>JAWDJD010000003.1:1335000-6177500 GCA_035047305.1 Bradypodion pumilum
ATCATCATCATCATCATCATCCCGTGTCAGAAATTATTCTGGGCTGAAAGGATTTTTGCAGGAGAAACTCTGCTCAGGGGACGCCCAAATGAGGCTCCTTTCATGTCCCCAAGAGCTAGGACAGAAATGGGCACTCAGTCCATTGTGCAGTACCCGGGTCTCGACCTGCTGACTTGCCAGCCTTCCAGCTAACAAGGCGAGCTTCTCAACCACTGATCCACCACCGCAGCCCCTTCTAAGCAGAATGAAACCCATTGAGGCCGGATGGGGAAGAGTTCCCTTCTGTTACCAAAGCTCACCTCCTCCCTGCTTTCTCTCTTGATCGCCACAGGTTTCAGAAGCATGTCCATACTTACCGGATTTTGCCTGACGAAGAGGATTTCCTGGCCGTGCAGGTAAGCCGCTCCTACTTTTTAAAAGGTCGTTTTGGCCCAGGCCAGGTGGCCCAGGAGGTGTTGCCGGCCCTTCTCTTGCTTCTAGTGGCAAGAAGCAGCGCAGGTTGTCCAGGTGTTTCAGGTGTGGAACCTCCACCCTCTTTGCCCTGGGGAAAGGGAGAGGGAGGGTGGCAGGGCAGGAGAGACCTCTTAACACACGCACGCACGCACACACGCGCACACACACACACACACACACACACACACCCCTCCCGTTCTGCAAAAGGCTTGCTCCTTCCTCCTCCTCCTGTCTCTTCCTGGCCTTTGTACCTGTATCTATGCCTGACTTTGGATGCAGCAGTTGTGCTGCATTCATCGCCATCTTCCAGGTAAAACAAACGAGGCATTCTTCTTGCTTATTTTACCTTGAATGATCAGCTGTAATAATCTGTGCGTTTCCTTCTTTGTTACACGGCCAGATTATTCTAGCATCCTACATATTTGACGTGCTTTATGATTTCTAGCTCTGCCCCTGTTTACTTTGGGGCTTTGTGAGCATAATACTTAAGTGTCGTACTCTGCAGTGCAGTGCTTCTCACCGTACATTAAGGCTAAATGTCTGTGCTCTGTTGCAAGGCTTCAAACAGGCTTAGCTCAAGGTGCTCGAAAGCCACCTGTACCCGACTCATCTCTGCGTACAGCCAAAGAGGCAGCGCTGACTGCATCTGAGCCTTTGACCCCCGACCCCTTGGTTCTAGAGCGGTGACACCGCCCGAAGGGCCATTGTATTGGACATGTCGCATTTTGGATCTAATACAGTATTGTATTTTTGATCTGTAATTTGTAACTTGTACCAGTAATTTTTTTATTGCATTTGTGACATAGCATTTTTGTATATTGTATATTTTTTCTATGTTGTAAGCCGCCCTGAGTGGTGCCTGCACCAGGAGGGCGGGGTATAAATAAATCCTATCCTATCCTATCCTGCAGACATTTATGTAGTCATGTGGCAGGCATGACTAGACACAGTAGCTCATGGAACACTGTTTACCTTCCCACTATTTATCTACTTGCAAATTCTTGCTTTTGAACTGCTAGTTTGGCAGGAGCTGGAACAGACGGCGGGCTCTCACTCTGTCGTGCAGCACTTGGGTCTCAAACTGCTGACCTGCCAATCTTTCAATCATCAAGTTCAGTATCTTAACCACTAAGCCACCGCAGTCCCTTCAAACAGGCGTATCTCCTTGCAAAAGTCTTTTCAGGGTTGCAGAAAAGCTTGGGGGCAACAGTATGAAGTGGCCAGTCTGATTTAGCCACGGCCACTGTCGCAAAGTCATTAGAAAGGGATTAGACCGATGTTGGGAGTGGCTCAAGGGGCTAAGATGCTGGCTGGGAGGCAGAAGGTCAGCAGTTCGATTCCCGAGTACTGCAGGACAGAATGAGCTCCTGTCTTTGTCCCAGCTCCTGCCAACCTAGCAGTGCGAAAGCAAGAAATTGCAAGTAGATAAATAGGGACACTTGGTGGGAAGGCAACAACGTTCTGTGCACTCCGGTGTCTAGTCATGCCTGCCACATGACCACCGAAACGTCTGCAGAAGCAGACAGCGCTGGCTCTTCGGCTTTGAAACAGATGAGCACTGCACCCTAGAGTCGGATACGACTGGCTTTCAAGCAAGTGAAACCTTTACCTTTACTGGGAGGGTGGAGGAAGGCCTTTCAATGCCTCCTAGTGGTGGCCGGGGAGGCATATTGTGTTTCCAGTGTCAGAGGTGGTGGTGGTGGTGACATGATTCCCAGCAGAGCACCAAGAGGATAGTGCTTCTGCCCATCCTCTTGGCTGCCATGTGGGGCAGCTGTTGAGGCAGGCCATCTGGGGTGGGCAGGGAAGGATAATTAGAAGAGATCCTGGAATGTGAGGCTGGAGGGTGGAAGAAGGATCTTCCTTACGGTCTGCATGGACTTACTTACTGGCCAGAGCGGCTCTTGAGATCTAGAGGGCTACCTTGTAAGGAAACCATAACCCAATATCCACTGCCATAGGATAGTGGAAACCTGGTTATGATTTCCTTTCATGGAAAATGTTTCCATAACCCAGTTTCCACTATCCTAGGGCAGTGGAAACTGGGGTATGGTTTTCTTACAACCCCCTTCCGCACAGACTCCTTCCTCTCAGGCGTCGCTAGCTCCCGGATGTGGCAGGGGACTTCCAGCATGCCCTGCCCTCCTTGGGTCGAGGTGGAAGGCAGGGTGAGGCTCTCTCTCTGTGGGTGCGGGTGCATGTCTGTGTGTCTAGAGCAGGGGTGCCCAAACTTTTCATGCCACGGGCCAGTCACATGGTTCATTGGGCCGGCCACGTGGTTCCTCCCACCGGAAGCGGGAGTAAACCACGCCTCGCAATCTGTTTTGCCACAGGATGAGATAGGTTTTAAGCTGTCATTTTCTCTGCTTAAACTAGGGGTGCCCAAGCTATTCCCTGTGGGCCAGATCTGGCCCATGATGCCAATTCATCCAGCCCGCACTGCCCTCATTGCCCCCAGAAGCAGAAGTATAAAACATGCCATACGGGTGCGTTTTACGTCTGCTTCTGGGAGTGATGAGGGCGACAAAGGCTGGTTGAATTGGTGTCGGGGGCCAGATCCGGCCCACAGAGCATAGTTTGGGCACCCCTGGTGTAAATAGAGGCTCAGCTGTTGAAAGAGCAGCTTTCTCTGCAGCTGTGGGTTGCCCCCCTCTTCTCTTCTGCACATGGAACGGGTGCTCCTTCCCTCCAGCGGCTCTTTCCGTCTCTCCGGCTGCTGGCAGGAGCCCCAGGGATGCCCACGCACTGCTGATCTTGGCCGGCGGTCACCCTGACCCATGGGCTGGGGCATTTATAGCACAACACAGACTCCATTGTGTGGCCCTAGGAAGGAGAGGAGGAGGAGGAGGAAGAAGGAGAAGAAGAAACCAGCTCAGGAGGAGGAGGAGGATGGGGGGAGCCAGCGGGCAAAGCTGGCCGAGAGCAGGCAAAGGGTGCCCACTGGCTCTCAAGGGCTGACCAGTTCCCTTGGCTCTGGGGTGCCGGCCTGGGGTGCCGGTGGCGACGATGGAATTCTAAACCAGTCCTGAGGTTTGTTCTCCGCCTCTTGCGGGATCAGCCGTGACACGTAGCAAATGCTTGCAAAAACAAAGAAGAGGAAGAAGAAGAAGAAGAAGAAGAAGAAGAAGGCTTGTTTCCTCCCAGGGCGCCCCCCCCCCCTGCCAGCTGGGCTTTGCTGGCTCAGAGGATTTTGGGGGATCTGTCGTCCATCAGCCCCTCGGGGCCCAGAAGCCCTTCCGCCCACTCCGCTGAACAGGTGGGGCTGGGAAGAAGGGCTCCTTCCGGTCAAGCAGTAGCAATTGCCTTTCTGCTATAGGCCACCCCATAGCACTTAGTGCACTTGCTGGGTGGTTTACAAGGCAATTCACTTTAGCCCCCAATAACATACCGGGGGCTCATGTTACTGACCTTGGAAGGATGAAGAGGCTGAGTCAACCTTGATCCTATCAGGATTGAACTCACAACATTGTGGCTGCAGGACAGCAGTTGAACCCCTGTGCCACCATGGGTGTACATAACGAGAGGTTGCTTAGCTGTAACTCTTCTTCTTCGTGGTCACCTGTGGGCCCATAAGAACATAAGAGCAGCCTTGCTGGAAGAGGCCACAGGAGCCCATGATCCAGTCCAGCCTTCTGTCTCACACAGACAGTGGCTCACCATTTGCTTCAGGGTATTCCTTCCCAAGCAGATGCCTTCTTCACCGGCTTAGGATTCATTCCCTGGAAATGGCATTTATTGAGAGATATGCTCCTGCCTATCTCTCCAACACGGATGGGTTTACTGCGCATGTGTGGATTCACAGAAACCATGAAAAAGAACTTGATGGAGCATAGGGGCAGAAATAGACATTTCAGATAGACCATTATTAGAACATTGTTTAAACTGTTATTTTTAACAATGATATAAGATGCTCACTGGGAGGCAGTTTGATTCCCGAGTACTGCAGGACGGAATGAGTTCCTGTCTTTGTCCCAGCTCCTGCCCACCTAGCAAATTCGAAAGCAAGAAATTGCAAGTAGATAAATAGGGACCACTTTGGTGGGAAGGTAACAGTGTTCCGTGTGTCTAGTCATGCCTGCCACATGACCACGGAAACGTGTGCAGAAGCAGACAGCGCTGGCTCTTCGGCTTTGAAACAGAGATGAGCACTGCACCCTAGAGTCGGATACAACTGGCTTTCTAGTAAAGGTGACCTTTACCTTTACTATAGCAATGCCAATTACACTTCTATATCACCCCATAGAGCAGCACTACAGTGACTTAGTGGTTAAGAGACCGCATCACCCCAAGGACATTGGTCGGCCCCACCAGAGCAGATCGGAGGGGCTCCTTAGTGGTCCCATCAGGCTCGTCTCTCTGGCACCAGAACAGAAGGAGAGCCTTCTCCATATCTGCTCTAGTCCTGTGGAACCTCTTACCCATCGAGTAGTTGTGCCTCCAGACAGAGCTATTGCCTTTTAGAAAAGGACTAAAAACATGGCCAGCTCACCAGGTGTGGCAGCCCACCCACCCCCACACACCCCAAAAATTGTTGATATAAGAGCCATCCGGGGTGGGTTTTTTAGCTTCCTTACCCTAGTTCTAGCTAGCTTTAATGGGGAACTGGAGGTAGAGGATTTTTTTAAGGTTTCAGGGATTTTAACCTGCGACTTTTTACGATTATTTATATGGGGTTGTTTTTATGTTGGGTTTGTAATATGTGTTGTAAGCCGCCCAGAGTCACCCCAGCGAATGGGGTGGCAATGCAAATTAAGAAATATAATATATACAGGTGAAACTCGGAAAATTAGAATATCGTGCAAATGTCCATTCAGTTCAGTAATGCAACTTTTTTTTTAATATTTTTTTTCAGTAATGCAACTTAAAAGATGAAACATATATATGAGATAGACTCATTGCATGCAAAGCGAGATAGTTCAAGCCTTACTTTGGTATAATATTGATGCTTATGGCTTACAGCTTATGAAAAACCCCACCCCCCAATCACATGTACCCCATAATCATCACATAATCTCATGTATGCTGTACGCCATGATCATCACAATTATGACAAATTAAGGCATGACATCTCTCGCTTTGCATATATTTGTTTCACCTTTTAAGTGAAATGAATGGACATTTGCACAATATTCTAATTTTCTGAGTTTCACCTGTATATATAAGATGCTGAGCTTGGAGACTGGAAGGTCCGATACCCGTGTGCTGCACAACAGATCTTGGGGACATGAAAGGAGCCTCATTCAGACGTCGCCTGAGCAGAGTTTCTCCAACAAAAATCCTTTCAAGCCAGAGTAATTTCGGATAGTGCTTGCTGCGCACTCTGGCCGGCACACATGTTAATTAGCACCTTGACCCCAACCTTGGAAAGAGGTTGGAAGAGCCTGAGTCAGCCTGGATCCCCAACAGGATTGAACGCACGACATTTTGGCTGCAGTGCAGCAGTTTAACCCCTGCGCCACCAGGGCCCGTTTCATCAAGGCTCATTGAAGGCATTCAAGGGCAGGCGGTCTTTATCTTTGGGCCGCTAAATTCCCAAAAGCAGGTGAAATGTTTGAGCCCCGTGGACCTTCCTCAGGCAGGGCCTCCTAGTCTAGAGGGTCAGAGCCAGCAGGAGCAAAGGGGGACTCCCAAATGGTCTTGGTTGGACATGGAAACTTCAAGGTGGGTTGCGAAGCTAAACTTGCCAGGTGGAGGTGACAGATTAGGGAAGATGACCGGTCAGTTGCTTGCCCTGCCTCTCAAGAGACCAAGAAGAGCCAGTTACTTGGCCAGACCCACCTGGGGAATCCTGTCTCAGACAATTGGCTCCTTTGCTGCAGAAGTCACCCTTCCCAAACCCAACGGAAAGGTCATTTCCCCATTGGTCTTGAGAGGAAGCGGGTGCCTGATGTGCTGAACTTAAAGTCCCATCATCCCCCACCAACGACACAACTGCTCGTTTTGAAAATGCAACGCAGAGAGGCAGCCAAGTTGGCTACTCAACAAGGTCTGGAATCTATATTAGGAGGGCAGTCGCTTCCCATGCTAAAACATCTGGATTGTTACTCACTGTGTTTCTACACCCACCCCAACACAAGTCAGGCACTAAAATGCCGTCAATTTGAGTTCTTGGCTTGTGTCGCAAAGGGGTTGTAGGAAGACAGTGAACAGATATTCCAGACGTCCTTCCTGAGAGAGCAAATAGCACTTAAGCAATGACTCTTCTATACATCGTCCCATAGAAGGGCTTAGTGCAGGGGTGCCCAAACTATGGCCCGTGGGCCGGATCCACCCCAATGCCAATTCATCCAGCCCATGCCGCCCTCATCGCTCCCAGAAGCAGAAGTAAAACACACCCGTATGGGTGGTCTTCCCCCCCCCCATGAGAGTTCTCCCCCCCTCCCCCTTTGCCTTCTTTAAAGTCTGTGGGCTTGGAAGTGTCTCTCCAGGCTGAGATGCCAGGAGCCAGAAGCAAAGACCCCACCCCAAATGCCCCCTTGAGCAGCTGCCAAGCTGAGCCTGGAGGTCAGGGAGGGGATTATTGCAGGCACACAGGAACAGCTGCAAAACAGGAGTGAAGGGTTAGGACCCCACCCCCACCCCACCCACCCCGTGCGCCTTCTGCATGAAGATCTTGCTGGTTTATAAGGCCAGGGGTGTGCAGGGCACCATGGGAAGGTGCTGGACAGGGAGTGGTGGGGGGCACCCATTTGGGGGGGGGGGGGGTTGGGGTTAGGGTGGAATCCCATACATTGCTTTTGGAGCCCCAGGGGGTGCCAGAGGAGAGGGTGGGGTGGGACGAAGCCCGGTTGCCTGATATTATACCAGCATGCGCCTGGTCAAGGCTTCCCTTGGACCATTGGGTGGAAACCACCCTAGAGATTGGCTTCTGCAGCCATTAGCCCTCCTCTATCGCTTCCTAGTGCTTAGTGCACTCTCTGGGCAGCAGTTCACCAATGCTTAGCACTGACTTGATGCTGGCATTCTCCCCTTGCTCGTTTTCAGACTCTGGCTCAAACTCTTGCCGCTGTGGCATTGATTCAGCATGTGGGGATGATTCAGGTCTGCCCGGCACATGCACACCATGGCCTCAGCCTTCCTGACTCCAGCACTCGCCAGATGTGTTCCACTCCCATGGCGGTTGTAGCTGGACACATTGGAGAAGAACACCATGTCAGGGAAAGCTCAGTCGGTGTCTCTGTCTCGTCACACAAGATCAGCACCTGGAGTGGGGAATGGCCGTGTTTTGGACTACGGCTCCCAGGCTCCTGAAACCAGACTGGTGGCTGCAGGATTCTGGGAATTGTGGTCCAAAATGTCAAATGTTCCCATCTTTAGATGATGTCGATTTATCTCTCTCCTCAGATCTCCCCACTCCACCCAGAAAACTCTTGCATACAGTCAACTTGAACCTAATTATGTATACAATCTTAATCTTAATTATGCCCTGTGCAGCCCAGTAGTAAAAAATATTTTTTTGGGGGAGCTATCTGCCTTTTCTGGTCCTCCATCTTTGTGGGTTTTTGTGCCTTCCTCTTGTTGTTGTTGTTGTTGTTCAGTCGCACAGTCGATTCCGACCCCTTGCGACCCCATGGACCATCGCCCTCCAGGCGCCCCTGTCCTCCACCATCCCCCTCAGTCCTCCCAGTTCTGTGCCCATTGTGTCCACAATACCATCTATCCATCTCATCCTTGGCCTCCCCCTTCTTCTTTTGCCCTCCACCTTTCCCAACATCACGGCCTTCTCAAGTGAATCCTCCCTTCTCATTTGATGTCCAAAGTACTTTAGCCTCATCTTTACTATTTGACCTTCCAATGAGCAGCCAGGGTTAATTTCTTCTAAGATTGACCTATTTGTTCTCCTCGCTGTCCAGGGTACCCTCAAAACTCTCCTCCAACACCACATTTCAAAGGCATCTATTCTTCTGCGTTCAGCCTTCCTAATTGTCCAGCTCTCACACCCGTACATTACCACTGGGAATACCATTGCTTTGACTATTCTAATTTTTGTTTTCAAGGTGATGTCTCTGCTTTTCACCATGTTCCCCAGGTTTTTCATGGCTTGTCTCCCAAGAATCAGTCGCCTTTTTATTTCATGGCTGCAATCCCCATCTGCAGTGATCTTTGATCCTAAGAAAGTAAAATCTGTCACTGCTTCTACTTCTTCCCCATCTATCTTCCAGGAACTGATGGGGCCTGTTGCCATTACCTTGGTTTTCTTGATATTGAGTCTCAAACCAGCTTTTGCACTCTCTTCCTTCAAACCGATCAAGAGATTCTTTAGGTCTTCCTCACTTTCTGCCATTAGGGTGGTGTCGTCTGCATATCTCAGATTGTTGATGTTTCTCCCAGCAATTTTGATCCCATATTGTGATTCCTCCATCCCTGCATTGCGCATTATGTGCTCTGTGTATAAGTTGAATAAGCATGGTGACAAAATGCAGCCTTGTCTTACTCCTTTTCCTATTCCAAACCACTCTGTCACTCCATGTTCTGTCCTAACTGTTGCTTCTTGGTTCATGTACAGATTTCTCAGGAGGCATATGAGGTGCTCTGGTATTCCCATCTCTTTAATTACTTGCCACATCTTGTTGTGATCCACACAATCAAATGCCTTAGTGTAGTCAATAAAACAAAAGTAAACTTGTTTCTGGTATTCCTTTGTTTTCTCCATGATCCAGCGTATGTTGGCAATGTGGTCTCTAGTCCCCCTGCCTCTTCTGAAACCTGCCTGCACCTCTGGTAATTCTCTTTCCACATGCTGCTGAAGTCTATCCTGTATTATCTTGAGCATCACCTTGCTGGCGTGTGGGATGAGTGCAATTGTTCGATAGTTTGAACATTCTTTGGCATTGCCCTTTTTTGGGATTGGAACATATACTGATCTTTTCCAGTCCTGTGGCCACTGTTTTGTTTTCCAAATCTGCTGGCATATTGAATGCAGTAATTTGATGCCATCATCTTTTAGAGCTTTGAAAAATTCAACTGGGATACCATCATCTCCACTAGCTTTGTTGTTTGCAGTGCTCTTTAGGGCCTTTCTGACTTCGCTCTCCAGGATGTCTGGCTCAGGTTCAATTTCTTCATCATTGTGACTATCAGGAGTGTTGAGCTCCTTTTTGTAGAGTTCCTCTGTGTACTCTTTCCATCTTTTCTTAATCTCTTCTGCATCAGCTAGCTCCTTTCCGTCTTTGTCCCTTATCATGTTCATTTTTGCTTTAAATGTTCCCTTGATTTCCCGGATTTTTTTGAAAAGATCTCTGGTTCTGCCTCTTTTGTTGTTTTCTTCCATTTCTTTGCACTGTTCTTTTAGATAGTTTTCCTTATCTCTCCTTGCTTTTCTTTGAAATTCTGTGTTCAAATGATTGTATTTTTTCCTTTCTCCTTTGACTTTTGCGTTCCTTCTTTCCTCTGCTATTTTAAGAGCCTCATCAGACAACCACTTTGCTTTCTTACTCTTCTTTTCTTTTGGTATGGTTTTCTTTGCTGCTTCCTGCATGATGTCCCTCATCTCTGTCCATAATTCTTCTGGCACTCTATCTATTGAGTCTAAGCCATTGAATCTGTTCATCACCTCCACCGTGTATTCTTTAGGGATGCTATCTAGGTGATATCTGTCTGGTCTCTTTGTTTTCCCTATTTTCTTTAGTCTAAGCCTGAATTTTGCAATCAGTAGGTTGTGATCTGAGCCACAATCTGCTCCAGGTCTTAAGACATATTATTAGCAACCACAATAGCAGTAGCAACCACACTTATATCCGGCCCCATATATAAGTGCTTAGTGCGCTCTCTGGGCAGTTCACAAGTTATTACCGTAATAAGCAAACTTTCTTATGACTCAGCCTGGGGAGGGGAAAAGGGACTTCAGCACGTTGGTTTGTTTATTTCAGGCTGGGGAAGGTGGTTGAATATGACCCTATTAAGCAGCAAGGTCTGTTGACTAAACAACCCATTTAACTCAATTTCTGTGTAGAATATAAGGGCTGAAGGGCATCCAGTCTGGCCGGGTCCATTGCCATGTTTTAATGCTCCCGCCCCAAAGATCAGGTTGTATGTAAGCCATTCTATGAACCCCCTTTTGGTTAAGCTATTATAATTCCAAATATAAAAAGGATCATTGGAGATGTAAGGAAGAGACAGGAACATAGCTTCATTTATGGTGGGATTGTAAGGTTAGAAAGGGAGTGCAGTGGCTCGAGTGGCTAAGACGCTGACTGGGCGGCGGAAGGTCAGCAGTTCGATTCCCAAGTACTGCAGGACAGAATGAGCTCCCGTCTTTGTCCCAGCTCCTGCCAACCTAGCAGTTCAAAAGCAAGAAATTGCAAGTAGATAAATAGGGACCACTTTGGTGGGAAGGAAACAGAGATGATTATTGTTATGGTAACAGTAACAAGGTTGTTAATAGCTAGAAATTGGGGAAAAAATTATACTGAATTTGTATTAGAGGATTGGTATAAAGAATTATGGAATATAGCTGTAAACCATAAATTGATATGTGAATTAAAGTGAAAGAAGGGATTGATAAAGACAACATGATTACAAAGAGGTTTGGGGAGAGTTTGTTAACCATGTCTTTGTTAAAACTAAAGGGATAACACCAGGGCAAGAAGGTTTAACTTTTTGGAAATAGGGGATAGGATTAAGAAAGGGAAACTTATGTTTAGATAAAAAGAGGAAGACAAATATTATGTCCCATTGGTGGTGGGTGCACATATTTGTTGTTATCCCCCCCCGTTTTATATTCTTTATTTTTTTTAAATATATAAATATTTTTAAAAATCAATGAACCTCGTTTGCACCAGATCAGTGCTCAGAGGGAAGTTCAGGAAAGTGTTTGCAGAGGTCTTCATGGAAGCTTCTAAGAAAGAGGTGTTTTTCCTACCTAGACGGGCATTACTTCAACCCTATAAATGCCAAAGTTCCCATCCTATTGCATCTTGGCAGGTCCCCATGTGGTAAGGGTTTCCTGTAAGTGAGTACCTGCAGGATACTGTTAGGGCCCTGGCAGAAATCCACCTTCTTCTGCGCCAGTGTGGCCCACACAGGAAACCTTTGATGCCTTTATTGGGGCAGTGATGGTGAACCTTGGCACTCCAGGTGTTCTTGGACTTCAGTTCCCAGAAGCCCATGTCTCTGTGAATCCACACGAATGGGTTTACTGTGTGTACACTTCTGGGAATTGAAGTTCAAGAACACCTGGAGTGCCAAGGTTTGCTATGATGGTCTGAAACTGAGCAAGGAGAACCATAAAAGGATGTGTAGAATGATACACAGGGTGTATCCGTCACAGAGAGTCCGTCCCCCACCATCCCAGAAATGCATTCAGGATGTAGAAGGAGCATCAGCTGAAGTTGAGTGATGCGTAATTCCAGACAGATGGCAGGAAATGCTTCACATGGGGCGTCCTTCACTTTTAAAACTGCCCTGCCCTAAAAGGGGATGATATTTACTCATTTCAGTGGATTTATGGGGTGATGATAGGGAGGTAGAATTAAATGTATACTTAGAGGAGGAGACTGGAGTCTTGCCTTATCCATGGCCTTATGAGCGGTTCCTCCATACTACCTTGGAAACCCCGTTGCCAGGATGCAGGAGTGACTTAAGTGGCGTTGAGCATCCATCCACCCCTGTTTACATGCTTCTCGCAGGTCTCTGGGTAACTGCTGGGACAACCAGATGGACTTTGGATCAGACCCAGGCCATTGTGGGACTTCTTCCACCCAGACTGGCCTCTGCTGGTGTTTGCATTTGTGTATTTGTCAATGAACAAAGGCCTCGCCCTGCCTTTAAGCTTTGTGCAGAACTCACCGTAGACACCCAGCGGGCGAGCAGAGTCCTGAATGCAGGCACGAGCCAGAAGGAGGAACGGTCCCTCTTTCTAGAAATCGCTATTGTTTCCAATAATAGGCATCTGAAAAGGAAGCAGGGCTTCTGGGAATTAAAGTCCAAGAACATCTGGAGAGAGCCGAGGTTGAGGAACCCTGTTGGAGCCTAACCTCTGGCATCTCAGGAGCCTCGGGGGTTTCCCTGCCTGACGATGCCCATTCTTTTCTCTCCTGCAGACATCCCAGGGGGTCCCAGTGCGGCGGTTCAAGACCCTGAGCGACCTGATCGCCTTGTACCTGCAGCCGAACCAAGGGCTGGTCTGCACCCTGCTCTTCTCGGTGGAGCGTGAGAAGGAGAAGGAGACCCTAGAGGACAGGGACTACTCAGGTACGGTGGTAAGGGGAGGGTGGCTTGGGCCATGGTGGCGCAGGCGATAAACTGTTGTACTGCAGCCAGAACGTTGTGAGTTCAATTCTGACAGGGGTCAAGTTTGACTCAGCCTCTTTCATCCTTCTGAGGTGGGTAAAAGGAGTACCCAGCATGTTGGGGGCAAAATGCTCACTACCAGAGAGTGCACTAAGTGTTTATATGGGGCAGGGTATCGAAGTGTCATTGCTCTTGCTCTTGCCCCTGCTTTTGGCCCAAAGCCCTCCCAACGCAACCGCCTGGACAGGGATGGCCTCTGGGTGAATTTGGCAATGGGTGTTCTTTGGAGAGCAATCCCAGCGTGGACTGGGAGGCTGGTGTTGGGACTCAGAAAGCCACTTTCCTGTGGCCTGCCTTATTGCCTTCCCTGGCAGAGACTGGGGGTTGGTTGCAAGCGAGGGCTATCCTCCAAATTTCCAAGCCGATGTTCTCCTGCCCCTGCCTGGAGGTCCCTGCGGTTCTCTGGTCGTCTCTCCCATTTGTATACCGACTGAGTTTGATCCTCCTTCAGTTCTGGAATCAGTCCAGTTTGGTTGGATTCAAGACGACAGAGACCCTTGGGAGTGTAGAGGAAGTGCTTAATGAGGGACAAAGCCCTAATGGGGATATTTCTTTCCTTGTCAGATGGGCTTACGAGACAGGTGTGAGCATTTGAAGACATTGGGAGGGGGGGCAGGGTGTGGGTCCTGGAGGGAATGGTGGTCTTAAACGTGAATACCGTGGCATGCAATGCAGGGAAGCCAACTGGTGGTCTCCCTTTCATTGTTGTGGCTTACACAATGGGAAGTGACAGTGGCTGGTAAGGGAGTTCAGGAGTGTGGTGTCTTAGTGGTTAAGACACTGAACTTGACGACTGGAAGGTCCGCAGTTCGAGACCTGAGTGCTGCATGACAGAGAGAGGTCCTGTCATCTGTCCCAGCTCCTGCCGACCTATCAGTTTGAAAGCAAGAAATTGCAAGTACAGAAATAGGGACCACTTTGGTGGGAAGGTAAACAGTGTTCTATGTGTCTTGTCATGCCTGCCACATGTCCACGGAAACATCTTCAGACGCAGACAGTGCTGGCTCTTTGACTGTAAACAGAAGAGAGCACCAACTTCTAGAGTCGGATATGACTGGCTTTCGAGCCACAGTGTCTTTGACCTAAGGGAGTTCAGATCTGGTGGGTCTGGTCAACCCCAGAGAGGATGGTCTCCCTTCCCCACCGCCCCAAGAGCATACCTGTCAAGTATCCTGGATTGGCCGGGATTTCCCATATTTCTGCGCTGCTTCCTCCACTTTCCCACTGCCATCCCGTAATTTGACCGGCAGGGAAAGTAGTCACTGCGCATGCGCGTATGTGCAAAACCCTTCTGCGCATGGGCAGAAGGGTTCTGTGCATTTCCCGTATTTTCCGGAGCTGAGCTTGGTGGGTATGCCCAAGAGACATCTGATGAGGATATCATGCTGACTTCTTCTCTCTCCCCGCACTCACTGCCATGCAACTACTGGTGTATCTGCTCAGTGCTGGCTATTTGGCCGTCTCTCTTCCAGATGGAGAGGATGAGAAGCCCCCGTTACCTCCCCGCTCCGGATCCACCAGTGTTCCAGGTGGCAGTGCCGCCTCGGGCGTGGCCAGCACCAACCCTGCTGTGCAGGACGGAGCCCTTGAAAGGTGAGTGGGGGCCACCCCAGAAACCCCTAAGACACAAGTCTTACTGGGCGTGTGGCTCTGGGGCATTGCTGTGGCTAGTGGGCTCTCATGCATGCATGCAGGTAAGGTACCGGTAGGTAAAGTAACCTTTTCTTGGACTAGAAATTACAGACTTATATCAATAAGATGAATAAGGAAATAAATAAGATTTGCCGGGGGGGGGGATGTTTGAAGAAATAAATCAAACAACGTCCTTAAAATTGGAAATGTTCCCTAGAATAATTTAAATTTTTTAATTTAATTTTTGGACTTATAGCTTTGTTAATGGATTTGGGAAATCTAAAAGTAGAGATAAGTGTAAGGAAAAGATGGTTGGTATTATCAGGAACCCTGGTGGCTCAGGGGTTAAACTGCCGCACTGCAACCAAAAGGTTGTGAATTCTATCCTGACTAGGATCCAAGGTTGACTCAGCCTCTTCCATCCTTCCAGGGTTGGTAAAATGAATTAATGGGGGCAAAAAAATGCTAATTAACTTGTGAACTGCCCAGACTAGAGGGCACGAGGTGCTTATATGGGGTGGCATAGAAGTGTGACTGCATTATGATTGCTAGTATAGTAATAGCTACGAGATGAATAATGGCTAAAAATTGTTAAATGTACAGTATATGGAAGTTGTAATGGCGGACTAATAAAGAAATAAGGGATATGGATATGAAGGATAAAGCTGACATCTG
This sequence comes from Bradypodion pumilum, assembly GCA_035047305.1. Taxonomy (NCBI): domain Eukaryota; kingdom Metazoa; phylum Chordata; class Lepidosauria; order Squamata; family Chamaeleonidae; genus Bradypodion; species Bradypodion pumilum. The sequence continues at coordinate 1,350,052 of JAWDJD010000003.1, forward strand.
AATTAAAATTAAAGAAAGGTTGGATAAAGAAAAATGATTTTATAGATATTTGGGGTGAGTTTATTGATTATCTTGGCTAAAAATAAAATAAAGAACATTTATCTTTTTGAAAGTAGGGGATAAGAATAAGAAAGGGAAATTTTCTTTAGATTATATGAATCAGATAACAATGACCCAGTGGTGGTGGGAGCACGGATGTTGTTGAGGCATTAATATGTTCTTTATTCATTTTGTGTAGAATTTGTTTGTATTAAATTGTATTGTATTGGTTAAATAGTAAGATTTTTTTTTTTTAAAAAAAAAAGATTTTTCAGTCTTTTGTTTAAAAAAATAATCTCTCGTAGTGTCAGCAATGGGCTGAGCACCCTTTCCCACGAATACCTGAAAGGCAGCTACTCCCTGGACCTGGAGGTGGTGAAGGCGGGGGCCAGCAGCCTGCCCCACCTCAACAAAACTCTCGTCACCTCCTGCAAACGGCTGCACAGGTGAGAAGGGAAGAAGGGCTGGGCTGTGCATGCAAACACACACACACACACATACACACACACATGCATACACACGCACAGACACAGAAGCATCAGAGGGAGCTGCGGCCCACCTGCGGCCCACTTCCATTCACTCCCATCTGCATGATGGAGAGGGGATGCTAATTGATGAGGACGTAGCGCCATCAGTGATGCACAGCAGCAGGTTCTGCAGAACTGGTAGCGGAAATTTCCCCAGGCCACGCTCACTTGGTTGGCCATACCCACCTCCATAGCCCATAATGCAGGATGTTTGGCCCTGCCCACAAATTTGGCCAGCCCACAGAGTAATTTTTGCAGTGCATCACTGAGTGCCATGATGGTGAACCTTGGCACTCCAGCTGTTCTTGGACTTCAATTCCCAGAAGTTCAAGTCCCTGTGAATCCTCATGCATGGGGTTACTGCACAGACTTGGGCTTCTGGGATTTGAAGTCCAAGAACAGCTGGAGTGCCAAGGTTCAGTACCACTGGAATAGCCTGTGACCCCCTGAAGACTCACCCAGATATATAGGTGTGATTGCTGTTGCAAATTTGGTTCCTTCTTTAGTTTATCATGGCTTTAGTGTTTCTACATGTAAGAAACTAAGGCTGCATAATTTGGGGAAAGCAGTATCAGGGGACAGGGCTGCAATTAGGGGATGTCTCCTGCTCTTCCGAATAGCAACTGCTCTCCAGAGACTCTTGCAGAGACCTTGCCAAATGCCCCCTTTCAGACTCCAAGCTCTTACCAGCCAGGACTGGCGACTGGCTGTATTGGCAGAGGTTGGATTCAGAAACTGCCCCAGTAGAAACCATCCTTGCCTGCGCGCGTGTGTGCATGCATGCACAAATGGAGACAACTGGGAAAGGGCCAGGCTGGCTGGATCCCCGAGCAAGAAAGCACAACTCTTGCCATGGCAAACTGAATCATAGAGACATGAATCCCCCGTTCTTGTCCTTGCAGTGAAGTGGACAAAGTTTTGTCAGGCTTAGAGATCCTGTCCAAGGTGTTTGACCAGCAAAGCTCACCTATGGTGTCCAGGATCCTGCAACAGGTGAGTAGGTGGGTTCATATTGGGAAGGCCAGCTGATTGGTTGCAAGCTCTTAGTACTTACTTAATACTTAGAGTACTGACTTTGATATCATTCGATGATTCACATTGTAAACCACAAATTCCAATCCTCCTACATTCATATAGTCATAATTTTCATCAGTGCTCTCACATCAAAGAATTCCCTATTTGTGTGGAGTGTCTGATAGATTCAGAATTATAAGCCATGAAAGATCTGGGCTTAAAAGTCCAGCTGGTTTTGGCTTCTGTCTCTGTTTCATCATTTTCAATACAAATATGAACTTGTAAGACCCCTAAATTAATCTGCAGTCTAGTCTTTCACTGAGGAAAATTAGCAGAAGTAAGTTTTGAAAGTTTTCCAGAAAAATCCTTTATTCTGAGCAAAATCCATTCTTGCATTTCTGAGTGGGTTTAGTTACTGATCTCAGAAAAAGTTCAAAAATTGAACAATCAACAATTTTCTCTTTAGTCAGTGTGTGATTTATCTGGAGGAAGAGAGAAAAATAACAGCACTTAGAAAACAATGAAAATTGAGAAATTCTGGTAACTTGTCTCCTAACCTATTGGATTTCCCCCCTTCTTTTGGTTATTCTCTCAAGTTAGCAGAGTATGAGGTAGAAAAACAACAACAGCAAAACCGGGAAAACATGGAGCGATTAGCCTAATCTCATCACTGACCCACTCCTTGGTTTCTCCCAGCACTTTCTATGATAAAATCACTTAAGAAATGTTTAAATAGAAAAAAAATCTTTGCTTACAGTTACCATCTGTAGAAAATGGAGTCTAGGCTGTAGAAAATGGAGTCTAGCATATGGAGAGTGTTAGGTTATTTGCACAGCAAAGTGGGGCAGGTTTTAGGCAATGTTGTGTTCAAATGCAAGTCTCCCAGTTCTCCCATTTTTAGACCAGCTAATTTCATTGGTCAAGTTCTTTCCCCACCATTCCCAAGTCAGCTAATAAACACACTTGGATTAGATACTTGAGGGGTGTGTGTGAGAATATAATTTACTCACAAAATGAGGTCAGAGGATACAAGTGCTCAAGATTCTTGGATGAAGTTGGTTTAGATCAGGGCAGTAATATACCTGTCGGCAGGAAATCCAGGTGAGTTAGTTTAGAAAGACGTAAGTAAAGTCTTTCTTCCAGCCATGTGGCCTGGAAGATGGAGGAGCTCACAACAACATCTTTCCTCTTCGAAAGCAGGGAGCAAGAGAGAGAAGGTCAGAACAAAACACAGGCCTTAACACATGCAGATAGTGTCAGGTGATGGCTGACGCAGGAAAGAACCTTTCTCATTGTAATTAAAGGCAAACAATGCAAAACAACTTCCTTTGGATCAGGCTAGTCTTTCCTGTCTCTCTGGTTACTGCATGCTGGGGTTGCACTAGAACTCAGCTTTCCAGATGTTCTTGGACTTCAGTTCCCAGAAGCCCTGATCAGCAGGTGTGCTGACTTGGACTTCTGGGAATTGAAGTCCAAGAACACCTGGAGAGCCAAGTTTCAGGATCTTTGGAATAGAAGATGCAACAGAGAGAACCATGGTTGTGGTTATTCATAGATCAGAGGAAGAAGAAGAAGGACTTTTCTCAACCAGGGAAGTGCTCAACTCTCCAAGACTCCCACCTGTTCTTCTCTCTCTGTGTGTTAGATGTTGGTGTCCCCCAAATTTAGGAGACCGTACACTCCCTCCCCCTTCCACCTCCCAAACTGTATGCCTGGCTGCCGTTCTTTCATGTCTCCATCCTTTGTGGTTTCCAGAGTGCCTGTCAAACAGGAGAGCAGGAGTTGGAGAGCCTGGTCCTGAAGCTGTCCGTCTTGAAGGACTTCCTCTCCAACATTGAGAAGAAGGTGGGTGATGAAGCTCCGTCCAGTTTGCTCAGCCTCCAAGCGGAAGAAGCATCAGGGCAAATGTTGGGTGAAGGAGGCCAGTCGACACATTCCTTGGCCTGGATTGAACAGCTGCCTTCCCATGGATGTGTTGCTCCATCCAGCCGAAAAGACCTCTGAGGGGTGATCCTTGGACACGTGTCCGACTGGCAGCAGCCTCTGGCTCTGCTCTGTGTCCTGCACACTGTGGAAATACTCACAGCAGCTCTGCACATTTCCCACAGTGTGCAGGACACAGAGCAGGGCCGGAGGCTGCCGCCAGAAGGACACGTGTCAAAACAACACACTTGTGTTGTTGTTGTTGTTGTTTTGCCACCTTAATTCAATTCATGTTGTCCTTCCTCTTTCTTTAAACAGATTTGCAAACTCCTTCTTTTTGGGGGGTGGCAGGAAAACCTAACATTGCTTATTATTATTTTTAAATCTGCAGCATTTTTTATTTCATTGTAAATAATTTCACTTCTTCTTCTTGCTTTTTAATTTTATACATCTAATGCTAAAAGGGGTTTGAATCGTGGTAAAGGAAAAGTGGGGAGAATGAGGGTTTCTCTGACATCAACAGAAAGAGCCTCCTGGAAGACTGTGGTATTTTTGAACCACAGTAGGGAAATACCCTGGTAATGGCAACCTTGTACTGCCGTCGAATCTTTCTCACACTAGGTCAGGCTAAAGGAACTGCAGAACAAACTCACCCAAAGTTGCCTTCATTTTGGCAGTTTCATGTCTGGCCTGGACATGGAAGAAGAAGAAGCACAAATTTTGGGATCTAGAACTCATTGCCTATGTCCTGTTGAGGTTTTGTACTAGCATGGTGGCTTAGTGGTTCAGATGCTGAACTTGATGACTGGAAAGTCGGCAGGTAGGCAGTTCGAGACCTGAGTGCTGCAGGACACAGTGAGCACCTGTCGTCTGTCCCAGCTCCTGCTAACCTAGCAGATCGAAAGCAAGAAATTGCATAGTAGACAACTAGGTACCACTTTGGTGGGAAGATAAACAGCTTTCCGTGCACTTTAGTGTCTCGGCATGCCTACCACATGTCCACAGGAATGCCTGCAAATGCAGACTGTGAGCACTAGCTCTTTGGCTATGGAACAGAGATGAGCACTGAACCCCAGAGTTGGATACGACTGGCTTTCGAGCAAGGGTGAACTTTACCTAAAGCACGTCCTCTCTACGCCCCCCCCCCGCCCCCTTTCCCCAAATAGCTAGAGGGCATCTCACAGCTTTCAGAACCGCCACCCTGGCTCTGGCATCCTCCATCCTCTGTGGTTTCATGCCGGTCAGCCTTTGCAAGGGCGCCCCCACCAGCTGGCAAAAGGCAGCCACCATCCATTTCCCCCACTGGTTATTAGGGTCTGAGTTGCCACACCCCACACACCCCTTTACCTTTTTTGGGGGGGGAGGGGGCAATACATCCCCAGGGGGTTTGCTTGGCGCAGGATGTCTTTTCCTCCAAGGAACCCATTGGGGGAGTTGGTGTCCTTTGTAGTCAAATTCCATGCTAACCTACCGAATGACACATAGAAGGTTTAGCCTAGGCCTGTGATGGTGAACCTTGGCACTCCAGATATTCTTGGATTTCAATTCCCAGAAGCCCCCGTGAATCCACATGAATGGGTTTGCTGCGATTCATCCGGCTCACGCTGTGCCACCCTCGTCGCTCCTGGAAGCAGAAGTAAAATGCACCCGTCCGGGCTGGAGGAGGGTCTTTTTCATTTGTGCTAATCCTAACACCCACCACCCCTCCCTGTTCCCATGCAGGCCCTGAAGGCTCTCCAGGACATGAGTTCCTCTGCTCAACCAGGACCGACCCAACCGTCCTCTCGCAAAACCAAGAGTATCCCAGTCCATGTCTTTGAGGTAAAGCTCCCCCCCACCCCCAGGTCTCTAGCCCTAGGATGGGTCTGGGCTTGCCTTGGCCAGGGTCATCTGGGCAGTGCCAGGAGGGTCCCGGTTTTCAACCCTCAAGCCAGCCATGATTCAAAGGATTTGGACACTTCTCGTTCTCGACCTCCTGGCCAGGGGGGCAAGTGGCTTGGGATGGCCAGTCACGGAGAGCGAGGGGGAGGATCAGCCTCCATCAGGATATGGTGTCCTAGAAGTGAGGCACTCCGGGAGAGCTCTCACCTTGGTCCGTGTGACCACCTAGCGTGAGATGGTGTGCAAACAAGCCTGAAGGTGTTTTAAAGGAAAGTCAGCAGGGAACAGAGGGAGCACGGGCCATAAAGGTGGGCCATGACCAGTGAGGTGTCTCCTTCAGGACAAAATGCTGTTGGGGGCAAAATGCTAATTACCTTGTGGGTGGTATGTAAGTGTGATTGCTGTGGTTGTAACTGCAGGTAGGAAGTTGCTGATGGGTCAAAAAGGTTTTAGAGAGAAGGCGCCGTTTCTCAGCCTGACTCTGTTAAAGAATGGCCAATCTAGCCAGGTTATCTTGCTATGGTACTAGGGTAGACCCTACTGACAGGGACTCAAAACCGATTGTTAGGCGCCAGTTAACTAACATGACCACCCTGTGGTCTAACGGTCTTGGGTGGCAAAGTCCAAAGGGAGGGAAGGGTGAGGGTCCCCAAGGGGATTACATGGTCCCACTTGAATCCCTTTGGACGGAGGGCAGCAGCTTCATCCATCCTGGCCTGAGGCTGATGATGATGAGGACTTTGTGTGCCAAAAGGGCTCAGGACCAGAAATGGACTTGTGGAACTGGATCCGTGGTACTTTGGCATCACGCTGCAATGTGGAAGGCAGATGAAAGATCACTGCATTATATGGTTCCTAGGACAATCATCGTGGCTGATGGCCATAATGAGAGCCAATATTTGGAATCAGATACAGCAGCAGCAGAAGGAGAGGAATGAAAGAATGACTTTAAAGCCGCAGGAAAGGGATTTTGAGTAGGAGCCTTCGCCATAAACATCTGTCCATCGGAACACATCTGGTGGAGGGACATGCCCTGGATCGGCTCCTCCCGGAGGGGGTCTGGAGCTCCAGCACCAGGCGACCCAAGGCTCTCCCTCCCCTTCTGCCATCTAGACTACAATCCAAGGAGCCAGCTGCCTTGCGTCGCTCCAAGCTCATGTGCTGAAAGGACCCAGTGCTCCATTGGGGTGGGGTTGCCTCTTTGGAAGATGGCATCCCTGTTCTTCCCCATGAATTCCTGAATAGCGTTCTCTCCTCTGATCCTGTGCAAGCCATTTGCGGCCTTGCATGAGTTGGGGGTCATTTTACAGCAAATATCCCACCCACCCACCCACTCACCCCCCTTGCTCCTCTCAGGTGAAGCTGGAGCCCACCTTGGGAGACCTGGCCAAGATCGGGAAATCGCAGAAGTACACCTTGAGTGTGGATGTGGAGGGCGGGAAGCTGGTGGTGTTGAAGAAGCAAAAGGACTCCCAGGAAGACTGGAACACCTTCACCCATGACAAGAGTAAGGGAACAGCAAGGCAACCTGGGTGTGGGTGGGTGTGGGTGTGGGTGGGGGGTATGCACAAACGGAACACCCTCCCCATAAACAGGGCCTCCTTGAAGGACTTGAGGTCCCGGTCACTCTCCTTTAATGTCTCACTGAAGCACATGATGAAAAACCTTTTGGGATTTAGAGACTGAATGGAGGTCCTTACAGAGGGCCAGCGTAATGGCATGGAGGAAAAGGGGGAGACATTCATGGGTTTTGTTGCCCCCCCCCCAGCTTCAACCCCATGGCATGACATGGATGGACAATATGGCCAAAAGGTCACGGATTTCTGATTGGGCGTCTACTTTAGCAATGGCCAAAGTGGAAATTGGGGGAGGGGGATGAAGAGATGTCCTGGGATGATTTTTTTCTGGGAAGAGGGATCAGGGTGTCCCTTGACCCACCCACCCCCCTCTCCCACATGTTCCAATCCCACCTCTCCCCCCCAGTCCGCCAGCTGATAAAGTCCCAGCGGGTGCAGAATAAACTCGGGATCGTCTTTGAGAAGGAGAAGGACAAGACGCAGCGGAAAGACTTTGTCTTTGTCAGCGCCCGGGTGAGTGCAGAGGCCCCTTGGGCCAGACCCCCCCTTCCCTGGGGTTGGTGGTGGTGGGTGGGTGGGGGGTTTCAGTCCTCTGACACCCCTTCCCCTGCGGAGGGTCCAAAATGGCTTATCCCAACATCTGTAAAAGTTATGGAGGTGGCTGCTTTCTCTGCCGCCCTGAGAGCTGGTGCCTTGATTATTTCTACAAGGGAGAGGAGGAGGTGGGAGTTTTGTGAATGTGCACCCATGGGCTTGTCTGTCTGTCTGTCTGTCTGTCTGTCTTTTGGCCATGGGGGGCATGTGCTCCCTGGGTCTGGCTAACCACCCCCACCCACCCACCCCTGGCTTTCCCCCTGCAGAAACGGGAAGCCTTCTGCCAGCTGTTGCAGCTGATGAAAAACAGACATTCCAAGCAGGATGAGCCGGACATGATCTCCATCTTCATTGGCACATGGAACATGGGTGAGGAGGAGCCTCCCGGGCTTAGGTTGGGGAAGTGCTGACTTTGCCCATTTTCTCTGCTTAAACCAGGGGTGCCCAAACTATGGCCTGTGGGCCAGATCTGGCCCACAGGCCATAGTTTAAGCACACCTGCCTTATAGGGACTCTGTCAGTTGGAAGGGGACTGCAGTGGTTTAGTGGTTAAGACACTGAACTCAGCAACTGGAAGGTCATAAGCAAGTCAGCAATTTGAGACCTGAGTGCTGCATGACAGAGTGAATTCCTGTCTCACTCTGCACGACGGAGAGAGCATCTGTCTCAGCTCCTGCCAACCTAGCAGTTTGAAAGCATGAAATTGCAAGTAGTTAAATAGGTAGTGCTTCAGCGGAAAAGGTGACAGTGTTTCGTGCACTCTGGTGTCTAGACATGCCTGCCACGTGACCAGGGAAATGTCTGCAGATTCAGACAGCACTGGCTCTTTGGCTATAAATGGAGATGAACCCTAGAGTCAGATATGAGTGGCTTTTGAGCCAGGGAGACCATGACCTTTACCTAAGTTGGAAAAAGTTGTGTGGGTCGGAGCAAAACTAGAAATGCTTAAATGAATGAGAAGTACGATTTCCAAGTCCCCCCCCCCAAAAAAAAAAGGGGGGGAGAGGGAGAGTAGGCTCTTCTTCCACCCCCACTGAATGCAAATTATTCTCTGCGTGACAATTTCATTATGGCTCTCGGGTGGAAGGCTCAACCCTGATTTGTTTCCCAAAATGATCTGGGATAGGTGGGTGGTTTTTTCCTTTGGGTCAGAGTCCATTTTCCTCCCCATTCTTTCTTTCTCCCTCCCACCCCCACACCCCCCCAAAATTACTCCCCTGGTTCCTCCCCCCCTCCCCTTGTGCAGGGAGCGTCCCCCCACCCAAGAACCTGGCCTCCTGGCTGGCCTCCAGAGGCCTGGGCAAGACCCTGGACGAGATGACGGTCACGATCCCCCACGACATCTACGTGTTCGGCACTCAGGAGAACTCCATGGGGGACAAAGAGTGGGTGGACTTCATGCGCAGCGTCCTCAAGGACTTCACCGAGATTGAGTACCGGCCGGTAGGTCCACAGCGGCAGCAGTAGAGGGGCAGATATGGGGGGGGGGAGGCGGGGGGGGACGAGGGGCAGAAGTCAACTCTGGTCAGATGGCCCCCGATTCTTTTCAGCCCACACGTGCTTCATTTTCCTCTTATTCTCCCCCCCCCACACACACACACATGAAAATAAAGCCTTCTAGGTGTGCATTTTTTCCACCTCCTTTTTTATTGCCCTTTGCCTGAGAAATGGTAATAATGTCTTTTTTTTTTTTGGTTTATTTACATCTGAGAGTAATAAAACAGAACAGCAATGTTGTGGCACCTTAAAGCCTAACTCCTGTATTTAAATGTGAGCTTTCGTGGACCAAGTCCACTTCATCAGACTTGGTCCACGAAAGTTCACAGTTAAAATACAGGGGTTAGGTACCACAACATTTTTTTGCCTTTTTTGCTGTTCTCTGTTATTTACTCTCAGATAGGCTTGTGCAAACTATCACGGCTACCACGTCAACATGTTAGTTGTTTATTTACATCCCTGTGGGGAGGACAGGTGGTGGTGGTGGTGGTGGTGGTGGAGGTTGTCCCATGAAGAGCTCAGGCTTGAAAGGACTCCTGATGAAGGTAAGAAGAGAAAGCAAGGCTGCCCTTGTACAGGTGAAACTCGGAAAATTAGAATATCGTGCAAACTATATGACCTTGGGTCATCTTGGAATGAGGAAGGCAGGGTATAAATGTTGCAAATAAATAAATAAATAAATGTTCATTTATTTCACTTAAAAGGTGAAACAAATATATGAGATAGACTCCCTCCATGCAAAGCGAGAGAGACGTCATGCCTTAATTCCTTATAATTGTGATGATCATGCGATTATGTGATGATTATGGGGAACATGAGATGGGGGTTGGTGTTTCATAAACTGTAAGCCATAAGCATCCATATTATAACAAAGTAAGGCTTGAACTATTTCTCGCTTTGCATGCCATGAGTCTCTATCTCATATATATTTTTCACATTTAAGTTGCATTACTGGACTGAATGGACATTTGCACGGTATTCTAATTTTCCAAGTTTCACCTGTATGTTAAGAAGACAAAAGCTTCCTCTGCAGAAAGAAAGAAGAAGATCCCTCCCATGTTGATCATGAAGAAATTGAAATTGTTAAAGATACTCCTTGAACTGGAAACGGTCCTCAAGTATAAAGATGCCTCTGGAAGGCCAGACTCACAAGGGGCGACGTATGGAAGTTGGACAGTAAGGAAAGCAGAGAAGAAAAAACATGGGATTCCTTTGAAATGTCATGTCGGAGGCCATACCTGTCAACCTTCCCGGATTGGCCGGGATTTCCCGGTTTTCGGCACCAATCTGCGCCATTTCCCACCCTGCGCTGCCGAAACCCTGGAATTTGGCAGCCGGGGAAACGAGGTACTCTACAGCCCTTCTGTGCAAGTTGCCTTCTACGCATGCGTAGAAGGGTTTTACGCTTGCGTAGCACCCTTCTATGCTTGCGTAGCACCCTTCTACGCATGTGTAGAAGGCTACGCATGCGTAGAAGGGTTCTACGCAAGCATAGAAGGGTGCTACGCATGCATAGAAGGCGACCTGCACAGAACCATTTTGCGCAGGTCCCGGTTTTGATGGAGCCGCGGTTGACAGGTATGGTCGGAGGGATGCTTTACAGAGGCAGTGGGAAAAGATAGCCTGGGAAACTCACTTCCTTTCTCCACACTGGTGGTGGGGATTCTGGGCGTTGTAGTCCAGAGGAAAAGGCATGTTCTCCTGGCCGTGGATAGAAAGATCTCATGGGAATCCTCCCCAATCGCCCGTGAGTTTCGGTGACAAATCTCGTGGCCTTGCTTTACCTTTCCAGATCGCCATGCAGTCTCTGTGGAACATAAAAATTGCGGTCCTTGTGAAGCCGGAGCATGAGAACCGGATCAGCCACGTGAGCACCTCCAGTGTGAAAACGGGGATCGCCAACACCCTGGGTAAGAAGAGAAAGGCTTCTTAGCTGCCAAGGAGTCTTTCAGCTGTAGCCTGGCCACGGTCCCTCGGTGGCTATCCATCAAGCCTGGTAGAAATAGGGGCATTTCCTCTGTTCCCAGAGAAATCCACATGGATATCCTTCCCCAGCCCCTCCTGACCTGATCTGCTCCTGCAGGTGAGGTCTGGGTTCCCAACACCAAGCGGCAGCTTTTGTCCCTCCCATCACTCAGGGGCATTCTGGAGATGAAACAGGTGGGATTGGGCCCCCAAAACGGTCTAATTCCACTGATAGGGACACTAGGAATGGAGCCATGGTGGGAGAGAGGATGAAGCAAGCTGGTCGGGGGTGGGGGGTGGGGGGTGGGGGGGAAGGGAGCTGCTAATAGAATAGATCCGTGCTAACGAACTTTGGCGCTCCAGCTGTTCTTGGACTTCAATTCCCAGAACACCAAGTCTCTGTGAATCTACACACGTATGCGCAGTAGACCCATTTGTGTGGATTCACAGGGACTTGGGCTTCTGGGAATTGAAGTCCAAAAACAGCTAGGGTGCCAAGGTTCACCATCACAGGAGTAGATGGAGGCTGGCTATATTTAGGCAGAGTCCTGGTCTAGAGCCTCTGGGCTAGTTTTCGATCTGGTCTGTGATACCAGGACTCCACCTTTCACGGATTTGTATTTATTTATTTGTTTCATGTGGTCCTGTGTATTTTGCCCTGTAGCACCCCCTTCTTCTTCCTCCTCTTCTTCCTCCTCCTCCTCTTCTTCTTCTTTCTTCTTCTTCCTCTTCTTCTTTCGTGTCCCGATCAAACCCTGGACTGCCAAAATGAAGCCACTTTCTTGGCTTTGTTGTTGGCCAAAATTAAGTCTTCATTGCTGCATGTTTCTGGTATTCATCGGCAGGACCAGTAAATGAGCCAATGGGTTCTGTCTTTCTCCACATTCCCACGGCACGTGCTGTTGTCCGCCAGCAGTCCCCATTTGAGCCTGTGGGTCTTACATTTATGGACTCCAACCCTCTGCCTATTTAGGGTCGTCCAAGTGACGTAGGGGAGGTTGAGAACCTCAGCCATGACAAGAAGAAAAGCCAATTTTTAAAAATGCAAGGCATGCAATAAAAGAGACCAATAACAAAATGCATATAGATCCCTGTGTGGCCCTGAGCAAGCTGCATAGTCCCAGGGCATCCCTGGTAGATGGAGGGAAGGGCAAACCCCTTTTGGGCACCGTCTTTGCCTTTACAGAGTCCCATTTGCCTGTTGCAGCAAAAGCCAGAAACTACTTTACTCCTTGAAAGCTAAAGCCCCTATTTCCGTGATGGCGAACCTTGACACTCCAGATGTTCTTGGACTTCAATTCCCAGAAGCCCAAGCACCCTGTGAATCCACACAAATGGGTTTACTGCGATTCATCTGGCCTACACTGCCCTTGTCGCTCCCGGAAGTGGAAGTAAAATGCGCCCGTACAGTTAAGGCTCTTCCGGGTTAACCCTTCCTCCGTATGGGCGCATTTTACTTCCGCTTCCAGGAGCGACGAGGGCAGCGCAGGCCAGATGAATCACAGTAAACCCATTTGTGTGGATTCACAGGGTGCTTAGGCTTCTGGGAATTGAAATCCAAGAACATTTGGAGTGCCAAGGTTCGCCATCACGGCCCTATTATAATTCATTACACCTGCACCCCAGGCTCTAAAGCCATGGTTCCCAATGTGGGGCACAATTTGATTTTTAAGGAGGGCAATTCAAGAACGAGTTATTAACAGTGAATGGCTCAGTTTGGAGCCTTCCTCCACGTGAATAGGAGTTCACTTTTTGAATAATAAGAATTATATGTCGGGGGTGTGTGTGTGTGTGACCAGGATTTTCAAATAGGTGTGGCATGGCCAAAAAAAGGTTGGGAACCACTGCTCTGAAAGGATTCGTGTCATCTCTCCCCCCCCCCTGTGATGGCTTCTCACATCCTCCCCTCCCCTTCTGCCTCTCAGGGAACAAAGGGGCCGTGGGGGTCTCCTTCATGTTCAACGGCACCTCCTTTGGGTTTGTCAACTGCCACCTCACCTCCGGCAGCGAGAAGACAGCCAGGTGAGTCTCTAGCACCAGGTAACATGGTGCAAGGTATCAAGAGTGGGAGGACGTCCTGATGGATGGAGGGACACCAAAGTCCAGGAGGGATCCAGAGAGGATGCAGATTCACATGTGCACTACAATTCCCAGAGGTCTTCAGTATCAGCTGTGCTGGCTAAGGCTTCTGGAAGCTGTAGTCCTCTATGGCAGGGTCCCCCAACCTTTGGGTTTTGGACTTCAAACCCCAGAAACCTAAGTTGGCACATGGGCTGATCAGTGCTTTGGAGAATTGACTTAGGCTTCTGGGAATTGAAATCCGAAAACCAAGGGTTGGGAAACACTGGTCTGTGGGACACCAGTGTTCAATGGAACACCGTTTGGGAAACGTTGCAGTAGCCCACGATTGCAAAGCTTTGTCGAAGAATATATTTTATTTTGTTGTTTGTTTTGTTATGTGGCTGTTGTTTATGTGTCTGTACACCACCGAGAGTGGGAAATATTCCAGATGGGCAGTATAAAATGTAATAAACAAACAAGAATTCTTTGGGAGCATAGAAACCACAGAGTTACCTGTAATGAGTTACTCCTCTCTCTATGCTTTGGTAATGAGGGGATAACGAAGTTATAGCTCAGAAGCAGTATAACAGGTGGGAGGAAATTGAAGTCACTGACATAAGGGGCGACAATATAAATGCAACAAACAAACAAACAAACAAATAAATAAATAACAGCTGGCCCTTTCTAGTTACTTTTCAAAGTTACTTTGAGCGTTTGAAAGAGTTAATCAAGCATTATGCCGTTATGTTTCTCAATTCTAAGGGGTTCACTCTCTTCCACACATACCAAATGAATGAATGCCGTTTGGAAATGTTACTCTCTTTTTTGGAACCCCTCCAAATTCTGGAAATTCTGACCCAAAAATGTCTTTTTCCAGCTGTGAGGGTAAAGTGAAGCAGTTGGCTTGCTAAAAAAGCTGTTAGAAGGCATGGGGCCAGTGGAAGTCCTGGAGGGTGGAGGGGAGGGGGGGCTTCTGTTTCTCCTGCAAAGTGACCTCCTTCCAAGGACCAGCTCCCTCTTCTCAAATGGTCGTCCATCCTTGCCTTCCCCCCCCCTCTATCCCCCCATGGCTCCCCCCCCATCTCTTTCCTCTTCCAGGAGGAACCAAAACTACCTGGACATCCTCCGTCTCCTTTCCTTGGGCGACAAGCAGCTCAGCTCCTTTGACATCTCACTCCGCTTCACCCACCTCTTCTGGTTCGGAGACCTGAACTACCGCCTGGACATGGACATCCAGGTGAGGAAAGAGGGTTGGGTGGGAGGGGGGGGTCCTCCTGTGACCTAGAATGTCTCTCTGAGCATGTGCCAAAGGGGAAGCACCCTTGCCACACCTGGTCTCTGCTCACCTGAAGGTCAAGCAGGAGGTGGCAGAGGAGTGGTGGTGGTGGTAGAGGTCACTTTGCATCCTGAGGTTTGGAGGCGAATGGACTTTGGGGTTCTCCTTCGTATAGTTTGCGAATCCACACTCATGGGTTATGCGCCTGCGCAGAACGGCCGACCGGAGGCTTGAAAAGCTATTGGTCAAAAGTTTTGGCGGTAAGACCGCCCACCGTACCGCCCACCCTGAGGCGCCCGCGCGCCATTTTACCTCAGTTCTCTTCTTTCCGCCGTAGCAGCAGGACGATCGTTGAGAGCTTCCTCAATTTTTTCGCCCTTCTGAGGGAAAGTCTTTTGGCAAACTTTTCAAATTTTTCGGTGATCTTGTCCTTCGGGCAGGATCGCCACCCCGGTGCTGTTTCTTCCTTCTGGTGGACTCAGTTACCTACTCGCTTCGGTCACCGTTTCCCCCCTCAAGGGGGTGGCGGCTGGCCAGCCCTTCGGGGTATCCGCGTTCCAGAAACTTCCGTTGGAAGAATTTTTTTCTTTGATGGCCGCGGCCTTCAAACAGTGTTCGGCTTGCCTGAAAAAGTTCCCTGCCTCCGACGGGCATAGCCTTTGCCTTTTCTGCCTTGGAGAGTCTCATCAGAGCCAGTCTTGCCCTCACTGCAAGAAATTCACCCGTCTGGCAGTGCAGAACCGGAGCTACCGGCTCAAAGCCCACCTGATGGAACTCTCTCTGGCTCCCGTCGCGGCCGCTTCTACCTCGGCTAGTGTCTCTCAGCCTCCTCCGCCTTCGGCTTCTTCTTCCGCTCTTCCCATCAAGAAGAAGAAGAAGAGGGACAAGAACGGGGAGAAGAAGAAGAAACACGGGTCGGAAAAGAGGCGATCGCTCCCGCCTACTCCGCGCACCCCTGTTTCTCCGGGACCTTCGCCACCATATTCGGTCGCAAGATGTCCGTCGCCTGGGTCTTCCATCTGGGGAGGACGATCCTCCTCATGATCGCCTGAAAAAGGACGCAGGGCTGGGGCTCCAGCTCGCCCACTTCAGGTACTCCCGTCGCCGCCTCGTGGAAGGGCCCGTTCGCCTACGAGACAGGCCTCCGTCTCCCCTAGGCCCAGGACACCCAACGCTCGACGACGCGGTGATCACCATGCCGGCCACCGTTTCGTCGCCGCCTATACCAGCCACCGTTTCGTCGGCCACCGTTTCGTCGCTCCCGACGATGCCGGATCCAGCCCAGATGGAGCTCCTGAAGGGGATGTTTGAGGTCATGGCTCAGACTTTTGCCAGCCAGTTTAAGACCTCCATGCCTGCGGCCTCTGCGGCTCCGGTACCGACCACCGCAAGCCCCAGGGATGTTGGCCCTGCTGTGGCCCCTCCAACCTCCCGAGGGTCGAGTATCCGCTCCGCTGGCCCACCCACATCGTCGCGGGTTGGTCCAGACGTCGATGCGGTGGACTCCCATCCCGCCGGCCCGCCCAGGCCGTACTGGCGCGGTCCTGACGTGGATGTAAGAGTTCCCCCCTCGTCCTCCGATGACTCCAGCGCCTCTTTGGAGGAGGACGAGGGAGACGTCGACGCCGAGAGGACGCCGGACCAGGCCATCGGCGCGGTTGACCCACCGCGTGGTGAGGATCAACGCTCGCTTACGGCCATGCTGACATGGCTCGGCACCGCTCTGAACCTGAAGGTGGACCAGCCCCCACTGGAAGGTGAAGACCAAATGACCGCCAAGCTGGACAGACGGGCGGTACGGCCGGTACACATCACCATGCTGCCGTCCATGTTGACGTCGGCGAAGGCGACATGGAGGAAGCCGGTGTCAGCACACTCCGTTTCGTCCAGGCTCGACGGCATGTATAGAGTCCTGGACGAGAACGCCGAGTTCCTGCAGGCGCACCCCCTGCCCAATTCCCTGGTGGTCAAGGCCTTTCAACACAGGACGGCCATCAGCGGGTTCCCGGTGCCTTCGACCCCGGAAGGGAAGAAGCTGGACGCGGTGGGCCGTAAATTTTACGCCACCGGTTCCCTCTTCCTCCGCGCCGCCAACTACTCAGCCGCCATGGGCCTGTACCAGTCTCACCTCTGGGAGCGAGTGAAGGCCGAAACGGCGACGTTACCTGCCGACGCCCAGAAACGGATTGACACGCTGGGATCCGAGGGCGATTTCCTGGCGGAGCAACAAATGCGAACAGCCAGGCATATAAATGACTATGCGGCGAAGGACATGTCGTCTGCGATCCTGCTCCGTCGCCACGCCTGGCTTAGGGGCACCTCCCTCGATGATGCTATGAAGAAGCTCATCGAGGAGTTTCCCTTCGACGGACAGGGTCTCTTTGGGCAGGACACGGACAAGGTCCTCAATGAGATGCGGCAGACCAACTCCGCCGCCAAGTTCCTGGGGCTCACCACTCCGGCTCCGGCTGCCAGGCCGAGATTCCAGCCCTTCACGCGGCGGTACCAGGGGAACCCGCAACAACAGGGTGGCCCCGTGGAGCAGCCAAGGTCTGGCTCCTTCAAGCAACGGCGCCAGCACAAGCCCCGCTACCAGCCATACGGGCACGGCAAGCGTTCGGACACTAAGTCCAAGTCGCGCGTTTGAAGCTGCGACGGCCGAGTCTCTCTCGCTCCACATCCCGTACCTCCCCCTCCGGAACTTCCTCCAGGTATGGTCAGGCATCACGGACGACCGGTGGGTCTTAAAGATCTTGTCCTCTGGCTACGCCATCGAGTTCGTGCGGGCGCCTCGGGTAGGAAGACATCGTCTCACCACCTCGTCCCCCCATTTGGAGGAAGAAATATCAACTCTTCTGTCCAAGGGAGCCATCGAGCGGGTGGCGCCGCCCGATTGGGACAACGGCTTCTACTCGAGGTACTTCGTGGTTCAGAAGAAGGACGGAGGACTTCGCCCGATTCTGGACCTGCACCGCCTCAACAAGTGCATCCACACCAGGAAGTTCCGGATGGTGACCCTGCAGACCGTCCTTCCCCTCATCAACAAAGGGGACTGGTTCACAGTCATAGACCTCAAGGACGCTTACTTCCATGTCTCCATCCTCGAGGAGCACCGAAGGTTCCTCCGGTTCCGCATCGGCGATTCGGTGTACCAGTACCGATGTCTACCGTTCGGTCTGGCCACGGCACCACGAGTCTTCACCAAATGCATGGCTCCGGTGGCTGCCTTCCTTCGCCAGCGGGGAATCAGGGTCTTCCCATACATCGACGACTGGCTGATTGTATCCCACACCAGCTCGTCGGCCACTCGGGACACGCAATTCACGGTCCACCTCATGGAGAGTCTCGGCCTCAGGATCAACTTCACCAAATCGAAGCTGATTCCCTCTCAACGCATTGAGTACATCGGAGTGGTACTCGACACGCTTGCCACCAGAGCCTTTGCACCCCAGAAGCGCTTGCAGGACATCGTGCAGGGGGTGAACGATTTTCGCACCAAACCGTGCATCCGAGCGAAGAAGGCTCAAAGACTGCTAGGCCTTATGGCCTCAACGACGGCTGTTGTCCCCCACGCCAACTTAAAGTTCCGGTCCCTACAGTCGTGGCTTCTACACGAATTCGACGCGCTCCGGGAGAGTTAGTCCAAACGGCTAACTCCGTCTCCGGAGCTAAGGGACCAGCTACTGTGGTGGACGACGCCACTCAACGTGACAACGGGGAAGAGCTTTTACCCCCCGCAACCCTCGTTGCAAATATTGACCGACACAAGCAACCTCGGCTGGGGGGCTGCCTGCGGGACTCTCATGGTCAACAACCCTTGGTCGCCTCAGGAGATGGTGCACCATATCAACTACTTGGAGCTACTGGCCATTTGGAAGGCCCTCCGTTCCTTCGAGAGCCTGCTCATGGGCAAGGCGGTCCAAGTGGCATCGGACAACACCACGGCGGTGGCGTATCTGAACAAGCAGGGAGGAACACGGTCCACCACCCTTCTTTACCTCGCCGTGCAACTCTGGGAGTGGTGCCTGGAGAGGCACATTTTCCCGATTGGAGTGCACATTCAGGGCAAGCTGAATGTCCTGGCCGACCATCTCAGCCGCCTTACCTCGACGACCCACGAATGGGAACTGAACGACGAGGTTTTTCAGTCGCTTTGCGAGGCCTGGGGGACTCCGAACATCGACCTCTTTGCATCGGAGTCCAACACGAAATGCCACAGGTACTGCTCCAGGGCAGGCATCGGGATGAACTCCGAGGGCGATGCCTGCATGAAACGGTGGGATCAGGACTATTTCTACGCTTTTCCTCCGTTTCCTCTGGTCCAGAAGGTTCTCACCAAAATGTACCAACACAGGACCAGCACAATCCTTGTGGCCCCAGCATGGCCTCGTCAACCATGGTTATCGCTGCTGTTGCGCATGTCATCTCAGCATCGCACACTACCGGAGTCACCGACGCTTCTCCAAATGGAGCAGGGCCAGCTTCACCACTCAGACCTGCCCAGCCTCCACCTCACCGCGTGGAGGATAACCCCAGACTGTCCAGGATCCTGGAACTAGCCAGGCGCCCTTCCACAAGGAAGTCCTACGCTTCCAAATACAAACGCTTTTGTGCTTTCCTGGCATCCCAGCGGACGTCCCCTCCACAGGTGGGACTGCAGGACGTCTTGACCTATCTCCTCCATCTGGCGGAGTCTGGCCTCAGCATCACCTCCATCCGAGTACACCTCGCGGCGGTGGTGGCTCACTCGCCGGCTGGCTCGCCCGCTTCTGGCGCTTTCCGCGACCAAACGGTGAAACATTTCCTCAAGGGGCTACGCAACGCCTTCCCTCCGGTCAGGACTCTGACGGCCCAATGGTCACTCTCTACCGTCCTCAACGCGCTCACCAGGACTCCTTTCGAGCCCATGGCTACCGCGGATGCTCGTCTCCTCACTTGGAAGACGGCTTTTCTTGTGGCCATCACGTCTGCTCGACGAGCTGGTGAGCTAGTTGCCCTGCGGGCAGACGCACCCTTTCTTCAATTCTTCAATGACCGTGTGGTACTCCAAGCAGACATCACCTTTCTCCCCAAGGTGGTCTCCCAGTTTCATATGGCACAGACTATCTCCTTGCCTACATTCTTCCAGAACCCCACTAACGCCCAAGAAAGGACTTGGCACACGCTGGATGTCAAACGAGCTTTATTGTTTTACACCAGCAGGACAAGGGAGTTCAGGAAGTCGCAACGCCTTTTCGTGGCGTATGGGGGCAAGTCCAAAGGTGAACCCATCTCTGCGCAGCGGTTCTCCAAATGGATCACCTCTACCATCTACTTGGCCTACGAGTCGGCATCGCTGCCCCCTCCACCGCATGTCAGGGCGCACTCTACCAGAGCGGTTGCAACCTCCACGGCCTTTCTGGAGGGCACACCGCTTGAGGACATCTGTAAGGCTGCCACCTGGTCCAGACCTTCTACATTTGTCCAGCACTACAGGGTGGACACCAGAGCCACTGCGGACGCCAGGCTTGGCCGTGTCGTCCTCACTCGGGGGCTCCGGGCCCATCGCCCTTGACAGTTCACCCTGCCTGACAGTCATCATCATCTTCATCGTGGGATCATCTCATCCGACTGCCCACCGACCAAGTATGTGCGAGCTTGCTAATCTCCCATGAGTGGGGATTCACAAACTATACGAAGGAGAAAGTTCGGTTTCACTTACCAGTGATAACTTTCGTTCTTCGAGTATATAGTTTGTGAATACACACTACCCACCCTGCCTCCCCTCTTGAGCTGCACGGATGAGATCAATTGGTTTATCCTGTGCTTGGCTTAAGTATGGAACTGAGGTAAAATGGCGCGCGGGCGCCTCAGGGTGGGCGGTACGGTGGGCGGTCCTATCGCCAAAACTTTTGACCAATAGCTTTTCAAGCCTCCGATCGGCCGTTCTGCGCAGGCGCATAACCCATGAGTGTGTATTCACAAACTATATACTCGAAGAACGAAAGTTATCACTGGTAAGTGAAACCGAACTTTTCCTATCATCTCTGGATCTCTGAAGATCTTCTCTGCGGCCTCCTTTGATTCTCTTCCCTCCCTGCAGGAGATTCTGAACTACATCAACCGGAAGGAGTTTGAGCCCCTCCTCAAGGTGGACCAGCTCAACCTGGAGAAGGAGAAACACAAGGTCTTCCTGCGGTTCAGTGAGTGCTTGGTTTCCACACACACACACACACAAACACACACATATGGGGTAATGGGGGTTTGCTGAAACCTGTCTCTGGGGAAGCAGATCAGAGACTAAATAAAGCAAAACAAAAAGGCTGCAGCACTTTGAAGACTAACTGTTCTATTTCGATGTTAGCTTTCGTGGATCATGTCCACTTTGTCAGACTTGATCCACGAAAGCTAACATCAGAATATAGCAGTCTTTAAAGCGCTACAGCCTTTTCGTATTCGGTTTGCTTTGTTTGTTCTCTGATATGCTTGAAACACAGACTAACACAGCTATTATTCCAAAAGAATTCAATCTTGGGGAAAGAGTTTTTGGAAATAAATTCCACATGGGGTTAGTGATGCTAATGGGAATTGAAATAAGTACAGTGAGCCCCCGCTTTACAGAATTAATCCATTCCGCACGGTTTTCCTTATAGCACTTTTTCCTTAAAGTGAACTGCGGTTTCCCATAGGAATGCTTTGAAAACCAATATTTCCATTCTGGAGGTTAAAAAGCAGCCAAGGTAATGTGTTTTTTATGTTCAGTGCTCTTTCTAAAGTGGCAATAACACAGCAAAAAAATCCAATTTGGAAAGAGTTTTGAGTGGAGAAGGTACGATTTTTGGGTTGGGCTTTTTTTGTGGCTTTTTAGTGAGTTCATTTCACTTTCATTTCATTTTCATTTCATTTCACTTTTTATTTGTATACCGCTTTATTCAGCCCGAAAGCGACTCAAAGCGTTTTACACCAATGCATGCTGTCTGCACAGCAGGCAGCAGCAGAAAAAAGCGAACATGGAGAAAAAGCAGTATACAGTACACAACATACAAAAAGCACCATAAACATAATTACTCCCCAGAAATAAAGTATACAAAAAATTCAAACACACACACACACACACACACACACAGACACACAGACACACAGACACAGACACACACACACACACACACACACACACACGGAACTGATGTTATTTTTTTGGTTTGCAGTGCATATTTGGCACATTTCCGACAGTGCCATCTAGTGGCCAGCCCTGGTAATTGCAATAAAAGTATCATTGGAACAGCTGATGAAGGGACAGGGGAATCTCAGGACTTCCGGGTTGCGGGAAATGCTTCCGGAGGTACCAAAACCCGAAGAAAATTTTCAAAAATGCAGCAGAAATGCTCCAAACACCCTCCCACCACCATGGGAAGTGTCTGAACAGCCCCCAAAATGTTCCATATAGTCATTTCCCCCCCTTGAAGCAGACTGTCATTATCTATGGATTTATTTTCCTGAAGTGAGTTTTCCGGTAAGAGAGCTGTCCATAAAGCGGGGGTTCACTGGGGTTGCAATAAAAGTGACATGTGAACTGAGAATGTCAGCTGGCAGGAGGTTTTTTTTTAATTTATACACAACCTCCCATCTAGGGGGAAAGGTTCCCAAGAAAGGTTCAAACGCATGGAGTGTGGGAAAAGCTTCAGTCAAAGTGAACACCTTACTAGTCATCACAGGAGCTACACTGGTGGGAAGAGATTTTAATGCCTGGATGTGGTTTCAACTGAGAACACATCTCACCAACTATGAAATAATTCATTCATGGCAGAAGCCTTTAAATGCTTGGAGTGCAGAAGAGGCTTCAGTAAACATGTACACTTTGCATTTCAATATCCACACAGGCAAAATGTGGCTCAAATGCATTCCTGGCAACCAGGAAGTGCTGAAATTCCCCTGTCCCTTCATCAGCTGTTCTGCGGGTACTTTTCTCGCAATTACCAGGGCTGGCCACTAGATGGCATTGTCGGAAATGTGCCAAATATGCATTGCAAACCAAAAAAACAACAACATCAGTTCCGTGTGTGTGTGTGTGTTCGAATTTATGGTATTTTTCATATATTGTGTACTATATACTGCTTTTTCTCCATGTTCGCTTTTTTCTGCTGCTGCCTGCTGAGCAGACAGCACGCATTGGTGTAAACTGCTTTGAGTCACCTTCGGGCTGAATAAAGCGGTATACAAATAAAAAATGAAATGAAAGTGAAATGAACTCATTATAAAGCTACAAAACCCGCCGCCGGATGCCCCCCTCGGCCGGTCTCGGTCTAGAGGGAAGTGGACACGGATGGTGGGGTTGGCAACGTTTTTCGTAGTTTTTTGAAGTTTTGTGTTGGGATGGGTTGATGCTTTAACGATGGTGGTTGGTTTGGATATTTGTTGAAATGCTACTGAGATATTTCTGTGATTTTTGTTTTGTAATTGCAACTGTGATGTTGTTATATTGTGATATTGTCTTTCCTTGTTAGGCGCCCAGAGTGGGGCGCCATACAAATTGAAAATTGGGGGGGGGGGGATTGAAAAGGAAAGGGATTGTTGTTGTGTGTATATTTCTGACTTTAACTATTGTAAATCACCCAAAGTGGGAAAATATCCCAGATGTGTGGTCTAGAAATCTAATAAAGAAGGAAATCTAATAAAAAAATGGAAAGCGATGGAACTGAAGGGCCATTCTTCATCCACGGGCCAACTGGTTCCCTTCTTTGTGCTCACCTGCCTCTGGCTTGTCTCCCCCATTTCCCACAGGTGAGGAGGAGATCACCTTCCCCCCGACCTACCGCTACGAAAGGGGCTCCCGCGACACCTACGTCTGGCACAAACAGAAGCCCACGGGGGTAGGTGCCCAGGGACCGAATGGGGGTGGGTGACTCAGAGAGTGGGTTTTTGCAGATTTAGGCACACAGCTGGTCTTTCACTCCCCTGCCTTGCATGAAGAACGACTTGGGAGGACGGACTTCCAGCCTAGAAAGGGTCGATTGCACCTCTGGGTGGCTTGTAGGCTATTTTGACTTTCCACCCAGGCCTGGTTTCAGACCAGAAAGGCTCTTTTTTGACCAATAGAGAGTTACATCTCTATTTAAATGGAGAATTGGGTGTGGCTGTTGGGTCCCAGGGATGCGTTGAATAAAAGCCTCCAGAGGCGGATGATGGGAAGCAGAGCATGTCTTTATGTTGCCACTTCTTGTGGTCTCCAAACATCGCCTTGCTTTCTGTATATGGTGCTGGGGAGTTGGGGGGGGGAAGGCCATAGGAAACAGGGAATCGATCAGCCTGGTTCCTGACTCTTGAGTCAATCACGGCTTCAATGTCAAAGGCATTGTGGTCTTAGGTCGAGAGAGAGTGTCTTGGGGTTTGCAAAGTGGACCGAGGAGAGGCTGAGTTGGCTGACCTCAGTTCCCTTTGCCTTCTCTGTCCACAGGTGAGAACCAATGTGCCTTCGTGGTGTGACCGCATCCTCTGGAAGTCCTACCCCGAGACCCACATCAATAGCAACTCCTATGGTGAGTGGTGGCAGTAACTGGTTGGTTTCTTTTTGCCCACTCCTCTAGAATGGGTAGCCACCAGGGCAGAATCCCTAAGACATTTTTTTGGGGGGGCAGGACAGTCCTGGGGGCCACCTCTGTCTCCCGCAGGGTCTCCTTTCTCTCTTCTTCTCCTCATGAACCCTAAAAAAAAATAGAGCCCCATTGATGCAGGGGTTAAACTGATGTACTGCAGGCAAAACATTGTGAGTTCGATCCTGCTGGGGATCCAGGTTGACTCAGCCTCTTCCATCCTTCCAAGGTCAGTAAAATGAGGACCCAGCATGTATGTTGGGGGCATAAAGTTAATAAACCTATGAACCACCCAGGAGAATTGAGACAGCGGCTTTTGACTAAACGGAGCCCTCTGCCCCCACCCCCATGCCCAGTATGGCTGCTCCAGTATGGAACGCATCCACACACATGTGAAACAAGTGGACATGGCTATAAATGAAACAGGATGCATAGTGACAGGATGCCTGTTGAGTCCGGTGCAAGAAGTACTCTAACCTGCAGGATCGGGTTAAGAACATAAGAACAGCCCCTTGCTGGAAGAGGCCACATGAGCCCATCCAGTCCAGCCTTCTGTCTCCCACAGTGGCTCACCATGTGCTTCAGGGCATTATTCCCAAGCAGATGCCTTCACCTGCTTAGGATTCCTTGGAAATGGCATTGAGAGATATCCTGCCTATCTCTCCAACCCGGAGGTTGTCCTTAAGTATCCATAATTATAGCCATTGATAGCCTTGTCCTCCATGAACTTGTCTAATCCTTTCTTAAAGCTGTCAAGACTGACAGCTGTCACCACTTCTTCTGGCAGGGAGTTCCATAGACCAGGGATCCTCTGGGTGAAAAAGTACTTTCTCGTATTTGTTGGAGAACTAGTACCCAAAAGTTTCATGGAGTGTCCCCTAGTTCTAGTGTTGTGCGATAGGGAAAACAGTTTTTCCTTATCTACTTTGTCCACACCGTGCATGATTTTATAAACTCAGTGATTCTTTTTATAAACTATGATTTTATAAACTATGACTTTTATAAACTTAGTGATTCATTATTCAGCTCATAACTCGGACTGGGGACTATGTACAGGGGTGGCCTCTATATATACAGTGATATGACCGTTACAAAACAAGATACATTTAGGTGGGCTTCTGGAGGACAAACAGAGTACAACATTTCCCGCTTTGACATACATTTGAATTTCGCGCCTTTAGAAAATGATGCGCATCTGTTCTTCCACTTTGGCACGGTTTGTCTTTTAAAGTAGAATTAAGCTTTGGACACAACCATGCCTCAAGCCTACCCCAGTTGAGAAAATAGACCCTCTTGTTTGTATTGCTCCACATCTAAGATCAGGAGAGAAGGAGCAGTAGGCGCCGAGAGAACTAAACAAGAGAAGGACCCTCGACATCCTCTCAGTGGAGAGGAGGCTCAAGTCCACCAACTCAGATCTGGGAAGAGCTTTATGGCAAGAACAAACCCTCTTGAGGGTACACAAGAGCAAAAGCAAATGGAGGAAGGAGCTCACTGGACAAGGAACGACATTAAAGGAGGAGGATACAGCTGAGGAACTCGACCTCCCCTACGTCACTTGGAGGACCCTGAAGAGGCTGAGGGTCGGAGTCAGTGATGCACTGCAGCAGGTTCTGTCATGTTCTGCAGAACCGGCAGCGGAAATTTCCCTAGGTCACGCCCACTTGGTTGGCCACGCCTACCTCCATAGACCATAATGCAGGATGTTTGGCCATGTCCACAGATTGGGCCCCACCCACAGATTGGGCCAGCCCACAGAGTAGGTAGTAATTTTTTTTGCAGTGCATCACTGGTCGGAGTCATAAGAACATAAGAGCAGCCTTGCTGGAAGAGGCCACAGGAGCCCATCCAGTCCAGCATTTTGTCACACACAGTGGCTCACCATTTCCTTCAGGGTATTCCCAAGGAGATGCCTTCACCTGCTTAGGATTCCCTGGAAATGGCATTGAGAGATATCCTGCCTATCTCTCCAACCCCGAGGTTGTCCTTAGGTAGCCATAATTATAGCCATTGATACTCTTGTCCTCCATGAACTTGTCTAATCCTTTCTTAAAGCTGTCAAGACTGACAGCTGTCACCACTTCTTCTGGCAGGGAGTTCCATAGACCAGTGATCCTCTGGGTGGAAAAGTACTTTCTCTTAAATGCAAGATCCACAGGCTCTGGTGGTGGTGGTGGTGGTGGTGTGATGGACAACAACACATGGTGTGTGAATGTGGCAAGATACAGAATCCATTGGCTCATCTACAGGCCTGCCAGTTCCTGCCAGAAACATTCACTGATGAGGACTTCACTTTGGCCAACAACAAAGCCACGAAAGTGGCTTCATTTGGGCAGTCCAGAGTTTAATCTGGACACGAAAGAAGAGGAAATATGGCCAACTCTGACTGGCAGCAGCCGTGGCTCCCTGGGGAGGGGTTTGCCAGGTTCCTTCCTTGCCCTCCTGCTGTTTCCTTCCAGTGCCTACCTTGGCCTGACCAGGTCTAGCAGCTGACGTGTGTCCAAGATCTCTTTTCCCTTTGGTTGACAGGATGCACAGACGACATCATGAGCAGTGACCACTCGCCGGTTTTTGCAGCCTTCGAAGTGGGGGTCACCTCCCAGTTTGTTTCCAAAAAAGGTACCGGGGCTCAGAAGTCACATTGGGTTGGGGAGGGGGGTGGAAGGTGGAAGGAGGCAGGCGTGGGTGGGTGGGTTTCTTGTAGAAAAGCAGAGGAAGAAAGAATAGGTGAGTGATAACCCTGCTATGTGGGGCAAGTAGTCAGTGTGACCCGTGCCTGAAAGTTCCAGAAAAGGAACTTTCCCAAGCTCTGCTGGAGCCCCCTCCCCCCAATAAATAAATAAATAAAATAAAAATAAAAGTTTTCCCTCTTGCTGGGTCCATAAACAAACAAAGACATCTGTGTGATCCATGCCCAAACACATGCAGGAGGAAGGCAACACCTTTATTGTTGGGTCAAACATTGCACTAGCTTTTGTGGCTCAAGGTGACTTCTTGAGGCACGCATCAAATTCTTCTGGATAAGGCAGGAAAATTATAATTGAAAGTCACAACAGTTCATGGCAAGATCTTCTGCCAGGCTTTGCTGCTTAGAGGGGAACTGTGAAAACCAGCAGCCTGTACCTGGGACCCTCCCTCATTTAGTAAACACAGGTAAACACAGGTGCTGTTGCTTTTTAAGGTGACCCAATAAAGCAGGTCTCCCCCTTGGCTTCCCTCCTGCTGCTTCCAGGTCTCTCGAAGTCTTCTGACCAGGCTTACATCGAGTTTGAAAGCGTCGAAGCGATTGTCAAGACGGCCAGCCGGACCAAGTTCTTCATTGAATTCTACTCCACCTGTCTGGAAGGTGAGTTGGGGGGGGCTTTTCTCCTGTGTGCTGATCCCGGTCTTTATGGCCTAAGCCCACGATGGCGAACCTTGGCACTCCAGATGTTCTTGGACTTCAATTCCCAGAAGCCCAAGCCCCATGAATCCGCACGAATGGGCTTACTGCGATTCATCTGGCCCACGCCACCCTCGTCGCTCCTCATAGGGAGGAAGGGTTAACCCGGAAGTGCCTTAACTGTAGGGGCGCGTTTTACTTCCGCTTCCAGGAGCGACGAGGACGGCGCGGGCCGGATGAATCGCAGTAAGCCCATTTGTGCGGATTTGTGGGGGCTTGGGATTCTGGGAATTGAAGTCCAGGAACAGCTGGAGTGCCAAGGTTCGCCATCATGGGCCTAAGCCAAGGTTACTCAGCTTGGGGGACTAGATGTTCTTGTACAGGGTGCCCAAACATTTTGGGCCATGGGCCGGTCACATGGTTTAGCGGGCCAGTCACGTGGTTCATCCCACCGGAAGCGGAAGTAAAACACGCCTTGCCATCTGTTTTGCAAGAGGATGAGATAGTTTTTTAGGCTGCTGTTTTCTCTGCTTAAACCAAGGGTTCCCAAACTACGGCCCGTGGGCCAGATCCAACCCATGGGCCTTAATTTGGGCACCCCTGTTCTAGTAGGATTTCAATTCCCAGAGTCCCTGATCAGCAGGTATGCTAGCTTGGGCTTCTGGGCATTGAAGTCCAAGAACACCTGGAGGCCCAAGGTTGAGAAACCCTGGAAGTCTCTTGGGTGTCCTCCATCCCCAGGTGTGTTGCACAACACAAACAACCAACAGACTGATTTGCTGCTGAACCTTCCACGCCCACGGAGCTTGGGACGAATGGTTTTATTGTGCTGTCTCTACCCCAGAATTCAAGAAGAGCTTTGAGAATGACTCCCAGAGCAGCGACAACATCAACTTTTTGAAGGTCCAGTGGTCGTCCCGGCAGCTGCCCACGGTGAGAGTTCTCCCCTGCGGCGCAGGGGTTAAAACTGCTTAACTGTAGAAAATGCTACTGACATTGTAAGTTCGATCCCGGCCAGGCTCAAGGTTGACTCAGCCTTCCCTCCTCCTGTGGTTGGTAAAATGAGTCCACAGCAAATTTGGGGCAAAATGCTAATTACCATGTGAACCGCCCAGAGAGTGCACGGAGCACTATGGAGAAGGGGGGGGGGTGTATATAAGTGTTATTGTTACTGCTGTGTACAGTACTTCCAAAATATAGCAATTTTTAAATATAACAATCCTTGTGAAATAGAACAATGTTCTAATTATGAGGTATCTATGATGTCTATTTCTGATCCTACACTCTACCAAGTTCTTCTTCGTGGTCTCTGTGAATCCACACGAATGAGTTTGTTGCACCTACGCCCATTTGTGTGGATTTACAGGGGACCATGGAGAGGAACAATAGTTACATGTAAGCAACCTGTCATTATTCAGCCCTGGTGGTGCAGGGGTTAAACTGCTGCAGTGCAGTCAGAACATGGTGAGTTCGATCCTGACAGGGCTCAAAGTTAACTCAGCCTCTTCCTTGGGTCTCTTTATGTGAAGAGAAAGGCACTGCATTAAACAGATGGACAGACAGACAGACCTTTTACGTAGCCCAGGTAAACTCCTGGTTTTTGGCCTTAATTTATGGGTCTGTAAAATGGAGGCAATGAATGGATCCAACCACAGCTAGGGGTTGAGTTGACGTCATTGATGGCTGAAGACCCTCTTCGCTCTTTCTTTACGTCCAGCTCAAACCAATCCTCTCTGACATTGAGTACCTCCAAGATCAGCATCTCCTCTTGACCGTCAAATCTTTGGATGGCTATGAATCTTACGGTAAGTGCCTGGAAAGATCGATCCCAAGGGTGCTCGAAGTAGCCAGTAGAGCTGAGGAAAACCTCCCGTGCTGGTGGGCTTAAAAGCATCACGTTCCGCTCTGCAGTCACCTTTGTTTAATTTGTTCCGAGTTGCATGCTGATCCGATGGATTTTATTAAAGCTATCGTTTGCTATCATATGGTGGGTAGCGTGCCTTGCCATGGTGGCTCATGGTTGCAGAGGAAGAAAGCTCACAACAAGCTGGCGAGAGAAGCAAGGCTCAAAGACAAAGAATTGCCCTCTTTGAGTGTGTAATGAATTAAAACAGAGCCTTTGCTTTTAGTGAGTTTAAAATGGTTACTGTTGTTCTTTGCTGCCTGAGAAAGGGCGAAGAAAGTCTTGGAATTTGACCTTCAAGCCAGGTGCAAATTCCTGTCCTCTTGGAATTCACCATAAGCTTTTTACAGAAAACATTTGTACTTTTTATATAGAGCATAAGCTGGTGGGAGAATTCCAGTTCCTTTCTTTCTTAATTGGCAATGCTACCTATTGCTACCTAATCTACTAATCGATTCAGTATCTAATTGTACTGAATTTACTTTTCTGCTTCTTTACTACTGTATTATTGTTTTTGTATGGTATATATTTGTTGTAATGGCTGCCTTGAGTTGGCTTCGGCTGAGAAAGTGCGGGATATAAATTAAAAATTATTATTATTATTACTCATTGCTTGTTCCAGGAGAGTGCGTCATTGCCCTCAAGTCCATGATCGGAAGCACCGCACAGCAGTTCCTGACTTACCTCTCCCACCGTGGGGAGGAGACGGGCAACATCCGTGGTTCCATGAAGGTCCGGGTCCCAGCAGAGCGCATGGGGACCCGCGAGAGGCTGTATGGTGAGGAAGAGGAAGAAGGGGAATGCCCCTTTTGACAGGAGTGGCGGGCTCATCCAGGATTGGCCAGGCTTTGGGGCTACATGGGCCAATGTTGGGGTTCACCATGAACTGCATCAATGGCCAAAAATGAAACCACACACAAAACAGCTTCGTTACGGGTGAGGCATTTTACCTTAATTCAAAGGTCGGTTTCCAGGCAATGACAGCTGTCTTCTGCCATTGGGCTGACCGGGACTAAGTCAGGACAGGGTGAAGGGGTCTCGGGGCTTTGCAAACGGCCACGGAGCCCTTCGGATGCTCCACTTCCACCCTTTGGCCCACATCAGGGCCCGTTCTGCTGCTGCATGAGGAAAGAGAGAAGGAACGGAGCATGTTAAGGCTTGAGAAAAGGAGACGGTGAGGGGAGAGGATGATGGCATTTTTCAAATATCTGAAAGGTAATCATAAAGAGGAAGGGAAGGATCTGTTCTCCATCATCTCAGAGTGCAGGACACGTAATAACAGGCTGCTGCTTCTTTTGTGTCCGGATCCAACCCTGGAGTGCCCAAATGGAGCCACTTTCTTGGCTTTGTTGTTGACCAAACTTTGGTCCTCATGAGTCCAGGCCTCTGGCAGGCCAGTCAATGAGCCCATGGATTCTGCATCTCTCCACATTCACACAGCATGTTGTTGTCTGCCATCAGCCCCCACAAGCCTGTTGGTCTTTCATTGAGGGACTCTGACCTTCAGCCTATTCAGGGTCCTCCAAGTGACGTAGGGGAGGTTGAGTCCCTCAGCCATCTCCTCCTCCTTTAATGTTGATCCTTGTCCATTGGGCTCCTTCCTCCATCTTCTAATTTGGTTTTTGCACTTGCCTACCTTCAAGAATGCTTGTTCTTGCCATAAAGCTCTTCCTAGATCTGAGCCCAGGTGGACTTGAGGCTCATATTCATTCATTCATTCTAAGCTAGAGATAGGCTGGATATTAGGGGGAGGGGGAGACATCTTAACGGTTAGAGCAGTATGACAATGGAAACCATGTCCTCGAGAGGTGGTGAGCGCGCCAACCCTGGAAGCATTCAAGAGAGAATCGGAAAGCAACCCTCTGTCCGATATGCTTTGATTTAGATTCCTGCACTGAGCGGGAGGGGTTGGACTCAATGGCCTCAAAGGCCCCTGTTCCAACTCATGATTCTATGATGCAATGCACAATGTGTTCCCATGGGCAGAAACCTGGATCTCTTTAGCACAGCACCTTTGGGCTTGGCTGGTGGGCTTGGCATGGGGGTGGGGTCCAAGACCACAAGAAGAGGCTGCTGGCACCTGGTCTTTAGGTAGGTAGTGGAGGAGGCGTGTTGTGCCCCTCCCCTATGCCAAATGCCCTCATCTCTCCCCCTTTGTGCAGAATGGATCAGCATCGACAAAGACGAGACCGGGGCCGCCAAAGGGAAACCGCCACATCCACCCTCACGGACCAACCTGGACTACACCAAGTAAGGGCTCTGGTGACTGGGATGCAGGAAAGAAATCCAAGAGGAAGGGGTCAGAATCCTGTTGACCTTCCATGCAAGGGTGGCAAAACTGGCTCAGGTTATGCCAGTCATGCACCAACTTGTGCATCTAAGTGTGCAGTGGCTGTGTGCCCCCCCCCCCCCCGGACGTCAATCTGCTTCAATTAGCTGAATCGTTTAAGGCAAGCCTTACATGCCACCCAGTGTCCACCTGGGTAAAGGGAAACTGGGTCAGAAAAGGGGGTATTGGAGGGTGGACATGACCCTCAATGGGGAGGGGGTGTCACTGGAGCTTTGGTGCTAGGCCAGTTCTTAGCATTTACTGGTGCCCCCCCCGAGTTTTTGTGTCTGTAATCACTCTGTCCAACTGGGAACATTGGGGGGGGGGTTGTGGTGCCTAGAGGGGACCTATCTGGCTAGGTTATCCTGCTGTGGTCATAGAGTAGACCCTACTGCCAGCAACTCAACGCTGATCATCAGCAGTGGTTAAACTAACCTGACCACCCTGAGGACTCATGGCCTTGGGTACCCAAGTCCACAGGGAAGGGTGAGGGTCCCCAAGGGGATTAAATGGTCCCACTTGAATCCCTCTTGATGGAGGGCAGCAGCTTCATCCATCCTGGCCTGGGGCTGAGTAGGAGGACTTTACGTGCCAAAAGTGCTCAGGACCAGAAAGTGACTCACAAGACTGGACCAGTGGTATGATGCAGACGGCAAATGGAAGGCCAGTGCATTATTATATGGTTCCCAGGACAGTTTTCATGGCTGACCTCCATGGCGAGAGACAATATTTGGAAAATGAATATAGCACTTGAAGAAGAGGAGACTCCAGAGATGTTTTAGGGCAGCTTCCCAACAGCTGTGCTGGCCGGGAGTTGGTGAGAAGGTTTTTGCAGCACAGCTGGAGGCTGCTGGCTTAGGGGCGACAGCTGTGAAGGAGCCACCATCTGTAGTCGTAGAGCTCCCACATACACACGCACGCGCACACACACATGCACATGCACACACATGCTTCCTCATTATGGGACCGAGCTGTTCTTCCAGCGACAAATTTTCCAAGTGGATTCCCAACCCCTTCCTTCCTTCCTTCCTTCCTTCCTTCCTTCCTTCCTCCTCAAGGCCTTCCCATCTTTCTTCCCCAGATCCATCGGCAGGAAGGCTTCACCCGGAGATGCTGCGGCCATGCCAGGGGCCGGCCCCTCTGGGAAGCTCCCGGATGACCTGGAGAAGCCAAATGTCCTGACGGCTGGACGCCCCCCAGCCCCACATCGCGGTCCTTCCAAAGAGGAAGGCTCTCAGAGCAGGTGAGCAAGCCCAGTGCCACAGGTGGACTGGCCCCATCTCTTTGCCACGCAGGTGGACTGGCCAGTCGGTCTCTCTGGCTCTCCGTCCTCTTGCTTCATGGTTGGCTTTCTTGGCCAAGTCAAAAGTCCAAATGTTTATTGCTCAACCATCTGATTGTTGCAATATTAAAAACAGTATCAGTAAAGTATTAAGATCAAATAATCACATGGTTATAACCAATTTTGAAGACACTTCACACTCGTCCAACAATCAATATAGTACATAGAAAAATAATATAAACATATAATAATGAGAACTCTAAGTATCTAATTTTTATCCCAATACAACTACAGTACCCTAAAAACAGTAGTATAGCATTTTTGGAGACTTTGACATAATAGTAAATGGCATGCATACCATAGGCTTACAATCATGTCTGAATCTTTATAATAGTTCACATACATATTTTACATTTATACCCCGCCCGATGGCATCAGAAAATCTTGGTTCGTCACGCCTCCGCTTTCCCCTCCGGTTGCCGGGATTAACGACCCCCTTGTCTGAAGGTCTCACTCCTCTTTGATGCCCTTCCCATTAGCTCAAGGCAGCCTTAGTGAATGCCTTTGTTTTTTGTTGCGGTTTAGTTGCACAGTCGATTCCGACCCTTTGTGACCGTATGGATCATTGTCCTCCAGGCACCTCTGTCCTCCACCCTCCTCCTCAACCTGCCCAACTCTGTGCCCACTGCGTCTACAATATCATCTAGCCATCTCATTTTTGGCCACCCCCTTCTTTGGCTTCCACCTTTCCCAGCATCATGGCCTTCTCAAGTGAATCCTCCCTTATCATTTGATGTCCAAAGTACTTCATCTTCATCTTTACCATTTGACCTTCCAATGAGCAGTCAGGGTCGATTTCTTCTAAGATCGACCTATTTGTTCTCCTCGCTGTCCACGGGACTCTCAAAACTCTCCTCCAACACCACATCTCAAAGGCATCTATTCTTCTGCGCTCAGCTTTCCTCATTTCATTTCATTTCATTTATTATTTATATCCCGCTTTCCTCGACCCAATGGGCGACCCAAAGCGGCATTTACAACATAGAAAAAGTATACAATATACTCATGGTCCAGTTCTCACAGCCATTCATTACCACTGGGAATACCATTGCTTTGACTATGTGAATTGTTGTTTGCAAGGTGATGTCTCTACTTTTCACTATGTTCCCCAGGTTTCTCATAGCTTGTCTCCCCAGAATCAGTTGTCTTTTTATTTCATGGCTGCAATCCCCATCTGCAGTGATCATAGATCCCAAGAAAGTAAAGTCTGTCACTGCTTCTACTTCTTCCCCATCTATTTCCCAGGGACTGATGTGGCCTGTTGAGTCTCAAGCCAGCTTTTGCGCTCTCTTCTTTCAACCTAAGCAGGAGCTTCTTTACGTCTTCCTCACTTTCTGCCATTAGGGTGGTATCATCTGCATATCTCAGATTGTTTCTCCCAGTAATTTTGATCCCATATTGTGATTCCTCCATCCCTGCATTGCGCATTATGTGCTCTGTGTATAGATTGAATAAGCATGGTGACAAGATGCAGCCTTGTCTTACTCCTTTTCCTATTCCAAACCACTCTGTCATTCCGTGTTCTGTCCTAACTGTTGCTTCTTGACTCATGTACAGATTTCTCATGAGGCACATGAGGTGTTCTGGTATTCCCATCTCTTTAACTACTTGCCCTGTTGTGAGGTAAAGGTCGTTACCTCACTTTATTTTCACAATGACCCTTGGAGGTAGGCCAGAGTGGGGTGGGGGAGTGAGTCTCCATCCAAGAAGGGACCTTCCAAGCTCTGCCGGCCCACTTAAGTTGCCTTGAGTTGACAGAGCCCTGGGGGTGCAGGAGCTAAGCTGCTATCCTGCAGCCAAAACGTTGTGGGTTAGATCCCAACAGGGATCAAGGGTGACTCAACCTTCCAAAATGGGCAGAATGAGGGACCCAGCATGTTGGGGGCAAAATGCTAATGGCCTTGTGGACCACCCAGAGAGGGCACTATGAGGTGGTCTAGAAGTAAAATGGCACTTGTTTCTATGGCTATGGCCTGCCTTTGAAGCCAACCTTTGGGGCGAGGGGTGTCTAGCCAGGGGCACAGTTTCATAGCCCCCCACCCCTGCTGTGGAACCCAAAGGGGAGATGTATGTGTGTGTGTGTGTGTGTGTGTGTGTTTCAGACCCTATTTTGTGCCTGCTGGCCCACCACCCCTGCTCAGATCTTGAGAAAACCGTTTTCCAGGACTGCCATCCGCAGGGTTTTATGGACGCCGGCCGTGGCATCCCCAGGAAAGCAGAGTTTCCAAAACTGGGCTTTGTAAGGGGTCTGAAATGGAGCCCTGACATGAGATTTAGAATGGATGTTCTGTTCATTCGCTTTCCTTCCTCAGAAGGGGTCAGTTTAAGATCTTGGACGTTTCATTTCCTGGAGAAGAAGCCGAGGCTGTTGAGAGTACTGTACTATTCCAGTTCCCTTTGAACCTTTTGGGCAATGGTTACCTATTGCTACGTCCTACCTGACCTGGTTGTTTTGCAAGCAGACACAGGCCAGGCATTGAAGCCTTGCATAGATTTCCCTGGCCTGGAGCACAACCTTAACCTACTCTGAAGTGCTAGAAAGGTCTTTGGCTGGCTTCCTAAAAGAGTGGAGGAGGGACAATGGGTCCTGCTGTGATAGTGGGATAATAGGTTATGTTATCCTCTCACTCTCCCCCAGTATTTGGGGTGGGGGTGGGAACATCTTTGCCCTCCTTCCCCGGCCAAGCACACCTGCATTTCAGGTGGAGCCCCAAGTGCCAAACAGGGCCTCCCGTTTCCCCTCCCTCTCAGGTCTCGTCCGGACGCATCTCCTGTGGACCCCGACGGTCTCGCGATGAAGAACAGCTTCAACAACCCGGCCTACTACGTGCTGGAAGGGGTCCCTCACCCGCTGCTGGTGTCCGACCTCCCTGTGGCCACCGCGGCCAAGCCTCCGGCCGCCCGGAACAAGGTCCAGATCACCGTCCCTATCCAGCCAGAACATCGCCGGCCTCAGCCGACCCCCTGCCAGGCGGAGGACAACTCTGAGGAGGAAGATCCGGGCGTCCTCAATTTGCCACCCCCGGACTTCCCACCCCCTCCCTTGCCCAAATCGGTGGAGTTTGACACCCCCGACCCTTCCTTCTGCACTCCGGTGGGGGTCCGGGGGGAGGAGCCGGGGTCCAACAAGCCTCGGGCCACGGTGGCCTTTAGTGACCTGCTGGAGTCCAAGCCCCCCAAGTTGCACCCCCGGCCAGCAGGCCCCTCCCTAGGCTCAGGGTTCCTCATGGACCCCCCCGGGGCCCCTCTGGCCACCGGGGGCCTGCTGGACGATCGCTCCTGCTCCGTCCTCCAGATGGCCAAATCGCTCAGTGAGGTGGACTACTCGGTTGGCGGCAGTAGCGGTGTGGTGGGCCGGGATCTGTCAGGCCGGCCCCCCTCCCACCCGCTGACCAAAGTCCGGCGGGAGCTCCCTCACCGGTGCCTGCACCCGGACTACAGCCGGCCCATCGCCTTCCCGCCCCGGTCCATCCGGGAGAGCATCGAGGAGGACTCAGCGGGAGAGGTAAGTGGGGGTCAGGACCCTTGTGGGTCTGGCTCTCTTGGTCCTGGGGTGGGGGTGGGGGTGGGGGCGGAGGGGGGCTGACCCTTCTGTCTCTGGGACAGGCAGGGCTGTGTTGGCACATGAACTATTTATAGCTCCCCCCCCGAAAGCCCCCGTCTGAATCCATGGGGTGGCCTTTAAGGTGGCCCAGGACTCGTTTCTTTCACTGGAATGGTCTTATTCATACCCCAGACCATCTCTTTGGGGAAGGGGCCCCCCAGGTACGGAGAAAGACGACGTCCTGTCAATCAAATACCCTCAGCAGCAGCAAGGGGGGCGGGGGGGGCGGGAGGAGAAACATCCCCACTATATAAAATCATAATGAGGACCCAGCATGTTAATGAGGGCAAAGTGCTAATTAACTTGTGAACCACCCAGAAAGTACACTAAGCGCTATGGAAATGAGGCATAGAAGGGAAATTGCTATTGCCACATCCATGTTAATTAGAACAATGTCCTAATAAGGGGCTATTTGCAATGTCTGTTTCTGCCCCTCTGCTTTATCCACTTCTTCTTCTTCTTCTTCTTCTTCTTCTTCTTCTTCTTCTTCTTCTTCTTCTTCTTCTTCTTCTTCGTGGTCTCGGTGAATCCACACACACAGTAAACCCTTTTGTGTGGATTCCCAGGGGACCCCAAAGAAGACCAACAGTTACAGGCGACCCACCTGCCATTATAGAGCCCTTGTGGTGCAGGGCTTAAACTGCTGTCCTACAGCCAGAAGGTTGGGAGTCCGATCCTGACCAGGGCTCAAGATTGACTCAGCCACTTCCATCCTTCTGAGGTTGGACCCAGCTTGTTGGGGGCAAAAAATGCTAATTACCTTGTGACCCACCCAGAGAGTGCACAAAGCCCCGTTGAAAAGGGGGGGGGGATAGAAGTGCAATGGTTAATTGCTGCTATGTCATGAAAGGTAAGGTTTATCTTGCTTGAAAGCCAGTCGTATCCGACTCTAGGGTTCAGTGCTCATCTCTGTTTCAAAGCCGAAGAGCCGGCACTGTCTGCTTCTGCAGACGTTTCCATAGTCATGTGGCTAGACACTAGAGCACACAGAACGCTGTTACCTTGCCCACCGAAGTGGTCTCTATTTATCTACTTGCAATACCTTGCTTTCAAACTGCTAGGTTGGCAGGATCTGGGACAAAGACGGGAGCTCATTCCGTCCTGCAGTACTTGGGAATCGAACTGCTGAACTTACGCCTCCCATTCAGTGTCTTAGCCACTTGAGCCACTGCAGTCCTTTGGCTGGCAGAAGCAGATCCCATGTGGGCCCTTGGGCTTGGCAGACATGAGAGAGAGAGAGAGAGAGAGAGAGAAGGGTGTTCAGCCAGGGCCCTTGGTTTTAGGTCTGTTCTCTTGGGTTTTGCCCCCCCCCAATCAGTCCCCCCTCCCCATATAGTCTGGACAGGCAGGAAAGTGACCCAGCACATCCCAGAGGCTGGGGAAATGGCTGGCCATGAGCCACGTGGTCTGGAGGGAGGGAAGCCAGTCCCAACATTGTCCACCTCCTTCTCCAGCCCTGGCTTCCCCCTGTGGTCAGAGGACGGGGTGGACCTTGGGCCAAACCAGCCTCCATTCTTTCCTTGAGGAGGGTAACTGGGGATGGGGGGGGGGGTAAAGTGGCAAATGGGGGGGGGTGTGCTGTTCCCTTGGCAGTGGTTCCTGGTGAGACCCCCTGGGCGTCTTCCCTGCTGTCTCTCCTCAGACGCTGGGCCAGGACGTCCGTAGCAGCTCCGGCCACGGCGAGTCCAGTGTGGGGGAGTGGCTGAGGGCCATCAGCCTGGAGCGCTACGAGGAGGGCCTGATCCACAATGGCTGGGATGACCTGGAATTCCTCAGGTGAGTGGCCTCCTAGGACAGCCTGGCTGCCCACAGGTGGCAAAGCGGGCGGGACGGTTGGCCCTGCCTCAGTGGTTTCCCCTCCCACCCTAGAAAGCTTGAGTGACCATGGGGGTGGCCGGGGACGAGGAAATGAAGAGCCTTTTGCTCTTGCCAGGGCTTGCTCTGGGGTGCAGAGAAGACATGGGAGGGATGCAGCCCACAGCCTCTGGTGCTGGAGAGAGGAGAGTTCGGGGGGTCCAGCAGGGACCAAAGGGGTGGGGTGGGGCTTTGCCCCAGTTCTCTGGCTTTTAGGCTCCTCTTGCTCAGGATGTCATGGAGGAGAGCCGGAGGGAGGGAGGGGAGTAGATTATGAGTGGAAGGAAGGAAAGAAGGAAGGAAAACAAACAACAATTGACCCAGCCAGCTAGCCAGCCAACCAATGAAAGGCGGAAGGAAAGAATGGATCAAAAGAGGCAGGGATCAAAGGAAATTGGATGGATGGATGGATGGATGGATAGATAGATAGATAGATAGATAGATAGATAGATAGATAGATAGATAGATAGATAGATAGATGCTCTCTAAGGCCTCTTCCAGGGGTATTTGGAGGGATATTGGGGCATAATGAGTGTCATTGATTGATGGACCAGTTGAATGATTGAACAGCACAGAATCCATGGGCCACGTCCTCCTTTGTGGTCTCTGGGAATCCACACGGATGACTCCCCACGGATGGGTTTTGGGCAGTGTGGATTCACGGAAGGCCACTGGAAGGAGGACATTTCCAGGTGACCAACCTGCCCTCTT
This sequence comes from Bradypodion pumilum, assembly GCA_035047305.1. NCBI lineage: Eukaryota > Metazoa > Chordata > Lepidosauria > Squamata > Chamaeleonidae > Bradypodion > Bradypodion pumilum. The sequence continues at coordinate 1,389,100 of JAWDJD010000003.1, forward strand.
TTCTCCTTCCGTCCCTTACAGCGACATCACGGAGGAGGACTTGGAAGAGGCAGGCGTGATGGATCCCGGCCACAAGCGCTTGCTCCTGGAGAATTTGAGGCTCAGGAAGTAGTGGAGCAGGTGGGGGGGGGGGGTCCACAGGCCCTTGTCTTGGCCCTCCATCCATCCCCCCCACCCACCAGGAAGTGCCTCTTTTGGTTTAGGACCCTTTCCCCCCTCCCCATTTGCACACTGCAAGTCTTGCTGCACCAGGAATGCACCTCTCCCTGGAGGGGAGGAAGATCGGCAGAGCTGCAGGGGAAGAGGCTGTTCAGGCCCTGGTGACCAAAGGGGGGGGGGAGAGACCCGGGGGGGGCATCGCCTTTCTGGCCCCTTCCTGAAGAAAACAGGACCAACTCTCTGGGAGGGGAAATGGAAAGGTGAATGCAGGTAGTCCATGCGGGAGTCACTCCTAGTTGACCCAGGCTGAACATTTCAGAGGAGCACCCTTGGAAACAATCAATCGTCCTGTCCTCCTTCCTTCCTTCTTTTCTTTTGTTCTTCCTTCCTTCCTTCCCCCTTCCGGGTGCTGCTGCTTAACTTCTTCGTATTTATTACCACAAGAGAAAGACTCCTGGTTCCCCCCCCCCCCCCGCCTTCCTTTCCGTGGCTTTTGAACCAGGTACTGTATGGTTCCCAAGGCCAATTTACAGGTGAGACCCTCCTCTTGGGTCACACCTTAGAAGTGGGATTTCTTTTCGGCCCTTCCTCCCAGGGCCCCCCAGCAGGAGAAAAGTTCTTGCCCCCAGCTGATCCCTGAGAGCCAAGCCGTGGGAGTCGGGGGGTGGGGGACGGGGGACCCCTTCAAACTCTCCTTCCTGTCCTGAGCTGGAAATGGGCCCCTGTCCAGCATGAGGCGTCCACTCTGAAGAGGCCATGGGGTCAGCCCAGGCTGCTTGCCTTAATCCGTGTTAGCAGGCCTGGCATAGCCCTAGCCACAATCTCTCCTAATGCCCCCCCTCCCAAAAAAACAAAGAGGTAGGCTTTAGGCCAGGGGTGCCCAAACCTTTCAGGCTGCGGGTCGGCCATGTGGTTTAGTGGGCCGGGCACGTGGCTCCTCCCACCGGAAGCGGAAGTAAAATGTGCCTTGCCATCTGTTTTGCAACAGGATGAGATAGATTTCAGGCTGCCATTTTCTCTGCTTAAACCAGGGGTGCTCAAACTATGGCCCGTGGGCCAGATCCGGCCCACGATGCCAATTTGTCTGTCCTGTGCTACCATCATTGTTCCTGGAAGCGGAAGTAAAATGCGCCCATACGCCTCCCATCCCTCTTTTGCTCAGTTTGGAAATGGTTTTGGCCTGGAGCCTCTTCAAGCAGAGGGATTTGGCACCAACTATCCGGTTGCCAGGGCTGCCTTTGGCCACTCTTTGCCAAGGCCTCCCTCCTGGTCCAACCCCCCCTGCCCCCCCCCCCGACATTTTCCTGCTTCCTGGAGGCTTTCGATGCACCTTGCTTCCGGGAAGCAGGAAAGAGTCCTTGGGCACCCTCCGGATGGCATTTTGACCGGCTGAGCTTTTAAACATTTGCCCTTAAACCCAGCCCTGCTTAGAGCTTCCTGGCCTCAGGGTCAGGGCAACCACCCGCAGGGACAGGAGGCCCCATGGTTAATGCAGGACAGCCCACGGCCAGACTGGTGGGGAGGGGTGTCCTAGCATGGTAGCCCACCCCCCAAGCAGCTTCTCCCAGGCAGTGGGAGATGCCAGATGGTTGGCACCAGAAAGGGCTGCCAGGAGGGTTTCCAGCACCCCAGAAGCTCTGGTTCTTTGAAGGCTCCGGGTATCCCTTGCCCCACGGCATGGGCAGGGCAAGGGCCAACTGGACACGAGGAAAGGGGTGGAAGGTCCAGACAAATTGCACCAGTTGCTCCTGCAAAACAGCTTCCCCACAGGTTGGACTAAAAGCCCCATTGTCCTTGGCCAGCAGCGTGACCCTTGGGATCACAGGATTTTTTAGCCTCTGGAAGTACCCCAAGGTGGAATCCTGGACGTGAGCCCCTTCCTTTCCCCCTCCCCACAAGATGGCTCTCTGCCCCCATAGCCTACGAGGCTGTCTTGGAGAGCCCCAGAAGATGGGGCTGCCAAGTAGAGTCTGTGCATTGCAAGCTGGAAACCTCCCTCCCGGGCGTGCAAAGCGAGAGGCAGACGGCTTCAGTCCATACAGAGAGCAGTCACAGGTGTGTGTGTGTGTGTGCATGTGCGTGTGCGTGCATACCTTGAGAATAGGTGTCCTTTCTTTCCTCAAGAAATCATAGCCCTTCCCAGGACTTTCCCATCTGTACATATATGGGGGTCCTCGCCTTTCTTTTTGAGGTGCCCTCCTCTTCCTCTTCCTCGGGTCTTCCCCAAACCAAGGCTCCTGCAGAGCGAGAGAAAGGACATGCTCCAGGGCCGGAACGTGGTGGGTTGCGATGAGAATAGGAGGTTAGGAATTAGGAGGCAGCTGGTAGTGTAGTGGCAGCCAGTTCTGGCCTCAGTTTTGCTCCCTTCGCCTCTGGGAAATGGGACTGTCCCCCTGTGCCTTAAATTTCTATGGGGGAAAAAACCATGGAGGGCTGGAGAAGGAGTGACCCCAGGAAGGGTCCGATGTCCAACCGGCCTGACTGGAGAACCTCTTTGGCTTTTGGCCGGTTGGGAAGGAGCCGTTCTCCAAAGCCAAAATGAAGGATGTCTCTGTCTCTGGCGTTAACTTTGTGTTGTTGTTTTCTTAACGCCTCCACTTTTGCCACTGGAGGGTTTGGATTGCCAACTGACCATTTCCTTCCCCTTCTCTTGGCATTATTAGTAGAATTTGTGTGTGTGTGAGTTAACCCTACTAAATCCTGCAGTGCTGTATTTTCTATATATGTGTGTGCATATATATATTTTTTGGTTAATGTTTAATTTAATTGTCATTTGAAACTCTCTCTCTCCCCCCCCCCCTTAATATTTGATGGGCAGAAACAGAAATTCCAGCTGTTTCTTTTCCTGCCCAGGAAAGGTTCACATTTCATGTCTTAGTTTGCCTCCACTGTAGTGCAATAAAAGGGCTTGTTTGCTTTAAAGAAGGTCTCTTGCCTTTCCTTTTGACCTTTGTTTATTGCCACAGAAGAGGCTGAGGCAGCTCCGTGGTAAAGATGCTCGGCTTGTTAGCTGGAAGGCTGGCAAGTCGGCAGTTCAAGATCAGAGAGCTGCACGGCAGAATGAGCGCCCGTCCTCTGTCCCTGCTCCTGCCAACCTAGCAGTTTGAAAGCAAGAAATTGCAAGTAGATAAACAGGTACCACTTCGGTGGGAAAAGATCTTGGGGACATGAAAGGAGCCTCATTCACAGGCTTGAGCGGAGTTTCTTCAGCAAAAATCCTTACAACCCGGAATAATTTCTGTCACAAAATAATAATAATAATAATAATAATAATAATAATAATAATAATAATTATTATTATTATTATTATTATTATTATTATTATTATTATTATTATTATTATTATTATTATTATTATTATTATTATTATTATTATTATTATTATTGCCACAGAGCCTTGAAAAGTTACTTTTATGGACCAAGGCTTCTATAATCTCCCGCCAGTACAGCAGGACCAAATGATGGGTTCTCGATGTGGCAGGCCAAAAAAAGTAACTTCTCCATGTTCCTGCAATTGAGTGAAATCTGCCAATGGCCCAGGAGTTGAGATGGCCAAGGCTGAGAAGGGTCGGACAGGAACAGCTTAAGCAGCATTAAATGCAGCCACATCCCAAATCCCGATGTTTCAATGCCATAAATGGGCCTTCATCTTCTCTCCCCACCCCCTCCCCAGTTACTACCACCACCATAATGGATTTTGCAGGGAAGTTTAGTGGTTAAGACTGAACTTGACATCCAGAAGTTTGGCAGGTCAGTCAAGAGTTTGAGACCCTAGTGCTGTGTGATGGAGTGAGCTCCCGTCGTCTATCCCGGCTCCTGCCTACCTGGTAGTTTGAAAGCAAGAACTTGCAAGGGCATAAACAGGTACCACTTCAGCGGGAATGGTGACAGCATTTTGTGCACTCTGGCGTCTAGTCATGCCTACCACATGACCACAGAGACATCTGCAGACGCAGAGATGAGCACCGGACCCTAGAGTCAGATACAACTAGCTTTTGAGCAGGGGGAAACCTTGATCCTTACACTGAGAATGGTTCAATAAATTAAGTTTATTTGGATTAGCATATTTTGCAAATGAGGTCAATAAATTACAGAACAGTTCTTTAAAACCAAAAGCTGAAGGCCACCCGCCATCCAAAGGGAGGTTCCTTGGCCGACTCCACTGGCCTTGGTGTTGCTTGCTTAAAGGAGGGAGAGAGGAAGGATGGCAGACCTTCTTAAAGGGCCCCTCAGAGGCCTCAGTTTCCCGACATCGCCGCAGGGTCGGGGCTCCATTCCCCCCCCCCCCAAAAAAAAATCTGTTTTACTTCCGTGCCCAGGAGTCAAACCACCATTGTAAGCCTGGTTTTGTAGCTCTGTCTCACTGTTTGCAAGCTTGGGACCTTTTAACCTGCCAGGAATTCATGTTCACATCAGTGCCAACAGTGATAACAGCCCCTTGTCCCTGTGACTTGCAGCTCCCCCGGCGGCTTAGTGGTTAAGATGCTGAGCTTGGAGCCTGGAAGGTCGGGTTTCGATACCCGAGGAGGGCTGCACTTGGGGACATGAAAGGAACCTCATTCGGGCATCCCCGAGTCGACTTTCTCCAGCAAAAATCCTTTCAACCCAGAGTAATCTCTGACACGAAAAACAACAACAACCCGTTACTTCTGTACGGAGGAGTAATGAGAAAAGGAAGCAGATCTTGCATGGCTGCCGATAGACCAGAACAGTCCTATTTCCTCGTGGGAGGGGAAAGGGAAAACCCACAGAGGCCAGGAACACATTTACCACCCCAGGTCTTGGGCCTGTGAAGCCCCTGTGGCCTCGGCTGGGTGGTACTTCTGGCTTGGCATGTTCATGCTACAGAGCATGGGAAGTGAGCACTTTATCTGTCTGGGAATAGACTCTGATGCAAGGATGGAGCAAGAGGTGAAGAGCAAAGCCAGTGGCCTGGAGGGGAAATGCCACGAAGCGGAAGGAAGGAAAGAGGCAAAGAATGCGCTCGCATGGGGAAGGGATCTGCCCAAAATGTGGCAGATTTCACGAGCACAATGTTTACCAACCTTTGGTTTTTGGACTTCCAATTCCCAGAAGCCCAAGTCAATTCCCTAAAGCACTGATCAGCCAATGGACTGACGGAGGCTTCTGGGAACTGAAGTCCAAGAACTAAAGGTTGGGAATCACTGCTCTGTGAATCCACATGGATGGGTTTACATGGATGGGTATGTGCAGTAAACCCATTCGTGTGTATTCACAGAGCAGTGTTTCCCAACCTTTGGCTCTTGGACTTCAATTCCCCAAAGCACTGATCAGCCAATGTACTGACTTAGGCTTCTGGGAATTGAAGTCCACCAGTGGGGCATAGGCCCCACTGCACCAGCAGGAAATAAAGACAACCGGCAGAGCTTTTTTCATAAGAGGAAATTCCAACATGTGGAGTTGGAACGACTCAATGGCCTTCTGAAATTCCCTGTTCTGCACCACCATTCAGGGGCCTGGCATTTCATGTGACGGTGCATGCCAGAGCAGGGAAGGTGGGGCAAGACGGAACCAGGGCAGCTGGTAGAGAAAGAGGATGGGAGGAGGCGTGCAGGGCTGTTTGTCTTCACATGGGGGTAGAGAGGGGCCATCGTGGCTTAGGGTTTGAGACACTGAACATGAAGACCGGAAGGTTAGCAGGTCAGCAGTTCAAGACCCGAGTGCTGTGTCATCTGTCCTAGCTCCTGCCAACCAATCAAACAAGAAATTGCAAATAGATAAACAGGTGCTACTTCAGCATTCTGTGCTCTTCAGCATCTAGTGCTACCTGCCACATGATCAGACAGCACTGGCTCTTTGGCTGTAAACCAAGATGAGCACTGAACCCTAGAGTCAGATACGACTGGCTTTCGAACGAGGGAGACCTTTCCCTTTCCCCTAGAGATGAGTCAGCTAACTCTCCAAGTCTGTCTCTTAGATCGTGGCCAGAATACATCATTTTAAGAATGCACTGGTGGAAAGAATTGTGAATGTGCAGGAAATGTTTTTAACCACCACATGGGGATCAATGTTAACAGGGGGATAGAATTGTGTGCATCCCCCCCTGGATGGATGGCATTGCCCAGGGGTAAGCCAGATCCCCGTGCGCTGAGGCTGAATGGCAGCTGGATCAGGCCCAGTTCCAGAGGGAGGCGAGAGCAGAGTAGGGAAAGGGTCCTTGGTCGGCTACCACGTCTGGCCCTGCAAATGCTTTGACATTCAGCCCCCCTTCTGCCCCAGAGAGAGAGAGAGAGCCAGGCGCCAGGAGTTGTGTGAATTGTCATCCGATGCAAGAGGAGGGCCAAAGATCAACCCCCCTGCTATAGGGTGGCCCCAGAAGTCAGGGCGTGGAACGGCTGCTTCCCATCTCACACACCCCTCCAGGTGTACGCCTCCAGCAGACGCTAAGGTGAGAAAGGGTTGGAGGGTGAACTCCTGGGATCCAGTTCAGAAGGAGGAAGACCCCAGAGTTTTGCCCAGTTTCTTAACAGACCCTCTGTTTCAAAAGCTGGCTGAAATTTCCCTGGCATGCACCCTGCCTGGTTCCCAAGGGTTGGGTGAGGAGATACAGTGGTGCAGATCCCGGCAAGGAGGCAGAAAAGCAGCAAGAGAGGCTTAAAAAGAAAGAGAAACGCCTTGTGGCGTTGGAAGATGGGGAGGCTGCGGCTACGGCCACTGTGTGAGACAGACTGCTGCACTGGCTCATGGGCTCCTGTGGCCTCTTCCAGCAAGGCTCTTCTTATGTCCTTATGGGTGCTTTTAAGCCAGAGAAGAAAGCAAACCCTCTCTCCCCACTTCCCCCTGGAAAATACATTTGGGGGAAATCTGGAAACCAGCGGAAAGTGACTCAATCCTTTCAAAGGGTTTTGTGTGTTATTTCTTGCTCTGTGTGGTGGTGGTGGTGGTGGTGGCGGCGCAAGGGGATTCTGCTCTCTGGCCAAACTGGACTTCTGCTGGGCTTCCAGTGTTGCCCTCCCAACTCGGTACCCTCCAGCTATGTTGGGCCACAACTTCCATCGTTCACAGACCACACAGCCTGCGTTCACGGTGGCTGAGGATAACAAGAATTGTGCTTCAGCCCCTGGAGGGGAGGGCATGGGGGGGGGAGAGAGGCTACTTTAAAACTGGCCCAAGCCCCCACATAATTCTTGGTTCAGTCCACGATACATCCTCTCACCTGAAGCCCGGAGGACAGAACAGTGGTTGCATAGGAGTAGGGTTTTGGTCTTACTGCGGGAGGGGGGGTGTGTGAAGGAAAAGTGGCCACGGGAATTTGAACTGGCCACTTTGGGGGGGAGCGTACCAGCTTGTGGCCCCTGCTCTGCCCCAGAGAGCAAGAACTGAAGCATTTGGGTGCCTTTAGCAACACAGCCAGCCTCTCAGCACAGAGATGAGCTGTGGATAAGAAGAAGCCCCCCCCCCCGCGCCCATAGGACTCTGCTCTCCCCAAGTCTGACTGCAGGCTCCGTCTCCCCTCCTGCAGCCGGCCAGCTCTGACCCTCAGCCTTAGCTCTCCAGGCGAGCGCTCTGGACTCCCTGGCCTTGCTCTGCTGGGCCACCAACTGCATGCAACCCTACCACTTGCTGAGCCTCCCAACCAGACCTGGTCCAGGGTGTGAGGTGCCCTGCCTGCTGCCCTCGTGGTTTCCAATAACCTCTGCCATCCAGGGATAGCCTTGGGAGGCTGGCATAAGCTGAGTAGCCTGGAGACGACCCGGGAGGGAGGCCTCGGTTGTACCTCCGGAAGGAGCCTCCTAGCGCCTCTCTGCTGAAGAGGCTGCCCTGGAAAGGGGGTCTGAGTCTATGGGTCTGTCCCATCACTCACTTGAAGGCTTGGCTGGCTTGCAGTAAGTCTGGATGCCTCTTCATGCATCAGCAAGTGGGCTCCAGAGAGAGGAGGGTGCAAGCTGGGGAAAAGGCAGGTACGGTAGGTGCCCTCTCAGCAATCCTCCTCTGCCACCACCACCACTACACAGCCTGCAAGTCCTTTTGCTGGAGGGGAGGAAACCAATTCCTGTCTCCTCCAGAAGCCACCCTGCTATCCAGAGAGGAGTCAACCCTCCAACCTGGCCATCCCTTCATGAGCCTGCTAGGCTCATCTCTGCAGGTTCAGGACTAGCCTTCACCTTGGGGTGGGGTTCCTTGACATGGGGGGGGGATCAGCTGCTCCCCTTCCTTCCTCTTCTGGAAGCATAACCTGGGCCTCCTCATAGGCAAGCTCCCTTGACTGGACAGAGAGGGCCTGTTCTGCGTAGATGAAGCTGCCTTCTTGGGTGGGGCAGTGTCTATACTGGGGCAGAGAGAGAGAAGGGTGGGTATGCGCGTGCAAGTGTACACACACACACCGAAAGCAGCAAGAGACTCTTGTCTATCCAAATCTGTGGGGCACACTTGTTTGTAGTGGATGCCCCCTGGACCAGCCCATGGAGGTTCAATGGGCCACACCCCACAGTTGGCATGGTGCCCCTTCTCCTGGGGAAGCTCGTGTAGGAGAAAAGGGGGCAGGTGAGCAAGGCCTTGAGGGCAGGGCCAGGCCCTTCCTACCCTCGTGTCTCCCCTGCTAACTGTGGCTCACTTCCAGTGCTCTTGGGCAGCTCTCCAGGAGCAAGAGGGTCAGCTTCAAGGGTGGCCGGAGCAATGGACCAGGCTGGCTGGCTGGACTTTGGAGTGACATTACACAGGTTGCACAAGAGGGAGGGAGGGAGGGAGGGAAGGAGGGTGGGGACAGTTCAACCTGGAGGAGGCATTTCCACAACTGTTTCACTCTTCAGGTCTCCACCACTGTCTCCCCAAAGGAAGAAATCCCAGCTCTGTTCCCAAAACTAGGAGACCATTGCAATGCTGTTCCCCAATGGCTAGCGATTCAAGAGAGTGGCAAGCTGAGTGAGTGAGTGGCAAGCAAGCAAGCAAGCAAGCGTCTTTCTCAATCTTCCATGCCAGCATCCCAGCTGCTTCCTCTATCACCTGGCGTGCCACCCAAGGACACCTGGACCTCCTTGTGCGATGGTCTCTCTAGTTCTCTCTCTCTCCATGCTCTCTCCTGTTTTCTGCTCCAAGGACCTCCATGCTGGGTTCTTCTTCTTCCGCGTCCCGATCAAACCCTGGACTGACAAAAGGAAGACACTTTCTTTGCTTTCTCATTGCCCAAACCCAAGTCCACATCGGTGCATGTCTCTGGCAGCCATCGGCAAAGCAGTCAATGAGCCAATGGACTCTGTGTCTCTCCACCTCCACACCATATGTTGTTGTCCGCCACCAGCCCCCACTTGAGCCTGTCGGTCTTGCATTGAGGGACTCTGACCCTCAGCCTATTCTGTAGGTGGCAAGGTTGAGCTCTCCTTCAGGGCAAAGCACAGCCCTGAGAAGCACAGCAGGGTGGTGTGGTGGGGAGAGGTTTGGGTCAACCCAAGGCTGGAGCTGCTGGCACCACCACCCTCTCCTCTCCCTCTGCCTGTCTTGTGGGAGAAGGTTGACCTGGGGTGGCAGAAAACGGCTCAGAGGTGGTAAATCCAAGTGAAACCCTGCAACCCCCTTAGAAGAACTTAGATTTCAATCCGCCCATGCTATGCAGCATTTCAGGCAACGAAGGGATCTCCAGTGGTTTTGAGCTTGGCCATGGAGTTCTTCAACCTCCAGGAGGTTAAAATAAGTCCTGGCAGGCAGAATTTGAGGAAAGGAAGGGAAAACGAGCCTCTTCCTTTGGTGTGGGGGAGACATGCACAGCATCCCCCCCACACACACCTCTCCACTCTCCTCCGTCTCGCTGGGCTGAGGAAGGACAAGCAGTGTTGGCCTCTGTCGCCTGCTTCTTTTCTGGTCTTCTTGAACTCAAGATCCCATGCATGGAAACCCAGAGGTTTCAGTGGCGCAGCCCCTGGTGGCCTGAGCAACAAGGCTGGAGTGACCCAAGAAGGCTCACGGGGGAATTTTGGAGGCATTGCTCTCTGCCTTTGGCCTCAAATGTCTGTTTGGCCAAATGAGGTTCCCATCCAAGACCAGGAAACATCTCCCTTGAACACCAATGTTCTGGTGGGGGGGATAATAGTAGCGATGACAACCTTCCAGGCTTCTCTCCCCACACAATGAGCTGAGCAAGTCAAGAAGTCACTGTCTGTCACTCAGGGCCACCATCTCATGTTGATGTGATGGTTCCAGGCTCTGGGGCACTTTCAGGAAAAGCCCATGGAAGGACGTCACAGAGACACCAGCGTTGCTTGGGGACGTTCTGTCTCTTTTGGCAGGGTAATCGGAACAGGTGATGCCCTGGTTGGACCTGGCCTCTGATGGGTACAGCTTGTGAGCAGGAGGCCTATCTGTGTGGGGAAAGACATGGAGGGTGCGCAGACTCCGTTTGGCACAGTAAGATACAGCAGTGGCGCCTGGATACGAAAACACAACATGGAAGGAGAGATGGGCTGTCGTTCGTTCTCTTGAGGTTGAGAGGTGACTCCAGGGCTCCAGCCTTCCGGAAGGCCAGATCCTGGCAACACAGAAACTAGCAGCTACAGAAGAGGGGAACTATTTTGAGGGGTGCCCAACGGAGTGAGCCACAGTTTAGAAGAGGTTGGCTTTCAGAGGGTTGGGCTTCCGGTGGAAAGAGGAAAGGACGCCCGAGAAAGGGCCTGGCATAGCTTCGGCCGGCTGCCAGGCCTTCAGGAGGTCAGCTGTGTTGGTAGCCCCGTTGCCGGTGCCCACCCCGGCCCACAGGGCCTGGTTCTTGAGGGCCTGGCTGGCATGCCCAGGCCCCAGGCCCTGCTGGCCACTGCCCGGGCTGGGGCTCAGGCTGCCGCCTCCGGGACTGTTCAGGTTGCCGGCCGTGGGCAGAGAGGCCGTGCTGTCCGGGGTGGGGCTGCAGTTGGACTCCTTGGACTCGTCGTCTTCGGAGGAAGAGCGGGCGTCTGGCTTCTTGGCAGCGGAGGAGGAGCTGCTGCCGTTGCTGCCATTCTGACCTTTCGCATTGGCGGCTCGCTCTTGCTTGCGGAACTTGGCACGGCGGTTTTGGAACCAAACCTAGATTTTGTGTTTTGGAGGGAGGGGAGCAATGGGGAGGGAGAGACAACGGAAAGGCAGCGTTAGGAGGGAAAGACGCAAAAGCATGGCATCTGGAGCAGCATCCCAGGTGGTGCAGGGGTTAAAGAGTGCTATACTGCAGCCAGAATGGTGTGAGTTCAATCCTGACGGGAATCAAGGCTGCCTCGGCCTCCCATCCTTCTGATGTTGGTAAAATGAGTCCCCAGCATGCATTTTTGGGACAAAATGATAATTACCTGCATCTTGCCTAGAGCAGGGGGTCTCAACCTTTTCAAGCTGTGGGCTGGACCATGCAACGGGCGCATTTACAGCTGTCGTAAACTTGTCCAGTTCCGCTTCCGGTGGCAGCAATAATGTGGGCTACATGAAATGGTGCTGCGGGCTAGGTCCAGCCCACAGGCTGTAGGTTGAGAACCCCTGGCCTTGAAAATGCACTAAGCACTATTGGGGTGGGGGTGGGGCAGAGAAGTGTAAATGCTATTGCTACCACTTTACAGAAGAGAGTGGAGACAGAGGCACCCCCCAGTGCAGCCAGTTGGCTCCTTGGGCAACATGATCCCCCAGTCCTCAAGCCCTGGGCTTGGAAGTCATGATGTACAAATCTTGTGGTCCCCAGTACTAAGTTGCCCTTTGGAGACCCATGACTAAATGTAGATATGTTTTACAGCAGGGGTGCCCAAACTTTTCAGACTGAGGGCCGGTCATGTGGTTCAGTGGGATGGTCACATGGGCCAGTGGGCCAGTCATGTGGTTCCTCCCACTGGAAGTGGAAGTAAAATGTGCCTTGCAATCTGTTTTACAACAGGATGAGATAGATTTTAAGCTGCCACTTTCTCTGCTTAAACCAGGGGTGCCCAAACTATGGCTTGCAGGCCAGATCCGGCCCCTAACACCAGTTCATCCAGCCCATGCCACCCTCATCACTCCTGGAAGTGGAAGTAAAATGTGCCAGTATGCATTTTACTTCCACTTCCAGGAGTGATGGAGGTGGGGGAGGGGGCTGGATCTGGCCTGTAGGCTGTAGTTAGGGCACACCTGTCTTAGGGATACTATCAGGAACCAGAGCAAAGCATCTTTATTAGCACAAATAGTGTTTTCTGCTTTCAAAAGTCTTTCTAAAAATATTTTATACACATTTTGGGAATTGTTTTGTGCCGGGACTTGTAAAGTTTTATGCCATTCTCATATGTGAGAGTGGAGGAAATTGTCAAGGCATAAAAAGAGGAAGGATGCATTCTGTCAAGCCTGGAAAAGAGAAGATTAGAATAACTGAGTTGGAAGGGAGGTCTCTGAGCCCATTGAGTCCAATCCAACTCCCTGCTCAGTGCAGGAATCCCACTTTAAAAAAAAGGGGGGATCTGAGAGATGGTGGCCCAATTGGCTCTTAAATGCCTCCAGCAGTGGAGCGCTGACCACCTCCCGAGGAGGCCATTGCTTCCGCTGTCATCCTGCTCTAACCCTGAAGAAGTTCTGCCTGATGTTCAATTGAACTCTGTGGCTTATTACTTGCCCTGCACTCTGAGAACAGCTGAGAGTCCTGGCAGTGGTTCCCAACGTGGGGCCCACACACCCCACAGGGAGACTTCAATTCCCAGAAGCCTCAGCCAATACATTGGCTGACCAGTGCATTGGGGAATTGACTTAGGCTTCTCGGAATCCAAGTCCAAGAGCCAAAGTTTGGGAAAGTCAGAGTCAAAGCATCGCCCCCTTTCCCCTCTGATACAGTTTTCTCTGGGAAAAGTTACCTTGGCTGACGACAACCCCAAGGACTCACTCTGCTTCCAGCATGGCAGTGGAAGGGGGGCCAGAGTGGGGCAGGGGGCCCACTATGAGGTCACAGCACAGCTGGACTCAACAGCAGCCCAAAGTGCAGAAGAGTTGGGAAAGAGGGAGAGAGGAAAGGATCCTGGCTGAACTTCCTCTGCTGGCCCAAGACTAAGGTTTGGACAATGGGACGGCAGAGGCTCAAGAAGGCCACGCACCTGCACCCTGGCCTCCGTGAGGTCGATCTTGAGAGCCAGCTCCTCCCGGGTGTAGATGTCAGGGTAGTGAGTCTCAGCAAAGACTCTCTCCAGCTCCTTCAGCTGGGAGCTGGTGAAGGTCGTGCGGATCCGGCGCTGCTTCCTTTTCTCATTGATGGTGGATGGGTCGGAGAAGAACTTGTAGGGAACTGAGGAGAGAGAGAAAGAGAGAGAGAGAGAAAGGCCTTAACTTAGAACAGGGGTTCCCAAACTTAGGTCACGTGGTTCCTCCCACCAGAAGGGGAAGTAAAATGCATCGTGCCATCTGTTTTATAACAGGATAAGCTGCCATTTTCTCTGCTTAAACCAGGGGTGGACAAATTCTGGTCCGTTGGCCAGATCTGGCCCCTGACACCAATTTATCTGGCCCACACTACCCTCGTCACTCCTGGGAGTGGAGTTTTACTTCTGCTTCGAGGAGCAACGAGGGGGGTGCAGGCTGGATGAATTGGGGTGGGTGGCCGGATCCGGCCTGCAGACCGTAGTTTGGCCACCCCTGGCTTAAAACCAGGTAGGAGATTGTTGCCTATTGGGGACAGAGGACCAGGAAGGGGGGGGATGCCCAGATAGGGTGATGACCAAGTGGCCCCCTCCCTCCTTCTCCATCACCACCAGAGGCCATCAAAATGGCTCCTTCCTCTTTTCCAGAACTTCTGAGTTGAAAGAAAATTGCAGGGACCTTCTTTGCCTTGAACTATCTTCTCATAAAGTAGTCCTCTCTGCTGCTTGCTTTGACAACATGCCCTTCTCCCTCTTTCACCGTCCCAGGATGTCTCTAATATGGATGGAGATAACAACATGAGAGTTTACTTCATAGGGATATTGGTAATGCTCAATGGGGAAATTGGGAGGAGGGACACGGGCATTGCACACTGTTAAGGAAAGACTGTCATGGGTCTGACCCTTCCCCACATGCCTGTCCTTCCGATGCCAGCTAAAAAGATGAGTTTGTGCATGCCTTATGAATAAGTCTCCTTCCTCTTCCTTCAGGCCATTTGCCTTTGACAGACACTTGTTTCATTGTATTTCTACCAGACATTTTAGTCTATAATTTAAAAGGGGGGGGGGGGGTTTGATTTGTTTTCTGGTGATTTTAGCTGTGTGTGCTCTATTATTTTAAATCTGGTTTTTTTAGATGTCTGTAATTTGTGATTTTTCTTATGTTTTTAATGTTAACTGCTCTGGGTTCTTACAAGAAAGGTTGGGATATAACTTGCATAAATTTGTTATCCTCATCGTCAGAATTAAGTGTCCTAATGCTAATTTTATGGCTGTGAACTGGAGCAATAATTCTGGTCGCTTATTAGGCACAAAAGACAAATGAAAGGCTGTTTTATCTCAGGAATTCCATGCAAGGATAAGACAGGAGGAAAAACCCTGGCCTGAGTTGCATGTGCAAGAATGTTGGCAGCTTTTAGGACAGGGGTGCCCAAACTATGGCCCATGGGCCGGATCTGGCCCCCAATGCCAATTTATCCGGGCCCATAAAGCCCTCGTTGCTCCCGGAAGCAGAAGTAAAACACATCCAGGTGCATTTTACTTCTGCTTGCAGGAGCGATGAGAGCTTCATGGGACCGGATGAATTGGCATTGGGGGCCAGATCTGGCCCATGGCCCAAAAAGTTTGGGCACCCCTGCTTTAGAAGATGATCCCATGGGTGGTTTCTTCTCTCATTAACAAAGGAGATCAGCTTTGGAGAGGAGAGAGGAAGGAGGTGAGCCTAAGAGAAGCAAGCTCATAGAAAAGATAACAGAAGATGAAGATACTGTACTCGCATCCGGCTGGTCATATCTACCTGTTCTTCACCTCATGGGTTCAGGTTGCTTGTTATATATAGAGTAAATAAGACAAGACAAAAACAAAGACAAAAAACATTGTGGTGTCTTAAAGACTAACTCCTTTATTTTAATGTTAGGTTTCATGGATCATCAAGTCCACTTCATCAGCACTCAATTTGAAGCACTAAAAAGATATTGCCAAGTATTTATCCCCAGTCAAAACAGCATCTTTGTCCTGGCTATTGGCTAACAATGGATCTCAATGGATTTTGAGGTCTCAGTGTACCAACTGTCTTTAGGAAATGCACTAATTCTCTACTAGCATCCTTTGAGGTCAAATTGTGGCAGGTGGGCAGGGGGATGAGACCCCCCCCCTTGGGAAAGACATTCCACATGTGCCTTGTATGTTATGGAATTCCTTCCAAGACATTCTCTCCAGATGTTGTTGTTGTTGTTGTTCAGTCACACAGTCGAATCCGACCCCATGGACCACTGCATGCCAGGCTCCTTCCTCTCCAGATGGGCAGACCACTTTATTTGTTGTCTCTGGATGTAGTACAAGATTGGTTCTGTTCCAATTCTTTTCCTTATAACCTTATTCCTGATGTTATCCCTTCCAGTCACTCCAGCAGCCTTCCTCAGGCATCTCGTTTCCATGGTGGCCAACTTGTACGTGTCTGTGTTTGGCACTGGTAACAGGGTCTGAATGAATATGCTTTGTATGACGATTACCTTGTGTTGTAAGAGCAAAGCTCACTGTCCCAATATTTAGTTTGTTAAACGTTGTTCCAGGTATTTGAACTCTGCCACTTGTTTAATACCTGCTCCCTCTATTTCGCTATTTTGAAGTACAGCACTGTGTGTCATTTCCTTCCAATTGCCATGATTGGTGGTACTATTCAAAGTGGTAGTAGCCATGCTAGTGTGTGCAAGGAAACCCCCCTCAAATTAAAGATGTTGTGACACCTTAAAGACTCCTGGCATTTCTTGACCCAGAACTCACTTTGTCCCTCGGTGGGACACGATCTGGCGCTTAGTTCTCCTTCAAGGTTACGATCCTAGACCCATTTTCCCGTGCCTAAAGACTCACTGCCTATGGGTCTCTCTCTCTCTCTCTCTCTAGGTGTGACCAGAGATTCTTCTTCCATATGGAAATGTTTTGGGATTTATTGATGCTGCCTCCTATCATAAGAACATAAGAACAGCCTTGCTGGAACAGGCCACAGCCCATCCAGTCCAGCATTCTGTCTCACACAGTGGCTCACCATTTCCTTCAGGGTATTCCCAAGGAGATGCCTTCACCTGCTTAGGATTCCCTGGAAATGGCATTGAGAGATATCCTGCCTATCTCTCCAACCCGCAGGTTGTCCTTAAGTATCCATAATTATAGCCATTGATACTCTTGTCCTCCATGAACTTGTCTAATCCTTTTATCCGTATACAGTATTAGTTTGTCCTTTAAGAAAACATTTTATGGGCTATCTATTTTGGTGTTAATTTTTGCTACTTTTATTATCTGACTTACAATATCTGTTCTATTTAGCTTACCTATGCCATCACTTTATTAACCCGGTTTGAGGGGGATATAAATTGAACAAACGAACGAAATCTCAGAGCCTTTTCTTCAGTAATGCTGCCGCCGGAGCTTTTGCAAAGGGGCTCGTTTTAATTCGTGGGGGTGTAGGAGGGTGTGTGTGTGGTGTGTATGTGGGGGGCCCCCACCCACCCGACTCCACCGACCGCGCGATCCTACAGGCATCTGATCCAAAGAACTCTGGCGGCTGGCTTGACGCAACGGGACTTACTCCCAGGTAAGCGCACTGCCTGTGCGCTCGTGGTTGCTTCGCGTGTTAAACTTGGAATCCATTGTATCCACAGTATCTTTACTCGTATCGGTGTTACTGTATTGTTATTCTTGCACGAATCGGGAAGAAAATTTCGGCCAGCCTCGTGGGACGGACTTGAGAGATACTCCCCGGCCACGATCCAAGTTTAAATCCTGGGATCCTATTGTCCTAAATTGGGGGGGGGGGGGAGAAATCCCCCTTTTGTGAAATGAATGTGGGCGACTCAACGCGTGCAGGGATCAGACCCCTCGGTTCCTTGGAGCGGGGAAGGTGGAGAGAGGGAAAAGACTCCTCGCTTCGCCCTCTTCCATTAAAATCCGCCTGAGGAATGAATCGCCTTTTCACTGGGCTGGATCGGGCCCCCACTCACTCCGAAGGCAATTCGCTTGCAAACTCAATCCCTTGGAAACCGGTGGCTCCTACTTGGAGACTTGGGCGAAGGAGCCCCGGGGATTCCAACCCAACCCAACGGGCAGAGGATGCTTGGAAGAATAAAACGACCGCGCAGGCCGACGACTTGCCCAGTCCGCTTCGGGGGTGACCCACGGAAGTGTCAGGCGGCGGCGCCACCCCCACACCCCGAACCTTTCTCGCGTGGAAAAGGAGACCACTCCGCGTGCTTGCTTCTTGGATGCCTTCTTCTGAAGGTGGGGCGCTACGAATTCATGTATCCACCTGCCTAGGAGAGACAGAGGGAGGGCTTCACTTCCGAGGAACTGTGCGCATCTCTGCAGAGCGAGCGAGCGAGAGAGAGAGAGATGTCCACAGGAAAGAGGCCCAAGGGCAATTTCGCCTCGGACGCCCGAGTGGGCCAACCAAACGAATAAACCGCACCAGAGTTCGATCAGAAATGAAGTGGTTATCAGTTTATTGACAGCTGGGAACCCAATTCCTGGGGACGGCGGCGTTTCTTTCCTTGAGTTCCGACTCCCGGAGATCCACCCGTCTCGCTGCCTTCCCGAACGCCTGAACCAACACGCATTCTTGGTTAAGGCGACGCCGCAGCCGCGTCCACTCGTCTGAACATCCCTCCGTTTCCAGTTCAAGCAACTGCTGACGGAAATCCTATCATCTGCTCCACCTGGGCGCACACCTGTGTCTCTTTCTCTCTAAAAAGGCTTTGTCTTCTGGGTTGCAAAACTCAACCCGACCCACTCCCACGTCTATGTGAGTTGCTTATCTTTGCGGGGTTCGTCAACTTGGAATTAATTTTGTTGTGGGTGATGATGATGACTTCTATCTCACTTTCATTAGTTTCACAGCTGTCTTTCAAACCGAGTGTTGCGGAGGAACAAAGGCCTTCGCCGCCGGTCCAGTCCAGGTTTCTCCAGACACGTCGTCGGACGTTCCTAAACCCAGCTTTGGGTGATCTTTTATGGCTGTGCTCTCTCCCAGAAATAATGGTTGCCTTTTCTGGGCTACAACTTGTTACCCAGAGTACGGTCTGCTAAAGAGCATTTTGACAGTCCTGTGTCAAACACAAACGCGCACCCATTCTCTGTACAACGAACATGGTGGGGATAAAATGCACTTCTCTCGTGTCGGAAGAAGGAGCTTGGGTTAAAGCGCCACAACCCCCGGCCTTTGTTTTTGCTAGCCTGGAATGCACCAGGTAAAGGTAAAGGTAGTCTGGCGCAAAAGGCCACCTGGGCGGCAGCGCAGGAAATGGCTTCTTCTTTGCGAAGGGGTTTAAGAGGACTCCAGCTTCGCCTGTCCGTTCCTGCGGAAACATCGTCCGGAAATCAACGTCTCGATAGATTTTTGTCCGCATTTCCTGGTTGTTGTTTTTTGGGGGGTCTCCCTCTTAAACTAAAAACTCTCGACTCCCGCTCAACTCTTTGGGTGCCTGTCTGGGAAGTCGCTTTGAGCGACTGACTGTTTCGCCTGCCTTCTGCCCAGCTTCGTTGCGTCGTCTTGATTTAAAAAAAAAAAATCATGCATTTTCGTTCTCTCTTTTTTTTTTTAAGTCGAGAGAAAGGGAGGAAGAAGAAAAACCTAAAAAGACTTCCTGGGGTGGGGGTGGGGGGAAATCTTGATTTCGGATTGCAGGAAGACCTCAAAATCTATGCCTGTCGATTAAGCATACAAGGTAATCTAGACGGCAATTAGCATCATCCCATTCCGATACCGCCTCGCTCCGCAGAGGGATTTCGCCAAGAGGCCCCTTTGGGAGCCGGATGCGAACTGGGGGGAGGCGCCCTTTTTGGGGGGCCTCGGAGGAGTTTCGGCGCTTCTTCCCAATGGGAGCCACCGTCGGTTCCAATGGGAAAGTCGCCCAGGCGAGACTTGCCCGTTCCTCCCGACGGGAAGGATCGTAACGCACCCAGAAAGTTTTCGACCATCCCGTCGAAAAGGGATTAAAACTATATATTCACGCGGCATTGGGAAGTGGCCTTCCAAAGGTCCCCCCTCTCCTCCCCGACCCCGTCCCCAAAACAAACCCCTGGGGGCCTGGGGTGGGGGTGGGAAGAGGAGAGGCGGGAAACCTGTGGGGAAGCGAGGGCAGCGGGAAGGAAAGGCTGTCCGAGAATCTGCGGCTCTGTTCCGTCCCGGCCACTTGGTCCGCCCGGCGGGGCGGGCCAGGCGCCTGCAACTTCTGCCTACACAGAACGCTTGGTCTGTGGAAAACCGTCGACCGTTCCAGGGTGAACCGGATCGGACCCTCCGGGAGGAAACGGGGTTCTTCTTCCCCGAGAACCTGAAACCGACCCACGGCCCGACTCTTCCTCGGGATTAATAAATTCCAGAGGAAAAAAGGGAGGAAATATATATATATATATATATATATATATAAATTTCTCGGAGCGATATTCTGCAAAATGCCAAATTAGATTGCTGGATCTAATCCCTCCATTTGCTGTAACCTGATTACCCATTAATTTGTTTTGGCTGTGAACAGAGGAGGAACGGAGCCCGTAACTCGATTAGGCGCAAATGTTATATCTTTATAACTGCATTTTGCGAAATTGGTTTATACCTGGTGGGTTGCGTGCCTCAGCCCCCCTCCCCTCCTCTCCCCTCGCGCCCCCTCTCGGAAGGCGAAGGGGATAAAGGGACCGGGCCCGGGTCTCGAGCTCCGCACAGCCACGCCGGGGCCCCGGAGAGGAGAGCAGAGGCGGCCGCCAAGGGAGGCTCCGTCGGGGGAGAAGGGGCTCCTTCGATGCCCTGATCCGCCCGGGAGGGGAGGGGGGCGCGGGGGCACTCCCGCAAGCAGTCCTCGGGCAAGGGACGGCGAAACTGGGGAAAAACGAATCCCTTGCGCTGGGGGCCCCCAGCAGAGCCAGTTGGGGGATACTGGGATGTGTAGTCCATAAAAGAAACTCTCTCGAGCAGCAGCGTTGGGCGGGCGAAAGAGCCCCGCTATCCGCGCGTGCCACCCATGGGGCGAGAGGGGAGGGGGCGCGCGGTGGGTCTCTCTCCTCTTCCTTCCTTACCTGTGGAGTAGGGCGAGGGCTGGTGGTCGCGGAGGGCACCGAGGGTGCAGCTGCCGGCGGCGGTGCTGAGCGTCGGGCAGGCGGCCGGGCTGGCGGCGAAGCTGCTGCGGATGGGGTTGTACTGGAAGGCGTTGCTCTGGCTGCAGGAGCTGAAGTCGGCCGCCGCGTACGCCGACGCCTCCATGGCCGCCATGCACGAGTCGTACGAGTTCAGGTAGGAGTAATCCATTTGGTACATTGAGGGGAGGAGAAGGCCCCACGTCGGACCCACCCACCGCCCCGCCGGGGCGACGCCGAGCAAGGCAAGGCAAGGCAAGGCGAGGCGAGGCGGGCTAAGACCCGACGGGGCGGGCGAGGGCCGAGCGGGTGGGCCGCCTGACGCCGGGGGTCGGAGCTGCCGCCGGACCGGACCCGCCGCTGCCCGCCGTCTGCTCAGCCGGCCTCTGGTGGCTGCTGCCGCCGCGCCCGCCGCTTTGCTGCCGGACCGACGGGGCGGGCGGATGATATAGCCGGCTGGGATCGGGGGAAGGCGAGCGGCGGAGCGGCGGGATCCTTTGCATGACAATCTCTGCCGGAGTCTATTGGGGGCCGGAGCGGAGCGTAGGGGGGGAGGGAGGGAGGGAAGGAGGAGGGGAGGGGGCCGCCCTGCCCCCCTCCCGACGGCCCCGCCCACACCCCGTCCATCACTCCGTCCGCCAGCCCTTAACTCTTTCGGCGGCCCAGGAAGGGAAGCAGCAAGCAAGGAAGGAGGGTGGCGAAGGGGGCTGGAGGGCCCCCCCTTTGCCCTCCCTCCCCCGGCCGTTCGTTGAGCTTTTTCCGAGCAGCGGAAGGAAGAAGAGCCTAGTGGCGCCTGAAAGACTCCCCAGTTGAGCAGCAGCCTTCCCCAAGTTTTGGCAGAGAAAACCTGGGCGTCTTTAAGGTGTCCGTGGCAGCAGGGGGGGACCCTAAGGGAGGGGGCTATTTGGGTGGAAGCCCCACCAGGGACGGGCAATAGATCGGGGGCTTCGCGGTCCCTTGTTCCGTCCGGAACTCTTGGCCCGGTTAGGGAGCAGAAACCTCGGGCGTGGGAGAGAATTTTTGGAAGGGCGCCTCTTTAGGATGTTTCGCTGCCGTGACAGTCAAATAAGCAGAAGTAGTAGTGGTGGACTCTCCTCTGCCACCCCCACCCCCCGCCCCCTCTCTCTCAGGCAGGCTCTTCTTATTTGGTTTCTCTGCTCATCCGCGGCATCTCCTTCCCTGCGCCAGGTAACATTGGTCTACTTTGCAGGGCTGTTGTGCCACGAATGACTGAGGTCTTGCGCTAACGTGAATGGCTTCTACAAGATGATACAGGTCTGAAGAGTGTGACCAATTAAAGTTTAAGCCAGGCATGCCAAAACTTTTCGGGCCGTGGGCGGTCACCTGGTTCAGGGGTGCCCAAACTACGGCCTGGGGGCCGGATCCGGCCCTGATGCTGATTCATCCGTCCAGTACCACCCTCGTCACTCCCAGAAGCAGAAGTAAAACATGCCCATAGGGGCCGTATCCGGGGGCCGGGCCGTAGTTTGGGCACCCCTGGTTTAAGCCATGCCTTTTAATGAGGGGTCTTTATTCTCCAGCCGCTTTCCTTGTTTCAGATATTAAACAAACAAAACTCTCACAAACAGAAAGGAAAAGGGGGGGAAAGTAAAAACGTTGTAGCGCAGTGATGGGGAACCTTGGCTCTCCAGATGTTCTTGGACTTCAATTCCCAGAAGCCCCCCGTGAATCCACAGGAATGGGTTTTTACTGCTATTCATCCGGCCCACGCCGCCCTCGTTGCTCCTGGAAGCAGAAGTAAAGCACCCGTCCGGGTGCGTTTTACTTCCGCTTCCAGGAGCAACGAGGGCCGGATGAATCGCAGTAAACCAATCTGTGCGGATTCATGGGGGTTTGGTGCTTGGCTTAAGGAAGGAGAAGGGGTGGTGGTGTTTCAGCATCCTTGAAGGAAGACCTGGTTTCGCGATTCGGAAGAAGTGGGAGAGGAAGGAAGGAAGGAAGGAAGGACAAACCAGAGTTTGGGCGTGTTGCTTGACTCCGGTTGAGTCAATTTATTCAAGCGCTCTCCTTTCGGGGATTTTGCGCAAATAGCGGTAATATTTTCATGAGGACAGAAAATGTTTCACATCCGCCTGGATGGAGAAAACAAACAAACTGTACATTGGAGGCGCTTTTAGTAAAAGGTCAAAGTCTCCCTTGCTCGAAAGCTTGTCGTATCCGACTCTAGAGGTCGGTGCTCATTTCTGTTCACAGCCAAAGAGCCAGGCGCTGTCTGCGTCTGCAGAGGTTTCTGTGGTCATGACTAGAGACCGGAGCGCACGGAAAGCTGTTATCTTTCCCACCGAAGTGGTACCCATTTATCTACCTGCAGTTTCTTCCTTTTGAACTGCTAGGTTGGCAGGAGCTGGGATAGCACTCGGGGCTCGAACTGCTGACCTGCCGACTTCCAGTTGTCAAGTTCAGCATCTTAACCACTAAGCCATCGCAGTCTGGAGGTGCTTTATGGCTCCTTTAATATCGTCCTTTCCCCATTCCTTGTGACTTGAGTACAATATTCCGACACAGCAATTCTTGCTGCTTATGGCGACCCTATCTGGAAACTCAAGCCTATGGTTTTCTTTAGGAAGTCTATCCATCTCATATTTAGTCAATGTTTCCTGCCAGCTTTCCTTACGGTCCGGCTTTCACGCACATACGTGGAATACGAGAGTGTGGATGATCTTGATTTTGGGCTTACACTTAATGATCTTTACTAATTCCTTCATCCCTGCCCTTCCGAGCCTCTGATTTCTCGCCTGCAGTCCCCATGTGGATTGATGACTGAGCCAAAGTAGTCAAAAACCTTCCACTATCTCAATTTCTTCATTGCCAATCTTAAAGTTGCACAGTCGTGATTTTGTCTCCCTAATGTTCGACTGCAATCCTGCTTTGGCACTTTCTTCTTTCACTTTCGTTAAAAGTTGTCTCAAATCCTTGCTGTTTCCTGCCGGTGTCATCTGCATATCTTAGATAATTGATCTTTCCTCCATCAGTTTTCACTCCTCCTTCCTCTGAAACTCTCTTTGATTTCTTTGCACGGATTATTATAATAGTTCTCTTTGCATGTGACAGTGGCTGAAAAACTGCATTCAGGATTCTGATTCTATATTTGAGATATTTTACTTTATTATTATTATTATTATTATTATTATTATTATTATTATTATTATTATTATTATTATTATTATTATTATTATTATTATTATTATTATTATTATTATTATTATTATTATTATTATTATTATTATTATTATTATTATTATTATTATTATTATTGTTATTGTTATTGTTATTGTTATTGTTATTGTTATTGTTGTTGTTGTTGTTGTTGTTGTTGTTGTTGTTGTTGTTGTTGTTGTTGTTGTTGTTGTTGTTGTTGTTGTTGTTGTATTTCGACTTGTATGCTGCCCACTCAACAATGCGACTCAGGACGGCTCACAACAATACAACATCTCTAATACATTATACACATATTGCAAAACAGTAAAATAAGATACAATTAGCATACAATAATAGAAATAAACCACAGTATCAAAACATCACATAAGTCAAAACATCACAAATCAAGTACCATCATAAAACATTTAAAAAGACGTTCATTTCATCTAGCCCCCCCCCCTTGCTTCTCACTGGTCATTCACAATTTTAAGTGTTGCTTTTATCATCCATTTAGGCCCCCACTCTTTTTTTTTTTACTACAGGGATTGTCTCTTTTTTGCATTTTTACCTTTGGCTCTTATTGGGATGCTAACATTTTGTAGGGAGGCCACTGTCCTTTTCAGACAGGCCTCTAAGCAATAAGAGAGAATTTTAGGAATGTTGCATTTATTTATATTAGAAATTATTCAACTATATTAAAATGTTTTTTAAATGTTTTTGGTATTTTTTTAATATCGCTAGATTTTTTTTAAAAAAATGCTTCTCTGTTAAGGTGTTTTAAGTTGTGACCACGGTGTGGTTTTTAACCGCCTTGTGTCCCCATGGGAGAAAGGTAACATATAAATAGTCAAGGTCAAGGTCTCACTTGCTTAAAAGCCAGTCGTGTCCGACTCTACCTTTCCCACCAAAGCAGTACCTATTTGTCTTCTTGCAATTTCTTGCTTTCGAACTGAAAGTTTGGCAGGGGCTGGGATGGATGACGGGAGCTCACTCTGTTGCTCAGAACTCGGGTCTCAAACTGCTGACCTGCTGACCTCCTGGTCGTCATGTTTAGCAGTCCCTATAACATATAAATGACATTGACTAATTCATGACCTCAAGGCAGCCTTTCCTTCTGCCCACTTGGTCCTCAGAACAGCCCTGTGAGGTAGGACACCACAGCCAAGGATACCTTTTGCAGTGGAGAAAGGAGTGAGGAAGGCCGAGTCGGGAGGGAGAGGGCTCCCTGAAGGTCATTTAGACCAACCCCTGTGCAGGAATGGATCCAGAGGCAAAGGCGGAGGAGAGGGGAGGCCTAGTAGCCGATTACGGGCCATCTCGGTACCGGTACCAGGTTTTGTCTTTTCCTTTTGTTTACTCTTTGATATGCTTGAAACACGACTAACAAAGCTACCATTTAAAAAAAAAAATCCCTACCTGAACTGCTGTGCAGCCCCCAAAACGTTGTGAGTGCGATCCTGAAGGGATCAAGGTCTTCCCTCCTTTTTTCCGGGTCGGTAAAATTAGTACCCAGCATGTATGTTGGGACAAAATGCGATTTACCTTGTGCACCACCCAGAGAGTTCGTAAGTGTCAAGGCCCTATCCCAGGAGTTCCCAACCTTTTAAAAGGGGGGGGGGGGATTCAGTCATGTTTCCTCAGACAGCTTCGGGGCCGGATGGCTGGTTGGCCTTCCTCCACCCCATGGCACTTCCAGGTGTGGAGGAGGTGGTGTGGGGGCCAACATAAATGGTGTGGCAGGCCACAGATTGAGAATCCCAGCCCTGTCCAGTGTGGGCCCTTGCTCTGCGTTTGAGTGTCTCCCCCTCAGAACAACACCCAGCATCACCTGCTCACCACAGTCAGCGCAGCTCCAGGTGCCAAACTCAAGGGTGGCTTGAAAGTCCTGCACTAGAAACAGGGCCTTCTCAGTGGAGGCGCCAACACTGTGGAATCCACTCTTCTGTGCCAGGCCCCATCCCTGGCTACCTTGGAAAAGCCATGGGAAAACCTCTCTTCTTCAAGGAAGCTTTTCAGGGGTGTGGGGTTGTCCCTTTACTGATAAATTAGTCCATCAGGTTGAGTCCCGGGTATGCGCCAGCCAGTTACTTTAGTTTAGTTTAGTTTGTGACGTATTTGTCAGTTGTTTGTTATGATTTGCTGTGTGTTCTGTTGTTATTTGCTATCTGTTTGTACACACACACACCCAGAGTGGGGTACCACAAAAATGGGTGGCACAGAAATGCAATAAATAAATGAATGAATGAATGAATGAATGAATGAATGAATGAATAGATAGTTATTGCTATCGGGAACCCTGCAAGGGCCACGGCAGGCACTTAAGCGGGGTGGGGGTGGGACACAAAACCATTTCAAAGCTCCCTCCTCCTCCTCTTCTTCTTCTTCATTATCTCCAACTCCTCTTCCCTTCCCAAGCGGCCCGATCCAGCCCACCGCATCAGGCGCTGCTGCCCCTTCGGACTCGCCCCATCGGTGCAAGGGGGCCGCCCAGGGATGGCAGATCACAGGGGCCGCGTTTCGTCCCGCCAATAGGGGGCGCCTGTCTCTGGAAGGTTTCGGACAGGAAAAGCGCAGCGACCGGGACGGCCAACCCCAACCCTACCCCCACCCTCACCCCCCCCCCGCCAGGCTTCGAAGCAGGGCCGTAGCCAGGAGGTGGCGGGGGGGGGGCGTGGGCCCCTCGGAGTTAGCAGTCTGCCCACCCGCAAACTCCTGCCTGCCGATATAGATAGGACATACAGGTGAAACTCGGGAAATTAGAATATCGTGCAAAAATTTGACAATTAAATTAAATTAAAATTAAATTAAATGTTCATTCATTTCACTTAAAAGGTGAAACAAATATATGCGATAGACTCACTCCATGCAAAGCGATGATCATGAGATTACGTGATGCTTATGGGGTACATGAGATTGGGGGGTTGGGGTTTTCATAAGCTATAAACCATAAGCATCTATATTATAACAAAGTAAGGCTTGGACTATCGCTTTGCGAGTAATGAGTCCATCTCATATTTGTTTCACCTTTTAAGTTGCATTACTGGACTGAATGGACATTTGCACGATATTCTAATTTTCCGAGTTTCACCTGTATATATATATATATATATATATATATATATATATATATATATATATATATATATATATATATATATATATATATATATATATATATATATATATATATATATATATATATATATATATATATATATATATATATATATATATATATATATATATATATATTATTTGTCTGGTGTATTGTTTATCTTTTTTTGTTTATTATATGAAAACCTATAAAAAATTAAAAATAGAAAAAATAGAAACCATATATTCGCCCACCCAAATCTAGAATCCTGGCTATGGGCCTGCTGCGAAAGTTGCCTCTGGTGGGGCAAAGGAGTCTTCCCTTCCCCTGAGCTGCTGCCATCATCGACCCCCCCCCTCGAAGCCCCCCCCCGTCTTTGGTGAAGCTCCTCCGTCTCCCCCTCGAGCCCCACCCCCGCCCCACCCGCTTGCGCACCATCCCTGCCTCCGGCGAAGTCCCGGAGGGTCACAGCAGCCCAGCCTGGAAATGTTATTTTCTGCACTGAGCACTAATGCTTCGGAGATCTGGAAAGGAAGTCGATGTGTCACCGCCACCCCGCAAGAGAAGAGAAGAGAAGAGAAGAGAAGAGGAGAGGAGAGGAGAGGAGAGGAGAGGAGAGAAGAGGAGAGAAGAGGAGAGAAGAGAAGAGGAGAGGAGAGGAGAGGAGAGAAGAGGAGAGAAGAGGAGAGAAGAGAAGAGGAGAGGAGAGGAGAGGAGAGGAGAGGAGAGGAGAGAAGAGAAGAGAAGAGAAGAGAAGGTGTAGAATTCAACGTGGGCATTTCGGTCCTAGATCAAACGGAGCCCGAATCCCTTCTGCGGGGAAGAAGAAGGATGGAATTGAGGCTGCCCTGCTTTGGGAGCATCATGAGAGGAAGGGAGGACGCTCTGGGGAAAAAAACAGTATGGGGGGATACACAGAAAGAGCCCTCTAGAGCCGTGATGGCGAACCTTGGCACTCCAGATGTTCTTGGACTTCAATTCCCAGAAACCTAAGCCCCAATGAATCCGCACTGGGTTTACTGTGACTCATCCAGCCCGCGCAGCCCATCCCAGTAAACCCATGCATGCAGATTCTTGGGGGTTGGCTTGGGCTTCTGGGAATTGAAGTCCAAGAACATCTGGAGTGCCAAGGTTCGCCATCACGGCTCTGTCTAGAATATTATAGTATTTTTGAACCACAATCAGGTATAATACCCTGGTAATGGCCCCCTTGTGTTGCCGGCTAATCTTTCTCATACTAGGTCAGGTGAAAGGAACTGTGGAAGGAATCCACCAAATGTGGCTTCATTTTCCAGTTTCACAGAAGAAGAAGTAATGCTGGGAAATGTAGAAAACAGCAGGGACAGAGGAAGATCGAAGATGAGACAGAACCACTCTGTAAAGGAAGCCACAATTTCCGGTTTGCAATTGCTGAGCAGGGCTGCTGGGAACAGGACATTTTGGAGACTATTCGTTCATAGAGTTTCCAAAAACTGTGGCGGGCAATAGTCCGTAAAGGGTCAGAATCGACTGTGCGACTGAATAACAAAAAATTACTGTGGTGCCTTCCTTTTTGGCCTTTGTTTGTCCATCATTAAAAATGCAGCCTGCTAATTCATTGATGACAAGGCTGGTGTCCACGTGCTGAATATAGGCAGAAAGGTTTCTTTCTGAGACAAGAGGCTGGGGCTGTTTGGGGTTTTCAGCTTCATGCCCAGTTGCAGGAGCTGTGAGAAAGGGCGACAGACCCCTCTTAGGTGGACCCCAAACTTCTCCCCAGCGGCAGAACAGGGTCACTCTGAGCCGATGTCCAGGCACCCCAGGCGCCCTGCTCAGAACCTGTTGTCTCCTGCCTGTCTTAATTACTCTTTGGGGAAAGCCTAATGTGAAATTAGCCAGGGAGAGCAAAACCAGATTGTCTTGGCCTGCTTGACTCAGCATCAATTTCCCATCACTCATCTCCTCCTGGATCTCTCTCCATCCATCCAAAGACTCATCTGTCTTCTGCCACTGCAGGGCATCTCCAGGAAATCTGTCTTGGTTTCTGTCAGCAGAGACATCTGGCCAGGGGTCTCCTCCTCCTCCTCCTCCTCCTGTGCATTGAACAGCCTTTCCCCACTGGCCAGGACACGTGCTTGCCCAAACCGTTTATTTTGTCCCAGGTCTTCTGGGATGGATCCTGCTACACTGGCCTCTCCTCTTGGGATGGGGGTGGGTGGGCCCAGGCCAGCACTCCAGGGAGGGTGGGTGGCCAGGAGAAACTTCAGCATGGAGGTGAGGTACCTTCTTAGGCCATGTGGGGCTGAATCTGCCTCTGATGGCAGTGGTGCTCCTTCTGCAGGAAAAGCATCCTTTGGTGACGTCTCGCCTTTTGGCACAAGGTTGACCTGCCTCTCCTAAGATGTGGCCCACCTTGGAACATCTGTGAGCTAAAATAAGGAATATGTTTTTGGGTTCTATTTCCCCCAGGTTGGTTTTGCCCTCCTTCCCAAACTTCTCTGAAATGGTATTTCTTGGAGGGCAGGGTGAATGGTAACTCCCATCGCCCTCTCTCATCATCATCATCATGATCAGTATCTATCCTGATTTGCCACCTGACTTTTGGAAGCATCATCTTCTAGAGACAGGCCCTTCCTTGTGGGCCCATCATCCATTTGGGGCTCTTGGAAGTAAAGCAGTTTGTCTTTTTCTTCTTCTCCTCCTCTTTTTCAAAACCCATCTCACCCTCTCTCAAACTTTCTCCCTCTCTCAGGTGGGTTCTGGTCCACCTGGACTAGCTCTCTAGTTTAGAAATCTGGCTTGTCTTTCAATATAATTGTCTAAATAAATCTTGGTAACTATTTTTTAAAACATAAAACTCAACCTCTGCCTGATTTTGGAGTGTGTGTGTGTGTGTTGGGGGAGAACTCCATCCATCCCTCCATAATTTAAAGGTGCCACAAAGAAGTGTTATATTGTGTTTAAAGTTTCCCCACTACATTTTCTGATGACTTTGCTCTATTCTGGTTTAGGAGCCCCCCCCACCTTATTTGCTCCCACCCCCCCAGCTGCCTAGAGAGTTTCTGCTAAAGAGGAAAAACATTGGGGGAGCAACCCACCCACTGACCCAACATGTTATTTGTTTATTTATTTGTTTTTGTTGTTGTTGTTGTTCAGTCGCACAGTCGATTCCGACCCTTTGCGACCCCATGGACCATTTTCCTCCAGGCGCCTCTGTCCTCTACCATCCCCCTCAACCCTCCCAGCTCTGTGCCCATTGTGTCTATAATACCATCTAGCCATCTCATCCTTGGCCTCCCCCTTCTTCTTTTGCCCTCCACCTTTCCCAACATCAATGCCTTCTCAAGTGAATCCTCCCTTCTCATTTGATGTCCAAAGTATTTTAGCTTCATCTTTACTATTTGACCTTCCAATGAGCAGTCAGGGTTAATTTCTTCTAAGATTGACCTATTTGTTCTCCTCGCTGTCCAGGGGACTCTCAAAACCCTCCTCCAGCACCACATTTCAAAGGCATCTATTCTTCTGCGTTCAGCCTTCCTAATTGTCCAGCTCTCACATCCGTACATCACTACTGGGAAAACCATTGCTTTGACTATTCTAATTTTTGTTTGCAATGTAATGTCTCTGCTTTTCACTATGTTCCCCATGTTTCTCATCGCTTGTCTCCCAAGAATCAGTCGCCTTTTTATTTCATGGCTGCAATCCCCATCTGCAGTGATCTTTGATCCTAAGAAAGTAAAATCTGTCACTGCTTCTACTTCTTCCCCGTCTATTTTCCAGGAACTGATGGGGCCTGTTGCCATTATCTTGGTTTTCTTGATATTGAGTCTCAAGCCAGCTTTTGCACTCTCCTCCTTCAGCCCAATCAAGAGATTCTTTAGGTCTTCCTCACTTTCTGCCATTAGGGTGGTATCGTCTGCATATCTCAGATTATTGATGTTTCTCCCAGCGATTTTAATCCCATATTGTGATTCCTCCATCCCTGCACTGCGCATTATGTGCTCTGTGTATAGGTTGAATAAGCATGGTGACAAAATGCAGCCTTGTCTTACTCCTTTTCCTATTCCAAACCACTCTGTTATTCCATGTTCTGTCCTAACTGTTGCTTCTTGGTTCATGTACAGATTTCTCAGGAGGCATATGAGGTGCTCTGGTATTCCCATCTCTTTAATTACTTGCCACATCTTGTTGTGGTCCACACAGTCAAATGCCTTAGTGTAGTCAATAAAACAAAAGTAAACTTGTTTCTGGTATTCCTTTGTTTTCTCCATGATCCAGCGTATGTTGGCGATGTGGTCTCTAGTCCCCCTACCTCTTCTGAAACCAGCCTGCACCTCTGGTAATTCTCTCTCCACATGCTGCTGAAGTCTGTCCTGTATTATCTTGAGCATCACCTTGCTGGCATGTGGGATGAGCGCGATTGTTCGATAATTTGAACATTCTTTGGCATTGCCCTTTTTTGGGATCGGGACGTATACTGATCTTTTCCAGTCCTGTGGCCACTGTTTTGTTTTCCAAATCTGCTGGCATATTGAATGCAGTAATTTGACGCCATCATCTTTTAGCGCTTTGAAAAATTCAACTGGGATACCATCATCTCCACTAGCTTTGTTGTTTGCAGTGCTCTTTAGGGCCTTTATGACTTCGCTCTCCAGGATGTCTGGCTCAAGTTCAATTTCTTCATCATTGTGATTATCAGGAGTGTTGAGGTCCTTTTTGTAAAGTTCCTCTGTGTACTCTTTCCATCTTTTCTTAATTTCTTCTGCATCAGCTAGCTCCTTTCCGTCTTTGTCCCTTATCATGGTCATTTTTGCTTTAAATGTTCCCTTGATTTCCCCAATTTTTTTGAAAAGATCTCTGGTTCTGCCTCTTTTGTTGTTTTCCTCCATTTCTCTGCACTGTTCTTTTAGGTAGTTTTCCTTATCTCTCCTTGCTTTTCTTTGAAATTCTGTGTTCAAATGGTTGTAGTTTTTCCTTTCTCCTTTGACTTTTGCGTTCCTTCTTTCCTCTGCTATTTTAAGAGCCTCATCAGACAACCACTTTGCTTTCTTACTCTTCTTTTCTTTTGGTATGGTTTTCTTTGCTGCTTCCTGCATGATGTCCCTCATCTCCGTCCATAATTCTTCCGGTACTCTGTCTACCAAGTCTAAGCCATTAAATCTGTTCATCACCTCCACCGTGTATTCTTTAGGGATGCTGTCTAGGTGATATCTTTCTGGTCTCCGTGTTTTCCCTATTTTCTTTAGTCTAAGCCTGAATTTTGCGATCAGTAGGTTGTGATCTGAGCCACAGTCTGCTCCAGGTCTTGTTTTTGCTGACTGTATGGAGGTTCTCCATCTTTGGCTGCAGAGTATGTAGTCAATCTGGTTTCGGTGTTGGCCATCTGGTGATGTCCATGTGTAAAGTCGCCTCTTGTGTTGCTGGAAGAGAGTGTTTGCTATGACCAGTGCGTTCTCTTGGCAGAACTCTATCAATCTTTGCCCTGCTTCATTTTGTGTTCCAAGACCAAATTTGCCTGTTATTCCCTCCACTTTTTGATTTCCTACTTTGGCATTCCAGTCTCCTAATATAATTTGGACATCATTTCTTGGTGTCTGTTCTATGAGGTGTTGTAAGTCCTCATAGAACTGGTCCATTGTGGCTTCATCTGCACCAGTGGTTGGTGCGTATATTTGGATCACAGTGACATTGAAAGGTTTGCCTTGAAATCTGACTGACATCATTCTGTCATTTTTGAGATTGTATCCCATTACTGCTTTTCTCACTCTTTTATTGACAATTATGGCTACTCCATTTCTTCTAAGGTTTTCTTGCCCGCAGTAGTAGATATGATGGTTTCCAGACGGGGCCAGTGTCGTACCGGGTCGAGACGAACACCGGCCTCCTCTGGAGGAGGCACGCAGACCAACTGAGGCACCGAGTGATTGGGCCAGTCAGTGGAGCTCAGCAACAGGATTCAGCGTTAGGGTTCTCCCCCACCCGCTTAACCCAAGGGGGAGACAGCAGTGGACAACAGTCCCAAGCATGGGGGGAAGGAAGCAGAAGCAGCGGCCCCGACTCATATCCTTTTGATACGCCAGCTCTATCAGGGGCCGGGGAAGGGGGAGAGGAGTTCGCGACCGCTGCCCCCGATAGTGATTTTGATTTTGATTTTGCGAGCCGGGGGGGTTTTCAGGAGTGTTCCCCCACCCATCCAAGCGAGAAGAGGGGTTTTTCGTTAGCCCCCAGTGCCCCCGGTTCCTCCCTAAGAAAGAGCACACCTCCCAACAACGCCGCGGAGCCGCGGAAAGTCACTAACGAGTCTCCCTCTCATATTACAGGACAGGAGACCAGGGGACAAAGAGAAGGTAGCAAACCCGGGGAGAGGCAGCCCGCATCGAGACCCCAGCGTGTTCGAAATAAGCCATCTTGGCTGAGAGACTTTGTCTCCTAAGGGGGGGGAGTGTGTTAAGTGTGGGCTCGAGACTTTGTCTCGTCCTAGGGGGGAGGGGTGTTGTGTTCTGATGGTTTTATTGTACACACGGATTACAATGTATCTGAGCCAATGTAACCTTGCCTATAGCAACAATGTAACCTTCAGCTGTATCATATAAACCCTGTAATAGGACGCGAGCTAATGACCACCAGCTGGCAGCAGCGAGCGTCCAAGCTCTCTTGGTCCAAACTCATCAAAGGCAACAGCGCGGGAAGTTTTCCCGCCACCACCTACACCTGGACAAGAAGGGCGTGACCTGCAATGACGTCACGCAGACAGTAGCCAATGGGCTACCATGGCACCACGTTCAAATGTATCACTGCAGTATATAAAGAGCTATCGATCCGCCATTACCTCATGTTCCCTCTGTCCACGATGCAATAAACCTGAGTTAACCCAGCCCGAGGCTGTGTCCTGTGTCCTGTGTCGCCTAAGCGACCCAAGGTGGCTCACAACATTAATTAAAACCATCCCTAAAAACTGTTTAAAACCAGATACAATAAAATATTTAAAAAACAATTCATAAAACCTCCCCGGTAGTCCCCTTAAAAAAGGGGAACACCCAGGAAGGGGTAATAACCCCGGCCCTGGCAGGGCTAAATAAGCCAGCAGGGCTGGGCTGAAGTGCCAGTTGCGCCCCACACCTGATAGCATAGCCATGTCTTTAAGGCCTTTCTGAAGGGGAGCAATTCTGCCTGGAGGCGCAGGATTGCCAAATTGCCAAAATATATCTTAAGCATCTGGGTAAAAGGGAGAACCATAGGGACTTCTGAAGCGCCTCCACCCACTATCTATCAAGCACCTGGTTGACAAAATAGGATACTTTTCTGTTGACCCACCTAAGGCTCAAAGACATGCGTTCCAGATGTGCAGACCTATTACTCCCCTAGTCAGCACAATGAATGCCTTTTAGTCTAACACATCTGGAAGAAGCCATATTGGTGGAGGCTGCTGTGGCATTTAAAAAAGCCTTCAGAGTCACACAATTTTTGCTTTCCACCTCCTACAAATTGAGAACATTCTCTCTCTCTCTCCCTTTAAAGTCCCATTGGGTACTAATGAATTTCTAAGCCCCCAAGGCCCCTTCCTGCTTTTCAGTCACAAGGGCTGGAGGCAGGGGAGAGAGAGAGAAGCTGGAGGATTAAGGGACATTTTCAAGACAAACACTTTCACTAAAGAGGATTTAAAAGTCTAATTACCATTGAATCCTTTTGTCACCCATTTCAATGGGGGCAGCTCCTCTATAGGAAGCATCTAATGGAATTTGGGGGGGGGGAGGAAGGGAGGGAGGGAGGGGAGATAGGAGGCCAACCAATAAAATCAAATGAAAAATAAATAAAAATCCAGCCCAAAGCCCACAGCCTGAACACCTGTTTTGAAAAAGTCAACAAAAAACAAGTGGATCCTGTTTTTCCATGATCAGAAGTTGGAGGGGCAGATTTTTAAAAATCTTACTGTCTAGGTCCCTTTCTCTTCTATAGGTCCCTCTGTAGCCGCAAGAGCTTGGCCAGAAAAGAAGGGGTGGCAACCTGAAAGGACAAAACACAAAACAGGTGGTGGTGGTAGTGGGTTTCTTGACCCACTTGGCCTCTGGCATTTCCTTGGAAGGAGAAAGCCAAGCTCTCAAGAAATGCAGAAGGTTGGCTAAGACTCAAGCTAGAATGGGAAGGAGGAATCAGGCCAACCCTCCCCATAACAAAACCCACAAGCCCACCCTCTGGTTCTACCAACCCTGGTCATATCACAATCCATGGTGAGTGGGCGGCGATATAAGTCTAAATAAATGAATGAATGAATGAATGAATGAATGAATGAATAAACCCTCTAGTCCTTCTAGAGGAGTTGCTCAGCCCCCCAACCCCCTCCCCCCCAGGAGGTGCCCTGCTGTGAGGTCCTAAGGAGCAGTGCTAACGTCTTTCTGGGCATCCCAGTCTGAGCATCTGGGCGGAGGCAGACCCTGCTGAATGGTGGCACCACTGGGATTTCAAAGCCTTTGGGTGGAGAAGTTTCATACAAGGAATAAGTTTTATGGCATCTGACCTTCACTCCTGTTTCCTGAGCCTGTCATTCCTCTCCCCATGCCTGTTGCAGAAGCATGAGAATGGTCATCTCAAATAAACAGTTCTAGTTGGTCTTGCCAGTTGGGCCAGGTTGTCCTGCTATGGTAACAGAGTAGACCCTACTGCTAGCAACTTAACGCCAAGTGTCAGGTGGCAGTTAACTAACCTGACAAACCCTGAGGACTAATGGCCTGGGGTGCCGAAGTCCACAGGGAAGGAAGGATGATATCCCCAAGTGGATTAAATCCCACTTGAATCCATCTGGATGGAGGGCAGCAGCTTCATCCATCTTAGCCTGGGGATGATTAGGAAGACTTTGTGTGTCCAAAGGGCTCAGGACCAGTAAGTGACTCATGGAACTGGATCTGTGGTACTATGGGTGTTCATGCTGCAATGTAGAAAGCAGATGAAAGGCCACTGCATTATATTCGCAGGACAGTCTTCACGGCTGATCACCATGAGGATTACCAATAGTTGGATTCGGATACAGCAGCAGCAGCAGAAGACTTTGTTGTTTCATGGCCAAGACAGTCTCTCATGGAGCCCCACCACCACCACCACCACCACCACCACCCTAAAGGGCAGAACAGTTGGCTCAGGGGCCGATGGAGGGAAGAGAAGGCCGGCTGTAGTCTGGTGAGTCAATATGGCTTTTAAAGCAACCAACCTCTGGTGACTGGAAGGCAGCGTTTGGAGGGACCATGTTGAAATGCGCGGCCCACTGGGTCACACTGGGGTAAAAAGCTCTGGCCAGAAGTGGTTGCTTCTATCCTGTGTCTGATGCCTTCAGCAGCAGGTACTGTTGGGGGTAATGGGCTCACAAGTCATCCAGGTGACTAGACCCATCCATGGGTCTTTGGGAGGAGGAGCTTCCTCATCCAAAGTGGTGGTTTCATTTTGGCAGTTTCACATCTGGCCTAGGAGAAGGAGCAGGAGCAGGAGCGGGAGCATGACGGATCTCCTGCTTGTGAGCAGGTGGGGATGACCAAGGAAGAAGGCCCTTCTTTGCCAGGACGGACGGACGGACGGAGCCCTTTGACTTTGCAAAGCGACCTGCAACAAAGAGGTGAGCCCTCCCTCCCCCTCCCTATCCATATCAACCCCCCCCTGCCCCCCTCCCTAATTTTCACCCACAGCTGCTGGGGCTGCCGGCCTGGGAGCCGAGAGGCTTTGGAGGTGGACAGGTTGCTAAACGAGCTAATTAGATCAGGGAGGGGGCGAAAGAGAGCCCCAACTGTCAGGCTGCGGGACTTGTGAAAAAGTTAATTCGATTAAGTTTTCCCTCTAAACTAATTAGGCAGGAGGCTGCCACGCGAGAGGAGGAGGAGGAGGATGGGGGGCGGGGGGGGGGCTGGAGCCGCTCCGCTGGCTTGCCCGAAGCCAGGGGCAGAATTGGGCACATGCTGATGTGGAGGGGGGGGGGATGGAGGAGAAGGGTTGAGAAGGGGAAAAAAAGAATTGACAAAGAAAAAGAGCAAGAAGGAAGGAAATCTACCCCCCCACACACACACACTCTTGGGACGATGCGGTCTCTCAGGTATCCTGGGCCACTACCATGTAGGGCTTTAAAGGTCAAAACCAGCACCTTGAATTGCACCCGGAGGCAAACTGGTAGCCAGTGCAGCTCCCGAAGCAGTGGTGAGGCGCGAACATAACGCCCGCACCCCATCACCACCCGGGCTGCTGAATTCTGCACCAGCTGTAGCCTCCGAATGGTCATCAAGGGCAGCCCCATGTAGAGCGCATTGCAATAATCTAGCCTCTTGATGGAGGGCAGCAGCTTCATTCATCCCAGTCTGGGGCTGAGAAAGTCTTTGCATCCCAAAAGGGCCCAGGACCAGAAAGTGATTCGCGGAACTGGATCAATGGTTATATTATATAACTCATTATACTGTATTCTCAGGACAGACTTCATGGCTGATCGCCATGAGGATCGCCACTATTCAGATTTGGATACAGCATATTTGGATACACCCAATCTCATTGTTCTGTGCAGGACAACGACAATAAAGATTTATCTATCTATCTATCTAGCAGAAGAAGAAGAAGGAAAGAAGGAAGGAGTTCACTGAGCAAGGAACAACATTCAAGGAGGATGATTTGGCTGAGGAACTTGACCTCCCCTTCATCACTTGGAGAACCTTGAATAGGCTGAAGGTTGGAGTCCCTAAATGCAAGACCAACAAGCTCAAGTGGGGCAACCTGTTTGAATGTGGAGAGAGACAGAGTCCGGCTCTTTTACTGGTCTACTAGTTACTGCCAGAAGCATGCACCGATGAGGACTTGGGTTTGGCCAATGGCTTCATTTTGGCAGACCAGAGTTAGATTGGGACACAAAAGAAGAAGGAGGTGAAGCTGCTCTGCAACCCCCAGACCCTTTTATGAGGGTTGCTGTCAGAAATTTCTGGGCCCCATACTGAGCAATCCTATTGCCTTCCTCCCACATAGTAATGTCACAGTTATGGCCGGCAGCGGCAGGGCCCCTGTCAGCTCCGGGCCCTATACAGCAGTACTGGTTGCTGTAAGTCAGAAGTTCTCCAGATGGTCCGTAACAACCATAGCAAACAAGACAGAATTTCGATCTCGCTTTTAGACCATTCTGGACACCAGAGAGAGCCCTGGTGCTGGATCAGACAGGAGACCTCTGGACCTCTGGAGACCTCTGGAGTCCAACATCAGCCTGGTGGTGCTACAGTGACCACCTGGATGCCCCCCCCCCCCTTTCCTGCTAGGATTAATCCCGCATTGTCAGGCTCGAACTCACAATGTTTTGGCTGCAGTGCAGTTTAACCCTGCACCATCAGTTTTAACAAAGTTCTACCAGAAGGTCAACCAAGACTACCAGGTTGGAAAAGGGCGTTTCCATGACGGAGCAAGGATTCGAACCCAGGCCTCCCGAGTCTTGATCTGTCATGCTATCCGCTATGACACACTGGGTATCAACCATCCTATTTTGTCCTTCTAAATTCCCATAATCTTGGACCACCAGCCAACCTTACTATAGCTTCTGAGCACTGAAGTCTCAGAGGCTTAGAATGACGGAGCTGGAAGACGCCATCACATCCAACCCCTGGTAGAGTCCGGGGCACTGGGTTCGGGGTGGGCAGAGATAAATATTGAGAACCACTGGTTTAAAGGGCAGGTGTAGCTATGAAGCCATCACTTTCTAGGCTAGTGATGGCCAACCTTGGCACTCCAGCTATTCTTAAACTTCAATTCCCAGAAGCCTGATCAGTAGGCAAGTTGATTTGGGCTTCTGGGAATTGAGGTCCAAGAGCACCTGGAGTGCCAAGGTTGGCCACCACTGTTGAGTGATGGTTGTTCTTGAGGGAGAGTCAACCTCCTCCTCTTGGAATCAAATCTGGAGGGCAATTAAGAGGTTTCAAACAAATAAATGGGAACATCACCAGATTCTGCAATGTCATACATTAAACCCCAGGCCATGCGAGATGAATGCAGCAGCCGGACACAGAAGATCATGAGTTTGTATCTGATGTGTCTGAATTTTGCCATGCTGGGTAAAATGTCTCCAGAACATTTGTTAGCACTGACGTTCATCATCCATGTGAGATGGGTCTGTTTTACTCAGCATTTCAGTCAGAAATGGACCGTAAAGGGGCTTGTCATTGGAAATTTCCAAATGAATCCACTTGCTCCCAAGTTTGATTCCCCACTTCCCCATCTCAGCGTTCTCTCCACCTTGTTTATGAAGAAATTTTCTGGTTGCTAAGTCATTATTCTCATAACTTTTTGAAAGGAATGGAATCCTAGCTGTCAGTATTGGGCAAATTTGTTGGGTAAAACAGGTGTAAACTGGGTGGGGAAGGGAAAGAGACAAGCTCTCCTCCCCACAACGTATTTTGAACAAAGATGGCTGAACATGCAGCAAGGAGGATGGGACTGAAGTTCACACTTTTAGAACCTGAGTCGGGTTTTTACCTGAGTGGGCGGCATAAAAAATAAATAAATAAATAAATAAATAAATAAATAAATATGCCAAAACCCACAGTGCGATTCACAGAGAACATGAAAAAGGCTGTAATGGACTCAAGTTACAAGAAAGGAGACCTTGACTAAACTTTAGGAAGGACTTTCTGACAGTGTGAGAGAGAGAGAGAGCCATGTGAGATGGGTCTCTCTCCTCCACCCCACCCCTTCCTGATAGGGTTAAGCCTCCCATTGGAACTTATGGTGGAGTTGACTTGCCAAATTTCCATTGAGCCAATGAGTCTACTCTAGTGCAATTTACTACACAAAGCAACATCGTTGTGGCCTATGATTTCGAAAGCAACCTGTGAAGTTTGGTAAGTTCTTATGGAAGTTTCTGAGGAAAAAGAAGGACTGAACACAATAATCAAATACAATATTACAAAATCCCATTAGTGGTAGAGTAACTTTCTTTAGTTGCCTTCAACCACACCAACAAAGAATATTAGTGAACCTTAAGATGTTTTCTTTGGCATGAATCTGAAGAAGCTGCTGAAGAAGTACTGAGAAATCCCCGTGTGGGAGGCCAGTCTCCATTGCTTGCCCCACCTTGCAAAACCATAGAAAGGTAGAACTGGAAGTCCACCACTAGAGCATCTCAAGTAGGGGCCATCCATTCAACCTCTGCTAAAAACCTCTAGGAAAAGAGAGCCGTTGGCCACCTCACATGGAATTTCCCAACCTGTTGTGATGGACCTTCTCAGATGCACCTGGCTGGCCGGTATCTTTGGGAAGAGGATGCTGGCTGAGAAGGAAGGCCTTGTGATGGTGTTCCTTTGGTCTGATCTGGTGTTAGAAAGATTAGCTGACAAGGTTGCTGCCCAGGGTACGCCTATTCACAATCTTCAGGAAGGCTCTTTCTGTGTACCATGCATATAGTGTCAGGATGCCTCAACCCTACACCAGTTGAGAAATAGACCCTCTTGTTGGTATGGCTCCACCTAAGATCAGGAGAGAAGGAGCAGTGGACACTGAGAGAACTAAGCAAGAAGAAGGACCCTCAACATCCTCTGAATGGAGATGAGCCTCAAGTCAACCAACTCAGATCCATGAAGAGCTTTATGACAACAACAAACACTCTTGAGAGTATGCAAGAGCAAAACTAAGTTAGAAGATGGAGTTCACTGGGCAAGGAACATCATTAAAGGAGGAGATGGCTGAGGAACTCCACCTCCCCTACATGTCACTTGGAGGACCCTGAATAGGCTGAGGGTCAGAGTCCCTAAATGCAAGACCCACAGGCTCATGTGGGGGCTGATGGTGGACAACAACACGCAGTGTGAATGTGGAGAGATACAGAATCCATTGGCTCATTTGCTGGTCTGCTGGTTGCTGCCAGAGACATACACTGATGAGGCCTTGGGTTTGGTCAACGACAAAGCCAAGAAAGTGGCTTCCTTTTGGCAGTCCAGGGTTTGGCCAGGACATGAAAGAGTAAGAAGCAGCGATTGTGTTCTGAAGAAAAGCTCGCTCCAGCAATAGCACATCTGGCATGGGGTCTTTTGGCGTACAGTTCAGCTGAGCCATCCTCCTGTTTGCATTTTCTAACAAGATCACAAAAGCAGCCGGGGAAGGCTCAGGGCACCGAGTGTTTCCTTCAGCACAAGCTTTGGGGTGTGGAATGCAAAAGGATGCTCTTCATCTGGTGTTAGGATGCATCAGACAGGTGGGCGGGGGTCTTCTGCTCCCCAGAAGCTTATGCTAAATAAGACCCTTTCCCGTCTCTTCCTTACTCGTGCCACAGGCTTCTTTGTTGCTCTGGTTCTTGGAAAGCCAGAGCTGGAGACCTCAGGAGCCCCGTCGTCGCCGGCTCCCGTTGGGTTTATCAGGCCCAGCCAAGAGGTAACTTGATTATGCTGAGCAAATACAGCAGCAGCCACCCTGGGGAGGAAGTTGCAGCCCATCTCTAAAGGGCTTTTGAAAGCCAAGAGAAAAATAGACCAGCAGCTGGAGTCGAAGCTGGACAAAGTCTCATTAGGAACCAGGCAGGCATTGTGCGTGAGTGTGCAAACACGGGGACAGCAGCTTGGTTGCATTTTTTATTTTATTTTGGTGCCATTTGGCTGGTGTGTCTTGGCCTGATGCGATTGCTCACAAGTCCTGTCAGGGGGAAGCCAAGGTTTGGAACGACGCGACACCTTTACGGAGTGGTTGTTTGACAAGGGAAAACACAAAAGACATGGAAAGGAAAACCAAGGAGGGAAATGTCCTCCGACAGTGACAGCCCAGGAGGAGAAGGGGAAGGAAGCAATTTCCAGAGGAATGAAAGGAAGAAAGAGACCGAGAATCACTCAGTCAGAAGGGGTGGTGGTGGAGACCTTGGAGGCCATTAAGTCCAACCCCATCTGCTCAATCCGAATCAAAGTGGAGAGGATAGATGCCGGTCCAACTCTCTCTTGGATAATTCCTGTGTTGGAGTTCTCACCACCTTTCGAGGCCGTTGGCTCCACTGTCATACTGTTCTAACCGTTAAGATGTTTTTCCTGATTTTCAGCCTAAATTTGACTTCCTCCTGTAACGTGAGCCTGTTATTACACATCCTGAACTCTCGGACTATGGAGGAGAGAGCCTTCCCTTCCTCTTTATGATGATCAGTCAGGGCAGGTATTTGAAGAG
Source organism: Bradypodion pumilum (assembly GCA_035047305.1). NCBI lineage: Eukaryota > Metazoa > Chordata > Lepidosauria > Squamata > Chamaeleonidae > Bradypodion > Bradypodion pumilum. Next base: position 1,430,797 of record JAWDJD010000003.1, read on the forward strand.
GGCCATCCTAGGACACATAACATTGGACACCCACAGGCCTGCAGTCCAACACATCTGGAGGGTGTGAGGTTGGGGATGGGTGGCGTAAATCAAACTTTAAGCCAGCCTTCCCCAGCTGGAAGCCTGTCTAGATGGATCCGATTTAAAAACATAGGGTGGCCTGATGGTGTGGCCCACCAGATGAAGCTGACGCACCTGAGGAAACCCATGAGTGGAGGGTATCAGAAATCTTAAGGCAGTGGCCTTTGTGGTCTGCAGCTGGGCTTCCACCAAGTACCCAAGGTGATCTGGGGGGAGGAATTCTTAGGCGCTTCCACTCTTTGTCCCTCGTTTTGGCCCCAGCTCCATCTGAGCCATCCTGGGCAGACCCAACCCAACCCAACCCAACCCAACCCAACCCAAGAGTGCAATTGGCCCATGTTTGCAAAGGCCTGCAGACAGGTGGCTCTTCCCTCCGAACCTTTGCTGAGTGCCACCTCCTCCCCATCCCTCCGTTTTTGGACAGGCATGGTTTGTTGTATGCACAGAGGGAGGAAGGCAGCGCCTGATCATGTGGGGCCAGCCCAGCCCTCTCCTCCTCCTCCTCTCGGCAGCCCCTTCTGCTAGCTAGCAGGAGCCTGCCTGGGCCTAATTGAATTGCCATCCCGGCACGGGGCTGAAGGCTGCCGATAATTGAATTTCTGCCGTCACAGGCTGCTCCTGCTCCTGCTTGGCTTTTATTGTTTCTTGGTTAGGCTGCCGTGCCACATTTATTTGATCTGTCAGAGGGAGCCCTTTCGCCCTCGCCAGTTTGCTTGAAGGCACGCCTGCCGTTGCCTGCTTTTCTGTCCCCTCGCCCCAAACACAATTAAGAATAAATCAAACAAATTGGGGTGGGTGGGTGGGTGGGTGTCCGTGTGGGGCTTCAACCACCACCCCTTGTGGGAACACAAAGACGTTGACTTTTCTAGCCAAGCACACGGGTAAGTCAGCAACTTCCTGGACTGCAGACCTCCAGGACACTGCTAAATTTCTAGGGCTCTGCCCAACTTTGTGTTTTTGGGTAGTGGGCAGATGCCTTCCCAAGGAAATGGTTTTGGGCACCCTGAAGACTGAACAAATAGGAAATAGATGGATCAGGACCAGGTGGCTCAGCCTGCTTGGGACATTCTCTGGCTCTTCTACCTTGTGGAATTGCTAACCATTACGGGCCAACTTATTTTGCTCCAGCAGGTATTCTGTCCTGCCCTGATATTTTGGAACTCAACATTTAAAAACACCCCAAGATCATGGCCTCTGGTCCCATCACTCCCTGGCAAATAGAAGGGGAAGAATTGGAAGCAGTGACAGACTTTACCTTCTTGGGATCCAAGGTCACTGCAGATGGTGAATGCAGCCATGAAATAAAAAGACACTTACCTTTTGGGAGGCAAGCTATGGGAAACCTAGGCCACACAATAAAAAGTAGACACATCACCCTGCCAACAAAAGTCTGTATAGTTAAAGCCATGGTCTTCCCAGGAGTAATGTATGGCTGTGAGAGGTGGACCCTAAGGAAGACAGAGCTCAGAAGAATAGACGCCTTTGAACTCTGTGGTGCTGAAGGAGGCTCTTGAGAGTCCCCTGGACCTGCAAGGAGATCAAATTGGTCCATCCCACAGGAAATCAACCCTGACAGCTCCTTGGAAGGACAAATGCTGAAGCTATAGCTCAAGTCCTTTGGCCACCAAACGAGAAGAGAGGACTCACTGGAGAAGGCCCTGATGCTGGGAAAGATTGAAGGCAAAAGGAGAAAATGGGGTGGCAGAGGATGAAGTGGATGGTTGGAATTGTTGATGCAATGGGCGTAGATCTGGGCAGACTATGGAGGATGGCAGAGGACAGAGGAGCCTGGTGTGTTGTGGTCCATGGGGTTGCAAAGGGACGGATTTGACTGTGCAAATGAACAACAGGTTTAACCAAGGTAAAGGTTCCCCTTGCTCAAAAGCCAGTCGTATCCGACTCTAGGGTGCAGTGCTCATCTCTGTTTCAAAGCCGAAGAGCCAGCGTTGTCTGCTTCTGCAGACGTTTCCATGCTCATGTGGCAGGCATGACTAGACACCGGAGTGCATGGAATGCCGTTACCTTCCCACCAAAGTGGTCCCTATTTATCTACTTGCAATTTCTTGCTTTCGAACTGCTAGGTTGGCAGGAGCTGGGACAAAGACGGGAGCTCAATCCGTCCTGCAGTACTCGGGAATCTAACTGCTGACCTTCCACCTCCCAGTCAGCATCTTAGCCAATTGAGCCACTGCAGTCAGTAGGTTTAACCAAAAGATGCAGGAAACAGGCGATACCTTTATTGGATCACTAAAAAATACACGTTGTGTGAGCTTTTGTGGTTCAAGGCCACTTCTTTCAGGCATGTATTAAAGTGTTCATGGTGTGGTGGTGTGCCAGGCTCTCTTCTTAAGGATAGAAAAAAAAGTATTTCATGGAGTTAGGATGCCACTCCTAACTTCCAGGTTTAACCAAGACTCATCTGGTTTCATTTTTAGAGGACGAAAGGGATGCAGAAAACGCTTCCAGCTTTATCGTCATATAACAGAATTCAAAAAGATCTTGATCGGCTTGAACACTGGGCTGAAACCAACAGAATGAAATTTAACAGGGATAAGTGCAAAGTTTTACACCTGGGGGAAAGAACCAGATTGCAGTTACAGAATGGAGAAAACCTGGCTCAGTAATACTACAAGCGAGAAGGATCTTGCGATTGTCGCAGATCACAAAGCTAAGCATGAGTCAACAGTGCGACGTGGCTGCAAAAAAGGCCAACACGGTTTTAGGCTGAATTAACAGAAGTCTATAGTCTCCAAAACCCATGAGTCAGCACTAGTTAGACCACATCTGGAGTCCTGTGTCTAATTCTGGGCACCCCCTTAGAGCAGGTAGAAAGAAAGGCAAGAAAGTTGATCAGAGGATGTACTGGAAGCCAAGCGCTAGGGAGGAAAGACTGAAGGAACTGGGCATGTTTAGCCTCGAGAAAAGGAGACTGGATGAGGGGAGAGGATGATGGATGATGATAGCACAATTAAATTTTCAAAATTAATTTTTATATTTTAATGTCTCCCATCTGGGATATTTCCCACTCTGGGTGGTGTACAAATAAACAACAGCAGCATAATAGCACAAACAATAAAATACCTGAAATAGGATCGTAAAGAGCGGGGGGGGGGGGGGCAGGATCTGTCCTTGGTTATCTGGAGTGCAGGAAGTGCAAGAATGGAATGAAAACCAAAGGAAGCTACTTAGAGGCTGAATCTATACCTATATATATATATGGGGGGGGGCGCAACAGCTTAGCGGTTAAAGCAAGACGACAGTGGGATCCACTCCTGCCATGAAAGGTGGCGAGTGCTCCAACACTGGAGGCATTCAAGAGAGAATGCCAGATCTGCTTTGACTGGGATTCCTGCCTTGAGCAGGAATGGGTTGGACTGGATGGCCTCAAAGGTCCCAGTTCCAACTCAGTTATTCTATTTTTCTATGAACCGATTGGACTCCATAGGACTGCAGTGGCTCAAGTGGCTAAGGCGTTGACTGGGAGGCGGAAGGTCAGCAATTCGATTCCTGAGTACTGCAGGATGGAATGAGCTCCCGCCTTTGTCCCATCTCCTGCCAACTTAGCAGTTTGAAAGCATTGCAAGTAGATAATTAGGGACCACTTCGGTAGGAAAGGTAAACAGCGTTCCGTGCGCTCCGGTGTCTAGTCATGCCTGCCACATGACCACGGAAACGTCTGCAGAAGCAGACAGCACTGGCTCTCCGGCTTTGGAACAGAGATGAGCACTGAACCCTAGAGTTGGATATGGCTGGCTTTCGAGTAAGGGAAACCTTTACCTTGACTATGAACCGATTACACATTTTAATATTAAAAATTATAGATTTATTAAATAAACATCTTACTGTTTTAACAATATGATCTTAGATTCTTTTACAGAGGTCACCACAGCAGCCACGGTTCTTTCAGAAGGGTTGATAAATCCCAAAGAAAAGGGACTTGATGGAGGAAAAAGCAACGGTGCAACAGAAACACTCAAGGTAGGAAAGGAGAACAGGTGAGTGAGTGAGTGAGTGAGTGCCTGGCTTTTCAGGTAGGAGGGAGACTGGAGCTGAAAGAGGGGCAGCCAGGCTTTCCAAAAGGCCCACTGGCCACCTCGGCCTGATGGAAGGGCTGAAGTCTAGACCGCCCTGGCTCGGAAGCCCGTCATATCTGACTCTATGGCTTGGTGCTCAACTCTGTTTACAGCCCACGATCCAGCGCTGTCTGTGTCTGCAGATGTTTCCATGGACATGTGGCAGGCATGACTAGACACTGGAGTGCCTGGAACGATGTTACCATCTGGTCTTGTGCAACCTCTGCTTCTGTGAACCACTGATGGGTGGGAAGGGAGGGTCTTTTGACTGGGAGTTGATTTTTAAGAGTTTTTAAAGAGTTTTACCGAAGTTTTTTTTAGGGGAGTTTTAGATTCTTATGTATACGTGTGCCGCCCTGAGTTGCCCTCGGGCATGTGGGCGGGGTATAAACTCAAAAATAAATAAATAAAATAAAATACCCAGTGGAGCCTCATACAACAATCGTCCCATATAGCAACCAAGTTGTATAAGAATTAGGTTTATTTTTTTTTTGGGGGGGGGGGGAATGGCGTCCTGCATAACAATTTTCCCTATGAAAAAAAACCGTACAATTTTTCAATGGGAAAAACCACTTAGTGAAAAAAATCATTGTACGATGCGTCCCATAGGAAAAATCGCTATACGATGCATGCATCGTATAGCAATTGTTTCGTGCCCTGTGGAACGGATTAAAATCGTTGCATGAGGTACCACTGTAATTGTTTGCTGATGTGGTCTTTTGGTGCATAGTTCCAGACAGGGCTCTTTGCCCCCAAAGGTTTTCAAGCCTTGTTTGCTGTACTTTCTCTGCCCTCCCCGTTTTGCCACCCATTTTTGCCTTATTCCAATGGATTGTTTTATCATGGATTTAGGCTTTGATTTTGTCTTCAGACCTCCTTAAGTTCTCCAGCTTTTGCAGAGTCTGAAACTCAACATCCAAGAAACCCAGGATCATGGCCACGGTCACCCATCACTCCCTGGCAAACAGAAGGGGAGGAAACGGAAGCAGTGACAGACGTCACCTTCTTGGGATCCAGGACCACTGCAGAGGGTGAATGCAGCAGCCATGAAATAAAGAGACACTTACTCCTTGGGAGGCAAACTATGGCAAACGCAGGCAGCATAATAAAGAGTGGACACATCACCCTGCCTACAAAAGTCCGCATAGTCAAAGCAATGGTCTTCCCAGTCGTCATGCATGGTGTCACAGGCCAGATCCTGCCCACAGGCTGTAGTTTGGGCACCCTTGTACATGGCAGTGAAAAGAAGTGCTCTAGCATCATACGGAAGTGATCTGGGCCGCCTTCACAAGTGGCTCTATGAGAACCCAATGGGATGGCAGGTCCCAGGCGGCAGCGATTCTGGGTACGGCAAAGTCCAATTCCACCCCCAGCAGAGCCGCCCGCCTGGTGGCCGCCCATCTCCTCCTGCCAAGGGTCTCCTCAAACCTGGCTGACCAGTCCCTCTGCTGAGCTGTCATGAGGCCAGGCTCAGCCCTGCCAGCGACAGGCTTCTTTTGTGACAGAAGTAAGAAATGCAGGGCATTTCTGATAAATCATCATCATCATCATCATCAAGGCATTTTATCCTATATCTTCCTTGTTCTCCTCACTCCTTTGGCTCTAATTGGATTATAGCAGCCAAACCTTGGAGGCAAACACAATCCACCGGCTGGAGCCGTCCTCGCTTATCAGAGTTATCGATGCTCCAGGACGGCCGATGATTCCTCAGTCGAGGCTCCACAAGTGAGTTTGCGCCAGGCACGCCTTGCTTGAAAACTTTGACAGCCCAATCCCCAGGGAGGCACCCTGCGTACTACGGGTATCTTTGCATGGGAAGCAAGTGTTTTATTGCTGGCAGCCTCCCCCCCACACACACACACACGGCCCCCCAAATCCTACCCACACCGTTTCTGCTGGCCTGGTCAAGCAAGCCACCCTGTCCTTCCGTGGCCCACGCCTTCCACTTTTCCTTCCTTTGCACAAGTCTTACACGCCACTTCAAGACTAAAATGGACGTAGTAAGGACAGTCCACAATCCAAAGTGAGCAGTGAATGCTCAGAAAATTCAAAAAGGGAATCTCAGTGTATGGTAAAATTACTTTTCCAAACAACTGCCAGAATGTCACAGAAATGAACTTCAGACGGAACTATTATTCACCATGATAACCAAGGGTTTTCTCACTCAGGAGACGGAGAGCAAAGCCCCATGAATTAAAAAGGGGGGTTTGTGGTGCAGCAGTGGCTCAGTGGTTAAGACGCTGAACTTGACAACTGGAAGGTCGGCAGTTCGAGACCCGAGTGCTGTATGACAGAGTGAGCTCCTGTTGTCTGTCCCATGCTCCTGCCAACCCAACAGTTCGAAAGCAAGACACTGTAAGTAGATAAATAGGTACCAGTTCGGTGGGAAAGGTAAACAGTGTTCCGTGCACTCTGGTGTCTAGTCATGCCTGCCACATGACCACGGAAACACCTGCAGACACAGAAAGTGCTGGCTCTTTGGCTGTAAACAGAGATGAGCACTGAACCCTAGTGCTGGATATGGCTGGCTTTCGAGCCAGGGCAACCCTGACCTTGACCTGGTGGAAGAAATCCATGAGATTTGGATTTTAAAACCTAAATGTTCAAATGGGCTCCATATGTAAGAGAGATGGGAGTGTGTGCACATATGAGTGAGTGAGACAGACAGAGGAGTGTTTGTATGTGTGTGAGAGATAGAGAGCTCACAAAACAGTGATCATGGGATGCACATGATGCATTTATTGCAATAAATTAACCACATGGAGATGCAGCCCAGGTGACTGGAGAGAATGTCCTATCCGTGTATGCATAATTTGGGAAAGAATAAGAGAAACCCTGGTCCTTCAGCAGTGAGTCCACACACGAGACACTCTGCAGTGTTGGCCTAGCAGCTTGGATGAGAGAGGGCCCAGTTTGATCCCTGCTAACCCTACAGTCCCAAATCCTTCCAGGCAGCATGTGGTACCCTCCGGGCTCCTTTCTGCTGGCTCACCCTGCCCCCCCCCCAGGGGGGTGGTTGTGACGAGGGACCAGAGCTGCATAGATGGCCTGCACATGGCCCCTGAGGTTTCTAGAGACACGGGGGGCTGCCCATGGCATCTTCTTCATCCACTGCTCCATGTCTCAGGATTGTTTTACTACCGAACACACATTCTGAAACGTTGCGGTGGGCGGGTGGGCGACAGGATCTCTGCCATCTACAAAGGATAGGACATCTTCTCCGGGCTCAGGGGGGCCTGGATGTCCAGCTTCCGGATCTTTTTGTCTTCCACCACCTCCAGCCGTAGCGTTGGCCCCTTCTTCTGGCCTTCCTTGAGGGACGCACGATCCTTCTCCTTCAGGAGCTGCTTGTCGGAGTCATCCACTGCGATCCGCAAGGTACATCCCCGTGGCAGAAGGTCCTGCTCATAGGCTGCAGCCAGCTGGTTCACCACCCGGCGCTCCACCTGCAGCGCAAAGGGAAGGAAATGGCCCCATTCAAGCTGCTTTTGTGACCTCTTCGGGCACACCATGTTCATTTACCCAGCAAACATTCATTCCCTATTCAAAGGGCAAACTGTCTTCTGTTGCAGGACCTTACCCGCTCTGCACGAGACAGAAGACATGTCAGAACTTTTTTGGGTTGGCACATGTACCACTCAGAAAAGTGGCACAGAAGTATATCAACCTCAACAATCCTTTTAAAAGTCCTGTAATAGATGACAGGACTTTCACCCTCTTGCTGCCACAGCTTCAGCCGACTGGAAGGGGAGATTGTGCAAAACCTCCCCAGAAAACTCAGATTTGTTTTTAGAGGGGCGGGGGAGAAATCAAAGGGGTTTCCTTTTATTTTTAGCTTGCCATTTCTTGGCAGATTCCTACTAAGACCAAGTAGGGCAGTGATGGTGAACTCTGGCACTCCAGCTGTTCTTGGACTTCAATTCTCAGAAGCCCAAGTCCCTGCATATCCACACCAATGGGTTTACTGCACATATGCACAGTAAACCCATTTGTGTGGATTCACAGGGACTTGGGCTTCTGGGAAATGAAGTCCAAGAACAGCTGGAGTGCCAAGGTCCGCCATCACAGAAGTAGGGCATATCTACATCTTGACTGCAGTGCTGGTTAAAGGGGTAGAAGGAGAGAGAAAGAGAGAGATGAAGTTTGGATTGGGACTAAACTGCAATTCTTCTGTTCATCCCAGCATGGGTGTGGAGAGGTACAGAATCCATTAGCTCATTTACTGGTCTGCTGGTGACTGCCAGAAACATGCACCAATGACTTAAGGTTGGCTAATAAGAAAGCCAAGAAAGTGGCTTCATTTTGGCAGTCCAGGGTTTGATCGGGACACGCAAGAAGAAGAAGAAGAAGAAGAATCCCAGCACGGGATTTCTCAGTTTGGCTTCTCAACGCATGGTCACCTACGACTCCCCTGAGGGGCCGCATGGCCTAGGAGTGAATTTAACAAGACATGCGAGTATGATTTCTTGGCATGTATGTGTCAAGGGGGCAGAGGGAGAATTTGGACAAGGGCTCTTCCTTAAGGTTCCCTCCCAATTCAGCCAATGCATGCAGAAGAACACGATCATCATCGGCCCTGACTTACTTCATGCTTAATGGAACGGGCGCCGTAGTGCAGGTTGTAGCCGTCTGCCAGAACGTCCATCACCTCCCGGTCCCAGACTAGAGTGATGTTGTGCCTGGCCTTGGCCTGCAGGGGGAGAAAGAAGGAAGCAGGACATTGGGAAAAGGCCGGCCTTGGGGCGGGCGGGGGGGGGGGGGGGGAGAGCGTAAGGAGGTTTCTGGACTTGGCACGGAAGTTTCCTATCAATGGCAAGAAGTTCCCTTCTTACTTCCTCCCTCCAGGATGCTCTGGAGGAAATTGGGGCAGCCACTTCCTTACACACACCCCATCGCTGATGTGTGTGATGTGAAGTAATAAGACCCAGAAGAAGAACCCGGCTTGGAAAAAGGGTAGAAATCCTGTTCTCAAGCAGCCCTCCATTGTGTTCATGATGCATTGTGCAAGTTAGGGCCACATTACTTAGCTGGCATCCCTCCACACAAATTCCATCGAGAATGTGTTGCCCAGAAAGAGTGGGTCAAAGCAAGATCCTTGGAAACACACACCTGCGATTGGATCACCAACCACCAAAGCAGAGACAGAAACCAAGGCACAGTTTCCTCACAACTTCAGCCCCTCCGAACAACCAGCCCCCCACAAACCACCTTAGAACGATGGAAGGCAAGCAAGGAGCTACCAGATAACCAGGCAGACCCACACGATGACGCTCTACCGCCTGGCCAAGAACAACCATGGCCTGTGTGGAAAGCTTTAAATAAGACTGCGTGCAGGGGTAGGAAGATCAAGGGCTAACCCGAGAAAGTGGGGTTTCCCTGTAGACGACAGCCTGTGCAAATGCGGAGAAGTACAAACTCTCTCCCATAGGATACAATGCACACCATGCCCCTCAACATGCACTGAGGAGAACCTTATGCTGGCAAGAGGAAATGCTGTTGATGTGGCCCAATATTGGGTGGATGTCGCCTAGCCCCTTTTAATCACCTACACCGGAGGAAAGTTGGATTGACTGAAGCCACAGAGGCAGATGTTCCCCATCTCCTGCCTCCAGTACAGCATTTGCATACGTTTTCTACGTCACAGCACACTGTTGGTGCATGCGCAGTCGTGCACGCATGTCTTCTAACACTGCAGTGAAGAACTTCACTACACCAAGAAGGAGATTCCACATCAAGAAATGGCTCCCCTAATGTTGCCTTCTGAATTTGGTGTGTGTAAATCCATAGATTCACTGAGTTGGAAGGGTGCCTTTTAGACCATATCGGGTCCAACCCCCTGCTTGACCATGGAAACAGTAACTCTCTCCTTAAATCTCTCACCTACCCTGAACCCCAACCTTGGGCTGCCATAGGTTGGATGTGACTTGATGGCCCATAAGAACAGCATTTCCCGCGTTTATAACACGGGGTTTCGGGAGGGGGCTCTTACCTTCTTAGCCCAGAAATTCAGTTCCTTGTTGACAAGCTGGATGAGTTCCGAGTGGCAGAAGGGAAGGAAGTAGACAATCTCATTGATCCGCCCGAGGAACTCGTCTCTTCGAAAGTGAGCCTGTGGAAGGCCAAGGGCAGAGTTAGACCAAGGCCAAGGCAGGAGGATGAAAGGCTAGAAGAACAAGACCCACTTCCTTTCTTCTTATGATTTCTCTCTTACTTCTGGTGGGCTCTTGTTTCCCCTCCCCGAGTGCTTCCCAGGCCTCCTTCACACTTCCTGTGGGGCAGGGAACCCACCGGTGTAGCTTCAACAACGTCACAACCCAGGTAGGCTGGTATCCAACGAGCTGGGCCAGAAGGAGGAGAATGGGAAGAACCAGGAACAGGACCTCCTTCCTTCCCTCCCACGGGGGAAGGTGCAAGTGCTACTGGCCTAGTAATTTATACTTGGGATAAAGTCTTGGCAAAGTCTCCCCCTTCCTAACCCTAAAATGGCCAGGTTTGCAGTGAGGCTCTGCTTCGTTTCCTCAGCCTGAGGACTCCCCCCCCCCCTCAAGCCCCAGGCGGCCCCCATTTCCACAGGAGGTCCAAAAGGCAGGGCCAGTGGTCAGCAACAGCAGCAGCGCCTGTACCTTCAGGATGGGGCGGATCACGTTCTCCTTGAACTGCTTGGAGATGGTTATCTTATCCGTCATCTGGACATCGTCTGAAAGGCAAGGCACAAGGAGGCTGGCTCAAGGATCCCACGTGCGCTCAAAACACAACCCTTCTCAATTTAATTTAATTGTCAAATTTATATACCGCCCACTCAGCCAAGGCCGACTCAGGGCGGTTCACAATAAAAATTAAAAAACACATGTTAAAAACAGTTAAAACTACCCACCCCCTAAAAACAAGGGGTGCAGGATCCAAAGGCACCATGGGGAGGAGTTCTTCTACACCAACCACCCAATGGCGGTTACCCTTCCACCTGCAGCCCACACTTGGCCAGCCAGCCAGGTTTTCAGTTCTTTTCTGAAAGGCAGCAACTCCGTCCGGAGACGTAGCTCTGTTGGCAGGAGGTTCCAGAGGGCCGGTGCAGACACGGAGAAGGCTCTCCTCCTTCGTGTGCCAGAGAGGCGAGACCCTCTGGCTGATGGAACGATTAGAGAGCCCCTCCGGTCCACTCTGGTTGGACGGACAGACGTCCTCAGGGTGATGCGGTCCCTTAGGTAACCCGGCCCATTACCATATAGGGCTTTAAAGGTCAAAAACAGCACCTTGAATTGCACCCGGAGACAAACTGGCAACCTGGAGCAGTGGCGAAGTGCGGGCATAACACCCGCACCCCATCACCACCCGGGCTGCCGCATTCTGGACCAGCTGTAGCCTCCGAATGGTCATCAAGGGCAGCCCCATGTAGAGTGCATTGCAATAATCTAGTCTGGAGGTGACCAGAGCATGAGTGACCATGAGTAAGGAGTCCCGGTCCAGGAGCGTGCACAACTGGCGAATCATCCAAAGCTGGGCAAAAGCCCTCTGCCACCTGTTCTTCTAGCAGTAGCCGCAATTCCAGGCGGACCCCCAAGTTGCGCACCGGGTCTGTCTGGGGCAAAATAGCCCCATCCAGAACCAGAGCTCCAGGGATAATGCAGGACCCCTTATCCATAGCCACTCAGTCTTGCTGGGATTCAGTTGTAGCCCGATAGCCCCCATCCAGACCCCAACAGCTTCCAGGCACCTGGAAAGGACTTTAAAAATAAAGACACTTTGCAGGGGGGGGGGGAGGCGGAGTAGTCCTTGCTTGTTTCCAGAGTGGGTAGGAGGCAACTGGGGGTCTTTGCCTGGGTCATGTCCAACTATGAGTCAAGATCCCTCCTGCCCTCGCCTAAGACCAATTCCAACTTTCCCTGGAGAATGGGACTGTCTGCAGGTGAAATGAACTTAAAAGAACTGACTGGATGTAGATTGGTACCATCACTGCCTGCCACCTATGCTGGAGAATCATGGAGTCCACGGCGTTGGAACAAAGGCCTTTGAGGCCATCGAGTCCAATTCTCTCTTGAAGGCTTCCAGGGTTGGAGGGCTCACCCACCTGGGCTACTCACACCGTCCGCTCCTTACTGACAAGCATGGCTAGCAGAGACAGACAGATGGGCCAGCCTTGGCCCGGGACAGCAAGTGGACAGAGATGTGGTTCATGCAAGAGAAGCTTTGCAAGTTCCCCGTCCTACATCCCCACAACTCTGCCCCCCTGCTCACTTGGGTGGAAGCCCTGGGGCAGAAGAAGAGTTTTCCCTTGCAGACCCTGCTATGGAAGAAACACTGGTCCTCAGCTATTTCCCAGGCACAAGGCCCGCTCTGTTCTCTGGGAAATGGTTCAGGCTCTTTCCTGCAATGCTCATGCTGCAGTCTTGTCTCACAACCCCCCATAAAACAAAGGCTACTCAGAACCCTTAGTGGGGAAAGCAGAGAGTGACCCTGGGCAGAGCTTCACTGGTTTTCCACCCACTGGTGTTCCCAAGATCCACACTCAGGCCGGAAGGCTCCCTGCTGAAGGGAAGCAGCGCCCTGGAGCTCAAAGAGAAAATGCCTACAGCCCAGAGACCCATCGCCTGCCGGCTAGATTCGCAGCCTGGGCCAAAGAAAAAGGCCCCTGTGTGCTGCCTTTCCTGTTTCTGCACACCGAGAGCTCACGGCACTGGCTCAATCCTGCTGGTTCCAACACCAGCTCAGTCCATGCCGAGAGCATTCAGCCTAGCTCAATCCTGCTTCAGAGCATTATGCGCCCATTTCCCATGACCGAGGAGGGGTGGCTCAAAAGGCCAGCCATGGTGGCAAACCACAGCAGTTGTCCAGGGGCAAACTCAGGTGGCTGAAGGAGCTTCCACTCTCAACAGCAGTCTAGCTTTCCCTGGAGAGAGGCAGCCGATAACAAGAAGCCAATACAGTTCAGTTTCCCTGGGCTCTTCTTCAGAGCATTTCAGAGGAGACATCGGAGCCAAGCGGATGGATCGTGGTCTCTTCCAGGAAGGGCCTTAGGGGCCCATTACATATAGCACAGGTGCCCAAACTATGGCCCACGGGCCAGATCTGGCTCTTGAATCCAATTCACCCGGCCCACGCCATCCACCTCGCTCCCAGAAGTGGAAGTAAAACATGCCCGTACACCTGCGGTCCGTAGTTTGGGCACCCCTGGTTTAAGCAGCTTAAAATCTATCTCATCCTGTGCAAAACAGATTGCAAGGCACATTTTACTTCTGCTTCCAGTGGGAGTAACCATGTGACTGGCGCGCTGAACCATGTGACCGGCCCATGGCCTGAAAAGTTTGGGCACCCCAACCTATAGGGATACAGATGAAGTATCAGAAGGTGCCAAGCAGGTGAGTGGATGAATGCGGGGGGAACAGGACAAGCCAATCTGCAGAAAGAAGAAGCTGGTACCCAGTTTTTCGGCAATCCTTTTCCGGCTCAGTTCTGTGGCCTCCTGCCTCAGTTGCAAGGCATGCTGGGCAATTTCATCGCTGGCCACATTGGAGGTCATGATGAAGATGGCATCCTTGCAGTCGATGGTCTTCCCTTTCCCATCAGTCAGCCGACCCTGGAAACAGAACCACACGGCAACAGCTCATCCTCGGGGGAAAGAAGGAAGGAAAGAAAGAAGGAAGGAAGGATGGAAAGGAAGGAAGGAAGGAAGGAAGGATGTCCCTGGCCGCTCAAGACAAGCCTCGCAGCTGCATCTGTGCAAACCTGCCCCCAAGAATCACAAAAGCAATCCCACTTCTCTCTCTTCTCCATAGAAGCGCTTAGTGCAATCTCTGTGCAGTTCACAAGGGAATGAGGATTTTGCTTCAAACACGCTGGGAACTTATTTGGCCATTCTCAGAAGGATGGAAGAAGCTGAGTCGACCTTGGGTCCTGATCAGGATTGAACTCACAACCTTCTTCTTTATGGTCCCCTGTGAATCCACACAAATGGGTTTACTGCGCATACGGAGAGTAAACCCATTTGTTTGGATTCACAGGGACCACGAAGAACTTGACAGTGTCGGGGAAGGAACTGACATTGTAGAAAGCCCATAGGTAAAGGTCACCCTTGCTTGAAAGCCAGTCCTATCCGACTCTAGAGCTCAGTGCTCATCTCTGTTTGTAGCCAAAGAGCCAGCACTGTCTGCATTTGCAGACGTTTCCGTAGACATGTGGCAGGTATAAATACACATTGGAGTGCATGGCACACTGTTTACCTTTCCACCAAAGTGGTCCTTATTTATCTACTTGCAATTTCTTGCTTTTGAGCTGCTAGGTTGGCAGGAGCTGGGACAGAGATGGGCCTTCACTCTATCGTGCAGCACTCGGGTCTTGAACTGCTGACCTGCCGCCTTCCAGTCAGCACCTTAATTACAGCCCATAATTACAACATTTATATGTAAAGGATTCTTATATTTAACAAGGATATAGCAATAGCAACGGCACTTCTATCCTCCCCCATATAAGCACTTAGTGCACTCTCTGGGTGGTTCACAAGGTAATGAGCCTTTTGCCTCCAACATGCTGGGGCCCCATTTGACCGACCTTGGAAGGATGGAAGAGGCTGAGTCAAACTTGGACCTTGGTTAGGATTGAACTCACAACATTCTGCTTGCAATACAGCCATTTCACCACAGGAAGGCATGGGAGTGAGAGCCAAGTCTGACTTTGGACTCCGCCTAGACTTTGGACTCCAAGGCCTGGACTCTTGTGGTCGAATTCTTGTTTTGGGATGTTTTGACTTAGGTGACTTTTATTATTGTATGCTAATTGTATTCTGCTAATTGTATCTTGATCTTTAGTGTATGTTAATTGCATCTTGTTTTATATTGTATTGGATGTGATATTGTTGTTAGTCGCCCTGAGTCGCATCTGCGAGTGGGCGGCATATAAGTCCAAATTAATAATAATAATAATAATAATAATAATAATAATAATAATAATAATAATAATAATAATAATAATAATAATAATAATAATAATAATAATAATAATAATAATAATAATAATAATGATGATGATGATGATGATCCCCCCCCTCCCTAAGAACGGCTATAGAGTGACTCCTGGCTGGCAAACGGGAAGCCCCTACACCGGTGGTTCGGCCCGAAAGGTCTGTGAGCAGAAGAGCCTCAGCTGTGCTTGGCCTTCCCTTGCAAGACAGATGTGCAGTTTAACACCTGCCTCCCTACAGAGGATTCCAAAGTTGGGGGGAATTCCAGATGTTGGAAGAGGGACAAGGACCTCTTGGAAGGTGTCTTGCTCACTTGGGGAGAGTCAATTTAGTCGGTTGTAGCTAAGAAACATCACCACTGGCACGATGTGATGGTTCCAGCATCTCAGGCAGACCTGAGACCAGAACAGCTTCTAGTTCTGCACACAGAAGAAAAGGAAACCGGGTGGGGGGTGGCTGTGGGGGAGAGGGCAAAAGACCTCCAGAGCTACACAGGAGAAGGAGGGGCTACCACCACCACCACCACTATCCATCTCCTCCAAGAACACTACTGAAAAAGGGAACCTTCTAGAAACACCGAAGTGTGCGCGTGCGCGCCCACGTGCGTGAGGCAGATAAAACTAAAGCCCCTCTTCTCCCTTCTTCCCACTGCCATGTGAATGTCGCCAGCAGCCCCCCCCCCCGTGCCCAGCAGAAGGACATATATTTTGTGTCGGCTGCTTGGGATTAACATTTCGGTTATTGCTGTCAGGCAGGCAGCTCAGGAATTGATTTCACATTTAGTGGCTGCCACGGTGATCTATGCAAGAAAAATAGCAGTATTATTAATCCTTGGAAGGAAAGAAGAAGAAAGAAAAAATAAATGGAAAGACAACCCAACTGAGAATAAAACCAGACAACCTTCCAAAAATGCATGTTAAGAGTGGAGGATGAAGAGGTACGTGCATGCATGTGAGCGAATGAGGGATGCGTAAGCCACAAGCGTCCTGAACAAGTAGTAAATATTGGGAGAGAGGGCTACTTGACTGAAGGCTGGCACAGCCCCTTCCATCCTCCTGAGGATGGAAAAATGAGTCCCCAGCATGTTGGGGGCATAATGCTAATTAACTTGTGAACCGCACAGAGAGTGCAGTAAATGCTATAGGGTGGTACACTTTTGTTGTTGTTGTTCAGTCGTATAGCCGGCTATGACTCTTTGCGACCCCATGGACCACTGCTCTCCAGGCACCCCTGTCCTCCACCATTCTCCTCAGCCCACCAAGCTCTGTGCCCATTGTGTCTACAATACCATCTAGCCATCTCATCTTCGGCCGTCCCCTTCTTCTTTTGCCCTCCACCTTCCCCAGCATCAAGGCCTTCTCAAGTGAATCCTCCCTTCTCATTTGATGTCCAAAGTACTTTAGCTTCATCTTTACTATTTGACCTTCCAATGAGCAGTCAGGGTTAATTTCTTCTAAGATTGACCTATTTGTTCTCCTCGCTGTCCAGGGGACCCTCAAAACTCTCCTCCAACACCACATTTCAAAGGCATCTATTCTTCTGCCCTCAGCTTTCCTAATGGTCCAGCTCTCACACCCATACATTACCACCAGGAATACCATTGCTTTGACTATGCAGACCTTTGTTTACAGTGAGATGTCTCTACTATTTTTTGACTATGTTCCCTAGGTTTCTCATAGCCTGTCTCCCAAGAGAGACATACTGTAAGTGTAATTGCTAGTGCTACTTTAAATTACAAAGAGCACGTACCACCCCAAATTCAGCCAATATTCCCATACTTTACTGGGGAGACCTTGGGAAAAAATATTTTTGGAAGATTGGAAATGCTTGTTCAAAACACCTGGAGGACACAAATTTGGGAGGCAGCTAAACACGGTGACTGGATGTCCCTAGACCAGGGTTGCCTAAACTGCGGCCCGTGGGCCAGATCCGGTCCTGATGGCAATTCATCCAGCCCATGCCACCCGCGTCACTCCTGGAAGTAAAACGTGCACGTAAGTGTTTTACTTCTGTTTCCGGGAGTGACAAGGGCAGCGTGGGCCAGATTAATTAGTGTCAGGGCCGGATCTGGCCCACAGGCACCCCTGGTTTAAGTAGAGAAAATGGCAGCCTAAAAAATCTATCTGATCCTGTTGCAAAACAGATTGAAAGGCACATTTTACTTCCGCTTCCGGTGGGAGGAACCACGTGACCGGCCCTGCGGCCCGAAAAGCTTGGGCACCCCTGCCCTAGACTGTTCATCCAGCCTCTACCACGTGCAGATGACCAAAGGGTGGAGGGAGCAATTATCCCATGCTTTGCAGGTCCACCTTCATGTTCCAGGAACATGACTGGAATTCTGGGCCCCACAAGCACCCAAGGGACACACAGCAGTATAGACACCACTTCCCCTGTCAATGATGACACCGAATGTACACACAGGCAGTGCTGCGGAGCATGGATCTTGGGAAGTGTGATTCTGCTGCCTACTTCAGAGGCTGAACATACATGTGGGTGGGGAATCAAGTGAGCCACCCCAATCCCAAACCAGCACCTGGAGAGATCAGATCTGCTGCCGGATCCCCTCTCAATATTAAGAGCCTGCGGGCAAACCAGGGCCGGCACTCCTTGAAGGACCCACAAAGTGCCTTGCCTTGTTTTGTGAAAACTAAGCTCTTACCTCATCAAACAACTGCAACATGATGGTGAGGACATCTGGGTGGGCCTTGTCCACTTCGTCAAAGAGGACCACTGCATTCGGGCACTGCTTTAGCTTCTTTGTGAGCTGCCCGCCTTCTTCATGGCCAATATAGCCTGGGGGAGAGCCAATAAACTTGGCTACCTGGAAGAGAAAGAAGCTGCTGAAGTTGCCCTTGGAAGGCCTTCTGTGGGGCTCTGAAGCAGGATCGTTCGCCTGCCCAGGGGATTTCTGCATCTGATTTCAATGCACAGCCAAGATCAAAGAGCAATGTGCCAGTCAGGGACCTTCTGTTATTGCTGGTTGTAAATAGTCACACTGGTCTGTGAACCTATCTGTTATGCAAGACAATCGTTGTGATCCATAAAAACTCATATTAAAATATAAGGGGCCACAATGTTTTTCATCTTTTTAAAAAAAAATGCTTTGTTTACTCTGATATGCTTGCACAGACTAACACGGCGGCCACTTCAAAAATGTCAAGGAAAAAGTGGCATGCTCAGAGTGGCTTGCTTTTGGAACGGGGGAGGGGGGGATCAACTTCTAAATTATGTGCAAATTTCCTTGTTACTTGGGAAAGTGGGGAGAATGAAAACAGGGTGTGTGGATAGTAGAATGCCTTGTACTGGAAGCCAAGGGGGAAAAGCCTTTAGAACCAACAGAGAAGGGAACTGGGGACCACCACCAACCCTGAGAACACGGGGACTCCTGCCATGTTTTCCTGCCACATCTGTCTCAGGGAAAGGGCCCAGGTGGTCTCACAGGGAAAAGAGACTTGCTCCTCTTTCTGTGAAAAGCCAGGTAGCTGCATCCTGTTTGAATCTCATTCCCTGACAACAGCAAGGAAAAGTTTTTTTTTTTAAAAAAGGTGTGTGTGTGTGTTCATCCTTGTTGTGGGAAGAGAGCCACAACCGACCTGTAACATTTCAGGAACCCTCGCCAGGGGGCTTTGTGGGTTTGCAGGGCGTTTCTACTCCTCTGGACCCTTGCCCAGCATGGCTGCTGGGGAAAGCTTAATGGGTTGGGTGACGGAGATAATTCATTCCTCTTCGCAAGAAGGTTTCCCACCGGCCCGGCTGAAGGAATCGGATCCTCCGGCTCATCTTAAAAAAAGCCCACTCTGGTGACCAATGACCTGGACAACTACCATCCGGTCGCCAATATCTCCTTTTCTGGAGAGGGTGGGAGCAGGCCAACTAAGATTGTTGCTGAGAGGACTGAAAGCCTTGATCCACAGCTTTGGATCTGGGTTCAGGCCCCAACATGGAACTGAGAGCATTGTTTGCTCTGCTGGATGATCTTCCCAGGGAAGCCGACCAAGGGAACACTCTTCTTTGGTCCTTCAGTGGCCTTGGATACCACCAGCCACAGCATTCTCCTGGAAAGGCTTCAGGAGGTGAGCATTGGGGGCCAGGTTTTGGCCTGGCTTCAGTCCTTTCTCAAGAACCGTGTTCCAACAGTTCAACTCAGAGAGATGTCGGATCCTTGGATACCACGATATGGGGTAGTACCCCAGGGCTCATGGATCTCCCTGATGCTGTTCAACATCTACATGAGACCTTTGGGAGAGAGAGCATCAAGAGATTTGGATCTCATGTTCACTTGTACACTGATGAGACGCAGCAATAGCTCTCCTTTTCCACCTTAGCACGTGATGCTGTTTGTAACTTGGGAGGGGTTGCCTGGTTTCACCAGCCATGCTGGGCAAGGGCCCCGAGAGGCCTGGAACAGGGAAGAGGACAAAGCCTGTGGAGGGAATGGTCAATTCTGGGATTTGCAAGAGGTCTTGGGGGTGGTAGGGGTCTTGGCCGAGAGAATGGAGCAGGGGTCTCCTTTTACTACTTCTTTTTCTTCTGTCATGTCTAGGCCAGACGTAAAACTGCTAAAACGAAGGCACTTTTTTGGTGAGTTCATTCTGCAGTTCCTTTCGCCTGGCCCAGTATGAGGTGGCCACTACCAGGGTATGCCCGATAATGGTTCAAAAATAACACAATCTTCGAGGAAACTCTTTCTGTGTACTGTCCCTCTCTTTCTTACTAACCTCATGCCTTTCCTGGAACTCTGACATGTCCATCCTGATGAAGCCCTGTAAGCACAAAGGAATAATATATTTTTTAAAAAAACACCCATTAGTCCCTTTGGGAAAGTCCAGAGGGTACCGTTACCCAAGTGAAGAGGGAGACGCTGGTGCCTTCTGCAGGTGAAAGCAGGCTTTGCCAGAGAAAGTGCAACCAATCCTGGATGCCTTACCAAGGACATGCTTCCTCTAGAGCGGCACCCGCAATCGCCCTGCTTGGATGCATATCCTCACCTGAGATTTGTATTCACATACTTTGAAGATGCCAGCTGTGGGAAAGACAGACTTGCATGGTTTGGCATGAAATGGGGCTCAGGTCTGACCTCTAGGTAGTGTGGGGGAAAACTCCAGCCCTGAAACCCACGGCTGCCAGTCAGTGCCAACAGCAAGACACAAGATGGTGTGAGGGTCTGACTAAATATAAGGCAGTTTTCTCACGGAGGTCAGAGATGTGGTCCCTCCCACAGATCCAAAGTGAGCACAGAGTCATTCCCAAGTTTGCAAAGCAAAGCAAAAATAAAGCAAATTTGTGATCTTTTTTCCCCCTGACAGAACAAGGTGTGAATTTAAGCCACATCTTACTTTAGGGAAGAACTCTACCTTGAGACTACTTGGAAATGTGATTCTCAGTTTTTTTGCAAACAAAAACATATCTTGGGAGTAGGGAGTGTATAAAGAGTTTAACGTTCACTGCTGCTTTACTTTTAACCTCAAAAACTAAGGTTGAATTCCTGGGTTTGGGAGTGTTGGATTGAAATGGCAAGCCATAAAAGGATCTTGTCAACAGTTACTAGTACGTTTATTATTCTTGAAACACAGTAGAGTTTGCAAGATGCAGCCACAGCTAAAACAGTCCGGCAGAAAAGTCTCTCCTGAATCCATCCAGAACACAAAATGCAAGAGCATTTCTCCCAAGTTCTTCAAAGGGGTTCAGTGTGTTTATATGTATACAGTGAACCCCCACCTAACGACGCATTCAAATAGCGTCATTTTCGATTAACAACGCTACCCACATAATCATTCGAATTACGACAAAAAATCATTGTTATTCGAATAACGACGGTATTTTTACAAAGAAGTTAAAAAACGTCGTTATTCGAATAACGACGTTTTCTGCATAACGACGCTACTTGGGGAACCAAGTAAAGTCGTTATGTGAAGGTCTACTGTATTTTATTTATACCACCCATTGGGAGGTGTTCCCGCTCTGGGCAGTTTACAAAGCCATGAAGAAGAAAAAAGTTTAAAATGAACATTACAATTATAACAACTATTTTTATTTTTTAGACATTTATCTGTTGTTCATTTTACTTGGTTGGTTGTTCTATTATGTTGCTTTTGTTTATTTGTCTGTACACCGCCCAGAGTGGGAAATATCCCAGAGGGATGGAATAACAAACTCACTTATTTGCAGTGCATAAATGAATATAAAATTAATCCCAGACCTTGTGCCTGGAAAAGCTAACATAAGTGAACAATGAAAGCAAAGGATAACCAAAACCAAATCAGAAATAAATTGAACGATATCAATTGGCTGTTGGGAGAAGCTCTTTGAAAGCCTCCTTGAACACGGAAGTTTTGCCCTGGCACACACACAGCTCTCTACAGGAATAGTAGTCTACACAGTGTTGGTACCACCACCCATAAGGCTCGTTTCCTTGCTGAAACTTTTGCCCCTCTCAATGTTGGCACCTGAAGCTGCACCAATTGCAAGGATCGAGTGACGTGAGCCACATCTACACAACGAAGGCCGCACCTGCACTGCACACTTGTCTGAAACTTTTAATGACTAACCTCATTGCACAAATTTCTGCTCAAACCAAAGGAAACATTTTCACACCAAGACAGTAATGCTAGCACATTCATTTGGCTGTTGTTCAAACACCAAAGATTAGTCCTTCAGGAGTTTCAACAACTTCACTTAGGTGAGTAAAGTATGGTGTCCGGGGCACTGTTCCCCACGTCCAGCTTCCTCGGCCTCGAAGAAAGGCAAGGACTGCAGCTCAATGAGGGAAAGGTGGGAACAATCCCATAATATGCCTCTTGCACGGCCATTTCAGGCCTTTTGAAGAACCAGGATGAAATAAGAGAAAGTACTTTTTCACCCAGAGGATTACTGGTCTATGGAACTCCCTGCCAGAAGAAGTGGTGACAGCTGTCAGTCTTGACAGCTTTAAGAAAGGATTAGACAAGTTCATGGAGGACAAGAGTATCAACGGCTATAATGATGGATACCGAAGGACAACCTCCGGGTTGGAGAGATAGGCAGGATATCTCTCAATACCATTTCCAGGGAATCCTAAGCAGGTGAAGGTATCTGCTTGGGAATAATATGCAGAAGCAAATGGTGAGCCACTGTGTGAGACAGAATGCAGGACTGGATCATGGGCTCCTGTGGCCTCTTCCAGCAAGGCTGTTCTTATGTTCTTAAGCCTGGGATTTGGCTTAAAAAAAAAGGCAATATAGCCTTCCATGTGATTCTGATCTGTCTGTGTGTCCCCCCCTTTCCTGCACATTCACATTCACTCCTATTCTGGTATGCACAAAATAATAAATGATGATGAAAGCACCATAACGTGAAAATAAGGCATCTTTTTTAATTCAAAAACCCCAGGATGGAGTTTCATGATCAATACAAAAGATGACGACAGACGGTGGAGACCAACTTTTCAGCTGGCACAGAAGTGACATCTTTGCAGCAATATCTTCTTCCTTCATTTGCCAATTCCGCTGCTGCCCTTCCGTCTTCACATTCTGCACCCTCCTTGGTGCATTAATTAACTAAATAACCACCAAACTGATTAGGGGCTAATAAGCCGTTTGTTTTGTGTATGCCATTGAATTAACTTTGTTCTTGGCCACCATGCTATCTGACATGGAGCCAATCCCCCGTGCCAATTAGAACAAAAGTAAAACGAGGCAGGATGTGAGTGGTGCTGGGTTTATTTGTGTTCTGGAAACCTGTATAGTCAAGAGGAGGGTCTTACAGGAGCTGTACAATGTGCAGCCTTTAAACAGCAGCTGAGTCTGCAGAAACCACCGTGGTGGGCGCAGCCTTTGTGGTGCTTTTGGAATACTTGCACAAGGCAACGTACAGGAGCTGTTCCCTGTGGGGAGTTTGCACCGCTGGCCCTCCAAGCCAAATCAGGCAGAAATCTAATGTCTCTTCAACTAAGCTTGTCAACCCTTTCTTGAGTACTTTATTTTGTCCAGAACAAACATGATCCAAAGCATCCCAAAGGGACACATTCCCTGCCTGGCCAACAGCCAACATTCCCCCAAACCCTGCTACCCTGATCCTCTCCAGTTGGATTATTATTCCAGAGGAATGTTAATGAAGCCATGCATAGCCATGCCTAAAACCTACACCAGTTGAGAAAATATTGGTATCTTGTTGGTATCGCTCCACCTGAGATAAGAAGAGAAGTAGCAGCGGATGCTGAGAGAACTAGGCAAGAGAATGACCCTAGACACCCTCTGAACGGAGTTGAGCCTCAAGTCCACCGGCTCAGATCCAGGAAGAGCTTTATGGCAAGAACAAACACTCTTGAGTGTAGGCAAGAGCAAAACCAAAACCAAATTAGAAGATGGAGGAAGGAGCTCACTGGACAAGGAGCAACATTAAAGGAGGAGGAGATTGCTGAGGAACTCCACCTCCCCTATATGTCACTTGGAGGACCCTGAAGAGGCTGAATGTTGGGGTGCCTAAATGCCAGACCCACAGGTTCAAGTGGGGACTGATGGCAGAAAACAACACCAGGAAAGGGACCTTGGTGTCCTGGTGGACCCATCTCAATGAAGGTGTCAACCCAGTGTGCCTCAGCAGTGAAAAAAGCAAACTCAATGCTAGGGATCATTAGGAAGGGTATAGAAAATAAGTCAGCAAGTGTCATTTTGCCTCTTTATAAATCTATGGTGAGGCCCCATCTGGAATACTGTGTACAGTTCTGGTCGCCATACCTCCAGAAGGATATTATGGAGCTGGAAAAAGTGCAGAGGAGGGCAACCAGAATGATTAGGGGACTGGAACACCTTCCTTACCATCTGAGGCTGCAACGGTTGGGCCTCTTCACTCTTGAACGACGACGTCTAAGAGGTGACCTGATTGAAGTTTATAAAATCATGCACGGTGTGGACAAAGTAGATAAGGAAAAACTTTTCCCTATCGCATAACACTAGAACTAGGGGACACTCCATGAAACTTTTGGGTACTAGTTCTCAAACAAATAAGAGAAAGTACTTTTTCACCCAGAGGATCCCTGGTCTATGGAACTCCCTGTCAGAAGAAGTCTTGACAGCTTTAAGAAAGGATTAGACAAGTTCATGGAGGACAAGAGTATCAATGGCTATAATTATGGATACTTAAGGACAACCTTGGGGTTGGAGAGATAGGCAGGATATCTCTCAATATCATTTCCAGGGAATCCTAAGCAGGTGAAGGCATCTGCTTGGGAATACCCTGAAGGAAATGGTGAGCCACTGTGTGAGACAGAATGCTGGACTGGATGGGCTGTGGCCTGTTCCAGCAAGGCTGTTCTTATGTTCTTATGTTCTTAACACATGCTGTGTGAATGTGGAGAGATACAGAATCCATTGGCTCATTTACCGATGAGGACTTAAGTTTGGCCAACAAGAAAGCCAAGAAGGTGGATTCCTTTTGGCAGTCTAGGGTTTGATCGGGACATGAAAGAAAAAAAATTCCAGAAGAACTTATGGAAGCAAAACATGAGACGGGAACCATCTCTACCTCCCTGTGGGTCTCTGCTGTTCTGTACATGGGAATCTGGGGGAGAATAAAGCCAGCTGTGGTGAATACGAAGAAGAGGCCTCACCTTTTTGACGTCTTTATGCAGGTACTTGGCAGTCTGCTTGGCCAGCTCAGTTTTACCTGTTAAAGAGAACCACAAGGTGTTAAGTGAGAACATTGTGTGAGAAGCACTCTGACCAATGCACCACTGCGGGTGTCACTGTGCAGGGTTACGCTGCCCCCCCCCCCCCAACACAACCTTAATGGTGAAACTGAGATTTGAGGCATGTTAAGGGAGTGGCTTGGGTTCCTAACAATACATACCAGTAGTGAACACAAAATTATTATTGTCACCAATCTAAATGGAGACTGCAGCAGCCACAAGATCAGAAAAAGACTGAGACTCAGAAGGAACTAGGAAAAAATAACCAATCCATTGCCAGGATGCATCTAAAGACCGAGGCCAGGACCGTTTTTGCTAGGAGGCAATCATACCGTGGGCAAACCACGAGATGACAAGTATAGAAGTCTCAACATGGTATCAGAAACCACACCTGCCCAATGCCTGAGGATTCAGACTGCTGTCCTCAAGGTTCAAGGGCAATCTAGATTGTGCCAGACTGAAGGACAGAGGCCTGAAGAAAATCCATCCCATAAAGCCTTCCTTTCTTGACTGCTCTGTTCACCTCCAGGGGACATCCAAGTCTTGATCCTTAATACTTTTGAGTGCCTCCAAAGGTTATTCTCACTTTTCTGTGGACCACCTGGATCATCTCTCACCTACATTTCTATGGCTCCTCCTTGCCACCCCTCCCAACTAGTCTAATTCCTGATCTCAAGAGAGGATGATCCAAACAGACACTAGACCAAACCAGAGTGACTCTGAGAGATTCTGGAGGCTGCAGTTATCTCTGCACTTGACTGGGAACTGCTCATGCTCTTTACAGCTTTCTTTCATGACAAGGATAAAAACTGAGCTTTTGTTAGAAAAATATCCAAAGGGATTCCTGGATGTGGATTTGGCAGCTGGCATCAAACTCTGCACGTGCCCAGGGAGAGCCTGACACAACACACTGATGCTACTTTGAGCTGCCGACTAAACCACAGATGAACGGGAGGGAGACAATACAATTCCAGGACTTTAGAAATGAACTTCTATATGAGACTTCTATACTTGTGTTGTGCGTAACAGACGTTTCGTCAACTTGAAGGTCCCTTGACACCTTAAAGATTGACACGTTTCCTTTGGTCTCTAAGCCTTCGTAGTGATCAGGGACAAATCAAAATGGTTAATCATACTGACACAAAATTATTATTGTCACCAATCTAAATGGAGACTGCAGCAGCCATGAGATCAGAAAAAGACTGAGACTCAGAAGGCACTAGGAAAAAATAACCAATCCATTGCCAGGATGCCTCACCAAAGACCGAGGGCAGGACCATTTTTGCTAAGAGGCTATCATACCATGGGCAAATCACGAGATGACAAGATTCACTGGAAAAGTGGGAGGCAGCAGGAAAAGAGGAAGACCTAACATGAGATGGGTTGACCCAATAAATTCCTCTTGGCATTGAGTTTGCAAGACCTGAACAGGGCTGTATAAGATGAGCAATTTTGGAAGCCACTAACTCAAAGGGTTGCCATGAAGTCAGAAGCGCATGAAAGGTTTGCTTCTTCAACCCTTTCAATCGGGTTTCAGGCCTAGATATGGTACAAAGATGGCATTGGTCGCACTGGTTGAGGATCTCTTGCGGGAGCGAGACAGGGGTCATCCATCCGTCCTGGCTCTTCTGGATCTCTCAGCGGCTTTCGATACCGTTGACCATGGTATCCTTCTGGAACGGCTCAAAGGTTTGGGGATCCAGGGCACTGTGCTGTCCTGGTTTTCCTCATTTCTGGAGGGTCGTACCCAGTCGGTGTGGTTGGAGAGTGAGAGGTCCAACGCTAGGCCCCTACAGTATGGGGTGCCTCAGGGCTCAGGGCTCTCTCCTCTCCTATTTAACATCTACATGAAGCCATTGGGCGAGGTTATCCGTTCCCATGGGGTAAGGTATCATCAGTATGCTGATGATACCCAGTTATATATCTCGGCCCATGGGGACCCCCGTGATGCAGTCAATGTCCTATCCAGATGTCTGGAAGCGGTTGGGGTCTGGATGGGGGACAACGGGCTACAATTGAATCCCTCCAAAACTGAGTGGCATTGGAAGGGGGGTCCCGTGTTATCCATGGAGCTACCAACTTTGGTCTTGGATGAGGCTGCTTTGCCCCAGACAGACGCAACTTAGGGGTCCTCCTGGATTTGGGGCTGCTACTTGTAGATCAGGTGGCGGCCGTGGCCAAGAGGGCTTTCGCACAGCTTCGCGGCATTGTGTCAGTTGCGTCCGCTCCTGGACCAGGACTCCCTGCTCAGGGTCACACATGCTCTGGTCACCTCCAGGCTAGATTATTGCTCTACATGGGGCTGCCCTTGACAACCATTTGGAGGTTGCAGTTGGTCCAGAATGCAGCGGCCCGGGTGGTGATGGGGTGCGGGCGCTATGCCCGTGCCTCACCATTACTTTGGGAGCTGCACTGGTTACCAGTTTGCCTCTGGGTGCAGTTCAAGGTGCTGGTTTTGACCTTTAAAGCCCTTCATGGTAGTGGGCCAGGTTACCTTAGAGACCGCATCGTCCCAAGAGTGTCCGCCCGTCCAACCAGAGTGGACCGGAGGGGCTCCCTAACTGTTCCATCTGTCAGAGGGGCTCGTCTCTCTGGCACACGAAGGAGGGCCTTTTCCATGTCCGCACCAGCCTTGTGGAACCTCCTACCAGTAGAGCTGCGGGAGCAGACGGAGCTGCTACCTTTCAGAAAAGACCTAAAAACCTGGTTGGCGGGACAGGTGTGGGGCCCAAATGGAAGGATGGTCCCCGCCTGTTGGCTTATTAAATAAGTCCCCATTTCTTTTAATTCCAATGCAGGCAGTTTTTAACGTGAGTAATCTTTTAATGATAAATGGGATAGGTGGGTGGGTATGTTGGGTTTTAATGGCTCAACTGTTTTTTATGTATGTTTTAACTTGTTGTGAGCCGCCCAGAGTCGGGTTTACCTGATTGGGTGGCATAAAAATTGGAATTTAAATAATAAATAAATATGTCTGTGAATGCTAGTTTTTGAGGTGTCCCAAGTCTCCCAGTTGTTCTGCCTGCAAGAGGCCAACATGCCTAGCCCTGGAGAAGTTCCCTCACTTGGTATTCTTCTTGGCCCACACCATGGCTTTGGAAGAGCCTGAGCGTCTACAGCAGCTTCTGAGTGACCGTGTCTTATTTGGAACGGAAACACAAGTGTCAGTCGTGACGAACCAAACCCAGAGACTATGACTGCTGCTTTGTCAGGCAGACCGGGAATCCTCTGACTTGGCCTCTTGAAGACCCAAAGACTGGCCCACCATCCCAGGCAGAAGGCAAGCAAGGGCCTCCTTTGGCCACCAAGGAAGGACAACGAGCCGGTTGGGCTTTGGCCAGAGGCAGGATTGCAGAGGCTCACGTTACCTATTCCTGACGATCCCAGGAAGAGGAAAACCAGGGGGTGCTCCTCGTCGTACCAGCCATTTTCCTTTCTCCGGATGGCTGCAACCAAAAGGCCAAGAAAAAAAAGAAAACAAAGGAAGGAGTTATATATCTGGCCACATAAAAAATGGGAAGGCCTATAAATCAATGACACAACAGCAAGTATAATTATCACTAAGTATACACTATGTTTTACTGCTCTCTGCCCACTCAAAGTCCTCACTACCATTAGAGCTACCTAATATGATTAGCCAGCCAGGCCCCAAGAGACACCTAATCAGGTTAGCATGGATTTGGAGTGCTGCCCAGAGCAGATTTCGGATAAAGTTTTCCAGGATGTGCACTCAGGGTTGCCAGGGAAACCGAAGGGAGGATGGACACTGAATGAACCAGAAAGGGACCCGTCCTCAGCCGCCTGTCGGTCAGTCCGAGAGGGAGGTAAGTGAGAGTGTGCAGGGCATGTGGGAAGAAGGGATGATGCAAGAGGCCTTTGAATCGCTCTTCATCCGGCAAGCACCATCTCTGACTACAAAGCATTGGCAAGGAGACATTTGCTCCCCTTCTCTCTCTCCCCCCCCCCATGCTAATGGGAAAGGCGGCTGCAATTCAAGGTCACGGCATGCGAAGGAAGAAGGCTGTCAGAAGGATTGGCAAAAGGACAAGGGGAGGATGCAGAAGAAGAACAACCAGGGAAATAGGCACATGGCTCTCAGCAAAACAAACACAGTCTTTGACTCTACAGGACAGCCATGGCCAAACCTGGCACTCCAGCTGTTCTTGGACTTTAATTCCCAAAAGCCCAAGTCTTTGTGGATCCACACCAATAGGTTTACTGCATATACACGCAGTAAACCCATTGGTGTGGATTCACAAAGATTTGGGCTTCTGGGAATCGAAGTCCAAGAACAGCTGGAGTGCCAAGGTTCACCATCACGGCTATAGGAGAACAGCTTTTAGGCTGCTGGCTATCATAGGGATGCAACCGCCCTAACCCCCAAGTGCTTCTGGGGTGAACCAGCATCCACATCATTATCTGCTGAGCAGCCCTACTTGCTGGTGGATTCTGGGAGCCACAATCTAGAAAAGTAACATTTCCAAACTCTTCTTTGTGTCTTTCGATTCCTATCGGTACCCAGTGTATTCTCCTCTTCCCAGGGCAACTTCTGTCCTTTCCAAAGAAGGTCCCCATGACCCAGCCTCTCCACTCTTTCTTTCATCATCCTTGGTCAAAAGTCAATCTACGCAGCCAAGCTCCAAGTCTGTCTGATTTTTAGGAACAACTCCCATGGTTCCCCTTCCCTATACATTTAGGAGACATACAGGTGAAACTCGGAAAATTAGAATATCGTGCAAATGTTCATTCAGTCCAGTAATGCAACTTAAAAGGTGAAACAAATATATGAGATAGACTCATTACATGCAAAGCAAGATAGTTCAAGCCTTACTTTGTTATAATTGTGATGATTATGGAGTACAGCTTATGAAAACCCCAACCCCCCATTCTCATGTACCCCATAATCATCACATAATCTCATGTACACTGTACACCATGATCATCACAATTATTAAGAATTAAGGCATGGCATATCTCACTTTGCATGTAGTGAGTCTATCTCACATATTTGTTTCACCTTTCAAGTGAAATGAATGGACATTTGCACGATATTCTAATTTCCCGAGTTTCACCTGTACTCGTTGCAAGGTGACTTTTCTGGGTAATTATGGCATGGCAGAGCAACCTCCTGAATACACTGATCTACACCCTGTGATGCCTCGTGACCAGGAAAATGCTGAAGAAATGGTTTTAGGTCAGGATGGGGTGAGTCCCCATCCTGGTACATTCCTGGGGCATCCAGGAGACCTCTTTGACATGCCAAGATCACCCACACTGTACAGCAAATGAGCCATTGATGAGCCACTCATTAAAAAAGAGAGCCTCCTATAATAGAGTCCACTCACATGGCAGCACAACATATACCTGGGGAGAGAAGCAACTTTTTATGTCCAGCCACCAGCCACCAAATTCAGCATCTTAACCACTACGCCGCCACCACAGTGGACATACTTCCCATTTAAACCTTCATGTGGGAAATCAGCAACTTTCTCTTAGCTTTTGGACACGGACGAAACCGCAAGCACATGCTAAGACGAGGAGGCCATGTTCATGTTGAGAAACATTTTAGGTAAAACAAGGGTTTAATTTCTGTTTTACAGTTCCCAGCGAAATGAGATGGCTTGCAATAAATTTAGATAGGTACTTCTGGGAGAGTATTACGAGCCTCATGAAATACAAAGACATATATGTAACTCTCTTGAATATTTTTATATTTATGGCAGGTCTCTCACGATGCGTATTATATTGGAAAAAATAAGATATACTGCTGAAGAGGTTAACATGTTATTCATTTATATATCCCACCTTTCTGCCAAAAAACAACAACAACAAAACACAAAAAAATAAATAAAATGGCACTCAGGATGGCTGCCGGCAATAAAATTCAAATAAAACCAAGCACAAATAAAACACAACCACAGATTAAAGACACAATTTAAAAACACATCAATAAAAGGAAAACAGCGGACGCAACCAATCAAAATGTCCTTCAGCAACACAACCTAGTTTTGATCCAAGACTCCATTTGCCACAACAGCTTCATTCGTTCCTTGGTAAGGTAAAGGTTTCCCTTGCTCGAAAGCCAGTCGTATCCGACTCTAGGGTGCAGTGCTCATCTCTGTTTCTAAGCCGAAGAGCCAGCGTTGTCTGCATCTGCAGACATTTCCGTGGTCATGTGGCAGGCATGACTAGACACCAGCTTGCACGGAACGCTGTTACCTTCCCACCAAAGTGGTCCCTATTTATCTACTTGCAATTTCTTGCTTTTGAACTGCTAGGTTGGAGCCCCAAATCCTGGGAGGGTATCAAGGGCCCCCCCCTTGCAACAGAGAGGCTGGCGTGTGCTTCTCAAGGGGAAAACCTTCTCTTCAGGTGGACTCGGCCTCTTCCATCTTTCCCAGGTTGGTCAAAGGAGGAGGACCCAGCATGTTGGGGGCAAAATACTAATTAACTTGTGACCCACCCAGAGAGGGCACACAGCACTTATAAGGGGTGGCCTAGAACTGCCATTGCTATTGCGATATCCTTGTTAAATATAACAAAGTTCTAATTATGGGTTATCCACAACATCTATTTCTGCCCCTACGCACTATCAAGTTTTTCTTTGTGGTCCCTGTGAATGGGTTTACTGCGTGTAAGCAGTAAGCCATGAAGAACAACAACAGTTACAGGGTAAGCAACCTGCCATTATAGGGCCCTGGTGGCACAGGGGTTAAACTGCTGTACTGCAGCCAAAACATTGTGCGTTTGATCCTGATCAGGGTTCAAGGTTGACTCTGCCTTCCATCCTTGAGGTTGGTAAAATGAGGACCCAGCATGTTGGGGGGCAAATGCTCACTAACTTGTGAACCTCCCAGAGAGTGCACTAAGTGCTTCTATGGGGTGATGTATAGAAGTGTAATTGCTATTGCTTTTTTCTTTAAAAGGAGATTTCTCCCTGGCCTGGCCTGGCCTGGCCTTTCGCACTTCTTGCCCTGCTTGCACGGAAGATGGAG
This sequence comes from Bradypodion pumilum, assembly GCA_035047305.1. NCBI lineage: Eukaryota > Metazoa > Chordata > Lepidosauria > Squamata > Chamaeleonidae > Bradypodion > Bradypodion pumilum. Next base: position 1,462,561 of record JAWDJD010000003.1, read on the forward strand.
AGGTGGCCCTGTGGTTTAAACCGTGGTGCCACACTCTGCCAAGAGCTCATTCGTACTGCTTGCTTCTTAAAACACTGCACTGACCAGTCCAGGGGGAGCCAAACTTTTCGGGCCATAGGCCGGTCCCGTGGTTCAGTGGGGCCGGTCACTTGGTTCCTCCTACCAGATGTGGAAGTAAAACATGCCTTGCAATTTGTTTTGCAACAGGATGAGATAGATTTTAAGCTGCCATTTTCTCTGCATAAACCGGGGATGCCCAAACTATGGCCCACAGGACAGATCCAGCCCCTGATGCCAATTCATCCGGCCTATGCCACCTTCATCGCTCCCAGAAGTGGAAGTAAAATGCGCCTGTATGGGCACGTTTTACTTCCACTTCTGGGAGCAACGAGGGCAGCGTGGGTCAGATGAATTGGTGTTGTGGGCTGGATCCGGCCCATGGGCTGTAGTTTGGGCATCCCTGGACCAGTCTCTGCAGTTCTTGGGAGGCCAATGGGGTTGGGTGGCCAGGTGGGCATCCAACAGGTCAATGTTTGAGAGGAGCACTGCTTAAAGAAGGGAAAATGCCAAGCTTGACGCTAACGAACGAGCAAGACCATTATGCGCCAAGAAAGCCAGAGAAGGTGCAAGAGAAGGGGGTGACAAGGTGAGCCAAAGAGGAAATGGAGAGCAAAAGAAAGCCATTCAAGGGCTGTGGCTACACTCCCGGCAGGAAAAATGGGAAAGCAACGTAAGAGCAGCCACATCTAAGGTGGCTTGGTGGGACACAGGAAGGGCAGAGGTATGGAATGCCAAGACCACCTCTTCTCCAGATGTATGTCTGTGTGCTTTGGCGTCTAGTCATGCCTGTCACGTGACCATGCAGGATGAACCTCACAGACTATTAACTGGCTGTCTCCCCATAGCCAAGAAGTCCACTACCAGAGACAGACGGCTTCACCTGCTTCCCAGAGGTCAACTGGTAGGTGTGGGAGGGACAGAGAGGGAGCAGGACCCTCACTAGGTAATGATTCTATTGGTATTCTATCCACTCCTGGTGATTTATTTCTTCTTAGTACTTTCAGAACAGTTCTCACTTCACTTTCTAGAACTGCAGGTTCTTCATCATAGGACTCTTCTTCAGTGGAGTGCCATTCTCTTATCTCTTCTGTATAGTTCTTCAGTATGTTCTCACCACCACTCTTTTCTTTTTTCCTGGTCACTTATGGTGCTTCCCTGTTGGTCATTCAGCACAGGAAAAGTCCAAGATGCGCCTCTAGTTCATACTATGCTCACAAAGACTTTCATGGAATGATGAAGTGGAAAGGGGTCAGAAGACTACCAAGTCTTAAAACTGAGCGGTGCCACTCTTCTGGACAAAATGAAGACGGATCGTATGGAGATGGAAACGGGAGACGTGGAGCACCACGGATGACATGGTCTTTGCCTCAGCTCCAAAACTGCGAAATGGGCATTTCTGAGACCTGACTTGTAGGACCGATGTGTTGCCAACCAAGAAAATGTGGATGGTTCGTCTGCAAATGAAAAATGCATTTTAACACTGGTGCCCAGAAAATAGTAAACAACTGTTTCCAAAGAAGCAGAAACAGCGTCTATGGGAGAGAACTCCCTATTTGTCAGTATGATAATAATAATTTTGTGTCAGAAATTATTCTGGGTTGAAAGGATTTTTGCAGGAGAAACTCTACTCAGGGAACGTCCAAATGAGGCTCCTTTCATGTCCCCAAGAGCTGGGACAGAGACGGGCGCTCAATCCTTCATGCAGTACCTGGGTCTCGAACTGTCAACTTGCCAGCCTGTCCAGCTAACAAGGCGAACTTCTTAACCACTGTGCCACGGCAGCCCCTTTATTTGTCAGTGAGGAGTAGTGAAAGCTGGGTGAACGTGGGATCATGGTAGCCACACGATCAAAGTCAGACTAAAGGGAAGAATGTAATATACTACAAAAACTCGAATTGGCTTTTGACGTTGCCTGCATTAATAAGAGAGACGCTTCTGTAATGCAGATTTATTACAGAGTGCTAAGAATTTCCTGGAGTGAGAGGGTGACCAATGAAAAAGGACGAAAGCTCCTGAACGGAGGCTGAGAAAGCGTGAAGCGCATAAAGCAGAATGCGGTCCTCTATTGAGAAGCAGAAACTCCAGATTGCTACTGTTGATCATGGAAAATTAAATAAATGCAGGAAGGAGAAGAACATCTTGGCTGGAAAAATCTGAGAGATTAGTCTGGGCACAAAGCAATATTATTTTTATATTACATTTGTCAAACACCCCCCCCCCCCAAAAAAAAAGCAGGTAGACCCTGATGCTGTTCAACCTCTTGGTGCAAGAGGAATGAGAAGCAAGCAATGGTAAACCTTAGCCCATGTGGCAAACAGCAGTGTGCCCAGCATCACCTGCATTGTTGAGCAAGTAAGATCCAGCCCTGTTTCTGGCACTTGCGTCTTCTTCTTCTTGCCCTCCAACAGGACGTACCTGTAGAGGAACTGGAACGCAAACTGCTGCCCTGACTTAAATCCAACACAGAAACCCCAGAGTTTTTGGGGAAGTGAGCAATGAAGCCATGCCAGGTTCCCTGCTGCCAGTCTTCTTGTGCTATTTTGCCACCTGGAGCATCGGAACAACCAATGCCGGGTCTCCAAGAGGCCTTTCAGCTTGCTATTGAACTGATAAATTCACTGTATTACTTTACACAAATCAATACCCTAGCAGTTATCAAGGGTTGACGTGACCAAAATTGGTTTCAGCCAATTTGTGAGTGTAATAAATGTCCATTTATCAAATCAATTCATTCTGTGGGGCTTCTCGTCCTGGCCTGGCTTGTGATACTGGAGGGTGGGACTCTCCAAAGAGCAACACTTCCTTTGTCACAGAGCCAGGGGTCTTCCAGGGGCATTCCTTGCTGGCCAATGTCTCCTCCTCCTCCTCATGGCTGTGGTGGGGCCCAGGTCAACAGGCAGGCTGTGCTCAGGTGAGCGAGTGGTTCGAGACGTAAACAGGGCTAGAATTCTGACCCTCTGGCCCTGTCAATGCTGAGCACTTGCATGTTAAGCGCCAGCAAACGATCTATCTGTTACTAGCAAAATGCCCACCACCACCACCACCGAGTGTCCCATGCCATAGGGCGCCACTGTGCCATTCATCTCTGGGTGATTGCACTGGCCCTTGACCCTTTGGGGTGAAGTTTGCTAAACATGCACCTAAGTATGAAACAGGGAGTGGTGCAGTCATGAACAACGTCCCAAAAGGCACCAGTAGTGACTCTTCCACACGGACCAAAGAAATGCAAAGTGGGCCATCTCTCACCCCTTTCCGAGAGGGGGAGAACCTGCCCAGGTGTAAAAACTGCAGGCATCAATGTCTTCTCTACCTCAGTGCTGCTGCTCTGTCTCTCCCACACATCCCAGCAAAGCCATTCAGTAGGAACAAGACTTTCAGAAATGCAACTTCTGTTTACACCAGGGGTGTCCAAACTCTGCTTCCGGGAGTGACGAGGGTGGCGTGGGCCAGATGAATTGCCACCGGGGACTGGATTTGGCCCATGGGCTGTAGTTTGGACACCCTTGGTTTAAGCAGAGAAAAATGGCAGCTTAAAATCGATTATTTATTTATTTAAATTTGTATTGCTGCCCCCTCGCATCTATCTCATCCTGTTGCAAAACAGACTGCAAGGTGCGTTTTACTTCTGCTTCTGGTGGGAGGACCCATGTGACTGGCCCGCTGAACCATGGGACTCGCCCACGGACTGAAAAGTTTGGGCACCCCTGATTTACACAGACAGATTTCTAATCCGTTCATTCCTGAGGATGATATTATGTACAACTCCTAAGCAAACGGCTGTGCTCATTCTGAGCCTTGCTCAGCTCTTTTAAAAGAGAAGCGGAGGAGGAAATATTCAGTGGTGGGCTGAGATGGTCTAGCAAAGTAAACATCTTCCATGGCCAGAACCAAGACAAGTGTTTTGATAGGAACAGGTGTTACCCAAGTAAGTAGAGAGAGCTTTCCCATTAATATATGCCCCCATGGAATGCCTTCCCAAAGGAGAACCGGCTGGCAGGTACCTGGGCACCTACCTATTCTGGAGCCAAGCCAAGGTCTTCTTCCTCAGCCCTGGATGCACGCTTGTTGTCTTTGTTTGGCTTATGCTCCGTTGCAGGATTTTAAAACCCCCACATTCTGATTTCCGAATGCCATCCAGTTGAACTGCTTTTATGCTGAAAATTCTAATCTATCCATTACTTCCACGCATCTAAACTGCATTGAGGGCACTTGCTCTACGGGAGGTGTAAAAGCAAATTAAACCACACTCATAAATAAAAACGCATGGGAAGGCAAGGCGGGCCATGGCTACCCAAAGTGGACAAAGCTGGGCCAGCCATCGCAGGAAGCGCCTGCCCACCTAACAACACTCCGCTCTTTCTTAACGTTGCATCTGATGTGGCCACAAAGGCAGAGTACAGCCACAGCGCTGGCCATGTGCATCTCCCTGCCAGCGCAAGAAGAGCCCACGGCAGGAGAAGCAGCAGCAGCAAAGTGCCTGGTCCCGTTTAATTCAATCAAGGGTGCCTCCATGAAGGCAGCTGCTCTAATGCGCCCCCTCCCACGACCACCTGTGTCAGAGGCCTAACCCATTAATCACAGCCTCCAAATTAGCCCCTCCCCAATATGCCTTGAGGCACTGTTTTATGCTCTTGCGTGATCTTTGTTGACCGCAGGGTTCTGTGTTCCCTTTTCTCCCAGAGCCACCAGTTCGTCATACCGGCCTTTGTGACGAATGTGTGTCTCCAGTAATATGAGGGAAAGTGGCGGAAGGGCCAGAGCCCAGCGCTTGGCTCATGTTTCACATTCCCCTTCTTCTCCTGTTCCTTGCCAGCGTCCATCTGAAGCCTCCTGTGGACGGCATCAGCAAAGGAGCCCCTGCTTGACCACAGACCGGCTGTAGATCCTCTGCCATCTCCTTCTCAACACCCCCCACCCTAATTTTTACCCCAAAACAACAGTAGGCAAAAGACCTCTGAAATGGCTCCTTAGAAGACACTGCCTGTCATGGCTCAAGTATTTAATAATATAGGATAAATACGATGACTGTATTATGAATTATGCAAACTCATTAGATCTGCACATAAACCCCCATTCCTCCCAATGTTCTGGTTCTCCCAGAAGTGGAGGAACATCAACAGTGGCAGGACATTCAGCAATGTCTGAACACCCCAGAGGCTGCTGGTGGGCTTGGCTAATAATTTAGGGGGCGCGAGGGAGGCAACAGGTAATACCAGTGATCTTCAGGTAAGTCAGGAAAGGACTTGTGGCTGAAACCTAGAAGAACGACAGCTGCCAATCAGTGGTGGCAGGGCTTTGCTAAATGGGCTTATGGCCACCCTACTACGGCAGCTCCCTTCCAGGTATTCTAGTTCATGAGCACCTACCCTCACTTTCTCTTTCTAAACTTCCCTCTGGAAGATAGGAAGCTTCTTTCCCCCATTTCTAAATAAAAGCCAAAATGTTAGGGATGTCAAACTCCTACAGTACCTTGACTTCCACCAGCAACAATATCCTGAGTGGGCAGCATGTTGTTGTTCAGTCGCACAGTCGATTCCGACCCTTTGCGACCCTATGGACCATCGTTCTCCAGGCGCCTCTGTCCTCCACCATCCCCCTCAGTCCTCCAAGTTCTGTGCCCATTGTGTCTACAATACCATCTATCCATCTCATCCTTGGCCTCCCCCTTCTTCTTTTGACCTCCACCTTTCCCAACATCACGGCCTTCTCAAGTGAATCCTCCCTTCTCATTTAATGCCCAAAGTACTTTAACTTCATTTTTACTATTTGACCTTCCAATGAGCAGTCAGTGTTGATTTCTTCTAAGATTGACCTATTTGTTCTCCTCGCTGTCCAGGGTACTCTCAAAACTCTCCTCCAACACCACATTTCAAAGGCATCTATTCTTCTGCGTTCACCTTTCCTAATTGTCCAGCTCTCACATCCATACATTACTACTGGGAAAACCATTGCTTTGACTATTCTAATTTTTGTTTTCAAGGTGATGTCTCTGCTTTTCACTATGTTCCCCATGTTTCTCATAGCTTGTCTCCCAAGAATCAGTCGCCTTTTTATTTCATGGCTGCAATTCCCATCTGCAGTGATCTTAGATCCTAAGAATGAAAATTAAATTAAATTAAATCAAATCCCCCTCCCCTTTGTTTTCTGAACCCTCCTGCCTTGCAACAGGAGGCTGGGAGGCAGGTAAAGCCTCCAGCCCTCCCTGATTTCACGGCTCACCAAGGAAGCACAGGCTGGGCTCTAGGGCAGATTGGGTGGGTTCCATGCGGATCGGGACTTCATGCATGTACGCACCATCTCCCTACACTATTCACAAGCGCAAGGAGGCGCAGATGCCTTAAGAGAAAGTGCTTTTTCATCCAGAGGATCACTGGTCTATGGAACTCCCTGCCAGAAGACGTGGTGACAGCTGTCAGTCTTGACAGCTTTAAGAAAGGATTAGACAAGTTCATGGAGGACAAGTTCATGGAGGGAGTTTGCCAAGAAAACCCTATTGACCAAAGCAAAGGCAAAACAAAGGGACAAACCAGAGGAAACAGGAAGGATGCTCAGCACATTAGATGGACAGAAAGGGATGGGCAGGAAAGGGGGAGGAGAAATACAGTGTTGTAAGGAACAATATTGCATAGGGACATGGAATGTAAGATCTATGAACCAAGGAAAGCTGGAAGTGGTAAAAAAGGAAATGGAAAGAATAAGTATTGACATCTTGGGAATCAGTGAGCTAAAATGGACAGGTATGGGCGAATTCAGCTCTGAAAACCATCATATCTACTACTGTGGACAAGAAAACCTCAGAAGAAATGGAGTGGCCATAATTGTAAATAAAAGAGTGAGAAAAGCAGTAATGGGATACAATCTCAAAAATGATAGAATGATATCAGTCAGACTACAAGGCAAACCATTTAATATCACTGTAATCCAAATATATGCACCAACTACCAGTGCAGATCAAGCCACAGTAGACCAGTTCTATGAGGACCTACAACATCTTATAGAACAGACACCAAGAAACGATGTCCACATTATCTTAGGAGACTGGAATGCAAAAGTAGGAAATCAAAAATTGGACGGAATAACAGGCAAGTTTGGTCTGGGAACACAAAACGAAGCAGGGCAAAGACTGATAGAGTTCTGCCAAGATAACACACTAGTCATAGCAAACACCCTTTCCCAGCAACACAAGAGGAGACTCTACACATGGACATCACCAGATGGCCAACATCGAAACCAAATTGACTACATACTCTGCAGCCAAAGATGGAGAACCTCCATACAGTCAGCAAAAACAAGACCTGGAGCGGACTGTGGCTCAGATCACAATCTACTGATTGCAAAATTCAGGCTCAGACTGAAGAAAATAGGGAAAACTAATAGGCCGGATAGATATGATCTAGACAACATACCCAAGGAATACAAGGTGAGGAACAGATTCAATGTTCTGGACCAGATAGACAGAGTACCAGAGGAATTATGGACAGAGATGAGAGACATTATGCAGGAGGCAGCAAGGAAAACTATACCAAAAGAAAAGAAGCGCAAGAAAGCAAAGTGGTTGTCGGATGAGGCTCTTAAAATAGCAGAGGAAAGAAGGAATGCAAAAGGCAAAGGAGAAAGGAAAAATACAATCACTTAAATAAAGAATTTCAAAGAAAAGCAAGGAGAGATAAGGAAAGCTACCTAAATGAACAGTGCAAAGAAATAGAGGAAAACAACACAAGAGGCAGGACTAGAGATCTCTTTAAAAAAATTGGGGAAGTCAAGGGAACGTTCAAAGCAAAAATGATCACGATAAAAGACAAAGATGGCAAAGAGTTAGTGGATGCAGAAGAGATAAAGAAAAGATGGGAAGAGTACACAGAGGAACTTTACAAAAAAGACCTAAACACCGCGGATAATAACAATGAGGGGGAAATTGAACTTGAACCAGACATCCTAGAGAGTGAAGTCAGAAAGGCCCTAAAAAGCACGGCAAACAACAAAGCCAGTGGAGATGATGGTATCCCAGTTGAATTCTTCAAAGCCCTAAAAGATGATGGAATCAAGCTACTACATGATATATGCCAGCAGATTTGGAAAACGAAACAGTGGCCACAGGATTGGAAAAGATCAGTATATGTCCCAATCCCAAAAAAGGGCAATGCCAAAGAATGTTCAAATTATCGAACAATTGCGCTCATCCCACAAGCTAGCAAAGTGATGCTCAAGATAATGCAGGATAGACTACAGCAGCAGAGGTGCAGGCTGGATTCAGAAGAGGCAGGGGGACCAGAGATCACATTGCCAACATACGTTGGATCATGGAGAAAACAAAGGAATACCAGAAACAAGCTTACTTCTGTTTCATTGACTACACCAAGGCCTTTGATTGTGTGGACCACAACAAAATGTGGCAAGTAATTAATGAGATGGGAATACCAGAACACCTCATATGTCTCATGAGAAATCTGTACATGAGTCAAGAAGCAACAGTTAGGACAGAGTATGGAATGACGGAGTGGTTTGGAATAGGAAAAGGAGTAAGACAAGGCTGCATTCTGTCACCCTGCTTATTCAACTTATACACAGAGCACATAATGCGCAATGCAGGGATGGAGGAATCACAATATGGGATCAAAATTGCTGGGAGAAACATCAACAATTTGAGATATGCAGATGATACCACCCTAATGGCAGAAAGTGAAGAAGACCTAAAGAAGCTCCTGATTAGGTTGAAAGAAGAGAGTGCAAAAGCTGGCCTGAGACTCAATATCAAGAAAACCAAGATAATGGCAACAGGCGCTATCAGTCCCTGGAAAATAGATGGGGAAGAAGTAGAAGCAGTAACAGATTTTACTTTCTTAGGATCAAAGATCGCTGCAGATGGGGATTGCAGCCATGAAATAAAAAGGCGACTGATTCTTGGGAAACAAGCTATGAAAAACCTGGGGAACATAGTGAAAAGTAGAGATATCTCACTGCAAACAAAGGTCCGCATAGTCAAAGCAATGGTATTCCCGGTGGTAATGTATGGCTGTGAGAGCTGGACCATTAGAAAGGCTGAGCGCAAAAGAATAGACGCCTTTGAGATGTGGTGCTGGAGGAGAGTTTTGAGAGTCCCCTGGACAGCGAGGAGAACAAATAGGTCAATATGAGAAGAGATTAGCCCTGAGTGCTCCTTAGAAGGACAAATAACAAAGATGAAGATGAAGTATTTTGGACATCAAATGAGAAGAGAGGATTCACTTGAGAAGGCCCTGATGCTGGGGAAGGTGGAGGGCAAAAGAAGAAGGGGACGGCCAAAGATGAGATGGCTAGATGGTATTGTAGACACAATGGGCACGTGGCTGTGTGGACTAAGGAGGATGGTGGAGGACAGAGGTGCCTGGAGAGCGATGGTCCATAGGGTCGCAAAGAGTCGGAATCGACTGTGCGACTGGACAACAATGGAGGACAAGGGTATCCATGGCTATAATTATGAGATACCTAAGGACAACCTCCGGGTTGGAGAGATAGGCAGGATATCTCTCAATGCCATTTCTAGGGAATCCTAAGCAGGTGAAGCCATCTGCTTGGGAATACTCTGAAGGAAATGGTGAGCCACTGTGTGAGACAGAAGGCTGGGCTGGATGGGCTCCTCTGGCCTGTTCCAGCAAGGCTGTTCTTATGTTCTTAAGATCAATGCACAACCGGATCACTGGGAAAGTGCTCTGATGCAATCAGGGAGCGAGGGCCCCTTAAGAAATATGGAGATCTGTTTTCTCTCTGTGTTGCAAGGGTTCTCTGGCAGGGAGGACGGAGGAGGGCTTTTGGCCCTGGAAAAGAAGACAGCTCAGTGACATCCTCTGTATCCATCCCCTCCTTTGGCCCTGAGTCGTCTCACCTTGAGCACAAGCAGGACCGGAGGGACCTTGAGTAAAAGGAGGCTGACAAAGAGTTTATATCTATATCTACTAAACTACACTACACCATTCTCTACGAGAAAAGGCTCAGCAGTACAGTCTGGTAAGTGGAGGAATTCCCCGGCCAGCCCTCCCAAATGCAGCCCTAGGTTTCAAACCTCAGCCTTAGAGGGGGATCCATACAGCAGCCGGTTGCTGTCAGGTCTCCTCTCCACATTCACGGACGCTACGGGAAAGCCTGAGATCCATTCTCTGAACTATGCAGAAACTCAATTCTGCCCTTCTAAGGACTGGGGAAATCCATTCTTTCTTTGTTCACTTGCACTCTTAGAATTTTGCTATGCATTAAGATTATGTTTAGTTTTGTTGCATTTGTATTGCCGCCCCCGCGCCGAAGCGAATCCGGGCGGCTCACAAATAAAAGCATAAAAGACAATAAAACATCCATGATAAAATCATTTTTTTTAAAAAAAAATCCCCATTAAAATCCCACCCACCCCATCTGTAAAAAGAGGGAGGATCTTCTACAAGCCAGCAGGCAGGGGTCATGCCTCCATCCGTGCCCCACACCTGCCCCGCCAGCCAGGTTTTAAGTCCTTTCCTAAAGGGCAGCAATTCCGTCTGTAGCCGTAGCTTTATTGGTAGGAGGTTCCATCGTAGGGCTGGTGCGGACACAGAGAAGGCACTCCTTCTCCTTGTGCTAGAGTCCACACTTTAAAAGCTAACAGTTACAATAGGTGATTAAGTGAAACACTTTGTGAGGACCTGGTCCTATAAAGATAAAGATCACCACCGCTCGAAAGCCAGTATCCAACTCTAGGGCTCAGTGCTCATCTCTGCTTACAGCCAAAGAACCAGCGTGTCTGTGTCTGCAGATGTTTCCGTGGACATGCGGCAGGCATGCCTAGACACTGGAGGTACCATAGTGGTACCTATTTATCTACTTGCAATTTCTGGTTTTCAAACTGCTAGGTTGGCAGGAGCTGGAACAGAGACGGGAGGGAGCTCATTCTGTCGTGCAGTATTCGGGTATCGAAGTGCTGGCCTGCCAACCTTCCAGTCATCAAGTTCAGCATCTTAACCACTTGAACCACCGCAGTCCCTCCTGGTCCTACAGGACATTAAAATGATTTTTTTGTGCATGCACTCATGCGTGCATCCTCTAGGACCATGATGGCGAACCTTGGCACTCTAGATGTTCTTGGACTTCAATTCCCAGAAGCCAAAGCCCCCATGAATCCACACGAAGGGGTGGACCTGCACCACCCTCATCGCTCCCAGAAGCGGAAGTAAAACGCGCCCGTGCGGTTAAGACTCTTCCGGGTTAACCCTTCCTCCGTACGAGCGCGTTTTACTTCTGCTTCCGGGAGAGACAAGGGCGGGGCGGATGAATCGCAGTAAACCCCTTCGTGTGGATTCACGGGGGGCTTTGGCTCCTGGGCATTGAATTCCAAGAACATCTGGAATGCCAAGGTTCGCCATCATGGCTCTAGGACCTCAGTGGTGGCCAACCTTGGCACTCCCGCTGTCCTGGAACTTCAATTTCCAGAAGCCCTGATCCACAGGAGGAGTGCTTTGACTTGGGCTTCTGGGAATTGAAGTCCAAGAACACCTGGAGTGCCAAGGTTGGCCATCACTGCTCTAGGGTCATTCACTCATTCTGTCCACCTCCAGCTTCTCAGAAGGCCATAGAAAGCAAGCAGGCTCACAATACAGGTGCCCTTGTTCTTACCAGCTCCCACAGTTGCTATGGCACTCTCTTGCCCAATGATGTGTTCTCGCAGCCTCTGTTCCAGGGGAAACCTTCGCCGTTCCTCTATTTCCCTCTTCCGTTGTTCTTCCTGGAACTGCAGAAATCAAGGGGGAAATTAAGTGCGGTCAACAGCAAGACCAGTTGGCATTGATGCATACCTGTCAAGTTTTGGATTTGGAAATAAGGGAAATTTCCCGGCCAAAACGGGATACTTGACAGCTATGCTTATCCTGTGTTGCCCTCCAATGGCGGCAATAGGGCATTGCAGTCTAATTAATAAGGGATGACGGCAGGAAAGAGGGTAAAATAAGGTGGTTTCCCCGGCCAATACGGGATACTTGACAGCTATGCTTATCCTGTGCTGCCCTCCAATGGCGGCAATAGGGCATTGCAGTCTAATTAATAAGGGATGACGGCAGGAAAGAGGGTAAAATAAGGTGGTTTCCCCGGCCAATACGGGATACTTGACAGCTATGCTTATCCTGTGCTGCCCTCCAATGGTGGCAATAGGGCATTGCAGTCTAATTAATAAGGGATGACGGCAGGAAAGAGGGTAAAATAAGGGGTTTTCCCGGCCAATAAGGGATACTTGACAGCTATGATGTAAAGTAAGACTCTTGTTGAAGACCTGCTTTGAGTGTGGTCCCCATCTGTATCAGATATCAGGTTGGGAGTACAAGGGAGGGCTTTCTCCATGACCTCCTGTGTTTGCAATGCAATGGCCCCACTTTGCAACATTTGAAGCGATGAAAAGGGAGCTTTTGAACATGTGCAGAGTGCACTTTTTAATTTATTTATTTTTCACGCTTATATACCGCCCACTCAGGTACAACCCAACTCAGGGCGGTTCCCACTGAACAACCACAAGTACAAGGAAGGTTGTGACTTGAGCCCGAGAACCTTCCGTTCAGGCAGGACTGTGGCTAGTAAGGTTGTGTTGGCCGGGGGAAATAGTAAGAGGGCTTTCTGAGAAACAGGAGGGTGGCCCACCCTGGCTTGGGGTGACCCTAGCAGGGCCAATTCTCCTTCCTCCTCAAGGACTCAACCAACCTGGGCAGCAGCTGCCGTCACGGAAAGAGAACCAGCCCAAACCTCCTTCATTCAGGTTGCAAGAGTGTTTTCCCTGCTATGGGAGCTGTCTTGACAGAAGGGTTTTTTCTTTAAACAAATAGCAACCAATCCAATTTTGGCTGCTGCCATCCGTCTTGTATGTAAGCAACACACCCCATCAGTCGTGATGCTTCAAAATGGAGCAATAACTTCTTGGCTGATCCCAGTGGAGCGAGCGGCACCTGCTGGATTGACGCCAGAGTCCCACTGGTGCCTCTTGTGTTGCCCCAGGCGCTGCATAGATCACCGGCTTCAAACTGCTCCAGCCTCAGCGATAGATCTATGTCTTCCTAAATATATAGGCCAATTCCTTTTGCCTTCCTGGTGTTTTTTTTTTAATGCTAAAGAAAACAATATATATATTTCTCTCTCTCCTTCAGACAGGCAGGCCAAATACAATCTCCAATGCTGGTCTGAGTGAGACTTCCCTGCTCCTTCTGGCGTCTTAGAAATGTCATAACATTGCATGTTGAGGAATTATTGCACTCTCTTCATCTCAAGATAAACAAAACAACAAATGACTGTTGAAACCAATAAGGAGGCCACAAGGATGGGCTTCTGCGCAAATTGTGCAATCAGCTTCTGGAACCCTCAGCTAACGGATGCTCCAATTGGCAACTACTTTTTCTATTTTTGTGTCCAGATCAAACCCTGGACTGCCAAAATGAAGCCACTTTCTTGGCTTTGTCATTGCCCAAAGTTAAATCCTCATCGGTGCAGGTTTCTGGCAGTCTTCAGAAGAGGAGCGAATGAGCCCATGGATTCTGTATCTCTCCATATCCACGCAGTGTGGTGTTGTTCACCAGCTGCCCCAACTTGAACATGTTGGTCTTGCATTTAGGGACTCCAACCCTCAGCCTATTCAGGGTCTTCCAAGTGACATAGGGGAGGTTGACTTCCTCGGCCATATCCTCCTTGAATGATGTTCCTTGTCCATTGAGCTCCTTCCTCCATCCTCTAATTTGGTTTTGCTCTTGCCTACCCTCAAGAGTGTTTGTTCTTGCCATGAAGCTCTTCCTGGATCTGAGCCCTGCTGGACTTGAGGCTCATCTTCATTCAGAGGATGTTGAGGGTCCTTCTCTTGCTTAGGTCTCCCAGCGTCTGCTGCTCCTTCTCTCCCGATCTTATTTTACGCATGGCTTCATGAACAGCGATGTCCACTTGTTTCACATGTGTGGATGCGCTCCATGCTGGAAAAACAGCATCCTCTGCTGCAGACATGCTCAGGGAGTTCCTGTCATTGTGCCATGGAGCGTGGATGTGCTCATACTGGAACAGCCATACTCTGCTGCAGAGACACTCTACAATTGGCAACAAGATGACCCAACGTGTGTGGTAATCCTGTCCAATTTACCATGAAATAATACTGAGCAGTAGTTACTTTGGAGTAAACATGAAAAGAACTAGACTGCTTAAGTGTGTTAACTGGCACTGAATAGAAACACCCAAAACACAAAACCCTGTTCTCATTCAATACACTTATTCATAATTTAATTTTATTGTCCTCCCACTCCATCTATATGTCTGTTAATTGTAGTCAGTATGGACTTCTTGCGTCTGCTACATTTCTAATAAATTAATACTATGCAGTTGTTTGCAATTAAAAGCAAAACAGAAGAAATATATCTTTCTCATTGGCCCCTACACTGACAGCGTAACTCAGCCTGTAACGCATGCTGGGAAAGAGAGTCCCAAAACCTGAATTCCACTTAATAAAAGCAATGGCTATCTCAGGAAGTCACAGGGAGTACCTTCTGCAGGTAACAACCAGAGAAATCAAGAGGATCTTTAGCTGCAGTTTGGACAGGGCCAGAAGCAAACTGTCAACTGATAAGATTTTGGCCATGGCAGGTGTGAGGTGGACTTCCCATGTAGCTTATTAGGGTCTGTGGTACCTGAGCTGATTCTTCTGACCTGTGTCCCAAAAAAGGTTCACACTGACAATATGAAGAGAATAAAGGCAAGAAATGATAACAGGGACCTTTGCAGGACCCAGTAGGGGATTGAGTACATCCTACCTGAGACCATTCACCGAGCGCATCCCGAGAGGCAAAGGGAGCACCATTGTAAAGCAAACACCTGCAGAGATTTCCCAGAAGGGCTCGATAATCTTGAGACCCACCTTAATGAGCAGGTCACATATTCCTGTTGCTCACCTCAAGAAGATCATTAATTAATGCCACAAAGCCCATCTTAGTTCTGTAGCCAGAAATTAGACTGAAAAGGATCCAGATACTAACCTCATCTAGGAACATCTAAAATGGCTTTGGCCACATACTCAATGAAAGGCTCTTAGGTAGAGGTAAAAGTCACCCTTGTTCGAAAGCCAGTTGTATCCGACTCTAGGGTTCAGTGCTCATCTCTGTTTATAGCCAAAGAGCCAGCGCTTTCTGCATCTGAAGACGTTTCTGTGGACATGTGGCAGGCATGACTGGACACCAGAGGGCATGGAACACCGTTTACCTTTCCCTGCCGAAGTGGTCCCTATTTATCTACTTGCAATTTCTTACTTTTGAACTGCTAGGTTGGCAGGAGCTGGGCCAGACAGGAGCTCACTCTGTTATGCAGCACTCGGGTCTGGCAGAACTCACCAAGCATGTGGTCCAGTCATCAAGTTCAGCATCTTAACCACATAGACAGTAATTATTAGTCCTCCTCTATTTGGCACTAGTTATGCCTCATCTAGACTATTGTGTCCAGTTCTGGTCATCAGCTTTTAAGAAAGATGCTAACAAAAATGGAACCAGTTCAGAAGAGGGCAAGAAGGAGGATCAGGGGACTCTGGAAACCAAACCCTAGGAGAAAAGACTGAAAGAACTGGGCATGTTTAGCCTTGAGAAAAGGAGACTGAGGGGAGATGTGATAGCACTTTTCAAATAATTGAAAGATAGTCCTAAAGAGGAGGGGCGGGATCTGATCTCCACCATCCCCAAGTGCGGGAAATGTTAACAACAGGCTCAAATTACAGGAAGCCAGAATACAGGCTGAAGATCAGGATATTCGATCAGCACCTGGAAAGAAGACGGGGAAGAAGTAGAAGCAGTGACGGATTTTACTTTCTTGGGATCTAGGATCACGGAAGATGGTGACTGCAGCCATGAAATAAAGAGGTGACTGATGCTAGGGAGACAAGCCATGAGAAACCTGGGGAACATGGTGAAAAGCAGAGACATCACCTTGCAAACAAAAATCCGTATAGTCAAAGCAATGGTATTCCCAGTGGTAATGTATGGTTGCGAGAGCTGGACCATTAGGAAGGCTGAGCGCAGAAGAATAGACGCCTTTGAAATGTGGTGTTGGAGGAGAGTTTTGAGAGTCCCCTGGACAGTGCGGAGAACAAATAGGTCAATCTTAGAAGAAATCAACCTGGACTGCTCATTGGAAGGTCAAATAGTAAAAATGAAGTTGAAGCACTTTGGACATCAAATGAGAAGGGAGGATTCTCTGGAGAAGGCCTTGATGCTAGGAAAGGTTGAAGGTAGAAGAAGAAGGGGACGGCCAAGGATGAGATGGCTAGATGGCATTGTGGATGCAGCAGGCACCGAGCTGAGTGGGCTGAGGAGGATGGTGGAGGACAGGGGTGCCTGGAGGTCAATGGTCCATAGGGTCGCAAAGGGTCGGAATCGACTGTGCGACTGAACAACAACAAAAATCAGGATACACCTCTTAACTGTTAGCACAGTAAGAATGGAACCCGTGACCTCAGGAGGTGGTAAGCACTCCAACGCTGGAAGCCTCCAAGAGAAAATTGGTTTGATCTGGATTATCTACAGAAAACAGAGGGTTGGAATTGATGGCTTCACGGGCCCCTTCCGACTCACTTATCCTTTGATGCTAGGACAGAACCTGGCAGGCAGTTCTACAGGTGGCTGAGCAAGGAGAAAGAGACAATTTAGGTGGCACCTCTTTCAGAAAAGCTCTCACTGCTTCTCATCTCTGGAAGGTATTGACCAGGAGCACCTATGAGTAAGTCATAGCTGATGGCAGGTAGAAGGCCCCAGGTTCAGGCCTTGGGCATCTCCTAGTTTGGGAAAGAGTCTTGCTTGTAACCTTGGAGAGCGTAAAGCCCCTCTGTCTTGCAGCTGGGAGGGGGCTTACCCTCTCTCACTTGGACTCAGATACCCCTGGGGCACTGAGGACCACATGCTTGGTGAGTTCTGCCAGGAGGCCTCACCTTGAGACACTGACAGTAGTCCAGGTAACTGTGTCCTCTGTCTTGAATTGCTCACGATCAAGGCTGGCATCCCTCCCAGTCACAGCTCCATTTAGGGGAAGATGTAGAGAGACAAGAGGGCTTGGAAGGCTCAGAGCAGAGAGGCACAGTTGGGTTTCTGCAAACAAAGGGCAAGGCAGGTGTGTGTGTGCAAGCTCCTTTAACAGCAAAGGAAAAAGAAACTTTTCGGGAAAGGGATGCAATCTCTGAATTAAGGTAGAGAAGTACTGTGTTAGGGAATCAGGTAAGAATCACACACACCCTCAAAATGAAAGAGACCAAGACAACTCTGGACGCAAAGGAACATCTTATTCCTCCCGCCTTTGATGAAATCCTTCCAAAAGCAGATTCGTTCATACACCTTCTGGGAGGCTGCCGCCCTCTCTCTCGCCCTCACTGAACTGTTTAAGATTAAAAACCTTTGGTTTTCGGACTTCAGTTCCCAGAACCCTAAATAAATAAATTCCACAAAGCAGTGTACTGACTTAGGCTTCTGGGAATTGAAGTCCCCCTGTGGGGCCTGGTCCCCACCTTGGGAACCAATGGATTAAAGCAGGGATTTTCAACCTGCAGCCTGCAGGCCGGATGTGGCCCACGGCACCATTTCATGTGGGCCCCCAGTACCTCCACCACACCAGGAAGTGCCATGGGTAAAATGACCGTCCAGCTCCTGAAGCTGTCTGAGGAAGCATGACCCACCCGGCCCCTGGTTTTAAAAGGCTGAGAACTCCTGGATTAAAGAGAAGCTCACAGGGAACAAAGAGAGCAAGAGCGAGAGCAACTCTTTGAATGTTCACCTTTGTGGCCGATGCTTTCAGGAGTTTCATGACTTCTCCCTCCCGGGCATAATCCATCGGGGTGTGCCCCATTTCGTTTCTCTGCAGGGGGTTGGCACCTGAGAGGGTAGAAACAGAATGCAACATGTGGGACGACAACATCATCATCAGATGAAGGGCAGCTCACATCCTCTAAGCCATCCCGGGTCCTCTTTCACCTTTGCTCTGAGCAGGGCTGGGGTCAGAAAGGAACTCAAAGTCCCACCAGTGGCAACCAAAGGATGAAACCCAAGGGAGAGGCCACCTGCAAGGACAGGAGCCACGTGGAAGCCAGCAGAAAACGCCGTGAAGCACGGGGAAAGCAAGTGTCCCCCCACCCATGCTCTCGATCAGGGGTGCCCAAACTTTTCAGGCTGTGGGCCGGTCACATGGTTCAGCGGGGCGCTCACGTGGTTCCTCCCACTGAAAATGGAAGTAAAACGGGCCTCGTAATCTGTTTTGGAACAGGATGAGATAGATTTTAAGCTGCCAATTTTTCTGCTTAAATCAGGGGTGTCCAAACTATGGTCTGTGGGCCAGATCCAGCCCCCGACACCAATTCATCCGGCCCGCACCGCCCTCCTTGCTCCCGGTAGTGGAAGTAAAATGCTGTTAGTTCATGTAAAAGAGCAGGCTTTCAGCAATGTGTGCTCACAAGCGAGCAAATCATTTCTTCAGAGACCGAGCCTGGAAAAGTTACTTTTTGGGACTGGAACATCCAGAACCCACTAGCTATCTGGTCACGCTGGCTAGGATTTCTGGGGGGACGGGGTGGGTGGGTGGTGGTTGCAATCTGAAGAAGTAATTTTTTCCTCTTCCCTTCGACACCTTATGAGACACCCAGGCAGAACATCTGGGTGACATGTAGAGGACTCGCCTGCATTCCCAGTAAAAAGGAGGGCCAGAAAAATGGACTTCATTGGACTCAACTGGCCAAGGGCTGAGAGGACGCATGACAGCAGCAGCATCATCCAAAATGCCACAGGGAACCACACCGTGGTCCATTTATTTTGACCCTGGCATTATGCTATTTTTACCAGGAACATATTTTATCCAACTCATTAACCCCAATCCACTTCTCCACATCACACATGGTAATCATGCTCTGCCCAGTTGGTCATGCTACCTCAAGGCCACTCGGACTGGCTTATCTGCTCTTCTGAATCCCAGGGAAACACAGAAGACCAAGCCAGACGAGGAGACAAGACAGAAATTAGCTGTTCCCAAGATCCGGCATAAAGAGATCTATATTTGCTTACAGATTGAAAAATGCACTCCATAAACATCCGACACAGAGTAATTTCTGTTGTGTGCTCTTGTCACATCCAATAAAGCGCATGAGGGGAACAGGTGGGATTATATACTGCCTTTCCTGACCACTCGATAGCTCTTAAAGAGACAGCGACCCACATGTTAGGCCACCCTTTTGTGATACATCTGGGTGTGTATTTGTGAAGAGGAGGAGGAGGAAGAGGAGGAAGAGGAGGAGGAGGAGGTTTCCTTTGCCCCGGCAGAAGGGCATCCTTGAGGCCAACTCCACTACCAGCTTAGGAAACGCCATTTCTTTTCCACCGAATCTATTAATAACAGCTGACCAATATTGGTTTAATTCCCCTGTTAATGGCTTTGACGACTTGACTAATTGCTGCAATAATTGATAGAACCAGGCTTGTGCAACCGGTCGATCTTCACCTCCTGTATCAATGGCAATAAAATATTATTCCTTAATAAATAACATGGTGTCCGGGTGATCGGATGGCCCATCACGGAGGGAACAGTTGGTCCCCCTAAGAGGCAGGGCATGACCTCAGCATCTCCACCATGGCCCAGGGGCAGATGACCCTATGGAAGGAGGAGTCCTCCCCAAACACAGCCATAGGGTCTGCACTGGCTATTGTGTGCCTGTTTGGGTGGGTGGGTGGGTGGGGGGCAATCTTTCCGTGTCATTATGGGATGCAATCTATCACCTCCCACTCTCTGTCTCTGGCAGGGAATCAACACCTGGGCAACGCCCGGGGGTGTGCGAAGCGCTTACTGTCAACTTTGCTCATATAACCAAGACCCCCACCCACCTACCCGCCTTTCCCTCCGCTTATAATATCTGATAAATAGCCGGCCGATTCACCGCTACAACCGTTGCATCAAGACAGCAGCAGCGCAGCTGCATAAGGTCACCCATTGGGGAAATATGTTTCTGTCGGTGGTATTGAAAAAAGTTTAGCAGAGTGACAGGGCTCAATTTTTCAAATTTTATTAACTCCATCCTCTTAATCATTTGTCTTGAATTCCTTCAGATTCCAGATAACTGTCAATCGAGGGGGCTCAGGGAAAGGGCTATGGATGAACGGCTATGCCTGTGATGGACGGCTTTTGATAACAACTCTGGGGTGAGGAGGAGGAGGAGGAGGAAGGGCCCAAGAGAGGAAGGGCAGGCCAAGGAACCTGTGCCGCCAAGGAGATCTTAGTCAACCTCTTCTAACTCCCAAATTTGTGTTGGGGGGGCAGGCAGGAGGGGGGCCCACCTTGTGTTACAGGTAACAAACAACATATGGACCGAACAGAAGCCTCGTCTGTGCATGAAGCCTCACCCATCCAGTCCAGCAGTTAGTTCAGCATGGTGGCCAGCTGGATGTCTCCTGTGGCTACCCGCACCGAGGCCACCATAGCAATGGCAACTGACGAACGTAGTCATTGCTGCCTTCACCCCCAAACCCTGACCATGTTGGCTTCGCCCGAGCATCAGTTACTCAGAAGACAGACAGACAATTAAAATAACCTCTTTTCCTTTCTCTCACCTATGAACATAGAAGTCTGCCTGAGAACAGACACCAGGTATTTTAAGGTAAAGATTTCACTTGCTCGAAAGCCAGTCGTATCCGACTCTAGAGTGCAGTGCTCATCTCTGTTTCAAAGCCGAAGAGCCAGCGCTGTCTGCTTCTGCAGACGTTTTCGTGGTCATGTGGCAGGCATGACTAGACACCGGAGCGCACGGAACGCTGTTACCTACCTACCAAAGTGGTCCCTATTTATCTACTTGCAATTTCTTGCTTTCGAACTGCTAGGTTGGCAGGAGCTGGGACAAAGACGGGAGCTCATTCCGTCCTGCAGTACTCGGGAATCGAACTGCTGACCTTCCGCTTCCCAGTCAGCGTCTTAGCCACTTGAGCCACTGCAGCCCCTTTTATGATGGATTTATTCGGCTGTTTTATTTATTTCATTGTTTGCTTTATTATGTTATTTTGTTATTTGCATGTATACCGCCCAGAGTATGAAATTACCCCAATTGGGTGGCATAAAAGTGCAATCAATCAATCAATCAATCAATCAATCAATCAGTTGCAGTGTGACCTACCTGCCCTACCATTGCCCTGATCCTTCTCCACAGGAACCAACTATCATCACAGCCCAACATATACTGTGACCGGTCATCCATCACAGGCACATTCAAGTCCCACAACCAGAGTCTGCTTTTCTAAAAGTTTGGCTGATTGTTACCTATTCCCGTTACTTCTACTCCAGCTTTTAAAGTACAGTATTTTGTTAGTATTTCCTTCCATCATCTTGTATTTTAAAAAGGGCCTGTAAATTACTGCTGTTTGTCACCTTGGGCATTTATTTATTACATTTATATCCCATCCATCTAAGAGATTTTCCCACTCTGGGCAGCTAACCAAGGGCACAAAGGGCATGAAGGGCACGAATCATCATCATCATCATCATCAACAGCAGCAAGTAGGTCCTCCTCACACCTGGCCCTCCAAATCCCTTGCCATCTTCTTACCCAAGCTTTTTAACTGGCAAAACTAGCTGCTCTTCTCTCAAATGGCGCATATGTATCAGTAGTGCCAGGGAACTATTTTAGGGATGAACATATAAAGATAATATAAGCAGCGCTTAAAAGAATTTATTTAGTTTATAGGAGGGGGGAAAGCCTAAACATCATCTGGCAAATTTACGAATGTGGCATTTGTGGACAACAGAACCAGGTGGTCCCCAGTGCAAATCCTGCCTGACCATGAATTTATGAGCTTCAGACAAATCTCTTGTCTGAAACGTCCAGGTGAGGATTATACAGACCCATCTTACAAGGTTTCCCATAAAGACCCCCCAGATTGTGTACATGAAGCTCTCCCTGGACTTATAAATGCTTCTTCTTACTGCTGTCACTGTGATCATCACCATCATTTTTACTATTATGATTGCCGCTGCAGTGATATTGTCGCTTGAAGGGACCACACTGGACAGGGTTTTTGCATGTGAGCTAAACAGCATTTCAATGACAAGTTTTTGCTTATGCTTACAGTGTAAAAATCTGTATGTCCCACCAACTGTTGACTCCACTGTGAGCATGGTGGGTGGGAGGGAATGTAGTTTGGCTTGTTTGCTTGAGCTATCTGGAATTATTGCACTATATGGGTTTACAAAGCAAAAAGTCCAACCTCTGACTTCCTTTGGCTGGGATGACGCGACATACATAGTTTGCAGTGGGAGCCCTGGCTTCCGGACCTTCACTTCAGAAACCTGGAGGTAAGCAAGAGCCCTTTGCAGGTCTCTGGGTGTGGGCTGCAAGAAGAGAGCCTTTTGCTCTCTTCCATCCCTGCAAATCCAGAAATACCTGAACAGCACTTCCACCAAATGAAAAGCCAGGTAGAGAAGATCAAGGATCAAATGCAGCCATCACACGACTAACCAGTTTCAAGGCCTGAAGGGTGAGTTCCCTCCTCTTAAAGACCACACCAAACCTCCCAAAGGTCAGATTCAAGCACCAAACCCATTCTAGCCACTGCTGGCAGAAGGAAGCCGCCCGCTTCGCCGTACAAGGGATGACGCTGCTGTCATCAGCCATCATCTCTGACAAGCCGCGACATCCTTATTGCTCTACATGGCTAGTTAAAGTAATAGAAAGAGACTTCTGTCCTCCTGAGCCTCCCTCTGATTGAATTAACATGATCACCCTCTTTTCCAGTAAAATAAATGTGCGCTTCCAATATGGGTCGGCGCCAATACTTCACAGGTAGGTTTTTAAAAGCAGAGTGAGCGAGCCCGAGCCCCACACGGGCTACAATAAATTCACACCTTTAAGCTACCAAGAGATTTATTTTAAATAAAATAAACTACGGCCTGTGGCTTGGATACGGCCCCCAATGTCAATTCATCCGGCCTGCACCACCCGCAGAAGCAAAATGCACCCGTGCATGCACGGTGCATTTACGAGAGTCACGGGTGCATTTATGGCAGCATTCTGCACATGCGCGTTTTACTTCCGCTTCTGGTGGGAGGAAACACGTGACTGGCTTGTGGCCCGAAAAGTTTGGCCACCCATGTTTTAAGCCCTTCCATTCATGAATGGAGCGCACGGAACCCTGTTTGCCTTCCCACCAAAGTGGTCTCTATTTATCTACTTGCAAAGTCTTGCTTTCGAACTGCTAGGTTGGCAGGGTCTGGGACAGAGACGGGCGCTCATTCCGTCATGCAGTACCTGGGTCTCAAACTGCCAACTTGCTGACCTTCCAGCTAACAAGGCGAGCTGCTTAACCACTGAGCCACCGCAGCCCCCATTGCCATGATGATAGCCAATACATTTAGAATGGCTATGGCATTTGAAGAAGATTCGTTATTAGTACCCATTTAGGTTGAAAGCAAAAAGAATGCAGTGCATTCCTCTGAAATCCTACAATACTAAAGGGGTAACATATATGACCTCCTGCCAACCTAGCAGTTCGAAAGCAAGAAATTGCAAGTAGATAAATAGGGACCACTTCGGTGGGAAGGTAACAGCGTTCCGTGTGCTCCGGTGTCTAGTCATGCCTGCCACATGACCACGGAAACGTCTGCAGAAGCAGACAGCGCTGGCTCTTCGGCTTAGAAACGGAGATGAGTACTGCACCCTAGAGTTGGATACGACTGGCTTTCGAGCAAGGGAAACCTTTAACATATATGACAGCCAGAAACTCCCAGGAGCGTGAAATGGCAGGAGAAAAGCTTCAGTTTCCAGGCAAAATGGGGTGTTATATGTATGGAAGAATTCAAGGCCACTTCCATGAGCAGCTTTTAGTTGCTGAGTAGACCTCTTTCCCTCTTGTAATGTTGGAACCAATTCCTTGTTTCTTTCGCCTTGTGTGTGCGTGTGTGTGTGGGCCATAAAAACGAAGGTGGCGGTTAGTTTTGCTGCCTGCCGGATGGACGCGTGTCTCTTCCACCCATCCTGTCTCTCCGCACACTTGTGCTATTAAATGCCTTACAAATGGCCATGTCAGTGTGAACACCTCTGTGCCCAGAAAAGACTTCCGAGGGCTCAATCTCTTCTCCGCCCGGTGGGGAAACTATTCTTAAAAGCTTCGACACCAACATAAACCTGCAGCTGCCGGCGAACCACTGACTTATTGTGCTCCATGCGTCCGAGATGCCGGCGCTCGCTCTCGGTGGTGCTGTGACATGACTGGCTTTTCCATCCTGGTCTCGCAGGAGTTTAATTACTGGTCTGGGGCTGCTGGGGTTGGAGCACGTTGCCTTGAGATACATGGGGGGTCGATATTGCCAGCCTGCAACATATTGAACCCCAGTGCTGGCAGACTCTATTGCACTATTTAATCATCTTTTGCAAAATTTACAGTGCAACAGAAGGAATCAATACCGAATTTATCACATTCTCTTGTAAATAGGAACAGAATGAGAAAGGGAGAGGGAGAAGATCCAGACACGGAGCAGAAAGTACGGGACGGCTCTGGCCTGAGCAACTTTGGCAGAGAGGCCCAGGGCCATCAGCAACAGTGTGTGTGTGTGTGTGTGTCCCCAGGTCCCACCAGCAACCACAATGGCACGGGGGCCCAAGCAAGGGACCAGGGTAGTCCACACAAGATCCTGGGGTCCCATACCTATATATCCAGCCCCCACCCACCCCTGTATTTGTGAAATGTACTGTCCCATCTAGACACAATGATCTGGGTTGAAAGAGAGCCCTGGGGGCGCAGGGGTTAAATTGCTGTACTGCAGCCAAAAGGTTGTGAGCTCAATCCTGACAGGGTTCCAGGTAGACTCAGCCTCTTCCATCCTCTGGTGGTCAGTCAAATAAGGACCCATCATGTTGTGGGCAAAATGCTAATTACCTGTAAACTGTCCAGAGAGTACACTAAGTGCTTATATGGGGTGATGTATAGAAGGGTCATTGCAGTAGTTGCTCTTGAAATGGATTGTGTGTCGCTTTGGGCCTAAGTTCTCTGTCCTGCCAAGATCCTCTTCTTGAATCCTGTTTTCTGACTTCTAAAGCATAACCTCTCCCTCCCTCCTGGGCTTCCCCTCTTCTCCTCCAGCCATGCGATTTATCAAGACACTGAATGCCTGTTGGTGCTGGGTAGAACCCTGGCACCACATCGGTCACTGTTGTGATCTTTTCCGTTCCCAGAAAACCTTGGGTCCTCTCCTGTGGTGCTGCCCCCAACATGTCAGGAGAGGAAAAGAAGAATGTGCGCATGCTATAACACGTGTTGATTCACTCAGAACGTCTCTGGGTATTATGAGGAAGTAGTTAACTACAACCTTAGCTCTGGTTGCTGGATTATTATTATTATATATTTATATACCGCCTTTCTCACGCAAGGCGACTCAACGTGGTTTACAAAATGTTTTTTAAGAAATACAAAAGTGTTCATAAGAAATACAAAACATAAATTCAAGCAACAAAAACACATAAACATATTGTCCAAGTCCTAGCTGTGCATGCCCAGTGGGGCCCGGGACTCAATGCTCTCGGTGGAGCCCAGGCTCAACACCCCTGGCAGAGCCCGGGGCTTGTAGAGGCACCAGCCCTACAAGCCTTGACTAGCAGCAGGAAGGACCAAGAAGAAGAAATCTGCCCACTAAAAGTCGTTATGCCCCACTTGCCCCTTAAGCCCTGGTGATATATCCCTGAGTCACAAGCCACAAGGTCTGGCCTTGTGAACCAATGACCCCCCACCTCTTCCATCCCACCACTCCTTCCGTTCCCATGGTTGGGTGCACTTTGGCTGCAAAATGCCCCGAAGTTGAAAGATGGACAAAACTTTTGTGCCCAACCATGAAAATGCCATAATAATACAGACTGCTTTAGAAAGGCGGCTTGTATTATATTAAGCCCCAACAACTTGCATGAGTTAGTAGCTCTAGGCTCCTTTTTCCAATAAAAGGAAGACAAAACCTACAGATCGATTGAGAATGAAAACGGCCGCATAAAGCCTGCAAACTGCCTTGCAAAGAGGAGGAGGAAGTTCTGTCTCCCCGGCACACACACACGGCATTTACAGATGTCAGCTCAGGTCAGGAGACGGCAAGCGGCCTGAGTCAGGACAAGAGAGAAGGGGCAGGCATCTCCCGGTCTGTTGGGCAGGGACAGACTGACCACAAGGAAAGGTCAAGTGATTCAGCCAAGAGGCCACTGAAGGCCAAAGGGAGGGCAGGTGAAGGGTGAGGAGGCGGAAGGCTGAAAAGGGGGAAACCCCCACCCCACTGCAGGACAGAGAGGCTTATGGCTTTGGCCCTGAGGGCAGAGCAGCCAGTGGTGGAGGATGTGTGGTCTGGAGAAGAGGGCACTCAAGAACCAAAAGCAGGTGTGAACGAGGGCAAGGCAAGAGGGCAAAGAAGCACCTGTTCTGCCCAGGGGCAGGGGAAGCTCTCAAGCACCAAAGGCCCAGCCGCCCCACAAAGGGGCCGGAGGGTCAGCATGCCTTTAAAAGGCCATTTCAAGCCAATGGAGGAGTCTCTGGAACTAAAGCACAAGAATGTACCGATTTCTCTGGTGTTAACAAGACATGGATGGCTCCAGGGAGAGAGGGCTGTAGAGACAGGAGCTGGGGGTTCAATTCCTTATTTACCTCCCTGGAGAAGGGTCAGCCTGTGTGGCCCTGGGCGAGCTGCACAGTCCCAGGGCAGCCCCAGAAAAAGGGTAAGGCAAACCACTTCTGAATACTCTCTAATGTCAGATGGTCAGTTTATCTTCTTCTTCTCCTCCTCTATTCGAATCCGAATCTAGGAGATCCTCATGGTGATCAGCCACAAAGACTGTCCTGAGAATGTATTTATGGTTCACATTGGTATGATGCAGTGGCCTTTTATCTGCCTTCTGCATCACAGTATGACCCCATGCTAATGATTCAGTTCCTTTGAGTCACTTTCTGGTCCTGAGCCCTTTTGGCACTCAAAGTCCTCCTCAGCCCCAGGCCAGGATGGATGAAGCTGCTGCTCTCCATCAAAATGGATCCAAGGGGGATTTAATCCACTTGGGGAGCATCATCCTGTTTATAAAATGTATAAATTATTTTTAATTTAATTTAATAGTCATATTTATATATGCCGCCCACTCTGGCAGAACCCGACTCAGGGCGGCATAAATTAAAGCAGTTATAACTGTGTGCTTTTCCCTAACAAGGAACAACAAGTTGGAAAGTCATTAAAAGTCTCTTCCTTAACAGGTTTACTGACTAGGTCAGCACTTAAACCACCAGGATGCCTGAATGTCTGCAATGCAAAGGAGCAACCAATGAGGGATAGAGAGAGATGACCACAAAGGTGGTTTGAACACGCTTTTGTCTGAAGTAGGTCACTCAACTGTGCTCTGTGAAAGAAGTGCATTGTAAAGTTACGTTATAAATTTAATATAATGGCTTAAGATCTAGTGTAGTGAACAGGAGACAACACTAACCACAGGTTAGTTCATGGGTATAAAAGTTAACGGAAGACAGCCATCAAGGTCCCTCAGCCCGTGTCTCCTTGGGCACCTGGCATGCATCTATTTCTGCTAAATTTATTTTGTAAATAAATCTTTTTTTCGTTCAAGAAACTCATCCAGCTATATTATTTTTATCTTAAGGAAGCCCAAAGGCCAGTCCCTGCTAAGGGAGTTTTTAGGTGGACATTACCCAGAAAAGCCTGGAAAAGGTCACCACGAGCGAGCGGGAATTCACCTGATGGCACACCATGGATTGTATATTTCCGCAGGTCAATGGAGTTGGGGTACCTGCCTGCAGAGTCACCTTAACAATCCCAACACTCCATCCTAACAGTCCTCAATGGCTATCACTCTTCTCTTACCTCCATCCAGAAGTAACTTGACCGTGGGGTAATCATCCGCTAGCACTGCGTAATGCAGAGCAGTGCAGCCTCTGAAACTGGCTCGGTTGTTCAAACGGTTGTTGAAATCATCTTCTCGGGTGACCAGGACTGCAAAAAGGAAGAGGCAAGAGCTGAGAAATGGTAAGAGAACAGGTGGGTCAATTGCTGCTTTCAAGGGTCAAAGCAGAAGCAGCCAGGAGATCTAAAGTTATACTGCCTCACCTTTCGGAGCACCAGAGCTGGCAATGGGAGACTGACTCACACAAGCCATTTTGGCCAAAGATCCCAGTCCAAGGATAACTGAGGACTGGGTTGCAATCCCACTGGGATGGCTGAAAAGGAGCAGGGGTTGCAGATTCTTGCAACAAGCAGCCTAGGCAATTGTCAGGTTCCCATTCTCCACAAAACAGTCATGATTGGACAGCTAAAAACTTTGGGAGTGCTCTAGAATACATACTGAACGAATGTGTGTTTGGGAGTGTCCTAGAACAACTATGGGATGTTGAATGGAAATAAAACTATTTCTGAAGTCTGCAGGAGGGTAGCCTCACAGACTGGAGCAGAAGTGCTCCGGTTACGAATCATGATAACAGGCAGATGGCCACTGAAACAAGAGTCATTTAGGGGGAAGGTTGGCCGCGCATTGGCCTGGAGAATGTCTTCTCCCTAAACAATCGCCTGGTATCTAAACTTCCATTTAATCCAACATTTCTTAGATGAAGAATTCATTCATTCACTCATTCAATACTTCCTCCTAGTGAACAGACACACTCTATACTTTCAGAAGTTTTTAAAGTCTGGCTTTATTTAAAAACCATTTAAGAACATAAGAACAGCCTTGCTGGAACATGCCACAGGAGCCCATGATCCAGTCCAGCATTCTGTCTCACACAGTGGCTCACCATTTCCTTCAGGGTATTATTCCCAAGGAAATGCCTTCACCTGCTTAGGATTCCCTGGAAATGGCATTGAGAGATATCCTGCCTATCTCTCCAACCCCCGAGGTTGTCCTTAAGTATCCTTATAATTATAGTCATTGATACTCTTGTCCTCCATGAACTTGTCTAATCCTTTCTTAAAGCTGTCAAGACTGACCGCTGTCACCACTTCTTCTGGCAGGGAGTTCCATAGACCAGGGATCCTCTGGGTGGAAAAGTACTTTCTCTTATTTGTTTGAGAACTAGTACCCAAAAGTTTCATGGAGTGTCCCCTAGTTCTAGTGTTATGCGATAGGGAAAACAGTTTTTCCTTATCTACTTTGTCCACACCGTGCATGATTTTATAAACTTCAATCAGGTCACCTCTTAGATGCCGTCCGTCGTTCAAGAGTGAAGAGGCCCAACCGTTGCAGCCTCAGATGGTAAGGAAGATGTTCCAGTCCCCTAATCATTCTGGTTGCCCTCCTCTGCACTTTTTCCAGCTCCATAATATCCTTCTGGAGGTATGGCGACCAGAACTGTACACAGTATTCCAGATGGGGCCTCACCATAGATTTATAAAGAGGCAAAATGACACTTGCTGACTTATTTTCTATACCCTTCGTAATGATCCCTAGCATTGAGTTTGCTTTTTTCACTGCTGAGGCACACAGGGTTGACACCTTCATTGGGATGTCCACCAGGACACCAAGGTCCCTTTCCTGGTTTGTCGCAGAGAGTTCAGACCCCATCAGTTTATAAATGTAATTGGGGTTCTTTGCCCCAACATGCATCACTCTGCACTTACTAATGTTGAAGCTCATTTGCCACTGTTTTGCCCACTCCCCCAGTGTCGAGAGATCCCTCTGGAGCTCCTCACAATCTCTCACAGTTTTCACTACCCTGTATAATTTAGTGTCGTCAGCAAATTTGGCTACCTTGCTATTTACTCCTACCTCTAGATAATTTATGAAGAGGTTGAAAAGCAGGGGTCCCAGTACTGAACCTTGGGGGACCCCACTCTTTACTTCTCTCCACTTGGAGAAGTGTCCATTTAGTGCTACCCTCTGTTTCCTGTCCCTTAGCCAGTTGCTGATCCAGGACAAGACCTGTCCCTTTATTCCATGACTGGTAAGTTTATTCAAGAGCCTTTGGTGTGGGACCTTGTCAAAAGCCTTCTGAAAGTCCAGATAAACAATGTCAACTGGATCCCCCTTATCCACATGCTTGTTGACACTCTCAAAAAATTCCAACAGATTAGTGAGGCATGATTTGCCCTTGCAAAAGCCATGTTGGCTCTCCTTTAGCAGCGCCTTCTCTTCTATGTGCCTATTAATTCTATCTTTTAGGATGGTTTCCATCACTTTACCTGGGACACATGTCAAACTGACCGGTCGGTAATTTCCTGGATCACCCCTGGATCCTTTTTTGAAAATTGGTGTTATATTCGCTACCTTCCAGTCATCAGGCACAAAGCCTGATTTGAGGGAAAGATTATATATTTTGGCTAGGAGATCAGCAATTTCATCTTTAAGTTCCCTGAGAACTCGTGGATGGATTCCATCTGGTCCTGGTGATTTGTTAGTGTTTAGCTTAACAAGACATGCAATGACCTCCTCCGTGGTTATTTCTATCTTGCTTAATTCTTCGGTTTCCCTCCCTATGAAGATAGGCTCTGTTTTGGGCATGTGGCCTCTGTCTTCTTCAGTGAATACTGAAGCAAAGAATTCATTGAGTCTCTCTGCAATCTCTGTTTCCTCTTTAATAACCCCTTGCCTTCCATTGTCATCTAATGGTCCAATGGCCTTCCTAGTTGGGTTCTTACTTCTAATGTACTTAAAGAAGTCTTTGTTATTCCTCTGAGTATTTTTAGCTATACGCTCCTCAAAGTCTTGCTTTGCTTTCCTGATTGTTGCCTTGCATTTGTTCTGCCAGAATTTATGTTTCTGCCTGCTGTCCTCATTCTGACAAGCCTTCCATCTTCTAAATGAGCTTTTCTTGCTCTTGATCACTTCCCGAACAGCTCCTGTAAGCCACATCGGAGTCCTCTTGGACCTGGCAGTGCCCTTTTTCCTTTTGGGTATGCATTCCAATGGGGCCTCTGTTATTGTTTTTGTAAACAGCCTCCATGCCTCTTGAAGTGTTTGGACTCTCTCAATTTTCCCTTTCAGCTTCTTTTTTACTAGTTTCCTCATCTTTGGGAAATTTCCTTTTTGAAAATTTAAGGTCTCTGTGTTAGATTTTATCAGTGACTTGCGGTCTATGATCAAGTTAAACATAATTGAGTTGTGGTCACTGTTCCCTATTGGATCAGTCACATTAACATCTTGCACGAGATACTGAGTATTACTCAGGATCAAGTCAAGGATTCTTGTACCTCTAGTTGGGTCTTTAAAGGCTGAGATCCTTTTTGACACAGATTCATTTGCAAAATGGGGGTGCTGTCATCACCAGCATAGACCGCCACGGATAAAAAAGCCTTCTTTGGTGATTTCAGGGCTATCCATAAATGTAGGTTATATACACCCTGAAACTGCAAAAAGACGCCACGAACCAGCTGCAATCTGCTGTTGCTGAGAACATTTATTCCAACTGCTCAGAGGAACCCTGCCCAACAGGATTTCAGCAGGTATCTTCTTTTTAAATAAATAAATGATTTTTAAATTAAATTTCAAAGTAAAAATACAAACACAACAAAGAAATTCAAAACATAACAACATAAAGACATAAAAGAGAATACAGAAAAAATACATGCTTAATATCCATATTAACTTTGTACAGGCAGCACTAGATATGCTGGAAATGCTCTGAAATTTTAAAAATGGTCTCAAAACAGCTTTGTGCTACTAGTCTTGTTCTGCTCTATCATCTGAGTTTATGCTATACTTTATTATTTTAACATGGAGGTAGAATAAAACAGGAGTTGACATGATGTCACAAACTTGAAGCCAACTAATCTGACAGTCCGCCATGTTAGTTGGCCCAAAACATTGCCTTAGGGTGCTTTGATTGTGTGGAGTCGTGAAAGTAGATCGGGATTCCCCCTTTAATATCAGTGGGTGGGGGGTTGCGATCCCCCTCTCCGCTGGCTCCCCTGGGGTTGGGAGGGTTGGGGGGACAAAAGGGGTCTGTCTCCCCAACCCTCCTGAACCCAGGGGACCCGGCGGAGATGGGATTTCCCCCCTGACACCCCATATTAAAGAGAAGAAACCAAGCGGTTTCTTCTCTTTAACAACGGGGTGTCCTGCAGGGGGATCCCCTCTCTGCCGGGTCCCCTGGGTTCGGGGGGGGGTTGGGTTGGGGGGACAATAGGGGTCTGTCCCCCCAACCCTCCCGGACACAGGAGACCAGGGAGAGGGGATCGAATCCACACACCCCCTCCAACACTGTTTTATTATACCTCCATGTCTTTTAATGTATAGTAATCACATTTGAGTTTTGTTTTATTGTGAGCTAGCCAGACAACTTTATTCATGCCACCCAAGAACAAAGTTGTCTGGCTAGCTCACAATAGATGATGATAAGTGCTGCCAAAGGTGCTGAGTCAAGATTGAGGGCCCTTTCTAGACCAGCACTTGACTCGCCCTACAGTGGCCAACCCACATGCAGGTTGGGAAGGCAATGGCTCTCTCCCAAGGGTGGATGCCTCTGGTGACCAGCCTTTAAAGCAGGGGTGCTCAAACGTTTCAGGCCATGGGCCGGTCAAGTGGTTGAGCTGGCCGGTCATGTGGTTCCCCCCACCGGAAGTGGAAGTTAAACGCACCCACACATGTGCAAAATGCCCGTGGGCCATAGTTTGGAAACATCACCTCTGGGGATGACAGACGGCCACAGTGGCTGGGACTGAGAGGGGCTCTGGGAGTTGCAATCCAAAAAAGGAATGTTTACAGTCCATGACTGAAAGGTATGCTGCTGCTGCAGGTGGAGGTTCCCCACAGCCAGGATGGCTCTTCTGACGGCCACTTCCTTCCTTTCCCACTGATCCTCCTGAATTCCTTGTTCTGACCGGGTGGGGATGTCTGTGCTTTGCGAAGCTGTGGCTCCCTCCCTTGAGCACTGGACAGAAATCACGGTTTATAATGTCTCCCAATGTTGTACCTCCCTCCCTGCTTTGGGTCACCACACTGCCGCAGGGAGGCTGCATGTCAAAAAAGATAACTAGCAAAGCCAGAGGAAAGGCACCGTCCAAGGACAGAAGAGACGGTGCTCGGGCTCTCGGAATTACAAGGTGGAATTTACTACGTCTCAAGCCAAGTTGGAAAAGCAACCTTAGCAAGGCAAGGAAGCAAAAGGCTTCCCAGTTTCTTCCACGTTGTGACGTGACAACTTTTGTTTCTGGGGTTGGCACTGCTAGAGGTAGCAATGCGGGGATGTGGCAGAAGGCGAGTCCAGCCACAGATCAGCCCCGTAGAGTCTCAGCATTGATGGGCAGCCTCCTTTCCTTTCCAGCCTGGCTGCTCCTTCGCCCTTTAGTGGTATCACAATGCTGCACAATTTAAAATTATGGGTGTTTTTGAATTATAGGCAAACTCAACACAAATTAAACTCTCCCTCGCTTGAAAGCCAGTTGTATCCAAATCTAGGGGTCAGTCCTCATCTCCGTTTACATCCAAAGAACCAGCGCTGTCTGCGTCTGCAGATGCTTCCAAGCTCTTGCGGCAGGCATTAATAGACACCAGAGTGCATGGAATACTGTTACCTTTCCCGCTGAAGCAGTACCTATTTATCGCATCGTCCCTAGGACATCGCCCCGTCCCACGAGAGCAAACCGAGAGGGCACCTTCCATGTACCATCTGGTGGGGAGGCTCGCCTCTCCAGCACGCGGAAAAGAGTCTTCTCAGTCATAGCCCCCACACTATGGAACCTCCTCCCAGTAGAACGTCGCCTCCAGGCCCAGTTGCTACCATTTAGGAAAGAGCTGAAGACGTGGTTGGCAAAATGGGTCTGGGGGCTGGGGTTGACAACAAGCTCCCCTTTTTGGTTCGTCTGAGGCTCCCACCTCCTGTAATTAATTTTTTTAATGTTAAGGTCTTGTAGATTTTATATTTGTTTTTAGATAGTAAATGGCACAGCGGGGGTTAATATTGCTAAGCTTTTAAGGTTTTTTAAAATTGTTTTATATTGGTTTTAACTTGTGTACACCGCCCAGAGTCCATTGGATGGGACAGTATATAAATCTATTAAATTAAATTAAATCTGCTTGCAATTTCTTGCTTTCGAACTGCTAGGTTGGCAGGATTTGGGACAGACAGCAGGAGCTCATTCTGTCATACAGCACTCGGGTCTCGAACTGCTGACCTTTCAGTCGTCAAGTTCAGCATCTTAACACCCACTAAGTCACCACAGTTCCTTATGCACAAATTATGAGGGTAAAATCATTAAGACTATTTCTGACCAGAAATTGTCTACTTCAAGTGTTATCTGGGCCATGGCTAGACCTCCTTCTGGTCTGACATGAATTGGATGCTCATAAATGCTGTACTGACTGAATTTATTCTATTTATACTGTATTTATTTTATTATTTTATTTACATTTCTATACCACCCTTTTGGGAAATTTCCCACTCTGGGCGGTGTACATACAAATATCAAATAACCCAACAAAACACACAACAAATCGAAACGGACCAACCAAACAAATACATCCCAAAGTAAAATAAAATAGCTGGAGTCTGAGGACACAGAGGATCAACTAGCTGGCGAATTTATTGCTAAAGGGACAACACCCCGTGTGTTTTTGTGTCAGATTTCTCTCGGTTGAAAGAATTTTTGCTTCCTTGAATAAGAAAGTTTTAAATTGCTTTTTAAAGGTAGCCAGTGATGGGGCCTGGCGCAACTCCACCGGTAGTGTCTTCCACAGCATTGGTGCCACCACCACCGAGAAGGCTCTATTTCTAGTTATAGACTTTTGAGCCATCCTCGGGGTCGGCACGTTGAGCTGTGCAGACTGTGATGAAAGGGTGATGTGGGGAGTTGTTCTGAGGGAGAGATGCTCCAACATATAGCAAGGTCCCAAACCATATAGGACCCTATATGATAACACTAACACCTTGTATCTGACATGGCAGGCAACAGGTAACCAACGCAGGCCTGCCAAGGCTGGGGAAATTTCTCCACATTCACAAAAAGCCTTTCTTGTATCCAAGTAGCCCCATTTAACATACAGTAGACCCTCACATAACGACGTTACTTGGTTCCCCAAGGAGCGTCACTATAGGGGAAACGTTGTTGTGCGGTTTTCAATGGCAGCTGCGCCATCTAGCGGCAAAAAACTGTCATTATGCGCACAACGACGTTAGAAAAAGGCGTTAATCCGCACGACGATGGTTTTTCGTTGTTGTGCGGATAGGCACATGGCGAGTGATGATGCGTCATTAAGCGGAAATGACGCTATTCGAACACGTCATTAATTGAGGGTCCACTGTACAAGGTTCCATTAAATTAGTCTCCTAGGCCTTCCCTGACTCAGGCCCTGCAATGCTCTCTAAACAAGATGGTCCAATAATTTCTTCTCCTTGCTTCCACCACTGTGCAAAACTACCAATTCACCCAGACCACTAGTAACTAAAGTGGTTGGCTATGGAGCGTCACTAAAGCAAAGTGAAGCAAAGCAATCACACATAGCACTTAGTTCACTCCATGGGCAGGTAACTCACACAGACTTTGGTGAGGAAGAAGGGATCTTTAACAGGAACCCTTGGAGACCTTCCATAGAAACAAGACGCCTGGAGTTCTTTCAGGAGCAGGAACTGCTAATACAACATAAAGCTTACGTATTGAAGTGTAATTGCTATTGCTATAAAGCAGAAGAAGGTCTAGCCCCGTGATGGCAAACCTTGGCACTCTGGGTGTTCTTGGACTTCAACTCCCAGAAGCCCAAGTCGGCACTTCTGCTGATTGGGGCTTCTGGGAATTGAAGTTCAAGAACAGCTGGAGTGCCAAAACTGGCCACCACTGGTCTAGCCAATGGCCCAGATAACACTTGAAGTAGATCACTGCTGGTCAAAAAATAGTCTTAATTATTTTGTCCTCTTAATTAGTGTTGAATTTTCCTATAATTCATATACTCCCATCATTTTAAACTGTGCAGCGCTTTGATGCAGATGAAGTTTTCTGTACGGACATCCTTTAACTGGATAAACTTTTTTCCTCCTTCATCTCAGACTGAACGGCACTTAGCAGTGCCCTAGCTGAGGCCGTTGGCCCAAACAGTGGCCACGTTTCTTTGCTTTGGCCGATGCGGCCACTCAGGGACCCCAAAAAGCCAGTGAGGAGATGAGCCCAATCTAAAATGTTGTAATTAATAGCCAGACCATTTTCCAGCTACACCGCAGCCAAGAAACCTCAACACCTACAGAAGCAGCAATCGAGACGACAGGACCTCTCTCCCTTCCTTCCTTCCTTCCTTCCTTCCTGCTCTAGGACTTATTTTTTGGCAGGCGTGCATCCTTATGGTAAGGTAGCAGAGGCAGGACAACATATGCGCATGTGTGCGTGTATGTGTGTGTGTGAGAGAGATATGTATATTTATTTATGTCTCTCCTTTGCCTATCCAAGGAGGAGCAGGATAATCAAGTGGTTGGTGTCAGGGAAGATGAATCTGAGATACTAGGGAGCAGTGCAGTAAAAAGATTACCGCGTTATTATTGTTTGGTTGCTTTTCCCCCCATGGTCCACCATGACAGCTCGCCCGTCATCTGTAAAAAATGTCTCCACAAGAGATAATCATCGGAAACTCAATAAAGCGTCAAGGGGAGCCTCGCCTGCCATCCATCACGGGGAGCCTGGAAATTTTCGGCTTTCTGCTCTCCCCGCCCTGCCATCCATATAAATGTCTGTAATATATTTTGCACAGCATGCGTGGTGTGCAGCCTTCCCGATTTGGATGTTCTTATGGAAAAAAATATTTATACACAAAATATGCAAATTGTTAAAAAACAACCCTGCAAAACAAAGGCCGTTTTTCTTTCCTTCTTGCACGTGTGATCTCTCTTTATAAAAGAAGGCTGCAGCTGAATTTATTCTTTTTAATAAAACACATTCACCCAAAAAAATTAATGCAACTTCTTTGTGAGTAGCTCTCCCCCCTCCATGTGCAAACACTGGCATTTCCCTCCTCAAACAAAAATATGCACTGATTGAAAAAAGCAGGGAACACAGTAAAACACTGCTAGCTGCATGGATTTCCTTGGGCAAAGTCTGGCAAGACTTGCTCCCTTTTTGTGAAAGGTGGCTTTGCACATTTAGTGCGAATGCGCACATTCGGTGCCATCCAAAGTCCTCTCCCCATACTCCATCAACACACTGCAGGTGTCATCCCCCCCCCCCCACACACACACACTTTGAAATGTGATCTGTTGGCCTTGAATTTCAACCTCCATGGGTATTTCCTAAATATGTTCTTTCAAAGAACTGCCATTGCTGGGGGGGAAAAGAAAAGAAAAACACTTTTCAACATTTCAGCCCCTCTGCTGTCAAAACCCAGGAATGTTCACAGAACCTGACATCTCTCAGAAGGCAGCTAAAATCCTAGTGAACATATGGATCATGTCTCCAGCTTGTAAGAAGACCTTGCAGATTCATATTACATACTACCCACCCATAATGTGTAAAAAAAAACCCAACAACCCCAGAGAGCATAGAAAAATTACTTTTTAGGTTTGTGGCTCTTAGGATCCTCAAAAGACTCCGGGACACATAGTTCAAACAAACACTTTTCTATGCTTGGCAACTGTGGCTTTCTTTAAACCCTGAAAACTGTGCTCTTTTACATTTTTATTGCCATTTTTAATTTTTTTTTAGTGTTTCTTCCTCATTGGGGGATTTTAAATATCTGTGTCTTCAAATTTGTTCTGTGACTGCAAAGGAGATGATGAGGGGAAAGCACTCTTAGGATTCAAATAACAGGGGCTAAAAGGGATTTTAGCTGCAGGCCAATGGTTAAGGAAGTTCCCAGCATCGGGTACAATGTTGACCTGGAGAGGCACAAGCAAGCCCTGTTTAGAGCAAAGGCCACTGTAGAGTTTGGTTACCTTCGAGGGAGTGAAGCCCTTTCTCTTTGGCGGTTTCATAGACGCTGCTGAACTCATCCCCCAGGTTGGGGTCGGCCCCAGCTGTGAGCAGTAGGTTTACTACCCTGTGGAAAAAGAGGAGAGAAAGGAAAAGTTGCGTCAGGGATGGAAGGAGCTGGAGAAGACGATTTTATGTCCAAGTTGGAGACAAACCTTTCAACCCACACTAAACCACTTAAGGCAGCAAAAACACTCCAGGACAGATCAAAGGGATCCATGACATTTCCCCCCAGCATTCATCCACAGCCATATGGAAACCATAACAGAAGACTGTCCACTGAGATTTTTGTTCGTGAAATGTGCATAAAACTATCTCTCCACTCAAGATGAGGAAAGTAGCAGCGGACACTGAGAGGACTAAGCCAGAGAACAACCCTTGACATCCTCTGAACGGAGATGAGCCTCAAGTTGGCCATCGCAGATCCAGGAAGAGCTTGATGGCAAGAACAAACATCCTTGATGAGACGGAAGAGCAAAATCAAAGTAGAAGACGGAGGAAGGAGCTCACTGGACAAAGAACGACATTAGAGGAGGAGGATGTAGCTGAGGGACTCAACCTCCCCTCTTTCACTTGGAGGGCCTTGAATAGGCTGAGGTTTGGAGTCCCTCAATGCAAGACCCACAGGCTCAAGTGGGGCTGCTGGTGGACAACAACACGCGGTGTGAATGTGGAGAGATACAGAATCCATTGGCTCATTGACTGGCCTGCCGATTACTATGTAATGATGAGGACTTAATTTTGGCCAAGGACAAAGTCAAAAAGGTGACTTGACTTTGGCAGTTTAAAGTCTGACCTAGACACAAGAGAAGACGACGACAGAATGATGTGTATGTACGGTACTGTAGGAAGGGAACAGCTTCATTTCCAGATCAGTAAAGCTGCCAATGACGGAGCCAAGAGCAAAGCAACCTGCAGATCCACAGATGATGGGTTGGTAAAGTTCAGTCCCTCCCTCACTAAATACCTGATACTCAAACATGAAGACCAGCAGATCCTGAGTAAACTTCCACCCACATCTGAAGGCGGCCTTCCCATGTCCCCAGAACTAATGGCAAGCAGCACAAAGCTCCTGCCAGTGCTCAACAGGGTCAACGGTACTTCTAAAGCAGGTGTGGCTGCCAACTACTTTGATTTCAAAGGTGTGTATGCTGCTTTTGGAAAACTAAAACTCAAGGGAGTTTGCTGTTATAGATTTCTACAATTTTATAACTGTATAAAAGGGATGTTTAAAATTACTTTCTAACTAACTACTTCTTCTTCCGTGTCAAGGCCAGACATGAAACTGCCAAAATCAACCCACCTTTTGGTGAGTTCATTCTGCAGTTCCTTGGGCCTGACCTAGTGTGAGAAAGATTAGCTGGCAACACAAGGCTGACGTTACCAGGGTACACTTGATTGTGGTTCAAAAATGGCAAAATCTTCAAGGAACCTCTTTCTGTGTAACAAACTGGTAAGATGCCTTGAAACAATTAAGAACTGTTTGTCGATAAGTTCAGTTTTTAAAAATCCAAATAAAAAGCTTAATTTTTATATAAGCAAAGCCGCCCAAGTCACCGTAAGGACAGTAACTGAGGTGGTCTGTGCCTCTTCCCGACACCTGGCTTGCTTGCTTGAGTTGGCTGCAATTCCAGAATAGGATGAAAGGAAAGTGGTACCCTATAGATAGGGACAGAACCCTCTCCTCACTTGTGAGCCTAGGACACTGGTGGTGAACCTATGGCATACGTGCCAGAGGTGGCACTTGCAGCCCTCTCTGTGGGTACGTGCACCATCGCCTCAGCGCAGCGTTCGCCCTGCCTCTCTGCCCAGCAGCCCAATGGGAGCGCTTCCTCCCTCCCACCAGCACCGAGTTTGCCCTGCCTCTCTGTTTGGGCACTTGATCTCTAAAAGGTTCGCCGTCCCTGGCCTAGGATCATGCAGGCTGCCGAGAACAGAAAGCCAGACTAGAAATGGCCCTTCTTTTCTCAAGTTCTCTTTCAGTCTCATGTGCCAGCAAAACGGCAGAGAGGCCAATCGGCTCCAGGCAGTTTGCAATATGCCGTCTTTCCCTTTTTACAGACTCAGTCTGACATTTGAGCCATCACAGATATTGATTGGCCCTGTTTAATTTGTAGGTAACAAAACATGCTCTAACTTTCAAGCAAATTAGCCTTTGCAAAGGTGAATGTGGAGCAAAATGGCCATTAAAGAGACACTTTTATTTATTCATTGTACTTCTGTCTTGCCATAGGGCCTAATGGGAAGCCAGAGTGGTTTCTAAGAGTATAAGGAAACAAAGCAATTAAAAGAGTTTTGGAAAGCAACTCAAACGCTTAAAAGGGAACACAAGACATGTATATATGTATAAACACACACACACAGTGTGCACGCACACGCACACACTATTTTAAAAAGGATGGAATAGTTACAACTTGACTTGCAACTACAGCCATCAAAACAAAGGACAAGCATTGTAAACTGGTTATTTGGTACCTCAGTTTCCATCTCTGTAAGAAGGGGAAACCCTTCAAGGCTCTGCAGAAGACTTCCAAAGATCCATTACAGAAAGACTTGATCAGCCCTATCACTTCAACAACCCCAGGTTTCTAATGGGTTGTTAGCTGCCCAGAGTAGGAAAATATCCCAGATGGCGGAATAGAAATGCAATAAATAAGATAAATACATAAAACCAAAACGGCAGTCTGACATAAAGAAACCCACTGTATGTTTTCAGGCAAATCCACATGTTAGGAAGGAATTCATTATGCTGAATGATGTTTGAGGTGCAGGACTGTTGTCACTACACAATAACAAAGGGAAGGAACACCAGCGCCTTCTTCCCCACCAGCCCACGGCAGAAAGACTCCCGGACTCCTGAGTAAGTAAGTGGCCCTTGGAAGAGGCCTCAGGATAAATAACGGGGGGAAAGGCAACGCATTAATTCGGAATTTCCTCCTCACTGATTTTATTTTATTATATTTATCCCACTTTTCTCCCAGTAAAAAAATACCCGCTTCCCCTCTGACGATGCTTTGGAGAGAGTTTTAAAACCATACCTCTTTTCTTAAAAAAAGTGTGTGTTAAATAGCCATTGTTGCCATAGCTGAATTACTGCCTTTAGTTGAGTTTCATAATATGCTGGTGGAGTTTTATGAGCTGCCTTCTGATAACTATAGTCTGGAAAGGCAACTACTATCTATCTACTGTATCTATCTGTCTGTCTGTCTGTCTGTCTGTCTGTCTGTCTGTCTATCAAAATTAACAAGCACACAGATTTTAACTGAGAATTTGATAGTCCATCTATATAAATCTATGGTGAGGCCCCACCTGGAATACTGTGTACAGTTCTGGTCGCCAAACCTCCAGAAGGATATTATGGAGTTGGAGAAAGTACAGAGGAGGGCAACCAGAAGGATGATTAGGGGACTGGAACACCTTCCGTACCATCTGAGGCTGCAATGGTTGTGCCTCTTCACTCTTGAACGACGGACGGCGTCTAAGAGGTGACCTGATTGAAGTTTATAAAATCATGCACGGTGTGGACAAAGTAGATAAGGAAAAAGTGTTTTCCCTATCGCACAACACTAGAACTAGGAGGCACTCCATGAAACTTTTGGGTACTAGTTCTCAAACAAATAAGAGAAAGTACTTTTTCACCCAGAGGATTACTGGTCTATGGAACTCCCTGCCAGAAGAAGTGGTGACAGCTGTCAGTCTTGACAGCTTTAAGAAAGGATTAGACAAGTTCATGGAGGACAAGGCTATCAATGGCTATAATTATGGATACTTAAGGACAACCTCCGGGTTGGAGAGATAGGCAGGATATCTCTCAATGCCATTTCCAGGGAATCCTAAGCAGGTGAAGAAGGCATCTCCTTAGGAAGAATAATACCCTGAAGCCAATGGTGAGCCACTGTCTGTGTGAGACAGAATGCTGGACTGGATGATGGGCTCCTGTGGCCTCTTCCAGCAAGGCTGTTCTTATGTTCTTATGGTTTCTACTGCTGGAAAAATAATCCCAACATCTGCACCTAGAAACAGTGCCAGCATGAGATAAGGCCACGTGTATGCTTATGCTTTGCTTCTACCAAACTCCACCAGTAACGAAGCTTCTAACTGACGGATCCTTCCAAGACTCTGGGGTCCTAACAGCTTTGCTATTTACCAGCTCTATGAGTCAAATGGGGGCAAGGATGCACGTTTGAATCTGCAGTGTAGCTGGCTTGCTGATCAACTGCACAGATTGGTTGCATTGCTGTACTGCAGCCAGCACAGTGTGAGTTCGATCCTGATGGGGATCAAGGTGACTCAGCCTTCCATCCTTACAAAGTTGGTAAAATGAGTCCCCAGCATGTTAATGGGGGCAAAATGCTAATTACTCTGTGAACCACCCGGAGAGTACACTAAGCACTATACAAGTATAATTGCTTTGCATGAAAAGTATTCAAAAAGCAAGATTAACATCTGGCAGGGTTCTGGGGGTCCCATCTCATATATCACAGAATCAGACCCAGAACTACGTAAGCTTTCTGCCAATTTGGCATGTGCCAGTAATTGAGCAAGGAATATCAACCTGGAATTACCTACTGCTCATTCCACTTGGAAAGAGGTCATGGCTGCCAGAGGAAAAACACACACCATGTTGCCCTCTCTTGTGTTTCTGGGCAGGTGCAAAGTAAGCCAAATCCCAATGTTGGTGCCACATTTTTCTTAGACCTGGGGGTGGGGGGCAGACCGGGCAGCTGCTGCACCCAGAACAGATTCTGGAGCCCTTCTGTAATGGGCCCTTGCTAAAATCATTATTAACCAGGCAGTCTTGCGAGTTTCAATAACTTGTGATTGAGCTGGTGCTCCATCGCCTCACTCAAGTAAGGCTTTAATTTGCTGATCAGCTCTTAATTGCATTAGCAGCCAGCCTCTTCCTCTGCAAACATATAAATCTGCATTGACCCCGGAGGGTAGACTTTAACTAAAGTTCACCAGGCAGTTAAATCAATGTCGGTAAGTGCATTCTGCTGTTAGTGAGTGGCGGGAGAGGGAGGAATTGGGCGGGGGGTAGGGGGGGGGGGTTAGGCTCACGTGGAAGTCAGTGTGGGCTAAG
The DNA here is from genome assembly GCA_035047305.1 of Bradypodion pumilum. NCBI lineage: Eukaryota > Metazoa > Chordata > Lepidosauria > Squamata > Chamaeleonidae > Bradypodion > Bradypodion pumilum. Next base: position 1,505,546 of record JAWDJD010000003.1, read on the forward strand.
TGAACTTGACTGGGCACAGGCAGGAAGCAGCTCCAGAGTCTGGATGATTTGCCAGTGGCGGAAGCTGGTGGGCCAAAGCAGATGGCCCTGTTCAGACTGGACACTGGCAAGCACATCCGAGAGAGAAAGAGAGAGAGAAGGAGTACCAAGCTGAAGCCATGGGCTGGAAAGTCTACTCCATTCAATGGCCAAAAAAACCTCCAAGTGACCGGTAGGGGAAAGGCCAGGAGACCCGTGCGCCCCAGGCCACTTCAATGCCAAGGACCTCTCTTCTCAGCCTCTGAAAACTCATCTTACACTGAGACCATGCCTATCCCAGCCCCTGCTAGGGTCACCCAGACACCCAGTTTCTTCCCAATGGGTGGAATAGCAATTCCACTTCTATACCGTCCCAGTAGAGTGCTTTAATGCACTCTCTGAGTGGTTCGCAAGGTAATTAGCATTTTGCCCCCATCATCCTGGGTGCTCATTTTGCCCACCTCAGAAGGATGGAAGGAAGGCTGAGCCAACCTTGAGCCCTGTCAGGATCGAACTCAGATCATGAGCAGTTTTGGCTGCAGTACAGCAGTTTAACCCCCTGTGTCGCCAGGGCTCTGGAATGACAGAGCTGAAGGCTAACCATGCCCAACTGTCACCACGGACACCAGGAGCATTGCTTTCTAAACACTGCAGGGGTGGACTGACACCTCTGAGCAGCAGGAAGGAAAATGCTACACCGGTCACTTGCCAGGTGGGCAGGTTAGTCTACGCTGGGTTACCTGTTTCACACGGACGGCCCCTTCCTACCTGCATACGGCTTCTGTCAAGCAGCACCCCAGCTTCTACGTTCCCATACCACGTTCTGCAAAGGTCGGCAGAAGCAGCCGCCTCAGCTACAGTTGGTGGCAGAGGGAGACAAATGAGTAGGTTGTTGGGGATGGAGACCTGACCAGGTAGAGGCTGGGGAAGGGTGTCTGCTCCTGCTAAGGAACAGTGGGTACCACAGAAGGAACCTATGAAGGAAACCAGGTATCATCAACAATTGAAACGCAAGAGCTGTGGCCCTTTAGAAGTCTAGCAGATTAATTTACATGTGACTGGGGGGGGGGACAATTTTGTCTTCTGCAGACACTTTACATTACATTACAATCCCAGGAGTAGGACTTTTTGAAATGGTAGCCGTGAAAGTCTGTGTTTCAAATAGATCAGCGAGTAAACAAAACTCAACGGCAAAAAAACGTGGTGGCACTTTAAAGACTTACCGCTGAATTTCAGTGAGAGATTTCATGGATCAAGTCCACTTTGCCAGTGAGACTTCATGGCATTTATTTATATACATCAGGTGCAGAGGTACAGAATGGTTGGTTAGCATTACAGATAAGCATACAAATCAATGTGGCTTTTTACAACTGGCAATACCTATTATTCCGATTAGTTGTGAAGCTTCGTCCTGTTGAATTACAAATGGTCAGTCGATGGAAGCAAGACAAATGTTGTGGCATTACACATTTTCTAATGAGTTTACCCTTCAGGCCTAGCATCCACTGTGTGAGTGGCCCAGGAGTAGGGCTGTAATAACCCATACAATGCCACAGTGGAATAAATTGGTTAGTCTTTAAAGTGCTACCACCCATTTGCTTTTACAGTGGTACCTTGCTTAAAGAGCATAATGCGCTCAACGGGATGGCTCTTTAAGTGAGCTTGCTCTTTAAGCGAAACACCATTGTAAGTGACCAATGGTGACTTCTGGCGGGGGGGGATTGCAAACCCCGATTTAGTTGCTAAGCGAGTTTTTGGTTGGTTTTAGTTGTTAAGCAAGGCGACCATTCAGAGAAAATACTGCTCTTCAAACGAGTTAGTCTCTGACCAAGGTGTTCTTTATGTACTTCTGTGATATATGCTGAAAACAGACCAACACAGCTTCCTCTTTGAAAACTGCTCTCGATTTAAAGCACAGTCACCAATTGTCAGTGAGCAACATGCAAACACCTCCAGTGGCAAGTTTGACTTCCACAACTCAAACCTTGGCACAGTCATGAAGCTGGCATGATCTTGGATAAGGCAGACCTCCAAGCCCTCCCAGGTAAATACCCCATCAGCAGCAGAGTTGCTGTGAACGTATTGAGGGAGGCAGGGCTGGGCAGGGCAGAAGTCAAGTATTAGGAACAATACAGGATTCAGGAGACAATCAGTAACTTCCTGTTCCCGAGCGTGTCACATACACGGTGTGATAAGTGTTATCAAATAAGGCCCTATATCCATGATGGCAAACCTTGGCACTCCAGTCCAGGTGTTCTTGGACTTGAGTTCCCAGAAGCCCAAGTCTCTGTGAATCCACACGCATGGGTTTATTGCGCATACATTTTTAAGAAACAGCTCAAAACCTTCCTCTTCATGGCCTTCAAGAATATTTTACCTTTGCCATTAAGTTAGTTGTTAGATTTAAGAACATAAGAAGAGCCTTGCTGGAAGAGGCCACAGGAGCCCATGATCCAGTCCAGCCTTCTGTCTCAGACAGACAGTGGCTCACCATTGGCTTCAGGGTATTCTTCCCAAGCAGATGCCTTGTTCACCTGCTTAGGATTCCTGCCTGGAAATGGCCTTGAGAGATATCCTCCTGCCTATCTCTCCAACCCAGAGGTTGTCCTTAGGTACATCCATAATTATAGCCATTGATACCCTTGTCCTCCATGATCCTTTCTTAAGGATTAGAGCCTGCTTACCCTCAGATGCCATCAGATATCCATTTTATTGTTTGTTAGCTGGATAAAATTGTTGTTTAATTGTTTGTACACTACCCAGAATGGGAATTATCCCAGATAGGCAGCATAAAAATGTAATGAATGAATGAATGAATGAATGAATGTGGGCATTTCCCCCCCTAAAAATGGCTTTGCAGGAGACAAAGGGACAAGCTAATAGCCTTGCTGAAATCTCTTTCTAAGGCGTCTAGAGTAGCTGCAAAGTAAAGGCAAGTTTCAGAGGAAGACCCAAAGCCCTGCTGCCCTGGGTCGTACTGAAGCCTTGGAAGAGTGGGTCCAAGCAAGCCCCAGCCCCAGCCCCAATGGAGAGATGCTGAATGAGTAAGAAGGAAGAGGAGGAAGGCAAGAGGGAAACTACTTTGCACTTGATCCATGAGCCTCTCCCTATATCCTCAGGGGCCGGCCCTGCAAAATGCCACCTCTCCGAGAACCTTGGATTTTTAAAAGGGCAAAGGAACGAGAAGGTGCCTCTATGAAAGAGCCACTTGCACAAACATGTTGTGCCAACTCTTAACCAAGAAACTATATAGGTTCTTTTAGGCAGGGTTAGCTACCAAGAAAGGGCCTGGAATGGAGGCCAGGCTTGATGGATGGAGGACCATCTGGGGCAATTATTGTAGCATGAAGAGCCTTTCTCCTCAGCTCCTCCAAGTCTTTGCACCTCCAAAGACCAGGTTCTGGTCCACCAGTCACCCGGAATGGTCAACAACCGTCACACTCCACCGCTGGCCATTGTCCAACAGCAAAGGTCGGGGGGTGCTAAACCCATCCCTCCAAAACCGGGCAAACAAGGGAGCCCAAGGCTGCTTGGACATCAAAGTTAAGCAAACAGACCCCCAGGCCGCTGCCTCTTGGCCTGTCTTAAGGAGCAACCCCCCCAAGGGGGGGTCACGACTTTTGGCTTGTCATACCACACATCAAAGTTTGCACCACACACGAACTCAGCGCATGGATTTGTATCTTGTCGCCCGAGAGCGGATATTCAGCCTTTGTGTGCCAGTTTAATCCTGTGTTTTCCCAAATAATTAAGCCTTTTTTTTGCTTATGAACTTGTGACTAAGTAAAGCACCCCTGAGAGGGTGTAACATCAAAGCCCATTCCAACTGGCTGTCCCCAGTTTCCTAAAATTGGATTTCTCTCCCCTTCTTTTGCTTCATTTTTTAAATGAAAACTAATTGAATTTAGTTGTAGACTGAGCACATTGAAGAGCTGCCTTGAACGGTTACAAGAAGACACAAAGATTGCCCTGGGAACTCTTGGGAGAGGAGGGCAGGAGGCCACAGGGAGGGGCTTCTGGCCACCAAAGCCTACACACATAGCACAACACACAAAAGCAACCCGTGCAAGTAGGGCTGTTCGGGCAGTGGCGCGCACGGACGCTAGTTGGTCGTTGTGACGGATCTCCCACCCCATCTCTAAAGCATGCCACAGATCAAGGCCATTCCCAACCCAAAGAGTCACCTGAAGGTGGATAGCAGAGATGGATGAAACATTAAGGCAAGCCACACCAAAGACCTAGCTTCCACACTTCCCAGGGAAGGATGAGCCCTGGAAGGAAAGGGAGCCCATGTGTTGAAAGGAAGGCCGTGGCTCAGTGGCAGATCACCTGCATTGCACACACGAGACCACAGGCCCCATCTCTGCCAGTGTCTCCAGAAAGAGATGGGGGAGGAAACACACCTCTTACCTGCAACAACCAGCAGGCAGATTCTTCTGCACATTCCTGATTTCCCTGTACAGCCCTAGTCAACATTCCACTAGACCAGGGGTGCCCAAATTTTTCGGGCCGAGGGGTGGTCACGCGGTTCAGGAGGCTGGCCACTCCAGGCTATGGGCTGGATCTGGCCCTCGACACCAATTCATCTGGCCCATGAAGCCGTTGTATGGGCACGTTTTACTTCTGCCTCCAGGGACGATGAGAGCTTTGTGGGCCAGATGAACTGGCATCAAGGGCCGGATCTGGCCCGTGGGCCATAGTTTGGGTACCCCTGCACTAGACAAAAGACTTCCATCTGTTTTGGACTGCAGCTTCTCAATTCTGCCATGTATCCCCCCCCCCCTAATCAGAATTCTGGAAGCTGCAACCTAACAATCAACCTTCCCAGAGCCATTTCCGTGACTCACACGTGGACTTTGATGGCCCTGTGGAACTCCCAGGTGAAATGGCTGGGTGTGACAAAGCTCCATGGGAGCTGCAAAAGATTATGGGACAGGGAGTCTTTCTGCTCATTTGACTCTGAAAAAGATGTTTCTTACAAAACTAAACTGTAGGCGTTATAAACCAAAACTTACGTGGCATTTCGGTTTATGGCTGCTACCATTAGAGCTGTCCAGCCAAGCTTGTGTCGAGCATTCATGTTGGCTCCTTCCTGCAACAACCTAAAGTGAAAAAGAAACACATCACATGTCTATTAGCAGGTAAGGCAATGGGCCAGTTAGCATCGAATGATAAACTGTGGTATAGCATCAGCATGACTAAGATGCATGGGGGCCACTGGGCTCACCTACAGCTCTCTTCTCTGAGCCTTTTAAAATCTGCAAACATAACACCGTTTGAAACTACCAGCCACTGTTTATTCACTGTCGCACTGGGTCTGTTGTATGCCATAAACTGGGGACTGGGAGAAAATGTGCAAGAAAGGGGATTGCAGACATCTGTCATCGATAATAACGGTGTGGATGGTGGGGATAAGCCCTAATAAGTACTGGTTCCACTTCACATACAGGGCACGCAGGACCTCAAAGCACTTGGCAAACATCACTGACTTCTGTGAAGTTAGGTCAGGAGTTCCCAAACGTTTTGGGCCGCGGGTTGGTCACGTGGTTCAGGGGGCCAGTCACTATGGCCCACAGGCCAGATCCTGTCCCCAATGCGAATTCATCCAGCCCACGAAGCCCTCGTTGCTCCCGGAAGTGGAAATAATTCCGCTTCTGGGAGCAACAAGGGCTTTGTGGGTTGGATGAATTGGTGTCAGGGGCTGGATACGGCTTGCAGGCCATAGTCTGGGCACCCCTGAGTTAGACAATAAGATCCTCACATGACTAATGAGTCGCCTGAACCCCACAAGGGCTTGTCTAAGGTCCTATCATAAATTCACAATGGAGAGGGATTCAAATATGGGACGTAGAATCAAAGATTCATAAGCGAGATGGATGGAGGCCGAAGAGGCCATCTAGTTCAATGGCTCCAGTGCTGGAGGGCTTACCACCTCTTGAGGTTGTTGGTTCCACTGTCGTACTGCTCTAACCATTAAGAAAATGTCCCTGATATTCAGCCTATATCTGGCTTCCTGTAGTTTGGGCCCATTATTACGACATCTAATATCTGGATATGCAACAGATTCGTAGTCACTGGACTACACTAGCTACCATTTAAGCATGGTGATATAATGCAATGGCTGAGACTACTGAACCTTCAGGAGAAAAATGTTCTTTAAAAAACAAAACAAAACATGGTTACGTGTATATAACAGCACTTCACATTTCCAACCCCCACCCCCCCACCCCCACTATGGAATTTTAGACTGTACACTCCGTGGGTGCAAAATGGCAATATAAATAAATAATTTAATTTACATTCAATTGTTTGATTTCTACACTGCCCACTCGGCAGTGCTAGGATAAATAAGTGCTAGGATAACATAAATACTAATTTTATGATAGCTTCCTACATAAATCGTGCAAATATATAACAGATGCCCCTTTAGAAGTCAGGTTTTACTGATTCAAAAAAAAACCACTGTCCAATATCTTTTTACTATTTTATGCTCTTGCAAGAGCAAAACCAAAATAGAAGATGGAGGAAGGAGCTCACTGGACCAAGAAAAACATGAGAGGAGGAGGGTATAAGCTGAGGATCTCAACCTCCCCTATGTCACTTGGAGGACCCTGAATAGGCTGAGGATTGGAGCTCCCAAATGCAAGACCAACATGCTCATGTGGTCTGTTGGCAGACAACAACATATGGTGTGAAGGTGGAGAGATACAGAATCCATGGGTTCATTTACTGGTTTGCCAATTACTACTGGAAACACCTACCAATGAGGATTTAAGTTTAGCCAACATCAAAGCCAAGAAACTTTTGGCAGTCCGAAGTTTGATCCGGACAAGAAAGAAGAACCATTTTATGCTGGCGTAATGCAGTTACGGACTGCAGTGGCTCAAGTAAGTAAGACGCTGACTGGGAAGCGGAAGGTCAGCAGTTCGATTCCCAAGTACTGCAGGACGGAATGAGCTCCCGTCTTTGTCCCAGCTCCTGCCAACCTAGCAGTTCGAAAGCAAGAAATTGCAAGTAGATAAATAGGGACCACTTCGGTGGGAAGGTAAACAGCGTTCCGTGCGCTCCGGTGTCTAGTCATGCCTGCCACATGACCACGGAAATGTCTGCAGAAGCAGACAACGCTGGGCTCTTCGGCTTGGAAACAGAGATGAGCACTGCACCCTAGAGTCGGATACGACTGGCTTTCGAACAAGGGAAATCTTTATCTTTAATGCAATTATGCACAAATCCTGGTGACAACTTGCAACAAAGTTAAGGCTTAGGCATTTGTTGCTGTGCATCAAATTGCACAACTTCAGGCTCAGCAACACATGCCTACACTACCTTCTTAACTTACAGCACCTTGCTGCCGCTGGATCTATGCCCTGCCCACTGAATGAGTCTGGCAAGCGCAACTAGAAGGATTCTTCAAGCTAACGTTATATACGGGCAGGAAGCAAGGAAGAAGTCTTCACAAGGAGGATCGGATGTCATGCAGAACTCTGGAACTGGAGAGCCATAGGAAAAAAGACAATGCTTCTCTCATCCTCTCTAATCTCACTGAGGAAAGAGGACAACCTTGCAGGAACATGGCACACCAATGGCATTAAAGAAAAATTATCACAGCTGGTGGTATGGTCTCTTTGCTCTCTAGGAACCTCAGATTCATGGTCCTCCTCTTCTCAGCTCTTGGAAGTACTTAGATGTGCCGGTCTCGGAGGCAAAAAGGAACATCAATGAGATCCAAGCATCTGAGTTCTGGCCCAATGCCCCCCAATTCCTAAAGGACAGGAGGAGTTTTCAAAGCTGGTTATCACCGCAGCTGTGACCCCCTGCACTTCCATCTCCTGATAAAGATCACTACGCACCCGAAGGAAACACATTTTTCTTTGCCTGAAAAGAAGAAAAGGAGCATGGCCAGACAGCTAAGTGGCGAGCTGAACTGATCTGCTGATGGCCAGATCGGATGACACCTGGGCAGATGGAGCTGTTTACCGTGATAACAAGGATGCACCTTGTGGCCAGATGTGTCTCGCTCAAAACTGTAGCACTTGCAAAGCATGAATGAAAACGGCCAACACCATCTGGAAGCCCTCAGTGGCAACCTCATTGGTTTGTACCACAGCACAAATCATCACAGCGATCTAAAACACCCAGGTTTATTCACAAGTACTTCCTATTCAAGTCTACCACAGTTGATTTCTTTAAAAGGACATTCAAAAGGCACAACTGCAAACAAATCCAGTAAAAAAGGTGGAAAACACACACATACACATACACAAAAAGACCACTGTGGTTTCACAAAAAGCTCAGAGAAGACCTGGAAATTAAAAAAGGACACATACAGAATGGCCAGAAAGGAAGAGTACAGAGAAATAGCCAAGAACTATTAAAAAGGAAAAAGAGGAGAATGGGCTGAGGTTATCGAGAGATGCTAAAAGTGTTTTAGGAGTCAGACTTCATCCACAAAACCTCACATCAAAATAGAGCAATTCATCTTTAAGGTGCTACAATGGTTTTGACTTCTTCACTTTTTTGTTCTGTTTTATTTTATTATTATTATTATTATTATTATTATTTATTAGATTTTTACCCCGCCTCACTCGACACAACGTGCGGCTCGAGGCGGCATACAACATACTTAACACAATACAATTCATTATACAATACAGTACAATAAAGGTAAAGGTTTCCCTTGCTCGAAAGCCAGTCGTATCCGACTCTAGGGTGCAGTGCTCATCTCTGTTTCTAAGCCGAAGAGCCAGCGCTGTCTGCTTCTGCAGACGTTTCCGTGGTCATGTAGCAGGCATGACTAGACACCAGAGCACACAGAACACTGTTACCTTCCAACCGAAGTGGTCTCTTTTTATCTACTTGCAATTTCTTGCTTTCGAACTGCTAGGTTGGCAGGAACTGGGCCAGACGGGAGCTCATTTCCGTCCTGCAGTACTCAGGAAGCGAACTGCTGACCTTCCGCTTCCCAGTCAGCCTCTTAGCCACTTCAGCCACTGCAGTCTCAAGTACAATAACAACATCAAATATAAGCACGATATAACAGTATGAAAAATATAATAGGAAAAGAAGATAATAATCATACAATACAGTAAATACAAGATCTTAACCTATAAAATTGAGGGTTAACTGTTGGAACTTCGTATAGGCTCCTTAGCCAGGCCCCACTAACCCGCACTCACCATTCGTGCACATGGCCGAACTGGGTATGCAGGTAAACACAGGATTGAGAATTGCGCTAGAAGGGCAAGAGCCCCACAAACGCGAATAAACTAAATCAACTTCAATACCCAACGTTCTTTGCGCCGCGCCGCAGCCAATCAGGCTGAGAGGCGCAACCACAAAGAACGCTGAGAAATGCGCTGTGGACAATCAAAAGCGAGCTGCAGAAAAAAAAGCAACAAAAACACAAACCACAAACCCATTACTACAATCCCCAGAGTCCTGTGCGCCATGACCGCGCAGAACGCTGAGGAATCCGGCGCCCAATTTTTTTTAAAAAAACTCACCGCCACATAGCCACAAACACCAGCCGGCCTCCTTTCCCTCCCCAACGGCGCCTGAAGCTCCCGATCGGAGTTTCCCATTTAATATCAGTAGGTGGGGGGGGCGACCCCCCTCTCCGCTGGCTCCCCTGGGGTTGGGAGGTTTGGGGGGACAAAGGGGTATGTCCCCCCCAACCCTTCTGGACCTAGGAGACCAGGGAGAGTGGATCGATTTCACTCCTACCCCTAAGAAAAACTCTGTTTTTAAAGAGAAGAAACCAAGCGGTTTCTTCTCTTTAAATCTATAAATGCACACATTACACATGGACTAAACAAAATATATAAATAAGCTATTTCATTTCTTCTTATAAAGAGGGGCTTTCAAAGCATAAGAGATGTCCTGTGATACGTTTTGATATCACCTTCCATTAAAAATTTATAAGAAACATCCTGTGTCCTCCTGTGCCACAAATCTTGACCAAGAAATAAGTTCTCCATTTTGTAGTTTGCAAAGTATGAATGTACAATAAAAACAATGCATGGAGAACTTAAAGATTGGGAGATGGGTTTGCTACTAATGATCCTGACCCATCTGGCGGCCACTCACTCCTGCACAAGTCCACAAGAGATAAAGGAAAAAAACCCAAGGTTCTGTCCCAATTCTTTCTCAGACATCCCTTAAAGCCGTGATGGCGAACCTTGGCACTCCAGGTGTTCTTAGGACTTCAATTCCCAAAAGGCCAAGTCTCTGTGAATCCACACACATGGGTTTACTGGGCGTACGCACAGTAAACCCATCCGCGTGGAGTCACAGAGACTTTGGCGTCTGGGAACTGAAGTCCAAGAACACCTGGAGTGCCAAGGTACGCCATCAAGGCCCGGAAGCCTCAGTTTGGCTTGATCTCTCCCCCTCCACAGACAAATTAGAAAAGAGAAGCAACCTGCCTTTCAGTCCAGCTCAGGCCCAGCACCTTGGAAAATTCACTTTCATTCTAGCTTCTATAAGCAGAAGCCACCACACTTCTATACTGCCCCATATAAGCGCTTAGTGCCCTCTCTGGGAGGTTCACAACAGTTACAACAGATTAACTACTGCGCCATCGTTGTTCTCTTCTGTTTCTCTGCAATGGTTATGATCATCGTTCTCTTTCTGTCTATTTGACAGACACTGAAAAACCACATTCAGGGTTCTGACTCTTTTTCTCCCCTTCTACTTTCGCTTATTTGTAATTTTAAGTGTTTATTCAATCATCCATCCAGGTTTTTCTTTTCTCTTTACTACAGGAATTGTCCTTTTTGCATCCTTACCTGATAATATCTCTGGTTTCAATCCACAGTTCTTCTGGTTGATGGTCAATTTCTTTACAGTACACAAAACTGTATACAAATCGTCCAAAGATGCTGTGCTAACTTAAGAACAGCTTCCTAACTCTGAGCTGATGGCACATTTACTATAGAATTATGAAGTTAAGATCTACTGAGTCCATCCTCGCCCTTACCTTTCTTCCCTAGCTCAGCTTTCTTAGCCACAGGTTGGCACATGGAGAAGTAGGCATGAGAGAGCAGGTCAGCCAGGAGGAGGGACATGAGGAGGACTATCCAGAGGGACACAACACCACCACCACCACCCAGCTCTGTTTCAGAAGGTGTTTCCAGGGCAGCTCTGGCTGTTCACCATTAGCAAGCCACACTTACAAACATATACTATTCTTCTGCAGCGGCTTAGTGATTAAGATGCTGAACCGGGCGATTGGAAGGTTGTCAGGTCAGCAGTTCGAGACCTGAGTACAGCATGACTGAGTACAGCATGAGCTCCCATCTCTGACCCAGCTCCTGCCAACCTAGCAGTTTGAAAGCAAGAAATTGTAAGCATATAAATAGGGACCACTTCGGTGGGAAAGGTAAACAGCATTCCATGCACTCTGGTGTTGTCATGTCTGCCACATGTCCATGAAAACATCTGCAAACGTAAACAGCGCTGGCTATTTCGTAGTGGACCAGGTTACTTTAAGAGAATGTGTTACTCCAAGATCATCCGCCCGATTGTAAGCTTCGGCGAGGGGATGGCAACAGAAATTGAATAAAGCAAACAAACAGAGATGAACACTGAGCCCTAGAGTCGGATATGACTGGCTTCTGAGCAAGGACAATCTTTACCTTTACCCTTAATTCTTCTTCTTCAGTGGCAGGAAGCCCCATGTTAGAAAATAGGGGCACATGATGTAAATCACTTCAGGCTCACTCTGGAAGGACAGAATGGAGAAACCCGGGATGTCGAACAACCACAGTGGCCTCAAGGAGCAAAAACCCACATATTGACATTTCAATTAGGGGTATTTTTTAAAAAATCAGCACGTGGGGATTGAACAATTTAGCAGCTTTCCGGAAGGGTTGAACTTTATGTTTTGGGCAATCACGATCCTCATGAATGTATCCGCCCCGCAGCCTGATTCAATCACAACAGATCAATAGAGTGACGACCACTGTTCAGCTTCTAGACAACCAAATGTTATTTTCCTGAAGGGTTATTTTATTGCTAATTAAATAAAATTCTCTTTAAGGATGCTCATCCCCATTTTAACTAAATAAGGCTCAGGCAGGCTCAGTTAAATGGATTTTCTGAATGGCGTCCACACATTCACACATGCAAAGCACTGACACAGTCTCTGCATACAGAGTCAGGAATATTCTAAGGGAAGGGTGAGATCGTTTGTGTCCAGGCCACTGTCTAAGATGGCAAGGCATCCATATCAATGATGCCACCCGGGGGGTGGGGGGTGTGGGGTGGGGGTGGGGACCCCAGTAAACTCACAGGAAGAATGTTAAATCCTGAATTCCATTTCTAGGAAAGCTCAGGTTTGCCCATGAATTCCCTAAGATCCCCTTGGAGATGCAAGCAGGAGAGGCCAGAAAAGTCATGTTTTTAAAAAGTCCTTAGTGACAGATCACCCCCCACCCCACGTTAGTTGCCCTTGTCGCTGCAGCTTAATTATTTCCACAATGCTAAAAAGCTTTTTAAACTTTCACCTATACAAGCCCATGAAGACATCCCCATTATGTTGTTGTTGTTGTGCAGTTACATAGTCGGGTCTGACCCTTTGTGACGCCATGAACTATCGTATGCCAGGCACCCCTATCCTCCACCACCCTCCTCAGCCCGCCCAGCTCTGTGCCCATTGCGTCAACAATACCATCTAGCCATCTCATTCTCTGCCACCCCCTTCTTCTTTTGCCCTCCACCTTTACCTCTGGAGTAATGTAGTTACTCTCTTATCACTACATAAACACACCCCAAAAGTGCCTAAATGCAAGGCCGACATGCTGGAGCAGGGGCAAAAGGCGGACAAAAATGCATGCTGTGAATGTGGGAGATACAGAATCCATGGGCTCATTTATTTGTCTGCCAACGACTACCAGAAACATGTACTGATGTGAACTTAAGTTTGGCCAACGACAAAGGCAAGGAAGTGGCTTCATTTTGGGCTTGATCAGGACAAGAAAGAATACGACAACTACAAAAATAACTAAACTACAAGTAGGTTATCGTTTGCAAATTACTTCCAAGCCCCTGGGGAGGGGGAAGAGGAGGAAGAATTCTTTTATCCTCAATTTCTAAAACCCAGCCATGCTTTCTGAAGGGGGAATCCATACCCTGCAGGCAAAAGAGGTCTTAGGGTCCTAGGCAACAGGTAAGTCCTCTCCCCTAGTGCAGGGGCATGTTTGTTCCTTGGGGTAGGAAAGAACAGACCCTCCCTCCCTCCTTCCCTCCCAGAGTGAAAGCAGATGAACCAGGGAACTGCCTCTCTTTGGGCATCTCCGGCACTTTGCTCTCCCCACCCCACGACATATGGGGCTTTCTATTCAGGCCTCCGATCCCATGAGTTCTGGGTGAGCGCCTCCGGGTCACTTCTGCTTAAAAGGAAGAGCCCAAAGGGCATGTTTGAGTTTGTGCTCAGCGCCTGCAAGCCGGCCAGCTTCACCCTCTTGACAGGTGGATGAAGAGGAAGCTGGAAACTTGAACTTTTGGCCACAACAAAAGCTTCTGTTCCTGGGGAAATGTTGCCTCTCCTGTTAAACAGCTGGAGCAGCCGACACATTAGATACCCTTTGATTTGTGAGAAGGCCTGCAACAACTACGAGGCCACAGGCCCAGATCTCAGTGGAAACAGCATGCCAGTTCATCACAGCACAGTTGGGCCAGCAGAGTGCCCACTGGTCCGTGCATGTCTTCCCGCGGAAGGGATGACTCTTCACAAAAACTGAAACATAGCTCTGCACCTGCATTTTTTGTCCCAGGACCGAAAAGTGGGCAAGCACGAGGAGGCTCTGAAATAGCCCGGCACACATTTTAGAGACAGGCAATGTTAAAACGTCCTTTGAAAAGGGTAATGAATTGTTGGATTTCTTCTATAAAACTGAGAGCCATTGCTGAAACATTCTCATGTTGCCAGAAATATCAACTACTGTATTCGATTTCCAAGCAGAAGAGAGGCCGCATGGGCGAAGAATGCTAGATGTGCCACATCTCTGGACAGTCTGCCTGTACTTCACTTCCTCAAGATGGGCTGGAGTACAACTCCCAAACCCTCCCTTACCTGTGAGATGCATTCCTGAACGAACCAGGTAAAGGTTTTCAACAAGTGCAAAGGGTGAAGCATTTTTCTGACACAAGGGCTGGGAAAGCTAAGTGGGAGAAGGCTGGAAAACCCAAGCTAACTCAAGGTCACTTTTGGCAAGCACCACCAATAAGGACCAGGTCCCTGCTTGCAGTAGCCGTGGTGGAAGCCAGATCCTGGCTGCACCAGAACGAGGCCTCCTCAGGGGTAACCCAGGAAAGAGGGCTACCTCTGGAGATGATTAGCCCTCTCATCAAACCCAAAAACAACTGGCTGTGCTTAGCAATGAGTGCTTGAGAGTCAAGCGTTCTGGCTCTTCCAAATACCTCTGTGTAGGAGAGAGCCAAGGGGTTGGGGAGTGGGTCACAGGCCTAGGGGTTCCAGCAACCCTCCGGAAGGTTACAAGAGATTTATTTATTTATTGGATTTATATAACCGCCTTTTTGACTAAGTGACCCAAGGTGGCTCACAACATCAGTTAAAACCCATACCCAATACTAATTAAAACCAAATAAAAAAACTATCTAAAACATCCACAAAACCTCCCCAATCCCCTTAAAAGAAGGAGCTGATGAAGCAGCTGAAACAACCCAGCTGCATAAATGCCCAGGCTCAAGCCCAAGCTCAGTGGAGAAAGTTGAGAGGCCAGCGGAGGCCTTCAGAGAAGACACATGGCTCCTGGGACAGTTGCGAACCAGGATGCTTTTGATGGACAACAGTGACATGGCTGCCAAGAATTGGCTCTCAGGGCAAGCTTATAGCAACCTGGTGAGGCCGTTCCTCAATGTGGAGAGCAAGGAGAACACTGTGGGTCTCTGACTTGGGTTCAACCCATGTGGCATCTTGTGTGCTGGCACCAGTGGCCAGAGGGAGAAAGGACAGAGGAGGATTCTTACCCCAGAGTGGAAGCCAGCCTGAGATCAGCACAGAGATAGCCCATGGGGGAAAAACTCACTCCGTCAACCTCTGCCTCTGGTTCACCCTTTAGAAATGAAGACTTGGCCCTCAAACACACCTCAAAGGGTCGAGCCTGAACCCTCTTGTTCCTTAAACCACGATTTCCATAACCCTGATGGAGCTGCTCTGCCACTGTGGGGAGTGCTCGATCATGACAGGCGGCCTGCCTGTAACTGTTCTTCTTCGTCTTCACCTGTGAATCTGTACGTGCAGTAAACCCATTCATGTGGATTCACAGAGACCATGAAGAAGAACTTGATAGAGCACAGAAGCAGAAATAGGCATTGTAGATAAGCCTGTAATTAGACCATTGTTATATTTAACAAAGCTATAGCAATATCAATTACTCTTTTCTACCACCCCATAGCAGTTATTGCACTCTCTGGGCTGTTGACAAATTAATTAGCATTTTGCCCCCAACACGCTTGGTACTCATTTTACCCACCTTGGGTGGATGGATGGAAGAGGTTGAGTCAACCTGGATCCCCATCAGGATTGAACTCACAATGTTTTGGCTGCAGTACAACAGTTTATCCAGTGCACCACCAGGGCTCTTTAGCTGTTCAGTCAGACCCCCTGAGTCTGGGCAAACCGGCCATGAGCCTCCTGAGGCGCGAGATCCCTGCAGCACAGCCTACATGCGCCTGATTCAGGGTGCCCCGGAGAGGAGGAGGCTTACCTGTCTGTTTCAGAAGCATGGTTGATCCGAGCAGCTTCCAGCAGAGCATCCTCTGGAAAAGACAAAGAAGGAGAGACGGTTGTTGTGAGGGTGATATGAAAGTATGACACAGCCAAAGAATGCCTCATGCATGGGTGCTGAGAGCATGTGGAAGGCAAGTACAAGGAGGCAAGTGCATTGGCTTTGCCCCCTCCACACTCTGAACAGACTAACTAAAGCAGGGGTGCCCAAACTACGGCCTGTGAGCCGGATCTGCCCCGATGCCAATTCATCCAGCCTGCGCCGCCCTCAGAAGCAGAAGTAAAACGCACTGCCCACGTCACTCCCGGAAGAAGAAGTAAAATGCTCCCGTACGGGTGCCGTAGTTTCGGCACCCCTGGCTTAAGCAGAAAAAAATGGCAGCTTGAAATTTATCTCTTCCTGTTGCAAAACAGATTGCAAGGTGTGTTTTACTTCCGTTTCCGGTGGGAGGAAGTGCGTGACTGGCCCGCTGAACCATGTGACTGGCCCGTGGCCTGAAAAGTGTGGGCATCCCTGAACTAAAACAACAGTCCACAGAGAAGGGGAGTTACTATGTCTCTCCATGCGCCCCATATGAGCCAGAGCCCCTGGTGTTTCACGTTCTACTTCACGGGGAGAGTCTGCATGGACAAAGGGTCCTCCCTGCCTCCTTCAGACTGTTGCTCTTGCGTGGGATGTTACACTATTCATTAAAGAGCAAACCCTGACTTGGGATTCAAACTGCACACCTAAAAAGACTTAACAAGACAGTAAATGAAAAACACTAAAAGACTATAGTCAGGCCAGACCCATTAACAATGCTGCTGCTATCCAGAAACTCCCACATGCTTCCTTCCCTTGTGCAGCCTTCAGTGAAGACACAGACATGTTCCCTGAGCAGTGGGGTTGGTTTCTCTGTCCTTTGCATCGCCCGACTGGCTATGCACATCTTGCCTTTTCTGTTGCCAGCAAAGAACCAGAGGCAGGCACAGCCAGCTATGTGCTACCTACAGGGTGCATGCATTATCAGTGCATCCTTTAAACCAGGGTTCCCCAAACTCTGGTTCTTGGACTTCAACTCCCAGAAGCCTCAGTCAGTACATTGGCTGATCAGTGCTTTGGGGAATTGACTGAGGCTTCTGGGAATTGAAGTCCAAAACCCAAATGTTGGGAAAAACTGCTTTAAACTAACAATTTCCAAAAGGCTGATGGGCTTCAGACATACAGTACTGCACTTTATTTTTCCTCCTGGTTTCATATTGGGTTACAACAGCAGATCTAGAGATGTGAAGGCCCAAAATAATAATACAGTAATAATAATAAAAATAAAACCCAGGGACATTTGGGGAAAACAGAGGGTTTTATTTTTATTTTTTCTTGAAGTCTTTTTTGGGTTTTCTCTCAGAAAACTGGGGAAAATAAATAAATAAATATACATACATATACATATACATATACATATACATATACATATACATACATACATACATACATACATACATATATATATATATATATATATATATATATATATATATATATATATATATATATATATATATATATATATATATATATATATATATATATATATATATATATGTATATATGTATATATGTATATATGCATATATGCATATATGTATATATGTATATATACATACACACACACACACACACACACACACACGTATATATATTGCTTTTTTTAAATGGGTGTCTTATGTCTATTTGATACTGTGGAGAGGAAATATAAATACAGTAAAGCCTCGCATAAAGAACGCTTCACTTAGAGACTAACTTGCTTAAAGAGCAGAATTTTCTCTGAATGGTCGCCTCATTTAACAACTAAAACCAACCAAAAAACTCATTTAGCAACTAAATCGGGGTTTGCAATCCACCACCCCCACCCCCACAAGTCTGTATACTGTATGTGAACCGCCTTGAGTCGCCCTGCGCGAGTAAGGCGGAATACAAATATAACAAATAAATAAAATAAATAATAAATAGTCACAATTGGTCACTTACAATGGTGTTTCACTTAAAGAGCAAACTCGCTTAAAGAGCAATTTTTATTTTATTTAATTAAAGAGCAATCCCGTGGAACGCATTATGCTCTTTAAGCGAGGTAACACTGTACTTTTCTTTGTTACTAATGTTGACGGTTTGTTACTAATGTTTCTTCTGGTTTTATAAAACTTATTGCTGTTTTGTGCATGCTCCAAATAGTAGCAAAACCTTTCACACCATTTGTTACAATTACAAAGGCTTTTTTTTAAAAAAACCTTCTATTTGTAATAACTGTTTGAATACATGGTGTTTTGCGACCCCCGAGCACCTACACTGCAGTGGCTCAAGTGGCTAAGACGCTGACTGGGAGGCGGAAGGTCAGCAGTTCGATTCCCGAGGACTGCAGGACGGAGTGAGCTTCCATCGCTGCCCCAGCTCCTGCCAACCTAGCAGTTTGAAAGCAAAAAATTGCAAGTAGATAAATAGGGACCACTTTGGTGGGAAGGAAACAGCGTTCCGTGCGCTCTGGTGTCTAGTCATGCCTGCCACATGACCACGGAAACGTCTGCAGAAGCAGACAGCGCTGGCTCTTCGGCTTTGAAAGAGATGAGCACTGAACCCTAGAGTCGGATACGACTGGCTTTCAAGCAAGGGAAACCTACATTGTGTTTTTATCAGAGTAAATAAAACAAAACAACAAACAAACAAAAACCACAAAAATGTTGTAGCACCTGAAAGACGAACTCCTGTAATTAAATGTGAGCTTTTGTGGATCAAGTCCACTTCACACCAATTGATAATTTTATGCCAAATCAAATTGTAAATAGTCATTTATATGTTCCTAAGATAACAAGAGTGACTTTCAATCTAGAAAAAAAAAGAAGTTAATGTATTTTTTTCGAAAACAAAAAACCCAAAATTCTTTTTTTTTTTCCTGGGGGAAACCAAATACCACCACCACCACCCCCCAATGGCTTTAAAATGTCCAAATGTTTTACATCTCTATAGCTATCTCTGGCTTAGGAGAACTTGCCCTCCTAGATTTGGGACACTTACAAAGTCACCCACTTGAGGTCTGACGCCATGAAGGAAGGCATCAAGCGATGCGGTTCCAGCAAGCAGACCACTGGGAGAGCAGGATGAAGACATGCAACGATGTGCTAGAGAAGCCTCTTTTGCCCCCATCACAGCCCAGGAAGCCCCCTAAGCCCTGTCTGGCTGGGCAAAGGAAGTGACCCACAGGCCAGGAAGAGGATCAAGTGAGACTTGGTATAGGGCAGCTTCCCACTTCCGTAACATCCAAAATATCTGGAACATACCGATAGGAGAAATGGCCCGCTTGCTTAATTTAACATCGTCTACTCCAGCTGGAAGAACCTCACTCAACTCTTTCCCAACAGTCCTTAAAGGACTTTTAGCAGTTGGGGGGGGGGTTTGTTACCTGTGAGGAGGGGACAGGAGGAAATGAAGGCCCTGGGAAGAGAGCTGGCAAGGCCCCTGCAGTAGGAGAACAGTCCAATTCTGCTCAGCTCCCCTGGGTCTGGAAGGAAGGCAACTTTTCTGCAGGTGAAGTTTCTACTCAGGCAGCTCAGGACACACCTGGGAAACCTGTGAACCTCTCTGTACAGGGCCAGGCTACCTCACAGCACCAAAGGCCAACACTACGCTGAGGGTCTCTTCTTCACGTCCTGCCTGTGAGCAGCTGGCTGCCTACCCTCTGACCTGACCAGACCAGCCTTGCCCCATCCGCCAATCCACCCCAATGTGCTGGGCTGCAGCTCACAACCCAGTCAGCGCAGAAGGAAGCACAACCCCGTAGGCAATGGTAGCACTGGCTGTACCGCCTCCTGAGGGGCCCAGGGCTGCACAACCGCTGGGGCTACTCGGGGCAAAGAGGAGACCTTTTCCTCTCCATCCCTAAAATGCAGACTTGCTATGCTTTCAGCTCCAAGGTGGCCAACTTTGTGCCAAGAGGGGCCGCAGTGAGTTAAATGGTTAAGATGCTGAATGTGACGACCAGAAGGTCGGTGGGCCAGTGGTTCCGAAACAAGAGTGCTGCACAAACAGAGTGAGCTCCCATTACCTATCCCGGCTCCTGCCATCCTAGCAGTTCAAAAGCAAGAAATTGCAAGTAGATATATGGGTACCGCTTTGGCAGGAAAGATAACAGCATCCCATGCACTCCGGCTTCTAGTCCTGCCTGCCACATGACCTCGGAAACATCTACAGATGCAGATAGCACTGGCTCTTGGGCTGTAGCACCGTTTCCTCCTAGCTTCAGATGCGACTGGCTTTTGAACAAGGGGGACCTTGACCCTTTTGATCTCCACTGCAATGCTTCTATGCAACACCACCACCACCACTGGAAGCCATAAGTAAAACAGGCAATGTTGTTGCCTCCCGGCACGCTGGATAGGAAATCTCCTTCTGTTCTGGAAACAAGGAGACTTTCCACCCATGCCCACAACCCTGCAGAGCTCCACTGAGGACTAGCTGCTTGCGGAGGAAGGCGGGAAGGGCTCCTTCGCCCGGTCACCTTTGGAGACGTGGCTCTTCCCGGAGCAAAAGGCCAGCCCGGCGGCAGCGGCGGCAACAGCAGTGGCATTGGTGAAGTTAGGGGCCCTGGGCCCCCTCCGGTTCCGGTGCTCCCGGTGCTCCCGGTGGTGGTGGCCGGCCCGCTCTGGGTTGGGCCAGAGGCGCAGGCGGCTGGTCTCCCTTGGGGCGGCCGTCCCTGCCGGGCAGGGGCCCAGCCGGGGCAGCCAGCCACCTTTGGGGGCCAGCAGTGGGCCCGGGTCCTGAGCGGAGGCTGCGCTCGGGCTCCCCCTGCCGGCTTCCTGCAGATCCACCTCCAAAGCTGCTTTGCGCAGCGGCGGCGACCGCATCACGGCGTCCGGGCAGCACCCCCTGGAGGCCGCGCGTGGCCGCTGCAGCTCCGCCGCCGCCGCCGCCTGCAGAGCCAGCGCTGGTTCGCGGCGGCCCCTAGCGGGCTCCTCGCGGAACTGCACCACTTCTCCGCGCCCGGCGGCGACCAAGGTTGGAGCGGCGGCTGTGGCGGCGGCTGAGGCGAAGGTTTCTCGCCGGCCCAGTTCTCGCGCCGAGGCCCCGCGTATCGCCGGCGGGCACCGGGCGCCGCCGACCCCGAGCAGGCGCGTCATGGCGGGCGGCAGCGGCCTGCTCATAAGGCAGCCCACCACCAGCATCTCGCGCCCCCTCCCCGCCGGCCGGCCACTGACCGCCGGCCCACCACTCTTCCAGTCGCCCGGGAAACCAAGATGGCGGACCCCCGGGCGCATGCGCGCGGAGAGGAATGCCCCCCGCCACGCAAGGCGCGCTGCGGGAGGCGCTCATGGGAGCTGTAGTCTTGGACTGCCCAGGCTCCGCCCTCGTCCTGGGCGGCCCCGGCTTGGAGGGACTACAACCCCCAAAGGCCCCTGCGCCAGGCCGCCAGGCTTCAACAAAGAGGCCCATTGTTGGGGCCAGGTGCGTCATGGGAAATGGAGTCAGGCCGGCCGGCATGGAAAGAGGGCGGAGCCCTGAAGGAGGCGGTGACTGAGGCTGACTGGTTTGAGATGCCGGAAGCGCCCGAAACAAAAAATGCCCCGAGTTCGAGACCCGCCGCGGGAAGGAGCGTTTGAGAGGCAGGGGTAGAAAGGGGAAATCTGCAAGCACGTAAAATAGTGAAGAGACGCTTACCCTTGAGGTGCAATAAGGCAAACCAAATATTGGGACAGTTTAGCTCCACTCTTACAACAGAAAGCAATAGCGACCAACACAAAGAAACTCCCCATACAAAGCATTGTGGTTATTCCCACCTGATGTGGCCAGGGCCCAACATGGACATTTACAACAAAACATAAACAAAAGTTGGTTACCACAGAAATGAGATGCCTGAGGAAGGCTACTGCAGTGACTAGAAGGGATGAAATCAGGAATGAGACTATAAGGGAAAGGACTGGAATACAACCGATCTTAAACTACGTACAGAGACAGCAAATAAAAAGCTTTGACCAATTGGAGAGAATGCCCTGGGATTCCATACTGTACAAGGAGGCATCACATGTGGGGGGAAAGGAGAAGGACAAAGACCACGAGTTGGACCCAGGGCTAAGTAGGTGGAGAGAGAACATCAGACAAATATTACAAGAATAATATGTTGGGGTTTTGATGATAATAATAATAATAATAATAATAATAATAATAATAATAATAATAATAATAATAATAATAATAATAATAATAATAATAATAATAATAATTTTATTATTTATTTATTTTTCACGCTTATATACCGCCCACTCAGGTACAACACAACTCAGGGCGGTTTACATAGCGGACAGTAAATACATAAAAGACACATAATAAAACAAAGTTAAAAGTTAAAAAACCCACCCCTAAAAGGTGCGCAAGTACCGAAGGGACCTTGGGGGAAGGCACACTTCTCTATACCAACCACCCAACGGTACCCCCATCCCCACCCGCACCCCAAACTTGGCCCGCCAGCCAGGTCTTCAGTTCCTTCCTAAAGGGCAACAACTCCGTCTGGAGACGCAGTTCCACAGGCAGGAGGTTCCAAAGGGCTGGTGCGGACACGGAGAAGGCCCTCCTCCTCCTTGTGCCAGAGAGGCGAGCCCCCCGGGCCGATGGCACAATTAGAGAGCCCCTCTGGTCAGGTGAATGAAACCGATTCCTGCTGGATCAGGCCAAAGGCCTCTCTAGTCCAGTATTTATTTATTTGTTGGGTTTATATAACCACTCTTTTCGCCTAAGCGACCCAGGGCGGCTCACAACGTCAGTTAAAACCTATACCCAATCTTAACCTATAAAACCAAGCATTAACCGTTGGAACTGGCTATAGGCTGCTATGCGTCGCCCTACTGACCCACACCCACCCTTCGTGTGCACGGCCGAATTCCCTACGCAGGTCAACGAAGGATTTAATAATCCGGCACGGGAGCCTCAGCCCCACAAACGGTAAGAAAGGGAAAGAACTTCACGTCCCAACAGTCATTGCGCCGCGGCGCGCCAGAGCCAATCAGGCTGAGAGGCTCACGCACGCCGCAGCGTTCGGACATGCGCGCAGCCAATCAAACGAAAAGCATGTTAAAAAAACGCAGCACAAACACAAAGCACGAACCCATAACTACAAGCCCCAGCGTCCTGCGCGCCATGAGCGCGCAGAACGCTGAGGCAGCCTGCGCGCGAAAACAAAACTTAAAGAAAGCCGGCTCCGCCGCCATTCATCCTCACGGGCGAGCCAGCATGGCCCATGGGGGAAGAAAATGAAACAAACCCGCCGCCCCTGCTCTTCCGTTCGAAGGGACTGCCACCGCGCCAAAAATAAAAACAATCCACCCACCACCCCTCCCCCGCAACTGCCCTTCTTCCCAACGGGAAAACAAGCATGGCCCATGGAAACGAAAGGCACCCTCCCCGCAACAATGCTCCCTTCCCAAGGGCCATCCAGCATGGCCCATGGGATCAAAAGGCACCCCCCGCCGTAAGTGCCCTTCCTAACCACGGGCAAACAAGCATGGCCAATGGGAAGAAAAGGCACCCCCGCTGCAAGTAGCCTACCTTCCCACGGGCCACCAAGCATGGTCCGTGAGAACAAAAGGCACCCCCCCCTTAAAAAAGGACACACCAAAAATCAAATCAAAACCATTCAAAAAAAGAAATCTAACCTTTAAAAAATAAACACAAACAAAGACAGGAAAAACATACAACAAAAAACAACAGCCCCCCCCCCAACAAAATTCATATTCCAGCGTCCTTTTCACTTAAATATCGGAGATCACAACTTACCAACACAGGTCCAGCCACGCCGAGAAACAGAATTGAAATGGCAAAAGAACAGGAAGAATACACAGGACAGGACAAACATTACACAACAGCACCACCATGTGGCCACAGGAAAAATGACACTCAATGAATTCGAATTACACTTACACATTTTTAAAAAAATCTTATCCAAAGTACATCTATCACCAAAAAAAAAAATGACAAATTATTTTTAAAAATGCAATTATTGGGAAAAAATATATATCAACCTTTCCACTTTTAAAAATCCAAATTTATTTATAACAGTTTAAAAAACTACCTATGTATAAAAAAACAATATTTTTAAAAATAACATAACTCATTTAAACACACATACAACAAAAATCATCCAAAACCATTTCTCATATTTTTTTAAACACAAAACCCCCAAAAAAGCCCGGCAACGCCGGGCAACCCTTGCTAGTGCTAAATAAAACTGAATACTATAGAACTATCTAAAAACATGTATAGCCCCCCATCCCCTTAAAAAGAAGGACACCCACACAGGTGTAAATAAGGACCCCGGCCAGGGCTAAGTAAGCCAGCAGGGCTGGGTTGTGGTACCACTTGTACCCCACACCTGCTGGCATAGCCACGTTTTTAGGCCTTCCTGAAGGGAAGCAGATCTGCCTGGAGGCGTAATTCAAGTGGCAGGAGGTTCCATAGGGCCGGAGCAGATACCGAGAAGGCTCTTCTCCTGGTCCCAGTGAGGTGTGCCTCCCTGGCTGATGGGGCCACTAGGGAGCCCCTGCAGTCTGCAATTGTAGGATGGGTCGAAAACCTTGGGGTGTCGCGGTTTCTTAAGTATCCTGGCCCACTACCATGAAGGGCTTTAAAGGTCAAAACCAGCACCTTGAATTGCACTCGGAGGCATACTGGCAACCAGTGCAGCTCCCGTAGCAGCGGCGAGGCACGGGCATAACGCCCGCGCACTGTCGCCACCCGGGCAGCCGCATTCTGAACCAGCTGTAGCTTCCGAATGGTCATCAAGGGTAGTCCCATATAGAGCGCATTGCAATAATCCAGTCTGGAGGTGACCAGAGCATGGGTGACCAAAAGTAAGGAGTCCCGGTCCAAGAGTGGGCATAATTGGCGGATGACACAAAGTTGCGCAAAAGCCCTCCTGGCCACGACTGCCACCTGCCCTTCGAGCAGTGATCGTAAGTCCAGAAGGACCCCCAAATTATGCACCGGGTCTGTCTGGGGCAAAAAAGCCCCACCCAGCACCAAAGATGGTAGCTCCTGGGATAACGTGGGGCCCTGAACCCACAGCCACTCAGTCTTGCCAGGGTTCAGCTAAAACCCATTGTCCCCCATCCAGACCCTCACAGCCTCCAGGCACCTGGTTAGGACTCCGACTGCATCCCTCAGGTTCCCACAGGCTGATATATTCTGTTGGGTATCGTCAGCATATTGATCATACCTCACTCCGTGGGAATGTATGATCTCACCCAGCGGCTTCATATAGATGAGAGTGCCGAGCCCTGTGGCACCCCATACTGGAGAGGCCTAGATCTGGACAACTCATCCTCCAACGACACCGACTGAGTCCGGCCCCTCAGAAATGAGGAAAACCAGGACCACACAGTGCCCTGGGCTCCCAGCCCTCGGAGCCGTTCCAGAAGGATAGTGTGGTTGACGATATCGAAGGCCGCTGAGAGGTCAAAGAGCGAGGACAGAAGGATTACCCGTCCTGCTCATGCCAGAGATCATCCATAAGTGCAACCAGTGCAGTCTTGGTACCATAGCTGTCAAGTATCCCGTATTGGCTGGGAAAACCCCTTATTTTACCCTCTTTCCCACCGTCATCCCTTATTGATCAGACTGCAATGCCCTATTGCCGCCATTGGAGGGCAGCACAGGATAAGCATAGCTGTCAAGTATCCCTTATTGGCCAGGAAAACCCCTTATTTTACCCTCTTCCCTGCCATCATCCTGTATTAATTCGACTGCACTGCCCTATTGCCACCATTGGAGGGCAGCAAAGGATAAGCATAGCTGTCAAGTATCCCGTATTTGCTGGGAAATTTCCCTTATTTCCAAATCCAAAACTTGACAGGTATGCTCTGTACCATATCTGGGCCTGAATCCTGACTGAAAAGGGTCCAGATAATCCGCTTCATCCAGAACCCCCTGGAGCTGCCGTGCCACTGCTTTTTCCAGTACCTTCCCTAAAAAGGGAAGGTTGGATACAGGCCTGAAGTTGTCCAATATTGTTGGGTCAAGCGGTGGTTTCTTCACCAACGCATGTTTGAATGATGACAGAAACACCCCCTCCCGTAAAGAAGCATTTACCATCGCTCCAGTATCCTTCTCTAACAGGGGCCACAGAGGAAGCCTAGAAGAAGGATGCATGCACAGTTTGGGTGGGAGGGTGTCAGTGTTATCCCAAATCTGGAAACAGGCCCCCTTTATTTTCATTTACACTGTACTTTATTTTCAATAAAATTGCTTTTTCCATTTCCCCCCAACTCTACTGGGGAGCCATCCATCCATGGTTCACTTGCAGGTAGACAACTGCAAGGGTTAATTTTTAATTATTATTTTTGAAGAAACCACTCTTTGGAGAGGCTTTCCAGAAGGCCAGTCGCAGAGGTGGCAGTCATTAAGAGCCCGAAGAATTAAGCAAGATAGAAATAACCAGGGAGGAGGTCCTTGCATGTCTTGTTAAGCTAAACACTAACAAATCCCCAGGACCAGATGGCATCCATCCACGAGTTCTCAGGGAACTTAAAGATGAAATTGCTGATATCCTAGCCAAAATATATAATCTTTCCCTCAAATCAGGCTTTGTGCCTGATGACTGGAAGGTAGCGAATGTAACACCAATTTTCAAAAAAGGATCCAGGGGTGATCCAGGAAATTACCGGCCTGTCAGTTTGACATGTGTCCCAGGTAAAGTGATGGAAACCATCCTAAAAGATAGAATTAATAGGTACATAGAAGAGGAGGCGCTGCTAAAGGAGAGCCAACATGGCTTTTGCAAGGGCAAATCATGCCTCACTAATCTGTTGGAATTTTTTGAGAGTGTCAACAAGCATGTGGATAAGGGGGATCCAGTTGACATTGTTTATCTGGACTTTCAGAAGGCTTTTGACAAGGTCCCACACCAAAGGCTCTTGAATAAACTTACCAGTCATGGAATAAAGGGACAGGTCTTGTCCTGGATCAGCAACTGGCTAAGGGACAGGAAACAGAGGGTAGCACTAAATGGACACTTCTCCAAGTGGAGGGAAGTAAAGAGTGGGGTCCCCCAAGGTTCAGTACTGGGACCCCTGCTTTTCAACCTCTTCATAAATGATCTAGAGGTAGGAGTAAAAAGCAAGGTAGCCAAATTTGCTGACGACACTAAATTATACAGGGTAGTGAAAACTGTGAGAGATTGTGAGGAGCTCCAGAGGGATCTCTCGACACTGGGGGAGTGGGCAAAACAGTGGCAAATGAGCTTCAACATCAGTAAGTGCAGAGTGATGCATGTTGGGGCAAAAAAACCCAATTACATTTATAAACTGATGGGGTCTGAACTCTCTGCGACAAACCAGGAAAGAGACCTTGGTGTCCTGGTGGACAGCTCAATGAAGGTGTCAACCCAGTGTGCCTCAGCAGTGAAAAAAGCAAACTCAATGTTAGGGATCATTAGGAAGGGTATAGAAAATAAGTCAGCAAGTGTCATTTTGCCTCTTTATAAATCTATGGTGAGGCCCCATCTGGAATACTGTGTACAGTTCTGGTCGCCATACCTCCAGAAGGATATTATGGAGTTGGAGAAAGTACAGAGGAGGGCAACCAGAATGATTCGGGGACTGGAACACCTTCCTTACCATCTGAGGCTGCAACGGTTGGGCCTCTTCACTCTTGAACGACGGCGTCTAAGAGGTGACCTGATTGAAGTTTATAAAATCATGCACGGTGTGGACAAAGTGGATAAGGAAAAACTGTTTTCCCTATCGCACAACACTAGAACTAGGGGACACTCGATGAAACTTTTGGGTACTAGTTCTCAAACAAATAAGAGAAAGTACTTTTTCACCCAGAGGATTACTGGTCTATGGAACTCCCTGCCAGAAGAAGTGGTGACAGCTGTCAGTCTTGACAGCTTTAAGAAAGGATTAGACAAGTTCATGGAGGACAAGAGTATCAATGGCTATAATTATGGATACTTAAGGACAACCTCCGGGTTGGAGAGATAGGCAGGATATCTCTCAATAAATGCCATTTCCAGGCAGGAATCCTAAGCAGGTGAAGGCATCTATCTGCTTGGGAATAATAATACCCTGAAGCCAATGGTGAGCCACTGTGTGAGACAGAATGCTGGACTGGATGGGCTGTGGCCTGTTCCAGCAAGGCTGTTCTTATGTTCTTATGTTCTTATTCATGGGGAATTGTTTTAAAAAGTAATTGCAGCTGCTTGGCTTAAAATGCATTTTTCCTTTCTGCCAAATAGGCACAGCAGACTTAACCTTTTTGCTCCTGGTTGATATTATCTCATTGGCAGTTGTGCTTGGGATGTCCTAAAAATTGATAGAGATGTTGTCATGTATTCTATTATGTTCTGTCTTTGTATACAGTACTGTATTTGAAGCAGGAACCTCTCTGAATATTCTCATTTGCCCTGGGGGAAAGCCTTCCTTCTCAACTCTTGCCTGCCATGTGTCTGTGACATCACAACGCCACCCCACCGCCACCCCCGTCTCACTCTCTGCAACCCTGGGCTTTGTACTCCTGCCGCTGGTTTGCAAAGGTATCCTGGTGGTGATAGGATATGCAGCTGAGGGTCAAAGAGCTGGGCCTGTGGTAAGGTCCTTGTTCAGCAGTAGGTTTGGAAATGTGCCTTTTCATTGACGTATGTCTGGCTAGGGAATCCAAAGACCCCTGTCACAAAAGGGCTAATGTGGTATAGCAATAAGAAAGTGCTGGATTGGGACCCACCAAGCCATGAGCCTTGGGCTAGTCACACGCTCTCTACCTCAAGGGAGAGAAGAGCCACGCGCATTGCCTTGAGGTCCCTGGAGCAAAGGAGATGCAAAGCGAACTCTCTATATTATCATCCTTTGCTTTCCAGAGAGGAAAGGGGGAGGTTTGCCAAAGGCCTCCTCACCCAGGCATTTTGTGGCAGTCACATCTTGCAATCTTAGTTCCTGTGTTATGTTTCTATAAGAAGTATATTTCGAGGACAATCTGCACATGATCAGAGACAGCCTGTAACACTTCACGATCCAGGATACGGTCCTGACAGCTTTGGCAATGGCAATAGCCACAGCCCTCCTAGGCAAAACAAGGTGATGCTCTGGCGTAGCTGCTCTGCTCTAGCCCTGGCTTAACACTATTGAGCATTTTGTTGGCAGGAGGTCCCCCATCTCCATTGGTCCAGGCTCCAGTAGCCAGAGGGGCTTGCACATGCTAACCAGCTGCCCAGATCATTCCCGCACGGACCAGGCTGGCTGGCTGCTGGTGGTGTGGGGGCTGACTGAGAAGTACATGAAGCACCAGTCTCTGTCTCCAAGGAACAGGCTGGGCTGGAGGGGTGGGGAGGCGATCCTGGCCGGGCTTCTGCCAGCTGCCCTTGCAATGCATGGGCTGAGTCATGTCTGGCAGGGAGAGAAAGCAAAGGCAAGGAGGCCGGAAGGCAAAGGAGAAGCCTGCAGGGGCCATCAGGCTGTTTGCCTCTAAGCTGGGTCCAGGTACAGAAGCAGAGCCCGGGAAAGGGACTTCATTGGATTGCAAAGCTTTGGTGTATGGGACCAAGGTCACCAGGACAGCCGAAGAGCTGGCTTAACACAACTTTATTACATGCTGGTCAGAGGGAACATGAGGTAATGGCGGACGAACAGCTCAATATATACAGTGGCTATACATTTGAATGTGGCTCCTTGATAGCCTATTGGCTACAGGCTGCGTGACGTCATTGCAGGTCACGCCCTTCTTGTCCAGGTGAAGGTAGTGGCGGGAATCTTCCCGCGCTGTTGTTCTAGGTGAGTCTTGGACCAATGAGCTTGGACGCTCGCTATTGCCATCTAGTGGTCACTAGCTCGCGTCCTATTAAGGTTACAGTGATTCAGCTGGAGGTTACAATGTTACACATAGAAGAGGTTACATTGGATACACATGGATAGGTACATTGTTTAAAGGCACAGGCTTTAGGACACAACACCCCTCCCCCCTAGGATGAGACGAAGTCTCTTAGCCAAGATGGTTTATTGCACTCGCGTTTGGGCCGCGATGTGGGTTGGCCCACCCGGGGGCCGCTCCCACTTCCTTGTTCCCTGGACCCTTGTACTGTACTGGGAGAGGGAGACTTGTTAGAGGCTTGCTGCGGCTTTGCAGCTTTGAGGGGAGAGGTGGATTCTGTTGTGGGTGAACCGGGGGCACCAGGGGCTAACGAAAACCCCCTCTTCTCGCTTGGATGGGTGGGGGACCACTCCGAAAAACCCCCCCGGTTCTGAAACTCAAAATTAAACTCTGTTAGGGGATCCCGCGGGGTATCTACGAGGGCAAATTCCTTCTCCTCCCCCCTTGGTGGGGACTCTGGACCCCCCTCTCCTCCCCCTTGGGCTAAACGGGTGGGGGAGAACCCTAACGCTGAATTTGTATCCGTTTTTTCGGCGCCCTGATTTCCTGGGACCCGGCTCCGGAGCTGGTCCGCGTGCCGCCGCCAAAGTAGACCTGTGTTGGTCTCCACGCGGTACGAAACGGGACCGGTTTGTTCCACGACCACCCCCGGCACCCAGGTTGGCCCCGCGCTGGCGTAGTTCCTGCAATGTACCGGGGCACCCACACCGAAACTCTTGGTGGCTTCTAACCCTATGTTCCTCCCCTTGTCCTCAACTCTCGTGGGATCTAGTCTAGTGAGTATGGTGGTCAGCTTCCTGCGCATTAAAAGCTCCGCAGGGGAGTAGCCTGACGCTAGCGGGGTCACCCTGTACCCTAGCAGAAACTGACACACTTGCAGGTTGAGGTCCCCGGGGCCCATGCGCCGCAGCGCGTCCTTCGTGGTGCGTACGAGGCGCTCCACTTGGCCATTGGTGGCCGGATGGAAAGGGGCGGAGGTGATGTGCCGGATGGCGTTAATCTCAGTGAATGCCCTGAACTCAGCGGACGTGAAGCAACTAGCGTTATCGCTAATTAGAGTGTCGGGTATGCCGAACGTGGAAAAAATTCTCCGCAAATGCTTAATTGTCACGGCCGAGGAGGTGCCCGTGACTGGGATGACCTCCAACCACTTGGAGAAAGCGTCCACAACAAGGAGAAACAGGGTTCCTCGGAACGGGCCCGCGAAATCTATGTGCACCCGGGACCACGGCCCCTTAGCCGCGTCCCATTCCCTGTGGGGAAGGCGGGCCTCCTCCGGTCTGGAGCATTGGCAGCTCTCGCAAGTGCCGACCATGTGCGTCTAACTGGGGCCACCAGAAGTAACTCCGGGCCAGCGCTTTGGAGCGCACAATTCCGGGGTGGCTGACGTGCAGCAGTTTAAGCACCCGCGGTCGAAGGGATGTAGGGATCACCACCCGCTGCCCCCACAAGAGGCACCCCCTCTCTAGGGACAGTTCCAGCCTCTTCCTAAAAAATGGGGCGAATTCCTCTGCTGGGGAAGACGCCGGCCACCCTTTCTGTACCCAGGAGCAAACCGCCGCCAACGTCTTGTCCTTGCCTGTCGCTTTGGCGATGTCGGCGGGCACTACGGGGGGCGAATCCAGCACCTCTATCATGAGAACCTGATGGTCTCGCTCCCCCTTGCTCACCTGGCTGGGCGTCAGGGGGAGGGGGGACCTCGATAGAGCGTCCGCATGGCTGACCTCTTTCCCGGGCCGGTAGACCAACGCGTGCTGGTACGCGTTGAGAAAAATAGCCCACCGGAGCATCCTCGGGGACAGGATCTGTGGCGTGGGCTTATCTGCGGTGAAAATGCCTAGTAGGGGCTTGTGGTCAGTCACGATGGTGAAGGGGCGGCCATACAGAAAATCGTGAAATTTTTTGGTCCCTGCAACTATCGCCAGCGCTTCCCTATCTGTCTGGGCGTAATTCCTCTCCGCTTGGGACAGGGACCTTGAGTAAAACGCTACCGGGGCCTCCCTCCCATCATCCAACACGTGGCATAACACTGCCCCCACCCCCACCGGGGATGCATCGCAGACCAGTACCACCGGCCGTTTGGGATCGAAATGGGTGAGGACGGCGTCGGACGCCAGGAGCTGCTTCAATTCCGTGAATGCCCTCTCCTGGTCATCGCCCCACTTCCATGCCGCATCTTTTTTGAGCAACTTGTGAAGCGGCTCAGCCACCGCAGCCTTCCGTGGAAGGAAGGAGTGGTAGAAATTCAAGAGCCCTAGGAACGACTGCAACTCGGGCTTGGATGTGGGGCGAGGGGCTTTCTTGATGGCGGCCACCTTGGATGTGGACGGTTTGATCCCCTCGGGTGTTACCCGGAACCCTAAGAACTCAACCTCCTTCGCGAAGAAGACGCATTTGTCTTTTCGCAACCTCAACCCCGCCTGTTCGAATGCCGCCAGGACCTTGTTTAGCCTTTCAGCCAACTCGACCTCACTCCCCCCCGTTATCAATACGTCATCAAAATATGGTAAAACGCCGTCCAGCCCTTTGAGGAGGCGTTCCACGAGCGACTGGAAAATTCCAGGCACCGAGTTCACGCCGAATTGGAGGCGCGTCACCTGGAACGCCCCCTTATGCGTGACTATAGTCTGTGCAGCAGCTGCGGCAGGGGTTACCATGAGTTGCTGATAGGCCTGTGCCAGGTCGAGCTTAGCGAAACACTTTCCCCCATGTAACCTGGCTAGCAAATGGCTGACCACCGGCACCGGATACGCATTAGGGCGGATTGCCTTATTAATGGTGCACTTATAATCGGCGCAAATGCGAACCTCCCCATTGGCCTTCAATGCTGTGACAATTGGAGTTTCCCACTCCGCGGAATCAACAGGAACAAGAATCCCCTGGCCCACTAATTTGTCCAGTTCCGCCTCTATTTTGTCCTTGAGTGCAAAAGGCACTCTGCGCGGTTTGAGTCTTATTGGGCGGACCTCCGGGTCCAGGTCGAACGTTACTGGGGGTCCATTGAATTTCCCAAGTCCCTTCTTGAAGACTTCGGGGTGCGCATCGCACACCTCCTGTATTGGGTCAGACCCAACGGCGTGCACCCCCCCCCCAATGAACAGACCCAGGGGCTGAAACCATTCAGTCCCGAGGAGGCTGCAATTACCCCCCTTAAGAACGACTAGGGGGAGTTCCGCGGCGTGCCGCTTATACTGAACCTGGAATTTCCCAACCCCCAACACCGGGATACTGTTCCCTTGCATGTCCTGCAGCGTGGCCTTCAACGCTTTGAGCTTGGGCCATACGCGGGGGGCAATTCTCAAAAACTCCCTCTGAGAAATGATTGAGTAAGAGGAGCCAGAGTCAATCTCCATCCTAACAGGGGCCCCTTGCACCAGTACCTCAACAAAGTAACGGGGGTGTCCCATGGACACGCTGAAAACTGGGGCGTCGGCATCGCTGTCGTCGGAGATGCGGCCCACGCCGTCCTGCTTCCTCGTGGGCCGGCCGCCATCCTTTGGTCTCGTCGAGCGGTCTGGCCTCGCTGGGCGGTCGGGCGAGCTCCTCCGGTCCTTGCGCCGTTGTCTGCAAACTTTGGCGATGTGCCCGCGTCGCCCGCAGTTGTGGCACTCGGCCTTTCTGAACGGGCACCTGGCACGGTCGTGAGCCGCTCCGCAGCCGTCGCAACGCCGGCCCTCCTTCCGGACCCTCCGGACGTCCTCGTCGTCACTGCTTTTGGCGGACGATTTCGAAATTCGCCGGGCTGCGTGCACCGAACTCTCTGTTTTGTTGGCCTTCGGCCGCCAGTCCTGGAGTTCTTGCACCCCGGCCTTCGTGGCTTCCGCGGCCTGTGCCGCTTTCAGGACCTCCTGCAACGTGGGGGGCGGCTCCTGATTCATTAGCGTGCGCTGAATCTCGGCGTCCTTCAGGCCGCATAGCACGCAGTCCCTGAGGGTGACTTCCAAATTCTCCCATTTGCATGGGCCGGCAGCCAGGCGCAGGGCCGCTACGAAAGCGGCGACCGACTCACCAGGCGCTTGGACTCGCCTCCAAAACGCGCTCCGAGTGGGAAACATCGCTACCAAGGGCCGGAAATGGTCTCGCAGCACCGTCAGGAGCTCCTTTGCCTTGAATTCAGCCGCCTTTTTGGGTGCGATGAGGTCAATCAATACCCTCTTGCCGTCGTGCCCGAGCATTCTGGTGAGGATGGCTCTTTTCTTCGCCTCGTCCGTCACCTCGAACTCCACCAGCGCGCCTTGGAAGTCCATTTCGAAGAGTTCCCAATCTTGCGGTTTCTTGATGTCGAAACCGGCGTATGTCTTGGTCCCGTGGGCAGCCATGATCCCACCTTCGTCGCCAATTTAGTGTATGGGACCAAAGACACCAGGACAGCCGAAGAGCTGGCTTAACACAACTTTATTACATGCTGGTCAGAGGGAACATGAGGTAATGGCGGACGAACAGCTCAATATATACAGTGGCTATACATTTGAATGTGGCTCCTTGATAGCCCATTGGCTACAGGCTGCGTGACGTCATTGCAGGTCACGCCCTTCTTGTCCAGGTGAAGGTAGTGGCGGGAATCTTCCCGCGCTGTTGTTCTAGGTGAGTTTTGGACCAATGAGCTTGGACGCTCGCTATTGCCATCTAGTGGTCACTAGCTCGCGTCCTATTAAGGTTACAGTGATGCAGCTGGAGGTTACAATGTTACACATAGAAAAGGTTACATTGGATACACATGGATAGGTACATTGTTTAAAGGCACAGGCTTTAGAACACAACAAAAGCCCAGCAGCCCCAGCTAGGAATGGTCTTGCCCAGGGGTCCCTGCTGGCTGGTGAATCCCCCAGAACGGTGATAGTGAACCTTTTAGAGACCGAGTGCCCAAACTGCAACCCGAAACCCACTTATGTATCACAAAGTGCCAACACAGCAACAGGGGAGGAAAGAAACACTCCCATTGGGCTGCTGGGCAGAGGGGCGGGGTGAATTCTGTGATGGGGGAGGGAGGAAGTGCTCCCATTGGGCAGAGGGGCGGGGCAAACTCTGTGCTGGGGTGACTGCTCAGGTGCCCACAGAGAGGGCTCTGAGTGCCACCTCTGGCACGGGTGCCATAGGTTCACCACCACTGCCCCAGAAGCAAAGCAAAGTAATCACACTTTTATAACATCCCATAGTGCTTAGTGCACTCTCTGGGTGGTTCACAATAGCTCCGGGTCTTCCCCGTTTGGTGTTTCAATCTCTGTGCTCAGAACAACATCTATCAAATATGCATCCTGACCACAATCAACAAACCGAAAGCTGAAATGCTCAGCTTCCTGGAAGAGGCACCCTCTGGTTTCACTCTGGAGAAGTCACACGGTCGTCCCAAATATGCACATTTTCATAAGGGCTAGTTTGCTAGTCAAGAGATCCTTCTGCACCACCACCCATGATGCTGATGTGGACCACCGAAGGTGAAGACCCCCATCTGGGTGTGTGGTTCCTTCTTTGACCTCAAGAGAAGGGAGGTCACTCTCATAAGAACAGCCTTGCTGGAAGAGGCCACAGGAGCCCATCATCCAGTCCAGCACTCTGTCTCACACAGTTGCTCACCATTTGCTTCAGGGTATTTTTGTTGTTCAGTCGCACAGTCGATTCCGACTCTTTGCGATCCCATGGACCATCACTCTCTAGGCACCCCTGTCCTCCACTATCCTCCTTAGTCCACGCAGCCCCGTGCCCATTGTGTCTACAATACCATCTAGCCATCTCATCTTTGGCCATCCCCTTCTTCTTTTGCCCTCCACCTTCCCCAGCATCAAGGCCTTCTCAAGTGAATCCTCTCTTCTCATTTGATGTCCAAAATACTTCAACTTCATCTTTGTTATTTGTCCTTCTAAAGAGCACTCAGGGCTAATCTCTTCTCATATTGACCTATTTGTTCTCCTCGCTGTCCAGGGGACTCTCAAAACTCTCCTCCAGCACCACATCCCAAAGGCGTCTATTCTTTTGCGCTCAGCCTTTCTAATGGTCCAGCTCTCACAGCCATACATTACCACCTGAAATACCATTGCTTTGACTATGCGGACCTTTGTTTGCAGTGAGATGTCTCTACTTTTCACTATGTTCCCCAGGTTTTTCATAGCTTGTCTCCCAAGAATCAGTCGTCTTTTTATTTCATGGCTGCAATCCCCATCTGCAGTGATCTTTGATCCCAAGAAAGTAAAATCTGTCACTGCTTCTACTTCTTCCCCATCTATTTTCCAGGGACTTATAGCGCCTGTTGCCATTATCTTGGTTTTCTTGACGTTGAGTCTCAGGCCAGCTTTTTCACTTTCCTCCTTCAATCCAATCAAGAGGTTGTTTAGGTCTTCTTCACTTTTTGCCATGAGGGTGGTATCGTCTGCATATCTCAAATTGTTGATGTTTCTCCCAGCAATTTTGATCCCATATTGTGATTCCTCCATCCCTGCATTGCACATCATGTGCTCTGTGTATAGGTTGAATAAGCAGGGTGATAAAATGCTCCTTTTCCTATTCCAAACCACTCTGTCATTCCGTGTTCTGTCCTAACTGTTGCTTCTTGACTCATGTACAGATTTCTCATGAGACATATGAGGTGTTCTGGTATTCCCATCTCTTTAATTACTTGCCACATTTTGTTGTGGTCCACACAATCAAAGGCCTTGGTGTAGTCAATGAAGCAGAATTAAGCTTCTTTCTGGTATTCCTTTATTTTCTCCATGATCCAACGTATGTTGGCAATGTGGTCTCTGGTCCCCCTGCCTCTTCTGAAACCGGCCTGCACCTCTGGTAGTTCTCTTTCTACATGCTGCTGCAGTCTATCCTGTATTATCTTAAGCATCACTTTGCTAGCTTGTGGTATGAGCGCAATTGTTCGATAATTTGAACATTCTTTGGCATTGCCCTTTTTGGGATTGGAACGTACACTGATCTTTTCCAATCCTGTGGACACTGTTTTGTTTTCTAAATCTGCTGGCATATAGCATGTAGTAGCTTGATTCCATCATCTTTTAGGGCTTTGAAGAATTCAACTGGGATACCATAATCTCCACTGACTTTGTTATTTGCCGTGCTTTTTAGGGGACTTTCTGACTTCACTCTCTAGGCATGCATGCAGATGCCTTCACCTGCTTAGGATTCCCTGGAAATGGCATTGAGATATCTCCTGCCTATCTCTCCAACCCGGAGGTTGTCCTTAAGTATCCATATAATTATAGCCATTGATACCCTTGTCCTCCATGAACTTGTCTAATCCTTTCTTAAAGCTGTCAAGACTGACAGCTGTCACCACTTCTTCTGGCAGGGAGTTCCATAGACCAGGGATCCTCTGGGTGAAAAAGTACTTTCTCTTATTTGTTTGAGAACTAGCACCCAAAAGTTTCATGGAGTGTCCCCTAGTTCTAGTGTTGTGCGATAGGGAAAACAGTTTTTCCTTATCTACTTTGTCCACACCGTGCATGATTTTATAAACTTCAATCCGGTCACCTCTTAGTCGCCGTCGTTCAAGAGTGAAGAGGCCCAACCGTTGCAGCCTCAGATGGTAAGGAAGGTGTTCCAGCACCCTAATCATTCTGGTTGCCCTCCTCTGCACTTTTTCCAGCTCCATAATATCCTTCTGGAGGTATGGCGACCAGAACTGTACACAGTATTCCAGATGGGGCCTCACCATAGATTTATAAAGAGGCAAAATGACACTTGCTGACTTATTTTCTACACCCTTCCTAATGATCCCTAGCATTGAGTTTGCTTTTTTCACTGCTGAGGCACACTGGGTTGACACCTTCATTGAGCTGTCCACCAGGACACCAAGGTCCCTTTCCTGGTTTGTCGCAGAGAGTTCAGACCCCATCAGTTTATAAATGTAATTGGGGTTCTTTGCCCCAACATGCATCACTCTGCACTTACTGATGTTGAAACTCATGGCCACTGTTTTGCCCACTCCCCCAGTGTCGAGAGATCCCTCTGGAGCTCCTCACAATCTCTCACAGTTTTCACTACCCTGTATAGTTTAGTGTCGTCAGCAAATTTGGCTACCTTGCTTTTTACTCCTACCTCTAGATCATTTATGAAGAGGTTGAAAAGCAGGGGTCCCAGTACTGAACCTTGGGGGACCCCACTCTTTACTTCCCTCCACTTGGAGAAGTGTCCATTTACTGCTACCCTCTGTTTCCTGTCCCTTAGCCAGTTGCTGATCCAGGACAGCATCCTTTGACAGCATCCTTTTCTCTGTCTCAGGAAAGGAGATGGGGGGTGGGTTACCTGGTTCTTTCTATCTGTCTGTCTGTTCATGTTTGCTTGTTTAATCACATTTCTATCCCCCCATCGAGTAAGAAGGCCACTCTGGGTGGCTTGCAAACAGCTTAGAATGGCAAGATAATACACAATGCTTGGGATTTTTCCCCTTACCTATTCAGGACAAGACAGAGCAATAAGAGATAATTATGACGAGCTGAGACTTTGGACAGTTAGGTTTGGGGAAACAGAAGGTGCTTTCACTCTCTTGGGGGTGGTTTGTAGGTTCCAACCGACTCAGCTTGTGAACATCTCAATAGCAACCATAACAACCTCCCAAGGTACAGGAGGCAGCCAGCCGGCTGGGATGTGCTGTTGTAATGAGCCTCTGGATGGGAAACAGCCTGGAAACTCTAAGGATGGGTGCCTGGAATACAATTATGTTAAATAGAAGTTGACAGGCTGTGTGGTGTAAAGGATTGAGCAGCAGATTTTTTATAATGTAGCTGACAAAGACAGTGTAATACTAGGGATCAACACACAGACAACATAATAAACCTAATGCAAATAAAGGACAGGCAGATAATAAGGTTCTCTGGCATTCTCTGGGTCACACCAGTCCATCTCTTCTTGTCTCTCAGCCTAATTTACCTTACAGATGTAACCTGAAAGCACTCACTAAAATTCATACAAGCACCAAATACACAATTGATTACGATGCATACACCTCTGGATGGATAGTCCACTATGGTATGGAGTAGACCGTACAGCCAGCAACTTAATGCCGAGTGTTGGGAGGCAGTAAATAACCTGACTCCCTTAAAGGGCCAACGGCTACAGGGGGCTGAGCCCCTTTAAGTGGGGTGATGGTCCCCCTCAGTGGAGGAAATGCCATTGGAAACCATTACATTGGGCCCAATGGCAAAATGAGGGGACGAGGAACCACTTCACTATTCTGATTCCCAATGGTCCTGGAGATGGAAGAAGCCATGCCAGATGGGCGGGCTGTGAAGGTACACATTGTCCATATCCTCAAGGCTGTGGCAGTCCA
Source organism: Bradypodion pumilum (assembly GCA_035047305.1). NCBI lineage: Eukaryota > Metazoa > Chordata > Lepidosauria > Squamata > Chamaeleonidae > Bradypodion > Bradypodion pumilum. Next base: position 1,544,459 of record JAWDJD010000003.1, read on the forward strand.
TTGCAGTTCCGGTGTTGAATCCTGCATGTCTCATTTCATATGTGGCCAGTGATGCACTGAAGCAGGTCCTGTTCTGTTTCGGGAGAACCAGTAGTGGAAATTCCCCTAGGCCACACCCACCTGGCCAGCCATGTCCACCTCCATACCCCATTGTGATGGCCATGTCCATAGATTTGGCCCCGCCCACAGATTTGGCCCCACCCAACGATTTGGCCCCATCCACAGAGGTGGTAGTAAAATGTTTTGGAGTGCCGAGTGCATCACGGCATGTGCCGCAGGAGATGGCTCCGTGATCATAGAGTGTGGGTCACTTCTTGGCAAGGTGGGATCCACCTTGAGCAAGTTCACGGTAATTGCATCTTTTCTGTTTGTCATTCTTCTTTCAAAGCTCAACAGCGATGCAATAAGGACAGTGAAGGCAGGTTTCAGGCGGAATCGAAGCCTCTAGTTAGGACCTGCACATTGGTAGCAAATGTGTGATGCTCTTCTTTCTGCAAATGTGACTACTTAGGAATTCGGTCTTGCATCTGTGACTGGGCAGGCATATTTAGGACCGCTCCAGATTGCCTGGAGAGGGGAAAATCATTGAGTCTAGTTCTGGATATACCATCTTTTGGAAGGGAGACGAGGAAGGAAAGCATCACATACAGGGTGTAGGTTTTTCTGTGAGGACAAAGTTAGTAAACGACCAACAACTCACTCCTACCGCAATTAGTAAAAGGCTTGTGACTCTCTGTATACTTCTCTCAGAGGATACTGTACCTCCACCACACTCATCATCTCTGCCTATGCCCCCACTTTAGATGCTGATGAAGATGTAGAAACCAGTTCTACAATCAGCTGAGCTCTACCATCACGAAGGGACCAGCTAGGGACAAGCTTTTACTGCTTGGGGGCTTCAATGGCAGAGTTGGAAGGGATTATCAACTCTGAGGAAATGAGATGGGTAAGCAAGGACTTGGGAACTGCAATTCTAATGGCCTCCTGCTACTTGGTCTAGGTGCTGAACATCAACTCTTCATCACCAACACTCTGTTCCGACTACCCAGCCATTTTAAGACCACGTGGGTGCATTCCTGCTCCAAGCACTGGCACATCCTTGACTACATCATCACCCGGCAGTGTGATAAGAAAGATAGCCTCATCACCAGGACAGCTAGAAATGTCGACAACTGTTGGACAGACTGTAAGCTTCTGATCTCTAGACTCAGGGTTTTTCTTCTCCAAAGACCATCTAGGTACCCGCCTAACCTGCCCAAATGGAAGTTCAATATTTCAAAACTTTGGGATGATGAGCCCACTGCTGTGGATTTTCAGAATAAGATCTCCAAGCAACTGTTGAATAACTCAGTCAGCATGCATGATGTCGAACAACCATGGGCCTCACTGCAAAATATTGCCTTTATTGGTAGTGCTACCATTCAGTGAATCCACACTGCAGGTCCTACCTGATCTGGCTGGTTTGTAAGCATCAACAGTCAGTGACTGAAACCTATCTTAGATTTCTCTAGCCTGGAGCAGGACCACAGGGACTCTGAAGCAGCACAAAGGTCTCTGGACGGTGGAATGAGCCCTAGGATGGGGGCATAAGCTTGTGAGGCTTATCTGTATACCTGCAAGGGAGGAAGAGAGAGAGAGAGAGAGCGCAGCAGCTGAAAGTCAGAGCGATCCGGACTCCAGGCGTGACTCAGCACTGCAGCCTTGGAGACAGGGGGTGGCGGGTGGGTGGGTTGGTTGGAGGAAGGGAGAGAAGCCGCCGCTCTGTTTATTTCTCTGCCCATCTGCCTGTGTTGACAGGGCTGTGTGGAAACCCAGACTCTTGTTTCTCCTCCTCCTCCACATGTAGGAACCAGGGAAACAAATAATGACACAGAGCATCATCAGGCCTCTCTCTGCATCCCTCGGGCTGGCAGGTTGGCACGCTGCTTCTCCCTGCAGTGTCTCCTGATTCTGCGCCCACCACCACCACCACCAGCCAGAAGCCTGTCAGTGGGCAGGTGGGCACCACTGCACCAGTGCCCTCCCCTCCCTCCCCCCCTCAACAAGGAGGAAGCCACTTTGTTCCCAGGGAAGGAATGCCACAACACCACTGCAGAAGGAGCCGGGCATCCTCGTATCGCTTCTGCACGGGCATCATCCCTGCACTGTTCCCGTGTCCTTTCTCGTCTCTCCTGGCCAGGTAGCGTCTTTCCCGGCCTGGAGGGTCATTCAGCAATTCTTCCTCCTGCCTTCCATTCCCCTTGGGTTTCCAGGATCTTCTGAAAGAGGGTCTCTGGTTTTGCCTCTTTGGTTACTGTTGTGTTCTGATGGTTTTATCTTACACATGGATTACAATGTATCTGAGCCAATGTAACCTTGCCTATAGCAACAATGTAACCTTCAGCTGTATCATATAAACCCTGTAATAGGACGCGAGCTAATGACCACCAGCTGGCAGCAGCGAGCGTCCAAGCTCTCTTGGTCCGAACTCATCAAAGGCAACAGCGCGGGAAGTTTTCCCGCCACCATCTACACCTGGACAAGAAGGGCGTGACCCGCAATGACGTCACGCAGACAGTAGCCAATGGGCTACCATGGCACCACGTTCAAATGTATTACCACTGTATATAAAGAGCTATCGATCCGCCATTACCTCATGTTCCCTCTGTCCACGATGCAATAAACCTGAGTTAACCCAGCCCGAGGCTGTGTCCTGTGTCTTGGTTTGCATACACCAAATTGGCGACGAAGGTGGGATTATGGATCCCCACGGAACAGCCAGGGCACAGAGCGGGTTCAACATCACCAAACCACAAGACTGGGAGCTGCTTGAGATGGACTTCCAGGCGGCACTGGTGGAACTCAGAGTCAAAGAAGACGACGAGGAGAGGAAGAGGGCCATCCTCACCAGAATGCTCGGGATGGAAACCAAGCGGACGCTGGTGGGCATTATTGCTCCGAAGAAGGTGAGCGAATTTAAGGCGGGCGACATCATGAAGCTGCTGCGAGAGCGGTTCTGCCCCTCGAGGGCAATGTTTCCCGCTCGGAGCGCGTTTTGGAGGCGAGTCCAAGCGCCGGACGAGTCGGTTGAGGCATTCGTGGCCGCCATGAGGATAGCCGCCGCCCCCTGTAAATGGGGCGACATCCTAGAGATGGCCCTCAGGGACGGCGTGTTGTGTGGCCTGAAAGACAAGGAGGTACAGCGCAGCTTGATGAACAAGGAGCCGCCACCCACGCTGGCAGAGGTCGTGGAGGCCGCGGAAGCCGCAGAGTCCACGAATGCTGGAGTGGACGAGATGCACCAGTGGCGTGAGTGGCGTCCCAGAGCCGGCAAGGCGGAAAATTCGGTGCACGGGAAGTCCGGACAGTCGGTGCACGCAACTCGACGAGCCTCAAAGTCGTCTACGGAAGGTAGCGACGGCGAGGAGGTCCAGAAGGTCCGAAAGGGTGGTCGACGCTGCGAGGGTTGCGGAGCGGCCCATGAGCGCGCGAGATGCCCATTCAGGAAGGCCGAGTGTTACACCTGCGGCCGTCGGGGGCACATCGCCAAGGCATGCAGAAAACGGAAAGAGGGCCGGAGGCAGTCACAAGACCGTGCGGCCAGACCGGACCGTCCAGCGAGGCCCAAAGATGGCGCCCAGACCACGAGGAGGCAGGACGGCGTGGGCCGCGTCTCGGACGACAGCGAGGACGACGCCCCAGTGTTCAGCGTGTCCGCGGGACAGTCCCATTACTTCGTTGAGGTATTAGTACAAGGGGCCCCTATTAAGATGGAAATTGACTCGGGGTCCTCCTATTCCATAATTCCCCAGAAAGAGTTCCTGAAAATCGACCCCCACGTGCGGCCCAAACTTAAAGCGTTGAGGTCCACGCTACGAGACGTACAGGGAAACAGCATTCCGGTGTTGGGGGTCGGGAAATTTCGGGTCAATTTTAAGAGACATTCTGCGGAACTGCCCCTAGTTGTCCTCAAAGGGGGAAGCTGTAGCCTCCTAGGGACACAGTGGTTTCAGCCCTTAGGTTTGTTCATAGGGGGGTGCATACCGTGGGGGGGGACCCAATACAAGCGGTTTGCGATGCGCATCCCGCCGTTTTTAAGAAAGGACTCGGAAAGTTCAAGGGACCCCCTGTAGCTTTCGACATAGACCCGGAGGTCCGCCCGATAAGACTCAAACCGCGCAGGGTGCCGTTCGCACTCAAGGACAAGATAGAGGCGGAACTGGACAAACTGGTGGGCCAGGGGATTCTTATTCCTGTTGATTCCGCGGAGTGGGAAACTCCAATTGTAACGGCTCTAAAGGCTAACGGGGAGGTGCGCATTTGCGCTGATTATAAGTGTACAATTAACAAGGCGATCCGCCCTAATGCATACCCGGTGCCAGTGATCAGCCACCTTTTGGCCAGGCTGAATGGGGGAAAGTGTTTCGCTAAACTCGATTTGGCACAAGCCTATCAGCAACTTCCTGTGACCCCCGCCACGGCCGCGGCACAAACGATAGTTACACATAAGGGAGCGTTCCAGGTGTCGCGGTTACAGTTCGGCGTGAACTCGGCACCCGGCCTTTTTCAGTCGCTTGTGGAACGCCTCCTAAAGGGCCTGGAGGGGGTGTTGCCTTATTTTGATGACGTGTTGATAACAGGGGGGAGTGAGGCTGAACTGGCAAAAAGGTTGGACAAAGTACTGACCATGTTCGAGAAAGCGGGGCTGAGATTGAGGAAGGACAAATGTGTTTTTTTCGAAACCGAGGTCGAGTTTTTAGGTTTCCGGATCACACCCGAGGGGATTAAGCCGTCTAAATCCAAAGTAACAGCCATTAAAAAGGCCCCTCGCCCCACATCCAAAACCGAGCTACAGTCCTTCCTGGGGCTCCTCAATTTTTACCATACATTCCTCCCGCGGAAGGCGTCCGTGGCCGAACCGCTCCATCGGTTACTTAAAAAGGAGGAGCCATGGATGTGGGGTGACGAGCACGAGAGGGCGTTCAAAGAGCTAAAGCAACTCCTAACATCTGAGGCAATCCTGACGCACTTCGACCCCAAACGGCCAGTGGTCCTAGTCTGTGATGCATCCCCGGTGGGGGTGGGGGCGGTGCTTTGCCACGTGTTGGAGGACGGAAGGGAGGCCCCGGTAGCGTTTTACTCAAGGTCCCTGTCCCAAGCGGAGCGACATTACGCACAAACCGACAGGGAGGCGTTAGCAATAGTAGCGGGAACCAAAAAATTTCACGATTTTTTGTATGGCCGCCCGTTCAAAATCGTGACCGATCACAAGCCACTGTTAGGGATTTTCACGGCAAGCAAGCCCACGCCGCAGATCCTGTCCCCGAGAATGCTGCGCTGGGCTATTTTCCTCAACGCATACCAACATGAGTTGGAGTACCGGCCCGGAAAGGAGATCAGCCATGCTGATGCACTTTCGAGATCCCCTTTGCCCTTGTCGGACGACCAAAAGGCGAGAGTAGAAAGAGACCGCCAGGTGTTGCTAATTGAGGTTTTAGACGCACCCCCAATAGTACCAGCCGACGTTGCTAGGGCGACAGGCAAGGACAGAACGCTGGAGAAAGTTAGTTCATGGGTACAGAAGGGGTGGCCGGCATCGTCCCCGAGTACGGAGTTCGACCCTTTCTTTCGGAAAAAGCTAGAGTTGTCCCTAGAAAGGGGGTGCCTTTTGTGGGGCCAGCGGGTGGTGGTCCCTACGCCCCTGCGGACGAGGGTGCTCGAACTGCTGCACGTCAGCCACCCGGGCATAGTTCGCTCGAAGGCGCTGGCCCGGAGTTACTTCTGGTGGCCACAGCTGGACGCGGACATTGAGCACATGGTCGGCACTTGCGAGGCATGCCAGGGATCCCGGCCTGAGGCGGCCCGTCTTCCGCATAGGGAATGGGACACAGCTAGGGGGCCATGGTCCAGGGTGCATGTAGATTTCGCTGGCCCATTCCGAGGAACCATGTTTCTCCTGGTGGTGGATGCGTTCTCCAAGTGGCTGGAGGTTATCCCAGTAAAGAGCACGTCCTCCGCCACGACAATTAGCCGGCTAAGGAGAGTCTTTTCCACGTTCGGTTTACCCGACACTTTAGTCAGCGATAACGCTAGTTGTTTCACCTCCGCTGAGTTCGGAGCATTCATGGAGGCGAACGCCATTCGGCATGTCACATCCGCACCGTTTCACCCGGCCACGAATGGCCAAGTAGAACGGCTGGTGCGTACAACAAAGGAGGCGCTGCGGCGCATGGGCCCGGGGGACCTAAATCACCAAGTATGCCAGTTCCTCTTAGCGTATAGGGTAACCCCCTTAGCGTCAGGCTACTCGCCGGCAGAGCTCTTGATGCGGCGAAAACTGACCACGATCCTGTCCAGGCTAGACCCGACGAGAGTCGAGGATAAAGGGAAAAACATAGGGTTGGCGGTCTCGAAAGGTTTCGCCGCCGGTGACCCTGTTCACTGCAGGAACTATTCCAGCGCAGGGCCAGCCTGGGTGCCAGGGACGGTTGTAGAACAGACGGGGCCAGTGTCGTACCGGGTCGAGACTAACACCGGCCTCCTCTGGAGGAGGCACACGGACCAACTGAGGCACCGAGTCAGTGGGCCAGTCAGTGGGGCTCAGCAACAGGATTCAGCGTTAGGGTTCTCCCCCACCCGCTTAACCCAAGGGGGAGACAGCAGTGGACAACAGTCCCAAGCAAGGGGGGAAGGCAGAAGCAGCGGCCCCGACTCATACCCTTTTGATACGCCAGTCCTATCAGGGGCCGGGGAAGGGGGAGAGGAGTTCGCGACCGCTGCCCCCGATTGTAGTTTTGATTTTGATTTTGCGAGCCGGGGGGGTTTTCAGGAGTGTTCCCCCACCCATCCAAGCGAGAAGAGGGGTTTTTCGTTAGCCCCCAGTGCCCCCGGTTCCTCCCTAAGAAAGAGCACACCTCCCAACAACGCCGCGGAGCCGCGGCAAGTCACTAACGAGTCTCCCTCTCCAATTACAGGACAGGAAACCAGGGGACAAAGAGAAGGTAGCAAACCCGGGGAGAGGCAGCCCGCATCGAGACCCCAGCGTGTTCGAAATAAGCCATCTTGGCTGAGAGACTTTGTCTCCTAAGGGGGGGGGGAGTGTGTTTTAAGTGTGGGCTCGAGACTTTGTCTCGTCCTAGGGGGGAGGGGTGTTGTGTTCTGATGGTTTTATCTTACACATGGATTACAATGTATCTGAGCCAATGTAACCTTGCCTATAGCAACAATGTAACCTTCAGCTGTATCATATAAACCCTGTAATAGGACGCGAGCTAATGACCACCAGCTGGCAGCAGCGAGCGTCCAAGCTCTCTTGGTCCGAACTCATCAAAGGCAACAGCGCGGGAAGTTTTCCCGCCACCATCTACACCTGGACAAGAAGGGCGTGACCCGCAATGACGTCACGCAGACAGTAGCCAATGGGCTACCATGGCACCACGTTCAAATGTATTACCACTGTATATAAAGAGCTATCGATCCGCCATTACCTCATGTTCCCTCTGTCCACGATGCAATAAACCTGAGTTAACCCAGCCCGAGGCTGTGTCCTGTGTCTTGGTTTGCATACACCAAAGTTACTCTGTTTCTATTGTGTATGTAACTGTATCACTTTAGGAATGTCGGAATGTAACCTGACAATGATCACAATGTAACTCAGCGAGGGCAGCTGCCAGCGTTCAGCTCACATGGTTCAGATTCCGCCAATCACCGGCAGCCGCGGGAACCTTCCCACGCAAGGAACACCTGGAGAAGAAGGGCGTGACTCAGAATGACGTCACGCAGGTAGCAGCCAATACGCTAACGTGCAACCCTTTTCAAATGTATTGCTGCAGTATAAAAGGAGCTGTACCTCCGCCATTACCACATGTTCATCCTGACCATCATGCAATAAAGCTGTGTGTTAGCCCTCACTGCGGCTCCTTCTTTGTCTTCCATGCAAGACACTAAAGTTTCAGTGATGGTGAACCTTGGCACTCCAGGTGTTTGTGGACTTCAGTTCCCAGAAGCCCAAGTCTCTGTGAATCAGCAAACATGGATTTATTGCATGTACACGTGGATTCACAGGGACATGGGCTTCTGGGAATTGAAGTCCAAGAACATGCACAGTAAACCCATTGGTGTGAATTCACAGAGACTTGGGCTTCTGGGAACTAAAGCTCAAGAACAGCTGGCGTGCCAAGGTTCACCATCACGGCTCTGTTGCTTTACATTGGTTGCTTTTTGTCTCTGCGTGACAGTGGATGGAAAACTGCATTGAGGATTCTGAGCCTGTTTCCGCCACCTTTTACTTTTGCTTCTTGCTTGTCCTTGGCCATTTTCAGTGTTTCAAACATAACTCATAGGGTCATTATTAGAAGCCTATTAAAAGGAACGTTTCCAGGTTTGATATCTTGCCCTTATCATTGGTCAAGTGGGAAGAGGAGTAATCTTTGCTTTCCTGTTTTGTATTTCTGACAGTATATGTCTGTGATGGCGAACCTTGGCACTCCAGATGTTCTTGGACTTCAATTCCCAGAAGCCCAAGCCCCCGTGAATCCACACGAATGGGTTTGCTGCGATTCATCCGGCCTGGCCCACCCTCATCGCTCCCGGAAGTGGAAGTAAAACGTGCCCGTACGCATTGATGGAAGGCAGCAGCTTCATCCATCCTGGCCTGGGGATGATGATGAGGACTTGGCTTGCCAAAAGGGCTCAGGGCCAGAAAGTGACTTGTGGAACTGGATCAGTGGGACTATGAGTGTCATGCTGCGATGTGAAAGGCAGATGAAACCCCACTGCATTATATTCTCAAGACAGCCTTCATGGCTGATCGCCATGAGGATCGGCTATATTTGGATTCGGCAGAATAATAATAATACTACCAGAATGGGTCAATAGAAGAGAGCAGCAGAAAGAATTCCTGTGTAATTCTGTCTCATAGGTAATAATAACAGCCTTGTTAATAAGGCAGAGTAGTGAATGCTCTGCACAACCCAGGTTGCTCTCAAAGGAACAGCAGCCCTGGCTCCTGAGAGGCGACAGGCAAAGCAGCCAGTTGGTTCTTCCATGCATTGAACATTCAGAGCTAAGGCTGAGGGTTGGGAGTTAAGAGCAGGGAATGGAATGGAATGGAATGGAATGGAATGGAATGGAATGGAGGGAGACAGGAGTTTTAACTATTTTAGTGGGGTTTTATGTGTTTTTATGGGACAATATTGTAAGCCGCCCGGAGTCGCCTGTCAATTGGGCAGCAATATAAGTTCAACTAAACAATAAATGAATGAATGAATGAATGAATGAATGAATGAATGAATGCTGAAAGCCAGAGTATGGCATCAGAGGAGGCCCCTGTGAGATTGCGGGACCCACAGTTTGAGTTGGGGCAAGGTGGCTCCAAGTACTCACTTGTGCATAACCCCCAAAGAATGCTCCATGACACAATGACAGGAACTCAACCATCCACAGTACTGCATAAATCAGTTTTGGCCCTGAGCATGTCTGCAGCAGAGGATGCTGTTGTTCCAGCATGGAGTGCATCCACACATGTGAAATAAGTGGACATCGCTGTTCATGAAGCCACGCGTAGAGTGACAGGATGCCTCAAATCTACACCAGTTGGGAAAATAGACCCTCTTGTTGGTATTGCTCCACCTAAGAGCAGGAGAGAAGTAGCAGCGGACACCGAGAGAACTAAGCAAGAGAAGGACCCTCGACATCCTCTGAATGAAGATGAGCCTCAAGTCCACCAGGGTTCAGATCCAGGAAGCCCTTTATGGCAAGAACAAACACTCTTGAGGGTAGGCAAGAGCAAAACCAAATTAGAGGATGGAGGAAGGAGCTCAATGGACAAGGGACATTAAAGCAGGAGGATCTGGCTGAGGAACTCCATCTCCCCTGCATTACTTGGAGGACCCTGAAAAGGCTGAGGGTCGGAGTGCCTCAATGCTAGACCAATATGCTCAAGTGGTTGGCTGCTTGCGGACAACAACATGTCGTGCAAATGTGGAGAGACACAGAATCTGGCTCATTTGCTGGTCTGCTGATTACTACCAGAAACATGTACCGACAAAGATATAATTATGGTGAATGACAAAGCCAAGAAAGTGGCTTCATTTTGGCAGTGCAGGGTTTGATCTGGACACGAAAGAAGAAGAAGGCTGAGAGTGACCCTAAGGATCCAGGAGGTGGAGCCACTGCTCCACACACTTGGGCCAAAAAACGGCAACCTCACAGGACACTGAGGGTCACTGAAGTCTAGGAGGAGAGTGAGGACGACCCTTCTCCAAACCTCACAGCCAATCTGCCAACCGGCACATTCATGAGCTGGGCTGCCCATCCTACTCTGGTATTGCTGACTCTCTCAGTTATGTACCACCCTCTTTTGTGTGTGTGCCAACCTGGACAGCCATGCCAGGGGTTGAAGCAGCAGGAAAAAGTGCACCCCACCCTCACAACCATGGCCTGTGTGGGAAGCTTTAAACAGACTCCGTGCAGGGGTAGGAAGATCAATGGCTAATCTGAGAAAGTGGGGTTTCCCTGTAGATGACAGTCTGTGTGAATGCAGAGAAGTACAAATTATCTCCCAATGCACACAATGATGCCACTCAATGTGCACTGTGGAAGACCTTATGTTGGCAAGAGAAAATGCTGTTGAGGTGGCCAGATATTGGGCAGATGTCATCTAGTCCTTTGAATTCCTTTTTGTTTGAGATACGTTAATTTGAGCTTTGTATGTTATTCTATGCCCGTGGTGCCTCTGACACAAAGAAGGAAAGTAAGACCCATGGCATGAAGGAGGTTGCCATTTTCTTTACCCATCCTAAGAGGTCCTGGGCAAACTGTGGTGGGTCTTTAAGCACTTTCAGGAAAACCGGGATGCGGAGTTCTTTCTTGTGGCTCGCTCAGTTTCTCTATTGTCATCACACTGCGCAAAACCCTCCTAGCTCTCACCTTCTTTTAGGTTTTAGGTTTCCCTTGCTCGAAAGCCAGTCGGATCCGACTCTAGGGTTCAGTGCTCATCTTTGTTTCAAAGCTGAAGAGCCAGCGCTGTCTGCTTCTGCAGATGTTTCCGTGGTCATGTGGCAGGCATGACTAGACACTGGAGCACACGGAATGCTGTTTACCTTCCCACCGAAGTGGTCCCTATTTATCTACTTGCAATTTCTTGCTTTCGAACTGCTCGCTCGTTCTGCCCTGCAGTACTTGGGAATCGAACTGCTGACCTCCCGCCTTCCAGTCAGTGTCTTAGCCACATGAGCCAATGAAGGTCTTTTATTTTCCTCCTCTTCTTCCTCAAGCTGAATCGTGCCTCAGTCTTGGGTGTCTTCTCTGATGCAGGAAAGTGGTGAAGATTTGAGTTCCCAATGAAAAGAAAGGGAGTGACACCGAAGGGCCTCTTGACCTTTTCCAGCCCCATTTGTCCATCCATCGCTGCAATAAAAGATCACAAAAAGTTATTCTGCAGCTCAATGATGCCTGAGAGGTTTTCTCTTGTGTAATCTTGTGGGCTGTCTGTAAAGGAGGATGCCCAGTAGAGAGACACATCTGTCTTCAAGTGGGCAGCAGGACATTGTGCTGTGTGCCCACACCCTGTGGTAGAGTTTTAAGATTCAGCCCACTGTGCAGAAAAGTAGAGGTCGGCCTTTTTGCTTCTCCTTCTCCTTCTCTAGTAGAACATGGTAGAGTATTGGAGCTGCCCTTAGAAACTCACAGGCAGGTAGAAGAGATAGTCTGGCCAGATTATCCCATGATGGTAATAGAGTAGACCAGGGGTTCTCAACCTTTTCAAGTCAGGGGCCAGGGCATGCTCCGTCAAACAGTTGATGGGGCCAGACTGGTTGTCTTCCCCCTCACCATTTATGATTACTGTGAGTCTGTGGCTGATTTTGGTTGTGGCTGAAGCAAGGGCCAGATTATTTGGCACCATGGGCCAGATTCATCCCACAGGCCATAGGTTGAGAACCCCTGGAGTAGATCCTACTGCCAGTGACTCAACGCTGAGTGTCAGGTGGCGGCTAACTAACCTGACCACCCTGAGGACTGGCGACCTTGGGTGGCAAATTCCGCAGGGAAGGAAGGGTGATGATCTCCATGTGGATTCAATGGTCCCACTGGAATCCCCCTGGATGGAGGGCAGCAGCTTCATCCATCCTAGCCTGGGGCTGAGGATGATGTGGACTTTTGCAAGCTCAGGACCAGAAAGGGACTTACGGAACCAGATCAGTGGCAGATGGGGTTCATGCTGCCATACAGGAAGCAGATGAAAGGTCACTGCATTATATTCTCAGGACAGTCTTCCTGGCCAATCACCATGAGGATTGCCAATATTCGGATTCGGATATGCCACAAGAAGAAGAAGAATTCCACCATGCCTTTTGCTTGACCTAGTGTGAGAGCGCTTAGCTGGCAACACAAGGTTCCCGTTACCAGGGTACACCGGATGGGGGTTCAAAAATACCCCAATCTTCCAGGAGGCTCTTGCGGTGTAGCCTGGAGATGGGGAGCAGAGAGCTCCATCCTGAACCCCACTTTCTCCCCTCCCCCTCAGGAGTCCGGACCGTGGCAGAAGCCAGGGGGCAGGGGGGGGGGCGAAAACCCTCCTGAGCCAACCCACCCCGTTCCCGGGGTGCCGACGGTATATATGTGAGTGTGACATCCTCGCCCCTCCTGAAATCCCCCCCCCCCGCCCCGAATCTAGACTCCTGTCTTTTAGTGTAAGGGACCAAAGACAATGAAACAGCCGAAGGGTTGGCTTAACACAGGTTTATTGCATGATGCTCCGGAGGAACATGTGGTAATGGCGGATGAGTAGCTCAATATATACAGCTGGCTATACATTTGAAAGTGGCTCGTCGACAGACTATTGGTTGCTGCCCGCGTGACGTCGTAGGAGGTCACGCCCTTCTTGACCAGGTGAAGAGGTGGCGCGGAATCTTCCCGCGCTGCTGATCCAGGTGAATCTGAGCCAAGAGAGCTGGACGCTCGCTATTGCCATCTAGTGGTCACTAGCTCGCGTCCCCTTATCAGGTTTACATTGATACAGCTGATGGTTATAATGTTGCACACAGAAAGGTTACATTGATAACACATGGCAAAGGTACATTGTTAAAGGCACAGCTTTACAGAACACAACATGTCTACGGCCCTGGTCCAGAGACACCGCCCCCCCCCCGGGTCCCCCAAGCCCCCCCCCCCCGGCCACCCAAGGCTGGACTCGCAAGCGAGGGAGGGGCGTCCCGGGGGACCCGATCCATCCTCGGTCTCTAGCCCGCCAGGGGTCGTGCCAGCACAGAGGACTGACCGACTGGCTGACCACGGAGTAGGTAGGGGGCAGGCAGGGGGGCAGGCACCAGACCGCCCCCCCGCCCCCGCGAGGAGCCTTGTTCCGCCGCGCGAGTGAGCCAGGCAGGCAGGCAGGCACTGGGCTGGGAAGGGAGGGAGGGAGGGAGGGAGGGAAAGAGGAACGAAGGAAGGACTAGAAAACAAGAGAAGGAAGGAAGGAAGGCAGGAAGGAGGGCTTCCGAGGGGGGAGGCGCTCTCTCCTCCCCCTCCCCCTCCCCCTCGCCCCTCTCACCGGACCCTCGGAGGACGGGGAGGGGAGGGGGTCCTGCGGAAACCTACCCAGGCGCTTCCCCTCGGAGCTGTGGGGTAGCCGCCCCACCCCCACCCCACCTACGGGGGGGAGGGAGGGGGTGAGTGGGAAGGGCGGGGCGGGGCCTCTCCCTCCTCCTCCTCCTCCTCCACCTGTTCTCCCCCTCCCTCCCTCCCTCCCTCTCTCTCCCCCGGCGAGGGGGGCCGTCCTTCCGTGCCGGTGGTGGCTCACCTGCCGCCTCCGCCTCCGCCTCCGGGCTCCCTCCCGCCAGCGCATCTCCTCCGGCTGCTCGTCGTCTCGCCTTGTCTCGGGTGGGGGCGGGGGCGGGGGAGGGCGAGCGCTTCCTTCGTCGGGGGAGGGCGAGGGCGAGGGCTGCCGCCGCCGCCGCCGCCGCTGCCATGGCCGGCCGGGAGAGCGTCCAGATCCCCGACGACCGGGACTTCGGGCGGTTCCGCGCCGAGTGCAATTCGGAGGAAGGCTGGAGTTCGACCTACAGCAAGTCCGGCCTCGCCGTCTGGATCCAGATCCTCGAGGCCGGGAAGTCGCTCCACAAGATCAAGGTAAGGGCGACCCCCCCGGGCGGGGGGGGGAGAGAGAGAGGGGGGGGGAGCAGCAAAGGAGACCCCAGCCCCGCCCGGGACAGCGGAGCCGAGGGGAAAGGCGTCCTCCGGGGACTCGACGGAGCTCCTCCCCCCCCCCCCCACCGCCACCCCCGCCCCGTCTCCTCTCTGCCTGCCTGCCTGCCTGCCTGCCTCTCTGGGGAAAGCCGGCGGACGATTCGGGTGTGGGTGGGGGTGGGGGTGGCTCCGGGCCGCATACCTGTCAAGTTTCGGGAAATCTCTGTCAAATAAGGGAAATTTCCCGGCCAAAACAGTATAAGCACTGCTGTCCAGTTTCCCGTCTAATGCGGGATGAGGGCGGGAAAGAGTGTACAATACAGGGTTTGACAGGAAATTTCCCAAAACTTCACAGGTATGCTGGGGGAGGGGGTGACACCTTGGGCGGAAGAAGGGGAAGAAGTGCCCCCCACCCATCAGCAGCAGGAAGAGGAGTAGAGATTGGGGCGGCGGCGCTCCGTCATGTTGTCCCGTCCCTGACAGGTGGGCATCACTGCCACCCCTCACCCACCCTTATCCATCCCTTGCAGTTGGCGCAAGTGGCTTTGGGCCGCTCGGTGTGAAGGTTGGGATTGGGTAACCTTGTGGGGACTGCGGTGGCTAGAGACCTGGGTGTTGTGTGACAGAGTGAGCTCCTGTCGTCTGCCCCAGCTCCTGCCAATGTAGCAGTCCCCCCCCCCCCCCCCAATCTCGTTGTTCTGTGCAGGACAATGACAATAAAGATTTATCTATCTATCAAAGCAAGAAATTGCAAGTCGATAAATAGGTGCCGCTGTTAGAGGAAAGGTAACAGCATTCTGTGCACACCTGCTGTCTAGTCATACCTGCCACGCATCCACAGGAATGTCTGCCGATGCAGACAGCACTGTCTTTTTGGCTAGAGTCGAACACACGACTGGCTTTCGATCAAGGGAGACCTTGACCTTTACCCTTTGTGGGGAGCCCAAGGCATCCGGACCCCCATCCCAGCCTTGGGGGTCCCAGGATACAATCCAGCCCAAGGCTTTCCCCACTGCAAAACCAGTGGAGGGGGAGAAAAGGCGAAGTCTCAGACTTGGCCCCAGCCGCGGTTGCCATCTTATGGGCATCACTGAACCCTTCATCGGGAGTGAGTAAGGAAGTCTTATTCAGAAGAGAAAACAATCTCTGTCGGTCCTGTAGTACTGCAGGGGTGCCCACACTTTTCGAGCTGTGGGCCGTTGACGTGGTTCAGTGGGCCGTTCACTTGGTTCCTCCCACCAGAAGCAGAAGTAAAACTAGCCTGGCAATCTGGTTTGCAACAGGATTTTAATTTAATGTAATTTTTAAATTTTTATGCTGCCCAATCAGGCGAACCCGACTCAGGGCTGCGTATAGCAGTTAAAAAATATAAAAACAGATTTAAAAATCCCAAAACACCCACCCACCTACCCACTCTACTACCCCCACCCCAATTAAAAGAATAAAAGGGAATTGGGGGGGGAGGGTACAACAACATGGAGGGAGGGACACTAACTGAGCTCTAAATGGGGATCCGTATTCCCATTACGGCCCGCCCCACACCTGCCCTGCCAGCCAGGTTTTCAGACTTTTCCTGAAGGCCAGAAGGATGAGATAGAATGAGTTCCCAAACCATGGCCCGGGGCCCGGATCCGGCCCCAAAGCCAATTCATCCAGCCCGCCCTGCCCTCATCGCAGTTGGAAGCAGGAGCAAAATGCGCCCATATGGTATTTCCGTGAGCGACAAGGGCAGCACGGGCTGGATGAATTGGCGTCAGGGGCGGATCCAGCCCCTGGGCCATAGTTTGGGCATCCTTGCTTATACCCCAATGCCAGTAAGGGAATTCCATTGAATTGGCCAGGTTCCATGACTTGCTCAATTCCCATTGATTCTGTGGGGAGTAGTAAGAAATCTGCTTAACTGTGGCAGCTGGGTTTCGAACCGGGACTCCTATAAGTTTCTTTTTAAAAGTCTTTTTAATCTTTGGTCATTCATGGAGCTTGCTTGAAATTCAGTAGAAAACCCTGAGATGATCTGATACAAACATTTATCCCCCACCCCACTTGAAGGATCACATAAATAATCTTAGACTTGGAGGGGGGCCACAAATCCGTGTGCGTTTTACTTCTGCTTCCGGGAGCGACGAGGGCAGCACGGGCCGGATGTATCGCAGTAAACCCATTTGTGTGGATTCACAGGGGGCTTGGGCTTCTGGGAATTGAAGTCCAAGATCATCTGGAGTGCCAACGTTTGCCATCACGGGTCTAAACAACTCCCGTCATCACCCTCCAGTTCGTCTTCATCATCGGACCCTGTCTCTGACCCAGGAAGTCCCACCTGGTGCCTTCCTCATGCTCTTTGGGTCACAGATTCGAGACTTCCTTTCTCAGCTCTGTTTTAAAACATGCTTTTAAAAGTTTGCATCCATCTGTTTTTACCCCCAGGTTACTTGTATAGTGGGCCGGTTTTTGCAGTGCCCAGGGGGTATTTTTCTCCGGGTTCTTCCTGGCACGACTTTATGGCCATTGTTCCTTATCTTGCCTTACGTGTGTGTGTTTCATAACCCGTCACTTGCTTCCTGAAAAGTTTGCAAAGGGGGAGTACACAAGTCAGTCAGGTGACAAGTTGCAGCTTAGTAGTAGTGTAAGTGGCTTGAGGCATGTTTGGAAGATTTCCCCCCTCCGTTTTGCAACAAGGAAGGGAACGGGAGAGTGCAGGCGGGCCGTTTGCCCAGCTTGTGCCCAGTCCTTCAGGATACCCGTTGTGGCTGTGGCAAAAGGGAAAGCACAAAAAGCCTCTGACCTTGTCTGGTGGTTCCAGGGGTCTTTCATGGTTGTGTGGAGGGAGCCAGAGCTTTCCTGCATGATTCAAGGGAAGCCGTGGGTCCTTTGCACTTTCCCTTCCCTGTTGGTCTCCCTCTGTCTTAATTGTAGCTCAGGGTTGCCCAAACTACAGCCTGAGGGCCGGATCCGGCCTCTGATGCCAGTTCATCTGGCCCACACCACTCTTCACTCCCGGATCTGGCCCATGGACCGTAGTTTGGGTATCCCTGGTTAAAGCAGAGAAAATGGCAGCTTGAAATCTAGCTCATCCTGTTGCAAAACAGATTGCAAGGCGTGCTTTACTTCCGCTTCCGGTGGGTGGAGCCACGTGACTGGCCCACTGAACCATGTGACTGGCCCGTGGCCCAAAAAGGTGGGCACCCCTGTTGTAGCTCATGCTCTTGACAGAGACATCCTCTTTACTTGATCTTATAAAGAGGGAAGATAGGAAGATCAGTGTCTCCAATCCCATTCCTGGCCCACAGCAGTTTTGCAACAAAGAATCCCTCTGCATGCTGTCCGGGCCAAGGGGTCCCCAGGGTTCCTTCCTCATCCTGGACTTTGTGTTGTGCTGTGGCCAGAAGCAGGGCGCATGCATGCAAGCATGCACATGTGTGCACACATAATATGTTCCTCAGTTAAGTTATGCTGGAGTTTGGGTTTGTTGCCTGTTGGTCTAAAACAAGGCTACCCAAACTTTTCGGGCCGTGGGCCAGTCACATGGTTCAGCAGGCTGGTCACATGGTTCCTCCACTGGAAGCAGAAATAAAATGCACCTTGCAGTCTGGTTTGCAATAGGGTGAGATAGATTTTAAGATGCCATTTTCTCTTTTTAAACCAGGGGTGCCCACATTATGGCCCATGGGCCGGATCCAGCCCCCCACACCAATTCTTCCAACCCACACCACCCTCGTTGCTCCTGGAAATGGAAGCAAAATGCGTCCGCATCTGGGAGCAACAAGGGCAGCGTGGGCTGGATGAATTGGTGTGGTAGGCTGTATCCGGCCCACAGGCCATAGTTTGGGCACCCCGATCTAAAATGTGGCAATCAGGAATGTTGTGAATTGCACACACACACACACACACACACACCAGCATATCCATCTTGGATCCTCTTAGGCTTCGCCATGTATGGGCAGAAGTTACTTCCTGGAACTGAGCCTCCCAACAGTTCTTTTTATTGGGTTGAAATCTCCAGCAATCTACATTTTGGATTAATATATTCTGCCAGCTGAGAGTTCCTGGTGGTTGTGGTTCAAAAGAACAACTTTTCTAGTCCTTGTAGTCTTGGCAGCAGTCCTGGAGATTGGGAGGAAAGGTGCGGGTAATGATGGTGCACCCTGTAATTTCCTTAATCTACAAGAAATGCCAGCCAGAACCTTCCACTAGCATGGAAGCAAACATGATACCCTGTTCAGTGATGAGTCTGTATCCACCTAGCTCCGGGATGGTGAACCGGTTAAGGCTCTTCCGGGTTAACCCTTCCTCCGTACGGGCGCATTTTACTTCCGCTTCCGGGAGCGACGAGGGTGGTGTGGGCTGGATGAATTGGCTTTGGGGGCCAGATCTGGCCCATGGCTCATAGTTTGGGCACCCCTGGTTTAAGCAGAGAAAATGGCAGCTTAAAATTTCATCCAGTTGCAAAGCATAACCGTTGCAAAACAGATTGCAAGGTGTGTTTTACTTCTGCTTCCGGTAGGAGGAACCATGTGACCAGTTTGCTAATCCACGTGACCGGCCCGCTAAACCATGTGACCAGCCTGTGGACCAAAAAGTTTGGGCACCCCCAGTCCAGAACTTCTCTAGTGTAGCTTTATCAGCCAGCAGCCTTGAGAAAGAACCGCAGGTGGAGAGGACGCCAGAAGGTCTGTCTTGTGGGTTAAACATGTTATTTCCTGGCCAATGGGAAAACGATGTTCACTTTTTTGCCATGCTGGGGGAAATGACTGGTGACGTTCAGAAGAGACTGCGGGTAGGGAGTTAAATTACAAGCAGGAGAACAGCTGCCTGGTGCCCTTATCCTTGAGAGAAAGAGAGAGAGGATTAGATCCACAGAGGGAGAGGGTTAGGGGTTTTCCTCTGCAGCCCCCACTGAAACCCAGAGCACATGGAATACTGTTTACCGTCCCACCAAAGTGATACCTATTTATCTCCTTGCAATTTCTTGCTTTCAAACTGCTAGGTTGGCAGGAGCCTGGGACAAAGACGGGAGCTCATTCCATCCTGCAGCACTCAGGAATCGAACTGCTGACCTCCCGCCTTCCAGTCAGTGTCTTAGCCACTTGAGCCACTGCAGTCCAAGACTAGAAGCATTCAAAAGAGAATTGGAAAGCAACGTCTTGTCAGATCTGCTTCCCTTTGGATTCCTGCTTTGAGCAGGGGGTGAGGATAGATGTCCTCACGAACCCCTTCCAACGGAATTATTCTATGCTCCTGAGAGGGATTTGGTGCCTGTGTCTATCCATTCATTCCCAGGAAGTTGTTTCTTCTCCATTAGTGGATCGGGCCCTTCACCATTCTTCTCCAGCTCCCCTTCCTCTTGAGAAGATGTGAACCAATGCTTACTTGCTTGCAGCCATGCTTTAAAAATAATAAAGTGTTTCAAGGGGGGTGTGTGTGTGTGGGTGTGAGATTGGAGTTTTACATAATGGGCTCCATTTGTAGTGAAATGCCAAGAGTTGGTAGATGTGGCCTTTGTAAAAGAAGAAGAAGAAGAAGAAGAAGAAGAAGAAGAAGAAGAAGAAGAAGAAGAAGCCACGTGCTTCTGCCAAGCCCTCTGGGTCCCTGTGAAGTCGGTGGGTCTCCTCTCACGTGGTGTTTCCGCTTTGCCTTTGGCGCTGCCGCATGACCAGTGGAAGACTCGGATCCTTGTGTGGTTGTCGGCCCCTTTCACACCAGCTTGTGGTGCAAAATGACAGCCTGTGAAAATGTCTCCCAAATGGGGAGATGCATGGCTATGAGATGGAAATCTGCAGCAAGGTCTGGCTGAAACCTGGTCTCCTTACCTCCCCTCTTGTTGGGACAACATAGCCCATTATCCCACTATCACAGGAACCGCCCCACCTGACGGAGACCTACCCCCATTTAGAAAGCCAGCATAAGAAGGAAGGCCTTTGCTGCTTCAGAGCATAGCTGTCAAGTATCCCTTATTGGCCAGGAAAACCCATTATTTTACCCTCTTTCCCGCTGTCATCCCTTATTAATTTAGACTGCAATGCGCTATTGCCGCCATTGGAGGACAGCATAGGATAAGCATAGCTGTCAAGTAGCCCATATTTGCTGGGAAATTCCCTTATTTCCAAATCTAAAACTTGACAGGTATGCTTCAGAGTACTTCAGGTTCTGTTTCATGCTGGGTTGTTCTCACTTGCAAACCAGGGAGGATGTAGCCATAGGTAGTAGCCATTGCCAGAAAGGTTCAAAGGGGACTGGAATACTCCCACCAGCCTATGCTTCGAATAACCCCCCCCCCCCCCCAAAATCTTATGTAAAAAGTTCAAAAGCTTTATTATATGTAAAAAGATAGATTGAAAATCAGGAATACAAAATGTTAACAAAATAAAGAGGAACATTCTTCTTATTTTCTCTTTTCCCGTTGTTAAAGCAAATAAGTTTTAACTACATACAGTATCTACCTGTATTTCCTAGCCAGCTATGACAATGAGGATTACATTTTCCCCACTTTCTACTCTCAAGCAGTGACTGCAGTGGCTCAATTGGCTAAGACGCAGACTGGGAGGCGGAAGGTCAGCAGTTTGATTCCTGAGTACTGCAGGACAGAATGAGCTCCCGTCTTTGCCCCAGCTCCTGCCAACCTAGCAGTTCGAAAGCAAGAAATTGCAAGTAGATAAATAGGGACCACTTCGGTGGGAAGGTAAAGAGCATTCCGTGTGCTCCGGTGTCTATTCATGCCTGCCACATGACCACGGAAACGTCTGCAGAAGCGGACAGCGCTGGCTCTTCGGCTTTGAAACCGAGATGAGCACTGCACCCTAGAGTCGGATACGACTGGCTTTCGAGCAAGGGAAACCTTTTTTACTTACTCTCAAGCCTCTGTAGCATGATGTTTCTTCTCCTATGCGAAGATTAACACTCTCATCTTCCCTCTTTTGTCCCACCTTTTCTCTAGCTCAGGGGTTGGCAACCTTTTAAAGTCGGAGGCCGGGTCACGCTCCCTCAGATAGTTGAGCGGGCTGGACTGGTGGTTCCCTCTGCCGTAAACGCTGCCATAAAACGTGTCGGTGGGTGTTGTAAATGCATTTATGGCAGCCACGGGTGCATTTAAGCTGTTGTAAATGAATCTGCGTCCACTTTCGGCGGCGCTAGTGGAGTGGGGTGGATGATTTGGTGCTACGGGCCAGGTCTGGCCCACGGGCCGTAGGTTGCCCACTCCTGCTTCAGCTTATCCAGTACGTTTCCAACTCTTAATATCTATCATCTTCCCTTCCATTCTCACGTTCCCAGGTGGTTTTGACTATCTCCAGAGGACAAAAAAAATGCACCTCATTCAGTGCCTCAAGGACACATTTGAACCCTCTGGTTTCTCCAGGAAAGGAAACCTGTTCTAAGAGCTGAAATTCACCCCTTCCTGCGGAAGGAAAGTGAATGAGCAGAAAAATCCCTTTTAAATCTCAGGTCAAGGCTCCACTTCAGATTCCTTCCCACCCCTCCTCATCTGGTCCTGAGCCTCTTGCCGGTGGCCGGCTGGCCGGAATGAGCCTGGAGCCCCTGAAGGAGGAGGAGGAGGAGGAGGAGGAGGAGGGAAATGGCTGGCACCCTTGAGGAGGATCTTTGCAGCCTAGGCTTGGAAATCCAGCCAGATGTTCCTTTCTCCCGGGGAGGGGTGGGGGGTGGGGGGTGGGGGCCGGTCCTGCTTGCCCTGCTTCCCATTATCTTATTATTTTCTCCGCCTCCGGCTTCTTCTGAATTTGCTCAATGCTCATTAATTAGTGATCATGCATTGTCAAGTTCCCCCTGATTTATGGCAATTCTTCCTGGGTTGCTGCTTCCACCCTCCCTCCCTCCCTCCCTCCCAGTTAGCCTTCTGGGACCCTTGTGTAACTTGACCAAGGATGCTTAGGTGGCTGGACTTAGGACCCCATCTGCCACACAGGTACAGTAAAACCCAAGTTACAAATGCCTCAAGTTACATAAAATTCAACTCACGTAATGATTCTGTGCTAAAACCATGTTCCAATTTACACGATTTCCAATGGGTTTGCTTAGAGTTACATAAAGGTTCTTTTTCCTATGGGTTTTCTCCGAGTTACGTAAAAATTCATTTCCCTATGGGTTTGCTACGATTTACATAAACATTTCATTTTCCCTATGGGTTTGCTTCGAGTTATGTAAAAAATAATTTTTCCTATGGTTTTTTTTTTTAGTTACAAAAAAATTCAATTTAAGCAAAAGCCTATGGAACAGAACACTTTTTTTTCATAAGTAGGGGTTTTACTGTACTGTATTTCCCCGAACGTAAGACTGGTCGGTGGGTCTTATATTAATTTTTGCTCCAAAAGACGCATTAGGGCTTATTTTCAGAGGACACAGAGAATTAAGAACATCCATTACAACACACAACGTATTGAATTATGAAATGAATATTAGACTCAGCCATGTCCGTTCATTATAAAGTGTGCACATTATTTGTGCGTTGTGTCTGTACTCCAATTGGTCATTCGGCAGTAAGTCTTGAGTTCATCTTTTTAGCGGTAGCAATCACACTTATTTACCGCCCCACAGTGCTTAATTTACTCTCTAGATGGTTCACAAGTTAATTAGCATTTCACCCCTAAAATACAAGCTGGGTACTCATTTTACCAACCTCAGAAGGATGAAAGGCTGAGTCAACCTAGAGCCTTGGTTAGGATTGAACTCACAGTGTTCTGGCTGCAGTACAGAAGGTTAACCACTGCGCCACCAGGGCTCCTGTTTACATAGACGTTTACCTCTCATCCAGACGAGCCTGCCTAGGTATTTGCAAATATTTAATTATAATTTATATTATCATTTATTTTAAGTATTAATGTCAACAATTTTATTTATATTTAATTATATATTTATGTTATTTTATAATTCAATACATCAGTCTGCGTTGCATGGGACATACTAAATGTGTCCACTGGCTGACGGTCTTAACTGGGGCTTGTTTTGGGGGCAGGGTTTATATTCTGAGCATTCGGAAAAAATCATGCTAGGGCTTATTTTCTGGTTAGGTCTTATTTTGGGAGAAAACAGGGTATTCCCTTCCGGGTGATCTCAGCTGCCCCTCCGGGCAGGAAGCGCTGTGTGGGTTCAGATTCCCAACGAGAGTCTCAGATAGGGTCTTTTCTGTGGTCTTCCTGGGTTTTCATTTTGGAAACAGTGTTCCGTGTCTAATCATGCCTGCCACATGACCTCAGAGGTGAGCACCAAACCCTAGGGTCAGACTCGACTGGCTTTTGAGCAAGGGTGACTTTGGCCTTTACCTAAGGCAGGTTTTGGGGAAAATGTTGTATTTTCTTTTTAAGGAAGAATCTTGTGACATCTTTTGGAGACCCACTTCAAACTGAGGCAGAGAAAAACAGGTGGCCAAGACGGCACCCTCCCTTGCCACATAAGACAACCCGAAGCTGGGATGTGAGGAGGAGACGGGTTCAATGGCCCCGAAGTGTGACTCTGTTCCAGCCATGCTGTGTGTGGACTGAACTTGGGGGTTCCTTGCGTAGTGAACCGGGTGCTCCCATGAAGGAACGGCAAGGCTTTCTCCACCGGTTTGAATCCCCCCCCCCTAATCTCTTTCCTGTGACTTGCCCAGTTGGACAAGGAGCTGATTGTAGCCTGAAAGGCAGAATTGTGCACAGCAAACACGGATGGTTCTAGTACTTAATTATTTTTGGCTTGTGATAGCCAGCTTAACGAGATATGGACGGGTGGTGCATCTGCCCCCCTCCCCGTCCTCCCCCTCCCTACCATGAGCATGGACTCAGGGCTGCTGCGTGCTCAGAATCCGTCCCAGCGGAGAACGGCACAATCTCATCTAGGCAACTGGTCAGACCGGTTCTCCTGCCAGTATGGGCAAATATTTCCTCCTCTCTTAAACAACTGTTTCACCCACCCTTGAGAAGATTGCCTGATTCCGCATAAGACAGGATATGTCCCTTCTGCAGCGTCTCCTATGACTTCGGGAGCTTGACCCCAGGGCTTGGGAAAGTGACTGCTTTTGGACTACCAACGCTTTACACGTTACAGAAACTTATAAATATCAGGGGGAAACCTCTTCTTTGAAGAGTTCGACCGTGGGACCCATGGCCTCAAGAGGTGGTGACGCCAGGGCTCCAACCCTGGAAGCATAACCCACCCACCCCATCAGTATCTCCTTTGGTCTGGATTCCTGCATTGAGCAGGGATGGGTTGGACTCGATGGCCTCAAAGGCCTCTCCTTCCAACCCAGGGATTCTAGGATGCTATGGAATCCTTTGCAAAAGAGAGCCCTTCTTTCCTCACTTCCTTTCAACCATATATGAGCAAGCATCATCCTTGGCAGCCCATGGCAATGTGTATCTGACCGATGTTATCATAGCTGTATTGCAAGGTAGCTCAGGTCCGAGGTTTTCTCAGTGGCCAAGTGGTTAAATTGCTGTACTGCAGCCAAAACGTTGTAAGCTCGATCCTGACGGGGGAT
Organism: Bradypodion pumilum; assembly: GCA_035047305.1. NCBI lineage: Eukaryota > Metazoa > Chordata > Lepidosauria > Squamata > Chamaeleonidae > Bradypodion > Bradypodion pumilum. The sequence continues at coordinate 1,569,090 of JAWDJD010000003.1, forward strand.
TAAGGTTGACTCAGCCTTCCATCTTTCCAAGGTCGGTAAAATGAGTACCCAGCATGTTAGGGGCGAAACGCTGATTACCTTGTGAATCACCCAGAGAGAGCACAAAGTGCTTTGGGGGCGGCATATAAGAGCTATTGCTAATTGCTATTGCTATTCTCGGCAAAATCTGCAAAACTTTAGTTTGATGATAAGTCAAGCGAAAAATGTCATGCCCAAAGCAGTTTGGAACTCTCAAAGTGACCAGTTGAAAGAGATGAAAGAGATAACAGATGCGACCCAAACACAAGCAGCTGACAATTAACCTGATTTCAGAGAAGGTTTGCTAACAAAAGCTAAAGCAACGTTTAGATACGTAATGCCAGTGTTTGGAAACAATAGTAAAGGTAAAGGCAAAGGTAAGGGCCACTCTTGCTCGAAAGCCAGGCATATCTACGGTTCAGTGCTCATCTCTGTTTCAAAGCCAAAGAGCCAGCGCTGTCTGCTTCTGCAGACGTTCCCGTGGTCGTGTGGCAGGCATGACTAGACACCGGAGCGCACGGAACGCTGTTTACCTTCCCACCAAAGTGGTCCCTCTTTATCTACTACTTGCAATTTCTTGCTTTTGAATTGTTAGGTTAGCTGGAGCTGGGACAGAGACGGGAGCTCATTCCGTCCTGCAGTACTTGGGAATCGAACTGCTGACCTGCCGCCTTCCAGTAATTCCTGGTCTTTTTGATTTTGGTTCCATCCAAGACACTACCCGTTCGTAGAAAGATCATGGTAGCTACACATCCCCCAATCTCACCTGGCCTCAGAAAGGGCCGTTGAGCATGTTTTCACCCAGGCTGCCCCCATGCTCGGCAATTCCTGGAAATTAGTCTTATGACTCCTACTCAGATGGCTTTAGCAAGGGACTTTCTAGAGAGTTGAGTTCCCTCTCTGGCACAGAGACAACATCAGAAGGCCCTCCTGGGTGGATAAAGGGGGCTTTGGGGTTAAAGCTATGATGGCTGTGCCCCCCCTCCCTCAGTGGGCAGTGATCTGCATCCTGCTCCTTTCTTACGAGGAGACCAGGATGAAGGTTCCTCCAGTCGAGGGAGGGAGGGAGGAATTCCCCTTGGCCAGAATCACAGGCACAACGGGCAAGGTTGCAGTTGTGTCGAGTGCATGATCAGCATAACGGAAGCTTGATGGCACTGGGACAGATGCCATGGCTGCCCATGGAGTATTGACCGGCCCCTTTACAGACACTGCCAGCGGGGGGTGGGGTGGGGGTGGCAAATCATGTGCCTCCTGACAGTCGAGGGGGGTTGGAAGATGGGTCACGTGGCACATGTTGTGGCTTGGAGTATTGATTCGGTGGAAGCTGCATTTTCCAGAAGCAGTCCTGGGCCAAAGCCGGATCGGGAGACGGTGCAATCTTATGCCTCTAAAAAATTAAATCCAGCTGTTCCTCAAAACATGGATGGCCAAAAAGAAAACATTGGAGGCCACCGTCCTCTGTGTACTGAGCCTGGCTCCAGCTGTGGACAGTGGTTCAAGGGACAGGACGGGAGTGACTTCTGGGCAGCTGCAGGGAGGCAAGAACATAAGAGCAGCCTTGCTGGAACAGGCCACAGGAGCCCATCCAGTCTCCCACAGTGGCTCACCATGTGCTTCAGGGTATTATTCCCAAGGAGATGCCTTCCCCTGCTTAGGATTCCCTGGAAATGGCATTGAGAGATAGATATCCTGCCTATCTCTCCAACCCGGAGGTTGTCCTTGGGTATCCATAATTATAGCCATTGATACCCTTGTCCTCCATGAACTTGTCTAATCCTTTCTTAAAGCTGTCAAGACTGACAGCTGTCACCACTTCTTCTGGCAGGGAGTTCCATAGACCAGTAATCCTCTGGGTGAAAAAGTACTTTCTCTTATTTGTTTGAGAACTAGTACCCAAAAGTTTCATGGAGGCAAGATCGATCCCATGTGTCAGACACACCGACTTGTGGTGCTTTTGTCCAGTGCCTCTGCCGGGCATCTTGAGATGGTCTAGAGTTGGCTGGAGACCAGTTGAGGACACGTCCAGGGCCAGGGTCCCTTGGTATGGCTGAGGGGTCAGCCGGCGGGCTTTATTTTGGCAAGTCTTCTTACACGTCAGCCATAAACAAGTTTGGAGGAAGGAAACCAGAGCAAGGGTCTCTGTTGTGGTTCATGCAAAGTTTCTCATCTAATCTTTCCAACCAAGCTCTGTGAATGGCAGAAATGTTGGCAGAAATACCTGGGGCTTTAAAGAGGGTTGGTGGGGGTGGGGTGGGGGGGAGAAGCCCATAAAGACGGCCCTGCAAACCAGTCAAAGAAGTGCAGAAAAAGGGACCTGGTTTACCACCAAGCGCCAGCCTACACGGGCGGAGGTCCTGCTTTTTCCAACAGGTTTTGCTCTGGTTTGAGTTGACACAAGTTATGGCTTCTACACATGTTTTGAATTAAGCTGTTCCATCTTGGCCCTTTTTATAAACGGCTGGTTCACTTCTTCCAGGCTGCGGCTGCAATTATTTCTGCATGCTTGCTAATTATCCCGATCTGTAACCCATGCCGGTGCTTGGGTCACACGCCAGTAGAGATGGGGGAGTTATTAACAGAGGTTACAGCCCTGTGCCTTTTGTGCTGGGTCATGACATTGAAATGTATGAGGGAGAAAACTCTTCCTACCCTTTTGTCAAATCTAACGTTGTTTTTTTTTTTAATATGCTTCCAAAGTGATGCAACACAATTCTAGCCACTGTAGAAATACACTGCATGGCTCTTCAGATGTTGCATTGAGTTGATGGAAGTGAAATACAGATATGTACATTCATGGGGGTGGTTTAATTCACAGAATAGGATTGGTAAAGGCCGCCTGTGCATCAATATCAAATGCAAGGTGTATAATGTGAGGCAAATGTGTTGCTATTTCACTGTGTCACTTTAATTAATTCTTTTAAAAAACAGACCTCATGTCCTGCCAGGTAACAGCGGCAGGAAAGGGGTTGAGAAGCAAAGGCAGCCCCAATGGAAGTGACCCCTGGCTAGGTCAGTGTAGAAGACACTTGCAATGGGAGAACAAACCTCTCCAACATAGGAGGAAGGGATGCTCAAGTGAGAGATTAAATGCATCTCAGGACCGACTAGAAGCTTTTCGGGGTGAAACAGAAGCCTTCGTATTCCCCCGTTTTAGAGAGACCCTAGTTAGGGCAGTGGTGGCCAACCTTGGCACTCTAGCTGCTCCTGGACTTCAATTCCCAGAAGCCCAAGTCAGCACCCTCGATGATCAGGGTTTCTGGGCATTGAAATCTGAGAACAGCTGGAGTGCCAATTCCCAGAAACCCTGATCATCGGGGGTGCTGACTTGGGCTTCTGGGAATTGAAGTCTAGGAGCAGCTGGAGTGCCAAGGTTAGCCACCACTGCCCTAGTTTTTTGAAACTGTGCTTGTTGACCACCTCGTGGCTATCATCCTATCCCCTTGGAGGTCATCTTGCTCAGGCCCTATTGAAAAGAGTGGGACTTTGTGCAGGACATGCCCCTGTGGATTGCAGTAAATCAGTAATAGTCTAATAGTCTGGCCAGGTTATCCTGCTGTGTTCATAGAGTAGACCCTCGTGCCAGTGACTCTAGGCCAGGTTAACTAGCCTGGCCACCCTGAGGACTGATGGCCTTGGGTGATGAAATCCACAGGGAAAGAAGGGTGAGGGTCCCCACGTGGATTTAAATGGACCCACTTGAATCCCTCTTGATGGAGAGCAGCAGCTTCATCCATCCTGGCCTGGGGATGAGGAAGACTTTGCATGCCAAAAGGGCTCAGGACCAGAAAGAGACTCGTGGAACTGGATCCGTGGTACTTTGGGTGCCATGCTGCAATGCGGAAGGCAGATGAAAGATCACTGCATTATAGGTTTCCCAGGACAATCTTCATGGGTAATTGCCATGAGGAGAGACGATATTCGGAATCAGATATGGCATAAGAAGAAAAAGAAGTAAAGTGGTCTTATGCTGGAATCCGCATCCCAAGTAGCAAAATATGCTTCCAAATACTTTCAAAGGCATAACTGTCTTTCCCTTTTATTGGCGTAACCAGTGAGTAAATATCTAAATTTTAGGAAGAAAAGAAATCTTCCTGTCCTTTGAGGACTAAGTCATTTGTTTTAGCAAGAACGTCCTTTGAAGGTTTGTGACGGGAGTGGAGTCACCTGTCCTCTGATCCCACCCATGGGTTCCTGCCCGGTGTGCCCATAAAACAGGCTTAAGTACCTTTGTGCCTCTGAAGGAGTGGTTTGTAATGCTCCGTAGCACAGGCTGACATGAAAGCGGTGCTTCTTTGAGGTGCTGCAAGATTCCCACACCACCCTTTCTTCCTTCGGGCTTCTGGGCAGTCCTTTGGAAATGGGGCAGGCAGGGCTGTGGAACCGGCTGCAGGGAGACATTTCTGCCCTTGGGAGTGAGCCTGGGAGGTTTTTTGGGCAGCTACAGTAATAATACCTTCCTAAAAGGGGACTGCGGTGACTTAGTGGTTAATACCCTGAACTTGACGACTGGAAGTTTGGCAGGTCAGCAGTTCGAGACCCGTGTGCTGCACGACAGAGTGAGTTCCCGTCTCTGTCCCAGCTCCAGCCAACCCAGCAGTTCAAAATTAAGAAATTGCAAGTAGATAAAGAGGGATCACTTCGGTGGGAAGATAACAGCATTCCGTGCACTCCCGTGTGTAGTCGTGCCTGCCACATGACCACGCAAACGTCTGCAGAAGCAGACAATACTGGCTCTTCGGCTTTGAAACAGAGATGAGCACTGAACCCTAGAGCTGGATAGGACTGGCATTTTAGGTAAAGCCCAGCAGGGCTCCTGCTTCTCCTGCCATTTAAATATCCAGCAGGCCCCTTTTATCTGAGAGGGGTGCTTTGAGCATCAGGCACTTAAATTGGGAGATTTAGGAAGCTTTCCCTAAACCAGGGGTGCCCAAACTACACCCCGTGGGCCAGATCCGGCCTCTGGTACCAATTCACCTGGCCCCACTGCTCTTGCCACTTCTGGAAGCAGAAGTAAAATGCACCCTTGGTTTAAGCAGAGAAAATGGCAGCCTAAAAATCTATTTCACCCTGTTGCAAAACAGATTGCAAGGCACGTTTTACTCCCGCTTCCGGTGGGAGGAACCATGTGACCATGTGGGCACCCACCCCTGCCCTAGATTAAGGCCGCTGTCTGACCTCCAAGGAGACCTGGGTGGTGGCATCCCTAGCAACCTTCTCCCCTCTCTAGGATCCCCTTCAGGGTAGAGGGACTGAGTGGCCGGAGGAATGGAGCCATTCGTGGGGGTCATTTTGGTGAAGGGGTGATGAGGAGCGGTAGCCCAGCACATGTCTACAGAAGGCCCAGGGTGTCCATCTTGGTAGTCCTCCTTCTAAATCTGGGGTTGGCAACCTATGGCCCATGGGCCAAATCCGGCCCATGGTGCCAAGTCATCAGGCCCCCATCCTTACTCCAACCGCTGCTGCTGCTGCCACCAGAAGCAGCTGTGGCTGCATTTACGGCAGCTGCGGATGTGTCTAATGTTGCTGTAAATGCGTTCACGGCAGATTTTACAGCGGCGGGGGGACAGACTACCAGTCCAGCCTGCTCAGCTGTCTGAGGGAGCATGACCCGGCCCCTGACTTTAAAAGGTTGCTGACCCCTGCTCTAAGGGACTGCTAGTTGACACACCACTTGTGGAAGGTGTCCTCTTGTTGTTGAGCCTTGGTGGCACAATGGTTCAACTGCAGCCCTGCAGCCAAATGTTTTGAGTTTGATCCTGACGAGGCTCCAGGTTGGCTCATCCTTTTCCATCTTTCTGTGGTTGGCAAAATGAGGACCCAATATGTTGGGGGCAAAACACTCATTAACTTGTGAACCACCCAGAGAGGGCACTAAAAAACCCATGTGTGTGTGTGTGTGTGTCCTCCACATCCAACTCTGACTTCAAAGACCAGAGATCCCAGAGAGGAAGGGAATTCATGGACCGTGATGAGGTTGCCCATCATCCATGAGGATGTGCGGCTGACCATTTGCAAATCTTAAGAGAGCACTCGAACCTTAGACAGGGTGGGTGTAGGTGATTATGGCCCACACCTGATGCTGCTTCCTGGAACTCTTTCCTGACTTCTTTCCTTTCATCATGCCTCCTTCAGCGTCACAGGAGAGTCAATATTGACTTATGACTGCCTGGAGAACAGCACACCTTTCTGGGCCGGGAGCACCTGAGCACACGGATATGGATGGTCCCTTCCCGCGCCCTGCTTGGCCATTTCTTCCTACCCTAGGTCACCTCTCTCCAGCTGTTGGGGGCTTTTGGGCTCCCTCCCTCCCTCCCCCTGGCTGCATCATCCAGCAGTGGCAGCTGTATGATGGGGTCTGGGTGGGTTGACCATCTGCAAAGGCTGCTTTGGGTGACTGCGTTTTGGAGGCACAGGATCCAGGCCGATTCCCTCCAGCAGATTTTAACTGGAATTAGAAGCGAGGTCTCGCTCATTAGGGGTGCGCTCCTGGGAATGTCATCTGGCCGCCCTGTGTGGGGGGCTGTTCTGGGAGATGATGCAGTCTTTCCAAACTCTGGAGGGGGAGCCAGCCTCACCAGGCCTTATTCAGAGGTCTGTCTGTCTGTCTGTCTGTCTGTCTGTCTCCCCTCCCCTCCCTGCTTAGAAAGAGCCGTGTGAGACCCTGACATAGCCGTGGCTGTTTTTGTGGAGCCACGTGTTTCTGGGGGAACCCTCCGTTCCTGGCAGTTCAAAAAAGTCATCATCTTCTTTCATGTCCAGATGAAACTTTGGACTGCCAAAATGAAGCCACTTTCTTGGCTTTGTCGTTGGCCAAACTTAAGTCCTTAGTAATCAGCAAGCCAGCACATGAGCCCATGGATTCTGTAACTCTCCATATTTACACAGCTTACTGTCGTCCGCCAGCAGCCCCCACTTGAGCCTGTGGGTCTTGCATTTAGGGACTCCGACCTTCAGCCTTTTCAGGGTCCTCCATGTGACGTAGAGGAGGTTGAAATCCTCAGTTTTCTCCTCTTTTAGTGATATTCCTTGTCCAGTGAGCTCCTTCCTCCACCTTCTAATTTACTTTTGCTCTTGCGTACCCTCAAGAGTGTTTGTTCTTGCCATAAAGCTCTTTCTGGATCTGAGACGGCTCCGTTGAGAGTGTGAGCTTATTTCTGGAGGTCCATCTTTGAATATTCATATTTTCATAAACAGAGTCAAGCATTGGCTGACTGCTTGCCAGATAGTGGGGAAGTTTGGCTTGCTCTCCTATTGAGGGTCAATATATATATATATATATATATATATATATATATATATATATATATATATATATATATATATATATATATATATATATATATATATATATATATATATATATATATATATATATATATATATATATATATATATATATATATATATATATATATATATAAAACAGAAGTGTTTGTTTGTACAGTATGTGGTCTATAGACTCCCGCACCCCTGGACCGATTCCTCTGAAATTTAGCACCTTGGGATGGGGAGATCAGCACTGTGGGGGTCTCAAACCCCATGGGGGGCATACACCCCCCAAATTGGGATGCAATTGATCTATACAATGTGTGTGTTTCCCAGTGATGTCATTGAGCGTATGTCATAGTCCCAGGTAGGTTGAGATTGTGACATCATCTGACTAGCTCAACTGTAGCCCTCTGAGCTCAGCTGTAGTTTTCACAGTAGGTGGAAGGCAAATGGGCATACGAGATCAGCACTGTAAGTGACCGTAGCCTACGACGTTAAAGAAAAGAAAAACCCGAGCGAAGCCGGGTAATCAGCTAGTTCATATGTAAAGGGAATTATGCCCTTAGTGAAGGTGTGATTTCCAAGGGAGCTAATTGTGAATTTCAATACAAACACAGTATTCTACAATGCTGAGCGTGGGCCATGTTGGGATGTAGATTCCAACATGGCCCATACACCCAGCAACTGGACTATGCTCCATGGTTGGGTATGGGGCATCTCTCAGTTCAACTCCACTGAGTTCTTACTAGGAAAGAAACACGGAGAGTGGGGTGGAGGGGGTAGGGGCTCCATCTCTCTTAAATTGTTGTCAGATAATTCCCTCCTGGCAGGTTCTTCCAGGGGAAAGGAAAGGTTTTTGGCAGCCCTGTTGCCATGGTTAGGGTCATCTGGCTTCTTCACTTGAAAGGGATGGATATCGGATCTGTTGCCACCCATTAGCCTGTTTTTGCATAATTGATTTGGCTTTTGTTCCCTCTGGAGCTGCTGCAGAGGACTGGGACTGCTCCCCCCCCCCCCAATGCTTCTGTCCTCTTTTGAGCTCACAGCCAGTCTTAGTATTCATTTGCCTACATTACTGACATTAATTGCTCCCATAATGCTCCAGCTGAAATTTGATGGAGGAGAGAGATGGTTTGGGTTTGTTTTGTTTTAAAAGGGAAAATCATCTGAGAGTTTTAGGACGATGGAGATATTTTGATGCTTCTCCTGCAGAATCACAGCTGGAGGTGCTTGGCTTGCTTCTAGGCCAGTGATGGTGAACCGTGGCATGCCAGCTGTTCTGGAACTTCAATTCCCAGAAGCCCAAGTCTCTGTGAATCCACACGAATGGGTTTACATGCATTAAACCCGTTCGTGTGGATTCACAGAGACTTGGGCTTCTGGGAATTGAAGTTCCAGAACAGCTGGCGTGCCACGGTTCACCATCACAGTTCTAGGCTTTTAGGATAATTGGTCCTTTTCTTTACAAGTGCTCTTGCCTTGTGCTTTCAAGATCTTTCTTTGTAAGAAGCACATTGAAAAACCCAACTTGGGGGGCGGGGGAGAGAAAGCGATGTTTTTTCGGTTCCCTGCCAGCCTTTCCCTTGTCCACATGTTTCTTTCGGCGTCTCTTCCTGGCTGGGTCTATGTGAAGTACAAGAGGCAATGACGTGCTCTGGGATTGAGTCGAGGTGCCAATGCTTCCTCTCCTGAGCATAAAAATAGCTGGCAAGAATGGCAGGCAGAACATCCCAACCCAAATCGCTGGTCACCCCACCTTGCCCACCTGCCACCTGGGGAAAGGACCCCCTCCTCCTGCTCAGTCTTTGTTTCCATAGGAACCCCCCACCCCCCCACCCCCCCCCCCCGCCCAAGGAGACTCACAGGACCAGCAGCAGGTGAGCAAAGCAACAAAGTGGCACATGAGCATAATTAGCATCCAAAGTGCATGCTGCTACAACGTTAGAATAATACTAATGACATTTAGGTTCCTGGGGGAGGCCTGTGTCCCCCTCCTCCAATCCCCCAAAGACTCTTAGCAATAGCAATGACACTTCTATATCTCCTCTCCATAGCACTTAGCGTAGCGCGCACTCTGGGCAGTTCACAAAGGAATGAGCCTTTTGCCTCCAGCATGCTAGGCACTCATTCTAGCCACCTTGGAAGAGATGGAAGAGGCTGAATCAACCTGGATCCCTCGTCAGGATCAAACTCTCAACATTCTGCCTGCGGTACAGCAGTTTAACCCCTGCGCTACCATGGCTCTATAATGACAGGATGCTTACCTGTAAGTGTTGTTCTTCTTTAGGGTCATCTGTGAATCCACACAAATGGGTTTAATAGCCTTCAATGAGGAAACCATTGTAGCAATTGCAATTACACTTTCCTACAACCCCATAGTGCTTAATGCCCTCTCTGGGCTGTTCACAAGGTAATTAGCATTTTTGCCCTCAACATGCTGGGTACTCATTTCCCCAACCTCAGAATATTGTTGCTTTATGAGTTGTGTGACTCAGCGGTACAGCTGATAATGTCGACAGCAGGGGGTGCCCAAACTAGGCCTATGGGCCGGATCTGGCCCCTGACACCAATTCATCTGGCCCATGCCGCCCTTGTCGCTCCCGGAAGCAGAAGTAAAATGCGCCCATACAGACGCATTATATTTCCACTTCTGGGAGCGCTGAGGGTGGCGCGGGCTGGATGAATTGGTGTTGGGGGCCGGATCCAGCCTGTGGGCCGTAGTTTGGGCACCTCTGGTCTACAGTGTTTTCTTAACGAGGCAAATTGCCTCCCAAAGTTACACCATTTGCGTCACTGAGAAAGGAGACGTGGGCCTCTGCATGTGCTCATAGCATCTGCTTTGGCTCTTCCGTGTCCCTTCCCTTCCTTGCAGCCAGAAACATGGCCGTTTCCTAGGCAAGGGTTACTCTAAACGTGAGAGAGATTTGTTCTAGGACCCACTTGTTCTTTTTTCTGACAGTCCAGGATGTCCAGGGACTGCAGTGGCTTAGTAAATAAGATGCTGAACTTGATGGCTGGAAGGGCGGCAGGTCAGCAGTTCGAGACCTGAGTGCTGCATGACAGAGTGAGCTCCTGTCCTCTATTCCTGCTCCTGCCAACCTAGCAGTTCGAAAGCAAGAAATTGCAAGTAGATAAAGAGGTACCACTTTGGTGGGAAGGTGAACAGGGTTCTGTGTCTAGTCATGCCTGCCACGTGACCATGGCAACATCTGCAGACACAGACAGCACTGGCTTTTTGGCAAATGGAGATAAGCAGTGATCCCTAGAGTTGGGCATGACTGGCTTTTGCGCAAGGGCGACCTTGTACCTTTTGCCAGGATATATCCACAGAGCTTCTCTCCGACACGATATTTCCAACGAGTCCATTGTTTTACTGCCAGCTTTCTTTTTTCCTGTCTAGGCCATGTGGGGTGGCGATGGCTGCTCATATGACTGGTGGCCTGCAAGAGGTCAAGGGGTCACGGCTCTCCCCATATGGCCTTGCCCTCCTGGGGGTTTGCATTTGATGCATGTTTGGTCTGGAAAGCTGTGCAATGGCTTCCAAGTGCACTTAAAAGATGACATCAGGGCAGAGGCAAAAACTGGTCCTTTGTTGTGCTGGGCAACTGGCAAGAGCTGTGTTTTGGGAGCCCTGTGCTCCTGCCTACCACAGCTGAGCACATTCTTCCTGCCATGCAGCCAACCTTGTGCAGTAGGCCAATGCAGAGCCAACATTGCAGTTCTTCTTTTGTGTCTTGATCAAACTCTTGCCTGCCCAAATGAAGCCACTTTCTTGGCTTTGTCATTGGCCAAACTGAAGTCCTCATCGGTGCAGGTTTCTGGCAGTAACGGGCAAACCAGTAAATGAGCCAATGGATTCTGTAATTCTCCACATTTGCACAGTGTGTTGTTGTCCGCCAACGCCCCCACTTGAGTGTGTTGGTCTTGCATTTAGGGACTCTGACCCTCAGCCTGTTCAGGGTCCTCCAAGTGACATGTAGGGGAGGTGGAGTTCCTCAGCTATATACCCCATTCAGAGGTTGTTGAGGGTCCTTCTCTTGCTTCGTTCTCTCAGCATCCGCTGCTACTTCTCTCCTGATCTTAAGTGGAGTGATAACAACAAGGGGGGATGTTTTCTCAACTGGTGGCATCATGTCACTCTACGCATGGCTTCATTCACAACAATGTCAACTTGTTTCCCATGTGTACATGTGCTCCATACTGGAGCAGCATCCTCTGCCACAGAGACGATCAGGGCCAAAGCTGATGTGTGCAACATGGATGGTTAACATAAGAACCGCCTTGCTGGAAGAGGCCACAGGAGCCCATGATCCAGTCCAGCATTCTGTCTCACACAGTGGCTCACCATTGGCTTCAGGGTATTCCTTCCCAAGCAGATGCCTTCTTCACCTGCTTAGGATTCCCTGGAAATGGCATTTATTGAGAGATATCCTGCCTATCTCTCCAACCCAGAGGTTGTCCTTAAGTATCCATAATTATACCCGTTGATCCCCTTGTCCTCCATGAACTTGTCTAATCCTTTCTTAAAGCTGTCAAGACTGACAGCTGTCACCACTTCTTCTGGCAGGGAGTTCCATAGACCAGTAATCCTCTGGGTGAAAAAGTACTTTCTCTTATTTGTTTGAGAACTAGTACCCAAAAGTTTCATGGAGTGTCCCCTAGTTCTAGTGTTGTGCGATAGAGAAAACAGTTTTTCCTTATCTACTTTGTCCACTCCGTGCATGATTTTCTAAACTTCAACAAGGTCACCTCTTAGATGGTTGAGTTCCCCACGTATAGTTTGTGAGTTTCCTTATGACATTGTTCCTTGTCCTGACTTTGGCTTTGGTATTCAGGCAGTGCCGCTTAAAAGAGAGTCTCCTCTCGAGTGTAACATTGCATTTCCAGCAGCTGGAATCCACCCTGGTGCAAAAAAAGAGGTTGCCTGGAGTGATCGTGCCTGGGTACCTTAAGTCTTCTCCCTCCATGTCCCTCATATTTCTCCACTCCTTTCTGCTTTGACTTCCCAAACTGTATTTCTGACTTTAGTGCTTCTCCACTCTTGGGGAATTAAACCTGAGATACTAGGCAGGAATGAGTGAGCGCATTTGAAGTGGAATTCATTGTTCCTTGCAAGAGCTGAAGGAAGGTTTTTGTTAGGAGATGAATGGAGCTTGCACTGCAGGCATCTTGGGAGGAAAGACTTTGAGAGCTCTTCCTTTGGCAGCGCTCCGAAATTAGATCAGTTTATCTGCCGAGAAGCGAAGAGTTTTATTTATAGCCACCACATTTCAACAGTTTCAACTTGACGTTGGCTGCTAATGGCCAAGAAAAAAACATCTCTGTCCAGAACATTTTTATGATAATTAGTTTCTCCTTCCCTACCACCAATGTGAGTCCTGACGTCACAAATGAGCACTGCTGCAGCCACACGTCATGCAAGCCAGGTGCTAGGGTCCCCTGTGTTGCCACAGCTGGAAAGGGCCAGCTTTTGAGGGAGACAAAAGTGGTCAAAAGGGAAGGAAAGTAGATGAGTTCCTCCCCAGGGCTTTTCAAGCCCAATTTTGGTGTGTGCTTGGGTGGACCTGGGCCCCCTCTTGCCTCTGGGCTGATCTGTGGGTTGGTAGGTAATAACAATAGCAATTACATTTCTATATCACCCCATAGAAGCACTTAGTGCACTTTCTGGGCGGTTCACAAGGTCATTAGCATTTTCACCCCAACAAGTTGGGTACAGAAGCTCTTCCAGAAGCTTTAAGAACATAAGAACCTAAGAACAGCCTTGCTGGAAGAGGCCACAGGAGCCCATCCAGTCCAGCCTTCTGTCTCACACAGTGGCTCACCATTTGCTTCAGGGTATTCTTCCCAAGCAGATGCCTTCTTCACCTGCTTAGGATCCCCTGGAAATGGCATTGAGAGATATCCTGCCTACCTCTCCATCCCGGAGGTTGTCCTTAAGTATCCATAATTATAGCCATTGATACTCTTGTCCTCCATGAACTTGTCTAATCCTTTCTTAAAGCTGTCAAGACTGACCGCTGTCACCACTTCTTCTGGCAGGGAGTTCCATAGACCAATGATCCTCTGGGTGGAAAAGTACTTTCTCTTATTTGTTTGAGAACTAGTACCCAAAAGTTTCATGGAGTGTCCCCTAGTTCTAGTGTTATGCGATAGGGAAAACAGTTTTTCCTTATCTACTTTGTCCACACCGTGCATGATTTTATAAACTTCAATCAGCTTTCTTAATGGTTGTGTTGGCAACAATTTTTGGGATGTCTATTGCCTATTCAACCTATACACAGAGCACATAATGCGCAGTGCAGGGATGGAGGAATCACAATATGGGATTAAAATCGCTGGGAGAAACATCAATAATTTGAGATATGCAGACGATACCACCCTAATGGCAGAAAGTGAGGAAGACCTAAAGAATCTCCTGATTGGGCTGAAGGAGGAGAGTGCAAAAGCTGGCTTGAGACTAAATATCAAGAAAACCAAGATAATGGCAACAGGCCCAATCAGTTCCTGGAAGATAGATGGGGAAGAAGTAGAAGCAGTGACAGATTTTACTTTTTTGGGATCAAAGATCACTGCAGATGGGGATTGTAGCCATGAAATAAAAAGGCGACTGATTCTTGGGAGACAAGCAATGAGAAACCTGGGGAACATAGTGAAAAGCAGAGACATCACACTGAAAACAAAAATTAGAATGGTCAAAGCAATGGTCTTCCCAGTAGTAATGTACGGATGTGAGAGCTGGACAATTAGGAAGGCTGAACGCAGAAGAATAGATGCCTTTGAAATGTGGTGTTGGAGGAGGGTTTTGAGAGTCCCCTGGACAGCGAGGAGAACAAATAGGTCAATCTTAGAAGAAATTAACCCGGATTGCTCACTGGAAGGCCAAATAGTAAAGATGAAGCTAAAATACTTTGGACATCAAATGAGAAGGGAGGACTCACTTGAGAAGGCATTGATGTTGGGAAAGGTGGAGGGCAAAAGAAGAAGGGGGAGGCCAAGGATGAGATGGCTAGATGGCATTGTAGACACAATGGGCACAGAGCTGGGAGGGCTGAGGGGGATGGTGGAGGACAGAGGCGCCTGGAGAGCAATGGTCCATAGGGTCGCAAAGGGTCGGAACCGACTGTGCGACTGAACAACAAAAAGTCCAACATCATCTGGGAATCCAAGGTTGACAATCCCTGTTCTAGTATAATTATGTAATGTTCCATGCCCCTTTCCCCATTTTTGAGATGGGGTTTCTATGTACAACTGAGAGACCTGACTGGGAAAATGTGAGCCAAAAGTCAATGTCTGCCCTGAGCAAAAGGGACAATTAACCTCTTCAATTGACCTCTTGTCAAATGGGATTTTAAAGCAGGGTACTTCACACATACTTCCAAGCCTTAATCACCTGAAATGCTGGTTCCCATATGGAACATTACTTTAGGTAACACCTATTGCATGGTTTAACTTACTATCTCACCATTCAGGTCTGTACCAGCCTTTCTTTATTTTCCCTGGATTTTTTTGACTTGCAAAAAAAAAAAAAAAGTTCAAGAAAGCAGAGCCATAAGCTACCATCTTACAACCCCTCTCCCCCCTGCAGAAGGAAATGCAAAAGACAGAAAAGATGTTCAAGATCAAGATGTTCTTTCTGGTTTCCCCACCCGTTTTTAGTACGTATATTCATTACACAGCACAACAACGATTTTGCTTCTGGGAATAACACATGTGATTTACATGATATTGAGTGTGCTAATTCCAAATCTGAACTCAGAATTTGTCTAACACATACAGATTTTAAGTGATAGGCATGCTAAAGGTAATGGTATAGGTCACCCTTGCTCGATAGCCAGTCATATCCGACTCTAAGGTTCAGTGCTCATCTCTGTTTATAGCCGAAGAGCCAGCACTGTCTGCATTTGCAAACATTTCCGTGAACATGTGGCAGGCATGCCTACACGCTGAGGTGCATTGAACGCCTTTTACCTTACCATTGAAGTGGTAAACTATTTATCAACTTGCAATTTCTTGCTTTTGAACTGCTAGGTTGGCAGGAGCTGGGACAGAGACGGGCGCTTCTTTATAAATGAGTCCAAAATGAGAAATCTCTTCAGATCACCTGGGGTAAGATCTGTTCTGTGCATCTAAAGAAGTGTCTGGAAGAGAGAGCGATTTATGCTTTCCAGGAGTGAACTGTCTGGTTTAGCCACAGCAGTGGAGGACATGAGCTTAATCCAAAGGCTAATGAGGCTAAGGGGGATGAGAACAGGGGGAGGAAGTGATGACCTGGCTTGAGGTGTAGCTGGGTGGCACCTTTCCTCAGGGGAAAGAAAGGAAGGCTACCATTTCTCCATGAACCACTGCCAACAGATGAAGAGAAAAGAATATATATATATAGGTGATACGTATGTGGCATAATAATGGCAGATAATCTCTTGGTACTTTGTGGGTGCTGCCGTGTGCCAATCAACCCTCTTGCAGAAAGCCACTGGGCTGTCGGAACTGAGATGAAAGTGAATTTCCCTGAGGTGAGATCAGAAAGCAACATGGAAATCAATGGAAATGTATTCTGACTGCTTGACTGGAGGATAATGGTTTCCACATTTGTGTGTTGAACAGGCATCTGGACACCCCCCCCCCCCCACACACACATACACACAGAAAGAGGTCAGAGCAGCCTCTAGCCCAGGGGTGCCCAAACGACAGCCTGTAGGCCAGATCTGGCCCCCAACACAAATTCATCTGGCCCGCACCACTCTTGCCGTATGGGCACGTTTTACTTCTGCTTCCGGGAGCAGCAAGGGTGGCGTGGGCTGGATGAATTAGTGTTGGGGCCAGATCCAGCCCATGGGCCGTAGTTTGGGCACCCCTGTTCTAGCCTGCAGTTAATTCAAATTACAAGTCATCCTGTTGCAATGAGCAGGTCTTATACTTGCTCAAGGAGGTTGTCTTATCTGGATCTACGTGTGGATTGTTACTCTTAGTCTTCTTTCTCAGGCATTTCCTGTTTCTTCCTTCTCCTCCATTTTAGTTAGAGACCTGCAAGCACAGAATCCTGCTCCAGGGACTATTTTGGACTAAATTTAAACATCCCTTTTTTGCTGCACTATATAATTTTTTTTTGCCACAATTACTACTTTCCGGAGTGATTGCTTTAGTAATTACAAGCTCTGAACTAGGCTGCTGCACTCAGCAAGAACCAAATACTCTATAATCTCAATGGTAGCGTCAGCAGTGTTAAGAGATGGGGTGTGTGTGTGTGTGTTCGGTCAAGATAACCTCTAAGGACTCCCTCCCAACCCAGTGAGTGATGCTGAGGGTAAAAAGAAAATCAGGATTGACTTGTATGGGAGGGGCAGGGCATTGCCAAGCAAAACTGAAACCCTTTTGGTCCACTTAAGTTTGACAGGATTCGATCCTGGCTCAAAAATACTTGTGAACAGCTCTGGACCGGGACTTAGCTCCATATTATTTTATCTTATTTTATTTTTAGTGTGCCTTTCTCCTAAGCCTGAGGCTACAGGCAAGGTTTTTAAAAGCCTGATTAAAAGCAATGAACAATTAAGTAGACCACAATACAGTGGTACCGCATAGAACAATTTTAAGCCATTCCATGGGCTTGTTGTACGAAACAATTGCTATACAATACATGCTTTGTATAGCGATTTTCCCTATGGGATGCATCGTAAAATGTTTTTTTTTTTTTTTGCTAAGTGGTTTTTCCCACTGAAAAATTGTTGTACGATTTTCTCCATAAGAAAAATTGTTATGTGGGACACCCCCACCCCCACCCCCCACCTAATTGTTATGCAATTTTTTTGCTATACGGGGCAATTGTTGTATGAGAGAGTTGGTAGCCATTGGTGGCGGTAATAAACGCGATCCTCAAGTGCCAAGAGATCTGTTTGGACTTTGGACAATCTTTCTCACACTAGGTCAGGTGAACCGTGGAATGAATTCACCAAAAGGTGCCTTCATGTTGGCTGTTTAAAGTCTGACCTAGACATGGAAGAAGAAGGGTGAGGATTTCAAACTGAGAAGTCATGAAGGCCACCCTCAAGGGAACAAACAGAGCCAGCGGGTGACCAGGTCATAGCTGTCAAGTATCCCTTCTTGGCCGGAAAAACCCCTTATTTCACCCTTTTTCCCGCTGTCATCCCTTATTAATTAGACTGCAATGCCCTATTGCTACCATTGGAGGGCAGCACAGGATAAGCATAGCTGTCAACTTTCCCGTATTTGCCAGGAAATTTCCCTTATTTCCAAATCCAAAACTTGACAGGTATGGACCAGGTCATTGTCTTGACCTTGTGGTCATCAGCTGCCCAAGCCCATCTGTGTAACTGGTTGGGATCTTCATCTCCGCCACTAGTACAAAAATACATTTAAGTGATCGGCCGCCCTTGGCCGGTAGAGAAAGGCAGCAGGTTTTACATCTGCACAAATGGAACACATAAATATTCGAAATGGAAGGCATAATTATTCAAGTTTGAAGTCTCCGTCTTGGAACGTCTCCCTGTAATCTTGTAAGGCAGCCAAATACTGGATGGAGCCAACTTATGAATAAGCACAAATTGCAGACCTTACTCACTGACGACAGAAAGAAATATAATTACACAAAGTGAACATATATCAAAAGAGGGTTGACTACCCAATGCAACCCATATCATCGTGTCCATGCTAAGCAGTCTTTTTGGAAAATCTGGCTCTGTTAGCCGTTACAGAGGGATTTGTGCAACTATTGGATCATCCCTCCTACACCCTCTGGTTAAGATCAAGTGTTGCATCCTGGAACGTCACATTTAACTCGGCTCCTGCATCAGGTGGACTTTTGGGGGTTTTTTAGGCCCCTCACCAAGCAATGCCAAGCCTGAAGGAGACTCTTGAGGGCTGCAAAGCTCAAGTTTTGCTGATGTTTTAAGGCTGCAAGAAAGTTACTAATAAACCCTGATTCTGCAAAATTAAGTGATTTAGGATGTGGTGATGGAGAGATTGTTTCCCTGCTGTTCTTTCCCTACCAAACCCACATGGGTGCTTAGCTGGTGTGTGTCTGTGTACAGGTAGGTCCATCCACACCTGTGGGCTTCCTTCCCTCCTTTTACCTGACAGATCAGCTGTTGTGAATTTGTGTTGCTGCCATCTAGTGGAAGAGCGGAGCACAGCAGTTCTGGGAAATTTCCTGCTTCCAAACAACATCTCTGTACACTACTGTATTTGTATTTCTCTGTGCTTGCTTTATATCCTAAAGGGATGGAACAGTTCTGTTTCCAAGAATCCTCATTTTAAATGCTAGGTATCTAGGTCTCGGGCATCCTCACTGCACCGTGTGCAGCCCCCATGCTTTCCGCCACCTGAGATCGAGGCCCCTTGGACAGTTTTCCAAATGCTTCCTTTCCCCTCCAATAAACCAAGCTCCTCTGGTTTCATGTGCTTTAAGTGAGCAGGTCTGCGCCGAGTGGAAAAATGTTCGGAACAGGTACAATTGCAGGAGAAGACAAAAGGCTGCAGCTTGCTTTTGAAAGCCGAGGCGGGTGTGCGCACAGCCTGGCTGATGTTCTGTGCATAAGGATCATGGCCGGCATGGGTATCAGAGTACACCTCGAGTTGCAAAGCGCCGACCTTTCCGTTGGGCAGCTGACAGGGCAGGGTCACCTCTCTCTTTGTTTGAGGGGCTCTTGGCAGACGGGGGGGGGGGGGGAAGCAATGCTGAGAAAAGCGCTCCCTCCAAGGAGCCTTATGAAATATTGAGTGGCTCTGCTTGTAAGCTGGCAGAAATGATAGCCTTGATGAATAATGAGAGAGCTCAGAAATGAATACTCCGGCCCATTTTGCCACGGAGGCAGAAAGGCACGTGATAGTCTTGCTGCTGAAATTGCACACAAGGATGGGGCTGGAGGCAGGATAGGCCCAGCTGGCAGGTGCCAGAGAGGAGGATGATGATGATGGAGGAGGAGGAAGAAGAGGAAGGTTCTCTCCCCACCTCCCACCCCCACTGTCATCTCTGGTTGAACCAAAAGCCCCTTTCTCCCCTTCCTGGCCAAGCCCTGCCTGTGCCTCTAGGGATGAAGGCCATTTTAGACCCAACACATCTGGAGGATGCTGGGTTTGGAAAGGGCGGAGGAGCCAGGGTTGTTAGGCCAAATGGATCGATTAATCCCATTGTTCACATAGGATGCTCCAAGAAGAACATAAAAGGTCTTGCAGAGGGAAATGTTGCCGAGGTGGGCAACTTTTAAACAGTTGTGTTTGGGTCGCAGGACCAGAATACAACTAAATCCTGGGTGACAGAACCTCAATGAAACTCATTACAAGATATTTCCAAAGGAATGCACAAAAGACAGTTTGGCTTTGGTTATACAGAACACATCAGTGCCTTCCTAAGGATGTAGACCAGAGGTGCCCAAACTATGGCTCATGGACCATATGCCAATTCATCTGGCCCACACCACCCTCGTCGCTTCCTAAAGTGGAAGTAAAACACGCCCATATGGGCACATTTTACTTCCACTTTTGGGAGCGACGAGGGTGGTGTGGGCCGGATGAATTGGCTTTGGGGCCGGATCTAGTCCAGGGGCTGTAGTTTGGGTACCCCTGATTTAAGCAGAGAAAATGGCATCCTGTTGCCAAACAGATTGCAAGGCACATTTTACTTCCGCTTCTGGTGGGAGGAACCACGTGACCGGCCCATGGCCCAAAAAGTTTGGGCACCCCTGATGTAGACCTATCTTGCCCATAACAAAAGTGCAGTTACCTATTGCTGCCAATTGAATGGGTGAAGATAATATGTAGGCTCATCTACACACCTGAACCTGAGTCTGGGGTGAGTACCAGAGAGAAGCGGTGCTGTTGATCTACTGGCCTGTGTGGACGATGCCACAGATGACCTAGGTGGCCGTGCCGTAGCAGGGATCCTTTAACACAGAAGTATATTAGTACTCCTTGGTGTTAAGGACTTCTTCTCCAGAATGATCAGTTCCGGAGGCTATCAATAAATTTAAAAGCGAGAATGCTGGATTTCGGACTCCTGGCTGGGGTCCCTTCGTGGTCGCCACTAGGAATCCGCAAGATCTGGTCTGTGGATCTAGCACCGCCTCCTCCTTCCCCCTCTTCTCCTGTTCATGCAAGGCTACATCAGAAGGACCCGAGATCTCAGGGGAAGCAGTGGGGTTTGAACCCTTGGCGACAGATTCTGAGTTCAAAAGCAGCAACCTGCCTTGGGTGTGGAAGTCCTCCAGTCTGCCCCTCCCTCCCTTCCTTTCTAAAAGGAGACCTGCTGGCTGTGGATGATGGAGGCTGGAGTGCTAGAGATCTGGGAGAAACTGTGGCATCCCAATACACTATAGACCAAGCTGGAAGGAAGAGTCATCTCCGCTCAAATGACGCTTCTTTGCAAAATTGGTGCACTTAAACCCAGCGGGGCAAGTTAACTCACTAGCACGTAAATGGGAGTTGATTCAGTTTACCACATCAGAGCCCTTGTAACAAAAGTCAATGGAAAACATGTACAACCTGAGTCTTAACAGCCCTATTGATTCCCCCCAGACCACATTGGATGGCAAATATGGACCACATACAATATAGGACACAAGTTTCCTGGCTGCACAGGGTTCATTTTTCGGCTACTATTTGGGGATTGGGGGGTTTGTGCTTCCCATAGCCCATGGCTATGTAACTTTAGATTTTTTTTGTTATCTGATGGTGGGGAAACTTCCAGTGCCCACCTTGACACTTCAGAAGTGGCCCAGTTGGTTGTCCTTGAAAGAGGAAGATGAACCAGATGGGAGCCAGAATTATTTTGGCTCAGAAGGCAGAGAGAGAAAGAAAAAGAAAATGGAGGTATAGCAGCAGAACGAATCCAGGCATGTGTAGTTTATGGGTAAATTATGTAAGTAGTAAAGAAAGAAGACCAACGCTGTCATCCGTTGCTAAGAAATTGGCATTGGGTTTTTTTCAATTATTGGAACAACAAAGCCATTGCGGCTGATGCTAATAATATATTTAATCTTCTCTAGGTTACCGATGACATTAATTCCAGTCGAGGAAGCACTTACATAAGTATGCTTGTGATTACCCATATGCATTATCCATTAAGGCTGCAATCCTATTTTCTACCTCCCTACGAGTAGGTGCCATTGAATTCTCTTGCTGCCAACTCTGTACGTGTACAATTGCGTCATTTGGTGAGATTTATTCGGGGACATCTTTGCTTTCCAGAAACTATGTCTCAGTTTAAGAATTAAAAACCATTAAGCCCTGGATGTGCATGAAACACAAAGTGAACAATATTTAGCCCAAGTTGCCTCCTGTTTTATTAAGGAATATTTTGCCCCCACCCACGCTGAGTTGGTTCCTAACGTGAAGGTTTACCTGAAGGGAAGTGATCCATTAGATTGGAGGACAGATAATTAAGCAATTCCATATGTATATATCAGGGAATGCATTGTCTTATGGTTAAGACGCTGAACTTGAAGACTGGAAAGGTCAGCAGGTCAGTAGTTTGAGCCCAAGTGCTGCATGACAGTGAGATTCCATCTCTGTCCCAGCTCCTGCCAACCTAGCAGTTCCAAAGCAAAACATTGCAAGTAGGTAACTAGGTACCGCTTCGGTGGTAAAGGTAACAGTGTTCTGTGCAGTCCGGTGTCTAGTCGTGCCTGCCACATGACCATAGAAACATCTGCAGATGCAGACAGCGCTGGTCCCTTGGCTGTAAATTGAGATGAGTGCAAACCCTAGAGTCGAATGCAACTGACTTTTGAGCAAGGGATGCACAATCATGTGTACATAATTGGGTTGCCAGTTCTGCTCTTCAAAAAAATGGTAAAGTAAAGGTAAAGGTTTCCCTTGCTCGAAAGCCAGTCGTATCCGACTCTGGGGTGCAGTGCTCATCTCTGTTTCTAAGCTGAAGAACCAGTGCTGTCTGCTTCTGCAGACGTTTCCATGGTCATGTGGCAGGCATGACTAGACACCGGAGTGCACGGAACGCTGTTACCTTCCCACCAAAGTGGTCCCTATTTATCTACTTGCAATTTCTTGCTTTCGAACTGCTAGGTTGGCAGGAGCTGGGACAAAGACGGGAGCTTATTCCGTCCTGCAGTACTCGGGAATCGAACTGCTGACCTTCCGCCTCCCAGTCAGCATCTTAGGCACTTGAGCCATGGTACTGTTTCTTTTAAAAACTTAATTCTAGATGACCCGCTGTGGATTCGAGAAGGAGAATGTTTCTCAAGGGGAATTGCATTTACTGCTAAAGAAAAATCCCGGGTGTTTAAGGCTGCAGCGATGTCCCAGATTTGCCTGGGACGAAGTCCTACCGAGCCGGGCTTGCTTCTGCCCTGAGTAGAGAGCCTGGCCCTCTTGGGTCCCAATCCTTGGCAGGTTCACGGTGGAGTAGGCTCTTCTTGGGTGACCTTGTTCAATGGGCTCCTTCCTTCCTTCCTTCCTTCCTTCTCTCCAGTGCAGGATAGATTGCAAGGAGGTCTCGGCCGAAACCCTCTACGACGTCCTCCACGACATTGAATACCGGAAGAAGTGGGACTCCAACGTCATTGAGACCTTTGACATTGGGAAACTGACGGTCAATGCCGACGTGGGCTACTACTCCTGTGAGTTCTTCTTGGGGGTGGGGTGGGGGCAGGAACCTACACCTGGGGGTTGCACTCCACTGCAGCCGCTATGCTGCGAGTTCGATACTGATGGGGCTCAACGTTGACTCAGCCTCTTCCATCTGTTCTGAGGATGGTAAAGTGAGGACCCAGCATGTTGGGGGCAAAATGCTCATTAACTTGTGAACCGCCAAGAGAGGGCACGAAGCGCTATGGAGGAGAGGCATATAAAGTGTCATTGATACTGTTATTGTATCTCAGCGTCTTAACCACCAAGCCACTGCAGTCCCCTTTAAACACTATTGTAGCCAAAATGTTTTGCGTTCAGTCCTGATGGGGATCCAGGTTGACTCAGCCTCTCATCCATCCCATGGACAGTAAAATGAGTCCACAGCATGTTTGGGGCTAAATTCCTAATTAACTTCTGAACCTCCCTGTGAATACATTGACTAAGCCAAGGGTACCCAAACTTTTCGGGCCGGAGGCCGGTCACGTGGTTCCTCCCACAGGAAGCGGAAGTAAAACGTGCCTTGCAATTTGTTTTGCAACAGGATGAGATAGATTTTAGGCTGCCATTTTCTCTGCTTAAACCAGGCATACCTGTCAACCTTCCCGGATTGGCCTGGATTTCCTGATTTTCGGCGCCGATTTGTGCCATTTCCCGCCCACAGCTGCCAAAACCCCGGAATTGGCAGCGGGGGAAAAAGAGGTACTGCGCATCCCTTCTGCGCAGATCGCCTTCTACGCATGCATAGAAGGCTTTTACGCTTGCGTAGAACCCTTCTACGCTTGCGTAAAAGCCTTCTACGCATGCGTAGAAGGCGATCTGTGCAGAACCGTTCTGCGCAGGTTGCATGGAAGGCGACCTGCGCAGAACTATTCTGCGTAGGTCCTGTATTTTCCGGAGCTGCGGTTGAGAGGTATGAAACCAGGGGTGCCCCCAATGCCAATTCATCTGGCCCATGCCACCCTTGCTGCTCCTGAAAGTGGAAATAAAACGCGCATTTTACTTCCGCTTCCAGGAGCAGCAAGGGCAGCATGGGCCAGATGAATTGGTGTCAGGGGCCAGATCCGGCTGTAGTTTGGGCACCCCTGGACTAAGCCCGATGAGGCTGTATACAAGGATAAATGTTATTGCTAATTGCTATTTTCCTGGTAGGGAAATGCCCCAAACCCTTGAAGAACCGGGACGTCATCACCCTCCGCTCTTGGCTACCCATGGGAAGCGATTACATCATCATGAACTACTCCGTCAAGCATCCGGTGAGTGGTGTGGGGTGTAACCTTTCTGGGAAGAGGGGCGGGGGAGCATTTTACGTGGGACAGGGCTTGCATGCATGGGATTCTAACTCTCTGTCTGTTACACCACCCTGGCTGAAATCTTGTGCTTTAGCATAGTAAAGTTGCAGCTAGAGTAGACCCACTGAAGCCTGGGCACTTGTGGAGGAGGCGACTCTCTCACCCACCCACCACCTCCCCATTCAGTGGGGTTGCTGCAGTTGCAACATACGGCGGTCCCCAACTAGCCTTCTTCATCCGTTGGCTGTCTCGGAGGATGCATTTTGCAATAGCAATGCAAAATGGATTACAAACAATATTAAAATACTCCAGAAGCTCCGACGGAATTTGGGAGAAAAATAAAGGTTGAAGATCCCAGCATGTCGGTCTGGAAGGCTGTTTATGGGCAGAGCTCTGCTGTCACAGTGGTTAAAACTGCTGCCCTGCAGCCAAAACGTTGTGAGTTCGATACTGACAGGGATCCAGGTTGACTCATCCTCTTCCATCCTTTCGATGTTGCTAAAATGAAGACCCAGCATGTAATTTGGGGGCAAAATGCTCATGACCTTGTGAACCGCTCAATGTGTGCATTCAGTGCTTCTATGGGGCGGTGTATAGAAGTGTGATTGCTCTTGCTAGAGTTTGTGCATAGAGCAGTGGACTGACACCGCTTGCCTCTTTCCCAGAAATACCCTCCCAGGAAGGACATGGTGCGGGCGGTCTCCATCCAGACGGGTTACCTGATCCAGGGGAAGGGCCCCCGGAATTGCACCCTCACCTACCTCGCCCAGGTAGACCCTAAAGGTAAGGTTGGCTGTGCCAGGGCAAGCTGTTTCTGCACCCTATTCCTTCACCTGCACAAGAAACCGTTTTCCGATCCTGGTTTGTGCAGACCAAGCGCCGATTCTAATCTCTCCAGACCTGGTCCGAGAGGACGGACCTGAAATCTTAGAGAAGAGTGGCTTGTTCAAGAATTATGAATTTTCTGGAGCTGCACTTAATGGGTATGCTGCAGTCAGGGCTTAAAACTTGGTTGGCCCAGCGGGTGTGGGGTGCTGCCTGTGGGGCAGTTCCCCGGCTGGTTCATATGAATGGCCATCTGGGTTCTAGTTTTAACCTATGGTGAACGTTGGGTAGTATTTCAATGGCTTTTTAGTGTCTTTATGATTTTAATTGCTGTCACGATGTTTGTGGGACCTCATACAACAATTTTAATCCATTCCATGGGGCTCTTTGTTGTATGAAACAATTGCTATATGATACATGCATTGTATAGCAATTTTCCCTATGGGATGCATCGTACAACATTTTTTTTGCTAAGTGGTTTTTCCCATTGATAAATTGTTGTACGATTTTTTCCATAGGGAAAATTGTTAAATAGGACGCCAACCCCCCAACCCAACCTAATTGTTATGCGGTTTCGTTGCTATACGGGACGATTGTTGTATGAGGTTCCACTGCATTTCAGTGTTTTTTATTGGTTGATTGTAAGCCGCCTGGAGTCACTTCGGCGAGGGGGCAGTGATAGAAATCGACCCAGGCATTCTGAACCCCACTTTAAGCTGTGCCAGGGGAAGGCCCAGGGGCCCTTTCCATGCTGTGGTTTGCTTTTCCCAATGTTCTTTCCTCCTCAGGTTCCTTGCCAAAATGGGTGGTGAACAAGTCCTCCCAGCTCCTGGCTCCCAAGGTAAGCCCAAGGCTTGGGTGCATGTCTGTTCCTCCTCCTCCTCCTCTGGATGAAGACCTGCTGAGGTGTTTCGCGGCTGCCACAAGTTTGTCACTAGAAAAACTCTCTAAAGAGTGATCAGTTTATAAATTAATTTATAATATAAACTAGCTGATTGCCCGGCCTTGGCCGGGGTGTGTTTGTTGTATGTGTAGGTTTTCCAGCCCCTGATTCACCCTAATGCACAGACTCTCTCTCTCTCTCTCCATACCTGTCAACCATCCTGATTTGGCTGGGATTACCCAGTAATTTGGCGCCGATTTGCGCCATTTCCTGACCCACGCTGCCAAAACCCCGTAATTTGGCAGCGGGGGAAAGGAGGCACTGCGCAGCCCATCTGCACAGGTCGTGTTGCACGCATGCGTGGAAGGGCTCTACACTTCCGTAGCTCCCTTCCACGCATGCGCAGAAGGCTACGCAGGTGGCGCAGCCCTCCATGCGCATGCGTACAACGCGACCTGCGCAGACCCGGTTTGCACAGGTCCCGGATTCGTCGGAGCCGTTGTTGACAGGTATGTCTCTCTCTCTCTCTCATTCAGGCACACACATCCACACACACTCCAGTGACTGACCCAGAACCCACTTTCTTGTGCATTTTCTTACACACACACACACACACACACACACACACACACACACACACACACACACACACACACACACACACACACACACACACACACACACACACACACACACACACACACACACACACACACAGTGAAAGTATCTTGTTCCGGGGCTAGAGAGGCTTACATGGAATGGGTTATTCCATCCGCATCAGTTTTATAGATGTAAGGTTTTCTCAGGAATTCCAGGACCTTTCCCTAACAGTCATTCACTCTCAACCAATCACAGTCCAACATGCAAACCAGTTCTTTCCAACATTCTGTTTCCAGGCCTTGTTGTTAAACTGCTGTTTTTTTCTCCCAAGGCACCTTGGGAGTTGTAGTTCCCATTCCTTTCCCCATTTTGTGGGGCACAGGGCCCACCTTGGGCCCTGGGACCCACATCTTGACCATCTCTCCTGCGCCAGGAAAGTGTGTGCACAGTTTGGACGGGGACAGTTAAGGGGTGTGGAAGCCTTTCCAGGACCCACACGGAGACGTTTCTCTTTTATAGGTATAGATAAAACAGCCAGATAGATTCTGAAGGAAAAAGAGAGTTTACCAAGAAAAGCAATCATTAACATAACATAACATGGTACATCACAAACATAGAATGTGTGCACACATGGTTCATCGGTTCCAGAAGGATTAAACAATTCAACCAGGCTTTTGTACTTTTTTACAAGTTCTGCACACGTGAGTTTTCAGCCCAGATGGGCCCCGTTGGGTGTTAGGCGTTCAATGTCTTATCTTGGCATCACGTATTCATCTAGCACCATGATAGCGAGCCTTGGCACTCCAGATGTTCTTGGACATCAATTCCCAGAAGCCCAATTCCCCATGAATCCACACGAATGGGTTACTGTGATTCATCCGGCCTGCGCCGCCCTCGTTGCTCCAGGAAGTGGAAGTAAAACGCACCCAGATGAGCATGTTTTACTTCAACTTCCCGGAAAGATGAGGGTGGCGCAGGCTGGATGAATTGGCATCAGGGGCTGGATCTGGCCCACAGGCCGTAGTTTGCGCACCCCTGGTTTAAGCAGTGAAAATGGCAGCTTAAAATCTATTCCATCCTATTGCAAAACAGAATGCACGGTGTGTTTTACTTTCACTTCCGGCGGAAGGAACCACGTGACCGGCCCATGGTCCGAAAAGCACCCCTGATCTACACTTCCTGTCTTAAATTTCCAGGATTAAATTCCTCTACTTTTCTACTCACAAGCCTCTGTAGACACTCACCACCTGCTTAAAACATAAGGTCTTTCTATTCTAAGATTAACAAAACCCATCTGTCACCCTTTGTCCCACCTTTTCTCTCTCTTATCTACTCAGATTCCCACATCCCACATCCATCTTCTTTCCTTCCATTCTTGCGTTATGTTGACTGTGGCCAACAGGACAAGAATTTGCACCTGAGCTCCAAGGTCACATTCCAACCCTCTGGTTTCTCCAGGAATTCACTCCCTCTGAGGAAGGAAAGCAAATGAACCGAATCCATGTTAACTCACAAAATCAAGGCTCCGTTTCAACTTCATCACACTTTCCTTTTTGCATATTTGAAGCTGCCCAGAGATGAAGAAAACATTAAAAGTTTTTGCTGCTTCCGTTTTACCCAATGCAGAGAGGAATTGAGCAAACCCCCCCCCCCCCGAGCCTCTGAGCAGGCTGGATGCCACGCGGGCATCTTACGTGTCCACTTTTGGAGCCTCATGCTCAGGTCGTCTCCGTGGCTGCACATTGTCCCCTTTTTTGCTTGATGTGAGAGATCACATCAAACCTCTTGCCCACTATGGCCTTCCAAAGGGACCGACGTCAGCACGTGTAATGCTACCTTCATATGCTGGCGTGGTCCAGATGAATTGGCATCGGGGGCCGGATCTTGCCCCTGGGCTGTAGTTTGGGCACCCCTGAACCATGTGACCGGCCCACAGCCCGAAAAGTTTGGGCACCCCTGTCTTAAACTAAGACAAAGTCTTGCTGCTTGCTCCCAGGTCTGCAGGTCTCTCTCTCTCTAACTAGCTAAGAGGGATGAGCAACATGCAAACAGGAAACAACCCTAGAGAGAGAAGAGAAGAAAGCACAAGAGTACTAGTCTAAGTGTAGATCCAGAAAGGACAAGAGGGGAAGACATCAGGCTTTCTGCTTCGCCACCTCATGCTCTGTTTATTAACTTATCTATTGAATTTCTATACCGCCCATCTGGGTGTTATCCCATTCTGGGCAGTGAACAAGCAGAAAACAAATAACAGCAATAATCCACAGCAAATCAAAACCCCACCACCAACAAATATACATCATTCTGTATTGTAGCTCTAATGCTATAATTTTGGGTGCTTTCCCCCACGCCTATTTGCCATGGCCATGAGCTGTGCTGCTGGTGGTGAATTCTCATACATTGCTGTCTGAGCTCTGCGTGACACACCCCTACGACACGGTCCACTTTGCCTCGGCCTTCCTCTGCTATTCCCACATGTTCCTGGAGCCCAGGGCACCTAGACCCACCTGGGGTTTCTTCTAGCCCGGTCTGATTTCTTTCTCTCCTCCCTTTCTCCCTCCAGGCAATGAAGAAGATGTATAAGGCGTGCATAAAGTACCCAGACTGGAAGCAGAAGCACAACCCGCATTTCAAACCGTGGCTGTACCCGGAGCAGAACACCCTGGCCACCGTGGCCCTCTCGGACCTGGCCATCCAGCACGCCGACTCCCTGGAGAACATCGATGAAAGCAGCCTGTCCGAGACCAAAGACGACCGGGGCGAAGGCAGCGACGAGGACAGCGTCAACTGAGAGGGCCGGCCCCACCGCTACTGCTGCTGCTGTTGCGTTTCCACCACATCTCCCCATCTGGGCTTCTTTTTGTCTCTGTCGTTAACGGGTTTGGGGGGGGAAAGCGGTTGTGGGTGGGACACCCTCCTCCCCTTCCGTGGTGTCTCTTAATGTGCAAAAGAGTGGCAGGAGGGATGGACGGACGGACGGACTCACCACCGGCAGCGTGTGCTAGATGGGAACGAATAACGGGTTGAGTTTTGCAAATAAATGTCCTGCCGTCCAGCCCTTTGCTTTGCCCGCTTTTCTGTGGGTGCTGTTTGCTAGTCTGCACGCACATGCGCGCGCACACACACATTCTTGTTCGCCTTCTTTAGCCAGGGTAATGGGCAACAGGTGTGGGTGGAAAGGACAGGGACTCCCATGACTGACCGGCCCTCTCCTCCCTTCTGGTCTCTCCGGCCTCTGAATGCAAGGTGTCTCTCGCTCTCCGCTCTGGCCCCGTGTCGGGCTTCAGTGGCACCTTTTGCCCTGTGACAGTCAGATCCTTCCGCCCCAGTTACCAGTTGTGCAAATCACTGCCGTTTAGTGGGTTGGTTGCTTTATTTCATGCACCAGCTCAGGAAGGGGTCGGTCTTGACTCACGTTCCTTGCAGGGAGGAAAAAGTGGCCTCGGGGTCTGAAGAAATGGGGGACACATTTGTCTTTAAAGCAGGGGCGTCCACACTTTTCGGGCCATGGGCTGGCCACGTGGTTCCTTCCGCTGGAAGTGGAAGTAAAACACGCCTTGCAATCTGTTGTGCAACAGGATGAGATAGATTTTAAGCTGCCATTTTCCCTGCTTAAACCAGGAAAGGGCAAACTATGGTTTAGGGGCCGGATCCGGCCCCTGACACCAATTCATCCAGCCCGTGCCGCCCTCGTCGCTCCTGGAAGCGGAAGTAAAACGCGCCCGTACGGGCGCGTTTTACTTCCGCTTCCGGGAGCGACGAGGGCGGCACGGGCTGGATGAATTGGTGTCAGGGGCCGGATCCGGCCCACGAGCCATAGTTTGCCCTTTCTTGGTTTAAACAGTCTCATCAACCCTGAAGGAGACACCTCTGATCAGGACAGAGGCACACCCTAGGCACGTCTAGATGACCTCTGTGTTGCCCAGCTGAAGTTGTGTGTAAGACACCGGAGGGTGTGAGCTTTCTCCGGCCCTTGTTGACTTCCTGCACAGGTCTGGGTTGTGGTACATTTCCAACCACGCCGTCCTCCCCTGCAGCTTCAAAACCACCCCAACCGCGCTGGTGCGAATTCTACTTTGGCTCTTTGGGGTCTTGTGCCTTTTGAGCAGGTTTCTCGTGAGAAAATGTCAAAAGGGAGGGGAAGTTCCCAAATTTGGGTGACTTAAGGAACCCCCCGAGGAAATCCCCATTTGCTTATTTCCCCCTTCAGCCAAGAAGAGTTCCCCATTGGCTTAAGTGGGGTGTGGGATTGGATTTGGTGGTGTGAGCAAAGAGTCCTCTCTGCACATGCTCAGAGGAAAGGCACCCCATCCCATTCTTCTCTTTCCCGGAGGGGTCACAATAGTGCCCTTTGGCTTACCTGTTTCCTTGCCCTCCTGCCAACCTGAGCCCCTGCGCAGGGCATCTACCGGCTCTTTGCACACACATATACCCGTGCCCACAAAGGTGGAGGGTTCGAGATGGCCTTCATGCAGGAAGGGTTGCCAACCTGAGCATCTCCTGAACCCACAGGAGGACACACCAGCCTCCCCCCCCGCCCCGCTGATGCCAGCTTTTGGCACCCCCAACCCCACCCCTATCTCAGCCCTTCCAATACCAGAACCCCTCCCTGGCCCCAATAACCACTCGGGGGGAAAGAGTTGTCATCTGGCCATCTTTCCCACCGGAGTCGGAGAAAATGGCCATCGATACGTCCGCTTGAAGTAGTCGTAGGAGAATAAATTTTTTTTGAGGGGGAATATATTGTTGGGTTGGCAGTCTGGGCCAGCAGGAAAGGTCCGGATGTTGTTCTAAAGCAATTTTTTGTAAACACAGTTTAGGATGATGCTCAGTTGAGTAGCATTGTCCTATCGCCATGATGGCGAACCTTGGCACTCCAGATGTTTATGTTTATTTGATTTGTATGCAGCCCTACTCAGCACATGCCAACTAGATGTGGGTGTGTTTTACTTCCGTTTCCAGGTGTGACGAGGGCGGTGCGGTGTGGGCCAGATGAATCGCAGTAAACCCATTCATGTGGATCCACAGGGTGCTTGGGCTTATGGGAATTGAAGTCCAAGAACATCTGGAGTGCCAAGGTTCATCATAATGGTCCTATTGGCTGGTCAGAAAAGTGATTTCCGACTGGGCTGTGGATGCAGAGTTGAAGTGAAGAGTCGCTGGATGGAGGGCGGCCGGGGCGAGGGTTGCACAGGGCCATTGGCGTGACTCCCAAGGGATGCTTTCCCAAGAGGATGCAAACCCCTGTTGCCTCCCAGAGCATCACTTCCCCATCTACCACAGGGTCTGGGGTCTTCGAACCTTCTCCCTCGGGATGCTTATCCCTCCAGAGCAGGGGTGGCCAACCTACAGCCTGTGGGCCAGATTCAGCCCCCAGCAACATTTCATGTGGCCTGCCACTGCCCTTGCTGCTACTGGAAGTGGACACATCTACGACAGCCGTTAAACGCACCCGTGCCTGCCGTAAACACTGCCATAAATGCTCCTGCGACTGTCGTAAATGCATTTACAACAGCCATGAATGTGTTTTATGGCAGCACTTATGGCGGGAGGAACATGTGACCAGCCCACTCAGCTGTCGGGGGGGGCGTGGTCCGGCCCACGGTGTGAAAAGGTTGGGAACCCCTGCTCCAGAGAGACACGGCTCCTCTTGAACTCCCTGTAATGGTCCGCTTCCCCCCCAACATCATTCAGGACAGCATCTTCTTGGGTGTGTGTGCAAGGGTGCCTTGGGTTCGTAATGGGGCTCTGCCCTCCTGGAGACTTGTGGGTCTGGGAGCCTTACACTTGGGTCTGCCGGACCTTTTCTCACCTCCTTGCCTGCTTCTCTTCCTCCTCCTCCTCCTCCTCTCTTTCTCTCTCTTTCTTCTCTTCCTGCCCTGCAACATGTCCAGAAGGCTTTGAGCGTGTGAACGGCACCCGTCCTTTGGGGCTCTCATGTGGCTGGCCTCAAAAATCGGGGCTTTGATGAATCTTTCCTAAATCTTTGGGAGGTGGGGTTGTTTTGCTCTCCTGAAACACCTTCTGCATTTCTGTGGAGGGCAAAAGGTTTTTTTTTTTTAAAAAAAGGAAGAGGGTTTCATACTTTGTTATTGGAACTGTTTATTTGGAAATAAAAAGGAATTCATGCAAGCCGGGTGTCTGGCCCTTCTGTTTGTGCATCTAGAACCGGGGTCAAGGTGGACACGGGTCCTGTTCAGACGTGGACAGCATACACCCATGGTGGCCAACCTTGGCACCCCAGGTGTTCTTGGACTTCAATTCCCAGAAGCCCATGTCCCTGTGAATCCACACAAATGGGCTTACTGCGCGTACATGCAGTAAACGCATTTATGTGGATTCACAGAGACTTGGGCTTCTGGGAATTGAAGTCCAAGAACATGCATAGTAAACCCATTCATGTGGATTCACAGAGACCTTTCTCTCCTGATGGATGTGTTTATCTCCAGAATACTGTTTGGGCTCAGCTCACTCAGGATTGCAGGGTAGGGTGTCCAAGCCACCAGGTCTCCAAAACGAGGATCGAGAGACTTTTGGGGAAAGTCAACGGCCAGAACTGTATGGCTTGAGTCTTTTATTTCCTCCTGGAGCTCAGAGATGGTCCTTGTTGCCTCATCTTCCGCAACTCCCGGGTCAGCATGAGCAGAAGGTCACCTTGGCTTAGGAATTTTAAATGTTATAATCTCAAAGGGTCACATTTCCAAGCACAGCTGGACAGACAGCTGGGAGTGGCTTTATGCACCTAAATCAGGCGTGGCCAAACTTTTCAGGCCACAGGCCGATCATGTAGTTCAGTGGGCCGGTCATGTGGTTCTTTCCACCAGAAGCAGAAGTAAAATGTGCCTTGCAATCTGTGTTTCACAACAGGACAAGATAGATTTTGGGCTACCATTTTCTCTGCTTAAACCAGGAGTGGCCAAACTACAGCCCATGGGCCAAATCGGGCCCCTGACACCAATTCATCCAGCCCACGCCGCCCTCATTGCTCCCGGAAGTGGAAGCAATGAGGGTGGCATGGGCTGGATGAATTGGTGTTGGAGGCCGGATCTGGCCCATGGGCCATAGTTGGGGCTCCCCTGACCTAAGTGGTCAGAAAACCTCAGATCCTGCCTGCCACTAGTGTTTGGCTAACGCCCTGAGAAAACTCTCTGAAGATGGAGGGGCTGGTGTGCATTTCCAGATGCCCAGGAGATCTGGAGACATTGGAGGCCACGGACCGTTTCCCTTTCACAGGGAAGAACATCTGCAAAATGCTTAGAGGAGATTCAAAATAGGTTTCAACCACCACATGTTCCTTTGTGGCAACAGACTTCTTGGGTCAGGAGCAATAGTAAAAGGCAAAACTGTTTTTAAAAACATCACCTTCATGTTTGCAGTGTTCATTTTATTTCTCGCCTAGTCACATCTAGAGTAGAGGTTTTTGCCTTCTGCGATGCAAAGCCTCAGTGCTGACCTTTACAATACCTAGAAACCTCTGGCTTGTTCCAACTGCCTGCTGCTTCCTCCCTGCTAGGGTGAAAATGCAACTTTTGCTGAAGATGTTTCTCAACAAGGCAAGATCACCTTGGCCATGTGGAGAGGCCATGCTGAAAGACACACCATGATAATACATCCTATTCTGAGGTTAAAGCGATGCAGCTAATGATCAGTAATGAACCATGATGTGCCAGTGTGTTGATGGGGACCTTTGAGGACTGTCCCAGGGGTTTTCTAGCTTAAAGACCCCAGAGATTTCTTCCCTGTCCCTCTCCTGCTGATGTTCTGGGGCCCCCAAGGCCAGGTGGAGGGCAGGAAATGTTCTCACATGCTTTTAGTGATTCATCTTCTAATCACAGGGTATCTATAATCACTGGGTTTTGCCTTTGAATGTTGCTTTTCAGTCTCACAGTCGAGTCCGCTCCTTTGCAACCCCATGGACCACAGAAATTCTGGCAGGAGGGTTCATCAATACTTTTAAGAGGGTGCAGAAATGTGCCCCCTATGTGGGTCAAAGTCCCAGGTACCCCGCCCTAGATTTGTGACTCATGTGCAGGCTGGTGGGGAATTACGCTTGGTGCTAGTAGTGGCCAATGTTGCCCAAAGGAAGTCAGACCAAGAGGTAACGGGGCAAGGAAGGTGGGCAGAAACCAAGGGACAGAAGCCTTCACTTCCTGCCCAGTTGGAGCCACCGCCAGTTGGTCGCTGTTTTGATGCATCCCTACTACATTCAGAAGATCAATGCTTGGGGCACACCGTTCACGGGCTCGAGTAAATAACCCAAGGAGTGGCATAAAGCAAGCATCACCTCTCTTGTCCTTGTGAAAGAAAAATGTTCTTAAATGAGAGAGAAAGATTTTAAAAAGAGCTGTAAATAAATCAGGGGTCAGAGAGTTAAAGCACAGGATTTAAACAGTAAGAAACACACACACACACACACACACCATAGTAAAGGTCACCCTTGCTCAAAAGCCTGTCGTATCCAACTCTAGGGTTCAGTGCTCATCTCTGTTTATAGCCAAAGAGCCAGCACTGTCTACATCTGCAGACGTTTCCATGGACATGTGGCAGCCATGCCTAGACACCAGAGAGAACAGAGCACTGTTTACCTTCCCACCAAAGTGGTCCCTATTTAACTACTTGCAATTTCTTGCTTTTGATCTGCTAGGTTGGCAGGAGCTTGGACAGACGACGGGAGCTCACTCCATCATGCAGTACTCGTGAATCGAACTCTGACCTTCTAGTCAGCGAGTTCAATGTCTTAACCACCTGAGCCACCGCACCACCATAGCATGCTATTAAAATCCTTGGGAAATTCAGCACCTTTTGGTATTGGCACTGGAATATAGCAAAGTATGCAATGGAAATACTGTATATAGACTCATAGAAGGGAGGGGGCCCATGAGACCATCCAGCCCAACCCCCTTCTTTTCCAGACCACTCTTCTCTTCTGCCCCAATGAGCTGTTCCCCACCCAGATTTTTCATCACAACTTCCTTTTCTGGACTCTTCCCCGCCCCCCCCCTTGTCCCCACCCCACCCCACCCCACCTCCTTCTACCATGTCTTTCCTGCAGTCTGTTTCTTCTCCCACCTATTCCTTATTTGAGTTCTGCTTCTGTTGAGTCCAACTATTAATTGCAACGCAACAGCAGATCGGGGGTTAACCAAAAAGTCATTTATTAAAGCTCAGTTCGGATCACTTCGGACTGGGGAAAACAGGATGAGGTAGCAACTTATATACATACAGAAGGGCAGTTACAGTGATACATTTGTCCGAACTTAACACGGGAAACCTGTGTGAACCAATTAGTACATTGAAAACATATGAACAAGGCGCCTTACAGAAAGGGTGCAATTACAGCAAAGACTTAATGGTGAATGCAACTTAAAGCAATATACGATAATAAACGTTTGGACACAACAGCTTCCCAGCCTGCAACTTGACCAGACAATAGTTTTCTTTGGGGGAGGGAGGGAGGGGGGGGAGACTGTGTTAGTTTGTGGCAGCAGCAACATCCAACCTGGATTCTAAAAAGGAAGAGGCGCTAGAGGTCATATTGCAAATATCCACTCACACGTCCGTGCCCACCAAAGAATTCCAGAAGACGTTCAGGTGATTCTTACTAATTGGTTCACACAGGTTTCCCGTGTTAAGTTCGGACAAATGTATCACTGTAATTAATTAATAAGGGATGACGGCAGGAAAGAGGGTAAAATAAGGGGTTTCCCCGGCCAATAAGGGATACTTGACAGCTATGATCCTGCCTGTGCTGCTCACACCACGTTTATGACAGCTGTGGATGTGTTTTATGGCAATGTTTGTGGCGGGAGGATTGGATCCACGTGGCTGGCCCACTCAACCACATGCCCACGGCACGAAAAGTTTGGGACCCCTGGCCTAATCTGTTCCAGAACATGTCGTATAGAAAGCTGGATTAGATTCAGATGAAAGAGAAGTGAAACCATCAA
The DNA here is from genome assembly GCA_035047305.1 of Bradypodion pumilum. NCBI lineage: Eukaryota > Metazoa > Chordata > Lepidosauria > Squamata > Chamaeleonidae > Bradypodion > Bradypodion pumilum. The sequence continues at coordinate 1,605,518 of JAWDJD010000003.1, forward strand.
TAATTTGAGGTGGGAGGAGGATGCCGCATGACTGTGAAAAACCTGCAACAACTTGAAAGGTCTTTGTGGAGGGGAAAGAAGGGAAGTGCAAAACAGGTGCACAGCTGAACCTGGAGAAACATCACAGCCACTGACAACTTTTGTACGTTTGATGCTGATAAGGAGGAAACTGGAAAAGGTAAAGATTTCTTACCTCAGTTCACTCATCTCTGGAAATCGGAACTGCAATAAGGAAGCCCCAAGAAGCACCGGATCAATTGGGTTCCGGATCCAGCCCCAGGCCTGGATTCTCCTCAGAAGTGGCAGGAGCCAACGTGAGGCAGGGGAACTTGTAGGTCGAGGTCTCCCATGCTTGAAAGCCAGGCGTATCCAACTCTAGGGAGGGGTTGGTGTTCATCTCTGTTTAGTGCTAAAGAGCCAGGGCTGGCTAAGTCTACAGATGCTTCCATGGACATGCAGCAGGCATGGCCAGATGTTTACCTTCCCTGCCAAAGTGGTACCTGTTCATCTGCTTGCCATTTCTTGCTTTTGAACTGCTAGCTTGGCAGGAGCTGGGACAGAGGCAGGGGCTCATTCAGTCATGCAGCCGTCGGGTCTCGAACTGCTGGCTTGTTGTCATCAACCTTTCCATGGCTTGGGGGAGAGTCAAGGAGGAGGGCCAACGATGGGATGGACGGACCGGAGCAGGGGGGCAGAGCAGGCTCCCCTTTGGGTGCAGGCAGAGGATCGGGCCCCTGGAGGGCAGCAGAGAGCCGTGGGACGCTCCCCTGCCGATTCCGCCCGAGGCCCCGGACAAGTCATCTGGGGGAGGGGAGGTGCGGAGGAAGCCGGTTGCGTCTCCTCGGGGGGAGCAACCTCTCAGGTCAGGGCGCGCATCTCTCCGCTCTGCCTGGCTTGCCTCGTCCGCGCGGCGCTGCTGGTGCTGCTCAGGCCGGCGCGGCGCTCCTCCAGTCCTCCTCCTCCTCCTCCGCACAACCGCCCCGCCAGGTAGGCCAGTCTGAGAAGGCGGGCGGGCGGGGGCGGTCTGGGAACGGAGAAGAGCCGCGGACCACGGACGGACTCTCGAAAGGAAGCCACGGGCTGTTGGGGAACCGCCCGTCGGTCCGTCCTTCCTTCTGGGGGTCGTCGGACGTCGGAGGCGCCTGGACGGCGCAGAGCGACCCCAACACAGGTGTGCCTTTGGGAGGGGGCGGCGGAGGGGAGGGGAGGGGAGGGGAGGGCGAAGCTGCCCCCTGCCTTCCTTCCCCCAACCAGCGAGGGGGGATTTGAACCCAGGCTTCCTGGTCTCCAGCAGCCGGACCCCAACCCAACCTTGCAAGGGGAGGACTGGGATCATCGGCCGCCACTACTTCCCACCCGGGGCTTAGGGTCGGGGGGGGGAGGGGAGAACATCGCCCACCGGTCACAGCCTGCAAGGGAGGGGTGTGTGTGTGTGTGTGTGTGTCGGTGGGGGGGGGGTTTTGTTCTGTGCCGCCGCCCCCCCCGCGCCCCCCTCGTCGGCGTCCCCTTTCTCCTTCTTTCTTGGCCCCTTGGAGTAAGGGGGAGGGGAAGGTTCCCACGGGGGAAGCTGCACCGGTTGAGCCTCCGCCTGTTCCAAGCCTCTGGGGCCCAAGAGCAGCCAAAAAAAAGGGGTTATGCTCCTGGGATGCCATCAGTTTTCGGACATTACTTGTTTGGAAAAAAAAATTCCATATATAAAAATGTGGGGGGGGGGGGAGAGAGAAAGCTTTCCTGCCCACCCACTGCCCCCTCTTGCTTTTGGGAGGGGAGCAGTTCTTTTGCCAGCCCCCCCCCACTCAGAACACCCCCTCCCTCCTGGAAAGGTGAACCCATGTTGCTCCCCAGAAGGAGAGCCAACAGGCTAGAGCGGGGGGGGGGGTGGAAACTACGGCCCAGGGGCCGATTCTGGCCCCCGATGCCAATTCATCCGGCCAGTGAAGCCCTCGTTGCTTGGGTACATTTTACTTCCGCTTCCTGGAGCAATGAGGGCTTTGTGGGCCAAATGGATTGGCATTGGGGCCCAGATCCGGCCCCTGGGCCGTAGTGACCAGCCCCCTGAACCAAATGACCGGCCCACAGTCCAAAATGTTTGGGTACCCCTGGGCTAGAGGGCCACAGCAATTAGCAATTCCCACTCTTATACCACCCCATAGTGCTTAGCGTGGTTTTGGGGCAGAAGGTAATTAGCATTTTGCCTCTATTAGCATGCTGGGTCCTCATTTGACTGACCTTGGAGGGATGGCAGAGTCTGAGTCAACCCTTTTTTCTAGTCAAGATTGAACTCACAATGTTCGGGTTGCAGGACAGCAATTTAACCCCTGCACCACCAAAGCTCAATGAGAGGTTGCTTACCTGGAATTGCTCTTCTTCATGGTAATGTGTGAACCCACACGACTGGGTTTATTGTGCGTATGTGCAGCAAACCCATTCCTGTGGATTCACAGAGCAAGAAGAAGAGCTTGATAGAGTGTATGGTGATGGCGAACCTCGGCACTCCAGGTGTTCTTGGACTTCAATTGCCAAAAGCCCAAGTCAGCACAGCTGATGATCAGGGCTTCTGGGAATTGAAAGTCAAGAACAGCTGGAGTGCCAAGGTTGGCCATCACTGGCATAGGGGCAGAAACAGACATTGTAGATAGCCCATAAGAATTAGAACATTGTTATCCGTGCACTCCAGTGTCTAGTCATGCCTGCCACATGACCACGGAAATGTCCACAGAAGCAGACAGCGCTGGCTCCTCGGCTTTGAAACAGAGATGAGCACTGAACCCTAGAGTCAGACGTGACTGACTTTCGAGCAAGGGAAACCTTTACCTTTATATTTAACAAAGATATGACAATAGCAATGACAATTTTATACTGCCCCATAGCATTTAGCGCACTCTTTGAGCAGTTCATAAATTAATGAGCATTTTGCCCCCAAGATGCTGGTACTGTAACTCATTTTACCCGCCTTGAAAGTATGGAAGAGGTTTAGTTAACCTTGAGGTGGATCAAACCTTTGTGACCTTTTGTCTGAGGTACAGCAGTTTTTAACCCTGTGCCACCCATTCTGTTCTCCCCCGCTCACCTTCTGGGAAAGAACACCCCCCCCCCTCCCACTCCCTTGTCAGTCTATAATATGAAAAATGATGATGTTAGTACTAATGGCATCCTGATTTATGGCCACCTTTCCCAGGGTTTCCTAGGTAGGGAGTCTCCAGATTTGAGTTTCCTCCCCTAAGGCTCTTGGGATTCTTGGGCCGTTTGCCCAGCCCCCACCCCAAGCTGCCTCTTTCTACCTGGAGAAAGCACAGGAAGGGGGGTGGGTGGGATTAGATTCCCAACCTCTGGCTCCACCGCCAGATGTTTTAACCATTGGACTCTTCAGCCAGGGAGCCACAGCCCAGCTGCCCCTTCGCCCGGGCTTTACATTCCTCTTTGCCTGCTGCTGGCACCATGGTTCAAAGGGCCTGGAGAAAGGGGGCTTTTGCCCTCAATTCTCTCCTCATGGGGGGGCTCCTTTGCAGGGAAGAAAGAAAGAAATGACAAGAGATGGAAGGAAGGATTAGAAGACGAGAAGAGAAAGAAGGAAGGAAGGAATAGAAGATAAAAAAGGAAGGAAGCAGAAGAGTTGGAAGGAATAGAAGTCAAAAGAAGGGAGGAAAAGAAGACAAGAGAAGCGAAGGGATAGAAGAGAGAGTTGGCAGTGGGGTGGGGGTGGGGGTCTGGGCTCTGCTCTGCAATGGGGCTGCCTTTCCAGAGCCAGGCAGCCTTTAATAAGTCGGTGGCCTTGGAAGCCCACCCGAGGAGGGGGTCTGTTGTGCCCAAGCCCTTGTGCCTGGGGCAGAGAGAAAGCGAGAGATAGAGAGGGGGTGGGGGTGGGGGTGGGGTGCATTTTGGGTCCCCCTCCCCCCTCGGCTGTCTTTGGAGGGTGTTGTTGTGCCTTCCCCTGTGGTGCCCTTTCAGGAGGCCGGATGGATGAATCGCCGCCTGTTCCCTTTGCCAGATCCGGAGGCTCCCAGCTCGGAGCAGCCCTGGCGTGGGAGCAGAGCAGACTCTGCAGCCCGGAGCGTCCCCTGCGTTTTGCTCCCACGGAGACCTCGGGTGCCCCTCCTGCCTGGGCTCCCTTGGTCCCAAGCGTCTCCATCCTAGCGGCTGTAGGTCTGGTTTTGAGGCCACCAGAGCCGGTTTTGAGGGTCAGGCTGACCTCTGGAAGCCCGAGGAAGACCTTCCCTGGCTCTGGGCCTCTTCCTTTCACGAGGTGGTTTTCAGCTTGGGCATTTTTCTTCGGGAGGGATTATTTGCACTCTGGACGGAAGCAACACTTCGTACCACAGGGAGGGAGGAGAGCTCCAGCCTTTTAAACAGGAGACGGTTCAAACCAGAAGGACGGATCCTGCTCTCATCTCCCCCCTCTCTCTTTCCTCTTGCCCTTCCTGGTCCAGATGCCAGGACTGGACGGCCCCTGATGCGCCACCGTGATGGGCTGTGAGGATGACCCCCCCCCCCCCCTGAGCCTACCTTTTGCCTCCTAGGCGTGCCTTTTCAATGCTCAATCCCAGACGGTGTTTGCTAACTGGCTTTTAATGCTCTTTCCTGTTTGGAAGTGCTTTTGGTCTTCAGAGTGGACGGACGGGCTTTTGACGCCTGGCATTGAGTAAGTACAGTTACCAGCAGACGGAAAACCAAGGCCAAGGGGCTGGGGGCCGCGGGGGGGGGGACCCCTTCCTTTCCTGGTTGGCTTCTCTTCCTTAAGAGGTCCTGGTAAGCAAACATGAGGAGGAGAAGCCAGACAAGCTGAGTGGCAGAGGGTGCAGAAGTGGCAGGTTTGGGGCATGTGGGTCAAATGAGCTCATTTTGCAGGGGGTGGGAAAGCCTCTTGTCTGCCTGGGAAACCCCCCCTCCCCTCCCTCCCCCTGAACTGCTAGCATTCAGACTGGATTAAATGGACACAATAACTTGGCTGGTGGAAAGCATCTCCCCATAGTTAGGCATTTGGCTGAGGAGCCAGAGGTTGGGAATTCGGTTCCCCACTGGGCCTTTTCTAGGCAGGGTCCTTTCCAGCATTGAAGTTCTAGGATTCTTGTTGTTGTTGTTGTTGAATTTTTGGGAATAGTAGCCGTGTTAGTCTGTGTTTCAAGCATATCAAACAAACAAAACAACAAAAACATTGTAGCACTTTGAAGAGTAACAGTTATATTTTAATGTGCGCTTTCATGAAATGAGTCTACTTCATTAGACATGGGGATGAGTTGTTGTTGTTTTTTTAAAAATCTTTTTATTAAATTTTTGACAAACATACAAAAAAGAAAAACAATAACAGTACAATATAATAATAAAACAAAAACAACATCAATACAATGTTAGCTTAAGTTCATAAGAGCTAGCACATAATAGTACTTAAACTAATTATTTACCATATAACCCCCGATATTAAATACCACATTGTAAATTATTACTATGATCATAACAGTAAAAGCTTTCAGTGCTACCACTATTTTTATTTTTTAATAATTACACATCACGAGTTGTTGTTGTTGTTATCAAACAAGTGTACATGGTCGGTCCACCAGAGGTTTGGGATGGAGTTTTGGAACCCCATTGCTTAGGCTCTAGTTGAGGTATCGCCTGATAATAATGAAACTGGTACCCAGTCGTGTTACTCTATGCCAGTGGTGGCATGCCAAGGTTCGCCATCACGGCTCTATGCAATCGCTCTATTATCATGACCTTATCAATGCCAATCACACTCTGATGTCTTTTTCAACCCTTTTGGGGTGACTCCCAGCATGCCTATCGCTACCAGTGGTACCACTATTGTCCTTTTCTCCTGCCTTGCCTTTCTGGAGACTAAAGGGGGCTGGGGCTGGGGGGGGCTGGGGGCTGGCTTTCTTTCCTGTTCCTCACTCCCTCCTCACAACAGCCCTGCAAGGTAGATCCAGGCTGAGCAAATGGGAGTGGCCCAGAGTCAGTCACCTCCTAGTGAGCTGCCCTGGAGGAGCAGGCATTTGAACCCAAGCTCCTTTGAGGCTTTGCCCAGCTTTTCAACCATGACGCCAGGCCGTCTGTCTGTCTGACTGCGACGAGGCCCTTGCGCAGCCCTCGGTCATTTCGAGACCTGCCTCTCAAGCAAGCGGAGGTTCAAAATAGATAGTTTTAGGTCCTCAGTGGCACAGAAGGGATGCCTTGCTGGGCAACCACTTCCTTAATGTCTCAGCCTGCCTGTGGTCGGGGCAGGCATCCTGGACGTTGTAGTCCAGTCATGTCACGTTCCTAGGCTCTGGAAAGAAAAGTTTTTTTCTCCAAAAAATGCATGCCTCCTGGTGCAATACTGCTTTTGCATTCTTTCTTTCCTGAGGAGGTTTGAGGAACCCTTAACTCAACCCTCTCCCTTCCTTCCTTCCTTCCTTCCTTCTGGCCTCCCTGCGTCCCTGCAGACCTTTGAGCCAATGCAGTGGTGAAATTGCTGGGGTTTGCAAAGGGATGCTCGGAGGTACACAGGGACTGAACCCGAGCTCCTTTGATGCTTGGGTTCAGTTCAGGGCTTGGCTTGGGCAGCTTTCAAGGGATGGCCAACGGACAGACAAGGGATGGACTGAGGAACAAGCCAGTCTAAGGCAAGAGGCAGGCCTGGGAAACGTTCCTTTTGGGGGACTACAGCTCCCAGAATCCACCCGCCAATTTCAGGGAGGATGCAAGTGGAAAGCGTCCCTGAGAGTCACTGTGGTGTTGTGGGCCCCTTTCCCAGCGCCGAGGAGAGATGTGGCCGGAAGCCAGGGAATTCTTTCAAGCCATGGGAAGAATGGGGGAAAGGGCCAGTTTTATCTGTAACAAGCGTGACCTAGGTTTGCTGCTGCTGCTGCTGAAGAAAGGGGGGTGGGAGATCCCTAGCACGCCAGAGTGGGAGTAAGGTAAAGGTAAAGGTTTCCCTTGCTCGAAAGCCAGTCGTATCCGACTCTAGGGTGCAGTGCTCATCTCTGTTTCTAAGCCGAAGAGCCAGCGCTGTCTGCTTCTGCAGACATTTCCATGGTCATGTGGCAGGCATGACTAGACACCGGAGCGCACGGAACGCTGTTACCTTCCCACCGAAGTGGTCCCTATTTATCTACTTGCAATTTCTTGCTTTCGAACTGCTAGGTTGGCAGGAGCTGGGATGAAGACGGGAGCTCATTTCCGTCCTGCAGTACTCGGGAATCGAACTGCTGACCTTCCGCTTCCCAGTCAGCGTCTTAGCGACTTGAGCCACTGCAGAGTGGGAGTGGGATTTGACAAATCATCAAACTCCCGAGCCCTGGATACTTGACATTTAGGAGAGGCAGTCGGTGGTGGGGAAGGCATATTGGACCCATTCTACAGAATGTCCACTTGTGTAGTCCGGAAGGAAAACTTTCTCATGCTCTTGGCTGCAGAGTGGGAGAAGGACATGGGGTATTTTCCCTTTTCAAATATTTTTACCCTTTCAAAAAAGAACACCTCCCAGGGTTGGGGGCAGGGGGGGACCAGACCAATGGGCGTCCTTTGGCCCCTTAAAAAGCCGAGCGAAGCCGTCCAGCTCTCCAGAACGCAAGACCTTTCCGCGGTGGAAGCTCCCAATGGCCAGTGCAAAAAAACTGCGCGGCTGGGAATTTCCTGGCTGGCTTTGTGTCAATGGATAAATGGGCCAGCCAAGAAAGCATGGAGCCATGGGTGGAAAGAGACACAGAGGCTGCCTCAGTCGAATAGATGGTGTCCCCCGCCTGCCACTTGAGGAGGGCTGAGCATGCAACAGAAGAGGAGGCGTGCAGGGGTGCAAAGGTCTCTAGTAAGGAACTGGCTCATTTGGAGGTGTTGGGGGAGGGGGAGCTCAGGACCCCCAGAAGATAGAGTGTAAAATGTCCCTCGTCTGGACAATGATCTCCACTCATTGCCATGCCTGGGCTGAGGTATAAAAAACAACCGGTCTCTCTGTCTCTCTGTTTTAACCCTATTTTGCTAAATTCTATATGTGTCTGCGCAAGTGTGCATGCATGTGTACATATACACACACATATATGGATTACAAACACACAATCCATATATTCTGTGTGCGTTTGCATATGTACACATGCACGCATACACACATTTTATGGATTTTAGCAACTTATATCTGAACATTTGCACCCTTTGATTGAAGGCAAATGCAAGATGATTTTCTCTCTCCAGGCATTCCTTGAAAAGTGATCACAGAATGCATTGTTTCTGCAAGAAGGATTTTCTTTTTTTTAAAAAGCCACAATTCTTTTTGTGCTGTGTGTGTATATGTATACATGCACCTCTGATGCCTCCAAGGGGTCTCCATGCCCCTTGGCCAAGGCTGGAAAACAAAAATAGACCCTACTACTGCCAATGACTCCACTACGAGTGTCAGGCGGTGGTTAACTCACCTGACAACCCTGAGGACAAATGCTTTATTCCACCATCCTGAAATGTTTGCCTAGTTGTGTTCTTGTAGAGGCGTTATGGTGGTGGTGGTAGGGGCACCTTATGGGAAGCCAACATGGATTTGATGACTCACTTAGTATCATCATCGCAACCCGCCCACCCGTCCACCTGTCTGCTGGTCACTGAATCAGCACTCAAACCATTCAATGCTTGTCATAGATCTTTACCCAGTCGGGAACGGTGCTTTCAGCCTGTGGTTTGAAAGCTCACCGCATCCCTGTGTGAGTGTGTGTGTGCGCGTGCGTGCGCATGGGGGGGAGGGATGGCTGAGCATCAGTACCTGCTTTGTCGTGCGTGGGCCAGGGCCGCTTAGAAACCCAAGAGGCTGCCTTTATCTTCTTTGGTCCATGTAGCTCGCCAACGCCTCCTCTGTTCTAGCAAGAAAAAGTACTTGAGGAAAAAGAAGAACCTTGTGGCAGCTGAACAGCTTGCAGATTTAACTGGTGTTCTCCGCCCAGAGTGGGGAAATATTCCAGGTGGGCAGTATAAACATTTAATAAATAAAGAAATAGGTCTCCCTTGCTTGAAATCCAGTCATCCCCGTCTCTAGGGTTCTGTGCTCGCCATCTCCATTTTCAGCCTGCATGGTCATGTGGCAGGCATGCCTAGACACCGGAGGGCACAGAACACTGTCACTGTTCCTGCCAAAGCAGTAGCTGTTTATCTACTTGCAATTTATTGCTTTTGAACTGTGAGGTTGGCAGGAGCTGGGACAGATGGCAGGCGCTCACTCCATCCTGCAGCACTCAGGTCTCAAAATGCTGACCTGCTGAACTTCTGGTCATCAAGTTCAGCGTTGTAACCACTAAGTAAATAAATGAGTTACAGATTTGTTTCACCACCAGATGTTGTGGATGGCCATTTTTTTCTCCGCCCAGGGTCGATGTGGAGGAGGCCACAGTTTATGGGGGCAGGAAGCCGGACAACAGGAAAGGTCAACTGCCTGATTAATCCTGCTGGTCATCTGGCAGAGAGACTCAGAGAGCTGTCTGGGGATGGTGGAGGCTGTGATCCAACAGGTCAGGGACAGCAGTCTCAGCTTGAAGGTTAGCATTGATCTCCTCCTTCTGCAAATGTAAGGTATGAAGATTGGGGCGTGGGGGACAGCGTGAAGCCTACAAGCTGGTCCCTGTTCTTAAGGACTCCCTCCAAGTCCGAGGTGGGATTTGAATCCAGACCTTTCGTGGCCCCCAACCTCTGTCACTTGGCTTTTGGGTCTCCTCTGCTGCTATGGTGCCCCCTTTAGTCCAGGGGTGCCTAAACTATGGTTGGATCCGACCCCCGACGGAAATTCATCCGGCCCACACCTCCCTTGTCGCTCCCGGAAGCGGAAGTGAAGCACGCCCGTACGGGCCATACTTTGGTCACCCCTGCTTTAAGTAGAGAAAATGGCAGCCTAAAATCTATCTCATCCTGTTGCAAAACAGATTGCAAGGCGTGTTTTAATTTCACTTCCGGTGGGAGGAACCACATGACTGGCCCGCTGAACCACATGACTGGCCCACAGCCCGAAAAGTTTGGGCACCCCCCTATCTGAACCCATTTTCATAGAGCCTGGTTCTGGAAATGACCCACAGGGATCTGGGTAATAGGAGTTGGCCGGACGGAACAGGGGACTTTCTGTCTCCAAAGCAGTTTCTCTGTCCTGAGGTCAGCAAACTGCCCAGAAAATCTGCGCCAAAAAGTGAAGGAAAGCAACAACCTGGAAGAATGTTCTTTTGGTTTAGACCTTCATTTCTGTTACATCTCACCGTTGTTTTCCCCCCATGCATTTCCGGCCTGAGCCAGATGATGTCCTCATGCGTTTCCTGGAGGAGGAAATCTGGCTCACGCCATTGCTTTATCAAATCCGGTGCCCTATAGCCTGCCAAACAGCTGGCTCTGCTGCTAACGGTTTGTCAAGTGATGCCCCTCAACATCTGGGACGATAAAACTTGCTGCAGTGAAAAACAACAAGGAAAAGCCAAAGCTGGAGGGGAATTATTGAGTTGACTTCTTCTCTCCATTGTTCAGAAGACTGAATTGTTTGGTGTTACTTGCTTAACTGGAGAGAATTTCACCTGTACTTTTGCCCCAGCTTTTGTGGTTGTGCAGGTAATAGGGGAAGAAGGCAGACAAATGCTCTTTCTGGGCTGAGGTGGGTGTGGGGGGACCTCTGGCAAAACCCTGTGGGGTTGCAACCACCACATTTTTCGAAGGGGTAACCCACAAACCACCCAAAATACAATGCAATAAAGTGTGGCAAATCATTATTTGCACACAAAAGAAGAAACAGTTGTAAGGATAACAAAGCCCATTATCCCTCTAGCATAGGACCTGAAAGAGGAAGTTCTGACTTGACAGCACAGAGCAGCTCGTGCCGCTTTGGGACATAGCATAGCACTGAGTGAAAGATGTGAAATCAATTACAGTAAATGAATAAACAGGGCAGGATGCTTAATAACTCTCTGAAAGGCCCTGTGTCTTGTTGGTTTCTGCAGCTTCCTGTAAATGGATATGTGTCTATCTAGAGAAAGAAAATAAACAGAGGCCACTGTAGCTTTGTGGAAACATCTGGCTAGGAAAGGGACGGAACAGCGTCTTCACTTCTGAACTAGACCTCTTGTCAGGTGTCCATACAGAATAATGGGCTTGCCGTGCCCTAGCCTTCCTAATTGAAGCTAGCAGTTAGATCTGCACGTGTGGTTTGCATCTTTCCATGCAAAATATCCCACCCCTTCCCCATTGACTGGTGATCAGCCATGAAGATTGTCCTGGGAGCAGTATAATAATGCAGTGGCCTTCCGTCAGCCTTCCACATAGTACCACGGATCCAGTTCCGTGAGCCACTTTCTGGTCCTGAGCCCCTTTGGCATGCAAAGTACTCATCATCATCCCCAGGCTAGGATGGATGAAGCTGCTGCCCTCCATCAAGAGGGATTCCAGTGGGATTTATTTAATCGACTTGGGACCATCGCCCTTCCTTCCCTGTAGACTTTGGCACCCAAGGCCATTTGTCCTCAGGGTTGTCAGGTGAGTTAACCACCGCCTGACACTCGTAGTGGAGTCATTGGCAGTAGTAGGGTCTATTTTTGTTTCCCAGCCTTGGCCAAAGGGCCTGGAGACCCCTTGGAGGCATCAGAGGTACATGTTGGGAGTTGGTGTCCAATACACCTGGCAGGCAGCAGGTCAGGGAAGGTGCTTAGAAAGAGTCCGGCAGGCAAAATTCAGCTCTCTCTAAACCATGTAGCGCTGGACTGCCAAGTCCAGGCATTCCCGATTGATGGTTGCGCTGGCTGGGGTTGATAGGAGAGGTTGCCCAGGTTGCATCACCCATCGCCTGCCCTCCTGTGCCCAAGACCTTCTCTCTCCATGGGTTTCCTCCTGAGGTCCTACCTGGCATGGAAGCATGAGGGCATCTCGTGGCAGTCTGCCCTTCCCGAAGAGGCCAACTGTTCATCTGTGCTGCCACTACCATTTCAATGCCAAGTCCATGAAAGGGAGAAAGGATTTCCCATGTCAAAATGTCTCTGTGTTTTTCCAGGTCTGCAAACAGCCCTGGAATCCTTCCGGACAAAAAAGTGCAGGGCGATGGGTGCTGTAGTTGCAATGTGCGTGGTTTGGGGAAGGGCGATTTATGCAAAAACAGACAGATCCTTCCTGCTTGTCTCCACTTCCTTTTAAAAAAATATGTCAATCTATTTCCTCCTCCTCCTTTTAGAGGTAGAGGATATTGTGCATATAGCTATGGAATTAGGTTATGCGGGCACTTACCCTTCAGGGAGGACTTCAGTGGCTCAAGTGGCTAAGACGCTGACTGGGAGGCGGAAGGTCAGCAGTTCGATTCCCGAGTACTGCAGGACAGAATGAGCTCCTGTCTTTGTCCCAGCTCCTGCCAACCTAGCAGTTTGAAAGCAAGACACTGCAAGTAGATAAATAGGGACCACTTTGGTGGGAAGGTAACAGCATTCCGTGCGCTTTGGTGTCTAGTCATGCCTGCCACATGACTATGGAAACGTCTGCAGAAGTAGACAGCGCTGGCTCTTCGGCTTTGAAACAGAGATGAGCACTGCACCGTAGAGTTGGATACGACTGGCTTCCAAGCAAGGGAAACCTTTACCTTTACCTTTTACCCTTCAGGGAAACAGACTCCGAGAGGTAGGGTTGGAGCTCTGCGCTATTTCCCCTCCTGGCCAAGGAGAGTGGGGTTTTCCCCCAGTGCTTATTCCGGATCCTTGCTCCTCTGCAGAGAGGGAAGCTGCTCTTCTGGAAGAGGAAGGTTCCTTCGATTACTTATTGATTTGATTTGATTTGCATCGCATCTGGACTTTCTCACCGCAGCTCCAAGCGTAATTTAAAAAATGGGTGTACAGTACAGTAAAACCTCGCATAAAGAATGTCTCGCTTAGAGACCAATGCGCTTAAAGAGCAGAGTTTTCTCTCAGTGGTCGCCTTGCTTAACAACTAAAACCAACCAAAACACTCGCTTAACACCTAAATTGGGGTTTGCAATCCTCCCGCCAGAAGTCACCTACAATGGTGTTTGGCTTAAAGAGCAAACTCCCCTCCAGAGCCATCCCGGGGAACGCATTATGCTCTTTAAGCCAGGTACCACTGTGTTTGAAAAAACATGCTGGAAATGGTTTCAGAGCAGCCAAGGCATCAAAGCGATGTCAGGAGTTCTTCTGCGAGTGCGAGATTTGCAGCCTGGAACACAATCTGTTGGGTTTGATAGGGTTGTGGCCGATGCTGGCCGTCCGGCTTTGCCAGGGCTTCAAATGCCAAGATATGAGGAGAAACAGGTGAGGGAGACGTTGAAGATGGATGGATGGAAAAGGTGCAAAAGAGGTTTGGGACGATGCTGTTAATGAGACATTAACTCCTAATGTTAAAGTCAAGAGAAGGTGGTGGAAGGAGAACACATGTAAAGATGTTTGGGGAGGATTTCTAGATGACGTTTCATTAAAGGGGGAAGGATTGTTTGCCCTCAGATTTATTTTGATATGCATCCTGTCTTGTTGTTTGTTTTGTTATGTCGCTGTTGTTTATTTGTCTGCCTTGTTCCTCTTCTGTGCCTAGGCCAGACGTGAAACTGGCAAAATTGAAGGCACTTTTTTGGTGAGTTCAATCTGCCTTTCCTTTCGGCTGACTTAGTGTGAGAAAGATTAGCCGGCATCACAAGGTTGCCTTTACCACAGTATGCCCAATTGTGGTTCAAAAATACCACAGTCTTCGAGGAGGCTCTTTCTGCGCGCACACACACCCATTTGTCCGTACACCACCCATATAGGCAGAAATATCCAAGATGGGGGAAAATGTAATAAATAAATAATAAATAAAGGACACCTTTTCAAGCAACGATGCAATTCTGGAAAGTGAACAAGGGCTTCAAAAGATGTTGAAGACGTTTAAGTATCTCTGCTGTTTCCGGACCAGTTTTTTTAAAAAATAAATAAATATTATTTGAGTATTTCTGTTAGTAGCTTACAGCTTTATTCATTCATTTATTTATTTATAATTCAAATTTCTATGCCGCCCAGTCTGCAGTGGCTCAAGTGGCTAAGACGCTGACTGGGAAGCGGAAGGTCAGCAGTTCGATTCCCGAGTACTGCAGGATGGAAATGAGCTCCCGTCTTTGTCCCAGCTCCTGCCAACCTAGGAGTTCGAAAGCAAGAAATTGCAAGTAGATAAATAGGGACCACTTCGGTGGGAATGTAACAGTACTCCGTGCGCTCGGGTGTCTAGTCATGCCTGCCACATGACCACGGAGACGTCTGCAGAAGCAGACAGTGCTGGCTCTTCAGGTTAGAAACAGAAATGAGCACTGCACCCTAGAGTCGGACACGACTGGCTTTCGAGCAAGGGAAACCTTTACCTTTACCTATGCCGCCCAGTCAGCCGAACCCGACTCAGGGCAGCTTATAACAGGCTAAAACATATATATATATATATGTTATATATATATCTGTTATAAACAATAACAGAGGCCCAATTGGAATGCATACCCAAAAGGAAAAAGGGCACTGCCAGGTCCAAGAGGACTCCGATGTGGCTTACAGGAGCTGTTCGGGAAGTGATCAAGAGCAAGAAAAGCTCATTTAGAAGATGGAAGGCTTGTCCGAATGAGGACAGCAGGCAGAAACATAAATTCTGGCAGAACAAATGCAAGGCAACAATCAGGAAAGCAAAGCAAGACTTTGAGGAGCGTATAGCTAAAAATACTCAGAGAAATAACAAAGACTTCTTTAAGTACATTAGAAGTAAGAACCCAACTAGGAAGGCCATTGGACCATTAGATGACAATGGAAGGCAAGGGGTTATTAAAGAGGAAACAGATTGCAGAGAGACTCAATGAATTCTTTGCTTCAGTATTCACTGAAGAAGACAGAGGCCACATGCCCAAAACAGAGCCTATCTTCATAGGGAGGGAAACCGAAGAATTAAGCAAGATAGAAATAACCAGGGAGGAGGTCCTTGCATGTCTTGTTAAACTAAACACTAACAAATCACCAGGACCAGATGGCATCCATCCACGAGTTCTCAGGGAACTTAAAGATGAAATTGCTGATCTCCTAGCCAAAATATATAATATTTCCCTCAAATCTGGGTTTGTGCCTGATGACTGGAAGGTAGCGAATGTAACACCAATTTTCAAAAAAGGATCCAGGGGTGATCCAGGAAATTACCGGCCTGTCAGTTTGACATGTGTCCCAGGTAAAGTGATGGAAACCATCCTAAAAGATAGAATTAATAGGTACATAGAAGAGGAGGCGCTGCTAAAGGAGAGCCAACATGGCTTTTGCAAGGACAAATCATGCCTCACTAATCTGTTGGAATTTTTTGAGAGTGTCAACAAGCATGTGGATAAGGGGGATCCAGTTGACATTGTTTATCTGGACTTTCAGAAGGCTTTTGACAAGGTCCCACACCAAAGGCTCTTGAATAAACTTACCAGTCATGGAATAAAGGGACAGGTCTTGTCCTGGATCAGCAACTGGCTAAGGGACAGGAAACAGAGGGTAGCACTAAATGGACACTTCTCCAAGTGGAGGGAAGTAAAGAGTGGGGTCCCCCAAGGTTCAGTACTGGGACCCCTGCTTTTCAACCTCTTCATAAATGATCTAGAGGTAGGAGTAAAAAGCAAGGTAGCCAAATTTGCTGACGACACTAAATTATACAGGGTAGTGAAAACTGTGAGAGATTGTGAAGAGCTCCAGAGGGATCTCTTGACACTGGGGGAGTGGGCAAAACAGTGGCAAATGAGCTTCAACATCAGTAAGTGCAGAGTGATGCATGTTGGGGCAAAGAACCCCAATTACATTTATAAACTGATGGGGTCTGAACTCTCTGCGACAAACCAGGAAAGGGACCTTGGTGTCCTGGTGGACGATAGCTCAATGAAGGTGTCAACCCAGTGTGCCTCAGCAGTGAAAAAAGCAAACTCAATGTTAGGGATCATTAGGAAGGGTATAAAAAATAAGTCAGCAAGTGTCATTTTGCCTCTTTATAAATCTATGGTGAGGCCCCATCTGGAATACTGTGTACAGTTCTGGTCGCCATACCTCCAGAAGGATATTATGGAGCTGGAAAAAGTGCAGAGGAGGGCAACCAGAATGATTAGGGGACTGGAACACCTTCCTTACCATCTGAGGCTGCAACGGTTGGGCCTTTTCACTCTTGAACGACGGCGTCTAAGAGGTGACCTGATTGAAGTTTATAAAATCATGCACGGTGTGGACAAAGTGGATAAGGAAAAACTGTTTTCCCTATCGCACAACACTAGAACTAGGGGACACTCCATGAAACTTTTGGGTACTAGTTCTCAAACAAATAAGAGAAAGTACTTTTTCACCCAGAGGATTACTGGTCTATGGAACTCCCTGCCAGAAGAAGTGGTGACAGCTGTCAGTCTTGACAGCTTTAAGAAAGGATTAGACAAGTTCATGGAGGACAAGGCTATCAATGGCTATAATTATGGCTACCTAAGGACAACCTCCGGGTTGGAGAGATAGGCAGGATATCTCTCAATGCCATTTCCAGGGAATCCTAAGCAGGTGAAGGCATCTCCTTGGGAATACCCTGAAGGAAATGGTGAGCCACTGGGTGAGACAGAAGGCTGGACTGGAGCATGGGCTCCTGTGGCCTGTTCCAGCAAGGCTGTTCTTTTTTATATGTGTGTGTGTATATATATATATATATATATATATATATATATATATATATATATATATATATATATATATATATATATATATATATATATATATATATATATATATATATATATATATATATATATATATATATATATATATATATATATATAAAAAACCAATTGTACATCTTTTCTTATGTTTAGAAAATAAACATAGAAAAGAAAATTGAGAGGTTGCAGAATACCGCCGGCTATTCTCCTGCGCAAGCCCCCAAGATTTTTGCAGGACTTTTCTTTCCGATAATCATTTTGGTCCAACATTTGTGCTTGAGGTTTTTTCCCCCTGTGGGGTTTTAGCCAGAAAAGGTCACAACGAGGGAGCAAGCACAGCTGGGTTACTGTTTAATGGCCCTTCCTTGTGAACCGTACCTTGGACACAACCCAGGGTGCTTGTTTCCTGCAATCTCTTCCTCTGGCCATTATTGCCCCCCCCCACCCCCACCTGTCCTGACTTAGTCTTTTGGTCAATGATTAAAAAGGTCCCTTCTTCCTCCTTCTTTTTAGGGTCCTCCTCCAGCAAGACACGGCAGGTCCTCCTTGACCTGGGAAAGAAGGACCCACTGCAAAGGTTCCCCGTGCATGGTTTCCAGCTTCTCTCTCTCTCTAGTTCCTCCTCTGTGGTTTCAGCAACTGGAAAGGTCTGGTAAGCAGAAACTCCCCAGCCAGCGGCCAACAGGCGCACGGAAGTCTTGAGCAAGGCGGACATGCCACGGAGGGGCCGGCTCCCCTAAGCCACGGCCGATGCAGGAGGCGAGGACCCCCAAGGTTGGTGCCCGGTCTTTGGGCAGGCGTCTGAATCTCGGTCTGAGTCCGTAGGTCTCTGAGGCGCTGCTGTTTGGGGTGTGTGTGTGAAGAGATTTCGGCATGGGCGGTGGTTAGAGAGGCCAGGGTGGCTTTCAGATCTGGCAATGTGCAAAAGAGGACAGGGAAGGGACTGGGACAACAGGTCGAAAGCTGTGAAAAAGAGCCTCCCGAACGGTGGCTGTTCTGGGCAAACTTCCAAAGTATGTGCAATGCTTTTTTCCTATTCCAGAATCTTCCTTCGTATTCAGAAATATCCCCAACCCACTCAGGGCAGATTTTTTGCTAGTTGGTGCTGGTTTGGCTTCCCTTGAAATTCCTTGGATGAGTCACTCAAGTAGAAATCTCTGAATGACTCCAAGGCTTGGGTTTTAGATTAAATTCCTAGCAGCTCCACTCTTTGGTTCGTGAAGCTCGGATCCAACCCACCCCCATCCTATTGCTTGTGGCCTTTGACACTTGTATGGATCGAGGCAGGACGTTTCACTGCCAGAGGTTGGCTTCCTCCAGAGCAATCCTTTGGTCGATGCTGTCTTCGTTATCCCCTTTGAAGCATCAGATTCCCCACATCTACCCCCGAGATGAAAGATGCTTCATTTGAGTATCCTGGATGAATTTCACTATCTGCGATGGCTCCCACAGTCTGGATTTCTAATTGGTACCATCTTTTAACTTGCGGTAAACCACATGGTGGTTGTGGGGGGCTGTGGTGGCTTAATGGTTAAGATGCTGAGCTTGAAGATGGAAAGGTTGACACAGGTCAACAGTTAGAGATCTGAGTGCTGCACGACAGAGTAAATGCCCATCATCTGTCTCAGCTTCTGCCAACCTAGCAGTTCCAAAGCAAGAAATTGCAAGTAGATAAATAGGTACCGCTTTGGTGGGAAGGTAACAGCATTCCATGCACTCCAGTGACTCGTCCTGCCTACCACATGACCACAGAAAGGTCTGCAGACTCAGACAGCACTGGCTCTTTGGCTGTAAACAGAGATGAGCACCGACCCTTAGAGTTGGACACGACTGGCTTTCGAGCAAGGGAGACTTTGACCTTTACTAGACCAGTTGGGCCAAGCCAGGGTTTCTCAACCTTGGTGCTCGAGATGTTCTTGGACGTCAATTCCCAGAAGCCCAGGTCAGCACGCCTGTTGATCAGAGCTTCTGGGAATTGAAGTCCAAGAACATCTGGGGCAAAAAAGGTTAAGAAACCCTGGGCTAAGCGATATACAACCAACAGTTCGCTTTAACTCCAGACAGTATGTGTTTCTCTCCTCGTGGCCGTCCCTGTGTCTCCAACCCCTTGTGCAAAAGAGAAAATATTAGCCGGGCAGGCTATGCTCAGCAATGGCTTTGGGGCCCTGGCAGAGGCTCCGTCCACTGACCAAAGGCATGGGGAGGTGGGCAGAAGAGAAAAGGTGGTCTTGTGACCTTTGTTCCCTCCAGGTGCAGAGAATGGTTACCCAAGGAGAAGGCTACGATCCGTAATCCGGAAGTGGAGGAGTCCAGTGGGGTTGTGTGCATGCATGCGCGCGCTTTACAGAGAATGCAGGGTCATCTGCAGAAGGGGGCAATAGTCTGTTTGCCGGGGGAGGGCGAGGCTTACTGGACTGTTTTTACTTTTACCCAGATGTCTGACACGCCTTGCTGGACTGGTTCCTCCATTGGTAACGCAGAGGAAGTTATGGCTTCCTCTCCACCTTCTGAGTAGCTAAAGCAGAGGTGCTCAAACTATGGCCTGTGGGCCAAGTCCGGCCCCCGATGCCAAGTCCGGCCTCTTCCCGGGGCCCTCTCCACTCGGCCCGGGAATGGGAGGCAGGTGCCCATTCGGAGGACCCTGGAAAGGGCGGCGTTTTGCCGCCTGGGGACACTTAGCCACCTGGACATGGACCTTTGGTCCCGTTTGCGGCGCTGAGCTCTGGACTTTTCGGGGAGCATGAGCTGGACTCTGAACTCTTGACTAAACTGGGTTTTTGTTATTGCCATTGTAACTTAATTTAATTTAATATTTTTCATTCTGATTAGTTTTATGTTTATTATTGAGTATTGATTATTTACTGAATATATTTTTGTATTATTGTACTGTATGTTGTTGGACATGTTGTAACTGCCACCTTGAGTCAGCCTCGGCTGAGAAAGTGTGGGATATAAATTAAATTTATTATTATTATTATTATTATTATTATTATTATTATTATTATTATTATTATTATTATTATTATTATTATTATTATTATTATTATTATTATTATTATTATTATTATTATTATTATTATTATTATTATTTGGCCCATGCCGCCCTTGTCGCTTCTGGAAGCGGAAGTAAAACGTGTCCATACGGGCGAGTTTTACTTCTGCCTCTGGGAGCGATTAGGGTGGTGTGGGCCAGATGAATTGGCATCAGGGGCCAGATCTGGCCTGCGGGCTATAGTTTGGGCACCCCTGTGTTATACTAACCAACCATGGTGCCCCTCTGTACCTGTTGAGTCTGGCGCTTAAGAAGTATTCTGACCAGCAGGCTCGGGTCAAACACAAGTGATTTATTATTCAGCTCAGAGATACCGGACTGGGGAACATGTACAAAGTGACCAGCTTATATACAGTGAGAATGGCCGTTCCACAGGTGGATACATTTCGGCGCGCTTCCGGAGAAATGGGAAAGTGTGTACTGATGAATCAGCTATTTTGACAGTCGTTTGAAATTGGCGCCTTTGCAAAAGGCACGCTATTCCGCCGTAGACTTTATGGTGCTAATAGCGGTTTTAAGAAATAACACTTGGACACAACAGTACCCCCACCTGACATGTATCAATTAGTGCCATGAAGTCTCACTCTTACATCTGACGAGGTGGACTTGATCCATGAACGCTTGCATTAAAATAGAATAGGTTAGTCTTTAAGGTGCCACCCACCCACCATGGTTTTTGTTTATCCTCTTGGTCTATCTTATTTTGTTTTATTTCCTATCTGAGATGCCTGCACAGACTTCACGTGGCTCCCAGTTCAAAACTCTCTTCTCTTTAGTGCCCTCGGACAGGTCTGGTGTGTGATGGCCTTTCATCTCCACCTCAGGGAAAGGGTTGGTGGCTGAAATGTCACGTCCAGTTTGGGCATCTATTTCCATTGTTTAAACAGAATGGAAAAGCACTCTTGAGGGGACACAAGAGCTAAACTGAATTAGAAGATGGAGGAAGGAGCTCACTGGACAAGGAATGACATTAAACATAAGGACATAAGAGCAGCCTTGCTGGAAGAGGCCACAGGAGCCCATGATCCAGTCCAGCCTTCTGTCTCACACAGTGGCTCACCATTTCCTTCAGGGTATTATTCCCAAGGAGATGCCCTCACCTGCTTAGGATTCCCTGGAAATGATATTGAGAGATATCCTGCCTATCTCTCCAACCCCGAAGTTGTCCTTAAGTATCCATCATTATAGCCGTTGATACCCTTGTTGTCCTCCATGAACTTGTCTAATCCTTTCTTAAAGCTGTCAAGACTGACAGCTGTCACCACTTCTTCTGGCAGGGAGTTCCATAGACCAGTGATCCTCTGGGTGGAAAAGTACTTTCTCTTATTTGTTTGAGAACTAGTACCCAAAAGTTTCATGGAGTGTCCCCTAGTTCTAGTGTTGTGCGATAGGGAAAACAGTTTTTCCTTATCCACTTTGTCCACACCGTGCATGATTTTATAAACTTCAATCAGGTCACCTCTTAGACGCCGTCGTTCAAGAGTGAAGAGGCCCAACTGTTGCAGCCTCAGATGGTAAGGAAGGTGTTCCAGTCCCCTAATCATCCTTCTGGTTGCCCTCCTCTGCACTTTTTCCAGCTCCATAATATCCTTCTGGAGGTATGGCGACCAGAACTGTACACAGTATTCCAGATAGGGCCTCACCATAGATTTATAGAGAGGCAAAATGACACTTGCTGACTTTATTAAAGGAGGAGGAGGTGGCTGAGCAACTCAACCTCCCCTACGTCACTTTGAGGTCTCTGAATAGGCTGAAGGTTGGAGTCCCTAAATGTAAGACCAACAGGCTCAAGTGGGGGCTGATGGCGAACAACAAAATGCTATGTGAATGTGGAGAGATGCAGAATCCAGTGGATTTGCTGGTCTGCCAAAGACTTCCAGAAACATGCACGGATTGAGGATTTAAGTTTGGCCAATGACAAAGTCAAGAAAGTGGCCTCATTTTGGCAGTCCAGGGTTTGATTGAGACACAAAAGAAGAAGAACAGAAGAGAAACTCCAGGTAGGTCTCTTTGGAAATCAGCTGTTCTATTCTTTTTTCCTGTCCCGATCAAACACCATATTCAAACCAAAGGAACTGGATTGGTTAGTTTTTAAGGTCTCACAGCATACCTGTCAAGCGCAGCTCCGGAGATTACGGGACCTGCGCAGAACATTTCTGCGCAGGTCCATTGTACACACGTGTAGAAAGCTTTTACGCATGTGTAGAACATTTCTGCGCAAGTCCATTTTACGCATGCGTAAAAGCCTTCTACACATGCGTACAATGGACCTGCGCAGAAACGTTCTGCGCAGCTCACTTCTACACGTGCGTAGAAGGCTCTTACGCATCCCCTTCTGCACAGAAGCCTTCTACACATGCGTAAAAGCCTATGCATGCATAAAAGCCTTCTACGCACACGTAGAAGGGATGCGCAGTAACTCATTCCCCCCAGCTGCCAAATTACCGGGTAGCGGCAGCTCCAGCCGGGAAATGACAAAAATTGGTGCAAAAATACGGGAAATCCCGGCCATTCTGGGATACTTGACTGGTATGTCTCACAATGTGAAAGTTGGCTCACAGAGGACAGAATAAAACCAGGCTGGCCGGCCGGTGGGTTGTTGGCCTTTGGTGGCTCTCGTGACCCCCCTGTCTGGCCAAATCTTGACTCGCTGCCTCAGGGTTTTACTGGAGAACTTAAAAGATGGCACACTGCGTTGAAAATTCAGCTGTTCCTCATAAAGATCTGGCTGTGGCCTGGTATTCAGGCACTGTTTTGCTTTCAATGTGCAGATCATTCAAAAGTGCAAAACCCTTTGGCCGAAGAAACACGGGTCTCTTTGTTATCTCCCCTCCCCGTCTTGGCAAGATAAGATTGCGGGTGATGAAGTCACACTGAGCTGAGCGGGGGACACATCAAAGAAAGCCACAGAGAGAGGAGGAGAAGAATGTGGAGCCACTGGCCTGCTATGTAGGGATATTCTGGGAATTTAATCATATTGTGTGAGCTATAGTTCAAAAATGCTATTATTTCCCCCCAGACGCTGCGTGTCATGCAAGCCGCAGGCTTTTTTCCCACTTGGTTGTGTTAATCTCATGTTCAGCAAATGTGTTTTGGTGGTGCCATTGGGCCAGGATAGGAAAGAGTCAGGGTTGTAGGCATTGTTTGATAAAGTCATATCGCATCTTGCTCAAGAAGACATGCGGTGCAGGGCAGCCTAAGAGGATGAAAATCCCAGAGGATCTATGGAAATCCCCCACCCCCCACCCACCCTGTCCCTGTGGACCCCTGGCTTCCCCTTGAGTGCCTCTTTCTTCACAGAAGCCAGCTTGAATATCAGGTGTTTCTCACTCTATATAAGGTAAAGCCTTTGTTGCTTGACTTTGAGCATCGCCTTGCTTGCATGAAAAATTAGAGTAATGGTCCTGTAGTTACTGCACTCCTTTGGCATCTCATTTCTTGGGGAATGCACAGTATATATATATGTTGCCAGTACATGGGCTGCCATTTTGTTTGTTTTGTTTTCTATATTTGTTTACATATTCTTGTTAGAATTTTGCCAGATTTAATCTCTGTGGCTTGAAATCATTCTCTAGGTATCCCATCTATGTCTGCTGACTTTTTTGGAATAGTAGCCGTGTTCTAGTCATGCCTGCCACATGACCACGGAAACGTCTGCAGAAGCAGACAGCGCTGGCTCTTCGGCTTAGAAACAGAGATGAGCACTGCACCCTAGAGTCGGATACGACTGGCTTTCGAGCAAGGGAAACCTTTACCTTTACTAGCCGTGTTAGTCTGTGTTTCAAGCATATCAGAGAATAAATAAAAAAAAAACAAAAAAACCCTCTGTAACACTTTGAAGACTAGCTGTTATATCTTAATATTAGCTTTCGTGGCTCAAATCCCCATCTACTTCTGGTGACCTATTTCTTCTTAATACTTTCAGGGCAGCTTTCACTTCACTTTCTAGAACTAGCTCCACGTTGCTTTTGATGCTTAGCTAAGCCCTGGAAATTTCAGGAGTAAATCTAATTAAGACCCTGCCATCAGTTTGAAAAATATCAGCAGCATTTCAGTAAGCAATCTTGGAAGCATGACTGTTTCAAGCATTTTGACCATCCCAAGTCTGTAAAACCTTACTTGTCCACACAGACCCATTGAGCAGGCTGGAGTGTACTAAACAAGGACCCTAGAAGTTGTGTCAAGGTCTAGTATGCTGTTTGGTGATACCCTCACATCCAAATGGCACATGCACATCAAGCCACTCTATATGGTCCAGCTCTTTCCACTGTCAATTCCTGTATCAGGAAATAGCTTAAGAAGAAAGCCTTCTCGTGATGTTGACAAATTAAACACTTCCTCTGCTTCATGGAGGGGCAGAGGAAGTTAATTTTGTTACACTGTTTTAGGGCAGTGCTGAAGTGTTGCATCATTTATAATTATTTTAAAAAATTGAAAAGTACCTCAAAGTTTTGGGAGAAGATGGGGGGGGGGTTTCTTTGGGAGGGGTCACCATAAGTCAGAATTGATTTCACAGCACACAAATAATGTTCTTTCTTAACGATGGGTTGAGTATGTGCCCACAGCTGAATCCATGGCCAGCGTCTGGTTGTCTTCTTCGGTCACTTCATGAAATGAGAAATTGACAGCAGAAGACGATTTGTCAACCACAAGCTAAAAGAGTAGAAACTCCTGGCAGGGACCTAGAAAGGGGAACATTAGGATGCTCCAGGGAGGGTCTGATTTGCTCCAGCGGTTATGTTGTGTGATTGTCCTTGCACTGGACCAAACAGCAGGCTAAAGGTCCCTCTAATTGTGGCCTTAGCATCTGCTTTTGTGCAATGTCAAAGCGGCGTGCTGGTTTTGCTCAGTATGTGCCTTGCTGCCCAGTTTCCTTGGCAGTTATTTCTGCAACATGCAAACCTCCCCTACGATGGAAGGAAATCTAGTTGCTCAAGAAAGTCTTGGGTAAGTTCTTGAACACAATGTCCTTGCTGGCAGGATGGAAGTGGACGTTTTAGACCGGCCTGGGTATCAGGGCCTGAGTCGACTCCAGCTGCATTGGTTGCTCCCCTGGTTGTCCGACGCTTGGCCTCCTTGGACTTCCCGCTCCTGCCCTAAAGCTGGTACCCTTCTTTGGTTGCCTCCTTGTTTTCTTGACTCCTGGCCTGCTTGGACTACATATCCTCTACTGCACGGGTGCCCAAACCTTTCAGGCCGTGGGCCGGCCATGTGGTTCAGTGGGCTGGTCAAGTGGTTCAGCGGGTTGGTCACCCAGAAGTGGAAGGAAAACATGCCTTCCAATCTGTTTTGCAACAGATATGTTTTGCAACAGGATGAGATAGATTTTTAGGCTGCCATTTTCTCTGCATAAACCAAGGGTGCTCAAACTGCGGCCCACAGGCTGGATCCAGCCCCCAACGCCAATTCATCCGGCCCATGCCGCCCTTGTCGCTCCTGGAAGGGGAGGTGATGAGAGTGGTGTGGGCTGGATTCAGCCCATGGGCCGTAATTTGGGCACCCCTGCTCTACTGGACTAGCCTTGTTCCCCTGACTGCTCATGTCTTGGTCCTTGGTCTTGGATTAGGATGTGGCTAAGATTTGCTTTTGCCACTAGCTTGGTTGCCCTGAGTCCTAAATGCCTGTGCTGCCAGCTGCCCACCCATGTCCCAACCTCCTGCGAAGCTTCACAAACAGTCCCAGGGGTTGTGGAAGAGTTCTATGCATTCCCAGCAGGTGGAGATGAGAGGACATAAGAACATAAGAAGAGCCTTGCTGGAAGAGGCCACAGGAGCCCATGATCCAGTCCAGCCTTCTGTCTCACGCAGTGGCTCACCATTATTCTTCCCAAGCAGATGCCTTCACCTGCTTAGGAGTCCCTGGACGTGGCATTGAGAGATATCCTGCCTATCTCTCCAACCCGGAGGTTGTCCTTAGGTATCCATATAATTATAGCCATTGATGCCCTTGGAGATGTCCAGGAAGCCCTGCAGAGTTAAACTTTGTGGAATCTGTTTTGTATCATGGCGGGTAGAGCTGAGTTGGCCCACGGGATCTTTGTAGACGCTAGCGAGGGAAATGAAATCCACCTGGAGAGGCTACAGAGGAGCATGACTGCTTCCAACAGTGGGAATCCATCCCATCTTCTTTTAACTTTTAATAGTTTTAAATCCTGTCGTGCCTTTTCTTATTCTAAGGGGCTAGGGTGGGTTTGGGGTGTGTGTGTTGTTGTTTTAAACTTGTATGCCTTTTTAACCTTTATGTAAGCCACCTTGAGTCATCCAAGGATGAGGAAGGTGGGGTAGAAATTTTGTAAACAAACAAACAAACAAATAAACTTGGACAGGTGAGAGAGAGAGAGCGGTGAGCAGGCAGGGCAGGCTTGTGGCTCAGAATTCCTCTTCTCTGCTAATCGCGATGGCGCTAGATTGCAGCTGCCAGCATGGATGCTTTGGGGGAACTGTGGTCCAAGGATCCGACCCTTCTGCACTGTGTCTCTGAGTAGGCTAATTCCTCCCTTCACCTGATTGTCCATGTACTGATGAAGGTTTAATTTTGGCCAACAACGAAGCCATGAAGGTGGCCTCTTTCTGGCAGTTTAAAGTTTGATCTGGGCACGGAAGAAGAAGACCCTGATTGACCTGGTTTGGCTGGTGGGTGCCAGTGCCACTGCCCACCCGTCCCTCCCCAGGAACATCAACACACCAGTCTGTTCCCTTCTCGTTTTAAGGTCATCCTTTCTTTAAAAAAATAGCCTCTGCTTGTGTTTTCAGCTACCGTTTCCTCCTCCTCTGGAGAGTTATCATCATCTCTCCTTAAGTCTTTTATTGCAAAAAGCTGCCAAAAGTGGGTTGCTTAATCCCAGGGAGGAATGCATTTTGCAAGGATTTGGGGTGGATTTGTGGTTAGGCAGAGACACGGACCCAGAACCGGAAAGCTGGGGCGGCCTCCTTCATGGCTTGCTCTCCCTCACCACCACCACCACTCCACACTTGCCCTCCATGATGTCTTCAATCTATTTCTCAGGGGAACCAGGAGGGCAAGAAAGGAGACCCCCCCCTTTCAGTATTCATAATAGCCATATGTAGAGGGTGGGGGCTGAATGGCTCAGCAGGTGCAAAGCTGGACTTATTCTATGGCCAGAATCCTCCTTCCTATAGTTTTTTTGAGTGCAGGAACACAAATCAGGCTTGAATTCAGACTCCTCTTCTTTTGTGTCCTGATCAAACACTGGACTATCAAAATGAAGCCACCTTCTTGGCTTTGTTGTTGACCAAACTAAAGTCCTCATTGGCACATGTTTCTGGCAGTCATTGGCAGACCAGTAGATGAGCCGGATTCTGGGTCTCTCCACATTCACACAGAGCATGTTGTTGTCCGCCATCAGCCCCCACTTGAGCCTGTGGGTCTGACATTTAGGGACTCCGACCCTCAGCCTATTCAGGGTCCTTCAATTGACATAGGAGAGGTCATGTTCCTCAGACATATTCTCCACTGAGCTCCTTCCTCCACCTTCTAATTTGGTTTCCCTCTTGCCTACCCTCAAGAATGTTTGTTCTTGCCATCAAGCTCTTCCTGGATCTGAGCCTTGGTGGACTTGAGGCTCATCTTCATTCAGAGGATGTTGAGGGTCCTTCTCTTGCTTAGGTCTCTTGGCATCTGCTGCTACCTCTCTCCTGATCTTATGTGGAACGATACCAACAAGAGGATATATACAAATAAACCCTGGAGACTCAAGGTGGTGGTGAAGGTCTGTTTGCTGCTTTATTCCCATGAGTACAGTTTGCTCCCCCTTTTTACAGTCTCCCTGTTGTGTCCTAATAGTGTAACCTTCTACATGTGATATCAATGTATCTGAACCAATGTAACCTTGCCAATGAGTAACAATGTAACCTTCAGCTGTATCATATAAACCCTGTAATAGGACGCGAGCTAATGACCACCAGCTGGCAGCAGCGAGCGTCCAAGCTCTCTTGGTTCAAACCCATCAAAGACCGCAGCGCGGGAAGCTTCCCGCCGCTACCTACACCTGGACAAGAAGGGCGTGACCAGCCATGACGTCACGCGGACCAGTAGCCAACGGGCTACCGGGGAGCCACATTCAAATATGTTACTACCATATATATAGAGCTGTTCGTCCGCCATTACCTCATGTTCCCTCTGTCCACCATGCAATAAACCTGAGTTAACCCAGCCTTTGGCTGTGCCTTGTGTCTTGACTCTCATACACTAAATTGGCGACGAAGGTGGGATGATGGATCCCCACGGAGCCAGGACACAGAGCGGGTTCAACATCACCAAACCGCAAGACTGGGAGCTTTTTGAGATGGACTTCCAGGCGGCACTGGTGGAGCTCAAAGTCAAAGAAGACGACGAGGAAAGGAAGAGGGCCATCCTCACCCGCATGCTTGGGATGGAAACCAAGCGGACGCTGGTGGGCATCCTTGCACCGAAGAAGATGAGCGATTTCAAAGCCGGTGACATCATGAAAATGCTGCGTGAGCGTTTCCGGCCCTCGAGGGCAATGTTTCCCGCTCGGAGTGCGTTTTGGAGGCGAGTTCAAGCGCCGGACGAGTCGGTAGAAGCCTTCGTAACGGCTATGAGGGTAGCCGCCGCCCCCTGCAAATGGGACC
This sequence comes from Bradypodion pumilum, assembly GCA_035047305.1. Lineage (NCBI taxonomy): Eukaryota > Metazoa > Chordata > Lepidosauria > Squamata > Chamaeleonidae > Bradypodion > Bradypodion pumilum. Next base: position 1,633,809 of record JAWDJD010000003.1, read on the forward strand.
ACATCCTAGAGATGGCCCTCAGGGACGGAGTGCTGTGTGGCCTGAAGGACAAGGAAGTACAGCGCAGCTTGATGAACAAGGAGCCACCACCCACACTGGAAGAGGTTGTAGAGGCCGCGGAAGCCGCGGAATCCACGAATGCTGGAGTAGACGAGATGCACAAGTGGCGTGAGTGGCGTCCGAGGGCCGGCAAAGCGGAAAACTCGTCGCACGGGAAGTCCGGTCAGTCGGTGCATGCAACCCGACCGACCTCGAAATCGTCTTCAGAAAGCAGCGATGGCGAGGAGGTCCAGAAGGTCCGGAGGGGCGGGCGCCGCTGCGATGGTTGCGGAGCGGCCCATGAGCGCGTGAAGTGCCCATTCAGGAAAGCCGAGTGTTTCAACTGTGGACGTCGGGGGCACATCGCCAAGGCGTGCAGGAAATGGAAAGAGGGCCGGAGACAGTCGCAAGACCGTGCAGCCAGACCGGACCGTCCAGCGAGGTCCAAAGATGGCGCCCGGGCCACGAGGAAGCAGGACGGCGTGGGCCGCATCTCGGACGACAGCGAGGGCGACGCTCCTGTGTTCAACGTGTCTGCGGGACAGCCCCATTACTTTGTTGAGGTACTAGTACAAGGGACCCCTATTAGGATGGAAGTTGACTCGGGGTCCTCCTATTCTATAATCCCCCAGAGAGAGTTCTTGAAAATCGACCCCCACGTGCGGCCCAAACTTAAAGCGTTGAGGGCCACACTACGGGACGTTCAGGGGAACAGCATTCCAGTGTTGGGGGTCGGAACGTTCCGGGTTCGCTTTAAGAGACATTCTGCGGAACTTCCCCTAGTGGTGCTAAAAGGGGGGAGTTGTAGCCTCCTCGGAACACAGTGGTTTCAGCCCTTAGGCCTGTTCATAGGGGGGGTGCATGCAGTAGGCGAGGACCCAATACAAGCAGTGTGTGACGCACACCCCGCCGTTTTTAAAAGTGGACTGGGAAAGTTCAAGGGACCCCCTGTAGCCTTCGACTTAGACCCGGAGGTCCGCCCGATAAGACTTAAACCGCGCAGGGTACCGTTCGCGCTTAAGGACAAAATAGAGGCGGAACTGGACAAACTGGTGGGTCAAGGAATTCTCGTTCCTGTGGATTCCGCGGAGTGGGAGACTCCAATTGTAACAGCACTGAAGGCTAACGGGGAGGTGCGCATTTGCGCTGATTATAAGTGTACCATTAATAAGGCAATCCGCCCTAATGCATACCCGGTGCCAGTGGTCAGCCACCTCCTGGCCAGGCTGAATGGGGGAAAGTGTTTCGCTAAACTCGATTTAGCACAGGCCTACCAGCAACTCCCGGTAACCCCCGCCACAGCGGCGGCACAAACAATAGTCACACATAAGGGGGCGTTCCAGGTGTCGAGGTTACAGTTCGGCGTGAACTCGGCACCTGGCATTTTTCAATCGCTAGTGGAACGCCTCCTGAAGGGGTTGGAGGGGGTGTTGCCATATTTTGATGACGTGTTGATAACGGGGGGGAGTAAGGCCGAGCTGGCCCACAGATTGGATAAGGTCCTGACCGTGTTCGAGAAAGCGGGGCTGCGACTGAGAAAAGACAAATGTGTATTTTTCGAAACAGAGGTTGAGTTTTTAGGGTTCCGTGTCACGCCCGAGGGAATTAGGCCGTCCAAATCTAAGGTAGCCGCCATCAAGAAAGCCCCTCGCCCCACTTCCAAAACCGAGCTTCAGTCATTTCTGGGGCTTCTCAATTTCTACCATACCTTCCTTCCACGGAAGGCGTCTGTTGCCGAGCCGCTCCATCGGCTACTTAAAAAAGAGGAAAAATGGCTGTGGGGTGACGAGCAAGAAAGAGCGTTCACAGAGTTAAAGCAACTCCTCACATCCGAGGCAATCCTGACTCATTTCGACCCCAAACGGCCCATAGTTTTGGTCTGCGATGCATCCCCGGTGGGGGTGGGGGCGGTGCTTTGCCACGTGTTAGACGACGGAAGGGAGGCCCCGATAGCGTTTTATTCAAGGTCCCTGTCCCAAGCTGAGCGGAATTACGCACAGACCGATAGGGAAGCACTAGCGATAGTAGCGGGAACCAAGAAATTTCACGATTTTCTGTATGGTCGGCCGTTCAAGATCGTTACGGATCACAAGCCCCTGTTAGGAATCTTCACTGCAAATAAGCCCACGCCACAGATCCTGTCCCCGAGGATGCTGCGGTGGGCTATTTTTCTTAACGCATATCAACATGAGTTAGAATACCGGCCAGGGAAGGAAATCAGCCATGCAGACGCGCTCTCACGGTCGCCGTTACCCTTGTCGGACGACCAGAAGGCAGGGGTAAGAAGAGACCGCCAGGTATTGCTAATAGAGGTCTTGGAGTCACCCCCGATAGTACCGGCCGACATTGCCAGGGCGACCGGAAAGGACAGAACACTAGGGAAAGTATGCTCGTGGGTGCAGAAGGGGTGGCCGGCGTCATCCCCAGGCGCGGAATTCGACCCATTTTTCCGAAAGCGAGTAGAATTGTCTTTAGAGAGGGGGTGCCTTTTGTGGGGCCAACGGGTGGTGGTTCCTACGTCCCTGCGGCCGAAGGTGCTAAAGCTGTTGCACGTCAGCCACCCGGGAATCGTCCGTTCCGAGGCGTTGGCCCGGAGTTACTTCTGGTGGCCCCAGCTGGACGCCGACATAGAGCAGATGGTTGGCACTTGTGAGGCATGTCAATGCTCTCGACCGGAGGTGGCCCGCCTACCGCATAGGGAATGGGACGCAGCAAGGGGACCGTGGTCCAGGGTGCACGTAGATTTTGCTGGCCCATTCCGGGGAACCATGTTTCTCCTGGTGGTGGATGCATACTCAAAGTGGCTGGAGGTCATTCCGGTAAAGAGCACATCCTCCGCCACTACCATTCGCCAGCTAAGGAGGGTCTTTTCCACGTTCGGCTTACCCGACACTTTGGTCAGCGATAACGCCAGTTGTTTCACGTCCGCTGAGTTCGCAGCATTCATGGAGGCAAATGCAATTCGGCATGTCACATCCGCGCCGTTTCACCCGGCCACGAATGGCCAAGTGGAACGGTTGGTGCGCACCACAAAAGATGCGTTGCGGCGCATGGGCTCGGGAGATCTAAATCACCAAGTTTGTCAATTTCTATTAGCGTATAGAGTGACCCCCTTAGCGTCTGGATACTCGCCGGCTGAGCTGCTGATGCGGAGGAAACTGACCACGCTTTTGTCCAGGCTAGACCCGTCGAGGGTTGAGGACAAAGGGAAGAACATAGGGTTAGCGGTCTCGAAAGGTTTCGGCGTAGGCGATCCTGTACACTGCAGGAACTATGCCAACGCAGGCCCAGCCTGGGTGCCAGGGACGATAATAGAACAGACGGGGCCAGTGTCCTATCGGGTGGAAACTAGCACCGGCCTCCTCTGGAGGAGGCACGCTGACCAACTGAGGCGCCGAGTGAGCGAGGGGCCGACCAGTGGGGCACAGCGACAGGATTCAGCGATAGGGTTCTCCCCCACCCGTTTAGCCCAAGGGGGAGACAGGGGGGAAAGCAGCGAGCCCGACTCATATCCTTTTGATACCCCAGTTCTATCCGAGCCCGGGGGGAGGGAAAAGGAGTGTGCGGCCGCCGCTGCCGCTTCCCCCGAATCCGATTTTGATTTTGATTTTGCTAGCCGGGGGGGTTTTTCGGAGTGTTCCCCCACCCATCCAAGCGAGAAGAGGGGTTTTTCGTTAGCCCCCAGTGCCCCCGGTTCTTCCCAAACAAAGCACACACCTCCCAACAAAGCCGCGGAGCCGCGGCAAACCACTAACAAGTCATCCTCTCCGATTGCAGGGCAGGAAGCCAGGGAGCAAGGAGGAGGGAGCGAAGCCGGGGCAGGGCAGCCCGCGCCGAGACCCCAGCGTGTTCGAAATAAGCCATCTTGGCTGAGAGACTTCGTCTCATCCTAGGGGGGAGGAGTGTTGTGTCCTAATAGTGTAACCTTCTACATGTGATATCAATGTATCTGAACCAATGTAACCTTGCCAATGAGTAACAATGTAACCTTCAGCTGTATCATATAAACCCTGTAATAGGACGCGAGCTAATGACCACCAGCTGGCAGCAGCGAGCGTCCAAGCTCTCTTGGTTCAAACCCATCAAAGACCGCAGCGCGGGAAGCTTCCCGCCGCTACCTACACCTGGACAAGAAGGGCGTGACCAACCATGACGTCACGCGGACCAGTAGCCAACGGGCTACCGTGGAGCCACATTCAAACATGTTCCTACCATATATAGAGAGCTGTTCGTCCGCCATTACCTCATGTTCCCTCTGTCCACCATGCAATAAACCTGAGTTAACCCAGCCTTTGGCTGTGCCTTGTGTCTTGACTCTCATACACTAAACTCCCCCCCCCCTCTGTCTTTTCCTGTTTCCATAGCTCTTTGCTTTTTACCCCTGGCAAAGATGGTGACTCAATGCCCTGCCTTTGTCCATTCACTTTTTGGTCTTTTGTTTGGGAGGAAGTATAGGATTTCAGGTGCCATAAGGCTTCCTTTTTGTTGAGGCAGGGATATCTTTTACAGGTTGCAAAATAATACGTCTTTCTAGCACAGGAGTGCCCAAACTATGGCTTGTGGGCTGGATCTGGCCGCCGATGGCAATTCATCCGGTCCATGCTGCCCTTGTCGCTCCTGGAAGAAGAAGAAAAACATGCCTACGGGTGCGTTTTGCTTCCTCTTCTGGGAGCGACGAGGGCAGCATGGACCGGATGAATTGGCATCAGTGGCCAGATCCATCCTGCAGGCCATAGTTTGGGCACCCCTGGTTTAAGCACAGAAAATGGCATCTTAAATTCTATCTCATCCTGTTGCAAAACAGATTGCAAGGTACTTTTTACTTCCGCTTCCTGTGGGAGGAACCACGTGACTGGCCCAAAAGGTTTGGGCACTAGAGATCTCTGTTATGGCCTTGGATGAGCAAAAGATCACTTTTAACACAGACTTTGCAAACAGGTTAGCCAGCAGAGTAGTTTAATGACAGCTGGTTTGGAAGGAGTGATTTCACCTTTGCTAAAAGCTGCTAGAGGAATTACGCCAGCACTATTTAGCAGGATCAAATTGGTATTTTGTGCACTGAATTCAGGGAATCCCTCCAGCTTTGAACCAAAACCTCCGTTTTTGAATTGGACTAATTTGTGTGAGATCTGAATCAAAGCTAGGCTCGGTTCTGGGGCCAAAATGAGATGAGTCTACAGATGTTTGAGGAGTGGGGGTATCACAAATACCTATTGCTCAACAGCCTCTAACTTCCTCTTCCTCTCTCTTTAAAAATGTGCACTATTATAAGCTCTCTGGATCACAGGGCGCATTAGGCCAGGTGTTCAATTCTGCACCGTGGAATGGGACAAGCGATCGGGAGTTGCAGATGGATTTGGCATGCATTCGAAGCTCCAGATGGGTCTCCAAACCAGGGGTGCCCAAACCTTTGGGGCTCCGGGCTGGTCATGCGGTTCAGGGGGCTGGTTGCTATGGACTGGGGGCTGGATCCGGTCCCTGACTCCAATTAATCCAGCCCGCGAAGCCCTCATCACTTCCGGAAGCGGAAGTAAAACGCGCCCATACGGGATGATGGGAAACAGATCCTTCCCTTCCCTTCCTCCTTATCATTATCTTTCCGGTATTTAAAGAGTGCTATCATCATCATCCTCTCCCCTCTCATTCTTCTTTTTCTCAAGGCTAATAATAATAATAATAATAATAATAATAATAATAATAATAATAATAATAATAATAAAGCTTTATATACCGCTTTATCTCAGCCCGAAGGCGACTCAAAGCGGTTCACAAGTGAAGCGTGCTGCCTGCGCAGCAGACAGCAGCAAAACAACAACAACACTATCAATATAAATACAATAAGCAATATACAAAACAAGGCTAAAGGAACGTGCCCAGTTCCTTTAGTCTTTCCTCCTCTAGGGTTTGGTTTCCAGTTAACCTCTGATCCTCCTGTTTGCCCTTCTCTGGACTTGCTCTAATTTGCATCTTTCCTAAAGTGTGGTGCCCAGAAATGGACCCAGGACTCTAGATGCAGGGTCGCCATCGGGGGTGGGGGTGGGGGTGGGACCATCAGGACTCCCATCCTGGGCCCGGAGATGACAGGGGCCTGGCGGTGCCGGGAAACCACTGACTTGCGCATGCACAAACAAACCACGCATGTGCAGAAAACCACAGGGGCACCTAAAATAGCACTGGCCTTTTGTGCAGCCACATTACACTGTTGACTCATGCTTAGCCTGTGATCTACAACAATTCAAAGATCCTCCTCGCTTGTCGCATTACTCAGCCAGAGTCTCAGCCATCTTGTAACTGCACATCTGGTTTTTGTTCCCTAGGTGTAAAACCTTGCACTTATCCCAATTTAATTCTGTTGGTTTCAGCCAAGTGTTCAAGCCTATCAAGATCTTTTTGAGTTCTGCTCTTGTCTTCCACCCAGTTTTGTGTCGCCTGCGAATTTGATCATTGTTCCCTCCACTCCCTCCTCCAAGTCATTTATAAAAATGTTGAAGAGCATCAGGACTCAGGACTGGTGGCTGTGGTGGCTCGGTGGTTAAGAAGCTCACCTTGTTAGCTGGCAAGCTGGCAAGTTGGCAGTTCGAGACCCAGGTACTGCATGATGGATTGAGTGCCCGTCTCTGTCCCAGCTCTTGGGGACATGAAAGGAGCCTCATTCGGGTGTCTCCTGAGCAGAGTTTCTTCCACACAAAAATCCTTTCAACCCAGAATAATTTCTGACGTGAAACAACAAACCCCATGACTGAGCCATGTGGGACTCCACTTGTTACCCGCCTCCCAGCTTGACTGTCAAGTGTGAGTGGTTTGTGAGCTACATTTCACAGAAGCTTGCAGGGCGATTAGGCCTATTTGTGCTCCCTGGGATACATGAGTGATCGAGCAAATGTCCAGAAACTCACTTTTGCAAGGACAAAAACGTGGTGCAACTGTGGGCTCTTTGAAATCACGGAAGTCAGAAGGGTGGCAAACGTTGTGAAGGTTGCAAAAGAAGAAAAGGATACGGTGCAGGATGTGATTCATTGCTCTAAACCAGGGGTGCCCAAACTATGGCTCGCAGGCTGGATCCGGCCCCTGCGTTTTACTTCTGCTTCCAGGAGCAACGAGGGCGGTGTGGGCCAGATGAATTGGCTTCAGGGGCCGGGTCCAGCCTGCAGGCCGTAGTTTGGGCACCCCTGGTTTACGTAGAGAAACTGGCAGCCTAAAATCTATCTCATCCTGTTGATAAACATATCTGCTGCAAAACAGATTGAAAGGTGCATTTTATTTGCGCTTCCAGTGAGAGGAACCACCTGACTGGCCCGCTGAATGACGTGACCGGCCCATGGCCCAAAAAGTTTGGGCTCCCCTGCTCTAAACTTGTGAGTAGCTGTGATGGGGACGTGGTGTGTGCATGTATTATTTGAGAGAGAAAGAAGAGGAACAGGGGAGGAGTGAAGGGTCAAGACGCAGGCACACTTTGAGCCCACTGGGGTGCGGGTGACAGCCTTTGGCAGGGGGATGATGGACGCCTTCGCAGAGTTGCGACATGTTGAGCCAGTGTGACAGTGAGCCATCCATGGAAGCATCAGGGACATTGTGGCGTCAAGTCTGCGTGGTCCGATTTTTGGTGTAGGATCGGCTGACAAAGTGGAAGTGAGAAAAAGATGACTAATTTTTCACTCCATCTGCTTTAGCCCACGTTCCTTGCAAGAATGTGACAAGATGAAATGCAAAGCAAAGCAAACACACTTCTATACATCGCCCCATGGTGGTTAGCGCACTCTCTGGGTGGTTCACAAGATAATTAGCATTTTGCCCCTAACATGGTGAGTACTCATTTTACCGACTGTGGAAGGATGGAAGAGGCTTAGTCAACCTTGATGCCTGGTCAGGACAGCAGTTTAACTACTGCACCACTGGGGCTCCTGATGCGAAATGAGACACAGAAGGTTCTCTGGCCCAATGCTTTGTTTCCACAAGGCTGGCTGGCTGGCTGGTGTTTGGAGAGCCCCATAGGCAACCCTGGGGTCATAGCAGGAGGGAACTTCCTCACCCTGAAATTTCAACCATGAGCTGACCCCCTGGGCTTCCATCTCCAGAAATTGACGTGTAGAGACCTCCAGCAGGTACAAGATTTGGGTGCCTTAGCTAGCAGCTGTCTGTGGCCCCAACGTCTGTGAACTTATCCCGTTCTCTATTCAAGCGGTCTTGGTTGGCAGCCATTTGACGTCCAGTGGCAGTGAGTTCCACAGAGCAACTTCATAGTTTCACAGTGCTTAGGAATAGCAATTACCTTTATATAAACCACTTGTAGAGCACTTTCTAAGCGGTCCACAAGGTAATTAAGCATTTTGCCCCAAACACGCTAGCGACTCAATTTGCCGACCTTAGAAGGATGGAAGGCTAAATCCACCTTGATCCCCATCAGGATCAAACTCACAATATTTTGACTGCAATAAAAAACCCTGACCATGCAAAGTTTCACAAAGGACGCACACACTGATTCAAACACCAGATGACCCGACATCAATCCCAAACCTATTTGAAACATAATTTATTTGGTAGTCAAGTCATACGCTGAGTGAAATCTAGACTGGCTTTTCACTCTTACCAGTATCAGCACAGAAGCAGGCAAGGTGATGGCAGATCTAAGAATAGCCGGGTTAGGTAATTGAGGAAGTTGCAGACCAAAAGAGCAAAGTTTCCAAGTTCTGCAAAGTGCATTATTATACTGCTAAGACAAGAACCTGCTGCCCTCTTCTGTGTCAGCCCATTGAGCCATCTAGTTTGGTATGATCTCCACTGGCACCTTCCAGATGTTCTGGACTACATCTGGCTCTTTCCCCAGTCAGCACAGGGCACCCTAGAAGCAACGGCCGGGGCATCAGATCAATGGGTGGAGGAGGAGTGGGTTTGGATTTTCCTACCTTTGCTGGCAGAATGATGAGCTCATCATACCAAGAATTGAAGCTGTGGTCTTCTTCTGAGTAAAAGAAGCAGGTTCTTGTGACCCACCCACTAAGGGGGCAAAGAATGAAGAGAGCAAATGGACTAGGCTGGGTTCCTTGTCTTTGATCCAGCCTTCCGAGGGCCCTTGTTCTGGCAGCCTCTATCCCAGCTCTGTCCATGCTCAGAAGAACTGTTCTCATTGCTTTACATAAGAACATAAGACCAGCCTTGCTGGAAGAGGCCACAGGAACCCATGATCCAGTCCAGCATTCTGTCTCACTCAGTGGCTCACCATTGGCTTCAGGGTATTCCTTCCCAAGGAGATGCCTTCACCTGCTTAGGATTCCCTGGAAATGGCACTGAGAGATATCCTGCCTCTCTCTCCAACCTGGAGGTTGTCCTTAAGTATCCATAATTATAGCCATTGATACCCTTGGAGATGTCCAGGAAGCCCTGCAGAGTTAAGCTTTGTGGAATCTGTTTTGTATCATGGTGGGTAAAGCTGAATTGGCCCACGGGATCTTTGGTAGATGCTAGCGAGGAAAATGAAATCCACCTGGGGAGGCTACAGAGGAGCATGACTGCTTCCAACAGTGGGAATCCCTCCCATCTTCCAACCCGGAGGTTGTCCTTAGGTATCCATAATTACAGCCATTGATACCCTTGTCCTCCATGAACTTGCCACATCCTTTCTTGAAGCTGTCAAGACTGACAGCTGTCACCACTTCTTCTGGCAGGGAGTTCCATAGACCAGTGATTGATCCTCTGGGTGAAAAAGTACTTTCTCTTATTTGTTTGAGGACTAGCACCCAAATGTTTCATGGAGTGTCCCCTAGTTCTAGTGTTATGCAATAGGGAAAACAGTTTTTCCTTATCTACTTTGTTTTCCCTTATTTACCGTGCATGATTTTATAAACTTCAATTAATTTGTTCTAGCACCATCCCTGCCAGTGCTTAGAAGTCAGGGGCATGACAGCAGTCAGAGAATGGAGCAGCCGTTGTCACACCAAGGGTGTGTCCAAACCCACTCCTCCCCCCATTGATCTAATGCCCCGTTGCTACTATGGTGCACTCACTGTTTCCAGAAAGGAAGGTGTTTATTTTTCATATAAAATCACGGTTTTATTTTTCATACCCAACCGGGCAGGTTGAGGCGTGTTCTGGAGCAGCAGGGAAAGACTCTGTCGTTGCATGACAAGCGGGATTGCTTGCACATTTCAGGAAGCTTAATTTAGCTAAGCAGAGGCTATTTTTACCCAGAGCTCAGCAAAAACTCCAGAGGACAAGTTCTACATTGATCAGGGTAGGCTGGTCTTTAATTTCTAATCCTGTTTAAGCTCTTGTGTGCACTCTTCTCCCCACCCCCCACCCCCTGGTTTCCTTCCCACTCTTACCTAACCTATTTGGGGTCACCTGTGCAATTTGGAGTTCTTACCTGCCTGAATAAAGAGACTCACAGGGAAACCTGACCTGGCACCCGTCCTGTCCCGTCTCCTCTGTCAGTCTATGGGTGGCCAGATGCACCCAGGAGGAACACATGGCAGAAGTCTACCCAGGGGCTGGACTGTAGAGGCCTGATGCTGACCCTCGGCCAGGACAGGGAAATGTTAATGGCTTGTGCTGGGGCTCCCCGAATCCTCTGGCCACTTTGGGTGAGGCATTCTGGGTGATGTAGTTCAAAACAGGAAACTCTCCAAGCTGCCTTCTCAACCTGACATTGCTGCTGTTTCCATCTTGAATGTTTTCTGGCACTAGTCATGAAAATCTTTTGGTTCCAAGAGGCTTTTGAGAGGACTAAGAACTGATTGTGGTTTTTAAAGTCTTCTTCTTCTTCTTCCGTGTTCAGGCCAGGCATGAAACTGCCAACACAAAGGCACCTTTTGATGAGTTCATTCTGCAATTCCTTTCGCCTGACCTAGTGTGAGAAAGGTTAGTCGGCAACACAAGGCTGCCGTTACGCTCTTGTGGTTCAGAAATACCACAATCTTTGAGGAGGGGAGAATGGCATATACAAATTGGGAAATTGCCATCAAAGCTTTTCTGAAAGTGCCTTAAAACCCCTTTTCAAGAGCAGATTTCGAAAATAGAAAATGTTCCTTGCTACACCTAAAAGTAACTTTGTAAGTACTTGCTAATGTTTCTTTTACTGTAAGTTTTTAATGGCTTGCTACATTACTCATTACTCTAAAAGTAACTGGTTTCAAGGAGTTACTTGCAAGTAGTTACCTTCCAAGTTCTGCCCTTGGCATGAATTTACGTCCTGTTTTTGTATACAATCGTGTTTTGGCTGTAGGGTGCTATTACTTTCTCTGTGTCTGAGGCTGGGAGTGTGCGTTGCATACATTTATGTCGTGGTTTTATCACAGTGCATCCCATTCTGTTCTTTTGGGTTTTATTTAAAGCAGGGGTGACCAAACTTTTTGGGTCATGGGCTGGTCATGTGGTTCAGTGGGCCGGTCACATGGTTCAGTGGGCCAGCCATGTGGCTCAGTGGGCCGGCCATGTGGTTCCTCCCACCGGAAGCGGAAGTAAAACACGCCTTGCAATCTGTTTTGCAACAGGATGAGATAGATTTTAAGCTGCCGCTTTCTCTGCTCAAACCAAGGATGCCCAAATTATGGCCTGTGGGCCAGATCCGGCCCCTGATGCCAATTCATCTAACCCACACTGCCCTCATTGCTCCTGGAATAGAAGTAAAACGCACCTGTATGAATTGGCATTGGTGGCTGGATCTGGCCCATGGGCCATAGTTTGGGCACCCCTGGTTTAAAGGCACTCAAGGCAGGAATACAAAAAAAATGTTCAAAAATAAGAATTGATGTTGGGTTGTGGGGTTTCTTCTCTCTTAAAGCTTTGGGCGAGGCCTATTGGCAAAAGCTGTTCTGGGAGACTCCATCTCCCAGGGTCCTCCAGCCAGCCTAATCCTAGCCTTGTTAATCTGTTCCAACAGGCAGGATTTGACCAAGGCTGCCAGGTGACAACGAAGCCTCCCAGCTGGGCAGGTCGATCAAGGGAGACGGAGAAAGCTTTTCCATTGGGGATCCGGCTTTAACGGGGCTCCAGGCTCTTTTCCAAGACAAGCCCAAACTCTTAACGCCAGGAACTTAATCCCAGAGTAACCAGAAAGAAAAGGAAGGGACGCATCAACCACAGAAGAACTGGGTAGGTCTTCCCTTCCCTTGAGTCCCTTCAGGCTTGGACACTTTAATTTAGGGTAAACCTTGTTTAAGCTGTTTTTGCACTTTTAAGGGTTCTTCTGCTTTTGCCTCTGTTAAACAAATGCACAGCCTGTTTGGCAAGCCCAACGACTCAGAACAGAGCAGCTGCAAGGCCGAGGTCCTCAAGGGAGGAATCGTCCTGCGGAATGAACCGGGGGGTCGGTGGCCCCATAGAGAGGTTAGGGGACGCAGGGCAACTGCAGAACCCAAATGGGGCAGAAGGAGAAACCCGACGGGACCCTGGGGTCTGTTTGCCAAGTGGCAAGGTGGGACATGAGTTTTTAATATAATTTAAACAGAACTGATCGCACAAACATCTCACCTGAATAATAATAATAATAATAATAATAATAATAATAATAATAATAATAATAATAATAATAATAAGAATAAGAATAAGAATAAGAATAAGAATAAGAATAAGAATAAGAATAAGAATAAGAATAAGAATAAGAATAAGAATAAGAATAAGAATAAGAATAAGAATAAGAATAAGAATAAGAATAAGAATAAGAAATTATTCAGGGTTGAAAGGATTTTTGCTGGAGAATCTCTGCTCAGGGGACGCCCGAATGAGGCTCCTTTCATGTCCCAAAAGATCTTTTCCCACTGAAGTGGTCCCTAGTGATCTACTTGCAATGTCTTGCTTTCAAACCGCTAGGCTGGCAGGAGCCGGGACAGACGCCGGGCGCTCAAACTGTCATGCAATACCCGGGTCTCGAGCTGCCGACTTGCCAGCCTTCCAGATAAGAAGGCAAGCTGCTTAACCACTGATCCACCACAGCCCCCCCCATCTCACCTGAATGAGGAACTGTGAGCCTCCTGGTGCCTCGGCTCTAGCTGTGGATTAGGGACTTATACCCCTGAACAGGGCCTTCTTCCACCCCACTACTTGTGGGGTAAAACTCCAAGAGGTTCCCTGCCAATCCAGGTGAGGCCCTGACTGCAGAAGGCCACGGAAGCTCCACACCTTGCCAGGTGAAGAGATTTGCAGGAAACTGAAATCCCAACTGTGGGTGGGTTCAGCATGTGCTGATGATGATGATGATGATGATGATAATAATAATAATAATAATAATAATAATAATAATAATAATAATAATAATAATAACAATAATAATAACAATAATAATAACAACAATAATAACAATAATAATAATTTGGAAGAAAGAAGCCCTTCCCTGTGAGACCTGTGTATGAAATTCTTCTCTGGCCAACACTCCCCTTACAAGAACAAGATCAGGAAGGGTCCCCTTGTTGAAGTTTGTACTGTCATTGCTGTTTTTAACTATTTTATTTTCACTGAAATATTTCAAGGAACATCCTTAGGAAGCCATAAAGAAAAAGGAGAGGTGATTTGTTCTTTAGTAATAATTATAATTTCGTGTCAGAAATTACTCTGGGTTGAAAGGATTTTTGCTGGAGAAACTCCACTCAGGGGATGCCCGAATAAGGCTCCTTTCATGTGTCCAAGATCTATTGCGCAGCACTTGGGTATCAAACCCCGACCTTCCAGTCTCCAAGATCAGTGTCTTAACCACTAAGCCACCGGAGGAGCTGCCGTTGTTTAATGATGAACGCAGAGTCTGTCTTGTTGGGCTATTTTACTTAAAACCTGGCTGGCAGGGCAGGTGTGGGACACTGATGGACAGGTGACCCCCTCCTGCTGGCTTGTCTGAATAAATAACTAGATCCTCCCTCTCTTTTAGGGACAGGATGGGTGGGTTTTGTATGGGGGATGGTTTTAAATGGGGGGTAGTTTTAAATGTTTTTATTGTATTTTATGAGTGTTTTTATGTTTTTGAATTTTTAGCCGCCCGGAGTCATTCCGCCGAGGGGGCGGCGATACAAATATGAAAATTAATTTAAATTAAACTTTTTTTGTTTTGTTTTACTGTTTGGTTTCGGCAGCTTCCCTGTGAAGGCCCTTCTTTGCCGAAGCCACACAATCTTGTTTGTTTGTTTGTTTGTGTTGTGCTGCTAACCAGCTGATGATTCCACATTCTCAGGATGATGTGAGGTCTCGTAACAATAGAGGACATCTATGGTGGGATTACATTTATGTGAAGGAAATGTGGGAAAGGTTGTTTTTAGAAATCAAACAAATACTTTGGATACATGTGCAGACATGTCCCAGAATAGCATTACTGATGGATTTTGGAGCTAATCAAATTGAGAAAAATAAGAAAGAGATAATTACTATAATGGTAACTGCTATGCGACTTGATCCACCAAAGCTAACAGTAAAAATATAGCAGTTAGTCTTTAAAGAGCTGCAGTGTTTTTGTTTTATTAATCTTTTGTTTTTTTCCCTGATATGCTATGAGATTGTCTGTTGCTAAGAAATGAAACGTTGACTGTAAAATAGAACTGGAAGATTAGTACTGTGTTGGGAAATAGGGAACATAACAGCAAATGATAGACTAACATCAGAATTAAAGTTTTTTTTTTTTAAAAAAAGGAATATTAAAGAAATCACATTTTAGAGAAAAGTGTGGAGAATTGAGTAAAACCAAGGCAAGAATAAATATCATTCTGGAAAGACGGGAGAACTATATGTTAAAAAGGGTTTAAAATAGATCGTAGCTTGAACGATATGCATAATCATATAGATGGCCTTGCTGGGTGATGGGGGCACATATTAGTATATAATATGTTAAGATAATGTTTTTATTAAGATTGTATGTTGCTGTCCTATCCCCCCTTTTTGTTACTTGTTGTTTTATGTCAATAAAACTTAAAAGGTTTTTTTTTATAAAAAAGAAAGAAATAGAGGACATAGGAATAGCACATAAGAACAAAGAATTTATACAGCAAGGGAACAAAGACTAGGGCTCAGGTGGCTCAGGTGGTTAAGATGCTGAACTTGATGACCAGAAGGTCGGCAGGTCTGCAGTTCAAGAGCTGAGCGCTGCACGACGGAGTGGGCTCCTGCCTTCTGTCCCAGCTCCTGCCAACCTAGTAGTTCGAAAGCAAGAAATTGCAAGTAGATAAACAGGTACCACTTCAGCAGGAAAGGCAACAGTGTTCTCTGTGTTTCGGCATCAGGTCATGCCTGCCATGTGACCGTGGCTATGTCTGCACTCACAAACACCACTGGCTCTTTGGTTTGAAAACCATGATGAGCGCCAAACTCTATAGGCGGATATGACTAGCTTTCCAGCAAGGGAGACTTTGACCTTGACTAACAAACCATAAGGTAATACAGGCAGCAGAGAAGAGAGAAATTCAGGCCATGAAACCCTGCTAGAATCAGCAACAGGCTAAGATTGCAAAATGCTGGATGCCCCCCTGGGTCACTCGGTTCTTAAAATGGGTGGGTGGTTGGGGTGGGGGGTATTAAGGCATTGACATGACGGGTAAGATCAGCCTCTTTGTGCTTTCCTCCTTACAGTTGTGGTTGTTATTTCGGGCCCACTAAGTCGCAAGAAGAGAGGAGGATGAGCAGATGCTGAGGACCCCCCTTTTCCTGCTTAGGCTCCCCAGCGGCCATGGCGGACGGGACGTCCCTCCCCATGGCCGAATGGCTCCGGGCCCTCCACCTGGGCCAGTACGCCGAGACCTTCGAGCGGAACGCGTTGTGGCACGTGTCGGATTGCCTGCACCTGACGGACGAAGGGCTGACCCACCTGGGCGTCCTGCTGCCCGGTCATCGCAAGCGCATCCTCACTGGGCTGCTCAAGGCCTTTATGGAGACACCTCCGGCTGCGGAGGGCCCCAAGTTACCTCCAAGGAGACCCATCCCTATGAAGCGCCACATCTTTCGTACTAGCACAGGAGGTGCTCCTCACTCTTCGGTGGAGCCAGAGGCTGGAAGTGACTCGATCATCCTGACTGGCCAGAGACCAGCTGCTGGTCAAGAGTCAGTGACCACTGCCACCGCTGCCGCCGCCGCCGCTGCCACCACCACCCCTGGCCTCCCCCTGGTGCCTCCTCCTATTCCTCCCAGGACCACCTGCCAGCCCCCGGTCAAGTTTTCGACTTTTGCCTCACCTGACCTTTCCCCGGCATCTTCCCTGGAGTCAGAGGCCCTGTTGGATTACAATTCCCCCATTGGGACCCCGCCACTCCCTGGGAACAGAGTCAGTCCAGACCCGGTGGTTCCTGAAGAAATGGGGAGACCCCCTTTGCCCGCCAAACGGCACCAGCTGGAGAGCAAGCCCACCGCCCTGAAGGCACCCCCCGTGCCCAGTCGGCCTCCTGTGTTGCCCCCCCGGATTGGATCCCAGAAAGCTACCTTGGTCAGGTAAGCAAAGTGGGAGGGGGAACTAATGTGAAGCCACGGTTGAAGGGTGGGTGGAAGCGTCTATCATGACCATGTTGGAAACATTCATTGGAAGGAGGATAACTCCAGAATGGTCCTCTGCCCTCTGGGAGTCAAAGTCCAAAACAAAAAAGGGGAATGTTTCTAAGCTCTGAGTAGAGCCCAGGTTGATTTGGAGCATGAAAAGAGCAACGGTTCTTGTAGCAGATGTGGTGAACCTGCATCAGGCACACTCGGATCTACAATGGTTTCCTCCTCCTCCTCTTCTTCTCCCCCCCCCCACCTCTCCAAAGGAAGCAGAATTTGAAAAGATGCCTAGAAGTACAATTCGATAATAAACCAGTTCCTTAAGAGAGGGAGTAAGGACTGCAGTGGCTCAAGTGGCTAAGGTGGAAGGTCAGCAGTTTGATTCCTGAGTACTGCAGGACGGAATGAGCTCCCGTCTTTGTCCCAGCTCCTGCCAGCCTAGCAGTTGGAAAGCAAGACATTGCAAGTAGATAAATAGGGAGTACTTTGGTGGGAAGGTAACAGCATTCCCTGCACTCCAGTGTCTAGTCATGCCTGCCACATGACCACAGAAATGTCTGCAGAAGCAGACAGCGCTGGCTCTTTGGCTTTGCACCCTAGAGTTGGATACTCCTGGCTTTTGAGCAAGGGAAACCTTTACTGTTACTTTTTAAGAGAGGGAGGAAAACAGGTTAGTTAAGGTTGTGTCACTTTCTCAAAAACAGCTGCACTGAAAAGGTGAGAAAAGTTAGTTCTTCTCCTTTTGTGTCCCGATCAAACCTTGGACTGCCAAAAGGAAGCCACTTTCTTGGATTTGTCATTGGCCAAACTTAAGTCCTCCTCGGTGCATGTTCATACCTGTCAAGTTTTGGATTTGGAAATAAGGGAAATTTCCTGGCCAATAAGGGATACTTGACAGCTATGCTTATCCTGTGCTGCCCTCCAATGGCGGCAATAGGGCATTGCAGTCTAATTAATAAGGGGTGATGGCGGGAAAGAGGGTAAAATATGGGGTTTTCCTGGCCAATAAGGGATACTTGACAGCTATGCTTATCCTGTGCTGCCCTCCAATGGTGGCAATAGGGCATTGCAGTCTAATTAATAAGGGATGATGGCGGGAAAGAGGGTAAAATAAGGGGTTTTCCTGGCCAATAAGGGATACTTGACAGCTATGCTTATCCTGTGCTGCCCTCCAATGGCGGCAATAGGGCATTGCAGTCTAATTAATAAGGGATGAGCTAAGGTTAAAAGGGAAAAAAGAGAAATTGGGGTATTAGTCGACAGGCAAGGTTCAAGGTGTAATAAGAATAGCGAAAAATGTAAAATAGTTAGGGAATTTTACCAGGTGTTATATGCAAAGAAAGAAATAGATATGGAAAAGCTTAAAAGGATATTGGAGAGGCAGTTAGGGAATGGGATAAAACAAGAGCATAGGGAGAAAATGGAGGAAAAGATAACTGATAAAGAGGTTAAGGGGGTAATAAATGGATTGAAGGTAGGGAAAGCCCCGGGGGATGATGGATTATCAACAGAGTTCTACAAAGAATTTAAAGAGGTGGTGGTCCCGAAATTGGTGAAGTTATATAATTATATACTAGATGGAGGATCAATCCCGACTTCATGGTATAACACTACAATTGTTCTTTTGCCAAAACCTGGTAAGAATTTGGAAAGAGTGGATTCGTACAGACCAATTTCGCTTATAAATCAAGATGCGAAGATCTTCACGGCAATATTGGCTAACCGTTTAAATAGTTTTATGGGGGAATATATAAATGTTGATCAAGTTGGGTTTCTAAAAGGACGACACATGGCGGATTTGACTAGAAGGGTATTAGACTTAATAGACAACGTTAATCAAACAAAGGAAAAAGTGGGATTACTATCATTGGATATTTTTAAGGCATTTGATTCATTGCAGTGGTCTTCAATTAAGGAAATAGAAAATATGGGTTCGGGGATAAATTTAACAGGGTTATAGATTTACTATATCAAAAAGGAAATGCCAAGGTTAGAGTAAACGAGGAGCTTACGGATGTGGTAAAGCTAGAGGCTGGTACTAGGCAGGGTTGCCCATTATCTCCAATCTTGTTTATAATGGCAATGGAGATTTTAGCTAAAAGTATAAGGGAGGATTCAAATATAGAGGGGATTATGGGTAATAAAGTGAGCATGTATGCTGATGATACATTGCTTATGGTGAAGCACCCCGAACAGGTAATGGACAGGATTAAAGATCATCTACAAGTATTTCAAGCTATAACAGGATTAAAGATAAACTGGGATAAATCTGAATTGATGTTGTGTAATTTGAAATTGAGTGAGATGGGTAGGACGGTCTCGACACTTAATATACAAATCAAAGATAAGTTGAAGTATTTAGGGATAACTATTTCAAACAAATTAGAAGAACTTAAACGACTGAATTATGACAGCTTGAGAATTGAATTTAGGAATAAAATACGAGAACTTCAGAAGTTAAAGCTGTCATGGTTTGGAAGGATTGCTATGTGTAAAATGATACTGTTACCAAAGATTAACTTTTTATTTGACACGCTCGCGATCCATTTAAAAGAGAAAGAAATCAATGAGTTTCAAAAAATGTTTAATGACTTTTGTAATGGAGGAAAAAAATCTAGGCTTCCAAAGAAATTATGGTATTGGTCTCAGAAAAAAGGGGGTTTGGGTATGCCAAATTTGTTATTATATTATCGAGCATTTCAAGTCAAGAATGTTGTGAAGATCTTGGCAAGAGAAAAGGTAATTTGGGAACAATTGGAAATGAAAGAGTATAGAAATATTGGAAACTTGATTTTTTGGGGAATGAAGGATAAGGTGAAAAGGTCAAATAATTTTATGATGAAAGGTCTCATGGAGGTGTGGAAGAAGGTAAAAAAAGATATGGTTCCGAATCTCTCTCCAATTTTGGAATTGACTGATATGATGTGTTTCCCAATAAAATTAGACAAAGAAAAAATGGAAATATTGGATAAAAATGGGACGTTGTTATTGAAGGATTGGTTAAAAGCGTGTGATGTTGATGCCGAGCGGAAAAAAATGTTTGAGATATTAAATCTGAATTGGTTTCAGAAGTTAAAGGTGGACAATTGGAATAAAAAATATAAAAGAGAAATAGGGATAGATAGAATACATACGGAATTTGAGGAATTGGTAAGGAAGATTAGAAAAGGGGAAAGCAGTATTAAAGGTCTTGTAAGCAAGCTTTATAATATACTGAATAGAGGTGCAGATCCACAGGAGGACTTGAAACGGAAGTGGGAACAAAATTTGAATATAAAGATCGGGGAGATTGAATGGAAAAATAAATGGAAAAAGAGGATTATGAGAACAATGTCTGTAAGAATTAAAGAACATAATTTTAAAATGTTGTGGCAATGGTACCTGACACCATTAAGACTTTACCAGATGGATAATGAAAGAGATAAGTTATGTTGGAGATGTAAAGAAATTGATGGAACATACGAACATATGTGGTGGAGTTGTAAAAAAATAAGGGATTTTTGGGGAAGAATAGAAAATGAGTTTGGTGAAATATTGGGTAAAAGTGTTAAGTTGGTGTCGGGTACTATTCTTTTAACGAATGTGGAAGGCTTGGGTTTAAACAAGGAGGAAAAAGAATTATTGGAAATCGCACTGACAACGGGTAGACAATGTATAGCTAGAAATTGGAAAAACGATGTAGATATACAGATTGGAGAATGGTATAAAGAAATGTGGAGTTTAGCATTGAACGATAAATTGACATGGGAGATTAAAGTCAAAAGAGATAATTTAAAAGAGAATAGATTTTGGAATATATGGAAACCGTTCGTGGATCACTCTATTATGGCAAATGATAGTTCAGGACCAGTACCATTTCAAAGAAGTTTTTGGAGTTGAGTAGAAAATAAACTCTCCGGGCATTGTACATATTCACAGGGTGATTATTATTTGTGAAAAAGATTTGTGGTAGTACAGAAAAAAAAAATTTTTTTCTATCATTTTGGACTTTGAAACAATGGCTCTTAATATTTGGTAGTTAAATAGTAATTAATGAGTATAGATATTGTTATGTGCTAACATACAGTAATGTTTGTTAGTAAGATACTATGGATTTGTTAGTGTATTGTATTGTTAACGTATTGTTAATGTTTTCTTTTCTTTTTTGTATGTTTATTAAAAACTTAATAAAAATTAAAAATAAATAAATAAGGGATGATGGCGGGAAAGAGGGTAAAATAAGGGGTTTTCCCGGCCAATAAGGGATACTTGACAGCTATGCTTATCCTGTGCTGCCCTCCAATGGCGGCAATAGGGCATTGCAGTCTAATTAATAAGGGATGATGGCGGGAAAGAGGGTAAAATAAGGGGTTTTCCCAGCCAATAAGGGATACTTGACAGCTATGCTTATCCTTTGCTGCCCTCCAATGGCGGCAATAGGGCATTGCAGTCTAATTAATAAGGGATGACGGCGGGAAAGAGGGTAAAATAAGGGGTTTTCCTGACCAATAAGGGATACTTGACAGCGATGCTTATCCTGTGCTGCCCTCCAATGGTGGCAATAGGGCATTGCAGTCTAATTAATAAGGGATGATGGCGGGAAAGAGGGTAAAATAAGGGGTTTTCCCAGCCAATACGGGATACTTGACAGCTATGCTTATCCTGTGCTGCCCTCCAATGGCGGCAATAGGGCATTGCAGTGTAATTAATAAGGGATGATGGCAGGAAAGAGGGTAAAATAAGGGGTTTTCCTGGCCAATAAGGGATACTTGACAGCTTTGCATGTTTCTGGCAGTCATCAGGAGACCAGGAAATGAGCCAATTGGAGTCTGTATCTCTCCGCATTCACACTGCGTGGTGTTGTTGTTGTCCACCACCAGTATTCCCCACTTGAGCCTGCTGGTCTTGCATTGAAGGACTCCAACTCCTAGTCTTTTCAGGCTCCTCCAGGTGAAGTATAGGGGTGTTTGAGATCCTCAGCCATGACCTCCTCCTTTAATGTTGTTCCTTGTCCAGTGAGAGCTCCTTCCTCTGTCTTCTAATTTGATTTTGCTCTTATGTTTGTTCTTGCCTTAAAGCTCTTCCAGCCGACAGAAATTGTGTGTTTGTAGTGCAAGGCTGCCATCTAGTCTTGAATTCACTCACCTGCATTTCATTTTAATTTTAATTTAATTGTCAAATTTATATACCGCCCACTCGGCCAAAGCCGACTCAGGGCGGTTCACAATGACAATTTAAAAACATGTTAAAAACAGTTAAAACTACCCACCCCCTAAAACAAGGGGCCAGGATCCAAAGGCAGACATTTCTGTGGTCATATGGCAGGCACGACTACTAGCCAAGTCTTGTCCGTAATGGTGAGGAGGTCTCTGCCAGATGTCTGTTGCCGGGATAGGAAATGTACCCGTGTGTGTGTGTGTCTCTTTGCCTCACTGGCTCCCCGTTGCCCGGATCATGCCTTGCATCCATCCAAGACCCAGACTTTGGGATGGGGAGGTGGACATGGGAGAAGGCAACGGTTCCTAGCAAAGGCATGCATGCACGCACGCACGGAGGTCCCTGCAAAAACCGATAGGAGTGCGGATCCAGGCAGGCTAGCAGGGGTTGCAAAGGCTTGTACATTTTCCTCTCCGAGACACTGAAGAGCTTGGAGGCAGTTAGAGCAAGCCCAGAATCTCCCAAATAGCAAGAGGAGGGGCAGTGTTGCTTGGGGATTCTGGGAATTGTAGGCCCAGTGAGCAACTTGCAAAAGCTCTGGGACTCTGACTTCCATGAAGCCCAGCTTCCGGTTTTACGGGTTTAGTTTCCTTGTGCATTTGCATGAAGGTGTCAGGCCTGGTTTATTCCATTATTGGAATAAATTGTAATTACTGGAATTATTACCTGCATAAAAGCTGCAGTGCACATTAAGGATTCTTATATGTGCTTTATAATGTGCTCAAATACCTAATTGATTTGTGCGAGCGGCCGTACGTTCAGTATGGAAGAAGTGTTATAATTCATGGCATATGTGAAGTTGCAATCAGACAGATCTTCACACAAACATTTATTATTGGTATAACTCAGGGATTCTCAACCTGTGGCCCATGGGCCAAATGTGGACTACAGCGCCATTTCATGTGCCCCCTCCCCAACCCACTGCCTCCACCACACCAGGCACTGTCTTGTGGTGGAGGAAGGGCAAAATGACTGTCCAGCCCCCGAAGCATGACCTGGCCCCCGGCTTAAAAAGGTTGAGAACTCCTGGTATATTTGTATTTTGTTTTTTGCTACATTGTATTTGCTATTGTATTTTTGCTATATTGTATTTTGTTTGATGTGTTGTGAGCCGCCCTGAGTCGGCATGTGCTGAGAAGGGCGGCATATAAATCAAATAAACATAAACAAACAAACATATAACTACTTAAGGAAACCAAAGCAAAGTGCCACCACCCGTATATTTTGGTCTTCAGGAAAGCCAATTTTAATAAACTCACAACAATGATGTATAACAGGGCTGCCCAAACTACGGCCTGTGGGCCAGATCCATACGGGCGCATTTTACTTCCGCTTCCAGGCACGACGATGAATTGGTGTCAGGGGCCGGATCTGGTCTGTGGGCCGTAGTTTGGGCACCCATGGTTTAAGCAGAGATAATAGCAGCTTCAAAAATCCTGTTGCAAAATAGATTGCAAGGTGCATTTTCCTTCCGCTTCTGGTGGGAGGAACCATGTGACTTGCCTGCTGAACCACATGACCGGCCTACTGAACCGTGTAACCGGCCCATAGCCTGAAAGGTTTGGGCACCCCAGCCCTGCTTTTAAAACAAACAATTGCAATAAGAAAGGAAGGAGAAGGTCACAGTCATGGTCTCACCTGTGTTCGAAATCCAGTCCTATTCAACTCTTATGATTTGGTGTTCATCTCCATTTATAGATCCATCACTGTCAGTCTGCAGACATTTCTGTGGTCATATGGCAGGCATGACTCCTAGCCAAGTACAGTAGTCTTGTTTGTAATGGTGAGGAGGTCTCTGCCAGATGTCTGTTGCCGGGATAGGAAATGTACCCGTGTGTGTGTGTGTGTGTGTGTGTGTGTGTGTGTGTGTGTGTGTGTGTGTCTTCCCTCCCCCTGGTCTTCTTTGTTACTTTTAATTAAAAACATTGCTAATTGAGACTGCAGCGAAAGCAAGGGGAGCTGGGGCTGGCCTCCGAAGGGAGCCTTTTCTTTTGGGTCCTGCTGGCAAGCGGCCCACCATGGAACCACGGAGGAGGCCGGAGGGGGCCCACACACACACACACACACACACACACACACCCAATGGAGAAACGTTTGAGTTTTTGACCCCCCCATTGCAAAGGAAGTGGTTGAGCAGGAAGGGTTGGTGAAGGAAGGGCTTTGGGTTTGCACTCGTCTTTGCAGCGGCAGAGCAAGTCGAAGGCCATTGTTTGGTCTGCGGAGGAGATCGGCTGCCGCTCTCGCCTCCATTGAAAGCTCAGGCGGCCAGAAAAACAGGTCTGTAACTTTTGGGGAAAGGGGGTTGTTGGGAGGGTGGCAGGAAGGAGCTGCCTTCCTAGTTGTTGCCTTGTTTTCCCCGGGGTTGGGGGGGGGGAGTTTAAGGGGCTTCTCAGTTTCTTGTCATGCGTGCTTCAGCTTTTGCCCCAGAACTTGCGAAAGGTTCTTTGTCTAACAACCTACACCCTTTCCTGCTGGGAAATTCTAGGAAAGGAAGGTGGCCAAACGCTGCAAAAGTAATTTTTGTTTGAAAAATATTTTGTGTCCTGATCAAACCATGGACTGTCAAAATGAAACCACTTTCTTGGCTTTGTCGTTGGCCAAACCTAAGTCCTCATCGGCGCATGTTTCTGGCAGTCATTGGCAGACCAGTAGATGAGCCGGATTCTATGTCTCTCCTCATTCACACAGCATGTGTTGTTGTCCACCATCAGCCCCCCCCCCCCACTTGAGGCTGTGGGTCTGACATTTAGGGACTCCGACCCTCAGCCTATTCAGGGTCCTCCAAGTGACATAGGAGAGGTCAGGTTCCTTCAGCCATATTCTCCACTGAGCTCCTTCCACCATCTTCTAATTTGGTTTTGCTCTTGGTTACCTTCAAGGATGTTTGTTCTTGCCATAAAGCTCTTCCTGGATCTGAGATGATGGACTTTCTTGGCTTTGTCATTGGCCAAACTTAAGTCCCCATTGGTGCAGGTTTTGGGCAGTAGTCAGCAGACCAGTCAATGAGCCTATGGATTCTGTATCTCTCCATATTCACACAGCATGTGTTGTTGTCCACCAGCAGCCACCACTTGAGCCTGTTGATCTTGCATTTAGGGACTCTAACCTTCATCCTATTCAAGGTCCTCCAAGTGTTGTAGGGGAGGTTGAGTTCCTCAGCCATCTCCTCCTCCTTTCATGTTCTTCCTTGTCCCATGGGCTCCTTCCTCCACCTTCTAACTTGGTTTTGCTCTTGGTTACCTTCAAGGATGTTTGGTCTTGCCATAAAGCTCTTCCTGGATCTGAGATGATGGACTTTCTTGGCTTTGTCATTGGCCAAACTTAAGTCCCCATTGGTGCAGGTTTTGGGCAGTAGTCAGCAGACCAGTCAATGAGCCTATGGATTCTGTATCTCTCCATATTCACACAGCATGTGTTGTTGTCCACCAGCAGCCACCACTTGAGCCTGTTGATCTTGCATTTAGGGACTCTAACCTTCATCCTATTCAAGGTCCTCCAAGTGTTGTAGGGGAGGTTGAGTTCCTCAGCCATCTCCTCCTCCTTTCATGTTCTTCCTTGTCCCATGGGCTCCTTCCTCCACCTTCTAACTTGGTTTTGCTCTTGGTTACCTTCAAGGATGTTTGGTCTTGCCATAAAGCTCTTCCTGGATCTGAGCCGGTGGACTTGAGGCTCGTCTTCATTCAGAGGATGTCGAGGGTCCTTCTCTTGCTTAGTTCTCTCAGCACTCGCTGCTCCATCTCTCCTGATCTTAGGTGTAGTGATACCAACAAGAGGGTCTATTTTCTCCACTGGTGTAGGTAGTATTTTGGGTGAACATTAGTGTCAATAAGAGCAATACATGCATCCCACCTGGGGAATTGGTATATACCCATGATGGCAAAACTTGGCACTCCAGGTGTTCTTGGATTTCAATTCCCAGAAGCCCAAGCCCCCATGAATCCGCACAAAGGGGTTTGCTGCGCTGCCCTCATCACTCCTGGAAGCATAAGTAAAACGCGCCCGTACGGTTAAGGCTCTTCCGGGTTAAGCCTTCCCTTTATTGGATCACACATGCAAATAACCAAACCCTTTTGTGATTCAACATCTAACTCACTCTTAAGAAATGGGCATCTGCATGAACTTTGGGACTAAAGTGGCTAAGACGCTGACTGGAAGGCAGGAGGTCAGCAGTTCGATTCCCGAGTACTGCAGGACGGAATGAGCTCCCCCGTCTTTGTCCCGCTCCTGCCAACCTAGCAGTTCGAAAGCAAGAAATTGCAAGGAGATAAATAGGGACCACTTAGGTGGGAAGGTCAACAGCGTTCCGTGTGCTCCGGTGTCTAGTCATACCTGCCACATGACCACGGAAACGTCTGCAGAAGCAGACAGCGCTGGCTCTTCGGCTTTGAAACAGAGATGAGCACTGAACCCTAGAGTCGGATACGACTGGGTTTCAAGCAAGGGAAACCTTTACAACTTTCCCCTACTCTCCACCAGAAATTGGTGCGTGCTTGGAGAAGTGATCTTGAATCGTGAAAGCTAGTGCAGGATTTTATTTCTGAGTGGTTTGATAAAAGGACTGGATTTATCCAAACGGGGACTACAGCCAAGAAACGAGAAGGCGACAGAGACTCGGAAGGGCAGCAATGAGGGAATTAGAAAAGATTATCAAGTGCAATGACATATCACTGGAGACCAAGACTAGCCACACAATGATATCCCCCAGGGCCACCGTCAGAAATTTCTGGGCCCCATACTGAGCAATCCTATTACACACACACACACACACACACACACAGACACAGCAATGTCTCACAGTAATGTCACAGTTATGGCTGGTGGCGGCAGGGCCCCTGTTAGCTCCGGGCCCTATACGGCAGTACTGGAGAGCTTTGCAAATACCCTAGACTGCGAGAAAGATGAAGAAGTAGGCCCTAGAACAAATTGAGCCTGAACGATCTCTGGAGGGGAAACTGAGGAAACTGAGGCTGCCCTACTGTGGGCACATCATGAGAAGAAAGGAAAATATTTGGAAAAGACAGCAATGTTTGGAAAGGTGGAGGGGAGGAGAAAGTGTGAGATGGAGTGACTCCCTAAAAGAAGCCACAAACTGTAACTTGTAGGAGCTGAGCAGGCCTGTGGAGGGCAGAACATTTTGGAGGTCTCTTATTCATAGGATCGCCATAGGTCGGAGGTGACCTGATATGGCAAATCACAACAACAGCAATTAGAAAGGGATTGTCTCCCTCCTGCATTTGTGTTGGGATTTCCCTTCAGTCACGGTTGCTTTGAGGTTTGCAGGCTTATGTTTCCCTTGCTCGAAAGCCAGTCGTATCCGACTCTAGGGTGCAGTGTTCATCTCTGTTTCTAAGCCGAAGAGCCAGCGCTGTCTCTGCAGACATTTCCGTGGTCATGTGGCAGGCATGACTAGACACCGGAGCACACGGAACGCTGTTACCTTCCCACCTAAGTGGTCCCTATTTATCTACTTGCAATTTCTTGCTTTCAAACTGCTAGGTTGGCAGGAGCTGGGACGAAGACGGGAGCTCATTCCGTCCTGCAGTACTCGGGAATCGAACTGCTGACCTTCCGCTTCCCAGTCAGCGTCTTAGCCACTTGAGCCACTGCAGGCTTGCGATCTCTCAGTTAAGACCCTGAAGGTGTCCTTGGGAAGGGCTGTTGTGTCTTCAGGCTGCAGATTCAGAAATGCAGGGAGGAGGAGAATTAAGGGACAAAATCATAATCCTACTCCAGCCTTTGGCGCTTCCGTGAACATCTCGAGAATTTCCTCTTGGGTGAAGAGGTTCATGTGAACTCGATCCTGACCAGGTCTGAAGGCTCAACCTTGTCTGTCCTTCCTAGGTCGGGCAAATGAGGACCCAGCATGTTGGGGGCAAAACGGCTATTTATCTTGTGAACCGCCCAGAGAGAGCCCTGAGCACTTATATGGGGCAGTATAGAAGTATCATTGTTAAATATAATAATTTTCAAATATAACAGTCCTTGATGAATATAACAATGTTCTAATTACGAGCTATCTACAATGTGGCTCAAGTGGTTAAGATGCTGACTGGGAGGCAGAAGGTCAGCAGTTCAAAACCTGAATACTGCATGACAGAGTGAGCGCCCATCTCTGTCCCAGCCTCTGCCAACCTAGGAGTTTGAAAGCAAGAAATTGCAAGTAGATAAATAGGGATCACTTTGGTAGGAAGGTAAACAGTGTTCTGTGCACTTCAGTGACTAGCCATGCCTGCCACATGACCACAGAAACATCTGCAAACACAGACAATGCTGGCTCTTCAGCTATAAACAGAGATGAGCACCGAACCCTAGAGTCGGATATGACTGGCTTTCAAGCAAGGTTGACCGTTACTTTTACCTTTACAATGTCTATTTCTGCCCCTATGCTCTATCAAGTTCTTATTTGTGGTCTCTGTGAATCCACATGAAAGGGTTTCCTGCATGTACATGCAGTAAACCCATTCATGTGGATTTACAGGGGACTATGAACAAGAACAACAGTTACAGGTAAGCAACCTGTCACTATAGAGCACTAGTGGTGCTGGGGTTAAACTGCTGTACTGCAGCCAGAACGTTGTGAGTTTGATCCTGATGTGGCTCATGGGTGACTCAGCCTCTTCCATCCTTCTGATGTGGGTAAAATAAGTACCCAGGATGTTGGGGGCAAAATGCTAATTAACTTGTGAACTGCCCAGAAAGTGCACTAATTGCTATAGAAGTGTAATTGCTATTGCCATTGCCAAGAGGGACCATTTTGGCTAGCAAAGCAGTGGCCCACGGTGGAGACAGAGGTTGGAGGAAGGGAGGGCTGGGTTTGGAAGGCATGTGCTTGCTTCAACATGCTGTGGCATTGCTGGGTGAGACAGACATCTGGCCTGGGCAGTTTGACCATCCTAGACGCATCTTTCAGCCACTGGCCCAGTCTGGTGTATCTTCTCCATGCATGCCAGAGCACCTCTGAACCACTGGCCACGTTGGTAGGTAAGATGTGGGAAAGTGTCCCTCCCCCCCCCTCCGAATCAGGCTCTTGGTCTTCATCTTGCCCAGGACGTGGGTCTTCCTGGGGCTGAAGGCAGGAGCTTGTTTGGGGGGTGGGGGGCAATATATTTCATTCCCAGGTGTTGTTGAATGTTTAGCCTTGAGAGAAGAAGGCTGAGAGGGGTGTTATCATGGTAGCATTCCTCACTAGAGACCACCTTCTTTCTTTCATGTCCAGGTCAGACTTTGGACTGCCAAAATGATGCCACTTTCTTGGCTTTGGCGTTGGCCAAAATTAATCCTCATTGGTGCCAGTTTCTGGTAGTCGTTGGCAGACCAGGACATGAGCCCATGGATTCTGTATCTCTTCACATTCACACATTATTGTCTGCCAACAGCCCCCCCCCACACACACACACACTTGAGCATGTTGGTCTTGCCTTGAGGGACTCTAATCCTCTGCCTATTCCAGGTGCTCCTGTAAAAGTCACCCTTGCTCAAAAGCCAGTCGTATCCAGGGTCCGGTGCTCATCTCAGTTTATGGTCAAAGAGCCAGTGCTGTCTGCATCTGCAGACATTTCCGTGGACCTGTGGCAGGCATGACTAGACACTGCAGTACACAGAACTCTGTCACCTTCCCACCAAAGTGGTCCCTATTTATCTACTTGCAACTTCTTGCTTTCAAACTGCTAGGCTGGCAGGAGCTGGGACAGAGGCGTAGGGGAGTTCAAATTCAAATTCCTCAGCTATACGTCCTCCAAGAGACGTAGGGGAGGTTGAGTTCTTCCGCCACATCCTCCTCCTTTAATGTTGATCCTTGTCCAGTGAGCTCGTTCTTCCATCTTCTAATTTGGTTTTGCTCTCGTGAACCCTCAAGAGTGTTTGTTCTTGCCATCAAGCTCTTCCTGGATCTGAGTTGGTGGCCTTGAGGCTCATCTCCATTCAGAGGATGTCAAGGGTCCTTCTCTTGCTTAGTTCTCTCAGCATCCGCTGCTACTTCTCTTCTGATCTTAGGTGTAGCGATACCAACAAGAGGGTCTATTTCCTCCACTGGTGTAGGTAGTATTTTGGGTCCTTCTCTTGCTTAGTTCTCTCGGTATCCACTGCTATGTCTCTCCTTATCATAGGTGGAGCCATACCCAAACCATATTCAGATATCTGAAAGATAAGCAAGGAGAGGAGAGGCTGGATCTGTTCTCGATCATCTCAGAATGCCAGACACATAATAATGGGCTCAAATTACAGGAACCCAAATTTCAGCTGATATCAGGAAAACCTCTTAACTGTTAGAGCAGTGTGACAACGGAACCAATTACCCAAGGAGGCAGTGAATGCTCCATTGATGGAGGCATTCAAGAAGAAATTGGACATCCATCCGTCACATCTGATTTGACTTTGGATTCCTGCACAAAGTAGGGAATTCGGGATTTGATGGCCTTATAGACCCCTTCCAACTGCATTATGATGAGATTCTATCCATCCATCCTAGCCACAATAGCTGGTGGTTGGAAATGTTGTCGTCTGGAGGCTCTGCCCTTCCCAACCCTGTGACAGAGTAGAGAGGGTGACCAAACCTGATGACAGGCCATGTGTCATTGGGATTAGGAAGCCACAAATCAGCCCCTGCAACCAACTTCTCCTTTCTGTGAGTTTACAAAACAAAGAAGAGATCCGAAAGTTGGTGTCAGCAAATCGGTCCTTTCTTGGGGTTGCACACGCTGCCCAAATTTAGCGCTTCCCCCTTCCCTCTGTTGCTTCGTGGCCCAGGCTGAGGCGTTCTGCTGTCCGGGCATTTTACCGCCAGCACGGACCTCAAGCCCGGTTAAGCAGGTATTGGGAAGATGACTTAGCCGGAATGGTGGTAGCAGTTAACGTGGCAAAGCAGCAGTCTTGTTTATATGTGCCAACTCCCAAACAACCATGCAAACAGACAGAGAGAGCACGGCCCTGGGAAAGTGATATGGGGTAAAAAGTAACCTTTACCTTCAAAGGTGGAATTCCAGCTGATGAAATTTCCCAGGCCTCTGAAAGTGGAAGCAACCTCCCTCGGTAGCAATCCCTTGTCTTAAATAAAATGTCCCCTTTGAGCAAGCTTATTACTCAAGGTTATGTTGGTATGCTTGTGAAGCCTTATTCCCGGCTTTGCAAACCTCTTATCAGTGCAAAACCTCCCCTTCTTCAGCAATGACTTGACTCAGCAGTGTGCCTTTTTGGAGTTTTTTTTAATTGAAGCATAATATTCATCCAGTATATGCAGGATAAACATTGTGAAGAACTAAGAACATAAGAACCGCCTTGCTGGAAGAGGCCACAGGAGCCCATCATCCAGTCCAGCTTTCTGTCTCACACAGACAGTGGCTCACCATTTGCTTCAGGGTATTCTTCCCAAGCAGATGCCTTCACCTGCTTAGGATTCCCTGGAAATGGCATTTATTGAGAGATATCCTGCCTATCTCTCCAACCCGGAGGTTGTCCTTAAGTATCCATAATTATAGCCATTGATACCCATGTCCTCCATGAACTTGTCTAATCCTTTCTTAAAGCTGTCAAGACTTCTTCTGACAGGGAGTTCCATAGGCCAGTGATCCTCTGGGTGGAAAAGTACTTTCTCTTATTTGTTTGAGAACTAGTACCCAAAAGTTTCATGGAGTGTCCCCTAGTTCTAGTGTTGTGCGATAGGGAAAACAGTTTTTCCTTATCTACTTTGTCCACACCGTGCATGATTTTATAAACTTCAATCAGGTCACCTCTTAGACGTCGTCGTTCAAGAGTGAAAAGGCACAACCGTTGCAGCCTCAGATGGTAAGGAAGGTGTTCCAGTCCCCTAATCATCCTTCTGGTTGCCCTCCTCTGCACTTTTTCCAGCTCCATAATATCCTTCTGGAGGTATGGCGACCAGAACTGTACACAGTATTCCAGATGGGGCCTCACCATAGATTTATAAAGAGGCAAAATGACACTTGCTGACTTATTTTCTATACCCTTCCTAATGATCCCTAGCATTGAGTTTGCTTTTTTCACTGCTGAGGCACACTGGGTTGACACCTTCATTGAGTTGTCCACCAGGACACCAAGGTCCCTTTCCTGGTTTGTCGCAGAGAGTTCAGACCCCATCAGTTTATAAATGTAATTGGGGTTTTTTGCCCCAACATGCATCACTCTGCACTTACTGATGTTGAAGCTCATTTGCCACTGTTTTGCCCACTCCCCCAGTGTCAAGAGATCCCTCTGGAGCTCTTCACAATCTCTCACAGTTTTCACTACCCTGTATAGTTTAGTGTCGTCAGCAAATTTGGCTACCTTGCTTTTTACTCCTACCTCTAGATCATTTATGAAGAGGTTGAAAAGCAGGGGTCCCAGTACTGAACCTTGGGGAACCCCACTCTTGACTTCCCTCCACTAATCGACTAATCAAATCTACTCTTTTGTGACTTAGAATCTAAGAAAATAATAAAAGAGAAAATGGCTAACCTCATGAGCTCGTAGGGTGCGGACTTAATAGCCCTCCTTGGAGACGTAGATTTTTCATGGCTTCGATTGAGAGACTGACAAGGGCTCTCGCCTATGTGGGGAAAGACTCTCTCCGAAGCTAAAATCTCCTGACTTTGAATACATTTTTCTCCTCCTCACACCTTCCATTGGAATGTAAAAGATGTAAGATGTTTTGACTGTTGTCATGTTGATCTAAATTCTCAGGTTTTTGTTTATCACAATATACCCATCCTTGGATTCCCCTTTGATTGGCATCCCTATTCTCCATCACGTGCTAATGTGTGGAGTGTGCTGAGTGTGCATTGGGATGTTGATGACGTAAATGCTTCCTCTTTCTGAGAGTTAGCCTTTCTCAACCTAAAGAGAGAATATTAAACTACAGTGTAACTTAAATGAATATTAAGTAATTCAAAGAATAGTTATGTCCCCTAAGGGTTTTCACGACGGTGAGGACTCCATTTTGTTTGGCTATGCTGTGAAACCCCTGAACATCAGACGTGGTGGGCTAGGAACTTGACTTCCCTTGCATCTCAGGAAGCCTATAAGGCAGGAAGCTTCCTGGTGGGGAAGCAAGAGGGTGGCTGGGTAACGAAGGGCTTTTAATCAGTCTTTAAGCTTTCTAGGAGCTCTGGTGGTGCAGGGGCCAAACTGCTCCCCTGCAGCCAAAATGTTGTGCGTTTGATCCTGACGGGGATCAAGGTTGAGTCGGCCTTTTCCATCCTTCCGAGGTCAGTCAAAATGCTAATTAATTTATGAACCACCCGGAGAGTGCACTGAACACTGAGGGGTGATGGATAGGTGTAATTGCTATTAAACAAATTGGTTGAAAATCCTAGTAAATCCTAACCCTTGGTTTGCCTAATGATGCTCAACGGGAGTTAGGTCCATTTCAATCAATGGCACAGATGAAGAAGTTGACTCGCCCAATCCCCACTGATTCAGTGGGACTACTCTAGCTGTCAAGTATCCCTTATTGGCCGGGAAAACCCCTTATTTTACCCTCTTCCCTGCCGTCATCCCTTATTAATTAGACTGCAATTCCCTATTGCCACCATTGGAGGGCAGCACAGGATAAGCATAGCTGTCAAGTGTCCCGTATTGGCCGGGAAATTCCCCTTATTTTACCCTCTTTCCTGCTGTCATCCCTTATTAATTAGACTGCAATTCCCTATTGCCACCATTGGAGGGCAGCACAGGATAAGCATAGCTGTCAAGTATCCCTTATTGCCCGGGAAAACCCCTTATTTTACCCTCTTTCCTGCTGTCATCCCTTATTAATTAGACTGCAATTCCCTATTGCCACCATTGGAGGGCAGCACAGGATAAGCATAGCTGTCAAGTATCCCTTATTGCCCGGGAAAACCCCTTATTTTACCCTCTTCCCTGCCGTCATCCCTTATTAATTAGACTGCAATGCCCTATTGCCGCCATTGGAGGGCAGCACAGGATAAGCATAGCTGTCAAGTGTCCCGTATTGGCCGGGAAATTCCCCTTATTTCCAAATCCAAAACTTGACAGGTATGCTCTAGTTGTGACTGGCTATGCTGAGCAATGGGATGTCAGCCAGCATTTAGCCAAGAAAGCCCAAGATTCTGGCCACCAGCGCCCACCTTGTGGTAGCTGACCCTGTGGCCCCTGTGGCAGCCTTGCAAGGAATGCTTGCAATGGTGTTTCCCAGAAGTTGCTTCGGGCTGTTCTGGCCTTTGTCTCCCGGGAAACTCTTTATGGGGCCAGTCAGGAGATTTTGAACGAGGAGGAGGACGACGTCCCAACGCTGTGTCTTGGCTTCGCTAACTTGGAGACAAGGAGCTGCCTTGTTGTGCCCAGCAAGAACAAGAGGTTGTTGTGTGCCAGAAGAAGAAGTAGAAGAAGGTTGCTTTCAGCCATTGGTCTTGGTGGCCCTTGGGGTCTTGCTCTGCATGACCTCTCTGCCTCCCTTGCCCTTGCCTAGGTCTATATTTGGAACTGCCCCAGACGGCTCGAATCTGGGTCCAGGCCTGTGTGGCTAAGACGCTGCAAAAGTCAACAGGGAGATAGAAAAATGGTGTTTCGAGGAGGGCAGTTTATTTGGTGTAGATGCAGTTTGGAGTTTTCTCCAAGTGGAGAGTGGTTCCTAGTGACCCGGCCAAATACTGGCTTCTCTGGGGCCTCAGATCCCGGGACCCATGGCAAGAGGGGGGCGGGGGGGGCACACAAGGAGTTTCAGGAGGGCAAGACACAAGGATCCCCTCCCATTGGGTAGATCTGGGAGTAAACAAACAAACAAACAAAAGACAAACAAACATTGTGGCACCTTAAAGACTAACTGCTCTATTTTAATGTCAGCTTTTCATGGATCAAGTCCACTTTGTCAGACTTGAGAGTGAGACTTCATGGCGTTAATTTTGGGCTGCAGACCGGTCATGTGGTTGAGGGTGCCAGTTACATGGTTCCTCCCACTGGAAGCGGAAGTAAAATGCACATGTGCATGGACATAATGCTGCCATAAATGACCCGTGGCTGCTGTAAATGCATTTACGACAGCCACGGGTCATTTACGGCAGCATTGTGCGCATGTGTAGGCGTGTTATGCACATGTGCATTTTACCTCCACTTCTGGGAGCGGCAAGGGTGGTGCAGGCCAGATGGAATGGTGCCACGGGTCAGATCCAGCCCACAGGCCATAGTTTGGGCACCCCAGCATTAATTTATACCCATCAAGTATAGAGGTACCCAAGGGTTGGCTAGCACAGCAGATACGTTTACAAATCAGTTTGGCTTTTTGCTGCCAGTAATAACCGAAAGATATCTGATTGTGTTTCAGATCTATTACTGTGAAGTTTGGTTCTGTTGAGTTGTAACTTCTTAGTAGATGGGTGCAGAATAAACATTGTGGCATTACACATCTGCTACAGTTCAAAAGCAAGACATTGCAAGTAGATAAATAGGGACCACTTTGGTGGGAAGGTAAACAGCATTCTGTGTGCTCCGGTGTCTAGTCATGCCTGCCACATGACCACAGAAACGTCTGCAGACGCAGACAGCGCAGGCTCTTTGGCTTTGAAATAGAGATGAGCACTGAACCCTAGAGTCGGATACGACTGGCTTTCGAGCAAGGGTGACCTCGACCTTGACTTTTACCTATGCTTGCATAGACCGATAGGACTGCCACTTTAAATAAATAAATAAATAAATAAATAAATAAATAAATAAATAAATACGATGGAGTAGTTTGTGGCTTTGGTCTTTTCTTTGCTGGAAGGGCAGGTGGCATACAGTGACCTTTAACCCTAACACCCCTTTGTCTGGGCATTGCCTTTGGCCACGAGGCTTCCTGTGTCTATTCTCAGGATGCGGAGAAGCAGCCTGGCCACATGGCCATTCATTTCAATTTCAGGAATTCACCAGACAGATCTGAACATCTCATGCGCACGTCCAGGCCTGCCTCTCCCTCGTCTGTTTCGCCTCCCTTGAGCTCTGCATCTTGGGGGACCCTTTTGGGTGTGGGTTTTTCTTGTGTGATCTTTGCACTCTGAAGTGTGTCGCAGGTGTGGCTGTCCAGCCCCTCCTGTTTTCACCTTTCCCACCTTTTCTTTTACAAGAAAGAACATCTGTTCCGTCAGGGCATGGAGGAGAAGTGGCCGAGTGTCTTCCATTTGTGGGTGCTTTTCCACCTGGAAGAACACTGAGAGTGCAACATGGCTGCGCGGATGGGATAGAGATGTGTGACTGTGTGTGGAATGACAACAGCATCTTAGCTGGGTCATTTTTAAAACCTTTCTAGTGCAAATTCAGGCTTGATTTGATCTAGAACCAGTGTAAACTTATTTATCTACCTACAAATTCTTGCTTTTGGACTGCTAGGTTGGTAGGAGCTAGGACAGATGACAAGAGCTTACTCCCTTGCATAGCACTCAGGTCCCAAACTGCTGACCTGTCGCCCTTGTAGTTAAGTTCGGTGTCTTAACCAGTGGTGGGATTCAATTTTTTTTACTACCTGCTCTGTGAGCGTGGCATGGCGGGCATGGCCAGGTGACCATGTGAGTAGGTGGGCATGGCCATGTGGCCATGTGACTGGGTGGCCGTCCCGCCCAGCCCAGGTGGGAGGCAGGTGCAGGCCTACGACCCGAGGCTCCGGCAACCGGATGGGCATGGCCAGCTGGAATTTCTACTACCGGTACAGGTATACCAGGGCGTACCGGCTGAATCCCACCATTGGTCTTAACTATGGTCCATTTTCAGTGGCCTGAAGGGCAAAGTTAAAAGGGAAAAGAATCTGTTCTCTTCTGACCCAGGTGATTGATTTTTTTTTTTGTAATAGTAGTTGTGTGTTAGTCGCTGTTT
Organism: Bradypodion pumilum; assembly: GCA_035047305.1. Taxonomy (NCBI): domain Eukaryota; kingdom Metazoa; phylum Chordata; class Lepidosauria; order Squamata; family Chamaeleonidae; genus Bradypodion; species Bradypodion pumilum. Next base: position 1,670,271 of record JAWDJD010000003.1, read on the forward strand.
CAGGCATATCAGAGAATAAACAAAACAAAACAAAAATGCTGTTGCACTGTTATATGTCATTGTGAGCTTTCGTGGACCAACTCCACTTCATCAGACATGGGAGTGAGGCTTCATGGCACAAATTTAGACACATCAGGTACAGAGGTACAGAGTGATTGGTTAGCATAACGGATAAGTATACAAATCAATCCATGAAAGTTCACATTGAAATATAACCATGAGTCTTAAAGGCAGGGGCGCCCAAACTATGGCCTGCAGGCTGGATCCGGCCCCTGACACCAATTCATCCGGCCCACACTGCCCTTGCTGCTCCTGGACATGCACCCCTGGTTTAAGCAAAACAGATTGCAAGGCACGTTTTACTTCCACTTCTGGTGGGAGGAACTGTGTGACCGGCCCACTGAACCACGTGACCAGCCCGTGGCCAAAAAAGTTTGGGCCCTCCTGCCTTAAGGTGATTGAAAAGCTGCCTTTGCAGAGCACAGCTTCTAAAATCCAGTAGCCAGGTTGTGTAGTAGTAGGTAAAGTGTCAGACCTGGACCTGGGTTTGACTCTCTGCTTGGCCAGGGACATCCCTTTGGGTCGTGTGTGTTGTGTGCATGTGCGCGCGGGCGGAAGTAACAGGGAAACCTCTTCTTGGGCATCTGACGGACCCAAAAAAGTTTGGTCTGTTGCTACCCCTGGGTGGCTACATCTAGCAGGTTGTTTTACGCCACACAGGCTTGCATGGTGCAGTGGTTAAGCTGCTGTACTGCGGCCAACACTGCGGACCTTGTGAGTTCGACCCTTGTGGGGATCCAGGTTGACTCAGCCTTCTGAGATCGCTAAAATGAGTACACACCACGTAGAGGCAGAAATGCTCGTTACCTTGTGAACCACCCAGTGTGTGCTCTGGAGAAGTGGTATAGAAGTGTCATTGCTAATTGTGTGCAATGGAGGAATGTTGCTTCTATCCTGCCTGCCCCCCTCCCTGCATCAAGTGGAAGGAGTAAATCCAGCCATTTGCAGGGAAGGGAAGACACTGGCTCATTGTTTAAGTTGCAGCAAGCAAAGGTCTCGTTTCTATAGAGACTATTGCTAAGGAATGGAGCCGTGGCAAGCCAGCCAGCCAGAAGGAAACTTAGGCAGCCTGGAGCACATGTCTCGGTCGCCCTCCTCCTAGGTTGGTCTCTTGGGCCACCTCACCTGCCTTGATGCTGACCTCAGTGGCCGCTATGGAGCCGGACGGTTGAGACCCCGCTGTCGCTCCAAAGCGCAAGTGCTGTCGGGCCACAAGGGCAACGCACCCCCACTTTGAAGGCGAGTCCAGAGTTTGAGTCCTAACCTTTCCCTTCCTGGCAGTTCATGGGAATTTGGAGCTGAGCCCAGTCTTGGGTCCTCTCCGGGAGTTCTTCGCCCGCCTTGCCTTTGGCAAGATTTCCCTCCTCTTGGCAGTCTCGGCTCAGTGCCATGATTTAAACTCAGGTGGATTGGGAGGGGAGGGGATTGTTTTATTTTTATTTTACTGGCACTTTTCCAACACCTTCTTCCACTCGGATTAGTTCACTTGCTTTTTTTTTTTTGCACATTTCTGATAAAACATTTTGGGCAGGCTCATGTGTGTGGCTCATTCACGTTTGCGGGAATCTCCGTCGTCATAGGAAGAATTTTGCAATACTGTACTTTCTTCTGTTTCTCCACTTTTCTCCACTTGGCACCCCATCATTGTCCTCACGATGACCAGTCTGGGTCAGGCTGTGAGGGGAAGGGAAGAAGGGAAGGGAAGGGAAGGAAGGAAGGAAGGAAGGAAAAGGAAGGAAGGAAGGAGCAGTGCAGGGGACTTCAGAAGATGCCGTAGCATCTGAAACAATTAAAAAGTCCCAACGCTAAGTGACTTTTCCTCAGTGGGTCCTATTATAGCATTGATGGCGAACCTTCTAGAGACCGAGTGTGCCCAAACTGCAACCAAAAACACACTTATTTATCTCCAAGTGCCAACACAGCAACAGGGGAGGAAGGAAGCGCTCCCATTGGGCTGCTGGGCAGAGGGGCAGGGTGAACTCTGTGCTGGGGTGACTGCATGGGTGCCCACAGAGAGGGCTCCAAGTGCCACCTCTGGCACACGTGCCATATAGGTTCCCCACCACTGTATTATAGCAAGAGCAATAACACTTATATACCACTCCATAGGACTTAGTGCACCTCCTGGGCTGTTCATAAGTTAATTAGCATTTTGCTTACAACATGCTGGGTCCTCATTTTATTGACCTTAGATGGATAGAAGGCTGAGCCAACCTAAGGCCTGGTGAGGATTGAACTCACCACGTTTTGGCTTCAGGACAACAGTTTAACCGCTGCACCACCACAGCATTCAGTGGATGACCATTCAGACTTGTTTAAAGACCCTGCAGGAGGGGTCCCCTGAGAAACCCCTGTCCTCATCCACCCCTCTGCTACAGTTAAAGCTTCACCCTCTACCCTGCTTACAACTGCCCCCCTGTGAGGTGCAGGGCCAAGGTCTGTTCATTCCCTAGGTTATAGAAGGAGTCGTTTTATGAAACTTGCAGGGAATGGGTGGGTGAAGCTACCCTATGGCCCCTCTCCCCTACCCCAGTTTTGATGATGATAATGATGATGATGATGATTATATCATCAGGTCAATTCTGACTTACGACGACCCTTTCCAGAAGGTGTTCTAGGTGCAGATAGTACTTCGAAGTGGACGTTTTGCAGGACAGATGCACCTCTGCCATACCTGTCAAGTATCCTGTTTTTCCCAGGAAAACCCCTTATTTTACCCCTCTTCCTGCCCCCTCCCGTTTTATTAATTTCCCCATAATATCCCTTATTTTTTTAAAAAAAATCCTGACCTGAGCCCTCATAGGCGAAGCTGCAGTATGTTTTTCCAGCCACCAGAGGTCGCTGTGTGGCTTTTTGCTTGTGGAAGGGGAGAGCGAGAAGGTGGTGGGGGCATTCTGTAGTTTCTCTTTCGTTTCTCTGCCACATGGTCATGGAGGCTTCATTTTTGCTGCTGCTGTTCGGAGCCACCATGGGACGGGAGTCTACTCTAGAGGTGAGCTATATTTCATATATGCAGGGGCAAATCAGTGAGAGACTTCTCTCTCACTCTCATGCTTTATTGAGCTGTTTCTGCCCTGCCTCCTAGCTGAAGGATTCTGTTTCTGTTCTAGAGTTAACTTGGGAGGGGGGGAATGTTGCTTGATCACTATATGAGAGAGAGAGAGAGCACCCCACCTTCTATCAAACCATCTGGAGGGAGATTAACTCCTCAGCTGCTGGGAGGCTTGGAAACTACAGAGGTTGCTTTTTTACTTCTTTACCAATTCCCTTCCTTAAGCTGGATCTGACATTCTCAGGTGTTGGTGCTTCAACTGGTTGCAGTGAGGAACAAATAGATTGGTTAATTTGGGGGAATTAATCCCTTGCTCCTCTGCCCTAATTGGGTGTGTGTCTGTGTGTCTAGCCATGTGCAGGGCTAGTTCATTAAAGCCAAGCTGCTTACAAGCAGTTGGAAACCCTAGGGGGCTGGTTTACTATTCTGCACTTTCTTTGCTTCCCAGGAAAAAAAATAATTAAAAATGAGTAAGGTAAAGGTAAAGGTTTCCCTTGCTCGAAAGCCAGTCGTATCCGACTCTAGGGTTCAGTGTGCATCTCTGTTTCAAAGCTGAAGAGCCAGCGTTGTCTGCGTCTGCAGACATTTCCGTGGTCATGTGGCAGGCATGACTAGACACCGAAGTGCATGGAATGCTGTTACCTTCCCACCAAAGTGGTCCCTATTTACTTACTTTCAATTTCTTGCTTTTGAACTGCTAGGATGGCAGGAGCTGGGACAAAGACGGGAGTTCATTCCGTCCTGCAGTACTTGGGAATCAAACTGCTGACCTTCTGCCTCCCAGTTAGCATCTTAGTCACTTAAGCCACTGAGTAAACAAGAAAGAAAACAAAACAAAAGTCCCCCAAGAAAATGGGGAAAGGGTTCTTTGGCCCACACAGCTTTGTGCCCATTCCATCTACAATACCATCTAGCCATCTTATTTTTGGCCATCCCCTTCTTTTGTCCTCCACCTTTCCCAGCATCAAGGCCTTCTCAAGTGAGTCCTCCCTTCTCATTTGATGTCCAAAGTACTTTAGCGTCATCTTTACTATTTGACCTTTAATGAGCAGTCATGGTTTGTTTCTTCTAGGATCGACCTATTTCTAACACCACATTTCAAAGGCATCTATTTTTCTGCGCTCCGCTTTCCTTATGGTCCAGCTCTCACAGCCATACATTACCACCGGGAATACCATTGCTTTGACAATGCAATTTTTTGTTTGCAAGGTGATGCCTCGACTTTTCACTATGTTCCCCAGGTTTCTCATAGCTTGTCTCCCAAGCATCAGATCTTTGACCCTAAGAAAGTAAAATCTGCCAGTCGTATCCAACTCTAGGGTGCAGTGCTCATCTCCATTTACAGCCAAAGAGCCAGTGCTGTCTGTGTTTGCAGACATTTTCATGACCATGTGGCAGGCATGACTAGAGCCCAGCAAGTCACATGGCTATATTTGGCCACGCCCACAGATTTGGTCACGCCCACAGAGGGGTGTGCCCAAAATTTCCCTTATTTTCAAATCCAAAACTTGACAGGTATGACCTCTGTGAGTGCCTGGCATTTTCCTGTAAGCTTGGCTCAGGAGAACGGTTGCTGTTGTCCATGGAAAGGAAGGCTTTGCTTCTAATTTGGATCCTTGCACTGCAAGGCTGTTGCCTCTGCCCTGAGGTGTGGATTTTGGTGGAGCCAAGAGTTCATAAATGCGCACTTTACACTCCATTGGTCTGGAAGAAAAGCAGCTCCACAGGGCCAGGTTGTCTGACCGGTTTCGGGATAGGTGCCACTTTGCTTGCCTGGGGAAGCGGCGTCTGCTTTCAGAAATCTCACCAGAGCCTCCAAACAGGAACACCTCTGTCAACAGAGTTTATTTTTAAAAGAGCACCCATATCTTTCTTAGATCATGCACACTCCCACAGTTAGGTATTAACCTTTCTTTACTTACATATAAATCTCTTCCATCCTTTGGAATACACAAAGCAGCCGGCAGTATACTGATGCTCAGACCAGCCCAAATGCAGTTAGGAGGTGCCAGCTTTCATGTTCAACAGAACTCTCTTCAGCAGCAAAAAGGATTGCATTTTGTTTTTGTTTCTTAAGGCAATGTGGGGTGGTGGTGGGGGAGAAATCCCTAAATGAGATCTTTTCCACATAGTTGTGTGGCTTGTGGCTAAAACCTTAGGTGGGTTCTTGCCAAGGCCATAGCTGTCAAGTATCCCGTGTTGGTCGGGAAAACCCCTTATTTTACCCTCTTCCCTGCCGTCATCCCTTATTAGTTAGACTGCAATGCCCATTGCCGCCATTGGAGGGCAGCACAGGATAAGCATAGCTGTCAAGTATCCCGTGTTGGTCGGGAAAACCCCCTTTTTTACCCTCTTCCCTGCCGTCATCCCATATTAATTAGACTGCAATGCCCCATTGCCACCATTGGAGGGCAGCACAGGATAAGCATCGCTGTCAAGTGTCCTGTATTTGCTGGGAAATTTCCCTTATTCCCAAATCCAAAACTTGACAGGTATGGTCAAGGCAGGGGCTTGCAAGGACACCCCACCCCACCCCTCACCTGGACACAGGGAAGAGACCCCATGTGATGAAATGGGTCACAAGTTATTCAACATGGAGTTTCTTGGGTTTTTAAACTGTCTTAGAAGGTTGCTTTGCTTCTTTGCAACGGCCTCATAATTCTTTCTGCTGCACTTATCTAGCAGGTGGGCTTAAAAGAAGCTTCTCAAAGCTTCAGGCTCATGTTTTGTCTTCTTCTTCCCCAGGTCTGGAATGTCTGTTTAAGTCAACATCCAGAGCCTGGGAACACCAGACAATTGTGATGGGAACCGGTGGTTGTTTATACAAACCCTGGGCTTTAATTGGCTATAAGCTAATTAGGAGGGCCAAGCTCATGTCTTTCCTGTAGGCACATGGGTTTGGGAGTTAGTGAGAGTTTGGGGTTCCTGAGAGTGACACCTCAGAAGGGAGAGGGGGGGGGGACTCTACCATCGAGCCCTGACTCCAACCCCAGTTTAGCCATGATTACTTAGAGGTAGTCGGGTTTTCCTTTTGTTTCATTAGGAAGGGTATAGAAAATAAGTCAGTAAGTGTCATTTTGCCTCTTTATAAACCTATGGTGAGGCCCCATCTGGAATATTGTGTACAGTTCTGGTCGCCATACCTCCAGAAGGATATTATGGAGTTGGAGAAAGTACAGAGGAGGGCAACCAGAATGATTAGGGGACTGGAACACCTTCCTTACCATCTGAGGCTGCAACGGTTGGGCCTTTTCACTCTTGAACGACGACGTCTAAGAGGTGACCTGATTGAAGTTTATAAAATCATGCACGGTGTGGACAAAGTGGATAAGGAAAAACTGTTTTCCCTATCACACAACACTAGAACTAGGGGACACTCCATGAAACTTTTGGGTACTAGTTCTCAAGCAAATAAGAGAAAGTACTTTTTCACCCAGAGGATCCCTGGTCTATGGAACTCCCTGCCAGAAGAAGTGGTGACAGCTGTCAGTCTTGACAGCTTTAAGAAAGGATTAGACAAGTTCATGGAGGACAACAAGGGTATCCATGGCTATAATTATGGATACCTATGGACAACCTCCGGGTTGGAGAGATAGACAAGATATCTCTCAATACCATTTCCAGGGAACCCTAAGCAGGTGAAGGCATCTCCTTGGGAAGGAATACCCAGAAGCAAAAGGTGAGCCACTGTGGGAGACAGAAGGCTGGACTGGATCATGGGCTCCTGTGGCCTGTTCCAGCAAGGCTGTTCTTATGTCCTTATGTTCTGGGGGAAGGCCTGAGTGCAGATTTCCCTAACTTCCCTTTTTGATCAGTATTTTTGTATGCTGTAATTCTGTATTCAGAACCATGGGAAGAACTGTTATTACTACAATATGCTTTGAGAACAATAAACATCTCTCCTTCATCATCAACGCCTGTTCTTTGGGAGAGGGGCTAAGACAAGCATTAAGCCATAAGCCACATGCTACCACATTTAATACAATACTCTCCATAATACTTGCTGGGCGCTGCTCATGCAGGTACGCCCCAGGTTGCTGCAGGATCTGCAGGACGGCACGTCGGCCTCCTGGCCTCCCCGGAAGTCGCTCGGCAGGGACGGGAGATCCCCAAGGGCGAGGGCCAGGTCAAAGCCTCTCTGTCACACCCCGCTCGGCCTGAGCAACAACCAACAAACACGGATATAACTTTGAACTCATTATAATGTGCTATAAATGATAAACACGCTGCCAGAATGTTGGTAAATGTGTGCCAGAAAGTGAGATTTTTGACCTCTAGTTTAAGATCAAGTTCTCTCTTGCTCAAAAGCCAGTCGTGTCGGACTCTGGGCGACTGTGTTCATCTCCACTGACGGCCAAAGAGCTAGCGTTGTCTGCATCTGCAGATGTTTCCGTGACCATGTGGCAAGCAGGACTAGATGCCAGAACTCATGGAATGCCATTACCTTTCCCATCAAAGAGGTACCCATTTATCTGCTTGCAACTTTTTTGCTTTCGAACTGCTAGGTTGGCAGGAGCTGGAGTAAGAGAATTGGGAACTCATTCCATCATGCAGCACTCGGGTCTCAAACTTGACTGAAGTTCAGCATCTTGGGCCACCTTGGTGGACCCCATATTCTCTGACTCGGGTCATGATGGGTGGCTGTGAGGAGCTGAGCTTTCCTACTTTGGGTCAGCCCCCTATTATTTCACTGCAGTGTCTTACTTGTTTTATGCCAGTTCGAGCCGTGACGGGTCAGGGTGAGAAGGAAGGGACTTTTTGGTCCCGGATCTGAACCATTGTGGGTCTCATCTGGATTCCTTTGCCCTCCTGCTATGGAGCATCTGTCATGTTCCCTGCCACTGTGAGAACGGCTGCAGTCAAGACGGTGGGGTCTGGGTGTGCCGTTTCCAAAAAACGGGCCAGGTTATTGGGGGAGGCTTGACCAGAGGATGAGTCCAGGTGTTTTGAAGCTAGATCTCTCTGATTTCTCTCCTTCCAGTCGTCCCGTGAAAGACATCTGCCAGGCCACGGAGGAAGCCCCCACGGCGCGCCCCACCCTCCTTCCCAGGACAAAATTACCGGAACACCCCATTCTCCCGGAGGCCAGTTCAAAGTCTCACGTTTCCTTCCAGACAGACTTAGGTGAGTGTCTCATGGAAAGAGAAGCTGCCTTCTCTCTCTCTCCCCCCCCCCCCCACCCCGGTTTGGCTCTCTGTTCATATTTTGAGTTGCAAAGTTTTACTCTGATGTCGAAGTCCTTTAAGACAGTGGTGCCCAAACGTTTCAGGCTGCGGGCCTTTACGTGGCTCAGCAGGCCAGTCACGTGGTTCCTTTCACTGGAAAAAACGGAAGCAAAACGCGCCTTGCCATCTCTTTTGCAACAGGACGAGATAGATTTTAGACTGCCATTTTCTCTGTTTAAACCAGGGGTGCCCAAACTATGGCCTGGGGGGCCAGATCCGGCCCCCCATGGCAATTCATCTGGTCTGTGACACCCTCTTCACTCCAGGAAGCAGAAGTAAAGCACATCTGTACATTTGACTTGCGCTTCCAGGAGCAACGAGGGCGGTGCAGGCCGGATGAATTGGCGTTGGGGGCCAGATCCAGACCCTGGGCCATAGTTTGGGCACCCAGGTTTAAGATTTCTTGGGTTTCTGATTGTGCTTTGAAGCCTCATCTGCGAAATCCTGTTGCAACCCAAAATAAGTGTGAGCCCCACCGACTCTACCAGGATGGCCGGGTGGCCCTCTCCTCCACTCCTGTCCTATGGGCTGCATAAAAGGTGTTCCCAGACAAAACTGGTCGAGGGCTGGAGGGCCATTTTGCCCTGCCTGCATGATGGGGTGGCGGCGGCCATTTTGTCCCAACAGCTTCAAAGGAATGGCCATTGTGTTTCTCGAAGGCCACATGAAATGGTGCCATGGGCCGGATCTGGCCCATGGGCCTTAGGTTGGGAACCCCTGGGTTAGGTGTTGATGCTGGCTCTTCTGACCCTAGAGGACTCTGGCTGCTCCGTTGCTTTCCATGCCTTGGAAAGCGGCCCAGATTCAGTCCCGGGCGGCAAATCCAGTCCACTGGATCTCAGGGTGGAGAGCTGGGGTGAGACCTACTACCTTGGACCATGGAAGGTCTCCACCCACTAGGGAAGCCACTCTTAGACCAGGCAGAACCAGGTGGCCTGATGGATGATGATGATGTGGAGCCTTCACCAATGCACGGCGGTTCCTAACGGGGTGTATTTCCACAGATGACTCAGATTATGAAGATGCTTTCTTCTTGGAGGAAACAGCTGTCCCTACGGACGAAATGACTGACAAGGTGAGGGTCAAGGGCCGCTTTTTCTACTTTCTGGACGTAGAGGTGAGCAAAGGGAAGGCTTGGCCCAAACGTCTCTTCTGTTGTCACACAGGGCAGGCCAGGATCCGACCACATGGGTATCTCTGATGTAAGGAGAGCAGGGTGGGCATCTTGTGTTGAGGGTCAGCCTAACTCTGCCCTCCGTCCTGAAGGCTCAGGAATTGGACTCACCCTCCACGTATTGCAATCGTTTCAACACTGCAAAAAGAGGTCTTTTTGGAGCCCTATTTAAAAGTACAACTCTTTCCCAACAGCATCTTGAAAAATTGTGCTCCTTTTCTGTTTGCAAGTTTGCTTTCCTTCTTCCTCAAACTTTTATTTTTAATTATTTTTTGACATATCAAATCCTTTGTGGGTCAAAGCCTGGGCAGGGGTGAGAGTCTGTCGGAGCAAAAGTGACCAGGAGTCTTGTGTGACCTCAAAGTCTGGGAAGTCTTGTTTGGCGTTGGCTTTCAGGTGCCTCTGGAGAGGTTGGCTCCAGTCCAGGAAAGGGATTGCCTTGTTAAACATATCGATGTTCCAATTGTTATGGGCTCTCTACAGTATCTATTTCTGCCCCTACGCTCCATCCAGTCCTTCCAGGCCTCTGTGAATCCACACGAATGGGTTTACTGGCGCGTACATACCATAAACCCATTTGTGTGGATTCACAGGTGATCGTGAAGAATAATAATATTCACTGGGACTGCAGTGGCTCAAGTGGCTAAGACGCTGACTGGGAGGCGGAAGGTCAGCAGTTCAATTCCCGAGTACTGCAGGACGGAATGAGCTCCCGTCTTTCTCCCAGCTCCTGCCAACCTAGCAGTTCGAAAGCAAGACATTGCAAGTAGATAAACAGGGACCACTTCGGTGGGAAGGTAACAGCGTTCCGTGCGCTCCACTGTCTAGTCATGCCTGCCACATGACCATGGAAACGTCTGCAGAAGCAGACAACGCTGGCTCTTCGGCTTTGAAACAAAGATGAGCACTGAACCCTAGAGTCGGATACGACTGGCTTTCGAACAAGGGAAACCTTTACCTTTATCTAAGCAACCCATTATTATAGAGCCCTGGTGGCGCAAGGGTTAAACTGCAGCCAAAATGTTGTGAGATCTCTTCTGACTAAGCTCAAGGTGGGCTCAGCCTCTTCCATCCTTCAGAGGTGGGCAAAATGAGTCCCCAGCATGTTTCGTGGGGCAAAATGCCAATTAACTTGTGAACCTCCCAGAGAGTGCGCTAAGCGTGCGCTGTGGGGGAGCTATATAGGTGTGATTGCTTTGGCTTTTGGAGGTACTATCGCGAGGCTTCTTGCTGGATTCATGGGGGTCTCCCCAGCTGATGAGGAAGGAAAGCCAGGGCCGGCCCCGTCAACACGTTGCTCTTTCTCTCTCTTTGCAGGAGGAAAGCGAAACCGCGCCGCCGGAGACTTCGCTCCGCCTGGGCCGGCTCAGCAACCTCTTCAGTGAAGATGAGCTGATTGAAGATTACTTCGCGGCCGAATCGACCCCATCCAAGTGAGAGGCTGTTTATCTTCCTCCTCCTCCTCCTCTTCGTCTCTTCTACCTTTGCAAATGAGCCCTAACCGATGACCCTGGGCTGGTAGACCCAGTTGCCTCTTTTCTTTCAGGGGGAGAATCCAAGGCGGAAAGTCTTTTGGAAGAGGGGGAATTTAATTAATTAATTTACTTATTGGATTTCTATACTGCCCATCTGGGTGTTATTATCCCACTCTGGGCAGTAAACAAACAGAAAATGAATAACAACAATACCCACAGCAAATCAAAACCCACCACCACCAAATACAGGGAGAGGGATTCCTCTGGGAGGGGGAACAGCTGACTGCATGGGAGATCTGCAGGGGTTGCCTTTCCGAACCTTTCAGAACGGGGATCGATCCTGCTTCGGTGTAGCTCAGGGACCTTCAGAGAGTCCTCCAGTTCCTTCCTAGCTGCTGTTTGCCTACAGAGGTCATAGGTGCCCCCCCCCCTGTATTTCTCTTCATGGGACTGCGGTGGCTTAGCGGTTAAGACGCTGAACTTGACGGCTGAAAGGTCGGCCAGTCAGCAGTTCGAAAGACCTGAGTGCTGCATGACAGAGTGAGTTCCTGTCTCTGTCTCACTCTCCTGCCAACATAGCCATTTGAAAGCAAGAAATTGCAAGTAGAGAAATAGGTACTGCTTTGGCAAGAGAGGTAACAGCATTCCATGCACTCCAGCATCTAGTCATCCGTGTCACGTGGCCACAGAAATGTCTCAAGCCCCAGACTCTGCTGGATCTTTGGCTGTAAAAGGAGATGAGCACCAATCACGAGGGTCAGACATGACAGGGAGAGCTTTCTTCTCCTCCACCACCACCCCCTGTGTAGCTCTGGGGCTGAGCAGGGCTGCTGAAGGGTTAAAAACAACAACACCCCCATTCATTCTCTGGTGCATCCAAATGGTCAGACCTTATCCCTGGCTCCCACCACCACACATACCTGTGCACTTTGGGCTGAGCCATCTGGGTCATCAGCCCCAGCGTTAGCATTTCTGCCAGGTGGATTTTCCCCTTAGCAATTAGCATGCTGCAATTACCCTTCTATACCTGCCCCACAGCACGTAAAGCCCTCTCGGGACGGTTCACAAGTTAATTAGCATTTTGTCCCCAAACATGCCAGGGACTCATTTTTACTGACCTCGAAAGGGATGGAAGAGGCTGATTCCACCTGCAGCCTGTCAGGATCAAACTCACAGCGTTTTGGTTGCAGGACAGCTGTTTAACCCCTGTGCCACCAGGGCTCCTTACAGATGTATGGTCAAGTCGAAGGAAGCCCACAGTTGCCAAACTCACTGAAGCCTGTCATCAAATATGTGTTTGTCTATAAGAAATATTTCAAGAGCCAGTTAAGGTGGAAAGTGAGCCTCGGGCGGCAGGCGATGGGCTAGTTTTGCTCAGGGTTTGAGTCAGAAGTCAGGAAGATGGTGGGTGGGTGGGTGGGTAGGAATGCATTGTTGCAGCTTATCTATTTATCTGCTGTATTTATCTACTGTATCTACCTATCTACCTACCTACCTACCTATCTATCTCAGGAATTGCCAACCTGCGGCCTGTGGGCCGGATGCTGCCCATGGCATCATTTCATGTGGCCTTCCACTGCCTCCACCACACCAGGAAGTGCCATGTGCCTGAGTCACACAATAGATTGGGCGGAATGCAAATACAATAAATGGAATGAAATGCAAAATGAAATGTGGTGGAAAGGAAGGGCAAAATGGCTGTCCGGCCCCTGAAGCTGCCTGAGGAGGTGTGACATGGTCCCTGGCTTTAAAAGGTTGAGAATTCCAGATCGATCTGTCTGTCTGTCTGTCTATCTGTGTATCTATCTATCTATCTAATGATTGTTTCTATCTATCTATCCCTTTCTTAGTTTCTATCTATCTATCTATCTATCTATCTATCTATCTATCTATCTATCTATCTATCTATCTATCTATCTATCTACCGGTATCTATCTATCTATCTATCTATCTATCTATCTATCTATCTATCTATCTATCTATCTATCTATCTATCTATCTATCTATCTATCTATCCCTTTCTTAGTTTCTATCTATCTATCTATCTATCTATCTATCTATCTATCTATCTATCTATCTATCTATCTATCTATCTATCTATCTATCTATCTATCTATCTATCTATCTATCTACCGGTATCTATCTATCTATCTATCTATCTATCTATCTATCTATCTATCTATCTATCTATCTATCTATCTATCTATCTATCTATCTATCTATCTATCTATCTATCTATCCCTTTCTTAGTTTCTATCTATCTATCTATCTATCTATCTATCTATCTATCTATCTATCTATCTATCTATCTATCTATCTATCTATCTATCTATCTATCTATCCCTTTCTTAGTTTCTATCTATCTATCTATCTATCTATCTATCTATCTATCTATCTATCTATCTATCTATCTATCTATCCCTTTCTTAGTTTCTATCTATCTATCTATCTGTCTATCTATCTATCTATCTATCTATCTATCTAAAGGTAAAGGTCACCCTTGTTTGAAAGCCAGTCGTATCTATCTATAATTAAACCAAAAGAATAAACAAACTGAGTAAGAGATCACAACTGAATAGCTTCCCAATATAGCCTCCCACTTTGGTTATATTCCAGGAAAGCAGCGTTTCCTCTCCTCTCCCATCTGTGCCCCACTGGAGCTGGTTTTCTTTAGTTATATATTACCCAAGGGAGGAGTGACTGTCCAGCCTTCCTGCCAGCCTGGCAAACTTGCCCGGAGCTTGGCAGGGTTTCTTGTTGTGTGTCCCCCGCCCCCTCTGCCCCCCTCTGCCCCCGGACTGTGCTTCTCAGGTCTCCCAGGCAGGAAAGAAAGAACTGCCAAGCAAGCGCTGCCAAATAGTCTTTTGGATGCGATTCCTGACCCATTTCCTCCCCTGGTCTGGCTAGTTTATGGATCTAATTGTTTTGGGCAGGACCCACAAGGGGTGAGAGCAAGTGGGGCAGAGGGAGGAGAGTGATGGTCACTCTCCGCCCCCCCCATGGGAAATGGGGGCTGAGCTTGCCCTCCCTGGAGCAGGCATTTGCAATCTAGAGGAGGAGGAGGAGGAGGAGGAGGAGGAGGAGGCAGGTGGGCGCACAGGCAGGGGAGGGTGCACCAATACCCACTCCTGTGGCTTCTCCTGCTCCTCTCTGGGAGACCTCACGTGCCACCGTTCTCCTTGGATCCTTCTGCCCAGATGAGGAGCTTGGAAGGTATTTTGGGCGTGGCAAGGAGGGACAGCTTGATCTAATGAGGGTCTTTCAGGGAGCTCTGCTGACCTTTGAAGCATACCTGTCAAGCACAGCTCCAGACAATACGGGACATGCGCAGAAGGCTTCTGCACAGAACCCTTCAACGCATGTGCAGAACCTAGCTATGCATGTGCAGAAGGCTTCTGTGCATCCCCTTCTGCACAAAGACCTTCTGCGCATGCACAGAAGGGTTCTGCGCATGCACAGAAGGGTTCTGCGCAGAAGGGGTTGTGCAGTAACTACTTCCCCCCACCATCAAATTACAGGATGGCGGCAGGTCCAGGCAGGAAAGTAGAAAAAGCGGTGCTGAATTATGGGAAATCCCGGCCAAAACAGGATACTTGACAGGTATACTTTGAAGAGGATCCAGTGTTGGCAGACGAGGGTTTTGTGACGCACTTGACTAGGAAATGAAATTCACCCGTTGCAGTTTTTCACGGCACCTGGACATGACGGGACACGTTTCAAGCAGCACAAGTCCCCGGCAGTGAATTACTGTGGTGGGAAAGTAGCAAAAGTGCAACACTTTGTGTGGTTTAAAACCACTGACAATGAGTATAGTTACTTTATGCCTACAAATAATTACTTTATAGGTACAGTGGAACTTTGGCTAATGTAATTAATGTGTTTTCTGGGACGTTTCTTACAGCAAAAATTACTTTAACTAAATTTCCCATAGGAATGCATTGAAAACCAATTAATTTGCCCCCCCCCCCCAAAAAAAAATCCCATAAACTAAACCACCATTTTTTTATGGATTTCCTTTTGTTATGCAGTTTTTGTGTTAACTGAGCCATTTGTTAAGCGTGGTTCCATTGTACTTTGTAAGTTTAGTTTTTAAGGGTATTTTTAAGAGGCCTTTGGGCAAAGGGTTTCCCACTTTTCACTCCTCAGTGGGCAATGCAAATTTTTTTTAAAAAAAACCCTTGATAATGGTGGCATGAATAATAGTAACAAGACTTTAAAAAAAAACTCGGAAAGAGTGAGAACAACAAATTAAATTTTGAAAAGTGATTTCCATTTCGAAGGAGCATTTCCCTAGTTTTATGCCATAATAGGCATTGCAATATACAATGGGAGAAGTTACTTTTTTTTAAGGTGATGTAACGGATAAGAGCATTAGCAATTGCACTTACATGCCGCCCCAAATAATGGCAAAAATGACTTAAACCTGCATAACAAATAGCAGGAATAAATTACACTCTTTTTTTAGTAATTTTTATTAGAATTTATCAACAAATACAAATACACAATAATACATAATAAAAATACACTAAAATACTAGATAAACAAAAGAAAAGTCCATAAACAAAAAAAGATACAACCTATCCTAATACATTTTCCATCTATCATTATATTTCAAATGCATTAATGCCACCCTTAAAAATATATTCACTTAAATATGACACAGTAAGTATTGTTACCCTTAACTCAAAGCCTTCTTTTTAATATTACTTGATTACTAGTACTACTGAGTCATACACATTTTGAATAAATTACTTTTGAGAGTTACTTTTCAGCCTCTGATTATTTCTTTCTTTAGTTTGGTTTGGTTTAGTTTAACCTTAGTTGGCTAGTCTGTGGCATTTCTGGCTGGCTTTTTGTCCATCAGGTTGAAGGCAGACCACTGTGGCATTCCCTCCTCTTCCTCTTTATCTTGATAGTGAAGCATCCAGGTCCACAGCGCACACAACGGGGCAGATCACTCAGTAAATTTCAAGGCTTTATGGCATGCTTACAAATCTGGCCAGGTTATCCTGCTGTGGTCATAGCGTAGTAGACATTACTGCCAGTGACTCAATGCTGAGTGTCAGGCGGCAGGTAGCTAACCTGACCACCCTGAAGACTCATGGCCTTGGGTAGCAAAGTCCACAGGGATGGGTGAGGGTCCCCAAGTGGATTAAACCCCACTTGAATCCATGCAGGTGCATTTTACTTCCGTGAGCAACGACGGCAGCGTGGGCTGGATAAATTGGCATTGGGGGCCAGATCTGGCCCATGGGCCATAGTTTGGGCACCTCTGGCTTAAACCGAGAAAATGGCATTCTAAAATCTATCTCATCCTGCCGCAAAACAGATTGCAAGGCACGTTTTACTTCTGCTTCTGGTGGGAGGAACCACGTGACCGGCCCACGGCCCAAAATGTTTGGGCACCCCTGCCTTTGAAGATGCTGAAGGACCTTCAGACCACTGGGGGGGAGAGACTTTCAAAAGCTGAGGTTTCTGAGAAACATCTAGGTTTGCAATCCTAATCTGATATAAAATAGCTTAGTGGTTAAGACGCTTAATGTGGCGACCGGACGGTTGGCAGGTCAGGAGTTTGAGACGCAAGTGCAGCATGACAGACTGAGCTCCCATCATCTGTCCCAGCTCCTGCCAACCTAGTAGTTTGGAAGAAAGAAACTGCAAGTCGATAAACAGGTACTGCTTTGGTGGGAAAGGTAACAGTGTCCTGTGCCCTTTTGGTGTCTAGTCATGCCTGCCACATGACCATGAAAAGCGCTGTCTCTTTGGCTCTTTGGACACGACTGGCTTTCCGAGCAAGGGAGACCCTGACCGTGACCTAATGCAGACCTGGGCGTAATTTAGTCTCTTATTACTTCCCAGAGAGCCCACCCTCCCTCCTGAGCCTGAGTTCATTTCATGCTTTGTTCCCGCTGCAGCAGCCACCCCTGGAACGACACTGGGCTGAGCTCCTCTGGCATGTTGAGCTTCCACAGCGAGAGGGCCGGAAGGACAGAGGACTCGCCCTCTCAGCTCTCACCCTTCCTCAAGGCAGGGTGGCTGGACAAGAACCCTCCGCAAGGGTGAGCCAGTCCCTCTCAGAAAGCCCCCCCCCCATTCCCTTCCTTGCATGGGCCTGGGTCTAGTAAGCCACTGAGCCAGGGGACGTCAGGGCGGCTGAGAAGATCGGAGGTCTCCAGATCCTGAGTTGACCACTCCGAGTGCTTGGGTAAGCTGCACACTCACAGGGCTTTTCTGGCCTCTCAGGTCCTACATCTACCAGAAGCGTTGGGTGAAGCTGGACAGCATCTACCTCCGGTACTTCGATAGTGAAAAGGTGAGCCTGGGAAATGCGGCCATGCCGGGAATGGAGGGACTGGGGTGGGTGGGTGGGTGGGTGGGAGGGGGGGGGAGAGAGCCTCTTCTGTCTTATAAATCAATGTCCAGGCTGCCTTCTGCCTCCTGTTCCAATGCTCCACTTCCCATAGCTGCAAAAATCCAGATGCTTGCCTGAAATGTTTCCTACTTTTTAAATCTTATTTCCCGGTATCTCATTCCACACCTGCCACCTGAGCTGCTCTTTCTGCTTGACTTCAGGCTGCTAATGTATAGCATGGCTCTTGCAAAAACCACGCAAGCATGAGCTACTGCAGGGGAAGAGTGAAATAGCTCTATGTTGACCTCCTTCCTTTGATCCCTGCCTCTTTCCTTCCTTCCTTCCTTTTCTTTCTTTCTTTCTTTGATACTTGCCTCTTCCTTCCTTCCTTTGATCCCTGCCTCTTTCCTTCCTTCTGTCCTTTTCTTTCTTTCTTTCTTTGATACTTGCCTCTTCCTTCCTTCCTTCCTTTGATCCGTGCCTCTTTTCTTCCTTCCTTCCTTCCTTTTCTTCCTTCCTTTCTTTGATCCTTGCCTCTTCCTTTCTTCCTTCCTTTCTTTGACCCCTGCTTCTTTTCTTCCTTCCTTCCTTCCTTCCTTCCTTTCTTTGATCCTTGCCTGTTCCTTCCTTCCTTTGATCCCTGCCTCTTTCCTTCCTTCCTTTTCTTTCTTTGATCCCTGCTGCTTCCTTCCTTCCTTTGATCCCTGCCTCTTTCCTTCCTTTTCTTTCTTTCTTTCTTTTTTTGATCCTTGCCTCTTCCTTCCTTCCTTCCTTCCTTCCTCTTCTTTCTTTCTTTTTTTGATCCTTGCCTCTTCCTTCCTTTGATCCCTGCCTCTTTCCTTCCTCCTTTTCTTTCTTCCTTCCTTTCTTTGATCCTTTCCTGTTCCTTCCTTCTTTTGATCCCTGCTTCTTTTATTCCTTCCTTCCTTTTCTTCCTTCCTTTCTTTGATCCTTGCTTCTTCCGTCGTTCCTTTGATCCCTGCCTCTTTCCTTCCTTTTCTTTCTTTCTTTCTTTGATCCTTGCCTCTTCCTTCCTTCCTTTGATCCCTGCCTCTTTCCTTCCTTCCTTCCTTCCTTTTCTTTCTTTCTTTGATCCTTGCCTGTTCCATCCTTCCTTTGATCCCTGCCTCTTTCCTTCCTTTCCTTTCCTTTCCTTCCTTTCTTTGATCCTTGCTTCTTCCGTCCTTCCTTTGATCCCTGCCTCTTTCCTTCCTTTTCTTTCTTTCTTTCTTTGATCCTTGCCTCTTCCTTCCTTCTTTTGATCCCTGCCTTTCCTTCCTTCCTTCCTTTTCTTTCTTTCTTTGATCCTTGCCTGTTCCATCCTTCCTTTGATTCCTGCCTCTTTCCTTCCTTCCTTTTCTTTCTTCCTTTGATCCCTGCCTCCTTCCTTCCTTCCTTCCCTCCTTTTTCAAAACCACATGTTCCCGTGCATTCCAGGACATTTACTCCAAACGACTCATCCCAGTGTCATCTATCACCCGGGTGACTGGTATCGGGGACCAGAAATTTGAGGTGATCACAAACAACAGGACTTTTGCTTTCCGGGCAGAGAGTGATGGTAGGTGAATCTCATTTCCTTGCAAAACCCCACCCTTGAGATGGGCTTTCTCCCTTTTTGGAGTCTTGCTGGCCAGAGAGTTAGACAAACTGGCACCGGTTTGGCAGGACAGGTAAGCAGCGTTCCCTGCCCTCCAGTCATGCCTGCCATGTGACCATGGAAATGTCTGTAGCCTCAGACAGCACTGGCTCTGAGAGTTACACTGAACCCCTAGAGTCAGACATGACTGACTTTCAAGCAAGGGCGACTTTGGCCTTGACTAATTGTACGGACTCTAAATCTGTTTCTGCTTTGCTTCTCCCTGATGGTTTCGTTGCCATCCTTTGCCTTTTGAAAATGACCCCAGGTGGTCTCTGGCAGCCGGTGGGCAGGGAAACGGGGCATCAAGTGGAAGAGAGGGCGAATGTGACTATAACTGTGGATGATGCCCTTTACTCTTCATGTCATTCTGCATCGACTGTATGGACACATTTTACTTCCACCTCCAGGAGCAACGAGGGTGGTGTGGGCCGGATGAATTGGTGTCGGGGCCCAGATCTGGCCCATAGGCCATAGTTTGGGCACCCCTGCACTAGAAACTATACACTTTTCTCTGTGGGCTGTTAATCCACTGGGCATCCAATGCCCAGTAAGTGCTTTTCTGGAGGAGGTGGAAGTCCCTGGTTTCCTCTTTCCCAATGGCTCTAAAAAGCTGTCGGTGAGCAGGTAGCTTTGGCACGGAGGTGTTGCACGCAGGAAGGTGTTCTATGTATTACCTTTGCTTCTGCAGCCTTGGGAGACGAGGCATCTGTTTCGTTCATGGGCCTTTGGCTGCTGTGCAGGACTTGATATTCTCCAGGTCAGGGACGGTCCAGGCAGGACACAGGATGGCACCAGAACCATTGGCATTTGGTCTCTGTCCACCTTCACCCCTCCTGCCCCCCCCCTGTGCATAATTGCTGCTCCTCCCTTCCAATTGCTCCCAGTTTAACTGGAAGCCCAGCATTCTTCATAAAGATTAGGTATGGTCAGGTCAGAAAAAGAGAACCATATCTGAAACCGGTTTAGACCTTGAATGGGGGGGGGGGGGGACCATTATTAACTGTTGCATTTCTGGCCTGCATTTACGTTTAAAAAAGTGCTGAAGTTTGCCAACTTGGCTAAAAACAAACCCTTAAACTGTTAAAATCGCCCCTCCCCAGAACAAATGAAACAAGGAAACCTTCAGAATCAATAACTGATAAATATCGCAAGTGGCGTAGGTGGCTCAGGGCTCCCCATGGGCTACTTAAAGGTAAAAGTTTCCCTTGTTCGAAAGCCAGTCGTATCTTACTCTAAGGGGCAGTGCTCATCTCTGTCGGCCGCCAAAGCGCCAGCGCTGTCTGAGTCTGCAGATATTTCTGTGCTCATGTGGCAGGCATGGCTAGATGCCAGAGTTCATGAAACGCTATTACCTTTCTCGCCAAAGTAATACCTGTTTATCCATTTGCAAGTTCTTGCTTTTGAACTGCTAGGTTGGCAGGAGCTGAGACAGGTGACGGGAGCCCACTCTGTCCTGCAGCACTTGGGTCTTGAGCTGCTTACTCGCTGACCTTCCAGTCGTCAAGTTCAGCCTCTTAACCACTAAGCCACTGCAGTTGTGGGCTACTTATGTCCTCTCAAAGGAAGGCAATCCTCCATGGGGTTCCTTCCATAGGAGTCTTTTCCCCCCCTAATGGACGCCCCACACCCTGTTCTCTCCTACAGCGGATCGGAACGAGTGGATCAAGGCCCTTCAGAGGATGGTGGACGAAAGGAAGTCCAGGTGTTTGGAGAGGGCAGCCGTCTTCCAAGGGGCTGCCGGCAGCTCCGACTCCGTGGACAAATGTGGACTCCTGGAGTTGCGGGGTTTTAAGAACAAGCTCTACGTGGTGGTGGCTGGAGACAAAGTTTTCCTCTACAAAAACCTGGAGGTACGTGTGTGTGCGCGCTCTGAAGTGACTCACTCCACCTGGGTCCAACCCCTTGGGAAGGCACCACCACTGGGGGTCTAAACCCCTGTCTTGATCATTGAAGATCAATTCCGACAGGTATTGGTTGTTGATTCTGATCGTTTTAGCAATGTCAATTACACTTATATAAGCACTTAGGGCACTCTCTGGGTGGTTCAGAGGTTAATTAGCATTTTGCCCTCATTTTGCTGACCTTGGAAGGATGGAAGAGGCCGCGTCGACCTCGTCTCCTGTGAGGATCGAACTCACAATGTTTTGGCTGCAGGACAGGAGTTTAAACCCCGCACCACCAGGGCTCTGTAATGTTTACCTGTAACTGTTCTTCTCCGTTTACTGTGCGATGCAGGTGACTATGAAGATGAACTTGGTAGAGCGTAGGGGCAGAAATAGACATTGCAGATAGCCCATAACAATTAGAACATTGTTATGTTTAACAAGGATATAGCAATAGCAACGACACTTCTATATTAAACAAGGCAATAGCAATGGTGCTTGTATACTGCTCCATAGGGCTTAGTGCTCTTTCTGGATGGTTCGCAGGTTAATTAGCATTTTGCTCCCAAAATACACGCTGGGTCCCCATTTCACCGATGTAAGGCTGAGTCAGCCTGGAATCCCTTCAGGACCGAACTCACAACATTCTGGCAGCAGTACAGAAGTTGAACACTGTGCCACCCGGGCTCTTCTCCCTTAATTTGTTTTTAGTGCTGACATTAATAGTTCAGCTACTTGTTTTAAGTGAAGGAAGCTGCCTCTGGCTGGCTGGATATCTCAGAGGTTCATGTACCTGGCTGCAGAGCCAGAGGTTGGGTTTTTTTCATTCCCCACTTGTACCACCCAGGAGAAGAGCCAATCTGTCTAGCCCTGGGCAAGATGCACACTCCCATAGCATTCTCCAAGGCCTGTGATGGCGAACCTTGGCACTCCAGCTGTTCTTGGACTTCAATTCCCAGAAGCTTAGGTGCAGACAACCCATTCGTGTAGATTCACAAAGACTTGTGCTTCTGGGAATTGAAGTCCAAGAACAGCTGGAGTGCCAAGGTTCGCCATCACAGGCCTAGACGAAGGGGATGGCAAACCCCTTCTGCATATCCTCTACCTAGGGAACCCTTAAGTCAGACTTTGCTTGATGGCTTATGACGATTATTAGCTGACTGTAGCATTTGTTGCGCCTTGGCTTAGGAATTCCGCCTCGGAGTGGGCATCACCTACATCGAAATGAACGTCGGAAACGTCAAGGACGTGGACAGGAGGGGATTTGATTTGACAACACCTTACCGGATCTTCAGGTACAACCCACTGCTCTGGAAGACCCTGACCTGTTGTTCACGGTGGCCCAGATAGGGCAGAGGTGGGCAAAGAGAGACCCACCAGCTATGTGGTCCTCCCTGGACCACCAATCCAACCTCCAACCCCTCAACCCTAATCCCACCCACCTCCTACCCCAGTTAACTTCTAATTTCAAAAAGACATTATCTCCTGCCATGCAATAGTTCCCTTCTAAGGCACCTGGTGGCACAAGCAGGGTTGCCCAAACTATGGCCTGTGGGCCAGATAGGATTGCTATTATCAGATGGATTGATAGATGGATTTCCTCTTATCCTGCCTCTGAATTTTTCATTCCCCCCTTCTCTCCTCTCCTCTCCTCTATGAATCCCCATTGTTCCTGGCTGCAGTAACACTATACCTTTTCTCCTGAAGGCTTAGCAGGTTGCAGTGCAGAGCAGGAACGATAACCCCCTTTCCTCCTCCTCCTCATTCCTTTCTGGATTGAGAGAGGTTAGATCTCCTCCTCCTCTTCCTCCTCTTCCTCCTCCTCCTCCTCTGCCTTCCACTCAAACCAGTTTACCCAGATTCTGCTTTCTGAATGCCTTTGCCTGGAGTGACCAGCTGTAGCGATCTGTGCATTTCTTTCCCCGTAGGCAGCTGCACGAGTCTCGTTTTCTGCATTTTATCCATTTCTTTACTTGTGCAATTGAGGGCCCAGCTATAATCATACAAGAGGGGAAACAAAACAAAAAGGCACAAACTGCTGTGTCACTTGAAAGGCTAATTGCTCTGTTTTAAAGTGAGCTTTTGTGGATCAAGTCCACCTGTTCAGACATAAGAGTGAGACTTCACAGCATCACATCAGGTACATGATATACCTTATCTGTTATGGCTATCATAACAGATATGTATACAAATCAATGTGGCCAACCATTGTGTATCTCTGTACCTGATGTGTATAAATTCATGCCACAAAAACTCATTCTTTTTATGTCTGATGCAATGGACTTGGTCCACGAAAGCTCACATTAAAATACAGGAGTTAAAAGTGCCACAGTGTTTTTTGTCTTGTCTTTTCTTCTTTGGTTTACTCTCTGATATGCTTGCACTGACTTAACAGGGATACCATTCCAAAAATAAAAATAAAAAAATTCAACTTTAATGCAAAGCAATCTCTATCCTGCCCTGCCCTAGCACTTAGTGCGCTCTCTGGATGGTTCACAAGTTAATTTGCCTTTTGCCTCCATTAACATGCTGGGTGAGGACCTTGGAAGGATGGGAGAGGCTGAGCCAACCTTGAGCCCTGGCCAAGATCGAACTCACAAACTTTTGGTTGCAGTCCAGCAGTTTCACTCGTGACACCAACCTCTGAGCTGAGAATCGGTGGGAAAAGAAGGTTGTAGAAAGAAGACTTCAAACTGGAACCCACAGATTACACCCGTCACATAGAAAGTTTACTTCTTTGTACCGTGACTGCCAGAAGACCCAGGGCAGTGTGAGGGCTGACAGAAGTAACTTTTCTCTTGTGTCCTTTCTCCAGCCTCTCCTGTGATATGAGACGGACACGATCCTCTGCCCCGTGCACCACCACTAAGCAGCCTCTGTCTTTCTCTTCCAGCTTTGTGGCCGAGTCCGACCAGGAGAAGGAAGAGTGGGTGGAAGCCATGCAGCAGTCGGTGGCCGAAGCCCTCTCCAACTCGGAGGTGGCCGAGAGGATCTGGACGGCCGAGGCCAACTGCCTATGCGCCGACTGTGGCTCCCCCAAACCCGACTGGGCCTCCATCAACCTCTGCATCGCCATCTGCAAGAGATGTGCCGGTACGGTCACCAGGCTGGCGGGATAAAGAAGAGCAGCTGTGGTGGGGGTGGAGGATGCATTCAAGGATTGGGTCCACTGATGGTGCTTCTGAGCTGCGCATTCCCTACAGTGAGGCTCCGTTGCTTCAAGAGCTCCCAATGTTAATGTTGGAGGGACCCACATTCCAGGGGTGGGTGGGGCCAGGACCAATAGGGGCGGAGCTAAGAACAGAGTCCTGGGGGTGCAGGGGTTAAACTGCTGTCCTGCAGCCAGAGCATTGTGGGTTTGATCCTGACAGGGATCCAGGTTGACTCGGCCTCTTCCATCCTTCTGAGATCAGTAAAATGAGGACCCAGCATGTTGGAGACAAGATGCTAATTTATCTGCAAACCACCCAGAGAGTGCTCTAAGGGCTCTGGGGCGGGATAGAAGTGCGATTGCTGTGGCTGTCTTTCAGCTTGGGGGGTCTTAGTGTAAAAAATCTAAGCCGGGGTGCCCAAACGTTTCAGGCCATGGGCCGGTCATGTGGTTCAGCGGGCTGGTCATGCAGTTCCTCCTGCTGGAAGCGGAAGCAAAACGTGCCTTGCAATTCGTTTTGCAACAGGATGAGATAGATTTTAAGCTGCCAATTTTCCTGCTTAAAACAGGGTTGTCCAAACTACAGTCCGTGGGCCAGATTTGGCCCCTAATACCAATTCGTCCAGCCCATGCTGCTCTTGTTGCCCCCGGAAGTGGAAGTAAAATGCATCTGTATGTTTTACTTCCGTTTCCGGGAGCGATGAGGATGGCGCGAGCTGGATGAATTGACATCAGGGCCGGATCTGGCCCATGGGCCGTAGTTTGGGCAACTGTGATCTAAGCCTTAAGAGAGATAATTTCTCCCATCTTTTTAGTTGGGCAGTGCAAATTCTAGGGAAACACCAAAAGCTGGAGTTCTAGGGAAGGGAGACTCGCATTCTGCAATCTGGCCATTTGTGTGTGCATGTGTGCGTGAGTGTCATCATTTTTGGTTTTGTTGCTATTTATAATTTATATAGTTGGTTTATTCTTTCTATTGTAAAGATTTTTTAAAAATATGTTGTTAGCCACCCAGAGTGGGAAAATATCCTAGATGGGTGGGACATAGAGGCAACAAGTAACCAACCAAATGAATAAATAAACCTGCACTTCTAATGGGGGGGGGGGCAGGTTTGGCCCCATGGCCTGAGGTCCCCCACCCCTGACACGCAAGGTGTGAGATGACCAGCCTACCTGGGAGCCCCTTGTTCCTTCTGATTGGTTTTTTTGTACCCCCTGATGCAGGTGAGCACCGTGGGTTGGGGCCTGGCGTCACCAAAGTACGAAGCCTTAAGATGGACAGAAAAGTCTGGACGGAGGAGCTGATCGAGGTACCTGTGCAGCCCTGGGCAGATAGATAGGCAGGGAGGAAGAGGAGGAAGAGGAGGGAGAGGGCTTAGCCAGTGGGTCAAGGGGGTGGGCCGGGGGTCCCTCTGCTTCTCCCTCCTGGATGGGGCTGAGGAAATGAAGCACTGGCAAAGCAGTTGGATGCAATGGGCAGCAAAGGTGAGGGCCCTGGTGGTGCAGGGGCTAAACTGCTGTACTGCAGCCAAAATGTTGTGAGTTCGATCCTGACGAGGGGCCAGGTTGACTCAGCCTCTTCTATCCTTCCAAGGTCGGTAACATGAGGACCCAGCTTGTTGTGGGCAAAATGCTACTTTTCCAATATTCATTTTGGTAGAGAAGTGTAATTATTATTGCTAACAATGTTTAAATATGACAATCCTTATTAAACATAACAATGTTCTAATTATGAGCTATTTCCTTGGCTCGAAAGCCAGTCGTATCCGACTCTAGGGTTCCATGCTCATCTCTGTTTCAAAGCCGAAGAGCCGGCGTTGTCTGCTTCTGCAGACGTCTCCATGGTCATGTGGCAGGCATGACTAGACACCGGAGCGCACAGAGCGCTGTTATCTGTTATAGCTGAGCTATCTACAATGTCTATTTCAGCCCTTATGCTCTATCAAGTTTTCTTTGTGGTCCCCTGTGAATCCACATGAATGGGTTTACTGAGCTAAACCCATTCGTGTAGGTTTACAGGTGACCATGAAGAAAAATGACGGTTACAGGTAAGCAACCTGTCATCATAGAGCCCTGGGAGCACAGGGGTTAAACTGCTCTACTGCAACCAGAACATTGTGAGTTCAATCCCAATGGGATCCAAGGTTGACTCGGCCACTTCCATCCTTCTGATTTGGGTAAAATGAGGGCCCAGCATGTTGGGGGCAAATTGTTCATTAACTTGTGAACTGCCCAGAGAGTGCACTAAGTGCTTATATGGGGCGATGTATAGAAGTGTCATGCCAGCCTGCATTCCTGGAAAGGTTTTTGCACCCTTGGCATTGGGTTGGCTCCCTGCACCTTTTGAAAATGCTCAGGAGGCGGTGTGGGAGGCAGATGGGATGTGGCAAAAGGCAGCACCACTGTTGCATGAGAGAAGGAGAGGAATGGTTTTGAGCTCTGCTCTTGCATCAGCTTGGCCAGAGAGCCAAAGGCGGCAACATGGACATCAACAGCAGGGGATGCTAGAGGACCAAAGGAGAGAGAGAGAGAGAGAGATTCAGGATGCACAAATAGATCAGAAACAAAACACAACTGCAAAAAAAAAAAAAAAAAAAAAAGACAAAACTGTTGTGGCACCTTAAAGCAGGGGTGCTCAAACTTTTTGGGCCACAGGCTGGTCATGTGGTTCAGCGGGCTGGACACATGGTTCCTCCCCCAAAAGTGGAAGTAAAACACGCCTTGCAATCTGCTTCACAACAGGGTGAGATAGATTTTAGCCCACCCTTTTCTTTGCTTAAACAATGGGTGCCCAAACTATGGCCCGTGGGCTGGATCCGGCCCCTGATGCCAATTCATTCAGCTGATGCCGCCCTCGTTGCTCCTGGAAGCAGAAGTAAGGAGCGACGAGGTCAGCATGGGCCAGATGAATTGGCATCAGGGGCCGAATCCAGCCCATGGGCCGTAGTTTGAGCACCCCTGCCTTAAAAACTAACTCTTGTATTTAAATATGAGCTTTCAGAGTGGTTTGGTTCTCCCTCTCTTTAAAAATGCTTCTTTCTGTTTCAAAATCTTTGATGGGAAATTAATCAGTCCCAGACAACCGCCTCTTCCTGGCTTCACGTGCGCACGCGCGCACGCACGCACACACCGTCCTCTCCAGTGGCCCTAATGATCCCTATGGACTTCACTTGGGGAAAAAAATTAATCAAGGCTGCTTTAGATGATGGCAAAGCAAACCAAACCATTAACGTCACCATCTGCCTTCTGGGAGGAACGGAAGACAAGTTTGCCGTAATTTTATCCCCTACAGACCTGTTTTAGTCAGGTAAAGGTAGAGGCTTCCCTTGCTCGAAAGCTAGTCGTATCTGACTGTAGGGTTCAGTGCTCATCTTTGTTTCATAGCCAAAGAGCCAGTGCTGTCTGCTTCTGCAGACGTTTCCATGGTCATGTGGCAGGCATGACTAGACACCGGAGCACACGGAACACTGTTTACCTTCCCACCGAAGTGGTCCCTATTGATCTACTTGCAATTTCTTGCTTCCGAACTGCTGGGTTGGCAGGAGCTGGGACAAAAACGGGAGCTCATTCCGTCCTGCAGTACTCGGGAATCGAACTGCTGACCTCCCGCCTCCCAGTCAGTCTTAGCCACTTGAGCCTCGGCAGTCTCTGCAGTTCTAGTCAAGGAGAGGTTTTTTTTTTACTAAAACTGGCAGCAATCTGTGAAATCATTTCTGGTTTTAAACAAAGTTGACCACGCCTCAAACAAATAAGGGAGAGGAGAGAAATCAGGGTGAAATGTACCCCCTGATGAACATTTCTTTTGTCTCAGAAATGTTGGGGGGGGGGGAAAGTGGGGGAGCGGTGGGTGGGTGGGGGTCTTCATATAGTTTTCCTCACCCATTGCAATCCATAGAAAACAAAGGGATATCAGAAACAAGTCTACTTCTGTTTCATTGACTACACCAGTGATGCCCAACCTTGGCACTTCAGGTGTTCTTGGACGTCAATTACCAGGGCTTCTGGAAATTGAAGTTCAAGAAAAGCTGGAGTGCCAAGGTTCGTCATCACTGGACTACACCAAGGCCATTGACTGTGTGGACCACAACAAGATGTGGCAAGTAATTAAAGAGACGGGAATACCAGAGCACCTCATATGCCTCCTGAGAAATCTGTACATGAGTCAAGAAGCAACAGTTAGGACAGAACATGGAATGACAGAGTGGTTTGGAATAGGAAAAGGAGTAAGACAAGGCTGCATTTTGTCACCATGCTTATTCAACCTATACACAGAGCACATAATGTGCAGTGCAGGGATGGAGGAATCACAATATGGGATTAAAATTGCTGGGAGAAACATCAACAATCTGAGATATGCAGACGATACCACCCTAATGGCAGAAAGTGAGGAAGACCTAAAGAATCTCTTGATCGGATTGAAGGAGGAGAGTGCAAAAGCTGGCTTGAGACTCAATATCAAGAAAACCAAGATAATGGCAACAGGCCCGATCAGTTCCTGGAAAATAGACGGGGAAGAAGTAGAAGCAGTGACAGATTTTACTTTCTTAGGATCCAGGATCTCTGCAGATGGAGATTGCAGCCATGAAATAAAAAGGCGACTGATGCTTGGGAGAGAAGCTATGAGAAACCTGGAGAACATAGTGAAAAGTAGAGACATCATCTTGCAAACAAAAGTTCGCATAGTCAAGGCAATGGTATTCCCAGTGGTGATGTATGGGTGTGAGAGCTGGACCATAAGGAAAGTTGAGCACAGAAGAATACACGCCTTTGAGATGTGGTGTTGGAGGAGAGTTTTGAGAGTCCCCTGGACAGCGAGGAGAACAAATAGGTCGATCTTAGAAGAAATCAACCCTGACTGCTCCTTAGAAGGTCAAATAGTAAAGATGAAGCTAAAGTACTTTGGACATCAAATGAGAAGGAAGCATTCACTTGAGAAGGCCTTGATGCTGGGAAAGGTGGAGGGAAAGAGAAGAAGGGGGTTTCTCCTGCCATGAACGCTGCTGTAAAATTTGTCCCTGACTGTCATAAATGAATTTATGACAGCCATGGGTGCATTTACGGCAGTATTTATGGCAGGTGTGGGCGTGTTTACGCATGCGCAGGTGTGTTTTATAGTTGTCATAAATACACCCACTTCCACAAGTTGCGAGGGTGGCAGCAGGCCACATGAAATGGTGCAGCAGACCAGGTCCGGCCCATGGGCCATAGTTTGGCCACTCCTCCTCCAAAGGCTGAAATGATGAAGCAGAGGCTGTTTTACTTTGGGCACATCATGAGAAGAAGGCAAGACAACAATGCCGGGAAAGGTGAAAGGCAACAGGAAAAGAGGAAGACAAAATGTGAGATGGATTGACTCTGTGAAGGAAGCCACAACGTATATGAATTTGCAAAAGCTGAGCAGGGTTTTTGGGGAGAGGACGTTTTGGAGAGCTCTCATCCATAGGGTCATTATAGGTCAAAGGTGACTTGATGACATGCAATGACAATAACAACAGCCCATAAAACAACCCTGTAAAGTGGGCTGGTATTCTCACTTCTGGTTTTCGGATGGGTACTGCTGGGGAAGGGGATGGGGTGATGAGAGATTTCCTTTTGCTGTGCGTTCAAAGGTGAGGCTGAGGAGTTGCACATCGCAGCCTCTCAGCTGAGATGCAGCACCACTGATAGAACCAGCATTCCTTTTGTGTAGCCCTAGGTGAGTCCCCGGTTGCCCTTGGATCCCTTCAGCGCATGGCATGCTTTCCAGAGGCCACAGGAGAAGCAGCCACAGAAGCATTGGGCCTGTTGGTCAGTTGTGTGCCCGTTTTCCAGCCAGGGTCTTCCTTCCTCAGGTCATCCTAAGCCAGGGCTGCCCAAACTACAGCCCGTGGGCCAGATCTGGCCCCTGATGCCAATTCATCTGGCCCATGGCACTTTTACTTCCCAGAAGCGGAAGTAAAAGTGCCACCATAGCCCCTCTCTGTCTCCTTTCCTCAAGACTGAACATGCCCAGGGCTTGGTTTCCACTATCCTCCGATCATCCTTGTTGCCCTTCTCTGGACCCGCTCTAGCTTGTCGGCATCTTTCTTAAAGTGCCCAGAATTGGATGATGTGGTCTGAATAGTGCTGAATAAAGGGGCACACGTAGTAGTAGTCGTAGTAGTACCTCACGGGTTTTGGAGACTAGACTTCTGTTAAATTCAGCCTAAAACAGCATTGGCCTTTTCTGCAGCCACGTTGCACTGTTGAACTCGGGTCCTGAGTTCTTGGTCTCTGAAGTCATCTTTGCAGCACGCAGCAAACAAAACCGCCGTCTGTAGAAAAAAGTTGCTCGGTCCAGGGCTGCTCTCGCCCTCTCTTTCCCTTGCACGGCTCAGGCTTAAAGGTCTTTGGCCAGGGAGACCGCTTGACCCTTCTTCACAGTGGCCCGGGACGGGAGGCATTATCGGCTGCAGGGTGGCCAGAGAGCAGCCAGCCTTTGGAAGCCAGGACTGACCCAGCACATACACACACACACACCCAGCCAGCGCCTCTTGGATCCGACCTCCACATTCCTCAGCACCACACCCTCATCCCTGCCTTGGCTCTGATTGTCCGCCTGTGCGCTCCAAATCTTCTCTACCTCTCTTCATTTTTCACTTGCTTGGTTTTTTTCTGCTCAGGGCTGAGGTCTTGTGTCTTCCCTCATTCTTTCTTCTTCCTTCCTTCCTTCCTTCCTTCCTTCCTTCTTTCTTGCTTCCTTGCTTCCTTCCTTCCTTCCTTTAGCCATCAGCTTAATGGGATTCCCACCTTTTCCACAAGACAACAGGAGTGGATTCAGAAGTCGTAACCCTGTTTAAAGTGGTCTAATAATGATGAAATAATTGTGTGCATGTGCGCATGCGCGCCTGACATTATGAGCCTTCCTTTTAAGTCTCTTTCTTGCCTTGGAAGACACTTCAAATGTTATCCCCAGGGGAGATGTGATTTTTGAGCTGGGTCTGAGACCCTGAATGTGTTACTCAGAATAAAGTTGCACAGAAAAATGGCAGCTGCCCCCCCCGCCCCCCCTTTCGTTCTCTGATAAGCCTGTTTTACTGTGGGTGGAGGGAGGGTTAGGGTAGCTTTTAGTGATGATGGTGTTGGTTTTTATGTGTTTTAATTTTGCTTTTAGATGAGGTTTTTATGTAATTGTTTTATTGGTAATGGCTTTATCTTTCTTGTATTGTACATATATGTATATTTTTCGGTTGTTGCCGCCCTCAGTGTAAAAAAGATAAAAGAGATCATTGTGGACTTTAGAAAATGCAAATTGAACATCCAGCCACTTATTATTGAAGGGAATTGTGTGGAACAGGCCTCGGTGTTTCGATTTCTGGGAATGGAGCTGAGGGATGATCTCACATGGGGAGCAAACACCAAGGATCTGATGATCAAGAGAGCATAGCAGAGGTTAGACTTCTTGAGAATCCTCAGGAAGAAGAACAACCTTTCAAAGGACCTGCTGTTGGCATTCTTCCACCACTGTACCATAGCGAGTGTGTTAACCTATGCTCTGTGTGCATGGTTTGGGAGATGTACAGCTAGGGAAAGAACTATGCTGTCCTGGGTCATAAAGACTGCAGAGGGGATACTCTTCCCACTCTAGATCAAATCTATGCCTCCAGGTGTTATAAGAAAGCTGTAGAGATTGCGCAAGATAGTGCGCACCCCGGGAATAATCTCTTTCAGCTTCTGCCTTCTAGAAGAAGGTATAGGGTCATAAAGACCAGGACCAGCCGCTTGAGAAATAGTTTCTACCCAAAAGCGGTCCTGGCTTTGAATGCAATGCAATGCAGTCTATGACGGAGCTTCTGTATAGAGTTTTTAGAGTTGGGGTGCCTGGCCTGGGCTTTGGTTCTTGAGAAATGGGTGCCTGCTTTTAGGTGAAGGTCTCCCTCTGGGATGAATGGATTGATTTATCCTTTCCGCATGGTCAGTGCACTCATTAGGGACCGAGAATAAAATAGGTCATGGTTTCCAGTGATGCTGTTCAAGGCCTCTGGCCAGTGGCTTTGGGTGGCTGGGATGGGGGTTTAGGGTGTGGGTGTGTGGGGTTTCTAGTGGCGACACATTGAAGGTCACCCCGCTGGGGTGGGGGGATTGCTCTCTCTCCATCCCTCTTAGCCAGGAGGGAAGAGCAGAATATTTTCATGGGGTTTTTGCAGAGCTCTTCAACTGGAGGTCTCCACAACCTCTGACTTTACTTGCCAGAAGTCTTTGGCCTCTCACAGAATGGGGATGTGAAGCAAGAAATGCTTGGGGAAATGTCCCCTTCTGCAGCTCTGGGGCTGAGGCCGAAGCCCCCGTGAATCCACACGAATGGGTTTGCTGAGATTCATCCGGCCCATGCTGTGCCGCCCTCGTCACTCCTGGAAGCGGGAGTATGCCCTGAGTCGGGTTCTGCCTGAGTGGGTGGCATATATAAATATGACTATTAAATTAAAATTAAATTAAGTAAAACGTGCCCGTACGGAGGAAGAGCCTTAACTGTACGGGCACATTTTACTTCCACTTCCAGGAGCGATGGGGGCAGCGTGGGCTGGATGAATCGCAGCAAACCCATCCATGCGGATTCACGGGCTTCTGGGAATTGAAGTCCAAGAACATCTGGAGTGCCAAGGTTTGCCATCACGGATATATAGAACGTTGGTACCTAACCATTCTGCAGTTCCAGCCCCCCACCCCCGGATGAAGGCGCCGTATTCAGCTGAAAAACATGCAGTGTGCATTTCCATTACCATTAAAGCAAATCCAAGCCCTCCCCTCTCCAAATATTCAGAAATGAGGGTGTGACTAGACTGGGAAGAAAATGCAAGAAAAACTCTAACGCACTTCTGTGCATTGTGCAAACGCCAGCGAGTGTGTGGTTGATGGATGCGGCTGTTTCCCCCCTGTATTCTCAGCTTTTCCTCCGGATCGGCAACGCTGTGGCCAACCAGTTCTGGGCTGCCAACGTCCCCCCCAGCGAGGCCATCCACCCCAGGAGTGACAGCCAGGAGCGGAGGCACTTCCTGACGGCCAAGTACAAGGAAGGGAAGTACCGTCGCTACCACCCGCTCTTTGGGAACCAGGAAGAGCTCAACAAGGTGCGTTCCTGGGGGGCGGGAAGGCAGCGGTCCCCCCCACCTCCCACCCTGAGCTGAGAACCCCATCCCCTCTGGTCTCAATCCGATGGCAAGGGTGGCTCAGGGCTTCCCCTGGCATTCCCTCCACCTTGCACAGCCCTGCTCGAAGGGGGATTCTGGGGAACAAACTCCCGATTTAGACAGGTGGATCAGCAGAAGATGCCGGGAAGGCAGACAGAAGGTGCAGGGCACTCTCCACTTATGGCTTTGGACTCCGATCCAGGTCCCATTCCAGGCAGGGCACCTGAACTCTAGCGCAAGCCACAGCAAACATCATTCTGGCCTCATAATAGCTTGCAGCACCGGCTGCGTTCATCGTTAAATACACATTCCTTACATTCCAGCAGTCTTTTGACTCACCAAACAGAGCGCATCTGGGCATGTACAAAGC
Organism: Bradypodion pumilum; assembly: GCA_035047305.1. NCBI lineage: Eukaryota > Metazoa > Chordata > Lepidosauria > Squamata > Chamaeleonidae > Bradypodion > Bradypodion pumilum. Next base: position 1,703,798 of record JAWDJD010000003.1, read on the forward strand.
AGAACTTAGAAAAGTTTTTTTTTTTTTTGGCAAAAGGGAAAGGTTAAAAAAAACTTCCCTTGCTTGAAAGCCAGTGGTGTCTGACTCTAGGGTGCAGTGCTCATCTCTGCTTACAGCCAAAGAACCAATGCTGTCTGAGTCTGCAGACGTTTCCATGGTCATGTGGCAGGCATGACTAGACACCGGAGTGCATGGAACGCTGTTACCTTTCCCACTAATAATAATTTCGTGTCAGATATTATTCTGGGCTGAAAGGATTTTTTGCTGGAGAAACTCCGCTCAGAGAAGCCCCAAAGGAGGCTCCTTTCATGTCCCTAAGAGCTGGGACAGAAATGAGCACTCAATCCACCATGTAGTACCTGGGTCTCAAAGTGCCAATTTGCTGGCCTTCCAGCTAACAAGGCAAGCTTCTTAACCACTGAGCCCCTGCCACCCCTGACCACTGCCTATGCTGACTAGGGAAATAATCCACATAACTGCAAGGCAAAATCTCACCCCAACTCTGCATTTTCAGGCTTGGATTATGCATGGCTAAAACCGTTCTCTTCAGCCTTTTGCTCCCTGTTTCCAAAGGCAAATGCTAATGTCTTAAAATAAACAGCATTTCACTTTTTGCATTAAAAAAGTCAGCCCACCCGAGGTATCCCTGGGCAAGAGGTGTCTTAACAGACAAACCAGTTGAACAGGAAGATCTTGGGTCTCTGGCGAGATCCCTGTGGGCCGCACTTTGTGTGTGTGCGTATGTGTCTTGCTTTTCCTACCCATCACTTGGAGGAGAAAACAGGATTCCTGCAGGTGAGATGTTGACCCGTTGGAACGATTGCACCGGAAGGCATTGTTGGCTAAAATACTGGACATTCTTCTAGTGATTCACAGATGATTATGTGGGTCTCTGTGCATGTGTGTGAAAGAGAGATTGAGATTGGGATCAGATAGCCGTTCACAAAAAGAGCTTTCCCCTCAGATATCTAGGTGGGCCAACTTGTCCAGGTGAGGTTTGTCAGCCTTCACCAAGCATCAGAGGTTGGGCTACATGACCAACAACTCTCCCACCCTACCTGTAAAATGGAAAAAGAGAACGGGAGTAAACCAAGTTAGGGTTGCCATATGTCCCGGTTTTCCGGGATTCTCCCGGATTCAAGCTGTCCCGGCCAGTTCAAGAAAAAACATGTAAAAGTCCTGGATTTTTAAATTTGAACACAGGAAGCATGATCACCCCTCACTCACCAAGGGATTTTTGAAAAGAGTTAATTCATTGCCTCCCTGGCTTTCTTACAATTATCCTGCTTGAAAGCAGTGAAGGCAAAACAGCACCCTGAGAAGCCCGCCGGGGAGAGGAGACACTTGCAAGTGAGATAACTGAAAGAAAGGCACAGAGGCAGTGAAATAACTCTTTGCAATAATCCCTTGGCTCACCTTGAAGTTTGGGGGACAAAGAGTCATCCTCAGCCCTTTTCCTCGAAAGCCGGGATGGAGCAAGAAATACCTATATCTAAGAAGCCAAACCTCCACCATACAATGGGACGGAGGATTCCTTCTTCACGTGACCACAAAGGGTTAATTGCATAGGGTCGGTATTACCTGTCTGCCCTGGGCAGGGATTCTGCGGGGTCTTAGAGCCGTGGTCTCCCTGACAGCCCCATCAAATGCATGCGCAGTTTGAAGAACACAATGGCTGTCCCGGTTTGGCGGGAGAGAATTATGGCAACCCTAAACCAAGTGGACAGAAGGGAACCTGGACAAACGACCCAGGGAGGGGACTGGTTTGGGCTCAGAGGAGCTGATCTGGCATGGATTTTAATGAGATCTTGGGATGCAGTGAACAAGAGAAATGGGCCAGGGCATGCTAGGAAGAAAGGGACAGGAGCTTGAAAGGATGAGGACTGGAAGCTTGAAGCTTGAGTGCCGAAGCCCATCAGGGGTGTTCTTAGGAATAAGGGGTTCCTAGGTGTGGAAGGGAGGATTTGAACCTTGCTTATTTCATGGATGGGAAGGGATTCCAGGGCAATGGAAGATCCAGGAATTTGGTGGCTTAGGGGTTAAGATACTGAGCTTGATGGCCCAGTTTGAGACCCGAGTGCAGCACGATGGAGTGAGGATCTGTCCCTGTCCCAGCTCCTGCCAACCTAGCAATTCGAAAGCAAGAAATTGCAAGTAGATAAATAAGTACCACTTCAGCAGGAAAGGTAACAGTGTTCTGTCTAGTCATGCCTGCCACATGATCACAGAAATGTATGCAGACTCAGACGGCCCTGGCTCTTTGGCTATAAACAGAGATGAGCACTGAACCCTAGAGTCGGACACGACTGGCTTTCGAGCAAGGGAGACTTTGTCTGTGTGAGACAGAATGCTGGACTGGATCATGGGCTCCTGTGGCCTCTTCCAGCAAGGCTCTTCTTATGTTCTTATGGTTATAGCCACAAGCAGCCACTGGGCAGTGTGCAGACTTTCCCAGGGCCTGACTTAGTCTCCCCATGGGGTGGCGGGCTTGGCTAAAGGACCTTCTCCCACCCCATTTGGACTGGACAGCTTATCTGTTGTTCCTCAAAAATTGCACTCCAGCCTTCAGAGCGGGGTGCCCAAACATTTAGGGCGGTGGGCCAGTCATGTGGTTCAGCTGGCTGGTCACGTAACGTTCCTCCTAACGGAAGAGGAAGTAGAATGCGCTTTGCAATCTGTTTTGCAACAGGATGAGATATATTTTAAGCTGCTATTTTCTCTGCTCAAACCCGGGCTGCCCAAACTACAGCCCATGGGCCGGATCCATCCCCCAACACCAATTTATCTGGCCTGCGCCACCCTCATAGCTCCCAGAAGTGGAAGTAAAACACGTTGCATTTACTTCAACTTCCGGGAGTGATGAGGGCAGCATGGGTTGGATGAATTGGTGCCTGGGGCCGGATCCAGCCCATGGGCCATAGCTTGGGCACCCCTGCTTCAGAGAGTGAAATCTGCTGCTGGGGCTTCTGCTGCCGCCAGAGCCTGGTTCTTTTTGGCTTTTGTGCCTGAACTGACTCCAGCCCAGTTTGGGGGAAGGGAAGCAAATTAATCTACTTTGTGTGATTTTTCTTTTTTGCTGCAAGCATCTGCACTCCATCAGGGCCGCATCGAGTTGCACCGGCCCACTTTCCCCCTCCCCGACTCCCTGGGGCTCCTCTGTTTCCCCTCCTCTGTACGGAAGCCTGGTCCCCACCCTTGGCCGGCTGAAATCTGGCCGCTGACCAGGCCAGCGCAGAGGCTCTGGAATTCCTCCCGTGGGCAGTTCACTTGCCCAACCGTTTCCCCCCTATAAAGAGGGCCGGCCACATCCTCTGCAGGGCCGACCTTCCACCCAGTGGGCCGGAGCATCACTCTTTCCTCACTTCTCCATGAAGTCCTGAGCCGTCTCCTGCAGCCGGCTCCGGCCCTGCTCCGACTCCCCTGGGGTATCCGGCCTGAGCCGAGGCTTCTTGGAAGAGGGTGGGATGGGTTCTGGCCTGAAGAGGTGCTGGTGGCCCCGGTATGGATCGACTCTACTCCATGTGTCCGCCTCCTCTTTCTCCTGCCTTTGCCTGTCCACCTCCTTCCCTCTCTTGACCCCTGGCCGGCTCATTCTCTCCACTGGCTCCTTCTCTGCAGGCGTTGTGTGCTGCTGTGACCACGAGTGACCTGGCAGAGACGCTGGCCCTTGTCTTTTGTGGCGCTGAGGTCAACTGCTACTCCGGAGACCCCAGCCACCCCTCCCCAGTCGCCTTAGCCGAGCAAGCGGGACAGAGGTTCCAGATGGAGTTTCTCTTGCAGAACAAGACCTCAGGTGAGAGGGGTGTGGGTGTGGGTGTGTCCGTCTGTCCGTGTGTGTGTCCGTGTCCGAGTCTCTGTGTGTGTCCATGTCCGTGTGTGTGTGTGTGTATGCATGGGGCAAATAATGACTGTTGACACTAAGGCTGGAATAGTACGGCAGAGCCTCGGTTAATAAACAGCTTGGTTAACATAAAAATCACATAACAAATGGAAAGCCATAGAAAACAGTGGCTTGGCTTAAGGAATTTCCCCCCCAGAATAGATTAATTGGTTTTCAATGCATTCCTATGGGAAACTGCATTTCGGTTAACATATTTTGGTTGTCAGTGCATTCCTATAGGAAACTGCATGCAATGCATTCCTATGGGAAATTCGGTTTAAGTAATTTTCTCTGTAAGAAACGTCCCGGGGAACGCATCAATGATGCTAACCAGGGTTTTACTGCATGTTGAAATCCACATAAGGCAAAGTCCCTTTTTTGATTTTCTTCTTCCGTATCCTGTTGAGATGTGAAACTGCCAAAATGAAGGCACCCTTTGGTGAGCTCGTTCTGCAGTTCCTTTTGCCTGACTTAGTGCGAGAAAGGTTAGCTGGCAACACAGGGGAGTTGTTACTAGGGTATTCTTGATTGTGGTTCAAAAATACCACACTCTTCGAGGAGGATCTTTCTGTGTATGCCACTTTTTTGATGACTTCCTTTTCACTGGTACCACAGGTGATCAGGTCACATATGCACACCTTCTCTGAGAACGTTTGGAGCATGGCTGATATGGTCAATGCAACATTGTCTTGGGTTCAAATGGAACTATTTGGATATCTCTTCCATATCTAGCAGAATTTCAAATGTTACCTCTTTGGATTAATAATAAAGCCGCCCTGAGTCGGCCTACAAGCTGAGTAGGGCAGGGTACAAATTAAAAATCTAATCTAATCTAAATTCATTCACTAAGAGATCAAGTTTTCTGAAGTGTGATTTGCAAGTGGCAAAAGCTGCCATTTTCTCTGCTTAAACCGGGGGTGCCCAAACTATGGCTCATGGGCCAGATCCGGCCCCAATGCCAAGTCATCTGGCCCAGGCCACCCTCGTTGCCCCCAGAAGCAGAAGTAAAAGGCACTAGTACAGGTGTGTTTTACTTCCACTTCAGGGGGGAACAAGGGCAGTGTGGGCCAGATGACTTGGCATCAGGGCCGTATCCGGCCCATGGACTGTAGTTTGGGCACCCCTGCCCTAGAGCCTGACAAAGGTGAAGCAAGGAGCATAAACCAGGCAGGTGGTTGTGAGCCAGAACAATGGCAATTGTGCGCTGGGGATCGCAGGCATTCAGCTCCCAAACAATGATTTTGAGGCCAGATTCTGATACGATCAGGACCAGGAACCCTCAAAGGGACAAACTGCAGAAGGTGGACGCAGTGGGCCAAAGAGTTCTTAATAACAAATGCAAGGAGCAATTGGCTTTTTTATGGCGTTTGAAATATGACTTAATTACACCCTTACTGCCATTAAAAGGGGAGAGAGAGGTAATTCTCTGCATTGGTCATGTGAGCCAGAGGTGTTAGGAATGGAACCTGGGGGACATGTGGAAGTCCTCCAGGACTCTATAATGTCAGATTGCTTACCTGTAACTCTTCTTCTTCTTCGAGATCACCTGTGGATTCACACGAATGGATTTGCTGCACGTATGCGCAGTAAACCCATTCATGTGGCTTCACAGAGACCACAAAGAAGAACTTGATTGAGTGTAGGGGCAGAAATAGACATTTTAGATAGCCCATAATTAGAACATTGTTATATTTAACAAGGGTTGTTGTACTTTAAAATTGTTATTGTTATATATTTAACCAGGATACAGCGATAGCAATGACACTTCTATACTGCCCCATATTAGCACTTTGTGCACTCTCTGGGTGGTTCACACGTTAATTAGCATTTTGCCTCCAACATGCTGGGTACTCCTCCAACCTACCTCAGAAGGATGGAAGGCTGAGTCAGCCTTGATTCCTGCCAGGATTGAACTCACAATGTTTTCACTGCAGGACATCAGTTTAACCCCATGTGCCACCAGGGCCCTATAATGACAGGTTGCTCAGCTGTAACTGTTGTTCTTCGTGGTTACCTGTGAATCCAGACGAATGGACTCACTGAGACCATGAAGAAGAAGAAGAAGATCTTGATAGAGGCATAGGGGCAAAAATAGACATTGTTGGTAGCCCCTCACCCCCCAGGGTTCTGAACAGACCTCACAACTTGGCTACAGGTTCATGGCTGGGGCTACCTGGGCAGGAGATGGCGCATGGCTTCAAGTGAAATGGACAGGCGGTGGAAGAACCAAGCTAGGGCACTGAAGTTCACAGTGGGAGACCCACATGCCAGGAGAAATTGGCAAGAAGGTGCACGAACCCTCCTGGCACAGGGGTCAAGCTAATGTCTTGCAGCCAAAAGCCTGCTCACAATCTGAGTTTGATCCCGATGGGCTCAGGGTTGACTCATCCTTCCATTCTTTCCAAGATCATCAAAATAGGAACCCAAGCCTGTTGGGGGTGTGTGGGGCAAACTGCTAATTACCTGGTGAGCTGCCCAGACAGAGAGTGCCCTAAGTACTGTGGACAGGATGGGTGCAGGGGGGGGGGAGGGGAGGAGGAGGAGGAGGAGGAAGAGTATACTATCTGTTATTGCTAAGAAGAGGCCACAGTTCAGCACAATCATGAATGACCCTCAACATCCTCTGAACGGAGATGAGCCTCAAGTCCACCGGCTTAGATCCAGGAAGAGCTTGATGGCAAGAACACACATTCTTCAGAGTTTTGTTGTTGTTGTTGTTCAGTCGCACAGTCAGTTCCGACCCTTTGCGACTCCATGGACCATTGTCCTCCAGGCACCTCTGGCCTCCACCATCCTCCTCAGCCTGCCTAGTTCTGTGCCCATTGCGTCCACAATACCATCTATCCATCTCATCTTTGGATGCCCCCTTCTTCTTTTGCCCTCCACCTTTCCCAGCATCAAGGCTTTCTCAAGTGAGTCCTCTCTTCTCATTTGATGTTCAAAGTACTTCATCTTCATTATTTGACCTTCTAAGGAGCAGTCAGGGTTGATTTCTTCTAAGATCAACCTATTTGTTCTCTTTGCTGTCCAGGGGACTCTCAAAACTCTCCTCCAACACCACATCTCAAAGGCATCTATTCTTCTGCGCTCAGCCTTCCTAATGGTCCAGCTCTCGCACCCATTCATTACCACCGGGAATACCATTGCTTTGACTATGCGAATTTTTGTTTGCAAGGTTATCTCTCTGCTTTTCAGTATGTTCCTCATAGCTTGTCTCCCCAAAGTTAATCGTGTTTTTAGTTCATGGCTGCAGTCACCATCTGCAGAGATCTTGGATCCTAAGAAAGTTAAATCTGTCACTGCTTCTACTTCTTCCCCATCTATTTCCCAGGGACTGATGGGGCCTCCGTTGCCATTATCTTGGTTTTCTTATTTATTTATTTTATTTATTACAATATTTGTATCCCGCCTTCCTCATCCCAAGATGACCCAAGGCGGCTTCCAACATGGTCTAAAAACTTCAATTGGAACATCAGTTAAAACATCAAATTAAAAATCCAGATTAAAACAATTTTTAAAAAACTCATTCATAAAAACTATCCAAAAACCCTCTTGATGTTGAGTCTCAAGCCAGCTTTTGCACTCCCTCCTTTCAACCTAAGCAAGAGCTTCTTTAGGTCCTCCTCCCTTTCTGCCATCTGGTATTGTCTGCGTATCTCAAATTGTTGATGTTTCACCCAGCAATTTTGGCCCCAACTTGTGATTCGTCCATCCCTGCATTGTGCATTATGTGCTCTGTATATAAGTTGAACAAGCAGGGTGACAAAATGCAGCTTTGTTTTACAAGAGCAAACCCAAATTGGAAGATGGAGGAAGGAGCTCACTGGACAAAGAATACTGTATCATAATAGCTGAGGATCTCAACCTCTCCTTCGTCACTTGGAGGACCCTGTCCCTAAATGTCAGACCCACAGGCTCAAGTGGGGGCTACTGGCAGGCAACAACACACTGTGTGAATGTGGAGAGACACAGAATCCGGCTCATCTACTGGTCTGCTGGTTACTACTGGAGATATGTACCGATGAGGACATGGGTTTGGCCAATGACAAAGCTAAGCAGTCCAGGGTTTGATGGAGGACAAGGATATCAATGGCTGTAATTATGGATACCTAAGGACAACTTCCGGGTTGGAAGATGGGATGGATTCCCACTGTTGGAAGCAGTCATGCTCCTCTGTAGCCTCTCCAGGTGGATTTCATTTTCCTCGCTAGCATCTACCAAAGATCCCATGGGCCAACTCAGCTCTACCTGCCATGATACAAAACAGATTCCACAAGTTTAACTCTGCAGGGCTTCCTGGACATCTCCAAGGGTATCAATGGCTATAATGATGGATACCTAAGGACAACCTCTGGGTTGGAGAGATAGGCAGGATATCTCTCCAGGCCATTTCCAGGGAATCCTAAGCAGGTGAAGGCATCTGCTTGGGAAGGAATACCCTGAAGAAAATGGTGAGCCACTGGGTGAGACAGAATGCTGGACTGGATCATGGGCTCCTGTGGCCTGTAATCCAGCAAGGCTGTTCTTATGTTCTTATGATCAGGACATGAAAGAAGAGCCAGCAAAGGAAGCTCCCAGTGGCCTAGCCCAGGATTAAGACCACAAGCAGCCAGACAGGAGGGACAACCGTTGGGGGCTTACCATATACCCTATGCTCAGACCCATTCCTCTCTAGCTCGAGGCCAGTGGCTTGGGCAGCCTTCTCCCTCAAGCTGGTGCCATGCCAGCTGAGGAGGATGGGCATGGCAGTGGCAAACATCTGGAGGAGCCAGGGGAAAAGCTGAGCTCTGGGGTTTCACTCCCAGCCTAGCAGGCCTCCAAGAGAAGAAACGTCCTCTGTTTTTCTCCAAAACAGGGGTGCCCAAACTTTTCAGGCAGCGGGTCGGTCATATGGTTCAGTGGGTCGGTCATGCAGCTCTTCCACCGGAAGTGGAAGTAAAATGCACCAAGCAATCTGTTTTGCAACAGGATGAGATAGATTTTAAGATGTCATTTTCTCTGCTTAAACCAAGGATGCCCAAACTACAGCCTGTGGGCCAAATCCGGCCCCTGATGCCAATTCATCTGGCTCACACCTCCCTCGTTGCTCCTGGAAGCAAAACACACCCAATACTGGCGTGTTTTGCTTCTGCTTCCGGGAGAGAGGAGGGTGGTGTGGGCCAGATTAATTGGTGTTGGGGGCCAGATCTGTAGTTTGGGCACCCCTGCTCCAAAGGGACCTCCATTCCTTCCCACCTTCCCATAAAGTGCCAGACTAAGATGCTTCCCAATCCACTAATTCCCCTCTTCCTGCTTTTGAGTGTTTTCTGGGGCAAACGCAGCCAAATCAAACATCAGCAAGAGGGAGAAGGGAGACGTGATGCAAACCAGATGTTTGCAAGGAAGAGAAGGGGGAAAATCCCCACCCTAGACCCATCAAAGCTTTCACTCTCAGCAAGGAAGAAGCGTGTTTGTTCAGCCTGCTTGTCTTTCTTTCTCAAGTCCTCCTCCAGACTTAACGGAGGCCCTCTCTCTTTCTGAAGAGACGGGACCTTTGGCCCTCCATGCTAGCAATTCATGCTCTGCATGATCCGAAAGTTACACAAGGTGTGGGGAGAAATCAGGAAATGGGAAGGACAAGGCAGCCAGGGAGGAGATGATAATCTCTTTCTGGAATTTGACTGCAGCTGCGAAGAGTCACTTTTGCCAAACGCTCCAAGCCCAGTTGAAGTAGAATTGCTCCCGAGCACAATAATGCACATACTGTAGTACATTGTGAGTTTTGTGTTGCAAGAAGAGGAGCCTGGGTGGCACAGGGGTTAAACGGATGTCCTGCAGCCAAACCATTTTGAGTTCAATCCTGGTGGGAACCAAGGTTGGTTCAGCCTTCCATCCTTCCAAGGTTGGTCAAATGAGGATCCAGCATGTTGGGGACAAAATGCTAATGCATTTGTGAATTGCCTGGAAAGTGCACTAAGCGCTTCTTTGGGGCGGCACAGGAGTGGAATTGCTACTGCTGTTCTGCACTGTTCTGTTTGCTGCAGTTTGCAAATGTTCCTCTTCAGCAGGGGTGCCAAAACTTTTCGGTCCATGGGCCGGTCACATGGTTCAGCGGCCGGTCACATGGTTCCTCCCACTGGAAGCAGAAGTAAAATGTGCCTTGCAATCTGTTTTGTGGCAGGATGAGATAGATTTTAAGATGCCATTTTCTCTGCTTAAACCAAGGGTGTCCAAACTACGGCCCGTGGGCTGGATCTGCCCCGACGCCAATTCATCCATCCCATGCAACCCTCGTCCCTCCCGGAAGCGGAAGTCAAATGTGCCCAGGAGGGAAGAGGGCAGTGTGGAACGGATGAATTGGCATTGGGGCAGATCCGGCCCACAGGCCATAGTTTGGGCTTGACCTGGAAGTGTGGATTGTGGCGCAGGTGCCCTGCCCCAAGGGGGCATAGCTGGATCTGGAGTGAAAGGGAGAACTCAAGTGAGGGAGAGTCGCTTCGACCACACGCCCAAGAAAGACGGTCTCCTCTTGGCGGGGTTTCTTTTGCTTTCGTTCCGTTTTCCTTGGCCATTGATTCACCCACAGAGAAAGGGAAGCAGCCAAGAGCTGACCACACTGAATGAAGAGGCCCCTTTCCCAGAGTCTCTCCAGGCTGGAGTTCCCAGCGGGTCTTGAACCTGTGACCAGGGTGGGGTGTCGGTGAGGGCTTGGGTAAAGACCCTGGCTGGAGGAGCAGAGAGCGATAGGTGAGCAGCCAGTACAGAAGCCTCTCTGCACCAAAGCTTGGAAATGTTGTAAAAAGTTTTGGTGGACTCCAAGTCTGAGAATTCCCCAGGTAGCATGGCCAGTGGTGATACAGGTATGGGGGATTCTGGGCATTGTAGTCCAACTCAATGAGGACAGCAGGCAGAAACATAAATTCTGGCAGAACAAATGCAAGGCAACAATCAGGAAAGCAAAGCAAGACTTTGAGGAGCGTATAGCTAAAAATACTCAGAGAAATAACAAAGACTTCTTTAAGTACATTAGAAGTAAGAACCCAACTAGGAAGGCCATTGGACCATTAGATGACAATGGAAGGCAAGGGGTTATTAAAGAGGAAACAGAGATTGCAGAGAGACTCAATGAATTCTTTGCTTCAGTATTCACTGAAGAAGACAGAGGCCACATGCCCAAAACAGAGCCTATATTTGTAGGGAGGGAAACTGAAGAATTAAGCCAGATAGAAATAACCAGGGAGGAGGTCCTTGCATGTCTTGTTAAACTAGACGCTAACAAATCACCAGGACCAGATGGAATCCATCCACGAGTTCTCAGGGAACTTAAAGATGAAATTGCTGATCTCCTAGCCAAAATATATAATCTTTCCCTCAAATCAGGCTTTGTGCCTGATGACTGGAAGGTAGCGAATGTAACACCAATTTTCAAAAAAGGATCCAGGGGTGATCCAGGAAATTACCGACCTGTCAGTTTGACATGTGTCCCAGGTAAAGTGATGGAAACCATCCTAAAAGATAGAATTAATAGGCACATAGAAGAGAAGGCGCTGCTAAAGGAGAGCCAACATGGCTTTTGCAAGGGCAAATCATGCCTCACTAATCTGTTGGAATTTTTTGAGAGTGTCAACAAGCATGTGGATAAGGGGGATCCAGTTGACATTGTTTATCTGGACTTTCAGAAGGCTTTTGACAAGGTCCCACACCAAAGGCTCTTGAATAAACTTACCAGTCATGGAATAAAGGGACAGGTCTTGTCCTGGATCAGCAACTGGCTAAGGGACAGGAAACAGAGGGTAGCACTCAATGGACACTTCTCCAAGTGGAGGGAAGTAAAGAGTGGGGTCCCCCAAGGTTCAGTACTGGGACCCCTGCTTTTCAACCTCTTCATAAATGATCTAGAGGTAGGAGTAAAAAGCAAGGTAGCCAAATTTGCTGACGACACTAAATTATACAGGGTAGTGAAAACTGTGAGAGATTGTGAGGAGCTCCAGAGGGATCTCTCGACACTGGGGGAGTGGGAAAAACAGTGGCAAATGAGTTTCAACATTAGTAAGTGCAGAGTGATGCATGTTGGGGCAAAGAACCCCAATTACATTTATAAACTGATGGGGTCTGAACTCTCTGCGACAAACCAGGAAAGGGACCTTGGTGTCCCGGTGGACGAGAGCTCAATGAAGGTGTCAACCCAGTGTGCCTCAGCAGTGAAAAAAGCAAACTCAATGCTAGGGATCATTAGGAAGGGTATAGAAAATAAGTCAGCAAGTGTCATTTTGCCTCTTTATAAATCTATGGTGAGGCCCCATCTGGAATACTGTGTACAGTTCTGGTCGCCATACCTCCAGAAGGATATTATGGAGTTGGAGAAAGTACAGAGGAGGGCAACCAGAATGATTAGGGGACTGGAACACCTTCCTTACCATCTGAGGCTGCAACGGTTGGGCCTCTTCACTCTTGAACGACGACGTCTAAGAGGTGACCTGATTGAAGTTTATAAAATCATGCACGGTGTGGACAAAGTGGATAAGGAAAAACTGTTTTCCCTATCGCACAACACTAGAACTAGGGGACACTCCATGAAACTTTTGGGTACTAGTTCTCAAACAAATAAGAGAAAGTACTTTTTCACCCAGAGGATCACTGGTCTATGGAACTCCCTGCCAGAAGAAGTGGTGACTGCTGTCAGTCTTGACAGCTTTAAGAAAGGATTAGACAAGTTCATGGAGGAGAAGAGTATCAATGGCTATAATTATGGATACTTAAGGACAACCTCCGGGTTGGAGAGATAGGCAGGATATCTCTCAATGCCATTTCCAGGGAATCCTAAGCAGGTGAAGGCATCTCCTTGGGAATACCCTGAAGGAAATGGTGAGCCACTGTGTGAGACAGAATGCTGGACTGGATGGGCTGTGGCCTGTTCCAGCAAGGCTGTTCTTATGTTCTTATGTTCTTATAGCTTGCCCAAATTTTGCTACCTGATTGCCCATAGCTGGTCATGTGACACTCCTTGAGCCTGTAAAAGGGAGAGGCTTTGGCTTGTGTATGTATTTACATTATTTGTACAGTACTCCACCTTTCTCCTATAAAGCACCCAAGGCAGCTTGCATCATTAAAAAAAAATACAACATGAAAGCTCAAAGCAAGTACAATATTAAAACAGATATAAAGCAAATATCATTTTAAAATGTGCATAAAAACCATAATGAAGGCACATTTAAAAGCCACAAGGTACAAGTAATTCTATTTTAAGATTCCTCTTCTTCTAATCCATGTGCATTTATTTCTCCCTGGTACATTTCATTGTGAGACTCCCCTTGTTACCCCCTTCCGGCTTGAGAAGGAAGGAGCCATTCATTACCATTCTGAGTTCAGTTCTGTAAAGGTAAAGGCTTCCCTTGCTTGAAAGCCAGTCGTATCCGACTCTAGGGTGCAGTGCTCATCTCTGTTTCAAAGCCGAAGAGCCAGCGCTGTCTGCTTCTGCAGACATTTCCGTGGTCATGTGGCAGGCATGACTAGATACCGGAGTGCACGGAATGCAGTTCTGTAACCAACTGTATATCTATTTGACACTTGTGATATCCAGGCCACAACTAGTTAGTGTGCTGATCAGAATATCATGGGGCACTTTGTCAAAGGCTTTGCTGAAATCAAGATATATTATGTCTACAGCATTCCCACCATCTACCAAGGAAAATACCAGACTGAAAATTTAATGGAACAGTTAAGACACATATTAGAAGTTCTTCCATCTTTCTATCTATGAGAGAACTTCTAATATATGTCTTAATTGCTCCATTAGATTGACCTGTGAATTAAAGTGAAAGAAGAGGTTAACAAAAGGAAATGTTTTAAAAGAGATTCAGGGACAATTTATTGAGTACTAGCAAAGGTTGCCCGGCGTTGCCGGGCTGTTTTAAATGGTGTTGGAAAGTTTTTGTTGTTGTTGTTGTTAATGTTTGTAAAGAAGAGGTTAATCTATATTTGAAATTTTTAAAATTTTTATTTATACAAATTTTTTTGATGGCCTGTTTTAAACTGTGATGAGTTTTGTTTGGTGTTTTGGTTTTGTGGATAAAAAAAGATTAAAGGATGATATACTTTTTCGAAAAACTCTTGGGGCCTTTTGTGTGGGGCTATTGTGTCTTTTTGAATTTTTTTTGTTATTGTGGGCAGCAAGTGCTGCTGGTAGGGGTTATCTTGTATTTTGACTGTTTTTTCTCTCGTGGCCTCTGGGTGGAGCTTCTTCCAGCAAGTAGTCTCTTTCTTTATTCATTTCTTTTCCAGTCGTTGTGGTATGAGGTCGGGTGGTGGTGAGTTAGCTGTTTTTCTTTATGTGGGGAGGTGGTGGTGGTTGGATTTTGTGGTGTTTGGCTGGGTGCTGGGTGTGTTTGGAAATGTTTGTTGTTGTTTACTTTTTTGGTGTTATTTTTGTTTGTTTTTGTGTATTTTTGAATGTTTTTGATTGTTTTTGTGTTTTTTGGTGTCCTGGGGGGGGCAACCCCTCTCAGACAGACTCCTTTGGTCCCCCCAACCCTCTGAACCCCAGGGGAGCCAGTAGAGAGGGGGATTCCCCCCCACTCCATTTTTAAAGAGAAGAAACCACTTGGTTTCTTCTCTTTAATATGGGGCGTGTGTGTGTGTGTGTGTGGGGGGGAATCCCCTCTCTGCCGGGTCCCCTGGGGTCAGGAGGGTGGGGGAGACAAACTCCTTTTGTCCCCCCACCCTCTGAACCCCAGGGGAGCCAGTAGAGAGGGGGAGCACAACACCCCCCACCCACCCAGTGATATTAAAGGGGAAACTCCGATTAGGAGCTTCAAGCGCCGTTGGGGAGGGGGGCTTTGTTCCCCGCGGCTTGGCGGACTTGCTCTCCTGGTGTTTTTGTTTTTGCTTTATTTTTTGGGCGCCAGCTTCTTCAGCGTCTGCACGCTCATGGCGCGCAGGACGCTGGGGCTTGTAGTTATGGGTTGGTGCTTTGTGTTTGTGCTGCGTTTTTTTAAAATGCTTTTCTTTTGATTGGCTGCGGCGCGTTTCTGAACGCTGCACCGTGCGAGAGCCTCTCAGCCTGATTGGCTCTGGTGCGGCGCGGCGCAAGGAATGTTGGGAAGTGAAGTTGTTTCCCTTTCTTCGTGTTTGTGGGGCTGTTGCCCCACTGCCGGTTTTTTCAATCCTTCGTTGACCTGCGTACCCAGATCGGCCGTGTGCACGAAGGGTGAGTGCAGGCAAGTAGGGCGAGGCATAGCAACCTATAGCCAGTTCCAACGGTTAACCCTTGGATTTATAGGTTAAGATGTCCTAGTTAAAGAGAAAGGAGCAAGACCAGGAAAAGAATACACAACTTTCTGGAAAGGGGATAAATCTGTAAACTAATGTTACACACTGATAATAGGTTGAAGGTTTATAATGTCCCGTTAGTGGTGCGTGCACATATTTGATTACGTAATTGTCTATTTTTTATATTGCTGTTATTGTGGTTGATATTATTGTTAGTTTTATGATTAGTATCTTTACTTTATATTATTTTTAAAAATTAAAATGACATAAAGAAAAAATAAGAAAAACGTTATCCCATTGAATGTAAACAGATTGTTGGTGTTTTTGTTTTTATTTATTTATTTATTTTTATTTTTATTTTTATTTTTATTTTTATTATTATTATTATTATTATTATTATTATTATTATTATTATTATTATTATTATTATTATTATTATTATTATTATTAAAGGTAAAGTTTCCCTTGCTCAAAACCCAGTTGTATCCGACTCTAGGGTCCAGTGCTCATCTCTGTTTTAAAGCTGAATTGCCAGAGCTGTCTGCTTCTGCAGACGTTTCCGTGGTCATGTGGCAGGCATGACTAGACACCGGAGCGCACTGAACACTGTTCACCTTCTCACCAAAGTGGTCCCTATCTATCTACTTGCAATTTCTTGCTTTCGAACTGCTAGGTTGGCAGGAGCTGGGACAAAGGCGGGAGCTCATTCCGTCCTGCAGTACTCGGGAATTGAATTGCTGACCTTGCACCTCCCAGTCAGCGTATTATTATTATTATTATTATTATTATTATTATTATTATTATTATTATTATTATTATTATTATTATTATTATTATTATTATTATTATTATTATTATTATTATTATTGCCTTGTTCATAATCCATGGAATACATGATGCCTTTTCTATTTACATTGACTTTGGTGATTTTAGAGCAAGGGTGTCCAATCTTTTTGGCCCATGGTTCAGTGAGCTGGCCATGTGGTTCCTCCCACCAGAAGTGGAAATAAAAAGCACCTGGGCATGCGCAGAATGCTGCCGTAAATGCACTTGTGGCTGCTATGTTTTACTTCCACTTCCGGGTGGGGCGTGGGCCAAATGAATTGGCCCCGGGGCCCCAGATCTGGCCCACGGCTTGTAGCTGGGGCACCCCTGCTTTAGAGGGCCAGTCCTGCCATTGCCCCCTCGCTTGGAGGGTCCCTGGGGCATGAATGACTACGTGACGTTGATTTAACATGCCTTTCCCGTGTGTCTTGCCTTTGCAGAAACCCCTCAGTTGGAGGTTAGCCCCGGCCTTGAGAAACATTACTCGGTCATCCTGCCTTCTGTTGCTCACAACGGCTTCCTCTACAAGGCACCTTCCATGGCGAAGTTGGTCCACGAGCGGAAATCCCGGGATGGTAAGGCGAGCCTGGAATGAGAGGGTGGACTGGCAGCGCATGTTTTCTAGGATCGGGAGGGTGGGTTATCACCTGTGGAGACAGAAAGCTCCTCCTCTGCTCCAAACAGGAGGAGGTGAAGGAGGCCCCAAGAGGCTGGGAGGGAACACCTGGCAAAGGAATTACCTGGAGGCTGGTGGCTCTGGCCTTAGAGAGGAGGAGGAGGAGGAGGAGGAATCAACGCACTGGGGTTTTTTGCTTGGAACTTGGTGGGATCTCTCCATGGTCCTGAACCTATTTGTGAACTTTCAGCTCCTTAAGTTAGAGCAGGGGTCCCCAAACCTTTTGGGCTGTGGGCCGGTCATGTGGTTCAGTGGGCCGGTCACGTGGTTCCTTCCACCGGAAGCGGAAGTAAAACACGCCTTGCAGTCTGTGCTTTGCAACAGGATGAGATAGATTTTAGGCTGCCATTTTCTCCGCTTAAACCAAGGGTGGCCAAACGACAGCCCGTGGGCCAGATCTGGGCCCCAACAGCAATTCATCTGGCTCACACCACCCTCGTCGCTCCAGGAAGTGGAAGCAAAACGTGCCGTACAGTTTAAGCAGAGAAAATGGTTTAAGCAGAGAAAATGGCAGCTTAAAATCTATCTCTTGCAGTTGCAAAACAGATTGCAAGGCGTCTTTTGCTTCCGGTTGGAGGAACCACATGACTGGCCCACTGAACCATGTGACGGGCTCGCTGAACCACATGAACTGGCCCATGGCCCAAAAAGTTTGGGCACCCCTGGTCTAGAAGTGTAATTGGTATAGCTGTTTATGGCCCCACGGACAGAGCATCCCAGAAGCCTCCCAAAGGGAACCTGTTGTTGTTGTTGCAATTCCCAAACAGGGCGCTCAACTTGAAGAATCCGGTTCTGGCTTTTCCTTCACTGGAGGAGTCCTTCATATTGTTTCGCATTGCCTCAAAAGTGGCCGGAAAAACTCACGCAGAGGCAGCTGAGCTCTGAACATTCCTCTTCCTCTCCCAACACAAACACCCACCCGCAGGAGCCCTTGTGGCCATACCTGTCAAGTATCCCGCATTGGCCGGGAAATCCCGTATTTTGGCCCTCCTTCACCCTCTTTCCTGCCATCATCCAGTATTGGGGCGGCCGGGGAAAGGGGTTTATGCACATGCATCCCCCCAGAGGCAGTGGTGCGCATGCGTGAAGAGGTTTCTGCACATGCACAGAAACCCCTTCGTGCATGTGCCCCCCCGAGACAGCGGTGCGCATGCGCGAAGGGGTTTCTGCGCATGCGCGAAGGGGTTTCTGCGCATGCGTGCCACACCCGGAGAAGTTCCCAGATTTCTACGGAGACAACTTGACAGGTATGCCTTGTGGCACAGTGCCCTGCAACCCAAAAGTTGCGAGTTCAGTCCTGACGAGGCTCAGGGTTGACTCAGCCCTTCCATTGTTCCAAGATCGGTTAAAGGAGGATCCAGCATGTTGGGGGCAAAACGCTAATTAACTTGTGAACCACCCAGAGAGGGCACTAAGCACTGCTATGGGGTGAGGTATATATAAGTCTGATTGCTTGGTTTTGTGTATTTATTCCTGCCCTCTTCCTCTTCCTCCTACAGAGTTCAGCCGCCGATGGTGCCGTCTCCATGATGGCATCTTCTGCTACTATGAAAGCAACACCAACACGGTGCCCAACGGAGAGATCAGGATGCAGGAGGTCGTGTGTCTCGTGAATAACCCGCCAGACACTCATGGGTAAGGGGTCTGCCCTCCTTCTTTCTGCTTGGGAACGGCCCTTCCGCCTCTCTTGGCTCCACACGGGCTGTTTTGCTTATTTTGTTGTAGTTAAAAAGGGGACTTGCACACTTGTGTGAATCTGCTTATCTAGGCCAACATGTTCTTGTTCACCTCCCGACGACTGTTTGTCGAACAGCCGTTGTTAAGGAAGTTATCAGTGTGTGCGTGCAAGTGTGTGTGGCATTTCTGTCCCCCGGTTCTCTTTCCTGTCCTGGTGGCAGCTGTGTAAAATGCCAGCCTAGTTGGATCACGATCCAAGCAGCTGTTGAAACAGGCTAGAACAGGGTTCCTCAAACTAGGCTCTCCAGCTATTCTTGGACTTCAGTTCCCAGACGCCCAAGTCAGCACATCTGCTGATCAGGGCTTCTGGGGATTGAAGTCCAAGAACACCTGGAGTGCCAAGGTTGGCCACCCCTGGGCTAGAG
Organism: Bradypodion pumilum; assembly: GCA_035047305.1. Taxonomy (NCBI): domain Eukaryota; kingdom Metazoa; phylum Chordata; class Lepidosauria; order Squamata; family Chamaeleonidae; genus Bradypodion; species Bradypodion pumilum. The sequence continues at coordinate 1,722,528 of JAWDJD010000003.1, forward strand.
GCTACAAAAGCTTGTGCCAAATCACACTTGTTAGTCTTTTGTGGTTCTTTGGTGCATCAAGTTACCTCTGATTTACAGCAACCCGCCTGTGGCTTTCCAGGTATGTGATACGTTCATGAAGTGGCTTCCTTCCTGTGCCATCCTCCAGTCTGTTTCATGGCCATGGGAATCAGACTGGAGAATGGCACAGGAAGGAAACCACTTCATGGGAAGCTTGGTTGCATAGCTGTCAAGTATCCCGTATTGGCTGGGGAAACCCCTTATTTTACCCTCTTTCCCGCCGTCATCTCTTATTAATTAGACTGCAATGCCCTATTGCCACCATTGGAGGGCAGCACAGGATAAGCATCGCTGTCAAGTATCCCGTATTGGCCGGGAAAACCCCTTATTTTACCCTCTTTCCCGCCGTCATCCCTTATTAATTAGACTGCAATGCCCTATTGCCACCATTGGAGGGCAGCACAGGATTAGCATGGCTGTCAAGTATCCCTTATTGGCCGGGAAAACCCCTTATTTTACCCTCTTTCCTGCCGTCATCTCTTATTAATTAGACTGCAATGCCCTATTGCCGCCATTGGAGGGCAGCACAGGATAAGCATCGCTGTCAAGTATCCCGTATTGGCCGGGAAAACCCCTTATTTTACCCTCTTTCCCGCCGTCATCCCTTATTAATTAGACTGCAATGCCCTATTGCCACCATTGGAGGGCAGCACAGGATTAGCATGGCTGTCAAGTATCCCGTATTGGCCGGGAAAACCCCTTATTTTACCCTCTTTCCCGCCGTCATCTCTTATTAATTAGACTGCAATGCCCTATTGCCGCCATTGGAGGGCAGCACAGGATAAGCATTGCTGTCAAGTATCCCTTATTGGCCGGGAAAACCCCTTATTTTACCCTCTTTCCCGCCGTCATCCCTTATTAATTAGACTGCAATGCCCTATTGCCACCATTGGAGGGCAGCACAGGATTAGCATGGCTGTCAAGTATCCCGTATTGGCCGGGAAAACCCCTTATTTTACCCTCTTTCCCGCCGTCATCTCTTATTAATTAGACTGCAATGCCCTATTGCCGCCATTGGAGGGCAGCACAGGATAAGCATTGCTGTCAAGTATCCCTTATTGGCCGGGAAAACCCCTTATTTTACCCTCTTTCCCGCCGTCATCCCTTATTAATTAGACTGCAATGCCCTATTGCCACCATTGGAGGGCAGCATAGGATTAGCATGGCTGTCAAGTATCCCGTATTGGCCGGGAAAACCCCTTATTTTACCCTCTTTCCCGCCGTCATCTCTTATTAATTAGACTGCAATGCCCTATTGCCGCCATTGGAGGGCAGCACAGGATAAGCATCGCTGTCAAGTATCCCGTATTGGCCGGGAAAACCCCTTATTTTACCCTCTTTCCCGCCGTCATCTCTTATTAATTAGACTGCAATGCCCTATTGCCGCCATTGGAGGGCAGCATAGGATAAGCATCGCTGTCAAGTATCCCTTATTGGCCGGGAAAACCCCTTATTTTACCCTCTTTCCCGCCGTCATCCCTTATTAATTAGACTGCAATGCCCTATTGCCACCATTGGAGGGCAGCACAGGATTAGCATGGCTGTCAAGTATCCCGTATTGGCCGGGAAAACCCCTTATTTTACCCTCTTTCCCGCCGTCATCTCTTATTAATTAGACTGCAATGCCCTATTGCCGCCATTGGAGGGCAGCACAGGATAAGCATTGCTGTCAAGTATCCCTTATTGGCCGGGAAAACCCCTTATTTTACCCTCTTTCCCGCCGTCATCCCTTATTAATTAGACTGCAATGCCCTATTGCCACCATTGGAGGGCAGCACAGGATTAGCATGGCTGTCAAGTATCCCGTATTGGCCGGGAAAACCCCTTATTTTACCCTCTTTCCCGCCGTCATCTCTTATTAATTAGACTGCAATGCCCTATTGCCGCCATTGGAGGGCAGCACAGGATAAGCATCGCTGTCAAGTATCCCTTATTGGCCGGGAAAACCCCTTATTTTACCCTCTTTCCCGCCGTCATCCCTTATTAATTAGACTGCAATGCCCTATTGCCACCATTGGAGGGCAGCATAGGATTAGCATGGCTGTCAAGTATCCCGTATTGGCCGGGAAAACCCCTTATTTTACCCTCTTTCCCGCCGTCATCTCTTATTAATTAGACTGCAATGCCCTATTGCCACCATTGGAGGGCAGCACAGGATAAGCATCGCTGTCAAGTATCCCGTATTGGCCGGGAAAACCCCTTATTTTACCCTCTTTCCCGCCGTCATCTCTTATTAATTAGACTGCAATGCCCTATTGCCGCCATTGGAGGGCAGCACAGGATAAGCATCGCTGTCAAGTATCCCGTATTGGCCGGGAAAACCCCTTATTTTACCCTCTTCTCTGCCATCATCCTGTTATTAATTAGACTGCAATGCCCCATTGCCACCATTGGAGGGCAGCAAAGGATAAGCATAGCTGTCAAGTATCCCGTATTGGCCGGGAAATTTCCCTTATTTCCAAATCCAAAACTTGACAGGTATGCTTGGTTGCCATTGTTCTTCTTCCCTGTTTAGGCCAGATATGAAATGGCCAACATAGAGGCACCTTTGAGTTTTTTTTTAATTAAGTTTTTAATAAACATACAAAAAAGAAAAGAAAACATTAACAATACGTTAACAATACAATACACTAACAAATCCATAGTATCTTACTAACAAACATTACTGTATGTTAGCACATAACAATATCTATACTCATTAATTACTATTTAACTACCAAATATTGAGAGCCATTGTTTCAAAGTCCAAAATGATAGAAAAAAAATTTTTTTTTCTGTACTACCACAAATCTTTTTCACAAATAATAATCACCCTGTGAATATGTACAATGCCCGGAGAGTTTATTTTCTACTCAACTCCAAAAACTTCTTTGAAATGGTACTGGTCCTGAACTATCATTTGCCATAATAGAGTGATCCACGAACGGTTTCCATATATTCCAAAATCTATTCTCTTTTAAATTATCTCTTTTGACTTTAATCTCCCATGTCAATTTATCGTTCAATGCTAAACTCCACATTTCTTTATACCATTCTCCAATCTGTATATCTACATCGTTTTTCCAATTTCTAGCTATACATTGTCTACCCGTTGTCAGTACGATTTCCAGTACTGACATTGGAAATCGTACTGAGGCACCTTTGAGTGAGTTCATTCTGCAGTTCTTTTCGCCTGACCTAGTGTGAGAAAGGTTAGCCAGCAATACAAGGCTGCCATTACCAGGTACGCCTGATTGTGATTCAAAAGTGCCACCACCTTGGAGGAGGCTCTTTCTCTGTACCCCTTTGTTCTCCTGCCCTGAAATAAGTAAAACCAGATGCAGAAAATCCATGTAATCTACCAAGCTTAAGTAACTCCCGATAGGAAACGGCAGGGAAGGGTCTCAGTTTTCTTCTTGTGTTTTTGAGCCCCCCAGGAGACCTCCTTCTCTTGACCACTGTGAGAAGGAAGGCAGTGGTTTCCGATGAATTTTGTGGTCTCATCCAGAAGGGCTTTTCTTCTCTCTGGTCCTGAGGCTATCGCCTAAGCAAGGAGTGGACAGAAGGTGCAGTTGGAGATGCCCAAGTGCTCAGAAGAAATCCCTAAGCTCAACATTCTTTGCAGGGGTGACCAAACTACGACCCGTGGGCCACATACGGCCCACAGGCCATACTTTGGGCAACCCCTGGTTTAAGCAGAGAAAATGGCAGCCTAAAAATCTATCTCATCCTGTTGCAAAACAGATTGCAAAGCATGCTTTACATCCACTTCTGGTGGGAGGAACCACGCAGTGATGCACTGCAGCAGGTTCTGCCAGAGTCTGCGGAAGAACCAGTAGCGGAAATTCTCACAGGCCATGGCCACTTGGTTGGCCATGCCCACCTCCATAGCCCATAATGCAGGATGTTTGGCCACACCCACAGATTTGGCCCGCCCGCCCACAGAGTAGGTAGTAAAAATTCTTTCACTGGAACCACATGACCGGCCCACAACCTGAAAAGTTTGGGTGCTTCTGTTCTAAGGATACATGGGTGTTTTGCACCAGCGTCTATCATTGGGTCCGGGAGTTCTAGTAAAAATAACAAAATCTGAGGTCCATCCCCACCATGCGCAGGCTAGGATCCTGACCCCATGTGGACTTCCTCCACCACTCAAAGACCACAGGGTTGCATGCTGAGCCTTTCACAAGGCTTTGTGACCTGGGAGTCCCATCTTTCAACTCTCTCCTTCCCTGCCTTCCTTCCTGACTTTCTGATGTTACCCTTGCTTGCAGATTCACAAGCACCTTTGAGATGTATGTGGAAGCAGAGAGACTCTACCTCTTTGGACTGGACAGCCCGGAGGCCATTCAAGAGTGGGTGAAGTGCATTGCAAAGGTCAGGACCCTTATGGTCTGGAAATGCCAATGAGGATGTTGGGCAAATTGAGTTATGACTGTAAAACATTGTTGAATAAATTCTTCTTCCTTTGCTTCTTTTTTGTATATCAAAGTTCTTGTTCTGGCATTTCTAGCAGCCTCCACTGACATTAATTGGTGTGCTTTTAATATGCTTCTTTGATGTTCTCTCTCCACCTTCTTCTGGGTCTGCCTCGTGGTCCTTGTCCTTCTCCTCCTCTTTCCCCCTATGATGCCTTGCATGGTCTGGACTTCCAAGACATTCTCTCCAAATGGCCAAACCACTTTATTTGTGGGCTCTGTATGTAGTTTAAGATTGGGTCTGTTCCAATTCTTTCCCTTATAATCCCATTCCTGATGTTATCCCTTCTAGTTGACTACATCATATCATATTATTAAAATCAAATAGGAACTATTAAATTTTGTAAAGATATCATTGAAAAAAAGTAAGGTTGCAAGATTTGGCCTTCTGGGAATGTCTCCCCTACGCGTTTGTCTCTGAGGTTCTGGGCTGGGTGAAAGCAGGGCAGGTGAGTGACTTGTGTCTTCTCTTCCAGTCGTTCATCCCTTTGGCCGTCGAGGTCTTGCTGTGCCATAACTTTGAGCGACTCGGGCGGCTGCAGTGCAAGGGCGGCCTGAACCTGGAGCAGGCCAAGGAAGGCTGGTTTGCCTTGGAGGGATCGACCCTCTATGTCTTCCTGGAAGGCAGCGAGAAGGAGGAGGTGGTTCACCTGAAGAAGCTGCAGGAGCTCTGTAAGTCCCCTGGTTTCTCTCCTGGGAATGGAGACCCTGGCCTCAAAACAACAACAACAACAACAACAACAACAACAACAACAACAACAACCCAATATCCTCCTAAAGTTGCCATTTTATCCCTTGGGCATGGTGGGCCTTGTTTGTATGCTGTGGGGGGTGAAGGTGGGACTCTTCACTCCCAGCCTCCAAATAGTTTTCCTTTTGTTGTGCAATTGCACAGTTAATTCCGACCCTTTGCGACCCCATGGACCATTCCCCTCCATGCCCCTCTGTCCTCCACCCTCCTCCTCAACCTGCCCACTTCTGTACCCATTGTGTCTACAATACCATCTAGCCATCTCATCTTTAGCTGCTCCCTTCTTCTTTTGCCCTCCACTTTCCCCAGCATCAAGGCTTTCTCAAGAGAGTCCTCTCTTCTCGTTTGATGTCCAAAGTACTTCATCTTCATTGTCGCTGAAAAGGCAACACTCTGCCCTCTGGCGGCCAATTTAAAAACTTTCCTTGCCAAAATTGCCTCCTTCGCCCCTAAAGAGCATCTTTTTTTGGTACATTCACAACAGTTCATTGTCCGTAGCTCGCTCTGACATCAGTGTGAAATTGATTCCTGCTCATCAATCATTTAAAGCTGGTTAACTGAATTTCCATTAAGGCTGCAGTTCTGTACATCTACCAAGGACTTAAGTCTAAGTTAATTCAGTACAACTTCCTTCTTTCTTTAATTTATTAAAAAATAGGTCAGCCTTGCTTGAAACCCAGTCATATCCAACTCTAGGGTTCAGTGCTCATCTCTGTTTCATAGCCGAAGAGCCCGCGCTGTATGCGTCTGCAGATGTTTCCATGAACACGTGGCAGGCATGCCTCAACACTGGAGTGCATGGAACGCTGTTTACCTTCCCACTGAAGTGGTCCCTATTTATCTACTTGCAATTTCTTGCTTTCAAACTGCTAGGATGTTAGGAAGTGGGACAGAGATGGAAGCTCATTCCGTTGTGCAGTACCCAGGTATCGAACTGCTGACCTCCCGCCTTCAAGTCAGCGTAATACAAATATATTTTCAAATACACAACATTTTTGACATATTTATATAAAACTACTACGCCCACCTCCCCCACCAGTGGGACTTTATACATTTTCATTCAGCTTTCTCTATATCCTTACATTTTATTTATATATTTGTTCCCTCATTCCAGAAAGTTAAAAGATCTTACTCCGGCCTTAACTTCTTTCTCTTTCACTAATACATAGTCTATAAATTCTCCCCATATTTCTCTAAAGTCAGGATTTTTTTTTGAACTAATTCCTTTTTTTAGTTTTAATTTACATGTTAATTTGTCATTTATTGCAGTATTCCATATACCAATCATCAAATTCAGATCCACAATCTGCTTTCCATTTTTAAAACAATAATCAATCTCAAAGCAGCTACTAATATAATAACCATTTCTTTCTTATTCCGTTCCATCTGCTTATTTCAAAAATCCATTAATAAATGCTATTTCAGGACACAGCTACAATTTTGGAGATGATATTTAATTGATTTCCCCTCCCGCCCCCTCCCAAAAAAACCCAATTTCCCATATTTTCTTGAGAAGGGGCTTCCTTCTGGATAGCCATAAATGAGGTTTGCACTTTTAAGTCAACGGAAGACTGCTTTTTCAGACAATAACTCTGGTGTTTTCTTTACAGCTATCCAGGGTGACAATGAAGTCCTTGTGCTGGTAGAAAGGAGAAGGTAAAAAAAAGCTTTTGATGATAAAGGGATAAAAAGGGATGTATTAGGGTCCCCCCCCCCAATATGTACCACCTTTTCATTTCCTTTTCCTTATTTTCCTGCTTCCCTTTCTTTATTCATATCCTGCAAATCAAGGGGGCTTTACAGAACATGGCAGAGAATAATAATGCACTTGCTTAGCTAAATCTGCATGTCTCACAGGAGCAACTTGTGGCTCATCTGCAAACCACTGGAACCCTAACATTTGTTGTTTTTTTAAAAGTACATTGGCAGGAAATATGTGAGCTGGTTACCTGCTCAAGGGACAGGGAGTGGGGTGGGGAGTTCCACTTCTCCTGCTTCCCTGGTGGTCCCCATGAACCTCTACTACCTGTGGAGGCAGAGGAGGAGGAGATGATGATGATGATGATGATAGTTGGGCTATAGTTTTTAAGAATAGTATTGGCTTCTGAGACTGCTGGAGTCTTCTTCTTTAGAGATGCCTCCCCCCCCCCCCGCATCACCCCAGGAAACCCTGGGCTTAATTTAAGTCACACATATCCCATGAAAGCCTTTATTCATATGTAAGAGCAGGGGTTCTCAACCTTTTCAAACCGAGGGCCGGGTCACACTCTCTTAGACAGCCTTGGGGGCCAGATGGCCATTTTGCCCTGCCTGCCACACATGGCACCTCCAGGTATGGTTGAGGTGGTGGTGGGCCACCTGAAATGGTGTTGAGGGCTGCATCTGGCCCCCGGGTCATAGGTTAAGAGCTACTGTTTAAGAAGGTTACCCTCTTACTCATGCTTGCCTACTTTTCCTCTTCCCTCTTCCAGGACCCTCTACCTCCAAGGGGAGAGGAAACTGGACTTCCTGGGATGGGTCAATGCCATCCAGAAGGCAGCTGGAAGCTCCGGAGACACGCTGTCGGAACAGCAGCTCACCGATACAGATGTTCCTGTCATTGTGGACCGATGCATCGATTACATCACGCAGTGTGGTACGTCAGGGTCCTTAAAGAAGTGGAGAGAGAAAAAGGCCAAGCCCAGCCATTGAATCTACCCAAGGGAGGAGGTGGCGTTCTCTAGGTCCCCATAGGAAAGGGTTGGACCTACTAGTCTTAGTAGGGTTGAAAGAGCAGAGGACATGCACAAATCTTCCTGTCTCTCTGAATGGCCAAAATGTGAAGCCCTCTGTTGAACCTGGAGGGGTTAATCATCAGTAGGCTTAAACCAGGAGTGCTGAAACTGTGGCCCGTGGGCCAGATCTGGCCCCCGATGCCAATTCATCCGGCCCAAGCCACTCTCGTCACTCCTGGAAGTGGAAGTAAAATGCACAGAAAGTGGCAGCCCAAAATCTATCTCCTCCTGTGAAAGTCTGAAGGTCCCTTGGCTTGCCTTCTGCATCCAGAGAGGTCTTCTCTCTCTGAAGTCTCTCTCAAAAGCCAGAATACATCATCAAGAAATTCACAAAATGGCCTGGCTAGGGGTGGCTTTTCCTTGAAGGAGAAACGTCCTGACTGACCTTCACCCCATTCCTCAACCTCCTGCCCACAGGGCTGACCTCGGAAGGGATCTACCGGAAGAGCGGGCAGAACTCCAAGACGACTGGACTCCTGGAGAGTCTCAGGAAAGACGCCCGCAGGGTCCGGCTCAGGGAGGGAGAGCACCAGGTGGACGACGTGGCCAACACCCTCAAGAGGTTCTTCCGGGATACCGAGGATGGACTCTTCACCAAAGAGCGCTCCCAGGCCTGGCTGAAGGTCCCCGGTAAGACAGAGACCCTCCTTGGGCGTCAGTCATCTTCTTTTGTGTCCCAATCAAACCCTGGACTGCCAAAACAGAGCCACTTGCTTGGCTTTTGTCGTTGGCCAAACTTAAGTCCTCATAGATGCATGGTTCTTTTTTTAAAATTTTTATTAATAATCATAAAATACAAACAAACATAAAAAATATAAATACTTAAAAACTAACAATAAATAAAGAAAAAACACCAAGAAAAGAGAAAGGAATAACAACAATATATCAAAATCTTGTTCACTCTTTCATTCTTTCAACTTTTAATCCGTGCAAAACCCTATTCTGCAGCAATTTCAATTGGCACAGTATACTTAAATCTTCCAAAATTGAATCATGTCAGGGCCAGGCTTACTTCCTTCTTCACTTGTTAATGCGTGCTGTATGAAAGGTTTCCATATTTCCCAAAATTGTATTTTGATTTTAAAACCCTGTTTTAACCTAATTTGGCTAGTTAATTTTTCATTTAGTGCCAGTTGCCAAACCTCTTTATACCACCTATTCTTATTTAGATTTTCGTTACCCTTCCATTCTTGGGCTATCAGCTGTCTAGCAACCAGCAACAATGTCACAATTAATTCTTTATTACCCTCACTTAATCTCATTTTTCCTATTTCTCCTAATATAGCTAGTTTGGGTTCTAAAATCATTGTTATGCCAAGAATCTCGTTTATCTCCTTCTCTACCACTTTCCAAAATTTATTTGTTTTCTTACAAAACCACCACAGATGCAAATATGTCCCCCTTTGTTCATTGCATCTCCAACACAAATCAGATTTATTAATATCCATTTGCTTGAGTCTGATTGGGGTAAGGTACCACCTCCAAAGTACCTTACAAACATGCTCCTTTTCCTTGATTGACATAGTTTTTGTTATTCTGTTTCCCCACTTTTTCCTCCACTCTTCTTCAATTTTAATATTTAAATCTTCCTCCCAAATTCGTTTAAGTGTATAGTGTGATCCTTCCCCTGGGATAAGCATTTGGTACAGTTTACCTACTAACCCCTGTAATCTTGTCTTCCCTTTCCTTATTTCCAAGACTAATTCTTCAAAGGGCGTCTTTGCCCTAGGTACTCCTATAATCCCCCTTATCGATTTGTCCCATTTCTCCATCACCAATTCTTGTAGCCAATTTAATTTTAATTTATTATATACCTCCTTCCTTTTCTGATATGTATTACAATTTTTAATCCACTCTGTAATTAACAACACTTTTTCTTGCAATAGAATAGGTCTTATTTTTTGCGAGGATAATAATGGGCAACTCTGGAAATCTAAAATTTCTAAAATTGGGGAAATATCTGGTGCCAATTTCCTCTTAACCCCTTTCCATACGTTATAAATATTCTTTATAGAAAAGCAGTTAATCTCTGTTTTATTATTTACTTGAGCAAGAAATATTTCACCTTTTAATTTTTTAAATTCTTCTTGATCCCCTTCACCTATTACCTCATTTTGCTGAATTAATAATTTAATTAATTTCTTTATATGAAAGGCTTGAAAATACGCTTTAATGTTTGGAATGTTTAATCCTCCCTGTTTATTTTTCATGTACCATAATCCTTTACTAATTCTTGCTCTTTTATTATTATTGCAAATTCCGTTTATCAATTTTTGCCATTTATTTAGTTCTGACTCTTTGATTTTAATCGGTAAGTTTTCATACAGAAAATTCAATTTGGGTATAACTTTCATTTTGCAAATATTAATCCTTCCAAACCATGAAGTCTTTGCTCGTTTTATCTGTTCTAGTAATGGTTTCAATTTATTTCTTAATTTATTGAAGTTAATATTATACAGGTCTTTTGGTTCCTTCGTCACGAATATTCCCAAATATTTCAATTCATCTTTTATTGTAATATTAAATCTATCTCCAATTTTTTCCTTTTCCGCCTGGGTTAAATTGCATGTAATAGCCTCAGTTTTCGTCCAATTAATTTTTAATCCTGTTACTTCTTCAAAGGCTCTTAAATGTTCTTGTATTTTGTTTAAATTATTTAAAGGATCTTTTACATCTAATAGAGTATCATCCGCAAATAGACTTATTTTTTTATTTTCTATTCCTACTAATTTCTCATTTTGCCTTATATCATTTGCTAGTAATTCCATTGCCAGTATAAATAGACATGGGGACAATGGACATCCTTGTCTTGTCCCCGCGTTTATATCAATTTCTTTCCCCAGACAATTATTCATTTTAATTTTAGATTTACTTTCTTTGTACAATTGTCCTATCACATGATTAAATTTAGGGCCGAATTGTAATTTCTCACATATTCCTTTTATTGTTTTCCATTGAATTGAATCAAATGCTTTATATATGTCTAATGCCACTATACATACTTTTTGTTTATAATTTTTTAATTTATCAATAATATTAATTAACCGATTTATTAATTTATCCATTTGTCTTCCTTTAACAAATCCTACTTGGCCTTCTCCAATATAAGTGTCTATGAATTTATTAAGCCGATTATTAATTATTGAAGTAAAAAATTTTGCATCCTGATTTAATAATGATATTGGTCTATATGTTTCTATATTCTCTTTATCCTTTCCAGGTTTAGGAATTAGAGCCATTATTGAATTACTCCAGGACTTGGGGATCTCCCCCCCTTCCAATATATAATTATATATTTTTTTTAACTTGGGAATTAATACCTCTCGGCATTCCTTATAAAATTCCGAAGGGATACCATCCTCTCCTGGTGTTTTATCCTTTTTTAAGTTGTTAATTACCTCTTCAATCTCCTTGTCTTTAATATCTTGTTCCATTATATTTACATGTTCTTCCTTTAATTGGTATGTCAAGTTCCTATCCAAATATGCTTGAAGTACATTATCATTAATTCTGTGTTCTGTATATAATTTTGTATAGAATTCTTCTGCTACTGATAATTTATTTTCCAGTTTATACTGCCTTATACCTTCTTTATTAATTAGAGCCTCTATATATCCCTTACTTTTTTTTGTCTTACCTTTTTTGCTAAATTTTTCATATCTTTATTATTGAATTCAAAATCATTTCTTTTTAAATATGCCAAATCTACCCTAACCTTTTCAACTTCTACTGCAATTGTTTCCTTTTTTAATGCCTGTAATTTATTCCAAATTGAGTTACTTCCTGTAGCTGCGTGCTTCCTTTCTAGTTCTTTTATATCTTTATCTCTTTTAATTACTTGACTTTTCATTTTTTTCAAATATTGCCTTCTCTTGTATATAATCACCTCTAATAACCGCTTTCATTGCGTCCCAAAGAATATGCAATTTCACCTCATCCGTGTCATTATCTTCCCAGTTCTTTATCCATTTATTTATTAATCATTTTTTTCTCTTCATTTTTTAATAGTTTAGTATCCATCCTCCATACCTTATTTCGATAGTTGAAGGAGCAGAAGGAGGGAAAGACTAGGTCATTAAAAGATAAAAACAGAGAATCTACTGCGTGGAATAAATTATGACAAATTAAGATAATCATTTGTAATAAGAAATAAACAATGAACAAGAAACGGATGTTAAGTATTAAGGTCCACTCGCCACCCGCAACCCCCCCTCCCCTCTTTGGTTTTCAAAGGTTACTTTTAGTAGAAAGTGGGGAGGGTAGAGCTTTTTTTCTTTTGTTTTTTTCCTCTTTCTTATTTGTGTGATTATTGGTTTGTTTAAGTTTTGTTATTTTTGTATATTTTTTCTTCTTAAGATAATTGTATATTATTTAATTTAAGATGCGCTGGAGGAGGGAGAGTATAATTTGTTGTGGGTTGAGGTATTGGTTCACATATTATGGGGAATTCTGCAGTAACAGTAGAGAAAGCACTAAATATGTATACTTAAAAAGTTAAAAATTATCTCATGGAATGTCAGGGGCCTAGGGAACCAAATTAAGAGGAAACGTGTGGAAGGAGTTCTGAGAAGGGAAAAAGCGGATATCATTTTTCTCCAGGAGACACATCAGAAAAATGAAAATAAGAATAATATTTATGTAAAAGGGATGGAAATATATGAGAAAAGCCTAGGTTCAAGTAATTCAAGAGGGGTTGCTGTATTAATATCGAATAAACTAGATTTTTCATTGAGCAAGAACATTAAAGATAAGGAGGGAAGGTTTCAGCTAATAAAAGGTAAAATAGAGGAGGAAGATTATACATTTGTCAACGTATACTCACCAAACAAGAATCAAGGGATCTTTCTAGATAAAATTCTACCCATTATAAAAAAAAGGAAGATCAGTAAATTTAATTATAGGGGGAGATTTTAACTTAATCAGGTCAGGATTAGATACAACAAATAATCTTAGAAAGACTCAAGATAAATTGATTGACAAATGGATAGGGAAACTAGGATTACGGGATGCGATGAGAATGTTGACAGGTAAAAAAAATATATTTACCTTTTGCTCCTTAAAACATAGATCTTACTCTCGTTTGGATTATTTCTTTGTGTCAGAAAATATGTTTAAGAATTTAGAAAACTTTAATTATGGCAATTTTAATATCTCAGATCATACATTTATTTCGATAGATGCATGGTTCTGGCAGTAATCAGCAGACCAGTCAATGAGCCCATGGATTCTGTCTCTCGCCACATTCACATAGCATGTCATTGTCTACCAGCAACCCCCACTTGAGCCTCTTGGTCTTGCATTGAGGGACTCTGGCCCTCAGCCTATTCAGGGTCCTCCAGGTGACGCAGAGGAGGTTGAGATCCTCAGCCATTTCCTCCTCAAATGTTGTTCCTTGTCCAGTGAGGTCCTTCCTCCATCTTCTAATTTGGTTTTGCTCTTGTGTACCCTCAAGAATGTCTGTTCTTGCCATCAAGCTCTTCCTGGATCTGAGCCCTGGTGGACTTGAGGCTCGTCTCCATTCAGAGGGTCTTGAGGGTCTTTCTCTTGCTTAGTTCTCTCAGCGTCCACTGCTACTTCTCTCCTAATACCAACAAGAGGGTATATTTTCTCAACTGGGGTAGGGTTTGTGGCATCCTGCCACCATACACATGGCTTCATTCACAGGGCATGGGTCAAATGCATGAGTAACTTGGGCTTGTTTGGGTCCTTTGTGGCATTTTCTGATCCTACCCAAATGTTAGGTTTTCCAATACACTCTTGGCATCATCTCTTGTAAGTTGTTTAAAAAAAAAGATTTATGAATGGGGTTCTTCAGCAGAAGCAAGAGTTGTTTTATTAATACTGATCACATTCCATGTCTCAATAAATGGGTTACAAGGCACTCCAGAATTCCGATTTTTCTGCCCATTCTTGGCTGTGTGTGTTCATGTTTCTCACGGCCGGTGCAGCCACGGAGGATTCTGGAGCAGAAAATTGCCCCCCGTGAACCTGCTGACGTTGCCCACTTTCTGTCCAGAGGGATCCTTGCAAATCCTTCGTGCCTGAGTTGCTCCTCTCTTGTTTGCCCTGCTAGCTGTGGAGGACGAGAAGGAAAAGATCCGACGGTACCGAGAGCTCCTGAACAGCCTCCCTGTGGTCAACAGGGCCACCCTGAAGGCGCTCAGCAACCACCTCTACCGGTAAGTGGTGGAAGGTTGGGGTGGCTGTCCCGGCATGCAAGCGAGAGCAGGGCCTCTGTGCGCGTGCCGACTGCCTGGCTAGAAGAAACAAAAAAGTTTGGCATTCTACCTCCAGTGCATTGGCTCAAGTGGCTGCAGTGGCTCAAGTGGCTAAGATACTGGCTGGGAGGCGGAAGGTCAGCAGTTCGATTCCCGAGTACTGCAGGATGGAATGAGCTCCTGTCTTTGTCCCAGCTCCTGCCAACCCAGCAGTTCGAAAGCAAGACAGTGCAAGTAGATAAATAGGGACCACTTCGGTGGGAAGGTAAACAGCGTTCCGTGTGCCCCTGTGTCTAGTCATGCCTGCCACATGACCATGGAAACGTCTTCAGATGCAGATAGCGTTGGCTCTTCAGGTTTGAAACAGAGATGAGCACTGAACTCTAGAGTCGGATACGACTGGCTTTCGAGCAAGGGAAACCTTTACCTTTCTACCTCCAGCAGTGGCTGGCTGGATTCACATCTGAGTGGGGACAGGTGTGTCAGCCTCCAGCTGATGGGCTGACCAGGGCCATTTCAGACCCCTCCACGGGACAGCCCTAAATCCAAGTGGAGAGCTGGTTTTACCTGGGCAAATGCCTGGGCACAACTGGCAGTGGTGAAGAGCCACGCACTAATACAAGTAAGTCCCTGCTCAAATTCCTCTTCCTCTGTTGAGGCATGCAGTTGGTAGACTGACTACTAGGGATTCAGTCAGGGACTCTTCAGTTGATGTTTCTTTACTGTAGGGATGCCCAAACTTTTCAGACTGTGGGCTGCTCACGTGGTTCAGTGGGCCGGCCATGTGGTTCCTCCCACCGGAAACGGAAGGAAAATGCGCCTTGCAATCTGTTTTGCAACAGAATGAGATAGATTTTAGGCTGCCATTTACTCTGCTCAAACCAGGGGTGCCCAGACTACAGCCCATGGGCTGGATCCGGCCCTGACACCAATTCATCTGGCCCATGGTGGGCGTGTTTTACTTCCACTTCTGGGAGCAATGAGGGTGGAGCGGGATGGATGAATAGGTGTTGGGGGCCGGAACCGGCCCATGGGCCGTAGTTTGGGCACCCTGTCTACTGCAAGCCTGTCAAGTTTTGGATGTGAAAATAAGGGAAATCCAGTGGCACTGGGCAGTCGCTGCGCCAGTGCACATGCGCAGTACGGGTTTCGCCTTTTCCTTCCGTGCAAGGCACCATGGGGGCTGTACTTCCCAGCTAATTTTTTAAAAAGTTATAGAATACGGGAGATTTATGGGAAAATACAAATATGGGATGATGGCTGGAAAGAGGGGTAAATAACGGGAGTTTCCCGGCCAATACGGGAGACTTGACAGCTATGGTCTACTGAAACAGCTACACTAGTGCATTTAGGAGGTAGAAATCTTGTTTTGTATTCTGGCCAACATGTGGGTATTGAGTTAACATAGGAAAAAGCCCAACCTTGTGATGTCCCATCCAGACTGTTTATGACTTCTTGGGCCCACAAGCTACAGCGTTCAGGCTGCCATGTGGAAGTCTATGTTGAAAGACATCCATGGCAGGAGGGTGGGGAATACAAGATAGGAAGGTTTATAGTCAATTCCCATTTTAGATGGCCTTCCCTCTTGCTTGGCATCAGTTTAGGCAATTCGTCTGTCCTCCCAATGTGAGGGTCCCATTCTTGGTTGGTCGAGCCCTCAGCCCAGCCTCCAGGAGCCTCTTCTGTTGAGTAGGAATGGGGTGCGGTGGGTCCCGATCCCCCCCCCACTGACGGTGGGCTTTGTTACAGAATCCAATGCTTCTCCGAAGTGAACCAGATGACCACCCACAACCTGGCCATCGTCTTTGGGCCAACACTCTTCCAGACGGACGGCAAAGACTACAAGGCGGGCCGAGTGGTAGAAGACCTCATCCGATGCTACATTGACATCTTTAGCGTAAGAGAGAACAGCGCTTGCTCTGTGCGGGACGAGTGGTCAAGGGAGGGTGGTGGGGGTTTGAAGCCACCAAGGGTGGGAGCTGACCCTTCCTTCGGTGGGACCGGGAGAGGAAGTCTCTTGAGAGGAAGTCCTCCTGTTGGTCTCTTGAAAGGAAGTTGATGGCCTCACTGGGCAGAGCCAGGCTGGAGAGAATCCATTGGTCAGCTTTCCCCTTTGGGGCCTGTATTGCCCACACTGTGGTGGTCAAGGTAGCTCTGGCAGAGAAAGCGGACCTCTTTCCAGCCTTGCCTTGCTTTACCTTGCATGCAACCCTTTGAGGTAGGTCAGGATAAGAGAGTACAACTGGATGAAGGTCATCCCGGGAGCTTCATGGCCAAAGTTTGAACCTAGTTCTTCTGAGTCCTACCTGAACATTTTGATGCAAAGACACCTGGGCTTGGACCTACCTGAGGTTATGGTTCTCAGCTGCCAGAAAAACTTAACCTTAGGTCATGCCAGCAGGGGATTCTGGGAGTTGAAGTCCAGACGTTTAATGCCACAGGTCCAACCCTCACACTCCATTACCTTCTAAGCCCGTGATGGTGAACCTTGGCATTCCAGATGTTCTTTGGCTTCAATTCCCAGAAGCCCCCATGAATCCACACGAATGGGTTTAGTGCGATTTATTCGGTCCATGCCACCCTCATCGCTCCTGGAAGCGGAACTAAAACGCGCCCGTATGGTTAAGGCTCTTCTGGATTAACACTTCCTCCGTACAGGCACGTTTTACTTCCGCTTCCAGGAGTGCCGAAGGCGGCGTGGACCGAATAAATAGCAGCAAACCCATTCACGGGTGCTTCTGGGAATTGTAGTCCAAGAACATCTGGAGTGCCAAGGTTCGCCATCATGGTTCTAGGCCATGGGTGGGGAACTTTTTGCTGTTGAAAGGCCGCATTAATTTAACGGTAATCAAATAAGGCTGCATTTAAGAAACTTCAATTAAAAATGTACACTATTTTGCAAAAATCTAACGACAACATAATTAAAAAAAAGAACATTATGCATTGATTCCAAAGTATAATAATAATAATTTCGTGCCAGAAATTATTCTGGGTTGAAAGGATTTTTGCGGAAGAAACTCCACTCAGGGAACGCCCAAATGAGGCTCCTTTCATGTCCCGTAGAGCTGGGACAGACGGGCATTCAATCCGTTATACAGTGCCTGGGTCTCGGAACTGCCAAGTTGCCAGCCTTCCAGCTAACAAGGCGAGCTTCTTAACCACTGAGCCACCGCAGCCCCAATTCCAAAGTTACTGCAATAAAATAAAAATATAAAAGACAAATTATTATGATTATTCATTATTATTGTTGTGTCGAATGTCACCGTGGTTTGTTGATTTAAACTGTTGTGCACCACCCAGAGTGGGAAACATCCCATGCGGGCAGTATAAAAAATGGAATAAATAACTGCAATTCAAACAAAAACGTATTAATAAAAACAAAAGGATTTGCCCTGTAAGATTTGGGTTCAGTCAGAAGGTTGCACTGAAGGACCCCTTGAAGGCAGAATTGGCCTTCAGGCCGCAGGTTCTCCACCCCTTCCCTCGGCAGTGAACCCTGGGAAACGGGGTTCTTGCATGCAACCCATTGGGGATGCTAAAACCTCAGGTCTGTCTTCCTTCACTCCAGGGTCTGGAGCTGTGGTTTTCCCACGCATCGATGTCTCTGCTTTTGCTTCCATCCTTTCTTTGCCCCTGTATCCTTTCCAGCCTCAGCCCAGTTTCATTTCTTCCCCATCTGCTTTCGTGTCCCTATCCAACCCTGGATTGCCAAAACGAAGACACTTTCTTGCCTTTGTCATTGGCCACACTTAAGTCCTCATTGGTGCATGCCTCTGCCAATAAATGGCAGGCCAGTCAACGAGCCCATGGATTCTGTATCTCTCCACATCCACACAATGTGTTGTTGGCTTCCAGGAGTCCCCACACAGCATGTTGTTGTCTGCCATCAACCCCCACTTGAGCCTGTTGGTCTTCCATTGAGGGACTCCAACCCCCAGCCTATTCAGGGTCCTCCAGGTGACGTCGGGGAGGTGGAGTTCCTCAGTCTTTCTAAGACCGGATCAATCCAAAGGAATGAAAGAATTTCTTCCCCTTATTATTATTTTTTTACTAGCAAGGGTTGCCCGGCGTTGCCGGGCTTTTCCCCCCGTGTGTTTTAATTAAAAATGAGGCAATTTTTTTTTTGCAATAGTGTTACATTGTGTTGGAAGGTTAAATTGTGTTGTTTTTAAAAAAAATTGCTTAGCCTGTAATTTTAATTTTTAAATGTTTATTTATGTTAAATTTGTTTGGCTTGGCTGTTATTAACTGTGACCTGTTTTTTTGGGGTTTTTTGAGGATTAATAAAAGAAGAAAGTATGATATAATAACTCAGCACAGGATTTTTTAAAGTTTCTATTGTATTTTATTGACATATATTTGTGATTTGTGTGAAAGTGTGTTTAGTGTAATTTTTTTTACTTTTTTTTTGGTGTGACCTTTTGTGTAAAATTGTGAGTTTGTGTTTTGTTTGGGGCTGTTGTGTGTTTTTGAATTGTTTTTACTATTGTGGCCAGCAGGTGGTGCTGGTAGGGGTTTTTGTATTTTGACTTTTTTTTCCTCTCCTGGCCTCTGGGTGGAGCTTCTTCTGGTAAGTAGGGTCTTTCTGTATTCATTTCTTTTCCAGTCCTGGTGGAGGTAACACCTGTTTTGGTAAGTTTGCTTGTTTTCTTTCTTTTGTGTGTGTGTGTGGGCGGGGGGGGAGGGGGGGTTGGAGTTTGTATTTTTTGTCTGTTTGTTTTGTTTTTGATTGTGTCTTTGTTTACTTCGTATTGTTTTTGGTATTTTTGTTTTTGTGTATTTTTGGCTGTGTTTGAGTGTTTTTAGTAATTTTTTAAAAATTATTTGTTTGGTGGTGGGGAAGGTACGTGGTCATTGGGGGTTTGGAAGGGTGGGCTAGGTGGTGGGGAGGGGGGCATGGTCGTTGGGGGTTAGGAAGGGTGGGCTAGGTGGTGGGGAGGGGGGCATGGTCGTTGGGGGTTAGTAAGGGTGGGTTAGGTGGTGGGGAGGGGGGCTTTATTGTTTTATGGTGCTTTTTTTGTGTGTAGTTGTGAAAGTAGATCGGGGTTTCCCCTTTAATATCAGTGGGTGGGGCTTGCGACCCCCCTCTCCGCTTGCTCCCCTGGGGTTGGGAGGTTTGTGGGGACAAAAGAGGTATGTCCCCCCAACTCTTCTGGACCCAGTACACCAGGCACAGTGGATCGATTCCCTCCCCCCCTCCTTAAAACAACTCCGTTTTTAAAGAGTAGAAAAGACGGAGTTTTTTTAAGGAGGGGGGTGGGAATTGATCCCCTCTCCCTGGTGTCCTGAGTCCAGAAGGGTTTGGGAAACATTCCCCTTTTGTCCCCACAAACCTCCCAACGCTAGGTTAGCCAGCGGAGAGGGGGATCGCAACTCCCACCCACTGATATTAAAGGGGAAACTCCAGTCGGGTCCTTCAGGGAGGGATAGAAAGCCGGCTGGTGTGTGCTTGGCTGTGACGCGGTGAGTTGTTTTTCTTTTTAATTTTTCGGGCGCCGTTTTCCTCAGCGTTCTGCGTGCTCATGGCGCGCAGGACGCTGGGGCTTGTAGTTATGGGTTGCTGCTTTGTGTTTGTGATGCATTTTTAAAAAATGCTTTTCTTTCGATTGGCTGCGGCGCGTTTCCGAACGCTGCCCCGTGCGAGAGCCTCTCAGCCTGATTGGCTCTGGCGCGGCGCGGCGCAAGGAATGTTGGGAAGTGAAGTTGTTTCCCTTTCTTCGCGTTTGTGGGGCTGTTGCCCCACTGCCGGTTTTTTCAATCCTTCATTGACCTGCGTACCCAGATGGGCCGTGTGCACGAAGGGTGAGTGCAGGCAAGTAGGGCGAGGCATAGCAACCTATAGCCAGTTCCAACGGTGAACACTTGGATTTATAGGTTAAGATTTTAAAAATCTCCTCTTCTGTCTCCCACCTGTAAACGCTGGGCAGGTTGATGAGGAGGAGATGAGGAAGCAGCAGGAGGAGATTACGGCTATCATGAAGATGCGGGTTGCGGGTTCATCCAGTGGGACACAGGTGAGTCATGCAAGGATTCTGCTGCCACGCCTCTTGACCAGAGCAGGTGGGGTGGATGGGCAGGCCAACCCCCTAAAAGCCAGACAGAGGGTGTGGGGTGGGATTGTCCTTTACTTCTGCCTTACTGTGCGAAAAATCAGAGCTGGGTCAGATGGAAGTAGAGGTGGTGATTGTCCTGATGCACAAAAAAGTTCACCTGTGTTGTTTATTTATTTATGTATTACTCACATTTCTACTGCCACCCCCTCGCCGAGGCGACTCTAGCATAGCTGTCAAGTATCCCTTATTGGCCGGGAAAACCCCTTATTTTACCCTCTTTCCCGCCGCCATCCCTTGTTAATTAGACTGCAATGCCCTATTGCCGCCATTGGAGGGCAGCACAGGATAAGCATAGCTGTCAAGTATCCCTTATTGGCCGGGAAAACCCCTTATTTTACCCTCTTTCCCACCGTCATCCCTTATTAATTAGACTGCAATGCCCTATTGCCGCCATTGGAGGGCAGCACAGGATGAGCATATCTGTCAAGTATCCCTTATTGGCCAGGAAAACCCCTTATTTTACCCTCTTTCCTGCCGTCATCCCTTATTAATTAGACTGCAATGCCCAACTGCCACCATTGGAGGGCAGCACAGGATAAGCATAGCTGTCAAGTATTCCTTACTGGCCAGGAAAACCCCTTATTTTACCCTCTTTCCCACCGTCATCCCTTATTAATTAGACTGCAATGCCCTATTGCCGCCATTGGAGGGCAGCACAGGATAAGCATAGCTGTCAAGTATCCCGTATTTGCCGGGAAATTTCCCTTATTTCCAAATCCAAAACTTGACAGGTATGGACTCTGGGCGGCTCACAACAAACAAAAACTCACAAAATTATCAAAATAGCATCAAAATTGAATTATTTAAAATTAAGATTTGTGCATGGAGCTTGCATTTGACACCAGGCAGCTGCCTGGGGATCCTCCATGGCAGAAAATTCCATGGGAAATGCTCAGACTCTAGCCCACCCCCATGTCCTTCTTATCAATGTTTTGTCTACTTCTAGCATGCTGGGGACTTCATCTGTACAGTGTACTTGGAGGAGAAGAAGACAGACGCCGAACAGCACATCAAGGTGCGAATAGCCAGGAGAAGGGGAACGCTGGGGATGGGAGAAGTCGGGGTTGTGGTGGGGGCTCGCCTGTAGTGGAGTACCAAATGGGAGAGGCCAGATGGCCTCAGGCTGGGGAAGGGACCATACCTGTCAACTGCTGCTCCGGAAAATATGGGACCTGCGCAAACGGTTCTGCGCAGGTCATGCTACGCTGCTTGTGTAGCCTCCTACGCAAGTGGCGTAGCCTTCTATGCATGCGTAGAACAGGGCTACGCAAGTGTAAAACCCTTCTACGCATGCGTACAAGGCTACGCCGCTTGCGTAGAAGGCGACTTGCGCAGAAGGGCTGCGCTGTACCTCCTTTTCCCCGCTACCAAATTCTGGGGTTTCGGCAGCACGGGGTGGGAAATAGCGCAAATCGGCGCCG
Organism: Bradypodion pumilum; assembly: GCA_035047305.1. Classification (NCBI taxonomy): domain Eukaryota; kingdom Metazoa; phylum Chordata; class Lepidosauria; order Squamata; family Chamaeleonidae; genus Bradypodion; species Bradypodion pumilum. The sequence goes on from JAWDJD010000003.1 coordinate 1,744,322, forward strand.
AAAACCGTGAAATCCCGGCCAATCCGGGAAGGTTGACAGGTATGGAAGGGACTGAAGTCAGGTGGAGTTCATCTTGCAGTAGTGTTGAGTCCGAACCCCAGAACAGACATGCCAGCTAGTTGGGTCGAAACAATTTAGTAATTTATTAACAGCTCAGTTCAGACAAGGGGACGAGATAGCGACGTATATACAGACAGAACGGCAGTTACAGTGATAATTTGCCCGGGCTTTGAAAACGCGGGAAAACCTGTGTTAAACCAATCAGATTATATTGACTGCAATACAACTTTGGCGCCTTACAGAAAAGGACGTGGTTCTGCAGCAAGACTTAATGGTGTCTTTAACAAAGACCTTGATTAAAACTTTGGACACCAACAAGTAGGAAATTGCATTTTGTCCCTCCTGTTGAATTTCACTGGGTTGTGTGAGAAAAAAAAATCCCCTCTTTTTCTCAGTAGTTCTTATTGTCTTCCCTCGACACCTGATGGGGTAAAAGAGGAAGCGAAGAAGAAGGAGAAGGTCCCATTGTCTTCCATGACTCTATAAACATAAGAACAGCCTTGCTGGAACAGGCCACAGCCCATCCAGTCCAGCATTCTGTATCACACAGTGGCTCACCATTTCCTTCAGGGTATTCCCAAGCAGATGCCTTCACCTGCTTAGGATTCCCTGGAAATGATATTGAGAGATATCCTGCCTATCTCTCCAACCCGCAGGTTGTCCTTAAGTATCCATAATTATAGCCATTGATACTCTTGTCCTCCATGAACTTGTCTAATCCTTTCTTAAAGCTGTCAAGACTGACAGCTGTCACCACTTCTTCTGGCAGGGAGTTCCATAGACCAGTAATCCTCTGGGTGAAAAAGTACTTTCTCTTATTTGTTTGAGAACTAGTACCCAAAAGTTTCATGGAGTGTCCCCTAGTTCTAGTGTTATGCGATAGGGAAAACAGTTTTTCCTTATCTACTTTGTCCACACCGTGCATGATTTTATAAACTTCAATCAGGTCACCTCTTAGACGCCGTCGTTCAAGAGTGAAAAGGCCCAACCGTTGCAGCCTCAGATGGTAAGGAAGGTGTTCCAGTCCCCTAATCATTCTGGTTGCCTTCCTCTGCACTTTCTCCAACTCCATAATATCCTTCTGGAGGTATGGCGACCAGAACTGTACACAGTATTCCAGATGGGGCCTCACCATAGATTTATAAAGAGGCAAAATGACACTTGCTGACTTATTTTCTATACCCTTCCTAATGATCCCTAGCATTGAGTTTGCTTTTTTCACTACTGAGGCACACTGGGTTGACACCTTCCTTGAGCTCTCGTCCACCAGGACACCAAGGTCCCTTTCCTGGTTTGTCGCAGAGAGTTCAGACCCCATCAGTTTATAAATGTAATTGGGGTTTCTTGCCCCAACATGCATCACTCTGCACTTACTGATGTTGAAGCTCATTTGCCACTGTTTTGCCCACTCCCCCAGTGTCAAGAGATCCCTCTGGAGCTCTTCACAATCTCTCACAGTTTTCACTACCCTGTATAATTTAGTATCGTCAGCAAATTTGGCTACCTTGCTTTTTACTCCTACCTCTAGATCATTTATGAAGAGGTTGAAAAGCAGGGGTCCCAGTACTGAACCTTGGGGTACCCCACTCTTTACTTCCCTCCACTTGGAGAAGTGTCCATTTAGTGCTACCCTCTGTTTCCTGTCCCTTAGCCAGTTGCTGATCCAGGACAAGACCTGTCCCTTTATTCCATGACTGGTAAGTTTATTCAAGAGCCTTTGGTGTGGGACCTTGTCAAAAGCCTTCTGAAAGTCCAGATAAACAATGTCAACTGGATCCCCCTTATCCACATGCTTGTTGACACTCTCAAAAAATTCCAACAGATTAGTGAGGCATGATTTGCCCTTGCAAAAGCCATGTTGGCTCTCCTTTAGCAGCGCCTTCTCTTCTATGTGCCTATTAATTCTATCTTTTAGGATGGTTTCCATCAATTTACCTGGGACACATGTCAAACTGACAGGTCGGTAATTTCCTGGATCACCCCTGGATCCTTTTTTGAAAATTGGTGTTACATTCGCTATCTTCCAGTCATCAGGCACAAACCCTGATTTGAGGGAAAGATTATATATTTTGGCTAGGAGATCAGCAATTTCATCCCCAAGTTCCCTGAGAACTCGTGGATGGATGCCATCTGGTCCTGGTGATTTGTTAGTGTTTAGTTTAACAAGACATGCAAGGACCTCCTCCCTGGTTATTTCTATCTGGCTTAATTCTTCGGTTTCCCTCCCTACGAAGATAGGCTCTGTTTTGGGCATGTGGTCTCTGTCTTCTTCAGTGAATACTGAAGCAAAGAATTAATTGAGTCTCTCTGCAATCTCTGTTTCCTCTTTAATAACCCCTTGCCTTCCATTGTCATCTAATGGTCCAATGGCCTTCCTATTTGGGTTCTTACTTCTAATGTACTTAAAGAAGTCTTTGTTATTTCTCTGAGTATTTTTAGCTATACGCTCCTCAAAGTCTTGCTTTGCTTTCCTGATTGTTGCCTTGCATTTGTTCTGCCAGAATTTATGTTTTTGCCTGCTGTCCTCATTTGGACAAGCCTTCCATCTTCTAAATGAGCTTTTCTTGCTCTTGATCACTTCCCGAACAGCTCCTGTAAGCCACATCGGAGTCCTCTTGGACCTGGCAGTGCCCTTTTTCCTTTTGGGTATGCATTCCAATTGAGCCTCTATTATTGTTTTTGTAAACAGCCTCCATGCCTCTTGGAGTGTTTGGACTCTCTCAATTTTCCCTTTCAGTTTCTTTTTTACTAGTTTCCTCATCTTTGGGAAATTTCCTTTTTGAAAATTTAAGGTCTCTGTGTTAGATTTTATCAGTGACTTGCGGTCTATGTTCAAGTTAAACATAATTGAGTTGTGGTCACTGTTCCCTATTGGATCAGTCACATTAACATCTTGCACCAGATCCTGAGTATTACTCAGGATCAAGTCAAGGATTCTTGTACCTCTAGTTGGGTCTTCAACCATCTGTCCCAGGGAACAATCATTTAGCATATCTAGGAACTTTATCTCTTTATCATGTGCTGAACATAGACAGTTCACCCAGTCTATGTGAGGATAATTGAAGTCCCCCATTATAACCAGGCTTCCCTTCCTGGTTGCCTCCTTTACAACATTCTCCAACTGCCAGTCTCCCTCAAGAGTTTGGGTCGGAGGCCGATAGTATATGCATCACGTACTTTTGCAGAACTCTAAAAAGGCCCAGATTTTGCATCTGCACCTACTGTTGGGTGGGTGTGAATACAACTGACACGATCTACCAGTGTCCAGAGGCAGACACAGGATAGGTCCGTGATGGCGAACCTTGGCACTCCAGATGTTTTTGGACTTCCAATTCCCAGAAGCCCAAGCACCCTGTAAATCCACACAAATGGGGTTACTGCAATTCATCCGGCCCGCGCTGCCGCCGTTGCTCCCGGAAGTGGAAGTAAAATGCGCCCATATGGTTAAGACTCTTCTGGGTTAACCCTTCCTCCATACGGGTGCATTTTACTTCCGCTTCCGGGAGCGACGAGGGCAGCGTGGGCCGGATGAATCACAGCAAACCCATTCGTGTGGATTCGCAGGATGCTTGGGCTTCTGGGAATTGAAGTCCAAGAACATTTGGAGTGCCAAGGTCTGCCATCATGGGGATAGATTGTGCAAGCAGATGCAACATCTTTTTAGTATACCCCTAGGAAGACTGCACCCATTTTTAAAATTATCTATTAGCTTGAATTCTACTGATGTTTGTGAAAGGCCAAAACCCTGTTGTGTAAATTATGCCAACATGATGGCATTGATGTCACTGGCAGGGAAAGATTTCCAATAATTAATGAGTTTCTGCTTTTGCCTCACAGCTCTTGTCCTTCACATGTAATCATTCTCGTTGCGTGTGAGTTGGATGAGCACTGGGATTGAAACTGAAACACTTGGTTGGTTGGTTGGTTGCTTGGCTCATTGATTGATTGGTTGGCTGATTGGTTGATTCATTGATTATTAGTTGCTTGATTCATTGGCTGGCTGGCTTGTTGATTCCTTGTTGTTTAGTTGATCCATTGATTGTTGGTTGCTTGATTAATTGGTTGGTTGGTTGGTTGGTTGGTTGATTCATTGGTTGGTTGATTCCTTGACTGATTGATCAGTTGATTGATTGCTTTTATATACAGTCAAACCCATTTCAAGGAGTTTTCCTTATAGCGATTTTTTCATGAAGTGAAGCACGGTTTCCCATAGGAATGCATTGAAAACCAAAAAAAGTTCCAGAGGTTGGAAAAGAGCAAAAAAAACAAACAAAAAAAATCTGTTGAAAACTCTTTCTAAAGTGGCAAAAACACAGTGAAAAATTCCAAAGTGCCCTTTAGAAAGAGTTTGGAACAGAAAAAAAATATAGGTTTTTTTTTTGGCATTTTAGTGAGCTCCGGAGCTGATATTTTTTTATTTTCAATGGATATTCGTCACATTTTTGACATCGGCATCTAGTTGCCAACCCTGGTAATTGCAAGAAAAGTGCTGCCAAACAGCTAATGAGGGGGGGGGGGGGAATTTCTGGCACTTCCTGGTTGTGTTGAGAGCTTCTGCCGGAGCAAAAATGCAATGAAAAATTCCAAAACTGGAGCAGAAATGCACCAAACACCGTACCACCACCATGGGACGCATCAGAACACCCCCCAAAACCCTGCCTGTAATGCGTCATCATCCCCCCCTCAATCAGGATGTGATTTCCTCAGAATTTCCTTCTGTAAGTTGAGTTTTCCATTACCCGAGGCGTCCGTAACCCAGGGGTTTTACTGTACTTCCAATCTGGGTGGTATTTCCACTCTGGACACTGTGCATCATTTTAAAAACAGGGTTTTTACAAATGACAACAAATAAGTCTATCCCAACCTGTGACTCCCTTAGTCACACCTCCACCGTGTTTTTGCCCTGAATTAGCGTAATCGGAGGCAGGTGGCTCATGTTCAGGTCTCTCTCCCGCCCAGATCCCGGCCACAATGACAGCGGAAGAACTGACTTTCGAGATCCTGGACCGGAGGAATATTGTCATGAAAAAGAAAGATTTCTGGAGCTGCTTTGAGGTCAACGAACGGGAAGAGGCAGGTATGTGTGCATGTGCCTGGGGTTGATGGCCTGAGCATCTCTCTCTCTTTCTCTCTCTCTGTTATGCGTCCCCAATCTCTTGAGAGTGGGGTTTTACACACACACCCCTAATTCCTCCACCCTCGTCTGTCTTCCCTTGTGCAGAACGGCCGTTGCACTACTTGGAGAAGGTCCTTCCGATTTTCCATGGCCTGGGGAAGGACAGCTACCTGGTGGTGAAGAAGCAGCTCTCCATGGAAAGCATGCTGCTTTACCTAGGTAAGGAGCTGGTAAGAGCCATTCCACCTTGTAGAGGCAGGACCACAGAAAAGGTGGTGCTGGAGCATGACGTTGCCACACCCCTCCCTCCCTTCCCAGTCTGGCCAGGTTAGCCTGCTGTGGTCATAGAGTAGACCTTACTGCCAGTGACTCTATGCTGAGTTTTAGGTGGCGGTTAACTAACCTGACCACCCCAAGGACTAGCATGCTTAGGCTTTCAGGTGCCTGAGAAATCTTCTTGGGAAGGGCTTGGGACTTGATGATATGCCTCATCTTCACGCTGTCTCGGGCCATATTAAGGTTGGTGTTGAAAAGGGAAGGGAGAGGAGAGGGGTGGCCTTCATCTCGACCCCCTCCTGCCTCCTCATCCCGTCTCTTCTTCCCTAGCCAGCAAGGGGGACGACACCAAACATGGGATGATGAAATTCCGGGAAGAGAAGAACCTTCTGGGCGTGGGGCTCAGCACTGGCTTCCACGACCGATACTTCGTCCTCAACAGCGACTACCTCCGCCTCTACAAGGAAGTCCGGGTACGTTGGAGGCCATACGGGCCAACTCCTGTGAGCTGGTCTCTGTTCCTTTGGCGGTTGCGGCGCTTAGTTCAGGCTTCCTTAGCTCTCCATTCCCAGGGACGGCAGCCTTAGGGTCTGTACCCAGGTGGTACCCAGGTGATGCCACGGGTCTAGCAGAGCCACGGATGTGCAGTGGTCAAACTGTTGTGCTGCCGCAGAATGTTGTGAGTTTGATCCTGACAGGAATCAAGGTCGACTCAACCCTGTTGATTCTTGAAGACTTCAGGGGTCTTTGCTTTGGACAGGACTTTCTCATGCCCCTTGTCTTTGTTTTCTCTGTTCAGAGCCACAAGCCAGAGAAGGAATGGCCGGTCAAAAACCTGAAAATCTACCTGGGTGTCAAGAAGAAAGTCCGTCCGCCTAGCTGGTGAGCTTCCCTTGCGTTCCGGCCATAACAGGGTGTGTTGTCGGGCATCTGTCTTGCCCACAGATGGGACTGGGACTGGTTGGGCTGGAATGGCTTGAAAGAGACAAGCTTCCCAATGTGGGCACATGGACACACACATTAACACACACAGGCTCATGCGCACACAGCCATAGCATAGGTGTTTTCCTTCTCTGCTGGAAGCAACATGGCAGAAAAACGGAGTTTGGTTGTGGATTGTTGCTCTGTCAGGAAATTAAAAAGGGGGTCTTGGCTTGAGATTTTCAATGGATTCTGTCCCTTCCTCGGAGGGGTGTGTGTGGTGAATCTAGGACCTTAGGAGTTTCATTTGCTGGAGAAGCCAGAGGGGTGGAATTCGGCCTTGAGAGTGACCAGAGGTACAAATTCTTGTCCTCTGGAGGTATTCAAAAACAATAGAATTAATAGGTACATAGAAGAGGAGGCGCTGCTAAAGGAGAGCCAACATGGCTTTTGCAAGGGCAAATCATGCCTCACTAATCTGTTGGAATTTTTTGAGAGTGTCAACAAGCATGTGGATAAGGGGGATCCAGTTGACATTGTTTATCTGGACTTTCAGAAGGCTTTTGACAAGGTCCCACACCAAAGGCTCTTGAATAAACTTACCAGTCATGGAATAAAGGGACAGGTCTTGTCCTGGATCAGCAACTGGCTAAGGGACAGGAAACAGAGGGTAGCACTAAATGGACACTTCTCCAAGTGGAGGGAAGTAAAGAGTGGGGTCCCCCAAGGTTCAGTACTGGGACCCCTGCTTTTCAACCTCTTCATAAATGATCTAGAGGTAGGAGTAAAAAGCAAGGTAGCCAAATTTGCTGACGACACTAAATTATACAGGGTAGTGAAAACTGTGAGAGATTGTGAAGAGCTCCAGAGGGATCTCTTGACACTGGGGGAGTGGGCAAAACAGTGGCAAATGAGCTTCAACATCAGTAAGTGCAGAGTGATGCATGTTGGGGCAAAAAACCCCAATTACATTTATAAACTGATGGGGTCTGAACTCTCTGCGACAAACCAGGAAAGGGACCTTGGTGTCCTGGTGGACAGCTCAATGAAGGTGTCAACCCAGTGTGCCTCAGCAGTGAAAAAAGCAAACTCAATGTTAGGAATCATTAGGAAGGGTATAGAAAATAAGTCAGCAAGTGTCATTTTGCCTCTTTATAAATGTATGGTGAGGCCCCACCTGGAATACTGTGTACAGTTCTGGTCGCCATACCTCCAGAAGGATATTATGGAGTTGGAGAAAGTACAGAGGAGGGCAACCAGAATGATTAGGGGACTGGAACACCTTCCTTACCATCTGAGGCTGCAACGGTTGGGCCTTTTCACTCTTGAACGACGGCGTCTAAGAGGTGACCTGATTGAAGTTTATAAAATCATGCACGGTGTGGACAAAGTGGATAAGGAAAAACTGTTTTCCCTATCGCACAACACTAGAACTAGGGGACACTCCATGAAACTTTTGGGTACTAGTTCTCAAACAAATAAGAGAAAGTACTTTTTCACCCAGAGGATTACTGGTCTATGGAACTCCCTGCCAGAAGAAGTGGTGACAGCTGTCAGTCTTGACAGCTTTAAGAAAGGATTAGACAAGTTCATGGAGGACAAGGCTATCAATGGCTATAATTATGGCTACCTAAGGACAACCTCCGGGTTGGAGAGATAGGCAGGATATCTCTCAATGCCATTTCCAGGGAATCCTAAGCAGATGAAGGCATCTCCTTGGGAATACCCTGAAGGAAATGGTGAGCCACTGTGTGAGACAGAATGCTGGACTGGATGGGCTGTGGCCTGTTCCAGCAAGGCTGTTCTTATGTTCTTATGTTCTTATGTTAATCCGGGGACGTGAGAATGGGAAGGAAGAGGATGGATATTAAAAGTTGAATTCTTATTGGATAAGCTAGGAAAAAAGGCTGGACGATGGGAGTGTTAATATTCCCCCTTGCCCAAAAGCCAGTTGTATCTGACTCTAGGGTTTGGTGCGCATCTCCGTTTACAGCCAAAGAGCCAGTGCTGTTTGTGTCTGCAGATGTTTCCATGGTCATCTGCCAAAGTGGTACCGATTTCTCTACTTGCAATTTCTTGCTATCGAACTCCTAGGTTAACAGGAGATGGGACAGACAACAGGAGCTCACTCCATCACGCAGCACTCGGGGTCTCGAACTGCTGACCTTCTGACCTTCCAGTCATCAAGTTCAGCGCCTTAACCACTAAACCATAAACAGAAGTCTTGCTCATCCTTGGTTTGGCGCTGACCCTTCCCTGCTTTGCTAGGTGGGGACAGAGAAGTTTGTGCTCAAATCTGTTGCTGCCATCTTGAAATGCCAAGTGTTCAGGAGGCCCTTCTAAGGCCCTGCAGTGGCTCAGTGGTTAAGAAGCACACCTTGTTAGCTGGAAGGTTGGCAAGTTGGCAGTTCGAGGCCCAAGTACTACACGACGGTTTGAGCTCCTGTCGTCTGTCCTAGTTCCTGCCAGCCTAGCAGATCAAAAGCAAGAAATTGCAAGTAGATGAATAGGGACCACTTTGGTGGGATAAAAGATCTTGGACGAGCCTCCCATGAGTGGAGTTCCTCCATCAAAAATTCTTTCAACCCAGAGTAATTTCTGACACAAAATTATTATAGGAGGCCGCATGGGTCAGCCATGACCCTCACCAACAATGCTTGGTTTGGCTTGTGTGCAAAGCTGTGAACGATGCAGGTTTGCCCCTCGGGGAGGGTGATGGCGGGGCAGATGAAAGCTGAGAAAAGCTAAACCCCAGCTGGGTGGTGCATTGCTGCACATGGTTGAACCCTCCATGCCTTTAGGAGAGGGAAGAGCATCTGAGCGGAGCTGAGCCCTGGCCAGAAAGAGAGAAAGCCTCCAAGCTTGCCGGTGCTTTTGGCCGCTAGATGGCACAGCTGGGCAAGGAGAGGCTCCTGGTTTAGTGTGCTGGCCCATGCACACAGGGAAGACCATGTGCAATGCCCCGCTGGAAATATGGAGGGCCTCGAGGTCTCTGAAAGGGGCTGCGGTGGCTCAAGAGGTTAAGATGCTGAACTCGCTGACTGGAAGGTTAGAGTTCGATTCCTGAGTACTGCAGGACGGAGTGAGCTCTCATCGTCTGTCCCAGCTCTGGCCACCCTAGCAGTTCAGAAGCAAGAAATTGAAAGGAGATAAATAGGGACCTCTTTAGTAGACAGCATTCTGTGCACTCCGGTGTCTAGTCATGCCTGCCACATGAGCACAGAAACTATAAACAGAGATGAGCACTGAACCCTAGAGTCAGATACGACTGGCTTAATTTGAGCAAGGGTGACTTTTACCTTTACTTAAAGGTCCCTGAAGGGGCCACAATGTCTTCGTAGTTAAGACGCTGAGCTGGATGACTGGAAGGTTAGCAACTCAGCAGTTTGAGATCTGAATGCTGCACAACAAAGTGAGCTCCCATCCCTGTCCAAGCTCTTGCCTGTCATGATAATCAAAAGGGAAGATTTCATATTTTAATTACATTTAAAGAAGATTAAAATATGAAATCTTCCCTTGTGATTATCATGACACTGCCAACCTAGCAAGAAATTGCAAGTGAGAAAACAGGTACTACTTCAGTGGGAAGGTAACAGCGCTCTGTGCGCTCTGGCGTCTAGTCATGCCTACCCCGTGTCCACGGAAATGTCTGCAGGGTGGGCTTCCTAACGCAGGCACACAGGCTGTGTTCTTATGGGATGGCCGAGAGACTCTCTGTCTACCCTTCCTGGCTTTCCAAACGCTGTCCGAGTCCCCACACAGGGCAGCTGCTTTGGAGCCTCTTTGCATCGGAGACCTTGAGGAGTGTGAAAGCTGCAGACTTTGTTTCTACCTATGGCCCGCAGCCGGTGTCCTCTTCCTCCCACATACACCACAAGCCTACTACCCAGGAGAGCCCACTTGCTCCTTTTGGGAGACCCTCTCGAGGTGGGCGAGGGCACGGAAGAAAGCCTTGGTTGTGCCCACCTCAACCTCTTCTGCCTTCTCTTCTTCCAGCTGGGGATTCACCGTCTTCTTTGAGAACGAGAAACTGGAGAAGCAACAATGGTAAGAGAGAGACCGCCATGACTTCCCAGAGTAACGGGCTTTTTGACTTCATGGTTGTGAGCTGACCCATTTGGTGGACCCGAGACAAGGTTATCTTGCTATGGTAATAGAGTAGAGCCAGTGATGGCCAACCTTGGCACTCCAGCTGTTCTTGGACTTCAATTCCCAGAAGCCCTGATCAGCGGGAGGGCTGACTTGGGCTCCTGGGAATTGAAGTCCAAAACCACCTGGAGTGCCAAGGTTGGCCATCACGGGAGTAGACCCGACTGCCAGTGACTCAACGCTGTGTATCAGGTGGCAGTTAACTAAGCTGTCAACCCTGAGGACTAATGGCCTTGAGTGCCAAAGTCCACAAGGAGGGCAGCAGCCTGGGGCTGATAATGGGATTTGTAGTCCAAGAGGCCGGCTTGGAGGAAGAGGAGGACATTATCTTTGAGGAATTTTTGGGAGTTGGGATTCATCCATTCTTCTTTGGGCAATATTTTCATGAGGGTCACTGGGAGTGGTAAGGCTTCATCAGCCTTGGTGGTAGACTGGTTAAACTGCTGTCCTGCAGCCAAAAGGTTGTGAGCTTGATCCTAGCTGGGTTCCAAGTTGACTCGGCCTTTTCCATCCTTCTGAGGTCAGTAAAATGAAGACCCAGCAGGTTGGGGGCAAAATGCTAATCAACTTGTGAGCTGCCCTATCTACAATGTCTATTTCTGTCCCTTATCAAGTTCTCCTTCCTGATCCCTGCTTCCTCAAGCCTGGAAAAGGCCCTTTATTGAGGCTGCAACTTCCAGAAGCCCCCCAGCCATTGGGGTTTCTAGGAGGGGTAGCAGCCATATGAGGTAGAATTGAGGGCACATGCCTGAGCCAGTGTGCATCCCACAAATACAGGTGCACCTCTTGTTCCCTGTGCCTGCCTGTGGGTCTTCGCCAGGGCTGGCCTTTGGTGTGTTCACAGCTTCTCCTGTTCATCAAAGGCTGTCCGCCCTCCATGGTCCCTCCTTCCAGTCCTTTCCCCTTTTCTCCATAGGTATCTCTGCTGCGACACCCAGATGGAACTCCGCGCATGGTTTGCCACCTTCCTGTCTGTGCAGGTAAGTGTCACACTCAGGGCGTGGGAACTGGTAAGGCTCAAAAAACTTTCTCTTGCCTCTCTCCCTGAGAGCCTGATTCAGACGTCATTCATTCATTCATTCATTCATTTTATACCCCACCCCAATTGGTGCAAGCCACTTGTTTTACTGCTTGAGTTATTTTTGGCTGTGAATTTAGGTTATTAATTACTGCAGGACTCTATAAATTTCTTAATGTCATCTAGGTAGGTATCACTGAATTGTGACCTGTTCCATCTATCTATCTACAGTAAAACCCCTACTTACGGAAAAAAAGTTTGTTCCATAGGCTTTTGCTTAAATCGAATTTTTATGTAACACGAAGCAAACCCATAAAAACAATTATTATTTTTATGTAACTCGAAGCAAATCCATAGGAAATTGTGTAAATCAGGACATGGTTTTAGCACAAAATCATTTTGTAAGTTGAATTTTATGTAACTCAGGGCATTTGTAAGTTGGGGTTTTACTGTCTGTCTATCTATCTACAGGTGAAACTCGGAAAATTAGAATATAGTGCACATGTTCATTCAGTCCAGTAATGCAACTTTAAAGGTAAAACAAACATATGAGATAGACTCATTACATGCAAAGCGAGATAGTTCAAGCCTTACTTTGTTATAATATTGATGTTTATGGTTTACAGCTTATGAAAACCCCAACCTCCCAATCTCATGTACCCCATAAGCATCACATAATCTCATGTACGCTGTATGCCATGATCATCACAATTATAACAAACTAAGGCATGGCATCTCTCGCTTTGCATGTAGTGAGTCTATCTCATATACCTGTATTTGTTTCACATTTTAAGTGAAATGAATGAACATTTGCACGATATTCTAATTTTCACCTGTATCTACCTCTTTACCTACCTAATACCCCCACCTACTCTGGGCAGCTTACAATGATAAAAGAACAGGTCACAATACAATGATATAAAAACAGAAGAATCCAAACAAAATAAAAACAAATGATAAACATTAATAAAATATCTACTGTACCTAGATAGCATTAGGAAATTTATGCAGTAATTAATTATTCACAGCCAAAAATAACTCAACTAACAAAACAAAACCAGGACAAAAAACAATAGAGTTCACTAATTGAGGAATCCTGCATCTTTGCAATCAATTACTCTGGAGGCCAATTCAAGTTAGAAGAGGAACGTTTTAGCTGTTTTCTTCTTCTTTCCTGTCTAGGTCAAACTTTAAATGGCCAAAACGAAGCCACTTTCTTGGCTTTGTCATTGGCCAAACGTAAGTCCCCATCGGTGCATGTTTCTGGCATTAATCAGCAGGCCAGTAAGTGAGCCAGATGCTCTCTCTCTCTCTCCACATTCACCCCGCGTGTTGTAATCTGCCAGCAGCCCCCACTTGAGCATGTTGGCCATGCATTTAGGGACTCTGGCCCTCAGTCTAACTCTGGGTCCTCCAAGTGACATAGGGGAGGTTGAATTCCTCCTCCTCCGCCTTCAATGTTGTTCCTTGCCTAGTGAACTCCATCCTCCACCTTCTAATTTGGTTTTGCTCCTGGTCTTCTCAGATGTGTCGTCCAGAAGCTGTGACCGCTCTGACCCCAAGTTGGACCCACAGTTCCTGTCCTGGCAGCCTCCTCTCCCATGCCCCCGCCACCGCCCTCTGTCCCCCCTTCCTTCTGGTCTTGGCTGCAGCGATGGGTTGGAACCAAGTCCAGGTCTGAAGTGATCCATGCTCCAAAGCAGGCCTGCTTAAATTATGCAGATGAAGAAGCCCATTTGCACGGGCGTTGGCCTTGCATAATTCACGGGGCTCCTGGTGTCCCCCCCCCCCCGCCAGCAGGAAGCACGGGCAAAAGTCACCCTAAGTCTTTAAAAATAGGCACTATTGGGCCGCTTTGGCAGCTTGTGAGAGCTCAGGGTAGGCTTTCGTGCTCATTTCCACTGCTGGGAAGGAGGGGGGCAACCCAGCCCCACCTCCTCCTCCTCCTCTCCCTGCCTTGTTTATTTGATTAAATGATGACCCAGGGGAACCTCCTCTCATGCATCCAGGCAGTACTGAAGCTTTCCTTTGTTCTCTGCCTATGACGGCATCCTTACTATTCTGGTCCCAAGTGACTCTGGTAGTAGCAAAAGCAAAGGCAAAGCAATCACACTTCACTAATGCCCAATAGAAGCACTGAGTGCACTCTTGGGGTGGTTCACAAGTTAGTGAGCATTTTGCTCCCAACATGCTGGGTACTCGTTTTATCGACCTCGGAAGGATGGAAGGCTGAGTCAACCTTGAGTATTGGTTGGGATTGAACTCACAACCTTTGGGTTGCAGGACACCAGTTTAATTGCAGCACTACCAGGATGTGGAAGTCTGTACCCCCCCCCCCCCCCGCCATGAAGTAAGCCACTTTTCCTTAAATGCATGCCACTCCCCCAAGTTGTGCTGGCTGGGGGATCATGGGACTTGTAATCCAGTCCATCTGGAGGACACAGAAAGTGTAAAGACCCCCTTGGGTCTCATCTGGCGATGGACAACCCGACGCCATGCTCCCCCTTGGCCGATCTCCGTCCAGTAACCCCCAGTGTCTGGTGGGAGCTATTCTTGCACATTGGAGGTTGAGCAGTAATTAACAGCATACAATTTCAACCCAACATCCCAAGACAGTTCCTTTTATTTCCCATGTTATCTTAGTGTGCCCCCCGCAAACACTGTTTGGACAAATGTGTATAGATATTTCCAAGCATATGGAGACAATGCAAAGTGGATGGGATGCTAACTGGCCACTATTTTGCAAACCTTCACCTCCCGTAAGTGTCCCTCTTTCTGCTCAACATTCCCCACATGGCTCCTTCCCTTTTGGCCCCATCTGTCTCTTAACAGAGGTGGGCTTTAAGAGTTTAGGCTGGAGTGTGGCACATGTGGAACTGGTGAAAGTGGCCCTCATCTGCTGGACTCCAACTCCCAGCAGTCTTCCTCGGGCCCTGAGACGTGCTTGCCTTCTGCACAATGCCTTCCGCCACCAGACAGACTTTTTCATGTAGTGCAAATAGCTAGTCAGTTCCTGTCTTGAAAAGGAGGTGGTTCCCTGCCCCAGTGACCTTACAATGGGGCAAGAAGAGAGGAAGATGACAGGGAGGACATTGAAGAAGAGGGCATGGCATGGCAAGACCAGGAAGAAGGGGCAAGAATAGACCAGTGCTCAGGATTTTTGGTGAGATTGTTTTAGAAAGAAGTTAAGTTAAATTAAAATCTTTAGGTCTTTTAAGCCTTTTAGGCCTGCCATGTGGCCCACCAAATGGAGGCTCTCAAATAGGCACCTTCTTCCTTCAAAAGGCAAAAAAAAAGGGGGGGGAGTGGGGACAGAGAAGACCGGAACATGTGAAGCCTTAATACATGCAAATGGGTCAGACGGCCCCTAGAGGTGGGAAGACAGGGAACATTCCAATTGGTTACTTAGAGACAAACAATATAAAACAACTTCCTTTAGCTTAGGCTAGTATTTCTGTCTCTGTGGTTATTGTGCTAACACCCATCACAGGCTGGGGTTGTACTACAATACTTAGCAAGAAGGAAAAGTGAAAGGCAGGAGGGAGGCAACGCTGGCTGTGCGATTCCTCCCGAATATCCATCAGCCTCTAGATTTTGCACTCCATACTTACATACACACACAGAGAAGAGAAGGATCCCGGGGAACATGGGGGTTTTCCAGGCAGGGAAGGCAAGAAATAAGAGGAAATCGGAATAAAGGTGGAAGCATCAACCATTGAGACAGGTGCTTCTGCAAAGGGCAATAACTGTTGAAGGAAGTTCTTCCATGAAAAACCAGACAACCTCCTCCTCCTCATCATCACTCCTTCTGCTCTCTTTCCTGACTTCTCAGCACAGTGGAAACGTATGGCCTTCGGAGTCGTCCAAGATCCGGGCACCCCGGGCACCCCAAGATTCTCGGCTAGGCAACATCTCACTGATCCCACTGCGCGGCAACGAGAATGAGATGCGGAACAGCGTGGCTGCCTTCAGGACTGACCCACTGACGGTGAGCATAGCAGCCCATCCTTTGAGACAATTACTCCATCTGGCTTGGTTTGTGCAGGCAGACCTTGGTCTTAAAAGGCAAATCAGTCTCAAGTTGAAGTCCAGATGTTTGGTTGTGAATTTTTGCATGAATTTAATTTACAAGGAGGACACTGAGATGGACGACTGGAATGTTGGCAGAAAAGGAGTGAGGACCTGAGAGCTGCACGACAGAGTGAGCTCCCATCCTCTGACCCACCTCCTGCCAACCTAGCAATTCAAAAGCAAGAAATTGCAAGTAGATAAATAGGTAGCACTTTGGTGAGAAAGGTAACAGTGTTCCATGTGCCCTAGCATCTAGTCATGACTGCTACATGACCATGGAAATGTCTGCAGATACAGACAGGCTCGTTCTTTGGCTATAAAGAGATGAGCACCACACACTAAAGTTGGACATGACTGTCTTTCGAGCTAGGGCGACCTTGGGCTTTACAAGTATAAGCCGACCCAAATATAAGCCGAGGTACCTAATTTTGACCTGAAAACCCAGGAAAATAGATTGACCCAAGTATAAGCCAATAGTGGAAAATGCAGCAGCTGGTAATGAGTTTCAATAAATAAAATGCATGAAAATACAGTAAAATTAATTAATTTAGTGCATTTTTAAACTGTATTTGCACCAACCAACCAGTGGTGGCAATGCAGGGGAAGTGGGTGGGTAGGTCAATTGCACTGAGGCAGGAAGTGTTGGAAGCAAGAAGCATGGCTTCCCCCTCCATCTTGGGGACAAAGACACAAAGGTAAGTGAAATCCTTTCTTTTTCTACACCAGTTTGGAAGGGGGATGCGGTCGCTTTGCAGAGCTTCTTTCTCCATCTGCTTTTTTGGCATAGGAATGCATTGAAAACAAACTTCAGAATAGAAGAAATTCATTTTCAATGGAATCTTATGGAAAACCGCAATTTGCACCCTCTTGTGGCCAGTTGTGGTAATGGCGCACTAATCAGCTATTTTTAATTTCCTTGCCGTAGCTACGGAATCACAGTTTTTAAGCTGTGGAATCACTCAAAAAACATTTTTTGTCCCTCGTGGTTATTGACCCGTGTATAAGCTGAGTCACCTTTTTGGACCTCATTTTTAGGACTAAAAAGCTCGGCTTATACTCGAGTATATACGGTAACTTATATTTGGGACAGTTGCAGTTGCAGTTCTGGGGTCCGTATATAGCTCAAGCTGTTTCCACTTTCGCTTGCAACTCTTGTTGCTATTGAGGACAGATGAGGTCCTCAGGTATCTACACTAAACTGTTAAAGCAGTTCGATCCCACTGTAACGACCATGTCTCCATTCCACACAGTGTGTGGGTTGGCAAAGGACTCTGGATTCTCAGCCAACGGGCTTTCATTCTTCCCCCTGAACTGTGATAATTTTCCCCGCCCCCCTCTTTTGGGAAATTAGGATTCTCTAGGACTCCTGGTTCATGCCTATTAAAGTGGGATCAAACTGATAGCAACTGTGTAGTGTCGCTCCACTCTGGCGGTGTCCAATATCATACACAATACAAGCACAGGCAATTATAATTGGGTGTAATGAAGACCCAGCATGTATTGGGGGGCAAAATGCTAATTACCTGTAAACTGCCCAGAGAGTGCACTAAAAGCACCATGGGGCAGCAGATAAGTGTCATTGCTATGGACATTTATAATAGACACTGCAGCATAACCCTACGGGCACTGGCTATAGTGATAAAACACAGTCGGTATACATGAAGTGCATGAAGCCGCTTGCTGTCACGTGAAAATGGAAATATTTACATGTTTGCACTGTAGCAAGGAAGTATTATGTGGGTTGTATGTGTTTATGGAGCCTGGTGATGTTACACAAGCTTTGGTCCATAGGCTGCCTGCCCCTTTCCTTTCATGTGGGGCGTCCAAGGAAGACTCTGCAGTCAACGGGGCCATGGCTGAGATCCTCCAGTAGCGGATGAGTTTCTCAGGAGGCCTCCATTAAAGGAGAAGATCTTCTTTCTCCTCCTTTACTCTCTGGGGCAATAGCAATTAAACTTCTATACCTCCCTCCATAGCCCTTTCTGGGTGGGTCAGAAGGTAATTAGCATTTTGCCCCCAACATGCTGGGTCCTCGTTTTACCCACCTTGGAAAGATTTAATTTAATTTAATTGTTCAACTTTTTGAACTATCTATCTATCTATCTATCTATCTATCTAAACAATGTATATAATTTTACAAAAACTCAAAAACCCAACCGCCTACAACTAAGTCCACTTCCCTCCAGGTCAGACAGGCTGAGGGAGGAATCCAGAGCACCGGATGGAAGAGGGCGAGTCAACCTTAATTCCCAGTCAAGATTGAACTCACAATGTTTTGTCTGCAGGACACCAGGGCTCTATAATGACAGGTTGCTTACTTGGAGCTGTTATTCTTCTTCGTGGTCAGCTGTGAATCCACAGGAGTGGGTTTACTGCACATCTGTGCAGTAAACCCATTCATGTGAATTCACGGAGACCACAAAGAAGACCTTGCTAGAGCATAGGGGAAGATATAGGCATTGTAGGTATCAGCCCATCATTAGAACACTTTCGCTTGGGGTGTTCAAGGAAGACTCTGCCCACAATGGGGCCATGCCTGGGATCCTCGTTAGGTTGTTGTGTTCTTATGCCTACGGATGGTTATTTTGTGTTACCTATTTATCTACTTGCAATTTTATTGTTTTTGAACTGCTAGGTTGGCAGGAGCTGAGACAGAGATGGCAGCTCACTCCATCATGCAGCACTCGGGTCTCAAACTGCTAACCTTCCAGTCATCAAGCTCAGCGTCTTAACCAGGGATTCCCAACCTTTTCAGGCTGGGGGCTGAGTCACGTTCTCTCAGCCAGCTACGAGGGCTGGACAGCCATTTTGCCCTGTTTGCACGATCAAGGTGGTCATTTTGTTCCAACAGCTTCAAAGGGGCTGCCATTTTGTTACTCAAATGCCCACGGTGGGGGGCACATGAAATGGCACTGTGGGCCAGATCCGGCCCTAGGGCCTTAGGTTGGGAACCCCCAGTCTTAACCACGAAGCCACTGCAGATATTTCAGCCTGATTGAGTGAGGAGGAGATGGGGTGGTCCCTTTGGGTCCATCTCTTCCCCCTTGAAATCCTCAGTGGCGCATGGGATGATGGGTTTGGGCATGAAGCTTGAGCAAGGAAAGTGTCGGCCTCCCCTTGACCTAACCTTGTGTTCTCTCTCTCCAGCTTCTTCGGGATGTTTGAAATGGGAAGATTAACAGGCCAGGTAAGGCACACCTTGGGGTGGAGTTGCAAAGGTCACCCTTGGCGGTGGGTAGGGGGAGGAGGATTGGGGGCTAGGCTGGGAAGGGGCTGAAGCAACCTCTCCCTGTTCCCTTTTGGAGAGACCACCGGGAGGGACCACCCACCCACCAAAATTTGCAACGTCTAAAATTGGATCACCCATAGAGAAGTGCAGTGACAAAGTAAACCAGACGAGCTTCTCAGGAGGCCTCCATGAAAGGAGCGGATCCTTCTCGCTCTTTACTCCCAGGGACCCCCTAGCAATAGCAGGGACGCAGACCGCTTAGTGCACTCTCTGGCCAGTTCACACATTAATTAGCATTTCCCCTCCCAACATGCTGGGTCCTCATTTTACCCACCTTGGAAGGATGGAAGGCTGAGTCAACCTTGATCCCCAGGCAGGATCGAACTCACAACATTTTGGGTATAGTACAGTAGTTTAACTCTTGCGTCACCAGGACTCTATGATGGCAGGTTGCTTACTTATAACTCTTCTTCTTCATGGTCACCTGTGAATCCACACGAAGGGGTTGACTGCATGTGCACACAGTTAAACTCATTCGTGTAGATTCACAGAGACCACGAAGAAGAACTTGATAGAACAAAGGGGCAGAAATAGAGGTTGTAGATAGCCCGTCATTACAACGTGCAGCGCTTAGTGCACTCTCTGGGTGGTTCGCAAGTTAATTCGCATTTTGCCCCCAACATGCTGTGTCCTCATTTGAGTGACCTTGGTAGGATGGAAGAGGCTGAGTCAACCTCGGTCCCCATCAAGATCAAACTCACAATATTTTGGCTGCTCTTGTCTGTCCTGAAGCCCACTTAAAGTCTACCTGGTGGTGGGTTGCTCGCCATAAGGACCTCGATAGACTAAAAACGACTCCACAGTGTCTCTTAGCCGCCCACCCCGTGTCCCTTCCTTCCTTCCTTCAAACGCCAACTCACCCTTCCTTCAATCCCTGCCTCTTGTCCTTCCTTCCTTCCTTCCATCATCTGCTCCTTCCTTCCTTCCTTCAAACACCAACTCAGCCTTCCTTCAATCCCTGCCTCTTTTCCTTCCATCTTTCCTTCCATCCATCATCTGCTCCTTCCTTCCTTCCTTCATACACCAACTCACCCTTCCTTCAATCCCTGCCTCTTGTCCTTCCTTCCTTCCATCCATCATCTGCTCCTTCTTTCCTTCCTGCAATCACCAACTCACCCTTCCTTCAATCCCTGCCTCTTGTCCTTCCTTCCTTCCTTCCATCCATCATCTGCTCCTTCCTTCCTTCCTGCAAACACCAACTCACCCTTCCTTCAATCCCTGCCTCTTGTCCTTCCATCTTTCCTTCCATCCATCATCTGCTCCTTCCTTCCTTCCTTCAAACACCAACTCACCCTTCCTTCAATCCCTGCCTCTTGTCCTTCCTTCCTTCCTTCCATCCATCATCTGCTCCTTCCTTCCTTCCTTCCTCCCATAGCTGTGTTCAAGGTTTCTATTCCCAGCTCCCAACTCTTGGCGGCCGCTTCAATCCTTTCTGTTTCTTCTTCTGCCTGCAGGTTTGTTGGCAACAGACAAAAAAAGGCGTGGAGGAGGATTCCAAAAATAAATAACACAACAGCACTTTCCCAACATCGAAGGGCGGAGGGACTCTGAGAAGCAGACTTTTTTTCAATTCGGACCGCCCCTCCCTTCCTGACAGCCCCAGCAGGGAATGGCAAAGGAAACCGTTGACTTAAGGGACGTGGTCCTGGCCACTGGGACAACTTTTAAAGGGATTGATGAACTGGCCAGTTCTGCTGGGACTCGACCACGGAGAGCCAAGAGAGATGGAGCAGCAGGTGCCAAACTCCGCTTACCTGGGTGGCCTTGGAAACCCCCCACCCTGTGCAGACTCCCACTGGCTCATCATTTCGGTCTAGCAGATCTCGGTTGGAAAACCATCCGGCCCACCTGCAGGGGCAAAAGAACCCATGGGATTTTGAGCAACCGCTGGAGGGATTTTGCTGGCCTTTGTTTTGCGTGGCCAGGGATGAGAATGGGAAGCATTAAACCAGTGTGGGACTGAATAAGCCTCCCTGGTGCACGTCCTTGGAGGGGGTCCGGAAAAGACAGGATGAGCAGGACCGTCCTCTTGTGGTTGCTTTTTGGGAGAGCCAAGGGTGAAGGGAGGAGAAATCCATGGGTGCCTTCCCTGTAAGGCTGGGTCGAACCCACAGCCAGGAACGTCTCACAGCCTGTCTTCTTCTTCTTCAGTCCCTTGACCAAGCTGGGAACCCCCTCGCCGTAAGGAGAGGAATGGAAGGGACCCCCGGGCCAAAGACTCCAAAAACCAAACCCCAAGGCTTTGTCCACCCAGAGGGGAAGGGGGTGCAGATCCTTCAAACCCACCTCGGATGTAGGAATGGGGGGTGGGGGTGGGGGGAGGCTGGTGTTTCTCCAGGGTCCTCTTTCTGCCCATAAGAAATGGGGAGCCAGCCCAGTGTTTGGGAAGCTGTGACAAGGAGGCAGGTACCGTCTTTCTCAAACAGTGTCGCTTCTTGTTGTGGTCTTTTTTTTGTAATATTAATAAATATCCTTGGAAGGTTATATCCTCTGGCTTCTCTGCTCCATCAAGAGCTCCACTATCCTAACGGGGTGCCGGTTCAAAGAAAAGCAATCACACTTCTGTACCACCCCATATAAGTGCTTAGTGCACACTCCGGGTGCTTCACAAGTTAATTAGCATTTCCCCTCATTAACACCCTGGGTCCTCATTTTACTGACCTTGGAAAGATGGAAGGCTGAGTCAATCTGGAACCCTGGACAGGATTGAACTCACAACGTTCCGACTGTAGGACAGCAATTTTAACCCCTGTGCCACCAGGGCTCTAGAATGACAGGTTGCTTATCTGTAACTGTTATTCTTCTTTGTGGTCTCCTGTGAATCCACACGAATGGGTTTACTGCGCATATGCACAGTAAACCCATTCATGTGGATTCACAGGGGACCATGAAAAAGAACTTGATAGAGCGTATGAGGAGAAATAGACATTGCAGGTAGCTCATAATTTGAGTGTTGTTCTATTTAACAAGGATATAGTACTGTAATAGCCATCACACGTCTATAGCGCCCCATTGCGCTTCATCATACCTGTCAAGTTTTGGATTTGGAAATAAGGGAAATTTCCCAGCAAATAAGGGATACTTGACAGCTATGCTTATCCTGTGCTGCCCTCCAATGGCGGCAATAGGGCATTGTAGTCTAATTAATACGGGATGACGGCAGGGAAGAGGGTAAAAAAAGGGGGTTTTCCCGGCCAATACGGGATACTTGACAGCTATGCTTATCCTTTGCTGCCCTCCAATGGTGGCAATGGGGCATTGCAGTCTAATTAATACAGGGTGACAGCAGAGAAGAGGGTAAAATAAGGGGTTTTCCCGGCCAATAAGGGATACTTGACAGCTATGCTTATCCTGTGCTGCCCTCCAATGGCGGCAATAGGGCTTTGCAGTCTAATTAATAAGGGATGACGGCAGAGAAGAGGGTAAAATAAGGGGGTTTCCCGGCCAATAAGGGATACTTGACAGCTATGCTTATCCTGTGCTGCCCTCCAGTGGCAGCATTAGGGCATTGCAGTCTAACTAATACAGGATGATGGCGGGAAAGAGGGTAAAATAAGGGGTTTTCCTTGCCAATAAGGGATACTTGACAGCTATGCTTATCCTGTGCTGCCCTCCAATGGTGGCAATAGGGCATTGCAGTCTAATTAATACGGGATGATGGTGGGAAAGAAGGTAAAATAAGGGGTTTTCCCGGCCAATAAGGGATACTTGACAGCTATGCTTATCCTGTGCTGCCCTCCAATGGTAGCAATAGGGCATTGTAGTCTAATTAATACGGGATGACGGCAGGGAAGAGGGTAAAATAAGGGGTTTTCCCGGCCAATAAGGGATACTTGACAGCTATGCTTATCCTGTGCTGCCCTCCAATGGTAGCAATAGGGCATTGTAGTCTAATTAATACGGGATGACGGCAGGGAAGAGGGTAAAATAAGGGGTTTTCCCGGCCAATAAGGGATACTTGACAGCTATGCTTATCCTGTGCTGCCCTCCAATGGTGGCAATAGGGCATTGCAGTCTAATTAATACGGGATGATGGTGGGAAAGAAGGTAAAATAAGGGGTTTTCCCGGCCAATAAGGGATACTTGACAGCTATGCTTATCCTGTGCTGCCCTCCAATGGCGGCAATAGGGCTTTGCAGTCTAATTAATAAGGGATGGCGGCGGGAAAGAGGGTAAAATAAGGGGTTTTCCCGGCCAATAAGGGATACTTGACAGCTATGCTTATCCTGTGCTGCCCTCCAATGGTGGCAATAGGGCATTGCAGTCTAATTAATACGGGATGATGGTGGGAAAGAAGGTAAAATAAGGGGTTTTCCCGGCCAATAAGGGATACTTGACAGCTATGCTTATCCTGTGCTGCCCTCCAATGGTGGCAATAGGGCATTGCAGTCTAATTAATACGGGATGATGGTGGGAAAGAAGGTAAAATAAGGGGTTTTCCCGGCCAATAAGGGATACTTGACAGCTATGCTTATCCTGTGCTGCCCTCCAATGGCGGCAATAGGGCTTTGCAGTCTAATTAATAAGGGATGACGGCAGAGAAGAGGGTAAAATAAGGGGGTTTCCCGGCCAATAAGGGATACTTGACAGCTATGCTTATCCTGTGCTGCCCTCCAGTGGCAGCATTAGGGCATTGCAGTCTAACTAATACAGGATGATGGCGGGAAAGAGGGTAAAATAAGGGGTTTTCCTTGCCAATAAGGGATACTTGACAGCTATGCTTATCCTGTGCTGCCCTCCAATGGTGGCAATAGGGCATTGCAGTCTAATTAATACGGGATGATGGTGGGAAAGAAGGTAAAATAAGGGGTTTTCCCGGCCAATAAGGGATACTTGACAGCTATGCTTATCCTGTGCTGCCCTCCAATGGTAGCAATAGGGCATTGTAGTCTAATTAATACGGGATGACGGCAGGGAAGAGGGTAAAATAAGGGGTTTTCCCGGCCAATACGGGATACATGACAGCTATGCTTATCCTGTGCTGCCCTCCAATGGTAGCAATAGGGCATTGTAGTCTAATTAATACGGGATGACGGCAGGGAAGAGGGTAAAATAAGGGGGTTTCCCGGCCAATAAGGGATACTTGACAGCTATGCTTATCCTGTGCTGCCCTCCAATGGCGGCAATAGGGCATTGTAGTCTAATTAATACGGGATGACGGCAGGGAAGAGGGTAAAAAAAGGGGTTTTTCCCGGCCAATAAGGGATACTTGACAGCTATGCTTATCCTGTGCTGCCCTCCAATGGCGGCAATAGGGCATTGCAGTCTAATTAATAAGGGATGGCGGCGGGAAAGAGGGTAAAATAAGGGGTTTTCCCGGCCAATAAGGGATACTTGACAGCTATGCGCTTCATGCACTTTCTGAGCAGTTCACATCTTCAGGCCCAAAGGAGCAAGATAAAATGGCCATCCCAGCCTCGAGGACTAGTCCTGAGGTTGGACCGTGCAGGACGGTCCTGTATCTCAAGGAGGAGCCATGCTGTATAGCCATGATGGTGAACCTTGGCACTCCAGATGTTCTTGGACTTCAATTCTCAGAAGCCCCCGTGAATCCACACGAATGGCTTTCTTGTGATTCATCCGGCCCACACCGCCCTTGTTGCTCCTGGAAGCGGAAGTAAAACATGACCAGATGGAACATCTGTAGTGCCAAGGTTCGCCATTATAGCTGTATAGCCTTCCCAGGCAGGTGCTTTGCTAAAGCCATGGCTGGCTTGGATTTCAGGAAACTGCTGGAGGGGAAACCTGGGCTTTGCATGTGTCTCTCCCCCTCTCTGTCTCTCCTCCAAAACCTAAAACTTGCCTGGGGATGGGGTGAGAAAGGGACCCAGGGGCTGGTCTCTTGTTGTGGTTTCTTCAGCAGGGAGAGCATCCCAAGGTAAGGACTGTGGGTCTTGGAAGGGATGGAGAGGACCGAGACTTCAAAGAGGCGGTGAGCTCTTCTTGCACATGGTTTCCTTGCCTTCAGCACATTTCATTCCAGAAAATGCAGATCTAACCATAGCAGTTAGGCTGGAACTCTGTGTATGTTGTGCTTCTCTCTCTCTGTGTGTGCAGGTCTTTTCTTCTTTCATGTCCTGATCAAACCCCGGAGTGCCAGAATGAAGCCACTTTCTTTGCTTTGTCATTGCCCAGATGCAATTCCTCATATCTCTGGCAGCAATCGGCAGACCAGCAAATGGGCCGAACTTTCTATCTCTCCACATTCACATCGAGTGCTGTTGTGCGCCTGCAGCCC
This sequence comes from Bradypodion pumilum, assembly GCA_035047305.1. NCBI lineage: Eukaryota > Metazoa > Chordata > Lepidosauria > Squamata > Chamaeleonidae > Bradypodion > Bradypodion pumilum. The sequence continues at coordinate 1,769,460 of JAWDJD010000003.1, forward strand.
CCACTTGAGCATGTTGATCTTGCATTTAGGGACTCCAACCAGTGATGCACTGCAAAAAAAATTTACTATCTACTCTGTGGGCAGGGCCAAATCTGTGGGTTTGGCCAAACATCCTGCATTATGGGCTATGGAGGTGGGCATGGCCAACCAAATGGGCGTGGCCTGGGGGAATTTCCACTACCGGTTCTGCAGAACCTGACAGAACCTGCTGCAGCGCATCACTGACTCCAACCCTCAGCCTACTCAGGGTCCTACAGGTGACATAGGGGAGACTGAGGTCGTCAGCTATATCCTCCTTTAATGTTATTCCTTGTCCACTGACCTCCATCTTCTAAATTGTTTTTGCTCTTCTGGACCCTCAAGAATGTTTGTTCTTGCCATAAAGCTTTCCCAGATCTGAGCCGGCGGACTCGAGGCTCATCTCCATTCAGAGGATGTTGAGGGTCCTTCTTCTTGCTTAGTTCTCTCAGTGTCCACTGCTCCTTCTCTCCTGATCTTAGGTGGAACGATACCCACAAGAGGGTCTATTTTCTCAACTGGTGTAGGTTTGAGGCATCCTGTCACTCTGTGCATGGCTTTATTAAGAGCGATGTCAACTTGTTTTGCATGTGTGGATGTCCTCCATACTGGAGCAGCCATACTCTGCCACAGAGAGACTCAGGGCCAAAGCTGATGTGCGCAGTGTGGATGGTGGAGTTCCCCATTGATGGGTTGTGAGTTTCCTGATGATGTTGATCCTTCTAACGTTGGCCTTGTGTGTGCAGGTGTGCATGTGCGTGTCCCCCTCCTTTCCTACCCGGTTCGAGCTGCAGGGCTTGTCTTGCCACAGAAGGAGTTGGCTCAAGAGCTGAGATTCTTTCCCAACTTTTCTGTTCATTAAAAAACAAATCCATATATCTACTTTAGAAAAAAACACACACACACACTTTTGGCATCATCCATTAATGCTGATTCTGTGGTTGCCACTCCTGCGTTAATGGAAGCCGGTCCCAGACCCCATTAAGGTCCCACGACGATTATCCTCCATTAGCACGGGGGAGGGGGAGAGGCAGAGCTGGTGGCCTGGGAATCAGCGTGTCCTCCTTTTCAGAAATGGAAGGCGAGACCGTGATGTGGGTGGATGCAGAGTTGATGCATTGATGCGATTTTCTGCAGGGAAGATGGAAGACTTCTAAGAAGGTATATCCCTCCAACCCCAAAAGAAACAGACCTTAAGCCCGTGATGGCGAACCTTGGCACTCCAGATGTTCTTGGACTTCAATTCCCAGAAGCCCAAGCACCCTGTGAATCCACATGAATGGGTTCACTGCGATTCATCCAGCCCACACCGCCCTCATTGCTCCTGGAAGCGGAAGTAAAATGTGCCCGGACGGTCACGTTTTACTTCCGCTTCCTGGAGCGACGAGGGCGGCGTGGGCTGGATGAATCGCAGTAAACCCATTCGTGTGGATTCATGGAGCCTTCTGGGAATTATAGTCCAAGAACATCTGGAGTGCCAACGTTCGCCATCACGGCCTTAAGCTGACGTTGGCAGAGCAATAGGTGACAGCAAACTGAGAATGCTCCGGCATACCCTAAGCGTCTTTCCCTTGCTGCTGAATTACTGTTGCTTATAGCTTTGTGGCTAAGATGCTGAACTTGACAACTGGAAGGTTCGAGACCCGAGTGCTGCACGACGGAGTGAACTCCCATTGTCTTCCAATCTAGTAGTTCGAAAGCAAGAAATTGCAAGTAGATAAACAGGGACCACTTCGGTGGTAAAGTAAACAGTGCTCCGTGCGTTCCGGTGTCTAGTCATGCCTGCCACATGACCATGGAAACGTCTGCAGAAGCAGACAGCGCTGGCTCTTTGGCTTTGAAACAGAGGTGAGCACTGCACCCTAGAGTCGGATACGTGTGTGTTGTATGCTGGATCATAAGCATACAACACAAAAACACAGGGAAGAAATTCATGTCTTGCCTTATGGGCATGAATAGGGATAAAGGCTATTAGTCTCCTAATGCGTGTTCATCAGCTCTTTCCCTTTCAGCGGTCCCTGCATCATCTCCGCCCAATATTGAGGTGAAACAATGATGGGTTCTGAGATATTTCAGCATCTCTTGGGGTAACCACAGATCTGATGTGTGTGTGTGGGGGGGAGGCTAATTTGGTGCCCAGAAAAATGCAAGAAGCATGAAATAGCCTTTGAAGAGAAACCCGTATGCTCTCGGAGGAGGAGGGCTCAAGGCAGAGAGAGGAAAGGGGTCTGGGTTTACATGTCTGTCTTTGAAGAGGTTTGGATTTGCTCTGGGGATTCTCTGTACATGTGCAATTCTCATCCTTGATAACAGAAGTCAAACCAAAGGCAAGTCTCAAGGTCAGCCCACATGGGGAGATGTTCAAAGGGCGCGTGAGGCCTGGGATTTCCATTTTATAAATTGTCTGAAGCAAATCCCTATGACAGATGTGGCTACTAGAAAGTAGAATTAGTAGCATTAGTTTTAAAATAAAACCCACTGGTACTTCTTTTTAACCTTAAAATGGTTTCTCATAGGTTTCTGAATTTTAAAAACTTATGCTTTCTATATCTTACTTGCTCGTCTTGCTTGCTCTTCCGGATAGCCTGGGCCAGTGACGGCGAACTTTGGCACTCCAGCTGTTCTTGGACTTTAATTCCCAGAAGCCCAAGTCTCTGTGAATCCACATGAATGGGTTTACTGTGCTTAGTGGTTGAGACGCTGATTGATGAGCAGAAGGTCGGCAGATCGGCAGTTCGAGGCCAGATCGTTGTGCGATGGAATATCCCGTCTCTCTCCCAGCTCCTCACAACGTAGCAGTTCGAAAGCAATAAATTGCAAGTAGATAAATAGGTACCACTTGGGTGGGAAAGGTAACAGCGTTCTGTGCATTTTGACATTTAGTCATGCCTGTCACATGATCACAGGAACATTTTCAGATGCAGACAGCACTGGCTCTTTGACTGTAAACGGAGATGAGAACCACCCACTAGAGTTGGACACGAGTGGCTTTTCACCAAGGGTGACCTTGACCTTTATTTTTTTTCCACCTCGTTTTCAAGTGAGTTTCCACAGCCATGGGAGGATTTGAACCCAGGTCTTCTGGACCCTAGTCTGGTCCTTTATCCAGATGCAATTCTGGTCCCCTGTCCTTAGAATAACTGTTCTGCTAAGGAGCCCAAGGCTAATTCCATAGCGCACCAAGAACAAGGACTCTCGTGGCTTTTAGGAGAAGCCTGGTTTGGCAACCATGTCCACCCTTTGTGGCCCGCTTATCCAGATTCAAGGACATCAACTGAGCAGGAAAGTATTTGCACAGCATTTGGGGGCAACAAAAGGGGGATTGGAACCCACAACAGGGTGAAGACCCATTGCTTTCTTGTACCCTCCAGCCGTCCACTGCCACCCATCTCCCCTCCTTCTCTACTTGCGCCATTGCTTTAGTGCAGGTGTGACCAAACTATGGCCCGTGGGCCAGATCCAGATGAATTGGCATCAAGAGCTGGATCTGGCCCATGGGCTGTAGTTTGACCACCCCTGGTTTAAGCAGAGAAAATGGCATCTTAAAATCTATCTATCTCATCCTGTTGCAAAACAGATTGCAAGGCGCCCCTGCTTTAGCGCAAGACGATTCCATCCCCGGAAGCCCAGCCTTGCTGTGACATTTGAGAAACCTCATTTTTCTCAGCTTTTGTGCTTCCCACTCCGATATTTGCACAGCTCAGAGGCTCACAAGTTCATCTGGAAGGTGCTCAGCAAACAAGATTCCCACCCCCGAGGAGGGGCCTTAGATGTGTGGTTCTGCCGTGGGCTGATGCGCTGAGCGTGGGGAAGAACAACTTGAACTTGTTTCATAAGTGCTCCTTCTTGAAGAAGGTATTCAGCGAGGGAGAGAATGGAAACCAGGAGACAAGCTGGAGGAGACATTGTGAAGGTCAACAAGCAGGAAAGAAGGAGTGAAGCATCTTTGCTGTGGGCTTGTGTTGACTGGGTTATGTGACAGCCAATCTCCCTGGGAAACCTTTACAATCTTCTTTAGATAAAAAGATGGAATTTGTAGTGGAGGAGAATACAATCTAGCTTGAAGACTCTGCTTCCATCTCATCCTAAGTGGCCCTTCTCTCCCTTGTGCAGGTTGAGACAAAAGCGGAGAGGGAAGACAACGGCTCGCTACTCAAGGATATGCGGAGATATTTGTATCAATGAGTTTCTTTGCAAGGCACCCAGTCTTTGTGTGCTTCATTCTCCAAGCAGAACACTCAAAGGTCCTTCTAAGCAAGAATGAAACTCAGCTGCAAGTGAATTGCTTGCATGCAAGAATGAAGAGCTGAAGGTCTCGCTAGCCAAGGTTAATAAAGACACGTGGTTAGGTGAGATTGATCTGGAAGACCTGGGGTGGGTTTCCTCTCACTGGTGTGGCTCCTGACTGATCGCTGGCCTTGTCTCAAATGCCTCAAATCTACACCAGTTGAGAAAATAGACCTTCTTGTTGGTATTGCTCCACTTAAGATCAGGAGAGAAGTAGCAGCGGACGCCGAGAGAACTAAGCAAGAGAAGGACCCTCAACACCCTCTGAACATCAATGAGCCTCACGTCGGCTGGCTCAGATCCAGGAAGGGCTTCATGGCAGGAACAAAGTTTCTTGAGGGTACACAATAGCAAAACCAAACTAGAAGATGGAGGGAGGAGGTCACTGGCCAAGGAACATCATTAAAGGAGGAGGATCTGGCTGAGGAACTCAACCTACCCTACATGTCACTTGGAGAACCCTGAACAGGCTGGGGGTTGGAGTGCCTAAATGCAAAACCAACATGCTCAAGTGGGGGCTGCTGGTGGACAACAACACATGGTGTGAATGTGGAGAGATACAGAATCCATCTCATTTACTGGTCTGCCAATTACTACCCAAACATGCACCAATGAGGACTTAAGTTTGGCCAACAACAAAGCCTTCTTTCATGCCCCGATCATACCCTGGACTGCCAAAATGAAGCCACTTCAAATCCAAGAAAGTGGCTTCATTTCGGCAGTCCAGGGTTTGATCAGGACACGAAAGAAGTATAAGAATTGATCTTGTCTCACTCTAGCCAAGGGGCAAAGCAGCGCTTGGGGCAGTGACGTCCCTCCCAAATCCCCAACCAGCAAAATCTCCAAATCTGAGTTATGTTCGGTGGTGGGCTCCAAAAATGTTTACTACCACCACACTGTGGGCGTGGTATGGTGGGTGTGGCCAGGGGAAAAGCCCTGCGTTGAACCCAAATTAGGACTACTTTATTTCAAAACTTGAATGGGCGGGGGTGGGTGGGGGGACAACCAGAATTTCTGCTACCGGTTCTGGCGAACTGGTGCAAACCTGCTGATGCCCACCACTGGTCATGTTCCCAAGCTCTTCCCCTGCAGGAGATTCAAAAGATCTCCCCCTACGCCACTCCCTGTCAACCCATGGCTCCGGAAAAAATGGGACCTGCGCAGATAGCTTGTGCGCAGGTCGCTTTCCACGCATGCATGGAAGCGCTACGCCGCCTTGCCTAGCCCCTACGCAGGCGGCGTAGCACTTCCGCGCATGCGTGGAAGGGTTTTACACTTGTGTAGAACCCTTACACACATGCGTTGAAGGGCTCCACCACTTGCGTGGGGGCTGCGCAAATGGCGTAGCACTTCCATGCATGTGTGGAAAGCGTCCCCCCCCCCCCGCTGCCAAATTACGGGGTTTTGGCAGCCTGGGGCGAGTTATGACGTCAATCGACGTCAAATTACAGAGTAATCCCGGCCTAATCGGGATGGTTGACAGGTATGCCTCACTCACCGACTTCTTTGGAGGAACAGGCAGCCTGCATAGTTGACCTCCCATGGCAGGAATGGAGGACTCTCCTCTCTGCCTGCTCAGATGACTTGCCCAGCTAACCCAGTTCTGGTTCTTCTCTGACCAGCAGTGGCTCTCCACATTGGAATGGTACAGGATAGTCTTTCTCCTCACCAAAGAGCCCTTCTAACCAGAGACTGAAATTCAGGTGCTTAAACTCCCAACGCCAATTTATCCGGCCCGCACCACCCTCATCACTCCCGGAAGCGGAAGTAAAACGTGAACTGGATAAATTGACATTAGGAGCTGGATCCGGCCTGTGGGCCAGATGAATTAGAATTGGGGCCAGATCTGGCTCATGGGTCATAGTTTGGGCACCCTGGGACTACAGCCTCACTGTTCCCCAACCAGCAATGCCAAAACTGGAGCTTTCCCCTAGGCGCTGTTTCCACCCCTTCACCATAGAAAAGGCTGGTATATCTGAAAGTGGTTGTGTTGCTTCCCTGGGTTTCTGGCAGAAAAGTGTACAAGAGTTGGAACTCAGCCAACATGTTAAAATTAAACCAGCGGCCTCGTGGAAGGGACTGGGGGTTGGCAGTGGTGGGAGCAGTGAAAAAAATCCCCAACAATCAATTAAGATAAATTGTTCTTAAAGAAATGGGCAGAAAGGCTGACTAGCAAGCAAGAGTTCTATGGAGGTCTATGGAACTCCCTGCCAGAAGAAGTGGCGACAGCTGTCAGTCTTGACAGCTTTGAGAAAGGATTAGACAAGTTCATGGAGGACAAGGGTATCAATGGCTATAATTATGGATACCTAAAGACAACCTCCGGGTTGGAGAGATAGGCAGGAGGATCTCTCTCAATGCCATTTCCAGGCAGGAATCCTAAGCAGGTGAGGGCATCTCCTTGGGAATAATACCCTGAAGGAAATGGTGAGCCACTGTGTGAGACAGAATGCTGGACTGGATGATGGGCTCCTGTGGCCTGTTCCAGCAAGGATGTTCTTATGTTCTTATGTTGGAGGCAGGACAAAGATCAGCTTCTCTGGACTGCAGGTGAGCAACACGGTGAGCAAACCCAGCTTCAAAAGAGGGCAAGCCCCTGAAAGGCAAGGGCAGAGGTGCAGGTGAGGTGGAATCCAGCTAGGTAGCACCAGCAGGTAACTGAAAGGCACAAGTGCTGAAGCAGGTCCTCTTGCCTTCAAGAGCACAGGTTCTAATCGTCCTTCAGAAGTGATGGGGGGGGGGGGTTCACAGTGGGGTGTGAAGGACCTGCCCAAAGTCCTTGGTGGGCAGAAGAGGGGAAAGAACACCTGAGAATGGTTAAGCAGATTTAATGTGGAAACCTCAGAGCAAGGGAGAAGGAGCAGCAGGTGCTGAGAGCCCTAGGCAAGAGAAGGACTCTCGACATGCCCTGAATGGAGATGGGCCTCAGGTCCACCTGGGCTCAGACCCAGGAAGAGCTTTAGGGCAAGAACAAACATTCTTGAAGGTAACCAAGAACAAAACCAAATTAGAAGGTGGAGGAAGGAGCTCACTGGGCATTAGAGGAGGAGATGGCTGAGGAACTCATCCTCTCCTACATCACTTGGAGGACCCTGAATAGGCTGAGGGTTGGAGTCCCTCAATGCAAGACCACCAGGCTCAAGTGGGGGTTGATGGCAGACAGCAACATGCTGTGTGAACATGGAGAGGTACAGAATCCATGGGCTCACTTGCTGGTCTGCCAATGACTGCCAGAGACATGCACTGATGGGGACTTAAGTTTGGCCAAAGCCAAGAAGGTGACTTCATTTTACCAGTCTAAAGTTTCATCTAGACATGAAAGAAGAATATGAATTTATTCTAGCAGTCCAGAGAAGCATTTGATTGTGAAGAAAGAGAGCTGGGGGAAAAGGGGAGAGCCTGTTCATTGCTGGTGATGTGCCGGGCTCGCATTTTTCATTTCAGCCCTGACGGCTGTCATTAGTGGGCTTGTTTGCTATCATCACTCATTAATTGCACGGGGGAATATTGTTTCAGGGGGAAAGATGGAGGCAATTAATTAGGCACCGTTCCACTCCCCTAACATATTCAACAAGAAAACAAAACAACAGCGAAGATTAAGATGAAAAAGGAAGCGCTCAATCAAGGGGAAGAACATGTAAGCGGCGGAGGAATGAACAGAATTACTCTGGGTGGGTGGAGAAGCTGCAGGGGTGGGGTGGGGTGCAGGGGGTGGGGTGTTGGGTGTGGGATGGGTGTGGGGTGGGTGGGTGACCCCTCCGCCTTCTTCTTCTGCAAACACTGGGATTGGGAGCCACCATGCATTGTTCCCTTTGGCAGAAATGGGTTTCAGAGCCAGCACTACCTGCACCTGCAGACGTTTCTGTGGCATGACTTGACGCCGGAGTGCATTGAATGCTGTTACCTTTCCTGTCAAAGCAGTACCTATTTATCTACTTGCAAATTTCTTGCTTTTGAACTGCTAGATTGGCAGGAGCTTTGACAGAGACAGGAGTTCACTCCATCATGCAGAACTCGGGTCTCGAACTACTGACCTGCCAACCTTCCGGTTGTCAAGGTCAGTGTCTTAACCACAGTCTTAATTTTGTTCCACAACACTTTTGCCTTGAATAATACTTTCATAACCCAAGTATCAATGGGACTGCAGTGGCTCAAGTAGCTAAGACGCTGACTGGGAAGCGGAAGGTCAGCAGTTCGATTCCCGAGTACTGCAGGATGGAATGAACTCCCGTCTTTGTCCCAGCTCCTGCCAACCTAGCAGTTCGAAAGCAAGAAATTGCAAGTAGATAAATAGGGACCACTTCAGTGGGAAGGTAACAGTGCTCCATGCGCTCCAGTGTCTAGTCATGCCTGCCACATGACCACGGAAACATCTGCAGAAGCAGGCAGCGCTGGCTCTTCGGCTTAGAAACAGAGATGAGCACTGCACCCTAGAGTCGGATACGACTGGCTTTCGAGCAAAGAAAACCTTTACTTTTACCTTTAACCCAAGTATCAGTGAACATGATCTCAAGGGGGGGGCACCTCTTCCCCACATATTGGAAGTAAGGATTCTCCCATCCATTGCTCCTTTCCCACACATATTGGAAGCATAGATCCTTAAATCCCGCCTAGAGTAGTAAATGACTCAGATAACAAAGCATAACCATAGCAAAAAATTAAGCATGTAGCCATCTGCATATGAAAAAAAACCAAGCCCATTATACAGCCATTTCAGAAATAACACTTCCATGGAAGTCATAAAGAAATCCAGTTCAAATCAAATTAATGACATGGTGTCAAAGGCAACGGATTGCATTTCCCATGTAGCTCAGATTAGCGGATCGAAAGGATTTCATGGTCCCAGGGGTTGGGTGGGGTGGTGGGTCTAGGGAAGAGGCAGCACTTTGAAAGAAAATCAGCTCATGTGGGTTGTTGGGAGGGTGGTGGTTTGGAAGGAGGGGGTGGCAGGCATTGATGCAGGCGGAGTGGACTGGTCAGTCTGGCCATGACTGGACTGAGGGCCAGGAAAGGCTTAGAGAGAGAGAGAGAGAGAGAGACTGCCCACAAGCCACAAGTACGTGGAGCCCCCTGCCCCCCCCCCCCCCCGGACCAACAGAACAAGCCGTGGCCTGGCCAATGTGGTGTAATATCCCTCTGCCCAAGATCTGATGGGAGCTGACCAGGGTGCTGACGGTGACAAGCTGGTGGTCTGCAGGAGTGCTTGGAGATCTTGTCCACCGACCCACCGACCCATCGACCACTACTATTCCTACTACTATAACATTGCACCTCCTATTTCATAATTAAAGGGTAAAGGTCACTACGGATGATGGCAGATGGATGGCAGAGGAGCCTGGCATACAATGGTCCATGGAGTCACAAAGGGTCGGACTTGACAGTGCGACTGAACAACAGCAAAGGTCACCCTTGGTCGAAAGCCAGTTGTGATCTCTGTTTACAGCCAAAGAACCAGCTCTGTCTGCACATGCAGGTGTTTCCCTGGTCATGTGGCAGGCATGACTAGATGCTAGAGTACACAGAATGCCGTTACCTTCCCTGCCGAAGTGGTATCTATTTCTCAACTGGCAATTTCTTGCTTTCGAACTGCCAGGTTGGCAGAAGTTGGGACAGATGACAGGAGCTCACTCTGTCATGCAGCACTCGGGTCTCGAGTGGCTGACCTGCCAACCTTCCGGTCGTCAAGCTCAGTGTCTTTACCACTAAGCCGCCGCAGCTCCTGCCTTTGCTAAAGCTTCTCCTTAAATATCTCAGTTGCCTTGAAACCCCTTTCAGAGTTGCGAGAAGTTGGCTCTGCATTGATGGCCCATAACCGACACAGAGGGAAACAACTTGATGTTTTTCATGGCTGAAGTTCCTCCTCCTCCTCTTCCTCCTCCTCCTCCTCCTGCACACTCTTTTCTGCATTGAATCCCAACTTTCTTTAGAAGGAGAGAAAGAAGCCTCTTGAAGCCCCAGTGAAGAGGCTCAAGTGGGAGAGGAGATGTCAGTCATTGTGTGCCATGCCTGTGAGGGAGGAGGAGCACCAGGTTACTAAACACAGGTGGTGTGTACAGCAAGAGCATGTTTTGTATCCAAGTGGGATGATTCACAGGCCTCAGAGATGGAAGGCGGAAGGCCCCAGGGCAGGGTCACCCACTCCACATGCTCTGTGTAGTTTCTCCGTTTGTTATGCGCTTTCAAGGCCACAAACTCTTTTGTCGCTTCCCAAGCAAGAGATGATAATCAGGCGAGTTGCTGCTCAAAGCGGTGCTTTGCAGGAAATAAAAGAGGAAAAGCTACCTGTGGAGCTATGGGGAGCAAAAGGCATCTTGGTGATTGTTCAGCCAGACAAAGGCGCCTTCATTCACATGGATGTTTGGACTCCATTGGGGGTGGGCGGGGAGGGCATGGGACCCAGAAGACCTCACTTTCTCTTCAGGGCCTCTTTGTGACGCCCCTCTGCCCTTTTTTGTTCTACTTCATGTTGGGTGAGAAATAAGGCCTGATGATGCCGGCCATTGGCCCGCTCTTTCTAAAGCCACACAAGCTCAACCACTGGAGCCTCATGCCGTGGCAAAAGTGAATTACCCAGTTCTTTATTCACCTGGTTCTTCCTCTTCTTTTGTGTCCCAATCAAACATTGGACTGCCAAAATGAAACCATTTTCTTGGCTTTGGCCTTAGCCAAACTTAACTCCTCATTGGTGCATGTTTCTGGCAGTTTTTGGCAGACCAGTCAATCAGCCAATGGATTCTGCACCTCTCCTCATTCACGCCATGTGTTACTGTCCACCATCAGCCCCCACTTGAGCCTATGGTCTTGCCTATAGGGACTCCAACCCTCAAGCCTATTCAGGGTCCTCCAAGTGATGTAGGGGAGGTTGAGTTCCTCAGCCATAGCCTCCTTTAGAACATAAGAACAGCCTTGCTGGAAGAGGCCACAGGTGCCCATGATCCAGTCCAGCATTCTGTCTCTCACAGTGGCTCATCATTTCCTTCAGGGTATTCCCAAGCAGATGCCTTCACCTGCTTAGGATTCCCTGGAAATGATATTGAGAGATATCCTGCCTATCTCTCCAACCCGGAGGTTGTCCTTAAGTATCCATAATTATAGCCATTGATACTCTTGTCCTCCATGAACTTGTCTAATCCTTTCTTAAAGCTGTCAAGACTGACCGCTGTCACCACTTCTTCTGGCAGGGAGTTCCATAGACCAGGGATCCTCTGGGTGAAAAAGTACTTTCTCTCATTTGTTTGAGAACTAGTACCCAAAAGTTTCATGGAGTGTCCCCTAGTTCTAGTGTTGTGCGATAGGGAAAACAGTTTTTCCTTATCTACTTTGTCCACACCGCGCATGATTTTATAAACTTCAACCAGGTCACCTCTTAGACGTCGTCGTTCAAGAGTGAAGAGGCCCAACCGTTGCAGCCTCAGATGGTAAGGAAGGTGTTCCAGTCCCCTAATCATTCTGGTTGCCCTCCTCTGTACTTTCTCCAACTCCATAATATCCTTCTGGAGGTATGGCGACCAGAACTGTACACAGTATTCCAGATGGGGCCTCACCATAGATTTATAAAGAGGCAAAATGACACTTGCTGACTTATTTTCTATACCCTTCCTAATGATCCCTAGCATTGAGTTTGATTTTTCCACTGCTGAGGCACACTGGGTTGACACCTTCATTGAGTTCTCATCCACCAGGACACCAAGGTCCCTTTCCTGGTTTGTTGCAGAGAGTATAATGCCGTTCCTTGTCCAGTGAGCTCCTTCCTTCATCTTCCAATTTAGTTTTGCTCTTGCGTAGCCTCAAGAATGTTTGTTCCTGCCATCAAGCTCTTCCTGGATCTGAGCCCTGGCGGACTTGAGTCTCATCTCCATTCAGAAGGTATCAAGGGTCCTTCTCTTGCTTAATTCTCTCACCATCCGCTGCTACTCCTCTCCTGATCTTAGGTGGCGCAATACCAAGAGGGTCTATTTTCTCAACTGGTGTAGGTTTGAGGCATTCTGTCACTCTACGCATGTACACTCTATACATGTACACTCTACGCATGTACATCATTCACAATGATGTCAACTTGTTTTGCATGTGTGGATGTGCTCCAGACAGGAGCTGCATCCTCTGCCTCAGAGATGCTCAGAGCCAAAGCTGATGTAGGCAGCATGGATGGTTGAGCTCCTTATTTAAAGTTTCCTGATGATGATGTTCCTTGTCCATATTCCTGATGATGTTAAGCAAATGTTTAACAAGTTATCATATTTTTCTGATTCCCCCACCCCCGATTCTCCACTGAAGGAGAAGAGCTTTTCTTCAAGTCAGATGCTTTTAGCAGGGCTTATGGCTAAAGTCAAGTCTATTGTGTTGCCTCATTTGTCTTCAGAATGGCTGGGTCCCAGCAGCATTCCTAACTGGAGTAGTCCCATTGAGGCAATGCAATTTACATAAGCATTGCCTCCCCATTCAGCACTTTATTCAATGGGTCTACTCTAGCTAGGATTCCCTCTTTGGATCGAGTCCATCCTCTGTGTTCCCCGGGCCTTCTCTGTCTTCTTTTCTTGGGTAGCAAGTATTTGGAGAAATGTCAGCATTTTCCCCACTTTATCTTCCCAAGTTTTTTTTTTTAAATCAACACCAAACAGAGTTTTATTTCTAATTGGATGGGTTCCAGTTTTAACTCTCAGCTACTGGTCAAAGATGCCGCCATCTGTTCACCAGCTGCAGTCGTGTGGAGGGAGAAGGAAGTCTATTGAACTGAATGATTTATAGCTCAGGTTGCTTTCAAATGACTGCAGGGTGTGCATACATGGGAGAGAGTGGGAGCGCATGGAGGCTACCAGCAAAGCTCATTCCTTGAAGACAACCCTCAAAGGCTGGGGTGGTTTCGCTTGGTTTGCTTTCAGCCTTGCCTGGTTGAAATAATGCAGGAATAAGGCTTTCCCTGCAAAAGTGGCCTGCAAATATTTTAAATTTATTTGTGCCTCTTTATACACCTTAATGTATGTTGCATTTGGTGGTGTGCTGTGCCGCTGCGTTCCCAACATTTTCACCCCAGGACCTATCAAAACTGTTAAGTTCTGTTTAACAGGTAAAGGTAAAGGCTTCCCTTACTCGAAAGCCAGTCGTATCCGACTCTAGGGTTCAGTGCTCATCTCTGTTTCAAAGCCGAAGAGCCAGCACTGTCTGCTTCTGCAGACATTTCTGTGGTCATGTGCCAGACATGACTAGACACTGGAGCGCACGGAACACAGTTTACCTTCCCACCGAAGTGGTCCCTATTGATCTACTTGCAATTTCTTGCTTTCGAACTGCTAGGTTGGCAGGAGCGGGGACAGAGATGGGAGCTCATTCCGTCCTGCAGTACTCAGGAATCGAACTGCTGACCTCCCGCCTTCCAGTCAGCGTCTTAGCCACTTGAGCCACTGCAGTCCCTCTATTTAGCAGCAGTACAATAAAGTGGGGCCAATTGTTAGGCAAATCTTATTTTGAATGCAAAGGACTGTGGTGGCTCAAGTGGTTAAGACGCTGATTGGAAGGTGGGAGGTCAGCAGTTTGATACCTAAGTACTGCATGACGGAGTGAGCATCTGTTATGTATGTACAATGTTGCTTTAAGAAATGTATGAATGTAACCTGACCACAATTACAATGTAGCTCAGCTGTTAAGGAATGCGAGTAAGCTGCCTATAGAGAGCAGCTGCGAGCGTTCAGCTCACATGGTTCACATTCCCCAAATCACCGGCAGCCGCGGGAATCTTTCCCGCGCGAGGATCACCTGGAGAAGATGGGCATGACTCAGAATGACGTCACGCCGGTAGCAGCCAATAAGCTACCGTGCAACGAGATTCAAATGTATGTTCCACAGTATATAATGAGCTGTACCTCCACCATTACCACATGTTCATCCTGATCATCAACCAATAAACCTGTGTTAGTTCTCACTGCGACTCCTTCTTTGTCTTCCGTGCAAGACACTAAATTGGAGACGAAGGTGGGATAATGGTGAATCCCAAGGTCAAGCCTTACCAGTTCGATGTCAACGAGCCCGAACAATGGGAGCTCTACGAGTGCCAGTTCCGGCACGCGATGGAAGCCATGGGCGTCGCCGCCGCAGCGAAAATGCGCTCCTACTTCCTGGCCCAGGTGGGGCCGGCCACGCTGCGTATCCTGATGAACCTGGTGGCCCCCCGGAAGGTGGACGTGGTGCCCATCGACTGCATTCTGGAGCTGTTGGGCGAGCATTTCCAGCCTCCCGTGTCGATCTTCCCAGCCCGGGTCGCGTTCCACAGGCGAGACCAGCGACTGGGCGAATCCGTGTCCGCCTACGCGGCGGCCCTCAGGCTTGCAGCGGTGCACTGCCAGTGGGACGACCTGGACCAGGCCCTCCGAGACCGCATGCTGTGTGGTCTGAGGGACGAGGAGCTCCAGCGGAAGCTGATGACCCGCGACTACCGCCTCACGTTCAACGAGGTACTGCGGGAGGCCCAAGCGGCCGAGGTGGCCAGGAGCGGGGTCAGGGTGTTCAAGTCCCGAGGGGCCACGTCCGAAAGGGCCAAGTCACCAGTACAGGCGGCCCGGCGGACACCGGCGGACACCAGCAAAAGCGGCCTGGCGGGCCCCCAAGCCGCCCGCCGGCACACCAACGGCGTCCGAGGAGTCATCCACGACGGCAGACCCCTGCTCCAGCGAGGACGACGATGTCCAGAGGATCAAGAAACGAGGAGAGAAGCGGCAGACCCGCGAACGGCAAGACCGCCGCTGCGACGGTTGTGGGGCGTCCCACGACCGCACAAGGTGTCCGTTCCGAAAGGCCGAGTGTCACAATTGCGGCCGAAAGGGACACATCGCCCGAGTGTGCAGGCGCGGGCGAGTCGAGGACAAGGGCAATTCGAGCCATTCCCAGACGCACCATCGGAAGGCGGCCGGCACCAGGAAGGTCTAAAGCGAGGCAGGCGTGAACCGCGTGGGCCTGGAGCACCGGTGGTTTTTCGTAGAGGTACTGTTACAGGGGGTCCCGGTGAGGATGGAGATAGACTCGGGGTCGTCCTATTCCATCCTGTCCCAAAAAGAGTTTATGCGCATTCCCCCAGATGCGCGGTCCAAGCTGCGGGCCATGAAGTCACACCTACGGGACGTGCAGGGAAATGGGATCCCAGTGTTGGGGGTGGGGAACTTCAAGGTGAAGTTCAAGAATTACTCTGAGAAACTGCCCCTAGTGGTCCTCAAGGGGGGGAGATGCTGCCTTTTGGGAACCCAGTGGTTCGCTCCCCTGGGAATCGAACTGTCCGGCATTAACGCCATAGAGACTGACCCAATGCGGGACGTGTGCAACGCACACCCGGACGTTTTCAAGAAGGGGCTCGGGACTTACAAGGGGCCCCCAGTTTCCTTTGACTTGGATCCAGAAATCCGACCCATACGCCTCAAGCCAAGAAGTGTGCCTTTCGCCCTCAAGGACAAGATCGAGGCAGAACTGGACAAATTGGTGGGGCAGGGGATTTTGGTTCCAGTTGATTCGGCGGAGTGGAAAACGCCGATTGTTACTGCCCTTAAATCAAACGGGGAGGTTAGGATTTGTGCGGACTATAAATGTACGATCAATAAGGCCATTCGGCCAAATGCATATCCGGTACCCGTGGTCAGCCATTTACTGGCCACGTTACATGGGGGGAAGTGTTTTGCCAAGCTTGATCTGGCGCAGGCATATCAGCAGCTCTCTGTAATCCCGGCTGCTGCCGCTGCGCAAACAATCGTAACGCACAAGGGGGCATTTAAGGTAACGCGCCTTCAGTTCGGCGTGAATTCGGCCCCCGGAATTTTCCAATCCCTCGTGGAACACCTTTTAAAAGGGCTTCCAGGCGTCCTCCCATATTTCGACGACGTGTTGATAACAGCGGGGGGCGAATCAGAACTAGCGCAAAGGCTAGACAGGGTCCTTTCAATATTCGAGAAAGCGGGCCTCCGACTGAGACGGGACAAATGTGTTTTCTTTGCGAGGGAGGTTGAGTTCCTCGGGTTCAAGATAACCCCGGAAGGTATCAAGCCCTCCGAGTCCAAGGTTGCGGCTGTGCAAAATGCCCCTCGCCCCACCGCGAAACCGGAGCTGCAGTCATTTCTAGGGCTCTTAAATTTTTACCATTCCTTCCTGCCGAGGAAGGCATCCGTTGCAGAACCACTGCACGCGCTATTGAAGAAAGAGGCGGTTTGGCGGTGGGGAGATAGGCAAGAGAAAGCTTTCAGGGAGCTAAAGGCACTTCTATCCTCGAGTGCTGTCCTGACCCACTTTGACCCAAGGAGACCAGTAGTTCTAGTATGTGATGCGCCCCCAGTGGGGGTGGGGGCGGTTCTATGCCACATGTTGGAGAGCGGGCGGGAAGCCCCGATAGCGTACTACTCAAGGTCCCTCTCGAAGGCCGAGCACAATTACGCGCAAACTGATAGGGAGGCCCTGGCCATCATCGCGGGAACGAAAAAGTTCCATGACTTTTTATACGGCCGCGAGTTTACGGTAGTGACGGATCACAAGCCACTTCTGGGGATCTTCACTACCGGCAAACCCACACCGCAAATTCTATCCCCTAGGATGCTGCGTTGGGCCATCTTCCTCAACGCCTACCAGTATGAGCTGGTCTATCGCCCAGGGAAGGAGATCTCCCATGCGGACGCGCTGTCCCGATCTCCCCTCCCAAGTGTAGGGGACCCCACATGCGAGGTAGAGCAGGACCACCAAGTCCTGCTGATTGAGTCTCTCGACTCACCCCCCATTCTCCCGGCCGACCTCGCCAAGGCCACGGCGGCCGACAAGATGCTGGCCCAAGTTAGTTCCTGGGTGAGGAAAGGGTGGCCCACTACTCCCCCCGAGGAACATTTCAAGCCATTTGTCAGGCGTAGAGTAGAGCTTTCGCTGGAAAGGGGCTCCTTACTCTGGGACCAGCGGGTAGTCATCCCAGAGAAGCTAAGGGCCAAGGTACTGAAGCTACTGCATACCAGTCACCCGGGGATAGTGCGCTCCAAGGCTCTGGCCAGGAGATTCTTTTGGTGGCCCTAGATAGACGCAGATATAGAACGTTTAGTGGGCACGTGTGAGAGCTGCCAGAGCTCTCGGCCCGAGGTTACCCCATAGGGAATGGGACACGGCCCACGGGCCATGGTCCCGGATTCATGTCGACTTCGCTGGCCCTTTCCGAGGGGCCATGTTTCTGCTGGTAGTCGACTCCTACTCCAAGTGGTTGGAGGTAATCCCCATGAACAGCACCTCCTCTGCGGCAACCATTAAACAGTTGCGAAAGCTTTTTGCCTGTTTCGGCCTGCCAGACGTCCTTGTCAGCGATAACGCTAGTACCTTCATGTCTGCAGAGTTCAAGACGTTTATTGAGCGGAACGCCATCAGGCACATTACCGCTGCCCCGTTTCACCCCGCCACAAACGGTCAGGTAGAGCGCCAAGTGCGCACTACGAAAGACGCGCTGCGGCGCATGGGTCCCGGTGAGTTGAACCTTCATCTGTGTCAGTTCCTCATCTGCTACAGGACACCCCCCCTAGCTTCAGGATTTTCCCCAGCCGAACTCCTCATGAGGAGGCGTCCGGTAACACTTTTTGACCGGATGGATCCGTCCAGGGTGGAGGATGAAGGAAGAAATATAAACATAGGGGGAGAGAGCTCCAAAAGTTTTTCGGTAGGGGACCCGGTTCACTGCAGGAACTACGCGGCCTCAGGGCCAGCGTGGGTACCAGGGACAATCATTGAGCAGACGGGGCCAGTATCCTACAGGGTCGAGACGAGCTCGGGTCTACTCTGGAGAAGGCACGCCGACCAACTCAGAAGGCAAGTCACCAGTGAAGGGGAATCAGCGTTAGGGTCCTCCCCCACCCGCATTACCCAAGGGGGAGACACGGCGGCATCCGCCGATACAAATGCATATCCTGGGTTCTCAACCACAGAGGAGGATACTTTGAGAGAGAGGGATGGGTTTGATTATGATTATGATTATGATTTACGGTACCAGGGGGGTGTAGCAGAGTGGTCCCCCACCCATCCTAGCGAGAAGAGGGGTTTCAGTTCAGCCCAACTGTTCATTCCATTCCCGTCCCCCAATGCAAGGTTGTCGCAGAGTCCCCACCGAACCACTAATGAGTCCCCACTTTCCGTTGCAGGACAAGACTCTGCGGAACCAGGAGCCTCCGGCTCCCCTGTGTTAAGTCAAGCGGCCGCGCGCCCCAGACGCACGTGCGGCAAGCCACAATGGTTGAGGGACTTCGTCCCATCCTAGGGGGGAGGGGTGTTATGTATGTACAATGTTGCTTTAAGAAATGTATGAATGTAACCTGACCACAATCACAATGTAGCCCTGCTGTTAAGGAATGCGAGTAAGCTGCCTATAGAGGGCAGCTGCGAGCGTTCAGCTCACATGGTTCACATTCCCCAAATCACCGGCAGCCGCGGGAATCTTTCCCGCGCGAGGATCACCTGGAGAAGATGGGCGTGACTCAGAGTGACGTCACGCCGGTAGCAGCCAATAAGCTACCGTGCAACGAGATTCAAATGTATGTTCCACAGTATATAATGAGCTGTACCCCCGCCATTACCACATGTTCATCCTGATCATCAACCAATAAACCTGTGTTAGTCCTCACTGCGACTCCTTCTTGTCTTCCGTGCAAGACACTAAAGCATCCATCTCTGTCCCAGCTCCCGTCAACCTAGCAGTTCAAAAGCAAGAAATTGCAAGTACATAAATAGTTCCCACTTTGGTGGGAAGGTAAACAGCGTTCCGTGCACTCCAGTGTTGAGGCATGCCTACCACATGTCCATGGAAACATCTGCAGACGCAGACAGCACTGGCTCTTTGTCTACACACAGAGATGAGCACTGAACCCTAGAGTCAGATATGACTGGCTTTCGAGCAAGGGTGACCTTTACCTTTACCCATGACTAGTTTGAATGCAAGCTCTCCCAAGCTTTATTCTCCCTGCTTAGCCCAGCCAAGAAATACCCTTGCACTAAATGCTCAGAGAAAGAGCACATTGTTGCTTACTCACAACTAAGTCAGAGGAATAGACACGTCCTCAGAATTCTTGTTGAGATTGCTTTTAGAAAGAAGTAAACTTAAAATCTTTAGGTCGTTTAAAGTCTTTTAGGGCTGCCATGTTGCTCTCAAAATGGAGGAGCTCAAATAGTCATCTTTCCTCTTCAAATGGCAACTACAACCACAAAGAAGAAGAAGAAGAAGAATGCCAGAACATGCAAAGCCTTAATACATGCATATAGGTCAGATGACCCCCCTGAAGGTGGGACGACAGGGAACTTTCCAATTGGTTACTTAGGGACAAACAATACAAAACAATTTCCTTGAGTTTAGGCTAGTATTTCTATCTACTGGTAATTGTGCTAACAATCACTGCATGCTGGGGTTGTAACACAATACTCAACAAAAACTAGCTCTTTCCTGCCCTAGTACAAAAACCTGGCTCTGACCCAGGTTCTGATGGCATCTCGACCCCCTGCCCTGGTCCCAGCCGGTTGGCTCAACCATATTTGTCAGGTTGTGAATCCCAGGAAGTCCCTTTTTTCTTCCATCCTGGGCAGGAGAAAGGCGGTGGGAGAAAAGCCGTGGCATTTCCTTCCGGAGA
Source organism: Bradypodion pumilum (assembly GCA_035047305.1). Classification (NCBI taxonomy): domain Eukaryota; kingdom Metazoa; phylum Chordata; class Lepidosauria; order Squamata; family Chamaeleonidae; genus Bradypodion; species Bradypodion pumilum. The sequence goes on from JAWDJD010000003.1 coordinate 1,789,370, forward strand.
GATTTAGGCAAGAAAAAGCAGAGAGAGAGAGAGGGAGAGGCTGGCCTGGCTCTTGAGTGATCCTGTCGCATTGCACTGCCGAGATTAGCAAAGGGATGTGAAGGCAGGATCTGACGGGGTGGAATTGGTCCTGCCGCTTTCTGCGTGGGCTGGAGCAAGCTTTCATTGACTGCTGCAGAGGGTAGATTACATGAAAGGGGATTTTCTCGGGTGTCAACATTAGGATGCACTTCCTCGTGACAACATCTGTTCCATAAAGGGTTGGACTCCCTGGGAAAGCGGTGGACTTTCCATCACTGAAAAGTTTGAAGACCCCCTGATTGGGATGCACATTTTGTCCATGTGGAGTGCTGATCATGCTGCAACCAAAACTCTGCTCATTATTTGACTTCGATCCCAATGGGCACATGGCTGACTCAGCATCCTGTCCTCCTGATCGGTAAAATGAATCCCCAGTGTGTTGGGGCAATGTGCTAATTCCCTTCTCTAAGTGGTTTTTTTTTTTTAGGGGGGGGGAGTCCTCTTCTCTGCTTCTTCTTTTTCCCCATCGGGTGTCGAAGGACAGTGTATACGCAAGTGTAATTGTGTAATTGTTATTGCTGTTTTCTGGTATGGGGTCCCTTCCCACTCTTTGGGGCTAAGATTTCAATGAAAATAACAGCTAATTTGGCTTGCAGGCCCATGAAATGGCCATTCTCTCCCTTCTGGAAATATATATATGCAAGTACCCACCTGTCATTCCTCCAGGGCAAGGGTGCCCAAGCTTTTTGGGCCACAGGCTGGTCATGTGGTTCAGTGGGCCGGTCATGTGATTCCTCCCACCGCAAGTGGGAGTAAAAGGCGCCTTGTAATCTGTTTTGCCACAGGATGAGATAGATTTTAAGCTGCCATTTTCTCTGCTTAAACCAGGGGTGCCCACACTACATCCTGTGGGCCAGATCCACCCACTGATGCCAATTCATCCGGCCCTCGTCACTCCTGGAAGTGGAAGTAAAACGCACCCATATGGGCGCATTTTACTTCTGTTTGTGGGAGTGACGAGAGCAGCACGGCCTGGTTGAATTGGCATTGGGGGCCGGATCTGGCCCACAGGCTGTAGTTTGGGCACCCCTACTCTAGGGGCGCCTCTGCCCAGCCAGCCAGGGATGTAGGCTGTCCCTGAACCTTCTTTTCTGTGGACTCAGCTGTTTTTGTCTCACTGTAAATTAATGACCTGTTTTCTTGGTACTGTAAATAAGCTCAGTGTATAACTGGCAATCGAATAAAATATGAGAGATATTTTCAATACAGTAATACCTGGATAACGTTAAAACCTGGTTCCACGATTCATCCCTATGGGATGAATCGCATAACATCAAAATCCATAGAGATACATTGTAACCAGTACTGACTTCAGAGGACGTTGTGCGATAGAACCCATAGGGTTCAACATTGTGCGGTGCAAATGTTTTCTTCAGATTTCTTAATGTTATGCGGTTTTAACATTGTGCAGCGCGCACATTATGCGGGGTCATACCTGTCAACCTTCCCGGATTGGCTGGGATTTCCTGGTTTTCGGCGCCAATTTGCGCCATTTCCCACCCCGCGCTGCCAAAACCACGTAATTTGGCAGCGGGGGAAAGGAGGTACTGCGCAGCCCTTCTGCACAGGTCGCCTTCTACGCATTAGTAGAAGGGTTTTACGCTTGCGTAGAACCCTTCTATGCTTGCGTAGAACCCTTCTACGCATGTGTAGAAGGCTATGCATGCGTAGAAGGGGGCTATGCAAGCGTAAAACCCTTTTACGCATGCGTAGAAGGCAACCTGCGCAGAACCGTTCTGCACAGGTCCCGGATTGGCCGGAGCCATGGTTGACAGGTATGTGTGGGGTATTACTGTATCTGGAGAACCACATATGCACGTTCTTTCATGACATGCTGGAAAGCCAGTCATATCTGACTCTAGGGTTCAGTGCTCCTCTCTGTTTATAGCCAAAGAGCCAGTACTGTCTCCATTTGCAGACATTTCCATGGTCATGTGGCAGGCATGCCTAGACACCGGAGTGCATGGAACACTTTTTACCTTCCCACCGAAGTGCTGCCTATTTCTCTACTTGCAATTTCTTGCTTTCAAACTGCAAGTTTGGCAGGAACTGGGACAAACGATGGGAGCTCACTCCGTCATGCAGCACTCAGGTCTTGAACTGCTGACCTGCTGACCTTCCAGTCATCAAGTCCAGCATCTTAACCACTAAACCACTGCAATCCCTCTGGGAAGGGCAACCCCAGGTCAAAGAGATCAGCCATCAAGCACGGCATCCCTCTGAGTAATATTACACAAAGCCCCCCCCCTTTCATTGAAGTGAAAGAGGAAGAATGGGATGGCAAAAGAAGAGTTGGCATTCCATGACTGGCCTTCCATATAGGTGGGCACTGATCATCAAGAGCCCTCGTGGCACAGGGGTTCACTCTGCTCACAATCTGAGTTCGATCCTGACAGGGGCCAAGGTTGACTCAGCCTCTTCCATCTTTCCGAGGCCAGCAGTAAATGTATGCACAGTAAACTCATTCGTGTGGATCCACAGGTGACCACGAAGAATAAAAAAGTTGCAGGTAGAGCCATGGTGGTGCCGTGGTTAAACTGCTGTACTGCAGCCAGAACGTTGTGAGTTTGATCCTGACGGGACTCAAAGTTGACTCAGCCTTCCAGCCTTCCAAGGTCGGTAAAATGAGGACCCAGCGTGTTGGAAGTAAAATGCTAATTAACTTGTAAACCATCCAGAGAGTGCACTAAGCACTAATATGGAGGCAGGTATAGAAGTGTGATTGGTAATGCTATTGCTATTGGGGGAGCCCATGCGTTTGTTCTTAAGCGAGACAAAGGTTCACACACACACCACCCGCACCCCTAATGCAACATTGGTTGTTTCACAGTGAGACGTTCCTCTTTTTGCAATTGCCCTTGTCACAGCCCTGATGGCTGAAACTCACATTGAAGTTTCACCTAGTTTTCCATCCTCTGGTTTTTACCCCATTTCACATTGTTTTAATGTTACTGCAACTCATAGAATAGATATACAGTATCGTTAAACTTTCTCTCTCACACTCAGTTCATTTTCGGATCCCCAAGACCTCATGACCCGCAACGGGGGCTGCTGGATCATTACCTCTCCTGCCACCACAGTAATTGTGGCAGCCGCTCGCAGCATCGAAGAGGGAGTGGGAGGGAAAACGCCATCTGTATCCCCATGATTAAAGCTCCGGTGCTGATGCCGTGGCGGGTGAGTGATGGACCAGCCTGGCAGAGGCTTTGAAGGGCTCCAGAGGGAAAGGCAGAAGCCCAGGAGCAAATGACGGTGGAAGAAGGAGGCGGCTGTAGATCAGGTTTGGCCCTGAGCATCTCCGCAGCAGAGTAGGCTGCTCCAGTATGGAGCACACCTACACATGCAAAACAAGTTGACATCGCTGTTAATGAAGCCATGCGTAGAGTGACAGGATGCCCCAACCCTACACCAGTTGACAAAATATGCCCTCTTGTTGGTATCGCTCCACCTAAGATCAGGAGAGAAGTAGCAGTGGATGCAGAGAGAACTAAGCAAGAGAAGGACCCTCGACACCCTCTGAATGGAGATGAGTCTCACGTCCACCAGCTCAGATCTAGAAAGAGCTTTAGGGTAAGAACAAACATTCTTGAGGGTTTGCAAGAGCAAAACCCAATGAGAAGGTGGAGGAAGGAGCTCACTGTGAAAGGAACAACATTAAAGGTGGATATGGCTGAAGATCTCAACCTCTCCTACATCACTTGGAGGACCCTGGCTAGGCTGAGGGTTGGAGTCCCTACATTCAAGAGCAACAGGCTCAAGTGAGGGCTGCTGGTGGTCAACAACATGCTGTGTCAATGTGGAGAGATGCAAAAACCTTTGGCTCGTTGACTGGTCTGCTGATGACCTGCACCCATGAGGAATGAAGTTTGGCCAACGCAAAAGCCAAGAAAGTGGCTTCAGTTTGGAAGCCCGGGGTTTGATCCAGACACGAAAGAAGAAGCCAAAATCTCCCCAAGGGGTCCTGTCCTTGACCCCCGTTCCTGGTGCCCCATGGCTATGCCCCAATCCATTCCTGCCAGTCCAACCACACAACCACCATGCAGGATCCCTTTTAATTTCCCCAACTCCAACTGCCTGCAGAGATGACATCATAAACTAAACCCTTTTTTCTTTTTAAGAAAATTTCTCTGCCTTAAAAAGGAAAGCCCTGGAAATTGCACACACACACACACCCCGCTCTATCTTCCTACCCTCCACCCACATGTTGTAATAACTGCTGACGATTAGGAATGGCGTAGATTTAATAGAAGCACTGCTGCTCTCTGCCAGACTTTGAAACAGTCATTATTTCATCAGACACCCCATTAAATTGTCAGTTTCCCCACAGCCTACTCCAGATGCTTCCCCTGTCACCGCGTGTCCTGATAAGGCACCAAACTTGCACAAAATACCAAGTGTTGAGATTCCTTCCGCTTTAAGTAGGACATACTGTATTCAATAAATTCTCCCCAAATCTCTTTAAAATAATTCCTTTTAGTCAATCCCTTCTTTAACTTTGATTCACACGTCAATCTATCATCTATTGCTACAGTCCATAGTTCTTTCAAACCTGTCATCCAACTCACATTCTATTTTCCATTTTCTTTTTACAATAAGTAATTTCATAGCTGTTACTGTTACAACAATCATTTATTTCTTATTTCCCCCCCTAATGGTTTTTCCCCCAAAGTCTATTAACAAAGCTATTCTGGGAGACATCTCTAATTTTATAGACAATATTTGATTCATTTCTCCAAAAACTTTCTTCCATATTTTCTTAACAAACTTACAATCCCACCATGAATGGAGCTATGTCCCAGGCTCTTCCTTACATCTCCAGCAATAATTCTTACATTTAGAATAGTAATGCCTTAACTAACCATACCGGAGTGATATACCATCTCCAGATTGTTTTAAAACAATTCTCCTTGACTCTAACCAACACTCCAGTCCTACTGACTTTCCAATGCCCCAAGGAGTTGCCAAAAATTCACAAGGATAAGAACTTTGAATGGTATATCCAACCTGCAAGGTAAAGGTAAAGGTATTTATTATTTCTGATTTATATTGCCGCCCAACTCCAAAGACTCTGGGCGGCTCACAGAAAATAAAACCAATCACATTGGTAAAGGTAAAGGTAAAGGTAAAGGTAAAGGTAAAGGTAAAGGTAAAGGTAAAGGTAAAGGTAAAGGTAAAGGTAAAGGTAAAGGTAAAGGTAAAGGTCACCCTTGATCGAAAGCCAGTCATATCCAATTCTAGGGTTCATTGCTCACCTCTGTTTATAGCCAAAGAGCCAGCACTTTCCATGGATATGTGGCAGGCATGTCTCAACACCAGAGTGCACGGAACGCTGTTTACCTTCTCACCGAAGTGGTCCCTATTTATCTCCTTGCGATTTCTTGCTTTTGAACTGCTAGGTTGGCAGGAACTGGGACAGAGACAGATGCTCACTCTGCCGTGCAGTACCCGGGAATCAAACGCCGACCTTCCAGTCAGGGGCCTACAAACCAGGAAAGGGACCTTGGTGTCCTGGTGGACAGCTCAATGAAGGTGTCAACCCAGTGTGCCTCAGCAGTGAAAAAAGCAAACTCAATGTTAGGGATCATTAGGAAGGGTATAGAAAATAAGTCAGCAAGTGTCATTTTGCCTCTTTATCAATCTATGGTGAGGCCCCATCTGGAATACTGTGTACAGTTCTGGTCGCCATACCTCCAGAAGGATATTATGGAGTTGGAGAAAGTACAGAGGAGGGCAACCAGAATGATTAGGGGACTGGAACACCTTCCTTACCATCTGAGGCTGCAATGGTTGGGCCTCTTCACTCTTGAACGACGGCGTCTAAGAGGTGACCTGATTGAAGTTTATAAAATCATGCACGGTGTGGACAAAGTAGATAAGGAAAAACTGTTTTCCCTATCGCACAACACTAGAACTAGGGGACACTCCATGAAACTTTTGGGTACTAGTTCTCAAACAAATAAGAGAAAGTACTTTTTCACCCAGAGGATCACTGGTCTATGGAACTCCCTGCCAGAAGAAGTGGTGACAGCTGTCAGTCTTGACAGCTTTAAGAAAGGATTAGACAAGTTCATGGAGGACAAGGCTATCAATGGCTATAATTATGGCTACCTAAGGACAACCTCCGGGTTGGAGAGATAGGCAGGATATCTCTCAATGCCATTTCCAGGGAATCCTAAGCAGGTGAAGGCATCTCCTTGGGAATACCCTGAAGGAAATGGTGAGCCACTGTGTGAGACAGAATGCTGGACTGGATGGGCTGTGGCCTGTTCCAGCAAGGCTGTTCTTATGTTCTTATGAGTTCAGCATCTTAACCACTTGAGCCACCGCAGTTCCCAGCAATGTAGGAAAACTATAAAACCCACAGAGTACACAAACTTTTGATAAATAGTAGAGGCTGGGTTAGATTTAGTACCTAAAATCTTATTTTCAAAATAACCAACAATGGTAATAATAATAATTCAGTGTCAGAAATTATTCTGGGTTGAAAGGATGATTGTGGAAGAAACTCTGCTCAGGGAATGCCCAAATGAGGCTCCTTTCATGTCCCCAAGAGACAGAGACAGGAGCTCAGACCATCATGCAGTACCAGGGTCTCAAACTGCCAACTTGCTGGCCTTCCAGCTAACAAAGCAAGCTTCTTAACCACTGAGCCACCGCAGCCCTTTACCAGAATAATTTCTGACCAACCATGGTTATATTTTATTAAAGCGCTTTAAACCTTTTAAAAAGCATAGAGTTCTAAGCAATTGCAAACCACTGCAAAGTGTGGCGCAGGCAAGTGTTCAATCAAGCTACAAGGCAATACAGATCCAGAGCAGTTCCCATGAGAGAAATAAGTACAGCTCACTATTCTAAGTGATTCCTTGCAATCCAGCATACCTGTCAAGTGTGGCTCCAGAAAATACGGGAACTGCTCCAGCCCGGGCGTGCATGCACAGCAACAACTCCTTTGTACATGTGCAGAACCCCTTTGTGCATGCACAGAACCCCTTTGTGCTTTGTGCAGAACTGCCTCTGATGGGCTCGCATGCGCAGTAACCCTTTCCCCGCAGTTCAAAATACAGGACGACGGCGGGAAAGGGGAGGAACGAGCGCTGAAATACGGGAAATCCCGGCCAATACGGGATACTTGACAGGTATGCAATCAAGCACATGTTCAGAATGGTTCTAAAGCAAGGGTGCCCAAACTTTTTGGGCCGTAGGCCGGTCATGTGGTTCAGGGGGCTGGTCACTACAGCCCATGAGCTGGATCCGGGTCCTGAGACCAATTCATCCGGCCTACGAAGCCCTCGTCGCTCCCGGAAATGGAAGTAAAATACGCCCATATGGGAGTGATGAGAGCTTCACGGGCTGGATGAATTGGTGTCGGGGCCTGGATCTGGCCCATGGGCCATAGTTTGGGCATCCCTATTCTGAAGCATGTGCAGAATACAAGAGCAGCAAGTGAACACCAGTGCCTCCTGAGAGATACTAGGTGAAAAAGAAATATTCCCCCTATCTATTCCCCTACTTGCCACTCCACTCTCCAGTCCCATGGTTCCCAATGTGGGGCACATGCCACACACAAGGAGGCAATTTGATTTTTAAAGGGGGGCAATTTGAGAGTGAGTTATTAACATTCAATGGCCATTTAGGCTTCCTCCATGTGAATAGTGCGGATTCCGCATGCACAATTGGCACAATGCCTCTGGCAGAGGTTACACCGGCGAAGAAGGTTCCTGGTCACTGGCCCTTGCCAGCATGGAAATTGGGGGGGGGGGGCGAATTAATAATCATAGGGTTGATTCACCCACATCTGACCTGACCAGCGATTCCGCTGAGAGAAGCAAATCGCTAAACCTCCGTTACGCATTAGGCAATTACTGACTCACAGAAGAGCCTAATCTCTGGTGCAAATAGTGGCCATATTTACCCTGGCATAAGCCCCGAACAATGGACTTCCCCTGTCAGTGTTTGCCCCAGTTAATTAACTTCCCCAAGAGAGATTTCCCATTAACCCGGGTAAATGGGTGATATGATTTTCTGTCAGATGACGATTCTATCACACGCTGCCTTGAATTCCTATAAATGATGATGTCTTTTCCTCAATAAACCACTGGTCTTCGTTCCATCTTGTCTCGTGTCGTTCCTTTGACCAGTCTCCTCCGGGATCCTAAGGGCCTCCTCACGGCCCCAATCCAACATCTGGTGACCCCGACGTGATCCTACTCGTGAGTAAGCGATCAACGCAGTCCGGTTCTACGCTAGAACCGTGTCCGATCATCCCGGAGGACAGCGCAGAAGCCCGGTCGGTAAGCCAGCCGATCAGGAGGACGGTTCCGCGACGAGGCATTACAGAGAGGCATCCTACAGCTTGCTCCGACTTTCGCAGCGGCTTGCAGCACGGAAAAACGCGTTCCGCTCAGGGTCGGCTGTGAACCCCTGACAGCGCAGAGGCCACCGAGGGCCCGTGGCGGCAGGCCACGCTCCGAGCTCTACCCAGAGATTCGTCATGCAAAACCTATTGCCTGAACTACAGACGCATCGACTCGTCCCGAGAAGGAGACTTCAGAGGACCCTCGCAGGTAATATGGGGACTTGTCCTCAGCGGCAACTTCCATCCGCTAGCCAAAGAATTCATGAGGAGGAATTCAAAATCCTGGCCAGGGTGTATCAGATAAGGTTTCACAGTGGAGAACTAGCGCGACTTTTGGTGTTCTTGAGGGAACACTGCCTGCCTTACCCAGAAGCAGGTACGTTAACCCTTCAGCTCTGGGATCAGATAGGAGACTGCATTCAGCAACCCCCGAAAGCTCCAAAGGGCATAATTCGCAAATGTAGGAGACTTTTAGCAGAGGTAGATCCAGTCCGGGTAGAGGCTAAAGAACCCCAGCGCCAGCAGAACCATCGGCGCCCACGGCGCTCTATCCGTCACTTCAGTTTAAGCAGAGTAGTGTAGGGAGCTTTCCCTCGGTGACAGCTGCAGTCGTCACCGGTGGAATGCATGGAATGGGAAGCGCAGGCGCTTCTCTGACAGCTACAGGTTCCCAAACTAAGAGTGCCCTTCAGCGCACAGTCGAGGAAGAGATCAGGAAGGGGGAATTGCCAGCAGAAGAGTTAGCTGAGCTTAGTCAGATTTGTCCAATTCGCTTGGAAATGGATGCCCTCACAGGGCAGCAGCAGGTAGTTCATTCACCAGTCCCGTATAAGCTCCTCATGGCTATACGGAAGGCCATTTCAGAGACAGGACTACAGAGTCGCTTCACTAGGGGCACGCTTCAGCATGTGTGCGAGAACACGATGTTCATTCTGCACGACTGGAAAGCCGTCATGCGGATGATGCTCAACCCCAGCCAGTATTTGCTATGGGACAGCGAGTTTCGCCTCGAGGCTCAGACAAGGGCTGCTAGGATGGGAGGGACAGTACTTCCTGACCAGTTATATGGCTCAGGTGCCTTCGAATCCATCGATGCACAGACCAACTTGCCACTTGCCACTCTTCAGATGTCAGCCTTCAGGGCTTTCCTCAAAGTCCCAGCATCTGGCAAAGCGGCCAAAAATTACACCGCAGTCAAACAGGGTGCCCAGGAGTCCTACATGGACTTTGTCAATCGCTTAGAGGAAGCGATTAGTAGGCAGATCGATAACGAGCAAGCCCAACAAGAGCTCATGATGAAATTGGCTAAAGACAACGCCAATCTCGACTGCCGTAAGATCTTGCAGTCACTGGGTAATCGTCCCGACTTGACTCTCACGGACATGATTAGAGCTTGCGCAGACGTTGGCACAGATTCCTACAAAATGGGTCTGCTGGCGGCGGCGGTGCAAGGAGGCAGGAAACCCCGGCCCAAGGGAGCATGTCACAATTGTGGCAAGGTCGGTCACTTCGCTAGGGAGTGCCGATCCAAAAGCGGTGGACAACATTCCGGCCGTTCCAAGGCTCCGACCACCCCATGTCCGAAGTGTAAGAAAGGCTACCATTGGTCCAGATACTGTCCGAATTCGGGAAACCGGAACGCGGGCACGTCTCTGGCCCCGGTCCAAACAGAGGCTTCCCTTGCTCTGGGCGAGCCAGAACTAGACTAGATTCCATTCACATTCCAGGCATTGCGAAGGCGCAGGCCAGCCCCAAGGGTAGTACAGGGCTAGAATTGACTTGCCAGGCGGACGTCACATGCGACTTGCCAGGCACAGTCTATCTGGTGGATTCCCAGTACATGGGACCCCTGCCCAAGGGCTTCATAGGTTTAGTTTTGCCTCGCAGTGCAGCAGGAGCACGCGGAATTCTTGTAATTCCGGGAGTCATTGACTCAAATTTTTCAGGCGTTCTCCAAGTTCAACTCTGGACGCACCTACCCCAAACCATTCACAAGGGAGACACATTAGCGCAACTGATTATGGTTCCTTGTAACTCGCCAGCAGACAGCCAGGGAAGGCTCAGGGACAGCGCAGGGTCCGGGTCAGAAGACCGCTCGAGCGCAAGTGAGGCAGTACAAGGATACCAGGTCTTAGTGACAGTGGAGACCAACATTGAGTGGAAACAGCGACCAGTTATTGAGGTATTTTTGAACAAAAAATCATTCTCAGGGTTGCTAGATACGGGAGCTGACGTCAGCGTGGTCAGCCGAAGCCAGTGGCCACGAGAGTGGGCCATTGAGCCGGTCTCCGATGTGTGGGGGGTAGGCGGCATCCAAGAAGCGTTTAGAAGCCGGGAGTGGGTGGAAGTCACGATCCCTAAGGCTGACGGCACAGCGGTCATTCGGCCGCACATTCTGGACGTGCACATCAACCTTTGGGGGCGAGACATTTTACAGTAATACGGTGCCACGCTCACCTTCGGGTAATGGCGCTGCCACTTAAATGGCTTACCAACACGCCAGTCTGGGTGGAACAATGGCCGGTAGTGGGGGAGAAATTAGTCGCCCTAAAGCAACTGGTTAAAGAACAGCTAGACGCAGGACACATAGAGCAGTCCACTAGTCCTTGGAATTCGCCCATTTTTGTCATTAAGAAGAAGTCGGGGAAGTGGCGACTCCTCCACGATCTCAGGGAGATCAATAAATGTATGCAGCCAATGGGTCCGCTTCAGTGCGGCATCCCAAATCCAAATATGATTCCTGAGGGTTGGGAGATCCTGGTCGTAGACCTAAAGGATTGCTTTTACACCATTCCCTTAGACCCCAGGGACCGGGAAAGGTTCGCCTTTACGGTGCCGGTTGTGAACCACAGCAAGCCCACACAGCGTTACGCGTGGAAATTTTTGCCACAGGGGATGCTCAATTCGCCCACCCTGTGCCAAATTTATGCTCACAACGCACTGGCAAAGTTTCGAAACCTTCATCCCACAGCTTTAGTGTGCCATTTCATGGACGATATCTTGGTCGCAGCGCCGCAACTCGGCAGCGAAATGTTTACAGACCTCCAGGCCAGCCTGGGGGAGAAAGGTTTACTCATTGCCCCAGAGAAAGTGCAGAGAACCGAGCCCTTCTCATACTTGGGTCATCGGCTTCTCCGTTCCTTCGCAGCACCAGTTTTGCCTCAGATCAATTTGAAAGACTCAGTCACCTTGGTAGAATTGCAGCAAGTTTTGGGTAACATTAATTGGGCCAGACCGTATTTCAGATTGGATACGGACCTTTTAAAACTGCTCTTCTCGCTGCTAACGCTAGGTAAGCAGCCAGCAGACCGGATACGAATTCCTCGAGAGGCACGTTTGGCTCTCGAGAAAGTCAACCAAATTCTCGGTCAAAGGTGGGTGGACAGGATTGCTCAGGGGCTATATGCCCCGATCCTGAACTTGTACATCGTTCGGGCCGGATCCATGTTCACCGGAGCCCTAGGAGTGGACTCCGAGAAAGGAGCGAGTATCGTGGAATGGGTGTACTTGCCAAACACCTCTTCCCGAAATATCGTTCCTCCCCAAGAGTTGGTCTCCGTGGTGGTCTACCGCGGCAGGCTGAGAGCTAGGGAATCTCAGGGCATGACTTAGCAAAAATCGTGGTCCCGTTCACCAAAGAGCAAATTCAGCAGCTGATGCAGCTCGGTGACTCACTTCCAATTGCCTTGGAAGGATTAACCGGATGCTTGGCATACCATTTGCCAAAGGACCCCAGACTCGTCTCACTTCAAACGCAGACAGTCAGCTTGTATGAATTGATCTCGCTGGTTCCACTTCAGGGAGCCAGAACAGTTTTTACAGATGGGGGTTGCACATATGGCATCTTAACTTGGCAGGAGGGTCAGGCTTGGCACATGCTGTTAACTCTTCCACAGAAGTCCGCACAACGGGCAGATTTGGCAGCGGTGAACCTTGCTTTGCGCACCTTCGCCAAAGAGCGCCTCAACATTATTACTGACAGTCAGTATGTTAGGAATTTGCTTCACAGTCTACCGGGAGCCTACATCACTCCCGCGATAGACAAAAATTTGCTGAGTCTGTTCCTCACAGACACCCTATGGACCAAAACAAAAGGCAAAACAAAAGGGCAGGCTAGGTGATACAGGATGCTTAACACCTCAGAGGGGAGAAAGGGGATGGACAGGAAAGGGGGAGGGGAAATGCAATGTTGTAAGGAGCAATACTGTATAGGGACATGGAATGTGAGATCAATGAACCAAGGTAAACTGGAAGTGGTAAAAAATGAGATGGAAAGAATAAGCATTGACATCTTGGGAATCAGTGAGCTCAAATGGACAGGGATGGGCGAATTCAGCTCTGGAAACCATCACATCTACTACTGTGGACAAGAAAACCTTAGAAGACATGGAGTAGCCATAATTGTCAATAAAAGAGTGAGAAGAGCAGTAATGGGATACAACCTCAAAATGACAGAATGATGTCAGTAAGAATTCAGGGCAAACCCTTCAATGTTACTGTGATCCAAATATACGCACCAACCACGGGTGCAGATGAAGCCACAGTGGACCAGTTCTATGAGGACTTACAACACCTCATAGAACAAACACCAAGAAATGATGTTCAAATTATTCTAGGAGACTGGAATGCCAAAGTAGGCAATCAAAAAGTGGAGGGAATAACAGGCAGGTTCGGTCTTGGAACACAGAATGAAGCAGGACAAAGATTGATAGAGTTCTGCCAAGAGAACGCACTGGTCATAGCAAACACCCTCTTCCAGCAACACAAGAGGTGACTTTACACATGGACATCACCAGATGGCCAACACCGAAACCAGATTGACTACATACTCTGCAGCCAAAGATGGAGAACCTCCATACAGTCAGCAAAAACAAGACCTGGAGCAGATTGTGGCTCAGATCACAACCTACTGATTGCAAAATTCAGGCTTAGACTAAAGAAAATAGGGAAAACAAAGAGACCAGACAGATATCACCTAGACAGCATCCCTAAAGAATACACGGTGGAGGTGATGAACAGATTCAATGGCTTAGACTCAATAGATAGAGTGCCAGAAGAATTATGGACAGAGATGAGGGACATCATGCAGGAAGCAGCAAAGAAAACCATACCAAAAGAAAAGAAGAGTAAGAAAGCAAAGTGGTTGTCTGATGAGGCTCTTAAAATAGCAGAGGAAAGAAGGAACGCAAAAGTCAAAGGAGAAAGGAAAAAATACAATCATTTGAACACAGAATTTCAAAGAAAAGCAAGGAGAGATAAGGAAAACTACCTAAAAGAACAGTGCAGAGAAATGGAGGAAAACAACAAAAGAGGCAGAAGCAGAGATCTTTTCAAAAAAATCCGGGAAATCAAGGGAACATTTAAAGCAAAAATGAACATGATAAGGGACAAAGACGGAAAGGAGCTAGCTGATGCAGAAGAGATTAAGAAAAGATGGAAAGAGTACACAGAGTAACTCTAAAAAAAGGAACTCAACACTCCTGATAGTCACAATGATGAAGAAATTGAACCTGAGCCAGACATCCTGGAGAGTGAAGTCAGAAAGGCCCTAAAGAGCACTGCAAACAACAAAGCTAGTGGAGATGATGGTATCCCAGTTGAATTTTTCAAAGCTCTAAAAGATGATGGCATCAAATTACTGCATTCAATATGCCAGCAGATTTGGAAAACAAAACAGTGGCCACAGGACTGGAAAAGATCAGTATACGTCCCAATCCCAAAAAAGGGCAGTGCCAAAGAATGTTCAAATTATCGAACAATCGCGCTCATCCCACACGCCAGCAAGGTGATGCTCAAGATAATACAGGATAGACTTCAGCAGCATGTGGAAAGAGAATTACCAGAGGTGCAGGCTGGTTTCAGAAGAGGCAGGGGGACTAGAGACCACATTGCCAACATACGTTGGATCATGGAGAAAACAAAGGAATACCAGAAACAAGTTTATTTTTGCTTTATTGACTACACTAAGGCATTTGATTGTGTGGATCACAACAAGATGTGGCAAGTGATTAAAGAGATGGGAATACCAGAGCATCTCATATGCCTCCTGAGAAATCTGTACATGAACCAAGAAGCAACAGTTAGGACAGAACACGGAATGACAGAGTGGTTTGGAATAGGAAAAGGAGTAAGACAAGGCTGCATTTTGTCACCCTGCTTATTCAACTTATACACAGAGCACATAATGCGCAATGCAGGGATGGAGGAATCACAATATGGGATCAAAATTGCTGGGAGAAACATCAACAATCTGAGATATGCAGACGACACCACCCTAATGGCAGAAAGTGAGGAAGACCTAAAGAATCTCTTGATCGGTTTGAAGGAAGAGAGTGCAAAAGCTGGCCTGAGACTCAATATCAAGAAAACCAAGATAATGGCAACAGGCCCGATCAGTTCCTGGAAAATAGACGGGGAAGAAGTAGAAGCAGTGACAGATTTTACTTTCTTAGGATCTAAGATCACTGCAGATGGAGATTGCAGCCATGAAATAAAGAGGCGGCTGATTCTAGGGAGACAAGCCATGAGAAACCTGGGGAACATAGTGAAAAGCAGAGACATCACCTTGAAAACAAAAATTAGAATAGTCAAAGCAATGGTATTCCCAGTGGTAATGTACGGATGTGAAAGCTGGACAATTAGGAAAGCTGAACGCAGAAGAATAGATGCCTTTGAAATGTGGTGTTGGAGGAGAGTTTTGAGGGTACCTTGGACAGCGAGGAGAACAAATAGGTCAATCTTAGAAGAAATCAACACTGACTGCTCATTGGAAGGTCAAATAGTAAAGATGAGGCTAAAGTACTTTGGGCATCAAATGAGAAGGGAGGATTCACTTGAGAAGGCCGTGATGTTGGGAAAGGTGGAGGGCAAAAGAAGAAGGGGGAGGCCAAGGATGAGATGGATAGATGGTATTGTAGACACAATGGGCACAGAACTGGGAGGACTGAGGGGGATGGTGGAGGACAGAGGCGCCTGGAGAACGATGGTCCATAGGGTCGCAAAGGGTCGGAATCGACTGTGCGACTGAACAACAACAACAAAAAGTTCCTCACAGCTCAATTTCACTTGCGAAACCGCACGGAAGCGCTCTATATTGCCCACATTCGAAGTCACCAGGACCTACCGGGTCCAATCTCCGCAGGCAATATCAGAGCGGATGCGGCCGCAAAGCAAATTCAGCAACGGTCAGTGTTAGGTGTTTTCACTACTCCAATTCAGAGTCATGCATTCTTTCATCAGAATGCCAAAGTGCTCACCAGACAGTTTAACCTGCCACTTTCTCAAGCCCAAGGCATAGTTCGCTCTTGTCAGCATTGTGCAGGGGCACTGGGGGGGCCCTCGTG
Source organism: Bradypodion pumilum (assembly GCA_035047305.1). Taxonomy (NCBI): domain Eukaryota; kingdom Metazoa; phylum Chordata; class Lepidosauria; order Squamata; family Chamaeleonidae; genus Bradypodion; species Bradypodion pumilum. The sequence goes on from JAWDJD010000003.1 coordinate 1,805,150, forward strand.
GGGGGTCAACCCACAAGGGACAGAGGCTAACCAGGTGTGGCAAATGGACGTCACACATGTCCCGCAGTTTGGCAGATGGCATTACATGCACGTTTGCATTGACACTTTCTCGCAATTCGTTTGGGCCACAGCGCAAAAAGGGGAGACTGCTTCCCACGTAGAGCAGCACCTCCTAGCCTGCTTCGCGGCGATGGGCAAACCTCGGCACGTGAAAACCGATAACGCCCCATCCTACAGTTCTAGGCAGTTGGCTAACTTCATGGCCACTTGGGATATTAAGCATACTTTTGGCGTTCCTTACAATCCGCAGGGGCAAGCGATTGTGGAACAAGTCAATCGGACGCTCAAGTCCTATATTGACAAACAAACAGAAAGGGGGGGAGCCACCAGCCCTCCCCAAGTCACAGGGTCAGGCACAGCATTGTCTGAATAAGGTATTGTTCACGTACAATCACCTTAATGTTTTTTCCGATTGCACGCCGCAGGAGAAACACTTCCGCCGTTCGGAAGCTCTCCCGCAACCGCTGGTCCGTTACCGGGTGCCACCGGACCCTTCCTGGAGGGGCCCGGTGCCACTCGTAACCTGGGGAAGAGGGTATGCTGCAGTTATGTCTCCTACAGGTGTCATCTGGATTCCAGCTCGGTGCGTTAAGCCTCACTTGGAACCACATGGCATGGACCCAGACCGACCCGAGTCCGATCCCGGAGATGGAGGACCTCACCCTGACCGAGGGGACCCGGCGGAAGAAGCGGCGACAGCGGACGGAGCCGAAGGTCACCTGGGGGATGATCAAGATCCTTTGCCGTGAGGCCGAGGACGTCGTCCGGCGCGAAGAATGGGAGCCAACGCCGGAGAATATCGTGTCTGCAGTTTTTTCCCCTGATCACCGCCAACACCATGGCAGTCACCATCATTCTGACCCTCTCCCTACTTGCGGGGGGAGGCGTTCAGGCAGCCTCACTGGAGGCCAATGGCCTGATGCCAGGCGAAGATCTCTCCGCCTGGATGCACTACAATCTATGGGAAAGGTTGGCGGGTCTCGTCAACCAGTCCGATTTTTGCCTGAAGCAGGACATTGGTCCTGCCTCAATCCTGAGCACCTGTCTCATCCCGGTGTGCCACACTCTGGACGCGCGCACCCGGGATGGCGACTGGCTGCTGAGGCGGATTTTCGGCCCGCACCTCCCTACGAGCTTCACAGCATACGCTCGCTGGGGAATGCAGCTAACTATGACTTTGCCGGCTGATGCAGCCACTCTCCACACCCCTCGAGTGGCGGTCAGCCCGAACTCTACTTGTGCTCGAATGACCGGCTGCTCCGCGGCCGGCCGGACTCGACGCCGCTGCCTTGACGTTGGCCGCGGCAACTGGACTTGTAATATCCCAGAGACACTTGGTTCAATGTATGCTCATGTTACCCTACCTTCAGGTTGGTTCTTTACATGCAATCAGTACACTTGGAACTACATTCCCGCAAATGTATCAGATTCCATGTGTTGTATCAGTCGCATGACATTGTTACTCCCCACTAGGGATATGGTTACTCCAAGCACAAATGTTTCTGCACCCATACGGCGCACTCGTGCCACCCAGTTAGACAGCTCATGTGATAGCAACATTAGAGTTCTGAGTCCAGCTGAGTACGTCTCGCTGGCAGTCAGCATACTTGGCGTGCCAGGCTTAGCCGTCGGCAATGCTCGAAGAATTGGTCAATTGGCCTGTGGGTTAGCAAAGGCCATCAACCATACCTCCTCAGCGATAGCGGTGCTCAACCAGGAGCAGGCAGAGCTCCGCCATGCCATCCTAGACAATCGAGCAGCTATCGACTACCTCCTGTTGTTACATCATTTGGGTTGCGAATCTGTCCACAACATGTGTTGCTTTAATCTCACAGACAATACCTGTAAGGTACAGAGCCAGCTCACAGACCTCCACACCCTAGTTAAGAACATCAAAGAGGATGCTTCATGGGGGTGGTGGGATTCCTTGTGGTCATGGCTCCCATGGGGATGCCTCCAGACAACGCTCAAGGTGGTTGCGGGGGTGATCATACTGGGCATAGCAGGATGCTGTTTCATGCAGTGTATTCCCTCGCTGCTATCGAGATGCCCCCCGTGGGGGGAACCCCGAAGCGTTGTTCCCGTACATCAGCTGATGCCCCTCTTGCGCAGGGTTGCCTGTCCGGTCCATAAATAACAGAAAAAGGGGGGATGCGGATTCCGCATGCACAATTGGCACAATGCCTCTGGCAAAGGTTACACCGGCGAAGAAGGTTCCTGGTCACTGGCCCTTGCCAGCATGGAAATTGGGGGGGGGGGGCGAATTAACAATCATAGGGTTGATTCACCCACATCTGACCTGACCAGCGATTCCGCTGAGAGAAGCAAATCGCTAAACCTCCGTTACGCATTAGGCAATTACTGACTCACAGAAGAGCCTAATCTCTGGTGCAAATAGTGGCCATATTTACCCTGGCATAAGCCCCGAACAATGGACTTCCCCTGTCAGTGTTTGCCCCAGTTAATTAACTTCCCCAAGAGAGATTTCCCATTAACCCGGGTGAATGGGTGATATGATTTTCTGTCTGATGACGATCGCATCACACGCTGCCTTGAATTCCTATAAATGATGATGTCTTTTCCTCAATAAACCACTGGTCTTCGCTCCATCTTGTCTAGTGTCGTTTCTTTGACCAGTCTCCTCCGGGATCCTAAGGGCCTCCTCACGGCCCCAATCCAACTGAATAGGAGTTCACTTTTTGAATAATAAGAATTATATGTCATGGGAGGGGGAGGGATCAGGATTAACAGGTGCTTAGGTGGGGCATGGCCAAAAAAAGGTTGAGAACCCTTGGTCTAGTCCTTTTGAGGGGAAGCATCATCCAAACGTCCAAACACCCCAAACCTTCTCAAAGGAGAGAGTCACCTGGAAGGTAATTTCTCTTTCCGCTCTCCCTCCTCTTCAGCTGAGATCATTATGCTTAATTAGCCGTGTAACCAGGAGTGAGTTATGGCCGTGGAGAGTCTGTTGTCACAAGGCTAAGGCCCAACAGGAAGGAAGGGCTTTCAACCGACAAGCAGCTTCCCCACTTCTTCTGGCCCATTTTGTCCCAGGCACCAGGTAAAAAATTTCAAAGGACAACCAAAACCATCACCCCCTATTTTCCAGTTCCTTGACACCAATCTAGGCTCTCTTCTTCCTAGACCAGGGGTCCCCAAACTAAGGTCCACAGGCCGGATCCGGCTGCCGCTTCCATCGCCACTTCTGCTGCCGCTGCCTCAATCCTTGTCCCCTCCATTTGGCTTGGCCTGTCTCTGCCGGTGCTCCGTAGCAGGGCAGATGTTGTAAGGCTGCCCTACAATGGAGCGCCGTTAGGGAAACACCAACTCCAGTGGAGGGGACAAGGATTGAGGCAGCAGTGACAGAAGTGGCAGCCGGAACGGCTGTGGGCGGCTTGCCTAGCAGCTGCTCTGGCCGTGCACGGCTTTCATGCCCGAACTCATGGCCCAGAAGGAGAGCCTTGAGCCCTCCTTCACTCATGCCATGCAGCCCCTCCAGCTGGAGAGAGACAGGCCACTCTGTGCTACCACGGCAGTACAAATCTGCAAGACAGATGCAGCACTGTCTCATAAAATCCTAGGATTGTAAATGTAGAAAGGAACCCAAGGGTCCTTCAGCTGAGTGTGTAGAGGAGGAGGAGAAAAGCAGGGGGGGGGGGGATTTTCAAAAGAATATGTTATTGTGACAAGTTATCCATTTTACAATGCAAAAAAGTGGCTTGGTTTTAATGGGTAGTTAAGAGACATTGGTTTTACAAAAGACCCGTCCCTAATTTGTTTATGTCCACTCTTCCAATTGTTGCTGAAGAAAGGCCATTTTGAACTTTATTACCAACAGTGGTTAAACTGTTGTACTGCAGACAAAACATTGTGAGTTCAATCCTGACAGGGATCAAGGTTTACTCAGCATCCTGCATCCTTCCAAGGTCAGTAAAATCAGTACCCAGCATGTTGGGGGCAAAATACTAGTTACCTGTAAACCGCCCAGAGGGTGTACTAAGTGCTAAAGGGTGGTATATATAAGTGTAATGGCTAGTGCTAAACTGAGTCCTTAAATTGTCTGGAGATGGCCCTCACATCACCTCTCCATCCACTCAATGGCAGGCCAAGTCTATGGTTCATGCTTTCCCTCCCACTCCAGTGGCTTTACAAGGCGCCCTTCATTTGCTGGCAAAAAGCAGGCAGGCTTGGCCAAAGTGCCCGATGTGGGACTCACAGAAGTGTCAACGTGATGTTGAGACAGGACCTCTTTTGACTGGCAGACGGGTCCAATCTCCCACTCGCGCTTCTCGACAGGAAAGCGTTCCTGGCCTGCCAAGAGAACAGAAGATGTGCAATGTTCTTGTACAGGAGGGCGAATATTTCTTCAATACATCTTACCATATGGAGAAGCGTTCTGTCACATGATGCTCCTTCCATCTGTCTCACACCACACACACATGCACGCACACACACGTCAACCCTTGATGCTGGGGAGATGTCTTGCTTGCCTGAGCTGCTTGCTCCAAGGCTGGGCTTCCAAATTTTACACCTCTCAATGAGTGAGAAGTCACAAACTTCTGGCCACAGATCTTTTCTGCTTCTGTTGCGCTCTCAACTGCCAGGGAACCCATCCTGGTTTGAGAGGAGGTGGTCCAGCTTTGCCTTCAGGTCAGTTTGTCTGGTTCTGATCATAGCTGGGAAGAGGAAACCAACTGGATTTTAGTACGGGTGGAAGGAAGTCCACCCCACACATTGCAGTCTTTGCAGAACAGCTTTGGGGAGGTGAACTTGGAAGTCTCAAAGAAGGTGGGTCACAGTACTAACAATTCAGAAACGTCGGGCTGTTGATGCACATCCTCAAAACAGACGAAGGAGGAAGGCGGTACCTTTATTGGGTCATAGAAAGAGCCTCCTCGAAGATTGTGGTGTTCTTGAATCACAATCTGGCGTACCCTGGTAACAGCAACCGTGCATTGCTGGCTAATCTTTCTCACACTAGGTCAGTCGTATCCAACCCTAGAATTGGATATGACTGGCTAGGTAAGACCTTTATCTTACCTAATTAACCCCATGCCAACGCTGCCTAAAATCAAAGGCCTGCACAGATGGGGTCCCGGGTCCCGCTTTAGGAGGAAGGTGATAAAGGGATGCACCCTTCCCCACAAAACCATCTGCCTCCACTCCTTGATGGCCTGGGCTTAAACTGAAGGGCTGCTTCAGGTTGATATTCTAAGCTCAAAAGTGAGCAAGGAGACCCATCCCTTCAAGGTTCTTCAGCCACAGATTCAGCCCTGAAATCCACAGGATGTTGATGGAGTTGCCGTGGGACCAGGGAGTGCCAAAAGCCAAGGGCTTCATTCATGTTCTAGCCTGCACATCTGGTGAGAACCGAAATCGCTAAACTCCCTCCTGCAGGTGGTCCCTACATAGAGAGGCATCACAGTGGCCTTCCCTGGAAGGAACCGGAGTGTGTCCATGGAAGGCCAGCCTAGCATTCCCTAAACAGGCAAAGGGGAAAATCCATGCGCTACGAGTCAGTTAGAGCAGAGTTGCCACCCAAAGTGGCCCCCGTGAAATTCACTGACCGCCTCTCTGGTCATCCTGATCTATCTCAGATGGTCATTAGGAAAAGGAGACCTGAGAAACTTTGGCTGAACTCTCTGGGAGAAGGTTGGGGAGACAGTGCCATAAATAATGACCAGCAGTGGATGCTAGTCTGTGTGTGTGTGTGTGTGTGTGTGTGGTGTGGGCATGCCAGTGTACCCAAGCACACAGGGAGAGCTTTTTAAAGTGCAACAAAGAGAAATAAAGAAAGAAAATCCTCCCACCTTGAGTTGCAAGCCTTTTCAAAATCAGCAGCACTGTCTCCTCTCCATCAGCTGCCTACACGGGGCTCCTGCGTTTCTTCTGTGGAAAAATGCAAAGTGCTGCCGCTGATGGGATGTCAGACTGACAGCTCTTTCCTCACAAGGGATCAGTTTTTCCTCATACCCCCCACCCTCCCTCGATCTCCCCCTGGGCCTTCTCTTCCTGTGGGATTGTGCCTCCCAAAACATGCCCAAAGAATCTCCAGTTTTTTCTCCCTACATTGTCCCAATGAATCCCAGTGAGGCAGTTGTTCAGCTGCTGTGTTGTACCCAAAATCTTGTGAGTTTGATCCTGTTGGGGATGGAGGTTGACCTATTGTTGTGTATATACAATGTTGCTTTAAGAAATGTATGAATGTAACCTGACCACAATTACAATGTAGCTCAGCTGTTAAGGAACGCGAGTAAGCTGCCTATAGAGGGCAGCTGCGAGCGTTCAGCTCACATGGTTCACATTCCCCAAATCACCGGCAGCCGCGGGAACCTTTCCCGCGCGAGGATCACCTGGAGAAGATGGGTGTGACTCAGAATGACGTCACGCCGGTAGCAGCCAATAAGCTACCGTGCAACAAGATTCAAATGTATGTACCACAGTATATAATGAGCTGTACCTCCGCCATTACCACATGTTCATCCTGATCATCACCCAATAAACCTGCGTTTAGCCCTCACTGCGGCTCCCTCTTTGTCTTCCGTGCAAGACACTAAATTGGCGACGAAGGTGGGATAAATGGCGAATCCCAAGGTCAAGCCTTACCACTTCGATATCAGCGACCCGGAGCAATGGGAGCTGTACGAGTGCCAGTTTCGGCACGCGATGGAAGCCGCGGGCGTCGACGACGATGCGAAGATGCGCTCACACTTTCTGGCCCAGGTGGGGCCGGCCGCGCTGCGCATCCTGATGAACCTGGTGGCCCCACGGAAGGTGGACGTGGTGCCCCTCGACCGCATCCTAGAGTTACTGTGCGACCATTTCCAGCCCCCCGTGTCGATCTTCCCGGCCAGGGCCGCGTTCCAAAGGCGAGATCAATGCCCGGGAGAGTCAGTGTCCGCCTACGCGGCGGCCCTCAGGCTGGCAGCGGTGCACTGCCAGTGGGAAGATCTGGACACGGCACTCCGAGACCGCATGCTGTGTGGCCTGGGGGACGAGGAGGTCCAGAGAAAATTGATGACCCGCGACTATTGCCTCACGTTCAACGAGGTACTGCGGGAGGCCCAAGCAGCCGAGGCGGCCAGGAGTGGGGTCAGGGTGTTCAAGTCCCGAGGGGCCACATCTGAAAGGGCCAAGTCACCAGTGCAGGAGGCCCGGCGGACACCGGCGAAGACGGCCTGGCGAGCCCCCAAGTCGCCCGCCGGCACACCAGCGACATCTGAGGAGTCGTCCGCGACCGCAGACTCCTGCTCCAGCGAGGACGACGACGTTCAGAGAATAAAGAAACGCGGGGAGAAGCAACAGACCCGCGAACGGCAGGGGCGTCCCACGACCGGACGAGGTGCCCGTTTCGGAAGGCCGAGTGTCACAACTGCGGCCGAAAAGGGCACATCGCCAGAGTATGCAGGCGCAGGCGCGGGCGACCTGAGGACAAGGGCGCCCCGAGCCACCCCCAGGCACACCAACGGAAGGCGGCCGGCACCAGGAAGGTCTCAACCAGCTACAGCGAGGAAGGCGTGAACCGCATGGGCCTGGAGCACCGGCGTTTTTTCGTAGAGGTACTGTTACAGGGGGTCCCGGTGAGGATGGAGATAGACTCGGGGTCGTCATATTCCATCCTGTCCCAAAAAGAGTTTATGCGCATTCCCCCAGATGCGCGGCCCAAACTGCGGGCCATGAGGTCACACTTACGGGACGTGCAGGGAAATGGGATCCCAGTATTGGGGGTGGGGAACTTCAAGGTGAAGTTCAAGAGTTACTCCGAGAAACTGCCCCTAGTGGTGCTCAAGGGGGGAAGATGCTGCCTTCTGGGAACGCAGTGGTTTGCTCCCCTGGGAATTGAACTGTCCGGCATTAATCTCATCAAGACTGACCCAATGCGGGACGTGTGCAACGCACACCCGGACGTTTTCAAGAAGGGGCTCGGAACATACAAGGGCCCCCCGGTATCCTTTGAGCTGGACCCAGAAATCTGGCCCATCCGCCTCAAGCCAAGGAGAGTGCCCTTCGCCCTCAAGGACAAGATCGAGGCGGAACTGGACAAATTGGTGGGGCAGGGGATTTTGGTTCCAGTTGATTCGGCGGAGTGGGAAACGCCGATTGTTACGGCTCTTAAATCAAACGAGGAGGTCAGGATTTGTGCGGACTATAAATGTACGATCAATAAGGCCATTCGGCCAAATGCATATCCGGTGCCCGTGGTCAGCCATTTACTGGCCACGTTACATGGGGGGAGGTGTTTTGCCAAGCTAGATCTGGCACAGGCATATCAGCAGCTCTCCGTAACCCCAGCTGCTGCCGCTGCGCAAACCATCGTCACGCACAAGGGGGCATTTAAGGTAACGCGCCTACAGTTCGGCGTAAATTCGGCCCCCGGGATCTTCCAGTCCCTCGTGGAACGCCTTTTAAAGGGACTTCCCGGCGTCCTCCCATATTTTGACGATGTGTTGATAACAGCGGGGAGCGAATTAGAGTTAGCAAAGAGGCTAGACGGGGTCCTTTCAGTATTCGAGAAAGCGGGACTTCGACTGAGAAGGGACAAATGTGTATTCTTTGCAAGGGAGGTTGAGTTCCTTGGGTTCAAGATAACCCCAGAGGGCATCAAGCCCTCCGAGTCCAAGGTTGCGGCTGTGCAAAACGCCCCTCGCCCCACCGCGAAACTGGAGCTGCAGTCATTTCTAGGGCTCTTAAAGTTTTTACCATTCCTTCCTGCCAAGGAAGGCATCCGTTGCGGAGCTACTGCACGCTCTCTTAAAGAAAGAGGCGGTTTGGCGGTGGGGAGATAGGCAAGAGAAAGCTTTCAGGGAGCTAAAGGCGCTTTTATCCTCGGATGCTGTCCTGACCCATTTTGACCCGAGGAGACCAGTAGTTTTAGTCTGTGATGCGTCCCCAGTGGGGGTGGGGGCGGTGCTGTGCCACGTGTTGGAGAGCAGGCGGGAAGCCCCAGTTGCATACTACTCCAGGTCCCTTTCCAAGGCCGAGCGCAACTACGCGCAAACAGATAGGGAGGCCCTGGCCATAATCGCTGGAACCAAGAAGTTCCACGATTTCTTATACGGCCGCAAGTTTACGGTGGTGACTGATCACAAACCGCTCCTGGGAATCTTCACCACGGGCAAGCCCACCCCTCAAATCCTGTCCCCCCGAATGCTACGTTGGGCGATTTTCCTTAACGCCTACCAGTATGAGCTGGTCTATCGCCCAGGGAAGGAGATCTCCCATGCGGACGCGCTGTCCCAGTCTCCCCTCCCTAGCTTAGGAGACCCCACATGCGAGGTAGAGCAGGACCACCAAGTCCTGCTGATCGAGTCCCTCAACTCACCCCCCATCGTCCTGGCCGACCTCGCCAAGGCCACAGCGGCCGACAAGATGCTGGCCCAAGTTAGCTCCTGGGTTAGGAAAGGCTGGCCCACTACTCCCCCCGAGGAACATTTCAAGCCATTCTTCAGGCGTAGAGTAGAGCTGTCCCTGGAAAGGGGCTGCTTACTCTGGGGCCAGCGGGTAGTCATCCCAGAAAAGCTGAGGGCCAAGGTACTGAAGCTACTGCATACCAGTCACCCGGGAATAGTGCACTCCAAGGCGCTGGCCAGGAGTTTCTTTTGGTGGCCCCAGATAGACGCGGACATAGAGCGATTAGTGGGCATGTGCGAGAGTTGCCAGAGCTCCCGGCCCGAGGAATCCCGGCTACCCCATAGGGAATGGGACACGGCCCGCGGGCCATGGTCCCGGATTCATGTCGACTTCGCTGGCCCTTTCTGCGGGGCCATGTTTGTGCTAATAGTCGACTCCTATTCCAAGTGGTTGGAAGTAATCCCCATGAACAGCACCTCCTCTGCGGCAACCATTAAACAGTTGCGCAAGGTCTTTGCCTGTTTCGGCCTGCCGAAGTCCTTGTTAGCGATAACGCTAGTACCTTCACGTCTGCGGAGTTCAAGACCTTTATTGAAAGAAACGCCATCAGGCATATTACCGCTGCCCCATTTCACCCCGCCACAAACGGTCAGGTAGAGCGCCAAGTGCGCACTACGAAAGATGCACTGCGGCGCATGGGTCCCGGCGAGTTAAACCTCCATCTGTGTCAGTTCCTCATCTGCTACAGGACAACCCCCCTAGCGTCAGGGCTTTCACCAGCCGAACTCCTCATGAGGAGGCGTCCTGCAACACTTTTTGACCGGATGGACCCGTCCAGGGTGGAGGATGAAGGGAGAAATATAGATATCGGGGTAGGTTGCTCCAAGAGTTTCTCGGTAGGGGACCCGGTTCACTGCAGGAACTACGCGGCCTCCGGGCCAGCGTGGGTACCAGGGACGATAATTGAGCAGACGGGGCCAGTATCCTGTAGAGTTGAGACTAGCTCGGGTCTACTCTGGAGAAGGCACGCCGACCAACTCAGAAGGTGGGTCACCAGTGACGGGGAATCAGCGTTAGGGTCCTCCCCCACCCGCATTACCTAAGGGGGAGACACGGCGGAATCCGCGGGTACAAATGCATACCCTGGATTCTCAGCCACAGAGGAGGATACTTTGAAAGAGAGGGATGAGTTTGATTATGATTTGCAGTACCAGGGGGGGGGGGGTGTAGCGGAGTGGTCCCCCACCTGTCCTAGCAAAAAGAGGGGTTTCAGTTCAGCCCCTGGTACCTCCAGTCCCCCCAGCCCTTCTGTTTTAGAATATACCATAACTCCAGCCCCCCGGAGACAGTCACCCCCAAGGCAGACACCCCCGAGACAGGCAGCAGGGGGGAATCCGCCCGCCTCAGCCTCTAGAACGCCCGGACAGGCAACAGGGGGTGGCGAGACCACGAGGGCCTCATCGTCAGTCCCGAGATTCGTGCTGGGAGGTACCCCAAGCTCCTCAAGCGGCAGGCAGGAGTTCACGTCCCAACTGTTCATTCCATTCCCGTCCCCCAATGCAAGGTTGTCGCAGAGTCCCCACCGAACCACTAATGAGTCCCCCCTTTCCGTTGCAGGACAGGACTCCGTGGAACCAGGCTAGCCTATGTTAAGTCAAGTGGCCGCGCGCCCCAGACGCACGTGCGGCAAGCCACAATGGTTGAGGGACTTCGTCCCATCCTAGGGGGGAGGAGTGTTGTGTATGTACAATGTTGCTTTAAGAAATGTATGAATGTAACCTGACCACAATTACAATGTAGCTCAGCTGTTAAGGAATGCGAGTAAGCTGCCTATAGAGGGCAGCTGCGAGCGTTCAGCTCACATGGTTCACATTCCCCAAATCACCGGCAGCCGCGGGAACCTTTCCCGCGTGAGGATCACCTGGAGAAGATGGGCGTGACTCAGAATGACATCACGCCGGTAGCAGCCGATAAGCTACCGTGCAACGAGATTCAAATGTATGTACTGCAGTATATAATGAGCTGTACCTCCGCCATTACCACATGTTCATCCTCATCATCACCCAATAAACCTGCGTTTAGCCCTCACTGCGGCTCCTTCTTTGTCTTCCGTGCAAGACACTAAACCTATCCTCTTCCACCCTTCCAAAGTTGGTAAAATGAGTCCTCAGCATCTTGGGGGCAAAAATCCTAATTACCTTGTGATACTCTGGACCAGGGGTGCCCAAACATTTCGGGCTGTGGACTGGTCATGTGGTTCAGGGGGCAGTCACTATGACCCATGAGCTGGATCCGGCCCCCAACACCAATTCATCCAGCCCACAAAGCCCTCATTGCTCCTGGAAGCGGAAGTAAAATATGCCCATATGTGTCAGGATATACAAGTTTGTTCAGGAGTCTTGGTAAAGTTGGTTTAGAAAGAAGTTAAGTCTTTCTTCCAGCCATGTGGCCCAGGGGATGGAGGAGCTCAAAAAGACATATTTCCTCTTCCAAAGCAGAAAGCAAGAGAGAGAAGGCCAGTGCAAACAAAGGCCTTAACACATGCAAATAGGGTCAGGTGATCCCTAAGGCAGGAAAGAACCTTTTAAATTGTAATTAGAGGCAAACAATGCAAAACAACTTCCTTTAGGTCAGGCTAGTCTTTCCTGTCTCTCTGGTCACTGCATGCTGGGGTTGCACTAGAATACTCAACACCTGCTTCGGCAGGAGGTTGGTGTGCTGACCTACCCCAGCGGGCACGGTCGCTGCACAGCAGCACTACTCAGAGAGCCTATTCAAGGAGAGTCAAAATAAAGAGCAAGCTGAGGTCTGGTTCCCGGTAGTTCAAGCGAGTGTCCAGTCCAAAGGATGTCCAGGGGATGGTAGAGAAGTCAGGGTCACAGCAGGCCGATCAGGGTCTAGGCAGGCAATCTCAAAAGGTATCTGAAGTCAAGCAGGGTGTCGTCGATCTTTGCACTGAAGAATTGTACCGACGCTGGAATGCTGCAACAAGCTTGCTTAAAAGCCTCCCAGCTAATCGCTGTCAGCTGGGAGCCTTCTCTGTTACTTAGTTCTAGCTTGCTTGCATCACAGGTGTAGCTCTTTAATCTTTCCACGACTGAGGGCTGATCACTGTCAGAGTCAGACTACTGATCTGACAGGTCATCTGTCTGGGGAAACTGAGTTGAGCCAGAAGCAGGATGAGATCCCTGGCTCAGGACATTCTCAAGTTCGGGTGTAGGCAGAACTGGGCTGGGCATAGGAAGTGCCTCCTGATCCAGGTCATCTTTGGAGCCTGACGAGGACTGGATCACAACAATTGTACTGGATGATTCTTGGGGGGTCCCTTCCAGCTGTACAGTGCGGGTTCCTTGCGCACAATTAGTATACTGTCCCTGACAGACCCATAACTTGGGAGAACGCTCCCTCGAGCCATTGGTTTCGAGGGGACAGAAATTGGGGAGCGGATTAATAGCCATAGTTTAATTCACCCAGAGCTGACCTGGCAAAGGGCTCGAGCAAGGGGAAATTGGATGGCTGACTCACAAGTCAGATAACAGATAATATCGCACCTACGGATTATCTATAGCCCTAAAACCAACAGTGGCCATGTTTACCCCAGGATAAGCATGGAACAATGGAGTTCCCCTGTCAGTGTTTAATTTGGTTAATTAACTTCCCTGGGAGAGGTTCCCAATTAACCCGTGTAAACATGTCATGTGGCTCGCAGCTCTTTCTGATGCAGCCTTGAACATTATATATACTAATGATTTTCCCTGAATAAATCACTGGTCTTTGCTCCATCTTGCCTCGTGTCTCATTGCTTGACCAGTCTCCTCCGGGACCCAACAGCCGCTTCACGGCCCCAATCCAACAGTACAGCTCTGTGATTCTTTGGGAGAAGAAGGTTCAACCCTGGCCCTATAAGGAGCCTCTGGCTTGGTGCTGCCTTCCCACTGTCTTTCCACACATGAGGCTTCTCCTCCCTTCTCCTCCGACCTACCTTGGTCGGCCAATATTAGGAATTGTTCCCTGCTGCCGCCTGGCTTTGTCTGTCTTTGTTAGGTAGACCTTGGATTTGGTTATACTTTTAAATTTGGTTTTAATTTTTAAATAAATTAGCGGTTGTCATGCTTTGCCTGAAGGCCTTTTTCTCAGTGCGGAGATGCTGCTTCTGCCTTCTTCATCCGGCTCAGAAAGTGTAGCAGCTGCAGCCGTCCAACCAGCGGGTGATGAGAGGCATTTCTCTCCTCCTTCCTCCTTTGGCTCTTCCTAAAAAGATATGACAGGGCCAGCTCTCCGGAAAGTCAGAGAAAGAGGCCACAGTGAGAGACCTCCTCCTCCTCCTCCTCAGAAGGGCCATTTCCAACTTTCAGAGAAGGCGGCTGGCTCCCTTTTGGGGGTGAAGCAGGTTCAGGAAATGCACCTTTCATTTTACTTTTCTTAAACTGTACCCTTGAGGTGGGACGAGCTTCGAAAGGCTGCTCTGTGACCTGGGTTTGCTTAGGCTTGGTTGCTTTAGGTCATTGCTGAGTCATTACAGGCTGCCTTCTTGGCTGTCTTCCTGGACTAGTAATGCGACTGTGCACCAGCCAAAGGTTTGCCACAATTTTAAGTTCTAAAATCATTTTTTTCTTCCGTGTCCTGATCAAACCCTGGACTGCCAAAATGAAAGCCACTTTCTTGACTGTCGTTGGCCAAACCCAAGTCCTCATCGGTGCATTGAGGGGCTGCGATGGCTCAGTGGTTAAGAAGCTCACCTTGTTAGCTGGAAGGCCGGCAAGTCGGCAGTTCGAGACCCGGGCACTGCATGATGGTTTGAGTGCCCATCTCTGTCCCAGCTCCGGCCAACCTAGCAGACTGAAAGCAAGAAATTGCAAGTAGATAAATAGGGACCACTTTGGTGGGGAACAGATCTTGGGGACATGAAAGGAGCCTCATTCGGGAGTTCCCTGAGCGGAATTTCTCCAGCAGAAATCCTTTCAACCCAGAGTAATTTCTGATACAAAATTATTATTATTATCGGTGCATGTTTCTGGCAGTCATCGGCAGACCAGCAAATGAGCCAAAGGATGCTGTTTCTCTCCACATTTACACAGCATGTTGTTGTCTGCCATCAACCTCCACTTGAGCCTGTTGGTCTTGCATTGAGGGACTCCAACCCTCAGCCTATTCCGGGTCCTCCAAGTGACGCAGGGGAGGTTGAGATCCTCCGCTATATCCTCCTTTAATGTTGTTTCCTTGTCCAGTGAGCTCCTTCTTCTAAAATCGTGATTCTTAGTTACAGGATACAGAGTCTAACAGTGTTACTTTTGGGGATCAGAGCTCCCAGAATCCCCCAGCCAGTGATGGAAACTGTAGTCTCCCTCTCATGTTTCCTAGCTCTGACCCAATCCAGGCCAATATTGAGAGAAACTGACTCCAGTTTTCTGAAGGGGTGTCGCAGGAGAGCTGGTTGCGCCTCCCTGGGGAAGGAATTCTTCTCACCAAGAAGTTACCAAGACAGCCATATCTTTGGTCTTTGGGCATGGGGTGAGGAAGATCCCACACCTCTCGAGACCTGTGGGTTGGTGTAGATGCCACTGGGCTTGGATCCTACCCTCTTCCAGCTTGGTTAACATCCATTTTCCTCCTTCATCTCGGCACAGTGGTGAAGCTGCACTTCCTTCAGCCAAAACTCTCTTCCCAATCTGAGTTTGATCACGACTGGCTCAGGATTGACTCATCTCTCCATCCTTCTGAGGTCAGCAAAATGAGCTCTCATCTTGTGAACTGACCCCCCCCCCCAGAGAGGGTTCTCAGCATTATGGGGAGGTATCTCAATGTGTTTGCTCTAAAGGTAAAGGTTTCCCTTGCTCGAAAGCCAGTCGTATCTGACTCTAGGGTGCAGTGCTCATCTCTGTTTCTAAGCCGAAGAGCCAGCGCTGTCTGCTTCTGCAGACATTTCCATGGTCATGTGGCAGGCATGACTAGACACCAGAGTGCACAGAACTCTGTTACCTTCCCACTGAAGTGGTCCCTATTTATCTACTTGCAATTTCTTGCTTTCGAACTGCTAGGTTGGCAGGAGTTTGCTCTAGCTATGGCCATTTACAAGAAAGTCCTGAGCAACCAAGCAACATTTGGAAATATCATTTTTTAAGACTTCAGCTCCCAGGTTCCCCTGTGGCTTCACTAGTGGATGGATTCTGGGAGTTACAGTTTGAAAACCTAACTTTTCCCATTACTGACCACAACATCCTTGGGATGCCCACTAAGAGAGAGAGAGAGAGAGAGGTCTGGAAGAGAAGTCAGGGCAAAGGCCATCAAAAGTGCCATAGAATCCCTGCCTTCAAAACTCTGGTTGCTACCACAAGTGTGCTTCTGAACCCTCCCCACCACATGGGTTTATCTATTTATTTGCTTCTTTCCTTCTTTGGTTATTCTCCAGGGTGGGTGGGTGGGTGGGAGCCTTTCTTTCCCCAAGGCTGCATCGCTGCGCACCCCATGGGGGAAGTTTCCATGGCTACCTGAGAGACCTTGGCAACCAAATCCCGTTGGGGAGGTGGAGGCAAGAGGCCTCCAGTTGTGTTGCACACATGTTTCATAATATGGATGAGAATAGGAGCTGCTGCCGTGCACTCTGGGCTCCCCATCCTTTGGGGGCTTGGGGTGTGCCATGGCTTTCGGATGAACCATTGAGGGATGAAGTCTTGGGGGGCAACAGGAAAGGGAGGGTCTCCAAATGGGGAGAAGAACCAGAGGTACCCAAAGCATCCTCAACAGGTGGCTCTCAGGGGCATTTCCCCTCCTCTCTTAACTCCCTTTCTCCTTGAACTCTCTGTTCTCAATCTGCTCCTGCCAAGGAATTGCTCTCGAAGGGAGCTGCTTTTCTTGGTTTTTCTTCTCTGCTGGCATTGGTTTTCTCTTGCGTCTTCATGAGCCAAGATGTGAAACTGTCACTAGTGAACCTCCTCCTCCTCCTCCTCCTCGATCATCACCCCTCCCACTAGGCTTCTTGGCCACATCTCTTTGGGGCTAGACTTCATTTGTGGGCTCCTTTATGGGACTGTCACCAAGTGTCACAACGCTGAGTGTCAAGTGGTGTATAACTCACCTGACCACCCAGAGGACTGATGGCCTTTGGTGGTGAAGTCCACAGGGAAGGAAGGGTGATGGTCCCCAACTGGATTAAATCCCACTTGAATCCCTCTTGATGGAGGGCAGCAGCTTCATCCATCCTGGCTTGGGGATGATGATGAGGAGGAGGACTTTACGTGCTAAAAGGGTTCAGGACCAGAAAGTGCCTGAGCGATACTATGGGTGTCACACTGTGATGCGGAAGGCCAAGGGAAGGCCACTGCATTCTATTCTCAGGACAGCATTCATGTTTCGGGTACACAGAAAGAGCCTCCTTGAAGATTGTGTTATTTTTGAACCAGTCGGGCGTACTCTGGTAACGGTAACCTTGTGTTGCCAGCTAATCTTTCTCACACTAGGTCAGGCCAAAGAAACTGGAGAATGGACTTACTCGAAGGTGGCTTCATGTTGGCAGTTTCACATCTGGCCTAGACACGGAAGAAGAAGACGACGACCAAGTATCTCCATAGCCAAAATTACAGGCTCTGGGGGAAAGTATCCAATAGCATGCTCAACATCTTGATGTCGTGTTGCGGAGGACAAGCCCTGGGCACTCATTGTCTCCCTGTCCCTTCCCCACCCTTTGGCCTCCCCCTCAACTGCTACCCGTGGTTTTTGATTTTTCTTCTTCTTTGTCCTTCAATCCAGACACGCCAGGGTCTGGCTACTTTTTCTTCCCTGCTTTCTTTAATCTGCAATTACTGTCACGTGTCCAAAGATGCCTTTTTATTATTTCTATTTCTTTGCATTGATCTTTTTGCAGAAACAGCCTAACACAGCAGCCTAACCCGTCTGGAAACCAACCTCTAGCTAAAAGAAACCAATGAAACCTTGTGTTGCAAATGAAGGCCAACCCCAGTCAGCACCTTGGACAGCCTTTTGGCTCAAAGACTGATCCGGAACAAAAGTTCCACTCCAAGAGAGTTTTTGTATCGTCAGGACACATGTCTGCGGCTGCATTGGTGGTGCCACAGAAATCCTTGGAAACAACACCCCTGCAGGGTAGTGACAGCCACCATTAAAGGGCCCTCTCTTATTATGGTGGCTTTAAGCTTCAGCATTGGGGGGGGGGTGTAATTTGGGAAGAGCAGGAGGAGGCGGGGAACGTCCCAGTGTTTGAACTGGATTTGCAGTTTAAAAGGGGGGAAAGAGAGAGAGAGAGAGAGAGAGAGTTATTCCACATCTCTGGATGGCAGGGAGGGAAGACTCTTCTAATTGTCCTGCCCATCTGCTGTTTGGGGCACCCACCACAAAGCCTTCAAAGTGAGCATTGGAGAGTCACTGGACAGAAAGGGAGCATAACAAACATTTGACCCTGGGTGCCAAACCCATTTCCTTTGCCCAGTGGGAAGGTCTGAGAGATCCAACACAAGGATCATTGGCTCGAGGGTTGTGTGCCTCTGTGGGACATCTTTTTGTCCCTCCTGTTGCATGTCTGGACCTTTCTGCACTCAGCTTGGAAAAGTTACCTTTTTTGGGATACGTATCCCAGCATAAACACCCACCTTGCCAGCCTGGCAGAGTAGTTTCCCTAAGATGTGGTGTTCCTTGTCCAGTGAGCTCCTTCCTCTATCTTCTAATTTGGTTTTGCTCTTGTGTACATACAAGAATGTGTGTTTTTGCCATAAAGCTCTTCCTGGATCTGAGCCGGCAGACTTGAGGCTCATCTCCGTTCAGAGGATATGTTGAGGGTCCTTCTCTTGTTTAGTTGTCTGTCCACTGTTTGTACTCAGAAAGAGCCTCCTCGGAGAGTGTGAATACAATCAGGCGAGCCTTGCCAGCTAACCTTTCTAACCCCAGATCAAACCCATAAGGAACTGAAGAATGAAGCCATCGAAAAGTTCTTTGTCAAGACCAACCTGAACAATGATCTCATGAACTTTTGAGGGAGTTTCTAGTAATAGTAATTTCATGTCAGAGATTACTCTGGGTTGAAAGGACTTTTAGGGGACGCCCAAATGAGGCTCCTTTCATGTCCCCAAGTGCAGCTCTTGGGTATCGAAACCAGACCTTCCAGTCTCCAGCTCAGCGCCTTAACCACTAAGCCACAAGAGTATCTTACTAGCAGACAGAGCAAGATTGTGTTAGCAAAGCCATGCAGGGCCTGTTCCGTGCCATGGAGCAGCCAAGCCTTCCCCTTGAGATTCTCTCTCTCCGATTTCAGAAGCACATCAGATGCTTGGCATGTGGCAGCTGCCAAACTTTTGAATGCAAAGTGCCTCACTCGGGCACATCACCTCTTTCCAGATGACAGCCGCCAGCCTACCCCGTGCTGCCGCTGCGTGATATCCAAGCCCAAGGGGTCTTCACTGTTCTGAATAATGGCACTTCTTTTTAGGTTTCCAGTGGGACAGCTCCCAGGGCCATCATCATCTTGTGCCATCAGCTTCCACCAGCTCAGCTGACAGAGGTTTTGTCTCTTCTGCAAACAAGGGCAGGCCTTGTCAATCATCCTATCGGATCAGGCTATGGGCAGCGTTGTTGTGGGGCAGAAAGGATGGCTACTACTGACCCATAAGGATGAAATTAGAACCTTTCTCTTATGGCTGCTGAAAGTGTTTACTATGAATATCCTTTTTATGGTCGTAAAATTACCCGACACTTTCTATTTTTGCCTCTCTGGGTTATTTTTGGCTCTTTCCCAATGATTATTATTCTGATTTTTAATACATATTTTTATAATGTTACATTGTATGTTTTAGAGATTGTAAGCTACCCTGAGTAATGCTTGCATCAAAAGGGTGGTGTATAAATACAAACTACCTGCCTGGCTGCCTGGCTGCCTGGCTGCCTGGCTGCCTGGCTGGCTGCCTAACTAACTAACTAACTAACTAACTAACTAACTAACTAACTAACTAACTAACTAACTAACTAACTAACTAACTAACTAACTAACTAACTAACTAACTAACTAACTAACTAACTAACTAACTAACTAACTGTAATGCTGGGAAAGTGACTTTCCCAGACTAGAGTTCTCAGAATCCTCCTGCTAGCATAGGATAAGGGAGTATGGGAGTTGTAGTCCAAATTTAATCCTCCTCCTGGTGTTTTTGGCACTGGGCCCTCATTTCCCCCTAAGCACAAGAGGCTTCCCCACCTCCTTCCAAAGCAAACTCTGTGCATGTAATGTGTTTGCTCTTCCTCTCCTCACAAAAGCCTCCCTCCCATCCGCTCGCTGGCATTGATTCCAGAGAAGCCGACACTGCCTTCTGCACATGTAATTGATGGCTCACCCTTGCCTCGATTACACTCTTCCTTTGTCGGACAGCGAGAGAGAGCCACACGGTGAAAGGTAGCAGCGATCAATCCTCCTCATTCTGAAGTCCTCACATCTCCGGAGGTTAAGTGGGGGCCTTTTGCACATGTTGATTGGCCTCATGGGAATTGCTTTGCTTTGTTGGGGACAATAGGCACATCATAATGGCGCTGTAATCTTGAGATTGATTCTAATGCGTCTGGTGTGCCGGAATGAATTGAAGAATCATTACAGCCCATGTTGAAAAAGCCGGCTTTGGGACTTCTAGATTCACCTAAAACCGAATACTAGAAACTATATTCACTACCTGGTCTTTCTTTGTTCATATCAGAGCATTGCACAATTAAAACTATTTTTGACCAGAAGTGGACTACTTCAACGGTGTGATCTTGGCCATTTAATAGATCTTCTTCTGCACATTTGACAACCACTCTGGTCAAGGAAAGTGACCCCCATCTGCCGCTCATGTCTGGTTTCCATTGGGTTGGTCTTCATTTTCCTTCAAATGCATGCGTTTTGGCCTCATTGGCCACAAAGCCCATTTCCCACACTCACTCTTAGGTGATGGCTTCATCTCCTTGACAAATGGCCCCGGCGTATGGGAAATCACATTCTCAGCTTCTTAAGTCTTTAAGAAGCTACAAGACACTTTGGCCAGAGTCCTAGTTCATCACAGGCTTAGCTTTGCTGGATGTGATGCACAAGGCAAGACAGATCACACGATTCAAGATTGTGAGATCATAGCAAACAGTTATTGAGTGGGAAGAGGGCCTCTAAGGCCATAGAGTCCAAAGCCCTGCTCAATGCTGGGACCCACATCAAAGCAGATCCGACAAAGGGTTGCTTTCCAATTCTCTCTCCAATGCGTCCAGTGCTGGAGCGCTCACCACCTCTAGAGGAAGTTGGCTCCACTGTCGAATTGCTCTAACAGTTAAGATGTCCCCCCCCCCCAGAGATTCAGCCTATCTCTGGCTTCCTGTAGTTTCAGCCCATTATTATGCATCCTGCACTCCGGGATGGTGGAGAACAGATCCTTCCTCTTTATGACCATCTTTCAGGTATTCGAAGAGTGCTCTCATCACATCCCCTCTAAGTCTCGTTTTCTCCAGGCTAAACATGCCCAGTTCCTTTAGTCTTTTCTCCGAGGGCCGTGATGGCGAACCTTGGCACTCCAGATGTTCTTGGACTTCAATTCCCAGAAGCCCAAGCCCCTGTGAACCCACACGAATGGGTTTATTTATTTATTTTAAATTCATATTTATATAGCTGCCCAACTCACAAAGACTCTGGGCAGCATACAATCTTAAAAACCCTTAAAACAAGAACAACCCCATTAAAACAAATTACCCCGCTAAAACCCCCACACATTAAGAAGTGGAAGATTACTTTGATATTAAACCAACCAGCAGGTGGGGGTCACAACATCTTCAGGACCCCACACCTGCCGCGCCAGCCATGTTTTCAGATCTTTCCTGAAGGGCAGCCTTAGTTATTATTATTATTATTATTATTATTTATTAAATTTATATACCGCAGTTCTCTGCCCAATAGTTCCACTGGCAGGAGGTTCCACAGGCCGGAGCGGACACAGAGAAGGCCCTCCTTCATGTGCTAGGGAGACGGGCCCCTCTAGCAGATGGTACAACAAGAGACCCCCTCCGGTCCGCTCTGGTTGGACGGACAGATGATCTTGGGGCGATGCGGTCCCTTAGGTATCCTGGCCCACTACCATATAGGACTTTAAAGGTAATGACCAGCACCTTGAATTGCACCCGAAGGTAAATTGGAAGCCAGTGCAGCTCCCGAAGCAGTGGTGAGGCACAAGCATAATGCCCACACCCCATCACCACCTGAGCAGCCGCATTCTGGACCAACTGCAGCCTCCGGATGGTCGTCAAGGGCAGCCCCATGTAGTGCGCATTGCAATAATCTAGTCTAGAGGTGACCTGAGCATGAGTGACCATGAGTAAGGAGTCCCAGTCTAGGAGCGGGCGCAACTGGCGAATCACCCGAAGTTGGGCAAAAGCCCTCCTGGCCATGGCCGCTACTTGATCTTAAAGCAGCAGTCGTGAGTCCAGGAGGACCTCCAAGTTGTGCACTGGATCTGTCTGGGGCAGACTAGTCCCATCCAAAACCAACGATGGTAGCTCCTGAGATAACACCGGTCCCCTAATCCATAGCCACTCAGTCTTGCCAGGGTTCAGTTGTAATCCGTTGTCCCCCATCCAGACCCCAATAGCCACCAGGCATTCGGACAGGACTTTGACAGCATCACTGGGATCACCACAAGACGAGATGTACACTTGGGTGTCATCCGCGTACTGATGGTACCGCGCCCCATGGGAACGGATGATCTCACCCAGCGGTTTCATGTAGATAATCAAAAGGAGGGGAGAGAGCACCGAGCCCTGAGGCACCCCATAACCCCATATTGGAGTGGCCTAGGGCTGGACATCTCACTCTCCAACCACACCGACTGGGTACGGCCCCTCAGGAATGAGGAAAGCCAGGACCACACTGTGCCCTGGATCCCCAATGCTCAGAGCCATTCCAGAAGGATACCATGGTCGACGATATTGAAGGCCGCTGAGAGGTCAAGGAGAGCAAGGATGGTCGGATGACCACCATCCCTTTCTCGCCTGAGATCATCCATCAGTGCGACCAATGCTGTCTCCATACCATGTCCGGGCCTGAACCCGGACTGAAAGGGGTCCAGATAATCCACTTCATCCAGGACCCCACGCAAATGCTGCGCCACCTCCTTCTCCAATACCTTCCCCAAAAAGAGAAGGTTGGAGACCGGCCTATAATTAGCTGGAATTGCTGGGTCGAGAGCCGGTTTTTTTAGGAGGGGGCGCACCAAAGCATGTTTTCAAGGTGCAGGGAATACCCCTTCCCATAAAGATGAATTATCGCCCCGACCCAGCCGCCTGTCACTGCCTTAGATGCTTTCACCAGGCTGGCAGGACAGGGATCTAAAGGGCAGGTAGTAGCATGAACAGCTGCAAGGAGCCTGCCCATTTCATCAGGGACAACTGGATCAAACCGTTCCCAGATGACACGGCAAGACTGTGGTCCGGTCCCCTCCTGACTCTCCCCATCCATGCCGGGGTTCAATCCAGAGCGAATCTGAGTGATTTTATCCATCAGGTAGTCAGCAAAAACCTCAGCCGAACCCTGCCAACCGGGCACCGGCACCGTCTACCGAGGAGAGACTTGGTCACCCGGAACAGGGTGGCTGGGCAATTATCCGCAGATGCAATAAGGGTGGTGAAATATTGCCGCTTCACCACCCTTATCGCCACCAGGTAGGCCCTAATAGCGGTTCTAACCAGTGTCCAGTCCACTGCGATTCATCCGACCCGTGCTGCCCTCGTTGCTCCTGGAAGCGGAAGGAAAACGTGCCCATACAGTTAAGGCTCTTCCTCTGTACGGGCGTGTTTTACTTCCGCTTCCGGGAGCGATGAGGGCGATGCGGGCCCAATCGTGGTTCGAAATTACCACAATCTTTGAGGAGACTCTTTCTGTGTATCCTAGAAAGGTTCTCACACCTTAAAAGTCTGGATTGGGGATCCAGCCATACTAAGGATGTTAACACCCCATCGCACATAACACTGGTGGCACAGTGGTTAAACAGCTGTACAGCAGCCAAAATGTTGTGAGTTTGATCCTGATGGGAGACAAGGTTGACTCAGTTTCTTCCATCCTTCCAAGGTTGGGCAAATGAGGACCCAGCATGTTGGGGGGGAATGCTAATTAACTTGCGAACTGCTGAGAGAGTGCACTAAGCACTATGATGCTGGGAAAGATCAAAGGCAAAAGGAGAAGGGGTGGCAGAGGATGTGGTGGCTAGATGGCATTGTTGATGTGGTGGGCATAGATCTGGGCAGGCTACGGAGGATGACAGTTGACAGAGGAGCCTGTGTGGTGGTCTATGGGTTCGCAAAGAGTTGGACTCAACTGTGCAACTGAACAACAATTAGGGGTAATGCTGTCTCTGTTCTGAGTGAGCCTCTTACCTATTGTTTTGAAAACATACCTTTCCTCAGCCATTCACACCCCTGGCTGTCAGCAGACTGGGTGGTGTGTGGCTAGGAAACAACGGAGCCGATTCAACCGCAAACACAGCTTTGTCATTTCATAGACACACCACCAATGCTGCTGACAGCCCGTGGCATGAATGGCCTTTGGACTGGATAGGGGTGAGGCCGTGCACCAGAGCCGAGGTCAGGTGCCACGGTGGGGCGTGGGAGTAATGCCTGCTTCCAACCTCCTTGGAGCAAGCTTGATATTCAGGGAATAGCAATGAGGGTGAGCTGTCAGTTCAGGTCATGCTTGGGAACGTCTTCTTCTGCACACCTTTCCCCCTCTGAGAGCCCTTTTGCCAAAGACAGACACCTGCCCGAGGTCGGCGGCTGATTAAACCCATGGTGGGAATTCTTCCTGTTCTTTTTGCCATTTGGGCATCGCTGGAGGGCCAAAAGGAGACAGCCAAGTTTATTTCAACCACAACGGAAGAGAAGCAGGTAGAGATGGTAGGTTTGGTGTTAATTTTCTTCTAAAGCACATGGATTTTGTACTCACACCTCAGGTAGCCAAATACTTTCATGTCCAAAATATTTAACTAGTGGATATGCTGTACTGTTTAATTGTCTTTTCTTGTTGTTAACAAAGGGTGAAACCGTTTTCTATTGTAAAGGCTGGTCTAAGACCGTAATAACAATAAAGTAAGGTAAAGGTAAAGGTTTTCCTTGCTTGAAAGCCAGTCATGTCCGACTCTAGGGTGCAGTGCTCATCTCTGTTTCAAAGCCGAAGAGCCAGCGCTGTCTGCTTCTGCAGACGTTTCCATGGTCATGTGGCAGGCACAACTAGACACCGGAGTGCACAGAGCGCTGTTACCATCCCACCAAAGTGGTCCCTATTTATCTACTTGCAATTTCTTGCTTTCAAACTGCTAGGTTGGCAGGAGCTGGGACAAAGATGGGAGCTCATTCCCTCCTGCAGTACTCGGGAATCGAACTGCTGACCTTCCGCCTCCCAGTCAGCATCTTAGCCAATTGAGCTACTGTAATGAATTATCTTTGCAGAAATTCCAGCCTAAAAGCAGGTAAAGGTCTCCCTCTGCTCGAGAGCCAGTTGTATCTGACTTTAGAGTTCAGTGCTCATCTCCATTGACCGCACAAGAGCCAGCATTGTCTACATCTGCAGACGTTTCTGTGGTCATGCGGCAGGTACAACTAGACACCAGAGTTCGCACAACACTGTTACCTTTCCCACCGAAATTGTGTCTGTTTATCTACTTGCAATGTCTTGCTTTTGAACTACTAGGTTGGCAGGAACTGGGAGAGACGACGGTTGCTCACTCCGTCATGCAGCACTTGGGTCTCAAACTGCTGACCTTCCGACTTTTTCAGTCATAAGTTCAGCGTCTTAACCACTAAGCTGCCACAGTCCCAGCGAAAAAGCAGCAATGGCTCACCCGTTTCATGCCCAACACAATGGATGTCTTGGCACACAGTGCTCGTCCCTCCAGAAGCCTTCCTCAGATATCTCATTTCCATGGTGACCAACTTTTGCTTACGTTGTGTTGTAAATTGTCCATGTTTGGCGCTGGTAAACACCTGGTGGGGATGGATAGGCTTTGTATATGAGTCCAACTGTGAGCATTAACATGTTTCATCTTCTAATTGTGAATCTGCTTGCTTACCTGTTCCTGCTTGTAGCATGGGTCCTCAAGTGCAGGAGAAGCATGGAGGCAGCTCTGAAAGAGGATTTGGTCATTCGTGGCTCTGAGAGGATGCATGCTTGGCTGCATTGTGACCTGAAGGTGGATTTACGGACCCTCTGATTCTAGTCCAACTTGGTTGATCTTGTGATCCCTGGAACTGCAGCTGAGAGATGCCCTCCTAGCTCAGGGGTGCCCAAACTATGGCCCATGGGCCAGATCCAGCCCCTGACACCAATGCATCTGGCCCACACCACCCTTGCTGCTCCTGGAGCATCAAGGATGGCATGGACCAGATGAACTGGTGTCAGGGGCCAAATCTGGCCCACGGGCTGTAGTTTGGGCACCCATGGTTCAAGCAGAGAAAATGGCAGCCTAAAAATCTATCTCATCCTGTGACCTGTGCACGGCCCGAAAGGTTTGTGCTGGTGCCACTACGAGAGTGATATGGATTGGTGTCTCTTTGTGGGCAGAAGAGAAGCAAGCGCTCACCCCCACCGGACTCCAATTTTCCTTGGCCTTAGCCTGCCAAATGAAATATGCTGCCTATGCCAATGAGAGGATCTGCGTTTTCCATTGATCCTCAGACAAATCAATGCACTGCAGTGTAACTTTTCCAGTGCAAATTGCTGAAGAGATTTCCAATTGGAGGGAGCTGGGGGAAAAAAACCCCAGGACCGGAGACGAATGGCTGGCCTTTGGACTCCACGGCCATCTCTTGTGGACACGGAAAGGCAGTGCAGATAAAGACAAGCTTCCAGCACACCAATTAAGCAAAGCCTCTGAAATGAATTAAGGGGAGACTTCCGGGCCTATTGCCAGGAAGCAGGTGGCCTGCTCAAGAATGGGTTAATCCAGGGGTGCCCAAACTACGGCCTGTATATATAAGTTGCTACCTCGTCCCCTTATTCTCTGTGGAAGTGCCGCTGGACACACTGGTCAACCTAGGAGTTTTGCATTGCTCATGTGAAGCAGGGTTTGTTTTATTGCTTTAATACTGCAATCGGCATTAAGTCTTTGCTGTAACTGCGCACCCTTTTTCTGTAAGGCACCATATTCATATGTTATCAATGTATTCTGATTGGTTAGCACAGGTTTCCCATGTTAGTAAAAGCCCGGGCAAATGTATCATTGTAACTGCCGTTATTTGTGTATATAAGTTGCTACCTCCTTCCCTTATTCCCCAGTCCAAATTACTCTTAATAAACACTGGTGTTAACCCCGAACTTGCTGTCGTGTTGCTAATTACTTTCAGACTCAACAGGGGTACAGAGTGGTCGTTCCGTCAAGTCTAAGGAACAAGGTGCTTCGTACACTACATGGTAGCCACCTGGGAATTGTCCGGTCAAAGGCGCTAGCATGTAGTTATTTCTGGTGGCCCAGATTAGACCTCAACATTGAGGCATGGGTTGGGCGATGTAGGGAATGTCAAACCTCTAGGCTGGAGGAAACACATCTTCCCAGTAGAGAGTGGGACACTGCCAAAGGTCCCTGGCCGCGAGTCCATATTGACTTCGCTGGTCCCTTCTGGGGAGCCACATTTCTGCTTGTTGTAGACTCATACTCCAAGTGGTTGGAAGTCATTCCTGTATCTAGGACTTCCTTTGCGATCACAATCTGCAAGCTAAGGTGGGTGCTTTGTACTTTTGGTTTACCCGACATTGTTGTGTCTGATAACGCATCGATCGTCATATCGGCAGAGTTTCAAGATTTTCTTTGCCGAAATGGTATTTGGAACATTACTGCTGCCCCTTTCCACCCCACAACTAATGGACAGATAGAGAGACAGGTTCAAATTGTCAAAGACGCTCTAAAGCGCATGGGCCTGGAGATCTAGAATTGCAACTATGACAGTTCTTACTGTCCCACAGGATCACACACACACACACACACACACCCGGCATCAGGTTTTTTGCCAGCCGACTTAATGAAGAGGAAACTGTCCATGGTCTTGGACTGCCTGGATCCCCATAGTCTAGAGGACATGGGTCGCAATATTGACATTGCAAATGCAAAGGGGTTTGCAGTAGGGCAGCCGGTCCATTGCTGGAATTACGCACCAGGGTCTCCATGGTTGGGGGGAAGGGGATCTTAGAGCAAACAGGTCCAGTATCATACAGGGTACACATGGACAATGGCACAGTGTGGAGGAGGCACGCTGACCAAATTCGGCTACGGGTGTCTGGCCAAAATGCTGAACCAGAGAGAGAGCCACAGGGGGAAGCCACTGCTACCAATGAGCAGGATTTCGACTTGGAGCTCTTTAGATAGCCATTGCCCTCAACACCTGTTCCCCCTTCTCCTGGGTCCCCGCTGGACTTGCCAGAAGCCAACGTAGCTCCTGAGGCTGCCTCCAGCGAACGACCCACTCCCAAATCGGTAAGACTTCACACAGATCGGGCACCCAGCCCTGAGGTCCACAGGCACCCAAAACGGACATGTGGTTGGCCCAAACATTTGGGGGATTATGTTCCTTGCTAGGGGGAGGGGGGAATGTTGTGTATAAGGTTTTATTATGTTTAAATGTAAAACCACGCCAAACCAGGAACTCGGAAGCGCTGCATTTCCAAAGGCGCCAAATTCAAAGCTATGTCAAAGCGGGAAAAGATTGAACTCTGTATGGCCTCCGGAAGCCACCCCTGTACATACTCCCCAGGCCGGAACCTGAGCTGAATAAAGATCCCAATCCTGCTGGTTAGAATACTTCTTTGTCCGGACTCAACACCCTCCCTGGAGGGTTGCGGGAAATCATGTCTAACATGAATCCAATTAGCCTGGGTAGAATTTTCAGGGTGAGCTTATGCAATCTGCTTTCTATGCAGCAATGACACAACAAGGTGATGCTCCTCCTCAGCTGGAAGGAAACTTCGTGCGCCTGACAACAGAGCCGGCCAGGCAGAGGAAGCAGATCTCGGGAGACTTGCCTCCTCTTTGCTGCTTTGGAGGATGGCTCAAGTCAGGCCAGAAATTCTGGCAGCTACGGACCAACGAAAGCAGCTTTCCAAAGCCCTGAGAGAAACAAAGAGTTTTGCAACCCATGGAATGACACAGCCCTTCCACTCAATTCTCCTCCTCCTCCTTCAGGTGTCAAGGGAAATCCACTGATCTAAAAGAAGTGACCCCAGATCACAGAGGAGTGAACCGAATCAGCAGGATCCCTGCAGCAGACCATACCTGTCAACCCGCGGCTCTGGAAAAACAGGACCTGTGCACATTGCTTGTGCGCAGGTCGCTTTCCACGCATGTGTGGGTTTTACCCCTTCCATGCATGCGCAGAAGCACTACGCCGCTTGCGCAGTCCCTACACAAGCGGTTTAGTGCTTCTGCGCATGCGTGGAAGGGGTAAAACCCTTCCACGCATGCGCAGAAAGCACTACGCTGCTTGCATAGGGGCTGCGCAAGCGGCGTAGCACTTCCACGCATGCACGGAAAGCGTTTTACCCCGCTGTCAAATTACGGGTTTTTGGCAGCGGGGGGCGGGTTATGACAGCAATAGACGTCAAATTACGGGGTTTTCCCGGCCAAATCGGGATGGTTGACAGGTATGCAGTAGACCAAATGGCAGGACAAACACCTGCCCGATCACACACTTACTCATTTTCAGTCTCTACAGAAATAAAGAGTGTAAACTGAAAATATTAACCCTTTCCCCCTTGACAAAATAAGCATGCAGTTCAGATCACAATGAACCATTTAAAATAATTATTTGTGCTGATCTACAGCATGGCCTGGAAAAAGCCATTTTATAAAAAGCTAGTTATACAAAAATCCTGTGTCACTTATCTAGGTGAAGGTCAGTTCAAGGTTGGGAGTTAGTTTGCATGAGTATGTGTTTCTATACATTCCAGATGCATGCAATGCCAAGATAACACATGGGAAAGTTTCACCCCACCTGGGCTAAGAACACATGCGTCATGTGTGTAGCTTGTCAAAAATAGTATAAAAGCATGGGTGAATTTTAAATTGAGGTCCCCAAGTCTTCTGACTTGGGTACCACATATGCATATGTCTATGTTAGGCCAGACTACAGCCCATGGGCCGGATCCAGCCCCCAATGCCAAATCATCACTCCACTTCCAGGAGTGATGAGGGTGATGTGGGCTGGATGACTTGGCATCGAGGGCCAGATCTGGCTGACAGGCCATAGTTTGGGCATCCCTGGTTTAAGCAGAAAAAATGGCAGCCTAAAAAAAAATCTATCTCATCCTGTTGCAAAACATATCTGTTGCAAAACAGATTGCAAGGTGCATTTTACTTCCGCTTCTGGTTGGAGGTACCACATGACTGGCCTGCTGAACCACATGAATGGATTCACAGGGACTTGGGCTTCTGGGAATTGAAGTCCAAGAACAGCTGGAGAGCCAAGGTTCGCCATGACTGGGCTAGAGGCTCCCCGTGTCTTTTATGGAAGACTTACCAAACAACTTCTGTAAAATTGTCAAACACCATCATTGCCGTGGAAAGCGCAACATCCAGCCTAGCCCAGCCTTGTCCAGCAGTTTTGGTGACACTGTTTTCAGATTAAACCAAGGGCAAATGATATTCCCTCTCCCCCCATTCTCTATCTCTCTTTACTTTGCAAAGAAAACAAACCCAGAAGCCCTGGTTTCAAAGCATTTTGGAAGTAGAGTCTTTAGAGTTTGCCTAGGCAGGTCTCAACTGTAGGGTTTATATCTCTGTCTGCTTCTGTAATGGGTTGAGTCACAAGTTATTCAACATGGAGTTTCTCTGGTTCTTAAACTGTTTAAACCGTAGCTTTGCTTCTGTGCAAAGGCCTTATTTTTCTCTCTGCTTCGCTTATCAAGCAGGTGCGCCTAGTACAGTGATGGCGAACCTTTTAGAGACCGAGTGCCCAAACTGCAACCCCAAACCCATGTATTTATTGCAAAGTGTCAACACAGCAACAGGAGAGTAAGGAAACACTCCCATTGGGCTGCTGGGCAGAGGGGTGGGGCGAACTCTGTGCTGGGGGAGGGAGGAAGCGCTTCCATTGGGCTGCTGGGCAGAGGGGTGGGGCGAACTCTGTGCTGGGGGAGGGAGGAAGTGCTTCCATTGGGCTGCTGGGCAGAGGGGTGGGGCGAACTCTGTGCTGGGGGAGGGAGGGAGTGCTCTCATTGGGCTGCTGGCCAGAGGTATGGGGCGAACTCTGTGCTGGAGGAGGGAGGAAGCGCTTCCATTGGGCTGCTGGGCAGAGGGGTGGGGTGAAATCTGTGCTGGGGAAGGGAGGAAGCGCTCCCATTGGGCTGCTGGGCTGAGGGGTGGGGTGAACTCTATGCTGGGGGGAGGGAGGAAGTGCTCCCATTGGGCTGCTGGCCAGGGCAAACTCTGTGCTGGGGTGACTGCACTGGTGCCCACAGAAAGGGCTCTGAGTACCACCTTTGGCACACATGCCATAGGTTCGCCACCACTGGCCTAGTAGAAGCTTCTCAAAGCTTCAGGCCTATGTTTTGCCTTGTTCTCCAAGCCTGGAATGTTTATGTTTATGTTTATTGGATTTATACCCCGCTCCACTCAGCCCAAAAGGCCAACTCAGAGTGGCTTACAACACAATAATATAAGTACAATTACAACAAAAAATTAATATACATACAATTAATAAACATACCATTATAACAGTATAATACTACAAAAAAATCCAAAAATACAATATAATCATAACAAATCAAATATAGACACAATATAACAGCATGAAAATACAATAGGAAAACAATAATAATACAATACAGTAAATTACACAACGAATTATACAATAGACATTTAATTACACAGTCCCTCGGCTACTAATGTCCCCAAAACGGAATCCCATGGCCCGCACATTAATGATAACAACATATCAATCACAGTAAAACATAATGCATAAATACAATGGGGGAAGAAAAAACAAAGTCAGGAATCATACAGTACAAGTTAAATCAGAATAAGCAAAAAGATCCGGGGGGGGGGGGGGGGACGACGGCAGGTCCGGCTGCTCTTTTGAAGCCCTCCTGGCGGGCGGGTTCAGGAGGGAACGGACCGCCGGCGGCCTCAGCTGTTGCTCGTCTCCCATCCTGGGCCGGTGGAATGAGCCCAGGAGAGACGCGGCAAAGAATGTCTGCTTGCATCAACATCCAGAGCTGGGAAAGGCAAGGCTGTTATGGGAACCCAGGTATGTTTGCTTCATCAAGAGGTGGTAAGACAAGAGTTAAGCCACAAGCCACATGCTGCTACCACACATCTTAATACTACTCTCCAAAATATTGTCTGGGCTCTTAGCTATTAAGCTATTAGCCCCAGGTTGCTGCAAGGCTTTTGCAGGACGCCTTTCAGGTGACCAGAATCTGGAGTCTGAGGTGTTCCATAGAGCAGCCACTGGTAAAGGACGCTCTGGAAGGAACAGGAGACGCCTTAGGCGAAGCATGATTGCCACAGCTTCTTAATCTTCTCCATCCTCTGCAGTTGTGGTATTTTAAGAACCTAGAGTAGAAACACTGACAGTTGGTGCTAACCCCTTACGCACACACGCATGCACACACGCACCACAAGTTTGTGATGATGCCACAATAAGACAAAGGGAATTGTAAGAGTCTTTTAAGAGTCTTAACTAATGACTGCATCTTATTATGCCTTCATTATTTAATTAGATTTCTAGCGCCGCCCCACTCACAGTTAACACAGTTCCCTTAATTCTTAGATGATATGAAATAATTGCACTCAGGGCTCTTTTTGGGTGACATCTATATTGTAGTGAGCTGTTTAGCCATCCGGATTAGAAACCTCCACATGGACTTCTGATCTGATTAACGGAGAGCCATTTGTCACACGGTCCAAGCAGGGCTCGGCAATTTCCAAAACGAAAGGATTTTAGACCACAAAGATGCAGAGGTTGTGTGCATGCGTGTTTGTGTGTTTGTGTGTATATACAGGGAATTGTTGGAGACAGAGCGGATCCAGCCAACGCCTCTAGAGAAGTGAGCAAGATGTATTATTTCCTCTGTCCGTATCAGCCAGGAGCAAAAGAATGGAAGGAAGTTAGACGCCCTGGGAGACAAGAGTCTTCTGCCCGCTGTGAGCAGATGGTGTCCCACTGATAGTTCCACATTTCTGTGGCTGTGAAAAATGGAGATGTA
Organism: Bradypodion pumilum; assembly: GCA_035047305.1. Taxonomy (NCBI): domain Eukaryota; kingdom Metazoa; phylum Chordata; class Lepidosauria; order Squamata; family Chamaeleonidae; genus Bradypodion; species Bradypodion pumilum. The sequence goes on from JAWDJD010000003.1 coordinate 1,837,749, forward strand.
AAGACAGTGTCAAAGCTATGTACAAAAACCACTGATCAGCCAAAAGAAGGAAAACAATGAGTGAACCAACCAACCAACCAACCAATCAACAAACAAACAAATCGAGGAAGGAAGGAGAGAATAAAGGATAAGAGAAGGAAGGAATAAAAGACCAGAGAAGGAAGGAAGGAGAGCATAGAACACAAGAGAAGGAAGGAAGGTGCAACTGGTCCAGAATGCGGCTGCCCAGGTGGTGATGGGGTGCGGGCAGTTATGCCCGTGCCTTGCCACTGCTTCGGGAGCTGCACTGGTTGACAGTGTGCCTCCGGGTGCAATTCAAGGTGCTGGTAATGACCTTTAAAGCCCTACATGGTAGTGGGCCAGGATACTTAAGAGACCGCATCACCCTGTCCGTCCCACCAGAGCGGACCAAAGAGGCTCTCTTTGCAAGTAAGTAAGTAAGTAAGTAAGTAAGTAAGTAAGTAAGTAAGTAAGTAAGTAAGTAAGTAAGTAAGTAAGTAAGTAAGTAAGTAAGTAAGTAAGTAAGTAAGTAAGTAAGTAAGTAAGTAAGTAAGTAAGTAAGTAAGTAAGTAAGTAAGTAAGTAAGTAAGTAAGTAAGTAAGTAAGTAAGTAAGTAAGTAAGTAAGGGCTCTCTTGTGCCCCTTTGCTGTTTGGGGTTTTTGCCCCCAAGGCATGGGGTGTGAAAGTACACAGCATGGCAGCTGTTCCCTTCTAATATCCAGCTTGATTCTCACCATTTCAGTGCTAGCAGAGAGGCACTCTGCCCATGTACAGAAGCACTCCTTCTGTTGTTGCCTTGCCTCATGTGTGAGAAGAGGTTTCTGGGTCTTCAGACAGCCTCAAAACCAAACCATGATTTTACCCTGAATCTTGTCTCGGAGGCCTTTTGAAAAGCGCCTGCCCTGATGTCACCCGGTTTATAACGCAAACACCGGATAAAAAGTCCAGATAGAAATCAAACCAGGGGATTTAAATAAAGCCATTAGTGTGGATTTGAATAGCAGGAGTGAGTGCTTAAGCCTCTCAAGCCCAAGAAAGATGATGAGCAAAAGATGATGCAGTCTTGGGTCGCCTTTATCATGCAGGCTAAAGCGCCACTGAATGACACAAGCGCAAGGTTTGGGGGCTGCAAAAATACTCTTTGGGATGAGAGATCTTCCTTTCCCTCCTCATACAGCAGGTCAAGGGGATGAAAGCAAGCTCTTTATGAGGCATCACTATAGACTAGGCGCAGTGATGGCCAACCTTGGCACTCCAGCTGTTCTTGGACTTCAATTCCCAGAAGCCCAAGTCAGACCGCTCCTCCGGTTGATCAGGGCTTCTGGGAGTTGAAGTCCAAGAACAGCTGGAGGGCCAAGTTGGTCATCGCTAGGGGCTGAGAGTGCAACAGACAGGAGAGTGGGCAAGAACGGAAGGAAAAAGAGCAATCAATGGTTGGCCATAAAGGTCAAGATAAATAACCTTCCAGTTGCCAAGCTCAGCATCATAGTCTGGGGCCATAGCCAGGGCGAATATTTTTTCCAGGGTGGGCAGCAAAGCCTGTTTTCAATGCATTCCTATGGGAAACCGTGCTTTGCCAGGGTGGGCAAACTACTAGCTCAGGGTGGGCCAAGCCCCCCCATGCCCCCTTTGGCTATGGCCCTGTCTTAATCACTAAGCCACCCACAGTCCCACTACCTGGGCATAAGAAACCCTAAATAGATCCATCCCCCCCCACCCCCACACTGTTCTCACTTTTCACTGCCGAGTTCCCATGCGTCTGCTTTGAATTAATTAAACACTTTCTCGTTGAATTAAGTAAACCCTTCCTCATCTTGGGCTCAGCCATATCAAAGGTGGCCTGAGCTGAACATAAGAAATGGGCTTCAAATGCATACCTGTCAGGTTTTGGATTTGGAAATAAGGGAGATTTCCCGGCAAATACGGGATACTTGACAGCTATGCTTATCCTGTGCTGCCCTCCAATGGTGGCAATAGGGTATTGCAGTCTAATTAATAAGGGATGACGGCAGGAAAGAGGGTAAAATAAGGGGTTTTCCCGGCCAATACGGGATACTTGACAGCTACGTTCAAATGCCTTCTGCCCAGTTGAAAGTGGAGCTGTCCAGAGAGGAGGCAGGAAATAAGTTTCAACTTGACATATTGAAAGGCTACCCGTGTCCATTCATTTATGTCAATATTGCTCAGAAACATGGAAATGAGTGGAGAAGTTTTTGAACAGTGCTACGATGCTCGATTTCTCATACACAGAGGAGTGGAGGGGTTGGTGTTATGGGCTCCACTTTGGAAGGGGAGGGACAGGTTGGCAAAAGGATTATCTACCTACAAGGGCTGCAGGAATCCTCTAGCCCTGAGCAGAGTTTGGGAAAGTTATGCTTTGAACGGCATGCAGTGATTCATGGGGAGGCTGTTATAAAAAATATATATTTTAATTGTTCCTTACCTCTGGCAAAATCCTTCAAGCATTCTAACAGAGTGAGAACAAATAACACCTCCCACAAAATGTTTTGCAAAACATGGAACACCGGGACTGTTGCGTGTCCCAATCAGGGGTTCGTCTTTATTAGAAAATTACAGAGCTTAAACATGTTTTTTTTTTGATATGCTAATTATTCCCATTAATTGACAGGCTGATGACCTAACGTATCACAACAGAAAAGAACAGAACATAAAGTATTCTATACCTGCTGTTCCTTTTGTGTCCTTGCTTCACACAGGGCTTCTGCAATGTTGTAATAATAATAATTTCATGTCAGAAATTATTTTGGATTGAAAGGATTTTTGCTGGAGGAACTCCGCTCAGGGGACGCCCGAATGAGGCTCCTTTCATGTCCCCAAGAGCTTTCCCCACCAAAGTGGTCCCTATTTATCTACTTGCAATTTCTTGCTTTTGAACTGCTAGGTTGGCAGGTGCTGGGACAGAGACAGGCGCTCAATCTATCATGCAGTACCCGGGTTTTGAACTGCCAGCTTGCTGACCTTCCAGCTAACAAGGCGAGCTTCTTAACCACTGAGCCACCGCTGGCCCTTGCAATGAGTTTATCTTGTCATCCTGGAAAAACCAGAGAGCATCAAGGACTCTTAGCAACGAGGGCTTTTAAAAATGGCCAGAGGTTAAATCTAAATTACTGCTCTTAATAACATGGGGGTTTTTTAATTAAAAAAATTGCAATACCTTCATAATAGTACATTAAAAGTTGCAAATAAAAATACATGTAAACAATCATTTTTACAACAAGGCCAAAAGGGAGATGGGTTCCCAAATGAGAATTTTCGCAAATTCTGCTCCAGAACTGATTGTTCAGGAGGGAAATCAGGGCTGGGCAACAGGGACTTATTTGCTGTACTGCAACCAAAAGGTTGCGAGTTCAATCCTGACCAGGGATCAAGGTTGACTCAGTGTCTTCCATCCTTCCGAGGTTTGTAAAATGAAGACCCAGCATGTTGGGAGCAAAATGCTAATTATTCTGTGAACCACCCAGAGAGTGCAATAAGCGCTTATATGGGGCAGGCGTATAAGAGTGATTGTTTTGCTTTTAGGGAGCCACAGATTTGTAAGGGCATCAAGATCTAGCACAGAATCTACTGGTGAATGTGAGGAAAATATATGGCAACCCTTTTATCACCTTCTTCCCTTCCCTTTTTTAGACTTTCTCTTTCTTTTGGTGGCCATCCCATTTTCCTCCTTCGTGTTCTTTGGTGTGTCTGCGTTTGCGCTCAACCCTGGGTGACAAAGTGGCATCGTGCCCCTCTCAGATACATCGTTCCTTCACAACATGTTTCAATGTTGTTGTTGTTTGTCGGTCACAGAAATGACATCAAGACCCTTCTTCCAACCTAGTAATAGTCAAGGTCTCTCTTGCTCAAAAGCCAGTCGTATCCAACCCTAGGGTTCAGTGCTCCTCTCCATAGTTTGGGCACCCCTGGTTTAAGCAGAGAAAAAGGTAGCTTAAAATCTATCTCATCCTGTTGCAAAACAGATTGCAAGGCACGTTTTGCTTCTGCTTCTGGTGGGAGGAACCATGTGACCGGCCCACTGAACCACATGACCGGCCCACTGAACCATGTGACCGGCCCACTGAACCACATGACTGGCTTGTGGCCTGAAAAGTTTGGGCACCCCTGCCTTATACTCTATCTACGCTGGCTCTCATTTTTTGGGTCGTGTAAAGTCAGAGCTGTCTTATAGTGACTTTAATGGGGTTTCAAGGTAAGTCTGTCTATTTCAGGAGTGGCTTTACCTGTTCTCCCCTCCTCCACCCTGACTGTGAGTTTCCGTGGATGAGCAGAAACTCAAACTCCGGTCCTCTGAATCTCTCAATCTCTCTATGCGCCATGTCACACTGATCATCTTTTTAACTTATTATGTACTTATTTCCACTTGTTTCTCTCTTAAATTGTATGCTACCTTAATTGCCATGGTGGGGAGAAGGGCAGGAAAATGACTAGCCACTCTAATTAACTAGATAAATGAACACTGCAGTGATGCTCTGCAAACTTTTTTACTACCACCACCCTGGGCATGGCTAACTGTGTGTGCCACGGCCGCCTGGCCAGCCACACCATGGTCTGGGGTAGGGAGGTGGGCATGACCAGCCTAGTAGGCGTGACCTGGGGGAAATTCCACTACCGGTGCCCGCACACCTGTGGGCACCTGGAGCAGAGCATCACTGATCCATTGCTACTAAAAAATTACTTCAATGGCTGGATCATTTATTTAAAATATGTCAAGGCTGCCTTTTTGGTAAAACATCCAAGGGTGGCCTCCAGCAATCTGACATAAAATAAATAAACGAGGGTACATTTTAAAGCCATCATTATGGGCTGGATAAGACTCAGCAGCAGTAGCAGCGACAACTGAGCAGGCAGTAGGTAGCGCAGGGAAAACAATATGGCAGAATAAATAATTACAGCTGAAACCGCAATGTCTATTCATCATGAACCTGACACAATCCTCGTAGGAGAAGCAGCAACAACAGCAGCAGCAGCAGCAGCGCACAGGTCTTTAGGAAAGATTGCCACCAGCAACAAGAATCCGCTCGCAACCTGGGACTGGCAATCTCCTGATTTGATTCAGGTCTGAATCCAAATCCTGGTTTGGAAACTTGTAATTTTTCTGCTTCTAAAGGATCATCATGGGCAATAAACCAATGGCTATAAGTGCCCTGGTGGTGCAATGGTTAAACTGCTGTCCTGCAACCAAAAAGTTGTGAGTTCAATCCTGACCTGGACTCAAAGGTTGACTCAGCCTTACATCCTTCCAAGGTGGGTAAAATGAGTACCGAGCATGTTGGGGGCAAAATGCTAATTAATTTGTGAACCTCCTAGAGAGTGCACTCAGTGCTATGGGATGCTATATAAGTGTGATTGCTTTGCTTTTGCTTTATAAGTGCTTTTCTCTCTCTTTGTCAGAACTGGATTAAGTTGAATGTTATGTGGCAAAGGAACCGATTACAGCATTGTTCAGCACCAAAAATACCTTGAAGTGGTGCTTGATTGGACACTCTCTTTTAAGCAGCGCTGCCTGAATACCAAAGCCAAAGTTAGTACAAGGAACAACATCACCAGGAAACTCACAAACTATAAATGGGGAAGTCAACCATCCACACTGCGCACATCAGCTTTGGCCCTGAGTGTTTCCGCAGCAGAGTATGGCTGCTCCAGTGTGGAGCGCATCCACACATGCAAAACAAGTTGACATGGCTGTTAATGAAGCCATGCGCAGAGTGACAGGATGCCTCAAACCTACACCAGTTGAGAAAATAGACCCTCTCTGTTGGTATCGTTCTACCTAAGGCCAGGAGAGAAGTAGCAGCAGATGCCGAGGGAACTAAGCTAGAGAGAAGGAACCTCAACACCCTCTGGACAGAGATGAGCCTCAAGTCTGCCTGCTCAGATTTGGGAAGAGCTTTATGGCTAGAATGAACATTCTTGAGGGTAGGCAAGAGCAAAACCAAATTAGAAGATAGAGGAAGGAGCGCACAGGACAAGGAACAACATTGAAGGAGGAGGAGATGGCTGAGGATCTCTACATCACTTGGAGGGCCCTGAATAGGCTGAGGGTCAGAGTCCCTCAATGCAAGACCAAAAGGCTCAAGTGGGGGTTGCTGGTGGACAATGACACGCGGTGTGAATGTGGAGAGAGACAGAATCCATGGGCTCATTTGCTGGTCTGCCGAAAACTGCCAGAGACAGGCACCGATGAGGACTTGGGTTTGGGCAATGGCAAAGCAAAGAAAGTGGCTTCATTTTGGCACTCCAGGGTTTCATTGGGACACGACAGAAGAAGATGGAAAAAACTGGACACAACGTCTGTAGGCACAGGGAAGGATGAGATGAGGCAATCTTCAGACCGACAGATGTTTGAAGCGTTTTGACCTCACCCTTTAAAAGGAACGGTTGGGAAGTATCTCCGTGAGCCCGGCTAGCTCTCTCCTTTGTCTAAGGCTAGCAGCTCTTTCAAAGCCATCAGTGTTCTCACTCTCTCTCTCTGTGTGCGCGCGCTTATTTCCAGGAAGAATTAAGCATGAGAACAGCATGGGTTGATACTTGTTCTTTCAAAAGATTGCAAGCTTTGGGGGGGGGAGTGGCAGAGGGGGTTTTTTTTGGTACAAGAAGAGGCTTTATGTGTCTTGTCTTTTTTAAAAAGGGTACTTTTACTCCCAGGTTTGTTTGTGTGGTCAATCATGGTGAAAATGGCAAGCAGAGGAAAGATGCGTACTTTCCAGGAATAGAAGAGGGATAGGATGTGGGGCAGAGGGGCTTGAATATCCTGCCTTTGCCAAGCAAGCATGTCAATCTCCAAACTCCACCACCTGAACATGGTTCACAGTCTTGCTGTTTGGAAAGAGAAGTAAGACTTGCCACTAAACCTTTCCTTCAACTTCTTACTTCAATATCCCCTCCCCAAGGCACTGGTTTTGGAAACCCCTAGTAAAGTAAATCCTTGTGACCAGTGTTGAGCTGCTCCCAGTGCCCACAGGTGCCTGGCCTGGGCACCAGTAGCGGAAATTTCCCCAGGCCACGCGCACTTGGCCAGCCACGCCCACCTCCCTACCCCAGACCATGGTGTAGGGAGGCTAAGTGGGCATGGCCCACAGAGTTAGCCATGCTCACAACATTAGCCACGCCCATAGTGGGGGTAGTAATTTTTTTTGCAGAGCATCACTGCTTGTGACAAGAGACAAGATCCACTGCCAGTCATTAAACCTCTCCTCCTCCTCCTCCTCCTCCTCCTCCTCCTCCTCCTCCTCCTCCTCCCACCACCACCACCACCACCACCTCCACTGCCACTGCCACCACCACCACCACTCCTTGTGTTGTTTCTCATATGGAGACTTTGGGGAGAAATATGTCAGGTTTTTGAAACATGCTGCCTCTGCCTGCTTGCCAGCCATAGTTTTGAAATGTGCCCAGAAGAACATGGTTCAGAGAATCCACCACTCTCTCTCTCTTGCTGCCCTTGTGTGTGTGTATGTGTGTGTGTGTGAGTGAGTGAGTGAGTGAGTGAGTGTGCGGGAACAAGCTGAGTCGTAGAGCTCTTTTGTTGTCACAGAAGCCTCGCCAGTTTGCTCACAATATCTGTACATAACACGCATCTCTTTTCCCTTCCTGAAGCAAAGCCTTCAGAAAACACAGAAGGCCTGGCAGCTTGATGAAAAGCAGCCACGCGCGGCTCCTCTGATGTTCCTCGTTTTCATAGTCCACAAAACCAGGCAAGAGCCGTTACAGTTTGGCCACTCCATTGGCACAGTTCACACAGTTCCATGCTCTTTGCATAATTTATGCAATCTGCTCAAAACCTGTTCCTGCAAAATGCAAAAATCGCCCATTCATTGCGACCAACAGGAAGGTGCTTTCTCGTTCTGCCCCCTGCCTTCTTGCACACCTCCTTGTCTTTAACCAATATACCTTAATTAATGTGCTGAATGATAATGGGCCTGGCTTGAACATGGCAAAGGGCTCCTAGATCAGGCAGTTTCCGGAGGAACGGCCACGAGGCTTGCCCTTAATTTGCTCTCTGGGGCACCCAAGAAAAGTGTCTTGTTCCTCTGTGGGTGGGCAGGTAACCAGGCCAGAAGGAAAAGATCAACTCAACAGTTTTGATAAAGCCTTTGGGCCCAATCCAGCTGGAAACATGGCTGTGGAGCCCCTTCCAAGGAATGAGCATTACATGGCAGCAACATAATGCTCTGCAACTCCTTTTATTTGGTTTTGGTTCTGAGGGCCACCCTCTGGCATTTGCAACTTTCCATAGAGTATTAGCAGAAGCCGCTGTGAATATATGAGACCAGCAAGTGAAGGCTGGATGGATCAATGTTAACTTAAGGGATGAAGCCTGCCAGATGTTAAGCTACCATTCACTACTGTGGTGATCACGGGTACAAAGAGGCAGCATGACCTCTGGAGGGGCTACACAGTTCCTAAACCTGCTTTCTTTGGTTACGGGTTTTTCTTTTAAAAAATACTGCACAGAAGCGACTCCCATTCTAACCAAATCTAGCTTGATGAAGAATCCTGCAAAACACCGAAGCCATTCTCTGCGTGAGATTTTAGTGGTATCATTATCATTGAACTGCATTACCTTACCTGCCAAAGTGGTACCTATTTATCTACTTGCAATTTCTTGAGTTGGACACAACTAGCTTTTGAGCAAGGGAGACTTTGACCTTGACCTTTAGGTAAAGGTCACCCTTGCTCGAAAGCCTGCCATATCCAACTTTAGGGTTCAGTGTTCATCTCTGTTTATAGCCAAAGAGCCAGCGCTGTCTGCGTTTGCAGACGTTTCCATAGATATGTGGCACGTATGCCTCAAAACCCGGAGTGCACAGAACACTGTTTACCTTCCCACCAAAGTGGTCCATATTTAAAGGTAAAGGTTTCCCTTGCTCGAAAGCCAGTCGTATCCAACTCTAGGGTTCAGTGCTCATTTCTGTTTCAAAGCCGAAGAGCCAGTGCTGTCTGCTTCTGCAGACGTTTCCGTGGTCCTGTGGCAGGCATGACTAGACACTGGAGCGCACGGAATGCTGTAACTTTCCCAGTGAAGTGGTCCCTATTTATCTACTTGCAATTTCTTGCTTTCGAACCGCTAGGTTGGCAGGAACTGGGACAGACGATGGGAGCTCACTTCATTGTGCAGCACCCGGGAATTGAACTCCGACCTTCCAGTCAGTGAGTTCAGCATCTTAACCACCTGAACTGATAAAGTCCAGCTGTTGCTGATGGTCAGATATTTAGAATGCTAAGAGGTTTGGAAACCAACCCCTCTGAGTAAGAATTGGCATCATGGTTAGCCTGGGAAAGAGAAATCTGAGAGCCCATCTGAGTGTCTTGTCCAAGTAGTTGAAGGGTTGTCGCATGGAGGGGTGTGTGGGCTTGTTTGTTTGTTGTGCAGCTCAAGAAGATAGGATGAAGAGTAATAGGTTCAAGTTGCAAGAAAAGAGACATTAGGCAAAACTTCTGACAGTGAGAGCCATTCAACAAGGTAATTGAGTGCTTCGGAGGGTGGTGGATTCTCCTTCACTGGAGATTTTTCAAGCAGAGGTTGGAGGCCACCTGTCAGGGATAATTTATGGCTGTGGTTCCCAAAATATGGCCTATGGGCTAGATCTGGCCCCCAACGCCAATTCATTCAACCCACACCACCTTCGTCACTCCTGGAAGCAGAAGTAAAACGCGCCCGTACCGACACATTTTTCTTCCTCTTCCAGGAGCAACTAGGGTGATGTGAGCCGGATGAATTGGCATCAGGGGCCGGATCTGGTCTATGGGCTGTAGTTTGGGCACCCCTGGTTTAAGCAGAGAAAATGGCAGCTTAAAATCTATCTCATCCTGTTGCAAAACAGATTGCAAGGCGCGTTTTACTTCTGCTTCCAGTGAGCCACGTGACCGGCCTGTGGCCTGAAAAGTTTTGGCACCCCTGATTTATGGTATGGATTTCCAGCCGTGGCATGGGGCTAGTTCGTGATGAAGGGGGGCTGTGGTGGCTTAGTGGTTAAGATGCTGAACTTGATGAATGGAAGGTCAGCAGGTCAAAAGTTCGAAACTTGAGTGCTGCATGACGGAGTGAGCTCCTGTCATCTGTCCTAACTCCTGCCAACCTAGCAGTTCGAAAGCAAGGAATTACAAGTAGATAAATAGGTGCCACTTCAGCAAGAAATGGAGCAGCGTTTTGTTCACTGCAGCATCTTGTCATGCCTGCCACATGGCCACAGACACACCAGCTCTTTGGCTGTAATGGGAGATGAACCTCAGTCCCCTAGCACCAGCAAGGGATAACTTGATGAAGCCTTGATGATCGTTCAGGGTGGAAGAAAACCCACCCAGGGCCGTCCAGTCCAGGCCACTTGCCAATGCTGGGAATCCACACTGTTCTATCATCCTACGATTCCAAATTGTCTGTCATATCTGCGACTCTTGCAAGATGTGGCAGCATCAGAGCAGAAAGAATCAAACAGACAAAAATGAAACCAGAAGACCATCAGATGTGAATTATATGCGCAGTGGGTGCTTGGCGGAATCCTTCCGTCACCACTGGGGCCAGGCGAATACTCAACATAAAGCTGAATTGTGCCAATTGGCTTTTTAAAAAATATAAATTATCTCCTGAGGAACATGCATTTCACAGTTGGATTGGCGCTGTGCAGTTGGCACATTTTACGTTCCGCTGCTGTGTACCCGGCCTTGGGGTACAGACGGAGTTCACCCACTGTTGAGATAAAGGCTCTCTAGTAAATAAAAAAGTCCAGGTTGTAGCCACATTGCCCTCCTCCACTAGCGGCAGATGGGGAAAAGTTTGTTATGATGAATAAGGGTGAATTAGAAGGTTTCCACTCATTTTAGCACCCTTTCCTCGGTTGCTCTGCTGTCATTTATTGCAAAGGAATTGCAGGAGACTTCTAAGTTTGGCTGGAAAATGAAGGCTTCCTCTTCTCAACACAGCAGCCTCCAGAGAACCGTTCAGAGCCAAAAAGAAGAAAAAACACATCCCAAAACTCTTATCCCTGCATGCTCCAAATACTTCTAATTCGATTAAAACTAGACTGCAATGAAGGTGTATGGGTGTGGGTGTCTTTGAAACCTCGGGTGATCTGGTCTCTGTCTCCACTACAACTCAATTGTTCTTTTAAAGAGTTGGTTATTTAAATGCCTGAGGGATCTGGAAAAAGTAAAGGGTTGTTGTTTTAATTGCAGCTTCTAGAACAGTGATGGGAAACCTTGGCACTCTAGGTGTCCTTGGAGTTAAATTACCAGAAGCCCAGGCCAGCACTCCTGTTGACCAGGGCTTCTGGGAATTGAAGTTCAAGAGCACCTGGAGTGCCAAGGTTCGCCATCACTGTTCTAGAATCTCACATTGCTACTGGCTATACTGGCTGGGGGATTTGGGAGGCTGGAGTCCAAAATACAACTTTTTCAAACCTTTGGCTACCTCCACCCCTCCTGCCTGCTTCTATTCCATGCCTAATTTCCTCCTTCCCTACCTGTGTGTATGGCCTGACGCATACCAGGTGTCAAGCCATTGAGAAGGGGCATCAGCTTTCTCGTTTGTGTCTATCTTCAAGGCTTTGAGCAAGTGGCATCAATTGAAGACTTGTTCTCTTCTACTTAAGAGGGTGAAACTTGGACAAATGGATTCAAGTGGCAAGAAAGGATATTACAATCAAATGATACAAAGAACTTCAGGCAGTGGAAGATGCCGGACTCTCCTTCACTGGTAAGTTTTTAAAAACAGAGGTTGGGTGGCCATCTGGAAGGGATGCTCTCAATCTTTTCAAACCGTGGGCTGGACCACACCAAGTGGGACTCGTGGTCCATCCCACCTGCTCTAAACACTGCCATAAAATGCATCTGTGGCTGTCGTAAACATGTCTGTTTCTGCTTCTGTTGGCAGTGGTAGTGGCGGTGACGTGGGCCACATGAAATGGTGCTGTGGGCTAGGTCTGGGCCATAGGTTGAGAACCCCTGCTCAAGAGCAATATCAAATTAGAAGATGGAGGAGGGAACTCACTGGACAAGGAATAACATTAAAGGAGGATATAGCTGAGAAACTCAGTCTTCCTTATGTCAGTTGGAGGACTCTGAATAGGCTGAGGGAGGGTGGAAGAGCCAGTCGTTCATTCTCAAGGGAAAAGGGGAGAAATTGTGAGAATTTAAAAATCCGAAGCCAAATCAGGACGAAGGAGAAGGCGGTTGTCTCTCTTGTGCCCATAAGGAGGTTGAGATCCCAGCATGGCAGAAAAAGGCCAAATTTAGCTGTTCTAGGTGCTTGTCTCAACTACAATGCCAGTGCTACAGATTGTTGGGTATTGTAGTGCAACCCCAAGCAGCGGGTGTTAGCACAATTACCATAGAGGCAGAAATACTAGCCTAAACTAAAGGAAAAGTAAAGGTAAAGGTTTCCCTTGCTCGAAAGCCAGTCATATCCGACTCTAGGGTGCAGTGCTCATTTCTGTTTCAAAGCAGAAGAGCCAGTGCTGTTTGCTTCTGCAGACGTTTCTGTGGTCATGTGGCAGGCATGAATAGACACCGGAGCGCACGGAAAGCTGTTTCCTTCCCACCGAAGTGGTTCCTATTTATCTACTTGCAATTTCTTGCTTTCGAACTGCTAGGTTGGCAGGAGCAAACTAAAGGAAGTTGTTTTTTTATTGTTTGTCCCTAAGTAACCAATTGGAAAGTTCCCTGTCTTCCTGCCTCTAGCGGGTCATCTGGCCTATTTGCATGTATTAAGGCTTTGCATTTTCTGGCCTTTTCTCTTTTTGCCTTTTTGCTTTCTAAAGAGGAAAGATGTCTATTTGAGCTCCTTCAGTTTGCAGGCCGCATGGCAGGCCTAAAAGATTTTAAAGACCTAAAGACTTTAACTATGCTTCTTTCTAAAACAATCTCGCCAAGAATCCTGAGCGCATGTATATTTTTCTGACCTAAATGTTGGAAAATGATATTTTGTTCTTTCTCTAAGCATTTAGTGTGAATGTATTCATTGGCCAGGCTAAACAAGGAGAAAGCTTGAGAGAACTTGCATTAAGCTAACATTTGCCTAAAAAGCTGCTCCACTTTAATGTGCTGCTGCTACAAATAACACAGATCACTTTCTAGCCTTGCCAGAGGTGCCTTTTTATGAGATGTGGTGGGGCTCTTCCCCCCTCCCTCCACCAAGAGAGCTTCTCCAGACTTGGAAGGAATTTCTCTGACCCGATTTTAGGCTCCGACGGTTCTTAACTGGCTGCCGGCGAAAAACCCGATTAACAGACACAGTCGCTTCCCCCGCCCTCGTCCCCGCTCTCTGCTGTAACAATGTGAGAAAACCCTTACGAATTAAATTACCAAAATGCACCCAGCTAATAATAGCTGGAGTGATTTCACCAGTGGCAAAGCAGCCCCCAGACTGAACCCACTCGCTCGCTACGTTGATGAAGCCATCCTGGGCCAGCGTAAGGTTTGGAGAGAGCATAGCACTGGTGCCCTAGAGATTATTAGGGTCCTGGGCTGGGAAAATGGGGGTGGGTGGGGGGAGAGATCGGAAGTGAGGGTTAGGGTTGTGTAGTCTATACAAAACGCTGTGTAGTCTCCAGCACAGGCTGGAAAGCAGAAGCAGCAGAGAAAAGGGGGTAAGACTCAAGGGAGAATCAAGAGGGACCCCAAAAAGATATTGAGGGCAGGGAAAATATAGGAACAAATTGGGGGAAGAGGGGAGATGATGAGAATAACATTCAATGTAGACTCTTATTTTCACCATTTCTCTGTCTGTGCACTTCGGCTCTGATTTGCAACTGCAGTAAATAAAATAAAAGCTCAGGCTCCCCAGAATGGAATGAGAATTCATCCAAGGCCCAGAGTTGCACCTGCAAAAAAACGCACATATACATAGAACGCTCCCAATTACACACCAGAGGCTGGAACATTTTCTAACTGAACAATGCTCTTGGTTTGCTTGTCTTTTCCTGAAACTGCTCTAATGATATCTGCCCAAAGTGGAGTAGCCCAGTTCTTTGGCTCTTTAGCGTGTGTTGGGGGACACACCCTAAAAGAGCAATTGGATTCCTCCAATTGGCAGCTTTACTGGTAAAGGTCAAGGTCTCCCTTGTTCAGTTGTATCCAATTCTAAGAGGTGGTGTTCATCTCCAACAACTGCCAAAGAGCCAGAGCTGCAGATGTTTCTGTGGTCATGTGGCAGGCATGACTGGACACATGGAACACTGTTACCTTTCCCGCCAAAGAGGTAACTCTTTATCTACTGCATATACTTGAGAATAAACTGACCCGAATATAAGCCGAGATACCTAATTTTGACTTGAAAACCCAGAAAAATAGATTGACCCGAGTATAAACCGATGGTGGGAAATGCAGCAGCTGCTAGTGAGTTTCAATAATTAAAATACAGTGGTACCTCATACAACAATTTTAATCCGTTCCATGGGGCTCGTTGTTGTACGAAACAATTGCTATATGATACATGCACCTTATAGCGATTTTTCCTATGGGATGCATCATACGATTTTTTTTTTGCTAAGTGGTTTTTCCCATTGAAAAATTGTTGTACAATTTTTTCCATAGGGATAATTGTTTTGCGGGACACCATCCCCCCCAAAAAAAACCTGATTGTTATGTGATTTCGTTGCTATACAGGGCAATTGTTGTATGAGGTTCCACTTTACAAGAAAATATGTTAAACATAATTAAATTGTTGGCCCCTCTCAATCTGGTGCGGTCTTGGGACCCTCATGGTGACTGGGTTAAGCATAGTAATGCTTTATTCAGATCGGGAGACGAGACTGAGGATGTGGGGAAAGATGGTATCTTATATACAGCGGTTTTCCATTACAACAACAGCAAGGAAACATACCAGCGGACACTCCAGTTTATTACCCCATTTGGTCTCCCACTCCGCTTTGATATGTGCCCCTCCTTTGAAGAGGGCGCCCCTTTGGCGGATCCGGTTCACGCGCTGTGTTCCTTTGAAATGAGTAACACTTGGACACAACATCCCTCCCCCCCTAGTGAGAAACAACCTTTCCCCAACGGATGGGTGGCCCACAAACTCGTCTGGGCCGCCCGTGCGTCTCAGGCACCAGGGTAGGCTCAACGGACCCCCCAACCGGTTTGGAAGTGGGGGGAGAGCTCCGAGTGGCCCCCCCTTCCATTCCTGCCTCTGAGCTCGGGGTAGCTTTCCCTCCCGCCTCAGGCTCTGGGGAAGACGTGGGCAGGGGGTCACTGATAAAATCCCACTCCATATCACTCTCCATGTCTCCCCTTGTTTCCCCTTGTGGCTCCCTCCCTGGGCCGGAGTTAGAGTTCTGCCCAGGGACCCGGAGCCGCATTTGATCCGTGTGTCTCCTCCAAATCGCGCCATTCTCCATTTGCACTCTGTAAGACACCGGGCCAGTCTGCTCCAACACTTCCCCCCCCAACCATGGAGGCCCATTGGCATAATTCCTGCAGTGGACTGGTTGCCCAACCTCAAAACCTTTTAAAGTCGGAATGTCTATATTTAGGCCCCGATCCTCTTGGCGCTGAGGATCTAAACGGTCAAAAACAGTCGGCAGCTTCCTTTTCATTAACAGTTCGGCTGGCGACAAACCAGAGGCCAATGGGGTGACTCTGTAGGACAGCAAAAATTGACACAACTGTAGCTCCAAATCCCCAGGTCCCATGCGTGAGAGCGCGTCTTTGACCGTCCGTACCTGCCTCTCGGCTTGGCCGTTTGTGGCAGGGTGAAAAGGAGCGGCCGTGATGTGTCTAATCCCATTACGACTTAGGAACCCCTGGAATTCTGCCGACATGAAGCTCGATGCGTTATCCGTCACCACGATGTCGGGCAGGCCTAGGTTTGCAAAGACCCGCCTTAATTTGCGGATTGTGGTGGCAGAGGAAGTTCCTGACACTGGGATGACATCTACCCACTTGGAAAAGGAATCTACAATAATCAGAAGTGTTGTTCCCCTGAAAGGGCCAGCAAAATCTATATGAATTCGAGACCAGGGGCCTCTGGCCGTATCCCATTCCCTGCGGGGAAGACGTGGTTCCTCGGGCCTTGATGCCTGACAGTCCCTGCATTTCCCCACCCAAGCCTCAATGTCCAGGTCCAATCGGGGCCACCAGAAGTAGCTTCGCGCTAGCGCTTTTGACCTGACAATACCTGGGTGGCTAACATGGAGCGTACGGAGCACCTTGTTCCGAAGTACAGATGGGACGACTACTCTGTCCCCCCAAACCAAGCAACCCCGCTCCAGTGACAGTTCATTTCTCTTGGAGTAGAACACCCTGAACTCCTCAGGGGTCGGTGACACTGGCCACCCCTTCAGAACCCACATGACAACTTTTGACAGGAGGGGGTCTTTTTTTGTTTGGGCCGCTATGTCAGCAGCGGAGATCGGGGGAGAGTCTAACACATCCAACATAAGGACCTGTCCTTCCGCCTCAATTCGACCCACATACTCAGCAGGGGATCTGGACAGAGCATCCGCGTGGCTAATGCTGATACCCGGGCGATGTTGGAGCGTGTACTGGTACGCCTGAAGGAACATTGCCCAGCGTAACATCCGCGGAGACAGGATTTGGGGGGTGGGCTTGTCTGGCACAAAAATACCTAGGAGCGGTTTGTGGTCTGTGATAATCGTGACAGCCCTCCCGTAAATGAAGTCATGAAATTTCTTCGTCCCAGCGATTATAGCCAGCGCCTCTCTATCAATCTGAGCATAGTTTTTTTCAGCCACCGTTAACGACCTGGAGTAATATGCGATAGGCGCTTCTTTCCCTCCCCCCATGTCATGGCACAGAACAGCCCCAACCCCCACCGGCGAGGCATCACATACAAGCAAAAGGGGCTTCTTCGGATCGTAATGAGTAAGGACAGCATCCGAAGTCAACAGCTCCTTGACTTCCCGGAATGCCCTTTCCTGAGGAGGCCCCCACTTCCACACCGCCTGTTTCCTCAGCAACTGGTGCAGGGGCTCAGCTACAGTCGCCTTCCGGGGTAGAAAGGAGTGATAGAAGTTTAAGAGACCCAAAAATGCCTGGAGCTCCGTCTTCGAAGTGGGACGTGGGGCTTCCCAGACTGCCTGAACTTTGGATTCAGAGGGCTTGATGCCGGCAGGCGTGATTTTGAACCCCAAGAATTCAACCTCATGAGCAAAAAAACAACACTTCTCCCTTTTAACCCGCAACCCCGCATTTTGGAAACGCTCCAGCACCTTCCCCAGTTTAGTGGCCAGGTCTCCCTTGTCAGTCCCAGATATCAACACGTCGTCAAAAAAGGTCAGCACCCCAGGGAGACCCTTCAATAACTTTTCCACAAGAGCCTGAAACAACCCCGGAGCCGTACAAACCCCGAACTGAAGACGGTTCACCCGGAATGCACCCTTATGAGTAGTAATAGTCTGACACAACGCAGATTCCGGACTAACCGGCACTTGCTGATATGCTTGGGCCAAGTCCAGTTTAGCAAAACACTTTCCCCCATGGAGGGTGGCCAGCAAATGGCTAACCACTGGAACAGAATAAGAATTAGCTCGGATAGCCTTATTAATCGTGCATTTATAGTCCGCGCAGATGCGGATGTCCCCGTTCGCCTTGATAGCAGTGACTATAGGTGTCTCCCATGGAGCAGAGTCCACGGGCTCCAGGATGCCCTGTGCCACCAGCCTGTCCAACTCCGCTTCAATGCGGTCTTTCAGGGCAAAAGGCACCCTCCGTGGCTTCATGCGAATGGGCTGGACAGTTGGGTCCAGCTCAAAATTAACAGGGGCCCCCTTGAACCTACCCAGCCCGGGACGGAAAACATCTGGATAGCGTTCACACACAGCCTGAATGGGGTCGGCCGTAACCGCGTTAATTCCCGAAAACCCAATACCCAGGGGCCCAAACCACTGCACGCCCAAAAGGTTATTCCTACCGGTCTTCACCACGACTAGGGGAAGCTTTGCTGAGATGGCCTTGAACCGCACATCAAAATTTCCGATTCCCAACACTGGAATGCGTCGACCCTGCACATCGGTCAGGTCTACCCGCAGAGCCCGCAGTTTCGGCCGGTCTGCTGGAGGAAGTTGAAAAAATTCCCTCTGTGAGATGATTGAGTAGGCAGATCCTGAGTCGATCTCCATGCGGACGGGACACCCTTGGAGGCGGACATCAACGAAGAACCTCCCGGACACTGACTGTACACCCGATGATGTCTTCCTTCCGACGCGGACTGTGGAAATTGGGTGTTCCGTCCTGCGCTGACCTCTGTTCCCGGGGTGATCTTCGGATCGCTGGCGGCACACCCGTGCAATGTGCCCCTTCCGCCCACACTCGTGGCATTCGGCCGTCTTGAACGGGCACCGTGAGCGGAGGTGCCTTCCCCCACAGCCTTGGCATGGCGCAACGTTGCTCCTTGAAGCTTGGGGGGTATGCTGGCGAACCCTCCCGACAGTACCCTCCTCTGACGCATCGTCAGTATCCACTGGAGTAGCGCACTGCTGCAGCTGGACGGCCGACTCACCACGGGCAGGAGCAGCAGTTTCGGCATGGAGGATCTTTACCCCGGCGTGTGCAGCCTCGGACGCCAAAGCTTCTTCCAGGACCTGGGCAAAAGTCAACCTATTTCTCTTTATCAGCCGCCGCTGAGTAGCTTCGTCCCTGAGGCCCACGAGAAGCCGGTCTCTTAAGGCCTCCTCCAGGTCACGCCATTGGCACGGCACGGCAGCCTGTCGGAGAGCCGCAACGTACTCAGCTACCGTCTCCCCCACCTTCTGATCTCGCCGGTAAAAGGCAACCCTGGCTGGGAAGATGGAAACGACAGGCTTGAAGTGTTCTCGGAGCACCGCCAGGATGTCGGTCAATGGGGCTTCCCTCAGTGCCTGTGGCAGCAGCAGATGCCCGGCCAGCTCAATCGTGGGCAAACCACAATGGGCCAGGAACAACGCCTTCTGTCGCCCTTCATCCTCGATCTCCCCAGCGATTACAAAGTTCTCGAACTGGATCTCGTACATGGGCCATGTCTCCGGCTTTGCAATGTCAAAAGGTCCGATGGAAGATGCAGTAGCAGCCATATCCCACCTTCGTCGCCAATGTTAGATTCTCGCAAGAAGTAGACTAGCACGCAGCGTGTGGGTTAAGCATAGTAATGCTTTATTCAGATCGGGAGACGAGACTGAGGATGTGGGGAAAGATGGTATCTTATATACAGCGGTTTTCCATTACAACAACAGCAAGGAAACATACCAGCGGACACTCCAGTTTATTACCCCATTTGGTCTCCCACTCCGCTTTGATATGTGCCCCTCCTTTGAAGAGGGCGCCCCTTTGGCGGATCCGGTTCACGCGCTGTGTTCCTTTGAAATGAGTAACACTTGGACACAACAGTGACTGACCTGAGTATAAGCTGAGTCTCCTTTTGGGGGTGGCTAGAAAACTCGGCTTATACTCGAGTATATACTGTACTTGCAATTTCTTGCTTTCGAACTGCTCACTTGGCAGGAGCTGGGACAGATGACAAGTGCTCACTAGGTCAAACAGCACTCAGGTCTAGAACTGCTGACCTGCTGACCTTCCAGTAGTCATGTTCAGCATTTTAGTCCCCTAAAAAGACATGTCAGAGCTAACACCTGCTAAAGAGGCATATTCAGTGCTCAGTGCAGGACCCACACCCTAGAAATGTTTGGAAATGGGAAGGTTGCTTACTGCTAGCTGTGTGAAAGGCCTTCTGGATGTGCTCAGAGGTACTGTATTTCCTCCTTCTGAATTGTGGCCCTTTGTGTGCCAAGAGTTGAATCTTGACCTTTAGCACAGGATTGGGGGCCAGCCTTTTGCACTCTCCTCTTTCACCCTCATCAAGAGGCTCTCTTTAGGTCTCCTTCACCTGCTGCCATTCGGGTCCTGTCGTCCAGCCACAGCTCCCCAGTCCATTGTAACACAGTGCAAGTTTGGCCAATGGCAAAGCCAAGAAAGTGGCTTCATTTGTGCAGTCCAGACACAAATGATGGGGACACGGAAGAAGAAGAAGAAGAAGAAGAAGAAGAAGAAGATGATGAAGAAGAAAAAGAAGAGTTAGAGGAAGAAGAAGAAGAAGGAGTGGAAGTTGCCGCTTGTCTCCACATACTGGTGGGGCTTGGACCCCATGGAGACAAACTCTCTCCCGACCCAAGGGGTCTGTGCTAAGAAGCAGGCTTCCCCTCCCCCCTCCCGTGGGGGTGGGGTGGGGGTGCAGAAGCAGCCAAGCCCTGCGATCCCTTCCTTAGCTGCCTAATGGAGCATCCGTTTCTGGCTGGCTTGTTCACACGCCGCACATGCACGCCTCCCTCCCTCCCTCCCTCCCTCCTCCCCGCCCCCCCCTCTGCTCCCTTTCTCTTACTCGCTCATTTTCTGCCCCCCCCCTCAATCTCCCCGCCTGCCTTCAGCAAACCCGCATTAGGCTCCGTTACAGACTCAGCCTGGCAGGCGCGCAGGGCTCCCGAAGCCTCTTTGGCGGAGCCTGGGACCGGCGGCGGCGGGTGGTGGTGCTGGTTCGGCTGCCCGGCCGGCCCGGTGCTGGGACGGCCACCGACCCGCCCCCCCTCCCGGCCTCCCCCCACCCCCACCCCGGTTCCTAGCCAAGGCTGGGCAGGAAAGAATGAGGAGAAATGGGCCAGGCTTGCGGCCACTCCATCCTCTGCCGGAGCCAGCAGTACCAGCCCCGGACATCTGACCTGTGAGTCGCCCCCCCACCCCACCCCACCCCCACCCCCGCCGGGGGGGCAAAAGTGGGAGGGAACCGCCGGGCGGGAGGGGGTCGCGCAGGGGTTTGGCGAAGAGAAGAAGGGAGGAAAGCGATGCGGAGGGAGTTTGGAGGAAGGATGATGGCAGTTGGGAAAGAACCGCCCGCAAGAACAAAAGGATGCAGGAGGGAGGGAGAGGAGGAGGATGATGGGTGGGGGGGGGAGAGAAGGGAAGGGAAGAGAGAAACTCCTTGCTGGGGAAGGGGAAGGGGGCTCCAAGGGGGAAAGAGGGGCGGGTCGCCTGGGTGGGAGGGGCAAAAGAGGGAGCAGAGTTGCCTCGGAAGGATGGAGCGAGGAAGGAGAGGAGGAAGAGGAGGAGGAGGAAGAGGGAGGGAGGGAGGGAGGGAGGCGGAGGAGAAAGTTCGCTTCCCTTCCCCCGGAATTCGAAGCCGGAGGAGAAAGGCGGACGGGCTGGCGAGGGAGCGGCCCAAGGAGGGCGACCCGGCCTGCCAGGCTGAGCTCCCCGCGGGGTGGGGGGTGGGTGGGGGGGAGAGGGCCCCACCTGCCCAAGGTGGGGCGTGGGTGGGGCTTCCTCCCTCCAGGTGTGTCCCCGCCCGTCCCTTTCCTTGCGCGGCCTCTGTCCGTGGTGCTGAAAGGCTTCCTGCGGTGCTGAGCGGACGAAGCGGGACCGTCGGGGCTCTTTGGGGGAGAGGGCGGGAGCGGGAGGGAGGGAGGGAGGGAAGGTCTGCCCCTCCCCGCGCCCCATCGCTCCGAGGAGGGAACGAGGCCAGGAGTGGAGCTGCCAGGCCAATTCTTCCCAAGACACTGACTCCGGGTTTGGGTCCCCTGGAGGGAGGCCCGCTCCCCCCCCTGTGTATGTGAGGTGGGCCGGATCTGGGGGTGTGGGTGGGTGTGGTGGATGGTTTGGGGGCAGATCTGGGCCAGTCCCGCCCTCCGCATCCTCCTGGCAGCCCCCAGAGGCGGTGGAGGGCTGGGCTGGCGTTGACCGCTCCCCCTTCCCGGGGTGCCTCTCCATCCCTTGGGCAGGGAGAGCAGCCTGAGCCCGGGAGTTTGGACTTCCAGCTTCAAGGCTGCGCAAACTTTGAGGAGGATGGCTCATCTTCGGGTCTCGGAAGGATGGGGCTTCTTCCACCCACAGCTCAGCTGCCCCCCCCCAAAAGAGCATCTGCCCTTCCCTCCAAACCTCCGAAGAGAAGGAATTGAGAACCCACGTCTTCAGATAGGTGTGAACAGAGGTTGCAATAATGCACCATTACAGTAGGAAAGGATGCCCACTTTCTGAGGGTGTCGAGGATAGAAAAGCTAGAGTAGGAGGCAGGAGAACCTGGTTCAGATCCCTGTTCGGCCAGATGTTGACCACTGCTTTGAGATTTCCTCTTGGTGTTTTTTTAAAATGGAAAACTAATTGCAAGATAGAATTGGATGGTTGGTATAGAGAAATATGGAAGAGGGCAATAAATGATTGATTAACATCAGAACTAAAAGTTTTTTTAAAAAGGAATGTTAAAAAGATAATCAGATTTTAGAGAAATACAGGGAGAATATCTTGATTGTGTTTTAGGGAAGGGAAAAGAGCAAGAATACGGGCGTTATGGAAAGAGGGGATACATTCAAGTCAAACATGCTCAAAATAGAAAGCAAATTAAAAAATGTATATAAATGTATATATTGTCATGATGGGCACACATATTGGTATAGAATGTGTTAGATTGTGTTTTTAGTACGTTTTATGGTTTGTTCTACTTTCCTTTTTAATTTTTCTTTTTTTTATTATGAATAATAAAATAATAATAATTAAAAAGGGAAATGGCAGGCTGGCTGGAGAAAACCCACAGTGGAGCCAGTGGGATGATGGAAGTGGTGTACTTTCAAAGCAAACTTCCCACCTCTTTTACTTAGAGCAGGGATACTGTAGGTGTTTTCTGGCAGCCCCCCTTCCGCAGTTGGTTTTGTTCATTTTTGAGTTAAAACTGAATGAGATTAGGACCTCTCATTGCTGTTTAGATAATGTGGTGGGATGAAGGGTTGTGTTCACCCTGAGTGTGGAAATAACTGTTTAATGGAGCTGAAATGAGAACCCACTTCTTCAGATATGTGTGAACAGATATCGTGATAATGCACCATTGCAGTAGGAAAGGATACCCACTTTCTTATGGTGTAGAGGTGTCAAGGATAGAAAGCTAGAGTAGGATGCAGGAGGAGAACTTGGCTCAAAACCCTATTAGTCCAGGGAAACTCACCATGAAATAGAGTGTGTGTGTGTGTGTGTGTGTGTGTGTGTGTGTGTGTGTGTGTGTGTGTGTGTGTGTGTGTGTGTGTGTGTGTGTGTGTGTGTGTGTGTGTGTGTGTGTAACTGGCAGATAGACTAAGACTGCTCTGTCAAATCAATTCCAACTTACAGTAACTCTTTCCATGGACTTTTAGGGAGAGAATGCCAAGAAGTGTCTTACCACCCTCTCTTCTTCTGGGGTGCCCTGGGTATGAGCAGCTTACCCAAGGCAATATAGGTTGTTTTTTTCTCCCAGGAGGCACAGCAGGGAATCAGACTCTTAACCTCTGGTTCCCCAGCTCAATACCTACACTACCAAGCTGTTCAGCCAGCAGGAACTGAATCAGGTGCAATTCAAGGTGCTGGTTTTGACCTTTAAAGCCCTCCATGGCAGTGGTCCAGTTTACCTAAGAGACCGCATCACCCCTAGGTGTAATACCCGTCCTATGAGGGCTGATTGGAGGGGCTCGGTTATGGTCGTTTCAGCAAAAGAAGCCCACCTTGCAGAGACCAGGAGGAGGGCCTTCTCCATGTCAGCCCCAGCCCTTTGGAAACTCTTGCCACTCAAACTACACCTCCAGATGGGAGGTGCCAGTGGGTATGGGGCTTGGATGCATCAACTGCCCAGTCCCGTTGGCTCATTTAGCCTATACGGGATTTTTGTCCTGACTGTTTTATCTGTATGGGAGGGATGGGACTTTTAGATGGTTTTAATATGGGGTTTTTAATGGGGTCTGTTAATTTGTTTTTATTTCTTGTTTTAATCATGTTGTCAGCCGCTTTGGGTCACTTTTGAGTGAGGGAAGTGGGATAGAAATGTTTTAAATAAATAAACAAACAAACTGGTAAAACCATTGCCTAAATATCTTACTTACCTTGAAAACCCTGTTAGGGTTGCTGTCA
Organism: Bradypodion pumilum; assembly: GCA_035047305.1. Lineage (NCBI taxonomy): Eukaryota > Metazoa > Chordata > Lepidosauria > Squamata > Chamaeleonidae > Bradypodion > Bradypodion pumilum. The sequence goes on from JAWDJD010000003.1 coordinate 1,861,611, forward strand.
TTCAGTCCCAGGCATACACAATAGGAAAAGCCTAAGCATCTTGTTTCCATTGTCATAACAATACTTCATCTACAAAATATGCATTTTGTCAACCGCAATTACAAGTCAGTAATGCAGATATTTGAACCAAAGATGACAAATCTTTCTGCATCCGCCCTGTAATCGTTGCTATGTATCATCAAGTTTCACCCAACCTACAGGAAAGATTTTCATGCTATACAAGATATTTAAAGAGTGGTTCCGCCATTGTAACCACCCTAAATATATTTGCATAGTCAAATGGAGGTTTGAACCCAGGTCTCATGAGTTCTAGTCAATCCCTCTGTCTACTACATCACACCCAGAAAATAGTTTCCCTGGAATGTATCAATGGTAAGAAGCCATGTTGTTCCCTATAGAGGGAAAGCATGGAATTCACATTAGGATGCACCAGTTGACATTAGAGGCGTCTTCATGCTCCCCCCGTCACATTAAACCACACACTATCTCTGAAGGTCTTCTCTCAATGTAAGATTTTGAGAGAATGAAGAAGTCCTGACTTGAAGACATCCTATTAGTAGATGACTCCTAGGTTTTGGGGAAAGGATTGAGGTATCTTAATAGTTAAGACACTGAACTTGATGACTGGAAGGTCAGCAGGTCAGCAGTTCAAGACCCAAGTGCTGCATGATGGAGTGAGCGCCCGTCTCGGTCCCAGCTCCTGCCTCTACCTAGCAGATCAAAAGCAAGAAATTGCAAGGAGATAAATAGGTACCACTGCGGTGGGAAATGTAACAGCATTCCATGGACTCCGGTGTCTAGGCATGCCTGCCACATGTCCATGGAAATGTCTGTGAATGCAGCCGGCACTGGCTCTTTGGCTATAAACAGAAATGGACATTGAACCCTAGAATTGGATACGACTGGCTGTTGAGCAAGGGTGACATAGGTTTTTGGAAATAGATGCTGTTAAGCAGAAGCACCTGTCCAGCCTCACCTGTGGTTTGGTCCTAGGTACCCTGGTTAGTCATGCACTTGCATTGTGTGAGGGGAGGCCATGCTGCCACCTGCTCATTCTTTGGCACATCTCCAGGGTGGTTCACGGCACCGTGGACTAGCGATGTCCTTCCGCTATATGCAGCTAGGCCGCTTAGTTGACTTCTACCCATGCCTTACTCTTGAAAACCTCTTCAGTGGGATTGCTATATTCTGAGTGCGCGCACAGAAGTCAAATAATACTCCACCCGAGAGTAAAGGGAAACCAACCAGACTCTTAAAAGTCATCACTAATCTTCCAGAGCCTCTACGTCTATGTTTCCATGGGAACAGAGGAAGCCGCAGGCCAAATGTACAGATCGCAGACAGTACATTATTACAAACTATCAATGGTAACCCTGTTAGTGCTTCAGGTCCATGTTCCAGGGACACCTTGATGACTAAGCAGTTAGGCTTTAAAGCAGGGGTGCCCAAACTATGGCCCACAGGCTTGATACGGCCCCCAGCACCAATTCATCCAGCCCACGCCGCCCGCACCACTCCTGGAAGCGGAGGGTAAAATGTACCCCTGCTTTAAAGGAAGCCTGTATTTACTTCCCAAGGAGACCATTCACAAAGCAAAGCAAGTTCATTTGCAAAGACAGGAAGGAGGGGAAAAAGCTCTCCTTTGGGGAGTTAGATGTTTCCAGCAAGGTAGCCAAATTTGCTGACGACACTAAATTATACAGGGTAGTGAAAACTATGAGAGATGGTGAGGAGCTCCAGAGGGATCTCTTGACACTGGGGGAGTGGGCAGAACAATGGCAAATGAGCTTCAACATTAGTAAGTGCAGAGTGATGCATGTTGGGGCAAAAAACCCCAATTACATTTATAAACTGATGGGGTCTGAACTCTCTGAGACAAACCAGGAAAGGGACCTTGGTGTCCTGGTGGACGAGAGCGCAATGAAGGTGTCAACCCAGTGTGCCTCAGCAGTGAAAAAAGCAAACTCAATGCTAGGGATCATTAGGAAGGGTATAGAAAATAAGTCAGCAAGTGTCATTTGGCCTCTTTATAAATCTATGGTGAGGCCCCATCTGGAATACTGTGTGCAGTTCTGGTCGCCATTCTTCCAGAAGGATATTATGGAGCTGGAGAAAGTGCAGAGGAGGGCAACCAGAATGATTCGGGGACTGGAACACCTTCCTTACCATCTGAGGCTGCAACGGTTGGGCCTCTTCACTCTTGAACGACGGCGTCTAAGAGGTGACCTGATTGAAGTTTATAAAATCATGCACAGCGTGGACAAAGTAGATATAAGGAAAAACTGTTTTCCCTTTCGCACAACACTAGAACTAGGGGACACTCCATGAAACTTTTGGGTACTAGTTCTCAAACAAATAAGAGAAAGTACTTTTTCACCCAGAGGATTACTGGACTATGGAACTCCCTGCCAGAAGAAGTGGTGACAGCTGTCAGTCTTGACAGCTTTAAGAAAGGATTAGACAAGTTCATGGAGGACAAGGGGATCAATGGCTATAATTATAAGGATACTTAAGGACAACCTCCGGGTTGGAGAGATAGGCAGGATATCTCTCAATGCCATTTCCAGGGAATCCTAAGCAGGTGAAGGCATCTCCTTGGGAATAATACCCTGAAGCAAAGGGTGAGCCACTGTGTGAGACAGAAGGCTGGACTGGATGATGGGCTCCTGTGGCCTGTAATCCAGCAAGGCTGTTCTTATGTTCTAAGCTGTTTCCTCTTCTAATGACAAGGGAGATGTAACATCGAGTTTGCCCCTCTGCTAGTCCAGTTTGGGCTAATTATTCATTTAGCCAAGTATTTCTTGTTCTAACTGGCAGAAGCATGGGGTACCTGAGTTGTTTAACTAGGGAGGCTCCCCAAAAGGGAACCAGGGACTGCTCTCTTGCAAAGCAGGTAAGATACCTCTAATCTCCCAGTCCTTTCTCCTCAGGAGAGCATTTTGATGGAGACCCTAAATAACTGGAGTTCAAACATGGTAGCAAGAGAGGCTGCAAAGACTTGACATCAGTGGTTTACAATGTGGGGCCCAGGCCCCACAGGGGGCTTCAATTCCCAGAAGCCTAAGTCAGTACATTGACTGATCAGTGTTTGGGGAAATTGACTTAGAGCTCTGGAAAGTCCAAGAACCAAAGGTTGGGAACACACGGCTCTACATGAAGCTGCTGGATTGTTCTCCTTTAAGTAATTCTAATGCCACAGATCCATGATGGCGAACCTTGGCACTCCAGATGTTCTCGGACTTCTATTCCCAGAAGCCCAAGCACCCTGAGAATCCACACGAATGGGTTTACTGTGATTCATCGGGGCCCTGCTGCCCTTGTCGCTCGCGGAAGTAAAACACACCCATACAGTTAAGGTTCTTCCAGGTTAACCCTTCCTCTGTATGGGTGCATTTTACTTCCGCTTCCGGGAGCAATGAGGGCAGCGTGGGCTGGATGAATCATAGTAAAACCATTTGTGTGGATTCACAGGGTGCTTGGGCTTCTGGGAATTAAAGTCCAAGAACATCTGGTTCGCCATCATGGCCATAGACTGTGGAATCAAGAATGCATATACTGTAATTCGGAAGCTGCAAGGAAACTCATAAATTATCTAGTTGAAATCACACCCATGGAGGAAGTACCTGTACTGTATTTAGAAGGACCTCATCTTGCACTAGGAGTTAAGATGCTGAACTTGATGACTGGAAGGTCAGCAGGTGTTAGATTCTCACAAGTAGTAGACTAGGAAGCAGAGTGTGGGTTAAGCATGTTGTTGTTGTTCAGTCGCACAGTCGGTTCCGACCCTTTGCGACCCTATGGACCATTGCTCTCCAGGCGCCTCTGTCCTCCACCATCCCCCTCAGCCCTCCCAGCTCTGTGCCCATTGTGTCTACAATGCCATCTAGCCATCTCATCCTTGGCCTTCCCCTTCTTCTCTTGCCCTCCACCTTTCCCAACATCAATGCCTTCTCAAGTGAATCCTCCCTTCTCATTTGATGTCCAAAGTATTTCAGCTTCATCTTTACTATTTGACCTTCCAGTGAGCATTCAGGGTTGATTTCTTCTAAGATTGACCTATTTGTTCTCCTCGCTGTCCAGGGTACTCTCAAAACCCTCCTCCAACACCACATTTCAAAGGCATCTATTCTTCCGATCGGGAGACAAGACTGAGGATGTGGGGAAAGATGGTATCTTATATACAGCAGTTTTCCATTTCAACAACAAGGAAACATACCAGCGGACAATCACAGTTTACTACCCCCATTTGGTCTCCAGCGCCGCTTTGATATGTGCCCCTCCTTTGAAGAGGGCGCCCCTCTGGCGGATCCACTTCACGCGCTGTGTCCCTTTGAAGTGAGGTAACACTTGGACACAACAGCAGGTCAGCAGTTCGAGACCTGAGTGCTGTATGATGAAGCGAGCTCCCATCTTTGTCCCAGCTCCTGCCAACCTAGCAGTTCGAAAGCAAGAAATTGTAAGTAGATGAATAGATACCACCTCGGTGGCAAAGATGACAGTGTTCCATGTGCTTCAGCTTCTAGTCCTGCCTGCCACATGACTAGGGAAATGTCTGCTAATGCAAACAGTGCTGTCTCTTTGGCTATAAATGAAGAAGAGCACTGAACCTTAGAGTCAGATGCAACTGGCCTTTGGGCAAGGGTTATCTTTACCTTTACCTAGTCTTGCATCTCTCAAGATAAAAATGCATGCAGCAGCTCCTTGAGACGTCTGAGACTTTCAGTCCCATCCCTTCATGGCGCACAATTGATAGCTAACCAGAACTTGGGACTGTTCATATTTTGGACTACAGCTCCCAGAATCCCCCAGCTAGCTTTGCTGGCTAAAGGATCCAAGGGAGATGAAGTCTAAAAACCAACATCCCTAGCTCCACCTCCTTTATTTATTCATTTGGATTGATATTCTTTATTTACAAAATTGGTCTCAAGGCAGCTCACAATAACATTAAAGGAAGAAAAGTATAATTAAAACACATGTTGGCTGTTTAACTAGAACTAGATTAATAGTCATTTTTTTTAACAATTAAGGATGCAGTTTAGGAACAAATCCCCACGAAAGCTACAAGCGTGAGCTGAGAACAAGACCAAAAGTGTGCTTGAGGAATAATAAGAATAAAAAGGCCATAACTTTTGGCATGATGGGGTGGGCCAGACACAACTCCCTAAGGAGAGACATTCCAGAGTGCAGGAATACCAGTGGAGCATGGATGCCTTCAACATATCTTGGAAACTGGTGAGACCAGAAGGTGTCCTTTCCCCAGAGGTTTTTCAACCTAGGCAAGCTCACAAGGTAAAACAGAGCCTTTCAGATCCAAGCTGCACATGGCTTGGTGGGTCATTGCTACCACGTTGACTTTTATTTGGTAGCCACCTAGTTGTTTTGGTGCTCACACTCCGCAGCACACTCTTGGAACAGAAGTCAAACAGAATTTTCCAAGTTCTTTGGGCAGGCATGACTGGACACCGGAGTGCATGGAACACCTGTTTACTTTCCTACCAAAGTGGTACTTATTTATCTTCTTCCAATGTCTTGTTTTTTTGAACTGTTAAGTTGACAGGAGCTGGGATAGATGATGGGAGCTCACTCCATTGTGCAGCACTCGGGTCTTGAACTGCTGACCTTCCAACCTTCCAGTCCTCAAGTTCAGCGTCTTACCAAGAGATAAAAATTTTCTACCCTCTGGTGATCCTAAAAGGGACAGAGTGGTTTCCCCCTTTGAATGTGTGGTTAAAAGTGGGATGTTTGACCCACCAGATACCACTTGGCCATCTTCATTCATCCCATACTGCGGGAAAAATCTGTTTTGAACACATCTCCTATTCTTTATACAGGTGTGTGTTTCTAATGTTGTGCTTCTTGGTGCTTCTCTTTCTTTGTTCTGGCTACGGACCTACAGAATGACACCATTCAGAACATCTGTGGGACGGAAGGCTGACATATCAATTCATACAGTGCAATAATAGGAGTGCCGTATCAAGGCAATTTATCATGTTTTTCTGCAGCGTGGAGTGTGCAGGCGTGCAGAGCAATTAATACATGAGCTGCAAAGCCATGGGGAACCCAGACGGACAGATTACCATATCAGGGAAGAGCAAACGTTAGCTTAGTCTTGACTAGGCTTCAGGTACATACCTGTGTGAGCTTGCTAGAGTTTGCTGCTTTGAATGTCAGTGGGTGAAGAAATCTCATGTGGCTGTGTGAGAGCTATCCATGGTCCTGAGCCTATTTTGGTGATAGGTTTCATCCCCCTGAGCTCAGGTACTTTCTAGGGTGGGCTGACTGTCCCACTGACATTGTAGTCAAAAGGCTCCACTGTGTGAGAGTGTGATTACACCCCAAAGGAAATTTAAAGCAAAGCAATCACACCTATATCCCACCCCATATAAGCGCTTAATGCCCTCTCTGGGCGGTTCACAAGGTAATTAGCATTTTGCCCCAACATGCCGGGTCCTCATTTTACCAACATTGGAAAGATGGAAGGTGGAGTCAACCTTGATCCCTGATCAGCATAGAACTCACAACCTTTTGGTTGCGGTACAGCAGTTTAACCCCTGTGCCACCAGGGCTAGTGCTTACGACGGAGGCTTAGTTCTGCCAGGCATTTATCCTATTGAGGACTTGATTCTCAGATGCAAAACAGTGTCTTCTCCCAATAATAATAACGGAAAGGCAAGAATAAAATAAAATAAAATGCTCTATTTGGCAAAGTTTCAGTTCTATTGCAAAGCTTCCTGGAGCTAGAAGGAGAGTAATACTTCTCAGGCTAATATATTAGGGTGGATTTGACAGAAAGATCTGTTATGGACATGTGAAAAAATGAACCCATGAAAATGCATGACATCTCAATCTAGACCAGTGGTTCCCAACATGGGGCACACACACACACACCACAGGGGGATTTCAATTCACAGAAGCCTTGGTCAGTCCATTGGCTGATCAGTGCTTTGGGGAATTGACTGAGGATTCAGGGAACACCTGGAGAGCCAAAAACCAAAGTTTGGGAAACACTGATCTAGACCAAGAAAATACTTTAGAAGCTAAGGGGAAGTTTTATGTCTGCTATTGGAAAGAGGCAGATGGTTAAGGAGTTCCAGCCTCAATTATTTATGTTTTTAGTAGTTGGGGGATTGAGAGATGGCTGGCTGGATAGCTCAGTGGTTTAGGTATCTGGCCACAGGTTGAGAATTCAATGCCCCACTATGCCTTCCAGCTTGGATGACCTTGGCCAAGCCGCACAGTCCCAGAACATTATCCTAGAACAGTGGTGGTGAACCTTGGCACTCCAGGTGTTCTTGGACTTCAATTTCCAGAAGTCCTGATCAGCAAGCACTCTTGCTGATCAGGGCTTCTGAGAATTGAAGTCAAAGATTACCTGGAGAGCCAAGTTTGAGGACCCTTGGTCTAGATCAGCCCCTACACTCCATCAAGTTCTTCTACGTGGTCTCTGTAAATCCACTGCCTATGCACAGTAAACCCATTCATGTGGGTTCACAGGGGACAATGAAGAAGAACAGTTACAGGTGAGCAACCTGTCATTATAGACCAGAGGTCTGGAAACTTGGCTCTCCAGGTGTTCTTGGACTTCAATTCTCAGAAGCCCAAGTCAGCATTCCTGGAGTGCCAAGGTTGACCACCACCACTACCCTAGAAGAAGGGAATGAGAAACCACTTTTGCACATCCTCTACATAGAAAACCCCTGGAAAGGGTCACCATAAGCTGACAGCACATTATTATTATTATTATTATTAATTGAGAAAGGGAAAGGTTAATAAGAGAGGGCTGATGGCTGACTCAACTTAGCAGGCTCCATCTGTGTCTCAATATGACCTCAACTGCTGTCTCTTTTCTACTAATTCCAGGGAATAATGAGATCATGTTGGTCCATACAAATCCAGAAGCTAAATGAATACAGCTCTTTATTAAGATCAGGACTTTTATTTTTTTGGGGGGGAAAGGGGGGGAATCTCCATTTCTCCTTCTGATGAGTTGGCTCTGCTAGAGGTCACAAGATACCTGCAGGATTCCCTGTCTTCTAATTTTGAAATTCACTTTGGCCTCAGTTTTCCATGACTTGGAAGACACCACTAAGTATCTCCATACATTCCCCTGCCCTCACATTTCACCACCTAGGTGGAGCTGATGAGGAAAGCTTTATGGATTCCACAAACTGCTAGAAAGACAAACAAGGTAAACTCAAGCCTGAATTTCTCTCTAGAAGCTGCAGGACATTTTGGAAGGTGATTCATCCATAGATCACCATAAGTCGCATACCTGCAACAGCAACAGATTGACAAAGAGTTATTTCTTTCACTGAGCTTTCCACCTCTGCGTCATGATGATGATGATCATGAGGATGATAATAATCATAACCATAATTTTGTGTTAGAAATTATTCTGGTTTGAAAGGATTTTTGCAGAAGAAACTCCACTCAGGGAACACCCAAATGAGGATCCTTTCATGTTTCCAAGAGCTGGGACAGAGACGGGCACCCAATTTGTCATGTAGTACCCGGGTCTCAAACTGCCAACTTGCCAGCCTTCCAGCTAACAAGGCGAGCTTCTTAACCACTAAGCCTCTGATTCTCATGATGTCAAGATACACATTGTATAATTAGGGCTGATGAACCTGCCATGGGTCACTTAGGAGTGACTAATATCATTTGGGGTTTAAACTGGGGGTCAGTGAGGCTGGAAGAATAATAACCTTCTCCAGGACAGTGCATGGCTCACCAGAAAGAGACACCTGTAAAGATGTGCTTGGACAACCCACTTTGGCTGTTCCCTCACTTGATCTCCCACTGAGATCTGGAATGCAGTGTTAAGTCTGAAGACGGAACACATGATGAGCATTGATATTTGCTCTTGTGGTGGCTTTTCCCTGCTTGATACTCGGTTGGTATTTTCAGCCTGCAGTTGCTGCATCTTAGCTATACTGCATCCATGTCCCACCTTGAGGGGCATTTTCTTTCCTGATCCTCTGGTTGCTTGAATGTGTTACGATGCCACCATCTAAGCAGACCCAATGGAGCAGGACTCCGACATAGCAGAGCACTAGAGAGTTGCAAAACCACCGCCCCATTCTCAGTAGAAAGGCCAGTCAGCATCTTAAAGAATGGCTTGGGTTGGGGGAGGGGATGGCAATCTACATGGCCTAAATTATTTATTTTATCTATGTCACCCCCGATTAGTGAAGCCACTACTCTGGATGTCTTAAATGTGCATCCTTTGGCTCAACAAGACACCCAGCAAACCATGCGCTGGAGCTAATGTCATGAGCAGGGAAGAAATACAGAGGGGCTCATTGTTAGGAAGCTGCCACTGTTGTGCCTCATGGTCTTGTTCCAGAGGTTCCAGCTGGGAATGCCAATGGCGCATGCCTTCCAGTGGAGTCTTGGAAGCGGCCTTGGCTCTTGCAAAAGGACCTCTGATGCCATTTGCCTCCACCTCTGACACATGGAGAGACTGCGGTGGCTCAAGTGGTTAAGATGCTGGATTTGATGACCGGAAGGTTGGCAGGTCAGCAGTTCTATACCTGAATACTGCACGACAGAATGAGCTCCTGTCGTCTGTCCCTGCTCCTGCCAACCTGTTGTTGTTGTTCAGTCGCACAGTCGATTCCGACCCTTTGCGACCCTATGGACCATCGTTCTCCAGGCGCCTCTGTCCTCCACCATCCCCCTCAGTCCTCCCAGTTTTGTGCCCATTGTGTCTACAATACCATCTATCCATCTCATCCTTGGCCTCCCCCTTCTTCTTTTGCCCTCCACCTTTCCCAACATCACGGCCTTCTCAAGTGAATCCTCCCTTCTCATTTGATGCCCAAAGTACTTTAGCCTCATCTTTACTATTTGACCTTCCAATGAGCAGTCAGTGTTGATTTCTTCTAAGATTGACCTATTTGTTCTCCTCGCTGTCCAAGGTACCCTCAAAACTCTCCTCCAACACCACATTTCAAAGGCATCTATTCTTCTGCGTTCAGCTTTCCTAATTGTCCAGCTCTCACATCCGTACATTACCACTGGGAATACCATTGCTTTGACTATTCTAATTTTTGTTTTCAAGGTGATGTCTCTGCTTTTCACTATGTTCCCCAGGTTTCTCATGGCTTGTCTCCCTAGAATCAGCCGCCTCTTTATTTCATGGCTGCAATCTCCATCTGCAGTGATCTTAGATCCTAAGAAAGTGAAATCTGTCACTGCTTCTACTTCTTCCCCGTCTATTTTCCAGGAACTGATCGGGCCTGTTGCCATTATCTTGGTTTTCTTGATATTGAGTCTCAAGCCAGCTTTTGCACTCTCTTCCTTCAAACCGATCAAGAGATTCTTTAGGTCTTCCTCACTTTCTGCCATTAGGGTGGTGTCGTCTGCATATCTCAGATTGTTGATGTTTCTCCCAGCAATTTTGATCCCATATTGTGATTCCTCCATCCCTGCATTGCGCATTATGTGCTCTGTGTATAAGTTGAATAAGCAGGGTGACAAAATGCAGCCTTGTCTTACTCCTTTTCCTATTCCAAACCACTCGGTCATTCCGTGTTCTGTCCTAACTGTTGCTTCTTGGTTCATGTACAGATTTCTCAGGAGGCATATGAGGTGTTCTGGTATTCCCATCTCTTTAATCACTTGCCACATCTTGTTGTGATCCACACAATCAAATGCCTTAGTGTAGTCAATAAAGCAAAAATAAACTTGTTTCTGGTATTCCTTTGTTTTCTCCATGATCCAACGTATGTTGGCAATGTGGTCTCTAGTCCCCCTGCCTCTTCTGAAACCAGCCTGCACCTCTGGTAATTCTCTTTCCACATGCTGCTGAAGTCTATCCTGTATTATCTTGAGCATCACCTTGCTGGCGTGTGGGATGAGCGCGATTGTTCGATAGTTTGAACATTCTTTGGCATTGCCCTTTTTTGGGATTGGAACATATACTGATCTTTTCCAGTCCTGTGGCCACTGTTTTGTTTTCCAAATCTGCTGGCATATTGAATGCAGTAATTTGATGCCATCATCTTTTAGAGCTTTGAAAAATTCAACTGGGATACCATCATCTCCACTAGCTTTGTTGTTTGCAGTGCTCTTTAGGGCCTTTCTGACTTCACTCTCCAGGATGTCTGGCTCAGGTTCAATTTCTTCATCAACCTAGCAGTTCAAAAGCAAGAAATTGCAAGTAGATAAACAGGTACTGCTTCGGTGAGAAAGGCAAAAGCATTCTGTGCACTCTGGTGTTTAGTCATGCCTGCCATGTGTCCACAGAAATGTCTGCAAGTGATAGCTGTTAACAGGGATGAGCACTGAACTCTATAGAGTCGGATATGACTGGCTTTCGAGCAAGGGTGACCTTTCCCTTTCCCTGGCACACAGGTCCCTGTAAAAAGCCTTTCTCTTTCCATGCTCCTTTGAGAAGGTCCTTTTCCTGAGCCTCCTACCGTGATGCTTAGTCTTCTTAAAGACCAGGAGGGATGCCTTCTCTCATCAGGACCACCACCACTGTCGTGTAAAATGTATACAGTCTTCTTGGGTTGACTCCCAGGGGTTATTTAGCAAAGTGTTCTGTGACAGCCCACCTGTACATGTCACCAGTTGCCAGAGGTTTCTCTTCCAGAGTCCACACTCTGTACTTTCCAGAGCCAATCAAGAATAAACTCCCCACTCCCCACTTTAAATCTTTCCACCTTAGCACAAATTTTCAGCTTTCTTTTGATCGCACTTTTATGGTTTGTGGACTTTAATTCTTCTTCTTTAGTTCTTCTTTTATCCCTTCTGGGTGCCGAGGGAGATGTACGGTTCTTGCTCTGACACTTCTAGCATCCTCCACTGCGTTATTTTGTGTCCTTGTAGTAGTTATCTGATGCTCTCTCTCTCTCCACCATCCTTTGGGTCTGCCTTGTAGTCTTTCTCCGTCTCCTTCTTCCACATAGGATGCCCTGTATGGGATGGAAGCGCAAAACATCCTCTCCAAATGGGCAGACCTTTGTTCTAATTTCTCAAATCTCCCGAGCCAGTTCCAGAGAAAAGCAGCATCCCATAATACATCTATGCCAATGAACCCTCCCCACCAGCACGGTCATAACTTGAGAGCATCTTGTGCAGAGAGCAAGGAGAAGACAATAAAGGCACATAGAATTGTTCATTTCATGGAGAAAAGGAGGTAAGAAGAAACTTTCCCCCCAACTGTCAGGCTATTGGAAACCAGTGGGGTCATCCAATGAAGCTGAATTTGGACAAAAGTGCTTCTTCTCCACAGAAGACTACAGAACCCATTGCCACAAGATGACATACTGATTGCTAACTCTGAGAGAGTTGTTTAAGGATGGCCCACACTAGAGTCTCAAGCTGTTCTATGTACCACAATTCAATGCATCTTGGCCATGTTGGACTATACCACCTCCAACAGCAGGACACAGTGGGTTGGAGCACTCTAAATAAAAAGCAATGATTCCTCAGTTGGGTGCAAGAAACGGAGAGCTGGAAGGAATATCACAGGCCACTTGGTATGATGCATGAAGTCCACCCACACAACACTCTTAGATTTGACAACCTCCCCCTCTCTCTAGTAGTCCAAGGACTTACAAAGTAGTTTGCAATGGTTGGAAACAATTAAACTGACAACAGTCATACAGATAAAGATCAATAAAAATGATTAAACCTGGCAGAGTAGCAAAAGGGAAAGGGATGTGCATTTGGTACTGTATTTCTGTATGATTTCTACTCATCAGCAGTCCTCATTGCTGAAACAGCAGTGCCCATGGAAAGGAGGGGGCAGTGCCCCCAGGGAGATGGGCACCCACTGAGACTGTCTAGTCGGGACACACTATTGGCAGGGGCAGCCAGAACTCAGAAAAGTTACAAGGTTGGACAATAAATCCCCCTCGCCATGATTACTACTGGCCAGGCTGTCTCTTGGGCATTCTGGAAGTCACAGCCTAGCCCAGTGGTGGCGAACCTATGGCATGCGTGCCAGAGGTGGCACTCGGAGCCCTCTCTGTGGGCACCTGTGCAGTCACCCCAGCACAGAGTTCGCCCCACCCCTCTGCCTAGCAACCCAATGGGAGTGCTTCCTCCCTCCCCTAGCACACAGTTCACCCCACCCCACTGCCAGCAGCCCAATGGGAGCATTTCCTTCTTCCCCTGTTGCTGTGTTGGCACTTTACAATAAATAAGAGGGTTTGGGGTTACAGTTTGGGCACACTCGGTCTCTAAAAGATTCGCCATCACTGGCCTAGCCAAAGAAACCTTTCTTGATAGAGGTTGCTATAGGGAAGGCTTTTAAATTGCTGACATCCATTACCCTTCTCTTTGATTGAATACTTTAAGACAGTTTTTCCCAACCTTTGAGTTTTGGACTTCAATTCCCAGAAGCCTCAGTTAATTCCCCAAAGCACTGGTCAGCCAATGGACTGACTGAGGCTTCTGGGAGTTGGAGTCCAAAACCCAAAGGTTGGGGAACACTGCTGTAAGATGGGGGAGCGATGAGACCAAATCACACTGGTGGGGGCTGCATGATGTGCAGAGCAAGAATGTTGAATTTCCTTTCACACCTGAAAGGGTGAAAGAAAGAGGAGGAGTAGAAAGAGGAGAAGGAAAAGGATGGAGGAGGAGGAGGGGAAGGAAGAAGAAGAAGAAGATGATGATGATGATGATGATGATGATGAGAGCAATGTTGCCTGGTGAAGGCCAGATGCCCTCACTCAAGGCAGAAGAATCAAGGCTGATACAGCGGACTTAGATGAGACACCAGATTAACGGCCACATCAGTAGAAGGGAATGATTAGTTACAGTTATGATTGTTAAGTGCAAAACAGTGGCTCTGACAGTGAAATGAGACATAGCTCAAGCAGTTAGGGGCTATAGTGTAATGCCTGAACAAATAATATCAACAAACTTACTCATGTAACCATAAGTGAAATCAATGCTCCAACTACAGATGCTGAAGAAGAAAAGGGGAAACATGATGCAGGCATTCAGGAGGAAATGGATAGCACACCAAAGCAAGACATATTGACAACCACAGGTGACTAGAATGCAAAAGCTGGAACCAATGCAGAACCAAATGTCATTGGGAGGATCAGAAATGTCTTTGAGTCCTGTGGAGCCAACAGTCTGTCTATTGAAAAATACACATGTCAGGTCACTGAACAGTGACTGTAGACACGGCATCAGTAGATGGCCAAAACGGAAATAAAACCGGATGCATAAGATGGAGAAACTCCCTGGTCCTGGAACAGGTCAAGAACTTGAATGTCAAACTTTAGAGTAGAGTTGAAGAACACTCAAACAATTGTAGTGCTAAGTCATAATTTAAACCACAACTTTTCTGGAGAAGCCAAAATCCATGTAAAGAACAAGCACAAAAGGCACGACTAAAGCTGAAGACAAAGAAGACGAAAATGACAACTCCAGAAAAATCACATACATTGGATGTTGAGAGGCAGGAAATTGAAATAGATTTTCTGTTCCTCAGTCCAGTCATCAATCCAAGCAGACGTTGCAGCCAAGAAACCAGAAGATCGAGACTCGGAACAGGGGGGTTGAGGGAAGCAGGAAAGACTCTGAAGAAGCCAAGACAGCCCACCCGGGGGGGGGGGTATTCTTGGTTACTAGGCACAGGTGTAAAAGGTGGACAGTGAAGAAAGCTGAAAGAAGGGGGGGGGGAGAAAGAAGACTCCTCCAAAATGTGGAGCTGAAGGAGGGGACATCGAAAGCCAGTCGTATCTGACTCTAGGGTTCGGTGCTCATCTTCATTTGCAGCCAATGACCCAGTGCTGACTTGTGTCTGCAGCCATTTCCCATGGTCATGTGGCAGGCAGGACTAGACCCCGGAGCACACAGAATGCTGTTCCCTTTCCCGCCAAAGCACTACCTATTTATCCACTTGCAATTTCATGCTTTTGAACTGCTAGGTTGGCAGGAGCTGGGAGAGAGCGGGGAGCTCACTCCATTGTGCAATATTCAGGTCTCAAACTGCTGACCTGATGACCTTCCAGTCATCAGTGTCTTCACCACTAAACCAACACAGTCCCTTTACAGGCAACATAGCCCTCGTCCACCCAAGACAAATAAGGAGTTGCCAGAGGAAATCAAACCCAAACTCTGCCTAGAAACAGAAATGACAAAACTGGGACTGTTGTTCTCTATCAAACCACGAGAAGACAAGACTCCCAAGAAAAGACAGGAACGTTGGGGAAAGGAGAAGGCACCAAAGGTCTCCCTATAAGTGTCATTGCTTTGCTTGAAAGACAGTCGGTGCGGGAGATGCCTGGACATGAGATTTGGCCTGTGACTTGCAGGCATCACAACCCTGTGTGTACGCATGTCTTTGTGGTTCCAGCTGTGAGACACAGGAGCCTTCGGCATGCATGGACAACCGCCCCCTTCCCAGCCACTCCATTGGAGACCTCTCCTTGGCTTTCCTGAGGGCTATTGACCGGTCAAGCCTCCCTCCATGGGCCATTGCAGCAAAGAGCAAGCCTGCTCCCCACAAGTTGCTGAATTTTATTTTTGGGCTCCCCCGACCTCCAGATGTTGTGACCACTGGCAAAGAATTATGGCTGCCATCTTGAAAAGCAGCCCTTCTGGGGTCTTCTTCTGTCCCTCTTCCCTGCGCTTGAACTCAGATCGATATTCCTCTCCATTCTGCCACCAGGTCCTTCCCCCAAAATCCAGACCAAGCATCTGTAAGATCCTCTTTCTCTCTCTCTTTTTCAAAAAATAACCCATCCTGTTATTATTGCAACTCCTTCTAAGAGAGCCTCCCCCCCCCCCACCACTTCCCTGGAGGGCTCTCAGAGACTGGAACATAACTTAAGTCCGTCTTGTTGCAATTTAAACCAATTCTTCTTGGCTTTCCCTTGGTTGCCATGGAGAATATTAGTGGATTGCCAGGGTACACACTGGCACATAGACACACACACACATACACATACACACACACCATGCCAATACACAGGCAGAGCATTGTTTGATGATCTATGGGACCGCAGTGCCTCTGGAATCAACCCAGAGGCTGTTCAGCCTCGGTCTGATGTACCAGCCTTTCTCAGCCCAACACCTCCATGATGCCTTGGACTACAACCCCCACATTCCCCAGCCCATCATAGCCATTTACCACAATGGCAGTTGCCACCGAACACATCTGGAAGGCATCTGTTGGCCAGAGGGAGCCGGTGATCCCCCCCCCCCGCCCCAATCATCTTAGATGACCCGTTTCATCATTTACAGGTGCTTGGAGCTGAGAAGATTCCCTGTGGTACTTGGGTTTGTTAATAGGTTAGTGTGGCAATTAAAAATAATGATGAGCGTCAATTAGGCCTGCCACCTGTTCGCTCTTTCAAACGATGGCTCCCAATTTGGTCCTAAAATGTTTTTGACGCTTCCTTGAAAGAAGGCTCTGCTTCCTCCTTTTGTAAGACCACGTGCATTTCTGAGTCTTCTTCTGGGAGGCTGCAGGTAGGTTGCATGAGCTCAGGAGGGCCCACGCCATGCCAGCCCTGCTTGAGCTGACTAAAAACCGTGTGGGCAGATGCAGAGTGGATATGCTTATACTGTACTGGGGTTTCAGCAGTACCTGGATTAGAGCTTGGGCCAAGTTCATCTCTGAGGTTACAGCCCTGGATGTCCCAGCCAAGGGTCATGGTGGACCGGGGGAGTTTGGGTCCCCAAAAGAGGTAAATCTATCAAGTTCTGATCAGAACACACCAGATCAGAGTGATTCTCTGAAAGCTTCCTCTCTGCAGTTCCAGATGTTGTGCTTCCTTTCAGAGTCCATTACCCTCCTCCTCCTCCTCCTCCTCCTCCGTCTGCATCCAGATAAAACCTTTGACTACCAAAATGAAGCCACTTTCTTGTCTTCGTCATTGGCCAGAATTAAATCCTCATTGGCACATGGTAAAACAAGTAAATGAGCTAGATTCTGAATCTCTCCACATTCACACAACATGTTGTTGTCCACCATCAGCCCCCACTTGAGCTTGTTGGTCTTGTCTTTAGGGTCTCTGACCCTCAGCCTATCCAGGGTCCTCCAAGTGACATGTAGGGTTGGTGGAGTTCCTCAGCCATCTCTTCTCCTCCTCCTTTAATGTTGTTCTTTCCTCCACCTTCTAATTTGGTTTTGCTCTCATGTATTCTCAAGAATGATTGTGTCCCCTACCTGAGGCTGCGTCATGACTTGGGGCTTCAACTCATGCCTCTCCTGAGCTACATCTTGCCTATGGTGCAATGAAGAACTTTGAAATGCTCATCCTTCTTTGCCAGAAGGAGCCACGTCACCTTAAAGGCAACACAAAACTGCCTGCAGGATTGGTCATCTCCACCAGGAGCAGGTCTTTTATAAATCTCATGGATCTTGATAAGTCCATCCAAAGCCTTGCCAAAAATCTGACACAGGACTCAAAACCACAACCTGTTCCCAAGTACTAACTCCATGCTCCTTCCGTTGCCCCCAGAAACAGTCCAGGTTGCTGCTGGAAGGCATGGTGACGTCAGGAGCCTGGGATGACAGATTAAGGTTGCATCTACTAATGATGGGGAGGGAGGGACTGCAGTGGCTTGGTGGTTAAGATGCTGAACTTGACAACTGGAAGGACAGCAGGTCAGCACTTTGAAACACCAATGCTGTGCGATAGAGTGAGCTCCCGTCTCTGTCCCAGTTCCTGCCAACCTAGCAGTTCAAAAGCAAGACATTGCAAGTAGATAAATAGGGACAACGTCAGTGGCAACATAAAATAGTGTCCTGTGTGCTCTGGAGTCTAGTCATGCCTGCCACATGACCTCGGAAAAATTTGCAGACACAGACAGCGCTAGCACTCTAGAGTCAGATATGCTTGGCTTTTGAGCATGGGAGACCTTTAGCCCTTACTAATTAAAGGGTTGGAGGGGGGGGAGCATTCCTGGTGCTTGAACCTTGGAAGCCCCCATTCCCCCCACAGCTCCTGTTCTTCACTAAGATGAGGTCAAGCTTTGATGCCTTTGACTGGACTGGATCAAAGTTCAGCATTTCCCCGGATTGCGGCCACCGCTCTTCCCCGGCTGACAGCGTTTTTCTTCCAAGGACTGTGCAGTATTTTCACAAACTGTAACTCACAAGGCAGTTGGATTTTTAACTCATGCCTGCCAGCCGACAAAAGTCTCCTGGCCATCTGCAGATGAATGGGTTTAAGGGTATTTGTCAGGGAGAACTGAGGCCTCATGGGATTTCGGTCCTCTCTCCCGGGAATTTGTCTGCGTTGCATATAGCAGGGGTGCCCAAACTATGGCCCGTGGGCTGGATCTGGCCCCGATGCCAATTCATCATTTGGCCTGTGCCACCCTCACCAGTCCCAAGACTGGAAGTAAAATGTGCTGTACGTCTGCTTCCGGGTGTGACAAGGGTGGCGCGGGCTGGATAAATTGGAGTCAGGGGCCAGATCCAGGCCACAGTTTGGGCACCCCTGCTTTAAGCAGAGAAAATGGCAGCTTAAAATCTATCTCATCCTGTTGCAAAACAGATTGCAAGGCGCGTTTTACTTCTGCTTCCAGTGAGAGGAACCACATGACCGGCCCGCGGCCCGAAAAATTTGGGCACTCCTAGCATATCGCGTCAGATATGGGAATCTGGTGCGATGCTAATCCTGCCTGCAGCACGTGTGTCTTGCCTGCCCATTCTCATTTGGTCCCCAGAGAAGGCAAAGGTGTGGGGAGAGGCCCAAGGCTCTTCTGTCTCTCAGTTGTGGAGAGGGACCTTTTGCAACGCCTGAGCATTTTGACATTTCCCTCAGCAAAAACGCAGCATTTCGGAGGAGGCCTCCTGGTTGTAAACTCAGCTCTTGCAAAGCAGTAGCATCCGTCCATAAGGTGCAGTGTGCATAAAGCATGGCACAATTGGCAGGCCGGCGTGGAGAGACACAAGGGGCTTTTGTTTAATAAATCCAGAGAAAGAAAGAGCGCGCAAAGCATATTTGAGGAGAGAGAGAGCAGAGGTTTGCACTGTGCTCTCTGCAAAGATCCCCCCGCCCAAATAGTTGGCAAGAGATGAGCAAAGGGTGAGTTTTTCCTGAAGCAACTAGTTATTATTCCGGTCCAAGCGAGGTTTTATTAGGCAGTGGTACACTCGGCTACACAGCTGGCTGGATACCACAATGGTTTAGGTATCTGGCTTTAACCATGTCCAATGCTTCGAGAGAACATGTGTCAGTGGAACACCACAAATAGAAAATATCGTACATATTCTGTTGAGTTGTCGACTATATGCTACAACAAGAGCCCAGTATCTACAGCAGGGGTGCCCAAATGTTTCAGGCCATGGACTGATCATGTGGTTCAACAGGTCTCTCATGTGGTTCCTCCCACCAGAAGCAGAAGTTAAATGCACTCATGCATGTGCAGAACAACACTGCATTAATGTACTCACAACTGTCGTAAACATGTTTATGACAGCCGTGGGTGCATTTATGGCAGCACTCTGCACATGCACGGGTGCGTTTTCTGCTTCTGGGAGTGGCGATAAATTGGCATCAAGTGCTGTATCCGGCCCATGGACCATAGTTTGGGCACCCCTGATGTACAGACATTATTAGACAAAACAAAATACTGGTACTCTTATAAAAGTCTAACTTCCTTTTGCCAGGGCACAAAGAAACACACACACACACACACACACACACACACACACACACACAAGGAAGGGAATTTAAAACCACTTCTCTGTATTCTTTGCCCAGAAAGCCCCAGAGTGAGTCGCTGCCCATCAGAACTCACTCGATGGCACACATGTTCTGCCACCCCACTGGGGACCACAGAGCATCTGGCCACATCTGGCCACAAGCAGAAGCCCTTCCCCTCAAATCTGTTTTCCAGCTGCCTAAGACCAAAGGCAGTGGGCCGTTTGTGCCACTTAGCTTACAAATGTAATTTTTGTCTGGAGCGAATGGAGCAAACAGTCTGTGGCTGACACAGCACAGGGAGCATGGATTCTTAATGGGAGCACCATGGTCTTCTGGAAATAAAATGTTTACTGAGCAGCTAAGAGAAAAGGAGAAAGCGGCTTATCCTCTAGTCTTTAAAAAGTAAAATAAACAAGAGGCAGGCGTTTGCTCTCAGGCATGCAGTCAGAAAGCAAGAAGCCTTTAGGACTGGTTGATGGAAATCCCAGGGATCAGGAGGAGGAATCTCCTTGGTCCCCCCCCCTCCCCCACAGGCATGGCCTTAAAAGTGCAGACTCAGTCATCAAGATTCAAAAATAAGACCTGGTCTTATCTTAATTTTTGCTCCAAAAGACACATGGGTCTTATCATACCTGTCAAGTTTTGGATTTGGAAATAAGGGAAATTTTCTGGCAAATAAGGGATACTTGACAGCGATGCTTATCCTGTGCTGCCCTCCAATGGCGGCAATGGGGCATTGCAGTCTAATGAATAAGGGATGACGGCAGGAAAGAGGGTAAAATAAGGGGTTTTCCCGGCCAATAAGGAATACTTGACAACTATGGGTCTTATTTGAAGGGGACCCTGATGGGTCATTCGTCAATAAGTCTCAAGTTCATCTGTTTATCTCTTGGCCAAAGATGCCTGCTTGGGTATTTACAAATACTTAATCATACTTTATATTATAATTTATTTTAAGTATTAATGTCAATTAATATGGTCCTGAGCATCTCCAGGTTGGGCAGGGGAGCTGATGCCTCCCTGAATGCCCAGAAGGAAGCTGCCAGTCAGAGTCAGTGCTGGCAGTGTTGGCCTAGAGCCCTAGACAGAACTAAGGTCTGAATCTACCAGCTTCCTAAGGTGAAGCTGTAGGCAGGTGACTCAATTCCTGAGGCACAGTGAATCCACACCAGGTTTTACTCTGCACTTTACCCAAGTCACCCAAAGCGCTGGATCTATTTTGAGGAGATGCACTCAGAGCTTGGGATATCACTAGTAAAATGCTGAATAAAACCCGGAGTGGATTCACTGCACTCCTGGAACTGGAGTCATCGGCTGCCATAGGCTCAGGATGCAGTGACCTGACTTTAACGCCGCCTGATTCCCATGTTTCCATCTATCAAAGGCCTTTGGCTTTTGTGAAGTGCAAGGAAGGGGGATGGGAAGAAGAACAACGCCAGGCTGATGCCGGGAATTTGATTTATTCCACTCTGCACTCCAAGCCCACGGAGGGCACCTTTCAGCCTCTTAGCTTTAAGTGCTGCATTTTTTATCTGTCTCTTTCTTGGCTCTCACGTGAGAGCTGATGGGTGTGTTGGGCCTTTGCCAGGACTAGAGTCAGGGCTGCAATCAGCAAAAGGAGGTGGCCAGTAGCCTCTCCGAATGGCCCAGGGAGGCAGACAGAGGAGCATCAGTGGGAGGGAGCACTGCTTTCTCACTTGGAAGTCCCTTCTCCCACCTTTCCATTCCTCCTTTCCAAACCTCTCCTTCTCCTTCCTTCTCTGTTCTTGTGTGTTTTGCACTTGCTCCAGACTTATGATGGTTTCCAAGCATATCAGAGAGTAAACATTACAAAGCAAAAGACAAAAAACAAACATTGTGGCACCTTAAAGACTAACTCCTGTATTTTAGCTTTTGTGGACCAAGTCCACTTTGTTAGACGTAAGAGTGAGTTTTCATGGTATCCACTTGTACATAATCAGGTACAGAGGCCCACAGTGGTTGGGTCAAAGTGGTGGGTTGGTTTAACAGAGAGGTTTGCAAATCGGTGTGCTATTTACAACCAGTAATAACAAATAATCGGTGTGGCTATTTACAATGGTAATACATGAAGATCCTTGATAGGGTTTTTCCACCTAGAAAGGGTTTTTAAGATTTGTGAAATATATAAGGGGTGGTTCCACCAATGCCACCCCAAAGTAGGTTTCCATTGCCAACCAAGGATTCACACATGCGTCTCCGAGTGCAGAAGAATAGACACCTTTGGACTCTGTGGTGATGGAGGAGACTCTCGAGAGTCCCCTGGACTGCAAGGAGATCAAATCAGTCCATCCTAAAGGAAATCAACCCTGGATGCTCCTTGGAAGGACAGATACTGAAGTTGAAGCTCAAGGATGGTTGAAGACCCAACTAGAGGTACAAGAATCCTTGACTTGATCCTGAGTAATACTCAGGATCTGGTGCAAGATGTTAATGTGACTGATCCAATAGGGAACAGTGACCACAACTCAATTATGTTTAACTTGATCATAGACCGCAAGTCACTGATAAAATCTAACACAGAGACCTTAAATTTTCAAAAAGGAAATTTCCCAAAGTTGAGGAAACTAGTAAAAAAGAAGCTGAAAGGGAAAATTGAGAGAGTCCAAACACTCCAAGAGGCATGGAGGCTGTTTACAAAAACAATAACAGAGGCCCCATTGGAATGCATACCCAAAAGGAAAAAGGGCACTGCCAGGTCCAAGAGGACTCCAATGTGACTTACAGGAGCTGTTCGGGAAGTGATCAAGAGCAAGAAAAGCTCATTTAGAAGATGGAAGGCTTGTCCAAATGAGGACAGCAGGCAGCAACATAAATTCTGGCAGAACAAATGCAAGGCAACAATCAGGAAAGCAAAGCAAGACTTTGAGGAGCGTATAGCTAAAAATACTCAGAGAAATAACAAAGACTTCTTTAAGTACATTAGAAGTAAGAACCCAACTAGGAAGGCCATTGGACCATTAGATGACAATGGAAGGCAAGGGGTTATTAAAGAGGAAACAGAGATTGCAGAGAGACTCAATGAATTCTTTGCTTCAGTATTCACTGAAGAAGATAGAGACCACATGCCCAAAACAGAGCCTATCTTCGTAGGGAGGGAAGCCAAAGAATTAAGCCAGATAGAAATAACCAGGGAGGAGGTCCTTGCATGTCTTGTTAAACTAAACACTAACAAATCACCAGGACCAGATGGAATCCATCCACGAGTTCTCAGGGAACTTAAAGATGAAATTGCTGATCTCCTAGCCAAAATATATAATCTTTCCCTCAAATCAGGCTTTGTGCCTGATGACTGGAAGGTAGCGAATGTAACACCAATTTTCAAAAAAGGATCCAGGGGTGATCCAGGAAATTACCGGCCTGTCAGTTTGACATGTGTCCCAGGTAAAGTGATGGAAACCATCCTAAAAGATAGAATTAATAGGCACATAGAAGAGAAGGCGCTGCTAAAGGAGAGCCAACATGGCTTTTGCAAGGGCAAATCATGCCTCACTAATCTGTTGGAATTTTTTGAGAGTGTCAACAAGCATGTGGATAAGGGGGATCCAGTTGACATTGTTTATCTGGACTTTCAGAAGGCTTTTGACAAGGTCCCACACCAAAGGCTCTTGAATAAACTTACCAGTCATGGAATAAAGGGACAGGTCTTGTCCTGGATCAGCAACTGGCTAAGGGACAGGAAACAGAGGGTAGCACTAAATGGACACTTCTCCAAGTGGAGGGAAGTAAAGAGTGGGGTCCCCCAAGGTTCAGTACTGGGACCCCTGCTTTTCAACCTCTTCATAAATGATCTAGAGGTAGGAGTAAAAAGCAAGGTAGCCAAATTTGCTGACGACACTAAATTATACAGGGTAGTGAAAACTGTGAGCAATTGTGAGGAGCTCCAGAGGGATCTCTCGACACTGGGGGAGTGGGCAAAACAGTGGCAAATGAGTTTCAACATTAGTAAGTGCAGAGTGATGCATGTTGGGGCAAAAAACCCCAATTACATTTATAAACTGATGGGGTCTGAACTCTCTGTGACAAACCAGGAAAGGGACCTTGGTGTCCTGGTGGACGAGAGCGCAATGAAGGTGTCAACCCAGTGTGCCTCAGCAGTGAAAAAAGCAAACTCAATGTTAGGGATCATTAGGAAGGGTATAGAAAATAAGTCAGCAAGTGTCATTTTGCCTCTTTATAAATCTATGGTGAGGCCCCATCTGGAATATTGTGTACAGTTCTGGTCGCCATACCTCCAGAAGGATATTATGGAGTTGGAGAAAGTACAGAGGAGGGCAACCAGAATGATTAGGGGACTGGAACACCTTCCTTACCATCTGAGGCTGCAACGGTTGGGCCTTTTCACTCTTGAACGACGGCGTCTAAGAGGTGACCTGATTGAAGTTTATAAAATCATGCACGGTGTGGACAAAGTGGATAAGGAAAAACTGTTTTCCCTATCGCACAACACTAGAACTAGGGGACACTCCATGAAACTTTTGGGTACTAGTTCTCAAACAAATAAGAGAAAGTACTTTTTCACCCAGAGGATTACTGGTCTATGGAACTCCCTGCCAGAAGAAGTGGTGACAGCTGTCAGTCTTGACAGCTTTAAGAAAGGATTAGACAAGTTCATGGAGGACAAGGCTATCAATGGCTATAATTATGGCTACCTAAGGACAACCTCCGGGTTGGAGAGATAGGCAGGATATCTCAATATCATTTCCAGGGAATCCTAAGCAGGTGAAGGCATCTGCTTGGGAATACCCTGAAGGAAATGGTGAGCCACTGTGTGAGACAGAATGCTGGACTGGATGGGCTGTGGCCTGTTCCAGCAAGGCTGTTCTTATGTTCTTATGTTCTTATGACTTTGGCCACCAAATGAGAAGAGAGGACTCAATGGAGAAGGCCTGGATGCTGGGAAAGATTGAAGGCAAAAGGAGAAGGGGGTGGCAGAGGATGAGATGGCCAGATGGTATCATTGACATGGTGGTTGTAGATCTGGGCAGACTACAGAGGATGGCAGAGGACAGGGGAGCCTGGCATGTGGTGGTCCATGGGGGTCACAACGGGTCATACCTGTCAAGTTTCGGGAAATTTCTGTCAAATAAGGGAAATTTCCTGGCCAAAATGGGAAACTGGACAGCTATGCTTATCCTGTGCTGGCCTCCAGTCTAACTCCAGACTAATTGAAGTCTAACTAATATGGGATGATGGCAGGAAAGATAATAAAATATAGGGGTTTGACAGAAATTTCCTGAAACTGGACAGGTATGCAACGGGTCAGACTCGACTATGCAACTGAACAACAACTATTGAGTCATAGTCTGATGCCCCATCTGCTATGGGAAGTTGTCTCTCATAGTCCTCTAGATCAGTGATGGTGAACCGTTGCCACTCCAGGTGTTCTTGGACTTCAATTCCCAGAAGCCCAGGTTTCTGTGAATCCACACGAATGGGTTTACTGCACGAATGAGTCCCCAGCAGATTGGGGGCAAAAATGTTAATTCCCTTGTGAACCACCCAGTGCTTTGGGGCAGTATATACAGTATGAGTGTAATTGCCAATTGCTATAGCCTTTGTACATGTTTGGGTAGCTTGGTAAATTCTGCACCAGCACATTCCAGACAAAAGCAAGGGGAGACATGACTCTTTTATTGGACCACTTTTAAAAAAAAACCCAACCTGTAGCTTTTCACCCTATACCTGTCTTTATGAGGCAGCCCATGAATGAGACCAAGTAGTCATAACAGTCACTCGGGTTTTACAGCGGATCTTCTCTCTTGGGTCTGTTTACTAATTGGAGGTAAAAATGATTTCTCGCTGCCAGAGCTGCTCACTGTTAAGAAATAATGGGCTTGAGAGAGGAGACTCCCCCTTCACCACCCATCACCCACCCACCCACCCACCCACCCCTGGTTTTCTCCTGAATCATTCAATCCAGAGCCCGGCCAAAGCATAAAAGGCACTCTCGGATGAGAAGGCGCTTGAATAAGCCTGGGGAAATTGGCATCTGCTGGGGCTTCAGGCACAGGGCTTTCCAAACATGCAGCCTTGTCCATGGGGAAATGGATCCCCCAGGGTTTCATTGGACGTTTTTTATGGAGTGTGTGCGCACGTGCGTGTGCATGTGTTTGTGTGTGTAGGGTGTTGGGTCCCTCCCTTGGCAGCTTTCACCCTCCTTTAGCGGTGTTGTGTATTGATTCGAAATGTAGGGCTGGCTTGGGACGGGATGGGGCCAGTGAGGGAGGTAGGAGGAAACGTCGGCTCTCCATCCTGGAGGGTTGCTGGGGTGTCCCTAATATTGAGGAGGTGCCTGGACTGAGGGCTATGAACCCTCATGATGGTAGTGGTGATGGTGGTGGTGCTTCTGCTTCTCCCCCTCCTCCCTTCTTCTTCTTCTTCTTTGGGGTGGGGGCAAGAGAGGAAAAGGAGGAGGGAAGGCCCAAGGAGGGGGGGGGCTGCCCCTTTCTTTGCCCTTCCTAAACTTCTAGGTCTGAGCTGGGACATGAACGCGTTAGGAGGAAAGCCCTCTTGGGAAAATCCCCCAAGAACGACCGTCTGAATGAGTGGGCTTCCTCCTTTGATCTGCCCTCTCACCCGCATGCCCCCCCCCGCTCAATGGCCCTTCTTTGCAGATGTGGGGCTACAGGGGGTCTCGGCTGCCCTTTATGTGACACACCCTCCCCTCCTTGACTCTCATCTTCAGCGCCACATCCTAAGCACCCCTGGTCATCCTGGGACAGCACAGTCTTTGACTAAGACTCCCATTGGCCATGCCATCTGTGGATTATGGGGGTTGTAATGCAACATCCTAGAGGAGAGGCGGCTGGGAAAAGACAGAGGGTCTGGGTTTATAGAGAAGGAGAGATGAGAAGGAACTAGTGAGCAAGTAATGCTTTGCCCCAATAAAATGAAGCAGTCTTCTAGGAATGGTGCCGATGTGGTTTTGTCTTCCTTCTCCACCCCCTACTCTGCACATGCTCATTGTCACCCCTTCTCACTTGTTGTCCTTTCTGCCTGGGCATACATTTCTCCTTCCTCCGCCCTGCCAACCCCTTGGGCAGCCTCAACCAAAGCGCATGTCGTGACAGATGCTGCTGCTGACATTGCTTCCCTCGTAGACATTTATTTCTCCACCTGCCTCCACGCATTTCTGCTCACCACCAGCTGCGCTTTGCTTGCAGCTCCTGAAAGAGTGGGAAATTGCCTCCTTTTCATAGGAGAGCAATAAAAAAGTAGATGCCGAAAGGAGGGAAAGGAGGAAAGAAAAATGACAAAACCCAAAGGAAGCAAAGGAGAGAATTTCTGTTCTGTGTGCAGGGAGAGGAGGAAGAAGGTGTTTGCACTGGCCCAGACCCGGGTTCAAACCCTGCATAATGTGCGATCCAAGCTAGGAAGCTCCTTGTACCATAAAGTACCATGAGAGCCCTGGTGGCATAAGGGTTAAACTGCTGTACTGTAGTAGCCAGAATGTTATGAGTTCGATCCTAACCAGAGTGCAAGGTTGACTCAGTCACTTCCATCCTTCCAAGGTCAGTGAAATGAGTCCCTAGCATGTTGGAGGCAAAATACTAATTTACTTGTGAACCGGCCAGAGAGGGTACTAAACGCTATGGCAGGGGTGCCCAAACTTCTTGGGCCATGGGCCAGTCATGTGGTTCAGTGGGCCAGTCACATGGTTCAGTGGGCCGGTCACATGATTTCTCCCACCGGAAGTGGAAGTAACATGCACCTTGCACTCTGTTTTGCAACAGGAGGAGATAGATTTTTAGGCTGCCATTTTCTCTTCTTAAACCGGGGGTGCTCAAACTATGGCCCTTGGGCCAGATCCAGCCTCTGCTGCTAATTCATCCAGCCCGCAATACCCTTGGCGCTCCTGGAAGTGGAAGTAAAACATGCTCGTATGGCTATGGGGTGGTCTATATAAGTGTTATTGCTTTATCCTTGTTAAATATAACAATGTTCTACCCTTACGCTCTATCAAGTTCTTCTTAGCAGGCTCTGAGAAGCCACACGACTAGGTTTACTGCACATAGGCAGTAGTAACAGAAAAGAGACATTGTGGTTTCCACAACAGTTTCCTCAACTGTTGGTTCTAGCAGATTTAATTGCTGTCTATAGGCATTCTGTGGGTTTTCTAAAAACAACACCACCAAGATTCAAAGGGTGTGTTGATACCTTGATTTTCATAGTCCATCAATTTAGTTTGAGCAATTTAATTGATTTGATTTAGTCTGATTTAATTTAATTTAATTTAATTTATACCCTGCCTTTCTCCCAAGAGATGGATCTAAAACAAGATACCAACCCACCCACCCCTAAAAAAACTAGTAAAACAGTTAACAATCGTATAAATGGCAATATTACAAGCCTATTAAACATATTAATCATGAAACAGTATGGAACGAAACTCCTTTAACACAGTTTTCAAACACATTTAAAAGCTAAAAGATGCAACTCCTCTGTGAAGGCTCCTTCCTGAGCAGCAATTTACTTATTAAAAGCCTGCCGGAAAAGAAAGATATTTGCTTTCTGCAACAGGATAGGAAAGGGCCAACCTGATTTCCCGCGGGCAGGAGTTACACAACCTTGTTGCAGCCACCAGAAAAGCTATCTTTTGTATTCTCAGATGTGTTGTTGCCTTGCCATGCCATGTTACTTCTAGGTTTAGCTGGCTGATAAACATGTCAATGGTGTGCATTTATGCAATTTCAAGCTGTTGGGTTCCAGGTAACAAGTAAACTTTCCAAAACGCATGTACAGTGGGACCTCGGTTAACATAGGTAATGTGTTCTCTGGGACATTCCTTTAACCAAATGTCCCATAGGAATGCATTGAATGCAATTTCCCCATAGGAATGCATTGAAAACCAAAATACATCAATTCACCAAAATGCAGTTTCCCATAGGAATGCATTGAAAACCAATTAATCCATTCAGCGGGGGGGGGGGGGTGTGTGTGGATTCCATAAACTGAGCCACTATTTTGTATGGATTTCCTTTTGTTATGCGATTTTTATGTTAACTGAGCCGTTTGTTCCACTGTATGTGCAATAGACTGGCTCCATAAAGGAAACCATGAGTTTGCAAAACCTGAGCAGGGCTACCAGTGAAACAATCTTTGGAGGTTCTCAGTGAAGTTATGGCACGTAACAATGAGAAATGTATACACCTCATGGATAGCATCTTTAGAGCCTTCAAATTTTCTGCATCTTCATCCACCCAGAAAGGACATGCGATGTGAGTGCCTGCAGGACCTTCTTCAGAACTTTGGGCTTGTTCCCCAAGGGTCCGCTTGACATCCAGATGGAGTTTAGGGTGAATGCGTGTCACCCCACAATCCCTCCCACAACATGAAGCCTCCACTCTTCCAGTTTTGGTGTCTTGCAGAGTGTTATTGTCAAACCTGTCTAACCAAAAGTGGCCTTGGGTGGAAATCCTCTCAGATTTGTTCAGCTGCAGTTTGGGATCAGTTGAATTGTTACGGCTTTGCCAAAGAATCCTCGAGATTATAGTTTATGGAGGTGTTTGCAATTACAGGTGACACTTGGAAAATTAGAATATCGTGCAAATGTTCATTCATTTCACTTAAAAGGTGAAACAAATATATGAGATAGACTCACGACATGCAAAGCAAGAGATGGCATGCCTTAATTTGTTATAATTGCATACGTGAGATTATGTGATAATTATGGAGTACATGAGATTGGGGAGTTGGGGTTTTCTTGAGCTGTAAGCCATAAGCATCAATAGTATAACAAAGTAAGGCTTGAACTATCTCGCTTTGCATGTAATGAGTCTATCTCATATATTTGTTTCACCTTTTAAGTTGCTTTACTGAACTGAATGAACATTTGCACGATATTCTGATTTTCCGAGTTTCACCTGTGCTTGCTGCTGATCTGTGCCCCTGGAAAAACCTGGGATGGAAAAGGAAAGTATTTAAACCCATCTCTTTGAGAACACACATTGGAATATCTGGACCCTATTAGACCAGCACCCTCTCAAAGGCTTGCACACCCAGGAGAACAGAAAGGCTCACTTCACATGCTTGTGTTTCCCATGTGTAACACCAACCCAGCGGCAGCAGGCAGAAGCAGCGTGTGTGGAGCAGTGCACAGATCCAGAGTGCTGCAAAAATCCCAAGACGCTTCAGTGAGCAGCCACTCATGTTCCCTGGACATGAGTCACCGGGCACCATGATCAAGCCACAAGAGCGTAAACGAGTTTTGTTAATCAAAACTTTATTAGGTATTTTCCTCCTGCCCCATTTCCCTTCCCTTGTTCTTTCTCATCTTGTTAATCTCTTCACTCCTCAAGTAGCACATCACAATGTGTTCATTACGGCTGTGTCTGTTGCAAAGCATTGGTATTGTTTCTTTAACTTGTACTGTATGATGCCAGGGCACCCCTTAAAAATTGCTTGTTCTGTAATTGAATGCGCTGCTTTCTGCCCCCCCCCCCCAGCTTTCTCACCAAGTTCCCCGTTCTTGGCCCCTGCCTTTGAAATAGGAACAGTTTCTCTGATTGTTCGTTCCCAAGTGTGCAGATTTCTCCAGGGTAGGTTTTGCCTGGCTCAGAAGGTGCAGCCAGAAGTGCGTCTTATTATATCATAGCGTTGTACCTGACTCCATCCCCTTTTTGCTGCAGGAAAACCATAAATAAACCACCCCTGAGAGATTGATTGATTTGATTTGTATGCCGCCCACTCAGCGTACGCCAACTCAGATGGCCATCCAATCTCCAAATAAAAGCCTCCAGTTGAAGGAGAGCCATTTGCTTCAGGGTATTATTCCCATGCAGATGCCTTCACCTATTTAGGATTCCCTGGAAATGGCATGGAGAGATATCCTGCCTATCTCTCCAACCTGGAGATTGTCCTTAGGTATCCATATAATTATAGCCATTGATACCCTTGTTGTCCTCCATGAACTTGTCTAATCCTTTCTTAAAGCTGTCAAGACTGACAGCTGTCACCACTTCTTCTGGCAGGGAGTTCCATAGACCAGGGATCCTCTGGGTGAAAAAGTACTTTCTCTTATTTGTTTGAGAACTAGTAAAACAGTTTTTCCTTATCTACTTTGTCCACACCGTGCATGATTTTATAAGCTTCAATCAGGTCACCTCTTAGACGCCGTCGTTCAAGAGTGAAGAGCCCCAACCGTTGCAGCCTCAGATGGTAAGGAAGGTCTTCCAGTCCCCTCATCATTTTGGTTGCCCTCCTCTGCACTTACTCTTGAGGGTAAGGTCAAGGGAAAGGTTGACCTTGCTTGAAAGTCAGTCATACACGACTCTAGGGTTCAGTGCTCATTTCTGTTTATCTACTTGCAATTTCTAGCTTTCGAACTGATAGGTTGGCAGGAGCTAGGACAGAGACGGGAGCTCATTCCGTCTTGCAGCTCTCGGGTCTTGAACTGCTGACTTGCTGGCCTTTCAGTCGTCAAGTTCCGCGTCTTAACCACCAAGCCACGGCAGTCCCTTCTCTCGAGGGTACGCAAGAGCAAAAGTCAAAATGATTGCTGAGCTAGGGGCCACCTCTCACACATTTGTGTCTCTGGTTTTTACTGTCTAAATGCCAAATTCTACATTTCTTTAAATCTGCTGAAACCCTTTTTGTTTGTTTTTTGTTTTGCCCTGGCCCCATTCTACACCCCCCCCCCATCACTGAGGATCTTCCTCACTCCATTTTGGGAATCCCTTGCTGGTTAAAATACTCGGAGACTGAGTGTTTCATGGTCCTGAAAATGGGGGAAACATTGCCTTGGCCTCAGGAGCTCCTCCGAGATTGCACCTGGTGCAGGTTGCCTTGCTACCCTGGGATGCAGCTCACCTGGCCTTGGGACACCTGAGCCCATGAGGAGAAGAAGAAGCCATCCCCTGTTTGCCTGTCCTGGAGAGCAGCCCCCCCCTCTCCTTGCTTCCTTTAGTCTACCTGCACAAGGTGAAGCATCGTCTTTCTTTTGGGAGAAGGCGGAAGCAAAGCCAGTGTTCAGAAGCCCTGCTTTGCTCAACCACTCCTTAGCATTTCTCCTCATGCACTCATTTCCTTTCTCTGCCTTTTGCCCTCCTGAACTTCTTCCCACACATCTTCATTGTCCCTTAGATTGTCCTCTAGTTCCATCTCTTAGGTCAAGTCCAAGGTCTCCCTTGCTTGGAAACCAGTTGTATCCGACTCTAGGGTTCAGTGCTCATCTCTGCTTGTAGCTGTCTGCATCTGCAGATGTTTCTGTGGACATGTCGCAGGCATGACTAACCACTGGAGTGCACGGAACATTGCTTACCTTCCCACCAC
Source organism: Bradypodion pumilum (assembly GCA_035047305.1). Lineage (NCBI taxonomy): Eukaryota > Metazoa > Chordata > Lepidosauria > Squamata > Chamaeleonidae > Bradypodion > Bradypodion pumilum. The sequence goes on from JAWDJD010000003.1 coordinate 1,893,536, forward strand.
AGTGGTCCCTATTTATCTACTTGCAATTTCTTGCTTTCGAGATGGGCGTTCACTCTGTCATGCAGCACTCAGGCCTCGAATTGCTGTACTGCAAATTCGATGTCTTAACCACTAAGCCACTGCAGTCCCAGTTCCATCTCTTAAAAGTGCCCCTTTTTAAACCTTAGCTCTTCTGAAATCTCCTTACACAGGTATCCGGATTTCGTTAGACGTTCCCACTTTTCTTTCTCTTCTACTCATTCTTTGCAACTGTACCATCAGCCTCTTACCTGTAAGGAACTCCCTTCCATCGTGGTGGCCACAGGGGAATCAAACTCCCAACCGTTGCCTCTGATGATCTATCCAGCTGGCTAGGATTTCCTTAAGCTTAATAAAAACCCATTTTCTTAAGGGCCAGACTGTGAGTTGCCTCTTCATCCTCCGCTTGACCTTTCCTCAGTCTCCTAAATCTCCACTGTCGTGCCCACTGGCTTTACCTTGCTGACCTGGCTCTTCCCTGTGGACAAGGGCCAAGTCCCGGAGGGCTGAGCTGCCTTTCCCTCCCTGCCTCCTCTTAAACAAACCATCCTTTTGCAATCATTGGCGTCTTGCATTTCTAAAGGGATATGTATGTATGTGCCTGGCATTTGGCAGCTGATCATCTTACTGAAACATTTTAGGGAAAGGTGAGCAAATTAGTATTTTTAGAATTAGCTGCTGGGAGGAATGCTGGGAGCTGTCGGTCAAAATCACAAACCGGCATCACCTATTATTTTAGGTGTGTGTGTGTGTGTGTGTGTGTGTGTGTGTGTGTGCATATCCCCAGGTGTTTTGGGCTGAGTGTTCCTGGATGTGCCATTCGGCATGGTGTGCAGAATCTTAGAGGTTTGCAATTCAGAAGTAATTTTTCCAAATTCTGCATCTCCCCCTACCCCCCACTCCTTCCTGCGGTCCTACCTCCTAGAGAAGGGCTGGAGATCTTTGGATCCTCCAGGCAGTTTAGTCTGTCCCTGCTCCTAGCTACAGCAAACAGGTGATTAACCAACCAGCCAACCAGCCAACCAACCAACCAACCAGCCAGCCAACCAGCCAACCAACCAACCAGCCAACCAGCCAGCCAGCCAGCCAACCAACCAACCAACCAACCAACCAACCAACCAACCAACCAACCAACCAACCAACCAACCAACCAACCAGCCAACCAACCAGCCAACCAACCAACCAACCAACCAACCAACCAAACCTCCCTTGCAGGAAACAGATAAAGATCAAAGTCTCCCTTGCTCGAAAGCCCGTGATTTCTGACTCTAGGGGTCGGGGTTCTCCATTTATATCCAGTGCCATCTGTGTCTGCAGATGTTTCTGTGGTCACGTGGCAGGCATGACTAGACACCGGAGCGCACAGAACATGGTTACCGTTTCTGCTGAAATAGTACCTATTTATCCACTTGCAATTTCTTGCTTTCGAACTGCCACCTTGGCAGGAACTGGAGCAGAGAATGGGAGCTCACTCCGTCACACAGTGCCTCGGATCTCTAACTGTCGACCTTTTGGCCATCAAGTTCAGCATCTTCTTTTTGTGCCGCATCCAATTCTGACTATTGGCTCTCCTCATGGCGATCAGCCATGAAGACTGTCCTGGGAACAATATAATGCAGTGACCTTCCATTGGCCTTCTCCATCGCAGCGTGGCACCCAACCCACGGATCCAGCTCCATGAGTCACTTTCTGCTCCTGTGCCCTTTTAGCACACAAAGTCATCATCATACCCAGGCTAGTATTGATGAAGCTGCTGCCCTCTATCAAGATGGATTCAAGAGGGACCATTTTACCCATTTGGGGACCATCACCACCCTTCCTGGTGGACTTCACAACCGAAGGCTGTTAGTCCTCAGGGATGCCAGGTTCGGCAATGAGTCGATGGCAATTAGGTCTACTCTATGATCCTAGCAAGATATAGCAACCACTTAAAGACCAAGCGCATACCACCACCACCACCCCATCAAAGGGTTTCAGATTAGGCAATGTGTTGCATCTACTGTTGGTTTTGCCCTGCCAAAATATCCCCCGGAATACCGGCTAGTGACTAGCAGTGCCTGCTCAAGGCTTTGCAGACTTAAAGCTCTGGAGATTCCAGAATTCCCACAGATGTCAGGCTCTGCGATGGCGAACCTTGGCACTCCAGATGTTCTTGGACTTCAATTGCCAGAAGCCCAAGCACCCTGTGAATCCACACAAATGGGTTTACTGCGATTCATCCGGCCCACGCTGCCCTTGTTGCTCCCAGAAGCGCTCGTACGGTCATGGCTGCTGGCCCTAAACATGTTTATTCTCCCCACATACAGCGATGCCTCTGTTTCAGGCCCTTCCACCTCTGGGGGAGAAGCGGTTGGCTGTTTTCAGGCTGTAACCGGAAAGTCAGTAGGGGGTCCCTGCATTTGTCCCTGTTCCTTCTCCATTTATTCTTTTCCTCATTATTTCCTGATGTATAGGGTGAGGGTTGCTCTGAAGGTGTTTTCCTGGAGGACATGGAGGCTTATGCATATCAGGCGCATATTTTGGGTCTCTTGGATGGTGCTGCGTGGAGTGATGGTCCATCCATTCCTGTATCCCACCCTCTGAGAACATTTAGTGATGCATGGGCACATTTTTCACCCAGGAGGGGATGGGGGTATTTGGATCAAAGCCTCCGTGTAGAGCCCGGGCTTAGGAGATGTAAAACTCCTCCAGACTTCCCATAATTCAGAGGCCCACAGATCAAAAAGGCCTGTCAGAAGCTGGCACAAGCTTTCCAGACAGATGCCTCGCTGTGCTCGCCTGCTCAGAGGGACCAATTGCCTTCTGTAAGTTTGCATTAATCCTAATGAGGCACATCCCGGGAACTCTTTCACGAAGTTTGAAATGGGAGCTATATGGCTTGATTAATGGGATGCCACAAGGAATTCTTCTCTCTCTCACACGGACACGGACACGGACACGGACACACACACACACACACACACACACACACACACACACACACACACACACACACACCAAATCCTTAGAGCAGGGGTTCCCAACCTTTTCAAGCTGGGGGCCAGGTCACGCTCTCTCAGTAAGCTTCGAGGGCCGGACGGCCATTTTGCCCTGCCTGCATGATGGGGTGGTGGCCATTTTGTCCCAACAGCTTCAAAGGGGTGGCCATTTTGTTTCTCGAATGCCCTTGGAGAGTTGGGGCCCACATGAAATGGCACTGTGGGCCGGATCCTGCCTACGTCCCTTAGTTTGGGAACCCCTGCCTTAGAGCATTGACTGGAAATCTTCCTTTTCTTTTCCTTTTTTCTAAAGAACCCGTGAATGGATGCACATGTTCCAGGAAGCACTTTTTCTCAAAAAGGCCAGTTGTTCTGGAGGGGCCCAGGGCTAATTTTCTACACCCAGAAGCAGAAAACCTCTGTGTTTTTAAGGAGCCCCTTCCAGTTTGCTTTCATTGGGGTGTAGATCATAAGGGATGGGGGCGAGGGTCCTGCAAACCAGTTTAGATGCAGAAAATCCCATTTTTTGCATCCTGGAGCACCTCAAAACTGTTCTTTAGTATTAAGATACAAGCTGATCTTTTTTTTTTTTTTTGAAACTGGCTTCCTAAAAAAGTCTGGTGGGGGGAGGGGGGAGGAAGAGAGAGAGAGAGAGAGAGAGAAAAGTTGAGGGGCTGTGTTTGTTGGAGATGATGCTTCATGCGTGGGGTGGGGTGGGGTGGGGTGGGGTGGGTGGTTCAGTAGAGCCTGGGATACATCTTCAGCCTCTACTTTTGGGATGTAAAAAGGGCTTTTTTAAATATATATCTATATATCTATATCTATATCTATATCTATATCTATATCTATATCTATATCTATATCTATATCTATATCTATATCTATATCTATATCTATCTATCTATCTATCTATCTATCTATCTATCTATAGATAGATAGATAGATAGACGATCTCTATAAGTCAGGAGTTCTCAACCTTTTTAAGCCGGGGGCCGAGTCACGCTCCCTGTGACAGCTTCAGGGGCCGGATGGCCATTTTGCCCTTCCTCCACCACATGGCACTTCCTGGTATGGTGGGCCACATGAAATGGTGCCATGGGCCGCATCCAGCCCATGGGCCACAGGTTGAGAATCCCCGCTATAAGTGATAGATGCTCTCTATAAGTGATGGCTAATAGCAACCCCCCTACTGAATGTAAAGTCAAGGGAGGAATGGCACTTCCCCTGACTCTCCCCCACCCAGACAATCCGAGGAAATGGGAAGAGCGCCTGCTGTGACAATCAGTGGTTCCTTGGCACTTAAGGAACTCCTGCTCTTCTGACCACTCAGCTCCCTGTGGCGCACAGCCGGGGCCTCAGTTTGGCTTCATCGGAATCGAAGTCTGAAAAACAAAGCTTGGGAAACACTGCTATGTGAATCCACACAGGTGGGTTTACTGCGTGTACGCCATTCGTGTGGATTCACAGAGCAGCATTTCCCAACCTTTGGTTCTTGGACTTCAATTCCCAGAAGGCCAAGTCGATTCTCCAAAGCACTGCTCAGCCAATGGACTGATTTGGGCATCTGGGAAGTGAACTCCCCCTGTGGGGCGTGCGCCCCACATTGGGAACCACTGGTCTATGGAGTGGAACTCTTTTAAGACCCATGGGAGGAGAATTCCTTTGTTCCTGGTCTAACTCCTTCCTGCGGAGCTCTAAGGGTGCTTTGGTTCTTTTGTCAAGAAAGCGCATCGTTTGGGGAGATTTTTAAGCGGCTGAATGGCTGCTCAGACAATGCGCCCTACATGTAGACTCCTGGAAGCTGTCTCCATGCCAGCTAATTATTAAGGCAAATTGTTTTGGCCCTGAGCCTCGGCCTCTTCCGTTCCTCCCATCTGGCTGTCCTGGAGCAAAGGACCTTAAAGGTCGGCCAGGTAGATTCTAGATGTAGGTGGGCTAATACCTTTTCAGAATGCGCAACAAAGCCTTTTTTCCAATGCATTCCTATGGGAAACCGTGCTTTGCCAGGGTGGGCAAACTACTAGCTCAGGGTGGGCCAAGCCCCCTGCCCCCCTCTGTCTATGGTCCTCCAGGTTGGAGGAGCCAGGGATTTGCAGAGGACACAGAATTGACCAAGGAGGGTCTGGAGGAGACCAAACTTCGTCCAAAGTGGCTGCATGGAGGACAGTTTCCCACTTGAAGGGCTGCCAGGGGATGAATCCTGCTTTTGAAAGCCTCTTCCATTCCAAGGACAGTTTAGTTACTTCAGCTTTCCGTAAGCATTTTGGACTTCAGTTCCCAGAAGCTTAGGTTAATTCCCCAAACCACTATGGTGGCTCAAGTGGTTAAGATGCTGAACTCACTAACTGGAAGGTCGGAGTTCGATTCCCGAGTACTGCAGGACGGAATGAGCTCCCGTCGTCTGTCCCAGCTCCTGCCAACCAAGTAGTTCAAAAGCAAGAAGTTGCAAGTAGATATATAGGGACCACTTCGGTGGGAAGGTAAACAGAATTCTGTGCACTCCGGTGTCTAGTCATGCGTGTCATGTGTCTACAGAAACGTCTGCAGATGCAGGCAGTACAGGTTCTTTGGCTATAAACAGAGATGAAGACTGAACCCTAGAGTCAAGGGTTACCTTTACCTTTACCTAAGCATTCCAGGTTGACTTCTTTCATAATCCATGTGGAAGCTTGCAAAAGGGGACTAGAAAAGCAGTGTGTTTATTGACGGGAAATAAAACATGGGATGTTTCTCTAAACACCTCTTTCCCACTGCTTTGTGAACAAAGGCCCTGGGATATTTCTCCGCATCCATTTCACGTTCCTTGATCACTGTGCTTCGGGTCAATATGTGCTGCTCAGTGCATCCCAAAAGAGGCCGTGCTCTTCAGTTCAGAGGCTGGATGGTGAACCACAGATGGAATGAGTAGGACTTCTCTGTCACAGAAGTTGTGGACATGAAAGTCCCTCCAGGGATTTAAGATTCCATGCGCACAACTGAGAGAGTCCCAAAGCCTAGCTGGGTGAAAAGGCTGTAGACCAAAGAGCAATGGGGCTTCAGGGGGGCAGCCCAGCTAGCAGTAGGGGCCAGCTAGGGTGATATCCAAACTTGCCAGGTGGGTCCTGGCTGGGCAACTCTTGTCTGGTCAGTATTTTTGCAACGTTTGCAAGGTTCTTCCTCTGGCATTTCTCGTGGCCTCCACCAGCATTATTTGGTGTTCTTGAAGATGTCTTTGATGTTATCTCTCTGCACCTTCCTCTGGATCTGCCTCGTGGTCCTTGTCTTTCTTCTCTTTCCACCTACGATGCCTTGTATGGTCTGGACTTCCAAGGCATTCTCTCCACCTTATTTGCTGTCTCTGTATGTAGTTTAAGATCAATTCTATTCCAGTCCCTTAGAATCTCATTCCTGATTTCATCCCTTCTAGTCACTCCCTCAGCCATCTCATTTCCGTGGTGACCAACTTTTGCTTGTGTTTTGCTATAAGTGTCCATGTTGAGCACTGGTAACATAAGGTGGGATTGAACAGGCTTTGTATGAGGTGTTTCTTTCTGCTGATTGGTATTGCCTTGCGTTGTAAGGGCGGAGCGCACTGTCCCAATATTTGGTTTGCCTTTAGTGCACCGCAGGTTAATCTCCATTTTGCCATCTTCAGTGAATGTTGTTCTTTGGTACTGGAACTCTGCCACTTGTTTGAGACGCTATTTAAAGCATGTTGTTTCCTTCCACCTGCCGTTTCCTCAGTCTTTTCTAGGCATAGATTGATTCTCACATTATTTATCTTGCAGTCTTGGCTCATGAATGCAAAGCGTTGCTGTAATTCCTTAGCTGTACTTGCTATCGATGCCTGATCATCATCTGCAAAAAGCAATTCGATGATATTGTTCCCATTCATGCTCCAGACTGCTGCTGGGCCTTCCCCCAGCGTGCGTGTGTGTTTTAAAAACCACCTCTCTTGTGGAGGAGACCTGAAGAACCTTGCCTGGATTTGTACATGGTTCTAAGAAAGATTGGCCCACGGGGTGCCCAAACTACAGTCCATGGGCCAGATCCGGCCCCCAATGCCAATTCATCTAGTCCACACCACCCTTGTCACTCCTGGAAGCAGAAGTAAAATGTGCCCGTACATCCACTTCTGGGAGCGACGAGGGTGGTGTGGGCAGGATGAATTGGTGTCAGGGGCCGGATCTGGCCCATGGGCCATAGTTTGGGTGCCCCTGGTTTTAGCAGAGAAAATGGAAGTCTAAAAATCTATTCATCCTGTTGCAAAACAGATTGCAAGGCACGTTTTGCTTCCGCTTCTGGTGGAAGGAACCACGTGACTGGCCCACGGCCTGAAAGGTTTGGGCACCCCTGCTTTAGCATGTTGTGTTAGTCTCAAGGATGAGAATCCGATTCCTCCCTTTGAAGCTGCATTTCCCCGCGGAACAGTTCTTGTTTGGGTTTGGCTGCCCGGGACTTCTTGACTTCTCCAAGGCTGCCCCGTCCAAACCCAATGAGGCGTCCTGCGTACACTTGGGTCAGTCACCTTTGTGCCCTTAAAAGCAACAGGTGCGCTGAATGCTTTTGTAGAAGTGCCAAACCAGAGGGGGGTGCGCTGTGGGGCAGGCAGGGCAGAAAAACAAGAGCTTCAGATAAATAATTGAAGGCTCTCTCAGCACCCTGGATTCATTCTAATGAGGATGCTTGGATCGATAAATAAATCAACAAGATTAAAAAACATGAGAGAGAGAGAGAGAGGGTGAATTTGAGGGCATAAATCACGGGTGCCCAAACCTTTCGGGCCGTGGGCTGGTTATGTGGTTCCTCCCACCAGAAGCGGAAGTAAAACATGCCTTGCAATCTGTTTTGCAACACGATGAGATAGATTTTAGGCTGCCATTTTCTCTGCTTAAACCAGGGGTGCCCAAACTATGGCCTGTGGGCTGGATCCGGCCCCCAATGCCATTTCATCCGGCCCACTCCACCCTCATCACTCCCAGAAGTGGAAGTAAAACGTACCCTTTGCTTCCGCTTCTGGGAGCGATGAGGGAAATGAGGGGTGGATGAATTCTCGTCAGGGGCCGGATATGGCCCACAGGCCATAGTTTGAGCATCCCTGGCATATGTGGAAGCACCTGATCATCTTTAATTCCTCTTCCCACCCCCTGCTGTTTTTGTTAGTGGTTTAATAAATACAACATTATTTAAACCTGTCAATTCATCTTTCAATTAGCGAATTACTTTTGCAAACAAGGTGAGAGGCAGGAAGGCAAGCGGCGTAATTATACTTGTTCCTTTTTTATTTTATTTTCCTTAGGTAGGATTTAACATGCCATTTAGCCCCACGCCAATTTGCTTCGGCAGATGAAGATTGACTTCATTCCCTTCCCTTGCTCAAAAGCTGGTCTTATCCGACTAGACGTTGGAGCAGATGAAATGCTGTTACCAATCCCGCCCAAGTGGTACCTGTTTATCTACTTGCAATTTCTTGCTTTCAAACTGCTAGTTTGGCAGGAGCTGGGGAGCTCACTCCGTCGTGCAGCACTCAGGCCTTGAACTGCTGACCTGCCAACTTTCTGGTTGTCAAGTTCAGCATCTTTAACCACTAGGTCACCACAGCCCCCCCCCCCCCAATGGGTGCAAATAGCTTCTGTTTAATTCCCTTTTATTTTTTATTATATTTATACCCCACCCATCTAGGAGAGTTTCCTACTCTGGGTGACTAACAACAGAAAACTAACACATTAAAAACAGTCACTCATTTTTAAAAAAATACATATAAATATACCAGGAACAAAAATTCTATTGGCGACAGAGGAAGATAAAAACTCTTCCTTCTGGGGTTTTATTGTAACATATCCTGGGGGCTAAATACTGAAAGTGTGAAGGAAATGTGCCCAATATTCTCTGAGCTTGTAGCAATTGCAATTACACTTATATTCCTTGCCCCAAATAGCCCTTAGCGCACTCTCTCAGAGGTTTGCAAGCTAATTAGCATTTTGTCCCCAACATGCTGGGGACTCATTTTCCCCACCTGGGAAGGATAGAAAGCTGAGTCAACCTTGAACCCTGGCCAAGATCGATCTCACAGCAGTTTAACCTCTGCGCAACCAGAGCTCAATAGATTTTGTCTAACCTTTTCAGGCCATCAGGGGAACTTCGATTAAGAAATAAGGAAAAGGTTTGTGTATTGCCTTCCTGCACAGGGATGTGCAGGAAGGCAATATACAAGTGTGAGAATTAAATTAAAATAAATTAAATTAAATTAATGGGGTTAAATCCCATGTTATTGCATTTGCAGCTGGATTTCTCTTTCTGCAACCACTTACCCTGGCCTCTCCCCTTTCTAAGAGCCTTCCTCTCCGTCCTTCCAGGGCTGCGGAGAGAAACACGGGCACCCATCTGTTTGCAGAAAAACCTGGCCCCCCTTCCCTGTTCTTTTGGATTAAGTGTTGTGTGCCCGCAGGTTCTTAGCTGGCAAATCTAAATAAAATACAACGAGAAAATTGTCGTTTGGGGAAAGAAATCTCCGCTTGATGCATGGATTCTCGAATGGCATTGAACACAAAGCAAAGTGGGGCAATCTCTGCTTCAGAGGCTCAGAACAGGAGCATCTTCCTTGAACATGCGATGTGCCGTTGGGGTAATTTGTGTGTATATTATAGTATTTCTGGATCAGAGCTGGGAAGCAGGGCTTTGCCAGACGTCAACTCACAGCTGGAGAAAATACGACGACACAGAAGCCATGGTTGTATGGAGCTCTCGTGTACATTTTGGTTCTATTGATGCTCCCCAAAAGAAGGGCTTTGAAATGCAGCAGAGAAAAGGGGGAAATGGCATTTAAAAGATGGGAGTGATTCTCTCTCTCTCTCTCTCTTTCTCCTTTCCTGCTACAGAAGGAGCTTCTCTCTTAAATGCCAAACTCCCATTTAGGGCTCAAAGCCCACCAGTTGCAACAGCAATCACACTGACATCCCACCCCACCCACAATGCTTCGTGCATTCTCTGGGTGGCTCACAAGTTTATTAGCATTTTGCCTCCAACATGCTGGGTCCTCATTTGCCCAACCTTGGAAGGATGGGTGAGGTTGAGTCAACCTCGACCCCATCAGAATCAAACTCACAATGTTCTGGCTGCAGTTTAGCAGTTTAACCCCTGCACCAGGGCTCTATGATGACAGGTTGCTTACCTGTAACTGTGAGTCATTTTTGTGGTCCTTTGTGAATCCACACAAATGGACTTACTGCACAAACATGAAATAAACCCATTCATCTGGATTCACAGAGACCATGAAGAAGAACTCAATAGAGTGTGGTGGCAGAAATAGATGTTGTAGGTAGCCCATAATTACAGTAGATCATTGTTATACTTAACAAGGATATAGCAATAGCAATGACACTTCTATACCTACCCCATAGTGCTTAGTGCACTTAGTGGTTCATGAGTTAATTAGCATGTTGCTCCCAAACACATGCTGGGAACTCATTTTACTGTCCTCAGAAGGATGGAAGAGGCTAAGTCAACCTGGGCCCCCGTCAGGATTGAACTCACTATGTTTTGACTGCATTACAGCAGTTTAACCATTGTGCTACAAGGGCTTTTTTCTTGCAAACACAAGATAGTCTGTCTGTCTGTCTGTCCTGGGAAAGAGAGAATGCAATCCTGACCTTCTTCAGGAGGTCTCCCAGGTGCTGAACCCTATTCCTTCCACCCCTGCCTGAAACTGGTTCAACCGCTGGCCTTTTCTCCTGTGGATGACATTCAGGCTCAGAACTGGCATGTGCTCCTGGAGACAGAGTCACTGGCCGCCACACTGGGCACCTGGGTGTGGGGAGGAAGGTGCAATTTGGCACTTGCGAACCAGCCCCTCTTTGAAACAGAAGACATGCCTTCTCTGTGTTGTACATGTGTGTGTGAGTTGTGACTCCCAGGGAGGCTCTGCCAAGTGGTCCCTTAATCAAGAGTGTTGGCTGGGGCCTTTGGGGACCCCAGTTCAAGACCCCACCAGCCCAAAAAACATGCAGAGCAAAGGATAAGAAACAAGGACAGCTGGTGGGATAGCTCAGTGATAGGTCTCTGGCTGCAGAGCCAAAGGTTGGAAGTTCGATTCCCACCCCCACCCCCAAGTCCCTCTTGGGAGGAGAACCAGCCTGGATGTTCGACGGTTGTTGGTCCCTCAACACTTGTTACCAATGATAGACTGCATCTGACTAGAGAAGTTCAACTGAGCTCCATAGACTAATTTTCACTGTGAATTCCTTCCGTTGTAAACTAAAGCATTTAAGGATGCCCATTAACATCAGAAATACCCTCTCCTCGTTTGTTAATAGGCACCCATCCTACTACCAATATTTGGGACTTTTCTTTCGGGGGCTGGCTTGCTCACTGTGGGAATATTGTGATGAACACCTGCATCCACTCAATGCTCCACTCCAACAGTGGTTCTATTCTCATTCATTCAATCCATTTACATTCCACCCATTTAACAATACATCACTATAGGCAGTGGTTGAACAACAAATAACCAAGCCCCAGGGGGGGGGGGGGATGGAAATAAAACCCAGTATAAATTTAAAAAACCCAGCTAGGAGAGAGCCTTGTTGGGCTGTGGGGGCTTGAGAGGTCTAACTAGGCAGTGTTGCCAACCTCTTGTCAATGATGTTAGGCCGGGACTAAAACTCACCAACACATCCTCCATTGGAGCTCTTGGGCAAGGTGGAAAGCGGAGGGCACATGTCATGGTTCATTTAGCCAGCGGGTGATGTGAGAGCCAAATGGCTAAAAACCGCATGTAAATGGACTTGATTTCTCAGGTCCATTTGCATGTGTGGAATCTCCTAATGGAGACGTGTACCAAAGCGCGGTCTCATCACTGAATAACGACTCCAAAGTATCCCACCACAAATATCCTCCCAAAAATGACAATAACAATAAAACACATAGTAATATTTCACCTTTGCCAAGATGAAGGCAGCAAAATAGTTTGGGCAGGGAAGCGGGGGGGGGGAGAGAGAAAATAATTACCGTATTTTCCGGCGTATAAGATGACTGGGCGTATAAGACGCCCCCCAACTTTTCCAGTTAAAATATAGAGTTTGGAATATACTTGCCGTATAAGACTACCTCTCTTCCAATGCACACCAAATAAAAATTAACCCACACTCAACCCGAAGACGTGCAGCCCTCCGAGTCGAATGGGCAGGTTCTGGTGGAGAGCCAATCCACGCTCACGTTCTCCTCCTCGAGGTACAGGAAGATGTGTGCAGCTTGCTTCCCCTTGCTTCATACTCCCCGCACAGAGCAGGGACTCGGCCGCGGCACCCCCCACCATATGCGCCGGACATATGAAGCAAGGGGAAACAAGCTGCAGTTAAGTACCTGTCCCATAAGACGACCCCCGACTTTGGCACAGATTTTTCGGGGTTAAAAAGTTGTCTTATACGCCAGAAAATACAGTAATTGAGAGGCAGCAGATTCTTAAACGTTTGCTCAAACAATTCAGCTTTAGGCAGCTTGCAAAAAATAGGCAAAGATGGGACCTGATGAAGCTGTACTGGGAGGGCATATCGGCAGCGTTGGAGCCACGGCTGAAAAAGACCAATGTTTGTAGGAATACCAGCTTGTTCTTCTTATGTCAGCAAAATGTCACCCATTCAGACAAGAGGAGGGACAAGCAGACTTGAGGGAAATCCCAAGGTTTGCAGTGGTTTCCTCCTAAGAAGGAAGGATGGATGGATGTGTGGAACTCCCTGCCAGAAGAAGTGGTGACAGCTGTCAGTCTTGACAGCTTCAAGAAAGGATGAGACAAATTCATGGAGGACAAGGGTATCAATGGCTATAATTATGGATACTTAAGGACAACCTCCGGGTTGGAGAGATAGGCAGGATATCTCTCAATGCCATTTCCAGGGAATCCTCAGCAGGTGAAGGCATCTAATTGGGAAGAATACCCTGAAGCAAATGGTGAGCCACTGTGTGAGACAGAATGTGGGACCGGATCATGGGCTCCTGTGGCCTCTTCCAGCAAGGCGGTTCTTATGTCCTTATGTTCTTATGTGTTTGAGGCTTGATAAAAATGCAGGTACAGGAAAGGGTTAGGGCTGGATGGTGTTTTCATGCCACACAGGTTGCTAAGTGTTAATTTAATGTGGCGCCTCCAAGGAAGAAGACTCTTTTGTCTGAACTCTGTTGACGAATTCTGCAAACTGTTGTCAGAAGAAGTGCTCTCATTTAAGCTGAACAGCCTTGAATGCTGTCCTCTTTCTTTCTTCATGGGGGAAGGCGTGTTCCTTCTTTTCTGTTTTTTTGCTCCTTAGGAAAGGCTCTTTGTCAAGTACACCTGAGAAAGAACGTAGAAGGAGCTCTGCTTTCTGTACGGCTATGGGCATCGCCCACCCTTCTTGTGATGCCCCCCCTGCCACTTCACAATTAACACCAGTGGCCCCGATCCAGAGGAAATTCATCGTCTCACTGAGAGAAGCTGTGGGTGTAGTGGAGATAGTGTGAGGCTTGGGTCCAAGAGACCTGGGTTCAAATCTCTACTGTGTAGGAATCGGGGCCGCTAGGGCGGCCGTTGGGTCCCGGAGGAGACTGATCAAGTAACGATACGAGGCAATATGGAGCGAGATCAGATCAGTCGTTTATTGAGGAAAAAGCATCATCATATATAGATCAGAAGGCAATGCAGGGAAGAACCGTCACCTGACAGAAAATCACATCACCCATTTACTCGGGTTAATGGGAAATCTCTCTGGGGGAAGTTAATTAACTCGGGCAAACACTGACAGGGGAAAACCATTGTCTGAGGCTTACGCCAGGGTAAATATGGCTTCTATTTGCACCAAAGATTAGGCTGATCTGTGGGTCAGTAATTGCTTAATGGGTAACGGAGGTTAGGGATCTGCTCTCTCAGCAGAACCGCCGGTCAGGTCGGGTGTGGGTGAATCAACCCTTATGATTTATACTATTAATTCGCTCCCCCAATTTCCGTGCTGGCAAGGGCCAGTGACCAGGAACCTCTTTCGCCGGTGTAACCTCTGCCAGAGGCTAGTTATGCCAATTGGGCATGCGGAATCCGCATCTCCCCTTTTTCTATTGTTTAGGAACCTGACAGGCGACTCTGCGCAAGAGGGGCATCAGCTGATGAGCGGGAATGACGCTTCGGGGTTCCCCCCACGAGGGGCACCTTGACAACAGTGAGAACAGTGAGGGGATACATTGCATGAAACAGCATCCTGCTATGCCTAGCACTATCACCCCCACGATCACTTGGAGCGTCGTCTGGAGCCACCCCCACGGGAGCCATGACCATAACGAACTCCACCAATCCCATATCGAACCCTGCTTAATGTTCTTGACTAGGGTGTGGAGGTCCGTGAGCTGGCTCTGGACCTTGCGTGAGTTGTCAGTGAGATTAAAGCAACACATGCCATGGACAGATTCGCAACCCAAGTGGTGCAATAACAGAAGATAGTCTATAGCCGCTCGATTGTCAAGAATGGCATGGCGAAGCTCTGCCTGCTCCTGATTGAGCAGCGCTATCGCTGAGGAGGTATGGTTAATGGCTTTTGCTAATCCGCAAGCCAATTGACCGATTCTCTGAGCGTTGCCGACGGCTAAGCCTGGCACGCCAAGTATGCTGACTGCCAATGAGACGTACTCAGCTGGGCTAAGGACCCTAATGTTGCTATCACATGAGCTGTCTAACTGGGTGGCACGGGTGTGTCGAATGGGTGAGGAGACATCTGAAACATTTGTGCTTGGGGTGACCATATCCTTAGTAGGGAGTAACAGTGTCAAACGACTAATGCAACATATAGCATCTGATACATTTGTGGGAATGTAGTTCCACGTATACTGATTACATGTAAAGAACCATCCTGAAGGTAGGGTAACATGAGCATACATTAAGCCAAGTGTCTGTGGGTTATTACAAGTCCAATTGCCGCTGCCGACTTCAAGGCAACGGCGCCTACGGCCGACTGCGGAGCAGCCGGTCATTCGAGCACAAGTAGAGTTCGGGCTGACCGCCACCCGAGGAGTGTGGAGAGTGGCTGCGTCAGCTGGCAAAGTCATTGTCAGCCGCATCTCCCAGCGGGGGTATTCCGAGGAACTTGCTGGGTTGTACGGGCTGAAAATCCGTTTCACTAGCCAGTCGCCATCCCTGGTGTGCGCGTCTGGAGTGTGGCACACTGGGATGAGACAGGTGCTCAAGATTGAGGCAGAACCAATGTCCTGCTTCAGGCAAAAATCGGACTGGTTGACGAGACCCGCCAACCTCTCCCATATGTTGTAGTGCATCCGGGCAGAGAGGTCTCCGCCTGGCATCAAATCGTTGGCCTTCAGTGAGGCAGCCTGAACGCCTCCCCCCGCAAGTAGGGAGAGGATCAGGATGATGGTGACTGCCATGGTGTTGGCAGTAATCAGGGAAAAGACTGCAGCTACGATGTTCTCCGGCGTTGGCTCCCATTCCTCGCGCCGGACGACGTCCTCGGCCTCACAGCAAAGGATCTTGACCATCCCCCAGGTGACCTTCGGCTCCGTCCGCTGTCGCCGCTTCTTCCGACGGGTCCTCTCGGTCAGAGTGAGGTCCTCCATCTCCGGGATCGGACTCGGGTCGGCCTGGGTCCACGCCATGTGGTTCCAAATGAGGCTTGACACACCGGGCTGGAATCCAAACGACACCTGTAGGAGACATAACTGCAGCATACCCTCTTCCCCAGGTTACGAGTGGCGCTGGGCCCCTCCAGGAAGGGTCCGGTGGCACCCGGTATCGGACCATCGGTTGCGGGAGAGCTTCCGAGCGGCGGAAGTGTTTCTCCTGCGGCGTGCAATCGGAAAAAACATTAAAGTGATTGTACGTGAACAATACCTTATTCAGACAATGCTGTGCCTGACCCTGTGACTTGGGGAGGGCTGGTGGCTCCCCCCTTTCTGTTTGTTTGTCAATATAGGACTTTAGCATCCGATTGACCCGTTCCACAATCGCTTGCCCCTGCGGGTTGTAAGGAACGCCAAAAGTATGCTTGATATCCCAAGTGGCCATGAAGTTAGCCAACTGCCTAGAACTGTAGGATGGTGCGTTATCGGTTTTCACGTGCCGCGGTTTGCCCATCGCTGCGAAGCAGGAAAGGAGGTGCTGCTCCACGTGGGAAGCAGTCTCCCCTTTCTGCGCCGTTGACCAAACGAATTGTGAAAAGGTATCAATGCAAACGTGCATGTACTGCCATCTGCCAAACTGCGGAACATGTGTGACGTCCATTTGCCACACCTGATTAGCCTCTGTCCCTCGTGGGTTGACCCCCCACGAGGGCCCCCCCGGTGCCCCCGCACAATGCTGGCAAGAGCGAACTATGCCTTGGGCTTGAGAAAGTGGCAGATTGAATTGTCTGGCGAGCACTTTGGCATTCTGGTGAAAGAATGCATGACTTTGAATTGGCGTAGTGAAAACACCTAACACTGAACGTTGCTGAATTTCCTTTGCAGCCGCATCCGCTCTGCTATTGCCCACGGAAATCGGACCCGGTAGGTCTTGGTGACTTCGGATGTGGGCGATATAGAGCACTTCCGTGCGGTTTCGCAAATGAAATTGAGCAGTGAGGAACAAAATCAGCAAGTTTTTGTCTATCGTGGGAGTGATGTATGCTCCCGGTAGACTGTGAAGCAAATTCCTAACATACTGACTGTCAGTAATGATGTTTAGGCGCTCTTTGGCGAAGGTGCACAAAGCGAGGTTCACCGCTGCCAACTCTGCCCGCTGTGCGGACTTCTGTGGAAGAGTTAACAGCGTGCGCCAAGCCTGGCCCTCCTGCCAAGTTAAGACACCATATGTGTGACCCCCGTCCGTGAAAACTGTCCTGGCCCCCTGAAGTGGAACCAGCGAGAGCAATTCGAACAAGCTGACTGTCTGCGTTTGAAGCGAGACAAGTCTGGGGTCTTTCGGCAAGTGGTATGCCAAGCATCCGGTGAATCCCTCCAAAGCAATTGGGAGCAAGTCACCGAGCTGCATCAACTGCTGAACCTGCTCTTTGGTGAACGGGACCACGATCTTTGCTAAGTCGTGCCCTGAGATGTCCCTAGCTCTCAGCCTTCCGCGGTAAACCACCGCAGAGACCAATTCTTGGGGAGGAACGATGTTTCGGGAAGAGGTGTTCGGCAAGTACACCCATTCCATGATATTCGCTCCTTTCTCGGAATCTACTCCTAGGGCTCCAGTGAACATGGATCCTGCCCGAACTATGTACAAGTTCAGGATCGGGGCATATGGCCCCTGAGCAATCTGTCCACCCACCTTTGGCTGAGAATTTGGTTGACTTTTTCGAGGGCCAAGCGCGCCTCTCGAGAAATTTGTATCCGGTCTGCCGGCTGCTTACCTAGCGTGAGCAGCGAGAAGAGCGGTTTCAAAAGATCCGTATCCAATCTGAAATACGGTCTGGCCCAATTAATGTTCCCTAAAACCTGCTGCAACTCTACCAGGGTGACTGAGTCCTTTAAATTGATCTGAGGCAAGACTGGTGCTGCAAAAGAACGGAGAAGCCGATGACCCAAATATGAGAAGGGCTCGGTTCTCTGCACTTTCTCTGGGGCAATGAGTAACCCTTTCTCCCCCAGGCTGGCCTGGAGGTCTGAAAACATTTCGCTGCCGAGTTGCGGCACTGCGACCAAGATGTCGTCCATGAAGTGGCATACTAAGGCTGTGGGGTGAAGGCTTCGAAACTTTGCCAGTGCGTTGTGAACATAAATTTGGCACAGGGTGGGCGAATTGAGCATGCCCTGTGGCAAATATTTCCACGCGTAACGCTGCGTAGGCTCACTGTGGTTCACAACCGGCACCGTAAAGGCGAACCTTTCCCTGTCCCTGGGGTCTAAGGGAATGGTGTAAAAGCAATCCTTGAGATCTACAACTAGGATCTCCCACCCGTCGGGAATCATATTTGAATTTGGGATGCCGCATTGAAGCGGACCCATTGGCTGTATGCATTTATTGATCTCTCTGAGATCGTGGAGGAGTCGCCACTTCCCCGACTTCTTCTTGATGACAAAAATGGGCGAATTCCAAGGACTAGTGGACTGCTCTATATGTCCTGCGTCTAGCTGTTCTTTAACCAGTTGCTTTAGGGCGACTAATTTCTCTCCCACTACCGGCCATTGCTCCACCCAGACCGGCGTATCGGTGAGCCATTTAAGTGGCAACGCCATTACCCGAAGGTAAGCGTAGCACTGTACTGCTGTAAAATGTCTCGCCCCCAAAGGTTGATGTGCACGTCCAGAATGTGCGGCCGAATGACCGCCGTGCCGTCAGCCTTTGGGATTGTGACTTCCACCCACTCCCGGCTCCTAAACGCCTCCTGGATGCCGCCTACCCCCCACACATCGGAGACCGGCTCAATGGCCCACTCCCGTGGCCACTGGCTTCGGCTGACCACACTCACATCAGCTCCGGTATCTAATAGCCCTGAGAATGATTTTTTATTCAAAAATACCTCGATAACTGGGCGCTGTTTCCACTCAATGTTGGACTCCACTGTCGCTAAGACTTGGTATCCTTGCACTGCCTCCCTTGCACTCGAGCGGTCTGCTGACCCGGACTCTGAGCTGTCCCTGAGCCTTCCCTGGCTATCTGCTGGCGAGTTACAAGGAACCATAATCAGTTGCGCTAATGTGTCTCCTTTGTGAATTGTCTGGGGTAGGTGTGTCCAAAGCTGAACTTGGAGAACGCCTGAAAAATTGGAGTCAATGACTCCCGGATTTACAAGAATTCCGCGTGCTCCTGCTACACTGCGAGGCAAAACTAAACCTATGAAGCCTTTGGGCAGGGGTCCCATGTACTGGGAATCCACCAGATAGACTGTGCCTGGCAAGTCGCATGTGACGTCTGCCTGGCAAGTCAATTCTAGCCCTGTGCTACCCTTGGGGCTGGCCTGTGCCTTCGCAGTGCCTGGAATGTGAATGGAATCTAGTCTAGTTCTGGCGCACCCAGAGCAAGGGATGTCTCTGTTTGGACCAGGGCCAGAGACGTGCCCGCGTTCCACTTTCCCGAATTCGGACAGTGTCTGGCCCAATGGTAGCCTTTCTTACACTTCGGACATGGGGTGTTTGGAGCCTTGGAACGGCCGGAATTTTGTCCGCCTCCCTTGGATCGGCACTCCCTAGCGAAGTGACCGACCTTGCCACAATTGTGACATGCCCCTTGATTTCTATTCTTCGGTCTTCTACCCCCTTGCACCGCTGCGTCCAACAGACCCATTTTATAGGATTCTGTGCCAACGTCGGCGCAAGCTCTAATCATGTCCGTGAGAGTCAAGTCGGGACGATTACTCAGTGACTGCAAGATCTTACGGCAGTCTAAATTGGCATTGTCTTTGGCCAATTTCATCATGAGCTCTTGTTGGGCTTCTTCGTTATTGATCTGTCTACTGATCATTCCATCTAGGGAGGTTCCGGTGAATCATATAGGTGTTGTGACGGGCATGGGGCGATATGGCGGGTACCGTGGGGCGGGCCGCACTCGGGGAATGCGGGTCCGATGTTTAAGTGCGGTCCCTCATTCCAGCCCTGCAGGTACATCTCTGGGTCCTGAGCAGCAGATCCGGAGTGACCCCGCCCTTAGGCTGCTGCTGGTGAATGCCAGATCGGTCTGCAATAAGGCCCCCCTGATTCAAGATGCCATCCAGGATGGGCTGGCCGATCTGGCATGCATCACCGAAACCTGGCTGACTCCTGAAGATGGAGTACCTCTGTCGGACATGTGTCCAGCTGGGTTCGGTATCTGGCACCAGCCTAGAGGTGAGGGGAGGGGCGGTGGTGTCGCCATTGTTGCCAGGGAGTCTTTGGGAGTTGCTAGGGCCACTGCTCCACAAGTGGCTGGTTGTGAGGCCCTGCTTCTACGGCTGGGCCCCAAGGGTCAGTTGGGGATCTTGCTCCTGTACCTGCCCCCTTGCAGGGTAAGGGATGCCCTGCCTGAGCTCCTCGAGGCCGCCTCGATGCTGGCGTTGGAGTTCCCGAGACTTATGGTTCTCGGGGACTTCAATTTGCCATCGCTGGGGATGGCTTCTGAGGTGGCAAGGGAGTTCATGGCTTCCATGGCAGCCATGGGCCTGACTCAGGTAGTTCGGGGTCCGACCAGGGGCAGTGGTCACATGCCAGACTTAGTTTTCTTGTCGGAGCAGTGGCAGAGTGATCTGAGTTTACAGGATTTAGTCATCTCACCTGTGGCATGGTCAGATCACTATCTGGTGACTCTTGACTTTCTGGGGGTGACACTTCATCGTAGGGAGGCAGGGCCTATTAAAATGGTCCGCCCTCGGCGACTAATGGATCCAGACGGATTCCAGAGGGAACTAGGGGATCTTCCTCTGGATCGGCTACACGATTCACCCGAGGCACTTGTCGACCTGTGGAATAGGACGACAACAGCAGCCTTGGATGAAATCGCACCACTGCGGCCTCTCCGCGCCCGTGGAAATAGGTCATCTCCGTGGTTCACAGAGGAACTGCGGGAACTCAAACGGGCAAAGAGACGCCTAGAGCGCCGCTGGGTGAAGACCCGGGATGACTCCGATTGGACACTAGCTAGAGCTGCTATTAGGGCCTACCTAGTGGCGATGGGGGTGGTGAGGCGGCAATACTTCACCACCCTTATTGCCTCTGCTGATAATCGCCCAGCCGCCCTGTTCGGGGTAACCAGGTCCCTCCTTGGTAAGGGGAGATCGGTGCCCGGTTGGCAGGGTTTGGCTGAGGACTTTGCTGACCATCTGGTGGAGAAAATCGATCGGATTCGTTCGGGATTGAATCCTGGCGTGGATGGGGAGGGTCGGGGGGGGTGCCGGTGCACAGTCTTGCTGTACGATCTGGGATCAGTTTGATCCTGTTGTCCCTGATGAAGTGGACAGGCTCCTTGCAGCTGTTCGTGCCACTACATGTCCTTTGGACCCCTGTCCCACCTGGTTGGTGAAAGCCTCCAAGGAGGTAACAGGGGGCTGGGTTGGGGGGATAATAAATGCTTCTTTACGGGAGGGGGTATTCCCTGCACAGCTAAAACATGCTTTGGTGCGACCCCTCCTGAAGAAACCTTCCCTCGACCCAGCTGTCCTTAACAACTACAGGCCGGTTTCCAACCTGCCCTTTCTGGGTAAGGTTTTGGAGAAGGCGGTGGCGCGCCAGCTGCAGAGTGTCCTGGAGGAAGCGGATTATCTAGACCCCTTTCAATCAGGGTTCAGGCCCGGGTATGGAACGGAGACGGCATTGGTCGCACTGATGGATGATCTCTGGCGGGAACGGGACGGGGGTTGTCCATCCGTCCTCGCTCTTCTTGACCTCTCAGCGGCCTTCGATACCGTCGACCACGGTATCCTGCTGGAACGGCTCGAAGGACTGGGGATCCAGGGCACTGTGTTGTCCTGGTTTTCCTCTTTTCTGGAGGGCCGTACCCAGTCGGTGTGGTTAGAGAGTGAGAGGTCCAGCCCTAGGCTTCTCAAATATGGGGTGCCTCAGGGATCTGTGCTCTCTCCTCTCTTATTTAACATCTACATGAAGCCACTGGGTGAGATCATTCGTTCCCACGGGGTGCGGTACCATCAGTACGCGGATGATACTCAATTGTACATCTTGGCCCGTGGGGACCCCAGTGATGCTGTTGAAATCCTATCCGGTTGCCTGGAGGCCGTTGGGGTCTGGATGGGGGCCAATGGGCTTCGGCTGAATCCCAGCAAGACAGAGTGGCTGTGGATAAGGGGCCCCATGTTATCCAAGGAGTTACCATTTTTGGTATTGGATGGGGCTGTTTTGCCCCAGACAGACCCAGTGCGCAACTTGGGGGTCCTTCTGGACTCACGGCTGCTGCTAGAAGAACAAGTAGCGGCTGTGGCCAGGAGGGCTTTTGCCCAACTTCGGGTGATTCGCCAACTGCGCACACTCCTGGACCGGGGCTCCTTGCTTATGGTCACTCATGCTCTGGTTACTTCCTGACTAGATTATTGTAATGCGCTCTACATGGGGCTGCCCTTGACGACCATTCGGAGGCTGCAGCTGGTCCAGAATGCGGCGGCCCGGGTGGTGATGGGGTGTGGGCGATATGCCCATGCCTCACCGCTGCTTCGGGAGCTGCACTGGTTACCAGTTTGTCTCCGGGTGCAATTTAAGGTGCTGGTTTTGACCTTTAAAGCCCTATATGGCAGGGGGCCAGGATATCTTAGAGACCGCATCGTCCCAAGAGTGTCTGCCCGTCCAACCAGAGCGGACCGGAGGGGCTCTCTAATGGTGCCGTCCGCTAGGGATGCACATTGTCTAGCACCCGAAGGAGGGCCTTCTCCGTGTCCGCACCAACTCTCTGGAACCTCCTGCCAATAGATATAAGACTTCAAAGTGAACTGCTGCCCTTCAGGAAAGGAGTAAAGACCTGGCTGGCAGGGCAGGTGTGGGGCCCGAACGGGACTATGGTTCCCGCTGGCTGGCTTTTATAAAATAAGAGCTCTCTCTTCTTCCCTTTGTATAGTAGGTGGGATGGGTGGGTGGGATATGGGTTTTTAAATGGGGTGGATGTGGGTTTTTATAAGGTTTTTATAATGTTTTTATGTATTTTTAGAATTGTTGTAATGCCGCCCTGAGTCGGGTTCTGCCTGAGTGGGCGGCATATACAAATATGACTATAAATAAATAAATAAATAAAAAATCGCTTCCTCTAGGCGGTTGATGAAGTCCATGTAGGGCTCCTGGGCTCCCTGTTTGACTGCAGTGTAATTTTTGGCCGCTTTGCCAGTTGCGGGGACCTTGAGAAAAGCCTTGAAGGCAGCCTCGGCTGACATTTGGAGAGTGGCGAGTGGCAAGTTGGTCTGCGCATCGATGGATTCGAAGGCACCTGAACCATATAACTGGTCAGGAAGTACTGCGCCTCCCATCCTGGCAGCCCTTGTCTAAGCCTCGAGGCGATACTCGCTGTCCCATAGCAAATACTGGCTGGGGTTGAGCATCATCCGCATGACGGCTTTCCAGTCGTGCGGGATGAACATGGTGTTCTCGCACACTTGCTGAAGCGTGCCCCCTAGTGAAGCGACTCTGGAGTCCTGTCTCTGTAATGGCCTTCCGTATAGCCATGAGGAGCTTATACGGGACTGGTGAATGAACTACCTGCTAGGCCCCTGTGAGGGCATCCATTTCCAAGCGGATTGGACAAATCTGACTAAGCTCAGCTAGTTCTTCTGCTGGCAATTCCCCCTTCCTGATTTCTTCCTCAATTGTGCGCTGAAGGGCACTCTTGGTCTGGGAACCTGTAGCTGTCAGAGAAGCGCCTGCACTCCTCATTCCATGCATTCCGTCGGTGACGTCTGCAGCTGTCACCGAGGGAAAGCTCCCTACACTACTCTGCTTAAACTGCAATGACGGATAGAGCGCCATGTGCGCTGATGGCTCGACTGGCGCTGGGGGTTCTTTGGCCTCTACCCGGACTGGATCTGTCTCCGCTAAGAGCTTCCTACATTTACTCCATGTGCGAATTACGCCCTCTGGAGCTTTCGGGGGTTGCTGAATGCAGTCTCCTATCTGATCCCAAAGCTGAAGGGTTAACGTACCTACTTCTGGGTAAAGCAGGCAGTGTTCCCTTAGGTACACCAAAAGTCTCGCTAGCTCTCCGCTGTGAAAACGTAACTGAAATACCCTGGCCAGGATTTTGAACTCCTCCTCATGAGTTCTTTGGCTAGCGGACGGACGTTGCCGCTGAGGACAAGTCCCCATATTACCTGCGGGGTCCTCCGAAGTCTCCTCCTCGGGACGAGTCGACGCGTCTGTGGGCAAGGCAATAGGTTTTGGCGACGATTCTCTGGGTAGAGCTTGGAGCGTGTCCTCCTGCCACGGGCCCTCGGTGGCCTCTGCGCTGTCAGGGGTTCACAGCTGACCCTGAGCGGAACGCGTTTTTCCGTAACCTGCAAGCCGCCGCGAAAGTCAGGAGCAAGCTGTAGGATGCCTCTTCTGGATGCCTCGCCGCTTGGGCCGTCTTCCCGATCGGCTGGCTTACCGACCGGGCTGCCGCGCTGTCCTCCGGGACGATCGGACGCGGTTCAAGCGCAGAACCGGACCGTGTGATCGCTTACTCTCGAGTAGATCACGTCGGGGTCACCAGGTGTAGGAATCGGGGCCGCTAGGGCGGCCGTTGGGTCCCGGAGGAGACTGATCAAGTAACGATACAAGGCAATATGGAGCGAGATCAGATCAGTCGTTTATTGAGGAAAAAGCATCATCATATATAGATCAGAAGGCAATGCAGGGAAGAACCGTCACCTGACAGAAAATCACATCACCCATTTACTCGGGTTAATGGGAAATCTCTCTGGGGGAAGTTAATTAACTCGGGCAAACACTGACAGGGGAAAACCATTGTATGAGGCTTACGCCAGGGTAAATATGGCTTCTATTTGCACCAAAGATTAGGCTGATCTGTGGGTCAGTAATTGCTTAATGGGTAACGGAGGTTAGGGATCTGCTCTCTCAGCAGAACCACCGGTCAGGTCGGGTGTGGGTGAATCAACCCTTATGATTTATACTATTAATTCGCTCCCCCAATTTCCGTGCTGGCAAGGGCCAGTGACCAGGAACCTCTTTCGCCGGTGTAACCTCTGCCAGAGGCTAGTTATGCCAATTGGGCATGCGGAATCCGCATCTCCCCTTTTTCTATTGTTTAGGAACCTGACAGGCGACTCTGCGCAAGAGGGGCATCAGCTGATGAGCGGGAATGACGCTTCGGGGTTCCCCCCACGAGGGGCACCTTGACAACAGTGAGAACAGTGAGGGGATACATTGCATGAAACAGCATCCTGCTATGCCT
Source organism: Bradypodion pumilum (assembly GCA_035047305.1). Lineage (NCBI taxonomy): Eukaryota > Metazoa > Chordata > Lepidosauria > Squamata > Chamaeleonidae > Bradypodion > Bradypodion pumilum. Next base: position 1,918,307 of record JAWDJD010000003.1, read on the forward strand.
AGCACTATCACCCCCACGATCACTTGGAGCGTCGTCTGGAGCCACCCCCACGGGAGCCATGACCATAACGAACTCCACCAATCCCATATCGAACCCTGCTTAATGTTCTTGACTAGGGTGTGGAGGTCCGTGAGCTGGCTCTGGACCTTGCGTGAGTTGTCAGTGAGATTAAAGCAACACATGCCATGGACAGATTCGCAACCCAAGTGGTGCAATAACAGAAGATAGTCTATAGCCGCTCGATTGTCAAGAATGGCATGGCGAAGCTCTGCCTGCTCCTGATTGAGCAGCGCTATCGCTGAGGAGGTATGGTTAATGGCTTTTGCTAATCCGCAAGCCAATTGACCGATTCTCCGAGCGTTGCCGACGGCTAAGCCTGGCACGCCAAGTATGCTGACTGCCAATGAGACGTACTCAGCTGGGCTAAGGACCCTAATGTTGCTATCACATGAGCTGTCTAACTGGGTGGCACGGGTGTGTCGAATGGGTGAGGAGACATCTGAAACATTTGTGCTTGGGGTGACCATATCCTTAGTAGGGAGTAACAGTGTCAAACGACTAATGCAACATATAGCATCTGATACATTTGTGGGAATGTAGTTCCACGTATACTGATTACATGTAAAGAACCATCCTGAAGGTAGGGTAACATGAGCATACATTAAGCCAAGTGTCTGTGGGTTATTACAAGTCCAATTGCCGCTGCCGACTTCAAGGCAACGGCGCCTATGGCCGACTGCGGAGCAGCCGGTCATTCGAGCACAAGTAGAGTTCGGGCTGACCGCCACCCGAGGAGTGTGGAGAGTGGCTGCGTCAGCTGGCAAAGTCATTGTCAGCCGCATCTCCCAGCGGGGGTATTCCGAGGAACTTGCTGGGTTGTACGGGCTGAAAATCCGTTTCACTAGCCAGTTGCCATCCCTGGTGTGCGCGTCTGGAGTGTGGCACACTGGGATGAGACAGGTGCTCAAGATTGAGGCAGAACCAATGTCCTGCTTCAGGCAAAAATCGGACTGGTTGACGAGACCCGCCAACCTCTCCCATATGTTGTAGTGCATCCGGGCAGAGAGGTCTCCGCCTGGCATCAAATCGTTGGCCTTCAGTGAGGCAGCCTGAACGCCTCTCCCCGCAAGTAGGGAGAGGATCAGGATGATGGTGACTGCCATGGTGTTGGCAGTAATCAGGGAAAAGACTGCAGCTACGATGTTCTCCGGCGTTGGCTCCCATTCCTCGCGCCGGACGACGTCCTCGGCCTCACAGCAAAAGATCTTGACCATCCCCCAGGTGACCTTCGGCTCCGTCCGCTGTCGCCGCTTCTTCCGACGGGTCCTCTCGGTCAGAGTGAGGTCCTCCATCTCCGGGATCGGACTCGGGTCGGGTGTGGGTGAATCAACCCTTATGATTTATACTATTAATTCGCTCCCCCAATTTCCGTGCTGGCAAGGGCCAGTGACCAGGAACCTCTTTCGCCGGTGTAACCTCTGCCAGAGGCTAGTTATGCCAATTGGGCATGCGGAATCCGCACTACTGGAAACTGGCTCAGCTAGAGAAATTCACTAGTAGGAGCACTATTGGAGTGCCATAAGTCCCAAGCGCCCAGGTGGAACAGAACAGCCACAATGGAAGGTGATGTTCAGTGGAAATCTAAAGCATAATTTTTGAGAATATCAATCAGAGATCTGTCTGGTATTACCAGTTATAAAAAGCCACATTGATTTGTATACTTATCTGCTGTGCTGGCCAGTCCTAGTGTGCCTCCGTCATGGATTTATTGTATTGTATTGTATTGTATGTATGTATGTATGTATGTATTTATTTATTTATTGTTAAATTTATATACCGCCCACTCAGCTAAAGCCGACTCCGGGCGGTTCAATTGATGCCATGAAGTCTCACTCTTATGTCTGACAAAGTGGACTTGATCCATGAAAGCTAACATTAGTCTCTAAGGTGTCACAACTTTTTTTGTCTTTTTGTTTTGTTTACTCTCTAATTTGTTGTTGTTGTTGTTACTCTCCAGAGCTTTCAGATGAACTCTCTGGCTTCTAACGGAGTAAAAGAGCTGCACATCTTGAAATATATTTACAGCCTTCCAATCTTCATATCAATATAACAACAAGAACACAATACAATAAAATACAGCAGAAATTCAAAAATAAGCATCGACGGTGTAAAGATTAACAATAAAATATACAGTAAATACAGTAAAAATATCCAACACAGAAACAGAAAGCAAAAAAATAAATAAATACAGTTCAATACAAAATCTCAATGTAAATACAGAGTTTAACAATACAGCTCGCTGGTAGCGTCCAGTAGCTCCGTCAGCTCAGTCGCAACAGGTCTTCTTATGGGCCGCACTGGCTGCCTCACAGCTGGAGCCAGCCTCTTGCTCCTGCCACCCTGCTCTCTTCCATGGCACATCTGCCTTTGATGAAGAAAGTGATGGGTTTGTGTTATATGCATGCTGTCTTTCCACCCCTGATTCAGGCTGTTGTTGCGCTCTGCCTGTTGCTTGTGCTCCTGGGCCTCAAGCTTAGGAGGGGATCGTGCCCATTTTTGCCACTTGAGATCCTTACCATCTGAGGCTGCAATGGTTGGGCCTCTTCACTCTTGAACCACGGCATCTAAGAGGTGACCTGATGGAAGTTTATAAAATCATGCACAAAGGTGTGGACAAAGTAGAGAAGGAAAAACTGTTTTCCCTATCGCATAACACTAGAACTAGGGGACACTCCATGAAACTTTTGGGTACTAGTTCTCAAACAAATAAGAGAAAGTACTTTTCCACCCAGAGGATCCCTGGTCTATGGAACTCCCTGCCAGAAGAAGTGGTGACAGCGGTCAGTCTTGACAGCTTTAAGAAAGGATTAGACAAGTTCATGGAGGACAAGAGTATCAATGGCTATAATTATGGATACTTAAGGACAACCTCCGGGTTGGAGAGATAGGCAGGATATCTCTCAATGCCATTTCCAGGGAATCCTAAGCAGGTGAAGGCATCTCCTTGGGAATAATACCCTGAAGCCAATGGTGAGCCGCTGTGTGAGACAGAATGCTGGACTGGATCATGGGCACCTGTGGCTTCTTCCAGCAAGGCTCTTCTTATGTTCTTATGAGATCTTCTCTGGTTCTGTGTGGGAACCATAGGCTTGGCTTTCTTCTGAGTTATGCAGAGTCAATATCTGCCTTTCCCCAAAGTTGGATCTGTTTAGCTGCTGCCTTTAAATTTAACGCTCAGCCTGGCTAGAGAAACGGTGCGGGGGAAACCCAGTTTCTGGGGCCAGTTTGGCTGGCAGGCGAAGAGATTTTGCATTCTACAGTTGTTGGGGTGGAAAGAGAGGATAGGAACCCTCTCTTGTTACACCTGAAGTTCTCTAGAGTTTTGCCCTTGACCTCATTCTTTTCTCACCTCTTTCTTTCCTGCCCTCCTTAGCATTTATCCTGTGTTTTTCCCCCATTGCCCCAAACTCAACACCTCCTGAAAGGTTCAACCTGCTTTCCGGATTACCTCCCCATGAGCCCCGAACGGCAATTTGCTGTCTGGAATTTAAGCAGACCCTCATGGGGCGTCTTCCTCTCTTTTGCATACATGATCCAAATGGCGTCAAACATTAAAATTCCTGACCTACTTCCCCCCCCCCCCTGGGTTGGCGTTCAGCGCCCCATCAAGGGGAGGATGTGAAATCTGCTTTTTCTTGCATTTTTTTTTGAAATGTTGACAGTTGTGTGGTTTGCACATTGAGATAATTGCACGGAGTCAAGTTGAAGGATCTCAACAGCGTCAGGAGATAGGATGAGCCATACCTGTCTTTTGGAGGGGGGGGGGAGTGGAGGAAAAGTAGAGATGTGAAGAGTTGCTTGCTTGCGAGTGGGGTGGGTGGGGCGCTGGGCTTTTCGTGAATTGTCTCCTGTTTCTAGGCCAGCCTCCCCCCCCCCCACCTGCAACCCTTAGCAATGTCAATCACAAGAGATGTTGACCGGCAACTCCCATGAGAAATTTCACACCATTTTATTTGCTGCCCTCCTCATTCTTCTCATACTTCCATGTGTCTTCTTTTGAGGCTAAGATCCCAGGTCTTCCCTGCGATGGAGCATCCTTGCCTTGACTCACCTTTGTGGCCCCAAATTCCAACTTCCCCACCACTGACCCATGGAAGCCTCCTCCTGCCTTTTCTCTCTTGGGCAGAGCAGCTGCTCCCACCTCTCCTGATTTTATAAAGACCCCCCCCCCCCATCACCATCTTTGTACCAGGCAGCCTCTGGCTGTCCTTCTGCTATTGGATTTCTCTCCCATCATCCTTTCCCCACTGATGCCACCTCCCCCCATGGCCCTTGGTACCAAAAGATGTCATGAGAAGTGATGCCAGGACAACATGACCACCAGCCTTTTCTCTGGGCAGGCCTTAGGACGGTCTTCCTTGCTCGAAAGCCAGTCTCCTATTGACCAAAGAGAGAACAAAGACAATGGCAAGAAGATTAAAGGGGAAATGTTTTAGTGTTTTTCATAATTGAGACCACGTTTCTGGTCTGAAAAGCTGCTGAGCTTGGGGACCAGGCAGTCAGAAGTTTGAGACCTGAGTTCTGTGCGATGGAGTGAGCGAGCTCTGGCGGTCTGCCCCAGCTCCTGCCAAACTAGCAGTTCAGAAGCAAGAAATCGAAAGCCGATTAATACGTACTACTTCGGTGGGAAAGGCTACAGTGTTCCATGCACTCTGGGCATCTAGTCATGCTTGCCACATGACCACAGAAATGTCCGCAGATGCAGACAGCACTGGCTGTTTAGCTGTAAATGGAGATGATCACCAGCCCCTAGAGTCAGGCATGACTAGCTTTCAAGCAAGTGAGACGTTTAGTATCTGAAGGAGGCATCGCTGCCTCTTTCCTCCGACTAAACCTGCTGCCAGGGAGGATTTTTCCAATGAGGGTGGGGAAAGGAAGGCAGGGAACCCCCACCCCACCCCACCCCAGGAATGCCCCTTTCTATTCCACCTGTAGGGTGACCCCATGAGTGGATTTTTCTCCATCTTCTTGGGAGGAATCAATGGCTTCTTGGTTTTCCAGAAGAGACACCCAGGCAGCACCCGGACCAACCATTGTGGTTTCAGTGTGAGGACAGAGTTGCTGGTTTGCATCATCATCATCATCATCATCCTTCATCTTGCCTCCTTTGGGAGGCTTCTGGAATGAATCCGCTTCCACAGGTTGGGCCCCAATCCACATCTCAGAAGAGAGGCGATGGATCTTTGGAGGTGGTGATGGGATGACTCGCTGCAAGAATAAATTCACACTCACAGGCACCAGGAAACATCCCCCATGTGCCTCATCCCCAAATACCTCTCTTGTTTGGTATGAAACACAGGTTGTCACCATACATTTCCCCCAGGACAAGTAAGTGTTTAATAAAAAGAATGCAATAAAAATAATATATATATCAAAGGGAACAGGTAAAAAAGGCCCTCAAAGTGCAATTCAAGGTGCTGGTAATGACCTTTAAAGCCCTCATGGATACTTAAGAGACCATGAGAACATCTGTCCGTCCCACTAGAGCGGACCAAAGAGGCTCTCTCATTGTGCCATCTGCTAGGGAGGCTCGTCTCTCTAGCACTAGAAGGGCCTCCTGACAATTGACCTGCGTCTCCAGACGGAGTTGCTGTCCTTCAGGAAAGGGCTAAAACACCTGGCTGGCAGGACAGGTGTGGCGCACCAGCCACATGGTAACCTCCGCCGGCTGGCTAATTTAGTAGAACACACACTCTCTCTTTTCATCTGTAGGGGTTGGAGTAATTTTGGTGGCAGTTTTAATGGTTTTTTTATTGGGTTTTAAAATGTCATTGGTTTTATTTTCTGTGAGCTGCCCAGAGTCTTCGGAGTTGGGCAGCAATATAAATCAGATAAACAAACAAACAAACAAATAAATAGGAACACAAGCCATAGAACAGCAAGGAAAACCAATGCAGACAATTTGAGCTGTAGGTTGCTGGCAGAGAAATGCTGCCATTCCATACGTTAACAAGCATGGTGGTTGGGAGTCCACAAACGAGACCCAGAAGGCATGCCACGGGATTGGCTCTTACTGAAGAATGAGGAGCGGGTCTTTTGTAAAGCTAATGGCTCTTAGTTGCCCATTTAAAAACGCATCACAGCAGGGATAAACTGGTCCTTATAAATCTGCTGCTTTCCCCCAACTCTCCTGGGAGGAGGAATGCAGCTAAGATCAGAAAAAATCAGGTTCTAACAAGGCAGCTTCTGGGCTCCATGCCAGAAGAGCAGCCCTGGTAGTTGCAGGATGAGACCCACCGCTCTTAAGGAACATTTTGCAAAGATCAAGGGTCAGTTCATTGAGTCCCAGTAGCCAGTGAGAGGCCACAATGGGAAGCCAGCAAGCTGGGTGGGAGTTGAAACCAGTACCCCCCCCCAAAAAAAAAATAATACTTGGCTTTCCTGGAGACTGAAACAAAGTCAGGAGGTGTCTCGGAGGCAGCAACATCCAGCCTGTCACTACTGGAGCCTTAGTTTCTCCGCCTTCCTTTAATCCCTTTTCCAGACATTTAAGGCTCACAGGCTATTTGCCTTTCTAGCTGCTGTAATCTTTCCCCTGCAGACATGCAGTTTTCTTCGGAGGCCAATTAGACTTCCACATTCTTCTTCTTCTTCTTCCATGTCTAGGTCAGGCATCAAACTGCCAAAACGAAGCCACCTTTGTGTGCACCCCACAGTTCCTTTAGGGGCTGCAGTGGCTCAAGTGGTTAAGAGGCTGACTGGAAGGTGGCAAGTCAGCAGTTCAAGACCCGAGTACTGCACGATGGAGTGAGCTCCCGTCATCTGTCCCAGCTCCTGCCAACCTAGCAGTTTGAAAGCAAGAAATTGCAAGCAGATAAAGAGGTACCACTTTGGTGGGAAGATAAACAGTGTTGCATGCACTCCGGTGTCTAGGCATGCCTGCCACATGCTCACAGAAATGTCTGCAAACACAGACAGCGCTGGCTCTTCGGCTATATACAGAGATGAACACTGAACCCTAGAGTTAGATACGACTGGCTTTCGAGCTAGCGTGACCTTTATGTTTACCTTTACAGTTCCTTTCACCTGGCCTAGTGGGAGAAAGATTAGCCAGCACCACAAGGTAGCCATTGTGTGGAGTTCTTCCAATTGTGGTTCAAAAATACCACAAATCTTCGAGGAGGCTCATTCTGTGTATCCATATTGCACATGAAGCCCATGTTGGGCAGAAAGAACCTCCTCAAAGATTTGTGGCATTCTTGAACCACAATCAGGCATACCCTGGTAATGGCAAACTTGTGTTGCTGGCTAATCTTTCTCACAGTAGGTCAGGCGAAATAAACTGCAGAATGAACTCAGCAAAGGTGGCTTCATTTTGACAGTTTCACGTCTGGCCTCGACATGGAAGAAGAAAAAAAGTGACCCGTCACACAACAAAAGGAAGCCAATTTACAAAATGTGGAGCAAGGCAAGTTAGCGCTGTGACAATCAGATGTCTTTTACTACTTCTAATGATGTGCTAACTGTGTCATCTGGCTGTGTCTTAGTGCTGGTCCCCACTACATCTTGTCAAATTAAATCTCATCATTCTGTTGCTTCTGATGTCTGGAGCATTTGTTGGTCTTTTTCCTGTGGTGCGGCACTTATAAAAATCCTTAGCTCAGGGGTGGTCAAACTATGGCCCATGGGCCAGATCCTTCCCCAGGCACCAATTCATCCGGCCCACGCCACCTTCGTTGCTCCCGGAAGTGGAAATAAAGCACACCCATTGTGGCTTTGAACCATACGGATGAGTTTTACTTCCACTTCCGGCAGCAATGAGGGTGGTGTGGGCCAGATGAATTGGCATCAGGGGCCAGATCTGGCCCATGGGCTGTAGTTTGGCCACTCCTGTTTTAAGCAGAGTAAATGGCAGCCTAAAATCTATCTCATCCTGTTGCAAAACAGATTGCAAGGTACATTTTACTTCTGCTACCAGTGGGAGAAACCACGTGACCGGCCCGCTAAACCACATGACCGGCCCACGACCCGAAAAGTTTGAGTTTTACATCTCTGCCCTTCTGCAGTAACAGACACACCACATGGTGCTTGAACTCTGAAGTCTTGATTCTTCCATCGCTTGCAAACAAGGAAGGGCTCCAAATCTATCCTGGCCTCCTCTTGCTCCCTGTAGTAGGTCCCTCCTCACAGGAGGGTACAGCCTTCAAAAAAATCCCCTTTGTTGTCACAAGAGCTTACAAACCTATGGGCCACTAAACACCCTAATTGCAGCTAAGCTTTAATTAACATAATTGCATTTCTGTACAAATAAAACATTCAGCCGAGTAATTCCTAGCCTACAAATGCGAACCGGCAGATTTTCGCCTCCAACGTTGGTGCTACCAGCATTAGCAGCACAAAAGACATAGTTTAACTCAGCGTTGAGTAAATGCCATTAAAGTGCATGGGAGAGAAGGGAGCACGTGCGCCTCTACCCTGCAGCCATGAGCCCAATGGGATCTGCTAAACTGTCTCGTTGCCTCGGGAAATTGCCAGCCCTTCTACCTTGGCTTCATTAGCTGGGATTGCAGTTTTGGCCAGTCCTGAACAAGTTACTTGTAGTTTACCAGTAGCAATTACACTTCTATACTGCCCCATATAAGCGCTTAGTGCACTCTGTGGGGGGTTCACAAGATATTTAGCATTTTGCCCACAACATGCTGGGTCCTTGTTTAACTGACCTCAGAAGGATGCAAGGCTGAATCAACCTGGGTCCCTGGTCAGGATCAAACTCACAACATTCTGGCTGCAGGACAGCAGTTTAACCCCTGTGCCACCAGGGCTCTATAATGACAGGTTGCTTATCTGTAACTGTGCTTATTTGTGGTCCCCTGTGAATCCACATGCATGTGTTTACTGCACATTCACAGAGAACATGAAGAAGAATTCGATAGAGCATCGGTCAGGTTTCTGTAGCAGGAATCTCTGTTCCCAGAAGCAGGAGTTTTGGTGCTGCTGAGCTGGTAGACTTTGTCATCCCGTGTCTGGCAGGAGACTGGTTTATGGCTCTGGAACGGGAGCAGTGGTAAAATGGATGGCTATGGGCATAGACAACTGAGCTGTGGCCTCCCAGACATATAGATTCCTACTACTTTAGGCAGGATCCTAAAATGGAAGAGTCAGAAGGGACTTCTTGTGGTCATCTAATCTAACCCCCAACCGATATACAGAATGCATGCTCAGTCTTCAGTCCCGGGTCTTTGACTCTTGCAATAGGGCTGTGATGGTGAACCTCGGCACTCCAGGTGTTCTTGAACTCCAAGGTTATCAGTCCGTCCGACAAGGGTAGACAGGAGGGGCGCTTTGGCGGTCCCATCAGTAAAAGAAGCCTCTCTGATGGGGACCAGAAGGAGAGCCTTCTCCGTGTCCGCCCCAGCCCTCTGGAACCTCCTTCCATCAGATTTGCACCTCCAGTCGAAGCTACTCTCCTTCAGGAAGATGTTGAAAACCTGGCTCTGCCAACAGGTGTGGGGCACATTAGGCTCCACATCTCAAGCTCATTGGCTTATTTAGCCTGCCTGTTGTGGGATTGAGCCATACCTGTCAACCATCCCGATTTGACCAGGATTACCCCGTAATTCGGCGCCGATTTGCGCCATTTCCCGACCCACGCTGCCAAAACCCCGTAATTTGGCAGCGGGGGAAAGGAGGCACTGCGCAGCCCATCTGCGCAGGTTGCATTGCACGCATGCGTGGAAGAGCTCTACACTTCTGTAGTTCCCTTCCATGCATGCGCAGAAGGCTATGCCGCCTGCATAGAAGGCTACGCAAGTGGCGTAGCTCTCCATGCGCATGCATACAATGCGACCTGCGCAGACCCGGTCTGCGCAGGTCCCGGATTCGCCGGAGCCGCGGTGACAGGTATGGATTGACACCCCCCCCCTCTTTCGTTCTCTGATAAGCCTGTTTTACTGTGGGTGGAGGGAGGGTTGGGGAAGCTTTTAATGATGATGATGTTGGTTTTTATGTGTTTTAATTTTGCTTTTAGATGAGGTTTTTAAGTAATTGTTCTATTGGTAATGGTTTTATCTTTCTTGTATTGTACATATATATATATATATTTCCGTTCCTGATTGGGTAGAAATCTAGAAAATAAATAAATAAATTCCCAGAAGCCCAAGTCTCTGTGAATCCACACGAATGGGTTTACTACACATATGCTCCATAAACCCATTTGTGTGGATTCACAGAGACTTGGGCTTCTGGGAATTGAAGTTCAAGAACACTTGGGGTGCCAAGGTTCGCCATCATGGCAATAGGGTCTCCCTGGTCTGATCAAGATCATTAGTGGTTTGCGCAGGACACTGTAATTCTGGACTCGTTAGAAGGAAGTGTGAGCCTGCATTGCAGTTGCAGGTTGAAGGGTTGTGTGTGTGAATTCCCATCTTGCTTGTGGGGCTTTCTGGGACTCTGGGCTAATGGGGTTTGGGCCAGGACCGCCTCAGAGCTGCTTGTGTGTTCCTTGTTCTTATGGCCAAATGGTATTAAAGACGGGAAATGTGGCTCTTCTGCGAATACTGTACTGCAGGGTTCACTGCCACAATGTGATGGGAAAAGAACGTCTTAGAAAGGTCCATAATTAAGACCATGTTTCTGGGCTGAGGGGCCACAGTGGCTTAGCTTGACACTGAGGTTGAAGTCTGGCATGTCAACAGTTCTGAGACCTGAGTGCTGCATGACGGAGCGTACTCCTGTACTCTGTCTCATCTCCTGCCAACGTTACAGTTTGCAAGCAAGAAATTGCAAGTAGATAAACAGGTCCTGCTTCGTCTTGAAAGGTAACAGCGTTCCATGTGCCTGGCTGGCACATGACCACGGAAACGTCTACAGATGTAGGCAGCACTGGCCTTTTGGCTGAGATGAGCACTGGCCCCTAGAGTCAGACACGACTGGCTTTCCAGCAAGGGAGATGCCTTGACCTTTAGCTTTAGCTTCAGGGGTCAATACAGACGTACACCCCTTCCCTTCAACACGGCATGATTTCATTCCACCTGTGAAATCTTTGGAACTGTGAAAGGAAGAGTGCCGTGTAAGCGCCCACCGTTACCTCTTCTCTTCTCTCCTTTTGAAGTAACAGATGTTCCTCTGCCCAGATGTTGCCAGATGCAAACCAGGTTAGCCTCGTTTTCTTCCTGCGGCAGCTACAGGTTCCGTCTGGCTCGTCTCAGTCTAGCCGAGCTGAGACGAAGACGGTTTAATCCCCTTGTGTGACGCTTGCCCTGAATTCCACCCCATTGTCTCTTTAGGGCTGCTTGTCTCCCAGAGGAACATGGAAAAGGTGTGCATTTGGAAGCGGGGAAGGTGCGGTGGATCCGAGAGGCCTTTGGTGCATCTCACCACTTTTTGCAGTAATAATGGCACTGATGCTGAGCCGAGCCATCCACCCGGATGCTCCATCGCTGTCTTGCAAGCGACACTCTGCCTGGCACGGCTGCCGCCTGGGCTCTTGCGCTTTGCCTGACGGGGCCAAATGTGCTGTAAAAGATGACATCTCTTTGGCAAGGAGACAAGGATCGGCTGCGCTTGTCTTTAGGGCGCTCTGGAGGGCCAAGAATTAGCAGGAGTCCAGGAGACCTCCTGCTGCCTTTTCTAGAGACGGGGGAGTGAAGGAAGGGAGAAACCCTTGGCTTATGAAAAGGAAAGAGAAAAAGACGTGAACATGTGGAAAAAGGAGGAGACCCTTTGCATGGCTGCTGGCCACATTCTTTGGTCCAGTGAGAAAGCAAATTGTGTTGTCGTACAGCTGCAGGTTTTGAAGTGCACGTGCTCTTTGTAGTCATCTGCACAAATGGGTCCAAAGGCCAGCAGCTGGGCTGTTTTGCACCAACAGTTCAGTTCCAGCCGCCTTTGTCTCTATCAGGAGCAGGTCTTTTGTAGAATCATTGGGTCCTGATGACCCATTGAAACCAACCCATGCAAAATTAGAGCAAGACAAGTTAGCTTGTGACACTAGCAATAGCAATTACACTTATATACCTCCACATATAATTGGTTCACAAGGTAATTAGCATTTGCTCCCAACATGCTGGGTCCTCATTTTACCAACCTTAGAAGGATGGGAGGCTAAGTCAACCTTGATGTCCTGTCAGGATCGAACGCAAAATGTTTTGGCAGTTTTAACAACTGCCAAAACAACAGTTTTAACAAGTGCCAAAATTTTGTTTAACAACAAAATGTACAGCAGTTTTAACAACTGCACCATAATAGTATATAACACTATATGTTTGCTGAAAAAGGAACTGCAGTGGCTTGGAGTTTAAGATGCTGAACTCGATGACTGGAAGGTTGGCAGGTCAGCAGCTCGAGACCTGAGTACTGCATGATGGAGTGAGCTCCCGTCTCTGCCCCAGCTCCTGCCAACCTAGCAGTTTGAAAGCAAAAAATTGCCAGTAGATAAACAGGTACCACTTTGGTGGGAAAGGTAACAGTGTTCCGGTGTCTAGTCATGCCTGCCACATGACCATGGAAATGTCTGCAGACGCAGACAGCAAATAGATAAATAGGTACCACTTTGGTGGGTGAGGTAAAAGCATTCTGTGCATTCCGGTGTCTAGGCATGCCTGCCACATGTCCGTGGAAATGTCTGCAGATGCAGACAGCACTGCCTCTTTAGCTATAAACGGAAATGAGCACTGAACCCTAGAGTCGGATACGACTGGCTTTCAAGCAAGGGAGACCTTGACCTATTGGCTGAACAATGTATAATCAACACCCGCAGAGACTGATGTCAACTTCTTCGTGGCTTGAATTCTCAGCCCACCCTCTCTCTCCTCCTTTAAAGATGCTTTGCTTTGGATTCAAAGGTTTATTCATTCATTTGTAATTTGTAAAGCATGCCTGGATTTTGGGCCTTTTCCAAACTAATAGTCCAACCCAACTCCTTGGCCACACATGCTCACTCTTGGCCATGGTAAACATCCATTCAGCTAATTGTGGGTTTTATGGACTGCCTAGAGACCAACAAGACTGCTAAGGAGGTAACTCTGCTCCTGCAAGCATAAAGAAGCTGCGGTTTTTCATTGGTGTGTGTGTGTGTGTGTGAGTTGTGTCAAAGATCTCAGCAATTAAAACTGCAAAGGAATGTCTAGTCCCTCCATTTTCTGGCCATTTCCATCCTTGGTGTGGCCTACTGGGAGCGCTGGGAGCAAACATGTACCGCCACCACCACGCAGCTCCAGTGATGGCGTCTCGGCCAAGTCTAGGACCTTATCTAGCATTGGGTGGTGGGTGGGGGTGGGCTACTCCAGCTGATGAAATGTGGCCAACCTCCTTCATGGAAGCATCCTCCTCCAGTTGTCTTGGAGGAAGGTTGCCATGGAGATGGGAGCTAACCAACAGAAGCCAGGGTACCAAACGGGGATGGGTGGGGGGCATACAGGTGCTTCACAGTTGCCATGGGGAGAGATGGTTTGGAAGCAGCCATCTCAAGAAGAGGCACCTGGCAACTTTCCAGGGAAGGGCAAACCCACATGGAGCCCATGGCAGGATGTGGCCCCAGGCAAAGCATGCAGAGCGAGGCTGAGGTCATGGTGTGGGAAGACGTTGGACCTCCCAAATGGCTGCACTGTCCTGCTCAAGAGGTCCTCTGGCCAAGACTCGGACATCTTTGATGACCTTCCAGATGCTTTGGGCCAACCCATCTCCATCACTGCATTTTACCCTTTTCTTTACCTTTATTATATATAATTGCTGTCCTGGACTACATGCCCAATCGCTCAGGCCAGCCCAGGGATGGTGGTTCTTGTAGTCTAAAGATATTGCAGACTGACTTCCCCAGCCTCTGTTTTGCAATGGCAACCCTTCACCTTCTTACAAAGTGAGATTTTTGCCTCTCGTTTTAAAAACAAAATAGGTTTAGGGTCATAAAAGTTGGAAAGTGTGCAATTATTATTTTGATGGAACATTTGCCGGATTGCCCCCAAAATGCTTTCCTCCCCTCCTTTTAAATCACACACCCCCCCTCCCGCTGCCGGCGCCGGTTTGTGGCTCTGCCGTATTATATCAATTATGTAACTGGCAATAAATTACTTAAAAAGGGATGACTCATTACAGCAAGCACAGAAAAGGCATTGCATATTTTTAGATGGCACACCGTACCCTTGGTCCAGGTTAACCCTTTGGTGGAAGTAGGGGAAAGGCAGAAGTGGGCCAGGTAACGTCAAGGTCAGTCTTGGGATGAGGGTTAAAAGAGGCAGTTTATCATCCCTCCAAACCCACAGATCTAGGGCCAGTGATTCTCTTTCAGCTCAGCCTACTCCACAAAGCTGGTGTGAGAATAAAGCTTGGAAGAGAAGAACCAGGGATGCCACGAGCGCATTGGAAAGAAATTGGATGGGTGGATCCCAGATAAGCTTTGGTGCAGGAAGAGAGTTTCTTTTCCTTGCTGAGGCCAATGTGGGTAGCCGTCTCCCCCTTATCTCAGCCTCACAACAGCCCTTCAGGGTAGGTCAGGCTGAGAGAGAGTGGCAGGCCCAAGGTCAGACAATATGTTTCACAGCTAAGTCAGGTTTTGAGTGGTGATAAGCGGGCTGCGGTGGCTCAGTGGTAAAGACACTGAATTTGATCGCCCCAAGGTAGGCAAGTCAGCAGTTCGAGTGTTGCACAACGGAGTGAGCTCCCATCATTTGCCCCAGCTCCTAGTTTGAAAGCAAGAAATTTCAAGTAGATAAACAGGTACCACTTGGGTAGGAAAGAGAACAGTGTTCCGGGGTCTGGTCATGCCTGCCGCATGACCGTGGAAAAATCTGCAGACTCAAACACTGCTGACCCTTCGGCTATAAACCCAAGTTGAACACTGAGCCCTAGAGTTGGATACGACTGGCTGTCAAGCAAAGGTGACCTTCACCTTGATCTAATGGTAAGAGGAACTTATTTTCCCCAACCTGCAAACACCTGTGGCTGAACCATTCCCTGAGACCACAGCCTGGTCTCCCCATATTGGGAAGAGAGAAGGCTGCTCTACCCACTGAGACATACTACCTCTCGAATGGTCTGTTGTGTTGCAAAGGGAAGGTTTGCCATTGTCCTTCTGTCAACCAGCCCTCCAAAATGCATTGGCAAGACTGACGGTCATTGACACCTGTTATTTTATTTATTTAGTTATTTATTTAGACTCGTTTAGCCGCCCCCTCGCCGAGGCGACTCCGGGCGGCTTACAACACAAGAAACACCTTTTCCTTGCTTGCTTGCTTATCAATCACCCGAATGTTGGTCTCTCCACTACAGGGCTGGGTTGTACAACCCATGCGCTTATCTATTAGAACATAACATAAGAACATAAGAACAGCCTTGCTGGAACAGGCCACAGCCCATCCAGTCCAGCCTTCTGTCTCACACAGTGGCTCACCATTTCCTTCAGGGTATTCCCAAGCAGATGCCTTCACCTGCTTAGGATTCCCTGGAAATGATATTGAGAGATATCCTGCCTATCTCTCCAACCCAGAGGTTGTCCTTAGGCACATCCATAATTATAGCCATTGATCCCCTTGTCCTCCATGAACTTGTCTAATCCTTTCTTGAAGCTGTCAAGACTGACGGCTGTCACCACTTCTTCTGGCAGGGAGTTCCATAGACCAGTAATCCTCTGGGTGAAAAAGTACTTTCTCTTATTTGTTTGAGAACTAGTACCCAAAAGTTTCATGGAGTGTCCCCTAGTTCTAGTGTTGTGCGATAGGGAAAACAGTTTTTCCTTATCTACTTTGTCCACACCGTGCATGATTTTATAAACATCAATCAGGTCACCTCTTAGACGTCGTCGTTCAAGAGTGAAGAGGCCCAACCGTTGCAGCCTCAGATGGTAAGGAAGGTGTTCCAGTCCCCTAATCATCCTTCTGGTTGCCCTCCTCTGCACTTTTTCCAGCTCCATAATATCCTTCTGGAGGTATGGCGACCAGAACTGTACACAGTATTCCAGATGGGGCCTCACCATAGATTTATAAAGAGGCAAAATGACACTTGCTGACTTATTTTCTATACCCTTCCTAATGATCCCTAGCATTGAGTTTGCTTTTTTCACTGCTGAGGCACACTGGGTTGACACCTTCATTGAGTTGTCCACCAGGACACCAAGGTCCCTTTCCTGGTTTGTCGCAGAGAGTTCAGACCCCATCAGTTTATAAATGTAATTGGGGTTCTTTGCCCCAACATGCATCACTCTGCACTTACTAATGTTGAAGCTCATTTGCCACTGTTTTGCCCACTCCCCCAGTGTCGAGAGATCCCTCTGAAGCTCCTCACAATCTCTCACAGTTTTCACTACCCTGTATAATTTAGTGTCGTCAGCAAATTTGGCTACCTTGCTTTTTACTCCTACCTCTAGATCATTTATGAAGAGGTTGAAAAGCAGGGGTCCCAGTACTGAACCTTGGGGGACCCCACTCTTTACTTCCCTCCACTTGGAGAAGTGTCCATTTAGTGCTACCCTCTGTTTCCTGTCCCTTAGCCAGTTGCTGATCCAGGACAAGACCTGTCCCTTTATTCCATGACTGGTAAGTTTGTTCAAGAGCCTTTGGTGTGGGACCTTGTCAAAAGCCTTCTGAAAGTCCAGATAAACAATGTCAACTGGATCCCCCTTATCCACATGCTTGTTGACACTCTCAAAAAATTCCAACAGATTAGTGAGGCATGATTTGCCCTTGCAAAAGCCATGTTGGCTCCTTGCAGAGCAAGGAAATGTTATTTTCCTAAGCTTTGATGCACAGATCGTAAGCACCCTGCTTCCAGTTCCCCGGCTTCCTATTGACCTTCATGGCGATTGCTGACTCCTGTTCCTTGATGATGCAAGGGAATTTGTAATGGTTTTTGCTCCCAAAACCCATCCCCTCTCCTCTCCCCTTTGCCCATGGGTCTGGCTGGGAGGTCAGGCACTTTGTACACTTCCCATCAGCCCAGTGCAATTGTCATTCCAGTCTGTCTGACTTTTCTCCCAATGCAAGGACTCGAGGAAAAGCAGAAAATAGTTCTTCTTCTTCCATGTTTAGCCCAGATATAAAACTGGCAAAACAAAGCCACCCTTGGGTGAGTTCATTCTGCAGTTCCCTTCGCCTGACCTAGTGTGAGAAAGATTAGCCGGCAACACAAGGTTGCCATCCCCAGAGTTGTGCCTGGTTGTGGTTCGAAATTACCATAATCTTCAAGGAGGCTCTTTCTGTGTCCCCTTTTTAAATGTGTTTTTAAAAAATAGATGCTGGTGAGAGCATAATAAACTAACGTTACACAGCACTTAATGTATTCCCATATTACAACAGCCACTGAACTAAAACATTTTCAAGATAATTATTAAAGAAATTTCGTTGTTCCCGCAAAGGGACAATGACGATAAAGATTTATCTATTAAAGTCCTGATTTTAAAAAGTAAAACATAAAAAGCACAGTACTTCCCCATTAAAATTCCTTTTCGTAGCGCTCAGTTAGCAAAACCTTGCCTGGAAGAGAAGCATTTAGAAATATTTAGAGAAACAAATATTTTCTGGGTTAAATGCCCCCCAAATGAGGAACCCAGAATTTCTATGGATTCCCCTGCCATCTTTCCCTCTGATCTCCCACACTCTGTTCTGCATAAGAACGGCTTTTTAAATGCTGTTTACTTTCTTGCTTGCATTTATGGCTTGCCTTTCTCACAGTACAGCGGCTCAAAGTGGCTCACATTCCTGATTAAAAACCCAAAACAGACCCCCTAAATCAGGGGTGCCCAAACTATGGTCCGTGGGCCAGATCCGCCCCTGATTCATCTGGCCCACGCCACCCTTGTCGCTCCCGGAAGCGGAAGTAAAATGCGCCCATACGGGCGCATTTTACTTCCGCTTCCGGGAGCGACAAGGGTGGCGTGGGCCAGATGAATTGGCATCAGGGGCAGATCTGGCCCACGGACCATAGTTTGGGCACCCCTTGGTTTAAGCAGAGAAAATGGCAGCCTAAAATCTACCACATCCTGTTGCAAAACAGATCGCAAGGCACATTTGACTTCCACTTCTGGCCCACTGAACCATGTGACCGGACCACGGCCCAAAAAGTGTGGGCAGCCCTGCCCTAAGTTATACTATTGAAATGTAATTGAATCATACCCGTCAAGCGCGGCTCCGGAAAATACGGGAAATTACTGCACATGTGCAGCCACGCATGTTCTTTAACCCATTTGCACATGCTCAGTAACCCATCTGCGCACGCGCAGAACACTTTTGTGATGGGCGTGCATGTGCAGTAACCCCTTTCCCCACCATTCAAAATACAGGAACGAGCGCTAAAATATGGGAAATCCCGGCCAATGCGGGATACTTGACAGGCATGAATTGAACACATGACCAGCATTGTTACCAGGCCACATGAGCCCATCCAGTCCAGCCTTGTGTCTCACACAGTGGCTCACCATTTGCTTCAGGGTATTATTCCCAAGCAGATGCCTTCTTCACCTGCTTAGGATTCCCTCGAAATGGCATGGAGAGATATGTGACACATCATCAAACATGATTTAAGACATATTGAAATGATGTTATACTTTTTGTAAAAGGTATACTTTTGGAAAAGCTGCTTTTTCTGAAGCCCATTCAGCCATCTAAAGCTCATTATATGCCACTAGATTGCATCTTGCTTAAGGTGATCCTACAAATTAATAAGATGGCTGGATAGCTCGGGTTTCGGTGTCTGGCTTCGGAACCAGAGGTCAGGAGTTTGATTCCCCCACTGTACCTCCCCAGGAGAAAAGCCAGCCTATGTAGCCTTGGGCAAGCTGCATAGTCTCACAGTGGCCCCAGGGGGCTGATCCCTGTTTTGAGGGTTTACAGGTGACACCTTTAAGGTGTAGTTATGGGGGTCACCATGGCATGAAGCCCAGAGGGAGAGCCTTCAGGTCAACTGAGAGCTCTGCCTTTTGTTCGCTTGCTCTGTCTTTCTCCCCTGCAAGACTTGGCACATCTGGAGCCTTTGTAGGCATGCTCATGTAATGACGGTTGCCGAAGTCATTCCAATTTTCACCATCATCATTAAAAAAAAACACAAAGTGCCTAAGGTTTTCTAGGTGCATTGCAGAAATTAAAAATAGCATTGCCGTCTACACCTGCAGGCTTGTTACAAGCTAAAGCATGTGCCTGCGATGTGGAAAGGAGGAAAAGACGGGGTTGGAAAGAGGAGAAGCAATACATTCAACTACAGATCCTTCGCACTGTTGCATGAGACACAGTCTAATGCAGTGCGATTTTTATATTGAAAAGGGAGTCACAGTGGTAAAGATGGAGTGTGGTGGAGGAACAAAGAAATAAATGTCTGCCAGGATCTAAAATATAACTTTTAAAAAAAACCAATTAGTTACAGTTCCAGTTCCAAATCTAGAGGGAGGTGGCTGCTCATCTCTGTTTACAGCCAAAGAACATCTGCAGACGTTTCCGTGGTCATGTGGCAGGCATGACCAGATGCTGGGGTGCGGGGAATGCTGTTACCTTTCCTGCTGAAGCAGCACCTATTTATCTCCTTGCAATTTCTTGCTTTTGAACTGCTACGTTGGCAGGTGCTACCTGCCTTAAGATCCTCCCTGACTTCTGGCTGCCTTATTAGGAATGAGTGATGTCCAAAAGTCTGATCATTAATGGTTCTGCTCACCTCTTGCAAACTCAAGGCAGTGGTTCCCTAATGGCATCTATGCATCTCATATTTTGTCTTCCTCTTCTCCTGCATTTTTGCCTATGTCAAGGTCAGGGTCGCCCTGGCTTGAAAGCCAGTCGTGTCCAGATCTATGGTGGGGTGTTCATCTCCATTTACAGCCATAGAGCCAGCACTGTCTGCATCTATGGTGAGGCCCCATCTGGAATACTGTGTACAGTTCTGGTCGCCATACCTCCAGAAGGATATTATGGAGCTGGAGAAAGTGCAGAGGAGCGCAACCAGAAGGATGATTAGGGGACTGGAACACCTTCCTTACCATCTGAGGCTGCAACGGTTGGGCCTCTTCACTCTTGAACGTCAGACAGCGTCTAAGAGGTGACCTGGTTGAAGTTAGAGAGATAGGCAGGATATCTCTCAATGCCATTTCCAGGGAATCCTAGGTAGGTGAAGGCATCTGCTTGGGAATAATACCCTGAAGCCAATGGTGAGCCACTGTGTGAGACAGAATGCTGGACTGGATCATGGGCTCCTGTGGCCTCTTCCAGCAAGGCTCTTCTTATGTTCTTATGCAGATGTTTCCATGGCCCTATGGTAGGCATGACAAAATGCCTGAGCACATGGAACACTTTTACCTTTCCTGCCAAAGCAGCGCCTGTTTATTTACTTGCAATTTCTTGCTTTCAAACTGCTCAGTTGGCAGGAGCTGGAACAGAATACAGGATCTCACTCCGTCATGCAGCGCTCGGATCTCAAGCAGGTGACCTGCCGACCTTCCTGTGGTCAAGTTCAGCATCTTAACTACTAAGACACCACAGTCTCTACCCAGTTCCAATTGCCAGCCTTCTCAGTCCGCAGCACCTGGGCTAACATCTGTTGCTGAAACTCGGATCATTTCACAGGTGACAAAAGCAGAACAAAACTAAACACCCAAAGAGTTGTGGGACCTTAAAGAGCGAGAGAAGTGTTCCAGGGTGAGCTTTTGTGGGGTTATTACAATCCACTCCTTCGGATGCCTGGGGTGAACTATCCAGCTGTGGGTTTCCATAGTGTTGTGGGGGCAGGAGGGAGTGAACAGGTAATCAGCTACAGGTAATAAACTTTCAAAGCCCCAATAGGGTCATTAACACCGGTAATGATCTTTTGTAGTGTTGATTGCATTCTTTTGGCCGTGGGTAGAGGATAAATTGTGCACCAGGCAAGCACAGAAATGCTTTGGAAATGCAGAGGATCTTGTTTCAGAGAAACCCACTGCTTTATATTTTTAATCATTTTCTCATTCTGAAGCCAGGAGAGTCACGGCTCAACCCTTCCTAACATCAGGAAATCATTTCTAAAGTTTACTCAGAATCACTTGTCTTGTAATTCAAATCCACCAATCCAGGTCCCATCTTGAGGGGCTGCTTTTCCTCTTATACCCAGGGGTGGCTCATCTGTTAAGCCCCTTGGGTGGTGGTGGTGGTGGTGGTGGTGGTGGGATGCCCCACTTCAGGTCCAAACTTCCTGCAGGCCACCCCAACGATGCCTTCCTCTTTGTGAGATGTGCTTTTTGTAAGGTACAAGACCTGGCGGGTGAGAAACAAATATTCCCTATGCAAAACTGCACAATTAACATTGATGCTCTACTCAAAAAACCAAAATTAGGTTCATTACCCCAAACCCTAGAATCCCTGGAGAAAAATACAGTATGCTTAACTCCAACATGAGAACTTATTCTATAGATATACACTCTTTTCATTTGTCAGTAGCCAAGAAGCTCACCTTGTTAGCTGGGAGGCCGGCAAGTTGGCAGTTTGAGACCTGGGTACTGCATGACAGATTGAGCGCCTCTCTCTGTCCCAGCTCTTGGGAACATGAAAGGAATCTCATTTGGGCATTCCCTGAGCAGAGTTTCTTCAGCAAAACTCCTTTCAGCCCTGAATAATTTCTGCCATGAAATTATTATTATTATTATTTGTTAGGGGAGAAACAATGATGATGACAAAGGTTCCCTTTTCCATTTATTTAACTACACATCTCTATTAACACCTGTATGCCTACCTCTGTGTGTGTCTGTAGGTGCCTCTGAGTTGCAAGTCCAGGTGAGTTGCCAACTTTGATCCTGGCTTCCTCCCCAGCTTTGGCTGTTGCGGCTTCCTCCCTGCCGGCCACAGTGGGACTCAGTCACCATTGCATCCACATTTAGTAGGCTTTTAAAGGATATGCCTAGCCTTTGTTTCATCAGTTTTTAGCAGTTTGAAAGCAAGAAATTGCAAGTAGATAAATAGGTGCCACTTTGATGGGAAAGGTAACAGCATTCCATGTATAGTCATGCCTGCCACATGACCATGAAAGTGACTGCAGATGCAGACAGTGCTGGCTTTTTGGCAGTAAACAGAGATGATCAGCGAGCAACCCTCCTAGAGTTGGATGCAACTGGCTTTCAAGCCAGGGAGACCCTGACCTTTGCTTCAACTTATTGTGATCCACTTTGATTCTCTTCATGGGAAAAAAGATTGTGTAAAAATCCTCCACACAATAAATAATTTGCACCTGACAGCCCTTCCAAGATGTGAAGAGACCATCTCAATACTCTAGGGTGCCCAAACTATGGCCCATGCATGGGCTGGATCTGCCCCCAGTGCCAATTCATCCAGCCTGTGCCACCCTCGTCGCTCCTGGAAGCAGAAGTAAAACATGCATTTTATTTCCACTTCCGGGAGTGACGAGGGTGGTGTTGGCTGGATGAATTGGCATTGGGGCCAGATCCGGCCCACGGACTGTCGTTTGGGCACCCCTGGTTTAAGCAGAGAAAATGGCAGCCTAAAATCTATCTCATCCTGTTGCAAAACAGATTGCAAGGCACGTTTTACTTCTGCTTCCGGTAGGAGGAACCACATGACCGGCCCGCTGAACCACGTGACTGGCCCATGGCCCGAAAAGTTTGGGCACCCCTGCTCTACTCTCTCTTTTGCAGGCTGACACATATCTTCCTCTTTCCTTTCTGGTTGTCAGACTCTTTCCCACTTTCCAAGTAGAGTGGAACCTCATGCAACAGTCGCCCCATAGAGCAACGAAATCACATAACAATTAGGTTTTGGGGGGAAATGGTGTCCCGCATAACAATTTTCCCTATGGGAAAAATCCTTTCAACAATTACTCAATGGGAAAAGCCACTTAACGAAAAAAATCGTTGTACGATGCATCCCGTAGGTAAAATCGTAACATGGTGCATGCATCGTATAGCAATTGTTTCGTACAACAATGAACCACGTGGAACAGATTAAAATCGTTGTATGAGGCACCACTGTACTCTTAAACTGGGATGTCCAGAACTGAGCATGGTATTTGAGCTGAGATCTGACCAAAGCAGAGAGGATCAAGTGCGCAGATTTAGCAGGTGCAGCCCGTGTAACCTGAGAAACCTTCCCACCTTTATTTGCACTCTGGTGTTTAAGGATGCATAATATCTTCAACTTGCCAAGTTTGCAAAACGCCTTTGCTCCCTTGCGAGGGATGTCAGCCAGTTGATAATGTTGGCATAGCTGCTATTAGATATGAAAAGAGATAATCACAATGTACTTAAAATACACCCGCTGCGCATGTTCACATTTTGAATCTGAATGCATCTCCCCACCCACTCCGCCATCCTGAAATCTAAAATGGTCTTCCAGGAATGAAAGCTGCCACTCAACATTGCAAAGATGGGGCTCTTTGGAGATTCACGGTGACAATCACAGCAATCTCAACTCCTCGGCTTCTCTGGGCATCTTAATAGGTGTTTAAACACAAAGAGGAAGCGGCAAATTAAAGCTACACAGTTACCTGCAACAAGTTCCTTTTGGGAAGTAAAGGAGGGCAGAACAAAGTTAAATAGCAATAACAAGTACTCTTCTATACCCATCACAGCACTAGGTGGTTCACTAGTTAATTAGCATTTTGCCCCCAACATGCTGGGGACTCATTTTACTGACCTTGGAAGGATGGAAGGGCCTGAGTCAACTTGATGCCTGGTCAGGATGGAACTCACAACGTTTTGGCTGCAGTAGCACCTTAACCATTGCACCACCAGGGCTCCTAAATTCCAGGAGTGCCATAACAAGTAATAATTTATCAGCCGCCTTGATGGAACAACTAACTGAGCCTTTTTAGAAAGTCATTTGAAATAGCATTTTGATGCATCCCTCTGGAGGAATTATTCAAGTTTCCTGCCATTTCCTGTGAAACAAACCATGAGATTTGAAGGATGAGTGAAAAGCCTGTGGCGGTAGATGCGTGCATGTAGATAGAGGGCATTGCTAAGGGCACACTTGGTTCGATGCCTTGTTTCAGGGCAGTCTTCCCCAACCTGGCAGTCTTCAGAGGGGCTGAATCACAGGTACCATCATCCCCTGGCAGTAATCACATTGCACAACAATATGCATGCATCTGGGGATCCCCAGGTGAAGGAAGGCAGTTGAGGAGTCCTTTTAGAAGAAGCCACACTTACACAAACAAGGTGTGATGGAGAGGTGATGTAGCAGGCAAAGGAACAGGGATTATCAACTGAGCTCATTTCTGCTCATTGAGGACTAGAAAGTTGGGAAGTTTCATATAGAGACAGTGGCTCAGGACGACATGTCCCTTGGGTGTTGAGGTGGTCCTTTCTCTTTCTCATCTGCCCTGTGGCCAAAAGGGTCTTTTTGGGCACCAACACATGGTGAAATTATAGGTAAAGGTCACCCTTGCTCAAAAGCCAGTCGTATCCAACTATAGAGCTCAGTGCTCATCTCCATTTATATCCAAAGAACCAGCACTGTCTGCATCTGTAGACATTTCCCTGGACACATGGCAGAAAGGACTAGACACCAGAGCGCACGGAATGCTGTTACCTCCCCACCAATTTACTTGCAATTTCTTGCTTTCAAACTGCTAGTTTGGCAGGAACTCGGACAGGAGCTCACTCCATCATGCAGCACTCGGGTCTCGAACTGCTGACCTGCCGACCTTCCAGTCATTAAGTTCAGTGTCTTAGTATTCAGCATCTAAGTATTATTTTCTCTCTCATTAATGAGTTGTAATGATTTGCATTAAATTTGCTGGAAGAACAGGACAGCCCTGGCTATTCTGAATGCTAACTTTTTGTTCTCTAAGGGCTGGACCGTTGGGGAAACTGGTCCCACAAGTGGAGGGAGGAGTAAGATCTGAAATTAAGGGATGGACATACAACTCAGGGACTGCAGTGGCTCAAGTGGCTAAGACGCTGACTGGGAAGCGGAAGGTCAGCAGTTCAATTCCCGAGTACTGCAGGACGGAAATGAGCTCCCGTCTTCGTCCCAGCTCCTGCCAACCAGTTCGAAAGCAAGAAATTGCAAGTAGATAAATAGGGACCACTTCGGTGGGCAAGGTGACAGTGTTCCGTGCACTCCGGTGTCTAGTCATGCCTGCCACATGACCACGGAAACGTCTGCAGAAGCAGACAGCGCTGGCTCTTCGGCTTAGAAACAGAGATGAGCACTGCACCCTAGAGTTGGATATGCCCAAGATTTCCATTATCTTGCATCTCAGCTCACCCTGAATTTGCCCACCCTGATCTCATTCCTTCCAGCACAGAGCATGGGAAATTAAAATTGCATTTTCTTTGGCACAATCATCCAGCAATTGTTATTGTTTTTAAACAAAATTAAAGCTGATTAGGGAAATGTTCGCAAGATTCGTTCTTGAGCGATGTGACCCTCTTGGAACTAATCAGCTACTTGAAGGATTGGGGCCCCCAGCAATCGGTCTCCAAATGTTTAGCGCTGGGAACAAGCAAGGATCCAATGGAGTGTAGGAGTGCCTTGTTTGATGCCACCTTCCCCGTCACCTGCCCCTCTATGGTTGGCACCCATTTAGTGCTATTGTCACCTTACACTCAGGTGTAAGAGCCATGTTTGGAACTCCCAATGCTCTTGTTGGGCTGAAACTCCCAGAAGCCTTCACTGTTGGCTGTGCCAGTCAAGGTTTCCGTGCACTGTCACCCACGAACATCTTGGGTGCCAGGTTGGGGATGCACCGGCTTAAATGGACTTATTTGGTTACTTGTTTGGTCCATGCTTCACATGTCTAGTTTGACGTGGCAGACTGAAGCATCATCTCCCGCTGTTTCTGATCCCATGCCAGTCTTATCCAGGGCCCCGGGAGCTTTGCCCTGAACTGGTCTTCCCATCTGGTTGCTGGCCTTCCTAGTGGTCACTTTATGTCAAGTGGCGTCCATTCTGTGATAGCTTTCGTCCACCTGCCATCTTTGAAGGAGCACACATGCCCAGCCCACCCATGCCTTGCAAACTCAATCAATGTTGACGCTTGTTTCATACCCGATCTTATGCGCAGTTCTTCATTTTCGGTCAACCCATCGTAAGCGTAGCATCCTTCGCTCAATTGCTCTTTGTGTTACATTGGGGTTTTTTGGGTGCCAGTTTTTGTAGGTGCCCATGTTTCACTGCCGTATAATAAAGCAGGCAGAATGGAGGTGTTGGCGAGTGGGACACCAAAGTGAATTGTACTTTTCTTCTTCCTTTGGATCCACAGAAGGAGATGTTGATGTCCTTTCACCACAGGGATTCTCCACAGCCATCATCAGCAGCAGCAGCAGCTGCCGCCGATGCCAGAGGGCAAGCGGGCCAAACCAAAATCAGCCAGAGTCTGCTGACATCATAGCAGAAGTTGGAGAAGTTACTTTTGGGGACTACAGTTGCCTGAACCTCCCCACTCAGGGAGCATGGTCAATGTGTTATAGGCACTCTAGTCCAGAAAGGTAACTTTCCCATCTTTTCAAGTTATGGCTCCTTCGTGGACAGTCCACAGGACTTTGTCATGGGTTGCGGGCCACACAAGCACAGTGGTAGGGAGAGCTGCATCTGTTGAATATCTGCCTGGAATAGGTGGGGTAAGTAACTTTCTACCTTCTGTTCAGCCGCCACATTCAGCAGAGGAAGACTCTGAGCCTCCCCTCATTTGGCTAATTGCCACTTTTGGATTTCCTTTGTCGTGTTTCATCTTTCATTAAGCACCTCGGCTTAATGCTCATTTATTCTATTTATTCTGGCTTTTAGGTCATATTTAAAAATAGCTAAGTCCTCTTTCAACATGCATTACAAGCATGTGTTTGCGTGCAGAATGGCTAAAAATTTTAAAAAACTGATTTCTTTTAAAAGGATGTTTGACCAGTTCATAGTTTATGCAGCACCATGTACTACTCTCCATGTACTGAACTACCAATGCCATCATCAACACTCCATGAGGCTAAATGATGGCACATAGTGGCAGTAATGGCAGATAGAGAAGACTAAAGGATTTGGTGCAGTGGTCTATGCTGCTTTCGGAGTTGTACCTTTGGGCTGTGTAGGTTGGCCCTTTAGGCCTCCCCAGGAGCTCAGTGTTAAAAGTGCTCAGTGGAGCTGAGCCCAGCGCATGATGCGCAGCTTTGTTCAATGGGCAGCCTCAGCTCAATGCTCCTCTATGAGAGAAGCATGAATAGGGGCTCTTCCTTAGGAAAACTGAGCCTGTCCATGCGCAATCCTGCCTTGGTTCCCTGTGGGCTGGACAACTGCAATGCTCTGCCTGTAGGTCTGCCCTTGGAGACTGTCACCCACAGAATCTGGTGTTGAAGAATAGACCTTCTTGGGCAAAGGAAAGGCGTTTATTACAGGAAATGCTCTCTTTTCTTTTTCTGCCCTGGTGGCACAGGGGTTAAACTGCTGTCCTGTAGCCAGAATGTTGTGATTTCGATCCTGACAGGGATCAAGTTTGGCTCAGCCTCTTCCCAGGTGGGTCAAATGATGACCCAGTGTGTTGTGGGCAAAATGCTAGTCGCTTTGTGAACTGCCCAGAGAGTGCTCTATGCACTATGGGGTGGCATATACGTGTGGTTGCTTTTTGCTTTGCCTTTTTTTAATAGTGGATCATATAAAGCTATACTGGAGAGTGGGCTGGCAATGGGGGAATACATTTACACCCCTCTGGGTTTTAGTTGCTGGAGGAGCTCAGTGGTTTGGATGCATGTGGTAGCATGGGCTGTGATTCTGAGGCTTTCTCTCTCTCTCTCTCTTTATTCTTTCTTGAGCAAATTTTGTTTGGTGCTTGCAACCAACCCAGTTGAAAAGGGAGGGCAAGGCTTGGGTTCCTTTGACATTTAGCGGTAGGTGGGGCAGCTCAGCTGACTTTGGGGGTGCAACCTCCTCCCTCCCCCCCCACCTACTCCAGTCTTTAATTACCAATCTTGCGCCTAAAAAGTCATCCTGAGCGACAGCTTGATTTGGGGAAGGTGGAAATTGAAGACAATGAGACCCTGCCAGTCATCCGAGACACTTCTCTGTATGTGCGCCTCCTCGTTTCTTGCATTGACGTATTTATTTGCATGAGGGACTGTGGTGTCTTAGTGGTTAAGACACTGAGCTTGACAACCAGAAGGTCAGCAGCTTGAGACCTGCCCGACAGAGTGAGCTCCCGTCTCTGTCCCATGTCCTGCCAACCTCGCAGTTTGAAAGCAAGAAATTGCAAGCAGATAAATAGGTACCACTTTGGCTGGAAAGGTAACAGTGTTTCATATGCTCTGGTATCTAGTCATGCCTGCCATGTGTCCACGGAAGCGTCTGCAGATGCAGACAGCGATGGTTCTTAGGCTGTAAACAGAGATGGGCACTGTCCCGGAAAGTTGGACACAACTTGCTTAAGGGGCAGTTTGGGACTCAGAGAGCGGACGAGGAGGATGGAGAAAGAAGGGAGCTTTGCAAGATAGTGGGTTCAAATGGGGTGGGGGGTTTCCCCTCAAAACATGCAGGGGCATGCCCATGTTTCTCACTGTGTCTGTTGGCCAGAGGTCTGCTAAGGTCAGGGTTGTTTGAAGGGCTGGGGCATTGTGTTAAAAGGAACAAAGGAACTTTCAATGCATAACTTTTTGGGTGGTTTTAAGGACATTTCTTTTTTGGGGAGGGGGGCTTAAAAACAACAATAGCCACTCATTTAGAGCAGGGGTGCCCCAACTTTCCATGCCACAGGCCAGTCACGTGTTTCCTCTTACCAGAAGCGGAAGTAAAACGTCCTTTGCAATCTGTGTCGCAACAGATATGTTTTGCAACAGGAGATACGGTAGATTTAAGGCTGCCATTTTCTCTGACTAAACCAGGGGTGCCCAAACTACGTCCCATGTTGCCAGATCCAGCCTCTGACACCAATTCATCCGGCCCGTGCCACCCTCATCACTCCCGGAAGCGACAAGGGTGGCGTGGGCCAGATGAATTGGCATCAGAGGCCAGATACGGCCTGCAGGCTGTAGTTTGGGCACCCCTGGTTTAGAGCAAAGGATCTGAAGAAATCCTAGCCCAGCACATTAGCTACCCTGGGATTTCCTTCTCCTTCTCCTTCCTTTCAGGTAATTTCCACCTAGTGACAACGAATCTCCCTATAGACACTTTAAGCATTGCTATCACACCATAAGTTGGTGAACAGATGGAGAAAGAGAAGAGCGAGTGGAGCTCTGGAGGTCCTGGGTGCTGCTGCGGGCCATGAGCCAAGGCATTGTCCTTGGCAACAAGAGAAAGCATGCTCTCCCCCTGTTTATCCCAGCTAAAATTGTTTCCGCAGACCCTGGTAATGTCGTTATGTTGGATCACGCATCTATTACCCTCTGCCGCTGGGTAAATTGAGGTCAGAGTAAGGGGATGTCTTGGCGTGTTAATGTCACCGGTTGTCCATGTAATAGTATCTTTAAGAAATGGGGTGGAAGAGATACGTTCGCCATGCCAGACCCTTCGACAGTGCCGTCACATTTTATGGGGATGCAATTTGATTTGTTTTTAACCAGGATTCATTAACGAACGCTGCGCCATATGGTATTTCACCCAGATTTTGCCAGGATCTGAGTAAACCCTTTGAAACCAGTGAGGTTTAACTGAATCACTATTGATTTAAAAGGGGTTTGCTTGGGGCGAGACGAAATCTGGATCAAACCGTGTGAAATTTTAAAACGAAGGCATTAAGAAACTATGCTCTATTCATCTGCTCAGCTCTGGGCATGTGTGCGTGCGTGTGTACATGTAAAGGGCCCCTTTATTCCGTAGCATTTTTGAAACTGTAAATGTGTCTCTTATGGAATGGCAGGACGGAATGAGCGCCCGTCTTTGTCCCAGCTCCTGCCAACTTAGCAGTTCGAAAGTGAGAAATTGCAAGGAGATAAATAAAGACCACTTCGGTGGGAAGGTAACAGCGTTCCGTGCACTCCGGTGTCTAGTCATGCCTGCCACATGACCACGGAAACGTCTGCAGAAGCAGACAGCGCTGGCTCTTCGGCTTAGAAACTGAGCACTGAACCCTAGAGTCGGATACGACTGGCTCTCGAGCAAGGGAAACCTTTACCTTTACCTTTGTGGAATGGCAACTATTGGCACTCGTGGAACCAAAATGAAACGGAGCCGCACAAGGGTTATTATGAAGCTTGAACTAATTTGCCACTCCAGAACTCCTTAGAGGCGGCAATGAAATTAAAACGCCATAATCAAATAACGAAACAAACGAGAAAACATTGGAAAAGCAGGAGCCATGAAGCATCCTTGGCTGAGGCAAACGGCCAGTTCCTTCTGGGTTCTCATCGACACCATCTCTAGATGAATAAAAATTAATGGAATGAGGCAAAGGTGGCCATAACTGGTTCTTAAAAGAGGGGTGGCGAACCTTGGCACTCCAGCTGTTTTTGGACTTAAATCCCCAGAATCCAGGCGAATGGGTTTACTGTGCTCAGCTCCCAGAAGTTGGAAATTAGCTGGCGTCTGTTTTGAAATTGATTCTAGGGAAGCTAGCATAGGCTTCTTTTGCAAATACGATTGTTCTGCCATGAAGGTTTGCTGGAACAGCGTCCCTGGAGGGAAAATGCTTGATTACAAAGCCGGCCTTTTGCTTCCCACAAGAAAGCCCTGATGCCCTCCTGTGCTCTGGAAGGCGAAAGCTGAACGGAGACGAAGGTGTTCCAGAACGCATGGGCAAAGGTGGAACTGCCACGGTCGTAAAGGGCTCATTTCGCCAAAGCCCGTTTCCTTTTCATGCTCTGCAGGCGACTCAGACTGTCTCTTCCTTTGGCCTCACCCCCAAAGCAAATGAATCCCACACTTCCCCTTCTCTGAGACCAAGGAGAATATCGAAAAGTTGTCCTGTGGGCACTGCATGCATTGAAGCAATTTCCTCGAGCCATTAATAAAATAATGGGTTGTCTTGGCTCTTGGTACTTTTAAAGCAATTATTGCCCAGCCTTTCCCTCCCCAGACTCGAAACCATGCACCATGCAGTTGGCAGCATGGATGCCCCATTTGCTTGGCCCAGCCATGCCCAATTCATGCCATTGTATGTGTAAAGGTGAACTGAGCGTCTCCTATTCTCTGGAAGCCTGTCTTGCCTTCGGGAAGCTCAAAATGACAGAGACTTTAAACCCTCCTAACAACCCTGTAGGGTAGGCTAACCTGAGAACAACTGGGCCAGGGTCATGGCTGGATTATTATTTTTTTAGCAATGATTCAGCCCTCCAACTTGAAGGTGGGGGTCTGCTGCTGGTCTACCCCTGGGCTTCCTATTGACATGTAAGGTTTTTTATTTTTTCCTTTCACACTACCAAAATGAAGTCACTCTTTTGGCTTTGTCGTTGGCCAAACTTAAGTCCTCTCCGGTACATGGTTCTGACGGCAATCAGCAAGCCAGATTCTGTATCTCTCCACATTCACACGGCGTGTTGTTGTCTACCAGCAGCCTCTGTTTGAGCATGTTGTTCTTGCTCTTACGCACACCAACTCTTGGTGGACCCAGCCTGTTCTAGGTCCTTCAAGTGACCTTGGAGAGGTTGAGTCCCTCAGCCATATTCTCCTCCTTTAATGTCGTCACTTGTCCAGTGAGCTCCTTCCTCCACCTTCTAATTTGGTTTTGCTCTTGCGTCCCCTCAAGAATGTTTGTTCTTGCCATAAAGCTCTTCCTGGATCTAAGCCAGCGGACTTGAGTCTCGTATTTATTTATTATATTTATACACCAGCCATCTAGGAGATTTTCCCTCTCTGGGCAGCTCATCTCCATTCAGAGGGTGCCAAGGGTCCTTCTCTTGCTTAGTTCTCTCAGCATCTGCTACTACTTCTCTCCTGACCTTAGGTGGAGCCATGCCAACAAGAGGGTCTATTTTCTCAACTGGTGTCGGTTTGAGGCATCCTGTCACTCTGCGCATGGCTTCATTAACAGTGATGTCAATTTGTTTTGCATGCGTGGATGCACTCCACACTGGAGCAGCCATACTCTGCTGCAAAGATGCTCAGGGCCAAACCTGATGTATGCCGTGTGGATGGTTGAAAGGCGGAGCTGCTGCCCTTCAAGAAAGAGCTGAAAACCTGGCTGGCAGGGCAGGTGTGGGCATGGGCAGGTGGAGAGGGAGAGGGAGCAACTACTACCACCCACTGGCTCATTTAGAGCAGGATCACTCATGCTTTTAAAAGTTTTTAATTCGATTTTTAATTGGTGCAGGTGGGAGGTAGTTTTTCAGTGTTGTTGGATTGGGGCCGTGAGGAGGCCCTTAGGATCCCGGAGGAGACTGGTCAAAGGAACGACACGAGACAAGATGGAGCGAAGACCAGTGGTTTATTGTGGGAAAAACATCAGCATATATAGGAAAAGAAGGCAACAGTGATAGAATCGTCATCTGACAGAAAAATCACATCACCCATTTACCCGGGTTAATGGGGAATCTCTCTTGGGGAAGTTAATTAACTAGGGCAAACACTGACAGGGGAAATCCATTGTTCGGAGTTTACACCAGGGTAAATATGGCCTCTATTTGCACCAAGGATTAGGCTTAACTGCGAGTGAGTAATTGCTTAATACGTAACGGAGTTTAGTGATTCTCCTTCCTCAGCAGAATCGCCGGTCAGGTCAGATATGGGTGAATCAACCCTATGATTATTAATCTGCCCCCCCAATTTCTGTACTCACAGAGCTCAGTGACCAGGGGTCTGCCTCGCCCGGTGTGACCACCGTGAGGGTCAGTTATGCCAATTGGGCATGCGGAATCCGCACAGTGTTTTTAGGAATTTTAAGGGTTTCCATAGTTTAAACGTTGGGGGTTTTATGTACGCCACCCAGAGTCGCACATCGATTGGGGCGGCTATACAAATCGAATAAATAAATAATATATATTTTTTAACTTTTTGAGTTTTCTGATGACGTTGTTCCTCATACTAACTTTATCGTTGGTATTCAGGCAGTGCTTCTTAAAAGACATGTGAGGTTGACCTCTTTGGGAACAGAAGGTTGAACCTGAGAGGGCCAGATCCGGCCTCAGGGCTCTTTTTTAATGTGTCTTTGTAGCCCTGTCTAACCACCGCGCCAGAAGGCAGAGTGGGCCAAGGCCCTTCCTGAGACCTGAGAGAATAAACCACTGCAGTGGGGGCAGCTATGGGGCTGTAACTAGGGTGAAGCCCCCGGGGTGTGTGTGGTTGTCATGCCAGGGCCCCAAAAGGTAGCCATAGACTTACTTGTGAATAATAAGAAAATAAAAGTCAACATCTCCTGGCCATACTCACTTTTATTTCTTCTTTCTTGATTGAAAGCAGACACTTTCCCCTTCTTCTCATGGCCCCCGCTTTTAGCTTTCTTGGGTGAGGAACCATCCATGCACATGAGCATTGGGCAAGCATTGGTTTGCCCAGGAGCCAAGATTTCCTATGGCTTCTTCTTCTATGGCACCTTGAGTTTCTGAAGGCTACCTTTTGGGGCTGGACTTTCCATCATCTAGCACCAGCCTGCCTCCTGGGCTAGCTGGGACATTTTTTGGGAGGAGATGGGGGTCCCCAAATTAATTTCCCCACGGTTGGCAATTGGCCCTGAATGCATTTTCTCTGCGAGCTTTTCTGCTCCTCTTCCAACCATCACTCGTGATCCACCTGCTGAGCAATTCTCCAGCTGTGTCCAGCATGGTTTGTCTAAACCAGGGGTTCCCAACCTTATCAAGACGGGGACTGGGTCATGTTCTTTCAGTCAGCTTCGAGGGCTGGATGGCCATTTCGCCCTGCCTTCATGATGGGGCTGGCCATTTTGTTCCAACAGCTTCAAAGGGGAGGGGGGTCATTTTGTTTCTTGAATGCCCTCGGAGGGGTGGGAGGCCACATGAAATTGTGCCATGGGCCATATCCGGCCCATGGCCCTTAGGTTGGGAACCCCTGGTCTAAATCATAAGAGTTCAAAAATGTTAAAACTGCACCACAATGACCTCTTGCCTGGAGATGTGCCTTGCGGGATACCCCATAATGACCCTCCCCTGATGAGGAAGGAAGCCCTTTAAGGAACTGGGCAAAGGACTTTGCTCTTAGGGACTTTGTAGTTTGGGTAGGCCATTAGCCCTCTTCCATGGAGTTCAGAGGGGCAAAGACTCTAGCAAAGATTCCCTTTCCCCCCAAATCCGATTTCAGCCTGGTGTGCTCGTGAGAACAGAGATGGCATCAGACTGCGATGTGGGAGTCAGGTAGAAATGCTCCAATTTCAATACATCCTGGGTATGCAACTCCTTCTACATTTCGATCCAATTTTGTGTGTTCCAAAGTGAATGTAAAAGCTAGAAAATCTAATGTAGGGTGTGTAAAATCTAATGTGGAGCCCTGGTTGGTTAAACTGCTGCACTGCAGCCAAAACGTTGTGAGTTCAATCCTGACAGGGGACTTACGGGGATCCAGGTTGATGCAGTCTCTTCCATCCTTCTGTGGTTGGTAAAATGAGTGCCCAGCATGTTGGGGGCAAAAGGCTAATTACCTGTAAACCACCCAGAGAGTGCACTGAGCTCAGCTCTGTTGGAGGAAGTGTAATAAGTGTAATTGCTACCGCTATTTTTAATTCTGTGCTAATAATTAAAAAACAACAACCCCCACACACAGAACAGGGTTGCATCTTGATCTATCCCACATCCCTCCTCCCAAGGTCAAAGGCATCCTGGCCGTCTGCCTCCACCTCTTCTTTTCCGCCTCCCACAGAGACAGGCGCTCAAGGGCGCCTTCATTAGAAGCGCTAATTGCTGGCCACCTTCAAGGGGGCCGTAGGCGGCTGATGAACTTCTCTGTGGAGTGCGGAATCTGCGTCGTGGGAGGGAGTCGGCTCTGGCACAGTGGTTGGTTAGTCCCTGCAGCCACTAACGAGGCTATCCAAATGCCATTGTGAGTCCTAACGAAGGGAGGAGAGCGGCACGCACGGCACAGCACTTGGCACGCTTTGGCCTGCACATCGGTGTGGTTGGAGGCAAGGCGTTGTTGTCTGATGTGTGGATGCATCACTGGGATGTGCAATTTGACATTGGGGATAGGTGCTCAATGTGGCAGGCAGGGTGAGCGGGGAGCAGACCCAAGTTTGGGGGCAATTTTCATTGTTTGCAGAATGAAGCAGAGAACCTTCCTCCTCCTCCTCCTCCTCCTCCTCCTCCTTTCATGTCCAGATCAAACCCTGGACTGCCCAAATGAAGCCACTTTCTTGGCTTTGTCGTTGGCCAAACCTAAGTCCTCATCGGAGCCTGTTTCTGGTAGTACTCCCTCTTCTCCTGCGATCAGTTTGATGTGCAAGTAGGTATTGCCTGCACCTCCATTCCCCACCTACTAAATCTTACTAATTGACAAGTGTAATGGGAAAACATCCCTTTCCTGGTCAGCATGGCCTCTTCAATACATTAATTACCCCACAAGCAAATTCTTCTTCCTCTTCTGTGTCTAGGCCAGATGTGAAACTCCTCAAATGAAGCCACCTTTGGGTGAGTTCATTCTGCAGTTCCTTTTGCCTGACCTAGTGTGAGAAAGATTAGCCAGCAACACAAGGTTACCATTGCCCAGGTTAAACCGCTTTGGGTCACCAATTGGTGAGGAAGGTGGCTTTGAGTCGCCCATTGGGGTTGAAAAAAGCAGTATATAAATTAAACTTCAAATCAAATATAAATATTGTAAATAAATAAATAAATACACCTGATTGAGGGTCCAAAATACCACAATCTTCAAGGAGGCTCTGTCTGTGTATCCCAACAAGGAAAACATCTTTATTTGGATTTGCAATCGTTTTCTGCAATGGCCCATCTTCCTGGGCAATCCAGATGGCAGTAGGGAAGTAGTCACCTAGGGCAGGGGTGCCCAAACTATGGCTTGTGGGCCAGATCTGGCCCCTGATGCCAATTCATCCAGCCCACACTGCCCTCGTCGCTCCCAGAAGCGTGTTTTACTTCCACTTCTGGGAGCGACGAGGGTGGTATGGGCCAGATGAATTGGCGTCGGGGCCCAGATCTGGCCTGCATGCTGTAGTTTGGGCACCTCTGGTTTAAGCAGAGAAAATGCCAGCTTAAAATCTATCTCATCCTGTTGCAGAACAGATTGCCAGGTGTGTTGTACTTCCGCTTCTAGTGGGAAGAACCACGTGACCGGCCTGCTGAACCGCGTGGCTGGCCTGTGGCCTGAAGCGTTTGGCCACCCCGACCAAGGGGAAGTCCTTGCCATCGTTTGGGGAGGGGGGGGGAGGCTTCCACAGCCATGCTTCAGACGTGTCCACAGAGGATGCGTTGAGACTCTTGGTGTGAACTTCATAAGATCTGGGAGTGCATCTCTCTTTGCAGCACATTTTAAGATGAATATGATTAATACCAGAAATGTAAAATGTCAAGGAATGTCAAGCTTTTGAGGAGAATTGCCATCCTCCCTCTCCCGAAAGTACATATATTTTTCAAGGGGTGGGGAATGGAGGTGCAGGCAATACCTACTTGCACATCAAACTGATCGTCACTTTCTTTTCTTCATTTTCCTCCATTCTTGTGTGAAATTGGACATCATCACAGCCGTGCAGACTTTCCAGGCAGAAGAATTAAGTCCTGCCGCATCGAAACCAGCCTTTCTCGCTCTTCAGGCATGCATTTCTCCTTCCTGTGCGGCAATTTTCCAATTTATTTTATCTCAAATTGTCAGCCGTTAACCATCCTTATTTTTCCTTTTTGTTTCTCATTATGACCGTGGTATTCCCAATTTCGGCATTTAAAGTCATTTTTAATAATTTCTGTATTCATTCATCCTCGGGTTTCTTTTGTCGGTCGCTCTCTTGATTCGAGAAATTTTTAGCATCGTATAACAGAACAGTAAAAGCTTCCTCCTTAATCCACTTAGCATATGAAATTATACCACTTGCTCTATTTATGATTTTTTTTATTTAAAAAAACCCTTTAAAGTATGACGTTCTCTGTCTTCAGTGAACACAGGGACCATTCTTCTCTATCGCTCAGGGGTAGATCAGTTAATTAGGAGAAATTGGGAGTTGGATTCCCGCGCTGTGCCAACCTGGCAGAAAAGCCAGGCTGTGTCACCTTGGGCACAGTTGTCCCAAGGGCTCCCCCAAGAGGAAGGGAAGGGTAAAACCACTTCTGAGCACTCTCTGGACCAAGGAAACCTTGGATGCGGAGGGCCTACCTGTGATGTCCAGCAGC
This sequence comes from Bradypodion pumilum, assembly GCA_035047305.1. NCBI lineage: Eukaryota > Metazoa > Chordata > Lepidosauria > Squamata > Chamaeleonidae > Bradypodion > Bradypodion pumilum. Next base: position 1,955,385 of record JAWDJD010000003.1, read on the forward strand.
ATCGCTTGGGACGTTGGCTCATCCACCATAGGCTGATCCTTGCCCTCCATTACACCTGATTTCCATGCGCCGAGTAAGATCACTGCCTCCACCAATTATGTCTGATTTCTACTTAGAGGTGTGATTGTGGTTACCTGCCATTGATTAACTCACCCATGGTGACCCTAAGAATGTGCCCAAGATGTCCTGTCCACAAAAAGCCCTCCTCAACTCCTGAAACATACATGTGCCTTCCATTAGGGAGTGGATCCAGCTCACATTTGGACTTCCTCACTTCCTCCTGCCTTTCCTAGCATTATCACCTTTTCCGGAGTCTTCCCTTCTCCTCATGTAGTGACCAAAGTAGGAGAGCTTCAGCTTTCTCATTTCTGCCTTCAGAGATGGTTTGATCTTGATTTGATCTGTTGTTATGTACCATCAAGTCATCTCCAATTTATGGAGACCCTATAAATGAGCAAACTCAAGAGACATGATGGCGAACCTTGGAACTCCAGATGTTCTTGGACTTCAGTTCCCAGAAGCCCAAGCCCCCATTAATCCACACAAATGGGTTTACTGCGATTCATCCGGCCCGCACTGCCCTCATCGCTCCTGGAAGCGAAAATAAAACGTGCATGGATGGAGGAAGGGTTAACCCGGAAGAGCCTTAACCGTACAGGCACATTTTACTTCTGCTTCCGGGAGCGATGAGGGCGGCGCAGGCTGATTGAATCACAGTAAACCCATTTGTGTGGATTCACAGGGGGTTTGGGCTTCTGGGAATTGAAGTCCAAGAACATCTGGAGTGCCAAGGTTCACCATCATGGCTGAAGATTATCCTGCCTTCAACAGCCCTGCTCTGCTCTTGTAAATTCAAAGCTGTGGCTTCAATCCATCTTGTTTTAGTCTTCCTCTTTTCCTGCTGCCATCAACTTTTCCTGACATCATTATCTTTTCCAGTGAAAAATGTGGACCTCCCTAAATTGCTCAACTTTATGGCCACGGTGCTTGCTAGGGGATTATGGGAACTAATATTTTGGCGGCTCTGCTGATGATACCAGGAGGGCTGCTTTGGCTTCAGGGTTATGTTTTCCCATGTATTGCTGATAGTAAAGGTAAAGATTTCCCTTGCTCGAAAGCCAGTCGTATCCGACTCTAGGGTTCAGTGCTCATCTCTGTTTCAAAGCCGAAGAGCCAGCGCTGTCTGCTTCTGCAAATGTTTCCGTGGTCATGTGGCAAGCATGACTAGACACCAGAGTGCACGGAATGCTGTTTCCTTCCCACCAAAGTGATCCCTATTTATCTACTTGCAATTTTTTGCTTTCGAACTGATAGGTTGGCAGGAGCTGAGACAAAGACGGGAGCTCATTCTGACCTGCAGTACTCGGGAAATGAACTGCTGACCTTCCACCTCCCAGCCAGCGTCTTAGCCACTTGAGCCACTGATAGCAATAGCAATTACACTTAGATACCACACCATAGTGCTTAGTGCACTTTTTAGGCAGTTCACAAGTTATTTATCATTTTGTCTCCAACAAGCTGGGTCCTCATTTTACTGACCCCAGAAGGACGGAAGGATGAGTCTACCTTCATCCCGGTCAGGATCAAACTCATAATGTTTTGTCTGCAATGCAGCAGTTTAACCACTGCGCCACCAGGGCAGATGTGCCTAAAATCTTGGGTTCTCTAACCTGGAAGGTTTTGGCTTCCTCACTGTAATAGATAGAGAGCCCTAATAGGTGTGTATTTCATTTTAATGATTTTTTTTACTGCTGTTATGTACAGTATGTGATAAATGGTATTACTAGCTTTAATGCTTTATTGTCTTTTTGTATCACATTTTTATTAGATACTTTGAATTATATAAGGAACAGAGAGGTGTCGTTATATTAAATTAAGAAGTAAACAGATGGATAGGAGCATGGAATGAGTAATTAGCACTGCAGAATTAGACCACTGATCTTTTGTCTAGGGGAACTAGGGGACACTCCATGAAACTTTTGGGTGCTAGTTCTCAAACAAATAAGAGAAAGTACTTTTTCACCTAGAGGATCACTGGTCTATGGAACTCCCTGCCAGAAGAAGTGGTGACAGCTGTCAGTCTTGACAGCTTCAAGAAAGGATTAGACAAGTTCATGGAGGACAAGGGGATCAATGGCTATAATTATGGATACTTAAGGACAACCTCCGGGTTGGAGAGATAGGCAGGATATCTCTCAATGCCATTTCCAGGGAATCCTAAGCAGGTGAAGGCATCTGCTTGGGAATAATACCCTGAAGGAAATGGTGAGCCACTGTGTGAGACAGAAGGCTGGACTGGATCATGGGCTCCTGTGGCCTCTTCCAGCAAGGCTGTTCTTATAGTTCTTATGTTCTTATGTCTGGAGAAGCATCAGCCTGAAATATCAAGGATAGCTTCAAAAACTATTTCATTCATATTGAAATGGCTTCTCGGGGCTTTCCGTCTATCTATCTATCTATCTATCTATCTGTCTATCTATCTATCTGTCTATCTATCTGTCTGTCTGTCTGTCTGTCTAATCAGGAAAGGACACAGGCAGGGGAGGGTGTTAGGAATATATATATATATATATATATATATATATATATATATATATATATATATATATATATATATATATATATATATATATATATATATATATATATATATATATATATATATATATATATATATATATATATATATATATATATATATATATATATATATATATATATATATATATATATATATATATATATATATATATATATATATATATATATATATATATATATATATATATATATATATATATATATATATATATATAGGGCACTCCTCCTTGTCTCTAATTCAAAATTTGGAAATATTCTTTCTTTGGACTATATTTCCCAGAATCCCCCAGCCCATATGGTTTGCTGAGAACTTCTAGGACTTGTAGACCAAAACCCACAATGTTTCTAACCTTTGATCTGGTTAGATCTTTAGCCCCTTCAACTTATCAGGATGTGTTTCTAGGCAAATACTTGAAGAGGAAGAGTATGAATTAATAGAAGATGTTGAGGTGGGGGGAAAGGTTATTTCACGAAACCATTTGTTGGAATGGTTGTGACACAGTTTTGATGTACAGGTCGCCGCTCATAGTCACAAGTTCAGTATTCAAAGTTTCAGGTCTCAGCAAGACTAAAAATATTTAATAAAATATCCTGAAATGCATACTATACATTTATTTCTATTGTGCATTACCAGAGCTGGCCATTAGAGGCCACTATCTGCAATGTAACATATGAGGTTCACTGTTATCTGAGGTTCCAGGTATCCACATAGGTCTTTGACCACGTCCCATGTGAATACAGGGGGCCACCTATGCTAGGTGTTGTTTTTGTTTCTGTTGTTGTCTAGCACAAAATATCCCAGAAAGAGGTGGTATAGAAATTTAATAAATAAATATAAATAAATACATTTCTAGATTCCATCTGGAGGTTTCTGGGCTTTGAACCCAGGACTTTTCTAAGCAGACTCTGCACCTTTGAGTTGTTGCTGCTCCTGCTCCCTTGAGATGATTGTACTTCATATGTCATTGCAGTATTCATTTGCATCTGAGCTGGCTTTTGATAGATAGATAGATAGATAGATAGATAGATAGATAGATAGATAGATAGATAGATAGATAGATAGATAGATAGATAGATCTTTATTGTCATTGTCCTGCACAGAACAACGAGATTGGGGGGGAAAACACTTAACAACACAACAAAACCTTAAAAAAATACAACTATACAAAATTATCAAAATTATTTGTTGACAGCTTGTAAATTTAATTTCTTTTAAAGTATCCCCACACTCATTACCTGTTCTCCACCCCCAGAAAAATCCATTAATACTACTTATTATTTAAGGCACTGCTTTCAAGTTACAGTTTAATTTTTTACAAATACATTTAAAATACAAAAATGTCCCTAGATTCCTCCCAAATGAACCCTGCATCCACGTCTTAGAAGTAATGAGCAAATCTTATTCCTTTCATCAAAGCCAGTAATGTTCTTACCGTTTGTCGAGTTATTAAGAAATAATAATATTGTTGCCCCCTTGCAACCTGCAACGTAATGCATTACAAAGAATGCAGTTACCTGTAATGCATGGCATCCAACATCTGGTTTTGCTGGGATCGCAACCTTGGTTTTTTCACTGCTGGTGCCACATCACGGCTTAGAGCAGGGCATGGCTGTCAACGTTAAGTAACTTTGATCACCTGTGAGTCCCTACAGAAAGGGAGAGCTACACTGAATTGTCAATCTCAACTAGAGTAGACCTGATTGGCTTAATCTGTTTTACACAAGGGTGGACTCATCAGCAGGATAATACTGTGTGGCGTTAGCAGTTGATTTGCTCCAGATGGATGGATTGATGGATGGGTTGAAACAGCATTGCAAAACCGGATGGGCGGGTGGGTGGAAACACAGCGTTACAAAACTGGATGGATGGAAGGACGGACGGCCAGATGAATACGTAGCATTGCAAAACTAAATGGAAGGATGGATGGATGGAAGGATGGATAGAAGGATGGATGGATGGAAACACAGCATTACTAAACTGGATGGATGGAAGGAAGGATGGACGGCCAGATGAACACGTAGCATTGCAAAACTAGATGGATGGATGGATGGATGGATGGATGGAAGGATGGATAGAAGGATGGATGGATGGAAACACAGCATTACTAAACTGGATGGATGGAAGGAAGGATGGACGGCCAGATGAACACGTAGCATTGCAAAACTAGATGGATGGATGGATGGATGGATGGATGGAAGGATGGATAGAAGGATGGATGGATGGAAACACAGCATTACTAAACTGGATGGATGGAAGGAAGGATGGACGGCCAGATGAACACGTAGCATTGCAAAACTAGATGGATGGATGGATGGATGGATGGATGGATGGATGGATGGATGGATGGATGGATGGATGGATGGATGGATGGATGGATGGAAGGATGGATAGAAGGATGGATGGATGGAAACACAGCATTACTAAACTGGATGGATGGAAGGAAGGACGGACAGCCAGGCGAACATGTAGCATGGCAAAACTAGATGGATGATGGATGGATGGATGGAAACACAGCATTACAAAACTAGATGGATGGACGGACAGACAGACACAGCATGGCAAAACTGGATGGATGGATGGATGGATAGAAACACAGCATTACAAAACTGGATGGATGGAAGGAAGGACGGACAGCCAGATGAACACGTAGCATTGCAAAACTAAATGGATGGATGGATGGATGGAAACACAACATTACAAAACTGGACAGATGGACGAACGGCAGATGAATATGAAGCATTGCAAAACTAGATGGATGGATGGATGGATGGACAGACACAGCATGGCAAAACTGGATGGATGGAGGGAGGGAGGGAGAGAGAGAAGAAACAGTCTTGGCTGTTTCCAATCCTTGCCTAGATACAGACTGAAATTCTCAAGTTCTTCCTTCTTCTCCCATCTGGCTCATTTGGACCCCTCCCTCTGTGTGCCTTAGAAATGCAACCACCCAAGGCAGCTTTGGAGGCTTTTCGTCAATAAATTAGAGATTTTGCTTTCTTCCTGCTCTCTCTCTCCCTAAATGGATTTGGGGTGCAGTGAATTCCCCATTTACTTTTTGCCAGGGAGACTATTCCTCCCACTGGCGGTGAGAGTTACAAGCTCAGCCACAGGCTGCTGCCCTCCACTGCCAAAAATGCTAAATTGTTCTAATCAAAGCATGGGCGATGGGGATGGCGGTGTGGGAACGTCCTGGCCACGGCTTTGGGTAGCCCTGGGCCACCTCCTCCCCTCTGGCTGCTTCCTTCTCCGGCCTCCTGGCCAGCAAAGGGAGGGGCCCAGGTAAAGGAGGCCCCTTTGTGCCTCATCTCCACCACCACCACCACCACCACCACCACCACCACCACCACCACCACCTCTAGCCTTGGCTGCTGAGGTTTAGCAATGCTCTGGCGTGAATAAGAGAAGGGTGAGGTGATGATGAAGGCAACCCTGACATTCTTCATGTCTTCAAGGGCCTCTGAAACTGGCCTGGAAATGCACTTCACCTGGCAGGTGTTTTACAGGTCTAGTGGCTGAGAAGTTAAAACACTGAACTTGATAACAGGAAGGTCAGCAGTTCGAGACCCGAGTGCTGCATGACGGACCCATCGTATTTCCTAGCTCCTGCCAACCTAGATAAATAGAGACCACTTCGGTGGGTAGGTAGACAGTGTTCCATATACTCTGGTGTCTAGTCCTGCCTGCCACATGTCCACGGAAATGTCTCCAGATGCAGACAGTGCTGGCTCTTAGGTTGCAAACGGAGAGGATCACTGAACTCTATAATAGGATATGACCGGCTTTTGAACAAGGGCGACCTTTACCTAAAATGTCACCATGTTGTTGTTTTTGCACAGTCGATTCCAACCCTTTGCGACCCTATGGACCTTTGTTCTCCAGGCTCCTCTGTCCTCTACCATCCTCCTCAACCCTGCCCAGCTTTGTGCCCATTGCATCGACAATACCATTTAGCCATCTCATCTTTGGCCACCCCCTTCTTCTTTTCCCCTCCACTTTTTCCAGCATCAAGGCTTTCTCAAGTGAGTCCGCTCTTCTCATTTGATGTCCAAAGTACTTCATCTTCATCTTTACTATTTGACCTTCTAAGGATCAGTCAGGGTTGATTTCTTCTAAGGTCAACCGATTTGTTCTCCCTGCTGTCCAGGGGACTCTCAAAACTCTCCATGTATTGGTGCCCAAGAAGACCTTCATGAAAACAGGGCAGAGAAAAAAGAGAAATGACCACCTCGACACCCAAGGAAATTGACAGTAGATAAATAGGTACCATTTAAGTGGAAAGGTAATAATATTCCATGCACTCCAGCATCTAATCATGCCTGCCACATGACCATGGAAACATCTCCAGATGCAGACAATGCTGACCTCTAGATTTGGACAAAATTCCATTTGGAAAAAGGGAGAGTGCTACAGTTCACGTCTATCTTTGGGGTTTTGCTTTTTCCTGCACATCCTTCAATCCCATAAGTTGGATCTTTCTTTATTTCAAGACGCGTTGGCCACTCCGGGGTAGGGAGCCAGGGTCCTTGTGGGAGAAGCCATGTGCTTCAGCATTGATGAAATCCCTGGCAGAAGAGGGGTTCTCTGTCCTGATTGTGATGGAGGGAGGGAGGCTGGGCTTAGGGTGTGAGCAAAGAGGCAACATGGATATAAGTTTGCAAGGGCTGGTTGGTCGCCTGGGATTGGCAGAGGTGCCGGCTCCATAACCCATGAGACAGAGTGGCAGCATGCATTGTTGCATGGAAAGGCCCCTGCTGAGTGGGATCCTGCCCAGAAGTCCAACAAGCCCAGTGGAAATCATTGGGCCCTCTTGGGGGTTCGATGGGGCAGGAAGAACCTTCCTCCAATCATCACTTCGCTCTTTTATTTACAACTCTTTGCAGGGCAAGTGTCAGGCACTGCGCAGATTTTATTTAAGTGCTTCTTATGTGGTTAAGATGCTGAACTCAACAACCGGAAGGTTGGCGTTTGATATCCAAGTACTGCACGACGGAGTGAACTCCCGTCATTTGCCCCAGCTCCTACCAACCTGGCAGTTCAAAAGCAAGAAATTGCAAGTAGATAAATAGGTACCACTTCCATTACTGTTACCTTCGTTTGGGAAGCTTGTACCATGAGGTTTGAAAAATGCTTTCCAAGTTAAAGTAAGAGCACAGCTTATTTCCCCAGGCATTTGGCATGACCTGTCTGGGCTTTCCCAAAACATACAAGAGGGAAAGACCGAAAGGCCCTTCGGGTTGGGAGATGCTGGAGTTGTTTGTGGCTTAACTGGTACCGCTGAGGATTTGTGAACAGGTGTGAGATGCACCCTTTGCTCCTTTGTGGATGTGCGATGCTGCACTTTAATGTCTTGACTGTGTCCGGTTTCTAAGCCTTCTTAGGAACTCGCCAAGACCGGCCTTTAGGATGATCAGTCTTCCCAAGCTGACTCCCAGAAGAAGAACAATACTCTAGTTTAAATTACATTTAGTTTTCATAAAAGTGCCATTTAAAGACAGGCACCAGCACATGCTGTAGTTTAAACAATAGATGCCTCGTAAAACACACTTAAAAGCAGCCATAAATTGGCCAGAGGTCTTAGTGTCTGCCAGTCTGTCTATACGGTTCTCTCTCTCTCTCTCTCTCTGTGTGTGTGTGTGTGTGTGTGTGTGTGTGTGTGTGTGTGTGTGTGTGTGTGTGTGTGCATTTCTTGCCAGCCTTGCCTTGATTAAATGGGTTGCAAACTTTGCCCATATCCAGGGCTCTTATAATACAAGCGCCATTTCCCCAGGTTCTGGCCAGGACTGATGGAGGGTCTCAGTGGAGGGTGAACCCCAGTTCATACCACATGTGAACATAAAGAGCCTATCGTGGATTTATGTAATGTGCCAACAGATTAGTAACGAGGACTTGTTAGAGATTACCCTGAAGGCTGTCCATATGACTATGCAGATGTTTCTGTGAACATGTGGCAGGCATGACTAGACACCAGGAGTGCATGGAACACTGTTTACCTTCCCACTAAAATGGTCCCTATTGATCTACTTGCAATGCCTTGCTTTTGAACTGCTAGGTTGGCAGGAGCTGGGACAGAAACGGGTGCTCACTCCATTGTGCAGCACTCAGGTCTCAAACTGCTGACCTTCCGGCCGTGAAGTTCAGCATCTTAAGCTTTCAGGGTGGGCAGTGGTAAAATGGTGGCTTCTCCAGCTTAATCTTCTTCGGTGTGTGAGTTCCCCATAAATAAGCCTTCCTATTTTCTGCAACATTTCCAAGGGTGTCAAAGCGAGAGGCTTTTCCCGAGGTGCTCTAGATGTTGCGCCACTGCCTGAGTGAGTTTTTAAACAGATGAAAAGCAGCTCAGGAGGAAAGATTATTTTGCTCCGTCTCCCAAGCCACGAGAGGTGGTAGATGGGCCGTGAGGCTAATTTCTCAGTGGGGAGAGAAGGGGCCAGGGCTAACCCTCAGAGCTGTCAGGATGAGGGCTTTTATGCTCTCCTTCCATCTCCATTTCGGTTAATGCCCTAAGTAATGAGATTTTGCATGGAGAGCTGGTCCCACAGATAATGCATGCTGAGGAAATGATGATGAGCTGTGATGTGTTTGTGCGTATGTTTGTGTGTTTGTGGGGTGTGTGTTAAATATAGCCCTGCATGCTTGCCAGCCACAAATTTGATAATTGACATAATGTTTGCTGGCAGCTTTGATTCTGGGAGTTTCAGAGTTCACAGATGGAGTCAAGAAGCACGAGATTTTCAACCAGCAGACCCAGCATGAGTCATGTGAGAGATGTTGGTGTGCTGGCCATGCCGCCGGAGGGATTTGGGAGCTATGGCCCCCAAAACAGAGATATACGCACCTCTAACTCAAACACTGAGTGACTGTGGTGGCTTAGTAGTTAAGACACTGAACCAGGGCTACTGCTCCACAAATTCTGGGTTGTGAGGCCCTGCTTCTGCGTCTGGGCTCTAAGGGTCAGTTGGGAGTCTTACTCCTGTACCTGCCCCCTTGCAGGGTAAGGGACTCCCTGCCTGAGCTCCTCGAGGCCATCTCAGCGTTGGCGTTGGAGTTCCCTAGACTGATGGTTCTGGGGGACTTCAATTTACCCTTGCTGGGGACTGGCTCCGAGGTGGCTCAGGAGTTCATGGCTTCCATGGCAGCTATGGACCTGATTCAGGTAATTCAGGGCCCGACCAGGGGCAGTGGCCACACACCAGATTTAATCTTTTTGTCGGAGCGGTGGCAGAGTGATCTGAGATTACGGAAATTAAACATAACACCTGTGCCATGGTCAGATCACTATTTGGTGGCTCTAGACTTCCTGGGTGCGACGCTTCATCGTAGGGAGGCAGGGCCTATTAGAATGGCCCGCCCCAGGCAACTGATGGATCCTGATGGATTCCAGAGGGAACTGGGGGATTTTCCTCTGGATCGGCAACACGATTCGCCCGAGGCACTGGTTGACCTGTGGAACAGGATGACAACAGCGGCCTTGGATGAAATCGCACCACTACGGCCTCTCAGAGCTCATCGAGCTAGGTCATCTCCATGGTTCACAGATGAACTGCGGGAGCTCAAACGGGCAAAGAGACGCCTAGAGCGCCGCTGGGTGAAGACCCAGAGAGACTCCGATTGAACACTAGCTAGGGCCGCTATTAGGGCCTATCTAGTGGCGATGGAGGTGGTGAGGCGGCAATACTTCACCACCCTTATTGCCTCCGCTGATAATCGCCCAGCGACCCTGTTCCGGGTTACCGGGTCTCTCCTTGGTAGGGGGACCCCGGTGCCCGGTTGGCAAGGGTCGGCTGAGGACTTTGCTGACCATCTAGTGGAGAAAATCGATCGGATTCGCTCTGGGTTTAATCCTGGCGTGGATGGGGAGAGTCCGGAGGGAGCTGGAGCACAGTCTTGCCATACCATCTGGGACCGGTTTGATCCAGTTGCCCCTGATGAAGTGGACAGGCTCCTTGCAGCTGTGCGCGCCACTACCTGCCCTTTGGACCCCTGTCCCACCTGGTTGGTGAAAACCTCCAAGGCAGTGACAGGTGGCTGGGTTGGGGCTGTGATCAATGCATCATTGCGGGAGGGGGTGTTTCCTGCACCTTTAAAATATGCTTTGGTGCGCCCCCTCCTGAAGAAATCGACCCTCGACCCAGCTGTCCTAACCAACTATAGGCCTGTCTCAAACCTCCCCCTTTTAGGGAAGGTGTTGGAGAAGGCAGTGGCGTGTCGGCTGCAGGGGGTACTGGATGAAGCGGATTATCTGGACCCTTTTCAGTCAGGATTCAGGCCCGGATATGGAACGGAGACGGCATTGGTCGCGCTGATGGATGATCTCTGGCGGGAGCGGGACGGTGGTCACCCATCCGTCCTTGCTCTTCTTGACCTCTCAGCGGCTTTCGATACCGTCGACCACGGTATCCTTCTGGAACGGCTCAAAGGATTGGGGATCCAGGGCACTGTGTTGTCCTGGTTTTCCTCTTTTCTGGGGGGCCGTACCCAGTCGGTGTGGTTAGAGAGTGAGAGGTCCAGCCCTAGGTCCCTCAAGTATGGGGTTCCTCAGGGCTCGGTGCTCTCTCCTCTCCTATTTAATATCTACATGAAACCGCTGGGTGAGATCATTCGTTCCCATGGGGTGCGGTACCATCAGTACGCGGATGACACTCAGTTGTACATCTCGGCCCATGGGGACCCCAGTGATGCTGTCAAAGTCCTTTCCAGATGCCTGGAAGCTGTGGGGGTCTGGATGGGGGCTAACGGGCTACAATTGAATCCCAGCAAGACTGAGTGGCTATGGATAGGGGGTCCTGCGTTAATCCGGGAGCTTCCATCATTGGTTCTGGATGGGGCTATTTTGCCCCAGACAGACCCGGTGCGCAACTTGGGGGTCCTCCTGGATTCACGGCTACTGCTAGAAGAACAGGTGGCGGCTGTGACCAGGAGGGCTTTCGCCCAACTTCGGGTGATTCGCCAGTTGCGCCCACTCCTGGACCGGGACTCCTTGCTCATGGTCACCCATGCTCTGGTTACCTCCAGACTAGACTATTGCAATGCGCTCTACATGGGGCTGCCCTTGACGACCATTCGGAGGCTACAGCTGGTCCAAAATGCGGCTGCCCGGGTGCTGATGGGGTGTGGGCGTTATGCCCATGCTTTGCCACTGCTCCGGGAGCTGCACTGGTTGCCAGTATGTCTCCGGGTGCAATTCAAGGTGCTGGTTTTGACCTTTAAAGCCCTATATGGTAGTGGGCCGCGTTACCTAAGAGACCGCATCGCCCTGAGGACGTCTGTCCGTCCAACCAGAGCGGACCGGAGGGGCTCTCTAATTGTTCCATCAGCCAGAGGGGCTCGCCTCTCTGGCACAAGGAGGAGAGCCTTCTCCGTGTCTGCACCGACCGGCCCTCTGGAACCTCCTGCCAACAGAATTACGTCTTCGGACGGAGTTGCTGCCTTTCAGAAGGGATCTTAAAACCTGGCTGGCAGGTCAAGTGTGGGGTGCGGGTGGAAGGGTAACCACCATGGGGTGGTTGGTGTAGAGGAACTCTTCCCCATGGTGCCTTTCGATCCTGCAGCCCTTGCTTTTTAGGGGGTGGGTAGTCTTAACTTTTTTACTGTTTTAACTGTTTTTAGGATTATTGTTGTATTTGTGAATATTGTCTGTAAACTCCTTGGGTTGCCCTGGGGTTACTTTTTATGTTGTTAGCCGCCCAGAGTCGGCCTTGTGTTGAGTGGGCGGGATATAAATTGAATAAATAAATAAATAAATAAACCTGATGACAAGACCTGAGTGCTGCACGACAGAGTGAGCTCCTGCCAACCTAGGAGTTCAATAGCAAGAAATTGCAAGTAGGAAGTGTGGTAAACAGCATTCTGTGCACTCTGTTGTTTAGTCATGCCTGCCACATGTCCACGGAAACATCTGCAGACACAGACTGCACTGGCTCTTTGGCTATAAGCAGAAATGAGCACTGAACCCTAGAGACAGATACAACTGGCTTTCAAGCAAGGGCAACCTTTCCCTTTACCTAATTCAAACACCATTGATGCAGGAAGGTTCAAGCTTTTCCTCTTGGGAGCGCCACAAAAATATGGAATTGAGGAGCAGCCCATGAGAAGCAGGGCACATGGCTCATCTATGCTCAAGTCGACAGTAGGCACCGTCACTCTTGTGGATAAACCTTATCAGAGTTTTACTGCCAGCATAGTTTCATTGCGCTGTTAATAATATAAAGCACAGAGTGACGCTGTGTCTGTCTTAAACCACTAAGAAACTGAGCCATGCCCAATTTGATTTGAGTCTCGGCTTAATGTCAAGCATAAGTTGGCAGCGACTCAATGGCGCAGAGCATCAGCAACAGACCTGGCGATGATCCTTGCTTAAAAATAAGATGCATTTGCTGGTGGAAAATTAGGTTTCCAGAAGGAGGCATGGGATCTGCTGTCAAGAAGCTTCTGGCAACCCTGCTAGGGGTTTTAGGGTCTGCTGCTGAAGGGGTGCCTATTTATCTACTTGCAATTTCTTTCTTTCAAATTGCTAGATTGGCAGGAGCTGGGACGGACAACGGGTGCTCACTCAGTCACGCAGCACTGGGGTCTCAAACTGCTGACCTGACTTTTACCTTTACTAATTAATCTGCTAAAACATGGGGTTATTTTAAGCCACCTGTGATGGAGTGTCTATTTTGCACCACTTCTTTGGGAAATTTCCCAAAGTTGAGGAAACTAGTAAAAAAGAAGCTGAAAGGGTTTAGTGTATGAGAGTCAAGACACAGGAAACAGCCAAGGGCTGGGTTAACTCAGGTTTATTGCATGGTGGACAGAGGGAACATGAGGTAATGGCGGACGAACAGCTCTATATATATGGTAGTAACGTATTTGAATGTGGCTCCACGATAGCCCATTGGCTACTGCCCGCGTGACGTCATGGCTGGTCACGCCCTTCTTGTCCAGGTGTAGGTAGCGGCGGGAAACTTCCCGCGCTGTGGCCTTTGATGGGTTTGAACCAAGAGAGCTTGGACGCTCGCTGCTGCCAGCTGGTGGTCATTAGCTCGCGTCCTATTACAGGGTTTATAGTGATCAGCTGAAGGTTACATTGTTACTCGTAGGCAAGGTTACATTGGTTCAGATACATTGTTATCACATGTAGAAGGTTACACTGTTAGAACACAACACTCCTCCCCCCTAGGATGAGACGAAGTCTCTCAGCCAAGATGGCTTATTTCGGACACGCTGGGGTCTCGGCGCGGGCTGCCCTGCCCCGGCTTTGCTCCCTCCTCCTTGCTCCCTGGCTTCCTGCCCTGTAATCGGAGAGGATGACTCGTTAGTGGCTTGCCGCGGCTCTGCGGCTTTGTTGGGAGGTGTGTGCTTTGTCTGGGAAGAACCGGGGGCACTGGGGACTAACGAAAAACCCCTCTTCTCGCTTGGATGGGTGGGGGAACACTCCAACCCCCCCCCCCCGGCTAGCAAAATTAAAATCGTAATCGAATTCGGGGGAAGCGGCAGCGGCGGCTGCAAACTCCTTTTCCCCCTCCCCGGGCTCGGATAGGGCTGGTAGAGCTGGCGTATCAAAAGGATATGAGCCGGGCTCACTGCTTTCCCCCCTGGCTTTGGACTGGTGTCCTTCTCTGTCTCCCCCTTGGGCTAAACGGGTGGGGGAGAACCCTATCGCTGAATCTGGTTGCTGAGCCCCACTGATCGGTCCCTCACTCACTCGGCGCCGCAGTTGGTCAGCGTGCCTCCTCCAGAGGAGACCGGTGTTCGTTTCCACCCGATACGACACTGGTCCCGTCTGTTCTACTATCGTCCCTGGCACCCAGGCTGGGCCTGCGTTGGCATAGTTCCTGCAGTGTACAGGATCGCCTACGCCGAAACCTTTCGAGACCGCTAACCCTATGTTCTTCCCTTTGTCCTCGACCCTCGTCGGGTCTAACCTGGACAAGAGCGTGGTCAGTTTCCTCCGCATCAGCAGCTCAGCCGGCGAGTATCCGGACGCTAAGGGGGTCACTCTGTACGCTAACAGAAATTGACAGACTTGGTGATTTAGATCCCCCGAGCCCATGCGCCGCAGCGCATCTTTTGTTGTGCGCACCAACCGTTCCACTTGGCCATTCGTGGCCGGGTGAAACGGCGCGGATGTGACGTGCCGAATTGCATTTGCCTCCATGAATGCCGCGAACTCAGCGGACGTGAAACAGCTAGCGTTATCGCTGACCAGAGTGTCGGGTAAACCGAACGTGGAAAAGACCCTCCTCAGCTGACCAATGGTAGTGGCGGAGGATGTGCTCTTTACCGGAATGACCTCCAGCCACTTTGAGTACGCATCCACTACCAGGAGAAAAATGGTTCCTCGGAACGGGCCAGCAAAATCTACGTGCACCCTGGACCACAGTCCCCTTGCTGCGTCCCATTCCCTATGCGGGAGACGGGCTACCTCCGGTCGGGAGCCCTGACATGCCTCACAAGTGCCAATCATATGCTCTATGTCGGCGTCCAGCTGGGGCCACCAGAAATAACTCCGGGCCAGTGCCTTGGAACGGACGATTCCCGGGTGGCTGACGTGCAGCAGCTTTAGCACCTTCGGTCGCAGGGACGTAGGAACCACCACCCGTTGGCCCCACAAGAGGCACCCCCTCTCTAGTGACAATTCTATTCGTTTTCGAAAAAATGGGTCGAATTCCATGCTTGGGGATGACGCCGGCCACCCCTTCTGTACCCACGAGCATACTTTCTCCAGTGTTCTATCCTTTCCCGTTGCCTTGGCAATGTCGGCCGGTACTAATGGGGGTGAATCTAAGACCTCTATTAGCAATACCTGGCGGTCTCTTCCTACCCCTGCCTTCTGATCGTCCGACAAGGGCAACGGAGACCTTGAGAGCGCGTCTGCATGGCTGATCTCCTTCCCGGGCCGGTATTCCAACTCATGTTGGTATGCGTTAAGAAAAATAGCCCACCGCAGCATTCTCGGGGACAGGATCTGTGGCGTGGGCTTATTTGCAGTGAAGATTCCTAACAGGGGCTTGTGATCAGTCACGATCTTGAACGGGCGACCATACAGAAAATCGTGAAATTTTTTGGTTCCCGCTACTATCGCTAATGCCTCCCTGTCGGTCTGTGCGTAATTCCGCTCTGCTTGGGACAGGGACCTTGAATAAAACGCTATCGGGGCCTCCCTTCCGTCGTTCAACACGTGGCAAAGCACCGCCCCCACCCCCACCGGGGATGCGTCGCAGACTAAAACTACTGGCCGTTTGGGATCGAAATGAGTCAGGATTGCCTCGGATGTTAGGAGTTGCTTTAACTCTGTGAACGCCCTCTCTTGCTCGTCCCCCCACAGCCATTTTTCCTCTTTTTTAAGTAACTGATGGAGCAGCGCGGCAACAGACGCCTTCCGTGGAAGGAAGGTATGGTAGAAATTGAGAAGCCCCAGAAATGACTGTAGTTCGATTTTGGATGTGGGGCGAGGAGCTTTCTTGATGGCGGCTACCTTAGATTTGGACGGCCTAATTCCCTCGGGCGTGACACGGAACCCTAAAAACTCAACCTCTGTTTCGAAAAATACACATTTGTCTTTTCTCAGTCGCAGCCCCGCTTTTTCGAACACGGTCAGAACTTTATCCAATCTATGTGCCAGCTCGGCCTTACTCCCCCCCGTTATCAACACGTCATCAAAATATGGCAACACCCCCTCCAGCCCCTTCAGGAGGCGTTCCACGAGCGACTGAAAAAGGCCAGGTGCCGAGTTCACGCCGAACTGTAAACGCGACACCTGGAACGCCCCCTTATGTGTAACTATTGTTTGTGCCGCCGCTGTGGCGGGGGTTACGGGGAGTTGCTGGTAGGCCTGTGCTAAATTGAGCTTAGCGAAACACTTTCCCCCATTCAGCCTGGCCAGGAGGTGGCTGACCACTGGCACCGGGTATGCATTAGGGCGGATCGCCTTGTTAATTGTACACTTATAATCAGCGCAAATGCGCACCTCCCCGTTAGCCTTCAGTGCTGTTACAATTGGAGTCTCCCACTCCGCGGAATCCACAGGAACAAGAATTCCTTGACCCACCAGTTTGTCCAGTTCCGCCTCTATTTTGTCCTTTAGTGCGAACGGTACCCTGCGCGGTTTGAGTCTTATCGGGCGGACCTCCGGGTCTAGGTCGAAGGCTACAGGGGGTCCCTTGAACTTTCCCAGTCCACCTTTAAAAACGGCGGGGTGTGCGTCGCACACCGCTTGTATTGGGTCCACGCCCACGGCATGCACCCCCCCTATGAACAAACCTAAAGTCTGGAACCATTGTGTCCCGAGGAGGCTACAACTCCCCCCTTTTAGCACCACTAGGGGAAGTTCCGCAGAATGTCTCTTAAAACGAACCCGGAATGTCCCGACCCCCAACACTGGAATGCTGTTCCCCTGTACGTCCCGTAGTGTGGCCCTCAACGCTTTAAGTTTGGGCCGCACGTGGGGGTCGATTTTCAAGAACTCTCTCTGGGGAATTATGGAATAGGAGGACCCCGAGTCAACTTCCATCCTAATAGGGGTCCCTTGTACTAGTACCTCAACGAAGTAATGGGGCTGTCCCTCAGACACGCTGAACACAGGAGCGTCGCCCTCGCTGTCGTCCGAGATGCGGCCCACGCCGTCCTGCTTCCTCGTGGTCCGGGCGCCATCTTTGGACCTCGCTGGACGGTCCGGTCTGGCCGAACGGTCTTGTGACTGTCTCCGGCCCTCTTTCCCTTTCCTGCACGCCTTGGCGATGTGTCCCCGACGGCCGCAGTCGTAGCACTCGGTTTTTCTGAATGGGCACCTCACGCGCTCATGGGCCGCTCCGCAACCATCGCAACGGCGCCCCCCCCTTCGGACCTTCTGGACCTCCTCGCCGTCGCTGCTTTCCGAAGACGACTTCGAGGTCCGTCGGGTTGCGTGCACCAACTGTCCGGACTTTCCGTGCAACGAGTTTTCCGCTTTGCCGGTCCTCGGACGCCACTCACGCCACTTGTGCATCTCATCTACTCCAGCATTCGTGGATTCCGCGGCTTCCGCGGCCTCTACAACCTCTGTCAGTGTGGGTGGTGGCTCCTTGTTCATCAGGCTGCGCTGCACTTCCTTGTCCTTCAGGCCACACAGAACTCCGTCCCTGAGGGCCATCTCTAGAAAGTGGTCCCATCTGCAGGGGGTGGCGGCTACTCTCATAGCTGTTACGAAGGCTTCTACCGACTCGTCCGGCGCTTGAACTCGCCTCCAAAACGCGCTCCGAGCGGGAAACATTGCCCTCGAGGGTCGGAAACGCTCACGCAGCAGTTTCATGATGTCATCGGCTTTGAACTCACCCATCTTCTTCGGTGCAATAATGCCCACCAGCGTTCGCTTGGTCTCCATCCCAAGCATGCGGGTGAGGATGGCCCTCTTCCTTTCCTCGTCGTCTTCTTTGACTTTGAGTTCCACCAGTGCCGCCTGGAAGTCCATCTCAAAAAGCTCCCAGTCTTGCGGTTTGGTAATGTTGAACCCGCTCTGTGCCCTGGCTCCTTGGGGATCCATCATCCCACCTTCGTCGCCAATTTAGTGTATGAGAGTCAAGACACAGGAAACAGCCAAGGGCTGGGTTAACTCAGGTTTATTGCATGGTGGACAGAGGGAACATGAGGTAATGGCGGACGAACAGCTCTATATATATGGTAGTAACGTATTTGAATGTGGCTCCACGATAGCCCATTGGCTACCGCCCGCGTGACGTCATGGCTGGTCACGCCCTTCTTGTCCAGGTGTAGGTAGCGGCGGGAAACTTCCCGCGCTGTGGCCTTTGATGGGTTTGAACCAAGAGAGCTTGGACGCTCGCTGCTGCCAGCTGGTGGTCATTAGCTCGCGTCCTATTACAGGGTTTATAGTGATCAGCTGAAGGTTACATTGTTACTCGTAGGCAAGGTTACATTGGTTCAGATACATTGTTATCACATGTAGAAGGTTACACTGTTAGAACACAACAAAGGGAAAATTGAGAGAGTCCAAACACTCCAAGAGGCATGGAGGCTGTTTACAAAAACAATAACAGAGGCTCAATTGGAATGCATACCCAAAAGGAAAAAGGGCACTGCCATGTCCAAGAGGACTCCGATGTGGCTTACAGGAGCTGTTCGGGAAGTGATCAAGAGCAAGAGAAGCTCATTTAGAAGATGGAAGGCTTGTCCGAATGAGGACAGAAGGCAGAAACATAAATTCTGGCAGAACAAATGCAAGGCAACAATCAGGAAAGCAAAGCAAGACTTTGAGGAGCGTATAGCTAAAAATACTCAGAGGAATAACAAAGACTTCTTTAAGTACATTAGAAGTAAGAACCCAACTAGGAAGGCCATTGGACCATTAGATGACAATGGAAGGCAAGGGGTTATTAAAGAGGAAACAGAGATTGCAGAGAGACTCAATGAATTCTTTGCTTCAGTATTCACTGAAGAAGACAGAGGCCACATGCCCAAAACAGAGCCTATCTTCGTAGGGAGGGAAACCGAAGAATTAAGCCAGATAGAAATAACCAGGGAGGAGGTCCTTGCATGTCTTGTTAAGCTAAACACTAGCAAATCACCAGGACCAGATGGAATCCATCCACGAGTTCTCAGGGAACTTAAAGATGAAATTGCTGATCTCCTAGCCAAAATATATAATCTTTCCCTCAAACCAGGGTTTGTGCCTGATGACTGGAAGGTAGCGAATGTAACACCAATTTTCAAAAAAGGATCCAGGGGTGATCCAGGGAATTACCGACCTGTCAGTTTGACATGTGTCCCAGGTAAAGTGATGGAAACCATCCTAAAAGATAGAATTAATAGGCACATAGAAGAAAAGGCGCTGCTAAAGGAGAGCCAGCATGGCTTTTGCAAGGGCAAATCATGCCTCACTAATCTGTTGGAATTTTTTGAGAGTGTCAACAAGCATGTGGATAAGGGGGATCCAGTTGACATTGTTTATCTGGACTTTCAGAAGGCTTTTGACAAGGTCCCACACCAAAGGCTCTTGAATAAACTTACCAGTCATGGAATAAAGGGACAGGTCTTGTCCTGGATCAGCAACTGGCTAAGGGACAGGAAACAGAGGGTAGCACTAAATGGACACTTCATTTCCAAGTGGAGGGAAGTAAAGAGTGGGGTCCCCCAAGGTTCAGTACTGGGACCCCTGCTTTTCAACCTCTTCATAAATGATCTAGAGGTAGGAGTAAAAAGCAAGGGAGCCAAATTTGCTGACGACACTAAATTATACAGGGTAGTGAAAACTGTGAGAGATTGTGAGGAGCTCCAGAGGGATCTCTCGTCACTGGGGGAGTGGGCAAAACAGTGGCAAATGAGCTTCAACATTAGTAAGTGCAGAGTGATGCATGTTGGGGCAAAGAACCCCAATTACATTTATAAACTGATGGGGTCTGAACTCTCTGCGACAAACCAGGAAAGGGACCTTGGTGTCCTGGTGGACAACTCAATGAAGGTGTCAACCCAGTGTGCCTCAGCAGTGAAAAAAGCAAACTCAATGCTAGGGATCATTAGGAAGGGTATAGAAAATAAGTCAGCAAGTGTCATTTTGCCTCTTTATAAATCTATGGTGAGGCCCCATCTGGAATACTGCGTACAGTTCTGGTCGCCATACCTCCAGAAAGATATTATGGAGCTGGAAAAAGTGCAGAGGAGGGCAACCAGAAGGATTAGGGGACTGGAACACCTTCCTTACCATCTGAGGCTGCAACGGTTGGGCCTCTTCACTCTTGAACGATGACGTCTAAGAGGTGACCTGATTGAAGTTTATAAAATCATGCACGGTGTGGACAAAGTAGATAAGGAAAAACTGTTTTCCCTATCGCATAATACTAGAACTAGGGGACACTCCATGAAACTTTTGGGTACTAGTTCTCAAACAAATAAGAGAAAGTACTTTTTCACCCAGAGGATCACTGGTCTATGGAACTCCCTGCCAGAAGAAGTGGTGACAGATGTCAGTCTTGACAGCTTTAAGAAAGGATTAGACAAGTTCATGGAGGACAAGGCTATCAATGGCTATAATTATGGCTACCTAAGGACAACCTCCGGGTTGGAGAGATAGGCAGGATATCTCTCAATGCCATTTCCAGGGAATCCTAAGCAGGTGAAGGCATCTCCTTGGGAATAATACCCTGAAGGAAATGGTAAGCCACTGTGTGAGACAGAATGCTTCACTGGATCATGGGCTCCTGTGGCCTCTTCCAGCAAGGCTGTTCTTATGTTCTTATGTACCTTGTCGCTCCCTACGTGTGTGTTTTACTTCTGCTTCTGGGAACAATGAGGGCTTTGTGGGCCGGATGAATTGGTATCAAGGGCTGGATCCGGCCCAGGAGCCATAGTGACCGGCCCCATGAACAGCATGACCAGCCCACAGCCCAAAAAGTTTGGGCGGCCCTGCTCTATTGAGTTCTTCTTCGTGGTCTCTGTGAAACCTCATGAATGGGTTTACTGCGTGTACCCATTCATGTGGATTCAAAGGGGACCATGAAGAACAACAACAGTTACAGGTAAGCAACCTGTCATGATGCATCCATGGTTGCTCAGGGGTTAGACTGCTGTTTTGCAGCCAAAACATTGTGAGCTCGATCCTGATGGGGATCAGAAAGTTGGCTCAGCCTCCCATCTTCCCAAGGTCAGTAACACAAGGACCCAGCATGTTGGGGGCAAAATGCTAATTACCTTAACCCGCCCAGAGAGTGATCTAAGTGCTCTGGGGTAGTATGTAAGTGTAATTACTGTCGTTATTGCAGTTAGGACCCAGGTTTATCTGGTCTTTCCCATCCAGCCCCCTGGAAGGACCTCGGCCACTACTTTCAGAGCTGCCCAATTTGCCAGCCGTGCAAAAGTGTAGGGTTATAAATCTAATTTCCCAAAGGGTTTAAGCCTCATGCATCAACCCCACTTCTACAGCCACAGTTTGAATGTTGCCCCCTCCTTTCCACCGGAGCCCTGAGCTGTGACTTGGCTGTAGCCGCAGCAAAACCCGAGAGCAGTTGAGCGCAACGCCATCCGGTAATGAGGAAACATCTGTTGAACATCTTGTTGTTGGCGAAAAAACTCCTTGCCGTGTGCCAACAAGCCTTGGTGCTTGGCAC
The DNA here is from genome assembly GCA_035047305.1 of Bradypodion pumilum. Taxonomy (NCBI): domain Eukaryota; kingdom Metazoa; phylum Chordata; class Lepidosauria; order Squamata; family Chamaeleonidae; genus Bradypodion; species Bradypodion pumilum. The sequence goes on from JAWDJD010000003.1 coordinate 1,977,063, forward strand.
TCAGCAAGCAAATGTGCCACTCTAGTTTGGAGGAAGAAATGGACCGTGGCGGCTTAGTGGTTAAGACGCTGGACTTGACGACTGGAAGGTTGGCAGGTCGGCCATTCGAGACTCAAGTGCTACATGACGGAAAGAGCACCCGTCTCTGTTCCAGCTCCTGTCAACCTAGCAGCTTGAAAGCAGGAAATTGCAAGTAGATAAATAGGGACCACTTTGGTAGGAAGGTAAACAGAGGTCCGTGCACTCTGGTGTCTAGGCATGCCTGCCACATGTCCATGGAAACATATGTAAATGCAGAAAGCGCTGACTCTTTGGCTGTAAACAGAGATGAGCATTGAACCCTAGAGTCAGATACAACTGGCTTTCGAGCAAGGGCATGACCTTTCCCTTTACCTGGAGGAAGAGATGCGCCAGAGCCCTTTCGATCCTCACATGGAGACAGGTGGGTTCCAAGCCCCTTGCCAAGAGCTATTTTGTGAACCCACAACATTCTCCCGGACAGCTGTTTTGGCACCAGATGTGCCAGCCAATCGTGTGGCATGAACACAGTGCCAAGCCTGGCTCATGCTAACATTTTACTCCTGCTTCTGGGAGTGACGAGGGCAGCATGGGCCGGATGAATTGGTGCTGGGGCCGGGTCTGGCCCACAGGCCGTAGTTTGGGCGCCCCTGTTTTAAGCAGAGAAAATGGCAGCCTAAAATCTATCCCATCCTGATGCAAACCTGATTGCAAGGCGCGTTTTACGGTACTTCTGGTGGGAGGAACCACATGACCAGCCCACTGAACCACATGTCTGGCCCACGGCCCAAATATTTTGGGCACCCCTACACTAACTGATCCAACTGGTCAGCAAGAGCCTGAATTATCCACCAACATCTCCGGAGCATTTCTGTTTCCCCATCCCAGCGTCTCCATCTTCCTACAACAAAGGTTACTGGCAGCTCCTGAGCTTAAAAGAAATTTTCCTGGTCCTTTGATTATCAGGAGTTGTGTTTTTTTTAAAGTTATATTAGAGTTCAACTTGATATTGGCTTTAAGATGTTTTCTTTTGAATTCTTTTCCCCCCAACAATGAGGAAAGAAATTGGAATTCTTATCTGAACAGATGAAAGACGTACTGATGGCGCACTGAACATTTACGCCAAACCTTCCCCCACCCCTTCCTCACCCCAAATTGCTCTGTTTTCAAGCCTTATCTCTCTCCAGTAGTGGCAAGTGCCCCGGCTCTTCCCCTATACAACATCTTCTGGTTCCCATCTCCCCCCCAACCCCAGCCTTGACTACTACCATTATCTCTGCTGGGGCCCTCCTTGCAAACTGCAGATCTCTTGCGCCCTCCGTCAGTTCCATATTGTCTCTCTGGCAATCCATGTATCTTTGGGAATCGCTCCCTTGCACCTTATTCATCCCCACCTGATGTTACCAGTGCCAAACAGAGTCACTTCCAACAAAAAGCGTAAAGGAAAGTCGGTCAGCATGGAAATGAGGTGTCTGAGGAAGGAGTGACTAGAAGGGATGACATCAGGAGTGAGGTTATAAGGGAAAGAATTGGAACAGAACCCACCTTAAACTACATACAAAGACAACAAATAAAGCGGTTGTCTGGGATTCCATACCTTACAAGGCATATGTGGAAAGAGGAGAAGGATAAAGAGCAGGAGGCAGACCCAGAGGAAGGTGGAAGAATAACATCAAATACAGGGCCGTATCCAGGGGGTGGCCAGGGTGGGCATTGCCCACCCTGAGTTAAGCCATTTGCCCACCCTCAAACTCCTGAAAAAATATTTGCCCACCCACATCAGGAATCCTGGCTATGGCCCTGATCAAATAGATATTAGATAAAGGTCACCCTGGTTCAAAAGCCAGTCATATCCAAATCTAGGGTTCAGTGCTCATCTTTGTTTATAGCCTAAGAGCCAGCGCTGTCTGTGTTTCCAGACGTTTCCGTGGACACGTGGCAGGCATGTCTAGACAGCGGAGTGCACAGAATGCTGTTTACCTTCCCACCTAAGTGGTACCTGTTTATCTACTTGCAATGTCTTGCTTTCAGACTGCTAGGTTGGCAGGAGCCGGGAGGGACAGAGCCAGGCACTCACTCCGTCATGCAGTACTCAGGTCTTGAACTGCCGATCTTCCAGTCGTGAAGTTCAGCATCTTAACTGCTAAGCCTTCAGGGTATCGAATGCCAACCTTCCAGTCTTAAAGCTCAATGACTTAACCACTAAGCCACCGCAGATATTACAAGAACACCAGATAACACTGGTGGAGGCCGCTAGAAGTGCCAGAACAAGCACCATGTATCTCCCTCGACAGCCAAAGGGGAAGGAGGAGGAGGAGGAGGAGACGACACTTATTTATCTCCACACCCCTCCTCAAAGTTTCCATGCACATGGAGAGCAGGGCCAAAGGTCCAACTGGAATGCCCAGCATCAGGTCAGACGCGCAACCCTGGAAGTGAGAGCCACTCATGCTGACCATTCGCTGGCTTTCACTGCATGCGTTAAAGAAGGCAAGGGGTCCTAGAGAAAGAGGAGGAAGCAGGCCAACAGACACTCTGGGAACCTGTGGGGAGAAATGCCAGGAAAGCCTCCCATAGGGTGGGTAGCATGGAACCCATTTGGATGCCAGGATGCCATGGGAACCTTAGCTGGTGTGATCAGGTAAACATCGCCCCTGCTCAAAAGACAGTCTTATCCGCCCCTAGGACTCTGTGCTAATCTCCATTTACAGCTAAAGAGCCAGTGCTGTCTGTGTTTGGGGCCATTTCTGTGGTCCTGTGGCAGGCAAGACAAGACACGGGAGTGAATGGAATGTCTGCTGAAGCAGTAAAAATACACTGACACAGCAGGCATGCACACAAAAGCATACAGCAGTGCAAGAACATAAGAACATAAGAACAGCCTTGCTGGAACAGGCCACAGCCCATGATCCAGTCCAGCATTCTGTCTCACACAGTGGCTCACCATTTCCTTCAGGGTATTCTTCACAAGCAGATGCCTTCACCTGCTTAGGATTCCCTGGAAATGGCATTGAGAGATATCCTGCCTATCTCTCCAACCCGGAGGTTGTCCTTAGGTACATCCATAATTATAGCCATTGATACTCTTGTCCTCCATGAACTTGTCTAATCCTTTCTTAAAGCTGTGAAGACTGACAGCTGTCACCACTTCTTCTGGCAGGGAGTTCCATAGACCAGTAATCCTCTGGGTGAAAAAGTACTTTCTCTTATTTGTTTGAGAACTAGTACCCAAAAGTTTCATGGAGTGTCCCCTAGTTCTAGTGTTGTGCGATAGGGAAAACAGTTTTTCCTTATCTACTTTGTCCAAAAAGTTTTTCCTTATCTACTTTGTCCGTGGGCTGGATGAATTGGTGTCAAGGGCCGGATCCAGCCCACGGGCCATAGTTTGGGGACCCCTGCGATAGAGCATAGGGGCAGAAATAGACAGTGTAGATAGCCCAGCATTAGAACATTGTTCTAGTTAACAAGGATTGTTATACTTTTAAAATGTTATATTTAACAAGGATATGGCAATACCAATGACACTTATATACTGCCCCATTGTGCCTAGATCACTCTCTGGGTGGTTTACAGTTAATTAGCATTTCCCCCCAATGAATGCTGGGTCCTCATTTTACTGAACTTGGAAGGATGGAAGAGTCTGAGTCAACCTTGACCCTTGGCCAGGATCAAACTCACAACATTTTGGTTGCAGTACAGCAGTTTAACTCCTGCGCCACCAGGCCAGGTTCTTACTTGTTTCGCAGTGTATGCGCCAGGGCAGCATGCATTGGCATTCCTTAACAGAGGCTTCTGCTTGGGCTGTGGTGTGTGTGTGTGCTGGCAGAAGAACCCGCACGAGGAAGCGAGCATAGCCGCCTGCCTGCCCATCACCATCAAGGTGATCCTTCCTGGCCCGTTGTTTTTAATCTGTATTGAAATGCACAGGCGTCATTCCTGCCCACAAGTGCTCCAAGTGCCAAGCAGAACCAAACCCTGGAAACAGAGCCTTCCGGGATGGTCTGGACCCAGTTGGTAAATTATCTGTCTGCAATGTTGACTTCCCACCTCAGGCAACAGGGAGGGATCTTTCCCTTCAACCGCCACCAAGCCCTGGTTTTTTAATAATTAATCTTGTTGTTGTGACATGCTGTCAAGTCATCTCCTACTTATGGCAACTCTGTGAATAAGTAATCTCCAAAATGTTCTATTTTCAACAGCCCTGTCCAGCTCTTGTAAATTCAAGCCCGTGGTTTCCTAAAGGGTGTCAATCCATCACACATTTTCTCTTCCTCTTTTCCTGTTGCCTCCCACTGTTTCTAACTTTATTGACTTTCCCAGAGAGTCTTGCCTTCTCGTGTCATGCCTAAAGTACGACAGCCTCAATTTAATCATTTTTGCCTCTAGAGACAGTTCAGGCTTGGTTTGCTGCAGAATCCACTTGTTCATTCCTCTTGAAGTCTAGGAGGTTTGCAAAGCTTTTCTCCAGCACCACATTTGAAACGAATACATTTTCCCCCCTATCAGCTTTCTTAGCTGGCCAGCTTTCAGACACATGGTGATCAGGAATACAATCCAGTACAATCCAGGTCTTGGTCTCCAGTGATACGTCCTTACACTTGATTACCTTTCCTAATTGCTTCATTGCTGCCATTTCAAGTCTCAGCCTTCTTTTGCCGTCTCCACTACAAGTTCGTTTTAACTGTTGAGCACAAAGATGTAAGCTATTGGGGTGGAGTATTAAAAGAAATTAATAAAGCATCTTCGTGGTCTCTGTGAATCCATATGAATGTGTTTAGGGCATGTATGCATGACCTCAGAAGGATGGAAGAAGCCAAGTCAACCTTGAGCCCCATCAGGATCGAACTCACAATGTTTTGGCTGCAGGACAGCAGTTTAACCCCTGTGCTACCAGGGCTCTATAATGGCAGGTTGCTTAACCTATTCGTGGAGATTCACAAAGACCACGAAGAAGAACAAGGGCAGCGCGGGGGGGGGGGGGGATAAATCGCCCAAGCCCCCTGTGAATCCACACAAATGGGTTTACTGCAATTCATTCAGCCCACGCTGCCCACATCGCTCCCGGAAGCAGAAGTAAAACGCGCTCGTACAGTTAAGACTCTTCCGGGTTAACCCTTCCTCTGTACGGGCGTGTTTTACTCCCGCTTCCAGGAGTGATGAGAGCAGTGCGGGCCTGATGAATCGCAGTAAACCCTTTCATGTGGATTCACAGGGTGCTCGGGCTTCTGGGAAATGAAGTCCAAGAACATCTGGAGTGCCAAGGTTAGTTCTTCTTCGTGGTCTCTGTGAATCCACATGAATGGGTTAAGCAACCTGCCATTATAGAGCCCTGGTGGCACAGGGGTTAAACTGCTGTGCTGCAGCCAAAACATTGTGAGTTCGATCCTGATGGGGGATCAAGGTTGAATTGGCTTCTCCCATCCTTCTGAGGTCATGCATACATCCATGTGGATTCACAGAGACCACGAAGAAGAATTTGATTGAGCATAGTGGCAAAAATAGACACTGTAGATAGCCCATAATTAGAACATTGTTATATTTAACAAGGATGTAGCAATAGCATCATACCGCCCCATATAAGCACTTAGTGCACTCTCTGGGTGGTTCACAAGTTAATTAGCATTTTGCCCCCAATATGCTGGGACTCATCCTACCCACCTCTGAAGGATGGAAGAGGCTGAGCCAACCTTGAACCTGGTCAGAATGGAACTCACACTGCTTTGGCATTGCTTTGTCCCTCCCCCTTCCTCTGTTGAGGGCTGTACAGGGCAAAACAGAGCCTCTTGCAACCTTACCTGTTGGCCTCTGTAGCACCTCACCTGCATCCCATGCATCCCCCCATTAGCCGTAGGATCTTAAACAGTGATGGGGGGAGTGTAGTGAATTTGCCTTCTTCAACCCATCGTTCGCTGTTCCAAACAGCCTCACTGTCTCTTCTGGACCGCAAAACCCCTTGCTGGCGGCCTTGGAAGCTAATTAAAGCTGCCTTAACATCTGAACTTGCCTCGCCTTTTCCCATGGCAACCATTCATTATACCTGAGGAAATTGGCGTGGGAAGGGGATGAATGGGAAGGTGCTGCACCAGGAGGTGGGGGGCGGGGGCGGGTGTGGGTTTGGGGGGGCAGGACGACAAAAGGGTTGAGTAATGAAATTACCACCTGTGGAGATGAAAGGCAATGCAGGAGCCGATCATGAGATCATGTGGCCTTGTCAAACAGGAACGGCACTTGCCAGGGGGTGAGAGCTGTGCCACGTACATGAATGGGAATATAGCTTAGTGGTTAAAACGCCAAGCTTGATGGCCAGAAGGACGGCAGGTCAGCCGTTCGAGGCCAGATTACTGTGCGATGGAGTGAACTTCCATCGTAGCTCCCAGCTCCCGCCAACCGAGCAGCTTGAAAGCAAGAAATTGCAAGTAGATTAACTGGTACCACTTGGGTGGGAAAGGTAACAGCATTCCATGTGCTCTGTTATCTAGTCATGTCTACCACATGACCAAGGAAACTCCTGCAGGTTCAGACAGCACTGGTTCTTTGGCTGCAAATGGAGATGGAGCACTGGACCCTAGTCAGATACGACTGACTTTTGAGCAAGAGCACCTTGGCCTAAACCTAGAAGGAGATGTTGTGGTTCCTATTGGATTTTCTACTGCTTAGCTGGATTTCCAGCCAAGAGGAGAAGGTGGCTGAGATTTCCTTTGCATCTCAGGCCAAGGTTGATGGATCCGAGCCACGGAAGCCAACCGCCTTCTGCGAGGTCTACTTTGGCTCTGCCAAATCCAAGTGGCAACAATGGCCTCCTCCAAAGGTTTCGAGCAGAATTCCCATAGGACCCTCCTCAATTTCCCTCCTGGTCTCCCATTCTGGAGTGAGCCAGACTGGGTGTTGCTCGGCTTTTGAAATAAGATGCCCTTGCGCATGTCCAGGACAGGACAGATGATTATTTTGACCCTGATCTGCACCCTCGTGGTGCCGTGCCATCACTTGATTAAATGATCCTCTCTGGATCACTGGATTCCAGGTGCCACTATGGGAATGGGTGGGCTGAACCTGGAGGAAATGTTAATTTGATGGAGGTGAAGACACGTCTGAAGGGCATCTCCTAGACTCATGATGGCGAACCTTGGCATTCCAGATGTTCTTGGACTTCAATTCCCAGAAGCCCAAGCCCCCGTGAATCCACACAAAGGGGTTTACTGTGATTCATCTGACCCGCACCGCCTTCGTCACTCCCGGAAGCGGATGTAAAATGCGCCTGTACAGAGGAAGGGTTAACCCAGAAGAGCCTTAACCATACGGGCGCATTTTACTTCTGCTTCTGGGAGTGACAAGGGTAGCGCGGGCCGGATGAATCGCAGGAAATCCATTTGTGTGGATTCGCTAGGTGCTTGGGCTTCTGGGAATTGAAGTCCAAGAACATCTGGAGTGCCAAGGTTCGCCATCATGGGTCTAGACGGCAGGAGGCGTGGAGGCGTGGAGGGTGGTAGTGGCAGCGGATCTTTCGAAGGTGTTCATGCTCTCTCGTAGCAATGTCAGAAGATGGCAAAGGCCAACCACTTCTGAATGTTTTGTACAGCCTTTGAAAGTGAGGATCATAGAATCCTAAAATTGCTGAGTTGGAAGGAGCCTTTGAGACTATCGAGTCCAACCCCCTTCCCGGTGCAGGAATCCAAAGCAAAGCAGATCTGACAAATGGCTGGCCAAATATACTTCATGTGAAACTATGGGCTGTTCTGAAAGAAATGGGGGTGCCTCCACATTTGATTATTTATTTATTTATTTATTGCATTTCTTTATCACCCACTTGGGTGATATCCCACTCTGAACACTTGATTGCTCATCTATACCAGTGGTGGTGAACCTTTGGGATGTGTGTGCCAGAGGGGGCACGCTGTCACCCCAGCACAGAGTCCATCTGTCCCTCAGCCTCGCAGTCCAATGAGAGCACTTCTTCCCTCCCCCCAGCACAGAGTGAGTTCAGGGTTGCAGTTTGAGCACTCGGTCTCTAAAAGTTGCGCCATCCCTGACCTATACCGTGGGCATAAAGCTACTGCTGGGATGGAATACAGAGAGACATGACTGGCTTCCTGTTAGCCAGAGTATCTGTCAAGGGCGCATTTTATCCCCTGGTCTGTTCAATCTGTGAGTGGAATATATCACATGGAAAGCTGGAATGGATTCAGATGAAGTAGGAAAACAGTTTAAGAGTTGCAAATGACACCATCTTATGGGTAGGAAGCAGGCCATGACTTGAAATGACTACTGAGGAAGGGGAAAGGTCCAAAAGGAGAATGACCTTTGAATGGTTAAAAACTCCAGAATGACCCTTTGGGAAAAGACAGCCATGCCAGGAAAAAGAGTGTGACAATCAAAACAGGAGAAAGTCAAACAAGAGATGGATTGACTCAGAGAAGGAAGCAACAGCCTTCATTTTGCAGGACCTGAGCAGGGCTGCTAATGATGGGACTTTGGGGTGGAGGAGGGTGTCAACACATAGCATTGCCTTCGTTCAGAAATGAAAGGATGGCACCTAAACCCCAAATTAAAGCTGAGAACCAATTATGCCCATGGCGCTGGTGTACAAAGCCAGTTGTGCCAGCAGCTGCACATCTTTGGCATTAGTGAAAGTGGGGTCTCCAGTGGCGTTTTCATTACCCAAGTGTGGTTTTCCCTCACTGCCCTGCCCGTGTGTTGGAGAGACATATTTTGCTGGCAGCATCGTTCCCAGTGCTGTGACGTGTGTGCTTGTAGCATGTGACAGCCATAACTAGATGCCGGAGTGCACAGAACACCCTTACCTTTCCCACTGACATTATAGTACCTGCTTATCTACTTTCAATGTCTTTCTTTCAAACTGCTAGGTTGGCAGGAGCTGGGGCAGAAAATGGGAGCAGTGCTCCAGTCTCGAACTGTTGACCTGACAACGGTCCCGTCCTCAAGCTCAGCCTCTTCACCTCAAAGCCACCACAGTCCCAAAGCCTTAGGAATGCCCAGTGCCACCACTAGGGAGCGCACTGGGACAGCTGAGAGGCTCAGCTATCTATACCTCGCCTGCGACCCAGTCCTAAAATTATTCCATGGCAAAAGTAGTTTTTGCTCATTTACCTTCATAAAGGTAGAGGAGGAAGGCGTGTCTATGCAATGCACCACTGGCACGGAATGACACTTCTGTGTGCATTTCACATCTAGACACCTTCAGAGAGTAGCTGTGTCTGCCTTTTAGGTCCTCGTCCGTCGTCCCCAGTGCTGGTCAGCAACTAGATTCTAGGAGGGTCACTTTTGGGAAGAGAGGGCCAGACCTTTCCACCCAAGAGGGCTACCGAGCTCTGTAGCACTAACCACTCATCCCTTCCCACCCTTTGGACAGCAGGTCACTTGCATGGCTTCGGACGGGTGGATTTGTGTCCCGAAAGTTCCAGTTGAGAACACAACAGTGGTCTTGGGAAAAGTTCTTCTTCTTCTTCTTTTGTGTCCAGATAGAACCCTGGACTGCCCAAATGAAGCCACTTTTTTGGCTTTGTCATTGGCCAAACTTAGGTCCCCATCGGTACATGTTTTGGACAGTAATTGGCAGACCAGTAAATGCGCCCATGGATTCTGTCTCTCTCCACCTTCACACCACATGTTGTTGTCTGCCAGCATCCCCCACTTGAGCCTGTTGGTCTTGCATTGAGGGACTCCAACCCTCAGCTATTCAGGGTCCTCCAAGTGACGTAGAGATCCTCAGCCATCTCCTCCTCCTTTAATGTTCTTCCTTGTCCCATGGGCTCCTTTCTCCATCTTCTAATTTGGTTTTGCTCTTGTGAACCCTCAAGAATGTTTGTTATAGCCTCATAAAGCTCTTCCTGGATCTGAGCTGGTGGACTTGAGGCTCATCTCCATTCAGAGGGTGTCGAGAAGGGTCCTTCTCTTGCTCAGTTCTCCCCGCGTCCACTGCTCCTTCTCTCCTGATTTTAGATGGAGCAATATTGGAAGGTCAAATAGTAAAGATGAAGCTAAAGTACTTTGGACATCAAATGAGAAGGGAGGATTCACTTGAGAAGGCCATGATGTTGGGAAAGGTGGAGGGCAAAAGAAGAAGGGGGTGGCAGAGAATGATATGGCTAGATGGTATTGTAGACACAATGGGCATAGAACTGGGAGGGCTGAGGGGGATGGTGGAGGACAGAGGCGCCTGCAGGACAATGGTCCATAGGGTCGCAAAGGGTCAGAATCGACTGTGCGACTAAACAACAACAACAAATACCCACAGGAGGGTCTGTTTTCTCAACTGGTGTAGGTTTGAAGCATCCTGTCACTATGCATCCTGCTTCATTAACAGCAATGTCAACTTGTTTTGCACGTGTGGATGCACTCCATACTGGAGAGCATAATCTCCTGAGATGATGCTCATGGCCAAAGTTGTTGTAGGCAGCGTGGATGGTTGAGTTCCTCATTTATCGAGACTGTCTTGAGAGGTGGCAAGATGCATGAGTTTATGAGCACGGTTGCCTGGGGTTTATAACAACATGAATTACAGCTCCTATTATTTATGTATTTGTTTGATTTCTGTGCTATCGTTCTCCCAGTAGAGGGACTCCGAGAGGCTTGAAAAGAGATTTAAAAACATCCTCAGGTGAAAAAACAAAACCTCAACAAATTACAACACAAGAAAAAGCAAATTGGGGGGGGGGGGAACTAGCAATGTTCTATCATTTTAGAACACTTTAAAAGCACACTGTAATAATAGCAATCAAGTGTAGCTCTCCACCCTTCTGCCCAGTTTAATAGCTAAAAGCCTGAAGGATGAAGCAAGAAGGTCTTTACAAGTGGCCAGACAGACAGAAAGAAAGAAGGAAGGAAGGAAGGAAGGAAGGAAGGAAGGAAGGAAGGAAGAATGAAAGAAAGGGCACCCTCTTTCTTTTGCACAGTTGAGTCTATGGTTGCCCCTTGGGTCATCCAGTAGAGCAGAGGTGCCCAAACTATAGCCTGTGGGCCAGATCTGGCCCCTGATGCCAATTCACCCAGCCTGTGTCACTCTCACTGCTCCCAAAAGTGGAAGTAAAACATGCCTGTATGGGCACATTTTACTTCCGCTTACGGGAGCAATGAGGGTGGCATGAGCTGGATGAATTGGTGTCAGGGCCAGATCTGGCCCACAGGCCATAGTTTGGTCACCCCTGGTTTAAGCAGAGAAAATGGCAGCTTAAAATCTATCTCATCCTGTTGCAAAACAGATTGCAAGACACATTTTACTTCCGCTTGCGGTGCGGGGAAAGACATGACCGGCCCGCTGAACCACGTGACCGGCCCATGGCCCAAAATGTTTGGGCACCGCTGCAGTAGAGCATCCAGTGGTCTTGGGAATAATCAAATCTAGTCTTCCCTACCCCCGGGTGCTTTGGATTTGGTGGACTAGTTCTCTCACCAACCCTTTGCCAGGTGGGGACGTTTGTTCCAGCTTGGTTCATGTTTCTACGGAGATGTAATCAGGATTTAAGGATGCCAAAATAGGAAGGGGTGGAGGAGGAAAGGAGCACTTCTTTAGCACAGGTCCAGGGAAGGGCAACAAGGATCATCAGAGGGCTGGAAACCTCTTCGTAGGAGGAAAGACGGAAGGAACTGGGCATGTTTAAGCCTGGAGGAAAAGGAGAATGAGAGGGGATCGAATGATAGGATTCTTCAAATACCACCTCCTCCTCCTCCTCCTCCTCCTCCTCCTTCTTCTTCTTCTTCTTCGTGGCCAGATGTGAAACTGCCAAAATGAAGGCACCTTTTGGCGAGTTCATTCTGCAGTTCCCTCCAACCAACCTAGTGTGAGAAAGATTAGCCAGCAACACATTCAATTATTCTTCAGGGCCCAGTTGGCCGTTAGGAGCCATCCGCTGGCTCATACCTGTCAAGCGCAGCTCCGGAGATTATGGGACCTGCACAGAACATTTCTGCGCAGGTCCGTTCTACACATGCGTAGAAGGCTTTTACGCATGCATCGAATGGACCTGCACAGAACTGCGCAGCTCACTTCTACGCATGCGTAGAAGGCTTTTACGCATGCGTAGAACAGACCTGCGCAGCTCACTTCTACGCATGCGCAGAAGGCTTCTACACATCCCCTTCTGTACAGAAGCCTTCTACGCATGCATAGAAGGGTTCCACGCATGCGTAGGAAGGACCTACGCAGAAGGGATGTGCAGTAACCCCTCCCCCCCGCTGCCAAATTATGGGGTAGCAGCAGCTCCGGGTGGGAAATGGCAAAAATCGGCGCGAAAATACAGGAAATCCCGGCCGATCCGGGATACTTGACAGGTAGGCGCTGGCTACAGACACCACCACCCCTGGGGCTAGCAGGTCTATTCACTTTTAGGGAACATGTGCCCCCATCTAAGATCCATCTCCTGCCCCATACAGCTCCTAGACTGTGAGAAGAATTCTATTGATCATATATGTATCAATAATAAGTGATACCGTTATGCTCTCTCTACTGGGCCCCGTGCTCTTTGATGACTAATGCTTTGAGACGTGTGCCTTGCAAAGGAGTGTCTTTGTCAGTCAGACTTAAGCAACCGCGTTTTTTTGACTCTGCTAAGGACAGAAAAGAGGAACCATCTGCGATGTCCTTACAAGGACAGTGTCAGGAAAAGACATCACAAGATGTATTTTTAAGAAACAGACAGACAGCCCTGCATGCAGAAATGTGAAGTACCCACGCTACTCATTTGCAAATGCTTTTTCGTTGCCCTTGCATTTTAGAGGCTCTCTTTGACTCTCTCTTTGCCTTGTGCAACTGAAATAAAATTAAAATCTCTTGGAGAAAAGCAGTATTTATTGATACTTGAAATTATTTTCTAATAACTCTTAGTATTCAATTATCCCTCCAAAGTCTTGCTGCTGGTGCAGAAAGCAACATCAGGTTAATTTCAAAGAGCTTGGAAAAGTAACTTTTATGGGCTGCAAAACTCTAACAATCCATTAACCAGAGCAGAGCTGAGGATTCTGGGAGAAAGCAATAAATTGCAAGTAGATGATAAATAAGGACCACTTCGGTGGGAAGGTAACAGCGTTCTGTGCGCTCTGGTGTCTTGTCATGCCTGCCACATGACCACGGAAATGTCTGCAGAAGCAGACAGCTCTGGCTCTTCGGCTTTGAAACAGAGATGAGCACTGAACCCTAGAGCATAGCTGTCATGTATCCCTTATTGGCCGGGAAAACCCCTTATTTTACCCTCTTTCCCACCGGCGTTCCTTATTAATTAGACTGCAATGCCCTATTGCCGCCATTGGAGGGCAGCACAGGATAAGCATAGCTGTCAAGGATCCCGTATTTGCCGGGAGATTTCCCTTATTTCCAAATCCAAAACTTGACAGGTATGCCCTAGAGTCGGATACGACTGGCTTTCAAGCAAGGGAAACCATTACCTTTGCCTTTACGTTAGATGCCAATGAGCAACGTTTCTAAGCACTGGGCCCACCTTTGCCCAGATCTTCCTGAGCCCAGATGCTCAGATTTGTCAGAGGAGACCTTGTGCGTTGTATTGCTTTTTGACATTTTCATTATTGACTTGGATGAGGGAGTGGAGGGAATTCTTACCTAATTAGTGGAAGACACAAAACTGGGTGGAATAGCTCACAGAATCCAAAAAGATCTTGATAGGCTTGTACGCTGGGCTGAAAACAACGGAATGAAACTTAACAGGGATAATATGTGCAAAGTTTTACACCTAGAGAAGAAAAACTAGAGACAGAGTTACGGAATGGGGGAACCGGGCTCAGTAATACTGCAGGAGAGAAGGATTTTGGGACTATTGTAGATCGGGGTGCCCAAACGTTTCAGGCCGTGGGCCGGTCACATGGTTCAGTGGGCCGCATCAGGCGGTTCCTCCCACCGGAGGCAGAAGTAAAATGCACCTTGCAATCTGTTTTGCAACAGAATGAGATAGATTTTAAGCTGCCATTTTCTCTGCTTAAACCAAGGGTGCTCAAACTATGGCCCGTAGGCCAGATCTGGCCCCCGATGCCATTTCATCCAGTCTGTGTTGCTTGCGTCCATGGCCAGATTTAAGCATAGGCTGCCTACGCTGCAGCCTATGGCCCCACACCACAAAGGGCCCCCCCCCGCACCGCGTGATTCTACATTAATTTTTAAAATCAGGTTTTACTGCACTACTCTAGCCGGTAGCTCTTTTCTGCATTATCAGGCGATCCACTTCGCCTCGTAAAGAGCCGAGACTTCTCTCAAGCGCCGTCCCGGTGGCTCTAGAGAAAGCAGCAGCTGGTGTGATGATGGCCCAGCTCAAGGCAAGCGGTTGGGCAGAGAGGAAAGGGGCAGGGTGTAGCACCCTGCGGTGCTCTCCTCATACCTGTCAAATTTTGGATTTGGAAATAAGGGAAATTTCCCAGCCAATAAGGGATACTTGACAGCTATGCTTGTCCTGCGCTGCCCTCCAATGGCAGCAATAGGGCATTGCAGTCGAATTAATACAGGATGACGGTGGGAAAGAGGGTAAAATAAGGGGTTTTCCTGGCCAATAAGGGATACTTGACAGCTATGCTTATCCTTTGCTGCCCTCCAATGGCGGCAATAGGGCATTGCAGTCTAATTAATAAGGGATGACGGCAGGAAAGAGGGTAAAATAAGGGGGTTTCCTGACCAATAAGGGATACTTGACAGCTATGGTTGTCCTGCTGCCGCCAAGGCAAATGCGCACCGTAGCAGGTGTGCCAGTTAGGCCGCGTTAGGGCCTGCGCCAGAGATTCAGCCTAGGGGCCCACAGATCCGAAATACGGCACTGCCTGCGTCGCTCCTGGAAGCAGAAGTAAAATGGGAGCAATGAGTGTGGCGTGGACTGGATGAATTGTCATTGGGGGTCGGATCTGGCCCACAGGGTGTAGTTTGGGCACCCCTGTTTGTAGATCGCAAGCTGAATATGAGCCTACAGTGTGATGTGGTTGCAAAAAAGGCCATTGCTATTTTAGGCTGCATTAACAGAAGTCTAATATCAGGCAAAGCTTCTTAACTGTTAGTAACACAACGGAACCAATATTCCCTTAGCAGGTGGTGAGGGCTCCAAGGTGAAGGCATTTAAGAGAAAATTGGAAAGAAACCCTCTATCAGAGGGCTTTCCAACCTAAGACCCATGGGCCACATCTGGCCCATGGAGCCATTTCATGTGCCCCACCCCACCCCTCCAAGGGCATTCAAGAAACAAAATAGCCACCCTTTTGAAGCTGTTGGGACAAAATGGTTGCTCCATCGTGCAGGCAGGGCAAAAGGGCCATCTGGCCCTCAAAGCTGACTGAAAGAGTATGACCTGGCCCCCAGCTTGAAAAGGTTGGGAACCCGTGCTCCATCAAATGGGTTTTGAGTTAGACTCCTTTAGTGTCTTGCACGGAAGACAAAGAAGGAGTCGCAGTGAGGACTAACACAGGTTTATTGGTTGATGATCAGGATGAACATGTGGTAATGGCGGAGGTACATCACATTATATACAGTAGTGCAATACATTTGAATCTTGTTGCACGGTAGCTTATTGGCTGCTACCGGCGTGACGACGTCCAAGTCACGCCCCTCTTCCGTAGTTGTTTGCTAGTGCGGGAAAGTTCCCGCGGCTGTCGGTGATTTGAGGAATGAGAACCATGTGAGTTGAACGCTCGCAGCTGCCCTCTATGGGCAGCTAACTCGCGTTCCTTTAACAGCTGGGCTACATTGTAATTGTGGTCAGGTTACATTCATACATTTCTTAAAGCAACATTGTACATACATAACATCCCTCCCCCCTAGGATGGGACGAAGTCTCTCAACCATTGTGGCTTGCCGCACGTGCGCCTGGGGCGTGCGGCTGCTTGACTTAACACTGGGGAGCCTGGTTCTGCGGAGTCCTGTCCTGCAACGGAAAGGGGGGACTCATTAGTGGCTCGGTGTGGGCTCTGCGGTAACCTTGCATTGGGGGACAGGAATGGAATGAACAGTTGGGAAGTGAAACCCTGCCTACCGTTTGAGGAGCTTGGGGTCCCCCCAGTACGAATCTCGGGACCGACGAAGAGGCCCTCGTGGCCACGCCACCCCCCGTTACCTGCCCGGGAGTTCTAGAGACTGTGGTGGGCGGACTCCCCCCTGTTGCCTGTCTTGGGGGTGTTTGTCTCCGGGGAGCTGGCACTATGGTGTATTCTAAAACAAAAGGACTGGGGGGACAGGAGGTACCAGGGGCTGAACTGAAACCCCTCTTCTTGCTAGGACGGGTGGGGGACCACTCCGCTACACCCTCCTGGTACTGCAACTCATAATCATAATCAAGCTGATCCCTCTCTTTCAAAGTATCCTCCTCTGTGGTCGGGAACCCAGGATATGCATTTGTATCCGCGGGTTCCGCCGTGTCTCCCCCTTGGGTAATGCGGGTGGGGGAGGACCCTAACGCTGATTCCCCTTCCCTGGTGACTCACCTTCTGAGTTGGTCGGCGTGCCTTCTCCAGAGTAGACCCGAGCTAGTTTCGACCCTGTAGGATACTGGCCCCGTCTGCTCAATGATTGTCCCTGGAACCCACGCTGGCCCCGAGGCCGCGTAGTTCCTGCAGTGAACCTGGTCCCCTACCGAAAAACTTTTGGAGCTCTCTCCCCCTATGTTTATATTCCTTCCTTCATCCTCCACCCTGGACGGATCCATCCAGTCAAAAAGTGTTACCGGACGCCTCCTCATGAGGAGTTCGGCTGGGGAAAATCCTGAGGCTAGGGGGGTTGTCCTGTAACAGATGAGGAACTGACAAAGATGAAGGTTCAACTCACCGGGACCCATGCGCCGCAGCGCGTCTTTCATAGTGCGCACTTGGCGCTCTACCTGACCGTTTCTGGTGGGGTGAAAAGGGGCAGCGGTAATGTGCCTGATGGCGTTCCGCTCAATAAACGTCTTGAACTCTGCAGACATGAAGGTACTAGCGTTATCGCTAACAAGGATGTCTGGCAGGCCGAAACAGGCAAACAGCTTGCGCAACTGCTTAATGGTTGCCGCAGAGGAGGTGCTGCTCATGGGGATTACCTCCAACCACTTGGTGTAGGAGTCGACTACCAGCAGAAACATGGCCCCACGGAAAGGGCCAGCGAAGTCAACATGAATCCGGGACCATGGCCCGCGGGCCGTGTCCCATTCCCTATGGGGTAACCGGGACTCCTTGGGCCGAGAGCTCTGGCAGCTCTCACACATGCCCACTAAACGTTCTATATCCACGTCTATCTGGGGCCACCAGAAAAAACTCCTGGCCAGAGCCTTGGAGCGCACGATCCCCGGGTGACTGGTATGCAGTAGCTTCAGTACCCTGGCCCTCAGCTTCTCTGGGATGACTACTCGCTGGCCCCAGAGTAAGCAGCCACTTTCCAGGGAAAGCTCTACTCTCCGCCTGACAAATGGCTTGAACTGTTCCTTGGGGGGAGTAGTGGGCCACCCTTTCCTCACCCAGGAACTAACTTGGGCCAGCATCTTGTCGGCCACCGTGGCTTTGGCGAGGTCGGCCGGGAGAATGGGGGGTGAGTCAAGAGACTCGATCAGTAGGACTTGGTGGTCCTGCTCTACCTCGCATGTGGGGTCCCCTACACTTGGGAGGGGGGATCGGGACAGTGCGTCCGCATGGGAGATCTCCTTCCCTGGGCGATAGACCAGCTCGTACTGGTAGGCGTTGAGGAAGATGGCCCAACGCAGCATCCTGGGGGAGAGAATTTGCGGTGTGGGTTTGCCGGTAGTGAAGATCCCCAGAAGTGGCTTGTGATCCGTCACTACCGTAAACTCGCGGCCGTATAAAAAGTCATGGAACTTTTTCATTCCCGCGATGATGGCTAGGGCCTCCCTATCAGTTTGCGCGTAATTGCGCTCGGCCTTCGAGAGGGACCTTGAGTAGTACGCTGCCGGGGCTTCCCTCCCGCTCTCCAACACGTGGCATAGAACCGCCCCCACCCCAACTGGGGACGCATCACAGACTAGAACTACTGGTCTCTTAGGGTCAAAGTGGGTCAGGACAGCACTCGAGGATAGGAGTGCCTTCAGTTCCCTAAAAGCTTTCTCTTGCCTATCTCCCCACCGCCAAACCGCCTCTTTCTTCAATAGTGCGTGCAGTGGCTCAGCAACGGATGCCTTCCTCGGCAGGAAGGAATGGTAAAAATTTAAGAGCCCTAGAAACGACTGCAGCTCCGGTTTCGCGGTGGGGCGAGGGGCGTTTTGCACAGCCGCAACCTTGGACTCGGAGGGCTTGATGCCTTCCGGGGTTACCTTGAACCCAAGGAACTCGACCTCCCTCGCAAAGAAAACACATTTGTCCCTTCTCAGTCGGAGGCCCGCTTTCTCGAATATTGAAAGGACCCTGTCTAGCCTTTGCGCTAATTCTGACTCGCCCCCCGCTGTTATCAACACATCGTCGAAGTATGGGAGGACGCCTGGAAGGCCCTTTAAAAGGCGTTCCACGAGGGACTGGAAGATTCCGGGGGCCGAATTCACGCCAAACTGAAGGCGCGTTACCTTAAATGCCCCCTTGTGCGTTACGATCGTTTGCGCAGCGGCAGCAGCCGGGGTTACAGGGAACAGCTGATATGCCTGCGCCAGATCTAGCTTGGCAAAACACCTCCCCCCATGAAGCGTGGCCAGTAAATGGCTGACCACGGGTACCGGATATGCATTTGGCCGAATGACCTTATTAATCGTACATTTATAGTCCGCAAAAATCCTAACCTCCCCGTTTGATTTAAGGGCTGTCACAATCGGCGTTTCCCACTCCGCCGAATCAACTGGAACCAAAATCCCCTGCCCCACCAATTTGTCCAGCTCCGCCTCGATCTTGTCCTTGAGGGCAAACGGCACTCTTCTTGGCTTGAGGCGTATGGGTCGGATTTCTGGATCCAAGTCAAATGAGACTGGGGGCCCCTTGTAAGTCCCGAGCCCCTTCTTGAAAACGTCCGGGTGTGCGTTGCACACGTCCCGCATTGGGTCAGTCTCTATGGCGTTAATGCCTGACAGTTCGATTCCTAGAGGAGCGAACCACTGCGTTCCCAAAAGGCAGCACCCCCCCCCTTGAGGACCACTAGGGGCAGTTTCTCGGAGTAATTCTTGAACTTCACCTTGAAGTTCCCCACCCCCAGCACTGGGATCCCGTTCCCTTGCATGTCCCGTAGGTGTGACCTCATGGCCCGCAACTTGGGCCGCGCATCTGGGGGAATGCGCATAAACTCCTTTTGGGACAGGATGGAATAGGACGACCCCGAGTCTATCTCATCCTCACTGGGACCCCCTGTAACTGTACCTCTATGAAAAAACGCCGGTGCTCCAGGCCCACGCGGTTCACGCCTGCCATGCTGTGGTCGTCTGAGACCTTCCTGGTGCCGGCCGCCTTCCGTTGGTGTGTCTGGGAATGGCTCGAATTGCCCTTGTCCTCGACTCGTCCGCGCCTGCACACTCGGGCGATGTGCCCCTTTCGGCCGCAGTTGTGACACTCGGCCTTTCGGAACGGGCACCTCGTGCGGTCGTGGGACGGCCCACAACCGTCGCAGCAGCGGTCTTGCCGCTCGCGGGTCTGTCGCTTCTCTCCTCGCTTCTTGACCCGCTGGACGTCGTCGTCCTCGCTGGAGCAGGGGTCTGCCGTAGTGGACGACTCCTCGGACGCCGTTGGTGTGCCGGTGGGCGGCTTGGGGGCCCGCCAGGCCGTTTTCGCTGGTGTCCGCCGGGCCGCCTGTACTGGTGACTTGGCCCTTTCGGACGTGGCCCCTCGGGACTTGAACACCCTGACCCCGCTTCTGGCCGCTTGGGCCGCTTGGGCCTCCCGCAGTACCTCGTTGAACGTGAGGCGGTAGTCGCAGGCCATGAGCTTCCGCTGAAGCTCCTCATCCCTCAGGCCACACAGCATGCGGTCTCGGAGGGCCTGGTCCAGGTCATCCCACTGGCAGTGCACCGCTGCAAGCCTGAGGGCCGCCGTGTAGGCGGACACGGATTCGCCCGGTCGCTGGTCTCGCCTGTGGAACGCGACCCGGGCTGGGAAGATCGACACGGGAGGCTGGAAATGCTCGCCCAGCAGCCCCAGCATGCGGTCGATGGGCACCTCTTCTACCTTCTTGGGGGCCACCA
Source organism: Bradypodion pumilum (assembly GCA_035047305.1). NCBI lineage: Eukaryota > Metazoa > Chordata > Lepidosauria > Squamata > Chamaeleonidae > Bradypodion > Bradypodion pumilum. The sequence goes on from JAWDJD010000003.1 coordinate 1,997,150, forward strand.
GGTTCATCAGGATGCGCAGCGTGGCCGGCCCCACCTGGGCCAGGAAGTAGGAGCTCATCCTCGCGTCATCGTCGACGCCCGCGGCTTCCATCGCGTGCCGGAACTGACACTCGTAGAGCTCCCATTGTTCGGGCTCGCTGACATCGAACTGGTAAGGCTTGACCTTGGGATTCGCCATTATCCCACCTTCGTCGCCAATTTAGTGTCTTGCACGGAAGACAAAGAAGGAGTCGCAGTGAGGACTAACACAGGTTTATTGGTTGATGATCAGGATGAACATGTGGTAATGGCGGAGGTACATCACATTATATACAGTAGTGCAATACATTTGAATCTTGTTGCACGGTAGCTTATTGGCTGCTACCGGCGTGACGTCGTCCAAGTCACGCCCCTCTTCCGTAGTTGTTTGCTAGTGCGGGAGAGTTCCCGCGGCTGTTGGTGATTTGAGGAATGAGAACCATGTGAGTTGAATGCTCGCAGCTGCCCTCTATGGGCAGCTTACTCGCGTTCCTTTAACAGCTGGGCTACATTGTAATTGTGGTCAGGTTACATTCATACATTTCTTAAAGCAACATTGTACATACATAACAACTCCTTCACTGAAGATGGGGCTGGACTGGATGGCCTCACAGCCTCCCTTCCAACTCAACGATGCCATGGATTCTGTGATTTTGGAGAGGAGAGGGGAGGGCCAACCTACACAGGGTAGGGAAGGCAAGCGGGCCGGCACGAAGCCTGATTCAGGACACAATGTGACCTGAACTGCAGTGTGAAATTGGCAGCCGGGGTGGTGGTGTTGGTGTTGGACGGACACAACGGAACGAATCAAAGTGACGTCACGACAGATGGAAGGCAGAAAGATCACGGGTGGCAGAGGAGCACATTTAGTCTGTCCTGTTAAGAGACTCGGGTTGCAGGAATGGTGCCGGCCATGAATAAGCCCCACGTGGCATTGAAAACACTGGAAGCATTCAGTGAAATGGAGGCAGACCGAATTGGGTTTTGCTCCCAGGGCAGGGCATTTTCTCTTTCCCCTCATCGTGGAGATAACATTCCTGCTGCACAGAGGAGTTGGCGAGCGCATTTCCACCCAAAGAGCAGCAGCCGCATTTATAATTAACTACTGAGGGTGAAGCCATCGTCGGGAACCACATTGTGACTGTCCCTTGTCTTCTAACTATATAAAACGTAATTGAACTGCAGCAACTCAGGTTTGGAGAGAAGCAGGAACTGGGCCTTTTTGTAAAACCCAGCAACAAAACCGCCCAATGTTTTCTTCTGACTGGCAAAAAGCAGAGAGAGGAGGGGATTCACCATTAGCAATGACCTTAGCTCACGAGTTCTCAACCGTTTAAAGCTGGGGGGCCGGATCATGCTCCCTCAGACAGCTTCGGGGGCCGGACGGCCATTCTGCCCTTCCTCCACCACATGGCACTTCCTGGTGTGGTGGAGGCAGTGGGGAGACCACATGAAATGGTGTCATGGGCCGCATCTGGCCCACAGGCCACAGGTTGAGAATCCCTACCCTAGCTATACCTCTCCATAGTGCTTAGTGCCCTCTGTGGGTGGCCAAGTGTGGGTTGCAGGTGCAAGGGTAACCTCCATTGGGTGGCTGATATAGCAGAGAATGCCTTCCCTCATGGTCCCTTCGGTCCCTGCACCCTTTTTTTAGGGGGTGGGTAGTTTTATCTGTTTTTATCTGGAATTGTTAACCGCCCAGAGTCGGCCTCGGCCGAGTGGGCGGTATACAAATCTAACAATTACATTAAAATTAAATTAGCATTAGCATTTTGCCCCCCAACATGCTCATTCTACGCACTTCGGAAGGATGGAAGGCTGAATCAACCTGCAGTCCTGGTCAGGATCAAACTCACAATGTTGTGGCTGCAGGACAGCAGTTTCACCCCTGTGCCACCAGGGCTCTATAATGACAATATACTGTCATACTGTTCTTCTTCTTCATGGTCTTTGTGAATCCACACAAATGGGTTTACTGCATGAATGCACAGTGAACCCATTCGTGTGGATTCACAGGTGACCACGAAGAAGAACTTGATAGAGCATTGGAAGAAATAGAGATATATTTTAAAATTGTTATATTTAACAAGGATATAGCAATAGCAATTACAGTTCTATACCTCCCCCCCACCCACCCACCCATAGCACTTAGTTCACTCTATGTACAATTATTTTTGTGTGCAGATTTCCTGAAGAAGAAAAAGTTATTCGAAAAGTCGAAATAACTGGTATCGACTTTGAAAATTATAGCTGTATCAGTGAATCATTTCTACTTACCCGTAGAGGAATTATTTTTGTTATCAAGAATTATGAAAAATCACCCATAGAGGAATCCCTTTTTGTCATTATTTTTGCATATATACAGCCTTTCGTTTGTGAAGAAGAATAAACTATATCAACTCTTTGCCAAGTCGGATACATTTCATTCCATATTATCTTTAGAGACAGAACAGTCACCATTTCAAACGGTTTTCGCCACCTGTGGAGTGCCAAGGTTCGCCATCACTGCTCTAGAAATATTGAGCAATCCTGACTTCAGATGCTGGCCTCTGCTTCTTTCCAGTGCTGCGTGTTCATTTATCTAGCGATGCCTGCCAGATAGGCATGATGCGAGACTTGTGCACCAGAAAGCATGCAAAAGCCTGAAAGCCGCTGCGCTTATAGGGATGGAAACATAGCTGGAGAGAGAGCAGACAGAAACCCTAAAAGGACAGAGCTGGGAGGAATACTAAAGGTCATCTAGTCCAGCCCCTTCTGCCACGGCAGGGAATCCACGGTGAAAGTATCTTGGATGGGTGGCCCTCTTCTTTCTTCTTCTTCCGCCGTATCCGAATCCAAGTCTAGGTGATCCTCATGGCGATCAGCCATGAAGACTGTCCTGAGAATATAATGCAGTGGCCTTTCATCTGCTGTCCACATCGCAGCGTGACACCTGCACCACTGATCCAGTTCCGCAAGTCACTGGTCCTGAGCTCTTTTGACACTCAAAGTCCTCCTCAGCCCCAGGCCAGGATGGATGAAGCTGCTGCTCTCCATCAAAATGGATCCAAGGGGGATTTAATCCACTTGGGGATCCTCGCCCTTCCCTGTGGACTTCCCCACCCAAGGCCTTTAGTCCTCAGGGTGCTCAGGTGAGTTAACTGCCACCTGACACTCAGTGTTGAGTCACTGGCAGCAGGATCTACTCACTCTATGACCATAGCAGGATAACCTGGGCCTCTAAGCTCTGATTAAAAACCTTTCTGAGATGGGAAGGAGAACCCACCAGCTTTAAGATGTCCCTTTCCAGTGTCAAAGGGCTCTTGTTGCAGTCAATTTTTCTTAATGTTTGATGGGAAATCCTTTCCTTTATTGGGAACCAGTGGGTTTGGTTTCCCACTGGTAGCAGCAAGAAGCCAGTCTCTCCCCCCCCCCCCATTTCTCCCGGTGCCCCTGGGCTACCCAGGTGTGGGATATGTGCTAGCCTCTTTGCAGCTTGTCTGTCTTTGGCGAAGAAAGCCACATTCGATATGGCACATGATAGTGCGGAGCAATGTTTTTCATTGGGCTTTCTTTGTCCCTGCTGAACTCAACCTCTGTGTAAGAATGAAAGAGAGAGAGAAATCCCAAGCTAGCCAGGATACTCACGGGCTCAGAGGCACCGGCAGGTAGAAAAGTGATTTTTGTTTTAAAGTTCTGGTCCAGTGTTAAGCAAGAATAGATGCAGTCCACATTCATAACATTGCAAATGAGGTGGAGAATTTCTACCTTTCTCACAAGTGTACAAAGACGATGTTTTGGTCTCACCCAGTTCAGGCTCACTGGGCATTCTTCTGGCATGAACCATTTTCAGTTCCTTTGACTTTTCCAGGCAGAAAAATACTTTGGTCGCTCCCCTGCACCCCCTGAATCTTTTTTGGTTGGCTCTCCTTGTGAAGATGAAGCTGAAGTACTTTGGACACCAAATGAGAAGAGAGGATTCACTTGAGAAAGCCTTGATGCTGGGAAAGGTGGAGGGCAAAAGAAAAAGGGGGCGGCCAAGGATGAGATGGCTGGATGGCATTGTGGACGCAGCGGGCACCGAGCTGAGCGGGCCGAGGAGGATGGTGGAGGACAGAGGCGCCTGGAGATCAATGGTCCATAGGGTCGCAAAGGGTCGGAATCGACTGTGCGACTGAACAACAACAACAACTCCTTCTGTATCTTTCGTGGCTTGCCGGATGCTCCATGTTCAGTTGGGCCATTGAGGACGGTCTGTTGCATCCCAGCCTTATCCTGCCCTCTGCCCCAGAGGGAGAGCTTTGGCCAAGTAGGAATTGCCCTGCAATGTGTGGGAGTACCAGGGCTGTCCCATGCCAATTTGCTGCCTGAGGCAAAGACATCCCATCTGACACTTGCCATTAAAAAAACCAACACAACTTCCATTGAAAGGTGACTAGCTCCAACAAGAGTCTTGCCTGTTTCTGATGCAGGAAAAAGGCATCAGATTAGTTTAGGGCAGTGATGGCGAACCTTGGCACTCCTGGTGTTCTTGAACTTCAATTCCCAGAAGCCCTGATCAGCAGGAGTACTGACGTGGGATTCTGATAACTGAAGTCCAAGAACACCTGGAGTGCCCAAGGTTCATCATCACAGGTTTAGGGAACGTAGACACCGGAGTACACAGAACACTGTTTCCCTTCCCACCAAAGTGGCGTCTATTTCTCCAAAGTGTATAGAATGGAATGCTAAAACCCTCCATAAAATCTGTGGTGGGTGTGGAAGGAGGGAGAGGTTTTCCATGTGGCTGTTGTCATTTTTACTTCTGCTCTATTTTTATGAGTCAATTTCAAATGCTTTTAAAGTGTTTTTTTTGCTGAGTGGATTTTTCATGAGACGTTGTGTTTAACAGAACTTTAATGTGGGTTTCTCTGCACCTGTTATTTCATTTTAGATGTACTGTATTAGGATTCTGGGCTCTTCTGTAACCCCTTTTGTAACTCACTGCATTGTAGGGGGTTCAATTCCCTGGGGGAGATTTGAGGCCAGCCCTCCTCTCTTTACCTGACCTTACCTACCTCTTAGGGGTGTTAGGAAGATGAAAGGGGGGGCATAGAAGAGCCAAGAATGCTGCTTTGAGTTCATGGGAGTGAAGGTGGGATCCAGATTTCATATACAAAAAAAATCAGTGGCAGCAGCAAGAGTAGCAAACACAAAAGGCTGCTGGTGGCCCCCCATATGGGGAGAAATAGTGAACATAAATGAATGAATCATAGCATTTACAAGTGCCATTATTTATTTATTTATTTAATGCATTTGACATCCCGCCCATCCGGGAGGAAATGCCCATTCGTGGGTGGTTTGCAATGATAAAGCAAATAGACATAAAGCAATCCAAGGGCACTAAAGATACAATAGCCATCACCATTAAGCAATGACACTTATTTACTGCCCGATTACACTTAGTGCACTCTGGGCGGTTTACAAGTTAATGAGCATTTTTTTTGCCCCCCAAAATACATGCTGGCTCCTCATTTTTCCACACTTGGAAGGATGGAAGAAGCTGGTTTGACCTGGATCCCTGTCAGGATTGGATTCACAACATTTTGGCTGCAGGGCAGCAGTTTGAACCCCTGCGCACAACCCCGATGAAAATGAAGTGGGGATGCATGTCAAGGAGCAAAGGCAGTGGCCGGTCTTGCACTTCCCAAAGCTGTGATGGCGAACCTTGGCACTCCAGATGTTCTTGGAGTTCAATTCCCAGAAGCCCCCATGAATCCACACGAATGGGTTTACTGCGATTCATCCGGCCCACGCTGCCTTCGTTGCTCCTGGAAGCGGAAGTAAAATGCGCCTGGATGGGTGCGTTTTACTTCTGCTTCCAGGAGCGACGAGGGTGGTGTGGGTGGTGTGCGCCGGATGAATTGCAGTAAACCCATTCATGTGGATTCATGGGGGCTTGGGCTCCTGGGAATTGAACTCCAAGAACATCTGGAGTGCAAAGGTTCACCATCACGGTCCTAAAGCCTTGTTCACACCCAACCACCCTCCCACACACCCCAGGAGCCCTGGTAGTAGAGCAGCTAAAATTGCTGTACTGCAGCCACAACATTGTGATTTCAATCCTGACCAGGTGCCAGGTTGAAACAGTCTCTTTCATCCTTCCAAGGTCAGTAAAAGGAGGACCCTGAATGCTGGGGGCAAAGCTGCCAATTAACTTGTGAACCACCCAGAGAGTGTCCCCTAAGCGCTTATATGGGGCAGTAGAGAAATGTCATTGCTATTGCTATATCCTTGTAAAATATCCTTTTAAAATACAACAATCCCAGTTAAATGTAACAATATTCTAATTATGGGCTATCTACAATGTCTATCTCTCCCCTATCAAGTACTTCTTCGTGGTCCCCCCCCCCCATACGAATGTGTATGTGCAGTAAACCCATTCGTGTGGATTCACAGGGAGCCACGGAGAACAACATTTACAGCATAAGCAACCTGTCATGATAGAGCCCTGGCGGAGCAGGGGTCAAACTGCTGCCCTGCAGCGAGAACGTTGTCAGTTCGATCCTGACCAGGACCGTCCCCCAGGATCTGCCGCCTGAGGCCGCTGCTTCCCTCTCTACGGAGAGCCTCCCCTCCCCTCCCCCCCTCGGGTTTTCTTAAAGGTCCCGAGTCAGGCAGGGCTCTGGGGGAGGGAGGGAGGGAGGGAGGGAGGGGGAGGTCAGCAGCCCCTCCCCTCCAGGCGTCTGTGGGCGGGATGGCCGGTGGCGGGCAGGGTGGCAGGTGGGACGGACAACTGTCCGTCCGTCCGTCCGTCGAGCCGGCAACCGAAAGAGGGAGGGAGGGACGGAAGGAAGGACGAGTCCCGGGGGCGCGCTTTGGGGGGGGAGGGGCGCAGCAGGAGCGGCCGCCGTAGCAGCCGCCGTAGCCGCAGGAGCAGGCATGGTCCTCATCCTGCCCCACCTCCTCATTGCCGCGCTTCAATTTTTCAGACGGGGCCAGCAGGTTTTCCGCAAGGCCGAAGGTGACGACGACGAGGAGGAGGAGGAGGAGGAGGAGAAGGAGAAGGCAGAGGAGGACGCCGCCGCCCTCGACTCCGCAGACGCGCTACAGGTAGGTCTCTCTCTCTCTCTCTCTCTCTCTCTCATATCCCCCTCCCCCCTCCCTCCCTCCCTCCCTCCCTCCCTCGAAGTACCTTTAGTGTTATTTCCCCCTCGCCTGGCCGCGCGTCTGCGTCGTCGGGGAAGTGGGCTGCGCGGACTTTGCGCTGCGCCGGCGGGACCGCGTCGTCCTTCTCTCGTCGCCTCGCTCTTCTTGGCCGCCTGGCTTTGAGGGACGGCACAGCAGCAGCAGCAGCAGCAGCAGCAGGCGCCCCGTCGGGCTGTGCCCAAACCTCCAAGCCCCTTCCTTCCCACTTTCCTCCTTTCCCTTCTGCTTCCACTTCCCTTCCCACTTCCCACTTCCACTTCCACTTCTCTTCCTTGCGCTCTTCTGCCGGACGGGGCGGTCAATCGGAAGGCGAGGCTGAGCTTTGGAGAGCGCCAGGGCAGGGGTTGGAGGAGCGCAAGATTCCCAAGGACTCTGTGTGTGTGTGTGTGTGTGTGTGTGTGTGTGTTGCAGGGGGCGGGGGGATGTCTTCCGACTGCCCTGGAGCCCCTCCAGCTGCATGGGTGGTGGTGGTGGAGACACGTCCCGTCCAAGCTCCCGTGTGACCTGCCCCCCTTCCCCGCCTCGGAGGGGCCTCCCACAGTGTGGCTGGCCGGTCGGGCCGGGTTGGCTGCAATGCAGACGGCTGGCTGAAGCCGGACGCCCCGGATAAAGACTCTGGCGGGCGGTGGGGGGGGGGGGTTGACTCTTTCCCGAGGCGCTCTGAAGCCTCTGTGAGCAAGACCTGCGCACCCCCCCCCCATCCAGCGAAGTTTCCCTCCCTTCCTAGATTTCCTTCCCACCTCTCGGCCCCTCACCTGGCCAAGACAACACGTGTCTGTCACCCCCACCCCCCTTCCCATCCCCACCTCCCAGCCAGCCACCGCGCCCTCTCAAGTGTCTGGAATTGGGGAACCAGCAAAAGGGGGTCGGGCCAGTGAGGGGGGGCGAGACCTTCCCCTCTCTTGACACCTCCGGCCCCATCACCGAGGGAGGAAGGGAAGGAAGAGGTGCTCTTGGCGTTGGTTTGAGTGGAGTGCAAGCCATGGATAAGAAGTGTGGAGGTTCCACAGGGCTCTTCATCAGCCCAATGCAAAAGCCCCCAGAGCTCGTGGCACAGAGAAGTCCAGAGTGGGGGAAAGAGGCCCCCTCCCCTTGTGTCCGCCTTGATTACTTTAGCTGTTTGGCACCTCTGGGTCCTGAACATCAGCATCCGCTGGCGACTCATAGGGTTCATAGGCATTTTCGCCCTCGCTCACTTCGTGTGCATTTTGTCTAGTTCTTCTTAGAATAATGGGTTGGGGTCCGTCCGTCCTTCCTTCCTCTCCTCTCCTCTTCCATTCTGTCCTTCCTTCCTTCTCTCTTGCTCCCTTTCTTTTGAAGAAGCCTTCTCTCTCCCCCTCCCCCCTCCCGCCCTCTCTCTGGGACAGCAAAGGTGTCATGATGATAACAGGACAACAGTGACTTGTCTTGGGCTTTTGAAGACTAATTTCAGGTCCGTCATAAACGTCTCCCATTCCCATCTCCCAAGAAGAGATTGGAAACAGCAGGTAGTACCTGAAAGAAAATGGCTTTGCATCACAAGGGCAGGTGGCGATTTCCTACCTCATGGGAGGACAGAGTTAGGGCTCTTTGTCTCAGATCTGGGAAGTGTGAAGTCTCTGGATGGAGTGTGTGACATTCAGTTGTGGTGGTTTGTTAGGCTGGGTTTGAGCAACCTCTGTTCCTCCTCCTCCTCCTCCTCCTCCTCTGCAGGCGTTCATCAGAGCAGAAGCCGAATGAGGCTGCTCTGCATGTGACTTTCTTGTGCCTCTGATCAGCCTCTCCTCTATTTCATGGGGTGTTTCAGTAGTTAAGGAACATCTCATAAAACTGCCAATGAGATAAATAAAGTGTACCTAAACCCAGGGTGGTGGTTCGCCAGCCTCCGTGTGTCTCCAAAAAGAGACACAATCTCAACTTTGATGCTTCCAGTAAGTACTCTAGAGTCTAGATTCAAGCCTCCAGTGACAGGGAGTTCCACAGTGGTAGCATACATGCCCCCAAAACACTTTTTGCACACTTTTGCCAGTTTGACCTTGGGATGTGGCTGAATCAGTTCAAGTGGAAGTCTTGAGGATTCCAGAAGACCAGGGTGGTCTCTGTTGAGGTGTAATTCAGACAGTTGGTTGGTTGGTTGAATGAAAAAAATGAATGAATGAATGAATGAACTGATATCCACTCAAAGCGGTGGACAAGCAGAGTTAAAACAAACGTAATAATACAACCAAAATCAAGGTTGAAATGGATAACATGACTAACAACCAGTTAAAATGCAAGTGCAAAATGCAAAATATAAGCTATAAGTCTTCACTCTATGGAGATGCCTTTATGGAACATAAATTTTATATGCTTTGCCAAGCAGTTGAGTCTCTCTGAGACTCTTGCTTCTTGCTAAGCAAAAAAGAGGCTGACTATGTGGGGTTTTATGCCCTGGAGGGACAGGCTGGGGACCATCCCAGGTGATGTCTTTGCCAGAGCTCACCAGTGCACATACCTGCCCTGAGCATTGCTACCTGCACCTCCCTGATCCCTGTCAAGTGGCTTCTATTTTCCTGGTGCAGGTAAGATTATTCTGGTTTTGATCATCCCATGTGATCACTAGAGCCAGTCAAAAGCAAGTCCGGTTTGAATTTGCCATTTGATGTGCTACATCCAATCTAAAAGAAAGATTTTTAAAAAAATCTTTCCTTTCCTTGCTGGTGAAGAAACTGTATTCTCAACAGGCAAGTCACAGAAAAGATTTTATTTTTTATTTTATTTTTTAAATATCTGATGCAGTGCATCAGCAATAGTCATAAATAGTCCAAGCAGGGGAGTGATGAATTTGCTAACATTCAGAAGTGGCTCGTTTATTAAGCCAGTTCACAATGTTGTCAGGAGACGTTTCCGTTCCAAAGTGGCCCACTTGAGTTGGCTGGTGCAGCCACACCAGAGTCTTCGCTACACGGATGGTTAGGATTGGAAGGAGCCATCTGGCCACTGAGCAACTTGGAGTCCATGAGATCCTGGAGGAACTCGTGCTGGATGGTTTCTGTGAAATGTTTGCTCACTTAATTTCATCTGCATCGTCCCGTTTGGTATCCTTTGCATTCTTCTGCGTCCTGCCCTCAAACTATTAGTAAAGGTCAAGGTCACGACTCTAGGGTTCAGTGATCATCTCTGTTTACAGCCAAAGAGCCAGCATTGTCTGCATCTGCAGATCTTTCTGTGGTCATCATATGGCAGGCATGATAAAAAGGGTCCCTTCATTTTGAGGGAGTCCGGTGGCTTAGTGGTTAAGATGCTGACTGTGAAGTGGGAGGTCAGCAGTTCGATTCCCAAGTACTGCAGGACAGAATGAGCTCCCGTCTTTGTCCCAACTCCTGCCAATCTAGCTGTTTGAAAGCAAGAAATTGCAAGTAGATAAATGGGGACCACTTCTGTGGGAAGGTAACAGCGCTCCGTGCACTCCGGTGTCTAGTCATGCCTGCCACATGACCATGGAAACGTCTGCAGAAGCAGAAAGCTCTGGCTCTTCAGCTTTGAAACAGAGATGAACACTGAAACCTAGAGTTGGATACGACTAGCTTTCGAGCAAGGGCACCCTTTTTTAGGGAGTGGGTAGTTTTAATTATGCTTTATCTGTGTTTGTGAACCGCCCTGAGTCGGCCTAGGCCGAGTGGGCGGTGTAGAAATCAAATAATTAAATTAAATTAAAATTTTAATTTAAATGACTAGGCATTGGAGCATATGGAACACTGATACCTTTCCTGCCAAAGCATAACCTATTTATCTACTTGCAATTTTATTTTATTTTTCCTTTTAAACTGCTAGATTGGCAGGAGCTGGGGCAGGAGCTCACTCTATTGTGCAGCACTTGGGTCTCAAACTGATGACCTGCCGACATTCTGGTTGTCAAGTTCAATGTCTTAACCACTAAGACACTTAATGATGAAAAACACCCAAAAGGCGCATCTCCACCCCCTTCTGAGCCATAGTTTGATCCAATCTTAATCCCATCTATCTTTATCTTTAAACTGATTCACAGTTGGGAATTCTTCCCTCCAGGGAAATGTGGGGGATGCAGTTCCCTGGGTTCCACATTGGGGTGTGTGTGTGTAAAATAGACATATCTCTCTCTCACACACATGCAGGTAGAACTCTTTGCTTCCTCCCTGAGCCACAGCTCACAGGATGCCTCAGGTGAGGCTGTGACAGTGATGACCAACCTTGGCACTCCAGATGTACTTGAACTTCAATTCCTTAAAGCCCAAGTCCTTGGGAATCCACTACAAATGGGTTTGTACCATTCACCATCATAGGGCTATGCCGTTTGGGCGTGTTTTACTTCCGCTTCCAGGAGCAACGAGGGCGGCGTGGCATGGGCTGGATGAATCACAGCAAACCCATTCGTGTAGATTCGCGGGGCTTGGGCTTCTGGGAATTGAAGTCTAAAAACACCTGGAGTGCCGAGGTTCACCATCACGGGGCTATGACATCATGGGCAGGCAAATTGCAGCAGTGCAAAGGCTTCTAGACTGCAGCATCCAATAGTAGCTTTGGGTAGTGCACAATGTTCAGCACCAGAGAATCACATGCTACAGTAATTCTTGCAAAAAGTGATATATAGCTACAGATGAAATTTTATTTCTGTGCTGTGGCTCCCAATCACTTTATGGCTTGGCACGTCTTCTTTTATCCAGGAGCCCTGGTGGCACAGTGGCTAAACTGCTGTACTGCAACCAAAAGGTTGTAAATTCAATCCTGACTCAGCATCCATCCTTCCAAGGTGGGTGAAATGAGTGCCCAGCATGTTGGGGGCAAAGTGCTAATTAACTCGTGAACCACCCAGAGGGATCCCTGAGCGCTAGAGGCGGCATAGAAGTGTAATTGATATTTTTATATCCTTGTTAACTATAACAATGTTCTGATTGTTATGGGCTATCTATAATGTCTACTTCCGCCCCTACGCTCTTCGTGGTCACTGTGAATCCACACATATACGCTGTAAACCCATTCATGAGGATTCACAAATGACCATGAAGAACAGCAGTTACAAGTAAGCAACCTGTCATTACAGAGCCCGGGTGGTGCAGGGGTTACGCTGCTGCCCTGCAGCCAAATGGCTGTGAGTTCAATCCTGACAGGAATCAAGGTTGGCTCAGCATCTTCCATCCTTCCTAGGTCAAATGAGGACCCAGCATGTTCTATTTTTTTATTTTGAACCCTTACCCAGCAAACATTTTAGTTCCCCCCCAGCACTGCTTCAAATGTTCAGTTTGCCCAAGAAGTCGAGGAGGGGAGAGAGCATTATGTGGGTTGCTCAATGCAGCCTCTGGAGGAAGCTGCCTACGGAATTATGTGTCTGTCGGCAGCCTCCATTCATCAGCATTTTCACCCCAATGGCTGGCATTGCACCAGCCCATTCAGAGGCCGACTGAATGGGCAGCAAGTCAGCAGCGCAGGGCTGGGCGGCATTCAGCCAGTGCAACGCACCGGCCTTCATGCAGCTGGCTAGGAAAGAAGGGAAGAGGCAGCGTTTGTAGCTGTTGGATGCCGAGTGCCTGTTTCATGGAATGGCGCCCGTTGCACAGGAAGGTGACAACTTCTAAGCCTCTGGGAAGTGCAAAGAATAGTTCTGGTGACAGTGGCTCTTCTGTTGGCGAAAGGTGTCTAGGAGCACTGGTGGTGCAGGGGTTAAACTGATGTATTGCAGCCAGAAGGTTGTGAGTTTGATCCTGACCAGGGCTCAAGGTTGACTCAGCCTCTTCTATCCTTCCAAGTTCAGTCAAATGAGGACCCAGCAGGTTGGGGGCAAAATGCTAATTCACTTGTGAACTGGCCGCCCATAGAGTGCACTAAGGCACTATTGAGTCGGGTATATCGGGGTAATTGCTAATGCTATACCCTTGTTAAATATATATAACAATGTTCTAGTTATGGGCTACCAACAATGTCTATTTCTGCCCCTTTTGTTGTTGTTGTTCAGTCGCACAGTCGACTCCGATCCTTTGCGACCCCATGGACCATTTTCCTCCAGGCGCCTCTGTCCTCCACCATCCCCCTTAGCCCTCCCAGCTCTGTGCCCATTGTGTCTACAATGCCATCTAGCCATCTCATCCTTGGCCTCCCCCTTCTTCTTTTGCCCTCCACCTTTCCCAACATCAATGCCTTCTCAAGTGAGTCCTCCCTTCTCATTTGATGTCCAAAGTACTTTAGCTTTATCTTTACTATTTGACCTTCCAATGAACAGTCAGGGTTAATTTCTTCTAAGATTGACCTATTTGTTCTCCTCGCTGTCCAGGGGACTCTCAAAACCCTCCTCCAACACCACATTTCAAAGGCATCTATTCTTCTGCGTTCAGCCTTCCTAATTGTCCAGCTCTCACAGCCATACATTACTACTGGGAAAACCATTGCTTTGACTATTCTAATTTTTGTTTGCAATGTGATGTCTCTGCTTTTCACTATGTTCCCCAGGTTTCTCATCGCTTGTCTCCCCAGAATCAGTCGCCTTTTTATTTCATGGCTGCAATCCACATCTGCAGTGATCTTTGATCCTAGAAAAGTAAAATCTGTCACTGCTTCTACTTCTTCCCCGTCTATTTTCCAGGAACTGATGGGGCCAGTTGCCATTATCTTGGTTTTCTTGATATTGAGTCTCAAGCCAGCTTTTGCACTCTCCTCCTTCAAACCGATCAAGAGATTCTTTAGGTCTTCCTCACTTTCTGCCATTAGGGTGGTATCGTCTGCATATCTCAGATTATTGATGTTTCTCCCAGCGATTTTAATCCCATATTGTGATTCCTCCATCCCTGCACTGCGCATTATGTGCTCTGTGTATAGGTTGAATAAGCATGGTGACAAAATGCAGCCTTGTCTGACTCCTTTTCCTATTCCAAACCACTCCGTCATTCCGTGTTCTGTCCTAACTGTTGCTTCTTGGTTCATGTACAGATTTCTCAGGAGGCATATGAGGTGCTCTGGTATTCCCATCTCTTTAATCACTTGCCACATCTTGTTGTGATCCACACAATCAAATGCCTTAGTGTAGTCAATAAAGCAAAAGTAAACTTGTTTCTGGTATTCCTTTGTTTTCTCCATGATCCAACGTACGTTGGCGATGTGGTCTCTAGTCCCCCTGCCTCTTCTGCCCCTACGCTCTATCAAGTTCACCTTCATGGTCCCCTGCGAATCCACACGAATGAGTCTGCTCAATAAACCCATTTGTGTGGATTCACAGGAGACCACGAAGAACAACAGTTACAGGTCATTATAAGCACTGGTCATTTAATTTAATTTAATATTCATATTTATATAGCCGCCCAACTCACGAATCTTAAAACCCTTAAAACAAGAACAACCCCATTAAAACAAATTACCCTGCTAAAACCTCCACACATATTAGATATTGTAGATATAATAACCTGTCATTATAGAGCCCTGGTGATACAGGAGTTAAACTGCTGTACTGCAGCCAAAAGGTTGTGAGTTTGATCCTGACAGGGATCAAGGTGGACTCAGCCTTCCATCCATCCTAGTTTGGTCAAATGAGTATCCAGCATGTTGAGGGCAAAATGCTAATTAACTTGTGAACCGCCCATAGAGAGCACTAAGGCGCTTATATGGGGCAGGTATAGAAGTGTGATTGCTTTGCTTTTGCTTTGTCCCTCCCCAATCTCCTTGCTGTTGTGACTCTGATACCCCACAATTGCAGCACTTTTTAAAATAGACATTCCCCCTTCCCTCCCCAAACTATGTCTGGAGGCAAAAATCATAAAGCTGAGGCTGTCCTCCTTTGAGTCCATCATGAGAAAATGAGACTCTTTGGGAAAGACCATAATGCTGGCGGAGGTGGAAAGGCAGCAGGAGAAGAGGAAGACACAATGTGAGATGGGTTGACTCTTTAAGGGAAGCCACAGGCTGGTGTTTGCACATGCAGAGCAGGGCTGTTGAAGACAGGGCATCGTGAAGATCAGACATTCACAGGGTTGCCATATGTTGGAAGCCATTTGATGGCACGTACCAACCATCTCTTTTCTTTTACATGACATAAGGCTGAAGATAAGAGAGAGTTACATGGACAATGGAGAGACATGCCAGCATTACCTTCTATGCTGAATTGTCACCTGTCTTTTCCTTTTAAAGTCTCTTCTTCCTCCTCCCCCCCGGGTTTCAAGGGAGATGCAAGTTTCTTGCTCTGGCACTTCTACCTGCCTCCACCCGCATTATTTGGTGTTCTTGTAACATTTCTCTGATGTTCTCTCTCCACCTTCCTCTGGGTTCGCCTCGTGGTCTTTGTCCTTCTCCTCTTTCCATGTACGATGCCTTGCATGGTATGGAATCTCAAGGCATTCTCTCCAAACAAGCCAACCGTGTAGTTTAAGACTGGTTCTACTCCAATTCTTTCCCTCCTAACCTCATTCCTGATTTTATCCCTTCTAGTCACTCAGGCAGCTTTCCTCAGACATCTCCTTTCCATGACTTAAAAATGTCCTTTTTAATTCACCCTTTTAAAAAGGTGGCTTCGGATTGATCTGAAATCACACTCGCATCTCACCCGCAAACAGACCTGTGCAGGGAGGTGAAAGGGAGTTGAGGGGAACTTGCAGGTTCCCTGGACCTATCAGGGATGTGGGACTATTGTGTGTGTGTGGGGGGGGGGGGTATTGAGTTTGAAGCATTTCCTTCCATTGGTTGTGTGGCAGAAGCACCTTGTAAGATGATTGCTGGCACCTGCCCAGACGTTCTGGTGCTGTTTTGGGGATGGGACCGTAGATGTGGGGATGTGGGTACCTACTTGCAGAGTCTCACAGGGCCCCACTATATTCATGGTTCTACCCCCACCCCAGAATGAAACGGTCCACCTACCTACTTTTACTTTTCGGGCTGTTGGCTGGTGGCGTGGTTCCTCCCACTGGAAGTGGAAGTAAAACACGCCTTGCAATCTATTTTGCAACAAGATGAGATAGATTTTTATGCTGCCATTTTTTTCTGCTTAAACCAGGGGTGCCCAAACTATGGCCTGTGGGCTGGATCTGGCCCCTGACACCAATTCATCTGGCCTGTGCCACCCTTGCCGCTGCTGGAAGCGGTAGTAAAACGCGCCTGTATGGACATGTTTTCCTTCTACTTCCAGGAGCAACAAGGGCGGTGCAGGCCAGATGAATTGGTTTTTGGGGCCAGGTCTGGCCCACAGGGCCATAGTTTGGACACCCCTAACCTAGATATTGACCTGTTCTTAATTGCAAACTTTGAAAAAGTTACTTCATTGGAGAACAACTGCCTGAATCCCCTCGCCAGCAGAGGAACTTGAGTCAGGGTATTATTATTATTATTATTATTATTATTATTATTATTATTATTATTATTATTATTATTATTATTATTATTATTATTATTATTATTATTATTATTATTATTATTATTATTATTATTATTATTATTATTGTTATTGTTATTGTTATTGTTATTGTTATTGTTATTGTTGTTGTTGTTGTTGTTGTTGTTGTTGTTGTTGTTGTTATTATTATTATTATTATTATTATTATTATTATTATTATTATTATTATTATTATTATTATTATTATTATTATTATTATTATTATTATTTTGGGGGGGGAATCTCTGGGAATTATAGCCTTAAAAGTAACTTATCCATGCTCTGTTCTGCAACCTCATCTTGTTGTTTCATCATCCAGAGAATGTAAACTCCATGGGTAACAACCAGGCAGAGCCTTTTCTATGGTGGCTCCCTGTCTTGACAAATTCTCCCATAAGAGGTATGGCTGAATTGGATGATTCAATTTTCCCAAAACCTCTGGTTTACAAATGTGGAATATTATGTTTCCAGATCCATGATTCAAAATGCCAGGAAACTGGAAGACTGTCACTCTGTTGCTTTTTTTAAAAAGCAAGACTGGATTTTATTTTTTACTCTCTTTCTGTGATCTTTAATTGTCTTATGGCAGGGGTGGCCACACTATGGCCAGTGGGCCAGATCTGGCCCACAATGCCAAATGATCCATCCTGTGCTCCCCTCGCTGCTCCAGGAAGTGGAAGTAAAGCACAGTTGCACATGCGCAAAATGCTGCCGTAAATTCACCCATGGCTGTTATAAACAGATTGCCATAAATGCACCCATGGCTGACTTAAACGCAGCTGTCATAAATGTGTTTATGACAGCCATGGGTGCATTTACAACAGCGTTTTGCGCACGCACAGGCATGTTTTACTTCTGCTTCCAGTGGGAAGAAGCCACGTGACCAGCCCACTCAACCATGTGACTAGCCCATGGCCCAAAAGGTTTGGCCATCCCTGCCCTACGGCCATAAAGGAACTGCTTTCTTTGCCCAGGAAATTACAACTATGCATGCACTTCACCAATTATTTCTGTGAACTTTATTTCATGCATGCTCAGTGTAAGAACGAAATCCCTGTTTCTGGCATTTGAAAGGCAGTTTCAAAGGACCAATATTTCTGGCCCTACAGCCTCGATTCTTCCCCAAAACTTTTTTAAAAATTGAGTGGGACTAATCATTCTCAGCAAAACTGGACTTTTCAGCTTATGTGAGTTATTTTTAAAACGGGCATGTTTAGAGTTGCCTATTATTGAACAACTTCTTCTTCTTCGTCGTCTTCTTTTTCTTTGTCTTCTTCTTCCTTCTCCTTCTTCCATGTCTAGGCCAGACATGAAATTGCCAAAATGAAGGCACCTTTTGGTGAGTTCATTCTGTAGTTCCCTTTGCCTGACCTGGCATGAGAAAGATTAGCCAGCTACACAAGGTTGCTATTACCAGGGTACACCCGATTGTGGTTCAAGAATACCATAGTCTTTGAGAAGGCTCTTTCTGCGTACATTTTTGAATTTGGAGGCAGGGAACAGTTTTGCATTTAAAAAGTTCAGGACTCAAAACTCCTTTGTGCAAACTCCCATTCAAATTGAGCATGGAGCAGGACTGGACCGTCTGCTGTAACTGGCAGGTTTGGTGCTGAGCTGAACGTGGGGTTGCTACCCTCAACTTGTTGCGTACTAACTTATTTATTTCCTTGTCTTTAGCAGTTGGTCACTAGAAAATGAATGTGGACTTCATATTTGCACGTTTGATTTCTAGAGGCATTGGAGGATTTACATGCCAGGAGTGGGTGGAAAATTGTCAGCGCAGGGAGCGCATACTTCCCTTATATGCCCTCTGACCCTAAAACTCATTATTTTTAATCCCAGCATTTTCAAAACAGTTATGCTGGTTTTGCTGCAGCTGGTTGTGGTTTTTCCCCATCATCGTCCATGGCTTTATTATTTATTGCCTGTTTTATTGCTCATTGTTTTTATTGCATGCTGATTTGTTGTTGTATTTCATTATGGCTGTCTAAGTGTTGTTTCCCTTGCCTTGGCCTTCGTACAAAGGTGGACACGAATAGAATAAAATAAACTCAAGTCAAATGAATGGAAATAAATGTCCTCTCCCTGGCCTTTTACCAATGTTATAATCTAGCACCGGGTAGGCAACCTACAGCCTGTGGGCCAGATATGGCCATGAAACAAAACCTACAATCAGTATAAAAGGTAAAGGATACTCTTGCTTGAAAGCCAGTCGTATCCAACTCTAGAGTTCAGTGTTCATTTTTGTTTATAGCCAAAGAGCCAGAGCTGTCTGCTTCTGCAGATGTTTCCGTGGTCATGTGGCAGGCATGCCAAGACACCGGGGTGCATGGAATGCTGTTTACCTTCCCACCAAAGTGGTACCTATTTATCTACTTGCAGTCTCTTGCTTTCGAACTGCTAGGTTGGTTTAGTGTCTTGCACAAAAGACAAGCAGGAGCCGCAGTAAGGGCTAAAACCAGACTTTATTGCATTGTAGTATTGTGAACATGAGAGACAGGTGGAACAAACAGCCTTATTTATGGTACATTTTGAATAGCCCGGGTAACAGTTCATTGGTTACTGTCCACGTGATGTCATGGGGACATCACACCCATCTTCTCCAGATGCAGTAGGGTAGTAGTATCCTGCCCTTCAGGTATGCAGGTGAATGGGTATCCTGTGTCCAACGCTGCTACTGCAGGCGCAGCATTGTTCTTAACAGCTTGTTACAATGAATCAATGATTGCTTAAGAACATAACATAAGAACATAAGAACAGCCTTGCTGGATTACAGGCCACCGGAGCCCATGATCCAGTCCAGCATTCTGTCTCACCCAGTGGCTCACCATTTGCTTCAGGGTATTCTTCCCAAGCAGATGCCTTCACCTGCTTAGGATTCCCTGGAAATGGCATTGAGAGATATCCTGCCTATCTCTCCAACCCGGAGGTTGTCCTTAAGTATCCATAATTATAGCCATTGATACTCTTGTCCTCCATGAACTTGTCTAATCCTTTCTTAAAGCTGTCAGGACTGACAGCTGTCACCACTTCTTCTGGCAGGGAGTTCCATAGACCAGGGATCCTCTGGGTGAAAAAGTACTTTCTCTTATTTGTTTGAGAACTAGTACCCAAAAGTTTCATGGAGTGTCCCCTAGTTCTAGTGTTATGCGATAGGGAAAACAGTTTTTCCTTCTCTACTTTGTCCACACCTTTGTGCATGATTTTATAAACTTCCATCAGGTCACCTCTTAGACGTCGTCGTTCAAGAGTGAAGAGGCCCATCTGTTGCAGCCTCAGATGGTAAGGATCTCAAGTGGCAAAAATGGGCACGATCCCCTCCTAAGCTTGAGGCCCAGGAGCACAAGCAACAGGCAGAGCGCAACAACAGCCTGAATCAGGGGTGGAAAGACAGCATGCATATAACACAAACCCATCACTTTCTTCATCAAAGGCAGATGTGCCATTGAAGAGAGCAGGGTGGCAGGAGCAAGAGGCTGGCTCCAGCTGTGAGGCAGCCAGCGCGGCCCAAAAGAAGACCTGTTGCGACTGAGCCGACGGAGCTACTGGACGCTACCAGCGAGCTGTATTGTTAAACTCTGTATTTATATTGAGATTTTGTATTGAATTGTGTTTTTTTTTTTTTTTTGCTTTCTGTTTCTGTGTTGGATATTTTTACTGTATTTACTGTATATTTTATTGTTAATCTTTACACCGTCGATGCTTATTTTTGAATTTCTGCTGTATTGTATTGTGTTATTGTTATATTGATATAAAGATTGGAAGGCTGTAAATATATTTCAAGATGTGCAGCTCTTTTACTCTGTTAGAAGCCAGAGAGTTCATCTGAAAGCTCTGGAGAGTAACAACAACAACAAAAAATTAGAGAGTAAACAAAACAAAAAGACAAAAAAAGTTGTGACACCTTAGAGACTAATGTTAGCTTTCATGGATCAAGTCCACTTTGTCAGACATAAGAGTGAGACTTCATGGCATCAATTGAACCGCCCGGAGTCGGCTTTGGCTGAGTGGGCGGTATAGAAATTTAACAATAAATAAATAAATAAATAAATACAATACAATACAATACAATACAATACAATACAATACAATACAATACAATGCAATGCAATACAATACAATACAATACGATAAATCCATGACGGAGGCACACTAGGGCTGGCCAGCACAGCAGATAAGTATACAAAGCAATGGGTCACCTCTTAGACGCCGTCGTTCAAGAGTGAAAAGGCCCAACCGTTGCAGCCTCAGATGGTAAGGAAGGTGTTCCAGTCCCCTAATCATCCTTCTGGTTGCACTCCTCTGCACTTTTTCCAGCTCCATAATATCCTTCTGGAGGTATGGCGACCAGAACTGTACACAGTATTCCAGATGGGGCCTCACCATAGGTTTATAAAGAGGCAAAATGACACTTACTGACTTATTTTCTATACCCTTCCTAATGATCCCTTACAGTAGATACAATTATCGGATACAATCCGTTAAAGGGGTACTTGTCACAAACCATTCAGTACATAACATCCCTCCTCCCTAGGTGAGGACGAAGTCCTTTAGCCATCGAGGCTTTCCGCACGCTCGCTTTGGGCGAGGGGTGGCCGCACTCCGGCCCGGAGTTCCTGCATTGGAGGAACATGACTTGTTAGCGGTTGGCTGCAAGTCGTGAGCCGGGGATTGGGGAGGTCTAGGTGTGGGAGTAAACTCCAGGGATGTGAGACCGGGGGCTCCAGGGACTAAAGAAAACCCCCGCTCTTCGCTTGGATGGGTGGGGGACCACTCCGAAAAATCCCCCCTGGTCCCCTAACTCAAAATCTAACAAATCCTTGAAATCTCTCTCTTCTAAATTGTCCCTGTTACCCGGCATGTCCAAAGAATGCAGGTTTGTATCATTTCCCTCCCCCCTGTGGCCTGTGTCTCCCCCTTGGGATAAGCGTATGGGGGAGAACCCTAACGCTGTCTGCTCCCTTTGGTTACTCATGTCCTGCCTTTCCACTACTCTGCCTCTGAGTTGGTCAGCGTGCCTCCTCCAGAGGAGCCCTGTGCCTGTCTCGACACTGTAGGATACTGGCCCCGTCTGTCCGACCACTATTCCCGGTACCCAAGTCGGGCCGCCAGCCGCGTAGTTTCGGCAATGTACTGGCTGGCCGATCTCAAAACTCTTGGTGTCCCCTGTTTCTATGTTCCTACCCATGTCCTCCACCCTGGTTGGGTCTAACCTTGAGAGAATCGTGGCAGGTTTCCTCCGCATGAGGAGCTCGGCGGGCGAGAGCCCTGACGCTAAGGGGGTTACTCGGTACCTTAACAGGAATTGGCAGAGTTGCAGGTTCAACTCCCCGGGGCCCATCCTATGCAGTGTGTCCTTCGCACCAGGCATTCCGCTTGACCATTTGTAGCGGGGTGAAATGGCGCCGCAGTAATGTGGCGAATCTTATTAATCTCTATGAAACCCTGGAACTCCGCTGATGTGAAAGTTGTGGCATTGTCGCTCACAAGTACGTCCGGTAAACCGAAGCAGCTGAATACCTTGCGTAATTGCTTAATCGTTGCAGCTGACGATGTACAGGCCATTGGAATTACCTCCAACCACTTGGAGTAGGAGTCTACTATTATGAGGAAAAGGGTACCTCTGAAAGGACCCGCAAAATCCACATGTAAGCATGACCAAGCTCCCTTGTGGGTCACAATTGTCTGAGCGGCGGCTGTAGCTGGGGTTACCGACAATTGTTGGTATGCCTGGGCCAAGTCTAGTTTGGTGAAACACCTCCCCCCATGCAGGGTTGCAAGCAGGTGGCTTACCACTGGTACTGGATACGCATTTGGGCAGATTGCCTTGTTAATCGTGCACTTGTAGTCAGCGCAGATTCTGACCTCCCCATTAGCCTTAAGCGCCGTAACAATGGGGGTTTCCCACTCGGCAGAATCCACCGGCACCAAAATCCCCTGACCCACCAATTTGTCCAGTTCAGTCTCTATTTTGTCCTTTAGTGCGAAAGGCACTCTTCTTGGCTTCATCCTGATGGGTCAAATGTCGGGGTCCAATTCAAAAGAAACTGGGGGCCCTTTGAACTTCCCTAGCCCCTTCTCAAAAATGGCAGGGTGTACGTTACACACCTCCGTGATCAGGTCAGCCTGCACGGCGTGTATGCCTCCAATGAAAACTCCTAGGGGACCTGAACCACTGTGTCCCCAGGAGGCAGCAGGACCCTTCCCTTAGAACTACTAGGGGCAACTGCGTGGAGTGCCTTTTAAACTAAACCTTGAACTCTCCCACCCCAACACTGGTATACTTTTGCCCTGAACGTCCCGCAAAATAGTCTTAAAGGCCTTCAGCTTGGGGCGTGACTCCGGGGGAATACGCAGAAATTCCCTGTGGGAGACGATGGAGTACGACGACCCCGAGTCGATCTCCATCCTTATTGGGACCCCCTGAACCAGTACCTCAACAAAAAAATCGGGGCCGCCGCAACTGCACACTGTGGACCGCCTGGTCGCGGTCTTCGGGAACCTGTCAAGATGTGCGGTGCTCCTGGGGCTCGTCGTTGAAGATGTGCCCAACCCCATCTGCCTTGCGTTGGGGCCGTTCCGCCTGGCCCTTGCTGTCGTCTCGATGCTGCTTGCAGACCCTTGCGATGTGCCTGCGCCGCCCGCAGTTGTGGCACTCCGCCTTCCCGAATGGGCATCGGCTCCAGTCGTGGGATGCCCTGCATCCGTCGCAGCGGCGGTCCTCTCTAGCGCGGTCTCACCTCTCCGGTCTCCTCTGCACCCGTTGCACGTCCTCGTCCTCACTGCAGTCGGAGGTGGAGGTGGAGGACTCGGAGGCCCCTTGCTCTCCGTGGGAGGAGCAGCTGTGGACTGGGACCACCGGCGGGGGACCCCCAACTGCGGCGGTCCTGGCCCGGCACACCCGTCCACCTTGTTGCACTGACTCGGCGGCTTGGGCGATGCACAGGACATGCTCGAACGAGATGCTCTTGTCTTTGGCCAGTAGTTTTTTCCTGGCCCTCTCATCTCGCAGGCCCAGCAGGAGCCTGTCCCTCAGCGCCTCGCTCAGGGATGCTCCCCAACGGCAAGGCACGGCAGCCACCCGCAAGGCTGCCACGATGTCTGCCACGGACTCATCGGCCCGCTGGCACCGCTGCTGGAACGCCAACCTTGCCGGAAACATGGACACTTTCGGGCGAAAGTGCTTCCTCAACTCGGCGAGGATCTCATCTAGGGGCACGGCCCTGAGCGGTCTCGGCGTCAGGAGGTTGGTTGCCAGTTCCAAAGTCTCTAAGCCACACTGGGCCAGTAGGAATGCCCACCTCTGGGATTCCTCCTCGATGTCTTCGAGGTCCAAAGCGTAGAGGAACTGCTCCTCATAGAGTTCCCATCTCTCAGGCTTTGTGATGTCGAAGGGCGCAATGTTCACTTGTCGGGACGCTATCCCATCCTCATCGGCAATTTGGTGTCTTGCACAGAAGACAAGCAGGAGCCACAGTAAGGGCTAAACCAGACTTTATTGCATTGTAGTATTGCGAACATGAGAGACAGGTGGAACAAACAGCCTTATTTATGGTACATTTTGAATAGCCCGGGTGATGGTTCATTGGTTACTGCCCGTGTGACGTCATGGGGACGTCACGCCCATCTTCTCCAGATGCAGTGTGGCAGTAGTATCCTGCCCTTCAGGTATGCAGGTGAATGGGTATCCTGTGTCCAACGCTGCTACTGCAGGCGCAGCATTGTTCTTAACAGCTTGTTACAATGAATCAATGATTGCTTACAGTAGATACAATTATTGGATACAATCCGTTAAAGGGGTACTTGTCACAAACCATTCAGTACATAACAGTTGGTAAACTGTTATAGAGAAGCATGATGACGGGAACAATGACCTTGGGCGGTGGCCAGCACTCCAATGCTGGAGGCTTTCGAGGGAGAACTGGACAACTGTCTTTTCAGATCTGCTTTGACTTGAACCCCTGCCTTGACCAGAGAGTTGGACTGGATGGCCTCATGGGCTCCCTTTCAACCCGGTAGTTCTGCGATTCTATGGTCCCGAAGCTCCAGGGAGAAGTATATTAATGAGTGCACTCTTACCGAGATATGTGATAGATAGGAAGGGTTGGTTTTTGGACTACATAATCCATCAGGACCCTGGGGTCCTGGGCTTTGTAATCACCAAGACAAACATTCCCCTCCTGCAATGAGGAGCTTAGGTTTGTAGGGTACACGATTTAGGTTCATCTCTCCCCAAGTACGCAGGCCATCCTCATGCAAGGTCCTGTCCCTTTTCTCTGCCCCCACCCCATCCCCATAGCTGGCAAAGTGTGTGTGTGTGTGTGTGTGTATGGGGGGGGGGGGCTTGTACTTCTTTCTTTCTTTTTTCCTGGTTCAGCCTGTGGAATTTGCCTCACAAAACTCAAGCAGTTCCCGAAGAATCAATAGTAGAGAAAATAAAGAGGTATTTTTATTTAATTTTCCTCTGTTTTTATTTGTTTAGAATCATGGATTGCCTGCCTCACCTCATAAAAATAATACCAAAGTGGGGCGGAGGACCCATAAAATGCAATTAAGTCGTGCATGCAATTTGTCAACGAAACAGCCCAAGTGTGAGCAGCCCGTCTGTAGTTAAAACAGCAGTTGAGAAGGTGCGGTGGTGGCGCGGATCCAGCCCAATGGTTGAGCCAATAAAGAGGTCTTTGGAGGAAGCTGAAAGCTCTGAGGACTCAAGGTGGGGGTGGCAGCAATCTGGGACACAGGCATCGGAGGGGGGTGGGTCAAAACATGTCCTACATTGCACAAAACACTCATTGGATGCAGCTCAAGATGTTCCCCTTTCTGGATGACAGTGCCTTAATTTGCCAGCCAGTATTGCTACAAAGACAGGCTGGCAAGGGCTGTTTGGGTAGTTGAAAAGGGAGGGAGGGAAGGGGAAGAAAGAGGAAGGAAGAAAGAGACAAGAGAAGGAAGGATAGAAGACAACAGAAGGAAGGAAGGAAGCGCGCACACATTTTAGACTCAGACCCGTATATGCATAATTAAATTAGAAATCTATATCAATAAAACAGAGGTGTGGTCTTGTATGTGCTCTAAAGGCTCCCGCACCCTTGGACCAATCCCGCTGAAATTTGGCATATACATACCTTGGGTTGGAGAGATCAGCGCTGCAGGGGTCACAAGCCCCATGGGGGGCATATGCCCCCCAAATTGGGAAGCAATTGATCTATATAATGTGTGTGTTTCCCAGTGATGTAATTGAACTGATGTCATAGTCCCAGGTAGGTTGAGATTGTGACATCATCTGTCTAGCTCAGCTGTAGCCCTCTGAGCTCAGTTGTAGTTTTCACAGTAGGTGGAAGGCAAATGGGGGGCCTGGTCAGGCCGTCACTGCAGTGGCGATGGAGGCCCTTGAGAGGGCCGGGAGGGCACGGGTGCTGTGGAGGAGGCTAGCCCCCCCTCTGGAAATGGCTAGGTAGCCTCTGCAGCAGAGGCAGAGGCCACAGTGAGCGAAGCCGAGGAGGGAGGGAAGGTCCAAGGGCTTCTCGACGGCTGCGTGCCGTGCTCTCACCAGTTGGCCGGACACATGTATGGGAAGGATAAGGGCAGTAAATGACCATCGATGGAGAAGCAGGACAGGTGAGGAAAGAGAGAGAAAGGGAGGCAGGGTTGACCCACATACACCCCGCGAGGTTTCCAAGAGGGAAAGGCTGGCCTACGTTAAAGAAATGAAATACCCGAGCGAAGCCAGGTAATCAGCTAGCACAAATTAAAGCAAACTCCTATGTGGTGGTTCGGTTCTATCAAAGGTAGCCATGTTCTTAAGTCCCCTGGCTTTGGGGTAAGGGTCTCTCCATCAAAGATACCCAAAGAGCACCAGTCTTAACTGGTGACATTGGCCAAAGATCAGCTGCACCACCATGAGGGTAGCTTAATCCGGACTGAGTTCAGCCCCTTCCCTGGCTGAGAGTGTCAGGAATTAGTTTGGACTCTCCGTGCCCTAGACAGCTGGTGTGGTGGGAGTAGATGTCTTTCCGTACCAAATGCCTGAGCTACGTTTGACCTTGGGATGTGGCTGAATCAGTTCAAGTTGAAGTATTGATGATTGCAGAAGATCAGGGTGGTCTCTGTTGAGGTGTAAATCAGACAGTTGGCTGGTTGGTTGGTTGAATGAATGAACGAACGAACGAACGAACGAACGAACGAACGAACGAACGAATGAACTGATACCCTGTCTTATCGGCCAATGGCCACTCAAAGCGGTGGACAAGCAGAGTTAAAACAAACCTAATAATACAACCAAAAGCAAGGTTAAAATGCATAGCATGACTAACAACCAGTTAAAATGCAAATGTAAAATACAAAATATAAGCTATAAGTTTTCACTCTATGGAGATGCCTTTATGGAACGTAAATTTTATATGCTTTGCCAAGCAGCTGAGTCTCTCTGAGACTCTTGCTTCTTGCTAGGCCAGGAGCAGAGCTATTGCAGTCTTGTCTGATTCCCAAGGACAAAACAAAGTCAGCTGAGGACTGAGACAGGCTGACGTTAAAAAGAAGAGATGGCATTTTCTTCTGAAGAGAGCACTGCTTCTAGACACGGAATCGGCGTCTCATCTGGTGAGTGCCTGAGCCAACACAACAGACTTGATGGCAGATCTCCGACATCAGTTGGGTTGTGCCTGAGCCCAAACTCTTTCCGACAGTGCACCTTTGAGCTAGAATTGTGCTGTAATTTGCTCATGGAAGGGACAGCTGCTTCCAGTAGCTGTTCACAAGAGTCATGGCGGTGCAGTGGTTAAATTGCTGCCAAAACATTGTGAGTTTGATCCTGATGAGGATCAAGGATGACTCAGCCTTCCATCCTTCCGAGGTGGGTAAAACGATTCTTCAGCTTCCCTTGGGGGCCAAAATGCCGATTAACTTGTGTATCACCCAGAGCGTGCATTAAGTACTATGGGATAATATAGGAGTGTCATTGCTATTGTAATTGCTATTCACAAGGCATTAATCAGTCACCTGAGAGCACCATTGTGCAAAAATCTACTTTTTAGTTAATCTGTTCAGAAACGTTAATGACGTCTCCATTAAAAACAAACAAAGCTAGCCATGTGGTCCTTGCACCACACACAACACACACACACATGCATGCACGCACATGCATGCACACACAGAGGACTAGGGGATATCTTTATTGCAATATTTATATTTTTTAAAAACTCAGACTACCAGTGAGCATTCATTGGTGAAGTCCACTTCTTCAGGCAGTGCACCGATATTCTGCAGACAGTACAGAGAAATTACAAATGGGAGTTTCCCAAAAGTTCATGGCAGAAGTCTGCCAGGTGTGATTCTCACAGTAAATTCAAAATTTGGTTGCAAATGACTTTCTGTGGTCTGGATATCAACCTTCACCCATCCAGTTTTGCAAACAATGAGCAACCCAAAAAGAAATCTGCTTATTTCTTGTTCTTCCATGTCTAGGCCAGATGTGAAATTGCCAGAAGGAAGCCACCTTTGAGTGAGTGAGTTCTGCAGTTCCTTTGGCCTGGCCTAGTGTGAGAAAGATTTGCTGGCAACACAAGGTTGCCGTTACCAGGGTGTATACCACAATCTTCGAGGAGACTCTTTCTGTGTACCCCAATGTGCAAATCACTCACACACACACACACACACACACACACACACACACACACACACACACACACACACACACAGACCTGCCTGTTTGTGAAATGCAATAACATGCTTGTGTTTCCTGTTTTGGACCCAGATTTTGAACACAGGTTATTGTGTTTATTTAAATAGATGCAGCTCCATTTCTGGGTGATGTTTTTATTGTATTTCATTTTTGTGGTGTAATAAATAGTACCACCTCGCCTGCATTTGTGTTGTCCATTGAAACTGCAGTTAGAGCATTTGCCGATTGTACTGTTTAAAAGATTAGAGGCCTGGAAATATTTTCTCAAAACCCTGAGATTAAATTTGACTAATCCGTGTTGTTGATGGCATTTTGATGGCAGGCAAAAATCCTTTTTCTTTAGAGGCATTTGTCCAAATACGGTTTCACTCTTCCCTTCCTCATGGTTTATATATATAAAACAATACAAATATACAATATATTCAATACTGAATACACAATAATTATATACAGTATTCAATACAATACAAACAATATACAGTATTCAATGCAAACAATACCATGTCACAATACTGCAGCGACCTCTAATTTAATTATGGTTTGTTTTAATAGGCTGCTGTTTTATTCTGTTCTTTGTTGATTTCATTATGATATTCTTGAACTGT
Source organism: Bradypodion pumilum (assembly GCA_035047305.1). Lineage (NCBI taxonomy): Eukaryota > Metazoa > Chordata > Lepidosauria > Squamata > Chamaeleonidae > Bradypodion > Bradypodion pumilum. Next base: position 2,025,960 of record JAWDJD010000003.1, read on the forward strand.
TTACAAATTTAGGCAACTTCATAATTTGGATGTTTTCGGTTTCAGTGGCCTTGGGCATTTCTAATGGTAGATGGAGCAAACAAATAAATGAGCATTTTAAAAAAAAACCTCAATTAAAACAGATGAATGCAATGCAAGTCCCCCTTTCTCTCTCCAGGCTTTGATCCTGTTTCCCCCCCAGACCCAAATAAACATTTATGATGGTCATATTTTCTGGTAAAGTTTGGTGCTGGTAAATAAGTTCTCAAACCTAGGCAGCATGATAAAAAGTAGAGACACCACCCTAAATCCGCATAGTGAAAACCATGGTCTTCCCAGTAGTCATGTATGGTTGTGAGAGCTGGACCCCAAGGAAGGCTGACCTCAGAAGAATAGACCCCTTTGAAATGTGGTGCTGGAAGAGAATTTTGAGACTACCCTGGACTGCAAAGAGATCGAATAAGTTGGTCCTGGAGGAAATCAACCCTGACTTCTCCTTGGAAGGACAAATAGTCTTACTTACTTTGGCCACCAAATGAGAAGGGAGGACTCACTGGTGAAGGCCCTGATGCTGGGAAAGATTGAAGGCAAAAGGAGAAGGGGGCGGCAGAGGATGAGATGGCTAGATGGCACCTCAATTAAAACATAATAAGTTCTACAGAGCTCTTTGATAGGGCCAAAAAACCCATGGATAAAGCGGCTTCCTCCCGTGGAAGCAACTGAATAAGTCAAGCGTTCTCAACCCTACTGTTTTGTCCTCTTTGTTTCTGTGATTTGCAACATGCACAGAATTATAGATTCATCCGAGAATAATAGGATGGAGTTGAGCTGGTGCTGAACCCAAGGGTCATGGAATTGTGAACCTGAAGGTCATCTAGTCCAGCCCCCAACAGTGTGGGAAATCTGGAGTTGGAGCCTCTCAGGATCAAGATGGGATTGCATTGAGCCATGGACTTAATTTTGGGGGCGGAGGAGAGGGGAAAATGCAATTTAAACCCTGCTTGTCTAACTTGTATTCTTCTCCATGCACAACGCCCCCACCCCCACCCCCACCCCACCCACTGCCCTGTATTGACAGTCATTCAGGACTTGGATCTCGAACTGCTGGCCTTCCTGTTGTCAAGCTCAGCATCTTAACCACTGAGCCACTGCAGTCCCTAATTCGGTTCAGTGCTCTTGAGAAATGTTTATCCTTTTCCCAGGGCCTGCCTTGCCAGGGGGTGGCTGGGGTGAGCCGGGCCCACTCTGATCTACCAGTTCACCCACCTTGGCAAAATGCCATTTCCCATAGGAATGCATTAAAAAGAGGTTTTGTTGCCCCATCCTGGAAAAAGATTTGCCCACCCACATTGAGAAAAATCCTGGCTATGGCCCTGCTTTCCTGATAGGAGCAGAAATCCCCAGAGGGCGAAAGAGCAGCCCTCCCTCCCTCCCGTGGGCAAAGGGTGTGCAGGCATGATGCTTGGTGGTGGTGGTGGTACAGGACTGCTGGCCTCCTGGCATCCTTGCCCATGTGCCCATGTGCTTTGTGCATCAACAGCGAGGGAGGAGGCGGAGGCGGGGAGATTCTGGCTGGAGGCTGGAGGAAATGGGCAGGACGCGAGACGAGAGCCTTGGGCTATGTATGGCAGGCGGGCGGGCGGGCGGGCTGAGCCGCTCGCTCTCTCCTGTAGGCTGTAGTAGCCAGCCCTCCGCGTTGGACACACAGAGACCCCCTCCGACCACCCTGGACCTCTGGGGATGAGAAGTGGACATGGACACCACCTTCTCGGAAAGTGTAAGCCTCTTTCTTTGTCGGTGCCTGCCGGGAGTGGTTGGAAGGAAGGAAGGAAGGAAGGAAGGAAGGAGCGCCTCTCCTCCGACGGGGAGACTCCGAGTCCATGCGCGCCTTGCGCTCTCGATATCTTCCCCCTTGCGCCACTGGTTTAGGTTTCAGGGAGCCATGCTCCTTCCTTCCTTCCTTCCTTCTTTTATTCATTCTTTCTTTCCTTCCTTCCTTCCTTCCTTTCCTTCTTTCTTTTTTCCTTCCTTCCTTTCTTCCTTCATTCTTTTTTCCTTCCTTCCTCTCCTTCCTTCCTTCTTTCTTTTTTCCTTCCTTCCTTCCTTCTTTTATTCTTTCTTTCCTTCTTTCTTTTTTCCTTCCTTCCTTCCTTCCCATTCTCACTCAAACGCCGCGTGCCCCTTTCCCCTTTTCCAACCGGCTGGGTCATTTTCAGCCACACCATGACTTTGCTGGGCTGCCCCTGTGTGTGTGTTTTTCATCCTGCTGAGGAGGAGATTTCTCCCACCCAAACCGACCCCCCCCCACCTAGTGTCCAACAGATGTTCCAGGCTCCACTAAAGCCCAACACATCTGTGGGTGGCACCAGTTTAGAAACAGCTGGCATAACTAATGAAGCCCTCATGCGAAAGATAGAAGGAGCTCAGAACACATCGTTTGTTGGGAAACCAAGCTGTTCTGTGCAAAACCAGGGCATGAGCCTTGGCCCGGTTGTAGCCAGAAATAATCGTTCATGCAGGTTGCCTCCAGATTAATTGTCCTTGTCCTCTTCTTTCCGTTACTGCTGTTCCCAGCCTTTCCACTGGCCATGGTTATCATCTTACTGGTATTCTCTGAGAATGATGCTTCTTGGAATGAAACATTTATTTTATCGTTGCAGAATGTGTTTTGCCCAAGTGTGGAGTTTAAGGGAAGGGGCGACTTTTTGTCATGTTGACTCAGCTGGCTGGTGATTTTATTATTATTATTATTATTATTATTATTATTATTATTATTATTATTATTATTATTATTATTATTATTATTATTATTATTATTATTATTATTATTATTATTATTATTATTATTATTATTATTATTATTATTATTATTATTACAGTGAAACCCCAACTTACAAATGCCCCGAGTTACATAAAATTCAATTTACAGTACATAATGATTTTGTGCTAAAACCATGTCCCGATTTAAATGATTTCCTATGGGTTTGCTTCGAGTTACATAAAGATTCTTTCCCCTATGGGTTTGCTTTGATTTACATAAAAATTTCATTTTTCCTATGGGTTTGCTTCGAGTTACATAAAAATGGATTTAAGCAAAAGCCTATGGAATGGACTCCCCCCCTTAAGTAGGGGTTTTACTGTATTTTGCAAAGAGTGATTTTGGGGGAACAGGACAGGCCTTCCCTGTCATGAGACTTTGCCTTCTTGCCCACATTGCAGGGCCAAGGGGGCTCATTCCTTGCTTTTCTGCATGCTTTGAGGGTTGTGCAGGTCGGGCTGGCAGAAGCAGGGCAGACCTCTGGCAAAGTCTCCTTTCTGCCTGGAGGGGTCCCCTGAGGTTGCTCTTATTTTGATCCTTTGACCTGCTGGTCCGTCCTTCTGGCCAGAGAATGCTCCTAAATGGCACGGTGGATAGAGCAGCCTCGGGACAAATCTAAATGTTTATGATGGGACGCAAGCCCTGTGGCACGCAAGGGCAAAGCAATGACAGGAGGCTTTCTGGGATGGGACGAAAGGTCAATGGCTTCGTCTCCCTCTCTCTGGAAGTTTTCTGGGAGGGCCGGATCCCAGATCCCACAAGGAAGAGAAAAGAATGGCCTTTCCCCTCTTCTCTTGCAGGATGGGCAATGAAAGATGAGTCCCAGCCCACCTTTCCCCTTGCTCTGCTGTCCATGAGCCTCTGCTCAGTGTCACAAAGGAAGAGGGTTTGTCAGCAAATTCATAGCGTGCAAACATGTGAAGCTTTGTTGTTGTTGTTCCATCGCACAGTCGACTCCGACCCTTTGCAACCCCATGGACCATCGCCCCTACCAGGCACCTCTGTCCTCCACCATTCCCCTCAGCCCACTGAGCTCCTTGCCCATTGCATCTACAATACCATCTAGCTATCTCATTTTTGGCTGCCCCCTTCTTCTTTTGCCCTCCACCTTTCCCAGCATCAAGGCCTTCTCAGGTGAATCCTCTCTTCTCATTTGATGTCCAAAGCACTTAAGCTTCATCTTTACTATTTGACCTTCCAAGGAGCAGTCAGGGTTGATTTCTTCTAAGATTGACCTATTTGTTCTCCTCGCTGTCCAGGGGACTCTCAAAACTCTCCTCCAACACCACATCTCAAAGGCATCTATTCTTCTGCGCTCAGCCTTCCTAATGGTCCAGCTCTCACAGCCATACATTATCACCGGGAATACCATTGCTTTGACTATGCAAATTTTGGTTTGCAAGGTGATGTCTCTACTTTTAACTATGTGAAGCTAGCCACCTGAAATTTTGCAGATTTACTCCTTTAGATTAGATGATGGCTCCAGATTTACTGAGCTGAAGGTAAAGGTCTCTATCTGCTGCTAATGGTGCATCATTTCCGTTACACAGGTGAAGCTGTGCTATCTAATGAATTATGATAGCAAATTACTTTTGCAAACAAAGGGTGTGTTTATTGGGTGAATCTGTCTCTAGGGTGCAGTGCTTGTCTCCGTTTATAGCCCAAGAGTCAACACAGTATGCGTCTGCAGATGTTTCCCTGGCCACGTGGCAGGCATGACTAGATGTCAGAGTGCACGGAATGCCGTTACCTTTTCCCACCGAAGCAGTGCCTATTTATCTACTTGCAGTTTCTGGCTTTGAAACTGCTAGGGAGAGGTGGGAGCCGAGATGGAGGTGGGAGCTCACTCCATCGTGAGCACTCAGCCTCGAACTACTGACCTGCTGAAATTCCAGTCATCAAATTTGGCATCTGAAATCCAAAAGCAAAACAGTTGTAGCTCCTTTGGTTTTTCTAGTGCAAGTGAATGAAATAGCCTGAACCAAATTGAATGGGGGGATCTGCGGCCCTCTTTGAACTGAGCTGCGATCGAGTCCGAAGCATGGAATTGGCCTCCAGACTGAATTGGGGGAGCCATCCATAATCCTGGCTGTAATCTTTCAATTAGAAACACATACTATTGGTTTAAATTGATACCATCTGTAAGGTTGCCAAGACCAGGTGAAGATGCCGTGGCAATGCCTGGTGCTCCTAATGCACTGACATCAATGGAGGGAGAGTAGCTAAACAGAGAATATGCCTTCTGGCCCGTCTGTTTATAGATCTAAAGCCGGGGTGCCCAAACTATGGCCTGTGGGCTGGATCCAGCCCTGACACCGATTCATCCGGCCATACGGGTGCCTTTTACTTCTGCCTCCAGGAGTGGCAAGGGCAGTGCAGGCTGGATGAATTGGTGTCAGGGTCCGGATCCGGCCAATGGGTTGTAGTTTGGGCACCCTTGGTTTAAGCAGAGAAAATGGCAACTTAAAAATCTATCTCATCCTGTTGCAAAACAGATTGCAAGGAACGTTTTACATCTGCTTCTGGTGGGAGGAACCATGTGACTGGCCCGCTGAACCACGTGACCGGCCCACCGCCCCAAAAGCTTGGGCACCCCTCATCTAAAGATATCATTCATGTGCTGCAGGTGCCATACTTCACATTGTATGTGTTTGTTTGTTTATAGGCCTCCTAATGGGAGGTGTGCCTTCAACCAGGCTGGGGTGGCGCTCAGAGTAAACCAAGAGTGACCTGATGCCCTGCTTTGTGGGTGTGTGGCTGAGATGTCATGGTGTGTTTTCTGTGGGAGACTTAATGGCCCCATCTGGAAAACCAAAGGCTGGCTTAATAAGCCAGGATGTGACTCGTGCAGCCTTCCTTTCCTGCCTCTCAGAGCTTGGAGGTTTTGCTTCCTTTGGACAACAACCAGTGGTGGGCATCAGCAGGTGCACACCAGTTCGCCAGAACCGGCAGCAGAAATTCTGGCTGGCCATGCCCATCCAAGTTTTGAAATAAAGTAGCCTTAATTCGGGTGCAATGCAGGGCTTTCGCCCTGGCCATGCCCACCATACCACACCCACAGTGTGGTAGTAAACATTTTTGGAGCCCACCACTGACTACAACTCCCAGCAGCCCCCATCCAGTAGGGCTATAGGTTCCAAAGTAAGTTCCCCTGAACTCTTCTCCTGCTTCCCTTTGGGGTGTGAGCAAAAAAACAGGCCAGGAAGCATGTGAGTTTCCGATCACCTTGGTCCATGATGGCGAACCTTGGCACTCCTGCTGTTCTTGGACTTCAATTACCAGAAGCACAAGCACCCTGTGAATCCACATGAATGGATTTACTGCAATTCATTCGGCCCGTGCTCCCCTCGTCGCTCCCGGAAGCACGAGTAAAATGCGCCTGTACTTCGAAGACTCATCCGGGTTAACCCTTCCTCCGTACGGGCGCGTTTTACTTCTGCTTCTGGGAGCGACGAGGGCGGCATGGGCTGGATGAATCACAGTGAATCCATTCGTGTGGATTTGCAGGGTGCTTGTGCTTCTGGGAATTGAAGTCCAAGAACATCTGGAGCTCCAAGGTTCACCATCATGGACCTAGGTCAGTGATGGTGGACCTTGGCACTCCTGCTGTTTATTTATTTTTATTATTTGTTCAATTTATTATTTGTTTTAGATTATATAAGCTGCCCCAAGTCGGGGGGCCCTGAGTAGGTGGTGAACAAGTCAAAATATTAAATTAAATTCTACCCCACCCAATCAGCCAAGGCTGACTCAGGGTTTGTTCTTGGACTTCAATTCCCAGAAACCCAAGTCTCTGTGATTCCACACGTATGTGCAGTGAACCCATTCGTATAGATTCACAGGGACTTGGGCTTCTGGGAATTGAAGTCCAAAAACAGCAGGAGTGCCAAGGTTTGCCATCACAGACCGAGGAGCTGGGAAACTGTGGTTAGTGGTTTCTAAACAAACCCTGGCTTGGCTTTGGGTGGATGATTCTAATTATATGTAAATGATGCAATTTTCGTAACATCATGGACTTCCTTGGGTTCCTTTGGGAGGAAGGGTGGCAGATGGCCATCATTACCATTGTGTGTGTTGCGTCGTGTTCTGTCAAGCCGGAGGTGATTTATAGTGACGCTTACAGGGCTTTCGAGGAATGGTTTGAGGAGTGGTTTTACAAGTTCTACCCTCACCTCCATGAGTTTCCATGGCCGAGCAAGGATTTGAACCCACTTCCAGAGTCTTATTTTCTCACTCCAGCTCACAAGGCGAGCTTCTTAACCACTGAGCCACCCCAGCCTGTGTTTGTAGAGATGACCGACAGCCATGGAGGTTGGACAAAGCCCAAAGTGTTTTTACCCCTCCAGAAACAGGAAGAAAACAGGAGGCGCAAACTTCTTCTCGTGGCCTTCCTTCTCCAGAGCAATTAAGTAATTAATTAATTAACAGTGTGCAATTGGAAAAATGGGAAGTTGGAAACTGATAGCTGTGCAGTTGGAGAAGCAGAGGAAGAACAGATAAGCTATGGACCTTGGTTTGTTAGGAACTTAAATTGTGCCATGTAACACCATTTATATCAGGGTTAGGTAGGGCTTGGTTGCCCTCCAAAAGTCAAGCTGCCTAGTAAAGGTAAAAAAGGTAAAGGTTTCCCTTGCTCGAAAGCCAGTCGTACCTGACCCTAGGGTTCAGTGCTCATCTCTGTTTCAAAGCCGAAGAGCCAGCGCTGTCTGCTTCTGCAGACATTTCCGTGGTCATGTGGCAGGCATGACTAGACACCGGAGCACACAGAACGCTGTTCAGCATCCCACCAAAGTGGCCCCTATTTATCTACTTGCAATGTCTTGCTTTCGACCTGCTAGGTTGGCAGGAGCCTGGGACAAAGACGGGAGCTCATTCCGTCCCGCAGTACTCAGGAATCGAAGTGCCTCCCACTCACCGTCTTAGCCACTTGAGCCACTGCTGCCTACAACCTCTGAAAAGCACTTCCCTTTCTTCTTTATCGTCATCCATCGTACAAATGCTCAGGCCTGGCCAAGTGCAGCTTGGGAGACCCCAAAAGCAACCAACCGCTCTGCCTGAAGCTTTCTTTGTGTTTCGCTTTTTGGGGAAAGGGGGTCTGAGAGAGTGTTTGTGCCGTTTGGGAAACCTCTCTTCTCCCCTGGTCTTTGCAAGGAAACACAGCATTTCCTCCTTCCAGTGTGATGTGGCAAGAAGAGTCCAAGAGTGGAAGGCAGAGATTTCGGTATTGACTCTCGAAGCACAGCTGGGGCGCTGAATGGCACCGCTGCCTTTGGAGATGAGTGTCTGCCTCCCCCCAGGAATTCACCTGAGTGTCACCTCTCTGGCGGGGAGGGAAAATTATGAGAAAGAAAGAAAGCCAGGTGTGTCTGGGACTGTCTGTGCCTGCAAAATTCTCTGTGTCCCTGTAGCAGGCATGACTAGACACCAGAGCACATGGAATACTGTCACTTTTTCTGCCGAAGCAGTACCTATTTATCTACTTGCAATTTCTTGTGTTTAAATTGCTAGGTTGGGAGGAGGAGGGACAAACAATGGGAGCTCACTCCTTTGCACAGCACTCGGGGCTTGAACTGCTAATCTGTCAATCTTTTGGTCATCCAGGCCAGCGTTTTACACTAATCCACAGTGGGTTTTGGGTTAACACATCCTACCCAGTTTAGATGTCATGCCTTGCTATAAGTCATTCCAACTGATAGGACACCAATTCTCTTCGGTGCGTCAGGATTATCATCAAAGAATGCGATGCCTGAGGCCACCGAACAAACCAGTGGGGTTCATAACTGGTATGCTTCATGCTTGACGCTTGCCGTTCTCCTGGCATCATGACTAGCCTTTGCATTTATAAATCACTGCACCGTTACGAACCCCCTGTGGGTTCCCTGTCCTGTGAGTGGAATATATCTGTAATGCAGAAGGATTTCACCCCCTTGTACTGCTTTGGGAAGGAAATACAAAACAATTGCCTACATCAAGGGTGCCCAAACTATGGCCTGTGGGCCGGATCTGGCCCTCGACACCAATTCATCCAGCCCATGCTGCCCTCATCGTTCCCATACAGGCACATTTTGCTTCTGCTTCTTGGAGCAATGAGAGTGGCATGGGCAAATTAATGGGCATCCGGGTCGGATCCAGCCCATGGGCCATAGTTTCGGCACCCTTGATGTCAGTCACCCCAGGTTTAAGCAGAGAAAATGGCATCTTGAAATCTATCTCATCCTGTTGCAAAACAGATTGCAAGGTGAGTTTTACCTTCACTTACAGTGGGAGGAGCCACATGACCGGCCCGCTGGACCATGTGACTGGCCCATGGCCCAAAAATTTTGGCCACCCCTGGCCTACATTGACAATGAGGCTGCATCCTAGAAAAAACAATCAGGAATTGTCCTGGACTGAAGGCTGAGGAAGGAATAAAACCTTCCAGAAGATCTCCCTCCATTTGGAGCAGCTCCTCTGGGTCTACTTGTTGGGTGTGCATGTGTGCGTGTGTGTGTGTGTGTGACTTTCCTTCTAAAAAAATGTCCATGTTGTATTACAGGGCAGATTGCCCCGCCACTCTCTTTCTTGGTTCTCACCTGGCCTCGTGTGTTAATGTTGTTCCCTTCGGCCCTTGGCTGCCTCTCTCTGCTGGAAGCCCGATGCAATTATCTCCTGTTGCGCCTATAAATCACAGTCTTAATTGATACGTGCGTTAGGCGTCCCGCCAGGATGCTCCCTCCCGCCACTGCAGGGTGGTTGCTTTCTTTTCTGGTTTTCAAAGGACAGAGCTGTCATCTGAAGGAAGGGCGAGGGCGAGTCAAAAGGACAGGAGGAACGTCAACCGGCCTTCTCATCCCTGCAAGCACGCCCACCTGGCACGGTGGCCTCCGGATGGAAATATCAATCACACAGGCAGAGAGGCTGACCTTCGTGCTTCAGCCCGGCGCCCTCGGTCTGGTGGTGACCGTGGCCATGGTGTCCTCCTCTGCCAGATATGGCTGGAGCCAGGGCAGGGAAGTCAGAGATTAATGGCACCAGCCAGCCCGGCCTCCTTCCAGAAGATGACCAAGCTCAAGGCCACAAGCTGAAGGCAGGGAAGTCTAAGGAGATCAGAGGTCGGCTAGCACAGAAGAAGGACCACACTGTCACCTTGGCTGTGTGTGTGTGACCATATTGTAGACTGCAATTCCCAGAACCTCTCCCCCTCCTTGCATACTCTGGCAGTAGCTCTCCAGAAATTATTCTTATTTCCCCCCCAGACTCTGGACCAGCGACCCATACTAAAAGCTTCCAGCAGCTGCTCTCTCGTCCCTCTGGGTCGCCAAACTTTCCAAACCAGGTAGAGGTTGTGATGTTTGAAGGCACCCTCTGGAACTTTCTGCCAGGTCATAGAATCCTAGGATCACTGAGTTGGAAGGGGGCCCATGAGGCCATCGTGTCCAGCCCCCTCCTCAATGCAGGAATCACAATCAATGCCTTCCTCGGCTGCAACTCGTATCTGAGAAAGGGTCTTTCCCTTGAAGCAGGGAAAATGCCATTGGCATGGATTTGTTGAAGGTAGATCCCAGCTTGCCATGAAGTGACCCACACACTGTGATCACGGAACCGTCTCCTGCGGCACAGAGGAAATGAGACATGCAGGATTTAACACCGGGACTGCAATGGACTGCCACAGCCTTGAGGATGTTATCAAGGTGCACCTTCAATTCCCAGAAGCCCCCGTGAATCCACACGAATGGTTTTACTGCGATTCATCCGGCCCACGCCGCCCTCGTCGCTCCTGGAAGCGGAAGTAAAACGCGCCCGTCCGGGCGCGTTTTACTTCCGCTTCCAGGAGCGACGAGGGCGGCGTGGGCCGGATGAATCGCAGTAAAACCATTCGTGTGGATTCATGGGAGCTTGGGCTTCTGGGAATTGAAGTCCAAAAACAGCCGGAGTGCCAAGGTTCGCCATCACGGCCCTAGGGTTTGGTTCCCATTCCCCTGACCATCCCAATGACAGCCAACGCCTCAATCGAAGGAGCTCCAGGTAGCAGAATTGGAGCCCTTCCCAGTTTTCTCTCTCTCTCTCAGGGAAAACAGCAACAAGTTGCAAGTGACATTAAATCAAGTTAATCAAGCCGTATTAAATCAAGTTAATTGTTTCCATTACAAAGGGAACAAGGGTGCAACAAAGTTACTTTTCAGGAACAAAGGCAACAAGTAGGAACCAAAGGGGTTTACACTGTTGCTATTTTTTAGAAGTTATGTCTGAAGTTGTTTCAGGATATTTTAGAGGCATTTTGATTGGACTTGCTTTTTCAAAAACACACACAAACAGCAATGTTATTATTATTTTTCAATAGTAAGCAGTGACTGCAGTGGCTCAAGTGGTTAAGACACTGACTGGAAGGCGTCAGGCAGGTCAGCGGTTCGATTCCCGAGTACTGCAGGACGGAATGAGCTCACGTCTCTGTCCTAGCTCCTGCCAACCTATCAGTTTGAAAGCAAGAAATTGCAAGTAGATAAATAGGGACCACTTCGGTGGGAAGGTAACAGTGTTCCATGCGCTCCGGTGTCTAGTAATGCCTGCCACCTGACCATGGAAACGTCTACAGAAGCAGACAGCGCAGGCTCTTCGGCTTTGAAACAGAGATGAGCACTGAACCCTAGGGTCGGATATGACTGGTTTTTGAGCAAGGGGAAACTTTACCTTAAGCAGCTATGCTTGTTCTGATTAACAGCAGAATGCTGTGGCTAATTTAAAGAGCTTGTTTTATTTTATTTTATTTTTAATTGGGGTGTTATGTTGCATTACTTGTGGGAAATGAGCTGATGTTACATGCACCCTGAAACTGACAATTGCAATCTTGACATCAGTCTGCCATGAACGGTGCATTAGTCCCGAAACATGGGTGAAGCTGCGCTATCTAATTAATTAGGGGAGTGAATGCCTTTTGCAAAATAAGGGTGTATTCACATGGGGGAATCCGTCTCTAGGGTGCAGTGCTAATCTCCAAGCACCGTCTGAGTCTGCAGATGTTTCCCTGATCATGTGGCAGTCATGTTACTAAGAGCCAGAGTGCACAGAAAGCTGTTACTTTTCCTGCTGAAGTAGTACCTGTTTATCTACTTGCAATTTCTTGCTTTCAAACTGCTACAACTGGCAATACACATGTGACTAATAAATAAATACATAAATTTGAGCAAGGGAGACTGTTACCTTACTGGATAAATAGATAGCATTTCAAACAGTGCGTGGAGCATTCCAGTGCAGTCTATTGCCCAGCCACCACACAGCATATGGGGAAATGTGCTGCTGCCTGACCCTGATCCATGTCCAAGTTGGATCTTCCTGATAGGTTTTCTACTTTTGGGGGATCAGGCTGGAGTGATCTGCCAGCAGAGAGAAGGAAAATCTCTCCTGTTAAAGCAAACCTTGCTGGTGCCATCAGACCTTTGGTGCGGTGTGGTCTCACCTTGTGTTTCCAGACTCTGGCCATGGAGCTGTGAAACAAGTGAATGTAAGAGCTTGTGACTCATCACACAATAAGCTTATTGGCTGAGTTTGGATTTGAACCCACAGAAGCATCAGACGTTGCCTTGTATGTACTCTTCTCCCATCCCAGACTGTTTGTCTCTGCCAAGTGCATGATCCCCAGTCTTCCCGCATGAGAGCTCTTGGAGTCTTGAACTGGAGCTTTTGGGCATGTAATGCTTGGCTCACGGTTTTGTGGCCTGGAACGGAACATCCTTGGTCCATGTGTATCACACCACCAGTCTGTCCTGGCCTCATGTCCTTCAGATGAGTTAGACCAGTGATGGCGAACCTTGGCACTCCAGGTGTTTGTTTGTTTGTTACTGTATTTGCATTGCTGCCTCCCTCACCGAAGCGACTCCAGGCAGCTCACAACAGTATTAAAAGTTCAAAATACAAAACATCCCCATCATACAGAACTAAACAATTAAAACTTTAAAAACCATTAAAGCCATATTAAAACACCCTATCTATAAAATTGGAAAACCTGGATGGCCTTATATAAGCCAGCGGGGGTGGGGGTGAGGCTTCCACTCCAACAGTGTTGTGACTTGGGCTTCTGGGATTTGAAGTCCAAGAACAGCTGGAGTGCCAAGGTACGTACAGTAAACCCATTTGTGTGGAATCACAGGGACTTGGGCTTCTGGGAATTGAAGTCCAAGAACAGCTGGAGTTTGCCATCACTATCCTAGGGTTTGGTTTTGAATCTTCTTCTTCAAGTGCTGTATCCATTCCAGCTATTGGCTATCATCATGGTGATAGTCTTCCTGTTCTTCATTCCTCAGAAGAGTTCTTCCAAGGTTTGGTGTGCAATTTGGTGTTCAGGGAAGCAAGATTATAGAAGCAACCGTATTCTGGCTAACACAACTTTATTGCATGATGTACAGTTCGAACATGAGGTAATGGTGGCAATACAACTCCTTTTATACAGTCACTATACATTTGAATATGGGTACACGGTAGCCTATTGGCTATTGTCAGCGTGACGTCATCCGGAGTCTCGCCCTTCTTGTCCAGGTGTATCCATGGCGGGAAGGTTTCCCGCGGCTGTGCATGATTGGGGGATTTGTACCATGAGTTGAATGCTCGCTGCTCCCATCTCTGGTAGCAAGCTCGCATTCCAATAGCAGCTGGATACAATGTGTTCTTTACAAATGGCTTGAGTATACATTTCCTGTAGAACAGGTTACATTTAGCTTAAAGGCATAATGTAGCAGTTACATTCCATACTATTCCATACACAACACCAGGACATACCACACTCTCAGGTTCTTCAGCCACAAAGTCTGTCTATGTCCAGGGCTTCTCTTCTCAAAGAACTTCCCTTGCATAATGAGTTGGAGCATTCTATACTTATTTTATTTATTTATTGCGCTTATATCCCGCCCATCTGGGATATTTGTGCGCTCTGGTGTCTAGTCATGCCTGCCACATGGCCACAGAAACGTCTGCAGAAGCAGACAATGCTGACTCTTCGGCTTTGAAACAGATGAGCACTGAACCCTAGAGTTGGATACGACTGGCTTTTGAGCAAGGGAAACATTTACCTTTACTACTTCATGTCGTTCCTCATGGTTTGGCCCAGGTATTGGAGCTTTCTTTACTTAATAATGGTCTTAAACAGTTCTTGCTCTTTATTATGGGGAACTTCTACATTAGTCACATGGTCAACACATTATATCCTTAGCAGCTCTCTGTAGATCTACATTTCTAGTTGTGATTCTAATGCTAATTAAATTGTGAACCACCCAGAGAGTGCACGACACACAATGGGGCAGGATATAAGTGTAATTGCTATTGCTCTTCTATGGTTCTAACCCCTGGATGGAAGGGGACAGGGACCCAGATTTCAGGCAAGGTGCACACCTGGCAGGTGAGCTTGTATGTAGTACTTCTCAATGGTTGATCTGCTTCTCCCCAACTGAGCAGCTGTAGGAGTATGGTCAGGCTTTCCTAAATGATTGGTGAATGGTGGGTGGTTTTGGCCTCATGGCTGTCTCTTCTTGCTACAGTTGTTGAGGGTTAGAGCATGTTTTTGTGAACTCTGCTTTGAGTACAGTATGAGTACAATACACATTTTAGGGTGAAGCGTGAAATGTGAGAGAGGCAGTTCCAAAACAGGAAGGATTTTGCTTGGCACATGACTTCCCAGTGCTTGGGCTGGGTCAGCCAGAAATCCAGTGGCTCAGCAGTTGAGATGCAAGTAATTCAGACAAAAGCCTGCTCTCAATCCAAGCTTAATCCCAATGGGCTCAAGGCTGATTCAGGCTCCCCTCCTTCCAAGATTTGTAAAATGGGTCCCCAGCTTGTTAGGAACAAAAGGCTAATTGAAATGAAGCAAAGGCTGTAAATTATTACTTGTTTTAGTGGCTCTCTCAGAATCCGCTGGAATCAGGGGATTTTGGGAATTGGAGTCCAAAAGACTAAGAGGGAAAGGATTCTGAAGTCTGAAACAAGACCTGCAATGTACTGAGATGGTTCTCCAAGCCCATGATGGATGCAAGGGGGGGGGTGAGGCAGTTTCCACCTGTGAAAAAGCCTCGGAAAGTCCATTGGCAGCTTATTGTTATGATGGCTCAGAACATGAAAGACGATCTGCTTCCTTCCTTCTCCTTCTCTCTCTTTTGTGCAAGTGGGCTTCCGTTGCAGATCTAATTATTGCCTGGCTTGGTAATTAGCTACTCTGACAATATGGGAGTGGGTTGAGGAAGTGCTTCCTTCTGGGGAAGAAATGAACAGGATTCTGGAGCAAAGACTGTGGCTGCAGACTGGGAGGATTGGGGCAGGATGGGGAGAAGGCTGAGAGATGGGACACCCTGGGAGTAAAGCTGGTTTTAGGCAGAGGAGCATACCTTGGGGGAGTTTAAGAGATGTAGTGGTTTAGGTATCTGGCGGTGGATTCCCCAGTTGTACCTATATGGAGAAGAGCAAACCTGAGTACCCTTGGGCAAGCTGCACAGTCCCAGGGCGCACCCCCCCCATGCAGAATAACAGGATTGGAAGGGGGGCTGTGAGGTCATTGAGTCCAACCCCCTACTCGACAGGGAACGGAAAATCACTTCCGAGTATTCTCTCCCAGTCTGGCCAGGTTATTCTGTTCTGGTCATAAAGTAGACCCTACTGCCAGTGACTCCACGCTGATTGTCTGGTGGTGGCTAACTCACCTGACCACCCTGAGGACTAACGGCCTTGGGTGGTGAAGACCACAAGGAAGGGCGATGGTCCCCAGGTGGATTAAATGGTCCCACTTGACTCCATCTTGATGGATGGCAGCAGCTTCATCCATCCTGGCCTGGGGATGATAATGAGGACTTTGTGTGCCCAAAGGACTCAGGACCAGAAAGTGACTTGTGGAATGGGATCAGTGGTACGGATGTCACACTGCGATGTGCAAGGTACAGGGAAGACCGCTGCATGGAGAGATAGGCAGGATATCTCTCAATAAATGCCATTTCCAGGGAATCCTAAGCAGGTGAAGGCATCTGCTTGGGAAGAATACCCTGAAGGAAATGGTGAGCCACTGTGTGAGACAGAAGGCTGGACTGGATGATGGGCTCCTGTGGCCTCTTCCAGCAAGGCTCTTCTTATGTTCTTATTATATTCTCAGGACAATCTTCATTGCTGATCGCCATGATAATAGCCAATATTTGGAATCTGATATCATGCAAGATGAAGAAGAAGAAGAAGAGTATTATCTACCTAGAAAGCCCTGGAAAGGGTCACCACTAGGCAGAATTGACTTAACTGCACACAATGGGGAAACAACACCAGTTCAGCAAAGAAACATGAATTTTATGTAAAACTTTAGGTTTGGTGTGAATTACGAAAAGTGTGACAAATGAAATGATTGATTGACCCCTTGGTCTCACACAGGAGCCAAACTTCTCATGAGGGACATGAGGAGCTGTAGCCCAGGGCCCAAGACAGCTAGTTTCAACAAGCATCTCAACAATGGAGAGATGGCATCATTCCTTCGGAGGGGTCGGGGAGGGAAGGGTTCCTGGTATACTAAGCTCTCCTTTCCACCAACCAGACAGACAGACAGACAGACAGACAATTTTAAAGTCCCAATCTGACTATTAAGAGTTCATGATGGAAAGTCAAAGTCTGTGGCTCAAATTCCGTTCGTGCAAGAGATGTCAAATCCTTCTTCATCTTTAGATGGAGCCCCCCTCCCCTTCCATGGACAAGCATTGATTGTTGGGAAAAGGCAAACTTGGTGTTCAAAAATGGGTCAAATGTCAGGTTTCAGATCAGCATTTAGCATATGAACTATTCTGAAACAGTAATTGTATAAAACTGACGATTCCAATCCTTGCACATGAATATTAAAGCAATAATGTTAACCAGCCCAGGACTGAAATCACACACTGCCCCTCCTGTAAATTGTTGTTGTTGTCGTCATCTTCTTCGTCTTCCTTCTTTTTTCTTCCTTCTTCTTTCTCCTCCTCCTCTTGATTGGTAGATTTGAATACTGATCAATGCACCAGTTCCTTCTATGCACCAGTTTTCAACACCAAAATTAAATTAGCATTACAGGGGCTGAAGCACCAGCATTTCTTAAACAACCTTTGTTCATAGACTGGAAGAGTTTGCCAATGTCACGTGAATGGGAACTGGTCAATGACCTCCACCCCCTCTCCCCCATGGGAAGACACATAGCACATTTCCCACCACTCCACATATTAGAGCAGGCACAGGCTTTTAATTTGCCTGTAGTTCATCTTCCAGGCACCCCCACCCCACCTCCTTCTGGATCTCAGCTGCAATATTTTTGGATGCCTGGGTTCTATCCCTGCTTTCCTGTTCTATATTTGTTGACAGAAAAATAATCCGTCTCCCACATAATTAAAAGCAGAGGGTCCTTTATTCACCCGAGTTAAAGCGATGCTTGGAATACATATTTGTCTCACTATGAGCTTCTCAGCTGCTCAAATCACGAGCCAGCAATCGAAGTTTCCACCCCACCCCATCTCACACACACATGCACACATGAACACACTCACAAAGCAGGAGGTGTGATGTGCAAATATAGTGCTCTGGTAGGTTGGCTGTGAAGATCCTAGTCAGTCATCTCTGGAAGCAGAAAATAAAGAAGGTACAATTGATGCTCTCTTCAGCTAGCAGGGAAGGGGAGAAATTATCCCCTTGGCTTTCTTTCTACATTTGGAGATTGAATGGGAGGGGTGGGGAGCTGTCTGCTCATGAGCTGGAATTATTTTGAGGTGTGTCGTGTGTGTGTGTCGTGTGTGTGTGTGTGTGTGTGTGTGTGGAGTTATTGCATTGCAATTTTGGCACCTGTTCTTTTTGTCCATCTGTTGCGGGAGCCGTGATTTCAGTGCCTGCTGGAGGAATGCCTTTTCCCGTCCATGAAATTTTGCTCCTACATATAGCGGGGAAAACTTCCCAAAGAAGGCAGAAGTCTCTAGGGCAAGGGGCTGCCAAACTTTTCCAGCCACGGACTGGTTACGTGGTTCCTCCCACCGGAAACGGAAGTAAAAACACGCTTTGCAATCTGTTTTGCAACAGTATGAGATAGATTTTATCCTGCCATTTTCTCTGCTTAAACCAGGGGTGCCCAAACTATGTCCTATGGGCCAGATCCGGCCCCTGACACCAGTTCATCAGGCCTGCGCTGTCCACATCGCTCCTGGAAGTGGAAGTAAAACATGCCCATATGGGCGTGTTTTACTTCCAGTTCCAGGAGCGACGAGGGCAGCGTGGGCCCAATGAATTGGTGTCATGGGCCGGATCTGGCCCACAGGCCATAGTTTAGTCACCCCTGCTCTAGAGTGCTCTCTCTCTCTCTCTTTCTCTCTCATGCTGAAGAAGCGCAACCCCACAGGGCTTTCCCCCTAAGGTTAGAGGCAATGTTTATGAGCATTTCCTCTGCTGTAATGTATTTTATTGTGTATCATTTCTATAAATATATCAGAGAGTAAACAAAGCAAAACAAAACAAAAGACAAAAAATGTTGTGGCTCCTTCAAGCTGTACAGTACCTCCTCATACAAAGTCCGCTTTGTACAGTATTTAAATGTGCTCTTTCATGGATCAAGTCCACTTCATCAGACATAAGAGTGAGACTTCGTGGCATCAATTTCTACACATCAGGTACAGAGGTACAGAGTGGTTGGCTAGCATAACAGATATGTATAGAAATCAACGTGGCTTTTTTTACAACTGGGGATAGCAGAAGATCTCTGGTTCTTATTCAGATCAGTTGTGAAGCTTCACCCTGCTGAGTTGCAAATGGTTATTAGATGGATGAAAGACGAACATTGTGGCCTTATGCATTTGCTCATCCGTTTTCCCTTCACACTTAGCATCTATTCACAATCGTGTGAGGTCTGTGGCTGGGGATGAGAATTCAACTGAAGTCGGTTCTGTGAAGGTGGTACAATATAGCATACAACATATATAGTTAGTTGTGATATATCGAATTTGATAATGTCCCAGAAACCCTTGACTAATATTCAAACCTTTGTGATGGGTGCCCAGCATATGGATGTACTTCATCTCTGCTGCCTCTCTCTGGATCCCTGACTTCTAATTTTTCTGTTCAAAAATGGCAACTTTCAGGTCTTGCGCAGAGAGAGTGCCCAGGTAGATTGGAATGGTTTGAAGCAGGTTTATGTCTGTTGCCATTGCCATTCCAGAAACATTCACAAATGCAATCCAATTTTGTGGTGGCTTTTGGAGAATGCATGCGGGCTGTTTTTTTGTTTTTTTAGGGCTGCTTTGTAAAACTCTGGAAGCATGCAGATCCTATAGAACAGTGATGGTGAACCTTTTAGAGACCGAGTACCCAAACAGAGGGGCGGGAGAACTCTGTGCTTGGGGGAGGGAGGAAGCGCCCTCATTGGACTGCTCAACAGAGAGGCGGGGCAAACTCTGTGCTGGGGTGATGGCGTAAGTGCCAACAGAAAGTCCTGATAATGCCACATCTGGCACACATGCCATAAGTTTGCGACCACTGCTATAGATGGATGGCTAAGTTTTGTATGTGCATTGGTTTGGGAACTGGGAGTTAGGTTTGTGTTAAAACAAGAGCCAAGCAGGTTTGTTTTCCAGCAGCCCATGGTGAGAGCCCATTTTCTTCTGTCTCTGATGATGCTCAGTCCCTGATGCTCAGTCCCTTGGCATCCTGGCCAAGGCGTTGTTATCTAGGCAGGCATTTTAAGAATCGGAGTTGGCCTGAGTCCTAGAGCTGAAGAAGGTTCACAATCTCACGTTGTTCTTTAAATCCTGATCAGAGTAGAAGAAATGACTGAGAAAGGCAGATGCTCTCCTTTAAACTTGTGTGCTCTTTCCGACGTTTCCTTGGCTTAGCGCCTTTCATGGGCCAACCATTTTCCTCCTCTTGTTCCGTCAGTGACCACAAAACCCAACATTGGTGTCGTCACCTCCTCCTCCTCCTCCACCTTCCTCCTCCTCCATGTCTCAGCCAGATGTGACACTGTCACAATGAAGCCACCCTTTGGTGAGTTCATTCTGTAGTTCTTTTTACCCAACCTAGTGTAAGAAAGATTGCCAGCAAGCGACACGAGGTTGCCATTGCCAAGGGTACGCCCAATTGCGGTTCAAAAATACCACTATATTTGAAGAGGCTCTTTCTGTGCACCCCAGCATTGGAGTAAAGGAGTAAAGACATTGCTTGAGGACAGCCTTCCCCAACATGGGACCCTGAAGATGGATTTGGACTACAAGTCCCATCCTTTGCCACCTGCCCCAGCCATTGGGTCAGGGAGAGATTGAACTCCTCATGCTTCCGGAGGGAGTCAAGGTGCAGAACACTGTTTTTGGAGAGTGAGGAACCTTGAAGCATGATGTGAACTGGGCTCTATGTAGCCAGCAACATCTGGCGCATAGGTGGATATGACCTGAGACGCTTGCCTTCACTTGGCTTAGCATTTGAGCCTGGTCTTCCTTTCTCTGCCCCTTTTTGTTTTGGAAAAATCTATTCTGAAATTTTATGCCAGTTGAGAAAATATAACCGCTTATTGGTATCTCTCCACCTAAGATCAGGAGAGTAGTAGAGGACGGTGAGAGAACTACGCAAGAGGAGGACCCTCAATACTCTCTGAATGGAAATGAGCCTCAAGACCCACCAGGGCTCAGATCCAGGAAGAGCTTTATCGCAAGAACAAACACTCTTGAGGGTACGCAAGAGCAAAACCAAATTAAAAGATGGGGGAGGGAGCTCACTGGACATCATTAAAGGAGGATAATGCTGAGGACCTCAATCTCCCCTACGTCACTTGGAGGACCCTGAAT
Source organism: Bradypodion pumilum (assembly GCA_035047305.1). Taxonomy (NCBI): domain Eukaryota; kingdom Metazoa; phylum Chordata; class Lepidosauria; order Squamata; family Chamaeleonidae; genus Bradypodion; species Bradypodion pumilum. The sequence continues at coordinate 2,046,525 of JAWDJD010000003.1, forward strand.
AGGCTGAGGGATGGAATCCCTAAATGCAAGACCAACATGCTCAAGTGGGATGTGAATGTGGAGAGACACAGAATCTGGCTCATTTGCTGGTCTGCCAATGACTGCCAGAAACATGCACCGACGAGGACTTAATTCTGGCCAATGACAAAGCCAAGAAAGTGGCTTCATTTTGGCAGTCCAAAGTTTGATCTGGATACAAAAGAAGAACTTGGAAAGTCTGTATGCGTCCCCACTCTCCTCCATGACAGGTTAAATTTCCGCATCATCCAGTCCTGTCTGGGAGCCTCTTGTCCTCCCCCCACCCTTCTCTCAATGACGTGGGTAAGAGGTTCCCCACCCACCCTTTTCCTGGGGAGCTTGGGAGGAACCTGCTGTGTCCTTCCCTGCCCTGGGAAGAGGCTGGAGGGCCATTGTGTGAAGGAGTGACGTCCTCTGCCCTCACCCACCCAACCCCAATCACCTCCAAGTGTTTGCAGAGCCACCAAGAGGAAATGGGTCTCATTGAGAAGACAAATGACCCTTGGAAGAATGGGCCACCAGCTGCCTCTCCTCCCTCCCTCCCTCCCTCCCACGTGGCCTTGGCTCTCAAGGCGCTGTGGCCACTTTCTTGTGTGGGGATGCTGCGAGACAGCTGCACATGGGTCAGCAGCTACTTCTTGTTGAAGCCCCTTTCATGGTCATTGGCTGCTCTCCCCCTCTCAATCACTCTCAGTCAGTGGTTAAGAAGCTCACCTTGTTAGCTGGAAGGCCAGCAAGTCAGTAGTTTGAGACATTGGTACTGCATGATGGATTGAGCGCCTGTCTCTGTCCCAGCTCCTGCCAACCTAGCAGTTCGATAGCAAGAAATTGCAAGTAGATCAATAGGGACCATCTGGGTGGAAAAAAAGATCTTGGGGACATGAAAGGAGCCTCATTTGGGCATCTCCTGAGTGGAGTTTCTCCAGCAAAAATCCTTTCAACCAACAATAATTTCTGACACAAAATTATTATTATTATAGTCTCTCTCTGCCTGCTTTGTCCCCATGAAGCCGGAGAAAAGAAGAAGCTAAAAGTAAAGGAAAGAGCCCAGGAATCATCTCCATCATTAGCATGAATCATGTAGGTTCACTCATAGATAGATGGATAGATAGATAGATAGTCAGTCAGTCAGACAGACAGATAGAGTAAAACCCCGGGTTACTACCTCCTTGGTTTAAGTTTGCTCCGGTTTACAATGGCAAATCCTATGGAAATGCCGTCCTGGTTTACAATGTATTTGTTTTGGTTTACAACGATCAATTCAGGATCATTTTTTTAAATTTTCCAATGCATCCCTGTGGATGTTTTGGGTTACAACAGAGGCTGTTGGAATGGACCTCCATTGTAACCCAGGGTTTTACTATAGATAGGTAGGTAGGTAGGTAGATGGGTAGATGGATGGATGGATGGATGGTTAGATCATTGGATCAATAGACGGACAGATAGATAGCCACCCAGAGTCACCTCGGTGAGGGGGCAGCAATAGAAATTTGATTAAATAAATAAATAGCAGGCTTGCAGATGTTAAGTGGCACCCAGAGGCAATCTGAACATCAGTACAGAACTAGAGGCAAGTTATTGCAAAAGTAACTTTTTGGACGACCCATCCCATGCTGGCTGGAAGATTCTGGCCAGTGTCATTAAAAATCTTCCAGCTCTGTAACCGAACCCTCCCTCTCAAAGAAGATGTGGTGGAAATCTTTCATTTTATTTATTCCCTTGGAAGTGTAAATATTTCTCCTTCAGATTAGTATTTTAATTATGTTTCTGGTTTCTATTTTTTTTTAAAAAAATCAAAATGGCTTCCAATGATGCAAAAAAATGCAGAAGGAAAAAATATAGCATAAGAATGAGTAGTTATATTCAGATGCAGTAAACATACTAGGAAACAACTGTCTAAAACTGACAAAATGCAGTATTCTACTGAAAGGGTTAAAAAACAGGAATATATATGGATTGTTTCAGTTTTCAAAGTGCAGGAAAGAATCAACACAAAAGTAAAAACGACAACAAAGGAAGACAAAAATGTTGTGGCACTTTAAAGACTACCTGCTATGTTTCAGTCTGAGCTTTTGTGCATCATGTCCACTTCCTCAGACATATGAGTGGGACTACACTGCAGTCATTTATATGAGACTCAAGATGGAAAGTCAGCAATTGGTATGGCACAGGTTGCAAATTGTGTGAGCCAATGTGGCATTTCATGCTTACTAATGACTTAAGATCCTTGTTTGATATCCAGTTGTTTTCCAATGAAATATTATTTAAGTTGTCAGAGAAAATGAGGTCCTTTTTATCCTAGTGGGAATAAGAACATACCCAGATACGACACTAGGCTATTTCAGTTACAATTACTGTAATAAAAAAGTTCATTTAAATCACAGAATTTAAATAAGGATTAAGCTCTGTGAAATGAAGGCACAGAATGCAAGAAATCACAGGACAGTTAGTGAATTTCTAACAATACACTGCAATGATAAAAAGAAAAGTATCATATGAATGTACAGTTGTGCAAAATTAGCCACAATCAGCCCTGCTATAAAACACTATATGCACTGTTCCCAGGAGGTGGGAAATGCCACATTGACTTACACAATTTGCAACCTATGTTGTCATCTGTACCCACCATGGTTGCTGAACTAATCTCTATTGGGAAAAGACTGAATATCAAACATGGGTTTTAAATCATCACAAGGAGGGAAATTCCCCATTGATTCACACAATCTGCAACTGGGTTTAAGATTAGGGACAGAACAAAACAATTACATGGTCGCTATTTTAGCCAATCTCTTAGAGTGCTGAATTCATAACCTGTGTGTTACAACTGTAAATCTCCTAGGATGGGAAGGGGGAAGACCTATGGGGTGATGCTTAATGCAGCACAGACACCAAAATATGCTGCTAAGAGAGGGTGCATAATAGATTTCAAAGGTGCAAATAGCCTTAATGACGGCAGCAGAATGAGAAGGGGAAAGGATGTTTGTGTGTGGCTCCGTGTCGCGAAGGATGATAGCTTTGGAGAGCAGCACCCTGAAGAACTCTGCGCTTGAAGGTTTGGCTGCTTACAAGGCACCTTCTTTCCTGGGTCTTTTGTGCGAGTTCAGGTGCAGCTCATGCGAGCAACCTCTTTGAGCCTCTTGCGCTGAGCATATCAAAAGAGAATTCCTTTCACCACCTTCTCGAGGCTGTGGTTTCATTTTCCTTTGTAACATCGCTCTGAGCAGCCTTGTCACCTCTTCAGGGTTGAAGGGCGCACTTGCTTCCAGCGCTTGATGCTTAAATCAATGGCTATAATTATGGATACTTAAGGACAACCTCCGGGTCGGAGAGATAGGCAGGATATCTCTCAATATCATTTCCAGGAAATCCTAAGCAGGTGAAGGCATCTCCTTGGGAATACCTTGAAGGAAATGGTGAGCCACTGTGTGAGACAGAATGCTGGACTGGATGGGCTGTGGCCTGTTCCAGCAAGGCTGTTCTTATGTTCTTATGTTCTAAACCCTGTCACACGACCCCATCGTGAGCCTTCTGCATGCAGAGCCACAGCTTGGAAACACAACTTCATGTCCCACCTTTCTTTCAGGAGGTTGACTGCAGTGGCTCAGTGGTTAAGATGCTGAACTTGACGACTGGAAGGTCGACAGGTCAGCAATTTGAGACCTCAGTACAGCACGACAGAATGAGCTCACATCTCTGTCCCTGATCCTACCAACCTAGAAGTTCCAAAGCAAGAAATTGCAAGTAGATAAATAGGTACCACTTCTGTGGGAAGGTAAACAGCATTCCATGCACTCCGATGTTTTGTCATGCCTGCACATGACCACAGAAATGTCTGCGCTGTCTCTTTGGCTAGAAACAGAGATGAGCACTGAACCCTAGAGTCGGATACGACTGGCTTTTGAGCAAGGGTGACCGTTACCTTTACCTTTCTTCCAGGATAAGGACCTAAGGAAGCCTGCAGAATGGTTTTTCCAAACCACCCTGCAGGCATTTCAGCCAAACAAACAGCTGCTAGCCAAAAGCACAATAAGTTCTCATGCTAAATTTAGGCATATTGTCTTATGAAAGCAACAGCTCTGACATCAAACAGTTTAAAATCATTTCGGCAGAAAGCAAAGAGCATGGCCTTGAAAGCCCACTCAGGCCCCAGAAAATGGATTGGGAAGGAAAAGATCTTTGCATGTGGCCAGGCAAACATCACAGTCAGGGTGGTGGGGAGCCGCTGCTTGGCTGGTAAGTCAAACAAAGCCAAGCAATCACACTTCTATCCCACCTCATCGCCCGTAGCGCACTCTCTGGGTAGATCACAAGTTAATTGGCATTTTGCTCCCAACCTCGAGGATGAGTCAACCTCGAGTCCCCACTGTTAGGATCGAACTCACTGGCAAGTCTCCATAAACTCTCACACAGGTTTGGAGGGAGAGTTGTCCCAAAAAGACTAGGCTCAACCCCCTCCCCCCCTCTCATTCTGAAAATCTGGAGATGTTCACCTGGGAAACCATTCTTCCAAGCGCTCTCCACCCTCACTCCAAGCAACCTGGCCTTGTCTGGCGGCATTTGCAGCAGGTGGAGAGATTGCAAATAATGAAGTCACTTTGGATTAATGTGGCTGGACGAAGGATTTGGCTGGCAGGGAGAGGGCACCCACTTTCCCGGGAGTTGCCATGGGGATGGCTGAAACACCAAGCACATTGACCCAGCCGTAAGGGGGGAAATCTCCACTTTTCAGGCCACCCTGATTGGGTCCTAAAAGCACACCTCTACCCCTTACAGTATTTTATTTTGAATTTCACTCTGCACATTTTTATTGATTTTTCAGTAACCCATTCTACCCATGGGGAGGGGCAAGCAGTTTATTGAGGACAATGTGGGACTATTCTCAATCCTTCAAAGCTTACTCCATCCCAGTTCTGGGTTCTTAGACTGCCATACCTTTTCATATAGCCACGAGAGCTGTCCTGTAGTAAACACATTAAAAAGGCCAGTTTGGCACAGAGAGGCGAGCGCACTGAGGAAGCTGTGAACATCTTTTGTGGCTGAGTTCCCATTTCATTCAGTGAAAGGTGTCTTGCCTTGGTGGGTTGGCAAAGGCATTGACGACATTGGTAGACTATCACATCCTTGGGTGAGAGGATGTGATCAGTGGCATCAGAGGGAGAGGAGACGCAAGAATTGCCTACAACAGTGAGCATGGGAAAACAGTCGTTGGGTGGGAAGGCAGATATCCAGATGTTTTCTTAATGGCCGCTGTTACGATAAGGATCTCTCTGTGTGTGCATCAGAACAGTGGATGATGGTGGAAACTTGCCTTTTGTGAACAGAATTGTGTTTGCCAATCACTCTTGTAAGTGTGTGGGAGTGTGTCTCTGTGCTGGATGCCTGATTCAGTGGGCTTTATGGTCTGAAAGGGACTGCAGTGGCTTAGTGGTTAAGACACTGGACTTGACTGGAAGGTATGCAGGTTAGCAGTTCAAGACCTGAGTGCTGCACGATGGAGTGAGCGCCTGTCTCTGACCCCGCTCTGTTTGAAAGCAAGAAATTGCAAGTCGATAAATAGGTACCACTTTGGTGGGAAGATAAGCAGCGTTGTGTGCACTCCAGTGTCTAGTCATGCCTGCCACATGTCCACGGAAACATCTGCAGATGCCGACAGCGCTGGCTCTTTGGCTATAAATGGAGATGAGCACCAAACCCTAGTTGGATATGGCTGGCTTTTAAGCAAGGGCAACCTTTACCTATGATCTGAAAAGGGTTGTGTGGCAGGGGTTTGGCCGATGCTATCGACATATATAAAACAGAAGAGTTTGTTTGTATGTGCTCCAAAGGCTCCCGCACCCCTGGAACGATCCCGCTGGAATTTGGCACATACATACCTTGGGCTTGGGAGACCAGCACTGCAGGGGTCCCAAAACCCATGGGGGCGTACACCCCCCCAAATTGGGACGCAGTTGGTCTATACAATATGTGTGTTTCCCAGTGATGTAATTGAGCTGATGTCATAGTCCCAGGTAGGTTGAGATTGTGACATCATCTGTCTAGCTCAGCTGTAGCCCTCTGAGCTCGGCTGTAGTTTTCACAGTAGGTGGAAGGCAAATGTGCATGTGAGATCAGCACTGTAAGTAACCATCAACAGAGAAGCAGGACAGGTAAGGGAAGAGAGAGATGGAGGAAGGAGTGACCCACATACAAAGAGATTTCCAACGTTAAAGAAAAGAAAAACCCGAGCAAAGCCGGGTAATCAGCTAGTCACGCATAAAAGGGAGCCTGCTGTCTCTCCCAGGGAGGCTCTGAGTCTATATACTTTGAGAGATTCCTCTTGGTGCTTCTAACTGCTAAGCATCAAAAAGATGTGGCTTTTCTCATAGAGGTGGCATGTCCACTGGACAGCCCTATCCCGGGGTGGGCGGGGTGGGAGCAGAGGGTGCAGAGGGAAGGGAAGAGATACACAAGGGTTACATTCCAGTATGTGGCCAGTCCATGCTGGAGATGAAGTGCGTTGGCCAACCACCTTGGGGTTTTTCCTTAAAACTTTTTAAAAATGCATTTGGGCATAAGCAGCTTTCAAAATTGATGATGTGAAAACAAATATATGAGGAAGAAGTTGTTCTGGGATGGGACATTTCGGAGGCTGCTCCTTCGTAGTCTGGTCCTCTCTCAAAAGAAGAGACTTTGAGTGGGCCAGATTAGCAACAGCTGCTCCCCACCCCTCCAACCCAACCTGGTGTCCCTCCTGGCTGGACATGGAGTCGGAGGGTCGGAGTCCCTCAATGCAAGACCCACAGGCTCAAGTGGGGGCTGATGGTGGACAACAACACACTGTGTAAATGTGGAGAGATACAGAATCCATGGGCTCATTGACTGGTCTGCCGATTGTGCCTAGAGACATGCACTGATGAGGACTTGGGTTTGGGTAATGCCAAGAAAGTGGCTCCATTTTGGCAGTCCAGAGTTTGATCTGGACACGAACGAAGAAGAAGCCTTTCCAGTGGACCTCCAGCTGTGAATGTGCTGATGCATTGCAAAGAGCCCGATCCACCTCTGCGTCTGTCCTCAAACTGCCTCCGAAATAAAGGAAACCTGGCTGGCAAAGCAGGTGTGGGGCACCAGCGATGGGGTGACCGCTTTTAATCTGTAGGGGTCGGAGTGATTTTTTGCCGGCAGTTTTAATGGGTTTTTTTTAAAATGTGATAGGTTTTATTTTCTGTGAGCCGCCAGAGTCTTTGGAGTTGGTCGGCAATAGAAATCAGAAAAATAAATAAATAAATAAATAAATAAATAAATAAATAAGGTGGGTTCCCTGTTTTACCTCCGACAAACCAAAGAGCTTTGACTACTGTTAACCTGTGGGTCCTAGTCCTTCCGATGGGGAGCTATGTTCCCTTCACCGTTCCAATAATGTGAAGCCGAGGACTTGAGCCTCCCTTGACTGAAGAGAGATAATAATTTCGTGTCAGAGATGACTCTGGGCTGAAAGGATCTTTGCTGGAGAAACTCCACCCAGGGGACACCCGAATGAGGCACCTTTCATGTCCCAAAGTACAGCCCTTGGGTATCGAAACCCAACCTTCCAGTCTCCAGCTCAGCGTCTTAACCCCTAAGTGACTGGAGGAGCTGCTACTGAAGAGAGATAATGAAAGGACAGAAGAGTTTTTCCTCCCTGGCTCAGGTTTTGGCCCAATCCCTCATCTTGTTCAGAGGAAGGAAGAAACAGCCCAAAGGGCCTTCCTGGCAGGTCCTGCATCCTGACCTTGGACTCGTCCTGGAGCGCTTTTAAGCCCCACGTGTTTCCTGGAGAGAAAAAAGAGGTCACTAGGTCTGCAAAAGAAAGAAAAAAAACCCCACAGGAGAGTCTGGCCTGAAGAAGGGGCAAAAGGCAACTCCTGAATGGGGTCATTCCCCAAACCCAAGGTTTCCAAAGAAAGGACAGGAGAAGGGGGGGGGGGGGGAGGCTGCAGATGTTGCCAGCACGGAGAGGGCAGCACCATGGTTAGGCTCGAAGGCCCCAGAATGGGAGACCACTGGTTTGATCATGCCTTGCCTTGCCTTGCCTTTCAGGAAATGGGTGGAATTTGCCATTGAGTAGGAGAGGGCATTGGGGTGATCTCTCATTCATAGGGTCGCCATACATTGGGAATGATTTGATGGCAGAAGAACAGCCAAGATCCCTCAAAACCTCTGTGGCAAGCATCCATGCTCTCTTACTAATTATTAAAAAGAATAATACTTTTCTTCTTCTTCTTCTTCTTCTTCTTCTTCTTCTTCTTCTTCTTCTTCTCCTTCTTCTTCTTCTTCTTCTTCTTCTTCTTCTTCTTCTTCTTCTTCTTCTTCTTCTTCTTCCACAGCCCATCCAGTCCAGCATTCTGTCTCACACAGTGGCCTCACCATTTGCTTCAGGGTATTGCAGTGGTCTTCCGTCTGCCTTCCGCATTGCCGCATTGCTGCAAAATGCGCAGTAACCCCATTCACGTGAATTCACCTGGAGTGCCAAGGATCCCCATCATGGCCCTAGGGCAGTGATGGGCAGTCTTGGCCCTCCAGCTGTTCTTGAACTTCAATTCCCAGAGGCCCTGATCAGCAGGAGTGCTGATTTGGTCTTCTGGGAATGAAAGTTCAAGAACAGCTGGAGGGCCAAGACTGCCCATCACTGCCCTAGGGCAAGGGTGCCCAAACTATGGCCCATGAGCTGGATCTGGCCCCTGATGCCAATTCATATGGCCCATGCCATCCTCGTCACTCCTGGAAGTGGAAGTAAAATGCGCCTGTATAGGCACATTTTGCTTCCACTTCTGGGAGCCACAAGGGCTGTGCAGGCTGGACGAATTGGCATTGGGGCCGGATCTGGCCCACAGACCATAGTTTGGGCACCCTTGGAGTAGAGAGATGATCTCTTCAAATCTTGGAATGGCTGTCAGGTGGGAATTATTTATTATTTATTGTGTGGGGGATTTCCACACAATCTTTCTCCCATGAAGAGAATCAAGGTGGCTCATAACAAGTTGAAGCAAAAGTCAATGTCTCCCTTAGGGGGAAAGGATAGGAGAAACAGATAAGAGCCATGGGCATCGTCCTTCCCAACTGATGGGAGCCAAGGAGAAGCAGGGCCATAGCCACTATTTTGGGACATCCAGTGGCCCCTTCTCTGCCCGTGGGCTTTGCACCTTTGCACATAGTTCTGGAGCCCCTGGAAGTCCAGAAGCCTTTGGCAATGGCGACGGAAGGCGGCTTCCCTCCCGGATACAGAGCATGCCAGCATGTCCAGCTGAGATCGAAGGAAAGAGAACTCGGCACATCTTCTCTTAAAGCAGATGGAGAGCCTAGCAACCGGTGTTGAAGGCGTCATGTTTGATGAAGGCTGGTTTATTCTCGCAGGCCTCGTATTTCTTTCTCGCTGCTCCGCCAAGTCTCTTCCAATGAACCACTTTTGCCCTGCAGCCAAGGGTTGCTCCATATGGACTAGAATCATTGGCCACCTTTTCTGCAGGACCAGGGTGGGAACGTGGGCTCAGCGTGGGACCCTACCCTCCCTCCTTTGGACACAGCCAGTGGCTTCTGCAACCCTGAGGTTTCTCCCTTTGCACCAGGTGCCCCTTTCCTTCCTTCCTTCCTCTGTCCTGGCTTGTCAGTTGGCCAACCTGGCTCTGTTCTGGCCACTTCTAATATATACTCTGTGGATAGGGTTGGTTTCCTGCGTCCTTCTCCTTGTTTCAGTGGGCAAGGGGCTGCCTGCAATGCAGGGATGGTTTTGTTGTAAAAACAGGACAAAATTAGGACAAGCTCAAAGTCTCCCTTGCTTGGAAGCCGGTCATGTCCGACTCTAGGGGTTGGTCAAGTGCTAATCTCCATTTACAGCCAGTCGTATCCGACTCTAGGGTTCGGTGCTCATCCCTGTTGACAGCCGAAGAGCCTGCACTGTCTGCGTCTGCAGACCTTCCTGTGGTCATGACTAGACACTGGAGTGCACAGAATGCTCTTACCTTCCCCAGCAAAGTTGTACCTCTTCATCTACTTGCACTTTTTTGCTTTGGAATGCTAGGTTGGCAGGAGCTGGGACAGAGGTGGGAGCTCACGCCATCACGCAGCACTTGGTCTCGAACTGCTGACCTGCCAACCACTAAGCCACTGTAGCCCCCCAGTCAAGGTTACTTTCCCACAAGGTTGAAGGTGACCCTCTTCTGCTCTGACCCCAGGGCTCCCATGGTTACCTCCTCCCGCCTCTGTCAGGAAAATGAAGTAATGGGGCAGGTGAGAAAGCATCAGCCCAGGTGAGGACTGGAGCCAAAGAACCCTTTGAGTAGGATTGGATCTAACCCTGCAGGGGCTTTCAAAGGGTTCTTCAAGTGCGACCAGTGTGAGGGAGCTGCTGGAAGATGGTCTTTTTGTATAGGACAGGGATGGTGAACCTTTTAGAGACCGAGTGCCCAAAATGCAACCCAAAACCCACTTATTTATCACAAAGTGCCAACACAGGAGGAAGGGAGGAAGGGAGCGCTCCCATTGGGCTGCTGGGTAGAAGGGCGGGGCAAACTCTGTGCTGGGGTGACCGCATGGGTGCCCACAGAGATGGCTCTGAGCAGTGGTGGGCTCCCAAAAAAATTGCTACCACACTGTGGGCGTGGCATGGTGGGCGTGGCCAGGGGGGAAGCCCTGTGTTGCACCCGAATTAGGACTACTGTACTTTATTTCAAAACTTGGATGGGTGTGGCCAGCCAAAATTTCTGCTACCAGTTCTGGCAAACTGGTGCAAACCTGCTGATGCCCACCACTGGCTCTGAGTGCCACCTCTGGCACGCGTGCAATATGTTCGCCACCACTGGTATAGGTTGTGTCTTGCCTTCTGCTAAACCTGCTTTCAAATTGCTGGGCTTAGTGGGCTAGATCTGGGCCAACACTATCGTTTCTCTGATTTCTATTTAGGAGCATGACTGATCTCTCAAAATTATTGTTCATGGTGAGAGATAACTTGTTAATAAACTGATGCACAAAATGTGCACAAAAATCTCCTTCTGCAAAACAAAGGTCTTTGCTGTTTGTGAAGGAAAACCTACAGACAGGCAGGCCAGTCTCAAAAACACTGGTGGAGATATCCCAACCTAAGGCCCGTGGGCTGGATCTGGCCCACTTTACCATTTCAGGTACCCCCTTCCAAGGGCATTCGAGAAACAAAATGGCTGCTCCTTTGAATCTGTTGGGACAAAATGGCCACCCCCATCATACAGGCAGGGCAAAATAGCCATCCGGCACTGAAAGCGGATTGTGACCCGGTCCACGTCTTGAAAAGATTGGGAACCCCTGATCTAGAAGATACAAAAAACCCATCTGGTGCCTCTGATGTTTTAAAGCCCATGCTACTGGGGAACAGGTTTTTGTGTGTGTGCAAAACAACAACAACAACCCCCACCCCAAAACAAAGTCATATGGATAATGGGAGAAAATATTGCACTTTCTCTCTGAAAAGGGGAAAGCGTGGTTGTTTCACATGCTTGTGTGTGAAAATGAGAAAGGAAAGGATTTATTTTTAAAAAACCACACACTTTCTTTCTCACTGGTGTGCAGGGCAGCAAATAGTCTTTGTAAAAACAGACAGCTAGAGTCACAATTTGCAAATTAAAAAAAAACACACACAATCATGAATATATACGATTGTAAATCGAAAATTACGGGCGTGTTTTACTACCACTTCCAGGAGTGATGAGGGTGGTGTGGGCTGGATGAATTGGTGTGGGGGGCCAGACCTGACCTATGGGCCATAGTTTGGGCACCCCTGGCTCAAGCAGAGAAAATGGCAGCCTAAAATGGTATTGTAGACGCATTGGGCACAGAGCTGGGCAGGTTGAGGAGGATGGTGGAGGACAGAGGTGCCTGGAGGGTAGTGGTCCATGGGGTTGTGAAGGGTCGGAATCGACTTTGTGACTGGACAACAACAAAAATCCCATCCTGTTGCAAAACAGACTGCATGGCACATTTTACTTCCATTTCTGGTGGGAGGAACCACATGACTGGCCCACTGAACCACATGACCGGCCCACTGAACCATGTGACTGTCCCATGGCCTGAAAAGTTTGAGCACCCCTGGTGTAGAGCAATCAGGCTGGTAAAAGTGGAAGGTGGTAGGTAAAGGCTGCTGGAGTGACTAGAAGGGATAAAATCAGGAATGAGGTTATAAGGGAAAGAATTGGAACAGAACCCAACAGAGACAACTATTAAAGTGGTTTGCCCATTTGGAGAGAATGTCTTGGGAGTCCACACCATACAAGCTATCATATGCGGAAAGAGGAGAAGGGCAAGGACCGTGAGGCAGACCCAGAGGAAGGTGGCGAGAGAGAGAGAGAACATCAGAGAAATATTACAAGAACGCCAAATAACATGGGTGGAGGCTATTAGGAGTGCCAGAGCAAGAACCTTGCATCTCCCCCGATACCCAAAGTGGTAAAAGAGGAAACAAAGAAAAAGAAGGAGGTAGGGAAAGAGGAAGACCGAACATGAGATGGATTGATCCCATAAAGGAAACCATGACCTTTAATTCTACAAGACCTGGGCAGGACATTTCATGGCCTTTTTGGAGGCCGCCGGTTCATAAGGCTCTTCGAAAGCCGGAACTGACTCAAACTCCCGGAGGTGTTCAGATCCCAGCCCAGTGGTTAGCTTCAAACCAAGTTGCTCAGCATTCTGCCACAGTTCTTCTTCTCTTGTGGAACTGAAAGGAGGATATAACATTTATTTATAGCCGGGTTTGGAGGATGAGTTTTTAAAAATTTAAAGCTCTCTTTCCCCAGAGGGCTCCGTTTGGAGTAGCGCTATTTTGAGATCAGCGGTAGTCGGAGAAGGTTTTTTCCCCCCTGTTCCTGGACTGCAGCTTGTTCTGTTCCTTATCCCTGGAAAGCCGAGCCTGGGATGTCTGGCAGCCCAATAGGGAAAACGTCGGAGGTACAGTATATAGCAATATACAATATACAGCGTACCATGCACTTCGGTGTCTAGTCATGCCTGCCACATGACCACGGAAACATCTGCAGCAGCAGACAGCGCTGGCTCTTCGGCTTTGAAACAGAGATGAGCACTGCACCCTAGAGTCGGATGCGACTGGCTTTCAAGCAAGGGAAACCTTTACCGTATATAGAATCTTCTCCATTATGTTGGATCCATGTGCATTTCCAGAGGTGGCCCATGTGGCAGGAAGGCAGGATTGTCAGGTGGGATTGAAACGAATCAGGTGGGTGGGTGGGTGGGTGTGACATCTAAATTAGATGGTGCAAACAGCCCATTATTTGAAGGTGAAATCTGTTTAGTGTCCCAGTGACGTGGTTCCAGCAGATCTCTGTCACCGAACACCCCACATGTGTGAATGAGGCCCTTGCTGACCTCCTCAGGGCCAATCACAGAACAGGGCCAGCAAAGTGGCAAACTTCAGCAGATGATGCAAAAAGCTACAGTAAAACCCCAATGTACAAATGCCTCGAGTTACATAAAATTCGACTTACATAATGTTTTTGTGCTAAAACCATGTCCCGGTTTACATGATTTCCTATAGGTTTGCTTCGAGTTACGTAAAAATTTCATTTTTCCTGTGGGTTTGCCTGCCACATGACCATATATATATTGCTTAGAGTTACGTAAAAAATATTGTTTTCTTATAGGACTTTCTTCTTTTAATGCTGGGTTATTCGTAATGCTGGGCCTGCGGTAGCTCGGTGGTTAAGAAGCTTGCCTTGTTAGTTGGAATGCTGGCAAGTGAGCAGTTCAAGACCCGGGTACTGCATGACAGTTTGAGTCCCAGCTCTTGGGGACATGAAAGGAGCCTCATTCGGGCGTCCCCTGAGCAGAGTTTCTCCAGCAAAAAGCCTTTCAACCCAGAATAATTTTAGACATGGAATTATTATTATTCGTAATGTCTAAGGGATGTGGTGGCATAGTGGTTATGATGCTGAGATTGACGACCGGGAGGCCAGCAGTTCAAGACCCGAGTGCCGCACAAGGGAGTGAGCTCCTGTCATCTGTTTCAACTCCTGCCAACCTAGCAGTTCAAAAGCAAGAAATTGCAAGTAGATAAACCTTTCAGTCATGCTTAGTTTGGCATGGGTGGAGAGGATCTTGAGGTGTTAAGCCTGTGATGGCAAACCTTGGCACTCCAGATGTTCTTGGACTTCAGTTCCCAGAAGCCCCCATAAATCCACACAAATGGCTTTACTGTGATTCATCCAGCCCATGCTGCCCTCGTCGCTCCTGGAAGTGGAAGTAAAATGCACCCGTACGGTTAAGGCTCTTCCGGGTTAATCCTTCCTCCGTACAGGCACGTTTTACTTCCGCTTCCAGGAGCGACGAGGGTGGCGTGGGCTGGATGAATTGCAGTAAACCCATTTGTGTGGATTCACGGGGGCTTCTGGAAATTGAAGTGCAAGAACATCTGGAGTGCCAAGGTTCACCATCACGATGTTAAGCAGACTTTGAGACAGAACTGGTAATCCCATTTTAAAAAAGGAATCGGGATATTTTGCCATCCAACCACCTGACGAGCCTTTCTTTCTAGAGCTGCAAAATATAGCTCCAAATGAAAAAACTAAAGCTTCATGGCTTCTTCATCAGCGGGCCGGAGAGGGCCGGAGGGGAGATTTGGTCTGCACTGAAGGCCACAGGATGTGCTTCCCTCCTGCAACTAAAGCTTCTTCTGTTTAAAGAAGTCTCAAGTGTGACCTTAATGACAATTCCTGAGCTCAACTGGCAAAGCAAGTGGTTCATGGGCAGGCTAGTGGGTAGGGAAAAACCTTTCTCCCATAGACCAGGGGTGCCCAAACTATGGCCTCTGGGCCAGATCCGGCCCTTGACACCATTTCATCTGGCCCATATTGCCCTTGTCGCTCCCGGAAGTGGAAGCAAAACACTTCTGGCAGTGACAAGGGTGACATGGGCCGGATGAATTGGTGTTGGGGCCAGATCTGGCCCACAGGCCATAGTTTGGGCACCCCTGGTTTAAGTAGAGAAAATGGCAGCTTAAAATCTAGCTCATCCTATTGCAAAACAGATTGCAAGGCGTGTTTTACTTCTGCTTCCGATGGAAGGAACCAGGTGACTGGCTCGCTGAACCCATGGCCCGAAAAGTTTGGCCACCCCTGCCATAGACCTTAAAGCTGCCCATCCTGGGATAGAAATAGGGTGGACACAGATGCCATCCTTCTTGGCAACTCACTCTCTATCGGACCCTGAACTATCCTTGTGTCTCTTGTGACCAGAATGCCGCTCCCTTGGCGCGGGGAATGAATGGCCAAGGCATGAGATCCCCCAGTTTCCCTTCCACCCACACCCTTCCAAATACCAACACACACACACACAACCCACAACCCAAACCGCAAGCCGCCCTCCCTTTTCATACTTCTAGGCACAGAGCAGCTGAGAGCCATGCTTTGGATGCCAGGGGTGCTTTCTCCAGGTCGGGGCTTCTCAGCAGGGATCCCTCCGACCTGAAATAGATGCCCCATGGACAGACCTCATTTCGTGGTGGCGTCGGCCTCAAGTTAGAAATATTGCACGCTGTCCATGCCTGCATTGCAGGGCCCGGGAAGGGGTCACAGCTAAAGTAGACCCTTTTTAAATCAATAGATTTTATGGAGGAGTTGATTCAACCAGGGGTGTGCTGGGCACCTTGGGAGGGCAGTGGGCATGAATTGATGGGGCGCCTATGGGGGGGGGGGGGAGAAGTCCCATACATTCCCATTGCCTCTGCCTGCCTGGGGGACGGGCAGTTGCTGGGGCGCACCGGGATGAGTCCTTGTGGATACACCACTGCATTCAACGCATCCTCACTGATTCAATGGGACTGCTCTAGTGCAACTTACTACACTAAGCAGCAAGATTTCAGCCACTTGTGGTTTTTATTGCCTCTGTTATTGTCCTTCTTCACCATCTATGAGCCGCCAAAGGTCCCTAAGCTGAAAGAAAGGCAGTGTAGAAATCAAATAAAATCAATGAACAAACGGTGTCCCTGTACACACGGGGCTCTAATAAATAAAGTCAGGATGGTAGTAGGTCTTTTCTTTGTTTGATTGTTCCTCTCCCTGAGATGCAGCCGGATAGCTTTAGAAATCCATTTTTCCTCCCCTTCTTTGCAAGCTCATTTTCTAACCGTGTTCCGCTTTGGTTAGCACCTCAACTTTCCCATCCATAAGGGAATTTCCGCTCAATGAACCCTAATTATTTTTGTGTGTCGCTTTTGTGTTACTTTTCTTCAGTCCTTGATCCCTGCCCAGTTTTCTTGGTGCGGAAGGGAAGTGGACTTGGGAGTGGCAGGGAAGGTGGCTGTTTGCCCCAAGAAGGAAACGTGTGTTTGTGTACACCAGGGATGCCCAAACTATGGCCTGTGGGCCAAATCTGGCCCCTGACCCCAATTCATCCAGACCCCGCCACCCTTGTCACTCACAGAAGCATTCTAGTTCTGTACGGGGGCACTTCCGGGAGCGACAAGGGTGGCGTGGGCCACATGAATTGGTGTCAGGGGCCAGATCCAGCCCACAGGTTATAGTTTGGGCACCCCTGGTGTACATCTTAGCTCTCGGCCACCGCAGCTGCAAAATCACTTAATGTTGCATTGTGACGCATGGCACAATGAGCACCTCCTTGCTTGCTGCCCATCCCACCGTTTTTCCATGTTTGCTACTCTTGAGTAGCCCAGCAAAGGTGGTTGTTTGGGAGAGCTGGACTGGACCAGCAATGTAACAGAGAAAGACGGCATTTTGCAGGAGAGGTTGCAGCATGCGCCTGACTTCTCCTTCTAGTGTGTCACTTCAAAAACCTGTCTGATCTCAGGGGAGACAAACAAAGCCACACGCGTGGGACTAAAGGTCTTCCTGAGGCTCTGGGAAGTGCCGCCTTTTGTCCTGCACTCAAGAGAAGTGTGGATGTGGCCCAACCGCACAATGGAGGTGTTTCCCATCGTCATCATCTCCCAGTCAATTACTTTTCAAGTCCGGCTTAAACTGCTGCTGACAGACAAACGTCACGGGACCCTTTCCTGGCTGCCCTGAATCTACTGTAGGCAACCATGTCTGCCCTGCAATTCCAGGAAGATGCTTGTCAACAAGTTGGTGGAAGACAAGATTACAAGGCTGGGCTCAGAGCAGAAGGAGCACCGCTAAGGCTTCATGTTCCTCATGCCAGCTGGGAGAGACTGGGTGGTGGTGGTGGTGGTGGCTGTGGTCCAGGAAATGGACCTTTCTCAAGATCTGGCCAAGACGACATCAACATTAGAGAAGGTTCCTGATGGTAGCAGAAGAAGAACCAAAGGGTGCACAGAAAGAGCATGGGATGGCACTCCTAAGCCTATGGGGCTCAGAGGTGGGATCCTGCACCCTCCAAGACCATTGAAGGACCCAAGCTTACAAGAAAAGACATCAGGATTTTTCAGATCCAACAGATTTAATTAGCTTCGCTGGGTTCATTTGAACCTTCGCAAAAGGCAAAGCAAGTCAATTCGTTTCTTGTTTACTTTTTCTCAGATAAACCACATTCATCAGATAATTGACCTCCTCGCCCTTCAGTCCTAGATCATCCCAAATCAGCTCTGCCCTTGCGTTTCCAATTTGCGAATAAGCTGAACAATGCCAGGTGGAAGGGAGGGTGGGCAAAGAGCGGCTAAATGGCCAAGTCCATGCCCAAGTCCATCTCCCTTATCCCCATCGCAATGAAGGCAGAGGGTGAGGTCCCTCTCCCTGAAACCTTGACTTGACAGCACATATCAACAACAACTTAGGTGGGAAGATAACTTTAGGGGCCATTTCAACAGGGCTCCTGTGCTCCAAAAGGTAGCTGACCCTTTTGCAAAGTTCTCACACACACACACACCCCGCCACCTGGATGATGTGAGGCTTGCCTTGGTGAAAACCAGGACCAAAAATGACTGAATGTCAGCATATATGTGCATGCGTGTATTGTTCTTCTTTTGGTTCCCTCCTGGAGTTTTCTTATATCCTATGCTACCTAACAAGGACGGGCACCCATTAAGCAGCTAGATCTTCCATCTATCCACCTGTCCAGATCTGCTTCCCTACTTTGATCTTCTGTCTGTACATCTGCCTAGATCCGTAATGGCGTACCTTGGCACTCCAGATGTTTTTGAATTTCAATTCCCAGATGCCCAAGCTCCTGTGAATCCACACGAATGGGTTTGCTGCGATTCGTCTGGTCCGCGCCACCCTCATCACTCCCGGAAGTGGAAGTAAAACACGCCCGTACAGTTAAGACTCTTCCGGGTTAATCCTTCCTCCATATGGGAACCCACTCCATGCTCACAAGCACAAGGTGAGGGCCACAGCCTTGTCATTGGTCTATGCCAGTGATGTCAAACCTTGGCACTCCAGATGTTCTTGAACTTCAATTCCCAGAAGCCCTGATCAGCAGGAGTGCTGACCTGGACTTCTGGGGATTGAAGTTCAAGAACACCTGGAGTGCCAAGGTTCACCATCACGGGTCTATGCCACCCTGCCTATGAAACAAACAGGCCAGATTTAGAACCAGGAGTGCTCTGGAGAAGGGACTCCTCCCCCTGCACTGACCATTGGCAACCTGTCCTTATAGAGCCCTGGTGGCACAGGGATTAAACTGCTGTCCTGCAACCAAAACGTTATGAGTTTGATCCTGACCAGGACTCAAGATTGACTCAGTATTTTCCAACCTCCCAAGGTCGGTAAAATGAGTGCCCAGTATGTTGGGGCAAAATGCTAATTAACTTGTGAACCACCCAGAGAGTGCACTAAGCACCACAGGGTGGTAGATAAGTGTGATTGCTATGCTTTGCTATCAGAAAGAACCGGCTGGCCATTCCCGGCCCCTGCTTTGGCCCGTCCAGTGGCTGATGTTCTACTTCGCTCCTCCGGATGACTCGGGGAGTGCAAAACTTCCAAAGACAAAGCTTAGCTTGGGACTGTGAGCCAACAGCATGAGTGCCGGTAGGGGAGGAAGGGGAAGGAGTGGCATTGGCCTTCTCAAGGCCAGGGAGAAGGTGGTGTTGCTTTGAGCACTGGTGACCAGAAGACAGGACTCTCCCCCCCCCCTATCCGTCTGGCTCTGTTTGTCCACCCTTGATGGTTTGTTTACTTCTTAAATCAACAGAGCGCCTCGTGTCCCTTCTTGCAAATCCAACACACACACACACAAAGACACACCATCCCTTATTGGCATCCCATAACCCCTGGCCTCTTCTCTGCCTGCCCGGTATTTGTTCGAGGCTATTGCACTGGAGAGCACAATGTTCCGGGCAACGGGAAATCCTTGAAGAGGGAATGGCTGTTGGCATCCACCACCCCGTTTGTCCTCTCTGACAGCAAAAGATCAACAGGAAGCGGCCTTGACACGTCCTCTCCTTTGGAGGTCCTTGCAGCCGCCGGCGTGAATGGGCCAAAGAAATGGGCAGGGCAGCCCAGGCTGAGTGCGCAGAAGTTACCTGTGGAGAACAACCTCTCACAGCATCCCCAAGTGAACTGCAATCCCCCAAAGTAACCTTTTCCAAGCCCCTTTAATTAATGTCCAGGTCGAACTCTGAACTGCCAAAAGGAAGCCACTTTCTTGGCTTTGTCATTGGCCAAACTTAAGTCCTCATCCGTGTTTGTTTCTGGCAGTCATTGGCAGACCAGTCGATGAGCCAATGGATTCTGTATCTCTCCACATTCACACATCCTGTTGTCCACCAGCAGCCCCCACTTGAGCATGTTCTGATTAGACAAGTTCATGGAGGACAAGGGTATCCATGGCTATAGTTATGGATACCTAAGGACAACCTCCGGGTTGGAGAGATAGGCAGGATATCTCTCTCTCAATGCCATATCCAGGGAATCCTAAGCAGGTGAAGGCATCTGCTTGGGAAGGAATACCCTGAAGCCAATGGTGAGCCACTGTGTGAGACACAATGTTGGGCTGGATCATGGGCTCCTGTGGCCTCTTCCAGCAAGGCTCTTCTTATGTCCTTATATGTTCTTATGTTGTTCTTGTGTTTATGGACTCTGACACTCAGCCTATTCAGGGTCCTCCAAGTGTTGTACCTGTAGGAGAGGTTGAGTTCCTCAGCTATATCCTCCTCCTTTAATGTTGTTCCTCGTCCAGTGAGCTCTTTCCTCCTCCTTCTAATTTGATTTTGTTCTTGTGTACCCTCAAGAATGTTTGTTCTTTCCATAAAGCTCTTCCTGGATCTGAGTCGGTGGATGTGAAGCTCACATCTGTTCAGAGGATGCCGAGGGTCTTTCTCTTGCTTTGTTCTCTTGGCTTTCGCTGCTACTTCTCACCTGATCTTAGGTGGAATGATACCAACAAGAGGGTCTCTTTTCTCAACTGGTGTAGGTTTGAGGCATCCTGTCACTCTGTCTACGCATAGCTTCATTAACAGCGATGTCAACTTTTATTTATTTATTTAACTTCATTCACATGTGTGGATGTGCCCTGAAAATGGGCAAGTGCAGGTTAGATCCACAGGGTTGTTCTCCTTTGCTCTCGGAGCGAGGGCCAATGTGCAGAGATTGGGTGGAAAGATTACCAACTTTATATCCTTGGAAGGCGCTTGCTTTAGGACAGGGATTCTCAACCTGCAGCCCATGGGCCAGAGGCGGCCCACTGCACCATTTCATGTGGGCCCCCACCACCTCCACCAAACCAGGAAGTGCCATGTGGTGGAGGAAGGGCAAAATAGCTGTCCAGTCCCCAAAGCTGTCTGAGGGAGCATGACCCAGCCCCCGGCTTTAAAAGGTTGAGAACTCCTGGTTTAGGAGAATAAATATACATTTGTCCATCTGTCTAGATCTGTCTATCTATACATTTGCTCTTAGTGTGTTTTACAGACACCCACGTTTTATTGGACATTTGGCTTCATGGAGTGCAGATGCAAGGTGTGTCGTCAGATGAAGGTGTGTCGCTCCTATAGTCAGACCTTTTATATGTGCCAGGAGAAGGCAGAACATGAATTGCAAAGTAAAAGGTTAGGAATGACAACTGCCTTGCTTGGACATAATAAGACTTAAGTTGCTGCCCACAAAAAACCTGGTGGCCAAGAACACCTGTTGAGTCTTTAAGGTGCCATAAAATATGCTGTCACTTTATTGCAACAGACTACAGACTCACACAGCTGCTGCCTCTGGCAAATTCTGGGTGTAAAGATGTCCTCCACTAAACAAAAAATAGAAAGCCCACTCATGAAGTTGCACCTCTGTCTTGAAAGGTTTGGAGAATAAGATGCTTGCCTATGAGATGCTCACTGTGAAACTACTCTTGAACTCTGTGCATCAGAGAGTAAACAAAACAACAACAAAAGACAAAAATCTGTGGCACCTTAAAGACTAACTCCTGTATTTAAATGTCAGATGTCTGATGAAGCGAACTTGATCCACGAAAGCTCACATTTAAATACAGGGAAAATTTTTTTGGTCTTTTTTGTTGCTAGTGGCGCAGTGGTTAAAGTGCTCTAAAGGTAAAGGTAAAGGTTTCCCTTGCTCGAAAGCCAGTCGTATCCGACTCTAGGGTGCAGTGCTCATCTCTGTTTCTAAGCCGAAGAGCCAGCGCTGTCTGCTATTGCAGACATTTCCGTGGTCATGTGGCAGGCATGACTAGACACCGGAGCGCACGGAACGCTGTTACCTTCCCACCGAAGTGGTCCCTATTTATCTACTTGCAATTTCTTGCTTTCGAACTGCTAGGTTGGCAGGAGCTGGGATGAAGACGGGAGCTCATTTCCGTCCTGCAGTACTCGGGAATCGAACTGCTGACCTTCCGCTTCCCAGTCAGCGTCTTAGCGACTTGAGCCACTGCAGTGCTCTACTGCAGCCAAAATGCTGAGAGTTCGATCCTGATAGAAATTCAAGGTTGACTCAGCCTCTTCCATTCTTCTGAGGTTGGTAAATGAGTACCCAGCATGTTGAGGACAAAATGCTAATTAACTTGTGAACCACCCAGAGAGAGTGCACTAAGCGCTACAGTGTGGGATAGAAGGGTAATAGATGTGCCTGGTGTGTAGTAGTCCATGGGGGTCGCATAGGGTCAGACAGGACTGTGAGACTGAACAACAACAAGAAGGACAATTGCTTAGCTTTGTTTTGTTTGGGACTGCAGTGGCTCAAGTGGCTAAGATGCTGACTGGAGGGCAGCAGGTCAGCAGTTCGATACCCGAATACTGCAGGATGGAGTGAGTGTCCATCTCTGTCCCAGCTCCTGCCAACCTAGCAGTTCGAAAGCAAGAAATTGCAAGTAGATAGATAGGGACCACTTTGGTGGGAAAGGTAAACAGCGTTCCGTGTGCTCCGGTGCCTAGTCATGCCTGCCACATGACCATAGAAACGTCTGCAGAAGCAGACAGCACTGGCTCTTTGGCTACGAAAGAGATGATCACTGAACCCTAGAGTCGTATACGACTGGCTTTGTACGCCACCCAGAGTGGGAGGATGTCCCAGATGGGCAGGATATTTATTTTGTTCATGTCCTGATCAAACTTTGGACTGCCAAAATGAAGCCACTCTCTTGGCTTCATCACTGGCCAGAATTAGATCTTCATCGGTACATGTTTCTGGCAGTCATCGGCAGACCAGTAAATGAGCCGGATTCTGTATCTCTCCACATTCAGACAGCGTGTTGTTGTCTGCCAACAGCCTCCACTTGAGCAAGTTGGTCTTACTTTTACATTACATAGAAATGTAATTACATATAAATATGCTGGCTGGCTGGCTGGCTGGCTGGCTAGATGGATGGATGGATGGATGGATGGATGGATGGATGGATAGATAGATAGATAGATAGATAGATAGATAGATAGATAGATAGATAGATAGATAGATAGATAGATAGATAGATAGATAGATAGATAGATAGAAACTAAGAAAGGGATAGATAGATAGATAGATAGATAGATAGATAGATAGATAGATAGATAGATAGATAGATAGATAGATAGATAGATAGATAGATAGATAGATAGATAGATAGATAGATAGATAAGGCAAGAAACTTACATAGATAGAATTAATGCATGATTAGATAGAGAGATAGAAAAGGCAAGAAACTTAGATACATAGAATTAATGCATTAATAGATAGATAGATAGATAGATATTCTCCCTGACCAGCCAGCCTGGTGGTGACAGCTTGTTCACTGCAGCTACTTATGCTTCTGCTGATGGAAAGGAGAAGATGATGAGGAAGGGAAGGCTGTAGGTAGAAGTGTCATGGAGAACCCACGCCATCCCTGGTATCAACAGCTGAAGGGGCGGCGGGGTGTCTGTCTGTCTGTCTGTCTCTCTCTCTCTGTTCTCTCTCTTGCCTGGGGTATAAAAGCCTCTCCAGTTTGATTTCCGAATTGACAGAAGCAGCCCTTCAGGGACCAGGGAGGGAAGACTTTCCGAGGTTCGGGGCTCATAATCCTATTAGAAAAGATTATGTGATTAAGAGTGGTACCTCCAGTGGCAGCCGGGCTGATTTGATTCCAGGAATCTAATTTGCAAAGTACTTTGGCAGATAATGTTTGCTTAGCCCCCACCCCCACCCCACCCCCAAGTGAATTCATTTTCCTCCCCATCTAGGGGTTCTCCTCCGGCCCTCCATTGCATCTCCTTTGGTCTGGAGTGTGGCTGGTTGAGGGGAAAGAGCTGTGAGAATGTTGTGAGTTCAATCCTAATGGAGCTCAGGGTTGACGAGCTTTTTCTATCCTTCTGAGGTCCGTAAAATGAGTCCCCAGCATGTTGGGAGCAAAATGCCAATTGACTTGTGAACCACCTAGAAGACAGAGTGCACTATGTGCGATGATGGGGTGATAGACATGTAATTGCTGATGCTTTTGTTTGTGATGTGCCCGCTTTGCAATGGCTGGTTGGCCAGGTCTCACTCTGCACGTGGCCCGGCCACCTCCCTTCTGGCTTGGTGTTTCCTCCACGTGAGGCTGCTGTGTTGAGAGCTCTGGTCTGGGACAACTCCAGGGGTTGACTTAATGGATGGTTTCCTTTTCCCATTTGCATCATGTGCAGGATGCCAGAAGGAAGCGCCTTTCCTGCCTGGGACAAAAGCCAAGCAGGGCTCCGGGCAGCGGGCGGCGGCGGCGGCAGCAGGGAATGGTCCTGAAGAAGGCACGCTGGGTGAGGAGGGCTCTGATTTTGGTGCCCACCCTCCTCCTCCTCCAACTCTTCCTCTTCTTCCTCTCCTCCTCCTCCTCTATTAATTATGCTGTTACCCCTTTGGGAGTCGAGGGAGTCCAGAGGCACAAACAGAGTGCAGCAACACCCTTGCAAACCCTTCATGTCAAATTTGGCATTCACACATCACGACTAGCAGCAGGGGACCTGGAAAGAAAGGTAAATTGAAAAGCAGGATGAGTTTGGGGCAATGGAGAAAGAGGAGATGTTCTTTCCCCAGAGGAATGAACCATCCTTGCCTTTCCTACTGCTACGTTGTTGAATAAATCATCAAACTCTATGGGTATGGCACCATTAATTTCTGGTTCAGGGGAAAGGAAAGGTGGAAGGGAGAGAAAGGATGGAAACTGTAGAAAAGATCAGGTTCCTAACATGGCTCTTTTAACAAGGCCTCAATGAGGACCGCGGCCTTTGCCCTTTGGAAGTTCCTCATCCATCCATTCATTCATTCCCTCCTTAGGAAGTCAACAGACAGGAAAAAGAAAGGGATAACTGAAACCAAAACAGAGTGCCCAGATGTGCAGGCTGATGTTGCTGCAAGGCCTGCCCCACTCACCATTCATGAACTGGTTTTGCCATTATCTGTCTTTCCCCATTTGTGGGAGTAAGATTTTTCCTAGATGCTGGGAACACATACGTCCATTGATGCCATTTTCATACCTGAACAATCACAAGTTATGTTGTGAACCCTGTCCAGAGCAATGGGGGGAAGTTGCTTCTTCTTCTCCTTCTTTTTTATTTAAAAAAATAGGTTTCCAATCTCAGAAATTGGGGAAAGGAATCATTATTTGCCGTCAAGCAGACAGCGCTGGCTCTTCGGCTTTGAAACAGAGATGAGCACTGAACCCTAGAGTCAGATACGACTGGCTTTCGAGCAAGGGATACCTTTACCTTAGGCATGCTTCACTGTTGCCTTTCCTCTCAGGGTGTGCCATGGCCAGGCTTTTCTCCCCATGAGACACAAGGAATGGGTTGAGAGAGGCAGTGAATAAAATGCTTTGTGTCTCATGAAAGGACGAGGAAGGAACTTGGGACTCTGAAAATTAAAGATAAAATGAAACGTGGACTTCATAGAAAGGTGTGGCTGAAGCCTTTATATTCCAGTGGACATATTAGTCAAGCTTTTTGCAAAGCTTCCTAATCTATCAATCTAACCATTGTTCCACGCTCTCTATCTATGAAAAAAATAGACAGTAAACCCATTCATGTGGATTCACAGGGCCTTGGGCGTCTGAGAATTGAAGTCTGAGAACAGCTGGAGTGCCAAGGCTCGCCATCACTGACTCCTAGGAAGTGATTACTCTCTGGAAGGTGACATTTACAGGCTCTTTGCCCTGCAGTACTTGTGGGATTACTTTGCTTTGACAGCTACGAAAAGCACATTCCTCACTAGAACTTGCATATTTTAAAAGAACCTTGTTGCATTTTAGCTGCTCCACAGAGCATTGATTTCTCATGCATTCCCTCCCACCTCTTGGAAGACAGACACATATAAAGAAATGCTTTCTTATTCCCTCTAGTGTCCAAATCTGTTATTGCACCTTGGGAATATTTATAAAAAAGACTCAATGAATGCACCCCTCATCCTTTAGGACCAATTCCTGGGAAATGATTGTCAAAATAATCTGAAATTAGATGCATAATAATGGCTGAAACTAGGAAGCCAGGCTGAATATTGGGGAGAAAAATCTTCATATCTGATAGAGCTGTATGACAGTCCTGGTAGTGCAGTAGTAAAATGAGTCCCCACGTTTTACTTCCACTTCTCGTGGGAGGAACCATGTGACTGGCCCACTGAACCACGTGACCGGCCTATGGCCCAAAAAGTTTGGGCACCCTTGATCTAGAGGGCTGGAGGAGAAAGTGGATTTGCCCTGCAAGGCAATTTGAAAAGGGCTCAGGCCGTGGAAAGACTCTCGGAATTAAATCCCTTTTAAAGAGGTCTTGCGCTGACTGGATGGAGGGACGGAGTTGCCCAGGTAGACCTCCATGGGGATGTTCTCTGCCACCCATTGGGCCTCTCATGGCCGGTTCCTCTTTGAATGGCTGCATCCCCTCAAAGCGGTTCTTCTTTGGCAGCCATGCTCAAACTCATAGGTTTTGTCTTCCATCTCACATTGACTCTTCCCGTTTTTTTCTGGCTGCCTTCTGCCTTTCCCTAGCATGGGTGCCTCTTCCAGAGAGCCTGGCCGCTTTCTCCAGATGTGCCTCCTCTCAGCTCCATCACTTATTAACTCCAGAGATGGTTCAGGCTTGATTTGCTCCACCATCCACTGGTTGGTCTCCTCTAGCAACATTTTCTTCATGAGTTGAGTGAAGAAAGGAAGAGTAGATGATGGGTGGGTGTATGGATGGAAGGAAGGATAGTTGAGATGTCATACCCCAACTTTGTATCACGAAGTCTTCCCAAAAAACGGCTCCTTGGAGAATCTTTAAGGAAGGGCCCAGGGAGGGAGATGTCCTTTCTAAAGCACATGGGGGGAATCCCATCGGTCCCTTCTTGATGTTCTGACATTGAGTGGGGAGAAAAGAGGACCTTTGGACCACAGCTCAACAGACCTGGGATTGACAACCAAAGCAGGAGGGGTTCCCTGTGGGGTGGCATCCTTTGGGGTGAGGCTTTGGGTGCTGATCTGTGGCCCATTCCCAATAAATGAGGCCTCTTTAGGTCAAAGTCAAGGACTCCCTTACTCAAAAGCCAGTCATATCCAACTCTAGGGTTCAGTGCTCATCTCTGTTTATAGCCAAAGAGCCAGCATTTTCTGTATTTGCAGATGTTTCCGTAGGCATGTGGCAGCCATGACTAGACACATGAGTGCACAGAATCAGTGATGTGCTACAAAATTTTTTTACTACCCCCACCATGGGTGTGGCTAAATGTGGGTGTGGCTAACGCCCACTTGGCCTCCCTACACCATGACCTGGGGTAGGGAGGTGGGCGTGGCTGGCCAAGTGGGCATGGCCTGGGGGAATTTCCACTACCGGTGCCCGGGCACCTGTGGGCACCTGTAGCAGCATAACACTGCACGGGATGCTGTTTACCTTCCCACCGAGGTAGTATCTATTTATCTTCTTGCAATTTCTTGCTTTCGAACTGCTAGGTTGGCAGGAGCTGGGACAGAGATGGAAACTCGCTCCGTCATGCAGTACTCGGGTCTCGAACTGCTAACCTGCCAACCTGCCAGTCATCAAGCTCATCATTAAGCCCCACGATGCTTCTTTAATTACCAACAAATTGTCTATGCTGGGGGGGGGGGAACAACCTTTTTTCTGCAAGTTTTTGAAACTTGTTGATATTGCTAGGAAGGTACAGGATTTACGAGGGTTTTGTGTCACCCTTCTTGCGCAAAGTTTGCAAGTGGGCTGGCTTTTGTTTTTAAAAATGACTGCCATGAACCTTTTATTTTTCCAACACAGAAAATAAGAGTTTTTCTTTTTAAATTCTCTACCTGGGCAGAATGTGAAACATACTTTTATATTAAGAGCGAAGTCCAGGTTGTGCCGGTGCGCTTGTGTCGGGAGATTTAAGCAAGTGCTTGTCTCTGCCTGGCCTGATCTTGGCCAGGAAAGTGATAAGTATCTTAATACATGACAGCTCAAAGCGGAGCACATGGCCTGGATTACCTGCCGGCTACAAAGAGGTTGTCTCCTTGGCTGCCGACGACTTTGGCCCGGTAGCTAGCAGCGTTTGATCTCCGAGTGATTCTGTCTCTCTGAGCTAGTAATCCGGAGGGACCAGTGGATTATCTCTGGTAGTTCTAGACAGAGCTCAGTTCTCCACTGGTCCTAATGGCTGGCTGGGGAAGGAAGGAAGGTGGGGAGGATTTGGCGCGGGGCGGGGGGGCAAGCTTCTTCCTGGAGCAGACATGTAGGGTCTGGTCTTTGCAGACTTTAGTTTTGGAGCCAGGCTAAACCTGACTGGTAAAGTTTGCTGAAAGGGTTGCAATATTTATTTTAAAAATTCAGACTACCAGTGAGCATTGGTAGGAGAGGTCCACGTCTTCAGGCAGCGCACCGATATTCTGCAGACAGTACAGAGAAATTACAAATGGGAGTTTCCCAAAAGTTCATGGCAGAAGTCTGCCAGGTGTGATTCTCACAGTAAATTCAAAATTTGGCTGCAAATGACTTTTTGTGGTCTGGATATCAACCTTCACCCATCCAGTTTTGCAAACAATGAGCAACCCAAAAAAAAAATCTGCATATTTCTTCTTCTTTCATGTTTAGGCCAGATGTGAAATTGCCAGAAGGAAGCCACCTTTGAGTGAGTTCGTTCTGCAGTTCCTTTGGCCTGGCCTAGTGTGAGAAAGATTTGCTGGCAACACAAGGTTGCCGTTACCAGGGTGTATACCACAATCTTCGAGGAGGCTCTTTCTGTGTACCCCAATGTGCATATCACTCTCTCTCTCCCTCTCTCTTACACACACACACAATTTTGCGATTGTGATTGGCCACAAGCAGTTAAGCAGGGGCTTTGTTTGCAAATGTGACTGCTCAGTTGTGAAGGTTTGCCTGAATCACGTCTCTGGAAGGCTGTGTCAGGATAATGTTGGGTAGTTTTGGTCTTCAGGTGACTATGGTGAAAAGGGTTTCCCATAATAAAGGTGAAGAAGGTAGGTGGTGCGCCTGACAAGAGTGTTGCACTAGGACTCCGGATACGTTGAGGTCGCCTTTGCTCGAAAGCCAGCCATATCTGACTCTAGATATGGTGTTCATCTCCGTCTACAGCCAAAGAGACAGTGCTGTCTGCATCGGCAGACGTTTTTGTGGTCATGAGGCAGGCATGACTAGGCACCAGAGGGCGCAGAATACTCTTACCTTTCCCGCTGAAGCGGTACCTATTTAGTTGCTTGCAATTTCTTGCTTTTAAACTGCTAGGTTGACAGGAGCTGGGACAGAGATGGGAGCTCATTCCATCATGCAGTACTCAGGTCTCAAACGATTGACCTGTCACCTTCCAATCAGCATCTTAACCCTTTGAGCCACTGCAGTCCAAGAAATCCGTAAAATATGATTTACTCTTTCTATGCATTATTTACATACAAATACAAACCCTTTCATGCACACGCATATCATTTCATTCTCATTGGTTCTCAGACGAACAACAAATGGAAACTTGTTCTTATTCCACATCTCCATTGCTAGCCTTGGACGTATCTGCAGTTGTTGTATGCTCTTCTGATGGTGCAGAGCTTGAGAAAGTTACCTTTTTGTACGATAGTACTCAAAAATCATACAGTTCACATGGCCACAGGGTAGGTTCGCTTGCTGAGAAATGCTGAGACTTGGGATCCAGCCACGTTATCCCATTCAGGCTCTGCTATAAAGGGATCTCATTAAGGGATCTCTCAAGCCGTGGCAAATGGTCAATGCCAAAGTCTCACAGCCTCCAAGGGAACAGCTTCTACTTGTTCTCTTTGCTTCCTGCTATCCGTGGTTAAGAAGCTCATCTTGTTAGCTGGAAGGCCAGCAAGTTGACAGTTCGAGACCCGGGTACTGCATGGCGGATTGAGCACCCATCTCTCTCCCAACTCCTGCTGCCAACCTAGTAGTTCGAAAGCAAGACATTGCAAGTAGATAAATAGGGACCACTTTGGTGGGAAAAAGATCTTGGGGACATGAAAGGAGCCTCATTCGGGTGTCCCCAGAGCGGAGTTTCTCCAGCAAAAATTCTTTCAACCCAGAATAATTTCTGACACAAAACTATTATTATCTACCCACAAAAATGTGACCATCCTGAGCCATAAGTAAGTCTTTAACGCAAGCTTTTGGACTGCCTAAAGTCAGTCAATCAATCAAGTTCCATAATACTGAATAAAGTTATTTCCCCCAGATTTTATTATAATACTACACCTGGACTAGAATTCCACCTCCTCTCACTTCCATTGTGCATGCATGCACCCATGTATGCACCCAGATCTCAGGCAGCTGACCTACTGAGCCTTCCAGTCCTCAGGTTCAGTCCCATCAGGACTCAGGATAGTAAAGGTAAAGGTTTCCCTTGCTCGAAAGCCAGTCGTATCTGACTCTAGGGTGCAGTGCTCATCTCTATTTCTAAGCCGAAGAGCCAGCGCTGCCTGCTTCTGCAGACGTTTCCGTGGTCATGTGGCAGGCATGACTAGACACCGGAGTGCACGGAACGCTGTTACCTTCCCACCGAAGTGGTCCCTATTTATCTACTTGCAATTTCTTGCTTTCGAACTGCTAGGTTGGCAGGAGCTGGGACGAAGGCAGGAGCTCATTTCCGTCCTGCAGTACTCGGGAATCGAACTGCTGACCTTCCGCTTCCCAGTCAGTGTCTTAGCCACTTGAGCCACTGCAGTCCCAGAGGACTCAGGATACCCAACTTCATATCTCTGCTTGGCCACAGAATTTTTGCCGAATGATGGCAACCATAGACTACTCCTTGACCTTCTCACATACCTCAGAAACCCTATCAGGCTCACCGTAATGTAGAAATGACTTGACAGCATGTAAGAATAGTGGGCCTTTTTTGCTATAGGAATTGCTTGGCTTGGCTTGGCTTGGCCTCATAAGTAGATGCAGTTTGCTTTGGGGAGGACCGCTCCTCTTTCCCCACACCCGTTCTGACTGGCCACATCAACTGGGCCCCAGTTTGCTCCTCCGTGGCATCAGATCTGCTTTGATTCAGGTTCCTGCATTGGGCAGGGGGTTTGACTGGATGGCCTCATGGGCCCCCTTCCAACTCAGTTATCCATAACTTACCTGCTGTTTCCAGCTTGGCCCATCATCCAAACAGTAAGACTTCCAACCTCTGCTTCCCATGAAATGGGGTCACAGCAAAGGGGAGCATGGGTTGAATGGTTACGAGCCCTCTTTTATTACCAGGGTGTGCTGGGTCTCATCAGCCCTGCCCTGAGCATCCTTTCCCAGTGGTTGGAAGAGGAGGAAGTTGTTGTCGCTGCCTTTGCTCGACGCATCTCCAAATGTTTTTGTCGTCCCGCTTATCTCTTTCTTCGATGTGCAGTTTGCAATGCGCCAGCACCAAGTTTCCCAAAGTAGGTGAGCTATTCTCTCTTTAGCTCCATTGTCTGCCCCACAGGACTGGATGTGCAAAGCCCCGGGAGGGCAGCACAGCTGGGAGAAGGGAGATTACGCGGCTTCCCATCAGAAGCAAACCTGCATTCCTTCCTTTCTGCATCCAGAAGGTGTTTCAATAGAGGCTTAATAGAGGTCAAGCCGCTTCCAAACCCGCCTTTACAGATAACAACCACAATGTATATTGTGCATGGAGAAGGGGTGTGTGTGTGTGTGTGTGTGTAATGGCGGCCGGCCTCCCCTCTCCAATTTTACCTTTTTTAAAAACTGCTAACATTGCACCTTGGCTGAGATCCTTTTGCAAAGTGTCGGCCTCGGTGTGGCATCTTCTTCTGTGGAAGCCAACCAGGGCTGCTGCCTTTCAGAGGTTCGGAGGTTTCATTGTGACTTGCCTGTGGTGGCCGCGTCCAGCTGAAATTGCTTGGGCACCCATTAATGAACCCCCAGAATTTCTTGACCATCACCGATCTATTCTTTCCCATTTGGGATAGCCAAGGCAGCTGCTGGTGGAAACAGGGCCAGGGTAGTGAGGTAAGACAGATGGAAGGAAATGCCCCATTCCCCACCAGTGTGGTCTACTTTAGACTAGGAGAGCATTTTAGGAAAGTAATTTTTGTACGAATGATACACTTTGTGCAGACAGGTGACTGCAGCTGCTCTGTTGTCATGAATGAGAAGCAGTGAATGGGTTATTTGTTGTAGGATAATCCTCCCCCCCTGTCTCTAGTCTCTATGTGTGCTTTGCTTCTTGAAAGGAATCAGCCCCAACCAAAGAAAGGAGCCAAAGAAAATGCATGGTATATGGTGGAAACATCGATGAGGAAGGAAGGACTCCTTGCATACCCGCCAAGCGCAGCTCTGGAAAATACGGGACCTGCGCAGAACCCTTCTGCGCAGAACTCTTCTGTGCATGCACAGAAGGGTTCTGCGCATATACACATGCGCAGTAACTACCGCACTTTCCCCGTCGGTCAAATTATGGGATGGCGGCAGGAAAGTGGAGTAAGCGGCGCAGAAATACGGGAAATCCCAGCCAATCCGGGATACTTGACAAGTATGACTCCTTGTCTCGTTCTCAGACTCGAGAACCGCAGATTAGTATGGCTTGGAAACTCTTGGTGGTCTTTTTGTCCAAGGTTGTCTGTGTCAATTAGAATGAAGCATTTAGTGACAAGAACAAACATTCTTGAGGGTACACAAGAGCAAAGTCAAATTAGAAGACAGAGGAAGGAGCTCACTAGGCAAGGAGCAACATTAAAGGAGGTGGATGTAGCTGAGGGACTCGTCCTCCCGTACGTCACTTGGACAGGCTGAGGGTTGGAGACCCTAAATGCAAGTCCAACAGGCTCAAGTTGGGGCAACTGGTGGACAACAACAACCACATACGGTGTGCATGTGGAGAGATACAGAATCCATGGGCTCATTGATTGGTCTGTCTATGACTGCCAGAAACATGCACCGATGAGGACTTAAGTTTGGCCAACGGCAAAACCAAGAAAGTAGCCCAAGGTTTGGTTGGGACATGAAAGAAGAAGAAGCATTTAGCACGCATTTGCAACATTTCGGTTCCTCACCAAGGAATGAAATGAAGTCGACTTCTCTTTCACCAGCTACCACCTACTGCTCTTCTTTCTCTCTCTCTGGCAAGAGGAGGGAGCCTTTGACGTTGTCGCACACACTCTCGGAACAGCTGTGCTGCCCATTGCCACACTTTAATTAGCAAATGGAGCTGAAACGTGTCATTTCCAGATTGACAGATGTCAGAAGGGCAGCATCAGCCCATCACCAGCAGCTGATTTGATCTGTCTCAGTCGGAGGTGCTGGGAGGAAGAGGCACGGACGTGGTGGATGTTTGCCCTTTGTGGCTCTCTGGGTCGGCCTGCGGTGGCAAGGCAAATGCAGCTTTGATTCTGGATGGCCAGGCCAGGATTCATTGTAGACCTCTCGCCTCTCCCAGAAGAGTTGTGGTCACTGAGTTTGTTGTGTAGCAATAGCAATCACATACACACTGTGCCATAGAAGTGCTTAGTGCATGCTCTGGGCGGCTCACAAGTTAATTAGCATTTTTTGCCCCCAAAATGACTCATTTTACCATCCTTAGAAGGATGGGAGGCTGCATCAACCTTGATCCCTGGTCAGGATCAAACTCATAACCTTCTGGCTACAGTACACCAGTTTAACCCATGCACCACCAGAGCTCTATAATGACAAGTTGCCTACCTGTAACCGTTGTTTTTCTTCATGGTTCTCTGTGAATCCACACAAATGGGTTTTAGTGATTCCCAGCAGGATCGAACCCACAATGTTTTGGCTGCTGTATGGCAGTTTAACACACACACACCCCTACCTAGTGTCTAGGATGGAACATGAGGAGCTCCAGAGGGATCTCTCGACACTGGGGGAGTGGGCAAAACAGTGGCAAATGAGCTTCAACATTAGTAAGTGCAGAGTGATGCATGTTGGGGCAAAAAACCCCAATTACATTTATAAACTGATGGGGTCTGAACTCTCTGCGACAAACCAGGAAAGGGACCTTGGTGTCCTGGTGGACAGCTCAATGAAGGTGTCAACCCAGTGTGCCTCAGCAGTGAAAAAAGCAAACTCAATGCTAGGGATCCTTAGGAAGGGTATAGAAAATAAGTCAGCAAGTGTCATTTTGCCTCTTTATAAATCTATGGTGAGGCCCCATCTGGAATACTGTGTACAGTTCTGGTCGCCATACCTCCAGAAGGATATTATGGAGTTGGAAAAAGTACAGAGGAGGGCAACCAGAATGATGAGGGGACTGGAACACCTTCCTTACCATCTGAGGCTGCAACGGTTGGGCCTTTTTCACTCTTGAACGACGGCGTCTAAGAGGTG
The DNA here is from genome assembly GCA_035047305.1 of Bradypodion pumilum. Taxonomy (NCBI): domain Eukaryota; kingdom Metazoa; phylum Chordata; class Lepidosauria; order Squamata; family Chamaeleonidae; genus Bradypodion; species Bradypodion pumilum. Next base: position 2,080,603 of record JAWDJD010000003.1, read on the forward strand.
ACCTGATTGAAGTTTATAAAATCATGCACGGTGTGGACAAAGTGGATAAGGAAAAACTGTTTTCCCTATCGCACAACACTAGAACTAGGGGACACTCCATGAAACTTTTGGGTACTAGTTCTCAAACAAATAAGAGAAAGTATTTTTTCACCCAGAGGATTACTGGTCTATGGAACTCCCTGCCAGAAGAAGTGGTGACAGCTGTCAGTCTTGAGAGCTTTAAGAAAGGATTAGACAAGTTCATGGAGGACAAGGGTATCAATGGCTATAATTATGGATACTTAAGGACAACCTCGGGGTTGGAGAGATAGGCAGGTTATCTCTCAATGCCATTCCAGGGAATCCTAAGAAGGTGAAGGCATCTCCTTGGGAATACCCTGAAGGAAATGGTGAGCCACTGTGTGAGACAGAATGCTGGACTGGATGGGCTGTGGCCTGTTCCAGCAAGGCTGTTCTTATGTTCTTATGTTATGTTCTTATGTCAGGTTAACACTGTCAAAAGTAGCATTTGGCATCACCTCTCACTTGACTCCAGTGAGTGACCACAAAACCAAAGGGGAGATTGACCAGAGGCAAGAAGGGACAGTCTCCACTCACTGGTTCCTCCTTCTCCATCCACACTGTGCTTAGGGGAGGGATGTCAAAAGGCAAAAACACATTTTGTGTTAGAAAATCCCCAATAGGTTCTATTGGCCAGGTGTGTCAGCAGCTGGTAGCCCTCCAGGTCTTGTTGACTGTAGGGCGAGGGATGGTTGGGTTTGGACTAGTAGCCATGTAAGTCTGTGCAGGCGTCTCAGACAAGAAGCAAAACAAAAATGAAAACGAAAAGATTCAAGATAAAAACATTGTGGCATCTTAAAGAGGAAATGCTGTCAAATTTATTTATTTATTTTGAAATAGCAGCCGTGTTAGCCTGTGTTTCAGGCATATCAGAGAATAAACAAAACAAAAACAAAAATGCTGTCGCACTTTGAAGACTAACTATTAAATTTTAATGGGAGCTTTCGTGGATCAAGGCCACTTTGCTTTTAAATTGTCATTTCCTGGATCAAGTCCATTAAGTAGGAAATGTCCCATTGACTCACACCATTTGCAACCTGTGCTGTTGTCTACTGAACTGATCTCCATTGGAAAAGGGCTGGATATCAAACAAAGGCCTTAAGACCATTGCAAGGCAGGACATTCCCTAGTGACTCACACTATTTGCAACCCATGACCGACCAATCGCTGCGTCTTTGCCTGGAGACCTTGTCTTAAATGCTCACCATGGAGTCCCAACTCTCTGAGGAAGTGGACTTGCAAAAGCTCACAGGTTTGGGCACTGAGTGTTGACTCTTATGATATCAGATCCTCATCCCTTGTACCCATTTTTTTGTTCTGTTCAAATAATAGATGATTGAAGTGAGTCATTTTGACTCCAAGAATACATGAGCTCTGATGGGACTGATGGTGTTCAAGTGACAGTAGAATCTCAGAGCTTCTTGTACTGGAGGATTCTGGGAGATGTAGTTCCATACAGAACATTCCTCAACAGGCAGACAGTAATGACAGGGTGAATTTTTTTGTTGTTCAGTCACACAGTCGATTCCGACCCTTTGCGACCCCATGGACCATTGTCCTCCAGGCGCCTCTGTCCTCCACCATCCTACTCAACCTGCCCAGCTCTGTGCCCATTGCATCTACAATACCATCCGGCCATCTCATTTTTGGCCGCCTCCTTCTTCTTTTGCCCTCCACCTTTCCCAGCATCAAGGCTCTCTCAAGTGAGTCCTCTCTTCTCATTGGCTGTCCAAAGTACTTTATATATACATATATACATACATATATACATATACACATACACACACACATACACACACACATATAGCTAGATAGCTAGATAGCTAGATAGATAGATAGATAGATAGATAGATAGATAGATAGATAGATAGATAGATAGATAGATAGATAGATAGATAGATAGATAGATAGATAGATAGATAGATATTAGGCCCACGTGCCTCCCTGTACCATCTTTCAATTTAATGGTCCATGGGTCAAGGAAATGAAATTAGATCAGGAATAGTGGTGGGGTGGGGACAATGCCTTGGAACCAGAGAAAAGATTGCTGATTGTTTCAGTTTTGGAAGTGGTAGCTATGTTAGTCTGTGCAAGCATATCAGAGAGTAAACAAAACAAAAGACAAAAAAAGCCGTGGCACCTTAAAGACCAACTCCTATATTTTAATGGTAGCTTTCGTGGACCAAGTCCACTTCATCAGACATAAGAGTGGATGTCATGGAATAGATTTATACATTTCTGGTACCGTACCTGTCAAGTATCCCATATTGGCCGGGATTTCCCATTTTTCGCCGTATTTGAATGGCAGGGAAAGGGGTTACTGCGCATGCACATCCACGGTGCACATGCGCAAATGGGTTACTGCCCACGCATGCACAGTAATTTTCCATATTTTGCAGAGCTGCGCTTGACGGGTATGCTGGTACTGGAGACCCAGAGTAGCTGGGCGAGGTTCATTGGACATGGAAATCAATGAGTTCTTTATCCTATGAATTAGGGGCCTGTCAGAAGACCCTCTCGAAGCCATAGCTCATGGCTGGGGCTTTCTTTACACACCATTCTGTGGCTTTCCTTACCGAGTCACTCTATCTCCTTTTAGGTCTTCTTTCCTTCTGCTGCCACCCACATTTCGTAACATGGTCGTCCTTTCCCGGCATGGCCTGCAGTCTCATGATGTCTCTAAAATATAACTCCAGGTCTCACTTGTAAATCAACTCTTTAGCACTGCTAAGAGAGACCTGGACAAGATCAGCAGATCAGATCCAAAGCAGGTTCCACACGTTTTAGAGTTTTCCCTAAAAGTAACCTAAGTGACGCACAAAATGTGTAGCATTGCAGGGGAGCCCGGTCTTTCCTTTTTGAATTGAAGCTGGGGAACAGGGTTCCGATCCAGAAGATGACCCTTGAATGCAGTGGTGGGCTCCAAAAAAAATTACTACCACACTGCGGGTGTGGTATGGCGGGCATGGCCAGGGGAAAAGCCCTGTGTTGCACCTGAATTAGGACTACTTTATTTCAAAACTTGCATGGGGGGCAGGGGGGGGGGGGCAGCCAGAATTTCTGCTACCAGTTCTGGCAAACTGGTGCGAACCTGCAGATGCCCAACACTGCTTGAATGTGGAAAGGGGAGGCTTCAAGATTTGGAAAAAAATCTTTTTCCAGCCCATGTCCAAGTCCAATTCAAGGAGGAGGAACCCTCAGGAGGAAGGAATTGGAAGATACCACAGACTCAAGTGCAGACACATGGGTCTCCTGGTATCTTGTGCCAGAAAATGGGGGTGATGTGGGAGTCAATAGGTTATGGATAGAGTTGAAGGAAGTAAAATGAATCTAAGAAAATGGGCCTTTTTGCACCAACACAGTCCTTTGCGAGTGCAGAGAAGAGTGATGGTCTTCGTATCCAACTCCGGGGGGTGTCGTACTCATCTTTGTTTACAGCCAGTGCTGTCTGCATCTGCAGACATTTCCATGGCCATGCGGCAGGCAGGACTAGACGCTGGAGTGCACAGAATGCAGCTACCTTTCCCACTGAAGTGGTACCTATTTACCAACTTGAAATGTCTTCCTTTCGAATGGCTAGGTTGGCAGGAGCCAACAGAGATGGGAGCTCACTCACTCCATTGCACAGCACTCAGGTCTCAAACTGCTGATCTGCCGACCTTCTGGTCATCAAGTTCAGCATCTTAACCACTAAGCCACTGCGGCCCCTTTCTTCACACCTACGCTAGTGTAATTCCATGTCCCACAAAATGCACTATTGAAGGCATGATGGGGGTTGCCCCAAACATACCTCCAGTGCTTTCAACACAACCAATTCTTGCCCTTTTCCTCTACACACACACACCCCCACACACACACTTTGTGTGCATGCTCACACCGCTGCAAAGGTATCCAGCACTGCGGTTCAATCCCAGAAATAGTTTCCAGAACTAATTTGGTCAGGGTGTTGCTTAGCGACTGGTGTCGCATTGTGGCAACAGAAACTCTATCAGACCATCTCTGCGCTTGGCACTGTTGGAAGGAAAGAAGGACAGGCAGGAAGAGACACCGACCGCCTGGGCAAAAGGAGGGTCCAATTTGCAAAAGAAGAAGGCAAGAAGGGATGCCAGCAATCCTTGCCCCGGAACAGGACTCCAAGCTCTGATTAGCAGCCCTATTCGGGATGAAAAGTGGCGCGGGATCACTTCGGAGACGTCTGCCTTGAAGGTGCCATCCTGCACACAGCGGCACATTTCCCCAAACTGTGGTTTGTGTGGACTCTGGTGCTTTTGAGCCTTTCCGGGATCTGTGCTTCTCCAATTCAACCTTCCTCATTTGTCAAATTACATTACTTGGAGGACTCAGAATAGGCTGAGGGTCGGAGTCACTCAATGCAAAACCAACAGGCTCACGTGGGGCTGATGGCAGTCAACAACATGTTGTGTGAATGAAGAGAGATGCAGAATCCATTGGCTCATTTCCTAGTCTGCCGATTTGTGCCAGAGACTTGCACCAATGAGGACTTAGGTTTGGCCAATGACCAAACCAAGAAAGTGGCTCCAGTTTGGCAATCCAGGATTTGATCAGGACACCAAAGAAGAAGAACCAGAAATATGCACCGATGAGGACTTACGTCTGGCCAATACCAAAGCCAAGAAAGTGGCTCCAGTTTGGCAGTCCAGGGTTTGATCAGGACACCAAAGAAGAAGAAACTGTAAGCTAAGGAACTTAATGACACGTGTCAGATGCTTTTTTGAGGCTGTCGATGAGGAGCTTCTAAACCACTTTTTTAAAAAAAAAACAGTACGATCAGAGTGCTGTGGAAAAACAAGTGATTAATGACGATAATGAATGTTGTCACAGAAGTCTGAAAAGCAAAGAATCGAGGGAATTTGCTATTTCATCTCTCCATGGTTGGAGGAATCGAGGCACTGCCAAAACTGCCTTTGCAAGCTGCTGACACAATTTAGGAGGAACGCTTTTCTATGTCTCCAAGAATTTCATGCGCCTTGAGAAATGGCTCTCTGTCCCCTTCAAGCAGCAAAAGATTGGATTGAACTTCCTCTCTTTGCACCTTACACGCAAAATTAGGAAAATCCCTCCCAGAAATCAGAAGTTTACATTTCAAACTTGGTTGCTTTACTCTTTTCTCCTCAGTTGCCACTGCCGATACCACGGCTCCGATCGTACAAACAACTCGACCTCACGTGCATTATTAGCTCACTCTATTGCCATCCACAATAGGCCAGACTACACCATACCTGTCAACCTTCCCAGATTGGCCGGGATTTCCCAGTTTTCGGCGCTGATTTGCGCCATTTACCGCCCCGCGCTGCTGAAACCCCGGAATTTGGCAGTGGGGGAAAGGAGGTACTGCGCAGCCCTTCTGCGCAGGTCGCCTTCTATGCATGCGTAGAAAGGTTTTACGCTTGCCTAGAACCCTTCTACGCTTGCGCAGAACCCTTCTACGCATGCGTAGAAGGCTACGCATATGTAGAAGGGGGCTACGCAAGTGTAAAACCCTTCTACGCATGCGTAGAAGGCGACCTGTGCAGAACCATTCTGCGCAGGTCCCGGATTGGCCGGAGCCGCAGTTGACAGGTATGGACTACACAGATGTGCAGTTCCGATACTACACACTAGAAATGTTTGTCAAAATACAAAACAAATATTATTTCCCTTGCCACCTAAGACTGAAACATAAAATCGCATCCAAGCAGAAAGATTCCTGACAAAATGCCTGTTAATATACAACCGCAGTAGCAATAGCAAATAACTTTATATACCGCCCTATAGAACTTAGTGCACTCTCTGGGCGGTTCACAAGTTAATTAGCATTTTGCCCCCAACAAGCTGGGTCCTCATTTGACCAATCTTGGAAGGATGGAAGAGACTGAGTCAACCTAGATACCCATCAGAATCAAACTCACAATGTTGATTGCAGTACAGCAATTTAATTGTTGCACCCCCAGGGCTCTCTAAATGGCCTTTTAAAAGTAGCTTTTGGAAGTAACATAAAGGTAAAGGTAAAGGTTTCCCTTGCTCGAAAGCCAGTCGTATCCGACTCTAGGGTGCAGTGCTCATCTCTGTTTCTAAGCCGAAGAGCCAGCGCTGTCTGCTCCTGCAGACGTTTCCGTGGTCATGTGGCAGGCATGACTAGACACCGGAGCGCACGGAACGCTGTTACCTTCCCACCGAAGTGGTCCCTATTTATCTACTTGCAATTTCTTGCTTTCGAACTGCTAGGTTGGCAGGAGCTGGGATGAAGACGGGAGCTCATTTCCGTCCTGCAGTACTCGGGAATCGAACTGCTGACCTTCCGCTTCCTAGTCAGCGCCTTAGCAACTTGAGCCACTGCAGCACCATATAACATATAAGTTATAAGTTATAACTTATATAACATATAAGTTATATAAGTTATAACTTATATAACATATAAGTTATATGCAGTAACATATAAGTATAATATTTTACCCTATATACTGTATTTTATATGTATTTTTGAAAATAAAAAAAGAAAGTAACATGTAAAATTGACTTTGTAGCAGTAGCTACTTTACTGAGTATTCAAAAAGTAACTAGTTAAGGCAACTTAGTCACTTGTAACTAATTACATCTCTGTAGTCACCACTTATGGGGCTATTGACAAAATGGTTTCAGGCCTTTGGACAATTGGAGGGAGAACTCCAGAAATTGGTTAAATGGTAAAGCTGCTAAGGGTGTCCTTGCGTTGGAAAATAGCCATTGCGCCCTGTGGTTATTTGATTTGGAAATTCACCATTCTTATCAGATGGGATGCAGGTCACATTCCACCCCATCATCAACCTTTTCTCTTCCTTCCTTCTTTCCTTCCTTCCTTCCTTCGGTCCTGCCTCTGCCAATCCTTTTTGTCAGTAACAACGACCCAGCAACAAGGTGACAGGATGATCCAGCGCTAATCTCATATGCATAAGAAATTTAAAATAAAATAAAATAGTAGGCTAATTGAAGGAGAGGAAAGAATATTTTCCCAGTCCTGAACATCACAGCCCAGTGACCTACATCACTGAAGTGCCACCTACAGACATTACTAAGGATTGGTTACTAAGAATTGGATCACAACTAACCACTGGCCCTTTGAACCAGGGCCGGAAAGGGGATTGATGTCATGCATGCAACATTGCTTGGCCATTCTGGGAACCAGTTCTGCCTCTAGCTGCTGGAGCATGAATGGCCTTTTCTGAGTCCCCTTCAGTTCCTTGGGGAATTGAGTTTCTGCTTGATTCCCCATCCCTCAGCTGTTTGGGATTTCCTGAATGCTTGGAAAGGGGGAGGGTTGTTCAGTTACTAAATCAGGGTATTACTAAGCTTGCCTCTGCATTGCTCAAAGCCCAGAAATGCTCCCTATTTTGACTACGAAGCCTAGTCTGGCTGGGGTGGGGTGGGTGGGGGTGGGGGTGTTTCCTGGGATTTGTAGTCCAAAGTGGGAACATTTCCAGACTTTGGACCCGAGAGCCCTCATAGCAAAGTGGTGCAGCCAAAACTCTGCTCACAATCTGAGTTTGATCTTGATCAATGTTAACTCAACCTTCCATCCTTCTGAGATCAGTAAAATGAGTCTCCCACATGTTGGGGGCAATGTGCTAATGACCTGCAAACTGCCCAGAGAAGCGGGGTGGCTGGTATATAAGTGTATTTGCTATTGGTATTTCCTTTTTAAAGACCTGTTTCAGACAAGCCGCTGTGAACAGATTCCCACTGGCTCACTAACAACTTCTTTCTTCTTCTTCTTCTTTTGCATGCTTCTGCGCACTGTTCAGTGTTCTTCCTCCAATCCCTTCCTCTCTATGTCCTTCATTCCTTCTCTCCATCCCACCATGCCTTGGTATGCTGGAACCTGCCTATCGCTGACTCAGATCCTTCATCCATCCAACCTATTATCATCAACACTGGTTGGCAGCAAGAGATGCTCTCTAGGATTTGATGATAAAGCAGGAAAAATCCGTTTGAGGCACAAGGAATAATAATATATTGTTGATTTTAATATCACAATTTATAATAGTTCACAGCCTTCCAGTAATTCTATGTTGTAAAAGTTGACCAGTTAAACAACTCTTTCGGGGGAACTTCCCTTCTTCAGACAACTTAATAGCTTTACTTTCCAACTTCTGTGAAGACAATTATTACATGCTAAGTTGAATAACAATACATTTAAATATACTGTGCTTATTAATAATAATAACCCACCTGGTTTCATCATGCTAAATGTATATATTGTTTGTGTCATATGGTAATTCTTATGTTGCCTCCTAACCTCACATTGTGTTTTCTTTCTGGGCTGTGGACGTTACTGTTTCTAAATGCTAAATCCTTTTATATAGTCATGAACCAGGTGAGTATAATGAAAGCATGCCACTCCCGGTCCTCCAGATTCAACTCCATGTGTTATACATACCTGTCAACCTTCCAAGATTGGCAGGGATTTCCCGATTTTCGGCGCCGATTTGTGCCATTTCCCACCCTGCGCTGCCGAAACCCCGGAATTTGGCAGCGGGGGTGAGGAGGTACTGCGCAGCCCTTCTGTGCAAGTCGCGTTCTACGCATGCGTAGAAGGCTACGCTTGCATAGAAGGGGGCTACGCAAGCGTAAAACCCTTCTACGCATTCGTAGAACGCGACTTGCGCAGAACCGATCTGCGTAGGTCCCGGATTCGTCGGAGCCGCGGTTGACAGGTATGCTGTTATACTGCATACTTAGTTTTAAGGGCTAATTATTCTAACACTTGCTATATTTCATGGGATATATCTATGTAAGCACATGTCACCACAATATAATTAACTACAAAACTTCAAGAAGATTAAGCCAGGAAATGCTGGCAATTAATGTTCAAAACAACAGTGGGAAGAGGTCTCTTCATCTTTGAGTCCCGGCTGAATAAGTGTTTGTGTATTGGAGAGGCCCTGCAAGATTCTTCCTTTGCCCACCCTGGAGTGTGATTCCCCTCCCCTTCCAAGTACTCCCCAGATCCATCCCTACTTAGCGTCCAAAATCAGATGAGATCAGCAGCCAAGTCCTGGGGATGGATTGGGTTAAAGTTGTCCTACTGTAATCAATCTTTCTTTCGTGTCCCGATCAAATCCCAGACTGCCAAAATGAAGCCACTTTCTTGGCTTTGTCAGGGGCCAAGTTCGGTGCATGTCTCTGGCAGCAATCGGCAGACCAAGAAATGAGCCAATGGATTCTGTATCTCTCCACATTCACAGCATGTGTTGTTGTTCACCATCAGCCCCCACTTGAACCTGTTGGTCTTGCATTTAGGGACTCCAACCCTCAGCGTATTCAGAGTCCTCCAAGTTACGTAGGGGAGGTTGAGTTCCTCAGCCATATCTTCCTTTAATGTTATTCCTGTGAGCTCCTTCCTCCATCTTCCTCCATCTTCTAATTTGGTTTTGCTCTTGCCTACCCTCAAGAATGTTTGTTCTTGCCATAAAGCTCTTCCTGGATCTGAGCTGGTGGCCTTGAGGCTCATCTCCATTCAGAGGATGTTGAGGGTCCTTCTCTTGATTTATTTATTTATTACATTTCTATACCGCCCATTTGGCTTAGTTCTCTCGGCATCTGCTGCTACTTTGCTCCTGATCTTAGGTGGAGTGATACCAAAAAGAGAGTATATCTTCTAGGTTTCAGGCCTCCTGTCGCTCTACTCATGGCTTCATTAACAGCTGAAATCAATGGGATTCAGGGAAAGTGTTGATTCACCATAGGGCAGTTGACTCCACAGGTCTAATCTAGCAGAGGGATTTAAGTCACTGTCTTTTGGGTAGATTATTAGTCAAAATAATGCCTGCTGATTTGCCTAATTTCATTTAAACCCCATTGTGTGGGCCTTGTTGTTGCATTGGACAACTTTGGCACTGAGTAGGAAGCAACAAAGCCTCCAGAAGTCCTGGGAAACCAAGATGGGTTTGGACCGCTTGCTGTGACATTTCTCCTACGACATAATAACATTTCCTGCAGTAACCCTGTTATTTAGCCTGCTTGGCGGTCGCCTCTTAGAAAGGTCCCAGCAGTATGGAACCTTTCTGATAATTGTTACTGATGCATTTTCGTGGCATTTTCGGGTGCTGTGGTCTTACTGTGACCCCAAATGTGAGGCTGGTTGTTCAGGTGGGCATGACTTTTCTTAGGTAAAGGTAAAGGCCACCCTTTTCTTAATGTCAAGTAATTGAATGGAGACAGAGTCTGGGTTGGCCAGTTAGAGCAGGGATTTTCAACCTGTGGCCCATGGGCCGGATGCGGCCCATGGCACCATTTCATGTGCCTCCCCCACTGCCTCCACCACACCAGGAAGTGCCATGTGGTGGAGGAAGGGCAAAATGGCCGTCTGACCCCTGAAGCTGTCTGAGGGAGTGTGACCCAGCTGATACCTGTCAAGTATCCTGGATTGGCCAGGATTTCCCGTATTTCCTCCATTTTACCGCCGCCATCCCGTAATTTGACCAGTGCGGAAAGTAGTTACTGCGCATGCAAGTATGCACAGAACCCTTCTGTGCAGAAGGGTTCTGCGCAGGTCCTGTATTTTCCAGAGCCACGCTTGACAGGTATGACATGGCCCCTGGCTTTAAAAGGTTGAGAACTCCTGGGCTAGAGGGCAGAAAACACGGATTGTTTGAAGAGCAATCTGCAGGTGGAGAACCTAGTGAAGGCATCTCTAAAGGTGAGATACCTGCACCTGAGTTTTCTTCTGCTTCTCTGGAGATGCAGTGGTTAAACTACTGTAAATGTTGTGAGTTTGATCCTGACAAATGTTTCCCCATTTGTGGGGTTAAGATTTTCCTAGATGCTGGGAACACACAAATCCACTGATGCCCCTTTCTTATCTGAACAATTCTTGGCTACTTTGTGAATGGGCTCCAAGATGACTCAGCCTCTTCCATCCTTTCGAGGTCAGTAAAACAAGTAGGTTGGGGGCAAAATATGAATTAACTTGCAAACTGTCCAGAGAGTGCGCTAAGCCCTATGGTGGTGGTATAGAAGTGTAATTGGTATTCTCTATAATGCCAGGTGTTTGTTTTGTAATTCCTCATGTTGTAATTCCCCACATTGTAATGCCAAGTGTTTGTTTTGTAATTCCCCACATTTGAAATGGAATAGGGGTCATTGAGAGCTGTTCCAAATAACAACCAGACATCGTCTACCACTGCCAGCTGTGGGAAGCTGTATTGATTTGCATGATCTTGCTTTTTATGCTTTTGTATGGATTTTATCTTTTTAAATTCTTGTTTTTATTTTCTTAAGGGGTTAGGGAGGGTGTTGATGACCAGAAGGTGAACCTTGATGACCAGAAGGTCGGCAGATCAGCAATTTGAGACCTGAGTGCTGTGCAATGGAGTGAGTTCAATGAACTGAACTACCAAAGACTTAAGCAAAACAACCAGCCTCTTATCAGTCTCTGAAAGACCTTGGAAGACTGCTGCGAGGCAGTGAGATTATGAGTTTGTGTAAATACGTTATATACATACCTGTCAAGTATCCTGGATTGACTGGCATTTCCCGTATTTCGGCGCCGATTTTCATCCTTTCCCGCCCAGAGCTGCCGCTATCCCGGATCTTGGCAGCAGGGGAAAGGAGTTACTGCGCATCCCTTCTGCGCAGGTCCTTTCTACGCATGCATAGAAATTTTCTACGCATGTGTAGAACCCTTCTACGCATGCATAGAAGGGTTCTGTGCAGAAGGGGATGCGTAGAACCCTTCTACGCATGCGTAAAACCTACCAGCGCAGAACGGTTTTGGGCAGGTCCATTGTACACATGCGTAAAAGCCTTCTACGCATGCGTACAATGGACCTACGCAGAACCGTTCTGCACAGGTCCCGTATTGTCCGGAGCCGCGCTTGACAGGTATGGTTATATAAGAGAAGCTATCTTTGTTTATGTTTTGCACTGAGAAATATCACCACCTGAAAAGTAAAGGCAGGTTATTTTCTGTTGAACTGTGTTGCTGTTCTTCTATGTGTGTGCCATCCAACGCACACCACTTCCACTTGCATAACTCTGCTACTCTGCTACTGCTGAACACGCGCACACACAATAAAACTTAACGAAAGCTTTGATGTTACATTGTTCCTTTAAAGCTTTGTTCCTCAGAAACGGAACCTGCTGTGATTAATTAAACCACAGTACTACCTTCTTATGGGTTTTGTTGCTTAATTAAACCTTCAAATTCATTACACTATTCCAAAAAAATCTGCTACTCTCTGGTTACTTCAGAAATGAGATGCAATCAGTTGATTGGCCCTGGCCTTACAAATCCTCCTGAACTCTCTTATTTTATTTTGTTTCAGCCTGGTTGGGTTGAATGGGAGCTCTGAGAACATGGGCCATGTTGTCCTTTGCATGTGCCAATGCGTGTTCTAGGGCTTGTGAAAAAAACAAAATGCCTGTCCACATTGGGCTTTGTGGTGTAGGCTAGGTCTGGATTCCTGGGTTTGCTTGAGGATGGGCAGAGTGAGCTAAATGATGTTCAGCCTACTCCCCCAGTCCAAACAGCATAAATGATCTAATTGCCTATATTGAAAGAGGCTAGTAAGCTGCTTCCTGATACAGACAAACTGAACACTTTCCCTGCTGTTCTGCAGAGGGGCAGGGAAAGTGGAATTATTTCCCCCTGTTATTTGAATGATGTGCTGCATCACTTAGTAAGAAGAAATCTACTTCCTTTTTCTCTGTAGTGCCAATTGAAACCACAGCTGTGGGTGGCTTCTTGGTTGACTCTACACAAAAAGAGAAAGAAAAATGCTTTTTGGTCATCTAGAGTTGTGTTGGAGGACTTGAGTTTTCACAAAGGGCTGGTTATTTTCTGTTGAACTGCATTGCTGGGGTCAAGGTTTCGTCACAAACAACTTCTTCATTGTGTGTAAGCTAAAAGAGAAAGGCAGTTTGTTAATATGTGTGGTTTGGGGGTTTTAAAATCTATATTTAATCTCCAGCATCTTTCTGTTATCAGGGTTGCTAGGATGTTATTAGTATTAACACCTTCAGAGGTTCACTACCTGTATCAGTAATACCACTGTCACTTGGAAGCCCGTTAATCATAATAATTGCATGCCATCAAACCAATTCTGGCTTGTGGCGACCCTTTCCAAGGTTCTTTAGGCACATAAAATGCACAGAAGTGGTTTAACCATTCCCTTGGGGGGGGCACCCTGGGACTTGTACAGCTTGCCCAAGGCTAAGCAGGATGACTCTGTTCACTGGAGGCTCCATGGAGGTTCAATTCCTTACCTTTGGCTCCACAGCCAGATACCTAAACCAATGGCTCTCCAGCCACTGGAAACTCCTTACCAGGTATCAGTAGGCAAGGGTCAACAATACACTGTGTGAATGTGGAGAGATGCAGAATCTGGCTTGTTTTCTGGTCTACTGATTGCTACTGGAACCATGTATCAATGAGTATTTAATGTTGGCCAACGACTAAAACCAAGAAGGTGTCTTTATTTTGGCAGTTCAAAGTTTGATGTGGCCACGAAGGAGGAGATGGTGATGGTGCAATGGTTCATTCCAGCTGGTCCCAATCTAGCATTTAGGATCACTCTCTTCCAACACCTGGATATACTATTCTCTATGGGCCAAAATAAATGGACTGCTATCCACGAATGCTCAAAAGTTGTTCATCTTACAAATAAAGACTTTTCTGTTTTGTTTCTCTGGCTGCTGAAACAGTCTAACGCAGCTACCTTGGACATGTTCTGTGTTGGGGGAAAATAATAGATCTTTTGAAATGATTGTCTCGGCAGTGCTTTGACGCCCTTTCCACATCCTAGAGAGGTGATTTGCTCACTGCCAGATCGTAAATTCCTGCTTCACTTCCCATATAACTGCTTGTCTTTCTCCTCTCAAAGACTGAAGGGTGTAACTTGACAGGGGGGACGAAGCAGGAGAAAGATGCATGATGTCTGTCTGGAACGACAGAAGGTGTGATGTTAAAGAGGCTGCCGTGCCCTTTTTGGCACACTTGCACATTGCTGTCACTCAAAGCAAACAGCTGCTCTGTCGGATGCTCAGGCATGAGATGGGTATTCATTAATTGCCCTTGAATACATTTTCGCCACCCTGTCAGCATCAACAGGATAAGGTGGGGGTTAACCCCATCTTCATGCAGCAAAACAAGTTTGTGGCAATTGAATAACTGAAAAGTTCAGGCTGGCCTTGGCTTCTGTGGGTTTCTTCTTTGCTTCTTCTTTTACATGATTCTAACTGTTTCCGCTGACATTATTTGGTGTTCTTGTAATGATATTTTCTCCCCACCTTCCTCTGGGTCTTCCTTGTAGTCTTTGTCCTTCCCCTCTTTCCACATATGACGCCTTGCAAGGTATGGAATTCCAAGACATTCTCTCCACTTTATTGGTAGTCTCTGGGTGTAGTGCAAGGCTGGTTCTATTCCAATTCTTTCCCTTATAATCTCATTCCTGATTTTATCTCTTCTAGTCACTCCTGCAGCCTTCCTCAAACATTTCATGTCCATGGTGACTAACATTTGCTTATGTTTTGTTGTGAGTGTCCATGTTTGGCACTGGTAACATAAGATGGGGACGAAGAGGCTATGTATGGGGTGTTGCTTTGTGTTGATTGGTATTGCCTTGTAGTGCAGGGGTTAAACTGCTGTCCTTCAGCCAAAACATTGTGGGTTCGATCCGTGACAGGGATCCAGGTTGATCCATCCTTCCAAGGTTAGTCAAATGAGTATCCAGCATGTTGGGGGGGCAAAATGCTAATTGCTTTGTGAATGACCCAGAGAATGCACTAAGCCCTTCTATGGGACAGGTGGAGAAATGCTATTGCTGTAGTCTCTAATTGTGGTCTTGTGGTCCTTCAAGATGAACCGGTTTTATTTAGCATAGCTTCAATACTAAAGTTCATGAAAAACACCTGTGAGGCTTCTGGGTACCACAAGGCCCTTCTTCTTCTTGTGCCATATCCGATTCCAAATATTTGCGATCAGCCATGGAGACTCTCCTGAGAATGGAGTGGCCTTTCATCTGCCTTCCACATCGCAGCGTGACACCCATAGTACCACTGGTCCAGTTCCACAAGTCACTTTCTGGTCCTGAGCCCTTTTGGCACACAAAATCCTCCTCAGCCCAAGGCCAGGATGGATGAAGCTGCTGCCCTCCATCAAGGACCTACCAGGCAGGCAGAGCTCAGAAGCCTCAATGCGTGGATGAGGCGGTGGTGTCGAGAGGAGGGCTTCAGATTTGTCAGGAACTGGAGAACATTTTGGGACAAGCCAAATCTGTTCAGGAGGGATGGGTTGCATTTAAACCATGATGGGACCAGATTGCTGGCACTCAACATCAAAAAGGCTGCAGAGCAGCTTTTAAACTGATAACTGGGGGAAAGCCGACAGGAGCTGGGCAGCATCCGGTTCGGGAAAGTGTGTACTTGAGTAGTGAGGAGGATGCAAAAATTACTGAGCAGAGCGAGGAGCTAGTCACTAGCATTCTAGCAGAAGGATGCAAGAGGCAGTCTAACAATGCAACTGGACACAAAAGACTGTGTCAGAAAAGCATATATAAATGCTTGTATACAAATGCCAGAAGCCTCCGGAACAAAATAGGGGAGCTGGAATACTTAGCAATAGATAAGAATATTGATATTATTGGTATCACTGAAACCTGGTGGACGGAGGATAACCAATGGGATACAGTTATCCCAGGCTACAAACTGTACAGGAAGGATAGGAAGGGGCAAATGGGAGGTGGTGTAGCCTTGTATGTCAAAGAAGTGATAAAATCGTATGAATTGGAATATCTAGGTGATTTGGAGTCACCATTAGAAGCTCTGTGGGTAAGAGTACCAGGCCACAAGGATGGTCTAACAGTAGGCATATACTATCGGCCTCCGACCCAAACTCTTGAGGGAGACTGGCAGTTGGAGAATGTTGTAAAGGAGGCATCCAAGAAGGGAAGCCTGGTTATAATGGGGGACTTCAATTACCCTCACATAGACTGGGTGAACTGTTGTTCAGCACATGATAAAGAGATAAAGTTCCTAGATATGCTAAATGATTGTTCCCTGGGACAGATGGTTGAAGACCCAACTAGAGGTACAAGAATCCTTGACTTGATCCTGAGTAATACTCAGGATCTGGTGCAAGATGTTAATGTGACTGATCCAATAGGGAACAGTGACCACAACTCAATTATGTTTAACTTGATCATAGACCGCAAGTCACTGATAAAATCTAACACAGAGACCTTAAATTTTCAAAAAGGAAATTTCCCAAAGATGAGGAAACTAGTAAAAAAGAAACTGAAAGGGAAAATTGAGAGAGTCCAAACACTCCAAGAGGCATGGAGGCTGTTTACAAAAACAATAACAGAGGCCCCATTGGAATGCATACCCAAAAGGAAAAAGGGCACTGCCAGGTCCAAGAGGACTCCGATGTGGCTTACAGGAGCTGTTCGGGAAGTGATCAAGAGCAAGCAAAGCTCATTTAGAAGATGGAAGGCTTGTCCGAATGAGGACAGCAGGCAGAAACATAAATTCTGGCAGAACAAATGCAAGGCAACAATCAGGAAAGCAAAGCAAGACTTTGAGGAGCGTATAGCTAAAAATACTCAGAGGAATAACAAAGACTTCTTTAAGTACATTAGAAGTAAGAACCCAGCTAGGAAGGCCATTGGACCATTAGATGACAATGGAAGGCAAGGGGTTATTAAAGAGGAAACAGAGATTGCAGAGAGACTCAATGAATTCTTTGCTTCAGTATTCACTGAAGAAGACAGAGGCCACATGCCCAAAACAGAGCCTATCTTCGTAGGGAGGGAAACCGAAGAATTAAGCAAGATAGAAATAACCAGGGAGGAGGTCCTTGCATGTCTTGTTAAGCTAAACACTAACAAATCACCAGGACCAGATGGCATCCATCCACGAGTTCTCAGGGAACTTAAAGATGAAATTGCTGATCTCCTAGCCAAAATATATAATCTTTCCCTCAAATCAGGCTTTGTGCCTGATGACTGGAAGGTAGCGAATGTAACACCAATTTTCAAAAAAGGATCCAGGGGTGATCCAGGAAATTACCGGCCTGTCAGTTTGACATGTGTCCCAGGTAAAGTGATGGAAACCATCCTAAAAGATAGAATTAATAGGCACATAGAAGAGAAGGTGCTGCTAAAGGAGAGCCAACATGGCTTTTGCAAGGGCAAATCATGCCTCACTAATCTGTTGGAATTTTTTGAGAGTGTCAACAAGCATGTGGATAAGGGGGATCCAGTTGACATTGTTTATCTGGACTTTCAGAAGGCTTTTGACAAGGTCCCACACCAAAGGCTCTTGAATAAACTTACCAGTCATGGAATAAAGGGACAGGTCTTGTCCTGGATCAGCAACTGGCTAAGGTACAGGAAACAGAGGGTAGCACTAAATGGACACTTCTCCAAGTGGAGGGAAGTAAAGAGTGGGGTCCCCCAAGGTTCAGTACTGGGACCCCTGCTTTTCAACCTCTTCATAAATGATCTAGAGGTAGGAGTAAAAAGCAAGGTAGCCAAATTTGCTGACGACACTAAATTATACAGGGTAGTGAAAACTGTGAGAGATTGTGAAGAGCTCCAGAGGGATCTCTTGACACTGGGGGAGTGGGCAAAACAGTGGCAAATGAGCTTCAACATCAGTAAGTGCAGAGTGATGCATGTTGGGGCAAAAAACCCCAATTACATTTATAAACTGATGGGGTCTGAACTCTCTGCGACAAACCAGGAAAGGGACCTTGGTGTCCTGGTGGACAGCTCAATGAAGGTGTCAACCCAGTGTGCCTCAGCAGTGAAAAAGGCAAACTCAATGTTAGGGATCATTAGGAAGGGTATAGAAAATAAGTCAGCAAGTGTCATTTTGCCTCTTTATAAATCTATGGTGAGGCCCCATCTGGAATACTGTGTACAGTTCTGGTCGCCATACCTCCAGAAGGATATTATGGAGTTGGAGAAAGTACAGAGGAGGGCAACCAGAATGATTAGGGGACTGGAACACCTTCCTTACCATCTGAGGCTGCAACGGTTGGGCCTTTTCACTCTTGAACGACGGCGTCTAAGAGGTGACCTGATTGAAGTTTATAAAATCATGCACGGTGTGGACAAAGTAGATAAGGAAAAACTGTTTTCCCTATCGCACAACACTAGAACTAGGGGACACCCCATGAAACTTTTGGGTACTAGTTCTCAAACAAATAAGAGAAAGTACTTTTTCACCCAGAGGATTACTGGTCTATGGAACTCCCTGCCAGAAGAAGTGGTGACAGCTGTCAGTCTTGACAGCTTCAAGAAAGGATTAGACAAGTTCATGGAGAACAAGGGGATCAATGGCTATAATTATGGATACCTAAGGACAACCTCCGGGTTGGAGAGAGAGGCAGGATATCTCTCAATGCCATTTATTTCCAGGGAATCCTAAGCAGGTGAAGGCATCTGCTTGGGAATACCCTGAAGGAAATGGTGAGCCACTGTGTGAGACAGAATGCTGGACTGGATGGGCTGTGGCCTGTTCCAGCAAGGCTGTTCTTATAAGATGGATTCGAGTGGGATTTAATCCATTTGGGGACCCTCACCCTTCCCTGTGGACTTTGGCACCCAAGGCCATTAGTCCTCAGGATGGTCAGGTTAATTAACCGGCGCCTGACACTCGGCATTGAGTCGCTGGCAGTATGGTCTATACTCTCTTACCATAGCAGGATAACCTGGCCAGACTGTGATGCCAGCTGACGGATCCAAAGGGTGGTTCTGAAGACTAGGTCAGCCACAAGCCCCGTCAAGCCCCTGGTGTCTTCCAAATGGATCGTCCAGATCCACTTTTCTGGAGCTGGAGATTGCCAGGTTGGCTGGAGAAGGGAAAGGGAAACTTCCTGAACAGCTCCATGTTCTTGCTGAGGAAACGTTCCAAGGCCGAAGCTGTCACATCCTTCATCGCAAACATGTGCCAACGTGTTATCAGCGATTAGTCAGGGAATTGTTGACATTTCCTTACAAATTGTGTATTTCGTCTCCTTGATGCATGTGTTATGCCTGGCTGCTGCTAGGGGAGACGTGTGTTTGTTTGAACCCTGGCAACTCACTGGAGGAGATAACATTAAAAAAAGACAGCCAGATTGGGCCACTAAAACCATACAAGATCCTATGTGTCCGTGATGGTGAAACTTGGCACTCCAGATGTTCTTGGACTTCAATTCCCAGAGGCCCCCATGAATCCACATGAATGGGTTTACTGCGATTCATCCGGCCCATGCCGCCCTCGTCGCTCCTGGAAGCGGAATTAAAACACGCCCGGACGGTTAAGGCTCTTCCAGGTTAACCCTTCTTCCGTAGGGGCGCATTTTACTTCCGCTTCCAGGAGCGACAAGGGCAGTGCAGGCCAGATGAATCGCAGTAAACCCATTCTTGCAGAATCATGGGGGCTTGGGCTTTTGGGAATTGAAGTCACAGAACATCTGGAGTGCCAAGGTTTGCCATCACAGATCTAAACAGAGGCATCATCTAAATCAGGAGTTCTCAACCGTTTTAAGTCAGGCGAGGCTGGGTCACGCTCCCTCAGACAGTTTCAGGGGCTGGATGGTCATTTTGCCCTTCCTTCACCACATGGCACTTCGTGGCGTGGTGGAGGCGGAGGAAGGCCACATGAAATGGTGCTGTGGGCTGCATCCAGCCCGTGGGCTGCAGGTTGAGAATCCCTGATCTAAATCGGGGTAGCACTGCAGTGGCTTAATGGTTAAGATGCTGAGCTTGGAGACTGGAAGGTTGGGTTTTGATACCTGAATGCTGCATGGTGGATCTTGGGGGACATGCAAGGAGCCTCATTTGGGCGTCCCCTGAGCAGAGTTTCCCCAACCAAAATCCTTTCAACCCAGAGTACTTTCTGACATGAAATGTATTTGTTTATCTAAATGGAGCCCAGCAAGGTGAGCTTTTGGTTTTATTTTATTTGTGGAAGAGGCCCTTCTCATGGAGGGGAGGAGATGAAAGAGTATGAAACCAGGCATCATCTTCTTCCTCTGCCTTATCCGAATCCAAATATTGGCGATACTCATGGTGATCAGCCATGAAGACTGTCCTGAGAATATAATGCAGCAGTGGCCTTTCATCTGCCTTCCACATCGCAGCGTGACACCCATAGTACCACTGGTCCAGTTCCACAAATCACTTTCTGGTCCTGAGCCCTTTTGGGATGCAAAGTCCTCCTCAGCCCAAGGACAGGATGGATGGAGCTGCTGCCCTTCATGAAGATGGGTTCCAGTTGGATTTAATCCACTTGGGGACCATCACCCTCCCTTTCCTGTGGACGTCAGCACCCAAGGTCATTAGTCTTCAGTGGAAGGCCACTGCATCATACAGTATGGTTCCCAGGACACTTTTCATGGCTGATCACCATGAGGATACCCAATAGTCGGAATCGGATCTGGCACTTGAAGAAAAAGAAGATCCATGTGGACTTAGGGTTGTCAGGTTAGTTAACTGCCACCTGACACTCGGTGTTGAGTCACTGACAGTATGGTCTACTCCATTACCATAGCAGGATAACCTGGCCAGGCTGTAAGCCAGGCTTAGCAAATGGAATTGGCCGTGGTAGAAAATCAGCTGAGCAGATGCCACAGGAAGAATGGGCCGCTCTCCAGTGGACGGGTCCCAAACCATCCTTCCCAGGTTTAACGGCCAGAAGGATTGGCATCCCAGAGAAAGCCATTGGGCTCAGCCTTGCCTCTTGTGTCAAGAACACAGCCATCTCTTGGACTCAGTGGCTTTTCCTCTGGCTCCCAAAATGAGACCTGGCCCTTTTCCCACCCTGGATGGAGTTTCCCCAACAGAAGCTGTCAGTTGGCTAAAGTTTCCCTGGGCTCCACATCTCCATCCCTTGACTTATCTCTCCTGGAGAAATTACAGGTTGCTGTGCAGTCTCAGAGCAAGCTGACCCTTGTAAAGAGAATTATGGCTGCCTTATAAAACTTAATATATGAAGATTACAGAGCTTGGGAAAAAGCAGCCGAGAGACCTTTGGAGTCATAAAGGCGAAAGCTTTTAAGGCGATGTTGCCAGCTTTCAGACCTGAAAGTTCTTGGATGGAAATTCACCTTCCTGGTGATGGTTCCCAATATATGCATTATTAGTGCGCTTATTTCTTATCAGGCATAACAGGTTTTTGTACATAGGAACATAAGAACAGCCTTGCTGGAACAGGCCACAGGAGCCCATCCAGTCCAGCCTTCTGTCTCACACAGTGGCTCACCATTTCCTTCAGGGTATTCCCAAGCAGTGGGAATATTGCAGTGTACTGCAGGGTACTGCAGTGGCTCAAGTCGCTAAGACGCTGACTGGGAAGCGGAAGGTCAGCAGTTCGATTCCCGAGTACTGCAGGACGGAAATGAGCTCCCGTCTTCATCCCAGCTCCTGCCAACCTAGCAGTTCGAAAGCAAGAAATTGCAAGTAGATAAATAGGGACCACTTTGGTGGGAAGGTAACAGCGTTCCGTGCGCTCCGGTGTCTAGGCATGCCTGCCACATGACCACGGAAATGTCTGCAGAAGCAGACAGCGCTGGCTCTTCGGCTTAGAAACAGAGATGAGCACTGCACCCTAGAGTCGGATACGACTGGCTTTCGAGCAAGGGAAACCTTTACCTTTACCTATTCCCAAGCAGATGCCTTCACCTGCTTAGGATTCCCTGGAAATGGCATTGAGAGATATCCTGCCTATCTCTCCAACCCCGAGGTTGTCCTTAAGTATCCATAATTTCCTCCAAATGAATGCATTATTGTCAGGCTTTTTTCAGCTGGAGAATTCTGTCTCAACATCCAACAAGCATGAATCTTGAAAATTCATTTGAGTTTGTGGACTGATTTTGTGTGAACTGATGAAAGAAATCCTCAGTGAAATGGGCGTTGAAGAGGTCCCTCGCTTGCACTTTCTGGATGCTTGGTTGAGTTGCCACCACGTTCTTCACTCAGGGCTTGTTTTGTGGCTCAGTTGTAATTGTGATGATGTACAGCGTACATGAGATTATGTGATGATTATGAGGTACATGAGATGGGCGGGTTGGGGTTTTCATAAGCTGCAAGCCATAAGCATCAGTATTATAACAAAGTAAGACTTGAACTATCTCGCTTTGCATGCAATGAGTCTCTCTCATATATTTGTTTCACCTTTTAAGTTGCATTACTGAACTGAATGAACATTTGCACGATATTCCAATTTTCCGAGTTTCACCTATATGTGACCCATGTTTAATATTCAAGAAGCCATGTGGGCATTTGAGCTTTCTTGAGCAAGAGAATGCGATGTGTCCTGAGCCCTTGAGAACTCTCCCATTTACTGGGTATAAGAGAACGTGGAAGAGTGGTTGAAAGATTTGGAAAAGTCCCCAATTCAACCTGCCCTGATGTTAGCACAGCTACGCTTGCCCAAGTTCCAAAATGGAGAGCCGGCAGGAAGCATGGCAAAGTCAGGTTGAAACTCTGGGAATTTAGAGTCCCTTGCCCAATGCCATCTCTGTTGGCAAAGGAACTTCAGGTGCTCAGCCAACTGCCCACGTGCTGCCTTTTATCTAGAGCTCGTGGTTCTTATCATGGCATGAAGCAGAAGCACTGAGCTACCATGGCAATCCCCCTGCCAGCTAAGTTGAAGGTGAAATTTAGGTGATGCCCTAACCGACCTCTAGTCAGACCACATCTAAAGTCCTGTGTCCAGTTTAAGAAAAAGGCAAAGTAGAGCAAGTGCAGAGAAGGGCAACAAGAATGATCAGAGGATACTGAAAGCCAAGCCCTAGGAGGAAATGCTGAAGGAACTGGGCATGTTGAGCCTTGAGAAAAGGAGACTGCGTGGGGATATAGGATAGCACTCTTCAAAGACCTGAAAGGTAACCATAAAGAAGAGGGGAAGGATCTGTTCTCTGTGACCCCACATTGCAGGATGTGTCATAACAGGCTCAAGCTAAAAGAAGCCAGATATAGGCTGAATATCAGGAAGATCTCCTTAATGGTTAGAGCAGTACAAAGGTGGAACCA
Source organism: Bradypodion pumilum (assembly GCA_035047305.1). Taxonomy (NCBI): domain Eukaryota; kingdom Metazoa; phylum Chordata; class Lepidosauria; order Squamata; family Chamaeleonidae; genus Bradypodion; species Bradypodion pumilum. The sequence goes on from JAWDJD010000003.1 coordinate 2,103,663, forward strand.
ATTATTATTTTATTTATTAAACTTAGATCCCGCCCCTCTAGGAAAAACTTTCCTACTCTGGGCAGCTAACAGCATAAAATTCAACAATACAAACAGACACAAATATTAAAATCATCATATAAATTCATCAAAACCCAAGAAACCCTACAGAAAACCTATTTGTGATGTAGAAAGACAGAATTAAATGCCTAATGGTGAGATATCCCCAAAGGCCTCTTTAAAAAGAGATGTTTTCAACTGTTTTTTAAAGTTATGAAGAGACGGTACCAGGCACAGCTCCACTGGGAGGAAATTTCACAACATGGGTGCCGCCACCGAGAAGGCCCCCCTCCTAGTCACAGCCTTCCTAGCTAATCTCAGGGTTGGCACCTGGAGCCACATCGTCATGGAGGAGCGAGTGATGCAGGCTGCTGTTCTGAGGGGAAGACGTTCCACCAGCTAGGAAGGTCCAAAACCATTTAGGGCTTTAAAAGTTAGAACTGACACCAACTGCCTCCAACACTGGAAGCATTCAAGATGAAATCAGAAAACAACCATTTGTTGGATCTACTTTGGTTGGGATTCTTGCATTGAGTAGATGGGATTGGACTCGATAGCCTCAAAGGCCACAGTTCCCAACTCAGTGATTCTAGGATTGGATGACCTTGGCAGCAAAAAGGGCTACTTGGACAGGATGCTAATAAAGACCACCTCCACCAGCCTAGTTGCATGGGATTTCAGAGCTCCAGTTACAGGTGCAAAAGGGAGGAAAACCCTTCAAGGACCAAGAGACGGAATACTGGAATATCTCATTGTAGACATGAGGTGCCCTCTGTCTAGAAGCACCCCAGGCTATAAATACCTAAACAAAGGCGAGCGAGAAGGTTTCATCCCCGTGCAGAACATTCAACCACTGAGGTGTCAACACCAAGAAGGCCCTGCTTCCAATGGATAGGGCAGTATATAAATTGAATTGAATTGAATTGAATTGAATTGAATTGAATTGAATTGAATTGAATTGAATTAAATTGAATTAAATTAAATTAAATTAAATTAAATTAAATTAAATTAAATTAAATTAAATTAAATTAAATTAAATTAAATTAAATTAAATTAAATTAAATTAAATTAAATTAAATTAAATTGGATTGGATTGGATTGAATTGAATTGAATTGAATTGAATTGAATTGAATTGAATTGAATTGAATTGAATTGCAGCAATTCAGACCAGGAGAGGCTGAGAGAGAAGGGAAAATAGTTAATGCTTTCAGATGTTTAATCCAAAGGTTGCAACAGCTGTCAAAGGCTGTGGTGCCTTGCAGAACTTCTCCCAAATTTGGATTCCAGAACGGAGCAGACCAGATGCTGCCCCCCTGGACCTCATTGTCGCTAGATCTGGCTTGGGCACCCCTGAAGTCCCTCATCCTAGACAGACAAGCAGGTAAGGGGGCAGGCGACCCTTCAGCCCCAAGCTGCTGCAAAGAGTCACAACTTAGCATCCATGAATCATTTTTTTCTTTGTATTCCTGTATCCACAATCGCTAACGCGACAGGGGCCCTTTTAAGAGGGATGACAACAAACGAACAACTTCCAAACAGGGCAACAAGGACGATCAGGGATAGGAAGCCAAGCCCCGGGAGAAAAGACTGAAGGAACTGGGTATGTTTAACCTTGAGAAAAGGAGACAGAAGAGAGAAGATGAGAGCACTTTTCAAATAATTGAAAGGTAGTCCAAAAGAGAAGGGGCAGGATCTGTCCTCCATCGCCCCAGGGTGCAGGACACATAATAACCAGCTGAAACTGCAGGAAGCCAGAGGTAGGAAAAACCTCTAAACTGTTAGAGCAGTAGGACAACAGAGGCCATGGCCTTGGGAGGTGTTGAGGGCTCCAACGCTGGAGGCCTTCAAGAGAAAACTGGACATCCCTCTGTCAGATGGGCTTTGATTTGGATTCCTTCCTTGAGCAGGAATGGATTGGACTCCATGGTCTCACAGCCCCCCCCTTCCAACTCCTTTATGAGTGTATGAGCCAAAGTGCGCGCCTGTTCTCTATGGCAACGGCCAAGGGCAATGACTTTGGTATCCGTGTCTTGTGTGGCATCCCTTTTAATGAAAGCAACGTCTTGTCTCCGATAAGGCTGCTATTGTGTCCTCTTACTGGTGCCAAGAATCTCCCGTCGCCATCGGTGTCATCGTTGGGAGGGAACATCAGATAGAAGGTTATGAAAGGAAGCGGGCCTCTTTTCAGCACCTTCCAATTCAATTTTGTCAGGAGGGCCATCATCATTAGTTTTGCTGTTGTTGTGCTGCTGGCAGAGTGATGTGAGCCTCGTCCCTCCCTCCACTCACTCATGGCGATTGCCTTTCCCCGTCTCTTTTCTAATCTCCTAAACGGCTCTGTCGAAGCAGACACAGAGAACAGGTGGGCGTTTGCTACCCTTGGGAGCGTCTTCAGGGATAAGATCTGGGAAGGAGGACTCAGTACCAGAGTTTGCTCAGCTCCATCGGGACCCGAGGGAGACAGAGAGAATCCATCTGGACAGATTACTTCCAACTGCTATAGGTTTTGGACCCATACTACTGATTTCAGCTTCCTGAATCCCTATATATACATCTATCTCTCTCACAAGGTCAGAGAGAGGTAGGGAAAGCTTGCTGATAGGTGTGAGTTTGTATGTGTTCAAGTCATGTGCTTGTATGTGTGAACATGTGTGTACATACCTGTTTGTTCCTGTGTACCAGAGCACATGGGAGAGTTTGGGGGAAAAAATAACTTTCAGAATTCTTTGCCTAACATGGCAGTCTGTCCAACCAACCAACCAACCAACCAACCAACCAACCAACCAACCAACCAAAATCCATTCTGAATTTTAAAAGTCAATGGGAAGTCATAGCTGAACTCTGAAGATCTGACTCCTCGTCAAAGCAGACTGCTGTCTATTCCACTTTCACAGGCAAGGGAATCATATCAGAAAGCCGGGCTTGAGGCTGCCCAGAGGAAGAGGGTGCTTATGTTGGTTATTCCACTGCAAAGACACAAATGAAGAGTTTCTCCTAGCCCAGGGGCTCTTTCTTAGCAGACTCTTTAAGACCAGGAGTGCCCAAACTATGGCCTGGGGGCTGGATCCAGCCCCCGATGCCAATTCGTCCAGCACGCGAAGCCCTTGTTGCTCCTGGAAGTGGAAGTAAAATGCTCCTGTACGGGTGCATTTTACATCCGTTTCCAGGAGTGACAAGGGCTTCACAGGCCGGATGAATTGGCATTGGGGGCCATATCCGGCCTCTGGGTCATAGTGACCAGCTCCCTGAACCACGTGATCAGCCCACAGCCGAAAATGTTTGGGTACCCCTACTTTAAGACTCTTCTTGTTCTAAAGAATCTGGAAAGTTCCTCCTTTTGGACTGCAACTCCCAGACTCCCACCACCCTCCAGCCATGGCCTTGCTGACTGGGAGACCTTGGCGTATATAGTCCACCAGCAACCACATTGGAGAGAAGACTTTGCTTTCATTGAAAGAGATACACAACCCAAGACAAGAGCAAACAGCCATCACACTTGGCCATTGTCATAGGCTTGTGTTTGCAAGAGCTGAGCAGGGTTGTTGAGTACAGGACACTCAATCAAAGGGTTGTCATAAGACGGAGAAGACTTGGGTCACGTCACCCTGAACAACACCCCACAGGGTGGGGTTGGCGTCCATGCAGCCAATGGGCCAGCCTGCCTGCCTGCCTGCTCCTCCGAAGGAATCCCTGCTGTAGTAGGCAATGCCTGCTCGTCGAGAAGGAACGGCCTGGCTGTATTCTACAGTGCATGTGTCTCCAGTGTTTCTAAGCGACTGGAGATACGGCCCTGTTGAAATAACAGTCAGTGCCCAGAGCATCCACGGTGGCCACCCACAGGAAGCATCACTCAGGCATAAAGAAAATGGGGCAATCCAGGCCAGGGTTAGGGTTAAGAAAAAAATACCTCTGGAGACGAAGTCAGGGTGGTGGGGGTGGATGGGAGGTTGCAGTGTTATAGGAAGGAGCAATTTCTCTTCTTTTGTGTCCAGTTCAAACTTTGGACTGCCAAAATGAAGCCACTTTCTTGGCTTTGTCATTGGTCAAACTTAAGTCACCGTCGGTGCATGTTTCTGGTTCTTCTTCTTTCATGTCCCGATCGAACCCTGGACTGCCAAAATGGAGCCACTTTCTTGGTTTTGTCGTTGGCCAAACTAAAGTTAAGTTAAAAGTAGAGACATCAGCTTGCAAACAAAAGTCCGCATAGTCAAAGCAATGGTATTCCCATTGGTAATGTATGGCTGTGAGAGTTGGACCATAAGAAAAGCTGAGCACAGAAGAATAGAGGCCTTTGAAATGTGGTGTTGGAGGAGAGTTTTGAGAGTCCACCAGGCAGCGAGGAGAACAAATAGGTCAATCTTAGAGGAGATTAACCCTGACTGCTCCTTAGAAGGTCAAATAGTAAAGCTGAAGCTAAAGTACTTTGGACATCAAATGAGAAGGGAGGATTCACTTGAGTAGGCCTTAATGCTAGGAAAGGTGGAGGGCAAAAGAAGAAGGGGGTGGCTAAAGATGAGATGGCTAGATGGCATTGTAGACACAGTGGGCACAGAGTTGGGCGGGACGAGAGGAATGGTGGAGGACAGAGGTACCTGCCGTACGATGGTCCTTAGGGTCGCAAAAGGTCAGAACCAACTGTGAGACCGAACAAGAACAGCAATAAAAACTTAAGTCCTCATCAGTGTGTGATTCTGGTCATAATTCGGCATATCAGCAAATGAGCAGGATTCTGTATCTCTCCACATTTACACAGTATGTTGTTATCTGCCAGCAGCTTCCGCTTGAGCATGTTAGTCTTACATTAGGCACTCCAACCCTCTACCTATTCGAGGTCCTCCGAGTGATGTAGGAGAAGTTAAGTTCCTTAACCATATCCTCCTTTAATGTTGTCCCTTGTCCAGTGAGCTTCTTCCCACATCTCCATCACTATATGCATGGCCTTCTTCATTCACAGCGATGTCAACTTCTTCGGCACATGCAGTTGCCCTTCATACTGGAGTGCAGAGACACTCAGGGCCAAAGCTGATGTGTGCAGTGTAGATGGTTGAGTTCCCCATTTAGAGTTTGTGAGTTTCCTGATGATGTTGTTCCTTGTACTAACTTTGGCTTTGGTATTCATGCAGTGCTGCTTAAAAGAGAGGGCCCTCTCAAGTGTCACACTGGCTGAGGATGAACAATGCTGTGATTTATCCCCTTGAAGAAGGAGAGGTGGGGTGTGGGTGGGGATGCCTGGCACCCAGGCTGGTACCATGAAGTCTTTCCTCCTTGATTTCTGTCTCTAGGCTGCTCCCGTAGCAGGAGGGCTGGATTGAAACATGCCCATGGACAAGCACACACATGCATACACACTCTTAGAGGTCTCCAGCCAAAGGATCATGAGCAGCTGGATTGGGAAGGGATTTCTGAGCCGGAGACCACCTTCCCTAACCCTGTACCTTAACAAGGTGCTGGACTGAAATGGCTCACCTTCCTAGAGAGTTTGCAACCAGTGAGCAGTGTTGCCATTCTGGCATTTTAGGGATAGGCCAGCCTGCATCCTGGGAGGGTCATTGCTGGTGAACCCTGGACTAGATGAAGGAAGCAGGGGACCAGTCTGTCTCTAGGCATCAGAAGGGCAGCTGGCCCATTTTCCCCACTGGCGTCTTGTGGGGTGAAGGAAGCCTTGGGTTTTCTCTCCTTTTTGGCCTCCTTCCCCAGGTTGCATCCAAAGGAATTAGCAGAAAAAGGATACATGAAGCAGGTCTGAGCCAGGGTTTAAACACACTAGGATGCAGAGAAAGAAAGTGGGTGCTCCTAGGCATGCAAAGAGTGTCCCTTGCCCCCACCAGGACCATCATCAGAGCTTTGTCCAACCTGGGCTTCCAGGGGAGGGGAGGGGAAGGAGAGAGAGAGACTTTCTGAGCCTCTCTGCACCTTTGGCTCCCTGCTTTGTTGTAAGATCTCTGGATCCCACATCTGCAGGGAGAATGGAATAAAATTCCAATAGATAGATAGATAAATCTATCTATAGATAGACAGACCTTTGGTGGGAAGGTAACAGCATTCTGTGCACTCCGGTGTCTAGTCATGCCTGCCTCATGACCACGGAAACGTCTGCAGAAGCAAACAGCGCTGGCTCTTCAGCTTTGAAACAGAGGTGAGCACTGAACCCTAGAGTCGGATACAACTGGCTTTTGAGCAAGGGAAACCTTTACCTAGATAGATAGATAGATAGATAGATAGATAGATAGATAGATAGATAGATATATAGGTGGGCAGGTGGGCAGGTGGGCAGGTGGGTAGGCGGGCGGAAAGAGATAGATAGATGGATGGATGGACAGACGGATGGACATCATTGCAGGCAGAGGACCAGAAATGCTACATTTTTGGACTGCCATTCCCAGGGTCCCCAGGGTGTCCCTAATCTCTTCTCCACCAAACAGCCTGGCTCCCCATCTGTCCTTTGAGCGCCCTGCTCTTGAATGAGGCATTAAAAACATTGAGGCTGTGAAGTGCTGTAAAGTATCATTCTCCTGTAGATTGAAACAAAGGAAAGCGCAGGCATCATTGGAGCGCAGAGGAGCAGAGCAAGCGAGTGTATCGATTCGTTTGTTCCAGCTAACGAATGGCCACTGCAAAAAGCCAGAGACGTCTATGAGCAGCCTGGTTTGGGGGGCGGGGGTGGGGGGGTTGGGTGGGTGTTGGGAGTGAGCTTTGGGACATGTGGCTACTTTGATGGAGTTCACATGTAGTGCCGGCACTTTGGGGACCCCTCCTGGGTGGCTGAACTACAGCCTGGCATTGCCTTTATGAGCCGGCAGTTTGATGTTTCAATAAATCACGCTCCATTGTACATGGGCTCTCATTAGGGACGGATGTGATGGATTGCAGAAAATGAGACAGAGGGGAGGTGGAAAGGAGATTTCTCTGTGCCGAGCTCGGGAAAGGGAATGTGTCACCTCTCTCTTTTTTTTCCTTTTTTGAGATGATTAGGTAGGTAGGTGGAAGGGCCACTAGGAGAGACCAGAACAACCACTCATTAAGTTTGCAAATGAGAAAATGTAAGGACAGCAGCAGATGTTGGACTTCTTCCTTTCATTTCCCAGTCAAACCCTGGACTGCCAAAATGAAGCCACCTTCTTGGCTTTGCCATTGGCCAAACCTATGTCCTCATTGGTGCATGTCTCTGGCCGTAACGAGCAGACCAGTAAACGAGCCAGAGTCTGTCTCTCTCCACATTCACACCGTGTGTTGTTGTCCACCACTTCAGCCTGTTGGTCTTGCATTTAGGGACTCCGACCTTCAGCCTTTTCAGGGTCCTCCAAGTGACGTAAGGGAGGTTGAGTTCCTCAGCCTAATTCCTCCACCAATGTTATTCCTTGTCCAGTGAGCTCCTGTTCCTCCATCTTCTAATTTGGTTTTGTTCAAACCCTCAAGAGTGTTGGTTCTTGTCATTAAGCTCTTCCCGGATCTAAGCCGGTGCTCTTGTGATATGTCTTTGATACGATCACTCCACCTTCCTCTGGGTTTGCTCCGTGGTCTTCGTCCTTCTCCTCTTTCCACGTATGATGCCTTGTATGGGACAGAAACCAAAGACATTCTCTCCAAATGGGCAAACCGCTTTATTTGTTGGCTCTTTATGTAGTTTGAGGTGGGCTCTATTCCAATTCTTTCCCTTATCATCTCATTCCTGATCTCATCTCTTCTAGTCACTCCAGCAGCTTTCCTCAGACATTCCATTTCTGTGGTGACCAAGTTTTGTTTATGTTTTGTTGTAAGTGTCCATGTTGGGCACTGGTCACATAAGGCGGGAAGGAATATGCTTTGGACGAGGTGTTTCTTTGTGTTGATTGGTATTACAAGAGGTCTATTGCCATGAATTTTTATGGCCTTCTTATGGACCATACCTGTCAAGTATCCCGTTTTGGCCGGGATTTCCCATAATTCACTGCTCCATCATGCTCCTTCCCACCATATTTGAACAGCCAGGAAAGGGGTTACTGCGCATGCGCACCGCTGCCTCTGACGGGCACGCATGTGCAGTAACCCCTTTCCTGACCAAAGGGGTTTCAGAACATGTGTGCAGGGGTTACTGCACATGTGCATTGCTGTCTCTTACATTAGAGGCAGCAGTGCGCATGTGCCAATGCTGGCGCCCGCAAACCTTCCCGTATTTGGACACCGGCAACTTGACAGGTATGCTATGGACATCTGCAGCCGGGAAATGACATGTCCCATCAGCCACCTGGAGTTCCTGCTGAGCAAGGTGATGTTCTGGAGAATGCAAAGACCACCCACGCTTCAGAATTAGACTGTAGCCCAACGTGTGTGTTTGTGTGCACAGGGAGTCAGCGCTGAGTTATTTTTGGCAAAACACTCGTCTAATTTGTTCAGATGAATTCTGAAACGAGATGCGGAGGGTTCACCTGTCACTCCCTGGGGAAATGTGAACAGCCAGAGAAAAAGAAGGGCAGAGCATTGGCGTGGGAAAGAGCTGGTTTCAGCTTGGAGCCTTCCTCCAAAGTGTTCACAGAACAGATGAAATGGGTTTGCTTAGCACTGCTTTAAAATGCTCTTGTCCCTGTTCCAGAATTTGTCAGTATCCATTTGACGGATCCTGGCTCCCAGAAACTCAGATTCAGCATGCCGGTTCCCAGAGCCATCCTCTGCAAAGCCGACTCCTTCGGACTCTGCTCTCTGCCTCACCTGCCCTGCAAATCTCTGGCGATGACCCGGGCACATTTGAGTCCCCAAATGAGGCAAGAGGAAAGGAAGGATGGATTTCTTGGCTCGGGTCAATGTTCCACATGGGCATCCAGACTTAAACATTTGGGTCCAGAGAGTCAATTTTAAATGTTTAATGCCTAGAAGACATTCCACGTGTTGTGTGGCATTTTGAAGAAATGGCGTTTGACATTTCCCGCTCAGTTTAGCTTGAATGGGTGCCAAAAACGATTGTATTGTTAATGGCTCCTTATTCAACCTGGGAGGATTATGTGGTCTTAACCAGAACATTTCATTGCACACTGCAAACATCGGAAGGCTTATTACAGTAGTCACCCTCCTGCCTTTTCAACCCAGACAGGGTGGGACTGTGGTTTCCCATAGTCTCATGGCTCCACTGGGCTGGGCTTTTGATCCCTCTAGTGCAGGGGTACCCAAACTATGGCCCACGGGCTGAATCCAGCCCCCAACACCAATTCATCCCACCCGCGCCACCCTCGTCGCTGCCAGAAGCAGAAATAAAACGCTCCCATATGGGCGTGTTTTACTTCTGCTTCTGGGAGCGACGAGGGCGGCGTGGGACAGATGAATTGGCATCGGTGGCTGGATCCGGCCCATGGGGCATAGTTTGGGCACCCTTGGTTTAAGCAGAGAAAATGACAGCTTAAAATCTATCTTATCCTGTTGCAAAACAAATTGCAAGGCATATTTTACTTCTGGCCCACTGTACCATGTGACCGGCCTGCTGAACCACATGGCCGGCTCATGGCCCAAAAAGTTTGAACACTCCTGCTCTAGTGCCACACTCATAGTAACTGGAAGCCTATTCTTCCACAAGGCATTGCTGGAGATTATCTTCTGCCAAAATTTAAACCCCACAAAATGAAGGCTGCTTTTTACCTCTGAATCAGAAGAACTAAGAATATTAAAATAGAATAGAATATTTTTAAAATGTTTAGGTCTCCCTTGCTCAAAAGCCAGTCATGTCTGACTCTAGGAGATGGTGCTCATCTTCGTTTAGAGCCAGCGCTGCCTGAGTCTGTAGATGCTTCCGCGGTCATGTAGCAGGCATGACTAGATACAGAAATGCATGGAATGCTGCAACTTTCCCCACTGAAGTAGTACCTGTTTATCTACTTGCAAATTTATTGCTTTCAAACTGTTAAGTTGGCAGGAGCTGGGACAGAAGACAGGCACTCACTCCATCACTCAGCACTCGGGTCTCGAACTGCTCACCTGCTAGCCTTTGGGTGGTTGAGCTCAGCGTCTTAACCACTAAAAATTAAAGTATCTCTGTGAAGGTGTGGAGTCACAAATTATGTCAAACATTCAGGCAAGAGAGAGCAACCAGCCCTAGACCCCTGCCACGAAGCCACTCGTTATGGAAGCTTGCCTGAATAAGGATGTTTTAGGTTGTTGGCAGAAGGGGATTGAACCTGGTCTTGGAGAAGGCTTTCTCTCTTCTCCTCACCAAACAAACCATGAAGAAATTGTGGGACTAAGAGCAAAGCCCTGCCCAAAGGATCTCAAAATCTAGACGGTCTTGTATGGGAGAAGGTAGCCTTCCAGATAGCCATGCGCCAAAGCTATATATAGGGCTTCTTATGTCATTGCCAGGACTTTGAATTGAATTGAGCCTAAAAGGGATTAGCAACCAGTACAGTTGTTTTAGAAAGGGGGTTATTTGGGTCCCTGTGTAACTGGCTCAGCTCACCCGTCCGGCTGCAGCTTCTGGTTTCCAAACAGTCTTCAATGGCAGCTCCACCCAGAGAATGTTGAAAGAGTCCATCCTTCTAAGAATAATTAGGAACCCCCGGAAAATGATAATGCCTGCCCCATCTTGGGAAAGGTACCCAAGAATAGATCCATGCTTGGTCCTATTGAAGGCCACTGAGAGTGCCAGGGATGCATGGCCCAGGATAGTCACATAGCCAGGCCTGAAGCCAGACTGAAATGGGTCCAGATGTTTGGTTTTATCTAGGAGTCCCTGGAGCTGGAAGGTGAGCACAGTCACATCAGCGCCTGTCTTGCCATGCAGGCCAGGACAAGCCAGGCAGGTTCTTTTCGGATTTCACGGATAATAAGCACTCAGTGGATAAACAAACCAAGCTTTATTAGACAGCTCTCTAAGCAAAACACAACTGAAAAAGAAACGGGAACAAGAACATAAGCAAGCAATGCATACCAAGCATAGGTTCCTTCTGCCCCTTCTCTAGTCACCTGGGAGTGCAGGTAGGTGGCAGTGATTCCTTGGACACTTCTATGTATGGAGAGCCCATCGCCACCACTTCTATCAAGGGGGTGACCCACAGCATGATCTGTGGGCTTCCTTCTACAACATCATGAAGCCCAATTAGCAGGTGGAGCTATTTAAACCTGTCCTAGGAACAAATATATATTGGGGGTTTGTGTGTGTGTGTGTGTGGGGGAATCATTGAGGCTGGAAGTAAAGAAGGTGTTCTGTTCTTCTTTTGGATGGATTGCAGACATTTGGAGGGTGTGGATGATCTAGAAAGAACAAGATAATCATATGTTCCTGATGCTCCAAACTGCGTAGAACAGAGCAAGCGCTTCCATGTCCCTGATACCATGTGAGACCATGGAGGCCAGAATCTTTAATTTCTGTAACTAAGGATAGATGGCTGGAGAGAATGAAAAGGTATGTGATGAACCTAAGGCCAAGCTTGTACCATCTGGGGGAGAGATTTTCTCCCATATTAGAGAGAAATCCATCCTTACCTTTCCCCTGTCTTATCTTCTTATGAACATTTGAAGCAAGATGTTATGGGAAATGGCTTCAACCTCCCGCCTTCCTCTCCAAATAGGATCCTGTCCTAAAAAAAGAAAAATAATACTCTTAAAATAGACAGAGGGCTATTGTCCTCAGTAGGTAAAAAAAAAAAAAGAAATTCCTCCAAGCCATTTCTAAAAGCTTCTTATATTTCCCCACCAACTCTGAGATATCTTTGGTTATGCAACAGACGGATCGCAGATCTCAAAAGCCTTCTGTGGTTGCCTGTAGAGAAGGCAGAGCTGGGTGAGAAAACTTGGCTTGCTGGGAAAGGCAACTGCTGTCTTGCAAAACCGCAGCTAAAACCAACAGGCAACCTCTTGGACTGCTCTGTCCATCTAGAACAGGGGTGCCCAAATTACGGTCCACAGGCCGGATCCATCCCATGGGTTGCAGTTTGGGCACCCCTGGTTAAAGCAGAGGGAATGGCAACCTAAACATCTATCTCATCCTGTTCCAAACCGATTGCAAAGTGTGTTTTACTTCCACTTCTGGTGGGAGAAACCACATGAACCACGTGACCGGCCCATGGCACCCCTGATCTAGATGTTAAATCTGTGCAATGGGAAATATGGCGATGCTGTAGAATATAGCAGTTAAAGTGAGCAACAAGTGAGAGAACAAAGTTCCCTCAAACCTACCCCAGTTGAGAAAATATCCCTCTTGTTGGTATAGCTCCACATAAGATCAGGAGAGAAGGAGCAGCAGACGCTGGAAGACCTAAGCAAGAGAAGGACCCTCAACATCCTCTGAATGAAGATGAGCCTCAAGTCCATCATCTCAGATCCAGGAAGAGCTTCATGGCAAGAACAAACACTCTTGAGGGTAGGCAAGAGCAAAACCAAATTAGAGGATGGAGGAAGGAGCTCAATGGACAAGGGACAACATTTGAGGAGGAGATGGCTGAGGAACTCAACCTCCCCACTTGGAGGACCTTGAATAGGCTGAGGGTTGGAATCTCTAAATGCAAGACCAACATGCTCAAGTGGGGGCTGCTGGCAGACAACAACACGCGGTGTGAATTTGGAGAGACACAGAATTTACTGGTCTGCCAATTGCTGCCATAGATATGCATCGATGAGGACTTGGGTTTGGGCTATGACAAAGCGAAGAAAGTGGCTTCATTTTGGCAGTCCAGGGTTTGACTAGGACATGAAAGGAGAAGTTGTTTTTTCTCTGACTCGATCCAACATCTTTCAAGAGAAGGTGGGGTGTAATAATAAGTTTTTATTCTTGTTCCTGCTTAAAAGCCAAAAATAGCTGGAAGAGCCCTTCATCCAATGTGCCCTAGGATTAGAAGTTGGACTTCTCAACCACACAACTTTATCCTTTCCCCTGTCAGGGTGATTTAATAATAATAATAATAATAATAATAATAATAATAATAATAATAATAATAATAATAATAATAATAATAATAATAATAATAATAATAATAATAATAATAATAATAATAATAATAATAATAACCCTAAAACCATGATGGCGAACCTTGGCACTCCAGATGTTCTTGGACTTCAATTCCCAGAAGCCTAAGTACCCTGTGAATCCACACAAATGGGTTTACTGCAATTCATCCAGCCCACGCCATCCCCCATCGCTCCCAGAAGCAGAAGGGTTAACCCGGAAGAGCCTTAACCGTATGGGCACATTTTACTTCTGATTCCAGGAGCGACGAGGGCAGCGCGGGCCCGATGAATCACAGTAAACCCCTTCGTGTGGATTCACAGGGTGCTTGGGCTTCTGGGAATTGAAGTCCAAGTACATCTGGAGTGCCAAGGTTTGCCATCACGGCCCTAAAATTGTTTAGAAGTTATTTTCCATGTGTTTCTGAAGTCTTAAGATGTTTTGGTCTCAATTAAAATGACTAAATTGCTCTGAAGAGGGCTGATCAGCTTGGATTTGGAACTTCATCCAAATCAGTCTCAAATCCTAGCTAGCTATTTATGGGATGTCAATCTGCCTTTGTTGAAGTCAGCCGAGTCGAGGTGTGTAAGAAAATGAGTAAGTACGGTACTCAAAAAATGTTCACCCTCTGCAGTCTTCTGAGTTATTTCACCTTGTATCCATGAGATATGCCAGCTTCCTGCAAGAGTGAGACTGCAATTGAGTTTTTCTCTTTGTTTTTGGTCTGTTTGATGACCACCTGCTCTTCTCTATAGGAAACTTACACATTTTGTGCAGCTGAATGCCTTTCCTGGTAAACTGTGCAGGAAGGAGGCTATTTTGCATAGGATTTAGCACTGCAGTGGCGCAAGTGGCTAAGACCCTGACTGGAAGGTGGGAGGTCAGCAGTTCGACTCCCGACTACTGCAGGATGGAATGAGCTCCCGTCTTTCTCCCAGCCAACCGAGCAGTTCGAAAGCAAGAAATTGCAAGTAGATAAATAGGGACCACTTTGGTGGGAAGGTAAACAGCATTCTGTGTGCTCCGGTGTCTAGTCATGCCTGCCAAATGACCATGGAAATGTCTGCAGAAGCAGGCAGCGCTGGCTCTTTGGCTTTGAAACAGAGATGAGCACTGAACCCTAGAGTTGGATACAACTGGTTTTCGAGCAATGGAAACCTTTACCTTTATCTAGTAGAGTTTGATGTTCCTTCTGCTTTTTTTCCCTGGCCGAGTCCTGCTCAGGAAAGATGTTGTCCTGTGTAGGAATTGCAACCATCCTGCTCAGCTTGAGATGTTTCAAAAAGAAAGGGGGGGGGGGTAATGAGACAGACAGAAGGAGATGATTTAACTTTCACAGGTTCCTGTAAGATTTCCCAATCCTGGTAGATTCACTAGCCAGCAGGAGTGCCGCTAACCCCGTCCCCTGATGTTCATCATCTTTGTGTATCATCCTTCTTCAGCATCCTGCAATCCATATTGTATAGGCTTTGTTGGGAATATGGATGGATGTTCTGTGCCCAAGCTGCCATGGCTAATAGCTATTGATAAACTTATCCTCTGCAAACTTAGCTAATCCTTTTATAAGCCTCGTGTGTTGGCAGCCATCTCGTCATGATGGATTTGATGGGCTAATTGGTTAATTACACATTGACAAAGTACTTATGTCTGTGTGAACTGAATCTGATGCCAGTCTGTTTCTTCGGGTGAGTCAAATATGTGCATGAGAGATGCTCAGAGAGAAGGAAGGAAGGAAGGAATGTTATTTTCTCTCTACTCACCAGTCGTATCTTAAAAAATAGCAGCCCTAAATCAGATTGTTAGTTCTGCCCAGGGAGACACATGAGTCCATTAAAGCTATATAAAACATTCATTGATTCGGTGGGTCTATTCTGGTTTGGATTGGCACACAGATTCAAGTTGCTATTCTTTATATTTTCTTTCCTTAGGCATCCCAATTGTTTATAGCTGTGATCTGATCTGTACTTACTCAGGATAAGTCCCATTGAAAACAAAAAATCTAAGTAAACAGTCTTTCTTTCCCCTTCAAATATCTGCAACTTCCAAAGAGATGCGCATCTGCTCTCCTCTTCAGAAGGGTTAATTTGATGTGTTTAACTGACCTCCATAATGGATATAGAGCGTTTCAATTTCACCCCAGCAAACTTTCCAGTTACCTAATTTTTCATTTGCGACTGAGTCTGTAAAAGAAGCCCAGCTCCTTTTCCCATGTAGTAGTCCTTCCCTCAGTGAGTTATTGTTCTCCTTTCTGTTCAATATTTCCCAATATTTCCCTGTTCAATATTTGGCAAGAAAGGAGGTGTCTCACTTCCAGATCTGGAATGACTCCAGGGCATTTTCTCATTGCTTATAGCCTGACTGTAACGGGGTGGGTTTCTGAGCATGTGCAAGAAGTAGCATCTCTGTACTGTAGAAGAGGAACGAAGTTTGTGAGAACTTTCTTAAGACTTTCCAGTAAGCATAATCTTCTTTGCAGAGCTATTATAAACAGGAGCCCATTGCAGAGGCTTAAAAGAAAGTTATCTGTGGAGGGGGGTTAGAGACTTTTGACAAGGACACCATTCTTTGAGGGCTTGTCTTCACATTTTCAATGGGATAGAAGTTGGTGCTTTTTTTGGTCTGGAGGAAGATCAGGGAGGAGGGCTTAGGAAAGTGATGGTGAACCCTTTGCAATCCAGCTGTTGTTCTTGGACTTCAGTTCCCAGAAGCCCAAGTCTCTGTGAATCCACATGAATGAGTTTACTGGCACTCCAGCTGTTCTTGGACTTCAATTCCCAGAAGCCCAAGTCTCTGTGATGCACAGTAAACCCATTTGTGTGGATTCACAGAGACTTGGGCTTCTGGGAATTGAAGTCCAAGAACGGCTGGAGTGCCACGGTTCACCATCACTTGGCCTAGTAGGTGACATGGTGCTCCAGGCTTTGCCAGTCCTGTCCTGCTCACTCAACTGGATTGTTTGTTCACACTTGTCCAACACCAAGTTGTGTTTTGCCAGTTTGGCAGAGAGTAGAAAGAAAGAAAGGAGTCTCGCTAACTTTGCAACCCAGAGAGCATCATGTGCCAAAAGGCCAGCAAGAAAGAGACAACAACAATCACAGAGGGCGAAAGGAAGACATATTTTGGGTGGTACAAAGGAGTAAAGTCTGGCTTAGATTGTTTTAAAAACAAGAGGAGCCACAGATAGGGGAATTTCCAGGAGGCATCTTATTACCTTGGCTAATTCCAGAAACTACGGTGGGTAAAACCTGGTGACTATTTCGATGAGAGACCACAAGGAAATGTTGGAGAGAGTCACTAACACAGCACCTGCTCTGTACTGCTTAGCACAAGAGCCCTGGTGTTGCAGGGGTTAAATTGCTGTACTGCAGCCAGAACATTGTGAGTTCAATCCTGACCAGTGATCAAGGTTGACACAGCCTTCCATCCTTCCAAGGTCGGTAAAATGAGGACCCAGCATGTTGGGGGTAAAGTCATACCTGTCAACCTTCCCAGATTTGCCGGGATTTCCCGCCCCGCGCTGCTGAAACCCCAGAATTTAGCAGTGGGGGAAAGGAGGTACTGCGCAGCCCTTCTGCGCAGGTTGCCTTCTACGCATGCGTAGAACCCTAGAAGGCTACGCATGTGTAGAAGGGGGCTACGCAAGCGTAAAACCCTTCTACACATGCATAGAAGGCGACCTGCGCAGAACCCGGATTGGCCGGAGCCGCGATTGACAGGTATGGGCAAAGTCCTAATTAATTTGAGAACCACCCAGAGATTGCTCTACTAAGCTCTATGGGGTGACATATAAGTGTAATTGCTATTGCAGTCTCATTTTTGAATTGCCATCTCCAAGCAGAGCGAGAAAAGAATCCTGCCTTGGAATCACTACAAAACGTTTGCTGCCAGTCAGAGCTGGGTCTCATGGCCCCAGCATTTAACTCAACATGACATAAGTCCCTCTTGACATTTGAGGCGGTCCCTAAAGAGTTGAAATATCCTTTGCCCTTGACCGGGCCAGGGAAGCTCCCAATGTGGGAATTATGCTGCAGATGTTGACCCATGCCTTTGTGGCCAGGTCAAAAGTGGTGTAACAACTCTGCAAAGATGAACCCTTGATTGGGGCAGGAGGAGTGATGTATAAATAGTGGGTTGTCTTGCAAAGGGGCTTGGTCCAGATCTCACCTTAGGCTTGGGACATGCCCTGCCCTCGTTAAATCGGATGCATGTATTCATGGATTGCTGCAAGAGGCTAAATGGTTGGACCTGGTTCTAATGTCATGCCTCTGCCAGTCCATTCGCAATGCTAGGGCAGATAGGCATCAAAGTGGTGGAGAAATCAGGAGTTAGAGCAGCAAACAGAGCCAAGAGAAGGCAGAGAGAAAGATGTGTGGCCCAAACAACCACATTTCCGCCCGCATGTGGTGAGGGTTGAGACAGTCCATGGAGGGGGGACAGTCCGGGGAAAGAGACAAAGTAGAGGCAAAGAAGAGTCCTGGTGGTGCTGTGGTTAAACTGCTGCACTGCAGCCAGAACGTTGTGAGTTCGATCCTGACCAGGAATCGAGGTTAACTCAACCTTCCATCCTTCTGAAGTCGGGCAAATGAGTACCCAGCATGTTGGAAGCAAAGTGCTAATTAACTTGTGATCCACCCAGAGCACTTTAGGATGTACTAGCAGGGGTACACGGCTACGCCCAGGTGTGGGATCCAGTGCTGGCTATGGAGATACCTCCGCATGCCTCTATTTGTGGGTGTTTGTTAATGCAGGTTGAGAGATGTGTACATACCTTTGTGTAGTCATCTATTTATTTTTAATTTGTTGTGTGTTTTATTATATTATTTTGATATTGTATGTACACCACCCAGAGTGGAAAATTTCCCAAATGGTCAGTATAAAAATGCAATAAATAAATAAATAAGTGCACTAAATGCTATGGGGCAGTATAGAAGTGTAATTGCTATTGCTAATTGCAAGAAGAGTTGGTATATTAAATATATTTCCAAACAAACAACCTCTAGTCAGTTCCTTAATCTCAGGTGTTTGTAGAGTTCTTCCATATGACTGAGAACTGAAGCCAACCGTGAAACTGTTCTAGATGACCCACTTGGCACCCGTTAACTTGTTAAATTCTTTGATGGGGTTTCACTGATGAAATTAAGTACAGTGGTACTTCATACAACAATTTTAATCCGTTCCACGGGGCTCGTTGTTGTACAAAACAATTGCTATAAGATACATGCATTGTATAGAGATTTTCCCTATGGGATGCATTGTACAATGATTTATTTATTTTTTGCTAAGTAATTTTTCCCATTGAAAATTTGTTGTAATGGTTTTTTCCATAGGAAAAATTCTCATGTGAGATGCCATTTCCCCCCAAAAAAATAATTGTTATGCGATTTCGTTGCTATACGAGGGCCATTGTTGTATGAGGTTCCACTGTACTTCCTTTCTGGGTCTAATCCTGGTTATGATATAAAGTGGCACCAGTTACAGAAAGAGTATGGAGGAAATCGAATTGTCAGTATTATATGGGAGACATATAATAATGTAGAGTCTGCCCCCAGCCACATAATTTATCTAAGAAGTGGTAACAGACTTTCCTTTCCTGGGATCCAAGATCACTGCAGACGGTGACGGCAGCAGCCATCACCTTCTTGGGAGGCAAGCTATGAGGAACCTACCTAGGTAGCATAATAAAGAGTAGAGACATCACCCTGTCTACAAAAGTC
Source organism: Bradypodion pumilum (assembly GCA_035047305.1). Lineage (NCBI taxonomy): Eukaryota > Metazoa > Chordata > Lepidosauria > Squamata > Chamaeleonidae > Bradypodion > Bradypodion pumilum. Next base: position 2,122,318 of record JAWDJD010000003.1, read on the forward strand.
CACATAGTCAAATCAATGGTCTTCCCAGTAGTAATGTATGGCTGAGCGCAGAAGAATAGATGCCTTTGAATTGTGGCGCTGGAGGAGACTCTTGGGACTCCACTGGACTGTGTAGAGAACAAATCGGTCGCTCCTGAAGGAAATCAACCCTGACGGCTCGTTGGAGGGAGAAATGCCGAAGCTGAAGCGCAAGTATTTTGGCCACCAAATGAGAAGAGAGGACTCACTAGAGAAGGCCCTGGCCCCTGATGCTGGGAGAGATAGAAGGAAAAAGGAGAAGGGGATGCCAGAAGATGAGGTGGATGGATGGCATTGTCGATGCAATGGGCATAGTAGATCTGAGTGGGCTGAGGAGGATGGTGGATGATAGACGAGTCTGTCGTGCAATGGTCCATGGGGTCGCAAAGGGTTGGACTCGACTGTGCGATTGAACAACAACGAAAAAGGACTTGACATGATGCAAACTCCTAACTCAAAGCAAACCTTCTTAGTGTGCCCAGCCCTAGAGCAAAACAGCACCTGCTTTTCCAGGCTGAAATGGGCTTCCCAAGGCTTAGAATGGGAGTTAATGGATAACATTGATTTTGAATGTTGCAATCATGCCTCTGGAGAGAGAGTGCAGGCGCTCTTTTCCAGCCCCTGTTCATTCTGCATGGAAAGACAAAGGCATTGGGGAAAGATGAAAGGTCTCTCTTGCTCAAAAGCCAATCGTGTCCAACTCTAGGGTGTGGTGCTCATCTTGGCTTACAGCCAAAGAGCCAGTGCTGTCTGCATCTGCAGATATTTCCATGGATACATGGCAGGCAAATTCTTGCTTTGGAACTGCTAGGTTGGCAGGAGCTGGGACAGGTGACAGGCACTCGCTCCATTGTGCAGCACTCAGGGCCTTGAACTGCTGACCTTCCAGTTGTCACATTCACTGTTTTAACCACTAAGCCACTGCAGTCCCTTGGGAAAGATTACAGGTCCCAGAATCCCCTGGGATAGCTTGACAGGCAGCCATGCTGGCTTTGGCATTTTGGAAGCTGAGGCTCCAGAGATAAACCCTCCAGTTGCTGCTCATTAGGCTGCCCAGACGGCAGTTGCAAATCTCAAATGTGTAGCTTGTGTACACAGGTCCGTTTCTCAGGCAACCACCCCACACGAATGCCGATCCTGGAAGCCGAAGCATAAGTGTCTACAGGAATTTGGAGGCGTGGGGAGGGGCAGAGTTGCATTGACATCATGTTTGACATTATTTGCATACATGGCATGACACAACCCAACATTGTGTGTCTGTCCGTGGACGTCTCACGAGAAGATTTTAGGATTCCCTGGGGAAATGAAACTCCCTCCAGGTGCAATGACCCGACCCCTGCCATCCCTCTCACATAGAAGTTAAAATTAGCAGTTCAGAAGCATGGCTTTGAACAGAGTACTTAGGTCAGTTATGGCGAACCTTAGCACTCCAGCTTTTCTTGGACTTAAATTCCCAGAAACCCAAGTCCCTGTGAACCCACACGAATGAGTTTACTGTGCATACACACTGTTCTTGGACTTCCATTCCCAGAAGCCTACACGCAGTAAACCCATTCGTGTGGATTCACAGGGACTTGGGCTTCTGGGAATTGAAATCTAAGAACAGGCAGAGTGCCAAGGTTTGCCATAACTGGCTTAGGTCTTCTTCCTAATTCCTATGACAAGATAACCCGCTGCTCAAATTGATGCCCTTCTCTGAACAGTGCTCCGAGAAGTCTGGAGCAAGGGCAAGTCTCACTCAACAAAGAGAAGGGTTTTCAGGATCTTGACATCTTATTTTCATTTTGATCAATTAATACAGTTGTGGGAATGAATAGTTTCCTTTTCGTGGTTTCGTCTTTAACCAAGGGATATGCAGTACTGTGTTACCAAAATTTGTATTCAGAACCAGAACTTGAAATTCGGAATTTTGGAAATTTGGAATTTCTGGATCTCCAGAACCCCGTTACGATCAATATGAATCCTGTATAATCATTCTTTTCCACTTTAGCAAAACAGAAAGTGGCAAATCATTATAAAAGGGTTTCCAAGTGTCCTTTGACAGGGACAGGCAGGGATTCTACTCAACCAAACAGTGCACAGCACATATAACTGGACCAGAGTCCTGTGTCCAATTCTGGGCACTGCACATTAAGAAAGATGCAAACAAACTAGAGCAGGTATTGAGAAGGGCAAGAAGGATGATCGGAGGATACTGGAAACCAAGCCCTAGGAGGGAAGGCTCAAGGAACTGGGAATGTTTAGCCTTGAGAAAAGGAGACTGCGAGGGGATAGGATGATGATAGCACTCTTCAAATATTTGAATGGTAGTCCTAAAGAGGATGGATGGGAGCGGTTCTAAATCATCTCAGAGTGCAGGATGCATAATAATGGGCTCAAACTACAGGAAGCCAAATAAAGGCTGAATATTAGGGAAAACCTCTTAACAGTTAGAGCAGTACAACAACGGAACCGAACCAACTGCTTCGAGAGGCTGTGAGCTTTCCAACACGGAAAGCTTTCAAGAGAACATTGGAGAACTATCTGTCAGATCTGCTTTGGTTGGGATTTGCTGCATTGAGCAGGAATGGGTTGGACTCTATGGTCTCTTAGGCCCCCTTCCAAATCTATGAAATGCCAGCAAAAGTGCCCAGATATCAGAAGATAACTCTCACAGGGGCAGGCCAGTTGAACCCAGAACAGTGGGAAAGGCCGCAGGAAATGTCAGCAGCATTGGTGAAATCAGAGGACAGGTGGCACTGGCGAGTGGGCGTCATAGGCAGGCAGATTGGAAAGAGGCGGGCGGAAGAACAGCACAGCAAGGATTGGTTCTCTTTTGCCTTGCCTCTACTCCGGCCTCTGCCTTGTCCTCCCCTGGGGTGGGGGTCTCTGGAGAACACTCCCCTGCCAGGCATCTCAAGACAGCTTGGAAAGACCACCCCACCTGGTCTTACAGGGGCATGAGATGTGGATGCTACAATGCAACTGCCAGGACCACTCTTTGGGGTGCTGCAAGCATAGTTGGTTTCTTCCTGCTGTGTGAGACATGAAAGAAGAAGAATGGTGACCAAAAAACAACAACAGTTTAACTAGGCATAACTAAAATTAACTAACCTATGGATCCTTAATCTTATTTTTAATTACATTAAGTAAACAATATATAATGAAATATAGAGAATATGCATGTAAGTTGAGGGTTCAGAAAAGGACACAGAGAAAAATGCTACAGTGTAGGCTTGCAACCAAGCATAACCTAACATCAATTTCATGGTGGACCTATAAGTCCTTATGCCCACCTGATTCTAGCTTTTACTTAGGTATCATTTCACCCACACACCCTCCCATTCAGAGGACACTGATTTCTCTGCCCTCTTTACTTTTGCTGCCAGAATGTCTAAGGAATTCAAGTTTCATTTCTCAAGAAAATCACTTCAAGATGCCTGAAAAATAGATTAAACTTTCACTTCTTGCTCCAATAAGCAGAAATCTAACCTTTTGCTTTCAAATCTACAAAAGTAAATGGGTCTCTGAATATTAGGAATTGGGTTTTTTACAGATATTTGGAACTATCAAATTCTGATTTGGACTTTCAGAACTAACTATGTATGGCTTTATTTGGTGAATTCGGAATATTTCCGAATCCAAATGCACATGACCTAAATCCTCTTTCATTATGTTTTTGTCTTAATAGCTTTGATTATTTAAAATGACATATACGAAAATATTTAATAGAGGCAGGGGCTCTGTTGTGTTTAATGGACACAGGAGGATTTCCGCTGAGCTGGTTTGTGCATCGTGCAGAACTCTGGCCATGGCAGAATGGGGCAAGGGCCAGGTTTCTCGTTACCGGTGATGTAAAGCCAATGTTCTTTCTAGCTTTGATGGATTAACTTCAACTCAGAAATGTGAATGACATTTTAATGCATGAGGCTTAATAGCTCTGATGGGTGTTTTGGCTCGCTTGAATATTCCAATCTTGGCACCTGCACGAAACTCTGTATCAGCTTGAAATCTTGCTCAATTACTCTTCTCGCACCCGTTGTCAGTGCTGCTACAATACATCTTAACAAATGAGGGTTTTTTAATACTCCCGGTTTATTAGATTTGCAGCATTTTCCAGGCTGCCTGCAGTGGGGAAATGGTTTTCTGTTTGACTCGAATAACTGGCTGTTATGTTACACGGTAGTTTCATGATGTCCTTCTGTCAGGGGACATCTGCTTTGGTTTTTTGGTGGCATGTCTCTCCTGAGGTTTTCTCTGTACCTTGATGGCTGGCTTGCCCATCTGCTCTGATGAAGGAGAATCAAGCCAGCTCAGTCCCCAGTTGCCAGGGTGGTTTTACTGGGATGCACCAGATCTTGTCATTTGGCAAAAGCTGCCATTTACCTGGCAACGTACATGCACAAAAGACTGAGGCTTCTTTGGGAATTTAAAACCCACCATTAAATAGGGGCAGAAGGTTTGGGGGTTCTTTAATTGTGGTTGGGGGGGGTTGGGGGGCTGAAGTACATTTTAACTAGGGAAAGCTGTTTGATGCCTTAATTAATTTACCTTTTATTTTTTGATTATAATTTTGTGTTTTTTGCTGCCTTGATTGGGGTGATAATGTAGGATATAAATGTAATGTTGAAATAAATAACTCAAACCATTGCAAATGGCTATGGCCAGATTAGATAAGAGGCTAGTGTCACAATTACAAGGTGATAAAACTTTTTCCCTCCATAAATGTGACTCTAGCAAACTGTCATACTGAGCTATTCATTGTTCATTTGTTGGTTTGCTAGTTCATCTGTCTGTCTGTCATTTGGTAGGTCCATCTGTCCATTGTTCTGTCTGTCTATTGAAGCTATCTATTAATCGATGGATCCATCCATGCATCCATGAAAATAACACACAACCTTGTCTCTCTCTGGATTTCTGTATTGCCTCTGGGTTAGGCCAGATCAGTGATGGTGAACCTTGGCACTCCATGTGTTCTTGAACTTCAGTTCCCAGATATCCAGATCAGCAGGAGTGCTGACTCGGGCTTCTGGGAATTGAAGTCCAAGAACACCTGGAGTGCCAAGGTTCATCATCACGAGTCTTGATGGTCCCTGAGTTGACTTCCAGGTCTACAGTTCTGTGATTCTGCATTTCCCAACTGGTTCTTAGCACCAGAGAGCAAAAATCACTCGCAGGCAGATGCCCTAAAGAAGAATGTCAGGAGTAGATAGACGTAAGGCATCATTTGCACCAGGAGGTGCCTGCCTATTTTCTCCTGCCCTCCAGATGCCAACCTTTGGGGTAGCTAACAATACATTGGAGAAGACAATCCAGAGAAGAAACTTGGCCTTTCCCAAGCAAAGCTGCTCTATGGCAGATTGGGTGGAATTGCGAATGAGAGAATAATGTGTAAACAAGTGGCAGGTTTGAAGTCTGCGTGAAAAGGGGTGTCCAAACAAGAGGAGCTTGGTAGTACCACGTTGCACATCATGCTTTCTCCGCCTTCAAGGAGCAGCTATCACCAGGGAGTTCATAAATTAGGAAGGATAGCAATAAACAGGAAGGTAAATTGGGCAGAAAATATTAACCAGGCTGGAGACATATCTATATACAGTTTATAAATAGTAATATAAAGCTTGTGAGCTACTGGGTAAAAGGGTTGTTTAAAAGAACTGTGTGTGCCATAACCTTTGATCACTCTGATGTGTAATTAGAGGTTGCTGCGAGGGCAAATATGAAAGGACAGGATGAGGTGGGGGAGCGAAAAGTCCGTGGATGAAACATCGATAATTTAAGATACAGAGATGGCAACTGATGATTACTCTAAAGCAGCCGTGACATGAAATGACTCCTGATGTAAAAGCAGGTCTGCAGTTGAACATTAAGAAATCAAGTATCAAGACTGCAGAAGGATAATGTCACTTTAATACAGTAACAGGAATGCATGTATTGAAATGGTCTCGGGGTTTATATTTCTTGGTTCAGTCATGAATTTATATGGAGACGGCAGCCTAGAAATCAGAAGAAGGCTGAGATTTGGAAGGGCAGCGATGAAGGAACTAGAAAGGCTATGTCGCTGGAGATAATCTGTACTCTGATATCCCTGCTTCTTCTTCTTCTTTTGTGTCCAGATCAAACTTTCAACTGCCAAACTGAAGCCACTTTCTTGGCTTTGTCGTTAGCCAAACTTAAGTCCTCACTGGCGCATGTTTCTGGCAGTCATCGGCAGACCAGCAAATGAGACCATGGATTGTGTCTCTCTCCACATTCACACCATGTGTCATTGTCTGCCAGTATCTCCCACTTGAGCCTGTTGGACTTGCATTTAGGGACTCCAACCCTCAGTCTAATTCATGGTCCTCCAAGTGATGTAGGGAAGGATGAGTTCCTCAGCTATATATCCTCCTTAAATGTTCTCCCTTGTCCAGTGAGCTCCAGTTTTAAGTTTATAAAATCATGCAAGTTTATAAAATCATGCACAGTGTGGGCAAAGTAGATAAGGAAAAACTGTTTTCCCTATCGCATAACACTAGAACTAGGGGACACTCCATGAAACTTTTGGGTACTAGTTCTCAAACAAATAAGAGAAAGTACTTTTTCACCCAGAGGATTACTGGTCTATGGAACTCCCTGCCAGAAGAAGTGGTGACAATTGTCAGTCTTGACAGCTTTAAGAAAGGATTAGACAAGTTCATGGAGGACAAGAGTATCAATGGCTATAATTATGGATACTTAAGGACAACCTCCGGGTTGGAGAGATAGGCAGGATATCTCTCAATGCCATTTCCAGGAATCCTACAGGTGAAGGCATCTGCTTGGGGATCCCCTGAAGTCAATGGTGAGCCACTGAGACAGGATGCTGGACTGGATCATGGGCTCCTGTGGCCTGTTGTTCCAGCAAGGCTGTCTTTATGTTCCTCCATCTTCGAATTTGGTTTTGCTCTTGTGTACCCTCAAGAATGTTTGTTCTTGCCATAAAACTCTTCATGGATCCGAGTCAGCAGACCTGAGGTTCATATCTGTTCAGAGGGTGTCATGGGTCGTTCTATTGCTTAGTTCTCTTGGTATGTGAATTAGAGATGGCTGAATAGCTCAATGAATTAGGTATTTGGCTGTAGAGCCAGAGGGTGGGAGTTTGATTCCCCACTGTGCAGCATCCCAGGACATTCCCAGAAGAAGGGGATGGGGAAACATTTCAGTGTATTCTCAACCTAAAAAAAACCTGGAAAGGGTTGGCCATAAGTCAGAATCGACTTCACAGGATGCATAGTATGAATTTGAAACTTGGACCGTAAAGAAAACTAACAGGAAAAGATTTGAAATATAGTGCTAGAAAAGAGTCTTGTGGTTACCCTGGCGTGCTCTAAAGATAAACAAATGGGTCCCAGGGCAAATGAAGCCTGAAGTTTTCTGGAAGCAAAAATGATGGAATTGACTGTTGTTCTCACATCAGGAGAAGAAAAGGCTCCATGGAGAAGACAATATCATGCTAGGAAAAGTTGAAGGCTGCAGAAAAAGAGGAAGACCAAATATGGGGGCGGAGAGGGGGATATGTAGGAATTTGATTTAGCCATTGCATCATGCCGGCAGCAAAAAAATAATTTGAATTTGCCTGTTTGAAACGCAGAGCAAGTCCTGAAGTGTTTGACGGTGTAGCCAGCTGCTCAGTGACCTCAAAGTGATCCCTTATACACATTATTATTTATTTATACTATTTATAGTAAAGGTAAAGGTTTCCCTTGCTCGAAAGCAAGTCGTATCTGACTCTAGGGTGCAGTGCTCATCTCTGTTTCAAAGCCGAAGAGCCAGTGCTGTCTGCTTCTGCAGACATTTCCGTGGTCATGTGGCAGGCATGACTAGACACCGGAACGCACAGAACACTGTTACCTTCCTACCGAAGTGGTCCCTATTGATCTACTTGAAATTTCTTGCTTTCGAACTGCTAGGTTGGCAGGAGCTGGGACAAAGATGGGAGCTAATTCCGTCCTGCAGTACTCGGGAATCGAACTGCTGACCTGCTGTCTTCCAGTCAGCATCTTAGCCACTTGTATTTAGTGGAGACACTCCTCATGGTGATTTACAACCAAAGTAGTATACTGTAATAAGAAACATATTACTTATCTTACATTCTTGATTCGTGGATGTAAGGTGTTGCTGTAGTTCCTCTTAACTGTACAGTTTGTTTGTTGTTCAGTCGCACAGTCGATTCTGACCTTTTGCAACCCTATAGACCAGTGGTTCCCAAAGTGGGGCACACGCCCCATGAAGGACTTCAGTTCCCAGAAGCCTAAGTCAGTACACTGGCTGACCAGTGCTTTGGGGAATAGACTTAGGATTCTGGGAATTGAAGTCCACAAACTAAAGTTTGGGAAACACTGCTATAGACCATAGTTCTCCAGGCACACCTGTCCTCCACCATCCTCCTCAGCCTGCCCAGCTCTGTGCCCACTGCATCCACGATGCTATCTAGCCATCTCATTTTTGGCTGCCCCCTTCTTCTTCTTTTGCCCTCCACCTTTCCCAGCATCAAGGCTTTCTCAAGTGAATCCTCTCTTCTCATTTGATGTCCAAAGCACTTAAGCTTCATCTTTACTATTTGACCTTCCAATGAGCAGTCCGGGTTGATTTCTTCTTGGATTGACCTGTTTGTTCTCCTTTCTGTCCAGGGGACTCTCAGGACTCTCCTCCAACACCACATTTCAAAGGCATCTATCCTTCTGCGCTCAGCCTTCCTAATGGTCCAGCTCTCACACCCATACATTGCCACTGGAAATACCATTGCTTTGACTTTGCGGATTTTTGTTTTTTTCAAGGTGACGTCTCTGCTTTTCACTATGTTCCCCAGGTTTCTCATAGCTTGTCTCCCCAGAATCAGTCGTCTTTTTATTTCATGGCTACAGTCTCCATCTGCAGTGATCTTGGATCCTAAGAAAGTAAAATCTGTCACTGCTTCTACTTCTTCCCCATCTATTTTCCAGGAACTGATTGGGCCTGTTGCCATTATCTTGGTTTTCTTGATGTTGAGTCTCAAGCCAGCTTTTGCACTCTCCTCCTTCAGCCCAATCAAGAGATTCTTTAGGTCTTCCTCACTTTCTGCCATTAGGGTGGTATCGTCTGCATATCTCAGATTGTTGATGTTTCTCCCAGCAATTTTAATCCCATATTGTGATTCCTCCATCCCTGCATTGCGCATTATGTGCTCTGTGTATAGATTGAATAAGCATGGTGACAAAATGCAGCCTTGTCTTACTCCTTTTCCTATTCCAAACGACTCCGTCATTCCGTATTCTGTCCTAACTGTTGCTTCTTGATTCATGTACAGATTTCTCATGAGACATATGAGGTGTTCTAGTATTCCCATCTCTTTAATTATTTGCCACATTTTGTTGTGGCCCACACAGTCAAAGGCCTTGGTGTAGTCAATAAAACAAAAGTAGACTTGTTTCTGGTATTCCTTTACAGTACAGTACTTGCTATCAACGCCAGATCATCTGCAAAAGGTAATTCGTTGAAATTGTTTCCAATCATGGGCTTAGCTTTTTTCCTTATGCTGCCTATGTAGGTGATGGATAATAGCGGTGATAGTACAAATCCCTGCTTCATTCCAGATGTTGCTTCATAGGGCTCCGATATTCCTTGATTCATTCTAACTACACTTCTGCAATTGCTATCTACCAGTGATGGTGAACCTTGGCACTCCAGGTGTTCTTTGACTTCAGTTCCCAGAAGCCCAAGTCTCTGTGAATCCACATGAATGGGTTTTCTGTGCAAGGACTTGGGCTTCTGGGAATTAAAGTCCAAGAACAGCTGGAAGGTTTGTCATTACGGCTTTATACACTTACACAATCCCAGAGGGTGATGTTCCCAAAGTTTGTGCATAGGGCAGTGAAGCTACCAAACTGTCCTCTTGCTCAACAAATCATAACCCATAGCAATATTGGTCTTTCTCTCACAAGGCTTATGAATTGTACTTGTTGGCCAGAGTTACAGCCCCAAAGATTCTCCCCTGACTTGGGGTTCTAAATTGAGAGATCCAGAAAAGGAAGCGCATTAGAGAGTTCGAAACCCTCCCTGCTCTTCTCGTACTTCAAGAGGCAGAACCAAAGCTGTGGTTAATTCTCAGTCAGCTCAGAATAAACTGAGCTTTAAAAGGGAAAACTTTGGGTTTTGGGGGATTCTTTCTTTCTTTCTTTCTTTCTTTCTTTCTTTCTTTCTTTCTTTCTTTCTTTCTTTCTTTCTTTCTTTCTTTCTTTCTTTCTTTCTTTCTTTCTTTCTTTCTTTCTTTCTTTCTTTCTTTCTTTCTTTCTTTCTTTCTTTCTTTCTTTCTTTCTTTCTTTCTTTCTTTCTTTCTTTCTTTCTTTCTTTCTTTCTTTCTTTCTTTCTTTCTTTCTTTCTTTCTTTCTTTCTTTCTTTCTTTCTTTCTTTCTTTCTTTCTTTCTTTCTTTCTTTCTTTCTTTCTTTCTTTCTTTCTTTCTTTCTTTCTTTCTTTCTTTCTTTCTTTCTTTCTTTCTTTCTTTCTTTCTTTCTTTCGCAATACATTAAGGCTGTCCAGGTCACGGCCAGCATAGAAACAATGGGCTTTGATTGCCAGCTTCGAATACTCTTTCCACCTCTGTGGCGTTTCTGCTGGCTGTTGCCTTCTGCAATTAACACTGCAGAGCTAATAGAGTTTGGAGGAGATCTGTGGAAGGGCAGGAGGGAGCCGAGTGCCAAAGCCAGAGAAATGAAGAACAGATGGCGAGGCTGAGGAGAGGCCGTGTTGTGTCTCTCCAGCCTCCCAGAACTAATGGCTTAGACCTGGGCAGCCAATTAAGGCTCTTGGAAGAGAAGGGGAAGGTTTGGTTCTCATTCATGCTTTTTGGGAGCCCAAACCCCACCATTCACAAAAGAGAACAGGAAGGAGACAAAACTGAGATTGCACTTATTGGAGCCTGATAATTCCTTCTGCATCCTATAACGCTCCTGCGAGGGACATTAGAAGAAGACCCATCTGACCTCACTGGGGGGATTTTCTTTAAAGTTATCAACTTTGCCGCTTCCCTTTGATCAATGTGACTCTAAGAGAGACCCATCAGTCCGAACCTCTGTCTGGTCCAGAATCTGCTTCCCATCAGGGCCAGACTGTCCATGATGGGATCCTTCTGCTTAGGTTTCCCTGCAGCTGATTTTCCAGAAGAAAAACTGGAAGGTTACCAAAATTCTTAGAGAGCGAATGTGACTCTTGTAACTGCAGGCACACTTACCCTCTAGGGCCGTGATGGCGAACCTTGGCACTCCACATGTTCTTGGACTTCAATTCCTAGAAACCCAAGATACCCAGTGAATCCACACAAATGAGTTTACTGTGATTCATCCAGCCTGCGCTGCCCTCGTCGCTCCTGGAAGCAGAAGTAAAACGTGCCCGTAGGGTTAAGACTCTTCCGGGTTAACCCTTCCTCCGTACGGGCGCGTTTTACTTCCGCTTCCAGGAGCAACGAGGGCAGCGCAGGCTGGATGAATTGCAGTAAACCCATTCATGTGGATTCACAGGGTGCTTGGGCTTCTAGGATTTGAAGTCCAAGAACATCTGGAGTGCCAAGGTTTGCCATCACGGCTCTAGGGATTTGTTTCACCCTTTTTCCAAGTGATTGAGAATGGAATCAATGACTAAATCTTGTGGTAGTGAGCCCCGCAGTTTAATTGTACGCTATGTGGATGTAGGGGCTAAAAGCCAGCAGGATGGGAGTAGAACCCTTCCTTTCCAAAGCAATACAGTAAAGCTGTCCAGGTCTAACCCTGTGCATGACCGGAATGGCAAAATGGGCTTTGAGTACAAGCTTCGGATATGCTTTCCACCTCTGTGGAGTTTCTCTTGGATGTTGCCTTTTCCACAAGTGCAGAGAAAAAAAGCCTCCTTTGACCAATCATGAAATCTGCAAAAGTGCAGCAGGTCTTTGGAAAAAATAATACTGTCCAGAGGTAGCACCTCAAAACCTCCTTATATAGATTGTGTACGTTTTGGGGGCCGTGACCTGATAGGAAGTGAAGACCCCCTGCTCACACTATGGGATAGGGCCTAATTTGAGAGGGAGGGAGGATGTACAGGAGCCTCCATAAACTCCCGCGGCCCCTTTGCCTGGCTGCGGTGGGAAGATTGGTGTGGCCCATTGTTTTTCCGTACAAAGTGTGTGGGATGGAAGATGGAAGCGCATGAGCAGAAAACGCACAATGCAGAGAGTGTGCAGTTTAATCAGCTTGGATTGCCATCAAATCTCAGGGAATTGTAGGGAAACGGCAATGGGTGGTGGTGGTGGTGGTTGGCAGGGGAGGAGGGACCAGTTCGGTTGGTAGGAATTGACTTAGAATTTTCTTTTCTGCCTGCTGTAAACAAGCGGCGTTGAAGTTGGTGCCTGTTTTCCTGCCTAGGAAAACTGCGGTGGTTCCTTGCACACTCTGTGTTGTTGGGCACACCTGGGGCAGGTTGGGGGCTGCGGGGGCAAAAGGCTGACTATGCCATGGGGCAGCGCAGGGTGATTTCTGAGTGACGGGAACGCATCCCCAGTGGCAGGCTCACAGGCACGTTGACTCCCCAGGAAAGTTTTAATCTGTCAGCATCGCAGAACATGCGGTGCTCCAGCAGTGACATTTTAGAGGGCATGGGCACACAGCGTCAATCACAGCCGGGGAGAAAGCAAACAACAGCTCAACGCAGAAGGAAAAGGTCGGGGCATGAATGGAGATGTGGCACGGGGCAGGCGCCAGCTGTGGAGGGCAATCTAGCTGTGACTTTTGTGCACAGGATGTGCCCCACTTTGTCTGTTCCTTTGCCCTCTCCCTCCTTCTCTTTGATGCCTGGTAATGTTTCGATTTTCTGCCTTAAAGGGACAGCCTTATAACACAAGGCAACACCGATCGACACAAAGAAACTCCTCGTAGAAAGCCTATTCATTCCCACCTTAGGTTACCAATGCCAAGCATGGACACTGATAACAAAACATAAACTAGGGTTGGCCAGCCTACAACTCGCGGACCTGACCTTGCCCGTGGCTCCATTTCATGTGGCCTGCTGCCACCCTTGCTGCTACCGGAAGTGGAAGTGGACATATTTACGACAGCCATAAAATGCACCTGCGCATGCATAAATGCTCCCATGCTTGCTGTAAATGCTGCTGTAAATGCCCCCATGGCTGTCATAAACGCATTTACAACAGCTGCAGATGCATTTTACGGAAGCATTTACGGTGGGAGGAACCACGTCAGCAGCCCGCTCAGCTGTCTGGGGTGGCTTGGTCCGGTCTGTGGCACGAAAAGGTTGGGAACACCTAACATAAACGTAAGTTGGCCATCTCAGAAATTAGGTGGCTGCTGGAGTGACTGGAAGGGATGAAATCAGAGATGAGATTATTAGGGGAAGAATTGGAATAGAAACAATCTTACATTACATAGGTACACCACAAATAAAGTGGTTTGCCCGTTTGGAGAGAATGCCCTGGCATTCCAAACCATAAAAGGCATCACGTGTGGATAGAGGAGCAGGACAAAGACCAAGAGGCAGATTCAGAGGAAGGTGGGGAGAGTACATTAGAGAAAGAAATACTACAAGAACACCAAATAACAGCAGTGGAGGCTGCTAGAAGTGCCAGAGCAAGAATCTCCATCGACACAAGAAGAAGAAGAAGATGCCGGTCCACTGTCATCTGCCAATCCTCCATAGTCCACACAGATCTGTGCCCATTGCATCAATGATGCCATCTCGCCATCTCCTCCTCTGCCACCCCCTTCTCCTTTTGCCTTCAGTCTTTCCTAGCCTTCTCCAGTGAGTCCTCTCTTCTTATTTGGTGACCAAAGTCCTTGAGCTTCAGCTTCAGTATTTGTCCTTCTAAGGAGCAGTCAGGGTTGATTTCCTTCAGGATGGACTGATTTGACCTCCTGGCAGTCCAGGGGATGCTCAAGAGCCTCCTTGTTGTGTCCAAAGCTTAATTCTGTTTTCAAAAGTCAAACCGCGCTGAAAATGAAGAACAGAAGCGCGCCCTTTCTAAAGGCACGAAATTCAAATAAATGTCAGTACGAGAAATGTTGAACTTTGTTTGTCCTCCGGAAGCCCACCTAAATGTATCTTGTTATGTAACGGTCAAATCACTGTGTATATATAGAGGCCACCCCTGTACATAGTCCGCAGTCCAAAGTATGAGCTGAATAAAGAATCGCTGAGTTTAACCCATACCTGTCAAGTTTTGGATTTGGAAATAAGGGAAATTTCCCGGCAAATACTGGATACTTGACAGCTATGCTTATCCTGTGCTGCCCTCCAATGGCGGCAATAGGGCATTGCAGTCTAATTAATAAGGGATGACGGCGGGAAAGAGGGTAAAATAAGGGGTTTTCCTGGCCAATACGGGATACTTGACAGCTAACACACACACACACACACACACACACACACACACACACACACTCTGTCAAATTTTGGATTTGGAAATAAGGGAAATTTCCCGGCCAATACGGGATACTTGACAGCTATGCTTATCCTGTGCTGCCCTCCAATGGTGGCAATAGGGCTTTGCAGTCTAATTAATAAGGGATGACGGCGGCAAAGAGGGTAAAATAAGGGGTTTCCCCGGCCAATACGGGATACTTGACAGCTATGGTTTAACCCGATCCTGCTGGTCAGAATATTTCTTGCTCCAGACTCAACTCTCCTCCAGCACCACAGGGTCCAAAAGCATCTATTCCTGTGCGCTCAGCCTTCCTAGTGACACTTGTTTTGTTTTGGGTTAAACAACACAGCGATGCCTCCTCAGCCACCCATGGAAGGTCTTAGTGGAGGCCTTTGGCTTGGTTTTGTAAGGAAAGCACAGCCTTCTGGACCATGGAAACACTTGTCTTTGGAGAATCTGAATGCTTCAGAAACATTCAGAATTGCCAAAGGTCTCCTAAAATCAGTGCCGGGGAGCATGGTTTTAAAAGGGCCTTGTTGATGCTCACCCGGTGCATCTAATTGGAGGTTTCTTTCCAGCAAATTGCAGTTCTGAGAACTCAGGGGACTCCATGGTAGTTAGACATTATGCCATTTTAACTAAAGTAACTCCGTTGTCTTCTAGGGTGGGAATTTTTGTTGCTCTCTTGAGAAGCAAAGAACGTAGAAGCAAAGAACGTAAAAGCAATTTTCATGGAAGCAGCCGTGCCCACGGTCCACTTCAGCCGAATGGCAGGCGTGTGAGAAAAGAGCCCCACGTGGCACCTTACAGATTTATTCTAAGAGCATGATTTTTCCTTGGATTAGCATCCATTTCCTCCAGTGCTTCTGGGGAAGCGGACGGCCACCCGTCAAAGCGGAGGCGAGAATAAACAGTCTTAAAGGTTTCACAAAGCCAGCTGCTTTCCTAGCCAAGACCAATTTGGCTTCCATTATGCTCAAATCTACATCGGCACCTCTGGTATCCAAGTCTAGTTGGCTTCTTCATTTTGCTAACCAAACCCTGTCTATATCCTAGCCGGCTGCCCTTGACTTCTGAATCCGCTGCTCTCTCTTTGCTTGTGGCTTTGCCCTGATAGGATTGGCTGTTTCTTTCCCCTCCCCACCATAGATCCAGTACTGGGTTAGATCAGGGATGCCCAAACTTTTCGGGCTGCAGGCAGGTCATGTGCTTTAGCGGGCCGGTCACGTGGTTCCTCCCACTGGAAGCGGAAGTAAAATGTGCCCTGCAATCTGTTTTGCAACAGGATGAGATAGTTTTTTTTTTTAGGCTGCCATTTTCTCTGCTTTAACCAGGGGTGCACAAACTATAGCCTGTGGGCCAGATCCGGCCCCCAATGCCAGTTCATCTGGCCCATGCCGCCCTTGTTGCTCCTGGAAGCAGAAGTAAAATGCATCCATCCAGGTGTGTTTTACTTTCGCTTCCAGGAGCGACAAGGGCAGCGCGGGCCAGATGAATTGGTGTCAGGGGCTGGGGCCGGCCCACAGGCTATAGTTTGGGCACCCCTAGGTTTGATGGATGGGATAGATGGATGGATTGGATGGATTGGATGGATGGAAGAATGGATGGACTGATGGAAGAATGGATGGATGGTGCATCTGACTGACTTCCAGGTCCTTATGTTCCTGTCAGATCCTTACTCACAACATCTCCGCTGCCTCTTCAGAGCAACCGCGCCCACATCATTTGCCCGGAACATTTCTCAACTAAATGTCTCCTGATCAGAAGAAACCAGATCACCTCCTGCTGTGGTCCGACATAAGCTCAGCGCAAGGGACCTTCTCAAAAACAGACTTCTCAGAAAGGAGTTTGAGATTTATAGTTCTTAAAAAGGGAACTCTACGTATTTTGCTTTGTTTGTTTTCCAGAGAGACACTTTAATGGATGCATGGTTCTACCATCAAAGTGTGTTTGTGTGGTTTATGGAAATATTGTACAGTATATATAGTACGTATTTCCCCCTTCTCTTTCCTCACATGTGCACTTGTTGTTGAATGTGTTCAGGTTTCCCTTTCCAAAATGCACCATAAGCCTGGGCATTTTTGGATCCCCACTAAGACGCTGACTGGAAGGTAGCAGGTCAGCAGTTCAATTCCAGAGTACTGCAGTACGGAGTGAGCTCCCGTCTTTGTCCCAGCTCCTGCCAACCTAGCAGTTTGAAAGCAAGAAATTGCAAGTAGATCCATAGGGACCACTTCGGTGAGAAGGTGAACAGTGTTCCGTGCACTCCGGTGTCTAGTCATGCCTGCCACATGACCACAGAAATGCCTGCGGAAGCAGATAGCGCTGGCTCTTTGGCTTTGAAACAGAGATGAGCACTGAACCCTTGGGTCAGATACAACTGATTTTTGAGCAAGGGATACTTTTACCTTTAACTCCATATAGAGCCCTGGTGGTGCTGTGGTTAAACTTTTGTCCTGCAACCAAAAGAGTGTGTGTTCGATCCTGACCAGGGCTCAAGGTTGACTCAGCCTCTTCCATCCTTCCAAGGCTGGTAAAATGAGGACCTAGCCCATTAGGGGCAAAATGCTAATGACATTGTGAACCGCCCAGACAGTGCACTAAGCGCTATGGGGTGATATAGAAGTGTGATTTTTAATTTAATTTAATTTTAATTAATTTAATTATCACATTTATATACCGCTCACTCGGCCAAAGCCAACTCAGGGCGGTTCACAATAAAAATTAAAAAACACATGTTAAAAACAGTTAAAACTACCCACCCCCTAAAAACAAGGGCTGCAGGATCCAAAGGCACCATGGGGAAGAGTTCTTCTACACCAACCACCCAATGGCGGTTACCCTTCCACCTGCACCCCACACTTGACCCGCCAGCCAGGTTTTAAGTTCTTTTCTGAAAGGCAGCAGTTCCGTCCGGAGACGTAGCTCTGTTGGCAGGAGGTTCCAGAGGGCCGGTGCAGACACGGAGAAGGCTCTCCTCCTTGTGCCAGAGAGGCGAGCCCCTCTGGCTGATGGAACGATTAGAGAGCCCCTCCGGTCCGCTCTGGTTGGACGGACAGACGTCCTCAGGGCGATGCGGTCTCTTAGGTAACCCGGCCCACTACCATATAGGGCTTTAAAGGTCAAAACCAGCACCTTGAATTGCACCCAGAGACATACTGGCAACCAGTGCAGCTCCCGGAGCAGTGGCGAAGCATGAGCATAACGGCCACACCCCATCACCACCCGGGCTGCCGCATTTTGGACCAGCTGTAGCCTCCGAATGGTCGTCAAGGGCAGCCCCATGTAGAGCGCATTGCAATAATCTAGTCTGGAGGTAACCAGAGCGTGAGTGACCATGAGCAAGGAGTCCCGGTCCAGGAGTGGGCGCAACTGGCGGATCACCCGAAGTTGGGCGAAAGCCCTCCTGGTCACAGCCGCCACCTGTTCCTCTAGCAGTAGCCGTGAATCCAGGAGGACCCCCAAGTTGCGCACTGGGTCTGTCTGGGACAAAATAGCCCCATCCAGAACCAACGATGGTAGCTCCCGGGTTAACGCAGAACCCCCTATCCATAGCCACTCAGTCTTGCTGGGATTCAGTTGTAGCCCGTTAGCCCCCATCCAGACCCCCACAGCTTCCAGGCATCTGGAAAGGACTTTGACGGCATCACTGGGGTCCCCATGGGCCGAGATGTACAACTGAGTGTCATCCGCGTACTGATGGTACCGCACCCCATGGGAACGAATGATCTCACCCAGCGGCTTCATGTAGATGTTAAATAGGAGAGGAGAGAGCACCGAGCCCTGAGGCACCCCCCATTTGAGGGGCCTAGGACTGGACCTCTCACTCTCCAACCACACCGACTGGGTACGACCCCCCAGAAATGAGGAAAACCAGGACCACACATTACCCTGGATCCCCAATCCTCGGAGCCGTCCCAGAAGGATACCGTGGTCAACGGTATCGAAAGCCGCTGAGAGGTCAAGAAGAGCAAGGACGGATGGGTGACCACCGTCCCGCTCCCGCCAGAGATCATCCATCAGTGCGACCAATGCCGTCTCGGTACCATATCCAGGCCTGAATCCTGACTGAAAGGGGTCCAGGTAATCCGCTTCATCCAGTACCCCCTGCAGCCGACGCGCCACTGCCTTCTCCAACACCTTCCCTAAAAAGGGGAGGTTAGAGACAGGCCTATAGTTAGTTAGGACAGCTGGGTCGAGGGAAGGTTTCTTCAGGAGGGGGCGCACCAAAGCATGTTTTAAAGGTGCAGGAAACACCCCCTCCCGCAATGATGCATTGATCACAGCCCCAACCCAGTCACCTGTCACCGCCTTGGAGGCTTTCACCAACCAGGTGGGACAGGGGTCCAATGGGCAGGTAGTGGCGCGCACAGCTGCAAGGAGCCTGTCCACTTCATCAGGGGCAACTGGATCAAACCGGTCCCAGATGGTATGGCAAGACTGTACTCCAGCTCCCTCCGGACTCTCCCCATCCACGCCGGAATTAAACCCAGAGCGAATCCGATCGATTTTCTCCACTAGATGGTCAGCAAAGTCCTCAGCCGACCCCTGCCAACCAGGCACCGGGGTCCCCCTACCAAGGAGAGACCTGGTAACCCGGAACAGGGTGGCCGGGCGATTGTCAGCGGAGGCAATAAGGGTGGTGAAGTATTGCCGCCTCACCACCTCCATCGCCACTAGATAGGCCCTAATAGCGGCTCTAGCTAGTGTCCAATCGGAGTCTCTCTGGGTCTTCACCCAGCGGCGCTCTAGGCGTCTCTTTGCCCGTTTGAGCTCCCGCAGTTCATCTGTGAACCACGGAGATGACCTAGCTCCATGAGCTCTGAGAGGCCGTAGTTGCTTTGCTTTGTTTCCAAATTGTGTCTGATTCCGTCTTTAGCCTGGGAGATGCAGCCTGGATAAATCCATAAAGTCTAAAATGACTCTGCAGGGTGAACCTCTCACCATAGTTGCCAAGTATCCCGTATTGGCCGGGAAAACCCCTTATTTTACCCTCTTCCCTGCCATCATCCTGTATTAATTAGACTGCAATGCCCTATTGCCGCCATTGGAGGGCAGCAAAGGATAAGCATAGCTGTCAAGTATCCCGTATTTGCCGGGAAATTTCCCTTATTTCCAAATCCAAAACTTGACAGGTATGCCTCTCACACCTCCTTGGCTTCATCACCTTCCAGTCTGTCACTAGCAAAAGAGTGACTCCTAGCTCAGGGCAAGCACAGGAGAGCATCAAAGAAGACAGCAAGATAAAGAAGGGGTACAATAAAAACCAAGCTGTACATCTGGGTTTCTGAGGATGTGTCTTGACAGCCAAAAGTTTTCAAACATTTTTTTTAAAAAAATCAGGTTTGTTAAGTTATTTGTAACAGCAGCACAGTAAAGCAGACAAGGTTTTCCGGGCAAATCTTAGTTTGAATGCAAGTTCTCCCAAGCTTTCTCCCTGTTTAGACCGCAGCCCTGCGGTGGCTTAGTGGTTAAGACACCGAGCTTGGAGACTGGAAGGTGCTGCACGATGGGTCTTGGGGACATGAAAGGCACCTCATTTGGGCCTGGAGTCTCTCCAGCAAAAATCCTTTCAAACCAGAGTAATTTCTGACATGAAATTTCATTTAGCCCAGCCAGTAAATATACTTGCAGAAAATGCTTAGAGAAAGAACCATATATCATTTACTCACAATTAGATACATGTGCTCAGAATTTTCGGTGAGATTTTTTTTAATAGAAAGAAGTAAAGTTAAAGTCTGATGTAGGCAGATTGTTTGCACACGGAGCCAGCAGGAGGGCCAAACACTTCTTTATTGCAGCATGGTCAATCTGTACATGAGGCAATGGTGGAGACACAGCTCCTTACATATGATACAATGCATTTGAATTCTGCACCAACGGCGCCCATTGGTTGCGGTACCAGTGACGTCATTTGGACGTACTGCACACCTGACATAGTTCACCTGTGGCGGGAAGGTTTCCCACGCTTGTCGCTGATTGGATGATTGGAGCCATGTGCATAGCTGTCAAGTATCCCTTATTGGCCAGGAAAACCCCTTATTTTACCCTCTTTCCCGCCACCATTCCTTATTAATTAGACTGCAATGCCCTATTGCCGCCATTGGAGGGCAGCGCAGGATAAGCATAACTGTCAAGTATCCCATGTTTGCCGGGAAATTTCCCTTATTTCCAAATCCAAAACTTGACAGGTATGCATGTGGGCTGAGCTCCTTCAGCTGCGCTATAGCTGGCAGCTGAGTTGCGTGCAGTGGCAGATGAATTATATGTATACACAACATAAAGTCAAGTCTTTAGGTCTTTTAAGTCTTTTAGGCCTTGCATGTGGCCTGCAAACTGGAGGTGCTCAAATAGACCTTTCTTCTTCCAACGGCAAAAAACAAGAGAGAAGGCCAGACCATGCAAAGCCTTAATACATGCAAATAGGGCTGATGACTCCCTAGAGGCAAGAAGACAGGAAAATCCCCAATTGGTTACTCAGGGACTAACAATAAAAAATGACTTCCTTTAGTTTAGGCTAGTATTTCTGTCTCTGTGGTTATTGTGCTAACACCCACTTCATCTTGGGGTTGCACTTCAATACTCAACAGAGTTAAGGTCATGGGGTGTTGGTGTCAGTTTGTGGGTCCTTTATGAAACCTTACCTGAAAAGTTTTTTCAAACTCGGTGCCCATTTCCCCCTTTCCCTCCATTCCCCCTTTGGATTTTCATTCTCCTTTTTTTAACTTATTCTCTCCCCTGCCAGCCTCTGTTCCAATCTTCTGCCACTGCAATCACTACCTCTAGCTCTGCCATTCATGGCTGCTGCACCCTTTGGGCACAGCTCCTGTTGCCATTGCTCTGCACCCACCAGCTGGTGCCAATTATATTTAACTGTGATCATGCCACAACGGTTCTTTCGCACGACAGTAAATGGAGCGTTGAACTGTTGTACAAATGGAGAAAAGGGTGGGTGGGATACACTTCATTTTACATAGCTATACCAACATTGGGGAGAAGATTTCATATCCCCTTGACTGGAACATGAATCTCTGGGAGTTCTTCCCTCTACCAGCCAATAGTACCTGTGAGTTGGTTTACATGGACCTTCCTTTCCTAGAACCATCATTTAAAATCATTTCCAGCCTCGGCAATTTGGGAAGTGGTTAAGACCGTGATGGCGAACCTTGGCACTCCAGATGTTCTTGGACTTCAATTCCCAGCAGCCCAAGCCTCCTGTGAATCCACAGAAATGGGTTTACTGCGATTCATCCGGCCCGCGCTGCCCTCGTCGCTCCCGGAAGTAAAACGCGCCCGTACGGGCGCGTTTTACTTCCGGGAGCGACGAGGGCAGCGCGGGCCGGATGAATCGCAGTAAACCCATTTCTGTGGATTCACTGGGGCTTCTGAGAATTGACATCCAAGAACATCCAGAGTGCCAAGGTTCGCCATCATAGGGCTAAGACTTTATCTTATGTACTAAGGAGAACGTTGGGTGAAAATGACCATCCCGCCATGGGATTTCTTACACCAAGAAATGGTCAGGCTAACAATAATACAGTTTTAAAAAGGAAAACAGTTGTCAGTCTAGCGCAGGTAGAATCAAAATGCAAAAAAAGGGGGTGTCCATAGGTAGAGAGGGGAAATGGGGAGATCTAGCTACTTTCACTTAAAGCAAATCTCTTCAACCAAATGAACCGCATCTCGGGATATTAAAGGGACTTGCAGGTTTAATCTCATAGCCTCTTGTCTATAATCTTTGTGAATTATTGGGAAATGGATCAAGCCCCTGAAGAGTGGAGCGAGCAAATGCCACGCTCTCTCTCGCTTCGAAAACAGGAAGAAAGAAATTCAAGGCAATTACTGAATGATCAGCATGACACCAGTCCCAGAATAGATAAAGTCGGTCTGTGAGCACTTGTGTGCATGCGTGAGAGAGCAAGAGAGCACTGCAATATAGGTTTCTCAAAAACTAAGCCAACCCATATTACTCCTCTGCCCCCCTCCCTCCCTCTCTTTTAACAGTCAGGAGCCTAGTAGATGAAGGGAATGCATTGGTGTAGTATATCTTGAACCCAGCCATGTTTTTGGCATGACCTTATTGATAATTGTTGCAACCAATCTGACAAAATGTGGATTGGCTGGTGTTGCTGCTAGAAGCGTTTCCAGCTGGTTGGTGTGGCATATCCAAAGAGCACTCTGCTATGGTTCATCATCTCCCTAGAGAGAGGTGCCAAGGTTGGGGTGGGGGTGCCCAGAGTTGCTTAGCATCTTTATAAATGACTTGGATGAAGATGAGGAGGCTCATCAGCTTTGAAGATGATGCCATATTGGGTGGGATATCTAATAGTACAGAGGACAGAATTGGTTGGACTTTTTTTTGGGGGGGGGGGATGAATTTTGGTGGAATGAATTTCAGTAAAACAAATGGAAAGTGAAAAATCAGTCCAAGTAGAGTGGATCCGGAATCGGTTCTTTGCTGTCCTGATCAGCCGGATACCTGCTGCTGCTCTGCTGATCATGGGACAGACAACCCCAAGTAAGGCTGAGATGCATCTACCTTTCTCTCGACCTATAGACCTCACAGGTAAAGAATCCTTTTCCGCCTGGAATGCCATAGCTGTTATGCTGCCTTATGTTGTGCTTCACTAAGATTTGGATTTGAATTCCTGCATGGAGCAGGGGGTTGGATATGATGGCCTCACAGGGCCCCTTCCCACTCAGTCATTCTATGATTCTATGCAGATGACAAAGGAACTAACCCTAGGCCCATGATGGCAAACCTTGGCACTCCAGATGTTGTTGGACTTCAATTCCCAGAAGCCCAAGCCCCCGTGAATCCACACAAATGGGTTTACTGCGATTCATCCAGCCCACGCTGCCCTCGTCGCTAGCAGAAGTAAAATGCGCCCGGACGGTTAGGACTCTTATTTATTTATTTATTTATTAGTCAAATTTGTATATGGGTTAACCCTTCTGGGGTTAACCCTTCCTCTGTATGGGCGCATTTTACTTCCATTTCCGGGAGCAACGAGGGCGGCATGGGCCAGATGAATCGCAGTAAACCCATTTATGTGGATTCATGGGGGCTTGGGCTTCTGGGAATTGAAGTCCAAGAACATCTGGAGTGCCAAAGCTTGCCATCACAGCCATAGGCTCTGTGTCCCTCCACCAAGTGGAGGTTTGGTGAAGCCTCCATCTGCTTTACTGACACTTTTAAAGTACCCCCCAAATTGCTCTGCATCCTCTCTTCCTTTGCTTTGTAAAAGTGGTTTTCTGGCCCAATTCCTTGGGTGTTTATGATAACCCCCCGTTTGCTCCCTCTTTACCGACGCCAGCTGCGCATCAGAATGGGAAAATGCAGCGTTTTCACAGACCTGATAGGTGTCATTGGTAAAGACTCAGAAGTATCATATCCATCAAGTTCATAGTGGCTGAAATGTCAGAGGTAATCCAAGATCCTCTGCTGACATTCAGAATGTGGCAGGGATGGGGAAATAAAACCAGACTGAACATTATTTCCCACCCCATCCCATCCCTTTATGTTCCTGCAGACTGCACTTATAAAATAAGATTGAGGAAATAAAGGATGAAACCCAATAGAAGATAGGAGATAAATATTATATATGGGAGCTGAATTGTTGGTACTTTTCTGCATGGGGCTTCATAACTCAAAACCATGCCATGATCAGATTTTATTTTTGAAGGAACAGAATGTTTCCAAACAAAATATTTGAGAACCAGATCATGTCAGATCCTGAGTCTGTGCCTCTCTAGGATACTCAGCCTGGAGTTTGCAACAGAAACCCCTTGCTTTCTGTATTCAAGAGAAGGTGTCATGGACGGGATCTGAATTCATGTTTTGGCTCCACTGGGAAGGAGGAGAAGGGGGTCATGTGTTTGGGAAGACCCGTCTGACCCTTCAAGTTCAGAGGAGGGCAGCAAGGATGATCAAAAGACTGGAAACCAAGCCCTGGAACAGGGATGGCGAATCTATGGCACGTGTGGCAGAGGGCGCACTCAGAGCCCTCTCTGTGGGTACGTGCGTCATTGCCCCTGCACAGAATTTGGCAGAGTTTGTTACTAGAAAGCCAGAGGGATGTGGGGCCAGGCTGCTCCCCTCTCCAAGCATACCTGAAGATACTTCTCACATCACCCACCCCTATGCCCAGAAGCTGCATGGGAATGCTTCTTCCCTCCCCTGACTGGGGTAAGGCAGGCAGTTCACATGCAGCGCGGATGGCAGCCTGTTAGAGCAGCACAACAGTGGAACGCATGACCTGAAGAAGTGCTGAGTGCTCCAACACTGGAGGCATTCAAGAGAAAATTGGAAAGCAACCCTCTGTCAGACCCACTTTGATTCGGATTCCAGGGGATTGGACGTGATGGCCTCCAACTCCATTATTCTATGATTCCATCATTCCTGGACTCTCCATACAAACTCTACTACATGTTAACCTCTTTGTGTGTCACTCGGTCTCATGAAAGAGGGCATGTGGAACCTCCTCCCACGGGATAAGCTGGTCTTCTTCCCATGATAATTTCCATAGCAGGTTAAGACTTTTATCATTGGGCATTTTTTGGTCACTGAAGAGACAGCAAAGAGATTTTAAGGAAACTGAATGAGCTTTAGAGAAAGACGCTTTTGTGCTTGTATTTTTAAATTGTAAAGTGCCGCCTTTTAGCAATATTGTGGTCTTAATAGAGTGGCTCGAGTGGCTAAGTGGCTAAGACACTGACTGGGAGGCGGAAGGTCAGAGGTTCGATTGCCGAGTACTGCAGGACGGAATGAGCTCCTGTCTTTGTCCCAGCTCCTGCCAACCTAGCAGTTCGAAAGCAAGAAATTGCAAGGAGATAAATAGGGACCACTTCGGTGGGAAGGTAAACAGCATTCTGTGTGCTCCAGTGTCTAGTCATGCCTGCCACATGACCACAGAAATGTCTGCAGAAGCAGGCAGCGCTGGCTCTTCGACTTTGGAACAGAGATGAGCACTGAACCCGAGTCGGATACAACTGGCTTTCAAGCAAGGGAAACCTTTAACTTTACATGAATACAGTCTTAATACCACTTACTCTGTTATTTGCAGTACTTGCTTTTACAGAACACTGTAAACCGCCTTGGGTCCTGAATGTGTTGGGAGAAAAGCCGGCCAGAAATGGAAGGATGCTAAAATTCAGGGCCACTCACTTGAAAGGGTCTGGGAGGAACCAGGAAAGCATTTAAAGAAGATTTTGGAAATTGATGTTGTTCTTCTTTTCTCCCCCAGGATGCCTTGCTGAGCCTGGGCTCCGTTATTGACATCGCCAGCCTCCGGGAAGTCATCAAAGATGCTGTTGCTTCCGTGCTCCCCAAAGTGGTAAGTGATGGACTGTTGTGTGTGTGTGTGTGTGTGTGTGTGTGTGAGAGAGAGAGAGAGAGAGAGAGAGAGAGAGAGATTGTAGAATTGCAAGAGGCTGTGATGGAGAGGCCCCATCACCCGTTCAGAGCAGGATTGTAGCCGCAGCATCCCTGGCAGCCAGCTGTTCTGCATCTGGAGACATACCTTCCGTGTAGGAAAAGCCACCCTCTCCAAAGGTAGCCTGTTAAATCTCAACCCGAAGAGATTCTTCCTTTTAAAAAAAAATGCTGAAAACCTGCTCTCTTTCTTCTGTAGGATAACCTTTCAGATATTTGAATCTGGCTATCTTGTTTATAGGCGCTATGATGGCTTAGTGATTACAATGATGAGCTTGGTGACCAGAAGGTTGGCAGGTCAGCAGTTCAAGACCTGAGTGCTACACAACAGAGTGAGCACCCACCGTCTGTCCCAGCTTTTGCCAACCTAGCAGTTCTAAAATGGAAAATTGCAAGTAGATAAATTGGCACCACTTTGGCAGGAAAGGTGACAGTGTCCTGTATGCTCTAGTTATGCCTGCTATGTGACCAGGGAAATGTCCACAGACAGTGCTGGCTCTTTGGCTGTAAACAGAGGTGAGCACCATACTCTAAGAGTCAAATACGACTGGCTTTTGAGCAAGGGAGCTGTTGGCCTTGACCTACCTTGTTTATCATAAGAACATAAGAACAGCCTTGCTGGAACAGGCCACAGCCCATCCAGCCCAGCCTTCTGTCTCACACAGTAGCTCACCATTTCATTCAGGGTATTCCCAAACAGATGCCTTCACCTGCTTAGGATTCCCTGGAAATGGCATTGAGAGATATCCTGCCTATCTCTCCAACCCGGAGGTTGTCCTTAGGTATCCTTTACCTCCTTTCTCAAGACAGAACCTACAGAGCTCTTTCAACCATTTCTAGACAGGCTTCCTTTCCAGACTGAGCAGCATCTTAGTCTCTCAGGAAGGAGTGATCAAAGGATCAGCTGTTTTATTTTCCCTTCTGCTCAATCTAAGCAGGTGTGGAAGCCAAGAAGGTTGTTAAGTTCTTGTAACTAATTCAAACAACGGTTGGGTGTTTTGCTTGTCCTTGCCTCAGTCTTATTGGCAAGAAAGCATAAAGTTGTATCTTTGTAGAGTTAGGCTCTTGGTTTCTCAACCCAGTCTAAGAACTCAACTTCTTCTGGTCTTACCACCTGTGGTGTTAGTTAGTGAAGGACTTCACTGGCAGAGAGACGTTTTCTGCAGGCAACACCTCTTCTTCCCAAAACCTTTGGTGGAATACATCTTCCAAACACCACAATCGCTGTCCACCTCTGTCCTCTTTGCATGCTCAGCTATTGGTTTGCCTTTCATTCTGATCAGTGCTCTTTCTCTTAAATTACCAGTTAGACCTCTAAGACATAATATGTTGCTTAATAAGCTAAGATGTACATTCGTTAATCTGTTATATGCAGTGGGGAATAGAGTTCGCAGCATGCTTTTCTTTGGGGCTTCATTTGGTTATGGTGCGTTGAACAGAAAGTGATGAAACAAAAGAAAGAAACTGTTGCTTCTCCTTCAAGCAATGTGCAGGAGGGCCTTGGGTTGCCTCGATTGCAAGCCATTGCCTTACATTTCCTTCAGCATCTCAGAAAGGCACCTCTGTTGAGGTTTACGTCATATGTATGTTAGAAGGCGGAGGATTCATGCACAGATTTTCTTTGATTGAGCAACAGTCCACATCTTCACCCCCCACAAAAGCTTTCATATATTTGCATTCTGCAAGTCAGACGGAGCTCCTGCCAGCCCCATTGAGAGGCCGTCCGCTCAAATCTTTGTGCTGCCTTTTGTCATCTGAGAGCATGAAAGTCAATATCATACAAGGCATCATATATGGAAAGAGGAGACGGACAAAGACCATGAGGCAGACCCAGAGGAAGGTGGAGAGATGTAACATCAAAGACATATTGCAAGAATACCAAATAACATTGATGGAGGCCACTAGAAGAACAAGAACCTTGTATCTCTCTTGAAACCTGAAGGGAATGGTGGTGGTGGAGGGGGAGGAGGAGCAGGAGCAGGAAGAAGAGGAAGAAGAAAAGATGAAGAAATGAAGAAGAAAAAGAAGAAGAAAATAAAAAGAAGATGAAGAAGAAGATGAAGATGAAAGGAGGAGGAAAGGTTCTCCGCTTCAATCTGCAAACAGCAAAAATTGCCCCCAAACCTCAGTCTGCTCCCCCCTCCTTCCCCTGCCTGCCGCATTGAGCACATGTCCCCAATGTCAAATTGCACATCCCACTGATGCAGCAAAGTCTGTGGACACCACCTTAGATGTGACCCCCTGGAGCAAAGAGCAAGCAAAGAACCTGCAAATCTGCCGAATCCTCATCAGTCCTGCAGCTTTGGTCTTGCAGCTCTCCAGGGAGCTTCAGTCCCAGGGTTCAGCTTGCTTCATCAAAGCAGGACCCTTCCGTACATCTGCCCTGGTTCTTTCTGAGCTAATGAGCTCTTTGTGTTGCTGAAGTGTGTTGCAAGCTCATTAATTAGCAAACAGAGTGTGCCACGGCATGATAAGCCCTAACTCTCGGTGAAATGCCAAACCCTACATTTGCCACAACAATGCTTGATGGACAACCTGGCGGCTGATGGACGGCAGGCCATGGGCCGGACTTCCATTGAGTGGGCACCTGCTTTCCCTGGTCCAGGACCTTCTCTGGTTAGGCTGAGACCTGAACTTCTGTGATTGTATGCTTGGATCCTTTCCCAGTGTCCAAAATGTAACTGTGTAGGTCACGTGGCCTCTTCTGGTGAGGACCGAAATGATGGAGAGAAGAGTGCATGTCTCCTGGGGAAACTAGACCTCCCGCCAGTGGGGTGTCTGACTGTAGGGCTTCCTTCTGTAGTCATGGAGGTTTTGCCTTCTCCTTCTGCCTGCTGTCTGATTTGCCCCCTGAGATGTTGCATAACAGACATGCGTGAAAGTGCACTCTAGGTTCACTGGGGTGTGATGATGCCGCCAGAGTGGAAATCAATGGCTGAGCCAGCTCACCCATGGCTTGCTCCTTCCAGGGACTTTCCCACTTCAGAGCAGAAGGAAACACCAGGTAATGTTTCTGTCAACAGGGACTGGAAACTATATGTCCATGTATTTACAGGAGGTGCACGACTATTGTTCTCCCCAAATTTAAAATGCCATGCATAAAATACCTCTGGGAGGAAGTTCACTGCTATAGATACCTCCAAAGAATTTTTAGGAATTTATCTAGCAACCAGAGTCCATGGATCTGAAAGCTGTCTGGTCTGTGCATTTGAGAATCAGAGAGAAGCCAAACATTTCAGTAGCATTGCATTAGAGTCTGTAGCATCAAAAACAGGGAGAAATGTCATAGAACCTTAAAGACTGAATGAATATCTGAATAAACAAATGCACATACACTTACATGGGCACCTTGTTAGTGCATTTTTAAGAAGCTATCAAATTCTTTCTTCTTGTTAAGTTTAAACTGGTAATGGTCACTCCATCTTTAACCCACAGAACTGAAGTTGAAATGAGAACATAAGAACACCCTTGCTGGAACAGGCCACAGGAGCCCATCCAGTCCAGCATTTTGCCACACACAGTGGCTCACCATGTGCTTCAGGGTATAATTCCCAAGCAGATGCCTTCACCTGCTTAGGATTCATTCCCTGGAAATGGCATTTATTGAGAGATATCCTGCCTATCTCTCCAACCCGGAGGTTGTCCTTAAGTATCCATAATTATAGCCATGGATACCCTTGTCCTCCATGAACTTGTCTAATCCTTTCTTAAAGCTGTCAAGACTGACAGCTGTCACCACTTCTTCTGGCAGGGAGTTCCATAGACCAGGGATCCTCTGGGTGAAAAAGTACTTTCTCTTATTTGTTTGAGAACTAGTACCCAAAAGTTTCATGGAGTGTCCCCTAGTTCTAGTGTTATGCAATAGGGAAAACAGTTTTTCCTTATCTACTTTGTCCACACCATGCATGATTTCATAAACTTCAACCAGGTCACCTCTTAGACGCCGTCCATCGTTCAAGAGTGAAAAGGCCCACCCGTTGCAGCCTCAGATGGTAAGGAAGGTGTTCCAGTCCCCTAATCATTCTGGTTGCCCTCCTCTGTACTTTCTCCAACTCCATAATATCCTTCTGGAGGTATGGCGACCAGAACTGTACACAGTATTCCAGATGGGGCCTCACCATAGATTTATAAAGAGGCAAAATGACACTTGCTGACTTATTTTCTATACCCTTCCTAATGATCCCTAACATTGAGTTTGCTTTTTTCACTGCTGAGGCACACTGGGTTGACACCTTCATTGAGCTCTCGCCCACCAGGACACCAAGGTCCCTTTCCTGGTTTGTCACAGAGAGTTCAGACCCCATCAGTTTATAAATGTAATTGGGGTTCTTTGCCCCAACATGCATCACTCTGCACTTACTAGTGTTGAAGCTCATTTGCCACTGTTTTGCCCACTCCCCCAGTGTCGAGAGATCCCTCTGGAGCTCCTCACAATCTCTCACAGTTTTCACTACCCTGTATAATTTAGTGTCATCAGCAAATTTGGCTACCTTGCTTTTTACTCCTACCTCTTATGAAGAGGTTGAAAAGCAGGGGTCCCAGTACTGAACCTTGGGGTACCCCACTCTTTACTTCCCTCCACTTGGAGAAGTGTCCATTTAGTGCTACCCTCTGTTTCCTGTCCCTTAGCCAGTTGCTGATCCAGGACAAGACCTGTCCCTTTATTCCATGACTGGTAAGTTTATTCAAGAGCCTTTGGTGCAGGACCTTGTCAAAAGCCTTCTGAAAGTCCAGATAAACAATGTCAACTGGATCCCCCTTATCCACATGGGATGTGTTATTGTCTTCCAGATTTGTAATTTGCCTTGAACATGTACACTATTTAGTATACATAAAAAATTGGGCTGAGGAAGAAAGGAAGGAAAAGACAGACATACAAAATGTGTGCAATTTGAGAAGGTTTTTCGTAAATGAGGCTATCTATACTGAATCCTCCAGTGCAGGCTGTCTGGGTTCACTTGAGGACAGAGGGAGAAACTAAATGACATTTAGACCACTTCTGCCATCTTTACAGTAATTGTGTAGTATCGTGTGATGGCAAAGAAACTGCTTCACAACATGAACACCTTGAAACTTCCCTTGACCATCTGGGGATGGGAATGAGAAGTGAATTATTATTATTATTTTACGTTTGTTAGATGAACGCTGTACTGATGCATCACTTGGATGACAGGCAATCTAAGCAATGAATTGAAACAGCAATGATTTACCAAATGTAAAATAATACAACCAACTACTGAACTTAAGAAACAATTTACACTTCCTCTGACTGTCCCCGAACAATCAGGGGAAGTGTTTAATGAGCTGCTGCAAGATCCAGAAACTTACACTTCTTCCCTCTCTTTTGTCCCATTCCCCAATGGGCACATATGCGGAGAATGTGCTAAAATAAGACAATCCGATTTAGGAGGCTTCTCTGATGGACTCAAAATGGGACTGGCTGGGGCAGATTGCCCCAACTCAGCATAGAAGATGTGTGCACATTTTCCCCCCTACTGCAGATTAACCTACCCCAAAAGCACCCCCAAAGAGCGAGCCGCTATGACTGTAGGATGTTGAGAATTTGCTGTTTGTCAGAAGATGTAATACTGAGTTGGACAGAGAAATAATCTCACCATTATCATGGTTTGGAAAAAGCTACGTTTTGTTTGCACTATCATGAGCCATAATGACCCAGGCATGCAAAGTTGAGGTTTTCGGGAGCCAAAACAGAAGTAGAAAAAAGTAACTTGTGAAGCCTCCTCTTTTGCTCCAGTTCCTTGCTTGCAAACCCAGAGGGCAGGACAGCAAAGGTCACCCTGGAACCTGCCTGCAGACCGGGCGTGCGAGCGTGTTTATGTGTCATCTACCATTTAAATGCCACCCTGTCCCTCTCTGCCCGGTGGTCATGTTGCTTTGATGTGTTGCACATCATTTCTGAGCATGAAATCATTCTTCCTGACATTTGTGGATTGCTTTCGCGCGCCCCTCCTCCTCTTTTCCACTTTCCCCGGTAGCACAATGCCCAACCCCTCCCAATGCTTTTCAAATCCCTTGTGCTCCTAATCCCTTGGCATTACATCTTTAATGCCATGGGAAAATGAGAACACCTTGTACACATCCCCCTTCTCCTTCTGAGAGTCCATTAGTGCTTAATCCAAGCGTCCGGCTTCCCCACAAGTCCCATCGTCGATCGGTATTATTTCCTTGCTGTTGCCGTACTGCTCAGAGATTGTGGCTAATCTGGGGGAAACGGTGCCTTTCTTTGTTTTGCTGGTTGTAGTGTGGGGGTCAAGTGGGCTGGGGTATGAAAATGAGCTCACCCAGAGCGTATCATCTCTCTCTCGCCACCTCTTTTCCATTGGTCTTCTGCGATTCTGACCATGACCCCATTGTCAAAGGAAAGGTTGCCCAAGGTTAGGAAACGAAGCAGGAGGTAACAACACAGATGGCCTTGCAAAGATTGCTCGGTAAAGCCGACAAAGTAAATTAAGAATATGTTCTAAACATGGATGTTAAGGAGGTAAAAAACTCAGCCAGAGAAGACTTCCTTTGCTTTTAGTATTGAGAAGAGAAATACCTGAAGAATTCCTCTTAAAACATCGCTGAAACATCCTCCCCCACCTTTATCAAGTAACTTTTGAAAGGATTTCTAAGTACAGTAGAACCTCGGATAAAGTCCAAACTCCATTCCACAAGTTTGGACTTTATCCGATTTTGGACTTTATCTGAATCAAATGGGCAATGCATTGGATAATGTCCAAAAATGGACTTTGTCTGAGGTTCCCATACCAAATATCTCGGATAATGTCCATTTTTAAAGAGGTTTTGGACTTTATGTGATGCATCACATGTGCATGAAAACCATGACTTTATCCGAATTGGACTTTATCCGAATCAGACTTTATCCGAATTGGACTTTATCTGAATCGGACTTTATCTGAGGTACCACTTTACTCCTTAATTATATCTAAGTCACTCGGGTGATTCCATGCACTATTTGTTCAATTACTTATGGTCTGCAGTGGCTCAAGTGCCTAAGATGCTGACTGGGAGGCGGAAGGTCAGCAGTTCAATTCCCGAGTACTGCAGGATGGAATGAGCTCCCGTCTTTGTCCCAGCTCCTGCCAACCTAGCAGTTCGAAAGCAAGAAATTGCAAGTAGATAAATAGGGACCACTTCAGTGGGAAGGTAACAGCATTCCGTGCGCTCCGGTGTCTAGTCATGCCTGCCACATGACCATGGAAACGTCTGCAGCAGCAGACAGCGCTGGCTCTTTGGCTTTGAAACAGAGATGAGCACTGCACCCTAGAGTTGGATACGACTGGCTTTCGAGCAAGGGAAACCTTTACCTTTACCTTTACCTTTACCTTTACCTTTACCTTTACTTATGGTCCCAAAAAGAACTAAGTCTGTATAAAGGCATTTGTAACTATTTACCTCTAAGCCCTGAAATATGTGACACTTGAATCCAGACCTTCCATATAAAAAGCCACCTAAGCACTCTTTGACTTCTGTTTTCCCTAACAGACAAAAGGTTTTAGAGCCTCAAAGCTAAGCTGCAGAAACCAAGCAATTGTTTTGTACCCTTAAAATGGCACTTCCTGCTCGAACATGCTTATAATAGGTAGGTAGGTAGGTAGGTACAGAAGGGTAAGCAGAATGCACAGGTATGGCAGGAACGTTCATGTTTCTTTTCCCTCCCTACCTCCTGTCGCCCAAAGAAACCCTCTGCAACAAGAAAAATGTAGGAATTGGGGCCGTAAAGCGGCCCTTGAGGTCCCGGAGGAGACTGGTCAAAGGAATGACACGAGGCAAGATGGAGCGAAGACCAGTAGTTTATTGAGAAAAGGCTGCAACATATATAGAAGGAAAAAGCGCAACGCTGGCAAGACTGTCAGCTGACAGGAATGACATCACCTGAGCACTCAAGTTAATTGGGAACCTCTTTGGGGAAGTTAATTAACTGGGGTAAACATGGACTTAGGAGCCTCATTGTCTTGGGGATTAGGCAGGGACAAACATGGCTTCTATTTGCACCAGAGATTACACTGAGACCTGGAGGTGAGTGATTTACTCTAATGGGTAACCGGGTTAGATATTCGCTCTTTCAGCAGATCCGTTGGTCAGGTCAAAGGAATTGGGTGAATCAAACCCTATAATTTATCCACCCCCCTTAATTTAGCTGCCTGCAGAGCCCACGGCTCAAGGAGCGTCCTCCCGAAGCGACCTCTGCAAGGGCCGTTTCCATGCCAGATGGGCATGGGGAAACCATAATTCCCCTTTCTGTTTTATTTAAGGACCTGACCGACGACTCTGCATAGGAGGGGCGTCAGCTGATGAGCGGGAATGACGCTTCGGGGTTCCCTCCATGGGGGACATCTCGATAGCAGTGAGGGAATACATTGCATGAAGCAACACACTGTTGTGCCCAGTGTTACCACCCCCACAATCACTTTGAGTGTCGTCTGAATCCATGCCCATGGGAACCACGACCATAGGGAGTCCTGCCACCCCCATGAATAATCCTCCTTGATGTCCCTAACTGGGGTGTGGAGGTCCGTGAGCTGGCTCTGTATCTTGTGGGTATTATCTGTGAGGTTAAAGAAACACATGCCATGGACAGACTTGCAGCCCAAATGATGTGACCACAGGGGATAATCGATAGCTGCTTGATTATCCAGTATGGCATGGCGAAGCTCTGTCTGCTCCTGGCTGAGCAGCGCTATTGCTGAGGAGGTATGGTCAATGGCTTTTGCTAATCCGCAAGCCAATTCTCCAAGCGTTGCCTATGGCTAAGCCTGACACGCTGAATATACTGACTACAGCCTGGTTTTTCAGCGCTGTGGGTCTGAATTCAGACTGCTTTCTGTAGCAAGGCAAGATAATGAGATGTGTCATTGATCTCTTACTGTGACCTGGGGATTCCCGGCTACTGGGTGCTCAAACTTTCCAAGCAATGGGCCGGAGCAAAACATGGGCCGGTCTGGCTTCCTTTGGTGGAAGCTGGCCGTTATTAACAATATACAGAAATTCAAGTGTCCCTTGCAAATCCCAACTGGAGCATTGTACAAGGCATGAATAAATAATAGCAACTACAGATAACAATAGCAATAAAAGACATTCAGCTGCTTCTTGAGGCTTCCCTTCTTGGTGGGGCTTCATGTGCAACTTGAGTTTGGAAAAGTCCTTAGAAGTGGCACTGAGTGTGCAAAATGTTCATAGAAAAATGTCTTTGGAGATGTAAGTCATAAAGGAAGACGGACAGCTGATGACATTCCAGGACAGTGACTGGTGCTGCTCTTGGCAATCATCCGGGTCTGATTCTGGCCTCTGGGACCTGCATGGGGAAGAGGCTTGTTTGGGAGATAAAAATTCTGAAAGAGTTAGTTAGTTTTTGCACTTATAGGATAGCAATTGCTGTGCAACTATGGGACGTTGTTCCCCCCCTTTCTGTTTGTTTGTCAATGCAGGACTCAAGGCCCGATAGGCCCGTTCCTCCACAATCGCTTGCTCCTGCGGATTGTGAGGAACGCCAAAAGTGAGCTTAATATCCCAGGTGGCCCTGAAGGTGGCCAGCTGCCTGGAGCTATAAGCTGGGGCGTCAACGGACGTCGTGTGCCGACGTTCGCCCTTGGCCGTGGGAAAGGAGATGCTGCTCCACATGGGGAGCCGTTACTCCCTTCTGTGCTGTTACCCAAACAAACTGTGGGAAGGTTTTAATGCAAACGTCCATGTGCTGCCATCTGCCAAAATGTGGGGATGTGTGACGTCCATTTGCCACACCTGAATGGCCTCTGTCCCTTGTGGGTTGACCCCCCACGGGGGCCCCCCCGGTGCCCCTGCACGACGCTGGCAAGAGCGAACTATGCCTTGGACTTGAGAAAGTGGCAGATTGAACTGTCTGGCGAGCGCCTTGGCATTCTGAAGAGGGAATGCATGACTCTGAATTGGAGTTGTAAGGAACAAACTTAGCAAATTTTTGTCTAACGCGGGAGTGATGTGTGCTCCCGGTAGACTGTGAGGCAAATTCCTAGGAAACTGGCTGTCAGCAATTATGTTGGAGCGTTCTTTGGCAAAGGTGCGCAAGGCGAGGCTCACGGCTGCCAACTCTGCCCGCTTGCGGAAGAGTCAGGAGCGTGCGCCAAGCTTGGTCCTCTTGCCAAGTAAGAACCTAATATGTGCGACCCCCATAAGTGAAAGCTGTCCTAACCCCCTGAAGAGGAACCAGTGACATGAATTCACACAAGGTGACTGTCTGCTAGAAGTGAGACGAGTCTGGGGTCTTATGGCAAACCTTGGCGCATGAAGCGCTAGGCTTCCCGTGGGTAAATTTCTCATGAAGGCCCCCCTGCGCACCTCCATTCATGGTGTGCGTGCACACTTTCACTGGAGCGATTTTGGTGCTACTGTGAGAAGGGTGCCAGATGCTGGCTTAGCCTTTTGCCTGTGCTTAGACTAGCAGAAAAAAGGGAAGGGGTGGCCTAAAAATGCCTGTATCCGATTGGCGGTGTGACCTGACTGCACTCTTAAAATGGTCCTAGGCTGTCCTGACTAATGAGTGGCACTCTGCACATTCTCAGGAGCTCAGGGACTAATCCTTCCTCTGTGCTCTGGAGTTTGCGAAATGTCTCTGCACACTAGAGAGGGTGCTGTGGGCCAGGTGCCATACTTAAAATGACCTACTAAGACTTATTAAAGACAAACCAACTATGACGTGCCAGCTGTAAGGAAATAATACACAAAAAATGAAAAGACACACAGGTTAAGCATTTCCAGCAGGGAGTTCCACTGGCGAAAGGAGAAAAGGAGGAAAGACAAGTCAGAAGTTAGCACAATGAGAATGCAACAACTCTTATCATAACGAGATCAGATAAGGTCAGGTAACCATGGCAACTGGCTGGGATCCTCCTGTTAATTAATCCTGGAGCCTGTGAAAGGAAGCAAGTTAAGGCTGTAGGAAGAAATGAATTGGTTACAATTAAGGCCTGGAGAGGAATTTTGTTCCTGTAAAAAAGGTACAGAGCGCAAGAATGTTTGCGTGCTTTTTCCTGCGAAAGGGGTACAATGAGTGAGTTACTGATTACAGTCAAAATACCAGAGAATGAAGGAGCGTTAGAACGGTTCTCAACCTGCGGCCAGATGTGGGCGAGTGGGCCAGATGTGGCCCATGTTGCTCTGCCACTCCCCCCGCCAAGCCAAGAAGGGCTGTGTGGTGAAGGAAGGGCAGGATGACTGTCCGGACCCCCAGAGCTGCCTGAGGCCCCGGAATTTGGCCCCTGACTTGAAAGGTTGAGAACCGAGGTTACAAGATGATAACACAATACACACATGAAGGCAAGGCAATTCTCTCACTCCTAGTGAGATTCCAAGACGCTAAGAGACATTCAAAAAAACCTTAAAACACAGAGATGGGGTTTGAGGAAGGCAGACGTAGGGAGGGGCCCCATAGCTTATGATACAGTGAGGAAAACTCATAGAAGTGATTTTTTGTTTTCAGATCGCGCTTCTGAAAAGAAAAATCTGTTTTCCTGATTGCAAAACCGGTTTCCAAGAGAGGCTTAATCCTTTGACAAAGAAAAAGTCTCAAGGGAAGAAGGCCTATTGTAGGTTAGGATTCCCCCCCTCCCTCTCCTGCCCAAACTGCTAAGCAGGCAAGGCAAAGGGTTTCGCTCATCATGCTTCCTCAAAGTTTAAATAGCTCCTGCCCATGAACAGAGTGCAAACTGTTTTAACACATATTTCACAGTGACATTACCACGCAGTTACACACAAGGAACACTTTTTCAGTCATACTGTGGTCATAGAGACAAGGCTTTTGCAATCATACACAGTTCTTGCAGTCATACATTCAGTGGTGCACCACACATACACACATCTATTTACGCATTCGCACATTCCTCCCCTGATCTGCAGCGTTCAATACCACACATGAGGAGATGGCTGATACACAGCTGGCTATTTACAGCCATCTGGGTGCTTTTACTTAGGGGACAAGTTTCTCTGGGCTACTCCCAAGGTGAGACAAGTAGGTTCTGCCTGTGCCCTGGGGGAACTCGGGGTACTATTGCTGGGATGGTTCTTCTGGCATAGCCAGGGCGATGGCTGCCTCCTTTCTAGCCTGGGCCAGATGCATGCCAGGGTGGCCATTTGGCGTGGAGACGATCTTTTGAAGATCTGCCTGGTCTAGATTGGCTTTCTCTTCTAAGGTGTCTCATTTTTCCACACTGGAAGCAGGCGCCTTGGGGTTTTGGCACTGCTCTGCGCCTGAGTGTGGTGATGGGTCTGCTCTGGAGCCCTGTGTGGCCAGGGGCCGTGCAGGTTTCCGTGAGCAGTGGGCGCTGAGCATCCCTGCCTGAACGTGTGTCTGCCTTCAGATGGGCTGAGCACAGCAGTTGGGCGCTAGCTAATTGTGCCACTGGCAATTTCCCCGTGAATGAATCTTCCTCACCCCTGCGCTGAATGGAGTTCTTTCTTTGCAGGGAACTTTTCACTGTCCGAGAAGCGCCAGGGCCTCTCATGCCATGAATTCCTTCAGTGACGTCTGCAGCTGTCACTGAGGGAATGCTCCCTACACTGCCCTGCTGAAGCTGAAATGACGAATAGAGACTTCTTGGGGCTGATGGTTCTGACTGCGCTGGGGTTTTCTGGGTCTCTATCCGGACTGGGTCTACCTCTGCTGAGAGTTTCCTACATTTGCTCCATGTGCGGGTTATGCCCTCTGGAGCTTTCGGGGGTTGCTGAATGCAGTCTCCTATCTGATCCCAGAGCTTCAGGGTTAACGTACCTACTTCTGGGTAAAGTAGGCAGTGTTCCCTGAGGTACGCCAAAAGTCTCGCTAGCTCCCTGCTGTGAAAACGCAAATTAAATATCCTGGCCAGGATCTTGAACCCTTCCTCATGAGTTCTTTGGCTAGCGGACGGACTTGGTCTGTGAGAACAAGTCCCCATATTACCTGCAGTGGGGTCTCCGGAAGGTTCCTTCTCAGGACGAGTCGACGCGTCTTGTCAGGCAATAGGTTCGGGCGTCTAGTGTCTGGGGTAGACCTCGGAGCGTGGACCTTCTGCCACGGGCCCTTCTAACGGCCTCTGCGATGTCAGGGGCTCACAGCCTGCCCTGAGCGGAACGCGTTTCCCTCTATGGCAAACCTCCTCGAAAGCTGGGAGCAAGCTGTAGGAATGTCTCTCTGGAATGCCTCGCCACAGGCCACTCCTCCGATCGGCTGGCTGCCGGCCGGAGTGCTGTGCTGTCCTCCAGGATGATGGGACAAGGTTCTGGCGCAGAACCTGGCCGCGTGGATCGCTACTCACGAGTAGACCTCTCCAGGGTCCCTTACTCACGAGTAGAATCACGTCTCGGGGTCACCAGATGTAGGAATTGGGGCCGTAAAGCGGCCCTTGAGGTCCCGGAGGAGACTGGTCAAAGGAATGACACGAGGCAAGATGGAGCGAAGACCAGTAGTTTATTGAGAAAAGGCTGCAACATATATAGAAGGAAAAAGCGCAACGCTGGCAAGACTGTCAGCTGACAGGAATGACATCACCTGAGCACTCAAGTTAATTGGGAACCTCTTTGGGGAAGTTAATTAACTGGGGTAAACATGGATTTAGGAGCCTCATTGTCTTGGGGATTAGGCAGGGACAAACATGGCTTCTATTTGCACCAGAGATTACACTGAGACCTGGAGGTGAGTGATTTACTCTAATGGGTAACCGGGTTAGATATTCGCTCTTTCAGCAGATCCGTTGGTCAGGTCAAAGGAATTGGGTGAATCAAACCCTATAATTTATCCACCCCCCTTAATTTAGCTGCCTGCAGAGCCCACGGCTCAAGGAGCGTCCTCCCGAAGCGACCTCTGCAAGGGCCGTTTCCATGCCAGATGGGCATGGGGAAACCATAGAAAAACAGTCGTAAGGATATTTTAGATCAGCCAAGTAATAGTTGGGAGAAGGTGTTATCAGTCCCTCTGCTTTTTCTTTGGTGATCTCCATGGCTCTTTGTTAAAACAAGGAAAGAGGAAAATGGAGGCTACAGTATTGGGGTACGTTTAGTTTGATCTTAAGATCTTCTTCTCTAACTCTTGCTACAAATAGTGAGATGTTACATATTCCCAGTGTTGCTATATGGAATTGAAGCTTGGACGTTGATATTCTTTCATGTCCAGATCAAACTTTGGATTGCCCAAATGAAGCCACTTTCTTGGCTTTGTCGTTGGCCAAACTCAAGAACTCATCAGTGCATGTCTCTGGCAGTCATTGGCAGACCAGTCAATGAGCCAATGGATTCTGTATCTCTCCACATTCACATAGAGTGTTGTTGTCCACCATCAGCCCCCACTTGAGCCTGTTGGTCTTGCATTTAGGGACTCCAACCCTCAGCCTATTCAGGGTCCTCCAAGTGTTGTAGGGGAGGTTGAGTTCCTCAGCCATCTCCTCCTCCTTTAATGTGGTTCCTTGTCCATTGAGCTCTTTCCTCCATCTTCTAATTTGGTTGTGCTCTTGCATGCCCTCAAGAATGTTTGTTCTTGCCATAAAGCTCTTCCTGGATCTGAGTTGGTGGACTTGAGGCTCATATCCATTCAGAGGGTGTCAAGGGTCTTTCTCTTGCTTAGTTCCTTCGGCGTCCGCTGCTACTTCTCTCCTGATTTTAGTTGGAGCAATACCAACAAGAGGGTATACTCTCTTTTCTCAACTGGTGTAGGTTTGAGGCATTCTGACACTATGGATCTTTAGATGCTTGAAGTGTATACTTAAAAACAAAGGGAACACAGAAAATTATTTTTAAGTGAAAAAATTCACCCTAGGTTAGAAAGAGGTGTCTGTATAATGTATGGAATTCCATACATCACTATCCACTGTTTTTGAAGCTATTTCCAGGCATAGGAGAGAAGCACTACAGCATTTTTTAAATTTTGTACTCCATGGAATTCTTGCTATTCCGTGAGCAAGGAGGCTGGATGAATGCGTTCAGGTATTTTAATTAAATTCTTTTCATCAAGCCTGGGTCAGAAGAACCGTGAGTCCTTGGGAAAGCAGAGGTCCCTGAATTGCAATGATGAGAGAGAGTGTGTCTGGTTTGCCACCTTCTTAAAATGAATAGTGAACCACCTTGTTTGTTTCTGGAGGGGTCATAGCAAGGGCTGCTCTAGAGCCGGGTCCAGATTTGTCTCAAGTCCTCAGCATGGAGGTGTAGATTGGGAGGCAGTAGGGGAGACTAGGAGGCCAACTGTCTCTCCAGGCTTTGGACAGGAGAGGGAGCATTTGGCTACTCTGCCCCCCCTCCCCATTCAGAGCCTTGGGTGAAAGCTGGAAGTTGGACAATGAGGAACTGCCAGTAAAAGAGGACTGTGAGACGAGCCTACGGTGAACGGTTCTCTGCTCACCTGGTCACAAAGGAGATCCTAGAGAGAAAACCCTTGCTTGCTTGCTTGCTTGCTTGTTTGGTTGGTTGGTTGGTTGGTTGGTTGGTTGGTTGTTTATGCTGTTGTTGCTTTCACTGGAGCTCCCCACATGCTAGAAGTGGGACTCTGGGACTTGTATGCCCTAAACACCCAAGACCAGTGATAGTGAACCTTGGCACTCCAGCTGTTCTTGAACTTCAATCCCCAGAAGCCCAAATCCCTGGGAATCCACATGAATGGGTTTACTGCACATAGGTAGATAGATAGGTAGGTAGGCAGACAGGTAGGCAGACAGGTAGACAAGTAGGTAGGTTGGTAGGGGCCATTCAACAATTACGTGATCCATTTTGGGGGGAAATTGTAATCCGACCATAATTTTTGCTTTGAACACACACACACACACACACACACACACACACACACACACACACACACACACACACACACACACACACACACACACACACACACACACACACACACCTTTGAAATTACGTAATCCAGAGTTTTTGTATCAAAATTCTAATTTTTAGAGCTTTTCACTATTGGTGCCTAATGCAGAATGTATCGGTGAGGATTCAATAATCTTAAATCAGATCAAAATTCCCAGAGATCATTTTTAAACCTTAAAAAGTGCCATGTTTTGAAACCACAACAGCTCCAAATGGATTACATAATCTTTGACCTGACCCTCCACCACCATGTAATTTTCAGTAATTCAGATGGCAGACCCCCTTTTCCCCCCTTTGAGGATCACATAATTGTTGAATGGCCCCTAGGTTGGTTTTGAGGGTTGCCTCCTCTACCCTACATCAACAATTCAACTCCACTGTTCAAGCCACATTAGTTAGACCTCAAAGAGTGTGCTGAACTATCCAACCACTATCCTCTGAGCTGCTTTCTAACTCTCCCTCCCTGCCTCTCCTTGACCTATGGCACATCTTTTGGGAGATAGAGAACATGCCAATTTGGATCTCTGTAGCGCTGTGAACTCACTTGACAGCCTCAGTTTCCCCACTGGGATTAACAGGAGAATGTACTTCAATTATAGAACTGCTGTGAGGATGACTACCAGATAAGCAAAATGATGCTAGAGAAAGTTGAACCTAGTAGGAAACGAGGAAGGCTAAAGACAAGATGGACTGACTCTCTAAAGCAATGCTCCTCAACCTTTGGTTTTTTGGACTTCAATTCCCAGAAGCTTAAGTCAATTGCCCAAGGCACTGATCAGCCAATGGTATGACCTAGTCTTCTGGGACTGTTGATGGCAGGACATTTCTGAGACCTTCCATTCATGGGATAAGTCAGAAATAACTTGAGGGCATGTAACTACAATGACAAAAGTGAAGCCCTTGAAAAAGCTGCCCGCATGCTTTTAAAGCCCCTATGACCATTTTCCTTAGCAAACACGTCTCTCTATTTTGACAGATGTCATTTTAACAGCCCAGTTCAGCCCCCTGGCCACTTGAGGGAGAAATAATTGATAATACTGATTATCTCTGAGGGGTCTGCCAGCTAATTTTCAAAAATCTTTCAGTCCAGCCTACGGCCAGTGGATGCACTAGAATTTGCTTTGTAAACATGTCCACATTCAAGTGCCCCTTTCCATGACAATCACGGCTTTCCCTTCCATAGCTGGCGACCTTAACCGTTATTTTGCAAAAGTCCCTTCCCTCCTTTCCTTCCTGGTTATGCTGGAAATTTTGCAGACTGGGGAGTTTTCGTGCCATTTGGGGAAATGGTGAGGGACAGGGGGGATCACCTAAGCAGTGCTGTAGCAGATAAAGCAGGGGTGTCCA
Organism: Bradypodion pumilum; assembly: GCA_035047305.1. Taxonomy (NCBI): domain Eukaryota; kingdom Metazoa; phylum Chordata; class Lepidosauria; order Squamata; family Chamaeleonidae; genus Bradypodion; species Bradypodion pumilum. Next base: position 2,165,326 of record JAWDJD010000003.1, read on the forward strand.
AACTTTTCAGGTTGTGGGCCAGTCATGGGGTTCAGCAGGTCAGTCACATGGTTCAGTGGGCCAGTCACGTGGTTCCTCCCACCAGAAGTGGAAGTAAAATGCACCTTACAATCTGTTTTGCAACAGGATAAGATAGATTTTTAGGCTGCCATTTTCTATGTTTAAACCAGGGGTGCCCAAACTACAAGCCGTGGGCCAGGTCCGGCCCCTGACTCCAATTCATCCAGCCCATGCCACCCCTTGTCACTTCTGGAAGCAAAATGCACTTGTAAGCAGTGATGCACTGCAAAAAAAATTACTACCTACTCTGTGGGCTGGCCAAATCTGTGGCCATGGCCAAACATCCTGCATTATGGGCTATGGAGGTGGGTGTGGCCAACAAAGTGGGCGTGGCCTGGGGAATTTCCGCTACCGGTTCTGCAGAACCTGACGGAACTTGCTGCAGTACATCACTACTCGTAAGGGTGTGTTTTACTTCCGCTTCCAGGAGCGACGAGAGTGGCGTGAGCCAGATGAATTGGCATCGAGGGCCATATCTGGCCCACGAGCTATAGTTTGGACACCCCTGAGATAAATGACTGAACATAGACAGGCAAAAAGAAGACAGGGCAAAAGGGCAGATATCTGCTTCACAAATGGGAAGTACCAGATTAAACTGGCAGGGTCTCCCCCCCCCCCCCCCCCCCATTCTGCATACTAAATTGGAACATCAAATATAAAACCCTATGGGAGTCAGTAAAATTCATCTTTCAAGCCATGCCCTGTGCAAACACATGTTTTCTTCAAATATTAGTATCTGCAGGAACAAGGGCCCTTTCCGCAATAGATTCTTCTCTGGAAACTTTTTCTTTTCTGAAACAAACAGGTAGTTTCTTGCTAGCCAAGAGTTTCACCATTTTGTTTTGCTTTTTTTTTAAAAAAAAAGAGTTGCAATAGGAACATTTTCATTTTAAAAAAATATTTAAATGTCATTTTGTTAACTGCTGCGAGAGCATCTGTTGAAAAGTCACTCTAGAAATATCATAAATGCATGCATCAGTACCTAGATAATTAATGCTGTTTGGAAGGAAGACAGAAAATCTCTGCATTTCTGAGATTGCCATTTATCTGTTCCTTTAGCATATAGTTCCTTTGGTCTTAGAAAGATCAGCTGACAAGGTTGCTGCCCAGGGTATACCCAACTGTATTCACAATCTTTGTGGAGGCTCCTTCTGTGTACTTCTGGGTAGGAACTGATGCATGCTCCAGCTGAAAATCAGAAATCATAATGGTGCACATTAGTTGAGAACCTGGATATGAAGCAGAACAGTAGACAAGCTTGGAAACGCCTAAAAAAATTAGATGGAGATTTAACCCAGCCACAGCAAAACTATACTGGAGTAACAGCAGGCCAAATAGCTAACCAGTTGCTAAAGAATGGGAAAAACGCAAGGCAAAAGGGTGCATGGGAAAGGCTATTCGGCCAGAGAAACAAAGGGGGGGGTACTTAATAGCCCCTTTGTGGAATCTGAATTGGTGGAAGCTATAAACTGCATGAAACCAAATAAAGCTGCAGGTATTGATGACGTAAGAACAGGCCAGATAAAGCAGTTTGGTCCCCGCATTTTGGAATAGCTCCTGCAATTAATGAACAACTGCATAGATGAACTTAAGGTTCCTATATTGTGGAGACAGACTAGAGTTGTTGCTTTATTGAAACCCGGCAAAGACCCAGATTACCCCAAAACTACTGACCAGTATCACACCTTTGCCACCTTTAGGAGAAAGAAAGCAAATTATGGGAGTAGCTTTAATTGACCTAACTGCAGCATACAATACTGTCAATCATAGGATTCTGCTCTGTAAAATAAATAGTATTGCTAAAGATAACAAGTTGACTAGGGTCAGCTCCCATCAGAACTGGAGATTCTATGTGGAGATGAATGGAAAGAACAGCAGATTGAGGTTACAGAAAAATGGACTGCTCCAAAGAAGTGTATTGTCTCCAACACTGTATAATATATACACAAATGGACAACCCGTTCCTGGCAATACAAAATTGTTCATCTATGCAGACAGCACAGCAATGGCCATTCAAGGAACAAGCTTTGATGAGGTAGCTGGAAAACTTACTGGAGCACTTGAAGAATGAGGACAGTATTACAACATCAACCATTTGAGGCCTAATCCAAGCAAGACTCAAGTATGTGATTTCCACCTTCAAAACCAAGAGGCAAGTTGGATGTTACGTGGCAAGGGAACCGATTACAGCATGGTTCAGCACCAAAATACCTCAGTATGACACTTGACCGGACACTCTCTTTTAAGCAGCACTGCTTGAATACCAAAGCCAAACTTAGAACAAGGAACAACATCGTCAGGAAACTCACAAACTATAAATGGGGACATCAACTATCTACAATGCATACATCAGCTTTGGCCCTGAGAGTCTCCGCAGCAATGCTGCTCCAAAAGTTGAAATCATTGTTAACGAAGCCATGCGTATAGTGACAGGATGCCTCAAACCTACACCAGTTGAGAAAATAGACCCTCTTGTTGGTATGGCTCCACCTAAGATCAGGAGAGAAGGAGCAGTGGATGCCGAGAGAACTAAGCAAGAGAAGGACCCTTGACATCCTCTGAATGGAGATGAGCCTCAAGACCACTGACTCAGATCCAGGAAGAACTTTATGGCAAGAACAAACACTCTTGAGGGTACACAAGAGCAAAAACAATTTAAAAGGTGGAGAAAGGCACTCACTGGACAAGGAACAACATTAAAGGAGGAGGAGATGGCTGAGGAACCCAACCTCCCCTGCGTCACTCTATCACTGAATAGGCTGAGGGTCAGAGTCCCTAAATGCAAGACCCATATGCTCAAGTGGGGGCTGCTGGCAGACAACACATGGTGTGAATGTGGATAGATACAGAATCCATTGGCTCATTACTGGTCTGGTGATTCCTGCCAGAAACATGCACCAATGAGGATTTAATTTTGGCCAATGACAAAGTCAAAAAAAAGTGGCTTCATTTGGATTCCAAGGATTGATTGGGACATGAAAAAAGAAGAACCAGGAAAAGATTCTGGCTGGACCATCTAGAAACCACTTAATATATTTTGAAGCAAAGTTGGAAGATCAAAGAATAATCAAGTAAAATGGGGCTATTTGGATATAAGACACATTTTCTACAGATGTGGAAAAAATTCAACCAACACAGCAATTATATACATGCAACTTATGCCCCACCATGTATACAAGACAAGAAGTAGCTTCCTGCTAGTCAAAAAATAGTCTGATAGTAATAGCTAATGGCCCTCTCTGGGCAGTTCACAAGTTAATTAGCATTTTGCCCTCAACATGATGGGTCCTTATTTTGGTGACCTTGGGAGGGAAGAGGCCATAGCCAGGATTCTATCGCTATGTTATGTGTGATCTTCATGCTGAAGGGTGTAGCAAAAGTCTGAGTAGACACAGGAGAACACGAATAACTTTGGTGCAGAGTTGTTTTTACTAAAAGTGGAGAAAATAATGGTTCACGCTTTCGAAGATATTTACAGCGAAAACAAATTGGACAACTTCTCCGTTCTGTAGTCGGTTTGAAACAGCTATTTACAGTTCAAATACAGTCCATATGTAACACAGTTCATTGAGCAAGTAATCAAAAGATAGCAGTCTTGTAAACTTGCCAAGACAACTTGGAAACAATAGTTCTTTTCAGTATAGCTTATGGAATCCTGTATGTAGTTTTCTTTTGAGTCCTTAGCATTCCTTTGGCTGACAGATTTCTGGTATCAAAAACCAGTAATCAGAGACCAGTAGTTGTATGTGCAGAAAATCCAATGGTGTACTGCGCTCCTCTTTTGCAGACGTCAAGAGCAAAAGTTCTCCAAACAGGACATCTCAGCCCACAACTTTCACAGTGGAAGTGGCCTTGGTTTTAAGCACATTCTACAAGGCTAATTAGCTAATAGAGTAGGGCTGCTATAAAACACATACAGAGTTCTTAAAGGAATAGTTAACATGGTACAATATGCTACCCAACAGCCTCTGCTAAAACCTAGGACCTAACAGGGCAAATATTTTTTTCAGGCTGGGCAACAAAGCCTCTTTTCAATTCATTCCTATGGGAAACCATGGTTTGCCAGGGTGGGCAAACTGATAATGACTACAGCCCTGGGCTGAGTCAACCTTGAGCCCTGGTCAGGATCGAACTCCCAAACAGCAGTTTAGCCTCTGCACCACCATGGCTCTGACCATTTTTAACAGTTAGAACTGTTTGAATTGTGCCTATATTTCATATTCGGCCATCATTTTAAACTGGGCAATGCTCCGATTGCAAATTAGGAAAGCGAGAAAGCCTTGAATGGCCTGCGCTGCTGGCTCCTTCTTGCCTCCCATCCTCCCCAGGTTGTGAAGTGAGTTCCTTTTGTCACAAGCCCACAAATGGGAGGGAGAAAAGCCTCTGCTAAGAAAAGAGAGAGATGAAAGAGAAACACACTCCTGGCTTCTTGTGTTCTTTTTCAGGAACACGACCTTCCCTCTTCATCTTGATAATTAGCGGGTTTTTATTAAGAGGTGGGATAATGTTTCTGCCAGGAACTGTACCGAGGTCGAAAACGAGACCTCGCTGCAAGAATGTGTATTGCCTCCCACACACCTCTTCTTTATGCATTACTGTTAATGCAGGATCATCTGTAGGGATAAGTATTTTTGCAGGAAAAAAAATAGCAGCTACCACATAAAGGGTCTCTGTTTCAAGGAGCCTGCAATTCAGAAAGTCCCTGGCAGTTCAGGAAGACCCGAGGGTTGAGGAAGCCAAGAGGAGGGGTCCAGCATCCATTTGAAAGGGGATGCACAGGTTATGGAAGACCTCTCAATGCCCACATCAATGGTTTATAGTAGGGCTGTGCTGGGTTCAGAGGCTGAAGGAGCAATTTGGGATGGATTCTGAAATGGTTCCTGACAAATATGGATACCACTTGGTTTGATTTGGGCTCCAAATCCATATTGCTTTGGAAATCTAGATTGGTTTTCTAATGGAAGTCAAGATACAATCTTCTTCTTCTTCTTCTTCTTCTGCTTCTTCTGCTTCTTTGCCTTCTGCTTCATCTGCTTCTGCTACTTCTGCTTTTTCTTCTCCTTCTCCTCCTCCTCCTTCTTCTCGTCCTCCTCCTCCTTCTATGCCTCCAGCATTGGAATGCTCACCACTTCCTGAGGTCATTGCTCCCATTGTCGTACTGCTCTAACCATTGAGGAGTCCTTCCTGATATCCAGCCTCTATCTGGCTTCCTGTGGCTCCTGCCTGTTCTTACATGCCCTCCTCTCTGGGATGATAGAGAAGGCATCTTACAGCTATTCATAGTCAGCTGCACTGACATCACACCCTGATGCTGAATGCAGAAACCACCTGCATCTCCTTCTATCATTGCACCCAGAACTGTTGTCCATCAAGCTATGGATCCCCTTCTGTGCAGGGGGATGGCCAGGCCAGGCTCAAATAGTGAAGGCCTCCGCTTGAGTCACCAAGTGGGCCAACAGAGCAGTCTTTCCAATCAGCAGCTCTCCAGGGTTTGTTTCAAGCCACAGCCCATTGTGTGGGAAGCCCCATTGTGCCACTGAGTGGAGTTGCCACCTCCCTGTCCAAGGTGTCCGGTTAGGACTACAAGCAGAAGGTGCAGCTCACCTGAGTGGGGCTGGAGGAACTGGCTTGGTCAGAAAGTGTGAAGCATGAGCCTTTTGCAGACAGGATTCCCCAATGTAGCAGGGAGATTGAGCCTTGTCCTTGATTCTCTTTAGGTTAGGTAAAGGTAACGGTTTCACTTGCTCAAAAAGCCAGTTGTATCCGACTCTAGGGTTCAGTGCTCATCTCTGTTTCAAAGCCGAAGGTTAGCCCATTACTATGAAGGTTTGACCCTTCTCAAGCAGTGGAAAGGCTGAAAGGACCAGCCCTCTAATCATGACGTGAGTCACTCCATTGTCTCCCCATCTGCATTGTCTTGCCTTCCTCCGCCTTCCAATTCTGCCACAGCATGTGGCTCCTCAGCTTGGCTGCCTCGCTCCAAGAGCCATTCCTCTGGCCACATTAGGTGCAACTTTATGGTTGATGGGGTGACTCATGAGATCATGAGCAAGCCATTTACAGGAACGGCTCTGCTTGGGAAGAGATGGCCGAGCCCATCCTCATTGATCTGGCCGGAGTGATTTAGACACATCAGCAGCAACTGAACTGGAACAGTACATGGAAAGGGAAGTTTCAACTGCACCGTAGCGTCAAAACACTCAGCTATGATGCTATGCATTATGACCGTCCTGCAATATCCAGAGAGATGACGGGTCTGTTGCAACTCTCCTGGTGCCCTTTCAGTTGCCCTTTCTCTTTCATTCCTCCAGCCAGCCTTGCCTCTTCCGCCCTGAACCATGGGGTAGGTGAGAGCTGTTGGAGGCAGATGGTTATTCATTCATTCATTCCACTTGTACCCTGCCCATCTGGGAGGTTATCCCACTCTGGGCAGCTAACAAACAAACAAACACATTAAAAAAACATATTAAAATCGCATAATAGCAGTACAAAACCTTATTGATAGCAGGAAAAGGCCAGATGAGAAACCTAACACTAGGCAATTGTCGACCCCTTCTCAAATTCTCTCTGAACAGAAGCGATTTGAGCTGCTTTCTGGATGTAAACAGGGATGGGGCCTGGCGCAATCCAACCCGAAGGGAATTCCATAGTCAGTGCCACCACCGAAAAGGCTCTTCTTCTCTGGGTCGTGACTTTTCTTGAAGTTGGGCCGTTTGGGAGGATTGGGTGATGCAGGTTGATATCCTAAAACAGAGACACACCACCATGTAGGCGGGTCCCAAACCGTTTAGGGCTTTACAAATTAAAACTAACACCTTGAACCTGATAGGGAAAGAAATGGGTAGCCAATGCGGTCCTGCCAATGCTAGTGAGATTTGATCGAATTTTCTCACTCCAGGATGGGTGCAGACGGGCAGAGGAGGGGGAGCTGTACCTTGGAGCCTTCATTTGCAATGGACAATCTTACGGAACTGGCTGGATAGCTCGGTGGTCTAGGTTGATAGTTGCAAAGCCAGAGGCTGGGATTTCAATCCCTCGTTGCTCTTTGAGGGAGAAGGGTCCGCCGGCATGAACTTTGAGAAATGGAACAGCCCAAGAGCAAAACGTCTACAGCAGAAGCAAATGGGAAACCACCTCTTGGGTGTTCTCCACCTAGGACACCCTGGACAAAATCACCAAAGATCAGAATGGTTTTGAGGGCAGGCAGTTGTTATTAATCTTACAGAGGAGGAAGAGAAGAAGGAGAGAGAGAGAGAGAGGAGGAGGAGGAGGAGGAGGAGGAGGAGGAGAATTACTGCAGAGCTGGAAAGGACCCTATGTATGGATCATTGTCTAGCCCCCATCAAGGAGGCACAGTGGGGAATCAAACTCCTAGATATCCAAACCACTGGGCTACATAGCTGTCAAGTATCCCGTATTGGCCGGGAAAACCCCTTATTTTACCCTCTTCCCTGCTGTCATCCCGTATTATTTAGGCTGCAATGCCCTATTGCCGCCATTGGAGGGCAGCACAGGATAAGCATAGCTGTCAAGTATCCTGTATTTGCTGGGAAATTTCCCTTATTTCCAAATCCAAAACTTGACAGGTATTCTGGGCTATCCCACAGGAAGACACTGCTTCGAAGCACCTGAGTGGACATACAGGAGGAGAGCTGCCTAACAGCCAGTAGGCAGTGCCCAAATCCTACCAGATGCCGGTTCTAAACCTTCCATATCTGACCTGACATCCTGATGTTGCATCTTCCCAAAGACCCTGGGTCTCACTTGGAGGGGAATAAAAGCCCCCTTTTTCACTAAAACAGCTGTTCCCAAATTTGGGACTCGACATGTTCTTGGACTGGAACTTCAGGAACCTCTCGCCGTTCACTGTGCTGGCTGAGACCTCTGGGAGTTGCCCATACAAGCACAGCTGAGGATCCCAACCATGGTCCAGGAAGGATTTCTGTGATAAGGACCCATTCTGTTATGAGATTTAGCATTGATTTAGCTAAAAATTGCAGCAGTATTATGGGGAGTAAACGCCAGCGGACAGAAATGATTCCATTAGCAACTGAAAATTGCAGTAATGCTGTTCAGCGTGCATGTTAGAGTAATTGTAGAGCAGTAGGATAAATAGCATGAGAAAAATGAGGGTCAGGAGAAAAACCGAGTGCCCAGAGTGGCTATTAATGTGCCAAAAACTAATCAACAGTTAAAATGAAAAGATAATGAAGGTAGTGCTGTAGGAAGCAGCTTCTCATCGTTGTGGGACAAGGTGGAGATTGAGGGAGAAGAGGTTCTTCGCGATGGCTAAGATCAAACTCTCCAACCCATGCTGGGACTGTGGCCTACCATGGCTTGTGCGCCGTACAACTTGCTCTCTGTGTGCAGTGACTGCCACATTCTTCACCGCTGGAATGGGACTAACGATCATAACAACGGTGTGTAGTTGATGAAATTTAGAGATGTAGGCCAGCATTTCCCAACCTTAAGTTTTTGGACTTCAATTCCCATAAGCCTGCGGTGGCTCAAGTGGTTAAGACACTGAACTTGACAACTGGAAGATTGGAATTCGAGACCCGAGTAATGCACGATGGAATGAGCTTCCAGCTCCTGCCAACCTAGCAGTTCAAAAGCAAGAAAGCAAGAAATTGCAAGTAGATAAATAGGGACCACTTTGGTGGGAAGGTGAACCGTGTTCCATGTCTAGTCATGCCTGCCACATGTCCATGGAAATGTCTGCAGATGCAGACAAGTGCTGGCTCTTTGGCTATAAACAGAGATGAGCACTGAACCCTAGAGTTGGATACAGATGGCTTTTCAAGCAAGGGTGACCTTCCCAGAAGCCTAAGTCAATTCCCTGAAGCACTGATCAGCCAATGGACTGATTTAGGCTTCTCGGAATTGAAGTTCCCCTGTGGGGCCTGGGGCCCACGTTGGGAACCACTGCTGTAGACCATCTTGACTGCTCATGTTGATGATGTCCATATTCAGTCTGTTCTTTGCTATGCAAAACTTGGCATCCTTTTCCCTGCTGGGAATGAAGGGCAAAACAAATATACAGCAAAATTGGGCCAAGACCTTGACCTTAATTAGGTGTTTTGAAATGCAAAAGGACCTTAATTAATATGCTGGCTGGATAGCTCTGGGCTTTAGGTACTGGGAGTTTGATTCCCCTCTGGGCATCCCAGAAGAGCCAGCCTATGTCCCCTTGGGTAAGCTGCGTTGTAGTTCCCAAGGGCTCCACCCAGAGGAAGGGAAGGGTAGAACCACTTCTCTGTATTCCCTACCTAGAAAACCCTGGGAAGGGTCACCATAAGTTAGAACCAGTGTGATGCACTCTAAAAAAAATTACTACCTGCACTGTGGGCATGGCCAACTCGGTGGCCATGGCTATGTGGCCATGTGACTGGGTGGGCTGTCTAGTCATGCCTGCCACATGACCACAGAAACGTCTGCAGAAGCAGAAAGCGCTGGCTCTTTGGCTTTGAAACAGAGATGAGCACTGCACCCTAGAGTCAGATACGACTGGCTTTCTTCCTTTACCTTTACCTAGACTTAAATGAAAGGATATCAGAGAGTAAACAAAACAAGACAAAAGACAAAAAGGTTGTGGTACCTTAAAGACTAACTCCTGTAGTTTAATGTTAACATTAGTCTTTAAGGTGCCACAGCCTTTTTGCCTTTTGTCCTGTTGTCTTTACTCTCTGCTATGCTTGCACAGACTAACACAGCTAACACTTCAAATGTTTAAGTGAAAGGAGGTTCACTTACCGAGGCCATGGCAGAGGGGCACCTGGGGGAGGGCTCTTCCTCCTCATCTTTTTCTTCCTCCTCAAGTGGCGCAGGGTCCCGCTCGGGCCGCGGTGCGCAGCGGGAGCTCTTCCCTTCCCCTGGCGCCAGCAGCAGCAGTGCTGGACGGGTGGAGTTCAGGCCGGTCGGGCCGAAGGTCAGCCAAGAGCTGAAGCCAAGGCGGTGCAACCGCCTCTCTCTCCTCCTCCCAGCCACACATACCGCCTTGTCCTCAGCCCTCAACTCCCCCCGGCCAGCGTTGCTGCTGCTAGAACCAGTGGTGGGGCAGTGGCAGAGGGGGAGAGGAGCTGACTGGAGGCCCGCTGCCACTGCTCTCCTCCCACTCCAGGCACAGAAAACGGCCGCTTGGTTTTGCGCATGTGCCATGGGGTAGGGAGGTGAGTGTGGCCAGCCAAGTGGGCATGGCCTGGGATAATTTCCGCTACCAGTTCACACGAACCATTGAGAACCGGCCTGAGTACATCACTGGTTAGAACTGACTTGATGGCATGCATTTATTACTAATAATCAACATACCATTCATGACGGGGGAGGAAACCCTGCCGCTAACCTTTGGTTGCCTCTGCTGTGGTCTGTGAACACAAACACGTACATTGAGAAAGGAAAAAACTAAAGCTGCCCTTTCCTTCAAAGTTGGATGGGTGGCCATTTGTGTGAGGGGTGGGGGAGTGGGGGTGGGTGGGGGGTGTTTAAAGTCTAAACTCTGCTTCATTCTGTGGCCTTTCTGAAAATTATGCAGTTTCTTGTATTAGTAAGTGGGGAGAAGGGCTACTTCTGCCAGCCACTGGAATGTGCAAAGATTAAGGCACTGGGAAACCAGTGCTAGTTGCACAAAATCTGTGGTTTTGAACCTTAGAGGGATAAAGAAGGGGGTCACCTGGGATGTTGTGCATACCTGTCAAGTATCCCAGATTGGCCGGGATTTCCCGTATTTCTGCGCTGCTTCCTTTACTATCCCGCTGCCATCCCATAATTTGACCAGTGGGGAAAGTAGTTACTGCACATGCACGTATGCACAGAACCCTTCTGCGCATGCACAGGGTTCTGCGCATAACTGTCAACCATCCCGTTTTACCCGGAAAAACCCCTTATTTTTACCCCCTCTTCCCGCCCCTCCCATTTTATTATTTTCCCCGTATTTTCCCTTATTCTTAAAACAAATATCCTGACCGGAGCCCTCACAGGCGAAGCTGCAGTATTTTTTTCCGGCCACCTGAGGTCGCTGTGGCTGTGTGGCAGGCTTTTCACTTGTGGAAGGGTAGAGAGAGAAGGGGGGGCTTCTGTAGGTTTCTCTTTCATTTTCCTCCTGCCACATGGCCAAGATGGATGCTGGTCGGAGCCACCATGCTGGGAGGGACTGGAGTCAGAGGTGAGCGATATTTCATATATGCAGGGGCAAATCAGCTCTTGGTCTGGGGGCAGAGACTTCTCTTTCACTCTCATGCTTTATTGAGCTGTTTCTGCCCTGCCTTCCGTTTCTGTTCTAGAGTTAACTTGGGAGGGATGGGGGGGAAGTGCTTGATCACTATATGTAGCGATATCTGGCCGCTAGGCGGCGCTAGGTCCCGGAGGAGACTGATCAATGACAACACGAGGCAACAGGAGCGAGATCAGATCAGTGGTTTATTGGGAAAAGACATACACCTTATATAGATCAGAAGGCAGGTAGAAAAAACCATCACCCGAAAGTCAATCACATCACCTGTTTACTCAGGTTAATTGGGAAACCTCTCCAGGGGGAAGTTAATTATTTCGGACAAACACGGGATGAGGAGGGCCATTGTTTTAGGGCTTAGACAGGGGTAAACATCGGTGCTGTTTGCACCGGGGATTTCCTTGGCCAGGAGGTGATTGATTATCCTAATGAGTAACTGAGGTCTGCGAGGTGCTTATTCGGCAGAGTCGTCGATCAGGCTAGAAGCAGCCGAATTAATCCCTATCATTAATTCACCCCCCCTTATGCCCTGGCAAGGGCCAGAGGCCAGGAGTTTGCCCGCTGGTTTAACCTCTGCCAGAGACCACTGATGCCCAACCGGGCACGGGGAATCTTCATCTCCCCTTACTTTTTTATATTAAGAGCCTGACTGGCGACTCTGCGCAAAAGCGGCATCAGCTGTTGGTCGGGAATGACGTCACGAGGTTTCCTTCTGCGGTGACACTTTGAGATCAGCGAGGGAATACATTGAGCAAAACAGCAAACTGCAATGCCTAGTATAACTACCCCCACCACCACTTTGATCACCGTTTGAAGCCACCCCCATGGGATCCACGACCACATCCATTTCCACAGAGAACTCCACCAAGCCCCCCATGCCGAGCCCTCTGTGATGCCTGCGACTATGGTGTGGAGATCTGTGATCTGGCTTTGAATCTTACGAGAGTTGTCCGTAAGATTAAAGCAGCACATACCGTGAAAAGACTCGCAACCCAGGTGGTGCAGCAATAAGAGGTAGTCGATAGCCGCTCGATTATCGAGAATGGCATGGCGAAGTTCCGCCTGCTCCTGATTGAGGAGCGCTATCGCTGAGGAGGTATGGTTGATGGCCTTTGCTAAACCGCAAGCCAAGCGACCGATCCTCTTTGCGTTGCCGACGGCTAAGCCTGGCACGCCAAAGATGCTGACTGCCAAAGAGAGGTATTCGGCAGGTCTCATTACTCTAAAGCTGCTTTCACATGAGCTGTCTAACATGGTGGTGCGAGTGTGCCGTATGAGTGAGGGAACATGGGATACATTAGAAACATTGGAAACATCAGGGCGTGGGGCAATCATATCCTTAGTAGGAAGCAACAGTGTCAACCGACTTACACAACAAATGGCATCGGACATATTGGCAGGGATGTAATTAAACGTATACTGGTTGCAAGTGAAAAACCATCCAGATGGAAGGGTGATATGTGCATACATTGTGCCCATCGGCACCGGGTTATTACAAGTCCAATTGCCGCTGCCTACATCGAGGCAACGGCGACGGGCTCGGCCGGGTCCGGAGCAACCGTGTATTCGGCCGCAGGTAGAGTTCGGGCTGACTGCCACTCGAGGAGTGTGGAGAGTGGCAGCATCAGCCGGTAAAGTCATGGTTAGCCGCATCTCCCAACGAGCATATTCCGAGGAAGCTGATGGGATGTATGGGCTGAAGAGTCTCCTCACCAGCCAGTCCCCGTCCCGGGGGTGTGCGCCTGGAGAGTGGCACACCGGGACAAGGCAAGTGCTGAGGATTGAGGCAGAGCCGACGTCCTGCCTGAGGCAAAAATCGGACTGGTTGACAAGGGCAGCCAACCTTTCCCAGATGTTGTACTGCATGCGGGCAGAAAGGTCTCCGCCCGGCATTAAGTCGCTGGCCTCCAGTGAGGCGGTCTGGACGCCTCCCCCCAAAAGCAGGGTGAGGGCCAGGATGATGGTGAAGATCGCTGAGTTGACATTAATCTGGGCAAAGACTGCTGCAACGAAGTTCTCCGGTGTTGGCTCCTTCTCCTCGCGTCGGAGGGCGTCCTGGGCTTCATTGCAAAGGGACTTGACCATCCCCCAGGTTATCCTCGGCGCTTGGGACCGCTGCCGCCGCTTTTCCCGGTGGGTCTCCTCGGTCAGGGTGAGGTCCTCCATCTCCGGGATCGGACTCGGGTCGGCCTGGGTCCATGCCATGAGGTTCCAAGTGAGGCTTGACGCACCGAGCTGGGATCCAAACGACACCTGTAGGAGACATAACTGCAGCATACCCTCTTCCCCAGGTTATGAGCGGCACCGGGCCCCTCCAAGAAGGGTCTGGTGGCACTCGGTACCGGACCATAGGTCGCGGGAGAGCTTCCGAACGGCGGAAATGCTTCTCCTGCGGCGTACAGTCCGAAAAAACATTGAGGTGATTGTATGTGAACAATACCTTGTTGAGACACATCTGTGCTTCTCCCTGTGACTTGGGGAGGGCTGGTGGCTCCCCCCTTTCTGTTTGTTTGTCAATATAGGACTTTAGCGTCCGATTGACCCGCTCTACAATCGCCTGCCCTTGCGGATTGTAGGGAATTCCAAATGTGTGCTTGATGTCCCAAGTAGCCATGAAGGCGGCCAACTGCCTGGAACTGTAGGCCGGCGCGTTGTCCGTCTTCACGTGCCGCGGCTTGCCCATCGCCGCAATGCAGGAAAGGAGGTGCTGCTCCACGTGGGAAGCAGCCTCCCCTTTCTGCGCCGTTGCCCAAACGAATTGAGAAAAAGTGTCGATGCAGACATGCATGTATTGCCATCTGCCGAGCTGCGGCACATGCGTGACGTCCATCTGCCACACCTGATTAGCCTCTGTCCCTCGTGGGTTGACCCCCCACGAGGGCCCCCCCGGCGCCCCCGCACAATGCTGGCAAGAGCGGACTATGCCTTGGGCTTGAGAAAGTGGCAGATTGAACTGTCTGGCGAGTGCCTTGGCATTTTGGTGGAAAAAGGCATGACTTTGAATTGGAGTAGTAAAAACTCCCAGAACTGAACGTTGCTGAATTTCCTTTGCGGCCGCGTCCGCTCTGCTATTGCCCGCGGAAATCGGACCCGGCAGGTCTTGATGACTTCGGATGTGGGCAATATAGAGCGGCTCTGTGCGGTTCCGCAAGTGAAATTGAGCAGTGAGAAACAGACTAAGCAGATTCTTGTATATCGCGGGAGTAATGTAAGCTCCCGGTAGACTGTGAAGCAAATTCCTAACATACAAACTGTCGGTGATGATGTTTAAACGTTCCCTGGCGAAGGTGCGCAAGGCGAGGTTCACGGCTGCCAACTCCGCCCGCTGCGCGGACTTCTGTGGAAGAGTTAGCAGCGTGCGCCAAGCCTCGCCCTCCTGCCAAGTAAGGACACCATATGTGCGTCCCCCATTGGTAAAGACTGTCTTGGCCCCCTGAAGTGGGACCAGCGAAAGCAATTCGAACAAGCTGACTGTTCCTGTCTGAAGTGAGACAAGCCTAGGATCTTTAGGCAAATGGTATGCCAAGCTTCCAGTGAATCCTTCCAAAGCTATCGGAAGCGAGTCACCTAGCTGCATTAACTGATGAATTTGTTCCTTGGTGAAAGGAACCACAATTTTGGCCAAATCATTTCCTGAAATGTCCCTAGCTCTCAGCCTGCCGCGGTAAATCACCGCGGAAACCAACTCTTGGGGCGGAACAATGTTCCGTGATGATGTGTTAGGCAAGTAGACCCACTCCACAATTTTCGCTCCTTTCTCTGAGTCTACTCCTAGCGCCCCAGTGAACATGGATCCTGATCGTACGATGTACAAATTCAGGATCGGGGCATATGGCCCCTGGGCGATCCTATCCACCCACCTCTGGCTGAGAACTTGGTTCACCTTCTCGAGCGCCAAGCGCGCGTCTCGAGAGATTTTTATCCGGTCTGCCGGCTGCTTGCCTAAGGTTAGCAGCGAGAAGAGCGGTTTTAGAAGATCCGTATCCAAACGAAAATACGGTCTGGCCCAATTGATGTTTCCCAGAACTTGCTGCAGCTCTACAAGGGTGACTGAGTCCTGTAAGTTTATCTGGGGCAAAACTGGCGCTGCAAAGGAGCGGAGAAGCCGATGGCCCAAGTATGAGAAGGGCTCGGTTCTCTGCACCTTTTCCGGGGCAATGAGTAAACCTTTGTCCCCCAGGCTGGCCTGGAGGTCAGAAAACATTTCGCTGCCGAGTTGCGGCAACGCTACCAAAATGTCGTCCATGAAATGACACACAATAGCTTTAGGGTAAAGGCTTCGGAACTTTGCCAGTGCATCGTGAACATAAATTTGGCACAGGGTGGGCGAATTGAGCATGCCCTGTGGCAAAAATTTCCACGCGTAACGCTGCGTGGGCTCGCCGTGGTTCACGACCGGCACCGTAAAGGCGAACCTTTCCCGGTCCCTGGGGTCCAAGGGGATTGTATAAAAGCAATCCTTGAGATCTACGACTAGAATCTCCCACCCCTCGGGAATCATGTTCGGATTTGGGATGCCGCATTGAAGCGGACCCATCGGCTGAATGCATTTATTGATCTCTCTGAGATCGTGGAGGAGTCGCCACTTCCCCGACTTCTTCTTAATAACAAAAATTGGTGAATTCCAGGGACTCGTGGACTGTTCTATGTGTCCTGCGTCTAGCTGTTCCTTAACTAGCTGCTTGAGGGCAACTAATTTCTCTCCCACTACCGGCCATTGTTCTACCCATACCGGAGTGTCGGTGAGCCATTTAAGTGGCAACGCCATTACCCGAAGGTAAGCGTAGCACCGTACTGCTGCAGAATGTCTCGCCCCCAAAGATTGACGTGCACGTCAAGAATGTGCGGCCGAATTACCGCCGTGCCGTCAGCCCTTGGGATTGTGACTTCTACCCACTCTCGGCTCCTAAACGCTTCCTGAACGCCTCCTACCCCCCACACATCGGAGACCGGCTCAATGGCCCACTCTCTCGGCCACTGGCTCCTGCTTATCACGGTCACATCCGCTCCGGTATCGAGTAACCCTGAGAACACTCTTTTGTTCAAAAATACCTCGATAACGGGGCGCTGCTTCCACTCAATGTTGGTCTCCACTGTCGCTAAGACCTGGTATCCTTGCACTGCCTCCCTCGCGCTCGAGCGGTCTGCTGAACCGGGCTCTGAGCTGTCACTGAGCCTTCCCTGGCTGCCTGCTGGCGAGTGACAAGGAACCATGATCAGTTGCGCTAAGGTGTCTCCCTTGTGGATAGTTTGGGGCAGGTGTGTCCAGAGCTGGACCTGGAGAACGCCTGAAAAATTCGAGTCAATGACTCCTGGAATTATAAAAATTCCGCGTGCTCCAGCTACGCTACGGGGCAAAACTAAGCCTATAAAGCCTCTGGGCAGGGGTCCCATGTACTGAGAGTCGACTAGATAGACCGTGCCCGGCAGGTCGCATGTAACGTCCGCCTGGCAAGTCAATTCTAGCCCTGTGCTACCCTTGGGGCTGGCCGGTGCCCTCGCAGTGCCTGGAATGTGCCTGGAATCTAGTCTAAATTTGGGGAGTTCTGGATCTGGGTGAAGGAAGCCTCTGTTTGGACCAGGGCCAGAGACGTGCCCGGATTCCGGTTTCCCGAACTCGGACAAAACCTGGCCCAATGATAGCCTTTCTTGCACTTCGGGCAGGGGGTGTTCGGAGCCTTGGGACGGCCGGACTTTTGTCCGCCTCCCTTGGATCGGCACTCCCTAGCGAAGTGTCCAACCTTGCCACAAGTGTGACATGCCCCTTTGTTCTTGCCATTAGGTCTTCTTCCCCCCTGCACCGCTGCCGCTAGCAGACCCATCTTGTAGGAGTCTGTGCCAACGTCGGAGCATGCTCGAATCGTGTCCGTTAAAGTTATGTCAGGGCGATTGCCCAGGGACTGCAAGATTTTACGGCAGTCCAAGTTGGCGTTGTCTTTTGCTAGCTTAATCATGAGCTCTTGCTGGGCTTGCTCATTATCAATCTGCCTGCTAATTGCTTCTTCCAGGCGATTGATGAAGTCCATGTAGGGCTCTTGGGCTCCCTGCTTGATAGCGGTGTAATTTTTGGCCGTTTTGCCAGACGCTGGGACCTTGAAGTACGCCCTATAGGCAGCCTCGGCTGACATTTCTAGGGTGGCGAGAGGCAAATTGATTTGAGCGTTGATGGGCTCAAAGGCGCCTGAACCATACAACTGGTCAGGGATTACCGCGCCTCCCATCCTGGCAGCCCGAGCTTGCGCCTCTAGGCGGAACTCGCTGTCCCAAATCATGTATTGGCTGGGGGTTAGCATCATCCCCATGACGGCTTTCCAATCATGAGGAATCCACATGGTGGTTTCGCACACCTGTTGGAGTGTGCCCCTCGTAAAACGACTTTGGAGCCCTGTCTCTGAAATTGCTTTCCGTAAAGCCATGAGGAGCTTGTACGGGACTGGGGAGTGTACTACCTGCTGTGCGCCCGTGAGCGCGTCCATCTCCAAGCGGATTGGACAAATCTGTCTAAGCTCAGCTAGTTGTTCCACTGACAATTCCCCCTTTTTAAGTTCTATCTCCGCCGTGCGCTGAAGGGCACTCTTCACGACTAGGGAGCCTGGAGCTGTCAGAGAAGCGCCTGCGCCTCTCATTCCTTGCGTTCCTTCGGTGACGTCTGCAGCTGTCACCGCGGGAACGCTCCCTACGCTACTCTGCCGATAGCTAATTGACGGATAGAGTGCCGTGGGCGCAGTCGGCTCGACTGGCTTGCCTGATGGCTCAACTAACGGGGGTTCTTTGGCCTCTACCCGGACTGGCTCGATCTGCTCTAAGAGTCTCCTACACTTCCTCCATGTACGAACTATCCCTCCTGGAGCTTTCGGGGTCTGCTGAATGCAGTCTCCTATCTGATCCCAGAGCTTCAGGGTTAACGTACCTACTTCTGGGTAAAGTAGGCAGTGTTCCCTGAGGTACGCCAAAAGTCTCGCTAGCTCCCTGCTGTGAAATCGGAAATTAAAAACCCTGGCCAGGATTATGAACTCTTGCTCATGAGTTCTTTGGCTAGCGGACGGACTTGATCTATGAGAACAAGTCCCCATATTACCTGCGATGGTCCTCTGAAGTTTCCTCCTCGGGACGAAGATCGACGCGTCTTTGCAGGCAACAGGTTCGGGCGTCGGGTGTCTGGGGTAGACCTCGGAGCGTGGACCTTCTGCCACGGGCCCTTCTATCGGCCTCTGCGATGTCAGGGGCTCACAGCCTGCCCTGAGCGGAACGCGTTTCCCTCTCTGGCAAACCTCTCGAAAGCAGGGAGGAAGCGGTAGGAATGTCTCTCGGGAATGCCTCGCGGCGGGCCGTTCTCTGTCCGGCTGGCTGCCGACCAGAGCGCCGCGCTATCCTCCGGGCTGGCGGGTCGCGGTTCAAGCGTGGAACCGGACCGCGGGGATCGCTACTCACGAGTAGACCTCTCCGGGGTCCCTTACTCACGAGTAAATCACGTCGGGGTCACCAGCTGTAGCGATGTCTGGCCGCTAGGGCGGCGTTGGATCCCGGAGGAGACTGATCAATGACAACACGAGGCAACAGGAGCGAGATCAGATCAGTGGTTTATTGGGAAAAGACATACACCTTATATAGATCAGAAGGCAGGTAGAAAAAACCATCACCCGAAAGTCAATCACATCACCTGTTTACTCAGGTTAATTGGGAAACCTCTCCAGGGGGAAGTTAATTATTTCGGACAAACACGGGATGAGGAGGACCATTGTTTTAGGGCTTAGACAGGGGTAAACATCGGTGCTGTTTGCACCGGGGATTTCCTTGGCCAGGAGGTGATTGATTATCCTAATGAGTAACTGAGGTCTGCGAGGTGCTTATTCGGCAGAGTCGTCGATCAGGCTAGAAGCAGCCGAATTAATCCCTATCATTAATTCACCCCCCCTTATGCCCTGGCAAGGGCCAGAGGCCAGGAGTTTGCCCGCTGGTTTAACCTCTGCCAGAGACCACTGATGCCCAACCGGGCACGGGGAATCTTCAACTATATGCTAAAGGTAAAGGTTTCCCTTGCTCGAAAGCCAGTCGTATCTAGAGTGCCAAGGTTCGCCATCACAGTCAGAGATTCCAACACTATATGAGAGGGAGAGGGTGTGTGTGTGTTCCGTTTCTGTTCTAGAGTTAACTTGGGAGGGGTGGGGTATGTGTGCTTGCACGGTTGTGTAAGGGGATCTGAATTAGGTAAAGGTAAAGGGTCGCCCTTGCTCAAAAGCCAGTCGTATCCGACCCTAAGGTTCAGTGCTCATCTCTGTTTCAAAGCCGAAGAGCCAGCGTTGTCTGCGTCTGCAGACTTTTCCGTGGTCATGTTGCAGGCATGACTAGACACCAGAGTGCACGGAACACTGTTTCCTTCCCACCATAGTGGTCCCTATTTATTTACTTGCAATTTCTTGCTTTCGAACTGCTAGGATGGCAGGAGCTGGGACAAAGACGGGAGCTCCTTCCATCCTGCAGTACTCAGGAATCGAACTGCTGACCTTCTGTCTCCCAGTCAGCATCTTTGTCACTTAAGCCACTGAGTAAACAAGAAAGGAAACAAAACAAAAGTCCCCCAAGAAAATGGGGAAAGGGTTCTTTGGCGCACACAGCTTTGTGCCCATTGCATCTACAATACCATCTAACCATCTTATTTTTGGCCATCCCCTTCTTTTGTCTTCCACCTTTCCCAGCATCAAGGCTTTCTCAAGTCAATCCTCTCTTCTCATTTGATGTCCAAAGTACTTTAGCGTCATCCTTACTATTTGACCTTTAATGAGCAGTCGTGGTTGATTTCTTCTAGGATCGACCTATTTCTAACACCACATCTCAAAGGCATCTATTCTTCTGCGCTCAGCCTTCCTAATGGTCCAGCTCTCACACCCATACATTACCACCGGGAATACCATTGCTTTGACTATGCAATTTTTTGTTTGCAAGGTGATGCCTCGACTTTTAACTATGTTCCCCAGGTTTCTCATAGCTTGTTTCCCAAGCATCAGATCTTTGATCCTAAGCAAGTAAAATCTGCCAGTCGTATCCAACTCTATGGTGCAGTGCTCATCTCCATTTACAGCCAAAGAGCAGTGCTCTCTGTGTTTGCAGACATTTTCATGGCCATGTGGCAGGCATGACTAGAGCCCAGCAAGTCACATGGCTATATTTGGCCATGCCCATGGATTTGGCCACACCCACAGAGGGGTGTGCCCAAAATTTCCCTTATTTTCAAATCCAAAAGTTGACAGGTATGGTTCTGCGCAGGTCCCGTATTTTCCGGAGCCGCGCTTGACGGGTATGGATGTTGTGTTAAAACTGGTCAGCACTCATCTAATATTGCAACCAGCATAGACTGAAATATTTGTAGTCCTTTACAAGGAACTAAATTAAATTAAGTACAATACAAATAGGTACAACAGCAAAAGAATGTAATAATAGTGAAGGTAAAGCTAAGCCCTTGCTCGAAAGCCAGTCGTATCCGACTCTAGGGTTCGGTGCTTATCTCTGTTTATAGTCAAAGAACCAGTGCTGTCTGTGGACATGTGGCAGGCATGACTAGACACCGGAGTGCACGGAACACTCTCTACTTTCCCACCAAAGAAGTACCTGTTTATCTACTTGCAATTTCTTGCTTTCAAACTGCTAGGTTGGCAGGAGCTGGGACAGAGAGGGAAGTTACTCCATCATGCAGCACTCAGGTCTCAAACTGTCTCGAACTGTTGACCTGCCAATCTTCCAGTCATCAAGTTCAGCATCTTAACCACTAAGCCACC
The DNA here is from genome assembly GCA_035047305.1 of Bradypodion pumilum. Taxonomy (NCBI): domain Eukaryota; kingdom Metazoa; phylum Chordata; class Lepidosauria; order Squamata; family Chamaeleonidae; genus Bradypodion; species Bradypodion pumilum. The sequence goes on from JAWDJD010000003.1 coordinate 2,186,386, forward strand.
GCAGTCACTGTTATAATAGTACTTCTTTGTTATTTTACTGAGCAGAGTATTTTGGCCCGTCATGTAGAATCGAGAGTGTATTCATATATGTTCTCTCTATATACTGTACAGTATGAGAACTATTAATTTCTTCAGAAGGACTAACTTATCTGTATAGAGTAGACATTTATTGAAGTATAATTGATTAGGAGCCAGCTGGTTAAAGAAATAAAATTCATCCTTCACTGTCACCTCCCCACAGTTGTGATGCCATGAGGCATAAGCTAACTAGCATCTTCTGCTTTCCACCAACAAGACTAATTTTGGCCTTCCCAAAGGCGGTCAATCTTAAGAGACCCTTGTCTGTGTCATCATTCAAAGCAGCTTGCCCGGTGCCTCTGCATGGTAAAGAGCCAAAGGGCTAGCAGTGACTTGTATCCCTGCTTACACCTTCACAACTTGTGTGTAGATCAGCACAGGGGTGTCCAAACTACGGCCCGTGGGCCGGATCCAGCCCCCAATGGCAATTCATCCAGCTCGCACCGCCCTTGTCGCTCCCGGAAGTGAAAGCAAAATGCACCCATATGGCTGAATTGCCATTGAGGGCCGGATCCAGCCCATGGGACGTAGTTTGGGCACCCCTGGTTTAAGCAGAGAAAATGTCATCTTAAAATCTATCTCATCCTGTTGCAAAACAGATTGCAAGGCGCAATTTACTTCCACTTCTGGTGGGAGGAACCACATGACCGGCCCATGGCCCAAAACATTTGGGCACTCCTGATCTAGCATGTGACTTGAGAGCATGAGGTTGTGTCCACCTTTGCCACCTGCTTGTTGACACCAAAGTTGGGGGCCACGATGCAGTTTTGTTCCACCGACTAGGCTGATGTTTTTGATGGTGGCGATGTATTTCATGGAAAGCCATCATCATTGAGGGAGGGAGGGAGGGTTGGGTGGCTCTGGATCTTTCCCCTTCTGAACTCCTGCTGCCACTCACAGGAGCTATTTTGGGGGAAACGGCGTTTTCTTGGAAGGAAAGGATCAAATCAAATGAGGTTGTCAAGACCAAATTGGCCGGCAAGCCAGCCAGCCACCCTTCCTCGACCACATCTGCCGCCTGTCCAGCTCAGCCGCCCTGGAAGAGATTTAATTGTGTAGCTCATTAGTGATGGAGACACCGGGAGATAATTAGCTGCCAAGTAACATTAAGCCATCCTGGGAGTTGAGATGTGGGTGAACTGGGGAGGCGTGCAGGAAGCTGAGAGGCAGATGCATGGGCGCCAAGCAGTGTGTCTATCGCCCAGCACCACCCGCTGGTTCTCCGAGCATCTCCCGGCACCTCATGGCCTGGCTCCACTTGGGCTGCCTTTGCCAGCATTACTGCTAAGCTTAATAGGCTTGAGCAAATGTCTGGGTTGGAGCTAATTAACGTTGGAATCAGTAGCTGTATATGGTTCGTCTTGGGAACGGTCATCAGTTTGTTGGGCTCAACCCTGAACATCAGGCACTACCAGCAAAGCCCTGGGCAGAAGGATACATGCAAAACTCTAATGCTGAATTTCTCCTGCCAAAAAGGGATGCACCCTCAACCCCCAAACGGAAGACAAATACAGTAATACCTCACACAAAGTCCGTGTGATGTTGTATGAGGCATTGGGTTTTTTTCCCAGGTGGCATTGTGCCTGGGCAGTATAAAAGGCAGGACACATGCGTGCATTGCTCTTGTAGGTTTTGGACGAGGCGAAGAGTGTTTAGGAGTGGTTTTGAGCGCGATTTTGGATTTTTTTGGATTTTTTCATCAGAATTTTTAGAAGCATTCCTGGGATTTTTGCAGCATTCTTCAGGTTCTTGGACAATCAGGGTTGTTTGACACGTTTTTGTAATGTTTTTAGCATTTAGACAATGGTTTCTTAAAGTTCTGTCAGTTTCCTGTCTGTTTCCTTGACTTTGCCCTGAAGTCTGTGCTGTTACAGTACAATGTATCTCTATGGAAATGATGTTGTACGATGCATCATGACAAGGATTTGGGCGTTGTATGAGGCATCGCGGCTAGGATTTTGCATGCCTCATACAAAGTCCAAATCCATATAAAGTCCAAACTTGTGGAACCAAGTTTGGACATTGTATGAGGTATCACTGTAACTGTCATGCAAGGTCCACCTGCTAAAATTCCCATCTCTTTATATATAACGCTGTGGGGGAGAAGGAACCTTCCCATCATGCATACCTTGGTTTTCATCTGGACCCCATGGACCCAATTTGCCCAACAACCTCAGTTCATACTCATTGACCCCCGGCTGCTGCCAGGGGACTTCTGGGAACTAGGGGTTCCAAAAAAAAACCTGCCCTACAATGGATGACTTCCTCTCTTCCTTTCTCTTTGTCTTTCCCTCTCCAACATACAAACAAAGTGTGGGCATTTTTTAAAGTGCATATTAAGGGCTACAAAAATCTACAGTAGATTTGATAGGTAGCTGATCTAAAGGTCTTTTTCAGGAGAAAAGTGGGGCATAAATATTTTTAGTTGATCAATAAGCTGCAGGCAGCTGTGACTTTTCTTCCTTCTTTCTTTTCCTTCCTTCCTTCCTTCTTTCCATCCATCTCTTCTTCCTTCCTTCCTTTTAAATCATGCCTACTTTTTGCAAACCTTTTCTCATCTCAATTCCTCTGTAAGTCAGGAAACTGGGGGGAAAACCATAGTGAGATTTGTCTGAGTGCCACAGCATTATGGGGCGATCGTGGCCACACAGCCAACTGCCAAATACAGCCATTCTTCAAAGGGTTGAGAGTACATTAAAACCCCTACTTATGAAAAAGTCCGTTCCGTAGGCTTTTGCTTAAATCAAATTTTTATGTAACTTGAAACAAACCCATAGGAAAAATAATTTTTTATGTAAATCGAAGCAAACCCATAGGAAAAAGAATCTTTATGTAACTCGAAGCAAACCCATAGGAAAACGTGTAAATCAGGACATGGTGTTAGCACAAAATCATTATGTAAGTTGAATTTTATGTAACTCGAGGCATTTGTAAGTCTATTAAAAAGTCTTTTTTTAAAAAAAGATACTGCAGTCTCCAGCTTTAGGCAAGTCCACATGGCTTCCAGGTTTTATATGTTTTACCTGCCATGTTTTTCATGTATTCATTTATTTGCAATATTTATTCATTGTTTCTCAAACTGACTGAGAATGCCTAAGGGATTTTTAAATATTACTTAAGAACAGAGCTTTTACAAAATCCTTTAAAATTAGCACTCTTTTAAAAAAAAACAGCAATACAAAAATACTTTGGACTTATTCTGGCAATAGTCACCTTTCTTCCCCCCTCCCCCTGACTGATGAAAAAGGTGACATTCAAAGCTTCAAAACAATGCCGAAGTTAATGCTAGTTTTTAAAAAACACATTTATGCCATCAGAAGAGATCAAGATATTGAGGGTTTACGGAGTTATAAAGTTAGTATGTTTGCTGATGACACGTTATTAGTTCTAAAGAATGCGAAAAACGCGATTGGTAGAGTCCAAGATCACCTATATAAATTTGAAAGGATAACTAGTTTAAGAATCAATTTGTAAGGATAACTAATTGGAAAAGACAGAAGCAATTGCGTGTAATTATAATCAAAAAGATAAAGAAGAAATTAATAAAAGGTATAAAATAGATATAAAAAAGAGTTTGAAATATTTAGGAATATACATATCTGAAAACATAAAGGAGCTTCAAAAGTTAAATATAGATAAATTAAGAGAAGACCTAAAAGAGAGCATAGCAAAACTTAATAAATTAAAAGTGTCCTGGTTCGCGAGGGTGAGATTGGGATGTATGAAGATATTACCCAAATTGAATTGTATTAAAGGTAATCTTCCATTAAAAATATATAACAAACAATTAAAGGAATGGCAAAAATTGTTGGATAAATTTTGCAATGCAGGAAGGAGGCCCAGGATAATGAAATCGCTGTGGTACCAAAATCAAGGGGATGGAAGGTTAGGAATACCTAACATAGCAAATTATTACAAAGCATTCCAATTGAACAGAATTATAAATTTACTATTTCAGAATAAAGACGAGTTTGAGGATGCTAATCAGATGGAATGTACAAAGTATATGGGGAGCCTATTTTTATGTACCCAAGAAAAGAGGATCCATATCAAGACTAGAACACTAAGAGAATCTTATATATTTTGGAAAGGAATGAAAGAGACGTTAGTCAGAGGAGATTCTCTGATTTTGGAAGTTTTTGATTTTTCTGATTGTCCATTTAATCTGATGAAAGATATGAAACATAAATTAAGAATGAATAACATAGTACAATTGAACGATTGGTTACCAAAAGGGTCTACATACCAAAAGAGAGAAGAAATTTTCCAAAAATTAGATTTAAATTGGTTTCAAAAAACACAGGTAAAAAATGGGATAGTAAAATAAGAAAGAGGAGTCAGACTGCTAGAAAACCATCAAAATTTGAAGAGTTGATATATAGTATAAGAAAGGGGATCATGAGTAAGAAAGGTATGGTAAGTAGGTTATATAAAATGTTAAATAAAAGGGTTTTAAGGAGTGTATGGGAAGAAGAATTAAGCACAAAGATAAGTGAACAGGCCTGGAAAGGAAAATGGAGGCAAAGAATAATGAATAAGCTTTCTATTAGAGAAAGAGAGCATAATTTTAAGTTAATTTGGATGTGGTATTTGACCCCAATTATGCTACATAATATAGATTTAAAAAGTTCAAATACGTGTTGGAGGTGTAACAAAATGGTAGGTACATATATCCATATGTGGTGGTTTAGTGTATGGGACCAAAGACAACAGAACAACCGAAGGGTTGGTTTAACACAGGTTTATTGCATGGTGTTCCGGTGAAGCATGGGGGTAATGGTGGTGGTACATCTCATTATATACTGAGGACTATACATTTGAATCTTGCAGCACGGTAGCTCATTGGCTACTGTCGGCGTGGCCTCGCCCAGGCACGCCTTACTCTCGCAGTTGTATCTTCTTCCTGCTGAATGCGAGTATCTTCATTCTGCTGAATGTGAGTATCTTCATTCTGCTGAATGCGGAGGCATTTCCCGCGGCTGTCCGTGATTGAGCAATGTGAACCATGTGAGGCTGAACGCTCGCAGCTGCCCCAAGGGGTTGCTTGCTCGCGTTCCTTTCAGCTGAGATACATTGTAATTGTGATGGAACATTTATATCTTGATAGCTTTACAGTACATTGATATGCATACATAACACCCCTCCCCCCTAGGATGGGACGAAGTCCCGCAACCATTGTGGCTTGCCGCACGTGCGCTTGGGGCGTGCTTGCGCCTGACCTAGTGCCGGAGAGCCTGTGATCCCTGACTCCGTGGGAGCTTGTCCTGCTACGGGAAACGGGGATTCGTTAGTGGCTCTGTGGGGCGTCCGTGCCTGCCTTGCGCCCGGGGATGGGAATGGAATGAATAGTTGGGAGGTGAACCCCTGCCTGTTGCTCTCGGACCCCGGGGACCCTCCTATTGTGAACCGCGGAACCGAGGAGGTCGCCCTTGAGGTTCTGCTACCTTCTGATCCCCGCTCGGGGGACCTTGAGACTGTGGTGGGCGGACTCGCTGGTGCCTCCTGTCTTGGGGGTGTCGGTCTCCGGGAAATTGGCGCTATATTGCATTCTAACTCACAGGGGCTACTGGGACTGGAAGTACCAGGGGCTGAACTGAAACCCCTCTTTTCGCTAGGACGGGTGGGGGACCACTCCGCTAACTCCCCCTGGTACTGTAAATCAACGTCTAAACTTCTATGGGCGTCTGTGTCTCGGGGAAACTTCCAAGGGGTATGTGTGTGGTCGGGGCTCTTCCTTTCCGCCGCGGACTCCCGCAAAAGATCTCTGTGGATCGATTCCCTTTCCTCCCCCCTTGGTGGGGACCCATGTTCCCCTTCCCCTTTTCCTCCCCCTTGGGCTAAGCGGGTGGGGGAGTACCCTAACGCTGATTCGACGCTATTTTCGTCTCCGTCCTGCTCTCCGGGAACCCTGCGCCTGAGTTGGTCCACGTGTCGCCTCCACAGGAAACCTGTACTGGTCTCCACGCGGTATGAGACGGGGCCGGTTTGTGCTATTACGGTGCCCGGCACCCAGGCTGGCCCCGCGTTGGCGTAGTTCCTGCAGTGCACCGGGGCGCCTACGCTGAAACTCTTTGAGGGTTCCACCCCTATGTTCCACCCTTTGTCCTCTACTCTCGTGGGGTCTAGCTTGGAGATTCCCGTGGCCAGCTTCCTGCGCATCAACAGCTCTGCAGGGGAGTACCCTGAGGCCAATGGGGTGACCCTGTACCTTAGCAGGAATTGGCACAATTTCAGGTCGAGGTCTCCGGGGCCCATGCGCAGCAGCGCGTCTTTCGTGGTGCGCACGAGGCGCTCTACTTGGCCGTTGGTGGCCGGGTGAAAGGGGGCGGAGGTGATGTGCCGAATGGCGTTGCGCTCCATGAACGCCCCGAACTCGGCGGACGTGAAACAGCTAGCGTTATCGCTGACGAGGGTGTCGGGTAAACCGAACGTGGAAAAGACCCTCCGTAACTGTTTAATTGTTGTGGCCGAGGAGATGCTCGAGACTGGGATGACCTCCAACCACTTGGAGAACGCGTCCACCACAAGGAGGAAAAGCGTTCCCCTGAACGGGCCAGCAAAGTCTACGTGTACCCGGGACCAGGGCCCCCTTGCTGCGTCCCACTCCCTATGTGGCGAGCGGGCCTCTTCTGGCCTGGAGCTTTGGCACGCTTCGCAAGTGCCGACCATGTGTTCGATGTCGGCGTCTAGCTGGGGCCACCAAAAGTAACTGCGGGCCAGCGCCTTAGAGCGGACGATCCCCGGGTGGCTGACGTGCAGCAGTTTAAGCACCCTCGGCCGGAGAGACGTGGGGATCACTACCCGCTGTCCCCACAAAAGGCAACCCCTCTCTAGGGACAACTCTAGTTTCTTTTTGAAAAATGTGTCGAATTTCGCTGCTGGGGAAGACACGGGCCACCCTTTCTGTACCCAGGAGCAAACTGTGGCCAGCGTTTTGTCCTTGCCGGTCGCTTTAGCGATGTCGGCCGGTACTATTGGAGGGGAGTGTAGGACCTCTATCATTAAGACCTGGTGGTCCCTCTCTACTTCGCCCACGTGGCAGCAATCCCGGGGAATGGGGGACCTCGACAGGGCATCCGCATGGCTGATCTCCTTCCCGGGCCGGTATACCAACGCGTGCTGATACGCGTTGAGAAAAATGGCCCACCTGAGCATTCTCGGGGACAGGATTTGGGGTGTGGGCTTATCTGCGGTGAAAATGCCTAGCAAGGGCTTATGGTCAGTCACTATGGTGAAGGGGCGGCCGTACACAAAATCATGAAATTTCTTAGTCCCCGCAATTATCGCTAGTGCTTCCCTGTCTGTCTGGGCATAGTTCCTCTCCGCTTGGGACAAGGACCTAGAGTAGAACGCTATCGGGGCCTCCCTCCCGTTCTCCAGTACGTGGCATAACACCGCCCCCACCCCCACCGGGGATGCATCGCATATCAGGACCACTGGGCGTTTGGGATTGAAATGGGTCAGTACCGCATCTGATGCCAGGAGTCGCTTCAGGTCATTGAAAGCCCTCTCCTGGTTGTCGCCCCACTTCCATGCCTCGTCCTTTTTTAACAATTTGTGTAGCGGTTCCGCTACTGCTGCCTTCCGCGGAAGGAAGGAGTGGTAAAAGTTGAGCAGTCCAAGGAACGACTGCAACTCGGGCTTGGAGGTGGGGCGAGGGGCCTTCTTGATGGCGGCCACCTTGGATTGGGATGGCCTGATTCCCTCGGGAGTAACACGGAACCCTAGGAACTCAACCTCAGTTGCGAAGAAAACGCATTTGTCCTTCCGCAACCGCAACCCCGCTTTCTCGAATATTGTCAGGACCCTTCCCAACCTGCTTGCTAATTCGGCCCGGCTCCCCCCTGTAATCAATACGTCATCAAAGTAGGGTAACACCCCCTCTAACCCCTTCAGGAGGCGTTCCACGAGTGACTGGAAAATCCCGGGCGCCGAATTCACGCCGAATTGGAGGCGTGATACCTGGAACGCCCCTTTGTGGGTGACTATGGTCTGTGCAGCAGCTGCGGCGGGGGTCACCGGGAGTTGCTGGTAGGCTTGGGCCAGGTCGAGTTTAGCGAAACACCTCCCCCCGTGTAACCTGGCCAACAAGTGGCTGACTACCGGCACCGGATAAGCATTAGGGCGGATCGCCTTATTGATGGTGCACTTGTAATCAGCGCATATGCAGACCTCCCCGTTGGCCTTGAGCGCTGTTACAATTGGAGTTTCCCACTCCGCAGAATCAACAGGAACAAGAATCCCCTGGCCCACCAATTTGTCCAACTCCGCCTCTATTTTGTCCTTTAGTGCGAAAGGCACTCTGCGCGGTTTAAGTCTGATCGGACGTACTCCAGGGTCCAGGTCGAAAGTCACTGGGGGGCCCTTGAATTTTCCGAGCCCCTTTTTGAAAACCTCGGGGTGCGCGTCGCACACGCTCTGTATTGGATCAGTCCCGGTGGCGTGTGCTCCCACGGCGTGCACCCCCCCAATGAACAACCCCAGGGGCTGGAACCATTGAGTCCCGAGGAGGCTGCATTTTCCTCCCTTGAGGACGACTAGGGGAAGCGTTGCGGTGTGCTTTTTAAACTGGACCTGGAACTTCCCAACCCCCAACACTGGGATGCGGTTCCCTTGCACGTCCTTCAGTGTGGCCCTCAACGCTTTGAGCTTGGGCCGCACGCGGGGGGCGATTTTCATGAACTCTCCCTGGGAAATAATAGAGTATGACGAACCCGAGTCCACCTCCATTCTAACAGGGGCCCCTTGTATTACTACCTCAACGAAGTAACGGGGGTGCTCCGTGGAAACGCTGCAAACCGGAGCGTCATCCTCGCTGTCGTCGGAGATGCGCCCTACGCCGTCCCGCGTCCTCGTGGTCCGGGTGCCGTCCTTTGGCCTCGTGCTGCGGTCCTGCCTCGCCGAGCGGTCTGGAGAACTCCTTGTGGCCTCGCGCCGTTTCCGGCAGACCTTGGCGATGTGCCCGCACCGGCCGCAGTTGTGGCACTCGGCCTTGCGGAATGGGCATTTGGCGCGGGCGTGGGCGGCGCCGCAGCCGTCGCAGCGCCGGCCCTCTCTCTGGACCCTCCGGACGTCCTCGTCGTCGCTGCTCTCCGCAGACGAGTTCGAAACTCGCCGGGCCGCGCGCACCGAGCTCTCTGCCTTGGCGGGCTTCGGGCGCCAGTCCTGAAGCTCTTGCACCCCGGCAGTCGTGGCCTCCGCGGCCTGCACCGTGTCGAGGACTTGTTGCCACGTGGGAGGCGGCTCCTTTTTCATCAGTGCGCACTGAGTCTCGGTATCCCTCAGACCGCAGAGCAGGCAGTCCCGGAGGGTGACTTCTGGGGTCTCCCACTTGCATGGGCCGGCGGCCAGCCGCAGGGCCACGGCGAACTCGGCGACCGATTCCCCGGGCGCCTGGACTCGCCTCCAGAACGCGCTCCGAGCGGAGAACATCGCTATCGCTGGCCGGAGATGGGCGCGCAGCGCCGCCAGGAGCTCTGTGGCTTTGAGGTCGCCCACCTTCCTCGGCGCGATCAGGTCCACCAAGGTCCTCTTGGTCTCGTGTCCGAGCATGCGGACGAAAATGGCCCTCTTCTTGGCCTCATCTGAGACTTCGAGCTCCACCAGCGCTGCGTTGAAGTCTATCTCAAACAGCTCCAAGTCTCCCGGCTTCCTGATCTCGTAGCCGGCGCATGTCTTGGTCCCGTGGGCAGCCATATCCCACCTTCGTCGCCAATTTAGTGTATGGGACCAAAGACAACAGAACAACCGAAGGGTTGGTTTAACACAGGTTTATTGCATGGTGTTCCGGTGAAGCATGGGGGTAATGGTGGTGGTACATCTCATTATATACTGAGGACTATACATTTGAATCTTGCAGCACGGTAGCTCATTGGCTACTGTCGGCGTGGCCTCGCCCAGGCACGCCTTACTCTCGCAGTTGTATCTTCTTCCTGCTGAATGCGAGTATCTTCATTCTGCTGAATGCGAGTATCTTCATTCTGCTGAATGCGGAGGCATTTCCCGCGGCTGTCCGTGATTGAGCAATGTGAACCATGTGAGGCTGAACGCTCGCAGCTGCCCCAAGGGGTTGCTTGCTCGCGTTCCTTTCAGCTGAGATACATTGTAATTGTGATGGAACATTTATATCTTGATAGCTTTACAGTACATTGATATGCATACATAACAGGTGGGGTTGTGAATATACCCAGAAATGCTGGAAGATGGTTGAGCAGGAGATTTGTAAGATTGTTAAAAATATATATAGTATTGAATCCCAAAATTCTTCTTTTAGGGCAGTTTGAAGACATAGATCTTGATGATAATAAGAAAGAGTTATTGGCCATCCTATTTTCGGCTACAAGACAGATCATTGCCCTAGAGTGGAAGAACAAGATGAATATAAGCAAAGAAAGATGGTATGGGCAGATCTGGCGTTTGGCTTTAAATGATAATAAGCTAACATCAGAAATGAAAGTGGAAAGATGAGAAGCCAAGAAAAATCTTTTTTGGCAAATTTGGAGGCCCTGGGTAGAGTATGGTTTGACAAATAAAGATGGAAATAAGCCTATACATGAGGAATGTAAATTTTGGGAAAATTTATAAATATTAATCTTGGAGTTAATGGTCAGCATTTTTTTTTATTATTTCTATTAATTTCTCAGCACTGGGTGAGGGTAGAGGGTGGTGGTTGTTCAGGTGCTATAATATTGTGATATAATGTGATATATGTTATTTTGTTTGTTGTTTGTGTTTTAATGAAAACAATAAAAATTTATATACTAAAAAAAACACCACACATTTATGCTGAAATGTTCTTATCCTGGTCATTTTGGACAATAAATGCATTCTTTCTATCTCACAGGAAAGGGTCTACGTTTACCTCCTGGATGGCGAAGCTCGACTAACGTGTGATGACCCACCCCATGAGTTGCCCCGGGACGGAAAGCTCAAGTAAGTTACATCCAATGTGTGTGTGCGTGCGCGCACACGTGTGCATGTGCTTGATATGTGTGTGTTGAAGGTGAGACAGAAAGATGCAAAAGTATGATGGTAATACAGTAGTAAGATTTTATGTCATTGCTGAAATTGTTGTTTAAGCAAAGATGCAGTATAGATTGATTGACTGAAAAACATAGTGTTTTCTGATTACGTCCTGCCTTTTCATATAATGTAAAACCCATGGGGCGGATAACAAAGTCTTCAACTTCTTTTCTGTTGCTATGGATTTGGGAGGAGGCATGGCTGTTGCTGACTTATGACCCCTCCTTAGTAATGACTTTGATTTCTTCCCACGCTTTATGCAAGATGTCCATTATTAATTTCTCTCTCTCTCTCTTTTGCTTTGTAAAATTTATTCTGATCAGAAATTCAATGGATAAACATCTGCACAAAGGCATTCTCTTTCCTAATTCTTAGGACCTTGATGGTGAACCTTGGCACACCAGGTGTTCTTGGACTTCAATTCCCAGAAACCCAAGTCTCTGTGAATCCACACAAATGTGTTTACTGCATGTGTTCTTGGACTTCAATTCCCAGAAGCTTAACTCTCAGTGTATGTGTAGTAAACCCATTCATGTGGATTCACAGAAACTAAGGCTTCTGGGAATTGAAGTCCAAGAACAACTGGAGTGCCAAGGTTGCCCATCACGGTCTTACGGCATGTCTGTCTACCTGACTCATGTTTTTGCACCTGAGTCTAGCTAGCCGGTAGATCTCTGGCTTCTAGGAATAAACCATATAGATGTCACAGGGGTGAAATCAATCCATTTTTGCCATAAATATTCAAAGAATAAGGCAAGCTAAAGCATTTTGTAGTGAACAATGTTAGGTTCATAAATCTCATAATGTAAATATAATAAAAGAAACCTTGTATTATTACAATCAACATTTTCCTTTTGAAACAAGGACTTAAAGTGGTGACACACACACACACACACACACACACACACACACACACACACACACACACACACACACACACACACACACACACACACACACACACACACACACACACACACACACACACCTGGCATGATTGTCTCAGTGATATCTGTGCTAAAGATAAACCTTCTGGTTTGGTCCATTATTAAAACATACACATGCATGTTAATGCACTCATGCACACCCAACCCAACACAAAAGCTGTCTAAGCATCAACATATTTATTCCTGACTATTTGAAATCAAAATGGAAAATTTAAATTACAGCAATTAGTCTAGACCAGGGAGGGGCCTTGTTGTCGGAACTAGCTGACCAATCTCCATCATGGCCAGATTTTTTGGCAAATGTGTGCAGCCGGATTGAATCTTGGGGAAGAATAGGAAGGGGACATTGATTGTGGTTGTGTTTCCACACTAGCTTCCTTACCTTCAAGAACCTGTCTTTATGTAAAACCTCTTGCAAAACACACGTGTGCACCCAAAGAACAAGGAATGCAGAAAAGGTCGGATAAATTGCATGTATTGATCGGAAACCTTCCCACACCGGCTGCTGGTCTGTCAACTCCTTGCCAGGGTTAACGAAATATTTATGAGGAAAGCCAATACCTCCTCGGATCGTTGTCTTTGGACTTCCTGCAGCTGGACTGGATCCAGGTAGCAGCTCTGCGCAGGGAATTCATGCATTCAGCATTAGGGCTAAAGCAAAAGGCTGAACATCAGATCACACCGTCTCAACACACCTGATCCCGGATTTCATTGTTATTGTTGCCTTAGTTTAAAAGCCACTCTGCATTGGCCCAGCATTTTTTAAATTTTGTTTTAAAATATGGGGATAGGGAAGCTAACTTGTGACTGTAAAAACCTAGCATTTTATTTCTGAAAAAGTTGGTCCATGGTGGAAACTAACAGATTTTAAAGCTATTCTTTCTGACATAATTCTGCCATGCAGTTTCCATGTCCTGATGGCATATTCAGTTTTGATGAGGATGATTAATTCCCCGTGATTAGGAGTTCTTCTTCTTCCGCTGCTTCTCTTCCTCTTCCTTTTCCTTCTGCTCCTTTTCCTCCTCCTCCTCCTCACCTCCCCATTTGGGTAGCACTGGTGTTCACCCAAAATGCCCCAATAAGGTGGATGAAGAAACTGACCGATCAGCAAAGATGATTTATCACTTGGGTGGGACCAAACGCAACAAGAACAATTAGATCAAGAGTCGCGGGTTCTGCTGTTCCCATGGGAATTTAGCTTTTTGGAGCTTAATTTCCCGGTTTGCAACCCAGACCGTACCTGGGGCCCCTTTCTGCATAGGAAATGCTCTTCTCTGCGTTGCAATTCACTGCTTAACGGCAACGTGCTCAGTGTCCCATCTGGCCCTAGAAAGCCTTTTCACCTTGATGACTTTTCCTATTAAAAAAGCATCCTCTCTGTTTAGACAGCAGATAAGGGGTTTTATTGCCTCTCCCTCTCGCTTGCTTTGTCAGTCTTGTGTGCAATCGGCGTTTCCCTTGGCCAAACCCAGGGTGGCTTTTGAACCCGGTTGTTCCAGGAATGCAAAAGTCCGGGTTCTTCTGCTCCGAAGGCTGCCTCTCACTCACTTTGGGAACGAACAAGCACAGGAGGAAACGTTGATGAAGTTCACTGGAAAGGACTCGGAGCCTCTTCCACGCATTGCCTGGGGCTCCGCTGGGTGCCAAATGGTCTCCAGTTTTGATGTGGTCTCAAAAGTAACCCATGAGAGAGAAAGTGAGAGAGATGGAAATACTGCCAATAACAATCACTCATTATTATTATTTTTTAAAAAAATGCTGTTTCATTGCTGGTGGGCAATGCAGCTCCCTAAGGCTCTTCCGGAGTGCTGAAAATGCCGACTGATTTGATTTGCCTTTCTCGGAACTGGTTTCCTACCAAAGACAATCCCAAGAGAGAGAGACGGTGGCCAAACTTGGAAAAATTGGAGGGACACCTGCGTGTGTACTTTCAATAAAGAAGAGAAATGGGAAATGTCCTTTCAGTTTATCTGAAATAAGCTGATTCTAGGTAAAAGTCAAGGGTCAAGGTCTCCCTTGCTCAAAAGCCAGTTGTATCTGACTCTAGGGTGCAGTGCTCATCTCCGTTTACAGCCTCAAAGAGCCAGTGCTATCTGCATTTGAAGACATTTCCGTAGACATGTGGCAGACATGACTAGACATCAGAGCGCATGGAACGCTGTTACCGTCTCTAATGAAAGCGGTACCTATTTATCTACTTGCAGTTCCTTGCTTTTGAATTATTAGGTTGGCAGGAGCTGGGACAGACAGCAGGAACTCACTCTGTCATGCAGCACTCAGGTCTTGACCTGCTGACCTTCCAGTTGCCAATCTTAGCATCTTAACCACTAAGCCACCACGGCCCCTAAGCTGATTCTGCCCACTTCCAAAAACCAGGTGCATCCTACACTTCCCAGGCTATAACTGTATGTCCCATCATTCCCAGTTCTTTGATGTGATAGGGAAGGAGTCCATATTCAAGCTGGAGAAAAGGGAGAAAGTGATAAAATGGGGTGGTGGTGGTGCATAATGTGGCCTTTCTGTTGTCCCCCAGTGGATATGCTGGCTGGCTACTTGGTGGAGACTTTTGCTCCTACCTTCTTTCCCACTTGCCATTAACCCCAGAAAAGTGCTAAACGACCTGTGAGCAAACAGTCACACTATCAAACAAGAGGCTATAAACTCCATCCTGCTCTGATATCTGCAATGCCATAAAAGGCTGACTGGTGGACAAACATTTGTCTAGTAGGGAGTGGTGACTTTGGAAGCAAGCGAGCAAGCAAGGCTAAGGGTTGTTAAAAGCTGCCCATCATCAGCCAGCTGAGGAGGAGGAAGAGGAGAGGAAAAGGAGGAGGAAGGCTGCAGTTGTACCATGGGGTTACGCCTCTGATGATGTCTGTTCATCCTCTAGTAGTGGCTGGGTTTAGTGAGTGCTAAGTCCCATCAGTTGTCTTCCAAGTTGGCCAAGGTCAAGTTGGACTTCATTGGGATCTTGCAGTGCTACCTTTTGGCCAACTGGGGGCGCCAGAGCATAGCCACAGCTGTCGTTCATTTTCACATCATCATTGTTTACAAGTCAGGCCAGGTTATCCTGCTATGGTGATACAGTAGACCCTATAGCAGTTAACTAACCTGACAAGCCTTGAGGACTCATAGCCTTGGGTGCCAAAGTCCACAGGGAAGGGTGATGGTCCCCAAATGGATTAAATCCCACTTGAATCCATCTTGATGGAGGGCAGCAGCTTCGTCCATCCTGGCCTGGAGCCAATGAGGATTTTATGTGCCAAAAGGGCTTAGGACCAGAAAGAGACTCGCGGAACTGGATCCTTGGTACTATGGATGCCATGCTGTGCTGCAGAAGTATACAAGGCCACTGCATTAAATTCTCAGGACAGTCTTCATAGCTGATCGCCACGAGGATCACCAATATTTGGCAGAAGAAGAAGAAGAAGAAGAAGAAGAAGAAGAAGAAGAAGAAGAAGAAGAAGAAGAAGAAGAAGAAGAATGTTTCCCATTGTGATCCAGAGAGTACAGAGCTTGGCAAAGTAGCTTTTCTGGACTCGGGTTGCCTGAATTTCCCAGCCACCACAATCAGAGAGTCCAGTAGGTCCCTGGTTTTCCCTGCTGTTTTTGTTTTCCTGGTGGTGCAGTGGTTAAAACAGCTGCACTGCAGCCAAAATGTAGTGAGTTCAGTCTTGATGGGGTTCCAGATTGACTCAGGCTTCCATCCTTCTGAGGTCAGTAAAATTAAGATACAGCATGTTGGGAACAAAATGCTAATAAACTTGTGATCCACCCAAAGAGTGCACTAAGCGCAACGGTGCGTTATATATTGTTGTTGCTATTTCCTGGAGAGATTGCAAAATGGAACTTTGTTAGCGTGAGTTACTTTTTTGAGGCTGCACAACACCCCTGGGATGGCTGAAGAACATTTGGTGTTACAGCCTGACCCATCTGTTCAAGGTCTTAAGCGCTGGATACTCGTGTCTCCCTTCTCCAGGTTCTCAAACAAATAAGAGAAAGTACTTTTTCACCCAGAGGATCACTGGTCTATGGAAGAAGAAGTGGTGACAGCTGTCAGTCTTGACAGCTTTAAGAAAGGATTAGACAAGTTCATGGAGGACAAGGGTATCAATGGCTATAATTATGGATACTTAAGGACAACCTCCGGGTTGGAGAGAGAGGCAGGATATCTCTCAATGCCATTTCCAGACAGGAATCCTAAGCAGGTGAAGGCATCTCCTTGGGAATAATACCCTGAAGGAAATGGTGAGCCACTGTGTGAGACAGAATGCTGGACTGGAGCATGGGCTCCTGTGGCCTCTTCCAGCAAGGCTGTTCTTATGTTATGTTCTCCAGGGTCCCAGCATAGCAGGAGAGACCCATCAAGGTGAAGCAGGGGTGAATGAGTGTCTTATCAACTCTTGGAGACAGCCAGAGGACTGGCTAGGGGTAGATGGGAAGGGCTGGGTAAACTTTTCAGATACGAGCACCTTGTAAATGCTAATTAACTTGTAAACTGTCCTGAGAGTGTGCTAAGTACTACGGGGCAGTATATAATTGCAATTGTTATTGTTATGTCAGCTGTGGGTTACACACACGTGAAGAAGAAGAAGCAGTACCAGTACCAGTACCAATAGTAGTCCTGATGCTAGAGCTCAGAGCGATGCCGTTTTGGTGGTGGTATAAATGCTGGAAACACCATCAGATCTTAAGGGCATGTAGTGATGTAGGGCAGAGATGGGGAAATCCAAGTTTCCCTGGGTGTGACTACACAATGACAGGTATGTTAGAAAGTTGCCCCTGGGAATTCAGACTTGTCTGCACCTGCTTGCATTAACTGGCCATACACAGAGTGAAGAGGAAATCAGACAAACAGCCTTGTTTGCAGCTTGTTAGGGTAGCTCTCCTGTAGCCCGGTAGAAGGTATGTTTGCAGGAGGACCACCTTAATAAGCTGCAAACAAGAGGTAAGTAGCAATTTCCTTCTCTCATTATCTTTCTTTTGAATAAGTGTCTAGCTGCCCTAGAGCGACAGCTCTGACATCAAGCTGTTAAAAATAAAATGAAATTAAAAGATTGCAGGAGTGAAAGAGACCTTGCTGACAGAGGAAGGGTCTCATAATTATTTCTCACAGATACAATCAACATACAGTAGAACCCCGTATAATGAAAATAATTCGTTCTACGAAGCACTTCGTCATATGATTTTTTTTTTCATTATACGATGCATGCATCGTACAGCAAAAATCCCTATGGGAAAAATTGTACAATGGAAATTTCTATGGGAAAAATTTTGTTGTACTATTTTTTCCATAGAGATTTTCCTTGTACAATTTCGTCCCATAGAGATGCATAACATCGTATAATGAAAATTTTCGTTACGCGAGACACAGTGGTTTTTTCAAATCCTCTTTGTTATATGATTATTTTTTTTGCAAGGTTTTCTCACGTTTTACTTCTCTGAAATTAATAGTGGTTAGGTTTGCTCACTGTTCTTACAATTTTATATGCAAAGTGCATGTGGCCGCAAAGGCATTCTATATGAGATCAAACAATCAGATTATCTAAACCAGTGTTTCTCAACCTTTGGGTTTTGGACTTCAGTTCCCAGAAGCCTAAGTCAGTTCCCCAAAGCACTGATCAGCCAATGTACTGACAGAGGCTTCTGGGAATTGACGTCCCCTGTGGGGCCTGGGCCCCACCTTGGGAGCCACAGAACTAAACCGATATGAATGGATCCCTTTTGTAAAAATTAGAGGCCCCAGCAGCAGAGGCCAAACCTACAGATATGTGGAGGAGGCTCCAGACTGATTTTTCTTTGTGCAAAAAGCATTGCTGCAAACTTTTCACAGCAAAGACCTTAAATATTGGGGGAAGGGACCTTTCTCGTGATCTCACTTAAGTGGGAAGAAAACCTATGAATTTTTCTCATTCTCACCTTCATGCCAGCAGGCAACAAGAATGGGTTTACACCCCTCCTCCCACATAAGATCAAACTGGGACTCTTTTTGCATTAATTAAGCACAACAGCATTTTAACACAAACAATACAGTACACTAATCTTTATTTCCATTGGTAGTTTGTGTAGGTTACAGAGACGCTAATGATTTTTTTAAAAATTAGCCTGCTGTCGCTTGGAGCTAAGAAATCTTGTGGGACTTAAATGTTCCTTGCTGAGGTGTCTCAGAATGTAAAAAATACAGATGTGAAGAAGGCTCATTAAATTCCTCATTCGCATTGATGTCGCTTATCTTGACAATACGATACACCTCAAGGAGTAACTTCCCAAACCCAAGGGAGGGCTTCTTTATCCCATAATTTCTGTTATTTGCAGCTGTCTGTGAATCACTGAAGGAAAGAGCGTGCAAGGGTGTGTGTTTGCATACGCACACACAGACTCATGCAAACAAATACTGAGTATGGCCAGAAGGGATGTCCGATTGTTAGAGGAGACACAAGCAACCCATCAGGTGCTCGTGGCACTCAAAAGGTTCGCCCAACAGGGCAGCGGCAACTGGAGCTCTGAGCAGTTTGGACAAATTGTGCCAGTCCTCCCACTTGCACAAGATAATGCAATTTGCACGCAATTTCCCAGCTCACGACATCAAAATATCAACCCCCTCTCATAGGGATGGAGAGAAAAATCTTGCAGTTTCATCTCCTCAACTGCCAGAAGTTGCATTGGTTGCCAAGGCAGTCTAAAGTTGTGACCGCATTGGGAAATAAATAGTCAGATATTGCTTTTCTGGTGTATTCTGTCCCTCGTTAACCATCTAGGGAGGCCGGCCATTGCGATTTCTTTGCAGCTACACTGCAGCTACCCCCTATGGCTTTTGTGCAAACCGGTTCTTGTGGCCATGCAATCGGTGCAGGTGATACAGGATGGAATTCAGTGTTTGCCACTAAATGTCCAAGAGAAGAAGTCTGGCCTTGCTCTCCCTACCAGATGTGGCTTCCAAAGACAATCATGGCATCAGGGGGCAAATGCCATCATCAAAATAATTATGCCAGAAAGAATCCTAATGACTATTGGTCGGTTTAAAGCAAAGGTTGACAACAAGCAGCCTGGAAGCTGTAATCAGCCACCCAAGCCCCAGATGTGTCCAGATGTGTCTGCTGGACTTCTACCAGCAGCACCATTTTAGAAATTAGGGTGGCTTAGTGGTTAAGATGATGAGGTTGATGACTGGGAGATCGTCAGTTCAGCTCCCATCTTCTGAAATGTTACTGAAATCTACTGAAATGTTACTGTATTTCTAAGATGTTACTGTATTACCTATTGTATTTTTTGGTGAATGTATGTTTGTTTTTGTATATTCTCCACTGTAAGCCGCCTTGAGTCACGTTTTCGTTGAGTAGGGCGGGATATAAATCTAATAAATGAAATGAAATGTATCTTCTGTCCCAGCTCCTGCCAACCTAGCAGTTCGAAAGCAAGAAATTGCGAGTAAATACATAGATACCACTTCCGTGCACTCCGGCATCTAGTCATGCCTACCACATAACCACAGAAACATCTGCAGACACAGACAGCCCTAGCAATTTGGCTGTAAATGGAGGTGAGCACCAACCCCTAGAGTCGTATTCGACTTGACCTTGACCTTTACTAGGACTTTTACATGCCTCTTAGGAAGTCTCTGTCATAGAATTATAGAATCATGGAATAACTGGATTGGAAAGAGGCCCCATGAGGCTGGTAAACTCCCGTGTTATCCAGGGAGTTACCATCTTTGGTCCTGGATGGGGCTGTTTTGCCCCAGACAGACCCAGTGCGCAACTTGGGGGTCCTTCTGGACTCGCGGCTGCTGCTAGAAGAACAGGTAGCGGCTGTGGCCAGGAGGGCTTTTGCCCAACTTCGGGTGATTCGCCAGTTGCGCACGTTCCTGGACCGTGGCTCCTTGCTTATGGTCACCCATGCTCTGGTCACTTCCCGACTAGATACTTGTAATGCGCTCTACATGGGGCTGCCCTTGACGACCATTCGGAGGCTGCAGCTGGTCCAGAATGGGATGTGATGGGATGTGGGCGATATGCCCATGCCTCACCGCTACTTCGGGAGCTGCACTGGTTACCAGTTTGTCTCCGGGTGCAATTCAAGGTGCTGGTTTTGACCTTTAAAGCCCTATATGGCAGTGGGCCAGGATACCTTAGAGACCGCATTGTCCCAAGAGTGTCTGCCCGTCCAACCATAGCGGACCGGAGGGGCTCTCTAATGGTGCCATCAGTTAGGGGTGCACATCTGTCCAGCACCCGAAGGAGGGCCTTCTCCGTGTCCGCACCAACTCTCTGGAACCTCCTGCCAACAGATCTAAGACTTCAAAGAGAATTGCTGCCCTTCAGGAAAGGATTGAAGACCTGGCTGGCAGGGCAGGTGTGGGGGGGCCCCGAATGGGAACACGGCCCCCGCCTGCTGGCTTACGGAAAGAATTAAGAACTCTCTCTTCTTCTTCTTTTTATAGTGGTTGGGATGGGTGGGTGGGATGTGGGTCTTTTAAAGTGTTTTTATGTGTTTTTAGAACTTGTTGTAATGCCGCCCTGAGTCGGGTTCTGCCTGAGTGGGCGGCATATATAAATATGACTATTAAATTAAATTAAATTAAGTCCACACACACACACACACACACACACACCGTGATCAAGGCAAGAATCCAAGTAAAAGCGGATCGGACAGACAGCGGCTGCCCAATTTCTCCTCGCTGAAGGGCAGAAGGCAACTTTGCCGGCACCTGGGTTCTCACACACACCAATTTAAAATAAGGGTGGAATTGCCATTACAGGGTACAAAATAATATAGAAGGGGAGAAATTGATTTTGCAAGATTTTCTTTTCCTGCCACCGCTTGGCCAAGAGGAAGCAGCCCTTGAAGGATAGCCATGGCTAGTCCCAGAACTGTTGAAATCGCTTCACTCCTGGATTCAGCAAAGTCTATTGTGTGTTCAGCCTCTGTAAGCTCCAACCAGCGCAATGGCAGAAAGTGAAGAAGACCTAAAGAGCCTCTTTGATGAGGGTGAAAGAGGAGAGTGCAACAGCTGGCCTGAAACTCAACATCCAAAGAAGCCCCAACATCATGGCCTCCGGACCCATCGCTCCCTGGCAAATCGAAGGGGAGGAACTGGAAGCAGTGACAGGCTTTGCCTTCTTGGGATCTAAGATCACTGCAGAGGGTGACGGCAGCCATGAAACAAAAAGATGATTAATTCTTGGGAGGCAAGCTATGGAAAACCTAGGCAGCATAATTGAAAGTAGAGACAGTGGTGGGCTCCAAAAAAATTTGCTGCCACACTGTGGGTGTGGCATGGTGGGCGTGGCCAGGGGACAAGCCCTGCGTTGCACCTGAATTAGGACTACTTTATTTCAAAACCTGGATGGGCAGGGCCAGCCAGAATTTTTGCTACCGGTTCTGGCGAACTGATGCGAACCTGCTGATGCCCACCACTGGAGATATCACCCTGTCAACAAACGTCTGCATAGTCAAAACAATGGTCTTCCCAGGAGTAATGTATGGCTTGCAAGAGCTGGACCCTAAGGAAGGCTGAGCATAGAAGAAGGAGACGCCTTTGAACTCTGTGGTGCTGGAGGAGATTCTGGAGAGTCTCCTGGACTGCAAGGAGATCAAATCAGTCAAACTTAAAGGAAATCAACCCTGACAAGAAGGACAAATACTGAAGCTGAAGCTCAATTCCTTTGGCCACCAAACAAAAAGAGAGGACTCACTTGAAAAGGCCCTGATGTTGGGAAAGATCGAAGGCAAAAGGAGAAGGGGCAGTGGCAGAGGATGAGGTGGATGGATGGAAGAGTTGATGCAATGGCCATAGATCTGTGTGGGCTGAGGAGGATGGCGGAGGACAGAGGAGCCTGGCGTGTGGTGGTCCATGGGGTTGCAAAGGGTCGGACTCGACTGTGAGACTGATGAACGACAAGTATGCATTCAGCCTCCATAGTCTCAACAACATCCACCCATGGAATTGTCTGCTTATGCTGGAGATGTGGCTGAGGTTCCCCCACCTGTCGTCCAGCAATGAGTGGACAGGCTGACCACCGTTTCCACTCTCCTGAAACGGCACATCCAGATCAGCCTTGGAGCTAAAACCATGCCTGTCACTTCCTCCCTACTGGACTTTCTGGCATCTTGAGGCTGTTCGTGATTTATTACATAGATTTTTTCTTTTTAAAAAAAAAACATGCAAAAGCGATGTAATTTCCTTCCCTCCTGTGCAAATCAATGGGCCTTTTAGCCTGGCCGGCCCTTGTGCGGAATTCCAGCTCAGCCTTCCGCCCAGGCTCCTAGATTAGATATGAATAATTTGGTCTTGATATTAATTGAGCTCTTTGCATCCTCCTAATCAGAAGGGAAACCAGATTTCTAACACAGGGGTAGGTGGGTTTCCCTGCTGGGAAAGAGCCATGCATCAGTACATCCTTTTAAAAAATGGTAGACATTTTTGGGCAAATTTAAATCAGCTTGCCAGCACATGAAAGAACATCTTGTGGATTCCGGTTACTAATGATGTTTTTCTTTTTTTTTAAAAAAATGTTCATAAAAGAGAGACTTGCAGAAAGGGGGGGCGGGAGGGGGGCTGGCTGCCGTTCAGGCTTTTTAAAGTAAACAAGGAAGGAGAAATAAGTGGGAGAAAAACCCACCATCAACTAGAGTAAAAGGTAAAGGTTTCCCTTGCTCAAAAGCCAGTCGTATCCGACTCTAGGGTGCAGTGCTCATCTCTGTTTCATAGCTGAAGAGCCAGTGCTGTCTGTTTCTGCAGATGTTTCTGTGGTCGTGGCAGGCATGACTAGACACCGGAGCGCACGGAACGCTGTTTACCTTCCCACCGAAGGGGTCCCTATTTATCTTCTTGCAATTTCTTGCTTTCGAACTGCTAGGATGGCAGGAGCTGGGACAAAGACAGGAGTTCATTCCGTCCTGCAGTACTCGGGAATCGAACTGCTGACCTTCCACCTCCCAGTCAGCATCTTAGCCACTTGAGCCACTGCAATCCTAGAGTGGGGTCATTGAATCAGGGGGAATTTGGTGAATCCAGTCCTCCGTTAAAACCCACAGATTCAATGGGTTGTGACTTGGTCCTGGAGGGTGGCTGATGGAAATGGCAGGTGCCTACCTAGCAGACAGGTAATGCAGGGGACTAGAGGGCTTCTTTTGCAGGGCCATTCTCAGCCAAAAAGAAGGGGTATATCAGCAGTTGGAAATAGCAATTACCCTTATATACCACCCCATAGCGATTAAAGCACTCTCTGGACAGTTTACAAGTTAATTAGTATTTTACCCCCAACATGCTGGGTTCTCACGTTATCAACCTCAGAAGAAGGAAAAAGCTGAGCCAACCTGGATCCCTGTCATGATCGAACTCACAATGTTTTGGCTGCAGTACAGCAGCTTAACCACTGCGCCACTGCACTGGTGATGATAGAAGATAATATTCATGCCAATATTTGTCTTTCTCTTGGTTTATAGTATCTATAAAGCTGATCTGCATTCTGTTGAATGAATTTATTTATTTATTTTCCCCGTCAAATGTTCATGCATGGAAAGTTTTTTATTTGTTCATAAAAAATTTCTACCCCACTGGACTCCCTTTGTAAGCTTTAAAACCTGCTTTTAGATCCATAAAACAGACTAGAGAGATACAACAGTAGGGATCAGAGTTAAAATCAAGGTGACACAAGAGGAAGAAGGCAAGGGGAGGGAGGAGGAAATCAAGAAGCAGCAGCACGGGAAGCAGTTCTCAATGTTAATGTTTTTACCCCCAGGCAGAAATGTAGAAATAGTGGACTCAGCTGGCATCACCATTTACAGCCAAAGAGTCAATGCTGTCTGCATCTGCAGATGTTTCTGTGGTCACGTGGCAGTCTTTGGAGTGCATGGAATGCTGTTACCTTTCCTGCTGAAGTGTTTCCTATTTATCTACTTGCAATGTCTTGCTTTCGAACTGCTAGGTTGGCAAGAGCTGGGGCAGACGACGGGAGCTCACATTGTTGTGCAGCACTCGGGTCTCGAACTGCTGACCTGCCAACCTTCCATTCGTCAAGTTCAGCATCTTAACCACTAAGCCACCACAGACTCTCATAAAGGCAGGAGGACACAGTTAATGTAGTAGGATGATGACGATGTAAACTTGTAGAAGTGATTTAGGGGAAGGAGATCCACAGCTTTCAGAGAAGTGTTGGATGGACTGATGGTCAGAGAACCTGTTGTAGCTCAAATAGTCCCCCTAACAAAGGATATTAGGAAAAAAGTAACTTGTTAGGATAACCTGTGGAGCTCCAGGTGGAAATTAACTGGGAGAGTGTCGCACAGCTGCCTGTGAGCTGGGAAGTTCTGGGTTGTTGTAATGTGTTAAAATAATGTTCTCCAACTCTGGCTGTAAACCTGGTGCTCAAACCTTCTGTCCTGGTGCTGAAAAACCTGCAAAATGGTTTCTCAGCCAGCCGATGTCTTGCTTGCTGTCGATAACAGCCGGGGGCTATAAACAGCCTGGCGAGGGCATTAATCTGCTGCCGGCATCTGGCACCTCTCCCAGAATTGCCTGCAGGTTAAGGCTGTGCAGGCGCAGCCCTAAAGGGGGGGAAGTCTGTCTTAAGAGCTCTGAGCATAGGAGCATGCCTTTGCTCTTGCAGAACCGATTCTTCTTCTTTTTCTTCTTTTGCGTCCAGATGAAAACCCTGGATTCCCAAAGTGCAACCACTTTCTGGGCTTTGTCATTGACCATATTTTGGTCCCCAAAGGGTACATGTTTCTGGCAGTAATTGGCAGGTCCCCAAAGGGTACATGTTTCTGGCAGTAATGAGCCAGATTCTGTATCTCTCCACATTTACACCACATGTTGTTCTCTGCCAGAAGCTCACACGAGTCTGTTGGTCTTGCTATTTAGGGACTCCAGCCCTCAGCCTGTTCAGGGTTCTCCAGGTGACATAGGGGAGACTTGAGATCTTCAGCCATATCCTCCTCTAATGTTGTTCCTTGTCCACTGAGCTCCTTCCTCCATCTTCTAACTTGGTTTTGCTCTTGTGTACCCTCAAGAATGTTTGTTCTTGCCATAAAGCTCTTCCTGGATCTGAGCCGGTGGACTTGAGGCTCCTCTCCGTTCAGAGGGTGTCAAGGGTCCTTCTCTTGCTTAGTTCTCTCGGCATCCACTGCTACTTCTCTCTTTATTTTGGGTGGAGCGATACCAACAAGAGGGTCTATTTTCTCAACTGCCTTAGGTTTGAGGCATCCTGTCACTATATGCATGGCTTCATTAACAGCCATGCCAACTTGTTTTGCATGTGTGGATGTGCTCCACACAGGAGCAGCCACACTCTGCTACGGAAACACTCAGGGCCAAAGTTGATGTATGCAGTGTGCAAGGTTGAGTTCCCCATTTGTATTTTGTGAGTTTCCTGATGGTGTTGTTCCTTGTCATACCTGTCAAGTTTCGGAAAATTTCTGTCAAATAAGGGAAATTTCCCGGCCAAAACAGGAAACTGGACAGCTATGCTTATCCTGTGCTGGCCTTCAGTCTAATTGCAGTCTAACTAATATGGGATGACGGCGGGAAAGAGTGTAAAATACGGGGGTTTGACAGAAAATTCCCTAAACTTGGCAGGTATGTTCCTTGTACTTAGTTTGGGTTTGGTATTCAGGCAGAACCGATAGGGCATCAGTATCCAAAAGGCAAGTCTTGGAAGGTCTCTGCCCCAAAGGTGCTTACAGCCTTCAATGGGCAATGATGTAAAGAGCAGTTAGTGAGTAAGGAGGTGTGTGCGTGTGGATTTACCTGAGAGGTGGGCCAGTGACTGCCCTGTGGCAGAAGGAGCCTGGGAGATGTTGTCTGCAGAATTTTAACATTTTCAGATTTATTTTGTGCAGCAAAATACATGGGGCACAAAGGTAGGGCAGAATGTGGTTGATGATAAAAGAATCAAGCTCAGAGCTCTGTTGCAGCTGGAAAGGAGACAAAGGTGAAGACCTTTCTAATGAATGGCTCCTTCTCAAGATGGGATGGGGCAGGGAAACAAGTGGAGTCCCTCAAGGCTAAGCCCTGGTTGATTGATTGATTTGATATGTATGCCACCCACTCAGCATACGCCAACTCAGGACGGCTCACAGAAATTACGACATCAATCAGCAATATATAAAGCAAGTACACAGTAATACAATATACAAATTCAATCCAAGAAACAAAACACAATATCAAATCAGATTGTCAAATTACAGTTCAAAATATCATATGAACACAGTATCAGCACTATATAATACATTTTTATTGCCAAGCGGCCATGCCGCACACAGCTGTCCTCCATTCTCTCGAGGCTGGCGGTGGCCGAAAGAAGAGTCCGGTGGTAGCGGCGGTGAAAGTGGAGTTCTTATGCCATGTCTTCCATTCTGTTGAGGCCTTGACCACTGAGTATGTTGGCTGAGGCTGTTGGGAGATGCCATCCAACAACATCTGGACAGTTGGGAATTGGCAGTTGCGAGGCTTAGAATGCAGTGTGATGTTTACTTGGTTGCCATAGAGTATGGACTGTGACTTGCTTATAAAGGAAGGCAAATGCCTCCAATCTAACCTTGACATGGCATCATATCCACAACATCTAAAAAAGGCATTGGTTTTTTAATACACCCATGGATTCAACTATGCAGTTTCTCCGATTAAAATTCACACGATCGATCGACCGCAACTACCCTACTGGCAACATGTTCTGAGCTCCTTGCAATCTACTCTCATTAAAATTCATCACAACGGACCAAATACTATGGAAAGGAAACCCAATCCATTTGGGATTGAGACACCCCCAGAAGGGCAGGGATATTTTGATTCTTTTTAATATATTTATTTATTTATTTATTTATTTATTCAAGTTAATGGGTTCAGACTATTTCGCAGACCGCTGGACAATCTTGGGATTTGGTGAGGGATAAAGCAAGAAGCAAAAAGCCACCCATTTGTTAGCTTTGCCAATATTTGCAGAGCCTGCTTAGGCTCAGCACTGACCTCCGAATCTCTGGGCCCGTGAACCCTTCCACCATGTCCTTCCGAACACTGCAAGGCCACCCTCTACACCTGAACCTCCAGCCATCCTCCGAGTCCTTGCTCTCACTCTCCAAGTCGGATGACCTCTGCTGCTTCCTCTTCATCTTGAGATTGGAATCACTCTCGTTGGCTTGAGCCTCCGCCGGCTCCTCCTCGCCTTCCTTTTTCTCCATCTGTTTCTTGAGGACGTTTCAGCAAGTAACGCACACGAGCCTGGAGCTGCTTCCCCTGAGGTGTTTTGTCTGTCTCACCAGGCAGGATCTTCTCCGTTAATTTCAACTCTGGGTCAGACTTGATGAGCTCCCCGTTCCCGTAGCCATGTTCATATATTCCCAGCAACCAGTGAGTGTCATCCTCCAGGCCCCATTCGACATCAAAATGGGCCTCTTTGGCCCGACGAGTCAGGCAGAACCTGGCCCACTCCTCTGGATCCTTTGGGATTGTCTGCAAACGCCTCTTCATGCTGGACAATGGCTTTGACATTCACCAAGACCCCAGAAATCTGAATTGTGTGGCCTCTTCTCTGGATCTTTGCTTTCAGTCGGTTTCTCTTTCAGGTGTTCTTCATACTCCTGCATGGCTGAAACGCAGCTGTTGTGTAAGAGTTCCCCCAAACGTTTCAGGTCAGCCACGGACTTGTCCACTAGTTCAGCATCCCAAGAGATGCACTCCAGACTTGCTCATGGCAACAGAACCGGGCCAGACCAGCGTGTTGGTCACCTGCACATTCAGATAGTTATTGTCTATGAGCAGCCAGGCTCCATGGACTTTACATGTCTGGAAGCTGTCCGGAAACATCCTGAGGTGGGGGTCGCCGAAGAGCCCGCAGTGGATGTAGTTGGGTGGAGGGGAGTGTTTGTGAAAGCTCCACTCATAATGGCAGATCTCGGGGCTGTCTGAGCGCTCCTGGCTGTCGCAGAGTGGTAAAACAGGTCCCCCCCCCCCGCCAGGTGTGAGCAGTGTGGTGGGTGCTATGGGCATAGGCCCGCAGGGTGGTGCAGAATTTGGGGGTCTCCTTGGCACCCAGCTAATGGGGCCATGACGTGACGGCCAGGAATTCAGAGTTGCACTTCATGATTTTACAGGGGAATGTCACCCAAGTAGTCCTTCTTTGTCCAGCAAGCACAGATGGCATATCAGGCAAAAGCCATTATCAGGATCAGTCAATGCAAAGATTCAGTCCTCGTAGCAGGTTCTGGAAGACGAAGGAATCTTTGTCCAGACTGCCAGCAGAGGAAGGTGAGCATTAGAGCTCAGACAAGTTGAGCATTGTAGCCCAGCTTACATTGAGCAGGTGGGGTTGGACCCAATGACCTAAAAGGCCCCTAATTCCAACTCAGTGATTCTATAATTCTCCTCTCCAGCCATGAAGATCCAACTACCATAGATTAAATCACTGATCATTGGGCGTCCATATGGGGTGTTCCGAATCAGCTATGCAAGGCAGCATCTGCCTCCTGCCTAGTGGTTGAGCCGGCACTCTTTTATGGAGCTGGGCCAGGCTTGCCACCCATCTCTTACCTGTGCTCCAGGTAAGACAAAGGAGGTAGAAAGAGGGGCTGCTTCTTGATTGCTCAAGGGGTCAGGAACCCATAGCTCATTACCCCCTTAGCAAAACCACATCAGGCACGTCGCTCTACTGTGAAAAACAATCAGAGCCCATTGGGAATAATCGCCACAAATTAAAGTGAGAGCATGGCTCAATTTGTTTCTGTCACTTTTGCAGAAAGAGAAAGCTTTCTTTGAGATTATTGTGAGAGTACCCAAGGCGGCGTCTGTGCCCAGGACGTGTGGGCAGGAAAGGGACAATAGGCTGGCATGCCAGGGGGAGGTTTCCTTTTGAGTGTGTGGGACGAAGCAGGAGCCACCAGGAGCCAAGGAAGTGAACATATAATAAATCTCTTTTCAAAGATTTTTGTTTTACACGGGAAGGTGGAGGAGGCCTTTCAAAATCAGCTGAGATGATTCATGCCATTGTCTTCGTCTCCATCCCGGTGAAGTAATATTTCATCTCCTTGGTGAGCCTCTGTTAATTGCATCCGCAAAACACATCCAGTGGGAACCAAGGACAGATGAGAAGCAACAACGGACACAAAAAAAGGAGGAGGCTGAGGATGGATGGATGGATGGATGGCCTCAAAGGTTGGTTGGTGTCCCACACTTTCCTTTCTGGCCCTCAAAGTGATTGTTCTGGTCCTGTTCCTCCTCAGAGACCAAGCCACCCTTTGTGATCTCCTTTTTGTCCCCTTCTTCTGAAAATCCCCAAGCAGAGCATGGAGAGGAGGGAGGCTGTTCCCTTCAAGGCTTATCAGACCTCATGAGGGAAAGGGCTATTGGCCTAATCTCCCAGGATGGAGAAGTGGAGAATTCTTGTTCGGTTCCTTGTGTTCTTATAAATTTATTCAATTAGGAAACTCACAAGCTATACATGGGGAGCTCAGCCATCCATGCTGCGCACATCAGCTCTGTCCTTGAACGTCTCTGCAGCAGAGTATGACTGCTCCAGTATGGAGCGCATCCACACATGCTCAACAAGTTGACATTGCTGTGAACGAAGCCATGTGTATAGTGTCAGGATGCCTCAAACCTACCGCAGTTGAGAAAATGGACCCTCTTGTTGGTATCGCTCCACCTAAGATAAAGAGAGAAGGAGCAGTGAATGCAGAGAGGACTAAGCAAGAGAAGGACCCTCAACACCCTCTGAATGGAGATGAGCCTCAAGTTGGCCGGTTCAGATCCAGGAAGAGCTTTAGGGCAAGAACAAACATTCTTGAGAGACCGCAAGAGCAAAACCAAATTAAAAGATGGAGAAAGGAGCCCATGGGGCAAGGAAGGACATTAAAGGAGGAAATTGGATGAGGATCTCAACCTCCCCTACGTCACTTGGAGGACCCTGACTAGGCTGAGGGCCGGAGTCCCTAAATTCAAGAGCAACAGGCTCAAGTAGGAGCTGCCGGTGGACAACAACACGTGGTGTGTGAATGTGGAGAGAGACAGAATCCGTTCTCATCATATCTGTCAAGTATCCCTTATTGGCCAGGAAAACCCCTTATTTTACCCTCTGTCCTGCTGTCATCCCTTATTAATTAGACTGCAATGCCCTATTGCCACCATTGGAGGGCAGCACAGGATGAGCATAGCTGTCAAGTATCCCTTATTGCCCGGGAAAACCCCTTATTTTTCCTGCTGTCATCCCTTATTAATTAGACTGCAATGCCCTATTGCCGCCATTGGAGGGCAGCATAGGATAAGCATAGCTGTCAAGTATCCCGTATTTGCCGGGAAATTTCCCTTATTTCCAAATCCAAAACTTGAGTATTTAGGCCCCAAACATGATGGGTACTCATTTTTCCAACCCAGGAAGGATGGAAGGGGCTGAGTCAACCTTGATCGCCCTGTCAGTATCAAACTCACAATGTCATCAGTTTCTACTGCACTACAGCAGTTTAACCAATGTGTCACAAGAGCTCTTTAGGAATCTGAGTTAAAGCATATGCGACAGATGGGTGTCCAATTTTCAGTTAAATGCCTCTCGAGGCAGTTGGTTCCATTGTCATACTGCTCTAACAGTTAAGACGTTTCCCCTAATATTCAGCCTATATCTCGCTTCCTGTATTCCATCCATTATCACGCATCCTGCACTCTGGGGTGATGGAAAACAGACTCTTCCCTCCCTCTTTATGAATATCTTTCAGGTATCATCATAGCCCCTCTCAGAGAACTGCATAAAATTGAACAACTGCACAAAACTACATTGACTGTGGGTTTTGTTTCATGGTCTTCTAGAGATCAAATGCATTTGTGGAGGGTTTGGGGTTTGTGACTGATCAATTTGTAAGCTCAGCTGACCTTGCTCTGTGTGCGTATGCATGCATGCATTCATGTGTGTGTGTGTGTGTGTGTGTGTGTGTGTGTGTGTGTGTGTGTGTGTGTGTGTGTGTGTGTGTGTGTGTGTGTGTGTGTGTGTGCATGTGCACTTAGCTTCAGTTTATACAAGCCAACGGGCAGGGGCCACCTCCCCAATGGTGCCCCACACCTGCCTTGCCAAGCCAGGTTTTAAGATCTTTCCTAAAGGGCAGCAATTCCGTCTGGAGCCATAAGTAACTCTATCGGCAGGCGGTTCCATAGGGCTCTTTTTGTTTCATGAACACTGATTGTACGTACATCAACTCGAAAAGAAAACCTCATCTTTCCCCAAGAAAGGTGCAGAGATCACAGCAAATATGATCCAAAAAAGATGTTTTAGAAACCTGAGCTGCTTATTTTTTTTAAAAAATGGAATGGACTCAATAACCTAAAAGGCCCCATTCCAACTCCGTTATTCTATGATTTTTATGATTCTATGCTAGCCAACCTCTGGTGGAAGAGAAATATCAATGAGTAGTACTGTAGTTTATTATTGATTGAAGTGGCAGGAGTGGCTGGAGGAACCTCGCCTCCAGCCCGCTTATCTGTCTGAGGGTGCATGGTCCGGCCCGTGGTGCAAAATGGTTGGCCACCCCTGCTTTAAGGTATCACAACATTTTTTGTGTCTTTTTGTTTTGTTTACTCTCTGATAACAACCGGGTGTAGCATTTCTGGGCAAGAAATGAGGGGCAGTTGGGGGATAAGAAATAGACTTGTCTTTTAACCACTCCACCAGAATCAAAAGGAAGGAAGAATTGCAACAGGTTTTGGTTTGGCTTGGTTGAGAACGATGGTCTTATTTTCCTTGCAGCTGCTTTCTTCTCCACCTTTCCCCAAAATAAAAGAATTGCAGGACACGTCACGTGCCGGGCAAAAATCCTGTGAGTTTTCTCAGTGCCCAACACCTCCCAGGGTGGAAATCATGGCTGATAAATGCCAGCCCCCCCCAAAAAAAAATCATGCCAGGGATCAAGATCCATCTGCAGGGGGTAGAAATCAAGTGAGCCATTTTCTTTAATCTCTTCATTACAGTCTCTTCGTGCCCCCCCCCCCCTCCATCCGCTTCTCTCTGAAAGGAGTTATGTGCAAGTAACTCTGCCCTGGCTTTGAATGTTTCATTAGTGCTCTGTCGTTTTGCATTTAAAGCCTGCTCTCTGGGATGCTGAGAGCTGGCAATTATAGCTTGAGACGTTACAGATTTCAGAACAAAAGATACTTTAGGAGCCATAGACCCGCCGTATTAGCTGTGGGAGACTTCCACTTGTGGGCACTGCAAATTCATTAAGAGCCGACGATATTGCGCACGCACGCACGCACGCACACACACACACACACACACACCTCCCGAGAAATAAAAGCCAGCCTCACCCCAGCTTCAAAGCTCAGAAGGTGGCTTTTAAGAAGCAGTGCCATGCTGGCTTCTTCTTCTTTCGTGTCCAGGTCAGACTTTGAACAGACTTTGTTGTTGGCCAAAGCTAAGTCTTCATTGGTACATGTTTCTGGAAGGGATCGGCAGACCAGTAAATGAGCCAGAGTCTTCATCCCTCTACATCAGGGGTGGCCAAACTAGGGCCATTTGGATGGATCTGGCCCCCCAACGCCAATTCATCCGGCCCACCACGCTGCCCTCATCACTCCCGGAAGTAAAGCGTACCTGTCGGTGGTGTGGGCTGGATGAATTGGTGCCTGGGCAGATCCAACCCATGGACCGTCGTTTGGGCACCCCTGGTTTAAGCAGAGAAAATGGCAGCTTAAAAATCTATCTCATCCTGTTGCAAAACAGATTGCAAGGCATGCTTTACTTCTTCCGGTGGGAGGAACCACATGAACAACCCACCTGAACCACATGACAATGAATGATTAGACAAGTTCATGGAGGACAAGGGTATCCATGGCTATAATTATAGTGGATACCTAAGGACAACCTCCGCCGGGTTGAGATAGGCAGGATATCTCTCAATGCCATCTCCAGGGAATCCTAAGCAGGTGAAGGCATCTGCTTGGGAATACTACCCTGAAGCACATGGTGAGCCACTGTGTGAGACAGAATGCTGGACTGGATCATGGGCTCCTGTGGCCTCTTCCAGCAAGGCTGTCCTTATGTTCTTATGTGACTGGCCCACAGCCTGAAAAGTTTGAGCACCCCTGCTCTACATTCACACAGCATTTTGCCACAGAGTGTGGGAAAAACAAACAAATTAGAATAATAGAATCACTGAATATGAAGGGGCCTTTGAAGCCATCGAGTCCAACCTCTCCTGCTTAATACAGGAATCCGAATCAAAGCAGATCTGAATCATGGAGGGTTGCTTTCCAATTCTCTCTTGAAAGCTGCCAGTGCTGGAGTGCTCACCACCCCTCGAAGCCATTGGTTCCATTGTTGCACTGCTCTAACCGTTAAGATGTTTCTCCTAATATGCAGCCGATGTCTGGCTTCCTGTAGTTTCAGCCCATTATTATGCATCCTACATTCTGGGGTGACCGAGAACAGGCCCTTCCCTTCCTCTTTACCATTGTCTTTCAGGTCTTTGAAGAGTGCTGTCCTATATCCCCCTCTCAGTCTCCTTTTCCCAAAGGCTAAACATGCCCAGTTCCTTCGCTCTTTCCCCTTACGGTTTGGTTTCCAGTCCTCTGATCAACTTTCTTGCCCTTCTCTGTACCTGCTCAAATTTATTAGCATCTTTCTCAAAATACATAGCCCAGTATTGGACACGGAACCCTAGGTGGGGTCTAATTCGTGGGGAGACTAGTGGTACCTCATGGGTTTTGGAGACTAGACTTCTGTTAATTCAGCCTAAAACAGCATTGGCCTTTTCTGCAGCCACGTCACACAGTTGAGTCATACTTAACCTGTGGTCTACCACGATTCCAAGATCCTCCTCGCTTGTAATATTACTGAGCCAAGTATCGCCCCTTTTGTAACTGTGTGTCTGGGTTTTCTTCCCAAGGTGTAAAACTTTGCACTTCTTCTCCCTGTTCAATTTCCTTCTCTTGGTTTCAGCCCAGTCTTCTAGCCTAGCAAGATCTTTTTGAGTTCTGCTCCTGTCTTCCAAGGTATATGAGCTTTTCCACCCAGTTTCGTGTCATCTGCAAATTTGATAAGGATTCCCTCCACTCCCTCGTCCAAGTCATTTATGAAAATGTTGAAGCGCAAAGAGGGCCCAGGAATTGAGCCTTGTGGGACTCCACTTGTTATTTCTCTCTCCCAGCTTGAGAAAGACCCATTGATCATACCTGTCAACCTTCTCGGATTGGCCGGGATTTCCCGATTTTCGGCGCCGATTTGCACCATTTCCCGCCCCGTGCTGCCAAAACCCCGGAATTTGGCAGCGGGGGGAAAGAGGTACTGCACAGCCCTTATACGCAAGTTGTCTTCTATGCAAGCGGCGTAGCCCCATTCTACGCATGCGTAGAAGGCGATCTGCGCAGAACCGTTTGCGCAGGTCCCGTATTTTCCGGAGCCGTGGTTGACAGGTATGCCATTGATAAGAATTCTCTCAGTATGATTCTATATTGACATATGCAGTCCTAGTTTGATACCTTCGACTTGGACTTACAGTTTGATCCGTCCATGCTATGTAGCATATCGGTTAGCAAGGGGTCTCCAACGGTTTAGGTCTTGGGCGAGGACTTTATCCTCCTCCTATGTCATGTTCAGGGACTTTAAATCTGCCATGAAAGCTCTTCACCATGTGTTTCCAGGGCGTCCGTTTGGCATGAGGAGGGGTCCAACCTCCTGTCACCTTAGGGATACTGTTTTCGTCCCTACGGGAGTCTTCTTTGTACAACATCATCATACAATTTGTACGAGCCCCTCCTTCAAGTCCCAAGCCCAGGTAAGAAAGGAGGAGGCTTGGCGGTCAGACTAGCACCCCATCCCTATAAAACTATAACCGCTACAGAAACATCAAGAAGAATCTCAAGTTTGATAACACTTTGACTGTAACACAAGACTGGTACGCAGGTCCTTGTTATTCCCAGAGGCAGAGAGGAGACCCTGTCTTGTGGGTCTGCATTTCCCATGGATGCAAACAAAGTGCCCTTGGGAGAGGAGGGAGAAACATAACCTTCATTAAAACCTGCAAAGCCCTGTTTTGGAAAATACAGTCATTGCCACTGTAAGCCATGCTGTGGGAGGAGAACATTTGCTTTGCATCTCTCCGTGGGCCAGGTGAAGCGGCTGTTTTGGATGCCCAGGTGCTGAGGCTTCCCTGCAAACATATTTCTTGGCAGCTGAAATGCCTTTCCGTATTAATTGGCCAGGATGGAAAACGAAACGCCTGCCTAGAAACCTGTTCTCCAGAAGTGAGACAGGCCCTGCGAGTGAGTTGACAGAAGGTGGGGAAAGGTTGACATTCCTCCATCTGCTTTGCATCTGTACCTTCCACCTGTGCTTCCACCATGGTAACTTCAGGTGGCTTAGTGGTTAAGATGCTGAGCTTGACAACCGGGAAGGTCGGCAGGTCGAGACCCAAGTGCTGCACGACTGAGTGAGCATCCATCTCTGTCCCAGTTCCTGTCAATCTAGCAGTTCAAGAGCAGGAAATTGCAACTAGATAAATAGGTACCACTTCAGGGGGTAAGGTAAGCAGTGTCCCATGCACTCTGGTGTCTAGGCATGCCTACCACATCTCCACGGAAATGTCTAGAGACACAGACAGCGCTGGTTCTTTGGCTATAAACAAAGATGAGTACTGAACCCTAGAGTCAGATATGACTGGCTTTTGAGCAAGGGTAACCTATACTTTTTTGGGGACTGATGGCTTGATGGTTAAGACACTGAGTTTGATGACCGGAAGGTTGGCAGGTCAGCTGTTCAAGATCCAAGTGTTGCACAACAGAGTGAGCTCCTGTCCTCTATTGCAGCTCCTGCCAACCTAGCAGTTCGAAAGCAAGAAATTGCAAGTAGATCAATAAGTACTGCACTTGGCAGGAAAGGTAACAGCATTCTGTGGGCTTCAGCGTCTAGTCATGTCTGCAATATGACTATGGAAACGTCTGCAGATGCAGACAGTGCTGACTTTTAAGCTGTAAACTGAGATGAGCACTGAACCCTAGAGTCGGATATGACAAGGTTTCAAGCAAGGAAGTCCTATACATTTTTTTAACACATTTGACATTTTCCATCCCGCTCAGCTCACCTCCTGCCTAGATGTACATTATTAAGGGGGATTTGCACCACTATCCAAACGGTGCATTAAAAGGCAGGGAAGCAGAATAAGAATACATTTTGAAAATGCAAGAAAAACAGGCGTTAAGTAGAAGCATAACCTCAAAAGAAAGAGATTCTCCCACCATTGGTGCTGATGTTGGCTGTGACGGACAGAGTTCCACCTCTTCATGGCCCCAAGGCTGGGAAATGTCCCGAGATCTCTTTGTAAGGTTGGCAATGTCTGAATCAGCCATTGGGTTTTCAGAAAGCCGAGTGGGTCCTGGGCATACCTGTCAAGTTTTGGATTTGAAAATAAGGGAAATTTCCCAGCCAAAACGGGATACTTGACAGCTATGTTTATCCTGTGCAGCCCTCCAGTGGCAGCATTAGGGCATTGCAGTCTAAAAAGATGTGGGAGGACGGCAGGAAAGAGAGTAAAATACGGGAGTTTCCCGACCAATACGGGATACTTGACAGCTATGGTCCCGGGAGGCTGCCGAGGCTGCCCTGTCAAGGGACCTTCAGGTAACAAACATTGTTGGCTGGGATTAAGATTGCTGGGAGAAATATCAACTACCTGAGATATGCAGGTGGCACTAACCTGATGGCAGAAAGTGAAGAAGACCTAAAGAGCCTCTTGATGAGGGTGAGCGCAAAAGCTGGCCTGAAACTCAACATCCAAAGAAGCCCCAACATCATGGCCTCCGGACCCATCACTCAAAAGGAAAATGGCACAAATGAAAATAGCACAAATGTTGAAATGGTTGCCGGGGGGGGGGGGCGCGGGGGCCTCTCATTTGTCATTTAAAACAGAGGCATCAGACCATGTTGGCAGCAATGAGGAAAAAAGTAACCCTGCATTAGGAACATATTTATTTGTGCATTGAAGAGGAAGATGTTGTTACGACCAACCTGATACCTTCTGAGACAGGAACACACAGAAGGAAATTGTTGTGAAAACAGAACTTGACATAGCTGTCAAGTATCCCTTATTGGCCAGGAAAACCCCTTATTTTACCCTCTCTCCTGCCATCATCCCGTATTAATTAGACTGCAATGCCCTATTGCCGCCATTGGAGGGCAGCACAGGATAAGCATAGCTGTCAAGTATCCCTTATTGGCCGGGAAAACCCCTTATTTTACCCTCTTTCCTGCCGTCATCCCTTATTCATTAGACTGCAATGCCCTATTGCCACCATTGGAGGGCAGCACAGGATAAGCATAGC
The DNA here is from genome assembly GCA_035047305.1 of Bradypodion pumilum. Taxonomy (NCBI): domain Eukaryota; kingdom Metazoa; phylum Chordata; class Lepidosauria; order Squamata; family Chamaeleonidae; genus Bradypodion; species Bradypodion pumilum. The sequence goes on from JAWDJD010000003.1 coordinate 2,223,724, forward strand.
TGTCAAGTATCCTGTATTTGCCAGGAAATTTCCCTTATTTCCAAATCCAAAACTTGACAGGTATGCCTCTTGATGAGAGTGAATGAGGAGAGTGCAAAAGCTGGCCTGAAACTCAACATCAAACACCCCCCACCCCCCACCCCCCCAGATCATGGCATCTGCCCCATCACTCCCTGGCAAACAGAAGGAGAAGAACTGGAAGTTGTAACAGACTTCATCTTCTTGGGATCGAAGATCACTGCAGAGGATGACTGCAGCCATGAAATAAAAAGACGATTAATTCTTGGGAGGCAAGCTATGGCAAACCTAGGCAACATAATAAAAGGTAGAGAGATTCCCCCTGCCAACAAAAGTCCTCATAGTCAAAGCAATGGCCTTCCCAGGAGTAATGTATGGTTGTGAGAGCTGGACCCTAAGGAAGGCTGAGTGCAGAAGAATAGATGCCTTTGAACTCTTTGAATAGACACCTTGAACGACGGCATCTAAGAGGTGACCTGATGGAAGTTTATAAAATCATGCATGGTGTGGACAAAGTAGATAAGGAAAATCTGTTTTCCCTATCGCACAACACTAGAACTAGGGGACACTCCATGAAACTTTTGGGTATTAGTTCTCAAACAAATAAGAGAAAGTACTTTTTCACCCAGAGGATTACTGGTCTATGGAACTCCCTGCCAGAAGAAGTGATGACAGCTATCAGTCTTGACAGCTTCAAGAAAGGATGAGACAAGTTCATGGAGGACAAGGGGATCAATGGCTATAATTTTGGATACCTAAGGACAACCTCCAGGTTGGAGAGATCGGCAGGATATCTCTCAATGCCATTTCCAGGGAATCCTTAGCAGGTGAAGGCATGTGCATGGAAATAATACCCTAAACAAATGGTGAGCCACTGTGTGAGACAGAATGCTGGACTGGATGGGCTCCTGTGGCCTGTTCCAGCAAGGCTGTTCTTATGTTCTTAACTCTGTGGTGCTGTAGGAGACTCTTGAGAGTCCCCTGGACTGCGAGGAGATTCAGTCAGTCCATCCTAAAGGAAATCAACCCTGACTTCTCCTTGGAAGGACAGATACTCAGGCTGAAGCTCAAGTACTTTGGTCACCAAATGAGCAGGGAGGACTCACTGGAGAAGACCTTGATGTTGGGAAAGATCGAAGGCAAAAGGAGAAGGGGACGGCAGAAGATGAGATGGTTAGATGGCATCGTTGATGTGGTGGGCGTAGATTGGGTGGGCTACGGAGAATGGCGGAGGACAGAGGAGCCTGGCGTGCGGTGGTCCATGGGGTCACAAAGAGTCAGACTCAAGTGTGTGATGGAACACTAACAACAACTTGGTTGGGAATGGTTGCACTGCACAATTACAGCACTCTTGAGTTTTGTGATCGTGACCTGCAGAAGTTGATGAAAATCATAGCTGTCAGTTTTGCATCGCACTCCCCTCCCTAGCAAAAAAATGAAAATCACGGCATGCCCTGGAGGGTCAAGCATATGAATTGCAAACAAAAGAAGCCTGAAATATATTATTCTTTTTCATATATACCGAACAAGAAACCCTGTGACTTCGGAGCCCATTGTTTGAACATGTTGAGACCTGATGAATGAAACATCTGAAGGCTTTTGGGTTGGCGACTGTGGCTTTGTTTCCCTTGCACAGAAAAGCTCATCAAAGGTATATACAAAAGTCCCAGTACCAGCTGTGCCCAATATTTCCCCAGTGAGAAGAGGCAGAACTTTCTCCCACGGCTGCATCGCCAGTGACAGACATACTAATCCACAATGCTAATTTGCTTGATGACCTCCCATTTTCACAAGTTTGCTTGCCTATTTCATATAACATCAGCAATAAAATCCCACGGGCACATTTCATTCAGTGTAATTTTTATTCCTTCCTTTGAGATCCAGGGGTGGAGTTGAGGATTGCTGTTGTTGTTTTTAAGTTGAAAAGTTGCCCCAGAGAAGAAGGAAATGGGGGTTTGACATATGGGGAACTGGCCAGTCAGTGCCATGTCCAGGCAGGTTCATCTGCAAGCAGGAAACCCATGTGGCCGGAATAATTTCGCAGAAGACCAGACATCAGGAAAGAATCCAACATATGCAGCTTTTGGAGAGGACAGGGATTCAATTTTTTTTCGTCTTCATGCTGGTCTACGGTAGCTTAGTGGTTAAGATGCTAAGTTGACGACTGGAAGGTTGGCAGGTCAGCAGCAGTTCAAAACCCAGCAGCTGAACAATGGAGTGAATGCCCATCTCTGTCCCAGCATCTTCTTCTTCTTTGTACCACTCATCCAATTCCACGACTCCCTTTCTGGTCCTGAGCCCTTTTGGCATGCAAAGTCCTCATCATCTGAAAGTCCTCATCATCACTCTTGAACGACGACGTCTAAGAGGTGACCTGATTGAAGTTTATAAAATCATGCACGGTGTGGACAAAGTAGATAAGGAAAAACTGTTTTCCCTATCGCATAACACTAGAACTAGGGGACACTCGATGAAACTTTTGGGTACTATTTCTCCAACAAATATGAGAAAGTACTTTTTCACCCAGAGGATTCCTGGTCTATGGAACTCCCTGCCAGAAGAAGTGGTGACAGCTGTCAGTCTTGACAGCTTTAAGAAAGGATGAGACAAGTTCATGGAGGACAAGGGTATCATTATGGCTATGATTATGGATACTTAAGGACAACCTCCGGGTTGGAGAGATAGGCAGGATATCTCTCAATGCCATTTCCAGGGAATCCTCAGCAGGTGAAGGCATCTAATTGGGAAGAATACCCTGAAGCACATGGTGAGCCACTGTGTGAGACAGAATGCTGGACTGGATGGGCTGTGGCCTGTTCCAGCAAGGCTGTTCTTATGTTCTTATGTTCTTATGTTCTTACAGTCAAGAGAGAATTGATATTCCTTCGTAGAACAGGGGTGCCCAAACTTTTCAGGCCGTGGGCCAGTCATGTGGTTCAGTAGGCCGGTCATGTGCTTCCCCCCACCGGAAGCAGAAGTAAAATGTGCCTTGCAATCTGTTTTGCAACCAGATGAGATAGATTTTGAGCTGTCAGAGTCTCTGCTTAAACCAGAGGTGCCCAAACTAGAGCCCATGGGCCGGATCTAGCCCCAATGGCAATTCATCTGGCCTGCACCACCCTCATCGCTGCCTGAAGCGGAAGTAAAATTCGCCCGTATGGGCATATATTACTTCCGCTTCCAGCAATGATGAGGGTGGCATGGGCCGGATGAATTGCCATTGGGGGCCAGATCTGGCCCATGGGCCATAGTTTGGGCACCCCTGCTCAAAGAGGTTTGGTGCTGTCATTTCTCTTGTTACCCCAACCACTGAGGGCTGCTTCTGGCCTTCAAAGGAAATTTAATAGCCCCCCCCCCCCACCTTTATAGCTCCATTCAAAGGAATTCTAAAACAGCAAAGTTGCATCATATTGCTCAGGACGATGCTGCACAGCTGGGCAAATATCCTTTGATCTGCCATGAGTCACACCCATGGAAATCAAGTTTCCGCAATGAAATAATGGTAAACATCCAGATGAGAATTTGCAAGAGTCAGTATTAGTGCAGAACCCCAACAGCAGAAGCTGCCTTAAATAGGTGCTAACAAGTATTCATTGGCAAGGTCCCTGTCCACTTTATCAGGCATAAGAGTGAGACTTCATGGCATCAATTTATACACATCAAGCATGCAAGGGTTGGCCAGCATAACAGACAGGTTTACAAATTAGTGTGGCTTTTTACAGCTGCTAATAACAGATGGTCCCTGATTGGTATTTAAGATTTGCTGTGAAGTTTGGCACCTGTTGAGTTGCAAATGGTTCGCCGATGGATGCAAAACAAACATTGTGGCATTACACATTGGCTAAGGAGTTTACCCTCCAGCCCTAGCAGCTATCGACAATGGTGTATGAAAGTTGACCATGGTGTGAGTGACCAAGTCCTTCCTTTGTTCTGTGAGGTGGCTTGAGACGATGGATGAGAGTCACTAACCACATCCTTCAGTCCTTTGTTCCGGAAAGGTGGTGTGGGAAATTGCAGCATATAACGGCCTGTTAGTTGTGGTGCATCAAATCTGACAATGTCCCAGAAACCCTTGACTAATCGTCAAACCTTTGAGATGGGTGTCCATCCAGCATATGGATGTACTTTACCTCTGCTGACTCTTACAAGTGGAGTGTGTGATCCTGGCAAGTCTATTGCTAATGCACCCTCTTGCAAACACTCAGTTGAGAACGCAGGTCCAGATGTTGCTTTGCATCCAGATGTTGCACAGGGTCAGGATTCCCAGTTGTGGATGGGGGGGACAGCAATGCCGAGCTAGCCTTCTCTCTGCCAGCAGTTGCCAAACTTCCATCATCATCTCCATGCCCACTGCCTCGTCTCTGCCCACCACCACCACCCGGGAAAAAAGGAATCGTGCATCCAGGTGAGGGTACCTGGATCCCTGGCGCCTCTCTTGCTTCTTGGATGTGGAAAAGAATGATGAATGGGTACACAGATAGCTGCTCCGCTTGGGAACAGCTACGGCTGGAGCCAATCTGCATGACGCCTGACATTTCCTCCATTCTTGAGACTTGTGCTGCTTTTGATCTTCTGCCACATTTTGATTTATGGCCAGTGATATTTCCCTTCCTAAAACATCATTCAGTCACTGTGCTGTCTTATCTGTACCTTGCTGAGGGAAGCGAATAGCGGTTTTGCCCTCCCTCCTCATTATGCCTCAGATGTAGAACTCAAGGGCAAAGCATTGATGCTTTGGAGGTCTGGACTCTAGTCCATAGCTTAGAAATGGTACATATTTTGGACTACCACCACCACTACCCAAGCATTCCCCAGTGTGAGATTCATGAAGATATCGTCTGCAAGGTCAAAGTTTCTAAGCTTGGAAGCTCGACATTGGAAAAGAGAAGAAATGTGTATGGCTCCTATATTAAGATGATCTGATCTACCCAAACCTGAACAAATATGCCAGAAGAAGTGGTGACAGCTGTCAGTCTTGACAGCTTTAAGAAAGGATTAGACAAGTTCATGGAGGACAAGGCTATCAATGGCTATAATTATGGATACCTATGGACAACCTCCGCTGGGTTGGAGAGATAGGCAGGATCTCTCTCAATGCCATTTCCAGGGAATCCGAAGCAGGTGAAGGCATCTGCTTGGGAATACCCTGAAGGAAATGGTGAGCCACTGTGTGAGAGACAGGATGCTGGACTGGATGGGCTGTGGCCTGCTCCAGCAAGGCTGTTCTTATGTTCTTATGTTTTGTATTCTTGGTGGATTGAGAATGGATCCTGCCCCTCCTCATTATGACTCTCTTCCAACTTTCAAGGAGGGTTACACAGAAAGAGCCTCCTCAAAGATTGTGGTATTTTAAAACCACAATCAGGCATACCCTGGTAATGGCCACCTTGTGTTGCCAGCTAATCTTTCTCACACTAGGTCAGGCGAAAGGAACTTCAGAATGAACTCACCAAAAGTGGGGGCTTCATTTTGGCAGTTTCACATCTGGCCTAGAAACGGAAGAGCTTCCAAGGCTTTGAAAAGTGCTCTCATCACATCCTGCCTCCATCTTCTCTTCTCAAGGTTAACTATGCCCAGTCCGTCCAGTCCTCTCTCACAGGGTTTTGGTTTCCAGTCTCGTCCTAATCATCCTTTTGCCCTCCTCCAAACTTGTTCCAGTTAATCAGCATCCTTCTTAAAGTGCGGTGTCCACAACCAGACACAGTACGGTAGATAAAGCCTAACCAGTATCAAATGGAGGAGAACTTGTACTTTGTGGCATCTGAAGACTATACTTCTAGTTAATGGAGCCTAAAATTGCATTGGTCTTTTTTATTTTGCAACCACATCAAATTTAGCTTGTGATCTACAACTATTCCAAGCTCTTTCTCACTGATTGATGTATCCCTTCTCTTGTAACTGTGCATTTGGTGTGGGGTTTTTCCCCCCTGTAGAGGTAGAACTTTGCACTTATTCCAGTTTGATTTCATTCTGCTGTTTTCATCCCAGGGCTTGAGTCATAACTTGCAGAAAGGTAGTCGTAGTAGTCCACTCTGCACACTTTATCTGGATTTCCGCAGTGCAGATGGCAGTGGAGACGTCATAGCAAGCCCCACTTTAGATCTGTAGCTTCTCTCCTTGCAAAGCTTATCTTCTTCATCTAGATAAAAAGAGAGCAAGCACTGAAGTCATCCTTTTTGCATGAAACACATTAAAGGAGAAACTCTCTTCTGTCCCCAGGCCTTCCATATCTTTCGTTTTAAAGGGATTCGGAACATCATTAAAAGAGGAAATGGCTGAGGAACTCAACCTCCTCTACATCACGTGGGGGATCTTGAATAGGCTGAGGGGTGGAGTACCTCAATGCAAGACCCACAGGCTCAAGTGGCGGACAACACCACACACTGTGTGAATGTGGAGAGACACAGAGACCAGCTCATCTACTGGTCTGCCAATGACTGCCAAAAACATGGACCGATAAAGACTTAAGTTTGGCCAATGACAAAGTCAAGAAAGTGGCTTCATTTTGTCAGTTCAAAGTTTGATCTGGGAAGAAGATGATGATGATGGCCAAGGTATCCTTGAGCAGCAAGCAGATGGGTAGGATACCTAGCTATACTGAGAATCAGTGCGTGAAGGGTGGGTTAGCTTGCTTTTCAATGTTACCTGAGCAATGCAGTTCTTTGGAGTGAGCATCACCAGAGGCCACAGCCTTCTTGGGCACAGAGAGCCCATGGGTGGGCAGGAACTGGAGGGAATCCCAATGTCTTTCCCACTCCCTTGGGCTTTGGGCATTAGCGGTCTTCCTCTTGCAGCCACACGAACAAGGATGATTAAATGGATACAGGTATGCCTAATTGTGGTTCAGAAATAATCTAATCTGCTGGAAGTGCAAATGTAGCCTGGAAATTCCAACTCTAGTCCATCCGATCCTATGTATTTATTTACCAAAGAGATTTCCATCTCACACACTTATGGAGTGGAAAACACTCCATCACATCATTAAACAAAATGGACTAGATGGAGGTGGAGCGTTGAAAGCAGCAGAATTATGGCCAGCAATCCAGGCAATTCCTTTTGAGCTCATTCTTGTCCTCAACTCAAGAGAGGACTCTATTCCTGGTGCTTTTCTACCTTTGGGATATTTATTTATCCAAGTATTTATTCTGTTTCGGCCTCTGGTTAGAATGGCTTTTTTGGCCCAGGGATTTTACACAGTGGTGGGCATCAGCAGGTTCACACCAGTTCGCCAGAACCAGTAGCAGAAATTCTGGCTGGCCCCTCTGCCCATCCAAGTTCTAAAATAAATTAGTCCTAATTTGGGTGCAACACAACAAGGTTTTCCCCTGGCCACACCCACCATACCACGCCCACAGTGTGGTAGACATACCTGTCAAGTATCCCATATTGGCCGGGATTTCCCGTATTTCAGCGCTCGTTCCTCCCGTTTCCCACTGCCATCCCGTATTTTGAACGGCGGGGAAAGGGGTTACTGTGCATGTGCGCCCATCAGAGGCAGTTCTGCGCATGCGCAAAGGGGTTCTGCACATGCACAAAGGGGTTCTGTGCATGCGCAAAGGAGTTGTTGCTGCACATGCGCGCCTGGGTCAGAGCAGGTCCCGTATTTTCCGGAACCATGCTTGACAGGTGTGGTGGTAGTACAGTAAAATAAATTAGAGCCCACCACTCATTTTATATGTACATTTCATTTATGCTAGAAACAATCTTCAAGTCTCACTGTTTTGTGTTCTGAGATTTTGATTGATGCTGCTTTAATTACCTCGAATATTAGCACCTTCTGTTTTATTGTGATGAAATTGGTTGAAAGCACACTACGTATGCTTTGAAAATGAACACTTAAAAGCTGCCCTTGTAGCAGATGAATGACAAATGGGAGAGGGGTTGTTTTTTTGCCCATTACTGACAGGCAAATGCATTGTCCTCATGTCGCTGGTCTTGTTACCCTTTTGGGGTGACAACAGGGAGCATTGGGCAGCCAACATGGACCCTGGGAATTTGCTTCTCTGCATCTGAAGCTGCTGGCCCAGGAGGGATGTTGGGTTGTCTGAAATGCACCTGACCCAACATGAGTCTCCTTTGTGCATACTTCTTCCTGCCCACACCTTTCAACATCTTTAGTGTAAGGGACCAAAGACAACGAAACAGCCGAAGGGTTGGCTTAACACAGGTTTATTGCATGATGATCCGGAGGAACATGTGGTAATGGCGGATGAGTAGCTCAATATATACAGCTGGCTATACATTTGAATGTGGCTCGTCGACAGACTATTGGTTGCTGCCTGCGTGACGTCATAGAAGGTCACGCCCTTCTTGACCAGGTGAAGAGGTGGCGGGGAATCTTCCCGCGCTGCTGAACCAGGTGAATCTGAGCCATGAGAGCTGGACGCTCGCTACTGCCATCTGGTGGTCACTAGCTCGCGTCCCCTTATCAGGTTTACATTGATACAGCTGATGGTTATAATGTTGCACACAGAAAGGTTACATTGTTAACACATGGCAAAGGTACATTGTTAAAGGCACAGCTTTACAGAACACAACATCCTTGTTTCTTTTTCCTACATCAGGGTTGCCCAAAATACAGCCTGCAGGCTGGATCCGGCCCCTGACACCAATTCATCAGGCCCATGCTGCCCTTGCCGCTCCTGAAAGTGGAAGTAAAATGTGCCCGTACGGGCACGTTTTACTTCCACTTCCAGGAGCGGCAAGGGCAACATGGGCCAGATGAATTGGTGTTAGGGGCCGGATCTGGCCCACAGGCCATAGTTTGAGCACCCTCCTACATGGAAACCCCACACCACCTCCCGGCTGCATACATAGAGACTGTTGGGGATTCTCCTTTAAAAAGGTGACATTTCAAGAGCTCCGTATTCATCTGATGCCTGGACACTGTCTGGCCTTCTCCACTTTTGACCTCAGTTCTTTGTCTTGCCTTTTTCTCCTTCCAGAGATGCTGTCCTGGGGAAGAAGAGGGTGGAATGCAATGGGCTGCCTCCGGCGGAGCTGCAAGGCCAACCAGTGGCCGGCTTAGCTGCACCGCTCGCCCCGGATAAACAAGGTAAACCCCTGAGCGGGGATGGGGGCAGAAGAAGGAGAAAGGGTGGGGGACCCCCCCCCCTCCACCCTGTTTGCACCCTGTTATTTCCAATGGCTATGTTCGTATTTACCAAAAGGAGATGAGGTCAAAAGGTTCGCACAATGTAAACTGATTGCAGCTGCATGCATCTATCTATCTATCTATCTATCTATCTATCTATCTATCTATCTATCTATCTATCTATCTATCTATCTATCTATCTATCATTTGTATGCCCATCTGTCCGTCCGTCCGTCCGTCCAACTGGCAACTTCATTTCCCAGATGATAGTTTGGCTTCTGAAATTAAAATGACAACCTCATTGCCAAATCTCAAACCCAATTCCCAATTTTGGGAAATTTCTCCCCTGCCCCTAGCTGTACAGCTCTGCCCCTCTCAAGAGAAATGCTGGCCCATGCTGATACCTCTGCCTCCATTTCCCCCATGTGCACACATTTACACATGAATGTCTTTGCACAAAAAAAAACCAAATTGTATTTTATTTTTTACACACTCAGAGACTGAAAGAAAAGCCTCAGGTGGGAGTTTGGTTCATGCCTGTAAAAAGAAGGAAGGAAGGAAGGAAGGAAATGATGTGGCAGAAAAGGGGGGTGGAGGTGTTTTCCACTCTGCTTGGACTTGCCCCTTCCCACCTGCCCATACCTGTCAAGTGTCCTGGATTGGCCGGGATTTCCCGTATTTCCGTGCCGGTTTTCTCCATTTCCCGCCCAGAGCTGCCGCTACCCTGTAATTTGGCAGCGGAGGGAAAGGAGTTACTGTGCATCCCTTCTGTGCAGGTCCTTTCTACGCATGCGTAGAACCCTTCTACGCATGCGCAGAAGGCTTCTGTGCAGAAGGGGATGCGTAGAAGCCTTCTACGCATGCATACAAGTGAGCTGCGCAGAATGGTTCTGTGCAGGTCCCTTCTATGCATGCGTAAAAGCCTTCTACACATGCGTAGAATGGCCCTGCGCAGAAACGTTCTGCGCAGGTCCTGTAATCTCCGGAGTTGCGCTTGACAGGTATGCACCTGCCCCCTTCCAAGTTCTCTTCTCTGAGCTGTTTTAGGAAATGGGAAGAGGAAAGGGGGAAAATTCAGCCAACTTTGATGGCTAGAAGCCAAGTTGTTGTGTCTTTATTGTCCGGACTGCCAATCCCTCCCTGGAGGTCTGGCTGGACCCATAACCAGAGGGTTGCAAGAGACCTGAACTTGCTCCAAGGGAAAGGGCTCCATCTCTCCTAAGCCAAAATGTCCACAGAAATTTGGCAGCCCCAACACTTGCCCACTTTTTGCTCAGTTGCTGGTCTGACGGAGCTCTCTTTGCTTTGCAGTTCTAATCATCCCCTTGGTGGACAAAGACGCAGGGACGGTGGTTTGTGTCATCCTGGTAAGTGGAAACAGAAGACTGTGGCTGAAGGAGAAATGGGCAGGAAGGTGGGCATGTTCTTTTTAAAAACATACACCAGGGGTACCCAGTGATGCACTGCAGCAGGTTCTGTCAGGCTCTACAGAACCGGTAATGGAAATGCCCCCAGGCCATGCCCACTTGATTGGCCACACCATAGCCCATAATGCAGGATGTTTGGCCCCGCCCATAGATTTGGCCACACTCACAGATTTGGCCAGCCCACAGAGTAGGTAGTAAATTTTTTTGCAGTGCATCACTGGGGGTACCCAACCTACAGCCCGGGGGCTGGATCTGGCCCCCAATGCCAATTCATCCGGCCCATAATGCCCTCATTGCTTCCGGAAGCACCCATACGGGAATGTTTTACTTCTGATCCCAGGAGTGATGAGGGCGTCGGGGACCAGATCTGGCCCCCAGGCCATAGAGACCGGCCCCCTGAACCACATGACCGGCATGCAGCCTGAAACGTTTGGGCACCTCTGACATACATATCCCTTTTCATTGTGATGAGATTGGTTTCACTGCATTTCTTTCTGCACCGTGGATTGTCGCTGTGAGCCATTTAAGGAGCTCTTTACCTTGAAAGGTGGCTTCAGACACCTTTCTCTTCTCTCCTGGTCCTTTGGCCATCGGCTCCTGTCTCTGACAACCAACCAGATTGACACGTAATTCTCCGCTGCCCTCCTCCAAGTTGGTAGTGGTCATTTTGAAAAGGCCTTTTAGGATTTGAAAGAGAAGTGGAGGTCTATGTTTAAAGTGAGATCAATGCAACCCATCCACCCCAGGATGTCAAGGTCAAGGTCTAGGGTTCGGTGCTCATCTCTGTTTCAAAGCCGAAGAGCCAGCGCTGTCTGCTTCTGCAGACATTTCCATGGTCATGTGGCAGGCATGTTACCTTCCCACTGAAGTGGTCCCTATTTATCTACTTGCAATGTCTTACTTTCGAACTGCTCGGTTGGCAGGAGCTGGGACAAAGACGGGAACTCATTCCATTCTGCAGTACTCGGGAATCGGACTGCTGACCTCCCGCCTCCCAGTCAGCGTCTTAGCCACTTGAGCCACTGCAGTCCCTTGTTACCTATTTATCTACTTGCAATTTCTTGCTTTTAAACTGCTAGGTTGGCAGGAGCTGGGACAGAGAGAGGTGCTCACAGTGGTGGGCTCCAGCAGATTCTGACAGGTTCGGGAGAACCTGTAGCAAAACTGGCTGGCCCCACCTTGCCCCACCCACCATCTCCTCCTTTTCTCACCCCACTCCGGACGCGACTCCAACATCCTTGCTGCTGGGTCCGGGCGCCCGGGCTGAGCCAGCAGTTACTCTACTGCAGTTACTCTTTAAAGGAAAATTAGAGCATTGAAGTGCAATTGCTAACTAATGGTCTAACGAAGTGGACTCGATCCACAAAAGCTCACATTAAAATACAGCAGTTTAACCACACCCACCCAGTCATCCGGCCACACTCATGAGTTGGCCATGGCCACAGTGTGGTAGTAAAAAAAATTGAAGCCCACCACTGGGCACTCACTCTGTTCAGCAGCACTTGAGTCTTGGACTGCTGGTCAGATCTCAGTGTTTTAACCCTTAAGAATCAGGTAGACTTTCCCTCCCCCCATTTCTTTGATGCAATGAGTATTGGGGTGCCAATTAAATGCGCCCCCGCCTCCCCAAAGATTCCAAAGGCCAAAGCTGAGCAGGGATTTCTTCCCAGCGCTTCTTAATGCAGCTTTTCCCCAGACATGGAAAGGTTGAAAGACAAGCTTAACGAAGCCCCACGGCCCAGCGGCTAATTTCACCGCGTCCGGGAAAGGTCACGGTGGCGGCATCGGGGAGCGCAAAGCTCCCGGGAAGCTGCAAGCAAGCGCATGAGAAGTCTTTAAGTGGATTAACGAGAGATTCTGCCCTGACAGCCAGGGGTGGGTAGATAATCTCAACAGGACTTATTAAAGAAAAGGTATTAAGTTGATGCACAGGCCTTGCTGACCTTTTCCTGTCCTGGGAATTGAGACCACGGGGGCAGGGGCAGCCCAGGCCAGTCGGGTGGTGTTGCGCATCAACTCATCCTCCCATCTGTATTGGCCTTCACTTGAAACTTTGCCTCCAGTATCCCTTTGGGCAGAAAAAGAGCCTCCTCGAAGACTGTGGTATTTTTAAACCACAATTGGACGTAATACCCTGGTCACGGCAACCTTGTGTTGCTGGCTAATCTTTCTCACACTAGGTTGGGTGAAAGGAACTGTAGAATCAACTCACCAAAAGGGGCCTTCATTTTGGCAGTTTCACTTCTGCCCTAGACCTGGAAGAAGAAGAGTCCCTTTTGGTATCACCTGCCGCCATAGCTGTCAAGTATCCCTTATTGGCCAGGAAAACCCCTTATTTTACCCTCTTTCCCACCGTCAATCCCTTATTAATTAGACTGCAATGCCCCATTGCCGCCATTGGAGGGCAGCAGAGGATAAGCATAGCTGTCAAGTATCCCGCATTTGCTGGGAAATTTCCCATATTTCCAAATCCAAAACTTGACAGGTATGCCTACTGCCAGCAAGGAGGCATCCCAGGTGTGCCAAAGGGCCAAGCTCCAGGAACCAGGGTCTAGAGCAGGGCTGCCCAAACTATGGCCTGTGGGCCAGATCTGCCCACCCCCCCGGTGCCAATTCATCAATTGGCAATGCCAATTCATCAATTGGCAATGCCAATTCATCAATTGGCATTGGGGGGTCGGATCTGGCCCACGGGCCGTAGTTTGGGCAGCCCTGGTTTAAGCAGAGAAAATGGCATCTTAAAATCTATCTCACCCTGTTGCAAAACAGATTGCAAGGCATATTTTACTTCCGCTTCCGGTGGGAGGAACCACGTGACCAGCCATTGGCGTGAAAAGTTTGGGCACCCTTGGTCTAGAGATTACCCTCCCCCCCCCCAACCCATCGGAAGAGAGAACTTGAGGGGAGAGAGGGATGCCACGTTCCTCTTCTAATGCCGACGACCCTCCTCAAGTTCTCAGAACTTGGAAAATTAACTCTTATGGAGGAGAGTTTCCAGGACCACCGACCCACATCGACTGTTTCAAGTTCATGGAGGCATTGTCAAAATATGTAACTTTTCCAAAACTTGGATTTTGTTCTCTAACAATCCCCGGCAGCCCTGCCTGACACTCTTTACGAAATTTAACCCAGTGTCCAGTTAAGCCTCCTCTCTTTATAATGTTTAAAATGACCACCCAAATAGCCCTGCAATCCTGATCTGAAAAGCAAACTTCATGTCTAGTGTGCTAAGCACGTTGGACCAAAGAGAGCCACGGTGGTGCGTTGGTTAAACTGCTATACTGCAACCAAAAGGTTGTAAGTTCGATCCTGGCCATGAATCAAGGTTGACTCAGCCTTCCATCCTTCCAAGGTCAGTCAAAGGAGGAGCCAATATATTAATGGGGGCAAAATGCTAATTAATTTGTGAATTGTCCAGCGAGTGCACGACGTACTATGGGGTGGTCTTCTTCTTTCGTATCCCGATCAAACCCTGGATTGCCAAAATGAAGCCACTTTCCTCCTTTAATCTTCTTCCTTGTCCAGTGAGCTCCTTCCTTCATCTTCTAATTTGGTTTTGCTCTTGTGTACCTTCAAGAATGTTTGTTCTTGCCATAAAGCTCTTCCTGGATCTGAGCTGGTGGACTTGAAGATCATCATCTCTATTCAGAGGGTCCTTCTCTTGCGTATTTCTCTCGGCCTCCACTGCTACTTCTGTCCTGATCTTAGGTGGAGCGATACCAACAAGAGGGTCTATTTTCTCAACTGGTGTAGGTTTGAGGCATCCTGTCTCATAGGGTGGTATAGATGTGTGATTGCTTAGCTTTCCTTCCTTTGGAGAACATCTCAGCCTGCCTAAGCATCAGGCTCCTTCTTCTTGATCTTCTCAAGGAGCGAGAGAGAGCTTCCTTCCATGGCTTAACAGCAACTCTGCCCATTGGATGGCTGAGACTTACTAACACTTACATAACTCCTATTCATTCACTGGGTCTACTCTTTGAATTCTGCCCTTCATAACCCTCCTTTCATCCATTACTGAATCCAAGGGAGTTGATTCACTGACTTTAGAATGGCCTGATATGTTTCCCCATAGTCGTTTGTGATGCTTTAATGTGCACCGCGTAGCATTCGGCAGCTTTGATCCTGTGTCTCTTTGCTCTCCACAGGTCCACTGTGGCCAGCTCTGTGAGTCCGATGAGCGACACCTGCGGGCTTTGGAGAAGCATGTGAGTAAAGCCAAAGGTAGATTCATTCTCCCCCCCCCCCCCCGCCAAGATCATCCTTTTAGAATCTGCTACCTGCTTTGGATACCCTTTTATGGGCTACCCCCTTAAGAGCAGTGGGTTCTTTTCTTAAGGTTCATTTTGCTGTTGCATCCCTGACCCCTCTATCTGTGTTTGTGAGCATTGAGATACTTGTGTGCGAGAGTGTGTCGATCACATGCCATTTCTGCAAGGAGACAACTTGTTGCATTGCTTGTTGCTTCTCATGCTTGTTGACCTCCTGCTCACCATGCAACGGCTGGCAACTATGCACCTTCCCAGTCTAGCCAGTGTTCGCCCTATTTCCCCACTCATCCATTGACTGACTGGTTGTCCTACTTCCCTCTTGTCCTGTGACGGTGAACCTTGGTACTCCAGGTGTTCTAGGACTTCAGTTCCCAGAAGCCCAAGTCTCTGTGAATCCACACAAATGGGTTTACTGTGCATTCGCCATCACTGTTCTAATGTAACACAACCCATTCTACACAGTTGGCATAGTAACCTGAACCTCCTTGGACAAATTGGGCAGTTGCACATGATGTTTTTCTGTGTCACAAAACTCAGAGCCCCTCTGTAGCTCTTGGCTTCAGTCCACAGCTGTGGAAGATTTCAGGCCTGAAATCCCCTGTGCCGGAAGTCCACCTGGCAAGTCCATGGTGACCTATTCATGTGGATTCACTGGGACTTGGGCTTCTGGGAATTGAAGTTCAGGAACAACTGGAGTGCCAAGGTTCGCCATCACTGCCCTAGATCATGGGAGATTGTCCATGCACTGGGTTTTATGGCTTCTGTTCTGCCACCTAGCTACCTGCAATTTGATCCTACATCTACCTGCCTCACCTGATTGCCCCTGTGGTCATTTGCAGATTCTGGTGTCCTACAAGCGCATCGAAGCACTGCAGAAGCAGCCGCCATGGCCACAGGTCAGCCTGTCCACCAGCTCATCCCAGAACTCCATTGCGAAAGCCAAGGCATCGCCCAAGAGCAGCTATAGTGACCTGGACCGCAAAATCCTCCAGTTATGTGGTAAGGAGGGTGGGGGACTGCTGGGCAAATCCTCCCAAAGATGGAGGGCTGGAAAGCATAAAATGCCAGAAAATAAACACAGGAAGGTGGACCACTTTAGAAAACTTATAAATGGTTGAAAGGGGCACTCTTTTTCTTCTGGTAGATGCACATAGTTCTGTCCCATTGCCGTCTCTGATGAAACAGGTTGTGGAGGTTTCTGAGGCAGTATTGAAACCTGCCAAACCTGTTTAACAGAGGTAAACATGAGATGGCCGTGAGCACTAGGGACCTTTCCCCTTCACATCTTATTGACTTGGAAATGAATTCTTGAGATCAGAGAACATTGGGGAACATTGGGAGTTTTGGTTTATTTTAGGGCACAGATCCTATAATCCTGACCTTGCAGTCAGGAGAAGAAATGTTTCTCATCTGGGCTTTGAGCCATGCCAGTGAAACTTCATCACTCCACACCTGATCAGGCTGCAAAAAGGTTGGGATCCCTCTGTTAAATCTAGGGTTTGGGCCTTGAATGAGCAACCAGAGCCACAGCGTCTTATGCAGTCTTAGGAAAGATGGAACCCCAAGGGAGAAAGCGCGGGATTTGCATAAAGAAAGCCACAGTACTGATTTTTGGCCAAGATGTTGAGATGCTTCAAAAGATAAATTAGAACGAGGTAGCCATCCTAGCTAGCAAGTTCTAGTTAGGATCACTCAGAATTGAGAATCCGATGCTCTTGCATCTGACAGCATCATTACAGCATTTGAAACTAAGGGCGCAATCAGACATCCGCAAAAGCATCTTCCTGATCTCTTGCAGAGGAGCAATCTCCCTTAAAGCAACCCTTCCATCTCATGACACATCAAGGCAACCTCTTTAGAGTTCAGGAACTTTGCAAGATTATTCCACTCCAGCTCAGTAGTACAACTGTTTTCTTTTCAAAATACCGTATTTGCCAGCATATAGGACGCATCGGAGTATACGACACACTCCGTTTTCCCAGTGCTCTTATATGCCAGCAAATACGGTATTTGCCAGCGTATGGCAAATGTAAGACACACTCTGTTTTTCAAGTGTATTTTAAGGGGGGAGTGCATCTTATACACCAGCAAATACGGTAATTTTGTTTAATTAAAATACAAAAAAAGAACACACACAATTAAACAAAAAAATCACAACTACAAATAACATACAAAAATCTTAACTAAATTACATATAGTACAATATAACTGCTACCACCTGCTACCAGTAGGACTTATAAACCTTCTCAATTAAATGTTCTCAATATTGTTACATTTTTATATATTCGTCCCCTTGTTCCAAAAGAGATATTACGTTTTGCTCTTGCTTTACTCCTTTCCCTAATACATAATCTAAAAATTCTCCCCATATTTATCAAAAATCAGGTCCTTTTAACTAATCCCTTTTTTACCTTCAGCAGAAACGTTAATTTATTATTTATACAGTAGCTTTATTCCGTATCTCTTTATACCAATCATCCAATTCAAATTCCAAAACCTACTTTCCATTATTTTAAAACAATATTCAATCTAAAAGCTGTTACAAATATGACAATCTTCTCTTTCTTTCATTTCCAAAACCCATTTATAATGCTATTTTAGGACACATCTCCGGTTTTAAAGACAATATTAGATTGATTTTTTTAAAAAAATAATTTCCCATATTTTCTTCACTTTCTTACACTCCCACTATAAATGAGAATATGTCTCGACTTCTGTTTTACATCTCCAGTCTGTTTAATTCTGAAGGTTTAAGCTCCCCGCTCCCACCTTTGCTTCCTATTCTTGAATTGTTGAAAAAGAAAAGAAACCTGCTGTAATGATTCCTGGGAGTTGTAGTTCTTTGACAGTTTTTAAAATAAATGCAAATCAATGGCAGAAAGCAACACCACCACCACCACCCCGCAAGAAACCCCCAACCTTGATGGGGCAGGTAAATAACGTGAAATGCCTTTTCTAGAAGGCTGAAACTTACAGGTATTCCAATGTGGATTTGGTGGGTGCAATTCCTGGGATTCTTGGATAACTTCAAGAATGGCTTTCCAAAGGACCACACCTCTCTCTTAGATGCCCAGGTTGTAAAACATGCTCAATATGTATAATTCATGTTGTTTGCTCAGGCACATTCCTGCAAATGTGAAAATGCTTTTGAGACGAATAAAAGAGATCTTGCTATCGTGCGGGTGAGAAGAAAGAAATCGAAGCTTCTTGTTCTCATGTATGATTTATGCCATTCTTTGGACGCTGGCTGTGAAATGCAGGATCAATAATGTCTAGCCCATATCTAATCTACAAAAGAGAGAAAGAGAAGAGGAAGATTGAGAGGGAGAGAGAGAGAAAGCCAAAGCATTCTTGTTATTTTTGTGTGGAAAGAAGACAAAACAAGAATTTGCATCCTGTGCTCTTAACTCCTGCAAGAAGTCATGTCATGCTGGCTTGAAAAAGAAAGGGTGGGTGGGGAAAATCTATCTATCTATCTATCTATCTATCTATCTATCTATCTATCTATCTATCTATCTATCTATCTATCTATCTATCTATCTATCTATCCCTTTCTTAGTTTCTATCTATCTATCTATCTATCTATCTATCTATCTATCTATCTATCTATCCCTTTCTTAGTTTCTATCTATCTATCTATCTATCTATCTATCTATCTATCTATCTATCTATCCCTTTCTTAGTTTCTATCTATCTATCTATCTATCTATCTATCTATCTATCTATCTATCTATCTATCTATCTATCTATCTATCTATCTATCTATCTATCTATCTATCTATCTATCCCTTTCTTAGTTTCTATCTATCTATCTATCTATCTATCCCTTTCTTAGTTTCTATCTATCTATCTATCTATCTATCTATCCCTTTCTTAGTTTCTATCTATCTATCTATCTATCTATCTATCTATCTATCTATCTATCTATCTATCTATCTATCTATCTATCTATCTATCTATCTATCTATCTATCTATCTATCTATCTATCTATCTATCCCTTTCTTAGTTTCTATCTATCTATCTATCTATCTATCTATCTATCTATCTATCTATCTACCTACCTACATTTTCATTTAGACCCCACCCTTTTGGTGGAAGCACCATTCAGGGAAGCTCACAAATATATAAAACATCAAACAAACAATAACCATCATCATAAAACAAAATATGTATTAAAAAAAACACAGTAATAATCATCCCAATAAATAACCATAAATAATCCAAAGAGCCAAAAACAGATAGCGTCAGAAAATCTCCAGGCCATAATAATCTCCATATTCATAGTAATACACTATCAGCAGGTAATAACAATCATAATGAATCCAGGGCTAATGCTAAGCAGTTCTCACGATCGTCTAAGCTGTGAATAAGCTTGTGACACAAGTAAGTCTTTAGTGACTTAAGAAATGTTAATAGTGTAGGGCAGTGATGGCGCATCTTGGCCCTCCAGCTGTTCTTGAACTTCAATTCCCAGCAGCCCTGATCATCAGGAGTGCTGACTTGGGCTTCTGGGAATTGAAGTCCAAGAACACACCTGGAGCCCCAAGGTTCACCATCACTGATGTAGGAGTTGCTCTAATCTCTACTGGCCATTCATTTCAGAAGGTGAGGGCTATGACAGAGGAAGCTCTTGACATGGCTATCGCCTTATGTTGCCTCTCTAGACATCACCACTCAAGAGCCTACAAACCTGGGTGCTTCAGGTATAACTCAGAAAGCTTGGTCTCAAGCAACCAGGATTCAATGGCTCTGTTCTCGGAGATGCATAGACTCATGGAAGCATACAACCATTAAGTTGGAAGGGGCTGAAGTCCAACCCCTTGCTCAACAAGGGATCCCAGCCAAAGCAGATCTGAAAACATGGTTGTCCAGTTTTGTCGTGAAGGGTTGGAGTGGCTCGCTGTTTCCCAAGGCCATGGGTCCTGTTGTCATACTGCTCTAACAGTGAGGGAGTTTTCTTTGATATTCAGGCTTTATCTCCTTTCCTTGAGTTCAGCCCATTGCACATGTCCTGCACCCTAGGATAATTGAAAACGGATCTTGTCCCTCCTTGTTACAACTATCTTTATGCCAAGTAGCTGCTTATGTTGACTAGTCATCTCAGACCTTTGACAGGTCTCCTCTCTTTTTGTGCCTGTCTCAGTGGCTGTATCTGAGTGCATTTTGGGGCAGAAACCCTTTCCATCCCTGCTCTCTTGCTTTTCCAGGGGAGCTCTACGATTTGGACGCAGCCTCACTCCAGCTCAAAGTCATTAATTACGTGAGTATTTTAGACCACTGTTTTTCCATTGATCTGGCCTGAGCATCTTTCCTCGCAGCCTCCTCTGAAAGCTTCATTCCCTTTGCACAAGTGTACCTTGGCATTAGGAGTCTGGGCTGTTTCTGCTAAAGTGTCACTGGTGCAAGTTTATTTAATTTGTGCAAAAGACTGTCTTCTTCTTATTCTGATATTGCATGGTGAGAACAATTAATCCTGCAGTGCCTCCCCTTGCATGGCTGAAAATTTACATGCCTGGGGTTATGTCATTTGAAGGGAAATGTGGATCACAGTAAAGCATAGTAACAGTCAATCACTTCTCAGAAACTGTCTCCCTCCCCTCTTCTCCTCTGCATGATGCCAGGTTGGCATGCCATGTGGAAATCATACCTGTCAAGTTTGGGATTTCAAAATAAGGGAAATCCAGTGGTGCTAGGCAGTTGCTGCGTTGGTGCGCATGCACAGTATGGGTTTTGCCTTTTCCTTCTGCACAAGGCACCATAGGGGCTGTAGTTCCTGGCCCATTTTGCGCCGGTGCGCATGCGCAGTATGGGTTTTCCATTTTCCTTCCACGCAAGGCACCATGGGGGCTGTAGTTCCCAGCCCATTTTGTACCAGTGCGCATGCACGATACAGGTTTTGCCTTTTCCTTCTGCGCAAGGCACCATGGGGGCTGTAGTTCCTGGCCCATTTTAAAAAATATACAGAATACTGGAGATTTATGGGAAAATACAAATACAGGGTGATGGCGGGAAAGAGGGGTAAATAATGGGAGTCTCCCGGCCAATACGGGAAACTTGACAGCTATGGTGGAAATGGTGGCTGTCTGTCCTGGAAAGGTTACCACCAATGGAACATCTGTGGAGGAAAAGAGATTTGAAACCAAAGAAAGAAACTGATGATCTTGAACTGCCCCCACTGCCACATAAAGCTTTTTATGGCTTCCCTTTTAGAAAGGTCTCCCTTGCTCAAAAGCCAGTCATATCTGACGCTAGGTGCTCATCTACATTTACAGCCAAAGCGTCAGTGCTGTTTACGTCTGCAGATGTTTCCATAGTCACATGGCAGGCATGACTAGATGTCAGAGCACATGGAAAGATGTTACCTTTCCCTTTGAAGCGGAACCTATTTATCTATTTGCAATGTCTTGTTTTCGAACTGCTAAGTTGGCAGGAGCTGGAACAGACGACAAGAGCTCACTCCCATCATGCAGCACGCGGGTCTCAAACTGCTAACTGCCAACCTTCCAGTCATTAAGCTCAGCATCTTAACCACTAAGCCTCCCCATGTCAGGAATGAAGCCAACCATTTCCTCCTGCTCACACATAACCCTTGGCACTCCTGCCTGGAGCACAACATCCCTGGCTGGCGCACATCAAAATTAAAAGAGGGGAAGCAGGAAAGCGCCGTAAATGGCAAATCTAGCTTAAGAAAGAAGGACGTGGTTTCTGTTCCCAGTTACTCTTAGCCAGTGGTGGGCTCTTAAAAAATTACTACCACACTGTGGACATGGCATGGTGGGCGTGGTGAGGGGGAAAGCCCTGCGTTGCACCCGAATTAGGGCTATTTCTGTCAAATAGGATGGGTGCAGCCAGCCAGAATTGCTGCTACTGGTTCTAGTGAACTGGTGCAAACCTGCTGATGCCCACCACTGCTCTTAACGGCAATATTGTGCTTTCTCTTTTATTTTTGTACCGTGGCAAATAAAAACAATTTATACCCCATTGCTGTCCTGTTAGCAAGAGAGGGGCTTGTAAACAGCTGGCCCTGATCCTCTTCCAAGTTCAGGAAGCGAGAGACAGTAAAAGCAACCAGCCGGATAGAAGCGTATCATTTGGAGGCTCACATCCTTACCATCTGCCACGTAAAGTCTTTTATGGCTTCCCTTTTAAAAGCATCATAAAATGCCTTGGCCCATTTTTTCCCTTGAACTCTGTTCTCAGGCAGAACTGGGACAGACACAGGGGTGTCTAGATAGGATGAGCCCTTGCACCTGGCTCTTCCTTGCCAAGGTGTTTGAAAGAAGCAGGCAATAAATAAATTCCACATCAGAAATTACTCTGGGTCGATAGTTGCTTTTACTAGAGTACGGCTTTTGCAGAAAAGGGGTGGCGATGGAAATGGGGATACTGTAGTACCTTATCATTGTCACCATCGCCATCACCTTAGAATTGCAAACACGGAAAGGACCTTATGGATCATCAAGCCCAGCCCCTGTTAAAGAAGCATGGGAGGGGGGAATCGAACTCCCAACCTCTGACTCTGTTGCCTGATACCCCAATCACTGGGCTATCCAGAATGGGTTCCCTTTTAATCCTGGGCTCAATCTGATTGCACTGAAGTGACAAGCTTTATAGGAGGGAGTTAACCCAAGAGCCAATCAAGTTCCTCTTTCTCTGATTGATTGATTGATTGATTAATTGATTGATTGATTGATTGGTTGGTTGGTTGGTTGGTTGGTTGGTTGGTTGGTTGGTTGGTTGGTTGATTGATTGATATTCTGCCCATCTGGGATATTCTCCCACTCTAGGTATTGTACAACAAATCTACCATAATGTAATTCACAAAAATTACAATAGCAGTATAAAATTAAACATAAACTATAAACCAAACCAAATAATATGGTGAGTAAAAACAATAAAAAAATATAGATTCTCTCCCGAGAATCAAACCAGGTGAGATTCCCACTTGCCTCTCATTTTCCCTTGCAGAGCCAAGAACACTGAGTGTAGTAGGGTTGGGGTCAACTGGAATACAGTACGGGAACAGACTATTTAACAGACATGTGGCTTCACATCTCTCTTGTTCCCAGTGTGACCCCTTTTCATGTTTCTGACTCCAGTTCTTGTGAATGCTTGGCAAAATAGTAGGAGAGCCTACCCCAATTCTCCTGCATCCATTTCATTTGTTCCTAAACAAGTCCTCAAAAGATGGGGACTAAATAAGCTATGAGCTGACTCCATCCTGGGAGCCTTGGCCTTGGGTTTGCAACAGCTGAGCAGAGATGGATAATGATAAGGCCTTTTAGAGGTCATTCATTAGTAGAGTTGCCATAAGATGGAGATGACTTGACCACAACAAGAAAGGACAACAAAGATATTGCCCCTCCTTAAATCACTGCTAAATAACACTTCTGTACCCTTTTAAGAAGGGTGGTTTAGTGGTTAAGATGCTGAACTTGACAACTGAAAGGTTGGCAGGTCAGCAGTTCGAGACCCGAGTGCTGCACGATGGAGTGAGCGCCCGTCTCCGTCCCACTTCCTGCCAATCTAGAGTTCAAAAGGAAGAAATAGCAAGTAGATAAATAGGTAATGCTTTGGCAGGAAATGTAACAGCATTCTGTGCTCACCGGTGTTTAGTCATGCCTGCCACATGTCCATGGAAACATCTGTAGATGCAGACAGCACTGGCTCTTTGGTTATAAACAGAAATGAGCACTGAACCCTAGAGTCAGATATGACTGGCTTTCGAGTAAGGGAAACCTTACCCTTTTAAGCTTCTAAGCAAGCACTACTTGCAGTGAAAACTATCCTGACATCCAGGTGACATCTCTTTTACCAGGCTCTGTGCTACCTTTATTCCCTTTGCTTCCAGATTTTGTAAGACCCTCCCTGAACTCTTGATTTATTTATTTATTTATTTATTTGCACTGCTGTGATCTGGGGCAGAGTTTAGAACTAGGATGTACCCATTTATGGGAGATCTAAGGGATCTAACAATGAATTAAGGAGTGAAAACTCTTCTGTGCTTTTGCAAAGCTGCTGGTGCCTCAAACCAAAATTCTCACTGTGCAATCCCTTGTCTGTCATCCTTCCCTTCTGTTTCTTCTTGTTCTCTTCCTCTCTCCCACCCCCTTCATCTCTGTGCAGCTTCCTTGTTTCCAACCTGGATTTCTCAAAATGAAATATTGTGTGTTTCTGTACAGATTATCCTCCAAATGGACCAAAATTATGTAAAACAAAGCCATTTTATTTGTTCAAATCTCACCCACCCCACCTTTGCACTAAGGGCATACATTTACTGCTTTGGAAACTTATCTCTTTGGACTCAGACACTCAGAGTTCTCCAGTCTGGTGGATTCTGGAAATTGCTGTCCATATATATGCAAAGGGTTTGCATCTCTAAGGGTTTGCATCTCTAAGTGTAATCCCCAAAAAGTGGAAGTTTTGAGCAAGTTTTGAGCTTGCTGGGCTAAACTCGGTTAAAGAACTGCACCTTTGCAGTACAGCAAGTTCAGAGGGTCAGCTCGAACCGCTGGATTCTCTCCTCTGTTATAGTTAAGCCACCGACGTTATTCTTGACAGGTTATTCTGCCAAGGAGGAAAATGGATATTTTCTCTGGATCTCTGCATCTCTAACCTTGTTCCTCTCTTGCAGCTGAAGCAAGAAACCCAGTCATCCTGTTGCTGCCTTCTTTTGGTATCTGAGGATAACCACCAACTCTTCTGCCAGGTATCAATCTTGGGGTTAAAAACTGGGCCAGGTAGGTCAGATGGACATTGTTGGTGCCTGAACCCAAATGGCTAAGAAAGCAAAAGGGAGTTTAGTTCCCATCTGAGATGCAGATTGACAAAGGGGACAATTGGCAGTTTCTCTCCCCACTATTTGCCAAAGGTGGGGGCTGGTCCCCTGACAGAGGGAAACTGGGTTATGGCCTCCTTACATGGTGGCAGTGGTGGGATTCGAACCCACACCATTGAAATTACTGGAGCCCAAAGAGTCCCCCAGGAGTGGGAAACTGGGTTGTAGTTTCCTTACAGATGCCCCCTCCCCAACATACATACACCACAGACCTGCCTATTTTTACCGTGCTCAGTGGTGAGTTCAAACCCAAATGGGGTCATCCACTGAAACTAAGATGTAGGAAACAGAGGACAAGTCAAAGGTAGAACTCCTCCTTCACAGAGCTCAATAGTGGAACTCACCACCACAATAAGTAGCAAACTCTTGGAGAATGCAGCTTTCTGTGACTGCTGAGCACAAAGGCTAGGCATCATCTCCATTATCAGAAAAGATGATGAGATTTATTGAGAGCTAACATTTTTCTACTCCTTTTGCATTACCTGGTCACATAATCATACTTGTTTGATCCCAGGGGCAGACCTTTATCATGCAACTCACACCTGATGCCTCTATATTTCTTCAAGAATGTTTGAAAAGAGAGCTGTCCCTAAGTAACCTTCCCTGCCATGCTGGGCAATAGGTTTTAGTAGGCAACCCTTACATCTTGGCACCCAAGACTTCAATATGGTTGGTGCCTCTGTCACCTTCAAGACAGGCATTCCTTAATTCCTGCTCTTTTTCACTTATCCTTGTCTTGTTTCTTACAGGTTGTTGGAGACAAAGTTTTGGAAGAGGAGATCAGCTTCCCTGTGAGTTTTTCAACACCCTCCTTTTATTCCCCAATGGTTCTGTAGCACATCATGGTGTGGGATCACTAGAGATCTTCCCTTTTGTGTTTTTGGATGATAACACCCAGACTTCCTGAGGCAACCCCTGCCTACATTTCTCTACAAGAAGCCAGATATAGGCTTAATATCAGGGGGGGGGGACTTTTTAACGGTTAGAGCAGTAGGACAATAGAAGCAATGACCTTGGGAGGTGGTAAGGGCTCCAATGCTGGAGACCTTCAAAAGAAACCTGGACAACCAATTTTTTTTCCAGATCTGCTTTGATTTGGATTCCTGCCTGAAGCAGGGGGATGGACTGGATGGCCACAGAGAGCCCCATTCCAACTCACTTACTTTATGATTCTATCATTCACCTCCCCAAAATTCTTCAACAATTCTGGGTAATCCTGAGTGGGGAATTCTGGGAGTTATAGTCCATAAACATGTATCTGCACATGCTTAGACATCATGTCTACTCTAGCAAGAAGTCTCTTAGGGAACATTCTTTCTCTGCACTACAATTTCTAGAATGTCACTGCCCAACCTGTCTACTAGAACAAGGGGATGGAAGCTCAGGGCATCCATGTTTGCTACCTCTGGAAGGAACAATAGGTGAGGGGGAATCCCAGGGATTGCAGAAGAACTTTAATCTTCTCCATCAAGAGAGATAAAAGGCCAGGAGTTTGAGGAGGGAGTCCTCTCCCCCCCCCCAATAGCATTTGCCACTCCAAGTGTATGCTTGGGGTAGGGTGACATGTAAAATGAAAGAACTGTCCTTCCCTAGAGCCATGATCCTTCTCTAGTATTCACTCACATGTATTTGGCAATTTCCTGCCAACCTAGAAGTTCGAAAGCAAGAAATTGCAAGTAG
Organism: Bradypodion pumilum; assembly: GCA_035047305.1. Taxonomy (NCBI): domain Eukaryota; kingdom Metazoa; phylum Chordata; class Lepidosauria; order Squamata; family Chamaeleonidae; genus Bradypodion; species Bradypodion pumilum. Next base: position 2,250,050 of record JAWDJD010000003.1, read on the forward strand.
ATAAATAGGTACCACTTCGGTGGGAAGGTAAACAGTGTTCCGTGCACTCCGGTTTTGAGGCATACCTGCCACATGTCCATGGAAACGTCTGCAAATGCAGACAGCTTTGGCTCTTTGGCTATAAACAGAGTCAAGCACCAAACCCTAGAGTTGGATATGACTGGCTCTTTGGCTATAAACAGAGATGAGTACCGAACCCTAGAGTTGGATATGACTGGCTTTTGAGCAAGGGTGACCTTTACCTTTCCTATTTGGCACTTAGGGACTGTGGTGGCTTAGTGGTTAAAACACTGAACTTGAAGACTGGAAGATCGGCAGGCCAGCAGTTTGAGACCCGAGTACTGCATGACGGAGTGAGCTCCCATCTCTGTCCCAGCTCCTGCTAACCTAGCAGGTCAAAAGCAAGACATTGCAAGGAGATAAATAGGTACCACTTTGGTGGGAAGGTAACAGCGTTCCGTGCTCTCTGATGTCTAGTCATGCCTCCCACATATCCACAGAAACATCTACAGACGCAGACAGCACTGGCTCTTTGGCTATAAACTGAGAGGAACACCGAACCGTAGAGTCAGATACGACTGGCTTTTGAACATGGGCATTCTATTTGGCACTCATAAAACTCTGGAAAAGGTTGCCATAACCCAACTGTTATTTATGTTCCACAAGCAAAGTCTTTGCCGCGTACATCTAGGCTTTTATTGCCCATTACTGTTAATTTTGCACAGAGAATGAGTGAACCTAATTGCCATTTTCATCTTAATTACTTCTTTGTTGCTATTTTTTTTTCCTTCCATGTCCAGGTCAGGCTTGAAACTGCCAAAATCAAGCCCCGTTCTTGGCTTTGTCGTTGGCCAACTTTTGTTGCATTGATATACCGTGCCTTTTCTTTTAATGAGCTCAAACACAGCTCTCCTCTGCAATACTTTGCTCTCACGTCAAAAACCTTCTGTTGTAGAAGAGGTGGAGGTTGAAAATCAAGGTCGCCTAATTAATTTCACAGATGAGGAGGAACCCAATTATCTCAAGTCCCAGGCCCCCATGGTATCACCTTGGGTCTCTTTTGGGAAAACACTCAAGAGCAGTTTATACTTATAGGTACCCCACCACCACCCCAAACGGATGCAAATCCAACACGTTCCAGCTACCGCTTGTAAACATACTCTACTCTTCTTTTCTTTATCCATGCATCACTGAATGCAGAGCTTTGAAAAGTTAACCTCTAAGGCAGTGATGGCCAACCTTGGCACTCCAGGTGTTCCTGGACTTCAATTCCCAGAAGCCCAAGTCAGCACTCCTGAGGATCAGAGCTTTTGGGAATTGAAGTCCAAGAAAAGCTGGAGTGCCAAGGTTCGCCATCACTGCTAGGGGTTACTGCTCCCTAAATGGCTCTTGTGATCTAAAAGATAACATTTCCAGGGTCTGTGTTTAAACGATACATACAAGAAGAGCCACGGCCCTATAGAGGATTTACTCTCTTGCAATGGGAAATAATTGCAGGAGGCAAGCTATGACAAACCTAGGCAGCGTAGTGAAAAGTAGAGACATCACCCTGGCAACAAAAGTCCGCATAGTTAAAGCGATGGTCTTCCCAGGAGTAACGCATGGCTGTGAGAGCTGGACCCTAAGGAAGGCTGAGTGCAGAGGAATAGGTGTCAATTGAACTGGAGGAGACTCTTGAGAGTCCCTTGGATTGCAAGGAGATCAAATCAGTCCATCCTAAAGGAAATCATCCCTGACTGTTCATTGGAAGGACAAATGCTGAAGTTGAAGCTCAAGTCTTTAAGCCACCAAATGAGAAGAGAGGACTCACTGGAGAAGGCCCTGATGCTCAGAAAGATGGAAGGCAAAAGAAGAAGATGGTGGCAGAGGATGAGATGGCTAGATGGCATCATTGCCACAGTGGGTGTAGATCTGGGCGGGCTATGGAGGATGGCAGAGGAGCCTGGCATGTGGTGGTCCATGGGGTCGCAAAGGGTCAGACTCAACTGTGCGACTAAACAACAACAAATGGGAAATCACATAAAGGTTAATGGTAAATTGCCACTCTTTAAAAGATGCTGGTTGTGTTCCTGGGCATGTGTGCAACCATACATGCATTTGAGAACGCAGGCTACACCACATGAACGAGTGCAATTTGCTGTAAAAATGCCAAGGTGAGCCATCAAGAGTGGTCCAAAAACCAAAGAAGGGCACATATTGGAAGTGGAAGGAAGGCCAGGCAGCAAAGAAAAAGGACAGACAAGGAGCAAAGAATTGCAGGGGTGGTGTCAGGAAGGCAAAAGCGGAGAATGAATCGAGGTTAGCACGAGATACTAAAGGTAACACCCCCGAAAGAGCATTTTTCATGTTCGTGCATAGCAAAAGACAGAGAAAATAAATAATGGCTCAGCTGCTCATCGGGGATAGGAAAAGAAACAGGGTTTTGAGCAAGGCTGGCTGCCGATTCCCAACATGAGCAGGACGCACAATTTGGCTGGCTAAATCTCTTTCAAGGGCATTATTTTTCCCCACAAAAACCACAATGTTCTCTGTCACTGTCACTCCTCTCACCCCCATTTCTTTTCTGATGTTCCTGCCACAGCTGGGATAGAATGCCAATATCCCTTTTTAGTTTATTGATAAAATCTGGCCTTTCTCATTGGCCAAATCCCCCCTCCCCTCCCAAAGCCTCCTTAGAACTGGCTCTTAATGACCCAACCATCCTCTGTGAGTCCCACCTGTGGCCAGTGTACACAGATAGCACTGGCTGAATGGTTGCACACACACACACACACCCCGTGAGCCAGACCATGTGAAAGCTTATCCAGATGACTTAATAGAGAGCCATCAATCCACGCCTGGAGATAATGGGGACAGATACTGGTCCAAGAATCGGAGGCGGCAGGAAGGGCAAGCAGTGTTTGTGCACAAGATCTTGTGCCGGGGAGCTGCTAAGCATCTGTCTCCTTGAATGATGTGCCGTACATTGTTATCTCCTCCAGCTAAAATATGCAGCGGTGTTTTAGGATGAGGCTGCCAGGTGGTTGCTCCCGGCACCGCGATAAGGATGTGATGGGATGCCGGGCGAATGCCAGTCGGAGCTCAGCCAGTTCCCCTTAATGAACTCCGTGGCTGAGCCATTGACCTAGAGGGGGGAAGAGGCTGTTTACATCCCTCGTGGTCAATTTCAGACCGCTCTCAACTCTTGTCTCATGCCAGGGTTTCGATTCAGGCAGAGAAAATGCCTCGCTGGATGCCAGGGATGAAAACTGCACCGGCCAACTTGTCACCCTCTGGGTTGCTGGCCAGGCAGGAAGAGCCCAAGAGCCCCATTCTCTGGAGGGGAGAGAACAGAGGCCGGTGGTTGCCACTGAGATAGATGGGCAGCCAGACCTTCCTTCCTTCCTTCCTTCCTTCCTTCCTTCCTTCCTTCCTTCCTTCCTTCCTTCCTTCCTTCCTTCCTTCCTTCCTTCCTTCCTTCCTTCCTTCCTTCCTTCCTTCCTTCCTTCCTTCCTTCCTTCCTTCCTTCCTTCCTTCCTTCCTTCCTTCCTTCCTTCCTTCCTTCCTTCCTTCCTTCCTTCCTTCCTTCCTTCCTTCCTTCCTTCCTTCCTTCCTTCCTTCCTTCCTTCCTTCCTTCCTTCCTTCCTTCCTTCCTTCCTTCCTTCCTTCCTTCCTTCCTTCCTTCCTTCCTTCCTTCCTTCCTTCCTTCCTTCCTTCCTTCCTTCCTTCCTTCCTTCCTTCCTTCCTTCCTTCCTTCCTTCCTTCCTTCCTTCCTTCCTTCCTTCCTTCCTTCCTTCCTTCCTTCCTTCCTTCCTTCCTTCCTTCCTTCCTTCCTTCCTTCCTTCCTTCCTTCCTTCCTTCCTTCCTTCCTTCCTTCCTTCCTTCCTTCCTTCCTTCCTTCCTTCCTTCCTTCCTTCCTTCCTTCCTTCCTTCCTTCCTTCCTTCCTTCCTTCCTTCCTTCCTTCCTTCCTTCCTTCCTTCCTTCCTTCCTTCCTTCCTTCCTTCCTTCCTTCCTTCCTTCCTTCCTTCCTTCCTTCCTTCCTTCCTTCCTTCCTTCCTTCCTTCCTTCCTTCCTTCCTTCCTTCCTTCCTTCCTTCCTTCCTTCCTTCCTTCCTTCCTTCCTTCCTTCCTTCCTTCCTTCCTTCCTTCCTTCCTTCCTTCCTTCCTTCCTTCCTTCCTTCCTTCCTTCCTTCCTTCCTTCCTTCCTTCCTTCCTTCCTTCCTTCCTTCCTTCCTTCCTTCCTTCCTTCCTTCCTTCCTTCCTTCCTTCCTTCCTTCCTTCCTTCCTTCCTTCCTTCCTTCCTTCCTTCCTTCCTTCCTTCCTTCCTTCCTTCCTTCCTTCCTTCCTTCCTTCCTTCCTTCCTTCCTTCCTTCCTTCCTTCCTTCCTTCCTTCCTTCCTTCCTTCCTTCCTTCCTTCCTTCCTTCCTTCCTTCCTTCCTTCCTTCCTTCCTTCCTTCCTTCCTTCCTTCCTTCCTTCCTTCCTTCCTTCCTTCCTTCCTTCCTTCCTTCCTTCCTTCCTTCCTTCCTTCCTTCCTTCCTTCCTTCCTTCCTTCCTTCCTCTGAAATGTCCTCTGGTCGAACCAGAGCTGGGGAAAGTTACTTTCTTGGACAATCGCTCCCTTAATCCTCCCTAGGTCTTCTTGCTTGAAAGCCAGTCATAGCAGACTCGAGGGGGTTTCCAGCCTAAGAACCAGCACTGTCTGTGCATGTACAGCTGTTTCTGTGGTCATGTGGCAGGCATGACTAGGCACCAGAGTGCACGGAACCCTGTTACCTTTCCCGCTGAAGCAGTATCTATTTACCTACTTGCAATTTCTTGCTTTCAAACTGCTAGGTTGGCAGGAGCTGGGACAGACGATGGGAACTCATTCCATCCTGCAGTAGTCGGGAATCAAACTGCTAACCTGCTGACCTTCTGATCATCAAGTGCAGCATTTTAACCACTAAGCCACTGCAATCCCTTGATCATCCCGAGTAAAAGTAAAGGTTTCCTTTGCTTGAAAGCCAGCCGTATCCAACTGTAGGGTTCAGTGCTCATCTCTGTTTTAAAGCCGAAGAGCCAGCGCTGTCTGCTTTTGCAGACATTTCCGTGGTCATGTGGCAGGCATGATTAGACACTGGAGCACACGGAATTCTGTTTACCTTCCCCACCGAAGTGGTCCCTCTTTATCTACTTGCAATTTCTTGCTTTCAAACTGCTAGGTTGGCAGGAGCTGGGACAAAGACGGGAGCTCATTCCGTCCTGCAGTACTCGGGAATCGAACTGCTGACCTTCTGTTAGATCCTCAGCAAGAAGTAGGCTAGCCAGCAAAGTGTGGGCTAAACATAGTGGTTCTTTATTCAGATCGAGAATCTGGACTGGGGAAACATGCAGGGAGGTGGTATCTTATATACAGAGATTTTACCATTCAACAACAAGGTATATGCCAGCGGAACAATCACAGTTTACTACAGACATTTGGCCCTTCAGGGGCTTCTTTGAAATGCATGCCTTTGAAGAGGCGCACCTCCTGCTGACTCTCTTCAAACACAATGTGTCCCTTTGAAGTGAGGAAACACCTGGACATTACACTTTCCACCTCCAAGTCAGCATCTTAACCACTTGAGCCACTGCAGGAAAATGCAATTTTTAAAAAAATCAACTCTCTCTCTTTCTCTTTTTCGGTACACAGATAACAGTTGGGCACCTGGGAAAGGCTGTGGAGGAGAAGAAACCCATCTCTCTGGAGGACATCAGCTTGGTAAGTCCATCGATGGTGAACCTGACCCAATGTGTCCCTTTACAGGGCGCCATAACTAGAAATGTGCTTCCCTGCACATGGGCTCCCTTTATCTCCCTGCATACCTTGGAGTCGTTATTCAGCGAGGAGTCCTCGTATGAGTAGACGTCTCCCTGGTGACATTACACACAACTTCTGTCCATAACAATCTGTCCCTGGCCGTTCTTCTCCATGTTGGTCCAACATTTTCCCCATCTGCCAGCTGGTCTCCCCCTGGGTCTTTTGCAATCCCTCAGATATCAATTCATTATTCTGGTGCTCTATCTATTGCAACTTGTGCATGTAACATGACTAGCCCACCTTAATTTGATCAACTGGATTGTTGAATGAGATGGCTAGATGGCATTGTTGACGCAATGGGCACAAAGCTGGATGGACTCAGGAGGATGGTGGAAGGTAGGGGTGCCTGGTGTGTGGTGGTCCATGGGGTTGCAAAGGGTCGGAATCGACTGTGCAACTGAACAACAAAAGTTCTGTTACTGCATCTTTTAGCAGTGATCTTATTCTCATTTTTTTTTCAAACTTTCTTGTGAAATGAGATTCTGAGCATTGATCTCTCCATTGCTCACTGTGTTACTTGCAGCTGTTTTTCTTCTGCAGCTGTTAAAGTCCACGTTTTGCTGCCTTATGTCATTGCTTTCAAGACCATAGCCTTATATCCATTCTTCAGTATTTGAGACTATTTGAGAGCCTGGGACTATTATTATTATTATTTATTGGATTTATACCCCGCTCTACTCGGCACAGGCCGACTCAGAGCAGCTACAACAAATTAATATATGTACAATATAACAACATAATCATACAAATAATCAATGATACAAAAATAAATAGTCAATACACCGTCATGTAGAGTCAAATACACACAAAGGTATTGCCTAATCTTGGAAGAAATCCTCAAGCAACTCTCATTTGGTGTCTATTATTCTTTCCCGTAACTACAGCGCTCTACCTGATTCCCCTTAAAGCCTTGATAAGGACACAAACAGATTCTTAAACAAGCCCAATTTGCGCTGACGGATCGGTAGCCTCTCGTTGTAATCAATCACCGCTTAAGTGGACAGGGATCCTGATGAACATTTGCAGGGCTAAGACGGATCGTTTCCTCAAGACAATCCTTTTGCATCTTGGTCAATTTCTGTTCATTTACAGTCCAAGAGCAAGTCCTGTTTTGTTTTCCCAGCCCCTTCCAAAGACTGATGAACACATTTCCCCCTCCCTTTCCCTCTTTCTTTTCTTTTCTCCTGCTTTTTGCACAGTGTTTTACTGCAAAAAAGCACTTATATAAAAAAAAAATTATTGCTTTGTGTTAGCTGCTCTAAAAATGTTGACGTTTGGTGTGGGAAGAGGAATCCCTGCATGTGGAAAGCTAGTGTGTCTCCTTTCCTGACAGTGTAGATTTTTGAAACCCCGGGAATGGTTTCTCCTGAAACTATGAGCCACAGAGACCCAAGTCCTAAGAAGGATCGCACGACATCCTCTCCTCTCATTGTCCTCTTCTTTCCTCGCCAGGAGGAGCACAAACAGCTGGACAATTTGCTGGGCTTTGAGGTGACCTCTATGCTCTGCGTCCCAGTCATCAGCAGGGCCACCTCCCAAGTGGTCGCTCTGGCCTGTACCTTCAACAAACTCGGAGGAGAAAGGTGAGTTGGTACCACAGGAAGGACACAACTCTTCCCATCCACCCTTGACTGACTCCTTGCCACCTTGACTCCTTTTACTGGTTGGTTCGCTTGCTGGCTGGCTTGCTGGCTGGCTGGCTGGCTGGCGGGCTGGTTGGCTGGCTGGCTGGCTGGCTGGCTGGTTGGCTGGCTGGTTGGTTGGCTGTCTGCCTGGCTGTCTGCCTGGCTGTCTGGCTGTTGTGTTCTAATGGTTTTACCTTCCACATGGATTACAATGTATCTGAGCCAATGTAACCTTGCCTTTAGCAACAATGTAACCTTCAGCTGTATCATATAAACCCTGTAATAGGACGCGAGCTAATGACCACCAGCTGGCAGCAGCGAGCGTCCAAGCTCTCTTGGTCCGAACTCATCAAAGGCAACAGCGCGGGAAGCTTTCCCGCCCCCACCTACACCTGGACAAGAAGGGCGTGACCCACAATGACGTCACGCAGACAGTAGCCAATGGGCTACCATGGCACCACGTTCAAATGTATTCCTACTGTATATAAAGAGCTATTGATCCGCCATTACCTCATGTTCCCTCTGTCCACGATGCAATAAACCTGAGTTAACCCAGCCCGAGGCTGTGTCCTGTGTCTTAGTTTCATACACTAAATTGGCGACGAAGGTGGGATCAATGGATTCCCAAGGAGCAGCCAGGGCACAGAGCGGGTTCAACATCACCAAACCGCAAGACTGGGAGCTGCTTGAGATGGACTTCCATGCGGCGCTGGTGGAGCTCAAAGTCAAGGAAGACGATGAGGAGAGGAAGAGGGCCATCCTCACCCGCATGCTTGGAATGGAAACCAAGCGGACGCTGGTGGGCATCATCGCTCCAAAGAAGGTGAGCGAATTTAAGGCGGACGACATCATGAAGCTGCTACGGGAGCGCTTCCAACCCGCGAGGGCGATGTTTCCCGCTCGGAGCGCGTTTTGGAGGCGAGTCCAAGCGCCGGACGAGTCGGTCGAGGCATTCGTGGCCGCCATGAGGGTAGCCGCGGCCCCCTGTAAATGGGGCAGCATCCTAGAAATGGCCCTCAGGGACGGCGTGCTGTGTGGCCTGAAAGACAAGGAGGTGCAGCGCAGCTTGATGAATAAGGAGCCGCCACCCACGCTGGCAGAGGTCGTCGAGGCCGCAGAAGCCGCAGAGTCCACGAATGCTGGAGTGGACGAGATGCACCAGTGGCGTGAGTGGCGTCCCAGAGCCGGCAAGGCGGAAAGGTCGGTGCACGCAACTCAACGGGCCTCAAAGTCGTCCTCAGAGAGCAGCGACGGCGAGGAGGTCCAGAAGGTCCGAAAAGGGGGGCGCCGCTGCGATGGTTGCGGAGCGGCCCACGAGCGTGCGAGGTGCCCGTTTAGAAAGGCCGAATGCTACACCTGCGGCCGTCGGGGGCACATCGCCAAGGCATGCAGAAAACGGAAGGAGGGCCGGAGGCAGTCACCAGACCGTTCGACCAGGCCGGACCGTTCAGCGAGGCCCAAAGATGGCGCCCAGACCACGAGGAAGCAGGACGGCGTGGGCCGCGTCTCGGACAGCAGCGAGGACGACGTCCCAGTGCTCAGTGTGTCCGCGGAACAGTCCCATTATTTCGTTGAGGTACTAGTACAAGGGGCCCCCATCAGGATGGAAATTGACTCGGGGTCCTCCTATTCCATAATTCCCCAGAAAGAGTTTTTAAAAATCGACCCCCACGTGCGGCCCAAACTTAAAACTTTGAGGTCCACGCTACGAGATGTACAGGGGAACAGCATTCCGGTGTTGGGGGTCGGGAAATTTCGGGTTGAGTTTAAGAGACACTCTGCGGAGCTGCCCTTAGTTGTCCTCAAGGGGGGGAGTTGTAGCCTCCTAGGGACACAGTGGTTCAAGCCTTTAGGCCTGTTTATAGGGGGAGTACATGCAGTGGGGGTGGACCCAATACAAGCGGTGTGCGATGCGCATCCCGCCGTTTTTGAAAAAGGACTCGGAAAATTCAAGGGACCCCCTGTAGCCTTCGACCTAGATCCGGAGGTCCGCCCGATAAGACTCAAACCGCGCAGAGTGCCTTTCGCACTAAAGGACAAAATAGAGGCGGAACTGGACAAATTGGTGGGCCAGGGGATTCTTATTCCTGTTGATTCCGCGGAGTGGGAAACTCCAATTGTAACAGCTCTGAAGGCTAACGGGGAGGTGCGCATTTGCGCTGATTATAAGTGTACGATTAACAAGGCGATCCGCCCTAATGCTTATCCGGTGCCGGTGGTCAGCCACCTTTTGGCTAGGCTAAATGGGGGAAAGTGTTTCGCTAAGCTCGACCTGGCACAAGCCTATCAGCAGCTTCCCGTAACACCCGCCACGGCCGCGGCACAAACGATAGTCACACATAAAGGAGCGTTCCAAGTGTCGCGTTTACAGTTCGGCGTGAACTCGGCACCCGGCCTTTTTCAGTCGCTTGTGGAACGCCTCCTGAAGGGGCTGGAGGGGGTGTTACCTTATTTTGATGACGTATTAATAACAGGGGGGAGTGAGGCCGAACTGGCACGGAGATTGGACAAAGTACTAACTGTGTTCGAGAAAGCGGGGCTGAGACTGAGGAAGGACAAATGTGTTTTTTTCGAAACCGAGGTCGAGTTCTTAGGGTTCAGGATCACACCCGAGGGTATCAAGCCATCCAAATCCAAAGTAGTAGCCATCAAAAAGGCCCCTCGCCCCACATCCAAAACCGAGCTACAGTCATTCCTGGGGCTCCTCAATTTTTACCATACATTCCTTCCGCGGAAGGCGTCCGTGGCCGAACCGCTTCATCGGTTGCTTAAAAAAGAGGAGACTTGGGTGTGGGGTGACGAGCACGAGAGGGCGTTCAAAGAATTAAAGCAACTCTTGACCTCTGACGCAATTCTAACGCATTTCGACCCCAAACGGCCGGTGGTCCTAGTCTGTGATGCGTCACCGGTGGGGGTGGGGGCGGTACTTTGCCACGTGTTGGATGACGGAAGGGAAGCCCCGGTTGCATTTTATTCAAGGTCCCTGTCCCAGGCAGAGCGAAATTACGCACAAACCGACAGGGAGGCATTGGCAATTGTAGCGGGGACCAAAAAGTTTCACGATTTTTTGTATGGCCGCCCGTTCAAAATCGTGACGGATCACAAGCCACTGTTAGGGATTTTCACGGCAAGCAAGCCCACCCCGCAGATCCTATCACCGAGAATGTTGCGATGGGCCATTTTTCTCAACGCATACCAACACGAGTTGGAGTACCGGCCCGGAAAAGAGATCAGCCATGCTGATGCACTTTCGAGATCCCCTTTGCCCTTGTCGGACGACCAAAAGGCTAGAGTAGGAAGAGACCGCCAGGTGTTACTAATCGAGGTTTTAGATGCACCCCCAATAGTACCAGCGGATATTGCTAGGGCGACAGGCAAGGACAGAACGCTCGAGAAAGTCAGCTCATGGGTACAAAAGGGGTGGCCGGCATCATCCCCGAGCACGGAATTCGACCCATTCTTTCGGAAAAAGCTAGAGTTGTCCCTAGAAAGGGGGTGCCTGCTGTGGGGCCAACGGGTGGTGGTCCCTACATCCATGCGGCCGAGGGTGCTCAAACTGCTGCACGTCAGCCACCCGGGCATCGTGCGTTCGAAAGCGCTGGCCCGCAGTTACTTTTGGTGGCCTCAGCTGGACGCGGACATTGAGCACATGGTCGGCACTTGTGAGGCATGCCAGGGATCCCGACCAGAGGCGGCCCGCCTTCCGCATAGGGAATGGGACGCAGCGAGGGGGCCGTGGTCCAGAGTGCATGTAGATTTCGCTGGCCCATTTCGAGGGACCATGTTTCTCCTGGTGGTGGATGCGTTTTCCAAGTGGCTGGAGGTTATCCCAGTAAAGAGCACGTCCTCCGCCACGACAATTAGCCAGCTACGGAGAGTCTTCTCCACGTTCGGTTTACCCGACACTTTAGTCAGCGATAACGCGAGTTGCTTCACCTCCTCGGAGTTCGGGGCATTCATGGAAGCAAACGCCATTCGGCATGTTACATCCGCGCCGTTTCACCCGGCCACGAATGGCCAAGTGGAACGGTTGGTGAGGACAACAAAGGATGCGCTTCGGCGCATGGGCCCGGGGGACCTAAACCACCAAGTGTGTCAGTTCTTATTAGCGTATAGGGTGACCCCCTTAGCGTCAGGTTACTCGCCGGCAGAACTCTTGATGCGGCGAAAACTGACCACGCTTCTGTCCAGGCTGGACCCGACGAGAGTCGAGGACAAAGGGAAAAACATAGGATTGGCAGTCTCGAAAGGGTTCGCCGCCGGCGACCTTGTTTACTGCAGGAACTATGCAAGCGCAGGGCCAGCCTGGGTGCCGGGAACAGTAATTGAGCAGACGGGGCCAGTGTCATATCGGGTGGAAACGAGCACCGGCCTCCTCTGGAGGAGACACGCTGACCAACTGAGGCGCCGAGTGAGTGAAGGGCCGGTTAGTGGGGCTCAGCAACAGGATTCAGCGATAGGGTTCTCCCCCACCCGTTTAGCCCAAGGGGGAGACATTGAGGGACAGCAGTCCGAAACCGGGGGGGAAAGCGGTGGTCCCGACTCATATCCTTTTGATACCCCAGTTCTATCAGAGCCCGGGGGGAGGGAAAAGGAATGTGCGGCCGCCGCCGCGTCCCCCGAAGGTAATTTTGATTTTGATTTTGGTTTTGCGAGCCGGGGGGGTTTTCAGGAGTGTTCCCCCACCCTTCCAAGCGAGAAGAGGGGTTTTTCGTTAGCCCCCAGTGCCCCCGGTTCTTCCCCGAGAAAGAGCACACCTCCCAACAACGCCGCGGAGCCGCGGCTAGTCACTAACAAGTCTCCCTCTCCAATTACAGGGCAGGAAACCAGGGGACAAAGAGAAGGTAGCAAACCCGGGGAAAGGCAGCCCGCATCGAGACCCCAGCGTGTTCGAAATAAGCCATCTTGGCTGAGGGACTTTGTCTCCTAAGGGGGGGGAGTGTGTTGAAGTGTGGGCTCGAGACATTGTCTCGTCCTAGGGGGGAGGGATGTTGTGTTCTAATGGTTTTACCTTCCACATGGATTACAATGTATCTGAGCCAATGTAACCTTGCCTTTAGCAACAATGTAACCTTCAGCTGTATCATATAAACCCTGTAATAGGACGCGAGCTAATGACCACCAGCTGGCAGCAGCGAGCGTCCAAGCTCTCTTGGTCCGAACTCATCAAAGGCAACAGCGCGGGAAGCTTTCCCGCCCCCACCTACACCTGGACAAGAAGGGCGTGACCCACAATGACGTCACGCAGACAGTAGCCAATGGGCTACCATGGCACCACGTTCAAATGTATTCCTACTGTATATAAAGAGCTATTGATCCGCCATTACCTCATGTTCCCTCTGTCCACGATGCAATAAACCTGAGTTAACCCAGCCCGAGGCTGTGTCCTGTGTCTTAGTTTCATACACTAAACTGGCTGTCTAGCTGGCTGGCTGGTTGGCTGGCTGGCTGGCTGGCTGGCTGGCTGATTGGCTGGCTGATTGGCTGGCTGGCTGGCTGGCTGGTTGGCTGTCTGCCTGGCTGGTTGGCTGTCTGTCTGGTTGGTTGGCTGGCTGGCTGGCTGGCTGGCTGGCTGGCTGGCTGGCTGGCTGGTTGGTTGGTTGGCTGGCTGGTTGGTTGGTTGGCTGGCTGGCTGGCTGGCTGGCTGGCTGGCTGGCTGGCTGGCTGGCTGGCTGGCTGGCTGGCTGGTTGGTTGGTTGGTTAGTTGGTTGGTTGGCTGGCTGGCTGGCTGGCTGGCTGGCTGGCTAGTAAAAGTAGGGGATAAATATTTTAAATATGCTGTCCCGCCCCATTGTCTGGAAGTGCCCCTGTTATGGGATGCTTTGTTTTTCAAGAAGCACCTGGTGCCACCTTTGTGTTATGTGATGGCTTAACATGGTTCACAAATGTTTTATTCGTTGAAAAGTATTTGAGTTTGTTTTAGAGTTGTTGCAGTTAGTTTTGTGGATTGTTCCTCATCCTCTGTATAAAGTTATTTACTTGTTTTTTTTATACAATAACACTCCCTTTCTACTGCAATTGCATGGCTCAGGGCAGTTAGCAAAAATAAGAAGTTCAGAACGTTGGTACTTCAGTACACAATGTTGGGACCACTGATGGAAATGCCTCTAAAAATCCCTTAGCGTAAAAAGCAGAATTACAGCTCAAATAGTAAGCAGATTTTCAGTAGATGACAGAAGGTCAAAAGAGAAGGAATCCAACAAACTTCTGGTGGCAGGGAGTTTCACAGCCCAGACCCCAACATGATTCTCCTTATCCCTCTTCCTTCTGCAGTTACACAGAGTTAGATGAGCACAAAATCCAGCACTGCTTCTGCTATACCTCCACGGTCCTAACCAGCACCTTGGCCTTCCAGAAGGAACAGAAACTCAAATGTGAATGCCAGGTAAGTGGAATGCATCCTCACTCTTAAGTGTGCATGCTTTCCCTTGGGTCTGCTCTGCTCTGTGGGTCTACTCAGAGGGAGGGAGGAATAGACACTAAACTTCCCCACCCCAAGGCCATATCCATACCATATCCACAACATATCCTTCAACCACTGAAGGGTGGTTTTTTTAATTACAAAACCACAGAACCCTAGTTTTGCACCAGGGTGGACTGACTCACTGTGACATTTTGGCACGACTTCAAACTACAACTCTGAGGTTTCTTTTGGGAAAGCCAAGCTTTATAAAATAGACTTAAGTCCCCTCTTGTGTTTTCCAGGTCTGATAGGTCCAAAATGAGCCCTCCTTTTGGGGTTGTGGGGGGACGAGACATGATAGAGCCATGATGGTGAACCTTGGCACTCCAGATGATCTTGGACTTATTGAAGTCCAAGAGGGCGGTGCGGCGTGGGCCGGATGAATCTCAGCAAACCCATTGGTGTGGATTCATGGGGGCTTGGGCTTCTGGAAGCCCAAGCCCCCATGAATCCACACGAATGGGTTTTCTGCGATTCATCCGGCCCACGCCGCACCGCGCCCGTCACTCCTGGAAGCGGAAGTAAAACGCGCCCGGATGGAGGAAGGGTTAACCTGGAAGAGTCTTAACCGTACAATTCATCCGGCCCACGCCGCACCGCCCTCGTCACTCCTGGAAGCAGAAGTAAAACACGCCCGGACGGAGGAAGGGTTAACCCGGAAGATTCTTAACCGTACGGGCGCGTTTTACTTCCGCTTCCGGGAGCGACAAGGCAGTGTAGGCCGGATGAATCTCAGAAAACCCATCCGTGTGGATTCATGGAGGCTTGGGCTTCTGGGAATTGAAGTCCAAGAACATCTGGAGTGCCAAGGTTCTCCATCACGGTTTTAGACTGTCACTGTTTTGGATATTATAGCAATAGCAAGTATACTTATCGGCCAGCCCAGAGCGCTTAGGGCACTCTGCGGGAAATCTTTTTATTTCCTCCCAGGAAGTCTCAGGTGAGTCTGGCCACGTCATCCTGCTATGAGTGGGACATTCTCCAACAATCCTGCCTCCAGAAATCAGTTGCTAAACTTTGCCAGCCTGCCCAGAGGACACCGGTGCCAGTTGTGAGCATGGGGTGCCCTCTTCTGGCAGAAGCTGGCAGGGCAGGCCAGGGGAAAAAAAAATCTGAAACAGGATGAATTCAGAACCAAAAAAAAGACACACACAAAATTATGGCACCTTAAATGCTGGCTACTGTATTTTAATGTTAGATTTAGTGGAAACTAACATTAAAACTGCTCTTCTGCATCCAAAACTGCTAACATTGTGAGTCTGATCCCAACTGGGCTCCAGGTTGACCACCCAGCCTCTTCTAGCCTTCTGAGGTTGGTAAAATGAGAACCCACGATGTGTTTTGGGGACAAAATACTAATTACCTTGTGAACCACCCAGAGGGTGCATTGAGTGCTGTGGGGCAGCTAATAATAATAATAATAATCATCATCATCATCATCATTGTTATGGCTATCTGACTTACCAGTAGTGGGAAAAGAGACCATTTCATCTCCCGGCGTTGGCTCAGTGGTTAAGAAGGCTGGAAGGCTGGCAAGTTGGCAGTTCGAGACCTGGGTACTGCATGATGGATTGAGTGCCCATCTCTGTCCCAGCTCTTGGGGACACGAAAGGAGCCTCATTTGGGCGTCCCCTGAGTGGAGTTTCTCCCGCAAGAATCCTTTCAACCCAGAAATAATTTCTGACACAGAATTATTATTCTTATCTTGCATTTCCCCCTCCCACAGGCTCTTCTGCAAGTGGCCAAGAACCTCTTCACTCACCTGGGTAGGTATCCTTGTGGCTGTGGTGGTGCCAATGGAGTGTTTGCAGTTGGCAGGTGCCTCGGAGAAAGCCTCCTTCGGGGTGAAGAAAAGTCGCCCACCCAGCCAGCCAGACAAGGGGAGAGCCAGCACTGAACCACTGCACTCTCTTAGCCTTGCTTTGCCTTCTTCCTCCCTCTGTGAAATGGGAGATAGACCTTAAGGGCTTGAGTGCTGCCCACCAAGAGACCCCATCGCCATACCTGTGGTCAAGCAAAGTCTCCAATTTATGTCCAGAATGAAGACCATCATGTCTAGCTAAACCACCGGCTCCAACTCTCCTCCACTGGAACTACTTTGGGCTCTGCCGTTCCCAGGATCCACTGGCAATGGGGCTTGGTTGGGTGGATTCTGGGCATGAGCTTTCCAGGAAAGTCCAGCTCCCAAACATTGACTTGAGCTGCACAAGAAATCCCATTCCCACCTTCCTTTCTAATACAAGGACATGCAAGCGTGATGCCTTGTCCCTTTTTCAAGCCCTGGTGGCGCACAGGTTAAACTGCTGTCCTGTAACAAAAAGGCTGTGAGTTCGATCCTAACCAGGGATCAAGGTTGACTCAGCCTTCCCATCTTTCTTAGGTCGGTAAAATGAGTACCCAGCATGTTGGGAGCAAAATGCTAATTAACTTGTGAACCGCCCAGAGAGTGCTAGGAGTCAGGGTAGAGAAGTCTGATTGCTTTACTTTAGTGTCAGGCTACAACCTTTTCATTCTCCCAAGCAATTTAACTTTAAATTTTGATTTATATATTTTTTCTTAAACAGGCTAGAACCTGATGGTGAACCTTGGCACTCCAGATGTTCTTGGACTTCAATCCCCAGAAGCCCAACCCCCTGTGAATCCACACAAAGGGGTTTACTGCGATTCATTCGGCCTGCACCGCCCTCGTCACTCCCGGAAGCGGAAGCAAAACGTGCTCGGACGGTTAAGACTCTTCCGGCCTAACCCTTCCTCCGTATGGGCGCATTTTATTTCCCCTTCCAGGAGCGATGAGGGCAGTGGGGCCAGATGAATTGCAGTAAACCCATTTGTGTAGATTCACGGGGGCTTGGGCTTCTGGGAATTGAAGTCCAAGAACATCTGGAGTGCCAAGGTTCACCATCACATGGCTAGAATATGTGTTCTCATATACCTATGACTGTTCATGGACTGATGTTCAGTTTTGTACTGCTTTTGCAATACTGACTATTTGAACTTTGCCCTGGGCAGAAATCCTTTGTCAAGATTTATTTTAAGAAGTCAGAGGACGGGGTAAAAGCAGCTCCTTCTGCATAACCTTTCTTTGCTAACTGGTCACTTCTTTTTTTCCTCCTCGCAGACGATGTCTCGGTGCTGCTTCAAGAGATTATCACAGAAGCGCGGAATCTCAGCAATGCAGAAATGTGAGTCTCTCCAGGAAGGAAGGACCATCTCTCTCTCTCTGGTCCATCAAGATCCTGACCCAATCAGGATCGCACTCACAATGTTTTGGCTGCAGTTTAGCCCCTGCACCACCAGGGCTCGAGAATGACAGGCTGACTACCTGTAATGGTTGTTCTTCTTTGTGGTCAGCCAATACCATAATAGGTATGAGAGGCAGTAAGTGCAGAAAGCAAAGGATTCACCTTTGAGCCCATGTTGTCTCCACCCAAATTCCACCCATTCCATCTACTTGCTGCTTCCTGTCTTCTCACTTGGCCATTCTGTGAAGTGTAGCCGCGATTTTGCCCCCACACTCTGGACCTGAGCAGACTTGGCTTCTCTCCCTTTAGAAACCAAACAAAAGGATCGGGGGGCTACAGATTCCCCTCCTAAGAGACTCGAGGCTCCCATCGTTCCACCTTTGAAGACGCCTTTCTCACTTCTTGGGGGGTCTTGGTGGGGTTTTCTCTTGCAGATGTTCGGTCTTCCTGCTGGACAGAGTCAGCCACGAACTGGTGGCCAAGGTCTTTGATGGTGGCGTGGTGGATGATGAGGTAAGAGCCACAGGAAGGAGGCGGAGGACACTCAACGGGCAGAGAGCTTGCATTGGGTAGGGTCTCCTCCAGAGAGGATTTCTGGGTCCTGCCTTCAAGAGGAGATGCCACCTTGACAGCGAGTATGATTCATTATGTGCTGAGTCTCCAGTTGAAGATAAGGATCCAGACATGGGACATGGGTCTCTCTCTGGCCAAAACAACCTGGTTGAGCATGAGGTTAAGCTGCAAAGTACTGCAGCCCAAGTTCTGCTCACGATCTGAGTTTGATCCTGATGGGACTCAAGGTTGACTCAGCCTTCTGTCCTTCCAAGGTCAATAAAATGAGGACCCAGTGTGTTGAGGGACAAAATGCCAATTACTTTGTGAACCACCCAGAGAGTACACTGAGCACTATGGGATGGTGTATATGTGGAATTATTTCCTCCTCCTCCTTCTCCTCTTCCTCTTCCTCTTCCTTCTCCTTCTCCTTCTCCCTCTCCTTGACTGACAAAATAAATCCACTTTCTTGGCTTTGTTATTGACTAATCTTAAACTCTCAAGTGTAATTGCTTAATTGCTCTTACACGTGATCAATGTGATCAGCAGAGGTAGCTTCTCAAGTCTTTTATCATAGTCATTCGGTTTACAGTTGGGCGTCAGGACCAACTTTGGTCAAGAATACCCAAAAATTGAGCAAAGGTCATGGATATTTAATTAATTTAATTTAATAGATTTATATGCCGCCCTGTCCAATGGACTCTGGGCGGTGTACATAAGTGAAAACCAATATAAAATGATTAAAAACCCTTAAAAACATAGCAGTATTAACCACCACCACCCTTGTGCCATTGACTATCTAAAAACAAATATAAAATCTCCAAAGACTTAACATTAAAAAAAATTTAATTACAGGAGGGGGGAGCCTCAGACAAGCCAAAAAGGGAAGGTTGTTGACAATCCCAGCCCCCAGACCCATTTTGCCAGCCACTATAGGACTAAAGAATAGGCATTTTAAAATGTTTGGAGTCTGGGACACAGACTCACCTAATTTGGCATTTTAAATCTAAATTTGCAATGAGCGGACTTGACTTTTTCTCTGATCCCTTGGTCAGCCAGTATTCCTGGTGTAAAAACAGTATACCATTTTTCCTGAATTCTGTTTCTTTACACTAACTTTTAAAAAGGGATTTTGGGTATAGGTAGAGACTATATAAGGAATTAAAAAAATGAGCAAAAGCACATACTTCATCCTTTTCATGGATTTTAAGGCTGTAAAAACTGAGGACCTCCTTCTAACCCAAATGCACTTCGACTTCCCTCCCAATCCCTCGGGAAGGGGTTAATGGGGAGAGTCTATGGGTCTCTGCCCCACAGATTGGGTTGCCCTTCCTCTCCCCATGGTCTGCTTGGTGAATCCCCATGTGTGATCCATGGTAAGGTGGCTGCTCTATGGGCAAACATCTCTGGTGTGTGGACCAACCGGTACATTTCTCACTTTTCCTTCCTGGGATGAAGAGTTATGAAATCCGGATTCCAGAAGATCAGGGCATCGCTGGGCATGTGGCAACCACGGGCAAGATCCTCAACATCAAGGATGCGTACTCCCATCCGCTGTTCTACCGTGGGGTAGACGACAGCACTGGGTTCCGGACCAGGAACATCCTTTGCTTCCCCATCAAGGATGAGAATCAAGGTGAGTGTGTGAAGCATGTGAAGTCCTAGTAAAGGTCAATGTCTCCTTTGCTTGAAAGCCAATCACAGATAGTCATGTAGCAGGCATGACTGGATGCTGGAGCTCATGGAATGCTGTTGCCTTTCCCACTGAAATGGTCCCTATTTATCTACTTGCAATTTCTTGCTGTCGAACTGCTAAGTTGGCAGGAGCTGGGACCGAACCGGGGGAGTTCATTTCGTGGCACAGCACTCGGGTCTTGAACTGGTGAAAAAAAGCAGAGATCGAGCTGTTCTCCAGGCTCCTTCTCTGCCCAAGAAGAGCTGGCGTCTCAAATCACTGCCTCTTTGAGAAGCACTTCATCCCTCTTTTTCTGGGTGGAAACAGGTGAGATGCCAAGCTTCACAATTAAGAACAGAACTCCCTTAAGACACAAAAGACATTTGTTCTTCGTACCATGGAGTTTTACATCTCTACTAGTTGCAAATGAGCTTGCTTTTGTTTGGTGATTGGGATTCATATGCAAGCTGTCTGCAGCTTTGGCAAAACACATAATGTTTTCTCACCTTCCATTTCTGAAACTGGCATCTCTCACCTGTTCTTCCTCTGATTCTTATAGGTAACTTTTCATGTGACAATTATTTTCTCCCTAGTAAAAGTAAAGGTTTCCCTTGCTCAAAAGCCAGTCGTATCCGACTCTAGGATGCAGTGCTCATCTCTGTTTCTAAGCCGAAGAGCCAGCGCTGTCTGCTTCTGCAGATGTTTCCGTGGTCATGTGGCAGGCATGACTAGACACCGGACTCCCTTTCCAAAGACAAATGACCAGTCTTTGTTCTTAAGCAGGGCAATTATCTCTGTCGTAGCTGGCTGGGAGAGTCTTCTGAGATGCAGAGGTGGTTGTGGTCTCACCTTGTTGTGAAACCATTGGGAAATCATGGCCACTCACTGGTCCCTTGACCACTAGTGCGTCAAGACATTCTTCTATTGGTCTGGTCACTCTCTTCCTCTCTGTTTTCCCCAGAGGTCATCGGAGTGGCTGAGTTGGTTAACAAAATCAATGGGCCGTGGTTCAGCAAATTTGACGAGGACCTGGCCACGGCGTTCTCCATCTACTGTGGCATCAGCATTGCTCACGTAAGTGTGCACCTCTGCCTTGCCTGTCCCTGTGTATTTCCAGACCAGGGATGGTGGGGGAAGAGGGGCACCACGCTGGGAGTGAATCTGGGTTCAGGAACACACATCACCACTTCGGGTGACTATGGGTTCTGTTTTGTTTTCGTTCCAGTCTCTGCTTTACAAGAAGGTCCACGAAGCCCAGTACAGAAGTCACCTGGCCAATGAGATGATGATGTACCACATGAAGGTAAGGAGCCCCTTTGGGCGCGCAAAGGTAGACAGGGTGGGGGTCCAGACACCGATAGGCTAAGACAGAAATGGTGGACCTTGGCACTCCAGCTATTCTTGAACTTCAGTTCCCAGAAGCCCAAGCCCCCGTGAATCCACACAATTTGAATGGGTTTGCTGTGATTCATCCGGCCCATGCCACGCCGTCCTCGTCGCTCCTGGAAGCGGAAGTAAAACGCGCCCATTCGGGCGCGTTTTACTTCCGCTTCCAGGAGCGACGAGGG
This sequence comes from Bradypodion pumilum, assembly GCA_035047305.1. Lineage (NCBI taxonomy): Eukaryota > Metazoa > Chordata > Lepidosauria > Squamata > Chamaeleonidae > Bradypodion > Bradypodion pumilum. The sequence continues at coordinate 2,270,994 of JAWDJD010000003.1, forward strand.
CGGCGTGGCATGGGCCGGATGAACCACAGCAAACCCATTCATATGGATTCACGGCAGCTTGGGCTTCTGGGAACTGAAGTCCATGAACAGCTAGAGTGCCAAGGTCCCCCATCACTGGACTAAGAAGCCCATCTTCATTTGCCTGTGCAAGAAGGTTGATCGGTGAACCAGTCTGGAGCCCCTCCCTACCCAAATATATCCCCAATGAAGAAGAAGAAAATCTTTATTTACACATTTACAAAAATCTAGTTTATTTATTTATTTTAAGAAAAGGGAAGGGAAAATGGAAACAAGAGAAATGCAAATCACCTTAAAGGAACTTCTTCCAACTCTCCAGAGTATTAATTTCCATTTCAATCTCAAGCTTTTTTCTGGATATTTTTTTTAGTATAAATACATAAATTTTCTCCCCCCCCCTCTTTTTTTTTTTTTTGCTTTATCTTTTTTCTTTTCGTTCCCCCCCCCCCTTTCCCCCATTTTCTCTTCTTTATTCTTTTCTTTTTGAGTGATATTCAATTTGGCTAATTTGCTTCTGCTGTGGTATTATTGCTATACTGTTTTTTCTTTTTAATCGTGTTTGTTGTTAAAAGTAAATGTTAAAATAATTTAATTAACATAAATTTTAAAACAATTTTTAAAAAAAATCCCCAGTGAAATCAACATGTGGAATTTACAATGCAAGCCTGTCTTCCTCTTTTATTTCAGGTATCCGATGACGAATATATTAAGCTTCTCAATGATGGGGTTTTGTCCGTGTCCAACATCGATGACAACTTTGCCAAGTTCACCTACACCCCCCGTTCCCTGCCAGAGGATGACACGTGCAAGGTGAGCGTTGGTCTTGGATCACCTGTTTGGTCAACTAAGGCCTTTGGGTCCACTGGCGTTGGACCTCCGGGAGCTTCTTCTTCCTCCTCCTCTTCCCAATGATGTTGCAGCTTGTACGGCTTTCTCCTGCCCTGACCCCACATCATACCTGTCAAGTTTTGGATTTGGAAATAAGGGAAATTTCCTGGCAAATACAGGAAACTTGACAGCTATGCTTATCCTGTGCTGCCCTCCAATGGTGGCAATAGGGCATCGCAGTCTAATTAATAAGGGATGACGGCAGGAAAGAGGGTAAAATAAGGGGTTTTCCTGGCCAATAAGGGATACTTGACAGCTATGCTTATCCTTTGCTGCCCTCCAATGGCGGCATAGGGCATTGCAGTCTAATTAATAAGGGATGATGGCAGAGAAGAGGGTAAAATAAGGGGTTTTCCCAGCCAATAAGGGATACTTGACAGCTATGCTTATCCTTTGCTGCCCTCCAATGGTGGCAATAGGGCATTGCAGTCTAATTAATAAGGGATGATGGCAGAGAAGAGGGTAAAATAAGGGGTTTTCCCGGCCAATACGGGATACTTGACAGCTGTGCCCCACATACCAGATGAAACCCCACATGCTTCTTCTCTTTCCGTGTCTAGGCCAGACGTGAAACTGTCAAAATGAAGCCACCTTTTTGTGAGTCCATTCTGCAGTTCCTTTCGTCTAACGTAGTGTGAGAAAGATCAGTCAGCGTGAGTCGCTGGCAGTAGGGTCTACGCCAGGAGTTCTCAAATGTTTTAAAGCCAGGGGCCGGGTCACGCTCCCTCAGACAGCTTCATGGGCCAGATGGCCATTTTGCCCTTCCTCCACCACATGGCACTTCCTGGTGTGGTGAAGGCAGTGGGGGGGCACATTAAATGGTGCTGTGCCCTGCATCCAGCCCACGGGCCGCATTTTGAGAATCCACGGTCTACTCCATTACCACAGCAAGATAACCTGGCCAGACTATCATCCCCACACACTCAACACAAGCCACAGATGCTGAGCATGAAGAGAGGAATGTGGGGAAAGTTTTGCAGCATCCAAAGAGATTTTGCAAAACCCACAAGGGATTGCCAGCCACTTCTGGCCATGTTTGAAAGGGGCTGGATTTACCTAACCAGGGATAAAAATTGGCCCCCAAGAGTGAAATGTTTGCCTGCCCCTATTTGGGGGGAAAGGATGGAGAAGGTTTGTGAACCCCCCTGGAAGTGGTAAACATAACCCCAAACCAGGGGTTATGCTGGTGAGTGGCAGTCGGGCCAAATCTTGAGGTCTCCCATGAGTGAGCTCAAAGGCACTGGCTTCTCCTTTCATGTCCAGATCCAACCCTGGGCTGCCATAGTGAAGCCACCTTCTTGGCTTTGCCATTGGCCAAAAGTAATGTCCTTGTCAGTACATGTTCTTGGTGTTAATTGGCAGGCCAGCAAATGAACCAGATTCTGTATCTCTCCACATTCACACAGTGTGGTGTTGTCCGCTATCAGCCTCCACTTGAGCATGTTGGCTTTGGATTTAGGGACTCCAACTCTCAGCCTACTTAGGGTCCTTCAAGTGATGTAGGGGAGGTTGAGTTTCTCAGCCATCTCCTCCTCCTTTAATGTCGTTCCTTGTCCAGTGAGCTCCTTCCTCCATCTTCTAATTTGGTTTTGCTCTTGCGCACCCTCAAAAATGTGTGCTCTTGCCATAAAGCTCCTCCTGGATCTGAGCCTGCGTACTTGAGGCTCATCCCCATTCAGAGGGTGTCGAGGGTCCTTCTCTTGCTTAGTTCTCTCGGCATCCACTGCTGCTTCTCCCCTGCTCTTGGGTGGAGCCATAACCACAAGAGGGTCTATTTTCTCCACTTGTGTAGGTTTGAGGCATCCTGTCACCATAAAGGCACTGGGTAACAAGAACAGAGGACTGCCCTGGCTATGGTTCCAGCGGCTTTAAGTTGCACTGGTTGCCAGAGGTCTCTCTTTTTTTCCTGGGAAGAGGCTGCCATGCTCTCATAACCCCGCTCGGCAAGCGCTCCGATGTTTAATGCACCTCCTGCAATGATTTTCCGTTCTCTCAACCTCTCATCCCCCCCTCTCCCTCTCTCTCTTCCCCACAGGCCATTTTCAGCATGTTGCACGACATGAATTTCATCTGCAGCTACAAAATCGATCACCAAACACTTGTCAGGTGAGCAACTCTTCTTCCCGCAGTGGGCAGGGTGGGCATTTTGCCCTGGGATGAAAAACCCAGGGTTGAGTTGGCAGGGCATCGCTCTGTATCCCGGAGGGATTATTCACTGCCTCTCAAAATGGCTTTCTTCCCATGTATGCGCCCCAAAGAGAGGCCTTGAATTCAGGGGCCCATGCACGAGGTCAGACTAAAGGGTAAAGGCGCCTCCCTTGCTTGAAAGCCAGTCGTGTCTGACTCTAGAGTTTGGTGCTCATCAACTTTTACACAGCCAAAGAGCCAGCACTGTCTGCATCTGCAGATGTTTGCTTGGTCATGTGGCAGGCATGAACAGATGCTGGATCACACAGAATGCTGCAACCTTTCCTCCTGTTTATCTACTTGCAGACAGCTGGGGCAGACAGACTCCTATCCATGTGGAGGAAGCCAAAAAGGCCATTCACTGTTAATAACTCAATCAATCAATCAGTTTAATCTGCACCGCACCCTACTCAGCACAAGACCGACTCAGGGCGGCCTCACAACATATCACAAAAATTACACATTTTCAAAATTACAAACTACAGAATACAATTCAGAAAATATAACATACAATTAAGCAAAGTTCATAGCAAAAACAAAGTTAAACCCACAACCCCAAACACAGGCAGGGCTCCATGTCCAAAAAGTACTCCAAAGAAAACAACATTGTCCTCTTTTGGGGGAGCTCTCCGCAAAACACCAGGCTCGAGTCTCTGGGGGCCGATGGAGTGGGCAATGCGGCGGCTTGGGCGGCTTCGGAGGCTGCTCCTCTTATTCCTCCCCCCCCCCCCCAGCAACAGGCACGGGAGGATGAGGGCGACACAGCTGTTCCGCATCTCCGGGGAATGTCCTCCGCATTCTCCAATTGCTCCCCCCCCCTTAAAAATCAAATCCCCTCCCCATTGGGAACCATGGGTTTACATGTTCTCTGTGTCTAGAGACTTTTCCGTGGTCTTGTGGCATGCATAACTAGACACCAAAGTGCACAGAATGCTGTTACTTTTCCCACTGTAGCAGTGTCTACTTATCTACTTGCAATTTCCTGCTTTCAAACTGCTCGGTTGGCAGGAGCTGGGACAAACGATGGGAGCACACTCCATTGTGCAGGACTCGGGTCTCAAATTGCTGACCTGCTGACCTTCCAGTTTTCAGGTTCAGTGTCTTAGCCACAAAGCATTCCCCAAACCATTGAACCCACGGCCCTTCCCTTCTGGCACCCCCTTCCTTGGCCACACCCAGATGTGAATCCAGCGCCTAAGCCTGTGATGATGAACCTTGGCACTCCAGGTGTTCTTGGACTTCAATTCCCAGAAGCCCAAGTCTGTGTGAATCCACATGAATAGGTTTACTATGCATACATGCAGTAAACCCATTCATGTGGACTCACAGAGACCTGGGCTTCTGGGAATTAAAGTCCAAGAACACCTGGAGTGGCAAGGTTCGCCATCAAGGCCCTAGGCCAGTGATGGGCAGTCTTGGGCCTCCAGCTGTTCTTGAACTTCAATTCCCAGAAGCCCTGATCAGCAGGAGTGTTGACTTAGGCTTCTGGGAATTGAAGTCCAAGAACAGCTGGAGGGCCAAGACTGCCCATCACTGGCCTAGGCTGTCTGGCATGAAAACCTTTTTTGGTAAACCATGGCTTATGTTGTGAGTCATCTTTTGGACTCCTTGAATGTTGATTGAAAGCTGGTTTATTTCTGACTTTTTTGTTTTTGTCTTTGTTTGGTGTTTCTCCCTCCCTCCCCCACTAATCTCCAACTCAGTTGTTTAGGAAGAACTATTCAAAATGTGCATGTTTTAAAAGGATGGGACCCTTTGCAAATCTTAACCTATAAAACCAAGTGTTCACCGTTGGAATTGGCTATACGTTGCTGTGCGTTGCCCTACTGACCCGCACCCTCCCTTCGAGAGCACGGCCGAATTGCCTATGCAGGTCAACGAAGGATTTAAAAATCCGGCACGGGGGCCTCAGCCCCACTAACGGCAAGAAACGTAAAGAACATCACTTCCCGAAAGTCCTTGCGCCGCGCCGCGCCAGAGCCAATCAGGCTGAGAGGCTCTCGCACGGAGCAGCGTTTGAACACGCGCCGCGGCCAATCAAAAGAAAAGGAATTTAAAAAAACGCAGCACAAACACAAAGCACCAACACATTACTACAAGCCCCAGCGTCCTGCGCGCAATGTGCGAGCAGAACGATGAGGCAGCCGGCGCGCAAAAACAAAACTAAAAAAAGCCGCCTCCGCAACCATTCAACCCCACGGGCGAGCCAGCATGGCCCGTGGGGGAAAAAAATAAAAAAGAAACCGCCGCCGCTACTCTTCCGTTCGAAGGGCCGGCGCACGAAAAATAAAAGTTAAAAATAATCCCACCGCCGGAGCCATTCTTCCCCATGAACGAGCCAGCATGGCCCGTGGCGGAACCCCCCCAACGCAACCATGGCCCTTCCGATCGAAGGGCCAGCCGGCGGCCCAAAAAGACGAGAAACAAACAAACAAAAAACCACCCCCGGCCGCCGCTGCCCTTCTCTTCGAAGGGCCAGCCAGAGCACCAAAAATTAAAGCAAACAACCCACCCCCCCACCCCCGCAACTGCCCTTCTTTCCCACCGGGCAAGCCAGTATGGCCCGCGGGGAAAAAGAATAAACACCCCACTGCCTCTCCCTTCCTTCCCATGGGCCAGCAAGTATGGCCCGTGGGAAAGAAATAACCACCACCCAGCAAATGCCCTTCCTTCCAATGGGCCATGAAGCATGGCCCGTGGGAAAGAAAGCCTCCCCGCAAATGCCTATCCTTCCCACGGGCCATCCAGCATGGCCCATGGGGAAAAAAAGCCTCCCCGCAATTGGCCTTCCTTCCCACGGGCCATCCAGCATGGCCTGCGAGAAAAAAAGCCACCACCACCCCCCCACACACACACACACACACACTAGAAAAAACACACAAAATCACAAACAAACAGCCAAATATGAACAAGTGCAGAGGAGGGCAACCAGAATGATGAGGGGACTGGAACACCTTCCTTACCATCTGAGGCTGCAACGGTTGGGCCTCTTCACTCTTGAACGACGACGTCTAAGAGGTGACCTGAATGAAGTTTATAAAATCATGTACGGTGTGGACAAAGTGGATAAGGAAAAACTGTTTTCCCTATCACATAACACTAGAACTAGGGGACACTCGATGAAACTTTTGGGTACTAGTTCTCAAACAAATAAGAGAAAGTACTTTTTCACCCAGAGGATTACTGGTCTATGGAACTCCCTGCCAGAAGAAGTGGTGACAGCTGTCAGTCTTGACAGCTTTAAGAAAGGATTAGACAAGTTCATGGAGGACAAGGGGATCAATGGCTATAATTATGGATACTTAAGGACAACCTCCGCTGGGTTGGAGAGATAGGCAGGATATCTCTCAATGTCATTTCCAGGGAATCCTAAGCAGGTGAAGGCATCTGCTTGGGAATAATACCCTGAAGGAAATGGTGAGCCACTGTGGGAGACAGAATGCTGGACTGGATGGGCTGTGGCCTGTTCCAGCAAGGCTGCTCTTATGTTCTTATGTTCTTATGTTCTTATGTTCTTATGTTATGTAAGATAAACACACACATACACCCCCCAAAAAGAATCCACCCCCAACCCCCCCCCCCAAAAAAAACCCCACATTACTTACAAAAAGACGTCTTCCTTCTATGAGAACCGGAACACAAATGAGAAAGAGGAAACTTACCGGAAGCAACACCAAGAGGACAGAAGGTACCAAATGCAATGAGAAGCTCAAAAGCTCACCACCACCACCCAGTGGCCAAAACAGAAACAACATTCTAAAATATTTAAAAAATAATAATAATTCTAAATTGAATCACAAATTATACAAACATTCAAAAAAACCACACTAATCTCAAAGATTACCAAAATAAAACCACTTTTCACTATGAAAAACCAAAACAAAAAAAATTTAAAAGAACATTTTAAAAAACAAAATTAAATTTAAAACTAAATAATATTACATTAAATTAAATTAAATTAAATTTACATTTTTTTTACATAAACATAAAAAACAAGTTCAAAAACAAAATTACTCGAAGCCACAAAATCAAAAAAACTTACACCACCATTTAAAACAGCGCATCACCATTGCTTCGACAAATAAACGAAAGCCTTTAGTATCCAACACAATTTTAAAAAGCCCGGCAACGCCGGGCAAACTATGCTAGTAAGTAATAAGGATAGCTGAGCTTTCTTTCTCCCCCGTCCCGGTCTTTGGGGGCAGAGAGCCACCTCGGTCTTTACCCAAAACCCACTTCTCTTTACTACTCCCAGGTTCTGCCTGATGGTGAAGAAGGGCTACAGGGACCCTCCATACCACAACTGGATGCATGCCTTCTCCGTCTCCCACTTCTGCTACCTGCTCTACAAAAACCTGGGGCTGGTCAATTACCTGGAGTAGGTATCTGGTGGGTTACACGGAGGAGGAGGAGGAGGAGGAGGAGGAGGAGGAGGCTCAGCTCTCTTCTGGGGCTCCAGTGATGCCAGGGATCAGCCTTGGAAAAGCCTTTCGAGGGGGCACAGGGGAACATGGGAGTTGGGATCCAAATGGCCAAAGGTGCACATCTCGTACCTTCGGACTGACCTGCAAACAGGTGTGGCTTATCTCCCTTCCAAGTGTCGCTTCTCTAATGGCCAAAGTCCTCAACTTATCTGAGATCCATCCATATTCTGAGGTGGTTCCCTTTCGAATGCTTTCCCCAAAGAGCAGACAATCTCTTGGGGTCCACCCAAAAATGCCACCCTCATTAAGGGCAGAAATCTGTTCAGAGCACATCCATCCCCTCCATGACCACCACAAGAGGTGTTGGTGTTGGGGCATCGGTCAAGGCTTCTGCCACTCATGCATGGCTCTGGGCATCTGTGTTGTTTTCTCCTGTCTGCAGGGACATCGAAATACTTGCGTTGTTCATCTCCTGCATGTGCCACGACTTGGACCACCGGGGCACCAATAATTCTTTCCAGGTGGCATCGGTACGGTTTGAAGGAGCCACTCCTCAGCAAAAGAGGGAGGAAATGAAGGGGTGGGTGGGTGGGCGGGCGGGCGGGCGGGCGAGGGGCCTCCTCTTACTTTCTCTCCAGCCAAATAGGAGCAGACCAATATTTTCCAACACAGTCTTTATGCCAGCTGGTTCCCCAGGTAGAAGGTGAGACGAAGGCGTGCAAAATTCCTCCTTCTTGTCTATTTAATTGGTGGTGATTTTGGGGTCACATGTTTGACCTTCACCATCTTCCCCTTCACCTTCACCACAGGCTGCGCTGGACAGTTTCTGGATTTTTTTAAAAAAAAACATATTAAACCGAAAATTGCCTAGCTGGGAAAATTGGAAACATGGGGAACCCTAGAACAGGGATTCTCAACCTGCAGCCTGTGGGCTGGATGTGGCCCACAGTACCATTTAATGTGCCCCCTGCCTCCACCACACCAGGAAGTGCTATGTGGTAGAGGAAGGGCAAAACTGCCGTCCAGCCCCCAAAGCTGTCTGAGGGAGTGTGACCTGGCCCCCAGCTTTAAAAGGTTGAGAACTCCTACCCTAGAAGACGTCCTCTAAAATGTCCAGAGGGAACCCTGCCACTTGAGATTAGCAATAACCATTATGCTTCCATACCACTTCATAGCGCTCAGAACACACTCTCCGGGCACATTTAATGAGCATTTTGCCCCCACCCCAACATGCTGGGTACTCATTTTACTGAACTCAGAAGGATGGAATGCTTAGTCAACCATGATCCCCATTAGGATTGAACTTGCAACCTTTTGGCAGTAGTACAGATGTGGATGTTTCCTAAGCGCAGGAAACCCAGAGAGTGATGGGCTGGGATCAGAACATTGTTTCCCAACCTTTGGTTTTTGAACTTCAATTCCCAGGAGCTTCAATCAATTCCCCAAAGCACTGATCAGCCAATGTACTGACTGAGGCTTCTGGGAATTGAAGTCCAATAGCCAAAGGTTGGAAAACATTGCTTTGTGAATCCACATGAATGGGTTTACCGATTGCAGTAAACCCATTTGGTTGCATTCACAGAGCAGTGTTTCCCAGCCTTTGGTTCTTGGACTTCAATTCCCAGAAGACTATGTTAAGTCCCCAATGGACTGACTGAGGCTTCTGGGAATTGAAGTCCAAAAACCAAAGGTTGGGGAAAACTGGATTAGAAGAATCCTAAAACAACTCTACTCCTTTTTTGTTGACATACATTAGGAGGGCTTACATTGTGTCCAGCAAAACCACTCCCTGCAACCATTGGGCCATTTGTGCCTGCATTTTCTCTTCCCTGCCTAGCACCCTTCAATCCTATGGGTTTGGGAACTGGGGGGAAGGCACAAACATGGGATGTATGGATGCTACTCCCTTGCCCAATGTGGTCCCTACATCTTCACTCTTACCTGTGTACCTTGAGATGTTACTCCACTGTCACAGTCAAGGAAACAGGCATGGAGGAGAATGGGGTGGTGGTGAGAGTTCCCTACTATCAAGGCCATAGCTCTGAATATCCTCTTCTCCTTAGGCAGTTACCCACCAAAGCTTCGTCTCTCGCCACCTCTGCCACCCAACTTTCCCTAGGAGTGGGTTCTTTGCCTTGATGGTGGGGTTCTCTCTTACATCTCCCCCTCTCTTTCAGAAATCTGTCCTGGCTGCCCTGTACAGCTCTGAAGGATCTGTTATGGAGGTAAATCTGACCTAGGTTCCCTAAGTGTCTTCTTTCATCTTCTTGTAGGGTGGAAGAAGGAGGATAGAAAATGGTTGTCCATTTGTCTATTTTGTGGTTGGTTGCTTGGTTGGTTGGTTGGTTGGTTGGTTGGTCGGTCAGTCGGTCGGTCGGTCGGTCGGTCGGTTGGTTGGTTGGTTGGTTGGTTGGTTGGTTGGTTGGTTGGTTGGTTGGTTGGGAACAAAGTTTGAGGGGGGGGAGCTGACATAAAGGTTGACTATCATGCCTCACTTATTAGTCAAAACCCAGCTAGATTTCTGGCCAGGTCTATTTTGTGGTTGGTTGATTGGTTGGTTGGTTGGTTGGGGACAAAGTTTGAGGGGGGGGAGCTGACATAAAGGTTGACTATCATGCCTCACTCATTAGTCAAAACCCAGCTAGATTTCAGGCCAGGTTCACATAACTTACTGGAGCTAATTGCAGCTTCTTGCCTAAATGCCCTGGGCACATGGCTGACTGTGCACCAAACATGCTGAATGACACCTCAATGAGCCAATGGTCAGAAATCTCTAGTTTTTCTGCACCAGTCTGCTAATCTGAGACAATCTCCTTAGGAAGCCATGATGGGGTTTGCTGTTCATAAAGTATCTGCATCCTTCCTAAAGTCGTGGTCCTTCCATTTTCCCATGGGACGGTCCTGAACGAAGAGGCAGCCGTTCTCCAATCCTGTTCACAGGAAGGAAACATTTCCAGGAGAAACTGAACCATGGCCACATCCCTAAATACAGCAGTATTTAGGGAGATGCAGTATAAAAACTAGAACTCAGTGTGTGTATTGTGGATAGAGTGATGAACTAGAACTCAGGATTCAATCTGAGTTTGAATCCCTGTTTCACCATGGAATACTCCCTGGCACTGGTAAAACCACTTCTTAAATATTTCACCTATCTTGAAAGTCCTAGTTCAGAAGTGCCCAAACTATGGCCCATGGGCCAGATCTGGCCCCCAACACCAATTCATCCGGCCCGTGTCACCTTCGTTACTCCTGGAAGCAGAAGTAAAACGTGCCCATATGGCCCATGCCACCCTGTACAGGTGCATTTTACTTCCACTTCCAGGAGCGATGAGGGTGGCGTGTGCCGGATAAATTGACATCAGGAACTGGATCCATCCCATGGGCCGTAGTTTGGGCACCCCTGGTTTAAGCAGAGAAAGTGGCATCTTAAAATCTATCTTATCCTGTTGCAAGGCACATTTTACTTCTGCTTCTGGTGGGAGGAATCACGTAACCAACCCATGGCCCCAAATGTTTGGGCACCCCTGTCCTAGTTCTTCATCTCATCCCTCTTTTTGTTGGTCTCTTGCGCCAACTCACCCTTCTCTTGTGTCCTTCCTTCCTGTGTCCAGAGACACCATTTTGCACAAGCCATTGCCATCCTGAACACCCATGGCTGCAACATCTTTGACCATCTCTCCCGCAAGGTGAGTCTGACCCATAAGCTCCTGTCCAGAAGTGTTTTGGAGAAGAAGGTTTGAGACGGAAAGCTGTTGTTTTCAGATCATTAAGACTTTCCATGTGAACTTGCCAATCTGCTAATGGTGTTTCAAATCTGGTGGGGAAGGATGACAGACAAGACCTGTCATTTTTCCTTCAGCCATCCTGTCCCCACTGGGCTATTTGCTTGCCCAAAGTGAAGGGTGGTAAAAAGCAGAATTCTCATTGACTCCAATAGGATTACCAAAGGATGTTGGATTTGATGAGAGATATCATCCTGGCCACTGACCTTGCTCATCATTTGAGGATCTTCAAAGACCTGCAGAAAATGGCAGAAGGTAATTTCTCACCAAGTGGGATAGGCTTGGCTAAAAAAATAATAATGCAAAACTAAAATGGGGGAAATGCTATTACACTTCTATACTGCCCCCCCCCCCCATGGCGCTTAGTTCACTCTCTGGGCAGTTCACAGAGTAATTAGCATTTTGCTCCCAACATGCTGGACCCTCATTTTACCAACCATGGAAGGCTGGAAGGCTGAGTCAACCTTGATCCTGGTCAGGATCAAACTCACAATGTTCTGGCTGCAGTACAACAGTTTAACCACTGCTCCACCCTCTGCCTCCCTCTACAAAATCTGCACACCCACATGCAACGCCTTCAAATTTATGCATGCATTTATTACAGAACTTTGGAGACTCTTAAATGTAATGGATTTTCATTAATTATTCAGAGGTTTTAAGCTACAACTATAAAAAAAATATATAGAAGCATTCAAGATGCAGATTTAACACAGGATGCTAAGAATTTCAGGGACTGAAAAAGTAACCGATGAAGAAATAGGGCCAAAATAATAAAACATCTAAAATGCAGAAAGCCAGAATACTGTGGACGTTATCTAAATTTAAGCTACTTTTCAAATGTGTTTGTGTTGCATCTTTACTGCCAGGATGAAGAAAAAGACACATTTCTATAAACCAATTTACTTGTATTTCATTGCTTTCAAGCCATGACTAAATTATATTTATATACCTATATAGCAGGAAATTCTAGGCTTGCATAAACAACTATGAAAAAGCTAGCAACATATTTAAGATGCAGATTTAACACAGGATGCTAAGAATTTCATGGACTCAGGAAGTAACCAATGAAGAAATAGAGCAAAATAATAATGATAATGCATATATAAACTGCAGAAAACGCCACATGTGAGCCACCTGCCTTGCCCCAGACAGGGGAGGGAGGAAGTGCTCCCAGACCCATTGGGCTGCTGGGCAGAGGGGCAGGGTGAACTCTGTGCTGGGGGGATGGCACGCGCACCCACAGAGAGGGTTCTGAGTGCCCCCAATGGCACACGTGCCATAGGTTCACCACCACTGGAATATACAGTGTCTTCTCCATAACATTTCCCAGAACGATCCAAGCCAGGTTCAAAGACTGTCCACCAGCATGGAATGACAGGCACAGCTTCAAATTAGGACCAAATTAGGAAACCTGGGTTCAAGTGCCATGGAAAGTCATTGGGGTGGGGTGGGGTGTCAATGAACTCTATCAGGTTCCCTGAAAGTCAGAAGCAACAGCAGCCAAGGAGGCCTCAGTTTCCCATATGGAGGGTTTTATTCCCACCCACCGTTGCTCTGGGTGCCATCCTCAGCCTCTGGTTCACCCTCTCTTCTTCTTCTGCCTCCCCCCCCCCCTTCCAAGTGGGTTATGATCCCAAGAACAAACAGCACCACAACCTCCTCCTTTGCCTTCTCATGACCTCCTGTGACCTCTCGGACCAGACCAAAGGCTGGAAGACCACCCGCAAGATTGCCGTGAGTAAAAAGGAACAGCAAGGCAGGCAGAGGGGAAGGAGGGAGAGAAGGAAGGAGGGCGCAGGGATGGACAGTGACGCCTTGAGCACAGCTGTTCACATCTGGAGGAGGCTTCCATCTCATTATCATTCCTTGGCCTCTGCTTTAAAGGGCCTTTTTTGCACTGAGATATTATTATTATTATTATTATTATTATTATTATTATTATTATTATTATTATTATTATTATTATTATTATTATTATTATTATTATTATTATTATTATTATTATTATTATTATTATTATTATTATTATTATTATTATTATTATTATTATTATTATTATTATTATTATTATTATTATTATCTGTTGCATTGCTGGCAGATGGTGAGAGAGCCGGCAACCCTAATGACAGTAGGGACCTCTACACCAGTGTCATGGTGGGGCAATGAATTTGAGATCAGACGGATCTCTTGGGCACGTCCTCTGTTTGCAGAAGTCTCTGTGTAGAGAACTTTAGGAGACTTTTAGGTCACAGGCCGAGGGAAGATTTCAGAGGAGGGCAGAAGGGTGGACAGGTCATCCCAATGACGTACAGGGAGGGCTCGTGTTTGGGGTGTGGTGTCCATAGCTCAGGAGTGGTCAGTGGGAACAAAAAGCCCAAGCCCAGATTCGTGGAGGATTCCTCATTCAAGCTTGTCTCACCCATTGCTTTTTTGCTTTTCAGGAGCTGATCTACAAGGAGTTCTTCTCCCAGGGAGATCTGGTACGTGAGCGGGCAAGGAAACCCTCCTGCCCCCCATGAGGACCTTCCCAGGTTCCATGCTGGGCAGTGCCAGCAGAGAGACCTCCCAGAGTGCCAGCCATGCATGCTTGCACAGGAAGGGGACTGGGGGGACTGGGAAAGCTGCATTTCCCCAGTGCCTGCGACCCTTGGGGTGCTGCCAAAACATCATCAGCCAAGGAGGGGGGATACAAAGCACCTAGGTCCATGATGGCGAACCTTGGCACTCCAGGTGTTCCTAGACTTCAATTCCCAGAAGCCCAAGTCCCTGTGAATCCACACGAATGGGTGCCCATCATGGACCTATGGATTTCCTCTCCTACTACTTCTCTTGCAACAGGACACCAGGTGTGGAGGAAGAGCCCTTGTGGTGCAGTGGTTAAACTGCTGTACTGCAACCAGAAGGTTGTAAGTTCAATCCTGAAAAGGGCTCAAGGTTAACTCAGCCTTCCATCCTTCCAAGGGCGGTAAAATGAGGACCCAGCATGTTGGGGGCAAAATGCTGATAACTTTGAGAACCACTTACTCCAGAGTATGCCCCACTGCAGTTCATTGCTGGGTGACCTTGCAGGTGTCTTTATCCTTAGCTGCAGTTAATTCCAACCAGCGTCTAGGTTTTCAGTTCTGGATTTTACCCATGAACTTAAAATACTTCACTTGAGTTGCCCCCAAGGGGCCATTTAGTGAAGACCAAAAGATCAATAAGATGAACCTTTCAAGCTCGTGAGAGAATTAAGCCTGGAGGCAACGGGGACTGCTGATGTTTCAATAGGAACCCCAAGAAGATATGCAAAAAGAAGATAAGAAACTTCACAGCAAAACAAGGTCACTTCAGCCTTTTCCCCAGGTGGAGGTCTCCAGGTGGCAAGACTTTGGGCATGCTTAGCTCGGCTTCCCTAAACCTTGTGATCCCCATTTAGGCTGGACCATAACTGGAAGCATCATCATAAATTTGGAAATGTATATTCTCATTACGGCAGTCTCCATAGCCTCCCCACTTCTATAAGTGTAGCTGGACTGTCCCATGACAAACAATGAAGAGCAGGTATTTTGTAAAGCTACTGGCTCTTCATTGTCCATTCGTCATCTCTCCACCGCAACTGGAATAGGCTGCAGTTCCAGAATGATTAGGGGACTGGAGCACCTTCCTTACCATCTGAGGCTGCAACGGTTGGGCCTCTTTACTCTTGAATGACGGCGTCTAACGGGTGACCTGGTTGAAGTTTATAAAATCATGCACGGTGTGGACAAAGTAGATATAAGGAAAAACTGTTTTCCCTATCGCATAACACTACAACTAGGGGACACTCCATGAAACTTTTGGGTGCTAGTTCTCAAACAAATAAGAGAAAGTACTTTTTCACCCAGAGGATCCCTGGTCTATGGAACTCCCTGCCAGAAGAAGTGGTGACAGCTGTCAGTCTTGACAGCTTCAAGAAAGGATTAGACAAGTGCATGGAGGACAAGGGTATCAATGGCTATAATTATGGATACCTAAGGACAACCTCCACCGGGTTGGAGAGATAGGCAGGATATCTCTCAATGCCATTTCCAGGGAATCCTAAGCAGGTGAAGGCATCTGCTTGGGAAGAATACCCTGAAGCACATGGTGAGCCACTGTGTGAGACACAATGCTGGACTGGATCATGGGCTCCTGTGGCCTCTTCCAGCAAGGCTGTTCTTATGTTCTTATGTTCCTATGTACTGTTCCTGGGCAAACCCCTTTCTCTCCTAGCTACTGTGGGAATCACAGCTCGTCCCAAAGGAACTAGGCAATGTGACAGTCCCTGCTGCCCAGAAGGCGATAGGGATTGATCTTAACCACTGGCTGTGACTCCCTTTGCTCCCAGCCAGTGTGTGTGACATGGGTTGAATTCTAGTGGGACAGGGGTGCCCAAACATTTCAGGCCATGGGCCAGTCACATGGTTCAGGGAGCCAGTCATGATGGCCCGGGGGCCGGATCCAGCCCTAATGCCAATTCATCCAGCCCACGAAGCCCTCATCGCTCCTGGAAGCAGAAGTAAAATGCACCTGTACAGGCGCGTTCTACTTCCACTTCCAGGAGCGATGAGGGCTTCACGGGCAAGATGAATTGGTGTCAGGGGCCAGATCCAGCCCCCAGGCCGTAGTTTGGGCACCCCTGTAGTGGGCGACTCCCTGGGGGCTGTTCCTTTCCCAGTGATTTTTGCACAAAGGGAAGAGTGGGGTAGGATGGGGGCTACAAGAAGCCTCGAATGACCCAGTTGTCTGACCTGTGCAGGAGAAAGCCATGGGCAACCGGCCGATGGAGATGATGGACCGGGAGAAAGCCTACATCCCTGAGTTGCAGATCAGCTTCATGGAGCACATCGCAATGCCCATCTACAAGTGAGTGAGCCGTCTCACAGAGAGGCCCTTTCTCACAGGGTGCCAAAATTTAGGGGGCACCAAAATCTAGAGGTAAACTTAGGGGGCAATGAACAGTGACACCTCCTTAGCCTTATTCAGTTTCCTTCCTGTCTCCTTTCCAGTGGGTGGGGCGCAACCTTTCCTACTTTTACTTGAGGGTGGCTGGACTGGGGCAGTAGGTAAGCTGCTGTCCTGCAACCAAAAGGTTGTGAATTTGTTCCCGACCAGGGCTCAAGGTTGACTCAGCCTTCCATCCTTCTGAGATTGGTAAAATGAGGACCCAGCATGTTAGGGGCAAAATGCTAGTTTACTTGTGAAATGGCCAGAAAGTGCCCTAAGCACTATGGTGCAGTAGAGGAGTCTCATTGCTTTGCTTAGGCCTGTACCCTATGTCTTAGCTTAGATTTGGAGCTGCCGTGGCTCAGTGGTTAAGAAGCTCGCCTTGTTAGCTGGAGGGCTGGCAAGTCGGCAATTCGAGAACCAGGGTACTGCAGGACAGTTTGAGCACCCATCTCTGTCCCAGCTCCTGCCAACCTAGCATATCAAAAGCAAGAAATTGCAAGTAGATAAAATGGGAGCATGAAAGGAGCCTAATTTGGGCGTCCCCTTAGCGGAGTTCCTCCAGCAAAAATCCTTTCAACCCAGAATAATTTCTGACATGAAATTATTACTATAGCTTAGATTAGGTGGGAGATGGTGCAGCTTTTCTCAGTGCCACAATTGTCACCTGTGACTTTGAAATCTGCCTCCCTTTGGGGTAAACTGGAGCTGGTTTGCCTCTGAGAACCCAGCTGGGGAGCATGAAAGAAAGCAACAGTCTCTCGCTGGAGTTCCCTGGCAACAGGTATTGCATGCTAGACTGCTCCTAACCCTGGAGGCTCATTTCAGCCGTCCAGACATGAGTCCATTTCCTCCATTGAAATAGATGTTCTTCTTTTAAAGTTTCCTAAGTAGGGTCTGTGGTGGGCTTAGTGGTTAAGATGCTAAACTTGACGACCAGTAGGTCGGCAGTTCGGCAGTTCAAGACCCGACTGCTGCGTGACGGAGTGAGCTCCCATCATCTGTCCCAGCTCCAGTTTGAAAGCAAGAAATTGAAAGTAGTTCAATAGGTACCACTTTAGTGGGAAAGGTGCATTCCGTGCACTTTGGCATCTAGTCATGCCTGCCACAAGACAGTGCTGGCTCTTGGGCTGTAAATTGAGATGAGCACCTCACCCTAGAGTCGGATATGACTGGCTTTCGAGCAAGGGAGACCGTGACCGCTCAACTCTTGTGCAGACTAGGGGGTTCTGGGAAGAGTGAGGCTTCCACACTCTCCTTGCAGCTGTGAGACTTTAGGGCAGTGGTTTCCAACGTGGGGCCCACGCCCCCACCGGAGGACTTCAATTCCCAGAAGCCTAAGTCAGGACATTGGCTGACTGGTGCTTTGGGGACTTGACTGAGGCTTCTGGAGAATTGAAGTCCAAGAGCCAAAGGTTGGGAGACAGGGCTTTAGGGTCTCTGCAGATGTGACCGGAGCTCAGCAAGAGACTTCCTCCCTCCATCCCACAGGCTGCTCCAAGATCTGTTCCCGGAGGCGACCGAGCTGTACGAGCGTGTGGCCAGCAACCGGGAGCACTGGCTGAAGGTCTCGCACAAGTTCACCATCCGAGGCCTGCCCAGCAACAACTCCCTGGACTTTCTGGACGAGGAGTATGACCTGCAGACCATGGGCATTGACGAGAGCAACGGGGTCCGGATGAACGGCTGCCTGGACCCCGAAGACGGCCACATGGAGGCCGGGCTGGAAGGATGAGGAGGAAGAGGAGGGATTGCTTCCTCCGCTGGCGCGGGCCGGACATGTGCGATGCCCGCTTTGCAACTCTTGCCCCCACCGGAGGAAGGAACGGGGCTGATTTTGGAAACAAACAAGCCAACAAACAAACAGACAGACGTGGCTCTGACGTATGATTATACCTTGAGCTCTCTCTGCTGCAGGCGTTTTCTTCTGCACCTCCAACCCATGGGATCCCACATTTCCATGCTTTCCCCCTCCTGGACCATCTTCACCCAATAACCTCTGCCAGCTTACCTTTGTTTATTGCTCCCTGGTGCTGTTGGGTTTCATGAATGCACAGCCCTCCCAACCCCCATACCTTTGCAACCCACAACTCCCGATGTTGGGCAGATCAAGGTGTTTTTGGTGGCCAGCGGCCAGGTCAAGTGCAGGTGCGCTCCCTCAGCCCTTCTGGGTTACGCAAAAGAGGCAGTAAGTGACTACGGGTTAAGGAAAAGGCAGACCTCAGTTCAATCCCTGCGGATGATCTTGCTACCTTTGCTTTCTGTTTTCTGTTTTTGGCGTCTGCTCCAAAGGCAGCTTGGCAGTCCCATGTAGAGTGAACGGTGTCCAGACAGTCCATTGAACGAGGAGCGGAAATCTCTTAGCCCTGGGATGGTGAACCTCGGCACTCCAGTTGTTCTTGGACTTCAATTCCCAGGAGCCCAAGTCCCTGTGAATCCACACGTACGCGCAGTAGACCCATTTGTGGAGTGCCAAGGTAGGCCATAACTGCCCTAGAGCAAGCCGTTTGGAGGAGACGGTGGTGAGAAATGGGAGAGTTCAGCAGCCCTTCTCTAACCCCCTGCCTCCATTCCAACGTCTTAATTCAAAATAAATCAATATATTAGTCTAATAAGAAGAGCCAGAGACCAGCACGCTCCTTGAGTAATGCAGAGCCTGGACCTAAATGGCTTCTGCAAGGAATGTGTTCAGAGGATAGTGCCCCATGTTTTTAATTGCAATGTAATTAGGTTACAGTTCAGGCTTCTATAGCCTACTATCCTCCAGATGTGTGTGACTACAACTCCCATCGCCTCAGAGCTAGCAGAGCACCCAGTCCAAGGAAGATTTAACAAGGAGAATGAATGGCTCTTGCACTGGTCACTGCCTTTGCACAATCACAAGAGCATATTTCCTGCTGGCTGCACACATGCGCCATCACTCTGGTGTTGAGAACCGGGGGAGCTGGAGTCTAACAATATCTGGAAAGCCACAGTTGCCCAAGCCTATATGTATGGAAGTCCACTGGTTCACTCTCTAGTTTGTAGCCAGCCCATTGACAGGGGTTGGGAGCATGGGTTCTCAGCATCACCTCCATCTACGACAGGGGTGCCCAAACTATGGCCTGGGGGCCAGATCCAGCACTCGCCACCAATTCATCCAGCCCACACCACCCTCGTCACTCCCAGAAGCGGAAGTAAAATGGCCCACAGACTGCAAAGTTTGGGCACCACTGATCTATGAGCTCATCTTCCTGTTTCCCCACTGGGAGCCAAGAGAGGAGGCGCTTTGCTCTCTCTTGTGTTGTGATGTCATGGAAGGTGCAGATGTTTCTCACCTGGATTTCCTATTGCTTTCTTCTCCTTTTAGTTAGCTATCATCCTAATATGCAAGATGGCCCTTCTTAGAAAGGACTTTACCACACGTGTTGTAAAAACACTAGACTTGACTGTCTAAAGTAGGAGAATCAGTGGTTAAACTGCTGTACTGCAACCAAAAGATTATGAGTTTGATCCTGACCAGGGCTCAGGGTTGACTCAGCCTCACCAAGCGCATTGAGGCAGGGTATAGAATTGTGGTTGCTCTG
This sequence comes from Bradypodion pumilum, assembly GCA_035047305.1. Classification (NCBI taxonomy): domain Eukaryota; kingdom Metazoa; phylum Chordata; class Lepidosauria; order Squamata; family Chamaeleonidae; genus Bradypodion; species Bradypodion pumilum. Next base: position 2,290,806 of record JAWDJD010000003.1, read on the forward strand.
CATCCTTATTTTGTCTCTGAGATCCTAACAAGAACCTATAAAGCCCATCCATCAGACCTGGCCAGTCTGAGTTGGCAACACAAAAGGAGTGCTTGCAGAAATTCCCCCTTCTTGTCTGTATAAAATTGCTGGTGATCCTAGGGCCGTGGTGGTGAACCTTGGCACTCCAGGTACGCTTGGACTTCAATTCTCAGAAGCCCAAGTCTCTGGTGAATCCATGCATTCGAGCAGTAAACCGATTCATGTGAAATCCAAGAACCCCTGTGCGTAAAGCTTTGGGTCTCTTTGGTTGGGGATCTCTCTTTTTTCCTTTCATCCTTTGCCAGATCAAACAGTGATGAGGAGGGCAGAACCCCCTCATGGGCCTGATAATCCCTTCTTGCCCATGGGTATAATCCATCCACATTATCTCAAGGGTTCTTGCTGCTTTCCCTCTGAGGTTTAAAATCAAGTTATTTGTGCATGGGACAAGGGCTTAAAAACATGTTTGTACTTCCTGTGAAGAGCTGAGGATGGCATACATACACGGACATACCATCAGAAAAACTTTGGGAAGTAGATCGGGCCAAGAGAAATCAACTACCCAACAGGTTCCAAGAATTTGAACTCAAGGCTTCCTTACATTGGATGAGAGGAATTATGGAGTCAGTTGATTGTCTCTTGGGGATTTTCCATTTCTGAGCTCTTCTCATCCAGCTCCAATTCCCATCATCCTGGTTCATTTTGTCACCTATGTGCCCGCTTGGTGCTCAACTCATCAAGGTAACCTGTTGCCATCAAGCAAAGTGTCTCCTCTGAAGGTGAAGGTCCATCCATTTAAGAATCTTGGACTGTCCGAGCGTAAGGCGACCGTGAAGCCAAGTCTGTCGACAAGGTGGCTAGAAACCAAACAACTCCTGGATCACAGGCACAACATCTCAATGGATTTTGGGATGCATTTGCCTTTGTGTGGTTGACTAATGCTATGGGAAGCAAGCAAGCAAAAATGGCATCTTCAGCCTCATCCTGACCACCTTCAGAGGAGATCCTGTGTCTCTGACGTTGAATGTGTTCTTGGCTGACCAGTTGTGCAGAGAAGCCTTAGCCACCCTGGCCCTTGGATAAAGGGATGTCACACCAGTGTTTGAAAAAGTTGCATTTTCAGCCTAGAGTCCCCCAGCTTTCATGGCCACCTTTGTTGTGTCAAGGACTATCAAGGTTATTCCCTCCTTCCTGGCACTGGAAGTGCGAGCGTTAATCTTATTTGGAAAGTGTTGAGAGGGTAGAAAATGGGACATGGCTGTTTTTAATCTGAAATTTCCATTTGATGGGCAGACAGTATCGTAACTCCCGTGATGGGAAACCATGTGGGCAGGGACCATGTTCACCACAGAGAAACAAACACCGGAGCTCCTGTTTTGTTTGATTATTTTGCTTTTGTTTTCCTTGTCCTGAAGACCAGTCAGAGAGGACCGATCTTTTGTAGGGGTACAAAAAGATTGTGTATCTCTGATTGCACAAAAGCAGTAGCATATAGTCCTTGGACTTTTTAAAAGGGTTAGTGAAACAGATGTTGGGAGGCTCACAAACAAAAATGATACGGAGCGAAAGGTGAGGTATCCACCCATGTGTCATAAGTAGGTCCAAAGAGAGAGGGTTTTATGGATCATCACGTCAAAGGTCACACACAGTTTACACCTGTACTAGCGTGACTGCTAAGAATTTAGCAATACGGTGGTGCAGGGGGTGGTAGAACAGCTGGCTAGGGTCCTCCATCCATGGCTTATATCTGCCACACATCTCCCCTTGTGGGTTTGGAAGAGGCGCATGGGGCAATCAACTGCGAAGAGAAAGAAGATAGAGAAAACCAAAGCAGGGAGTAAAGTCGCTAGAAGCACCCCACTTCCCTGCACTTTTTTGCTGTCTGTTTGAGGGCCAGCTTTCAAAATCCACGGCAATCAGAGAACAGGTTCCACACTTTTGGTCTGGGGTGTGTAACACGCAGTCCAGCTGTTAGTCTCCACTCTAGGCTTGAGTAGCGGTCTGTCCTAGGCTTGATCCCTCCTTTTAAATTGGTTCTAGATGGATTTGGACCAGTGATGCACTGCAGCAGGTTCTGCAGAACTAGTCGCGGAAATTCCCCCAGGCCACGACCGCTTTGGTGGCCCCACCCACCTCCATAGCCCATAATGCAGGATGTTTGGCCACACCGACAGGTTTGGCCCCGCCCACAGAGTATGTAGTAAAAAAATTGCAGTGCATCACTGATTTGGACAGTAGAGTAGTCACTCTTTGTGGTTTAACCACATTATGCTTTAAAAAAAAGAAAGGTGGTGATGAGGTTCTTGGACATTACAGTGGATCTAAGCAAAGAAAACGAGATGGTTTTGGAGCAGAGGGTGCCTAAACTACGGCCTGTGGACCAGATCTGGCCCATAATGCCAATTCACCCAGCCCACGGCCCCTTGTCACTCCTGGAAGCGGAAGTAAAACTCACACATCCGGGTGCATTTTACTTCCGCTTCCGGGAGCGACGACAGTGGTGTGGGCCAGATGAATTGGCATTGTGGACCAGATATGGCCCATGGGCCATAGTTTGGGCACCCCTGGGTTAAGCAGAGAAAATGACAGCCTAAAGTCTATCTCATCCTGTTGCAAAACAGATTGCAAGGTGTGTTTTACTTCCGCTTCCGGTGGGATGAACCATGTGACTCATAGCTGTCAAGTATCCCTTATTGGCCAGGAAAACCCCTTATTTTACCCTCTTTCCCGCCGCCATCCCTTATTAATTAGACTGCAATGCCCTATTGCTGCCATTGGAGGGCAGCACAGGATAAGCATAGCTGTCAAGTATCCCGTATTTGCTGGGAAATTTATTTTATTTCCAAATCCAAAACTTGACAGGTATGATGTGACTGGCTGCGGCTTGAAAAGTTTGGGCACCCCTGTTCTGGAGACTTAAGTTGTTAATGGGCCTCATTTCCAGGAGGGAGCTCCTGTCTCAGCCTGCGGATGGGAACGACACCTCTTCTTCTGGCACATGTTGGTGGTGTAAATAAGCTCTGGCAGGTTTGGAAATATTTTAACCAAGTGGCAGCTGCGTCTTCGTTTGCCTTACTTTCTCTGTTGTTGCCTTCTGAGCGAAGCTATGCCAGTGACCCTCTGTCTGCATTTGCACATCTCTTTGCCAGCTGAATGGCGACAAAATCACCTTTAAGACAAAGGGTTGCGTCTGTCTTTTAAAAAAAAATAAACCCTTGAAGGGGACAACAATGTTGAGCCAAGACTGGAGAGAAAGACAGCAAAAGCTTTGTGTAGCAAGGAAGGGCGAAAAATGTGAGATTTTTCTCCACGTTTCTCTAGGAAGGAGAGATTGTTTGGGGTCCAAGCTATGCTAAAGACCCTCAGGTGACTTTTATATTTTGGAGGAGTGGATTATTCAACTTTGCACCAGGTCTCAACGCAAGAATGTAACAAAGAACATCCTTTTCTATCTCTTTGCAAGCAAGAGGTCCCACCACGGAAATGTCTTTGACAAATGAAGGAAAGCCAGTTCCCTCCTCCACCTCTGGAAACACATCTGGGGGATGCTAAAGCCCCCATTTCTGGACCAAACCCAAGAACAAAACAATTTGCAGTTGGAAACATTTGCTGGGGGCAACGTGGCACCTGAAAACGAATTTGGCTAATTGTGTATTTGTGTGTGCGTGTGTATATGTGTGCCAAAAGTGGTTTGTTTGTTTTTTTCAAAACAGATGTACTTTTTAAAGTGTTTTTGTTTTTTAAACTAGGGCTCAGCTGATAACTTACCTCGCAAGCATTTCCCTGTTTCTTCCCTGAGCTAAATCTCATTGCAAGCATTATTCATGCTATTTTCTAGGAGCTCTGCTTCTCTGGACCCTGTCTCTCCTCACCTACCCACCCTCCTAAAACTTGGAAAAGTGTCTTTTTTGGGGATTAAACTCTCAGAATGTCAGGGGCAGAGTCAACTGGGAATCCTGGAAGTTCTGGTTCCAAAAAGTTGCTTTTTCCCAACCTTCTGTCCAATGTTTGCTGTGATAACCCACAAGTCTTTTCGATGCTGACTTTGTGATGCTGCATTTCTTCTGTCGATGTAATAGAAACTAAGCGTGCGTGTGTGAGTTGGAAACACACACACTTCTTCAGCCACTCCAAGAAGGCATAAGGGGTAAAGAAGCAGCAGGCACTCTTTGTGGAATAAGGGTTTGTAAGCACAGAAACGATGCAAATATTGGCTATGAAGAGTGTTTTTTAAAATGATTTGGTTGCATCAAGTTAACCCTTTGTGAAATTTAGCATCAAAATGGGATGATACGGGGACCAGCACTAATTATGACATGTGGAGTCTCCTTTGCCTTTGACAAACACTCCAATTTAAGTAGATCCTGTTTGAAACTCTGGATTATGGGAATATCAAAATTCTTCTCCATGTGCATCTAAGGGGCGATCGAGGACTTCAAAAATTTGATAATCAGGTTCAGCGTGTTGTAACCTTTGCATCTTATAGATGCAAGGTTAGGCATGAGTTTGGGTCAAACTTTGCTCCCTCTTAATTATTATTTTTCACCACCTTGGCCAATAGCCATTTAATTTTTTTAAAAAAGAATTAAATGACATTTTCAAGCCTTGACTGGCTTTTACATCAACTGCTTCCCTTTTTCACTGCCAGTTTCTACATTGAGGAAAACGGGTCTGGTATCAGTTCCCAATCACTCTTACCACAAAGTAAGGGCTCCCATGAAATACACAAAAGTCACATGTTTTATTATATAGAGGGAAAAAATCACAATCTTTCCACCTTCACCTCTCATATTGGCGGGAGTGCCTGTGCTTATGGTCAAATCCTGCTGCATAGCTGTCCTGTTTAAGTGATTTTTTTAAAAAAAAAATCTCAAGGAGGAACACTGGATTGCCCTGTTACACAGATGTTCCCCATGCGGTGGCCATGTTCTTACTAGTTTTAATGCGGGTGTGTAAGTGCTTCACCCTCTTTCTCTCCTGTATGTGTGTGTTGCGTGTGTACAGTTATACATATATAAATATTTCCCCATATGTAGATAATGTTTGAACGAGTCTGATCCATAGGGATATACTATTTGCGTGTGTGTGCGTGGGGGGGGGCACTTTTCAAACTTTCCTGTCTTTTCTTATGAGAGTTCACTCATTCTGGTTTGGGAGGTTTTGCCTCGTTTTCCTCCCCTGAATAGATGTGAAAGGGGCAAAACTGAAGATTTTTTCTTTTCCTAATAAATTTCATATGCAGATCTTCCGTTGTCTGTGTTTTTGAAACTTCCCTGGAGGTAGAGCTGGGTTGGGGGCTGACAGTGGCTTAGTGGTTAAGACGCTGTGCTTGATGGCTGGAAGGCTGGAGATCAGCAGTTTGAGGCCTGAGTGTTGGGCGACAGATTGGGCTTCTGTCATCTGTTCCAGTTCTTGCCAACTTAGCAGTTTGAAAGCAAGACATTGCAAGTAGATAAATAGGTATCACTTCTGTGGGAAAGGTAACAGCATTCTGTATGCTCCGGTGTCTAGTTCTACAGACAGCGCTGGCTCTTTGGCTGCAAACGGAGATGAGCACTAAACCCTAGAGTCAGATACAACTGGCTTTTGAGCAAGGATGACCATTACTTTTATCCTAAATTGGATGGTGGAGGATAGAGGTGCCTGGAGGACAATGGTCCATAGGGTCCCAAAGGGTTGGAATCAACTGTGTGACTGAATGACAACAAAATTTCCACCGAGCACATCACTCTACAGTCCAAATGTTCGGAATCATTTATTTAGTTATACTGTTTTGCCTTATGAAAAGCGTATCTCTTTAGTCATTCTGTGAAAACCACAATTTCTATCCATATCCTACTCCAAGGCACAGTTATTTATTGTATGTTATCAGCAGACTGGTCCAAAATAATTGGAGACAGTATTTTACCCTGAGGGTAAATAAAGCAGCATTTTATTGCTTTAACTAACGAGCTTGTGGTGTCTTATCAAGAAAGCACAATTAAGCAGTAGAGAAGTTGGCCTTTCATCCTCTTACACATGGAAATGTAAAACCAAAAACCCTCCGCCTTAACGGAGGTTGCATTCTACCTGGAGTGGCCAATTGGCCCAATCCTGGTTACATGATTCTTACATGATGCTTGGAAGTTTTCCCAACTCTTTATAATGAGTGTCTAAAACTAATGCCAAGCCACCAATATGTTCTGGGTCATCATGACCTTGCTTTCTTCCTATGAGCATGTTATTTATATGTCCTACGCTGCAATTAAATTTCCTTTATTACATCATATTATTTCTAACTATTTATTTTATTTATTTATATCATGCCCATCTGGGATATTCTCCCACTCTGGGCGGTGTACAACTATTTTTTTAATTATTATTTTTACAACAACAGTATAAAATTAAACGTAAACAGTAAACCAAATCGGGGGGGAACAATTAACAATATTTCCTTGTTTTTGTCTCATGCTTGTCCTAACCAGGAGTTACAGAACTGTTAACGTGACTTTGTCACTGTTAATCTGGTAGCCTTCTAGGTCGTTGAGCTGTCCAACGAGTGGTTGACCACTCTCTCCGGTGAGTTCCCATGCCCAAGCAGAGATTTGAACTCAGACCTCCCAAGTAGTTCTAACCTTAGGCTCTATCCATTGGACCGCATTGGCTTTCATAGCAACTATGAACCACAAACAACTTGCAGACACAGAGCACAATGCAAATATGAGCCATTTGTCGTCCTCGTCGGCTGCTACTCGTATCCAAGCATACATTTCCCCTGGAAGTCATTTTCTCAGTTGATGGACGTGTCTCTCAATACTGGCATGAAACATGCGACCACACACATTACACTGAATAGGGTGGAGGGCATCGTTGAGTTTGACAAAGTTTCCATGCTTGTCGTTTAGCCTCTTCATGTCTGCAGTGTTCTCCTTCAAAGTGATCGGTAGCAGCAGAGATGGTTTGCCGATCTACGGCCACTGCCTCCCAGGTTTGTGGGTTTACACCTGACACCTTCATGGTTTGTTTCAGCTGGTCCTTATAACGCTTCAAAGGAGCTCTATGAGGTTTTGTACCAGAGCTAAGTTCCCCATCTATACCTATAAAATGGTGCGTTAACCGTTGGAATGTGACAAAGGATGTTGCACCAGGCCCCACTAGCCCGTAATGGGCCTCCGTTCACTCGCCCGAACCCGGTTCGCAGGTAACTGTCGGGTTGAAATTTTCGACCCGGGGGCAGGAGCCCCCCAGTCGCAAACAAAAAAAGGGAACTTCAATTCCCAATGTTCATTGCGCCGCGCTGCGCCAGAGCCAATCAGGCTGAGCGGCACGGCAAAAGGAACGTTCGGAAACGCGTTGCGGCCAATCAAAAAAAAGCCGCAGGAAAAAACCGCCACAGTAAGCAAACACGCGCAGGCAAAACTACAAGCCCCAGCATCCTGAGCGCCATTAGTGCGCCAAACGCTGAGGTGGCCTGCGTGCGAAAAATAAAAGTAAAAAAAAAAACGCCCGCCGCCGCTGCCCTTCTTCCCCACGAGCCAGCCAACATGGCCCGTGGGGGAAAAAAAAGAACCCCCCCCGCCGCCGCTGCCCTACCTTTCGACGGGCAAGCCGGCGCAAGAAAAATAAAAGTTAAAAAAAACCACCACCGCTGCCCTTCTTCCCCACGGGTCAGCCAGCATGGCCTGCGGGGGGAAAAAAGGAACCCCCTGCCGCCACTGCCCTTCTTCCCCACGTGCCAGCCAGCATGGCCCGTGGAGAAGAAAGCAATGAAAGCACACACACACACCCCGCCATTGCCCTTCCTTCCCACGGGCCAGCCAGCATGGCCCGTGGGAAAGACCCCCCCCCACCATTGCCCTTCCTTCCCACGGGCCAGCCAGAATGGCCCATGGGAAAGAAAGCCCCCCGCCGCCGCTGCCCTTCCTTTCGATGGGCAAGCCGGCGCAAGAAAAATAAAAGTTTTAAAAAAAAAACGCCGCCACTGCCCTTCTCCCCCACGGGCCAGCCAGCATGGCCCGCGGGGGAAAAAAGGGAACCCCCCGCCGCCGCTGCCCTTCTTCCCCACGGGCCAGCCAGCATGGCCCGCAGGGGAAAAAAGGGAACCCCCCGCCGCCGCTGCCCTTCTTCCCCATGGGCCAGCCAGCATGGCCCGTGGAGAAGAAAGCAATGAAAGCATACACACACACCCCGCCATTGCCCTTCCTTCCCATGGGCCAGCTAGAATGGCCCATGGGAAAGAAAGCCCCCCCCCGCCAATGCCCTTCCTTCCCATGGGCCAGGCAGCATGGCCCACAGGAAAGAGAGCCACCCCCCCTGAAAAAGTAAACACAAAAACACAAAACAAAAACAATCAAAACCACTCAAAAATCCAAAAAGGAAACACAAAAACAAACAAGAAAAAACACACAGACCCCCCCCCCCCAAAAAAATCCAAACCACCACCACCATCACCCAAAAAAACCAGAGAGCTTACCAAAAGACGTCTTCTATCCATGAGGAACTTACCGGAAGCGACACCCAGAGGACAGAAGAGAACAATTATAGAGAGGAAGAAAAGCTCACCACCCCCACCCAGAGGCCAAAAGAGAAAAAACAGTCAAAAATATTGAAAATAAGATTAATTCCAAAATTAATCAAATAAATTATAAAAACATTAAAAAAATAATCACACTAATCTCAAAAAATACCAAAAAAAAACCAGAAATCACATTTCACTCAAAAAACCAAAAGAAAAAAGAAAAAAGCGTAAAAATAAAGATTTAAAAAACCAAAATTAAATTTTAAACTAAATTAAATTAAATTAAATTAATTAAATTAAAATAAAATTTGCATAAACTTAAAACAAAAACCTTCAAAAACCAATATAAAGAGCCCAACACGCAAAAAAAAAACGCAAAAAAACACTGGGAGCGCAAGTCCGCCGCAGGCGGACGCAGCACCTCGAAGCCACAAAATCACAAAACCTTACAACACCATTTAAAACAGCCCAGCACCATTGGTTCAAGAAAGAAAAAAACGGAACCCTTTACTATCCAACACAATTTTAAAAAGCCCGGCACCACCGGGCAAAATATGCTAGGAAAGAATATGATGAGGAAGCATGGAACCATCCATATGGCAAACATGCCCTATTCATCTAAGACAGTCATGGTGAACCTTGGCATTCCAGTTGTTCTCGGACTTCAATTTGTACATGCAATAAACCCATTCATGTGGATTCACAGGAGCTTGTGCTTCTGGGAATTGAAGTCCAAGAACAGCTGGAGTGCCAAGGTTCGCCATAACGGCTGCAGTGGCTTGGTAACGGGGTGGCCCTTGAAGCTCAATCAGGGCCAGATTGGTGGAGGTCCAAACTACAAAATGGGCAGAACTTGGGCCTAATTGGCATCTGGTGTCAGAGCTGGCCCTGCCATTAGACAGAGTGGGACAATGGCCTCAGTCAGCAGATAGTAGGGGGACGGCAGCTGCAGGCTGCCAAGCATTTCCTTTTAGGCTCTCCGCACCAGGAGGTTAGGTACATGGAGGCCACAGGGTCTGGACCCATGATGGTGAACCTTGGCACTCCAGATGTTCCTGGACTTCAATTCCCAGAAGCCCAAGCACTCTGTGAATCCACATGAATGGGTTTACTGCAATTCATCCGGCCTACATTGCCCTCGTCACTCCCGGAAGTGGAAGTAAAACGCGCCTGTACGGAGGAAGAGTCTTAACCATACGGGTGCGTTTTACTTCCGCTTCCGGAAGCGACGAGAGCAGCGTGGGCAGGATGAATCGCAGTAAACCCATTCATGTGGATTCACAGGGTGTTTGGGCTTCTGGGAATTGAAGTCCAAGAACAGCTGAAGTGCCAAAGTTCGCCATCACAAGTCTAGGCTGAGCCTCCTAAATTGCGCCAATGAGGAGGAAGGGGACGGTGCTTCATCAACCACCACCCCAGTCACCTTCTTTATGGAGGGGAAATGGGATGGCAAGATGCCAACCTGCCCAACCTGCCCTCTGCCTCAGGCAGCAGAATGTCTTGGGTGGCTGCACTTTTAGGCTTTGGGCTCTGACTGGGGCTGAAGAGTGTGCCAACCAAATGGGGCCAAATAAAGAGGAAATTTTACGACTGAGCAGCCAAAGCAAAGCAAAGCAAAGCTGCCCTGCATCACCGTGGCGGAGCCTTGAAAAAGCTGCCGCCGTTGGCGTTCCGGAGCTGCCGCCGCATCTTGGCTTCCTCCTCTGGCCTCGCTGGTCAGGGGAGGTTGGAGCGCAGCTGCCCTTACCACCTCAGCTCCCTTCCCTGGCCCGGTTGGTCAGGGGAGGTGGGAGAAACCAGCTGTGCCGTATCCTCGGTGAGGGACGTGAGGACGTTTGAGCCTTGGCTCCGTTCATGGTCGTTTCTGAGCCATGGGGCTCCGTCTATGGGCATTGAACAGTGGGGACTCCATTCGGGGACACTTAGTAGCCAAGGATAATGTTTATCTAATTTTGTCAGCATTAGTATTTAAATAGCATTTTTATATGATATGTAGTTGCTTTGTAAACCTTGTAAGTGTGAATTTTGTATAATTTTACTGTAGCCCTGTTCGCATAATATAATACTGTACTTTATTTTATTTATTTTGGAATAGTTTAGGGATTGTTTATTTTATTGTAATGTGTATTATATTGCATATTGTGCTTATGCTTAGATAGATATCAATTTTGCTTGCATTTTTCACTGTATATTGTATTTTCAGTTATGTTGTAATGCCGCCCAGAGTCGGCCATGTGCTGAGTGGGGCGGGGTACAAATTAAAATTGGAATGGAATTACACTTACATAAAATGTAAAAATGTGATTAAATAAATAAATCCCACCCCATAGCACTTAAGTGTACTCTCTGGGCGGTTCACAAGATAATTAGCATTTTTGCCCCCAATATACTGGGTCCTCATTTTACCAACCTCGGAAGGATGGAAAGCTGAGAGAATCAACCTTGAGTCCGGCCAGGATCGAACTCACAACCTTTCGTTTGCAGCACGTCAGTTTAACCACTGCGCCACCGACAGAGTCCAATAAACAGATAACCTCGCAGAGCTAAACTGTTGGCGAGGTTATTTGTTTTGGACTCCAATCTCCACAATGCCCGTCACAGCATAGTTTCCCGGAGGCATTCTGGGAGGTGTAGTTTCCCACCCATAGCCAGCTGCGTGCCATGAGACCATGGAGGTATTAAAAACAGGAGATGGCACTACAGGCTTCATGCTGTAAATTTTTGAAGCCAGTGGGCGTGGCCTGCCGCCATATTAGGTGGACCAAAACATTAGCAGACAGACTACCGTTTACGATTGCTTCTTGTGTTGGAGGGGGTGTGTGTGGATTTGATCCCCTCTCCTGGGTCCCCTGGGTTGGGGGAGTTGGGGGGACAAAAGGGGTCTGTCCCCCCCAACCCTTCTGGACACAGGGGAGTCAGCGGAGAGGGGGATCGCAACAACCCCACCCACTGATATTAAAGGGGAAACCACAATCTACTTTCACGACTCCACACAAGCAAAGCACCCTAAGGCAATGTTTTGGGCCAACTAACATGGCGGACTGTCAGATTAGTCGGCTTCAAGTTTGTGACGTCATGTCATCTGTTTTTATACGGTACCTCCATGCCTAGATGCTTAGAAGGGGCGGGATTTTGGAGCTGATGGACAGATGGGATGCGCAATGGTTTGGTGCTGCGGTGGCAGTTGGAATTTCAAACCGCCCGACCAACGCTCCGAGGAGGCGGGGCTGAAAGCGGGGCAGCCAATCCAGCGAGGGCCTCGGCCTGAGTGACAGAGCGAGGCGTGTGAAGAGACCCGACGCTGCCTGAGTGTGGCAGTTGGGATTCTGGATGTGGCGGGAAAAAAAGGGCTGAGGCGAAGTGGTTGCCTCAGGCTTCTCGCCTTTTCTGCGCCCACAGCGGGGCATGTCGGGCTCTGGGACGCGGCTGCTCCTGGTCCTCCTCGGCCTGGGTGGGTGGAAGAGGGGGGATGGGGGGGGCTGCCCTTGAACCTGGGTGTCAAGTGAAGTCACAAGCCTCTGAGCATAAGCAGAGTGCCTTCCCCTTATTAATCATAATAGCTATAATTAATAACAAGGGCCTCCTACTAAGCCTATTCTGAATTAGGGCTGCACAGGACTAAGTAGGCTGAGTCTCTTCTCTCAGGGAGCCTGAGGAGAATCGAACACCCAACCTTTGGCTCGTGGTCAAGCATATCAGAATAAACAAAACAAAAAATGTAGTACTGTACTTTGAAGCCTGTTATATTTTAATGTTAGCTTTCATATAAATCAAGTCTGAAGAAGTGGGCTTGATCCACAAACGCTAACATTAAAATACAGTACAGTAATACCTCATACAAAGTCCGCTTCGTACAACATCGAATTCATACCACATCGCCTAATTCCTTGAAAAAAATTGCCTCATACAAAGTCACTGCGAGTTTGTATGAGGCATTGGGGTTTTTCCCAGGTGGCATTGTGCCTGGGCAGTATAAAAGGCAGGACACATGCGTGCATTGCTCTTGTGGGTTTTGGACAAGGCGAAGAGTGTTTAGGAGTGGTTTTGAGCGCGATTTTGGATTTTTTTTTATTTTTTCATCAGAATTTTTAGAAGCATTCCTGGGATTTTTGCAGCATTCTTCAGGTTCTTGGACAATCAAGGTTGTTTGACACGTTTTTGTAATGTATTTAGCCTTTAGACAATGATTTCTTAAAGTTCTGTCAGTTTCCTGTCTGTTTCCATTACTTTGTCCTGAAGTCTGTGCTGTTACAGTACAATTTATCTCTATGGAAACAACGTTGTACGAGGCAGCACAGCAAGGATTTGGACGTTGTATGAGGCATCGCGGCTAGGATTTTGCATGCCTCATACAAAGTCCAAATCCGTATAAAGTCCAAACTTGTGGAACCAAGTTTGGACGTTGTATGCGGTATCATTGTAGTCTTCAAAGTGCTACAGCGTTTTGTTTTGTTCTATGATATGCTTGAAACACAGGCTAACAAGGCTACTATTCCAAAAATAAAAATCTGTGGGTCCGAAAGTCCCTCCAGGCTTGCACTGTTACCCTACCTAGGTAAAGATTTCAAAATGGTAGCCACGTTAAGTCTGTGCAAGCATATCAGAGAGTAAACAAAATAAGACAAACAACGTGGTGGCACCTTAAAGACTAATTACTGTATTTTGGTGGGTGTTTTCATGGATCAGACTTGATCCATGAAAGCTTATTCTTTTTCTTCTTTCGTGTCCATTCTGGTGTTCAAGATTATCCAGCAAGATTGCCATCCCCAGGGTATGCCCGATAGTATCCACAATCTTCGAGGAGGCTCTTTCAGTGTACCATGAAAGCGAACATCAAAATACAGCAGTTAGTCTTTACGGTGCCACAATGGGGATTTTTTAAAAAAACATATCTTTGTTTTGTTTTATCTCCTTCTTAGGGCAGTGTTGGCAAACCTTGGCACTCCAGCTGTCCTTGAACTTCAATTCCCAGAAGCCCAAGTCTCTGTGAAACCACACGAAAGGATATGCATCTGCGCGTTAAACCCATTCGTGTGGATTCACAGAGACTTGGGCTTCTGGGAAATGAAGTACAAGGATACCTGGCGTGACCTAGGTTTTCAAAAACCGGTTGTTGTTCTTTGAGAATCATTAGCAACACAATTTTTAAAGTAGAGGCATTTCCTTTTTTTTCTTAGTTTGCCTATTGCAAACTAGCCAGGTAAGTTCCCTTCCCATTTTAGAGATGAGCACCAAATACAAAGAGACTTCTCCCCATGCACACCTGTTTGGGAGAAAGCCCCACTGGAAGCAACAGGTATTTCTTCTGTGAGTATATGTGCAAAAGATAAGGACAGATTTTTACACATCTGCAAACTCGGTGTGGGGTTTGTTTGCAAGTATGTGTGCCAAGGAGCTGGTCACAGGGACTGCTTCCAACTGGCTTTTGAGAAATTTATGTACAGTATTTGTATACAGGAGTGGCCACAAGCAAGCCACTCTGGGCAGTGCAATGTGCTATAATTAAAGGTCTAGTTTATTTTTTTAAAAAAATGTAAACAACCAGCTATAGATACAAATCCAAAAGGCAAGGGTTACAAAATAATTTACTGTTGTGTACGTACAATGCTGCTTCATATGAATGTACAATGTTGCTTTAAGAAATGTATGAATGTAACCTAGCCACAATCACAATGTAACCCAGCTGTTAAAGGAACGCGAGCAAGCTGCCTATAGAGGGCAGCTGCGAGTGTTCAACTCACATGGTTATCATTCCTCAAATCACCTGCAGCCGTGGGAACTTCCCGCAGCAACAAACTACTACTGATCCACCACCGAAGATGGGCGTGACCCGGATGACGTCACGCCGGTAGCGGCCAATGAGCTACCATGCAGCCAAGTTCAAATGTGTTGTACCACTGTATATAATGTGAGATACCTCCGCCATTACCACATGTTCGTTCTGATCATCAACCAATAAACCTGTGTTAGTCCATACTGCGACTCCTTCTATGTCTCCTGGAAAAGACACAAAATTGGCAACGAGGATGGGATCGATGGCGAATCCCAAGGTCAAGGCGTACCAGTTCGATGTGAGCGAGCCCAAACAATGGGAGCTCTACGAGTGCCAGTTTCAGCACGCGATGGAAGCCGCGGGCGTCGCCGCCGCCGCGAAGATGCGCTCCCATTTCCTGGCCCAAGTGGGGCCAGCCACGCTGCGGATCCTGATGACCCTGGTGGCCCCCAGGAAGGTAGACGAGGTCCCCATCGACCATATCCTGGAGAGACTGGGTGAGCATTTCCAGCCGCCCGTCTCGATCTTCCCAGCACGGGTCGCGTTCCACAGGCGAGACCAGCGACCGGGCGAATCCGTGTCCGCCTACGCGGCGGCCCTCAGGCTTGCGGCGGTCCACTGCCAGTGGGATGACCTGGACCCGGCCCTCCGTGACCACATGTTGTGTGGTCTGAGGGACGAGGAGCTGCAGAGGAGGCTGATGACCCGCGACCAACGCCTCACGTTCAACGAGGTACTGCGGGAGGCCCAAGCAGCCGAGGAGGCCAGAAGCGGGGTGAGACTGTTCAAGTCCCGAGGGGCGTCCGAGAGGGCCAAGTCACCAGTACAGGCGGCCTGGCGGACACCAGCGAAGACGGCCTGGTGGGCCCCCAAGCCGCCCGCCGGCGCAGCAACGTCGTCCGAGGAGTCGTCCACGACAGCGGACCCCTACTCCAGCGAGGACGACGACGTCCAGAGGATCAAGAAGCGTGGTGAGAAGCGGCAGTCCCGAGAACGGCAGGACCGCCGTTGCGACGGTTGTGGGGCGTCCTACGACCGCACAAGGTGCCCGTTTCGAAAGGCCGAGTGTCACAACTGCGGCCGAAAGGGGCACATCGCCCGAGTATGCAGGCGCGGGCGAGTCGAGGACAAGAGGAGTTCCAGCCATCCCCAGACGCACCAGCGGAAGGCAGCCGGCACCAGGAAGGTCGCAGCCAGCTACGATGAGGAAGGCGTGAACCGCGTGGGCCTGGAGCACCGGCGGTTTTTCGTAGAGGTACTGTTGCAAGGGGTCCCAGTGAGGATGGAGATAGACTCGGGGTCATCTTATTCCATCCTGTCCCAAAAAGAGTTCATGCGTATTCCCCCAGACAAGCGGCCCAAACTGCGGGCCATGAGGTCACACCTTCGGGACGTGCAGGGAAATGGGATCCCAGTGTTGGGGGTGGGGAACTTCAGGGTGAAGTTCAAGGGCTACTCTGAGAAACTGCCCCTAGTGGTCCTCAAGGGGGGGAGGTGCTGCCTTTTGGGAACGCAGTGGTTTGCTCCCCTGGGAATCGAACTGTCCGGCATTAACGCCATCGAGACTGACCCAATGCGGGACGTGTGCAACGTGCACCCGGACGTTTTCAAGAAGGGGCTCGGGAAGTACAAGGGGCCCCCGGTTTCCTTCGAGCTGGACCCAGAAATCCGGCCCATCCGCCTCAAACCAAGGAGGGTGCCCTTCGCCCTAAAGGACAAGATCGAGGCAGAACTGGACAAATTGGTGGGGCAGGGGATTTTGGTTCCAGTTGACTCGGCGGAGTGGGAAACGCCAATTGTTACAGCCCTCAAGTCGAACGGGGAAGTCAGGATTTGTGCAGACTATAAATGTACCATTAACAAGGCCATTCGGCCAAATGCATATGCAGTGCCCGTGGTCAGCCACTTGCTGGCCACGTTACATGGGGGGAAGTGTTTTGCCAAGTTAGATCTGGCTCAGGCGTACCAGCAGCTCTCTGTAACCCCGGCTGCTGCCGCCGCGCAAACAATAGTGACGCACAAGGGGGCGTTTAAGGTAACGCGCCTTCAGTTTGGCGTGAATTCGGCCCCCAGAATTTTCCAGTCCCTCGTGGAACGCCTTTTAAAGGGGCTTCCAGGCATCCTCCCATACTTCGACGACGTGTTGATAACGGCGGGGAGCGAATTAGAGTTAGCGAAGAGGCTAGATGGGGTCCTTTCAGTGTTCGAGAGGGCAGGTCTTCGACTGAGGAGGGACAAATGCGTATTCTTTGCGAGGGAGGTCGAGTTTCTAGGTTTTAAGGTAACCCCGGATGGGATCAAACCCTCTGAGTCAAAGGTTGCAGCCGTGAAGAACACCCCTCGCCCCACCGCAAAACCGGAGCTACAGTCATTTCTAGGGCTCCTAAATTTTTATCATACCTTCCTGCCGCGGAAGGCATCAGTCGCGGAGCCACTGCACGCGCTGCTCAAAAAGGACGCGGTTTGTCGGTGGGGGGACAGGCAGGAGAGAGCATTCAAAGAGCTTAAGTCACTCCTGTCTTCGGACGCTGTCCTGACCCATTTCGACCCGAAAAAACCAGTGGTCTTAGTCTGTGATGCGTCCCCAGTGGGGGTGGGGGCAGTCCTGTGCCACGTGTTGGAGAGCGGGAGGGAAGCCCCGGTAGCGTACTACTCCAGGTCCCTCTCAAAGGCCGAGCGCAATTACGTGCAAACTGATAGGGAGGCCCTAGCCATCATCGCCGGAACGAAAAAGTTCCATGACTTTTTATACGGCCGCGAGTTTACGGTAGTGACCGATCACAAACCACTTTTGGGGATCTTCACTACTGGCAAACCCACACCGCAAATTCTATCCCCCAGAATGCTGCGTTGGGCCATTTTCCTCAACGCCTACCAGTATGAGCTGGTCTATCGCCCAGGGAAGGAGATCTCCCACGCGGACGCACTGTCCCGATCTCCCCTCCCAAGCGTAGGGGACCCCACATGCGAGGTAGAGCAGGATCACCAAGTGCTACTGATCGAGTCTCTCGACTCACCCCCCATTGTCCCAGCCGACCTCGCCAAAGCCACGGCGGCCGACAAGATGCTGGCCCAAGTTAGTTCCTGGGTTAGGAAGGGCTGGCCCGCGACTCCCCCCGATGAAGAGTTCAGGCCATTTTTTAGGCGCAGAGTAGAGCTGTCGCTGGAAAGGGGCTGCTTACTCTGGGGCCAGCGGGTAGTTATCCCAGAGAAGCTGAGGGCCAAGGTACTGAGACTACTGCACACCAGTCACCCCGGGATCGTGCGCTCCAAGGCTCTGGCCAGGAGTTTCTTTTGGTGGCCCCAGATAGACGGGGACATAGAGCGTTTAGTGGGCACGTGTGAGAGCTGCCAAAGCTCTCGGCCCGAGGAGTCCCGGTTGCCCCGTAGGGAATGGGATACGGCCCGCGGGCCATGGTCCCGGATCCATGTCGACTTCGCTGGCCCCTTCCGCGGGTCCATGTTCCTGCTGGTAGTCGACTCCTACTCCAAGTGGTTGGAGGTAATCCCCATGAACAGTACCTCCTCCGCCGCAACCATCAAGCAGTTGCGCAAGCTTTTTGCCTGCTTCGGCCAGCCAGACGTCCTTGTTAGCGATAACGCTAGTACCTTCACGTCTGCAGAATTCAAGACGTTTATTGAGCGGAACGCCATCACCGCTGCCCCGTTTCACCCCGCCACAAACGGTCAGGTAGAGCACCAAGTGCGCACTACGAAAGACGCACTGCGGCGCATGGGTCCCAGGGAGTTGAACCTTCATTTGTGCCAGTTCCTCATCTGCTACAGAACAACCCCCTTAGCTTCAGGATTTTCCCCAGCCGAACTCCTCATGAGGAGGCGTCCGGTAACACTTTTTGACCGGATGGATCCGTCCAGGGTGGAGGATGAAGGGAGAAACATAAACATAGGGGGAGGGAGCTCCAAAAGTTTTTCGGCAGGGGACCCGGTTCACTGCAGGAACTACGCGGCCTCGGGGCCAGCGTGGGTTCCAGGGACAATCATTGAGCAGACGGGGCCAGTATCCTACAGGGTCGAGACTAGCTCGGGTCTACTCTGGAGAAGGCACGCCGACCAACTCAGAAGGCGAGTCACCAGTGAAGGGGAATCAGCGTTAGGGTCCTCCCCCACCCGCATTACCCAAGGGGGAGACATGGCGGAACCCGCGGATATAAATGCATATCCAGGGTTCTCAACCACAGAGGAGGATACTTTGAAAGAGAGGGATCAGTTTGATTATGATTATGAGTTGCAGTACCAGGGGGGTGTAGCGGAGTGGTCCCCCACCCGTCCTAGCGAAAAGAGGGGTTTCAGTTCAGCCCCTGGTACCTCCAGTCCCCCCAGTCCTTTTGTGTTAGAATATACCATAGCTCCAGCTCCCCGGAAGCCAACACCCCCAAGGCAGGCATCGGGGGGGGGGGGAGTCCACCCACCGCAGTCCCCGGAACTCCCAGGCAGGGAACGGGGGGTGGCGAGACAACGAGGGTCTCTTCGTCGGTCCCGAGATTCGTGCTGGGGGGGACCCCTAGCTCCTCAAACGGTAGGCAGGAGTTCACTTCCCAACTGTTCATTCCATTCCCTTCCCCTAATGCAAGGTTACCACAGAGCCCACACCGAGCCACTAACGAGTCCCCCCTTTCCATTGCAGGACAGGACTCCGCAGAGCCAGGCTCCCCTGTATTAAGCCAAGCGGCCGCTCGCCCCAGGCGCACGTGCGGCAAGCCACAATGGTTGAGGGACTTCGTCCCATCCTAGGGGGGAGGGATGTTGTGTATGTACAATGCTGCTTCATATGAATGTACAATGTTGCTTTAAGAAATGTATGAATGTAACCTAGCCACAATCACAATGTAACCCAGCTGTTAAAGGAACGCGAGCAAGCTGCCTATAGAGGGCAGCTGCGAGTGTTCAACTCACATGGTTATCATTCCTCAAATCACCTGCAGCCGCGGGAACTTCCCGCAGCAACAAACTACTACTGATCCACCACCGAAGATGGGCGTGACCCGGATGACGTCACGCCGGTAGCGGCCAATGAGCTACCATGCAGCCAAGTTCAAATGTGTTGTACCACTGTAAATAATGTGAGATACCTCCGCCATTACCACATGTTCGTTCTGATCATCAACCAATAAACCTGTGTTAGTCCATACTGCGACTCCTTCTATGTCTCCTGGAAAAGACACAAAATTTACAGAGAGAATGGCAACTATATTGTCACTCTATATCAGTGAAACAATAATATTGGCTCAGAACAAAAAAAAAATCTCAGAAGTCCCTGAAAGCTTCCCTAAAGAGAGCCATCGTCAGCTGGTTTTTTTTTAAAGCATTGCAAAGATGGAGCCAACCAAATTTCTGTGGAAAGGATGTTCCATAAAAAAGGACTCACCATGGAAAAGGCTCTTTTCCTTGTCTTCAATTTCTTTGCTTCCTCGGGGTTGGGAACCCTCAGACCAGGCATTAATGAAGGGTGAATTTCCTAGGCAGAAACACTCGGAAGAAACCTTCCATGTCAGCTCATTATTGTATGGATCTGTATTGTTTATTTTATTTTAGTTGTTTTATTGTTCAATCTGATTTTAGTTTATTGCAAGCTTTAAGTTATGGTTTATCCGAAATGCAGAGAAAACAAACAAATAGATACATAAAATAATCCCGCTATGCTTTTGATTGGGCTTTGAATCTGAGGAAGAAATAAAATAATATACTTGCAGATCATTAGAAGAAGAAAGCATTGCTCGAGTGAGTAATTAGAATGCAAATTAAGCTGGTGTTTAATGCTCTTTTTTTAATTTGCCAACTATGGATGATTAGAAAAACTTGTGGGATTTTTGAGAATAAAACCCATGAGGTACTAGTCTCCCTCTATTCAACCAGCATTAATTAGACCACATCTAGAGTCCTGTGTCCAATTCTGGGCATTGCTCTCTAAAAAGATGCAAACAAATTAGAGCAGGTACAGAGAAGGACAACAAGGATGATCAGAGGCCTGGAAACCAAGCCCTAGGAGAAAAGATTGAAGGAACTGGGCATGTTTCACCTGGAAAAAAGGCGATTGAGAAGGAATAGGATGATGGCACTCTTCAAATACTTGAAAGATCATCATAAAGAGGAGAAGGGGCAGGATCTGTTCTCCATCATCATCCCAGAGAGCAGGATGCATAATAATGGCCTGAAACTACAGGAAGCCAAATAAAGGCTGAATATGAGGGGGAAATTCTGAACGGTTAGAGCAGTAGGGCGGTTTTTGTGTTTGGGAATCAAGACAATGGAAACGGCTGTAAGCTAGCCTAACACATCTTTATTGCATGGAGTACAGTACGAACATGTGGTAATGGCGGACAAACAGCTCTTTTTATACGGTGGCTATCCAATTGAATATGGCTCTTCGACAGGCATTGGCTGCTGTCCAAGTGACGTCATCCTTGGTCACGCCTTTCTTGTCCAGGTGAGGTGAAGGCATTTGAGTAATGTGATCCATGTGAGCTGGGCGCTCGCTATTGCCCCCGGTGGCCATTAGCTCGCGTCCTCATACAGAAGGTTACAGTGTTACCTGTACCCATTCGTGTGGTTACAAATACATTCAATACACTACATTCAATACACAACAGCGGTGGAAACAACTGCCTCAGGGGTTGGTGAGATCTCCACTATTGGAAGCATTCAAGAGAGAATTGGACAACCCTCTTTCATATCTGATTTGGATTCCAGCCTTGAGCAGGAGTGGGGGTTGTCGGACTCCATGGCCTAAAAGGCCCCCTCATTTGGCCTTAAGAAGGGGCTCCCAGTTGGCTCAGAGATGGGAGTTAGCTTGACCTTGGAGCTACCACCTGCTCCATGAATCTAGCTGGAAACACAGTACATGAATTGCAAGTGCCAGGACAAACCTTTTATGTTACTTTGAAATTGCTTTTCTTTCCAGGCTTTGTGGGAGCTGCAGACTCCCTGTACTCTGAAATTGTTGTACCAAGAATTCTCAGAACCCATGCTATGGTAAGGATAAGAAAACATTGATTTAAGGCGGGGTGCCCAAACATTTTGGGCAATGGGCCGGACACTTGGTTCTGGGGTGCCCAAACTACAGTCCGGGGCCCAGATCTAGCTCTGATGCCAATTCATCCGGCCCACACCACCCTCATCACTCCCAGAAGCGGAATTAAAACGCTTCTGGGAGCGATGAGGGTGGCATGGGCTGGATGAATTGGTGTCGGGGGCCGGATACAGCCCCCGGGGCATAGTTTCGGCACCCCTGATTTAAGGCATTGCAACAGTTCTGTGTTTTGTTTGCACAAAGGGAGATAGAGCAAAATGACAACCTCTTTGCAAACTACTACACATAATTTGATCTTCCACATGGCACACCCCTTTTGCACATAAATTGACATGCCATTACCTACATTGATTTGATTGGTATCTGATTCTTGATCTCTGGGGAACTATAATTCCATCTCTCCCCTGCTCCATTTCTTTCTAAATAAATTGAAACATTAAAAACTCTAATCTTTTCTTTAGCATTCCCTATCCAGTGGGTTAAAACAACCTGCCTGTCCTTATAACTACTATTTTGTAGTTTTGTGGTCCCTTGAGAAGTGGGCTGTTGATTGCCTAAATGAATAAATACATCTGGACTAGTTGAAGCCCATATAGATGGATGAGGTAGTAATACATTCCTCAAACATATAGTTAAATTGGATTGAATGATGATATATTAACTGCCATCAAATAATCTCCATCATATGTCAACCCTCCTAGATTTTTCTAGATATAAAAAGTCGTGTACCAATTCCTCTTTTTTGGTGGCAGTCTGCCATCGTCCTGCATCTTGCCCAAGACCACATTAACACCATCAGCCACATACCCCTTGGGTGACCTTGGCTGGTTCTCCTAGAAGGCAAAATGGAGAATTTGAATTCCTGAATCCTGGTGTGCTCCAACCCACTTAGCCATACCAGCTTTAAAAGTCTCTGTAGTTAAGCCTTTCAAACTGCTAGGTTGGCAGGAGCTGGCACAGAGACAGGAGCTCACTCCATAGTGCAATACTCGAGAATCGAACTCCAACTTTCCAGTCTTTGAGTTCAGCATCTTAACCACTTGAGCCACAACATTCCATGCACTCCGGTGTTGAGAAATGCCTGCCACATGTCCATGGAAACACCTGCAGGTGCAGGCAGTGCTGGCTCTTTGGCTATAAACAGATATGAGCACTGAACTCTAGAGTTAGATATGACTGGTTTACGAGCAAGGGCAACCTAGTTAAGCCTACGTAAAAGCCAGAGCAATCCAAAATGGAAATGAGGCTTCTTTTCTTTTAAAAACAAACATTTGAATGCAAACTATATAGATGGGCCAGGGGGGGATGCAGAAGAGTGCAAGAATACTGTAAAACTAATGTACTGTGAGAATTAATTTATTATAATGTAGGCTGAACTAGTTTGGATTCCAAGTAATTGTGTTTTTCATTTGAATACTTTCAGAAAGAAATATCTTATTTGATTCAAATCAAAGGGAAAGGGAGGATTCTTCACCTTCAACAACAGTAAGTGTCCCCCCCCCAAGGATTTGTGTTTTGATTGGAATGGCGTGGGACTTCTATTATTAAAGATGGTTAGAAATAACTGAAAGGAACCGAATTAAGAATTTAAGTATTTAGTTGCATATCAATGCTACCTGTAATTTGATAAGCAGAAAGCAAGAGAGCCAAAACGATGCACAAGTTTTGTAATGGTTTAGTTCATTTTCTGATGATTTTGGAACTGTGTCGAGACAGTAAAAACTAGTTTGTTTCTATAGTTAATGAATTTGCAGCTTTGGTCATGGCTATGAGCATGCATATCTTGAAAATAATTTCCTTAGAATTGGTGGGACCACAAAATTAATTATTTGATGTTTGGGGCACTGCCAGTATAATCTTGTTGCTTTTGACCTTCTGTCTACAGATAAGAGAGACAGAAAATAAAATGTCAGCCTAGAATCTAATTCAGATTAAAAGCAGCAGTAGCTTATAGTCAATAATCAGTGTTGATCCACGAAACAGTTTACATGGGAAATACCAGCTAAATTCCTGTTTCTCCCTTTTTACAAGCAGGTCCTTTATCTTTCGGAATATGCCTATTTACACTTTTGATCTAGACAGAAACCGTCAAGAAAATCGTCCACATATTAAGGTATTTTTTGCTTCATCTTTGCAGATTTCATTTTCTAAATTTCTGAATCTGGCCTACCTTATTTTTAATGCCACTTTTTTACCCCATCTGTGTAAGGGTTAAGAGCCCTAAGGCACAGTGGTTAAACTGCTGTACTGCAGCCCAAACTGCTGAAGTTGTGAGTTTGATCCTGATGGGGATCAAGGTTGACTCAGTCTTCCATCTTTCCGAGGTCGGTGAAATGAGTACCCAGCATGTTGGGGGCAACATGCTAATTAACTTGTGAACTGCCCAGAGAGTCCTTTAATTGTTATGAGGAATTATATATAAGTATAATTGCTATTGTTATTGTCATAATGTGTAGTTAACTGTGAGCAGGGAAAGCTGTTACATCTGTTTGTTCTTCTTCATAAAGGGCACATGTCACCCTCCCCAACCACCTCTGACCAATTAAAAGAGGAGGTCACTTCTAGAAGTGGGGGACTATAATACATCTGGAGAGCACCAGGTTGTAAAACAGCTGCATTAATGACGTTGAGAGGGGAACCCCTTCTCACTGAACTGTGAATAATAAATAAATCACTTTTCTTGGTGACTTCTTCATCTATAACTAGTCATTTCTTCACAAAAGATGTCTCACAAAATAGTTGGTAACAATTAGGATGCTTTTGGAAATACTAATGGCTCATATAGTGTACAAAAATACAGCTCTGATTGCTCAATCAGGGTTAACAATTATAATTATCCCAATATTTTTATGCTGCTCTGATATTTTCATGTCTCCAAGGTTCGTTTCACTGGGTATTTCTGAAATATACTGTTGCCTTGTGCTCTTTTAGTTTTTGCTAATATTAAACTGGAGTGGCAAAATATTTACCTATGATGCCTACGTTGAGAAAAGGGCAGGACAGAAATAAACTAATTAAAATGTGTGAAGGAGATGCACATGTGAAGCAAGAGGGCTTCCTCTGTCGAACCCTTTTCTAGTCAGGAAGGGGCTACTGCCTGCAGTTCATCTCTCTTAAGGCAGCCACAGGAGGCTATGGCTGTAGAGTTGCAGTTGCCATCATCAATAATTGTTTTATGTGTCTGATTAGCAGCCTAAAAATGATAGCAAATTGGGAAGGGATTTAGGGTCACATGACACATTAAGAGTAATCCAAACGGTATCTTCTAGTATTACTGGTTGTCTTTCCAGACACACAATTCTTTCAAAGCTTAGTCTGAGTTATAAACGAAGCCGGTGCTTATCTCCCAATGACTAATAGTCCCAAAACAAAATCAAGTTTCTTTACAACAGGCAAAATAAAGACAAAATAAACCAGCAGAAATCTATTTAGCCTTGTGCTATGCAGGGGTGCAGAACCTGCGGCCTTGAGGGGAGCCTGGGCTTCTGGGAATTGAAGTCCAAGAACACCTGGAGGACTAGCCTGTTTCCTCTTCTTCTTCTTCAGGTACCGTATCCATTCTGTATATTGGCTATCATAATGGTTATATTCTCCCTGTTCTTAACTCCTCGGAACCGTTCTTCTGAGGACATGCCACACCAGTCTCTCAGGTTCTTCAGCCATGAAGTCCATCTACGTTCAGGGCTTCCTCTCTTCCCAGGGGTCTTTCCCTGCAGAGCTAGTTGGAGTATTCTATATTATACTAGCATATTGTGTCTGGCCAGCTGGGCAGTTTTTATTTGTGATTTTGTTTGTTTTTTTGGTTAAGGGTGGTTTGGGTGGGGGTGTTTTGCATTTGTGGTTTGTGACTTTTTTTGATCTATTTTATTTGATTTATTTGTCATTTTGATTTATTTACTTGTTTTTACTCTTCTGGCCTCTAGGTGGGGCTGTTAGTAAGAGTGGTATATTGCATATTTTTTATTTGTTTTTACTCTTCCGGCCTGTAGGTGGAGCTGTTAGTAACAGTGTTGTATTACATTTTTAAACTTGTTTTTTCTCTTCCGGCCTCTAAGTGGGGCTGTTATTTAGATTATTGCAATTTTCTTTCTCTGCCTTCACTTTAGTTCCGGAACGCATGGAGGGAGGACGTGCTTGGTGAGTTCTCTTGATTGTTTGTTCTTTTTATTTTTTGTTTTGATTTTGTGGTGTTGGGTTGAGGGTTTAAATAGAGAGTTTCTACTTAAAACCCCCCCCAAAAGTGTTTCTTGATGGTTTTTTGTTTGTTTTTTGGGTTTTAGATGTGTTTAATTGCTTTAATTATTTCTGGTGTTTTTTTATTTCTTCTGTATTTTTTTGTTTATTTTGTGTTATTTTTGTTTGTTGATGTAGGTATTTTCATGTTTTAGATAGGTATTTCTAGTGTGCTTTTATGGTTTTTTCATTAGACTTTGGTATTTCGGGTGTCTTGCTGTTTTTGTTGCTTATTTTTTGTTAATTAATGTTTTTTTAATAATTTGTCTATTTATTTGTGCTTCATTAATGTTTGTGATTGGCGTTTTGTTTAACTCTTTGGTTTTCTTGTTGTTGTGTTTTTTGTGTGTGTGAAGAACGGCCTGTCTGTCGGTTCCTCTTTTCTCCATTGCTGCTTAGAAATTAAGTTTCGATGCAGTGATGGGGAAAAGAAAGAGCCAGCAGTCAGCTCGCTCTTCATCCGGTAAGGTTCGTAAGGTAGGTCAGGTGAAAAGGAGGCAGAGAAGAGCTATCTGCCTCATGATGGTTCTCTCCTCTCTATCTCCTTTTTCTCCTGGCTTACCTAACCGGAGATCGGCAGGCAGCGATCCGTAAGGGGTGGTGCTCTTCCTTGCGGATTGCTGACTGCTGCTTTTCTATTACCTCTACCGCTGTTTCGTGCTAGTTCTCAAAACAGTGGTGTCAGTAGTACAAAGGCAGCAGCCAGTCATTCGCCAGGGAGGGTGCTTCCCCTGACGAACTGCTGCCTGCTGCTGGTTTTATTCTCCACCCCGGCACAACTCTCGCTGTGTCTTCAGCGGGGTAGCGGGGAGGAGAGGGAGTCCCTCTTCTTCCCGTTGCTCCGGGAAAGAAGGCCGGCGGTGGTCTCACTGTGTTTTTTGTGTTGTTGTTTTTTTTTTTTGCAAGGCCGTGAGGCGCTGCGTCCGCCTGCAGCAGACTTGCGCTCCCATTGTGGGAGGCCGGCATTTTTTTTATTTTATTTTTATGTGCCGGCTTTTTCAGCGTTCTGCGCACTTGCGCCCTTCAGCCTGATTGGCTGAAGTGCTCACGGCGTGTAGGACGCTGGGACTTGGAATTTTGTTTGTTTTGTTTGCGTTCATGCACCGGCTTTTTTTCTGTGGCTCGGTTTCTATTGGGCGTGCCGCGTTTCCCAACATTATCTTTGCTCGTGCCTGTCAGCCTGAGGGAATTGGAGTTGTTTCCCTTTGTTTGCGTTCGTGGGGCTGTTGCCCCACTGCCGACTTCGATAACCTTGCGGCGCTCTGCGGTCTGGGTTAAGGCGAGTGCAGGCGGCTGGGTACGGGATACTATGGACGGGTGCGGGAGTGTAGGCCGGAGTCCAACGGTTAACACCCCTCTTTATAGGTATAGATGTTGTTCCTCATGATATGGCCAAGGTATTGGAGCTTTCTTTGCTTAATGGTTTTAAAGTTCTTGTTCTTTATACATTGGATGCAACATTTCTACGTTAGTCACATGGTCAGCCCTTGATATCCTTAGCAGCCATTCTGTAGATCTACATTTCAAAAGCTTTGATTCTCTTGTAAGATGCTTTAGTCAATGTCCAAGCTTTGACTCCATAGAGCCACATTGGGAATACGTAACATCTCACTATTTGGATCTTTGTAGCGAGAGTTAGATCTCTACTGCATAACAAATGTCACATTTTTATGACATTAGAAAGGTTGCTCTTTCTATTCATATTTTAATCTCTGCCTCAAGATCCCAATTTTCATTTAGCATACTCCCCAAATAGACAGTTTTGTCCACTATTTCAAATTCTTGTGTTCCTGTTTCCTCTAGGCCGAAGTTTCTCAATTTTAGGCCTCCAGCTGTACTTTGACTTCAATTCCCAGAAGTACAGGCTCCCCTCAAGGCCACAGGTTCCCCATCCCTGGATAGGCTAAACAGATTTCTTTTTCTCTTAAGAGATCTCTGCTTCTAACTTTTGGTCTAGTTTGGAATTCAGTCTCACACCCACTCTTATCAAGCAGAACAAATGATGAGCAGGATAGTAATAATTACCTCTGTGTATTTAGTTTCAACTGCTGGATGGGAGCCATGGATATTTGAGGCTGTCTGCTTGTAGTGTACTTGCAAACAGTTGGTTCAAGGGGACCTTCTTATTACTGGCCAAATGTCCCAGGGCTTAACCCTATACAGGTGAAACTTGAAAAATATGAATATCGTACAAATGTCCATTCATTTCACTGAAAACGTGAAACAAAGATACGAGATAGACTCACTACATGCAAAGCGAGAGATATCATGCCTTAATTCATTATAATTGTGATGATCGTGCCATGCCATACAGCGTACATGAGATTATGTGATGATTATGGGGTACATGAGATTGGGCGGGGGTCATAAGATGTAAACCATAAGCATCAATATCATAACAAAGTTAGGCTTGAACTATCTCGCTTTGCATGCAATGAGTCTATCTCATATATTTGTTTCACCTTTTAAGTTGCATTACTGAACTGAATGAACATTTTCACGATATTCTTATTCATTCATTCATTCATTCATTCATTCATTCAATTTCTACCCCACCCAATCAGCCAAGGCCGTCTCAGGGCGGCTGACAAACACAGGATAAAACAGCAGATGAAACAATTAAAACTACCACCACCACCCATAAAAAAAGGTGCTGGAACCGAAGGCGGGAGGCAATCTGATCTATATCAGCCAACCCAAGGTGGTCACCCTCCCACCAGCACTTCGTACTTGGCCCGCCAGCCAGGTTTTAAGTTCTTTTCTGAAGGGCTAAGATGAGCAAAAGCTGTTGAAAATTGATGTCAACTAAATGGTAACTTAAATTGATCTTTATTTTTTCAGATACTCATGAAGAAATACTGGAACACAACATAAATTTAAATTGACATCAATTTTCAATGTTTTTTGCTCATCTTAGCTTGTCTTTGAAATTTGAAAACCATTCAGCCCACCTTTTGCTTATTGTCTGCTTTTCTGAAGGGCAGCAATTCCATCTGGAGCCACAACTCTGATGGCAGGAGGTTCCAAAGGGCCAGTGCAGACACGGAGAAGGCCCTCCTCCTTGTGCTGGAGAGACGAGCCCCTCTAGCTGATGGTACAATCGGAGAGCCCCTCTGAGTTTCACCTGTATGGGGTCCTCCTCACTTTAATTTGAAAGAGAAGCAGCTCTAGAGTTTGAGGCTGCCGCCCTGAGTCGGGTTCTGCCTGAGTGGGCGGCATATATAAATATGACTATAAATAAATAAATAAATAAATAAAGGTCTTGCACTTTTTACTCTCTCTCTAGCCACATTATCCTGCTATGGTATTATAAAGTAGACCATACTGCCAGCGACTCAGCTCTGAGTGTCAGGCAGCGGTTAACTAACCTAGCAACCCTGATGGGTGGCGAAGTCCACAGGGAAGAGTGATGGTCCCCAAGTGGATTAAATCCCACTTGAATCCATTTTGATGGAGGGCAGCAGCTTCATCCATCCTGGCCTGGGACTGAGGAGGACTTTGCATGCCAGAAGGGTTCAGGACCAGAAAGAGACTCGTGGAACTGGATCAGTGGTACTATGTGTGTCATGCTGCGATGCAGAAGGCAAATGAAAGGCCACTGCATTATATTCTCAGGACGTTATATTCTTCATGGCTGATCACCATGAGGATTGCCAATATTCGGATTCGGTTACAGCAGAAGAAGAAGAAACCAAATTGTGACATTTTCTTTATTGTCGGTTCCTCACCTTTGTGCTTCACTTGTCCTTTAACAGCTCATCAGTTAGGTACCAATGACTTATGTCAATTGGCAAGCTTTCCTGACCTTGAGCAACCTGGGGCTAGTTATGATATATCTGTTTTGTCCAATTCATTTGTGTTTCAATCTATTCTGAAGCAGCACTTTTGAACCTTGCAGGTTGACTGCTATTACAGTGGATCAGTGGAAGGTGCTGCAGACTCTGACGTTGCTCTCTCTACCTGTGCTGGGCTTTGGTAATGGCAAAGCATTATGAAGGATGGTGGTAAAAATCGCTGCCAAAGAGGGAGTTAAGATATCTAAAGAGATACAAAACAAGCAAGCATGTCCTTGATTCACTTCCAGTATTCACCAACTGCTCTAACCTAAATCATCATCATCATCATCATAATCCCAACTAAGGGGCAAATCATGCTTTTCATCCATTAAATGATGTGGCTAGATTATATCTTTAGTGTCTTGCAAAAGAAGACAAGCAGGAGCCGCAGCAAGGGCTAAAACCAGGTTTATTGCATCGTAGTAAGTGAACATGAGGTACAGGTGAAACAACAGCCTTATTTATAGTACATTTTGAATAGCCCGAGAAACAGTCCACGCCCATCTTCTCCAGATGCAGTAGAGGCAGTAGTACCCTGCCCGATGCAGTAGAGGTAGTAGTACCCCGATGCAGTAGAGGTAGTAGTACCCTGCCCTTCAGGTATGCAGGTGAACGGGTATCCTGTATCCAACGCTGCTACTATAGGCGCAGCATTGTTCTTTAACAGCTTGATACAATGAAACAATGATTGCTTACAGTAGATACAATTGACAGATACAAAACCGTTAAAGGGATACTTAACACAGAACATTCAGTACATAACATCCCTCCCCCCTAGGTGAGGACGAAGTCCTCCAGCCATCGAGGCTTTCCGCATGTTCGCTTTGGGCGAGGGGTGGCCGCACTCCGGGCCGGAGTTCCTGCATTGGAGGAACATGACTTGTTAGCGGTTGGCTGCGAGTCGCGAGCCGGGGATTGGGGAGGTCTAGGTGTGGGAGTAAACTCCAGGGATGTGAGACCGGGGGCTCCAGGGACTAAAGAAAAACCCCGCTCCTCGCTTGGATGGGTGGGGGACCACTCCGAAAAATCCCCCCGGTCTCCTAACTCAAAATCTAACAAATCTTCGAAATCCCTCTCTTCTAAATTGTCCCTGTTACCCGGCATGTCCAAAGAATGCGGGTTTGTATCATTTTCCTCCCCCCTGTGGCCTGTGTCTCCCCCTTGGGATAAGCGGGTGGGGGAGAACCCTAACGCTGAGTGCTCCCTCTGGCTACTCGCGTCTTGCTTTTCCACTACTCTGCCTCTGAGTTGGTCGGCGTGCCTCCTCCAGAGGAGTCCTGTACCTGTCTTGACATTGTAGGATACTGGCCCCGTCTGTCCGACCATTATTCCCGGTACCCAAGTCGGGCCACCAGCCGCGTAGTTTCGGCAATGTACTGGCTGGCCGATCTCGAATCTCTTGGTGCCCCCCGTTTCTATGTTTCTACCCGTGTCTTCCACCCTGGTTGGGTCTAGCCTTGAGAGGATTGTGGCGGTTTCCTCCGCATGAGGAGTTTGGCGGGCGAGAGCCCTGACGCTAAGGGGGTTACTCGGTACCTTAACAGGAATTGGCAGAGTTGCAGGTTCAACTCCCCGGGGCCCATCCTACGCAGTGCGTCCTTCGTTATTCGCACCAGGCGTTCCGCTTGACCATTTGTAGCGGGGTGAAATGGGGCCGCAGTAATGTGGCGAATCTTATTAATCTCTATGAAACCCTGGAACTCCGCTGACGTGAAAGTTGTGGCGTTGTCACTCACAAGTACGTCAGGTAAACCGAAGCAGCTGAATACCTTGCGTAATTGCTTAATCGTTGCAGCTGACGATGTACTAGCCATTGGGATTACCTCCAACCAGTTGGAGTAGGAGTCCACTATTATGAGGAAAAGGGTGCCTCTGAAAGGACCCGCAAAATCCACGTGTAAGCATGACCACGGACCCCTGGCCGTGTCCCATTCCCTGTACGGAAGTCGGGACTCCTCGGGGCAGGTGCTCTGGCAGCTCTCGCAAGTGCCCACCATGTGTTCTATATCTGTGTCCAGTTTGGGCCACCAGACGTAACTCCTAGCTAGCGCCTTGGTGCGCACGATCCCCGGGTGGCTGATATGCAGCATCTTTAGCACCCGGGACCTCAGAACTTCGGGGATTACCACCCGCTGCCCCCAGAGTAAACAGCCCCTTTCTAGGGAGAGCTCATCTCTCCGCCTACCATAAATCCTGAATTCCTCCGTAGGGGAGCTTGCCGGCCAGCCTTTCTGTACCCATGAGCTGACTAGGGTTAACGACTTGTCTTTCGCCGTAGCCTTGGCGATCTCAGCTGGCAGGATTGGGGGTGAGTCTAGGGCCTCAATCAGGAGCACCTGGTGGTCCTGTTCTACTTCGCACTCAGAATTCCCTGACTGTGGGATGGGTGACCTGGAAAGAGCATCGGCATGACTAATCTCCTTGCCGGGGCGGTAGGTCAGCGCGTACTGGTACGCGTTGAGGAAGATCGCCCATTGCAGCATCCTTGGGGACAAGATCTGTGGGGTTGGCTTATCTGTAGTGAAGATTCCTAAGAGTGGCTTGTGGTCCGTCACGACTTTGAATGGCCTGCCATAGAGAAACATAAGAACATAAGAACATAAGAACAGCCTTGCTGGAACAGGCCACGGCCCATCCAGTCCAGCATTCTGTCTCACACAGTGGCTCACCATTTCCTTCAGGGTATTCCCAAGGAGATGCCTTCACCTGCTTAGGATTCCCTGGAAATGGCATTGAGAGATATCCTGCCTATCTCTCCAACCCGGAGGTTGTCCTTAAGTATCCATAATTATAGCCATTGATAGCCTTGTCCTCCATGAACTTGTCTAATCCTTTCTTAAAGCTGTCAAGACTGACAGCTGTCACCACTTCTTCTGGCAGGGAGTTCCATAGACCAGTAATCCTCTGGGTGAAAAAGTACTTTCTCTTATTTGTTTGAGAACTAGTACCCAAAAGTTTCATGGAGTGTCCCCTAGTTCTAGTGTTGTGAGATAGGGAAAACAGTTTTTCCTTATCCACTTTGTCCACACCGTGCATGATTTTATAAACTTCAATCAGGTCACCTCTTAGACGCCGTCGTTCAAGAGTGAAAAGGCCCAACCGTTGCAGCCTCAGATGGTAAGGAAGGTGTTCCAGTCCCCTAATCATTCTGGTTGCCCTCCTCTGTACTTTCTCCAACTCCATAATATCCTTCTGGAGGTATGGCGACCAGAACTGTACACAGTATTCCAGATGGGGCCTCACCATAGATTTATAAAGAGGCAAAATGACACTTGCTGACTTATTTTCTATACCCTTCCTAATGATCCCTAACATTGAGTTTGCTTTTTTCACTGCTGAGGCACACTGGGTTGACACCTTCATTGAGCTGTCCAAGGTCCCTTTCCTGGTTTGTCGCAGAGAGTTCAGACCCCATCAGTTTATAAATGTAATTGGGGTTTTTTGCCCCAACATGCATCACTCTGCACTTACTGATGTTGAAGCTCATTTGCCACTGTTTTGCCCACTCCCCCAGTGTCAAGAGATCCCTCTGGAGCTCTTCACAATCTCTCACAGTTTTCACTACCCTGTATAATTTAGTATCGTCAGCAAATTTGGCTACCTTGCTTTTTACTCCTACCTCTAGATCATTTATGAAGAGGTTGAAAAGCAGGGGTCCCAGTACTGAACCTTGGGGGACCCCACTCTTTACTTCCCTCCACTTGGAGAAGTGTCCATTTAGTGCTACCCTCTGTTTCCTGTCCCTTAGCCAGTTGCTGATCCAGGACAAGACCTGTCCCTTTATTCCATGACTGGTAAGTTTATTCAAGAGCCTTTGGTGTGGGACCTTGTCAAAAGCCTTCTGAAAGTCCAGATAAACAATGTCAACTGGATCCCCCTTATCCACATGCTTGTTGACACTCTCAAAAAATTCCAACAGATTAGTGAGGCATGATTTGCCCTTGCAAAAGCCATGTTGGCTCTCCTTTAGCAGCGCCTCCTCTTCTATGTACCTATTAATTCTATCTTTTAGGATGGTTTCCATCACTTTACCTGGGACACATGTCAAACTGACAGGCCGGTAATTTCCTGGATCACCCCTGGATCCTTTTTTGAAAATTGGTGTTACATTCGCTACCTTCCAGTCATCAGGCACAAACCCTGATTTGAGGGAAATATTATATATTTTGGCTAGGAGATCAGCAATTTCATCTTTAAGTTCCCTGAGAACTCGTGGATGGATGCCATCTGGTCCTGGTGATTTGTTAGTGTTTAGTTTAACAAGACATGCAAGGACCTCCTCCCTGGTTATTTCTATCTTGCTTAATTCTTCGGTTTCCCTCCCTACGAAGATAGGTTCTGTTTTGGGCATGTGGTCTCTATCTTCTTCAGTGAATACTGAAGCAAAGAATTCATTGAGTCTCTCTGCAATCTCTGTTTCCTCTTTAATAACCCCTTGCCTTCCATTGTCATCTAATGGTCCAATGGCCTTCCTAGTTGGGTTCTTACTTCTAATGTACTTAAAGAAGTCTTTGTTATTCCTCTGAGTATTTTTAGCTATACGCTCCTCAAAGTCTTGCTTTGCTTTCCTGATTGTTGCCTTGCATTTGTTCTGCCAGAATTTATGTTTCTGCCTGCTGTCCTCATTTGGACAAGCCTTCCATCTTCTAAATGAGCTTTTCTTGCTCTTGATCACTTCCCGAACAGCTCCTGTAAGCCACATTGGAGTCCTCTTGGACCTAGCAGTGCCCTTTTTCCTTTTGGGTATGCATTCCAATTGGGCCTCTGTTATTGTTTTTGTAAACAGCCTCCATGCCTCTTGGAGTGTTTGGACTCTCTCAATTTTCCCTTTCAGCTTCTTTTTTACTAGTTTCCTCAACTAGTCCCCCAAGAAAGTCGTGGAACTTCTTGGTTCCTGTAACGATCGCTAGGGCCTCCCTGTCAGTTTGGCGTAGTTGCGCTCTGCCTTGGACAGGGACCTCGAATAGTATGCCACTGGGGCCTCTCGCCCGCTCTCTAGCACGTGGCAGAGGACTGCCCCCACCCCCACCGGTGAGGCATCGCAGACCAGCACAATGGGTTTCTTTGGGTCGAAGTGGGTCAACACAGCCTCGGAAGATAGAAGCTGTTTGAGCCTCCAGAATGCCTGTTCCTGACTGTCCCCCCACCGCCAAGCCGCATCCTTTTTGAGTAATCTATGCAATGGCTCCGCAATGGACGCCTTTCCCGGGAGGAACGAGTGATAGAAGTTAAGGAGTCCTAGGAAGGACTGCAATTCGGGCTTGGTGGTGGGGCGAGGAGCATCTTTCACTGCCGCTACCTTGGATTCAGCTGGCTTAATGCCCTCAGGGGTTATTCTAAAACCCAGAAACTCTACTACCTCAGCAAAAAATACGCATTTGTCCTTTCTCAGCCTGAGCCCCGCTTTTTCGAACACTGTTAGCACGTGGTCTAACCTCTTGGCCAATTCCTGTTCCCCCCCACCCCCCGCTGTAATCAGAATGTCATCAAAGTAAGGGAAAACACCTGGGAGCCCTTTTAACAACCTTTCTACAAGGGACTGAAAGATCCCCGGAGCCGAATTTATGCCGAATTGTAGGCCCGTCACTTTAAAAGCTCCCTTATGGGTCACAATTGTCTGAGCGGCGGCTGTAGCTGGGGTTACCGAGAATTGTTGGTATGCCTGGGCCAAGTCTAGTTTGGCGAAACACCTCCCCCCATGCAGTGTTGCAAGCAGATGGCTTACCACTGGTACTGGATACGCATTCAGGCGGATTGCCTTGTTAATCGTGCACTTGTAGTCAGCGCAGATTCTAACCTCCCCATTAGCCTTAAGCGCCGTAACGATGGGGGTCTCCCACTCGGCGGAATCCACCGGCACCAAAATCCCCTGACCCACCAATTTGTCCAGTTCAGTCTCTATTTTGTCCTTTAGTGCGAAAGGCACTCTTCTTGGCTTCATCCTGATGGGTTGAATGTCGGGGTCCAACTCGAAAGAAACTGGGGGCCCTTTGAACTTCCCTCGCCCCTTCTCAAAAACGGCAGGATGTGCGTTACACACCTCCGTGATCGGGTCAGCCTGCACGGCGTGTATGCCTCCAATGAAAACTCCTAGGGGCCCGAACCACTGTATACCCAGGAGACAGCAGGACCCTTCCCTTAGAACTACTAGGGGCAACTGCGCGGAGCGCCTTTTAAACTGAACCTTGAACTCTCCCACCCCCAACACTGGTATACTTTTGCCCTGAACATCCCGTAAAACAGTCTTAAATGCCTTCAGCTTGGGGCGTGACTTCGGGGGAATACGCAGAAATTCCCTGTGGGAGACAATGGAGTACGCCGACCCCGAGTCGATCTCCATCCTTATTGGGACCCCCTGAACCAGTACCTCAACAAAGAATCGGGGCCGCTGCAACTGCACACTGTGGACCGCCTGGTCGCGGCTCTCAGGAACCCGTCGAGATGCGCGTTGCTCCTGGGGCTCGTCGTTGAAGATGTGCCCGACCCCGTCTGCCTTGCATTGGGGCCGTTCCGCCTGGCCCTTGCCGTCATCTCGACGCCGCTTGCAGACCCTTGCGATGTGCCCGCGCCGCCCGCAGTTGTGGCACTCCGCCTTCCGGAATGGGCATCGGCTCCGGTCGTGGGATGCCCCGCATCCGTCGCATCGGTGGTCCTCTCTGGTGCGGTTTCGCCTCTCTGGTCTCCTCTGCACCCGTTGCACGTCCTCGTCCTCGCTGCAGTCGGAGGTGGACGTGGAGGACTCGGAGGCCCTTCGCTCTCCGTGGGAGGAGCAGCTGTGGACTGGGACCGCCGGCGGGCGGCCGGGCACACCCGTTCGCCTTGTTGCACTGACTCGGCGGCTTGGGCGATGCGCAGGACATGCTCGAACGAGATGCTCTCCTCTTTGGCCAGTAGCTTTTTCCTGGTCACCTCATCTCGCAGGCCCAGCAGGAGCCTGTCCCTCAGCGCCTCGCTCAGGGATGCTCCCCACCGGCACGGCACAGCAGCCACCCGCAAGGCTGCCACGAAGTCTGCCACGGACTCACCGGCCCGCTGGCACCGCTGCTGGAACGCCAACCTTGCCGGAAAGACGGACACTTTCGGCTGAAAGTGCTTCCTCAACTCGGTGAGGATCTCATCTAGGGGCACGGCCCTGAGCGGTCTTGGCGTCAGGAGGTTGGTTGCCAGTTCCAAAGTCTCTAAGCCGCACTGGGTCAGTAGGAATGCCCACCGCTGGGATTCCTCCTCGATGACCTCGAGGTCCAAAGCGTAGAGGAACTGCTCCTCGTAGAGTTCCCATCTCTCAGGCCTTGTGATGTCGAAGGGCGCGATGTTCACTTGTCGGGATGCCATCCCACCTTCGTCACCAATTTAGTGTCTTGCAAAAGAAGACAAGCAGGAGCCGCAGCAAGGGCTAAAACCAGGTTTATTGCATTGTAGTAGTACCCTGCCCTTCAGGTATGCATGTGAATGGGTATCCTGTATCCAACGCTGCTACTGCAGGCGCAGCATTGTTCTTTAACAGCTTGATACAATGAAACAATGATTGCTTACAGCAGATACAATTGACAGATACAAAACCGTTAAAGGGATACTTAACACAGAACGTTCAGTACATAACAATATCTGCGATAGGAAAATGGAGGACAAGGATTGCTGCAAGTGAAACAAATGGTGGGAGTGGAACCCAGGGTGAGGGAGGTCTCTTGGTAGTGGGTGGGTGGGTGGGTGGGTGGGCACCTTGAAAAAATTCCCAAGTTAATGAAGCTTTAGGCTGTTGTGTATGGGTACCCAGTGGAACTACACTCAATTTATCCAACAAAATTTTCTTGTGGAACGACATGGCTTTATCCTGAGTGACCTTTATAAGATGTTCTTTAGGTTAATAAAGACTAAAAAACACAGGTATTTCTTATGAAATTATTAGTAGTTATGTACAGTAAAATGTAAATAAAAACGGGAAGCAATATGTATGTACATAAAGTAAAACAGGAAGCATTGAGAAGCATACATTTAATATTTTTGACGTTTTGCGCCGTACGGAGCTTCCTTTTCTTCTCCTTCGTCCATATCCAGCACTGCGTCCATCATGCTCTGCTCTTCTCAGTCTGCCACTTCTTCTGCCTGGAGGTCAGGCTCGGGGGAATTTTCACAACTGTTCCCCACACAGTTCTTGCAAAGGGTGGAGCACCGCAGTCCTACTTTCTTGCAGCTGCAACCTGCAGTGCTGCACCCTTTCTTGCATTTACAGGAAATTATATTCAAGATGTTGTCAGGGGCTACGTTCC
Organism: Bradypodion pumilum; assembly: GCA_035047305.1. Taxonomy (NCBI): domain Eukaryota; kingdom Metazoa; phylum Chordata; class Lepidosauria; order Squamata; family Chamaeleonidae; genus Bradypodion; species Bradypodion pumilum. The sequence continues at coordinate 2,328,481 of JAWDJD010000003.1, forward strand.
GAGTGGCTCTGATGGGAACAACACCTTCCCTTGTCAGTGACCACCCCCAAACTGATGGTATGATGTCGTCATAAGAACATAAGAACAGCCTTGCTGGAACAGGCCACAGCCCATCCAGTCCAGCATTCTGTCTCACACAGTGGCTCACCATTTCCTTCAGGGTATTCCCAAGGAGATGCCTTCACCTGCTTAGGATTCCCTGGAAATGGCATTGAGAGATATCCTGCCTATCTCTCCAACCAGGAGGTTGTCCTTAAGTATCCATAATTATAGCCATTGATACCCTTGTCCTCCATGAACTTGTTTAATCCTTTCTTGAAGCTGTCAAGACTGACAGCTGTCACCACGTCTTCTGGCAGGGAGTTCCATAGACCAGTGATCCTCTGGGTGAAGAAGTACTTTCTCTTATTTGTTTGAGAACTAGTACCCAAAAGTTTCATCGAGTGTCTCCTAGTTCTAGTGTTATGCGATAGGGAAAACAGTTTTTCCTTATCTACTTTGTCGACACCGTGCATGGTTTTATAAACTTCAATCAGGTCACCTCTTAGACGTCGTCGTTCAAGAGTGAAAAGGCCCAACCGTTGCAGCCTCAGATGGTAAGGAAGGTGTTCCAGTCCCCTAATCATTCTGGTTGCCCTCCTCTGCACTTTTTCCAGCTCCATAATATCCTTCTGGAGGTATGAAGACCAGAACTGTACACAGTATTCCAGATGGGGCCTCACCATAGATTTATAAAGAGGCAAAATGACACTTGCTGACTTATTTTCTATACCCTTCCTAATGATCCCTAGCATTGAGTTTGCTTTTTTCACTGCTGAGGCACACTGGGTTGACACCTTCATTGGTAATGGTCCCTTGGCCATTACCCAGTCAGATCTGGACTTGGAGGTACGTGAGAAAAATATGGTGGGTGGCAGCGTCTTTGGTAGGAGGGAGTCTGGCCAACTGGAATGGATTGGCGGACTCTTTAATTTTTGACTTTTCAGCCTGCAGAATGTACAACCCTTCAAACCTACTCGCTTCATCATACGATGCTGAAAAACCCAAAGAAGAGAGGAGATTCAGTAGATGTTTAGATCCAAACTTCTTGTACACGTAAACAGCTACTGCAATCATGACGGGAGACAGGAACGATCTTGGACGAACTGCTGTCATGATGGCATGAGCCAAAGCAAGGCATTTTTTCTTCCAAGAATCTAGTGAACCCTTCTTGTTTGTCAGAATGAGGGTGTGAAGTAGGAGAAGCAGTGTTTCAGGGATGACAAGATGTGAACCACCCAAAAAGTTGTCTATCGGGGAATAAGCAGTAGTGCTGAAATTTTTTTGACCGAATGCCCTCCAAAATTATTTCACTGGCAGTTTTAACAATTCGAAGCCTTTCTTGATGTGGGTCTGATTTTTTTATCGCTGAGGTACCAGCTGTCAGAAAGAACTTTCTGGCCAATGTTCTTGAAACAGATTATACATCCTCTGCTAGCTGAATCAGAGATAAGAATGTCCTCTCCATATTTTTCCTACAGAGGAGGGGGTAGTGGGAGGGGGAAGAGGGGGGATGTAGTTGAACGTTTGGAAATTGAAGTAGAATCCAAAATTCCATTGAATATGTTGCGAAATAGAAAATACATAGCAAAAACCAGCCTTACAAATTTGAGAAATTTAGCCCCTTTTCCAAAGCCCTGTATCTCAGTACCTATGGGGTTAAAAATAGGTTTGACCAGTGATAATTGAAGGAATTTTAATGCTCTACAACTTTCTAATTACATGTAGTACACAAAAAATGCATGGTTTAGAAGATATAATCGAAAAACTAAGAAGAGTGCTAACATTTTGCAGTCGTCCCCCGTCCCCCAGGTTCCACAAGGAAATTTTGTTGGATAAATTGAGTGTAGCTCCACTGGACGCCCATACACAACATTCCAGAGTTTCATTAACTTGCAAGGTCTAAAGTACATCTCGACTGGGCTACTAGGGGAGTTAAAATTTATACAGGGAAGAAGTGTTAAGGAATAAAATAAATGCTTGGAATAATAATAATAACCATTACTATTGACAGTAAAGTGGATTGGGCTAATAATTGGGTATGGCTAAAATATAGTATCCTCAAAAAGGAGACAAACATACTTTTATTTGCTACCCAAGAACAAGCAGTATGAGCCAGCATAATTGAAGCAAAAATGGAAAAATATGGAACTAGCAGCAAGGAGAGGATCACATTATCAGTAGATGTAGGGAGATTGTACAAAGGACACCATCAACCAATTGCAGCAATGTTATCTGTGCAAGAATTATGCAATGCCATCTTCAAATTACTGGTGGGAACACAAAACTGAAAAGGTGGCTGAGAATGAGGATAAGACAGTTAAGATCTGGTGGGATTTTAAGATCCAAACCAATAAGGACCTCAAACACAACACTCCAGACATTACTGTGACTGAGAAACATTTGGTTAAGTTGATTGATGTGGCGATCCCCGGTGACGGTTGGAAGAAAAAGATTGAAAACATTGTGAGATATCAGAACTTGAGAACTGAAGTACAGCATCTCTGGGAGAAAAAGAGCAAGAGCAATGCCAGTAGTGATAGAAGCGCTGGTAGAAATCCCCCCCTCCCCCAAGTTGAAAAAGACATCTGAGCAGTGGTGGGCTTCAAAAAAAATTACTACCACATTGTGGGAGTGGCCAACTCTGTGGGTGTGGCCAACTCTGTGGGCATGACCAGATGAATGGGTGGGCATGGTTAAACTGCTGTATTTTAATGTGAGCTTTTGTGGATTGAGTCCACTTCTTCAGACCATTAGTTAGCAATTACATTTCAGTGCTCTAATTTTCCTTTAAAGAGTAACTGCAGCAGAGTAACTACTGGCTCAGCCTCACCCCACTCCAGGCACCTGGACACAGCAGCAAGGATGTTGGAGTTGTGTCTGGAATGGGGTGAGAGGAGGAGGTGGGCGGGGCAGGGCAGGGCAGTGGGCGGGGCCAGCCAGTTTTACTACTGGTTCCCCGAACCTGTCCGAACCTGCTGGAGCCCACCACTGCATCTGAGTGTGATTGGCATTGATAAGAGTTGTTGCAAAGAGTAGTACTACTAGGAACCAACTACACCTTATCAGGCAATATCTCACTGACTCGTAGGTCCAGGGCTAGGACACAAGTAGTGGGGTAACAAAGCTCTGGTTGCAACATCTGATGATCAGGGCTTCTGGGAATTGAAGTTCAAGAACACCTGGAGTGTCAAAGGTTCGAAACCACTGACTCTAGCTACTTAAGAGGGGTTTGCTTAGGGCCAGATACAGAGTTTGCAGAAGGGATGGGATTGTGATTGACAAACGTAGAGAACCAGGGCCGTAGCCAGGATTCTAGATGTGAGTGGGCGAATATTTTTTCAGGATGGGCAACAATGACATACACATACAGTATAGGAATGCATTGAAGGGGGGAAAAACCAAGCCTCTTTTCAATACATTCCTATGGGAAACTGCGCTTTGTGCCCTCTAGTGGCCAACTGTGGTAATGGCTCGCTGCAGGGAGTTTGAGGGTGGGCAAACTGCTAACTCAAGGTGGGCAAAGGCCCCCCTCCCCCGGTCCCCTTGCTACAGCCCTGTAGAACTGATGATGCTATTCTGGGGGTTGTGAGAAGACCATAAAGAAAAGACCTCATTGATTCTGTTTTGGCTCTTCTTCTTCCCACTGTTTTGTTCGTTTGTTTTGTTTATGACCTTTGTTTCTTTGTTAGAGTAGTTGGTCTGCCGTAGTGATGCTCCTGCAGGCAGGCCACAGGAACTGGACAGCTGCGCTTTCTGCCAGTTGTGATTTTCAAAAAACATTTGTTCATGTGGACAGCTTCAGAGAATCCCTTGAATACTTCTTTCCCCATGAGGACCAGGCAAAATACTTTCCTGAATATTGTATTAACCTTTTCAGGGTGAGAATATTGTAAAATTAAGCAAGTAGTGTCTCCTCTTTAAAGATGGTATGCTTGGCCCAGGGTTTTTCTTTATTTCTTTTAATTCCTCCTTCTCCAGTGTTGCCCTAATGCTGTCTTATGAGCTCCCCTTGTTCCTTGGGAGGTGAGAAGTAAGTTTGAAGAGAGGGAAAAAACAGCAGACTCCATTGAGGCAGATGAGGAGCACATCTTTTCCCATCAAAAAAAAAAAATCCACACAAGAAATGACATTAATGTCATTGTTAACAAATTTCAATTGTGCTGGAGATGTTATTTTTCTGTTAGGCTGGCCAACCATTGTGTGCCTCTGTACGTGATGTGCATAAATTGATCTCATGAGGGCTCACTCTTTTGCTGATGAAGTGGACTTGATCCACGAAAGCTCACAGTTAAATACAGGAGTTAGTCTTTAAGGTCTTTTTGTTGTTGTTTAATTTTCTTTTCTCTCTGATAATCTTGCACAGACTAACCCATCTATCACTTCAAAAATTGTGCTGGAGAAATTCTGTTGGATGCATGTTTAATGAATACACCTACGCCTGAGTGGCTTTTTTTGGAAACTTTTCAGGGGTTACATTCATATTGGAAGTTTGAAGTATGAAATACACCCTGTTGAGCTTTCTCTTGGATTTCAACACCTTATTTATCAAATAAATTCAGAAGAACATGCACCATGCAGAGGAACTGTGGAAGGACAGGATGAATTGAGAAACATGGATATACAACAGACGGAAACTGAGGTTGCACGGATATCTAGCAGTGTGGTGAGTGTTTGTATCAGCGATCTTTCCCAGCACTGTTTGGAAATGTCACAATTTTAATAGCATTAATTGTTTTAACTGATCTGTTTGGTAGCTCTGTAATCAGTAGTGATGACATGAAAGCAGGCTGGACCACAGCCAGAAGAAGGAAAAAGGGCAGAGAGAGGTGTTTGGGGGAAAAAAAATCCTGGCTGCAGTGTCAATTCCCTGGCCTGCAGTAGAATTTCCAGAAACAGAGTGATCCAAGCATGGGCAAAGTCGTCAACTGCAACTCATATCCGAGAATGCATTCCTCCCCACAAACAAACAAACAAACAAAAAAGCAGGGAAAATGTCATTGGTGTGAATTTGTTTATGGTGGATCCCAGCTTGCCATGAAGTGACCCACACAATATGATCTCGGAGCCATCTCCTACAGCACGTATGAAATGAGACATGTAGGGTTTAACACAGCGACTGCACTGGACTGCCACAGCCTCGAGGATATGGACAAGGTGCGTCTTCACAGCGTGGCCTCTTCCGCCTCCATGGCCTTTGGGAGTCAGAGTTTCTCCTCCACTCATTTAGCCATTGGGCCCAATAGGATGGTTTCCAGTGGCATTTCCTCCACTGAAGAAAGCCATCATCCCACCTAAAGGGGCTCATTCACCCATAGCCATTGGCCCCTTTAGCGAGTCAGGTTATTTACCATTGCCCAACACCTGGTGTTGAGTTGTTGGCGGTACTGTCTACTCCATTACCATAGTGGGATGTCCAGCCAGACATCATTTGGAGGAGTATCTATATGCCAAACTGTGACTTTATAGTCAGATTAGTGGGATATAAATTTAAATTAATAAATACTGTGATTGGACACCTCACTTGCAAGTTCTGCTGCTTTCTTGATGGATATGACTCAGATCTAACCAAGGTTACATCCATCATATCAGTTAACTGTATAGTTCATTGCTTGTGTGTTACTTTCTTCCAAACCTTAATTATTTTGCATTTCATTTTAGACAGAGTTTCCTGGACCAAATGGACCATCAAGGTACCTAGAATACTTTGCTGTTTGTGACAATTCCATGGTAAGTTATTACTCCAACCTTTAAGCTTTGTGCTGTTAGGTGTGGACATATGCTCATATTTTTTTGACTATTTTTATCACTTATTTCCGATTATTGTGTATTTAAGAAAGATGGGATGGTTTTCAAATTAGAGTACAAATAAGTCACTAATTGCATGGCTTAGGGAAAGAGAATGGAGGCTCATCCCACTCTAAAACAAAGTCTTGTTTCCTCATCTTGTAGCTACAGAGGCGCATAGTTTGGGGAGGACAAGGCTAAGGAATGCCTCGCCTGATCCTTAGCCAGAGGCATGGGTTACCATTGTGATGCAGCAGCCTTCTTACTGAAACAAGTTCAGGCTGGGGTTAGTCAGGGCCTCCACTGAAAATTCCTGCAGACCCTTGGAAGGAAAATAATGCATGGGAAGGCCAAAAAGAGTCCCTCGTTGTGACGAAGACTCTCCCGTACTGTCGCCGACTGCCATCACACTCAACCTGCCCAAAATGTGGATAGGTGGAGAGTGAGAGTGAAAAGAACACAGGCAGGCATTTCCCCATCCTGGGGGAAATGACATAACTATGGCTTGGGAAGACAACATCCAGAAATGTACACAACAGATAACTTACTGCACCACATGAATTCGGCTTGAAAGCTGTTGTTGCCTGGAGAGATAGGAGCATGTTCTATAAAAATGCATAGCATGCTTTGTAAGTTACTGCAGGAACTTCTTCTCAGACGTTTCCCTGTTTTTGCCTTTCAGTTTCAGAGAGAAAAGCAAAATATAACTCAAGTGATACAGGCAGTGCTTCAAATTGTGTTTATTCTTCACCATGTAAGTTTCTTGATGGGAACCATCCTGACCAGTATTCTATGCTGGAAAGTGCTATCTCAAATTGCAGTGTAAAGGTGAAAATGCACACTACATGCAGGCTGTTTGTGGACTTTGTGGGTTTTAAATGAAAAGCCACTTCATGAACCTGCAACTTGAGAGGAGGGACAGGGCAGTGAGGTGAGGAAAAAGACCTTCCATTTGAGGGAAGGGGCTTAATATTTCTCCTCACATCTTCTCCCCCTCAAAGTTCTAGATCAGGGGTTCCCAACCTTTTCAAGCCTGGGGCCAAGTCATGCTCTCTCAGTCAGCTTCAAGGGCCGGATGGCCATTTTGCCCTGTCTGTACGATGAGGCTGGCCATTTTGTCCCAACAGCTTCAAAGGGACAGCCATTTGGAGGGGTGGGGTGCCACATGAAATGGCACCATGGGCCAGATCATGGGCCGTAGGTTGGGAACCCATGTTCTAGGTGCATACTTTTATAAAGATGTTTCTGGTACTCTGTAAGAAAAAAATCTGTGGAGATTTCGAAGTACTATCTAGCAGTCATACATTGTGCAATGCAACAAGTGCACAAAATTAAAATATCACAGCTGAAGTCATACTCAGACTGGCATGGCATTAAGTTGTATACCAGGATTTACACCCTAAGCCAGTGTTGCTCAATCCATTGTCCAGTTCACATTGCATTTGTGTGGTTCACACAACTGATTGCATGGGTAACATAAAGAAAAGTTGGTCTCCATGGAAATGAGATTCTGAGGAAGGCTGTTGGATTGACTAGAAGGGACAAAATCAGGAATGAACTTATAAGGGAAAGAATTTGAATAGAACCAATTTTAAACTATAATATATAGGGACAAGAAATAAAGCAGTTTACCCATTTGGAGAGAATGTCTTGTGATTCCATACCATACAAGGCATATATGAAGAGAGGAGAAAGACAAAGAGTGGAAGTCAGACCTACAGGAAGGTGGAGAATATAATAACAGGAATATGAACAGAAACATGTGCTGAGGATTAGTTTATGTTACAGAAAATGATGTTCGTGTTATTTTGGGAGATTGGACTGCCAAAGTAGGAAGCCAAAAAGTAAATGGAATAACAGGCAAGTTTGGTCTTGGGACACAGAATGAAGCAGGGCAAAGGCTAATAGAGTTCTGCCAAGAGAACGCAGTTTTTAAAAAGCAATAAAAACCCATTAAAAAACTTGACAATTTTTTAAAAAAGATAAGAAACTTAAAAGAGAGAGAGTGTGTTCAACTAAATTAGCCAGCAGGCTGGGGTTACCATGTTGCTTGTGCCCCACACCTGCCCTGCCAGCCAGGTTTTTAACCCTTTCCTGAAGGGAAGCAACTCTGTCTGGAGACGCAGCTCAATCGGCAGGAGGTTCCAAAGGGCTGGAGCAGATACTGAGAAGGCCCTCTTTCTGGTGCTAGAGAGGCACGCCCCTTTAAATGTAATTACCAGCACCTTGAATTGCACCCGGAGGCACACTGGCAACCAGTGCAGCTCCCAAAAGCAGTGGCGAGGCATGGGCATAACGCCCGCACCCCATCACCACCCGAGCAGCTGCATCCTGAACCAGTTGCAGCCTCCAAATGGTCATCAAGGGCAGACCCATGTAGAGCGCATTACAATAGCCAAGTCTGGAGGTGACCAGAGTGTGCATGACCATGAGCAAGGAGTCCCAATCTAGGAGCAGGCGTAACTGGCGTATAACATGAAGTGGTGCAAAAGCCTTCCTGGCCATGACTGCCACCTGCTCTTCGAGCAGGAGTCGTGAGTCCGGGAGGACCCCCAGATTACACACCGGGTCTGTTTGGGGTAAAATAGCCCCATCCAGAACCAAAGATGGTAGCTCATCAGATAACACAGAGCCCTTGACCCACAGCCACTCAGTCTTGCCAGCATTCAGGTGTAGCCCGTTGTCCCCCATCCAGACCCTAACAGCCTCCAGACAACTGGATAGGACTTCAACTGCATCGCTTGGATCACCGCGGGCTGAGATGTAAAGCTGAGTATCATCTGCATATTGATGATACCTCACCCCATGGAAACGGATGAGTTCACCCAGAGGCTTCATGTAGATATTAAATAGGAGGGGCGAGAGCACCGAGCCCTGAGGCACCCAATACTGGAGAGCCCTAGGGCTGAACATCCCATCCTCCAACCACACTGTCTGGGTCCGGCCCTTCAGAAATGAGGCAAACCAGGACCACACAGTGCCCTGGATCCCCAATCCTCAGAGCAGTCCCAGAAGAATACCGTGGTTGACGGTATTGAAGGCCACTGAGAGGTCCAGAAGAGTAAGGACAGAAGGATAACCTCCGTCCCGCTCTCACCAGAGATCATCCAACAGCGCAACCAGTGCAGTCTCAGTACCATATCCAGGCCTGAATCCTGACTGAAAAGGGTCCAGATAATCCGCTTCATCCAGGACCTCCTGCAACTGCTGTGCCACTGCCTTCTCCGAAACCTTCCCCAAAAATGAAAGATTGGATATATGCTGATAGTTGGTGAGTATTGTGGCTCAAGCGATGACTTTTTCAGGAGGGGGTGGCACCAAGGCCGCTGTTGCCTTCTCGTTCCAGAGGTTAACAAGAGCCTCGGGTGAATCGTGTTGCCGATCCAGAGGAAAACACCCCAGTTCCCTTTGGAATCCATCCGGATCCATCATTTGCCAGGGGTGGGCTAATTTAACTGACCCTGCCTCCCTGCAGAGAAACATCGCCCCAGAAAGTCCAGAGTCACCAGATAGTGATCCAACCATGGCACAGGCGTTATGTCTAGTTGCTGTAATCTCAGATCACTCTGCCACTGCTCCGACAAGAAGACTAGACCCGGTGTGTGGCCACTGCTAACTGGTTGGGACCTGAATTACTTAAGTCAGGCCCACAGCTGCCATGGAAGCCATGAACTCCTGCGCTACCTCAGAGCCAGCCCCCAATGAAGGCAAATTGAAATCCCCCAGGACCATTAAGTTTGGGGAGTTCCAATGCCAGCATAGTGACAGCCTCGAGGAGTTCAGGCAAGGAATCTGCTACACTACAGGGAGGCAGATATAGGAGCAGGATTCCCAACCGACTCTTAGGGCCCAAATGAAGGAGCAGGGCCTCACAACCTTTAGTGTCTTGCACGGAAGACAATGAAGGAGTCGCAGTAAGGACTAACACAGGTTTATTGGTTGATGATCAGGATGAACATGTGGTAATGGCGGAGATACATCACATTATATACGGTAGTACAATACATTTGAATCTTGTTGCATGGTAGCTCATTGGCTGCTACCGGCGTGACGTTGACCCAGTCACGCCCCCACCCCCTCGGTTCCAGTAGTAGTTGTTTGCTTGTGCGGGAGAGTTCCCGCGGCTGTTGGTGATTTGAGGAATGAGAACCATGTGAGTTGAACGCTCGCAGCTGCCCTCTATGGGCAGCTAACTCGCGTTCCTTTAACAGCTGGCTACATTGTAATTGTGGTCAGGTTACATTCATACATTTCTTAAAGCGACATTGTACATACATAACATCCCTCCCCCCTAGGATGGGACGAAGTCCCTCAACCATTGTGGCTTGCCACATGTACGCCTGGGGCGTGCGGCCGCTTGACTTAACACTGGGGAGCCTGGTTCTGCGGAGTCCTGTCCTGCAACGGAAAGGGGGGACTCATTAGCGGCTCGGTGTGGGCTCTGCGGTAACCTTGCATTGGGGGACGGGAATGGAATGAACAATTGGGAAGTGAAACCCTGCCTACCGTTTGAGGAGCTTGGGGTCCCCCCCAGTACGAATCTCGGGACCGACGAAGAGGCCCTCGTGGCCACGCCACCCCCCGTTACCTGCCCGGGAGTTCTAGAGACTGTGGTGGGCAGACTCCCCCCCGTTGCCTGTCTTGGGGGTGTTTGTCTCCGGGGAGCCGGCGCTATGGGATATTCTAAAACAAAAGGACTGGGGGGACTGGAGGTACCAGGGGCTGAACTGAAACCCCTCTTCTCGCTAGGACGGGTGGGGGACCACTCCGCTACACCCCCCTGGTACTGCAACTCATAATCATAACCAAACTGATCCCTCTCTTTCAAAGTATCCTCCTCTGTGGTTGAGAACCCTGGATATGCATTTATATCCGCGGGTTCCGCCATGTCTCCCCCTTGGGTAATGCGGGTGGGGGAGGACCCTAATGCTGATTCCCCTTCACTGGTGACTCGCCTTCTGAGTTGGTCGGCATGCCTTCTCCAGAGTAGACCCGAGCTAGTCTCGACCCTGTAGGATACTGGCCCCATCTGCTCAATGATTGTCCCTGGAACCCACGCTGGCCCCGAGGCCGCGTAGTTCCTGCAGTGAACCGGGTCCCCTACCGAAAAACCTTTGGAGCTCTCTCCCCCTATGTTTATATTTTTCCCTTCATCCTCCACCCTGGACGGATCCATCCGGTCAAAAAATGTTACCGGACGCCTCCTCATGAGGAGTTCTGCTGGGGAGAATCCTGAGGCTAGGGGGGTTGCCCTGTAACAGATGAGGAACTGGCACAGATGAAGGTTCAAATCACCGGGACCCATGCACCGCAGTGCGTCTTTCGTAGTGCGCACTTGGCGCTCTACCTGACCGTTTGTGGCGGGGTGAAATGGGGCGGCGGTAATGTGCCTGACAGCGTTCCGCTCCATGAACATCTTGAACTCTGCAGACGTGAAGGTACTAGCATTATCGCTAACAAGGACGTCTGGTAGGCCGAAACAGGCAAAAAGCTTGCGCAACTGTTTAATGGTTGCCACAGAGGAGGTGCTGTTCATGGGGATTACCTCCAACCACTTGGAGTAGGAGTCAACTACCAGCAGAAACATGGCCCCGCGGAAAGGGCCAGCGAAGTCAACATGGATCCGGGACCATGGCCCGCGGGCCGTGTCCCATTCCCTATGGGGCAACCGGGACTCCTCGGGCCGAGAGCTCTGGCAGCTCTTGCACGTGCCCACTAAACGTTCTATATCCGCGTCTATCTGGGGACACCAGAAAAAACTCCTGGCCAGAGCCTTGGAGTGCACGATCCCCGGGTGACTGGTATGCAGTAGCTTCAGTACCTTGGCCCTCAGCTTCTCTGGGATAACTACCCGCTGGCCCCAGAGTAAGCAGCCCCTTTCCAGGGAAAGCTCTACTCTCCGCCTGACAAATGGCTTGAACTGCAACTCGGGGGAAGTCGTGGGCCACCCTTTCCTCACCCAGGAACTAACCTGGGCCAGCATCTTGTCGGCCGCCGTGGCTTTGGCGAGGTCGGCCGGGAGAATGGGGGGTGAGTCAAGAGACTTGGTGGTCCTGCTCTACCTCGCATGTGGGGTCCCCTACACTTGGGAGGGGAGATCGGGACAGCGCGTCCGCATGGGAGATCTCCTTCCCTGGGCGATAGACCAGCTCATACTGATAAGCGTTGAGAAAGATGGCCCAACGCAGCATCCTGGGGGATAGAATTTGCGGTGTGGGTTTGCCGGTAGTGAAGATCCCCAGAAGTGGTTTGTGATCCGTCACTACCGTAAACTCGCGGCCATATAAAAAGTCATGGAACTTTTTCGTTCCCGCGATGATGGCTAGGGCCTCCCTATCAGTTTGCACGTAATTGTGCTCGGCCTTCGAGAGGGGCCTTGAGTAGTACGCTACCAGGGCTTCCCTCCCGCTCTCCAACACGTGGCATAGAACCGCCCCCACCCCCACTGGGGACGCATCACAGACTAGAACTACTGGTCTCTTAGGGTTAAAGTGGGTCAGGACAGCACTTGAGGATAGGAGTGCCTTCAGCTCCCTAAACGCTTTCTCTTGCCTGTCTCCCCACCGCCAAACCGCCTCTTTCTTCAATAGCGCGTGCAGTGGCTCAGCAACGGATGCCTTCCTCGGCAGGAAGGAATGGTAAAAATTTAAGAGCCCTAGAAACGACTGCAGCTCCGGTTTCGCGGTGGGGCGAGGGGCGTTTTGCACAGCCGCGACCTTGGACTCGGAGGGCTTGATGCCTTCTGGGGTTACCTTGAACCCAAGGAACTCAACCTCCCTCGCAAAGAAAACACATTTGTCCCTCCTCAGTCGGAGGCCCGCTTTCTCGAATATGGAAAGGACCCTGTCTAGCCTTTACGCTAATTCTGACTCGCCCCCCGCTGTTATCAACACATCGTCGAAGTATGGGAGGACGCCTGGAAGCCCCTTTAAAAGGTGTTCCACGAGGGACTGGAAGATTCCGGGGGCCGAATTCACGCCAAACTGAAGGCGCGTTACCTTGAATGCCCCCTTGTGCGTTACGATCGTTTGCGCAGCAGCAGCAGCCGGGGTTACAGTGTGCTGCTGGTATGCCTGCGCCAGATCTAGCTTGGCAAAACACTTCCCCCCATGAAGCGTGGCCAGTAAATAGCTGACCACGGGTACCAGATATGCATTTGGCCGAATGGCCTTATTAATCGTACATTTATAGTCCGCACAAATCCTAACCTCCCCGTTTGATTTAAGGGCTGTCACAATCGGCGTTTCCCACTCTGCCGAATCCACTGGAACCAAAATCCCCTGCCCCACCAATTTGTCCAGTTCCGCCTCGATCTTGTCCTTGAGGGCGAAAGGCACTCTCCTGGGCTTGAGGCGGATGGGTCGGATTTCGGGATCCAGGTCAAAGGAAACTGGGGGCCCCTTGTAAGTCCCGAGCCCCTCCCTGAAAACGTCCGGGTTTGGGTCAGTCTCTATGGCGTTAATGCCGGACAGTTCAATTCCAAGGGGAGCGAACCACTGCGTTCCCAAAAGGCAGCACCTCCCCCCTTTGAGGACCACTAGGGGCAGTTTCTCGGAGTAGTTCTTGAACTTCACCTTGAAGTTCCCCCCCCAACACTGGGATCCCGTTCCCTTGCACGTCCCGTAGGTGGGACCTCATGGCCCGCAACTTGGGCCGCGCATCTGGGGAAATGCGCATATACTCCTTTTGGGACAGGATGGAATAGGACGACCCCGAGTCTATCTCCATCCTCACTGGGACCCCCTGTAACAGTACCTCTACGAAAAAACGCCGGTGCTCCAGGCCCACGCGGTTCACGCCTGCCCTGCTATGGTCGTCTGAGACCTTCCTGGTGCCGGCCGCCTTCCGTTGGTGCGTCTGGGGATGGCTCGAATTGCCCTTGTCCTCGACTCGCCCGCGCCTGCACACCCGGGCGATGTGCCCCTTTCGGCCGCAGTTGTGACACTCGGCCTTCCGGAACGGGCACCTCGTGCGGTCGTGGGACGTCCCACAACCATCGCAGCGGCGGTCCTGCCGCTCGCGGGTCTGTCGCTTCTCTCCTCGCTTCTTGACCCGCTGGACGTTGTCGTCCTTGCTGGAGCAGGGGTCTGCCATGGTGGACGACTCCTCGGACGCCGTTGGTGTGCCGGCGGGCGGCTTGGGGGCCCACCAGGCTGTTTTTGTTGGTGTCCGCTGGGCCGCCTGTACTGGTGACTTGGCCCTTTCGGACGTGGCCCCTCGGGACTTGAACACTCGGACCCCGCTCCTGGCCGCCTCGGCCGCTTGGGCCTCCCGCAGTACCTCGTTGAACGTGAGGCGGTAGTTGCGGGTCATGAGCTTCCGCTGAAGCTCCTCGTCCCTCAGGCCACACAACATGCGGTCTTGGAGAGCCTGGTCTAGGTCGTCCCACTGGCAGTGCACCGCTGCCAGCCTGAGTGCCGCCGTGTAGGCGGACACGGATTCGCCCAGTCGCTGGTCTCGCCTGTGGAACGCGACCCGGGCCGGGAAGATCGACACGGGAGGCTGGAAGTGCTCGCCCAGCAGCCCCAGCATGCGGTCGATGGGCACCTATTCTACCTTCTTGGGGGCCACCAGGTTCATCAGGATGCGCAGCGTGGCCGGCCCCACCTGGGCCAGGAAGTAAGAGCGCATCCTCGCGTCGTCGTCGACGCCCGCGGCTTCCATAGCGTGCCGGAATTGGCATTCGTAGAGCTCCCACTGTTCGGGCTCGCTGACATCGAACTGGTAAGGCTTGACCTTGGGATTCGCCATTATCCCATCCTCGTTGCCAATTTAGTGTCTTGCACGGAAGACAATGAAGGAGTCGCAGTAAGGACTAACACAGGTTTATTGGTTGATGATCAGGATGAACATGTGGTAATGGCGGAGATACATCACATTATATACGGTAGTACAATACATTTGAATCTTGTTGCACGGTAGCTCATTGGCTGCTACCGGCGTGACGTTGTCTCAGTCATGCCCCCCCCCCCCTCGGTTCCAGTAGTAGTTGTTTGCTTGTGCGGGAGAGTTCCCACGGCTGTTGGTGATTTGAGGAATGAGAACCATGTGAGTTGAACGCTCGCAGCTGCCCTCTATGGGCAGCTAACCCGCGTTCCTTTAACAGCTGGGCTACATTGTAATTGTGGTCAGGTTACATTCATACATTTCTTAAAGCGACATTGTACATACATAACACAACCCAGAACTTGCGGAGCCGTGGCTCTCATGACGCCCAATGACTCTCTGGCTACAACGGCGACGCCATCGCCCCTCACCTCACCACTAGGCTGGTGCCAAATACCGAACCTGGCTGGACACAATTCTGATAGAGGAAGGCCATCCTCTGATGTCAGCCATTAAAATAAATTCAAACTCCCGCCATCAAATGAGCAATTTCCTGACACATTGGAGTTGGAGTCTACCTGGAGACAAATCTTATTGTCCTCACCTCATACCACTGCCTGATATTTTGTAACCAGTGTGATTCCTGGAAATGAGGACATTAAGAGTTGACCATGACGTGACTTCTCAGAAGTACAACAGATCATCTTACAGTAAGAATTAACTTGTAAATAAATTCATTTATGTATTGATATATTTAATGTGAAAGTGTTTTATAGCTGTCACTATATTATGTTTGTTTTTAAAAAGGCTATTTTGTAGATAAACTGCCCATTTTTGTCAAATATACTTCTGCCCCGGTTTTGTGGGAGAGAATTATGGCAACTCTATGTGTGGGTCACATCATGGCAAGCTGGGATCCACCTTAAACAAATTCACGCCACTGCCATTTTTCCTGCTTCAGGAAAAATGCATTCTCGAATATGAGTTGCAGCCAATAATCTCTAATATGAATTTAATTACCTTCTTGCTTTCTATCTTTCAGATCTTCGATGACCTGGGTCTTCATGTTGTGTTGACAGGAATAGAAATATGGAGCAGGCAAGATTATTTGGCACTCAGCGATAAGCTTGATGAAACGTTGTATGCCTTTTACAACTACGTTTCTACTGAGCTTCGGCACTATGTGCATTTTGACCATGCCTCTTTATTCATGTGAGACTCTTTCATTCGTATGTATTAATTTATTTCTAAATCTGTTGATTTCATGCAGTACAATGCTCATTCCTCCTCTTATAAATCCAGCCCCTTCAGGCTGCCAAAGGGTATACAGAGGTGACCATGGTGGTTGACATGATCATTTCTAAATGCCCTTCTGCTGCAGAGCTCGACTTTCTCTGTTATTTACAAGTGAACTCCAAACGATGAAGCAGTTGGCAGAGCAAATGGAGGCAGATTCCCTAGGATTATCATTGGGCTGCAATTAAGAACATGCCCAGTAGCTCTTCTGATGAGATTTGTGAAGAGAGTTTATAATATGAGTTTAATAAATAAGGTCTCAGACCAACAGGTGGAACTTTATCAAGTTGTCTGCAGTCTCACTCGCACTGGACAGGCAAATGGGCTTCAACCCGCTGTAACTAGTTGAAAATTTTGCAGGACATTTTAGATCTAAGCTATAGTGTTAGACCAGGCATTTGCAACATACGGCCTGTGGGCCAGACCCGGCTCCCAACACCAATTCATCTGGCACCCAATGCCCTCGTCGCTCCTGGAAGCAGAAGTAAAACGTGCACCATGCATGTGCAGAATGTTGCTAAATGCATTCTGCGCATACACAGGGTGCATTTTACTTCTGCTTTCAGGTGAGAGGAACCATGTAACCAGCCCGATCAGTCATCCAGGAGGTGTGGTCAGGCCCGCAGCCTGAAAATGTTAAGAAATGCTGTGTTAGACAAAATATATACACATAAACAATAATAAGGCAGTAAACCTACAAGAAGGGACTGCAGTGGATCAGTGGTTAAGACACTGAACTTGGTGACTGGAAGGTTGGCAGGTCAGCGGTTCGAGACTCAAGTGCTGCATGATGGAGTGAGCTCCTGACTCTGTCCCAGCTCCTGCCAACCTAATAGCTCAAAAGCAAGACATTGCAAGTAGATAAATAGGAACCACTTCGGTGGGAAAGTAAAGAGCATTCTATGCACTCTGGTGTCTAGTCATGCCTGCCACATGGCCATGGAAACACGTCTGAAGATGGCTGTGGACACAGCACCGAACCCTAGAGTCAGATACGACTGGCTTGTGAGCAAGGGCGACCTTTACTTTTATCTAAACCTGGAAGAACATGCAATATAAATAGTAGAATAGATACTATTCAAAACCAAGACCAGGAAAAAATTATCAGTACTGTATATTAGAGGAGATTGGTAATGCAGGCTCTAAACCAAACCATATGAAAATAACTTAAAGCATCTAATCTAGTTGCATATCAAAAATGAAAAGTAATGAGTTGATTTTTTAAAAAATCATTATCTAAAACACCACTGAATAAGTTTCAAATTAAAATTATTTTTTTTAATTATTTCTTAAATAGCTTTCCCAGTTGTGCTTTGTGTCAGCAGTTACAAAATGGTATCGTGCCCTATCTCGGGCGATCTAGTGGTGATCTCTCCTTTCCCCCCTCAGCTTAAGGACAAAAGTGTGCTGTTAATTTTATCGTTTTCTGTATTGTAGGATGGTGAATGAGGACTATTTCTTTGGAAAGTCATGGCGGGAACATTCGTGTGTTTACAACCAGGTCTCAGTTTCTGCTGTCAAAGTAAGTGGGGGATCACAGTCAGTGTGGCTGTGCCCAACATCCTCAATACAACCATTTTTGCACCTTAAGCCCACAACATTGGGTTGGGGCTGGGGGAGAACTGTTTAGCAGGAAGTAACAGGACCAGGTGGAGCAGCAGAGGGGAGTTGCAGATACTGGGCCATCCAATTGTCCCTATTATATTTCAGAATGAGGTAGGACTGTGATGGCGAACCTTGGCACTCCTGGTGTTCTTGGACCTCAATTCCCAGGAGCCCAAGTCTCTGTGAATCTACACCAGGAGTTCTCAATCTTTTAAAGCTAGGGGATGGGGTCACGCTCCCTCGGGCAGCTTTTGGGGCCGGATGGCCATTTTGTCCTTCCTACACCACATGGCACTTCCTGGTGTGGTGGAGGCTGTGGGTGGCCACATGAAATGGTGCCGCGGGATGCATTGGGCCCACAGGCCGCAGGTTGAGAATCCCTGTTCTACGTGCATGGGTTTACTGCTTGTGCTCTTGGACTTCAATTCCCAGAAGCCCAAGTCACTGTGAATCCACATGGATGGGTTTACTGTGCGTACATGCAGTAATCCCATTCGTGTGGATTCACAGGGACTTGGGTTTCTGGGAATTGAAGTCCAAGAACACCTGGAGTGTCAAGGTTCACCATCACTATCCTAACCCCACTTTGGAAGGGAACTCCAGGTGTTCTTGAACTTCAATTTCCAGAAGCCCAGGTCTCTGTGTACGTACAGTAAATCCATTCGTGTTGATTCACAGGGACTTGGGCTTCTAGGAAATGAAGTCCAAGAACACCTGGAGTGCCAAGGTCCATCACTGAGGTAGGATAGGGAGCAAAAATCATCCTACTGGACCTTAGCAAAGAACAAATCAGCCTCCAATAGCTGGCAACTTCAACTGGGCTTGGAGCAACGTGAGAAGACAGGTCTCATATCCAAACAGCATGGAAGCAAGAACTGATTTCTTTCATGAGAGGATATATTCTAACTCAAAACAATAGAACAACCTTTTTGAAGAGCATTATTTACTAATATTGTCCTCCCACAAAGTTGAACAATGACCAGGGCCCCATATCTGCTTTGATTCAAATTCCTGCGTTGTGCAAGGGGTTGGACTCAATCGCCTAAAACAGCGATGACCATCCTTGGCACTCCAGATGTTCTTGGACTTCAATTCCCAGAAGGCCTAATCAGTAGGTGGGTTGACTTGGGCTTCTGGGAATTGAAGTCCAAGAACACTTTGAGTGCCAAGGTTGGCAGTCACTGGCCTAAAAGGCCCCTTCCAATTCAGTGATTCTATGATTCTAAGCATATTTCTTATTAGTTTTATGTAAATACTGAACAGTTATAGGGTGGGAATCTTGAAATATCTGAAAGGTCAAAGGCCAAGGAAAAGCCACCCCTCCCAGCACTGCCCTGGGCAGGCAGGAATCAGCCAAGAACAGGGACTTTGCCCTTTCCCAAGCCTGGTCAGCTGGTTAGGAAGGATACCCTAGTACAAAGTGGTCAGTCAGAGGCTTAGCAAGAACATCTTTGCTACCTAAAGTTCAGAGCATGGATCAAGGCAGCCTTCCTGTGACAATTTCACGATTTCATTCACTCACACATCTACACGTAATAGCTGAAAAAGTTTTCCTTTCTTTTGGTATCAGCTCTTTCCCAACCTTGCTTTCTCCCATGGTCAGATTTTGCCCTCGTTAACAAAGAACGGCATTTCCGCTGCCCATCAGCTGGGTCATTCCATTGGCTTTGCCCATGATGATCTGCTGGTATACAGAGGTCAACATTGTGATTGCAAGTGCAGCTCCAAGCCGGGCCATTGCCTCATGCATTCAGCTGTTATGTGAGTAGTGCTCAGGTTTTGCATTTGCTTTTAGCCCCTGTTATGTTCTGTAAAGCTGTGCCTTTAACAATGTACCTTTGCCATGTGTTATCAATGTAACCTTTCTGTGTGCAACATTATAACCATCAGCTGTATCAATGTAAACCTAATAAGGGGACGCGAGCTAGTGACCACCAGAGGGCAGTAGCGAGCGTCCAGCTCTCATGGATCATATTCACCTGGTTCAGCAGCGCGGGAAGATTCCCCGCCACCTCTTCACCTGGTCAAGAAGGGCGTGACCTCCTACGACGTCACGCAGGCAGCAACCAATTGTCTGTCGACGAGCCACATTCAAATGTATAGCCAGCTGTATATATTGAGCTACTCATCCGCCATTACCACATGTTCCTCCGGATCATCATGCAATAAACCTGTGTTAAGCCAACCTTTCGGCTGTTTCACTGTCTTTGGTCCCTTACACTAAATTGGCGACGAAGGTGGGATATGGCAGCCCACGGGACCAAGACATGCGCCGATTTCGAAATCAGGAAACCGGGCGACTGGGAGATCTTCGAGATGGACTTCCAGGCAGCACTGATTGAGTCCGAAGTCACGGAAGAGGCAAAGAAGAGGGCCATCTTCACCAGGATGCTTGGACAAGAAACCAAGAGGACCTTGGTCGACCTGATTGCACCGAGGAGGGTGAGCGAATTCAAGGCCAAGGAACTCATGCAGATGCTGCGTGAGCACGTCCGGCCCGCAACGGCGATGTTTCCCGCTCAGAGTGCGTTCTGGAGGCGAGTCCAAGTCCCGGGGAGACGGTCGCCGCATTCGTGGCGGCCCTGCGGCTGGTGGCCGGCCCGTGCAAATGGGAGAATGCTGAAATCACCCTCCGAGACTGTGTGCTGTGCGGCCTGAACGACGCCGAGACCCAGCGCACATTAATGAACCAAGAGCCGCCTCCCACGTTGCAGGAGGTCGTCAGAGCGGCCCAGGCCGCAGAAGCTACAAAGGCCGGGGTCCAAGAACTCCAGGACTGGTGGCCGAAGTCGAGCAAGGCAGAGGCTCCGGTACAGGCGGCCCGGCGAACTTCGAGGTCGTCCACAGAGAGCAGCGACGACGAGGACGTCCGGAGGGTCCGGAAGGAGAGCCGGCGATGCGACGGCTGTGGAGCGGCCCACGACCGCGTAAAGTGCCCCTTCCGGAAGGCCGAGTGCCACAACTGCGGCCGCCGCGGGCACATCGCCAAGGTGTGCAGGAAGAAGCGCGAGACCCGGAGGAGCTCCGCAGACCGTTCCGCGGGACAAGACCGCCCAACGAGACCCAAGGACGGCGCCCAGGCCACGCGGAAGCAGGACGGCGTGAGCCGCATCTCCGACGGCAGCGAGGACGACGCCCCAGTGTTCAGCGTGTCTACAGGACACCCCCGCTACTTTGTTGAGGTACTAGTCCAAGGGGTTCCCATTAGGATGGAAATTGACTCGGGGTCCTCATATTCAATCATTTCCCAGAGGGAGTTTTTGGGAATTGCCCCCCACAAGCGACCCAAGCTCAAAGCTTTGAGGTCCACACTACGGGACGTGCAAGGGAACAGCATTCCAGTGTTGGGGGTCGGAGAATTTCAGGTCAAATTCAAGGAGCACGCCGCGTCCCTTCCCCTAGTCGTGCTCAAAGGGGGAGATTGCAGCCTCCTCGGGACTCAATGGTTCCAGCCCCTGGGGTTGTTTATTGGGGGGGTGCACACCGTTGGGATGCACGCCGTTGGGACTGATCCAATTCAGGAGGTGTGCGAGGCGCACCCCGAAGTTTTCAAAAAAGGACTGGGGAAATTCAAGGGGCCCCCAGTGGCTTTCGACCTGGACCCGGAGGTCCGCCCAATTCGCCTTAAACCACGCAGGGTGCCGTTCGCACTTAAGGACAAAATAGAGGCGGAACTGGACAAGTTGGTGGGCCAGGGGATCCTTGTGCCTGTAGATTCTGCGGAGTGGGAAACTCCAATTGTAACCGCACTAAAGGCCAACGGGGAGGTCTGCATATGCGCCGACTACAAGTGCACCATCAACAAGGCGATCCGCCCGAATGCATATCCGGTGCCGGTAGTCAGCCATCTGCTGGCCAGGTTACACGGGGGAAAGTGTTTCGCTAAGCTCGACCTAGCACAGGCCTACCAGCAGCTCATGGTGTCCCCTGCCGCAGCTGCTGCGCAGACCATAGTCACCCATAAGGGGGCGTTCCAGGTGACGCGCCTCCAGTTTGGCGTGAATTCAGCGCCCGGAATTTTCCAGTCACTCGTGGAACGCCTCCTGAAGGGATTGGAGGGGGTGTTGCCTTATTTTGATGACGTGTTAATAACGGGGGGGAGTCGGGTTGAATTGGCCAAGAGGTTGGGGAAGGTCCTGACAATATTCGAAAAAGCGGGGCTGAGGCTGCGGAAGGACAAATGCGTCTTCTTCGCAACCGAGGTTGAGTTCCTAGGGTTTTGTGTGACTCCTGAGGGAATAAAACCATCCGAGTCCAAGGTGGCAGCCATTAAGAAAGCCCCCCGCCCCACCTCCAAGCCCGAGCTGCAGTCGTTCCTAGGGCTGCTCAACTTTTACCACTCCTTCCTCCCCCGGAAGGCTGCGGTGGCTGAACCGCTACACAAACTGCTAAAGAAAGACCAGGCATGGAAGTGGGGCGAGGACCAGGAAAGGGCATTTAGTGAGCTAAAAAGCCTGTTAGCGTCCGATGCCATACTGACCCACTTCAACCCCAAATGCCCAGTAGTCCTGACCTGTGATGCATCTCCAGTGGGGGTGGGGGCGGTGCTGTGCCACGTGTTGGAGAACGGAAGGGAGGCCCCGATAGCATTTTACTCCAGGTCCCTGTCCCAAGCGAAGAGAAACTACGCACAGACAGACAGGGAGGCACTAGCAATAGTCGCGGGGACGAAAAAATTTCACGATTTTCTGTACGGCCGCCCCTTCACCATTGTAACAGACCACAAGCCCCTGCTAGGCATCTTTACCGCAGATAAGCCCACCCCACAGATCCTGTCTCCAAGGATGCTCAGGTGGGCCATTTTTCTCAACGCGTATCAGCACGCGTTGGTCTACCGGCCCGGGAAAGAGATCAGCCATGCGGACGCTCTATCTAGGTCTCCCCTCCCCCTAACGCCCAGCCAGGTGAGCAAGGGAGAGCGGGACCATCAGGTTCTCATGATAGAGGTACTGGACTCGCCCCCCGTAGTGCCCGCCAACATTGCCAAAGCGACAGAGAAGGACAAGACGTTAGCGGCAGTAAGCTCCTGGGTGCAGAAAGGGTGGCCCGCGTCCTCCCCAGCGGAGGAGTTCGCTCCATTTTTCAGAAAAAAGTTAGAACTGTCCCTAGAGAGGGGGTGCCTCTTGTGGGGGCAGCGAGTGGTGATTTCCACTTCCCTTCGGCCGCGGGTGCTCAAGCTGCTGCACGTCAGCCACCCCGGCATCGTGCGATCCAAGGCGCTGGCCCGGAGTTACTTCTGGTGGCCCCAGCTGGACGCCGACATTGAGCACATGGTCGGCACTTGTGAAAGTTGCCAATGCTCCAGACCAGAGGAGGCCCGCCTGCCCCACAGGGAATGGGACGCGGCTAAGGGGCCGTGGTCCCGGGTGCACGTTGATTTCGCGGGCCCGTTCAGAGGCACCCTGTTCCTTCTTGTAGTGGACGCTTTCTCCAAATGGTTGGAGGTTATCCCAGTCACGAGCACCTCCTCGGCCCAGACCATTAGGCATTTGCGGAGGCTCTTTTCCACGTTCGGCATACCCGACACGTTAATTAGCGACAACGCTAGTTGTTTCACGTCCTCCGAGTTTAGGGCATTCATGGAGATTAACGCCGTTCGGCATATCACCTCCGCCCCGTTTCACCCAGCCACCAATGGCCAAGTGGAGCGCCTCGTCCGCACCACGAAGGACGCGTTGCGGCGCATGGGCCCCGGGGATCTGAACCTACAAGTCTGCCAGTTTCTGCTAGGGTACAGGGTGACCCCTTTGGCGTCAGGATACTCCCCCGCAGAGCTCTTAATGCGTAGGAAACTGACCACCATCCTTACTAGGCTAGACCCCACGAGGGTAGAGGACAAAGGAAGGAACATCGGGCTAGAGGCCACAAAGAGTTTCAGTATAGGCGCCCCCGTGCATTGCAGGAATTACGCCAGCACGGGCCCAGCCTGGGTGCCGGGCGTAGTCGTGGAACAAACCGGCCCCGTGTCGTACCGCGTGGAAACCAATACGGGACTCTTGTGGAGGCGGCACGCGGACCAGCTCCGACGCAGGGTCCCCGACGAGCAGGGCGCAGACCGAGCAGGGACAAAGTCAGCGTTAGGGTTCTCCCCCACCCGTTTAGCCCAAGGGGGAGGGAAGGGGGACCGCGGGCCCCCACCAAGGGGGGAGGAGGATGTCCTCATAGATATCCTGGGGGATCTTTCCGAGGAGGAGGAACCCGACCCCATACATATCTCGCGGAAGGTTCCCACAAATGCGGGTACCCCCACCAAGTTAGATTTTGATTTTCAGAACCGGGGGGGGGGTTTCTGAGTGGTCCCCCACCCGTCCAAGCGAGAAGAGGGGTTTTTCGTTAGCCCCGACGGCCCCCGGTCTGCCCACAATGGAGTTTTTCCCTTCCCCTAAGGACGCCAGACAGCGGCAAACCACTAACGAGTCTCCCTCTCCCATTTCAGGACAAGGGTCCAGGGAACAAAGAAGCAATAACGCCCCCGGGGGGGGCAGCCCTCGTCACGGCCCAAACGCACATGTAACAAGCCATCTTGGCTGAGAGACTTCGTCTCATCCTAGGGGGGAGGGATGTTATGTTCTGTAAAGCTGTGCCTTTAACAATGTACCTTTGCCATGTGTTATCAATGTAACCTTTCTGTGTGCAACATTATAACCATCAGCTGTATCAATGTAAACCTAATAAGGGGATGCGAGCTAGTGACCACCAGAGGGCAGTAGCGAGTGTCCAGCTCTCATGGATCATATTCACCTGGTTCAGCAGCGCGGGAAGATTCCCCGCCACCTCTTCACCTGGTCAAGAAGGGCGTGACCTCCTACGACGTCACGCAGGCAGCAACCAATAGTCTGTTGACGAGCCACATTCAAATGTATAGCCAGCTGTATATATTGAGCTACTCATCCGCCATTACCACATGTTCCTCCGGATCATCATGCAATAAACCTGTGTTAAGCCAACCTTTCGGCTGTTTCACTGTCTTTGGTCCCTTACACTAAAGCCCCATGGTTTTCCAGAGTATTTGAGTCACATGGCCCACTAAGATGTGTATAGCCCTGGTGGCGCAGTGGTTGAAATTTCTGTATTGCAACCAAAAGGTTGTGAGTTCAATCAAGGTTGACCCAGCCTCTTCCATCTTTCTAAGATTGGTAAAATGAGTCCCCAGCATGTTGGAGGCAAAATGCTAATCAACTTGTGAACTGTCCCAAGAGGGCACTAAGGGCCATGGGGCGGTATAGGTGTGATTGCTTTGCCTTTTGCTTTCAGCTTCCCTATGTCCATGCACACCCAGAATGAGCACAGAGTCTAGATAGGGTTGCTGGTTTTCTGGGCAGCAGCTAAAAAAGCTTCAGGTAGCTACTCTCTTTCTCCAGTTGTTGTGTAGAAGGTGTTCTGTCTCCCCCACTCACTTCCCTTTTCCCTGTCAGAACAAACACTCACTGTAGGGGATATCCGAAGAGAAGTCTAAGTCCAGTCCAAAGTCGTAAAACCAGAGTTTCCAAGAGTCAAGATGCTACGGTACCAAACTAGAGCAAGGAGGCTAAACTTTGTCCGTTACAGAGCCAAACCAGGCGTCCTGGTTCCTTATATGCCTCCTTGGGTGTGGCCAGACGCTTCCTGATTACCTGCGGCCCCTCCTTCCTCTCAGCCTCTGCAGACAACGCTTTGCTCTGCTTCGATGCCTGGCATCTAGCCACGCCTCGTCCGTCCCCAGAGCTGTCTGAACGCGAAGACTGCTGTTGGAGGACATCCTCGTTGCCATCCTGCTGTTGCAATTCCAAGGGAGGCTGAGGCAGTGCTGGGTGGGGGGGGATCCCTGAGGGAGAGGGTCCTGTCAGCTCCTCCCCTTTATCCTCAGAGTCTTCATCCCCAAGGTGGGCCAGTTCAGGGGCCAGAGGTGGGCCGGGGGCCGGAGTCACAACAGAAGGATTTATTCGATTCAAATGTCAAACCGCGCCAAAACCGGGAATCCGGAAGCACGCCATTTCTAAAGGCGCCAAATTCAAAGCGGTGTCAGAGTGGGAAAGAGTGGACTTTGTTTGTCCTCCAGAAGCCCGCCGAAATGTATCTTGTTTTGTAATGGCCCAAACACTGCATATATATATTGGCCACCCCTATACATACTCCCCAGTCCGGAACCTGAGCTGAAAAAAGATCACTGAGTTTAACCCGATCCTGCTGGTTAGAATACTTCTTTGTCTGGACTCAACACCAGGCAGAGCTCAAGAGCGAAGCAAGAGCAGTAGACTGTTTGATTATTGGGTATGGGACAGCCTCTAAACACAACTCCATCCAGGGCTCACTGGCTCAGTAGAAAGAGGTGCGTGCAAATGCCAGTAGGAAATTTATGTGTTTTTGTGTCAGAGATTACTCTAGGTTGAAAGGATTTTTGCAGGGGACACCCTAATGAGTCCCCTTTCATGTCCCCCCATCCTGCAGCTCTCGGGGAATCAATCCCCATCTTTTTGATCTCCAAGCACACTGCTTTTACCTATTGAGCCACCCGGGAGCTGCAGTAGGGAATGACAAGTTGGGAGGAAGAGGAGGGGAAAGAGGAAAGAGCTAGAGTTGCGTACTGCAAGGCCCATTTGAACATCTATATTTTACCCCTGCAAAGTCGGCCATCGTCTTTGGCAGGAACTGTCATCTTATACACCCAGGGGGCAGCTTAGATCAGCTACCAGTGCGTTGTTGTGAACTTTTTAAAACTACAGTAGAACCCCATATAACGAATGCCTTGTACAGCAACTAAATCGTACAACAATGAGGATTTGAAAAAACATTGTGCCCTGTATAACAACTAAATTGTTATATGATGCAATGCATCCCTATGGGAAAAATCGTACAACAAATTTTTGTTGTTTTACAATTTTTCCCATCGAGATATTAGTTGTACAATGCATACCATAGGGAAAATCGTTATACAATGCATGCATCGTATAGGAATGTTTTCGTACAACAACGAACCCCATGGAACGGATTAAAATCATTGTACGGGGTACCATTGTACTGTATAATAGTGTGTTAATTAACAGCTGGCTAACCATACACAGTATGAAAAGATTGGTACTGTATTGTGTTTAATAGCTTCTTGTATTTTTCTGTTACAGAGAGTGTTACAGACTAAGTAATTGCAGCAAAAATGCCTATTTCACCTTCTTAGCACAGCAAGGAAAAGACTGTTTCTTGAACTTGCCTAAAGATCAGTCTGTCGCCATGATGTGCGGAAATGGTTTGGTGGATAGTGGCGAAGAATGCGACTGCGGTACGGATGAGGTTAGAGCATGTGTGTTCAGGCAAACCCCACTCTGCAGAATTATTAAGAATGAGACATTTTTACTTCCAGGAGGACCAGGAGGTTTTTTAACATCTTGCTATCCTCTCTTTTCTCAATGACATCCTCAGTTTTAATGTGTGGCTGAATTCCCTGTTGTATATTTCCACCTAATTGTCATTTCAACTTCCCAAATGTTGAGGATACAATCCAATAAGGTGGGATAGGATACTGTCTTACCCTAGTTTTCAAGCTTGGGAATTTTACTTTTGTATCACAGCTGCCAAAGGGCCCACAGCTGCTAAAGCAGAAGCCCGAATTGTAACTTCTCTCTCCAAGTAGCTGAGGGGGTTCAGCTTTCCAGGGTATCAGGCATAGGATGTCTTTCCTATTACTTGATACTGAAAACCCATTTCATGTTGATCATTCTTATTCCTGGAAGTGCAAGTCTTGAATGTCCTTGGGGGAGAACAAAACCATTTACACGAGAGGTGCCCAAAGCTTTCAAACCGTGAGCCGGTCACATGGTTCAGCGGGCCAGTCACATGGTTCCTCCCACTGGAAGCAGAAGTAAAATGCACCTTGCAATATGTTTTACAACAGGATGGGATTTTAGGCTGCCATTTTCTGTGCTTAAACCAGGGATGCCCAAACTACAACCCATGGGCCAGATCTGGCCCCCAATGCCAATTCCATCAAGGTACATTTTACTTCCGCTTCTGGGAGCGACAAGGGTGGCATGGGCCAGATGAATTGACTTTGGGGTCAGATCCAGCCCATAGGCTGTAGTTTGGGCACCCCTGGTTTACACTTTGATTTGGATTTTAATCGAGATGTGCACTTCCAAATTCAATTTAGCCACAATTGAGACTGTCTTGTAAATCTCAAGGTGGTGTGTTTTGGGGGTTTTTTTGGACTGCGCTGCTAAGCACTCTTTTTTTGCCTTTCCTGGGCTAATATGTAGATCAGAACGCAGTAGAGTTCTCAGCTCAAAAAACTGCATATAAAATTCATGGCATTTGAGGATATGTGTACTACGCAAATGCCTGTATTAGAGGAAATCGAGTACTCAAATATGTAGATGTATATTAAATGGGGCAGAAGTGTATTGTTAAATGCAAAGGTTTGGTCCATTATTTTAAAATAGAGAAAGCAAAATGAAACACAAATGTCTGAATCCATTCAAAGCTGACATGGACCAAAAATAGAATTTGTCATTCCTATCATCATTGTACCAAGAAAGGGAGGGAATCCTGAAGAAGATTGGGAGCCAAGGCTCGTGGTTCAGAAGCAAGCCACACTTGAGAGTTTGTCTATTCCATTTATGGGGCCGTGGTAGCTTAGTGGTTAAGTCATTGGGCTTGACGACCGGAAGGTTGAAGTCCAAGTGCTGCATGACGGAATGAGTTCCCATCGTCTGTCCCAGCTCCTGCCAACCTAGCAGTCCGAAGGCAAGAAATTTGCAAGTAGATAAATAGGGACCACTTCAGCAGGAAAGGTAACAGTGTTCCATGCACTCCAGCATCTAGTCATGCCTGTCCCACACCCATGGAAACGTCTGCATCTGCAGACACAGCACTGGCTCTTTGGCTGTAAACGGAGATAAGCAGACTTGGACATTACTGGTTTTCAAGCAAGGGAGACCTTTACTAGTTGTTGTGTTCTAACAGTGTAACCTTCCACATGTGATATCAATGTATCTGAACCAATGTAACCTTACCTATGAGTAACAATGTAACCTTCAGCTGTATCACTATAAACCCTGTAATAGGACGCGAGCTAATGACCACCAGCTGGCAGCAGCGAGCGTCCAAGCTCTCTTGGTTCAAACCCATCAAAGACCGCAGCGCGGGAAGTTTCCCGCCGCTACCTACACCTGGACAAGAAGGGCGTGACCCGCCATGACGTCACGCGGGCCAGTAGCCAATGGGCTATCGTGGAGCCACATTCAAATACGTTACTACCATATATATAGAGCTGTTCGTCCGCCATTACCTCATGTTCCCTCTGTCCACCATGCAATAAACCTGAGTTAACCCAGCCTTTGGCTGTGCCTTGTGTCTTGACTCTCATACACTAAATTGGCGACGAAGGTGGGATAATGGATCCCCATGGAGCCAGGACACAGAGCGGGTTCAACATCACCAAACCGCAAGACTGGGAGCTTTTTGAGATGGACTTCCAGGCGGCACTGGTGGAACTCAAAGTCAAAGAAGACGACGAGGAAAGGAAGAGGGCCATCCTCACCCGCATGCTTGGGATGGAAACCAAGCGGACGCTGGTGGGCATTCTTGCACCGAAGAAGATGAGTGATTTCAAAGCCGGTGACATCATGAAACTGCTGCGTGAGCGTTTCCGACCCTCGAGGGCAATGTTTCCCGCTCGGAGCGCGTTTTGGAGGCGAGTTCAAGCGCCGGACGAGTCGGTAGAAGCCTTCGTAACGGCTATGAGGGTAGCCGCCGCCCCCTGCAGATGGGACCACTTCCTAGAGATGGCCCTCAGGGACGGAGTGCTGTGTGGCCTGAAGGACAAGGAAGTACAGCGCAGCCTGATGAACAAGGAGCCACCACCCACACTGGAAGAGGTTGTAGAGGCCGCGGAAGCCGCGGAATCCACGAATGCTGGAGTAGATGAGATGCACAAGTGGCGTGAGTGGCGTCCGAGGGCCGGCAAAGCGGAAAGCTCGTTGCACGGAAAGTCCGGTCAGTCGGTGCATGCAACCCGACCGACCTCGAAGTCGTCTTCAGAAAGCAGCGACGGCGAGGAGGTCCAGAAGGTCCGGAGAGGAGGGCGCCGCTGCGATGGTTGCGGAGCGGCCCATGAGCGCGTGAGGTGCCCATTCAGAAAAGCCGAGTGTTTCAACTGCGGCCGTCGGGGACACATCGCCAAGGCGTGCAGGAAATGGAAAGAGGGCCGGAGACAGTCGCAAGACCGTTCGGCCAGACCGGACCGTCCAGCGAGGTCCAAAGATGGCGCCCGGACCACGAGGAAGCAGGACGGCGTGGGCCGCATCTCGGACGACAGCGAGGGCGACGCTCCTGTGTTCAGCGTATCTGCGGGACAGGCCCATTACTTCGTTGAGGTACTAGTACAAGGGACCCCTATTAGGATGGAAATTGACTCGGGGTCCTCCTATTCTATAATTCCCCAGAGAGAGTTCTTGAGAATCGACCCCCACATGCGGCCCAAGCTCAAAGCGTTGAGGGCCACACTACGGGACGTACAGGGGAACAGCATTCCAGTGTTGGGGGTCGGGACATTCCGGGTTCGGTTTAAGAGACATTCTGCGGAACTTCCCCTAGTGGTGCTCAAAGGGGGAAGTTGTAGCCTCCTCGGAACACAGTGGTTTCAGCCCTTAGGTCTGTTCATGGGGGGGGTGCATGCCGTAGGCGAGGACCCAATACAAGCGGTGTGTGACGCACACCCCGCCGTTTTTAAAAGTGGACTGGGAAAGTTCAAGGGACCCCCTGTAGCCTTCGACTTAGACCCGGAGGTCCGCCCGATAAGACTCAAACCGCGCAGGGTACCGTTCGCGCTTAAGGACAAAATAGAGGCGGAACTGGACAAACTGGTGGGTCAGGGAATTCTTGTTCCTGTGGATTCCGCGGAGTGGGAGACTCCAATTGTAACAGCACTGAAGGCTAACGGGGAGGTGCGCATTTGCGCTGATTATAAGTGTACCATTAATAAGGCAATCCGCCCTAATGCATACCCGGTGCCAGTGGTCAGCCACCTTCTGGCCAGGCTGAATGGGGGAAAGTGTTTCGCTAAACTCGATTTAGCACAGGCCTACCAGCAACTCCCGGTAACCCCCGCCACAGCGGCGGCACAAACAATAGTCACACATAAGGGGGCGTTCCAGGTGTCGCGGTTACAGTTCGGCGTGAACTCGGCACCTGGCATTTTTCAGTCGCTAGTGGAACGCCTCCTGAAGGGGCTGGAGGGGGTGTTGCCATATTTTGATGACGTGTTGATAACGGGGGGAGTAAGGCCGAGCTGGCTCACAGATTGGATAAGGTCCTGACCGTGTTCGAGAAAGCGGGGCTGCGACTGAGAAAAGACAAATGTGTATTTTTCGAAACAGAGGTTGAGTTTTTAGGGTTCCGTGTCACGCCCGAAGGAATTAGGCCGTCCAAATCTAAGGTAGCCGCCATCAAGAAAGCTCCTCGCCCCACTTCCAAAACCGAGCTACAGTCGTTTCTGGGGCTTCTCAATTTCTACCATACCTTCCTCCCACGGAAGGCGTCTGTTGCCGAGCCGCTCCATCGGTTACTTAAAAAGGAGGAAAAATGGCTGTGGGGTGACGAGCAAGAGAGAGCGTTCACAGAGTTAAAGCAACTCCTCACATCCGAGGCTATCCTGACTCATTTCGACCCCAAACGGCCCATAGTTTTAGTCTGCGATGCATCCCCGGTGGGGGTGGGGGCGGTGCTTTGCCACGTGTTGAACGACGGAAGGGAGGCCCCGATAGCGTTTTATTCAAGGTCCCTGTCCCAAGCAGAGCGGAATTACGCACAGACCGATAGGGAGGCACTAGCGATAGTAGCGGGAACCAAAAAATTTCACGATTTTCTGTATGGTCGCCCGTTCAAGATCGTTACTGATCACAAGCCCCTGTTAGGAATATTCACTGCAAATAAGCCCACGCCACAAATCCTGTCCCCGAGGATGCTGCGGTGGGCTATTTTTCTTAACGCATATCAACATGAGTTAGAATACCGGCCGGGGAAGGAGATCAGCCATGCAGACGCGCTCTCACGGTCGCCGTTACCCTTGTCGGACGACCAGAAGGCAGGGGTAAGAAGAGACCGCCAGGTATTGCTAATAGAGGTCTTAGAGTCACCCCCAATAGTACCGGCCGACATTGCCAGGGCGACCGGAAAGGATAGAACACTAGAGAAAGTATGCTCGTGGGTGCAGAAGGGGTGGCCGGCGTCATCCCCAGGCACGGAATTCGACCCATTTTTCCGAAAGCGAGTAGAGTTGTCATTAGAGAGGGGGTGCCTTTTGTGGGGCCAACGGGTGGTGGTTCCTACGTCCCTGCGGCCGAAGGTGCTAAAGCTGTTGCACGTCAGCCACCCGGGAATCGTCCGTTCCAAGGCGTTGGCCCGGAGTTACTTCTGGTGGCCCCAGCTGGATGCCGACATAGAGCATATGGTTGGCACTTGTGAGGCATGTCAGTGCTCCCGACCGGAGGTGGCCCGCCTCCCGCATAGGGAATGGGACGCAGCAAGGGGACCGTGGTCCAGGGTGCACGTAGATTTTGCTGGCCCGTTCTGAGGGACCATGTTTCTCCTGGTGGTGGATGCATACTCAAAGTGGCTGGAGGTCATTCCGGTAAAGAGCACATCCTCCGCCACTACCATTCGCCAGCTAAGGAGGGTCTTTTCCACGTTCGGTTTACCCGACACTCTGGTCAGCGATAACGCTAGTTGCTTCACGTCCGCTGAGTTCGCAGCATTCATGGAGGCAAATGCAATTCGGCATGTCACATCCGCGCCGTTTCACCCGGCCAC
Source organism: Bradypodion pumilum (assembly GCA_035047305.1). Taxonomy (NCBI): domain Eukaryota; kingdom Metazoa; phylum Chordata; class Lepidosauria; order Squamata; family Chamaeleonidae; genus Bradypodion; species Bradypodion pumilum. Next base: position 2,360,812 of record JAWDJD010000003.1, read on the forward strand.
GAATGGCCAAGTGGAACGGTTGGTGCGCACAACAAAAGATGCGCTGCGGCGCATGGGCTCGGGAGATCTAAATCACCAAGTTTGTCAATTTCTGTTAGCGTACAGAGTGACCCCCTTAGCGTCTGGATACTCGCCGGCTGAGCTGCTGATGCGGAGGAAACTGACCACGCTTTTGTCCAGGTTAGACCCGTCGAGGGTCGAGGACAAAGGGAAGAACATAGGTTTAGCAGTCTCGAAAGGTTTCGGCGTAGGCGATCCTGTACACTGCAGGAACTATGCCAACGCAGGCCCAGCCTGGGTGCCAGGGACGATAATAGAACAGACGGGACCAGTGTCATATCGGGTGGAAACTAGCACCGGTCTCCTCTGGAGGAGGCACGCTGACCAACTGAGGCACCGAGTGAGTGAGGGGCCGATCAGTGGGGCTCAGCAACAGGATTCAGCGATAGGGTTCTCCCCCACCCGTTTAGCCCAAGGGGGAGACAGAGAGGGACACCAGTCCGAAGCCAGGGGGGAAAGCAGTGATCCCGACTCATATCCTTTTGATACACCAGTTCTATCAGAGCCCGGGGGGAGGGAAAAGGAGTGTGCGGCCGCCGCCGCCGCTTCCCCCGAATCTGATTTTGATTTTGATTTTGCTAGCCGGGGGGGTTTTTTGGAGTGTTCCCCCACCCATCCAAGCGAGAAGAGGGGTTTTTCGTTAGCCCCTAGTGTCCCCGGTTCGTCCCAAACAAAGCACACACCTTCCAACAAAGCCGCAGAGCCGCGGCAAACCACTAACAAGTCATCCTCTCCCATTACAGGGCAGGAAGCCAGGGAGCAAGGAGGAGGGAGCGAAGCCGGGGCAGGGCAGCCCGCGCCGAGACCCCAGCGTGTTCGAAATAAGCCATCTTGGCTGAGAGACTTCGTCTCATCCTAGGGGGGAGGAGTGTTGTGTTCTAACAGTGTAACCTTCCACATGTGATATCAATGTATCTGAACCAATGTAACCTTACCTATGAGTAACAATGTAACCTTCAGCTGTATCACTATAAACCCTGTAATAGGACGCGAGCTAATGACCACCAGCTGGCAGCAGCGAGCGTCCAAGCTCTCTTGGTTCAAACCCATCAAAGACCGCAGCGCGGGAAGTTTCCCGCCGCTACCTACACCTGGACAAGAAGGGCGTGACCCGCCATGACGTCACGCGGGCCAGTAGCCAATGGGCTATCGTGGAGCCACATTCAAATACGTTACTACCATATATATAGAGCTGTTCGTCCGCCATTACCTCATGTTCCCTCTGTCCACCATGCAATAAACCTGAGTTAACCCAGCCTTTGGCTGTGCCTTGTGTCTTGACTCTCATACACTAAACTAGTCCATTTCTATGACTTGTTAAAAACCACGCAAGCTGGAGTTTGAGGGTCTTGGCCCACTATTGTTTACTGCACAAAATGTGTAAAAATGCAAAACAGGCAGGCTTCCTGACAGCTCAAGAAAGGCCAATCATTGGCAGCCATCATGTCTGTCCCGTGGTTGCGGGCCCCAGTACCCACCCACCCCCCATCTCTGTTGGCTGCCCCCAATGTCAGTGTACATAACAAGGCAAGAAGAGGCTTTCTGGGTCATCCCAAAGTGAGGCTGAGTAATCCAGAGTCCTGCTTCTAGTGGGATCAAACAGAAATCTAGGTTTCTAAAACCTAAAACCACCTCAGCTGCCATCTGTGTCGGCCCACAGAGAAGAAATGTGGTGTGTGTTTTTTAGGGTGGGGTGGGGGGTGAGCATTTGCTTAGTGGAGGGTAGGAGGAGTGTTTGGGAAGGGGATGCAGCCCAGAGTGCTGGATGGCCAGGTCTCCAGGAGCATTTCATCACCCAGTGATTTGAACTGACAGGAGTGCCGAAAGAATGGGTGTTGCCTGCAGAGCTGCAAACACAAAGCCGGAGCCAACTGCCATTACGGACACTGCTGTGAAGGCTGCAAGGTAAGTCCCAGCAGATGCTGTCTGTTGGTCTCTGTGTTATATTGAAAGTCAAGGTTTGCCAGGCAGGCAGGCAGACAGGCAGGGAGGCTTTTAGAGACCTCTTGCCTCCTGGAGACAGTTTTTTACCTGCATCATGTGTCTTTTTAAGTTTATGTTGCATTACTTTGTGTTGCTCTTTGTTTTGGGCTGCTTGTCTTGTTACTCGTCTAGGATTTTATTTTATTTTATGAGCAGCCAATTGCTGCCAGAGACTTGAGGACTTGGGTTTGGGCAACGGCAAAGTGAAGAAAGTGGCTTCATTTTGGCAGTCAAGGGTTTGATCGGGATATGAAAGAAGAAGAAGAAGAAGTAGTAGTAGTAGTAGTAGTAGTAGTGGTGGGTTGGGTATGCTTATTCACTTGGTTTGTGTTTTTATCTTGCTTGTAAGTCACGCAGAGTGGTTCATACCAGATTGGTGGGGTATGGATATAAGAAACATAACATTAACATGACAGATAGCGACTTTACTCCAGTGATAACTGCAGTAGCTGCTATATTATAAAGATACACGTTACAATCATATTCAAAAATGCAGAGTGACATGAGGGAGGCCAAAATATCCTGATGTAACACTCTGAGGAACAAGCAGATTTAGTAATACTGCATGTTGCTATGAAACCTTCTCAGCAGAGAGAAATGACTGGCAGACGGACTTCATGGGTAAAGGGTTACGGCTTTAAGACTTTATTTTTCTACAGCATTATATAAGCATTAATTGCATAGGTCAACCAAAATAGCTAACTACTTAATAATAGAAGAATTACCCTGTGGACATGCTTAATAGGTAACAGAAGTAAATTAGTTGGCTGATGTTGACTCAGGGATTGCCTTGCCAAGGTTCCGGAAAGGAAACATACAGAACTTAGTCATTTATTGATTACACAAGTGAAACAATAGATATTAGGGTGTCCCAAGCCAGGAGTCAAATTCTGGTCAATTAAAAGACCATAGGTCTATTTACCCTCCTTAATTAGTTTAAGGATTCAGCCCCATTGCGTTAGTGAGCCCGAGGACATATCGTCAGACTCTAGCCCCAGTTTGGAACCCTTAATATTAAATAATATGATACTGTATAATATTTGAGTGTTCTTGGGTACACACTAATTATCATCCCTACAACTGCACACTGATTGAACATGGCAGAACACATGTAGATTCATATGTCATGTATATTCACAGAACATGTATAACTTATGAACCAATACATAGTGAACATTTGCAGTTAATTATGACATGTGCCACTCATTAAGCATTCAGCACTTTTTAAAATTAGGGCAGATCTGGTGTTTTTAATACGGTGTAAATATATTTTAAATATAAGTACTGTACCATTCCCCCCCAAATATTTCAGAAACTTATGGCACTTTCCTGTGGCTTTGCGCTTGAGGTGGAAATTGCTGGGCCTAGTCATAAAGAGAATTTGAACATAACAGCCAACATGTGGAACAGGGAATCGCTTGTTCAGAGCCTACTCCAGGCTTGTGCAATTAAACTGGGTCTTGTGGTGGGAAACACAGCAGAAAGATTTCTGCTCCTCTATGTGGCATGCTCCCCAAGAACTACAATCAATCCTCAGGTTATTTCTACCCTCACAGGAATGTGGGCAGGAGAATGTTAATCAGGTACTGCTTTTAGACTGGGGACGGATAGACTGAACAAGTTGCTAAAGAAGGATTTTTTTGCCTGTGATGAAAATGTTCTCTCAGGTATTTTGAAGAAATGCAATGCCTAGCAACATCAGTGTCAGAAGGTGGCAGAGTGTATAGTTTCCACAAAATTCTCTCCCAGATGGTCTGTTCAAATAAAATAGTTTAAAAATGGACAGCATAATCCTTTTATCTGAGCCAACCCAAAAGTTGCAAAACAATCAGGCTGGATGTCAATAAAAATGACTAAGAGAATGAAAACAAGACAGAATCATGTTCCTTCCAGGAATGGTAGAGAATTGCCAGCAAATGTCATGGTATAGAAAATTGAATTTCAAAGCTAAAATGTTTTCTCAGGCTATGGATGGCATTTTACATATCATATGAGATAGGATAGTGATGACGAACCTTGGCACTCCAGGTGTTCTGGAACTTCAATTCCCAGAAGCCCAGATCAGCAGGAGTGCTGACTTGGGCTTCTGGGAATTGAAGTTCAAGAACACTTGGAGTGCCAAGGTTCACCATCATGGAGAAGGATGATGGTGTGTGCACGTGTGCGGTGTTTTCAGTAACATTAATCTTTATTTATTGGGCCTCCAAAAATGATGTTTGGCTGAGGAGCTTGGCCTGATGGATTTGCATTGTTCTGTTTTCTTAGTGGTCTACCCCATGTGCTTGTGGCCACATAGCATTTCACAGCTGGAGCCATTTGCACACAGGCAAAGTATGTTCCCAGTAACAGCAATGGCTCTCTAGTCCCTAGGCTGGGGTTCTTGGAAACCACCCTAAGTCATAGGCAGGGGGTTTATTGTTTCTTTCAGATCGCAAATGAAGGGAAACTGTGCAGGGAAGCAGCCACAGAGTGTGACCTCCCGGAGTACTGCACTGGGAACTCTGCCATGTGCCCAGCCAATGTTTATAAACAAGACGGGATGTCATGCAGTAATGGAAACAGATGTTACTTGGGTAAATGCCTTGACATTCACCACCACTGCAAAGCTCTCTTCGGCAAAGGCAAGACTGCTGTTTATTACAACAGGGTATGGGTTGGCGTGCCTAATCCTTCTTTACCCAGATGTTTCTTCTCTGTGCCCATATCTAGTGCTCCCTAGATGTGTTGGGTTTCAACTCCCCTAACCCTCATGGCTAGAGTATAAGAACTTTGATGAAGTAATAATGCTACAGTGAAACTGCAGAGGAGGGGACCAAACAAAGGGTGTCACTAAAAACAAATGTAGATGAATATCTTTTGTTTTTAGTTATTTTTCGAAGGACAACACTAGCTTGGAACTTGTAGCAGTGCAGAGCCGTAGCCAGAGGGGGCCAGGAGGGGGGGAGAACCCCTCCTGACCTAACAGCCTGCCCCCCACCCCACCCCAGGATGCCAATGTTTATGTTGTGTTTATGTTTATTCGATTTATACCCCGCCCTATTCAGCACATGGTCGACTCAGGGCAGCTAACAACATAAAAACAACCCCAAGGTAACCCAAGGGGTTAACATACAGAATACAAAATTCAAAATACAATAATAAATACAATATTCAAAATTCTGTTATAAATAGATACAGATTCAGAGGTATAATATATAAGACAAATATAATAGCTACAAAAAATACAATACAAATTATGCAATAAGACACCATTAAATAATGAAATAACAAATAACAAAAACAAATGTTTGCCAATGTTAGATATATGTGTGTGTGTGTGACATTGTTGCCCCTCCTGAAAAAAATTTCACACACACACACACCCTAGAATCCTGGCTACAGACCTGTAGCAGTGTCATAGAATCATAGGATAACTGTGTTGGAAGGGGCATTTTAGGCCATTGAGTCCAACCCCCTGGCCAAGTCATTTCCAACCAAGGCAAATAAAATAGAAAAGGAGCTTCCAGACAAGTCCAACAGATTGATTCTAGTTATGTCACCCAATAAGGTCTTCTCTGAAACATCCTTTCTCAACAATAGCAATGGCTAAGCATTAGAATTCTCCAGGTCTTCATGATGGAGGAACAGTATCAACTTGTATTTTTAAAATGTTGTACAATTCAGGACGCACTGAATTTTAGAATTTTTCCTCACCACAGCATTTCAAAATAAGGCAGGAAAGAAAGCCTGACTTTTTAAAACGTTGCACATTTGTGATGGCCTCTCTTCTATTAAAATTGATGGGTGTTTAATTATGAAAAATATCTCATAAAAATGGAAACAAGGTAATGCTTTCCATAATAATAGATGTTGCGAAATGTCTCATTATAGGCTGATGTCAAGGGGCAATGCCGTAAAGTTAATTCTTTTCTGAGGTATTAATTTAACATCCTAATCACTGTGCTTGGAGCAGGAGTTTGATTCAAAGCTGTGGGCCTGAGAATCCCATGGTTTCCCTCCTGATGCAAAAGAGAGCTCTTTTCATTTTTATCTCCGAAACAGAATGTGTAAAAATAGGAGCCCAATATCGCTGTCTGTGTTAGTGTTCTTGAATAGGTCAGCTATGTTCTTCACCCCAACGCCCCCTTGGAAGTTTACTAAGTATACCTTTGTGCTTGTCCTAGAACAGGTGATGGTGAACCTTGGACTTCAATTCCCGGAAGCCCAAGTCTCTGTGAATTCACACAAATGGGTTTACTGCACATATGCACAGTAAACCCATTTGTGTGGATTCACAGGGACTTGGGCTTCTGGGAATTGAAATCCAAGAACAGCTGGAGTGCCAAGATTCACCATCATGGTCCTGGATCTTGACAGAGACTATTTTATTCTCTTTCCTCCCTTCCCCCCTCCAAAATGCAGATGCGAAACTGGCTCCATTGAGTTGCTTTAAGAGCGTTAACATGCGGGGAGATCGGATGGGCAACTGCGGCAAGACAAAATTTGGATACAAGAAATGCAAAGAAGAGTAAGTTAACCTGCTGGGCAGCGGACCGGTCTGCTAGTTCATACCTGAAGGAGGAATGAAATCAGCCACTGCAAAGCAGCCAGGAGTCTGATGCTCACAGTGGCGCCTAAAGAGTAAAGAGGCTTTTGCTGTCCAGGAGGTACAACTTGGTGTCCTTGTGTCTGCTTCTCTCCCCATGCTAGGATAATGGCACAGTTTCATATTCATGTTGTTGTCCTTAGACACTGTTGAATCTGGAATGTCCAAACTTTTACCCTAGGCCCATGATGGTGAACCTTAGCACTCCAGCTCTTCTTGGACTTCAATTTCCAGAAGCCCAAGTCTCTGTGAATCCACACAAATGGGTTTGCTGCTCGTCGCTCCTGGAAGAGGAAGTAAAACGCGCCCGTACGGGTGCGTTTTACTTCCGCTTCCAGGAGCAACGAACAGCAAACCCATTTGTGTGGATTCACAGAGACTTGGTGTTGTGTATGTACAATGTTGCTTTAAGAAATGTATGAATGTAACCTGACCACAATTACAATGTAACTCAGCTGTTAAGGAACGTGAGTAAGCTGCCTATAGAGGGCAGCTGCGAGCGTTCAGCTCACATGGTTCACATTCCCCAAATCACCGGCAGCCGCGGGAACCTTTCCCGCGCGAGGATCACCTGGAGAAGATGGACGTGACTCAGAATGACGTCACGCCGGTAGCAGCCAATAAGCTACCGTGCAACGAGATTCAAATGTATGTACTGCAGTATATAATGAGCTGTACCTCCGCCATTACCACATGTTCATCCTGATCATCACCCAATAAACCTGCGTTTAGCCCTCACTGCGGCTCCTTCTTTGTCTTTCGTGCAAGACACTAAATTGGCGACGAAGGTGGGATCAATGGCGAATCCCAAGGTCAAGCCGTACCACTTCGATATCGGCGACCCGGAGCAATGGGAGCTGTATGAGTGCCAGTTTTGGCACGCGATGGAAGCCGCGATGGAAGCCGCGGGCGTCGACGATGACGCGAAGATGCGATCACACTTCCTGGCCCAGGTGGGGCCGGCCGCGCTGCGCATCCTGATGAACCTGGTGGCCCCACGGAAGGTGGACGTGGTGCCCCTCGACCACATCCTAGAGTTACTGCGCAATCATTTCCAGCCCCCCGTGTCGATCTTCCCGGCCAGGGTCGCGTCCACAGGCGAGACCAATGCCCAGGAGAAACAGTGTCCGCCTACGCGGTGGCCCTCAGGCTGGCAGCGGTGCACTGCCAGTGGGAAGACCTGGACACGGCACTCCGAGACCGCATGCTGTGTGGCCTGAGGGACGAGGAGGTCCAGAGAAAATTGATGACCCGCGACTATCGCCTCACATTCAACGAGGTACTGCGGGAGGCCCAAGCAGCCGCGGCGGCCAGGAGCGGGGTCAGAGTGTTCAAGTCCCGAGGGGCCACGTCCGAAAGGGCCAAGTCACCAGTGCAGGCGGCCCGGCGGGCACCGGCGAAGACGGCCTGGCGGGCCCCCAAGTCGCCCGCCGGCACACCAGCGACGTCTGAGGAGTCGTCCGCGACGGCAGACTCCTGCTCCAGCGAGGACGACGACGTCCAGAGAATAAAGAAACGCGGGGAGAAGCGACAGACACGCGAACGGCAAGACCGCCGCTGCGACGGGTGTGGGGCGTCCCACGACCGGACGAGGTGCCCGTTTCGGAAGGCCGAGTGTCACAACTGCGGCCGAAAAGGGCACATTGCCAGAGTATGCAGGCGCGGGCGACCTGAGGACAAGGGCGTCTCGAGCCACCCCCAGGCACACCAACGGAAGGCGACCGGCACCAGGAAGGTCTCGACCAGCTACAGCGAGGAAGGCGTGAACCGCGTGGGCCTGGAGCACCGGCATTTTTTCGTAGAGGTACTGTTACAGGGGTCCCGGTGCAGATGGAGATAGACTCGGGGTCGTCATATTCCATCCTGTCCCAAAAAGAGTTTATGCGCATTCCCCCAGATGCGCGGCCCAAACTGCGGGCCATGAGGTCACACTTACGGGACGTGCAGGGAAATGGGATCCCAGTATTGGGGGTGGGGAACTTCAAGGTGAAGTTCAAGAGTTACTCCGAGAAACTGCCCCTAGTGGTGCTCAAGGGGGGAAGATGCTGCCTTCTGGGAATGCAGTGGTTTGCTCCCCTGGGAATTGAACTGTCCAGCATTAACGCCATCGAGACTGACCCAATGCGGGACGTGTGCAATGCACACCCGGACATTTTCAAGAAGGGGCTCAGGACATACAAGGGCCCCCCGGTATCCTTTGAGCTGGACCCAGAAATCCGGCCCATCCGCCTCAAGCCAAGGAGAGTGCCCTTCGCCCTCAAGGACAAGATCGAGGCGGAAATGGACAAATTGGTGGGGCAGGGGATTTTGGTTCCAGTTGATTCGGCGGAGTGGGAAACGCCGATTGTTACGGCTCTTAAGTCAAACGGGGAGGTCAGGATTTGTGCGGACTATAAATGTACGATCAATGAGGCCATTCGGCCAAATGCATATCCGGTGCCCGTGGTCAGCCATTTACTGGCCACGTTACATGGGGGGAGGTGTTTTGCCAAGCTAGACCTGGCGCAGGCATATCAGCAGCTCTCCGTAACCCCAGCTGCTGCCGCTGCACAAACCATCGTCACGCACAAGGGGGCATTTAAGGTAACGCGCCTACAGTTCGGCGTGAATTCGGCCCCCGGGATCTTCCAGTCCCTCGTGGAACGCCTTTTAAAGGGACTTCCAGGCGTCCTCCCATATTTTGACGATGTGTTGATAACAGCTGGGAGCGAATTAGAGTTAGCAAAGAGGCTAGACGGGGTCCTTTCAGTATTCGAGAAAGCGGGGCTCCGACTGAGAAGGGACAAATGTGTATTCTTTGCGAGGGAGGTTGAGTTCCTTGGGTTCAAGATAACCCCAGAAGGCATCAAGCCCTCCAAGTCCAAGGTTGCGGCTGTGCAAAACGCCCCTCGCCCCACCGCGAAACCAGAGCTGCAGTCATTTCTAGGGCTCTTAAATTTTTACCATTCCTTCCTGCCAAGGAAGGCATCCGTTGCGGAGCTACTGCACGCGCTTTTAAAGAAAGAGGCGGTTTGGCGGTGGGGAGATAGGCAAGAGAAAGCTTTCAGGGAGCTAAAGGCGCTTTTATCCTCGGATGCTGTCCTGACCCACTTTGACCCGAGGAGACCAGTAGTTTTAGTCTGTGATGCGTCCCCAGTGGGGGTGGGGGCGGTGCTATGCCACGTGTTGGAGAGCGGGCGGGAAGCCCCAGTTGCATACTACTCCAGGTCCCTTTCAAAGGCCGAGCGCAACTACGCGCAAACGGATAGGGAGGCCCTGGTCATAATCGCTGGGACCAAGAAGTTCCACGATTTCTTATACGGCCGCAAGTTTACGGTGGTGACTGATCACAAGCCGCTCCTGGGAATCTTCACCACAGGCAAGCCCACCCCTCAAATCCTGTCCCCCCGAATGCTACGTTGGGCGATTTTCCTTAATGCCTACCAGTATGAGCTGGTCTATCGCCCAGGGAAGGAGATCTCCCATGCAGACGCACTGTCCCGGTCCCCCCTCCCTAGTTTAGGAGACCCCGCATGCGAGGTAGAGCAGGACCACCAAGTCCTGCTGATCGAGTCCCTCGACTCACCCCCACCGTCCCGGCCGACCTCGCCAAGGCCACAGCGGCCGACAAGATGCTGGCCCAAGTTAGCTCCTGGGTTAGGAAAGGGTGGCCCACTACTCCCCCCGAGGAACATTTCAAGCCATTCTTCAGGCGTAGAGTAGAGCTGTCCCTGGAAAGGGGCTGCTTACTCTGGGGCCAGCGGGTAGTCATCCCAGAAAAGCTGAGGGCCAAGGTACTGAAGCTACTGCATACCAGTCACCCGGGAATAGTGCGCTCCAAGGCGCTGGCCAGGAGTTTCTTTTGGTGGCCCCAGATAGACGCGGACATAGAGCGATTAGTGGGCACGTGCGAGAGTTGCCAGAGCTCCCGGCCCGAGGAATCCCGGCTACCCCATAGGGAATGGGACACGGCCCGCGGGCCATGGTCCCGGATTCATGTCGACTTCGCTGGCCCTTTCCGCGGGGCCATGTTTCTGCTAATAGTCGACTCCTATTCCAAGTGGTTGGAAGTAATCCCCATGAACAGCACCTCCTCTGCGGCAACCATTAAACAGTTGCGCAAGGTCTTTGCCTGTTTTGGCCTGCCGGACGTCCTTGTTAGCGATAACGCTAGTACCTTCACGTCTGCGGAGTTCAAGACCTTTATTGAAAGAAATGCCATCAGGCATATTACCGCTGCCCCGTTTCACCCCGCCACAAATGGTCAGGTAGAGCGCCAAGTGCGCACTACAAAAGACGCACTGCGGCGCATGGGTCCCAGCGAGTTAAACCTCCATCTGTGTCAGTTCCTCATCTGCTACAGGACAACCCCCCTAGCGTCAGGGCTGTCGCCAGCCGAACTCCTCATGAGGAGGCGTCCGGCAACACTTTTTGACCGGATGAACCCGTCCAGGGTGGAGGATGAAGGGAGAAATATAGATATCGGGGTAGGAAGCTCCAAAAGTTTCTCGGTAGGGGACCCGGTTCACTGCAGGAACTACGCGGCCTCCGGGCCAGCGTGGGTACCAGGGACGATCATTGAGCAGACGGGGCCAGTATCCTATAGAGTTGAGACTAGCTCGGGTCTACTCTGGAGAAGGCACGCCGACCAACTCAGGAGGCGGGTCACCAGTGACGGGGAATCAGCGTTAGGGTCCTCCCCCACCCGCATTACCCAAGGGGAAGACACGGCGGAATCTGTGGATACAAATGCATACCCTGGATTCCCAGCCACAGAGGAGGATACTTTGAAAGAGGGATGAGCTTGATTATGATTTGCGGTACCAGGGGGGTGTAGCGGAGTGGTCCCCCACCCGTCCTAGTGAGAAGAGGGGTTTCAGTTCAGCCCCTGGTACCTCCAGTACCCCCAGCCCTTTTGTTTTAGAATATACCATAACTCCAGCCCCCCGGAGACAGACACCCCCGAGACAGGCAGCAAGGGGGAGTCCGCCCGCCTCAGCCTCTAGAGCGCCCGGACAGGCAACAGGGGGTGGCGAGACCACGAGGGCCTCATCGTCAGTCCCGAGATTCGTGCTGGGAGGTACCCCAAGCTCCTCAAGCGGCAGGCAGGAGTTCACGTCCCAACTGTTCATTCCATTCCCATCCCCCAATGCAAGGTTGTCGCAGAGTCCCCACCGAACCACTAATGAGTCCCCCCTTTCCGTTGCAGGACAGGACTCCGCGGAACCAGGAGCCCCCGCTCCCCTATGTTAAGTCAAGCGGCCGCGCGCCCCAGACGCACGTGCGGCAAGCCACAATGGTTGAGGGACTTCGTCCCATCCTAGGGGGGAGGAGTGTTGTGTATGTACAATGTTGCTTTAAGAAATGTATGAATGTAACCTGACCACAATTACAATGTAACTCAGCTGTTAAGGAACGTGAGTAAGCTGCCTATAGAGGGCAGCTGCGAGCGTTCAGCTCACATGGTTCACATTCCCCAAATCACCGGCAGCCGCGGGAACCTTTCCCGCGTGAGGATCACCTGGAGAAGATGGGCGTGACTCAGAATGACGTCACGCCGGTAGCAGCCAATAAGCTACCGTGCAACGAGATTCAAATGTATGTACTGCAGTATATAATGAGCTGTACCTCCGCCATTACCACATGTTCATCCTGATCATCACCCAATAAACCTGCGTTTAGCCCTCACTGCGGCTCCTTGTTTGTCTTTCATGCAAGACACTAAACTTGGGCTTCTGGGAATTGAAGTCCAAGAACAGCTGGAGTTTCAAGGTTCATCATCACTGTCTAGGCGCTGGATCCATGCCATTAACCATTTTTCCTCTTTGCCCAGAGAGCAACACATGCAGAGAGTGGAGTCTTCTCTGTCAATTGGAAATAACAATTTCCTCTGTGAAAAAGACCATTCAGTAGTATAGGCTAGCCAAGGGGTCAGCAAACTTATCTCTCCAGGTGTTCTTGGACTTTGATTCCCAGAAGCCCTGATCAGCAGACATGGTGACTTGGGTTTCTGGTAATTGAAGTCCAAGAACACCTGGAGACCCAATGTTGAGAAACCCTGGGCTAGTCCCCTCTGCCGCCTGGCGGAGTTAAATCTCTTTCTCTTATTATGGCATTCTAGGTTTTGGACCCAGGTCTTTTTCCTGCTTTTGATTTGACCTCTGCATTCCCAGCTTGTGCTCAAGTTTGTGATTGTAGAAATATATAAATGACCTTCCATTCCCCCTTACTCTTGCATTGCTGCACTAAGGCAGCTTTCCTTTCCATTGCACTTTGATCATTACCCTTCCTGTTTGCTTCCACCATCATACCAGGCTTCTTTTCTTTCTGGGTTTCCTTTGAGTCTTCCATCTTTCATCTCCCCTCTTCAGTTTCCCCTTCCGGTCCTTCTCAGGGTTTTAGAACTTGATCAGAAATGGGTTAAATAAACCAAACATGCTGTATATTTTTACTACAATGGCATGTACCTTCCCCCAATTTTCAGCTTCCATTGGATATGGGCCATCCATTTTAAGACCATTGACAGATAGGAGTACAATAATAATAATAATAATAATAATAATAATAATAATAATAATAATAATAATAATAATAATAATAATAATAATAATAATAATAATAATAATAATAATTCCATGTTGTCTCCACTGGCTTGCCCACCATATTCTTTGGCTTCTCCCAGTCTTAAATGTCCATGCCAGAACAGGTGGCTGCTAGACAGGACTCCTTTGCCTTAGACGCTCCTATGACCCAAATGATTTTCACGCCTGTCCTAAAGTTACCAGGGTCAATCTGGGTCTCCTAAGATTCCCTTGGAGAAGTCTGCCTAGATTTTCCAAGCTGCCTGAGATATCCTTTTATCTCAGAGGAGAGATGTACAAATACTTTTAACTCAGTAGCTGTGACCTTAGAGGTCTTGCAAACACTCTTTCCCTTCTCCCTTTCCAAAAACCACACATTGTGATGAGGTAAAGGTTTCTTTATCTATACCTATAACTCCAAGGGTTAACTGTTGGAACTTGCTATACGTTTCTGCGCCCGTCCATCCTATCCCGTACCGAGCCTCCTGCACTCACCTGAACCCAGTCTGAAGGTTACTACAGGGTTGAGAATGGCACCAGTGGGGCAAGAGCCCCACGAAATGAACAAAGGGAAACAACTTCAATTCCAAACGTTCTCTGCGCCGTGCTGCACCACAGCCAATCAGGCTGAGAGGCGCGAGCAAAAAGAACGTTGGGAAACGCAGTGCGGCCAATTAAAATCAAGCTGCAGGGGAAAAAAACCCGCATGAACGCAAACCACAAACGCAAAACTACAAGTCCCAGTGTCCTGCGCGCAGTGAGTGTGCAGAACGCTGAGAAAGCTGGCGCGTGAAAAATAAATTTACAAAATGCAACGGGAACGCAAGTCCGCCACAGGCGGACGCAGCGCCTCACAGCCTCGCAAAACAAACACCCACAAAAATCCACCATGAGACACCCGCCAGCCTTCTTTCCCGGAGCAACAGGGAGAAGAGGGACTCCCTCTCCTCCACGCTACCCCGCCAAAGACACGGCGAGACCACCGCCGGCCTCAAGGTCAGTTGAGTCGGGGTGAAAAAAAACCCTCCAGCAGGCAGCAGTTCATCAGGGGAAGCACCCTCCCTGGTGGATGACTGGCTGCTGCCTTTGTACTTCCAACAGAGGTAATACAAAAGCAGCATCCAGCAATCTGCAAGGAAGAGCCCCACCCCTTACGGATCGCTGCCTGCCGATCTCCGGTTAGGTAAGCCAGGAGAGAAAGGAGACAGAGAGGAGAGAACCATCGTCAGGCAGAGATAGCTCTTCTCTGCCTCCTTCTCCCCCGACCTACCTAACAAACCTTACCAGCCAGTGGAAGAACGGGGTGACTGCCGGCTCCTCCTTTCCCCCATTGCTGCATCGAAACCAAAATTCGAAGCAGCAGTGGGGAAAAGAGAAACTGACAGGCAGCCCATTCTTCACACCAACCTACACACCAACAACAAACACAAAAATTAATAAAAATTAATAAAACATAAATAAATAAATAAATAACCATTAATAAACAAAAAAGTAAACCACAAAATACACAAACAAAAACATCCACAATACCACAAAAGCACAGACAAAACAACTACAACACGAAAATACCTAACTCTAACAACACAACTACAACAAATTACACAAATAAACAACAAAATAACAAAAATAAACAACACCAAAAATAAACAAACCAATTACAAAAATCTAAAGCCCAACCAAAACAAAAAAGAACAAACAGAAACACCTCCCAGCCCACCACCACAAAAACAAAACAAAGAAAAACCCCAGAGGAAAGAAAACCAGAGAACTCACCAGCACACCCTCCCTCCATGAGATCCAAACAGAAATGAAGAAACAAAGACTACTTACTGGAAGAAGCCCCACCTAGAGGCCAGGAGAGAAAAAACACGTGAAACTAAAACAAAACCACTAACAGCCCCACCTGCAGGGCGGAATAGTAAAAACAACTAAAAAACAATAAAGCCCCACCTAGAGGCCACAAGAGTATAAACAAGTCAAACAAATAATACATCAAAAGTTTGCACAAATAACAAACATATGTTACATAAATAAAATAAAATTTGTTTATAGCATCCTCTGTTGATTTTTAACTCAAAAACAACCCCCCCCCAAAAAAAAAGAAAAAGAAAGAAGAAGCAAAACACAATTTAAAACAGCCCGGCATCGCCAGGCAAACTATCCTAGTTGTAAATAAAACATAGGTAAAAGTATAAAAGGTTTTCAGTTTTTCTAAATCAGAAATAGTAGGAAGGTAGACACAATGGGCAAAGAGCTGGGCGAGTTGAGGAGGATGGTGGAGGACAGAGGTACCTGGCCTGCAATGGCTCATAGGGTCACAAAGGGTCGGAGTCGACTGTGTGACTGAACAACAAAAGAACATACACATTCATCCAAACTCAAAATAGCCTATCTCTTTAGATAATCGAGTTCTTTAACTTCTGCACCCATCTTAGCAAGTTACTTAGCCTTTTTAAAAATTCCATTTATACCCCGCCCATCTCGGAGGTTTTCCTACTATGGGGGGCTGACAAGATGAAACTTGCATATTAAAAATATATTAAAAACATATTTTAAAAGTACAAAAGCCCTATTGACGGTGGGGAAAAACCCAATAGAAAACCTAGCACTGAGCCATTGTCAAAACATTCTTAAAGGCCTCTTTAAAACGAAACAATTTAAGCTGATTTTAAATATAGACAGGGATGGGGCCTGGTGCAGTTCAACTGGGAGGGAGTTCCATAAAGTTGGTGCCACCACCAAGAAGGCTCTTCTCCGAGTCATGGCCTTCTTTGCCAATCTTGGCGTTGGCACTTGGAGCTGTGCTGTCCGGGAGGATCGAGTGATGCCTGATGCATGTTGTTCAGGTCTCTCTTCTTCATCTTTCAGATCGTTTCCTTGTTTGTGTTCCTACTCTTTGTGGGTGTCTCTATCCTCTCCCTCTCTACACAAATTCCCTCCTCTTTATATCCTATTTCTGGTTCAAGAGTATCAATGATTCCCTTCTCCTCACTGGCATTAACCAATGAAGAGAGACATAGCCCCAGGCCCTTTTTATTGGCATCAACCAACGAAATGCCTGTATCTACCATAACAGGACAGACTTGAAGTGTTACATTTTCCTTCCAGTTTTGGCCACTTAGTGGTCAACCTGATAAAGAATTGCCGTGACCTAACCATGAACTTGTAAACAAATACCAATATCTAAGCATCAAAATACATCATTTTAGTTCATTTATAATGTCAATATAACTCTTAAATTAAGAAATTTCAGGTTCTTAATACAATTACATTCATGGGATGATAATCCCGTGACACATGTCAGAAATCTTAACCAATAAATCCAAGGGTTAACCGTTGGAACTGGCTATAGGTTGCTATGCCTCGCCCTACTTGCTTGCACTCACCCTTCGTGCACACAGCCGATCTGGGTACGCAGGTCAACGAAGGATTGAAAAAACCGGCAGTGGGGCAATAGCCCCACAAACGCGAAGAAAGGGAAACAACTTCACTTCGCAACATTCCTTGCGCTGCGCCGCGCCAGAGCCAATCAGGCTGAGAGGCTCTCGCACGGGGCAGCGTTCGGAAACGCGCCGCAGCCAATCAAAATAAAACCATTTTAAAAAAAACGCAGCACAAACAGAAAGCACCAACCCATTACTACAAGCCCCAGCGTCCTGCGCGCCATGAGCACGCAGAACGCTGAGGAAAACGGCGCCCGAAAAATTAAAAAGAAAAACAACTCACCACGTCACAGCCAAACACACACCAGCCGGCTTTCTATCCCTCACCCACGGCGCCTGAAGGACCCGACTGGAGTTTCCCCTTTAATATCAGTGGGTGGGGGTTGCGATCTCCCTCTCCGCTGGCTACCCTAGGGTTGGGAGGTTTGTGGGAACAAAAGGGGAATGTTTCCCAAACCCTTCTGGACTCAGGACACCAGGGAGAGGGGATCGATTCCCACCCCCCTCCTTAAAAAAAACTCCGTCTTTTCTACTCTTTAAAAACGGAGTTGTTTTAAGGAGGGGGGGAGGGAATCGATCCACTGTGTCTGGTCTACTGGGTCCAGAAGACTTGGGGGAACATACCTCTTTTGTCCCCACAAACCTCCCAACCACAGGGGAGCAAGCGGAGAGGGGGGTCGCAAGCCCCACCCACTGATATTAAAGGGGAAACCCCGATCTACTTTCACAACTACACACAAAAAAGCACCATAAAACAATAAAGCCCCTCTCCCCACCACCTAACCCACCCTTACTAACCCCCAACGACCATGCCCCCTCCCCACCACCTAGCCCACCCTTCCTAACCCCCAACGACCATGCCCCCTCCCCACCACCTAGCCCACCCTTCCTAACCCCCAACGACCATGCCCCCCTCCCCACCACCTAGCCCACCCTTCCAAACCCCCAATGACCACGTACCTTCCCCACCACCAAATAAATAATTTTTAAAAAATTACTAAAAACACTCAAACACAGCCAAAAATACACAAAAACAAAAACACCAAAAACAATACGAAGTAAACAAAGACACAATCAAAAACAAAACAAACAGACAAAAAATACAAACTCCAACCCCCCCTCCCCCCCCCGCCCACACACACACACACACACAAAAGAAAGAAAACAAGCAAACTTACCAAAACAGGTGCTACCTCCACCAGGACTGGAAAAGAAATGAATACAGAAAGACCCTACTTACCAGAAGAAGCTCCACCCAGAGGCCAGGAGAGAAACAAAAGTCAAAATACAATAACCCCTACCAGCACCACCTGCTGGCCACAATAGTAAAAACAATTCAAAAACACACAACAGCCCCAAATAAAACACAAATTCACAATTTTACACAAAAGGTCACACCAAAAAAAAAACAAGTAAAAAAAATTACACTAAACACACTTTCACATAAATCACAAATATATGTCAATAAAATACAATAGAACCTTTAAAAAATCCTGTGCTGAGTTATTATATCATACTTTCTTCTTTTATTAATCCTCAAAAAAACCCAAAAAAGCAGATCACAGTTAATAACAGCCAAGCCAAACAAATTTAACATAAATAAACATTTAAAAAATTAAAATTACAGACTAAGCAATTTTTTTAAAAAAACAACACAATTTAACCTTCCAACACAATGTAACACTATTGCAAAAAAAAATTGGCTCATTTTTAATTAAAAAACACGGGGGGGGAAAGCCCGGCAACGCCGGGCAACCCTTGCTAGTTGTTCTATAAATCTATAAATTTATAGCAATGTATATAAAGTTAGAAGTTACGGTTGATCTCCCCAACAGAAATGTTTCTTTTTTTATCACATTTTGATATTGTTTAAATATGCGATTTTAGTGAATTATTAACTTCTTAATTTTGTAGTTTGTATTTCTGGGTAATTTTACATCGTGTATTGATGTTTGTTTTGGGGTTGTTGTTTTAATGTATGTTTCAATTATTAAAATTATATATATATATATATATATATAAATAAAATAAAAGAATTTATTCTGGGTTGAAAAGATTTTTGCTGGAGAAACTCTGCTCAGGAGACAACCAAATGAGACTCCTTTCATGTCCCCAAGAACTTTTCCCACCGAAGTGGTCCCTGTTTATCGACTTGCAATTTCTTGCTTTCGAACTCCTAGGTCGGCAGGAGCTCATTCCGTCCTGCAGTACCCGGGTCTTGAACTGCTGACTTCTTAACCACTGAGCCACCACAGCCCCAACACAGATAGGACTAAATTAGAGGCATTGATGAGCCAAGGAAACCCATTGTCATTGCAGGCTGGATGTGGAATTGAATGCTAGACCCTGCCCACCACCACTCCATAGAATATAACTCCATATTCAGAATATACCATCACATTGTCACTCTCTAGTATGGTTAAGTCTTTCATAGTAGATTTTAATTACAGGATATGACCCACTTCCTTTTCCAGAATCTGCTTCCTTCCTTGTACTGGGTTTGAGTAGAAAAACTTGTCGCATTTTTCATACACAGCATACTACCCCTCTTCCTCTCCTCACTCTTTTCTACTAAAACATGCACACAGAGAGAAATTACACCTTCTGCTATGAAAGCAGCACTGTACAAAAAATAACCCAATGAAAGCCCACGCAACCGCCTGCTACTATCTTGCTTTGCCCTAGCAAACAGTAGGACTGAATAGCTATTCAGAAATTGGCATCCCGTGGTCTTCAGTTGCTCTTATCTAGAGTAAAGAAGGAGCTATGAGTCTTCCCTGTCTTTTTCTTGCTTTCCCTTCAGAGATGTGTTGTGCGGAAGGATCCAGTGCATTAATGTACAAAAAATCCCAATAACTTCAACCAAACAAGGTGTGGTTCAGACGCCTATGGACAATGTCTTGTGCCTGGGTGCAGTATTTCATGATAATGAAGATGCGTATGATATTGGAGCAGTAAAAAATGGATCAATGTGTGGCACTGACAAGGTAATGTAAAAACAGCTAGCAACATATGTGAACATGGCAGAGGTTGCACATGTTTTGGAGAACAGCCATGTCATCATCCATCATAGGAGCAAAATTTTGGGTTCAGCAACGCCTTTTTTGGATCACTAAAAAGTTACAAACAAAGTGAGCCTCTGAGTTCCACTGCACTGTTGATCAGACAAAGGTAGTATTTTATTTATTTATTTATTCATTTGATTTATATAGCCGCCCCAATCGACGTGCGACTTTGGGCAGTGTACACAAAATCCCCAACGTTTAATAATAATAATAAATTTTAATTTATATCCTGCACTTTCTCGGCCAAAGTTGACTCAAGGCGGCAATACACCATTGCATGTTGTCCGCACAGCAGACAGCAGCAGCAAAAAGCAAAATACAATAATGATAGAATAAAGAAAGAAAACAAGTACATAATACAAAATTTACAACAGCACGATCAATACAGCGCAAAAATACAATAGAGTCAATAGAAAGGTTCAAGAAGTCCAAGCCACTATAGAACTATAAACTATAGAAACCCTTAAAATTCCTAAAAACACTGAAAAGCTACTTCCCACTCGCATCAATTAAAAATCTAGTTAAAAACTATTAAAAGCATGAGTGATCCTCCTCTAAATGAGCCAGTGGCGTGGTGGTTGCTCCCTCTCCACCTCCCCACACCTGCCCTGCCAGCCAAGTTTTCAGCTCTTTCCTGAAAGGCAGCAGCTCCATCTGGAGACGCAGTTCAACTGGCAGGAGGTTCCTTAGGGCAGTTTAAATAGAAGGACCAAACATTGGATTAGATGTGATAACCCATGCACTCAATCTGCCAGAAGGAAAAAATGATTTTCAATCATTTTTGCCCACCCTATGTTGTTCTAAGATGTCAGGGTGGGTTAAAAAGTTGTAGAAAGCAATTTTAAAGTGTAAAATCTTTAAAACAGTAAAAAAAAAAAAGCCTTACGGTATGACAATCCATTTGACTGTAAATGACTTTTTGGCTTCCTGTCATAGATAAAGGTAAAGGTCACCATTGCTCGAAAGCCAGTCGTATCCGACTCTAGGCATTGCTCGAAAGCCAGTCGTATCCTACTCTAGGGTGCAGTGCTCATCTCTGTTTCAAAGCCGAAGAGCCAGCACTGTCTGCTTCTGCAGACCGGTCATGTGGCAGGCATGACTAGACACCGAAGCGCACGGAACGCTGTTACCTTCCCACTGAAGTGGTCCCTATTTATCTACTTGCAATTTCTTGCTTTCGAACTGCTAGGTTGGCAGGAGCTGGGACAAAGATGGGAGCTCATTCCGTCCTGCAGTACTCGGGAATTGAACTGCTGACCTTCTGCCTCCCAGCCAGCGTCTTAGCCACTTGAGCCACTGCAGCCTGTCATACCTAAATTAATTCTCCTATTTTGCTAGTCTAAAACTTTGACACCAGCTTCATGCTTTTGTGCTGTGCTGCCTACCTACGGCCTGAAACCTTGACCAGGACAAATGGCAGTCCTAAGGAGTGTTTTCTTGCCAGGGAGGTGGGTAAGAACAGCTTAGTTTTTTGTTTCCATTGGAAAGGAGAGGCCACAAATTGCTACTTTCCTCACCACTGTCTCATGCCGAATTTGATGCTCCCTGCTGTTTTCCTGGTCGTCTCACAACCTGAAGGATGGGCATCAATCATATTTGGCCCTATTTTTGGATTTCTGTTTGAACCCCATGTTTTATACCATCTTTGCATGCTGAATAGTTCTGCCAAATGTGAAAGCTCAGTGTACGGGTAAATTTTGGTAACCCAGTAAAGGCACTGTCCATAGCTGTCAAGTACCCCTTATTGGCCAGGAAAACCCCTTATTTTACCCTCTCTCCCACCGTCATCCCTTATTAATTAGACTGCAATGCCCTATTGCCGCCATTGGACGGCAACACAGGATAAGCATAGCTGTCAAGTATCCCTTATTTGCCAGGAAATTCCCCTTATTTCCAAATCCAAAACTTGACAGGTATGGCACTGTCACTTGCCTAACCTGCTAGTTTTGAGATCATAATGACTGTAATTAGAATCTGTTGGAATCCTACTGAACTGAAGCAACTTGGTCTATTTTATGGCTAGAAATATAACTTTGCTATTATCTTGAATAAAGGTTTTTACTGCAGGTTAGCTGCAAACAGGTACAAATCCCCTTGGAACAGCATATGCCCTGAGTCATAATGTGTTATGATTCTAAGCTGTGCCTTTTTTCTGTGCCTGTGGGCAGCAGACCCCTTTCTTCACCTATCATCACCGCTCTACCCCATGTCTGCTTCACTTTGTTCCAGGTCGCTTTCTTATTTGGGGGCAAATGTAAAAGCCAGAGCAGAAAAATGTGGGCTGGACATCATTTTTAACTTTCAATAGGTCTTAGCCTCATATACAGTGAGTGACAGGAGTTGCTGTAGATGCCACTTGTTTTCCCCAGAGAGTCTAGTTTTGGTTTATTTTTGCATGCAATGCACATATAAGCTGTTGAGAGATTAAGATCTACAAAGGCATTACATTTTACATGCCTTAACATAGCTAGAATAAGGACATTTGCTTGTAATCTCATCTTCCACTGTTTTTCAGAGAGCCATCAAACAGTGGTGCCATTTTAATGATCTCATTGCTCGAAGGGGCTGTTTAACATGTTCCTAAACACGTCTGATGAAGTGGACTTGGTCCACGAAAGCTCACATTTAAATACAGGAGTTAGTCTTTAAGGTGCCACAACATTTTTTTTGGCTTCTTTTGCTGTTCTGTTTTGTTTACTCTCAGATTTGTTTCTAAACAGTTTATTTTCTGTCATGGTATACTATGACAATTTATCATGATTTGTGACCTGAGTCTTAATTACCTTAGTAAATGAATCTTGATTAAACAGTTTGAGAAAAGTTTGAGATTAGAAGAGCAAATTCTGTTAATTTTGAAATAGCTATCTCTTGGCTACCGTATGCTTTGCTACAACTGTTCTGAGGAGGTTTTTGAATTTTGAATTTATTTATTTTTATTTTATTTTTTATATACCACTTTCCTCATTTTGTGGACAACCCAAAGCGGTTCACAATATTCAAAAATATACAAAAATACAGTAAAAATTACAAGGTTTTAATAGGAGTTTAAGCTATTCCACTGCCCATGGAATATTTAACACATTTATGCCTTCATTTTGTAGATATGTGTAAATAGAGCATGCGTCAATAAGAAAATTCTGAATTATGATTGTGATTTCTCAAAGTGCAACAACCAGGGGGTAAGTAAAAATAATGTAAATTTTCCAGATCAGGGTGTGAAGTGTGTTTGTGGTATTTCTCAGTTGCCAGCTTTTGAAGATGTTCTGGTCGAGATGTTGTATTTCAAAACAACACACATACACAATACACACAAGAGCCTTGCAGAAGAAAATACCAAAAGGAAAAAATAAAAATGGGATTTAAAAGTTACTCTAAAACACATGATTTTAAGCATTTTTGCTGATATTGGCTTTTAGAATTGGTTTACTGTGTTTTATTGTTGTTGAGCTGACATAAACTGTTAGAAAGAGTAGCACTTGAGATATTTTAAGGATTTTTTTAAAAAAAATCAAAAGAGTCTGTATGATTAAGACCAATTCACAGCCTTAGCTTCTTTATGTTGACAAAGCTCATCAAACTCTGGTGGAAGAAATAGGTTGGCATTTAGTGCTTTTTTTAATCTTTGCAACTAAATGTAGAAAGGGAGGAAAGGCATATACTGTAAGTAAATCCCTGGGTTACAGAATTAATCTGTTCCGTAAAGTTTTCTGTAAAGCGGTTTCTCCATAAATTGAAGCACAATTTCCCATCGGAATGCATGGAAATTTTTTAAAAATGTTCCCAACCCTCCAATTTTTTTTTTTAAAAAAGGAATTCCAAGGAAGGAATTAAGGCACATGAATACAGTATAATGCAAATCTGAAGTAGCATTTATCACTTTAAAATATTCCGGTTCCCTTTGAGGGAATGTTTAAGAAGAAAAGACAGACCCCCAAATTTCCTGATAGAACAAGAGCTACCTGAGGTCCCTGGCTGATGTCATCAAACACCTAGGCATGCTTGCTGGGATTTAGAGCCCAAAACATCTGGAAAGAGACAGTTTTCGGGAAGGCTGTTTCTGATCTGGCTGTGGAGGAAGCTAGTTCTCCGTGTCCTAACCCTGCCACTCACCTGTGTGGAAGACAGTCAAGTACAGTACCTGGAGGCAAATCCTTATGTTATCTGGCTCTGTATATTTCAGGTGTGCAACAGTAACAAAAACTGCCATTGTGCTTACGGGTGGGCACCTCCTGACTGCAGCACCCGGGGCTTTGGAGGAAGCATTGACAGTGGGCCCCCTCCAGAACGTGTCAGTGAGTACCAGAAATCCCAAATTCTTTTGTGTCCCTCTCCCCCTTTTCTGCACTGGGGAGCTAACACTTCAGCAGCTGCTATGTGGGGATATTTCCCATCATAATATCAAAAGACGGGCCGATGTGGGTCCACCACTCCCAGGACCCATTTTTGGAATCAGTGTTCATCTGGAAACAAGGTGGAAGGGCAGCATGTGTCTTATTTAAAAGCAAATCTTCTTTGTAAAGGAAAAGTGGTTCTTCTTCGTGCATTCTGTGAATCCCCACTTGTGGGTTATGTGCATGCGCGGAGCCGTGACCGGAGCTTTTAAGCTGATTGGATAAAAAGTTTTGTGGTTAGGACTGCCCACCATACCGCCCACTCTTAGGCACCATTTCATGCTCTTTCCTCAGTTCTCTTCTTTCCGCCGTAGCAGCAGGAGACCGTTGAGAGCTCTCTTCAATTTTTGCATCGATTCCCCAGAAAAGACTGCTTATTTCTTCTAATTTTTCGCCAGTGATCTTGTCCTTCCAGGTAGGATCACCTTCCTCAGAGCTGTTTGTCTTCATGGGGAAGCAGTTTCAGGCATTTTTTCGTGAATTTTTACCTCACAGTCGTTTCCCTCACACGGGGATAATGGCAATTTGTCCCTTTGGGAGCTTCACCAATTTTTTATGCCTCAGGTTGCTTCTCCTTTGCGAGTGAAGCAGCAATCTCCCTTTGGGGATTTCTCATATTTTTTCTTGTCGTTCATCCCTTGCAGGTCGGGCGGCACTCATCTACAATTTTTACTTGTTTGTCAGTCTTTTCTCCGGAAAGGACCGGCAACCCAGCCATTTGTCTGTCTTGCGGTGTGCATTTGGGCTGTTTTTCCTCTCATCCATGAGGAAATTTTTTGATGGCCGCTGCTGCCTTCAAGCGTTGCACAGCCTGCAACAAGAAGTTCCCCTCTTCAGATGGCCTCAGCGAGTGTTTGTTTTGCCTTGGGGAATCTCAACAGACACAGACAAGTGCTCACTGCAAGAAATCCACTCATCTTGCTGTTCAGAACAGGAGCAATTGTCTGAAGGCACATCTGATGGAGGTAGCGCTTGCTCCGACTCTGTCCGACCAGGCTCCTCAGGTTCCCACCAAAACTACATCACCCAAGATGGCCGCTGTGGAGGGAGAGTCTTCTAAGATGGCGGAGGTAGTACGCAAGAAGAAGAAGGACAAGACGGGAGAGAAGAAGAAGAAGTCAAGGAAGGAAGGTCACCATTCCCTGCCTTCCACACTAAGGCCTCCTCGTTCTCCGCATCCGTCGTCCTCTTTTTCACCGGCTTCAGCGAAACTGCCATGTTTCCTGTCTCTTGGGTCCTCCATTTATGGGGGCCATTCTTCTTCAGAGTCACCATCCAAGGCTCCGCACCCAACTGACTCCTCCACCGCCTCTGCCTTGTCCGTTGCGGCACTCACCATCACCTCCTCCTCCACTGCCTCAAGGGAGGTCGCTGATGTCTCATCATCTCAACGGAGCCTGGCTACCGTTGTGACCACCGTTTCACCGGCTACCATTCCGTTGCCAGCACCTCTGCCTCAACCAATTCAGATGGAACCGACCAGTTCCTCAGTGCTGCGGCCCAGAGTCACCCTGTAAGTACTGTACCGCTTCCTCCCTCACAGGACCTAGATGGCTCCGTTGTTCTGTGCCAAGAGGAGGACATTGCTCCACCACCATCTGGGGCATCGAGCATCTGCTTTATCGGCCCGCCCAGGCCTTAATGGCGTGGTTTTGACATGGAAGCAAGGAGTAGCTGCTGCTTTGCATTGCCCAGGCCCTACTGGTGTGATTCCGATGTTGAAGCGAGGGTCCCTCCACCCGATCAAACTATTGGAGCTGTTAATCTGCCACGCGGTGAGTACCAGAAGTCCTTTACGGCCATGCTGACTCGTCTTGGGACTGCCTTAAGACTCTAAGTCAATCACCCACTGCTACCATCTGAAGATATGATCACGGCAAAACTAAATAGAAAATCCATACGGCCTGTCCATATCGCTATGCTGCCTTCACTGCTGAGCTATGCAAAAGCGGTCTGGAAGAAGCCCATTTCATCGCACACTATTTCAATGAGTGTCTATGGAATGAACCGCGTCATGCGTTTGACTTCCCCCTGACCGAGACACACTCCCTCCATCTTCCATACCTTCACCTCTGGAATTTTCTTCAGGCATGGACACGCGTCACAAACGACCAGTGGGTCTTGAAAATCTTATCTGCTTATCCACTGGTTACACCATTGAGTTTGACCAGGTACCTCGAGTCAGCAAGCTCCGTCGCACACCTCCATCCTCTCATTTGCTGGAGGAAGTAATAACACTACTGTTGAAGGGTGCCATTGAAATGATGCCACCGACTAAATGGTGCGATGGTTTCTACTCAAGGTACTTTGTGGTCCAGAAGAAGGATGGAGGCCTTCGTCCAATCTTAGACCTGTGACGTCTCAACAAGCATGTCAACACAAGGAAATTCCAGATGGTCACACTCCAAACTGTCCTTCCCCTCATCAACAATAAGGACTACAGTCATAGACCTCAAGGACGGGTACTTTCATGTCAATATCTGCAAGGAGCACAGAAGGTTTCTCCGTTTCCAAATAGGGAGCAAAGTCTACCAGTACCGTTGTCTTCCCTTCGGTCTGTCAACAGCGCTCCGAATCTTCACCAAATGCATGGCACCGGTGGCAGCTTTTCTCCATCAGAAGGGCATAAGGGTCTTCCCTTATATTGACGACTGGCTGATCGCCTCACCCACCAGGTTGACAGCCATTTCCGACACCGCCTACACGGTACAACTTATAGAGAGTCTCGGTCTACGGATCAACTTCGACAAGTTGAAGCTGGATCTGTCTCAACGTTGTCAAGTACATTGGAGAGATACTCGGCTCAATAAATGTCAGAGCCTACACCCCTCCAAAGCGCCTACAGGACATCACCAAGGTAATAGAGCTTTTTCAGTGCAGGACTTATGTCCGGGCAAAGAAAGCACAGAGGCTTCTAGGACTCATGGCATCCACCATGGCTGTGGTTCATCATGCCAAACTCAAGATGCGCTCACTTCAATCTTGGCTTCTCCATTAATTCAATCCGCTAATGGAGAACCATTCCAAATGGCTGTTTCCACCTCCCAAACTGGTGGCTCAGCTAGTGTGGTGGACATCACCTCTGAACGTGGCGATGGGGAAACACTTCTACCCCCTCAGCCAATTGTACAAGTCCTGACCGATGCAAGCAATCTTGGATGGGGAGCTGCTTGCGGGTCTCTCACCATCAACAACTTGTGGACTCCGGAGGAGGCAGTCTTCCATATCAACTACCTGGAACTCCTCTCCATTTGGAAGTCTCTAAAGTCCTTCGAAACGGTACTGTCAGGCAAGGCTGTCCAGATCGCATTGGACAATACCACTGCGATAGCTTATATGGAGAAGCAGGGAGGCACTAAATCGATGAACCTCCTCTACCTGGCAGTGCAGTTGTGGGAATGGTGCCTGGAGAGGCACATCTTTCCCATCGGAGTCCACATTCAAGTCAAGTTGAATGTCCTGGCCGACCATTTCAGCAGGCTCAGCTACACAACCCATGAATGGGAACTGGACGACCAAGTGTTCCAGTCCATTTGTTGCCAGTGGGGGACTCCGGATCTCGACCTCTTTGCCTCGGAGACAAACCACAAGTGCCCAAGATACTGCTCCAGAGCAGGGACCGGGCTGACCTCTGAAGGTGATGCCTTTATGGAACGGTGGGACTTGGACTATCTATATGCGTTCCCTCCATTTCTTCTCATCCAGAAGGTCCTAATCCAGATGCTCCACCATCGAGCTCGGGGGATCCTGTATTTACTCCATTTGGCAGAGACTGGCTTAGGACTTGCGTCCATCAGGGTCCATTTGGCAGCTATTGTCGCGCACTCCCCAGTGGGATCTGTATAGGCAGTATAGAAATGGTGTAAATAAATAATTTGCAGCCTCCACAGCTTTCAGAGACCAAATGGTGAAAATGTTTCTCAAGGGAATGCGTAATGCTTTTTCACCTGTGAAAACTCTAGCTGCACTGTAGTCCTTATCCACTGTTCTGACTGCTCTCACTAAAGCTCCATTTGAGCCCCTGGCTACTACCGACTTGCGTCTGCTGACGTGGAAAGCTGCATTCTTGGTAGCCATCACATCTGCCAGAAGGGCTTGTGATCTTACTGTACTTTGTGCATATTAACCATTCACTAAATTCTACAACAACCGTGTGGTCCAGATATTACCTTTCTTCCAAAGGTTGTCTCTGAGTTTCACTTGAGCCAGTCCATCTCTTTGCTGACTTTCTTTCCTAATCCAACTTCAGATCAAGAAAGGGTATGGCACACACTATATGTTAAACCAACTTTATTGTTTTACATCAGTAAAACTAAAGAATTCAGAAAGGCACAACATCTGTTTGTGGCATATGGAGGCAAGTCCAAGGGAGAACCCATCACATCACAGAGGTTCTCCAAATGGGTCTCATCTGTCATCTATCTCGCTTATGAGATCGCTTCTCTGCTGCCGCCTCCTCACTTCAGAGTACATTCTACCTGGGCCTTTGCAACCTCCACTGCCTTTCTGGAGGGCACACCACTTGAAGACATTTGTAAGGCTGCCACATGGTCCAGACCTTCTATATTTGTCAGACACTATTGGATGGACACCAGAGCCACTGAGGATGCCAGACTTGGTCGTGTTGTCCTTGCCAGAGGCCCAGAGGGCTCCAGGCTCCACGCCCGTGAGGGTCCATCCTGCTTACCTGATGTGACTGTATGTGACTGTGGATTCATCTCATCCAGCTGCCCACCTGCCACGTAAGTGTGAGCTTGCTAATCTCCCACAAGTGGGGATTCACAGAATGCACAAAGAAGAAAGTGTAGTTGTACTTACCAGTAATAACTTTCGTTCTTCGAGTATGCATTCTGTGAATTCACACTTGCCCACCCTTCCTCCGCACTTGAGCTGCATGGATGAGATCAGTTGGTTTATCCAGTGCTTGGCTTAAGTATTGAACTGAGGAAAGAGCGTGAAATGGTGCTTAAGGGTGGGCCGTATGGCATACCTGTCAAGTTTTGGATTTGGAAATAAGGGAAATTTCCTGGCAAATATGGGATACTTGACAGCTATGCTTATCCTGTGCTGCCCTCCAATGGCAGCAATAGGACATTGCAGTCTAATTAATAAGGGGTGATCGTGGGAAAGAGGGTAAAATAAGGGGTTTTCCTGGCCAATAAGGGATACTTGACAGCTATGCCGTATGGTGGGCAGTCCTAACCACAAAACTTTTATCCAATCATCTCAAAAGTTCCGGTCACGGCTCTGCGCAGGCACAGAACCCACAAGTGTGAATTCACAGAATGCATACTCGAAGAACGAGTTATTATTGGTAAGTACAACTACACTTTTTTTGTGCCTCCACCCCAACTAATTTGACATTAAATGTGACACAAATAATATGTTCCCAGAATGTTCTTGAGAAACTGCATAACAACAACAACAACAATAACAACAACAATTGGAGTTGACAAAATCACCATATGTCAGCTGCAGAAGGCCACCTTACTGGGATCTGCCTGCATAATTTGCCGATATATCACGTAGTCCTAAACGCTTGGGAAGTGTTTGACTAGTGATTTATGATACAAAGTCCAGCATTATTATCTTGTTTGTTGTGGTTTGTATATAATGAAGATGATGATGATGATGATGATGATGATGATGGAGGGGGAGATGTATGCTGCTCACCCTGATGTTCTTAGGGTTGAGGTCTAATCTGCCATATCAATTAGACTTCTGTTGAATCCCAGACACAAAATCTGTCTGTGTGGTAGGTGGCAGAAGGTCTCAGACATAATGACAGCACCCATATCTTGGAAAATGTGATCCCTCCCTGAGATCTGACCCCATGAATTGTGAATCATTTACTGAAATATGAGCTGGAGAAGCAACCAAGAGGGCTCCCTTCCTGGCATGGAAGGCCTGGGCACTGCTGTGTCGGAGCAGAGGCAGGCATCCTTCCTGGCACCCAAGAGGAGCCTGCACTTCTTCTCTGGCTGGAAAAGAGAGTCACGGAGAGTTCCCCATGAGTCTAGGGTGCAGTGCTCATCTCTGTTTCAAAGCCGAAGAGCCAGCGTTGTCTGCTTCTGCAGACGTTTCCGTGGTCATGCGGCAGGCATGACTAGACACCAGATTGCACGGAACACTGTTACCTTCCCACTGAAGTGGTACCTATTTATCTACTTGCAATTTCTTGCTTTCAAACTGCTAGCTTGGCAGGAGCTGGCACAGAAAACGGGAACACACCCCGCAGCCTAAGATACCAGGCTAAGATATGGAGGGAGTCTCAGTGTCCACAACCTGTTCTCCTGTTGGGTCCTGAACACTCCACCAAGAGATCTTCCTTGAGGATGCAGAGGCGACTCCTCTCCTTCTCCTTCTCCTTCTAGCATCCAAAAAAACCATCATTCTAGGTTCTGTCCTTGGGGTAGGCTTGCTTTTCCTGGCTCTGAGTATAATGATGAGGAAGTACATCTATCTTTGGTGAGTAAACCCTCTTTCATTCTCTCTCCATATAGGATAAAGCCAGACTCATGTTGGTTATTTTCTAAACTGTTTGCTCGCCATCCCATTGTCTTTACAGAACACTCAAAGACCAACATGAATAAGGAAGTTTCACCTGGGCTTCATCCTTGCTCATCATGATTTATCAGATTAAATAATTCCTTAATATTTTAGCCAGGGGTTCCCATCTTTTTCAAGCCGCTCAGTCAGCTTTGATGGCCGGATGGCCATTTTGCACTGCTTGCACAAAGGGATGGCCATATTGTCCCAACAGCTTCAAAGGGGTGCCCATTTTGTTTCTTGAATGCCCTTGGAGGGGGGGGGGGACATGAAATATTGCCACGAGCCATATCCGGCCCACGGGCCTTAGGTTGGGAACCCCTGATCTTAGCGGATGAAAATGTTAATTTGTGTAATGGGTCCCTTTAGTTGTATAATCTGCAGAGATCAGGCACTTTAATTCATTTATAACTCAACTTGGGGGGTTTGCATGAACTTTACTTCAGTGGTAAATTTGTCAGGTTTTGGGCAGTGCAAAGAAAGAAAGATAGCAATAGCAGTTACACTTCTATACTGCCCCATCATGCTTAATGCACTCAATGGGCGGGTCACAAGCTAATTAGCATTTTGCCCTCAATATGTTGGGGACTCATTTTACTGACCTCAGCAGGATAGAAGTCTGAATCAACCTGGATCCCAGTCAAGATCAAACTCACAAAACTTTGGCTGCAATACAGCAGTTTAACCACTGTGCCGATGTTGCCAGGAGACAGGATGTTCTAGGACCGTGATGGCGAACCTTGGTACTCCAGGTGTTCTTGAACTTCGATTCCAAGAAGCCCATGTTACTGCATACACGCAGTAAACCCATTTGTGGGGATTCACAGAGACTTGGGCTTCTGGGAATTGAAGTCTAAGAACACCTGGAGTGCCAAGGTTTGCCATCATTGCTCTAGGAATTATAGAATTTAAAACCCCGTTTCTCCTCCCATTTCAAGAGGTACATTGCCCAGCATTATAAATACTCTTAAAGTACAGGTAAACTAACAAGAGGGTAAAGGTAAGTGGATGAGGTCACAAGAAGGGGGAAAGAAGGGAAGAGACAAGAGAAGTATTTTTTTTTAGGTGAATAAAATTGGATTTTCAAAATCTTCATAAGCATTTTCTCTGTAAAGCTCAAAACATGCAGAGAAGAGGGAAGGAGTAAAATCTTGTGTGAGATTTTTCATTTTCATAGTTAAATCATGCAACGTATATACCGGTAGATATAGAGATAGATATATGGCACTTGATATAATGCCATTTAGATATATGGCACTATATCTATCTATCTATATGGCACTATATCTATCTATCTCCCTCTCCATCCCTCTCCCTCTTCCCCCCCCTCTCTCTATATAAATAGATAAATGCAATTTAATTCAATTTTTAAAAACTTACTCATGATTTATATAACATGGAGCAATATTTGTTAACTTTCCAGTCTCTAGATTTAATAGCCAGTACTGTACAAGCAAAGTTCCTTCCTTCTCTTGCTTGAATGCAGAAAGATGGCCCAATGATTTTTCCTTTTGCTGCAACAGGTTTAGAATTGCGAAAAACACATTTGCAGAAAAACTGGATTATGAAACAGAAATTGAGTCTGCTGCTGAATATTCTGTAAGTATCTGCAAGATCTTTCCTGGAAGGTTCTAGTTATCAAAAACCTTTAGGCTTCATTGAGAATAATACTGTAATGAAAAATGCATTTTGTTGTTGTTGTTCAGTCGCACAGTCGGTTCCGACCCTTTGCGACCCTATGGACCATTGTTCTCCAGGCGCCTCTGTCCTCCACCATCCCCCTCAGCCCTCCCAGCTCTGTGCCCATTGTGTCTACAATGCCATCTAGCCATCTCATCCTTGGCCTCCCCCTTCTTCTTTTGCCCTCCACCTTTCCCAGCATCAATGCCTTCCCAAGTGAATCCTCCCTTCTCATTTGATGTCCAAAGTATTTTAGCTTCATCTTTACTATTTGACCTTCCAATGAGCAGTCAGGGTTAATTTCTTCTAAGATTGACCTATTTGTTCTCCTCGCTGTCCAAGGTACTCTCAAAATCCTCCTCCAACACCACATTTCAAAGGCATCTATTCTTCTGCGTTCAGCTTTCCTAATTGTCCAGCTCTCACATCCGTACATCACTACTGGGAAAACCATTGCTTTGACTATTCTAATTTTTGTTTTCAATGTGATGTCTCTGCTTTTCACTATGTTCCCCAGGTTTCTCATGGCTTGTCTCCCAAGAATCAGTCGCCTTTTTATTTCATGGCTACAATCCCCATCTGTAGTGATCTTTGATCCTAAGAAAGTAAAATCTGTCACTGCTTCTACTTCTTCCCCGTCTATTTTCCAGGAGCTGATTGGGCCTGTTGCCATTATCTTGGTTTTCTTGATATTGAGTCTCAAGCCAGCTTTTGCACTCTCCTCCTTCAGCCCAATCAAGAGATTCTTTAGGTCTTCCTCACTTTCTGCCATTAGGGTGGTATCGTCTGCATATCTCAGATTATTGATGTTTCTCCCAGCGATTTTAATCCCATATTGTGATTCCTCCATCCCTGCACCGCGCATTATGTGCTCTGTGTATAGGTTGAATAGGCATGGTGACAAAATGCAGCCTTGTCTTACTCCTTTTCCTATTCCAAACCACTCTGTCATTCCGTGCTCTGTCCTAACTGTTGCTTCTTGGTTCATGTACAGATTTCTCAGGAGGCTTATGAGGTGCTCTGGTATTCCCATCTCTTTAATTACTTGCCACATCTTGTTGTGGTCCACACAGTCAAATGCCTTAGTGTAGTCAATAAAACAAAAGTAAACTTGTTTCTGGTATTCCTTTGTTTTCTCCATGATCCAACGTATATTAGCAATGTGGTCTCTAGTCCCCCTGCCTCTTCTGAAACCAGCCTGCACCTCTGGTAATTCTCTTTCCACATGCTGCTGAAGTCTGTCCTGTATTATCTTGAGCATCACCTTACTAGCGTGTGGGATGAGCGCGATTGTTCGATAATTTGAACATTCTTTGGCATTGCCCTTTTTTGGGATTGGGACGTATACTGATCTTTTCCAATCCTGTGGCCATTGTTTTGTTTTCCAAATCTGCTGGCATATTAAATGCAGTAATTTTACGCCGTCATCTTTTAGCGCTTTGAAAAATTCAACTGGGATACCATCATCTCCACTAGCTTTGTTGTTTGCAGTGCTCTTTAGGGCCTTTATGACTTCGCTCTCCAGGATGTCTGGCTCAAGTTCTACTTCTTCATCATTGTGATTGTCAGGCGTGTTGAGGTCCTTTTTGTAGAGTTCCTCTGTGTACTCTTTCCATCTTTTCTTAATCTCTTCTGCATCAGCTAGCTCCTTTCCTTCTTTGTCCCTTATCATGGTCATTTTTGCTTTAAATGTTCCCTTAATTTCCCTGATTTTTTTGAAAAGATCTCTGGTTCTGCCTCTTTTGTTGTTTTCCTCCATTTCTGTGCACTGTTCTTTTAGGTAGTTTTCCTTATCTCTCCTTGCTTTTCTTTGAAATTCTGTGTTCAAATGATTGTAGTTTTTCCTTTCTCCTTTGGCTTTTGCATTCCTTCTTTCCTCTGCTATTTTAAGAGCTTCATCAGACAACCACTTTGCTTTCTTACTCTTCTTTTCTTTTGGTATGGTTTTCTTTGCTGCTTCCTGCATGATGTCCCTCATCTCCGTCCATAATTCTTCTGGTACTCTGTCTACCGAATCTAAGCCATTAAATCTGTTCATCACCTCCACCGTGTATTCTTTAGGGATGCTGTCTAGGTGATATCTTTCTGGTCTCCGTGTTTTCCCTATTTTCTTTAGTCTAAGCCTGAATTTTGCGATCAATAGGTTGTGATCTGAGCCACAGTCTGCTCCAGGTCTTGTTTTTGCTGACTGTATGGAGGTTCTCCATCTTTGGCTGCAGAGTATGTAGTCAATCTGGTTTCGGTGTTGGCCATCTGGTGATGTCCATGTGTAAAGTCGCCTCTTGTGTTGCTGGAAGAGAGTGTTTGCTATGACCAGTGCATTCTCTTGGCAGAACTCTATCAATCTTTGCCCTGCTTCATTCTGTACTCCAAGACCAAATTTGCCTGTTATTCCCTCCACTTTTTGATTTCCTACTTTGGCATTCCAGTCTCCTAATATAATTTGGACATCATTTCTTGGTGTCTGTTCTATGAGGTGTTGTAAGTCCTCATAGAACTGGTCCATTGTGGCTTCATCTGCACCAGTGGTTGGTGCGTATATTTGGATCACAGTGACATTGAAAGGTTTGCCTTGAAATCTGACTGACATCATTCTGTCATTTTTGAGATTGTATCCCATTACTGCTTTTCTCACTCTTTTATTGACAATTATGGCTACTCCATTTCTTCTAAGGTTTTCTTGCCCACAGTAGTAGATATGATGGTTTCCAGAGCTGAATTCGCCCATCCCTGTCCATTTTAGCTCAGTGATGCCCAAGATGTCAATGCTTATTCTTTCCATCTCATTTTTTACCACTTCCAGTTTACCTTGGTTCATTGATCTCACATTCCATGTCCCTATGCAGTATTGCTCTTTACAACATTGCATTTCCCCTCCCCCTTTCCTGTCCCTCCCCTTCCTCCCCTCTGTGGTGTTAAGCATCCTGTATCACCTAGCCTGCTCCTTTGTTTTGGCTTTTGTTTTGGTCCATAGGGTTCTCTTGGCAAGATTTGTGGCGTGGTTTGCCGGTGTCTACGCCATTTTTCTCTCCTCATACATTTTATCACAGTTTTTAAAAGTTTAAAACATTTAGGACAACATATTATCATGCATATTATCACACTTTAAACACAGTCTCTATGTCAGTTTCTATGTTTAGTCAGTATAAAGTCTCTATGTCAGTTGCTATATTAGTTTCTATTTTTAGTCAGTATAAAGTCTCTATGTCTACATTTGCATATCAGCTACTTATCCTTTGCCTGGGACTCTGGCTCTCCTCCTTCTCCTCACCCCCCCACCCCCCCTGGGGGTGGCTGCCCAGCGGCGGTGGCGGCAGGCCCCTTTGCCGCTCGCCCGGCTCTCTCTCCTCACCCCACCCCCGGCTGGGGTGGCTGCCCGGCGGCGGCGGCGGCGGCAGGCCCCTTTGCCGCTCGCCCGGCTCTCTCCTCGCCCCCAGCTGGGGTGGCTGCCCGGCGATGGCGGCGGCGGCAGGCCCCTTTGCCGCTCGCCCGGCTCTCTCCTCACCCCCGGCTGGGGTGGCTGCCCGGCGACGGCGGCGGCGGCAGGCCTCTTTGCCGCTCGCCCGGCTCTCTCCTCACCCCACCCCCGGCTGGGGTGGCTGCCCGGCGATGGCGGCGGCGGCAGGCCCCTTTGCCGCTCGCCCGGCTCTCTCCTCATCCCCGGCTGGGGTGGCTGCCCGGCGACGGCGGCGGCGGCAGGCCTCTTTGCCGCTCGCCCGGCTCTCTCCTCACCCCACCCCCGGCTGGTGTGGCTGCCCGGCGACGGCGGCGGTGGCGGCAGGCCCCTTTGCCGCTCGCCCGGCTCTCTCCTCACCCCCGGCTGGGGTGGCTGCCCGGCGACGGCGGCGGCAGCGGGCCTCTTTGCCGCTCGCCCGGCTCTCTCCTCACCCCACCCCCGGCTGGGGTGGCTGCCCGGCTCTCTCCTCACCCCCGGCTGGGGTGGCTGCCCGGCGACAGTATATCATATCAGTATATCATATCATATAGATGCATATCAGAAAGTAAACAACAACATTGTGACACTTTAAAGCAGGGGTGCCCAAACTACGGTTTGCAGGCTGTATCCAACCCCTGACGCCAATTCATCTGACCTGCACCGACCTCATCGCTCCTGGAAGCGGACGTAAAATGTGCCCGTATGGCATCGGGGGCCGGATCTGGCCTACGGACTATAGTTTTGGGCATCCCTGTGTTGGGGTATTGGGGTACGCTGGGGGGGGTACTCCAATGTGGCTTGTCTGTGTATAGCAGAGCGGCAAAGCTGTGAGCACGCAGCGTCAGCTGGGATGAACAAGGCAAAAGTAAAAGGCAAAAGAAAAACGCTTTACTTCAGCTTGGCAAAACACAAGAGAAAAACAGGGTTGAGATAACGGCTCTCAGCAAAGTTGGCAGCACTCCAAAACAGATAAGAATTGTTCAAGCAAGCATTTGAAGCAAATAGTCTTTTGCAGATGTTACCTCTGGGCAGTAGTAAGCTGTATCTTGGTGGCATGAGCAAAAGCCACCAATCCTCTTCTCAGAAACAGCCAAATATGTACAGTATATTAAATGGGGCAGAAGTGTATTGTTAGATGCAAAAGTTTTGTCCATTTTTAAAAATAAGGTAAAGGTTTTCCTTGCTCGAAAGCCAGTCATATCTGACTCTAGGGTTCAGTGCTCATCTCTGTTTCAAAGCTCAAGAGCCAGCTCTGCTTCTGCAAACATTTCCGTGGTCATGTGGTAGGCATGACTAGACACCGGAGTGCACGGAACGCTGTTACCTTCCCACTGAAGTGGTCCCTATTTATCTACTTGTAATTTCTTTCAAACTGCTAGGTTGGCAGGAACTGGGGCAAAGACGGGAGTTCATTCCGTCCTGCAGTACTCAGGAATCGAACTGCTGACCTTCCGCCTCCCAGCCACTTGAGCCACTGCAGCAAAATGAAACACAAATGACTGAATCTATTCAAAACTGACATGGATCAAAAATAGAATTTGTCATTCCTATCATCATTGTTCCAAGGAAGGGAGGGAATCCTGAAGGAGATTGGGAGCCAAGGCTCGTGGCTCAGATGCAAACCACACTTGAGATTTTGGTGTTTGTCTATTCCATTTATGTGTCTTTGCCATTAAAAAGAGCATGCAAATAGCACCTGGAATTTGAGTCTTGGCCCACTAGTGTTTACTGCACAAAATATGTACTAAATGCAAAACAGACAGAATAGTTAACAGCTCAAGAAAGGGCCACCAACACCAGGCATCATGTTTGTCCTACAGTTTTGGGCACCAAGGAACCCTTTCTGTGTTTACTGCCACCAATGCTAGTGTACATAATATTAAGTTATTTGTAGCAGTTGCACCGGTTTCAGGCAATTTTATGTTTGAATGCAAGTCTCCCGGTTCCCCTTTTTAGCCCAGCTAATTAACACACATGGACTAGATCAGGCTTTCTCAACATTTTCGCACCAGGGGCCAGATCACGCTCCCCCGGACAGCTGAGCGGGCCGGTCACATGGTTCCTCCCACCTAGAAGTAGAAGTAAATCACATCGTGCACGTGTGCTGAATTCATTTCTGCAATCTGTGCATGTGTGGAGCACAGTTTGCTTCTGCTTCCAGTAACAGCGAGGGCGTTGGGGGGTGGGTCTGGCCCATGGGTCATAGGTTGAGAATACCTGGACTAAATACTTGAAAGAAAGGGGGGAAAACATTTACTGTATATATTTGAGTATAAACCATTTTCCAGCACCAAAAATGAAGTGAAAAAAGTAGACTCTGGTTATGCTTCTCTCGCTCTCTCCTATCGCAGGGGGGCAGCTTGGTACACTACATGGGGGAAGCCCCAGCAGGGAGAGGGAATCGCCGAGACCCCATGCACTGTTGGGGAGGGGGAGAGAAGCCTTCACTGCCTGCTTCACCTATCAGAGCTTCCCATTTCTGGTGTGCCAACCCCCACCCACCCCCGCGATAGGAGAGAGCAAGAGAAGCACAACCTAGGGCCATCGCTGCCAGGCAGCCGCAGGTGAGTGGAGCCGCAGGGAAGACCATTAAGGAGAGAGGTCCGCAAAGCCTCTCTCTCTGTGGCTTCACTCACCTGCCTCGTCGTCCCTGCTCCACAGCTACAAACAGGCTGCCTCTTCCTCCTCCTCTGGGGTGTGCCAAGCCATAAGGGGGGGGGGAGTGCTCGCTGCAGCCTCTCTCTCACAGACACACACACAGCAAGAGAGGTTGGAGCGAAGTTTCAAGTTGTGGCTCCCACTTTCTGCCTCGGTGCTATGGCCTGCCCACCCCCTTTCCTGGCAGCACAAGTGTAGCGATGTCTGGCCGCTAGGGCGGCGTTAGATCCCGGAGGAGACTGATCAATGACAACACGAGGCAGCAGGAGCGAGATCAGATCAGTAGTTTATTGGGAAAATACATACACCTTATATAGATCAGAAGGCAGGTAGAAAAAACCATCACCCGAAAGTCAATCACGTCACCTTGTTTACTCAGGTTAATTGGGAAACCTCTCAAAGGGGAAGTTAATTATTTCGGACAAACACGGGATGAGGACGACCATTGTTTTAGGGCTTAGACAGGGGTAAACATCTGCACTGTTTGCACCGGGGATTTTCCTTGGCCAGGAGATGAGTGTTTACCTAATCAGTCACTGGAGTTAGTGATTAGCCTACCTTGCAGAATCGTCGGTCAGGTCATGTAATTAGGTGAATCAAACCCTATATTTTATTCACCCCCCTTAATTTGTCTGCCCGCAGAGCCCGCGGCTCAAGGAGCGTCCTCCTGAAGCGGCCTCTGCAAGGGCCGTTTCCATGCCCGATGGGCATGGGGAAACCATATTTCCCCTTTCTGTTTTATTTAAGAACCTGACCGGCGATCTTGCGTAGGAGCGGCATCAGCTGTTGGTCGGGAATGACGTAACGGGGTTTCCTTCTGCGGTGACACTTCGAGATCAGCGGGGGAATACATTGAGCAAAACAGCAAACTGCAATGCCTAGTATGACTACCCCCACCACCACCTTGATCACCGTCTGAAGCCACCCCCAGGGGATCCACGACCACATCCATTTCCACAGAGAGCTCCACCAAGCCCCCCATGCAGAGCCTTCTGTGATGCCTGCTACTATGGTGTGGAGATCTGTGATCTGGCTTTGAATCTTACGAGAGTTGTCCGTAAGATTAAAGCAGCACATACCATGAAAAGACTCGCAGCCCAAGTGGTGCAACAATAAGAGGTAGTCGATAGCCGCCCGATTATCGAGAATGGCATGGCG
This sequence comes from Bradypodion pumilum, assembly GCA_035047305.1. NCBI lineage: Eukaryota > Metazoa > Chordata > Lepidosauria > Squamata > Chamaeleonidae > Bradypodion > Bradypodion pumilum. The sequence continues at coordinate 2,400,380 of JAWDJD010000003.1, forward strand.
AAGTTCCGCCTGCTCCTGATTGAGGAGCGCTATCGCTGAGGAGGTATGGTTGATGGCCTTTGCTAAACCGCAAGCCAAGCGACCGATCCTCTTTGCGTTGCCGACGGCTAAGCCGGGCACGCCGAAGATGCTGACTGCCAAAGAGAGGTATTCGGCAGGTCTCATTACTCTAAAGCTGCTTTCACAGGAGCTGTCTAACATGGTGGTGCGAGTGTGCCTTATGAGTGAGGGAACATGGGATACATTAGAAACATTGGGAACGTCAGGGCTAGGGGCAATCATGTCCTTAGTAGGAAGCAACAGAGTTAAACGACTGATACAACATATAGAGTCTGTAATATTAGCAGGAATATAGTTAAACGTGTACTGGTTACAAGTGAAGAACCATCCAGACGGTAGGGTGATGTGTGCATACTTTGAACCAAGTGACACTGGGTCGTTGCAAGTCCAATTGCCGCTGCCTACATCGAGGCAACGGCGCCGGGCTCGGCCGGGTCCGGAGCAACCGTGTATCCGGCCGCAGGTAGAGTTCGGGCTGACCGCCACTCGAGGAGTGTGGAGAGTGGCTGCATCAGCCGGCAAAGTCATGGTTAGCCGCATCTCCCAACGAGCATATTCCGAGGAAGCTGATGGGATGTATGGGCTGAAGAGTCTCCTCACCAGCCAGTCCCCGTCCCGGGGGTGTGCGCCTGGAGAATGGCACACCGGGACGAGGCAGGTGCTGAGGATTGAGGCAGAGCCAACGTCCTGCCTGAGGCAAAAATCGGACTGGTTGACAAGGGTAGCCAACCTTTCCCAAATGTTGTACTGCATCCGGGCAGAGAGGTCTCCGCCTGGCATGAAGTCGCTGGCCTCCAGTGAGGCGGCCTGGACGCCTCCCCCCAAAAGCAGGGTGAGGGTCAGGATGACGGTGATCGCCATGGAGTTGGCGTGAATCTGGGCAAAGACTGCTGCTACGAGGTTCTCCGGTGTCGGCTCCTTCTCCTCGCGCTGGAGGGCGTCCTCAGCTTTACTGCAAAGCGCCTTGACCATCCCCCAGGTGATCTTCGGCGCCGTCGGTGGCCGTCTCCTCCGGCGGGTCCTGTCGGTCAGCGTGAGATCCTCCATCTCTGGGATCGGACTCGGGTCGGTCTGGGTCCCCGCCATGTGGTTCCAAATGAGGCTTGACGCACCGAGCTGGAATCCAAACGACACCTGTAGGAGACATAACTGCAGCATACCCTCTTCCCCAGGTTATGAGCGGCACCGGGCCCCTCCAAGAAGGGTCTGGTGGCACTCGGTACCGGACCATAGGTCGCGGGAGAGCTTCCGAACGGCGGAAATGCTTCTCCTGCGGCGTACAATCCGAAAAAACATTAAGGTGATTGTATGTGAACAATACCTTATTCAGGCAGAACTGTGCTTCTCCCTGTGATTTGGGGAGGGCTGGTGGCTCCCCCCTTTCTGTTTGTTTGTCAATATAGGACTTTAGCGTCCGATTGACCCGCTCTACAATCGCTTGCCCTTGCGGATTGTAGGGAATTCCAAATGTGTGCTTGATGTCCCAAGTAGCCATGAAGGCGGCCAACTGCCTGGAACTGTAGGCCGGCGCGTTGTCCGTCTTCACGTGCCGCGGCTTGCCCATCGCCGCAATGCAGGAAAGGAGGTGCTGCTCCACGTGGGAAGCAGCCTCCCCTTTCTGCGCCGTCGCCCAAACGAACTGAGAAAAAGTGTCAATGCAGACATGCATGTATTACCATCTGCCGAACTGCGGCACATGCGTGACGTCCATCTGCCATACCTGATTAGCCTCCGTCCCTCGTGGGTTGACCCCCCCACGAGGGCCCCGCCGGTGCTCCTGCACAATGCTGGCAAGAGCGGACTATGCCTTGGGCTTGAGAAAGCGGCAGATTGAACTGTCTGGCGAGTGCCTTGGCATTTTGGTGAAAAAAGGCATGACTTTGAATTGGAGTAGTAAAAACTCCCAAAACCGAACGTTGCTGAATTTCCTTTGCCGCCGCATCCGCTCTGCTATTGCCCGCGGAAATCGGACCCGGTAGGTCTTGGTGACTTCGGATGTGGGCAATATAGAGCGGCTCCGTGCGGTTTCGCAAGTGAAATTGGGCAGTGAGAAACAGGCTAAGCAAGTTCTTGTCTATCGCGGGAGTGATGTAAGCTCCCGGTAGACTGTGGAGAAAGTTCCTAACGTATAGACTGTCAGTAATGATGTTTAAACGTTCCTTGGCGAAGGTGCGCAAGGCAAGGTTCACGGCCGCCAACTCCGCCCGCTGCGCGGACTTCTGTGGAAGAGTTAGCAGCGTGTGCCAAGCTTCGCCCTCCTGCCAAGTCAGGACACCATATGTGCGTCCCCCATCGGTAAAAACTGTCTTGGCCCCCTGAAGCGGGACCAGCGAAAGCAATTCGAACAAACTGACTGTTCCTGTCTGGAGTGAGACAAGTCTGGGGTCTTTGGGCAAATGGTATGCCAAGCTTCCAGTGAATCCTTCCAAGGCTATCGGAAGCGAGTCACCTAGCTGCATCAACTGATGAATTTGTTCCTTGGTGAACGGGACTATGACCTTAGCTAAATCGTGCCCAGAAATGTCCCTTGCTCTCAGCCTGCCGCGGTAGATCACCGCGGAGACCAGTTCTTGGGGCGGAACAATGTTCCGAGAAGAGGTGTTAGGCAAGTATACCCACTCCACAATTTTCGCTCCCTTCTCTGAGTCTACTCCTAGCGCCCCAGTGAACATGGATCCTGACCGTACGATGTACAAATTCAGGATCGGGGCATATGGCCCCTGGGCGATCCTATCCACCCACCTCTGGCTGAGAACTTGGTTCACCTTCTCGAGCGCCAAGCGCGCGTCTCGAGAGATTTTTATCCGGTCTGCCGGCTGCTTACCTAAGGTTAGCAGCGAGAAGAGCGGTTTTAGAAGATCCGTATCTAAACGAAAATATGGTCTGGCCCAATTGATGTTCCCCAAGACTTGCTGCAACTCTACAAGGGTGACTGAGTCTTGTAAATTTATCTGAGGCAGAACTGGCGCTGCAAAAGAGCGGAGAAGCCGATGGCCCAAGTATGAGAAGGGCTCGGTTCTCTGCACTTTTTCCGGGGCAATGAGTAAGCCTTTGTCCCCCAGGCTGGCCTGGAGGTCAGAAAACATTTCGCTGCCAAGCTGCGGCAACGCTACTAAAATGTCGTCCATGAAGTGACACACAATAGCTTTAGGGTAAAGGCTTCGGAACTTTGCCAGTGCGTCGTGAACATAAATTTGGCACAGGGTGGGCGAATTGAGCATGCCCTGTGGCAAAAATTTCCACGCGTAGCGCTGCGTGGGCTCACCGTGGTTCACGACCGGCACCGTAAAGGCGAACCTTTCCCGGTCCCTGGGGTCTAAGGGGATTGTATAAAAGCAATCCTTGAGATCTACGACTAGAATCTCCCACCCCTCGGGAATCATGTTCGGATTCGGGATGCCGCATTGAAGCGGACCCATCGGCTGAATGCATTTATTGATCTCTCTGAGATCGTGGAGGAGTCGCCACTTCCCCGACTTCTTCTTAATAACAAAAATTGGCGAATTCCAGGGACTTGTGGACTGTTCTATGTGTCCTGCGTCTAGCTGTTCCTTAACTAGCTGCTTGAGGGCAACTAATTTCTCTCCCACTACCGGCCATTGTTCTACCCAGACCGGAGTGTCGGTGAGCCATTTAAGTGGCAACGCCATTACCCAAAGGTAAGCGTAGCACCGTACTGCTGCAGAATGTCTCGCCCCCAAAGATTGACGTGCACGTCAAGAATGTGCGGCCGAATTACCGCCGTGCCGTCAGCCCTTGGGATTGTGACTTCTACCCACTCTCGGCTTCTAAACGCTTCCTGAACGCCTCCTACCCCCCACACATCAGAGACCGGCTCAATGGCCCACTCTCTTGGCCACTGGCTCCTGCTTATCACTGTCACATCCGCTCCGGTATCGAGTAACCCTGAGAACACCCTTTTGTTCAAAAATACCTCGATAACGGGGCGCTGCTTCCACTCAATGTTGGTCTCCACTGTCGCTAAGACCTGGTATCCTTGCACTGCCTCACTCGCGCTCGAGCGGTCTGCTGAACCGGACTCTGAGCTGTCCCTGAGCCTTCCCTGGCTGCCTGCTGGCGAGTGACAAGGAACCATGATCAGTTGTGCTAAGGTGTCTCCCTTGTGGATTGTTTGGGGCAGGTGTGTCCAAAGCTGGACCTGGAGAATGCCTGAAAAATTCGAGTCAATGACTCCTGGAATTATAAAAATTCCGCGTGCTCCAGCTACACTACGGAGCAAAACTAAACCTATAAAGCCTCTGGGCAGGGGTCCCATGTATTGAGACTCGACCAGATAGACTGTGCCTGGCAGATCGCATGTAACGTCTGCCTGGCAAGTCAATTCTAGTCCTGTGCTGCCCTTGGGGCTGGCCTGTGCCCTCGCAGTGCCTGGGATGTGCCTGGAATCTAGTCTAAATCTGGGGAGTTCTGGATCTGGGTGAAGGAAGCCTCTGTTTGGACTGGGGCCAGAGACGTGCCCGGATTCCGGTTTCCCGAACTCGGACAATACCTGGCCCAATGGTAGCCTTTCTTGCACTTTGGGCAGGGGGTGTTCGGAGCCTTGGGACGGCCGGACTTTTGTCCGCCTCCCTTGGACCGGCACTCCCTAGCGAAGTGACCGATCTTGCCACAAGTGTGACATGCCCCTTTGCTCTTGCCATTAGGTCTTCTTCCCCCCTGCACCGCTGCCGCTAGCAGACCCATCTTGTAGGAGTCTGTGCCAACGTCGGAGCATGCTCGGATCATGTCCGTTAAGGTCAAGTCAGGGCGATTGCCCAGGGACTGCAAGACTTTACGGCAGTCCAAGTTGGCGTTGTCCTTGGCTAACTTAATCATGAGCTCTTGTTGGGCCTGCTCATTGTCAATCTGCCTGCTAATTGCTTCTTCCAGGCGATTGATGAAGTCCATGTAGGGCTCTTGGGCTCCCTGCTTAATAGCGGTGTAATTTTTGGCCGTTTTTCCAGACGCTGGGACCTTGAAGTATGCCCTATAGGCAGCCTCGGCTGACATCTCTAGGGTGGCGAGAGGCAAGTTGATTTGAGCGTTGATGGGCTCAAAGGCACCTGAACCATACAACTGGTCAGGGATTACCGCGCCTCCCATCCTGGCAGCCCGAGCTTGCGCCTCTAGGCGGAACTCACTGTCCCAAATCATGTACTGGCTGGGGGTAAGCATCATCCTCATGACGGCTTTCCAATCATGAGGAATCCACATGGTGGTTTCGCACACTTGCTGAAGCGTGCCCCTCGTAAAACGACTTTGGAGCCCTGTCTCTGAAATTGCTTTCCGTAAAGCCATGAGAAGCTTGTACGGGACTGGGGAGTGTACTACCTGCTGTGCGCCCGTGAGCGCGTCCATCTCCAAGCGGATGGGACAAATCTGTCTGAGTTCAGCTAGCTGTTCAGCTGACAATTCCCCCTTCTTAAGTTCTATCTCAGCTGTGCGCTGAAGGGCACTCTTCACGACTAGGGAGCCTGGAGCTGTCAGAGAAGCGCCAGCGCCTCTCATTCCTTGCATTCCCTCGGTGACGTCTGCAGCTGTCACCGCGGGAAGGCTCCCTGCGCTACTCTGCCGATAGCTGATTGACGGATAGAGTGCCGTGGGCGCAGTCGGCTCGACTGGCTTGCCTGATGGCTCAACTAACGGGGGTTCTTTGGCCTCTACCCGGACTGGCTCGATCTGCTCTAAGAGTCTCCTACACTTCCGCCATGTGCAGACTATCCCTCCTGGAGCTTTCGGGGTTTGCTGAATGCAGTCTCCTATCTGATCCCAGAGCTTCAGGGTTAACGTACCTACTTCTGGGTAAAGCAGGCAGTGTTCCCTGAGGTACGCCAAAAGTCTCGCTAGCTCCCTGCTGTGAAAACGTAACTTAAAAACCCTGGCCAGGATTCTGAACTCTTGCTCCCGAGTTCTTTGGCTAGCGGACGGACTTGGTCTATGAGAACAAGTCCCCATATTACCTGCGATTGGGTCTCCGGAAGATTCCTCCTCGGGACGAGTCGACGCGTCTTTGCAGGCAACAGGTTCGGGCGTCGGGTGTCTGGGGTAGACCTCGGAGTGTGGACCTTCTGCCACGGGCCCTTCTATCGGCCTCTGCGATGTCAGGGGCTCACAGCCTGCCCTGAGCGGAACGCGTTTCCCTCTATGGCAAACCTCTCGAAAGCGGGGAGGAAGCGGTAGGAATGTCTCTCTGGAATGCCTCGCGGCGGGCCGTTCTCTGTCCGGCTGGCTGCCGACCAGAGCGCCGCGCTATCCTCCGGGCTGGCGGGTCGCGGTTCAAGCGTAGAACCGGACCGCGTGGATCGCTACTCACGAGTAGACCTCTCCGGGGTCCCTTACTCACGAGTAAATCACGTCGGGGTCACCAGCTGTAGCGATGTCTGGCCGCTAGGGCGGCGTTAGATCCCGGAGGAGACTGATCAATGACAACACGAGGCAGCAGGAGCGAGATCAGATCAGTAGTTTATTGGGAAAATACATACACCTTATATAGATCAGAAGGCAGGTAGAAAAAACCATCACCCGAAAGTCAATCACGTCACCTTGTTTACTCAGGTTAATTGGGAAACCTCTCAAAGGGGAAGTTAATTATTTCGGACAAACACGGGATGAGGACGACCATTGTTTTAGGGCTTAGACAGGGGTAAACATCTGCACTGTTTGCACCGGGGATTTTCCTTGGCCAGGAGATGAGTGTTTACCTAATCAGTCACTGGAGTTAGTGATTAGCCTACCTTGCAGAATCGTCGGTCAGGTCATGTAATTAGGTGAATCAAACCCTATATTTTATTCACCCCCCTTAATTTGTCTGCCCGCAGAGCCCGCGGCTCAAGGAGCGTCCTCCTGAAGCGGCCTCTGCAAGGGCCGTTTCCATGCCCGATGGGCATGGGGAAACCATACACAAGCACTGGTTGAGTGTGCACGCACACTGCATACACATACACTCAAACTCACTAGCAGCTGCTGCATTTCCCACCCTTGGCTTATACTTGAGTCAATCAGTTTTCCCGGTTTCTCAGGTAAAAATTAGGTACATTGGCTTATATTTGGGTTGGCTTATGCTCGAGTATATATGGTACAGTACTCACAAAATGCGGTCAGAAGATGCATGTGCTCAGGAGTCTCGATAAAGTCCAGTTTAGAAAGAAGTAAAGTCTTCTAGCTACATGGCCTGAAAGATGGAGGAGCTCAAAGGACCATCTTTTCTCTTCCAAGGCAGAAAGCAAGAGAGCAAACAATGGGCGCAACACATTCAAATAGGGCCAGGCGACTCCTGAGGCAGGAATGAACCTTTCTAATTGCATTTAGAGGCAAACGATGTAAAACAACTTCCTTTAGGTCAGGCTAGTCTTTCCTGTCTCTGGTTACTGCATGCTGGAGTTGTACTAGAATACCCCACAATAATATTCATTGTTTTGCAAATATATCCAGTCTGTTACTTTTTTCTTTTTTAAGAAAAGAAAAAAGGCCAAACATACTGGGACTTTGTTTTAATTCTTTATAATAATTGTGTGCTCTCATATCAATTCTGGCTTATGATGACCTTTTCCAGGGGTTTCTAGAGAATACACAGAAGTAGTTTCCCATTCTCTTCTTCAGGCAGGCATTCCGGGACTGTGCAGCGTTCCCAAAACTACACCAGCTGTTTTTTCTGAGATGTGCAGCTAAAAATCAAAGTCCCAGGCTCTGGCTCTGCAGCTAGATGAGCTATTCAGCCAGCATATATTTAATGATTATACACTGTTAAGCCAATTCTGAAGTATGTGGGGCCCTTTCCAGGGTTTTCTAGCTCAGGGGTGCCCAAACCTTTTGGGCCATGGGCCAATCACGTGGTTCCTCCCACCGGAAGCAGAAGTAAAACGGACCTTGCAATGTTTTGCAACATTTTTCTCTGCTTAAACGAAGGGTGTCCAAACTACGGCCCACAGATCTGGTCCCCAACGCCAATTTATCCGCCCCTTGACGCCAATTTATCTGGCCCACACTGCCCTCATTACTCCTGGAAGCGGAAATAAAATGCACTATGACCGTTGGGAATCCAAATAGTGAAGTGGCATATCAGAAAGCAAAAAACAAACACACTGCAGCGCTTTAAAGACTAACTGCTATATTTTTAATGTGAGCTTTTGTGGATCAAGTCCACTTCTTGAGACATAGGAGTGAAATAGCAGGCATGAGCTTATATACACCAAATACTTCCGCTTCCCGGAGCGATGAGGGCAGTGTGGGTCAGATGAATTGGTGTCAGGGGTCGGATCTGGCCCACGGGCTGTAGTTTGAGTACCCCTGTACTAGGTAGAAAGTACACATAAGTAGTTTCCCATTCACTTCTTCTGGGGGCTTCCTGGGACTCTGCAGTTTGCCCAAGGAAACAAAGGTTGGCTCTTCTCCCAGGAGGCACGGGTAGGCGGGTGGTATTCCCAACCACTGGCTTCCACAGCTGGATACCTACACCATGAGCTATCCAGCTTTAGAAGAACACCTACCTTCACGGCTTCTGGTAGCAGAAAGAACTGGGTTTTGGGGGCACTTACTAAGTTGTGCTGCTTTCCAGAGTTAGAAAGCCAAGTAGGATAATGTCTCTTTGTTCTCTTTTAGGGATCAGCACCTGAGGGATCAACAGCTGAGGGCTAAATGTCACCAGGAGGCATCCCATTCTGCTCAGAAGCAGGTTATGGCCTTCAGCAGATGGTCCAGAAGTGGAGGAAGCTCCCTTGGGCATCATCCTCCGCCATCTCTCCATGAGTTTTCTGCTATTGCATCTCCACAGACTTTCCTCATTTCACAATCAGTCTTCAAACAAAGTCTTCCCTCTCTGAACACCCCCAAGGGCTCATAATTGAGATCTCTAAAAACATCGGCTCCGAGGTGGAAAATAGACCAAGTATTAACCCCACTTTGAGATTGCCAGATTTGTTTTGCTTTAAAACTAATTTTTCACATACACGCCTCCCTCCACACACACACACATACACACCAAAGATACATTCACAGATGTACCCACCTGGCCCTGGACAGAGCGATGCAACCACCCTCATGCAGCAGATGCCCAGGGGTGCAGACACAACAGTCTATTCCTTCTGAGTGTGCTCCCTCCCTCCCACCCTTCCGAAGAAGAGAAGTCCACGTTTGCAGTTAAGCCAGGGGTGCCCATACTACAGCCCATGGGCCAGATCCAGCCCCTGATGGAAATTCATCTGGCCCACGCTGCCCTCATTGCTCCCAGAAGTGGAAGCAAAACATGCCTGGGAGAGACGAGGGCGGCAAGGGCCGGATGAATTGCTGCTGCGGGCTGGATCTGGCCTGTGGGCTGTAGTTTGGGCACCCCTGGTTTAAGCAAAAAAAATGGCAGCTTAAAAATCTATCTCATCCTGTTGCGAAACAGATTGCAAGGCACATTTTACTTCCACTTCCGGTGGGAGAAACCACGGCCCCAAAAGTTTAGGCACCCTAGAGTTAAGCTGATTCTCCAAACCATACCAGCGCCATGGAAAGAGTAATTAAATGTGCTGTTATCCAATACTTGACTTCCTGTGTCCTCCCTTTTCAAAAACTGCACACAGGTGGCTACATTCCCTCCTCTGGCCTCTCTCAGTGTTTTGGAGGACCCTGTCCTGACACCGACCAAGAAGTGTGACTAGATTGTGAATAGAAGGGAAGCAGTGTGTGAGATTGCCCAACGCCTCAAGCATGGGATCTTTTGATGTGATGCACCCCCAGCTTTAGTAGCAAGGATGGAATGAATCGCCCTATATCTTTATACAGTAACAGGAGGGATATTTATTTCAATGTGCCGTGGAGTCACTTCAGAATTACAGCATAATAATAATTTTGCATCAGAAATTAATCTGGGTTGAAAGGATTTTTGCTGGAGAAACTCTGCTCAGGGGACGCCCAAATGAGGCTCCTTTCATGTCCCCAAGATCTTTTCCCACTGAAGTGGTCCCTATTTGTTGTTGTTCATTCGCACAGTCGATTCCGACCCTTTGCGGCCCTATGGACCATTGTCCTCCAGGCGCCTCTGTCCTCCACCATCCTCCTCAGCCTGTCCAGCTCTGTGCCCATTGTGTCTACAATCCCATCTAGCCATCTCATCCTTGGCCTCCCCTTTCTTCTTTTGCCCTCCACCTTTCCTAGCATCAAGGCTTTCTCAAGTGAATCCTCCCTTCTCATTTGATGTCCAAAGTACTTCAGCTTTACTACTTGACCTTCTAAGAAGCAGTCAGGGTTGGTTTTCTTCTAAGATTGACCTATTTGTTCTCCTCGTTGTCCAGGAGACTCTCAAAACTCTCCTCCCAACACCACATCTCAAAGGCATCTTATTCTTCTGCATTCACTCTAGCATGCAGTACTCGGGTCTCAAACTGCTGACTTGCCAGCCTTCCAGCTAACAATACAAGCTTCTTACCCACTGAGCCACCGCAGCCCCAGAGTTACCGTGACTCTACAAATCAGCTTCCCTGTTTATTCCTCGCCCGCCATTGTCAAAAGATCTCATCACTGAGTTCTTACATACTGCCAAATCCTTTCTGCTAATGCTCTGTCAATATAGACATGCTCTGGATTTGCTCGCTCGGGTCTGTGGCTTCCTTAATTGAGTTCTGTTGAGGTTTCCTTCTCTTCTGATTCCCTCCAGCATTTCCCAACATGCTTGCCTTTTCTCACGATCCGACCAAACCAAACTACTACAGGCCCTCCTCTTTCACTGTTGAGTGGCGCCAGTGCGCTTTGGAGGTCCCAGACCTTCTGGATAGGATACACAAGGACTAGTTAGGGCCGTGCTGGTGAACCTTGGCACTCCAGCTGTTCTTGGACTTCAATTCCCAGGAGCCCAAGTCCCTGTGAATCCACACGAATGAGCTTACTGTGCGTACGGGAGTACACCATACTGTCAGTGACTCAACGTAGCACATCTGGCCACAGCAGGCAGAATCAGAGGCCAGGTCTCCCAGCAGGTTGGTGTTATCAAAGAAGAGGAGAGAATTAGTTTACAGGCTGCAAACATCCGGCCACGCATCAGTCAAGAGGGAGGGCACATTGCAAGCCCAAGAGCCATGATGGCAAACCTTGGCACTCCAGGTGTTCTTAGACTTCAATTCCCAGAAGCCCAAACCTCTGTGAATCCACATGTAGTAAACCCATTCGTGTGGATTCACAAGGGACTTGGGCTTCTGGGAATTGAAGTTCAAGAACACCTGGAGTGCCAAGGTTCACCATTGCGGTTCTAGGGCACCCTCTGGCCACCCCATCAGGTTTTCTTCTCTCCTCTGAGTTTAAGTAAAACCCCTACAACTGTGGGGAGGGGGGAGAGGAAGTGATCTCTGCTATAAGGCAAGGTACAGGAGAGTGGTTTGGTCTTGGGTAGCTTGCTTAGTGAGTAAGATGCTGAACTAGAAGGTCGGCAGTTCAAGACCTGCCTGTGGTCTGTCCCAGCTCCTGCTAACTTAGCAGTTCAAAAGCAAGAAATTGCAAGCAGATAAATAGGTACTGCTTTGGTGGGAAAGGCGACAGCGTTCCGAGCACTCCAGTGTCTAACTCAGGCCTGCCACATGACCATGGGAACATCTGGAAAAACAGATGAGAAGTGATCCCTAGAGTCGGATACGACAGTCTCACGCAAGGGAGACCTTGTTGACGTTGCTGGCTGGACAACGCAATGAGCCGGTCAAGAGTTCGGTTCCTCCCTGCACTGCCTCCTAAGAGCGCAAGGGTGGCGGTGGTGGAGGATCCCGGAGCAACTTCCAAAATTGCGAACGTTAAACTATTTCGGCTTACTTTATATCTCAGAAACTCTCCTGGCAAATCAAGGTGGGTGCTTCATCATCCTCACTGTAGTAGTGTGGGTTTCATTTTTTTTACTCCCACACTGTGGGCGGGGCCAGGTGGGAAGCCCCCCCCCTGCGGTGTTGCACCTGAAATTAGGACTACTTTATTTCAAAACTTGGATGGGCAGAGGGGCCAGCTGGGATTTCTGCTACCGCCGTGATGGCGAACCTTGGCACTCCAGATGTCCTTGGACTTCAATTCCCAGAAGCCCAAGCCCCCTGTGAATCCACACGATGGGGTTTACTGCGATTCATCCTGCCCACGCTGCCCTCGTCGCTCCCGGAAGGGGAAGTAAAACACGCCCGTATGGTTAAGCCTCCTTCCAGGTGAGTGCCAAGGTTCGCCATCACAGTGCTACCGGCTCTGGCGAACTGGCTGATGCCCACAACCACTGCCTCACTCACTGGCCATGTGAGCGAGCAGGGAACGAAGAACGCGGGGTGTGTCGTACGTGTAGTACGACACGTGACGCCCGGATGTCACGTGAGGAAAGGTTCATTCACGTGACCATTCTCCTCCGACCCGGGAAAGAGAGAGGAAGAGATGGAGGAAGAGGAAGAAGAGGAAGCGTGGCTGGTGGCCTCCCTGCGCTTGTAAGTGTCTGGGGGGGGAGGGGGGTTGCATTAATGGGCTTTAATTGCTCATTAATCCAAGTCCTCCCCCCACCCCCTTCCTTGTGGCTCTTAATTCATGCTAAAAGTTTCACCTGCAAACACCTCCCCCCCCACACACACACAAATGCTCTGGAGGGGCTCCATTTGGGGACTACACTCCCCATCATCCCCTGGCATTGCAAGGTTGGGAGATGCCACAGCGCCCCCTTCCTGCCTCCCAAGAGAAACGGGCTTTAATCTATCCTGTTCTGCTGGGTTGGTTGCCAGGAGCCTTGGTTTTTATTAGGGGAGGGGAGGGGGGTTCAATTGGCGACCCGCCCCAATACTGATGGGCTTCTGTTCCCTGGGAGGGGGCTGATGATGGGAGTTGGAGTCCTGCAGGCTACTGGTCGTCGTCGTCGTCCCCTCTGAGAAGGTGGGGAGGGGGTTGAAACCCCAAAGCCAGAGAAGGCTTTGTGCATCATGGGCCTTGGGATACTTCTATCTCTTTGTGCATGGGGTGAAACCCAGCCCCTCTCTTCTTCCTTAGGTACAACCACCTCCACGTGTTTGAGTTGCAGGATCCCACCCGGGTCATGGAGTGGACAGGAGAGAAAAGTGAGTGGGGCGAGTCTTCTCTCCAGGCTTGGGCCTTTCCCGCCTTCCCTTGCTCGTAAGGAGCACCTCCATGCTCAGAGAGAAAGCAGAACAGCACACACATGCATGCATGTTCCTGGCCCCATCCACTTGGAGGGAGAATGGGTACCTGCTGTCATTCTAAGGACCACCCTGGACGATGACCATGACACAGGATCTGACCGGCAGGGCCAGGAAGGAGGTCACTGCTCTGGACCTCCAGGACAGAAAAAGGGAAGGGACGGGATCCTTGTACTTAAACTTGAAGCAGAGGAAAATGCCAGCTTAAAACCTATCTCATCCTGTTGCAAAGCAGATTGCAAAGTGCGTTTTACTTCCACGTCCGGTGGGAGGAACCACGTGACCGGCCCGCTGAACTACGAGACTGGCCTGCTGAATCACATGACCGGCCTGCGGCCCAAAAAGTTTGGGCATCCCTGACTTAAAGAGTTGGACCAGATGTGACAGCCAGCGCTGGTAACCTTTGGCCAGACTAGCTCAAGGTCTCCTTTGCTCAAAAGCCAGTCGTATCCAACTCTAGGGTTCGGTGCTCATTTCTGTTTGCAGACAAAGAACCAGGGCTGTCAGCGTCTGCACTCTGAGCAGTTCACAAGTTAATTAGCATTCCCACCCCCAACATGCTGGGTCCTGATTTTATGGATCTTTGAAGGATGAAAGAGGCTGAGTCAACTTTGTGTCCCATTAGGATCAAACTCACAACATTCTGGCTTCAGTACAGCCATTTATAGAGGGACTGTGGTGGCTCAATTGGTTAAGATACAGAATTTAATATCTGGAAGGTAGGCAGGTTTGCAGATCAAGACCTGAGTGCTGCATGGTGGAATGAGCTCTTGTCTCTGTCTCCTGCCAACCTAGCAGTTCAAAAACAAGAAATTGCATGTAGCTAAATAGTTACTGCTTTGCAGGAAAGGTAACAGCATTCCATGCATTCCGGCATCTCGTCGTACCTGCCACATATCCATGGAAAGGTATGCAAATGCAGACAGCGCTGGGCTCTTTGGCTATAAACAGATGAGCACTGAACCCTTGAGTCAGATACGACTGGCTTTCGAGCAAGGGTGACAGCTGTTTAACCCCTGTGCCACTAGGGATCTTAATCATGTACAGCCAAGGGTCTCTTCTTAGCTGCATGTTCATTATCTCATGGGGGTGGGTGGGGGTAATTTGCGAACGAGTTATTCACAGTGAATGGCCTTTTAGTCTTCCTCCTTTTGAGCAGGATTTCACTTTTTGAATAATAAGAATTATATGCCATGGGTGGTGGGTGGGCGGGTGAGGCATCAGGGTCCCAGAGCGGCTTAGGTGGTGCGGCATTGCCAGAAAAAGGATGGCAACCACTGCTTTAAAGCAACCCTTCCCGCTGTTTACCTTTCCTACCAAAGTGGTCCCTATTTATCTCCTTGCAATTTCTTGCTTTTTGAGCTCATTGCATCCTGCAGTACTCGGGAATCGAACTGCTGACCTTCCGCCTTCCAGTCAGGGTCTTAGCCACTTGAGCCACTGCAACACAGTAGAACCCCACATAACGAAAATACTCCGTTCCATGGAGCTCTTTGCTATGCGGTTTTTCCCATTGTGCGGTTCCCTATGGGAGATGCCCCACGTAATGGAGAAAATGTTTATTTATTAACTTATTTATTTTTCTGATTTCTATTGCTGTCCAACTCCGAAGACTCTGGGCGGCTCACAGAAAATAAAACCAATCACATTTTTAAAACCTCATGTTCGTTAACCAGGGTTCCCATTAAGTATGCATACCCGTTACCAAAAACCCTGCATAACGGGAATTTTTTTTAGTTATGCAGTGTATCGCCATTGCATAATGAACGATTCATTGTGCAAATTGTTCACTGTACGATGCGTTCGTTATGCGATATACCACTGTAATAGACTGGAGAGATTCTCGACCGGATGAGTTGAAGCAATCTCAGAGATTGTCGGTTGTAATAATAATTTCATGTCAGAAATTATGCAGGGTTGAAAGGATCTTTGCTAGAGGAACTCTGCTTTAGGGAATGCCCAAATGAGGCTCCTTTCATGTCCCCAAGATCTTTTCCCACCCAAGTGGTCCCTATTTATCTACCTGCAACTTCTTGCTTTCGAACTGCTAGGTTGGCAGGAGCTGGGACAGACGATGGGCGCTCAAACCATCATGCAGTACCCGTGTCTTGAAGTACTGAATTGCTGACCTTCCAGCTAAGAAGGTGAGCTTCTTAACCACTGAGCCACCGCATCCCCGCAGTTGTGGGATTGGCTGAGTGGCTAAAAAGGGTATCCTTGTAGTCCAGCATTGTGAGTCGGTGGTTTTTCTAGGAGGCCTGAAGTTCTTAAGACGGCTCCGGGATTCTGTCCTTAGGTGTCTGTGTAGCCGGATATGGAAGCGGGAAGAGGAATGAAATCTTGCAGCTGCTTCTGCCCCAGAGACTCTACGCCGCCAAAGGGAACCAGGTAGGAGTGGCCCTAGGAACATCCCCAGGAATGTCGCTGGGCCTTGCAGAGACAGCTGTAAACACTCTCAGTGCCTATGTGAACTGTGCCATCGAAGGAAGCTTTTGCACTGAGACATTTTGGGGCTTCCCTTGGGACCCCAGGTACAACTCCCCCAGGTATAGTGAAGGTCAACATCTGGCCGGACATCCCTCTACGGTAATGGAGTAGACAGCCAGCGACTCAATGCTGGCAATCTCTGCCACTGCGGGCAGAATTTTATTTTTAATTTCATTTTCTTAGCCAAAGGGTGGGAAGGGAGCAGCCAAGGCAGCGCTGCACAGGGCTTCACTCAAGGGGAACCAGCGGTGGGGCAGCAACACCAGCAGCATGGGCCCCTTCCTCCCACTTTGTCTCTGGCCATTATACACCTTCCCATAAGAAGAGCCTTGCTGGATCAGGCCATAGGAGCCCATGATCCAGTCCAGCCTTCTGTCACACACAATGGCTCCCCATTTCCTTCAGGGTATTATTCCCAAGCAGATAGATGCCTTCACCTATTTAGGATTCCCTGGAAATGGCTTTGAGAGGTATCCTGCCTATCTCTCCAACCCAGAGGTTGTCCTTAGGTATCCATAATTATAGCCATTGATACCCTTCCCACCATCCTTCCTGGGGAATTGAACCCCAACCTTCTGCTTACAAGTCGTGAGTCTAGGAAGACCCCCAGATTATGCACCAGGTCTGTCGGGCAAAATAGCCCCATCCAAGACCAAAGTTGGTAGCTCCCTGGATAACGCGGGACCCCCCATCCAAAGCCACTCAGTCTTGGAGGGATTCAATTGTAGCCCGTTGTCCCCTATCCAGACCCCAACCGCTTCCAGACATCTGGATAGGACATTGACTGCATCACGGGGGTCCCCATGGGCCGAGATATATAACTGGGTATCATCAGCATACTGGTGATACCTCACCCCATGGGAACGGATAACCTCGCCCAACGGCTTCATGTATATCTTAAATAGGAGAGGACTGAGCCCTGAGGCACCCCATATTGGAGGAGTCTAGGGCTGGACCTCTTGCTCTCCAACCACTCCGACTGGGTACGACCCTCCAGAAATGAGGCAAACCAGGACAAAACAGTGCCCTGGGCCCCCAATCCCCAGAGACGTCCCAGAAGGATACCGTGGTCAGCGGTATCGAAGGCCGCTGAGAGGTCAAGAAGAGCAAAGACGGACGGATGACCTCCATCCCGCTCCTGCCAGAGATCGTCCAGCAGGGCGACCAATGCAGTCTCAGTATCCTATCCGGGCCTGAATCCTGACTGAAAGGGGTCCAGATAATCCGCTTCATCCAGTACCCCCTGCAGCCGACGCGCCACTGCCTTCTCCAACACCTTCCCTAAAAAGGAGAGGTTGGAGACAGGCTGGTAGTTAGCTAATATCATTGGGTCGAGCATGGCTTCTTCAGGAGGGGGCGCACCAGAGCATGTTTTAATGGTGCAGGAAACACCCCCTCCCGCAAGGAAGCGTTGACAATTGCCCCGACCCAACTACTTGTGACCACCTTGGACATCTTGACTAGCCAGGTGGGACAAGGAAGGGTCTAATAGACAGGCAGTGGCGCGGACAGATGCAAGGAGCCTGTTCACTTCCTCAGGGACAACTGGATCCAACCGATCCCAGATATCTTGGCCAGACTCTGCACTCCAGTGCGCTCCAGATCCACAGCAACCACACTAGGGTCAAACTTCAAGCGGATCCGAGTGATTTTCTCTGCCAGATAATCGGCGAAATCCTCAGGTGACCCTTGCCAGCCGGGGCCAGGTCCCCCTCTGCCAAGGAGGGACCCAGTCACCTGGAACAGGGCCGCTGGGCGGTTATCTGCAGAGGCCATAAGGGTGGTGAAATATTGCCGTTTCACCACCTGCATCGCCACCAGGTAGGTCCTAATAGCGGCTCTAGCCAGTGTTCGGTCAGAATCCCTCTTGAGTCTTCACCCAGTGGCGCTCTCGGCGTCTCTGCACGTTTAAGCTCCCTCAATTCCCCTGTAAACCAGGAGGAAGAGTGGGGCCACCATGCACGGAAAGGCCGTAGTGGCGTGATTACGCCCAAGGCCCCCGCCACTCCCTCATACCAGAGGTCGACAATCTCGGATATGAGTTGCAGCTGGCAACGAGTAAAGGTAAAGGTCTCCCTTGTTCGAAAGCCAGTCATATCCAACTGTGGGAAGCGGTGCTCATTTCCATTTACAGCTAACAACCCAACGCTGTTTGCATCCTCAGATGATACCATGGTCATGTGGCAGGCATGACTAGATGCAGCACATGGAATATTGTTACCTTTCCTGCTGAAGGTAAAGGTTTCCCTTGCTCGAAAGCCTGTCGTATCCGACTCTAGGGTTCAGTGCTCATCTGTTTCAAAGCCGAAGAGCCAGCTCTGTCTGCTTGTGCAGACGTTTCCATGGTCATGTGGCAGGCACGACTAGACACCGGAGCGCACGGAACGCTGTTACCTTTCCCACCAAAGTTGTCCCTATTTATCTACTTGCAATCTCTTGCTTTCGAACTGCTAGGTTGGTAGCAGCTGGGACAAAGACAGGAGCTCATTCCATCCTGCAGTACTCGGGAATTGTACTGCTGACCTTCCACCACTTGAGCCACTGCAGTCCCTTTTTCAACCTTTTCCCGCTGAAGAGGTACCTATTTATCTACTTGCTCAGGTCCTGAACTGCTGACCTGCCGACCTTCCAGGCATCAAGTTCAGCATCTTAATCCTACCCCAAAGCCAAAACCGTCAGCTGCTTTCCATTGTGTGTTTGGATTTTTGCAGGGCTTGTGTCCAGAAAGAGATTTTAAGGTTGAACTCGGTGGGTTTTCTGACCGCCCCGTCTACCGGCTGAAGCGGGTGCCTCAAACGAGGTAAGGCACATAAAAAAGGTCTTGAGTTGTGCACAGCCTCCAACTTAGGGGGAGATTCGAGGGAGGTTGTGGAGAGAAGGAACGGGCGTTAAAAATAAGCTTCATGGGGAGAAACAGTGTTTGAACGGACATCCAGTTTCCTTAAAAGCAAAGCCACCACACTTCCTATGCCTCACTTAGTAGGCTCTCTGCGTGGTTCACAAGTTAATGAGCATTTTGCCCTCAACACACTAGGGACTCCATTTACCGACTTTGAAATGATGGAAGGCTGAGCCAACCTTGATCCCTGGCCAGGATCGAACTCACAACTCTTTGGTTGCAGCACAGCACAACCCTGAGTCGGGTTTTTACCTGAGTGGGCGGCATAAAAATTGAAATAAATAAATATAGTTTCTGCCCATGCCAGCTCAGTTCCACAGATCATGCCACACCGTGGTCGGCAATCCCACGGTTTCGGCTTCCCAATCTATTCTAGGCGGACCTGGCTTTTAAGCAGGTTGTCTCGTTTTGTTTTGTTCCTGTTTCAGCCTTGCTTGCGTAATGCCAGCGCCGCCTCTCTTTGTGTATCCACGGCCACAACTGTGGCTTAAGGATGCAGATTCATTCTTCAGGGTGGCGTCCGACCATCATGCCGTATTCTAGTTTGGCAGCCCTCCTCGTAAGCCATGGTTTGTTAATGATAATTTCATGTCAGAGATTACTCTGGGTTGAAAGGATTTTTAGGGGATGCCCGAATGACGCTCCTTTATTGGCCCCAAGTGCAGTGCTCAGGTATTGAAACCAGACCTTCCAGTCTCCAGCTCAGCGTCTTAACCACTAAGCCACCGGGGGGAGCTGGTGTGCCATGGTTTGTCAGCTGATGCAAATTATGATGCATGAACAAGCTATGGTTTGCTGTGACACCTAACTGGAGCCACACCCTGATTTTCTTAGGGAGTGCACATGGTTAGCATGGCAGGGTTTGTATTACTTTGTGTGCCTCCCCAGTGCTATTGTGGCTATTCTACAATCCTGCACTGCATAGCCTTAGGGTACAGATTTGAGTGCGCCAATTGGTTTCTGGTGGCAAAGATTTGTATGTACTCTTTTGTTCCTCTGGGCCGTAGTTTGGGCACTCCTGCTCTGGACAGTTCACAAACTAATTAGCATTTTGTCCCCAAAGAGACATGCTGGGTCCTCATTTACCCGACCACAGAAGGATGGAAAGCTGAGTCAACCTTGAGTCCCATCAGGATCGAACTCACAGTGTTTTGGCTGCATGACAGCAGTTTAACCACTGCACCTCTAGAGCTCTTAAGGAATACAGATGTCAGGATAGAACAGCCAGAGATGCTCAAGGGATCAGGAAAGAAGAGAGGAGAGGTCTGAGCATGGGATTTTGGTGGCACAACATAGTTCTCGCCCGAAGGGAAAGTTGCAAGGAGTCTAAGGAAGAGTTTTGCCACCTGCCTGGGTTGAGAGTTGGAAAAGTGATTTGCTGTGCATCTTCCCCCTCTTCTCAAGGGGTTTCTTATTCTGTTCCTGTCTGCAGCCTGCTGGTTACTAGTGGCCCACCGGACAGTGCCCTGCAGGTCTGGCGCATGGAGTCGGAGGAGACAGGTCAGTAGACCAGTGGCCACTGACTTGCGTGGCCATCACACTTGTTTCATTTCAGTGCCACGTCCCCCAAAGGTAGCCTGGGTAGTAATATTGGGGAGACAATGTTTTCTTTCTAGGCTGATTTTTTTTTAAATTTAGCTTTATTAATAGTTATTACCTTTATTAATAGTTATTACCTTTATTAATAGTTATTACCTAGGGCAGTGATGGTGAACCTCCGCATTCCAGCTGTTCTTGGACTTCAATTCTCAGAAGCCCAAGTCCTGTGAATCCACACAAATGGGTTTACTGCACATCCACGCAGTACAGTAAAACCCTTACTTACGAAAAAAAGTCCGTTCCATAGGCTTTTTGCTTAAATCAGTTTTTTATTTAACTTGAAGCAAACTCATGGGAAAAATTATTTTACGTAACTCAAAGCAAACCCATATGAAAAATGAAATTTTTATGTAAATCGAAGCAAACCCATAAGGAAAAATGACACTTTTATGTAAATCGAAGCAAACCCATAGAGAAATGAATCTTTATGTAACTCGAAGCAAACCCGTAGGAAATCATGTAAATCGGGACATGGATTTAGCACAAAATCATTATGTAAGTCGAATTTTATGTAACTCGAGGCATATGTAAGTCGGAGTTTTACTGTAAACCCATTTGTGTGGATTCACAGGGACTTGGGCTTCTGGGAATTGAAGTCCAAGAACAGCTGGAGTGCCAAGGTTCGCCATCACAGACCTAGGTGATCGGAAGCACACCCTGAAGACCTATTTAGGTCAAAACCTAGCTGGGCTTTTTTGTTTTTACCTCTTAGTGGCCCAATACAAAAGCCTTCCTCGCCCTTCCTTGCTTTGCTGTGGTGTAAATCATGGCCAGGCAGGCGGCTGCATGTGTTTCTGACCTCCTCTCCTCTTTCTTTCCCTTCTCCCCAGGAGTCATTCAGCCCCTGGACACCCTCCCTGCCAGCCCCCCAGGAGGCGAGCGCTCCTCCTCCGGGGTGGAAATGGCCACCACCTCCTCCCGGGCCGCCTGCGTCCTTCACGGGCCGAGAACGGACAACGTCCAGATGGTGGAGGTGGAATCCCGGAAAACCATCTTCGTGGCAGGTAGCCTTTTTCCTCTCCTGCAGGTGGCAAAGTCTCACGGATCCAGACCCTAGGCATGGGGTGTGTGGGGTGTGGGTCTATGTCCCTTCACCCCAACCACCCGCTTGGCCTCCATTTGGGGCACCCCATGGGCAGCGGGTGGCTAGATGGACAGACGGGTAGACAGAGAGATTGGCAATCGAAACAGAGACAGGCAGACTAGTAGTTTAGACAGACAGACAGACAGACAGACAGGTAATCTAGACAGACAGTCTCTTTAGCTAGATAATGGAATGGATAGATGGAAAGACAGACAGATTAGCCATTTAGATGGATGGATCTCATCTCATCTCACCTTTAATTTATACCCCGCCCCACTCAGCACATGGCCGACTCTGGGCGGCATTACAACAAATCAAAAGTACAGTATACAAAGCAATGTAATAAACTATCAGTACAATATAAGTACAGTACATAGTATAATACAAAAATAATAATACAATGGAATCAGTAAAAAAATACAGGCAGACAGACCATCTAAACCAAGGGTTCCCAACCTTTTTATGCCGTGGGCCTGGCCATGCCCCCTGGAAGCGGGCGCGCTTGTGACAGCCGTAAATGCGCCCATTTCCGCGTTTACGACAGGCGCAGGCGTGTTTTGCGGCTGACATAAATGTGTCCGCTCCCACCTCCGGGTGTGGTGGCGGGCCAGGTGAAGTGGCCGTAGGTTGGGAACACCTGATCTAAGCAGATAGACAGACAGACTAACTAGCAATTTAGGTAGATAATTGGACATAGATGGAAAGAAGTAAAGACAGACAGACAGACTAGCCATTTGGATAGATGGAAGGAAGGAAGGAAGGAAGGAAGGAAGAGGAATGGAAATGCTAAATGTGAGGCTGAATGGAGCCGTTCTAGTTGCCTCCATCTTCCTGTCCTCTCCTGCCCCCCCTGCCCCACTCCCGCCTGTCCTCAGGACAAGCCATGCTACCTCCAAAACAGTTTCCCTCCTCCTCCTCCCTCTTCTTCCTCGCAGCCTCCGCACAGTCCGAGGCCCTCTCCGGCCTGCATTTCCTGGACCATGCCACCGTCCTGGCCTGCAGTGCCCGCGGGCAGCTATTCCTTGCAGACACCCGGCAGCCGCGGTGTGAGTTGGGCGAGGTGACCGGGGCGAGCATCCCTTCTACACTGGAAGGAGGAAGGCACAGCTGGACCGCGGGGGTCAGGGGTGGCCGACCAGAGGCCGCAGGGGACCAGCCACTGATAGCCCAGCTGTCCAGTGGAGGGCATTTGCTGCTGACCGACCTCAGGAACCCATCCCACCCCCTGAGCGCCGTCCAGTGCTGTGTGCCCCCTGCGCCAACTCTCCATGGGGAGGAATGCCTGTCTGTCTCTTTTGCCCCCCTGCTTGAGGGTCACCTGGCTGTCTCAGGTGAGTCGGGGGGGGGGGGGACAGGTGGTTGCTTTGCTTTGTTATGGCTCATGCCATAGATTGGGGGAGAAGCGGAAGGGCCGATGCTGAAATCCTTGTCATAGTGGGCACCTCAGTAGACTCGGGTTGTCGCACAGAGCTCAAACTTAAGGAGAGGAATAGAGAGGCTTTCTCTACGGACGCGTTTTACTTCCACTTCCAGGAGTGACAAGGGCGGTGTGGGCTGGACGAATTGGCATCGGGGCCGGATCTGGCCCATGGGCCGTAGTTTGGCCACCCCTGCTCTAAGACGATGAAAGTATAGGTGTGCCCTATTGGGTTGTGGGTTGCTACGCCCAGAAACCTCCCAGAACTGCAGCCTGAAAGCAGAAAACACAACGTCCTGGCAGAGTAGGACTTTTGTCTGGAACTTTACCAGTGAAGAGGAGCCTGATGTTTCTTCATCCCTCTTTTGAGCAGGTCTGGCAGAAGAATTCATGCCTGTTGGCCTCCGAATTCCCTGCCCAAGCGCTGGGGGGTGTGGGTGTGGGTATGGGTAAGCTGTGATTGTTGTCTCCCAACCTCCAGGGAAAGACGTGAAAGACTTCCCTCTCCTCTTTCCCAAAGGTTTTGACAGGACCGTCCACATCTACGATGCGCACCAGTGGGATTCCTCGATGCAGGAAGCCAAGCCGGCGTTTGTTCACAAAGGGCACGCCTTTGGCGGGGCGGAGGGTGCAGAAGTCCCACCCCCCCTGGTGACTGCCCACACCTGGCACCCCTCCAAGCCCCGGACGTTGCTATCAGCTGCCAGCGATGGGTCTCTCCATGTATGGGACTGGGCCGACCCCCAAGGCAGTGCCGCCTGAAGCTGCCAACTATTGCACGGCGAATAACATTTCAGAACGGTGTTTGTGCATAAAACACAAGAGCATGGCACGGCACTCCATCTCCAATGTGCAAATCTCTTGCAGGTGGTTTTTATGCAACGTCAGAGCCGTGATGTTTCTTATGGCAATTGCTGGAGCTGTTCTGCTTCTGTGGCAACCGACAGAGAAGGGAACTCTGTGCAGGAACTGTCCTGGGTGCATCTCTTGTCAAAAGTATTTCCACCACTGGCCAGGTCATTCTGCTCTGGTCATAGAGTAGACCCTACTGCCAGCCACTCGACACAGAGTGTCAGTCGGCAGATAACTAAACTGACCATTCTGAGGACTAACGGCCTTGGTTGCCGAAGTCCACAGGGAAGGGTGAGGGTCCCCAAGTGGATTAAATGGTCCCACTTGACTCCATCTTGATGGAGGAGGGCAGCAGCTTCATCCATACTAGCCTGGGGATGATGATGATGATGGCTTTGTGTGCCAAAAGGGCTCAGGGCCAGAAAGAGACTCACGGAACTGGATCCGTGCTTCTATGGGTGTCATGCTGCGATGCGGAAGGCAGATGATAGCCCACTGCATATCCTCAGGACAGTCTTCGTGGCCGATCGCCATGAGGATCACTTAGATTCAGATACGGCAGAAGAAGATTGCTACCCCCCGACCCTCTCTCCCCACTCTCCATTTGAATCCCTGAAAGACGCACCAGCAAAATGGAATACCCCTTCCTCCTTGGACGTGAAAGGTTAGAGGGGTTTGGGCAGCTAAAGTGTAGGGCACATCGGGGCTACGGAGTTCATCCCTGGGAAGCACATGGATGGAGATGTGCTAATAAAGACCAGAATCACCCAGAAACACACACATTCGGGTATTGAGTTTATGTTACGAACCCAAGCGGTCCTTCTTTCCTGTCCGAATCAAACCCTGGACTGCCAAAACGGACCCCCTTGAGCCTGTGGCTCTTGCATTTTGGGACTCCGACCCCCAGCCGATTCAGGGTCCTCCAAGTGACGCAGGGGAGGTCGAGTCCCTCAGCCACATCCTCCTCCTTTAATGTCGGTCCTTTCCCAGTGAGCTCCTTCCTCCATCTTCTGATTTGGTGTTGCTCTTGCCTACCCTAAGAAATTGCAAGTAGATAAATAGGGACCGCTTCGGTGGGAAGATAACAGCATTCCGTGCACTCCCGTGTGTAGTCGTGCCTGCCACATGACCACGGAAACATCTGCAGAAGCAGACAACGCTGGCTCTTTGGCTTTGAAACAGAGATGAGCACTGAATCCTAGAGTCGGATACGACTGGCTTTTGAGCAAGGGGAACCTTTACCTTACCCTCAAGAATCCGCTGAGTTGAAACCTTGCCTGAGGAAGGCGAAGGCTGCCTCTAGCCAGAGGCCTGACCCATAGCGTGTGTCGAGAAGGGATGTGGTTTGGGGAGTCTTTTTTTGGGACTACAGGTCCTGTAATTCTCCCTTCTGGGAATGCTGTGTGACAGACACCTAAATGTGGCACACCTGGGCAAAGGTGGGGAGACTTTGAGGCCGAGCTTCCTGTTTGGAAAGACATCAGTGGGGCAGGAATAGGAAGCCCCGGCAGAGAGCTAGGCCTAAAGGTTCCCCTTGCTCGAAAGCCAGTCGTATCTGACTCTAGGGTGCAGTGCTCATCTCTGTTTCAAAGCCAAAGAGCCAGCGCTGTCTGCTTCTGCAGACGTTTCCGTAGTCAGGTGGCAGGCATGACTAGACACCGGAGTGCACGGAACGCTGTTACCTTCCCACCGAAGTGGTCCCTATTTATCTACTTGCAATTTCTTGCTTTCGAACTGCTAGGTTGGCAGGAGCTAGGAGGCCTAGCTGGGCTCGAAAAGACTTCCAGACGACGAGGCCTTTCTCCCCAGCAAGTTACACCGAGCAGTGGCCATGACGCTGATCTGCCGGTCCAGAGCACTTAGCGCACTCTTTAGAGCCGGTTGAGTTTTTGGGAATAGTAGCCGTGTCCGTCTGTATTTCAAGCATATCAGCTAATCAAAAAAGAAAGAAAGATGTCGTAGCACTTTGAAGACTTATGTTTTAATGTTAACTTTCATGGATCAAGTCCACTTTGTCAGACAATGCGGACTTGATCCACAAAAGTTGACGTTAAAATATAACAATCTTCAAAGTGCTACGACTTTTTGTTTTGTTTAATCTCTAAACTGGGGACTCCTTGTTTAATCCAGACTGCAGCGGCTCAAGTGGCTAAGACACTGACTGGGAGGCGGAAGGTCAGCAGTTCGATTCCCGAGTACTGCAGGACAGAATGAGCTCCTGTCTTTGTCCCAGCTCCTGCCAACCTAGCAGTTCAAAAGCAAGACATTGCAAGTAGATAAATAGGGACCACTTGGGTGGGAAGGTAACAGCGTTCCGTGCGCTCCGGTGTCTAGCCATGCCTGCCACATGACCACAGAAATGTGCACCAGCAGACAGTGCTGGCTCTTTGGCTTTGAAACAGAGATGAGCACTGCACCCTAGAGTCAGATACGACTTGCTTTCGAGCAAGGGAAACTTTTACCTTTACTAATCTCTAGACTAAGGGTGCTCAAACGTTTTGGGCCATGTACCGATCACGTGGTCAAGCATGTCGATTGCATGGCTTCCCCCCCCCCCCCCCACCTGGAAGCGGTGCAGGTCAGTGGTGGGCTCCATAAAAAATTTACTACCACACTGTGGGCGTGGTATGGTGAGCGTGGCCAGGGGAAAGCCCTGCGTTGCACCAGAAGTACTTTATTTCAGTACTTTATTTCAAAACTTGGACAGGCAGGGCCAGCCAGAAGTTCTGGTTCTGGCAAACTGGTATGAACCTGCTGATGCCCACCACTGGTACAGGTGGCATGGGCTGGATTAATTGGGGGTGTGGTCCAGATCTGGCCCATAGTCTGAGTACCCCCTCTCTCTAGACCAGTGTTTCCAACACACACACACACCGGTGGAGCCTGAGCCCCATGTTGGGAACCACTGCTCTTGGTGGTTCACAGAGTTAATTAGCATTTTGCCCTCATTAACATGTTGTGGGCTCATTTAACAGGCTTTGGAAGGATGAAATAGGCAGAGTCAACCTTGACCCCTGGTCAGGATTGAACTCACAATGTTCTGGCTGCAGTACAGCAGTTTAACCCCTGTGCCACCAGGATAGATTGCTTACCTGTAACTGTTGTTCTTTGAAGCCACACAGAGCAACAGTTATAGATAGTGTACATGTATGAGTTTGATCCAGACAGGGATCAAGGTCGACTAAGGCACCCATCCTTTCCGAGGTCACTTTGCATGAAAGAAGGGCCAAGGGAACTTCAGCTTGTATTCTTTTAAACACCCTTGCGCAAAAAATGATCAAGGACGCTCGTAAGCAAGGATGTCGTCCCACCAGAGAGAGGAATGGAGAGGCGCATTCACAAATCAAAAGTCACACTCCTTGGGGTGGTTTGTGGGTGGTTTTTTCTTTCTTTCTTTCTTCCCTTCAGGGTAACAAACTAGAATAATTTATTTGACAAAAACACAGAAAAACATCACAGATAAGAAGAGAGTGGAGGAAGCCGAGGTCTCTCCAGGAACGGTACAAAGGGAACCACGTTACAAAATGAACTATGCACTGGCTGGGTTTGCTTCAAGAGCGCAAGAGGGCTGCTTCTCTCGCGCCAGCTCCGTCCCTGGTTGTGGGGCTCAGGCCGAGGCCGTGCTCTGGCTCCCCACCCCTCAAAAAATCATCCTAAAAATGAGAGGAAAGGTGCAAACACATCCGCCACCCTAGAAGTGCTGCATGCGCTATAAAGTCCCATGTCAAACACAACTGCTGGTTTTCAATGCTAAATTGAATTATTTTTCTTATGGACAAGATCGGGGTGCCCAAACTACGGCCCGTGACACCGATTCATCCGGCCCACACTGCCCTCGTCACTCCCGGAAGCAAAACATGCCCACCAATTCATCCAGCCTGCGTTTTACTTCTTCTTCCGGGAGCGACGAGGGTGGCGTGGACCGGATGAATTGGCATCGATCGGGGGCCAGATCTGGCCCACAGGCACCCCTGGTTTAGGATATCCAGTGAGAGAGAGAATCCTTTTCTCCATCCTCTCTTCCTGCCCCAACCCCACACCAAAACAGAAAGCAGAGCACAGCGATTGCACAGTGATGTGTGGCACACGCCCATGGCTCCCAACCATTGTACACGTAAAAACACACACAGCCCCACACGCACACATACACGCGTGCCCCAGACACAGCGCACAGATCAGGTCTTGGGTCTTAAGAGCCTTCCCAGCCCAGCAGCGGCTTGCCAAAAGGCTCCTGACTAATTAAAAAAAAATACAACATCAAAGCAACCTTCCCCGGCCCGCCACAAAAATGAAATCTCATATAAAAGAGAAGGAGCCTGGCACTCCATCGGGGAGGAGGACTCCAGGACAGAGTGAGTGAGTGAGTGAAAGAGCGCATGGTGGTGCAGGGAGGCCGTCCAGCTTATCTGTCGTTCAGCAGCTGCGGGGAGTTTGTCCCGTCCTCGTCTTCCTCCTTTTCGTCTTTCGCGCCCTTCAGTCTCTGCCGCGCAAAGTCTTCGAAAACAATGTCATCGTCACTGGGAATAAAAAGGTATTTCTCAGCAACAACCAACATCCTGTCTTTGGTTATCTATGAATCAGTTAACAGGGCATGCACAGAGTTCATTTTCAAGCTATTAAAAGCAGATTGTGGATCACTGCTGTGGAGTGCAACTTCCAGAATCCCTTAGCATTGCCATAGATCCGTGTGTCGATCACATGCCATTTCTGCAAGGAGACAACTTGTTGCATTGCTTGTTGATTCTCATGCTTGTTGACCTCCTGCTCACCATGCAACGGCTGGCAACTATGCACCTTCCCAGTCTAGCCAGTGTTCGCCCTATTTCCCCACTCACCCATTGACTGACTGGCTGTCCTACTTCCCTCTTGTCTTGTGACGGTGAACCTTGGTACTCCAGATGTTCTTGGACTTCAACTCCAGAACCCAAGCACCCTGTGAATCCACACGAATGGGTTTACTGTGATTCTTCTGGCGCGTGCTGCCCTCGTCGCTCACGGAAGTGAAAAGCGCCCATATGGTTAAGACTTCTGGGTTAACCCTTCCACTGTACGGGCACGTTTTACTTCTGCTTCCGGGAGCGACGAGGACAGCGCGGGCTGGATGAATCCCAGTAAACCCGTTCGTGTGGATTCACAAGGTGCTTGGGCTTCTGGAAATTGAAGTCCAAGAACATCTGGAGTGCCAAAGTTCGCCATCACGGCCGTAGGGAATTCCGGGAGCTGGAATCCAAATCAGTAATGGCACGCAAAGCAGATAAATAATAGAAATTACTACTCACATTACAAACTTGCACAAAATGACAATACTTGTGGGGGGGAAGCATATTTAGAACTACAGGCCTGGCAGTCATGGGTCTTGAACTGCATGCCGCCAAGAAAAGACTTCTCTGCCGTATAATCCAGCTGAAACGTGGGATTTTGTAATAATTATCCAAAATTTAAGCAGAGCTGCAAGGTGTAACTCGAAGATTAAAAAGCTAAGCCTCGCTCAGTTAATTGTTACGGGCCCCACTGATAATTGCAGTTCCAAGAATATCAATTAATGCCAGCGGAGGCTGCTAGAAGTGGCAAAACAAGAGCCTTGTATCTCCCTCGACACCTGAAGGGTTGGATGGCACAAGAGGAAGCAAAGAAGCTGTGATGTTTGTGGCTGTCTTTCGGTCACCTTGTTCACTGACGGCAGACGCACTCACTTTCATCTTCGTCCCTTCCAGTGGAAGAAACGGGATGCAGGGTTTTTTTTGCACCGTTGGTGAAAACCTGCATGACCTGTTGAACCAGGAAGCCGAAGGGAGGACAGAGGATGGTAGGGAAGCCTCTTCCAAATTGCAAATTGAAAAGCAGCACATGCCGGGCGGGACGACAATCAGAGCAGGAGGCGACTGAAGCAGAGACGACACACAGAGAAGGAAGGAGCCTTACTGTTTTCCTCCGGCTGCGCGGAACGCATGCATGCAACATGATGGTTTGGGTATGCAAAGGAGGAAGAGAAGATACATGCAGAACACGCGTTAAAGACAGAGGCACATGAGAGTTAAAACCAAGCGGACCGTCTGATGGAGGATGGAAGAGACTGGGCCGGAGACGGAGGAGTGAGTTGGTTAGTTGAGTTAGTAGTTCCATGCAAGATGCAAAGGGTTTCAGCCCTCCATGCAAGAAAGACCCCCGGCATACAAACACCCACCAGACCATCAGTCAAGGCACCCCTTCTCTCCCCCCACCCCTTTCCTCCGGAGAGGATGGCTTACTTTGTGTCAAGCTCTATGAGATTGGTGTCAATGGGCGCTTCGTTCTCTGGAACTAAAGACAGGGAATCGGGGCAAAGGGTTAGTTTCCTTGGGCACCCTCCCTGGCACTTCCTCCAGCCATCCTCCTTGTAGCTGAAGAAGAGCCATTGTGTACTGCAAGTCAACTCAAGGGTAAAGAGTCCACCCTCCTCCTCCCCCGTGTACCTGCTAAGAGAAGTATCAAGAGTCTCTCTCACCCCCTCCTACCCGCCACATTGCCTCTTCTTCTTCTGCCAAAAATTGGCGATCCTCATGGTGATCAGCCATGAAGATCGTCCTGAGAATATCGTGCAGTGGCCTTCCACTGGCCTTCTGCTTCGCAGCATGACACCCATAGTACCACAGATCCAGTTTCACGAGCCACTTTCTGGTCCTGAGCCCTTTGGGCACACAAAGTCCTCATCATCATCCCCAGACGAGCATGGACAAAGCTGCTGCCCTCCATCCAGAGGGATTCAAGTGGGATTTAATCCACTTGGGGACCATCACCCTTCCCAAGGTCATGAGTCCTCAGGGTTGCCAAGTTAGTTAACCACAGCATGGCACTTGGTGTTGAGTGGCTGGCAGTAGGGTCTACTCTATGACCATAGCAGGATAACCTGGCCAGATACCTTTGCCTCTCAGCATTTGTATATGTTAATTCCCATTGATCAATGCTTCTAAAGGCCAGGAGAAGGTAATTAATGGCCCAGCCATCAGACTGGCTTAGGTCTGTGAAAGAGGGGCAGAGCTCAGGATGAGGCAACAGTGGAGCGTATGCTTTCAAAATACGTAATCTGTTTTTTGGTGTTTTTCTTAGTCTTTAAGAACATAAGAACAGCCTTGCTGGAAGAGGCCACAGGAGCCCATGATCCAGCCCAGCCTTCTGTCTCACACAGTGGCTCACCATTTCCTTCAGGGTATTCCCAATCAGATGCCTTCACCTGCTTAGGATTCCCTGGAAATGGCATTGAGAGATATCCTGCCTATCTCTCCAACCCGGAGGTTGTCCTTAGGTAGCCATAATTATAGCCATTGATAGCCTTGTCCTCCATGAACTTGTCTAATCCTTTCTTAAAGCTGTCAAGACTGACAGTTGTCACCACTTCTTCTGGCAGGGAGTTCCATAGACCAGTAATCCTCTGGGTGAAAAAATACTTTCTCTTATTTGTTTGAGAACTAGTACCCAAAAGTTTCATGGAGTGTCCCCTAGTTCTAGTGTTATGCGATAGGGAAAACAGTTTTTCCTTATCTACTTTGTCCACACTGTGCATGATTTTATAAACGTCAATCAGGTCACCTCTTAGACGCCGTCGTTCGAGAGTGAAGAGGCCCAACCGTTGCAGCCTCAGATGGTAAGGAAGGTGCTCCAGGCCCCTAATCTGTCTGTTTGTTGGAACTCCTTGTCTTTCTTTTTTCCACCCATTTCTTGAAGGAAGGTGGAAAGAAGAGGGCCTCTTTTCAAAATAATTTTTAATAAAACCTTTCTCTCTTCTTTATTTTTACTTTTGGTGCACATATTCCTTTTGGTAACCCACAGCTACATGAGCTGCAATTTGCCCATTTCTGGCCACAATCATCCCTATTCTTGGTTTTCTTCCTAAAAAAATCCCCCTCGGCTGTCCTGTGCGTGGAGTCCTCACCACAAACCATGTTTTCAACTGGCCAGATAGCAGTGATGTAATTTTTGCCCGTGAGCATCATCATCTTCCTCCTCTCTTAAGCATCCTCCTCGTAAGGTCATGGCTGACACCAGGTGTCATGATCCTGAGTTACTGACACAGTGCTTAGGCACTTCTTTCTTCTGTGTGTGCTAAGTTAGCTTGCTTAGAATTAATTTGGTTTGTTTAGAATTAAATAAAATGCTTTAATTTAGCTGATAGAAATCATTTGGTCAAAAAAAGGTTGAGAAACTAGGCTGCAACTTGCTAGAAGTGCAGCTCTGTGAGTACATTCCTCTCTGACCCTTTCTGGCCCATGATCTATTATATCACAGGTCCAAGGTAGTATAGGTACTTTTCCATGAGGTAAACACATACCAAGGATGTTTGGGTACTTCCCCATGATGTCATGTATTCTAGAAAGATCGAGAAACACCGGTAGAGTGGGACTTTTCCATTGCCTAATGTATTCCTAGGGGTGGGTAACCACTCATTTTGCCTATATAAACCAGAGGTTTTGAGACCCCAAGTTGGTTCTCTGATGGACTCCTAAAAAAGGCTGTCTTATTGGCTGAACTCAATCCCTAAGGGGAACAACTACCCATGGCTGGACTTGGACTCAGAGAAATGCTTTGCCTGGAACATCTCAAGACTTAGCCATTTGTGGGCTATGCTGGACTTGGCCATTTCATGAACTTTGCTAGACTTTACTGCTTATTCTTACCAGCTTTGCTTCTTCGTCTTATGGAATAGAAAATAAAGTTCTGTTTTGGGACTTTACCTTGTTGGCTTCTACTTGGGCTTCTACACTGGCACCTAGCTCTCTGTTAGCTTCCACCACACACTGCTACATCCACGCTACTATGGAAAAACCACACTCCCTGTGGCTGGGTAAGATCAGGGTGGTCTGGGTCCTTCTGGGAGGCTGGCAGAGGGAGTCGTGGTAGACTGCATCATACACATCACTCTGTCATCACCAAAGCCTCTTAGGACCCCTGGAGAACCCCCTGACACCAGGATCCACTCAACAGATTCCCCTTTCCCCATCACCAGGGCTTGCAATGCTCAGGGAGGGCAAGTGAACCAGAGGCCACAGCCCAAAGCAAAGCAGGGGAATTGGAGATTTCAGTGCCAAGTTTGTGAAAGTTACATTTTTCTAGAAGCAAAGGCACCAGATCTCCCGGCCTCCCTGCTGTCCAAAAGAAAGGGGGGAAAGCCCATCCTCCCAACGGTCTGTGGTTCCTTTAGGACTGTGGTCCTTCCCACATTTAACCCTGCAAAAGCAGGTTGCAATTGAAATGTGCAATACTGTAAATCCAATTTTTTCCTTTTTCATTTCATGTTTAATTATTATACCGCTTTACTCGACCCAGTGGGTGATTCCTCTGGAAGATGTAGAAAGTGGACAAATTTGACTCAACTTTTCTCACTTCTGGCCTGAAGCTGATTTTTTTGCACACCTTGTTAATTTGGCCAATGAGAAAACTGGCCATGATTTACTTTCTCCCTCCCCCCTTTTAAAAAAAGAGAACCAGGTGAAATTTGCAAGCATAGGAGCCGGTAAGCAACGGGGCCGAAATCTGGCAAAATTCAGAGAAACTGATGCAAGAGTTCCAGCATAAAGGGAATATTTAAATCAGGGGTGCCCAAACGACGGCTCGTGAGCTGGATCTGGACCCCCGACACCAATTCATCCAGCCCACACCGCCTTCATTGCTCCTGGAAGCAGAAGTAAAATGCGCCCGTATGTGCAGTAAACCCATTGGTGTGGGTTCACCGAGACATGGGCTTCTGGGAATTGAAGTCCAAGAACAGTTGGAGTGCCAAGGTTAGCCATCACAGATCTAAGCAGACCCCTCCTTTTCAAGCCAACTTCACCTTGGATAATTTCGAAATGGCTTCAACTGAGCTCACTCCAACTTTGGATCCAGGCTTTGTTCCAAACAGATGCACAGACTCCTTATTTCCACACACGTTTGTATGTGGGCTGATATTTGAGAGACTCCGAGCTGCCCTCCTGATCCTGTGATCTTAATACCCAATTCCTGTGGCGGTTGTTGGTGACTGAATGCTGAAACCAGAGAAGTACTTTTGAGAGACGTGGTTTGGAAAGAGCTGGTGGTATGTACTCTCTCAGGGTGGTGTCGAGGGACGCCTATGGCCTCCTGGTTTAACCCACAACCACTTCTCAGGATATCCTCAAATCAAAGGTCTGCAGTTGGTCACTTTAATGGGAATGCTATCACCTTTAATGGGGTTGTGTGGCTTGATGGGTAAGACGCTGAACTTGACAACAAGAAAGTCGGCACGTCAGCAGTTTGAGACCCGAATGACGCATGATGGAGTGAGCTCCTATCGTCTGCCCAAACTCCTGCCAGCCTAACAGTTCAAAATCAAGAAATTGCAAGTAGATAAAGAGGTACTTTATCTACTGCAGTGGCTCAAGTGGTTAAGACGCTGAACTTTCTGACGGGAAGTTAGGGGTACGACTCCTAGGTACTGCAGGACGGAATGAGCTCCCGTCGTCTGTCCCAGCTCCTGCCAACCTAGCATTTTGAAAGCAAGAAATTGCAAGTAGACAAATAGGGACTACTTTGGTGGGAAGGTAAACAGCATTCTGTGTGCTCCGGTGTCTAGTCGTGCCTGCCACATGTCCATGGAAACATCTGTAGACACAGACAGTGTGGCTCTCTGGCTATTAACAGAGATGAGATGAGCACTGAACCCTTGAGTCAGTGGTTTTTGAACAAGGACAACCTTTACCTAAGAGGTATCACTTTGGTGGGGAAGGTAACAGCTTTCTGTCCGCTTGGGCATCTAGTCATGCTTGCCACATGACCATGGAAATGTCTGCAGAGGCAGACGACGCTGGCTCTTGGGCTGTACATGGAGATGAGCACAGAACCCTAGAGTCGGATACGACCGGCTGTCGAGCAAGGGAGACCTCTCGTCCTTAAAGTGACCCTCCTTTCTGCTGGGGAAGGAATGATCACGCCAGCTTGGCCTGGACAGTAGCAGCCATGGAGTTGGACCAAAGAAGGTGTGGCTGGCCATAAGGACGCCGACGCCGCCACCACACTCCTCCCTCGGCCGGCCTGGCCTTGAGGGAAACGGGAACAGCTGAGCGGCGCGGCCGGCAGGCCATAAGGATGGACTTTTCCCCCTCGGCCATCCAGCCCGGAGGGAAGTAGAGAAGTCGTGACTTTTGGCAATGTATTTTTTCCATTTCCCCCCTGTGTATTGCTCTTTAAATGTTTCTTTTAATTGTGTTAAATTGATACTTTGTAACTGTAATTTGTGATACTCTTTCTCTTTGTTAGCCGCCCAGAGTCGCCATTGCCAGTGGGGCGGCATATAAATTGAAACATAATAATAACAATACAGTAAAAAACCCGACTTACAAATGTCCCGAGTTTCATAAAATTCGGATTACATAATGATTTTGTGCTAAAACCATGTCCCGATTTACATAAATGTCCCGATTTACGTAAATTTATGTAACACGATTTCCTATGGGTTTGCTTCAATTTACATAAAAATTTCATTTTTCTTATGGGTTTGCTTCGAGTTGCATAAAAAAAAGTTTTAAAGCAAAAGCCTATGGAACGGACCTTTTTCGTAAGTAGGGGCTTTACTGTAATAATAATAATAATAATAATAATAATAATAATAATAATAATAATAATAATAATAATAATAATAATAATAATAATAATAATAATAATAATAATAATAATAATAATAATAATAATAATAATAATAATAAAATGATGTTTTGGAGTCCCATGCATTGTGTGCCTGCTGGGAAACAGAATGCCCTGTCAAGTATCCCAAATTGGCCGGGATTTCCCGTTTTTTTGCGCCGCTTCCTCTACTTTCCCGCTGCCATCCTGTAATTTGACCGGCGGGGAAAGTAGGTTCTGCACATGTGTGTATGTGCAGAACCCTTCTGAGCAGAAGGCTTCTGCGCGGTTCCCGTATTTTCCAGAGCCGCGCTTGACAGGTATGTTCTGGTGGCGGCAGCTGGAGCAAGGCCGGAGGCTGGATGATTTGGTGCTGCAGGCCAGATCTGGCCCATAGGTTGAGAACCCCTGCCCTGGAGCCTTCAGCAAATGGCCCAAGATCCATGTAAGAATCCCAGCCCATGTGGCCGTCTGGGCCAGCGGTTCTTCCCCTTGCCAGCCAAAAACATGCCACCGCATGAATGAAGAAGTCATTGCAGCTTCCCAGTCTCTCCTCTCAAGCCCCATTCCTCACGATGGCTCTTTCCCCCACCACACACACTCCCATCCACAGTTTGGATAAGGTCCTTTGTTGGGCTAAGACTCCCAGAATCCTGTCTGGGCAGAGGGGTTCTGGGAGTTGTGTATTTCCTATAAAGGTCCCTTCCTCCCATCTAGGAGAGCCCCCCACCCCGCCCGAGGGAGGAGGCGGTTGGACTCACCGTCCCGCTGCAGCGGCTCCTCCTTTGGCTTGGGGTGCATGAGGGTGAACGGCAACTCCACGGCCACGTCGCTGGGAAGAGAAAGCCAAGAGTCAGCCACAGCGGGTGAGCGACTAACTCCGTCCGCCTGTGGTCAAGGTGGGCAGGCTCATACACAGGGAACCCCAACATGCAGGGTCAGCAGGTGAGGACAGGGGGGCAGAACCCCTCCAGATGTGGCTTAAGCTCCCGGCACCCATCAGCCCAAGCCAGGCAAGCGACGGGGCCGGGAGGGCCACCGAAAATCAGAAAGGCTATGTGTTCCCCAATCTTGCTTTAAAAGGCCTGTAGTTGTCTGTCTGTCTGTGTATATTTTGCTGGTGGCCAGACCCCCCCCCACAGGTAAATAGACCCCCCTCTCCTGTTCCTTTCCAGAGTATCACCTGAGCATACCAGTTGCCAAGAGACCACCTGCACAAGCAGAGTCATTCTCTCCACGTTTCCCTTCCAGGCTTTAGAGAAGCAGCCAACAGGCAGATCCTGGATTAATTTAATTTAATTTAATTTAATTTAATTTAATTTAATTTAATTTAATTTAGATTTATATACCGCCCTATCCAATGGACTCTGGGCAGTGTACACAAGTTAAAACCAATATAAAACAATATAAAAACCCTTAAAAACATAGCATTATTAACACACACACACCCCGCTGTGCCATTTACTATCTATTTACTGGCTAGTAAAAGTCACGGTCGCCCTTGCTGGAAAGCCAGTCGTGTCTGACTCTAGGGCTCAGTGCTCATCTCCGTTTACTGCCAAAGAGACAGCGCTGCCTGCATCTGCAGACATTTCCGTGGACATGTGGCAGGCAGGACGAGACACCGGAGTGCACAGAATGCTGTTCACCTTTCCCGCCGAAGTGGTCCCTCTTTATCTACTTGCAATTTCTTGTTGCCCGGCGCTGGGATGGATGACGGGAGCTCACTCCATCACGCAGTACTCGGGTCTCAAACTGCTGACCTTCAGTTTGTTAAGTTCAGCATCTTAACCACTCAGCCACCGCAGCCCTCTTAAGCGCATGGCTCCAAACTAGCAAGGGCTGGAGAGCCCTGGGAGATTAACTCCGTCCTGCCCACTGGACTCACGAAGCTTCTCTTCGGAGGAAGGGGGCTTCCTTTGAGCATGGCAGTCTCATTTCACTCGGGGGTGGGGGGTTATTTTGTGCCACCCAACGGCCTCTGACTTGCAGCCGCCCGACGCATGAGAGCGCTCAACAGCCCTGCTCAGGCCTTGCAAATTCAAGGCCTGGAGTTCTCAGTCTTCCTCTTCTCCTGTTGCCTTCCACTTTTCCGATTATTATTATTATTATCATTTCATGACCCTCGTTTAGTGCTATGGAGCAGATCTCCCCCCCCCCCCCGGTGAACATACCTAGTCTCCTTTGACTAGGAGGAACCTACCCGTGATGGCAAACCTTGGCACTCCAGATGTTCTTGGACTTCAAATCCCAGAAGCCCAAGACCCTGTGAATCGACACGAATGAGTTTGCTACGATTTATCCAGCCCACGCCGCCCTTGTCGCTCCCGGAAGCGCAAGTAAAACACGCCCGGACTGTTAAAGCTCCTCCGGGTTAACCCTTCCTCCGTACGGGCACGTTTTACTTCCGCTTCCGGGAGCGACGAGGGCGGCACAGGCCGGATGAATCGTAGCAAACCCATTCATGTGGATTCACAGGGTGCTTGGGCTTCTGGAAATTGAAGTCCAAGAACATCTGGAGTGCCAAGGTTCGCCATCACGGGACCCTGCTGTCCTTGACTGAGGTCTGCAGGGGCAAATACCAGAAACAGCTTTTGGGGGAAGAATAAATTAATGCTGAACTTGATGATTGGAAGGTCAGCAGGTCAAGACCCGAGTGCCGCACGATGGAGTGAGCTCCCATCATCTGTTCCACCTCCTGCAAAGCTAGCCGCTTGAAAGCAAGACATTGCAAGTAGATAAATAGGTACCACTTCGGCAGCAAAGGTAACAGCGTCCCGTGCCTTCCAGTGTCTAGTCATGCCTGCCACATGTCCATAGAAATGTCTGCAGATATAGACAGCGCTGGCTCTTTGGCTCGAAACAGAGATGAGCACTGAACCCTAGAGTCAGATACGACTGGCTTTTGAGCAAGGGAGACACCTTGGCCTTGGCCTAAATTAACAGGTTAGAAGGCGGGTGAATGGCAGAGGGGTGGACTGGTTTAAACCATACCTGTCAAGTATCCCGGATTGGCCAGGATTTCCCGTATTTCCGCGCCGCTTCCTCTACTTCCCCGCCGCCATCCCACAATTTGACCGGCGGGGAAAGTAGTTACTTACACATGCGCAGAAGGGTTCTGTGCAGGTCCCGTATTTTCCGGAGCTGCACTTGACAGGTATGGTTTAAACAAGGAGAGGAAAAGCCACACGGGAAAGGGAGTGGGAACAGGAGAGCATCAGCAGTGAGCATGCAAGGGGGGACGGGGGACGCGGCACATCTGGCGACAGCAGGCAGAATCAGAGGGCATTACCTGGACGCCAGGTCTCCCAGCAGGCTGGTGTTATCAAAGGAGAGGAGAGAGTTAATTACAGGCTGCAAACATCTGGCCGCGCATCAGTCGAGAGGGAAGAAGCATTGCAAGCCTTAGAGAGCCGTGATGGCGAAACCTGGCACTCTTGGACTTCAATTCCCAGAAGCCCAAGTCTCTGTGACTCCACATGAATGGGTTTACTGCACATGTTCTTGGACTTCAATTCCCAGAAGTCCAACTGTGAATCCACAGAAATGCAGGGATGCACTCTAAAAAAAATTACTACCACTGTGGGCAGGGCCAAATCTGTGGGCATGGCCAACACAATAGCGTATGGAGGTGGGTGTGGCCAGCCAGGTGGGCGTGGCCGGGGGAATTTCCGCTACTGGTTCTCCCGAACAGGACAAAACCTGCTTCAGTGCATCACTGCAGGAATGGGTTTATTGCACGTGTTCTGGGGAATCAATTCCCAGAAGCCCAAGTCTCTGTGAATCCACACAAATGGGTTTACTGTGCGTATGTGTGGCTTCTGGGAATTGAAATGCAAGAACAGCTGGAGTAGTGCCAAGGTTTGCTATCACTGCCCTTGAGCCAGTCCATGCCCCACCCGGGACCCAACCCGGAGCCAAAAAAGCCAGGCGCTGAAGCATGCAGGGGCCTGATGATCCTCATGTGGCTCTCATGGCTTCCCAGGCTGCCGCCTGAAGTCTGGGATCTTGCAGGAGCAGAAGCCAGAGCCCTGGCAACCCAATCTTAACACATATTCACTCATTCCTTGTTACTGACCCAGCCGGCCCGGAGTGGGTTGGGGATTCTGGAGTTGGAATTTCTTTTTTAAAAAGGGAACTTTTCCAGATTTTATCTCCAAGAGACTTATGACGAATAGTAATAGTAACTACACTTAGACCTGTGATGGCGAACCTTGGCACTCCAGGTGTTCTTGCACTTCAATTTCTAGAATCCCAAGCACCCGTGAATCCACACGAATGGTTTTACTGCAATTCATCCAGCCCACGCCGCCCTCATCGCTCCCGGAAGCGGAAGTAAAACGCGCCCGTACGGTTAAGGCTCTTCCGGGTTAACCCTTCCTACGTGCAGGCTCGTTTTACTTCCTACGTGTGGGTGCGTTTTACTGAGTGGTGCTTGCACCAAAAGGGCAGGGTATAAATGTGAATGAATGAATGAATGAATACCAGGGGATTCAACCAAGCTTTGGGAAGGTCGGCCGAGGTGGCTGGGGATTCTGGGCCTTCTAATCCAAAGAAGTAATTCTGTGCAGTTTGGTAGCAGACAACACACACACACCCTCCTTTTCGGTGTATCCGTGAGCTTTCCCCGTGATGGCAGGGAGTGGCCGAGTGGTTTCGAGTGTGTGGAAGAAACTTACCCTCCCCTGGAGACCACCAGCTTGACTTTCACCTTGTAAGAGACGATGATGCCCAAGACCTCCTTGCTGGCCCCGTCTCGCAACCTGGAAGGAGAAGGAGAGGTGACCCTGCAAAAGAGATCAGCACCGAAGGGACGCATGTTCGAAGCCTACATCCATCCCTCCTTTTCCCGGGACGTCTTCCACACTGTTGGTTCTATGCTGTAAGCTCTTATGGGGCAGAGACCTAACTTCCTTTTCTGCAAGCCATCCTATCAGCTCCTGCGGCTGTAGTGAGAAAATAATTAATGATGGTAATGAAACACAGGGGGGGGGGGGTAGCCAGCCAATTCCACCACTGTGTCCTCTAAACCTAGGTCACGGCCTCCCTTGTTCGAAAGTCAGTCGTATCTGACTCTAGGGTTCAATGCTCATCTCTATTTACAGCCAGAGAGTCAGTGCTGTCTGCATCTACAGGCATTTCCATGGTCATGTGGCAGGCAAGATTAGATGCTGGAGCACATGAAATGCTGTTATCTTCCCCGCCAAAGTGGAAACTATCGATCTACCTGCAATTTCTTGCTTTTGAACTGCTAGGTTGGCAGGAGCTGGGACAGACGACAGGAGCTCATTCCATCGCACAGCACTCGGGTCTTGCACTGCTGACCCGCTCGCCAACAGTCTCAAGTGTCTTAACCACTCAGCCCCTGCAGCCTTCTTCTCTAAACATACACACGTAAAAAATGCATGCTTTTTTGAATGTAGGACATTTGTGATAGAAATTTGCCTTGGGGGGGGACCCAGCAAGGTCCGTCCAGCCCTTGGTTGGCCGGTCACATGGTTCCTCCCACCGGAGGTGAAACGTGCCTTGCAATCTGTTTTGCAACAGGATGAGATAAATTTTAAGCTGCCATTTTCTCTGCTTAAATCAGGGATGCCCAAAATGGCCCGTGGGCCAGATCTGGCCCCCGACACCAATTCATCCAGCCCACACTGCCTTTGTTACTCCCAGAAGCGGAAGTAAAACATACGGGCGTGTTTTACTTCCGCTTCTGGGAGTGATGAGGGCAGTGTGGGCTGGATGACTTGGCATTGGTGGCCAGATCTGGCCTGTGGGCTGTAGTTTGGGCACCCCTCTGCCTAAGAAACACATTTGTTGGAATCTATGAGCCAAGCCATTTAGCTCACTCCACAGGCCTTCTGTGGGAAAGGATGCACCTTTCTCTCTGTGTATGCACAGGTATGTTCCTACCTGTACAGGTGGGATCCAGCAGTGCAGTGAAGCCAGGGCTCTCTCAGTTGAAGCCTTAAGACCTCCCGAGCAACAGGAGCTATGAGCTCATTTGCCACCCTATCCGGCTTCCCTCCTCTGAACCTTGGATGGGCAATGCAGAACCATTAACCTTACAAGAGCCCTGCCCCTCCATTTGCTATCCGGCTGTATGCAAGCCTGGACTCTCCGTCTAGCGACAAGAGTGGCCGTTGGCTAGACTGCTACGATGGGCTCCTGCGCTTGTAGATATACCACCACACCACCCGGGTGCAAGTTCCCCTTGCCTCTCCCAACCGACGCCTGGGAAGAAACCCTCACAGCGTGCTCGAGGCCAGGTTGGTGTCTTCGTGTTTCAGCTTCCCATCCAAGGCCAGGCCACGTTTCTCCCGGTTGTTGGCCAGGAA
This sequence comes from Bradypodion pumilum, assembly GCA_035047305.1. NCBI lineage: Eukaryota > Metazoa > Chordata > Lepidosauria > Squamata > Chamaeleonidae > Bradypodion > Bradypodion pumilum. Next base: position 2,441,859 of record JAWDJD010000003.1, read on the forward strand.
CGGGGTCAGAGTGTAGACCTTGCAGAACGTCGAACTGGGAGCCACCACGTCGCTGCAGGTTTAAAAAAAGGGGCCAAATTAGTGAAAAGGCAGGAGGGCTCCTCTCGCCTAATACCTGTGGAGGTTATGGCACCTGAGAGGCAAGCTCCCTACCGAATGTCATTTTAAAAGGGCTTATATGCCCTTAAAAACCTATATAAGGGTGGGTGGGGTGGTGGATCGATAGACAGAATGAATGAATGAATGAATGAATGAATGAATGAATGGATGGATGGATGAATGAATGGTCAGCTCTCTGGTCTTTTGGCCAGCCTTTTCATCGCAGTCAAATACAGTGGAACACCAGATAACGACAAAACTTGGTTCCACAAGTCGTGTTGTTATCCGGATTTTGACGCTATACCGTCCCTATGGGAGATGCTCTGCATAAGGACGGAAAAATGCCACAAAATGTCGTTATCCGGAGCATTGATACCGAATGCCCTGCATAAGGACTTTTTTGGCATTTTTTCGTCTTTATGCGGAGCATCACGTGGTGAATAACGAACACGTCGTTATGCGGATTTGTCCTTATCCGGTGCTGTCGTTATCCGGAGTTCCACTGTACACTAAAACCTCGGTTAACATAATTAATACGTTCCCTGGGACGTTTCTTAAAGCAAACATTACTTAAACTGAATTTCCCATAGGAATGCATTACACGCAATTTTCCATAGCAATGCATTGAAAACCAAGATATGTTAACCGAAACGCGGTTTTCCATAGAAAGGCATTGAAAACCAATTGATCCATTAAAATTCTGTAAACCGAGCTACTATTTTCTATGGAGTTATGCGATTTCTGTTTTAACTGAGCCGTTTGTTAACTGAGGTTCCACTGTATACCAGAATTACATATTGTACGAATAACCCTCCCATGTAAAACTGCCTTCCCTGTTCCTAAGGGAAATGGCCCGTCGTGCGCGCGGAGAAATTCACACTTTAATACATTTGAATAAATGAACTGTACATTTGTTCAAATGTATTAAAGTGTCACACATGGTGCGCTGGGATTTGGCTGAACCTGACTCATGCCCTTTGGCTGCGGGAAATCATCCCCTTGACTGCTGCTAGTCTTTTCTTGTCCCATTTCTGTCCACTTCATGCTCTTTGAGGGCAGAGGCACACTGTCTAGTGTGTGGACTTGGTAGAAAGGCCACACTCAGAAACGGATAGGGCTGCGCAAGAGATACTCACTCTGTTTCTTCCACGGCAACCGGGCACTTGTACTGAGCTGTGTTAAACAGGCAGATGTCTGCATACTGGCGCACTGGAAGCCAAAAAGAGAGGAAGGAAGGAAGGATAGAAGACAAGAGAAGGAAGGAAACAGAGGAGGCATTAGTGACCTGTGTGTGTGTGGCATGCATGCACTCCCACATGCACACACTCTTATACGGCTCTAACAGTTAAGACGTTTCCCCTCATATTCAGCCTTTATTTGGTTTCCTGTTGTTTCAGCCCGTTATTATGTGTCCTGCCCTTCTTCTTTCAGATAACTTGGTAGCCTTTTAAAACGAAACCTTAGCAAGGGAAAGCCTTGATTCCAGGGACAAAGGCCTGGGAAGCCAACAGATTCTCCAAACCGAAGCATACTTGTTGAATGTACAGTGGTACCTCGCTTCACAAATACTTCACTTTTCACTTTACGAATGAAAAATCAATTGAAAATAAAGACTCGCTTTATGAAATTTTTTTGGGAAGGAATTCATTGGTTTTCAATGCATTCCTATGGGAAAATGCTTTCAATGCATTCCCAGGGGAAAATTCTTTCAATGCATTCCCATGGGAAAATTCTTTCAATGCATTCCTATGGGAAACTGCATTCAATGCATTCCTATGGGAAATCCGCTTTACAATTTTTTTGTAATAAGAAATGTCCAGGGGAACGCATTAATTTAGTAAACCGAGGTACGGCTGTACATAAAATTGACCGACGCAACGGCTCCACCTTTACTTGGACGACCAACTGGCTCACAGGACAGCGAATTCTACAGGCAACACCAAGCCATGTGTTTAAAGGAGTTTCCAGGTTGTGTATCCCTTTACACCCTAGTGCATACCTGTCAACCCGCGGCTCTGAAAAAATGGGACCTGCGCACATCACTTGTGCGCAGGTCGCGTTCCACGCATGCGTGGAAAGGTTTTACCCCTTCCACGCATGCGCGGAAGCGCTACGCTGCTTGCGCAGCCCTTATGCAAGCGACGTAGCGCTTCCACGCATGTGGTGAAGGGGTAAAACCCTTCCGCGCATGCGCAGAAAGCGTTTCCCCCGCTGCCAAATTACGGGGTTTGGGCAGTGGGGGCCGGGTTATGACGTCAATCGACGTCAATTTACAGGGTAATCCTGGCCAAATCAGGAAGGTTGACAGGTATACCCTAGTGCCTCCTCTTTTGATGGGGTAAAACTGGCCTGAAGCGAAAGCAAATGGCAGAGGGCCTTTTTAATGGCCCAGCCCAGTGGTCAGATGTCCAGTTTGTCCATCTGAGATGTTTCTTCAAGCACCCATTTAGTCACCGGAGGAGTAGGGAGGGGAAAGGAAGGAGGGGGAGAGAGAGAGGGATCACTGTCACCTGAGATCTTAATCTTCTTCACCGTTTTGTTGGTGTTATTCGTCACGTGGACGTTGACGTTGATCGGCTCCCCGTGGTAGTAGATCTAGAAAGAGCAGAAGCAGGGAAACCGGGTGACCTTGAATGCTCCAGAAAGCTTGCCCTGGGTGACCTTTTAGGATATTTTCTGACTCTGCAAAAACCCCAATCTATTGAGGCTGAGCAGAAAGACCGAGCCAAAAAGTAAAATAAAATAAAAGCGCCTTTCTTGTGTTGCCCGAATCTTCTGAAAATTCTCATGTACCCCTTTAAAGAGGGTCGACTTAATAGCAAGAAAATAGGCTATTTCAGCTTCTAGGGCCGTGATGGCGAACTTTGGCACTCCAGATGTTCTTGGACTTTAATTTCCAGAAGCCCAAGCCCCTGTGAATCTGCATAAATGGGTTTACTGCGATTCATCCAGCCTGCGCTGCCCTTGTCGCTTCTGGAAGCGGAAGTAAAACGCACCTGGACGGAGGAAGGGTTAACCAGGAAGAGCCTTAACCGTCCGGGCACGTTTTACTTCCGCTTCCAGGAGCGGCAAGGGCAGCGCGGGTCGGATGAATCGCAGTAAACCCATTCATACGGATTCAGGGGGCTTGGGCTTCTGGGAATTGAAGTCCAAGAACATCTGGAGTGCCAAGGTTCGCCATCACGGTTCTACGCTGCCATGAGTTGCCCCATAAAAAACAGTATGTGAATTTTTCCTAAAAACTGCAATACATCCCTAAGGTCGGATCAAAAACCACTCCAGTGGGAAAACAGGGCTGTGGAAGCTCAGTGGTTAAGAAGCTCGCCTTGTTAGCTGGAAGGCTGGCAAGTCAGCAGTTCGGAACCTGGGTACTTCATGACAAATTGAGCGCCTGTCTCTGCCCCAGCTCCTGCCAACCTAGCAGTTTGAAAGCAAGAAATTGCAAGTAGATCAATAGGGACCGCTTTTGGGGGGAAAAGATCTTGGGGACATGAAAGGAGCCGCATTCGGGCATCCCCTGGGCGGAGTTTCTCCAGCAAAAATCCTTTCTGACATGAATTATTATAGTGGGGAAATGCCACAACTTCCACCCATGCTGTTTCTGTCTGTTAATGCTGTCAAAGCTTTCCCTTGCAATGCAAAATGCCTCATATACTCTTCTTTGGGCACTATCCACCAAAACATCTTCCTGCACCTTCTGGGGCAGGCAATCTCCTTCTCCAGAGCATACCTGTCAAGTTTTGGATTTGAAAATAAGGGACATTTTGGCCACACCCCTCTGTGGGTGTGGCCAAATCTGTGGGCGTGGCCAAATATAGCCATGTGACTTGCTGGGCTCTAGTCATGCCTGCCACATGGCCATGAAAATGTCTGCAAACACAGACAGCACTGGCTCTTTGGCTGTAAATGGAGATGAGCACTGCGCCCTACAGTTGGATACGACTGGCAGATTTTACTTTCTTTGGATCAAAGATCGCTGCAGATGGTGATTGCAGCCGTGAAATAAAAAGGCGACTGATGTTTGGGAAACAAGCTATGAGAAACCTGGGGAACATAGTGAAAAGTAGAGGCATTACCTTGCAAACAAAAAAAATGCATAGTCAAAGCAATGGTATTCCCGGTGGAAGCCCAGAGTCAGGATTGGACCTCAGCTGCTACAGAACAAAAGGCTGTTGCCCAACCCATACCCACACATCCACACAAGAAACCCACATTTTTGCTCTCTGTTTCACAATTTCCAGCATCCTTTCCTGGAAACAACTATCTGGAATTAGTAACTTTTTGATGAGCATCGAGGTTTTAACGAGGTTGCATTTCAAAAGTACTGAAACAAGTTATCGGGACAGTTACTGTACTAGTGGGGGGAAAATAACATTTTCTAGTTACTCTCAAAAGTTACTTCTAAGGGGAAACTTTCAGAACCTTTGAACATTTTTTCCATGTTTTATGCTTAAGAATTCTACACCCTCAACTACAACAAAAATGTACAGTTCTTTTTTTATAAAAAAAAAACAGTTTTCTACCTCAAAATGTAACTGGAAGAAATGGAAGAGCAACGAGAGACATAAGGAGTTGTTTTTATTAAAATCAGTTGTCTCCCTAAAATTGTAAACGGAAGGAATGGAAAAAGTGACAACTAACATACGGTGTTATTTTTAAAACACTGTCATGAGTAGTAACTGCGCACTGCTTTCCAAAGGGCCAGATGGGTGGATTGTTTTGGAAAGGGTCACGGTACCTCTTTGTCCAATGAGGCTTCCAGGTGAAGGGGTTTGTCTGACATGAGGAACTGCCGGGTGGTCTCGGCCATGGGTTGGGGTCCCGGGCGCTCCGGCGCATACTGCACTTTGCGGATGACCAGGCGCACTGAATTCCTACAGAAGCAAACACAGTCTGTTATCTCCATGGCAAGCCAGGCAGAGGTTTCCTAAATGGCTTTTTACTTCCTTTGCTCCCTTGCCAAAAATACCCCACCACCACCACCACCACCACCCATGCACACACCTCTCCCAGGCCAGGTTGCTTTTAATGTGGCACCAAGAATTCATGGATGGAAGGTGGGGCAGAGCGGGACTGTTGTGAATTGTGGGGATTGCAGCTTCTAGAACTGTGATGGTGAACCTTGGCACTCCAGATGTTCTTGGACTTCAAATCTCAGAAGCCCAAGCCCCCGTGAATCCACACGAATGGGTTTACTATGATTCATCTGGCCCACGCTACCCTCGTCGTTCCCGGAAGCGGAAGTAAAATGTGCCCATCCAGTTAAGGCTCTTCTGGGTTAACCCTTCCTCCATGCGGACGTGTTTTACTTCCGCTTCCAGGAGCGACAAGGGCGGAGCGGGCCGGATGAATCGCAGTAAATCCATTCGTGTGGATTCATGGGGGCTTGGGCTTCTGGGAATTGAAGTCCAAGAACATATGGAGTGCCAAGGTTCGTGATCACGGCGTGCTCTATCACTGGGGTTCTTCTCAACCCTTTTCAAGTCGGGAACCAGGTCATGCTCCCTCAAGCAGTTGAGGGAGATGGAATGGTTGTCCCCCCCACACACACACCATTTGCAGATGTCATAAATGCATTTACGATGGCTGCAGACTCATTTACGGCTGTTTACAATGGCCGTAAATGAGTCTGCGGCCAATTCTGGTGGCAGCTAGAGTGAGGGCGAGGGTTGGGTTATTTGGTGTTGTGGGCCGGATCTGGCCCACAGGCTGTAGTTTGAGAACCCTTGCTCTACCAAGTTCTTCTTCATGATCTCTGTGAATCCACACAAATGGGTTTACTGCGCGTACACACAGTAAACCCATCCGTGTGGGTTCACAGGAGACCATGAAGAAGGAGAACAGTTACAGGTAAGCAACCTGACCTTATAGAGCCCTGGTGGCAAGGTGGTTAAACTGCTGTACTGCAGCCAAAACACTGTGAGTTCGATCCTGATGGGGAATCAAGATCAAATCATCCGCCCATCTTCTGAGGTTGGTAAAAGGAGTGGGGGCAAAATACTAATTAACTTGTGAATTTTCAGTGCACTCAGTGCCTTGGGGTCTCATTGCCATTGCCAGCTGCTACCCTGGGGCAAAACGGGCACACTGGCCTGGCTCACCTCTTGTGGATCTTCTCCTCTAGGTTCTCCGCACAGAAGGCTTTGACCTCGTAGTCCACGCCGCACGCCTGGTGGGCAGGAAAGAGCAGGGCCGCATCAAGACAGGAGGCATCCAGGATCATCTTTGCATTTGGACAATTCGCATTCCCTACCCCCACCCCTCTTTTGCAATATTACAAGAGCCCCTAAGTTGGACTGGACCCAAGACATATTTTGTCCAAGAGTTTCTCCACACAGCAACCAACCCAATTGCCAAGGCACAAGGAGTGAACGCCACACCGCGACTCAAAGAGGGATTCCCCCTGATTCTGGTGCAGAGATACAAAGAACATTCCTAAAATGCTCCATTTGTGTGCCTTGGGGCTTTTTTTTTTTGCCACCATGAGATGCCTAAGTTGAGGAACGCTCAAGCCCTGCAAAACGTTCCCCCTCCAGAGAGAGAGCATGGCACGGAAGGCATTTCTCTTCCAGGGGCCAAAATCCTGTTGCTTGACACAGACCAACATAAGAACAATGGCATAAGTCACATCAGTGCATAAGTCATAGCTGTCAAGTATCCCGTATTGGCCGGGAAAACCCCTTATTTTACCCTCTTTCCTGCCGTCATCCCTTATTAATTAGACTGCAATGCCCTATTGCCGCCATTGGAGGGAAGCACAGGATAAGCATAGCTGTCAAGTATCCCGTATTTGCCGGGAAAATTCCCTTATTTCCAAATCCAAAACTTGACAGGTATGGCATAAGTGCACATTGAGTCATGCACCCATCACCCTGTCAACAGCATCTATCTAAAAACTAGGGGAACTGCCATGGGTTCTCGCATGATCACACCACGGGAGAATCAAACCCCCAAACGTTGTAATCTCTGGAGCTGCCTGAAAGATCAGTCCCAACCCATGCGCCATTCCCGGGGAGAACAACAATGTAGCATGCCTCTTTATGTAGTAGATCCTTCTTGATGTCGTTCGTCAGGATCTGTTTAAGCGTAACTTAGAGAAGGATTTTACTACAGAAAGAGGCATACTACATTTATAAATTAAATACAGTAGCCTCACATGGATTAAACCATGAATTAGATTTGGTTAGCTACCTATGAATATCAATCATAAAATCCATTAGCTGTCTCGCCAGTTCATTCTCTTTTCCTGTCGCCTTAGTATGGTCCCATGCAGATATTGATATTGACGTTACTGTATCTTTAAATTTAGCTTAGTGAGACTTGATTTTAGTGTGCATATAATTAGTGCTTTAGGAGAACAATTTTTGACGTCATTAGGCACAAACAGAATTAACTTATGAGGCTGGTTGACGCGAATAAATGGTAGGCTTGTTTCAAATACATTTAATACATCTTAATGTGAATATATTTTGTATATAATCTGTATAGATGGTTTGAGATGTAATTTTGGTTATTAGGTCTTGAATTTATTGTTCATTAATTTCCATTTTTATTATTATATTTTAGAATTATATCATTACGTTTCCCTGAGGAAGTATCGAAAAACTTTGTACCGGATAAAGTTTCGGAACTGCATACTTTGTTGTACATAGAACATTAAAAGAAGCATAATATTGAATACACTATTATTTTTTCGTGGATTATCTTTACTGTTCCGCCACTGCTGTTTTGCATTTCCATTTGCAGCCAGAGATGCTGTCTGCGTCTGCAGATGTTTTTGTGGTCATGTGGCAGGCAAGACTAGATGCCAGAGCACATGGAACGGTGCTATCTTTCCTGCCAAAGTGGTGCCTCTTGATCTATTTGCAATTTCTTTCTTTGAAACTGGTACGGTAGGTTGGCAGGAGCCGGGACAGATGACGGGAGCTCACCCCCATTGTGCAGCACTCAGGTCTTGGACTGCTGACCTGCCACCCTTCCGATCATCAAGTTCAGTGCCTCGACCACTAAGCCACTGCAGTCCCTAAAACAGTTTTTAATCTATGTTTTCAAAAAATATCTTATTGTATCCTGTTTTGAGAGTGCGGGCAAATGGGAAAGGGATTAATAACTTCAGAGGTTTAAATAAGAGAATGCTCTCTTTCTAGGGACCTAATTGTCCTGATGGGCGGGGAGGCCCACAGCGAAGACGCCGACCACCACCGCCCCCACGCCTCTGGCCGCGCCTCCCGCCTCTGGCCAGGATTGCGAAAGGCCGTTGAGGCTGTAGAACTTTGTTGTTTGCATTTTCATCTGCTGGGGTGGTGGTGGTGGTAGGAATTATTGTAGTTTTGCTTTAAATTGCTTATATTGTGTTTTGTATTTATTGTATCCTGTAATAGAGAATTGGCCATATTGTGGAGATTTCTACGGTAATTGCAATTTATTTGAATTTATTTGTATTTTGTTACTTTAAATGCTGTAAACCACTTTGAGTCTCCCATTGGGATGAGAAAAGGTAAAGGTTTCTCTTGCTCGAAAGCCAGTCGTATCCGACTCTAGGGTGCAGTGCTCATCTCTGTTTCTAAGCCGAAGAGCCAGCGCTGTCTGCTTCTGCAGACATTTCCGTAGTCATGTGGCAGGCATGACTAGACACCGGAGTGCACGGAACGCTGTTACCTTCCCACCGAAGTGGTCCCTATTTATCTACTTGCAATTTCTTGCTTTCAAACTGATAGGTTAGCAGGACCTGGGACAAAGACGGGAGCTCATTCCGTCCTGCAGTACTCAAGAATCGAACTACTGACCTTCCTCTTCCCAGTCAGTGTCTTAGCTACTTGAGCCACTGCAGTCAAGAAAAGCAGTATAGAAATAAAACTCTATCTATCTATCTTTCCTTCTTACCTTTCCTGTGTCCTCCGGTCCAGGCTGCAACGTCACCGAGCAGGGAAGGTTGGTTGGGATCTGAAACATAAGAACATAAGAACAGCCTTGCTGGGAGAGGCCACAGCCCATCCAGTCCAGCATTGTGTCTCACACAGTGGCTCACCATTGGCTTCAGGGTATTATTCCCAAGCAGATGCCTTCACCTGTTTAGGATTCCTTGGACATGGCGTTGAGAGATATCCTGCCTATCTCTCCAATCCAGAGGTTGTCCTTAGGTATCCATTATAATTATAGCCATTGATACCCTTGTCCTCCATGAACTTGTCTGATCCTTTCTAAAAGCTGTCGAGACTGACAGCTGTCACCACTTCTTCTGGCAGGGAGTTCCATAGACCAGTAATCCTCCGGGTGAAAAAGTACTTTCTCTCATTTGTTTGAGAACTAGCACCCAAAAGTTTCATGGAATGCTCCCTAGTTCTAGTGTTGTGTGATAGGGAAAACAGTTTTTCCTTACCTATTTTGTCCACACTGTGCATGGTTTTATAAACTTCAACGAGGAGGAGGAGGAGAAGACCCCAGACCATTGTTAGATGCTCAGAGTGGTTTTCCACAGGGCAAAGCTGCCTTTAAGGTTGCCACAGAAGCCCTGCGTCCAGCATTTCATGGCCTAACAGGGTAGCAACCTCTCCTTATAGAGCCCTGGTAGTGCAGGGGGTTAAACTGCTGTCCTGCATCCAAACCATTATGAGTTCAATCCTGACCAGGACTCAAGGTTGTTAGGGGATGTAAGTCTTCGTCTCACACACCCTAACTGGTTGCAAGGCACATTGTGTTTGTGATGCCTTTAAGACCCCACTGCAAGATCACACAGGTGTTGGGACTTCTCCCTGTTATACTCTGTGAGCCAGTGTATTTAAGCCAGAACAGGATTGCAGGCTTCCAGCTACAATGCTCAACCTTCTCTGCTGACAGTCTGGACAAAGACTTCTGTATGTTCCAGAACCTGCTACAAGGACTGAATCTCTGCACAGACTCTTGGTTTTTGCCTGATATGCCATCCATGCTTCCTTGACAAGGAAGGACTACTCGGGGTAAGCCTTCATCAGGAAAGACAAAGCCTGTAGAACTTTTGGCTTTGTTAGGAATCCCAGCTTGCTTCTACTCAAATGGACTGGACTGCTACTGGACTGTATAGACCGTATAGACTTGCATGTATAGCACCACTGAACTGTGTCAGTGAGGTCAACTGGGCAACCCAAGAGAATATATCTGTTTTGTGTTACAGTTGTTGCACTGTATATAATTGCACCTTTTTACTTCCTGAGTAAACCTACGTTGAGTTCTGCTTTGCACCAAGACCTGTCTGCCTGTTTTTCTGAACTTGCCAGGTGCGCACCTCTAGCTGGCCGCTGCGTGCCACTCTGCTAACCGTACACACCAACAAAGGTTGACTCAGTCTTCCATCCTAAAATGAGTACCCAAATGTTAGGGGCAAAATGCTCATTAACTTGTGAACCGCCCAGAGAGTCCACTAAACACTTCTATGGGGCGGGATAGAAGTGTGCATGCCATTGATGAATCCTTGTTAAATATAACAATGTTCTAATGATGGGCTCTCTACAAAGTCTAATTTTGCCCCTATGCTCTAACCACGGGCATGCTGGCTATGCTAAAAGGGTGCTGGACAGGGAGGGAGGGAGAGGCGGCACCTATGGGGGGGTACTGCATGATGTCATGGATTGTAGCTGCCAGGTGACATACTTCTGCCCACCTCTGGGGGGGTGCCAGTCACTGGGGCACACCGGGACTAGTTCCTGTATCCCAAATGGCCAGCATGGGCCTGGCTCTATCAAGTTCTTCTTTGTGATCTCTGTGAATCCACACGAATGGGTTTACTGCGCGTATGTGGGTAAGTCTGGGCAGGTTATCCTGCTATGGTAATAGAGTAGACCATACTGCCAGCGTCTTAACTAACCCAACTAACACCCTCGGGTGCCAAAGTCCACAGGAAAGGATGATTGTCCCAAAGTGGATTAAATCCCACTTGAATCCATCTTGATGGAGGGCAGCAGCTTCATCCATCCTGGCCTGAGGCCAAGGAGGACTTTGTGTGCCAAAAGGGCTCAGGACCAGGAAGAGACTCGTGGAATTGAATCCGTGGTACTATGGATGCCATGCTGCGATGCAGATGAAAGGCCACTGCATTATATTCTCAGGATAGTCTTCATGGCTGAATTGGTATCCGGGCCCGCATCCGGCCTATGGACCACAGTTTGGGCACCCCTGGGTTAAACTGCTGAACTGCATCCAAAACATTGGGAGTTCAATCCTGACCAGGCCACTGATTTATATTCTCAGGACAATCTTCATGGCTGGTCGCCATGAGGATCGCCAATATTCGGATTTGGCAGAAGAAGATATTTATGAATACAGTTTCTGTTTCTATTGCAGACACCAGCCATAAACATGCTTTAGATGGAACTGGATCAGTGGTATTATGGGTGTCACACTGCAATGCAGAAGGCAAGTGGAAGGTCACTGCATTATATGCTCAGCACAGCCTTCATGGCTGATCGCCATGATGAATGCCAATACAGTATTCACATTCGGATATGGTAGAAGAAGAGGAAGACGACAACGAAGAAGAACAGTTACAGGTAAGCAACCTGTCATTATAGAGCCCTGGTGGTGCAGGGGTTAAATCGGGGTGTCCAAACATTTTGGGACATGGGCCAGTCACGTGGTTCAGGGGGCCAGTTACTTTGACCAACGGGCCAGATATGGCCCATGAGGCCAATTCATCTGGCCCATGAAGCCTTCATCGCTCCCAGGAAGCGGAAGTAAAATGCGCCCATATGCAATGAGGGCTCCGTGGGCCGGATGATTGGTGTCAGGGCCAGATACGGACCACAGTTTGGGCACCCTGGGATAAACTGTTGTCCTGCATCCAAAACATTGGGAGTTCAATCCTGACCAGGACTCCAGGTTGTCTCAGCCTCTTCCATTCTTCCAAGGTCGGTCACATTAGGACCCAGCATGTGGGAGGGGATGGGATGCTAATTCTCTTGTGAACCATCCGGAGAGCGCACTAAGCTCTGTGGGGCGATAATATAAGTGCAATTGCTATTGCTACTATGACATTTTTGTTCGGGACAAGGTGCTGGTGCAGATCATGAATCCCCAGGCAGGCATTGCCTCTCCTGACCACGCAAGCCAGGGGGCAGATTCCGGCCCTGGCGGCCCCCTTGCCCAAGGGAACCTGACCCACAAAGAGGAAGGAAGGGTTTGGCACCTCAAAGGTAAATGGGTAGGCCTGTTCGCCGAGTTTCTTGATCAGCCGCTCCTGGAGCCGCGTCAGAGGCTTCTTCTCCTCGGGAATTGGGGGGAAAGCTTGGACGTTGGCGACGAAAAGGTCTTTGCGGAAGGTCAAGCCCAGGACGTCCAGATCCTCTCGGCCGTAGCGGAAGGCGCAGGTCAGCGTCACGAAAACTGCAGGGAGAAGAAAGGAAACGTTGCGCAGGAAAAGAAGGGGATATACTACAGAGGAAGAGAGGATGCCCGTTTCCGTGGGGTGTAAGACTCCACTTCCCGTGGGACCGGCCATTTCCACCCAGAGCAATGGGCTTTAGATGGAAGGAGACAAGCAGTTAGTTAGAAAGGAAGATCAGAAGAAGATAAAAGGGATGGGCAATATTCAAATTAAGGATAAATTGAAATATTTGGGGATAAATATTGCAAGTAGTTTTGAAGATTTTAAGAGATTGAATTATGATAGTTTGAAATTAGAAATTAAAGCTAGAATTAAAAACTTTCAAAAGTTGAAATTGTCATGGTTTGGAAGAATTGCACTTAGTAAAATGATGCTTTTACCTAGATTAAATTTTTTATTTGACGCTTTGGCAATTCAAATGAAAGAGAAGGGAATTAAGGAATTTCAAAAATTGATTAATGAATTTTGTAATAGAGGAAAGAGATCAAGATTACCAAAAAAAAAATCTGGTATTTATCCCAGAAAGAAGGTGGATTAGGGATGTTATATTATCGAGTTTTTCAAATTAAGAATGTTGTGAAGATCTTGGCTGGGGAAAAAGCTATATGGGAAGAAATTGAGATGAAAGATTATAACCATGTAGGTAAAATGTTTTTTTTAGGAGCCAATGTGGGAAAAGTTGTAACTAAAAACACTATGATGAAGGGATTGTTGAGCACATGGAAAAAGGTAAAAAAGGTTCTGGCCCCAAATATTTCACCAATTATGGAATTGGAGGATATGGCAGATTTTCCAATAAAAATAGATAAAAGGGTAGAAGAGGTACTGGATAAAAATGAAGTTTTCCTGCTTAAAGACTGGATACGGACCCGTATAGATATTGATAAAATAAAAAAATTGTTTGGGCAATTGAATTTGAATTGGTTTCAGACTGTGCAGGTAAATAAATGGAATGGTAGATATTTGAGAGAACCAGAGCTGGATAGAGAGAGGACTGAATTTGAGGTGTTGATTTCAAAAATAAGAAAGGGAGATGGAAATATTAAGGGTGTAGTTAGTAAATTGTACAACATTTTGAATAAGGAGGGTGATCCACAGAAGGATCTAAAGAAAAGCTGGGAGCAGGAGTTGAATATAAAGATTAGGAATGATATATGGAGACATAAATGGAAAAAGAGGATAATGAGAACTTTGTCAGTCAGAATAAAGGAACACAACTATAAAATGCTGTGGAGGTGGTATTTGACCCCAGTGAGGTTGCACCAGATTGACAATAAGAAAGATAAAATGTGTTGGAGATGTAAAAGGGAAATTGGAACATATGAGCACATGTGGTGGAGCTGTACTATGGTTAAAGAATTTTGGGGAAAATTGAAAAAGAGATTGGTGAAATAATGGGTAAGGCAATCAAACTGGGGTCGGGTATCACTATGTTAACAGATGTGGAATGTTTTAATCTAAATAAGGATGAAAAAGAATTACTAGAAATAATGCTTACAATGGGTAGACAATGTATTGCTAGAAATTGGAAAAATGATATAAATATAAAGATAGATGAATGGTATAAAGAGATGTGGAATTTGGCGTTGAACGATAAATTAACTTGGGAAATAAATAAGAAGAGGGGTATCATTAAAGAGAATAGATTTTGGAATATTTGGTGGATTTTTGTGGATTACTCACTTAGAGGGGAAGAGACAAATAAACCTGCACCAGTTTTTGGAAGGAAAATATCAAGTCAACCTGATTCCTCCAGGGCATTGTAAATATCACAGGGGGTAATTTTTATTTTGATATTATTTTTCAGTATTGTTTTATTATGATTAATGAATCTATCAATTAAATGTCATATTACGCTAAAAGTTTAAATTAAAAAGCTGAAATCACCATCTACAAGGTTAGGTTAATATGGTATTAGTGTAGTAATTTTGATGTTAGAATGCAAATAGATATAATGCATATGTAATTGTATTATTATTATTTTTATGTATGTTTGTTATTTTATTTTGTATGTTGTAATTTTGTTTGAAAAATGTAATAAAAAAATATATTAAAAATAGTTACCTTTTCTTTCTTTTAAGTATTCTGGATCAACCAGCACAACCCCATCTGCAACAGGGAAGAAGAAAGATGAAATTAGAGATGACTTAGTACACTGCATCACAAAAAATAAACATTGCCTGCTACTTGATCTAACCCAAGTGTCCTATGCTAAATCAAGTGCGCTGAATCCAAATCTGAAGTCTGATTCTGCCTAGGAGGCCAGGATCTTAAGTAAACAAATCTCACCCTCTTGTATTTCTGAGTTTTGCTTTTGAAACGTTTTGGTAATTACTTTATGATTTTAACTGTGACATTGTAATTGTGATATTTTGTAACTGTGATATTGTAATTGTATTTATTGTAACTGTGATATTTTGCTTTTTGTTAGCCGCTCAGAGTCGCATTGCGAGTGGGGTGACATACAAGTCGAATAATTGAATTGGTTAGGTTCTTGCATTGATCACATGGGTATATTTGCCACAAATTTAGCAAAAATTGTCCGATTTATTAACACAACTGTGCCTACTCATCTTTAGCTCAAAAAAGACTCACTGTGGCCTAGCTGTACTATCCAATAAGATGGTTTTGCACTAGAGACAAGCCCTTGGTCCATCTCGCCTTAGATACCTATTTCTGAGATCAGCTCACTGGCTTGCCCAGACATGCTTGGTCGTTGCTGGAACATGCATGCCACTAGGGGACTTGATTAAGCTGAGGCGGCAGCAGGCATGGTGGTAGCTGGAACTGTTATAATGGTCCCCTGTAAAAATACATTACCCAATGGCCGACCATTTGAACAGCACAACTTAAAATCTGCACGTGGTAGGCAACCTCCGGGTTGGAGAGATAGGCAGGATCTCTCTCAATGCCATTTCCAGGGAATCCTAAGCAGGTGAAGGCATCTCCTTGGGAATACCCTGAAGGAAATGGTGAGCCACTGGGTGAGACAGAAGGCTGGACTGGAGCATGGGCTCCTGTGGCCTCTTCCAGCAAGGATGTTCTTATGTTAATTCTGAGTTCAGATTTGGAATCAGCACACTCAAGAGCATGTAAGTCATATGTGTTATTCCCAGTAGCAAAATCGTTGTTGTGCAGTGGAATCAATCAATCTCTCTTTATAACAGTCCAAGACCAGCATAGTACAGCAAAAAGAACAGAAGTTAAAATGAAGGTATGCTTAAAATATAATTACTTAGTCAAAATTCTCAGTTATTTGGAATGATCACCAGAGCTTTGATAAATCCCTTTTCCTGAGCCTTGGCCATGAGGAGATGTGGTCCCCCCCCCAAAAAAAAAGGGTGGTGGTGGTGGAAATGGGACTTTTCAAGCATTGATGATAACCATGAGAATGGCCACACATAGAAATCAATCCACACATGAACCGGGTTAACATAGGGGAACTAACAGCCTGGGTCAAACTGTAAGCCCATAAACCGAGAAGCAGACTCAAAGGTCTTGAAGAGGGGAGAACCTTTTTAAAGCAGAAGGAAGACATGGGGGCAGGCCAAATGGACCCACAAAACAAGGGCAACACTTCTGGAACTGGGTAAAGATCAAGGTCAAGGTGTCTCCCTAGCTCGAAAGCCAGGCGTATCTGACTCTAGGGATCAGTGCTCATCTCCAGCACTGTCTGCGTCTGCAGATGTTTCCGTAGTCATGCGGCAGGCATGATTAACCACCAGAGTGCACGGAACGCTGTTACCTCTCCTTGCAATTTCTTGATTTTGACCTGCGAGGTTGGCAGGCACTGCGACAGGCGACGGGCGCTGTCTCCGTCATGCAGCACTCGGGTCTCAAACTGATGACCTTCCAACCTTCCAGTCACCATATTCAGAGTCTTAACCACTTGAGCCACCCCAGGTCCAGAAAACAGCTTTACTGGCTGCATAATTAAGCTCCCGAAATGCAAGAAGCAGCTGAAGGAAGCAGGTGGGCAGGGAAATTGGGTGGAAAATCCCAAGGCTTGGAGCCTGGTGAAGCTTGGGTGGCATTTTGCAGGCTTTTTCCCTTTCTTTCCAGCCTGCTAAAGCTAGTTTGGAGGGCCAGGAGAGGAGGAGAACCCACTGAGAGGATGAGGATGATGAGAAACCCCAGGTGAGCCGCTGGAGGGAAGGAAGTCTGGAGCAAGGATGAGTCAGACTCTGAAAATTTCCACGGAGGAGCAGAAGAGGTTGGCAACCAGGGGGGAGATTTGGGTTACTTGCTTAATGTGCGATCCGAGGGAGGGCTGTAATGAAGTGCTGGGAGAAGAGGAGAAGGAGAAGGAGAAACCCGGGAATATAATAAAACCTCCAATGCCAACAAGAGGAACCCACGACGGGGGACAAAGCATGTTCTACTACCATGGATAATTAATTCAAGATTGCTGAACACAGCATAAGAACACAGGCTCACCCCCCAAAAAATATTCATTTACCCTGGGGGATAGACTGGCGCGCTGTAAAATCGGTTAGGAGCCGTTGCAAGAAACATCACTTGGTTTTTAGAATGGGATTTGCCACTGTCTAAATGGCACCGGGGGTGGGGGAATACATTTCAATAACTTTCTGCAAGTCAGCAGTTCAATTCCCGAGTACTGCAGGACAGAATGAGCTCCCGTCTTTGTCCCAGCTCCTGCCAACCTAGCAGTTTGAAAGCAAGAAATTGCAAGTAGATAAATAGGTGCCACTTCGGTGGGAAAGGTAAACAGCGCTCCGTGCGCTCTGGTGTCTAGTCATGCCTGCTGCATGACCATGGAAACGTCTGCCAAAGCAGACACCACTGGCTCTTTGGCTTTGAAACAGAGATGAGCGACTGGCTTTCGAGCAAGGGAAACTTTTACCTTTTACCTTTACTAATGTGGCATAGCAAAGAAATCACACTTCTATACCACCCCATAGAAGCACTTAAGTGCACTGTCTGAGTGGTTCACAAAGTCATTAGCATTTTAAAAGCCACCCACATGCTGGGTCCTCATTTTACCAACCTTGGAAGGATGGAAGGCTGAGTTAACCTTAATTCTTGGTCAGGACTGGACTCACAACCTTTTGGTTGCAGGACAGCAGTTTGACCACTGTGCTACCAGGGGCATGTACTAAACTACAAGTCCCATCTTCCCCAGCTGTGGCCCATTGCCCAACATGACTCAAACTGGGAATGAACAGAGAGAGAAAAGGGATCGTTCCAATTCAAGACGACAATTTCTGGTTACAAGCCCTCCCGCTGGATCAATAGCTATGTAATTTTTTTTAAAATCATGCAATCCATATAATTGCACATCAAACGCCGATCCTGAAAATAACATGTTCGTTAACATTAAAATCCCTACATTTCCACGAGGCAGGTGGCCAACTCAGCTGATCTGTCTAAAAAAGAAAACCACAAGGTTTTGAAAGCAATGATTTAAACCTTTCATTGCTTTCCAAAATGTTATTTTCTTTAAATACAACACTTTCTTCTTGCTTTAACGCAAACGTCATGGTTAGGCACAACACAGATGCAAAGTTGCAATCATCATGTTTCTTTATTCTCTTTCTTATGACTGCAGGAAGAATGTTCTCGGTTTGTTTAAAAACCAGATTTTCTTCCTCTTCTTCTGCCGTACTTGTATCCGAATCTTGGTGATCCTCATGGCGATCCGCCATGAAGACTGTCCTGAGAACATAATGCAGTGGTCTTCCATCTGCCTTCTGTATCACAGCATGACACCCATAGTACCACTGGTCTAGTTCCATGAGTCACTTTCTGGTGCCGAGCCCATTTGGCACACAAAGGCCAGTAGTGTATTGAGGAAGCTGCTGTGCTGCCCTCCATCAAGAAAGATTTCAGTGGGATTTAATCCACTTTCTGCCTTAACAAAATTGACAAAAGGCATTCATAATTTCTCTCTGTTCTTTGTATTAAACTTACATATGTCTTCTTGTTAATTGTACCTGTCTCATGTTATTTCTGGTTACCTGCTGGGGTAAAAAAAGGACCTCATTTTTCACCTGCCATTCCCTCCGTTGCTACCAAAATGCTCTCTGGTGGTTCCAATCCCCTTTTTGCTTTTTTTATTTCTGAAAAGACTGCTGTAAAACCGATGATGTCATTAGCCTTATGTGGTGTATTGTTTCTATTGATATATTGTCTGGATTGAATATTGTATAATCTTATTGTGTTGTCATTTTTATTGTATTGTTATTTGTTGCATTGCTATACAGTAGACCCTCACATAACAACGTTGCTTGGTTCCCCAAGTAGCGTCGCTATAGGGAAAACGTCATTGTGCGGTTTTCAATGGCAACTGCGCCATCTAGTGGCAAAAACTGTCATTATCCACACAACGACGTTAAAAAATCGTTGTTAATCCGCACAACGACGGTTTTTTGCCATTGTGCGGATAGTCACGTGGCGAGTGATGATGCGTCGGTAAGCAGAAATGACACTATTCGAATGCGTCGTTAATTGAGGGTCCACTGTATTGTTATTTTTTTGCATTGTTATATTTTATTGTATGGCTATATTTTATTGTCTTGGGTTTGTTGTGAGCCGCCCTGAGTCGGCGTATGCCGAGTGGGCGGCATACAAATCGAATCAATGAAATAATGAAACAAATAACACATGTGACATGTAATGTCAACGAGCTACTTTCCAAACACTGCGAGGAGTAAACAGGGACAAGTTACTTTTCAAAAGTAACTTCTCAAGCAGTAGTAAAGACGCAACCAAGGAGCAGACCCAGGCTTAAGTGAAATCGCCAGGCACATTTCGATCAAAAGAAAGACCCTATTATTTCATTTCTTCATTATGTTAATAATAATAATAATAATAATAATAATAATAATAATAATAATAATAATAATAATAATAATAATAATAATAATAATAATTGTGTGCCATCAAGTCAATTCTGACTTTTGGGGACCTCTTCAGAGGTTTTCTAGGCAGAGAACACACAGAATTGTTCTTTATTCCCTTCTTTTGCACATGCTAGTCTAAGCCAGTGATGGTGAACCTTGGCATTCCAGGTGTGCTTGGACTTCAATTCCCAGAAGCCCAAGTCTCAGTGAATCTACATGAATGGATTTACTGTGCGTACGATTCTGTTGATTCATAGAGACTTGGGCATCTGGGAATCGAAGTCCAAGCACACCTGGAGTGCCAAGGTTCGCCACCATGGCTCTAGGCTTTGTAGCTTGCCCAGAGCCAACCAAGATGACTCTTCTCCAGGGAAGCCCGGTGGTGGGAATCGAAATCCCAACCTCTGGCTCCCCAGCCAAGTCCTCATCTCCCAGAGCTACCCAGCACACGCCGCCTCTAGCTGAACGCCCACTTACCAACCGGGTCGACGACATCTATGTGGTCCACAAAGTCTCTCTTCCCAAGGTAGACAGTGAGCTGCCCAGAGGAGACAAAAGCACAGAAAAGGCATCAGCCACCGTGTTTCACAGGCTGGTTTTAGCAACATCTGGAAGAGAGCCCAAAACTGGTTTCAAGCCTAGAACACTCCCGTTGCTATACTTATTTATTTGGCTGCCAGGCTTTTAGGGAGCTGGACTGGCACATTATTTATTATAAGAGCCTTTATTTATCCTGTCCTGCAAGCAGGTTTTCACGTTTTGGACCGGGATTTGCAAAGCCACTAGTGAAATTTTAGAAACAAGGATGTGCTTAAGCAAAAATCTATGCGAATGTGGAGAGAGCGACAGAATCTGGCTTCTTTACTGGTGTACCATTTGCTGCCAGAAACATGCACTGATGACAACTTAGTTTTGGCCAATGAGCCAAGCCAAGGAGGGGGCTTCATTTTAGCAGTCCAAAGTTTGATCACGACACGAAAGAAGCAGCAGCAGCAAAAAGATAAAATAAACTAAGGACGTTTTAGATCCCCAGCATGTCAAGACATTGGGTAGATTCACATAACAAACCTCCTCACCATTTAGGATGCTTCCATTTGAAATATAAAGTTAACATCAGGAGTGCCCAAACTTTTCGGGCCGTGGGCCGGTCACGTGGTTCCTCCCACTGGAAGTAAAATGTGCCTTGCAATCTGTTTTGCAACAGGATGAGATAAGATTTTTTCAGGCTGCCATTTTCTCTCCTTAAACCAGGGGCGCCCAAATGACCACCTATGGGCCAGATCCGGCCCCTGACACCAATCCATGCAGCCCACGACACCCTCGTCACTCCCAGGAGTGGAACTAAAATGTGCCTGCATGTTTTACTTCCGCTTCCGGGAGCGACAAGGGAATTGTGGGCCGGATGGATTGGTGTCGGGGGCTGGATCCGGCCCATGGGCCGTAGTTTAGGCACCCCTGGTTTACAGGATTCTTTTATATTCCTCCTGCCTCTGGATGTTTTTAATTAACTTAATGGTTGACAGGACACAAAAGGAATCTTAATCATATGGTTTTCAATTAAATCTGCATGTCAATAATAGTTCTGCTAAAGACAATGAGGATCGCCTCTCAGAGATTCTTGTCATCTGTTTTTAATTTTGGAAAATACTTCCCAAATTTTTTTTTAACAGCTACATGTCAAAAAGTTGGTCAAAAGTACATTTTTATAACTTTTTAGAAAGGATTTAACAACCACATTCCATAATCCAAAGTACTGTATAAGTCCCAATGATAAAACACATGAGCTGATTATTAGGTTTTCCCCTTGCAAAAATACTCCCGGCCGCAGTACCACCTGTTACCAGTAAATAAGCCGGATTCTGTCGCTCTTGCCACATTCGCATAGATTTTTGCTTAAGCACATCCTTGTTTCTAAAAATTTACTAGTGGATTTGCAAATCCCGGTCCAAAATCTGGAAAACTTGCTTGATGACAACCTCCATCCTGTAACCTTGGGATGGGGACCATATATCGTCTTCCTTTCCAGGTCTCCCCTGTTAATTTACTCCAGAGTAGACGAGATGCTAAGGGCCTGCAGTGGCTTAGTGGTTAAGATGCTGAACTTGATGACTGGAAGGTCGGCAGGTGAGCAGTTCGAGACCCGAGTGCTGCACGACGGAGTGAGCTCCCTTCGTCTGTCCCAGCTCCTGCCAACCAAGAGGTTCCAAAGCAAGAAATTGCAAGCAGATAAACAGGTACCACCTTGATGGGAAACATAACAGTGTTCTGTGGGGCCATTCAACAATTATGTGATCCATTTTTTGGGGGGAAATTGACCCTCCCCCCCCATGTAATCTGACCATAATTTTAGCTGCAACCCCCCTCTCCCCCCTTTAAAATTATGTAATCCAGAGTTTTTGTATCAAAACTCTAATTTTTAGAGCTTTTCACTATTGGTGCCTAAAGCACAACAGCTCCAAAATGGACCACGTAATTTTTGCACAAAAATATGGCCAAACAGTGCAAATATCAACAAAGGAGAAAACCGTTCGAAGCAAAATGTTTTTACAATAACTTTACTACAAGAATACGTAATCAAAACTATTCCGGTAACCAGCTTTTCAAAAAAACCAATGTTTCTTCATCAGGATAATTCTTTTAACAATTTTCAAAACTATTATTTCTTCTTTTTTCGCGTCTAATAGCCTCGGAAAAGAATGCTTCCTGTTTTTGTGGGCCTAGAGACGTAATCTATTTACGTAATCTTTGACCTGAACCCCCCCCATGCCCCCCACGTAATTTTTTCCGTAATTCAGATGGCAGTCCCCCTCCCACCCTTCAAGGATCACACAATTGTTGAATGGCCGGTGTCTAGTCATGCCTGCCACAGGTCCACAGAAACGTCTGCAGACTATAAACTCTTTGGCTATAAACAGAGATGAGCACTGAACCCTAGAGTCGGATACGACTGGCTTTCGAGCAAGAGCAACTTTTACGTTTACTAGATGAGATGTCACCCAACCTGGGGGGGGGGGGGAGGAGAAGTAGGTTAACTTAGTCCAACTAGTCCTGGATCATCCCCAAAGTAAACTTGGAGGGCAGGAAAGAGGGGCGGGTGGGAAAGATGGGGCGGCCGCTCTCTCTGCTAAGCCCTTCTTTGGGTAAACTTGCAGCTGGCAGATGGCCTGGAAAGGCTTAGAGGGGGGATTTAGATCATCCCACTCTGGAAGCTCATCCATCTTCTACATCGGGGTTGGTTTTTTTGGAAAGGTTTGCATCAGGGGTGCCCAAACTTTTTGGGCCACAGGCCGGTCACGTGGTTCAGTGGGCTGGTTATGTGGTTCCTCCCACCGGAAGCGGAGGCAAAACATGACTTGAAAATCTCTTTCGCAACAGGATGAGATAGATTTTTAGGCTGCCATGTTCTCTGCTTAAACCAGGGGTGCCCGCTTCCGGGAGCGACACGGGTGGCGTGGGCCGGATGGATTGGCATCTGGGGCCGGATCCAGCCCGTATGCCGTAGTTTGGGCACCCCTGGTTTACACGACGTGCGGGAAAACCTGTGGGGTTTGTTCAATTCTCATTTGACGTGGCTTGGTGTCCATGCTTTGATGGTCACCAACTCAAAGCAGGCCTTTCCAGGGCATGGATGTGTGCATTGGAGGAACGCAAGCCTGGAAACTCAACATGGTCGCTCCATTTTCAGACTATGACCAGCAGTGTCGTGAAGTCAGGGCTTCCCGAAGGAAAGAGACGTGACCTCTCTGGTCGCCCCTGTCCGAAGGTTTCCCCAGAAACAATATATTCTTGCAAGCTACTGTATTTCTCTTTTAGCTGAGGTGTCTGAGGGCGATCGGACTGCGGTGGCTTAGTGGTTAAGAGACTGAGCTTGACAACCGGAGGGTCTGCAGATCGATAGTTTTAGACTCGAGTGCTGCACAACAGAGTGAGCTCTCATCGTCTGTCCCAGCTCTTGCCAGCCTAGCAGTCCGAAAGCCAGGAACTGCAAGTAGATAAATAGGTACCACTTCTGCAGGAAAGGTAAGAGCACTCTGTGCTGTTTTTTCATGTTGTAAAGGCTGCTTTGGGTCGCCTATTCGGTTGAGGAAAGCAGGATATAAATGATAAATGGAATGAAATAGTCATGCCTGCCACATGACCATAGAAAACATCTGCAGACTCAGACACTGCTGGCTCTTTGGCTGTAAAAGGAGATGACCCCTAGAGTTGGACACAACTGGCTCTCAGGCAAGGGAGACCTTTATCTTGACTATCTGAGGGTGGTATGGCCTGGAGTGAGGCATTAAGGTCCATTAACTTTGCAAAAGACTTGCTCTCCATATGTTGATATGACCTCATCTGACCCTGCTGCCTGAATTTTCTTATGCTTGTAGGATCGGTGGCTATGTGAACAAAATCATGCACAAAGGTGTGGACAAAGTAGATAAGGAAAAACTGTTTTCCCTATCACATAACACTAGAACTAGGGGACACTCCATGAAACTTTTGGGTGCTAGTTCTCAAACAAATAAGAGAAAGTACTTCTTCACCCAGAGGATCACTGGTCTATGGAACTCCCTGCCAGAAGAAGTGGTGACAGCTGTCAGTCTTGACAGCTTCAAGAAAGGATTAGACAAGTTCATGGAGGACAACAAGGGTATCAATGGCTATGTTCTAAGGAGCACTGGGACATGCAGATTTACTGCCACATCACTAGTCACAACTCCCAGAAATGTCTAGCCACAAAGACAACAAGAGCACCAGCCATGTTGCCTGAAAGATTCCAGAAGTTGTGATCCAAAAGGCAACTCTTCCTAGTTGTGAAATGAGCTCCCCGTCTGATGAGAATAGACGGATCGGCTGCATGCGCTTATGGGGCTCTCGTGACCAGAAGCCCTGCCTTATCAGGGTTCCAGATCCCAGGACGTTCAGTGTGGGTTCTCTACCCTGCATCGTTTGACTCAAAAGGCTGTTATTTCCCATTTTGTGTTCCAACCCAAAAGACGGAAGCCCTTCTGCATCCTAAAGATTGCAGAGGAAAGAGACGGTTGGAGATGACGGCAAATAAAGGCCAGCTTGCAAGCCAAGAAACTCCCGCATGAACACGCAAACGATATAATCCCGGGAGAGAGCTGCACTTTCCATGGGAGAGACTGGTTGTCTTTGCCATCAAACAGGCCATCCGTCTCTCCTATGGCTTCCCGTTTGGTGCTTTTATCAGAAGCAGAGACTCGCTCGGGGCAAAAAAAAAAAGCCATCTGCAAAACTCTTCTGCTCATCCTTAAGCCCCTTTTCTCCTTATTCCACTAGTTTAACTTCTGAGGCTGGCTTGGTTTCCTTCTGTGCGCATCGATCCATGTTGCTTTCTTTCTCCTATTTTGCAGCCGTTTTTGTCCCCAATTTCCTGACTGGGTCTAATTTAAACTGTTTAGGGCAGGGTTTAGGCTTCTGGGAAATGAAGTCCAAGAACAGCTGGAGTGCCAAGGTTCGCCATCACTGTCTTAGAGAATCATAGCATCACTGAGTTGGAAGGGGCCTTTTAGGACATCGAGTTTAAACCTCTGCTTGATGGTGGAATCCAAATCAAAGCCTCGCTTTCTTTCCATTGCAACCTTTCCCCCCTTGTTGAGTCAGTCTCTCAGGAAACCTCATGGCACTGCAGCCAGAACATTGTGAGTTCGATCCAAGTCCACTCAACTTCCCATCCGTGGACAGTAAAATGAGTACCCAGCATGTGTGTGTGAGATGCTAAATACTCTGTGAACTGTCCAGGTAAAGGTTTCTCTTGTTCAAAGGCCAGTCGTATCCAACTCTAGGGTTCAGTGCTCATCTTTGTTTCGAAGCTGAAGAGCCAGCGGTGTCTGTTTCTGCAGATGTTTCTGTGGTCATGTGGCAGGCATGACTAGACACAGGAGCGCACGGAACACTGTTGCTTTCCCACCAAAGTGGCCCCTATTTATCTACTTGCAATTTCTTGCTTTTGAACTGCTAGGTTGGCAGGAGCTGGGACAAAGACGGGAGCTCATTCCATCCTGCAGTACTTGGGAATCGAACTGCTGACTTTCCGCCTCCCAGTCAGCGTCTTAGCCACTTGAGCCACTGAACTGACAGCTTTAAGAAAGGATGAGACAAGTTCATGGAGGACAAGGGTATCCATGGCTATAATTATGGATACCTAAGGAAGGACAACCTCCGGGTTGGAGAGATAGGCAGGATATCTCTCAATGCCATTTCCAGGGAATCCTAAGCAGGTGAAGGCATCTCCTTGGGAATAATACCCTGAACCCAATGGTGAGCCACTGTGTGAGACAAAAGGCTGGACTGGATCATGGGCTCCTGTGGCCTCTTCCAGCAAGGCTGTTCTTATGTTCTTATGTTAACTGCCCAGAGAGTACACTAAACACTATGGGGCAGAATATATGTGCGATTGGTTTGCCACCTGTGTGTAGAACATCCTCTTTCGGTTCTATTTTCTTTCTTTCCTCCATTCCTTCTCCCTCTCTTCCTCCTCACTCCACCCCTCCATTCTAATATTATTCTTGTAGGCCAGCTGGCAGGGCCTATGGGTTGCCAACACCAGTCTTGTGTCTTCCTACTGACCTCTCGCTCTCACACGTCACCTTTTCTCTTCTTCTTTGAATAGTTCTTTGAATAATTCAATGGCCAAACAATGTCCCTGGGGGTAAATGCAGGAACGTCCAGTGGCGGGGGCTTCTTCGAAGTCAGTTGGGCAACGGACGCACCAGCTCTGAGCCAGTGATTTTAGGATTCAAGCAAGTGCTGAATGCCAGATGGTAAGGAAAGCATGCTGGCTTCCAAACAGATGGGATCCAGACGCCCATAGCAGCCCAGCCAAGACTGCCGGGAAGCTGTTGCATGAATAGATGACTCTTGAAGGCCACCAACCCTCGTCTAGGTTCAGGCAGGGACACTGGCAGCACCAAACCCATGGGCCCACCAGCTCGGATCTATTTCCCAGGGGCCCAGATCTATCCCTATGTATTTGATAGACAAATTGCATGTCATTTGAGCCTTGAGGGTACAAAAAACTAATTGCAAGCATGCACCGATGCATTCGTTTCAAGATTGATGCCATCGTATGGATCACTGCAGAAAGCTCCTCCTGGCCAAGATGTAGACAAAAGGATATAATGAACACCTTCTGGAGGACATGAAACCATACTGACAAATCAAGACTGCTCCGAATCACAACAAGACATGGACTTAGATCAAGCAAATGTTCAGAAAGAGGCTGTGATAAAATTGGCTGTATGCTAATTAGGAGGGCCAAGCTCATGTTCTTTCTATTAGGCACATGGGTTTGGGGAAGAGATTCGACTTTGGGGTTTCTGAGGCTTACACCTCAAAAGGAAGAGAGGGAGACTCTAACACCGAGCTCTGACTCCAACCCAAGCTTAGTCATGATTACCTAGATTAGTCAGGTTTTCCTTTTATTTCCGGGGGAAGGCCCGAGTGCGGATTTCCCTACCTGTACTTTTTGATCAGTGTTTTTTTCTGCTGTATTCGTGTATCCTGAACCAACGAGTGAACTATTATTTCTACAATATGCTTCGAGAACAATAAACATCTGTAATTCATCAACAACATCTGTTCTTTGGAAGAGGGGGTAAGGCAAGAGTTAAGCCTTAAGCCACATGCTACCACACATACCACATACTTGCTGGGCTCTGTTTATACAGGTAAGCCCCAGGTTGCTGCAGGGTTTTGCAGGACGACATTTAGGCCTCCTGGACTCGGAGTCTTGGGCAGTTCCACAGAGCCGGCCGGTCTTGGAAGCTCGGAAGGAACGGGGAGCGTCCCAGGGCTTCAAGGGTCAGGCCAAAGCCTATCTTTCACAGAGGCAGGTGCGCTGAAATCTATATGGCATATATACGCCACTGGCTCCAGTTCTGGAATCAGCGTCAGAAATTCTTCTGCTGAAGTGCAGTTTGAGAGAAGCTCCTTCTCCTTCCTTTTTCCTCTGCACCTCATTCATTCATTCATTCATTCATTCATTCATTTATACCACCCATCTTTATTTGTCTGTGGAGCACAGACAAATAAACAAAAGCAACCCAATAGAACAAACAACCCAATAAAATAAATGACAGAAAAGTACCTAAAAATAAAAGACACCTTCAGCCTATTCCACCCATTCCTTCCTTCCTCCCTTTCATTCCCCCCTGGGAATTATGAGAGTGAGAGGGGACGGGAAGAGACCAAGAGAAGGTTATTGACTGCAGGTAAGCTACAGGTAAAGGTCTTTCTTGCTTGAAAGCCAGTCGTATCTGACTCTAGGGTGACGTGCTCATCTTCATTTATAGCCAAGGAGCTATAACACCCATAGATGTTTCCATGGTCATGTGGCAGGCATGACTGGAGTGATTAGAATGCCGTTATCTTTCACACCAAAGCAGTCCCTATTTATCTATTTGCAATTTCTTGCTTTCAAGCTACTTGGTTGGCAGGACCTGGGACAGATGACGAGAGCTCACTTTGTCATGCAGAACTCGGGTCCTGAATTGCTGACCTGCCAACCTTCTAGTCGGAGGAGGAGGAGAGCGAAGGAGAAAGAGAAGGAGGAGGACATTATGATCCAGACACACCAAGCTGGTCCCTCCATTGACATCATCCTGGCTTCTGATCCCAACGTCACAGGCGGCCGGATCGGTTGGAGGAAGCCGGGATGTTAGGGCCAGGCTCCTGCAAAGCCTCTGGCATGATTTCCAGGCATAGCTCATTAGCTTCCTGACCAGACCGGGCCATTCATCCAATTAGGTGATTGAATAAGCCTCCGACTCCATCACATGGGGCTCAGAAGCTGTCTGGAGGAAAAACAATGTGGGAGAAGCAGCCTCCCTCCCTTGGAGATAAATCTCTCAGCAGGGTGTGTGCGCATGATGAGTCCGCATGGGAGACACTGGAAGGAATACAGACCACATGGAAACACTGGGAAACATTGTACGGAAACCAAAGCCCAGAAACCAAAGGTAAGTTAAGTATACACCAGAGCTTGGAAACTCAGAGCTCCCAACAAGCTTTCGCCATTAGTTGTGCTGGCCAAGATTTCTGGGAGTTGGAAGTCCAAGAACATCTGGAGATCTGCTGATATCTTGGTACGGAATTGCTGCTTCCCATGTACCGTCATAAAAGCTGGACAAGGAGGAAGGGAAGACCCAGGGTGGGACATAATCCATTTAAAGGGTTGGAAGTGTTGTTGTTGTTGTTCAGTCGCACAATCGATTCCGACCCTTTGCGACCCCATGGACCATTGTCCTCCAGGCACCTCTATTCTCCACCATCCTCCTCAGCCCGCCCAGCTCTGTGCCCATTGCGTCCACAATACCATCTATCCATCTCATCTTTGGACGCCCCCTTCTTCTCTTGCCCCCACCTTTCCCAGCATCAAGGCCTTCTCAAGTGAGTCCTACCTTCTCATTTGATGCCCAAAGTACTTTAGCTTCATCTTTGTTATTTGACCTTCCAATGAACAGTCAGGGTTGATTTCTTCTAATATTGACCTATTTGTTCTCTTTGCTGTCCAAGGGACTCTCAGGACTCTCTTCCAACACCACATCTCAAAGGCGTCTATTCTTCTGCGCTCAGCCTTCCTAATGGTCCAACTCTCACAACCATACATTGCCACCGGGAACACCATTGCTTTGACTATGCGAATTTTTGTGAGCTTTGCAATATCATGGATGGCGAGAAAGGTGAACAAGGGAGTCCTAGATCAGGGGTGCCCAAACTACAGCCCGTGGGCTGGATCTGGCCCCTGACACCAATTCATTCAGCCCACGCTGCCCTTGTCGCTCTTGGAAACAGAAGTAAAATGTGCCCAGTTCCAGGAGCGATGAGGGCAGCGCAGGCCAGATGAGTTGGTACCAGGGGCCAGATCCAGCCCATGGGCCATAGTTTGGGCACCCCTGGCTTAAGCAGAGAAAGTGGCAGCCTAAAATCTATCTTATCCTGTTGCAAAACAGATTGCAAGGCATGTTTCACTTCCGCTTCTGGTGAGAGGAACCACGTGGCCGGCCCACTGAACCACATGACCGGCCTGCGGCCCAAAACCTTTAGGCACCCCTGTCCTAGATCATAAATGAAGACTGAACCGTCTCTGGAGGCAGAAATTTTGAAGCTGAGGCTGTCTTACTTTGGGCACATAATGAGAAGGCACGATTCTCTCTATAGAAACGACAATTATGTAGGGAAAGGTGGAAGGCAGCAGGGAATGAGAAAGGCTGGGCGTGAGATGGACTGGCTGGTTAAAGGAAACCCCAGTCCTGAGTGTGGAAGACTTATGATAAGATTTCTGGAAGTCATCATAGGGTCACCATATATCTCTCAAGCAACGTAGCCCCAGGAAAGGAGCCCTGTTGGTGCAGGGGTTAAACTGCTGTACTGCAGCCAAAATGTTGTGAGTTTGATCCTAACCAGGGATTAAGTTTGACTCAATGTTCCATCCTTCCAAGGTCGTCCAAATGAGTACCCAGCATGTTGGGGGCAAAATGTTAATTAGAGAGTGCACTAAGCCCTATGGGCTGGTATACAAGTGCCATTGCTATTGCTCTATCCTTGTTAAACATGACAATTTTTAAATATAATAATCCCTGTTAAACAAAGCAATGTTCTAATTGTTATGGGCTATCAACAACAACTGCTTCTTTCTTCGTGGTCTCTGTGAATCCACACACATGGGTTTACTGCATGTACACCACAGTACACCCATTTGTGTGGATTCACAGGTGACCAGGAAGAAGATCAACAGGTACAGGTAAGCAACCTGTCATCACAGAACCCTGTTGGTGCAGTGGTTAAACTGCTGTACTGCAGCTGAAACATTGTGAGTTCAATCCTGATGGGGATTCAGGTTGACGCAGCCACTTCCATCCTTCCAAGGATGTTGGGGCAAAATGTTAATTATCTTGTGAACCCCCCAGAGACTGCACTAAGCGCAATGGGGTGGTGGATAAGTGTAATTGCTATCGCTAATTGCTATTTCGGATGTTCTTTTTCCCGTGTAAAACATTTGAGCTCGTATTTCTCATTTCAAAGCAAATTCATTTAACACCCTTTTTAGGTAAAGGTAAAGGTTTCCCTTGCTCGAAAGCCAGTCGTATCTGACTATAGGGTTCAGTGCTCATCTCTGTTTCAAAGCCGAAGAGCCAGCGTTGTCTGCTTCTGCAGTCATTTCCGTGGCCATGCAGTAGGCATGACTAGACACCAGAGCGCACGGAACGCTGTTACCTTCCCACTGTAGTTGGTCCCTATTTATCTATTTGCAATTTCTTGCTTTCGAACTGCTAGGTTGGCAGGAGCTGGGGACAGAGACGGGCGCTCATTCCGTCCTGCAGTACTCGGGAATCGAACTGCTGACCTTCCGCCTCCCAGTCAGCATCTTAGCCACTTGAGCCACTGCAGCCCCACAACGCCCCTTTTAAAAATAAATAAATAAGGTCACTTTCTGATTTTTGACACGGTTTTGGAGTCCAGGCTATGGTGGACAAAGGAAAAACAAAGCAACCACACTTTTTTTTATATATATATATATATATATATATATATATATATATATATATATATATATATATATATATATATATATATATATATATATATATATATATATATATATATATATATATATATATATATATATATATATATATATATATATATATATATATATATATATATATATATATATATATATTTTGCACCACAGCGCTTAGTGCACTCTCTGGGCGGTTCACAAGTTAATTAGCATTTTGCTCCCAACATGCTGGGCACTCATTTTACCGAGCTTGGAAAGATGGAGGAAGGTTGGGCCAACCTGGATCCCTGGTCAGGATCGAACTCACAACCTTTTGGGTTGTAGTATAGCAGTTTAATCTCTCTGCCAGTATAGCTCTTTTTTTAAATAGCAGCCTCCTTTAAAATTACAATTTCCACTGTCACAGCAGGAAATGTGCCTTGTGTTTCTGCCTTGGCCCACATGATGCTTTGTCCCACTCCTCATTTTTTCGAACTCAGCGTGATGCTTTTCACCAGGGTCAGGATGCGCAGCCCAGACGGCTTCGGCTTGGCTTAGCTGCACCACCTCCGTGGCACAAAATAGAGCTGGCAGGAAGGCACTTATCCTGCCAGGAGGGTGAAAGGCAGGGCAGACCAGCCTTGGTTGCTGGAGAAAGAGTGAGAGAGAGAGAGAGAACGCATTAAAAGACCAGAGCTCCATGTGATAATAATGATTTTGTGTCAGAAATTACTCTAGGTCCATGATGGCGAACCTTGGCACTCCAATGTTCCTGGACTTCAATTCCCAGAAGCCCCCGTGTGGATTCCATTCGTGTGGATTCACGGGGGCTTGAGCTTCTGAGAATTGAAGTCCAAGAACATCTGGACTGCCAAGGTTCGCCATCACAGCTCTAGGTTGAAAGGATTTTTTGCAGGAGAAACTCCCCTCAAGGAATGCCCAAAATGAGCCTGCTTTCATGCCCCCAAGAGCTGGGACAGAGACGGGCGCTCAATCCCTCATGCAGTACCTGGGTCACGAACTGTCGATTTGCCAGCCTTCCAGCTAACAAGGTGAGCTTCTTAACCACCGAGCCACCGCAGCTCCACAGAGGGAGGAAAACTGGACCAGAACTGGGCTAAATCCTTCTTTTTCAACAGCCATATCCAGCCATGTCTGGCCAGACATCCCATTACGGTAATGGAGTGGACCATACAGCCAGTGACTCAACACTGAGTTTTGGGGTGGTGGTAAATAACCTGACTCCCTAAAGGGGCCAACAGCTATGGGTGGATGAGCCCCTTTGGGTGGGGTGTTGGCCCCCTCAGTGGAGGAAATGCCACTGGAAACCATCCTATTGGGCCCAATGGCAAAATGAGTGGAGGAGGAACTCTAATTCCCAAAGGTCATGGAGGCGGAAGAGGCCATGCCAGATGGACTGGCTGTGAAGGCGCACCTTGTTAATATCCTCAAGGCTGCGGCAGTCCATTGCAGTCCCGGTGTCAAATCCTGCATGTCTCATTTCATGTGTGCCGCAGGAGATAGCTCCGTGATCAGTGTGTGGGTAACTTCATGGCGAGCTGGGATCCACCTTAAATGGATTTTTTCCTGTCGCCAGAGTCACGTCCATTAGCTGTGAAAATAATTTCCAGGAAAAATGTATACGGATACGAGTGGCAGCCCATGACAATCCAGAGCTACCTTGCTGGATTTGCTAATCGCGAACTCTAAAACCTGGTGAGCGGTGCAATGTTCGAGCCCCAGAATTTGGTATCTCATCTGCTTAAGATGAGCGCACTACAAACCCTGAGATTTGTTTAAATGTGTGGACCACAAACCCCAAGTTCTCAAATGAAACACCTCTGCTACTTTTTAATGTGCCCCTTGGCCAGCTTAGCTCATCCGCAGAAATCAAGAGTAGGAAGCATCTTCCACACAACCGGGTCTCTCTTTTTAAGCCTCTTCCATGTCCCGAAATGTGAGTTTTTGCAGCTTGCATCCCTTTTTGGGGGAAAAAGCATAGAAATTTTATGCATGGCCCCTTAAGGGAAAGTCCCAGAATATCTGATCCCTTATCTGTGAACCTCACCCTGTTCTTTGCAGGGAGCTTAAATACTTCTACATACTGAAATACTTCAAAATGCCATCCGATCTCCTTCTTGCTGGCTAGGGATGTCCTATGTGGGAGCCTAAGAGTCTTCAATAGCAATTAGCAGTAGCAATTAGCCTTCTATCTTACCCTATAGCTGTGATGGCGAACCTTGGCACTCCAGATGTTCCTGAATGTCAAGTCCCAGAAGCCCAAGCCCCTATGAATCCACACAAAGGGGTTTACTGCGATTCATCCGGCCTGTGCCGCCCGCGCCATATGGATGCGTTTTACTTCTGCTTCCGAGAGCAACAGCGGCGGCGTGGGCTGGATGAATCGTAGTAAACCCATTCATATGGATTCACAAGGGCTTGGGCTTCTGAGAATTGAAGTCCAGGAACATCTGGAGTGCCAAGGTTCGCCATAATGAGCCTAAAGCACTTAGCGCAATCTCTGGGCGATTCACAAGATAATTAGCATTTTGCCCCCAACATGCTGGGTAGTAATTTGAACGACCTTGGAAGGATGGAATATTGAGTCAACCTTGGTCCGCTGGTCAGGATCAAACTCACAATATTTTGGCTACAGTACAGCAGTTTAACCCCTGCACCAACAAGGCTCCTTTCCTGGAGCTAAGTTGCTTGAGAGATATGACCCTATGACGACTCACAGAGATCGTATCATGAACCGCCACTGAGTCTTCCAAGGTCAACTCAGGATTGGGGCTTCCTTTAACTAGTCAGTCCATCTCACGTCCAGCCTTTCTCATTCCCTGCTGCCTTCCACCTTTCTAGACTTTGCTGCAGCTGCAAAGATACGTTTCAGGGTCTCTGCGGAACAAATAAGAGAAGTAGCAAAATGCCAATTTTGGGATTTGGACGACAACATCTGAGAATTGTAGTCTAAAAACACACATCAGCACACCTTGAACTCAACCAGAAGCAAATCACTAGAAGTAAATCAACATAATTTGCACAAATCCCGGAATCTTCCTTACCCTGATGCAGAATTCTGCCATTTCACTCCAAAGTTAGAACAGATACAAAAGGGCAGAATCCAACCCAAAATCATGCCAGTGTAGCTCCATCATTCAATTGCTACAAGAAACCACAGCAAGCATTTCCCACCAAATGCCACATCTATTATGTGCAACTCCAAGTGTCTAGGCAGGCTTCTTAATACCTGCACCCAATTTACACCAATGGACTTTGCCCGTGGAGGTCGGTGGCAAGAGTCTGGACAATATAATTACATGCAAGTGGCTGCCCAGGAGGTACCTGTGTGATGTGCAACCGCTGCTGTTTTCTGAGTATTGTTTTGCTCAGTACAGATTTTTCTCTGGACATTCAAGTTATTTCATGCGACATAGTCGGCCTCCCAGCCCAGTGTGTGACTCATCTGCCGCATGAATCTGTACCTCTTCCAAAACGGCCAGCTGCCTTCTGCGTTGTTGTTTAGTCGCATAGCCGAGTCCGACCCTTTGCAACCCCATGGACCACTGCATGCAGGACTCTGTCCTCTGCCATCCTCCATAGCACACCCAGATCTATGCCCATTGCTGCAACGATGCCGTCTAGCCACCTCATTCTCTGCCGCCCCCTTCTCCTTCTGCCTTCCATCTTTCTCAGCATCAGGGCCTTCTCCAGTGAGTCCTCTCTTCTCCTTTGGTGGCCAAAGTACTTGAGCTTCAGCTTGAAGTAGGGTTGAGGACAGACTTAGCCCTTAGGTCAGGGATTCTCAACCTGTGGCCCATGGGCCAGATGTGGCCCATGGCACCATTTCATTTGGCCCCTCAAAATCGTATTAGCCCGGGCCCTTGTATTGTACAGCAGCTACTGAAGTGGAGACATCATTTCCCCCAAAGGCCTCCCAAAAATGCATTAGGATCAAACTCACAACGTTTTGTCTGCATTACATCACTTCAACCACTGTACCACCAGGGCTTTATTATGATCGGCTGCTTATCTGTAACTCTTCTTCTTCATGGCCACCTGTGAATCCACACAAATGGGTTTATTGTCCGTATGAACAGTAAACCCATTCGTGTGGATTCACAGAGACCACAAAGAAAAAAACTTGATAGAGCTTAGGGGCAGAAATAGACATTGTAGCTAGCCCATCATTAGAACATTGTTCTGTTTAGCAAGGATATAGCAATAGCAATGACACTTTTACACATCGCCCCGTATAAGCGTTTAGTGCCCTCTCTGGGTGGTTCACAAGCCAACCAGCATTTTGCCCCCAACATGCTGGGTCCTCATTTTACCAACCTTGGAACGATGAGAAAGGCTGAGCCAACCTGGAACTCTGTCAGGATCGAATTCGCAACATTTTGGCTGCAGAATAGTGGTGTTAACCACTGCGCCACCAGGGCAGTTTACCTTCTTGTTGTTTCCTGGGAGGAAAGTCCCTTGGATCTCAAATTTGCCTGTTGGGCTGAGGAATCTTGGAACCACACCGAAGGACCTTGCCCAAGATTTGAGTGCTTCCTCTTATACACACACACACACATCATGCACAAGCACTAGCAAAGAAGTGCCACTTACCTTGCCGTTAGGACTGGCCTTCTTGAACACTCTGCAAAACAGGAAGAAGAAAAAGAGAAAAAGGAGGTGAGCAACACAAGAGAAAGCTCAGCAACCCTCAAGAGCGCCACCAATCCGAGTGGAGACTGGGATTTCCCTTCCTGTGACTCCATTGAATTCAATGGAAGGGCTCCATTCAAAACCTGGCATACAAAGCTTCCACTCTCCTCACTCAGTTGTGCACGCAACATAAAGAGACAGCCCACCTGTGCTGGTGCTCCAGTGCTCACCCACCTATGCAGCTTAGTGCGCACACAGTACACCAACCTATTTCTTGCTCTAAGAGTGGTCAGAAGCAGCCACAACAATAATGCTCCAACACAGGGAAGCATTACAGAGAGAATTGGAAAGTAACCCTGTCAGATCTGCTTTGATTTGGATTCCTGCACTGAGCAAGGGGGTTAGACTCAATGGCCTCAAAGGCCCCTTATTCCAACTCAGTGATTCTGTTATTCTAGAAAGTGAAGTAAAAGCTGCTCTGAAAGCAATAGGAAGAAATAAATACATATACAAAATACCAACAGAATTTGATTCAGATTCCTGCACTGAGCAGAAGGGTTGGGCGAGATGGCCTCAAAGGCCCCTGTTCCAACTCACGTCAATCCATGGTTCTAAGATTTGCTACATCAGCTCACTCAAGCATAGGTGCTCCAGGGTCAACTCTTGGGCAGCCTCAAAGCTCATAAAGAGTTGCTTCCATGGAGTGTGGCTTCCAGGCTGGACTGGTTGCCCGGGTTTTCTTCTGGGCGCAGCAGTTCAAAGAGCTGCACATCTGAGCATCAAAACTTGGAAGGGCTCCTTTTAGGAGCATCACCAACAAGACGGCTGAATCCACACAGCCTTCCCAAGCTGGACTCTACCAGAAACATGGAATGACGAAGACTTAATTTTGGCCAACGACAAAGCCAAGAAAGTGGCTTCATTTTGGCAGTCCAAAGGTGGATCTGGACACGAAAGGAGGAGGAGGAGGAGGACTCTGACAAGCTCATAGCAATCCACTTGGATGAAAGGAGAGGTCTGTTTTGCTGACCGGTTGCTTTGGAGTGGGTGAGTTTGGCATTTGTTCTGTTTTGGGTCTCCCGCGGAATTGGAAAGGCTCTCTCCATCTTGGAGAACCTCTTCTGGAGGCATCTCAGCACCTTGGAGAGGTTTTGAGAAGTCTGGACCACAACTTGGATTCCTTCCTTTCCTTTTCCCGCTCAGAGCCACTCAGCGTCTACAGCAGTGGTTCCCAACATGGGGCACATGCCCCACAGGGGGGTCACAATTCCCAGAAGGCTACGTTGGTCCATTGGCTGATCGGTGACTTAGGCTTCTGGGAATTGAAATCCACAAACCAAAGGTTGGGAAACAAGGGTCTACAGGATGTGTTTTCAATCATGTTCAGGATTTTAACATTCTGCAGACATGGCCTGCAGTGGCTCACTTGGCTAAGACACTGACTGGGAGGCGGAAGGTCAGCAGTTCGATTCCCAAGTACTGCAGGACAGAATGAGCTCCCGTCTTCGTCCCAGCTCCTGCCAACCTAGCAGTTTGAAAGCAAGAAATTCCAAGTAGATAAATAGGGACCACTTTGGTGGGAAGGTAACAACGTTCCGTGCACTTTGGTGTCTAGTCATGCCTGCCACATGACCACGGAAACGTCTGCAGAAGCAGACAGCGCTGGCTCTTCAGCTTAGAAACAAAGATGAGCACTGCACCCTAGCGTCAGATACGACTGGCTTTCGAGCAAGGGAAACCTTTACCTTTACCTTTACCTTTTAGACATGGCCCAAAGTCTATAGCCGTGATGGTGAACCTTGGCACTCCAGATGTTCTTGGACTTCAATTCCCAGAAGCCCAAGCACCCTGTGAATCCACACGAATGAGTTTACTGCAATTCATCCTGCCCGCACTGCCCTCGTCGCTCCCGGAAGCGGAAGTAAAACACACCTGTATGGAGGAAGGGTTAACCTAGAAGAGTCTTAACCGTACGGGCGCGTTTTACTTCCGCTTCCAGGAACGACAAGGGCAGCGCGGGCCAGATAAATTGTAGTGGATTCACAGGATGCTTGGGCTTCTGGGAATTGAAGTCCAAGAACATCTGGAGTGCCAAGGTTCGCCATCACGGGTCTATAGCATAATGTTCTTTCTATGAAATTTACAAAAAGAATTGAGAATTTTATAGGTGTCCTCACATGTCTGTGCCACCAGGGAGTTGGGGGAAGGTGTGAGCACATGAAAACAGCTGGAAAGCATGGGTGGATTATGAGATTTGTAGTCCAAAACAAAGAGATAAATTACGTTTCCAAGCTCTGGGACTTGCAAAGGTTCATTTCAACAAACAACCACTTGAGTTACTGACGTTACTGGCCTGCAAAGAATCACATTTTCTTCAAAGCTTCTTGTTTTGATTTATGGACGCCCTGAGAAGGTGCAGTAAGAGATTAATGAAAGCCTTTAGTATCATGCTCCAGCTAAGTTATTACATTTTAAAACATAGTTATTGGTCATGGTGGCTTTAGTGGTTAAGATGCTTAGCTTGACGACCAGAAAGTCGGCAGGTCAGCAGTTTGAGACCCAAGTGCTGCACGACCGAGTGAGCTCCCTTCATCTGTCCCAGCTCCTGCCAACCTAGCAGTTCAAAAGCAAGAAATTGGAAATAGATAAACAGGTACCACTTCGATGGGAAAGGTAACAGTGTTCCATGTGCTCCGGTGTCTACTTATGCCTGCCATATGACCATGACAGTGCTGGCTCTTGGCTGAAAACAGAGATGAGCACCGTCCCTTAGAGTCAGACACGATTGGCTTTCAAGCAAGGGAGACCTTTCTTCTTGATGCGCAAGAATAACAGACAGCCATTCCCAACAGGTAGTAGCTACACACCAATGTGTGGGCTATTGAAGAAGTGGTTTGAACCAATGGCAACTCCCCCACCCCCACCCCATCCCACTCCAAACCAATGAGTTTCTGAGTCTGTGCATAGATTTGAACTCACATCTTCCAGGATCCTAGCTGGCTACTCTAGCACACGAGCCCTCCACATCATGACAGTAATAATTCTGCTGTGTGTGTTTTTGTGTCAGAGATTACTCTGGGTTGAAAGGATTTTCAGGGGACGCCCGAATAAGGCTCCTTTCACGTCCCCAAGGGCAGCTCTCGGGTATCAAACCCCGTCCTTCCAGTCTCCTGCTCAGCGCCTCAACCACCAAGCTACCGGAGGAGCGGCAATAGTTCTGCTAATAACGTGCCATTAAAACAATTCCAACCTGCAGCCATGAGAAAAACCAGAAAGCGGCTTCAACTACTGTATTTTTTTTTCTCCTTATGCGCCACACCAGACAGGGCCGCCTTTCACCAGTGGTAATTCAATTACCATTTTTTTTCCTGCAGGAAATGATATAGAGATTTTCCTCTTGCGTTCTCAGAAGGTTTTATCCCCCAGTTAATCCAGATGTTAGGGACATACACAGCAGGGGAGATAAGCCAGCCGGCTTTCCACTACTCGGCGCCTAAAGGTCCTCAATGCTAATGCTTATTTAACTCACAATTCTAGCCTGCGGCTTGCCATATCTCGAAGATGCGAAGGAACAATTCGGAGATGGAGTTGCACATTTTCATAGCTGCGTCTTTGCTTTTACGCACCGCATCACATATAAAATGCAGCTGGCAAGTTTGGAGTTTGATTCCTCCCCTTTGTATCCCATTATTTCCACTTCTTTCATCTTATTTATTTATTTTACAATACTTTTATTCCGCTTTCCTCACCCAAGGGTGACCCAAAGGGGTTTACAAGTTAGATAAAAGCATCAAGTAAAAAATAAATAAAAATAAAATAATTTCCCTCCCCAGGATCATATTTCTGCCTATAACCCTCTTAAGAGCCAAGACCTTTCCTCTTAAGCAATACAGATGACCCTATTCAACCATGGCACTAAATGTACCCATGTTGAGTACCCAGCATGTTGGGGACAAAATGCGAATTAACTTGTGAAGCACCCAGAGAATGCACTAAGTCCTATGGGGCAAAAATAAGTGTAAATGTTTTGCTTTGCTATAGCAAAATGCAAATGGGAAAGGAGAGAAATTGGAGGCTATTATTATTATTTGACCCCTTGGTGTAATCAGGTGGGCATTGTTGGCCCTACAGTTTGATCCAGGTTGGTGTGTTTATTTTCTCCAGTGACCACTTGATGAATGTGCCATCACAAACCAGCTCATCCCTGACCATATCTGTCAACCTTCCTGGATTGGCCGGGATTTCCCATTTTTCAGCGCCGATTTTTGCCATTTCCCGCCCGGAGCTGCCAAAACCCTGGAATTTGGTAGCAGGGGGAAAGGCGTTACTGCATATCCCTTCTGCGCAGCTCGCTTCTACACATGCGTAGAATCATTCTACGCATGCGTAGAAGGCTTCTGTGCAGAAGGGGATCGTAGAAGCCTTCTACGCATGCGTAAAAGCCTTCTACGCATGCGTAGAAGCGAGCTGCGCAGAACAGTTCTGCACAAGTCGCTTTTACGCATGCGTAAAAAGCGACCTGCGCAGAACAGTTCTGCGCAGGTCCTGGATTTTCCGGAGCCGTGGTTGACAGGTATGTCCCTGACAGGGACTATTGTGTTTTTAGGGGCAGGTAGGGTCACTTTCAGCAGATCAAAAGCAAGAAATTGAAAGTAGATGAATTGTGGGAAATGTAACAGCTACAGCCATATATAGCAGCATATAGCAGAGAGAGACAGCAGAAATCAAATACAGTAGAACCTCAGATAAAGTCCAAACTCCGTTCCACAAGTTTGGACTTTATCCGATTTTGGACTTTATCCGAATCAAATAGGCGATGCATCGGATAACGTCCAAAAATGGACTTTATCCAAGGTTCCTATACAAATACCTCGGATAATGTCCATTTTTAAGCGGTTTTGGACTTTATGCGATGCATCACGTGTGCATGAAAACCGCGACTTTATCCGAATCGGGCTTTATCCGAGGTACCACTGTGCATCCGTCTGTTGGACACCCATCACAGAGGTTTGAATATTAGCCAAGGGTTTCTGGGACATTATCAAATTTGATACACAGCTACTATTAAAAAAAAGATTCTTGGCTTTGTCATTGGCCATAATTAAATCTTCTTCTGTGACCGCTCCACCATCTCAAAATCTGAAAAAGGAGTATCAAACTTAATGGGCTCTTGTACGGGTCCTGTAGGAGAGTGCCTTTTGTGCCATGGATAAACAAGCCCTACTGCCGGTTTGAATCCCATGCTGTGTTGCAAAACTTGGAAATTTATTTCAGGGCTTTTTGTGGGTTTTTCTTGGCTCCATTGAATGCAATCGCTTCCCCCATTCAACTGCTTTGTATAGCCTTTTCTTTAGGAAGGGTGGGGGATATGCTTCAAAAGCACCACTCTCCAATCAGAACATTGTCTTCTTCTTGTGAGTGTATATTTTTAAAAAATATTTCCTCCCCTGTCCAGGCCTCCAACCCAGTTCCCGAAAGCAAAGTGACTGAAACAGAGTCATGTTTATTCATTTATCCCATTGACTCTTCCAGCTCTTGTCAACCTAGCAGTTCAAAAGCAAGAAATTGCAAGTAGATAAATAGGTACTGCTTGGGTGGGAAAGATAACAGTGTTCTGTGCACGCTGGCATCTAGTCACGCCTGCCACTTGACCACGGAAACATGTGCAGAAGCAGACAGCACTGTGAAACATGTGCAGAAGCCCCCGTGAATCTGCACGCATGGGTTTACTGGGATTCATCCGGCCCGCGCCGCCCTCGTCGCTCCTGGAAGCGGAAGTAAAACGCGCCCGAATGGGCGCGTTTTACTTCCGCTTCCAGGAGCGACGAGGGCGGCGCGGGCCGGATGAATCCCAGTAAACCCATGCGTGCAGATTCATGTGGGCTTATGGGAATTGAAGTCCAAGAACATCTAGAGTGCCAAGGTTCGCCATCATGGAGTTAGATCTATATCCTGCATTTCCACAAATGAACTCAAGGGGAAACATGAGTTCCTTCACCCACCACTCACTTCACTCTAGCAACAATGCTGGGAGGTAGGCCAGCCCGAGGCAAAAAACAACTAGGTAACGGTAAAGGTTTCCCTTGCTCGAAAGCCAGTCGTATCCGACTCTAGGGTGCAGTGCTCATCTCTGTTTCTAAGCCGAAGAGCCAGCGCTGTCTGCTTCTGCAGACGTTTCCGTGGTCATGTGGCAGGCATGACTAGACACCGGAGCGCACGGAACGCTGTTACCTTCCCACCGAAGTGGTCCCTATTTATCTATTTGCAATTTCTTGCTTTCGAACTGCTAGGTTGGCAGGACAACCTAGCCCATGACTTTTAGGATTTGGTCCCAATCCAGCATGCCAACCATGCCACCACGCCACTTCCACTGCTGTTCATGGTTGTCTGGGAGATTCTGGGAGTCAGAGTCTGAAAAGGCTACTTTCCATGTGTCCCCAAATGACCTTCTCCCTGTAAAGCATGTGGTCAAGCAAGGAGCGGAGCCCATGTCCCCTGTGAGCGCCAGTCCAACTCAGCCCCTTTGGCTTGGTCCGTCCCTGGCAGCCAGGAAAGCCAAGAGGCATTGTCTGTGCGACGTGGGTCCAATGCCCAGTGCTTCTACCCCCGTGACATCCTCGCCCGTGCACCGCCAGCTGTGTCATTTCACATTATCTTGGGTGTTGCCACGGTCGCCCCAAGGGCCTCGACATCCATGGAGCTCCAAAGGAGCCTGGAAACAGCCAGATGGGTCACCAGCAATGGCGGGCATGCTCATGTGGCGAGAGGATTGGGTGCCATAAGGGGCTCAAGAAATTGCCAAGAAGAGGAAGGGTCTTTTGGGGGCTGACCTCTTTACTCTTCTCCACCTACAGTGATTCTAAATGGCTTTTAAACCATTTTAACCCAGTGCTTGCTTTTAATAGAACTAGCAGGGGTTACCCGGCGTTGCCGGGCTTTAAAAAACATTGTTTATTTTTAGTAAGGAAAAATGATGAGTCTCTGTAAAGTGTAATAAGTTGTTTATTTTTCATAATGTTTTTTTTGTAAAAAAAATTACAATGGTTTTTTTGTAATTGTAATTGTTTTGTCAGAAATTTGTTTTGTAATGAACTTGTTTGTAAGTTTAAATTGTAATTTTTATAATTTGTTTTAGTGTTTTTCAGTTAATTTGTCAGAAAAAATATTCTTTAACTAAATGCAGTAAAAAAAATAGGTGAAAGTCCATGTTTTTAATCTGTGTTTAGATGGTTTTTTTTGTGTGTGTGAAAACTGTAAACATGATTTAATAAATGTTTTAGGAATGTTAGAATGTTGCGGGAACCCCAGCGGCGCCTGTATTTTTAGTTTTTCGCGCTGCGGATTTCTCAGAGTTCTGTGTGCTAATTGCGCGCAGAAATCTGGGGCTTGCATTGAGTGTGTACTTTTCCCTTTGCGTTGGCTTTTTTTCCTCTCTGCGGCTCATTTTTGATTGGCCGCGGTGCCTTTTCCAACCTTCTTTGTGGTCACGCCTCTCAGCCTGATTGTCTGTGGCGCGGCGCGACGCAAAGAACATTGGGAAATGAAGTTGTTTCCTTTTTTTCAAGTTTGTGGGGCTGTTGCCCCACTGCCGCTTTTCTTAATCCTTCGTTGACCTGCGGACCCATTCCGCCTGTGTGCACGAAGGGTGAGTGCAGGCAAGTAGGGCCAGGCGTAGGAACCTATAGCAAGTTCCAACGGTTAACCCTTGGTTTTATAGGTTAAGATAACATATCCGATTGTGTTCTAATACAACAACTAAGCAGTGTCTTCAGAAGTGTCTTTTAATTCACGAGATGGGAGGATCAAAATTGAAAATAAAGCAAAGACACAGATCACCACAATACGGGGCTAGAAATTTTGCTATTATATTTGTTGCCTGCAATGAGTTGGTGGAACTAGGGAGACGAGGAGAAACCTCAATTGCCTCCAGTGACTAACAGCTTGCAGAAAGGTCACGGCCAGATCATCTGTAACAGAGAGACATGCTAGGAACACGGCATGCCATGCTTACTGAAGGACATGGGAATTGAAGGAAAGCGAATTTATGGAATCATTAAGCAGAGAAAGACCCCGGGAGTCATCTAGACCAACCCCTGTCCATGCACGAAGTCACAGTTGCATTGAGAGATGGCCATCTCACATCTGCTAAAACAGCTGCAATGAAAGAGGTTCCTCCTCTTTCCAAGGTGCCCTAGTCCCATTGCCAGACAGAGATCACCATCCAGATGTTTCCTCCAATTACTGTAAGTACCAGTCATTGTTGTGAAGCCACCACGTCCTTTGCAAGATATTTCTGTCTCCCACCAGTAGCTGTGGACCACGGTCTGAGAACAGATACCACCTGGTCTAGATAAAGCTCTCCAGCAAAACAGATATCAAATGTTGGGGTAAACCAAGGCACGGCAGTCACGGTTTAACAGATCTGTTTAGAATTATTTTTGG
Source organism: Bradypodion pumilum (assembly GCA_035047305.1). NCBI lineage: Eukaryota > Metazoa > Chordata > Lepidosauria > Squamata > Chamaeleonidae > Bradypodion > Bradypodion pumilum. The sequence continues at coordinate 2,485,783 of JAWDJD010000003.1, forward strand.
ACTTCCTCTTGCAGCGTTCCATGCGCTCCGGTGTCTAGTCATGCCTGCCACATGACCACGGAAACGTCTGCAGAAGCAGACAGCGCTGGCTCTTCGGCTTAGAAACAGAGATGAGCACTGCACCCTAGAGTCGGATATGACTGGCTTTCGAGCAAGGGAAACCTTTACCTTTACCTTTACCTTTACTTGCAGTAAAATAACCTCCCTTTTGCTCCATTACTCTAAATGGACTATATTTGGGGTCTTGAGCACATTAGCTTGGATAATGCTAGGAAAAGCAAAAGGCAGTAGGAAAAAAGGAAGACCAAACATGAGATGGATTGACTCCCTCAAGGAACAACAGGCTTGAGTTTCCAAGAGTTGAACAGGAACATTGAGGATGTTGAGCATTCTCATGCAACCCCAGCATGCAATGGATACTAACACAATAAGCAGAGAGACAGGAAAGACTAGCCTGTCCTAAAGGAAGTGGTTTTGCATTGTTTGTCTCTAATTACAGTTAGAAAGGTTCTTGCCTTTCTGCCTCAGGGGTCACCTGACCCTATTTGCATGTCTTAAGACCTTTTGTTGTTGTTGTTGTTCTGGCCTTCTCTCTCATGCTTTCTGCATTTGGAAGACGAAGGATGTCCTTTTGAGTGCCTCCACCTTTCAGGCGATGGCTGGAAGAAAGGCCATCTTTACTTACCGTACTTCTTTTTCTAAACTATCTCACCTGGATTTCCTGCCTTCATATTTATCTAATGGAACTCCTGAGCACACATGTATCTTCTGACCTTATTGTGTGAGTCAATGCTATTTTTCTTTCTCTCAAGTATTTAGTCCAAGTGTGTTTATTAGCTGGGCTAAAAGTGGGGGCGAACTGGGAAACTTGCATTCAAACACAAAATTGCCTTGCTTTGCTGTGCCACTGCTACAAATAACCTTAACATTGGACGGGACATTTCAGAGATTGAGATAATTGGGTTTTTTTATGGCCTAGCAGAAGAACCAGAGTTTCTATACTTTAAGATCTTCTTTCCTTATGGAGAAAAGGGCACATTCTTTCATTTGGTTGCCCTTGCTTGAAAGCCAGCCGTATCCGACTCTATGGTTCAGTGCTTATCTCTGTTTACAGCCTAAGAGCCAGCATGCTTGCGTCTGCAGAAGTTTCCATGGACATGGGCAGCCCTGACTAGACACCGGAGTGCACGGAACACTGTTTCCCTTCCCACTGAAATGGTACCTATTTTTCTACTTGCAATTTATTGCTTTCGAACTGCTAGGTTGGCAGGAGCTGGGACAAAGACGGGAGCTCCTTCCGTCCTGCTGCACTCAGGTCTCGAACTGCTGACCTGCCGACCTTCTAGTCGTCAAGTTCAGCATCTTAACCATTAAGCCACCGCAGTCTCTATGTGTTGCTGACCTGGACACAAAGAACAGGAACTGCATTGGGATCACCAGAAGCCACCCCCACCCCCATCCCTGTCCCCCATGGCCATGATCCACAGACATCCTCCCATGCAGCCTCAACCCCTTGGCGTACAGGTGGGTCATTATCACCTTGGAAGGTGGCCAAGATGCATTAGCCATGCTTCTGAGCTTTGCGGATGGAATAGTATTTGAAATAGAGACCTTCAATGGAAGCTATTTCGAATACATCAATATGCCAGAGAGAGAGAGGCTGTTACTGAATGAGGATTTGTGCGATGCTATGCCACAGACTGATAGCCGTGAACCTGGTAATTTCTCATCTCACTTCATTCAGCAAATGTGCATCTTAAGGCTGGGAACGGGGAGGATCAGATAGGAAAAGATGTTCCTTTAAACAACCCTGGTCCAAGGTGCTTAGAATTTCAAAGGGTAAAAATAGCAATAGAAATAACACTTATATACACCCACCCCCAATAGTGTTTAGCGCACTCTCTGGTAATTAGCATTTTACCCCCAACATGCACTCGCTGGGCGATTCACAAGATAATTAGCATTTTGCCCCAGCATGCTGGGTCCTCATTTTACCGACCTCTGAAGAATGGAAGGCTGAGTCAGCCTTGAGCCTCTGGTTATCAAACTCAGATTGTGAGCAGAGTTTTGGCTTAACCACTGCACAACAGGGCCTCTAGGACAAGGGTGTCCAATTTTTTCGGGCCACGGGGCCTGTCACGTGTTTCAAGGGTGCCCAAACTACGGCCTGAGGCCCGGATCTGTCCCCCAATGCCAATTCATCCAGCCCACAATGCCCTCATCACTCCCGGAAGCGGAAGTAAAACGTGCCCGTATGGCAGGAGCTAGGACAGACGGCGGGCGCTCATTCCTTCGTGCAGTACTCAGGTCTCAAACTGCTGAATTCTGGCCACAATGGTCCGTATATGTCATGACAGCTCAAGCTAAATAAACTTATCTGAGGAAATAAGGGCTAAAGGCAAATAAATGACTCTCCAGGCAAGCATGGCTCCTGCCTCGTACCAAATCAGACCTTTGATCTACCCTGCTCAGCCTCTTCTATGCTTGTTAGCAGTGCATACAGAACAAAGGATCTTTCCTGGATGTGCTTGCTTGAGAGATGATGGGGATCACAGAAACCCAGAAACGTAGAGTTGGAAAGGACCCTGAGGGTCAGTGAGCCCCCCCCCCCCCCAGGAAAACTATGGCTAAAGCATCCCTGACACCACTTTCTAAAATAAATCCAAGGAAGCAGACTCCACCATCCTTCCGAGTTTCACTGTCAAGTAACTTTTACTGTCAAGACGTTCTTCCTAGTCACCCCCATATGCATGGGTTTGTATCCATGGGTCTAAAAACATCCATAGCTGGCCACGAGAGGCCACTGTATGCAAAGCAATGTTGACTTGGAATAGAGGCAGACATTTCTGTAGCTCTTATGTAGAATGACAGAAGCTTTTGAAACTCCTCCTTTGCATCTTTGATTCAGGTTACATGTGGCAAATAAAGGGTTTCTTATCAGCAGTTTTATGTATCTGCAGAAGGTCTTAGAATGTATCCCCCCCTCTCCCAGATAAAGGGGGGGGGGAGACCTGAATTTAGGAGGAATTTCCTGTCCTATACTTCAAAACAAGTATGTTGAGTCCTACCTTCCGGACCTACAGAATGCAAGCCAGCTCCCATTGTCCATCTGACTATCACATCACTTCTCAATTTATTTATTTATTTATTAAATTTTAATACCGCCCATCTGGGATATTTCCCTCTCAATCTTCTCATCTCGGAGGGCCTGCTCTGAAGACTTTTTCCCCTTGCAGAAATCCTCCTCCAGACAGCTTGCTAATATCTTCTTAATTGGAACCATTAAGAACAGTAAAGAAGTCATGGCTTCTTTACTGAGCTTGGCCCCGCACGCAGACGAATATATTTTTTCCATATGCAGACACAGACAATCTGCCCTGCATAACTAGAGCAACCTGAAACCATCCCAGCTGTAACCTACTCAGCTCCATTATTACAAAAGCCATAGATTTGCAGTATGTGACATCCTTAGAACTCTCTCTGCCAGAGACAAGCTCAGGGCAGCACACTAGAGCGATGCTGCTCAACCTCTGCCCCTCCAGCTGTTTTAGACTACATATCCCAGCAGCCCCACACAGCATAGCTCATTGTCAGGGATTCCTGCAACTGAAGGCCCAAAAAAACCCCTAAAGGATCGCAGATTGGGAATCGCTGCACTAGAGGTAAGGTAAAGGTAAAGGATCCCCTTGCTCGAAAGTCAGTCGCATCCGACTCTAGGGTGCAGTGCTCATCTCGGTTTCTAAGCCAAAGAGCCAGCGCTGTCTGCTTCTGCAGACGTTTCCGTGGTCATGTGGCAGGCATGAGTAGACACCGAAGCGCACGGAGCGCTGTTACCTTCCCACCGAAGTGGTCCCTCTTTATCTACTTGCAATTTCTTGCTTTCGAACTGCTAGGTTGGCAGGAGCTGGGTATGAAGATGGGAGCTCATTTCCGTCCTGCAGTACTTGGGAATCAAACTGCTGACCTTCCGCTTCCCAGTCAGCGTCTTAGCCACCTGAGCTACTGCAGTCCTGCACTAGAGGTAACAGAGGATTTTAAGTATCTCCATTGGGATGAGTCTCCCATTGGGATGAGAATAGCGGTATAGAAATCTAAATTATAAATAAATAAATCTCCTCTGGGATGCAGCCATCGCAGTTACACCAATGCCGAGATCTCAATCTACTATATAACGGTTCAGTGCAGATGCTCTGGAAGACTTAAATGTGATTTGAAATATATACAACGGAGGTAGAATCCAGTGCTAAAAACTCTTTTCTCCCTCACTCACTACTAGCTTCTTCCATTCCAGGAAAGTTTGCAAACTGCTGAATTTTTTAAAAAACATTACTATGGAAATGAGATGTCTGAGGAAGGCTGCTGGAGTGACTAGAAGGGATAAGATCAAGAATGAGATCATAAGGGAAATAATTGGAATAGAACCAACTTTACATGACATTCAGAGACAACATTGGTCGCGCTGATGGATGATCTCTGGCGAGAGCGGGATGGCGGTCATCCGTCCGTCCTTGCTCTTCTTGACCTCTTAGCGGCCTTTGATACCGTTGACCACGGTATCCTTCTGGAATGGCTCCGAGGAATGGGGATCCAAGGCAGGGTTTAGGTAATTAAATTAAATTAAATTAAATTAAAACAAATAAAGTGGTTTGCCCATTTGGGATGCCATACCTTACAAGGCATATGTGGAAAGAGGAGGAGGAGGAGGAGGACAAAGAACTCGAGGCAGACCATACCTGTCAAGTTTTGGATTTGGAAATAAGGGAAATTTCCCGGCAAATATGGGATACTTGACAGCTATGCTTATCCTGTGCTGCCCTCCAATGGTGGCAATAGGGCATTGCAGTCTAATTAATAAGGGATGACGGTGGGAAAGAGGGTAAAATAAGGGGTTTTCCCGGCCAATACGGGATACTTGACAGCTATGCTTATCCTGTGCTGCCCTCCAATGGTGGCAATAGGGCATTGCAGTCTAATTAATAAGGGATGATGGTGGGAAAGAGGGTAAAATAAGGGGTTTTCCTGGCTAGTAAGGGATACTTGACAGCTATGAGGCAGACCCAGAGGGAAGTGGAGAGAGAACATGAAAGAAATTACTACAAACCATCAAATAACGTCTAGAGGCAGCTAGAAGAGCCACAACAAGAGCCTTGTATCTCCCATGACACCACAAGGAGGAGAAGAATTAGAATTAGGAAAAAAAATAGAATTAGAATTAGGAGGAGGAGGAGGAGGAGGAGAAGCACTGAGATGAAAATTTCCTTTCTTTCCTTGGAGAAGTGGCTCATGTTTTAGTTATGGCCCCATGCATTTTTTATTGCCATACTCTTTGCCAGCTCCGCACCCACCCCACTAAATATTGCAGGGACACGAGTAAATGGTTAGCCTGATTTCCATAGAAAAGGAAAGGCCCCCGAGGAAGAGGAGGCAGAGGAGGCATGTGGCCCGAAGTCCAAAGGCCCTCCTTCCCAACCCCTCAAAGGCAAAGACTCACAAAGGGACCCAGGGGTGATTTCTTCCAAAGGAACTTGCCGGGATGGGACGGGACGGGTCTTCTCAGGAGAGATGCTGAAGCGCTGCAGTCGCCATGACAACGCCAGCTGCCTTCCCACCCAAGAGCTAATTAAGGGGATCTCTTCTGTATGCTAATCAGCAGGAAGACAAATGCACGAGGCCGCCACGGACGTGAGCGAGGGATGCCCTTTGAGATGCAAGATGCCACACATGGCCCAGAAGCAGGTCCGGCTCAGAAGGGACCACGGGCAGGGACTCAGGATGGAGCTCGGGAGGATGGAGAGCCTGGTGGCAGAGCCAAGGGCTGGGAGTTCGAAACCCCAATGCGCCTCCCAGAACACAGGCCAGCCAAGATCCACACAGGGCACATAGGTGGGAGGCCATTCGGACAGCCATGGCGAGCCTTGGCACTCCAGGTGTTTTGGGACTTCCAATTCCCAGAAGTTCAAGTCCCTGTGAAGCCACACGAATGGGTTTACTGCATGTTTGCAACTCGGCTGACTTATTTGCGATAACTAATACAGTACATCACTGGCCCATCTAAAGAAACTGAGTCATCTCCCACTGATACTAAAAGGCAAAGCAATCACACATATACCGCCCCATATAACTGCTACAGTAAGTCCACTCTCTGGGCAGTTCACAAGATAATTAGCATTTTGCCCCCAATATGCCGGGTCCTCATTTTACCGATCTCAGAAGGATGGAAGGCTGAGTCAACTTTGAGCCCTGGTCAAGATCAAACTCACAACCTTTTGGTTGCAGGACAGCAGTTCAACCACTGCGCCACTTCACGTTCCCAATCTAAATTTTCAAATCAAATCCTTTAAACCCTAACAATAATTTAGTGTCAGAAATTATTCGGGGTTGAAAGCATTTTTGCTGGAGAAACTCCGCCCAGGGGACACCCGAATGAGGCTCCTTTCATGTTCCCAAGATCTTTTCCCGCCGAAGTGGTCCCAGTTTATCTGCTTGCAATTTCTTGCTTTCCAACTGTTAGGTTGGCAGGAGCTGGGACAGACGACGGGCACTCAATCTGTCATGCACTCAATCTGTCATGCAGTACTCGGGAATCGAACTGCTGACTTGCCATCCTTCCAGCTAACAAAGGTGAGCTTCTTAACCACTGAGCCACTTCAGGCCCTTAGACCTAAGAGTTACAACAGTGCTGTCAAATCAGTCGTGACTTATGGTGACCCTTTCCAGGGTTTTTCTAGATAGAGAATCCAGAGAGGTGGTTTATCATTTCCTTCTTATCTGAGATCATGCAGCGAATACAAGGTGACTTTCTCCTGGGAGGTGCAGTGGGGAACTGAACCCCCAACATCTGGCTCTGCAACCCGATAACCTAAGCCATGGAGTCAAAAGCAAAAGTCTGAGATCACTACCCGGTGGTTTGGGGGGAATTTAATGAGTGGTTTGGGTGGGTGGGCATAACTCAGACACCCTAGTTCCAAACATCACCAAACTTGGAGAACATTGAGAGGAGAATCGGCAGAAGGCCTTTCCCAATTTCGATGCGTCTCAGTGGCTTGGGGGCTGCGTTATGCACACACACTCCAAATCACTCATTGAATTTTCCCCAAACCAGTGGCCTGAGATTTTTGCAGTCTGTTTGTTTGCCAGTCCTTATCAATTGACGCCTCTCTGCCTGTGATGGCGAACCTTGGCACTCCAGCTGTTCTTGGACTTCAATTCCCAGAAGCTCAAGTCCCTGTGAATCCACACGAATGGGCTTACTGCACATACGCAGGGACTTAGGCTTCTGGGAATTGAAGTCCAAGAACAGCTGGAGTGCCAAGGTTCACCATCACTGCTCTATGCCCTTGAGACGATCTATTGACACTGAATGTCGTTTTTTGGCAGCCAGACTTCAAAGTGTCTCATACACCGGCGCGTCTGTATGGCTGGAGGCAAAGTAGGGTGTTATCTCAGCCTTTCACACTATTTCCCCACCTTTACGAAAGCCTCATTAATATTCATTAGGGGATGTGCAGGCGATGCAGTGGCGCTTAAGTAGTTTGTTATGACCTAGAAATCTAAAAACTGAGACTTGGTGTGCGTCTCGGAGGAGCCGCCAGGGAACCAGATACTCCAACCAGAAGGCAAGCCGGCTTGCGCACCAGGTTTTTCCAAAAGGAGAATCCCTGGGACGGGATTTCATGCAGACCCCCCACCCACCCACCCACCCACCCACCAAGACTGAGAGGCCCTTTGCTTTAATCTGATCTATCTCAAATCGCTTGGCACATTGGCAATATAATAATTGCAATTATTTATAATTATTTAAATATCAGAATTGGATACAGCAGAAGCAATACATACTATAATTGATATACTAATTAGAGGAGGAGGAGAAATAAATACTGTGCTATAATTAATACACTCCTTACATAAATAAGCAAGTGAACAAATTAACCAACCAACGAGCTCAGTCCCAGATCTCTGCATTCTGACAGCAAAACCTACATCATGCTAAGAAAATGAACATCTGGCGGTGAGTGAGTGGACAAGATCCAGCATCCTCCTCCAGCAGAGGTATTTGAAACAGAGTCAGTCCACAAGGTTGAAAGCAGAAGAGAACATTTATTTATTTATTTATTTTTGAATTTATATGGCCGCCTTCCTCGCCTCGGCGACCCAAGGCGGCTCACATCAGTCTAAAAATCATCCCCATACAATAAAATCAGTACCAAAAGTATAAATCGTTAAAATCCATTAAACACCCTAACCCCTCATTAAAACCCCAGACAGGGATAGATAAGCCAGAAGGGCTGAGTTGTGGTGCCAGCTGCACCCCAAAATATCGCAATTCCATTCCAAAAGTGGCTCAAGCGGCTAACGCTGACTGGGAAGTGGAAGGTCAGCAGTTCGATTCCCGAGTGCTGCAGGACGGAAATGAGCTCCCGTCTTCGTCCCCAGCTCCTGCCAACCTAGCAGTTTGAAAGCAAGAAATTGCAAGTAGATAAGTAGGGACCACTTCGGTGGGGAGGTAACAGCGTTCCATGCACTCTGGTGTCTAGTCTTGCCTGCCACATGACCACGGAAACGTCTGCAGAAGCAGACAGCGCTGGCTCTTTGGCTTAGAAACAGAGATGAGCACTGCACCCTAGAGTCGGATACGACTGGCTTTCGAGTAAGGGAAACCTTTACCTTTACTATTCCAAAAGGACCTTTGCGAATACACTGTTCTTCATAGTTGAATTTTTTGGAATAGCAGCCATGTTCGTCTGTGTTTCAAGCATAGCAGAGAATAAACAAAACAATCAAGTCCACATCTGAAGAAGTGGACTTGATCCACAAAAGCTAACATTAAAACATTGCAGTTAGTCTTTAAAGTGCTGCAACATTTTTGTTTTGTTTATTCTCTGGTATATGTGTGAATTGCCAGTCTGTCCAGGTTATCCTGCTATGGTGATAGAGGAGACCCTGCTGCGAGTGACTCAATGCCAAGAGTCAGAGTCAGACGGCAGTTAACTAACCTGACCACCCTGAGGACTAACACCTTTGTGTGGCGAAGTCCACAGGGAAGGGTGATGGTCCCCAGGTGGATTAAAACCCACTTGAATCCATCTTGATGGAGGGCAGCAGCTTCATCCATCCTGGCCTGGGGATGATGATGATGAGGACTTTGTGTGCCAAAAGGGCTCAGGACCAAAAGTGACTTGCAGAACTGGATCTGTGGTACTATGGGTGTCACGCTGCGATGCGGAAGGCAGATGAAAGGCCACTATAGTATATTATATTCTCAGGACCGTCTCCATGGTTGATTGTATTTGATGTATTTATTGATATTGTATATTGATACGTTGCTCTGAATTGAATTTGTAGATTGTATTTTTGGAGATTTTGCTGTTCTGTTGTTTATTGATATTGATTGTATGAATTACTGTATCTTGTATTGATATTTTGTATTATTTTGTTGTTTTCATTTTGTATGAATTATGCTGCATTTATATTCTTGCATTATTTTGCTGTCCTTGTGGAACTGCTTTGAGTCACCCGTTGGGTTGAAAAAAGCGGTATATAAATTAAACTTCAAATTCAAAATCAAATCAATTGCCATGAGGATCGCCAATACCGTACAGCACCTGTATTTGGATTTGGATCATACCTGTCAAGTTTTGGATTTGGAAATAAGGGAAATTTCCCGGCAAATAAGGGATACTTGACAGCTATGCTTACCCTGTGCTGCCCTCCAATGGCGGCAATAGGGCATTGCAGTCTAATTAATAAGGGATGACGGCGGGAAAGAGGGTAAAATAAGGGGTTTCCCCGGCCAATAAGGGATACTTGACAGCTATACTTATCCTGTGCTGCTCTCCAATGGCGGCAATGGGGCATTGCAGTCTAATTAATAAGGGATGGTGGTGGGAAAGAGGGTAAAATAAGGGGTTTTCCCGGACAATAAGGGATACTTGACAGCTATGCTTATCCTGTGCTGCCCTCCAATGGTGGCAATAGGGCATTGCAGTCTAATTAATAAGGGATGACGGCGGGAAAGAGGGTAAAATAAGGGGTTTCCCCGGCCAATAAGGGATACTTGACAGCTATGCTTATCCTGTGCTGCCCTCCAATGGTGGCAATAGGGCATTGCAGTCTAATTAATAAGGGATGACGGCGGGAAAGAGGGTATAATAAGGGGTTTTCCTGACCAATAAGGGATACTTGACAGCTATGCTTACCCTGTGCTGCCCTCCAATGGTGGCAATAGGGCATTGCAGTCTAATTAATAAGGGATGACGGCGGGAAAGAGGGTAAAATAAGGGGTTTCCCCGGCCAATAAGGGATACTTGACAGCTATGATTTGGGTACAGCAGAAATAAAAGGAGATATTTACAGTTTCTATTTCTATTGCAGACACTGGCCATAAGCAAGCTTTAATTGGCCTTCTTGGAGCACAGTGTAAACTGGAGTCCAAGTAAGGGAGTTTCCACCCAGCTACTTCTTGATGCGTTATCTTGCATCTTTTTCAGGTCACCTGCATGGGGAACTGAGCCAGTAGGTCCCTCATTACCTCCTGGCAGGTGGAGTTTCCGTGTTCCTAGGCTGCAACAGACAGTAGCTCAATTCTCTTTTGTTTATCCGGAGTGCTAGAGAAAATTACCCTGTTAGATTTGAACAAAGGAACTGAGCCTTAATTACTTCGACAAACACTTGCGCCGAGGGAAAGATTCCACACCGCTCAAGTGCAAGCTGGTGCCACAATCTCTCCCTGGGTCATTCCCTCTTTCATTGTACAGCTTAGCCAAAGTCAAACTCCCGACCTTCACAGGCAATCCTTAAACCATGGATTTGCATGGCCAGTTTTTACTAAGCCCATGATGGCGAACCTTGGCACTCCAGATGTTCTTGGACTTCAATTTCCAGAAGCCCAAGCACCTGTGAATCCACACGAATGGGTTTACTGTGATTAATCCGGCCTGCGCTGCCCTCGTCGCTCCCGGAAGAGGAAGTAAAACACGCCCATACAGAGGAAGGGTTAACCCGGAAGATTAACCATACACGCATGTTTTACTTCCGCTTCAGGGAGTGACGAGGGCAGCAGGGGCCGGATGAATTGCAGTAAACCCATTAGTGTGGATTCACAGGGTGCTTGAGCTTCTGGGAATTGAAGTCCAAGAACAACTGGAGTGCCAAGGTTCACCATCACGGCACTAAGCCTTAGGACAGTGCTCCTGATATCCAGAATCTCAGGATGAATGTGTAATTTTGCAAGATCTGTCAATCCAGATTTTGTCTATCGAAGAGTTCTCTACACCAAGAAAACAAAATATCTGGTTATAAGCTGAACACCAACTCACAGCAAGCTAATGGCAGGAACACAAGAAATCGAAAGAGTGGATAAAATTGTCTATTTGGGGAGTATGTTAAATAAAAACTGGGACTCCAAGGTAGAGATTAAAATACAACTAGAAAAAGCAAGCTTCACCTTCATAAAAAGGGGATATTTGTTAAGCAGATCGAACTCTCGCTACAAAGATCTGAGTAGTGAGATGTTATGTATTCCCAGTGTGGCTCTATGGAGTCAAAGCATGGACATTGACGAAAGCATCTGGAAAGAGGACTGAAGCTTTTGAAATATGGATCTACAGAACGGCTGCTAAGGATATCATGGGTTGACCATGTGACTAATGTAGAAGTATTGCGCTGAATGGCTAAAGAACAAGAACTCTTGAAGACCATCAAGCAAAGAAAGCTCCAATACCTTGGCCATCTCATGAGGAACAACATAAAGTATAGCATACTCCAACTTGCTCTTCAAGGAAAGATCCCTGGGAAGAGAGCAAGCCCTGGACGTAGATGGACACCATGGCTGAAGAACCTGAGAGGCTGGTGTGGCAGGTCCTCAGAAGAACTGTTCCAAGGAGTTAAGAACAGGAAGACTATCATCATGATGATATCCAATATCCAGAATGGATACGGACCTGAAGAAGAGTTCTGCCTTTGACAGGGTGTCTCCTCCTGAGTCAGTTCTCGGGCTCTGGAATCACTAAAGAGAAAGCTATGACTCCGTCCCCTGTGAGGGTAGAATGACGATGCTTTATTCATTGTGTCGCGCACCTATTGCCTCCTGTTGCAAAACAATCCTTCCAGGAACCATGGGTTTTACTCTCACACGTGCTGGGTGCTGGTTGAATCCCCCAAGGGCTTTGGTGCGTTTTGGTCTTCTATGACTTCTTTCCTCTTTTAAGCCTCTCTTTTGCTCAATGTGAATCTTTCCTAGGCCCATCTGCTGGTTTCACTTTTGCAGGAGGGGAGACAGTTGTCGGTGGCCTTGATTTCCTGTTCTGCCCTATTTCTGCCCATGTGCTCCCTTACTGCTTTGAGCTTTATGCACAGAAGGCACATCAAACAGAGTGTTCCATTTCTAGTTGGCAAATCATCGGATAAGGAGGTCTCTGACATCAGAATTTGAATTTACGAGCAGCTCCTGAGTGGAGGCAGCCTGTGGCGTTAGAAGGAGGAGGAAAGCATCAAGGCGATCTGGGGCGCATGACTATTGATGACCTCAGCCCACTTTGCCAGTGGCGCAAAATGCGATCCTGACTTGTTTATGGTCCTCTGTGCATTACTAAATACATAATTAATAAATTCACCCTACATATCTTTGAAATCATTTTTCTTTCTCAGACCTTTGTCTAATTTTAATTCACATGCCAATTTATCATTTACAGTAATATACTATACTGTAATTCTTTATACCAATCCTCCAATAAAATTCCATATACATTTCCCAGTTTTTAGCCACTAACAACCTTGTTGCGGTTACCATTAAAAGAACCATCTCTTTCTTTTATTTATCTATAGGGTGGCCCGTAGGTCTCTGCACGTCCATATATATTATGTTTTTCTTTTTTTCAGAGAAATATGTATGATTTAAGACCATTTACACTTGAAGAGCGTATTGTGACAAGTACATGGGTACATGAGCGCAAAAATACTGGTGACACCCTGGATATAATAAGTGGCAAATTTAGAGAAAGATTCATTAGGGATTTACAGGCCACTCTGTACTTTTGTATTTCCATAAACGCATTAACAAGAATTAGGACAGTATTACAAACATTTGAGGCCTAATCCAAGCAAGACTCAAGTACAATATGTGCTTTCCACCTTTGAAACCAAGAAACTAGAGTTGAGTTGAATGTTACATGGCAAGGGAACCAATTACAGCATGGTCCAGCACCAAAATACACTGGTGTGATGCTTGACCGGACACTCTCTTTTAAGCAATACTGCCTGAATACCAAAGACAAAACTAGTACAAGGAACAACATAAGAACATAAGAACAGCCTTGGTGGAAGAGGCCACAGGAGCCCATGATCCAGTCCAGCATTCTGTCTCCCACAGTGGCGCACCATTTGCTCCAGGGTATTCTTCCCAAGCAGATGCCTTCACCTGCTTAGGATTCCTGCCTGGAAATGGCCTTGAGAGATATCCTGCCTATCTCTCCAACCCGGAGGTTGTCCTTAAGTATCCATAATTATAGCCATTGATCCCCTTGTCCTCCATGAACTTGTCTAATCCTTTCTTAAAGCTGTCAAGACTGACAGCTGTCACCCCTTCTTCTGGCAGGGAGTTCCATAGACCAGGGATCCTCTGGGTGAAAAAGTACTTTCTCTTATTTGTTTGAGAACTAGTACCCAAAAGTTTCATGGAGTGTCCCCTAGTTCTAGTGTTGTGCGATAGGGAAAACAGTTTTTCCTTATCCACTTTGTCCACACCGTGCATGATTTTATAAACATCAATCCGGTCACCTCTTAGACGTCGTCGTTCAAGAGTGAAGAGGCCCAACCGTTGCAGCCTCAGATGGTAAGGAAGGTGTTCCAGTCCCCTAATCCTTCTGGTTGCCCTCCTCTGCACTTTCTCCAGCTCCATAATATCCTTCTGGAGGTATGGCGACCAGAACTGTACACAGTATTCCAGATGGGGCCTCACCATAGATTTATAAAGAGGCAAAATGACACTTGCTGACTTATTTTCTATCATCAGGAAACTCACAAACTATAAATGGGGAAGTCAACTATCCATGCTGCATACATCAGCTTTGGCCCTGGGCATCTCTGCAGCAGAGGATGCTGCTCCAGTATGGAGCGCATCCGCACACATGAAATAAGTTGACATTGCTGTAAATGAAGCCATGCATAGAGTGACAGAATTCCTCAAACTTACACCAGTTGAGAAAATAGACAACACATGGTGTGAATGTGGCAAGATACAGAATTGGGCTCATTTAATGGTCTCCCAATTACTGCCAGAAACATCCACCGATGAGGACTTAAGTTTGGCCAACGACAAAGCCAAGAAAGTGGCTTCATTTTGGCAGTCCAGGGCTTGATCTGGACACAAAAGAAGAAGAATAGCACATTTTTAATTTTAAAGACAATATTTGATTTATTTCTTCAAACACTTTTACCCAAGTCTTGTTAACAACCTTACAACCCCACCATAAATGAAAATATGACCCAATCTTTTCTTTACATCACCGACACTCCTTTTCGTATTTGTGATCATCATAACCTGGTCGGGCTGGGTTAATATACCATCTCCAACCTTCGCTGAACCTGCCTACTTCAAGGAAGCACAGGGCTCTTTATCAGCCTTTTGCTCTTCACCCTTTCTAATATACAATCTTTCCGTCCACAACCTAAAACAGGAAGGAAAGCATGCGGCTCAAGGGGGTTGTGGGGATAAGCAAATACCCCTTTACAGAAAAGATCTGTTTGCAAAATTAATCAAACATTTTCTCGAAGGGAGTGGGAGGGAATACAGTAATTCCTGGCACAAGGAATTCTCATAATCTTTGAGCATCATGAGAGCAACATTATCCCCAGTGGTGCCTTAGGGCACATTTCAGCCACTCGCCAAAGGCGCCCAATTGTCTCACAGCGGTAACACATCTTGCAGGCTGCTTGGAGACAAAAGACGCAGAAGACCAATGACGAGGAACGTATGGAAGAAAATGGAAAAAGAAGATTGCAATTGAGATCCAAAGGCCCCCGTGTGCACCATTGGCTGTGATGGATGGCACACGCAAGGGAAGAAATTGACGTCAGGTTTAAAATTTGTTATAGAACACAGAGCATCATAATTGAAATACCTGGAGTTTGTGAATGTTGCCTGTAAGACCCGTTTGTGTTAAATGCTTGTGTAAGAGTGTTGTTCCCACATGCTTATCAGGAGCCATGACATGTCAAAGCCATTCCCCCCACCTTTCCTCCACTGTGGCCAGCTGGCAATGTGGGGAAAATGTTGGTTGCTGTCCACAGCTGACACTCCTCCTCCGGCACATGCCAATGGGATGAGGTGAGTGGAAATCGTGGCAGGCCTCATCAGCGCAGGAAGGTATTCAGCAGCCAGACTTCTATCCTGTCCCCATCTCACTTAGTGCACTCTCTAAGCCTGTGATGTCCAACCTTGGCACTCCAGATGTTCTTGGACTTCACTTCCCAGAAGCCCAAGCACCCTGTGAATCCACACAAATGGGTTTACTGCAATTCATCCGGCCCACGCTGCTCTCGTCGCTCCCGGAAGCAGAAGTAAAACATGCCCGGATGGAGGAAGGGTTAACTCAGAAGAGCCTTAACTGTACTGGCACATTTTACTTCTTCTTCCAGGAGTGACGAGGGCAGCGTGGGCTGGATGAATCGCAGTAAACCCCTTTGTGTGGATTCACAGGGTGCTTGGGCTTCTGGGAAGTGAAGTCCAACAACATCTGGAGTGCCAAGGTTCGACATCATGGCTCCAGGCGGTTCACCAGTTAATTAGCATTTGGCCCTCACTGTGTGAATGTGCAGAGAGACAGAATCCATGGGCTCGTTGACTGGTCTGCCAGTGACTGCCAGAAACATGCACCGATGAGGACTTAAGTTTGGCCAACAACAAAGCCAAGAAAGGGGTTTCATTTTGGCAGTCCTGGGTTTGATCGGGACACCAAAGAAGATGAAGTCAAAAGTGTCATGGCGGCACATCACAACAGCAGAGCTGGGGCTGAGAGATTTCTAATTGTAGGCTTTCTCAAGGCCACCACACAAGCTAATACTGGAGAACTGGCCAAGCTGAGGGTGAGGTGGAGGAGTATATTCTGTATGGGGTGGTGGTGGTAGATAGTAACTTCTTCTAAGCCCAAGGAGAAACCACGTAACTCATGGCGACCAATGTGAATGAACTGGACCGCAAAGCGTAGCAAACTCCAGGACCAGATCTAAGAAGCCTGTCTGGTCTACCTCTAAGGTTGCTATTCTGTCACCTGGCACCAATCTGTGTTCTTGGACATCAGTTCCCAGAAGCCCAAGTCTCCTTTGGGTTATCAATCCATTGAGAGCCTTGCAAGCTCCTTGGAAGGTCTGGAAGGCTGTAATGGCGAACCTTGTTACTCCAGGTGTTTTTGGACTTCAATTCCTAGAAGCCCAAGTCTCTGTGAATCCACACAAATGGGTTTGCAGCATGTACACACAGTAAACCCATTCGTGTGGATTCACAGAGACTTGGGCTTTTGGGAATTGAAGTTGAAAAACACCTGGAGTGCCAAGGTTCACCACCAGGGCTGTAAGGTCTTCTTCTCAGGAAAGCAGAGAGGCTTCGGATGAGAGATCAAGGCCTTTCTTTGCAACCCTTTCCCCGGCTGAGCCATGACAGACTCACCTTTCCCCATCCCAGGCATCGAGCCTTATCTCCTCACCCCACCCCCGGTTGCTCCTCGAAAATAAAATAAACCGAAAATCAAAATGCTGCTCTACATACAAACCAGCTGGTACTTCACTGCAGACGATGGCCAGGGTTCCCGTTGCTATGGGAACGGGAGGGAATGAACGGTACTCGTGCCATTGCACAGGGGATGCTTGAGATATACATCAGGAGAGCAGCACACAGGCATACACACCGGCATGCGGAGGATACGCTCAGCAAAACCCAGGGCAGACAGAACTAAGCAATTGAAGGACCCCTCGACATCCTCAAGTCTGCCAGCTTGGATCCAGGAAAAGCTATATGGCAAGAACAAACATTCTTGAGGGTACATAAGAGTGAAAGAAAATCAGGAGATGGAGGAAGGAGCTCACTGGACAAGGAACAACATTAAAGGAGGAGGAAATGGCTGAGGAACTCAACCTCCCCTAAGTCACTTGGAGGACCCTGGATAGGCTGGAGGTTGGAGTCTTTTGGGTACTAGTTCTCAAACAAATAAGAGAAAGTACTTTTTCACCCAGAGGATCACTGGTCTATGGAACTCCCTGCCAGAAGAAGTGGTGACAGCGGTCAGTCTTGACAGCTTCAAGAAAGGATTAGACAAGTTCATGGAGGACAAGAGTATCAATGGCTATAATTATGGATACTTAAGGACAACCTCCGGGTTGGAGAGATAGGCAGGATATCTCTCAATGCCATTTCCAGGGAATCCTAAGCAGGTGAAGGCATCTCCTTGGGAATACCCTGAAGGAAATGGTGAGCCACTGTGTGAGACAGAAGGCTGGACTGGATGGGCTCCTGTGGCCTCTTCCAGCAAGGCTGTTCTTATGTTCTTATGTGTCCCTAAATGTCACACCAACATGCTCAAATGGAGGCTGCTGGTGAACAACCACACACAGTATGAATGAGGAGAGATACAGATCCAGCTCATTTACTGGTCTGCCGAGGACGGCCTGAAGCATGCACCGATGAGGACTTAGGTTTAGCCAATGACAAAGCCATGAAAGTGGCTTCATTTTGGCACTCCATGGTTGGATCGGGACACAGAAGGAAAAGAAGCCAGAGCGGTTCTTCCTTACTGAGAATCAGCACCAGCGTCCAAAAAGTGACAATTGGAAGGTGTTGCTAGGACCGTCAAGTCAAGGCATCCTGACCTTACCTTACCATCAGTATCTGATGCAAAGTATAAAGTCAGTACTTGGGGGGGATTTCTAAGCCCTTTCCCCCCAAAAGGAAACCTTTCCCCAATAAGTGGAACAACCATCAATTCTCATAATAAGGCAGAGCTGCAGTCAGACTCCCTACTTTTAGCAGGTCTCTGCTTGGGAACATCATTTCTTTTTGTGTAGACTCTAACTCCCAGGTGCCCCAGCCCGCATGGGAGTTGGAGGACGGACGGAGTCACTTTCCCCAGCTCTTCTCCTGAGGCCAAGGTCTTCTTCTGGAAGGTGGCAAACCCTGGCCGGTCACATCTGAGTCCGTTCCAAAGCATTTGCAACCGGGGCTGGGCTCTGGGGCAGCCGGCCAAGGAAATCCATTCAAACCAACTTCCTAGAAGCACCAGGAACGGAGCCAAAGAACCTGGCAAGGGCTCTTGCCAGCTCGGATGTGAAAAGAGGGAAATGAACGCCGCAGCTTGAACCGGAGGCGGCAAGGGAGCAGGAGAAAGGAAAATGGAGCCAAGCATAAGAGCCAAAGCCCTTCTGCCAGGTAATTTAAGAAATGGTGGAGGGGGGGGGGGACATCAGCTCAAGACGTTCCTGCTTTCCGCTTTCTATTCTATCAACTCAAGCAAGGATCTGGTGCCTGCCTGCTTTCCTCACCACAACATTTCCTAAAATCACTTTATCAATGCTCAAGGTTGACTCAGCTTCTTCCATCCTTCCGAGGTCAGTAAAATGAGTACCCATCATGTTGGGGGCAAAACGCTAATTACCTGCAAACCACCCATCATGAGTGCACTAAGCACTATACGGTGGTTATTCTTCTTACATAAGAGCAGCCTTGCTGGAAGAGGCCACAGGAGCCCATGATCCAGTCTAGCATTCATTCTCATACAGTGGCTCACCATTTCCTTCAGGGTATTCTTCCCAAGGAGATGCCTTCACCTGCTTAGGATTCCTGGGAAATGGCATTGAGAGATATCCTGCCTATCTCTCCAACCTGGAGGTTGTCCTTTGGTATCCATCATTATAGCCGTTGATACCCTTGTCCTCCATGAACTTGTCTAATCCTTTCTTGAAGCTGTCAAGACTAACAGCTGTCACCACTTCTTCTGGCAGGAAGTTCCATAGACCAGTGATCCTCTGGGTGGAAAAGTACTTTCTCTTATTTGTTTGAGAACTAGTACCCAAAAGTTTCATGGAGTGTCCCCTAGTTCTAGTGTTATGCGATAGGGAAAACAGTTTTTCCTTATCTACTTTGTCCACAGCGTGCATGATTTTATAAACTTCAATCAGGTCACCTCTTAGATGCCACCGTTGCAGCCTCAGATGATAAGGAAGGTGTTCCAGTTCCAGTCCCCTTCTTCCATGTCTAGGCCAGACATGAAACTGCCAAAATGAAGCCACCTTTTGGTGAGTTCATTCTGCAGTTCCTTTCGCCTAACCTAATGTGAGAAAGATTAGCCAGCAACACAAGGTTGCCATTACCAGGGTACACCTGATTGTAGTTCAAGAGTACCACAATCTTCGAGGAGGCTCTTTATGTATAAAAGTGTCATTGCTATTGCTTCTGCCATTGCTATTTTCTTGGACGCAAATTCTGGAGAATCCCACAGCTAGGTGGGTCAACACAGTAAAGCCAATACCTCGATTCCTGGTGGGGGAGCCCTATTGAAATCAGTGGGGTTTACTTTGGTGTAGACATTGCTGCATTGCTGCTTGATAGCTCAGATCCAGGAAGAGATTTATGACAAGAACAAACATTCTTGAGGGTACACAAGAACAAAATCAAATTAGAAGATGGAGGAAAGAGCTCACAGGACAAGGAACATCATTGAAGGATGAGGATGTGGCTGAGGAACTCAACCTCTCTGATGTCACTTGGAGGACCTTGAATAGGCTGAGGGTTGGAGTCCCTTAATGCAAGACCAACAGGCTCAAGTGAGGGCTGATGGTGGACAACCACACATGGTGTCAATGTGGAGGGATACATCTACTGGTCTGCCAGAAACATATACTAATGAAGATTGAAGTTTGGCCAACAACAAAGCCAAGAAAGTGGCTTCATTTTGGCACTCCGGGGTTTGAGCGGCACATGAAAGAAGAAGATTGTTGCTTGATGAACTGAGGACAGGAGGGACATTGGAATTGGCACTGAAGGATCAAACAGTGAACATTCATTTCCCCTAATTCTTTTCTTTTCCTCTTGCAGGAACCAAACAAAATAGGGGTGGGGGGAGGTTTTCAATTTAAAATTGGCCACTTTTGTTTATATAACAGAAACCTCCCTGGCGAACACCACATTGAGCCAAGTTTGGCCAGCATTTGCTTCTCATTCCTTCACTTGGACGCCTTCCCGAAACCACCTCCAAGGCTTGGGGGGTTTGGGAACAATGGGTTAGGGGGTCCCCCCCCCTCTTATTTCTGGCCAAAAACATTTTAAACTATGTGCCAGGTCAAAGAGGTCCAGAATTCTTACAGACGTTCACAAGCCTGTTTTTATGCTGTTTTCCCCCGAGAGATTACTGTGCTAATCTGTTTCAGCAACAGCGACAACAAAACAGGGAAGAAGAAAAGGATTGTGAAACAAATGTATTATGTAACCTTTAAGACGAGCAACATTGATTTTGGCAAGAGAGCCTTTCTCTCTCTCACACACACAAAAAACCTTACACTGAAATGAATTTGTTACTCTTAAAATGCTACCAGGATCCAATCTTTGTTTTCTGCCCATTCTCACTACGATGAGACCTCCAAAAACCCCACCACTGCCCCATTACACTTGAGTGAAATGTTCGTGAGCGATCGGCCCTCCAGGACTTCGCGAATAAACTGTTTGTGGATTTATCTTCTAAGAATTAGAGTTGCACATCTTAATTCCTTCAGAACACAGACCCAAACAAATGCAACC
Source organism: Bradypodion pumilum (assembly GCA_035047305.1). NCBI lineage: Eukaryota > Metazoa > Chordata > Lepidosauria > Squamata > Chamaeleonidae > Bradypodion > Bradypodion pumilum. The sequence goes on from JAWDJD010000003.1 coordinate 2,506,559, forward strand.
CTTCCACCTCCATGCCAGTTCGGGTTCTTCAGCACCAACATCTAACCTGAACTGTCCCCACAGAGAAAACAACATCAATGTACAATAACTCTGCTTTGCAAAATTTTCTTTTTCTTTTTACTGCTTTTTTTTAACAGCCCAGTCTGGCCAGGTTACCCTGCTATGGTAATAAAGTACTGCATATACTCAAGTATAAGTCGAGTTTTTTAGCCCCCCAAAGGGGACACAGCTTATACTCGGGTTCACGACAACGAGGGTCCCAAGACCGAACCAGATTCAGATGTGCAAACAATTTAATTAATATTATCATATTTTCATGTATTTTGGTTATTGAAACTCACTAGCAGCTGCTGCATTTCCCACCCTAGGCTTATTCTTGGGTCAGTCAATCTATTTTCCTGGGTTTTCAGGTCAAAATTAGGTACGTCAGCTTATATTCGGGTATATACAGTAGCCCATACTGCCAGTGACTCAATGCGGAGTGTGGTACTGTGGTATTTAGTGGTAAGACATTGAGCTTGGAGACTGGAAGGTCGGGTTTCGATACCTGAGTGCTGTGCGATGGATCTTGGGGGACATGAAAGGAGACTCATTTGGGCAGAGTGCTGCCATAGGAAGAGCTCTCAAATGAGCTCTCCAGCGAAAATCATTTCAACCCAGAGTAATTTCTGACACAAAATTTATTTAACATCGAGTGTCAGACAACCATTAACTAATCTGACAACCATTAACTAATCTGACTAAAGTATTTGGATAACAAAGTCCACAGGGAAGGGTGATTGTCCCCAAGTGGATTAAATCCCACTTGAATCCATCTTGATGGAGGGCAGCAGCTTCATTAAGACTGGCCTGAGGATGATGATAAGGACTTTGCTTGCCAAAAGTGCTCAGAACCAGAAAGTGACTCGTGGAACTGGAACTGTGGTACTATGGGTATCATGCTGCGATCTGCAAGGCAGATGAAACCCCACTGCATTATATTCTCAAGACTGTCTTCATGGCTGATCACCATGAGGGACACCACTATTCTGATTTGGATACGGCAGAACAAGAAGAACAAGCTACCCTGAGTGGGAGAATATCCCAGATAGGTGGGATATAAATGTAATAAAAAAAAAAGTTCCAATTCTCACTTTAGGTGCAGCAAGTCCCAACAAGTTTAGGTTGTTGCAACAACCACAACAACCTGGGTCCAAAGAAGGAGAGTGGATCCACAAAACTGCACCCAGAAGTAACTCCACTAATCTGAAAGGTGTCAATTTTTTTTGGTTGTGGTCTTTCCAATAAATTCAAACCCTCTCGGGCAGTGATGGCTAACCTTGGCACTCCAGGTGTTCTTGGACTTCAATACCCAGAAGCCCAAGTCAGCACTCCTGCTGATCAGGGTTTCTGGGAATTGAAGTCCAAGAACAGCTGGAGTGCCAAGGTTCACCATCATGGCTCTAGGGACATGATGGAGAACCTTGGCACTCCAGCAGTTCTTGGACTTCAATTCCCAGAAGCCCAAGCCCCTGTGAATCAACACGAATGAGTTTACTGCACAAAAAAACATGAATGCACAACGCAGTACAATGCCTATAACTCAGAGCCCTTTAAAAGTTTTTATTGCCTACTCTAATCTTCATTTCTGCAAAACTTCTCCAGGTTATTCCTATCCTGACCGCGAGGCTCCTGACATCCATCCAACCAAATTCCAAGCCACTTCCATCTGTCAACACGCTTCCACTCTGGAGCCTTCCACCACATTTCATGCTGCCTCCAGAGACTACCGTGAACATAGTTTTCTTAACATTCAGTTAATGTTAATGAACATTTGCGGTTGATGAAACAATGCAGGTATCGACAGGATGCCTCAAACACAAACCAGTTGAGAAAATAGACCCGTGATGGCGAACCTTGGCACTCCAATGTTCTTGGGCTTCAATTCCCAGAAGCCCAAGCCCCCTGTGAATCCGCACGAATGGGTTTACTGCGATTCATCTGGCCCACGCCGCCCTCGTCGCTCCTTGAAGCGGAAGTAAAACGCGCCCGTCCGGGCGCGTTTTACTTCCGCTTCAAGGAGCGACGAGGGCGGCGTGGCCAGATGAATCGTAGTAAACCCATTCATGTGGATTCATGGGGACTTCTGGGAATTGAAACCCAAGAACATCTGGAGTGCCAAGGTTCGCCATCACAGAAATACACCCTCTTGTCGGTATTGCTCCACCTAAGATCAGGAGAGAAGGAGCAGCAGACGCCAAGAGACCTAAGCAAGAGAATGACCCTCAACACCCTCTGAACGGAGATGGGCCTCAAGGCCGCCAGCTCAAATCCAGGAAGAGCTTTATGGCAAGAACAAACATTCTTGAGGGTACACAAAAGCAAATTAGAAAATGGAGGAAGGAGCTCACTGGACAAAGAATAAGTTAAAGGAGGATTAGCTGAGGAACTCAACCTCTCCTACATGTCACTTGGAGGGCCCTTGAATAGGCTGAGGGTCAGAGTCCCACAATGCTCAACTGGGGGCTGCTGGCGGACAACAATGCGCAGTGTGAATGTGGAGACACACAGAATCCATGGGCTCATTGACAGGTCTGCCTGTTACTGCCATAAACATGCACGGACGAGGAGTTGTGTTTGGCCAACGACAAAGCCAAGAAAGTGACTTAATTTTGGCAGTTTAACAATAGAAGAACATTCCGTTTTAAACCCTGTTTATTTCTTAACTTCTGTGGCTTTAAGGAAATAACAGATGTGGTTTTAAAGCATGTGTTAGGAAGACTTAAGCTTACCCATCTGTGGAAAACAAAATATATATTAAAAAACTTAAGCATAAAAAGATATACAGTACTGTCCCAACAAAGGCTACGTCCCTTAACCTTCCCTGTATATATCCTCCCTATCCACTCACAAAACACGCAGGTCTTCGCCTGGGGTGGAGGAATTAATCCAGGCTAGAGAAAGGACCATACCTCTACCCACTTAACAGCATTATCCCAGGGACCCGACTGGAAAGGTCAGCAGGTCAAGACCTGAGTACTGCACAACGGAGCGAGCTCCTGTCTCTGTCCCAGATCCTGCCAACCCAGGCGTTCGTAAGCAAAAAGTTGCAAGTAGATAAATAGGGACTGCAGTAGTAGCTCAAGTGGCTAAGACGCGGACTGGGAAGCGGAAGGTCAGCAGTTCCATTCCTGAGTGCTGCAGGACGGAAATGAGCTCCTGTCTTTGTCCCCAGCTCCTGCTAACATAGCAGTTCGAAAGCAAGAAATTGCAAGTAGAGAAATAGGGACCACTTTGGTGGGAAGGTAACAGCGTTCCGTGCACTCTGGTGTCTAGTCATGCCTGCCACATGACCACGGAAACGTCTGCAGAAGCAGACAGCGCTGGCTCTTCGGCTTAGAAACAGAGATGAGCACTGCACCCTAGAGTCGGATACGACTGGCTTTCGAGCAAGGGAAACCTAAATAGGAACCACTTCGGTGGGAAGGTAAACAGCGTTCCGGGCACTCCTGTGTCTAGCCATGCCTACCACATGTCCACGGAAACATCTGCAGATGCAGAGAGCGCTGGCTTTTCGGCTATAAACACAGATGAGCACTGAACCCTAGAGTCGGATTCGACTGGCTTTGACGCAAGGGCGACCTTTACCTTTACCAATCTGCTTGTATGCCAAACCACAGCCCTTAAGCCAGAGGAGGTTCTCAGCCTTCCAGTCTACCAGACAGCGGCTGCGATGGACAGACCCTGGGCCTCTTCCTTGCATTCGAGCGGCACCACAAGCAACAGGAGGAAGGGAAGGAGTAAGAGACAGGAACGATCAGGTCTCCTCATCCAGGCCCTTCTCACTGTCAAAAGCAGGCCTTGCCCACCCTCTGCAAATCCAAGGAGTGATTGACCAAGGTGCCATTGTGTCTAACTCTGCCCCAGGAGGCAAGGAAGACCCCCACCCCCCAAAAGCAAAGCCCCACAGTCATGGCAGAGCCATAGGATACCATATGTCAGAAGTCAGTAGCACATGGCTACTCTTCCAAAAAAAGGGCAATTCTTGCAGCCGTCGATGCTGGAGCAATGAGACGTTGCTCTATGCCTGTTGACCGATCACAACACCGAGTGGACTGATTTGCAAGACCCGGGAGGTGAGAAAACTCTGGTTTGTAACAGGGAAGGGAGGTGTGCTTCTCAGTGGGAAGCCTCGGTTGTGTTTAGACTGGGTTTGACAGAACTGATCATACGCAGAGCATGGGGTGGTGTTGGATTCCCACTGGGGCTTTGATTCATGTTCTCTTTGATTTTTACCCCCTCCTCAGCCATGCCCTCAACCTCTCTCTTGCCATAGGAGGCAACGTAGAGGGGATGCACAATCAAAGCAAACACATCCCACGCGCCCCCCCCCCAAAAAAAAATCCAATCCCAAACCCCAAACCCTTCCCCAGGTGCAACGATGGGTCAGAGCAGGCACGGCGCAGCATTCCAGTGTGAGGCATGCAAAAACCCCAGGAGAAAAACAGGTACCTGTATTTGTAGGACACCCCCATGTTACTGCTGGGAAGCAAGGCAGAAAAGAGAGGAAGAGTCACAACTTTGGCAAAATACACACCTGTTCAAAGAGGTTGCTTCTGTTATGTGCCACAAAGGATGGTGTCAAGGACAGCAGTGGAGAAAGGAAGAAAGAAAGATGCAGGACAGGTTCATGCAACTTTTCCCGCTGGAGAAGAAGACCCTCTCACCCGAAACCCATAAATGTCAACAGGGGGAAAGCCCTGGGGATGAGCCAGAAGGGCTTCGGTTGACCCCTCGACCCCGGCAGAAGGACCAGAGTCCTCTTCGTGGAGGAGAATGTGATAAGATGAGGAGTCCAGCTGTTAGGAACATCTGTGCAAACGCAGGGTGGCAAAGCGTCCACCCCAGGAGGGCGATGGGTCCTGAACCATTTCCTTGTTGCTCCTTAATTTGGGCTCTTTCAACCAGAGCAGGGGCGACCAAACTACGGCCCACAGGCTGGATCCGGCCCCTGACACCAATTCATCTGGCCCACACCACCCTTGTCACTCCCAGAAGTGGAAGTAAAACGTGCCCGTACAGGCATCGGGGGCTTGTCGCTCTTGGAAACAGAAGTAAAACGCACCCATATGGACATCAGGGGCGCATCAGGGCGCATCAGGGGCCAGATCCAGCCCACGGGCCATAGTTTGGGTGCCCCTGCTTTAAGCAGAGAAAATGGATCTGATCTGTAACATTCCACACAAGAAAACAAGGGTCAAGGTGGCCCATGCGGGAAAGCCAGCCTTATTCAACACTAGGGTGCGGTGCTCATCTTCCAGTCATCAAGTTCAGTGTCTTTAACCATTAAGCCACCATGTGGCACTGTGGTCTTCTTGTAGATCTGAACAGCTGCCTTTGGAATCATGACTGGTTGTGGCCATGAAGCCCAAGGACACAGGTCACTGGACAAAGAGAGGTCAAGGTCTCCCTTGCTTGAAAGCCAGTTGTGTCTGACTCTAGGGGCCTGTGCTCATCTCTATTTAAATCCAGAGTCTGCGTCTGCAGACGTTTCTGTGGCCATGTGGCAGGCATGACTAAACACCAGAGCACATGGGACACTGTACCTTTCCCAAAGAAGTAGTACCTATTTATCTACTTGCAATTTCTTGCTTTCGAACTGCAAGGTTGGTAGGAGCGCGGACAGGGACTGAAGCTCACTCTGCCATGCAGCACTCGGGTCCCAAACTGCTCGCCTGCCGACTTCCCAGTTGTCAATTTCAGCGTCTTAACCACTAAGGTACCACAGTATCTGGACAAAGAGAGCCCTTGCCCTTATCCCATGGCAACTGGACGGACATCCTCTCTGCAAAATGCAGACAATGAGCACCACCAGTCCCAGATTGTGCCAAGCCTCATCTCTGGCTTAATTGAATCCGGTGACAAATGCTTATCGATTGCCATCGGATCCACAGCAGGGCAGGCAGATCCCAAGGGAGGGGGGAACAGCTGCCCTCAGCCTGGCAGGAGTGAAAGTAAGGAAGGAAGGAAGAAAGGTCCGCATGCCAGCGTTCGAGACCAGAGTGCAGCACAACAGAGTGAGCTTCCACTTCTGTCCCAACTCCTGCCAATCTAGCAGTTCAAAAGCAATAAATTGCAAGTAGATAAATAGGTACCGCCTTGGCGGGAAAGGTAACAGTGTGCTGTGCACTCCGGTGTCTAGTCATGCCTGCCACATGGCCATGGAAATGTCTGGAGACGCAGACAGCCCTGGCTCTCTAGCTGTAAACGGACATGAGCACCGACCCCTAGAGTTAGGCATGATTGACTTTCAAGCAAGGGAGATACCTTCACCCAAGGAGGGAAGGAAGCCATGGATTTCAGGCTTCCCCTCCACCATTGAAACACATTGGTGTGTTAAGACACAAATCAGAGTGGGAGCAATGGAGACGCCCAAAAGAGGAAAGAGCATGAGCCTTGTGCAGAAAGCTGCATGTGAGCAAGAGCGAGAAATTTAATCTTCTTTCCCGCTAATCCACTTTGGAGTAACCCTGCATTAATAGATCCGCTCGGAATAAACATCCCCATTCACTAACCCCATTTTAATTTTCTACAAAAACACTGAGATGGCCTAAAGCCTTTTGCTTGCGCTTTCTAAAGGCTCCACTACCATCTCGTCACGGTCTACTACTGTCTGAATCGGGTTTGTCACGGTTGAAATCGATTTAAAGATCGGCAACTGCACAACGTACAGCTAAAGCCATGATGGCGAACCTTGGCACTCCAGATGTTCTTGGACTTCAATTCCCAGAAGCCCAAGAATCCACATGAATGAGTTTACTGTGATTCATCCGGCCCAGGCCGCCCATGGACGCGGAAGTAAAATGCGCCCGTACGGAGGAAGGGTTAACCCGGAAGAGCCTTAACCGTACAGGCGTGTTTTGCTTCCGCTTCCGGGAGTGACGAGGGTGGTGCAGGCCGATGAATCGCAGCAAACCCATGCGTGTGGATCCATGGGGGCTTAGGCTTCTGGGAATTGAAGTCCAAGAACATCTGGAGTGCCAAGGTTCGCCATCACGGAGCTAAAGCATCCGTTCATTTTTACCTGGGAGGTGTTTTTTTTAACACCTACGTGGGGGTTCTTGATTTTTAATCAATGCTGGTCACACTTTTTTGACTCACTTCTGGCACGGTTGATCACCTGTGTCAGAGTCAATAGTATGCGTCATGTTTGGGGTGCCCGTCACAACAGGTTTCGAACATTTCCTTTCTCTCTTCACTTGCTTCTACTTCAGGTACACAGAAAGCGCCTCCTCGAAGATTGTGGTATTCTTGAACCACAATCGGACGTATCCTGGTAACGGCCACCTTGTGTTGCCAGCTAATCTTTCTCACACTAGGTGAGGCGAAAGGAACTGCAGAATGGACTCACCCAAAGTGGTGCCTTCATTTTGGCAGTTTCCCATCTGGCCTAGACATGGAAGAAGAAGCGGTGCATTGCTCTACCGCTAATCCACTGTGATTAGAGTAATCATGTTCCATTAGACTAATTATTCAACCATTTTCCTGCAGTGCTCACCCCCTCCTTCTACTGTATATCTATATCACTGTTTTGAATTATTATTATTTAGGACATATCCGCTTGTATGTGTGTATTTAGCTCTACAAGCACTTTGCTAAGCCATTCTCATACAAGTACGGAAATTAAATTAAATTCTGCACTGATTCGGCGACAAGAAAGCCACAAGAAAAGGGGAAGGTTTATCCTGATGCTCTTGTCAAAATCCTAAAATATGAAGAACTACAACCACATGCAGCAGCTAAGATGGACATGAATTTGTTACAGATGGTAATTCTGTACGGTCTCCCTTGCTCGAAAGCCAGTCATATCTGACTCTAGGGTTCAGTGCTCATCTCTGTTTCTAGCCAAAGAGCTAGCGCTGTCTGCGTCTGGACATGTGGCAGGCATGACTAGACACCGGAGCACACGGAACACTGTTTACCATCCCACCGAAGTGGTCCCTCTTTATCTATTTGCATTTTCTTGCTTTCGAACTGCTAGGTTGGCAGGAGCTGAAACAGACGACGGGAGCTCATTCCATCATGCAGCACTTGGGTCTCGAACTCTAACCTTCTAGTCTTCAAATTCAGCATCGTAACCACTTGAGCCCCCGCAGTCCCACAGGCAATTCTGTGCAACTCACTCACACACTAACGGGTAAAGCAAATGTTCTGCAAAATGCAAACTCTTGCAAATTTTGCAGTGAAATCCTCCGATCATAAAATGCACGCAGGAAAATGTAACATGTGGCACAGAGGAGGCAACACATGCTTATTTGTGAAAACAATGGCAGCTCCATATATTGGGCAAAGAGGTGTACAAAAATGTGTGTCCTGGGAGAAATGAACACAAATAAGAAAAATAAGAAGTGCAATTTGAGAGAGATTCTGTCCACAGCTGTCAAGTATCCCGTTTTGGCCGGGAAATACCGTAATTCACCCCTCTTTCCTGCCGTCTTCCCCTTATTAGAACACCCAGAAAGGGGGTTACTGCGCATGTGCGCCCGTCAGAGGCAGCGGTGCGCATGCATGCATGACCAGAACATGGGTTACTGTGCATGCGCGCCTATTAGAGGCAGTGGTGCGCATGTGCGAATGCCCAGAAAATGGGTTACTGCGCATGCACACCCATCAGAGGCAGCGTGCGCATGCGCAAACGACCGTGCCCAGAACATTTCCCTTATTTCCACAACCAAAACTTGACAGGTATGATTCTATCTCTCTGGAGCTGACAGCATCACCATCAAAGAAGGCCTGACCCCAAAGGGATGCTTTCAACCTCTGCATATCAATTTCCCCCCCTCCCTCCCCCATGCTCAAACCCCCCCCCCCCCAGTTTTCCATTAGCTTCCCCAAAGAAGGCCCTAGTAATAACCAACCACCAGGGAGTGGAAGGCAGGGCAGCTGGGCTTCTGAGCCACCCCCCAAGCACCTCTTAGGGTGACCCAGAGAGCATTTCCCCATCTGCTCCTCTCCAGACGGGCTTTGGCTTCCCTAATCCCCTTATTGTTGGAAACCTCATTAGAAGGATCCTGGCAGACACCCGAGACACGACGCTTTGCGCTTTGTTTGGGCTGATCTGCAGTACCAAAAAACACATCCCGTTGAAACCCAACCACAAGAGCTGTTCTTGGAGATGGGGTTGGGGGCATTGCTAGAAGCATCCTTGTTTGGCCACATCCAGAATCATCATATGTCACCACGGCTATTTCCTGGCAAGTTCATGTCATAGTCCTTGTTGTTGTTCAGTCGCACAGTCGATTCCGACTCTTGGCGACTCTATGGACCATTGCCCTCCAAGCACCTCTGTCCTCCACCGTCCTCCTAAGCTCGCCTAGCTCTGTGCCCACTGCATCTACCACCATCATCCATCCATCCATCCATCTCATCTTTGGATGCCCCCTTCTTCTTTTGCCCTCCACCATTCCCAGCATCAAGTGAATCCTCCCTTCTCATTTGGTCCTTAAATGGAAGTAAACAAAATCCAGCCATGGGATCCATCCAGAAATTCAAACAAATGTAGGAGTGAGACGATACCATAGCTGTCAAGTATCCCGTATTGGCCAGGAAAACCCCTTATTTTACCCTCTTTCCTGCCGTCATCCCGTATTAATTAGACTGCAATGCCCATTGCCGCCATTGGAGGGCAGCACAGGATAAGCATAGCTGTCAAGTATCCCTTATTGGCCGGGAAATTTCCCTTATTTCCTAATCCCAAACTTGACAGGTATGCCTCTCACACCTCCTTGGCTTCATCATCTTCCAGTCTGTCACTAGCAAAAGAGTGACTCCTAGCTCAGTGCAAACACAGGGGGGGGGGGCGGCATTGCAACTCAAACCCCGGCCTCCATCCAGGCACATTTTGCTTCCGCTTCCAGGAGCGATGACGGTGATGTGGGCCGGACAAATTGGCATCAGGGGCTGGATCTGGCCTACAGGCCATAGTTTGGGCACCCCTGATTTAATGGCATCTTAAAATCTGTCTCATCCTGTTGCAAAACAGATTGCAAGGCACGTTTTACTTCTGCTTCCGGTGGGAAGAACCATGTGACCGACCTGCTGAACCACATCACTGGCCCACTGAACCAGGCCCGCAGCCTGAAAAGTTCGGCCAGCCCTACAGTAGGCAGATGAATAGGCAAGGTGTGTTTTCTGTTCCTACACTTCTTCTTTTCTGGGTTTCTGATTAAACTGCTTTTCCAAGGATGCTTTCCCCCCCTCTTTCTTTCTCCTGTCCAGCATCACTTCCTGCTTCTCCCATCACTTCCTGGCTTTTCCACAACATCTGGGCACACCTGTTCAGACAGAACGCTAGTCAGCCAGGTCTAGGGTTCTTGCCTCCTGCGCAGTCTCTTTTGAATGGAGCCTGTGAAGAAATAAATGTATGTTTTCTGTTAAGGGATTGCAGTGGCTCAAGTGGCTAAGACGCTGACTGGGAGGCGGAAGGTCAGCAGTTCGATTCCTGAGTACTGCAGGACAGAATGAGCTCCCGTCTTTGTCCCAGCTCCTGCCAACCTAGCAGTTCGAAAGCAAGAAATTACAAGGAGATAAATAGGGACCACTTCGGTGGGAAGGTAACGTTCCATGCACTTTGGTGTCTAGTCATGCCTGCCACATGACCATGGAAACGTCTGCAGCAGCAGACAGCGCTGGCTCTTCGGCTTTGAAACAGAGATGAGCACTGCACCCTAGAGTAGGATACGACTGGCTTTTGAGCAAGGGAAACCTTTACTTACTTTCTGTTTCAAAAACTTTCACAGAAGCGGATCCTGTTTAAAAGTACAGCCTGAGCCTGCAGTCGCCTTTATTTATAATGCTGTTAAGGCTCTTCCCATGGCTGGAAGACACAAAGAATTCTGTCTCCTGCAAATAAGCCGTACTTACATCTAAATTCTATTAATGCTATCTTGTCTGCAGCGGCTTAGTGGTTAAGATACTAAGCTTAACGGCTGGAAGGTTGGCAAGTCAGCAGTTCGAGACGCGAGTGCTACGTGAGAGAGTGAGTGCGTGTCATCCGTCCAAGCTCCTGCCAACCTAGCAGTTCAAAAGCAAGAAATTGCAAGTAGATAAATAGGTACTATTTAGGAGGGAAAGGTAACAGTTTTGGCATCTAGCCGCGCCTGCCAAGTGACCAGGAAAACGTCTGCAGATGCAAACTATGCCGGCTCTTTGGCTATAAACAGAGATGCACACCGATCCCTAGAGTCGGACACGACTGGCTTGACATGTACTAGTGCTATCTTGGAAGATGCTGTGCCCTGGTTCAAAAACTGAACAGGGGTGGGTTGCGGGAGAGGAGAATTATTATTATTATTTTTTGGGTGTGCCCAGGGTGTCTTAAGACCCCCTTCTCAAATGAGTGGCCCAGTCATACACCTCCTTGCACATGAACCATGGCACTCCAGGTGTTCTTGAACTTCAATTCTCAGAAGTGGCGGAAACAGCCGTAAACGCAGACGCGGCTGTCGTAAATGTGTTTTACATGGATGCATTTTACGGCGGGGGGGGGCACCAGTCCGGCCCACTAAACTGTCTGAGGGAGCGTGACCCGGCCCACAGCTTTAAAAGGTTGAGAACGCCTGTTCTAAGCGGTTGCTGAACATCATTAGAAGCAAATTAAAAACAATAAAGGCACCCTATTGAGCGCAATAAATCCACTTTTCCCAGCAGGAACAATGGGGAACAACCAGCAAGCATTTGGCCAGGAAAGGACAAGGATGCCTCCTTCCCGTTTCCCAGAAGCACCAACCGTCCCTTTGTGTTGTTGTTGTTGTCATAACAACAACCAAAACAACAACACAATTCTGAAAGGCTTTTATGGCACCTCAGAGGACAAAAGTTTCCAAACCTCTTCGCCTTTGTAACTTTGCATTTTATTCCAGCTTCCAGTTTCTGCTCTCTCCGGGAACCTTGCGCATGCCTTTCTCACGGCGCCGTTTCTGGCCCATCCAGGGGCCTTCCCTGAATTCGTGCCAGAGCAGCTTTACATGAGCAAAGCTGTTCTTTTCCAGCACTAGAAGACGTGGTCAACGGAGGCCACGGATCTCTGTCCGGAAAATATAGTGGCCAAGTGGCCCAAAGCAGAGAGGAGACAACCACATGCTTACTCCAAAGGTGGGGGAAATTCCCTGCTGGGTGGAAGATTCTACCCAATGCTCTCCAAAAAAAGTAACTTCTCCAAGTCCCAGTCTGCAACTTATATCTTGCTGCATCCATGCATAGTTACAACCATCAACCACCTACTGTTGTGTCTGCTTTTGATTCCCAATAACACTATGCGCTCCGGTGTCTACTCATGCCTGCCACATGACCACGGAAACGTCTGCAGAAGCAGACAGTGCTGGCTCTTTGGCTTTGAAACAGAGATGAGCACTGAACCTTAGAGTCGGATACGACTGGCTTTCGAGCAAGGGAAACCTTTACCTTTACCACTATGTATAGGGTTAAGATGCTGGACTTGATGACTGGAAGGTCGGTAGGTCAGCCATTCAAGACCTGAGTGCTGCAGGATGGAGTGAGCTCCCATCTCTGTCCCAGTTCTTGCCAAACTAGCAGTTTGAAAGCAAGAAACTGCAAGTAGATAAATAGGTAAATAAAATAAGATGAGCACTGCACCCTAGAGTCGGATACAACTGGCTTTCGAGCAAGGGAAACATTTACCTTTACCACTATGTATAGGGTTAAGATGCTGGACTTGATGACTGGAAGGTCGGTAGGTCAGCTGTTCAAGACCTGAGTGCTGCAGGATGGAGTGAGCTCCCATCTCTGCCCCAGCTCCTGCCAAACTAGCAGTTTGAAAGCAAGAAACTGCAAGTAGATAAATAGGTAAATAAAATAAGATGAGCACTGCACCCTAGAGTTGGATACGACTGGCTTTCGAGCAAGGGGAACATTTACCTTTACCTAAATAGTTACCACTTCTGTGGGAAGGTAAAACAGCGTTCCATGTGCTCCGGTGTCTATTCATGCCTGCCACATGTCCACGGAAACATCTTCAGATGCAGACAGCACTGGCTCTTTGGCTGTAAACGGAGATGAGCACTGAACCCTAGAGTCGGATACAACCGGCTTTCAAGCCAGGGCGGCCTTGACCTTATGCTGTACGTATATAACATCAAGTGTAAACTACTTATGCCATTAAATAAATGCAGCTCAATAATTAGTAAGCACAGACTGACTAGATCCAACAACAGCCAGCTGGGGGAAAGACAATGCAGTGCAGCAATTACAGTGTCACACTGGGGATTCTGGGAGTTGTAGTGCCAAAAGTTATTTATTCCCAAGATCCAGCTTGTCTACCACTACACCTCAGTGCCCACTGGACTTTATTTTTTCACTGTTTAAGCAACGGGATGAAACGTCAACGACTACACTGGGAAGAAACAAAACAAAACAAAAACTGACATTTTTATTACTTTAGGAAATCCTTTCATTGAGAGCAGGGAAGGAAATATTGGCAACCTTATCTCCCGAAGTCTCAGGGATCGTCTCTACAGATTGGCTTGGAGTCCCCATGTGCTGCTTCCACTACTGTTTCTTGGGAAAACAACAAACAGGAAAAGATCTCAGAGGAAGGAGGAAGGAAAGGAGCCCCTGAATAGCAATCCGCATGTAGAGCTTGACAAGGCAGAAGAGGCAAAACACATTGGGGAGGCACCTACCTGTCTTTCTTCCCTTCCTGATCACTTACAGGTGACTTCAAACATGAGTTAGTGTATGCATTTACCTACATGGCTTCTTCCCCTGCTTTTGCAACCCCAGTTCCTTTTAAGTGGAGACCCCAGAAAATGAGGCTGAGAGAAAGAGAGCGCTTTTCAATCTTCTTCTTCTAGTGCCGTATCCAATTCCAAATATTGGCAATCATCCTGGCCATCACCCATGAAGACTGTCCTGGGAACCATATAATGCTGTAACCTTCCATTGGCCATCCGCACTGCAATGTGACACCCATAGTACCACTGATCCAGTTCCGTGAATCACTTTCTGGTCCTGAGCCCTTTTGGCACACAAAGTCCTTATCATCATCATCATCATCATCATCCGTAGGCCAGTAATGATGAACCTGCTGCCTTCCATCAAGATGGATTCATGTGGGATTCGGGGTGCACAGAAATAATCCCCTCAAAGATTGTGGTGTTTTTGACCCACAATCGGGTGCACCCTGGTAGCAAGGGTAACAACCCTTGTGTTGCCGGCTAATCTTTCTCACACTAGGTTGGGTGGAAGGAACTGCAGAATAGACTCACCAAAAGGTGCCTTCATTTTGGATGGCCAGCAAGTCGGCAGTTCGAGACCCGGGTACTGCATGACAGATTGAGTGCTCGTCTCTGTCCCAGCTATTGGGGACAAGAAATGAGCCTCATTTGGGCCTCCCCTGAGCGGAGTTTCTCTGGCAAAAAATCCTTTCAACCCAGAATAATTTCTGACACTAAATTATTATTTATTTTGCCAGTTTCACCTCTGGCCTAGACACGGAAGAAGAAGAAGAGGGATTTGATCCACTTGGGAATCACCCAAGGCCATTAGTCCTCAGAGTTGCTTGTGTTGCGTCGCTGGCAGTAGGCTCTACTCCAGGGCTCCCTCAACCTGGCTCTCCAGATGTTCCTGGACTTCAATTTCCAGAAGTCCAAGTCAGCACACCTGTTGAACATCTGGAGAGCCAGATTTGAGGACCTTTGGTCTACTCTATTACCATAGCAGGAGAAGGCTTCTTATGCTCTGTCTGCCATGCACCACAAACTCCCGCTGCACTCAACGGTGTGGCATTGTCAATGCTGCCGGTTCCTCAAGGGCTTTCCCCTTTCCTGTGCCTCAAATGAAACAATGGGAGTCGGATAAAAGCAAGGTCAATTAGTCACCTAATGGCCATCTCCCCCCCCCCCCCGCAGGCCTCCCCCTTAAACCCCCCCCACCCCCTCTAAAACCCAGGCAGGCTTTCAAAGGAGAGGAAGGCAGATGGCCATTGAGTGATGTGGAGAGGTGGAAGTGTGCCCAAGGCTTTGGGATGCAAGCCTGGGTTCCTCCCTTCCTCCCACTGGCTTTGAATAAACCGGAGAGGGCGATATGGCTTGCTTGCGCTCTGGGCCTCCCATCAACAGCTGGGCTGTTGTCAATAAATCCCTGCGGTCATGTAAACAGTTTGCACAAAATGCATAACCTTCCATCCTCAAGATGAATGGCCTCCAGTGGGAAGGCCTGGGTTGTGTTTCTAAAGAAGCAGCCGCTCCTCTCCAGCTGTGATTTTGGGGAGAAATAAAAGAAGAGCCGAGAGGAGGCGAAAGGGACGCACAAATCACGGGACTGAGAGATGGGAGCGCAACCAAAGGGGACAGAACGGTCCAAGTCACCCGCAAGACAAAAGCAAGTCGGCTTGGTGCATTTCACTTCACATCAGTGGATTTCCATTACAGGCAACGCCACTTTGACAAGGGGCTGCAGTGGCTCGAGTGGCTAAGACACTGACTGGGAGGCGGAAGGTCAGCACTTCGATTCCCGAGAACTGCAGGACGGACTGAGCTCCCGTCTTTGTCCCAGCTCCTGCCAACCTAGCAGTTCGAAAGCAAGACATTGCAAGTAGATAAATAGGGACTGCTTCGGTGCAGAAGGTAAACAGCGTTCCGTGCACTAGTCATGCCTGCTAGTCTAGTCATGCCTGCTACATGACCAGGGAAACGTCTGCAGAAGCAGACAGTGCTGGCAATTCGGCTTTGAAATAGAGATGAGCACTGAACCCCAGAGTCGGATACGACTGGCCTTCGAGCAAGGGAAACTTTTACCTTTATCACTTTGACATCAGCATTTTTCTGGTGTTAAAAGCGGTTGGATGGAGGAACGGACAGCCTCAGAAGATGGCAGGCTCCCGATTGCTGGTGGTTTTGTCAAAGAGCCTGGATGATGATGATGATGACAATGGTGATCACCTGAAAACTAGCACTACAAAGGGTCCTGCCAAAGTGGGTCATCAAACTCCCCATGGAAACCTCAATAGAGATGATGGTGATGGTGATGGTGGTGATGACAATGATGATCACCTGAAAACTAGCACTGCCAAAGGGTCCTGCCAAAGTGGGTCATCAAACTCTCCATGGAAACCTCAATAGAGATGATGGTGATGGTGATGATGATGATGATGACCACCTGAAAACTAGCACTACCAAAGGGTCCTGCCAAAGTGGGTCATTAAACTCTCCATGGAAACCTCAATAGAGATGATGGTGATGGTGATGATGACAATGATGATCACCTGAAAACTAGCACTGCCAAAGGGTCCTGCCAAAGTGGGTCATCAAACTCTCCATGGAAACCTCAATAGAGATGATGGTCATGGTGATGATGATGACCACCCGAAAACTAGCACTGCCAAAGGGTCCTGCCAAAGTGGGTCATCAAGCTCTCCATGGAAACCTCAATAGAGATGATGGTGATGGTGATGATGATGATGACCACCTGAAAACTAGCACTGCCAAAGGGTCCTGCCAAAGTGGGTCATCAAGCTCTCCATGGAAACCTCAATAGAGATGATGGTGATGGTGATGATGATGATGACCACCTGAAAACTAGCACTGCCAAAGGGTCCTGCCAAAGTGGGTCATCAAACTCTCCATGGAAATCTCAATAGAGATGATGGTGATGGTGATGATGACAATGATGACCACCTGAAAACTAGCACTGCTAAAGGGTCCTGCCAAAGTGGGTCATCAAACTCTCCATGGAAACCTCAATAGAGATGATGGTGATGGTGATGATGACAATGATGATCACCTGAAAACTAGCACTGCCAAAGGGTCCTGCCAAAGTGGGTCATCAAACTCTCCATGGAAACCTCAATAGAGATGATGGTGATGGTGATGATGATGACCACCTGAAAACTAGCACTGCCAAAGGGTCCTGCCAAAGTGGGTCATCAAGCTCTCCATGGAAACCTCAATAGAGATGATGGTGATGGTGATGATGATGATGACCACCTGAAAACTAGCACTGCCAAAGGGTCCTGCCAAAGTGGGTCATCAAACTCTCCATGGAAACCTCAATAGAGATGATGGTGATGGTGATGATGATGACCACCTGAAAACTAGCACTGCCAAAGGGTCCTGCCAAAGTGGGTCATCAAGCTCTCCATGGAAACCTCAATAGAGATGATGGTGATGGTGATGATGATGATGACCACCTGAAAACTAGCACTGCCAAAGGGTCCTGCCAAAGTGGGTCATCAAACTCTCCATGGAAACCTCAATAGAGATGATGGTGATGGTGATGATGACAATGATGACCACCTGAAAACTAGCACTGCTAAAGGGTCCTGCCAAAGTGGGTCATCAAACTCTCCATGGAAACCTCAATAGAGATGATAGTGATGGTGACGCTGATGATGATGACCACCTGAAAACTAGCACTACCAAAGGGTCCTGCCAAAGTGGGTCATCAAACTCTCCATGGAAACCTCAATAGAAATGATGGTGATGGTGATGATGATGACCACCTGAAAACTAGCACTGCCAAAGGGTCCTGCCAAAGTGGGTCATCAAACTCTCCATGGAAACCTCAATAGAGATGATGGTGATGGTGATGATGATGATCACCTGAAAACTAGCACTACCAAAGGGTCCTGCCAAAGTGGGCCATCAAACTCTCCATGGAAAACTCAACAGAGATGATGGTGATGGTGATGATCATCATCATCTCTATTGAGGTTTCCATGGAGAGTTTGATGACCCACTTTGGCAGGACCCTTTGGTAGTGCTAGTTTTCAGGTGATCATCATCATCACCATCACCATCATTTCTATTGAGGTTTCCATGGAGAGTTTGATGACCCACTTTGGCAGGACCCTTTGGCCGTGCTAGTTTTCAGGGGATCTTCAATGCAACTGCTTTGAACCCTCAACCTGAACCTCTCCAAACAGTATCTAAAGAGGAGTCTGCCATCATCCTTACTACAACCACCTACTGCAGTGGCTTAGGGGTTAAGATTACCGGAAGGTCGGCAGATCAGCAGTTCAAGACCCGAGTGCTGCACGATGGAGTGAACTCCAATCCCCTGCCCCAGCATCTGCCAACCTACCAGTTCGAAAGCTGGAAACTGCTAGTAGATAAATAGGTACTGGTTCAGCTGGAACGGTAACAGAATTCTGTGCACCCCAGTCATGCCACATGACCATGGAAATGTCTGCAGATGCAAATGTCTCTTTGGCTGCCAATGGAGAAGAGCACTGGTCCCTAGAGTTGGACACGGCTGGCTTTTGAACAAGGGAGATCTTTACCTTGACCTTTCTATGTACAATTATTTGTTCAGGAGGCCATTGAGGAAGTTCACATTGTCTCCCTCTCACGGGGACATACATAAATGCACAAATATTACTGCACAACTGTTACATTTAGTCTCCATATCAAGACTCCAGTGGAGTTACCCATAAAGCTGAGGAAAGGGGAAGCCAGTAGGGAAAGAGTGAGGCTTAATGTAAGATGCATTAACTCAATAAAGGAAGCCAGAGAGTTGAGTTTGCAAAAGCCTCCACGATGGGACCCTTGTCCAGCTCACACGATCGCCATAAATAGAGGAACAGAGAACACAGAGCATGACATCAGAAGGTTCCGCCCCATGACATCACAACATCCCACTCCTGGGATGTCATCACTAACAAAGGGACTCCAGTTTTGGCCCCGAAATGAGCTGCCATCTCCTGGGAATCCTTCTTTGAAAAGGAGAAGGAAGCTTGACAGTTTCCGATGCATTGGGGATTCCCTGGATCTATTCACTCAGCGCAAGCAAAGGAGCTCAAGAAACAGGAATGAAATGCGCCACCCCACAATCCGGAGCAAAAAGCCTATTTAAGTTTATCATGGACTGGGGCGTGCATGCGCGCTTGCGCGAGAGTGGGGGTCTAAGTCAGCCAAATCCAGTGGGCAGCACATCTGGAGAGAAATGCATAAAGATGGGGTTTTGAATGTTTCGGTCAACGGGGGCGAGGTCTCAAAATCCTCAACAAGCAGGCATAACATGCCACTTGTGACATTTGAAGCCCACAGCAGAAACATGGCACAAACCCAAGGAAAGGCCGGCGCGGGCCAAGGGCAGGACACGATAGCCCAGAAAATATTTCCGAACCATCAGCTTTCACAGCGAAGCGTTTGGAGTCGGAAAAACGTCAGCTCAGATCAACAGAAGTGGAGTTTTGACATTGCAGAGTCTCCTCAAAGGGTTTGAGTGGTGTGCCCACCAGGAGGGAGGGATAAAAATGCGCATAAATAAATAAATAAATAAATAAATAAATAAATAAATAAATTTGACCCCAAGAAAAGTGTCAGCTTGAATGTTTCAGAGGATATTTCTCTCGTTTCCCCACCCAACCCCTGAATACAAGCAGACCTTGTTCTGAAAGCAGAAGACACCAGAGGGGATGGGACCACTGTCTCTTGGGCTGGATCGCTTGGGTACTCCTCCACCTGGAGACCTCCAGTAGGCGGGCTGGGCTGGGTGGGTGGGTGGGTAATGGGACCTGCTGTCCCATATACCAAGATCGGGAAGGTTAGGTTAGGTCCGTGGCCCCTCCGGGAAGAGAAGGAAGCGCAGGGCCAGCTCCCTGCCTAGAGGAGCCATGGGTGGGTCTGCACTTTGGCACTCCAGATGTTCTTGGACTTCAATTCCCAGAAGCCCAAGCACTCTCTGAATCCACACAAATGGGTTTACTGCAATTCATCTGGCCCGCACTGCCCTCGTCGCTCCTGGAAGCGGAAGTAAAATGCACCTGTACAGTTAAGACTCTTCCAGGTTAACTCCGGGCGCATTACAAGATGGGGGATACTTGGCTCAGTAATATTACAAGCGAGGAGGATCTTGGAATTGTTGATCACAGGTTAAGTATGAATCAACTGTGTGATGTGGCTGCAGAAAAGGCCAATGCTGTTTTAGGCTGAACTAACAGAAGTCTAGTCTCCAAAACCCATGAGGTACCACTAGTCCCCCCCCCCCCCCAACAAATTACACCCCACCTAGGGTTCTGTGTCCAATACTGGGCTATGCATTTTGAGGAAGATGCAAATAAATTCGAGCAGGTACAGAGAAGGGCAAGAAAGTTGATCAGAGGACTAGAAACCAAACCATAAGGGGAAAGAGCGAAGGAACTGGGCATGTTTAGCCTTTGGGAAAAGGAGACTGAGAGGGGATATAGGACAGCACTCTTCAAATACCTGAAAGATAATGAAAAAGAGGAAGGGAAGGGCCTGTTAGAGAACACCCCAGAATGTCACCCCAGAATGTAGGATGCATAAGTGGAACTCCAGATAACGTCCAAACTTGGTTCCACAAGTATGGACATTGTCCGGATTTGGACGTAATTCGCCTCATCACCGGATATCGCTAAAAAAAACCCCGCTTTCCCCCAAACCAAGCCCCAGCTTGGTTTGGGGGAAAGCGGGCGCTCACCCGTGGCCCTCTGGGAAGAGAAGGAAGCGCATGGCCAGCTCCCTGCCCAGAGGAGCCCCAGGTGGGTCTGCACTCCCCCGCTGCACCTCCGGGCAAGGAGCCGGCCACGTTGTCCGGATATGACATTATCAAGACCAGACGTTATCAGGAGTTCCACTGTAATGGGCTGAAACTACAGGAAGGCAGACATTGGCAGTATATTAGGAGAAACATCTTAACGGTTAGAGCAATACAACAATGGGACCCACTGGTTTGAGAAGTGGTGAGCACACCAACACTGGCGGCATTCGAGAGAGAATTGGAAAGCAACCCTCCGTCAGATTTGCTTTGATTCGGATTCCTGCCTTGAGCAGATGGGGTTGGACTCGATGGCTTCTTAGCGCCCCCCCCCCCGATCCGATTGAGGTATTCTAAGTTTCTATAAGGCAATTAATGCATTTTAAATTCATTTGAGTGGCCCTGGGCTAGCAACACCGTCCCAGGGCATCCCCCAGAAAAAGAAAATGGAAATCTCTTTCTGCGCATTCTCTCCCAAGAAAACCCTAGAAAGAGTTTGCCCTAAGTAAGAATCATTATGTGTACCCTGACCTTGCTTTCCTGGCCTGGAGGAAGAAGCTTCTGGTCTTAACTTCATTAACAAAGATGCAATTATCTTGAAGGAATTCAATAACCCTCTGGGCCAGGCAGGGCTGCCATCAGTTGGGGGGGGGCATCAGGACTTCCCTCCCGGGCCCGGAGATAATGGGGGCCCGGCGGCGATGGGAAACCACTGTTGTACACATGCGCAAACAAACCACGCATCCGCAGAAAACCATAGGGGCGTGGAACCGCCGGGAAACCACTGTTCTACGCATGCGCAAACAAACCGCACATGTGCAGAAAACCATAGGGGCGTGGCCAAAATGGAGAGGGCGCATACTGGGCCCAGAAATTTCTGATGCCGGCCCTGGGGCCAGGACTTTTTGGTCAGGGTGACCTTCCCATTTGTGGCTTTTCTCCAAACCCACCTTCTGGGAGTATGTGGAGGGGACATGGCCTGGCTTGTTGTGACAAGTTCATCTGATGCCACATTCCTACATGTGAGTCCCCGGGGTGAAACAAAACATGAGAATCATTCTGCACACAAAAGATAAACAGCTCCTGCAGAGAGAGTTACAGGAATCAGGAGAATGCGACGGATCTTCCCTAATTTGGCAGCCGTCTCTGACTCCGTTCCTAATTAGTATCGCTACCTTTCTAATCTTGGCAGGCAATGCTGGAAAGCATCTCAAGGGGAAGGAGACTCCAGGAACTCAACACTCTTTCGATTGCAGAGCATCTTGCTTCCACGTCACGATGACCATTGACCAGGCTTGCTGGTTGGGAGGTCTGAAATCAAGTGCAACTTGGTGCAAACTAGGCAGTAAGTAAAGGGAAAGGTTTCCCTTAGAACATAAGAAGATCCTTGCTGGAAGAGGCCACAGGAGCCCATGATCCAGTCCAGCATTCTGTCTCACACAGTGGCTCACCATGTGCTTCAGGGTATTATTCTTCCCAAGGAGATGCCTTCTTCACCTGCTTAGGATTCCTGCCTGGAAATGGCATTGAGAGATATCCTGCCTATCTCTCCAACCCAGAGGTTGTCCTTAGGCACATCCATAATTATAGCCATTGATCCCCTTGTCCTCCATGAACTTGTCTAATCCTTTCTTGAAGCTGTCAAGACTGACAGCTGTCACCACTTCTTCTGGAAGGGAGGGAGTTCCCTTGCTCGAAAGCCAGTCGTATCTGACTCTAGGGTTCAGTGCTCATCTCTGTTTCAAAGCCGAAGAAGAGCCAGCGCTGTCTGCTTCTGTAGACATTTCCATGGACACATGGCATGCATGCCTAGCCACCAGAGTGCATGGAATGCTGTTTACCTTCCCACCGAAGTGGTCCCTATTTATCTCCTTGCAACTTCTTGCTTTCAAACTGCTAGATTGGCAGGAGCTGGGACAGATGATGGGAGCTCACTCCGTCGTGTAGCACTCGGGTCTCGAACTGCTGACCTGCCAACCTTCCAGTCATCAAGTTCAGCCTCTTAACCACTAAACCACCGCAGTCTTGGTAAACTAGACGGTACCAATTTCGTGTAGCAAACGTTCCTCCTCCCATAAAGAGAGAGCTTGTCTCCTGGCACCTGCTCTTTGGAGTCTCACAAGCTGTGAAGTCTTAAGGTCACACATAGGCTGCCGAAGAGATGCTTAACCAGCAGCCCAAACATTAGGGTCACCTTTGGAAAGGTAAGAGGTCTCTTTCTTCTAATTTCCTCTCGCCAGTGGGAAGCTGACCCCCGGATCTGTTCCCCTACATCAGTGGTTCCCAGAGTGGGGCATACGCCCCATGAAGGACTTCAGTTCCCAGAAGCCTAAGTCAGTACACTAGCTGACCAGTGCTTTCGGGAATAGACTTAGGCTTCTGGGAATTGAAGTCCACAAACGAAAGTTTGGGAAACACTGCCCTACATGAACTTCAAAAATGTTATGGGATGGAGACACCAAGGGCCAAAATCCAGAGCTTGGCAATTTCCTGAACTTGTCTCAGCGCAAATGTGCAGCTGAACTGTAGCCGCCGGAGACCAGAGTTCCAGACTTGGCTTTCTAAAAGGATATCTGCACATTGTTCATCATTATTCTGGCATCTGGTTTGCAACTTTCATGGCTTCGCTGACACAAGTCTTTTGTTACATAACACATTATTCATACGTTTCATAGTCATTGCTAGGGATCTGGCGTTTCATTATTATTATTATTATTATTTTTTTGGGGGGGGGACTTCAAGTATTCTGTATATCAGGGGTGCCCAAATTTTTCAGGACATGGGTCGATCATGTGGTTCAGCGGGCCAGACACATGATTCCTCCCACCGGAAGCGGAAGTAAAACACGCCTTGCAATCTGTCTTGCAACAGGATGAGATAGATTTTAAGCTGCCATTTTCCCTGCTGAAAGCAGGGGGTGCTCAAACTATGATCCATGGGCCGGATCCAGCCCCTGACACCAATTCATCCAGCCGTCATCACTCCCGGAAGCAGAAGTATGCCCTCTTTGCTTCTGCTTCCAGGAGCGACGAGGATGGTGCGGGCTGGATGATCTGGCATCAGGGGCTAGATCCGGCCCATGGGCCGCAGTTTGGCCACCCCTGCTGTATATCTACTTCCACCTGCATTTGCTTCCTCCATTTTCCAAAGGAGGCCAGACTGCATTCAGCACCTGACAGGGCATGGAAAGGGACCACAAGGCCAGGCTCCCTCCCCAGCTTTGGGCTGCAACAGCCCAGGGGAAATCTGCGTGTTCCAGCTGTCCGCTCTGAAGCAGAGCGCTTCTGACATTTCTGAACTTTCCGAGCAGAAGCCTGACATAACCTTCAGTTCCCAGGATGCGGCGGATTATGGGAAACAGGCAGCCACGTGTTCTAAGGCTCTAAGAAGAATTGTGAAGTGACAGCACATGCATGCGCACAACTCAAATGCCCCACGATGCACCTTCCCTTGCAAAGACCTCTCCACGTTCTGACGCATATCCTGAGAGGCTGAGAGCCAAGCACGGCGCAGACGGCCGGGGGTGTGTGTGTGCTATGCTTGAAAGCAAGAGTGATTGCACTTATATACCACCCCATAATGCTTAGTGCACACTCTGGGCGTTTTATAGGTAATTAGCATTTTGCCCCCAACCTACTCCACAAGTAGCCAGGGATCTGTGGCCACTCTAAAGCCAGGCATCTGGAGGGCATCAGTCTGGGAAAGCCTGGTTTCCAATGCAAACAATAGCAATTCCTAAGAACATAAGAACATAAGAACAGCCTTGCTGGAACAGGCCACAGCCCATCCAGTCCAGCATTCTGTCCCACACAGTGGCTCACCATTTCCTTCAGGGTATTCCCAAGCAGATGCCTTCACCTGCTTAGGATTCCCTGGAAATGATATTGAGAGATATCCTGCCTATCTCTCCAACCCGGAGGTTGTCCTTAAGTATCCATAATTATAGCCATTGATACTCTTCTCCTCCATGAACCTGTCTAATCCTTTCTTAAAGCTGTCAAGACTGACAGCTGTCACCACTTCTTCTGGCAGGGAGTTCCATAGACCAGTAATCCTCTGGGTGAAAAAGTACTTTCTCTTATTTGTTTGAGAATTAGTACCCAAAAGTTTCATCGAGTGTCCCCTAGTTCTAGTGTTATGCGATAGGGAAAACAGTTTTTCCTTATCTACTTTGTCCACACCGTGCATGATTTTATAAACTTCAATCAGGTCACCTCTTAGACGCCGTCGTTCAAGAGTGAAAAGGCCCAACCGTTGCAGCCTCAGATGGTAAGGAAGGTGTTCCAGTCCCCTCATCATCATTCTGGTTGCCCTCCTTTGCACTTTTTCCAGCTCCATAATATCCTTCTGGAGGTTTGGCGACCAGAACTGTACACAGTATTCCAGATGGGGCCTCACCATAGATTTATAAAGGCAAAATGACACTCGCTGACTTATTTTCTATACCCTTCCTAATGATCCCTAGCATTGAGTTTGCTTTTTTCACTGCTGAGGCACACTGGGTTGACACCTTCATTGAGTTGTCCACCAGGACACCAAGGTCCCTTTCCTGGTTTGTCTCAGAGAGTTCAGACCCCATCAGTTTATAAATGTAATTGGGGTTCTTTGAACCAACATGCATCACTCTGCACTTACTAATGTTGAAACTCATTTGCCACTGTTTTGCCCACTCCCCCAGTGTCGAGAGATCCCTCTGGAGCTCCTCACAATCTCTCACAGTTTTCACTACCCTGTATAATTTAGTGTCGTCAGCAAATTTGGCTACCTTGCTTTTTACTCCTACCTCTAGATCATTTATGAAGAGGTTGAAAAGCAGGGGTCCCAGTACTGAACCTTGGGGAACCCCACTCTTTACTTCCTTCCACTTGGAGAAGTGTCCATTTAGTGCTACCCTCTGTTTCCTGTCCCTTAGCCAGTTGCTGATCCAGGACAAGACCTGTCCCTTTATTCCATGACTGGTAAGTTTATTCAAGAGCCTTTGGCGTGGGACCTTGTCAAAAGCCTTCTGAAAGTCCAGATAAACAATGTCTACTGGATCCCCCTTATCCACATGCTTGTTGACACTCTCAAAAAATTCCAACAGATTAGTGAGGCATGATTTGCCCTTGCAAAAGCCATGTTGGCTCTCCTTTCCTCTTCTATCCCATTCCATAGTGCCATGTGCCCCCTTTGGGAGCTCCGCAAGGTAATTAGCATCCTGCCCCCAACACGCTGGCCACTCATTTTACCAACTTTGGAAGGATGGAAGAGGCTGGGTCAACCGTGATACCCATCAGGATCGAACTCACAACCTTTGGGCTGCAGGACAGCAGTTTAACCCTTGTGTCACCAGGGCTCTATAATGAGAGGTTGTTTACCTGTAACTATTGTTCTTCTTTGTGGTCACCTGTGAATCCACATAAGAACAGCCTTGCTGGAAGAGGCCACAGGAGCCCATGATCCAGTCCAGCATTCTGTCTCCCACAGTGGCTCACCATTGGCTTCAGGGTATTATCCCCAAGCAGATGCCTTCACCTGCTTAGGATTCCCTGGAAATGGCATTGAGAGATATCCTGCCTATCTCTCCAACCCGGTTGTCCTTAAGTATCCATAATTATAGCCATTGATACTCTTGTCCTCCATGAACTTGTCTAATCCTTTCTTGAAGTTGTCAAGACTGACAGCTGTCACCACTTCTTCTGGCAGGGAGTCCCATAGACCAGGGATCCTCTGGGTGGAAAAGTACTTTCTCTTATTTGTTTGAGAACATGAATGGGTTTACTCCCATTGGGCTGCTGGGCAGAGGGGTGGGGTGAACTCTGTGCTGGGGCAACAGCACGTGCGCCCACAGAGTGTGCCATAGGTTTGCCACCACAGCTATAGGGTGTCGGTATCTTTGAAGGAAGGAAGTCGGTGATCACATTTTAAATGCCTCTGGAGAGTCCTTTTCTCTTATGATGGGTTCCCAGGATGACGCAATACAAGTACACTCAGCATCGCATTAGCACGCTGAGCCAAAATGCATCAGCAGCAGAAAGCCATGCTGCAGCTTTTCCAGGATGCCCTCTTTAAACTAGCAATGGGGGAAAAGACATGCTCAAATGATCAACAGCATGGTATGAACTTCCCAAAGATGCAAAATCACCACGCCAGCCAGGTTCAGCCTGGAGGCCAGAGAGGCAAAGTAGACAAGTTTTGTTTTCTGCAGCTCCAGAGAGGAGGATTGACAGTAATGGATTGAAATGACAAGAAAGGAGGTTTGGACTAAGCCCATGCCCCCCTGAATCCAGACAAATGGGTTTGCTGCTATTCATCCGGCCCATGCCGCCCCTGTCACTCCTGGAAGTGGAACTAAAATGTGCCCAGCTGGATGAATCGCAGTAAACCCATTAGTGTGGATTCATGGGGACATGGGCTTCTGGGAATTGAAGTCCAAGAACATCTGGAGTGCCAAGGTTCACCATCACAGGTCTAGATTAACATTCTGGCCAGCCAAATCACCACCAGCCAGACAACTGGCCACAAGTAGAAATGAGAATATGGTGTTTACTTATGAACTAACCAGTGGAAATCCCTGCAAAATTGAGTGTCAAAATCCAAAACAGATGAAATCTTCCATGCTTCTGTTCCTAGACACATCGTGGTGGTAGCTTTGGTAAGATCAAATCATGCAAAATCAGCCATGTTCAAGAACATGGGCAGCTCATGGTGGTCAGTGAAATGGAGAAGATGCTACACCTGTGAAGTGGAATAGGTCAAGGGTTCATCCCTTCACACCTGGTCTCAGGTAATGGCTTCCCTGGGAAGCTACCTTGGCATCAGAAGAGACCTGCCGCAGGTGTCCAGTACATGCCTATCAACCCTCTCCCCCCCCCTTGCACAATTCACCACCAGCACTAGCTATGGTTGCCACAAAGACCTTAATGAGTTAATTAGGCATGAGGGAAGGATGCTCTCGGGTAACAGGGCTTTATTTATATGCCAGTAATTGAGTGGCATTTGTTTGATTTGTCTTTCCAAGATTTATGGGGATTTTATTTCTCTCCGTGTGGCGAGAGCAGAATATTAAAGGCGTGTCATTGATTTCCTTTGAGCACTGAATAGGGCAAAGGATGAAACTGATGTTCCGTTTAATGTGCTGCTCTGACAGATAATGAGACAGGACTGTCAGATGGGGGACAGGCACCGGGGTGGGCTTTGGCCGTCTTTACTTGCAGGGGACTGCGGTGGCTCAGTGGTTAAGATGCTAAACTCGATGACTGGAAGGTCGGCCGGTCAGCAGTTCGAGACCCAAGTGCTGCATGATGCAGTGAGCTCCCATCTCTGTCCCAGATCCTGCTGACTTAGCAGTCTGAAAGCAAGAAATTGCATGTAGATAAATAGGGACCACTTCAGTAGGAAAAGTAAACAGTGTTCCGTGCACTCCACTGTCTAGTCATGCCCTCCACATGTCCATGGAAATGTCTGCAGATACAGACAGCGCTGGCTCTTTGGCTATAAACAGAGATGATCACTGAACCCTAGAGTCGGATACGACTTGCATTTGAGCAAGGGTGACCTCCTTTACCTTACTTGCAGGGGGTCTAAATTCACGAGGAAACTCAGCTGCAACTTGCTCTACTAACAGGGAACAAGGCATGGGATCTGGACCTATGCAGGCTAGTCAAGCATCCTCTCAGTACCCTGGGGCTATGGTGGCTCAGTGGTTAAGAAGCTCGCCTTGTTAGCTGGAAGGCTGGCAAGTTGGCAGTTCAAGACCCGGGTTCTGCATGATGGATTGAGCGCCTGTCTCTGTCCCAGCTCTTGGGACATGAAAGGAGCCTCATTTGGGCATTCCCTGAGCAGAGTTTCTTCCACAAAAACCCTTCAATTCCCAGAAGCCCAAGTCTCTGTGAATCTACATAAATGGGTTTACTGTGCGTATGTGCAGTAAATCGATGCATGTGGATTCACAGAGACTTGGGCTTCTGGGAACTGAAGTCCAAGAGCAACTGGAGTGCCAAGGTTCACCCCCACGGGCATAGGTCCTCAAAATTAACTCTCCAGATGTTCTTGGACTTCAATTACCAGAAGCCCTTATATCGGCTTGGGCTTCTGGTAACTGAAGTACAATAACATCTGGAGAATCATATTTGTGGACCCCTGGCCTAGGTGATCCTAAGAGCAGTGGTAAAACTGCTGTACTACAGCCAGAAGGTTGTGAGTTCAATCCTGACCAGGGCTCAAGCTTGTCTCAACTTCTTCCATCCTTCTGAGGTTGGTAAAATGAGGATCCAGCATATTGGGGGCGAAATGTTCATTAACTAGTGAACGGCTTTGGGGCGGTATATATAAGTGTGATTGCTATTGCTAGGAGTCCTTTGAGATATGAAGTTATATGACTGTGAAACTTGGCACTCCAGGTGTTCTTGGACTCCAATTCCCAGAAGCCCAATTCCCCCGTGAATCCACATGAATAGGTTTACTATGCAGTAAACCCATTCGTGTGGATTCACAGAGACTTGGGCTTCTGTGAATTGAAGTTCAAGAACAGCTGGAGTGCCAGTAAACCCATTCGTGTGGATTCACAGAGACTTGGGCTTCTGTGAATTAAAGTTCAAGAACAGCTGGAGTGCCAAGGTCTGTTTATGTGAAGACCTGCATCTAGCTGCTCTCAGCTTGCGTCAAGAATAATGCGCTCCACCCCAGCCACCCCCAGAAAGACTTCTAAGACGTTAGAGCACAAACACAGGCTAGTGGGGAAAAAAACGAAGGATGTGATTTGATTACAAGAACTGTAAACAGTCCAAAGGCGTTGTTTCCAGCTCAGGGACTCTGGAAAGATGCTCGGCTAGCCAAGGGCAGTGGGAAAAGAGGGGATCCACCCCACACCCACACGCACCCATGGGAAACCACCGCCTCCGGTTCCCAACCCTAAGGCTTGTGTCTCTGCAGAAGCTTCGTCCGTTCCATCTTGGCATGGCCACCCACCCCTCCTGTGACTTCTCTATGCAAGAAAAGGAGATTTGACAATCAGGTTTAATGCTGGAGAACAAGCAGAGCCAAGGATTATCCATCAGCACAAAACCAATCCAATTAAGACGAGCAAAGCAGTCGCTGATCCGGGGAGAGTAACAGCAGCCACGGCCAAAGCCTGTGGAATCCAGAACCTGTTCCCATGAGCACCCATCAATGAGTGCAATTCAGACTGAGTCCATGTTCTGGATTAGCCTCCCTCCAAATGTGGGCTGGCAATCCTTCTCCAACACAGGTACCAAGAGAAAGGTGAGAGAGTAGGCCCAGGGAAGAGCACTTCCCCCCCCCTCTTGTCTCTTCTAGATCTACATGTAGATTGCTACTTAAGTCGCTCTCCCTTCCTTCCACCTCTGAGGTTACGTAACACTCTCTGGTTCTATCTATCTAACAAATGAGAATTGCAAAGAAAAACTTCACAAAATGTCCCCCCCACACATGTGCAAAAACAGCAACCATAATGAGATGTCAAAAGCGGATGGTACAACTTGGGTGCTAGAGCTGGGTTTGCTTGAAGAATTAAAAAGGAATTCTAATGACTTTTTGAAACCTAATCACAACAAAGTCTGAGATGCAGTACTGTATATTTTTCAGCCCAAGTGGGACATCCGTGATAGAGAGGAATTGGCTTCAACTAAACAGTCTCTAAAATAAGATGCAAACGCAAGTACAAAAAGTGACGGCATGGATCCCCTCTTTTTCTGCCCAAACATTCTGCATCCTAAACTGAGGAACAGCACCTCCGGCACTTTCTAACTCAGATCCTGAATCCCAGCCCCTTATCCAAGCCCATAGGAGCTGCATTCACTTCCAGCTTCTTCTTGCTCTTCCCTCTTATCTTGAGGAGCCTAAAGACCTGTAGACATGGGAAACGTTGAGTATTCTATGGAGTATTCTAGTGCAACACCAGCATGCAGTGAATACTAACACAGTAACTTAGACAGGGAAGACTACCCTGACCAAAAGGAAGTTGTTTTGCATTGTTTGCCTCTACTTACAATTAGAAAGGTTCTTTCCTGCCTCAGGGGTCACCTAACCCTATTTGCATGTCTTAAGGCCTTTCTTTTGCTCTGACCTTCTCTCTCTCTTGCTTGGAAGAGGAAAGACATAAGAGCATAAGAACAGCCTTGCTGGAAGTGGCCACAGGAGCCCATCCAGTCCCGCATTCTGTCTCACTCAGTGGCTCACCATTGGCTTCAGGGGATTCTTCCCAAGCAGATGCCTTCACCTGCTTAGGATTCATTCCCTGGAAATGGCATTTATTGAGAGATATCCTGCCTATCTCTCCAACCCCAAGGTTGTCCATAGGTATCCATAATTATAGCCATTGATACCCTTGTCCTCCATGAACTTGTCTAATCTTTTCTTGAAGCTGTCAAGACTGACAGCTGTCACCACTTCTTCTGGCAGGGAGTTCCATAGACCAGTGATCCTTTGGGTGAAAAAGTACTTTCTCTTATTTGTTTGAGAACTAGTACCCAAAAGTTTCATGGAGTATCCCCAAGTTCTAGTGTTGTGCGATAGGGAAAACAGTTTTTCCTTATCTACTTTGTCCACACCGTGCATGATTTTATAAACTTCAATCAGGTCACCTCTTAGATGCTGTCCATCATTCAAGAGTGAAGAGGCCCAACCGTTGCAGCCTCAGATGGTCAGGAAGGTGTTCCAGTCCCCTAATCATCCTTCTGGTTGTCCTCCTTTGCACTTTCTCCAACTCCATAATATCCTTTTGAGCTCCTCCATTTTCCAGACCACATGGCTGGAAAAAAGACTTAACTTCTTTCTAAACCAGGGCTTCTCAACCTTTTCATGCCACAGACCAGACCACATACCCCTCAAACAGCTGAGCAGGCTGGACATGTGGTTCTTCCTGCTGTAAATGCTGTTATAAACCACGGCAGGTGCGTTTGCGCAGATGCGGGTGAGTTTACAGCCATAGCAAATGTGTCCGCTTCCATTTCCGGAACAGATTATCTGCCACCCATGGGTCGTAGGTTGCAAACCCCTGTTCTAAACCAACTTCATCAAGACTCCTGAGCACATGTATCTTCCGACTTCATTTTGTGAGTCAATGCTATTTTTCTTTCTCTCAAGTATCTAGTCCAAGTGTGTTTATTAGCTGGGTTAAAGAGGAAGAGAACTGGGAGACTTGCATTAGAACATAACATTGCCTAAAACCTGTCCCATTTTGCTGTGCAGCTGCTCACCTGGATTGCAACTTCACCAAGACTCCTGAACGCATGTATCTTCTGACCTCGTTTTGTGAGTAAACCTGCCCCACTTTGCTCTGCCAGTTCTAGCCCCTTCTGTGACCAAAGCTCTCTCCTCTTGCCACTTCCTAAATGGGTTTCCTTTAGATAACTACCGGCAAATGTTCCCTTCTGTCACTCATACAGGTTTCCAGATGTTTATTCCTGTTTCACGGCCACAGGGTCTGCACTAGACCTCTGCACTCTGAAGCATTAAATGCAAAGCAATGTCTTCTTCTTTTGTGTCCTGATCAAACCCTGGACTGCCAAAATGATGCCCCTTTCTTGGCTTTCTTGTTGTCCAAACTCAAGTCCTCATCGGCGCATGTTTCTGGCAATAATCAGCACACCAGTAGATGAGCTGGATTCTGAATCTGTCCACATTCACACAGTGTGTTGTTATTCGCCAGCAGCCCCCATTTGAGCCTGTTGGTCTTACATTTTGGGACTCCAACCCTCAGCCATGTCAGGGTCCTCCAAGTGACGTAGGGGAGGTTGAGTCATCCGAAGAGTCATCAGGAGGCCCAGCCAGAAGAGCAGCTCACACAGAAAGGCAGGTTAGCACCTGGTTAGTCTTTACTACTTCACGTGCAACATGGGATTTGGGTCTTCAGAAACCAGGTAACTCTCTTTCTTGACTTCTGTTGTGTCTGCATTGCACTGTGTCAGTTGCACTTTTGTGATTAATAGCTTGGCATATACTGGAGAAGGACTTTTTGCTCTGCTAGCCCTGCCGTCTCCCCCTGGATATCAGGCGGGCATGGAGGGGGTGGCCGGAGGCCAACCATAGCCTGGGCCAGACTGACCATTAACCTAAGTACTCTATATGGCACAAAGCCCTGCCAAGCCTTGGCTACTCCGGGGGCTCCCCTGCTTTGCTTCCCATCAAGACTCCCCAACAGTTGCAGATTGCTTGGCTCTTGGCTCAGCAGAAATCGAAGTGGGAAAGGGTTTTGGTGCTCCCGGCTTGACCTGCAAGAGCCCAGCATGGGTAGCCAGCCAGCCAGCCAGGGCAGGGGGAAGAAAAACTAAGAAGCTCCCAAACTGCTCCTGGAGATCTAGGCAGCAGAATGACCCAGGCAGGGGTAGCGGAGAGAAGGATGACGTACTGATCCACTCACCGTGCCCACTTGGGTCCATGAATGCCAGTGGGTGGTGGACCCAGCAGAGGAGAAGGGGATGTCCCACCTTGTCCACCCGCCCGACAGACCAACAGGTCACCCTAATCTGGCTCTTGACAGCAGGTAACTCCCGGCAAATGGAGCACCCATCCGTACATGGCCTGGAGTACCGGTAGTAATAGCAATTACGCTTCTATACATCATCCCATAGCACTTAATGCACTCCTTGGGTGGTTTACAGAGTAATTAGCATTCTGGGTGGTTTGGGAAGTAATTAGCATTTTGCCCCCAACATGCTGGGTCGTCATTTGATTGGCCTTGGAAGGATGGAAGATGCTGAGTCAACCTTGGTCAAGATCAAACTCACAACGTTTTTGCTGCAAGACAGCAGTTTAACTCCTGCACCACCAGAATAGCTGGGCCTGTCTCCCATCCTCAGCACTCTCTCCTCCTGCCAACCTAGCAGTTCGAAAGCAAGAAATTACAAGTAGACAAACAGGTACCGCTTCAGCGGGAAAGGTAACAGTGTTCCGGCACCTAGTCATGCCTGCCACACGATCATGGAAATGTCTGCAGACACAGATAGGGCTGGATCTTTGGTTGTAAATGGAGATCAGCACTGAACCCTAGAGTCAGATACGACTGGCTTTCAAACATGGAAGACCTTGGGCTTGGGCTTTGACCCCCTCTCGAGAACACTAGTGACCATCGTTCCCGCAACAGGTCTGTTTCCGAAAGGCTTCTCCGGAATGGGCGGCCTGCTGCCGGCCTTCTCCCAAAATGTCATGGAAGCTTCAACCTGGCCCGCTCTTGCAAGAGGCGACCCACCACAACCAGCTGGGATGGGAGAGATTTAAGTGGGCCGGAACTCCTCACAAATCAGGTTTTAGTCTTCAGACTAATTAAGCCTTCTGTCTTCAGCACAGAAGAGAAGCTTGGCCAAAAGTATTATTCTGCTACGTCTAAGATGGCATTATCTTATTTCCAAAACCTAAGCAAGCATGCGCTAAAGTCAGAAGACAAAGTATTTCCCCCCCAATTGATTTGTTTAATAATCTAACCACCTAACCACCAATGAATCCCAAAGACTCCATATGTCCGTGATGGTGAACCTTGGCATTCCAGATGTTCTTGGACTTCAATTCCCACAAGCCCCCATGAATCTACACAAATGGGTTTACGGCGATTCATCCGGCCCACGCCGCCCTCGTCGCTCCTGGAAGCGGAAGTAAAACACGTCCGGATGAAGGAAGGGTTAACCCAAAAGTGTCTTAACTGTAGGGGCACGTTTTACCTCCGCTTCCGGAAGCGACGGGGCGGCATGGGCCGGATGAATTGCAGTAAACCCATTTGTGCAGATTCATGGGGGCTTCTGGGAATTGAAGTCCAAGAACATCTGGAGTGCCAAGGTTCACCATCACAGCCATATGGTCATGATGGGGAATCCCATGAAGGATGGTAGAGAAGGTCCCAAGAGTCCATCCCCAGCTGGTTTGGGGCTAAAAATCCCCAAAAACCTGTTCATTGCCTCTGGTAGGTTTCAAGAATTGCAACACAACAGCTTCTGAAATCCCTAGTTTGGAAACAATGGCCATAACATATCATGCATACTGGCGTCAGGGAAATCCTTGCATGTTCAGGATTTTATTTGTAGAACAAGAGGTCAGAGCATCCACTTCGCATAGCCAAGGTCCCAAGTTGGGTACCCAACATCTGGAAGAGCATCTGCCCCTTTTGTTGTATACATGTTCATTCTTTTCCCTTTAATTTATCAGCAAGGGATAAGAAAAGCACTGCGGTGGCTCAAGTGGTTAAGACACTGAACTCGATGACGGGAAGGTCAGAGTTCAACTTCCAAGTACTACATGATGGAGTGAGCTCTCATCTCTGCCCCAGCTCCTGCCAACCTAGCAGTTCGAAAGCAAGAAATTGCAAGTAGATAAAGAAGTACCACTTCGGTGGGAAGGTAAACAGTGTTCTGTGTTGAGGCATGAGGCATGCCTGCCACGTGTCCACAGAAACATCTGCAGATGCAGACAGTGCTGGCTCTTTGGCTATAAACAGAGATGAGCACTGAACCCTAGAGTTGGATACGACTGGCTTTTGAGCCAGGGTGGCTTTTACCTTTACCTAGCGATGCATATCTTTGCTTACTTCAAAGTGGGTTTCTCCACCAGGCAAAGTTATACAAATATATGTGCATTTTTTCCACATTTGCAAAAAAATAAAATAAATGACAGATATGTTTCTACATCCTGCAGTACATTTGTTTTGCTTTGTCTGTGTGTGTGTGTGTGTGTGTGTGTGTGTAAAGACGGTCATTTAAAATCATGGAGAGGGAGGTTTGCACACATGTTAGGTCTGGAGAAAGGACTGTTTTCTGCCGAAGAGCATGTATTTAATTTAGTTTAATTTAATTTAATAGATTTATATACCGCCCTATCCTAAACTCTAGGCAGTTTACACAAGTTAAAACCAATATAAAAACCTTTAAAAACATTGCAGTATTATCCCCACTGTGCCATTTACTATCTAAAAACAAATATAAAATCTACAAAACCTTAACATTAAAAAATTAATTATTGCTGGGTTAGGTGAAATGTGGACTGCAGTGGCTCAAGTGGCTAAGACGCTGACTGGGAGGCGGAAGGTCGACAGTTTGATTCCTGAGTACTGCAGGACAGAATGAGCTCCCGTCTTTGTCCCAGCTCCTGCCAACCTAGCAATTCGAAAGCAAGAAATTGCAAGTAGATAAATAGAGACCACTTCAGTGGGAAGGTAAACAGCATTCCGTGCGCTCCGGTGTCTAGTCAGGCCTGCCACATGACCATGGAAATGTCTGCAGAAGCAGACAACGCTGGCTCTTCAGCTTTGAAACAGAGATGAGCACTGAATCCTAGAGTCGGATACGACTGGCTTTCGAGCAAGGGAAACCTTTAGGTGAAATGTCAGTCAAAACACCAACGCCATGGAAGGCAACCTTCTCTGCGTATACAGCATTTGCATGCAGGTACAACATGAAAAGAGACTGCAGTGGCTTAATGGTTAAGATGCTAAACCTACAGACTGGAAGGTTGGCAGGTCGACAGTTCGAGACCCAAGTGCTGCATGACGGAGTGAGCTTCCAGCGTTTTCCCCAGCTTCTGCCAACCTAGCAGTTGGAAAGCAAGAAATTGCAAGTAGATAAGGAGGTACCGCTTTGGCAGGAAAGATAGTGTCCCATGCACTCCGGTGTCTAGTCATGCCTGCCACATGACCACAGAAACAGCTGACAGTGCTCATTTACTTCTGCTTCTGAGAGCAACGAGGGCTTTGTGGGCCGGATGAATTGGCGTTGGGGGCTGGATCTGGCCCACAGGCCACAGTGACCGGCCTCCTGGACCACGTGACTGGACAACGGCCTGAAAAGTTTGGGCACCCCTGCTGTAGACTCTTCCTCCTTCTCTGAACCTGACAGTATACCAAATTAAAGCCCTGCATGATTTAATCCATTCGGCCCGTCAACCACACCCAGAATCACAGGGCGCTGTTAAAATGAAGAAGTAGAAATACCAGAAACGTCTACAGACATGGATAGTGCAGCTCTTTGGCTATAAACAGATGAGCACTGAACCCTAGAGTCGGATACGGCTGGCTTTTGAGCAAGGCCAACCTTTACCTTTCTTTCTCTCCCAAGGATTCCCCAGCAAGGAGTGGGAGAGAAATCCATACAAGGCTAAAAATGCACATTTTACTCAACAGATGTATCTGGAAGAGCTCAGAAGTCCAGATCCACTTCAGAAAAGCAGAGCAGGCAGGCCCTGGTCATGTCCTCCTTTATGCGCAGTAAACCCATTCATGTGGATTCACAGAGACTTGGGCTTTTGGGAATTAAAGTCCAAGAACAGCTGGAGTGCCAGTAAACCCATTCATGTGGATTCACAGAGACTTGGGCTTCTGGGCTTTGGGGAATTGAAGTCCAAGAACAGCTGGAGTGCCAAGGTTTGCCATCGCAGCCCTACAAGGAGGACATGACCAGGGCCTCCCTCCTCTGCCACTGTTTCTTTATTCTGCATTTTTAGCCCTGCTGGGGAATCCTTGGGAGAGAAAGGTAAAGGTCACCCTTGCTTGAAAGCCAGTCGTATCCGACTCTAGGGTTCAGTGCTCATCTGTTTATAGCCAAAGAGCCAGCACTATCTGTGTCTGTAGATGTTTCCATGGTCATATGGCAGGCATGACTAAACAACAGAGTGCACGGAATGCTGTTTACCTCCCCGCCGAAGTGGTCCCTATTTATCTAGTTGCAATTTCTTGCTTTCGGACTGTTAGGTTGGCAGGAGCTGGGGATAGAGGTGAGAGCTCACTCCGCTGTGCAGTACTCGGGTCTCGAACTGCTGACTTGCTGACCTTCCGGTTGTCAAGTTCAGCATCTTAACCACTATCCACAGCAGTCCCCTTGGGAGAGAAAACTGCCCCACTTTCCTTAAAAATAATGTCTGTCGTAAACGAGAAACGCAGATGATTCCTGCATGCCTTGAAGCATCATCTCCCGTGGGATGAGGTGACTCTCCGGTCAGAAAAATCCACAGATTATCCCCATAATTTGGTTTTAGGCCATGTTTCCTCCAGCAGCGTTGGAGAGGGGAGATGCCACGCTGCCACGCCTCACCACCTGCTATCCTAAAGGGGTGAGAAATTACAACTCCCATCGTCCTCTGCTCATGCACGTAAAGACCACGTTAAAACATCATTAAAACATCATCCTGCCCTGGGGAAAAAATCTCAGAGCTGAAATCCTGGTCACAATTATTCAAAAAAAGTATAGCCGTCCAGCATGGGAAAATATCCCAGATGGGCGGGATATAAATGCAACAAACAAACAAACAAATAGATAATTTTCAGCAGTGAATTGCTACAAATTAAGAGATCATGCAACAACATCTCTTCCCTGCATGGTCACACAACGCCGTGCATATTTAATTTTAATTTAATTTAATTGTCAAATTTATATACCGCCCACTTGGCCAAAGCCAACTGGAGGTTTCTTAACATAAA
Source organism: Bradypodion pumilum (assembly GCA_035047305.1). Classification (NCBI taxonomy): domain Eukaryota; kingdom Metazoa; phylum Chordata; class Lepidosauria; order Squamata; family Chamaeleonidae; genus Bradypodion; species Bradypodion pumilum. Next base: position 2,544,450 of record JAWDJD010000003.1, read on the forward strand.
GCAGCTTAGTAAAGGTAAAAGTTCACCCTTGCTTGAAAGCCAGTCATAGCCAACTCTAGGGTTCAGTGCTCATCTCTGTTTATAGCCAAAGAACCAGTGCTGTCTGCGTCTGATTCTGCAGATGTTTCCACGGACATGTGGCAGGCATGACTAGACACCGGAATGCACAGGACGCTGTTTACCTTTCCCACCGAAGCGGTTCCTATTTATCTCCTTGCAATTTCTTGCTAGGTTGGCAGAGACAGGAGCTCAGTCCATCGCGCAGCACTCAGGTCTCGAACCACTGACCTGCCAACCTTCCAGTCATCAAGTTTAGCATCTTAACCGCTTTTGCGCAACCATATTTTGGCCAATGCTTCCGGGCAAGCCGCTTCTCAAGGAGGGATTTGCAAACAAAGAGTGGAAATGACCCACAACGGACACTGGGTCTCTAAACTGGTCTTCCCTAAAGGGACACCCTTCAGATACCCTGGATTCGAACTCCCACCCTCGCCCCCAAGAAGGCTTGCTTCTGCCTCAAGGCCTGCAGTGCTGATGAATCAGGTGTCGCTATTATGGGGTTAATACCCCTGGGGTTAAACTGCTGCACTGCAGGCAAAACATTGTGAGTTCAATCCTTATAGCAATCAAGCCTTCCATCTTTCCAAGGTCAGTAAAATGAGGACCCAGCATGTTGTGGGGCAAAATGCTAATTAACTTCTGAACCGCCCAGAGAGTGCACTAAGCTCTCAGTAAAGGTCACTCTTACTCGAAAGCCAGCCATATCCGACTCTAGGGTTCAGTGCTCATCTATGTTTATAGCCGAAGAGGCAGTGCTGTCTGTGTCTACAGATGTTTCCGTGGACATGTGCGCGGATCATATGCACAGAATGCTGTTTACCTTCCCACCGAAGTGGTATCTAATTATCTACTTACAATTTCCTGCTTTCAAACTGCTAGGTTGTCTGTCACTCAGCGCTATGGGCCGATATATAAGTGGAATTGCTAATGCTATTCTTCCCAATAAACACCAGGCTTTCCATTGGATTAGTTGCAGATCAAATTGTATTAAAAATCCACGACTAAAACGCAACGCAGGGAAGCCCATTGCGGCGGAGTCACGTCTCTTTCCAAGGGATAATCATCTTTTTTTGTTCAGCTGGTGAGAGCGCTAATTACTCTGTGCACCACCTAGAGCAGGGGTGCCCAAACATTTTGGGCCACAGGCCAGTCACGTGGGTCAGGGAGCTGGTCACTGTGGCAGGGGGGCCGGATCCAGCCCCCAACACCAATTCATCTGGCCCACGAAGCCCTCACTGCTCCTGGAAGCAGAAATAAAACACACCCACACAAGCATGTTTTACTTCCGCTTCCAGGAGCGGTGAGGGCTTTGTGGGCTGGATGAATTGGCACCAGGGGCTGCATCCGGCACCAGGGGCGTAGTTTGGGCACCCCTGGTCTACAGGTGAAACTCAGAAAATCAGAATATCGTGCAAATGTCCATTCAGTTCACTTAAAAGGTGAAACACATATATGACATAGACTCACTCCATGCAAAGCAAGAGTTGACATGCCTTGATTCATTATAATTGTGATGATCATGGCATACAGTGTGCATGAGATTATGTGATGATTATGGGGTACATGAGATGGGGGGTTGGGGTTTTCATAAACTGTAAGCCATAAGCATCAATATTATAACAAAGTAAGGCTTGAACTATCTCACTTTGCATGCAATGATTCTCTCTCATATATTTGTTTCACCTTTTAAGTTGCATTACTGGACTGAATGAACATTTGTGCGATATTCTAATTTTCAGAGTTTCACCTGTAGAGAGTGCACTAAGCACTACGGGTTGTGTGTTCGTGTGTGTGTGTGTGTAAGTGTAATTGTTATTGCAGAAACAAAAAATAAAATAAAAATAAAGGTAACTATCAAGGCCCATCAGCAAAACCCAAAAATCCTCCTGAAGACGACACGACTTTTTTTGAGGCCCATTTCCCAACTCTCCATACAGGGGAAGAAGCCGCCTTTGGCTCACTGGAGCTGATGGTATGAGCAAGACACATGTCCAACGGCACTCGTGAACATCTGCTGGAGGAAACCATGCTCTCAAAACCCTGGTTGTGTTTTGCTCTTGTTTCTGGTGCTGAAATACTCGGCTGAGTTCCCAGCCCGGCTTCCCAGAGGTGGGAACAAAGAAAGAGAAATCACCGGCCAGCGTTCACACTTCTCTCGCTTGGATGTCCCCCAAACCCGCCCCCGGGGCCTGTTTGCACACTTTTTAAGAAGAGAAAGAATAAGCTGTGTATGCACCGTGTGCAGTTGGCATAATAACTGGTTGTTTGTGGTTAACATGTATGGTGGCCTAGTGGTTAAGATGCTGAGCTCAGAGACTGGAAGGTCAGGTTTCGATACCTGAGGGCTGCACTTGGGAACATGAAAGGAGCTTCATTCGGGCATCCCATGAGCAGAGTTCCTCCAACAAAAATCCTTTCAACCCAGAGTAATCTCTGGCACAAAATTATTACTGGACAAGGAACAATATTAGAGGAGTAGGATAAGGGTTGGAGTCCCTCAATGCAAGACCCACATGCTCAAGTGGGGGCTGCTGGCAGACAACACACTGTGTGAATGTGGAGAGTTACAGAATCCATGGGCTCATTGACTGGTCTGTCAATGAGTACTAGAAACATGTACGGTGGAGGACATCAATTTGGCCCAGCGACAAAGCCAAGAAAGTGGCTTTGTTTTGGCTGTCCAGGGTTTGATCTGAACATGAAAGAAGAAGCTGTCCTGATTTATGTTTATGCCATGCATGAAACGGTACAGTAAAACCCTGACTTACAAATGCCCCAAGTTACATAAAATTCGATTTACAAAATGATTTTGTGCTAAAACCATGTCCTGATTTACACAATTTCCTATGGGTTTGCTTCGATTTACATAAACGTTTCATTTTTTTCCCTATGGGTTTGCTTCGGGTAACATAAAAATAATGATTTTTCCTATGGGTTTGCTTCGAGTTACATAAAAATTCAGCTTAAGAAAAAACCTATGGAACAGACTTTTTTTCGTAAGTAGGGTTTTACTGTATTTCTAAAAAAACAGAATAAAGGCCCACCTAGGGTCTCCCCCTCACCTGTCACATGCCCAGGTGTTCTGGGATCAAGGGGTTAGGTTAGGGCTGTGATGGTGAACCATGGAACTCCAGATGTTCTTGGACTTCCAATTCCCAGAAGCCCCCGTGAATCCACACAAATGGGTTTGCTGTGATTCATCCGGCCCGCGCCGCCCTCGTCGCTCCTGGAAGCGGAAGTAAAACGTGCCCGTACGGTTAAGACTCTTCCAGGTTAACCCTTCCTCTGTCCGGGCATGTTTTACTTCCGCTTCCAGGAGTGATGAGGGTGCCGCGGGCCGGATTAATTGCAGCACATCCATTCGTGTGGATTCACGGAGGCTTCTGCGAATTGAAGTCCAAGAACATCTGGAGTGCCAAGGTTCGCCATCACGGGGTTAGGGCTTCAAAAAGGGCCCAAGGGCAATGAAGGATTGGGGGGGGGGGCAGGCAGGAAGACGCATCAAGGAATGGGTACCAAAAATGGCCTTTATGGACTTCAGTCCCACCACCACCACTGCCCACAATCTTCTCCAAGGATGTCTCGTTGCTTGGTGCAAAAGCGGAGGGATGGGGGTGGGTGGGTGGGGGTGGGGGCTAAAGTCCGTGTGTGTGTGTGTGAGAGAGAGAAAAATAAATAGATAGCACCCCCCCCCAAAAAAACCAACAACAACAACAACAACAGGGAATTTTCTTATTCTGGAAAACCCATTGACTTTGCAGCTGGGGGACTGGAGGAGACCGCAGTGCCACATCTGTCTAGCCATGGGGGGGGGGGGGGAAGAGTCGCAGAATCTAGTGACAGCGAGTTCCAGCGGCGGGTCCAGCCTCGAGAACCCCCTCCCTCCCCCCCCCCGACCTGCCCCTCCGTTTTCGGTGGTCCCGACCCCTAAGGCTGCGGTCACTGTCGGGGGGTGGGGGACGCGATCCCGCCTCCCCGGGAGACCATCGCGTGGGCTTGGAGGGTCTTGCGCCCCAAGACCCCAAAAGGGGCTCCACGTCCCCCACCCCCGACACGCGTCCGCCCGGCTCCTTCCCACGTTACCCCCCCCCCCCCCCCTTGGCTGCGCGCAAACCCGAGGCTGGAGAGATGGACGGGCGGCTCGCTGGCTGACTCACCGGGTGCCTTTGTCGCCCATGGCCCGGGCGGCTCCGGGAGGGAGAGCGGGAGAGAGCGGGAGCGAGAGGCGACGAGGCCGGCACGGGTTTCTCCGTGGCCTTGGTGGAAGCGGAGGAGGAGGAGGAGGAGGAGGAGGCGGTTCCGGGAGGGACGAGGCGGAGCGACGCAGCTGCCTTCGCCACCACGGCCGCCCGCCCCGTCTGGCCCCCCGGCCGGGGAAGAGGGAGGAGGAGGAGGAGGAGGCTGCTTCCACCTTCCTACTACGGTGCTACCCTCGGCCGGCCTCGAACCCGCGGACTGGCTCCGCCCCTCTTCGCCCCCCCCCCCGCCGCCGCCTTCCAAGCGGGCGAGGAGGACGAGAGAGACCCTCCGCCGCCGCCGCCGCCGCCGCCGCCGCCCCCCAGGCCCCACACTCGCCCCCTCTCCTGCGGCTGCCCACCCGGACTCCAGGCAGCGCTCAGGCAGGGCGGCACCAGCTCAGAGCATAGCCGTCCGTTGGGAAAGCCTGGAAACCATCATCATCATCATGATCATTATCATCATCACCATCATCATCATCATCATCATGAAGAGCCCTTGTTTGGGGGGGCAGGGTGTTAAGGTGCTGTACAGGTGAAACACGGAACATCAGAACATCGTGCAAATGTCCATTCATATTGCACTTAAAAGGTGAAACCAATATATGAGATAGACTCCCTCCATGCAAAGCGAGAGAGAGAGGTCATGCCTTAATTCGTCATAATTGTGATGCTGATCATGGCGTACAGCGTACATGAGATTATGTGATGGTTATAGGATACATGAGATTGGGGGGTGTTGGGCTTTTCATAAACTGTACGACATAAGCATCAATATTATAACAAAGTAAGGCTTGAACTATTTCTCGCTTTGCATGTAATGTGTCTCTATCTCATATATTTGTTTCACCTTTTAAGTTGCGTTATTGAACGGAATGAACATGTACATGGTATTCTAATTTTCCGAGTCTCACCTGTATCTACTTGCAATTCCTTGCTTTTCAACCGCTAGGTTGGCAGGAGGCTGGGACAGAGACGGGAGCTCACTCTGTCATGCAGTACTCGGGTCTCTAACTGCCGACTTGCCGACCTTCCAGCTAACAAGGCAAGCTTCCTAACCACTGAGCCACCATAGTTCCTTCGCTCTTGCTATTATCAGTAGCAATAGCTATCACACTTCTATACCTCGCCCCAGAGTGTGTTGCGCATTCTCTGGGCGGTTCACAACGTAATGAGCATCTTGCCCGCAGCATGCTGGGTGCTGATTACACCAACCTTGAAAGGATGAGTCAACCTTGAACCAGTCAGAAATGAACTCACAATGTCCTGGCTGCCGTAGAGCACTTTAACCCCAACACCACTAGGGCTGCTCTGGTATTGCTTTCTCCTCTTCCTTCTTCTTCATCTCCATCCCGGTTCTTCCCTGGGTTTTCTAGGGAAGGTCTCCCTTGCTCGAAAGACAGTCCTATCCAACTCTATGGGTTGGTGCTCATCTCTATTTTCAGACCAAAAGACAGAGCCGTCTGTGTCTGCAAGGAACAACATTACCTTTCCCACTGAAGCAGTACCTGTTCAGTCACACAGTCAAGTCCAACCCTTTGAGACCCCATGGACCACCACACGTCAGGCTCCCGTGTCCTCTGCCATCTTCCATAGGCCACACAGATCTACACCTATTACGTCAATGATGCCATCTAGCCATCTCATCCTCTGCCGCCCCCTTCTCCTTTTGCCTTCGACCTTTTCCAGCAACAAGGCCTTTTCAAGTGAGTCCTCTCTTCTCACTTGGTGGCCAAAGTACTTGAGCTTCAGCTTCAGTATTTGTCCTTCTGAGGAGCAGCCAGGGTTGATTTCCTTCAGGATCGACTGATCTGACCTCCCTGCAGTCCAGAGGACTCTCAAAGGTCTTCTCCAGAACCACAGAGTTCAAAGGCGTCTATTCTTTTGCGCTCAGCCTTCCTTACGGTCCAGCTCTCACAACCATACATGGGAAGACCATGGCTTTCACTATGTGGACTTTTGTTGGCAGGGTGGTATCTCTACTTTTTATTATGCTGCCTAGGTTTGCCAGAGGGATTGCAGTGGCTAAGATGCTGACTGGAAGGCGCAGAGGTCAGCAGTTCAATCCCCGAGTACTGCAGGATGGAACGAGCTCCCGTCTTTGTCCCAGCTCCTGCCAACCTAGCAGTTCAAAAGCAAGAAATTGCAAGGAGATAAATAGGGACCACTTCGGTGGGAAAGGTAAACAGTGTTCCGTGCACTCCGGTGTCTAGTCATGCCTGCCACATGACCACAGGAACCTCTGCAGAAGCAGACAGCGCTGGCTCTTCGGCTTTGAAACAGAGATGAGCACTGAACCCTAGAGTTGGATACGACTTCCTTTCAAGCAAGGGGAACCTTTAAGGTTAACTTTTTTCTTTTCCTTTAGGTTTGCCATAGCTTGCCTCCCAAGAAGTAAGCATCTTTTTATTTCGTGGCTGCAGTGCAGTCAACCCTCTGCAGTGGTCTTAGATCCCGAGAAGGTAAAGCCTGTCACTGCTTCCAGTTCCTCCCCTTCGATTTGCCAGGGAGCGATGGGGCCAGAGGCCATGATGTTGGGGCTTCTTTGGATGTTGAGTTTCAGGCCAGCTTTTGCGCTCACCCTCATCAAGAGGCTCTTTAGGTCTTCTTCACTTTCTGCCATTAGGTTAGTGCCACCTGCATATCTCATGTAGTTGATATTTCTCCCAGCAACCTTAATCCCAGCCTATGCTTCTTCCAGCCCTGCATTACGCATGATGTCCTCTGCATATAAGTTAAATAAGCCCATTCCAAACCAATCCGTTGTTCTGTATCCTGTCCTGTCGCTTCTTGACTCACATACCGATTTCTCAGAAGACAGATGAGGTGGTCTGGTACTCCCACCTCTTTAAGGACTTGCCACAGTTTGTTGTGATCCACACATTCAAAGGCCTTGGTGTAGTCAATGAAACAGAAGTACAGTAGATATTCTTCTGGTACTCCCTTGCTTTCTCCATGATCCAGCAAATGTTTGCAATTTGGTCTCTAGGGCCTCTGCCCCTTTGGGATCCAGCTTGTATTTCTGCAAGTTCTCGATCCATGTACTTCTGAAGCCTAGCTTGTAAGATCTTGAGCATGACCTACCTTGCTAGCGTGTGAGATGAGCGCAATTGTACGATAATTTGAACATTCTTTGGCACGGCCCTTCTTTGGAAGTGGAACGCAGAGAGACCTTTTCCAATCTTGTGGCCATGGTTGTGTTTTCCAAATCCGCTGGCATGCTGAGTGCAACACTGTTTATCTACTTGCAGTTTCTTGCTTTCAAATGGCTGGGACAGACGATGGGTGCTCACCAGTGATGCGCTGCAAATTTTTTTACTACCCCCACCCTAGGCGTGGCTAACTCTGTGGGTGTGGCTAACTCTGTAGGCCACACCCACTTGGCCAGCCATACCATGGCCTGGGGTAGGGAGGTGGGCATGGCCAGCCAAGTGGGTGTGGCCTGGGGAAATTTCCACTTGTCAGCACCGGGAGCAGCGCATCACTGGTGCTCACTCGTTGCACAGCACTCGGGTCTTGAACTGCTGACCTGCCCACCTTCCTAGTCGATCAAGCGCAGCATCTTGGAAAGGATACCTCATCCTTTTCCTCAAAGGGGCATCCTGGGACTCCATTGCAGTTCATCCACGGCAACCCCAGGCTAGTTCTTTCTCTGGGAGGAGACGCTTGATCACTGGAAAGGAGGCAGGTCAGCAGTTCAATTCCCAAGTACTGCATGACAGAGTCTCTGTCCCGGCTCCTGCCAGCCTAGGTCGAAAGCAAGAAATTGCAAGTAGATAAAGAGGTACTGTCTTGTTGGGAAAGGAAACATCACTCTGTATGCTCCAGCATCTATCTAGTCATGCCTGCCACATGAGCAAGGAAATGTCTGCAGATGCAGACAGTCTTGGCTCTTTGGCTGTAAACGGGGATGAGCACCAGCCCCTAGAGTCGGACACGGCTGGCTTTGGAGCAAGGGAGACAATTACTAATGTTTATAAATGTTTATAAAAGTAAGGAAATGTAGGCTAGCATAGCTTGCACTGAAAGCCACCCCCCTTGCTGAAATTTCCTCTTCTAAACAACAGCTATGGGTATTAAAACCTTCTCTTTTTTTGCCCCCCCAGCTGCCCCCCCCCTTTGTCAAAGTGGGGTGTTGGTTCCTAGCAAACACATAAGCTTGATGTGTAGAAACTTGGCAATGCAAAACGTGTGCGTCAGCTATGGGAGACAGCCAAGGCCCTGCCAACCCCTCGCCCCCCCTCAAATGGGACGCCAGAGAGATCTCGGCCGTGATGAATGGTGCCTCCAAGTGGGTTTTGTCTCCGCACCCAGACGTTGTTTGGAGGAAATAATTGGCAGTATTTCTAAAACGAAGTGACATAAAGCGCTGTATCTCTCAGCGTCGCACCCATCGGAGGACTCTGCTGCTAGCAAAAAAAGATGTCATGAAAGCCATCGGAAAATGCAGCCCAGATTTATTATTGCAGCCACCGCCAAAGGCAGAACAGGGGCGAAACTGCTGCAACCAAACCGCGGCTGACGAGATGGGTAAAATGAGGACCCAGCATGTTGGGGGCAACATGCTAATTAGCTTGTGAACTGTCCACTAAATGCTTTGTGGTGGTATATATTAGTGTGGTTGCTTTCTTTTGCTATTCTGGTCCTTTGGCAGGTCTCTCTACCAGTTTCAAAGTGTGCATAGAGTTCCTGTCCCTTGAGGGGAGTCATTCATTGATGCTTGACCAGCACCACAATGCCACCCCTGACCTTCATCTCTTGGGGGGAGGGGATGTCTGCAGATGTTCCCATGGTCATATGGCAGGCTGACTAGATGCCAGTGCATACAGAATGCTGTTACCTTTTCCGCCAAAGCAGTACCTATTTATCTCCTTGCAATTTCTTTTAAACTAGAGCTGGGATAGACAACATGAGCTCACTTCGTCGTGCAGCACTCGGGTCTCGAACTGCTGACCTGCTGACCTTCCAGTTGTCAAGTTCAGCGTATTAGCCATTTGTTATTTGTTTTTGTATAGAAATATTTTTAAGGTGGGAGGAAATTGTAAGTAGATAAGTAAGAACATAAGAACAGCCTTGCTGGAATAGGAACCGCTTCAGTGGAAAACAAGCGTTCCGTGAACTCCGGTGTCCAGTCATGCTTGCCACACAACCATGGAAACGTGCAGTATTTCCCAAGCTTCAAATTCAACTCACTTTATTACGGTCATTGACCAGCACGGTAAAAAGGGTTTATTTCCCAAGCTTTGGCTTTTGGACTTCAATTCCCAGAAGCCTAAGTCAATTCCCCCAAGCACTGATCAGCCAATGGACTGACTGAGGCTCCTGGGAGTTGGAGTCCCCCTGTGGGATGGGAGCCTCATGTTGGGAAACACTGGTCTATAGACGCGCAAACAGTGCTGTGCTCTTTGGCTATAAACAGAGATTAGCACCAACCTGAGTTGGACACGACTGGCTTTCCAGCAAGGGAGACACCTTGGCCTTTACATAGTGCAGAAAGCATACAAAAGAGAGACAAGAGAACTAAGGGGAAAGTTATATACCTGTGATGGCAAACCTTGGCACTCCAGATGTTCTTGGACTTCAATTCCCAGAGGCCCAAGCCCCCATGAATCCACACGAAGGGGTTTGCTGCGATTCATCTGGCCCACGCCACCCTCATCACTCCCGGAAGTGGAAGTAAAATGTGCCTGGACAGTTAAGACTCTTCTGGGTTAACCCTTCCTCCGCTTCCGGGAGTGACGAGGGTGGCGTGGGCTGGATGAATTGCAGTAAACCCATTCGTGTGGATTCACGGGGGCTTGGGCTTCTGAGAATTGAAGTCCAAGTACATCTGGAGTGTCAAGGTCCACAATCACGGCTATATACTCTGTGTTTGTGTGTGTGTGTGTGTGTGTGTGTGTGTGTGTGTGTGTGTGTGTGTGCGCGTGTGTCTGCTTTTTGTCAAAGCTCAAGCCCCTGCTACTCAGAAAGACAGACCAATACGTAAGTGTTGCAGTTACACACAGACCGACAAAGGAAGCCTTACGCTCACAAGGGACAATGAGCAAAAATATCAAAGATTCAGCACGTTAGCTGCCACATGGTGTTGTATGCTATTTCTATAGTTGTGCATTGTACGGTCACCCTTGCCCAAAAGCCAGTCGTATCCGACTCTAGGGTTCAGCACTCATCTCCAATTATAGCCAAAGAGCTGGTGCTGTCTGCATTTGCAGACATTTCCATTGACATGTGGCAGGCATGACTAGATACCGGAGTGCAAGGAACACTGTTTACCTTCCCACCAAAGTGGTCCTTATTTATCTACTTGCAATGTCTTGCTTTCGAACTGCTAGGTTGGAAAGAGCTAAGACAGACGGGTGCTCAGTCTGTCATGCAGCACTCAGGTCTCGAACTGCTGACCTGCCAACCTTCCAGTCGTCAAGTTTAGCATCTTAACCACTAAGCCACCACAGTCTTTTCATTGAAATTAGGCCTTAATTCACCTTGAATTGCCAGATATGCCGGCATACACAGCCTTATTAACAGAATTACAAGGTTGGGTGGTGGCAAATAACCTGAGTCCCTAAAGGAGCCAACGGCTACGGGTGGATGAGTCCCTTTAGGTGGGATGATGGTTTCCTTCAGTGGAGGAAGTACCACTGGAAACCATCCTATTGGGCTCAACAGCAAAATGAGCATAGGAGGAACTCTCATTCCCAACGGTCATGGAGGTGGAAGAGGCCACGCTAGGTGGACTGGCTGTGAAGGCGCACCTCAATAATATCCTCAAGGCTGCGGCAGTCCATTGCAGTCCCGGTGTCAAATCCTGCATGTCTCAGTTCATACGTGCCACAGAAGATGGTTCCATGATCATAATGTGTGGGTCACTTCATGGCAAGCTGGGATCCACCTTAAGCAAGTTCACGCCAATGGCATTTTTCCTGTTTAAAATGATTTCCAAGGGAAAAAAAATACTCAGATATGAGTAGCCGCCGCCGATTAAGCTTTTAATGCTGCCCCACCGCTGCCCCTATCTGGAGCGGGCAGCTTATATAACAGTATAATCATAAAATGGCTCACAATTAAGACAGTCTGAACCCTGCAGATGAAGAAACCCCACACAGAGCAGACCTTCGGCTCTGAAAGATGCAAACAATTCAGTCGGTTTGTTCTTTTTAATAGTCTGTGCCACCACAAGGAAGAACTTAAGAGGAGTTTCACATTTTGTGCCTTGAAATCAGGCTCACAAATGCACAGGTCCAGCTTCTGAACAACAACAACAACAACAACAACAAAATCATTTCCTCTCTCTTTCTCTCGTGGGAAACAATTCTTTTCTGCACTTCCTCATTTCGCGCACAAGGACCGATGCGTCCGTAATGTTCGTTTCTACCTTTCAGCCTCCTCTCTTTAAAGTGCTTTGCAGGCAGACAAAAGGACAAACTATTCATTTATTTCATTTTTCCCCGCTCACCTTCCCTTGAAGTAGCTCCAGATGCCACTTTATATTAAAGATCCTTCTCTACCCACCATGGTGTCCAGGGCCCTGTGAAAGCGGTTCCTCCAACCCACTGAACCCCATCCCAGAGTTTGGGAAACACACTGACTCTGGGAACTGTGGTCCAAAAATTAACATTTCCAAGTACTGACTGACTCTGCATTCAACCAATGCTTAGTAATAATTATGCACCATTTAGTCCCTTTCCAAGGATTTCAACATAAAAAGTATTGGGAAGTGGGTTTTCTATTCCCTTCTTTTGGGGGCATACTGGGGGGTTGTGCAACTTGCCCAAGGCAACACCGGATAATTCTTCTTACAGGAGGCATAAAGGGGGAATCAAACTCCTGACCCCTGGCTCTGAAGCAAGATGCCACAACTTACTGAGCTCTCCAGCCAGGCCATTTGCCTGTGTGCAGCATAAAGGGGGTGGGGTTGAGCATCTCCTTCGAGAAAGGTTGACTACAGAAAGAAGCAAAGCTCATGCTCTTAAAACCTTAGACACCCACCTCTGCCTTGCCGGCTTGCCTCAAAGATCCCTCCCCAGCATTGCTTTCTAGCTAGGAGCGCAAGCAGAGCGGGAATGCGAACATCCACAGAGGTAGGTTCTGCAGTCCATGGAGCTTCCATTCCACTACTAACCATTTTATCTTGCTATAGTCATAGAGTAGACCAGGGGTGGCCAAACTACAGCCCGTGAGCCAGACTTGGCCCACAGTGCCAAATCATCACCCACCCTTGCTGCTACCAGAAGCGGAAATAAAATGCACCCATGCCGCACTTATGACAGCCGTGGACGTGTTTTATGGTGGGAGGAACCACATGACTGGCCCATGGCACAAAAAGTTTAGAAACCCCTGACCCTACTGCCAGCAACTCAACACCGAGTGTCAGGCGGTGGTTAACTAACCTGACCACCCTGAGGACTAGCGGCCTAAGGAAAGTCCACAGGGAAGGAAGGGCGATGGTCCTCAAGTGGATTAAATGGTCCCACTTGAATCCCTCTTGATGGAGGGCAGCAGCTTCATCCATTCTGGCCTGGGGCTGAGGACTTTACGTGCCAAAAGAGCTCGGGACCAGAAAGTGACTTGTGGAACTGGATCAGTGGTACTATGGGTGTCACGCTGCAATGCGGAAGGTAGATCTTCCCGTCTCTAGGCCAGGCTCGAAACTGCCAAAACGAAGGCACCTTTTGGTGAGTTAATTCTGCGCTTCCTTTTGCTGAACCTAGTGTGAGAAAGATTAGCTGGCAACACAAGGTTGCCGTTGCCCAGGGTACGCCCGATTATGCTTCAAAAATACCACAGTCCTTGAGGCACCACCGGAAGGCAGATGAAAGGCCACGGCATTATATTTACAGGACAGTCTTCATGGCTGATCGCCATGATGATCACCAATATTCAGGTTCAGATACGGCAGAACATGAAGAAGAAGACATTTTGTACTAGAATGGGTCTAATTGTCTTGCAAAGTCCTCTGCGATACCCAGCAAAGCCTGAGAGATCTCTGGAAGAGAAAAGCCCTGCAGTCTTCTTCTGTCGGTCCTCTGCGCCGCCTCCTCTGAGTCTCCTCTTCCCTAGGACTCCGGGTTCCGAGTTCCGTTCCTGCAATATCTGGCATCGGAGTATGCGCCATTTTCTTTTCTTGCCATGGTAGTTGGAGGTTGGAAATCTAGACTGCTTGCGTGCAGGAAAGGCTCCGTCGCCCCGAATCTCCTGAGCTTATCCGAGACGGAGAGAAGCTGCCGTCCAGAAGAGCCCCGTCCAGAGGTGCAAATGGGCAGACAACATGAGTTGGTGGGCCAAGAAAGAAGCCATGTCCACTTTGCTACCTCCACAGAACCACCTTCCGGCAGCGCTCCGCACTCCCGACGTAAGTTCCCGAACAGCTCCAAGCCACGGCGTTCACAGCAGAGCTGGAGGCAGCAGAAGAGGAAAGAGAGCATGAAGGCATCACACCCAACTGCTGATCTCACAGAAACATCAACAGCAAACACAACCCACTTGCCATCTTTACAGCGGCAGGCATCTAGTCATGCCTGCCACATGGCCACGGAAATGTCTGCACAAGCAGATAGTGCTAGCTCTTCAGTTTTGAAACAGAGATGAGCACTGAACCCTAGAGTCGGATACGACTGGCTTTCAAGCAAGGGAAACCATTACCTTTACCCAGACGTGAAAAAAGGAGAAACCCTCTGGCAGCACAGGAAAAATAACCTGTTTTGGGAGCAAAAAGCCACCGATAGATTTGACTCAAACTTGCATCACGTGGGCAGCAAAAATTAATTCAAAATTCACTCATTTTAGAAGAGGAGCAAATCTTGGCCTATTGGATGGTATCGTCAGCGGCTGAGTAACACTAAAGCAGGGGTTTCCAACCTTTTCAAGCCAGGGGCCAGTTCACACTCTGTCAGCTTTGAGGGCCAGATGATCATTTTGCCAAGCCTGTACAATGGGGCAGAGCATTTTGTCCCAATAGCTTCAAAGGGGTGGCCATTCTGTTTCTTGAATGTTCTTGGAGGGGTGGGCCACATAAAATGGTGACATGGGCCAGATCCGGCCTGTGGACCTTAGGCTGAGAACTCCTGCACTAAGGTATACGACAGTGTTTTGCACACGGAGACATTCAGGGATAAAATCAGGAATGAGATTATAAGGGCGGGGGGGGGGGAATTGGAATCGAACCCATCTTAAACTACATACAGAGACAAGACATGAAGTGGTTTGTTGATCTGGAGAGAATGTCTTGGAAGTCCAGTAAAGGTAAAGGTTACCCTTGCATGAAAGCCAGTCGTATCCAACTCTAGGGTTCAGTGCTCATCTCTGTTTGTAGCCAAAGAGCCAGCGCTATCTGCATATGCAGACATTTCTATGGACATGTGGCAGTCACGACAAGACATGTAGAATACTCTTTACTTTCCCACCGAAGTAGTACCTATTTATCTACTTGCAATTTTTTGCTTTTGAACTGCTAGGTTGGCAGGAGCTGGGACAGAGACAGGCGCTCATTCCCTTGTGCAGTACTCGGGTCTTGAACTACTGACCTGCTGACCTTTCAGTCATCAAGTTCAGCATCTTAACCACTTGAGCCACTGCAGTCTACACCATACAAGGCATCATATGTGGGAAAAGGAGTACAAAGACCACAAGGCAGACCCAGAAGAAGGTGGAGAGAGAACATCAGAGAAATATTAGGTAAATGTCAAGGTCGCCCTTGATCGAAAGCCAGTCGTATCTGACTCTAGGGTTCAGTGCTCATCTCTGTTTGTAGCCAAAGAGCTAGAGCTGTCTGAGTTTGCAGACATTTCCATGGACACGTGGCAGACATGCCTCAACACTGGAGTGCACGGAACACTGTTTATCTTCCCACCGAAGTGGTCCCCATTTATCTACTTGCAATTTTTTGCTTTAAAACTGCTAGGTTGGCAGAAGCTGGGGCAGAGACAGGAACTCATTTCAATATGCAGTACTCAGGAAAGAGATGGAGTTATTATTACCTTGTATGTATTTATGTACACTAATAACATATTTAACTGATTGCCTGCTATGGAAAATATCTACAGTACTTCCACTCAACAAATGTCTTTGAGTTGATGATAGCTGAAAATGTAATTGCTTTGGTGAGATGTTTTACAGTTAACACTGGTATTAAGGATGAATATGAGAACTTGAGTTAAAATCCATGTCCAGATACAAACTTTTTCAAAGACTGAGGCTCTTCAGATCTGAATTTATGGCTGTGGTCCATGTCTAAAGAAGAGAAGGCCATGGGGTCTTATTCCTCTGCCAGTGACATTATTATATGGCAGGAATAACCCCAATGGAGTAGAAGGAATTACATGTTTCATGTCCAAAGAAGCACATAGATAGACTGCCACAGGTTTAGAGGCATTCAAAGCAGATGGAAAATACATATGTGTCCATCTAGATTTATATGTTTAACTATGGATGTCTATTAATACAACTGACTGTTGTGTTTTATTTTCTTGACTACCATAATTAGTAAGTTTCATTGCTTACCTGGTGGATCTCATGGCTTCCAGGACATTACTAGATCAATGTCGATTGAATTTGGTATATTGTATTATTGCGTATTTACTTAATAAATTGTTGATTTATGTTGTGATTGTTGTGAGCCGCCCTGAGTCGGCGTATGCTGAGTGGGTGGCATACAAATCGAATAAATCAAATCAAATCAATCGAACTCTGAACTTCCAGAGTTCAGCGTCTTAACCACTTGAGCCAACGCAAACACCAAATAACATTGATGGAGGCCGCTGGAAGTGCCAGAGCAAGAACCATGTATCTCCCTCAACACCCAATGGGGTAAAAGAGGAAGCAAAAAAGAAGAGGAGAAGAAGAAGAAGGCTTTCGGAGCTTTTTACCGAAAGTCTGCCAGGGCAAACACCACAAAACCACGTGTTCGTTGTATGTGTCTGAGTGGGTCTCATTTACATATCTTGCAACCGTCGGACTCCAAGAGGTCAGGTTCCAAATTTTGGGCAATTCTAACTGTGGCGGTTTAGTGGTTAAGACACTGGACTTGACAACTGGAAGGTCGGCATGTCAGCAGTTCGAGACCAGAGTCCTGCATGACAGAGTGAGCTTCCGTTTCTGTCCCAGCTCCTGTCAACCTAGCAGATCAAAAGCAAGACATTGCAAGTAGATAAATAGGTACCACTTTGGTGGGAAAGGTAAACAGAGTTCCATGCACTCTGTTGTTTAGTCATGCCTGCCATGTGACCAGGGAAATGTCTGCAGACGCAGACGGCACTGGTTCTTTGGTTATAAACAGAGATGGGCACTAAACTATACAGGTGGATAAGCATGGCTTTCAAGCAAGGGCGACCCCCCCCTTTACCTTTACCTAACAACCAGGAATATGCTTACCAATGTGCACCAGGGAAAGTGGCCTCCAACTTGCCCGTCTCCATGTTCCAAAGGAAGAGGGTGCCATCAGCAGACCCGGCTAAGGTGTAACTCTTATCGGGGCTGGAAGAAGAAGAAGGTAACGGAGCTCAATCAAAGAGATGGTGCGCGTGGCATGCCTCGTGTAACAGAACGAAGTATACCCTGTGCTTTATTCTCATTCAATATGGCGATTTCAGATCAGGGGGAGAGAGAAAATATGTAAACATCCTTGCCTCATGAGTTGCCTCATGGCTTTAGTGAAATGAAACCTAATGGGTATTTGATATGCCTTGCTGTAAGATCATTGGTTGGAATCCCTAAGGGGGAGGGCTAAAGGTGGACCCTGTGGGAGGAGATATAACCCAGAGACTCACGCACACACACACACAGGCCGACACAGAGACAATCTCTGGAATACTGTGCTTGTAAGCTGCCAAAATATAGACGCTTGGGAGAAAGGGAGCCCCGTGGGCTATCCCTTAAAGAACCAGTTAGCTTTATTTCTTTGCTTTGAAATGCTTCCTGATCTTTTAATGGACTGTATCCTGCATCTTGCTATGCTTTCAATATACGTCTATAATACCTGAAGAGACTTGGAGTGATTACTTGGCTCGATGCTACCTTATCTACACGTATCGAGATGCCTGGGTTGTCTAGCCAGGGAGCTGCAACTCAGAAGAACAATAGGGCCTACTCGAGGGTAAGGCACCATATTGTTGCACCTTGTAGTCTCTGCTAAACCACAGGAGTGAAGTCCAGCACACCTGGATTTGGAGGGAGGTGGAGTTAGATATCCTCTTCCTCCTTCATTCGGTCTGGCTCCGGAGCAACTCACCTGAATACCGCCTTGGTACTGTCAGACCCACACTTGAACCCTTCAGCCCTATGGGATAAAAAAATGGGCCCCGTGAGACAAGGATGCTCATTCTCTGACTTCAAGCGATGGCTGGGAAATGAAAAAAAAAAACTTTTTGGAAACTCTCTTCCCAGCGTTGTCCAGGCTGCACGGTTGTCATAGTTCACACTGGAGGAGGGGGAACATTTTGCACTGGGCATTGCCTTTCGAAAGAGGAACTTTGCACTGTTCTGGCATTAGCTGAGCTCCTTCCGCCTAACCCAGGACAAATTTTGAATTTTCCTTGGGCCTTGGATTGCCACTCAGTCCAAAGAAGAACTGGGGCGAGAGGAAGAGCCTAATCTTTATCTCTTACTTAAACTGAGCTTTAGCAATTCATGAAACCTGGATCATCCTCAGCTTCCAGAACAGGGGTCGGCAACCTACGGCCCTTGGGCTGGATCTGGCCCATGGCACCAAATCATCTGGCCCCCTGCCATCACTCCTGCTACCACCGCTGCTGGAAGCAGCAGAAACAGCCGTAAACACGTCCATGGCCGTCTTAAACACATCTGCAGCGTTTACATGGGGGCACCAGTCCGGCCCCCCCAGATGTTCTCGGACTTCAATTCCCAGTATCCCTGATCAGCAGGCATGATGGTTTGGGCATCTGGGAATTGAAGTCCAAGAACACCTGGAGGCCCAAGGTTGGGAAATCCTGCTTTAAGAGGGTCAATCTTCTGTGTTTCAGTCAACCAAACTGGTGCAAAGTAAGGGTCACTTAGGTGAGGCTTGACTTCAGCAAATTGCCTGCAAGACCAACCCCACCCAGCCATAGGGTTCCCAGCCCTTCACCTGAACACCTGCCGGACGTTGTGCATGCGAAGGTCGATGACCTTGAGGGCGTTGTCACGGGAGCAGCTCAGGAGGTGCATCTGGTCGGGACTGAGGCTGAGAGAGGTCACCGTGCCTTCCACGGGGATCACCTGGGTACATCGGGGACCCCTAGACATGGCAGAGGCACAAAGAGACCGGTTCCATTGTGGGACACTGACCGCCACCACCCCATCTCACTGGAGAAAAAACCTTAACCATCCATGCTGCCTACATCAACATTGACCCTGAGCATCTCCGCAGCAGAGGATGCCGCTCCAGTATAGAGTGCATCCACACCCGCAAAACAAGTGGACATTGCTGTGAATGAAGCCATGCGTAGAGTGACAGGATGCCTCAAACCTACACCAGTTGAGAAAACATATTTACTTACTTACTTACTTATTGTATTTATATCCTGCCCATCTCAGATATTTTCCTACTCTGGACAGTGTACAACATACTAAAAAGAATCTTTACACTAAAAAATTAAACAAATTGTAAATATTAGCAAGAGCAAAAATAATACACATCCCCAATTTTTAAAAAATGCCAACTATACAGTACTCTCTCCCTTTTGCTGGTATCACTTCACCTAAGAAAAAGAGAGACATAGCAGTGGATACCGAGAGAACAAAGCAAGAGAATGACCCTCGACACCCTCTGAACAGAAATGAGCCTCAAGTCCACCAACTCAGATCCAAGAAGAGCTTTATGGCAAGAACAAACATTCTTGAAGGTACACAAGAGCAAAACCAAAGTACAGTGGTACCCCGAGTTACAAATTTAATGCGCTCCAAGGCATTTTTCATGTTATGAAAAATTTGTAACTCGAATTCCCCATAGGAATGCATTGAGAACCAAAATTCATAACTTGAAACATGGTTTCCCATAGGAATGCATTGAAAAGCAATTAATCTGTTCTGGAAAAATTCGTAACTCAAGCCATTATTTTCAACTGATTTTCATTCGTATTGTGGGAAAAAAATTGTAACTCAAACCATTTGTAACTTGAGGTACCACTGTAGAAAATGGAGGAAAGAGCTCACTGGACAAGAAAGAACATAAAAGGAGGATATAGCTGAGGATCTCAACCTCCCCTACGTCACTTAGAGGACTCTGAGTAGGCTGAGAGTCTCAGACCCTAAATGCAAGACCAACAGCCTGAAGTGGGGGTTGATGGCGGACAACAACATGTTGTGTGAACGTGGAGAGATACAGAATCCGGCTCATTTGCTGGCCTGCCGATTATTGCCAGAATCATGCACTGGTGAGGACTTAAGTTTGGTCAACGACAAAGCCAAGAATGTGGCTTCCTTCTGGCATTCCAAGGTTTGATCTGGACCCCAAAGAAGAAGAAGAACCATCTTGTTTATGCACCCATACATGATGACTGGGGATACAAGAGTGTGGGTGATCTTGGTCTAGGTCCATGATGGCGAACCTTGGCACTCTAGATGTTCTTGGACTTCAATTCCCAGAAGCCCTGTGAATCAACACAAATGGGTTTACTGTGATTCATCCGGCCCACGCCGCCTGCGTCACTCCTGGAAGTGGAAGTAAAATGCGCCATACGGTTCAGGCTCTTCCAGGTTAACCCTTCCTCCAGACGGGTACGTTTTACTTTCGCTTCCAGGAGCGACGAGGGCAGTGCAGCATGGGCCGGATGAATCGCAGCAAACTCATTCGTGTGGATTCATGGGGACTTCTGGGAATTGAAGTCCAAGAACATCTGGAGTGCCAAGGTTTGCCATCACAGGTCTAGGTATAGTGATAGTGAACCTTGGCACTCCAGGTGTTCTTGGACTTCAATTCCCAGAATACCTGATCAGCAGGTGTGCTGACTTGGGCTTCTGGAAATTGAAGTCTAAGGCTCACCACCAGTGGTAGGATGATGTCTCATCCCTGAGGAGGGTGGGTGTGTGCATCTTAGCCTGCGGTCTCAGTTCCAGATGGAAACTGAAGTGGTTGTACTTGGGGCACACCATGGGAAGACAAAGTCTTGCTGGGAAAAGCAAGGGAGAAGACCCAAACATGAGAGGGATTAGCTCCATAAAGGAAGCCACGGCCTTTGGTTTGTAAGATCTGAGCAGGGCTGTTAATAAGAGGACTTTTAGGGTGGTCAATTCTCAGGGATGCAACAAGTCAGAAGCAACGTAACTACACCCTGAGCAAGAATGCCACAGTGAAGGATGACGATACAAATCAATAAAACGGCTCTTCTTCTTCTTACTGGCCAACTGGACGTTGGCAAAGCATGCAGTAGCATTCTGATTTCTCCTCGCCAAATTCATGGAGCAAGAATTTAGTGCAAAGGAGACGATAAAGAGAGGAAGAGGAGGAGGAGGAGGAGGAGGGACATTCAGTCCTGACACTGTGAGTCACCTGGAAAGAACATCTGCTAAAAATAGACCAGGTGAGGAATAGAAATAGCAGCCGCCCATGGGAACATAGAGACCCTCTCCGCTCTTCCCTTGCAAGGGCTTGACCTCACAAGGCTGGGGAGGAAGGAAGGAAGGAGAGGGGATCACCTGCCCGGCACCCTTTCCACTTTTCTCTTGTGTGTGTCTGACACTCCTGGTGCTTGGGGAAGGGGAGAGAAAGTGGGAAGGGGAGAGAAAGTATGCACAGTAAACCCATCCATGTGGATTCACAGGGACTTGAGCTTCTGGGAATTGAAGTCCAAGAACAGCTGGAATGCCAAGGTTTGCCATCACTGCACCTCTGGCACCCGTATTATCATGTCCGTGTCTGGCCACCTGCAGGCTCACCTGCTGTCCCAGAAACGGATAGTCTTGTCGTGATGCCCACTGACAATCAGAGTGTCGCAACACACCACGTCGTTGCAGTAGGAGTCGACATCAATGGTTCTGAAGCCTCAGAGGGAAAAGAGAGAGACGGACAGGTCAGGAGCAAGGGATGGGTTTTTTGTAACCCACAAGAGCTTGGCCACCATGCATGTGACTAACATGCCACGCTGGGTCCATCCTGCCAGCCCTGCAGAGTCTATGGCACTTACAGGTCCCTCTGGCCAAGTCCCATTCCTTCACTGTCCTGTCTCGACTGCCCGTCACAGCCTGGTGCCGAGTGGACCGGAACTTGGCGGCTGCCACTTTATCCGTGTGTCCTGTGAGGATTTCCTAGGGGGGACACAAGAGTTGGAGATGTTCCAGCATCATCCATAAATAGAAGATGAAGAATGACAGTGTGGAGGTACCAGGGGATAGAGATCTCACTCGCCCTTCACTCTCCACTTTGGAGGAGGAGGAGGGAGGGAGGGAGGAAGGAAGAGTAGATGATGGGTGTATGGAAGGAAGGAAGGAAGGGTAGGCAGGTCAGGTCAAGTCAGGTCAGATGGATGGATGGAAGGGTAGGCTGGTTGTGTTGTGTTGTGTTGTGTTGTATTGTATGGATGGAAGGAAGGAAGGAAGGAAGAGTAGATGATGGGTGTATGGAAGGAAGGAAGAGTAGATGATGGGTGTATGGAAGGAAGGAAGAGTAGATGATGGGTGTATAGAAAGAAGGAAGGTTAGGTGATGGATCTATGGAAGGAAGGAAGGAAGGAAGGAAAGAAGAAAGGAAAATCAACTTCAGAGTCACGATTCACTCTCCACCTCTGAGGAAGAGGAAGAGGAGGAGAAGTAAGAAGAATCAACTTCAGAGTCATAATTCCCTAGCTGGTCTGGAATTGAGAAAAGAGCTTGTATGGTATCACATTGCAGATCTATCACGTATCCCAAGAGGTTCCATGTTCTGTACGTAGCCAACTCTTTCCGTCTGGTCCAGCCAGAACGTCATCCCTTCTGTAGCCAAGGGTTTCAGCTGATGCAACCAGCGTGCGCCAACTGAAGGCGTTGGGAGCCAGTGGGAGCCAGAAGTGCTCCAGGTGGGATTCTTCAGTGGCCCATGCTTCAGACAGTGGGCCAGATCAGCCCCTACCCACCCACCTCTTCCCCCAACACTCCACAAAACAAGGATCTTGGAAGAAACTCACCTTGAACAGACAATCTCCAACCTTCCAGAGCTGGGCAGTGCTGTTGTAGGTTGCAGCTAAGATGTGGCAGCCCTGGCAAAGGAGAGAGTTGGGGAGGAGAGCAGGAAAGGGGGTGGTGGTTATCAGCACCCTCTGCTTTGCCTGGACAACACAGTTGGCAGCACGACTCCTTTAAGAGGCAAAAGATGTCTGTGTATCTCAGCAGGCACTTGCCTCATTTTGGTGTTGCAAACTAGCTTGCTTTTGTTTTGTGATTAGACATGCAGTGTGTGCAGG
This sequence comes from Bradypodion pumilum, assembly GCA_035047305.1. Classification (NCBI taxonomy): domain Eukaryota; kingdom Metazoa; phylum Chordata; class Lepidosauria; order Squamata; family Chamaeleonidae; genus Bradypodion; species Bradypodion pumilum. The sequence continues at coordinate 2,567,110 of JAWDJD010000003.1, forward strand.
CTAGAGCATCCTAAAGCTTATTTTGCCAGCTGTGTCTGCATTGTTTTCTATATGCTAAACCAGGGCGCGCCAACCTTTTAAAGTCAGGGGCCGGGTCACATTTGAGCGGGCAGGACTGGTGGATCCCCTGCGGTAAACACTGCCATAAAATGCGTCCATGGCTGTCGTAAATGTGTTTACGACATTTATGGCTGTCACAGGCACATTTAAGGCTGTTGTAAATGCATCTGAGTCTGCATCTGCTTATGACGACAGCATGGGCCGGATGATTTGGTGCTGTGGGCCGTGTCTGGCCCGTGGGCCATAGGTTGCCCATCCCTGTTCTAAACATTCCTTTGATAGAACAACCAACCAAATATAAAATCAAGCTCTTTTAGTTTCAAAACTACTAAGCATCACATGACACTGTTTTCGTTGCAATTCACACCTCCATCATCATCCCATACCCTTTCCCACTGGGCAGTTGAACCTGACAAACACCTAGTACAAAATGGAGTAATGGTGGTGCTTGCACCAAAAGGGTGGTGTATAAATGTAAATAAATATAAATAAAATGGGAAAATGGTGGTATTTAGCTGAGTTCTCAGAACAAGAGGGGTAGCAGAACCACAGTTCACAGGGTTGAAGCTTTTGGGGTGTCCCTCCCCCCATGGGTACTAAGGACTCTGGCATCATGCAGAGCCCACCCTCTCGGGGTGGTGGGAGGGCTTGGTTTGGCTGAGCTCAGCTACAATCTGCAGAACAGCTAGGAAGGGAAACAGATTTTCCCATGTAATGTCACAATCCATCCCATTTTTTGGGTGAACTACTGGAAGATGGTTTGGGCTTGAGAAAGCCATTAAGAGCCAGTGACTTTGCAAAAGATGAGCTCTTCATTTGTAGACACAGACTATTATCCTAATTTGCATGCATTTTTAAAAACATCCTCCTTATAGGACTATCCGTTTGTTTGCCTCCATAGTATCAACAAGAGGCTCAAGGTCTTCCAGCAGAGGTGCCTCCACTGAATGTTGAAGATTCGCTATTTTGACCACATTACCCATGAGGAGGTGCTTCGAAGAAGTGGCTCGTGCAATTACATGGCACCGTTGCACGCAGAAGACTCCATATGGCAGGCCGTATTTTCCGTATAGAGAAAAACAGGATCTCTAAGGTGGCCATAAAGAGGATCCTTCCTAATGCCAAACAACAATAAGGAGGCCCTAGAAACACGTGGTGAAGAACTTTCACATCAGAATTAAAGACACTGAAAATGATACGGAAATATAATGAAGTCTTCGCCCAAGACCAAAACTGTTGGAGCTCCCTTGCTGCCCGATATGCTACATAGCAGGGGTTCCCAACCTAAGGCCCGTGGGCTGGATTTGGCCCATGGCGCCATTTCATGTGGCCCCTTCACCCCGCCAAGGGCATTTGAGAAACAAAATGGCCACCTCCTTTGAAGCTGTTGGGACAAAATGGCCACCCCCATTGTGCAGGCAGGGCAAAATGGTCATCCAGCCCTTGAAGCTGACTGAGAGAGTGTGACCTGGCCCCGGGTTGAAAAGGTTGGGAACTCCTGCTACGTAGCATGGGAGGATCAAAGTCTATCACAATGAGTACCTGTGCTTCCAAATTACTCTCTGCACCACTCCTCCTCAGGGATATCTACCAATTGATGTCCAACCAAGGCAGACATTGGGTCTCTTCTGGACTTCGGGTACCACGTTTTAAGATTGCAGTTATGTGTAGTCAGGACCAACTACCTTCCACAAAGCAATCACTTGGGGAGCATTTCCACTAATAATAATTTCGTGTCAGAAATTATTCTGGGTTGAAAGGGTTTTTGCGGGAGAAACTCCGCTCAGGCAATGCCCAAATGAGGCTCCTTTCACGTCCCCAAGAGCTGGGACAGAGATGGGCGCTCAATCCATCATGCCGTACCCGGGTCTCGAACTGCCGACTTGCCAGCCTTCCAGCTAACAAGGCGAGCTTCTTAACCACTGATCCACTGCAGCCCCTTCTAAGCATTTCCACTGATGGGCTCTCTGGTCCTGGCGACAGCATTTTGCAGAGCGCTTAGGCTGACCTCTGGCGTCCAGGGAGAACAAATGCTCTTTTCAAGAGATGCTCTCCTGTCCGACAACATTTGCAACCAAATCCAGAGAAGGATAAAAGTAGGAGGAAAAGCTTAACAGTGAATTGTGACGGTTGGTCATTGGTTGCCGAGACGCAAATTGACCTCCCAAAAATGTCCTGATTTTCTCCCTAACTGGTTTCCAAAATGCTTGTGCAGGAGCCAATGGATTCCAGGTTTGGGGTTTACCGTATTTTAGACCCTTTGACTTCTCACCTAACTGAAAAGCTCCTGATCCAAAGAGATCACAGTTCCCGGGGATTTGAGCTAAAAGGGGAATTTCTGGAAATCGCAGGGGCTAGAAAAGTTCGGTTTCACTTACCAGTCATAACTTTCGTTCTTCAAGTATATAGTTTGTAAATACACACTATTGGGTTATGCGCCTGCGCAGAACACTGATTGGAGGCTTAAAAAGCTCATTGGTCAAAAGTTTTGGCGGTAAGACCGCCCACCGTACCACCCACCCTGAGGCGCCCGCGCGCCATTTTACCTCAGTTCCATACTTAAGCCAAGCACAGGATAAACCAATTGATCTCATCCATGCAGCTCAAGAGGGGAGGCAGGGTGGGTAGTGTGTATTCACAAACTATATACTCGAAGAACGAAAGTTATCACTGGTAAGTGAAACCGAACTTTCTCCTTCGTATAGTTTGTGAATCCCCACTATTGGGAGATTAGCAAGCTCACACTCACTTGGCCGGTGGGCAGTCGGATGAGATGATCCCACGATGAGTATGCTGGTCAGGTAGAGTGAGCCGTCAAGGGCGAGGCGCCCAGAGCCCTCTGGCAAGGATGACATGGCCAAGTCTGGCGTCCGCAGTGGCTCTGGTGTCCACCCTGTAATGTTGGACAAATGTAGAAGGTCTGGACCAGGTGGCAGCCTTACAGATGTCCTCAAGGGGTGTGCCCTCCAAAAAGGCAGTGGATGTGGCAACCGCTCTCGTAGAATGCGCTCTGACATGCGGCGGAGGTGGCAACGAGGCCGACTCGTAGGCCAGGTAGATGATAGATGTAATCCACTTGGAGAACCTCTGGGCAGAGATGGGTTCACCCTTGGACTTTCCTCCATATGCAACAAATAGACGCTGTGACTTCCTGAACTCCCTTGTCCTGCTGGTGTAAAACAATAAAGCTCGTTTCACATCCAGCGTGTGCCAAGTCTTTTCTTGGGCGTTGGTGGGATTCTGAAAGAAGGTTGGCAGCGAGATAGTCTGCGCCATATGAAACTAGGAAACTACCTTAGGAAGGAAGGTGATGTCCGTGTGGAGCACAACGCGGTTATTAAAAAACTGAAGGAACGGTGCGTCTGCCCGCAGAGCAACCAGTTCACCAGCTCGTCGAGCAGACGTGATAGCCACCAGAAACGCCGTCTTCCACGTGAGGAGACGAACATCCGCGGTAGCCATAGGCTCGAAAGGAGTCCTGGTGAGCGCGTTCAGAACGGCAGACAAAGATCATTGTGCTGTTGGAGTCTTGACCGGCGGAAAAGCATTTCGTAATCCCTCGAGGAAACGCTTCAACGTCTGGTCGCGAAAGGCACCAGACGCAGGTGAACCAGTTGGAGAGTGAGCCACCACCACTGCCAGATGGACCCGAATGGAGGTAATGCTAAGGCCAGACTTCACCAAATGGAGGAGGTAGGCCATGATGTCGTGTAGTCCCACCTGTGGAGGGTACGTCTGCTGGGAGTCCAGGAAGGCACAAAAACGCCTGTATTTGGAGGCATAGGACTTCCTTGTAGAAGGACGCCGTGCTAACTCCAAGTTACTGGATAGTCTGGGGTTATCCTCCACGCGGTGAGGTGGAGGCTGGGCAGGTCCGAATGGTGGAGCTGGCCGTGCTCCATTTGGAGAAGGGTCGGCGAGTCCGGCAGCGTGCGATACTGTGACGACATGTGCAACAGTAGAGGAAACCAGGGCTGACGAGGCCACGCTGGAGCAACGAGGATTGCGTTGGTCCGGTGTTGGAACATCCTGGTGAGGACCTTCTGAACCAGAGGAAACGGGGGAAAGGGGTAGAGGTAATCCTGATCCCACTGTTTCATGAAGGCATCGCCCTCGGAGTTCAGTCCGATGCCGGCTCTGGAACAGTACCTGTGGCATTTCCTGTTGGACTCCGACGCAAAGAGGTCAATGCTCGGAGACCCCCAAGCCCTGCAAAGGGACTGAAACACCTCGTCGTCCAGCTCCCACTCGTGGGTCGTCGAGGTGAGACGGCTGAGGTGGTCAGCCAGGACATTCAGCTTGCCCTGAATGTGTACTCCAATTGGAAAGATTGTCTTTCCAGGCACCACTCCCAAAGTTGCACCGCAAGATAAAGCAGGATGGTGGACCTCGTCCCTCCTTGCTTGTTCAGCTATGCCACCGCCGTGGTATTGTCCGAGGCCACTTGAACCACATTGCCGGTGAGCAGAGCCTCGAAGGAACGTAGGGCCTTCCAAATGGCCAGCAGCTCCAAATAGTTGATGTGGTGCACCATCTCGTGAGGTGACCAAACATTGTTGACCGTCAGAGTCCCGCAAGCAGCCCCCCAGCCGAGGTTGCTTGCGTCGGTCAAAACCTGCAACGAAGGTTGCGGGGGATAAAAGTTCTTCCCCGTGGCCACATTGAGGGGTGTCGTCCACCACACTAGCTGGTCCACCAGTTCTGGAGATGGAATCAACCGTTTGGACTGGCTCTCCATGAGTGGGTCGAACTCGTGGAGGAGCCATGACTGCAGGGACCGGAACTTTAACTTGGCGTAAGGAATCACCGCCGTCGTTGAAGCCATGAGGCCTAGAAGTCTCTGTGCCTTTTTTGCCCTGATAAATGGCTTTTTCCTGAATTCACTTACCCCTTGTGCAATGTCCAGTAAGCGTTTCTGGGGGGCAAAGGCCCTGGTAGCCAGCGAGTCGAGTACCGCTCCAATGTACTCGACGTGCTGAGAAGGATTCAACTTTGACTTGGCAAAGTTGATTCTGAGGCCAAGACTCTCCATGAGGTGAACCATGAACTCCGTGTCCCAAACGGACAACGAGCTGGTGGGAGAGACAATCAACCAGTCGTCGATGTACGGGAAGACCCTGATCCCCTTCTGACAGAGGAAGGCAGCCACCGGAGCCATGCACTTGGTGAAGACTCTCGGCGCTGTAGCCAGACCGAACAGTAGGCACCGGTACTGGTACACAGAGTTTCCCATTCTGAACCGGAGGAACCGTCTGTGATCCTCGAGCATGCTGATGTGGAAGAAAGCGTCCTTGAGGTCTATCACTGTGAACCAGTCCCCCTTGTTGATGAGAGGGAGGACGGTCTGGAGGGTCACCATCCGGAACTTCCTGGTGTGGATGCAATTTGTTTAGGCGAAGCAGGTCCAGAATTGGGCGTAAAACCTACGGCCCACTGCGTCCAGCTTCTTCCCTTCCGGAGTCGAAGGTACCGGAAACCCGCTAACGGCCGTCTTATGCTGGAAGGCTTTGACCACCAAAGAGTTCGGCAAAGGGTGTGCCTGGAGAAACTCGACGTTCTCATCCAAGACTCTATACATTCTGTCGAGTCTGGACGAAATGGAGTGAGACGACACCGGCTTCTTCCATGTTGCCTTCGCTGACGTCAACATGGAAGGAAGCATGGTGATGTGGACCAGCTGAATCGCCTTTTTGTCCAGTTTGGCGGTCATTTGGTCCTTGCCCTCCAGCAGCGGTTGGTCCACCTTCAGATTCAGAGTGGTACCCAAACGGGTGAGCATCGCCGTGAGGGAGCGTTGATCCTCACCACGTGGTGGGTCAATCGCGCCGATAGCCTGATCTGGCGTCTTGTCGGCATCAACGTCTCCCTCCTCCTCCTCCGAAGACGCGCTGGAATCATCGGAGGACAAGGGAGTAATCCTGGTATCCACGTCGGGACTGCGCCAGTACGGCCTGGGGGGCCCGATGGGCTGGGAGCTCACCGCATCGACGTCTGGACCACACCAAGACGATATGGGTGGGCCAGTGGAGCGAACGCTCGACCCTTGAGAGGGCGGCGGAGCAGCAGCAGGGCCAACATCCCTGGGGCTTGCGGTGGTCGGTACCGGAGCCGCAGAGGCCGCAGGGATGGAGGCCTTAAACTGTTGGGCGAACGACTTCGCCATGGCCTCAAACATTCCCTTGAAGAAGTCCACCTGGGTCGCATCCACCGCAGACGGCTGGTACGGAATGGTGGCAGGCGAAACGGTGGCCGGTATAATCGGAGACGAAATGGTGGCCGGAATGGTGGTTGGCGGTTCATCTATCGTCGGAGTCCTAGGCCTCGGAGAGACAGATGCCTGCCTAGTGGGTGGACGGCCCCTCTCTCGAGGCGGAGAAGCGACCACCTGCAGTGCGCGAGCTGGAGCCCCAGTCCTGCGTCCTTTAGCAGGCAATCCCGAAGAGGACCGTCCGCCCCACACTGAGGATCCGGGTGAAGGGCATCTCGCGACCGAAAAGGGAGGCGAGGGCCCCGGAGAAACAGGAGGGCGAGGCGTAGGTGGGAGCGAGCGCCTTTCCTCCGACCTATGTTTCTTTTTCTTCTCCCCATTTTTCTCCTTCTTTTTCTTCTTCCTGATGGAGAGGGTGGAAGAAGATGGTAGAGGCAGAGGCCGAGTAGGCTGAGAGGCACCAGTGGACGTGGATGCAGCCGCAGCGGGAGCCAAGGCGAGCTCCATAAGGTGCGCTTTCAACCGGTTGCTCCGGTTCTGAACTGCAAGCCGTGTAAAGTTCTTGGAGTGTACGCAGAATTGGCTCTGGTGCGATTCTCCCAGACAGAAAAGACAGAGGCTATGCTCGTCAGAGGCAGGGAACTTCTTCAGGCAAGCAGAACACTGCTTGAAAGCTGCAGCCATGAAAAAACTTTCCCGACGGAAGGTTCGAGAAGGCGAACACCCCGAAGGGCAGGCCAGCCGCCACCCCCTTGAGGGGGAAAACGGTGACCGGAGCGAGGTCGGTAACTGAGTCCACCAGAAGAAGAAACAGCAATCCTGCCCGAAGGACAAGATCGCCGAAAAAATTGTTGAAAGTTCAGAAACTTTTCCGTAGAAAAGGCGAAAAAATTGAGGAAGCTCGTCCTGCTGCTGAGGCGGAAAGAAGAGAACTGGGCGAAGAGGACGAAGAGGTCCTGCCGGCCACTCCATCGGCAGGCGTCCTGGGGCTCCGCCTCCCCCCCCTCACCTAGGACTTAAAAGGCGAGGGGTGTTTGCCGCCACGCACCTGGCTCCTGGTGCATCTGGTACTTTGGTAATTTTGTTATATTACGTGATGTTTTCATCCTTTGTGATTCTATTGTAATTATTGATATATTATTTTGATGTGGTGCTGATATTTGTATTATTTGTATTATTATTCACTGTCTTGCCTTATACTGTATTTACTTATAACATTGTATTTATTATTATAATTTGAATATTGTATCTTTATGTAAACCCTGTGGGGTGTCCCAGGGTCATTTATATGTTGTTAGCCGCCCTGAGTCGGCCATGTGTTGAGTAGGGCGGGATATAAAATTGAATAAACATAAACATAAACAAACTGAGGTAAAATGGCGGACTAGTGCCTCAGGCTGGGCGGTACGGTGGGCGGTCTTACCGCCAAAACTTTTGACCAATGAGCTTTTAAGCCTCCGATCAGTGTTCTGCGCAGGCGCATAACCCAATAGTGGGGATTCACAAACTATACGTAGGAGAAGAGAAGTTCTTTTCTCTACTTATGCCCTAGATCCCCATGGTCACCTTTCTCGCTCTAGAAAAGTGCAAGAACCTAGGAAGTTCGACTAATCTGTATCGACATATGAGGAGCAGGTGTTTTGCAAGACTACCGGTTCCTCACTACCCATTTCAAGAGCAATTCATGCTCAACTCCTTGGCACGACCAGAGCGAGAGAGCGTACAACCGTGTCCTCTTTGTGGGGCAATTCATTTCTCTCCCCTCGACTGGCCACAAGGCGAAAAAGGTCAGATGGGAAGAGGGAAGCCTGAAAGGGAGGAATGGCCGGGGATGTCTTAATCCCTACTCCTTAGAAAGTCTAGGACAGGGGTGCGCAAACTTTTTGAGCCATGGGTCAGTCACATGGTTCAGCAGGCCGGTCACATGGTTCCTCACACCGGAAGCAGAAGTAAAATGCACCTCACAATCTGTTTTGCAACAGGGTGAGATAGATTTTTAGGCTGCCATTTTCTCTGCTTAAATCAGGGGTGCTCAAAGTATGGCTCATGGGCCAGATCCGGCCCCTGACACAAATTCATCCGGCCTATGCCGCCCTTGCCGCTCCTGGAAGCAGAAGTAAAACATGCCCATGAGCAGCAAGGGTGGTGTTGGCCGGATTAATTGGTGTTGGGGGCCGGATCCAGCCTATGGGCCATACTGGTTTAGGAGCCTCAACCCTGAAGCCCTGGCTCTACTACACCTCCGAGTTGGGACTCTCCCTCTTTTCTTAGCAATCCTGACTTAAAGGGTAATCTGACAAGAAAGCAAAGATCGCATTGGATTGCCTTGGTGGCGCTGTGGTGGCGCTATGGCTAAACTGCTGTACTGCAGCCAAAACTGCTGGCATTGTGAGTTCAATCCTGACAGGGATCAAAATTGACTCAGCCTCTTCCATCCTTCCAAAGTTGATAAAATGAGTACCCAGCATGTTGGGGGCAAAATGCTAATTAACCTATGAACTGACCAGAGAGTGCACTAAGAGTTATGGGGCGGTACGGAAGTGTCATTGCTATTGCTTTTGCTTTGCATTACACTGGAAAGAGTAACGTCCAAGGTGCAATCTTAAAAGGGACCCTTTAAAGCAGGGTTTCCAGACGCCCCACTGGGGACACAATTCCCAGAAGCCTCAGTCAGTCCATTGGCTGATCAATGCTTTGGGGAATTGACTGAGGCTTCTGGGAATTGAAGTCTAAGAACCAAAGGTTGGGAAACACTGCTTTAAAGCAACCTTTCTTGAGCTTTTGCTCCATCAGGACTCATTGAAACGATTATAGTATGTTTGTAGATATTGTTAATTTTACTTAGTATATTGCATATTGTATTTGGATCCTGTAGTTTCTAATATTGTTATTTTTGAAATGTGATTTGTGAATGCTTTTTGTCATTTATATTGCTTCGTATTATTTATATTTAATTATTTATATTGCTTTGTATTACTTGTAAACCGCTTTGAGTTCCCCTAGGGGAAGGAAAGCGGTATAGAAATCCAAGCATAAATAAATAAATAAATAAATAAATAAATAAATAAATAAATAAAAACCCTTCCACCCCAATCCCAAATGCATCAGTTCATTCCTAAATAAATGAAAGTATGAATGAATGGATAAATAAGAGAGAGAGAGCAGTCTTGACTTTTGGGATGGTTCGCAATCTGCAGAGCATCATCTGGTTGCTAGCAAACAATGCAAACTAGACTGTGCTGTCACTCCTCCTCCCAAACATGACTTAAAACCCCATCTGATCACACCTTAAGCCACCCCAAGGCAAAGGGGATGACCCTGCAATCCTTCGTCCAGCCCTGGGCTGTGGCCGTCTCCCCCCAAACCCCCTCTCTGCTCTCCTTCAGCTACGGCCTCACACTCACCGAGGGGTCAAACTCCACGCTGGTGATGCTGCCGTTGGCCCCTTGCAGCGTCTGCGTCTTCTCCAGACGACCTGAGGACCAGGAGAAAGAAGAGAAGGCTTCTAGGACCACGGCCTCCTCCTCCTCCAGGAAGAATCCAGCCGCACTCGGTCTTCAAGGGCAAAAAGCACTAAGCCAGGAGAAGACCCACAACTCCCCAGGGCCGACGACCAAGCCAAGAAAGTGGCTTCCTTTTGGCAGGCCAAAGTCTGGTCTGGACACGAAAGAAGGAGAAGACTTCCCCAGGGCAACTGCGGACGACAATTCTGACTGCTGTGTATTTACAGTATTTTTAATACAGTGCTGTCTGTGTCTGCTGACGTTTCCGTGGACGTGTGGCAGGCAGGACTAGATGCCAGAATGCATGGCACACTGTTATCTTTCCTACCGAAGTGGTAGCTAGTTATCTCCTTGCAATTTCTTGCTTTCAAACTGCTAGGTTGGCAGGATCTGGGACAGACATCAGGAACTCATTCTGTCGTACAGCACTTGGGTCTCGAACTGCTTGACCTGACTGAAGTTTATAAAATCATGCACGGTGTGGACAAAGTAGATAAGGAAAATCTGTTTTCCCTGTCGCATAACACTAGAACTAGGGGACACTCGATGAAACTTTTGGGTACTAGTTCTCAAACAAATAAGAGAAAGTACTTTTTCACCCAGAGGATCACTGGTCTATGGAACTCCCTGCCAGATGAAGTGGTGACAGCGGTCAGTCTTGACAGCTTCAAGAAAGGATTAGACAGGCTCATGAAGGACAAGGGTATCAATGGCTATAATTATGGATACTTAAGGACAACCTCCGGGTTGGAGAGATAGGCAGGATATCTCTCAGTGCCATTCCCAGGGAATCCTAAGCAGGTGAAGGCATCTGCATGGGAATAACACCCTGAAGCAAATGGGGAGCCACTGTGTGAGACACAATGCTGGACTGGATGGGCACCTGTGGCCTCTTCCAGCAAGGCCGTTCTTATGTTATGTTCTTATGTTATGTTCTTATGACATGCCGACATTTCTGGGCATCAAGCTCAACATTGGCTTAATCACTAAGCCAATGCAGTCCTAATAAATACTGAGCTTTTGTAGCAAAATTAACAAGGTTATCCAAATCCAAGTATATGTATATATTGGTAAAATAATCTTGGCAGAATTAGGGAACGGACACATAAAAGTAGGGTTGCAAAAGTTAATATGAGAGTCTGTGTTAAGGTTTAGGCAAGGGACACTATGAAGAGCCTGAGCACCTGTGAAGCTAAGGTCTTCCAGCTCCCAGTTGCTAGAGCCTTAGAGTCATGTAGTATTTGCAAAACCTTGGGGTTTTTTTTTTATTAAAAAAACTTAAGGATTACCTATTTAAGAATCCAAATTCAGACAAATGTTTACATCTGCACAGTTTAAAAAAAAATGCAATGAGCAATACTCAGCAGAGGACTGACATGGGATGAAAAATGGGATCTAGGACCAAAAATCTAGAACAAAAAGCAGCAGTAAAGGTAAGGGTTTCCCTTGCTCGAAAGCTAGTCATATCCGACTCTAGGGTTCAGTGCTCATCTCTGTTTATAGCCAAAGAGCCAGCGCTGCTTGCATTGGCAGACACTTCCATTGACTAGACACCTGAGTGCACAGAACACTGTTTACCTTCCCACCGAAGTGGTACCTATTTATCTACTCGCAATTTCTTGCTTTCAAACTCCTAAGTTGGCAGGAGCTGGGACAGATGACAGAGGCTCACTCCATCATGCAACACTCCGGTCTCAAACTGCTACCCTGCTGACCTTCCAGTCATCAAGTTCAGCATCTTAACCACTAAGCCACTGCAGCCATTAGTCTATGAACTTTTGGCTCATCTGAGGTTTCCCCCCCTCCTGTAATTGTAATTAATTTTTAAAGGTTTTTTAGATTTGCTTTTAGATAATAGATCTCACGGTGTGTATGTAATATTGTTATGTTTTTATGGGTTTTTAAAATTGTTTTACTTGTATATTGGTCTTAGTGTACACCGCCCAGAGTCCTTTGGATAGAGCGGTATATAAATCTATTAAATTAAATTAATTAAACTATGGATCTGTAATAGCTGTTTGTCTCCAGCACATTAACAGCCCTTTGGGAGTGCCTAACTTCAGACGTTTCTCTCTCCCAAACAAGTACACGGCAGAAGCTTCCCATGATTTTACTCACTCCTAACCCAAGTTTTCCTTAGTCAGTCATGGGAGGGAGAACAGGGCTGGGAAAAAGTTACATCCCCCTCCCCAATCAGCCAGCACAGAAGTTAGCTAGCCAGGAGACCCCAGGAGACCTGGTCCCAAAAGGGGGGACTCTTCCCAGCTGGGTCAAGGGCAGAGGATGGAGTTAAGCAGGCGTTTGGGCGGATCAGCTTACCTCCATCCACGTTCCAGAGTTTGATCAGCCGGTCGGTCCCACCGGTTGCCAGGAGGCTCGAATTGGGACTGAACTTGATGGCATTGACCTCGGAAGCATGGACCTCCTGGACACGGGAGAGGGAGAGAGAGGGAGAGGGATGTGCTGTGTGTCAAAGACCAGAGATGCAGCTGATTCAGCTCTTCTTCAATCAATCAATCAAATTTTAATTTATACCCCACCTTTCTCTGACCGAGGCTGACTCAAGGCAGCAACAACATCACAATCAATACAATATAATACAGTACAATTCATATAATACAGTACAAGTATTATACAGTACAAAGTCAAATTACAATACAAAAAAAACCATATAAAAATAAACCCATTCATAAACAGCGTTCCGTGCGCTCTGGTGTCTAGTCATGCCTGCCACATGACCACGGAAACGTCTGCAGAAGCAGACAGCGCTGGCTCTTCGGCTTAGAAACAGAGATGAGCACTGCACCCTAGAGTCGGATACGACTGGCTTTCGAGCAAGGGAAACCTTTACCTTTAAACCCATTCTTCTTCTTGGAGAAGTTCTACTGGTTTGGTCAACGATCCGGAAAAAACCAACAACATTTTCTTGCCTGATTCTCCTTCTTTCAAGGAGGAAGGGTGGAGGGGAACTCTTGGTTTGCAAGGAATGAACATAGGGGCAAAGTGGAAGGGGGTGTTAGAAAGTTGAGGATCATCAACAAAAACTACCATGGGTCTGGGAATACAAATTTCACACGGCACACATTTTGGTGGCTGAAGTTCCCTATGTGTCAGATGAATGAAGAAGCTGCGGGTATTGTTGAGGTGGACGTGGGAGGCAAAATAATTCTTCTTCTTCTTCTTCAGTGCTGCATCTAATTCCAAATATTGGCTATCATCATGATGCTCAGTCATGAAGATTGTCCTGGGAACCATATAATGCAGTGGCCTTCCATTTGCCTATTTTTTATTACATTTATATCCCACCCATTTGGGATATTCTCCCACTCAGGGTAGCTTGTTCTTCTTGTTCTGCCGTATCCAAATCAGAATAGTGGTGTCCCTCATGGTGATCAGCCATGAAGACAGTCTTGAGAATATAATGCAGTGGGGTTTCATCTGCCTTGCAGATCGCAGCATGATACCCATAGTACCACAGTTCCAGTTCCACGAGTCACTTTCTGGTTCTGAGCACTTTTGGCAAGCAAAGTCCTTATCATCATCCTCAGGCCAGTCTTAATGAAGCTGCTGCCCTCCATCAAGATGGATCCAAGTGGGATTTAATCCACTTGAGGACCATCACCCTTCAAGGAAAAAGGGATCGAAGTTTGAGTCAACCTGCACCCCTGTCAGGATCGAACTCACAATGTTCTGGCTGCAGTACAGTGGTTTAGCCACTACTAAAGGGCTTTAGTAGTTTTAATGGCATTGCAAAACAACACAGTCTGCATTCCTCCAACTGGAGCTGATGCATTTCCCGATCCAAATGCACACCCTATGGGGCCTGTTCCAGCCTCCTTTTTTTTTGGGGGGGGGGGGGAATGCATGCAAAATAAAAGAAAGCTCATTAAAGTATCCAGCAGCAAAAGGCAGGTGATGTTGGAACCTCAGGTGTACCTGGACGTCGCTCACTCTGGAGGGGAGGTGGGCAATCGCACACAAGGGGATGTAGCAGTACCGGTCCATGGACATGTTGCCAACGGAGTTCCCCCGTTTCAACCTGAAACTAAGCACAGTGGGTGAAAAACCCTCTTGGGAGGCCAAGGAAGAGAAGGGGTTGGTTTCAGGCTTCATGGCTTGGTCACATCTTTCTGCACACACGCCTAACCCAGCCACTGCCCAGGAGTCTCCTTCTCAGCGTAATGAGTTTGCAGTGATCAAGTTCCAGCATTCGTTTCTGGGTACCCATAAACAGGATATGAGTCCAAAAACACCCTCGACATTAGTCTTTGCTCCATCTGTCCTACATCTCAGCTCCAATAGAAGGCCTTCAGGAGGTTCCCTGATAATTTAAACTGCTGAGAGCCACCTCTGTTCAAACAGAGGAAGCAGTTTGAAGCTTCCAGAAGCAGGGGGCAGGGCCACACCAGGCCCTTCCCTGAACTGTGACTCATAAGGGCGGAGCCACACTAGCCTTTAAAAGCTCTGAGCTCTTTCAGAGTCAGCCATTTTGACTCTGCATGTGCTCTTAAGCAGAGCTGCTGCTGAGGAGAGCCAAACAAAGGAAGTGAGCACTGGTAAGTTTTGCAGTTGGAGTAGAGCTGCTTTAGAGGCCTCTACTAATTTAAATTGATAATTTAAACTGCTGAGAGCCACCTCTGTTCAAACAGAGGAAGCAGTTTGAAGCTTCCAGAAGCAGGGGGCAGGGCCACACCAGGCCCTTCCCTGAACTGTGACTCATAGGGGCGGAGCCACACTAGCCTTTAAAAGCTCTGAGCTCTTTCAGAGTCAGCCATTTTGACTCTGCATGTGCTCTTAAGCAGAGCTGCTGCTGAGGAGAGCCAAACAAAGGAAGTGAGCACTGGTAAGTTTTGCAGTTGGAGTAGAGCTGCTTTAGAGGCCTCTACTAATTTAAATTGATAATTTAAACTGCTGAGAGCCACCTCTGTTCAAACAGAGGAAGCAGTTTGAAGCTTCCAGAAGCAGGGGGCAGGGCCACACCAGGCCCTTCCCTGAACTGTGACTCATAGGGGCGGAGCCACACTAGCCTTTAAAAGCTCTGAGCTCTTCCAGAGTCAGCCAGAGTCTAACGGCGCGCGAGATTACAAACTAGGAACATAAGAAGGATATAGTCTTACTAGGTAGAAAGGTAGTAAACGTGTACATTTTTGAGGCCCAGAATACTGCACTTGTTAAAATGGATTCTGAGGGAACAGCTGTAGTTACCTGCAATTCTTGTGCCATGTTTGTGTTCTTGCCAAAGCACATGGAGAACTACACTTGCAGCAAGTGCAAGCTGGTTGCACTACTAGAAGAGAAGGTCCAGCAGCTAGAGGCCCGCATATCTAACCACCAACAAATTAAGGAGCTTGAGCTGTTCTTGGACAGAGCGGAGCAGACTATGCTGGACAAAGAAGAGACAGGGCACAGTTCTGAGGGAGAAGGCCCTTCACTAACTCAGGAGGGAGATGGTTGGAGGAATGTGACTCAAAGGAGGAGAAGAGTAGGGGATCACTCTGAGAGTCTGAAATTACAGAATAGATTTGAGGCTCTTTCCCTTATCACACCTGACGAGGAACACACAGAGGAACAGCTGGTTCCACCTGATGATCTCTCCTTCATCACACTTGATGAGATCCAGGAAGATGAACATCAGGAACAAACTGAGGTTCTCTCCCTTAATATGGTTGATGAGGTGCATGTAGATGAACAGATTGCAGGAGAGAGGCTCCTTGTACTAGGCGATTCAATAATTAGAAATACAGAGAAATGGATTTGTGATGCACATGATAACCGTATGGTGACTTTCCTGCCAGGTGCAAAAGTTGCAGACATCACAAGAAATCTAGATAGATTGTTAGAGAGAACTGGGAACGAGCCAGTTGTCATGGTACACGTTGGTACTAATGATGTTGGGAAGGCCAAGCGGTCTGTCCTGGAAGCCAAATTTAGGTTGTTAGGAAGAAGATTGAAGTCCCGGACTTCCAAGGTAGCATTTTCAGAAGTGCTGCCTGTCCCTCGCGCAGGACCTACCAGGCAGGCAGAGCTCAGAAGCCTCAATGCGTGGATGAGGCGGTGGTGTCGAGAGGAGGGCTTCAGATTTGTCAGGAACTGGAGAACATTTTGGGACAAGCCAAATCTGTTCAGGAGGGATGGGTTGCATTTAAACCATGATGGGACCAGATTGCTGGCACTCAACATCAAAAAGGCTGCAGAGCAGCTTTTAAACTGATAACTGGGGGAAAGCCGACAGGAGCTGGGCAGCATCCGGTTCGGGAAAGTGTGTACTTGAGTAGTGAGGAGGATGCAAAAATTACTGAGCAGAGCAAGGAGCTAGTCACTAGCATTCTAGCAGAAGGATGCAAGAGGCAGTCTAACAATGCAACTGGACACAAAAGACTGTGTCAGAAATGCATATATAAATGCTTGTATACAAATGCCAGAAGCCTCCGGAACAAAATAGGGGAGCTGGAATACTTAGCAATAGATAAGAATATTGATATTATTGGTATCACTGAAACCTGGTGGACGGATGATAACCAATGGGATACAGTTATCCCAGGCTACAAACTGTACAGGAAGGATAGGAAGGGGCAAACAGGAGGTGGTGTAGCCTTGTATGTCAAAGAAGTGATAAAATCTTATGAATTGGAATATCTAGGTGATTTAGAGTCACCATTAGAAGCTCTGTGGGTAAGAGTACCAGGCCACAAGGATGGTCTAACAGTAGGCATATACTATCGGCCTCCGACCCAAACTCTTGAGGGAGACTGGCAGTTGGAGAATGTTGTAAAGGAGGCATCCAGGAAGGGAAGCCTGGTTATAATGGGGGACTTCAATTACCCTCACATAGACTGGGTGAACTGTTGTTCAGCACATGATAAAGAGATAAAGTTCCTAGATATGCTCAATGATTGTTCCCTGGGACAGATGGTTGAAGACCCAACTAGAGGTACAAGAATCCTTGACTTGATCCTGAGTAATACTCAGGATCTGGTGCAAGATGTTAATGTGACTGATCCAATAGGGAACAGTGACCACAACTCAATTATGTTTAACTTGAACATAGACCGCAAGTCACTGATAAAATCTAACACAGAGACCTTAAATTTTCAAAAAGGAAATTTCCCAAAGTTGAGGAAACTAGTAAAAAAGAAGCTGAAAGGGAAAATTGAGAGAGTCCAAACACTCCAAGAGGCATGGAGGCTGTTTACAAAAACAATAACAGAGGCCCAATTGGAATGCATACCCAAAAGGAAAAAGGGCACTGCCAGGTCCAAGAGGACTCCAATGTGGCTTACAGGAGCTGTTCGGGAAGTGATCAAGAGCAAGAAAAGCTCATTTAGAAGATGGAAGGCTTGTCCAAATGAGGACAGCAGGCAGAAACATAAATTCTGGCAGAACAAATGCAAGGCAACAATCAGGAAAGCAAAGCAAGACTTTGAGGAGCGTATAGCTAAAAATACTCAGAGGAATAACAAAGACTTCTTTAAGTACATTAGAAGTAAGAACCCAACTAGGAAGGCCATTGGACCATTAGATGACAATGGAAGGCAAGGGGTTATTAAAGAGGAAACAGAGATTGCAGAGAGACTCAATGAATTCTTTGCTTCAGTATTCACTGAAGAAGATAGAGACCACATGCCCAAAACAGAACCTATCTTCGTAGGGAGGGAAACCGAAGAATTAAGCAAGATAGAAATAACCAGGGAGGAGGTCCTTGCATGTCTTGTTAAACTAAACACTAACAAATCACCAGGACCAGATGGCATCCATCCACGAGTTCTCAGGGAACTTAAAGATGAAATTGCTGATCTCCTAGCCAAAATATATAATATTTCCCTCAAATCAGGGTTTGTGCCTGATGACTGGAAGGTAGCGAATGTAACACCAATTTTCAAAAAAGGATCCAGGGGTGATCCAGGAAATTACCGGCCTGTCAGTTTGACATGTGTCCCAGGTAAAGTGATGGAAACCATCCTAAAAGATAGAATTAATAGGTACATAGAAGAGGAGGCGCTGCTAAAGGAGAGCCAACATGGCTTTTGCAAGGGCAAATCATGCCTCACTAATCTGTTGGAATTTTTTGAGAGTGTCAACAAGCATGTGGATAAGGGGGATCCAGTTGACATTGTTTATCTGGACTTTCAGAAGGCTTTTGACAAGGTCCCACACCAAAGGCTCTTGAATAAACTTACCAGTCATGGAATAAAGGGACAGGTCTTGTCCTGGATCAGCAACTGGCTAAGGGACAGGAAACAGAGGGTAGCACTAAATGGACACTTCTCCAAGTGGAGGGAAGTAAAGAGTGGGGTCCCCCAAGGTTCAGTACTGGGACCCCTGCTTTTCAACCTCTTCATAAATGATCTAGAGGTAGGAGTAAAAAGCAAGGTAGCCAAATTTGCTGACGATACTAAATTATACAGGGTAGTGAAAACTGTGAGAGATTGTGAAGAGCTCCAGAGGGATCTCTTGACACTGGGGGAGTGGGCAAAACAGTGGCAAATGAGTTTCAACATCAGTAAGTGCAGAGTGATGCATGTTGGGGCAAAAAACCCCAATTACATTTATAAACTGATGGGGTCTGAACTCTCTGCGACAAACCAGGAAAGGGACCTTGGTGTCCTGGTGGACAGCTCAATGAAGGTGTCAACCCAGTGTGCCTCAGCAGTGAAAAAAGCAAACTCAATGTTAGGGATCATTAGGAAGGGTATAGAAAATAAGTCAGCAAGTGTCATTTTGCCTCTTTATAAATCTATGGTGAGGCCCCATCTGGAATACTGTGTACAGTTCTGGTCGCCATACCTCCAGAAGGATATTATGGAGTTGGAGAAAGTACAGAGGAGGGCAACCAGAATGATTAGGGGACTGGAACACCTTCCTTACCATCTGAGGCTGCAACGGTTGGGCCTTTTCACTCTTGAACGACGGCGTCTAAGAGGTGACCTGATTGAAGTTTATAAAATCATGCACGGTGTGGACAAAGTGGATAAGGAAAAACTGTTTTCCCTATCGCACAACACTAGAACTAGGGGACACTCCATGAAACTTTTGGGTAGTAGTTCTCAAACAAATAAGAGAAAGTACTTTTTCACCCAGAGGATTACTGGTCTATGGAACTCCCTGCCAGAAGAAGTGGTGACAGCTGTCAGTCTTGACAGCTTTAAGAAAGGATTAGACAAGTTCATGGAGGACAAGGCTATCAATGGCTATAATTATGGCTACCTAAGGACAACCTCCGGGTTGGAGAGATAGGCAGGATATCTCTCAATGCCATTTCCAGGGAATCCTAAGCAGGTGAAGGCATCTCCTTGGGAATACCCTGAAGGAAATGGTGAGCCACTGTGTGAGACAGAATGCTGGACTGGATGGGCTGTGGCCTGTTCCAGCAAGGCTGTTCTTATGTTCTTATGTTCTTATGTTCCCTTATTTTGAGAAAAGAAGAACAGCATCTATATACCTACTTTGTTGTTGTTAATTTATTATTATCTTCTTCTTCTTCTGCCATATCCAAATCTGAATGTTGGCGATCCTCATGGCAATCAGCCATGAAGATTGTCCTGAAGATATAAAGCCTTGGCCTTTCATCTGCCTTCCGCATTGCAGCACGACACCCATAGTAACACTGATTCAGTTCCATGAGTCACTTTCTGGTCCTGAGCCCTTTTGGCACGCAAAGTCCTTATCATCATCCTCAGGCCAGTCTTAATGAAGCTGCTGCCCTCCATCAAGATGGATTCAAGTGGAATTTAATCCACTTTGGGACCCTCACCCTTCCCTGTGGACTTCAACACCCAACACCGTTATTCCTGATTGAAGTTCATAAAATCATGCACGGTGTGGACAAAGTAGATAAGGAAAAACTGTTTTCCCTATCGCACAACACTAGAACTAGGGGACACTCCATGAAACTTTTGTGTACTAGTTCTCAAACAAATAAGAGAAAGTACTTTTTCACCCAGAGGATTACTGGCCTATGGAACTCCCTGCCAGAAGAAGTGGTGACAGCTGTCAGTCTTGACAGCTTTAAGAAAGGATTAGACAAGTTCATGGAGGACAAGGGGATCCATGGCTATAATTATGGATAATTAACGGTTGGAGAGAGAGGCAGGATATCTCTCAATGCCATTTCCAGGGAATCCTAAGCAGGTGAAGGCATCTCCTTGGGAATAATACCGTGAAGCACATGGTGAGCCATTGTGTGGGACAGAAGGCTGGACTAGATAGGCTGTGGCCTATTCCAGCAAGGCTGTTCTTATGTTCTTATGGGTGTTCAGGTTAGTTAACTGCCACCTAACAATCAGCGTTCAATCGCTGGTCTACTCTAGAGTATGGTCTACTCTATGACCATAGCAGGATAACCTGGCCAGAACAACAAAAATATGGAATATTCTTTTTTTTCTTTTGTGTTCACATCAAACTTTGTACTGCAAAAGCGAAGCCACTATCTTGGCTTTGTGGTTGGCTAAACTTAAGTTCTCGTTGGTGCATGTTTTAATGTTAGCTTTCATGGATCAAGTCCACTTTGTTACACATGAAAGCTAACGTTAAAATACAGCAGTTAGTCTTTAAGGTGCCACAATGTTTTCGTCTTTTTGTTTTGTTTTGTTTACTCTCTGATATGCTTGCATAGACTACCATGGCTACCACTTCAAAAATGTGCTAGTTTTAAAATCTTTTTTAAAAAACTTTTTTTTTGTTTGGAAATTCTGATGTCTGCAAATTATACAAATGTTAAATTAATTCCAAAGTTTGAAGCTGAGAGAGAGGAAAGAAGGGGGGGGGGAAGGAGATACATAAACAACTAATAATGAATTTGTTAGCATTTCTTGTTAATTCAAGGGTGCTGCTTTATGAGACCCAATTGACAAAAATTATTTCCCATGAAGAAAAGGTTCGGTGTAATTTGAAAACTTGCAACTTCACCATAGTAGGTGCAGTAGTTCCAAACTATTTTAACTTTTTTTTAGTAATTTGAAGCAAGTAACTAGGTATTCCAGTAATAACGAATGTATTAAAACTAAACGACTTACTCAAGGAACCCCTTGAAAGCATCCATGTATCTGGTGAATGTCATGGAAGAAGCAGATGCTGATCTAAAATGGAAACATGGAATGGAAAAGCTAATGAAAGCACAAGGAAATGGAGAAATCAGGTAAAGGAGGCACAAACTATAACACTGCACAACAACAATTTTGTTACTGGCTATCGAGTGTGCTGATTCCAAATCTGAACTCAGAATTTGCCTATCATGTACAGATTTTAAGGCGTGCTTTAGCTGTTCATGTGGTCGGTCATTGGGTAATGTATCTTTACATGGGAACATTATAACATTATAACTATGCCTGCTGCCACCTCAGCTGA
Source organism: Bradypodion pumilum (assembly GCA_035047305.1). Taxonomy (NCBI): domain Eukaryota; kingdom Metazoa; phylum Chordata; class Lepidosauria; order Squamata; family Chamaeleonidae; genus Bradypodion; species Bradypodion pumilum. The sequence continues at coordinate 2,588,224 of JAWDJD010000003.1, forward strand.
ATCATGTCCCCTGGGGGCCTGCATGTTCCAGCAGCGACCAGACATGTCTGGGCAAGTCAGTGAGCCAACGTCAGAAATAGGTATATAAGGCGAGATGGACCAAGGGCTTGTCTCTAGTGCGAAACCATCTTATTGGATAGTATAGCTTGGCCATAGTAAGGCTGTTTTGAGCTAAACATGAGTAGGCGCAGCTGTGTTAATAATATGCATAACTGACTTAAGATCCTGACATCCTAGCATAGTCGGAGTTCAGATTTTGGATTCAGTGCACTTGATTTAGTATAGGACACATGGATTAGACCAAGTAGCAGACAATATTTAATTTTTTGTGATGCTGTGTAACGGGAGCAGTCGAACATCTTCCCTGGGATATGGTCAGTGTAAAGTACACCAGAACATCAACTACGATTTAACACCTTACCTGAAAGGCCTGCCTGACAATTTTTCATCATTTTCATCTGCAGGGAGGTTATTACTGCCCGTATTCTGTGTTTCTAATTCGCTAATGGGGGAAAAACAACATGCGACTGATTAGAAAGCACAAATAACAAGGCACCATATAAATGCCCTCACTATAAAGTACATGATATGTTTGCCACACAGGAAACAATGATCTCTTCCAAAGGATCAACATTTGGCAGCCGTGTTTCAGACCAAAGACCCATCTTGGTTTCTTACTTACATTAATTAGGATAAATCTCATTATTCTCTTCCACACTACCATGCCACACATTGGGGTGATGAACTGTTTCCCTCTGATCTTTTTACAAAACTGTCTTCTTGCCTTTTGTGGTCTCTACATTAATTGTGATTCTTCCCGCATCATTTTAGTCAATTGTAGTGATGTCTCCATATCTGGTAAAGCTAATGAACTGTAGTTCTCTGTGGCCTTTTGTGCGTGGTGCTGATTGTTTTCTTAAACATCAAATACAATCTTCTTTTTTTTTTAAAGGGAGGAACATTTAGTAGCCTTTCAACAAGCTGAAGAGCCATCTCACAGGAAAAACTACTGGGGTCTAAAGCAGGGCTTCCCAACCGACGGCCCACAGGCCGGCCCCGGCCCACGATGCAGAGGTAAAATGTGCCCATGAACACACAGAATGCTGCTGTAAATGACCTGCAGCTGTCATAAACAAATTTACAATAGCTGTGGGTCATTTACAGCAATGTTCTGCACTTGTGCGGGCATGTTTCACTTCTGCATCCAGGTGGGAGAAAGCACGTGACTGGCCTGCTCAGCTGTCCAGGGAGGCATGGTCCGGCCCGTGGCGTGCAAAAGTTGGGAATCCCTGGTCTAAAGGGAGGAGATGCAGAAAAGTAGGGCAGAATAAACTGGGGTTTATTTTGTTGTGTGGACCACAACAGAATGTGGCAAATAATTAAAGAGATGGGAATACGAGAACACCTTACATACCTCATGAGAAATCTGTACATGAACCAAGAAGCAACAGTTAGGACAGAACACGGAATGACAGAGTGGTTTGGAATAGGAAAGGAATATAAGACAAGGCTGCATTTTATCACCCTGCTTATTCAACTTATACACAGAGCACATAATGCGCAACGCAGGGTTGGACAAAGCACAATATGGGATCAAAATTGTTGGGAGAAACATCAACAATTTGAGATACACAGTGGGTACTACCCTAATGACAGAAAGTGAGGAAGACCTAAAGAAGCTCCTGATTAGGTTGAAAGAAGAGAGTACAAAAGCTGGGTTAAGATTCAACATCAAGAAAACTAAGATAATGGCAACATCAGTCCCTGGAAAATAGATGGGGAAGAAGTAGAAGCAGTGACAGATTTTACCTTCCTGGGAGCAAAGATAACTGCAGATGGGGATTGCAGCCATGAAATAAAAAGGAGACTGATTCTTGCAAGACAAGCGATGAGAAACCTGGGGAACATAGTTAAAAGTAGAGACATCTCACTGGTTGTAAGAGCTGGACCATTAGGAAAGCTGAGCGCAGAAGAATAGATGCCTTTGAGATGTGGTGTTGGAGGAGGGTTTTGAGAGTCCCCTGGACAGCGAGGAGAACAAATAGGTCAATCTTAGAAGAAATCAACCCTGACTGCTCCTTGGAAGGGCAAATAGTAAAGATGAAGCTAAAGTACTTTGGACATCAAATGAGAAGGGAGGACTCACTTGAGAAGGCCTTGATGCTGGGAAACGTGGAGGGCAAAAGAAGAAGGGGGTGTCCAAAGATGAGATGGCTAGATGGTATTGTAGATGCAATGGGCACAAAGCTGGGCGGGCTGAGGAGGATGGTGGAGGACAGAGGCGCCTGGAGGACAATGGTCCATAGGGTCACAAAGGGTCAGTGCGACTGAACAACAACAACATAAAAAGCACGGGGTTGGGGGAATGATAATAGGAGTAGTTTCTATTTTGCCCAAAGTTGCAAAGCCTGGCAGGTAGACTTTTCATATGCCAGGTCTGTTGCAAATTCTTCTTATTCTTCTGTGTCCTGATCAAACTTTGAACTGCCAAAATTAAGCCTCTTTCTTAGCTTTGTCATTGGCCTAAACTAAGTCCTCATTGGTGCATGTTTTTGGCAGACCAGTAAATGAGCTGGGTTCTGAATCTTTCCACATTCATGTGTTGTTGTCCACCATCAGCCCCCACTTGAGCCTGTGGGTCTTGCATTTAGGGACTTTGAACCTCAGCCTATTCAGGGTTCTCTAAGTGACATAGGGGAGGTTGAGATCCTTAGCTATATCCTCCTTGAATTTTAATAATAATAATAATAATAATAATAATGACGACAACAACAACAACAACAACAATAATAATAATAATGCCGCCGCCGCCGCCGGCGCCGACGACGACGACGACGACAACGACAACAACAACAACAACAACAACAACAACAACAACAACAACAACAACAATAATAATAATAATAATAATAATAATAATAATAATAATAATAATAATAATAATAATAATAATAATTTGTAATTTATATCCCGCCCTACTCGGCACAGGCTGACTCAGGGTGACTAACAGCATTTCAAATAAAGATACAATATAACTATAAAGAAATACAATGTAGTAAAGCAATAAATACAGAAACAGAATATAACAAGGTAACATAACAATAGAATACAAAATATACAAATTACAAATGTATAAATTTTAAAGCATCATATCCATCATACATAGCACCAAAAGAAAAAACACAACAGTGAGCTCCTTTCTCTAGACCAGAGGTTGGCAACCTATGGCCCATGGGCCATAATCACGTTTACGGTGGCCGTGGGTAGGTTTACGGTTGTCATAAATGTGTTTACTATAGCCACAGATGCGTTTATGGCAGCATTTACAGTGGGGTGGGGACCACCAGTCTGGCCCCCTCAAGTGTCTGAGGGAGCATGACCTAGCCCCCCCCCCCGACTTTAAAAAGTTGCCGACTCCTGATCTAGACTGACTCTTGGCCATTTGGTTGTTATGGGACATTTTGGCTCTCAGAGTGACAGATAATGTCCTGGAGACATACCTGGTGTCCTAGGGAAGGGGTAACTATCTGTCCATCCTGTATTGGGTCTCTGTGTCTGAGAAAATGACTTTTGATCCAAGGAAACTCATAGGAAATAAAGCTGTGGTGTTCCAAATTGGACCAAGATGTTGCCTTCCTCCCTCTTTTAAAGGTGTTTGTGCATTGGGGAAGAAGTCAACTGAAAAAATTAGCCCCTGACTCTCTCAGGCCAACAAGCAGTTTAAAAAATTATTATATCCATGTATGTTAATTTTTTCTTTTTCTTTTTACAGTGGGTGGGGTGGGTGGTTGGGATAACTAGGGGTTTTATGTGCTTTTATATGTTTTTTAAAAGTTGTCGTAATGCCGCCCTGAGTCGGGTTCGCCTGAGTGGGCGGCGTATAAATGTAAATATTAAATCAAATTAAATTTAAATCAAATTAATTTGCAATTTTATATGTACTATTACAAAGGTTTTTGTAACTTTTTAGGAAACCATGTCATTAGCACAAGTGATTCAGTGTAAAACCTTTGACCATTTCTTAGCATACTGTTTCTAAGATATATAGGGTCATGATGCTCTCTCTGGTGTTTCCTCTCTACATTCTGGGGTGACAAGACAAACTAAACAACCATTCATACATTCGACTAAGGAAGGGCAGACACCAGCAAAAGGAACCTCGGAAATACTGTATGGTGCGTTCTGTTTTGTTATGCGATGATAAGCTACTTAGTCAGCCTGTCAATTAATAGAAATAATCTACATGTCAAAACCCAAATTAAGCACTGCGATTCCCTAATAAAAACGGACACTCAATTTGGATAGATATCAATGACCTGGTGTCCCTGGTCTGCAGAACATTTTGAGTAGGGGTTCCCAACTTTTTCTCGCCAGGGGCCAAGTCATGCTCTCTCAGTCCACTTCGAGGGCCGGATGACCATTTTGCCCTGCCTACACGATGGGGATGGTCATTTTGTCCTAACAGCTTCAAATGGGTAGCTATTTTGTTTCTCGAATGCCCTTGGAGGGGTGGAGGGCCACATGAAATAGCACCATGGGCTGGATCCGGCCCACGGGCCTTAGGTTGGGAACCCCTGGTTTGGAGGGTTCTGCCAGAGGAAAAGAATAACTAAATTATTTCTGTAACAAGGCTGAGACAAACTAACTTCTCCAGAAACTGGGAGAAAACTCTGGTTTGTGTGCCCATCTGAGGACACCGGCTTTCACTTCTCCTTGGCTTCCGCTCAGGAAAGAGGAGGAAGAAGCAAAGATTGAAAAGAAGGGAGGGAAAGAAGCTGGAGGGGATCATTCCCCACATCTGGCTGCCCCTTCGGGACTCTCTATGCGTGACTTACCCCTTCACACTGACCATCATCTTGGTCGCTTTCTTCAGCTCCATGGACAGCCTTGCTTGCTTCGCTCTACAAGAAGAAGACAGTTTTGAAGCGGTCGCCGTATTAGTCTGTGCAAGCTTATCAGAGAGTAAACAAAACAAAACAAACCCACAAAAAACCTTAAAGCAGGCATTCTCAACATACGGCCCGTGGGCCAAACCCGGCCCCCGACACCCATTCATCTGGCCCCTGACACCCTCGCCAATCCTGGAAGCGGAATTAGACCGTGTTTTGCCAGCGTATGACCAACTTACTTTCTGGAGATAGATTTGGTATTAAAGAAAATACTCAAGAGTCTCCAAGGCATTGTAAATAACACCGGGGATATTATATTTTTATTTATTTAGTGGTTGATTAACATAAAGATGGATAAGTGATATAAACTTAAGAAGCTAAATACTGTAGACAATCTGTGAAGGAACAAGAAATGTCGATAAAAGAATTGGAAAAATGACTGTGATCTATAATGCATACATTCTTAATCCTCATTAGTTAAGTCACACGTCAACAGTAAATAGTGATTTTGTAAGTTAGTTGATTATTGTTTTTGTAGTTGCAATTCAATTAGTGTCTCTTTAGTTATATTTGTCTGTAGTATTATTTGTTTTTTGTGTTATATGTTGTAATTTAATTTAAAAAATTAAAAAGATAAAAAAAAGGAATTAGAACGTGTTCTGTGCATGCGCGGCATGCATTTTACTTCCGCTTCCGGGCAGGAGGAACCACGTGACCGGCCCGATCAACAGTCCAGGAGGCGTGGGCAGGCCCACGACCCAAAAACCTTGAGAAAGCCTAAAGATTAACTCCTGCATTTTAATGTGAGCTTTCGTGGAAACAAGTCCACTTTGTCAGACAGAAGAACACAAGCCGTGTGAGATCACGGAATTGATTTCCCTCCTCCCAAATGTGGCTCTGGATCTGCTCCAAAAACCAAAGCTTTCTGTCCACCCTGGAAAGCCAACACCAGACTGTGTGGAAACCATGTGGGCCCCCGGTTTTTGCACCCGAGGTCCCTTCTGTGGCATGACCCTGGGAGACACAAGCTCAGCTCAAGGAACCAGAACTGTGGTCCTCAAAGGCCTCCAGGCAGAAGTGGGGGTTCTCTTCAAAAACAAGGAGCAAAGCCCCCATCCCCACCCCATGGGTTTGTTTTACACCAACCTCTCCCAACCAAACATTTTGTGATACTAGAAGGCTGTCTTGTCACTTCTGGTTCCAGAAAGGGGGGGGCATAGAAGAGGCTGGGGTCCCAAAATAGGTCCACAGAACTTGACCACATCCTGAACTGGAAATATGGAGTCAAAGAGACCATGAGTCATGTTGCGTATGCTAGTGCAGCCCTAGCATGCAGTAACCAAAGAGACAGGAAAGGCTAGCCAGGGGTCCTCAACTTTGGTGCCCCCAGATGTTGCTAGACTTCAATTCCCAGAAGCCCAAGTCATCACACCTGCTGATCAAGGCTTCTGGGAACTGAAATCCAAAAACACCTGGAGAGCCAAATTTGACCCCTGGACTAGCCTGGAAGTTGTTTTACATTGTTTGTCTGCAATTACAATTAGAAAGGTTCTTTCCTGCCTCAGGGTTCACCTGGCCCTATTTGCATGTCTTAAGGCTTTTGCTTTGCTCTGGCCTTCTCTCTCTTGCTTTTTAACTTGGGAACTACCAAGAGAGTGCATTAAGAGTGTTGTGTTCTGATGGTTTTACTGTACACATGGATTGAAATGTATCTGAGTCAATGTAACCTTGCCTATAGCAACAATGTAACCTTCAGCTGTATCATATAAGCCCTGTAATAGGACGCGAGCTAATGACCACCAGCTGGCAGCAGCGAGCGTCCAAGCTCTCTTGGTCCGAACTCATCAAAGGCAACAGCGCGGGAAGTTTTCCCGCCACTACCTACACCTGGACAAGAAGGGCGTGACCTGCAATGACGTCACGCAGACAGTAGCCAATGGGCTACCATGGCACCACGTTCAAATGTATTACTGCTGTATATAAAGAGCTATTGATCCGCCATTACCTCATGTTCCCTCTGTCCACGATGCAATAAACCTGAGTTAACCCAGCCCGAGGCTGTGTCCCGTGTCTTGGTTTGCATACACCAAATTGGCGACGAGGATGGGATGATGGATCCCCACGGAACAGCCAGGGCACAGAGCGGGTTCAACATCACCAAACCGCAAGACTGGGAGCTGCTTGAGATGGACTTCCAGGCGGCACTGGTGGAACTCAGAGTCAAACAAGACGACGAGGAGAGGAAGAGGGCCATCCTCACCAGAATGCTCGGGATGGAAACCAAGCGGACGCTGGTGGGCATAATCGCTCCGAAGAAGGTGAGCGACTTTAAGGCGAGCGACATCATGAAGCTGCTGCGAGAGCGGTTCTGCCCCTCGAGGGCAATGTTTCCCGCTCGGAGCGCGTTTTGGAGGCGAGTCCAAGCGCCAGACGAGTCGGTTGAGGCATTCGTGGCCGCCATGAGGATAGCCGCCGCCCCCTGTAAATGGGGCGACATCCTGGAGATGGTCCTCAGGGACGGCGTGTTATGTGGCCTGAAAGACAAGGAGGTGCAGCGCAGCTTGATGAATAAGGAGCCGCCACCCACGCTGGCCGAAGTCATAGAGGCCGCGGAAGCCGCAGAGTCCACGAATGCCGGAGTGGACGAGATGCATCAGTGGCGTGAGTGGCGTCCTAAAGCCGGCAAGGCGGAAAATTCGGTGCACGGGAAGGCCGGACAGTCGGTGCACGCGACTCGGCGGGCCTCAAAGTCGTCTACGGAAGGCAGCAACGGCGAGGAGGTCCAGAAGGTCCGGAAGGGCGGTCGACGCTGCGAGGGTTGCGGAGCGGCCCACGAGCGCGCGAGATGCCCGTTCAGGAAGGCCGAGTGTTACACCTGCGGCCGTCGGGGGCACATCGCCAAGGCGTGCAGAAAGCGGAAAGAGGGCCGGAGGCAATCACAAGACCGCGCGGCCAGGCCGGACCGTCCAGCAAGGCCCAAAGATGGCGCCCAGACCACGAGGAAGCAGGACGGCGTGGGCCGCGTCTCGGACAGCAGCGAGGACGACGCCTCAGTGTTCAGCGTGTCCGCGGGACAGTCCCATTACTTCGTTGAGGTATTAGTACAAGGGGCCCCTATTAAGATGGAAATTGACTCGGGGTCCTCCTTTTCCATAATTCCCCAGAAAGAGTTCCTGAAAATCGACCCCCACGTGCGGCCAAAGCTTAAAGCGTTGAGGTCCACACTACGGGACGTACAGGGAAACAACATTCCGGTATTGGGGGTTGGGAAGTTTCGGGTCAATTTTAAGAGACATTCTGCGGAACTGCCCCTAGTTGTCCTGAAAGGGGGAAGCTGTAGCCTCCTGGGAACACAGTGGTTTCAGCCCTTAGGGTTGTTCATAGGGGGGGTGCATACCGTGGGGGGGGACCCAATACAAGCGGTTTGCGATGCGCATCCCGCCGTTTTTGAGAAAGGACTCGGAAAGTTCAAGGGACCCCCTGTAGCTTTCGACATAGACCCGGAGGTCCGCCCGATAAGACTCAAACCACGCAGGGTGCCGTTTGCACTCAAGGACAAGATAGAGGCGGAATTGGACAAACTGGTGGGCCAGGGGATTCTTATTCCTGTTGATTCCGCGGAGTGGGAAACTCCAATTGTAACGGCTCTAAAGGCTAACGGGGAGGTGCGCATTTGCGCAGATTATAAGTGTACAATTAACAAGGCGATCCGCCCTAATGCATACCCGGTGCCAGTGATAAGCCACCTTTTGGCCAGGCTGAATGGGGGAAAGTGTTTCGCTAAGCTCGATTTGGCACAAGCCTATCAGCAACTTCCTGTGACCCCCGCCACGGCCGCGGCACAAACGATAGTTACACATAAGGGAGCGTTCCAGGTGTCGCGGTTACAGTTCGGCGTGAACTCGGCACCCGGTCTTTTTCAATCGCTCGTGGAACGCCTCCTAAAGGGCCTGGAGGGGGTGTTGCCTTATTTTGATGACGTGTTGATAACAGGGGGGAGTGAGGCTGAACTAGCGAAAAGGTTGGACAAGGTACTGACCGTGTTCGAGAAAGCGGGGCTGAGATTGAGGAAGGATAAATGTGTTTTTTTCGAAACAGAGGTCGAGTTTTTAGGGTTCCGAATCACACCCGAGGGGATTAAGCCGTCTAAATCCAAGGTAGCAGCCATTAAAAAGGCCCCTCGCCCCACATCCAAGACCGAGCTGCAATCTTTCCTGGGGCTCCTAAATTTTTACCATACATTCCTCCCGCGGAAGGCGTCCGTGGCCGAACCGCTCCATCGGTTGCTGAAAAAGGAGGAGCCGTGGATGTGGGGTGATGAGCACGAGAGGGCGTTCAAGGAGCTAAAGCAACTCCTAACATCTGAGGCAATCCTGACGCATTTCGACCCCAAACGGCCTGTGGTCCTAGTTTGTGATGCATCCCCGGTGGGGGTGGGGGCGGTGCTGTGCCACGTGTTGGAGGACGGAAGGGAGGCCCCGGTAGCATTTTACTCAAGGTCCCTGTCCCAAGCGGAGCGGAATTACGCGCAAACCGACAGGGAAGCATTAGCAATCGTATCGGGGACCAAAAAATTTCACGATTTTTTGTATGGCCGCCCGTTCAAAATCGTGACCGATCACAAACCGCTGTTAGGGATTTTCACGGCGCACAAGCCCACGCCGCAGATCCTGTCCCCGAGAATGCTGCGATGGGCTATTTTCCTCAACGCGTACCAACATGAGTTGGAGTACAGGCCCGGAAAGGAGATCAGCCATGCTGATGCGCTTTCGAGATCCCCCTTGCCATTGTCGGACGCCCAAAAGGCGAGAGCAGAAAAGGACCGCCAGGTGTTGCTAATTGAGGTTTTAGACGCTCCCCCAATAGTGCCAGCCGACATTGCTAGGGCGACAGGAAAGGACAGGACACTGGCGAAGGTTTGCTCATGGGTGCAGAAGGGGTGGCCGGGTTCGTCCCCGAGTACGGAGTTCGACCCATTCTTTAGGAAAAAGCTAGAGTTGTCCCTAGAGAGGGGGTGCCTTCTGTGGGGCCAACGGGTGGTGGTCCCTGCGCCCCTGCGGACGAGGGTGCTCGAACTGCTGCACGTCAGCCACCCGGGCATAGTTCGTTCCAAGGCGCTGGCCCGGAGTTACTTCTGGTGGCCGCAGCTGGACACGGATATTGAGCACATGGTTGGCACTTGCGAGGCTTGCCAGGGGTCCCGCCCTGAGGCGGCCCGTCTCCCACATAGGGAATGGGACACAGCACGGGGACCATGGTCCAGGGTGCACGTAGATTTCGCTGGCCCATTCCGAGGAACCATGTTTCTCCTAGTCGTGGATGCGTTCTCCAAGTGGCTGGAGGTTATCCCGGTAAAAAGCACGTCCTCCGCCACGACAATTAGCCGGCTACGGAGAGTCTTTTCCACGTTCGGTTTACCCGACACTTTAGTCAGCGATAACGCTAGTTGTTTCACCTCCGCTGAGTTCGGGGCATTCATGGGGACAAACGCCATTCGGCATATCACGTCCGCACCGTTTCACCCGGCCACGAATGGCCAAGTGGAACGGTTGGTGCGTACAACGAAGGAGGCGCTGCGGCGCATGGGCCCGGGGGACCTGAATCACCAAGTGTGCCAATTCCTCTTAGCGTATAGGGTGACCCCTTTGGCATCCGGCTACTCGCCGGCAGAGCTCTTGATGCGGCGAAAACTGACCACGCTCCTGTCCAGGCTAGACCCAACGAGAGTCGAGGATAAAGGGAAAAACGTGGGGTTGGCAGTCTCGAAAGGTTTCGCTGCCGGTGACCCTGTTCACTGCAGGAACTATTCCAGCGCAGGGCCAGCCTGGGTGCCAGGGACGGTTGTAGAACAGACGGGGCCAGTGTCGTACCGGGTCGAGACGAACACCGGCCTCCTCTGGAGGAGGCACGCAGATCAACTGAGGCACCGAGTGATTGGGCCAGTCAGTGGAGCTCAGCAACAGGATTCAGCGTTAGGGTTCTCCCCCACCCGCTTAACCCAAGGGGGAGACAGCAGTGGACAACAGTCCCAAGCATGGGGGGAAGGAAGCAGAAGCAGCGGCCCCGACTCATATCCCTTTGATACGCCAGCTCTAGCAGGGGCCGGAGAAGGGGGAGAGGAGTTCGCGACCGCTGCCCCCGATAGTGATTTTGATTTTGATTTGGCGAGCCGGGGGGGTTTTCAGGAGTGTTCCCCCACCCATCCAAGCGAGAAGAGGGGTTTTTCGTTAGCCCCCAGTGCCCCCGGTTCCTCCCTAAGAAAGAGCACACCTCCCAACAGCGCCGCGGAGCCGCGGAAAGTCACTAACGAGTCTCCCTCTCATATTGCAGGACAGGAGACCAGGGGACAAAGAGAAGGTAGCAATCCCAGGGAGAGGCAGCCCGCACCGAGACCCCAGCGTGTTCGAAATAAGCCATCTTGGCTGAGAGACTTTGTCTCATAAGGGGGGGGGAGTGTGTTAAGGTGGGCTCGAGACTTTGTCTCGTCCTAGGGGGGAGGGATGTTGTGTTCTGATGGTTTTACTGTACACATGGATTGAAATGTATCTGAGTCAATGTAACCTTGCCTATAGCAACAATGTAACCTTCAGCTGTATCATATAAGCCCTGTAATAGGACGCGAGCTAATGACCACCAGCTGGCAGCAGCGAGCGTCCAAGCTCTCTTGGTCCGAACTCATCAAAGGCAACAGCGCGGGAAGTTTTCCCGCCACTACCTACACCTGGACAAGAAGGGCGTGACCTGCAATGACGTCACGCAGACAGTAGCCAATGGGCTACCATGGCACCACGTTCAAATGTATTACTGCTGTATATAAAGAGCTATTGATCCGCCATTACCTCATGTTCCCTCTGTCCACGATGCAATAAACCTGAGTTAACCCAGCCCGAGGCTGTGTCCCGTGTCTTGGTTTGCATACACCAAAAAGAGCTATGGGGAAGTATATCCATTTAATTGCTATTGCTCCTGCCCCTGCATCCCAGCAGATTGGTCCCTCTCTGTCTTGAGGGGAGGGGGGGACTCATGAGGGATTCCTCCACCTCTCGATCCGCCGGTTTTCGTGCTGAGCAGCATCCAACTTCCCCTCCATCAGGGCCCTGAGCAGCTCCAAGCCCTTCTCGCTGGCCCTGCGAAACTCCCTGTCCTGGCGCTCATAGCGGCGGTGCAGGGTCATGTAGTCTTCCTTCAGGCCAGCGTTGGTATGGCTCAGCCCCTGCGCCTGGGTCCACAGCTGGTACCGCTCGGCCTCCAGGTCAGAGAGCCGTCCACTCACTGAGGCCAGCCTGGAGCAGAGATCGGAGAGAGGGTTACTCTTCCACGCCCCCACCTCCATAACACCCCCCCTTCCTTCATTTTCTATGCAACCAGTATCCCAAGGACCTCTTCCTGGGGTTGGAACTGGGGGGAAGACTGAAGCACCGGGAGGGACCTTCAAAACTTACCCATCCATGGAACTTTGACAATTTTTTGGGTGGGGACAACAACTCCCAAAAGTCCTGCTGGGTAGGTTGGTTGGTTGGTGGATAATGGGAACTGCAGTCTAAAAAGTTGCTTCCTGGTCCTCCACTGATTGATACTTTTAGAGCAGGATTTCTCAACCTCGGTGTCCCAGATGTTTTTGGACTTCAATTCCCAGAAGCCTTGATTCGCCCGTGTGCTGACTTGGGCTTCTGGGAATTGAAGTCCAAGAACATCTGAGGCACCAAGGTTGAGAAACCCTGATTTAGAGCTAACTTTGATGCAAAGAGCTAAAGGGACATCACCTTCCCCACCTCTCAATACCATTTTCACCATCACAACAACCCTACTGGCTGCACTTGGGTATGGTCCATGCATCCAAGCATCAACCTCAAGCCATAACCCATTTCCAGTGTTATGGAACGGATTCAGGATCCCAGCAAATTTGAAAGTTTTCCCTTTGGTCCTCTACCTGTCCTTTTGCTCTTCCAAGATGGCCTCTTTCATTCTGAGCAACCCGTTCCACTCATAGACCTTGTACGCCAGCTGTAGAGAAAAGAGGATTTCCTTGAGATGCCTGCTTAGCTTTCGCAGAAGACGGCAGAGCTTTTCAAGGTGCTGCTGGTGGTGATGGTGGGGCAGCGGTAAATTTGATTTTTCTTTCCTCCCCACACCCACCAGCCTTAGGCTGCCAGTTTTAAAGAAACAGGGAATGTACCAGTATATCTATGGGGGTTTTGCATCATATTTTCTCCTTGGTTTTCAAAGTGTAGGGCTTAGAATGTGAAGCCCCCCCCCCCAGGTATGTTGACTACAAGTCCCATCATCCCCAGGGGTCATCCCCAGGGTGGAAGAAGGCTGGTCTTTAAGACAATCCTTTCCACCTCAATAATCTGTCATTTTCCCTGAAAGGCCTGTATCGGCCAGGGGATGATGGGCTTTTCCAGAAGAAGGATTGTTATTGCAAGGAGTTAGTGATATCTCCCATTTTCCTTCTCTACATCTCTAGAACTGGTTAACAATCGTATAACAGAGTGTGTATTAAAGTATTAAGAGTGCTGGATGAGCAGCTTGTGCATCTAAAGGTTATGCTGACCCTTATGAGGATAGTTTCCTGTAGAATTTATTAGTTAGGCAGACGGGGAGTATTTGACAGAACATCTTTTCATTTCATTTCATTTTTAATATATGGACTGCTTTTTTCGGCCCGAAAGTGACTCAAAGCAGTTCCCCAACATATTAAAGCAACAATACAATGTTAACTATGCAATAATAATAAACAATATAAATACAAATTATAATAGCATACAATGCAAATATAAAATACAGTGCAAGAATAAACCAAAAGGACAGCATTACAATGACATAATATCAAATCCAGTTACAATATCAAATACAATATGCAAAAATTCAAGCATCATTTCAACCAATGCATCCACAAAAGACATATGCCATACAGTAATCCTAAATTTAGGAAAAGTACAACAATACTATAAGTAAAGGTAAAGGTTTCCCTTGCTCGAAAGCTAGTCGTATCCAACTCTAGGGTGCAGTGCTCATCACTGTTTCAAAGCCGAAGAGCCAGTGTTGCCTGCTTCTGCAGACGTTTCCGTGGTCATGTGGCAGGCATGACTAGACACTGGAGCGCACGGAACACTGTTGCCTTCCCACCGAAGTGGTCCCTATTTATCTACTTGCAATTTCTTGCTTTCGAACTGCTAGGTTGGCAGGAGCTGGGACAAAGACGGGAGCTCATTCCGTCCTGCAGTACTCGGGAATCGAACTGCTGACCTTCCGCCTCCCAGTCAGCATTTTAGCCACTTGAGCCACTGCAGTCTATAAGTATCTCTCAACAAAAAAGGACAACACTTCCCAGCCCCCCAGCAGAATAGAGGCCGAAGCTCGGGCGTGGGGCGGCATCTCGCACAATATTTGCCAAGTTTTAAGATAAAGCACCTGGGATGTATAATTCGTGGGCATTCCGGACCAGGCACAGGAAAGATGCGCTTAGGCCAGTAACCCTCCCGGTGTTCTCAGACAGACCAGTGGCCATGAGCTGATGTGATGGGGCAGCTTCAAGGACAAGGCATCACATTAATGACTCCAGGTTGCTGATGACGGGACTCTTCTAAGTGGAGGAGCATCGATCCAAGGCTGATGGCATCAGCATTTTTACTGTATAAAAGCACCAGCATTAAGCCCGAATTTTCGGAGCTCTCTCTTTGACAAGAAGGCTGTCTCTTGCTAGCTAGTCTGATCTCCCAGGTAGCATGAGAAGAGGAGGAAGGGATAGAGGGGACCCATGCTGATTAGGTCCCCTAATCAATATCTGATTTTGCCTTGTATTACTTGCTCTTTCTCTCAAATACCATATTTGCCGGCGTATAAGACCCTGTTTTTAATACAAATTTTAAAGGAAAAAAATAAATTTCCTCCTCGAGAGAAGCATCACCCCACCACCACCACCACCACCACCACCACCACCACCACCCCAAGGGCTCCCTCCACTCAGTGCCAGCTGGCTTGCAAAACCAGGTCCGGCACAATCATAAATGTGCCACTTGTCCTGGTTGAATAGGTACGCTTCTCTGCATTAGGGAAAAATTCTCCTGCCCCACTGAATCTCCCTGCCTGCTCAGACAAGCAATCCATGGGGAAAGTTGGGCTTCCCAACAGCTTCACAGTTCCCTTATTTGCCCACCAGACACCCTGGAGCCATCCCCCATCCTGCTGAAAAGCTCATCCAAATTGCTCCCAAATTCCCACCAATGAGGCTAGAAAGCCTCTGAAAGGAGCGACCCGAACTGCCCCTCCCTTCCTCATGAGCCTCCAGAACTACGCAATATTGCCAATAATGGCCCAAGAGTGGCCACTATATACAGCAAGGGTTATCAACTTTTTTAATCTGTGGGCCGGACCACGCCCTCTCAGACAGCTAAGCAGGCCGATTGGTCATTCTCCCGCCATAAACGTTGCCATAAAACACATCTGCAGCTGTCGTAAATGCATTTTACGACAGCTGTGGGCACATTCACAGCTGCCATACATGCATCCGCTTCCGGCACATGGGCCACATGAAATGGTGCTGTGGGCTGGATCTGGCCCACAGGCCTTAGGTTGAGAACCCTTGATATACAGAGAATATCGTATTTGCTGGCACACAAGATGCAGTCCATTTTTGTGTGTTTAAGGGGGGGGGGAACGTGTCTTATATGCCAACAAATATGGTATGTCATGTTTAGCTGGAATGTTTCCCGGAATAAAACCTGTTCTGTTTATCTACTGGATGCTTATTTTGTCTCTGAGATCCTAAAAAAGAAACGATAAAGCCAATCCAGACCTGGTCAGTCTGAGTTGGCAACAGCTTCTAAGCCAGAGGGCTACCACACCACTCCCCCATCATGTGCCACCTTCTGCCCGTGCCACATGCAAACCCAAAGATGGTGCCCACCTCTCCGTTGATGCTTTCCAGCTGCATCACGTGGCTTGCCACCGTTTCTGCTGAATCCGAGTCGACAGTCCGCATGCAGTCACAGGTCTCCTGGGCAGAACTGCCAAGCAAATCACCAAACTTGGGTTGGACTCCAAAAAGTTCCTAAATCAAGATCGTAAAAACCCTCCACCTCCTCTTTGGGGCACGCACGGCGAAGGCTGGTGTCTTACTCTGCTTCAACCACCATCTTTCTGCAAGTCGGCTTTAGCTTCTGAGCGCACACAGATCTCTTCAGATTTGTAACCCATCACAGCTGTCCCCAAACCCCCAAATGTAAGCAAGGAGGGGAAGAGAAGCATTCCGCAGCCCTGGTGGCGCAGTGGTTAAACTGCTGTCCTGCAGCCACAACTGCTGACCTTGTGAGTTCGATCCCGGCAGGGCTCAAGGCAAGGATTCAGCCAGGGTTACCAAAGCAGATTACCCCCATAACAACCCAGCAGGACTGAACTGGCTACACTGGGTTTTTTACCTCTCTGCCTGCCCACCAGAATAGCCCAGGTGGCACAGTGGTTAAAGTGCTGTACTGCAGGCAGAATATTGTGAGTTTGATCCTGACGGGGATCCAGGCTGACTCAGCCTCTTCCATCCTTCTGAGGTCAGTAAAATGCATTCCCAGCATGTTGAGGGCAAAATGCGCATTAACTCATAAACCACCACTATTAAGTGTATACATATCATTGCTCTTGCTGTATCCTTGTTAAATAAAACAATGTTCTAATTATGGGCTATCTACAATCCTTTATCAAGTTCTTCTTCGTGGT
The DNA here is from genome assembly GCA_035047305.1 of Bradypodion pumilum. Classification (NCBI taxonomy): domain Eukaryota; kingdom Metazoa; phylum Chordata; class Lepidosauria; order Squamata; family Chamaeleonidae; genus Bradypodion; species Bradypodion pumilum. The sequence goes on from JAWDJD010000003.1 coordinate 2,604,825, forward strand.
CTCTGTGAATCCACACAAATGAGTTTGCTGTGTATGCATGCAGTAAACCCATTTGTGTGGATTCACAGGGGACCAGGAAGCAGAAGAACAGTCACAGGTAACCAACCTGCTCTTATAGAGCCCTGGTGGCACTGTGATTAAACTACTGTCCTGCAGCCAGAAGGTTGTGAGTTCAACCCTGACCAGGGATCAAGGTTGACTCAGCCTCCCATCCTTCCGAGGTCCATAAAATGAGGACCCAGCATGTTGGGGGAAAAATGCTACTTCATTGCAGAATAAATTGTATAAAAAAAACAACAACCCTACGACTAAAACTCAATGAATGGAAGTCTGTTGTGAAGACATCATCTCTTTCCAATGGACAATCATCTCCTGTTCAGTTCAGTTGGCAGGGGTGGTTTGATTTGGCTCCAATTGGCCTGAGGTTGCTTTCCTCTGTTCCTTCCCTCCAGCATGATTTGCTAATCAGCAGGGATTTGACCAGAGGGAAACTGAAGATCAATGAGGATCCACATGTGTTTTCCCTGTAGCCAAAACTTTTAAGGAGAAATGGATCTTTGGGGAGCTCGAAACCTCTCAGTGCCTTCTTTCCAAGAAAAAGAGAGGGTTCGATGCCCAATGGCACACAGCTATCCATGGTAACTGTAAAAAGGGGGCATGCTTGCACATAGCTCATGCAAAGGTACTGGGAGCCCAAATCATTTCTTGGAGAATTTTGTATTTTGGCAAAAAACCTAGAACCCTGATGGCGAACCTTGGCACTCCAGCTGTTCTTGAATTTCAGTTGCCAGAAGCCCAAGTCCCTGTGAATCCACACAAATTGGTTTACTGCGCGTACGCGCAGTAAACCCATTTGTGTGGATTCACAGGGACTTGGGCTTCTGGCAACTGAAGTTCAAGAACAGCTGGAGTGCCATGGTTCGCCATCAGGGTTCTAGAATTTGGTTTCTAAGGCTAGAGGGCAAGTGTCTGGTGTGCATTTTGCATAGGATGTGCTAGTTTCCATCCAGGGTCAAATCTGTCCTGGGATCACCACCATTGTGCCTCCAATTTGAGATTGCTTTCCATAGTGAGATGTTCAAAGTCAGTAGCTTTCCATTAGCCAACCAACAAGCATGCAGGCAGGCAAGTTAGAGCACGGATGCCCAACCTTGGTGCTCCAGATGTTCTTGAACTTCCAATTCCCAGAAGCCCTGATCAGCAGGAGTGCTGACTTGGGCTTCCGGGAATTGAAGTCCGAGAATACCTGCCGTGCCAAGGTTTGCCATCCCTGAGTGAGAGAGAGAGGTTGATTTCAATAGGAGCTGACTAACCCATACTGTCACAAATATGTGCTGTGGAGGGTTGGTTGGGGTAAGGGCATAATTTTTGAATGTTGTTATTTATAATTGTACTAGCATAGTTTGCCCGGCGTTGCCGGGCTTTTTAAAATTGTGTTGGATACTAAAGGCTTTCGTTTATTTGTCGAAGCAATGGTGATGCGCTGTTTTAAATGGTGGTGTAAGTTTTTTTGATTTTGTGGCTTCAAGTAATTTTGTTTTTGAACTTGTTTTTTATGTTTATGTAAAAAAAATGTAAATTTAATTTAATTTAATTTAATGTAATATTATTTAGTTTTAAATTTAATTTTGTTTTTTAAAATGTTCTTTTAATTTATTTTGTTTTGGTTTTTCATAGTGAAAAGTGGTTTTATTTTGGTAATTTTTGAGATTAGTGTGGTTTTTTTTGAATGTTTGTATAATTTATGTGATTAAATTTAGAATTATTATTATTTTTTAAATATTTTAGAATGTTGTTTCTGTTTTGGCCACTGGGTGGTGGTGGTGAGTTTTTGAGCTTCTCATTGCATTTGGTACCTTCTGTCCTCTTGGTGTTGCTTCCGGTAAGTTTCCTCTTTCTCATTTGCGTTCCGGTTCTCATAGAAGGAAGACGTCTTTTTGTAAGTAATGTGGGGTTTTTTTGGGGGGGGGTTTGGGGGTGGATTCTTTTTGGGGGGTGTATGTGTGTGTTTATCTTGTTCATATTTGGCTGTTTGTTTGTGATTTTGTGTGTTTTTTCTAGTGTGTGTGTGTGTGTGTGGGGGGGGGGTGGTGGTGGCTTTTTTTCTCGCAGGCCATGCTGGATGGCCCGTGGGAAGGAAGGCCAATTGCGGGGAGGCTTTTTTTTCCCATGGGCCATGCAGGATGGCCCGTGGGAAGGATAGGCATTTGTGGGGAGGCTTTATTTCCCACGGGCCATGCTTCATGGCCCATTGGAAGGAAGGGCATTTGCTGGGTGGTGGTTATTTCTTTCCCACGGGCCATACTTGCTGGCCCATGGGAAGGAAGGGAGAGGCAGTGGGGTGTTTATTCTTTTTCCCCGCGGGCCATACTGGCTTGCCCGGTGGGAAAGAAGGGCAGTTGCGGGGGGTGGGGGGGTGGGTTGTTTGCTTTAATTTTTGGTGCTCTGGCTGGCCCTTCGAAGAGAAGGGCAGCGACGGCCGGGGGTGGTTTTTTTTTGTTTGTTTCTCGTCTTTTTGGGCCGCCGGCTGGCCCTTCGATCGGAAGGGCCATGGTGGCGTGGGGGGGGGGGTTCCCCCACGGGCCATGCTGGCTCGTTCATGGGGAAGAATGGCTGCGGCGGTGGGATTATTTTTAACTTTTATTTTTCGTGCGCCGGCCCTTCGAACGGAAGAGTAGCGGCGGCGGTTTCTTTTTTATTTTTTTCCCCCACGGGCCATGCTGGCTCGCCCGTGGGGTTGAATGGTTGCGGAGGCGGCTTTTTTTAGTTTTGTTTTTGCGTGCCGGCTGCCTCATCGTTCTGCTCGCACATTGCGCGCAGGACGCTGGGGCTTGTAGTAATGTGTTGGTGCTTTGTGTCTGTGCTGCGTTTTTTTAAAATCCTTTTCTTTTGATTGGCTGCGGCACGTGTTCGAACGCTGCTCCGTGCGAGAGCCTCTCAGCCTGATTGGCTCTGGCGCGGCGCGGCGCAAGGACTTTCGGGAAGTGATGTTCTTTACGTTTCTTGCCGTTAGTGGGGCTGAGGCCCCCGTGCCGGATTTTTAAATCCTTCGTTGACCTGCGTAGGCAATTCGGCCGTGCTCTCGAAGGGAGGGTGCGGGTCAGTAGGGCAACGCACAGCAACGTATAGCCAATTCCAACGGTGAACACTTGGTTTTATAGGTTAAGATTAGGTTTGTTTATTCTTTATGTTTAATTTTTAATTGTTATTGCAAAGATTTTTTTTTAATGTGTTGCAAGCCACCCAGAGTGAGAGAATATTCCAGATGGGTGGGACATAAATGCAAATAAAATAATAATAATTTCGTGTCAGAGATTACTCTAGGTCAAATGGATTTTTTTGCTGGAGTAACTCTGCTCAAGGGATGCCCGAATGAGGCTCCTTTCATGTTCCCAAGTGGAGCCCTCAGGTATCGAAACCTGACCTCCCAGTCTCTGAGCTCAGCATCTTAACCACTAAGCCACCAGGGAAGCGGCATAAATAAAATAAAGATAAATGTCTTACGTGTTTCTTACGGATTAAAAAAAAGATTTCTTAAGCCAAATCAATTTGCTTTAAAGAGAGGAGGATTTTTAAGTGGAGTCTGAATGTGAATCCAGGTACACTCAGTGCTCCATTGCTGGATGTGGCAGAAATGTTCTTTCTAGAGCATACCTGTCAAATCGCGGTTTTGCTAATCCGGGAGCTGGCCACGCATACGCAGTAAATTTCCAGGAAATGGGTTACTGTGCATGTGTGGCCGTCAGAGGCAGCGGCGCACATGCGCAGAAACCCCTTCGGCCGTCAGAGGCAGCAGCGTGCATGCGCAGAAACCCCTTTCCTGCCATCCAAAATTAAGGGATGGAGACGGGAACAAGGGGGATGGAGCACTGAAATACAGGAAACCCAAGCTAATCCAGGATACTTGACAGGTATGGCCTAGAGAAGCCCCTAATCCACATTTTTCCTACTCAGGCCTTAGCTAGCAATTCCTGCACAGCTCTGCCATCTCCCGATCCCTCGCCTGATGGCTACAACCGAAGCATTAGAGAAGAAACGGGTGTGTTTTACTTCCACTTTCAGGAGCGACGAGGGTGGCATGGGCCAGATGAATGGTGTCGGGGGCTGGATCTGGCCCATGGGCCATAGTTTAGGCCCCCCTGCACTAAAGCAACTGGTCACCTTGACACAGGTAAGCAAGAGAAGATCTGCATTTTCTGTACCTGAAAAGAGGAGGTCCCGTCTGTTTATCCACAGCTTTAGCTTGCAGCTTCAAAGTGAAACTCTCCAAGCTGGACTTTTCCAAGAGTTTGGTGTCTACAAGACAAGAAAGAAAACAGAAAACTGAGTAAAAAAGACAAAACAGCAATCTTTGGGGAATCCAACTGTATGCATGTCTTGTTAAACTAAATGCTAAGTCAATGCTAACAAATCACCAGGACCAGATGGCATCCATCCAAGAGTTCTCAGGGAACTTAAAGATGAAATTGCTGATCTCCTAGCCAAAATATATAATCTTTCCCTCAAATCAGGCTTTGTGCCTGATGACTGGAAAGTAGCGAATGTAACACCAATTTTCAGAAAAGGATCCAGGGGTGATCCAGGAAATTACCGACCTGTCAGTTTGACCTGTGTCCCAGGTAAAGTGATGGAAACCATCCTAAAAGATAGAATTAATAGGCACATAGAAGAGAAGGCGCTGCTAAAGGAGAGCCAACATGGCTTTTACAAGGGCAAATCATGCCTCACTAATCTGTTGGAATTTTTTGAGAGTGTCAACAAGCATGTGGATAAGGGGGATCCAGTTGACATTGTTTATCTGGACTTTCAGAAGGCTTTTGACAAGGTCCCACACCAAAGGCTCTTGAATAAACTTACCAGTCATGGAATAAAGGGACAGGTCTTGTCCTGGATCAGCAACTGGCTAAGGGACAGGAAACAGAGGGTAGCACTAAATGGACACTTCTCCAAGTGGAGGGAAGTAAAGAGTGGGGTCCCCCAAGGTTCAGTACTGGGACCCCTGCTTTTCAACCTCTTCATAAATGATCTAGAGGTAGGAGTAAATAGCAAGGTAGCCAAATTTGCTGACGACACTAAATTATACAAGGTAGTGAAAACTGTGAGAGATTGTTAGGAGCTCCAGAGGGATCTCTCGACACTGGGGGAGTGGGCAAAGCAGTGGCAAATGAGCTTCAACACGAGTAAGTGCAGAGTGATGCATGTTGGGGCAAAAAAACCCAATTACATTTATAAACTGATGGGGTCTGAACTCTCTGCGACAAACCAGGAAAGGGACCTTGGTGTCCTGGTGGAATACTGTGTACAGTTCTGGTCGCCATGCCTCCAGAAGGATATTATGGAGCTGGAAAAAGTGCAGAGGAGGGCAACCAGAATGATTAGGGGACTGGAACACCTTCCTTACCATCTGAGGCTGCAACGGTTGGGCCTCTTCACTCTTGAACGACGGCGTCTAAGAGGTGACCTGATTGATGTTTATAAAATCATGCACGGTGTGGACAAAGTAGATAAGGAAAAACTGTTTTCCCTATCGCACAACACTAGAACTAGGGGACACTCGATGAAACTTTTGGGTACTAGTTCTCAAACAAATAAGAGAAAGTACTTTTTCATCCAGAGGATCACAGGTCTATGGAACTCCCTGCCAGAAGAAGTGGCGACAGCTGTCAGTCTTGACAGCTTTAAGAAAGGATTAGACAAGTTCATGGAGGACAAGGGTATCAATGGCTATAATTATGGATACTTAAGGACAACCTCCGGGTTGGAGAGATAGGCAGGATATCTCTCAATGCCATTTCCAGGGAATCCTAAGCAGGTGAAGGCATCTGCTTGGGAAAAATAATACCCTGAAGGAAATGGTGAGCCACTGTGTGAGACAGAATGCTGGACTGGATCATGGGCTCCTGTGGCCTCTTCCAGCAAGGCTGTTCTTATGTTATGTTCTTCTGATCAAGAGATGGAAATTCTCATCACCATATTTTGGTTCAATCTGATGTTAGAAAGGTTAGCCATCAAAGTTGCCAGCCATGGTGTACCCAAGTGTATTCGCGATCTTTGAGGAGACTCTTTCTATGTATGGGCAATGGGTGCTGAGAGGACTAAGCAAGGACCCTCGACACCCTCTGAACGGAGATGAGCCTTAAGGCCGCCAGCTCAGATCCAGGAAGAGCTTTATGGCAAGAACAAACATTCTTGAGGACACGCAAGAGTGAAACCAAATTAGAAGATGGAGGAAGGAGCTCATTGGACAAGGAACATCATTAAAGGAGGATGTGGCTGAAGATCTCTAATCTCTCCGTCATCACTTGGAAGACCCTGAATAGTTTGAGCGTTGGAGTTCCTAAATGCAAGACCAATAGGCTCAAGTGTTGGCTGGTGGTGGACAATAACACATGGTGTGAATGTGGAGGGAGACAGAACCCATGGGCTCCTTTACTGGTCTGCTGATTCCCGACAGAAACATGCACCGATGAGGACTTCATTTTGGCCAATGACAAAGCCAAGAAAGTGGCTTCATTCTGGCAGTCCCAAGTTTGACCAGGACACAAAAGAATAAAAGATAAACCACCGTATTTTAAAGCGGAAAACTCTTCACATTCAGAACGGCAGACACCGGACGAGCCTAACTGGAACAGTCGCAGTCAGCTGTAAAACCAAACTTGTCTTTTAAAATGTTCACTGGCAGGTGAGATGAAGAGCTCGCAGTAGGAACAGGTTAGGCAAAAGGCTGTTGCATGCGATGCCGCAGGAAAAGAATGGGAGACGAAGAGGAAGAAACATAAAAACGGCGCATGGGAACCTGGCCTGTGTGAAAGAAGGTCAAGGAAGTCTGAGAAAATGAGAGGGACAAACTTAGTTGTTGGTTTCCATTTTACTGTTTTCAACTTTCACTCTGCAAACCGCCTTGGGGAAGCATAAAATATTTCTAACAACAATAATATATATATTTTTAAAGAAGTTGGGAATGTAAGTTGGGTGAAGAGAAACAAAGAAATCAAAGTTAACTTCTAAAAGAACTGATGAGGGCTGGTTTTTATTAAATATATGTATCCATTATAATTATACACACACACAACCACACACACAACACAAACACACACACACACACAACCACACACACACACACACAATACACAAACAATACACACACTGCACACACAGCACAACCACACACACTTAATACACATATACACAACACAACCACAAACAACACACACACTCATTAAACACATACACAACACAACCTCACACACAACACACACACTCATTACACACACACACACCACATCCACACACACAATACAAACACACACACACATTCAGACACACACACCAAAGCTGCGTGGGAAGAGGGGCTACCTTTCCCCCCAGAAGCTTTGCCGAGGAGACACACATGACACAACCACACACACACACACACACACACACACACACAGCACACACAACTCAACCCCCCCCACACACACTCAATACACACACACACACACACACACACACACACACAACCACACACACACACACAGCACACACAACTCAACCACACACACACACACACACAACCACACACAATACACAAACAATACACACACTGCACACACAGCACAACCACACACACTTAATACACATATACACAACACAACCACAAACAACACACACACTCATTACACATACACAACACAACCTCACACACAACACACACACTCATTACACACACACACACCACATCCACACACACAATACAAACACACACACACATTCAGACACACACACACACCAAAGCTGCGTGGGAAGAGGGGCTACCTTCCCCCCCAGAAGCTTTGCCAAGGAGACACACATGACACAACCACACACACACACACAACCACACACACACACACACACACACACACACACAACTCAACCCCCCCCACACACACACACTCAATACACACACACACACACAACCACACACACACACACAGCACACACAACTCAACCACACACACACACACAACCACACACACAACCACACACAGAACACAACCACACACACAACCTCTCCACACACACAACCACACAACCCCACTCCACCCCCCCCACACACACACACACCCTGTGTGTTGTGCCATGGGAGAAAAATGGCAGCTTATTAACAGCCAGGCCTCAAAATGGAATGTTGGAGAGAGCTGATTTGCATGTTGGACTGTGATTGGTTGGGAGAAAATCTAGCCAGGCAGATTGGTTGCGCGGTGTGGAGGATGCTGGGAACTGTAGTTCTTTTTACTTTCCGCATTTGTGGGGCGGCTGCCCCACTGGCGACTGCCGGACCCTTGCGGCAATGGTCGGTCGGGGTGAAGGTAAGTGCGGGCAGCTCAGTAAGGGATAGTAGGGACGGAGTCTAACGGTTAACACCCCTTCTTATACGTATTACACTTAACACATTTGTATTGCACCTAAAATACTGTGTTTCCCTTTACTATATGAAACACTATTCTAAGGATTGGAACTTGCAATATATTCAAGTAACACAATTATATTCTTATACGAAAGCAAGTTCTAATACACACAAGATACTTACGTTAGCCTATATATTAAAGCACAAAGACACACCTTTACTTTCCCACTTTTATTCTTATACCTTAGCTAGTACACTCATTTAATCACATTCACTTAAACTATATTGATTTATTCATTTACTATTTAGTAGAATTTTGTATCAGTAGTTTTAGAATTTATAAAGTGATACTGTATTCTCAACATCATAGCATAGTGAAAGGAAAGGTCAAAAGTCCTTTTTAAGCATTTTCCGAAGAGAAGGAAACAGCCCTTAGAGATAAGGAGCTATTCTAAAAGATAACCACCCATCCCACATGAACTTACAACTATTCATCAGCCTTGTTACAGCCTTGCTTCAATTTTAAGAACATAAGAACAGCCTTCCTGGAAGAGGCCACATGAGCCCATGCAGTCCAGCATTGTGTCTCACACACTGTGGCGCACCGTGTGCTTCAGGGTATTATTCCCAAGGAGATAGATGCCTTCACCTGCTTAGGATTCCCTGGAAATGGCATGGAGAGATATCCTGCCTATCTCTCCAACCCGGAGGTTGTCCTTAGGTATCCATTATAATTATAGCCATTGATACCCTTGTCCTCCATGACAGGAAAGGCTGTGGAAGGATATCTGCAGACACTATTCTTTCAAGGACTAACACTATGCTATCCAGATCAGGACTCTAAATCGTATGAACCTCTCGCCTAGGGTTACCATAATTCCCTCTCACAAAAAACGGGACAGAGGTAAAGGTTGCCCTCGCTCAAAAGCTAGTCGTATCTGACTCTAGGGTTCAGTGCTCATCTCTGTTTCAAAGCCGAAGAGCCAGTGCTGTCTGCTTCAGTGCTTCTGCAGATGCTTCCATGGTCATGTGGCAAGTATGACTAGACACCGGAGCATTGGAGAAATGTAATTGCTAATTGCCAGGCAAGGCCGTCCACACATGCTCAGAGGCCTTCTTGATGTCCCAACATTCTGCAAGTGGCCCAAGCGAAGATTGCTTTCTTGGGAGGGGGGTGGGAGTGCGAATAAACCAGGTCCTTTGGCTCGGCGTCCAAACTTGAGAACGTATGCACAGGGGGGGGGGCTCCGCACTACCATCCTCCCCCTACCCCATTATCCTCCCCCCTACTCCCAGCAGCGGGAGCCTCGGATGCAAAGGGGGGGGGGAACGGGGAGGAGGAAATAAAACCCTAGCCGCAGGCATGACTAGACACTGGAGTGCATGGAATGCTGTTTACCTTCCCACCGAACTTGGCCCCTATTTATCTACTTGCCATTTCTTGCTTTCGAACTGCTAGGTTTGCAGGAGGTGGGACAAAAGGGAGCTCATTCCGTCCTGCAGTATTCGGTCGAACTGCTGCTACACAGTCAGACGAGACGCCACAAGATAGAAAAAGCTGCTGCTGCTGCCACCTGCTGGTCGTTCCAATAGAAGTGCAAGAAAAAAATCTGTGTTTTTTTCTTCCAAATAAGTGGTTTGAAAACCGTGAATTTTCAGTGTTTTGTATGGAACCGTGCAGGACAGTTACAAAACGTGAAATTCACAGTTTTCCATGGCATATGGCAACTCTACTCTTGCCCATATCTGTCAAGTATCCCGTATTGGCCAGGATTTCCCGTTTTTCCGCGCCCGTTCCTCCCCTTTCTCGTCACCATCCTGTATTTTAAACAGCAGAGAAAGTAGCTACTGCGCATGTGCTCCACTGCCTCTGACAGCCACGCATGCGAAGTAACCCGTTTCCTGGCCAAAAGGGTTTCTGCACATGCACATAGATGTTTCTGTGCATGTGCGCCGCTGCCTGACAGCCACGCATGCGCAGTAACCAATTTCCTGCCCGGCACCTGGAAACCTACTACACATGTGTGCCTGGCTCCCAGATTTCCAAAATCACGACTTGACGGGTATCACCTTTTACTTTCAACTGACAACTGGAACCAATCATGAGAAGGTACGCAGCAGACTCCACATTGAGGCTAGGACGCGGGACATTAATCATTATCACAGATATTATTTCTAAGATTCCCTGATGAAAGGGGTAATACCCTGAAAAGCATATCTTAATATCTGGAAACATCTTTGGAAATATTCTTCAGTGGAAAGATTTATGTAGTATTAACCTGTACAAATATATTGCAACATGAACTTAAGTACTGTATTGGACTCGATTCAATCATTTTACATAGTAATACTTAGAACTTTTGCACTTTGGCCACGAACTAATGAATGGACAACATACAGTACTTTGAATAGTTACTCATTTCAATAAGTTTCAGCTGGGCATAAAAACTGACTCACCCAAGATCCCCAAGGGTGAGTTTTGTGGCTGAAAGATGATTCATGCTCAGAATGTCATTTGGTCACCAAGTCACATCAGTTGAGCTCATTATATATATATTTTACCAAGAACCTTAGAGGCTCTGTTTGTAGGGGCTTAATATAGTTGGATTCTGCCATAGCTGCCTATTATCAGCCTCCTCCTTCTTCCTCTTCTCAATCGTCATATCTCATTCATAAAAAGGGGACATTAAGGCTTAAAAAGCAATCTGTGAAACTTTGATTGTAGTTTGCATCGCTGCATTTGTGTAGCTACCTGCGGTTTAGCAAGGCAATTAGATTGAGGAAGGATCTCTCACTGGACAAGGAACAACATTAAAGGAGGATATAGCTGAGGAACGCAACCTAAGAACATAAGACCAGCCTTGCTGGAAGAGGCCACAGCAGCCCATGATCCAGTACAGCATTGTGTCTCACACAGTGGCTCACCATTTCCTTCAGGGTATTCCCAAGGAGATGCCTTCACCTGCTTAGGATTCCCTGGAAATGGCATTGAGAGAGATCCTGCCTATCTCTCCAACCCAGAGATTGTCCTTTGGTATCCATAATTATAGCCATTGATCCCCTTGTCCTCCATGAACTTGTCTAATCCTTTCTTGAAGCTGCCAAGACTGACAGCTGTCACCACTTCTTCTGGCAGGGAGTTCCATAGACCATTGATCCTCTGGGTGGAAAAGGTACTTTCTCTTATTTGTTTGAGAACTAGTACCCAAAAGTTTCATGGAGTGTCCCCTAGTTCTAGTGTTGTGCGATAGGGAAAACAGTTTTTCCTTTTCTACTTTGTCCACACCTTTGTGCATGATTTTATAAACTTCAATCAGGTCACCTCTTAGACGCCGTCCGTCATTCAAGAGTGAAGAGGCCCAACCGTTGCAGCCTCAGATGGTAAGGAAGGTGTTCCGCCTCTATTTCACTTGGAGGAACCCGAATTAGACTGAGGGTCGGAGTTCCTGACATGCTCAAGTGGGGGCTGCTGGCAAACAACAGCAGCTGTGTGAATGTGGAGAGATACAGAAGCCATGGGCTCATTTGCTTGTCTGCCAATTGCTATCAGAAACATGCATCCAGGAGGACTTAAGTTTGGCCAATGACAAAGCCAAAAAGCGGCTTCATTTTGGCAGTCCAAAGTTTGATCTGGACACGAAAGAAGAATAAGCAAGGCAATTAGGAAAAAAAAGCAATTTCCACTCATTCGTCAATTGCACAGAATTGCCCATTACTAACACCAAAGCATTCCTTTGGCACAGATGTGAGGCTGCTTTGAGCAGAACATTTCCCTGCACGATGCGAGAATCCCCTTCTTATGGGGTCACTGTGTAAAGGTCTCTCTTACTCGAAAGCCAGTCGTATCCAACTCTAGGGTTCAGTGCTCATCTCTGTTTATAGCCAAAGAGCCAGCACTGTCTTCTTCTGCAGATGTTTCCATGGACATGTGGCCAGCGTGCCTAGACACCGGAGTGCATGGAACACTGTTTACCTTCCCACCAAAGTGATCCCTATTTATCTACTTGCAATTTCTTGCTTTCGAACTGCTAGGTTGGCAGGAGGGGGTGACTGTGAGGCTGTGAGGCATGGGGGGGGGGGGATAAAACTCCCAACCTCTGGCTCCACAACCAGACACTTAAACCCCTGAGCTAAAATTGTTTGAGATGACCAACCTCCTGGGGCCAAAATGAGGCAAAGCACATCTGATGAAGAGGGCTGTGTGCCTAGAAAACGCATGCAATATAAAACCCATGACCATTGCTGAAACCTCCTTGTTTTCCACTGCAGCTGCCTTGCCCTAAAAGAATTGCAAGAGATTCCAGATGTGGTTATTTGCCAAGAGGCAAATCTAATAAGAGACCAAACAGACTGAATCAGCACACTTGTTGCCGAAGTGATAATGTCATTTGCTGGATTTCCCACCCATGTCATCTTTCACCTGCAACTCAAACAAAGAGGCCTTTGAAGAGGACAATTAAAGAACAGGAGAGCCAGCGGGCAAAGTTCACAGCCAAAGATCCTGAGTCCATCGCAGGCTTTATATGCCCTGCATTTCTTAATCGCAGCAGCGACCCTAAGATAAAAGGCTTGGGGGAGGGGGGGTAGAGCTCATAAAAGGCAACATTAAAACACAGTAATGGGCTGTAAAAATAAGGAATAATAATAATAATAATAATAATAATAATAATAATAATAATAATAATAATAATAATAATAATAATAATAATAATAATAATAATAATAATAATAATAATAATTTATTATTATTATTATTATTATTATTATTATTATTATTATTATTATTATTATTATTATTATTATTATTATTATTATTATTATTATTATTATTATTATTATAAAAATAAGGAAAACAATTTTTTTAAAAACTAAATCCCTCAAGTGGAAGGACAGAGGACATTTTGCTCCATTTTGAGCCCCTGGCTTGTCCTAGGTCCGTGATGGTGAACCTTGGCACTCCAGATGTGCCCAAGCCCCCAAGAATCGGCATGAAAGGGTTCACTACGATTAATCTGGCCCACGCTGCCCTCGTCACTTCTGGAAGCAGAAGTAAAACATGCTGGTTTTGCTGAAACAGAACAACACGGCTCATAATAACGCCGACGCCGACGCCGACGCCGACGACAACTACTACTACTACTACTACTACTACTACTACTATTATTATTATTATTATTATTATTATTATTATTATTATTATTATTATTATTATTATTATTATTATTATTATTATTATGTGCTGTCAGGTTGATGCAGATTTATGGTGGCCTTTCTAAGGGACTGCAGTGGCTTCATGGTCAAGATGCTGAACTTGCCGACTGGAAGCAAAAGTGAGCCCTGTTGCATTTGGGAGGTTAATGCATCGCTTGCTTCCTCCACTACACATAGCTGTCAAGTATCCCTTATTGGCCGGGAAAACCCCTTATTTCACCCTCTTTCCCGCATCATCCCTTATTAATTAGACTGCAATACCCTATTGCCGCCATTGGAGGGCAGCACAGGATAAGCATAGCTGCCAAGTATCCCTTATTTGCCGGGAAATTTCCCTTATTTCCAAATCCAAAACTTGACAGGTATGCCAATGCGTCTATTGCAACTCACCCTCTAGGTTTGTAAAGCTTTGCCAAAGACATTGCCTCTTTGATATGCTGATAAACCTGTGAGGAGAGAGAGGTGGGGCCGGACAGGAGTGTTTATGATTTTTTACACAAACACACACCCAATAAAAAAAACACAAACACAAGCTAGATTTTGACCCTGTACAAGCCTTTATCACACTGGGAACCACAAAGACGTGACTTCCTCGTAATCCCATGGTTGAAACCACATCCCTTTTCCTTCACAGGGAGGCCAGGGGGCGGGGGGAGGGGGGGCTTTTTTAGGGGGTGTCAAAAATCCTTACTGCAAATCATCTAAAGACTTTCTCGTGGATCCAAGTCTCTTCTTACCTGCCCAGCTGGACAAAGACCCATATAGGGACAAAAAGCTAATTCTGGTTTGTGATTCCCCTCCCCCGCATATCGCCTGCTACCTTTTCATTGAAAACACCATCCCTGAAGCCCTATGGCTGTGATGGCGAACCTTGGCACTCTAGATGTTCTTGGACTTCAATTCCCAGAAGCCCAAGTCCCTGTGAATCCACATGAATGGGTTTACTGCGATTCATCCGGCCCACGCTGCCCTCGTCGCTCCCGGAAGTGTAAGTAAAACGCACCTGTATGGAGGAAGGTTAACCCGGAAGAGCCTTAACTGTCCGGCCGTGTTTTACTTCTGGTACTGGGAGCGACGAGGGCAGCGCGGGCCAGATGAATCGCAGTAAACCCATTTGTGTGGATTCACAGGGGGCTTGGGCTTCTGGGAACTGAAGTCCAAGAACATCTGGAGTGCCAAGGTTCGCCATCACAGCCCTATATAGTTTGGGTCCAGGCAATGTGAAGATACCAGTGTCTCCCTATCTGAACCGTCCCAGTCTTTAAGATCTTTAGGGCAGGGCCTCCATTTGGTCCCATGGCCTTCAGAGGGAAGGATGATGGATGGGGAGATGATGGAGGGCCGGCTCCTTTACAACTGCCCTTGGGGTGTGAGGGCTGATCTCCAACAGTCAAAGACTCTCCTCTTCCATCATCACAGAATCTCACACACCCTGCCCTTTGTGGGGTGCTGGTTTTTAGCCGAGGAAGTGCATGTCCCCCAACATGACCCCATAAAAGCCTTGCAGTTTAAAAGCAATAAAAACCCATTAAAAAATCTACTGACAACATTAAAAAGCTTAAAAGCTTAAAAGAGCTTGAAAGAGCTTAAGAGAGAGAGAGAGAGTGTGTGTGTGTGTGTGTGTGTGTGTGTGTGTCTGTGTGTCTGTCTGTGTGTGTGTTCTACTAAATTAGCCAACTGGCCAATGTGTCGTTGGTGCCCCACACCTGCTCTGCCAGCCAGGTTTTTAACCCTTTTTGGAAGGGCAGCAACTCTGTCTGGAGACGCGGCTCATTTGGCAGGAGGATGGCTACTTCTTGACCCTGCTATGGTCTTAGAGTAGACCCTACTGCCAGTGACACAAGGGCGGTTAACTAACCTGACCACCCTGAGGACTACTAACGGTCTTGGGTGGCAAAGTCCACAGGGAGGGAAGGAAGGGCGAGGGTTCCCAAGTGGGTTAAATGGTCCCACTTGAATTTCTCTGGATGGATGGATGGAGGGAGGGAGGGCAGCAGCTTCATCCCTCCTGGCCTGGGGCTGAGGATGATGAGGACTTTGCGTGCCAAAAGGGCTCAGGACCAGAAAGGGACTCACGAAACTGGATCAGTGGTACTACTATGGGGGTCATGCTGCAATGCAGCTGGCCAATGGAAGGACAATCTTCACAACTGATTGCCATGAGGAGAGCCAATATTCTGAAGCGGATACTCAAGAAGAAGAAGAAGAAAAAGATCATCATCATCATCATCTACTGGCAGTCAGGGGAAGTGACACATTCCTATTTGGGGTTCGGGAGACATCGCTTGAAGTGGTGCATCACTTGTGTTAAATGTTTTTTTAAAATAAGTTTTTCTATGCTGGGTCCGTGCATCGCTCACAGAAACTGTGTTTGGGATCAACAACACCTGTGCATACACCAAGAAAACACAATCACACACACACACACACACACACACACACACACACATCCCGCAAGTCCAGTCTTGCCTGTCTCTGATGGCAGGAGGGGTGCCCCGTTTGCACGTGTGAAAGCTCACGGGGTGGGGGTGGGCAGCGTGGCCTCTTGTGTAGACCCGTATCTGCCCCTCCCGCAGGGCCATAGCTAGTGGGGGCCAGGAGGGAGGGGGGGGTGATAATCTAGAATCCTAGCTACGCCCATTCTCGCCCATAACTCCACCAGAAACAATGTTGCAATCCAATGAAGGGTTTAGGTCAAGGTTTCCCTTGCTCAAAAGCCAGTCGCATCTGACTCTGGGGTTCAGTGCTCATCTCTGTTTCAAAGCCGAAGAGCCAGCGCTGTCTGCTTCTGCAGACGTTCCCGTGGTCATGTGGCAGGCATGACTAGACACCGGAGTGCACGGAGCGCTGTTACCTTCCCACCAAAGTGGCCCCTATTGATCTACTCGCAATGTCTTGCTTTCGAACTGCTAGGTTGGCAGGAGCTGGGGCAAAGACGGGAGCTCACTCCGTCCTGCAGTGCTCAGGAACCGAACTGCTGACCTCCCGCCTCCCAGTCAGCGTCTTCTTAGCCACTTGAGCCACTACTGCACTCCCTGATCGTGGGTTGAAAGGACTGCCATTGCCCCGGCCGCTTCCGCCTCTCCCCACCCCACCCAGTCCTGCTGGCGCTTTGCACATGCATGCTCCACCTCCAGACCTCCTCCTCCTCCTCCTCCCCCCCCCGCACCCGCGGAGGAAGAAGGCAGGGGGTCCTCTGGGCGTGTGCAGAGCGCCGGCCGGCCATCCTCTCCCCTGGCCACTGACTCACAGGCCTGCACCAGCTGCAGGAAGCGCGCCTTCTGTGCCCGGTCGCGTTGCCGCAGCTGCCGGAGGATGTGGCGCTTCCAGGCGGCGGCGGCGGCGCCCGCTCGGCCCCAGCAGCGGCGCGCCCGAGGAGACCCGGGGTCGGGACCCTCCTCCGCCATGCCGCATGGACGCCGCCGCCCACGCCCGCCAGATGCCCGAGGCACCTTCTTAAGCCGCGCCCCGGGAAGGGGAATCGGGCGGGGCGGCGGCGGCGGCGGCGGAGGAGGGAGGCTGGACGGGACGCGGAAGAGGCGAGGCGGGCTCGGGGCTCGTGTGAACGCCTCCGCGAGCGAGCGGGCGGGCGTCGAGCTCGGGGGATCCCCCGGGAGGGCTTCTGGAAAGGGACCCCTTCAGCCGCGGGGGGGGGGGCTCGCTCGCTCGCCAGAGAGGAGGAACCCTAGCAATGACTCTGTAGTCAAGGTCAAGGCCACCGCCTTGCTCGAAAGCCAGTCGTATCCGACTCTAGGGTGCAGTGCTCGTCTCTGTTTCATAGCCGAAGAGCCAGCGCTGTCTATGTTGGCAGGCACGACTAGACACCATATAAGCGCTGAGTCCCCGCTCTGGGCGGCTCACAAACTAATTGGCATTTTGCGCGGCCCCCCCCTTAACATGCCGGGTCCTCATTTGAATGACCTCGGAAGGATGGAAGAACTCGAGTCAACCTTGAACACCCCCTCCCCTTGGGATTGAACTCGCAACGTTCAATTATGGATAATGATGGATACCTAAGGACAGCCTCCGCTGGGTTGGAGAGATAGGCAGGATCACTCTCCAGGCCATGTCCAGGGAATGAATCCTAAGCAGGCGAAGGCATCTATCTGCTTGGGAAGAAGAATCCCCTGAAGCCAAGGGTGAGCCACTGTCTGTGTGAGACAGAGGGCCAGGGAGTGGATGATGGGCTCCTGTGGCCTCTTCCAGCAAGGCTGCTCTTAGGTTCCGTTTGGATTGCAGCACAACAAGCAGAGGCTGAGGTTGTTTAGGAGAAACCTTTGGTCTCCTCGGGAAGAGAAGGGAAGGCTTAGCTCAGGGGCACCCAAACTTTTCAGGCAGTAGGGCCGGTCGCATGGGTTCAGCGGGCCGGGCATGTGGGGCCTCTGTCCTGCCAGAAGCAGAAGTAAAACACGCCTTGCAATCTGTTTTGCAACAGGAAGGGATAGATTTTAGGCTGCCATTTTCTCTGCTTATACCCGGGGTGCCCAAACTATGACTTGTGGGCCGGATCCAGCCCCCCTCGCGCCCTTGCCACTCCTAGAAACAAGTAAAACGTGCCCGTATGGGCGCATTTTACTTCCGCTTCCAGCAGCGGCAAGGGTGTTGTGGGCCAGATGAATTGGCATCAGGAGCCAGATCTGGCCCATGGGCCATAGTTTGGGCACTCCTGTTTTAGCTGGAAAAGACAGAGAATGTTTCTGGGGAAATGACACGGGAAATAGGGTGAAACGAAGGGTTTCAGAGAGAGAGAAACAGAACGAAAACGCTGTAGCACTTTGAAGACTAACTTATATTTTAGTGTGAGCCTTCATGGATCAAGTCTACTTCACCAGACATCATGTCTCACTCCCATGTCTGGCAAAGTGGACTTCATCCACAAATGCTCACATTAAAATATAGCAGTTAGTCTTCAAAGTGCTACAGCGTTTTCCTTTATTCTCTGATATGCTTCAAACACAGGCTAACATGGCCACTATTCCAAAAAACTGAAACCAAGGTTTTCAGATGTGGAACCCCAATCCTATGTCACTGACATTAAATCTTTTAAGATTGTTAAATGGTTTTAGCAGGTATTCCTGGCAGTAATGTAGGGTTGTGAGAGCTGGACCATTAGGAAAGCTGAGCGCAAAAGAGTAGATGTGGTGCTGGAGGAGAGTTTTGAGAATCCCCTGGACAGCAAGGAGAACAAATTGGTCAATCTTAGAAGAAATCAGCCCTGACTGCTCTTTAGAAGGTCAAATAGTAAAGATGAAGATGAAGTACTTTGGACATCAAATGAGAAGAGAGGACTCACTTGAGAAGGCCTTGATGCTGGGGAAGGTGGACGGCAAAAGAAGAAGGGGGCGGCAGAGAATGAGATGGCTAGATGGTATTGTAGACGCAATGGGCACAGAGCTAGGCGGGCTGAAGAGGATGGTGGAGGACAGAGGCGCCTGGAGGACAATGGTCCAAAGGGTCGCAAAGGATCAGAATCGACTGTGCAACTGAACAACAAGATGTGAACATCAATTTGAAAAACACCTGGCATACCCCATTCCTCTTTTTTTTCCTTTCATGCCCTGTTCTGACAAAATGAAACAACCAGTGGGTGAGTTCATTCTGCAGTTCCTTTCACCTGACCTAGTATGAGAAATATTAGCCGGCAACACAAGGTTGCTGTTACCAGGGTATTATCCCAATTGTGGTTCAAAAAATACCACAATCTAAAGAGGCTCTTTCTGTGCACCCCGGCATACCCCATGAAAACACCAGATTGCACTTCGAACATACGGAAATTATGAAGAAGCTGAGGAGATGCCATGGTATACCAAAGGCAAGACAAACTATATATATGGGGCATCAACCGTGGAGGATGTAAGGTTAAGGTTCCCCTTGCTCAAAAGCCAGTTGTTTCTGACTTTAAGGGGCACTGCTCATATCTGTTTATAGCAAGCATGCCCAAACTACGGCCCATGGGCCGGATACGGCCCCCTCACCAAACCAGGAAGAATACTGACGCTTCTGCACATATGCGGACACATCCGTATTTACTTTCTGGTTCGGCGCAGACGTGCTCGCACATGCGCAGCAGCATCCGCACCAAACCAGGAAGTAAATATGGCTGCTTTTGTGCATGCGCAGAAGCATCCATGCCGAACCAGGAAGTGGATGTGCATGTGCAAACACACCCTGTTCGGGGGGTATAGTCAAGCCCGTTCAGTTGTTCTGGGGGCGTGGTCAGGCCTCCGGCACAAAAAGTTTGGGCACCCCTGGTTTACAGCCAAAGGGCCAGAGCTGTCTGGGTCTGTAGATGTTTCCATGGTCAGGCAGCAGGCACGACTAGACATGGAACGCTGTTATCTTTCCCACTAAAGCGGTACTGATGTAGGTAGGTACGCAACAGTACCTATTTATCTACTTGCACTGTTCGGCGCAGGGAGAAGTCTTTGGGCTCTCTCCTTATCGGGATCCGGAACAACA
Organism: Bradypodion pumilum; assembly: GCA_035047305.1. NCBI lineage: Eukaryota > Metazoa > Chordata > Lepidosauria > Squamata > Chamaeleonidae > Bradypodion > Bradypodion pumilum. Next base: position 2,624,866 of record JAWDJD010000003.1, read on the forward strand.
ACAGTGTGACTGAAAGCTGATAAACTCCACCAATGAGGACCCTAACAATTCTACTACATTTTAATTGTACATTTTAAATTGTTTTATACGTCAGGTTTCACCTATTACACTGCATCACAAAAAATAAATATTGTTGGCTACTTGGTTAATCCATATGTCCTATACTAAATCAAGTGCGCTGAATCCAAATCTGATTCTGCCTAGGACGCCAAGATCATAAGTTAGCAAATATCACCCTTTTGGTTAGGTTCTTGCATTGATTACACGGGGTATATTTGCCACAAAGGTAGCAAAAATTGTCCTGTTTATTAACACACCTGCGCCTACTCATCTTTAGCTCAAAACAGACTCACTATGGCCTAGCTGTACTATCCAATAAGATGGTTTCGCACTAGAGACAAGCCCTTGGTCCATCTTGCCTTATATACCTAATTCTGACAGCAGCTCACTGACTTGCCCAGACATGTCTGGCTGCTGCTGGAACATGCATGCCACCAGGGGATGTGATTCAGCTGAGACGGCAGCAGGCATGGTGGTAGCTGGAACTGTGATAATGTCCCCATGTAAATTGGGTACAATTACCGACCATTTGAACAGCTATAGCACGCCTTCAAATCTGTATGCGATAGGCAAATTCTGAGTTCAGATTTGGAATCAGCACACTCGATATCATGTAAACCACATGGGTGACTCCCAGTAGCAAAATCATTGTTGTGCAGTGTTATGTATTCAGTCTCAATATGTACCAATTTCATTTTTACTTTTTTACCTGGTTGATCCAGATTAACACGCCAATATACATAGTTTGACGTGGTGGATTGAAGCATCGTCTTCCACTGTTTCCAATCCCGTGTCCAGGGCTTTGGGAACTTTGCTGCCCTGAACTGACCTTCCCATCTGGTTGCTGGCCTTCCTAGTGGTCACTTTATGTCCAGTGGTATCTGTGATGGCTTTCGTCCACCTGCTGTCGTTGAATATATACTGTATATATTGTATTTGCGTACGGTTACTTTTTCCTTTATTGTTTACATTGATTGAACATAAATTAAAACAAACACAAGTCTCCATCAAATCCTTTTTCTTTTGTAACAGCCCCTCTAAAAACACCTGCCTGGCTTGAGTGAGCATGAAACAGACACATAAAATGGCAAAAGTACAAACAGCGTTCAAAGGATGTGGACCATTTTATTTAAAGTCTGGAGGTGTAAAGAAAGAGGGGGTGATTCGAAGCAGCAGAGGACCAGAAGCCACAGATAAGACTGCCCAATGTCCGCCATGTGACGGTCCAGGCATCGGGAAAAGATGCCGCCCTGCCACCCGGGCAGTTCACTTTGGCTCCGTCAAATCCATTTCCCCATGTTGGCTTTTCACTCGAATGGCGTCCCTTGGCAAAGGTCCCTGCAAGGTGAGAAAGGAGGGCTTCGTTCCTGTTTGACTCTGGAGCATTGGCAAAATATGGCAAAATAAATAAATAAATCCCGTGGTTTTGCAACATGAGTGGATCTAGGCCAGTGATGGCGAACCTTGGGACTCCAGGTGTTCTTGGACTTCAATTCCCAGAAGCCCAAGCACCCTGTGAATCCACACACAAATGAGTTTACTGCGATTCATCTGGCCTGCGCTGCCCTTGTCGCTCCCGGAAGTGGAAGTAAAATGTGCCCGGATGGAGGAAGGGTTAACCCGGAAGAGTCTTAACCGTACGGGCGCGTGTTACTTCTGCTTCTGGGAGCGATGAGGGTGGCGCAGGCTGGATGAATCACAGTAAACCCCTTCGTGTGGGCTTACAGGGTGCTTGGGCTTCTGGGAATTGAAGTCGAAGAACATCTTGTTGTGTCCTAATAGTGTATCCTTCTACATGTGATATCAATGTATCTGAACCAATGTAACCTTGCCAATGAGTAACAATGTAACCTTCAGCTGTATCACATAGACCCTGTAATAGGACGCGAGCTGATGACCACCAGCTGGCAGCAGCGAGCGTCCAAGCTCTCTTGGTTCAAACCCATCAAAGACTGCAGCGCGGGAAGTTTCCCGCCGCTACCTACACCTGGACAAGAAGGGCGTGACCAGCCATGACGTCACGCGGACCAGTAGCCAACGGGCTACCGTGGAGCCACATTCAAATGCGTTACTGCCTTATATATAGAGCTGTTCGTCCGCCATTACCTCATGTTCCCTCTGTCCACCATGCAATAAACCTGAGTTAACCCAGCCGTTGGCTGTGCCTTGTGTCTTGACTCTCATACACTAAATTGGCGACGAAGGTGGGATGATGGATCCCCACGGAGCCAGGACACAGAGCGGGTTCAACATCACCAAACCGCAAGACTGGGAGCTCTTTGAGATGGACTTCCAGGCGGCACTGGTGGAGCTCAAAGTCAAAGAAGACGACGAGGAAAGGAAGAGGGCCATCCTCACTCGCATGCTTGGAATGGAAACCAAGCGGACGCTGGTGGGCATCCTTGCACCGAAGAAGATGAGCGATTTCAAAGCCGGTGACATCATGAAAATGCTGCGCGAGCGTTTCCGACCCTCGAGGGCAATGTTTCCCGCTCGGAGTGCGTTTTGGAGGCGAGTTCAAGCGCCGGACGAGTCGGTAGAAGCCTTCGTAACGGCTATGAGGGTAGCCGCCGCCCCCTGCAAATGGGACCACATCCTAGAGATGGCCCTCAGGGACGGAGTGCTGTGTGGCCTGAAGGACAAGGAAGTACAGCGCAGCTTGATGAACAGGGAGCCACCACCCACACTGGAAGAGGTTGTAGAGGCCGCGGAAGCCGCGGAGTCCACGAATGCCAGAGTAGACGAGATGCACAAGTGGCGTGAGTGGCGTCCGAGGGCCGGCAAGGCGGAAAACTCATCGCACGGGAAGTCCGGTCAGTCGGTGCATGCAACCCGACCGACCTCGAAATCGTCGTCAGAGAGTAGCGATGGCGAGGAGGTCCAGAAGGTCCGGAGAGGCGGGCGCCGCTGCGATGGTTGCGGAGCGGCCCATGAGCGCGTGAAGTGCCCATTCAGGAAAGCCGAGTGCTTCAACTGCGGACGTCAGGGGCACATCGCCAAGGCGTGCAGGAAATGGAAAGAGGGCCGGAGACATTCGCAAGACCGTTCAGCCAGACCGGACCGTCCAGCGAGGCCCAAAGATGGCGCCCGGGCCACGAGGAAGCAGGACGGCGTGGGCCGCATCTCGGACGACAGCGAGGGCGACGCTCCTGTGTTCAACGTGTCTGCGGGACAGCCCCATTACTTTGTTGAGGTACTAGTACAAGGGACCCCTATTAGGATGGAAGTTGACTCGGGGTCCTCCTATTCTATAATTCCCCAGAGAGAGTTCTTGAAAATCGACCCCCACGTGCGGCCCAAACTTAAGGCGTTGAGGGCCACACTACGGGACGTACAGGGGAACAGCATTCCAGTGTTGGGGGTCGGAACGTTCCGGGTTCGCTTTAAGAGACATTCTGCGGAACTTCCCCTAGTGGTGCTAAAAGGGGGGAGTTGTAGCCTCCTCGGAACACAGTGGTTTCAGCCTTTAGGCCTGTTCATAGGGGGGGGGTGCATGCCGTAGGAGAGGACCCAATACAAGCAGTATGTGACGCACACCCCGCCGTTTTTAAAAGTGGACTGGGAAAGTTCAAGGGACCCCCTGTAGCCTTCGACTTAGACCCGGAGGTCCGCCCGATAAGACTTAAACCGCGCAGGGTACCGTTCGCGCTTAAGGACAAAATAGAGGCGGAACTGGACAAACTGGTGGGTCAAGGAATTCTCGTTCCTGTGGATTCCGCGGAGTGGGAGACTCCAATTGTAACAGCACTGAAGGCTAACGGGGAGGTGCGCATTTGCGCTGATTATAAGTGTACCATTAATAAGGCAATCCGCCCTAATGCATACCCGGTGCCAGTGGTCAGCCACCTTCTGGCCAGGCTGAATGGGGGAAAGTGTTTCGCTAAACTCGACTTAGCACAGGCCTACCAGCAACTCCCAGTAACTCCCGCCACAGCGGCGGCACAAACAATAGTCACACATAAGGGGGCGTTCCAGGTGTCGAGGTTACAGTTCGGCGTGAACTCGGCGCCTGGCATTTTTCAGTCGCTAGTGGAACGCCTCCTGAAGGGGCTGGAGGGGGTGTTGCCATATTTTGATGACGTGTTGATAACAGGGGGGAGTAAGGCCGAGCTGGCCCACAGATTGGATAAGGTCCTGACCGTGTTCGAGAAAGCGGGGCTGCGACTGAGAAAAGACAAATGTGTATTTTACGAAACAGAGGTTGAGTTTTTAGGGTTCCGTGTCACACCCGAGGGAATTAGGCCGTCCAAATCTAAGGTAGCCGCCATTAAGAAAGCCCCTCGCCCCACTTCCAAAACCGAGCTTCAGTCATTTCTGGGGCTTCTCAATTTCTACCATACCTTCCTTCCACGGAAGGCGTCTGTTGCCGAGCCGCTTCATCGGCTGCTTAAAAAAGAGGAAAAATGGCTGTGGGGTGACGAGCAAGAAAGAGCGTTCTCAGAGTTAAAGCAACTCCTCACATCCGAGGCAATCCTGACTCATTTCGACCCCAAACGGCCCATAGTTTTGGTCTGCGATGCATCCCCGGTGGGGGTGGGGGCGGTGCTTTGCCACGTGTTAGGCGACGGAAGGGAGGCCCCGATAGCGTTTTATTCAAGGTCCCTGTCCCAAGCAGAGCGGAATTACGCACAGACCGATAGGGAGGCACTAGCGATAGTAGCGGGAACCAAGAAATTTCACGATTTTCTGTATGGTCGGCCGTTCAAGATCGTTACTGATCACAAGCCCCTGTTAGGGATCTTCACTGCAAATAAGCCCACGCCACAGATCCTGTCCCCGAGGATGCTGCGGTGGGCTATTTTTCTTAACGCATATCAACATGAATTAGAATACCGGCCAGGGAAGGAAATCAGCCATGCAGACGTGCTCTCACGGTCGCCGTTACCATTGTCGGACGACCAGAAGGCAGGGGTAAGAAGAGACCGTCAGGTATTGCTAATAGAGGTTTTAGAGTCACCCCCGGTAGTACCGGCCGACATTGCCAGGGCGACCGGAAAGGATAGAACACTAGAAAAGGTATGCTCGTGGGTGCAAAAGGGGTGGCCGGCGTCATCCCCAGGCACGGAATTCGACCCATTCTTCCGAAAGCGAGTGGAGTTGTCTTTAGAGAGGGGGTGCCTGCTGTGGGGCCAACGGGTGGTGGTTCCTACGTCCCTGCGGCCGAAGGTGCTAAAGCTGTTGCACGTCAGCCACCCGGGGATCGTCCGTTCCAAGGCGTTGGCCCGGAGTTACTTCTGGTGGCCCCAGCTGGACGCCGACATAGAGCAGATGGTTGGCACTTGTGAAGCATGTCAATGTTCTCGACCGGAGGTGGCCCGCCTACCACATAGGGAATGGGACGCAGCGAGGGGACCGTGGTCCAGGGTGCACGTAGATTTTGCTGGCCCATTCCGGGGAACCATGTTTCTCCTGGTGGTGGATGCATACTCAAAGTGGCTGGAGGTCATTCCGGTAAAGAGCACATCCTCCGCCACGACCATTCGCCAGCTAAGGAGGGTCTTTTCCACGTTCGGTTTACCCGACACTTTGGTCAGCGATAACGCCAGTTGTTTCACGTCCGCTGAGTTCGCGGCATTCATGGAGGCAAATGCAATTCGGCATGTCACGTCCGCGCCGTTTCACCCGGCCACGAATGGCCAAGTGGAACGGTTGGTGCGCACCACAAAAGATGCGCTGCGGCGCATGGGCTCGGGAGATCTACATCACCAGGTTTGTCAATTTCTATTAGCATACAGAGTGACCCCCTTAGCGTCCGGTTACTCGCCGGCCGAGCTGCTGATGCGGAGGAAACTGACCACGCTTTTGTCCAGGCTAGACCCGTCGAGGGTCGAGGACAAAAGGGAAGAACATAGGGTTAGCGGTCTCGAAAGGGTTCGGCATAGGCGATCCTGTACATTGCAGGAACTATGCCAACGCAGGCCCAGCCTGGGTGCCAGGGACGATAATAGAACAGACGGGGCCAGTGTCCTATCGGGTGGAAACCAGCACCGGCCTCCTCTGGAGGAGGCACGCTGATCAACTGAGGCACCGAGTGAGCGAGGGACCGACCAGTGGGGCTCAGCAACCAGATTCAGCGATAGGGTTCTCCCCCACCCGTTTAGCCCAAGGGGGAGACAGGGGGGAAAGCAGCGAGCCCGACTCATATCCTTTTGATACCCCAGTTCTATCCGAGCCCGGGGGGAGGGAAAAGGAGTGTGCGGCCGCCGCTGCCGCTTCCCCCGAATCCGATTTTGATTTTGATTTTGCGAGCCGGGGGGTTTTTTCGGAGTGTTCCCCCACCCATCCAAGCGAGAAGAGGGGTTTTTCGTTAGCCCCCAGTGCCCCCGGTCCTTCCCAAACAAAGCACACACCTCCCAACAAAGCCGCAGAGCCGCGGCAAACCACTAACAAGTCATCCTCTCCGATTGCAGGGCAGGAAGCCAGGGAGCAAGGAGGAGGGAGCGAAGCCGGGGCAGGGCAGCCCGCGCCGAGACCCCAGCGTGTTCGAAATAAGCCATCTTGGCTGAGAGACTTCGTCTCCTCCTAGGGGGGAGGAGTGTTGTGTCCTAATAGTGTATCCTTCTACATGTGATATCAATGTATCTGAACCAATGTAACCTTGCCAATGAGTAACAATGTAACCTTCAGCTGTATCACATAGACCCTGTAATAGGACGCGAGCTGATGACCACCAGCTGGCAGCAGCGAGCGTCCAAGCTCTCTTGGTTCAAACCCATCAAAGACTGCAGCGCGGGAAGTTTCCCGCCGCTACCTACACCTGGACAAGAAGGGCGTGACCAGCCATGACGTCACGCGGACCAGTAGCCAACGGGCTACCGTGGAGCCACATTCAAATGCGTTACTGCCTTATATATAGAGCTGTTCGTCCGCCATTACCTCATGTTCCCTCTGTCCACCATGCAATAAACCTGAGTTAACCCAGCCGTTGGCTGTGCCTTGTGTCTTGACTCTCATACACTAAACATCTGGAGTGCCAAGGTTGGCCAACATGGATCTAGGCAATCTCAGCTTTAGGAAGTTTTGCAAAAGCACAAAGAATAGAAAGAGAACATGAGGAGCCAACGGGACACCTGAGCTTGCGGAACTTACCATGCTCTCTTCTGATGCTGATGCTGATTGAAAGACCAGGTGAGGATACCTATTGATGCAAAGCACAGTTAGTGAAGGTCAAGGTCTCCCTGGCTTGAAAGCCAGTCACATCTGACCGTTTACAGCCAAAGAGCCAGGACTGTCTGCCTCTGCAGACACTTCCACGGTCATGGGGCAGGCAGGTCTAAACTCTGGTGTGCATTGAATGATGTTCCCTTTCCTGCTGAAGCGGTACCTATTCATCTGCTTCCAATTGTTTGCTTCCGAGTTGCTAGGTTGGCAGGAGCTAGGGCAGAGATGGGAGCACACTCCCTCATGCAGCACTCAGGCCTCATATTGTCAACCTGCCGGCCTTCCAGTCATCAAGAACAGCATCTTAACCACTAAGCATCCCCTCTCCAAAAAGGACTGAATCTTTTGAGCAGTACCTGGGCCACTGCCTTCCTGTGCCCTTGGACAGGTCCCAAGCCGTACCTGTCCTTACCATAGCTTTTTCCAAAGAGGCAGCTGCGTTAGGTAGAATCCATGGGGCCAACACACCCCATAGTTTGCAGCAGATGGGGCATAGGCAAAACCAAACCGAACACTTGCAACGGCGTGGTCCAAAGCTATGCCTGGAGAAGCCCATTGGGGAATTGTCTCTTTTTATTAGGGAAATTGTCTTTGATTCATTTCAGCCGGCAGAGATAGTCTAATTTTACTCTGATCCAATGGCGCCCTTCTCCACTTTCTGCCCTGTGTGCAGAAAGAGAACTCACAGGTTCCTCTCAACCAAGTATCCGTGGTCTCCAACCCCCCCAAAAAGTCTTTCCAGAGCTATGAAACAAAGCCGGTTGGGAAAATAAAATTTAAAACGAGGTGGAAATCGACCCCTTGCCAGATCAAGGGCACTGAGGGGAAGGGTGGGTGGGTGGGTGGGGGACTTGTTTGTTGACGGGTCAACTGCCTTGATTTCACCCACAGAAACCAACCTAAGCCATGTAGTTTCACCCTTACTCTTGTTTACACTTGTGAAGCCAAAGCAAATGAAAGGGAAACCAACGATCAAAGCGCTGTGGCATATAAAGACTAATGCACTTCTCTTGGCTTTTGTTCCACTTTCTCCCAGAGAGGGAGCCAAATATTTACCCGTAAGCATACCCATACCAGCACATAGCGTCGTTGTCTCCCTATCATGACATTCATTGTCTTAGCATTTCACGCTGTGCATTTGAAGAAGTGGGCTGTAACCCACAAAAGCTCACACTGAAACTAATCTGTTGCTTTATTTCAGGGGTGCCCAAACTTTTCGGGCTGCGGGCCAGTCACGTGGTTCAGTGGGCCGGTCATGTGGTTCCATCCAACGACCAGAAGTGGAAATAAAATACACCTTGCAATCTGTTTTGCAACAGGATAAGATAGATTTTAAGCTGCCATTTTCTCTGCTTGAATCAGGGGTGTCCAAATTACGGCCCATGGGCCGGAACCAGCTCCCAATGCCAATTCATCTGGCCCATGCTGCCCTCATCGCTCCCGGAAGCAGAAATAAAATGCGCCCGTATAGATGCGTTTTACTTCTGCTTTTAGGATCGACTAGGGCAGCGTGAGCCGGGTGAATTGGTGCTTGGGGCCAGATCCAGCCCACGGGCTGTAATTTGGGCACACCTGCATTATTTATTTATTTATTTATTAGTAATGATATTTCTCTACCATCCCATAGCGCTTAGTGTACCCTCTGGGCAGTTCACAAGGTAAGCAGCATTTTGATACCCCAACATGCTGGGTACTCCTTTGACCTCAGAAGGATGGAAGAAACAGAGTCAGCCTTTGGCCTTGGTCAGGATCGAACTCACAACCTTTTGGTTGCAGGACATCAGTTTAACCCCTACACCACCAGGGCTCTGTAAGGACAGGTTGCTTACCTGTAACTTGTTCTTCTTTGTGGTCACCTGTGAATCCACACAAATGGGTTTAATGAGCATATGCGCAGTAGACCCATTCGTGTGGATTCACAGAGGCCATGAAGAAGAACCCAACTGACCGTCAGAGCAGAAATAGAAGGATAGAAGATACTGAGTCAACCTGGCAGGGGGTGGCCAGGGTGGGCTTCACCTACCCTGAGTTAGCAGTTTGCCCACCCTCAAACTCCCAGCTGCTCATATATATGACAGACTAGCAGAGGCCGGTCATGTTGTTGGGTGGGCCAGTCACATGGTTCCTTCTACCCGAAGTGGAAGTAAAATGTGCCTGCACATGCACATAGTGCTGCCATAAATGCAACCATGGATGTCATAAAGGTGTTTATGACAGCCACGGGTCATTTACGCCAGTGTTTTGCACATGCATGGGCACGTTTTACTTCCACTTCCCAGAGTGGCAAGGGCAGCGTGGGCCAGATGGAATAGCGCCATAGGCCAGATCTGGCCCATGGACCATAGTTTGGGCACCTCTGATTTATTACATTTATATCTCACCCATCTGGGATATTCTCCCACTCTGGGTTACATAAAACAAATTAAATTGTTTTTTTTACCACTAGCATCTAAAATAAAATTTAAACACTTTGCAGGAACCACAAGGCTTTTGTCATGCTCTGGTTAGAAATGCCTCGTTTGACCAAATGAGGCTCTGAACTGAGCCAGACAGAACAGGTGTTCCATACCCGTCAAGCGCGGCTCCCGAAAATACGGGAAATTACTATGCATGCACGGGCGCGCGGGCGTGGAACACGTTTGTGCATACACAGAACACATTTGTGCATGTGCAGAATGTCTTTGCAATGGGCGCGCATGTACAGTAACCCTTTTCCGCGCTGTTCAAAATACGGGACGGTGTCAGGAAAGGGGAGGAACGAGCGCCAAAATACAGGAAATCCCAGCCAATATGGGATACTTGACAGGCATGTAGGTGTTCACTTACCACGTCCCCAGCGGCTGCCTCTTGAGGAGGGCCACGAGGCCGAGCACAAAGAGAACCAGCCCAGCAAGAGCGACAAATCCAACTATGTGACTTGCAGTCACTGGAAGGGGGAAAGAAAGAAAACATGAGTTTTAGCCAGGGACTCCAGAGCAAATCCAATTCTGGATTTCATGCCCAGAAGCTGCACATGGAGACACTTCTATGGGGCAAACCCAGGGGTCTTTTAAGAGTTCTCTTTTAAGCAGCACTGCCTGAATACCAAAGCCAAAGTTAGCACAATGAACAACATCATCAGGAAACTCACAAGCTATACATGAGGAACTCAATCATCCACGTTGCCTACATCAGCTTTGGCCCTTAGCATCTTCGCAGCAGAGGATGCTGTTCCAGTATGGAGCGCATCCATACACGCAAAACAAGTTGACATCGCTGTTAATGAAGCCATGCATAGAGTGACAAGAGGCCTCAAACCTACACCAGTTGAGGAAATTTACTCTCTTGTTGGCAATGATCCACCTAAGACCAGAAGAGAATTAGCAGTGGACACCAAGAGAATGACCCTTGACAGCATCTGAATAGAGATGAGCCTCAAGTCCACCAGGGCTCAGATCCAGGAAGAGCTTTATGGCAAGAACAAACATTCTTGAGGGTACACAAGAGCAAAACCAAATTAGAAGATGGGGGAAGATGCTCACAAAACAAGGAGTGACATTAAAGGAGGAGATGTCAACCTCTCCTACGTCACTTGGAAGACCCTGAATAGGCGAGAGTCGGAGTTCCTCACTGCAATACCAACAGGCTCAAGAGGGGACTGAGTGCGGACAACCAACAACACGGTGCATGAATGTAGAGAGAGACAGAATCCATTGGCTCATTTACTGGTCTGCCAATTGCTGCCAGAGGCACCGATGAGGACTTAATTTTGGCCAACAACAAAGCCAAGAGAGTGGCTTGGTTTTGGCAGTCCAGGGTTTGATGAGGACACGAAAGAGGAAGAAGAAAGGGTCCATGGCATATGCTGTGGGCTCCCGCTGTTACCATGTTCATACACCATGTTCCCAGGTTTGGGGGCAAGTGGTTGGATATTGAGGAGGCTTGGGGCAGAGGGTGAAAGGGAGAAAGAAGAGAAACTGCATTGGGTATGAAACCTCATTGCAAGGTATGGGTGTTGTTGTAGAACTACATGTGCATGTGTGTGCATATGTACAGTGTGCGTGCAGGCAGGCAGGCAAACACACCTCCCCCCGAGGAAGACCCATAACTTTAGTGCAGTGATGGCAAACCTTATCCTTGGACTTCAATTATCAGAAGCCCAAGTCATCACTTCTGCTGATCAGGGCTTCTGGGAATTGAAGTTCAAGAACACCAGGAGTGCCAAAGGTTCGCCATCCCTACTTTAGTGAATGGCAAGGCCTACTTGTCTCAAAGCAATCTGGGGCAGGGAAATAATTAGGCGGGTTGGCTGGCCCACATTTTGGAAACTAAGGAGATCCAGGCCTGGTTAGTACTCAGAAGGGGGCTGTGGAGAAATCCATCCTGCATGCTACTGCTGCCACTCAGATTTGGCCAAACTGGGCTAGCAGGGCCATGTGGGGCTAGTGGACCAATGGTATGCCCAAGGCAGCTTCCAATGTCCCGTGCAAGGTCAGGTCTGCTGGACCTGCCCTCCTGTCTATCCACCTGCCTGCCTGCCAGCCTGCTTAGGCAGTCCTGCTGATCTTTTGATGGACAGACTCCAGCTCCATCATTATCCTGCCATTTGCATTTCCTGTCAAGCGGGTCTCTCAGGTGCAGATGGCCGAGAGCTCGACTGGCCGAATCCAACAGGAAAGCGGATGGGTCGCCTTGCAAACCCGGCATCTCAGCCCTCCCAGTTCTGTGCCCATTTGTGTCTACAATACCATCTAGCCATCTCATCTTTGGTCATCCTCTTTTTCTTTTGCCCTCCACCTTTCCCAGCATCAAGGCCTTCTCAAGTGAATCCTCCCTTCTCATTTGATGTCCAAAGTACTTCAGCTTCATCTTTACTATTTGACCTTCTAATGAGCAGTCCAGGGTGATTTCTTCTAATATCAACCTATTTGTTCTCCTCACTGTCCAGGGGACCCTCAAAACTCTCCTCCAACACCACACTTCAAAGGCGTCTATTCTTCTGCATTCAGCTTTCCTAGTGGTCCAGCTCTCACACCCATACATTACTACTGCTTTGACTATGCGAATTTTTGTTTGCAATGTGATGTCTCTGCTTTTCACTATGTTCCCCAGGTTTCTCATAGCTTGTCTCCCAAGAATCAGTCTATCTATCAGACAGACAGACAGACAGACAGACAGACAGACAGACAGACAGACAGACAGACAGACAGATAGATAGATAGATAGATAGATAGATAGATAGATAGATAGATAGATAGATAGATAGATAGATAGATAGATAGATAGATAGATAGATAGATAGATAGATAAGTGGGTGAGTGGATTGGAGGGATGGACAGACAGAAGGATTGATGGAGGGTTGGACAGACAGAGAGACAGATGGATGGATGGAGGCATAGACGGTTAGACAGACAGAAGAATGGATGGACAGACAGATACAGAATATAAGCATCATCTTACTAATCAGCAGTGATTTGTCACTGAGATTTACCCAGATGGACTTACACCAGGGAGCAGACAGAACAGGCTTCTAGCCTCTCTAAGCCACTTGAGAACTGTGTTGAAAATATATATACATACCTGTCAAGTTTTGGATTTGAAAATAAGGGAAATTTCCCGGCCAAAGCGGGAAACTTGACAGCTATGCTTATCATGTGCTGCCCTCCAGTGGCGGCATTAGGGGATTCCAGTCTAACTAATATGGGAGGATGGCGGGAAAGGGTAAAATATGGGAGTTTCCCGGCCAATATGGGATACTTGACAGCTATATATATATAGTACTCATCACCTAAACAAATAAAAAAGCAAATTCCCACATCTGCATCTACCATGCTGTTATATCATCAGGGCCGTAGCCAGGGGGTGGCCAGGGTGGGCGGTGCCAACCCTGAGTTAGCAGTTTGGCCACCCTCAAACTCCTGATCTTAACCTATAAAACCAAGGGTTAACCGTTGGAAGTTCGTATAGGTTCCTAAGCCTGGCCCTACTAACCCACACCCACCCTTCGTGCACATGGGCAAACTGGGTCCGCAGGTCAACGAAGCATTGAGAAATGCGCCAGTGGGGCAACAGCCCCACAAATGCGAAAAAGGGAAACAACTTCATTTCCCAACGTTCTTTGCGCTGTGCCGTGCCACAGCCAATCAGGGTGAGAGGCATGACCACAAAAAACATTGAGAAACGTGCCACGGCCAATCAAAATCGAGCCACAGAAAAAAAACGCACCACAACCACAAATCACAAACCCATAACTACAAGCCCCAGGGTCCTGCACGACATGAGCGCGCAGAACGCTGAGGAAGCCGGCGCCCGAAATTTTTAAAAAAAACCTCACTGCCTCACAGCCATGCAAACACCAACCACCCTTCTTTCCCTCACCAACGGCGCCTGAAGGTACCGATTGGAGTTTCCCTTTTAATATCAGTAAGTGGGGGGTGGCGATCCCCCTCTCCGCTGGCTCACCTGGGGTTGGGAGGTTTGTGGGGACAAAAGGGATCTGTCACCCCAACCCTTCTGGACCCAGTAGACCAGGGAGAGGGGATCGAATCCACCCCCCCAAACCTCCGTCTTTAAAGAGAAGAAACCAAGCGGTTTCTTTAAAAATGGAGGGTTTTTTTTAGGAGGGGGGAATCGATCCCCTCTCCCTGGTCTCCTGGGTCCAGAAGGATTGTGGGGGACATACCCCCTTTGTCCCCACAAACCTCCCAACCCCCCGGGGAACCAGCGGAGAGGGGGATAGCAACCCCCACCCACCCACTGATATTAAAGGGGAAACCCCGATCTACTTTCACAACTCCACACAAAGCACCATAAGACAATAAAGCCCCCTTCCCCAACGCCCGCGGTCTGGCCAGCGATGCCGGCCCACAGAAATAACCCCCCCCCAATGTCGCATACAGTGGCGTTGGAATTCCCACGGTCCGGCCAGCCAGGCTGGCTCATGGAAATAAACCAACCCAAACCCCCCCAAAGCCACAACAACAACAAAAATTATAAAAATAAATAAATAATTATCAAAAAAACACCTTAAAACCCAATCAAAAACATCAAAAATACACAAAAACAAACAAAAACAACACCAAAAAAACAATACAAAGTAAACAAAAACACAATCAAAAAATACAAAACCCACCCCCACCCCCAAATAAAGAAAACAAGCCAACTCACCAGCACATGTCCTACCTGCACAATGACCGGAAACGAAATGAATAAAGAAAGAGACTACTTACCGGAAGAAGCTCCACCCAGAGGCCAGGAGAGAAAAAACAGTCAAAATACAAGATAACCCCTACCAGCACCACCTGCTGGCCACAATAGTAAAAACAATTCAAAAACACACAACAGCCCCAAACAAAAGGCCACAACAGTAAAAACTAATCAAAACAATCACACAAAATCACAATTTTACACAAAAGGTCACAATAATAACAAGTCAAAAAAATTACACGAAAACACAATTTAACACAAATCACAAACATATGTCAATAAAATAAAATAAAATATATATTAAAATCCTGTGCTGAGTTCTAACTCAAATAATAACCCCAAACAACTAAACACATTTTTAAAACATTGAATGTAAAAAACCTTTACTTTCACATTATTAAAATTATTGCCTATGGTACAACAATATTTTTTTTTAAAAAAACTAAAACATTATTCAGTTACATAAAACAGCCAGCCAAGACAAAAACAATTTGTATAAATAAACATTTTAAAAATTACAGACTAAGCATTTTTTAACAAACATTAACACAATTTAACCTTCCAACACAATTTAAAACAGCCCGGCAACGCCGGGCAACCTCTGCTAGTTGCTTATATATATATATATATATATATATATATATATATATATATATATATATATATATATATATATATATATATATATATGACATATATGTGTGACATTGTTGTCCATCCTGAAATTATATTCACCCACCCACATGTAGGATCCTGGCTACGGCCCTGTATATCATGCTGGTTCTGCGATGGTTACAGTATATCATGTGTGGTGTTTACATAGGGTCGCATCCAGAAGTGAATCCACAACTCTGTCCAAGCAGTGACTGGGAGCCCTCAACGCCCTCCCAAACACCAACGCTTTGCCAGCCTCAGGAATGTACAAAGTGCTTTTGGCCACCAGGACCCCGAAAGGAGCCCCAGCCCCAAAGGGTACTTACTGCTAGCAGCTGCCGGGGCCCCACTGTCGATGCTTCCCCCGAATCCTCGGCTAGTACAGAAAGGGGGCCTCCATCCATAGGAGCAGTGGCAGTTTCCTCGACTATTACACACCTGCAAGAGACCAAGCACACCTGCCAATAACCCCCTGGATTGTCCCCCCACCCCCAACCGGGCAAATATTCCAGCAAAGCAGGCAGGTGCAACAGAGCAACATGTTCTCCTCCATTTGCTTCCTACCAATTCGTGCGCAGGGAGAAGTGAGAAATCCAACGTCCCCCTCCTCTTTTCATAGGAGCCATAATGTCAGCAACGCTGTGGCTTCGGCATCCTCTTTTGCCCAAAACCTCTTGCCTGGCTCATAGAATCCAGGATATTTGGCCAATCAGATTAAAGGGATTATTAATATTATAATACAAAGAGACTCGATATGGAGTGATATCGCATCATTAGATCTGGAGGGTACATGTAAGAGTTTACATACACACACAATTAATTTATTAAAGAGATTCAAAACCCTTTTTGTAAGAATAGTTTAGGACCGCAATGGCGAACCTTGGCACTCTAGATGTTCTTGGACTTCAATTACCAGAAGCCCAAGCACCCTGTGAATTTGCACGAATGGGTTTACTGCGATTTATCTGGCCCATGCTGCCCACATCGCTCCCGGAAGTAAAACACGCCCATACGGAGGAAGGGTTAACCCGGAAGAGCCGCTTTTTACTTCTGCTTCCGGGAGTGACGAGGGCGGCGCAGGCCGTATGAATCGCAGTAAACCCATTTGTGTGGATTCACAGGGTGCTTGGGCTTCTGGGAATTGAAGTCCAAGAACATCAGGAGGGCCAAGGTTCGCTAGTTCACTAGTTTAGGATAATGGATTGGAGGTACACAATGTTCCATAGGGGGTGGATGCACTTCTTAGTTAATGTAATTGTTTATTTTATCAAAGCTTAAGTGATCATACTTATATACCGCTCCATATAAGTGTGTAGTGCGCTCTCTGGGCAGTTCACAAGCTAATTAGCATTTTGCCCCAAACACGCTGGGGACTCATTTTGCGGACCTCGGGAGGATGGAAGAGACTGAGTCAACCTTGATCCCTGTCAGGATCAAACTCACAACATTCTGGCTGCAGGACAGCAGTTTAACCACTGTACCACTTTTTTGTTTATTCTTTTATTCGCCGGTGTGGCTCTCAAAGGGCCGGTTTCTCTGGCTACTCACCCCTCGACTGTTACACTGTGAGACGTCGCACTCATTATTCAGAACAGGCCGGTCAACACACGATCTGTTTATGCAGAGCTACAGCAAAAGGAGGGATCAGAGGTTAATTCTCTAAAGCAGGGGGTGCCCAAACCTTTCGGGCCATGGGCCGGTCATGTGGTTCAGTGGGTTGGCCATGTGGTTCAGTGGGCCGGTCATGTCGTTCCTCTCACCGGAAGCGTGCCTTGCAAACTGTTTTGCAACAGGATGAGATAGATTTTAAGCTGCCATTTCCTCTGCTTAAACCAGGAGTGCTTAAACTATGGCCCATGGGCCAGATCCATAGTTTGGGCACTCCTGTTCTAAAGTGCTTTGGCACCAGCAAAACCTAAATTCTAGTCTAGCCGATATGCAAAGGAGGAGACATCCAGGAAGGCATGGGTCCCACTGGAGCATCGTGGCTTCCCACTGGGTTCCAGGCATGACCATACGTGGAGCTTCCAGAAAAGTCTCTGCACCACATACCTGCTCCCCATATCTTGGAGGGAGGGTTTCTGAGGACTAGGGAGACCAGTCCCCAGAAAGACATTTGCTTACTTTGTCAGTGCCACAGACTGTTCCATCTTTCACAGCCCCAGGATCATGAGCGCCCTGCTGAGGGTAGAACGTGGTTCCCCAGCACAGCGAGTCCCCCATGGGGGTCTGAAGGATCTCTTGCCCCATCAGCATTTTGGGGATGGTCTTAATATGAGTGCACTGGAGCCTCCCACAAAGGACGTCTCTGGAAGAGAAGGGAAGACATGCATCTCCTTAGGGTTGTGTGATTTTGTTTCATGCTAGTAAAATTTTAAAAGAAAGAAGAAAAGTGGCACGAGGAGGTACCACACAGGACCAGCTACACACAAGAACAAATGTTCTTGAGGGTACGTAAGAGCCAAACCAAATTAGAAGATGGAGGAAGGAGCTCACTGGAGTAGGAACAACATTAAAGGAGGAAGATATGGCTGAGGATCTCAACCTCCCCTACGTCACTTGGAGGACCCTGAATAGGCTGAGGTTCAGAGTCCCTAAATGCAAGACCCACAGGCTCAATGGGGGCTGCTGTCAGACAACAACATACTGTGTGTGAATGTGGAGAGATACAGAATCCATTGGCTCATTTACTGGGGTGCCAATGACTACCAGAAACATGTACCGACGAAGATTTAATTATGGCCAAAGAGAAAGCCAAGAAAGTGGCTTCATTTTGGTAGTCCAAAGTTTGATCTGGACATGAAAGAAGAAGAAGAAACCATACTTTCCTGCCTCTACTCTCCTGGTCAGCTAGCACCTTGGGTGGGTGTACAGAGAATCCAATCTTCCCTCTTGTCACATAACCCATTGCCTAACCACAGCCCATCTTTGGTGTGTTTTGTGGGTGCCAAGAGAGTTTGTCCTTCAGAAGGTCAACAGGGCATCCTGGGCCTCAGCATGTCCCAAGAGCTTGACTGGCACAACCCAACAGGAAATGCCTAGCAAACTGGGCACCCATCAAATGGCTCCGACCTACTGTTCTTTGCATCTCCTGTATTTTAGTCCATCCTCGCCACAGTTCCCAAACTGGTCGCCTCGCATGTTCAGCTCCTTGAAGCAACTCAGAGGAGCTGCCTGTGCACCTGAAGAGAAGAAAGGAAGAGCATAAAGTCACAACTTGGAAGAATCGCTTTGAGGACTGTGGCTCTCATCATGCGGTCTGGAGAGAGCTGCAGTTAGAAGCAAGAATATTGACAGAATATGGGGATTAACAAAAAGCTCTAAGATTTACTAGAGAAACTGATTTAGGAGTTAAAATTAAAGAGGAGGGATGGGCTAGAATATGGAAACAAAGGGTTATGAAAAATATGTCAGTTAGAATTAAAGAGAACTGTTGTAAAACAATTTGGAGATGGAATATGACTCCAGTGCAGTTAAGTTACTATGCTTTGAAATATCAAGTTTTTACACCTCCAGTGATTATTGGACATAGCTTTGTTTATGGCAGGAATGTAACATGAAGATAATATGGAAAGAGTTTTTTTTAAAATCAATCAAATATTGTCTATGAAATTGGAAATCTGCCCTAAAGTAGCATTATTAATGGACTTTGGAAATAAACAGGTAGAAATGAATAGGAAAGAAATGATTATTATATTGGTAACAGCTTTGAGGCTGAATGATTGTTATTAAAAAAATGGAAAGTAGAATTTGAGTTGGATGACTGGTTATAAAGAGATATGGAATCTATCAATAAATGACAAACTAACTAACATGTGAATTAAATTTATTAGGAAAAATATGAGAAGAACTTATAGAGGCCAAAGTAAGTCTAGAGCAGTGATGGAGAACCTTGGCACTCCAGCTGTTCTTGGACTTCCAATTCCCAGAAGCCCAAGTCCCTGTGAATCCACACAAGTGGGTTTACTGTGTGTATGCACAGTAAACCAATTTGTGTGGATTCACAGAGACTTGGGCTTCTAGGAATTGAAGTCCAAGAACTGCTGGAGTGCCAAGGTTTGCCATCACTGGTCTATAGCATTGCAGCCTCAATTTTGTTTCTGACATGGCAAAGATGAAGTAATAAAGGCTGGCAACATTTCCAAATGCAAATCGGATCAAATGCAAATCGGATCATTGAGTTTAATTTCGTCTAGGTTTAAACTGCTCACACTTGTTGACCATTTGTAGGTGAATCATGTGATGAGTAGAACAGAGTTCACCATAACGGCAGGGAATCTTTGGGCTTGGCTAAGGGGAGACGGGATGGAAATTCAGTAGCCCAAGAGATGGGTCATGAGATGTCTGTGTCTGCAAACATTTCTATAGACATGACTTGACATAATGTTGTTACCTTTCCCACCAAAACAAAGCGGCACCTATTTATTGGCTTGCAATTTCTTGCTTCTGAATGGCTAGGTTGGCAGGAGGCAGGAGACAGAGACAAGAGCTCACTCCATTGTGCAGCACTCATGTCTCGAACTGCTGACCTGCCAGCCTTCCAGTCGTCAAGTTCAGCATCTAAGCCACCAAGCGACGGTGGGAATCAGTGCCACCATATCTTCCAAGCCACGTTCCCGGGTGGCCATTCAGTGACTAAATGGTCAGTGCTTTTTATGATTTTAGCACAAGGAGCAGAGATGGTCCTGCAGTTAAAACAAAAAGTTGTGCCTTGCCTTGGCCAAAAAGAGCGATGCAATGTGCACGGAGATCGTGGCACATTCCAAGGAAACAGCCATTCCCATTTCCACAGCGCATCCCGTCCTGTTTGTGTACGTCGGCCGGGCACTTGGCTGAAGTCCCATTGCAATACTCAGGAAGGTCGCACTCTGTAGACACCGGTCTGCAAACTGTCCCCTCTTTCAAAAACTGTGGGAAAGAATGTTTTAAGCTTCGGACCCCGACTCACGCAGAACACCACAGATCCAAACAAAATTCATGCAAACCGATATACCTGCTTCCCCTGTTTATAACATATAATCTAGGACCGTGATGGTGACCCTTGGCTCTCCAGATGTTCTTGGACTTCAATTCTCAGAAGTCCAAGCCCCCATGAATCCACACAAATGGGTTTACTGCAATTCATCCGGCCTGTACAGCCCTCATTGCTTCCAGGAGCAACGAGGGCAGCGCAGGCCAGATGAATCGCAGTAAACCCCTCCATGTGGATTCACAAGGGCTTCTGGAAATTGAAGTCCAAGAACATCTGGAGTGCCAAGGTTCACCATCACAGATCTAGGAGGAAATGGGTGAGGAACTCGACCGCCCCAACATCACTTGAAGGACCCTGAATAGGCCAAGGGTTGGAGTCCCTAAATGCAAGACCAACAGGCTCAAGTGGGGGCTGATGGTGGACAACAACACACAGTGTGAATGTGGAGAGATGCAGAATCCATGGGCTCATTGACTGGTCTGCCAATGACTGCCAGAAACATGCACCGATGAAGACTTAAGTTTGGCCACCGAAAAAAGCCAAGAAAGTGGCTTCATTTTGGCAGTTTAAAGTCTGACATGGACAGGAAAGAAGATGATATCTAGGTCACCCAAATTATGTACAATTTACAGAGGTAGCATTAGTCGATCATGACTAGGAACTTTAGCATGAGCTGGAGATGTAAATCTTCAGTTACTTCATTCTCGCAGGTAAGAAAACCTGAGAAGCTTTTTTTCCTGCTGAGCAAAATTATCAGAAGTTTGTTGTTGTTATTTTGAGTTCAATCCTGACCAGGACTCAAGGTTGACTCAGCCTCTTCCATCCTTCTGAGGTTAATAAAGCGAGAACCCAGCATATTGGGGGCAAAATGCTTAATTACTTTGTGGACTACCCAAAGAGTGCACTAAGTGCCTATATGGGATAGTTCTTCTTCTTCTGTGTCTAGGCCAGATGTAAAACTGCCAAAATGAAGCGTCCTTTTGGCGAGTCCAGTCTGCAGTTCCTTTCGCCAGGCCTAGTGTGAGAAAGATTAGCCAGCAATACAAGGTTGCTGTTACCAGGGTACATCCGATTGTGGTTCAAAAATACACCACAATCTTCAAGGAGGCGCTTTCTGTGTATCCCTATGGGGCAGTTTATAAGCCTAATAGCTGTTGTGGATTGCTATTTGCTAATACGGCTACCAGATCCCTGGTCTATGGAACTCCCTGCCAGAAGAAGTGGTGACAGCTGTCAGTCTTGACAGCTTCAAGAAAGGATTAGACAAGTTCATGGAGGACAAGGGTATCAATGGCTATAATTATGGATACTTAAGGACAACCTCGGGGTTGGAGAGAGAGGAAGGATACCTCTCGATGCCATTTCCAGGGAATCCTAAGCAGGTGAAGGCATCTGCTTGGGAATAATACCCTGAAGCACATGGTGAGCCACTGTGTGAGACAGGATGGGCGCCTGTGGCCTCTTCCAGCAAGGCTGTTCTTATTTTCCAGTGACATATCTTTAATTTTTCCAACAAGCACCAGAAGTCACTGGAAAGATTTATTGCATCCCAAGCAATTAACCCCAATACCCCTAAACTGGCAGCAGCCTACGAAGAGGTCTGGGGAAAGTGTCTGAGGGTTACATACATTGACTCGACGTTTCCTGCTTTTCTCTTACCTTGCATTTCTCACAGCAGGGTCCATAAAGACAGTCAATGTCTGGCTTGACTTTACAGTTTTCTTGACAACAGCCATGTCTTTTGCATTCCTGAAAAGGAAGAGACCCGCCATCTCACTGATGCCTCTGCTGTTCCTTACCATGTCTCAAGTGCAATCTATAATATTAAAACTGAATCTTTTTCAAAAAGAGAAATGGGGGGGAAAGAAAATGTCTTTGCTTAAAAGGACAACGTCTCCCTTGCTTGAAAGCCAGTTGTATATCCAACCTTAAGAGGGGGGGGGGTTGCCCATCTCCATTTACAGCCAAAAAGCCAATGCTGTCTGCATCTGCAGAAGTTTCCATTGTCATGTGGCAGGCATGACTAGACACCAGAGTGCACGGAATGCAGTTACCTTTCCACTGAAGCGGTACCTATTTATCTACTTGCAATTTCTTGCCTTCAAACTGCTATGTTCACAGAGACAGGAGCTCATCCTGTCATGCAGGACTCGAATCCTAACCTACCAACCTTCCAGTCATCAAATTCAGCATCTTAACCGCTAAGCCACCACGGGCCCTTTGCTTCTTCTACAGAATTCCCTGACAAGCAGTGATCTTGTGTCAAGTGAGCTTGTAAGAAAAAGGAAAGGACATTCCCAAGTGCCAGAGATTACAGATATTTCAAATTGACGCTTATAATTTACGTGAGGTCTTTTATATTCATCAAATGTTAATGAGCGGCTGAACTCATATTTGTCCTGTTCCTGTGGAAAAAGAAAAGAGTCGTATTCTCTGTCACAGTGCTGGTGAACCTTGGTACTCCAGCTGTTCTTGGACTTCAATTTCCAGAAGCCCAAGTCCCTGTGAATCCACATGAATGGGTTTACTGAGCATATGTGCTGTTCTTGGTTAACATAAAGTTCTCTGTTATAAGATTGCCAAAAGCAGTTCAATTGCTAGTAGAGATGCCGTGGCTTAGAGGCTGAATTTTTGTCATGTAAGCAGAAGGTTGGGGTTCGATTCCCCAGGAAGGATGGTTGGAACATGTATGATGGCCAGAGAGAAGGTGGGAGGAAGGCGCCCATCCTGCCGGTGTTGCCGCCCTGCCACTGCTTCCCCTTGAGTTAAGCCCTGTGCTTGGCTTCTCCTTCCCCACCCTTTGGTTAAGAAAATAAAAATAAAATTCCACCCACAGGGACGGAGATTGCTGGGGTGGAGTGCGACGTTGCCTGATACCCCAGCACACCGCTGGAGTCAGACATGACTGGCTTTCGAGCAAGAGAGAGTTTAACTTTTAGAATGCAAATGTCTTAAATAGAGCAGGCCACTTGAAACTAATTGGATTTAGGTTAGAATTGGCTAAGACGTTCCATTCATTTCATTGGGTCTATGCTTCATGAGACTAACAATGAATTTAGCTCTCAGTTTCTGGGTAGGATAAGGATCCTACTGGATTCTTGTGTCTCTGAAGTGTCCCAAATCACTTAATCTATGTTGAAGATACCATTCAGCACCTTGGACAGCATACCTGCCTCCACAGGCCTACCAAAAGACCCCATGCCTTGAAGGCAGCCTGTTATCAACTTACCACAAACTGTTGGCCTGTTGTTGAATGTTGAGTATCTGATCGTAGGAATAAATTCAGGATTGCTTCTCCTTCTATATCCTGACAAAAGAGAGATGAAGCTGCTGAATGTCACAATTTAGGCATCTTTCTATGTATCCTTTTTTAACGGGAGAATGTTGTCCCAAGAGATTGACCTCATGAGAAAAAAAATGAGAAGACTTCATTGGGCATTGTGGACATCACTTTATATCTGTCAGTTTGGAAGCTCAGGTGGCCTTACCTGGGGAAGACTTTGGATCACCCGATCATAAATCTCACCTGGTAGCATGAGTTCACAGAGTTGTCTCTGTGAAGGCCATTTCTGAGATCAGCAAGGAGTGCCTGCTGGAGACTCCAAAGTTTTGTACCCAACAGAATGTGAAAGAACTTCACCCTAAGGGTCCCTAAGATTTCCAGAGGGAGGACCCACTGTTTCTCTCTTTCAACAAACAAAGAAAAACTATTCAAGCCTACTTCTTTGTCAAGGAGTATGATGCAGTGGCCTTCCATTTGCCTTCTGCATTGCAGGACCACTAATCCCATCCCACAAGTCACTTTCTGGTCCTGAGCCCTTTTGGCACACAAAGTTTGTCATGATCCTAGGGTCACCATAGCTACTTGCTTTGCTAGAGCTGGTCAAACTGTGAAACAGCTGTCTGCATGCTTTCTTTTGTTTATACATATCTCAGATTCCACAGAGATTAGGTCAACACCAGGTGTCTGTCAAGCAAGCCATGACATCAGAGGACAGAGGGAAGAGGTCAATCCCATCATACCTTGGGAGCCCAGGTGCTTTTCCATGAGATAAACACATTCCATTCCCATGGGAGACCATGTGCTTTCCCATGAGGGAAACACATTCCATGGAGTGTCAGGTGCCTTCCCATGATGTCAATGAATTCCTAAGGGGAGAGGGAGAGACCTGCAGAGACCTGGGACTTTCCCATGATGAAATCATGATGTAATCCCATTATGTAATGCATTCCTAGGGGTGGGTAACCAATCATTTTGCCTATATAAACCAGAGGTTTTGAGACCCCAAATGGGTTCTCTAACTGATGGCTACCAGGCTCTTGTTAGCTGAACTCTATTCCCTGGAGGGAACACCCTAAAGGTAGGAGGCAGGTTGTAATCCAATGAGATTGGATGGAATTGGATTGGACTGGATTCTGTCTTGGAGATGTACCCTGCTCAACGCATCTGATGGATGGCTGAGAGACTTGGACTTCATTGGATTAACCTAAAATGTTGCCATCCTATGGATATTGGACTTTTCTTTTCTTTCTTGCTTTTTATGTTGTATGTTTACTGATATTGTGTCTCCCCCCGCCCCCATGCACTGCTGCCTGCTTCAGGCAGCATGCCCCAATGTGAACCGCTTGAAGTCTTCTTCGGGAAGAGACAAGCGGTATATAAATAAAACTATTATTATTATTATTATTATTATTATTATTATTATTATTATTATTATTATTATTATTATTATTATTATTATTATTATTATTATTATTATTATTATTATTATTATCTGTGTAAAACATTTCTTTTGGTTCATTTTGTTTCAATTTTCTCTATTCCTATTTACTGCCATTAGTATAGTAATACCTCATACAAAGTCCGCTTTGTACAACATCGGATTCATACAATGTCGCCTAATTCATTGAAAAAAGCTGCCTCATACAAAGTTGCTGCAACTTTGTATGAGGCATTGGGGTTTTCCCAGGTGGCATTGTGCCTGGGCAGTATAAAAGGCACGCATTGCTCTTGTGGGTTTTGCATGAGGCGAAGAGTGTTTAGGAGTGGTTTTGAGCACGATTTTTGATTTTTTGAATTTTTTCATCAGAATTTTTAGAAGCATTCCTGGGATTTTTGCAGCATTCTTCAGGTTCTTGGACAACCAGGATTGTTTGACATGTTTTTGTAATGTATTTATCCTTTAGACAATGATTTCTTAAAGTTCTGTCAGTTTCCTGTCTGTTTCCTTGACTTTGTCCTGAAGTCTGTGCTGTTACAGTACAATTTATCTCTATGGAAACGACGTTGTATGAGGCATCGTGGCAAGGATTCGGACGTTGTATGAGGCATCGCAGGAAGGATTTGGACGTTGTATGAGGCATCGCGGCTAGGATTTTGCATGCCTCATACAAAGTCTAAATCCGTATAAAGTCCAAACTTGTAGAACCAAGTTTGGACGTTGTATGAGGTATCACTGTATTTGAAAATCCCCCAAGAACCCTTAAAAAGTACTCTAAAAAGCAGAAACGATAGGCAACAGAAAAATTAACCTGGCTGGCAGGCCAAGTATGGGGTGCAGGTGGAAGGGTTACCTCCATGGGGTGGTTGTTGTAGTGGAACTCCTTCCCCCTTCGGCCCCTACACCCTTTTTGAAGGGTGGGTAGTTTTAAAGTAGTTTTAACTATGCTATTTTATCCATGATTGTGAACCGCCCTGAGTCGGTCTAGGCAGAGTGGGTGGTATAGAAATTGAATAAATAAAAATAAATAAATAAATAAATAAATTATTATTATTATTATTATTATTATTATTATTATTATTATTATTATTATTATTATTATTATTATTATTATTATTATTATTATTATTATTATTATTATTATTATTATTATTATTATTATTATTATTATTATTATTATTATTATTATTATTATTATTTGGCTATTTCATGGACTGAAGGACTTTGGGGGGTTCTTTTGCTCCACAGGCTTATGGACATTCTGATGGACTCACTGGCTCTTTGAAATATTTCATGGACATTTCTGGATCTAAAAGATCCCTATGGACTTTGGGACTTGCGGATTTTATTCTCTACAGGTATTTCTTCTTAGGTAAAGGTAAAGGTTTCTCTTGCTCGAAAGCCAGTCATATCTGACTCTAGGGTTCAGTGTTCATCTCTGTTTCAAAGCCGAAGAGCCAGTGCTGTCTGCTTCTGTAGACATTTCTGTGGTCATGTGGCAGGCATAACTAGACACCGGAGCGCACGGACCGAAGTGGTCCCTATTTATCTACTTGCAATTTCTTGCTTTCAAACTGCTAGGTTGGCAGGAGCTGGGACAAAGGCGGGAGCTCATTCTGTCCTGCAGTATTCGGGAATCGAACTGCTGACCTTCTGCCTCCCAGTCAGCGTCTTAGCCACTTGAGCCACTACAGTCCTTATGGAATAGAAAACAAAGTTCTGTTTTGGGACTTTACCTTGTTGCCTTCTACTTGGGCATAGCACTGGCACCTAGCTCTCTACTTCCACCACACACTGCTACTGCTACATCCACACTACTATGGAAAAACCACACTCCCTGTGACTGGGTAAGATCAGGGGTGTCTGGGTCTTTGGCAGAGGCTGACAGTTGCTGAAAGGAGGGAGTTGTGTTGGACTGCATCATGCACAGCACCACCAAAGCCTCTTAGGAGCCCTGAAACCCCCTGACAAAGTCCTCCTCAGCATAGATGAAGCTGCAGCCCTCCATTGAGATAGATTCAAGTGTAACCATTTAATCCACTTAGGGACCACCACCCTTCCCTGTGGACTTCACTACCCAAGGTTGTTAGTCCTCAGGGTTGTCAGGTTACGTAGCCAACACCTGATGATCGGCGTTGAGTCACTGGCAGAAGGTTCCCAACATGGGGCACATGCCCCACAGGGTGGTGGTGGTGGTTTTATTTTTAAGGGGAGAGGCAATTCGAGGAGTTAGACCAAGTTAATGGTCTTTTAGGCTTCCACTACATGAATATGAGTTTACTTTTTAAATAATAAGAAATATATGTCATGGGGGAAGCATCAGGATTTTACAGACGCTTAGGTGGAGCATGGTCAAAAAAAGATTGGGAAACACTGGTCTATTCTATTAACATTGCAGGATAAACTGGCCAGACTGGAACTCATTGCTTTAGAATTATCATTATACCTATATGAGTTATAACAGAAAATATTAATTAGCTCATAGGCTAGTTAATATTTCTTCTTCCTCTTCTTCTTCTTGTTTCTATGCCAAACGTGAAACTGCAAAAATGAAGGCTCCTTTTGGTGAGTTCATTCTGCAATTCCTTTCGCCTGACCTAGTGTGAGAAAGATTAGCCAGCAACACAAGTTTACTGTTACCAGGGTATTACGCCTGATTGTGATTCAAAAATACCACAATCTTCAAGGAAGCTCTTTCTGTTCCTTCTAAAATGCACAGAAATTTGCATTTGAGTTTTATGTGTTTTAACCCTGTCTCCTATTTTTGTACACTTTCAAGTAAGTATTTATTTGTATGTAGCTCCCACAACAGAGGTATTTTTTTACACATCTCTCCTAAGATATACATTTCTGTACATATATTATTGAGTCTAATTAATAAGGGATGACGGTTGGAAAGAGGGTAAAATAAGGGGTTTCCTGGCAAATAAGGGATACTTGACAGCTATGCTTATCCTGTGCTGCCCTCCAATGGTGGCAATAGGGCATTGCAGTCTAATTAATAAGGGATGACGGCGGGAAAGAGGGTAAAATAAGGGGTTTTCCCGGCCAATGAGGGATACTTGATAGCTATGCTTATCCTGTGCTGCCCTCCAATGGTGGCAATAGGGCACTGCAGTCTGACTAATATGGGAGGACGGCGGGAAAGAGGGTAAAATACGGGAGTTTCCCGGCCAATACGGGATACTTGACAGCTATGCTGACCACACCCACCATACCACACCTACAGTGTGGTAGTAATTTTTTTTGCAGCCTACCACTGATCACATCATGTGGAGAAAAGCGTAGTTCAAAGGATCATGGTGTTCACAAGCCCTGGTGGCTCAATGGTTAAATTGCTGTAATTCAGCCAAAACATTGTGAATTTGATCCTGTCAAGGTTCCAGTCTTTCCAAGGTCAGTAAAAGAGTACCCAGCGTGTTGGAGGCAAAATGCTAATTACCCTGTGAAACACCCAGAAAGTGCACTAAGTACTATGGTATTTAAGTGTAATTGCTATTGCTAGTCTGACATGTGTTCAGTTCAGAAAGTGAAAATCAAAGCAGTTGGTTGAAAATGCAGACCGAAGGGAATTTCTCCGCCATTGCTAGTGGGACATCAGCTCAGAGTTCAGTAAAGCTTCCTGACAGTTAATATGTACGATTGCAGCATTAATTTACTAACCGTACAGAATGGAAGATTTAGGAACAGAACCTTACAGAATGTATGGCTCCTTCATTGACTTCCAAGGTAATTTCGATATGCATATGCATTTCCTGAGCTACTTTAGGTACCCTGAAAGCAGGTCTAACCTCATCCAGGCCACAGTCACATTCTTCATCATCTTCCACTATCCTGTTTCCGCACACTGTACTCTTCGATATTTTTGCAGGAACATCAAGCAAGCATTCCTTTCCTGGCTTTCTCATCAGGTCATAATACACTTTCTGGCTGCAGTTGCTTAGTCTTCCACATTCTCTGTAACACAATAATCATGCTCTGTGATTCCTACTGTATGATCATTGATATCTTGTCCTTCAGAACAGAAAGCCTTCTAAAGGGGCACAGAAAAGTGCAAGTAATAATGCATTTAGTTAACAGTAAACATCAGCAGGCAAACACCCATTCACTTCAGCAAATAAAAGCCTGAAATCATGAGATAAAGTTCCTAGATATGCTCAATGATTATTGTTCCCTGGGACAGATGGTTGAAGACCCAACTAGAGGTACAAGAATCCTTGACTTGATCCTGAGTAATACTCAGGATCTGGTGCAAGATGTTAATGTGACTGATCCAATAGGGAACAGTGACCACAACTCAATTATGTTTAACTTGATCATAGACCACAAGTCACTGATAAAATCTAACACAGAGACCTTAAATTTTCAAAAAGGAAATTTCCCAAAGTTGAGGAAACTAGTAAAAAAGAAGCTGAAAGGGAAAATTGAGAGAGTCCAAACACTCCAAGAGGCATGGAGGCTGTTTACAAAAACAATAACAGAGGCTCAATTGGAATGCATACCCAAAAGGAAAAAGGGCACTGCCAGGTCCGAGAGGACTCCGATGTGGCTTACAGGAGCTGTTCGGGAAGTGATCAAGAGCAAGAAAAGCTCATTTAGAAGATGGAAGGCTTGTCCGAATGAGGACAGCAGGCAGAAACATAAATTCTGGCAGAACAAATGCAAGGCAACAATCAGGAAAGCAAAGCAAGACTTTGAGGAGCGTATAGCTAAAAATACTCAGAGAAATAACAAAGACTTCTTTAAGTACATTAGAAGTAAGAACCCAACTAGGAAGGCCATTGGACCATTAGATGACAATGGAAGGCAAGGGGTTATTAAAGAGGAAACAGAGATTGCAGAGAGACTCAATGAATTCTTGGCTTCACTATTCACTGAAGAAGACAGAGGCCACATGCCCAAAACAGAGCCTATCTTCGTAGGGAGGGAAACCGAAGAATTAAGCCAGATAGAAATAACCAGGGAGGAGGTCCTTGCATGTCTTGTTAAACTAAACACTAACAAATCACCAGGACCAGATGGCATCCATCCACGAGTTCTCAGGGAACTTAAAGATGAAATTGCTGATCTCCTAGCCAAAATATATAATCTTTCCCTCAAATCAGGCTTTGTGCCTGATGACTGGAAGGTAGCGAATGTAACACCAATTTTCAAAAAAGGATCCAGGGGTGATCCAGGAAATTACCGACCTGTCAGTTTGACATGTGTCCCAGGTAAAGTGATGGAAACCATCCTAAAAGATAGAATTAATAGGCACATAGAAGAGAAGGCGCTGCTAAAGGAGAGCCAACATGGCTTTTGCAAGGGCAAATCATGCCTCACTAATCTGTTGGAATTTTTTGAGAGTGTCAACAAGCATGTGGATAAGGGGGATCCAGTTGACATTGTTTATCTGGACTTTCAGAAGGCTTTTGACAAGGTCCCACACCAAAGGCTCTTGAATAAACTTACCAGTCATGGAATAAAGGGACAGGTCTTGTCCTGGATCAGCAACTGGCTAAGGGACAGGAAACAGAGGGTAGCACTAAATGGACACTTCTCCAAGTGGAGGGAAGTAAAGAGTGGGGTCCCCCAAGGTTCAGTACTGGGACCCCTGCTTTTCAACCTCTTCATAAATGATCTAGAGGTAGGAGTAAAAAGCAAGGTAGCCAAATTTGCTGACGACACTAAATTATACAGGGTAGTGAAAACTGTGAGAGATTGTGAGGAGCTCCAGAGGGATCTCTCGACACTGGGGGAGTGGGCAAAACAGTGGCAAATGAGTTTCAACATTAGTAAGTGCAGAGTGATGCATGTTGGGGCAAAGAACCCCAATTACATTTATAAACTGATGGGGTCTGAACTCTCTGTGACAAACCAGGAAAGGGACCTTGGTGTCCTGGTGGACGAGAGCTCAATGAAGGTGTCAACCCAGTGTGCCTCAGCAGTGAAAAAAGCAAACTCAATGCTAGGGATCATTAGGAAAGGTATAGAAAATAAGTCAGCAAGTGTCATTTTGCCTCTTTATAAATCTATGGCGAGGCCCCACCTGGAATACTGTGTACAGTTCTGGTCGCCAT
Source organism: Bradypodion pumilum (assembly GCA_035047305.1). Taxonomy (NCBI): domain Eukaryota; kingdom Metazoa; phylum Chordata; class Lepidosauria; order Squamata; family Chamaeleonidae; genus Bradypodion; species Bradypodion pumilum. Next base: position 2,655,678 of record JAWDJD010000003.1, read on the forward strand.
ACCTCCAGAAGGATATTATGGAGTTGGAGAAAGTACAGAGGAGGGCAACCAGAATGATTAGGGGACTGGAACACCTTCCTTACCATCTGAGGCTGCAACGGTTGGGCCTCTTCACTCTTGAACGACGACGTCTAAGAGGTGACCTGATTGAAGTTTATAAAATCATGCACGGTGTGGACAAAGTAGATAAGGAAAAACTGTTTTCCCTATCGCATAACACTAGAACTAGGGGACACTCCATGAAACTTTTGGGTACTAGTTCTCAAACAAATAAGAGAAAGTACTTTTTCACCCAGAGGATTACTGGTCTATGGAACTCCCTGCCAGAAGAAGTGGTGACAGCTGTCAGTCTTGACAGCTTTAAGAAAGGATTAGACAAGTTCATGGAGGACAAGGCTATCAATGGCTATAATTATGGCTACCTAAGGACAACCTCCGGGTTGGAGAGATAGGCAGGATATCTCTCAATGCCATTTCCAGGGAATCCTAAGCAGGTGAAGGCATCTCCTTGGGAATAATACCCTGAAGGAAATGGTGAGCCACTGTGTGAGACAGAAGGCTGGACTGGATGGGCTGTGGCCTGTTACAGCAAGGCTGTTCTTATGTTCTTATGAGATCTTAGCTGATATGCTGACGTTGTTTTGTTTTAGTATTAATATTTTCAATCAATTGGTTTTAAAGTGTTTAATTTTAATTGCTTTATAAAAACATGATGAACTTAATCATGCAAGGTGACCTTTACCTTTACTAATGTAAATAATTATTTTATATTTTAATGTTCTACTACCGGAAAGTTGTTGCATAGCAAAGTAAATCAAAGTGAAACTTACAGTGGCTCTGACTCACCAAATTGCCACTGATTCAACAGTTTCACACTGTTGAAACACTCTTGAGGGCACATAAGAGCAAAACCAAAATGAGAAGATGGAGGAAGCAGCTCACTGGGCAAGGAACAACATTAGAGGAGGACATGGCTGACAAACTCAACCTCCCTATGTCATCTGGAGGACCCTGAATTAGACTGAGGGCCAGAGTCCCTAAATGCAAGACGAACAGGCTCAAGTGGGGGCTGCTGGCAGATTACAACAGGCTGCGAGAATGTGGAGAGATACAGAATCCATGGGCTCATTTACTTGTATACCGATGACTGCTAGAAACATGCACCGATGAGGACTTAAAAACATATGAACAGCCTTGCTGGAACAGGCCACAGCCCATCCAGTCCAGCATCCTGTCTCACACACAGTGGCTCACCATTTCCTTCAGGGTATTATTCCCAAGGAGATGGCTTCACCTGTTTAGGATTCCCTGGAAATGGCATGGAGAGATATCTTGCCTCTCTCTCCAACCCGGAGGTTGTCCTTAAGTATCCATAATTATAGCCATTGATACTCTTGTCATCCATGAACTTGTCTAGTCCTTTCTTAAAGCTGTCAAGACTGACAGCTGTCACCACTTCTTCTGGCAGGGAGTTCCATAGACCAGTAATCCTCTGGGTGAAAAAGTACTTTCTCTTATTTGTTTGAGAACTAGTACCCAAAAGTTTCATGGAGTGTCCCCTAGTTCTAGTGTTGTGCGATAGGGAAAACAGATTTTCCTTATCCACTTTGTCCACACCGTGCATGATTTTATAAACTTCAATCAGGTCACCTCTCAGACGCCGTCGTTCAAGAGTGAAGAGGCCCAACCGTTGCAGCCTCAGATGGTAAGGAGGGTTTTCCAGTCCCCTAATCATTCTTTACTAGTCTAGTTTGTTGATAAGAATCTGATTTTTTGCTTTTCAACTCTCAATACATTGCAATGAAAGCCTGTAGCAGGCTTAAAAGTTAGCTGTAGTATATATGTACATATCAGGTACAAAGGTACACAAGTGGTTGGTTAGTATGCTAGGTTTGAAAGGTAAACTCATCAGCAGGTATGTAATGCCACAGTGTGTATGTAATGCCACAGTGTGTATTTTGAATCCATCTACCAACCATTTGCAATTCAACAGGGCAAAACATCATGACCAATCCAAATAACAACCAGAGATCTAACTGCTATTACCAGTTGTAAGTTGCCACATTGATTTGTAAACTTATCTGCTATGCTAGCCAACCCTTCCGTGCCTCTGTACCTGATGTGCATAAATTGATGCCATGAAGTCTCATTCTTATGTCTGACAAAGTGGACTTGATCCACAAAAGCCAACAATAAAATACAGGAGTGCCACAACGTTTCTTGTCTTTTTGTTCTGATTTGGTTACTCTCTGATAAGAAGGAGGCCTTCTTTCACATTTGTGTGGATTCACAGGGGGCTTGGGTTTCTGGGAATTGAAGTCCAAGAACATCTGGAGTGCCAAGGTTTGCCACCACAACATTAGGCCATGTCAGAGTAGATAATAATTTCGTGTCAGAAATTATTCTGGGTTAAATAGATTTTTTGCAGAAGAAACTGCACTCTGGGAACGCCCAAATGAGGCTCCTTTCATGTCCCCAAGAGCTGGGACAGAGACAGGTGCTCAATCCGTCATGCAGAACCCGGGTCTCGAACTGCCGACTTGCCAGCCCTTCCAGCTAACAAGGCGAGCTTCTTAACCACTGAGCCACCACCGCAGCCCCTGTCAGAATAGAAGGAGCAGAAGAAAGAGTTGCTGGTGAAGGCAAAAAGATGGTCAGATTTCATCCGTTGCCTTCCTGAAACTAAGCAAAGCGTGTCTTTAAGTGGGGCCATACTCACGCAGGGCCTGTTGTCACCATTAGACAGTGGCCACACCTGGTGCAGTTACAGTCACAGCCCTTGGCTAAATTTCCTGGCGCATCATCATGCACAAAGCCAAGGGAATGGCCCAGTTCATGGGCAACCAGCTCAGCATCAGATCTCGGATTCAAGGTTGTCTGTGCACGAGAAGACAAAGGAACAGGTCAGAACATGTTCAGAGCGTTTTCAGACCGGTGTATTTGTTGCAGTCATAGATGTGCATACGATATGGGGCAAGGAGGCATTCGCGTGACTGGTAATTCAAAACTTCTGCCCATTAATCAAGTGAAAGCAGCCACCACCACCCTTCATTCTTCTTCTTTGCTTGCTCTTTCGTCCCATCGGGTGTCAAAGGATGGCACCCATCATTGTTCTATTCAATTTTATACATTCCAGAGACTCCTAGTTAGTGGCTAATTTAACCGTCACATAAATAAAGGTCAAGGTTTTCCTTGATCAAAAAGCCAGGAGTATCTGACTCTAAGGTGCGGTTGTTGTTCAGTCGCACAGTCGGTTCCGACCCTTTGCGACCCTATGGACCATTGTTCTCCAGGCACCTCTGTCCTCCACCATCCCCCTCAGCACTCCCAGTTCTGTGCCCATTGTGTCTACAATACCATCTAGCCATCTCATCTTTGGCCTCCCCCTTCTTCTTTTGCCCTCCACCTTTCCCAACATCAGGGCCTTCTCAAGTGAATCCTCCCTTCTCATTTGATGTCCAAAATACTTTAGCTTCGTCTTTACTATTAGCCCTTCCAATGAGCAGTCAGTGTTGATTTCTTCTAAGATTGACCTATTTGTTCTCCTCGCTGTCCAGGGTACTCTCAAAACTCTCCTCCAACACCACATTTCAAAGGCATCTATTCTTCTGCGTTCAGCTTTCCTAATTGTCCAGCTCTCACATCCGTACATTACCACTGGGAATACCATTGCTTTGACTATTCTAATTTATGTTTGCAATGTGATGTCTCTGCTTTTCACTATGTTCCCCAGGTTTCTCATGGCTTGTCTCCCAAGAATCAGTCGCCTTTTTATTTCATGGCTGCAATCCCCATCTGCCGTGATCTTTGATCCCAGGAAAGTAAAATCTGTCACTGCTTCTACTTCTTCCCCATCTATTTTCCAGGAACTGATTGGGCCTGTTGCCATTACCTTGGTTTTCTTGATATTGAGTCTCAAACCAGCTTTTGCACTCTCCTCCTTCAGCCCAATCAAGAGGTTCTTTAAGTCTTCCTCACTTTCTGCCATTAGGGTGGTATCGTCTGCATATCTCAGATTGTTTATGTTTCTCCCAGCAATTTTAATCCCATATTGTGATTCCTCCATCCCTGCATTTCGCATTATGTGCTCTGTGTATAGATTGAATAAGCAGGGTGATAAAATGCAGCCTTGTCTTACTCCTTTTCCTATTCCAAACCACTCTGTCATTCCGTGTTCTGTCCTAACTGTTGCTTCTTGGTTCATGTACAGATTTCTCAGGAGGCATATGATGTGCTCTGGTATTCCCATCTCTTTAATTACTTGCCACATCTTGTTGTGGTCCACACAGTCAAATGCCTTAGTGTAATCAATGAAACAAAAGTAAACTTGTTTCTGGTATTCCTTTGTTTTCTCCATGATCCAACGTATGTTGGCAATGTGGTCTCTAGTCCCCCTGCCTCTTCTGAAACCGGCCTGCACCTCTGGTAGTTCTCTCTCCACATGTTGCTGAAGTCTGTCCTGTATTATCTTGAGCATCACCTTGCTGGCGTGTGGGATGAGTGCAATTGTTCGGTAATTTGAGCATTCTTTGGCGTTGCCCTTTTTTGGGATTGGGACGTATACTGATCTTTTCCAATCCTGTGGCCACTGTTTTGTTTTCCAGATTTGCTGGCATATTGAGTGCAGTAATTTGACGCCATCATCTTTTAGCGCTTTGAAAAATTCGACTGGGATACCATCATGTCCACTAGCTTTGTTGTTTGCAGTGCTCTTTAGGGCCTTTATAACTTCGCTCTCCAGGATGTCTGGCTCGAGTTCAGTTTTTTCATCATTGTGGTTATCAGGAGTGTTGAGGTCCTTTTTGTAGAGTTCCTCTGTGTACTCTTTCCATCTTTTCTTTATCTCTTCTGCATCAGCTAGCTCTTTTCCGTCTTTGTCCCTTATCATGGTCATTTTTGCTTTAAATGTTCCCTTTATTTCCCCGATTTTTCTGAAGAGATCTCTAGTCCTGCCTCTTTTGTTGTTTTCCTCCATTTCTTTGCACTGTTCTTTTAGGTAGTTTTCCTTATCTCTCCTTGCTTTTCTTTGAAATTCTGTGTTCAGAAGGTTGTATTTTTTCCTTTCTCTTTTGACTTTTGCCTTCCTTCTTTCCTCTGCTATTTTAAGAGCCTCATCAGACAACCATTTTGCTTTCTTACGCTTCTTTTCTTTTGGTATGGTTTTCTTTGCTGCTTCCTGCATGATGTCCTTTATCTCTGTCCATAATTCTTCTGGCACTCTGTCTATTGCGTCCAGGCCATTATATCTGTTCATCACCTCCACCGTGTATTCTTTAGGGATGCTGTCTAGGTGATATCTGTCTGGTCTTCTTGTTTTCCCTATTTTCTTTAGTCTTAACCTGAATTTTGCGATCAGTAGGTTGTGATCTGAGCCACAGTCTGCTCCAGGTCTTGTTTTTGCTGATTGTATGGAGGTTCTCCATCTTTGGCTGCAGAGTATGTAGTCAATTTGGTTTCGGTGTTGGCCATCTGGTGATGTACTCATCTCCATTTTCAGCCAACGATCCAGCACTGTCTGCATCTGCAGACATTTCAGGTATGACTAGATGCTGAACCACACATAACTCTGTTACCTCTCCCACCAAAGTGGTAATTAGTTATCTACAGGCAATTTCTTGCTTTCGAGCTGCTAAGTTGGCTGGAGTTTGGGCAAGCATGTAAATCAACAACATTTGATGCAGCCTCATGTTTAGCTTGCCTTTGTATAACCAGATCTGAGCACACGACACATTCTATTTTCAAAAGAACACCCCGGTGATTTTACGTGAACACCTAAGAATAGAATCTGTAAAAAATAATAAAATTTTGCAAATTTTTTCCTGCTATTATTCCACACTCTGTGATAATGGTGTCATCACTCCAGTTAAGTATCTAACCATCTTAATTAGATATTGTCATTGTGGCATCTATTTTCTGCCTTCTTAATGGTGAATTATTATAAGTAATCATGGTTTGGGAAGATTTAAAAGAAATCCTTCCCTTTCTCTTCTGTCGTCTCAAGTGAAATTGTTCCCTGCACTAATTTTTCCTCAAAGGGAAACCACACTGATATCTCATTCTCTACCCCCATGATGGCCAACCTTGGCACTCCGGGTGTTCTTGAACTTCAATTCCCAGAAGCCCAAGTCAGCACTCCTACCAATCGGGGCTTCAGGGAATTGAAGTTTAATAATGCCTAGAGTGCCAAGGTTCACCATCACTGCTCTACCCTAATGGTTGAATCCTTAAAAATACTGAGAGAGGTCTAAAGACACTGATAATCACCTACACGCACAGCAGAGACTGAAACGTGGGTGTAATGACAAAAATGGTCTCCCCAGGCAAGTCCCGCTGGATTCCCTTTGGACCTGTAGCGTAAGAGAAGATGTTAACATGTTAAGAACATAAGAACAGCCTTGCTGGATTACAGGCCACAGGAGCCCATGATCCAGTCCAGCCTTCTGTCTCACACAGTGGCTCACCATTTCCTTCAGGGTATTATTCTTCCCAAGGAGATGCCTTCCCCTGCTTAGGATTCCCTGGAAATGGCATTGAGAGATATCTTGTCTATCTCTCCAACCCGGAGGTTGTCCTTAGGTACATCCATAATTATAGCCATTGATACCCTTGTCCTCCATGAACTTGTCTAATCCTTTCTTAAAGCTGTCAAGACTGACAGCTGTCACCACTTCTTCCATAGACCAGTGATTCTCTGGGTGAAAAAGTACTTTTATGTTATGTTTCATAGCAAAACACGGGGCAGAATCCTATGACTAAATATCACAAAAAGAAATGTAATTGCACGCGCTTTGCTGCCAGACCAAACATCCAACAGAGTTTGCAAGCAAAGCAAACTGAATGCATGCCATGTGCCAATGGATCACAAACACCAGGGAGGCAGTGCTGGCTTAACAGTACACCGAGGGATGGGATTCTTGCCATGATCGAGGATAAATGTGGTAAAAAATACTTATTTTAATCTCTATGGCCTTCTCTGAGCAAATGAAGTAGGCTGGAGTTTAAAATGCTCCAAACATCTGGATTAAGAGGGTCTGCAGGATTGTTGGGCTGCATGTGTTTCAAAGTAAAAGTAAAGGTTGCCCTTTCTCGAAAGCCAGTCGTATCTAACTCTAGGGTTCAGTGCTCATCTTCATTGATAGCCAAAGAGCCAGCGCTGACTGCATGGTCATGTGGCAGGCATGCCTAGACACCAGAGTGCATGGAATACTGTTTACCTCCTCACCGAAGTGGCACCTATTTATCTACTTGCAATTTCTTGCTTTCAAACTGCTAGGTTGGCAGGAACTGGGGCAGACGACGGGCACTCACTCCATTGTGCAGCACTCAGGTCTTGAATTGCTGACCTGCCCACCTTCAAGTCATCAAGTTGAGTGTCTTAACCACTATGCCACCACAGTTCCATGTGTTTAGGACTATTTAAAAACAACCACCACCAGTCTTTGCCTTTTGTTCCCTCTTGGATTGGGGACAGGCAAGATCCTTCCTGCCTCCTCTTCTATGGGGCAGATCCCAGCCTAACAAGAATAGCACTCGTCAGTGAAAGCAGTGGCTTCGCCATTCTTAATTTTGGCAGCACTCTATCTCAGTACCATGTGACAGCCAAGAAGGAAGGCAGATCACAGGCATGTTTGTGAAGTGAGAGCCCAGAGGCCTCTGGCCACCCTCTGCTAGAAGCAGAAGGAGAGAGAAGAGACGGAGCTTGATTGGATTCCCAAGCAGGCAGCTTTTAGGAGGCGCAGGACAGACCCTGCAAGCCCTCTGCAGAAATCTTATGCTTTCTGGTGGCTCATGATTTTAGTGTAAGGGACCAAAGACAACGAAACAGCCGAAGGGTTGGCTTAACACAGGTTTATTGCATGATGATCCGGAGGAACATGTGGTAATGGCGGATGGGTAGCTCAATATATACAGCTGGCTATACATTTGAAAGTGGCTCGTTGACAGACTATTGGTTGCTGCCTGCGTGACGTCGTAGAAGGTCACGCCCTTCTTGTCCAGGTGAAGAGGTGGCGGGAATCTTCCCGCGCTGCTGATCCAGGTGAATCTGAGCCATGAGAGCTGGACGCTCGCTATTGCCATCTAGTGGTCACTAGCTCGCGTCCCCTTATCAGGTTTACATTGATACAGCTGAAGGTTATAATGTTGCACACAGAAAGGTTACATTGTTTCCACATGGCTAAGGTACATTGTTAAAGGCACAGCTTTACAGAACACAACATCCCTCCCCCCTAGGATGAGATGAAGTCTCTCAGCCAAGATGGATTATTGCATGTGCGTTTGGGCCGTGATGAGGGCTGACCCCCCCCCGGGGGCGCTACTGCTTCTTTGTTCCCTGGTCCCTTGTCCTGTAATGGGAGAGGGAGACTCGTTAGTGGCTTGCCGCGGCCTGGCGGCCTTAGGGGAAGGGAAGAACTCCATTGTGGGCAGACCGGGGGCAATCGGGGCTAACGAAAAACCCCTCTTCTCGCTTGGACGGGTGGGGGACCACTCCGAAACCCCCCCCTGGTTCTGAAAATCAAATTCTAACTCAGTTGGGGTATCCGCATTTGTGGGGGAATTCCGCGAGATATGTATGGGGTCGGGTTCCTCCTCCTCGGAAAGATCCCCTAGGATATCTACGAGAACATCCTCCTCCCCCCTTGGTGGGGACCCGCGGTCCCCTTTCCCTCCCCCTTGGGCTGAACGGGTGGGGGAGAACCCTAACGCTGATTTTTTTCTCTGTTTGGTCTGTGCCCTGCTCATCGGAGACCCTGCGTCGGAGCTGGTCCGCGTGCCGCCTCCACAGTAGCCCTGTGCTGGTTTCCACGCGGTACGACACGGGGCCGGTTTGCTCCACAACTACGCCCGGTACCCGGGCTGGGCCCGCGCTGGCGTAATTCCTGCAATGCACGGGGGCGCCTACACTGAAACTCTTCGTGGCCTCTAGCCCAATGTTCCTTCCCTTGTCCTCTACCCTCGTGGGGTCTAGCCTAGTAAGGATGGTGGTCAGTTTCCTACGCATTAAGAGCTCTGCGGGGGAGTATCCTGACGCCAACGGGGTCACCCTGTACCCTAGCAGAAACTGACACACTTGTAGGTTCAGGTCCCCGGGGCCCATGCGCCGCAACGCGTCCTTCGCGGTGCGGACGAGGCGCTCTACTTGACCATTGGTGGCTGGGTGAAACGGGCCTTCGGACTCAAAAGGCGAGGGGGTGCCGAGCGAGCCGCTGCCGCCGCGCTCCTGGCCCCGGTGGGGGCGAAGAGGCCCTTCGGCCACACCACCTGCCGCCGTTCCCGGGCCCCGCCCTCCCCCCTCGCCTTCGGACTCAAAAGGCGAGGGGGTGCCGAGCGAGCTGCTGCCGCCGCGCTCCTGGCCCCGGTGGGGGCGAAGAGGCCCTTCGGCCACACCACCTGCCGCCGTTCCCGGGCCCCGCCCTCCCCCCTCGCCTTCGGACTCAAGGGCGAGGGGGTGCCAAGTGAGCCGCCGCCGCCGCGCTCCTGGCGCCGGTGGGGGCGAAGAGGCCCTTCGGCCACACCACCTGCCGCCGTTCCCGGGCCCTGCCCTCCCCCCTCGCCTTCGGACTCAATGGCGAGGGGGTGCCAAGTGAGCCGCTGCCGCCGCGCTCCTAGCCCCGGTGGGGGCGAAGAGGCCCTACGGCCGTACCGAGGCTCTTCTGGGCCCCCGCCATCGGCCCAGGATGCGAGCCACTTGCGGTCGCCGGCCCCGCCTTCCTCCGGCCCTGTGTTGACCGGAGGGATAAAAGGACGCTGCACCGCAGCCGGGGACGCCGAGCCGAAGCTCTCCTGGGCCTTCGGCCCAGGATGCGAGCCACCTGTGGCTCTCTCCCCGGGCCAAGTTGGTCAGGGGAGATGGGAGCGTTGGCGCTCTCTGTGAGGAGAGTGGGGGGGGGGCAGGGAGGGAGACAGAGGGACTGAGGCTGATGTTTGCCGGCTGGGGAAGTTGGGCTGGGCACAATATGGGATGTGAGCTGTGCTTCATCCCTTGGGGATTTTGTTAATATGGTTTACTTTTGATGCTGTGTACTTATGTATTATGTGTTGTATTGATATTGTGCTTTTCCCCTGAATTTATTTGATGTAATTGAATTGTATTATTACGTGTCTTGTATTATTATATTGTATTTATTGTCCGCCATGTAAACCGCCCTGAGTTGGGTTGCACCCGAGTGGGCGGTATATAAGCGCGAAAATTAAATTAAATTAAATTAAATATGCCGAACGGCGTTAATCTCCATGAATGCCCTAAACTCGGAGGACGTGAAACAACTAGCGTTGTCGCTAATTAACGTGTCGGGTATGCCGAACGTGGAAAAGAGCCTCCGCAAATGCTTAATGGTCTGGGCCGAGGAGGTGCTCGTGACTGGGATAACCTCCAACCACTTGGAGAAGGCGTCCACGACAAGAAGAAACAGGGTGCCTCTGAACGGGCCCGCGAAATCAATGTGCACCCCGGGACCACGGCCCCTTGGCCGAGTCCCATTCCCTGTGGGGAAGGCGGGCCTCCTCTGGTCTGGAGCATTGGCAACTTTCACAAGTGCCGACCATGTGCTCGATGTCGGCGTCCAGCTGGGGCCACCAGAAGTAACTCCGGGCCAGCGCCTTGGATCGCACGATGCCGGGGTGGCTGACGTGCAGCAGTTTGAGCACCCGCGGCCGAAGGGAAGTGGGAATCACCACCCGCTGCCCCCACAAGAGGCACCCCCTCTCTAGGGACAGTTCTAGCTTTTTTCTGAAAAATGGAGCGAACTCCTCCACTGGGGAGGACGCCGGCCACCCTTTCTGCACCCAGGAGCTAACTGCCGCTAACGTCTTGTCCTTCTCTGTCGCTTTGGCAATGTCGGCGGGCACTACGGGGGGCGAATCCAGCACCTCTATCATAAGAACCTGATGGTCCCGCTCCCCCTTGCTCACCTGGCTGGGCGTCAGGGGGAGGGGAGACCTTGATAGAGCGTCCGCATGGCTGATCTCTTTCCCGGGCCGGTAGACCAATGCGTGCTGGTATGCGTTGAGAAAAATGGCCCACCTGAGCATCCTCGGGGACAGGATCTGTGGGGTGGGCTTATCTGCGGTAAAAATGCCTAGCAGGGGCTTGTGGTCCGTCACAATGGTGAAGGGGCGGCCATACAGAAAATCGTGAAATTTTTTCGTCCCCGCAACTATTACTAGTGCCTCCCTGTCTGTCTGTGCGTAGTTTCTCTCCGCTTGGGACAGGGACCTGAAGTAAAATGCTATCGGGGCCTCCCTTCCGTCTTCCAGCACGTGGCACAGCACCGCCCCCACCCCCACCGGGGATGCATCACAGATCAGGACTACCGGGCGTTTGGGGTTGAAATGGGTCAGTATGGCGTCAGACGCTAGGAGACTTTTTAGTTCACTAAATGCCCTTTCTTGGTCATTGCCCCACTTCCATGTCTGGTCTTTTTTTAGTAGTTTGTGTAGCGGTTCAGCCACTGCTGCCTTCCGGGGAAGGAAGGAGTGGTAAAAGTTGAGCAGCCCTAGGAACGACTGCAGCTCGGGCTTGGAGGTGGGGCGGGGGGCTTTCTTAATGGCGGCCACCTTGGATTTGGATGGTTTTATCCCCTCAGGAGTCACACAAAACCCCAGGAACTCAACCTCGGTCGCGAAGAAGACGCATTTGTCCTTTCGCAGTCTCAACCCCGCTTTTTCGAATATTTTCAGGACCTTTCCCAACCTCTTGGCCAATTCGACCCGACTCCCCCCCGTTATTAACACGTCATCAAAATAAGGCAACACCCCCTCTAGCCACTTCAGGAGGCGTTCAACGAGTGATTGGAAAATTCCAGGCGCCGAATTCACGCCGAACTGAAGGCGCGTCACCTGGAACGCCCCCTTATGGGTGACTATGGTCTGCGCAGCAGCTGCGGCAGGGGACACCGTGAGCTGCTGGTAGGCCTGTGCTAAGTCGAGCTTAGCGAAACACTTTCCCCCGTGTAACCTGGCCAGCAGATGGCTGACTACCGGCACCGGATACGCATTCGGGCGGATCGCCTTGTTGATGGTGCACTTGTAATCGGCGCATATGCGGACCTCCCCATTGGCCTTTAGTGCGGTTACAATTGGAGTTTCCCACTCCGCAGAATCAACAGGCACAAGGATTCCCTGGCCCACCAATTTGTCCAGTTCCGCCTCTATCTTGTCCTTGAGTGCGAACGGCACCCGGCGTGGTTTGAGTCGAATTGGGCAGACTTCCGGGTCCAGGTCGAAAGTCACTGGGGGCCCCTTGAATTTCCCCAGTCCCTTTTTGAAAACTTCGGGGTGCGCCTCGCACACCTCCTGAATCGGGTCAGACCCAACGGCGTGCATCCCAACGGCGTGCACCCCCCCAATAAACAACCCCAGGGGCTGGAACCATTGAGTCCCGAGGAGGCTGCAATCTCCCCCTTTAAGCACGACTAGAGGGAGGGACGCGGCGTGCTTCTTGAATTTAACCTGAAATTCTCCAACCCCCAACACTGGAATGCTGTTCCCTTGCATGTCCCGTAGTGTGGACCTCAACGCTTTGAGCTTTGGTCGCCTGTGGGGGGCAATTCTCAAAAACTCCCTCTGGGAAATGATTGAATATGAGGACCCCGAGTCAATTTCCATTCTAATGGGAACCCCTTGAACTAGTACCTCAACAAAGTAGCGGGGGTGTCCTACGGACACGCTGAATACTGGGGCGTCGTCCTCGCTGCCGTCGGAGATGCGGCCCACGCCGTCCTGCTTCCGCGTGGCCTGAGCGCCGTCCTTGGGTCTTGTTGAGCGGTCTTGTCCCGTGGAACGGTCTGCTTAGCTTCTCCGGGTCTCGCGCCTCTTCCTGCACACCTTGGCGATGTGCCCGCGGCGGCCGCAGTTGTGGCACTCGGCCTTCCGAAACGGGCATTTTACGCGGTCGTGGGCCGTTCCACAGCCATCGCACCGCCGGCTCTCTTTCCGGACCCTCCGGACGTCCTCGTCGTCGCTGCTCTCTGCGGACGACCTCGAAGCTCGCCGGGCCGCATGCACCGGAGTCTCTGCCTTGCTCGACTTCGGCCGCCAGTCCTGGAGTTCTTGGACCCCAGCCTTTGTAGCTTCCGCGGCCTGTGCCGCTCTGACGACCTCCTGCAACGTGGGGGGCGGCTCTTGGTTCATTAATGTGCACTGGGTTTCGGCGTCGTTCAGGCCACACAGCACACAGTCCCGGAGGGTGATTTCGGCATTCTCCCATTTGCACGGGCCGGCCGCCAGCCGCAGGGCCGCCACGAATGCGGCGACCGTCTCCCCGGGCGCTTGGACTCGCCTCCAGAACGCACTCCGAGCGGGAAACATCGCCGTGGCGGGCCGGACGTGCTCACGCAGCATCTGCATGAGTTCCTTGGCCTTGAATTCGCTCACCCTCCTCGGTGCAATCAGGTCCACCAAGGTCCTTTTGGTTTCTTGTCCGAGCATCCTGGTGAAGATGGCCCTTTTCTTTGCCTCTTCTGTGACTTTGGACTCAATCAGTGCTGCCTGGAAGTCCATTTCGAAGATCTCCCAGTCGCCCGGTTTCCTGATTTCGAAACCGGCGCATGTCTTGGTCCTGTGGGCTGCCATGATCCCACCTTCGTCGCCAATTTAGTGTAAGGGACCAAAGACAACGAAACAGCCGAAGGGTTGGCTTAACACAGGTTTATTGCATGATGATCCGGAGGAACATGTGGTAATGGCGGATGGGTAGCTCAATATATACAATTGGCTATAGATTTGAATGTGGCTCGTCGACAGACTATTGGTTGCTGCCTGCGTGACGTCGTAGAAGGTCACGCCCTTCTTGACCAGGTGAAGAGGTGGCGGGGAATCTTCCCGCGCTGCTGATCCAGGTGAATCTGAGCCATGAGAGCTGGACGCTTGCTATTGCCATCTAGTGGTCACTAGCTCACGTCCCCTTATCAGGTTTACATTGATACAGCTGAAGGTTATAATGTTGTACACAGAAAGGTTACATTGTTACCACATGGCTAAGGTACATTGTTAAAGGCACAGCTTTACAGAACACAACATCGATGCAAACAAGGTCGACGCTTCCTTTGTTTGTGGTTGGACCCCAGTGTGAACATAAACAACTTCAGTGATCCTACCCGGGTCAGCTGGTTACTGCCTGGTAATGATGGTTGAAGGAATATTGCACCCAAGGACAAAAATCTCCCTAGGGCCATGATGGCGAACCTTGGCACCCCAGGTATTCTTGGACTTCAATTCCCAGAAGCCCAAGTCTCTGTGAATCCACACTAATAGGTTTACTTGTGTGGATTCACAGAGACTTGGGCTTCTGGGAATTGAAGTCCAAGAACACCTGGGGTGCCAAGGTTGGCCATCATGGTCCTAGGATTTTCCCAGGCTGTCTGTGCCAGATCTCAACCATATAATTAAGAAGACATAATAATTCAGAAGAAAAGACAGGGAAGAAAGACTTCTCTTTTCAAAAGAAAAACATCTGGAGTCTTACGTGATTATGCCAGCATGGTCAAAATGGGCACGATGCCGGAGATCATCACGGACATATTTGAAAAAAGCCTGTAAAGTGATGCCAAGATTCCTCATGCCGATAGTGATGTGGTCTCTCTTGGTCCACAACTCCAGGCCGACCAGATAAACATGGAGGTCTAAAGACAAGTACATCTGAAAAGAGAAAGCATAGGATTATGACTTGTGACACCATGTTTTGTGCCCAAAGTGCTCCTGTTTTGTGCCTACAAAAAAAAAAAAAACACACACACACGCACGCATGCACGCTCGCACACACACACAATTCTTTCCATTCTGGACCTGCTGTGCAACATCAAAATTCAAGCATGAAAATGCCCTGCCATACTCTGACCATGCCAATCGCCCTCTCCCTGTAGCCCTTCTGACCAGGGACTTTGGGGACTGCCCAGCCTTCATGCTCTTTCTGCAAACTCCACCCTTTCTCCATTCCATTGCTATTCATTGGAAATCCCTGTTCTTGGGTACAACTGGAAACCAGCGATAAGACAAGGGAACGCGGCTATTGCCATCAATCGGTGTAGGAATTGGGGCCGTGAGGAGGCCCTTAGGATCCCGGAGGAGACTGGTCAAAGGAACGACACGAGGCAAGATGGAGAGAAGACCAGTGATTTATTGAGGGAAAATCATCAGTATATATTATGTCCAAGGCTGCGCATGGTAGAATGGTCAGATGACAGAAAATTACATCACCCATTTACCCGGGTTAATTGAGAATCTCTTTTGGGGAAGTTAATTAACTAAGACAAACACTGACCATTGTCTGAGGCTTAGGCTAGGGTAAATATGGCTTCTATTTGCACCAGAGATTAAGCTTAACTCAGAGTGAGTAATTGCCTAATACGTAACAGAGGTTAGAGATTTGCTCTCTCAGCAGGTTCGTTGGTCAAGTCAGGTAATTGGGTGAATCAAACCCTATAATTTATCCACCCCCCTTAATTTGGGTGCTCGCAGAGCCCACGGGCCAGGGAGCCTTTCTCCCGAAAGTGGCCTCTGCCGGGCCGTTCCGTGCCCACGGGGCACAGGGAAACCATAAATCGGTAATGGATGGTAAGCTTTAAAGGGCTTTAAATGCACCTACATTTTGTACATCCTACTCTTTGTATTTTATTACACACAGTGGGTGGACTACAGAGGACTGAAAATGACAGAGGAGCCTGGTGTGCTGTTGTCCATGGGGGTTGCAAAGGGTCAGACTCAACTGTGCAACTGAACAACAACAACAACACTGTTATGTATGTACAATGTTGCTTTAAGAAATGTATGAATGTAACCTGACCACAATTACAATGTAGCCCAGCTGTAAAGGAACGCGAGTAAGCTGCCCATAGAGGGCAGCTGCGAGCATTCAACTCACATGGTTCTCATTCCCCAAATCACCGGCAGCCGCGGGAATTCTCCCGCACTATCAATAACTACAGAAGAGGGGTGAGACTGGGGACAACGTCACGCTGGTAGCAGCCAATGAGCTACCGTGCAACAAGATTCAAAATGTATTGTACTGCTGGTATATAATGTGATGTACCTCCGCCATTACCACATGTTCATCCTGATCATCAACCAATAAACCTGTGTTAGTCCTCACTGCGACTCCTTCTCTGTCTTCCGTGCAAGACACTAAATTGGCGACGAAGGTGGGATATGGCGAATCCCAAGGTCAAGCCTTACCAGTTCGATGTCAGCGAGCCCGAACAATGGGAGCTCTACGAGTGCCAGTTCCGGCATGCGATGGAAGCCGCGGGCATCGGCGATGACGCGAAAATGCGCTCCTACTTCCTGGCCCAGGTGGGGCCGGCCACTCTGCGTATCCTGATGAACCTGGTGGCCCCCCGGAAGGTGGACGTGGTGCCCATCGACCGCATTCTGGAGCTGTTGGGCGAGCATTTCCAGCCTCCCATTTCGATCTTCCCAGCCCGGGTCGCGTTCCACAGGCGAGACCAGCGACCGGGCGAATCCGCGTCCGCCTACGCGGCGGCCTTCAGGCTTGCAGCGGTGCACTGCCAGTGGGACGACCTGGACCAGGCCCTCCGAGACCGCATGCTGTGTGGTCTGAGGGACGAGGAGCTCCAGCGGAAGCTGATGACCCGCGACTACCGCCTCACGTTCAATGAGGTACTGCGGGAGGCCCAAGCGGCCGAGGCGGCCAGGAGCGGGGTCAGGGTGTTCAAGTCCCGAGTGGCCACGTCCGAAAGGGCCAAGTCACCAGTACAGGCGGCCCGGCGGACACCAGCGAAAGCGGCCTGGCGGGCCCCCAAGCCGCCCGCCGGCACACCAACGGCGTCCGAGGAGTCGTCCATGACGGCAGACCCCTGCTCCAGCGAGGACGACGACGTCCAGAGGGTCAAGAAACGAGGAGAGAAGCGGCAGACCCGCGAACGGCAAGACCGCCGCTGCGACGGTTGTGGGGCGTCCCACGACCGCACGAGGTGTCCGTTCCGAAAGGCCGAGTGTCATAATTGCAGCCGAAAGGGACACATCGCCCGAGTGTGCAGGCGCGGGCGAGTCGAAGACAAGGGCAATTCGAGCCATTCCCAGATGCACCAATGGAAGGCGGCTGGCACCAGGAAGGTCTCAGCCGACTACAGCAAGGCAGGCGTGAACCGCGTGGGCCTGGAGCACCGGCGTTTTTTCGTAGAGGTACAGTTACAGGGGCTCCCAGTGAGGATGGAGATAGACTCGGGGTCGTCCTATTCCATCCTGTCCCAAAAAGAGTTTATGCGCATTCCCCCAGATGCGCGGCCCAAGCTGCGGGCCATGAAGTCACACCTACGGGACGTGCAGGGAAATGGGATCCCAGTGTTGGGGGTGGGGAACTTCAAGGTGAAGTTCAAGAATTACTCCGAGAAACTGCCCCTAGTGGTCCTCAAGGGGGGGAGGTGCTGCCTTTTGGGAATGCAGTGGTTCGCTCCCCTGGGAATCGAACTGTCCGGCATTAACGCCATAGAGACTGACCCAATGCAGGATGTGTGCAACGCACACCCGGACGTTTTCAAGAAGGGGCTCGGGACTTACAAGGGGCCCCCAGTTTCCTTTGACTTGGATCCAGAAATCCGACCCATACGCCTCAAGCCAAGAAGAGTGCCTTTCGCCCTCAAGGACAAGATCGAGGCGGAACTGGACAAATTGGTGGGGCAGGGGATTTTGGTTCCAGTTGATTCGGCGGAGTGGGAAACACCGATTGTTACGGCCCTTAAATCAAACGGGGAGGTCAGGATTTGTGCGGACTATAAATGTACGATCAATAAGGCCATTCGGCCAAATGCATATCCGGTACCCGTGGTCAGCCATTTACTGGCCACGCTACATGGGGGGTGTTTTGCCAAGCTAGATCTGGCGCAGGCATATCAGCAGCTCTCTGTAACCCCGGCTGCTGCCGCTGCGCAAACGATCGTAACGCACAAGGGGGCATTTAAGGTAACGCGCCTTCAGTTCGGCGTGAATTCGGCCCCCGGAATTTTCCAATCCCTCGTGGAACGCCTTTTAAAGGGGCTTCCAGGCGTCCTCCCATATTTCGACGATGTGTTGATAACAGTGGGGGGCGAATCAGAACTAGCGCAAAGGCTAGACAGGGTCCTTTCAATATTCGAGAAAGCGGGCCTCCGACTGAGACGGGACAAATGTGTTTTCTTTGCGAGGGAGGTTGAGTTCCTCGGGTTCAAGATAACCCCGGAAGGCATCAAGCCCTCCGAGTCCAAGGTTGCGGCTGTGCAAAACGCCCCTCGCCCCACTGCAACCGAAGCTGCAGTCATTTCTGGGGCTCTTAAATTTTTACCATTCCTTCCTGCCGAGGAAGGCATCCGTTGCAGAGCCACTGCACGCGCTATTGAAGAAAGAGGCGGTTTGGCGGTGGGGAGATAGGCAAGAGAAAGCTTTCAGGGAGCTAAAGGCACTCCTATCCTCGAATGCTGTCCTGACCCACTTTGACCCAAGGAGACCAGTAGTTCTAGTCTGTGATGCGTCCCCAGTGGGGGTGGGGGCGGTTCTATGCCACGTGTTGGAGAGCGGGCGGGAAGCCCCGATAGCGTACTACTCAAGGTCCCTCTCGAAGGCCGAGCGCAATTACGCGCAAACTGATAGGGAGACCCTGGCCATCATCGCGGGAACGAAAAAGTTCCACGACTTTTTATACGGCCGCGAGTTTACGGTAGTGACGGATCACAAGCCACTTCTGGGGATCTTCACTACCGGCAAACCCATACCGCAAATTCTATCCCCCAGGATGCTGCGTTGGGCCATCTTCCTCAACGCCTACCAGTATGAGCTGGTCTATCGCCCAGGGAAGGAGATCTCCCATGTGGACGCGCTGTCCCGATCTCCCCTCCCAAGTGTAGGGGACCCCACATGCGAGGTAGAGCAGGACCACCAAGTCCTGCTGATCGAGTCTCTCGACTCACCCCCCATTCTCCCGGCCGACCTCGCCAAGGCCACAGCGGCCGACAAGATGCTGGCCCAAGTTAGTTCCTGGGTGAGGAAAGGGTGGCCCACTACTCCACCCGAGGAACATTTCAAGCCATTTGTCAGGCGTAGAGTAGAGCTTTCACTGGAAAGGGGCTGCTTACTCTGGGGCCAGCGGGTAGTTATCCCAGAGAAGCTGAGGGCCAAGGTACTGAAGCTACTGCATACCAGTCACCCCGGGGTCGTGCGCTCCAAGGCTCTGGCCAGGAGTTTCTTTTGGTGGCCCCAGATAGACGCGGATATAGAACGTTTAGTGGGCACGTGTGAGAGCTGCCAGAGCTCTCGGCCCGAGGAGTCCCGGTTACCCCATAGGGAATGGGACACGGCCCGCGGGCCATGGTCCCGGATTCATGTCGACTTCGCTAGCCCTTTCCGCGGGGCCATGTTTCTGCTGGTAGTCGACTCCTACTCCAACTGGTTGGAAGTAATCCCCATGAACAGCACCTCCTCTGCGGCAACCATTAAACAGTTGCGCAAGCTTTTCGCCTGTTTCGGCCTGCCAGACGTCCTTGTTAGTGATAACGCTAGTACCTTCACGTCTGCAGAGTTCAAGACGTTTATTGAGCGGAACGCCATCAGGCACATTACCGCTGCCCCGTTTCACCCCGTCACAAACGGTCAGGTAGAGCGCCAAGTGCGCACTACGAAAGACGCACTGCGGCGCATGGGTCCCGGTGAGTTGAACCTTCATCTGTGTCAGTTCCTCATCTGCTACAGGACAACCCCCCTAGCTTCAGGATTTTCCCCAGCCGAACTCCTCATGAGGAGGCATCCGGTAACACTCTTTGACCGGATGGATCCGTCCAGGGTGGAGGATGAAGGGAGAAATATAAACATAGGGGGAGAGAGCTCCAAATGTTTTTCAGTAGGGGACCCGGTTCACTGCAGGAACTACGAGGCCTCGGGGCCAGCGTGGGTACCAGGGACAATCATTGAGCAGACGGGGCCAGTATCCTACAGGGTCGAGACTAGCTCGGGTCTACTCTGGAGAAGGCATGCCGACCAACTCAGAAGATGAGTCACCAGTGAGGGGGAATCAGCGTTAGGGTCCTCCCCCACCCGCATTACCCAAGGGGGAGACACGGCGGAATCCGCGGGTACAAATGCATACCCTGGACTTTCAGCCACAGAGGAGGATACTTTGAAAGAGAGGGATGAGCTTGATTATGATTATGAGTTGCAGTACCAGGGGGGTGTAGCGGAGTGGTCCCCCACCCGTCCTAGCGAAAAGAGGGGTTTCAGTTCAGCCCCTGGTACCTCCAGTCCCCCCAGTCCTTTTGGTTTAGAATATACCATAGCTCCAGCTCCCCGGAGACAAACACCCCCAAGACAGGCAACGGGGGGGAGTCCGCCCACCACAGTCTCTAGAACTCCCGGGCAGGTAACGGGGGGTGGCGAGGCCACGAGGGCCTCTTCGTCGGTCCTGAGTTTCGTACTGGGGGGGACCCCAAGCTCCTCAAACGGTAGGCAGGGGTTCACTTCCCAACTGTTCATTCCATTCCCGTCTCCCAATGCAAGGTTACCGCAGAGTCCACACCAAGCCACTAATGAGTCCCCCCTTTCCGTTGCAGGACAGGACTCCACGGAACCAGGAGCCTTCAGCTCCCCTGTGTTAAGTCAAGCGGCCGCACGCCCCAGGCGCACGTGCGGCAAGCCACAATGGTTGAGGGACTTCGTCCCATCCTAGGGGGGAGGGATGTTATGTATGTACAATGTTGCTTTAAGAAATGTATGAATGTAACCTGACCACAATTACAATGTAGCCCAGCTGTTAAAGGAACGCGAGTAAGCTGCCCATAGAGGGCAGCTGCGAGCGTTCAACTCACATGGTTCTCATTCCTCAAATCACCGGCAGCCGCGGGAATTCCCCCGCACTATCAATAACTACAGAACAGTGGCGTGACTGGGGACGACGTCACGCCGGTAGCAGCCAATGAGCTACCGTGCAACAAGATT
Organism: Bradypodion pumilum; assembly: GCA_035047305.1. Classification (NCBI taxonomy): domain Eukaryota; kingdom Metazoa; phylum Chordata; class Lepidosauria; order Squamata; family Chamaeleonidae; genus Bradypodion; species Bradypodion pumilum. The sequence goes on from JAWDJD010000003.1 coordinate 2,676,591, forward strand.
CAAAATGTATTGTACTGCTGGTATATAATGTGATGTACCTCCGCCATTACCACATGTTCATCCTGATCATCAACCAATAAACCTGTGTTAGTCCTCACTGCGACTCCTTCTCTGTCTTCCATGCAAGACACTAAAAACACAGAGAGCAGGGGGCGCTGGGACTTTCTACTTGTTGTGTTCTGTAAAGCTGTGCCTTTAACAATGTACCTTTGCCATGTGTTATCAATGTAACCTTTCTGTGTGCAACATTATAACCATCAGCTGTATCAATGTAAACCTAATAAGGGGACGCGAGCTAGTGACCACCAGAGGGCAGTAGCGAGCATCCAGCTCTCATGGATCATATTCACCTGGTTCAGCTGCGCGGGAAGATTCCCCGCCACCTCTTCACCTGGTCAAGAAGGGCGTGACCTCCTACGACGTCACGCAGGCAGCAACCAATAGTCTGTCGACGAGCCACATTCAAATGTATAGCCAGCTGTATATATTGAGCTACTCATCCGCCATTACCACATGTTCCTCCGGATCATCATGCAATAAACCTGTGTTAAGGCAACCCTTCGGCTGTTTCATTGTCTTTGGTCCCTTACACTAAACTACTACTCTGATGACATTGGATTGAGTTGTGCATTGCACACCAAGCATGAAAATGCCTGCATGAACAAGTATTAGTTCCCTCTCTAGTCTCCATTCCTTTAGCTCAATCTATGGGCATGAGAACTGACTCCTTGGGGGCAAAAGGTTCAGCCCACCCCAACCACCTCTCTTCTAAGAGACACCCGATGGGGTAAAACAGGAAGCAAAGAAGAAGACTTTTTTTAGTGGACCCTAAAAACCAGAAAGTTTCATATAGTATACTCACAGCATGAACATTTGACATCATAAGGAGAATTACTGAGACCAACAGAGTTTCATTGTGCTTATGGGCAACAAACTAAGAGAAGAGGAAAAAAGGAGACCATTCAGTTGAAATTTTTGAAGTGGTTGCCATGTTAGTCTGTGCAAGCATATCAGAGAGTAAACAAAACAAGACAAAAAAACCTTGTGGCACCATAAAGAGTAACTCCTGTATTTGAATGTTAGCTTTTATGGATCAAGTCCACTTCGTCAGACATATGAGTGGATTTTCATGGTATTCATTTATACATACAGTGGACCCCCGCACAATGACAAAGCTTGGTTCCAAGCATCTCATTGTTATGTACGATTCGTCGTTGCCCGGGGGTGCCCTCACCCTCCGACCTTCTGGGGAGAGAAGCGGCCAAATGCATGGCCGTTTCTCCCACCGTAGGTCTGGAGGGTGGCCCTGTGCTTTTGGGTTGGAACGCGTGTTACCTGAGGTCTGCTTCGAGCCCCCCCCGCCCCCCCCCGCCGGCACAGGTACTCACCTGCAATTGCTGGAACACGTGGCCGGCTGGCAGCAGTGGTGGGGTGGATTGGCGCTCACATGGCGCGCCACTGTAAAATGTCCCTTCAACTTCTGCTGATTTGGACTTCTGGGAATTGAAGTCCAAATCAGCAGAAGTGGAAGGGGGCATTTTACAGTGGCGCACCATGTGAGCGCCAATCCACCCTACCGCCGGCTGGACACATGTTCCAGTGATTGCAGGTGAGTACCCGTGGTGGTGGCGGGTGGTGGTGGTGGGTGGCTCGAAGCAGACCTCTGGTTTGTTTTGGGTTGGAATGCATGTTCCAACCCAAAAGAAACCGGCACCGTTTGGAGGTCCAGTTTGTTTTAGGTAGGAACGCGGCAAGCGCCATGTTCTTACCCAAAACAAACTACCCTCTGGACCTCCGGTGGGAGAAGTGGCCGCTTCTCTCCCCGGGAGGCTGGAGGGTGAGGGCAATGTTGCGTTTTTTTCTGAAAAATCACCTCGCGCACAACGTGACGTCATTGTGCGTGAGGAGACTTTGGAGGAAAAAACGTGTCACTAGGTGAAAATGTCGTTCAACGGATGCATCGTTAGGTGGGGGTCCACTGTATCGGATATAGAGGCCCAGAGTGGCTAAGCACACAGTTGGTTGGTTCAACAGATTGGTATGCAGATCAGTGAGTTATTTACAACCAGTAATAACATGCAATCAGTGTGGATATTTACAGCAGTAATAACAGAAGATCTCTGATGGGAGTTAGTTTGAGGAGTTTGGTTCTATTTTTTGCAAAATAGACATTCTGACATGACACATCTGCTAATGGGTTAATTGAGGAAGCTTTATGAAAGAGGCATAGCCAGACCACGCAAGACTTTAATGCCAGGGAGAACTGTTGCAAACAAATTCCCTGAATTTCATAAATGTTCCTTTCTGGGAGTAATTTTTCATCTAAACAATTAAGTTGTCGTGAGCCCCACATGAGCAGCAATGGTGCACTTTAGATATACAGTAGTTGAAAGTCAATAAACAGCTACCTAAGTTTGACTTTAAAATATGAGAGAGGAGATTGTCTCAACTTTCAACCCCCAACAAACCTCCTCTGGCAACAGTGGTTCTGTTTCCCCCAAAAGTGGGGTTCAGGGTACACAGTGAGTTACTTCCTAAAAGGCTACCAGGGATTAAATAAATTGCTAAAGTAAACCACAAGTACTGTATGGCCATCAAAGTTTATGTGAGGAGTCTGGGGGCTGTTTGCCAGACAGAATCAGTCCAGGAGTTGTGTGTGTGTGTGTGTGTGTGTGTGTGTGTGTGTGTGTGTGTGTGTGTGTGTGTGTGTGTGTGTGTGTGTGTGTGTGTGTGTGTGTGTGTGTGTGTGTGTGTGTGTGTGTGTGTGTGTGAGACGGAGTAACACAATTTGCTCTGAATAAAATAGTCATTCTTCTGTCGAATTTGTTAAGAAGAACCTGATTTCTTGTTCTTCAATTCTCAATACATTGCAATGAAAGCCTGCAACAGACTTAAAAGTTATCTGTAGTATATATGTTAGTGACACCATTTACCGTGCCTTTGTCTATGACGGCATAATATTCTAGGTAACTGGTCACTGTGTTAGGCTCAAGGTCATCTTCCTGGAATGAAAAATGCAAAAATAAAATAGAGCTTTATAGAAGAAATTAATGTGGAAATGCAGAATGAACTCACAATTCCCTTGGAACAGACAGATCTAAAACTGCAACAGATACAGTTAAAACAAAATATATAGGAATTATATTCCTCTATTGGTTTTGGAATAGCTTAAAATGATAACAGCTTTTAAAGAAGGCAGGTGGACTCTTTCTCTCGGTCCTCCAAATCCAGATTGAAGAGGAGCTCCGACTGTGTGAACATAATTCAACACTCTAATTAAACACCAGGCAGTAATGTTTAGGTAAATTTAATTTAAAATCAAACAGCAAGCAAAGAATTTAAAAGACTCAAACATCATGTGACTATATATATATATATAGGACATGATCCTCAGCCCCCAAAAGGATTAAATAAGTAAGTACATCTTGACTTGGCATCAAAATGATATCAATGTTGGTGTCAATTAAGTCTCCGAAGGGGTGGCAGCCCACTGTTGGGGGTGGTACAGCAATAAAATCCCTAGCATTGCCCAGAGTGACTGCATAGTCAGATGGGTAACCAACCAACCAGCCAGCCAGCCAGCCAGCCAGCCAACAAACCAACCAACCAACCAGCCAGCCAGCCAGTTGTGGGATCCCTTTTTTTGAAGGTTGAGTTTTCTTTCTAAACATGCAGTTCCTTCAAATCTTCATATCTTTAGCAACTCTTTATTTTTATATTTCAGATGTATAATTCCAAAGTAGGAAATCAAAAAGTTAATGGAATAACAGGCAAGTTTGGTCTTGGAACACAGAATGAAGCAGGGCAAAGGCTAATAGAGTTCTGCCAAGATAACACACTGGTCATAGCAAACACCCTCTTCCAGCAACACAAGAGGAGACTCTACACATGGACATCACCAGATGGCCAACATCGAAACCTGGTTGATTACATACTCTGTAACCAAAGATGGAGAAGCTCCATACAGTCAGCAAAGACGAGACCTGGAGCAGACTGTGGCTCAGATCATAATCTACTGATTGCAAAATTCAGGCTTTGACTGAAGGAAATAGGGGAGACAATTAGACCAGACAGGTATGACCTAGACAACATCCCTAAGGAATTCACGATGGAGGTGTGGAACAGATTTAATGGCTTAGACTTGATAGACAGAGTGCCAGAAGAATTATGGACAGAGATGTGGGACATCATGCAGGAAGCAGCAAGGAAAACCATACCAAAAAGAAAAGAAGCATAAGAAAGCAAAGTGGTTGTCTGATGAGGCTCTTAAAATAGCAAAGGAAAGAAGGAATGCAAAAGGCAAAGGAGAAAGGAAAAAATACAATCACTTGAATACAGAATTTCAAAGAAGAGCAAGGAGAGATAAGGAAACCTACCTAAATGAACAGTGCAAAGAAATAGAGGAAAACAACACAAGAGGCAGGACTAGAGATCTTTTTTTAAAACATTGGGGGAATCAAGGGAACATTCAAAGCAAAAATGACCATGACAAGGGACAAAGATGGCAAGGAGTTAGCTGATGCAGAAGAGATTAAGAAAAGATGGAAAGAGTACACAGAGGAACTTTACAAAAAGTACCTCAACACTACTGATAATCACAACGATGAAAAACCTGAACTTGAGCCAGACATCCTGGAGAGCAAAGTAATAAAGGCTCTAAAGAGCACTGCAAACAACAAAGCTAGTGGAAATTATGGTATCCCAGTTGAATTTTTCAAAGCCCTAAAAGATGATGGCATCAAATTATTGCATTCTATATGCCAGCAGATCTGAAAAACACAAAAATGGCCACAGGATTGGAAAAGATCAGTATACGTTCCAATCCCCCCAAAAAACGGTAATGCCAAAGAATGTTCAAATAATCAAACAATTGTGTTCATCCCACATGCTAGCAATGTTATGCTCAAGATAATACAGGATAGACTTCAGCAGCATGTGGAGAGAGAATTGCCAGAAGTACAGGTTGGGTTCCGAAGAGGCAGGGGAACTAGAGACCACATTGCCAACATATGTTGGATCATGGAGAAAACAAAGGAATATCAGAAACAAGTCTACTTCTGTTTAATTGACTACACCAAAGCCTTTGACTGTGTGGACCACAACAAAATCTGGCAAGTAGTTAAAGAGATGGGAATACCAGAACACCTTATATGCCTCATGCGCAATCTGTACATGAGTCAAGAAGCAACAGTTAGGACAGAACACGGAATGACGGAGTGGTTTGGAATAGAAAAAGGAGTAAGACAAGGCTGCATCTTGTCACCCTGCTTATTCAACTTATACACAGAGCACATAATGCGCAATGCAGGGATGGAGGAATCACAATATGGGATCAAAATTGCTGGGAGAAACATCAACAATTTGAGATATGCAGACAACACCACCCTAATGGCAGAAAGTGAGGAAGACCTAAAGAATCTCTTGATTGGGCTGAAAGAGGAGAGTGCAAAAGCTGGCTTGAGACTCAATATCAAGAAAACCAAGATAATGGCAACAGGCCCAATCAGTTCCTGGAAAATAGATGGGAAAGAAGTAGAAGCAGTGACAGATTTTACATTCTTAGGATCAAAGATCACTGCAGATGGGGATTGCAGCTATGAAATAAAAAGGAGACTGGTTCTTGGGAGGCAAGCTATGAGAAACCTGGGGAATATAGTGAAAAGCAGAGACATCACCTTGAAAACAAAAATTTGCATAGTCAAAGCAATGGTTTTCCCGATGGTAATGTATGGGTGTGAGAGCTGGACCATTAGGAAAGCTGAGGGCAGAAGAATACATGCCTTTGAGATGTGGTGTTGGAGGAGAGTCCTGAGATTCCCCTGGACAGCAAAGAGAACAAATAGGTCAATATTAGAAGAACCCAACCCTGACTGCTCCTTAGAAGGTCAAATGATGAAGATGAAGTACTTTGGACATCAAATGAGAAGGGAAGATTCACTTGAGAAGGCCTTGATGATGGGAAAGGTGGAGGGCAAAAGAAGAAGGGGGCGTCCAAAGATGAGATGGATAGATGGTATTGTGGACACAATGGGCACAGAGCTTGGTGGGCTGAGGAGAATGGTGGAGGACGGAGGTGCTTGGAGGAAAATGGTCCATAGGATCAAAAAGGGTCGGGCTCGACTGTGCGACTGAACAACAACAACAACAACAACAACAACAACAACAACAACAACAACAACAACAACAACAACAACAACAACAACAACAACAACAACAACAACAACAACAACTAATTGCTTGTTATGAGGACATTATCTGCAGCAACAAAACACTCACTTCCACGCTGGGAGGCATGGGGCCATCAAGATCCACCATTTGCAGTTCTTCATCTTCACTTGTCAAATTGGCTTCGTCTTGAAGAACGCCTCTGCACGGTTTGCGCTGCTCTGGGGTCTTTCGATAAATAAGGTGTTGAAATTTGGTAGAATTCTCAATAGGTTCAATTTCATACCTTAAAGTCCCAATTTGTACCTGTCCCCTGCAGGGGAAAACCCAAAATATAGACTTAAGGCCACAGAAGATGGCATAACCAACAGATTAGGTATGGCCAACTGATGACCAACTGACCTGGTCCCTGAAGCACACTGATTTGGCTGGAATAATGAAATGTTAGTCCAGGAAGGACAGCTCGTGTCAGGACACCCTTAATGGTTGCTTTTTTCAAAATGAAAAAGGCTAAAGCAATTTATGTCCCATCCAATGCAATTTGCCAGTGTGATCTGCTTCACTCTGTAACCTAATCCAGCCATTTTGCTTCAATCAGGAACTCATACTAACCCATCTAAACCAGACCACTTCAGTTAGTCATTCTGGATTCGCCTCAACCTGGTGCCCAGCCATAGACACAATGTTATCTTCATCAACATCTCATTTTCTTTTTGAGCATATCAAAAAATGCATAGTACTGTACTGGCTTATTTTCAGATATTTTTGACTACCCTAAGTTAGTGTTTTGCTTACAAAGAGAAGATATACATAGTCGTACATTTCTGTACGTAATGGAGACAAGGAAACCAAGATTTAAATTAGCAAGGAAAGACAGTAACAGCTTATTAATTAATTAATTCATTCATTCATTCATTTATACCTTGCCCTTTTGGTGCAAGCACCATTCAATAACAATAACAATTATATTTATCTGCCACCTCATAGTGCTTAGTGCACTCATTAGGCGGTTAAGATGCTCACCTTGTTAGCAGGAAGGCTGGCAAGTTGGTAGTTCAAGACACAGGTATTGCATAATGAATTGAATGTCCATCTCTGTCCCAGCTCTTGGAGGACATGAAAGGAGCCTCATTTTGGGCATTCCCCTGAGCAAAGTTTCTCTCGCAAAAAATCCTTTCAACCCAGAATAATTTCTAACATATTACTATGACCTTTTATGGAACTACTTTCATGGAAATGCAACACAAAGGCCATTCGTTAACAGCATGCACGCACGCACGCACGCACGCACGCACGCACGCACGCACGCAACACTGGTCAGAATTCTTTTCAGACTTGTTTTGTGTCTGTGGCAAAGTGGGATTTGCCTAGGATGGGTTATCTAGTGCAGTGTTTCCCCAAACTAATTCTATCGTGGAATATTTTATAAATCCACTTTGGTTTTTGTAATAGAAAGAGGTTTGGATTTTTAAGTTTTAATAACAAATAACGTAAATAAGTATGAGTTAAAAAAACAAAAAAAACATTTGCAATTTGCACATTTAAAACACAACTTAGTACAGTATTTAAAATCCTACAAGGCTACTAATTTACCATAATTTCATATTTTATCACGGAACACTTATGGACTCTCTATGGAACACTTTCTGTGGAATTTGCTAATGAGATACTTTTAACTTTTGACCACATATATAACTTCTTAATTCATATATTCAGTACTGTTGTGTTCTAATAGTGTAACCTTCTACATGTGATATCAATGTATCTGAACCAATGTAACCTTGCCTATGAGTAACAATGTAACCTTCAGCTGTATCACATAAACCCTGTAATAGGACGCGAGCTAATGACCACCAGCTGGCAGCAGCGAGCGTCCAAGCTCTCTTGGTTCAAACCCATCAAAGACCGCAGCGCGGGAAGTTTCCCGCCGCTACCTACACCTGGACAAGAAGGGCGTGACCAGCCATGACGTCACGCGGACCAGTAGCCAACGGGCTACCGTGGAGCCACATTCAAATACGTTACTACCAGATATATAGAGCTGTTCGTCCGCCATTACCTCATGTTCCCTCTGTCCACCATGCAATAAACCTGAGTTAACCCAGCCTTTGGCTGTGCCTTGTGTCTTGACTCTCATACACTAAATTGGCGACGAAGGTGGGATGATGGATCCCCACGGAGCCAGGACACAGAGCGGGTTCAACATCACCAAACCGCAAGACTGGGAGCTTTTTGAGATGGACTTCCAGGCGGCACTGGTGGAGCTCAAAGTCAAAGAAGACGACGAGGAAAGGAAGAGGGCCATCCTCACCCGCATGCTTGGGATGGAAACCAAGCGGACGCTGGTGGGCATTCTTGCACCGAAGAAGATGAGCGATTTCAAAGCCGGTGACATCATGAAAATGCTGCGTGAGCGTTTCCGACCCTCGAGGGCAATGTTTCCCGCTCGGAGTGCGTTTTGGAGGCGAGTTCAAGCGCCGGACGAGTCGGTAGAAGCCTTCGTAACGGCTATGAGGGTAGCCGCCGCCCCCTGCAAATGGGACCACGTCCTAGAGATGGCCCTCAGGGACGGAGTGCTGTGTGGCCTGAAGGACAAGGAAGTACAGCGCAGCCTGATGAACAAGGAGCCACCACCCACACTGGAAGAGGTTGTAGAGGCCGCGGAAGCCGCGGAATCCACGAATGCTGGAGTAGATGAGATGCACAAGTGGCGTGAGTGGCGTCCGAGGGCCGGCAAAGCGGAAAACTCGTCGCACGGGAAGTCCGGTCAGTCGGTGCATGCAACCCGACCGACCTCGAAATCGTCTTCAGAAAGCAGCGATGGCGAGGAGGTCCAGAAGGTCCGGAGAGGCGGGCGCCGCTGCGATGGTTGCGGAGCGGCCCATGAGCGCGTGAAGTGCCCATTCAGGAAAGCCGAGTGTTTCAACTGTGGACGTCGGGGGCACATCGCCAAGGCGTGCAGGAAATGGAAAGAGGGCCGGAGACAGTCGCAAGACCGCTCAGCCAGACCGGACCGTCCAGCGAGGTCCAAAGATGGCGCCCGGGCCACGAGGAAGCAGGACGGCGTGGGCCGCATCTCGGACGACAGCGAGGGCGACGCTCCTGTGTTCAACGTGTCTGCGGGACAGCCCCATTACTTTGTTGAGGTACTAGTACAAGGGACCCCTATTAGGATGGAAGTTGACTCGGGGTCCTCCTATTCTATAATTCCCCAGAGAGAGTTCTTGAAAATCGACCCCCACGTGCGGCCCAAACTTAAAGCGTTGAGGGCCACATTACGGGACGTTCAGGGGAACAGCATTCCAGTGTTGGGGGTCGGAACGTTCCGGGTTCGCTTTAAGAGACATTCTGCGGAACTTCCCCTAGTGGTGCTAAAAGGGGGGAGTTGTAGCCTCCTCGGAACACAGTGGTTTCAGCCCTTAGGCCTGTTCATAGGGGGGGTGCATGCCGTAGGCGAGGACCCAATACAAGCGGTGTGTGACGCACACCCCGCCGTTTTTAAAAGTGGACTGGGAAAGTTCAAGGGACCCCCTGTAGCCTTCGACTTAGACCCGGAGGTCCGCCCGATAAGACTTAAACCGCGCAGGGTACCGTTCGCGCTAAAGGACAAAATAGAGGCGGAACTGGACAAACTGGTGGGTCAAGGAATTCTCGTTCCTGTGGATTCCGCGGAGTGGGAGACTCCAATTGTAACAGCACTGAAGGCTAACGGGGAGGTGCGCATTTGCGCTGATTATAAGTGTACCATTAATAAGGCAATCCGCCCTAATGCATACCCGGTGCCAGTGGTCAGCCACCTTCTGGCCAGGCTGAATGGGGGAAAGTGTTTCGCTAAACTCGATTTACCACAGGCCTACCAGCAACTCCCGGTAACCCCCGCCACAGCGGCGGCACAAACAATAGTCACACATAAGGGGGCGTTCCAGGTGTCGAGGTTACAGTTCGGCGTGAACTCGGCACCTGGCATTTTTCAGTCGCTAGTGGAACGCCTCCTGAAGGGGCTGGAGGGGGTGTTGCCATATTTTGATGACGTATTGATAACGGGGGGGAGTAAGACCGAGCTGGCTCACAGATTGGATAAGGTCCTGACCGTGTTCGAGAAAGCGGGGCTGCGACTGAGAAAAGACAAATGTGTATTTTTCGAAACAGAGGTTGAGTTTTTAGGGTTCCGTGTCACGCCCGAGGGAATTAGGCCGTCCAAATCTAAGGTAGCCGCCATTAAGAAAGCCCCTCGCCCCACTTCCAAAACCGAGCTACAGTCGTTTCTGGGGCTTCTCAATTTCTACCATACCTTCCTTCCACGGAAGGCGTCTGTTGCCGAGCCGCTCCATCGGTTACTTAAAAAAGAGGAAAAATGGCTGTGGGGTGACGAGCAAGAAAGAGCGTTCACAGAGTTAAAGCAACTCCTCACATCCGAGGCAATCCTGACTCATTTCGACCCCAAACGGCCCATAGTTTTAGTCTGCGATGCATCCCCGGTGGGGGTGGGGGCGGTGCTTTGCCACGTGTTAAACGACGGAAGGGAGGCCCCGATAGCGTTTTATTCAAGGTCCCTGTCCCAAGCAGAGCGGAATTACGCACAGACCGATAGGGAGGCACTAGCGATAGTAGCGGGAACCAAGAAATTTCACGATTTTCTGTATGGTCGGCCGTTCAAGATCGTTACTGATCACAAGCCCCTGTTAGGAATATTCACTGCAAATAAGCCCACGCCACAGATCCTGTCCCCGAGGATGCTGCGGTGGGCTATTTTTCTTAACGCATATCAACATGAGTTAGAATACCGGCCAGGGAAGGAAATCAGCCATGCAGACGCGCTCTCACGGTCGCCGTTACCCTTGTCGGACGACCAGAAGGCAGGGGTAAGAAGAGACCGCCAGGTATTGCTAATAGAGGTCTTGGAGTCACCCCCGATAGTACCGGCCGACATTGCCAGGGCGACCGGAAAGGATAGAACACTAGAGAAGGTATGCTCGTGGGTGCAGAAGGGGTGGCCGGCGTCATCCCCAGGCACGGAATTCGACCCATTTTTCCGAAAGCGAGTGGAGTTGTCTTTAGAGAGGGGGTGCCTTTTGTGGGGCCAACGGGTGGTGGTTCCTACGTCCCTGCGGCCGAAGGTGCTAAAGCTGTTGCACGTCAGCCACCCGGGAATCGTCCGTTCCAAGGCGTTGGCCCGGAGTTACTTCTGGTGGCCCCAGCTGGACGCCGACATAGAGCAGATGGTTGGCACTTGTGAGGCATGTCAGTGCTCCCGACCGGAGGTGGCCCGCCTCCCGCATAGGGAATGGGACGCAGCAAGGGGACCGTGGTCCAGGGTGCACGTAGATTTTGCTGGCCCATTCCGGGGAACCATGTTTCTCCTGGTGGTGGATGCATACTCAAAGTGGCTGGAGGTCATTCCGGTAAAGAGCACATCCTCCGCCACTACCATTCGCCAGCTAAGGAGGGTCTTTTCCACGTTCGGCTTACCCGACACTTTGGTCAGCGATAACGCCAGTTGTTTCACGTCCGCTGAGTTCGCGGCATTCATGGAGGCAAATGCAATTCGGCATGTCACATCCGCACCGTTTCACCCGGCCACGAATGGCCAAGTGGAACGGTTGGTGCGCACCACAAAAGATGCGCTGCGGCGCATGGGCTTGGGAGATCTAAATCACCAAGTTTGTCAATTTCTATTAGCGTACAGAGTGACCCCCTTAGCGTCTGGATACTCGCCGGCTGAGCTGCTGATGCGGAGGAAACTGACCACGCTTTTGTCCAGGTTAGACCCGTCGAGGGTCGAGGACAAAGGGAAGAACATAGGGTTAGCGGTCTCGAAAGGTTTCGGCGTAGGCGATCCTGTACACTGCAGGAACTATGCCAACGCAGGCCCAGCCTGGGTGCCAGGGACGATAATAGAACAGACGGGGCCAGTGTCCTATCGGGTGGAAACTAGCACCGGCCTCCTCTGGAGGAGGCACGCTGACCAACTGAGGCACCGAGTGAGCGAGGGGCCGACCAGTGGGGCTCAGCGACAGGATTCAGCGATAGGGTTCTCCCCCACCCGTTTAGCCCAAGGGGGAGACAGGGAGGGACACCAGTCTGAAGCCAGGGGGGAAAGCAGCGAGCCCGACTCATATCCTTTTGATACCCCAGTTCTATCCGAGCCCGGGGGGAGGGAAAAGGAGTGTGCGGCCGCCGCTGCCGCTTCCCCCGAATCCGATTTTGATTTTGATTTTGCTAGCCGGGGGGGTTTTTCGGAGTGTTCCCCCACCCATCCAAGCGAGAAGAGGGGTTTTTCGTTAGCCCCCAGTGCCCCCGGTTCTTCCCAAACAAAGCACACACCTCCCAACAAAGCCGCAGAGCCGCGGCAAACCACTAACAAGTCATCCTCTCCGATTGCAGGGCAGGAAGCCAGGGAGCAAGGAGGAGGGAGCGAAGCCGGGGCAGGGCAGCCCGCGCCGAGACCCCAGCGTGTTCGAAATAAGCCATCTTGGCTGAGAGACTTCGTCTCATCCTAGGGGGGAGGAGTGTTGTGTTCTAATAGTGTAACCTTCTACATGTGATATCAATGTATCTGAACCAATGTAACCTTGCCTATGAGTAACAATGTAACCTTCAGCTGTATCACATAAACCCTGTAATAGGACGCGAGCTAATGACCACCAGCTGGCAGCAGCGAGCGTCCAAGCTCTCTTGGTTCAAACCCATCAAAGACCGCAGCGCGGGAAGTTTCCCGCCGCTACCTACACCTGGACAAGAAGGGCGTGACCAGCCATGACGTCACGCGGACCAGTAGCCAACGGGCTACCGTGGAGCCACATTCAAATACGTTACTACCAGATATATAGAGCTGTTCGTCCGCCATTACCTCATGTTCCCTCTGTCCACCATGCAATAAACCTGAGTTAACCCAGCCTTTGGCTGTGCCTTGTGTCTTGACTCTCATACACTAAAAGTACTAACCAATTTAACTTTAGAATGTGTTACTTTGTATTGTGTTGATATGTATTAGTGGAAAATACTGGCATAAAACCCGGCAAACCACGTCACAAATTTTGCCAAGAAAACTCCTTGGACAGGGACAAAAGGGATAACAAAAAGGTAAACAGATGGAAGAGGAGGTTGAACCCACCAGGTCAGAAGGTGGAGGAGGATTATAGGATAGTGGGAAGAGCCTATCTTCTTAGGGAGGGAAACTGAAGAATTAAGCCAGATAGAAATAACCAGGGAGGAGGTCCTTGCATGTCTTGTTAAGCTAAACACTAACAAATCACCAGGACCAGATGGCATCCATCCACGAGTTTTCAGGGAACTTAAAGATGAAATTGCTGGTCTCCTAGCCAAAATATATAATATTTCCCTCAAATCAGGCTTTGTGCCTGATGACTGGAAGGTAGTGAATGTAACACCAATTTTCAAAAAAGGATCCAGGGGTGATCCAGGAAATTACCGACCTGTCAGTTTGACATGTGTCCCAGGTAAAGTGATGGAAACCATCCTAAAAGACAGAATTAATAGGCACATAGAAGAGAAGGTGCTGCTAAAGGAGAGCCAACATGGCTTTTGCAAGGGCAAATCATGCCTCACTAATCTGTTGGAATTTTTTGAGAGTGTCAACAAGCATGTGGATAAGGGGGATCCAGTTGACATTGTTTATCTGGACTTTCAGAAGGCTTTTGACAAGGTCACACACCAAAGGCTCTTGAATAAACTTGCCAGACTCATGGAATAAAGGGACAACAGGTCTTGTCCTGGATCAGCAACTGGCTAAGGGACAGGAAACAGAGGGTAGCACTCAATGGACACTTCTCCAAGTGGAGGGAAGTAAAGAGTGGGGTCCCCCAAGGTTCAGTACTGGGACCCCTGCTTTTCAACCTCTTCATAAATGATCTAGAGGTAGGAGTAAAAAGCAAGGTAGCCAAATTTGCTGACGACACTAAATTATACAGGCTAGTGAAAACTGTGAGAGATTGTGAGGAGCTCCAGAGGGATCTCTTGACACTGGGGGAGTGGGCAAAACAGTGGCAAATGAGCTTCAACACTAGTAAGTGCAGAGTGATGCATGTTGGGGCAAAGAACCCCAATTACATTTATAAACTGATGGGGTCTGAACTCTCTGCAACAAACCAGGAAAGGGACCTTGGTGTCCTGGTGGACGAGAGCGCAATGAAGGTGTCAACCCAGTGTGCCTCAGCAGTGAAAAAAGCAAACTCAATGCTAGGGATCATTAGGAAGGGTATAGAAAATAAGTCAGCAAGTGTCATTTGGCCTCTTTATAAATCTATGGTGAGGCCCCATCTGGAATACTGTGTACAGGTCTGGTTGCCATACCTCCAGAAGGATATTATGGAGCTGGAAAAAGTGCAGAGGAGGGCAACCAAAATGATTAGGGGACCGGAACACCTTCCTTACCATCGGAGGCTGCAACGGTTGGGCCTTTTCACTCTTGAACGACGGCGTCTAAGAGGTGACCTGATTGAAGTTTATAAAATCATGCACGGTGTGGACAAAGTAGATAAGGAAAAACTGTTTTCCCTATTTCACAACACTAGAACTAGGGGACACTCCATGAAACTTTTGGGTACTAGTTCTCAAACAAATAAGAGAAAGTACTTTTTCACCCAGAGGATTACTGGCCTATGGAACTCCCTGCCAGAAGAAGTGATGACAGCTGTCAGTCTTGACAGCTTTAAGAAAGGATTAGACAAGTTCATGGAGGACAAGGGTATCAATGGCTATAATTATGGATACTTAATGGCATGTCCAGGCAGGAATCCTAAGCAGGTGAAGGCCATGTTGGCAAGAAAATTACAAATGCGTTCAGCAGGGATAAAAAATGTCATAGTATGGGGTAATGTCAGTGGGAGCAGCTTCATTGATCTGAGTAAAACAGACCTCTATCGATATGACGATGCCATCTGGGGCCCACCAAGCTTCTTCCGTCCTTTGCTGGATGTGCTGTTTGATCGTGCATGGATGTTTGGTAAATTTGTGACAGCATTGAGTTCATTGAGTTCTTGGGGGACTCATTGCTTAGGCTTGGCACCTGCGCACACCATTGCTACTCTGCTGAAGCACTGGTTCCAGGACTCCCCACCAGGGGAGATGATCTCTCTTGGAGTAAACAGTGAAGATATCAAAATTTCATCGAGTGGCCAGAACGTTGCCTTAGAAAGTGAAGATCAGGCTGCTGCCGAAGAGACTGAAGAATTAAAGAGTCTAGAAGATGAAAATTTTGATGAATCCACAGATGAAAACTTTGAAGATCTAAGCTAAAGAACTCCGATTTTAAAACATTATGTTGGTCTTGAAATTTAAGTTGATAATTTCCTTTAAGCAGAGGTGAATTGGAGCAACAGAGAACAAAGTTTAGAGTTCATTACCGATAATTTCATTTACAGCTGTGAGAATTCCTGATTGTGTTAGCTTTGCTTGTTATTGTTTATTGTTGTTTTTCCAGAAGTAACAGATTCGGTGCAGAGTGGTGGCAGTTCTTCTTTTTCTTACTTTTTCTAGCTATGTGCAAACCTAAGTGTGTTTCTGTTCTATATGATGCATGGCACACACTAAATGTGTGTTATGGCCAACCTGATCCGTTTGAGTTGGAGTATTTCGGCTTACATCAGTTTGGCTTTGTCTCAACTCAGTGACACCATCATAGAATTTATTTTCCAGATTGGACAATGCATAAGGAATATAAAATAAAGTATTGAAGTGTGAAATCTGCAGAAAGGAAGGTTAAAAGCAATTACCTAGGTTTGGACTTCCTCCTTGTTGTACACTCACTGTCCCTCTACTCCCTTGCTTCCCACTCTACATGGGGTACACAAGATTGTAATTTCTGTTGGATCCTGTAATATGATTTTTAGGGGGTGGGTTTTTAATTCTGTTTTATCTGTTTTATCTGTAATTGTGAACCGCCCTGAGTCGGCCTTGGTCGAGTGGGCGGTATAGAAATTTAACAATAAAATAAAAAATAAAAATAATACCCTGAAGCAAATGGTGAGCCACTGTGTGAGACAGAAGGCTGGACTGGATGGGCACCTGTGGCCTGGTCCAGCAAGGATGTTCTTATGTTCTTATTCTGTACACTTCGGTATCTAGTCATGCCTGCCCCATGGACACAGAAACAACTGCAGATGCAGACAGCACTGGCTCTTTGGCTTACGGACAGATATGAACACTGAACCCTAGAGTTGGATATGACTGGCTTTCGAGCAAGGGTGACCTAATTGTCTTTAAACCGCGAGGAGCTTGTGATTGGATAGGCGGACAGAGTTTTCCCCCAAAACCTGAAAGTGATACACGCAAACCCATCCTATTCCATGAGCTGTCCAATTTCCTGCCATGACTATTTTGTCTACATATATGAAGACTGAGAACTAATATAAGTGGGTGCATCATAGTGAAAATCAGTGCAAAATCTACCCTGAGAATAGCTGAACATGCTCATAAATCTCAGATTATCTGTTTTATTATCTATCTGGTTCCCTCCCAGTTCTTACACAAAGTCTTTATTACCAAAGCCCAGCACAGGTAGAGAGGACGACCTGGGAGTCAGTAACGCCTTCCACGTATCCACTGTAATAGCAGTCATCCTGCAAGACCCAAAAACACACCTTCAGCCCATAGAAAGGAATGGCTTCATTACGCCTTCACTGAGCACCATTACAAATTTCTAAGGGTCCTTGTGTCTCACAGTCTCCATCTTGTAACAGTCTTGCTGGGAATCTTAGCACAGTGAGGCTTCCTTGGGCCGGCCCAAAGTCCCCTAGGTCTTGATTAAAGATGGCCAACACAGTTCCACTCGTTAATTGATGTTGCTAAGAGCCTTACAGATGTTTTGGTCATCAGATTGCCCCAGAAACTCACACCAAAAGCCAACCACCTCTGTTTTCAGAGGGATGTTTGAGTACAGTGATGGCAAACCTTGGCACTCCAGATGTTCTTGGACTTCAATCCCCAGAAGCCCTGATCAGCAGGAGTGTTGACTTGGGCTTCTGGGAATTGAGGTCCAAAAACACCTGGAGTGCCAAGGTTGACCATCACTGTTCTAGCATCTCCATTCCTTTGGTTCCACTGAGAACCTCTTTCATTAGATACCCTTCTTGGTTTGTCTAGTTCAGCGATGGCAAACCTATGGCATGCGTGCCCAAGGTTTCCTTTCAGCTGGCACATGTGAGGTCCTGGCATGGCTTCTCCCCAGCAGGCTTCACCGGGTGGTGTGCGGTCGTGGTGGGGCCTTGTCTGGGGCCAGGCATGTTGACGGGGGCTTCTACAAGGGGCAGTGTAAATTGGTGGTGTGCATGCACCCACGTGATGTCAATGGCATGCATGATGGCTGCCCCCCATCCCCCCTTTTTTGGGCTCTCAGGTCCTAAAAGGTTCACCACCACTGGTCTAGTTGACTATACTTCTTCTTCTTCTTCCATGTCTAGGCCAGATGTGAAACTGCCAAAACGAAAGGAACTTTTGGTGAGCTTATTCTGCAGTTCTGCTTGAACTAGTGTGATAAAGATTAGCCGGCAACATAAGGTGGCTGTTACCAGGGTACGCCTGATAGTGGTTCAAAAATACCACAATCTTTGAGGAGGCTCTTCCAGTAACTATGCTTCAACCCCTGAACTTGTCATGTTTTGTTGGACAGCCTTTTCTTGCCATCTGTCTAGTGATGCCACAAATTATTCCTGAAAGTCACAAGTCCCTCTTTACTAGTCAGAAACATTACGTGCCCATTGGACTCTAAAAGTTTAGACTTGCTCCCATTTGAATTCCTATGGATTCCTGCTGGGGTCAAAATCTTATTTATTACATTTATATCCTGCCCATCTGGGATGTTATCCTACTCAGGATGGCATACAACAAATTACAATATTTTTGTAAGAACGATATAAAATGAAACATAATATGTAAACCAACAGCAATAAGCCAAACAGAATAAATTATGGGCAAAACCAATAAACAATATTGATGACCCAAAGATCAAATCGTGGTAAGGTCATTCATAATTGCACTGCTCCTAACCCACAGAAATCAAAACCATCTGTGTAAGTCTACATTAATCAAATTGATAATGTGCCCATCTTTTATTTTTATTTTTAAAAAACATGATTTTGATGCCCCCAGCTTTTTGAAAGCATTTATATGGGAAAGACTTTACCTGAATATATGGGTAATCTGCAATCCTGTCTCCTTTCATATTATAGGTGTAGATGGGCAAATTTGCAATTAAGAAGGATCTGAAAATTCGATATTGACAAAAGTATATAACATTTGTGAAACGTGGCTTTGGAAAAATTCAGCAAGATCTTGCTCAGTCGTAACCAAGGTGTCATTTTTGGAGTAACAAGGGGTTGATGTGGCACCTTAACCAAAGGCCTGATGTTATGTTACATTCACTAACTTGGGCTAATTGCTACCTGGACTACCTGATCTGGCTGTTGTGCAATAACAATCAGGAAAGGATTTTGCTCTGGCTTCAAGAGAAGGGGAAAAGAAACTTTGAGGAGATTTCCCTAACCCTAACTTTCAACACATATTGAAGCTGCAAGGTTTTTAGGCTGGTCCTCGGGAGGTTAATGTGTCGTGAAGGGACCTTCTCTAGTTGAATTCAGCGGATTAATTCCCTGCGTTTGCTGCAATTTCCCCCCTCTCCATTTAGTCATCATATTTTATAACAAGCAATATTAACAACATCACACAAAACTAACCTGTTAATTCCAAATGGAGGTTGAAATAATTTCATTCTTTAAGTTGCTACAAAATTATTTGATTTCTTACAAAGAGGTACATGACTATCACTCTGAAAGCTGTTCTACTTAACTTATGCCCACAAGACAGTTTTGCTACTCTCCTTCCTCCTATCATTCTCGTGTCTGAATTTCAACATTTGGTGTCAATATCACTTCTGGTCCACATCTAAAGTGGAAGCTAATTGGGAGTAAGGTTCTATCCGGCTATAAAACCCTGGCTTAATAAATAAAATAAAAAAGGAACAGAAGAAAACAGAAGAACGTAGAAACAGCCACTCACATTTGTTCAAGGTGAAGAACTTTGAAATCTTTTTCCACTTCAATCATATACTCGATGAAAGCCTAACGTTAGATGGGCAAAAATGTAGAATAGGTTTTATTTAAAATTGGAAGTCTTTAAATTCTCTTCTACACTGGATAAGACCAATTCACGGAGGCTAGTTCTATCAATGGCTATCCAGTCTGCGAGTGGCACTGACCGCTCTCGTTTCCTGCAACTTTCCAGCCAGCATGGTTTAATGGGTTGGTATTGAACCAGGGAGACTGCGGTGGCTTAGTGGTTAAGACACTGAACTTGACGACTGGAAGGTTAGCCATTTGAGACCCGAGTGCTGGCACGATGGAATGAGCTCTCATCGTCTGTCCCAGCTCCTGCCAACCTAGCAGTTCGAAAGCAAGAAATTGCAAGTAGATAAATAGGGACCACATTCAGAAAAAAAGGTAAAAGTATTCCGTGTACTCTGGCATCTAGTTGTGCCTGCCACATGACCACAGAAACATCTGCAATCACAGACAGAGCTGGCTCTTTGGCTATAAATGGAGATGAGCACCGAACCCTGGCCTAGAGTTGGATACAACTGGCTTTCTAGCAAGGGTGACCTTTACCTTTACCTTCACCTTTACCTATTAGACCAGGACCCAGGAGACAAATCCCTGTTCAGATATGGAAAACTCACTAGGGACTGCCAATGCTCCTTGAACATCAGATGTCTTTAAAAAAAACTATAGCCATGATGGCGAACCTCGGCACTCCAGATGTTCTTGGACTTCAATTCCTAGAAGCCCAAGCCCCCATGAATCAACACGAATGGGTTTGCTGCGATTCATCCGGCCCACGGTGTGGAGTGCCGAGGTTCGCCAGCACGGCCTTATAGGATAGTTTTGATGGCCCATAACAGACACATCTACAAATGTAGATCAGGGTCAAGAACAATTAATTGTTTTTTGACCTGCTTGGGAGCTAACCCTCCTTAGGAACAGGATGCTGAGCAGAAACTATACGCCTTCCGACCACTTTTCCCCTACCAAAGGAATGAGTAATTTGGTGTCATATTATTGGTGGAAGATTGAGCAGGTGTTCATATAACCACATGTTGTATGAAGCTAAGGTGGGCATAGACCTCTTCTTTTTGGAAATACGCTACTGCAGAATACATCATTAATTGTGTGCCAGTGTTCGTTAGCTGAGGAACTCAACCTCCCCTACGTCACTTGGAGGACCCTTGAATAGGTCAAGGGTTGGAGTCCCTAAATGCAAGATTGTATTTACTGTGTATGTGCATTATTGTATTTATTGTCCGCTATGTAAACCACCCTGAGTTGGGTTCGCCTGAGTGGGCGGTATATAAGAGTGAAAATTAAATTAAATTAGATTAAGACTAACAGGCTCAAGTGGAGGCTGATGGTGGACAACAACACACGGTGTGAATGTGGAGAGAGACAGAATCCAGCTCATTTGCTGGTTTGCTAATTACTGCCAGAAGCATGCACCAATGAGGACATAGGTTTGGCCAATGACAAAGCCAAGAAAGTGGCTTCCTTTTGGCAGTCCAGGGTTTGATCGGGACATGAAAGAAGTGTTTGTTATCTCCTTTGCCAAAGTCACCCGAGCTTTGTACTCATCATATGCATAGAGGGAGCCATTCTTTGAAGAGTACACACCTGTGAATTTAGTTAACCGGATATCGTTCACCAGCTCCTTACAAAAGTTTAGTGTATGGGACCAAAGACAACAGAACAACCGAAGGGTTGGTTTAACACAGGTTTATTGCATGGTGTTCCGGTGAAGCATGGGGGTAATGGTGGTGGTACATCTCATTATATACTGAGGACTATACATTTGAATCTTGCAGCACGGTAGCTCATTGGCTACTGTCGGCGTGGCCTCGCCCAGGCACGCCTTACTCTCGCAGTTGTATCTTCTTCCTGCTGAATGCGAGTATCTTCATTCTGCTGAATGCGAGTATCTTCATTCTGCTGAATGCGGAGGCATTTCCCGCGGCTGTCCGTGATTGAGCAATGTGAACCATGTGAGGCTGAACGCTCGCAGCTGCCCCAAGGGGTTGCTTGCTCGCGTTCCTTTCAGCTGAGATACATTGTAATTGTGATGGAACATTTATATCTTGATAGCTTTACAGTACATTGATATGCATACATAACACCCCTCCCCCCTAGGATGGGACGAAGTCCCGCAACCATTGTGGCTTGCCGCACGTGCGCTTGGGGCGTGCTTGCGCCTGACCTAGTACCGGAGAGCCTGTGATCCCTGACTCCGTGGGAGCTTGTCCTGCTACGGGAAACGGGGATTCGTTAGTGGCTCTGTGGGGCGTCCGTGCCTGCCTTGCGCCCGGGGATGGGAATGGAATGAATAGTTGGGAGGTGAACCCCTGCCTGTTGCTCTCGGACCCCGGGGACCCTCCTATTGTGAACCGCGGAACCGATGAGGTCGCCCTTGAGGTTCTGCTACCTTCTGATCCCCGCTCGGGGGACCTTGAGACTGTGGTGGGCGGACTCGCTGCTGCCTCCTGTCTTGGGGGTGTCGGTCTCCGGGAAATTGGCGCTATATTGCATTCTAACTCACAGGGGCTACTGGGACTGGAAGTACCAGGGGCTGAACTGAAACCCCTCTTTTCGCTAGGACGGGTGGGGGACCACTCCGCTAACTCCCCCTGGTACTGTAAATCAACGTCTAAACTTCTATGGGCGTCTGTGTCTCGGGGAAACTTCCAAGGGGTATGTGTGTGGTCGGGGCTCTTCCTTTCCGCCGCGGACTCCCGCAAAAGATCTCTGTGGATCGATTCCCTTTCCTCCCCCCTTGGTGGGGACCCATGTTCCCCTTTTCCTCCCCCTTGGGCTAAGCGGGTGGGGGAGTACCCTAACGCTGATTCGACGCTATTTTCGTCTCCGTCCTGCTCTCCGGGAACCCTGCGCCTGAGTTGGTCCACGTGTCGCCTCCACAGGAAACCTGTACTGGTCTCCACGCGGTATGAGACGGGGCCGGTTTGTGCTATTACGGTGCCCGGCACCCAGGCTGGCCCCGCGTTGGCGTAGTTCCTGCAGTGCACCGGGGCGCCTACGCTGAAACTCTTTGAGGGTTCCACCCCTATGTTCCACCCTTTGTCCTCTACTCTCGTGGGGTCTAGCTTGGAGATTCCCGTGGCCAGCTTCCTGCGCATCAACAGCTCTGCGGGGGAGTACCCTGACGCCAATGGGGTGACCCTGTACCTTAGCAGGAATTGGCACAATTTCAGGTCGAGGTCTCCGGGGCCCATGCGCAGCAGCGCGTCTTTCGTGGTGCGCACGAGGCGCTCTACTTGGCCGTTGGTGGCCGGGTGAAAGGGGGCGGAGGTGATGTGCCGAATAGCGTTGCGCTCCATGAACGCCCCGAACTCGGCGGACGTGAAACAGCTAGCGTTATCGCTGACGAGGGTGTCGGGTAAACCGAACGTGGAAAAGACCCTCCGTAACTGTTTAATTGTTGTGGCCGAGGAGGTGCTCGAGACTGGGATGACCTCCAACCACTTGGAGAACGCGTCCACCACAAGGAGGAAAAGCGTTCCCCTGAACGGGCCAGCAAAGTCTACGTGTACCCGGGACCAGGGCCCCCTTGCTGCGTCCCACTCCCTATGTGGCGAGCGGGCCTCTTCTGGCCTGGAGCTTTGGCACGCTTCGCAAGTGCCGACCATGTGTTCGATGTCGGCGTCTAGCTGGGGCCACCAAAAGTAACTGCGGGCCAGCGCCTTAGAGCGGACGATCCCCGGGTGGCTGACGTGCAGCAGTTTAAGCACCCTCGGCCGGAGAGACGTGGGGATCACTACCCGCTGTCCCCACAAAAGGCAACCCCTCTCTAGGGACAACTCTAGTTTCTGTTTGAAAAATGTGTCGAATTCCGCTGCTGGGGAAGACACGGGCCACCCTTTCTGTACCCAGGAGCAAACTGTGGCCAGCGTTTTGTCCTTGCCGGTCGCTTTAGCGATGTCGGCCGGTACTACTGGAGGGGAGTCTAGGACCTCTATCATTAAGACCTGGTGGTCCCTCTCTACCTCGCCCACGTGGCAGCAATCCCGGGGAATGGGGGACCTTGACAGAGCATCCGCATGGCTGATCTCCTTCCCGGGCCGGTATACCAACGCGTGCTGATACGCATTGAGAAAAATGGCCCACCTGAGCATTCTCGGGGACAGGATTTGGGGTGTGGGCTTATCTGCGGTGAAAATGCCTAGCAAGGGCTTATGGTCAGTCACTATGGTGAAGGGGCGGCCGTACACAAAATCATGAAATTTCTTAGTCCCCGCAATTATCGCTAGTGCTTCCCTGTCTGTCTGGGCATAGTTCCTCTCCGCTTGGGACAAGGACCTAGAGTAGAACGCTATCGGGGCCTCCCTCCCGTTCTCCAGTACGTGGCATAACACCGCCCCCACCCCCACCGGGGATGCATCGCATATCAGGACCACTGGGCGTTTGGGATTGAAATGGGTCAGTACCGCATCTGATGCCAGGAGTCGCTTCAGGTCATTGAAAGCCCTCTCCTGGTCGTCGCCCCACTTCCATGCCTCGTCCTTTTTTAACAATTTGTGTAGCGGTTCCGCTACTGCTGCCTTCCGCGGAAGGAAGGAGTGGTAAAAGTTGAGCAGTCCAAGGAACGACTGCAACTCGGGCTTGGAGGTGGGGCGAGGGGCCTTCTTGATGGCGGCCACCTTGGATTGGGATGGCCTGATTCCCTCGGGAGTAACACGGAACCCTAGGAACTCAACCTCAGTTGCGAAGAAAACGCATTTGTCCTTCCGCAACCGCAACCCCGCTTTCTCGAATATTGTCAGGACCCTTCCCAACCTGCTTGCTAATTCGGCCCGGCTCCCCCCTGTAATCAATACGTCATCAAAGTAGGGTAACACCCCCTCTAACCCCTTCAGGAGGCGTTCCACGAGTGACTGGAAAATCCCGGGCGCCGAATTCACGCCGAATTGGAGGCGCGATACCTGGAACGCCCCTTTGTGGGTGACTATGGTCTGTGCAGCAGCTGCGGCGGGGGTCACCGGGAGTTGCTGGTAGGCTTGGGCCAGGTCGAGTTTAGCGAAACACCTCCCCCCGTGTAACCTGGCCAACAAGTGGCTGACTACCGGCACCGGATAAGCATTAGGGCGGATCGCCTTATTGATGGTGCACTTGTAATCAGCGCATATGCGGACCTCCCCGTTGGCCTTGAGCGCTGTTACAATTGGAGTTTCCCACTCCGCAGAATCAACAGGAACAAGAATCCCCTGGCCCACCAATTTGTCCAACTCCGCCTCTATTTTGTCCTTTAGTGCGAAAGGCACTCTGCGCGGTTTAAGTCTGATTGGACGTACTCCAGGGTCCAGGTCGAAAGTCACTGGGGGGCCCTTGAATTTTCCGAGCCCCTTTTTGAAAACCTCGGGGTGCGCGTCGCACACGCTCTGTATTGGATCAGTCCCGGTGGCGTGTGCTCCCACGGCGTGCACCCCCCCAATGAACAACCCCAGGGGCTGGAACCATTGAGTCCCGAGGAGGCTGCATTTTCCTCCCTTGAGGACGACTAGGGGAAGCGTTGCGGTGTGCTTTTTAAACTGGACCTGGAACTTCCCAACCCCCAACACTGGGATGCGGTTCCCTTGCACGTCCTTCAGTGTGGCCCTCAACGCTTTGAGCTTGGGCCGCACGCGGGGGGCGATTTTCATGAACTCTCCCTGGGAAATAATAGAGTATGACGAACCCGAGTCCACCTCCATTCTAACAGGGGCCCCTTGTATTACTACCTCAACGAAGTAACGGGGGTGCTCCGTGGAAACGCTGCAAACCGGAGCGTCGTCCTCGCTGTCGTCGGAGATGCGCCCTACGCCGTCCCGCGTCCTCGTGGTCCGGGTGCCGTCCTTTGGCCTCGTGGTGCGGTCCTGCCTCGCCGAGCGGTCTGGAGAACTCCTTGTGGCCTCGCGCCGTTTCCGGCAGACCTTGGCGATGTGCCCGCGCCGGCCGCAGTTGTGGCACTCGGCCTTGCGGAATGGGCATTTGGCGCGTGCGTGGGCGGCGCCGCAGCCGTCGCAGCGCCGGCCCTCTCTCTGGACCCTCCGGACGTCCTCGTCGTCGCTGCTCTCCGCAGACGAGTTCGAAACTCACCGGGCCGCGCGCACCGAGCTCTCTGCCTTGGCGGGCTTCGGGCGCCAGTCCTGAAGCTCTTGCACCCCGGCAGTCGTGGCCTCCGCCGCCTGCGCCGTGTCGAGGACTTGTTGCCACGTGGGAGGCGGCTCCTTTTTCATCAGCGCGCGCTGAGTCTCGGTATCCCTCAGACCGCAGAGCAGGCAGTCCCGGAGGGTGACTTCTGGGGTCTCCCACTTGCATGGGCCGGCGGCCAGCCGCAGGGCCGCGGCGAACTCGGCGACCGATTCCCCGGGCGCCTGGACTCGCCTCCAGAACGCGCTCCGAGCGGGGAACATCGCTATCGCTGGCCGGAGATGGGCGTGCAGCGCCGCCAGGAGCTCTGTGGCTTTGAGGTCGCCCACCTTCCTCGGCGCGATCAGGTCCACCAAGGTCCTCTTGGTCTCGTGTCCGAGCATGCGGACGAAAATGGCCCTCTTCTTGGCCTCATCTGAGACTTCGAGCTCCACCAGCGCTGCGTTGAAGTCTATCTCAAACAGCTCCAAGTCTCCCGGCTTCCTGATCTCGTAGCCGGCGCATGTCTTGGTCCCGTGGGCAGCCATATCCCACCTTCGTCGCCAATTTAGTGTATGGGACCAAAGACAACAGAACAACCGAAGGGTTGGTTTAACACAGGTTTATTGCATGGTGTTCCGGTGAAGCATGGGGGTAATGGTGGTGGTACATCTCATTATATACTGAGGACTATACATTTGAATCTTGCAGCACGGTAGCTCATTGGCTACTGTCGGCGTGGCCTCGCCCAGGCACGCCTTACTCTCGCAGTTGTATCTTCTTCCTGCTGAATGCGAGTATCTTCATTCTGCTGAATGCGAGTATCTTCATTCTGCTGAATGCGGAGGCATTTCCCGCGGCTGTCCGTGATTGAGCAATGTGAACCATGTGAGGCTGAACGCTCGCAGCTGCCCCAAGGGGTTGCTTGCTCGCGTTCCTTTCAGCTGAGATACATTGTAATTGTGATGGAACATTTATATCTTGATAGCTTTACAGTACATTGATATGCATACATAACAAAAAGAGGGACATATTTTTCTAAGGACTAATGTGTATTTAGGCATCTGATCACATATGGAACAAATAACATGAAACTGAGCTGCGTGTGTAGCCATTTCCCTGCAGATCTACATGGTTGACAGAATAAGCCAGTAAACAATGAAAACACAGGGATTTGGTCAAAAAAATAAATCCTGATTTCATTTTAAAAATGAAAGGGAAGTATGGATGTGTATTCTACTGCAATTTCACCGACACCCCATAGCAAGATTAACTTACATGTAACACACAAATATTTGTAGGTTCCATAGCTGTCAAGTATCCCTTATTGGCCAGGAAAACCCCTTATTTTACCCTCTTTCCCGCCGTCATCCCTTATTAATTAGACTGCAATGCCCCATTGCCACCATTGGAGGGCAGCACAGGATAAGCATAGCTGTCAAGTTTCCCTTATTTGCCGGGAAATTTCCCTTATTTCTAAATCCAAAACTTGACAGGTATGGTAGGTTCACTAATATCCACAGTTTCAGTTATCTATGGGTCTGGACAGTCAATTTTAAAAACTGAAATGCTGTACTGTATGTATGTATTTCTATGGTGCATTACCAGAGTTGGCCATGAGAGGCCACTGTCTTCAATAGAAAATACAGTATAGGGTTCACTGTTATCCATGGTTTCAGATGATCACAGTAGGTCTCTCAGAATGTATCCCCTCCAGATATGGGGGATGACCTGTAGTATTCCTCAAGTGAGGAAACTACAGCAGAAAATGCAGCAACACAAGCAAGCAAGCAAACAGAAAACATTTCTGATTATTCTTAATTCTTCCTTGTTAACACAGCAAGCCATCATTGGCTTGTTTTTATCTAAGATTTATATAATATTTAGAGGTTAACAGAGTGGTAGGGGAAGGTAGAAGCTGCAGAAGAGCCACTAAGGAAAAGGGAGAGTTCAAATAGTTTTAAGAGCCATCTAGACACGTTCTCTAATCTTATTAAATAGGGGAATTACTTTGCCTGATCTCGCCTGTGATTCCAGCAGTACTGGCACTATTACTTCCGAATAGAGGTATCTTGCTGACGATTCTGAAGAACCTATAAAGAAACACAACGAAATGTCAAACTAGACATTGGATCAATACCTCTCAGACCTAAGACTGACATTAGTTTTTAATGCAACTAGACCTACTGAATCAAGGGAAATTTGGTATCAAGAAGCTGGAATGGGAAGTAGGAGGTTAATAGGATCCAGATGCAAAGCCCTATAAGGTAGTTTTGGCCTTCTTCAATTGTTGTGTTCCATTCTTAATATTGGTTCTCATCATGGTGACCAGCCATGGACATTGTCCTGGGAACCATATAAAGCAGTGGCCTTCCATTTGCCTTCCGCATCACAGTATGACACCCATATCACAGATCCAGTTCCAAAAGTCACTTTCTGGTCCTGAGCCCTTTGGCCACACCAAGTCCTCATCATCAGCCCCAGGCCAGGATGGATGAAGCTGCTGACCCCTCCATCACAAGGGTTTCAAGTGGGATTTAATCCACTTGGGGACCATCACCTTTCCCTGTGGAATTTGCCGCCCAAGGTCGTGAGTCCTCAGAGTGGTAAGGTTCATTAACGATCAACATTGAGTCGCTAACAGTAGGGGCTACTCCAGGAGTTCCCAACCTATGGGCTGTGGGCCAGATCTGGCCCCAGGGCCTAATTGCCGCCAATGCCAGAAGTGCCCTGACGTCACTGGAAGTGCCAACATCACTGTATCTTCGCATGGAAACACTGATAAAAATGGCAAAAAAATTTAAAATGGCTTGAAAATGTTCTTCTCTCACTCTCTCTTCCAAGGGAAGCGGTGGAGGTGGGGAAAATGACCAGAAACATGGCGCAGATACATGCACTGCCACTGACGCCGACAAGAACCATGTGACCAGTGCCTCAGCTGACTGAAGGGGCATGGTCAGGCCCCTGGCAAGAAAAAGGTTGGGAACCCCATGTCTACTCTATTTCCCATTGCAGGATAACCTGGCCAGACTAATAGGTTTGGCCTGCAAAAGACAAAGTTGACAGGTGATATTACAGCTATTTTCCCCAAAACATTTGAGGGGCTTTGTTTATAATTTTTATTTTATTTTATATTATGCCCAGAGACCTAAAGAAAATACCCCACACATACTGGGCCTGACCCTTGACACAAATGTGGCTCTGAAGCTGCCCCTTCTCATGCCAATGTCATAAAGGGGGTACCCCCCCAAATGAAGGGGGCCCACTCCTCATGTCTGTCCTTTCACACACCAGGATGGATGAGGAGAAGGTAGAGCAGCCCTCCCAGCCACACTGGGGTAGCCCCCAGCATCCCCAGTCTCGGAGAAGGGCACGGAGACCAGGCTCAGAGCAGGACCCCCAATGCCATCTCCCACCGTGGGCCAGAAGCCCCTTCCCCTCCAACTGCCACCTGGTTCCGAGCCCCTCCCACCTCCAGCATTCTAGCCACTTCCCAGTCCCATAGAACTGGAAAGCAATGGTTTCAGACATGGACATGATTTTTTGCAGAATCCAGCTCATCAACATGCGCCAATGAAGACTTGGGTTTGGCCAACGACAAAGCCAAGAAAGTGGCTTAAATTTGTTTTGATTTATTCGATTTGTATTATTTGGATTTTGGCAGTCCAGGGTTTGATCAGGACATGAAAGAAGAACGATTTTTGCAGGACAAGCACTGCTGGTGTAGATGGCCATTGGTCACTGAGTGAACCCAGGACGGTCTTTGTGTCTCAGGTTCAGAATAATTATGGTACCCAAGAATTACTGTAATCCCAAAGACCAGAATCCGAATTCCCTCTGGGATGCCTTTAAAAAAACAACACAAGACAATGTAGAAAGCAATTTTTTTAAAAAATGACAATGTTAGGAGAAAACATGGTCAGAATCCAGTGCCAGGTCTCCTAAAAAAAACTGTTACGCTGCATCTGCAGACTGAAATTCATTTCACATCTGTGATTATAGGCATAATGTGTTGAGTTGCCATTGGACGCCAGAGTTTTGAAAAGTTCATTTTAATTTAATTTAATTTAATTTAATTTAATTTAATTTAATTTAATTTAATTTAATTTAATTTAATTTAATTTAAGATCACAGACCATGTTAGCAGTGCAGATTTGGGGAACTGCAGACGCCTGAAATTACACTTCCCAACTGGTTAGATATTACTGCTTATATTGTGGTGATGTAGACCTCATTATATATTCCTTGGGTTTTTTCTTTTTATTCTTGCCAGCCTAGCAGTTTGAAAGCAAGAAATTGCAAGTAGATAAATAGGGACCACTTCGGTAGGAAGGTAAGCAGTGTTCCGTGCACTCTGGTGTCTAGTCATGCCTGCCACATGTCCATGGAAACATCTGCAAACGCAGACAGTGTTGACTCTTTGGCTATGAACAGAGATGAGCACTGAACCCTAGAGTCGGATACGACTGGCTTTCGAGCAAGAGGACCCTTTACCTTTCTTTTTATCGCCAGCTGCATCTCAGGCCTGCTGTTCCTTTGCAAAAAGGCAGCTTCTGCTCCCTTTTCGGACTACGCTTCCCACAACCCACAGCTGGCTAGGGGATTCTGGGGAGTGCAGTCCAAAAATGTAACCTTTCCAAGAGACTGAAAGCCAACGTGCCTGTGTGTATAAAACTAATATATAAAACCCAAGGTAGATCCAAGTGCAGCGAGACACCTTCTTCTGACTGGTACTGGTATACCTGCTCTAGAGCTGAGGCCCCGCCCCTGCCCAGCTGTGGCCCCTCCCACCATGGAACCACTGGCCTTCCTCTTGCTGCTGACCTGGCCGTTGCCCTTGGCAACCCACCTGCAGTCCAGGGAGCCTGGAAGGCCGCAGTGGGCAACCAGGAGGCCAAGGTGACCCTCTGCCTCCCCTCTCATTTCCCTCTGGGGCCCCAGAACAAGCCCTCTTCTTCGGACATTACAGAAGAAAGAACCGCATTACCTTTTTTTTGGGGGGGGGGGTCATCCTGGTTGAGACCCCTTGACCCACCCCTCAAAGGTCAAGGAGGGCGGGGCATGCCGACTGCATTTACAGGTGATTTGGGGGAAGGGAAACCATTGGCTGCTCTGGACATTAGTCAATAATATCCATTTTTTATATATATTAAAAAATCTTGCACCTGAGGCTGAGCATCTCAGAGCACATGCAGAGTTCAAAAGAGAGTGGAGAAGTTGTTTCTTTCCAAAAGGGACTCAGGGCAAGATGACTCCTGAGCACGTGACGAGTGATGTTCTCATATCTCCTGCCTTGACCTTTATCCTCTCCGGTTTGCGCAATGGTGGCCCTGCACATAAATTTTGCCTGTGGAATAATCCAGGGGGTGGGGGTGGGGAGGTGGCAGCCTCTTCGGTCCAGCCGGGGGTGGCAGTGGCTCAGTGGTTAAGAAGCTTCCCTTGTTAGCTGGAAGGCTGGCAAGTCGGCAGGCAGTTCAAGACCCAGGTACTGCACGACAGTTTGAGTGCCTGTCTCTGTCCCAGCTCTTGGGGACACGAAAGGAGACCCATTTGGGCATCGTCCCCTGAGCGGAGTTTCTCCTGCAAAAGTCCTTTCAACCCAGAATAATTTCGGACACAAAATTATTATTATAGGTCCAGCCAAGAAAGCATATTTTTTAAATTGGAGCGGGTGGGAGTTAGTTTTTTTTATAGTGTTTTTAGGGATTTTAAAGGTTTCTATAGTTTAAACATTGAGGATTTTATGTACGCCGCCCAGAGTCGCATGTTGATTGGGGTGGCTGTACTAAATAAATAAATAAATAAATAAATAATGCATGTTTTTAATGTTCGGTGCTTCCAACATACGGCAACGTGTTAGGATGTTTTATGAGATGTCCAAGGGAATGGTTCATCCTTGTCTACCCCTCATTCAGTGTCCATAGCCAAACTTTGGCTACTTAAACCTGTGTCTCCAAAATACTATCAACCTCATTCTGTTCATGTCACCATGCTGGCTAGCTCTTAAACGAAAAGGTCTCCCTTGCTTGAAAGCCAGTCATATCCGACTCTAGGGTTCGGTGCTCATCTCTGTTTACAGCCAAAGAGCCAGTGCTGCAGGCATTTTCCGTGGTCATGTGGCAGGCATGAATAGACACTGGAGCACACAGAACACGGTTACCTTTCCTGCCAATGTGGCACCTATTTATCTACTTGCAATTCTGGGACAGAGACGGAAGCTCGCCCTGTCGTGCAGTGGGGGGCACATGAAATGGTGCTGTGGGCTGCAAGTTGAGACTCCCTGATTTAGGGTGATCCTTCCTGGGTTTTCTAGGCATATATGACTCGGAAATGGTTTACCATTCCTTTCTTCTGGGGTTTTCCTATGGGACTGTGCTGTTTCCCAGAACTAAACAGATTGGCTCTTTTGCTAAGAGACACAATGTGGACTCACTTAAACCACTGAGCTATCCAGTCAGCAAAGAAAACATGTCCTTGCTATGTACCTGCCCTAAACGGGGCTTTCAAGATAAGCGAAGCATAGTTTTACCAGTTCCTCATTCCCAGTGGCTTTCCATGGGTAAAATGGGCAAGATTTGATAGTCTGAAGCCATTCCTTTCTTGTGGCTTGTCCAATAAGGCACAATAGGGAATCAAACTCCTGATCCGGGGATATCCTACTTGCTGAGCTATCCAACCTATTCATCCCTACTGAAATGTGAATGAAGCATCTTCATAAGAGAGCATGTGGTGAGTCTAACTATTGGGGCCCTTGTTTTCTTCCTTTCAGGTCCATCCTATCTTTCCTTCCTCTCCAAGCAAACAAATATGCTGAACAAGAGAGGTGGAATCCATCCCTAAAATCAGGGCTGCTTTGGGAAGATCATTTTCTATTCCACCATAAAAACACACCGATCAAAGGACTCCGCCTGCCTGGTTATCTCCCTTCATCTGTGGCATGCGAGCACGTCCGTTGGGTGCTGAGAGGAAGCCGTCCTGCCCTCGATTGCTTCAAGCCAGAAGAGGAGCTCATGGATGCTTGCCATAACCACATGCTTCAGCTTCCAAGGTGCAAGCATAAGTGTTGACGACACCTGAGGAGACACAGCTGCAGGTAGGTGACTAACCCAGCCGTGAACATAAGGGAGAAGCGATAAGGGACTTTGCTAGGCATTAGCAAAAGTGAACATGGATTATGAATGACGAGGCTGCTAAGACCTGATGATTCTGCTTCTTCTTTCGTGTCTAGGTCAAATTTTGGACTGCCAAAATGAAGCCACCTTCTTGGCTTTCTTGTTGGCCAAACAACAACAACAACAACAACATCTTCTTCTTCTTCTTCTTCTTCTTCTTCTTCTTCTTCTTCTTCTTCTTCTTCTTCTTCTTCCATGTCTAGGCCAGAGAAGGAACTGCCAAAATGAAGCCACCTTTTGGTGAGTCCATTTTGCCGTTCCTTTCGCCTGACCTAGTGGGAGAAAGACTAGCTGGCAACACAAGGTTGCCTGATTGTGGTTCAAAAGTACCACAATCTTCAAGGAGGCTGTTTCCGTGCACCCCTTGGGCCAAACCTAAATCCTCATTAGTACAAGTTTCTGATAGTAACTCGTAGACTAACATATGAGCTGGATTTTATGTCTCTCCACATTCACACAGCATGTTGTGTGCCCAGTATCACTCCTCTGCCATCTTTATAAGGCACTGGGGCAAATGGTTTACAACCGTACTTCTGAATTTATTGATGGAAAGACCTGATGGTGGAGCCCTAATAATGGTTGTTTTTCCCGACCTCTTAATGAGAGGCCTTTGTGGTTGGGTGTCTCTTTGACCAAACTGGCTGGATTGGCAGCAAAATGGATTTTTGTGTGTTTCTGCTGAGTGAAACTAAGAACTGAGATAATCTATACCTATAAAATGGTGCGTTAACCGTTGGAATGTGACAAAGGATGTTGCACCAGGCCTCACTAGCCCGTAATGGGCCTCCGTTCACTCGCCCGAACCTGGTTCGCAGGTAACTGTCGGGTTGAAATTTTCGGCCAGGAGGCACGAGCCCTCCGGACGCAAACAAAAAAAATGGAACTTCAATTCCCAATGTTCCTTGCGTTGCACCGCACCAGAGCCAATCAGGCTGAGCGGCGCAGCAAAAGGAACGTTTGGAAACGTGCCACGGCCAATTAAAAAAAAAGCCGCAGGAAAAAACCACTGCAGTAACCAAACACGTGCAGGCAAAACTACAAGCCCCAGCGTCCTGCGTGCCATTAGCGTGCAGAACGCTGAGGCAGCCGGCACGCAAAAAATAAAATACCCCCCCGCCGCCGCTGCCCTTTCCTTTGCACGGGCCAGGCTTCGAGCCTGGCCCGTGGAAAAAAAAGAACCCCCCCCCCAAAAAAAAGTACACAGCAAAACAGTCAAAAACAGTCACAAAAACAGTCAAAACAAAACACAAAAATATCCAAAAAAATTACCATAAAAACATCACAAAGACACCCCCCCAAAAAAAACCCCAACACAACCCCCCCAAACAAAAACAAAAACAAAAAACAAAAAACAGGGAGCTTACCAAGAGATGTCTTCATTCCAAATGAAGAGAATACTCACCGGAAGCGACACCCAGAGGACAGAAGAGAAAAATTGTAGAGAGGAAGAAAAGCTCACCACCCCCACCCAGAGGCCACAAAAAACATTCAAAAATATTGAAACTATTAAGATTAATTCCCAAATTAATCCAAAAAGTTATCAAAACATTCAAAAATATTCACACTAATCTCAAAAAATACAAAAAACCCCCAGAAATCACATTTCACTCAAAAAACCAAAAAACCAAAAAATAAAAATAAAAAATGCGTACAAATAAAGATGTAAAAAACCAAAATTAAATTTAAAATTAAAAAAATTAATTTACATTAAATTAAATTAAATTAAAATTTGCATAAACATAAAACAAAAACCTTCCAAAACCAATTTAAAGAGCCTGGCACTGAGGAAGCCGGCGCGCAAAAAATAAAAATAAAACACACACTGGGAGCGCAAGTCCGCCGCAGGCGGACGCAGCACCTCAAAGCCACAAAATCACAAAACCTTTCAACACCTTTTAAAACAGCCCAGCACCATTGGTTCAAGAAAAAAAAAACGAAACCCTTTACTATCCAACACAATTTTACAAAGCCCGGCACCGCCGGGCAAAATATGCTAGTAACCTATAAAATAGCATTGTTTGTGACAGGTGCAGCTAGGATACAATCCCTGTAAATGGGGAAATCATGGTTCTTAAGAGTGGACGGTTGATTGGCACTTTGCATTACTGAATTGACACTTTGCATAGAACCTCACCATCACTGTTAATGTTTTTTTTTAAAAAGATGATATTGGGAGTTATATAGAGATACTAGCAAGGGTTGCCCGGCGTTGCCGGGCTTTTCCCCCCGTGTGTTTTAATAAAAAATGAACCAATTTTATTTTTGCAATAGTTTTAAAATTGTGTTGGAAGGTTAAATTGTGTTAATGTTTTTTAAAAATTGCTTAGTCTGTAATTTTAAATTTTTAAATGTTTCATTGGCACGCCAAGACTAGAGATATATATTCATATCTACTAGCACCTGTGATTAGTCAGGTTGCTGTATTTTGGACCTGCTATAGTTTCTGTACTGACTTCAAGGACAGCCCTATGTAAAGAGATGGGAGATTACCATCGTGTGAAACACTGTTAAGCATGTCTTGTCATGTCAGGGGTGCAGCTGGGCAATCAAACAATAACAATAACAATAACAATAACAATAACAATAACAATAACAATAACAATAACAATAACAATAACAATAACAATAACAATAACAATAACAATAACAATAACAATAACAATAACAATAACAATAACAATAACAATAACAATAACAATAACAATAACAATAACAATAACAATAACAATAACAATAACAATAACAATAACAATAACAATAACAATAACAATAACAATAACAATAACAATAACAATAACAATAACAATAACAATAACAATAACAATAACAATAACAATAACAATAACAATATGAGTTTCTCATGTGTCTCCATATGCCCATGATGGTGAACCTTGGCACTCTAGATGTTCTTGGACCTCAATTCCCAGAAGCCCAAGCCCCCGTAAATCCACACGAATGGGTTTGCTGCGATTCATCTGGCCCACGGCGCCCTTGTCGCTCCTGGAAGCAGAAGTAAAATGCGCCCGTGCAGAGGAAGGGTTAGCCCGGAAGAGCCTTAACCGTCCGGGCATGGCATGTTTTACGTCTGCTTCCGGGAGCGATGAGGGCAGCGTGGGCCGGATGAATCACAGTAAATCCATTTGTGTGGATTCATAGGGGCTTGGGCTTCTGGGAATTGAAGTCCAAGAACATCTGGAGTGCCAAGGTTCACCATCACAGTCATATGCTGTTTGCTGTGTATGTGAATCTGCTGCATGAAGTCATTGAGGAGTGGCTGGCTCTGAGTATCATCCATGTGGTGATGGTGCCCAGTGCCCACCTCTGTTTTTTCCATATAAGAAAGCTGTGGAAACTGGAAACTGCTCTCTGAATGCAGTCATCATGGAGTGGCAATGTCTTAATAAACTGGGGCTCTGTTCAGATGAAATTGTGGTCTTGGTTTTAAAAGAAAGAGTCTGGTCTGTCAATGAGAAGCCAACCTGTTCTGGATGGGATTGTACTTCTTCTGAAGTACGGCATCTTGGGAGCATTTCCAGGAGTTGGCTTTGACCCTGAGCACTTTAGCCACTGCTGGTGTTTGACTTGAGCCACCTCCCTGAAGAAGATGAATGTGGCCATATAGTAATCGGTGACTTATCTGGAACGCTGCCTTCCCTTTGAATGTGGGCTTTGCCTTGGGTCTCAGTCGGGTAGCATCTTCTCCCAAAGTCAGAAGTTCAATAAGGCAAAGAAAGAAACCAAGCCTCTTAGTAAACTAGGACTATTGGCCTTGAGTAATGCATTAGATGATAATGCAAAAGCAAGCTAACATTTCCCCTTATGATAGCTGGATACCTGGATGTCGTGGGTATGGAATATAGTTGCTTCCTCCTTTCAGGGAAGAATATTGCACCGTGGCTTTGTACGCCTTCTGGTAGTTTCACGAACCTAGCGGGGAGGAACGGAGAACAACATTCAACATGTCCCTTCAGCTTGGGAGAGGGAAGGCCAAGTGCCAAATGGAAGTCTTCAAAGATGTATCCCTGCTCTTCTGTGCAAGCACATTGGACAAAGCCAGTTTTAAAGGATATAGTTTCAGCTGGTTGTTAAGGAAAGATCTTGGATTGCAGAGGTTAGCTGGTGTTTTGCCCTGTTCTGTCAAGTGGGCACAAGGCAGGAGAAAATGGGTTAGAATATTTTGGAAAGTCTAGGGCCATGATGGTGAACCTTGGCACTCCAGCTGTTCTTGGACTTCAATTCCCAGAAGCCCTGATCAACAAGAGTGCTGACTTGGGTTTCTGTGAACTGAAGTCCAAGAACAGCTGGAGTGCCAAGGTTCACCATCACAGGTCTTGGGAAAATATCCAGAAAGTGTTCTTTGTGATAAAAAAGACACCGTAGTCCAGTGGTGGCGAACCTATGGCATGTGTGCCAGAGGTGGTATTCAGAGCCTTCTATGTGGACACATGTGCCATTGTCCCAGCACAGAGCTCACCCCACCCTTCTGCCCAGCAGCCCAATGGGAATGCTTCCTCTCTCTCCCCACCAGCACAGAGTTCACTCTACTGTGTTGGCACTTTGTGATAAAAAAGTGGGTTTTGGGTTGCAGTTTGGGCACTCAGTCTCTAAAAGGTTTGCCATCACTGCCATAGTCTCTCTCTCTCAATCTATTTCTTCTCTCTCTCTCTCTGTGATTCCATAGATAGAATAACAGAACTGAGAAAGGTTGATCACCGCCTTAAATTGAGAAGACTCTAATATTCAGCCATGTGCGCCTTTTGTCAGGTGCAGGAGGAAAGGGTCAGCAGTCTTGCATTTGCACACACAGTGCAGTACTCCCTTTGAACATTGCTGTCCCATGCACAAGAAAGCATTTTTCAAGGGTTCAGCTTAATGCTGAAAAGCCTCCTGGCTGGTCAGATGCCACCCAGCCAGGTGGGTGTGTCTGCTTAGCTGCATGCACTGCTCCGTGTGTATCATTCATAATCTATCCCCTTCAAGAAAAGAGGTGCCAAGGAAATGCCCAGAGTAGGGAAATCCCCTAAATCAGTGATGGCGAGCCTTTTAGAGACCGAGTGCCCAAACTGCAACCCCAAACCCACTTATTTATAGCAAAGTGTCAACACAGCAACAGAGGATCCCTCGGATCTGAGTTCCAAATCAGTGTGTTTTTGGAGGGAGCTGGCAATAATCACCAGACACTATGGCAACACTCTTGTTTTTATGCACTGCATGTGATTCCCTCTGTTGCTGGATGTTTATTATGTCTTCTGGCATCCATACCACTGGACCAATGCCAAGAGCCACCCCGCTACGAGGAAACCCACTTGCATTGCTGTTCCCTACCTGACTGAAGCAAACACATTTTGAAAATAAATGTCCCAATTACAAAATATTTACAGCGGTAATTTTTCCTCATAGCATTGTCAGAGCGCATAAGACTCTCCCCTGGTTCAAATTAATGCTGTGTAATTAAAAGTAGCTTTGAAATATTGGTAAGGAGTTATTAATAGTCCCTTGTAAATTGGAGGATACTTTTCAGTCTGGCACAAGAGTAAATATTGGAGGTGAAAATGGAAAGCATTTAAAGTACTCAGTCACTTATGCTCCAAAGCATAGGTCTGAGATGGCGAACCTTGGCACTCCAGATGTTCTTGGACTTCAATTCCAAGAAGCCCAAGCCCCCATGAATCCACACAAATGGGTTTGCTGCGATTCATCCGGCCCGCACCATCCTCATCGCTCCTGGAAGCAGAAGTAAAATGCGTCAGTACGGTTAAGGCTCTTCTGGGTTAACCCTTCCTCCGTACTGGCGCGTTTTACTTCTGCTTCCAGGAGCGATGAGGGTGGAGTGGACCGGATGAATTGCAGTAGACCCATTCGTGCGGATTCATGGGGGCTTGGGATTCTTGGAATTGAAGTCCAAGAACATCTAGAGTGCCAAGGTTCGCCATCATGGGCATAAGTTTTTATATTGCGGTTTCTTAAGATCCAAATACGGATGATGAGTTGAGGTTCATTGAACAAGAGTGGAAGTGTCCTGCTTCCCCCATGTGTCTCAGTGTGTAGATTTCTAGGCATCTCCCTGGTCAGTAGGATATTTATTTATTTATTTGGTGCATTGGATTTCTGTACCACCCACCTGGGTGTTAACCCACTCTGGGTGGTGAACAAGCAATATAGCAATACAGAGTGTGTTAATCTAGGACTCAGGAGGTAAAGGTAAAAGCCGTCCTTGCTCGAAAACCAGTCATATCTGACTCATCTCCATTTATAGCCACAGCACTGTCTGGGTTCAGTGCTCACCTCTGCTTACAGCCAAAGAGCTAGTGCTGTCTGGGTCTGCAGACATTTCCATGGACATGTGGCAGGCATGACTAGACATCGGAGTGAATGGAACGCTGAAGTGATACCTATTTATCTACTTGCAATTTCTTGCTTTAGAACGGCTAGGTTGGCAGGAGCTGGAACAAAGACAGGGGCTCACTCTGTCATTCAGCACTTGGGTCTCGAACTGCTGACCTGCTGACTTTCCAATCACCAAGTCCAGCATCTTAACCACTAAGCCACCACAGTCCCAGGACTCAGGAGACATGGGTTCACATTTGTCCTGGGCTACTGCACGACGGAGTGAGCTCCTGTCAACCTAGCAGTTCAAAAGCAAGAAATTGCAAGTACGGTAGATAATTAGGGAGCACTTTGGTGGTAAAGGTAACAGCATTCCGTGCATGGGTGGGTGGGTGGGTGTTAGTTAGGAATGGCAAGCCACTCTTTGAGCATGTTGTATCCCCCAAAACCTCTATTAGGTTGTCTGTTAAGGCAGACATGAATTGATGGTAGAGGCAGATAACTTTGCCACTGTGAGAAATTGTGAGGATGCTGGACTTGGTTTTGTTTATTTGGTTTTTGCCTCTTAGTTTAGTGGCTCTCTCAAATGGGCTGCCTGTTATTCTCTCCCTCATTATCTGGACTGCCTTCCAGGAACTGACTTTATGAATTTTTTTGCTATCTGCAAAGGATGCTTCTCTCAGTGGCTTTTAGCTGTGTGTTATAAATTCAACTTCCACATTCAGACACAGTGGCTAAAATCCTGTAGGCTAGCGTAGTCAATCTTATTAGAGTACACCTATTGCAAAATCAGTAGAAATTTGGTGACAGAAAGACAGACAGACAGACAGACAGACAGACAGACAGACAGACAGACAGATAGATAGATAGATAGATAGATAGATAGATAGATAGATAGATAGATAGATAGATAGATAGATAGATAGATAGATAGATAGATAGATAGATAGATAGATAGATCCAGAGGGGAGGCAGGGTGTGTTTGAGACAATCAATCTACAATCTTTTAGTGAAGTGGCAATTGTTGTGCATCACCCTGTAAGATGGCTTTGTTCCATATTAGTCCCTGGACACTTATTTTTTATTTTATTTTATTTATTTATAATTCAAATTTCTATGCTGCCCAATCAGGCGAACCTGATTCAGGGCGGCTCACAACAGGATTAAAACATACATATTAAAAACAATTAAAACCCCAACATACCCACCCACCTATTAAAAACTAACCAGATTAAAACTGCCCAAATTAAAAAGATGGGGAGGCTTCATTTTATAAGCCAACAGGCGGGGGCCACTCTTCCATCCGCGCCCCACACCTGCCCCGCCAACCAGGTTTTTAATTCTTTTCTGAAAGGTGGCAGCTCCATCTGCTCCCACAACTCTACCGGCAAGAGGTTCCACAAGGCTGGTGCGGACACAGAAAAGGCCCTCCTTCGTGTGCCAGAGAGACGGGCCCCTCTGGCAGATGGAACCACCCTTATTGCCTCTGCTGATAATCGCCCAGCCACCCTGTTCCGGGTTACCAGGTCTCTCCTTGGTAGGGGGACCCCGGTGCCTGGTTGGCAGGGGTCGGCTGAGGACTTTGCTGACCATCTAGTGGAGAAAATCGATCGGATTCGCTCGGGGTTTAATCCTGGCGTGGATGGGGAGAGTCCGGAGGGAGCTGGAGCACAGTCTTGCCATACCATCTGGGACCGGTTTGATCCAGTTGCCCCTGATGAAGTGGACAGGCTCCTTGCAGCTGTGCGCGCCACTACCTGCCCATTGGACCCCTGTTCCACCTGGTTGGTGAAAGCCTCCAAGGCGGTGACAGGTGGCTGGGTTGGGGCTATGATCAATGCATCATTGCGGGAGGGGGTGTTTCCTGCACCTTTAAAACATGCCTTGGTGCACCCCCTCCTGAAGAAACCTTCCCTCGACCCAGCTGTCCTAACCAACTATAGGCCTGTCTCCAACCTCCCCTTTTTAGGGAAGGTGTTGGAGAAGGCAGTGGCGCGTCGGCTGCAGGGGGTACTGGATGAAGCGGATTACCTGGACCCCTTTCAGTCAGGATTCAGGCCTGGATATGGTACCGAGACGGCATTGGTCGCACTGATGGATGATCTCTGGCGGGAGCGGGACGGTGGTCACCCATCCGTCCTTGCTCTTCTTGACCTCTCAGCGGCTTTCGATACCGTTGACCACGGTATCCTTCTGGAACGGCTCCAAGGATTGGGAATCCAGGGCACTGTGTGGTCCTGGTTTTCCTCATTTCTGAGGGGTCGGACCCAGTCGGTGTGGTTGGAGAGTGAGAGGTCGAGTCCTAGGCCCCTCAAATGGGGGGTGCCTCAGGGCTCGGTGCTCTCTCCTCTCCTATTTAACATCTACATGAAGCCACTGGGTGAGATCATTCGTTCCCATGGGGTGCGGTACCATCAGTACGCGGATGACACTCAGTTGTACATCTCGGCCCATGGGGACCCCAGTGATGCCGTCAAAGTCCTTTCCAGGTGCCTGGAAGCTGTTGGGGTCTGGATGGGGGCTAACGGGCTACAACTGAATCCCAGCAAGACTGAGTGGCTATGGATAAGGGGTCCTGCGTTAACCCGGGAGCTACCATCTTTGGTTCTGGATGGGGCTATTTTGCCCCAGACAGACCCGGTGCGCAACTTGGGGGTCCTCCTGGATTCGCGGCTACTGCTAGAAGAACAGGTGGCGGCTGTGACCAGGAGGGCTTTCGCCCAACTTCGGGTGATTCGCCAGTTGCGCCCACTCCTGGACCGGGACTCCTTGCTCATGGTCACTCACGCTCTGGTCACCTCCAGACTAGATTATTGCAATGCGCTCTACATGGGGCTGCCCTTGACGACCATTCGGAGGCTACAGCTGGTCCAGAATGCAGCAGCCAGGGTGGTGATGGGGTGTGGGCGTTATGCCCATGCTTTGCCACTGCTCCGGGAGCTGCACTGGTTGCCAGTTTGTCTCCGGGTGCAATTCAAGGTGCTGGTTTTGACCTTTAAAGCCCTATATGGTAGTGGGCCGGGTTACCTAAGAGACCGCATCGCCCTGAGGACGTCTGTCCGTCCAACCAGAGCGGACCGGAGGGGCTCTCTAATTGTTCCATCAGCCAGAGGGGCTCGCCTCTCTGGCACAAGGAAGAGAGCCTTCTCCGTGTCTGCGCCGGCCCTCTGGAACCTCCTGCCAACAGAGCTACGTCTCCGGACGGAATTGCTGCCTTTCAGAAAAGAACTTAAAACCTGGCTGGCGGGTCAAGTGTGGGGTGCAGGTGGAAGGGTAACCTCCATTGGGTGGTTGGTGTAGAAGATCTCTTCCCCATGGTGCCTTTGGATCCTGCAGCCCTTGTTTTTAGGGGGTGGGTAGTTTTAACTGTTTTTAACATGTGTTTTTTAATTTTTATTGTGAACCGCCCTGAGTTGGCTTTGGCCGAGTGAGCGGTATATAAATGTGACAATTAAATTAAATTAAATTAAATCAGGGAGCCCCTCCGATCCACTCTGGTTGGACAGGCGGACACTCTTGGGACAATGCGGTCTCTAAGGTATCCTGGCCCACTACCATGTAGGGCTTTAAAGGTCAAAACCAGAACCTTGAATTGCACCTGGAGACAAACTGGTAAACAGTGCAGCTCCTGAAGCAATGGTGAGGCGTGAGCATAACGCCCGCACTCCATCACCACCCGGGCTGTTTCCAATTTCACAGGATGGGGAATAAATGGCTCCACAGAGCCGCCTACACTCAAGAGGGGCTAGATTTTGACAGAGACCTTATGCCTTAATAAGAGGAATGGGTGACTCAGGGAATATAATCACGAATTTGCCAGTCTGAAATGGGTTGCTAAATGAGAGTCACTTCTAATGCTGCTGAGACAATGCAGGTCCTTTTTACATAAGAACATAAGAGCAGCCTTGCTGGAAGAGGCCACAGGAGCCCATGATCCAGTCCAGCCTTCTGTCTCACACAGTGGCTCACCATTGGCTTCAGGGTATTCTTCCCAAGCAGATGCCTTCACCTGCTTAGGATTCCCTGGAAATGGCATTGAGAGATATCCTGCCTATCTCTCCAACCGTTAAGTATCCTTATAATTATAGCCATGGATCCCCTTGTCCTCCATGAACTTGTCTAATCCTTTCTTGAAGCTGTCAAGACTGACAGCTGTCACCACTTCTTCTGGCAGGGAGTTCCATAGACCAGTAATTCTCTGGGTGAAAAAGTACTTTCTCTTCTTTGTTTGAGAACTAGTACCCAAAAGCTTCGTGGAGTGCTCCCTAGTTCTAGTGTTGTGCCATAGGGAAAACAGTTTTTCCTTATCTACTTTTT
Source organism: Bradypodion pumilum (assembly GCA_035047305.1). Taxonomy (NCBI): domain Eukaryota; kingdom Metazoa; phylum Chordata; class Lepidosauria; order Squamata; family Chamaeleonidae; genus Bradypodion; species Bradypodion pumilum. The sequence goes on from JAWDJD010000003.1 coordinate 2,719,750, forward strand.
TGGGAATAATTTTCTTGAAAGTTTCTGTGCAAGGATTTCTTCTTTTTGTGTGTGTCAAACACTGGACTGCCCAAATGAAACCACCTCCTTGGCTTTGTCGTTGGCCAAACTTAAGTCCTCATCGGTACGTGTTTCTGGCAGTCATTGGCAGACCAGTCAATGAGCCAATGGATTCTGTATCTCTCCACATTCACACCATGTGTTGTTGCCCACCATTAACCCCCACTTGAGCCTGTTGATCTTACTTACATTTAGGGTTTCCAACCCTCAGCCTATCCAGGGTCCTCCAAGTAACATAGGGAAGGTTGAGTTTCTCAGCTATATCCTCTTTTAATGATGTTCCTTGCCCAGTTCCTTTTGCAAGGATAGCAGAAATGCATGCCAGCCACTGGCAGAGGAGTTATTTTGACCTTTTTTTGCCTTCAGCAATGAACCCAAAAGGACATCACGAGCATGTTGAAAAAGACCACTTCTCTATTTGTTTAAATCATAGGATCTCACCTTTCTGCCTAAAAGCAAGATTCAGAGGGACTTGCAGCAGAAATAACAACTGGTGCGGATAATAAAAATACAAAAGCAACGTTAAAACCCAATTAAATCTTAAAATTAAAATTCATTATTACTTCAATTTCATTCCAAGAATTTGGACTGCCTTATTACTCCCAGGGTTCACTTTAAATGTAATTTCCCCTTGCAATGGACTTTGCAACGAGGGAAAGTTCAGAATGGAAGAGGTTCTTTACTGCATTTCTGGATGTATTTTTATCTGATTATTATTAGGACTATTGGTATGTTCTGGATGGGTGAAGATACCAACCCTTCATGGGTCAACAGCCACATAAGCTCAGATGAGTGTTTGAAGCTAGAAAGAAACTGGTTGTGACAGCGAGGCTTCAGCTTGTATTGATTCTTACACATTCTGAGAAAGGGCTAGAAGAAAATTGAATAACTTTCACCAGTTTAATGGAACTGTTCCGAATTCGTGACAGGCAATTCATTCTGGTACTAATGCTTAGAAGGTGACATTGTTCCGTTCTCATCACAAAGACATCTGCCCAGCATTTGTGCTTCAACTAGTAAAACACATGATCCCACAGGCTTCATCTCTAAAATGTAGTGCATGCCTTGTAACAAACTGCTCTATTTCATAAACATTTTTATTTGAGTTGCAGCTGACACACGCAAGGATGTTCAACCAAAGTTAGTTGTTACAAGTTCTAAACTAATTTGAGTCTGGATACAGAAGCAAGGAATGATAATGCCCAAGAACCTCGTAAAAACTAGTAGAAAATGTGTCCAAATTAGATTATATAAATTCTAATTGAAGGTGGAGAGGCTTATATTAATTTATTTACTAATCGACAAAGATTTTCAAAAGATACATATAGACAGAATAGAGCACTATAATTAATAATACATAAAGAAATGGGTGGTATAGAAATATAAATAAATAAACATTGTCTTACGTGTAAACTCTGAACAAACATTTCCCTTTATTATTTTGATGCCCTATTTCCAAAATTTTAGGTATTCTTGTCTTAGCTTTATCCCTTTGGTTTTAACAAATACATAATTTATAAATCCACCCCATATATCTATAAAATAATTTTTCTTTATCAAACCTTTCTTCAATTTTAATTCACATGTCAATTTATCATTATAGCCATGTTGCATAATTCTTTATACCAATCCTCTAATAGAAATTTTATACTGTATACATTTTCCAATTTTTAGAGATTAATAATCTTAATGCTGTTACCATAATAACAATAATGTCTTTCTTATATTTACTGTATCTACTATTATATTACCCAAAATCATTAATGCACATTTCTTGGGCACATTTCCAGTTTTAAAGACAGTATTAAATAAACACTGCAAGAACACTAAATAAGGTGGGGGCCACTAGAAGTGTCAGAGCAAGAACCTTGCATCTCCCTCGACAACTGATGGGGAAGAAGAAGAAGAAGAAGAAGAAGAAGAAGAAGAAGAAGAAGAAGAAGAAGAAGATTTGATTTGATTTGATTTGCATGCCGCCCACTCAGCATACGCTGACACAGGGTGGCTCACAAAAATCACTACATAAATCAACAATATACAAAGCAAATATACAATAATACAATATACAAAATTCAATCAACAAAAAACAACACATTAGTAAACACAATAATATAATGTCTGTATGTATAAAAGAGAGGTGTAAAGTTGTGTGTCCAGTATAGAAATCAACACCCCTGGACCAATCCACCCGAAACTTGGCACACACCTACCATGGGCATGCAGGTTCTGGGACATTGGGTTCCGTAACATCGGGGAGGCCCTGTGACCCACAAATAGGAAACAACATAAAAACTACACCTTCCAGCGGCCAATGTGGCAGGCCCCAGCCAATCAGAGAAGCCGACATGCACGCAGACTATGCGGGGCAACAGCTGTGTGGCCGGCACTCCAATGACCGCCGCCCAGACAGAGTGTGGCCATGGAAACAACTGACGCCCCTGGCCGGAGAGCACATGTGCACTGCAGCCAGGCCACCGCTGCTGCCCTTGGACTCCAGCACCAGGGCAAGAAGGAACGCCCCGGCACCACACACCGGGTAGAGGCCACCCCTGAGAGCCAACATTGGGGGGTGCAGGCAGGGCGGCCCTTCCAGCAAGGAGGCTGCCCATGGCAACGACTATACCCATGGCAGGCCACCAGGAGCAACAGACGTGCCGGCTCTCTGGACATCGGCCTGGATCAGACCTACCCCGTGGTCGTATAGAAGACACCAGAAGGCGAGGACGTAGCCTGCAACCGCCAGGAGAGAAAAAGAGTAAGAGCGGGGCACAGCTGAGGGGGGCACCGAGGATTGGAAGTCGGGCCCCCACGGCCTGGCCTTGCTGTGAGAGAAAGAGAGAGAAAGAGATTCCTGGGCAACCGCCCAGCATAACAGACTATTCCCGCTGTTCCTGTGCGCGGAGTCAATAAATGTTCCCCTGAGCATGTCCAGAGTGTTTCTCCACTACTGTCCTACATACCTGGGCAATGCCGGGTCCTCAGCTAGTATAATATAAACAATAATTATACCATATTCATCCTACAAAGCATATATTATAATATAAAACAGTACAACAATACAAAAATACAACGACCTCTCCACTCCGGCCACAGGTAAATCTGAGGGCGGCGAAGTCCTGCCATGCACCACCACAGTGGCTTTTTGTGCCCTGCCCTGAGGCGGGGCCCAGGACACCGGCAATGGTGGAAGAAGAAGAAGAAGAAGAAGAAGAGACAGTATTTTATTTATTTCTTCAAATACCTTTACCCAAATCATCTTTACAATCTTACTCTCCAACATTCCTTTTTACATTTTTGGTCATAATAACTTAATCGGACAGGTGACAGCTCTATATTATTTGATAGCAATGCTCCTTAATTCTCACTGACATGTTTTTCAAGTTCCTGTATTTCCACAATTTCCCCATTCATTCTATTTGATTTTAACCTTTGAATCTGACTCCTGTCTCTCTCTCAAATGTTTCTGTGTCTCTCCCACCCCCACTCCCAATTCATTAAAAGTTTGTATAACTTACTAACTAAATCAATCCTGAATGCTCCTTGGAAGGACAAATGTTGAAGATGAAGCTAAAGTACTTTGGACATCAAATGAGAGGACTCACTCGAGAAGGCCTTGATGCTGGGAAAGATTGGAGGCAAAAGGAGAAGGGGACGGCAGAGGATGAGGTGGCTAGACGGCATTGTGGACGCAATGGGCATAGAGCTAAGCAGTCTGCGGAGGATGGTGGAGGATAGTGGTGCCTGGCGTGCAGTGGTCCATGGGTTCACAAAGGGTTGGACTCGACTGTGCCAAATCCTTTTGTTGAGCAGAGCAGGTTTTAAGACAGGGAGGCAAACATTTGGAGCAGGAACCCACCCACCCCTTCCGCAATACTGTCTTGCAATCAAACTACACTCAAGGTTGACTCTAAATCTTAAACCTTTTCCATTTTTATAAGAAATGACACCCAACAGCTTCCCGTAAGTACTTCTCAGGCACTTGTGAAAAGAAGCAATCAACTCCCAGGACCTTCGTTTATAGTAAATTCGATCTAAGGCAAGGGCAAAATCATATCCAGAGCTCATAAAATGCTTTCCCTCTCATAAAGTGTGTTTAATCAGTGAGAATCCCCTCTCCATAATAGAAGAGCTTGGAAACCGCCGCAAGGACAGACGCGTTCACTTATCTGAACAAAATTCTTGTCCTCAACAAAATGGGATTGAATTGCTCCGGCAAACTAAATCTTTGTGTTTCCACACAATATAAATTTAGTGCCCATACAGCATTCCTCAAATACGAAAGAGAGGCAAGATATTGCTGACTAAATAATGGTAATGTTTAAAAAACATTGAAGAGGCTGAGGAAGTTATAACACACTCAGACTTCAAACAAGATTGTGCTATACTTTGATCAAGAAATTGGATGAAATATGCACTTCTGCAAACTCCCGAGTACTGCACGACGGAATGAGCACCTGTCTTTGTCCCAGCTCCTGCCAACCTAGCAGTTCAAAAGCAAGAAATTGCAAGTAGATAAATAGGGACCACTTCGGTGGGAAAGGTAAACAGCGTTTCGTGCGCTCCGGTGCCTAGTCATGACTGCCACATGACCACGGAAACATTTGCAGAAGCAGAAAGCACTGGCTCTTCTGCTTTGAAACAGAGATGAGCACCTGAACCCTAGAGTCGGATATGACTGGCTTTCAAGCAAAGGAGACCTTGACCGATAAAGCTGTCTTAGGGTTTGGCCACACATTGTAATAATATAATACTCATGTTTCTGTGTCAGGTTTGCCATGCTTGGAATCAGTTTAGCACACAGCTACGTGTCCATTTCTTTTTCCTGGGAAATATTTATTTTAAAAGCCACATCAGAAGGAGTTGTTTTGAATTGATTGCCATCATATATATTTTTTAATAAAAAAACCAACAGTTTGGTGAGTTTGATCATCTGTATCAGAGTAATTATGTCTCATGGGGTTAGTGAGGTTTTGCCCTGCCTTACTTGATCACTTCATACTGCATCACTGATGAGGTTTATCTTATAAAACATCTGCACCAGTGACCGAGTGCTATGCTACTCTGGCAAAAACAGCATTAAAAGAAACAACTATTAAAATATTGAAAAGGCAATTTAGAGTCCAGTGGTAAAGATTTATATAAAGACTGAAGTGGCTTAGTGAATTAAGACATTGAACTTGACGACTGGGAGGTCAGCAGCTCAGGCAGTTCGTTTCCTGAGTGGTGCACGATGATGGAGTGAGCGCCTGTCTCTGCCCCAGCTCCTGCCAATCTAGCATTTCAAAAGCAAGAATGAGGCTCCTTTCATGTCCCCAAGACCTTTCCCCACCCAAGTGGTCCCTATTTTTGTTGTTGTTCAGTCGCACAGTCGACTCCGACCCTTTGCGACCCCATGGACCATTTTCCTCCAGGCGCCTCTGTCCTCCACCATCCCCCTCAGCCCTCCCAGCTCTGTGCCCATTGTGTCTACAATGCCATCTAGCCATCTCATCCTTGGCCTTCCCCTTCTTCTTTTGCCCTCCACCTTTCCCAACATCAATGCCTTCTCAAGTGAATCCTCCCTTCTCATTTGATGTCCAAAGTACTTTAGCTTCATCTTTACTATTTGACCTTCCAGTGAGCATTCAGGGTTAATTTCTTCTAAGATTGACCTATTTGTTCTCTTTGCCGTCCAGGGGACTCTCAAAACTCTCCTCCAACACCACATTTCAAAGGCATCTATTCTTCTGCGTTCAGCCTTCCTAATTGTCCAGCTCTCACATCCATACACTACTACTGGGAAAACCATTGCTTTGACTAGTCTAATTTTTGTTTGCAATGTGATGTCTCTGCTTTTCACTATGTTCCCCAGGTTTCTCATGGCTTGTCTCCCAAGAATCAGTCGCCTTTTTATTTCATGGCTGTAATCCCCATCTGCATCCTAAGGATCTTTGATCCTAAGAAAGGATCTTTGATCCTAAGAAAGTAAAATCTGTCACTGCTTCTACTTCTTCCCCGTCTATTTCCCAGGGACTGATGGGGCCTGTTGCCATTATCTTGGTTTTCTTGATATTGAGTCTCAAGCCAGCTTTTGCACTCTCCTCCTTCAGCCCAATCAAGAGATTCTTTAGGTCTTCCTCACTTTCTGCCATTAGGGTGGTATCGTCTGCATATCTCAGATTGTTGATGTTTCTCCCAGCAATTTTGATCCCATATTGTGATTCCTCCATCCCTGCACTGCGCATTATGTGCTCTGTGTATAGGTTGAATAAGCATGGTGACAAAATGCAGCCTTGTCTTACTCCTTTTCCTATTCCAAACCACTCTGTCATTCCGTGTTCTGTCCTAACTGTTGCTTCTTGGTTCATGTACAGATTTCTCAGGAGGCATATGAGGTGCTCTGGTATTCCCATCTCTTTAATTACTTGCCACATCTTGTTGTGGTCCACACAGTCAAATGCCTTAGTGTAGTCAATAAAACAAAAGTAAACTTGTTTCTGGTATTCCTTTGTTTTCTCCATGATCCAGCGTATGTTGGCGATGTGGTCTCTAGTCCCCCTGCCTCTTCTGAAACCAGCCTGCACCTCTGCTAATTCTCTCTCCACATGCTGCTGAAGTCTGTCCTGTATTATCTTGAGCATCACCTTGCTGGCATGTGGGATGAGCGCGATTGTTCGATAATTTGAACATTCTTTGGCATTGCCCTTTTTTGGGATTGGGACGTATACTGATCTTTTCCAATCCTGTGGCCATTGTTTTGTTTTCCAAATCTGCTGGCATATTGAATGCAGTAATTTGATGCCGTCATCTTTTAGCGCTTTGAAAAATTCAACTGGGATACCATCATCTCCACTAGCTTTGTTGTTTGCAGTGCTCTTTAGGGCCTTTATGACTTCGCTCTCCAGGATGTCTGGCTCAAGTTCAATTTCTTCATCATTGTGATTATCAGGAGTGTTGAGGTCCTTTTTGTAAAGTTCCTCTGTGTACTCTTTCCATCTTTTCTTAATTTCTTCTGCATCAGCTAGCTCCTTTCCGTCTTTGTCCCTTATCATGGTCATTTTTGCTTTAAATGTTCCCTTGATTTCCCCAATTTTTTTGAAAAGATCTCTGGTTCTGCCTCTTTTGTTGTTTTCCTCCATTTCTCTGCACTGTTCTTTTAGGTAGTTTTCCTTATCTCTCCTTGCTTTTCTTTGAAATTCTGTGTTCAAATGGTTGTAGTTTTTCCTTTCTCCTTTGACTTTGGCGTTCCTTCTTTCCTCTGCTATTTTAAGAGCCTCATCAGACAACCACTTTGCTTTCTTACTCTTCTTTTCTTTTGGTATGGTTTTCTTTGCTGCTTCCTGCATGATGTCCCTCATCTCCGTCCATAATTCTTCCGGTACTCTGTCTACCGAGTCTAAGCCATTAATCTGTTCATCACCTCCACCGTGTATTCTTTAGGGATGCTGTCTAGGTGATATCTTTCTGGTCTCCGTGTTTTCCCTATTTTCTTTAGTCTAAGCCTGAATTTTGCGATCAGTAGGTTGTGATCTGAGCCACAGTCTGCTCCAGGTCTTGTTTTTGCTGACTGTATGGAGGTTCTCCATCTTTGGCTGCAGAGTATGTAGTCAATCTGGTTTCGGTGTTGGCCATCTGGTGATGTCCATGTGTAAAGTCGCCTCTTGTGTTGCTGGAAGAGAGTGTTTGCTATGACCAGTGCGTTCTCTTGGCAGAACTCTATCAATCTTTGCCCTGCTTCATTTTGTGTTCCAAGACCAAATTTGCCTGTTATTCCCTCCACTTTTTGATTTCCTACTTTGGCATTCCAGTCTCCTAATATAATTTGAACATCATTTCTTGGTGTTTGTTCTATGAGGTGTTGTAAGTCCTCATAGAACTGGTCCACTGTGGCTTCATCTGCACCAGTGGTTGGTGCGTATATTTGGATCACAGTGACATTGAAAGATTTGCCTTGAAATCTGACTGACATCATTCTGTCATTTTTGAGATTGTATCCCATTACTGCTTTTCTCACTCTTTTATTGACAATTATGGCTACTCCATTTCTTCTAAGGTTTTCTTGCCAGCAGTACTAGATATGATGGTTTCCAGAGCTGAATTCACCCATCCCTGTCCATTTGAGCTCACTGATGCCCAAGATGTCAATGCTTATTCTTTCCATCTCATTTTTTACCACTTCCAGTTTTCCTTGATTCATAGACCTCACATTCCATGTCCCTATGCAGTATTGTTCCCTGCAACACTGTATTTCTCCTCTCCCTTTCGTATCCCTCCCCCTTTTCAGATCTGCTGTGCTGAGCATCCCCTTGTTTTGCCTTTTGTTTTGGTCCATAGGGTTCTCTTGGCAGACTTTGTGGCGTGCCTTGCCGGTCTCTACGCCAGTCTGATTTATCTACTATTTATCTACTTGCAATTTCTTGCTTTCGATTGCCGTAGCAGGATAGCCTGGCTAGATTCTCATCATGTGAAACTCTATATAACACTGTACTGCATCCTTTTTGGTGCCACAACTTAGGCTCTGTAATTTGCAGCAGCAGACTAACATGGTTATCCCTTTGAAAGCTGTAAATGTGCCTCTTGGACTTTAGATGGCAGCATGAGCACAAAGAATCTGGGAAACACTCTGAATTTGCAATGCTTTCCCCAAAGAATTTTTACCCTAATGTTTAACTGATAGAAGTTCAGGAGTTCATTTTCGATGGAGGGAGTTTCCTTTCTGTTCTCTGCATGTACAACTTTCCTTTCCCTGAATTCTTTATCTATTTTGTGGCCTTTTTGGAAATCCCTTTTCCTGCAATGCCTTCTTCTTTCCTGATACATGGCTTATCATGCTAGCATAGGGGTGCCCAAACTTTTTTTGGCCACAGGCCAGTCATGTGGTTCAGGGGGCTGGCCACTATGGTCCATGGGCTGGATCCTGCCCCCAACGCCAATTTATCCGGCCCACGAAGCCCTCGTCATTCCCGAAAGCTGAAGTATAACCCGTATGGGCGCGTTTTACATCTGTGTCCGGGAGCGATGAGGGCTTTGTGGGCCAAATGAATTGGTGTCAGGGGCCAGATTCAGCCAATGGACCGTAGTTTGGGCACCCCTGTGCTAGCTGCTCTGTCCCTCTCTGAACTGCCAGCCACTCCAAGAAATCATTAGAAAGCCTAGTAGAGGGTCACTAAAATCCCATAGAAGTCAATGAAGGAGATTGTGCTTTGAAAGGCATCCTGAGTGGAGCAGTCTCTGTGATGCAGGGGCTAAACTGCAACTACTGCAGATAAAACTCTGCTCACAATCCAAGTTCAATCCCAAGTGGCTCAAGGCTGATTCAACTCCCACTGTTCCCAGGTCAGTAAAACGAGTCCTCAGCGTGTTGGGGGGCAAAAAGGCTAATTATCTTGTGAACCGACCAGAGATTGGTCTAAGCACTAAGAGGCAGCATGTAAATGTCATAGCTATTGCTAATGTTAATGCACCTGATTTCAATAATTTTGTATGAGTGGAGAATTACTCATGTGATTTTTCTTCCTCAAGTGTTGTACAGGGCCAGCATGGCCATGATGTTGAGGGACACGGCAGCCTCAAACAGCACACTTTGGTTGCCGCACAAGGAGGCAAATTATTAGTAGTTTATTGTTGTCATATTGCCACATGTGTGACTGCGATGGCTTAGTGGTTAAGATGCTGACCTTGATGACCGGAAGGTCGGCAGGTCAGCAGTTCATGATACGAGTGTTGCATGATGGAGTGAGTTCCCGTCTCTGTCACCACTCCTGTCGACCTAGCAGTTCCAAAGCAAGAAATTGCAAGTAGATAAATAGGGACCACTTCAGTGTGAAGGTATACAGTGTTGAATCCAATGCCACATATCCATGGAAATATCTGCAGACACAGACAGCGCTAGCTCTTTGGTTATCTTTTTTAAAAAAATAATTTTTATTAATTTTAAAGAAAACACAAAATTACAAAAAAGAAATATACATAAACATGAAAAACAAATTATATTCATTCTGATACTTAAATTCCATATATAATAGTATTATACAACCTTATTACTCTAGAACCTTGTATTCATCAAATATTTTACAATATATCACGTATTTTATCTAGAATTCCAAAAATTTACAAAATGCAACTTGTTGTATTAAAATAATAATAATAATCATAACTATAATAATATAATATTAACAACACCCAGTGATATATACATGCCATGAAGATCATTATTTTGTTTTAATCACTCCAAAAACTCATATGCTGAGGTACTGGTTTACCTCCTTTACCACAAGTTAAAACATATTCCACAAAAGGTCTCCATATTTCCCAAAATTTGTTTTCTTTCAATATACCTTTCTTCACATTCAGTTCACAAGTCAATTTGTCATTCAAGGCAATTTCCCACATTTCTTTATACCATTCGTCCATTTTCAATGTTAAATCGCTCTTCCATTTCCTAGCTATACATAATCTTAAAGCTGTTAACATTATAGATAGCAATTCTTTATTGTTTGTACTCATATTTATATTATCCATTTCTGTCAATAGGGCGATACCTGAGTCCAGTTTAAAATCAATTCTAAAAATATCGGATACTTCATTCTCAAACATTTTCCAAAAAGAGTTTACCACTTTACAACTCCACCACATATGTTCATATGTTCCAAGCTCGCTTTTACATCTCCAACAGTTTTTTGTTTTACTATTATCCATTCGGAATAGTTTAACTGGAGTCAGGTACCACCTCCACAATATTTTATAATTATGTTCTTTTAGCCTAACTGAAAGATTCTTCATAACTCTCCTCCTCCATTTACTTTTCCATTGGGATTCTAAAATTTTTATATTCAAATCTTCTTCCCATAATTTTCTCAGCACTTCTTTCGAGTTCTCATCCTTATTTAAAATCTTATATATTTTACTTACTAACCCTTTTATTCCCATTTCTCTTTTTCTTATTTTACAAATCATCTCTTCAAATTCCATTTTATCCCTCTGTAAATTAAATCCATGTTTATATTTCTTCTCCCATTTATTTATTGAGATTACTTGTAACCAATTCAATTTCATTTGTTCAAATATTTCAGCTCTCAGTTCTGGATCGTCAGACATTTTTATCCAATCTTTCAGCAAAAACACATCCTTCTTTAACATTATATCTTTTATTCTTTTATCGATTTTGATTGGAAACATCTTTACATCATCCATATCCATTATTAAAGAAATCCGTGGTACAAATTTCCCTTTAGTATTTCTCCAAACTGCAAACATTGCTTTTGTCAATTGATTATTTGTCTTTATCTTTTTGTCTTTATCCAAGAAAATTGCATTACCCCTGCTTTGTAAATCCCTAATCTCTATTTCATCCCAAATAACTTCTGACCTAGCTAAAATCTTAACAATATTTTTTAATTGAAAAGCTCTATAATATTGTTTAATATTTGGAAGGCCTAAACCACCTTCTCTTTGTGATACATACCATAAACTTTTTGTAATTCTTGGTCTTTTTCCTCCGTTACAGAAAGTATTTATTATAGTCTGAAAGTGTTTTAAATCTTTTTCCTTTAATTGAATAGGAAGGACATCAAACAAAAAAATTATTTTTGGCAACAACTTCATCTTAAATAGCGCAACCCTACCAAACCAAGACAAATTTAATTTACTATACTGCTTTATTTTTCCTTTAATTTCTGTTATTTGTTTATCATAATTCAGTTTCTTAAGATCCTCTATTTTGGTTGCAATATTTATTCCTAAATATTTCACACTATTTTTAATTTGTATATTATATTTCTCCCTAATCTTTTTTGTTTTTTATCACCCACATTACAAAAGATTGCTTCTGATTTATCCCAATTGACTTTCAATCCTGTCATTTCCTCAAAATCTCTCAAGTGTGTATAAATTCGTTCCATTGCCTTCAGAGGGTTTCTCATTATAATCATTGTATCATCTGCATATAAATTAATTTTTATTCCTTCAATTCCCTCGATATTTTTATCATCTCTTATTAATGTTGCTAGTAATTTTATAGCCATCACAAATAATATTGGTGACAATGGACATCTTAACCTATAAAATCTTTGGCTATCTTAACCTATAAAATCAAGTGTTAACTGTTGGAACTTCAGATACAATCCTAAGCCATGCCCTATTAGCCCGCACCGACCATTCGTGCACATGCCCGAACTGGGTCCGCAGGTCAATGAAGGATTGAGAAATGCGCCAGTGGGGCAAGAGCCCCACAAACTCAAAAAAAGGGAAACAACTTCATTTCCCAACATTCCTTGCGCCGCGCCACGCCACAGCCAATCAGGCTGAGAGGCGCGAGCAAAAGGAATGTTCGGAAACGCGCACCGGCCAATCAAAAGGAAACCGCAGGGAAAAAATGACACACAAGTCGAAAATGCAAATGCCAAACTACAAGCCATGAGTGCACAGAACACTGAGGAAGCAGGCGAGCGAAAAGTAAAAATAAAAAACACACCGGGAGCGCAAGTCTGCCGCAGCTGGACACAGTGCCTCACAGGAAAAAAAAAGACCAACACGGGGGGGGGGGGTGTCAAGGGGGGAAAAGGCACTGCCCCCCCTGAAAGTGAACCCATTCCCAGGTAAGCACAGCCATCGGGCGGTGCTCTGTCCGCTGACTTTACTTACCGCAAAAGGGTTTCGCTTACCGGAGACTACTTACCGGAAGAAGCTCTACCCAGAGGCCATGAGAGAAAAAACAGTCAAAATGCAAGATAGCCCCTACCAGCCCCACCTGCTGGCCACAATAGTAAAAACAATTCAAAAAGACACAACAGCCCCACACAAAAGGCCCCAAGAGTAAAAACAAGTCAAAAACATAACACAAAATCACAATTTTACACTAATCAAAGACATATATCAATAAAATAAAATAAAAATTATTCAAAAATCCTGTGCTGAATTTTAACTCAACTAAAAAACAAAAACATCTAAACACAGTTTAAAAACATTTATTGTAAAAAATATGTACTTTCACATTTTTAAAATTATTATCTATGGTACAACTATTAAAAAAACATACTAAAACATTATTTGGTTAAATAATTTTTTTAAAAAAAGTATATCATCCTTTGTTCTTTTTTTAATCCACAAAACCAAAACACCAAACAAAACTGATCACAGTTTATAACAGCCCGCCCAAAAAAATGTGTATAAATAAAATTTTTATAAATTTCAATTATAGACTAACCTCTTCTTTACAAACATTAACAACAAAAACAAAAAAAAAACTTCCAACACCATTTAAAACAGCCCGGCAACGCCGGGCAACCTCTGCTAGTATAAAAATAAAATAAAATCCTGCTTTTCAAACAGGATTTCATTTTTTATTGCCATATGATCAAGAGCCCTGGTGGTTCAGTGGTTAAACTGCTGTACTGCAGCCAAAACTTTGTGAGTTTGATCCTGACATGGGTCAAGGTTGACTCAGCCTCTTCCTTCCAAGGTTGATAAAATGAGGACCCAGCATGTTGTGGGCAAAATGCTCATTATCTATGAACTGTTCAGAGTGCAGTAAGAAAGTGGAGGAAGAAAACACTCTCAAAGCAGAAGTTGATAAAACGTGTTGATAGCTTTAATGCAATTTGACCTGCGTATGCAAATACACTGTGAGGCTATCTCGAGCTGAGAGGAGCAGTATAATCACTTGGAACACTTGTAACTCTTGTTATCAGTCATAAGTAAATTAATGTACAAGTTCACTGTCTCCTGGGCTGGAAAGCGCATTGTAATTACTTGGAAAACATAATCAACAATTAAATGTCCAAGTTAACTGTTTGTGTGACTAAGTTCAAACTTATGCGGTAAGCCTCATTAGTGGAAAGCCAGCTGGATGAGAACTCTGACGGTCGTGATAAGAATGTATGAGGTGAACACAGCGTCAATGTTGCCTCAGAACGCCGGGTATATATACTAACAAAGTTCCGTTGGCGTTTACAGACTGCCGGCGGCAAAGGTAATGGAGCTGTAATATGACGTTGTGAGTAGTTGGGATTATAAGTCTTGGAAGGTTCTCATGCGGCTTGTATCTTCAAACACAAGTAGACGTCTGTGCGATGTCCTTCCGGTAATGGAACATTTCGTAATGCTTTCTCAAGCGTCTACAAATATAACAAAAATATATACATACACATATGTATCCATAAGCATAATTTTCCATCTAATGCGCTATGTGTGTTATCTAACCAATGCTAGAGTCATACGTTTATCATATACACGAAGACTGAATTCACATACAAATTGAAACAAAGTAAAACAAAGTATATATGTATAAGTAACGGGCGGCTTACGTACCTAAACATGATTTTTTCGCGCGTATCGCACCTCCTAAAGTCTTCTATCGTGTGCTCGCGTTATCTACATGCAAAATGCTACTCCATATATAACCTTAATACAATCAATCGCATGTGTGATTGATCGATGTCACAATTAGACCATCCTCTGCTTACATATGTGGTGGATTAAGATGTGACTTAACAAAAATCTACCTCCATGGGCTAGTGTCCGAATGCTGTTAAAGGGCCAGTGTGCTACTCTCGATAAGTAGCAAGTTCCAATGATAACTGGAATTATAAGAATGGCGAGAGTTCCCATTCTGTATTTAAACCATGGGGCATTAAGGTATTAAACCGATGAATATAAAAAGCTTCTCTTTGTAAGAGGGTCCGTTCCGAGTCCTTGATTTGATATTTCTTTGGAACGATAGTTTCCAATACGATAATCTTGAGGTCACTCAATTTGTGCTGTTTGTCGAGGAAATGATTTACAAGAGGAGCGGTGGTAATTCGATTTCTAATCCGTGAGAGATGTTCGCTTAGGCGAATCTTGAGCGGGCGTCTCGATTGCCCCACATAACCCAGCTGAAATGGGCATATTATCATATAGATTATGTCCTTGGAATTGCAATTTGAGAACGAAGTGAGTTTTAAAGTGTAGTCGCTAGACGGTATATTGACAATCTTGGAGCATATCATGTGGACACAATATTTACAGTGTCCACAGCGGTAGTGGCCATGAATGGGAGTAAAGTGCCTGTTGTTCAATGAGGAAATATCGGCTCGAAACAAAAGGCTGGCAATCGTCCGTGTCTTCCTGAAACCGATCGTAGGTTTCGGTTGGCACCCTGGTATTGTGTCTAATATGTGCCAGTGCCTATGTATGATGCGTTTAATTTGATTTGCCAATGGGGTATAGTCTAGTGACCAAAGAGACCTTGTTGTGCTTTTGTTTGGACAATATGTCTTCTAAATAAAGTGCCTCTGCTACGTGAGTCAGCTCTGGTTCGTGCCTTGTCGATGATATTTTCCAGGTATCCCCTCTTACCTAAGGTAGTAGAAATGTCTTCAGCCGCTGTTATATAGTCTTGGTGTTTAGATGAATTTCTTTTTGCTCTAAGCAGTAGACTGTACGGTATATTTGCTTTTAGGTGATGTGGATGAAATGATTTGTATTGCAAGTATGCGAACCAGTCTGTTGGTTTGTGGTATAATTTTGTCTGTATCTGAAAAAGGGATTAGTCCGGGGATCTAAAATGAAAGTATTGTCGAAGTTGCACATAAATATATTGGCTACTGATGGGGCAAAATTTGAGCCCATGGAGACTCCTTGTGTTTGCAAGAAGTATGAGTTGTCAAACCTAAAAAAGTTGTTTTCAAAGCACGTGTCTATAAGGTCTAATAAAAAGTCTGCGGCAACCAGAGACCCAAAGGTCTAGAGCAGTGATGTCGAACCTTGACACTCCAGGTGTTCTTGGACTTCAATTCCCAGAAGCCCAAGCCAGCACTCCTGCTGATCAGGGCTTCTGGGAATTGAAGTTCCAACACCTGGAGTGCCAAGGTTCACCACCATTGTTCTAGAGTACTTTGCTTACCTTGAACAGGTAAGACATAAAACTGGAAATATCTTGGTCTGTGTAGGGACGCCTCAGTATATTGTTCTGGGAAGGTTTAGTGTATGGGACCAAAGACAGCCGGACAACCGAAAGGTTGGTTTAACACAGGTTTATTTCATGAGGTTCCAGTGAAGCATGAGGTAATGGCGGTGATACATCTCAATATATACAGTAGCTCTCTACATTTGAATCTTGTAGCACGGTAGCTCATTGGCTGCTACCGGCGTGGCCTCGCCCAGGCACGCCTCTTTCTTCAGCTGCTGAATGCGGGGAAGGTTTTCCCGCGGCTGTCCGTGATTGAGCAATGTGAACCATGTGAGACTGAACGCTCGCAGCTGCCCTCTATGGGCTGTCTGCTCGCGTTCCTTTACAGCTGGTATCGTTTGTATCTGGAGTGGTTACATTCTTGCCTTTACAGTATAATGAACATGCATACATACATACATAACATCCCTCCCCCCTAGGATGGGACGAAGTCCCGCAACCATTGTGGCTTGCCGCACGTGCGCTTGGGACGCGCTTGCGTCTGACCTAGTACTGGAGAGCCTGTGATCCCTGACTCCGCGGGTGCTTGTCCTGCAACGGGAAACGGGGATTCGTTAGTGGCTCCGTGGGGCGTCCGTGCCTGCCCTGCGCCCGGGGATGGGAAAGGAATGAATAGTTGGGAGGTGAACCCCTGCCTGTTGCTCTCTGACCCCGGGGATCCACCTATTGTGAACCGCGGAACCGATGAGGTCGCCCTTGCGGTTCGGCTACCTTCTGATCCCTGCTCGGGGGACCTTGAGACTGTGGTGGGCGGACTCGCTGATGCCTCCCGTCTTGGGGGTGTCGGTCTCCGGGAAAGTGGCGCCATATCGCATTCTAACTCACAGGGGCTACTGGGACTGGAGGTACCAGGGGCTGAACTGAAACCCCTCTTTTCGCTAGGACGGGTGGGGGACCACTCCGCTAACTCCCCCTGGTACTGTAAATCAACGTCTAAACTTCTATGGGCATCTGTGTTTCGGGGAAACTCCCGCGGGGTGTGTGTGTGGTTGGGGCTCTTCCATTTCTTCGGGGACTCCCGCACAAGATTTCTGTGGATCGATTCCCTTTCCTCCCCCCTTGGTGGGGACCCATGCTCCCCTTTTCCTCCCCCTTGGGTTAAGCGGGTGGGGGAGTACCCTAACGCTGATTCGATACTACTCTCGTCTCCGTCCTGCTCTCCGGGGACCCTGCGCCTGAGTTGGTCCACGTGTCGCCTCCACAGGAAGCCTGTACTGGTTTCTACGCGGTATGAGACGGGGCCGGTTTGTTCTACTATGGTGCCCGGCACCCAGGCTGGCCCCGCGCTGGCGTAGTTCCTGCAATGCACCGGGGCGCCTACGCTGAAACTCTTTGTGGGTTCCACCCCTATGTTCCGCCCCTTGTCCTCTACTCTCGTGGGGTCTAGCTTGGAGATTCCCGTGGCCAGCTTCCTGCGCATCAACAGCTCTGCGGGGGAGTACCCTGACGCTAGTGGGGTGACCCTGTATCTTAGCAGGAATTGGCACAATTTCAGGTCGAGGTCTCCGGGGCCCATGCGCAGTAGCGCGTCTTTCGTGGTGCGCACGAGGCGCTCTACTTGGCCGTTGGTGGCCGGGTGAAAGGGGGCAGAGGTGACGTGCCGAATGGCGTTGCGCTCCAAGAATGCCCCGAACTCGGCGGACGTGAAACAGCTGGCGTTATCGCTGACGAGGGTGTCGGGTAAACCGAACGTGGAGAAGACCCTCCTTAACTGTTTGATTGTTGTGGCCGAGGAGGTGCTTGAGACTGGAATGACCTCCAACCACTTGGAGAACGCGTCCACCACGAGGAGGAAAAGCGTTCCCCTGAACGGGCCAGCAAAGTCTACATGTACCCGGGACCAGGGCCCCCTTGCCGTGTCCCACTCCCTAGGTGGCGAGCGAGCCTCTTCTGGCCTTGAGCTTTGGCACGCTTCGCAAGTGCCGACCATGTGTTCGATGTCGGCGTCTAGCTGGGGCCACCAAAAGTAACTGCGGGCCAGCGCCTTTGAGCGGACGATCCCCGGGTGGCTGACGTGCAGCAGTTTAAGCACCCTCGGCCGGAGAGGCGTGGGGATTACTACCCGCTGTCCCCATAAAAGGCAACCCCTCTCTAGGGACAACTCTAGTTTCTTTTTGAAAAATGTGTCGAATTCCGCTGCTGGGGAAGACACGGGCCACCCTTTCTGTACCCAGGAGCAGACTGTGGCCAGCGTTTTGTCCTTGCCTGTCGCTTTGGCGATGTCGGCCGGTACTACTGGAGGGGAGTCTAGAACCTCTATCATTAAGACCTGATGGTCCCTCTCTACTTTGTCCACGTGGCAGCAATCCCGGGGAATGGGGGACCTCGACAGGGCATCGGCATGGCTGATCTCCCTCCCGGGCCGGTATACCAACGCGTGCTGATACGCGTTGAGAAAAATGGCCCACCTGAGCATTCTCGGGGACAGGATTTGGGGTGTGGGCTTATCTGCGGTGAAAATGCCTAACAAAGGCTTATGGTCAGTCACTATGGTGAAGGGGCGGCCGTACACAAAATCATGAAATTTCTTGGTCCCCGCAATTATTGCTAGTGCTTCTCTGTCTGTCTGAGCATAGTTCCTCTCTGCTTGGGACAAGGACCTAGAGTAGAACGCTATCGGGGCCTCCCTACCGTTCTCCAGCACGTGGCATAACACCGCCCCCACCCCCACCGGGGATGCATCGCATATCAGGACCACTGGGCGTTTGGGATTGAAGTGGGTCAGTACGGCATCTGATGCCAGGAGTCGCTTCAGGTCATTGAAAGCCTTCTCCTGGTCGTCGCCCCACTTCCATGCCTCGTCCTTTTTTAACAATTTGTGTAGCGGTTCTGCCACGGCTGCCTTCCGCGGGAGGAAGGAGTGGTAGAAGTTGAGCAGTCCGAGGAACGACTGCAACTCGGGCTTGGATGTGGGGCGAGGGGCCTTCTTGATGGCGGCTACCTTGGATTGGGCTGGTCTTATTCCCTCGGGAGTGACACGGAACCCTAGGAACTCAACCTCTGTAGCGAAGAAGACGCATTTGTCTTTCCGCAACCGCAACCCCGCCTTTTCGAATATTGTCAGGACCTCTCCCAACCTAGTTGCTAATTCGGCCCGGCTCCCCCCTGTAATCAATACGTCATCAAAGTAGGGTAACACCCCCTCTAACCCCTTCAGGAGGCGTTCCACAAGTGACTGGAAGATCCCGGGCGCCGAATTCACGCCGAATTGTAGGCGCGATACCTGGAACGCCCCTTTGTGGGTGACTATGGTCTGCGCAGCAGCTGCGGCGGGGGTCACCGGGAGTTGCTGGTAGGCTTGGGCCAGGTCGAGTTTAGCGAAACACCTCCCCCCGTGTAACCTGGCCAACAAGTGGCTGACTACCGGCACCGGATACGCATTAGGGCGGATCGCCTTATTGATGGTGCCCTTGTAATCAGCGCATATGCGGACCTCCCCGTTGGCCTTGAGCGCTGTTACAATTGGAGTTTCCCACTCCGCAGAATCAACAGGAACAAGAATCCCCTGGCCCACCAATTTGTCCAACTCCGCCTCTATTTTGTCCTTTAGTGCGAAAGGCACTCTGCGCGGTTTAAGTCTGATTGGACGTACTCCAGGGTCCAGGTCGAAAGTCACTGGGGGGCCCTTGAATTTCCCGAGCCCCTTTTTAAAAACCTCGGGGTGCGCGTCGCACACGCTCTGTATTGGATCAGTCCCGGCGGGGTGTGCTTCCACGGCGTGTACCCCCCCAATGAACAACCCCAGGGGCTGGAACCATTGAGTCCCGAGGAGGCTGCATTTACCTCCCTTGAGGACGACTAGGGGAAGCGTTGCGGTGTGCTTTTTAAACTGGACCCGGAACTTCCCAACCCCCAACACTGGGATGCGGTTCCCTTGCACGTCCTTCAGTGTGGCCCTCAGCGCCTTGAGCTTGGGCCGCACGCGGGGGGCGATTTTCATGAACTCCCCCTGGGAAATAATGGAGTATGAAGAACCCGAGTCCACCTCCATTCTAACAGGGGCCCCTTGTATTACTACCTCAACGAAGTAACGGGGGTGCTCCGTGGAAACGCTGCAGACCGGCGCGTCGTCCTCGCTGTCGTCGGAGATGCGCCCTACTCTGTCCCGCGTCCTCGTGGTCCGGGTGCCGTCCTTTGGCCTCGTGGTGCGGTCCTGCCTCGTGGTGCGGTCCTGCCTCGCCGAGTGGTCTGGAGAACTCCTGGTGGCCTCGCGCCGTTTCCGGCAGACCTTGGCGATGTGCCCGCGCCGGCCGCAGTTGTGGCACTCGGCCTTGCGGAACGGGCATTTGGCGCGGGCGTGGGCGGCACCGCAGCCGTCGCAGCGCCGGCCCTCTCTCTGGACCCTCCGGGCGTCATCGTCGTCGCCGCTCTCCGCAGACGAGTCCGAAACTCGCCGGGCCGCTCGCACCGAGCTCTCTGCCTTTGCGGGCTTCGGGCGCCAGTCCTGAAGCTCGTGCACCCCGGCAGTAGTGGCCTCCGCGGCCTGTGCCGTGTCGAGGACTTGTTGCCACGTGGGAGGCGGCTCCCTTTTCATCAGCGCACGCTGAGTCTCTGTGTCCCTCAGACCGCAGAGCAGGCAGTCCCGGAGGGTGATGTCGGGGAGCTCCCACTTGCACGGGCCGGCGGCCAACCGCAGGGCCGCGGCGAACTCCTCGACCGATTCCCCGGGTGCCTGGACTCGCCTCCAGAACGCGCTCCGAGCGGGGAACATCGCTATTGCTGGCCGGAGATGGGCGCGCAACGCCGCCAGGAGCTCCGTAGCTTTGAAGTCGCCCACCTTCCTTGGCGCGATCAGGTCCACCAAGGTCCTCTTGGTCTCGTGTCCGAGCATGCGGACGAAAATGGCCCTCTTTTTGGCCTCATCGGAGACTTCGAGCTCCACCAGCGCTGCGTTGAAGTCTATCTCAAACAGCTCCAGGTCTCCCGGCTTCTTGATCTCGTAGCCGGCGCATGTCTTGGTCCCGTGGGCAGCCATATCCCACCTTCGTCGCCAATTTAGTGTATGGGACCAAAGACAGCCGGACAACCGAAAGGTTGGTTTAACACAGGTTTATTTCATGAGGTTCCAGTGAAGCATGAGGTAATGGCGGTGATACATCTCAATATATACAGTAGCTCTCTACATTTGAATCTTGTAGCACGGTAGCTCATTGGCTGCTACCGGCGTGGCCTCGCCCAGGCACGCCTCTTTCTTCAGCTGCTGAATGCGGGGAAGGTTTTCCCGCGGCTGTCCGTGATTGAGCAATGTGAACCATGTGAGACTGAACGCTCGCAGCTGCCCTCTATGGGCTGTCTGCTCGCGTTCCTTTACAGCTGGTATCGTTTGTATCTGGAGTGGTTACATTCTTGCCTTTACAGTATAATGAACATGCATACATACATACATAACAGAAGGGTTTTTGCTCTGAACCACATGACCCTCAAGAGATGTCTCATAGTTACTGTAAGTGCCTTTGATTACAAAGGCTACCTTGAGCTGCTTTGTGCCCTTGGGCAGGGTAGGGATGGAGTGAAAGGTCAGGGTTCAGACCAAATCACTACATTTCTTAGACATACCTGTACCTGTCAAGTATCCCGGATTGGCCGTGAAATCCCGTATTTTGGCGCACACTCATCCCCTTTCCTGGCGCTGTCCCATATTTAGAATGGCAGGGAAAGGGGTTACCGCGCACACGCACATGCGCAGAACCCATCTGTGCATGCATAAACGTGTTCTGCGCATATGCAAAAGAGAGACAAGAGTAAAACAACAAAGAGTTATGAAACAACTTTAGAACAAGTAAGGAAGCAAGGACTGTCTCTCCCAAAGAGAGTCTGCCTGCATCACTCAATCTTCACAGAGGGCGCAACTCCATCGAGAGAGACAAAGAAGGTCTCAATAAGCGCTTTACTTCCACTTCTGGGAATGACAAGGATGGTATGGGCCAGATGAATTGGTGTTGGGGGCCGGATCTGGCCTGTTTTGGCAACCCTGGGTTAGAAGAAAGATGGAAGACACTAGAAAAATGCAAGAGTTTTGCAAATTGCAGATGGTGGAGCCTGGATTTCTCATCAACATTCTTGAAAGAGACAGGGTGACTTCTCAAGAGCCCTGTGCATCTCCCCAGCCAAAAGCCAGTCATATCTGACTCTAGGGTTCAGTGCTCACCTCTGTTTATAGCCAAAGAGCAAGCGCTGTCTGCATCTGCAGACATTTCCATGGACATGTGGCAGCCATGACTAGATACACAGAACACTGTTTACCTTCCACCTTCCCTAATTGCAATTTCTTGCTTTTGAACTGCTATGTTGGCAGGAACTGGGACAGAGATGGGAGCTCACTCCGTCATGCAGCACTCAGGTCTCGAACTGCTGACCTGCCAACCTTCTAGTCGTCAAGTTCAGCATCAGATGAACGAGGTAGGTGGGTGGGTATGTTGGGGTTTTAAATTGTTTTTATGTATGTTTTAACTTGTTGTGAGCCGCCCTGAGTTGGGTTTACCTGATTGGGCGGCATAGAAATCTGAATTTAAAATAAATAAAATACAAAATAAATCTTAACCATTAAGCCACTGCAGTCCTAGGGATGTTGTGTATGCAAGCATATCAGCTGCCTCCGCACGCAACTCAGCTGCCAGCCATAGTGCAGCTGAGGAAGCTCAGCCCATGCAACCCCAATCACCTAATCAGCAGCTAGCGTGGGAAACCTCCCTGCTGCAGGTGAACTTTAGTCAGGTTAGGTGAACCTTAGGAAGGTACGCAGTACGTCCAAATGACGTCACTGCTACCGCAACCAATGGGCGCCTTTAGTGTAAGGGACCAAAGACAATGAAACAGCCGAAGGGTTGGCTTAACACAGGTTTATTGCATGATGATCCGGAGGAACATGTGGTAATGGCGGATGAGTAGCTCAATATATACAGCTGGCTATACATTTGAATGTGGCTCGTCGACAGACTATTGGTTGCTGCCTGCGTGACGTCGTGGGAGGTCACGCCCTTCTTGACCAGGTGAAGAGGTGGCGCGGAATCTTCCCGCGCTGCTGAACCAGGTGAATCTGAGCCATGAGAGCTGGACGCTCGCTATTGCCATCTAGTGGTCACTAGCTCGCGTCCCCTTATCAGGTTTACATTGATACAGCTGATGGTTATAATGTTGCACACAGAAAGGTTACATTGTTAACACATGGCAAAGGTACATTGTTAAAGGCACAGCTTTACAGAACACAACATCCCTCCCCCCTAGGATGAGACGAAGTCTCTCAGCCAAGATGGCTTGTTGCATGTGCATTTGGGCCGTGAAGAGGGCTGACCCCCCCCCGGGGGCGCTACTGCTTCTTTGTTCCCTGGTCCCTTGTCCTGAAATGGGAGAGGGAGACTTGTTAGTGGCTTGCCGCTGTCTGGCGGCCTTAGGGGAAGGGAAAAACTCCATTGTGGGCAGACCGGGGGCAGTCGGGGCTAACGAAAAACCCCTCTTCTCGCTTGGACGGGTGGGGGACCACTCCGAACCCCCCCCCGGTTCTGAAAATCAAAATCTAACTTAGTAGGGGTATCCGCATTTGTGGGGACATTCCGCGAGATATGTATGGGGTCGGGTTCCTCCTCCTCCTCAGAAAGATCCCCTAGGATATCTATGAGAATATCCCCCTCCCCCCTTGGTGGGGACCCGCGGCCCCCTTTCCCTCCCCCTTGGGCTGAACGGGTGGGGGAAAACCCTAACGCTGATTTTTCCTCTATTTGGTCTGTGCCCTGCTCATCGGAGACCCTGCGTCGGAGCTGATCCGCGTGCCGCCTCCACAGGAGCCCTGTGCTGGTTTCCACTCGGTATGACACGGGGCCGGTTTGCTCCACAACTACGCCCGGTACCCAGGCTGGGCCCGTGCTGGCGTAGTTCCTGCAATGCACGGGGGCGCCTACACTGAAAATCTTTGTAGCCTCTAGCCCGATGTTCCTTCCTTTGTCCTCTACCCTCGTGGGGTCTAGCCTAGTAAGGATGGTGGTCAGTTTCCTACGCATTAAGAGTTCTGCGGGGGAGTATCCTGACGCCAACGGGGTCACCCTGTACCCTAGCAGAAACTGGCACACTTGCAGGTTCAGATCCCCGGGGCCCATGCGCCGCAACGCGTCCTTCGTGGTGCGGACGAGGCGCTCTACTTGGCCATTGGTGGCCGGGTGAAACGGGGCGGAGGTGATGTGCCGAACGGCGTTGATCTCCATGAATGCCCTAAACTCGGAGGACGTGAAGCAACTAGCGTTGTCGCTAATTAATGTGTCGGGTATGCCGAACGTGGAAAAGAGCCTCCGCAAATGCCTAATGGTCTGGGCCGAGGAGGTGCTCGTGACTGGGATAACCTCCAACCATTTGGAGAAGGTGTCCACTACGAGAAGGAACAGGGTGCCTCTGAACGGGCCCGCAAAATCAACGTGCACCCGGGACCACGGCCCCTTAGCCGCGTCCCATTCCCTGTGGGGAAGGCGGGCCTCCTCTGGTCTGGAGCATTGGCAACTTTCACAAGTGCCGACCATGTGCTCGATGTCGGCGTCCAGCTGGGGCCACCAGAAGTAACTCCGGGCCAGCGCCTTGGATCGCACGATGCCGGGGTGGCTGACGTGCAGCAGTTTGAGCACCCGCGGCCGAAGGGAAGTGGGAATCACTACCCGCTGCCCCCACAAGAGGCACCCCCTCTCTAGGGACAGTTCTAGCTTTTTTCTGAAAAATGGAGCGAACTCCTCCGCTGGGGAGGACGCCGGCCACCCTTTCTGCACCCAGGAGCTAACTGCCGCTAACGTCTTGTCCTTCTCTGTCGCTTTGGCGATGTCGGCGGGCACTACGGGGGACGAATCCAGCACCTCTATCATGAGAACCTGATGGTCCCGCTCCCCCTTGCTCACCTGGCTGGGCGTGAGGGGAAGGGGAGACCTAGATAGAGCGTCCGCATGGCTGATCTCTTTCCCGGGCCGGTAGACCAATGCGTGCTGATACGCGTTGAGAAAAATGGCCCACCTGAGCATCCTCGGGGACAGGATCTATGGGGTGGGCTTATCTGCGGTAAAGATGCCTAGCAGGGGCTTGTGGTCCGTTACAATGGTGAAGGGGTGGCCGTACAGAAAATCGTGAAATTTTTTCGTCCCCGCGACTATTGCTAGTGCCTCCCTGTCTGTCTGTGCGTAGTTTCTCTCCGCTTGGGACAGGGACCTGGAGTAAAATGCTATCGGGGCCTCCCTTCTGTTTTCCAACACGTGGCACAGCACCGCCCCCACCCCCACTGGAGATGCATCACAGGTCAGAACTACTGGGCGTTTGGGGTTGAAGTGGGTCAGTATGGCGTCGGACGCCAGGAGGCTTTTTAGCTCGCTAAATGCCCTTTCTTGGTCCTCGCCCCACTTCCATGCCTGGTCTTTCTTTAGCAGTTTGTGTAGCGGTTCAGCCACCGCTGCCTTCCAGGGGAGGAAGGAGTGGTAAAAGTTGAGCAGCCCTAGGAACAACTGCAGCTCGGGCTTGGAGGTGGGGCGGGGGGCTTTCTTAATGGCTGCCACCTTGGACCTGGATGGTTTTATTCCCTCAGGAGTCACACAAAACCCTAGGAACTCAACCTCGGTTGCGAAGAAGACGCATTTGTCCTTTCGCAGTCTCAGCCCTGCTTTTTCGAATATTGTCAGGACCTTCCCCAACCTCTTGGCCAATTCGACCCGACTCCCCCCCGTTATTAACACGTCATCAAAATAAGGCAACACCCCCTCCAGTCCCTTCAGGAGGCGTTCCACGAGTGACTGGAAAATTCCAGGCGCCGAATTCACGCCAAACTGGAGGCGCGTCACCTGGAACGCCCCCTTATGGGTGACTATGGTCTGCGCAGCAGCTGCGGCAGGGGACACCGTAAGCTGCTGGTAGGCCTGTGCTAAGTCGAGCTTAGCGAAACACTTTCCCCCGTGTAACCTGGCCAGCAGATGGCTGACTACCGGCACCGGATATGCATTCGGGCGGATCGCCTTGTTGATGGTGCACTTGTAGTCGGCGCATATGCGGACCTCCCCATTGGCCTTTAGCGCGGTTACAATTGGAGTTTCCCACTCCGCGGAATCAACAGGCACAAGGATTCCCTGGCCCACCAATTTGTCCAGTTCCGCCTCTATCTTGTCCTTAAGTGCGAACGGCACCCGGCGTGGTTTAAGACGAATTGGGCGGACCTCCGGGTCCAGGTCGAATGTCACTGGGGGCCCCTTGAATTTCCCCAGTCCTTTTTTGAAAACTTCGGGGTGCGCCTCGCACACCTCCAGAATTGGATCAGTCCCAATGGCGTGCACCCCCCCAATAAACAAACCCAGGGGCTGGAACCATTGAGTCCCGAGGAGGCTGCAATCTCCCCCTTTGAGCACGACTAGGGGCAGGGACGCGGCGTGCTTCTTGAATTTAACCTGAAATTCTCCAACCCCCAACACTGGAATGCTGTTCTCTTGCACGTCCCGTAGTGTGGACCTCAATGCTTTGAGCTTGGGTCGCTTGTGGGGGGCAATTCCCAAAAACTCCCTCTGGGAAATGATTGAATATGAGGACCCCGAGTCAATTTCCATCCTAATGGGAGCCCCTTGGACTAGTACCTCAACAAAATAGCGGGGGTGTCCTGCAGACACGCTGAACACTGGGGCGTCGTCCTCTCTGCCGTCGGAGATGCGGCCCACGCCGTCCTGCTTCCGCGTGGCCTGGGCGCCGTCCTTGGGTCTCGTTGAGCAGTCTTGTCCCGCGGAACAGTCTGCGGAGCTCCTCTGGGTCTCGCGCTTCTTCCTGCACACCTTGGTGATGTGCCCGCGGCGGCCGCAGTTGTGGCACTCGGCCTTCCGGAACGGGCACTTTACGCGGTCGTGGGCCGCTCCACAGCCATCGCACGGCCGGCTCTCCTTCCGGACCCTCCGGACGTCCTCGTCGTCGCTGCTCTCTGTGGACGACCTCGAAGTTCGCCGGGCCGCCTGTACCGGAGTCTCTGCCTTGCTCGACTTCGGCCGCCAGTCCTGGAGTTCTTGGACCCCGGCCTTTGTAGCTTCTGCGGCCTGGGCCGCTCTGACGACCTCCTGCAACGTGGGAGGCGGCTCTTGGTTCATTAATGTGCGCTGGGTCTCGGCGTCGTTCAGGCCGCACAGCACACAGTCCCGGAGGGTGATTTCGGCATTCTCCCATTTGCACGGGCCGGCCGCCAGCCGCAGGGCCGCCACGAATGCGGCGACCGTCTCCCCGGTCGCTTGGACTCGCCTCCAGAACGCACTCCGAGCGGGAAACATCGCCGTGGCGGGCCGGACGTGCTCACGCAGCATCTGCATGAGTTCCTTGGCCTTGAATTCGCTCACCCTCCTCGGTGCAATCAGGTCCACCAAGGTCCTTTTGGTTTCTTGTCCGAGCATCCTGGTGAAGATGGCCCTTTTCTTTGCCTCTTCCGTGACTTCGGACTCAATCAGTGCTGCCTGGAAGTCCATCTCGAAGATCTCCCAGTCGCCCGGTTTCCTGATTTCGAAACCGGCGCATGTCTTGGTCCCGTGGGCTGCCATTATCCCACCTTCGTCGCCAATTTAGTGTAAGGGACCAAAGACAATGAAACAGCCGAAGGGTTGGCTTAACACAGGTTTATTGCATGATGATCCGGAGGAACATGTGGTAATGGCAGATGAGTAGCTCAATATATACAGCTGGCTATACATTTGAATGTGGCTCGTCGACAGACTATTGGTTGCTGCCTGCGTGACGTCGTGGGAGGTCACGCCCTTCTTGACCAGGTGAAGAGGTGGCGGGGAATCTTCCCGCGCTGCTGAACCAGGTGAATCTGAGCCATGAGAGCTGGACGCTCGCTATTGCCATCTAGTGGTCACTAGCTCGCGTCCCCTTATCAGGTTTACATTGATACAGCTGATGGTTATAATGTTGCACACAGAAAGGTTACATTGTTAACACATGGCAAAGGTACATTGTTAAAGGCACAGCTTTACAGAACACAACAGCACCCTTGGGGCGAAATTCAAATGCAATGTATAATATATAAGGAGGTGCGTCTCCACCGTTTTGCTATGTACAGTTGCCCATGCTGCAATAAAGAAGTGTTTGGCCAGCCTGCTGGCTCCATGTGCAATCAATCTGCCTACATCAAAGTCCTTGAACCCAGATTCGAAGTGTCAAAATCCAGCCTCTAGTAGCAATTGGAAAAGAAGAGATGAAGCTTCACCTTGGACTGTATCATGGAGTTTAAGCCTGCCTAGTTAGTAGAACTACCACGTAATGACTATTTAAACATTTTTTAAATTCTCAAGAACACCAAAACCAATATCTCAGAGTGATGTCAGAAGAAGTGGCCATCCAGATTTTAAGGAGAAACTCCAGCCTCCCTCCTTAGATCATTTCAGAAGTTTCTGCTAAAACTTTCCCCTTCTTTTGCTATTTCCTCCCTGACTCGATGCTTCTAATTTTGGGAGGCTCAGACCGTCTCCTCCGGAGGCTGTGAGTCAAGCCCTGAACTGTGTGTTCCAGAGAAAGCCACAGGGCAGCCATCTATTCCTCCACCCCGTGGACTCCTTAGCAAGGAAAGGGGAAGAATCACGCCGTCAGCAAGCGTGTTAATGCCTGGGAACAAGGAGATAAGCAGTCAGCAGGCGGCTAGGGAAGCGCTGCGAAAGCAGAGAAAAGAGGAGAAGTGCTTTGAAGCAGAAAAAGTGGGGACAGGTAAAGAGCTGCTTATCTTTTGCAAGAATTATGCGGCTTGGATTCACATCAGTGAACTTTGCCGTTGTCCGTTTGGCCATTCTCCAGAATCTTGACTCAAGGCTACCAAGCCTGAACTTGAACAGATTATAACCGAGCATGGAGGAGCAGATTCTACTGACAGCGTCAGAGCTCAGAAAGTACAATTCCTCAGGTGCAAAAGCCACAGAGGGTGTTACAGGGGAGGAAGGGGATTCCTAGGCTCAGAGGTCAAAGCCAGGTTGGGATCAGGGAGGCACAAGGACCCCTCAAAGGACGAGCAGCAACACAAAGGTTTCAGTGCAAACCCTCTTGAGACAGGACAGGCACCAGGTTGGAGAACCCAAGAGTCACAGTGTGGAGGCAACGGTCATTACTAACAAATGCTGGATACTCCCGGAGTAGAGAGGTGTGACGGCTGGGGTGTGTGATCAAGCAGGAAAAGGTAACACTCCCACGAAGGAATTATAAAAATGCAAGTGCTTTAATAAAAGGAATAATTCACATATATGTCCTCGTCAAGGTGTGGTGATGGTGAGTTCAACACGCAATAAACTGAATCATAAGCAACAGAAATAACTATAGTCCTGTGCGCGGAGCTCACTCATACTACAAAAACACACACGTGAGACGTACCCTGGAACATGTATAACAAACTGGGACCCTTAAAAGTAAAACTGTATCCTCACTGCGCCCGGTGAATACAGACGGGATTGCGAACGGTTGTACAAATGAAATGCAATGCAATATCCAAAAGTCCGTAGTCATATAATCATCTGTACAGCTAGAAAACCTGGCGCTGGTGATAAAGGGTGGAATCCTTCTCTCGATAAGGGTACCCAGATGGCGAGCATCAATGTGCGATGGTAGAAGATAAAGTTGACAAAGTCACGATGCCCTTCCGGTATATGGACATTTCGAATTTCTTCCTCAAGTTTCTACAATCGCATAAATGTACACAATGTAAAAGCTATCAATAATGGGTAATATCATACAACGCGAATACATGTGAACCCATAAGAACAACAATTGCATGCACTAGCAATACATATAGTAAAAACAGCTTACATACCTAATGATTTCTTATTTGCGCGTAAAGCACCTCTGTTGTCATGTTTCTTCTAGTGTGCACGCGTTAGCTCTTACATACCACGTACTTCCTATAAATACCTGAAGCTAAGGGGATGCGGGACATGTGAATGTAATGACTAAATCAGAGCAGGTGATTCCTAATATAATCTTAAAGCAGCAAGAATCCGTTTAGTTAACCGTGTGTTGTTCTATCTTACAAAAATGCCGAAAGGTCCCATTCTGTATTGAGCCCGTGTGGGGCCAAAGTATTGAAACGGTGGATGTAATATGCTTCTTTTTGAAGTAGAAATCGATCGACATCAGTCATGCAGTATTTGCTATGTCTGAATGTTTCTAAAACCACTGCCTTGATGTCCTTAACAGTATGCTTTGCTTGTAGAAAGTGGTTGACAAGTGGAGCATTGGGGATCTTATTTCTTATGCGAGAAACATGTTCGCTCAGGCGCACCTTGAGCGGTCGCCTGGACTGTCCCACATATGCCAACTGACATTTGCATATTAACATGTACACGATTTCTTTTGAATTGCAATTGGTGACCTCCGTCAGGTTGAGGACAAAATCGCTGCTGGGTACCTTTATTCTATTAGTGGTCCACATGTGGCCACAGTATTTACAATGGCCACAGGAGTGATGACCACTAGTGCAAGGCTGATGGACTACGTTGGATTTTATAAGATCAGTCTTTGAGATGAGGTTAGCTATAGTTCTGGTTCTTCTGAACCCGATAGTGGGTTTATGTTGGCAGCCCGGCACGGAGTCCAGGATGTGCCAATGCTTCAAAATTATCTGTTTAATGCGCTGGGCCATGGGTGTGTAGTCTACTGACCAGAATACCCCTGGTCTTATGTGTTGCTCCCCAGTATTGTAATTTAACAAAGAGTTCCTGTTCCGCAGATCTGTCCTATGTTTGGCAGATCTAATCACATGGTGAGGGTATCCCCTACGATGGAGGGCAGTAGTTATTTTGTCCACTGCTTCTATATAGTCATGGGATCGAGACGAGTTCCTTTTAGCCCTGATTAATAAACTGTAAGGGATGTTGGCCTTTAAGTGATGGGGATGAAAGGAGCTGTATTGCAAGTAGGCGAAACGGTCGGTAGGTTTGTGATAGAGTTTTGTTTTTAAGAGGTTATTGTCAATAAAAACGGTTAGATCTAGGAAAGAGATAGAGTGAGCGTCTGTGACAAATGTGAATTTGAGCTGCTGATGTTGTGCATTGATCCAACTACAAAAATTGTCAATGGCTGTATGATCCTTGAAAAGAAAAAAGAGATCATCAATGTATCTCTTGTAACATAGGATATTTGAAAAAAATGGATTGACCCGTGGATCCAGTATAAACGTCTTATCAAAATGGCACATGAAGATGTTGGCCACTGAGGGCGCAAAATTCGATCCCATGGACACTCCCTGAGTTTGTAAGAAAAAAGAGTGTTCGAATCTAAAAAAATTATTCTCGAAACATATGTCCAGTAAATCCAGCAAGAATGCCGATGAGGGATGAGTATTAGTCCTGCTGTCTAAGTGGTGGGCAATCAGTGTGCGGGCTTCCTCAAGCGGAATATTTGTATAAAGAGATGTGACATCTAATGTGAGGAGCACCGCATCTTGTGGCACTGGAAAATTTTCCATCAACTGGATAAAATGTGTCGAGTCCTGGATGTACGAAGGGGAGTGGATGGCAAAAGTTCTTATATGGTGGTCTATAAATTTGGCCACTGGTTCTAATAGGGAATTGTTAGCGGATAATATTGGTCTACATGGAATGACCAAGTCATCCTTTGATAATTTATGCACCTTAGGTAGTAGGTAGAAAATCGGAACTCGTGGGAATTTATTGAGCAAGAAACGGTAAGTTTTATCGTTAATATCCTCCATGGCCAAGGCTCCCTGTAATACTACTGTAAGTATATTGGTGACATGTGCAGTCGGATTCTGTTCCAACCTCCGATAACACTCAGTATTAGATAATTGTGAATAAGCAGCTGCCAAATAATCTTTTTTATTAAGAAGAACTATGCCTCCTCCCTTGTCTGCTGACTTGATTATGATGTTTGGGTCGTCACCTAAGTTTTTCAATAATTTGATATCCTTAAGGGAGAGATTGAACTATAGCTAACCTCATCTCAAAGACTGATCTTATAAAATCCAACGTAGTCCATCAGCCTTGCACTAGTGGTCATCACTCCTGTGGCCATTGTAAATACTGTGGCCACATGTGGACCACTAATAGAATAAAGGTACCCAGCAGCGATTTTGTCCTCAACCTGACGGAGGTCACCAATTGCAATTCAAAAGAAATCGTGTACATGTTAATATGCAAATGTCAGTTGGCATATGTGGGACAGTCCAGGCGACCGCTCAAGGTGCGCCTGAGCGAACATGTTTCTCGCATAAGAAATAAGATCCCCAATGCTCCACTTGTCAACCACTTTCTACAAGCAAAGCATACTGTTAAGGACATCAAGGCAGTGGTTTTAGAAACATTCAGACATAGCAAATACTGCATGACTGATGTCGATCGATTTCTACTTCAAAAAGAAGCATATTACATCCACCGTTTCAATACTTTGGCCCCACACGGGCTCAATACAGAATGGGACCTTTCGGCATTTTTGTAAGATAGAACAACACACGGTTAACTAAACGGATTCTTGCTGCTTTAAGATTATATTAGGAATCACCTGCTCTGATTTAGTCATTACATTCACATGTCCCGCATCCCCTTAGCTTCAGGTATTTATAGGAAGTACGTGGTATGTAAGAGCTAACGCGTGCACACTAGAAGAAACATGACAACAGAGGTGCTTTACGCGCAAATAAGAAATCATTAGGTATGTAAGCTGTTTTTACTATATGTATTGCTAGTGCATGCAATTGTTGTTCTTATGGGTTCACATGTATTCGCGTTGTATGATATTACCCATTATTGATAGCTTTTACATTGTGTACATTTATGCGATTGTAGAAACTTGAGGAAGAAATTCGAAATGTCCATATACCGGAAGGGCATCGTGACTTTGTCAACTTTATCTTCTACCATCGCACATTGATGCTCGCCATCTGGGTACCCTTATCGAGAGAAGGATTCCACCCTTTATCACCAGCGCCAGGTTTTCTAGCTGTACAGATGATTATATGACTACGGACTTTTGGATATTGCATTGCATTTCATTTGTACAACCGTTCGCAATCCCGTCTGTATTCACCGGGCGCAGTGAGGATACAGTTTTACTTTTAAGGGTCCCAGTTTGTTATACATGTTCCAGGGTACGTCTCACGTGTGTGTTTTTGTAGTATGAGTGAGCTCCGCGCACAGGACTATAGTTATTTCTGTTGCTTATGATTCAGTTTATTGCGTGTTGAACTCACCATCACCACACCTTGACGAGGACATATATGTGAATTATTCCTTTTATTAAAGCACTTGCATTTTTATAATTCCTTCGTGGGAGTGTTACCTTTTCCTGCTGGATACTCCCGGAGGCCTGTAAAGTGGAAGGGTATGGTAGAGAAGGGAAGGCCAGTTGGCCACACTTTGCCTTCCCTATTGCCCCCCACCTGTCAGCATTATTAAATAACTTCTTGTGCCATATCCGATTCCGAAAAAAGTATAGGCGATCATCATGGCGATCAACCATGAAGATTGTCCTGAAAAGATAATGCAGTGCCTTTCCATCTGCCTTCCACATCGCAGCCATAGTACCATGGATCTAATTCCATGAGTCACTTTCAGGTCCAGAGCCATTTTGTCACGCAAAGTCCTCCTCCACAGCCCCAGGCCAGGATGGCCGAAGCTGGTGCCCTCCA
This sequence comes from Bradypodion pumilum, assembly GCA_035047305.1. Classification (NCBI taxonomy): domain Eukaryota; kingdom Metazoa; phylum Chordata; class Lepidosauria; order Squamata; family Chamaeleonidae; genus Bradypodion; species Bradypodion pumilum. The sequence continues at coordinate 2,753,337 of JAWDJD010000003.1, forward strand.
TCCAGAGGGATTCAAGTGGGACCATTTAATCCCCTTGGGGACCCTCGCTCTTCCCAGTGGACTTCATCACCCAAGGCCATGAGTCCTCCCCAGGGTTGTGTCAGGCTAGTTAACTGCCGTCCGATGATGAGCATTGAGTTCCTGGCAGTAGGGTCTACTCTATTACTACAGCAGGATAACCTGGCCAGGCTGGTCAGGAACAGAACAGAAAGGCATAAAGATCAAATTCCTCGAGCAAAGCCATTAATGTTTTTTTAAAAATTAAGGTCCAAGATTTCACTTTTGCTACATGCACGTATATTTTTCATGATTAATTCGTGCTGGGCGCACATTTCTCTTTCTCCTCTCTGTCAAATGTGATAGCAATTTAGAAAGCATAACAGATGTAGCATTATATAAATGAATGCTCCAAACCCAAAAATCCAAAACTGACACTGCAGCCCCCAAACCTGCCAATTTAGAAGCACAAAATGAGCCCTGGAGGTGGATTCTGGCAGAAGTCACAGGCAAAAACTGGGATGGAGCCAGGCTCTACCTTCTGTTTATGCAAGGTGCTCCTGCCGGATTTGGGGATCACCCCTCCGATCACCTCAACCACCAGGACCCTTGATCTTCATGGGCCTGAAGGCTTGTGCCATGCCAAGAGGGGAGAGTCAAGGAAGCCCCTTTCTGTCAGCTGGTTTGTACCCATGCACACAGAGTAGGCAATAGCAATTACACTTATCTACCCCTCTCCATAGTGCTTAGTGCACTCTCTTGGCAGTTCACAGGTTAATTAGCATTTTGTCCCCAACAAGGCTGATCAACCATTATCCCCGTCAGGATTGAACTTACAATGTTTTGGCTGCAGTACAGCAGTTTTAACCACTGCCCCGTCAGGGCTCTTAAGTGCATGGACCAGCTTTTGCTTCTTTAGCCAAAATTGCGTTTGGAAATGGGAGTCTCCGGTCTTCCACCCTGCCTTGCCTTGATCTGTTTCACGTGATATTTGCAGTGTAAAGAATGCAAGCCCACCCCCACCCCCATGATCTGACTTGGGGCAGAAGGGCAAAGTGAAGGTGAAATCTATTGTACAGTCTATTGCTTTTCTCCACCTGCAGATCAGGATATTCCCTGAAACCACCTGCTCAGAGCCAAAGCTGATGTATGCAGCGTGGATGGTTGAGATCCCTATTTATAGTTTGTGATTTTCCTGATGCTGTTGTTCCTTTTACTAACTTTGGCTTTGGTATTCAAGAAGTGTCTTGTCAAGCATCACACAGGTATTTGGGCGCTGAACAATGCTGAAATTTTATTATTATTATTATTATTATTATTATTATTATTATTATTATTATTATTATTATTATTATTATTATTATTATTATTATTATTATTATTATTATTATTATTATTATTATTATTATTATTATTATTATTATTATTTACAATGCTGTAATCGGTTCCCTTGCCATATAACATCCAAGTCAACCCTTGCCTCTCAGTTTGGACAGTGGAAAGCACACGCTGGAGTCTTGCTTGGATTAGGCTTCAAATGGTTAATGCGGTAACACTGTCCTAATTCTTCTTCAAGTGCTCCAGTAAGTTTCCCAGAGACCTTACCCAAAGCTTGATCTTTGTGCTGCAGCCACTGCTGTGTCGTCTATCTGCATAGAATTTTGTATTGAGGGTGGAGTGGGTTGTCTCTGGCAGACAGAGTGGGAGGGAACATCCAGGTCCAAGGCAGGCAGTGGTAAGTCCCTCTCTGGTCCCACGGGCTGGAAGCTGGGCTGATCATTCAGTTGCAATGAGACGCACAAGGGTGGAGGCCATGGAAAAGCCACTGTAAGCATCCCTGGTGGCTTAATGCTGAGAGGCAGCTGCTGCGTTTCCTGGACAGGTTCTGTACCTCCCTTCTCTAAAGGTAAAGGTCAGCACATGAGACCACATGAGAGGTCTCTCAGACTCTTTCTACTTTTCTTCGGCTGCTCTTTCTTTTTTGCATTTCTCGACCACTCAGAACTCGGACTCTTTGCTGCTTACGTGAAAGAGAGGGAACTTTCCTTCTGCATCCCATCGTCCTCTCCCTCTTTCAGTCTTCTTCCTGGGCCAACAGAAGTGGACCCATCTTTAGCATTTTTGTTTTTCTGCCTCACCGTACGGGCACATTTTACTTCCGCTTCTGGGAGCGACGAGGGTGGCGCGGGCCAGGTGAATTGCAGTAAACCCATTCACCTGGATTCACAGGGTGCTTGGGCTTCTGGGAATTGAAGTCCAAGAACATCTGGAGTGCCAAGGTTCACCATCACAGTGCTGGGCTCTTATTCTTGCATGCTGCACCGCTGTTTTATCCCGATTCAGCCCATTAGCTTCTGCTCTACCTGGCAAGAGGTTCTGCACGACCACAGGCAAAGGCTTTCACTGAGCATCCTTTTTATCTGTAGACTTGGCTTCACAACACATACCTGTAGTGTGGGCAGCTCAATCAGGTCCCTTTGGGGATTTGCATGGGAGAGCGCTATTCATTCATTCATTCATTCATTGCATTTTTATATTACCCATTTGGGATACTTCCCACTCTGGGCAGTGCACATACACATTCATTCATTCATTCATTCATTGCATTTTTATACTAGCCATTTGGGATACTTCTCACTCTGGGCGGTGCACCTACACATTACAAAATAACATAATAAAACACACAACAAAATAAAAATAAAGCAACCAAATAAGTACATTCTAAAATAAAATAAAATAACTGGTGTCTGTGGGCACAGAGGGTCAAATGTCTTCCATTCTGCACCCTACAAACATGACCAAAATGAGCAGCCTCGCCGTGGGGCTATCAGATGTGAACATTTTTCTGTGTTTTCACCTTTATCTAGTCCTTTGCAACTTCCTGGTGGCTCAGTGGGTAAAAGCACTGTGCTTGGAGACCAAAAGGTTGGGGTTCGATTCCCTGAGAACTGCATGATGGGGGACATGAAAGGAGCCTCATTCGGGTGTCCCCTGCAAACATCCTTTCAACCCAGAGTAATCTCTGACACTGTTGTGTTCTGTAAAGCTGTGCCTTTAACAATGTACCTTTGCCATGTGTTAACAATGTAACCCTTCTGTGTGCAACATTATAACCATCAGCTGTATCAATGTAAACCTGATAAGGGGACGCGAGCTAGTGACCACTAGATGGCAATAGCGAGCGTCCAGCTCTCATGGCTCAGATTCACCTGGTTCAGCAGCGCGGGAAGATTCCCCACGACCTCTTCACCTGGTCAAGAAGGGCGTGACCTTCTACGACGTCACGCAGGCAGCAACCAATAGTCTGTCGACGAGCCACATTCAAATGTATAGCCAGCTGTATATATTGAGCTACTCATCCGCCATTACCACATGTTCCTCCGGATCATCATGCAATAAACCTGTGTTAAGCCAACCCTTCGGCTGTTTCATTGTCTTTGGTCCCTTACACTAAATTGGCGACAAAGGTGGGATATGGCAGCCCACGGGACCAAGACATGTGCCGGTTTCGTAATCAGGAAACCGGGCGACTGGGAGATCTTCGAGATGGACTTCCAGGCAGCACTGATCGAGTCTGAAGTCACGGAAGAGGCAAAGAAAAGGGCCATCTTCACCAGGATGCTCGGACAAGAAACCAAAAGGACCTTGGTGGACCTGATTGCACCGAGGAGGGTGAGCGAATTCAAGGCCAAGGAACTCATGCAAATGCTGCATGAGCACGTCCGGCCCGCCACGGCGATGTTTCCCGCTCGGAGTGCGTTCTGGAGGCGAGTCCAAGCACCCGGGGAGACGGTCGCCGCATTCGTGGCGGCCCTGCGGCTGGCGGCCGGCCCGTGCAAATGGGAGAATGCCGACATCACCCTCCGGGACTGTGTGCTGTGCGGCCTGAACGACGCCGAGACCCAGCGCACATTAATGAACCAAGAGCCGCCTCCCACGTTGCAGGAGGTCGTCAGATTACTCTGGGCCGCAGAAGCTACGAAGGCCGGGGTCCAAGAACTCCAGGACTGGCGGCCAAAGTCGAGCAAGGCAGAGGCTCCGGTACAGGCGGCCCGGCGAACTGCGAGGTCGTCCACAGAGAGCAGCGACGACGAGGACGTCCGGAGGGTCCGGAAGGAGAGCCGGCGATGCGACGGCTGTGGAGCGGCCCACGACCGCGTAAAGTGTCCGTTCCGGAAGGCCGAGTGCCACAACTGCGGCCGCCGCGGGCACATCGCCAAGGTGTAGGAAGAAGCGCGAGACCCGGAGGAGCTCCGCAGACCGCTCCGCGGGACAAGACCGCTCAACGAGACCCAAGGACGGCGCCCAGGCCACGCGGAAGCAGGACGGCGTGGGCCGCATCTCCGACGGCAGCGAGGACGACGCCCCAGTGTTCAGCGTGTCTACAGGACACCCCCGCTACTTTGTTGAGGTACTAGTCCAAGGGGTTCCCATTAGGATGGAAATTGACTCGGGGTCCTCATATTCTATCATTTCCCAGAGGGAGTTTTTGGGAATTGCCCCCCACAAGCGACCCAAGCTCAAAGCGTTGAGGTCCACACTACGGGACGTGCAAGGGAACAGCATTCCAGTGTTGGGGGTTGGAGAATTTCAGGTTCAATTCAAGAAGCACGCCGCGTCCCTCCCCCTAGTCGTGCTCAAAGGGGGAGATTGCAGCCTCCTCGGGACTCAATGGTTCCAGCCCCTGGGTTTGTTTATTGGGGGGGTGCACGCCGTTGGGATGCACGCCGTTGGGTCTGACCCGATTCAGGAGGTGTGCGAGGCACACCCCGAAGTCTTCAAAAAGGGACTGGGGAAATTCAAGGGGCCCCCAGTGACTTTCGACCTGGACCCGGAGGTCCGCCCAATTCGCCTTAAACCACGCCGGGTGCCGTTCGCACTCAAGGACAAGACAGAGGCGGAACTGGACAAATTGGTGGGCCAGGGAATCCTTGTGCCTGTTGATTCTGCGGAGTGGGAAACTCCAATTGTAACCGCACTAAAGGCCAATGGGGAGGTCCGCATATGCGCCGACTACAAGTGCACCATCAACAAGGCGATCCGCCCGAATGCATATCCGGTGCTGGTAGTCAGCCATCTGCTGGCCAGGTTACACGGGGGGAAGTGTTTCGCTAAGCTCGACTTAGCACAGGCCTACCAGCAGCTTACGGTGTCCCCTGCCGCAGCTGCTGCGCAGACCATAGTCACCCATAAGGGGGCGTTCCAGGTGACGCGCCTCCAGTTCGGCGTGAATTCGGCGCCAGGAATTTTCCAGTCACTCGTGGAACGCCTCCTGAAGGGACTGGAGGGGGTGTTGCCTTATTTTGATGACGTGTTAATAACGGGGGGGGGAGTCGGGTTGAATTGGCCAAGAGGTTGGGGAAGGTCCTGACAATATTCGAAAAGGCGGGGCTGAGACTGCGAAAGGACAAATGCGTCTTCTTCGCAACCGAGGTTGAGTTCCTAGGGTTTTGTGTGACTCCTGAGGGAATAAAACCATCCAAGTCCAAGGTGGCAGCCATTAAGAAAGCCCCCCGCCCCACCTCCAAGCCCGAGCTGCAGTCGTTCCTAGGGCTGCTCAACTTTTACCACTCCTTCCTCCCCCGGAAGGCAGCGGTGGCTGAACCGCTACACAAACTGCTAAAGAAAGACCAGGCATGGAAGTGGGGCGATGACCAAGAAAGGGCATTTAGCGAGCTAAAAAGCCTCCTAGCGTCCGATGCCATACTGACCCACTTCAACCCCAAACGCCCAGTAGTTCTGACCTGTGATGCATCTCCATTGGGGGTGGGGGCAGTGCTGTGCCACGTGTTGGAAAACGGAAGGGAGGCCCCGATAGCATTTTACTCCAGGTCCCTGTCCCAAGCGGAGAGAAACTACGCACAGACTGACAGGGAGGCACTAGCAATAGTCAAGGGGACGAAAAAATTTCACGATTTTCTGTACGGCCGCCCCTTCACCATTGTAACGGACCACAAGCCCCTGCTAGGCATCTTTACCGCAGATAAGCCCACCCCTCAGATCCTGTCCCCGAGGATGCTCAGGTGGGCCATTTTTCTCAACGCGTATCAGCACGCGTTGGTCTACCGGCCCGGGAAAGAGATCAGCCATGCGGACGCTCTATCTAGGTCTCCCCTTCCCCTAACGCCCAGCCAGGTGAGCAAGGGGGAGCGGGACCATCAGGTTCTCATGATAGAGGTGCTGGATTCGCCCCCCGTAGTGCCCGCCGACATTGCCAAAGCGACAGAGAAGGACAAGACGTTAGCGGCAGTCAGCTCCTGGGTGCAGAAAGGGTGGCCGGCGTCCTCCCCAGCGGAGGAGTTCGCCCCATTTTTCAGAAAAAAGCTAGAACTGTCCCTAGAGAGGGGGTGCCTCTTGTGGGGGCAGCGGGTGGTGATTCCCACTTCCCTTCGGCCGCGGGTGCTCAAACTGCTGCACGTCAGCCACCCCGGCATCGTGCGATCCAAGGCGCTGGCCCGGAGTTACTTCTGGTGGCCCCAGCTGGACGCCGACATCGAGCACATGGTCGGCACTTGTGAAAGTTGCCAATGCTCCAGACCAGAGGAGGCCCGCCTTCCCCACAGGGAATGGGACGCGGCTAAGGGGCCGTGGTCCCGGGTGCACGTTGATTTCGCGGGCCCGTTCAGAGGCACCCTGTTCCTTCTCATAGTGGACGCCTTCTCCAAGTGGTTGGAGGTTATCCCAGTCACGAGCACCTCCTCGGCCCAGACCATTAGGCATTTGCGGAGGCTCTTTTCCACGTTCGGCATACCCGACACACTAATTAGCGACAACGCTAGTTGCTTCACGTCCTCCGAGTTTAGGGCATTCATGGAGATCAACGCCGTTCGGCACGTCACCTCCGCCCCGTTTCACCCGGCCACCAATGGCCAAGTAGAGCGCCTCGTCCGCACCACGAAGGACGCGTTGCGGCGCATGGGCCCCGGAGATCTGAACCTGCAAGTGTGCCAGTTTCTGCTAGGGTACAGGGTGACCCCGTTGGCGTCTGGATACTCCCCCGCAGAACTCTGAATGCGTAGGAAACTGACCACCATCCTTACTAGGCTAGACCCCACGAGGGTAGAGGACAAAGGAAGGAACATCGGGCTGGAGGCTACAAAGAGTTTCAGTGTAGGCGCCCCCGTGCATTGCAGGAATTACGCCAGCACGGGCCCAGCCTGGGTACCGGGCGTAGTTGTGGAGCAAACCGGCCCCGTGTCGTACCGCGTGGAAACCAGCACAGGGCTCCTGTGGAGGCGGCACGCGGATCAGCTCCGACGCAGGGTCCCCGACGAGCAGGGCACAGTCCAAATAGAGGAAAAATCAGCGTTAGGGTTCTCCCCCACCCGTTCAGCCCAAGGGGGAGGGAAAGGGGGCCGCGGGTCCCCACCAAGGGGGGAAGGGAATATTCTCGTAGATATCCTAGGGGATCTTTCTGAGGAGGAGGAGGAACCCGACCCCATACATATCTCGCGGAAGTCCCCCACAAATGCGGATATCCCTACTAAGTTAGATTTTGATTTTCAGAACCGGGGGGGTTTTTCGGAGTGGTCCCCCACCCGTCCAAGCGAGAAGAGGGGTTTTTCGTTAGCCCCGACTGCCCCCGGTCTGCCCACAATGGAGTTTTTCCCTTCTCCTAAGGCCGCCAGACAGCGGCAAGCCACTAACAAGTCTCCCTCTCCCATTTCAGGACAAGGGACCAGGGAACAAAGAAGCAGTAGCGCCCCCGGGGGGGGGGTCAGCCCTCTTCACGGCCCAAACGCACATGTAACAAGCCATCTTGGCTGAGAGACTTCGTCTCATCCTAGGGGGGAGGGATGTTGTGTTCTGTAAAGCTGTGCCTTTAACAATGTACCTTTGCCATGTGTTAACAATGTAACCTTTCTGTGTGCAACATTATAACCATCAGCTGTATCAATGTAAACCTGATAAGGGGACGCGAGCTAGTGACCACTAGATGGCAATAGCGAGCGTCCAGCTCTCATGGCTCAGATTCACCTGGTTCAGCAGCGCGGGAAGATTCCCCGCGACCTCTTCACCTGGTCAAGAAGGGCGTGACCTTCTACTACGTCACGCAGGCAGCAACCAATAGTCTGTCGACGAGCCACATTCAAATGTATAGCCAGCTGTATATATTGAGCTACTCATCCGCCATTACCACATGTTCCTCCGGATCATCATGCAATAAACCTGTGTTAAGCCAACCCTTCAGCTGTTTCATTGTCTTTGGTCCCTTACACTAAAGACACAAAAACTCACCTTTAGGATGTGGCAAATGAAACTACAGTCTGAATGGATGAGCACTGAAGTCTTAAGCCAGAATGACTCTTTCACAGAAATCTCCTTCTTACGAAAGGATTAAGTTAACCTTAGAATTATGAATTCCAGATAGGAAGGGATCAAACTTTAGTTGACACTTTAAAAACTCCAAGAAAGCTTTAAAAACCCAGCATGTATATATATATATATATTGCATTCAGGAACTCATACCATGGTTTAAAAGTAAGCTGAGACTCTCCCTTGAGTATGATTTGTGGCAAAGCCAATTTCTTGCTGTCCAGAGAGGTGAGAGCGTTAAGGTTTACTTGCCATTTTCACTTACTGTGGCTGCTCAGGTATATGTGAGGAGACTTTTAAAAACCTGCATTTTCATGCAAACCAAGCCAGCTTGGCCTTCTCAGACTAATAAACAAATGTTCATGCATTTCATTTTCACAGTAAATGCACATTTTAGGTTAGCCTGCACATTAAAATGTGTACCTTAGGATTAAATATGTACATAAATGTGCATTTTGTGAGGGGGAAAGTGTTTTAAATAATGTTAATATTATTAACATTAACATTAATTATTAACATTAATTATTAACAGTAGACCAGTTCTATGAGGACCTACAACATCTTATAGAACAGACACCAAGAAACGATGTCCACATTATCTTAGGAGACTGGAATGCAAAAGTAGGAAATCAAAAAGTGGACGGAATAACAGGCAAGTTTGGTCTGGGAACACAAAACGAAGCAGGGCAAAGACTGATAGAGTTCTGCCAAGATAACACACTAGTCATAGCAAACACCCTTTCCCAGCAACACAAGAGGAGACTCTACACATGGACATCACCAGATGGCCAACATCGAAACCAAATTGACTACATACTCTGCAGCCAAAGATGGAGAACCTCCATACAGTCAGCAAAAACAAGACCTGGAGCGGACTGTGGCTCAGATCACAATCTACTGATTGCAAAATTCAGTCTCAGACTGAAGAAAATAGGGAAAACTAATAGGCTGGATAGATATGCTCTAGACAACATACCCAAGGAATACAAGGTGAGGAACAGATTCAATGGTCTGGACCAGATAGACAGAGTACCAGAGGAATTATGGACAGAGATGAGAGACATTATGCAGGAGGCAGCAAGGAAAACTATACCAAAAGAAAAGAAGCGCAAGAAAGCAAAGTGGTTGTCGGATGAGGCTCTTAAAATAGCAGAGGAAAGAAGGAATGCAAAAGGCAAAGGAGAAAGGAAAAAATACAATCACTTAAATAAAGAATTTCAAAGAAAAGCAAGGAGAGATAAGGAAAGCTACCTAAATGAACAGTGCAAAGAAATAGAGGAAAACAACACAAGAGGCAGGACTAGAGATCTCTTTTAAAAAATTGGGGAAGTCAAGGGAACGTTCAAAGCAAAAATGACCATGATAAAAGACAAAGATGGCAAGGAGTTGGTGGATGCAGAAGAGATAAAGAAAAGATGGAAAGAGTACACAGAGGAACTTTACAAAAAAGACCTAAACACCGCGGATAATAACAATGAGGGGGAAATTGAACTTGAACCAGACATCCTAGAGAGTGAAGTCAGAAAGGCCCTAAAAAGCACGGCAAACAACAAAGCCAGTGGATATGATGGTATCCCAGTTGAATTCTTCAAAGCCCTGAAAGATGATGGAATCAAGCTACTACATGCTATATGCCAGCAGATTTGGAAAACGAAACAGTGGCCACAGGATTGGAAAAGATCAGTATACGTCCCAATCCCAAAAAAGGGCAATGCCAAAGAATGTTCAAATTATTGAACAATTGCGCTCATCCCACAAGCTAGCAAAGTGATGCTCAAGATAATGCAGGATAGACTACAGCAGCATGTAGAAAGAGAACTACCAGAGGTGCAGGCTGGATTCAGAAGAGGCAGGGGGACCAGAGATCACATTGCCAACATACGTTGGATCATGGAGAAAACAAAGGAATACCAGAAACAAGCTTACTTCTGTTTCATTGACTACACCAAGGCCTTTGATTGTGTGGACCACAACAAAATGTGGCAAGTAATTAAAGAGATGGGAATACCAGAACACCTCATATGTCTCATGAGAAATCTGTACATGAGTCAAGAAGCAACAGTTAGGACAGAGTATGGAATGACGGAGTGGTTTGGAATAGGAAAAGGAGTAAGACAAGGCTGCATCTTGTCACCTTGCTTATTCAACTTATACACAGAGCACATAATGCGCAATGCAGGGATGGAGGAATCACCATATGGGATCAAAATTGCTGGGAGAAACATCAACAATCTGAGATATGCAGACGATACCACCCTAATGGCAGAAAGTGAGGAAGACCTAAAGAAGCTCCTGATTAGGTTGAAAGAAGAGAGTGCAAAAGCTGGCTTGAGACTCAATATCAAGAAAACCAAGATAATGGCCACAGGTCCCATCAGTCCCTGGAAAATAGATGGGGAAGAAGTAGAAGCAGTAACAGATTTTACTTTCTTAGGATCCAAGATCTCTGCAGATGGGGACTGCAGCCACGAAATAAAAAGGCGACTGATTCTTGGGAGACAAGCTATGAAAAACCTGGGGAACATAGTGAAAAGCAGAGATATCTCACTGCAAACAAAGGTCCGCATAGTCAAAGCAATGGTATTCCCGGTGGTAATGTATGGCTGTGAGAGCTGGACCATTAGAAAGGCTGAGTGAAGAAAAATAGATGCCTTTGAGATGTGGTGCTGGAGGAGAGTTTTGAGAGTCCCCTGGACAGCGAGGAGAACAAATAGGTCAATATTAGAAGAGATTAGCCCTGAGTGCTCCTTAGAAGGACAAATAACAAAGATGAAGTTGAAGTATTTTGGACATCAAATGAGAAGAGAGGATTCACTTGAGAAGGCCTTGATGCTGGGGAAGGTGGAGGGCAAAAGAAGAAGGGGACGGCCAAAGATGAGATGGCTAGATGGTATTGTAGACACAATGGGCACGGGGCTGTGTGGACTAAGGAGGATGGTGGAGGACAGAGGTGCCTGGAGAGTGATGGTCCATAGGGTCGCAAAGAGTCGGAATCGACTGTGCGACTGAACAACAACAATATTTTTGCAGCTCAAAAACAAATTACCCAAAGTTTCCTGTTTTTGCTTTGCAGAATCAGGACAGATTTATGAATGCATTCCTGTGAAATTGACATTGGCCATAAATAGGCTTGATGCATCTTTCTCGGACTTTCAACACTAATTATGTATGCTAGAGCATACATCTTTTCCAATAATATTTTTAACTGAAAAAGCAAACATTCTCTTGGCTTTAAAAGAAGTGGGTAGTATAGCAAGCAAAAAAAAAAGGGGGAGCAACTCAGGGGCGAGCAGCTGTGGCCCTCCAGATGTTCCTGGATATCCAGATGTTTCCATGATCCCTTAAGACGGTCTATGCCCATGATGGCGAACCTCATCACTCCAGATGTTCTTGGACTTCAATTCCCAGAAGACCAAGCACCCTGTTAATCCACACGAAGGGGTTTACTGCAATTCATCCAGCCTGTGCTGCCCTCGTCACTCCCGGAAGCGGGAGTAAAACACGCCCATATGGAGGAAGGGTTAACCAGGAAGAGCCTTAACCATACGGGTGCGTTTTACTTCTGCTTCCAGGAGCGACGAGGGCGGCGCAGGGTGGATGAATCGCAGCAACCCCATTCATGTGGATTCATGGGGGCTTGGGCTTCTGGGAACTGAAGTCCAAGAACATCTGGAGTGCCAAGGTTCACCATCACAGATCTATGCTGATAAGACTGATGGAAGTTGTGATTTTTAAAAAAAATCTAGATTACACAGCTGTCAAACCCCAACTGGGGTACAAAGAAAGAGCCTCCTCGAAGATTGTGAAGACAATTGGGCGTACTCTTGGCAGCAACCTTTCTAATACCAGATCCAACCAAAGGAACTGAAGATTGAATCCACCAAAAAAGGTCTTTGTCAAGACCTATTTAGTGTATGGGACCAAAGACGACCGGACAACCGAAGGTTGGTTTAACACAGGTTTATTGCATTGCATGAGGTTCCAGTGAAGCATGAGGAATGGCGGTGATACATCTCAATATATACAGTAGCTCTCTACATTTGAATCTTGTAGCACGGTAGCTGATTGGTTGCTACCGGCGTGGCCTCGCCCAGGCACGCCTCTTTCTTCAGCTGCTGAATGCAGGTCTTGCTTCAGCTGCTGAATGCAGGTCTTTCTTCAGCTGCTGAATGCAGGTCTTTCTTCAGCTGCTGAATGCGGGGAAGGTTTTCCCGCGGCTGTCCGTGATTGAGCAATGTGAACCATGTGAGAGTGAACGCTCGCAGCTGCCCTCTATAGGCTGTCTGCTCGCGTTCCTTTATAGCTGATATCGTTTGTATCTGGAGTGGTTACAATCTTGCCTTACAGTATAATGAACATGCATACATACATAACATCCCTCCCCCCTAGGATGGGACGAAGTCCCGCAACCATTGTGGCTTGCCGCACGTTCGCTTGGGGCGTGCTTGCGCCTGCCCTAATTCTGGAGAGCCTGTGATCCCTGACTCCGCGGGTGCTTGTCCTGCAACGGGAAACGGGGATTCGTTAGTGGCTCTGTGGGGCGTCCGTGCCTGCCTTGCGCTTGGGGAAGGGAATGGGATGAACAGTTGGGAGGTAAATCCCTGCCTATTGCCCTCGGACCCCGGGGACCCTCCTAGTGTGAACCGCGGCACCGATGAGGTCGCCCTTGGGGAATGGCTACCTTCTGATCCCTGCTCGGGGGACCTTAAGACTGTGGTGGTGGGCGGACTCGCTGATGCCTCTGGTCTTGGAGGTGTCGGTCTCCGGAACATGGGCGCTATATTGCATTCTAACTCACAGGGGCTACTGGGACTGGAGGTACCAGGGGCTGAACTGAAACCCCTCTTTTCGCTAGGACGGGTGGGGGACCACTCCGCTAACTCCCCCTGGTACTGTAAATCAACGTCTAAACCTCTATGGGCCTCTGAGCCTCGGGGGGACTTCCGCGGCTTCCGCGGGGTATGAGTGTGGTTGGGGCTCCTCCTTTCTGACGGGGACTCCCGCAACCCGGGGCTCCTCCTCTCTGGCAGGGACTCCCGCAAAAGATTTCCGTGGATCGATTCCCTTTCCTCCCCCCTTGGTGGGGACCCATGCTCCCCTTTTCCTCCCCCTTGGGCTAAACGGGTGGGGGAGTACCCTAACGCTGAATCAATGCTGGCCTCATCCTCGTCTTGCTCTCCGGGGACCCTACGCCTGAGTTGGTCCACGTGTCGCCTCCACAGGAAACCTGTACTGGTCTCTACGCGGTATGAGACGGGGCCGGTTTGGTCTACTACGGTGCCCGGCACCCAGGCTGGCCCCGCGCTGGCGTAATTCCTGCAGTATACTGGGGCGCCTATGCCGAAACTCTTGGTGGGTTCCACCCCTATGTTCCGCCCCTTGTCCTCTACTCTCGTGGGGTCTAGCTTGGATATCCCCGTGGCCAGCTTCCTGCGCATCAACAGCTCTGCGGGGGAGTACCCTGACGCTAAGGGGGTGACCCTGTATCTCAGCAGGAATTGGCACAATTTCAGGTCGAGGTCTCCGGGACCCATGCGCAGTAGCGCGTCTTTCGTGGTGCGCACGAGGCGCTCTACTTGGCCATTGGTGGCCGGGTGAAAGGGGGCGGAGGTGACGTGCCGAATGGCGTTGCGTTCCATGAATGCCCTGAACTCGGCGGACGTGAAACAGCTAGCGTTATCGCTGACGAGGGTGTCGGGTAAACCGAACGTGGAAAAGACCCTCCTTAACTGTTTAATGGTTGTGGTCGAGGAGGTGCTCGAGACTGGAATGACCTCCAACCACTTAGAGAACGCGTCCACCACGAGGAGGAAAAGCGTTCCCCTGAATGGGCCAGCAAAGTCTACGTGAACTCGGGACCAGGGTCCCCTCGCAGCGTCCCATTCCCTAGGTGGCGAGCGAGCCTCTTCTGGCCTTGAGCTTTGGCACGCCTCACAAGTGCCGACCATGTGTTCGATGTCGGCGTCTAACTGGGGCCACCAAAAGTAACTGCGGGCTAGTGCCTTAGAGCGTACGATCCCCGGGTGGCTGACGTGCAGCAGTTTAAGCACCCTCGGCCGGAGAGACGTGGGGATCACTACCCGCTGTCCCCACAAGAGGCAACCCCTCTCCAGGGACAACTCTAATCTCTTTTTGAAGAATGTGTCGAATTCCGCTGCTGGGGAAGACACGGGCCACCCTTTCTGCACCCAGGAGCAAACTGTGGCCAGCGCTTTGTCCTTGCCTGTCGCTTTGGCGATTTCGGCCGGTACTACTGGAGGGGAGTCTAGGACCTCTATCATTAAGACCTGGTGGTCCCTCTCTACTCCGCCCACGTGGCAGCAATCCCGGGGAATGGGGGACCTCGACAGAGCGTCGGCATGGCTTATCTCCCTCCCGGGCCGGTATACCAACGCGTGCTGATACGCGTTGAGAAAAATGGCCCATCTGAGCATTCTCGGGGACAGGATCTGGGGTGTGGGCTTGTCTGCGGTGAAGATGCCCAGCAAAGGCTTGTGGTCAGTCACTATGGTGAAGGGGCGGCCGTACACGAAATCATGAAATTTCTTGGTCCCCGCAATTATTGCTAGCGCCTCTCTGTCTGTCTGAGCATAATTCCTCTCCGCTTGGGACAGGGATCTAGAGTAGAAAGCTATCGGGGCCTCCCTACCGTTCTCCAGCACGTGGCAAAGCACCGCCCCCACCCCCACCGGGGATGCATCGCATATCAGGACCACCGGGCGTTTGGGATTGAAGTGGGTCAGTACAGCATCTGATGCCAGGAGTCGCTTCAGGTCATTGAAAGCCTTTTCCTGGACGTCGCCCCACTTCCATGCCTCGTCCTTTTTTAACAATTTGTGTAGCGGTTCTGCCACGGCTGCCTTCCGCGGGAGGAAGGAGTGGTAGAAGTTGAGCAGTCCGAGGAACGACTGCAACTCGGGCTTGGAGGTGGGGCGAGGGGCCTTTTTGATGGCGGCTACCTTGGATTGGGCTGGCCTAATTCCCTCGGGAGTAACACGGAACCCTAGGAACTCAACCTCTGTAGCGAAGAAGACGCATTTGTCTTTCCGCAACCTCAACCCCGCCTTTTCGAATATTGTCAGGACCTTTCCCAACCTTGTTGCTAATTCGGCCCGGCTCCCCCCTGTAATTAATACGTCATCAAAATAGGGTAACACCCCCTCCAACCCCTTCAGGAGGCGTTCCACCAATGACTGGAAAATCCCGGGCGCCGAATTCACGCCGAATTGGAGGCGCGAAACCTGGAACGCCCCTTTGTGGGTGACTATGGTTTGTGCAGCAGCTGCGGCGGGGGTCACCGGGAGTTGCTGGTAGGCTTGGGCCAGGTCGAGTTTGGCGAAACACCTCCCCCCGTGTAACCTGGCCAATAAGTGGCTGACTACCGGCACCGGATACGCATTAGGGCGGATCGCCTTATTGATGGTGCACTTGTAATCAGCGCATATTCGGACTTCCCCGTTGGCCTTGAGCGCTGTTACAATTGGAGTTTCCCACTCCGCAGAATCAACAGGAACAAGAATCCCCTGGCCCACTAATTTGTCCAATTCCGCCTCAATTTTGTCCTTTAGTGCGAAAGGCACTCTGCGCGGTTTAAGTCTGATTGGACGCACTCCAGGGTCCAGGTCGAAAGTCACTGGGGGGCCCTTGAATTTCCCTAGCCCCTTTTTAAAAACCTCGGGGTGCGCGTCGCACACGCTCTGTATTGGATCAGTCCCGGCGGCGTGTGCTCCCACGGCGTGCACCCCCCCAATGAACAACCCCAGGGGCTGGAACCATTGAGTCCCGAGGAGGCTGCATTTACCCCCCTTGAGGACGACTAAGGGAAGCGTTGCGGTGTACTTTTTGAACTGGACCTGGAACTTCCCAACCCCCAACACTGGGATGCGGTTCCCCTGCACGTCCTTCAGTGTGGCCCTCAACGCCTTGAGCTTGGGCCGCACGCGGGGGGCAATTTTCATGAACTCCCCCTGGGAAATAATGGAGTATGAGGAACCCGAGTCCACCTCCATCCTAACAGGGGCCCCTTGTATTACTACCTCAACGAAGTAACGGGGGTGCTCCGTGGAAACGCTGCAAACCGGCGCGTCGTCCTCGCTGTCGTCGGAGACTCGCCCTACTCCGTCCCGCGTCCTCGTGGTCCGTGTGCCGTCCTTCGGCCTCGTGGTGCGGTCCTGCCTCGTGGTGCGGTCCTGCCTCGCCGAGCGGTCTGGAGAACTCCGGGTGGCCTCGCGTCGTTTCCGGCAGACCTTGGCGATGTGCCCGCGCCGGCCGCAGTTGTGGCACTCGGCCTTGCGGAATGGGCATTTGGTGCGGGCGTGGGCGGCGCCGCAGCCATCGCAGCGCCGGCCCTCTCTCTGGACCCTCCGGACGTCCTCGTCGTCGCTGCTCTCTGCAGAGGACGAGTTCGAAGTCCGCCGGGCCGCGCGCACCGAACTCTCTGCCTTGGCGGTCTTCGGGCGCCAGTCCTGAAGTTCGTGCACCCCGGCCGACGTGGCCTCTGCGGCCTGTGCCGCGTCGAGGACTTGTTGCCACGTGGGAGGCGGCTCCCTTTTCATCAGCGCGCGCTGAGTCTCTGTGTCCCTCAGACCGCAGAGCAGGCAGTCCCGGAGGGTGACGTCGGGGAGTTCCCACTTGCATGGGCCGGCGGCCAACCGCAGGGCCGCGGCGAACTCATCGACCGATTCTCCGGGTGCCTGGACTCGCCTCCAGAACGCGCTCCGAGCGGGGAACATCGCTATTGCCGGCCGGAGATGGGCGCGCAGCGCCGCCAGGAGCTCTGTGGCCTTGAGGTCGCCCACCTTCCTCGGCGCGATCAGGTCCACCAAGGTCCTCTTGGTTTCTTGTCCGAGCATGCGGACGAAGATGGCCCTCTTTTTGGCCTCGTCGGAGACTTCGAGCTCCACCAGCGCAGCGTTGAAGTCTATCTCAAACAGCTCCAAGTCTCCCGGCTTCCTGATCTCGTAGCCGGCGCATGTCTTGGTCCCGTGGGCAGCCATATCCCACCTTCGTCGCCAGTTTAGTGTATGGGACCAAAGACGACCGGACAACCGAAGGTTGGTTTAACACAGGTTTATTGCATTGCATGAGGTTCCAGTGAAGCATGAGGAATGGCGGTGATACATCTCAATATATACAGTAGCTCTCTACATTTGAATCTTGTAGCACGGTAGCTGATTGGTTGCTACCGGCGTGGCCTCGCCCAGGCACGCCTCTTTCTTCAGCTGCTGAATGCAGGTCTTGCTTCAGCTGCTGAATGCAGGTCTTTCTTCAGCTGCTGAATGCAGGTCTTTCTTCAGCTGCTGAATGCGGGGAAGGTTTTCCCGCGGCTGTCCGTGATTGAGCAATGTGAACCATGTGAGAGTGAACGCTCGCAGCTGCCCTCTATAGGCTGTCTGCTCGCGTTCCTTTATAGCTGATATCGTTTGTATCTGGAGTGGTTACAATCTTGCCTTACAGTATAATGAACATGCATACATACATAACAACCTAGCATAACAATATTGAGGGACTTTCGAGTAATAAGAGTGTCCTCTTAGTAGGCATGTGCTGGAAATACAAATGTGACATTATATATTGTACACAGCAAGGTACAGACCCAAAATTGGCTGAAGACTCAACACTCTTGAGGGTGCACAAGAGTAAATCCAAATTAGAAGTTGGAGGAAGGAGATCACTGGACAAGGAAGAACATTAAAGGAGGAGGAAATGGCTGAGGAACTCAACCTCCACTGCGTTTCTTGGAGGACTCTGAAAAGGCTGAGGGTTGGAGTGCCTCAATGCTAGACCAATATGCTCAAGTGGTTGGCTGCTGGTGGGCAACAACACATCGTGTGAATGTGGAGAGATACAGAATCCATTGGCTCATTGATTGGTCTGTCAATTACTGTGAGAGACATGCACTGATGAGGACTTAAATCTGGCCAAGGACAAAGCCAAGGAAATGGCTTCATTTTGCCTGTCCAGGGTTTGATTGGGACATGAAAGAACCCTCAATTCAAGTCGGTGTTGTCCAGAGGAAAGATTCAGCTATGGCTGCCCAAGGTTCCAAATGCTTCTTTCTTGGACCTACCAAGAAATGGAAGGGATTGAACCCATGGCCATCTATATGCAAAACTGTGACCCTTCCACAGTGTGCAGAGCTCAGGCCGGGAACCTGGACAAGCTTATGTGCACACTTGCACACACAAACGCAAACACACTCTGCATCTATGACATACCATATGCATCTCAGAAGGATAAAGTTATAAATGGGGGATCTTACCTCCAGCATTGGAGGCAGCCTGCTTCAAAATAGGAGCAAAAGCTGGTGTGTGCCACTGGGGCTTGATCCCACTGACTGGGCAGCTGGTTGGCCACTGTGGAGTAAGAATGGTGGATTAGCAGGGACTTGGGTTTGATCCAGGGAGTTGCTTCCCATGTTGGGTTCTTGTGGTGAAACCCACAGCCTTGAAAATGAGCCATGGAGCGGAGTTTAAGCTGAATGTCAGAATGATGGTAGTGGCCTAATTTGGGGTTTCTGATGCATGTATGAATAGTATACAGACATTCGTGGACTGTGAGTTGTGGTTAGTCCAGAAATATAATCTTAGAGTTGCAGAGCTAGAAGGGACCCAATTGATCATTGTCAAGGAGGCATGGTGAGGAATCGAACTGCCGATCTCTGGTTCCTCCACAGCCAAATACCTTAAACCAGACAGCTATCCAGCAGTTGTGATGAAAAGTGTACCAGGATCAGCCCCTTACCTGATTTCACAGTTTATACTGGGGATTCTCAACCTTTTCAAGCTGAGGGCCGGGTCACACTCCCTCAGACAGCTTCGGGGGCCGGACATTTCCTGATGTGGTGGAGGCAGTGAGGGGACACATTAAATGGTGTCATGGGCCACAACGGCCTCTGGGCCATACTGAGCATTTGAGACACTGCTGACAGAAGAAAGCTTTGTGTGTGAGAGAGAGAGAGGGAGGGAGGGAGAGCAGCATCTATACATAATACAACAACAATTTCCTGCATCCTATTAATATTAGATACTAGCAAAAGGAGAACCTATTTGTGACATGAATTAATTATGGTCCCTTTCAGCAGACAAACAAATTATTATTGTTGCAGAAGCTGTACAATGTTTGTACTGCTAGCAGTGTTGAATGCCAGGGCTATCCTTCATCCAAGCTTCAGGAGCCAGAGCAGATACCTTATGTTCAAGGAGAAGCCTCTGAAAGATGTATTGCAACCAAAAGGTTGTGAGTTCAATCATGACCAGGACTCCAGGTTGGCTCAGCCTCTTCCATCCTTTTGAGGTTGGTAAAATGAGGACCCAGCATGTTGGGGGCAAAATGCTAATTAACTTGTGAACTTCCCAGAGATTACACTAAGCGTTTATATGGGGTGGTATATATATGGTAAGTGTGATTGCTTTGCTTTGCAGTCCTGGCAATGGCCCAGCCTGGGCAGCCAAATTTATTTATTTATTTATTTACAGTAGATTTATATACCGCCCCAATCAATAGACTCTGGGCAGTGTACACAGTCCAGCGATCACTGGCTGCCCAGCAACAATTTAAAAACAATATGAAAAAACAGTTAAACACCCTTCCAACATAATGATGTTGCCCCCCACTGTGCCTTATTGATCTCTTAAAACAGGTATAAAGACAGCATGACATTAAAAATGATATAATCATTAAATCATTATAAATAATTAAAAACCAATTACAAGAGGGGGGGAACCTCCAAAGAGCCCAAAAGGGGAGCTTGTTGACAATCCCAGCCCCCAGACCTGCTTTGCTAAGCCAGCACCAGATCAGCTGAGTTTTTGGAAGTATTAATATAGTGTTAAGACAAATGCAATCTCCAGGGCTTTGTAAATATCACTGGCGTTTTATGATTTTTGTTTTGTTGTAATGTTTTTGAAATACTGGGAGTAGTTTATTTTATTTTATAGATATAATAGAGTAAGTGTGTGTCTGTGTGTGTGTGTGTGTGTGTGTGTGTGTGTGTGTGTGTGTGTGTGTGTAAGCATACATGTTGGTATATCAGGGACTGCAGTGGCTCGAGTACTGTCCCAGCTCCTGCCAACCTAGCAGTTCGAAAGCAAGAAATTGCAAGTAGATAAATAGGAACCACTTTGGTGGGAAGATAACAGCGTTCCGTGCACTCCGGTGTCTAGTCATGCCTGCTACATGACCACAGAAACATCTGCAGAAGCAGACAGCGCTGGCTCTTCAGCTTTGAAACAGAGATGAGCACTGAACCCTAGAGTCGGATACGACTGGCTTTCAAGCAAGGGAAACCTTTACCTTTACTATATCAGTTTAATATGAATTGTTAACTAAGAAATGTATGGTGTAGAAAATACATTAACATGAGAAATACTCTTTATATCAAATAGAAGAAAATTTATGCTTATGTTATATTTTTTTTCTTTTTCTTCTTCTTACTTTGTATGTAACATTGTTATTTTGCATGTTTATAGTTTAAAAGTTAATAAAATATATATATTTAAAAAGACCTGCTTTGCTAACCACGTCTTCAGTTCTTTCCTAAATGATAGCATCTGGGCCTGAAGGCGTAGTTCTACCAGGAGGAGGTTCCATAGTGTAGGGGCTACGACTGAGAAGGCCCTTTTCCGCGTGCTGGAGAGGCAAGCCTCCCCAACATATGGCACCTGAAGGGTGCCCTCTCGGTTTGCTCTCATGGGACGGGTTGATGTCCTAGGGACGATGCGGTCCCTGAGGTATCCTACCATGAAGGGCTTTAAAGGTGACAACCAGCACCTTGAATTGCACCCAGAGACATATAGGCAGCCATATATGGCTAATGGGTTGTTTGAGCTCCCACAGGAACTGTACACAGCTGTTGGTCAGTGTGGGAATAGGTTGGCTTTTGACTCAGAGGCCAAATCCCCCTTCGCTTCTGATCTTCTCTTTAAAATGCCTTCTTCTTCTTCTTCTTCTTCTTCTTCTTCTTCTTCTTCCATGTCCAGATCAAACCCTAGACTGCCAAAATGGACCACTTTCTTTGCTTTGTCATTGGCCAAAATTAAGTCTTCTCCGGTGCATGTTTCTGGCAGGAATCACCAGACCACTAAATGAGCCAATTGATTGTATCTCTCTCCACATTCACACAGCATGTTGTTGTCTGCCATCAGCCCCCACTTGAGCCTGTTGGTCTTGCATCAAGGGACTCCGACCCTCAGCCTATTCAGGGCCCTCAAAGTGATGTAAAGGAGGTCGAGATCCTCAGCCATCTCCTCCTTTGATGTCATTCCTTGTCCAGTGAGCTTCTTCCTCCATCTTCTAATTTGGTTTTTCTCTTATGTGCCCTCAAAAGTGTTTGTTCTTGCCATCAAGCTCTTCCTGGATCTGAGTTGGGTCTTGAGGCTCATCTCCATTCAGAGGATGTCGAGGGTCCTTCTCTTTCTTAGTTCTCTCAGCATCCGCTGCTACTTATCTCCTTATCTAGGGTGGAGCAATATCAACACGAGGGTATATTTTCTCAACTGGTAAAGGCTTGGGACATCCTGTCACTCTACGCATGACTTCATTTACATTAATGTCAGATTGTTTTGCGTGTGTAGATGTGCTCCATACTGGAGCATCATCCTTTCCTGCAGAGATGCTCAGGGCCAAAGCCAATGTACGCAGCATGGATAGTTGAGTTCCCCATTTATAGTTTGTGAGTTTCCTGATGATGTCTTTTCTTGTACTAACTTTGGCTTTGGTATTCAGGCAGTGCTACTTAAAAGAGAGTGCCCAATGTTGTAATCGGTTCCCTTGCCATGTATCATCCAACCATTTTCAAAGGTGGAAAGCACATACAGTTCTTGAATCCTGCTTGGATTGAGCTTCAAATGATTAATGGCTGTCCTAATTCTTCAAGTGCTGTTTTAAATGCTTGCTTCCAAGGGATGCAGCTTACAGTAACCCTAAACACAGAAGTGATATTAAGCATAATATGCAGCCAATGGTCCAACCCTGCCATTTCCAGTTATTCTGATTGCAGAATCCTTAGCGCTCTTAATAAATCTGTTTTGCTTCCTCCCATTGCCAAGTTCTGATGGCTTTGCAAAAATGCTTTTAATAGTGAACTGAAACAGAAATTTCCTTCATCCCTAGAATAGCCTAGATGCCAAACTGAAGGTTGCTAGCAATTCCTTTTCCTGGTAAACCACAAGCAGGTCACAGTAAAAACGTGACTTTTAAATTTTTTAAAGGGCTAGAAATCCTGAGTGTTTTCTTCTGTAAAAAAAAAAAAAAGCAACCTTGCAGTATTTTTTTATTACTAAGGCAACAATTTAACTGGATAAATTATGAATGAATTCAAGAGTACAAGGAGGGAGATGCAGGCAAATTTCCTATAATTCACACAATTGTCTTTGCAGAAGAGAGAGCCTTGGAGATGCTCCACCCCACTTATTTAATCATCTGATTTGGTGCAATTTATATTTGATCATCCGATTTTGGGCAATATTCATGAGCTTAGCAGGAATAAGAGAAATGTTACACACACACACACACACACACACACACACAAATTTATGTGTGTGTGTGTGTGAAACATTTCTCTTGTTCCTGCAAAGCACATGGATATTGGTCTAAACTGCAAAAGGGAAGTAAATTCCAGTTTGCTAATGAGAAACAAGGAGCCAGTGTATCAGAGACCTATTTTTATAATAGCAAAGCAGCATCAATTGTATTTTAATATGTATGTGACTGACATTTGGACAAATGGATTAACATAAGGCCTGTAAATTGCATTTTATTTTATTTTTTGCTACGTGAATTAATTTTTGACCGTGATAGAATGTAAAAACCCCATTGTGAGGTAGGGCAGTTTAAAATTCATTAAATGTCTGTTACTGAGTTCACCTGGTGTAAAGACTGGCAAGGCACTCCACAAAGTCTGCCAAGAGAACCCTATGGACCAAAACAAAAGGCAAAACAAGGGGATGCTCAGCAAAGCAGATCTGAAAAGGGGGAGGGATACGAAAGGGGGAGGAGAAATACAGTGTTGCAGGGAACAATAGTGCATAGGGACATGGAATGTGAGGTCTATGAATCAAGGAAAACTGGAAGTGGTAAAAAACGAGATGGAAAGAATAACCATTGACATCCTGGGCATCAGTGAATTAAAATGGACAGGGATGGGTGAATTCAGCTCTGGAAACCATCATATCTACTACTGTGGGCAAGAAAACCTCAGAAAAAACGGAGTAGCCATAATTGTCAACAAAAGAGTGAGGAAAGCAGTAATGGGATACAACATCAAAAATGATAGAATGATGTCAGTCAGAATCCAAGGCAAACCTTTCAATATCACTGTAATCCAAGTCTATGCACCAACTACTAGTGCAGATGAAGCCACAGTTGACCAGTTCTATGAGGACCTACAACACCTCATAGAACAGACACCAAGAAATGATGTCCACATTATCTTAGGAGATTGGAATGCCAAAGTAGGAAATCAAAAAGTAAATGGAATAACAGGCAAGTTCGGTCTTGGGACACAGAATGAAGCAGGGCAAAGATTCATAGAGTTCTGCCAAGAGAATGCAGACACCCTCTTCCAGCAACACAAGAGGCAACTTTATACATGGACATCACCAGATGGCCAGCATCGAAATCAGATTGATTACATACTCTGCAGTCAAAGATGGAGAACCTCCATTCAGTCAGCGAAAACAAGACCTGGAGCAGATTGTGGCTCAGATCACAACCTACTGATCGCAAAATTCAGGCTTAGACTAAAGAAAATGGGGAAAACAATTAGACCAGACAGATATGACCTACACAACATCCCTAAAGAATACACGGTGGAGGTCATGAACAGATTTAATGTCCTGTACCTGATAGACAGAGTACCAGAAGAATTATGGACAAAGACGCGGGACATCATGCAGGAGGCAGCAAGAGAAATCATACCAAAAGAAAAGAAGTGTAAGAAAGCAAAGTGGTTGTCTGATGAGGCTCTTAAAATAGCAGAGGAAAGAAGGAATGCAAAAGTCCAAGGAGAAAGGAAAAAATACAACCACCTGAATAAAGAATTTCAAAGAAAAGCAAGGAGAGATAAGGAAAAATACCTGAACGAACAGTGCAAAGAAATGGAGAACAACAAAAGAGGCAGGACTAGAGATCTTTTCAAAAAAAAAAAAGAGGGAATACATTGTGCAAAGCAGCAGAGTGCGATGCCTAGTATAATCACCCCCACAACCACCTTGAGTACCGTTTGGAGCCACCCCCAGGGGATCCATGACCATATCCAGTTCCACAATGAACTCCACCAAGCTCCCCATGCAGAACCCTCTGTGATGCCCTGGACTATGGTGTGGAGATCAGTGAGCTGACTCTGTACTTTGCGGGAGTTGTCAGTAAGGTTGAAACAGCACATACCATGAAAGGATTCGCAACCCAGGTGGTGCAACAATAAGAGGTAGTCGATAGCCGCTTGATTGTCAAGAATGGCATGGCGAAGCTCTGCCTGCTCTTGATTAAGGAGCACTATCGCGGAGGAGGTATGGTTGATGGCTTTTGCTAGACCGCAAGCCAAGCGACCAATCCTCTTTGCGTTGCCGACGGCTAGGCCTGGCACGCCAAATATGCTGACTGCCAAAGAGAGATATTCGGCAGGGCTCATTACTCTAAAGCTGCTCTCACATGAGCTGTCCAACTGGGTGGTGCGAGTGTGCCGTACGAGTGAGGAAACATTTAAAACATTTGTAACATTTGTGCTTGGGGTGACCATGTCCTTAGTAAGGAGTAACAATGTCAAACGACTGATACAACATATAGAGTCTGAAAAATTTGCAGGAATGTAGTTCCACGTATACTGGTTGCATGTGAAGAACCAACCAGATGGCAGGGTGATATGAGCGTACATGGTGCCAAGTGGTACTGGGTTATTGCAAGTCCAATTCCACTGCCAACGTTGAGGCAGCGGCGCCGGGTACGACCAGCAGAAGCGCAGCCGTACATTCGTCCACAGGTGGAGTTCGGGCTGACCGCCACCCGAGGAGTGTGGAGGGTGGCTGCATCAGCCGGCAAAGTCATGGTCAGCCGCATCTCCCAACGGACATACTCCGAAGAAGCCGCTGGGTTGTACGGGCTGAAAAGTCTTTTCACAAGCCAGTCCCCATCCCTGGGGTGCGCGCCTGGAGAATGGCACACAGGGATGAGGCAGGTGCTGAGGATCGAAGCAGAACCAAGGTCCTGCCTGAGGCAAAAATCGGACTGGTTGACGAGACCCGCCAACCTCTCCCAAATGTTGTACTGCATCCGGGCAGAGAGGTCTCCGCCGGGCAGCAGATCGTTGGCCTCCAACGAGGCGGCCTGAGCGCCTCCCCCCAAAAGCAGGGAAAGGGTCAGGATGATGGCGAGCGCCAGGGTGTTGGCATGAATCTGGGTGAAAACTGCAGCTGTGAGGTTCTCCGGCGTTGGCTCCTTCCTTTCGCGCCGGACGGTGTCCTCGGCCTCACGACAAAGGATCTTGACCATCCCCCAGGTGATCTTGGGTGCTGTCGTCGGTTGCCGTTTCCTCCGACGGGTCCTCTCGGTCAGAGTGAGGTCCTCCATTTCCGGGATCGGACTCTGGTCGGTCTGGGTCCACGCCATGTGGTTCCAAGTAAGGCTTGACACACCGAGCTGGAATCCAAACGACACCTGTAGGGGACATAACTGCAGCATACCCTCTTCCCCAGGTTATGAGCGGCGCCGGGCCCCTCCAAGAAGGGTCCGGTGGCACCCGGTATCGGACCATCGGTCGCGGGAGAGCTTCCGAACGGCGGAAGTGCTTCTCCTGCGGCGTACAATCCGAAAAAACAT
Organism: Bradypodion pumilum; assembly: GCA_035047305.1. Taxonomy (NCBI): domain Eukaryota; kingdom Metazoa; phylum Chordata; class Lepidosauria; order Squamata; family Chamaeleonidae; genus Bradypodion; species Bradypodion pumilum. The sequence goes on from JAWDJD010000003.1 coordinate 2,779,464, forward strand.
TAAGGTGATTGTAAGTGAACAATACCTTATTCAGACAATGCTGTGCCTGGCCCTGTGACTTGGGGAGGGCTGGTGGCTCCCCCCTTTCTGTTTGTTTGTCAATATAGGACTTGAGCATCCGATTGACCCGTTCCACAATCGCTTGCCCCTGCGGATTGTAAGGAACGCCAAAAGTATGCTTGATATCCCAAGTGGCCATGAAGGCGGCCAGCTGCCTAGAGCTGTAGGATGGCGCGTTATCGGTTTTAACGTGCCGAGGTTTGCCCATGGCTGCAATGCAGGAAAGGAGGTGCTGCTCCACGTGGGAAGCAGTCTCCCCTTTCTGCGCCGTTGCCCAAACGAACTGAGAAAAAGTGTCTATGCAAACGTGCATGTACTGCCATCTGCCGAACTGCGGAACATGCGTGACGTCCATTTGCCACACCTGATTGGCCTCTGTCCCTCGTGGGTTGACCCCCCACGAGGGCCCCCCCGGTGCCCCTGCACAATGCTGGCAAGAGCGAACTATGCCTTGGGCCTGAGAGAGTGGCAAATTGAACTGTCTGGCGAGTGCCTTGGCATTTTGGTGAAAAAATGCATGGCTCTGAATTGGAGTAGTAAAAACACCCAAAACTGAACGTTGCTGAATTTCCTTTGCCGCCGCATCCGCTCTGCTATTGCCCGCGGAAATCGGACCCGGTAGGTCTTGATGACTTCGGATGTGGGCAATATAGAGCGGCTCCGTGCGGTTTCGCAAGTGAAATTGAGCAGTGAGAAACAGGCTAAGCAAATTCTTGTCTATCGCGGGAGTAATGTATGCTCCCGGTAGACTGTGAAGCAAGTTCCTAACATACATGCTGTCCATGATGATGTTTAAACGTTCTTTGGCGAAGGTGCGCAAAGCAAGGTTCACCGCTGCCAACTCTGCCCGCTGCGCGGACTTTTGTGGAAGAGTTAGCAGCGTGCGCCAAGCTTGGCCCTCCTGCCAGGTCAGGACACCGTATGTCCGACCACCATCAGTAAAAACTGTCCTGGCTCCCTGAAGCGGAACCAGCGAGAGCAATTCAAACAAGCTGACTGTCTGCGTCTGAAGTGAGACAAGTCTGGGGTCCTTTGGCAAGTGGTATGCCAAGCTCCCGGTGAATCCTTCCAGGGCTATTGGAAGCGAGTCACCGAGCTGCATTAATTGCTGAACTTGTTCCTTGGTGAACGGGACCACGATTTTGGCCAAATCATGCCCTGAAATGTCCCTAGCTCTCAGCCTTCCGCGGTAAACCACCGCGGAGACCAATTCTTGGGGAGGAACGATGTTTCGTGAAGAGGTGTTCGGAAGGTACACCCATTCCACGATACTCGCCCCTTTCTTGGCATCTTTATTTATTTTATTTATTTATAGTCAAATTTGTATATGCCGCCCGCTCAGGCAGAACCCGACTCAGGGCGGCATCTACGCCGAGCGCTCCAGTGAACATGGATCCTGACCGTACGATGTACAAATTCAGGATCGGAGCATATGGCCCTGGGGTGATCCTATCTACCCATCGCTGGCTGAGAACTTGGTTAACTTTCTCGAGAGCTAAACGCGCTTCTCGAGAAATTTGTATCCGGTCTGCCAGCTGCTTGCCTAAAGTTAGCAGCGAGAAGAGCGGTTTCAAAAGATCCGTATCCAATTGGAAATACGGTCTGGCCCAATTGATGTTCCCCAAAACTTGCTGCAACTCTACAAGGGTGACTGAGTCCTGTAAATTGATCTTAGGCAAAACTGGTGCGGCGAAAGAGCGGAGAAGCCGATGACCCAAGTAAGAGAAGGGCTCGGTTCTCTGCACTTTCTCTGGGGCAATGAGTAAACCTTTGTCCCCCAGGCTGGCCTGGAGGTCAGAAAACATTTCGCTGCCGAGTTGCGGCATCGCGACCAAGATGTCATCCATAAAATGGCAAACTATGGCTTTAGGGTAAAGGCTTCGGAACTTTGCCAGTGCGTTGTGAACATAAATTTGGCACAGGGTGGGTGAATTGAGCATGCCCTGTGGCAAAAATCTCCACGCGTAACGCTGCGTGGGCTCACTGTGGTTCACAACCGGCACCGTAAAGGCGAACCTTTCCCGGTCCCGGGGGTCTAAGGGGATTGTATAAAAGCAATCCTTGAGATCTACGACTAGAATCTCCCACCCCTCGGGAATCATGTTCGGATTAGGGATGCTGTATTGGAGCGGGCCCATTGGCTGTATGCATTTATTGATCTCTCTGAGATCGTGGAGGAGTCGCCACTTCCCCGACTTCTTTTTAATCACAAAAATTGGCGATTTTCCAAGGACTTGTGGACCGTTCTATATGTCCTGCGTCTAGCTGTTCTTTAACTAGCTGCTTGAGGGCAACTAATTTCTCTCCCACTACCGGCCATTGTTCTACCCAAACCGGCATATCGGTGAGCCATTTAAGTGGCAACGCCATTACCCAAAGGTAAGCGTAGCACCGTACTGCTGTAAGATGTCTCGCCCCCAAAGGTTGATGTGCACGTCAAGAATGTGCGGCCGAATTACCGCCGTGCCGTCAGCCCTTGGGATTGTGACTTCCACCCACTCTCGGCTCCTAAACACTTCCTGGACGCCGCCTACCCCCCACACATCGGAGACCGGCTCAATGGCCCACTCTCTTGGCCACTGGCTTCTGCTTATCATGCTCACATCCGCTCCGGTATCGAGTAACCCTGAGAACGCTCTTCTGTTCAAAAATACCTCAATAACGGGGCGCTGCTTCCACTCAATGTTGGTCTCCACTGTCGCTAAGACCTGGTATCCTTGTACTGCCTCACTGGCGCTCGAGCGGTCCTCTGACCGGGGCTCGGAGCTGTCACTGAGCCTTCCCTGGCTATCTGCTGGCGAGTGACAAGGAACCATGATCAGTTGCGCTAAGGTGTCTCCCTTGTGAATTGTTTGGGGCAGATGAGTCCAAAGCTGAATTTGGAGAACGCCTGAAAAATTCGAGTCAACGACTCCTGGAATTATGAAAATTCCGCGTGCTCCAGCTATACTGCGGGGCAAAACTAAACCTATAAAGCCCTTGGGCAGTGGACCCATGTACTGGGAGTCCACCAGATAGACCGTGCCTGGCAGGTCGCATGTAACGTCCGCCTGACAAGTCAAGTCTAACCCTGTACTACCCTTGGGGCTGGCCTGTGCCCTCGCAATGTCTGGAGTGTGACCGGGATTTAGTCTAGCTCTGGTGAGCTTTGGGTGAGGGGAGTCCCTGTTTGGACCGGGGCCAGAGACATGCCCGCGTTCCGGTTTCCCGAATTCGGACAGTCTCGAGCCCAGTGGTAGCCTCTTTTGCACTTCGGACATGGGGTGTTCGGAGCCTTGGAACGGCCGGACTTTTGTCCGCCTCCCTTGGATCGGCACTCCCTAGTGAAGTGACCGACCTTGCCACAACTGTGACATGCTCCTTGGGTCTTTCCTTTTGGTCTCTTACCCCCTTGCACCGCTGCCGCTAGCAATCCCATCTTGTAGGATTCTGTGCCAACGTCAGCGCAAGCTCTAATCATGTCCGTAAGGGTCAAGTCAGGACGATTGCCCAGTGACTGCAAGATTTTACGGCAGTCTAAATTGGCATTGTCCTTGGCTAACTTCATCATGAGCTCTTGTTGGGCCTGCTCATTGTCAATCTGCCTGCTAATGGCTTCTTCCAGGCGATTGATGAAGTCCATATAGGGTTCCTGGGCTCCTTGCTTGATAGCGGTGTAATTTTTAGCCGCTTTGCCAGTTGCTGGGACTTTGAAAAACGCCCTGAAGGCGGCCTCGGCCGACATCTGGAGAGTGGCTAGAGGCAAGTTGATTTGGGCATCGATGGGCTCGAAGGCACCTGAACCATATAACTGGTCAGGAAGTACTGCGCCTCCCATCCTGGCAGCCCTTGTCTGCGCCTCTAGGCGAAACTCGCTGTCCCAAATTAAATACTGGCTAGGGGTGAGCATCATCCGCATGACGGCTTTCCAGTCATGGGGAATCCACATGGTGTTCTCGCACACTTGCTGAAGCGTGCCCCTAGTAAAACGACTTTGGAGCCCTGTCTCGGAAATGGCTTTCCGTATAGCCAGGAGAAGCTTATACGGGACTGGGGAATGTACTATCTGCTGGGCGCCCGTGAGCGCGTCCATCTCCATGCGGATGGGGCATATCTGACTGAGCTCTGCTAGCTCCTCTACTGGTAATTCCCCCTTCCTGAGTTCTTCCTCTACTGTGCGCTGAAGGGCACTTTTGGTAGCTAGGGAACCTGTTGCTCTCTGAGAAGCGCCTGCGCTCCTCCTTCCTTGCATTCCGCCGGTGACGTCTGCAGCTGTCACCGAGGGAAAGCTCCCTACACTACTCTGCCTAAATTGGAGTGACGGATAGAGCGCCGTAGGCGCCGTTGGTTCGGCTGGCGCATCTGGCAGACTTGGGGGTTCTTTGGCCTCTACCCGGACTGGCTCTATCTCCGCCAAGAGCTTCCTACACTTTCTCCATGTGCGAATTACACCTCCTGGAGCTTTCGGGGGTTGCTGAATGCAGTCTCCTATCTGATCCCAGAGCTCAAGGGTTAACGTACCTACTTCTGGGTAAAGCAGGCAGTGTTCCCCTAGGTACACCAAAAGTCTCGCTAGCTCCCCGCTGTGAAAACGCAAATTAAATACCCTGGCCAGGATGTTGAACTCCTCTACACGAGTTCTTTGGCTAGCGGATGGACGCTGTCGCTGAGGACAGGTCCCCATATTACCTGCGATTGGGTCCTCGGAAGATTCCTCCTCGGGACGAGTCGATGCGTCTTTGGCAGGCAATAGGTTCTGGCGACGACGCTTCTGGGTAGAGCTCGGAGCGTGGACTGCGGCCACGGGCCCTCGGTGGCCACTGCGCTGTCAGGGGCTCACAGCTGCCCTGAGCGGAACGCGTTTTTCCCTTTGGCGCAAGCCGCCGCGAAAGTCGGGAGCAAGCTGTAGGATGCCTCTTTGGACTGCCTCACCGCAGGCCATCCCTCCGATCGGCTGGCTGCCGGACGGAGTGCCGCGCTGTCCTCCGGGATGATTCGGACACGGTTCAAGCGCAGAACTGGACCGTGTGATCGCTACTCTGAGGAAGACCGCTCTTACTCACGAGTAGATCACGTCGGGGTCACCAGGTGTAGGAATCGGGGCCGCAGAGGGCCGGAGGTCCCGGAGGAGACTGATCAAAGAACGATACGAGGCAGCATGGAGGAGGATAAGATCAGTGGTTTATTGAGGAAAAGGCATAACCATTTATAGATCAGAAGGCAAGGCAGAAAAAACCGTCACCCAACAGTCAATCACATCACCTATTTACTCAGGTTAATTGGGAATCTCTCGGGGGGAAGTTAATTAGTGCGGACAAACACTGGCTGGGACAACACCATTGTTTTGGGCTTAGACTAAGGCAATCATGACTCCTGTTTGCTTCTGGGATGAGACTGAGACTCGGAGATGAGGGATTACTCTAATAGGTAACGTATTTGCCTTCTCAGCAGGTTCGTTGGTCAGGTCAGGTAATTGGGTGAATCAAACCCTATCATTTATCCACCCCCCTTAATTTGGGTGCTCACAGAGCCCACAGGCCAGGGAGCCTTTCTCCCGAAAGTGGCCTCTGCCGGGCCGTTCCGTGCCCACGGGGGCACGGGGAATCCACACTGAAGGAGGAAAGTGCAAAAGCTGGCCTGAGACTCAATATCAAGAAAACCGAGATAATGGCAACAGGTCCCATCAGTCCCTGGGAAATAGACGGGGAAGAAGTAGAAGCAGTGACAGATTTTACCTTCCTGGGATCTAAGATCACTGCAGATGCGACTGCAGCCACGAAATAAAAAGATGACTGATTATGGGGAGACAAGCAATGAGAAACCTGGAGAATATAGTGAAAAGCAGAGACATCACCTTTGAAACAAAAATTCGCATAGTCAAAGCAATGGTATTCCCAGTGGTAATGTATGGGTGTGAGAGCTGGACCATTAGGAAGGCTGAGCGCAGAAGAATAGACGCCTTTGAGATGTGGTGTTGGAGGAGAGTCCTGAGAGTCCCTTGGACAGCAAAGAGAACAAATAGGTCAATACTGGAAGAAATCAATCCTGACTGTTCATTGGAGGGACAAATAGTGAAGATGAAGCTAAAGTACTTTGGACATCAAATGAGAAGGGAGGACTCACTTGAGAAGGCCTTGATGCTGGGCAAGGTGGAGGGAAAGAGAAGGGGGCGTCCAAAGATGAGATGGATAGATGGTATTATAGACACAATGGGCACAGAGCTTGGTGGGCTGAGGAGAATGGTGGAGGATAGAGGTGCCTGGAGGAAAATGGTCCATGGGGTCGCAAAGGGTCGGAATCGACTGTGCGACTGAACAACAACAAAACTGAGTTCACCTGTTAATTTCTGTTATGGTCTATGGCCATCCCCTCCCTTTCCAATATAACTGCAGATTAGTTAATTGTATATTGAAGCTATTTTGCATGATTAGGATAGCAGTTCTGTTTTTCCCAGAAAAACAAATGCCAAACATATCTCCTTTGAAGCATGTATTGATCCTGATATACAGTGATACCTCATACAACGTCCAAACTTGGTTCCACAAGTTTGGACTTTATACAGATTTGGACTTTGTATGAGGCATGCAAAATCCTTGCTGCAATGCCTCGTACAACGTCGTTTCCATAGAGATACATTGTACTGTAACAGCACAGACTTCAGGGCAAAGTCAAGGAAACAGGAAACTGACAGAACTTTAGGAAATCATTGTCTAAAGGCTAAAACATTACAAAAACTTGTCAAACAACCCTGATTGTCCAAGAACTTGAAGAATGCTGCAAAAATCCAAGGAATGCTTCTAAAAATTTTGACAAAAAATCCAAAAAATCCAAAATCGCGCTCAAAACCACTCCTAAACACTCTTTGCCTCATGCAAAACCCACAAGAGCAATGCACACATGCATCCTGCCTTTTATACTGCCCAGGCACAATGCAACCTGGGAAAACCCAAATGCCTCATACAAAGTCACAGCGACTTTGTATGAGGCAACTTTTTTCAAGGAATTAGGCGATGTTGTATGAATCGGATGTTGTATGAAGCGGACTTTGTATGAGGTATTACTGTAATTAACTTTCGAACAAGCACACTTAAGATGTCGGCTGTTGCATCTGGCCCTTATAAGCAGCGGTCCAGACAACGATGAACAGAACAGCAACAAGCATTTATTGCACAGTCTTTTAGGTTATGCTCACAAGGTGCTCCGGACACAGAGATGGCTATACAATCCCATGTAATCAGTCCCTCCGGGATCTGCTGTGTAGGAGGCAAGGATTAGTTACCATAGAAGCGTAGCATAATGGAGGAGACCCAGGCTTAGCATGTTGCTGGCTACCTGTGCAGAATGGGTAGTATAGATCCTGTCCGGCCCCACCCTTGTTTACTCATGGGCCTTATATAGTGTCTCCCTGGCGGTGGCTCATTGATACAAAGTAGCGACCCGCCGGATAACCGTAACTAACCAATCATAACAGGGTGTGTATGTAATTAACCAATGGGGAACAGGATCCAAAACTGTAACCAATCACAGGGCTAGGATTAGCATAATGAGCGCGCCCTGGAACGGGGATTTTGCGCCCTTTTTTGCTCCTAATTTGGATGGCAGGAAACTGCCATTTTCTACCTTGCAAGGCACTACCTGCGCAACTTGCAAAAGTGCCTCAATACACAACATCAGCTTTATTTTAATTTCTACTTTATGGTTCAGTTACAATGCATATATTGCACTTGATCTTAACCAAAAGGTCAAGGAGCAATATGATGTATATATGAGGAGTTTCAAGCAATTCCCAAGCAGTTGAAAACATGACTGGAGGTTAGACTGTGGCTAATTTTTAGTTGCTTGCATCATCTGGCAGAAAAAAAAACCCCTGCTCTTTGCAGAATTTTGAGTTGGGTGACAAACTGTGACATACAAGCAAAGAAAGGAAAACCGTGGCCTTCTTTCTTCTAGAAGATCTTCAGGTTCTCCTTGTCTGAAATCTATTTTTCTCCATCCTGTGATATTTGGTAAGGGGCCGTGGTGACTTAATGGTTCAGATGCAGAGCTTGATAGTGGGAAGGTCATCAGGTCAGCAGCTCAAGGTCTGAGCACTGCACAACAGTGTGAGCTCCCGTCATCTGTCCCAGTTCCTGCCAACCTAGCAGTTCGAAAGCAAGAAATTGCAAGTAAATAAATAGGTACCACTTTGGTGGGAAAGTAACAGCATTCTGTGCACTCCAACATCTAGTCATGGCTGCCACATATCAATGGAAACATCTGCAGATGCAGACAGCGCTGGCTCTTTGGCTGAAAACAGAGGAGCACCAGCCCCTAAAGTCAGACACGACTGGCTTTCGAGCATGGGAGACCTTTACCTTATTATGATATTTGTTGGTTTTTTAATTAGTAGACTGCTGTTGTGTATGTACAATGTTGCTTGATATGTATGTACAATGTCGCTTTAAGAAATGTATGAATGTAACCTGGCCACAACCACAATGTAACCCAGCTGTTAAAGGAACGCGAGCAAGCTGCCTATAGAGGGCAGCTGCGAGTGTTCAACTCACATGGTTACCATTCCTCAAATCACCTGCAGCAGCGGGAACTCCCCGCAACAGCAAACTACTACCGATCCACCACCGAAGATGGGCGTGACCCGGATGACGTCACGCCGGTAGCGGCCAATGAGCTACCATGCAGCCAGATTCAAATGTATTGTACTACTGTATATAATGTGAGGTATCTCCGCCATTACCACATGTTCGTTCTGATCATCAACCAATAAACCTGTGTTAGTCCCTACTGCGACTCCTTCTATGTCTCCTGGAAAAGACACTAAATTGGCGACGAGGATGGGATCGATGGCGAATCCCAAGGTCAAGGCGTACCAGTTCGATGTGAGCGAGCCCGAACAATGGGAGCTCTACGAGTGCCAGTTTCGACACGCGATGGAAGCCGCGGGCGTCGACGCCGCCGCGAAGATGCGCTCCCACTTCCTGGCCCAAGTGGGGCCAGCCACGCTGCAGATCCTGATGACCCTGGTGGCCCCCTGGAAGGTAGACGAGGTCCCCATCGACCGTATCCTGGAGAGACTGGGTGAGCATTTCCAGCCGCCCGTCTCGATCTTCCCAGTACGGGTCACGTTCCACAGGCGAGACCAGCGACCGGGCGAATCCGTGTCCGCCTACGCGGCGGCCCTCAGGCTTGTGACGGTCCACTGCCAGTGGGATGACCTGGACCAGGCCCTCCATGACCGCATGTTGTGCGGTCTGAGGGACGAGGAGCTGCAGAGGAGGCTGATGACCCGCGACCAACGCCTCACGTTCAACGAGGTACTGCGGGAGACCCAAGCAGCCGAGGAGGCCAGGAGCGGGGTGAGGCTGTTCAAGTCACGAGGGGCCGCGTCCGAGAGGGCCAAGTCACCAGTACAGGCGGCCCGGCGGACACCAGCGAAGGCGGCCTGGCGGGCCCCCAAGCTACCCGCCGGCACACCAACGTCGTCCGAGGAGTCGTCCACCACAGCGGACCCCTACTCCAGCGAGGAGGACGACGTCCAGAGGATCAAGAAGTGTGGTGAGAGGCGGCAGACCCGAGAATGGCAGGACCGCCGTTGCGACGGTCGTGGGGCGTCCCACGACCGCACGAGGTGCCCGTTTCGAAAGGCCGAGTGCCGCAACTGCGGCCGAAAGGGGCACATCGCCCGAGTATGCAGGCGCGGGCGAGTCGAGGACAAGGGGAGTTCCAGCCATCCCCAGGCCCACCAACGGAAGGCGGCCGGCACCAGGAAGGTCGCAGCCAGCTACAGCGAGGAAGGCGTGAACCGCGTGGGCCTGGAGCACCGGCGGTTTTTTGTAGAGGTACTGTTGCAAGGGGTCCCAGTGAGGATGGAGATAGACTCGGGGTCATCTTATTCCATCCTGTCCCAAAAGGAGTTTATGCGTATTCCCCCAGATAAGCGGCCCAAGCTCCGGGCCATGAGGTCACACCTACGGGACGTGCAGGGAAATGGGATCCCGGTGTTGGGGGTGGGAAACTTCATGGTGAAGTTTAAGAACTACTCCGAGAAACTGCCCTTAGTGGTCCTCAAAGGGGGGAGGTGCTGCCTTTTGGGAACGCAGTGGTTTGCTCCCCTGGGAATCGAACTGTCCGGCATTAACGCCATCGAGAGTGACCCAATGCGGGACGTGTGCAACGTGCACCCGGACGTTTTCAAGAAGGGGCTCGGGAAGTACAAGGGCCCCCCGGTTTCCTTCGAGCTGGACCCAGAAATCCGGCCCATCCGCCTCAAACCAAGGAGGGTGCCCTTCGCACTCAAGGACAAGATCGAGGCGGAACTGGACAAATTGGTGGGGCAGGGGATTTTGGTTCCAGTGGACTCGGCGGAGTGGGAAACGCCGATTCTATGTCTCCTGGAAAAGACACTAAAACTGCCTTCTTAAGAACATAAGAACATCCTTGCTGGAAGAGGCCACAGGAGCCCATCCAGTCCAGCATTGTCTCACACAGTGGCTCACCATTGGCTTCAGGGTATTATTCCCATGCAGATGCCTTCACCTGCTTAGCATTCCCTGGAAATGGCATTTATTGAGAGATATCCTGCCTATCTCTCCAACCTGGAGGTTGTCCTTAGGTATCCATGATTATAGCCATGGATCCCCTTGTCCTCCATGAACGTGTCTAATCCTTTATTGAAGCTGTCAAGACTGACAGCTGTCACCACTTCTTCTGGCAGGGAGTTCCATAGACCATAGATCATATCTGGAAAGCTTTCAAGGACAATTTAAGCAATAAAATGTGCCACAGTCATCAGAATGGCTGTGGCCCTCTGAGGTCTCAAGTTAAGGGTGAGAGAGGATGTTAAGCCAAATGCATCTTTCCTCCCTTACATTGTTATTCCTCCAGACACACGTATCTTTCAGTGCTACAAGCCTGAGACATTAAACATGCAAACTAAGCTGTGCGTCTAATTACTCAATGAAGCATCTTCTAGTTTATCAGTTGCAAAGCAGAAACAAATTAGTTTGCCAAATGAGTATCGAGGCCACAGTCTCGTAAGCGTTAATTCCTGTAGCGATGGGATGGCAATCACACATTCCCTCACATTCTAGACAGCAAAGCTTTCCATGGCAATGAGCTGTAAAAACAAGGTTTTTGACGAAGAATACTCTATGTTTGGGAGTATCACCTGAGAGGCAACGGTCCTTCCGACACCTTGATCCCACTGAACAATCCCATGAGACCAATTGCTACAGGAACAGAGTCAGGGCGAAGTTCCCTTAGACGGGAGCTGCACTCAATTTATGTTCAATCTTCAGGGGGAAGGAAAAGATTATGGACAAGATAAATTGGTGGAGCTGTGGGGGAACGTTCTCCATTTGAGCTTTGTGTAAAAAAAGTTAGACAATTAGGGCTCACCGTGAACATTCTTCTCTTTTTAATTAGCTTTGCATGAGTAATTTGTTGATGTTTGCACAGTCAATTTAACCATGTTAATGAGTCAGTGTTTTGATACTGCAGGGCAATCTTTGGGAAACAATCCCAGAGAAGGTATGGTTCCCACATTGAGGGAAGCAATACTACCACTTGGCTCTGCTTTGGTTAGACCACACATGGATGGTCATGGGCATGTAGTCTAGGGCAGTGATGGTGAACCTTGGCACTCCAGATGTTCTTGAGCTTCAATTCCTAGAAACCCTGATCAGCAGGAGTGCTGGCTTGGGCTTCTGGTTATTAAAGTCCAAGAACAGCTGGAGTGCCAAGGTTCACCATTACTGGTCTAAGGAGACTATTGGCTGAAGAATACCAGTGCTTTGGGAAATTGAATGAGGCTTCTGGGAACTGAAGTCCAAGAACCAACAGGTGGGAAACACTGGTTTAGAAACACGAAGGCTGAGAGGTGATATGATAGCCATCTTCAGTTATAGGAACATCTGTCACAAGAAAGATGATGCCTTCCTGCTAGTAAGAGAAACCAAACTGTTGGGTTCAAATTACAAGTGTGGAAGTTCTAAAATTTGGTGTATGCAAACCAAGACACGGGACACAGCCTCGGGCTGGGTTAACTCAGGTTTATTGCATCGTGGGCAGAGGGAACATGAGGTAATGGCGGATCGATAGCTCTTTATATACAGCAGTAATACATTTGGACGTGGTGCCATGGTAGCCCATTGGCTACTGTCTGCGTGACGTCATTGCAGGTCACGCCCTTCTTGTCCAGGTGTAGGTGGTGGCGGGAAAACTTCCCGCGCTGTTGCCTTTGATGAGTTCGGACCAAGAGAGCTTGGACGCTCGCTGCTGCCAGCTGGTGGTCATTAGCTCGCGTCCTATTACAGGGTTTATATGATACAGCTGAAGGTTACATTGTTGCTATAGGCAAGGTTACATTGGCTCAGATACATTGTAATCCATGTGTACAATAAAACCATCAGAACACAACACCCCTCCCCCCTAGGACGAGACAAAGTCTCGAGCCCACACTTGAACACATTCCCCCCCCTTAGGAGACAAAGTCTCTCAGCCAAGATGGCTTATTTCGAACACGCTGGGGTCTCGATGCGGGCTGCCTCTCCCCGGGTTTGCTACCTTCTCTTTGTCCCCTGGTTTCCTGTCCTGTAATATGAGAGGGAGACTCGTTAGTGACTTGCCGCGGCTCCGCGGCGTTGTTGGGAGGTGTGCTCTTTCTTAGGGAGGAACCGGGGGCACTGGGGGCTAACGAAAAACCCCTCTTCTCGCTTGGATGGGTGGGGGAACACTCCTGAAAACCCCCCCGGCTCGCAAACTCAAACTCAAAATCACAATCGGGGGCAGCGGTCGCGAACTCCTCTCCCCCTTCCCCGGCCCCTGATAAGACTGGCGTATCAAAAGGATATGAGTCGGGGCCGCTACTACTGTTTCCTTCCCCCCGTGCTTGGGACTGTTGTCCCCTGCTGTCTCCCCCTTGGGTTAAGCGGGTGGGGGAGAACCCTAACGCTGAATCCTGTTGCTGAGCTCCACTGACTGGCCCACTCACTCGGTGCCTCAGTTGGTCTGCGTGCCTCCTCCAAAGGAGGCCGGTGTTAGTCTCGACCCGGTACGACACTGGCCCCGTCTGTTCTACCACCGTCCCTGGTACCCAGGCCGGCCCCGCGCTGGAGTAGTTCCTGCAGTGAACAGGGTCCCCGGCGGCGAAACCCTTCGAGACTGCCAACCCTATGTTTTTCCCTTTATCCTCGACTCTCGTCGGGTCTAGCCTGGACAGGATCGTGGCCAGTTTTCGCCGCATCAAGAGCTCCGCCGGCGAGTAGCCTGACGCTAAGGGGGTTACCCTATACGCTAAGAGGAACTGGCATACTTGGTGATTCAGGTCCCCCGGGCCCATGCGCCGCAGCGCCTCCTTCGTTGTCCGCACCAGCCGTTCCACTTGGCCATTCGTGGCCGGGTGAAACGGTGCGGACGTGACGTGCCGAATGGCGTTTGCCTCCATGAACGCCCCGAACTCGGCGGAGGTGAAACAACTAGCGTTATCGCTGACCAAAGTGTCGGGTAAACCGAATGTGGAAAAGACTCTCCTTAGCCGGCTAATTGTTGTGGCGGAGGACGTGCTCTTTACTGGGATAACCTCCAGCCACTTAGAGAACGCATCTACCACCAGGAGAAACATGGTTCCTCGGAACGGGCCAGCGAAATCCACGTGCACTCTGGACCACGGCCCCCTTGCTGTGTCCCACTCCCTATGCGGGAGACGGGCCGCCTCAGGTCGGGATCCCTGGCAAGCCTCGCAAGTGCCGACCATGTGCTCAATGTCCGCGTCCAGCTGTGGCCACCAGAAGTAACTCCGGGCTAGCGCCTTTGAACGAACAATGCCCGGGTGGCTGACGTGCAGCAGTTCGAGCACCCTCGTCCGCAGGGGCGCAGGGACCACCACCCGTTGGCCCCACAGAAGACACCCCCTCTCTAGGGACAACTCTAGCCTTTTCCTAAAGAATGGGTCGAACTCTGTACTCGGGGACGAAGCCGGCCACCCCTTCTGCACCCATGAACTAACTTTCTCCAGCGTCCTGTCCTTGCCTGTCGCCCTAGCAATGTCGGCTGGTACTATTGGGGGTGCGTCCAAAACCTCAATTAGCAACACCTGGCGGTCTCTTTCTGCTCTCGCCTTTTGGTCATCCGACAAGGGCAGAGGGGATCTCGAAAGCGCATCAGCATGGCTGATCTCCTTTCCGGGCCTGTACTCCAACTCATGTTGGTACGCGTTGAGGAAAATAGCCCATCGCAGCATTCTCGGGGACAGGATCTGTGGCGTGGGCTTGCTTGCCGTGAAAATTCCTAACAGCGGCTTGTGATCGGTCACGATTTTGAACGGGCGGCCATACAAAAAATCGTGAAATTTTTTGGTCCCCGCTACTATTGCTAACGCTTCCCTGTCGGTTTGTGCGTAATTTCGCTCCGCTTGGGACAGGGACCTTGAGTAAAACGCTACCGGGGCCTCCCTTCCGTCCTCCAACACGTGGCAAAGCACCGCCCCCACCCCCACCGGGGATGCATCACAGACTAGGACCACTGGCCGTTTGGGGTCGAAGTGCGTCAGGATTGCCTCAGATGTTAGGAGTTGCTTTAGCTCCTTGAACGCCCTCTCGTGCTCGTCACCCCACATCCATGGCTCCTCCTTTTTAAGTAACCGATGGAGCGGTTCGGCCACGGACGCCTTCCGCGGGAGGAATGTATGGTAAAAATTGAGGAGCCCCAGGAAAGACTGTAGCTCGGTTTTGGATGTGGGGCGAGGGGCCTTTTTAATGGCTGCTACTTTGGATTTAGACGGCTTAATCCCCTCGGGTGTGATCCGGAACCCTAAAAACTCGACCTCGGTTTCGAAAAAAACACATTTGTCCTTCCTCAATCTCAGCCCCGCTTTCTCGAACACTGTCAATACTTTGTCCAACCTTTTCGCCAGTTCAGCCTCACTCCCCCCTGTTATCAACACGTCATCAAAATAAGGCAACACCCCCTCCAGGCCCTTTAGGAGGCGTTCCACGAGCGATTGAAAAAGACCGGGTGCCGAGTTCACGCCGAACTGTAACCGCGACACCTGGAACGCCCCCTTATGTGTAACTATCGTTTGTGCCGCGGCCGTGGCGGGGGTCACTGGAAGTTGCTGATAGGCTTGTGCCAAATCGAGTTTAGCGAAACACTTTCCCCCATTTAGCCTGGCCAAGAGGTGGCTGATCACTGGCACCGGGTATGCATTAGGGCGGATCGCCTTGTTAATTGTACACTTATAATCAGCGCAAATGCGCACCTCCCCGTTAGCCTTTAGCGCCGTTACAATTGGAGTTTCCCACTCCGCGGAATCAACAGGAATAAGAATCCCCTGGCCCACCAGTTTGTCCAGTTCCGCCTCTATCTTGTCCTTGAGCGCGAACGGCACCCTGCGTGGTTTGAGTCTTATCGGGCGGACCTCCGGGTCTATGTCGAAAGCTACAGGGGGTCCCTTGAACTTTCCGAGTCCTTTCTTAAAAACGGCGGGATGCGCATCGCAAACCGCTTGTATTGGGTCCCCCCCCACGGTATGCACCCCCCCTATGAACAAACCTAAGGGCTGAAACCACTGTGTCCCTAGGAGGCTACAGCTTCCCCCTTTGAGGACAACTAGGGGCAGTTCCGCAGAATGTCTCTTAAAATTGACCCGAAATTTCCCGACCCCCAACACCGGAATGCTGTTTCCCTGTACGTCCCGTAGTGTGGACCTCAACGCTTTAAGCTTGGGCCGCACGTGGGGGTCGATTTTCAGGAACTCTCTCTGGGGAATTATGGAATAGGAGGACCCCGAGTCAATTTCCATCTTAACAGGGGCCCCTTGTACTAATACCTCAACGAAGTAATGGGACTGTCCCGCGGACACGCTGAAAACTGAGGCGTCGTCCTCGCTGCCGTCCGAGACGCGGCCCACGCCGTCCTGCTTCCTCGTGGTCTGGGCGCCATCTTTGGGCCTCGCTGGACGGTCCGGTCTGGCCGCGCGGTCTTGTGACTGCCTCCGGCCCTCTTTCCGCTTTCGGCACGCCTTGGCGATGTGCCCCCGACGGCCGCAGGTGTAACACTCGGCCTTCCTGAACGGGCATCTCGCGCGCTCGTGGGCCGCTCCGCAACCCTCGCAGCGTCGACCACCCTTCCGGACCTTCTGGACCTCCTCGCCGTCGCTGCCTTCCGTAGACGACTTTGAGGCCCGTCGAGTCGCGTGCACCGACTGTCCGGTCTTCCCGTGCACCGAATTTTCCGCCTTGCCGGCTCTAGGACGCCACTCACGCCACTGGTGCATCTCGTCCACTCCGGCATTCGTGGACTCTGCGGCTTCCGCGGCCTCTATGACCTCGGCCAGCGTGGGTGGCGGCTCCTTATTCATCAAGCTGCGCTGTACCTCCTTGTCTTTCAGGCCACACAACACGCCGTCCCTGAGGACCAACTCCAGGATATCGCCCCATTTACAGGGGGCGGCGGCTATCCTCATGGCGGCCACGAATGCCTCAACCGACTCATCCGGCGCTTGGACTCGCCTCCAAAACGCGCTCCGAGCGGGAAACATTGCCCTCGAGGGGCAGAACCGCTCTCGCAGCAGTTTCATGATGTCGCTCGCCTTAAAGTCGCTCACCTTCTTCGGAGCGATTATGCCCACCAGCGTCCGCTTGGTTTCCATCCCGAGCATTCTGGTGAGGATGGCCCTCTTCCTCTCCTCGTCTTCTCCTTTGACTCTGAGTTCCACCAGGGCCGCCTGGAAATCCATCTCCAGCAGCTCCCAGTCTTGCGGTTTGGTGATGTTGAAACCGCTCTGTGCCCTGGCTGTCCCGTGGGGATCCATTATCCCACCTTCGTCGCCAATTTGGTGTATGCAAACCAAGACACGGGACACAGCCTCGGGCTGGGTTAACTCAGGTTTATTGCATCGTGGGCAGAGGGAACATGAGGTAATGGCGGATCGATAGCTCTTTATATACAGCAGTAATACATTTGGACGTGGTGCCATGGTAGCCCATTGGCTACTGTCTGCGTGACGTCATTGCAGGTCACGCCCTTCTTGTCCAGGTGTAGGTGGTGGCGGGAAAACTTCCCGCGCTGTTGCCTTTGATGAGTTCGGACCAAGAGAGCTTGGACGCTCGCTGCTGCCAGCTGGTGGTCATTAGCTCGCGTCCTATTACAGGGTTTATATGATACAGCTGAAGGTTACATTGTTGCTATAGGCAAGGTTACATTGGCTCAGATACATTGTAATCCATGTGTACAATAAAACCATCAGAACACAACACTGGGCTTATGGGATAACTCCCCAACAGTAAGAGCTCTCCAGGTTTGGAGTGGATTATCCTGGAAGGTGCTGGCTCTCCTTCATTGGAGGTTTTGAACAGATCTTCCTCCGAATGGTGTGTGGAACCGAACGGAAAACTTCCATGCTTTTGATAGGATGCTTGTGTTTTGTTTTGCAGAGTCACAAATCTTATGTGAAGAAAAAAAAATGCCAGACCAAAGACTATCTTGCACGAACCCCTTTTACACTATCAAGGTGAGTACGTTGAGCACTTTGTGTATTCACACACACACACTTTCTCCTTGGTTGCAGCTCCTGGGAAGAAAAGAAAATTGGTCTAGCTGCACCCTCTGTTTCCCTGTAAATGCTGCTTCTAAAAGCAAGCTGCTTTGGGGGGCGGGGCGGGGGGGGAGATCAAGAGGCCAAATACAGGCTTAGAGACAGGAAAAAAAAACATTTGCCCAAATAGCGCAAGCTGAAAAAGGCCATTCCAATTGTCCTTTCTAAAGTTCAGCCTTTTCAGGTTCGGGGTTCTGTTTTCCCAGCACATAAACGCCCCAGGATGAATATGTCGGGGCTGCCATTCAGATAGGATTGAATGAAATACTGAAAATGTTCATGAAATGCCCTAGGGTATTGTCTTTTTTAAAAAGGGGGGGCAGCCAGGCTCTGAAATGGGTTGAACTGATTCAGAACCATCATTCTGAATGAGGAGGGCTTGTGTAAGAGATTTCTCATCAAGAATGCTAGGGAATTCTCCTTGCGCTGTGCCTCCTAGGGATGCAGGGTGGATTCAGGACACTTTCAAACAACAACAACTGGCCTCAATTGTCATCTGATTTTACCTTTACTGCCACATGTCCTTTGCTTGCTCCATCCTGGTGGCGCAGCCACATGGCAACCTCTCCCATCTGTTCTTAGGAATATCAACATATCTATTCACTTTTGCCATTGTGGGACTTTTTTCTCTGTGTCAGTTTAACAGTTTGGGACCAAAAATGCTCTCTCTTTTTTTCCCCATGCGCCACGACACAGAGAGGCAGAAGTGGTATACTCAGATTGTCAGTAGATCGGCCCCATATAGTGCAACGCTGATGTTTTCAATCAGATCGTGAAATTCAGAAAGGGCTTATGAAGATCTCCCCATAGCTACAGTTCTGGCCATCCACTTTATTCTAGCCTGAGTCTAGCCCTAGTGCCTTCAGTACACTTGAACTGCCACTCACTAGGATCAGGGAATACCCCCAAAAGTACTCTCAACACACGTTTTCTTTCCCAGTTGTCACCACTC
Organism: Bradypodion pumilum; assembly: GCA_035047305.1. NCBI lineage: Eukaryota > Metazoa > Chordata > Lepidosauria > Squamata > Chamaeleonidae > Bradypodion > Bradypodion pumilum. The sequence continues at coordinate 2,798,045 of JAWDJD010000003.1, forward strand.
TCTACCCCGCCTTGAAGGTACAGCATGGAAAATTCCCTTTTAAAATGCAGTCCAGCCATTATGGCCATGTAATGTGGTGCTTCTGGGTGATAGAGTCAGAAAGCTTTTCCAAACAGGACTTCTTAGACGCAATGTAAACTGTATTACATAAGTCACTATGCCAATCTGGCCACGTTATCCTGCTATGGTAATAGAGTAGACCATATGGCCAGCAATTCAATACCAAGTGTCAGGTGGTGGGTAACTAACCTGACTACCCTGAGGACTAGCGGCCTTGGCAAAGTCCACGGGGAAGGAAGGGTGATGGTCCTCAAGTGAATTAAATGGTCCCACTTGAATCCATCTTGACGAAGGGCAGCAGCTTCATCTGGGACTGAGGAGGAGTTTGTGTATCAAAAGGTCTCGGGACCAGACAGTGACTCATGGAATTGGATCAGTGATGCTGGTGTCACACTGCAATGTGGAAGGCAAATGGAAGGCCACTGTATTATATTGCTCCCAGGACAATATCGTCAGGATGATCACCAATATTCAGAATTGGATATGGCACTTAAAGAAGAAGATAAGTCACAGTCCCTAGACGTAGGAAGGCTTTTATGTGTGTCAGGTTTAATGTGTTTACCTCTGCAGTGATGGATGGCCATTTATGGGCATTTCATAAAATGAAAGAATTTGCCCTTGGTTTGGGGTAAACTGAAATTCTGTTCCATGCGCTCATTATGCCTATTTTTCGTACAGTCCCAGAGCAAATCTAATTTCTCCATTTTTGAGAGCAGATTGTTGGCCTTTGCAGAACCTTCCTTTTCTTTCGAAAGACAATATTTCTTCAGTAACTGAGTCTGTGGCAAAACTGATAAGATTTGGAGTTAGAAACGCCAGAAGGCTGCAGTTTTATTCTGTTTTAATGCTCTGTATGGTTGAAGGCTGATTCGTAAAGTTTGTTATGGATTTACTTTAGCTATCCCCACAACACCCCTCATTTTAATTTTGATTTGTATGATTTATCCGCTGTTTAAAACTCACTTTGTAAAGTCAGGGGAGAGGAGAGGAGATGGCGTTTGAGCGCATCTACATTGCATGGACAAAGCACTTTAACTGTCATGGCTCCATTCTATAGACATTAGGCCACATCTAGAGTCCTGTGTTCAACTCCTGGCACTGCACTTTAAGAAAGATGCCAATAAACTAGAGCAGGTCCAGAGAAGGGCAATAAAGATGATCAGAGGACTGGAAACCAAGCCTTAGGAGGAAAGACCGAAGGAACTGGGTATGTTTAGCCTGGAGAAAAGGAGAGAGAGAGCGGGGATTGGGCAGTGATGGCGAACCTTGGCACTCCAGCTGTTCTTGGATTTCAATTCCCAGAAGCCCAAGTCCCTGTGAAATCAACATATGGATAAGTGTGTACTGTACAAAGCTTCTGAATACATCTGTCCCATCATCTGCCCCTCCATGTTATTATTACTCTTGGATAATTGACTACTAGCAAGGATTCATCGAGGTATACAGTAAAACCCCTACTTATGAAAAAAAGTCAATTCCGTAGGCTTTTGCTTAAATCAATTTTTTTTGTAACTCGAAACAAACCCATAGGAATTTTTTAAAATGTAACTCGAAGCAAACCCATAGGAAAAAGAATCTTTATGAAACTCGAAGCAAACCCATAGGAAATCGTGTAAATCGGAGCATGGTTTTAGCACAAAATCATCATGTAAGTCAAATTTTATGTAACTCGAGGCATTTGTAAGTCGGGGTTTTACTGTGTTTTCAGCTAGCGACTATGAGTTGGTCCTTTGAGGATAACTGGGTTTCTGCACTTAGAAGAACCCAATAGAGTGTAGAGGCAGAAACTGAAGGGTGAAAGCTACTGAGTCAACCTGGATTCCCACTAGGCTCAAACTCACAATCGTTTAACCCCTGCACCACCAGGGCTCTTAGCAGTTAGTAAGTGATCCTTGCACAATTGCATGGGAGGAGACAGAGTCCGCAGGAGAGGGCCAGATTTTACCCTGACGCTGTGCTTTTCTCTTTATTCCTGCTCTCCACAGTTCTTTGTATTGTGCCAAAGCTTTCTGCAGCTCACTCAACTGCTCACATCTGGCTATATGAAAAGCTCCATTTCCACGATTGAGAAGCGTTTTGGACTCTCCAGTCAGACGTCTGGATTAGTGGCCTCCTTCAACGAGGTACTGCCTGTTGTTCCCTGTACCTTTCCCCTGCTGTGACCTTCCTATAGATGTTAACTTCTCCAGAACATTAAATACCTCTCAAATTCTTCTCTCCCCACCCAGGTAGGAAACACCATGTTGATCATCTTTGTGAGTTACTTTGGCAGCCGAGTCCACCGGCCCCGTTGCATCGGTTGCGGTGCTATCCTTGTCTCCCTCTCTGGACTGATTATCGCTCTTCCTCACTTTATCACCGGACCCTATGAATACGATCGCACAATTTCTGGTAAGGACCCTGTTCTGTTCTGTTGTCGTTCAGCCATCTTATCCTCTATTGCCTCCTTCTCCTTTTGCCTTTGATCTTTCCTAGCATCAGGGCCTTCTCCAGCGAGTCCTCTCTTCTCCTTTGGTGACCAAAGTCCTTGAGGTTCAGCTTCAGTATTTGTCCTTCTAAGAAGCAGTCAGGGTTGATTTCCTTCAGGATGGACTGCTTTGATTTCCTGGCAGTCCAGGGAACGCTCAAGAGTCTCCTCCAGCATCACAGAGTTCAAACATGTCTTTTCTTCTGAATTCTATATGCCTTCTTAATGAACAACAGGGTAATAGGGGAACTTTTCATCTCAAGGGAATTTGTAATTTCAAATTTGAAATTTTAAAATCTGGCCAATCTATTTTGCTCCATGCAATCACCAGCAGAAAAGAGTTTACAAGCCAAGGGATGGACCGTTGCTGCAGCTGTGGGGAGGGGGTTCGCCTGCCCTCTCTTTCTTTTGCTTGCGCTCCTGGGCCTCGCCTCGGGCCGTCATGGAAAAGATGATGTTGCAGCGGGCGGCTGGATTTGCCACCACTGTCGCTCATGGTCTTGGCTTCAGCGGAGGCCGGCCGGCTAGGAGCACCAGGACTTGTGCACGCACACTTTCGTTGTCATCCCCCCCTCCCCCCGAAGGACTTGGAAGGGACTGTGTTGGGTTTATCTTCATATTGTTATATTGTTATTTTGTGATGATTTGTATTTGGACATTTTGCATTTTGTATATTATGTACTTTTTTGATGATATTAATTTTATCATTGTGATTTTGTATACTGTTTGAATTTAGATTTTGTATGCTGCTTTTGTACTTTGGATATTGTATTTATATGCTGTAAACCGCCTTGAGTTCCCTTAGGGGAAGTAAAGCGGTATAGAAATGTAATAATAATAATAATAATAATAATAATAATAATAATAATAATAATAATAATAATAATAATAATAATAATAATAATAATAATAATAATAATAATAATAATAATAATAATAATAATAATAATAATAATAATAATAATCTCTGTTCCCTCTGAGAAAAAGCAAGAGGCACCAAAGTTCTGATGTAACCGATAAGGCTGCTTCATATTAGGAATGGGCAGGACAACATTTGCAATTTCCTTCATTAATTTTGACAGAAATATTAAACATTCAAATGTGGGAGAAAGTGAAAATAATGAATTTGCTTATCTGCACAGATAGATAGATGACATTACATGTTTGCTTAGCTCTCAGATGTCTGGCATTGTGTTCAACCCTACCTTTTCTCTTCCTTCCTTCCTTCGTTCCTTCTTCGGCTGCTCTTGCAACATGGCAGTCAGGCAGGGAATTGTTCTCTCCGCACCCAAACTAGCTGTAACTATCAAATGTGCCTGGCAAAAATGGTCAAGAATTTACTAATTAATAACCACAGCCTGCAAATTCTTCAGAAAGAAGATTGGTGGGTGGGGAGGGGAGCATGTGTGGGAGATACTGGCAGTTTGGTCCATCCTCACCTGACATCTCTCAAGAGAGCTGGAGGCAACGTGACAGAGATGAGGAGGCCTGGACATCTGCACTCCCAGGTATTTTTGAGCTCCTGCTGTCAACTTCTGGTCAGGCTGAAAGGTTTTTTGTCAACACTTTAAGAACCTGAGAAGTCTTGCAAAATCTGTGGAAATTGGGCAGGCGTTGAATGTGAATGAATGTGCCTTATGGGCAAAGATCCTGGTTGGGTGAAATTGTTGTCTCCTGGCACCTTGGCAGAAGCAAGCGTTTGGGTTGGAGGGAATGAAGGTCTTGGTACAGTCAAACCTCTGCATATGAATTTAATTTGTTCCTCGAGATTAGTTATATCTCGAAAAATTCTTATCTTGAATTTCCCATAGGAATGCATTGAATGCAAATTCCCATAGGAATGCATTGAATTTCTCAAAAAAAAAATCCTATTAAAAATTCGTCTCTCAAACCTGATTTTTTCCCCTCTGAGATTTCCAGATGTATCTCAAGTTTTTTTAAAAAGTTGAGCTGTTCTTATCTCAAGGTTTGACTGTCTCTTGAAAAGGGGGGATGGAGGGGTCACTTGGGGACAGCAAAATAACTACAGTTACCCACCTGATGCAAAGCAAAACAAAACAAAGCAAAACAATCACACTTATATACCACCACATAGTGCTTAGTGCACTCTCTGGGTGGTTCACAAGTTAATTAGCATTTTGCCCCCAGAAAACACTCCAGCTTTTTCTCCTTGTGGTGGTCACAGAAACTGAAGGGAAAGGGTGAAGATGTTCGGTTTGTTGAATGATGAAAGCACCGTGCCCCCGTTCCCTGTAAACGGCCACTAGATCCCCGGGATCCCTGGCTAAGGGGCTGCACAGGGAGAGTGAAAAGCAGAACTTAATTTAATTTAATTTAATTTAATAGTCATATTTATATGGGCTGGCAGGCGCTTCCAAAGGATGTAGTAGAGGTTGCAGATAAATCCTGGCTGAGCCAAGGGTCTGCTTCTCCTTTTGAAAGCTGGTGCCTCGTGCCAAGTGGCCTGCGGGCAGGGTGGGGGGCATGAATCTGTGAATCCACACAAATGGGTTTACTACGATTCATCCAGCCCGCGCTGCCCTTGTCACTCCCGGAAGCGGAAGTAAAACACGCCCTATGGTTAAGGCTCTTCCGGGTTAACCCTTCCTCTATACTGGCGCATTTTACTTCTGCTTCCGGGAGTGACAAGGGTGGTGTGGGCTGGATGAATCGCAGTAAACCCATTCGTGTGGATTCACAGGGGGCTTGGGCTTCCCCGAATTGAAGTCCAAGAACATCTGGAGTCCCAAGGTTTGCTATCACGGATATAGTATATGCAAGAGCTGGATGGGGACACCATTTGTGGATCAAGTCTACTTCGTCAAACAATGCGCGGAAGCTCACACTAAAATTCAGTAAAACCCTGACTTACATATGCCTCGAGTTACATAAAATTGGACTTACATAATGATTTTTGCACTAAAACCATGTCCCGATTTACATAAATGTCCTGATTTACATAACACAATTTCCTATAGGTTTGCTTCGAGTTAAGTAAAAAACTGATTTACATAAAAACTTACGGAACAGACTTTTTACGTAAATAGGGGTTTTGCTGTACAGCAGTTAGTCTTTAATATGTCACAATGTTTTTCTTTGTCTTTTTGGTTTTGCTTTGTTTACTCTCTGATTAAAATGCAGCAGTTAGTCTTCAAAACGCCACAATGTTTTTTCTCCCTTTTGTTTTGCTTATTCTCTGATATATAGTGGAACATTGCTTTAACAAATGGCTCACTTAACACACACACACAAAACAACAACGCATACAAAAGGAATTCCATAGAAAATAGTGGCTCGGTTAGCAATTTCCCCCCAGAATGGATTAATTGGTTTCCATTGCATCATTCCTATGGGAAACCGTGATTTGGTTAACACAATTTGGTTTTCATTGCATTCCTATGGGAAATTTCATTCAATGCATTCCTATGGGAAATCTGCTTTACAAATTTTTCATACTACAAAAGGTCCCGGAGAACTCATTAAATTTGTTAACCAAGGATCCACTGTCCTTGAAACACAGACTAACAGGGCGACCATTGCAAAAACTTCAGCTCCCTTGAACAAATTTCTACATGTTCACCTGAAGCAGGTTTTTTTTTCCCACAGTTCCGGGGCGGGTTGGGAGCAACTGGCCTGTTTCCTCCTTTTGTGTGTGTGTGTGTGTGTGTGTGTGTGTGTGTGTGTGTGTGTGTGTGTGTGTGACTCAATTTTTGCTGTGCCTGTTCCCAATCTAACAAAGAGAGGAGGGTCCAACCTTCAGAATATGGAAGCAGAAGAGCATCATGGCCTTTGGTTTTTGTCCCTGCAGGTTCGTCAAGTAATGGTACGGATATGTGCTATCCCCACAGGCAGGACCCGTCCTCCACACCTGACACGTGTACAGAAGGCGAGAAGGAGAGCCAGACGGTCCTGGCCCTCCTCCTGCTTGGGCAGACCCTGCTCGGGGTGGGCGCCGTTCCCATCCAGCCCTTTGGCATATCCTATATTGACGATTATGCCAGCAAAAGCAACTCACCGCTTTATATAGGTAAGAGAAGATGCTTCAAACAAGGGACAGCCGAGATTGCTTCCTTCTGCGAGCAGCAGAAGCACGAGATACAATCGCAATAAACAAATAATCCAGAAGCAAAAGATTTGAATATACAGAGGGTGCCAAAAAATGTAAAAATGTCCACTTGTATTCCTCCTGCCTATGCCAGTTCAATTTCCTCCCGCCCGTGTAGCCGGTTTTGAGCGCATGTCATAGTACACATTGCTCTTGTAATTCAATTCAACTTAAGAAAAGTAAGAAATAGGTTAAGATTGAGGCCACCCTGGCTCAAAAGCCAGTTGTATCCGACTATAGGGTTGGGTGCTCATCCCCGTTTACATGTGGCAGGCATGACTAGACACAGAACACTGTTACCTTTCAAGCTGAAGTGGTATCCATTTATCTACTTGCAATTTCTTGCTTTCGAACTGCTAGGTTGCCGGGAGCTGGGGCAGAGGCGGGAGCTCACTCCAATGTGCAACAATCAGCCTTCTAGTCTTTAAGTTCAGCGATTTCGTTGCAAGACATAGATCAGACCTCTTAAAATGTGTATAGATTTTTAGGCACCCCCTGTATCTGTTGCATTACTCACTCTGACGGATATAAGGTTTTGACGAACTGAATCCTTCTAGTACCCAAAACAAACTGCTATGTTTCTTTAATAATATATGCTTTGCGTCTAGAAATTCCAACTCATTCCCCGCCATTCTAGTTAAAAGGGGGAAAAATCTAACGGTAAATGGTAGGAAAACTTTTTTTCCTGCCAGTTAGCAATACAGAGCTTAATGAGCAAAGGGTCTGTTTGGCTATAAGGCTGTTTCCTCCGTTTCGCCTCGACAAAAACCAAAGGCAGTGATGGGCAACAAAAACTTTTTTACTACCCCACTGTGGGCATGGTATGGTGGGCATGGCCAGGGGGAAAGCCCTGCATTGCACTCGAATTAGGACTACTTTATTTTAAAACGTGGATGGGCAGAGGGGACAGCCAGAATTTCTCGGTTCTGGCGAACCTGCTGATGCCCACCACTGCCCAAAAGTACAGCATGCCAAAGGTTTCCTGGCTCAACCCTGGGCACCTGTTGCTTCCAAGATCAGGCAGAAGGTAATGGGAGAGATTGACCCCTTCCACAGCTCCTGATGAATGACTATCCAGCAAGAGGAATGAGTTTCGAGCTCCATGCACAGTGGTGGGCTCCAAAAATGTTTACTACCACCACACTGTGGGCGTGGTATGGTGGGTGTGGCCAGGGGGAAAGCCCTGCGTTGCACCTAAATTAGGACTACTTTATTTCAAAACTTGGATTGGCATTGCCAGCCAGAATTTCTGCTACCGGTTCTGGTGAACTGGTGCAAACCTGCTGATGCTCACTGCTGCCCATACACTATGGCTCTGATGCAAAGCTGTCAAGCATCCCTTATTGGCCGGGAAAACCCCTTATTTTACCCTCTTTCCCGCCGTCATCCCTTATTAATTAGACTGCAATGCCCTATTGCCACCATTGGAGGGCAGCACAGGATAAGCATAGCTGTCAAGTATCCCTTATTGGCCAGGAAAACCCCTTATTTTACCCTCTTTCCTGCCATCATCCCTTATTAATTAGACTGCAATGCCCTATTGCCGCCATTGGAGGGCAGCACGGGATAAGCATAGCTGTCAAGTATCCCGTATTTGCCGGGAAATTTCCCTTATTTCTAAATCCAAAACTTGACAGGTATGCTCTGATGTGGCATGTAGCCACATCACCCTCTTCAGCAGAGGGACTATTAGAATCATAGAATCACTGGGTTGGAAGGGGCTTATGGGACCATAAATTGAGGCAGGTTTTAGGCAATATTATGTTCAAATGAAAGGCTCCCAGTTCACCCTTTTTTTTAGCTCAGCTAATAAACACTGTTGGACTAGAAAGAAAAATATCATTTACTCACAAAAAGGAGGTCAGAGGACACATATGCGCAGGAGTCTTGATGAAGTTGGTTTAGAACAGGAGTGCCCAAACTACAGCCCGTGAACCAGATTCAGCCCCAAGACCAATTCATCCAGCCCACACCACCCTCATCACTCCAGGAAGTGGAAGTAAAACACTTACTTCTGCTTCCAGGAGCGATGAGAGCAGCTTGGGCTGGATGAATTGGGCTCAGGGCTGGATCTGGCCCATGGGCCGTAGTTTGGGCACCCTTGGTTTAAGCAGAGAAAATTACAGCCTAAAAACTACCTCATTCTGTTGCAAATCATATCTGTTGCAAAACAGATTGCCATGCACATTTTATTTCTGCTTCTGGTGGGAGGAACGACATGACCGGCCCACTGAACCACAATGACTGGCCCACAGCCTGGAAAGTTTAGGCACCCCTGGTTTAGAAAGAAGTAAAATCTTTCTTACAGCCATGTGTGACAGATAAGCCTTGACCTGACCCTTGAAGGTAGGGAAATCCGCACTCAGGTCTTCCCCCAGAAATGAAAGGAAAACCTGACTAATCTAGGTAATCATGGCTAAGCTTGGGTTGGAATCAGAGCTCAGTGATAGTGTCTCCCTCTCTTCCTTCTGAGGTGTAAGCCTCAGAAACCCCAAAGTCGAATCTCTTCCCAAAACCATGTGCCTAATAGAAAGAACATGAGCTTGGCCCTCCTAATTAGCATACAGCCAATTAGGGCCCAGGGGTTGTATAAACACACCCTGGTTCCCATAACAAATGCCTGGGGTTCCCAGGCTCTGGATGTTGATGTAAGTGGACATTCCAGTCCTGAAGGAGAAGACAAAACAGGCCTGGAGCTTTGAGAAGCTTCTTCTAAGCCCACCTGCTAGATAAGCGCAGCAGAAAGAATTATGAGGTGTTTGCAAAGAAGCAAATCTACATTCTAAGACAGTGTAAAATCCAAAGAGACTCCATGTCGAATAACTTGTGACCCATTTTATCACACCATGTGGCCTGGAAGAGGGAAGAGCTCAAAAGGACATCTTTCCTCTTCCAAAGGCAGAGGGGAGAGAAGGTCAGAGCAAATAAAGGCCTTAATGCATGCAAATAGGGTCAAGTGACCCCTGAGGCAGGAAAGAATATTGTCTAATAGTAATTACAGACAAACAATGCAAAACAACTTCCTTTAGGCCAGGCTAGTCTTTCCTGTCTCTCTGGTCATTGCATGCAGGGGTTGCACAAGGCAGGGATCCAAATCGAGTCAAACCTTCTGTGTGGCCAGCCCCGCAGAAAGTTGACTGCCCATTGCAGAATACCGAGTGCGTCGCACCCCAAAATGTGCCACCCATCAAAGCAAGGAATGAATTTGGAGCATACCTGTCAAGTATCCAGGATTGGCCGGGATTTCCCGTATTTCCTCGCTACTTCCTCCACTTTCCCGCCGCCATCCTGTAATTTGACCAGTGGGGAAAGTAGTTACTGCGTATGTACGTATGTGCACAAGCCTTCTGCGCATGCACAGAACCCTTCTGCGCATGTGCAGAAGCCTTTTACGCATGCACAGAAGGGTTCTGCACAGAAGGGTTCTGCGCAGATCCCGTATTTTCCGGAGCCGCACTTGACAGCTATGATTTGGAGCCAGAAAGCTGGTGTGTGGGGGAAAAGAGAAAACCAATGCTGAAATACAAGAGCTTGCACCTAGATTTCTGATAGCAGCTTGAGAGCTGAAACAAAAGCAGAGATGCGCAAGAGCTACCAAATGGAGCAGATGGCCCTCACCCTTTTCGTCCCGGAATCACTCACCAGAGCGAGCAGAGAAGGTAAACGAGAGGATTCCTGCCATGTGGATTTCATTGCAAGCTGGCACCAGGCCTGAGTCGCTGCCTTGACGTGCATTCTCTGGTTCTGAACACTAACCCAGGCAGGTGGAGATTTTAGAAAAGTGGGGGCTTCAGGGCAAGCGGAAAGATTTGCAGTGAACTTTCTTGAGTTGCGGGAGCCAGAAACACACTCAACATTTATTATCCCTGTGTATCAGTTGTCTCTAGGGACTGCTTAGTGGCTTAGTGGTTAAGATGCTGAACTTGATGACTGGAAGGTCGGCAGGTCAGTAGCTTGAGTGGTGCATGACTGAATGAGCTCCTGTCTCTGCCCTAGCTCCTGCCAAGCTAGCAGTTCTAAAGCAAGAAATTACAAGTAGATAAATAGGTATCACGCTGGTAAACAACATCCCGTGCACTCCAGTGTTTAGTCATGCCTGCCACATGTCCACAGAAATATCTGCGGACAGCACTGTCTCTTTGGCTGTAAATGGAGATGAGCACCAAACCCTAGAGTCAGATATGACTGGCTTTCTAGCAAGGTAGACCTATCAAATGTCTAAGCCTGTTGACATACAGAAATGACACATCAAAGCCAGCTTCTCCATGAGTTTCTTGCAGCCTTCCTGCTCCAAGGTTCACATCCAACTTGATTGTAAACAAAGGTTTATATTGGTTGATTTAAGATTTAGATTTGTTTTGTTTAAAATTCATCCTTAGTTAGTTTAGTTTATTAGATTTATACCCTGCCCTACTCAGTGCAGGCCGACTCAGGGCGGCATCACAACATATTTAAATACAAATACAATGAAACAAAAATGAAAATACAATAAGTACCAGTATACAAAATAAATAAATACATAATAAAGCAGAAATACAGCAATACAATATATAATATCAATATCGAGGAAATGTATAAATATTTTAAACTAACAGGAGTGCCCGGCTTTGCCTGGGTGGTCTCAACCCGGCTAGCTGAGTGCCAGTATTGTCAGAAAACCCACTGTCCAGGGGTGGGCCTGTGATGTGGGCTTGGCGATGGCATCACTATCCCCCCTTGTTGGCCTAGCACTGGGGCAGACACAAACCCTCCTGTCACCCCCCCCCCCTCACATGGGCTTTGAGACCCCAACAGTGACCTGCTCATGCGCGCAAGTTACGTGTGTGTCGAATTTCACAAGGTTTGGTTAAGGGGTGCAGCAGCCCATTCCGGATACGATACCCACACCTCTGCTTAAGGCTGTTTCAAAGGAAGTGGAACTAGAGAAATGTTAGATGGATTTGGGTAGTGAGCACCACCAGGGCTGTAGCATTTGGAAGCCACAAGGAGACAGGTTGTGGCTCACTCTTGTGTCAACTGTCTTGAATGTTTTATTGGCAACAAAAATGCAGGTGAAACATGGGAAGTACAGTTATAACCATCTTTTTTAAAAGCTTGATTGTTTACTCCAAAATGGGAGAAATTATATTTCTGGACCAAAAATTTGCCCAAATGGCTGTGGTATTCTGGGAAGGGTAGTTTGAAGAAACAACTTTCCGACATCTCTGCACTGGATTTCATGCCTGCTGGTGACCCATGGTTGTTTGCTGGCCGAAGGGGCTTGGCCATCGCCCTTTCGTAGCCAAAAGCCACGGCTGCCATAGCACTGATGGGTGAGCCCAGTGGGGACAGACGCTCACTCTGCACACCTAGGTAAGAAGGAGTGTAGAATGTCCAAACTGTTACCTTAGCCAGAAAAAAGACCTTAGTATATTGGCTAGCTAGGGACTGTGGTGGCTTAGTGATTGACGACTAGAAGGTCAGCAGGTCAGCAGTTCGAGACCCGAGTGATGCACGACAGAGTGAGCTCCTGTCGTCTGTCCCAGCACCTGCCAACCTAGCAGTTCGAAAGCAAGAAACTGCAAGTTGATAAATAGGTACTGCTTCAGTGGAAAAGGTCATGGTGTTCCATGCGCTCCAGTATCTAGTCATGCCTGCCACATGACCATGGAAATGCCTGCAGACACAGACAGTACAGTACTGGCTCTTTGGCTGTAAACAGAGATGAGCACTTAACCCTAGAGTCAGATACGACTGGCTTTTAAGTAAGGGAGATCTATAGTCCCTAGCAAGAACCAGCAGACTTCGGTAGCTCTAAGCGTGTCCTGCTTTGCAAACTGGCCTGCTTTATAGAGCAGCAGGCTCTTTATGTTCCTCTGGAACATTTATGATGGAACAGAAAGGCAAGGAAAGATCATAAACTTGTAGCAGTCACTGCTGACAAAAAGCAGGAGTGTTAGCAGTTACTACTGGGGAACCTCCAGTTGACTCAGGACGCATTATAGGTACAAAACAATATCCCATTTCCTAATGTCCCCAAAAAGACAGAGCATGTCCACAGGAAAACAGCGTCTTGTGCCTGCCTCTGTATTTCAGAGTCTATTGTCCATGTTTGTCCCTGGCCTGAGAAGAGACCTGCATGGGATTTGGTCTAATCACGACACCTCTTACTTTAAGAACAGGAGCTGCAAAGCTGGGGTTTGTGCCTCCCGTCCGGAGTGCTTTCTCTATGGACGCTATAAATCATGCTCCTGGGAGACCTTCAGTTTTTGCTGTGTGTACACAACAACCCCAGCCCTGCCAACAATCGCCCACACCCTGCAGTGGTTGCCAACAATTTTAAAAGCAATCACTGCTCTCCAAATATACTTGCTGTCAGCTCTAGTTTTCTTCTCCGCGACAAACTTTAATTTAAGGAAGAGCATAAAACAATACAAACTGCATTTCGCAGTGCCACTGCGGGTGAATTCACAGTATCTCTCTTCCCAGTTGTATTTCCTGCCTATGCTCAGCTTTTCAAACAACCTGGTCAAGAATTTTCCAATATTGTCTTAAACCACGGGTTCTCAACCTTTTGTAGCCACGGGCCAGACCACGGCCCCTCAGGCAGCTGAGCGGGCTGGATTGGTTGCCCCCTGCCATGAACACTGCTGTAAAATGCATCCGTGGCTGTCATAAATGCATTTACGATGGCGTCCAGGTGGGTGCGTTTTATTTCCACTTCCGGGTGTGACGAAGGCTGCAGGGAATGGATGTATTGGTGTCCAGGGCCAGATCTGGCCCACAGGCCATAGTTTGGGCACCCTTGGTTTAAGCAGAGAAAATGGCAGCCTAAAATCTGTTTCACATGACCGGCCCGCTGAGCCACATGACCGACCCATGGCACGAAAAGTTTGGACATTCATGTATTAAGAAATTAATGTAGTAGGAATCCTAAACTTATTCAGATGAAAACCAGGCTCGTTGAAAATGAGGAAATTGGTTGGGGAAACCCTGGAAAGATTTATGGATGCAGAACTTGCTCAGTTTTCTTAAATAACAGTGGCAGCTATTGATTTATCCTCAGTCGGCATCTCACTCAGAACCGAAATGTTGCTTTCTCTTTACAGGAATCCTCTTTGCTGCAACTACCATTGGTCCGGCAGTCGCATTCATCGTGGGATCGATCACGTTGCGTTTTTATGTCGACATAGACAAATTCTCCCCATGTGAGTAAACAGCACTTCCAAATGAGTCTGTTGTGCCAGAGACAAGGAGGAAAGTGTAGGCTTGAATTTCCTCTTCTGCTGTCAGGGTTGCCCCTAGTTCCAGTATAGTTTGCATGAGACTGTCCAGCAGTGCTGGTCGTTCTTGCACATGCACACACGCACACACACACACAGGCTAAAGCTTGATAGGAATCTATAGAAAGACAGCCAGACAAGTGGATGGACCAGATGTCTACCACCATAGGTGTCAGTTTTGTGGTAACCAGGGCTAATAGTGAGAATGACCGTGCTTGACAGAGAGGGGCCATGGGTGCTCAATGGAATTGGGAATCAGGATAGCCTTCTTCTTCTGTAAGTGGTGTTGTGGTTAAACTGCTGTACTGTAGCCAAAAGGTTGTGAGTCCAATCTTGACCAGGCTCAAGGTTGACCCAGCTTTCCATTCTTCGGAAGTCAGTAAAGCTAGGACCCAGGATGTTGGGGGCCAAATACTAAACTTGTGAACCACCCAGAGAGAGCACTTAGCGCTATGGGGGCATATAGGTATCATTTCTCCTCCTCCTCCTGGCTATCATCCATTCCGTATCCATTCCGGATATTGGCTATCATAATGGCGATATTCTCCCTATTCTTAACTCCTCAGAACAGTTCTTCCAAGGACCTGCCACAATAGTCTCTCAGGTTCTTCAGCCATGAAGTCCATCTATGTCCAGGGCTTCCTCTCTTCCCAGGGATCTTCCCTTGCAGTGCGAGTTGGAGTATTCTATATTTCATGTCATTCCTCATGATATGGCCAAGGTATGGGAGCTTTCTTTGATGAATGGTCTTAGAGTTCTTGCTCTTTCTCCACCCTGCACAACACATTAGTCACAGGGTCAACCCATGATATCCTTAGCAGCCATCTCTAGATCCACAATTCAAAAGCTTCGATCCTGTTTTCAGATGCTTCAGTCAAGGTCCAAGCTTCGACTCCATAGAGCCACACTGGGAATACGTAACATCTCCCTATTTTGGATCTTTGTAACGAGAGTCGGCTCTTGCACAAGGTTTTTCTTGGTTAGACTTCTACATCTGCACACCTCCTGTGTGTTGGTTATGGCCATCGTCTCCCCCAACCCTTTCTTCCTCCTCCATGAGAGATGAATTGCCTCTCTCATTAGGTTCTCTCTGGTCATTTCGGAAAGCCACGTCCTTAAATATTTGGGGTGTCATCATAAATGAGGAGAGTGGCTGACTTTTCTCGTTTCCTGGAAGTGCATCCAAACAGGGTTTTCTTCTTCTTCTGCAATGCCGAGTTTCACTATGTCATTTCATCCTATACAGATGATTCAGGAGCTCATATTTTATGACGGCAGATAAATATAATGCAAGAGGATATTAAATAGGCTCTGCCGCTGTGGTCAATGTCAGTCATAATTCTAAAGCTCTTTTGTTCCCTGTGGAATGGCTTATTTCATTTCCCTAATTCTTTTCAGTGAAATGATGTTGTAGCTGGAAAGTCCTGGCTGATTCATCATCCTTGCTCCCCGACACAACCTCTGTTTTTCATACTCGCTGTCAGCACCAAAAGACAGGCAGCAGCTGTTGCCTAGAACAGAACCAGAAAAATGCATACAATTTTTTTGGAATGTTTTTGTGATTTGATGCTTTGTAGTTGTGATTGCAATTATTTTGCTCCTTGTTAGCCACCCAGAGTCGCTTTGCGAGTGGGGTGGCATAAAAAGTCGAATAATGAATGAATGAATGAATGAATAGTCAAGAGCAACGGTTCCCTGAAATACTGGTTGAGCTAATGTGCCCTAAGAATTTATGTTTGTAGTGGCTTCTCCCTTAAACATGGGGAAATATTCTCCAGATAGATTTGAAAACATTTATCCTTGACAGGTATAGTAACAAAGAGTGGGCATTAACTAAATATCTTACAGGAATTCTGCAGAGTCGCTTGAGACTCTGAGGACTGACTTCTTGCTGGTTAGTTCTGGATGAAATGGCCCAATTGTTTGGTGCAACTTTTTCTGCAGGAGTTGCAGATTTTTTGCTTCTGGGTGTGTAAAGTGCTGTAAATCTGCAGAGCCATCAAAATCCTTCCCACCCCCGCTTCTCCTCTTTCCAATCCTTGATGCTCTGCAGAAAGCCTGGCTGTGCATTAACTGCACGATGAATCTACATTTTTGGGCACCCCTGGTTTAAGCAGAGAAAATGGCAGCCTGAAATCTGTCTCAAATGGCAGCCTAAAATCTGAACCACGTGACCGGCCCATGACCCGAAAAGTTTGGGCACCCCTGTTCTAAAGAGAACGTTTCACTCTCTGTGGCAACCACTAGCATCCTTTGGTGTGGCAATTCTATCACAAAATGCATTCTGCTGTAGATTGGATGCTTCCCCACAGTAGAAACATCTCTGCCATCAGCTTGTGATCTCCGGAAGAGAACGCTCTTATTCACTCGAGTTCAGCCTGATAGAATAGCCTGTTTGCTGTAACAAGAACCAGGCTGGTACATCAAACAATATATTCTGAAGAAAAATGGATCAATATCTCATCCCTTCTATACCTCAAGGGGTTCTGTTTCTTGATGTTGGATTTTAAAACTCCTGTGGATTTTTACAGGTTCCTGAAAATGGCTCTTCTTCCTCTGAAAAAGTATTTTTATGCGTACAAACTTTTGCTCTGTATCACACCTGGTAGCTTTATGGACTACATTTTTGAAATGCAGCTGGTTTTCAATGGAGGAAGAATGATAAGCTGGGAGAGTCTCTTTTTGAAAGGGCAGAAAGTGGCTCTTGTTTCAGCGGAGTAAGCTTTGCACCCCAAATATAGCATCTGTAGGCGCTAGAACACTTACTTATTCTCATTACAAAAAAACTAGGGCCTTTCCTTCGTGATGGAAACAGTTGTTAGATAAATTGTAATTGTATTTATTTATTTTGTTGTATAGTATTTTGAAATTGTAACTATAATATTGTAAGATACTGTACTTTGTCGACCTTATTGTATTGTATCCTGTATTTATTTCTGTATTGCTTCCTTGGTATTGCCTGTTATTTTATTGTATATTTTGTTGTTATTGCCGCCTTGAGTCACCCATGGATAGAGAAAGGCGGGGTACAAATAAAACTTGAATTGAACTGAGAATAACAGGAGATAGACCCATAAATTCTTCTTCTTCTTTTGTGTCCAGGTCAAACCTTAGACTGCCAATATGAAGTCACCTTCTTGGCTTCGTCATTGGCCAAATTCAAATCCTCATCAATACATGTTTCCGGCAGTAATGGGCAGATTCTATATCTTTCCCCATTCACGCAGAGTATTGTTGCCCGCCATCAGCCCCCACTTGAGCCTGTTGGTCTTGCATTTAGGTACGCCAACCCTCAGCCTCCTAATAAGGATCTTCCAAGTGACGTAGTTCTTGGTTTGTCATTGGCCAGACTTAAGACCTCATCGGTGCATGTCTCTGGCAGTAATTGGCAGACCAGTAAATGACCCAATGGATTCTGTATCTCTCCATATTCACACAGCATGTGCACCCTCAAGTGCCATAAAGCTCTTTGTGGATCTGAGCAGGCAGTCTTGAGGCTCATCTCCATTCAGAGGATATCCAGGGTCCCTCTTTTGCTTAGGTCTCCTGGCCTCCACTGCTTCTTCTCTCCTGATCTAAGGTGGAGCAATACCAACAAGAAGATGCATTTTTTCTCAACTGGTGTAGGTTTGAGGCATCCCAACCAGTGGTGGGCATCAACAGGTTCGCACCAGTTCGCCAGAACCAGTAGCAGAAATTCTGGCTGGCCCTGCCCATCCAGGTTTTGAAATAAAGTAGTCCTAATTGAGTACTGTGTACAGTTCTGGTCGCCATACCTCCAGAAGGATATTATGGAGTTGGAGAAAGTACAGAGGAGGGCAACCAGAATGATTAGGGGACTGGAACACCTTCCTTACCATCTGAGGCTGCAACGGTTGGGCCTTTTCACTCTTGAACGACGGCGTCTAAGAGGTGACCTGATTGAAGTTTATAAAATCATGCACGGTGTGGACAAAGTGGATAAGGAAAAACTGTTTCCCCTATCACACAACACTAGAACTAGGGGACACTCCATGAAACTTTTGGGTACTAGTTCTCAAACAAATAAGAGAAAGTACTTTTTCACCCAGAGGATTACTGGTCTATGGAACTCCCTGCCAGAAGAAGTGGTGACAGCTGTCAGTCTTGACAGCTTTAAGAAAGGATTAGACAAGTTCATGGAGGACAAGGCTATCAATGGCTATAATTATGGCTACCTAAGGACAACCTCCGGGTTGGAGAGATAGGCAGGATATCTCTCAATGCCATTTCCAGGGAATCCTAAGCAGGTGAAGGCATCTCCTTGGGAATAATACCCTGAAGGAAATGGTGAGCCACTGTGTGAGACAGAATGCTGGACTGGATGGGCTGTGGCCTGTTCTAGCAAGGCTGTTCTTATGTTCTTATGTTCTTATGTAATTCGGGTGCAATGCAGGGCTTTCCCCCTGGCCATGCCTACCATACTATGGCCACAAAGTAGGTAGTAAAAAAATGTTGGAGCCCACCACTGATCCCAACCCATAGATAACCTAAGCCAAATTATCATCAGTTGTTGTGATCCATAGAAGCTGATGAAATTGTGATAAAGAAACTGTTTTGGATCGATTGGCTGGCAAAACACAGCCTGCCACCTCCCTCCAGATTTCATAAGGTTCTCCAAGGAGCAGGAGAACCTTGTGAAATCTACAGTGGAGAGCATTTTTGGTTCCTTTCTCTGGTTCTATGCGTGGAGTTGAGGAATTAATTCATCTGCAATGAGGCTCTTATGATGCATGGAGGATTCTTTGTAGAGGTTCTGAAGATTTGTATTTTGGGTGGGGCTAACGCCCCCCGTATTAACCAACATCCACATCATCTTCTCTCATATCAAAGATGTCATTTCCTAAGACTGTGAGATCGCTATTCCCAACCATAGGACCCTAGAATAATGGAATTGGGAGGGTCTTGTGAGGCCATCAAATCCATCCTCCTGCTCATCGCAGTAATCCAAATCATGTTGTGCGCTTTGGGAAGGACTTTTGAATGTTTATGATAAATATGTTCCCACATTTTGTTGTTTAATTGCTCCTGGCTCAGTTACTATTCCCCAAAGCTGTTTGTTCCTCCATCTGTTTCACCCAACACACACACACACACACACACAACCCACTTGCAAATCTGAATCGTCCTTGTTTGGTAAAGTAGTTGTTTGTCTCTGCCTTTTATAACCCTATGTTCAAATTAAATTAAAGTCTGTTCAGGGGGGTGGAAAGAAAGTACATTTCTGCCCAAAAGGTAAGAGACATCTGCTGGCATAGGAATTATTTGTGCACTGTATTTTATACCCCACCTTTATGCTACAAACTAGACATGAGTCAGTTTATAGTCGCACAGTACAAATATAATTGCATCATAAAATGAGCAGGAACATTCAAAAATTAAAACACCAGTTGAAGAAATGCAAATAGAAAAGAAATAGATTTCATTTATCTAGTTAACACCACCACCACTGGCTCCATCACCACTCGTTGTAGCAAAGGGGGTCAGTTGCATCAGGGTTAGGTGGAAAGGAGCATGAGACAAGCAAGAGAAGGAAGGAGTGACTTTCACACTTAACTTGCAAGCAACAAGAGGGGAGGGAAATTGCAGCACATCTGCTCCAACTCATCACGTCTCCCTCAGGCAGGGCAACATTGGGTTTAAAATTTTATTTGTGCGTTTATGTAATTACTTTCTTACTTACTTCACATATATATCATCCATCTAATAAGAATGTTACTCTGGGCAGTTTACAGTCCTAATAAAAACAAAATACAGCTATAAACACCCCAACAACTCCATAAATAAGGTAACATCCTCTAAATAATAAAACAGCATATAACACTGGAACTTGATGGCAGTGAAAAGAAATAGATAATTAACAGTCAATGGAGGAGGGACAAATTACTTCAGAGGCAAGATGTCCCCCATTGCTTCCTTGGACAACTCTGTCATAGCCAGTTTGCGGAAGGTCTGGAGGGATCAGGCCCTAACATAAGAACATAAGAACATCCTTGCTGGAACAGGCCACAGGAGCCCATCCAGTCCAGCATCCTGTCTCACACACAGTGGCTCACCATTTCCTTCAGGGTATTTCTTCCCAAGGAGATGCCTTCACCTGCTTAGGATTCCCTGGAAATGGCATTGAGAGATTGTCAGATAAATAATGCCTCACTGCCCTTCGTCACCAATGACCACAGTGCACCACTACCCCCTGAACTCCGACCTCATCCTTCCCTCTGACCCTTCACCCTAACCCCCAGTCTAATGGCGTCCTCCCTGAGGACACTGTGAGAGAGGAGATGTGTAATCAATAAAGCCTCTAAACTTATTCTGGCGTCTGTGGTCATTTTTCAGTAAAACCATTCCTAAAATCCTCAACAAAATGGTAGCAAGAGGATGGTTTGCTGAATAAACCACAAAACGTACAAAAATACAAAATGCCCAGAATAAAGAGGTCAAAAAAGAATCAACCCCAAGAGACCAGCCCCCAAGGAGAGCTGGACGAAGCAACAGGAGGGGGCGACCTGGTCCAGAGAATGGCTGAGGAAATTCGAATAAAACTTGCCGAAGTGGAGGAAAGCATCCGAGAGCTTTCTCTCCAACAACACGCGCAAATCAGCGCCCATCTAACTCAAAGCGAAGGAGAGGATGGGGGAGAGAGCCTGCTCGGAGATGACCAGATTGAAACGGAGACCCAAAGAGGAACTACGGTAAGCCACCCCAGGAGGGGAAGCGACGGGACAACAATGGAATCCAAGCAATCAATGGAAATTGCTGCCGGACTCCAAAACAGCCTAGCCGGGAGGGAGGGGAAATCCCAGAGCCAAGGGCAGACCCCCTCCCCCTCGCGGCAACAGAGCACAGAAGGGGAACCCAGCAATAGCGAAGAAAATGAAGTGGAGGAAATAAGAAATGATCTCTGGGAACTGTATAAAGCCAGACAAGAGAAATATCACAGAGATCATAGAGGACCCTACCCAGAAGCAGAAGTTTCAAAAGCCATAGACATACTTTCAGCTGTCCTCGGCCCTCCACGCATAAACTCTCCACTTGAAAACACCCCCCCCCCACAAAGAATCCCACAGCGCAGCAGCCCTCAACATATGAGCCATAGATCCAGCCAGGGACAGGCACCCCCATGGCCCCCATCGGAAGACAGTGGCATTCCGAACAACCCAATACTACCTTACTGCGCACCAACTTACTCACTCCCAAAGGCTCCTGAAAATGAACCCCGGAGCGTGGGCACCCCCCCACCATACCAAGAGAGAACACTGCCACCATTTTTCAAGCCCCGAGGAGCATCCGTTAGCCACCACCTTTTACCCAGCCACTCAGACCCTAGACCAGGAGAGCAGAAGTACTTTCCCAATGAAGAACTGAGCAAAATAAACCTCACGCACGCACGTTGGGCCGCGCATGCGCAATCAACTCCAACAGCAACCTACAGACAAAAAGGACCAATGGGAAACCCAAAGGCGGCCGCTTGCATACCTATGCCTTTCTGCCCTTTTCAGTACCAAAAGGGACACCTAGAACAACAGACCAAATCCAAGGATAACTCCAACCAGCAAACCAACCTGCCCAATGACTTCCCAAAATTAAGTGTTACTGGGGAAAATCTGCCAGAGTGGGCACAACGATTTCAAATTCTGCTGATGGGTCATGATGCACTGTACTTTATCCTAGACCCTCCTGAAGAACCGTGGTCCATTGAAACAGACCGCAAACACCATAAAGCCTTCCACCTACTCCTAAGCTCCATTGAGCCAGCCATTTTCCCAAGCATACCCCATGAACTGACAGTTTTTGAGATATGGAATAAATTGAATGCCTTGTTCCACAGCAGCAACAGAAGCACCACCAGCCGGATCTCCAGGGAACTCCACTCTGTGAGATTAAAACCCGGCACCCCTATGGGTGAGCACCTCCTAAAATTAAACTCCATGAGATCCCAGCTGTTACAGCGCGGTGAAGCAATCGCTGAGAAAAGCATGATCAGCATAATACTCAACTCCCTGGATCCCAGCTGGAATAATTTCCTGGATCAGCTTGACGCAATAGACTGTGAAAACATGCCACTGGACACATTGGCAGGAAAACTCATAGCACATGATAACATGAGGAGGGACAGATCAATCATACACAGAGACGCCAAACCAGGTAGAATGGTGAAGTTCACGGAGCCAACCAGCCAGCAACAAGGCTGTTTCTTCTGTGGTTCAAGGGACCACATCAAACGGAACTGCCCCAAAATAAAAGGAAAGGAAGACCACACGCAAAGGGAAAAATACACACCTGAAAACAACGCAAGATACAAATATGAACACAGGCGGAATAGGTCGCCCAGCCCCGGAAGGGAACACAGATACCAGAAGCATGAATTCAACTCCATAAACAACACAGAAGACAGGGTATACCCCACAGGCGCCCTGGATAACAAAAAATATTGGCTAATAGACTCAGGGGCAACCATACACACTTCATGCAACAAAGACCTATTTGACTCATTCACAAAAACATCCTTCCGAATAAAGGTTGCAAATCAAAAGGAAGCTCATGTGATGGGAAAAGGAGACATAAACATCCCAGGTTTGGGAAAAATCAATGGAGTCTTATTCATCCCTGAAATTCCATACAACATACTGGCTGCATTCAAGCTATGTGAAGACACCGCCACGGAATTGCTTTTTAAGAAAGGTAGAGTATCCATCACCAACAAAGAAGGAAACGTCGGGGAAGTGATCATCGTGGGCGGTCTGCCCTACTACGTGCCCACTGGAGAAGGTGATAAAAGGGATCTCGCTAGTACATGCAGAACAGAAACAGAGGAAATAGAAGGGGAAAACAATAGATATAATATCTACAAAAGTCACGCCGAAACAACTGTTGCAAAACTACAGGGGGAAGAAAATTCAGACATCGAGTATATTAAAGCAACAACTCCCCACAGCACCACTGTCATTTCCATAGGGAAACTCATGCACGACGATTGCGCCCACCTGCTACACAGAAGATTGGGACACACCAGTTTCTCCACCGTCAAAAAAATGCAAGAACATGCAGAAGGTCTGAAGGTGAAAAACTGTGACAAATACCTGGAGTGCTCTGTGTGCCTAAGCTCAAAGTCCAAGGAAATGCCAAGACCAAAAACGTCGAAGAGAAGCACATCTCAGGCTTTTCAGCTACTACACATGGACCTAGTGGGGCCACTCCCCACCTCTATAAACAAAAAGAAATTTTTTCTGACCATCGTCGATGACTACAGCAGATATGGATTTGTTTACACGCTCAGAGACAAAGGTGAAACCTTTGCAAAGTTCAAGGAATTCTACAAGAGAGTGCAAACGCAACACAACTCACAAATAAAACAAATAATGACGGACAGGGGTTCTGAATTCCTCTCAAGGGAATTCAAGGAATGGATCACTTCCCGAGGCATGATGCACTCCACCACCGCACCTTTTTCAGCTTTTCAAAATGGAATAGCTGAACGCAGGAATGGGGTACTACAGACCATGATGAGATGTGTACTCGAAGATGCTGGACTAAAGTTCTCTTACTGGGGTGAAGCATTAATGTATTCAAATTACACACTCAACAGGATCTGGTCGAGTGTAGTAGAGAAGACCCCATACGAAATGCTGTACAAGCGCAAGCCTAGTCTCTCCCACCTCCATATTTTCGGGGTAATGGCCGATGTCCACATACCAAAACAACTAAGGAGAAAAGGGGACAAGGTATCGAAGAGGCTGAGATTTGTTGGTTATGAACCAGGATCAAAGGCATACAGATTCATAGATGAGTATCACAAGGTAACCATCTCCAGATCAGCCGCGTTCCATGAAAATGCAAACTGGATGAAGTTACACTCAAATGAGGTAGTAACTGACAGGCGTACTCAAGATACACCAAGACTTCCTGGAGAATGTAGGATTGAAGAAAACAACACAAATGATGGCACAAGTGAACTTCAAGGAACAAGAGAGACCACCAAAGCATCAAACAGGAAGTCAAACAGAGCTACAAAAGGCCAAACCCCCAAGTGCCTGGAAGACTACGTGATGTCCATAGGCGATTCGACTGGCATACCCGACAACTACGCCGACATGAAAAAGTTACCAATTGAAGAACAAATAAAATGGGAGCAAGCGATGAAAAAGGAATTGGACAGCCTCAAGAAGCTCAATGTATACACTCCGATGGAACCACCAGAAGGACAGAAAACCATAGGCACAAGATGGGTTTTCAGGGTCAAGACCCTTGAAAACAACGAAGTCCTTTACAAGGCCAGGCTCGTGGCACAGGGTTTCGCACAAAGATTCCCAGATGACTACACCGACACGTATTCGCCAACCGTGAGGGCCGAAAGTGTGAAGGCTGCACTAGCCTTAGCTTCAATCTGAAAAGAGTACGTATACCAGTTCGACGTGCAAACAGCCTATCTGCACGCGGCCTTAGACAAGAAAATATACGTCAGAGCACCCCAGGGAATTGAGATGGGAGAAGGTGGGACCTGGCTGCTAAACAAGAGTCTTTATGGATTAAAACAATCTGGCAAAATGTGGTATGAGTGCTTGTCTAATGCATTGGAACAGATGGGTTTCTCACACACCCAAGCCGACAGATGCGTTTTTATCAAGAGAAATGAAGGGGATATAGAAAAAATACTGGTGTATGTTGATGACATTCTGTACATAGGGAAAAGTAAGGCCAAATGTGACTACTTCGTACAAAATCTACGAGAAAAATTCACTCTGAAGTTACTAGGGAAGGTAAACAATTACTTGGGAGTCAAAATATCCGAAGTAACTGGTGGTTTTTCCCTTTCGCAAGAAGACAAGATAACTGAACTATTGAAGAAATGCAACATGGCTGATGCCGCCCCTTCGGACACACCAATGCAAACTGATTTTTTAAGGAACACGTATAGTTGCAATGAAATTTTTGGAGATAACACATTGTACAGATCCACCATAGGGTCACTACTCTACCTGGCCAATTGGTCCAGACCGGACATAAATCTAGCGGTGAACCTTTTATCGAGACATCAGAACAACCCAAAGACATATCACTGGAATGCAGTTAAGAGACTATTAAGGTACCTGAAGAAAACCAAGGGCGCCATACTGTCAATTGTCCCCTCAATAACTGAGAGACCCATCCTATCATGCTACGCAGATGCAGATTGGGCTGGAGACAGTGAAGAGAGGAAAAGCACATCCGGTTACGTGATTTTTTTAAACGGCAGTCCCATATATTGGTGCACGGGGAAACAGAAATTAGTATCCACTTCCACAGCAGAATATGCTTGCCTATCCGATGCAGCGAATGACTTGATATGGTTCAATAAATTAATATCCGAAATTTGGGATGAACCCACTCTCCCCATCCCTATACATGAAGATAATAAGGCCGCAATTGAAATCTCAAAAGCATACGCGGTAGGGCGCAGATCCAGGCACGTTGATATCAAGTATTGCAACATAAGGCAGATGTGCGAAGAAGGCTTCATTAAAATGACTTACTGTGACACCAAGAGTCAAATTGCAGATATTTTAACCAAACCTCTCCCATCAAACCAACATCAATATCTTGCAAACAAGATGGGACTTATCATCGAGAGAGAAGAATTGAAAACTATAGGTGAAGGTGCAATGAGGCATTAGAAGGGGATTTTGTCAGATAAATAATGCCTCACTGCCCTTCGTCACCAATGACCACAATGCACCACTACCCCCTGAACTCCGACCTCATCCTTCCCTCTGACCCTTCACCCTAACCCCCAGTCTAATGGCGTCCTCCCTGAGGACACTGTGAGAGAGGAGATGTGTAATCAATAAAGCCTCTAAACTTATTCTGGCGTCTGTGGTCATTTTTCAGTAAAACCATTCCTAAAATCCTCAACAGAGATATCCTGCCTATCTCTCCAACCCCGAGGTTGTCCTTAAGTATCCATAATTATAGCCATTGATCCCCTTGTCCTCCATGAACTTGTCTAATCCTTTCTTAAAGCTGTCAAGACTGACAGCTGTCACCACTTCTTCTGGCAGGGAGTTCCATAGACCAGTAATCCTCTGGGTGAAAAAGTACTTTCTCTTATTTGTTTGAGAACTAGTACCCAAAAGTTTCATGGAGTGTCCCCTAGTTCTAGTGTTATGCGATAGGGAAAACAGTTTTTCCTTATCTACTTTGTCCACACCGTGCATGATTTTATAAACTTCAATCAGGTCACTTCTTAGACGCCGTCGTTCAAGAGTGAAGAGGCCCAACCGTTGCAGCCCCAGATGGTAAGGAAGGTGTTCCAGTCCCTTGATCATTCTGGTTGCCCTCCTCTGCACTTTTTCCAGCTCCATAATATCCTTCTGGAGGTATGGAGACCAGAACTGTACACAGTATTCCAGATGGGGCCTCACCATAGATTTATAAAGAGGCAAAATGACACTTGCTGACTTATTTTCTATACCCTTCCTAATGATCCCTAGCATTGAGTTTGCTTTTTTCACTGCTGAGGCACACTGGGTTGACACCTTCATTGAGTTGTCCACCAGGACACCAAGGTCCCTTTCCTGGTTTGTCGCAGAGAGTTCAGACCCCATCAGTTTATAAATGTAATTGTTTTTTTTTTTGCCCCAACATGCATCACTCTGCACTTACTAATGTTGAAGCTCATTTGCCACTGTTTTGCCCACTCCCCCAGTGTCAAGAGATCCCTCTGGAGCTCCTCACAATCTCTCACAGTTTTTACTACCCTGTATAATTTAGGCCCTACATCGGGTACCAAGATCCTAAACATTTTAGGGCTTTGTATGGGACTGCAGTGGCTCAAGTGGCTAAGACACTGACTGGAAGGTGGCAGGTCAGCAGCTCGATCCCCAAGTACTGCAGGATGGAATGAGCTCCCATCTTTGTCCCAGCTCCTGCCAACCTAGCAGTTCAAAAGCAAGAAATAGCAAGTAGATAAATAGTTACCACTTTGATGGGAAGGTAAACAGTGTTCCGTGCACTCTGGTGTCTAGTCATGTCTGCCACATGACCACGGGAATGTCTGCAGAAGCAGACAGCACTGGCTCTTTGGCTTTGAAACAGAGATGAGCACTGAACCCTAGAGTCGGATACAACTGGCTTTGAGCAAGGGAGACCTTTACCTTTAAGGAAAAAGGAAAAAAATTATAAGTTAATTTGGAGGGGATTTAAAAATTAAATCAAATAGGTAAGAAATATTCAGCATTGTGTTGTAGAGAATGTCAGAAAAAGGGTATCTATTTTCATATATGGTATTGAAGTTTGGCAAGTGGTCTTCAATGCGGCAAATGCAATAACCAGATTAACTTTAGGGGCATGTCCTCAGATGGCTCTTTTATCAATATAGGATAAGACTCAATGTAACTGGTCAAGTAAAGAATTAATTTCCATTTTTGTTGACAGCAGCAAGATTAATGACAGCTAGGAAATGGGAATGGTTTTCAATTAAGTGAATCGTATAAAGAGGTTTGGGACATTGCTATTAATGATAAATTAACTTGTAACTTTAAAGTTAAAAGAGGGTGGTTGAAGCAGAACCATTTTAAAGATATCTGGGGAGGGCTTCTAGATTAGAAGGCAAAGGGTCAATAGCATCACACAAACTGAAGCAATTTTGGAAACTGGATGAAGGTCCATAAAGCTGTGGGAAATGGGGGTGTAGCTCTGTTGGTCCTGGGGGGACGGGGGAGAGAACACCTTTTCTTTAAAATTATTGTATTGGTGTTTGGGTTAGTAATTTATAACTTTGTGTTAGTAATTTATAGCCTTTTAAAGTTCTTATTTATACCCTTTTAAAGTTCTTAAGCTCAGTGTTTAAGATGCCGAACTTTGATGACTGGAAGGTTGGCAAGTCAGCAGTTCGAGACCTGAATGCTGCAGGACGGAGTGAGCTCCTGTCTCTGCCCCAGCTCCTGCCAACCTAGCAGTTCAAAAACAAGAAATTGCAAATAGATAAACAAGGACCACTTCGGTGGGAAGGGAAACAGTGTTCTGTGCACTCCGGTGTCTAGTCATGCCTGCCACACCACCATGGAAACTTCTGCAGAAGTAGGCAGCACTGGCTCTTCGGCTTTGAAACAGAGATGAGCACTGAACCCTAGAGTCAGATATGACTGGCTTTTGAGCAAGAGTGTCCTTGACCTTGACCTAAAGTTGTTATGTTTTGTTTTATGTTTATTATATATAGGGATGCTGCCGATCAGTGCAGACAGCACCAGGCTTAACAAATCAATGGCCAGATGGGATATAAAACTGTTTGCAACCTTCTTTGTCGTGATCTTTACAGCAGCACCTCACACTGTTTCATCTGGTTGTGTTGCAGCGGAAATCCACATTGACAACAAAGACCCCCGGTGGGTCGGCGCCTGGTGGCTTGGTTTCATCTTCGCAGCCAGCATCGTGGCCATCTCCGCCATCCCCTACTTCTTTTTCCCAAGAGAGTTGCCAAAAGAGGTAACCCCCCCCCCCCGCCCTTACAAATGGCCATGGGCACAGACGCCCAACCAGGAGCCAGGGCAGTGTCCCCTCCCTTTCCCAACCTAATGGGTGCCCTGCAGAAAGGTTGGGAGGGATGAGTCTTACCAGGAGTGGAAGGTTGGGCCAAGGGCAGTGGTAGAAGGACAAGTTGGATTGGGACGCAAGAGGGAGGTTTGAACATCCAGGTCCATCACCTACAGACAGAGTAGCAGACTGGGCCTTGGGAGGCCTGGGTTCAAAGCCCCACTAGGCCAGTATGGAACTGGTAAAACCCTTCTGTGCTTCTCTTACCTTGTAAGTCCTTCTTCCTCCTCCTCCTCCTCTTCTTCGTCGCCTTCTTCTTCTTCAGTATGTGGTTCTGAATATTGACAATCCTCATGGTGATTAGCCATGAAGATTATCCTGGGAGCATGATAATAGTCTTCCATTTGCGTTCCGCATCGCAGTGTGACACCCATAGTACCACAGATCCAGTTCCATGAGTCACTTTCTGGTCCTGAGCCCTTTTTGGCATGCAAAGTCCTCTTCAGCCCCGTACCAGGATGGATGAAGCTGCTGCCCTCCATCGTGATGGAGTCAAGTGGGACCATTTAATCCACTTGGGGACCATCACCCTTCCCTGTAGACTTTGGCACCCAAGGCCATTAGTCCTCAGGGTGGTCAAGTTAATTAACTGCCATCTGACACTCGGCATTGAGTCATTGGCAGTAGGGTCTACTCTATTACCTGGACAGACTGGCAGCCCTGCTAGGATTGCTATAATCCAGTTCTGAGGTTAAAAGCAGAGAACGGGACTGAATCAGGCCATGCCTATTACATCATAGCCTACCTGCCAGCCCAGGATTTTTGTCGCAATAGTAAAACAAGGCAGAACCAGGTATGTAAGTTCTCTCGAGGACAGTCAGGAGAGGTGACCTGATTGAAGTTTATAAAATCATGCACGGTGTGGACAAAGTAGATAAGGAAAAACTGTTTTCCCTATTGCATAAGACTAGAACTAGGGGACACTCCATGAAACTTTTGGGTACTAGTTCTCAAACAAATAAGAGAAAGTACTTTTTCACCCAGAGGATTACTGGTCTATGGAACTCCCTGCCAGAAGAAGTGGTGACAGCAGTCAGTCTTGACAGCTTTAAGAAAGGATGTGGCAAGTTCATGGAGGACAAGGGTAGCAATGGCTTTAATTATGGATACCTATGGACAACCTCTGGGTTGGAGAGATAGGCAGGATATCTCTCAATAAATGCCATTTCCAGGGAATCCTAAGCAGGTGAAGAAGGCATCTGCTTGGGAAGAATACCCTGAAGCCAATGGTGAGCCACTGTGTGAGACACAATGCTGGACTGGATGATGGGCTCCTGTGGCCTCTTCCAGCAAGGCTGTTCTTATGAGAGAGAAGCAGGCAAAAAATGACAGGTGTGACCGGAAGTGTTAGGAAAAGTCTCCTTTATTGGCTTATGTGCTGTGGTTCCTGCGTTTAATGGCATTGTGTCTAAGTGAACACGCCGATTTAACAGTGGGTTCCAAGGAGTGCGGTGGACGCTTGGCAAAGAGACCAAGCTGACTTCCCATTTAATGGGGGCCTGTCCAGCTACCAGGCACTCCAACCATACCCAACACCTTGTCTTATATTCTTAGCAGCAAAACGTTGTACCAATTTCCTTGTGGCGCAGGAAAAGCACAGGATGGAGGGAACCAGCCAGTTGAGCAGTACAAAACAGTAGCAAAGGAGGCAGGGGAGAGCATTTTTCTTTGTGTGGCGGCGGTGGTGGTGGTAGTGGTAGTGGTGAAGGAGGAGGAGGAGAACCACCACCACCACGGGAGGCAGCCATGGAGAATGGAAAGCTGCCCATAAAGCAGCGTGGTCTATCCAATTTCCTAAATTGCGTCCCACTTGTTTATGGGCAGTTTTCCAGGAAGAAAACCGATCGGACATGTTCTCATTAGCTTGTTCTGAGAGCGAAGCGCTTCTTTGGTTGGCTCTTTAGAGCAGTGGGCAGCTTGCCAGGAGGAACATGAAACAGCGGCGCTTGAGCGGAATTGCTTTTGCCCAGCGAGACGTCAAGCCGAGCTCCTGGCCCCACCTGGCTGTTAACGATCCCTGCCCAGACTCCATCAGAGCAGCCGTGATGGTTTTTGATGCGCTGGCTGCTTCCCAAGCTGGGTAATTGGTGCCCTCCCCCCTTCCCCGGCTTCACCTGCATTTTCAACGGAACCTTTGGCCAAAAGGTCCCCACAGCCTGCTGTGCTTTGCCATCATGCACAAAGCACCAGAGGTGTCTGGGGACCCACTTAAGGATGAATGTCTTGTACACACTTATCACTCCTTCTGGGGGAGGGGGATTATTTGGAGACAACAGTTATAAGCAACTGAAGCAAGGGCATGGTGGCGTGGAGGGGGGGGGGGGGGGAAGAGTCACCATTTCCAAATCCAGTTTCTTCTGCTTTTCCTTCCCCTCTTTCAGACACATTAACCCTTGAAAGTACACCCCCTCATCCCTGTGGATTTTAAGCAGCTGGGATTACAAGTACATTGCTACACAGATGCAAAACAGGTGCGGAGAGCTGTGCACACCTGCCTGATGCTTCACATCTCCCTCTTTGGCTGCCTCTTCCTATTCTAGGCAGCCTGTCACAGCCAAAGCCACCCTCCATATTTACGCCTCCCCAAATCTTACTTAGGAAATATACTGTGGTGGCTTAGTGGCTAAGACACTGAACTTGATGACTGGAAGGTCAGCAGGTCAGCATTTCGAGACCCGAGTGCTGCACAGCAGAGTGAGCTCCCATCTCTTTTCCAGCTCATGCCAACCTAGCAATTTGAAAACAAAAAATTGCAAGGGGATAAATAGGTATTACTTCAGCAGGAAAGGTAAACAGCATTCCGTGCATTCTAGTCATGCCTGCCACAGGACCACGGAAATGTCTGTAAACACATAAGCGCTGACTTTTTGGCTGAAAACAGAGATGAGCACTGACCCCTAGAGTTGGGTACAACTAGCTTTCAAGTAAGAGAGACCTTGACCTTGACCTAACTCTTACTATGTTGACTGGGAGTTGTCACCCAAAATACCTGGACAGGCCCTAGATGGGTCATTTATATTTAATACCTCCTACACAGTGGCATAGGGACTGCAGTGGCTACAGTGGCTAAGATGCTGACTGGGAGGCAGAAGGTCAGCAGTTCGATTCCCGAGTACTGCAGGACGGAATGAGCTCCCATCTTTGTCCCAGCTCCTGCCCACCTAGCAGTTCAAAAGCAAGAAATTGCAAGTGGATAAATAGGGACCACTTTGGTGGGAAGGTAACAGCGTTCCATGCACTCTGGTGTCTAGTCATGCCTGCCACATGACCACAGAAACGTCTGCAGAAGCAGACAACGCTGGCTCTTCAGCTTTGAAACAGATGAGCACCGAACCCTAGAGTCAGATACGACTGGCTTTCGAGCAAGGGAAACCTTTACCTTTACCTTTCACAGTGGCATGGAGGGCACGCGTTGGCTCTAAAAGCAAGCTGGTGCTTCTAGGTTTGAAGCCAGGTTCAAAATGGAGTGAGCAAGTGCCATGAATCATTAAAGGTCACCAGAAAGAAAGAAAAACAGACATTAAAACCCTCCTCTCGCAGGAAAGATATTTAAGTGAAGCTCTTTTCCCTATTAAGTCAATTGCTGACTTTGCTGCATCTATTTGATTTTATGCCCTGGTCTGTGCAAAGAATAAAATATCTCCTCCTCCCAACCCCCCATACCCACCCCTCTCGCCACACACACATTAGCAGTCTCAGGAAAAAAATGAGCATTGCTGTGAGACCTGCAGAGAAGACCAGAGAGCTCAACATGTTCTGTTCACCTCCACATCAGGTGGGCAGGAAGAGAACTACCTACCTGAGTCAATGAAATATGTGCGACCTCCATTGACCAGAGGCAACACAGCCTCAATGAAATTTCAAGCTTTGCAACATCCTTCTCCTCTAGGTGAGACCAAGACAAGGAAATCCTCCTCCTCCTCCTCCTCCTCTTCGTCATTTGTGTCATCTGCCTCTTTGTGCAAAATGTATTCCTGTTCCCTTTGAAAAGAAAAGCAGAGACGCGCATGGGAAGCCACAGAACAATTAGCTGGCTGATTTTTATTTTATTTTATTTATTTATTGACTTACATGCCACCCCACTCACGAAATGTGACTCTGGGCGGCTCACAGACATATCAATACACATCAACACAATAACATACACAATAAAACACAGTTTAACACTAAAATATCAATTAAAAATAAATCACAAAGTCTTTGCCACTCAACGTCCTCAATGGAGCCCTGGGCTCAATGTCCACAGACTTAGTGTTTAAAACAGGAGTTTGCAACTTTTTTAAGCCGGGGTCCAGGTCACACTTCCTCAGACAGCTTTGGGGGCCAGATGGCCATTTTGCCATTCCTCCACCACATGGCACTTCCTGGTGTGGTGGGGGCGGTGGAGGGGCACATGAAATGGTGCCGCAGGCTGCATCCAGCCTGTGGGTTGCAGGTTGAGAAGCCCTGGTTTGAATAAATATTCCCATTGGAAATGACCGTGGAATGTGAGATCCTTCCCAACCCCAAATCAAGGCGCAATGAGTTATTTGGTTGTAAGAGACCCAAGAAATCAAGCAGCTTTAGGGTCCCGAAGAATGACTGATAAAGGCACACCAAACTTCAGAAGATCCATCCATCCATCCATCCACCCACCCACGAGAAAAGGTTACCACTTCACAAGAGTATGTATTCCACGTATTCTGTTGACACTTCTAGGAATGTGGTTTAAAAACCAAGCCCATCCCTCCTACAGTGGCTGGATATTTTGTAGGCATCTTCATTTCTTCATGTGGAGGTAAAATCTGTGCCATCTGTTCCCAAAGCCCATAAAAAGTGGGCCTCCCAGTTCCTTCTCTGGAAGACTCTACTGGGAGATCATTCGGCTTATACCAAAAGAGCACATTGCAAAATATAACTACCCTGTGTCTCTACGGCTGTGGCTTTCCCCCTCCTGCTTAGGAGTATCAGATGGCACTGGTGACAAAGCATAGGACCAGTGATGGTGAACCTTGGCACTCCAGCTGTTCTTGGACTTCAATTCCCAGAAGCCCAAGTCTCTGCGTACGCACAGTAAATCCATTTGTGTGGATTCATAGAGACTTGGGCTTCTGGGACTTGAAGTCCAAAAACAGCTGGAGTGCCAATAAACCCATTCGTGTGGATTCCCAGAGACTTGGGCTT
This sequence comes from Bradypodion pumilum, assembly GCA_035047305.1. NCBI lineage: Eukaryota > Metazoa > Chordata > Lepidosauria > Squamata > Chamaeleonidae > Bradypodion > Bradypodion pumilum. The sequence goes on from JAWDJD010000003.1 coordinate 2,831,688, forward strand.
CTGGGAATTGTAGTCCAAGGACAGCTGGAATGCCAATGTTCACCACCACTGGCATAGGACCTCCTGAAAGTAGGAATATGATGACATCTCATCAGTATTTTGATTCTGGGCTGAGACAGGCTGTCTTGACTCAGTGCGACTCAATGTTCCCTCAAGAACTCCTCAAACTTTGCAAGTCCCTCAAGATCTTCTCAAACATTGCAAGGATTCTCACTTCCAACATGAGTGCTAGACAATGAGCACGCCATGTTTTGAACAAAATACATTGTCACAGAATTGGTGCATTTATCCTTATGCAGGCTCATAGTCGCAAAAAGGATAGGCACTCACTCGCAAAAATCTATCCAATCCATCCGATAGTTCTGCTTCCCAAAACTTCATGCAACACGGAGGCACTTCTCCCCACAGTTCCAGGTTTTGTGGGACGGCACAATTATTACAAATGAGCACATCCTGTCTGTAGCCAACAAACAATAAATCCCTGCCATCTTTTCTCAAGTATAAGCATTTCTATGCTTTCATATTTAGTGCAGTAGGATAAATCAGGTCATTATTTATATCCCTAGCTAAAGGTAAAAAAGTGGATCCTAGAGTAAGTCAAGACTGAACCATCTCGGGAGGCAAACATGATGAAATTGAAACTGTCCTACTTTGGGGCTTTGGGCACATCATGAGAAGACATGAAACTCTGGAAATTATGGCAATGCTGGGCAAGGTGAAGGGCAGCAGGAAGCAAGGAAGGCCAAAAGCAGGTCAGGTTGACTCCCTAAGGCTGTGATGGCACTCCAGCTGTTCTTGGACTTCAGTTCCCAGAAGTCCAAGTCCCTGTGAATCCACACGAATGGGTTTACTGGCATGCCAGCTGTTCTTGGACTTCAATTCCCAGAAGTCCAAATCCCTGTGAATCCACACAAATGGGTTTACTGGCACTCCAGCTGTTCTTGGACTTCAATTCCCAAGAAGTCCAAATCCCTGTGAATCCACACGAATGGGTTTACTGGCATGCCAGCTGTTCTTGGACTTCAATTCCCAGGAAGTCCAAGTCCCTGTGAATCCACACAAATGGGTTTACTGGCACTCCAGCTGTTCTTGGACTTCAATTCCCAAGAAGTCCAAATCCCTGTGAATCCACACGAATGGGTTTACTGGCATGCCAGCTGTTCTTGGACTTCAATTCCCAGGAAGTCCAAGTCCCTGTGAATCCACACAAATGGGTTTACTGGCACTCCAGCTGTTCTTGGACTTCAATTCCCAGAAGTCCAAATCCCTGTGAATCCACAGGAATGGGTTTAATGGCACTCCAGGTGTTTAATTTAATTTAATAGATTTATATACCGCCCATACCAATGAACTCTGAGTGGTGTACACAAGATAAAACCAATATAAAACAATTAAAAAACCCTTAAAAACATAGCAATATTACCCCTGCCCCCCCCCCCGTGCCATTTAGTATCTAAAAACAAGTATAAAATCTACAAAACCTTAACATTAAAAACATTAATTACAGGAGGGGGAGCCTCAGATGAGCTGAAAAGGTTAGCTTGTTGACAATCCCGGCCCCCAGACCTATTTTGCCAGCCACGTCTTCAATTCTTTCCTAAATGGTAGCAACTGGGTCTGGAGGCGTCATTCTACCGGGAGGAGGTTCCATGGTTTGGGTGCTATGACCGAGAAGGCCCTTATCCTCATGCTGGAGAGGTGAGCCTCCCCAACGGATGGCACCTGAAGGGTGCCCTCTCGGTTTGCTCTCGTGGGACAGCTCGATGTCCTAGGGACAATGCGGTCCCTGAGGTATCCTGGTCCGCTACCATGAAGGGCTTTAAAGGTGACAACCAGCACCTTGAATTGCACCCAGAGACATATAGGCAGCCAGTGCAGTGGTGAAGCGTGGGAGAAACAACTACACCCCGCCACTGCGTGGGCCGTCACATTCTGGACCAACTGCAGTCTCTGGATTGGCAGGCAGACCTCAAGTGATCCTATTTGGTCCTCAGCAGCCGGCTGTCAGTTCGCCACTAACAGTGAAGTGGCTTAAGAAGTGAGCCATGCCAGGATATTTTATTTATTTATTTATTTTAATCATTTATACCCCGCTTTCCTCTCTCAGGGGAGACCCAAAGCGGCATAAACAACATATAAAATAACAATTAAAAACATCAAGTACAACCCAGTTAAAAACTCCTATCCAAAATTTACATTTGATCCCATTAGAACCTCTGAAAGAACAACCCTCATCCACCCTCCATCCATGTTAAAATGACCCAAAAGACTAAAAGAAAAACTACATAAAACTGGACAGAAAAAGGACTAACAGACTAACAACTCCCATATGGCTAGACAAACCAACAGGGTTGGGAGGTAGAGTCATTCCTACCCCACACCTGCTGGCATAGCCAAGTTTTCAGGTTTTTTCTAAAAGGGAGCAGCTCCGTCTGGAGGCGCAATTCTGGTGGCAAGAGGTTCCAAAGGGCCAGGGCGGACACGGAGAAGGCCCTCCTCTTAGTCCCCGCTAGATGTGCTTCCTTAACTGATGGGACCAGCATATTGGCAAATTAAATGCTTCCTCAACTCTGTGGAGGAATAGATAGATAGATAGATTGATTGAGAGAGAGAGAGAGAGAGAGAGATTGATTGAGATTGATTGATTGATTGATTGATTGATTGAGAGAGAGAGAGAGGGAGAGAGAGAGGTAAGTAGGTAGGTGAATCAAATGTTAAAAATGAGTACCTTGGCTCCTAATGAACATATTTTCTAGTTTTTTCCCAAGTCAACCCGTCCTTCCTTCTTTCTTTAACTCTGCCGTCTAACTACAGTATAGCAATTACTCTGGGCGGTGTCAATACATGGTGTCTTTTACACAGAATGCCCAAAAGAAAGAAGAACAACAAGAGGAAAGAAGATCTCTCCCGTGAGACTTTTGGCACCACTTAAAATATCCGTGAAAATATTTCAATAGGTTGGCCAAATAAAAAGTGGTTTTCATCAGCCAGATGAACTATCAAAACAGGCAGCCAAAATGTAATGAAAAGCAATAAAATAGTTTACATAGAAACAGTAGGAGGACTGTGCAACAAAGACATCTTGGACCAGAGAAGGGGGAGAAGCCTGAACATCTAAAATAAATGTTGGTTGGCTGGTTGGCTGGCTGGCTGGCTGGTTGTTTGGCTGGCTGGTTTGTTGGCTGGCTGGCTGGCTGGTTGGGTAGCTGGCTAGCCGGCTGGCTGGCTGGCTGGCTGGCTGGTTTGTTTGTTTGTTTGTTGGCTGGCTGGCTGGCTGGTTGGCTGGCTGGCTGGCTGGTTGGCTGGCTGGCTGGCTGGCTGGCTGGTTTGTTGGCTGGCTGGCTGGCTGGTTGGCTGGCTGGCTGGCTGGCTGGTTGCCTGGCTGGCTGGCTGGCTGGCTGGCTGGCTGGCTGGCTGGTTGGCTGGCTGGCCGGCCGGCTGGCTGGCTGGCTGGCTGGCTGGCTGGCTGGCTGGCTGGCTGGCTGGCTGGCTGGCTGGCTAGTTGGCTGGGTAGATGTTTATATCTTGCCTTTTTCATCATGGTCCCTGTGAACGCACACTGTGTCTGCGCAGAGCCTTCCAAAGCTGATTCTGAACATTTTGTTATGTCCCACCTCTCCATAATTTGTGTGTCGCACAGTTTCTCTTCCATTTAATCTCAGTTCCTTGTCAAGCACTCCAGATAAAATATTCTAGGACCTTCCTGTCACACATTCTTTCCCTCCTCTTTTCACCTATTAAACTTGTTACAGTAGTAGTATTATTTGAACTTTTTGACAGTCCTGCCCTCAGGGGAACTCTTAGGTCCAGCAGTTTATGACAGCACAAGCCCAGTTTTAATAAACAACAACAACATTCAGTTTGTGCCTCTAATATCCCTCTCTCAAACAGAGACTCCTCTTGTCTCCTCTGCCTGGGAAAATCCTATCATCCTCCAGGGCTCTTGTAGAAACTCGTGGTGTAAATGAGGAACTGCCTAAAATTTTGTCATGAGCCACCTATGATGCAGTGATGTGTTATTACGCATTCTGTCTTTTCCTAGGAGGACAGTTCACGAAAGAGCATTTCAGAAATGAATAAAGCAGACATAAACGATGAGCTTAAAGAAACGCCAGAATTTGTGGAAGATTACTCACTGGGTCAGTTTGTCACAAGTAAGTCTGTGTACATTTCTCATCTAGGGCCTTCAGGATTTTAGTCATGAATACGTGGCAAATGCACCAGAGGTGATAAAAGGCTTGAAAAGAACTGACAACTTTCTCCACAAATTTCAGAGGAAATGGTAGGCATGCTGTACTCCTGCAGCACTGAAACTCAGTGGGGCTAATTGCAGCACACTAGAGCTTGATTTAATCAGCTGTAATGAATCACATAGGGACTGCGGTGGCTTAGTGGGTAAGACGCTGAACTCAACAACTGGAAGGTCAGCACGTCAGCAGTTCGAGACCCGAGTGCTGCATGACGGAGTGAGCGCCCGTCTACGTCCCAACTCCTGCCAATTTAGCAGTTCAAACGCAAGAATTTACAAGCAGATCAATATGTACCACTTTGGTAGGAAGGTAAACGGTGTTTCGTGCACTCCGGTGTCTAGTCATGCCTGCCACATGACCACAGAAACGTCTGCAGATGTAGATGGCGCTAGCTCTTTGGTTGTAAATGGGGATGAGCACTGACCCCTAGAGTCAGATACAACTGTCGACCTTGATTTTTACTAATCAAGTAATGGAGTGTTTTGCTCTCTTTGTCCGATAAAGTACCTCTTTCTCCCCCAGATTAAGCTATAAATATACAGTATTTGCTTTTAGTAAAGGTGAAGGTCACGCTTGCTCGAAAGCCAGTCGTATCCGACTCTAGGGTTCAGTGTTCATCTCTGTTTTTAGCCAAAGAGCCAATGCTGTCTGCGTCTATGTTCATTAAATAACAACAAACATCTAATCTTCCATTGTGCTGGCAGTAGTCCAAGAAAATGCTAATTAATGAGGGAGACAAAATTCTCCCATGAGAAGCAGCCGGGCAAAACTAGAGCTTGCAGAAAGTTTTGGTGGTGGTCGTTTTCACCTTAAGAGGATCTCATGGGAAGCACATGAGTTTCTACAAGAGCCCTGGAGGATGATAGGTTCGCAGAACATGGGAAAAGTCACCTATGGGACTACAATTCCCAGAATCCACCACCCGGTATAGCCAGCTAGGAACTGTAGTCCAAAAAACGTCTGGGTCTAGGAACGTGATGGCAAACCTTGGCACTCCAGATGTTCTTGGACGTCAATTCCCAGAAGCTCAAGCACCCTATGAATCCACACGAATGGGTTTACTGCAATTCATCTGGCCCACGCTGCCCTCGTCGCTCCCGGAAGCGGAAGTAAAACGTGCCTGGACAGAGGAAGGGTTAACCCGGGAGAGCCTTAACTGTACGGGCGTGTTTTACTTCCGCTGCAGAAATGTCTGCAGACACATACCGTCCTGGCTCTTTGGCTGTAAACAGAGATGAGTACGAAACCCTAGAGTCGGATACGATTTTGCTTCCGAGCATGGGCAAACTTTACCTAGGCCAACCTTGACGCACAGTGCTCATGGGTACTACTAGTTTACTGAGGATTGATCCTCACCTACTTATTCTTTCGTCTGGTCTTTTGCAGTGTTTCCTGTGGTGCTGATGAGAAACCTCAAGAATCCCATCTTTGTCATGGTTATCTTCGCTCTGATCAACCTCTCCGGCATGATCGCTGGCTTAGCAACCTTCCTGGCCAAATTCCTGGAGCGTCAGTTCAGCCTGACAGCTTCAGTTGCCAATATGATCATCGGTGTGTGATGCTCCTTCTTTGTGCCCAGATTGTATGCCCCAGGAAAGGGGCTGGCATTGCTGACATCGTATCAGGCAACCTAGTGTCAAATTCCTCCTCCTCCTCCTCCTCTTCCTTCCTCTTCTTCTTCTTGGTGATCCTCGTGGTATTCAGCCATGAAAAGTGTCCTGTGAATATAATGTCATGGTTTTTCATCTGCCTTCTGCATTGCAGCACGACTCCCATACCACTGATCTAGTTCCGTGAGTCACTTTCTGGTCCTGAGCCCTTTTGACATGCAATGCTCTCATCAGCCCCAGGCCAGGGTGGATGAAGCTGCTGCTCTTCATCAAGTTGGATTCAAGTGGGATTTAATCCACTTGGGGACCATCACCCTCCCCTATGGACTTCCCCACCCAAGGCCATTAGTCCTCAGGGTGGTCAGGTTAATTAACCACCTGCAGATGATTGGCACTGAGTCGCTGGCAGTAGGGTCTACTCCATTACCGTAGCAAGATAACCGGGCTTCTTGTTCAACAGAAATAGACCGTGGTGGGGATTGTGCTCCAGAATGGGCTAGGTGCCTGATGTACTTTCTCTTCCTCTGCCCCACAGGAGCGGTCCACATTCCTGGTGCCATGTTTGGCATCATCCTTGGGGGGGCCATCATGAAGAACTGCCACCTCACCCTCAAGCAGTCCACGGTCATGTGTCTGTTCAGCATGGGCTTCTGCATCCTTTTTGACCTGCCCCTCCTCTTCCTGGGCTGCCCGACACAGGCGGTTGCCGGTCTTGACTACTCCGGAAGGTACACGAACTCTGGCTTTGGAACAGAGATCTCCTCCTCAGCTTCCTTAGTGGGATTTCTGCTGTGCCTTCTCCACCTCACTCTCTTTTTGGGCTGCGGGCCGGTCATGTGGATCAGGGGGTTGGTCACTATGGCCCAGGGGCCAGATCCGGGCCCCAATGGCAATTCATCCAGCCCACGAAGCCCTCGTCGCTCCCGGAAGCAGAAGTAAAACTTGCCCATATGGCACATTTTACTTCCACTTCCGGGAGTGACAAGGGCTTTGTGGGCTGGATGAATTGGTGTTGGGGGCCAGATCCGGCCCCTGGGCCATAGTTTGGGCACCCCTGCCATAGCAGTTGCACTCCAATCCCTTGCCCCATTAGTGCTTAGAGTACTCTCTGGGCGGTTCACAAGGGAATTATCATTTTGCCCCTAACATGCTGGGGACTCATCTGACTGATCTCAGGGGGATGGAAAGCTGAGTCATCCTTGAGCCCTGGTCAAGATTGAACTCACCACCTTTGGTGTCTTGCACGGAAGACAAAGAAGGAGCCGCAGTGAGGGCTAAACACAACACCACCTTTTGGTTGTAGGGCAGCAGTTTTTAATGACTGCGCCACCAGGACTCCTTAAGCCACTGCTGGAGCTTTGGCTAGGAAAGCATTTTATATATTTATTTATTATACTTATGCCCCAACCATCTAGGATATTTCCTACTCTGAGCGGCTAACAACACAAAACTCACACATTAAAAACAGTCACACATTTTTAAAAATACATACATACATTGTTCCTTGCACAACGGAAAGCTCGCGACATGAGAAGAAATCCTGAGAACATAATGCTTTGACTTACATTTTCCCCCCAGCCATATGATCAGGTTTTTTGGGGGGGTTCCGACAGCGGACTCAGTTGTGGTTGCTCCCAGTGCTTGGCACATGGCGATTTTCCGTCGTGTTTTCACCAAGTTTGGGCAGCTTGAAGCCCAGCATTTTTGTACTTCTGGTGGCAGGTGGAGCTTCCAGGGGTACCTGAGCTTCCGGAAATTTAAGTCCAACCTCAGAATACAGACATGCAAGGGTTCTGCATTTTAAATTGACCAGGTGTGGTGAGGACATGATGGAGGATCCCAGAGATGGAGTGAACACCTCCGAACATTCAGGGTGGGGGGCAGCACAGCCTGCCCAGGCAGCCAAAGGGGTGGCAGGATTGCAGGCACTGGGAGCATTGGGCGCGTTCCAGAGGTAAGAAAAAAAGCAATTTTTTCAGTTACACTTGAGCAGCCCACACTGCTTCCCATTGCAGTGTGTGTGTGTGTGTGTGTGTTCGGAGTGTGTTTGCTCCTTTTCTGGGATTTTTCGCTGACTGAGAAGTGTTGAAAATGCATTGAAAACAAGTTAATCCGTTCCAGAGATCAGAAAAGGTTTTTTAAAAACCCTTTTATTTGTTCAAATCTCTTTATAAAGTAACAAAAATATAGTGAAAAATTCCATAGTGCACTTTATGAAAAGTTTTGAACAGATAAAAGACTTTTTTTGACTTTTCCCCTGACCTCTGGAATGGATTAATTGGTTTTCAATGCATTCCGATGGGAAATCACGCTTCATGATAAGGAGACACACACACACCAGAAACAAAAGAAAAAACTATTGGTGACAGAGACACAAAATGAAATACCTAGCATTCTCAAAAGCTTCTTTAAAAGAAATGATTTCAGCTGTTTTTAAGCATTTTCCTATTGTTTGACTTGAGCCACCTCCCTGAAGAAGATGAATGTGGCCATAGTAACCTATGACTTATCTGGAACGCTGCCTTCCCTTTGAATGTGGGCCTGTTCTTGGGTCTCAGCCGGGTAGCATCTTCTGAAATGCTGAAAAGAAAGATGCTTTTGGTCTAAGTGTATTCATATATAAATATGAGCAGGCTGTCAGTTTAAAATTTCATAACCAACTAGCTAAGAGTTTGTTAGCTGAATGCCACGAATAAATATTTGTAGATCTCTGTGCTCAAGTACAGTGGAACCTCGCTTAATAAACGGCTGGCTTAACACAAAAAGCGCATAACAAAAGGAAATCCATAAAAAATAGTGGCTTGGTTAACAAAAAAAAAAAATTCAGAACAGATTCATTGGTTTTCAATGCACTCCTATGAGAGACTAAATTTCGGCTAACAAATTTTGGTTTTCAATGCATTCCTATGGGAAATTGCATTCAATGCATTCCTATGGGAAATGCGCTTTACAAATTTTTCGTAGTACAAAAGGTCCCGGAGAACGCATTTAATTTGTTAAACGAGGTTCCACTGTATGTGCAAGAGTGTTTTGCTCCCAAGCTGTGCCTGGCTAAATAATGTGTGGTTTTTCTCTCTCCGCCCCCCCCCCTCGCCCTCCTTGGGAAGCTCTGACCCTAAAGAACTTGTGACGGTATGCAATCGGAAGTGCAAATGCACGCTCTCTATCTTCAACCCTGTATGTGGGCAAGATAGCATTGAGTATGTTTCCCCGTGTTTCGCGGGCTGCACAGCTCTGATCTACAATAAGGAACTACAAAGGATTCAGGTGAGTAAGATCCTTTATATTTGAAATTGGGGTGGTGGGGTGGGGAGAGAAAAGAGTGATTGTGGGGAAGAGAATGCCCTTTTCCAGTAACTACCAGTTGTGACTCAATGGTGCCTCAGTGGCTGTGTAGACAATTGTGGGGAGAGGAAAGCTGTTTCTGGGGCCCCAGCTGAAGAGCACAATACTCTTCTTCTCCTTCTCCTCCTCCTCCTCCTCCTCCTTGGGCTACATTACCCACAGAGCTTTGGTTACTGTTTGAACCTGGCATGCATCCATTTGGTGCAATGTCTCCAGCCAGTTAACCTGTTGGCAAGGTAAAGACATTGAGGATGGACCGAGAGACATTTCCCCCACCCACCCCCCACTCTCCTTAGCCTCACCAGGGGGTGGTGGGGGCTGACTTTTCAAAACTTAAAGTGGCCAGAAAGTGAAATAGACCTTTGGGAATATGAAACACTGGAAGCATTCAAGAGATAATTGGATAACCTTCTGTCATATCTGCCTTGATTCAGATCCCTGCATTGAGCAGGAGGGGTTGGACTCAATGGGCTCAAAGCCCCCCCCCCCATCTACCTCTGTGATTCCATGATTCTATGAAATAGCATTAAAATGGCCAATGGGGTATTCTTCATGGCTTCTGCAGGTGCAACTAGCCAGCAATTCATGGGGGAGGGGGGATTTGTGTGTGGGGTGATTTGGGGGAAACCTGTGGTCCCAATGAGGCCCTGGGAGGCACCCATGACCCACCCACCCTTGAAATAGAGGGAAACCAAGGGAAGAGATGGAGAGCAGCTTGTTTGCCATTCCCTGGCCTCCTGGGTTCCCAATACAATTGACTGTGTTCTTTCCTCACGTCTTCTCCCTCTCACAGAATTACACCGCATGTAACTGCATTGTTGTCGATGGGGCCTTCGGCTATGCCAAACCTGGCAGCTGTGGTACACGCTGTTCGCATTTCCTGCTGCCTTTTGTAACCATTGCCTGCATCTCTACCTTCTTGGGGAGCCTCTCACACACCCCGGCTTTTGTAATGATCCTCAGGTAGCTGAAGATATTTTGGGATGGTGGGTTGGGAATGTTTACGGGGTGGCCGCCTTCTCCCTTCGGTAGGACTGGAATGGGAGGAGGCTGGGGGGATCCCTTGAGTGCTCACAGCCAACACTAGCAAAGCAGTTCACTGCCAAAGGTCCAGCTTTTGTGCATGGAGAGTCTCCTGTTCCCAAGGGGCTTACAGTCAAAAACCGAACAGTGGGAGATGAAATTCCCATAGGGTGGAAGGAGGGGAACATGGGGTGGCCCTAACCAGATGTGCAGGCTGCTGGGCTTTAGTTTCAGCAGGCAATAAGAATCGAGGCTTAAAGCAGAAGGACTCACGATCAGGTGAGCTTTGTTTTTGAGGTGGAAGAGGTAAAAAATAAATAAATAAATGAGAATGCCACAAAGGAGTAGAGGGAGTTCTTGGCTACTAAGAAGAAAGATCTGTGTCTCTTAAGAGAGCAGAACATGCTCTTCACTTCGAAGACCTTGGGCTTGCTACACTCCATAAAACCGCACAGGACATGAAGAATTCCCAGGTTCCCAAAGCTGTCCGACCCGGGTCCCACAAACCCTTTGCTGGCTTCTTTTCTCTCCTTCTGCTTCCAGGAACGTTAGGCCTGAAGACAAATCCTTTGCCCTGGGAATACAGTTCCTGCTGCTCAGAGTTCTTGGTAAGTCAAAAGCAAACACAGTTTTCATGTTGGGCGATGTCAAGGATTTGACTGTACCCTGAACTCAGCCTCGTTCCAAAAGGGAGATTTCAAGCGTGGGGGAGAACCGGTAACTCCTTCTAAGGAATTCAACAACATGCTAGCCTCGTGGGTTGGAAGAAATGAAACCTCAATTTGTGATAGACATGTGATATTTTATGATCATTGGCTGGGTTCCTTTAGGGCCGTGATGGCAAACCTTGGCACTCCAGACATTCTTGGACTTCAATTCCCAGAAGCCCCTATGAATCCCCACGAATGGGTTTATTGCGATTCATCCAGCCCATGCCGCCCTTGTCTCTCCTGGAAGCGGAAGTAAAATGCGCCCGTACGGTTAAGACTCTTCCGGGCTAACCCTCTGTACGGGCGCATTTTACTTCCTCTTCCAGGAGAGACGAGGGTGGCGTGGGCCGGATGAATCGCAGTAAACCCATTCGTGGGGATTCATGGGGGCTTCTGGGAATTAAAGTCCAAGAACGTCTGGAGTGCCAAAGTTCGCCATCACAGCTTTAGGGGAATGGCAAGAGGGTAGACCATGTGTGAGGAGATAAAACCGAGAGGGAGGTGCCAAGACTCTCTCTTGATCCGAAGCTTCACTCAGAGGGCGAGCAGTGAACTGAGACAACATGTAGGTGCTTAAGCCTGGCCTTCCCCCATTTAGAGAAGCTTTCTTTATTTTGATGTGCTTTCAGAACTCCTGCCAACCTAGCAGTTTGAAAGCAAGAAATTGCAAGTAGATAAATAGGGACCACTCCGGTGAGAAGGTAACAGCGTTCCGTGCACTCCGGTGTCTAGTCATGCCTGCCCCATGGCCACGGGAATGTCTGCAGCAGCAGACAGCGCTGGCTCTTTGGCTTTGAAACATAGATGAGCACTGCACCCAAGAATTAAAAAAATGGCGAGTGGCTTAGTGGTAAAATCTGCCGGTGGGGTGGCTGTAGGGTTACAGTGGATGTTGAGTGGACGTTGCCTCTTACGCAGGGTGTGTCTTTTTGCCTCTTTCTCCAGCCTGGCTACCTGCCCCCGTGCTATACGGTGCTATCATTGACACGTCCTGCCTTCTGTGGCAAACCAAATGTCAAAAGAAAACCAGCTGCCGATACTATGACAACACAGCCTTCCGGCAAAAGTAGGTCCCTCTCCTTGTCACAATGGGAGGCTAACACAAAAGACTTGTTTCTGCCTCTGTGTACACTTGCATTTGTGTGTGTGCATGCGTGCATGCATGTGTGCGCACATGCATTCCGTCTTATGCCATATCTAATTCTGAATATTGGCTCTCCTCATGGTGATCAGCTATCCTGGGAGCATTATAATGTGGGGGACTTCCATTGGCCTTCTGCATTGCAGCGTCACACTCATAGTGCCACTGATCCAGTTCCATGAGTCGCTTTCTGTTCCTGAGCCCTTTTGGCATGCAAAGTCCTCCTCAGCCCCAGGCCAGGATGGATGCTGCCCTCCATCAAGATGGATTCAAGTGGGACCATTTAATCCACTTGGGGACCATCACCCTTCCTTCCCAATCCCTGTGGACTTCTCCACCCATGGCCGTTAGCCCTCAGGAGGATCAGATTAGCTAACCACTGCCTGATTATTGGTGCTGAGTCACTGGCAGTAGGGTCTCCTCTATTGCCATAGCAGGATAATCTGGTGAGACAATGGATTCACGCATGCTTGCCAAAGAGATAGAAACAGACTGTGAAGAGGCGGTTGTTGACTTAATGCACAGGGACCAAAGCTTGGAAAGATTCGTTTCATGGGCTTCAACTACCAGATTTGTTTCGTGAAAGCTAGCGTATGGCGCCTGGCTACCATGGCAGAAGGTTTCTGGGAGCGGTATTCCCAAGAGTTAACTTTCCATGCTATGGTAGGGGAAGGTCCCCATAGCCAGGAACTAGCTTTTCTCCCCCATCCCACCCCCGATTACCCTGAATTTGCTCCTGCGTGGGAACCTTCCTGCTTATTTAGATGTTTTGGATGATGGCTCTTCAGAGTTGTATTTGGGGGTTTGCATCACATTGACTCCAGAAGTACTTTAATGCAGGGGTGCCCAAACGTTTTGGGCCACAGGCCAGTCACGTGGTTCAGCAGGCCGATCACGTGGTTCCTTCCACCAGAAGCAGAAGTAAAACACGCCTTGCAATCTGTGTTTTGCAACAGGATAGGATAGATTTTAGGCTGCCATTTTCTCTGCTTATAGCAGATCCAGCCCCTGACACCAATTCATCCGGCCCACGCCACCCTCATCGCTCCCAGAAGTGGAAGTAAAACACACCCATACAGGAGCAATGAGGGCGGTGCAGACCGGATGAATTGTTGCCAGGGGTCGGATCTGGCCCACGTGCCATTTATTTTTATTTATTTATTTATGCTTGGATTTCTATACCGCTTTCCTTCCCCTAGGGGAACTCAAAGCAGTTTACAAGTAATACAAAGCAATATAAATGATTCAATATAAATAATACAAAGCAATATAAATGACACAAAGCATTCACAAATCACATTTCAAAAATAACAATATTAGAGATTACAGGATCCAAATACTAAGTAAATTAACAATATCCACAAACATACTATAATCATTTCCATGAGTCCTGATGGAGCAAAAGCTCAACATCCTCAACTGACCTCCCGGGGTGGGAAGGTGAAGGGGGAGACTACAGCAGTCATCAGAGCGCGTCCCGCCGCAGCTGTCTCTGCCTCCATACCTGTCCCGGGGCGGGGAGGCGAAGCCAGATCAGCTGTGGCAGCGGCGGTGTTCTCGGTGGGCCGGGGGCTCACCGTTTTTACCCTCTCCCAGGCTGGGAGGGGCATCCCCGGATCAGCTGCGGCGGTGGCGGTGGTGTTCTTGGTGGGCTGAGGGCTGGGAGGAAACTGGGGGAGCTGGGATTGCTGTATTGATTAATTAGCTCATATTCTTCAAGGGGAGGAAATGGTTCGAGCATCATCAGCTTGGTACTGTAACAGCCTATTTGGTGGAGATATCTATCCATTCCCTACCCATTAAATCAGGGGTGCCATAATTTGGGCACCCCTGATTTAATGCTTCCATGATGACTGGAAAGAGGCAGGCCAATGCAATACGGGGCCCCATTCAATCACACTTATTTACTTTGCTTTTTGGGTCCTCAGGTTTGTTGGCATCCAGATTTTATACGAATTATGCTGCTTTTTCTCCTTCTGCGTTGTGTACGTCCTCATCACCCGGCAAGAAAAAAAAGGCCTGCAGGCAGAGACAAGTCCGGCCAGTTCCCCTCAACCTATGGCAGAGACACGGACTTGATCCTCAGTTCCTCACTGGGCAGAAGGAGGGGATACATGGCTCTGTCCATTACAGCCTGAGTTCCCGTTGTAGTGGGAACAGGATGAGACTGGAAACAGACAAAGCTTCTCCGTTCAGTTCTGGAACTTTTTATCCATTCTATCTTTTGTACATATGACTTGGTGTTAGATGCCCCTGTGCTATTTGGTAAAGGGCAAACTATAAAGACAGTATTAGAAATAAAAATGCAATCCACTTGTCAGTTATAGTCATTTTGCCACATCGCTCAATACCCGAGGTTTGCATGTCTGACCTGGAGAGATCCATAGTCTCTGCCCTGGAGATCCTGGAGACCCATGGTTCCGAACATGGGGCACATGCCCCAAAGGGGGGCAAATTTTTAATTAATTTATTTATTTTGGTTGGAGAGGGACAATTCAAGAATGAGATAGAACAGTGTTTCCCAACCTTTGGTTTTTGGATTTCAATTCCCCAAAGCACTGATCATCCAATGTGCTGACTTTGGGTTCTGGGAATTTAAGTCCAGCAGTGGGGCCTTGACCCCACATTGGAAACCACTGACTTAGACCAATTTAATGGCCTTTTAGGCTTCCTCTACATGAATAGGAATTCACTTTTTGAATAATAAGAATTATACGTCACCAAGTGTGTGTGGAGGCATCAGGATTTTAGAGATGCTTAAGATAGGCATGGCCAAAAAAAAGTTGGGAACCTCTGCTCTAGACCTTGGGAAATCTGGAACTAAAGAAATAACCACTAGAAACAACTGAGTCCCACCCAGCACAGCTGACGGTAAGAAGCTGTGGGCCAAAATATTTGGGTTGGGGAGTGAAGAACACTTGTCTCTGCTCTACAGAGCTACTTTCTCCGAACGTACAGTGTGCATTGCTCTTTTTGATTTACGAAGCATGAGTCAAAGAAAGCAGTTGTAACCAGATATCAAATGCCAACTTCCGGGCAAGGGTACTTTTAAGGAGTAAGGAAATGAGGAGAAATCAGGTAGCATCAGAAAGACATGGGAGAGGGGGTCCCCAAAATATCCACAAGGATCACAAGGTTGGCCCATGAGAGAACTTAATCCTGAGGCATGGATGGAAAGCCCATAAGAGTAACACGAACAAGGTTTCATTTTCATTCCCATGGGATCTGTGAATCTGGCTAAGAACCTCACCTTTGAAAGCCTCCAGCTGGCTAAATAGCTCAGTAGTTTGGAATCTGGCTGCAAAGTCAGAGGTTGGGGGTTCAATCCAGTGGTGGGCATCAGCAGGTTTGCCCCAGTTCGCCAGAACCGGTAGTAGAAATTCTGGCTGGCCCCGCTCATCCGAGTTTTGAAATAAAATAGTCCCTGGAAAATAGATGGGGAAGAAGTAGAAGCAGTGACAGATTTGACTTTCCTAGGATCCAAGATCTCTGCAGATGGAGATTGCAGCCATGAAATAAAAAGGCGGCTGATTCTTGGGAGACAAGCGATGAGAAACCTGGGGAACATGGTGAAAAGCAGAGACATTACATTGCAAACAAAAATTTGCATAGTCAAAGCAATGGTATTCCCAGTGGCAATGTATGGGTGTGAGAGCTGGACCATAA
The DNA here is from genome assembly GCA_035047305.1 of Bradypodion pumilum. NCBI lineage: Eukaryota > Metazoa > Chordata > Lepidosauria > Squamata > Chamaeleonidae > Bradypodion > Bradypodion pumilum. Next base: position 2,847,433 of record JAWDJD010000003.1, read on the forward strand.
AGAAAGCAGAGCGCAGAAGAATAGATGCCTTTGAAATGTGGTGTTGGAGGAGAGTTTTGAGAGTCCCCTGGACAGCGAGGAGAACAAATAGGTTGATCTTAGAAGAAATCAACCCTGAGTGCTCCTTGGAAGGTCAAATACTGAAGATGAAACTGAAGTACTTTGGACATCAAATGAGAAGAGAGGGTTCACTTGAGAAAGCTTTGATGCTAGGAAAGGTGGAGGGCAAAAGAAGATGGGGGCAGCCAAAGATGAGATGGCTAGATGGTATTGTAGACACAGTGGGCACAGAGCTGAGGAGGATGGTGGAGGACGGAGGGGCCTGGAGGTCAATGGTCCATGGGGTCGCAAAGGGTCGGAATCAAATGTGCAACTGAACAACAACAAATTTGGGCACAACGTAGGGATTTCCCCCTGGCCACACCCACCATACCATGCCCACAGTGTGCTGGTAGTAAAAAGTTTTGGAGCCCACCACTGGTTCAATCCCAACCCCATGCTTCCCAAGAGTCCAACCCATTGCTCCCCCATCCAAAAAAAGAAGGGAATGGTAAACCACTTCTGTGTTTTCTCTCCCCAGAAAACCCTGGAAAGGGTCACTTTAAGTCAGGATTGACTTGATGGCACACAATTATTATCGACAGCCTGTATCACTTGGCCGGTGACTAAGAGGCGTGAATGGAGAAAATTGACGTCATGGTACTCCTTCCTTAGACCAAAGTCATTAAGAGGAATGTCTCCTGGGGGTGTTTCTGAGGCTATGCGTTAAGCAACAGAGCTATGCTGCTCAAAAGAGGAGATCTTGGACACGTGTGATCTGGAGGTCGCAACTGACTGAGGTCCTGCCAGTTCTAGACTTGCCTGGAAAAATAAGTCTGTTTGTGTTATATTTACAAAGATACTGTCAAGGCTTCTTCCTGCCATTCCCTGCTGCCTTTAAAAAGGGCAGCCACTTCTGTTTAATGCTCTTGATAACGTTTTGGGATATGACAGTCAAAAGTTGGCCCACTTACCTTTCCCAAAATTGGCATGATTATTTCTGAGAAGGAAGGGGCTGGGATGGTTTCCCTGCCATTCAAGCCAGAACAGTGGGCCATCTCACTAGGTTCCACGAAGGACGAGGAACCACTGATGCATGGGCACACACAGATGGCTATAGAATATATGTTGCTGGTTGTGTTCACATCCTTGCCGGCTCTCACTGCTGCTCTATTAGGAGGGAAACAATGTGCCTGTGTTATTGTGTGCAAAGCGGGAACATGTGCCTCCTACCAGGGCAAGAGCCATGGTGGTGCAGTGGTTAAACTGCTGTCTTCTTCTTTTTCTTGTGTTGTATCTGATTCTGAATATTGGCGATCCTCATGGCGATTCCCCATAAAGATTGTCCTGAATATAATGCATCCAGTTTCCTGAGTCACTTTCTGGTCCTGAGCCCTTTTGGCACACAAAGTCCTCCTCATCAGCCCCAGGCCAGGATGGATGAAGCTGCTGCCCTCCATCAAGAGGGATTCAAGTGGGACCATTTAATCCATTTGGGGACCCTCACCCTTCCTTTCCTGTGGGCTTCGCCACCCAAAGCCATTAGTCTTCAGGGTGGCCAGTTAATTAACCACTGCCTTACAATCTGTAATACCCTGAAGCAAACGGTGAGCCACTGTGTGTGACAAAATGCTGGACTGGATGGGCTCCTGTGGCCTGTTCCAGCAAGGCTCTTCTTATGTTCTTATGAGTCGCTGGCAGTATGGTCTACTCTACAGCCATAGCAGGATAACCCAGCTAGACTTAAACTGCTAAACAGCGGCGCTGCAGCCAAAATGTTCGATCCTGATGGGGCTCAAGGTTGACTCATCCTTCCATCCTTCCGAGATTGGTAAAATGAGGACCCAGCAAAATGCTAATTAACTTGTGAACTGTCCAGAGAGTCCACTAAGCAGTATGGGGGAGTATAGAAATGTAATTGCTATTACTAATTGCTATTGCAATACCTCAGTGTCTTTCTAAGTGTGCGGAAGAAGGCATGTTGTGGAGTGCAGCTTTCCCCAGGGCTGCCCTGCTGTGACACAAACATCTGCCCCTGTCAGCTGTCAAATTGGAAAGGCAGATGATATTTCACCTTGGTTTGCCAAGATGTCACCCTAACTCCCTCCCCCCCCCCCCCTCTGAGGACTTACCTGCACAGAGGGTTTGTTGCCCTCAATGTCCTTGATTTGTGATGGGTTGTTAAAATATTTTCCCCACTGTCCTGATGATAGAATGGTTGTCTTGGTAACGAGAATGACAGCTCTCTGCTCTCCCAAGTTCTTTTGTCCCTTGCAAAGCATTGGTTGTGGTTGTTGGCCCTATCGCTGCTCCTGGCTTCTTTATGGGTTTCATGCCAAGGCACTTCCAGGGCTAAATATGCCATTCATTTTCCTTATCAGAATGTTCAAACAAGATAAACAAAGATAAAGAATCAAAACCTCACAGACTCTAGTGGCATGATGGTGAACCTTGGCACTCCAGATGTTCTTGGACTTCAATTCCCAGAAGCCTGAGCACCCTGTGAATCCACACGAATGGGCTTACTGCAATTCATCCGCACCGCGCCGCCCTTGTCACTCCCGGAAGCGGAAGTAAAACGCACCTGTATGGTTAAGACACTTCTAGGTTAACCTTTCCTCTGTATGGATGCGTTTTACTTCTGCTTCCAGGAGCGACGAGAGCAGTGCAGGCCAGATGAATCGCAGTAAACCCATTCGTGTGGATTCACAGGGTGCTCGGGCTTCTGGGAATTGAAGTCCAAGAACATCTGGAGTGCCAAGGTTCACCATCACAGCTCTAGTGACTTAGGGGTCAAGGTTGAAGTCAAGCTTGCCCTATGTCCAAAGACATTTCTGTGGTCATGGGGCAGGCAGTTATCTACTTGCAATTTCTTGCTTTTGAACTGCTAGTTTGGCAGGAGCTGAGACAGATGATGGGAGCTCACTCTGTCATGCAGCACTTGGTTCCCAAACTGATGACCTGCCAATTTCCCAGTCATCATGTTCAGCATCTTAACCTCTAAACCACTGCAGTCCAGAGCCTTAGTTTTATGTATCCTGTATATATATCCACATAGGTTAGAGAGATTCATGCTTTTGCAGCTATAAATATCAAACCTTCATGCAAACAAGAAATGTTCATTTCTTCTTTATGAGGACTGCAAGATAAATGCCTTCCTTGAGAAGCTCAGTTTGTTCAGTTGGCTGTCATGCATTGGAAGTAGTCTCTGATTTATGCTGCAGCAGATGCCCCAAATCTCCAGACACTCATCAGTTTGAGACCTTGAGTCACTTTGAATGTGCAGCATGTCATTGCCTGAACTTGCGAGAGAAGAACCACATGCTCCTGAGTCTTTCGTTAAGTCGGCCAGGTAAGGCCAGCAGGTCACCCACTTACTGGCTCTGGCCCTGAAGAGAATCAAGGTAAAGGTCAAGATGATTTCCAGTGAATCATCTTCTCCGGTGGCTACAACACTTCCAATGCTCAGATGTACCATTTTAGATGCAACAGTTTGCAGCACATGAGAAAAGATTCCAGAATCTCCAGTAGTCCCCCTCTGCAGTTGCTACAGGGCAGCAGCCAGGTATAGGTCACACTTGCTCAAAAGCCAGTCATATCCAAATTTAGGATTCAGTGCTCCTCTGTTTCACAGTGCAAGTGCCAGTGCTTTCTGTGTCTGCAGACGTTTCCATGGACATGTAGCAGGCAAGTGGGAACTATTTATCGACTTGCAATTTCTTGCTTTTGAACTGCTAGGTTGGCAGGAGCTGGAAGAGAGATGGGAGCTCATTCCGTCATGCAGTACCCTGGAATTGAACTCTGACCTTCCAGTCTTCAAGTTCAACATCTTAAACACTTGAGCCACCGAAGTCCTGCAGCCAGATATACTGGGTGTGTTTTTCTTCCCTTGTAGTGTGACTGCCCTGGGGCACACACGACTCAACAGCCCTTTGCACCTGACAGAGATCCAGAATGCTAATAGTTTCCAGTCTGGATCACAACCTCTGCAAGCTTCCAACCAGTAAGTCCATTCCTATAACAGAAAAAGCCATGTCCCCTGTCGAAAATTTCCTGAGTTGCAGGAAATTGGGCAAACTCTGTTTTGTTTGGGAAAAGTTCTTTTATCAGATGTGAGAGGGGTCCCGGTAAGGTCTGGTGTTGGGTTGTCCCCTGTGCCTTCAACCCTCACCATCTCATCATGGTGGCTTAGTGGTTAAGTTGCTGAGCTTGGAGCCTGGAAGGTTGGTTTTCGATACCCAAGGGCTGCACTTGGGGACATGAAAGGAGCCTCATTCGGGTGTTGCTTGAGCAGAGTTTCTCCAGCAAAAATCCTTTCAACCCAGAGTAATCTCTAACACAAATTTTTCATTGTGGACCGTATCAATGGCTGGCCACATTAAAATGGTCAGCTCTACCTCTATCTCCAATTGAGGTTGTTGAGGTCTCCTTTGTTCAAAAGCCAGCCGTGCCTGACTCTAGGGTGGTGGTGCTAACAAGCACTGTCAATGTGTGTTGTTGGCTTAGCTATGCATTTTTCTTGTGTGTGTGTGTTGCCTGTGACTTGACTGCTGCAACTCCATGAATGTGCCCAATGTGGGAATAGAATCACACCTTTAGATGGCCAATCTAAATGTGTTTTCTCCCTGAGTGGAGTCCATCTGGTCTAGGCTTGCTCCACTTTGAGAGATTTCATTCAGCCTGGACTCGCAAATCAAGAGTCCCATCCAAAGAGTTTCTTCTAGGAATAATTGTCTGAGAAAGCTGTTGTTCAAGCTGCCTTACCCAACTCACAGCTTTGTGATCCGTCTGTGAAACCTTTTTGTTTTTATCTCAAGTTCTTAATTACTGAACGCTGGCTAGGTTTCTACAGCACACCCAGCCACTTGCACATGTTTATGTCTCGGAAGATTTTTATGTACAGAAATGATAGCTATATTGAAAACCTGTGTGGAAAAGGGGAAGTCGATATGGAAGACTTGGTATACCAGAACAGGAAAGAGAAGCCAGTGTTACGGTGATACGGGTCTTAAGCTCCTTACCTTTGACCCCTTACCACATAACTTTATCTGCCTTCAGTGACCTGCACCCCTCGGTGAAGCCCACACACCCTTGGTGCGGTTACATACGAACATAAGAACAGGCCACAGGAGCCCATCCAGTCCAGCATCCTGACTCACCCAGTGGCTCCCCATTTCCTTCAGGGTATTCTTCCCAAGCAGATGCCTTCACCTGCTTAGGATTCCCAGGAAATGGCATTGAGAAATATCCTGCCTATCTCTCCAACCCGGAGGTTGTCCTTGGGTATCCATAATTATAGCCATTGATACCCTTGTTGTCCTCCATGAACTTGTCTAATCCTTTCTTGAAGCTGTCAAGACTGTCAGCTGTCACCACTTCTTCTGGCAGGGAGTTCCATAGACCAGTGATCCTCTGGGTGAAAAAGTACTTTCTCTTATTTGTTTGAGAACTAGTACCCAAAAGTTTCATCGAGTGTCCCCTAGTTCTAGTGTTATGCGATAGGGAAAACAGTTTTTCCTTATCTACTTTGTCCACACTGTGCATGATTTTATAAACATCAATCAGGTCACCTCTTAGACGTCGTCGTTCAAGAGTGAAGAGGCCCAACCGTTGCAGCCTCAGGTGGTAAGGAAGGTGTTCCAGTCCCCTCATCATTCCTGGTTCCTGGGTATCTATGGACCTGCTTTGGGCTTTGATTCCCAGCAACCCAAGTCCCTGTGAATCCACATGAATGGGTTTACTGGCACTCTAGCTGTTCTTGGACTCCAATTCCCAGAAACCCAAGTTCCTGTGAATACACACAAATGGGTTTACTGGCACTCCAGGTTTCTTGGACTTCAATTCCAGGAAGCCCAAGTCTCTATGAATCCACACAAATGGGTTTACTGCAGGCTTCTGGGAAATGAAGTCCAAGAACACCTGGATTGCCAAGGTTGGCCATCACTGGGGTACAGAGACTATGATAGGCATCACCCACTGACTGCTTGAGCTTGCAAACCAACCACATCAGGTAGGACATGCAGTCAAAATGATTTGAGGTCGCTTAGGATAGCGTTACCAAGACAACAGATCTCCTCTTCCAACCAGATCAGCTCTACAAGGACCAGAGACAACAGTTCTGGGTGTAATCATTTTTTTATTTAGTGCACAGTTATTAAGTTTAAGAAGATTAGAGCAATGGAACAGAAATAATTGCTGATTTCTTTTTCCCAGTGGGAAATACCATTCCAACATTAAAACAATAAAAGCATTACTAGCTGCTTTCCTGGCCAAGTTTTCTACAGTTTTCTAGCTTTTCTAGCTTTATTCACAAGCTTCTCCATCCGATGTTAGCGATCCAAAGCATGGTGAAATCTCTCCCCTTCTATTCCTTCTTCTTCCCCACATCAAAACACATTTTTTGCCACTCCTACTTCTTTCTAAAGCAGAGATTCTCAACCTGCGGTTCATGGGCCTGTGGCCTGTGGCACCATTTCATGTGCCCCCCACCGCCTCCACCACACCAGAAAGTGCCATGTGGTGGAGGAAGGACAAAATGGCTGTCCGGCCCCCAAAACTATCTGAGGGAGTGTAACCCAGGACCCAGCATTAAAAGGTTGATAACTCCGGTTCTAAAGGGTTTACACTGATTACAGCCCAGCATTTCATGCCCATCAAATTTTGTTCCATTCCCACAGACTACAACTTGTTATGACTACAAATTCAATCTTCCACCCAACACCTGCTTTGAAGGTCATATTCCTTCTCTGCCACTGGGAAAAAGAAATCAGAAATCTACTTTACTCTTAATATGCAAAGCACGCATACACACCCTTCTATTCCTTTACAGCCAGTAGCTGGAAAGTAAGATTATCTAATGCACCTGCATGACATGGTAAATACCACACAAAATGATCTCATAAATCCAGTCCATTTGCTGGCATCTACTGTACCTGCTTGTCAGTTGGAGAACTAATGAAGATGTTGTCCATCCTTCCCAGATTATTGCTACCACAAATTTCCTCAAGATTTCCTTTGATGCTGACCTTTCCCTCAGTACCTACTGCCCAGCTTTCTACTTGTATAACACTATCACCTTCTGCAACCATTAATCCTAAACTTCCTATTGTCTTACTGTCTTCAGGAGACAGCTGCCCGCCCCTTGCAAGTTATACTCTACGCACAGCTCTAGAGAGACATTTTCACATCAATATCTGTGACTCTAAGGTCATTCACTAAAGATTCCTCGGTCCAGGTTGACAGGGAAGCCAATTGGCAAAGTGTCTCCTGGCCTTCTCCTCCTTATCGATTGAGGGAAATGATTCAGACTCTTATCATCTCCTCTATCGCTGTCACTGTGGCTTTCATCTCCCGACCGTCCTGTAGTCAGAGGCACAACTGCACTATTTCCACCAGATGGAAACCTCAGGTGGATCAAATACTGAAATGTCCAGGCCAAGATCAAGGTGTATGCTTCACATCTCTGATTTCATCTCTGGTCTTCAGCCAAGTTCAGGAGCAAAACCAAGAAGGCAATTCTAATGATCTCATGGTCACTCTGCACACTCACATTTAGGGCAACCAAACTGCTTACCTGGCAATGAATGAATACAATATCATAAGAACATAAGAACAGCCTTGCTGGAAGAGGCCACAGGAGCCCATGATCCAGTCCAGCATTCTGTCTCACACAGTGGCTCACCATTTGCTTCAGGCTATTCTTCTCAAGCAGATGCCTTCTCCTGCTTAGGATTCCTGCCTGGAAATGGCATTGAGAGATATCCTGCCTATCTCTCCAACCCAGAGGTTTTCCTTAAGTATCCATAATTATAGCCATTGATACTCTTGTCCTCCATGAACTTGTCTAATCCTTTCTTAAAGCTGTCAAGACTGACAACTGTTACCACTTCTTCTGGCAGGGAGTTCCATAGACCAGGGATCCTCTGGGTGAAAAAGTACTTTCTCTTATTTGTTTGAGAACTAGTACCCAAAAGTTTCATGGAGTGTCCCCTAGTTCTAGTGTTATGCGATAGGGAAAACAGTTTTTCCTTATCTACTTTGTCCACACCGTGCATGATTTTATAAACTTCAATCAGGTCACCTCTTAGACGCCGTCGTTCAAGAGTGAAAAGGCCCAACCGTTGCAGCCTCAGATGGTAAGGAAGGTGTTCCAGTCCCCTAATCATTCTGGTTGCCCTCCTCTGTACTTTCTCCAACTCCATAATATCCTTCTGGAGGTATGGCGACCAGAACTGTACACAGTATTCCAGATGGGGCCTCACCATAGATTTATAAAGAGGCAAAATGACACTTGCTGACTTATTATTTATAACCTTCCTAATGATCCCTAGCATTGAGTTTGCTTTTTTCACTGCTGAGGCACCTTGGGTTGACACCTTCATTGAGCTCTCCACCAGGACACCAAGGTCCCTTTCCTGGTTTGTCGCAGAGAGTTCAGACCCCATCAGTTTATAAATGTAATTGGGGTTTTTTTGCCCCAACGTGCATCACTCTGCACTTACTAATGTTGAAGCTCATTTGCCACTGCTTTGCCCACTCCCCCAGTCGTGTCAAGAGATCCCTCTGGAGCTCCTCACAATCTCTCACAGTTTTCACTACCCTGTATAATTTAGTGTCGTCAGCAAATTTGGCTACCTTGCTATTTACTCCTACTTCTAGATCATTTATGAAGAGGTTGAAAAGCAGGGGTCCCAGTACTGAACCTTAGGGGACCCCACTCTTGACTTCCCTCCACTTGGAGAAGTGTCCATTTAGTGCTACCCTCTGTTTCCTGTCCCTTGCTGATCCAGGACAAGACCTGTCCCTTTATTCCATGACTGGTAAAAAAAAAAGAGAGAGAGAGAGAAATTTCGTTGTTCCCGCAAGGAGACAATGACAATAAAGATCTATCTATCTATCTATCTATCTATCTATCTATCTATCTATCTATCTATCTATCTATCTATCTATCTATCTATCTATCTATCTATCTATCTATCTATCTATCTATCTATCTATCTATCTATCTATCTATCTATCTATCTATCTATCTATCTATCTATCTAAGTTTATTCAAGAGCCTTTGGTGCAGGACCTTGTCAAAAGCCTTCTGAAAGTCCAGATAAACAATGTCTACTGGATCCCCCTTATCCACATGCTCTTTTCCTCAGTCACTCCCCAAGATTTGCTGCAGTTTGCGCTTTAGCCTTTCAGGGGCAAAGCGTCAACTAGGGACCAACCCCTCCTTCTCATACAAGTGACCTTCACAGCAATGATTATGTCAACAAGAAAGAAAAGTGAAAATTGTGAACTTGGAGTGGACTCTCTATACTTGGTTTTCCACAGGAGCGAAATAGTCCCAACATAACCATATCTGTCCTTCCTGCTGAAAACAGGATCTTTTTTTCCACGTGAGCAAGGACACTGTTTTCTTCTGGTCATCTACCATGAGCTCTACACAGGTTAGATATTCAAACAGTGCTACATTTTTATATGGGCCTCCAATTGTTTCTCGGCCATAATGGACCCAAGAAGGATTTACTGGTTTTCTTTTGAGCCTTTGCCAAAGAGGTGATTCCAGCCACCTCATTAGCCCACAAATTCGTTTGCTTACCTGTCTGTGTGTGTCTGAAGAGAGGCTACCCAAGGGAGATCGTATCTTCAGTTTTACTCTTCTGAGAGAGAACTTAGCCTTCAGTTCTGGTCTGATGTGTTCCCTTGCCCATTCGTTGAGCTTGTCTGCACCCATGTGTCACAGGATCTCAGAGGCCACAAAGAACAAGAGGTTGCTTACCTGTAACAGTGATCCTTCACAAAGCCACCCATTGTTCATCTTGTTTTGAGTCCAGATCAAACTCCGTACTACCAAAATGAAGCCCCTTTTTGGCTTTGTCGTTGGCCAAACTTAACTCCTCATCAGTGCCTGTTTCTTGCAGTAATCGGCAGACCAGTAAATGAGCCAATGGATTCTACCTCCTTCCACACTCACACTGCATGTTGTTGTCCGCCAGCATCCCCCACTTGAGCCTGTTGGTCTTGCATTTAGGCACTCCAACCCTAACCCTGTTCAGGGTCCTTCAAGTGGTGTAGAAGAGGTTGAGTTCCTCAGCTATATTCTCTTTTTATTTTTATTTATTTATTATTTGATTTATATTGCTGCCCAACTCAGAAGACTCTGAGCGGCGCACAAACAAAACCGATCACAATTTTAAAACTATAAAACCTCTAAAAAAACATTAAAACTCATACCAAAAAAATTAGCCAGCTGTTGTTTTAATGCTGTCCCTTGAGCTCCTTCCTCCATCTTCTAATTTGGTTTTGCTCTTGCGTACCCTCAAGAATGTTTGTTCTTGCCATAAATCTCTTCCTGGATCTGAGCCGGTGGACTTGAGGCTCATCTTCATTCAGAGGATGTCGAAGGTTCTTCTCTTGGTGTCCACTGCTAATTTTCTCCTTATCTCAGGTGGAGCCACCTATGAGCTCACGCAACCCACCTGTCTCCTCTCTCCACATCTCGCTGCCTCACCTGTATTGGTGAAGAACTTAGAACTAAGGGATCTCTATGGAAGCATGTTGTAGGACAGGCATGCTCAAACTACAGAACATTTTACTTACGCTTCTGGGAGTGACAAGGGCGGTGTGGGCCAGATGAATTTACATCAGAGACCAGATCTGGCCCACAGGCCATTGTTTGGGCACCACCGGTTTAAGCAGAGAAGGCAGCCTAAAATCTATCTCATCCTGTTGCAAAATACAGATTGCAAGGTGTGTTTTACTTCTGCTTCTGGTGGGAGGAACCATGTGACGGGCCCACTGAACCACATGACTGGCCCATGGCCCAAAAGTTTTGGGGTGCGAATTAAATTACGGAATTCACTGCCACAATGTGATAGGATATTTAAAAGTGCAAAAAATATCATAGAGGATAAGTGGATAAATAGATCTTCCATGTTCACAGGCAGTGTATAACTTTGAATATAATAATATATTTGGGGGAACTCAGAGATGCTGCCCTTATGCCTAGCTTGTGAGTTTTGCAGAAGCTTCTGACCCATACCTGTCAACCGCGGCTCCGGAAAATACGGGACCTGCGCAAATGTAGAATGGGGCTATACAAGCGTAAAACCCTTCTACGCATACGTAGAAGGCTATGCCACTTGCTTAGAAGGTGACCTGCGCAGAAGGGCTGCGCAGTACCTCCTTTCCCCCGCTGCCAAATTCCAGGGTTTCGGCAGCATGGGGCAGGAAATGGCGCAAATCGGCACCGAAAACCGTGAAATCCTGGCCAATCCGGGAAGGTTGACAGGTATGTTCTGACCATTGCTAGACTCGTGACGTATTTGGAAAAAGTAGGTTTCCTTGGGGCAGGAGAGACATCTGGGAGTTGTATTCTGTTCCAAAATCTCAACTTTTCCAGGCTCTGTCTTAAATATAAGTGGGAAATAACACTGGCACTGCATCTCGTTCAAATGAGAAGATGGAGGATGGAGCTCACTGGACAAATAATAATATTAAAGAAGGAGATGGCTGAGGAACCCCACCTCCCCTACCTCACTTGGAGGACCCTGAATAGGCCGAGGGTCAGAGTCCCTAAATGCAAAGCCAACAGGCCCAAGTGGGGGCTGCTGGCAGACAACAACACATTGTGTGAATGCGGAGAGAGGCAGAATCCGGCTCATTTACTGGTCTGCCAATTGCTGCCAGAGACATCCACTGATGAGGACTTGGGTTTGGGCAAAAACAAAGCCAAGAAACTGGCTTCATTTTGGCCACCCAGGGCTTGGTCGGGACATGAAAGATGAAGACTAGAGCTTACCTACCTTTATCATACAATTTGCAAATTGAAAAGCCACATTTCTAATGAGAGGAACAGGTTTATTGCAGCCTAGTCTCTCCTCTCTCACTTCCAATTCCTGCCCACATCCCCAAAAGCTGTTCACAGCAAGACAGGAAGGCAGATTTGCAAAACGGCCAAGCCGTCGTTCAAGAAGACTTGGGGTTTCCCAGTAAATGTGATGAATTATATTCACGCAACCTAATGCACCACCCTTTCCACTTTCCATTCTTTGGACCACTCTTCATGAGTTATGACAGGCGTCTGAAGAGAGTGAAGCAGATGATGGCAACTGCCTGGTGGGCCAAAACATAATGGGAAACATAACCTACAGTGAGCAGCTGGGAGGAGGAGAACCCTAGGACGAGGCTTGGAAGAAGAAAGACATTAATCCCCATAGAGAAAATCAATGTCGTCCAGACTGCCAACCCTGATAACAAAGAATAATCAACCTTCTGGGAAGGATAACACTCCCTGCTGAGTTCTCTCCGTCCTGCTTGGTCAGAACCTGCACAGAAACTGGAAAAATTCAGATGGCTGCATTTTTTTGTAATCCCAGCTTTTAAAAGAAAACCCAACCAATAGGTTAATAATTTACTTTTTGGTAGACCATTCTTCTTTCTTTCTTTCTTTCTTTCTTTCTTTCTTTCTTTCTTTCTTTCTTTCTTTCTTTCTTTCTTTCTTTCTTTCTTTCTTTCTTTCTTTCATTCATTTGTTCATTCGTTCTTTCTTTCTTTCTTCATGTCAGATGCACCACCAGCATATAATAACATACAAAGCTAAAATTAACACATCTAAAAACAAAATAGAATTTAAAAGGGCTAGATGACATCTGCCCAATATCGGGCCACATCAACAGCATTTCCTCTTGCCAACATAAGGTCCTCCTTGGTGCATGTTAAAAGGGGGGGGGTGTAGGCCAATTAAATTAATTAATGGATAGGCCAATTTGGGGCTTGTTATGTATTGAGTGAGTATTGCAAGTCCCCTTTAACAGAATGTATCCGACAAATGTATCCACTTGTATCTAATCAGAGACACATTGTAGCAAGCTGTATAAGGATGCGAGCTAAGTGGCCACAGGTGGCAGTAGCGAGCATCCAGCTCACATGGCACAGATTCCCCGAATACCTGAAGAGCGGGAAACCTTCCCGCCACCCCACACCTGGAGAAGATGGGCGTGGCGATCTATGACGTCACACGGACAGTAGCCAATGAGCTACCACCCGGGATATTCAAATGTACAGTGTACTATAAATAGAGCTGTTTTGTCCGCCATTACCTCATGTTCACCCTGACCATCATGCAATAAAGTTGTGTTTTAGCCTTTAGTGTCTGTTCCAGGAGACATAGAAGGAGTCGCAGTATGGACTAACACAGGTTTATTGGTTGATAATCAGAACGAACATGTGGTAATGGCGGAGATAGCTCACATTATATACAGTGGTACAACACATTTGAACTTGGCTGCATGGTAGCTCATTGGCCGCTACCGGCGTGACGTCATCCCGGTCACGCCCGTCTTCGGTGGTGGATCAGGGGTAGTTGTTTGCTGCGGGAAGTTCCCGCGGCTGCAGGCGATTTGAGGAATGATGACCATGTGAGTTGAACACTCGCAGCTGCCCTCTATAGGCAGCTTGCTCACGTTCCTTTAACAGCTGGGTTACATTGTGATTGTGGCTGGGTTACATTCATACATTTCTTAAAGCAACATTGTACATTCATATGAAGCAGCATTGTACATACACAACATCCCTCCCCCCTAGGATGGGACGAAGTCCCTCAACCATTGTGGCTTGCCGCACGTGCGCCTGGGGCGAGCGGCCGCTTGGCTTAATACAGGGGAGCCTGGCTCTGCGGAGTCCTGTCCTGCAATGGCAAGGGGGGACTCGTTAGTGGCTCTGTGTGGGCTCTGTGGTAGCCTTGCATTAGGGGAAGGGAATGGAATGAACAGTTGGGAAGTGAACTCCTGCCTACCGCTTGAGGAGCTAGGGGTCCCCCCCAGCACGAATCTCGGGACCGACGAAGAGACCCTTGTGGTCTCGCCACCCCCCGTACCCTGTCTGGGAGTGCCGGGGACTGTGGTGGTTGGACTCCCCCCCGATGCCTGTCTTGGGGGTGTTGGCCTCCGGGGAGCTGGAGCTATGGTGTATTCTAACACAAAAGGACTGGGGGGACTGGAGGTACCAGGGGCTGAACTGAAACCCCTCTTCTCGCTAGGACGGGTGGGGGACCACTCCGCTACACCCCCCTGGTACCGTAACTCATAATCGTCAAACTGATCCCTCTCTTTCAAAGTATCCTCCTCTGTGGCTGAGAACCGAGGATATGCATTTGTATCCCCGGTTTCCGCCGTGTCTCCCCCTTGGGTAATGCGGGTGGGGGAGGACCCTAACGCTGAATCCCCTTCACTAGTGACCCGCCTTCTGAGTTGGTCGGCGTGCCTCCTCCAGAGTAGACCCGAGCTAGTCTCGACCCTGTAGGACACTGGTCCCGTCTGCTCGATGACTGTCCCTGGGACCCACGCCGGCCCTGACGCCGCGTAGTTCCTGCAGTGGACCGGGTCCCCTGCCGAAAAACTTTTGGAGCTCCCTCCCCCTATATTTATGTTTCTTCCTTCATCCTCCACCCTGGACGGATCCATCCGGTCAAAAAGTGTTACCGGACGCCTCCTCATGAGGAGTTCGGCTGGGGAAAATCCTGAAGCTAAGGGGGTTGTCCTATAGCAGATGAGGAACTGGCACAGATGCAGGTTCAACTCACCGGGACCCATGCGCCGCAGTGCGTCTTTCGTAGTGCGCACTTGGCGCTCTACCTGACCGTTTGTGGCGGGGTGAAACGGGGCAGCGGTGATGTGCCTTATGGCGTTCCGCTCTACAAACGTCTTGAACTCTGCAGACGTGAAGGTACTAGCGTTATCGCTAACAAGGACATCTGGCAGGCCGAAGCAGGCAAAAAGCTTGCGCAACTGCTTGATGGTTGCGGCGGAGGAGGTACTGTTCATAGGGATTACCTCCAACCACTTGGAATAGGAGTCGACTACCAATAGAAACATGGACCCGCGAAAGGGGCCAGCGAAGTCGACATGGATCCGGGACCATGGCCCGCGGGCCGTATCCCATTCCCTATGGGGCAACCGGGACTCCTCGGGCCGAGAGCCCTGGCAGCTCTCGCACGTGCCCACTAAACACTCTATGTCCCCGTCTATCTGGGGCCACCAAAAGAAACTCCTGGCCAGAGCCTTGGAGCGCACGATCCCAGGGTGACTGGTGTGCAATAGTCTCAGTACCTTGGCCCTCAGCTTCTCTGGGATAACTACTCGCTGGCCCCAGAGTAAGCAGCCCCTTTCCAGCGACAGCTCTACTCTGCGCCTAAAAAATGATCTGAACTCCTCATCGGGGGGAGTCGCGGGCCAGCCCTTCCTAACCCAGGAACTAACTTGGGCCAGCATCTTGTCGGCCACCGTGGCTTTGGCGAGGTCGGCCGGGACAATGGGGGGTGAGTCGAGAGACTCGATCAGTAGGACTTGGTGATCCTGCTCTACCTCGCATGTGGAATCCCCTACACTTGGGAGGGGAGATCGGGAGAGTGCGTCCGCATGGGAGATCTCCTTCCCTGGGCGATAGACCAGCTCATACTGGTAGGCGTTGAGGAAAATGGCCCAACGCAGCATTCTGGGGGATAGTATTTGCGGTGTGGGTTTGCCGGTAGTGAAGATCCCCAAAAGTGGTTTGTGATCGGTCACTACCGTAAACTCGCGGCCGTATAAAATGTCATGGAACTTTTTCGTTCCGGCGATGATGGCTAGGGCCTCCCTATCAGTTTGCGCGTAATTGCGCTCGGCCTTTGAGAGGGACCTAGAGTAGTACGCTACCGGGGCTTCCCTCCCGCTTTCCAACACGTGGCATAGGACCGCCCCCACCCCCCACTGGGGACGCATCACAGACTAAAACCACTGGTTTTTTCGGGACGAAATGGGTCAGGACAGCGTCCGAAGACAGGAGTGACTTAAGCTCCTTGAATGCTCTCTCCTGCCTGTCCCCCCACCGCCAAGCCGCGTCCTTTTTGAGCAGGGTGTGCAGTGGCTCCGCGACCGATGCCTTCCGAGGCAGGAAGGTATGATAAAAATTTAGGAGCCCTAGAAATGACTGTAGCTCCGGTTTTGCAGTGGGGCGAGGGGCGTTCTTCACGGCTGCAACCTTTGACTCAGAGGGTTTGATCCCGTCCGGGGTTACCTTAAAGCCTAGAAACTCAACCTCCCTCGCAAAGAATACGCATTTGTCCCTCCTCAGTCGAAGGCCTGCCCTCTCGAACATGGAAAGGACCCCATCTAGCCTCTTTGCCAACTCTAATTCGCTCCCCGCCGTTATCAACACGTCGTCGAAGTATGGGAGCATGCCTGGAAGCCTCTTTAAAAGGCGTTCCACGAGGGATTGGAAAATTCTGGGGGCCGAATTCACACCAAACTGAAGGCGCGTTACCTTAAACGCCCCCTTGTGCGTCACTATCATTTGCGCGGCGGCGGCAGCCGGGGTTACAGAGAGCTGCTGATACGCCTGAGCCAGATCTAACTTGGCAAAACACTTCCCCCCATGTAACGTGGCCAGCAAGTGGCTGACCACGGGCACTGGATATGCGTTTGGCCGAATGGCCTTGTTAATGGTACATTTATAGTCTGCACAAATCCTGACTTCCCCGTTCGACTTGAGGGCTGTAACAATCGGCGTTTCCCACTCCGCCGAGTCAACTGGAACCAAAATCCCCTGCCCCACCAATTTGTCCAGTTCCGCCTCGATTTTGTCCTTTAGGGCGAAAGGCACCCTCCTTGGTTTCAGGCGGATGGGCCGGATTTCTGGGTCCAGCTCGAAGGAAACCGGGGGCCCCTTGTATTTCCCAAGCCCCTTCTTGAAAACGTCCGGGTGCGCGTTGCACACGTCCCGCATTGGGTCAGTCTCGATGGCGTTAATGCCGGACAGTTCGATTCCCAGGGGAGCAAACCACTGCGTTCCCAAAAGGCAGCACCTCCCCCTTTGAGGACCACTAAGGGCAGTTTCTCAGAGTAGCCCTTGAACTTCACCTTGAAATTCCCCACCCCCAACACTGGGATCCCGTTTCCCTGCACGTCCCGAAGGTGTGACCTCATGGCCCGCAGTTTGGGCCGCTTGTCTGGGGGAATACGCATGAACTCTTTTTGGGACAGGATGGAATAAGATGACCCCGAGTCTATCTCCATCCTCACTGGGACCCCTTGCAACAGTACCTCTACGAAAAACCGCCGGTGCTCCAGGCCCACGTGGTTCACGCCTTCCTCATCGTAGCTGGCTGCGACCTTCCTGGTGCCGGTCGCCTTCCGCTGGTGCGTCTGGGGATGGCTGGAACTCCTCTTGTCCTCGACTCGCCCGCGCCTGCATACTCGGGCGATGTGCCCCTTTTGGCCGCAGTTGTGACACTCGGCCTTTCGAAACGGGCACCTCGAGTGGTCGTGGGACGCCCCACAACCGTCGCAACGGCAGTCCTGCCGTTCTCGGGACTGCCGCTTCTCACCACGCTTCTTGATCCTCTGGACGTCGTCATCCTCGCTGGAGTAGGGGTCCGCTGTTGTGGACGACTCCTTGGACGACGTTGGTGTGCCGGCGGGCGGCTTGGGGGCCCGCCAGGCCATCTTCGCTGGTGTCCGCCGGGCCGCCTGTACTGGTGACTTGGCCCGCTTGGACGCGGCCCCTCGGGACTTGAACAGCATCACCCCGCTCCTGGCCTCCTCGGCTGCTTGGGCCTCCCGCAGCACCTCGTTGAACGTGAGGCGTTGGTCGCGGGTCATCAGCCTCCTCTGCAGCTCCTCGTCCCTCAGACCACACAACATGCGGTCACGGAGGGCCTGGTCCAGGTCATCCCACTGGCAGTGGACCGCTGCAAGCCTGAGGGCCGCCGCGTAGGCGGACACGGATTCGCCCGGCCGCTGGTCTCGCCTGTGGAACGCGACCTGTGCTGGGAAGATCGAGACGGGCGGCTGGAAATGCTCACCCAGTCTCTCCAGGATACGGTCAATGGGGACCTCGTCTACCTTCCGGGGGGCCACCAGGGTCATCAGGATCCGCAGCGTGGCCGGCCCCACTTGGGCCAGGAAGTGGGAGCGCATCTTCGCGTCGTCGTCGACGCCCGCGGCTTCCATCGCGTGCCGAAACTGGCACTCGTAGAGCTCCCATTGTTCGGGCTCGCTCACATCGAACTGGTACGCCTTGACCTTGGGATTCGCCATCGATCCCATCCTCGTCGCCAGTTTAGTGTCTGTTCCAGGAGACATAGAAGGAGTCGCAGTATGGACTAACACAGGTTTATTGGTTGATAATCAGAACGAACATGTGGTAATGGCGGAGATATCTCACATTATATACAGTGGTACAACACATTTGAACTTGGCTGCATGGTAGCTCATTGGCCGCTACCGGCGTGACGTCATCCCGGTCATGCCCGTCTTCGGTGGTGGATCAGGGGTAGTTGTTTGCTGCGGGAAGTTCCCGCGGCTGCAGGTGATTTGAGGAATGATGACCATGTGAGTTGAACACTCGCAGCTGCCCTCCATAGGCAGCTTGCTCGCGTTCCTTTAACAGCTGGGTTACATTGTGATTGTGGCCAGGTTACATTCATACATTTCTTAAAGCGACAATGTACATACATATCAAGCAACATTGTACATACACAACATAGCCCTACTGCAGCTCCTTCTTTGTCTTCCGTGCAAGACACCAAAGGGGTCCATGGTGGCTTAGTGGTTAAGATACTGAACTTGGTGACTGGAATGTTGGCAGGTCATCAGTTCGAGATCCGAGTCCTGCATGATGGAATGAGCTCCTGTCTCTGTCCCAGCTCCTGCCAACCTAGCAGTTAGAAGCAAGGAATTGCATGTAGATAAATATGTACTGCTTTGGTGAGAAAGGTAATAACATCCTGTGAGCTTCAGTGTCTAGTCATGCCTGCCACGTGACCATGGGCACATCTGCAGACACAGACAGCACTGGCTTTTTGGTTGTCGGACATGACTCGATTTCAAGCAAGGAAGACTTTTACCTTTACTAGGTCAATTAAATTCATTTGAACGTTTAATTTGCATGTTAGCATGGATTTAACAGAAGTACTTTTTAGACTGCATTGAAGGAAGTTGTGACGATGAGAAACTAACAGGCTTACCTCTCTTCCCATTACAAGGCGATGTCCCTCTTGTTGGCCTCTTGTACAACAATCTCTTTAACACAAAACTAGTGTAGCTAAAATAAAGAAACCCCTGCGCTCTTACCTGGTCTCCAAACTGCCATTCATTAAAATTGTCCTTCTTTGGCCAGTAACCTCCTACTAAAAAAACCCCAAAACCATGGATTCTGCTTGAAATCTGACTTTTTGGAAGTTGAGACTGCCATCTTGAAATGTCTCTCTGACTTGTTTGAATTCCCACAAGGGTTCAGGACACCATCATCAATAATCCCATTGTGGCAGAACTGTAGAGCTGGAAGGGACTCCCAAGTTTTATTTAATTCAACCCTCTGACAATATAGAGAAATACTGTATTTGTCGGCAGATCATCCCACTATGGCAGTGTTCCCCAAGTGGTGCACCCGCCCCATGAAGGACTTCAGTTCCCAGAAGCCTAAGTCAGTACACTGGCTGACCAGTGCTTTGGGGAATAGACTTAGGCTTCTGGGAATTGAAGTCCACAAACTAAAGTTTGGGAAACACTGCACTATGGTAATAGACCGTACAGCCAGTAACTCAATGCCAAGTGTTGGGGTGGTGGTAAATAACCTGACTCCCTAAAGGGGCCAATGGCTATGGGTGGATGAGCCCCCTTGGGTGGGGTGATGGTACCCCTCAGTGGAGGAAATGCCTCTGGAAACCATCATATTGGGCCCAACAGCAAAATGAGTGGAGGAGGAACTCTGATTCCCAATGGTCATGGAGGCGGAAGAAGCCATGCCGGATGGACTGGCTATGAAGGCGCACCTTGTCCATATCCTCAAGGCTGCGGCAGTCCATTGGAGTCCCAGCAAATCCTGCATGTCTCATTTCATACATGCCGCAGGAGATGGCTCCATGATCACTTCATGGCAAGCTGCGGTCCACCTTAAAAAAAATTCGTGCCAATGGCATTTTTCCTGTTTCAGAAAAACATGCATTCCCAGATAGGACCATGCAGCTTCTGTTGAAAGAAGCCATGCAGTGAAGGACGATGCACCGTCTTCTTGGAGAGGATTGTTCCACTGTTAAAGAGCTCTTGATGTCAGAAAGGAAGAAGTCAAAGTCCTGTGTCTTGTCATGAGCATCTATTAAAGGTAAAAGTTTCCCTTGCTTGAAAGCCAGTCGTATCCGAGTCTAGGGCTCAGTGCTCATCTCTGTTTCAAAGCCGAAGAGCCAGCCCTGTTTGGATCTTATCCCGTGGAGTAGTAGAAAACAAGTTTACCTCCTCTTTGTAGCCTAAGTTCACGACTCATGAAATGTATTTTCTTTGCTTTACCTATGCTTTACCTATGTCAGTAGGTAGCTACAGTATTTTCAAAGCTTTCAACTGAGCCCTTAAACAGGCTTTTTAGTATTTGGGAACAGGTTGCTTACAACCAGGGCTGTACCTACAGCAGGGAAATGGGGTCTTTGATCCAGGACACACATTTCGAAGGTGCAGCCCTTTCCTGCCCAGCCATGGGGAGGAAATATCCCAAGCCAGACACCAGGATTTGGCCTGGTGGCCTGGTCTACCACCATACGACAGGGCAGCAATGGCCCAGGATTCCTCCAGGGACAAGTAGGAAAGAGGGTTAGTAGCCCATCAAGGCTTGCTGAGGCAGTGGAGGGAAGGTCTACCTGGAGTTCAGGAGACTAGGTAGCTGGACCAGGCTTGGAGGGTTATGAGGCGAAGACAGCACCTAGGCAGAAGGATGATCCACCATAGGTACAGAAGACTAAGCATGCTGGACAAAACCAACCAACCAACCTATCTACCTGCCTACCTACCTACTTACCTACCGGGTCTGTGGTTGCTCAGTGGTTAAGAAGCTCACCTTGTTAGCTGGAAGGCCGGCAAGTCAGCAGTTCAAGACCCGAGTACAGTACTGCATGATGGAGTGAGCACCTGTCTCTGTCCCAGCTCCTGCCAACCTAGCAGTTAGAAGCAAGGAATTGCATGTAGATAAATATGTACTGCTTTGGTGAGAAAGGTAATAACATCCTGTGAGCTTCAGTGTCTAGTCATGCCTGCCACGTGACCATGGGCACATCTACAGACACAGACAGCACTGGCTTTTTGGTTGTCGGACATGACTCGATTTCAAGCAAGGAAGACTTTTACCTTTACTAGGTCAATTAAATTCATTTGAACGTTTAATTTGCATGTTAGCATGGATTTAACAGAAGTACTTTTTAGACTGCATTGAAGGAAGTTGTGACGATGAGAAACTAACAGGCTTACCTCTCTTCCCATTACAAGGCGATGTCCCTCTTGTTGGCCTCTTGTACAACAATCTCTTTAACACAAAACTAGTGTAGCTAAAATAAAGAAACCCCTGCGCTCTTACCTGGTCTCCAAACTGCCATTCATTAAAATTGTCCTTCTTTGGCCAGTAACCTCCTACTAAAAAAAACCCAAAACCATGGATTCTGCTTGAAACCTAGCAGATT
Source organism: Bradypodion pumilum (assembly GCA_035047305.1). NCBI lineage: Eukaryota > Metazoa > Chordata > Lepidosauria > Squamata > Chamaeleonidae > Bradypodion > Bradypodion pumilum. The sequence continues at coordinate 2,868,944 of JAWDJD010000003.1, forward strand.
GGAAGCAAGACATTGCAAGTAGATAAACAGGGACCACTTCGGTGGGGAAAAGATCTTGGGGACATGAAAGGAACCTCATTCATGCGTCCCTTGAGCGGAGTTTCTCCAGCAAAAATCCTTTCAACCCAGAATAATTTCTGACATGAAATTATGATTATTACCTACCTACCTACCCTGCAATTACTCCTTGTGTTTTTTTTTAAAATGATAAATCACAAAGTTGATTTTACAGTGCATTTTGCACTGCTTGCAAAAATTACTAGCTATGGGAGACATCATTCACTAGGGATGTTCACACCTCCCAAACTGGTTTACTCATCATTTGGAAACATTCTACTTTTACCCCAAAGCTTCCAGAATTCTCTGTTCTGGATCAATCTAAAGGATGTTGTTGTATCCCTAGCTGTTTTACCCATAGATGGGGAACATTCCCCCTGGTCAAGTCAGCTAAGGAATTGAAGGGACCTATAGGGATCCAAAAGAACGGCGGTGGCTTAGTAGTTAAGATGTTAATTTGACGATTGGAAAGCCAGCAGGTCAGCAGTTCAAGGCCCGAGTTTCTGCACAACAGACCGAGCTCCCGTCTCTGGCACAGCTCCTGCCAACCTAGCAGTTTGAAAGCAAGAAATTGCAAGTAGATAAATAAGGACCACTTCAGTAAGAGGGTAAACAGCGTTCCATGCACTCCGATGTCTAGGCATGCCTGGCACATGTCCACAGAAATGGGTCTATAAATGGAGATGAGCACTGAACCCTAGAGTCAGATACGACAGGCTTTTGAGCAAGGGCAACCTATAGGGATCCAAAAGGATGGATTCTAAGCTATAGCTGGATCTACCCGGCATTGAGGTGAGCAGACCTATAGTCTATGCAGTAGAGGGCAATGTTTGTATATGGGTTTTATGAATCCCAGCCTGCAAGGTATTGGCAGTCATACCTCTTGATTAGATACCAAGGGAGGGGAGCATCTCTGTGCAATCTGGAAAACTCTTACCGCCAAATAACTCAGGGAAAAAGCAATTTCCCTTTGGAGTAAATAAAGCAACCCACTAGCCCAACAGCATGAAAAGAAAGAAAATATTACTAATGCACCTTGGTATGCTAATGAACATAATTGCTTTAACCATCAGATTCTAATTATCTTCCCTTTGGGCGTTTTTCTAATAAATAAAAAAATAATAGCATAAGAACCTCCTTGCTAGATAATTGAAAAGGGCTACAATCTTTAACCCACTTACTGGAAACCAAGCTCATCTAAACAAACTTTGGAGTAGAGGTGCTCACAATTGAATTGAAAGGGAGTGTCTAAACCTGGGGTGACCAAACTACAGCTCATGGGCCAGATCCAGCCATGACACCAATTCATCCAGCCCGCACTGCCCTTGTTGTTCACGGAGGCAGAAGTAAAATGCTCCTGTACGGGTACATTTTACTCCCACTTCCGGGAGTGACAAGAGTGGTGCAGGCCAGATGAATTTGCATCAGGGCCAGATCCGGCCCATGGGATGTAGTATGGGCACCCCTAGTTTAAGCCATTTTGTATAGAAAGTCTCGCCCCTCAACCCAAATGGGAACTGTAGCTAAGAAATCAGAAGAAGAGGGAGATTCGGAAGGGCAGCAATGAAGAGGAATTGGAAAAGATAATCCAGTCTAAGGACAGGCTACGGGAAACCACCATCAACACTCTTGTCTTCTAGAACACCATGTACGGGTGTAAAAGGCAGATGGCAAAGAAAGTGGATAGGGGGGAAATGGATTCATCTGAAATACAGTAGTAGAGGAGAATTCTTCAGATACTCTGAATGGCGAGAAAGATGAATAAGTGGGTCCTCAACCAAATCAGCAAAGAGACTGTGGTTAAGACACTGAACTTGATGACTGGAAGGTCAGCAGGTCAGGACTTCAAGACCTCAGTGCTGCACAGCAGAGTGAGCTCCCATCTCTGTCTCAGCTCCTGCCAACCTAGCAGTTCAAAAGCAAGAAATTGAAAGTAGATAAATAGGTAACACTTCAGTGGGAAAGTAAACAGTGTTCCATGCACTCCAGTGTCTGGTCATGCCTGCCACATACCCACGGTAACATCTGCAGACGCTTTCAGTGCTGGTACTTTGGCTGTAAACAGAGATGAGCACTGAACCTTAGAGTCAGATACGGCTGGCTTTTGAGCAAGGTTGACCTTTATCTTTACCTAGTAGGAAACAAGGAAGACAAACTAGGAGAAAGTTTGACTCACTACGGGGAAGCCGCAGGCTTTAACGTACAGGAGATGAGTAGGGCTGTTGAGGACAGGACATTCCAGAAAGCTTTCATGCACAGGGTGGCCATAAATAGGAGACAAAAACATTATTAAATCCAGAGCTTGGGAGCATGTAATGTTTTATTATTTACTAGCAGGGGTGCCCGGCTTCGCCTGGATGGTCCCAACCTGGCTAGCTGAGTGCCAATTTTGCCCAGGAAACCCACTGGCCAGGGGTGGGCCTGTGATGTGAGCTCGGTGATGACATCACAATCCCCCTTGTTGCCCTAGCACTGGGGAAGACACAAACCCTCCTGTTGAATATACCCCCACTTTGCAGATCAATTTAGGGGGCAACCCCCCCCCATGGGCTTTGGGACCCTGACAGTAACCTGCGCACATGTGCAAGGTATGTGTGTGCCAAATTTCACAGGGTTTGGTCAAGGGATGCAGCTGCCCCATTCCGGATATGGTACCCACACCTCTGCTTTATAGGTATAGATTTGTTTATTATTTGGACAACAGCTTCCAGTTTCTCAATCTGGCTGAGAGGTGTCATCCAAAAAAAACAACAACCCCACTTCTAAATCAAGCTCTAAATTGTGCCCTGTATCTTATCTCAAGTGAGGGCATTAGAGATGCATTGCAAAAGGTCCACACACACCCTCACCCACCCTTTGTTTGACACAAGGATCTGTCTTTGAGAGGCATGGTGCTTTTGAGCAAGGAGGATCCAGTTCTTTCTTGATGTATCTGTACTACACTGATTTGACAACCTTTTTTGAAAACATGCAAAGACAAACTCAGACCGCAAGACCTTGTGGGAGACCATCAGCCAACCCAAATATTCTCCAGTTTTTGTTGCCAGTATTTAGGGAATTGTGCTTGTTCTTCATTCATCACCAGCTGGCTTAGAATCCAGTTCAAAGGGATAACCAGGGGCAGGGGAGGGGACACACAATGAACAGATCGAATGGGGTGGAGGAAAGTTTGGGCTGTTGCCAGAGCCCTAGTGGTGCAGGGGTTAAACTGCTATCCTCTGCAACCAAAAGATTATGAGTTCAATCCTGACCAGGTCTTGAGGTTGACTCAGCCTTCCATCCTTGGGTGGTCGGTAAAATGAATCTTCAGCATGTTGGGGGCAAAATGTTAATTAACTTATGAACTGCTCAGAGAGTACACTAAGCGCTATGAGGTGGCATATAAGTGTGATTGCTTTGCTTTAATTACTCACAAAACATCCAAAACCAAAATTGGATGTTCCTCCTTGCATTCACACAGTATTTACAACACTCTTCTCGCTCACCTGAACATTGCTCAGATGTTTGTCTGGAGGAAGAATATCGAAACTAGCCTTGCCCTTCTACTTTGGGCAACATTCAGGATGAACTGAAGGCAAAACTTTGCAGACAAATAAAGCCAAATGAATGTTGATAAATGTAATCTTGTCCGATGGTGGAGTGAATCTGTTTAGGATCTCAGCAATGACAGCTGGTGTGACTCCGATTTCACAGAGTGACTGAATCCATTCCTGGTTGTAGCCTGAACTTTAAAGGACCTCTCCATGCAACTTGGGAGGGTTGTGGGTGGGGAGATCAGGTTCCCAGCCATGGGAAACTAAACATGGAGCAGATTCACCATCTATTTCCCGTCTGCAACACAGGACATCAGACTCATCAGCACCCACTTGGTCCTCTGCGGGATATAAATCACGTGGATGAGATCCATCGCAAGCAAGACTGGAAGGTACATTTGTAGATTTATCCTTGTTGCAAGAAATGCTTCTCACAGTCAGAAGAGCAAACCGGAGCATTCCTTTCCCCTTCTTCTATGCAGCTGAAAATAATACCATGTACTGGAAAGCCATAGCAGGAGGTGGGGGGGGGGGGAGGCCTTTGCCTATAGCTTGCCCTGCTGGTTGGCTTCTTAGGGACCATAGTGAACTGCCAGATGCTGGAATACATGAGTGTGTGTGTGTGTGTACCTGTCCAGATGTTGTCTGAATGCTGCATGCATGCACGTGCACACAGCTCCAAACAGCACAGCCAATGGTAAAGAAATGACAGGTTTTTGCAGCACATGGAAAAGGATGATTAGCACACACACACACGCACACTTGCACACACGTGCGCGTACACAGACACACACACAGAGAGACACAGACACACACACACACACACACACACACACAAACACGCACACACATTTAAATTTCCATCCTCGAAGTGACAAGGGAACAACAGTCAAGCAAAGCCAGGGGAAGACCAAGCATTTCTACAGGTAATTACTAAAGCAGGGGTGCCCAAACATTTTGGGCCGTGGGCTGTTCTCGTGGTTCAGCGGGCCGGTCATGTGGTCCTCCCACTGGAAGTGGAAGTAAAACATGCCTTGCAATCTGTTTTGCAACAGGATGAGATTTTAGGCTGTCATTTTCTCTGCTTAAACCAGGGGTGCCCTAACTATGGCCTGTGGGTCAAATCCAGCCTCCAATGCCAATTCATCTGGCCCACTCCTTCCTCGTTGCTCCTGGAAGTGGAAGTAAAATGTGCCCGACGAGGACAGCGACGAGGACAGCGTGGGCCGGTTGAATTGGCATTGGTGGCCGGATCCAGCCTGCGGGCTGTAACTTGGGCAACCCTGTACTAAAGTACCCTCTTGGTACTTTAGGACCTTTAATCCTTATCGGCAGAGCAGAAATTAATCAGGAGGGAAGCGGGGTTGGGGTGGGGGAGAGAGACGCAAAACTGCAGCTGCAGGGGGAGAGCCATCATTCATGAAGGCTGCATGCATGAGTCGAACAAGCCTGGGAGTGTCAGAATTGAGAGATCACCCCGTTCACACTGGGCCATGTGACAATGGCTAGATTTCTCAGAGATTTATTTTATTTATTTTTTATTTATTTATTTGAACTTATATGAGCGGCGAAGCAAGGTCCTTTGGTCTTAAACCTCTTGGGCCAAAGGGAGGGACCTCTTTTTCCGAGTCCAAAAACATCCGGTTTGTCCAACATTTCTTTTTTTTTTTGCAAGAGGTTTGGGGCAGAAGGACACTGCAGAGAAACGCTTGGTGGAGCAGCGGTTAAACTGCTGTACTGCAACCTAAAGGTTGTAGGTTTTATCCTGACCAGGGCTCAAGGTTGACACAGCCCCTTCCATCCTTCCGAGGTTGGTAAAATGAGTCCTCAGCATGCTCATTTGCGGATTCTGCATGCCCAATTGGCATAGAACCTTGGCAGAGGTTAAACCAGTTGAGCAGACTCCTGGCCACTGGCCCTTGCCAGTACGGAAATTGGGGGAGCGGATTAATAGTATAAATCATAAGGGTTTATTCACCCACACCTGACCTGACCGGCGGTTCTGCTGAGAGAGCAGAACGCTAACCTCCGTTACCCATTAAGCAATTACTGACTCACAGATCAGCCCAATCTTTGGTGCAAATAGAAGCCATATTTACCCTGGTGTAAGCCTCGAACAATGGTTTCCCCCTGTCAGTGTTTGCCCTAGTTAATTAACTTCCCCAAGAGAGATTCCCCATTAACCCGAGTAAATGGGTGATGTGATTTTCTGTCAGATGACGATTCTTTCCTGCATTGCCTTCTGATCTATATATGATGATGCTTTTCCCTCAATAAACCACTGATCTGATCTCGCTCCATATTGCCTCGTATCGTTACTTGATCAGTCTCCTCCGGGACCCAACGGCCATCCTAGCGGCCCCGATTCCTACACCTGGTGACCCCGACGTGATCTACTCGAGAGTAAGCGATCACACGGTCCGGTTCTGCGCTTGAACCGCGTCCGATCGTCCCGGAGGACAGCGCGGCAGCCCGGTCGGTAAGCCAGCCGATCGGGAAGACGGCCCAAGCGGCGGGGCATTACAGAAGAGGCATCCTACAGCTTGCTCCCGACTTTCGCGGCGGCTTGCAGTTACGGAAAAACGCATTCCGCTCAGGGTCAGCTGTGAACCCCTGACAGCGCAGAGGCCACCGAGGGCCTGTGGCAGGAGGCCACGCTCCGAGCTCTACCCAGAGAATCGTCGCCAAAACCTATTGCCTTGCCCACAGACGCGTCGACTCGTCCCGAGGAGGAAACTTCGGAGGACCCCGCAGGTAATATGGGGACTTGCCATCAGCGTCCGTCCGTCCGCTAGCCAAAGAAGTCATGAGGAAGAGTTCAAAATCCTGGCCAGGGTATTTCAGTTACGTTTTCACAGCGGAGAGCTAGCGAGACTTTTGGTGTACCTAAGGGAACACTGCCTGCTTTACCCAGAAGTAGGTACGTTAACCCTTCAGCTTTGGGATCGGATAGGAGACTGCATTCAGCAACCCCCGAAAGCTCCAGCGGGCGTAATTCGCACATGGAGTAAATATAGGAAGCTCTTAGCGGAGATAGATCCAGTCCGGGTAGAGGCCAAAGAACCCCCAGCGCCAGTCGAGCCATCAGCGCCCACGGCGCTCTATCCGTCATTGCAGTTCAAGCAGAGTAGTGTAGGGAGCTTTCCCTCGGTGACAGCTGCAGACGTCACCGACGGAATGCGTGGAATGAGGAGCGCAGGCACTTCTCTGACAGCTACAGGCTCCCAGACCAAGAGTGCCCTTCAGCGCACAATTGAGGAAGAAATCAGGAAGGGGGAATTGCCAGCAGAAGAACTAGCTGAGCTTAGTCAGATTTGTCCAATTCGCTTGGAAATGGATGCCCTCACAGGGGCCCAGCAGGTAGTTCATTCACCAGTCCCGTATAAGCTTCTCATGGCTATACGGAAGGCCATCACAGAGATAGGACTCCAGAGTCGCTTCACTAGGGGCACGCTTCAGCAAGTGTGCGAGAATACCATGTTCATCCCGCACGACTGGAAAGCCAGACAAGGGCTGCCAGGATGGGAGGCGCAGTACTTCCTGACCAGTTATATGGTTCAGGTGCCTTCGAATCCATCGATGCGCAGACCAACTTGCCACTAGCCACTCTTCAAATGTCAGCCGAGGCTGCCTTCAAGGCTTTCCTCAAGGTTCCAGCAATTGGCAAAGCGGCCAAAAATTACACCGCAGTCAAACAGGGAGCCCAGGAGCCCTATATGGACTTCATCAATCGCTTAGCGGAAGCGATCAGTAGGCAGATCGATAATGAGGAAGCCCAACAAGAGCTCATGATGAAATTGGCCAAAGACAATGCCAATTTAGACTGCCGTAAAATCTTGCAGTCACTGGGTAATCGTCCCGACTTGACTCTCACAGACATGATTAGGGCTTGCGCCGACATTGGCACAGAATCCTATAAAATGGGTCTGTTGGCCGCAGCGGTGCAAGGGGGTAGAAGACTGAAGAATAGAAATCAAGGGGCATGTCACAATTGTGGCAAGGTCGGTCACTTCACTAGGGAGTGCCGATCCAAGGGAGGCGGACAAAATTCCGGCCGTTCCAAGGCTCCAAACACCCCGTGTCCGAAGTGTAAGAAAGGCTACCATTGGTCCAGACACTGTCCGAATTCGGGAAACCGGAACACGGGCACGTCTCTGGCCCTGGTCCAAACAGAGACATCCCTTGCTCTGGGCGCGCCAGAGCTAGACTAGATTCCATTCACATTCCAGGCATTGCGAAGGCGCAGGCCAGCCCCAAGGGTAGCACAGGGCTAGAATTGACTTGCCAGGCGGAGGTCACATGCGACTTGCCAGGCACAGTCTATCTGGTGGACTCCCAGTACATGGGACCCCTGCCCAAAGGCTTTATAGGTTTAGTTTTGCCTCGAAGTGCAGCAGGAGCACGCGGAATTCTTGTAATTCCGGGAGTTATTGACTCCAATTTTTCAGGCGTTCTCCAAGTTCAGCTTTGGACGCACCTGCCCCAGACAATTCACAAAGGAGACACATTAGCGCAACTGATTATGGTTCCTTGTCACTCGCCAGCAGATAGCCAGGGAAGGCTCAGGGACAGCTCAGAGTCCGGGTCAGCAGACCGCTCGAGCACAAGGGAGGCAGTGCAAGGATACCAAGTATTAGCGACAGTGGAGACCAACATTGAGTGGAAACAGCGACCAGTTATTGAGGTATTTTTGAATAAAAAATCATTCTCAGGGCTGTTAGATACTGGAGCTGACGTCAGCGTGGTCAGCCGAAGCCAGTGGCCGCGGGAGTGGGCCATTGAGCCGGTCTCCGATGTGTGGGGGGGTAGGCGGCATCCAAGAAGCGTTTAGAAGCCGGGAGTGGGTGGAAGTCACGATCCCAAAGGCTGACGGCACAGCGGTCATTCGGCTGCACATTCTGGACGTGCACATCAACCTTTGGGGGCGAGACATTTTACAGCAGTACGGTGCTACGCTTACCTTCGGGTAATGGCGTTGCCACTTAAATGGCTCACCGATACGCTGGTCTGGGTGGAACAATGGCCGGTAGTGGGAGAGAAATTAGTTGCCCTAAAGCAACTGGTTAGAGAACAGCTAGACGCAGGACATATAGAGCAGTCCACTAGTCCTTGGATTTCGCCAATTTTTGTCATTAAGAAGAAGTCGGGGAAGTGGCGACTCCTCCACGATCTCCGAGAGATCAATAAATGCATACAGCCAATGGGTCCGCTTCAATGCGGCATCCCAAATCCAAATATGATTCCCGAGGGGTGGGAGATCCTAGTTGTAGATCTCAAGGATTGCTTTTACACCATTCCCTTAGACCCCAGGGACAGGGAAAGGTTCGCCTTTACGGTGCCGGTTGTGAACCAAAGTGAGCCCACGCAGCGTTACGCGTGGAAATTTTTGCCACAGGGCATGCTCAATTCGCCCACCCTGTGCCAAATTTATGTTCACAACGCACTGGCAAAGTTTCGAAGCCTTCACCCCACAGCTTTAGTATGCCATTTCATGGATGATATCTTGGTCGCAGTGCCGCAACTCGGCAGCGAAATGTTTACAGACCTCCAGGCCAGCCTGGGGGAGAAAGGTTTACTCATTGCCCCAGAGAAAGTGCAGAGAACCGAGCCCTTCTCATATTTGGGTCATCGGCTTCTCCATTCCTTCGCAGCACCAGTTTTGCCTCAGATCAACTTAAAGGACTCAGTCACCCTGGTAGAATTGCAGCAGGTTTTAGGAAACATTAATTGGGCCAGACCATATTTCAGATTGGATACGGATCTTTTGAAACCGCTCTTCTCGCTGCTCACATTAGGTAAGCAGCCGGCAGACCGGATACAGATTCCTCGAGAGGCACGCTTGGCTCTCGAGAATTTCAACCAAATTCTCAGCCAAAGGTGGGTGGACCGGATTGCTCAGGGGCCATATGCCCCGATCCTGAACTTGTACATAGTTCGGGCAGGATCCATGTTCACCGGAGCCCTAGGAGTAGATTCCAAGAAAGGGGCGAGTATCGTGGAATGGGTGTACTTGCCGAACACCTCTTCCTGAAACATCGTTCCTCCCCAAGAATTGGTCTCCGCGGTGGTTTACCGCAGAAGGCTGAGAGCTAGGGACATTTCAGGGCACGACTTAGCAAAGATCGTGGTCCTGTTTACCAAAGAACAGGTTCAGCAATTGATGCAGCTCGGTGACTCGCTTCCAATTGCTTTGGAAGGATTCACCGGATGCTTGGCATACCACTTACCGAAAGACCCCAGACTCGTCTCACTTCAAACGCAGACAGTCAGCTTGTTCGAATTGCTCTCGCTGGTTCCACTTCAGGGGGCCAGGACAGTTTTTACGGATGGGGGTCGCACATATGGTGTCTTGACTTGGCAGGAGGGCCAGGCTTGGCGCACGCTGTTAACTCTTCCACAGGAGACCGCGCAGCGGGCAGAGTTGGCAGCGGTGAACCTTGCTTTGCGCACCTTCGCCAAAGAGTGCCTAAACATCATTACTGACAGTCAGTATGTTAGGAATTTGCTTCACAGTCTACCGGGAGCATATATCACTCCCGCGATAGACAAGAATTTGCTGAGTTTGTTCCTCACTGCTCAATTTCACTTGCGAAACCACACGGAAGCGCTCTATATTGCCCACATCCGAAGTCACCAAGACCTACCGGGTCCGATTTCGGCGGGCAATAGCAGAGCGGATGCGGCTGCAAAGGAAATTCAGCAACGTTCAGTGTTGGGTGTTTTCACTACGCCAATTCAGAGTCATGCATTCTTTCATCAGAATGCCAAAGCGCTCGCCAGACAATTCAATCTGCCACTTTCTCAAGCCCAAGGTATAGTTCGCTCCTGCCAGCATTGCGCAGGGGCACCGGGGGGGCCCTCGTGGGGGGTCAACCCACGAGGGACAGAGGCTAACCAGGTGTGGCAAATGGACGTCACGCACGTTCCGCAGTTTGGCAGATGGCAGTTCATGCACGTTTGCATTGATACCTTTTCACAATTCGTTTGGGCGACAGCGCAAAAAGGGGAGACAGCTTCCCACGTGGAGCAGCACCTCCTTTCCTGCTTCGCGGCAATGGGCAAACCACGGCACGTGAAAACCGATAACGCACCATCCTACAGTTCTAGGCAGTTGGCCAACTTCATGGCCACTTGGGATATCAAGCATACTTTTGGCGTTCCTTACAATCCGCAGGGGCAAGCGATTGTGGAACGAGTCAATCGGACGCTCAAGTCCTACATTGATAAACAAACAGAAAGGGGGGAGCCACCAGCCCTCCCCAAGTCACAGGGTCAGGCACAGCATTGTCTGAATAAGGTATTGTTCACGTACAATCACCTTAATGTTTTTTTCCGATTGCACGCCGCAGGAGAAACACTTCCGCCATTCGGAAGCTCTCCCGCGACCGATGGTCCGATACCGGGTGCCACCGGACCCTTCCTGGAGGGGCCCGGCGCCACTCGTAACCTGGGGAAGAGGGTATGCTGCAGTTATGTCTCCTACAGGTGTCGTTTGGATTCCAGCTCGGTGTGTTAAGCCTCACTTGGAGCCACATGGCGTGGACCCAGGCCGATCCGAGTCCGATCCCGGAGATGGAGGACCTCACGCTGACCGAGGGGACCCGGCGGGAGAAGCGGCGACTGCGGACGACAGCGCCGAGGATCACCTGGGGGATGGTCAAGACCCTTTGCAGTGAGGCCCAGGACGCCCTCCGACGCGAGGAGAGGGAGCCGACACCGGAGAATTTCGTAGCTGCAGTCTTTGCCCAGATTAATGCCAACTCCATGGCAGTCACCATCATCCTGGCCCTCTCCCTACTTGCGGGGGGAGGCGTCCAGGCAGTCTCACTAAAGGCCAACGGTTTGATGCCAGGCGAAGACTTTTCAGCCCGGATGCACTACAACTTATGGGAAAGGTTGGCGGGCCTCGTCAACCAGTCCGATTTTTGCCTGAAGCAGGACATTGGTCCTGCCTCAATTCTGGGCACCTGCCTCATCCCAGTGTGCCACACTCTAGATGCACGCACCAGGGATGGCGACTGGCTGCTGAAGCGGATTTTCGGCCCGCATCTCCCTGCGAGCTTCACAGCATACGCTTGCTGGGGGGGCATGCAGCTGACAATGACTTTGCCGGCTGACGCCGCCACTCTCCACACTCCTCGAGTGGCGGTCAGCCCGAACTCTACTTGTGCTCGAATGGTCGGCTGCACTGCAGTCGGCCGAACTCAGCGCCGCTGCCTCGACACTGGCAGCAGCAATTGGACTTGTGATAAACCAGAGACACTTGGCTCAATGTATGCTCATGTTACCCTACCTTCGGGTTGGTTCTTTACATGTAACCAGTACACTTGGAACTACATTCCCGCAAATGTATCAGATTCTATATGTTGCATTAGTCGTTTGACACTGTTACTCCCCACTAAGGATATGATTGCCCCAATAACAAATGTTTCAGATGTTTCCTCACCCATTCGACACACTCGTGCCACCCAGTTAGATAGCTCATGTGATAGCAACATTAGGGTTCTTAGCCCAGCTGAATACGTCTCGTTGGCAGTCAGCATACTTGGAGTGCCAGGCTTAGCCGTTGGCAACGCTCGGAGAATTGGTCAATTGGCTTGCGGATTAGCAAAAGCCATCAACCATACCTCCTCGGCGATAGCGCTGCTCAATCAGGAGCAGGCAGAGCTTCGCCATGCCATTCTTGACAATCGAGCGGCTATAGACTATCTTCTGCTATTACATCATTTGGGTTGCGAATCTGTCCAGGGCATGTGTTGCTTTAATCTCACTGACAACTCACGCAAAGTCCAGAGCCAGCTCACGGACCTCCACACCCTAGTCAAGAACATTAAGCAGGGTTCGATATGGGATTGGTGGAGTTCGTTATGGTCATGGCTCCCGTGGGGGTGGCTCCAGGACGCTTCAAGTGATTGTGGGGGTGATAGTACTAGGCATAGCAGGATGCTGTTTCATGCAATGTATTCCCTCACTGTTCTCACTGTTGTCGAGGTGTCCTCGTGGGGGGAGCCCCGAAGCGTCATTCCCACTCATCAGCTGATGCCCCTCTTACGCAGAGTCGCCTGTCAGGTTCCTAAACAATAGAAAAAGGGGAGATGCGGATTCCGCATGCCCAATTGGCATAGAACCTTGGCAGAGGTTAAACTAGTTGAGCAGACTCCTGGCCACTGGCCCTTGCCAGTACGGAAATTGGGGGAGCGGATTAATAGTATAAATCATAAGGGTTTATTCACCCACACTTGACCTGACCGGCGGTTCTGCTGAGAGAGCAGAACACTAACCTCCGTTACCCATTAAGCAATTACTGACTCACAGATTAGCCCAATCTTTGGTGCAAATAGAAGCCATATTTACTCTGGCGTAAGCCTCGAACAATGGTTTCCCCCTGTCAGTGTTTGCCCGAGTTAATTAACTTCCCCAAGAGAGATTACCCATTAACCTGAGTAAATGGGTGATGTGATTTTCTGTCAGATGACGATTCTTTCCTGCATTGCCTTCTGATCTATATATGATGATGCTTTTCCCTCAATAAACCACTGATCTGATCTCGCTCCATATTGCCTTGTATCGTTACTTGATCAGTCTCCTCCGGGACCCAACGGCCGTCCTAGCAGCCCCGATTCCTACACTCATTAATTTGTGAACTGCCCAGAGAGTGCGCTAAGTGCAATTGTGTGGTATGGACTTAGCTTTCTGCCTTTGTTTTGCGGTGGGAAGAGTCCGCAGTGGGTGGCAAAACAGGGGAAGGGAAGGAGAATAGGCTGGAAGCAACAGACAGAACAAATTGCATTTTTCCAACCTGGAGATGAAGAAGAATGTTTTTTTCTCTGCAATGAGGTCAAAGAGATGGCAATAGAATTTCCTTATGAATCCAGGCCCTCAGCAATCAGGCATGCAAATTAAGCCCCTTCTGAAAAGCGCACATTGCAAAACAGGCTAAATAAATAGCATGCAAACCCTTGAGTTCTCTGCAGTCTTCCAAGGATAATTACATTTTTAATTCATGGCGAAGTCAGCTCCTCTCCAGGCCCAGCTCACAAGAGGGCTTGATTCCCTCTGCCTCAAACTAAACCCCTTGAAATGAGTGTGACATTCTGCCCCTGAAGGTGGACTGCTGACCAAAGGCCACAGGAAGGAACAGGGATGGGGTGATGTTTGTGAGGCTCTGGCCGGAAGCAAATGTGAGAGTCTGAAAACGTGTCAAAGTTTAAAAAGCTTGGGACAAGCTCAACGTCCTCTGTGTAAAGCAGGGATTCTCAACCTGCGACCCATGGGCCGGATGTGGTCCATGGCACAATTTAATTTAATTTAATTTAATTTAATTTAATTTAATTTAATTTAATTTAATTTAATTTAATTTAATTTAATTTAATTTAATTTAATTTAATTTAATTTAATTTAATTCAATTCAATTCAATTCAATTCAATTCAATTCTATTCTATTCTATTCTATTCTATTCTATTCTATTCTATTCTATTCTATTCTATTCTATTCTATTCTATTTTATTTTATTTTATTTTATTTTATTTTATTTTATTTTATTTTATTTTATTTTATTTTATTGTCCGATTTCTACACCACCCACTTTGCCCAGGCCAACTCAGGGCACTTCACAATCACAGATAAAACATAATTAAAACTCATTAAAACCACCCACCCCCTTAAAAAAGGGTGCAGGGACCGAAGGGACCATGGGGGAAGGAGTTATCCTCTATCCAGTGGTTCCCAAAGTGGGCCCCACGCCCCACAGGGGACTTCAATTCCCAGAAGCCTAAGTCAGTATATTGGCTGATCAGTGCTTTGAGGAATTGACTTAGGCTTCTGGGAATTGCAGTCCAAGAACCAAAGTTTGGGAAACACTGCAAGTCTATATCAACCACCCAACGGAGGCAACCCTTCCACCTGCACCCCACACTTGGCCAACCAGCCAGGTTTTGAGTTCTTTTCTGAAGGGCAGGAATTCCATCTGGAGATGTAACTCTGTTGGCAGGAGGTTCCAAAGGGCCGGTGCGGACACGGAAAAGGCCCTCCTCCTTGTGCCAGAGAGGCGAGATGCGGATTCCCCATGCCCCGCGGGGCATGGAACGGCCCGCCAGAGGCCACCGCGGTGAGAGAAGCTCCCAGCCCGTGGGTTCTGCGGCCGCCAAATTAAGGGGGGTGAATAAAATATAGGGTTTGATTCACCCAATTACCGTGACCTGACCTACGGCTCTGCCAAGTAAGCAGATAGCTGACTCCTGTGAAACATTAAGTGTGTAACTCATCTCCCGGCTCGGGGGAAAATCCCTGGCGCAAATAAGCCATGTTTGCCCCTGCCTAAGCCCTACACAATGGTCTTCCTCGCCCCGTGTTTGTCCAAGTTAATCAACTTCCCTTTGAGAAGTTCCCTATTAACCCGGGTACGTGGGTGAGGTAATTTTCCTGTCCGATGACAGTTTTGCCACCATTGCGCTTTCTTCCCTATAAATGATGTTGCCTTTTTCCAATAAAGTACTGATCTGATCTCGCTCCTTTTGCCTCGTGTCGTCACTTGATCAGTCTCCTCCGGGACATTAAGGCCACGCCAGTGGCCCCAATCCCTACATCTGGTGACCCCGACGTGATTTACTCGTGAGTAAAGCGGCCCAGGAGAGGTCTACTCACGAGTAGCGAACCACGCGGTCCGGTTCGACGCTTGAACCGCGACCCGTCCGCCTGGAGGACAGCGCGGCGCTCTGGCCGGCAGCCAGTCGGTCAGAAGGACGGCCAGCGGCGAGGCATTCCAAGAGAGGCATTCCGGCACTTTGCTCCCGGCTTTCGGGGAGACTTGCGCCAAAGGGAAAAACGCGTTCCGCTCAGGGCAGCTGTGAGCCCCTGACAGCGCAGAGGCCGCCGAGGGCCCGTGGCAGGAGGCCACGCTCCGAGCTCCACCCAGACGATCGTCGCCGAAACCAGTTACCTTGCCCCCAGACGCGTCAACCCGTCCCAAGGAGGAAACTTCGGAGGACCACTCGCAGGTAATATGGGGACCTGTTCTCAGGGACAGAGTCCGTCCGCTAGCCAAAAAACTCGTGAGGAAGAGTTTAGAATCCTGGCCAGGGTATTTAAGTTACGCTTTCACAGCAGGGAACTAGCGAGACTTTTGGCGTACCTTAGGGAACACTGCCTGCTTTACCCAGAAGTAGGTACGTTAACCCTACAGCTCTGGGATCGGATAGGAGACTGCATTCAGCAACCCCCGAAGGCCCCAGGAGGGATAATTAGCACATGGAGGAAGTGTAGGAGACTCTTAGAGCAGATCGAGCCAGTCCGGATAGAAGCGGAAGAACCCCCGTTAGAGAAGTCATCAGTCCAGCCAGTCGAGCCGACTGCGCCCACCGCACTCTATCCGACATTCAAGTACCAGCAGAGTAGCGCAGGGAGCCTTCCCGCGGTGACAGCTGCAGACGTCACCGAGGGAATGCAAGGCATGAGAAGCGCAGGCGCTCCTCTGACAGCTTCGGGTTCCCGAGTTACCAAGAGTCCCCTTCAGCGCACAATTGAAGAGGAGATTAGGAAGGGGGAATTGCCAGCAGAAGAACTAGCTGAGCTCAGACAGATATGTCCAATCCGCATGGAAATGGACGCGCTCACGGGCGCACAGCAGATTGTTCACTCCCCAGTCCCGTATAAGCTGCTCATGGCGATGCGGAAGGCAATTGCAGAAACGGGGCTCCAAAGTCGTTTTACTAGGGGCACGCTTCAGCAGGTGTGCGAGACCACCATGTGGATTCCCCATGATTGGAAAGCCGTCATGAGGATGATGCTGACCCCTAGCCAGTACATGATCTGGGACAGCGAGTTCCGCCTAGAGGCGCAAACTCGGGCTGCCAGGATGGGAGGCGCAGTGCTTCCTGAGCAGCTGTATGGCTCGGGTAATTTCGAGTCAATCAATGCTCAGATCAACCTGCCTCTCGCCACTCTCGAGATGTCAGCCGAGGCAGCCTTTAGGGCTTACTTTAAGATCCCAGCCACTGGCAAAGCGGCTAAAAATTACACCTCCATTAAGCAGGGAGCCCAGGAACCCTACATGGACTTCATCAATCGCCTGGAAGAAGCCATTAGCAGGCAGATTGATAATGAGCAAGCCCAGGAAGAGCTCATGATTAAGCTAGCCAAGGACAACGCCAACTTGGACTGCCGTAGAATCATGCAGTCCCTAGGCAATCGTCCTGACTTGACCCTATCGGACATGATTAGAGCTTGCGCCGACGTTGGCACAGAATCCTATAAGATGGGTCTGCTAGCGGCAGCGGTGCAAGGAGGGAAACGACCTAATGGTAAGAGCAAGGGAGCATGCCACAATTGTGGCAAGATCGGTCACTTCGCTAGGGAGTGCCGATCCAAGGGAGGCGGGCAGAAGTCCGGCCGTCCCAAGGCTCCGAACACCCTCTGTCCGAAGTGCAAGAAAGGCTATCATTGGGCCAGGTATTGCCAGAATTCGGGAAACCGGAACACGGGCATGTCTCTGGCCCCAGTCCAAACAGAGGCGTCCTTCACCCAGAACTCCCCAGAGCCAGAGTAGAGTCCAACCCCATCCCAGACATTGCGAGGGCACAGGCCAGCCCCAGGGGCAGCGCGGGGCTAGAATTGACTTGCCAGGCGGACGTTACATGTGACCTGCCAGGCACAGTCTATCTGGTCGATTCCCAGTACATGGGACCCCTGCCCAGAGGCTTTATAGGTTTAGTTTTGCCCCGTAGTGTAGCTGGTGCACGCGGAATTTTCATAATTCCAGGAGTCATCGACTCCAATTTTTCAGGCGTTCTCCAAGTTCAGCTTTGGACACACCTGCCCCAAACCATCCCTAAAGGAGACACCTTAGCGCAACTGATCATGGTTCCTTGTCGCTCGCCAGCAGAGAGCCAGGGAGGGCTCAGTGACAGCTTCGAGTCCCGGTCAGAGGACCGCTCGAGCGCCAGTGAGGCAGCGCGAGGATACCAGGTCTTAGCGACAGTGGAGACCAACATTGAGTGGAAACAGCGCCCGGTTATTGAGGTATTTCTTAATAATCGATCATTCTCAGGCCTGTTAGATACCGGAGCTGATGTATCCGTGATAAGCAGAAGCCAGTGGCCAAGGGAGTGGGCCATTGAGCCGGTCTCCGATGTGTGGGGGGTAGGCGGCGTCCAGGAAGCGTTTAGGAGCCGAGAGTGGGTAGAAGTCACAATCCCAAGGGCTGAGGGCACGGCGGTAATCCGACCGCACATTCTTGACGTGCACATCAACCTTTGGGGGCGAGACATTCTGCAGCAGTACGGTGCCACGCTTACCTTTGGGTAATGGCGTTGCCACTTAAATGGCTCACCGATACTCCGGTCTGGGTAGAACAATGGCCGGTAGTGGGAGAGAAATTGGTTGCTCTCAAGCAGCTAGTTAAGGAACAGCTAGACGCAGGACACATAGAACAGTCCACAAGTCCTTGGAATTCGCCAATTTTTGTTATTAAGAAGAAGTCGGGGAAGTGGCGACTCCTCCACGATCTCAGAGAGATCAATAAACGCATACAGCCAATGGGTCCACTTCAATGCGGCATCCCGAATCCGAACATGATTCCCGAGGGGTGGGAGATCCTAGTCGTCGATCTCAAGGATTGCTTTTATACAATCCCCTTAGACCCCAGGGACCGGGAGAGGTTTGCCTTTACCGTGCCGGTCGTGAACCACAGTGAGCCCACGCAGCGTTACGCGTGGAAATTCTTGCCACAGGGCATGCTCAATTCGCCCACTTTGTGCCAAATTTACGTTCACGACGCTCTGGCAAAGTTTCGAAACCTCCACCCACAAGCCTTAGTTTGTCACTTTATGGATGATATTTTGGTAGCGTTGCCAAAGCTTGGCAGCGAAGTGTTTTCAGACCTCCAGGCCAGCCTGGGGGACAAAGGGTTACTCATTGCCCCGGAGAAAGTGCAGAGAACCGAGCCCTTCTCATACTTAGGCCATCGGCTTCTCCGCTCTTTCGCCGCACCAGTCTTGCCTCAGATCAATTTACAGGACTCAGTCACCTTGGTAGAATTACAGCAGGTTTTAGGGAACATTAATTGGGCCAGACCGTATTTTCGATTGGATACGGATCTTCTGAAACCGCTCTTCTCGCTGCTAACGCTAGGTAAGCAGCCGGCAGACCGGATAAAAATTTCTCGAGACGCGCGCTTGGCGCTCGAGAAAGTTAACCAAGCTCTCAGCCAAAGATGGGTAGATAGGATCGCCCAGGGGCCATATGCCCCAATCCTGAATCTGTACATCGTGCGATCGGGATCCATGTTCACTGGGGCGCTAGGAGTAGACTCAGAGAAGGGAGCGAAAATTGTGGAATGGGTATACTTGCCTAACACCTCATCTCGGAACATTGTTCCGCCCCAAGAACTGGTCTCCGCGGTGATCTACCGCGGCAGGCTGAGGGCTAGGGATATTTCTGGGCACGATTTAGCCAAGATCGTAGTCCCGTTCACCAAGGAACAAATTCAGCAGTTGATGCAGCTAGGTGACTCGCTTCCGATAGCTTTGGAAGGATTCACTGGAAGCTTGGCATACCATTTGCCTAAAGACCCCAGACTCGTCTCGCTTCAAACAGGAACAGTCAGCTTGTTCGAATTGCTCTCGCTGGTCCCACTTCAGGGGGCCAGAACAGTCTTTTCTGATGGCGGACGCCCTCCTGACCTGGCAGGAGTGCGAAGCTTGGCACACGCTGCTAACTCTTCCACAGATGTCCGCACAGCGGGCGGAGTTGGCAGCCGTGAATCTTGCTTTGCGCACCTTTGCCAAGGAACGTTTAAATATCATAACTGACAGTCAGTATGTTAGGAATTTGCTTCACAGTCTACCGGGAGCTTACATCACTCCCGCGATAGACAAGAATCTGCTTAGCCTGTTTCTCACTGCTCAATTTCATTTGCGAAACCGCACGGAGCCGCTCTATATTGCCCACATCCGCAGTCATCAAGACCTACCGGGTCCGATTTCCGCGGGCAATAGCAGAGCGGACGCGGCGGCAAAGGAAATTCAGCAACGCTCAGTTTTGGGAGTTTTCACTACTCCAATTCAAAGTCATGCCTTTTTTCACCAAAACGCCAAGGCACTCGCCAGGCAGTTCAATTTGCCACTTTCTCAAGCCCAAGGTATAGTACGCTCTTGCCAGCATTGCGCAGGGGCGCCGGGGGGGCCCTCGTGGGGGGTTAACCCGCGGGGGACAGAGGCCAATCAGGTGTGGCAAATGGACGTCACGCACGTGCCGCAGTTTGGCAGATGGCAGTACATGCACGTCTGCATAGACACTTTTTCCCAGTTCGTTTGGGCGACGGCGCAGAAGGGGGAGACTGCCACCCATGTGGAGCAGCATCTCCTGTCCTGCATTGCGGCAATGGGCAAGCCGCGGCACGTGAAAACGGACAACGCCCCGTCCTACTGCTCTAGGCAGTTGGCCACCTTCATGGCCACCTGGGACATCAAACATACATTTGGCATTCCCTACAATCCGCAAGGGCAGGCGATTGTAGAACGGGTCAATCGGACGCTAAAGTCCTATATTGACAAACAAACAGAAAGGGGGGAGCCACCAGCCCTCCCCAAATCACAGGGAGAAGCACAGTTTTGTCTGAATAAGGTATTGTTCACATACAATCACCTCAATGTTTTTTCGGACTGTACGCCGGAGAAGCACTTCCGCCGTTTGGAAGCTCCCCCGCGACCTATGGTCCGGTACCGAGTGCCACCGGACCCATCTTGGAAGGGCCCGGTGCCGCTCATCACCTGGGGGAGAGGGTATGCTGCAATTATGTCTCCAACAGGTGTCGTCTGGATTCCAGCCCGGTGTGTCAAGCCCCAATTGGAACCGCATGGCATGGAACCAGGCCGGCCCGAGTCCGATCCTGGAGATGAAGGACCTCGCTCTGACCGAGAAGATCCGCCGGAGGAAACGGCCGCCGATGCCCAAGATCACCTGGGGGATGGTCAAGACTCTTTGCCGTGACGCCCAGGACGCCGTTCAGCGCGAGGAGAAGGAGCCAACGCCGGAGAACCTCACAGCTGCAGTTTTTGCCCAGATTCATGCCAACACAGCGGCGATTACCCTCATCCTGGCCCTTTCCCTGCTATTGGGGGGAGGCGTTCAGGCTACTCCAATCCAGGCCGACGGCTTGCCGCCTGGTGAAGATCTTTCCGCATGAATGCAGTACAACTTGTGGGAAAGGTTGGCGGGTCTCGTCAACCAGTCCGATTTTTGCTTACAGCAGGACGTTGGTTCTGCATCTATCCTCAGCACCTGTCTCATCCCCGTGTGCCACACTCTGGACGCGCGCACCAAGGATGGCGACTGGTTGTTGAAGGCGTTCTTTGGCCCACACACTCCCACCACCTTCTCAGCGTACGCACGCTGGGAGGGATTGCGACTTGCATCAACCTTGCCGGCTGACGCAGCCACTCTTCATACCCCTCGAGTGGCGATCAGCCCGGACGCTGCTTGTACCCGAATGACCGGCTGCACCTCAGGCGGTCAGACTCGGCGTCACTGCATTAACCCCGGCAGCGGCAACTGGACTTGTAATAAACCAGAGACACTCATTTCGCTGTACTCTCATGTCACCCTACCTTCAGGGTGGTTTTTCACCTGCAACCAGTTCACATGGAACTATATTCCTGCGAATCTGTCGGACTCAATGTGTTGTATCAGTCGTTTGACACTGTTACTTCCTACTAAGGACATGATTGCCCCAAGTGCTAATGACACAAATGTATCAAATGTTGATGTTTCCCCATTCATACGGCACACACGCACAACCCAGTTAGACAGCTCTTGTGACAGCAACCTTAGGGTAATGAGTCCCGCTGAGTATGTATCACTAGCAGTCAGCCTAGTCGGCGTGCCAGGCTTGGCCGTCGGCAACGCACAGAGGATTGGCCGCTTGGCTTGCGGCTTGGCTAAAGCCATTAACCATACCTCCACAGCGATAGCGCTCCTCAATCAGGAGCAGGCAGAACTTCGCCATGCCGTTCTCGACAATCGAGCGGCTATCGACTACCTCCTCTTGCTGCACCACCTGGGTTGCGAATCTTTTCATGGAATGTGTTGTTTCAATCTCACTGATAACTCCCGTAAGATCCAAAGCCAGATCACGGATCTCCACACCATAGTTGCAGGCATTACAGAAGGCTCCGCGTGGGGAGCTTGGTGGAGTTCCCTGTGGAATTGGATGTGGTCATGGGTTCCCTGGGGGTGGCTGCAAACGGTGCTTAAGGTAGTGGTGGGGATAGCCATACTAGGCATTACGCTCTGTTGTTTTGCTCAGTGCATTCCCTCGCTGATCTCCAAGTGCCGCCCCAGAGAGAAATTCCGTGACGTCATACCCGCTCAACAGCTGATGCCGCTCTTGCGCAAGGTCGCCGGTCAGGTCCTTAAATAGAAAATAAAGGGGAGATGCGGATTCCCCATGCCCCGCGGGGCATGGAACGGCCCGCCAGAGGCCACCGCGGTGAGAGAAGCTCCCAGCCCGTGGGTTCTGCGGCCACCAAATTAAGGGGGGTGAATAAAATATAGGGTTTGATTCACCCAATTACCGTGACCTGACCTACGGCTCTGCCAAGTAAGCAGATAGCTGACTCCTGTGAAACATTAAGTGTGTAACTCATCTCCCGGCTCGGGGGAAAATCCCTGGCGCAAATAAGCCATGTTTGCCCCTGCCTAAGCCCTACACAATGGTCTTCCTCGCCCCGCGTTTGTCCAAGTTAATCAACTTCCCTTTGAGAAGTTCCCTATTAACCCGGGTACGTGGGTGAGGTAATTTTCCTGTCCGATGACAGTTTTGCCACCGTTGCGCTTTCTTCCCTATAAATGATGTTGCCTTTTTCCAATAAAGTCCTGATCTGATCTCGCTCCTTTTGCCTCGTGTCGTCACTTGATCAGTCTCCTCCGGGACATTAAGGCCACGCCAGTGGCCCCAATCCCTACAGCGAGCCCCCCTGGCTGATGGCACAATTAGATAGCCCCTCCGGTCCGCTCTGGTTGGACGGACAGACGTCCTTAGGGCGATGCGGTCTCTTAGGTGTCCTGGCCCACTACCATATAGGGCTTTCAAGGTCAAAACCAGCACCTTGGATTGCATCCAGAGGCAAACTGGTAACCAGTGCAGCTCCTGGAGCAGTGGTAAGGCATGGGCATAATGCCCACCCCATCACCACCCAGGCCACTGCATTCTGGACCAGCTGCAGCCTCTGAATGGTCGTCAAGGACAGCCTCATGTAGAGTGCATTACAATAATCTACTCTGGAGGTCACCAGAGCGTGAGTGACCATGAGCAAAGAGTCCCGGTCCAGGAGCAGGCGCAACTGGTGAATCACCCGAAGTTCATGTGGCCCACCACCACATCCACCACACCAGGAAGTGCCATGTGGTGGAGGAAGGGCAAATTGGCCAAAGCTGTCTGAGTGAGCATGACCCAGCCCCTGGATTTAAAAGGTTGAGAACTCCTGGCATAAAGCAAGCAACTGACTTTGGCTCTCTAGCCCAGGATTCCTCAAACGCGGCTCCCCAGATGTTCTTGGACTTCAACTCCCAGAAGCCCTGATCAGCAGGAGTGCTGACTTTGGGCTTCGGGCATTTTCACTTCTTGAACTGATAAGCCATACATGCTTGCGTTTACTCGTATTTACTCATGTAGTTAAATAAATGGCAAAAGGAATTTTGTCATATTCATTTCCTCTCAATAGTCATTATGCCAGGGTGTGCACTTATAGGTTAACTTATGCATGTATGCTGGGACATAAATTTTCTTGAGGATTTTAGATTTTTGGCAAGAACTTAGCATTGGGGACTGCGGCGGCTGAAGTGATTAAGATGCTGAACTCGAAGATTTGAAGGTCGGAGTTCGATTCCCGATTACTGTACGACAGAGTGAGCTCCCGCCTCTGCCCCAGCTCCTGCCAACCTAGCAGTTCGAAAGCAAGAAATTGCAAGTAGATTAATAGGGACCACTTTGGTGGGAAGGTAAACAGTATTCCATGTGCGCCGGTGTCTAGTCATGCCTGCCACATGACCATGGAAATGTTTGCAGAAGCAGGCAGCGCTGGCTCTTCGGCTTTGAAACAGAGATGAGCACTGAACCCTAGAGTTGGATGCGGCTGGCTTTCAAGCAAGGGAAACTTTTACCTTTACCTTTACTGCCTCTGAATACAGAGGCTTCATTTAGCTAACAGACTTTGACTCATCCAAGCTCAGGGATAGGAACCTAGACTGAATGGGGGAGGAAATGCTAATTAACTTGTGAGCTGCCCAGAGAGTGCACAAAGCGCATTGGGGCACTATAGATGTGTCATTGCTATTGCTATATCCTTGTTAAATATAACAATGTTCTAACTGTTATGGGCTATCTACAATGTCTATTTCTGCCCCTACACTCTATCAAGCTCTTCTTCATGGTCCATTGTGAATCCACATGAATGGGTTCACTGTGCACAATAAACCCATTCATGTGGATTCACAATGGACCATGAAGAAGAAGAACAGTTGCAGGTAAGCAACCTGCCATTACAGAACCCTGGTGGCACAGGGGTTAAACTGCTGCACAGCAGCTAGAACTCTGTGAGTTTGATCCTGACCAGGGCTCAAGGTTGACTCTGCCTTCCATCCTTCCAAAGTAGGTAAAATAAGGACCCAGCATGTTTGGGGCAAAATGCTAATTAACTTGTGAACCACCTAGTGCACTAATCACTTATAGGGGGTGGAATATAAGTGTGTGTGCTTTTGCTTTGCTTTGCTGCATTTTTAAATTCATTTTTCCAGGCACCAGAACAGAGGAAGCTCATTCCTCTTCTTAAGAACGTGGAGTGCTCTGACAGGAAACCGTGCGCTTTCCATCTAACGAGCTTTAATGAACAAGAGGCAGGAGAATCGAGTTTCTGGTACCTGGTTTCTGCTGTGCCCATTAGAACAGAAAGACTTGCTGAGCCCTGGCTCCATTCATCCTGCAGGCACTGGGGGGGGGGGGACGGAAGAAAAGAAACCCCGGGAGGACAAATGGCACTTCTGGAAGACAGTCTTCAAGAAGTGATGGGCAAGAGAAAGACAAGGAGAAGCAAAGAAATGTTGCATTGGTGCAGCTGCCAATTGAGTCAAGAACCTCTAGTCCTGTGATGGTGAACCTTGGCACTTCAAATGTTCTTGGCCTTCAACTCCCAGAAGCCCAAGTCAGCACTCCTGCTGATCAGGGCTTCTGGGAATTGAAGTTCAAGAAGAGTTGGGAGTGCCAAGGTTCGCCATCACTGGTCTATTACCATAGCAGGATAACCTGGCTAAATTAAGTTTACTCTACTAGTGTTCTTATACATAGGGACATTGTGTCTGCAATTAAGGTTATGTTATGCTTCCCATTGGACGTTACCAGCGATTACCAATCCTGAAAGTGGAGAGTTAGCACCAAAGTGCCTCTGTTTCCGTTCCCTGGGGTGCAACTGCAGCAAAAGTCATTATAAAACAAGCAGTTCCAACAGTACGAAGCCAGAAATCTTAGGAGCATGTTGTGGGGTTTTTTTCTTCTTTAAATCGCATTGCTTCTCACTGATTACATGTTAATGCTCACGAAAGCAGGCTCTTGCCTCATTTGTAGTTCTTAAGAGGCCCTGACATGTTCCGGCAGCTTTTCACAATCCAAAAGATGTAATTACAAGAGGAGGAGGAGGAGGAGGAGGAAGAGCCATCCTCCTGGGCTCTGGTTAAGTGGTGGCCTTTAGGGACAAAAGGGGTTGCATTTGATTAAACCAAGCAACTGGCTGCAGATGATTAGATTAAATCAATTAACACGGGCTGCGCTTGGCAGATGGACAGAAAACCCCATTGCGTAACACACAGCAGGATCATGGATACCTGGCAAATGTCAGGCTGGTTCGTGACACCCCATCAAGGGGAGCCCAGCGCACTGAGGTTTCGCAGCCGTGCTCCTGTCTTTCCTTAATGCTGCCACAACCACAACATCAACAACAAGATTTTGGGTTGGCAGGCCAAGAAAGAGCAGAGCTTGAAAAGGCTTTTCGTGGAGTAGGTGGTCTGTCTGACTCACGCACACCTGCACAATAAATCAATTGTATCCCGTGCTCCAAATTACTTTTTTTTTAAAATTATAAACTTTATTATTAAAACAAGACAAGACAACACACAAACAAATGCATAAAACATCACTATACCACATTTAATAGCTATTACAATAACAAATTATATGTATACTGTATATGATTTAATATTAACAAAACAATCCTCTCTGTGCTCCCCACCACCTATGGCACTTTATATTTTCAATTTATGATTTATATTATTTCTATTAACAGTATTCTATATATTCTCTCTTACTTTGCAAAACGTTATGTACTCCTGACCCACTTTTGTTCCTTTGAT
Organism: Bradypodion pumilum; assembly: GCA_035047305.1. Taxonomy (NCBI): domain Eukaryota; kingdom Metazoa; phylum Chordata; class Lepidosauria; order Squamata; family Chamaeleonidae; genus Bradypodion; species Bradypodion pumilum. Next base: position 2,894,930 of record JAWDJD010000003.1, read on the forward strand.
TTAATTAAGACATGTTCTATGAATTCTCCCCAAATATATTTGACGTCATTTCTCTTTATTAATCCTTTCTTAAACTTTAATTCACGTGTCAGTCTGTCATTCATCAAATTGTTCCATAGCTCTTTGCACCAATCGTCTATCTACTTCCCATCTTTTAGCAACAAGTAGTCTCAGGGCTGTTACCATTGTTATAATCATATCCTTATTTCTTGCTATAGTGATGTTTCCAAATAAAGCTATTCTGGGATGCGGGTTCCGCGAGCACAATTGGCATAACTGTCCCTCACGGTGGTCACACCGGGCGAGGCAGACCCCTGGTCACTGACCTCGGTGAGCACAGAAATTGGGGAGCGGATTAATAATCATAGGGTTGATTCACCCACATCTGACCTGACCGGCGATTCCACTGAGGGAAGCAAATCACTAAACTCCGTTACGTATTAGGCAATTACTCACTCGCAGTTAAGCCTAATCCTTGGTGCAAATAGTGGCCATATTTACCCTGGTGTAAGCCCCGAACAATGAATTTCCCCTGTCAGTGTTTGCCCTAGTTAATTAACTTCCCCAAGAGAGATTCCCCATTAACCCGGGTAAATGGGTGATGTGATTTTTCTGTCAGATGACGATTCTATCACCGTTGCCTTCTATTCCTATATATGCTGATGTTTTCCCCACAATAAACCACTGGTCTTCGCTCCATCTTGCCTCATGTCGTTACTCGACCAGTCTCCTCCGGGACCTCAAGGGCCGCTTCACGGCCCCAATCCAACATCTGGTGACCCCGACGTGATCTTACCCGAGAGTAAGCGATCAACGCGGTCCGGTTCTACGCTAGAACTGTGTCCGATCATCCCGGAGGACAGCGCGGAAGCCCGGTCGGTAAGCCAGCCGATCGGGAAGACGGCTCCGCGACGAGGCATTTCAGAGAGGCATCCTACAGCTTGCTCCGACTTTCGCGGCGGCTTGCAGCACGGAAAAACGCGTTCCGCTCAGGGTCGGCTGTGAACCCCTGACAGCGCAGAGGCCACCGAGGGCCCGTGGTGGCAGGCCACGCTCTGAGCTCTACCCAGAGATTCGTCACGCAAAACCTATTGCCTGAACTTCAGACGCGTCGACTCGTCCCGAGAAGGAGACTTCAAAGGACCCCCGCAGGTAATATGGGAACTTGTCCTCAGCGGCAATGTCCGTCCGCTAGTCAAAGAATTCAGGAGGAGGAATTCAAAATCCTGGCCAGGGTATATCAGTTACGCTTTCACAGTGGAGAACTAGCGCGACTTTTGGTGTTCTTGAGGGAACACTGCCTGCTTTACCCAGAAGCAGGTACGTTATCCCTTCAGCTCTGGGATCAGATAGGAGACTGCATTCAGCAACCCCCGAAAGCTCCAGAGGGCATAATTCGCACATGGAGCAAATGTAGGAAACTTTTAGCAGAGGTAGATCCAGTCCTGGTAGAGGCTAAGGAACCCCCAGCGTCAGCAGAGCCATCGGCGCCCACGGCGCTCTATCCATCATTTCAGTTTAAGCAGAGTAGTGTAGGGAGCTTTCCCTTGGTGACAGCTGCAGACGTCACCGGTGGAATGCATGGAATGGGAAGCGCTGGTGCTTCTCTGACAGCTACAGGTTCCCAAACTAAGAGTGCCCTTCAGCGCACAGTCGAGGAAGAGATCAGGAAGGGGGAATTGCCAGCAGAAGAACTAGCTGAGCTTAGTCAGATTTGCCCAATTCGCTTGGAAATGGATGCCCTCACAGGGCAGCAGCAGGTAGTTCACTCACCAGTCACGTATAAGCTTCTCATGGCTATACGGAAGGCCATTTCAGAGACAGGACTACAGAGTCGCTTCACGAGGGGCACACTTCAGCAAGTGTGCGAGAACACCATGTTCATCCCGCACGACTGGAAAGCCGTCATGCGGATGATGCTCAACCCCAGCCAGTATTTGCTATGAGACAGCGAGTATCGCCTCGAGGCTCAGGCAAGGGCTGCCAGGATGGGAGGGGCAGTAATTCCCGACCAGTTATATGGCTCAGATGCCTTCGAATCCATCGATGCGCAGACCGCCCTGCCACTCGCCACTCTCCAGATGTCAGCTGAGGCGGCCTTCAGGGCTTTCCTCAAAGTCCCAGCAACTGGCAAAGCGGCCAAAAATTACACCTCAGTCAAACAGGGCGCCCAGAAGTCCTACATGGATTTTATCAATCGCTTAGAGGAAGCGATTAGTAGGCAGATCGATAATGAGCAAGCCCAACAAGAGCTCATGATGAAATTGGCCAAGGACAACGCCAATCTCTACTGCCGTAAGATCTTGCAGTCACTGGGCAATCGTCCCGACTTGACTCTCACGGACATGATTAGAGCTTGCGCCGACGTTGGCACAGACTCCTACAAAATGGGTCTGCTGGCCGCAGTGGTGCAAGGGGGTAGAAGACCGAAGAACAAAGGGGCATGTCACAATTGTGGCAAGGTCGGTCACTTCGCTAGGGAGTGCCGATCCAAGAGCGGCGGACAACATTCCGGCCGTTCCAAGGCTCCAACCACCCCGTGTCCGAAGTGTAAGAAAGGCTTCCATTGGTCCAGATTCTGTCCAAATTCGGGGAACCGGAACGCGGGCACGTCTCTGGCCCCGGTCCAAACAGAGGCTTCCCTCGCTCTGGGCGAGCCAAAGCTGGGTTAGATTCCATTCACATTCCAGGCATTGCGAAGGCGCAGGCCAGCCCCAAGGGTAGTACAGGGCTAGAATTGACTTGCCAGGCGGACATCACATGCAACTTGCCAGGCACAGTCTATCTGGTGGATTCCCAGTACATGGGACCCCTGCCCAAGGGCTTCATAGGCTTAGTTTTGCCTCGCAGTGTAGCAGGAGCACGCGGAATTCTTGTAATTCCGGGAGTCATTGACTCCAATTTTTTAGGCGTTCTCCAAGTTCAACTCTGGATGCACCTACCCCAAGCCATTCACAAGGGAGACACGTTAGCACAACTGATTATGGTTCCTTGTAACTCGCCAGCAGATAGCCAGGGAAGGCTCAGGGACAGCGCAGGGTCGGGGTCAGAAGACCGCTTGAGCGCAAGCGAGGCAGTGCAAGGATACCAGGTCTTAGCGACAGTGGAGACCAACATAGAGTGGAAACAGCGACCAATTATCAAGGTATTTTTGAATAAAAAATCATTCTCAGGGTTGCTAGATACCGGAGCTGACGTCAGCGTGGTCAGCCAAAGCCAGTGGCCACGAGAGTGGGCCATTGAGCCGGTCTCCGATGTGTGGGGGGGTAGGCAGCATCCAAGAAGCGTTTAGGAGCCGGGAGTGGGTGGAAGTCACGATCCCCAAGGCTGACGGCACAGCGGTCATTCGGCCGCACATTCTGGACGTGCACATCAACCTTTGGGGGCGAGACATTTTACAGCAATACGGTGCCACTCTTACCTTCGGGTAATGGCTTTGCCACTTAAATGGCTTACCAACACACCAGTCTGGGTGGAACAATGGCCAGTGGTGGGGGAGAAGTTAGTCGCCCTAAAGCAACTGGTTAAAGAACAGCTAGACGCAGGACATATAGAGCAGTCCACTAGTCCTTGGAATTCGCCCATTTTTGTCATCAAGAAGAAGTCGGGGAAGTGGCGACTCCTCCACGATCTCAGGGAGATCAATAAATGCATACAGCCAATGGGTCCGCTTCAATGCGGCATCCCAAATCCGAATATGATTCCCGAGGGTTGGGAGATCCTGGTCGTAGATCTTAAGGATTGCTTTTACACCATTCCCTTAGACCCCAGGGACCGGGAAAGGTTCGCCTTTACGGTGCCGGTTGTGAACCACAGTTAGCCCACGCAGCGTTACGCGTGGAAATTTTTGCCACAGGGGATGCTCAATTCGCCCACCCTGTGCCAAATTTATGTCACCAACGCACTGGCAAAGTTTCAAAACCTTCATCCCACATCTTTAGTATGCCATTTCATGGACGATATCTTGGTCGCAGCGCCGCAACTCGGCAGCGAAATGTTTAAAGACCTCCAGGCCAGCCTGGGGGAGAAAGGGTTACTCATTGCCCCAGAGAAAGTGCAGAGAACCGAGCCCTTCTCATACTTGGGTCATCGGCTTCTCCGTTCTTTCGCAGCACCCGTTTTGCCCCAGATCAACTTAAAAGACTCAGTCACCTTGGTAGAATTGCAGCAAGATTTGGGTAACATTAATTGGGCCAGACGGTACTTCAGATTGGATACGGATCTTTTAAAACCGCTCTTCTCGCTGCTAACGCTAGGTAAGCAGCCGGCAGACCGGATACGAATTCCTCGAGAGGCACGTTTGACTCTCGAGAAAGTCAACCAAATTCTCAGTCAAAGGTGGGTGGACAGGATTGCTCAGGGGCCATATGCCCCGATCCTGAACTTGTACATCGTTCGGGCCGGATCCATGTTCACCGGAGCCCTAGGAGTGGACTCCGAGAAAGGAGCGAGTATCGTGGAATGGGTGTATTTACCGAACACCTCTTCCCGAAACATCGTTCCTTCCCAAGAGCTGGTCTCCGTGGTGGTATACCGCGGAAGGCTGAGAGCTAGGGACATTTCAGGGCACGACTTGCTCATGGTCACCCATGCTCTGGTTACCTCCAGACTAGACTATTGCAATGCGCTCTACATGGGGCTGCCCTTGACGACCATTCGGAGGCTACAGCTGGTCCAAAATGCGGCTGCCCGGCTCGCCTCTCTGGCACAAGGAGGAGAGCCTTCTCCGTGTCTGCACCGGCCCTCTGGAACCTCCTGCCAACAGAATTACGTCTTCGGACGGAGTTGCTGCCTTTCAGAAGGGATCTTAAAACCTGGCTGGCAGGTCAAGTGTGGGGTGCGGGTGGAAGGGTAACCACCATGGGGTGGTTGGTGTAGAGGAACTCTTCCCCATGGTGCCTTTTCGATCCTGCAGCCCTTGCTTTTTAGGGGGTGGGTAGTCTTAACTTTTTTTACTGTTTTAACTGTTTTTAGGATTATTGTTGTATTTGTGAATATTGTCTGTAAACTCCTTGGGTTGCCCTGGGGTTACTTTTTATGTTGTTAGCCGCCCAGAGTCGGCCTTGTGTTGAGTGGGCGGGATATAAATTGAATAAATAAATAAATAAATAAATAAATAAAAAATCGTGGTCCCATTCAAACTCAGCAGTTGATGCAGCTCGGTGACTCGCTTCCAATTGCCTTGGAGGGTTTCACCGGATGCTTGGCATACCACTTGCCAAAGGACCCCAGACTTGTCTCACTTCAAACGCAGACAATCAACTTGTATGGATTGCTCTCGCTGGTTCCACTTCAGGGGGCCAGAACAGTTTTTACAGATGGGGTCGTACATATGGTGTCTTGACTTGGCAGGAGGGCCAGGCTTGGCGCACGCTTCTAACTCTTCCACAGAAGTCCGCCCAGCGGGCAGAGTTGGCAGCGGTGAACCTTGCTTTGCGCACCTTCGCCAAAGAACGCCTCAACATTATTACTGACAGTCAGTATGTTAGGAATTTGCTTCACAGTCTACCGGGAGCATACATCACTCCCGCGTTAGACAAAAATTTGCTGAGTCTGTTCCTCACAGCTCAATTTCACTTGCGAAACCGCACGGAAGCGCTCTATATCGCCCACATCTGAAGTCACCAGGACCTACCGGGTCCAATCTCTGCGGGCAATAGCAGAGCGGATGCGGCCGCAAAGGAAATTCAGCAACGGTCAGTTTTGGGTGTTTTCACTACTCCAATTCAGAGTCATGCATTCTTTCATCAGAATGCCAAAGCGCTCGCCAGACAGTTTAACCTGCCACTTTCTCAAACCCAAGGCATAGTTCGCTCTTGCCAGCATTGTGCAGGGGCACCGGGGGGGCCCTCGTGGGGGGTCAACCCACGAGGGACAGAGGCTAACCAGGTGTGGCAAATGGACGTCACACATGTCCCGCAGTTTGGCAGATGGCAGTACATGCACGTTTGCATTGATACTTTCTTGCAATTCGTTTGGGCAACAGCGCAAAAAGGGGAGACTGCTTCCCACGTGGAGCAGCACCTCCTAGCCTGCTTCGCGACGATGGGCAAACCACGGCACGTGAAAACCGATAACGCCCCGTCCTACAGCTCTAGGCAGTTGGCTAACTTTATGGCCACCTGGGACATTAAGCATACTTTTGGCGTTCCTTACAATCCGCAGGGGCAAGCGATTGTGGAACGAGTCAATCGGATGCTCAAGTCCTATATTGACAAACAAACAGAAAGGGGGGAGCCACCAGCCCTCCCCAAGTCACAGGGTCAGGCACAGCATTGTCTGAACAAGGTGTTGTTCACGTACAATCATCTTAATGTTTTTTCCGATTGCATGCTGCAGGAGAAACACTTCCGCCGCTCAGAATCTCTCCCGCGACCGCTGGTTCGTTACCGGGTGCCACCGGACCCTTCCTGGAGGGGCCCGGCGCCACTCGTAACCTGGGGAAGAGGGTATGCTGCAGTTATGTCTCCTACAGGTGTTGTTTGGATTCCAGCTCGGTGTGTTAAGCCTCACTTGGAGCCACATGGCAGGGACCCAGGCCGATCCGAGTCCGATCCCGGAGATGGAGGACCTCACCCTGACTGAGGGGACCCGGCGGAGGAGGTGGCGACAGCCGACGGCAGCACCGAAGGTCACCTGGGGGATGGTCAAGACCCTTTGTAATGAAACCCAGGGCGCCCTCCAATGTGAGGGCAGGGAACCGACACCGGAGAACTTCGTAGCTGCAGTCTTCGCCCGGATTACTGCCAACACCGTGGCAGTCACCATCATCCTGACCCTCTCCCTACTTGCGGGGGGAGGCATTCAGGCAGCATCACTAAAGGCCAGCGATCTGATGCCAGGTGGAGATCTCTCTGCCCGGATGCACTACAACCTATGGGAAAGGTTGGCGGGTCTCGTCAACCAGTCCGATTTTTGCCTGAAGCAGGACATTGGTTCTGCCTCAATTCTGAGCACCTGTCTCATCCCAGTGTGCCACACTCCCGACGCGCACACCAGGGATGGCGACTGGCTGGTGAGGCGGATTTTTGGTCCGTTTCTTCCTACGAGCTTCACAGCATACGCTCGCTGGGGAATGCAGCTGACTATGACTTTGCCGGCTGATGCAGCCACTCTCCACACCCCTCGAGTGGCGGTCAGTCCGAACTCTACTTGTGCTCGAATGACCGGCTGCTCCGCAGTCGGCCGAACTCGGCGCCGCTGCCTTGATGCTGGCCGCGGCAACTGGACTTGTAATAACTCAGAGATACTTGGTTCTATGTATGCTCATGTTACCCTACCTTCAGGTTGGTTCTTTACATGCAGTCAGTACACTTGGAACTACATTCCCGCAAATGTATCAGATTCCATATGTTGTATCAGTCGCTTGACATTGTTACTCCCCACTAGGGATATGATTGTTCCAAGCACAAATGTTTCCGCACCCATACGTCGCACTCGTGCCACCCAGTTAGACAGCTCATGTGATAGCAACATTAGGGTTCTGAGTCCAGCTGAGTACGTCTCGCTGGCAGTCAGCATACTTGGCGTGCCAGGCTTAGCCGTCGGCAACGCTCGGAGAATTGGTCAATTGGCTTGCGGATTAGCAAAGGCCATCAACCATACCTCCTCAGCGATAGCGCTGCTCAACCAGGAGCAGGCAGAGCTTCGCCATGCCATCCTAGACAATCGATCAGCTATCGACTACCTCCTGTTGTTACATCATTTGGGTTGCGAATCTGTCCACAGCATGTGTTGCTTTAATCTCACAGACAACACCCGTAAAGTGCAGAGCCAGCTCACGGACCTCCACACCCTAGTCAAGAACATCAAGGAGGATTCTTCATGGGGGTGGTGGGATTCCTTGTGGTCATGGCTCCCATGGGGGTGGCTCCAGACAACGCTCAAGGTGATTGCGGGGGTGATAATACTGGGCATAGCAGGATGCTGTTTCATGCAATGTATTCCCTCGCTGCTATCGAGATGCGCCCCGTGGGAGGAACCCCGAAGCGTCGTTCCCGTACACCAGCTGATGCCCCTCTTGCGCAGGGTCACCTGTCAGTTCCAGAAATAACAAAATAAGGGGAGATGCGGGTTCCGCGAGCACAATTGGCATAACTGTCCCTCACGGTGGTCACACCGGGCGAGGCAGACCCCTGGTCACTGACCTCGGTGAGCACAGAAATTGGGGAGCGGATTAATAATCATAGGGTTGATTCACCCACATCTGACCTGACCGGCGATTCCGCTGAGGGAAGCAAATCACTAAACTCCGTTACGTATTAGGCAATTACTCACTCGCAGTTAAACCTAATCCTTGGTGCAAATAGTGGCCATATTTACCCTTGTATAAGCCCCGAACAATGGATTTCCCCTGTCAGTGTTTGCCCTAGTTAATTAACTTCCCCAAGAGAGATTCCCCATTAACCCGGGTAAATGGTTGATGTGATTTTTCTGTCAGATGACGATTCTATCACCGTTGCCTTCTATTCCTATATATGCTGATGTTTTCCCCACAATAAACCACTGGTCTTCGCTCCATCTTGCCTCGTGTCGTTACTCGACCAGTCTCCTCCGGGACCTCAAGGGCCGCTTCATGGCCCCAATCCAACACTGGGACATTCTTCTAGTTTTATAGACAATATTTGATTAATTTCTTTATAAACCTTCTTACATATCGTTTTGACAGATTTACATTCCCACCATAAATGTAGGTATGTCCCATGCTTCATGATGCGGCTTACTTTGGAAGCTAGCACAATTAGCTGCTGTTGCTGCTACTACCAGTGATGCACTGCAAAAAAAAATACTACCTACTCTGTGGGCTGGCCAAATTTGTGGGTGGGGCCAAATGTGTGGGCATGGCCAAACATCCTGCATTATGGGCTATGCCGGTGGGCGTGGGAAACCAACTGGGTGTGGCTTGAGGGAATTTCCGCTACTGGTTCTGCAGAACCTGACAGAACCTGCTGCAGTGCATCACTGACTACTACTACTACTGCCACCACTACCACTCCTCATGCCGTATCCAATTCCAAATATTGGCAATCATCATGGCAATCAGCCATGAAGACTATCCGGAGAATATAATGCAGTGGGGTTTCATCTGCCTTGCAGATCGCAGCGTGACCCCCATACCACATATCCAGTTCTGTGAGTCACTTTCTGGTCCTGAGCCCTTTTGGCACGCCAAGTCCTCCTCAGCCCCAGGCCAGGATGGATGAAGCTGCTGCCCCCCATCAAGAGGGATTCAATTGGGCTCTAATACACTTGGGGACCATCAACCTTCACCAAGGCCTTATGGTTGTCAGATTAGTTAACCGCTGCCTGATGCTTGGTGTTGATTTGCTGGCAGTATGGTCTACTCTATTACCATAGTAGGCTAACCTGGCCAGACTTGCTAGTTAACTACCTGTAGTGATGATAATTAGTGTGTACCCAAGATCACCCTAAAATCATATATTATATTATTTAATATAAAGGATCCCAGCCCGCTGGGGCAGAGAGAGATTTTTTCTGAGGAGTTTTAAAGGCACGCCCTTAGTTCAAAACAGTTTACCAGGTGGGGGAATCACTGTGGGCTGGAATTCTTAAATAATTAAGCAGGGTAAACAGACCTGTCAACCTTTAATTTATCAGAACATGACTTTTTGACTTGGGTCACCCTAATATCTATTGTTTCGCTTGTGTAATCAATAAATGACTAAGTTCTGTATGTTTCCTTTCTGGAACCTTGGCAAGGCAATCCCTGAGTCAACATCAGCCAACTAATTTACTTCTGTTACCTATTAAACACGTCAACAGGGTAATTCTTCTATTATTAAGTAGTTAGCTATTTTGGTTGACCTATGCAATGAATGCTTATAAAATGTGGTAGAAAAATAAAGTTTGGAAGCCGTAACCCTTTACCCATGAAGTCCGTCTGCCAGTCATTTCTCTCTGCTGGAAAGGCATCATAGCAACAACTACCTAGTCAAAACTGTAATTAAAATAAACAAATCCAAGCAGCTGTTCTCCTTAATGACAAGGTTGTCCAAGAGCGGGGCCACCAGAAGGCTTGGGTGTCAACCACAAAGCTCTTATTCCAGTCCAACGTCTGGAAAAGCAGCTGCTATTTATTTTTCACGTCAGTTCCCAGTAAAAATCCCTAGAAAATATTCTACCCTGCCCATTAGGGATTTGGGGAAATTCTAGCCTAAAAGTGACTTTTTCAAGATGTCTTCCTATCCTGGGATTTGGTTGAATTGTTTTATCCCTTCCTGCAGATGAGACAAGAGCGAACCATCAGATGTGCCTTATTTCTCTTCCCCAAAACCACACCGTTGAAGAGCTTTGCTTGACTTATTTCTTCTAGATAAAGCTAGGAAGACCGATGTGGAAATTCCATGTTCAGAATCGAGGTGTCCCTCAAACAACAAGGCTGTGAGGACAAGGAAGGCAGTTTCCATCAAATTTCTGGACTGAGACCTTTTCAGGACACGGCCGGCCCTACAGTGAGGGAAGGTGGTGCAGTGGCCAAAGTGTTATTGACTGCCTTGCCTGCCTTGGTGCATAGCAGCATTTCCCAAACTTATTCTATTGTGTTTCTTTTGCATCCTTCCTTTTGAGGTCATGCATCAGCTTGCAAGAGAAGTTTGTTTTGCAACCATTTGCAAATCAGTAGGAGGCTGGCTTCATACCAAGTTTAAATAACAACTAGGGATTTTCCATTATCAATTGTAAAAAGCTACAACGTCAGTTTTCTGTTAAGCTGGCCGGCCACTGTGTGCCACTGTATTCATGTGTACAAATTGATGCCACGAGGTCTTACTCTTATGTCTGATAAAGTGGACTTTAAAATCATACAAGGCTACTAATTTAGCAGAATTTTATAATTTTTCACCAAACACTCATTGACCTTCTATGCTGATGTAAAGTATGCTTGTTATTTTGGGTGGCGTCATCTGCAGTTCTATCCCAGGCAACCCTCTTCCGGAGACATCTGGGTGGCTGTGATGAGGGGTGGGTCGCTGGTCTGATTAATCCAAATTAATTAAAACCTTAGGTTTGCCCAGTTTAGTGCTTCACACCCTGATTGTTCCAGGAAGTGCTGATTAAACAAGTAAAAAAAAAACCTTGCATTAAGCAAATCTCCAGTTACGTTCTTTCCACCAGGCTCAGAGTAAGAAAATCCATAGCAAGAAATCCCTTGCCCTGCTTTCTATCTGGGCTTCAGCCTTGTGGGGTGAGGGTCGGCTTCTTTCCCCCTCCCACCCCCTTCCCTTCTGTCCAGAACTGCCAACATGGACAAAGACCATTTTCTGCAGCAATGGTGGGTGTGGGTGGGTGGGTGGGTCAGTGGCATAGCAGTGTGCAGGCATTGCAACCCGTAAACCTTCCTTCCTTATCAGCTGCCCAGTAATCAGTTTCCCTTCCTGGGCGAGGAGATGCTCAGGATTTATTACAGCTTGACTCAGCAATTTGACTAAGCTTCTGGGTGGAAGGAAGGAAGTCGAAAGAGAGCTTATTTATTTTTTATTTTTCTATTTATTTTTAATCAAGCAGGGTCTTTGGTCCACTTGTGGAGTAACACAGAGACAGAACTGGCCCATCAGAAAAGGCCAACACTGTTTTAGGCTACAAAACCTGGTGAGGTACTATTAGCCCCCACTCTATTCAGCACTTGTTGTTGTTGTTGTTGTTTGGTCGCACAGTCGACTCCGACCCTTTGTGACCCCATGGACCATTTTCCTCCAGGCGCCTCTGTCCTGCACCATCCCCCTCAGCCTTCCCAGTTCTGTGCCCATTGTGTCTACAATACCATCTAGCCATCTCATCTTTGGACGCCCCCTTCTTCTTTTGCCCTCCACCTTTCCCAGCATCAGGGCCTTCTCAAGTGAATCCACTCTTCTCATTTGATGTCCAAAATATTTAAGCTTCATCTTCACTATTTGACCTTCCAATGAGCAGTCCGGGTTGATTTCTTCTAAGATTGACCTATTTGTTCTCCTCGCTGTCCAGGGGACTCTCAAAACTCTCCTCCAGCACCACATTTCAAAGGCATCTATTCTTCAGCCTTCCTAATGGTCCTGCTCTCACAGCCATACATTACTACTGGGAAAACCATTGCTTTGGCTATTCTAATTTTTGTTTGCAATGTGATGTCACTGCTTTTCACTACGGTATGTTCCCCAGGTTTCTCATGGCTTGTCTCCCAAGAATCAGTCGCCTTTTTATTTCATGGCTGCAATCTCCATCTGCAGAGATCTTAGATCCTAAGAAAGTAAAATCTGTCACTGCTTCTACTTCTTCCCCATCTATTTTCCAGGGACTGATGGGACCTGTGGCCATTATCTTGGTTTTCTTGATATTAAGTCTTAAGCCAGCTTTTGCACTCTCCTCCTTCAGCCCAATCAAGAGATTCTTTAGGTCTTCCTCACTTTCTGCCATTAAGGTTGTATCGTCTGCATATCTCAAATTGTTGATGTTTCTTCCAGCAATTTTGATCCCATATTGTGATTCCTCCATCCCTGCATTGCGCATTATGTGCTCTGTGTATAAGTTGAATAAGCAGGGTCTTATTCAACTTATCTAGAATCCTGTATTTATTTATTTATTTATTCTTCAAATTTCTATTGCCGCCCAACTCGGCAACAACTCTGGACTGTAGGAATCGGGGCCGCTAGGACGGCCGTTGGGTCCCGGAGGAGACTGATCAAGTAACGATACGAGGCAATATGGAGCGAGATCAGATCAGTGGTTTATTGAGGGAAAAGCATCATCATATTTAGATCAGAAGGCAATACAGGGAAAAACCGTCATCTGACAGAAAATCACATCACCTATTTACTCGGGTTAATGGGGAATCTCTCTTGGGGAAGTTAATTAACTCAGGCAAACACTGACAGGGGAAAGCCATTGTCTGAGGCTTACACCAGGGTAAATATGGCTTCTATTTGCACCAAGGATTAGGCTGATCTGTGGGTCAGTAATTGCTTAATGGGTAACGGAGGTTAGCGTTCTGCTCTCTCAGCAGAACCGCCGGTCAGGTCAGGTGTGGGTGAATAAACCCTTATGATTTATTAGTTCGCTCCCCCAATTTCCGTACTGGCAAGGGCCAGTGGCCAGGAGTCTGCTCAACTGGTTTAACCTCTGCCAAGGTTCCGTGCCAATTTGGGCATGGGGAAACCGCACTGGACAGCTAACTACAATTAAAAGCAACATCAAACTAATTAAAAAGCCCTTAAAAACCCCATTAAAATTCTAAATAATTTACCCACTCACCCCATCCATTAAGAGAGAGAGAAATCTTGATGTGAACTGTATCCAGTTCTGGGCCGTGCACTTTAAGAAAGATACAAATAAACTAGAGAGAAGGGAAATGAGGAGGATCAGAGGAATGGGAACCAAGCCCTAGGTCAGGGGTGCCCAAACTATGGCCTAGGGGCTGCATCTGGCCCCCAACGCCAATTCATCTGGCCCGTGCTGCCTGCGCCACTCCCGGAAGTGGAAGCAAAATGTGCCCGTGCATAGGCAGCGTTCTGTGCATGCGTGCATGCATTTTACTTCCACTTCAGGTGGGAGAAACCACGTGACCAGCCCACTCACTGAACCACATGACTGGCCCAAGGCCCGAAAGGTTTGGGCACCCCAGCCCTAGGAGGAAAGACTGGAGGAAATGTGCATCTTTAGCTTTGAGAAAGGACATTGAGAGGGGAGATTATGATATCACTCTTCAAATAGTACCTGAAAGATGGTCAAGAAGAGGAAGGGCAGGATCTGTTTTTCATCATCCCAGAGTGGAGGATGCGTAAGAACAGGCTCATGGCATCAGTTTATTCACATTGGCTACAAAGGTTGAGACATACCTGTCAAGTATCCTGGATTGGCCGGGAAATCCCGTATTTCACCCCTCTTTAACGGTCCTTCCCGCGGCCATCCCATATTTGGCCGGCCAGGAAAGGGGTTACTGCACATGCATGCCCATCGCAAAGGGGCTCTGCGCATGCGCAAAGGGGCTCTGCGCATGTGCAAAGGGGTTCTGCGCATGCACAGAAGAGTTGCTGTGCATGTGCGAGGGAGTTGCTGTGCATGCGTGCCCATGCCCGGAGAATTTCCTGTATTTTCAGAGGCAACACTTGACATGTATGGGTAGAGAATGGTTAGCATAACTGCATAACAGATAAGTATACAAATCAATGTGGCTTTTTGACAATTGGCAATGGCAGAAGACCCTTGGTTGTTCTTCAGATTAGCTGTGAAGTTTTACCCTGTTGAGTTTCAGTCTGCCCGAACCATGTCTCTCCAAACTGTTGCTTCTGTTTTAACAAACTTCAGCTATTCTCAGGGCCAAGCCACAGGTAACATTTTCCTTCCTTCTCTTTGACAAAGCCTTCAACATCTCAGCCCATGCTCTTGCTAGGTGAAATAGAGGGGTAGGTGGGTGGTGGTGCCTGCCTGAGTCCTCTGTGGGAAAACCTGAGAAGCCTCCATAATAATGAATCTGAAACATTCGGTCTCTCAAACAGCTTTTGTTATTGATGTTTCTGAAAAAGCTCAGTTGTCATCCTGAATATTAACAGGACAATTAGTCAGGGGGAAAGTCACTGTACTCTAAACGTTTATTTATCAAGGCAGGGATGTACAAACTCCTCTGACAGTTTGATAAAGAGCCTTACGAGGCAGTAGGAGGTTTTTACTCCTACCCACTGTTTTCCCTTTCTGTACTCCAAGGGAATACATGGAGCATTATGCTTTGAGACATATGAGAAACTAGGAAGGTGACTTTAGTTGCAAATAACACAGCAATTACTCCAGTATCGAGATCTGTGTTATTTTGTGTTGGCTACACAACATACAACTCAATGCAAATCAATCCAGAGTTTTTCCTACCAATCTAAACCCCGGCCCACTTCCCTGAGTTTTCTACTCACTCACTCACTCACTCACTCACTCACTCACTCACTCACTCACTCTTTCTTTCTTTCTTTCTTTCTTTCTTTCTTTCTTTCTTTCTCAGGGAATACCTTTGCATTGTAATGCATAAAGTTTCAGATCCTTTCTGAAGGGGTTTCTAGTGGTCATATTTCAAGCCACTGTACATCCAGTGGTGGGCTGCAAAAAATTTTACTACCACACTATGGCCATGGTATGGTGGGCATGGCTAGGGGGGAAGCCCTGTGTTGCACCCAAATTAGGACTACTTTATTTCAAAACTTGGATGGGCGGGGGTGGAGTGGGAGCCAGAATTTCTGCTATTGGTTCTGGCAAACTGGTGTGAACCTGCTGATGCCCACCACTGTCTACCTGCCTCCTAGAGCAGCAGTGAGGCAGAAGTGGGAAGGCAAAGGTTTCCCTTGCTCGAAAGCCAGTTGTATCTGGCGCTAGAGTGCAGTGCTCATCTCTGTTTCAAAGCCGAAGAGCCAGCGGTGTCTGCTTCTGCAGATGTTTCTGTGGACATGTGGCAGGCATGACTCGACACCGGAGCGCACGGAACGCTGTTTACCTTCCCACTGGAGTAGTCCCTATTTATCTACTTGCAATGTCTTGCTTTCGAACTGCTAGGTCGGCAGGAGCCTGAGACAAGGACGGGAGCTCATTTCCGTCCTGCAGTACTTAGAAATCGAACTGCTGACCTCCCACCTCCCAATCAGCATCTTAGCCACTTGAGCCACTGCAGTCCTTAGAAGTGGGAAACTGGTTGCCATTTGAATCCTCTGCTTCCCTTAATTTGGTCTCTGAGCCTGATTGCTTTCTCTTCTCCTCCCCACTTCATATCTCTCGCCCTCATTTTAAAGGCTGGCTGTTATTGCCCTGGAGAACTTGATTGCTAAGGAGATCAGTTTTTTTAAAGGGATGTAGGAGTCAGCAAAGAGGAAGGAGGAAAGTTTAATCAGCATTTATTTGTCCCTTCCGTAAGGTCGCTCTGCTGTAACCATCCCTCCCACAGATCTGGACAAGCACAGCAGAGCCGTATCTTGACAAGCTGCAAACAAGACTGATAGTCTATTTCCTCCTTTCTCTCTGCTGATTCCTGTAGGGTTGGCTAAAGTGAATTCAGCTGGAGAAACCCAAATTCCCAGGTGCTGCTTTATTGTCAGTCGATTTGTATTTCCCCCCACTGTGCAATCATGCCCCACATTTCACCTGCTGTGACCTAGAAGTACAAGCAGCAACATCTTGCATTGAGAAAGAGAGAGAGAGTGAGTGCTGAAGGTTTACTTACTTACTTGCTTGCTTGCTTGCTTGCTTGCTTGCTTGCTTGCTTACTTACTTACTTCATTGTTGTGAGCTGCAACTCCTATCTGAGAATGCATTTTTTTTCCTGAAGCAGGAAAAGTGGCATTGGCGTGAATTTGTTTAAGGTGGATCCCAGCTTGCTATGAAGTGACCCACACACTGTGATCTTGGAGCCATCTTCTGTGGCACGTATGAAATGAGACATGCAGGATTTGACACCGGGACTGCAATGGGCTGCCGCAGCCTTGAGGATATTAACAAGGTGCGCCTTCACAGCCAGTCCATCTGGCATGGCCTCTTCTGCCTCCATGACCTTTGGGAATCAGAGTTCCTCCTCCGTTCATTTTGCCATTGGGCCCAATAAGATGGTTTCCAGTGGCATTTCCTCCACTGAAGGAAACCATCATCCCACCTAAAGGGGCTCATCCACCTGTAGCCGTTGGCCCCTTTAGGGAGTCAGGTTATTTACCGCCACCCAAAACTCACCGTTGAGTTGCTGGCTGTATGGTCTACTTACTTACTCACTATCCCACCCATCAGTGCACGCACCACTCTAGGCGGCTTACAACGATAAAAGAACAGCTCACAAAACAGTAATAAAAAACAGAACAATCTAAACAAAGTAAAAATAAATGATAAGCATGAATAAAATACCTACCTAGATGGCATTAATACATTTAAATTCTTACAGTAATTAATAACCTATTTTTCCTATTTGCAGCCAAAATATTGCTCAATCAACAAAACAAAAGCAAAACAGAAGATAATCGAGTTCATTAATTGCTGGATCCTGCCTGCACCTTTGCTATCAATTACTTAGGAGGGAAATGCAATTTGGAAGAGGAAAGTTTTGAGCTGTTTTCTGATCTCGCTGAGAATTTGCATGTCTCTGCCGTCCTAATGGGACCAACCGGCTAGCAGTCAGTATATGTCACTTTTGCATGGGTTAATCATGATTGGACAAGAAAAGATATTGTCCTAATATGATCAATTAACAGAAATTCCTAAAAAGTACCCCTGCAATAGATTTAGTGACACATATTAATTTATTTCATTTCTATCTATTCATCCTGTCTGGTCTTAGTTGGTTAAAGAAAAGTGTTGGATTGGGGCCGCGAAGCAGCTGTTGGGTCCCGGAGGAGACTGGTCAAAGGAACGACACGAGGCAAGATGGAGCGAAGACCAGTGATTTATTGAGGGACAATCATCAGTATATATTATGCAGAAGGCTGCGCATGGTAGAATGGTTATCTGACAGAAAATCACATCACCCATTTACCCAGGTTAATTGAGAACCTCTCTTGGGGAAGTTAATTAACTAAGACAAACACTGACCATTGTCTGAGGCTTAGGCTAGGGTAAATATGGCTTCTATTTGCACCAGAGATTAAGCTTAACTCAGAGTGAGTAATTGCCTAATACGTAACAGAGGTTAGAGATTTGCTCTCTCAGCAGAGCCGCTGTTCAGGTCAAGGAATTGGGTGAATCAAACCCTATCATTTATCCACCCCCCTTAATTTCTCTGCCCGCAGAGCCCACGGCTCAAGGAGCGTTCTCCCGAAGTGGCCTCTACGCGGGCCGTTCCATGCCATTGGGGCATGGGGAGACCACAGAAAAGAAAGGACTGAAATGTGCAAATACTGTTTTATAACTGTTATGACAGAATATGCCATGAGGTCTCACTCTTATGTCTGATGAACTGGACTTGATCCACCAATGCTAACATTAAAATACAGGAATTAATCTTTAAAGTGCTACAATGTTTTTGTCCTTTTTTGTGGTTTAGTTTACTGTCTGATATGCTGCAGAACAGCTTCACAATAGCTTGAGGGAAATGGATTTCTCAGAACAACAATATAGTATTCTTGTTGTGAGCAATCTCTTTGGATTGTGCAGAATATCTCAAGAAAGGCTTGGTTTACAATGAGCAATCACAAACTATTAGATTTACAAAAGACCAGCTCCTGGTGGAGATGGAAACTTCGTAAACCATCTTGGATCGTTCCACCTGCCTGGGTTTTTAATTCTCCCTGGAATTGGGAAGGGCTCCATTGAACACCCTGACTTGTAAAATTTATATTATATCAGGGCCAACTGCTCTTTCCTACATGTACACAAACACACATGTAAACATCCAGTGTCTCCCCCCTCTAGAGCCGTGATGGTAAACCTTGGTCCTGCAGGTGTCCTAGAGCAAACCCATTCATGTGGATTCACAGAGACTTGGGATTCTGGGAATTGAAGTCCAAGAACACCTGGAGCATCAAGGTTCGCCATCACAGCTCTAGAGTGGGGTGGCCAAACTATGGCCCTCAGGCTGGACCTGGCCTGTGCTACCATTTCATGTGACCCATGGCCGCCCTCACCACTCCTGGAAGTAGAATTGGGCGCGTTTACATCAGCCGTAAATGGACCTGCTTCCACTTCTGGTCCTGCCCATTCTGCGGTCCAGGAGGGCATGGTCCGGCCCACAGTATAAAAACTTTGGGGACTCCTGCTCATACCTGTCAAGTTTTGGATTTGAAAATAAGGGAAATTTCCCGGCCAAAACGGGATACTTGACAGCTATGCTTATCCTGTGCAGCCCTCCAGTGGCGGCATTAGGGCATTGCAGTCTAACTAATATGGGAGGATGGCAGGAAAGAGGGTAAAATACGGGAGTTTCCCGGCCAATACGGGATACTTGACAGCTATGCTCCTGCTCTCGAGTGTGTCAGCGACATTGCTCTTTTGAAAGAGGGAAAGCTCTCTGGATGCTTTTCTGCAGAGAATGCATTTTCTAGAGGTGAGAATCAAGGCCAGCACCATGAACAAAGAATTTGAATAATTTAGTGACTTGCAGTGTGGTGGAAAAATGGGGTAATAGGAAATGAGAAGCCTAATGAAAAGGAGAGAGCTAGAAAAAGACATCATTAAGTCGTGGCTTTTAAAAGAGAGGAGGAGTAGGAGTACATTCTGTCTATTGTTTTAAAAGGCACAACTAGGAATAAGAGGCAGTTAATCTACTGCTCACTTCCTGATAAGCCTTACAAGCATGACTCCGATCTGATGGGACATAGAGCACCCCAGGTGGGTCCATGCTCATCACGCCAGCCGCCAGAATTTTTAAGTTGCTTTTACCGAATGCTTTTAATATACAGATGGCTGGTGGGTCTCTCTCCTCTAAGTTTGAGAAGAGGAGAATCCCTCCTAAACAGAGAGCCCAACATTTAATAGCATATGGAAAAACAGGAAGCAGAAGTGAGGAGTAAGGCATTGATTACCTGATTCTGTTAGCTAAGGAGCTGGAAACAGCTAGACTTTTGTGGTTTGGCCTTTAAGCAGCTTCCCCCTAACACAGAGTTTGTTGCTCTGAAAACAAACAGTCTTGAGGATACACAAGAACAAAACCAAATTTGACGATGGAGGAAGGAGCTCACTGGACAAGGAGCAACATTAAAGGAGGATATAGCTGAGGATCTCCTCTCCCTTAAGTCACTTGGAGGGCCTGAATAGGCTGAGGGTCGGAGTCCCTCAATGCAAGACCAACAGGCTCAAGTGGGGGAGCTGGTGGATAACAACATATTGTGTGAATGTGGAGAGAGACAGAATCCTTTGGCTCATTGACTGGTCTGCTGATGACTGCCAGAAACATGCACTGAGGAGGACTTAAGTTTGGCCAACGACAAAGCCAAGAAAGTGGCTTCGTTTCGACAGTCCAGGGTTTAATCAGCACATGAAAGAATAAGCTCTTAAAATTTTGTCGTGTCTTCCCCACCCCCTGCTATCCTCAAAGTAGGGTTCACTCCTCTTTCCTCTCCTTTTCCATGCTTCTTCTTCTTCTGCCGTATCTGATTCTGAATATTGGCTCTCATCATGGTGGTTAGCCATGAAGATTGTCCTGGGTGCAATGTCATACAGTGGCCTTCCGCATTGCAGCATGAGCTCAGTACAATGGATCCAGTTCCGCAAATCACTTTCTGGTCCTGAGCCCTTTTGGCACGCAAAGTCCTCATGAGCCAAAGCCAGTAATGACAAAGCTGCAGCCCTCCATCAAGATGGACTCAAGTTGGATTTAATCCACTTTGGGATCTCTCACCCTTCCCTGTGAACTTTGCCACCCCAGGCTGTTAGTCCTCAGGGTTAGTTCACCGCCACCTGACGACCGGTTTTGAGTTGCTGGCAGTGTGGTTAACTCTTGCACCATAGCAGGACAACCTGGCCAGGCATTTCCTTTTCCTTAGGTTACATAATCAGACACATGTAATTGATTCATGAAATTATGGTTGACTGTTGAAATTCACAGCCACGGGAACGTAAAATACCTGCAAGACCGGGCAGTGTTTTTCAAGCAAGGGATTAAACAAACCATCTCCAACTTGGTGATCTCTGGAGATGTTGGGCTACAAATCTCACAGTCCCCCAACAAATTCTGACGAATGGAGGGGTATCAAATGAAAGGGTTAAAAATGGCCCCCATTTTTTTTCACATCGTGAGTGGATCATTGGTTCAACATGAAGACCAAAAATCCTGTTGAGAAAAGCTGTGGTGGTAATTACGTAAAGGATTCTCCTCTTTTCATGGCCCACCTTGGACTCGATAGAATTGAGCTCAGTTCTATTTTCAGCAATCTTCTTCAGACCCTGTTAAAACACCAGTCAATTTAAAGCAACTTTCTCTTTCATTTATATCCCCCATTATTCCCCATTAGCTTGATGCAGCTAAAAAAATCTCTGTTTCTGCCCTCCTAGTGCTATTGTCTCAACAGGAGGTAGGGACTGGAAGGTAAGGTCAATTTCATGGTCTCCCTTGCTTGAAAGCCAGTCGTATCCTACTCTAGGGTTCAGTGCTCATCTCTTACAGCCCAAGAGCCAACACAGACATGGCATATGTCAGGCATGACTAGAAGCAGGAACTCAAGGAACGTTCTTACTTTTCTTTCCAAATTAGTACCTATTTACTTACAACTGCTTGCTCTCAAACTTCTAGATTCCCAGGAGCTGCGACAGACAATGGGCACTCACTCCATCATGCAGCTCTCATGAAGTCATCAAGTTCGGTGCCTTAACCACTAAGCCAAATGAAGACAGACATGGACCCAAGGTTACTCAGTCAGCCTGATAGCCAAAATATGCTGCCCAAAGGCAGATTGGGTGGCCCAGACATAATGTTGAGGTAAACGGTTAGCAGAGTGGTATGCAGTGGCCAGCAAGAGGTTCACACCTGACAAGGTAGTCCCTTGTGAGAAAAACAGGCAGACAGATCTTGGTGTTGGTGCAGAATAAAAACTCAACATAAGTTTACTCAGGAAGTAAAAAGGTGCAAGTATATATACAGTGCAACAACTGTAACACAAAACAGAGATATTCTCTTGGGCTGCTCAGTTGATCTCACTGAGGCAATTCAGTTGTGCTATACAGAAGTCATAAGAACAGCCTTGCTGCGTCAGAGACAAAGACTGATGTCCTCATTTTGTTTAGGTGGGCTTCCATGTTAACCTTTCTGACATAACCATTAATTTGAGGTATCAGTTGCCATTAGATGTCAAATCTTTCTCCAGTAAAAATTTTATACTGTATATTTCTGATATGGCCAAATTTAAGAACATAAGAACAGCCATGCTGGAAGAGGCCACAGGAGCCCATGATCCAGTCCAGCATTCTGTCTCACACAGTGGCTCACCATTTGTTTTAGGGTATTATTCCCAGGCAGATGCCTTCACCTGCTTAGGATTCCCTGGACATGGCATTGAGAGATATCCTGCCTCTCTCTCCAACCCGGAGGTTGTCCTTAAGTATCCATAATTATAGCCATTGATCCCCTTGTCCTCCATGAACTTGTCTAATCCTTTCTTACAGCTGTCAAGACTGACAGCTGTCACCCCTTCTTCTGGCAGGGAGTTCCATAGACCAGTAATCCTCTGGGTGAAAAAGTACTTTCTCTTATTTGTTTGAGAACTAGTACCCAAAAGTTTCATGGAGTGTCCCCTAGTTCTAGTGTTGTGCGATAGGGGAAACAGTTTTTCCTTATCTACTTTGTCCACACCGTGCATGATTTTATAAACTTCAATCAGGTCACCTCTTAGACGCTGTCGTTCAAGAGTGAAGAGGCCCAACCGTTGCAGCCTCAGATGGTAAGGAAGGTGTTCGAGTCCCCTAATCATCCTTCTGGTTGCCCTCCTCTGCACTTTCTCCAGCTCCATAATATCCTTCTGGAGGTATGGCGACCAGAACTGTACACAGTATTCCAGATGGGGCCTCACCATAGACTTATAAAGAGGCAAAATGACACTTGCTGACTTATTTTCTATACCCTTCATAATGATCCCTAGCATTGAGTTTGCTTTTTTCACTGCTGAGGCACACTGGGTTGACACCTAGTCCATACTGTTCAGTAGCAGTCGAATCTAGCAGGGGTAAATGCAAGCTGTAATGACAGACCAAGTCAAAGAGTTCTACGGCTTCTGTCTCCTGGTGGAGAGGCTTACTACCCCAAGTAGTCCTTCTTTAAGGTCCAGCAAGCACAGATGGCATATCAGGCCAAAGCCATCCTCAGGATCAGTGCAAAGATTCTGTCCTCGTAGCAGGTTCTGGTAGACGCAGGAATCTTCATCCAGACTGTCAGCAGAGGAAGGTGAGCATTAGAGCTCAGGCAAGTTGAGCATTGTAGCTGGAAGTCTGCAATCCTGCTCTGACCTAATCCACTGGCCCATGGAGCCCTTCAAGGAAAAATCCCATTACCTGTGTGCCCCTACAGTAGGGTCTGTAAAACATCACAGGCACAATATGCCTTGCAACTAGTGAAAAAAACGTTTGAAAAGGAACCTTGGCTGAAAAGAGGAGGAAGACCGTCATGGTTGCATAAAAGTCTTTATAGGTATGAATATATCCAGAAACGTAATAACTTAGAAAATTCCTCTATGGGTAAAAACAAAAATTGTTGCTTATCACTGGTAAATAAGATAATGAGCCAAGATGAACAAAAAATGAGCTGTACAAGCATGGAACTTCACTGAAATAGCGATGTAGTTCTCTAAGTCGATACTAGTTAGTGTGACTTTTCGAATGAGAAATATCTTCTTCAAGGAGATCTATACATAGAGATTACATATAAACAAAATGATTAACATGGCTGGATATAAAAAACTTAAGCACTCAAGTATATACATAAAATGAGAATACATGCTTACCAACGTGTAAAGCTGATTTCTTAAACCCGCGTCCTGCCTCCGCTCAAACTGTTAGGTGCATATGGACGTTAAAGGTGTATGCGAAACAGCTGCCTTTATCACAGTTGAAAACTGACAAATGTGTAATTAATAGCTAGATTAGTGCTGACCCAGGTGTTGAGGATAATACTCCTACAGGAACGCTGCCAAGTCGAGCTCCTGGTTTAACCCATTAGGATACATTGTGTCGAAAAAGTGAATGAAAAATGCTTCCCTTTGTCTCAATTTTTTGCTAATGTCACATCTTTCAAATGGTTTTGGTCTTACAGTCTCCAATACCACAAAACGGAAATCCCTGTCCGTATGGCGCTTTTCAATATAATGAGAGACCAAAGGGGCTTCTGTAACCTGATGTCTGATTTTGGACCTGTGTTCTGAAATCCGCTGTCTGAGGGGTCTGCTGGTAAGACCCACATAACGCTTCTTACAGGGGCATTCCCACGTGTAAATGACACATTTGCTAGCACAACTTGAGAGGGATTGCAAGGTAAATGTTAAACCCTTATTGGGAACATCAATTTCCTTAGTTTCCCAAGAAAATTGGCAAACTATACACGAGTGGCATTTGTAATGTCCTGTGGGGAGCAATTTATCAGTAGGTTTATGTCTGGCAGTGTGATCTGATCGTACTAGCATATTACTGATAGATCGCGCTCTACTGAAACCTATCAATGGTCTGTCCTTACAACCTGGAATGTCCTGAACCAGATGCCAATGTTTGTAAATAATATTCTTGACTCGGTTGGCCACTGGTAAATATTCAAAGGAGCACCTAATTAAATTGCCCCCACCTCGCTGTTTCCTGTCAAACAAGCGCTTTCTAGGAGTATCCCAAACTCGTTGGAGTGCCGAATTAATGATATGCATTGGGTAACCTCTATTGTTAAGTTTAGATAGGATTTCTGAAGCAGATTTATGAAAGTCCGCGGGTGCAGAAGAGTTTCTTTTGGCACGAGAGAAAAGCCCAAAAGGCTTTTGGTTCAGGACATTCCAGGTTGTAAGGACAGACCATTGATAGGTTTCAGGAGAGCGCGATCTATCAGTAATATGCTAGTACGATCAGATTATACCTTTTGGGCTTTTCTCTCGTGCCAAAAGGGATACTCCTAGAAAGCGCTTGTTTGACAGGAAACAGTGAGGTGGGGGCAATTTAATTAGGTGCTCCTTTGAATATTCACCAGTGGCCAACCGAGTCAAGAATATTATTTACAAACATTGGCATCTGGTTCAGGACATTCCAGGTTGTAAGGACAGACCATTGATAGGTTTCAGGAGAGCGCGATCTATCAGTAATATGCTAGTACGATCAGATCACACTGCCAGACATAAACCTACTGATAAATTGCTCCCCACAGGACATTACAAATGCCACTCGTGTATAGTTTGCCAATTTTCTTGGGAAACTAAGGAAATTGATGTTCCCAATAAGGGTTTAACATTTACCTTGCAATCCCTCTCAAGTTGTGCTAGCAAATGTGTCATTTACACGTGGGAATGCCCCTGTAAGAAGCGTTATGTGGGTCTTACCAGCAGACCCCTCAGACAGCGGATTTCAGAACACAGGTCCAAAATCAGACATCAGGTTACAGAAGCCCCTTTGGTCTCTCATTATATTGAAAAGCGCCATACGGACAGGGATTTCCGTTTTGTGGTATTGGAGACTGTAAGACCAAAACCATTTGAAAGATGTGACATTAGCAAAAAATTGAGACAAAGGGAAGCATTTTTCATTCACTTTTTCGACACAATGTATCCTAATGGTTTAAACCAGGAGCTCGACTTGGCAGCGTTCCTGTAGGAGTATTATCCTCAACACCTGGGTCAGTACTAATCTAGCTATTAGTTACACATGTGTCAGTTTTCAACTGTGATAAAGGCAGCTGTTTCGCATACACCTTTAATGTCCATATGCACCTAACAGTTTGAGCGGAGGCAGGACGCGGGTTTAAGAAATCAGCTTTACACGTTGGTAAGCATGTATTCTCATTTTATGTATATACTTATGAGTGCTTAAGTTTTTTATATTCAGCCATGTTAATCATTTTGTTTATATGTAATCTCTATGTATAGATCTCCTTGAAGAAGATATTTCTCATTCGAAAAGTTGCACTAACTAGTATCGACTTAGAGAACTACATCGCTATTTCAGTGAAGTTCCATGCTTGTACAGCTCATTTTTTGTTCATCTTGGCTCATTATCTTATTTACCAGTGATAAGCAACAATTTTTGTTTTTACCCATAGAGGAATTTTCTAAGTTATTACGTTTCTGGATATATTCATACCTATAAAGACTTTTATGCAACCACGACGGTCTTGCTCCTCTTTTCAGCCAAGGTTCCTTTTCAAACGTTTTTTTCACTGGTTGAGCTCTTCACCGTTTGCGCCCCTCTCTTCTCACAATATGCCTTGCAACCAGTTAGAGTGTGAGCGAAGACTTACATCCCCTAACACATTTACATACTGTATCTGACACCTTCATTGAGCTCTCGTCCACCAGGACACCGAGGTCCCTTTCCTGGTTTGTCACAGAGAGTTCAGACCCCATCAGTTTATAAATGTAATTGGGGTTCTTTGCCCCAACATGCATCACTCTGCACTTACTAATGTTGAATCTCATTTGCCGCTATTTTGCCCACTCCCCCAGTGTCAACAGATCCCTCTGGAGCTCCTCACAATCTCTCACAGTTTTCACTACCCTGTATAATTTAGTGTCGTCAGCAAATTTGGCTACCTTACTTTTTTCTCCTACCTCTAGATCATTTATGAAGAGGTTGAAAAGCAGGGGTCCCAGTACTGAACCTTGGGGGACCCCACTCTTTACTTCCCTCCACTTGGAGAAGTGTCCATTTAGTGCTACCCTCTGTTTCCTGTCCCTTAGCCAGTTGCTGATCCAGGACAAGACCTGTCTCTTTATTCCATGACTGGTAAGTTTATTCAAGAGCCTTTGGTGTGGGACCTTGTCAAAAGCCTTCTGAAAGTCCAGATAAACAATGTCAACTGGATCCCCCTTATCCACATGCTTGTTGACACTCTCAAAAAATTCCAACAGATTAGTGAGGCATGATTTGCCCTTGTAAAAGCCATGTTGGCTCTCCTTTAGCAGCGCCTTCTCTTCTATGTGCCTATTAATTCTATCTTTTAGGATGGTTTCCATTACTTTACCTGGGACACAGGTCAAACTGACAGGTCGGTAATTTCCTGGATCACCCCTGGATCCTTTTTTGAAAATTGGTGTTACATTCGCTACCTTCCAGTCATCAGGCACAAAGCCTGATTTGAGGGAAAGATTATATATTTTGGCTAGGAGATCAGCAATTTCATCTTTAAGTTCCCTGAGAACTCGTGGATGGATGCCATCTGGTCCTGGTGATTTGTTAGTGTTTAGCTTAACAAGACATGCAAGGACCTCCTCCCTGGTTATTTCTATCTGGCTTAATTCTTCGGTTTCCCTCCCTACGAAGATAGGCTCTGTTTTGGGCATGTGGTCTCTGTCTTCTTCAGTGAATACTGAAGCAAAGAATTCATTGAGTCTCTCTGCAATCTCTGTTTCCTCTTTAATAACCCCTTGCCTTCCATTGTCATCTAATGGTCCAATGGCCTTCCTAGTTGGGTTCTTACTTCTAATGTACTTAAAGAAGTCTTTGTTATTTCTCTGAGTATTTTTAGCTATACGCTCCTCCAAGTCTTGCTTTGCTTTCCTAAGAACATAAGAACAGCCTTGCTGGAACAGGCCACAGCCCATCCAGTCCAGCATTCTGTCTCACACAGTGGCTCACCATTTCCTTCAGGGTATTCCCAAGGAGATGCCTTCACCTGCTTAGTATTCCCTGGAAATGGCATTGAGAGATATCCTGCCTATCTCCAACCCGGAGGTTGTCCTTAGGTACATCCATAATTATAGCCATTGATACCCTTGTCCTCCATGAACTTGTCTAATCCTTTCTTAAATCTGTCAAGACTGACAGCTGTCACCACTTCTTCTGGCAGGGAGTTCCATAGACCAGTAATCCTCTGGGTGAAAAAGTACTTTCTCTTATTTGTTTGAGAACTAGTACCCAAAAGTTTCATGGAGTGTCCCCTAGTTCTAGTGTTATGCGATAGGGAAAACAGTTTTTGCTTATCTACTTTGTCCACACCGTGCATGATTTTATAAACTTCAATCAGGTCACCTCTTAGACGTCGTCGTTCAAGAGTGAAGAGGCCCAACCGTTACAGCCTCAGATGGTAAGGAAGGTGTTCCAGTCCCCTAATCATTCTGGTTGCCCTCCTCTGCACTTTTTCCAGCTCCATAATATCCTTCTGGAGGTATGGCGACCAGAACTGTACACAGTATTCCAGATGGGGCCTCACCATAGA
This sequence comes from Bradypodion pumilum, assembly GCA_035047305.1. Taxonomy (NCBI): domain Eukaryota; kingdom Metazoa; phylum Chordata; class Lepidosauria; order Squamata; family Chamaeleonidae; genus Bradypodion; species Bradypodion pumilum. The sequence continues at coordinate 2,922,693 of JAWDJD010000003.1, forward strand.
TTTATAAAGAGGCAAAATGACACTTACTGACTTATTTTCTATACCCTTCCTAATGATCCCTAGCATTGAGTTTGCTTTTTTCACTGCTGAGGCACACTGGGTTGACACCTTCATTGAGTTGTCCACCAGGACACCAAGGTCCCTTTCCTGGTTTGTCGCAGAGAGTTCAGACCCCATCAGTTTATAAGTGTAATTGGGGTTCTTTGCCCCAACATGCATCACTCTGCACTTACTAATGTTGAAACTCATTTGCCACTGTTTTGCCCACTCCCCCAGTGTCGAGAGATCCCTCTGGAGCTCCTCACAATCTCTCACAGTTTTCACTACCCTGTATAATTTAGTGTCGTCAGCAAATTTGTCTACCTTGCTTTTTACTCCTACTTCTAGATCATTTATGAAGAGGTTGAAAAGCAGGGGTCCCAGTACTGAACCTTGGGGGACCCCACTCTTTACTTCCCTCCACTTGGAGAAGTGTCCATTTAGTGCTACCCTCTTTTTCCTGTCCCTTAGCCAGCTGCTGATCCAGGACAAGACCTGTCCCTTTATTCCATGACTGGTAACTTTATTCAAGAGCCTTTGGTGTGGGACCTTGTCAAAAGCCTTCTGAAAGTCCAGATAAACAATGTCAACTGGATCCCCCTTATCCACATGCTTGTTGACACTCTCAAAAAATTCCAACAGATTAGTGAGGCATGATTTGCCCTTGCAAAAGCCATGTTGGCTCTCCTTTAGCAGCGCCTTCTCTTCAATGTGCCTATTAATTCTATCTTTTAGGATGGTTTCCATCACTTTACCTGGGACACATGTCAAACTGACAGGTCGGTAATTTCCTGGATCACCCCTGGATCCTTTTTTGAAAATTGGTTTTACATTCGCTACCTTCCAGTCATCAGGCACAAAGCCTGATTTGAGGGAAAGATTATATATTTTGGCTAGGAGATCAGCAATTTCATCTTTAAGTTCCCTGAGAACTCGTGGATGGATGCCATCTGGTCCTGGTGATTTGTTAGTGTTTAGTTTAACAAGACATGCAAGGACCTCCTCCCTGGTTATTTCTATCTGGCTTAATTCTTCGGTTTCCCTCCCTACGAAGATAGGCTCTGTTTTGGGCATGTGGTCTCTGTCTTCTTCAGTGAATGCTGAAGCAAAGAATTCATTGAGTCTCTCTGCAATCTCTGTTTCCTCTTTAATAACCCCTTGCCTTCCATTGTCATCTAATGGTCCAATGGCCTTCCTAGTTGGGTTCTTACTTCTAATGTACTTAAAGAAGTCTTTGTTATTTCTCTGAGTATTATTAGCTATACGCTCCTCAAAGTCTTGCTTTGCTTTCCTGATTGTTGCCTTGCATTTGTTCTGCCAGAATTTATGTTTCTGCCTGCTGTCCTCATTCGGACAAGCCTTCCATCTTCTAAATGAGCTTTTCTTGCTCTTGATCACTTCCCGAATAGTTCCTGTAAGCCACATCGGAGTCCTCTTGGACCTGGCAGTGCCCTTTTTCTTTTTGGGTATGCATTCCAATTGGGCCTGTGTTATTGTTTTTGTAAACAGCCTCCATGCCACTTGGAGTGTTTGGACTCTCTCAATTTTCCCTTTCAGTTTCTTTTTTACTAGTTTCCTGATCTTTGGGAAATTTCCTTTTTGAAAATTTAAGGTCTCTGTGTTAGATTTTATCAGTGACTTGCAGTCTATGATCAAGTTAAACATAATTGAGTTGTGGTCACTGTTCCCTATTGGATCAGTCACATTAACATCTTTCACCAGATCCTGAGTATTACTCAGGATCAAGTCAACGATTCTTGTACCTCTAGTTGGGTCTTCAACCATCTGTCCCAGGGAACAATCATTGAGCATATCTAGGAACTTTATCTCTTTATCATGTGCTGAACAACAGTTCACCCAGTCTATGTGAGGGTAATTGAAGTCCCCCATTATAACCAGGCTTCCCTTCTTGGATGCCTCCTTTACAACATTCTCCAACTGCCAGTCTCCCCCAAGAGTTTGGGTCGGAGGCTGATAGTATATGCCTACTGTTAGACCATCCTTGTGGCCTGGTACTCTTACCCACAGAGCTTCTAATGGTGACTTTAAATCACCTAGATATTCCAATTCATACGATTTTATCACTTCTTTGACATACAAGGCTACACCACTGTTATGTATGTATGTGTGCATGTTCGTTATACTGTAAAGGCAAGAATGTAACCACTCCAAATACAAACGATCTCAGCTGTAAAGGAACGCGAGCAGACAGCCCATAGAGGGCAGCTGCGAGCGTTCAGTCTCACATGGTTCACATTGCTCAATCACGGACAGCCGCGGGAAAACCTTCCCCGCATTCAGCAGCAGGAAAGGAGGCGTGCCTGGGCGAGGCCACGCCGGTAGCAGCCAATGAGCTACCGTGCTACAAGATTCAAATGTAGAGAGCTACTGTATATATTGAGATGTATCACCGCCATTACCTCATGCTTCACTGGAACCTCATGCAATAAACCTGTGTTAAACCTACCCTTCGGTTGTTCGGTCGTCTTTGGTCCCATACACTAAATTGGCGACGAAGGTGGGATATGGCTGCCCACGGGACCAAGACATGCGCCGGCTACGAGATTAGGAAGCCGGGAGACTTGGAGCTGTTTGAGATAGACTTCAACGCAGCGCTGGTGGAGCTCGAAGTCTCAGATGAGGCCAAGAAGAGGGCCATTTTCGTCCGCATGCTCGGACACGAGACCAAGAGGACCTTGGTGGACCTGATCGCGCCGAGGAAGGTGAACGACCTCAAAGCTACAGAGCTCCTGGCGGCGCTGCGCGCCCATCTCCGGCCAGCAATAGCGATGTTCCCCGCTCGGAGCGCGTTCTGGAGGCGAGTCCAGGCGCCCGGGGAATCGGTCGATGAGTTCGCCGCGGCCCTGTGGTTGGCCGCCGGCCCATGCAAGTGGGAACTCCCCGACGTCACCCTCCGGGACTGCCTGCTCTGCGGTCTGAGGGACACAGAGACTCAGCGCGCGCTGATGAAAAGGGAGCCGCCTCCCACGTGGCAACAAGTCCTCGACACGGCACAGGCCGCGGAGGCCACGACTGCCGGGGTGCACGAGCTTCAGGACTGGCGCCCGAAGCCCGCCAAGGCAGAGAGCTCGGTGCGCGCGGCCCGGCGAGTTTCGAACTCGTCTGCGGAGAGCGGCGACGACGAGGACGTCCGGAGGGTCCAGAGAGAGGGCCGGCGTTGCGACGGCTGCGGCGCCGCCCACGCCCGCGCCAAATGCCCATTCCGCAAGGCCGAGTGCCACAACTGCGGCCGGCGCGGGCACATCGCCAAGGTCTGCCGGAAACGGCGCGAGGCCACCAGGAGTTCTCCAGACTGCTCGGCGAGGCAGGGCCGCACCACGAGGCCAAAGGACGGCACCCGGACCACGAGGACGCGGGACGGAGTAGGGCGCATCTCCGACGACAGCGAGGACGACGCTCCGGTTTGCAGCGTTTCCATGGAGCACCCCCGTTACTTCGTTGAGGTAGTAATACAAGGGGCCCCTGTTAGAATGGAGGTGGACTCGGGTTCTTCATACTCTATTATTTCCCAGGGGGAGTTCATGAAAATCGCCCCCCGCGTGCGGCCCAAGCTCAAAGCGTTGAGGGCCACACTGAAGGACGTGCAAGGGAACCGCATCCCAGTGTTGGGGGTTGGGAAGTTCCAGGTCCATTTTAAAAAGCACACCGCAACGCTTCCCCTAGTCGTCCTCAAGGGAGGTAAATGCAGCCTCCTCGGGACTCAATGGTTCCAGCCCCTGGGGTTGTTCATTGGGGGGGTGCACGCCGTGGGAGCACACGCCGCTGGGACTGATCCAATACAGAGCGTGTGCGACGCGCACCCCAAGGTTTTTAAAAAGGGGCTCGGAAAATTCAAGGGCCCCCCAGTGACTTTCGACCTGGACCCTGGAGTACGTCCAATCAGACTTAAACCGCGCAGAGTGCCTTTCGCACTAAAGGACAAAATTGAGGCGGAGTTGGACAAATTGGTGGGCCAGGGGATTCTTGTTCCTGTTGATTCTGCGGAGTGGGAAACTCCAATTGTAACAGCGCTCAAGGCCAACGGGGAGGTCCGCATATGCGCTGATTACAAGTGCACCATCAATAAGGCGATCCGCCCTAATGCGTATCCGGTGCCGGTAGTCAGCCACTTGTTGGCCAGGTTACACGGGGGGAGGTGTTTCGCTAAACTCGACCTGGCCCAAGCCTACCAGCAACTCCCGGTGACCCCCGCCGCAGCTGCTGCGCAGACCATAGTCACCCACAAAGGGGCGTTCCAGGTATCGCGCCTCCAATTCAGCGTGAATTCGGCGCCCGGGATCTTCCAGTCACTTGTGGAACGCCTCCTGAAGGGGTTAGAGGGGGTGTTACCCTACTTTGATGACGTATTGATCACAGGGGGGAGCCGGGCCGAATTAGCAACAAGGTTGGGAAAGGTCCTGACAATATTCGAAAAGGCGGGGTTGCGGTTGCGGAAAGACAAATGCGTCTTCTTCGCTACAGAGGTTGAGTTCCTAGGGTTCCGTGTCACTCCCGAGGGAATAAGGCCAGCCCAATCCAAGGTAGCCGCCATCAAGAAGGCCCCTCGCCCCACCTCCAAGCCAGAGTTGCAGTCGTTCCTCGGACTGCTCAACTTCTACCACTCCTTCCTTCCGCGGAAGGCAGCCGTGGCAGAACCGCTACACAAATTGTTAAAAAAGGACGAGGCATGGAAGTGGGGCGACGACCAGGAGAAGGCTTTCAATGACCTGAAGCGACTCCTGGCATCAGATGCTGTACTGACCCACTTCAATCCCAAACGCCCAGTGGTCCTGATATGCGATGCATCCCCGGTGGGGGTGGGGGCGGTGTTATGCCACGTACTGGAGAACGGTAGGGAGGCCCCGATAGCATTCTACTCGAGGTCCTTGTCCCAAGCGGAGAGAAACTATGCTCAGACGGACAGGGAAGCACTAGCAATAATTGCGGGGACCAAGAAATTTCATGATTTTGTGTACGGCCGCCCCTTCACCATAGTGACTGACCATAAGCCTTTGCTAGGCATTTTCACCGCAGATAAGCCCACACCCCAAATCCTGTCCCCGAGAATGCTCAGGTGGGCCATTTTTCTCAACGCGTATCAGCACGCGTTGGTATACCGGCCCGGGAAGGAGATCAGCCATGCCGACGCCCTGTCGAGGTCCCCCATTCCCCGGGATTGCTGCCACGTGGGCGAAGTAGAGAGGGACCACCAGGTCTTAATGATAGAGGCCCTAGACTCCCCTCCAGTAGTACCGGCCGACATCGCCAAAGCGACAGGCAAGGACAAAACGCTGGCCACAGTTTGCTCCTGGGTTCAGAAAGGGTGGCCCGTGTCTTCCCCAGCAGCGGAATTCGACACATTTTTCAAAAAGAAACTAGAGTTGTCCCTAGAGAGGGGTTGCCTTTTGTGGGGACAGCGGGTAGTGATCCCCACGTCTCTCCGGCCGAGGGTGCTTAAACTGCTGCACGTCAGCCACCCGGGGATCGTCCGCTCCAAGGCACTAGCCCGCAGTTACTTTTGGTGGCCCCAGCTAGACGCCGACATCGAACACATGGTCGGCACTTGCGAAGCGTGCCAAAGCTCAAGGCCAGAAGAGGCTCGCTCGCCACCTAGGGAGTGGGACGCAGCAAGGGGGCCCTGGTCCCGGGTACACGTAGACTTTGCTGGCCCGTTCAGGGGAACGCTTTTCCTCCTTATGGTGGACGCGTTCTCCAAGTGGTTGGAGGTCATTCCAGTCTCGAGCACCTCCTCGGCCACAACAATTAAACAGTTACGGAGGGTCTTTTCCACGTTCGGTTTACCCGACACCCTCGTCAGCGATAACGCTAGCTGTTTCACGTCCGCCGAGTTCGGGGCATTCATGGAGCGCAACGCCATTCGGCACGTCACCTCTGCCCCCTTTCACCCGGCCACCAACGGCCAAGTAGAGCGCCTCGTGCGCACCACGAAAGACGCGCTGCTGCGCATGGGCCCCGGAGACCTCGACCTGAAATTGTGCCAATTCCTGCTAAGATACAGGGTCACCCCATTAGCGTCAGGGTACTCCCCCGCAGAGCTGTTGATGCGCAGGAAGCTGGCCACGGGAATCTCCAAGCTAGACCCCACGAGAGTAGAGGACAAAGGGCGGAACATAGGGGTGGAACCCACAAAGAGTTTCAGCGTAGGCGCCCCGGTGCATTGCAGGAACTACGCCAGCGCGGGGCCAGCCTGGGTGCCGGGCACCGTAATAGAACAAACCGGCCCCGTCTCATACCGCGTAGAGACCAGTACAGGTTTCCTGTGGAGGCGACACGTGGACCAACTCAGGCGCAGGGTCCCCAGAGAGCAAGACGGAGACGAGAATAGCATCGAATCAGCGTTAGGGTACTCCCCCACCCGCTTAGCCCAAGGGGGAGGAAAAGGGGAGCATGGGTCCCCACCAAGGGGGGAGGAAAGGGAATCGATCCACAGAGATCTTTTGCGGGAGTCCCCGGCAGGAAGGAAGAGCCCCGACCACACACATACCCCGCGGAAGTTTCCCCGAAACACAGATGCCCATAGAAGTTTAGACGTTGATTTACAGTACCAGGGGGAGTTAGCGGAGTGGTCCCCCACCCGTCCTAGCGAAAAGAGGGGTTTCAGTTCAGCCCCTGGTACTTCCAGTCCCAGTAGCCCCTGTGAGTTAGAATGCAATATAGCGCCAATTTCCCGGAGACCGACACCCCCAAGACGGGAGGCAACAGCGAGTCCGCCCACCACAGTCGCAAGGTCCCCCGAGCAGGGATCAGAAGGTAGCCGAACCACAAGGGCGACCTCATCGGTTCCGCGGTTCACAATAGGAGGGTCCCCGGGGTCCGAGAGCAACAGGCAGGGGTTCACCTCCCAACTGTTCATTCCATTCCCATCCCCGAGCGCAAGGCAGGCACGGACGCCCCACAGAGCCACTAACGAATCCCCGTTTCCCGTTGCAGGACAAGCACCCGCGGAGTCAGGGATCACAGGCTCTCCAGTACTAGGGCAGACGCAAGCACGCCCCAAGCGAACGTGCGGCAAGCCACAATGGTTGCGGGACTTCGTCCCATCCTAGGGGGGAGGGATGTTATGTATGTATGTGTGCATGTTCATTATACTGTAAAGGCAAGAATGTAACCACTCCAAATACAAACGATCTCAGCTGTAAAGGAACGCGAGCAGACAGCCCATAGAGGGCAGCTGCGAGCGTTCAGTCTCACATGGTTCACATTGCTCAATCACGGACAGCCGCGGGAAAACCTTCCCCGCATTCAGCAGCAGGAAAGGAGGCGTGCCTGGGCGAGGCCACGCCGGTAGCAGCCAATGAGCTACCGTGCTACAAGATTCAAATGTAGAGAGCTACTGTATATATTGAGATGTATCACCGCCATTACCTCATGCTTCACTGGAACCTCATGCAATAAACCTGTGTTAAACCTACCCTTCGGTTGTTCGGTCGTCTTTGGTCCCATACACTAAAACCACCTCCCGTTTGCCCCTTCCTATCCTTCCTGTACAGTTTGTAGCCTGGGATAACTGTATCCCATTGGTTATCATCTGTCCACCAGGTTTCAGTGATACCAATAATATCAATATTCTTATCTATTGCTAAGTATTCCAGCTCCCCTATTTTGTTCCGGAGGCTTCTGGCATTTGTATACAAGCATTTATATATGCTTTCCTGATACAGTCTTTTGAGTCCAGTTGCATTGTTAGACTGCCTCTTGCATCCTTCTGCTAGAGTGCTGGTGACTAGCTCCTTGCTCTGCTTAGTAATTTTTGCATCCTCCTCACTACTCAAGTACACACTTTCCCGAACCGGATGCTGCCCAGCTCCTGTCGGCTTTCCCCCAGTTATCAGTTTAAAAGCTGCTCTGCAGCCTTTTTGATGTTGAGTGCCAGCAATCTGGTCCCATCATGGTTCAAATGCAACCCATCCCTCCTGAACAGATTTGGCTTGTCCCAAAATGTTCTCCAGTTCCTGACAAATCTGAAGCCCTCCTCTCGACACCACCGCCTCATCCACGCATTGAGGCTTCTGAGCTCTGCCTGCCTGGTAGGTCCTGCGCGAGGGACAGGCAGCACTTCTGAAAATGCTACCTTGAAAGTCCGGGACTTCAATCTTCTTCCTAACAACCTGAATTTGGGTTCCAGGACAGACCGCTTGGCCTTCCCAACATCATTGGTACCAACGTGTACCATGACCACTGGCTCCTTCCCAGTTCATTCTAACAAGCTATCTAGATTTCTCGTGATGTCTGCAACTTTTGCACATGGCCATTTTAATCTTGGTGCCACTCTTGGGAGCTGTTTGGTTATACCAGGGGTTCTCAACCTATGGCCAGTAGGCCAGATCTGGCCTGTGGCACCAAATAATCTGGCCCTTGCTCCACTGCCGCAATCAGCCGCAGACCCATTTACGACCATCATAAATGTGTTCACTACAGCTGTGGGCTCATTTACGGCTGTTGAAAATGCATTTATGGCAGCTGTAAATGAGTTTGCAGCCGATTCTGGTGGCAGTGGCAGCTGGAGCACCAGTCGGGTCCACCAACTGTTTGAGGGAGCATGACCTGGCCCCCAGCTTGAAAAGGTTGAGAAACTCTGGGTTACATCCAGTAAGCAGAGAATCTGTAAGAAACAGAAAGAGAGAGAGATGAAGAGAGGAAAGGAGCTTCTGTTCTTTGTGATCAGAAATTGGGCTCTTATCGCAGCCTTGATTTCAGGGAGAGCTTTTCAAGGCTAGCGTGCAGGGAAATGGGAAAGCTAACTCTTAGTAGCAGTTCTCTATCTTTGTATTTATATCGGGCTTTGTATTTTATTTTAGCAGTTTCAGGACCTTGCCTTTTAGAATTGCTTTCCTTTATGCTTTGAATTGGCATACGAAAGAAGAATTTGCAAGACTAAGATGTCCTGAGGCATAGAATATTTCCCAGGTTGTTTGGATTAAAAAGATATCGCAGAACCTGCTTTTCTGCACACTGATCTGGCTTCACCACATTCTGGGTGAACAGTCAGGGGCCAGTGATGCACTGCAAAAAAAATTACTACCCCCACCCTGGGGGTGGCTAACTCTGTGGGTGTGGCTAACTCTGTGGGCCATGGCCGGCCACACCATGGCCTGGGGTTGGGAGGTGGGCGTGGCTGGCCAAGTGGGCATGGCCTGGGGAATTTCCGCTACCAGTTCCCAGGATCGTGGGAACCTGGAGCAGTACAGGGCTCATATAGGTAAGCAAGGTTCAGTTCTGTGGTTGCTGATTATCCTGTTACCAGATTTAGCATCCTTGCAAATCCTTGCAAAGTTTATTGTGCTTTTCATATCTATTCCTTGTAGCGATGTCTGGCCGCTAGGCGGCGCTAGGTCCCGGAGGAGACTGATCAATGACAACACGAGGCAACAGGAGCGAGATCAGATCAGTACTTTATTGGAAAAAGGCAACATCATTTATAGGGAAGAAAGCGCAACGGTGGCAAGCTGTCACCTGACAGGAAAATTACCTCACCCATGCACACGGGTTAATGGGGAACTCCTCAAAGGGGAGTTAATTAACTGGGGCAAACATGGGTTTAGGAACCTCATTGTCTGGGGGATTAGGCAGGGACAAACATGGCTTATTTGCGCCAGGGATTTCCCGAGCCGGGAGATGAGCTATGCACTTAATGTTTGACCGGAGTCAGCTATCTGCTTACTTGGCAGAGTCGTAGGTCAGGTCACAGTAATTGGGTGAATCAAACCCTATATTTTATTCACCCCCCTTAATTTGGCGGCCGCAGAGCCCACGGGCTGGGAGCGTCTCTCACCGCGGTGGCCTCTGGCGGGCCGTTCCATACCCTGCGGGGCATGGGGAAACCGCATCTCCCCTTTATTTTCTATTTAAGGACCTGACTAGCGACCTTGCGCAAGAGCGGCATCAGCTGTTGAGCGGGTATGACGTCACGGAATTTCTCTCTGGGGCGGCACTTGGAGATCAGCGAGGGAATGCACTGAGCAAAACAGCAAAGCGTAATGCCTAGTATGGCTATCCCCACCACTACCTTAAGCACCGTTTGCAGCCACCCCCAGGGGATCCACGACCACATCCAGTTCCACAGGGAACCCCACCAAGCTCCCCATGCGGAACCCTCAGTAATACCCTGGACTATGGTGTGGAGGTTCGTGATCTGGCTTTGGATCTTACGGGAGTTATCAGTAAGATTGAAGCAACACATTCCATGAAAAGATTCGCAACCCAGGCGGTGCAGCAAGAGGAGGTAGTCGATAGCCGCTCGATTGTCAAAAACTGCATGGTGAAGTTCTGCCTGCTCCTGATTGAGGAGCGCTATCGCTGTGGAGGTATGGTTAATGGCTTTGGCCAAACCGCAAGCCAAGCGGCCAATCCTCCGTGCATTGCCGACGGCCAAGCCTGGCACGCCGACAAGGCTGACTGCTAGTGATACATACTCAGCGGGACTCATTACCCTAAAGCTGCTGTCACAAGAGCTGTCTAACTGGGTTGTGCGTGTGTGCCGTATGAGTGGGGAAACATGAGGAACATTAGAAACATTTGTGCTTGGGGCAATCATGTCCTTAGTAGGAAGTAACAGTGTCAAACGACTGATACAACATATTAAGTCCGACAGATTCGCAGGAATATAGTTCCATGTGAACTGGTTGCAGGTGAAAAACCACCCTGAAGGTAGGGTGACGTGAGCGTACAGCGAAATGAGTGTCTCTGGTTTATTACAAGTCCAGTTGCCGGGGTCAAGGCAGCGGCGCCGAGTCTGACCGCCTGAGGTGCAGCCGGTCATTCGGGTGCAAGCAGCGTCCGGGCTGACCGCCACTCGAGGGGTATGAAGGGTGGCGGCGTCAGCCGGCAAGGTTGATGCAAGTCGCAATCCCCCCCAGCGTGCATATGCTGAGAAGGTGGTAGGAGTGTGTGGGCCAAAGAACGCCTTCAACAACCAGTCGCCATCCTTGGTGCGCGCGTCCAGAGTGTGGCACACGGGGATGAGACAGGTGCTGAGGATAGATGCAGAACCAATGTCCTGCTGTAGGCAAAAATCGGACTGGTTGACGAGACCCGCCAACCTTTCCCACAAGTTGTACTGCATTCGTGCGGAAAGATCTTCACCAGGCGGCAGACCGTCGGCCTGGATTGGAGTAGCCTGAACGCCTCCCCCCAACAGCAGGGAGAGGGCCAGGATGACGGTGATCGCCGCTTTGTTGGCATGAATCAGGGCAAAAACTGCAGCTGTGAGGTTCTCCGGTGTCGGCTCTTTCTCCTCGCGCTGAACGGCGTCCTGGGCGTCACTGCAAAGAGTCTTGACCATCCCCCAGGTGATCTTGGGCATCGGCGGCCGTTTCCTCCGGCGGGTCCTCTCGGTCAGGGTGAGGTCCTCCATCTCCGGGATCGGGCTCGGGCCGGCCTGGTTCCACGCCATGCGGTTCCAAGTGGGGCTTGACACACCGGGCTGGAATCCAAACGACACCTGTAGGAGACATAACTGCAGCATACCCTCTTCCCCAGGTTATGAGCGGCACCGGGCCCCTCCAAGAAGGGTCTGGTGGCACTCGGTACCGGACCATAGGTCGCGGGAGAGCTTCCGAACGGCGGAAATGCTTCTCCTGCGGCGTACAATCCGAAAAAACATTAAGGTGATTGTAAGTGAACAATACCTTGTTGAGACACATCTGTGCTTCTCCCTGTGACTTGGGGAGGGCTGGTGGCTCCCCCCTTTCTGTTTGTTTGTCAATATAGGACTTTAGCGTCCGATTGACCCGCTCTACAATCGCTTGCCCTTGCGGATTGTAGGGAATTCCAAATGTGTGCTTGATGTCCCAAGTAGCCATGAAGGCGGCCAACTGCCTGGAACTGTAGGCCGGCGTGTTGTCCGTCTTCACGTGCCGCGGCTTGCCCATCGCCGCAATGCAGGAAAGGAGGTGCTGCTCCACGTGGGAAGCAGCCTCCCCTTTCTGCGCCGTTGCCCAAACGAACTGAGAAAAAGTGTCAATGCAGACGTGCATGTATTGCCATCTGCCGAACTGCGGCACATGCGTGACGTCCATCTGCCATACCTGATTAGCCTCTGTCCCTCGTGGGTTGACCCCCCACGAGGGCCCCCCCGGCGCTCCTGCGCAATGCTGGCAAGAGCGGACTATGCCTTGGGCTTGAGAAAGCGGCAGATTGAACTGTCTAGCGAGTGCCTTGGCATTCTGGTGAAAAAAGGCATGACTTTGAATTGGAGTAGTAAAAACTCCCAAAACTGAACGTTGCTGAATTTCCTTTGCCGCCGCATCCGCTCTGCTATTGCCCGCGGAAATCGGACCCGGTAGGTCTTGGTGACTTCGGATGTGGGCAATATAGAGCGGCTCTGTGCGGTTCCGCAAATGGAATTGAGCAGTGACAAACAGACTAAGCAAATTTCTGTCTATCGCGGGAGTGATGTAAGCTCCCGGTAGACTGTGAAGCAAATTCCTTACATACAGACTGTCAGTGATGATATTTAACCGTTCCTTGGCGAAGGTGCGCAAGGCAAGGTTCACGGCTGCTAACTCTGCCCGCTGCGCGGACTTCTGTGGAAGAGTTAGCAGCGTGTGCCAAGCTTCGCCCTCCTGCCAAGTCAGGACACCATATGTGCGTCCCCCATTGGTAAAAACTGTCTTGGCCCCCTGAAGCGGGACCAGCGAAAGCAACTCGAACAAACTGACTGTTCCGGTCTGAAGTGAGACAAGTCTAGGGTCTTTGGTCAAATGGTATGCCAAGCTTCCAGTGAATCCTTCCAAGGCTATCGGAAGCGAGTCACCTAGCTGCATCAACTGATGGATTTGTTCCTTGGTGAACGGGACTGTGATCTTAGCTAAATCGTGCCCAGAAATGTCCCTTGCTCTCAGCCTGCCGCGGTAGATCACCGCGGAGACCAGTTCTTGGGGCGGAACAATGTTCCAAGAAGAGGTGTTCGGCAAGTATACCCACTCCACAATTTTCGCTCCCTTCTCTGAGTCTGCTCCTAGCGCCCCAGTGAACATGGATCCTGATCGTACGATGTACAAATTCAGGATCGGGGCATATGGCCCTTGGGCGATTCTATCCACCCACCTCTGGCTGAGAACTTGGTTCACCTTCTCGAGCGCCAAGCGCGCGTCTCGAGAGATTTTTATCCGGTCTGCCGGCTGCTTACCTAGGGTTAGCAGCGAGAAGAGCGGTTTTAGAAGATCCGTATCTAAACGAAAATACGGTCTGGCCCAATTGATGTTCCCCAAAACTTGCTGCAACTCTACAAGGGTGACTGAGCCTTGTAAATTTATCTGAGGCAGGACTGGCGCTGCGAAAGAGCGGAGAAGCCGATGGCCCAAGTATGAGAAGGGCTCGGTTCTCTGCACTTTCTCAGGGGCAATGAGTAAACCTTTGTCCCCCAGGCTGGCCTGGAGGTCAGAAAACATTTCGCTGCCAAGCTGCGGCAACGCTACTAAAATATCATCCATGAAGTGACACACAATAGCTTTAGGGTAAAGGCTTCGGAACTTGCCAGTGCGTCGTGAACATAAATTTGGCACAGGGTGGGCGAATTGAGCATGCCCTGTGGCAAAAATTTCCACGCGTAACGCTGCGTGGGCTCACCGTGGTTCACGACCGGCACCGTAAAGGCGAACCTTTCCCGGTCCCTGGGGTCTAAGGGGATTGTATAAAAGCAATCCTTGAGATCTACAACTAGAATCTCCCACCCCTCGGGAATCATGTTCGGATTCGGGATGCCGCATTGAAGCGGACCCATCGGCTGAATGCATTTGTTGATCTCTCTGAGATCGTGGAGGAGTCGCCACTTCCCCGACTTCTTCTTAATCACAAAAATTGGCGAATTCCAGGGGCTTGTGGACTGTTCTATGTGTCCTGCGTCTAGCTGTTCCTTAACTAGCTGCTTGAGGGCAACTAATTTCTCTCCCACTACCGGCCATTGTTCTACCCATACCGGAGGTCGGTGAGCTATTTAAGTGGCAACGCCATTACCCGAAGGTAAGCGTAGCACCGTACTGCTGGAGAATGTCTCGCCCCCAAAGATTGACGTGCACGTCAAGAATGTGCGGCCGAATTACCGCCGTGCCGTCAGCCCTTGGGATTGTGACTTCTACCCACTCTCGGCTCCTGAACGCTTCCTGAACGCCTCCTACCCCCCACACATCGGAGACCGGCTCAATGGCCCACTCTCTTGGCCACTGGCTCCTGCTTATCACTGACACATCCGCTCCGGTATCGAGTAACCCTGAGAACACCCTTTTGTTCAAAAATACCTCGATAACGGGGCGCTGCTTCCACTCAATGTTGGTCTCCACTGTCACTAAGACCTGGTATCCTTGCACTGCCTCACTCGCGCTCGAGCGGTCTGCTGAACCGGACTCTGAGCTGTCCCTGAGCCTTCCCTGGCTGCTTGCTGGCGAGTGACAAGGAACCATGATCAGTTGCGCTAACGTGTCTCCCTTGTGGATTGTTTGGGGCAGGTGCGTCCAAAGCTGGACCTGGAGAATGCCGGAAAAATTCGAGTCAATGACTCCTGGAATTATGAAAATTCCGCGTGCTCCAGCTACACTACGGGGCAAAACTAAACCTATAAAGCCTCTGGGCAGGGGTCCCATGTACTGGTGTCGACTAGATAGACTGTGCCTGGCAGGTCGCATGTAACGTCCGCCTGGCAAGTCAATTCTAGCCCCGTGCTGCCCTTGGGGCTGGCCTGTGCCCTCGCAGTGCCTGGAAGGTGCCTGGAATCTAGTCTAAATCTGGGGAGTTCTGGATCTGGGTGAAGGAAGCCTCTGTGGACTGGGGCCAGAGACGTGCCCGGATTCCGGTTTCCCGAACTCGGACAATACCTGGCCCAATGATAGCCCTTCTTGCACTTCGGGCAGAGGGTGTTCGGAGCTTTGGGACGGCCGGACTTTTGTCCGCCTCCCTTGGATCGGCACTCCCTAGCGAAGTGACCGATCTTGCCACAAGTGTGACATGCCCCCTTGTTCTTACCATTAGGTCTTCTTCCCCCCTGCACCGCTGCCGCTAGCAGACCCATCTTGTAGGAGTCTGTGCCAACGTCGGAGCATGCTCGGATCATGTCCGTGAGAGTCAAGTCGGGACGATTGCCCAGTGACTGCAAGATTTTACGGCAGTCTAAATTGGCATTGTCCTTGGCTAACTTGATCATGAGCTCTTGTTGGGCTTGCTCATTATCAATCTGCCTGGTGATTGCTTCTTCCAAGTGATTGATGAAGTCCATGTAGGGCTCTTGGGCTCCCTGCTTAATGGCGGTGTAATTTTTGGCCGTTTTGCCAGATGCTGGGGCCTTGAAGTATGCCCTATAGGCAGCCTCGGCTGACATCTCTAGGGTGGCGAGAGGCAAGTTAATTTGAGCGTTGATGGACTCAAAGGCACCTGAACCATACAACTGGTCAGGGATTACCGCGCCTCCCATCCTGGCAGCCCGAGCTTGCGCCTCTAGGCGGAACTCACTGTCCCAAATCATGTACTGGCTGGGGGTAAGCATCATCCTCATGACGGCTTTCCAATCGTGAGGAATCCACATGGTGGTTTCGCACACTTGCTGAAGCGTGCCCCTCGTAAAACGACTTTGGAGCCCTGTCTCTGAGATTGCTTTCCGTAAAGCCATGAGAAGCTTGTACGGGACTGGGGAGTGTACTATCTGCTGTGCGCCCGTGAGCGCGTCCATCTCCAAGCGGATGGGACAAATCTGTCTAAGTTCAGCTAGCTGTTCCACTGACAATTCCCCCTTCTTAAGTTCTATCTCAGCTGTGCGCTGAAGGGCACTCTTCACGACTAGGGAACCTGGGGCTGTCAGAGAAGCGCCAGCGCCTCTCATTCCTTGCGTTCCCTCGGTGACGTCTGCAGCTGTCACCGCGGGAAGGCTCCCTGCGCTACTCTGCTGATAGCTAATTGACGGATAGAGTGCCGTGGGCGCAGTCGGCTCGACTGGCTTGCCTGATGGCTCAACTAACGGGGGTTCTTTGGCCTCTACCCGGACTGGCTCGATCTGCTCTAAGAGTCTCCTACATTTCCGCCATGTGCGGACTATCCCTCCTGGAGCTTTCGGGGTTTGCTGAATGCAGTCTCCTATCTGATCCCAGAGCTGCAGGGTTAACGTACCTACTTCTGGGTAAAGTAGGCAGTGTTCCCTGAGGTACGCCAAAAGTCTCGCTAGCTCCCTGCTGTGAAATCGTAACTTAAAAACCCTGACCAGGATTATGAAGTCTTGCTCCCGAGTTCTTTGGCTAGCGGACGGACTTGGTCTATGAGAACAAGTCCCCATATTACCTGCGATGGTCCTCTGAAGTTTCCTCCTCGGGACGAAGATCGACGCGTCTTTGCAGGCAACAGGTTCGGGCGACGGGTGTCTGGGGTAGACCTCGGAGCGTGGACCTTCTGCCACGGGCCCTTCTATCGGCCTCTGCGATGTCAGGGGCTCACAGCCTGCCCTGAGCGGAACGCGTTTCCCTCTATGGCAACCCTCTCGAAAGCGGGGAGGAAGCGGTAGGAATGTCTCTCTGGAATGCCTCGCGGCGGGCCGTTCTCTGTCCGGCTGGCTGCCGACCAGAGCGCCGCGCTATCCTCCGGGCTGGCGGGTCGCGGTTCAAGCGCAGAACCAGACCGCGTGGATCGCTACTCACGAGTAGACCTCTCCGGGGTCTCTTACTCACGAGTAAATCACGTCGGGGTCACCAGCTGTAGCGATGTCTGGCCGCTAGGCGGCGCTAGGTCCCGGAGGAGACTGATCAATGACAACACGAGGCAACAGGAGCGAGATCAGATCAGTACTTTATTGGAAAAAGGCAACATCATTTATAGGGAAGAAAGCGCAACGGTGGCAAGCTGTCACCTGACAGGAAAATTACCTCACCCATGCACACGGGTTAATGGGGAACTCCTCAAAGGGGAGTTAATTAACTGGGGCAAACATGGGTTTAGGAACCTCATTGTCTGGGGGATTAGGCAGGGACAAACATGGCTTATTTGCGCCAGGGATTTCCCGAGCCGGGAGATGAGCTATGCACTTAATGTTTGACCGGAGTCAGCTATCTGCTTACTTGGCAGAGTCGTAGGTCAGGTCACAGTAATTGGGTGAATCAAACCCTATATTTTATTCACCCCCCTTAATTTGGCGGCCGCAGAGCCCACGGGCTGGGAGCGTCTCTCACCGCGGTGGCCTCTGGCGGGCCGTTCCATGCCCTGCGGGGCATGGGGAAACCGCAATTCCTCTAGAATTCAAGGGAACGGTGAACCAGAAATAGTCATAACTATGGCATTTGCCTGATGCAAAAGGGAAAACATTTTGTTTGCTTTGGTTTTGAAGGAGCCACTCATTAATGAATGTATGGAGGGATCATGGAATTGAAGTGGCTGGTTGTTACATCAGGCATGCCATGTGCCAGGTGTGACCTAGCATAGTGATGGCGAACCTTGGCTCTCCAGGTGTTCTTGGACTTCAGTTCCCAGAAGCCCAATTGTCTGTGAAGCCATACAAATGAGTTTACTGTACGTACGTGCAGTAAACCCATTCGTATGGATTCACAGGGGCTTGGGCTTCTGGGAATTGAAGTCCAAGAACACCTGGAGTGCCAGGGTTCGCCATCACTAACCTAGCACATAGTTCTACTTTCATGTCATATCAAAGTTTGCCCAGATCAAACTTTGGACTTCCAAAATGAAGCCACTTTTTTTTTGGCTTTGTCTTTGGCCAAAATTAAGCCCTCATCGGTTCAAAAGGCCTTGAGCTGAAATCTCTGAGATGCGGAAGGCAAATGGAAGGCCACTGCATTATATTGTCCCAGGACAATTTTCATGGCTGATTGCCATGATGACAGCCAATATTTGGAATTGAAAATGGCACTTGAAGAAGAATATAAAACATTGTACAAATCTAGGTGGTGTATTAGGCTAACAAAAATACAACAACCCAATACTGGGGGGAAATAATACTTTGGACAGGAACTCCCATCTTCCCCCCCATCAAGATGCCCATGTTGGCTGGCAAATTCTGGGACCAGCAGTCCACAAAAGTGACCTTTAGCAGCAATGAACAAAACCATAAAATTCATTATGTGCTGTCTGCGTGGACAGAATTAAATTGAGAAACTCTCACTGGAAGAGAAGCAACTTCTGAAATTGGCTTCTGGGGTTGGTATTCAATCAATTTTCTAGAAAGAGATGCCATTTGTGAGACGGAGGCATTGCCAATCTCTCTGACATCTTGTTCTTCTCAGCACCTGAGCATTTTCCCTTTTTTTGCCAGGGTGATGCTGGGGTGAGTCGCATTGATCACCCTAATGGATTGAGCTGGCCACGGTTGACAAATGTCAGCTGCTCCTCTATTGTTAAGCAGTTCCCCAGCAGCACGGTAGACCCCTCCTGATCCGAGAGTATCTCCATTCCTTGGAAATTGCTGCTTGATTCTGGGTTGCTACCACTTGGAATGCTTGAGAAGCTATAAAAATGGAAGATGGTAAAAAAAAAGGGGTGGAGGAACAGAGGGTGACCATCCTGCTGTGGCCAGGAAGGACCTCAATGCAGATTGCCCAGAGCGTTGGCCACACAATGCCAGTCACAGTGATGATGTTTCCTCACATGCTGAATGCTCCTCACCAGGTCATCTCCACCATAAATGACATGAAAAGGATGGATGATACTGTCAGGGCAGGATTTGTGCCCTGGTTCTGCCTCATTCCAAAATGGA
This sequence comes from Bradypodion pumilum, assembly GCA_035047305.1. NCBI lineage: Eukaryota > Metazoa > Chordata > Lepidosauria > Squamata > Chamaeleonidae > Bradypodion > Bradypodion pumilum. The sequence goes on from JAWDJD010000003.1 coordinate 2,941,429, forward strand.
GATTTCCATGTGTAGGAGGACCTATAGCACATACCTTGGAGGGATTAGAATGTGAAAACATGCTAGCCTTGTGAGTTGGAAGAGTTAAAATCTAAGTGTGATGGCCACGTTATACTGTATGGTCATTGGTTGGATTCCTTTAGGAGAATGACAAAGGGGTGGACGGGGAACAAGGAGATAAAACCCAGAAGGAGGAGCCAAGATGCTCTCTTGATCTGACGCTTCTCTCTGAGGGTGAGCTGTGAATTGAGACAACATGTAGTAGCTTAAGCCAGAAGTGGGGGCCCTGGGCTTGCCCAATTAGAGAAACTCTTTGCTATAATGTGCTTTCTGAACTTTTGATAAACTTTCTTCTGTAACTTACTCTGATTCCAATATACTTTTAAATTACCCGAAGGTGACTGGAGGATTACCCAGAGGATTACTGGTCTATGGAACTCCCTGCCAGAAGAAGTGGTGACAGCTGTCAGTCTTGACAGCTTTAAGAAAGGATTAGACAAGTTCATGGAGGACAAGGGTATCAATGGCTATAATTATGGATACTTAAGGACAACCTTGGGGTTGGAGAAATAGGCAGGATATCTCTCAATGCCATTTCCAGGGAATCCTAAGCAGGTGAAGGCATCTCCTTGGGAATACCCTGAAGGAAATGGTGAGCCACTGTGTGAGACAGAATGCTGGACTGGATGGGCTTCTGTGGCCTGTTCCAGCAAGGCTGTTCTTATGTTCTTATGAGTGTTTACTTGGCTATGCGCTACCTTGTCTACACTAATCTAATATCCTGGGTTGCTATGCTAAAAGAGTGGCAGCTCAGAAGCAGGAACCAACCACTTATGGACAGTCATGAGTAAAAGCGTTTCCTGACAGATACAGACAGGAGAGAGCCTGGTTGAGAAGCTCTGATCAAATGAGGAAACCTGTATTTCAGAGGGCATCTCCCACTCTTTTTTGTTATAAAGGAGGAGAGAGATTTGGTTGAGGAAGATACAGGGTGTAGGGAGAAGTTCTCTTCTTGCAGCCTTTTGAGCCAGGGTCCAAAAGGGTTCCTAAACCAAGCCAAAGGACACTGAGGGTGTCTCTGATCAAATAAGGCTTTTCGTGTACCAGGTCCGGTTTAGCACAGGTCCCAGTTCATCAGGTTTGGAGGTGCAGCAGAAACTCAACATTAGTCTGATTAACTTCTGGAGCTGAGCTCAAACCTGATGCCTCCAGGACAGCCATGTGAGAGCCTGGAATTGCAGGCACCAGGTCTGTGCAAATATAGGTTGTGGGGTGGCATGTGTATTTACAGGTATATGCATTCTCTTGAACTTCATGAGATGTACGTCCAAGGAGAGAGATACTTCAGATCCAATGTAGCATAGAGAGAGCGTTAGGCTCAGACTCAAAAGAATTGAGCTGGAACCTCTGCTTATTGGGGGTAGGTGGTTGAGGCACCATTTGAATATCTCACTGGCTTCAAAAATCCCAGCAGGTTCACCATCAGTCATAAGCTTCATTTGTACAGGATTTGCATTGCTAAAGATAGGTAGGTTCACCTGGAACACCCTGGAGTGATGTGGACCTCCTTCTTCTTTTGTGTCCAGATCAAACTTTGGACTGCCAAAATGAAGCCACTTTCTTCGCTTTGTCATTGGCCAAAATTAAATCCTTATTGGTGCATGTTTCTGGCAGTAATTAGCAGACTGGCAAATGAGTCAGATTCTGTATCTTTCCACATCCACACAGTGTGTTGTTGTCTGCCAGCAGCCCCCACTTTAGCCTGTTGGTCTTACGTTTAGGCACTCCAACACTCAGCCTATTCAGTGTCTTCCAAGTGACGTAGGGGAGGTGGAGTTTCTCAGCCATATCCACATCCTTTAATGATGTTCCTTGCCAAGTGAGCTCCTTCCTCTACCTTCAAATTTGGTTTTGATTTTGTGTACCCTCAAGAGTGTCTGTTCTTGCCATACCATGTAACTCTGAATCACAAAGATCTTGTATTAGACCTAACTCTGTTGCAACCCTCCACCCCAATCACCCTGCCCTGACTTCTGATCTTTCCTGGATCCTCCGGGGAGCCAAATTCATTTATGTTTAGAGGCTCATCTTCTGAAGGCATTTTTTTCCTAGGTGTAGTAGCTACAATAAGTGACTGCCCATTAGAAACCCTTGATTGAAATCAGTAATGTAAAGGAGAGCTTTTGGGCAGAGAAAAGTGGCCATTTAGAATAAATGGAAATAAATACAGCTCTATAACAGAGCAGAGACCCAGCCCTGGGGATGATGTGTATCATTTGGTTGCTTTCCACAATTGATGGCCTTCAGAAGGCAGGGAGCCACAGCAGAAGAGAAGTCCTCTTGGGTTGCCCAAAGGCTGGAAAGAAATGGTAGGTTGAAAGCCTCAAGAAGAATGTGTGTTTTCTATGGAGTTCTTCAGTTGTTCAAGGATTCTACCCTGCATTATTTTAGTAATCCCTACAACTCTGGGTTGAGAAGTCATTGTTTAGGGATGGGTTAACTCCCCACTTTCTTGGCAAGAGGCTTATGTTAAATTATAAGTTATAAGTTATAGGAGAGTGAGAGGTCGAGTCCTAGGCCCCTAAAATATGGGGTGCCTCAGGGCTTGGTGCTCTCTCCTCTCCTATTTAACATCTACATGAAGCCGCTGGGTGAGATCATCCGTTCCCACGGGGTGCGGTACCACCAGTACGCGGATGACACACAGTTGTACATCTCGGCCCGTGGGGACCCCAGTGATGCCGTCAAAGTCCTTTCCAGCGGTCTGGAGGCTGTTGGGGTCTGGATGGGGGCAAATGGGCTACAGCTGAATCCTAGCAAGACTAAGTGGCTATGGATAGGGGGTCCTGAGTTATCCCGGGAGCTACCATCTTTGGTTTTGGATGGGGCTGTTTTGCCCCAGACCAACCCGGTGCGCAACTTGGGGGTCCTCCTGGATTCGCGGCTGCTGCTAGAAGAACAGGTGGCGGCTGTGGCCAGGAGGGCCTTTGTCCAACTTCGGGTGATTCGCCAGTTGCACCCGCTCCTGGACCGGGACTCTTTGCTCATGGTCACTCACGCTCTGGTGACCTCCAGACTAGACTACTGTAATACGCTCTACATGGGGCTGCCCTTGATGACCATTCGGAGGCTGCAGCTGGTCCAGAATGCCGCGGCCCGGGTGGTGATGGGGTGTGGATGTTATGCCCATGCCTCACCACTGCTTCGGGGGCTGCACTGGTTACCAGTTTGTCTCCGGGTGCAATTCAAGGTGCTGGTTTTGACCTTTAAAGCCCTACATGGTAGTGGGCCAGGGTATCTTAGAGACCGCATCGCCCTAAGGACGTCTGTCCGTCCAACCAGAGCGGACCGGAGGGGCTCTCTAATTGTGCCATCAGCCAGGGGGGCTCCCCTCTCTGGCACAAGGAGGAGGGCCTTCTCCGTGTCCGCACCGGCCCTTTGGAACCTCCTGCCTGTGGAACTGCGTCTCCAGACGGAGTTGTTGCCCTTTAGGAAGGAACTAAAGACCTGGCTGGCGGGCCAAGTTTGGGGTGCAGGTGGGGATGGGGGTACCGTTGGGTGGTTGGTATAGAGAAGTGTGCCTTCCCCCAAGGTCCCTTCGGTTCTTGTGCACCTTTTAGGGGTGGTTTTTTTAACTTTTAACTTTGTTTTATCATGTGTCTTTTATGTATTTACTGTCCGCTATGTAAACTGCCCTGAGTTGGGTTGTACCTGAGTGGGCGGTATATAAGCGTGAAAAATAAATAAATAAATATGTAGAAGCAGCACAGTAAAGTGGGGCAGGTTTCAGTCAAATCTTAAGTTAGTTTTTAGTTTAGTTTTAATCTTTGTTTGAATGCAAGTTCTCCTAAGCTTTCTCCTTGTTTAGCCAAGCTAATGAATACACTTTCACTAAATGCTTAGAACAGGGGTTCTCAACCTATGGCATGTGGTCCGGATCTGGTCTGCAATGGCAAAAAATCCAGCCCCTGCCCACACTCCAGCCGCCAGCACCAGCAGCAACAGAACTGGCCGCTGACTCATTTACGGCCGCCGTAAATGTGTTTATGACAGCTGCGGACTCATTTACGGCTATTGTAAATGTGTTTACAACAGCCGAAAATGAGTCCGGGCCGATTGTGGCAGTGGCTGGAGGACCAGTCTGGCCTTCCAACTTTTTGAGGGAGCATGACCAGGCCCCTGATTTGGAAATGTTGAGAACCCCTGGCTTAGAGAAAGAACAAAATAGAGTTTACTCATAATTAGGTCAGAGAACTATACATATGCTCAGGATTCTTAGTGAGATTGTCGTTAGAAATAAGTAAAGTTAAATTTAAGTCTTTTAGACCTGTCATGTGGCCCACAAAATGGAGGAGCTCAACTATCCATCTTTCTTCTTTGAAAGGCAAAAAACAAGAGCGAGAAGGACAGAACATGCAAAGCCTTAATACATGCAAATAGGTCAGTTGACTCCTAGAGGCCGGAAGACAGGAAACTTTCCAATTGGTTATTTAGAGACAAACAATATAAAACAACTTCCTTTAGTTTAGGCCAGTATTTCTATCTCTATGGTTATTGTGCAAGCACCCAAGTACCCACTGTATGTTGGGGTTGTACTACTGTTGTGACCCAGTCCTCATCAGACTCCAAAGATGACCTGGATCAGGAGGCACATCCTATTCCCAGCCCAGTTTTGACTGCACCTGAACCTGAGAATGTCCTGAACTAGGAATCTCAGCCTGCTTCTAGCCCAACTCTGTTTCCCCAGGCAGATGACCTGTCAGACCAGAAGTCTGAATCTGACAGTGATCAGCCCTCAGTCAAAGAAAGATTCAGAAAGGAGCTACACCTGAGATAAAAGCAAGCTAGAACTAGTTACCAGAGAAGGCTCCCAGCTGATAGCAAGCTGGGAGGCTTTTAAGCAAGCTTGTTGCAGCATTCCAGCATTGGTACAATACTTCAGTGCAAAGACCGAAACCCTGCTTGACTTCAGATACCTCTTGAGATTGCCTGCCTAGACCCTGACCTGCCTGCCATGACCCTGAATTCTCTGCCAACCCTGACGATGCCCCTGGAATCCTTTGGACTAGACACTCGCTTGAACTACCGGTAACCAGACCTTGGCTTGCTCTTTGGACTTAGCTATTTGGACTCTCCTTGAATAGACTCCCTGTGTAATGCCGCTGTGCGGCGACCGTGCCTGCTGGGGTAGGTCGGTACAACTTCAATACTCACCAGCTTATGATATGAACTGGAGAAAACCTGTTTGAACCAAAGAACCTGGAATCGCCCAGCCAACATGGCTGATCCCGTGGAGTTGGCATCCAGATGTTCTTGGACTTCAATTCCCAGAAGCCATTGATAAGCAGGTGTGTTGACTTGGGTTTCTGGGAATTGAAGTCCAAGGACATCTGGGAGCCCAAGGTTGAAAAGCCCTGCGGTAGGAGATCAAACATCTACCCTCTAGTTCTGCAAGCAAGTACCAGCCAAAGGGATCACCACCTCCTTTTCTTGCAAGCCCAATGAAAGCATCTCAGCTGACACGACGGGGAGGATGGGTATGGGAGTCAATTCAACCAGGCACCATCAAGCTAAATTGGGTCCAGAAAGCTGCTTTCTAAAAATGACACCTCCTTCTTTTTGGTCTCAAATGTTGATACATTTTTAAACCCACCATATTTCCTTGACTGATGTTGAGGCGGACAGAAAATGGGCACATCTAAAAATGGAGATGTGCAAAATTAAAATGTAATTTTCCTGGTCATAAATCAAGCCTTAGAATTAGACCCAAAGGTACAGGGCTTCCGCTATTGCCAGTTCAGTGTCTTGTATTACACGTGATGGATGGAAAAGTCTTTTTTAGTCTACTCTGCAATGCTGGAAACGGGTTCTGTTAATAGCTGATCCTTTATCTCACTCCCCACTCCATGTTCCCTCCCACCTCGCAGATAAGAAAGTATTTACAAGATATGACTCCTTGCTGAGCCATCGACCCCATTCCTGCTACTCTTAAGAATATCTCAATCAAGATCGAGGGGAAAGAGAATTGTTTTCTACTTTTCAAATGCTACTGCAGGCAGGCACACCGAGATCGTAATTTTTTTTTTAAAAAAAGCCTAAGTCCCTACAATACCAGCTTTCTTTATTTATCTGAAAATATATTACTTCTCTGAGATGCGGTTGCTGTTCAAAGCTCAATCAAACCCAGCTGCATCTTCCTGCAGTTTCTACTCTTGTCTCTTTCTAAATTAACATGTTCCAACAGACACAAAGAGATCAGTTGTGTAAAGAGTTTTGATATTATGGTCGGCAACCTATGGCCTGTGGGCTGGATCTGGCCCATGGTGCCAAAACATCCAGCCCGCGCCCTTACTCCAGCTGCCACCTCTGCCACCCGAATCAGCCACAGACTCATTTACAACAGCCGTAAATGCATTTCCGACAGCTGCGGACACGTTTATGGCAGCCGTAAATGGCGGGAGACCACCAGTCCAGCCCCCTCAACTGTCTGAGGGAGAGTGACCAGGACCCTGACTTAAAAAGTTTGGTGATGGATGGATGGACAAATAGACAGATAGATAGGTTGGAAATCAGATACAGTAGATAGATAGATTTATTGGCTTAGACTCGGTAGACAGAGTACCGGAAGAATTATGGACGGAGATGAGGGACATCATGCAGGAAGCAGCAAAGAAAACCATACCAAAAGAAAAGAAGAGTAAGAAAGCAAAGTGGTTGTCTGATGAGGCTCTTAAAATAGCAGAGGAAAGAAGGAACGCCACAGTCAAAGGAGAAAGGAAAAAATACAATCATTTGAACACAGAATTTCAAAGAAAAGCAAGGAGAGATAAGGAAAACTACCTAAAAGAACAGTGCAGAGAAATGGAGGAAAACAACAAACGAGGCAGAACCAGAGATCTTTTCAAAAAAATTGGGGAAATCAAGGGAACATTTAAAGCAAAAATGACCATGATAAGGGGCAAAGACGGAAAGGAGCTAGCTGATGCAGAAGAAGTTAAGAAAAGATGGAAAGAGTACATAGAGGAACTTTACAAAAAGGAACTCAACACTCCTGATAATCACAATGATGAAGAAATTGAACTTGAGCCAGACATCCTGGAGAGCGAAGTCATAAAGGCCCTAAAGAGCACTGCAAACAACAAAGCTAGTGGAGATGATGGTATCCCAGTTGAATTTTTCAAAGCGCTAAAAGATGATGGCGTCAAATTACTGCATTCAATATGCCAGCAGATTTGGAAAACAAAACAGTGGCCACAGGATTGGAAAAGATCAGTATACGTCCCAATCCCCCAAAAAGGCAATGCCAAAGAATGTTCAAATTATCGAACAATCGCGCTCATCCCACATGCCAGCAAGGTGATGCTCAAGATAATACAGGATAGACTTCAGCAACATGTGGAGAGAGAATTACCAGAGGTGCAGGCTGGTTTCAGAAGAGGCAGGGGGACTAGAGACCACATCGCCAACATACGCTGGATCATGGAGAAAACAAAGGAATACCAGAAACAAGTTTACTTTTGTTTTATTGACTACACTAAGGCATTTGACTGTGTGGACCACAACAAGATGTGGCAAGTAATTAAAGAGCTGGGAATACCAGAGCACCTCATATGCCTCCTGAGAAATCTGTACATGAACCAAGAAGCAACAGTTAGGACAGAACATGGAATGACAGAGTGGTTTGGAATAGGAAAAGGAGTAAGACAAGGCTGCATTTTGTCACCATGCTTATTCAACCTATACACAGAGCACATAATGCGCAGTGCAGGGATGGAGGAATCACAATATGGGATTAAAATCGCTGGGAGAAACATCAATAATCTGAGATATGCAGACGATACCACCCTAATGGCAGAAAGTGAGGAAGACCTAAAGAATCTCTTGATTGGGCTGAAGGAGGAGAGTGCAAAAGCTGGCTTGAGACTCAATATCAAGAAAACCAAGATAATGGCAACAGGCCCCATCAGTCCCTGGAAAATAGATGGGGAAGAAGTAGAAGCAGTGACAGATTTTACTTTCTTAGGATCAAAGATCACTGCAGATGGGGATTGCAGCCATGAAATAAAAAGGCGACTGATTCTTGGGAGACAAGCCATGAGAAACCTGGGGAACATAGTGAAAAGCAGAGACATTACATTGCAAACAAAAATTAGAATAGTCAAAGCAATGGTTTTCCCAGTAGTAATGTATGGATGTGAGAGCTGGACAATTAGGAAGGCTGAACGCAGAAGAATAGATGCCTTTGAAATGTGGTGTTGGAGGAGAGTTTTCAGAGTCCCCTGGACAGCGAGGAGAACAAATAGGTCAATCTTAGAAGAAATCAACCCTGACTGCTCATTGGAAGGTCAAATAGTAAAGATGAAGCTAAAGTACTTTGGACATCAAATGAGAAGGGAGGATTCACTTGAGAAGGCATTGATGTTGGGAAAGGTGGAGGGCAAAAGAAGAAGGGGGAGGCCAAGGATGAGATGGCTAGATGGTATTATAGACACAATGGGCACAGAGCTGGGAGGGTTGAAGGGGATGGTAGAGGACAGAGGCGCCTGGAGGAAAATGGTCCATGGGGTCGCAAAGGGTCGGAGTCGACTGTGCGACTGAACAACAACAAGATAGATAGATAGATAGATAGATAGATAGTTTCCTTGCTCAAAAGCCAGTCGTATCTGACTCTAGGGTTCAGTGCTCATCTCTGTTTCAAAGCCGAAGAGCCAGCGTTGTCTGCTTCTGCAGATGTTTCTGTGGTCATGTGGCAGGCATGACTGGACACCGGAGTGCACGGAACGCTGATACCTTCCCACCAAAGTAGTCCCTATTTATCTACTTGTAATTCAGCACAACGAAATTACTTTTTTTTGGAGAGCAAAAGAAAAAGCCAGCAGACCTGCCATCTGGGGTGTCTGAAAGTACTAGTCCAGAAAAAGTAACTTTTCCAAGCTTTTTTATGTATTCTTATTCTCCTTTTATGTCCTGATTAAACCCTTGACTCCCAAAATGAAGCCACTTTCATTGGCCAAACTTAAGTCCTTACGGGTGCATGTTTCAAGCAGTAATAGTTGGATAGGTTGGATAGGTTTCCCTTGCTCGAAAGCCAGTCGTATCCAACTCTAGGGTTCAGTGCTCATCTCTGTTTCAAAGCCGAAGAGCCAGCGTTGTCTGCTTCTGCATATGTTTCTGTGGTCATGTGGCAGGCATGACTGAACACCGGAGTGCACGGAATGCTGATACCTTCCCACCAAAGTAGTCCCTTGTTGTTGTTGTTGTTCAGTCGCACAGTCGCTTCCAACCCTTTGCGACCCCATGGACCATTTTCCTCCAGGCGCCTCTGTCCTCTACCATCCCCCTCAACCCTCCCAGCTCTGTGCCCATTGTGTCTATAATACCATCTAGCCATCTCATCCTTGGCCTCCCCCTTCTTCTTTTGCCCTCCACCTTTCCCAACATCAATGCCTTCTCAAGTGAATCCTCCCTTCTCATTTGATGTCCAAAATATTTAAGCTTCATCTTCACTATTTGACCTTCCAATGAGCAGTCCGGGTTGATTTCTTCTAAGATTGACCTATTTGTTCTCCTCGCTGTCCAGGGGACTCTCAAAACCCTCCTCCAACACCACATTTCAAAGGCATCTATTCTTCTGCGTTCAGCCTTCCTAGTCCCTTTTTATCTACTTGTAATTTCTTGCTTTCAGACTGCTAGGTTGGCAGGAGCTGGTACAAAGACAGGAGCTCATTCCATCCTGCAGTACTCGGGAATTGAACTGCTGGCCTTCCACCTCCCAGTCAGCGTCTTAGCCACTTGAACCACTGCAGTCCCTAGATAGCTAGATAGATAGATGGTGAAAACATTCTAAGTCACAATAGATTTTTTCCACATCACAGGTGTGACTCAGGGTGGATAAGCAATGAATTTCCTACTGTCTAAATTTTTTTTTACAGGCTCTCCTGCCCAACTGCTGAAAAGTCGTGTTGCTTCATGAATCAGACCAATTGAATTGTCAGAGCATCACCGTTGCTTACTGCCTGAGCAGAAATTAGAAAGTTGAAGAGCCTGTACCTGGGTGGTAAAAAACGACAGCTGCAGCCTCTTCAACTTTTGTGTGGATTCACAGAGACCATGAAGGAGAACTTGATAGAGCCTAGGGACAGAAATAGACATTGCAGTTAGCCCATAACAATTAGAACATTGTTATGTTTAACAAGCATATAGCAATGACACTTCTACAATGCCCCATGGCGCTTAGTACACTTTCGATTCACAAATTAATTAATATTTTCCCCCAAACATGCTAGATCTGTGATGGCAAACCTTGGCACTACAGATGTTCTTGGACTTCAATTCCCAGAAGCCCCTGTGAATCCACACAAATGGGTTTAATGCGATTCATCCACCCCATGCTGCACTCATCGCTCCTTGAGGCTCTTCCGGGTTAACCCTTCCTCCGTATTAACACATTTTACTTCCGCTTCCACGATTGACGAGGGTGGTGCGGGCTGGATGAATCGCAGTAAACCCATTCATGTGGATTCACAGGGTGCTTGGGCTTCTAGGAATTGAAGTCCAAGAACATCTGGAGTGCCAAGGTTCACCATTGCTGAATGGATCACCTGTTCCCAAATTCCTCTGACCAACAGTACAAAAGGGGTGGGATTTATGGCAACAGCAAAGGTGAGGCGGTAGGAAAATAGGAGTTGTGTTCATTTCAAAATTGGGGATGCCAGGATCAAAAATGTGGATATTTCAAACTTCAAAATGCTTGGATATATTTTGAGGTGCCCTTTTGAATTGGTGCGAAATTATATTTTGACCCTGAAACAAGGAAATCCTCTCCCCCTTTAACTTTCTCCCTTGTTATGTTTGCTTTAGTTTAGATCATGGTGAATAATAAAACTTGTTTACTCAGGACCTGGAATATGAAAAGCATTTGACAGGGCTCCCCACCCCATCTCATTAATCCTTAACAGCATCTCTGGGAAAGGAGCCATCATCATTCGAGTTGCCATGTCCTGGCCAGTTACATGAATCCAAGATGAAATCACCCTCTTTGCGTTTCCAGCTTCGAAACAGCATCTTTGAACTCCCATTTTTCAAGCCACTGGAAATTTTGGACAGGTATTATTCATGGGTAAACTCATAAAGGGCTTATAACTATCTCCCCCCTGTTTTTAAGTCATGCAGTTGAGTTTTGGACGTCAAGACTGATGTCCAAGGCACAAACACAAGCCATACTATCTATCAGGCTCATTTTCAGCACGACGAAATTACTTCAACAATAAGGTTAAACTAGAGCAGTGGTTCCCAATGTGGGGGACTTCAATTCCCAGAAGGCTAAGTCAGTCGATTGACTGATTGGTGCGCTGGGGAATTGGCTTAGGCTTCTGGGAATTGAAGTCCAAAAACCAAAGGTTGGGGAACACTGCGCTAGAGCCAAGTCTCTGCCCTTAGCAGAGGACATCCTGGCTTGGTTGAAACCTCAATGGGTCCCTGGTTGACCATCGTCAGCTGTACAGGTTGTCTTCTGATACTTTCCTTTCCTGAGCTAGTGCACAGTCTCTCCTTCACACACAAACACACACACCCCTGGGGAGGGAGATGATGTTCCCTTTGTGATGCCTCGTACTGTGGATGAAATTGGCAAACCTGTCCTCCCCTCCACAGGTACCCAAAATTTGTCACACAGCAGGGAGCAGGCACAGCAGGGGGGTGGGTTTCCACTGTAGAGTCATGCTGGGTCCCCTCTGGCTCCTAATGCGCATTATCAATGGGTTGCTAGTCCATCAAAGCAGAGTGTCCTTGTGACTCCATTGTGGGATCCCTGTTGAGAATTCGCTTGTGCTTTAAGCCTGCCTGCCAGAAAGCCCTTGCTCAGTTCACCTTACAGTTAATGTTTCTCGTTTACTCAAGTTTCCTCCACTGTAAACATATGCATGTTTAATGGGATTTTCCCCCTCTAATATCAGCATTGCAAGGTGGCATTGAAGGTGAGTGTATGCGCAGAGGAAGGCAAAGCACTGGCTGTCAATGCTGGGATCTGAACTCCAGCAGAGGAACATACCATGGTGCCTTTGGATCCTGCACCCCTTGTTTTAGGGGGTGGGTAGTTTTAACTGTTTTTAACATGTTTTTAAATTGTCATTGTGAACCGCCCTGAGTCGGCCTTGGCCGAGTGGGCGGTATATAAATTTGACAATTAAATTAAATTAAATTAAATTAAATTAAATTAAATTAAATTAAATTAAATTAAATTAAATTAAATTAAATTAAATTAAATTAAATTAAATTAAATTAAATTAAATTAAATTAAATTAAATTAAATTAAATTAAATTAAATTAAATTAAATTAAATTAAATTAAATTAAATTAAATTAAATTAAATTAAATTCCTGATGGCAATAAGGTCAAGAGTCAGAGCTCATATCTGATGGTCCTTGCTTATTTTGCTAGATCCGCACAAAAATGTTTGGGGCAGGAAATGTGGGGGATGAAAGCCCAAAAATTTCTTGACAGTTTATCCTAGAACTCCTTTTCCTAGGTGGCCTGTTGGGTTTCTATGGTGGTCTTTGTAGCACGAGGTTAGCATCCTTTCCATTTGAGTGAAGTTTAGCGCTATAGCACTTCTGCGCAGAGTTCATTTCTGTCATGGCCCCCTTGTCAGACTCAGACAACTCTAACGAAGAGCTTACCCTGCATCCCATTCCATCCATCTCAGGCTTTAAATAAGCCCAATCGCAACTGTCAGAATTCTCAGCTCCTGATCCAGCGATCTCTGACTCTCCTGACAGCTTTGAATCTGAATTTTCAACCTCACAGCATCGCAGGGAACAGCTGTGCAAAAAGCTACACCTTCATTGGAAATCAGCATGAGGTGTACTACACTGGAAATTACTAACTGCCCTTCGCCGTGATTGTGCTCTGCCTTCTTAAACTGTGCGTGGAGGCAGTTCGAATTGTTGGTTCAACAAAAAAAATCTATCTGTCTGTCTGTCTGTCTGTTTATTTGTCTGTCTGTCTGTCTGTCCGTCCATCCATCCGTCCATCTGTCTGTCTATCTATCCATGTATCCATCCATCCCTTCCTTAGATACCAAGGCACCTTTGCTGACATTAGGTACTGCTCATCTAAGAGGGAGGGTGTTTGATGCTCTGCCTCAGATTGTGTTGTTGTTGTTCAGTTGCACAGTTGATTCCGACTCTTTGCGACCCCATGGACCATTGCTCTCCAGGCACCTCTATCCTCTACCATCCTCCTCATCCCACCCCGCCCTGTGCCTACTGCATATTATATAGTGCACAAATTTCAGCAGAGTATAAATTACATAAATAACCAAGACATTGGGCTGGCTGATGTTCTAGCTCAAAGAGAAGACAAGGTCCACACCTAAACTAGAAGGTCTAAGCAGGGAGTTCTTCATCCAATTGTGCTCTAGAGAGGTTAGAACCCCATTCCTATTGCCCTGGAGGAGGAGGAGGAGGGTGGTGACTGTTGTCCAACAGGTATAGAGATCGTTAGATGTGAGGAAGGGTGCCCGAGAGAGGTAGAACCCCCTTTTTTCAGTTGTGGGTGGAAATCAGAGGCCTGGAAAGGAAGTAAGTGCTGGGGTTGTCCTCTCGTTCTTTGACCAAAAAGTCTGAGAGTGATCTTGAGATGGGAGAAAAATACATGACCAGCTGCCCAAAGCTAAAGGCTTTGTAATAACACTTTATTGCTGCTCTAATCCTCTGTGTTGCCATCCTTTATTGTCGTGGCCTTGTAGTTGTATTGAAAGGATGTTCTATGCTCCCTTGGGAATGTTGCATGGGGGGGGCAGAGAGAGAGAGAGAGCTGTTAAATAGACAATGCACAAGGGAGAGGACCTTCCAGCTGACTGAGCAAAAAGGGCTGCTCACCATGCCTAGATTAGCACTCACTGGATATTTTGGACTACAAATTCCATAGCCCCCATTCAGCCCATTTGACTGGAGGGGATTCAGGAGTTTCTAGCCCCAACAATCTTGTGGTGGTCATAATGAAAAAAAAGAGAAAAAAAGAAGTGAATAACAAAAGCACTCCATAAAAATACATTTGAAGAGGAATAAACTCACATTTAGAGGGTCATGATGGCTTAGTGGTTAAGACACTGAGCTTGTTGGCAGGTCAGCAGTTCGATACCTGAGTGCTGCATGATAGAGTGAACTCCCATCATCTGTCCTAGCTTCTGCCAACCTAGCAGTTTGAAAGCAAGAAATTGCAAGTAGATAAATAGGTACTGCTTCGGTGGGAAAGGTAACAGTATTCTGCTGGCTCCAGCATCTAGTCATGCCTGCCACATGACCATGGAAATGTCTGTAGACACAGACAGCATGGCTCTTGGGCTGTAATGAAGATGAACCTCGAACCCTAAAGTCGGACACGACTGGCTTTCGAGAAAGGGAGATCTTTACCATTGACCTAAACTCACATTTGTGTATATTTCCCAGAGTGAATAAATGCATAAATGGACAAATGAATTTCCCTATACCCGTGATGGCAAACCTTCTAGAGAGTGAGTGCCCAAACTGCAACCCAAAACCCGCTTTTTTATCGCAAAGTGCTAACAGCAACAGGGGAGGATGTAAGCGCTCCCATTGGGCTGCTGGGCATAGGGGAGGGACAAACTCTGTGCTGGGGTGACTGCAGGGTGCCCACAGAGAGGGCTCTGAGTGCCACCTCTGGCACATGTGCCATAGGTTTGCCACCACTGCCCTATACATTGAGTTTGCGTTAACACGCAATGGTGATGGGACCAGTCAGAGGGACTGTGTCATTGGATTTAATGCTAAATGGTGCTCAGGGACTGGATTTGTGTTGTTACCCCACTGGTCATTTTTCTTTATTTCAAGCAAGCATTTGGGGCACTGAGGCTTTGGGGTTGCCAAGCAAAGACTATAGATCTAGTTCTGGACATTTTGTGTTGGCAGGAGATATTTGGATCAGATCCACCTTGGCATCTTTCCAGCTGTGCAGTGCCAGACCGCGAAGGGAGGGGGACATTTGCAGCTACATTGGAAGGGGTGGGGGAGAATCCCATAAGACGGGATCCTTCAGTACTTTGGGGCCCATCAACAGCTTTTGTGACCCGTTTGTCTCCCTGCCACCGCCTCAAGCGCTGCTAACTTTCCTAGTGTTATGGCATATCACAAAACAAAAACAAAATAATAATAATAAAATAAATACAAAAACACGGCAGCCCAGCACTTTAAAGACTAACTGCTATATTTTTGCTGTGAGCTTTCGTGGATCAAGTCCACTTCTTCAGACATGGAGCAAAACTTCCAGGCATGGTTTATATACACCAGATGCAGGAGTCAAGATGTCGCAAGGCAAAAGGATCACAAAGCAACGAGGTAAAGAGTAATCAAGCAGAATGACAGACAAGCATGCATATCGATACAGCTTCCTACAGCTAGCAGCAACAATAGATTATTCAGATTAGTTTTAAATGTCTCCCTTTCAATCTCAGAAGTGTGAAGTTGCCAAGAAAAGCCAATGTGTTGCTTCATAAAACCTCAGATTAGCCCCTGCCAAAACCCCAGCACTGCAGTCACAAAGATATTCAACAAGGGGGAAGCTATGCTTCACAGATAGCAGATAAATGCAGCTACAAGCACATTAGAATCAAAGGGAAATTATTCCAATAATTCTTCATGATTGAAAAATCACAACCGCACACAAAGAAATACTTCTGTCCACCGCACCAGCCACAATAACAATTAACAATACACACACACACAAAACATTAATCTTTTTTCAGCACTTCATGCCACCCTTCTTCCAATTATGTGTTCAATATAATATATAGTTCAGGTGGAAGCAGCCAGCACCTCTCTCTCTCCTCCGAACCACATACAACTGCCATAACCTAAAAAAAAACAGAGAGAAACATGTTCTCAGCTAACATAGGGCTGGGCCCAGTGTTGGTCCTACTGGGATTTGAACCACTGAAGTGTGTGTGTGTTTTCGTGTCAGAGATTACTCTGAGTTGAAAGGATTTTTGCAGGATACGCCCGAATGAGTCTCTTTTCATATCCCCCATCATGTAGCTCTTGGGGAATCGAACCCCGTCCTTTCAGTCTCCAAGCACAGTGCTTTTACCCACTGAGCCACCAGAGAGCTGCACCATTGAAGTGAATGAGATTTTGCAATCTCGTTAGAGAGCGACATAGATTTCCCTTTTGGACTGCAGTTCCTGGACTTTCTCAAACAACATAGTCCAGAAATACAACTCTCCATGCCTCTAGTTTCGACTAATCTCTGCCTACTTGGTTTCAATGGGTGTCGTCTAGTCTGGGTGAGTGCATGCAGATGAACAATTGCTTAATGGCACTAGGCAGGATCAGATCCTGCCACTCAGCCACACTGAAGCTTTCTGTTCTATAGTGCTAAAAGATAAGATAAGATAAATTTTTATTGTCATTGTCCCCTTGCAGGAACAAAGAAATTTCTCGGTTGCTATATATCAACTCGAATAAGGCATACCCCTTTGTTGTGTATGTACAATGTTGCTGATATGTATGTACATTGTCGCTTTAAGAAAGGCATGAATGTAACCTGGCCACAATCACAATGTAACCCAGATGTTAAAGGAACGCGAGCAAGCTGCCTATAGAGGGCAGCTGCGAGTGTTCAACTCACATGGTTATCATTCCTCAAATCACCTGCAGCCGCGGGAACTCCCCGCAATAGCAAACTACTACCGATCCACCACCGAAGATGGGCGTGACCCGGATGACGTCACGCCGGTAGCGGCCAATGAGCTACCATGCAGCCAGATTCAAATGTATTGTACTACTGTATATAATGTGAGGTATCTCCGCCATTACCACATGTTCGTTCTGATCATCAACCAATAAACCTGTGTTAGTCCTTATTGCGACTCCTTCTATGTCTCCTGATAAAGACACTAAATTGGCGACGAAGGTGGGATCCATGGCAAATCCCAAGGTCAAGGCGTACCAGTTCGATGTGAGCAAGCCCGAACAATGGGAGCTCTACGAGTGCCAGTTTCGGCACGCGATGGAAGCCGCGGGCGTCGACGCCGCCGCGAAGATGCGCTCCCACTTCCTGGCCCAAGTGGGGCCGGCCACGCTGCGGATCCTGATGACCCTGGTGGCCGCCCGGAAGGTAGACGAGGTCCCCATCGACCGTATCCTGGAAAGACTGGGTGAGCATTTCCAGCCGCCCGTCTCGATCTTCCCAGCACGGGTCGCATTCCACAGGCGAGACCAGCGACCGGGCGAATCCGTGTCCGCATACGCGGCGGCCCTCAGGCTTGCGGCGGTCCACTGCCAGTGGGATGACCTGGACCAGGCCCTCCGTGACCGCATGTTGTGTGGTCTGAGGGACAAGGAGCTACAGAGGAGGCTGATGACCCGCGACCAACGCCTCACGTTCAACGAGGTACTGCGGGAGGCCCAAGCAGCCGAGGAGGCCAGGAGCGGGGTGAGGCTGTTCAAGTCCCGAGGGGCCGCGTCCGAGAGGGCCAAGTCACCAGTACAAGCGGCCCGGCGGACACCAGTGAAGGCGGCCTGGCGGGCCCCCAAGCCGCCCGCCGGCACACCAACGTCGTCCAAGGAGTCGTCCACCACAGCAGACCCCTACTCCAGCGAGGACGACGACGTCCAGAGGATCAAGAAGCGTGGTGAGAAGCGGCAGACCCGAGAACGGCAGGACCACCGTTGCGACGGTTGTGGGGCGTCCCACGACCACACGAGGTGCCCGTTTCGAAAGGCCGAGTGTCACAACTGCGGCCGAAAGGGGCACATCGCCTGAGTATGCAGGCGCGGGTGAGTCGAGGACAAGGGGAGTTCCAGCCATCCCCAAACGCACCAACGGAAGGCGGCCGGCACCAGGAAGGTCGCGGCCAGCTACAGTGAGGAAGGCGTGAACCGCGTGGGCCTGGAGCACCGGCGGTTTTTCGTAGAGGTACTGTTGCAAGGGGTCCCAGTGAGGATGGAGATAGACTCGGGGTCATCTTATTCCATCCTGTCCCAAAAGGAGTTTATGCGTATTCCCCCAGATAAGCGGCCCAAGCTCCGGGCCATGAGGTCACACCTACGAGACGTGCAGGGAAATGGGATCCCGGTGTTGGGGTTGGGAAACTTCAAGGTGAAGTTTAAGAACTACTCCGAGAAACTGCCCTTAGTGGTCCTCAAAGGGGGGAGGTGCTGCCTTTTGGGAACGCAGTGGTTTGCTCCCCTGGGAATCGAACTGTCCGGCATTAACGCCATCGAGACTGACCCAATGTGGGACATGTGCAACGCGCACCTGGACGTTTTCAAGAAGGGGCTCGGGAAATACAAGGGGCCCCCGGTTTCCTTCGAGCTGGACCCAGAAATCCGGCCCATCCGCCTCAAACCAAGGAGGGTGCCTTTCGCCCTAAAGGACAAGATCGAGGCGGAACTGGACAAATTGGTGGGGCAGGGGATTTTGGTTCCAGTTGACTCAGCGGAGTGGGAAACGCCGATTGTTACAGCCCTTAAGTCGAACGGGGAAGTCAGGATTTGTGCAGACTATAAATGTACCATTAACAAGGCCATTCGGCCAAATGCATATCCAGTGCCCGTGGTCAGCCACTTGCTGGCCACGTTACATGGGGGGAAGTGTTTTGCCAAGTTAGATCTGGCTCAGGCATACCAGCAGCTCTCTGTAACCCCGGCTGCTGCCGCCGCACAAACGATAGTGACGCACAAGGGGGCGTTTAAGGTAACGCGCCTTCAGTTTGGCGTGAATTCGGCCCCCGGAATTTTCCAGTCCCTCGTGGAACGCCTTTTAAAGGGGCTTCCAGGCGTCCTCCCATACTTCGACGACATGTTGATAACGGCGGGGAGCGAACTAGAGTTGGCAAAGAGGCTAGATGGGGTCCTTTCTGTGTTCGAGAGGGCAGGTCTTCGACTGAGGAGGGACAAATGCGTATTCTTTGCGAGGGAGGTTGAATTTCTAGGCTTTAAGGTAACCCCGGACGGGATCAAACCCTCTGAGTCAAAGGTTGCAGCTGTGAAGAACGCCCCTCGCCCCACCGCAAAACCGGAGCTACAGTCATTTCTAGGGCTCCTAAATTTTTATCATACCTTCCAGCCTCGGAAGGCATCGGTCGCGGAGCCACTGCACGCGCTGCTCAAAAAGGACGCGGTTTGGTGGTGGGGGGACAGGCAGGAGAGAGCATTCAAGGAACTTAAGTCACTCCTGTCTTCGGACGCTGTCCTGACCCATTTCGACCCGGAAAAAAAAACAGTGGTTTTAGTCTGTGATGCGTCCCCAGTGGGGGTGGGGGCGGTCCTGTGCCACGTGTTGGAGAGCAGGAGGGAAGCCCCGGTAGCGTACTACTCTAGGTCCCTCTCAAAGGCCAAGTGCAATTACGCGCAAACTGATAGAGAGGCCCTAGCCATCATCGCCGGAACGAAAAAGTTCCATGACTTTTTATACGGCCGCGAGTTTACGGTAGTGACCGATCACAAACCACTTTTGGGGATCTTCACTACCGGCAAACCCACACCGCAAATTCTATCCCCCAGAATGCTGCGTTGGGCCATTTTCCTCAACGCCTACCAGTATGAGCTGGTCTATCGCCCAGGGAAGGAGATCTCCCATGCGGACGCACTGTCCCGATCTCCCCTCCCAAGTGTAGGGGACCCCACATGCGAGGTAGAGCAGGATCACCAAGTCCTACTGATCGAGTCCCTCGACTCACCCCCCATTTTCCCGGCCGACCTCGCCAAGGCCACGGTGGCCGACAAGATACTGGGCCAAGTTAGTTCCTGGGTTAGGAAGGGCTGGCCCACGACTCCCCCCGATGAAGAGTTCAGGCCATTTTTTAGGCGCAGAGTAGAGCTGTCGCTGGAAAGGGGCTGCTTACTCTGGGGCCAGCGGGTAGTTATCCCAGAGAAGCTGAGGGCCAAAGTACTGAGACTATTGCACACCAGTCACCCCGGGATCGTGCGCTCCAAGGCTCTGGCCAGGAGTTTCTTTTGGTGGCCCCAGATAGACGGGGACATAGAGCGTTTAGTGGGCACATGTGAGAGCTGCCAGAGCTCTCGGCCCGAGGAGTCCTGGTTACCCCATAGGGAATGGGATACGGCCCGCGGGCCATGGTCCCGGATCCATGTCGACTTCGCTGTCCCTTTCCGCGGGTCCATGTTTCTACTGGTAGTCGACTCCTACTCCAAGTGGTTGGAGGTAATCCCTATGAACAGCACCTCCTCCGCCGCAACCATCAAGCAGTTGCGCAAGCTTTTTGCCTGTTTCGGCCTGCCAGACGTCCTTGTTAGCGATAACGCTAGTACCTTCACATCTGCAGAGTTCAAGACGTTTATTGAGCGGAACGCCATCAGGCACATCACCGCTGCCCCGTTTCACCCCGCCACAAACGGTCAGGTAGAGCGCCAAGTGCACACTACAAAAGACGCACTGCGGCGCATGGGTCCCGGTGAGTTGAACCTGCATTTGTGCCAGTTCCTCATCTGTTACAGGACAACCCCCTTAGCTTCAGGATTTTCCCCAGCTGAACTCCTCATGAGGAGGCGTCCGGTAACACTTTTTGACCGGATGGATCCATCCAGGGTGGAGGATGAAGGGAGAAACATAAACATAGGGGGAGGGAGCTCCAAAGGTTTTTCGGCAGGGGACCCGGTTCACTGCAGGAATTACGCGGCGTCAGGGCCAGCGTGGGTTCCAGGGACAGTCATCGAGCAGACGGGGCCAGAGTCCTACAGGGTCGAGACTAGCTCGGGTCTACTCTGGAGGAGGCACGCCGACCAACTCAGAAGGCGGGTCACTAGTGAAGGGGATTCAGCGTTAGGGTCCTCCCCCACCCGCATTACCCAAGGGGGAGACACGGCGGAACCCGCAGATACAAATGCGTATCCTGGGTTCCCAACCACAGAGGAGGATACTTTGAAAGAGAGGGATCAGCTTGATTATGATTATGATTATGATTATGATTATGAGTATGAGTTACCGTACTAGGGGGGTGTAGCGGAGTGGTCCCCCACCCGTCCTAGCGAAAAGAGGGGTTTCAGTTCAGCCCCTGGTACCTCCAGTCCCCCCAGTCCTTTTGTGTTAGAATATACCATAGCTCCAGCTCCCCGGAGACCAACACCCCCAAGGCAGGCATCGGGGGGGAGCCCACCCACCACAGTCCCCAGAACTCCCAGGCAGGGAACGGGGGGTGGCGAGACCACGAGGGTCTCTTCGTCGGTCCCGAGATTCGTGCTGGGGGGGACCCCCAGCTCCTCAAATGGTAGACAGGAGTTCACTTCCCAACTGTTCATTCCATTCCCGTCCCCCAATGCAAGGTTACCACAGAGCCCACACCGAGCCACTAACGAGTCCCCCCTTTCCGTTGCAGGACAGGACTCCGCAGAGCCAGGCTCCCCTGTGTTAGGCCAAGCGGCCGCTCGCCCCAGGCGCACGTGCGGCAAGCCACAATGGTTGAGGGACTTCGTCCCATCCTAGGGGGGAGGGATGTTGTGTATGTACAATGTTGCTGATATGTATGTACATTGTCGCTTTAAGAAAGGCATGAATGTAACCTGGCCACAATCACAATGTAACCCAGCTGTTAAAGGAACGCGAGCAAGCTGCCTATAGAGGGCAGCTGCGAGTGTTCAACTCACATGGTTATCATTCCTCAAATCACCTGCAGCCGCGGGAACTCCCCGCAACAACAAACTACTACCGATCCACCACCGAAGATGGGTGTGACCCGGACGACGTCACGCCGGTAGCAGCCAATGAGCTACCGTGCAGCCAGATTCAAATGTATTGTACTACTGTATATAATGTGAGGTATCTCCGCCATTACCACATGTTCGTTCTGATCATCAACCAATAAACCTGTGTTAGTCCTTATTGCGACTCCTTCTATGTCTCCTGGAAAAGACACTAAACCCTTAATTTAAAAGAGCTACAGAAACACCAATTAAGATAGTACCATACAGTACAATTTAAAAATTTAAAAACTTCAAAACTTTAAAATTTCAAAAATCTAAAATCCTAAAAATTAAAAATCTAAAAAATTAGATTTTTTTATACAGCTTTCCCTTGTGCTTGTCTTCTTTCTTTAAAAAAAATATGGGGAAAATGTTGCTGGAGTCATGGAGCTCAGCAAAGGACAAAGCTTTGAGCTGCAAAGGGAGGTAAAAGAAGAAATGGTTGGAAGCAGAGAAAGGATGTAAACAAGCAGGATGAGTAGCTTAGAGTGGAAGATAAGGGCTTAAAGAGCCGTCTTAAATGAAATTAGAAAGTGTTCCCTTCTGCTTTGGACTTTGGTGGTCCAAAACATAAAGAACAAGCATGCCGTCAGGGAAAGAAGAAGAAGAAACTGGTCTAGTGCCAAATGCTTTTTGTGGTTTTTGGGAGAGAAAGAGAGTTATTTAATCTGGAGAGAAATTCGCTGCATGTGGGCCTTTAACTGGAAGTTGGACAAGCCATCAGCCAAAAAGCTAAAACTAGAAGGCTCGAAACAAGTTAGAAACTGGCAGGGCTGAAGGTCAGGGAGCCCCAACTCATAACATATATGGAACATAAGAACACCCTTGCTGGAACAGGCCACAGCCCATCCAGTCCAGCCTTCTGTCTCACACAGTGGCTCACCATTTCCTTCGGGGTATTCCCAAGGAGATGCCTTCACCTGCTTAGGATTCCCTGGAAATGATATTGAGAGATATCCTGCCTCTCTCTCCAACCCGGAGGTTGTCCTTAGGTATCCATAATTATAGCCATTGATACTCTTGTCCTCCATGAACTTGTCTAATCCTTTCTTGAAGCTGTCAAGACTGACAGCTGTCACCACTTCTTCTGGCAGGGAGTTCCATAGACCAGGGATCCTCTGGGTGAAAAAGTACTTTCTCTATTTGTTTGAGACTAGTACCCAAAAGTTTCATGGAGTGTCCCCTAGTTCTAGTGTTGTGCGATAGGGAAAACAGTTTTTCCTTATCTAATTTGTCCACACCTTTGTGCATGATTTTATAAACTTCAACCAGGTCACCTCTTAGACGCTGTCCGTCGTTCAAGAGTGAAGAGGCCCAACCGTTGGCAGCCTCAGATGGTAAGGAACTCTGAGTCTTTCTTTAAATTCTGCATTTCTCTAAGAACTTTTGATCCAGTCTCTACCCTGAAGTGGTACATCATGAAATCAAATACAGTACTGCGAAAAGACTAACTAACATAAGTATGATGATTTGTTTTTCTGGTCAAAAAAGATCCCAGAATTCACCCTAAAAATTAAACCCCCCCTTCTCTTCTTCTTCTTCTTCTTCTTCTTCTTCTTCCTTCTTCTTCTTCTTCTTCTTCTTCTTCTTCTTCTTCTTTCTTCTTCTTCTTCTTCTTCTTCTTCTTCTTCTCTCTTCTTTCTTCTTCTTCTTCTTCTTCTTCTTCTCTCTTCTCTTCTTCTTCTTCTTCTTCTTCTTCTTCTTCTTCTTCTTCTTCTCTTCTTCTTCTTCTTCTTCTTCTTCTTCTTCTTCTTCTTCTTCTTCTTCTTCTTCTTCTTCTTCTTCATTCTTCTTCTTCTTTCTCTTCTTCTTCTTCTTCTTGTGCCATATCCGATTCCAAATATTGGCTCTCCTCATGGTGACCAGCAACGATGATAGTCCTAGGAAGCAATATAATGCAGTGGCCTTCCATTTGCCTTCTGCATCCCAGTGTGACACCCGTACCACGGATCCAGTTCTGTGAGTCACTTTCCTGGTCCCGAGCCCTTTTGCCATGCAAAGTCCTCCTTGGCCCCAGGCCAGGATGGATGAAGCTGCTGCTCTCCATCAAGATGGATTCAAGTGGGACCATTTAATTGGGACCAACTCAACTGAGGGACTCATGAGGATGAAACCATTTAGCCCTCTGTAGATGACCGTCAAGGAAGGAGCTGCCCCTTTCAGAAGGATCCTGGGGATCAATGGCACTGACGGCCACTAAGAGATCAAGGGCCCCCTTCTCCCTGTTGAAGGCAATCGTCTTGCCCACGAAACCAATGCTTTCTCAGTACCATGACGCGGCGCAACCCGAGACTGACCGGCGTGGAGCTGTGTTGACAAGAATAGAACAAGAATGAAAGCAAATGCATTGGGACACTTGATCTTCTGTTTTCCTTTTCCTTTATATACATTTTATCTTCTTTGTTGGGGGTTTTTATATATAGAGGCCAAAAACAAGGCAAGCACAGTGGCCATTTTGAAAAGGAAGCTGGTTGCAAGTCTGTACAACTGGCACATGAGTTTATGGCATACCTTGTCAACCTTCCTGGATTGGCCGGGATTTCCCATTTTTCAGCACCCGCCCGGAGCTGCGAAAACCTCGGAATTTGGCAGCGGGAGAAAAGAGGTACTGCACATCCCTTCTGCGCAAGTCACCTTCTACACATGCGTAGAAGGCTTTTACGCTTGCGTAGAACCCTTCTACGCTTGCGTAGAACCCGTCTACGCATGCGTAGAAGGCTACACATGCGTAGAAGGCGACTTGCGCAGAACCATTCTGCGCAGGTCCCCGGATTGTCCGGAGCCGCGGTTGACAGGTATTGTTTATGGCCTCATCCTGAGCCAAAGGCATTTATTAATCCTGATGCATCATCTGTGGATGGATCTCTTGCTGTGAAGACCAGTGGAAAGAAATGAAGCCATTGCTTTATAGAGTAGCCTCAAGCCTGAACCCATCGGCATATTCAGCTGTGAGCCATGGGTGGCCTCCACACTTGGGGGAGGTGCCCAATTCCCACCTCCCCTCCCAATGAGGGACATCGTAGACCAGTATCGGCAGCGGGAAGGTGCCATCTTAAAGCAAGGTGGCTTATGCTATAATACATTTCTTAATTTCTAAAGCAGCCAAAGGGACTGCAGTGGCTTAGTGGTTAGGACGCTGAACTTGATGACTGAAGGGTCAGTAGGTCAGCAGTTTGAGACCCGAGTGCTGTGTGATGGAATGAGCTCCCATCATCTGCTCCATCTCCTGAAAACCGAAAGCAAAGCCATAGCAATTACATTTATATAGCCCTTAGGGTACTCTGGGTGGTTCACAGGGTAATTAGCATTTTGCCCCCAACATGCTGGGCACTCATTTAACTGACCTTGGAAGAATGGAAGGCTGAATCAACCTTAATCCCTGGTCAAATTTGAACTCACAACCTTTTGATTGCAGAACAGCAGTTCAACCACTGTGCCACCAGGTCTTCTAGTAGTTTGAAAGCAAGAAATTGCAAGTAGATAAATTGGTACACTCTTTGGCTATAAACGGAGATAAGCACCGAACCCTAGAGTCAGACAAGACTCACAAAGGAGACCTTGACCTTTATCTAAAGCAGGGGTGCCCAAACTATGGCCTGTGGGCCAGATCCAGTGCCCGATGCCAATTCATCCAGCCTGTGCCACCCTCATCACTCCCGGGAGCGATGAGGGTGGCGTGGGCCAGATGAATTGGTGTTGGGGGCTGGATCCAGCCCACAGGCCATAGTTTGGTTTGGGCACCCCTGGTTTAAGCAGAGAAAATGGCAGCCTAAAATCTATCTCATCCTGTTGCAAAACACATTGCAAAGTGTGTTTTACTTCCACTTCTGGTGAGAGGAACCCTGTGACCGGCCCGCTGAACCTCGTGACCGGCCCGCTGAGCCATGTGACATGACCCAAAAGAGTTTGGGCACCCCTGATCCAAAGGAGCCAAAAAAACTGATCTCTCAGCTGGTTTTGCTGACTAACACAGCTTCCTCTTCTGGAAAATGTTTACCGAAGAGTGAACATCCCATAGCAGGCAACAGGGATCGATCCAGAGTCACTTTGCTTTCAGTTTTACGGAAGAGTGAGCCCCACGGAGGTACGTCCCAGCTGAACCTGCAGATGGGCTCTGGCTTGGGGCTACTTTAAAAAAAATGTTTTCATCATTTTCCAAAGGCCATCATCACATTGGGATTCATTTGCAGACAACGCATCAGGCTTTTTAAATGCCTTTGCGCAGGATTAATTCTCTGCTGGAGGAAACTCACAAGAGGCGCAGAGTGGAGAGGGTAAGATGCGCTGTCTGTTTCTGCTGCCCTAGTCAATGGCACTCTGAAAACCTATTTATTCTTCTTTATTTATTTATTCATTAAATCTATATACCCCATCTAGCAAACAGTTGCTCTGGCTGGTTTGCAAGGAGCATGCAATAAATACAAGACACAGAGAACAGCAAATACAGTGTAAACTCATAGTATAATAATTTCATGTCAGAAAATATTCTGGATTGAAAGGATTTTTGCAGAAGAAACTCCGCTCAGGGGACGCCCGAATGAGGCTCCTTTTGTGTCCTCAAGAGCTGGGACAGAGACGGGCACTCAATCCATCATGCAGTACCTGAGTCTCGATCTGCCGACTTGCCAGCCTTCCAGCTAACAAGGCGAGCTTCTTAACCACACTGAGCCACTGTAGCCCCAACTCATAGTAAAATGGTATAATTGGGCTATTCCACCCCTCGATGCCATTGATTCTTTTTGTGTGTGTATATACTTTTGGTTTAAAACTATTGTACTTTGCCCAGAGTGGGGAAATATCCCAGATGGGTGGTATAGAAATCTAATAAATAAATAAATAAATAAATAAATAATTTGACACAAACAAGAATTCTAATGACGGCAACAGAGAGACACAACTAAGGTTTGGGTTTTCTTCCCTGTGCCTGGGAAGGAGCTCTCCAAAGGCTTCTCTGAAATGCTCTTTTTAAAGTTGCTTTTTGAAGGACGAGTGGGAGGAGGCCTGGCGAATCTTTGGCCGGAGGCTTTCCTACATGAAGGGGCCACTGCAGAGAAGGCCCCGTGTCTAGCTCTTGTCTTACGGGCCTCTCTAGGCATCAACACCTGAAAAAGTAACGCTTGGGTGCCTCAAGAAAGACACAGGCACTACACCTTAGAAAGGGACACTCTGACAGCTCCAACTTAGCCTTTGGGACAAGAGCATCCAGAATTTCCTGGGCCGTGTAGCCCCTTTTATGGGCCTAGGTCAAGGCCACCCTTGCATGAAAGCCAGTTGTATCCAGCTCAAGGGTTCAGTGCTCATTCCTTTGTATACCCAAAGAGCCAGTGCTGTCTGCTTCTGCAGATGTTCCATGGACATGTGGCAGGCATGCTTAGGCACCAGAGTGCATGGGACGCTTTTTAACTTCCTATCGCAGTGGTCCCTATTTATCTACTTGCAATTTCTTGCTAGGTTGGCAGGAGCTTGGGCAAAGGCAGAGGCTCACTCCATCACGCAGTACCCGACAATCAAACTCTGACCTTCCAGTCAGCCAGTTCAGCATCTTACCCACTTGAGCCACCGCAAGTGGTGGGCCTAATTCTCCCAAAATGTCCTCCCAGGAAGGTCACAGGAGTTGTAATTCAATGGGGTAAAGTTTCCCATTATAGCCAAAGAAAAGCTATTTTAAACATTAAGTGAACAAAAGCGATCCCTACGTTTCTGAGTATTTGTTAAGAGTCACTTTCACCCCCTCCTACCTCCACTTAGTCATTTATATATGTCACTTCTCATTGACCCCCTGTTTTTGTGGGATAGGAGATGGTCCTCCATGGCTATCAAGGAAATGGGCCTGAAATGACCCAGCCATTAAAATGACTTAAGTTTGTGAAAAAGAGGCAGAGCTCAAGAAGAGGAACATATGGTTTCTAGACTTGCTTTTTGTTAATCTATAAAACTGCCTTTACTCCTGAACTGTTTGTCTTTTCTCTTACTCCTCTATTAAAGGAGATGATGAGGAAGGTGGGGTATAAATACCGTAAATAAATAAGGAGGGTAGAGAGAAGAGGGCCCTTTGGCAAAATATCTTTTAATAAAGCCATTCTCTCTCACTCCTACTTTTGGTACATGTATTCCTTTTAGTAACCCACTGCCACCCTGAGCTGCAATTTGCCCATTTTTGACAACACCATCTTTGAACCTGGGAAACTCTGTGTTCAAGGCGGTGCATGGGATATGCTGGCATCCAATAACACAGGATGGGGAACCTATGGCACATGTGCCAGAGTGGGCACCCAGAGCCCTATCTGTGGGCACACATGCTGTTGCCCCAGCACAGAGTTCACCCCGCCCCTCTGCCAAGCAGCCCAATGGGAGCACTTCTTCCCTCCCCCAGCACAAAGTTCACCCCACCCCTCTGCCCAACAGCCCAAAGGAAGCACTTCCAACCTCCCCACAGCACAGGGTTCACCCAGCCCTTCTGCCCAGCAGCCCAATTAGAGCTTTTCCTCCCTCCCCCCAGCACAGAGTTCACGCCACCCCTCTGTGGCACAGACAACAGCCTGTTGAGTTTGGGCGCTCAGTCTCTAAAAGGTTCACCATCACAGCCACAGCACATCCAGAGTCACTTTGCATTCAGT
The DNA here is from genome assembly GCA_035047305.1 of Bradypodion pumilum. NCBI lineage: Eukaryota > Metazoa > Chordata > Lepidosauria > Squamata > Chamaeleonidae > Bradypodion > Bradypodion pumilum. The sequence goes on from JAWDJD010000003.1 coordinate 2,969,765, forward strand.
TTAACCTATAGAAAGCCAAGAACAGAACAAGGAAATGTGCAACTCACTCAACTCCTGGCTCAAACTTTGCATCATTGACGCATTGGTGCTGCTGCACAAATAATGATAATGATTTTAACAGCTCAGGTTGAGTGCTCCAGGATATGGGCTCTTACTAGAATAATGATTCTTCAGGCATAATTCTCATTTGTTTCCACCGACAAAGATGGAATACCCGCTATACGGAGGGTGTAGGCTGCATAATGAAAAAGAAAGCACCCAAAAAGCATGTTTGATCATGCGTCGCATTTTTGGGGTGGGGTGGGGGTGGGGGCTCACATCAGTCTCCATTTGGTGGGCAACTCCAGGCAGCTCCTTTTATTTTGTTTTGAGTTGGCTCCTCTTGCAGAACAAGTAATCGAATATTGAACGGCCCAGCCCAGCCCAGGTCCAAAGTAACACTGGGCTGCTTGCGTTAATGGTGCCTTCGTGCAGGGAAATAAATATCAGCTGCAAATGGATTCATTGCTTCAGTTTTATTGCTTAGAAAAAAACACAGAGAAGGGCTTGCTCAGCACAACAGCGGAGGACACAAAACTCTTCCACGGCTACGGATTGCAGATTTGCATGTGCACGCTCTCCCTCGGTCGTTTGGAGAGGGCAAGAATGATGGACCACAAACTGAGCTTGAGCAGGATCACATCTTTTAGATGGTTTTAAGAACATAAGAACAGCCTTGCTGGAAGAGGCCACAGGAGCCCATGATCCAGTCCAGCATTCTGTCTCACACAGTGGCTCACCATGTGCTTCAGGGTATTCTTCCCATGCAGATGCCTTCACCTGCTTAGGATTCCCTGGAAATGGCATTGAGAGGTATCCTTCCTCTCTCTCCAACCCGGAGGTTGTCCTTAGGTATCCATTATAATTATAGCCATTGCACTCCAAGTTCCCAAATCCACCCACCATTGGGGGCACAGAAGACAAAGAAGGTCAGGCATGGTGTGAAAAGATGGATGAACGCAAATAGAATGCCAGAAATACTAGTGAGAGGATAAGTCCAGATGCTGCCTCTCGGCCATAGCTCTGCTCAACCCAATTTTAGGTTTTGGCTCATGTAGAGTAAGGTGAAGGTCACCCTTCCTGGAAAGCCAGTCGTGTCCGACTGTAGGGTTCAGTGCTTATCTCTGTTTACAGCCAAAGAGCCAGCACTGTCTACATCTACAGATGTTTCTGTGGACACGTGGCAGGCATGCCTCCACACTGGAGGGCATGGAATGTTGTTTACCTTCCCACCGAAGTGGTCCCTATTTATCTACTTGCAAGAAGGTCCAGCACTGTCTACGTTTGCAGATGTTTCCATGGTCATGTGGCAGGCATGACTAGATGCTGAAACACAAGGAACGCTGTTGCCGTTCCTACTGATGCAACACCTATTTGTCCACTTGCAATTTCTTGCTTTCGAACTGCTAGATTGGCAGGAGCTGGGACGGAGGAGGAGGAGCAGAAGAAGAAGCAGAAGGAGAAGAGGAGGAGGAGGAGGAAGAAGAGGAGGAGGAGGAAGAAGAGGAGGAGGAGGAGGAAGAAGTCCTTGAGTGTCTGTCATAGACAACCCTTAAGCTAAGTCTTGTTGCTTCAAGAGGAAAATGATAAACCTCTTTGGGACAAGCCAAAATAAGGCAAAAGATAGAGCTGGAAGATAAGACTCCCGAGCTGAAAGGGAAGAAGAGCTGCTGGGGAAGAGCAAAGAATAAGAACAAATAGCATTGCCGATAATGAAGCAACTGGAATAAAGCCAGAAGAAAGTGTAGTTGCTGATAGGAAGAGAAGCAATAGGACAATCTGGTGCCGAATGACATGTAAGTATTAGAACATGTAAAGCATAAGTCAAGATATGCTGAAAACCTTAAAATGGAAAATTGAATGTTTAAAACATTGTAATACTTGTGATTGGTGATGGCCAGGAATAAGATATTTTTAATCAGATCATTATAATCTGTTGTGCAAGCGTGGCTCTAATTGTGAGGCAAGATGTAGCACAAGTAGCTAGGAACTATTATCTACAGCCTAGACAAATTATAGCAATTAAGTTTTGTGGAAAGTCTATCCATGAAACTGTTGTTCCAGTTCTATTCTTCTTCCGTGAAGCTTTAATGGAAAAGTGCAGGAGGAAATTGATCACACAGTAAAAATGGTAAGGTTCAGAGAAATCAAGTTTCCCCCAAACTTTGGTCCTTGAACTTCAATTCCCAGAAGCCTAAGTCAGTTGGTGCTTTGGGGAATTGACTTAGGCTTCTAGGAATAGTTGGGAAAGACTGGAAACATTTAAATAGAGAAAGGGTAGGTGATAGAGAGGTAGGTAAAGGTCAAGTTTTCCAATGCTCAAAAGCCAGTCATAACCGACTCTGGGGTTCAGTGCTCATCTCTGTTTCATAGCTTAAGAGCCAGCACTGCATACATCTGAAGATGTTTCCATGGTCATGTGGCAGGCATGACTAGACAATAAGGAAATGGCCAACTGGTGTGTATCAAGTAAAACTGGTGTGTATCAAGTATTGTTGGGTCGACAACAATATTTTTATACTGAATGCAGTCATATCTTCAATAAATAATAATATCTGTGTTGTCTTCAAAGAGTTTATTCATAAGTTTTTTTTGTCTTCAAAGAGTTTATTCAAGAGCTTAAAAGTCCTCCGGATTAGAAACTTTTTTTGAATACATTCTTCATCAGAAAATTATTTACTGTAAATACAATGCAAGCGCGGCGCCAAAATGGCCGCCGCGCCCTTTGCGGGCCCCCCCCCACAGGACAGAGAATCCGGGTAGTTAGGGGCGTGGCCAGCTCCCTTATAAAAGGGGTGGCCACGAGGCAGCCGCGCTGCCATTTTGCCTCAGCGACGGAGCGGAGAAGTTTTTTCCCCTGCGCCTCCGTCGCTCGTTGGTATTGCCGGGAAGCCTTTTGGGTCGATTTTGCTTAGCTAGCTTCCCTTTTTTGGCTCGAGATGCCTTCCAAAAAGAAGGCTGCTGCGAATTCAGCACGGGCTGTTAGGAGGCGCAACCCAGGTCGGAGGACCGTGGTGCCGCCTCCTCAACAGCCACCTTTGCCATCCCCGGCCGGGGCTAGTGGCTTGGGGTCTATCGCCCCTTGGCCCGTTCAGAGTGCGGGCGCGGAGGGCGCTCCGGCCCGCGGCCCGCGAGCGGTGGACACCGCTCCTCCTTCCGCCCAACCCGTTGGGCCGACTACTTCTGGGCCGCAGCCTCTCCCGGGGCCCTCTAGCCTTGGGGGGTGGCCCGGTGCCCCGCCTTGGCAGGTTTCCTCACCAGCCCTACCGGGCTTCGGCCCTGGCCAATGGCCATATATGGGCCATGGGGTGCAGGGAACTGTCCCCATGCAAGGGTCAGGTGGGCCGGCCGGCTCTTTACCCATGGTTACTGTAGACACCTTACTGGCCCGTATTGCGGCCTTAGAGGAGTCTTTGGCCCGGGCCAGTCAGGCAGGTGCCCCTTTCGGGGTACCTTTTGAGGCGCTATCGGCAGCAGGACAACGGCCGGCGGGGAGGGTTGAGCTGCTGCAGGCGGGTGGCGCGGCTCCGGCCACTGCCTCGCAGCTCCCCAGCCAGCAACCTGGCGCGGGTCAAGCCCCGGTGATGAGCTCTACATCGGTCGTGAGCTCCGACGCCCCCAGTGGGCCGGAACCCCCGTTGGGGGCGGCCCGCGGGGGTGCAGCATGTGAGTATATGGTGCAAACGAGTACATCCACACACATTCCCAATATAGGGGGGACCTTTCAGTGGCCTTGGCCTCGCGCGGGTGGTGCAGGGGCTACGCCGCTGGCGACCCACCCGGCGACAACTACTGCCACCATGCCCGCTGGGGCGGGCCTTGGTTCTTACACTGCTGGGAACGTACTTGGGGTGGCAGGGTTAACTCAGGCCCCTTTGGGTAGGCCAGCTATCCCCTTTTCGGCTTTGCCGACGGCAGGGTATTCCTTGCCATTGGGTGATCACTTGGCTCAGGCTACAAGAGAAAAGATATGGCGAGGGGAGTACGTGGATATCTTCTCACTCCTGAACAGAGAGCCCACTAAGGAAGAAAGGGAGGGTCAGGATGAGAAGGACAAGGAGCAGGCACGCCGCCGTAAGCCGCCGCGTACCTGGGCTAACTGGCTCCCCGCTTATTTGATATACATGGCGGTGTATTTGAGGGCGCGGCCGGATCTAGCTATTCCCATGGTCCAATATTTGGACAACATATACAGGGCGATGGTAGATTTCCCGGGCCCCTCATGGCTAGCATATGATGAGGAATTCCGTATGAGGATTCCCCTGCACCCCGAGATGAGATGGGATGAGCCGTGCCAGAGACTGTGGCTCTTGTATATGACACCCACACGTCCTGCCCCGGGGGATAGATACCATTGTGGACATGCGGTCCAGCGAGCAGCTCCAGCGCAGGTTACCCGCCAAATGGCGGGGCAGGGGGTTCCAGCCCGCCTGCTGTGCTGGACTTTCTCGTCCAATGGTTCCTGCAGTCGGAAGAACTGCAGGTATAAGCACGAGTGTCCCACATGTTCTGGTCCCCATGCAGCCTCTGCTTGTCCCAAGCCTGGGGGGGTGCGAGGCAGAGGGAGGGGTGGACAGTGGGCTGGCAAGCCTGCCATGGATGGAACTAGTTCTCCGAAAGGCCCCCTCCCCAATTAAGGTGGACATGCTGGAGCGCTGGCTCGCATCGTACCCAAGGGGAGAGGACAGAGAGTATCTCATCCAAGGTTTTAAGCAGGGATTTCGTATCCCTTTTATGGGTGATAGATCTCCTCAGGATGCTCCCAACCTTTTATCCCTCAGAGGAAGGGAGGAGGTAGCCGAGGCCAGCATTAAAAAGGAGTTAGACGCGGGCAGGGTCGCCGGCCCTTTTCCCGCACCCCCTTTTCCCAACCTTAAGGTTTCACCATTGGGTTTGGTTCCTAAAAAGTCCCTAGGTGAGTTTCGCCTTATTCATCATTTGTCCTACCCAGCCGGCCGATCGGTCAACGATGCGATACCTGACGACCTTTGTTCGGTCAGGTATACATCGTTCGACCATGCGCTGCGCATGGTGCGCTCGTGTGGCCCGGGTGCCTTGCTGGCCAAGTGCGACATTAAGTCAGCTTTTCGCCTCTTGCCGGTGCACCCGGGCGACTTTGAATTGCTGGGTTTTAAGTTTAGAGGGGAGTATTATTTTGATAAGGCCATGCCTTTTGGCTGCTCCATATCATGCTCGGCTTTCGAGCGTTTTAGTACCTTCCTAGAGTGGGCTTTCGTCCGCAGGTCAGGGTCCCGGTCTGTAGCCCATTACCTGGATGACTTTTTATTCGGGGGTGAACGGGGCTGGGACACGTGTGCACGTCTCCTCAATACATTTCAGACGCTAATGCAGGAACTGGGTGTCCCTTTAGCGCCCGAAAAGACCGAGGGCCCGTCGACCAAACTAGTATTCCTGGGGGTTGAGATTGATACAGTAGTACAGGCTTCTAGGTTACCGGGTGATAAGGTGTCCAGGATAGTGACCCTTATCTCGGAATTGCTGGCTAAGCGTAAGGCATCCCTGAGGGAACTGCAGGTGCTACATGGGCACCTCAATTTTGCCTGCAGGGTGGTCGCACCGGGCAGGGCTTTCGCCCGGCGCTTATGCGACGCCATGGCAGGGTTATCCAGGCCCCACCACAGAGTCAGGCTTACCCGGGGTATCAGGGCAGACATGTTTGTCTGGTTGCAATTCCTGAGGGAGTTTAATGGGGTCTCATTTTGGAGGTCTGACCTCCTGGCATCCCCCAATTTCCAGATCCAGTCTGATGCCTCAGGATCCCTGGGTTATGGGATGTACTTCAATGGGAAGTGGGCCTATGGTGGGTGGCCACCGGCATGGGCAGGCACAGGTCGCCTGCGGGATCTCACATACCTGGAATTTTTTCCCATTCTGGGGGCTTTGATGCTATGGGGCGAACAGTGGGCTAATTCGGTGGTGCATTTCTGGTGCGACAATGCTGCCGTTGTGCACATTGTCAATGCACAGACTTCTAAATCGTCCAGGGTCATGGATCTAGTGCGCCATTTTGTGCTGCGCTGCCTGCGCCTCAACGTCTTGTTCAGGGCCAGGCATGTCCCAGGGGTTAATAACGATATTGCTGACGCTTTGTCCCGCCTGCAGATCTCCCGGTTCCGCGCCTTGGCCCCGGATGCGGAGGAATTTCCCTCGCCACTCCCGGACGAGATGTGGACTATTGGCAAGGAGAGGTGAACCGGGCGATTGGCCTGTCACTAGCGCCACGCACGCGTAAGGCGTATCAACAAGCATTCAATTTGTATAGGGCTTTTGCTACTCGATTTCAATGGCCAGAGACCTGGCCCATCCCGGTGGACCATGTTCTGCGGTTCATGGTTCACCTGCATGCACAGGGCCTTGCACCTCGCACCATAGCATCCAAGCTCTCGGCGTTGGCTTTTATGGCCAATGTAGGGGGTCATGTGGATACCACCTCTGACTTCCGTGTGAGACACGTTTTGGAGGGGTGGGTGCGCGAGCGCGGGCGTTGCCCGGATGACCGGCACCCTATTTCCCCAGGGGTTCTTACCCAGTTGGCCCGGGGCTGGCCAGGCCTCTGTTTTGATCATTATGAGGCAGCCCTTTTTCATGCAGCCACAACGGTGGCATTTTTTGGAGCGCTCCGCATCAGCGAACTCGTGATGCTGTCTAAGGCGGATGCAAGTGGTAGGGCACTGGAACGCGGAGATGTATATGTTGCCAAAGACTGGGCCCAGTTGAGGATTCGCTCCTCCAAAACAGATCAGCATGGCGTAGGCAGTGGAGTAAGACTGCTACGGTGTTCTTTGGCAGACATCTGTCCGGTTGGTGCCCTACAGGAATACCTGGCACTGCGTGGCTGGCACCACGGCCCGTTTTTCTGTCACCAAGATGGGTCTCCCCTTACTAAATTTCAGTTTTGGAAGGTGACAGCCAGAGCCCTCACCAGGGTGGGACTACCAGGTGCCCGTTATGGCACACATTCGTTCCGTATTGGCGCAGCCTCTACAGCAGCTGCTTTTGGGTACTCTGGGGCTGACATACGTAGCATGGGGAGGTGGGGCTCACAATGTTTTCAGTTTTATGTGCGCCCACTCCCGCCAGGAGTACCAATCCAGTCACCTTACCTTCCTTTTTCTCAATTTTCTTACAGACCCTGGGTGTCGTATTACACCGGTGACAGTATGGCTGGTGGGCCACAGCTATGTGCTCAGGGCAGCGCGTTACGCTGCGGCGACAGAGTGGGCCCCGACTGGGACTGGGTGACCACGCCAGTCTCTCATGGCACGGTAAGCCTGGGATGTTATGGCGGGAGCTGCGGCCTTTCCTTTTTTCTGGCCTGGGGGCTGACCCGCCTGACATTCTAATCATCCACTTGGGGGGCAAGGATTTGGGCCGGGTCACCGGCTTATCGCTCAAGCATGCGATTTGCGAGGACCTCGCCTACTTGCATTATGTCTGGCCTGCCACAGCCCTGGTTTGGTCGGACATTGTTCCGCGCCACTCTTACAGAGGGGGCGTTAACCTCCTGGCCCTTGACCGAGCTAGGCGCGCGGTCAATAAGGCAGTGGCGCGGTTTCTCACCACCAGGGCTTGGGGACGGGTTAGTCATCACCCCGATATTAGTCTACAAAATTGTGACTTGTATGCAGGGGATGGGGTCCATCTGTCGCGAGGAGGTATGGACCTCCTGTTGGGTGACTGGCGAGCAGGCCTGTTGACCGAGCTGACGGTCTGGGGGGGGGCGTCAGGTCTTCTGTGAAGCCCCTCCGTGTGGCGGGTAGCACTGGTAAGGTAAACAGTATGACCCACAAGTATCCGGCAGGTTCGCAATTGACTGGACAACACTAGACAGGAATAAAGTAGTTAAACGTTGTCCGGTCAACGACGAATCAGGCGATGGGGTGATGATGATTGCTAACCAGCATGCATCACCCCTGTGATTTCACGGATACGCGTCAGAGGGTGGGGTCATGAGTTAGTTATTGACTACGGTCAACAATTTGTTTGTTGTTAACAAACAAATTGATACAATTTGATACATTGTAACCAATTGCCGTTGGCAATTTTGGGGTGGTACCTTACCAGTGTTACTTCGGCCTGCTTGCCTTAGGAATTATGATTGGTCGTTTTACCAATACAAATTTATAATTCGGACTAGGGCATTGAATCAATAAATGTGGCCCTTTGCTGTTATCCACTTTCAATGTTGTCTGTGTCCGTTATTGGGGGGGTGCGCCTGCAATGCAAGCGCGGCGCCAAAATGGCCGCCGCGCCCTTTGCGGGCCCCCCCCCACAGGACAGAGAATCCGGGTAGTTAGGGGCGTGGCCAGCTCCCTTATAAAAGGGGTGGCCACGAGGCAGCCGCGCTGCCATTTTGCCTCAGCGACGGAGCGGAGAAGTTTTTCCCCTCCACCCCCTCCCTAGTTAACAGTGTGATTATGGTCGCTTCGGGGCCGGGTGGGAATTTTTGGTTGGGACCCACATTGGCTTCGGGTCCTGGCTTTTTTGCCCATCCCACACTGTTGCTATGGTTTGATATAGGGGTCTTTCTTCGTTCCTACTGTTGACTTTGGTCACATGGGCGGGTAGCACTGGTAAGGTAAACAGTATGACCCACAAGTATCCGGCAGGTTCGCAATTGACTGGACAACACTAGACAGGAATAAAGTAGTTAAACGTTGTCCGGTCAACGACGAACCAGGCGATGGGGTGATGATGATTGCTAACCAGCATGCATCACCCCTGTGATTTCACGGATACGCGTCAGAGGGTGGGGTCATGAGTTAGTTATTGACTACGGTCAACAATTTGTTTGTTGTTAACAAACAAATTGATACAATTTGATACATTGTAACCAATTGCCGTTGGCAATTTTGGGGTGGTACCTTACCAGTGTTACTTCGGCCTGCTTGCCTTAGGAATTATGATTGGTCGTTTTACCAATACAAATTTATAATTCGGACTAGGGCATTGAATCAATAAATGTGGCCCTTTGCTGTTATCCACTTTCAATGTTGTCTGTGTCCGTTATTGGGGGGGTGCGCCTGCAAAAAGGAAGATAATAATGTGCCAAGTATTTTGAAAAAGATTGCATAAGCCAATTATAGTGATAGTGATAAAGCCCATAGAAATACATGGCTGAAACCTATTGAGGTATTTACAAATATGTTATAATGTTTACACATGCTATACACATATTCTTTATTCTAGGCTAATGGGATATATACATTTATTTTTGTTATTTATTTGAGTGCATGACTTAGACACCGGAGCACACAGAACACTGTTTACCTTCCCACCGAAGTGGTCCCTATTTATCTACTTGCAATTTCTTGCTTTCGAGCTGCTAGGTTGGCAGGAGCTGGGACAAAGACGGGAGCTCATTCCGTCCTGCAGTACTCTGGAATCGAATTGCTAACTTGCCACCTTCCAGTCAGTGTCTTAGAGAGATAAAATGGAATACATACAAATTATGATATTTTATGAGGCGTAGCAGGCAAAAAAAAAGATCATTTTAGGCCCTCCTGATATTCAAATGCATTGTGGCAGCAGAAAAATGGAATGGGTTGTATCTCGCATCATTCCATCAGGAAATGGGGTACCTCGAAGATTGTGGTGTCCTTGAACCACAATTGGGTGTACCCTGGACAAGGGCAACCATGTGTTGCCAGCTAATCTTTCCCACACTAGGTAAAGGCAAAAGGAACTGCAGAATGAGTTTGCCAAAAGCATACCTGTCAACCATGGCTCCGGCCAATCCAGGACCTGCACAGAACGGTTCTGCGCAGGTCACCTTCTACGCATGCGTAGAAAGGTTTTACGCTTGCGTAGCCCCCTTCTACACATGTGTAGCCTTCTACGCATGCGTAGAAGGGTTCTACGCAAGCGTAGAAGGGTTCTAGGCAAGCGTAAAACCCTTCTACTCATGCGTAGAAGGCGACCTGCGCAGAAGGGCTGCGCAGTACCTCCTTTCCCCTGCTGCCAAATTCTGGGGTTTTGGCAGCGCGGGGCTGGAAATGGCGTAAATCGGTGCCGAAAACCGGGAAATCCCAGCCAATCCAGGAAGGTTGACAGGTATGGCCAAAAGGTGCCTTCATTCTGGCAGTTTTAAACCTGGAGAAGGAGAGAAAAAATCAGGAAATAACAACAGATCTCAGTGTCACTAGAAGGGGCTGAAAACTTTAAATATCTGGGCAATTATGCCTCCACTTTTCTACCAGGGGAAGCCAATGCTCCTTTTAATGAAGATTAAATCAAGCAACCAAGGCCGAAGGCAGAGAAACTGGAGGCAAACAAACCCGACAGTTGGCAATACACACCCACCTACGCAACGCAGATCACCACATCGGAGAATCGGGGAAACTGCAGGCGATGCTTTGGCAAGGATACCCACCAAAGGAAAGCTTGATTCAGCATCCAATTTCCTCCGCAGGCAGTTGCATTTTCAGCCCAATAAAACTGGCTGCCACGATTGTTATATGAGTAGCTGATGAGTGGTGACAAATCAAAATTAAATAAAGCCTTCTTGTTTTGTTGGTAGACTAATGCAGGGGGATTGGATCAGAGTTTGGTGTGGGAGGAGTGGGGGTGAATCAGCCTTTTTTGGAGAGCAAAAGAAAAAGCCAGCAGACCTGCCATCTGGGGTGTCTGAAAGTACGAGTCCAGAAAAAGTAACTTTTCCAAGCTTTTTTATGTATTCTTATTCTCCTTTCATGTCCTGATTAAACCCTTGACTCCCAAAATGAAGCCACTTTCTTGGCTTTGTCATTGGCCAAACCTAAGTCCTTACGGGTGCATGTTTCAAACAGTAATAGTTGGATAGGTTGGATAGGTTTCCCTTGCTCAAAAACCAGTCGTATCCAACTCTAGGGTTCAGTGCTCATCTCTGTTTCAAAGCCGAAGAGCCAGCGTTGTCTGCTTCTGCAGATGTTTCTGTGGTGATGTGGCAGGCATGACTGGACACCGGAGTGCACAGAACGCTGATACCTTCCCACCAAAGTGGTCCCTATTTATCTACTTGCAATTTCTTGCTTTCGAACTGCTAGGTTGGCAGGAGCTGGTACAAAGACGGGAGCTCATTCCATCCTGCAGTACTCAGGAATTGAACTGCTGACCTCCTGCCTTCCAGTCAGCGTCTTAGCCACTTGAGCCAGACCCATATATGAGCTGGATTCTGTATCTCTCCACTTTCATACAGTGTGTTGTTGTCCACCAGTAGCCCTCACTAGAGTCTGTGTGGGTCTTGCATTTAGGGACTCCAACCTTCAGCATGAATGTTCATGCCCTTCACATCATTTGCTCTTGTCACTGACTGCCATGCCTCTTCTCACTGACAGATTTCTAATGCAGCCTTGCTCAATGTGGGGCTCCCCTGTTATGTGTGACTACAATTGCCATCATCCCCAGCCTGCAAGGCCATGGCTCAATGCAACGGACATGGTTGGGCAAAGGCTGCCTTGCTGCAATAGCTGTCCACTAACATTAATTGAACGATGGCGTCTAAGAGGTGACCTGATTGAAGTTAATAAAACCATGCACGGTGTGGCCAAAGTAGATAAGGAAAAACTGTTTTCCCTATCGCACAACACTAGAACTAGGGGACACTCCATGAAACTTTTGGGTGCTAGTTCTCAAACAAATAAGAGAAAGTACTTTTTCACCCAGAGGATCCCTGGCCTATGGAACTCCCTGCCAGAAGAAGTGGTGGCAGCTGTCAGTCTTGACAGCTTTGAGAAAGGATTAGACAAGTTCATGGAGGACAAAAAGGGTATCAATGGCTATAATTATGGATACTTAAGGACAATCTCGGGGTTGGAGAGATAGGCAGGATATCTATCTCTCCATGCCATTTCCAGGGAATCCTAAGCAGGTGAAGGCATCTGCTTGGGAATAATACCCTGAAGGAAATGGTGAGCCACTGTGTGAGACAGAACGCTGGACTGGATCATGGGCTCCTGTGGCCTCTTCCAGCAAGGCTCTTCTTATGTTCTTATGTTCTTAATTGAATTCTGACTTGGGAACATTTGCCCTAATGAGATGGAGTAACAATTAACAAATAATAATTTAAGTTAATAATATTTATATATGCGTACACAACTGGGAGAGACCATTTGCAAAAAAAAATAATAATAATGAAGACAAGAAACTAATTTGGTTAGAGTTCAGGGACTGCAACCGAATCTCTCGTTCCATGTAATGCAATATTATGCTAACATGATTTAGTTTCTGCTGTAAAGTATATTATGAGATAGGAATGGGCATTCAGCCAAAAAAAGGGAGGGTGTAAATGGCTGAAAATGGCCTCACACTGTTCTTCCTTTTCAAAGAGTATCCACCTCCACATTATTTGACTGTGTAGCACAGGGATGCCCAAACTATGGCCCGGGGTCGACGGTATCAAAAGCTGCTGACAGGTCAAGATCGCCATGAGGAGAGCAGATATTCAGAATCAGATACAGCACATGAAGAAGTAGTTTGCCTGTGTTTGCATCTTGCAGGGCTGCTCTGTATGCAAACAGGCCGGCATCCAACTGGTGCAAGGAACCTACAGCTGGCCGTGGGTCTGATCCAGCCCAACAACATCCCCGTCCGGCTGAGAGACCTGGAAAAGTTTAGTTGGAGCCAGATGGCTCTGAATTGACAACCCCACTTTCCTTCTCTCCTGCCCCCACTCTACTTTCCATTACGGTCTCCAATCAAACTTCGGCCAAGTTGCGTTGGCCGCCCTGTAATTATACAGAAATCTAGATGGCTTTAAAAGCTCAGATTATTCCATTTATCCCAGAGGATGAGCAAGCAGCTCGCCCTCCTCCCCTCGGCCAACGTTAAGCCCAAAGTGCTGCCGGAAAAGCAGTTTATTGATCCAGGTGCTTCTGCTGGGCTTTGCTGTCTGCAACCTCCCACACAGCCTCCTCGGATCTATCTCCTCCTCCTTGTCGCAAGGTCCTTGCCTGTTCCGTGAAGGCCAAGTGCCCAATGCAGAGGGACGGAGGGAGGTGAAGAACAGGAACTATTGCACCAGCCAGGTTTTGTGCTGCTGGGCAAATTATGCCGATTGATTGTGCCCTGCGTTGCAGAGATGCCACCCTGGATGCTGCTGACAAAGCATCCAGAATTCCACCTTTGGAGCCAAGCAGATTTCAGGGGTGTAAATAATAATAATTTCATGTCAGAAATAATTCTGGGTTGAAAGGATTTTTTGCTGGAGAAACTCTGCTCAGGGGGTTTGATGTAGGCAGATTGATTGCACACAAGCCAGCAGATGTGCTAAACACTACTTTATTGTAGCATGGTCAATCTGTACATGAGGCAATGACAGAGCCTTGCCCCCTTATATATGGTACATAATACATTTGAATCTCGCCCGAAGGCGCCTATTGGTTGCAGTATCAGTGACGTCTTTCTGACATAGTTCACCTGTGGCGGGAAGGTTTCCCGCGCTAGTTACTCATTGGGTAAATTGGAGCCACATGACCTCCATCAGCTGCGCTAATGGCAAGCAACTGAACTGCATGCATACACAAGAGGGGGTGTAATGTGTTATTAGTAGCAGCTGCACAGCAAAGCAGGGCAGGTTTTAGGCAATGTTATGTTCGAATGCAAACCTTCTAGTTCACCCCCCTTTTTAGCCCAGCTAATAAACACACTTGGACTTGATACTGGAGAGAAAGAAAAATAGCATTTACTCCCAAAATGAGGTCAGAAGATACATGTGTGTTCAGGAGCCTTGTTGAAGTTGGTTTAGAAAAAAGGTTAAGTCTTTCTTCCAGCTATGTGGCCTGGAAGATGGAGGCACTCAAAAGGACATATTTCCTCTTCAAAAGGCAGAAAGCAAGAAAGAAAAGGTCAGAGCAAACAAAAGCCTTAATACATGCAAATAGGGTCAGGTGACCTCTGAGGTAGGAAAGAACCTTTCTAATTGTAATTACAGACAAACAATGCAAAACAACTTTAGGTCAAGCTAGTCTTTCCTGCCTCTCTGGTTATTGCATGCTGGGTTGCATTAGAATACTGTACTTGACATAATGCACAGCGCACTGGTTGGGAGGCAATGTGATGCACACCAAGTCTGGTATTGTGATTGTTGGGGGCACCTCCATAGCCCAAAGGGCAGCTATAGGTGGCGGGAGAATGGGAGGCCAATATTCAAAATGGAGTTCCAGACACCCAAACAGGCTATTTTTAAAATATCAGCAGGAAGACTGATTCTGGAACTCAATAGATGTCCTAGTGGCAAAAAAATCTGATCACCCCATCCCCATCTACTCCAAACCCGATGAATGAAGGACATCCAAACTTTCTTAGTATTAACAGCCCTGCTCAGCTCTTGCAAACTCTAGGCCTGTGGTGGCAAACCTTGGCACTCCAGGTGTTCTTGGACTTTAATTCCCAGAAGCCCAAGTCTCTGTGTACACGTAGTAAGCCCATTCGTGTGGATTCACAGAGACTTGGGCATCTGGGAATTGAAGTCTAAGAACACCTGGAGTGCCAAGCTTCGGCACCACTACTCTAGGCTGTGGATTCCTTTATGAATTCAATCCATTTCATATTTGGTCTTCCTCTTTTCCTTTCTCTTGTGACCCTGGAACCCAAATCCGATGAGGAGGACTTTCTGCCAGCACCTCAGCCTGCTGGCAGCATGAAACTGCCTTCTCTAGATCAAGTGGATCAAGAAATGACAGGAGCACAGCCAGCAAATGCTGAGGCACCAAGTGTCAGTGAAGGGGAGGCTGAACCAAGCACATCAGAAAGATTGCAGCTACGAAATGAGCTACAGGTGTGGAGAAGAAAGGCAAGAGCTCGTTTGCAAAGACCACTCCCAGATGTGAGCCCTGAGCCTGAACCCTCTTAAGGAGTTGCACATATACCAGCACAAGCTTGTCGGAACAATCTTTGTGCACCACTCTTACCTGCTTGCTGACCTTGGACCCTCTGCTTGGAAACCCGACTACACTTCTGGAGCAAGCTTTTGTCTCAGTTCTTCGATAACCGGCTTCCGAACTCGGCTCTTCCTGACCAACAATTTCTGCCTCTTCCTTCGGACTGTTGTAAGACTCCACCTTCTTGCTCCTACCTACTCCTTGTGCAGTGGCTGCTAGCCAGCCTGCTCTGCAGTGCAGGGAAGGGAAGGGCCACAACAACACTTTCCTAAGACAGGTGTCTTTTCCAGGGACTCTTCCCTAATAGGTCCAGCCCACAATGGCCTTCAGCTTGGAAGAGAAAGCTCAACACACAACATTTAGTTCTGGTTGATTTAAATTTAATCCCATGTTTATTTTCCTTAAGTTGTTCTATTTATGAGCTAGCTCTACTCCATCACCATTTTAGTCTGGAGGCGTGCGCCTGTGTGCCTACACACAGACTCCATGTCGGTTTGGTCAACTGTTCTTGGACTGCAATTTGGCTTCCCTTTTTTTGCAATATAGCTGAGGAATTTTATTTCTTGGCAAAGACTGGGGATGTCTGAGTGCCAAGGACTTATCTGTGGATGATGACGTTTTCAGAAAGCTTATCCCAGCACTATCTTGTTAATTTGTTGTTAATGGAGTTCTTGATTTCTTGGAAGAGATTTTAATAGTGCCTGCATAGACAGAGAGACTCATGCGCTCCAATACTTTTTAAACCCTTTCCCCTTTGGGTTGTGTCGTCTGTAGGAGACAGGCTTTAAAGGGTGCAAGGTTGTCAAGAGTAGTTTTCTTCCACTAATTGCCCCCATACATTAGGAAACTGGCTGCAGAAGTAATACCCTTTATTGTGTGGCTCCATGCCCAACCGCCCAAACTCCAAGTACAGGAAAGCTGGCTGTAAATGGAAAAAATGAGTTTTCTCAGCTATAAACACCAAGGTGATGTGCGATACCTTGGCATAGTCTGCTCTCTTCCAAGAATACCTTCTGAGCTACTCTCAGTTGGGTTTCTGAACCACAGTTGGGCATACACCTTGGCAATGGCAACCTTGTGTTGCCAGCTAATCTTTCTCACACTACTTCAGGCGCAAGGAATTGCCGAATGAACTCACCCAAGGGTGCCTTTGTTTTGGAGGAGAAGGAGACTGAACCTTGTGGGGCTCCACTTGTTACCCCCTCCCAGCTTAGGAAGGAGCCATTAATAAGAACTTTCTGACTACAATTCTGTAACCAATTGTGTGTCCACCTGATACTTGTGCTGTGCAGACCACACCCATTTAACCTGCTCAACTAAGACTGTTTTCTCCTGGAAATAGTAATAAATGGTGGGTGAAGGGAGAGGCTGACCTGAAGTTTAATTTAATTTAATTTTAGCACTTGTATGTGCATACGTTCCATATAAATTCGACAATGCTGATGCAGTTGGCCACACTGGAATGAGATGTATTTTGGGATGGTACTAAAATGTTTGCTCTGGTCATTGAGAGAGTGCTGGTAACACCTCTCGGGGGGGGGGGGGTGTGTGGGTGTGTGGGAAATCCCATGAAGAAAAACCATTGGATTGAAAAACATGATTTCAACTGTTTCTCCTTCTGTCACCTCTGGGTGCTCCTGAGTCTTAGTCACTAATGCTGATAAAGGAAAATTGAGCAACCAGATCCATCAGCACAAAATTCTGACATTACCCATCAAACATTTAATACCTGACATTCAATGTCATTATCTGACTTGTGATCGGATTCTATATTTAACTCCCAACATCTGATTTCTAACAGGATCCTGTGATGGTTTTTAATATCCGTGTTTTCTCATATGGCAAAAACGTAAAGAGGGGAATGGTGAATGAGGCAAAGGGCAAGGATTGAACTTGAAAACTGTGATACTTCTGTTCAGAGACATAGCCCTCACATCTGAAGCATCATCAAATGTTCCTAAACGTACTTTAAAAGCAGGAAAAGAGTTCAGCCTTTGTTGTGCATAAATGCAAGACTTCAGTGTTCAACCTGTGGTGTTTCTTCCAATTCCCTTTGTGGTTGTTTTAAAAAACAAAAAAAGGCTTCTTTCATGTCCCCAAGATATTTTCCCAACAAAGTGGTCCCTATTCATTTACTTGTAATTTCTTGCTTTTGAACTGCTAGGTTGGCAGGAGCTGGGGCAGACAACGGGTGCTCAATCCATCATGCAGTACGTGGGTCTCAAACTTCTGACTTGTCGTCCTTCCAGCTAACAAGGTGAGCTTCTTAACCACTGAGCAACCACACACACACACACACACACACACCTGAATAGGCATAGGAATGGAGTCCCTAGATCATGGTTGGTCAGGCCCGCCATCGGGGGGGGGGGCATCAGGACTCCCATCCCGGGCCCAGAAATGATGGGGGCCCGGTGGTGCCAGGAAACCACTAATCTGTGCATGCATAAACAAACCACACATGTGCAGAAAACCACAGGGATGTGGTGGTGCCAGGAAACCACTGATCTGTGCATGCACAAACAAACGATGCATGCGCAGGAAACCAAAATTGGCCAAAATGTGTGTGCGAGGCCCACGTACCGGACCTGGAAATTTCGGATGCTGGCCCTGGGGGTGGTCAACCTATGGCCCATGACACCAATTAATCTGGTCCGTGGTGAGGATTCCCGCACCACCATTGGATGTGCCAGAAGCAGAAGAACTACATCAAAACTAGGTGAAACATGCTGTGAATGCACACGCTGCTGCCATCAGAAGTACAGGAAGCGGTGGTAGGAACTATGCCTCTGGCCCGCACATCTGTCTCAGGGGGCGAGGTCCAGCCCACGGTGTGAAAAGGTTGGCCACCCCTGCCCTAAATGCAAGACCCACATGCTCAACTGGGATCTGTTGGCAGACAACAACGTGTGGTGTGAATGTGGAGAGATACAGAATCCATTGGCTCAATTACTGGTCTGTCCATAACGACCAGAAACATGAAGCAATGAAGACTTACGTTGGGCCAACGACAACACCAAGAAAGTGGCTTCCTTTTGGCAATCCAAAGTTTGGTCGGAACAAAAGAAAGAAAAAACTCACACTTGGCAGGAGTTATCCAAATGCTGAACTTAATTTTGGAGATAGGTTTCAGCACCTTGGATAGTTCTGTGGACCGCAGAGTAAACCTTGGAGTTTTATTCACTGCTGAAAGAGGAGCTGCCAGCCATCTCTGGGACTAGACGTGGAACAGAAGTTCTCCTTCCAGGGCAAACCAGGGGACTCTGAAGCCAATAAATGTCTTCTTCATTAGAATGGGCCATGCTTCTCCATGTTCTCAAGGTTTTCTGTCACAGTCATTCCCAGCTCTCTTGTTTGATTCCCTCTTCAAGGTAGAGTGGCTAGCCGGGTCTGAACCGATGCTTTTATGTACGATATGGATCTGCCCAGTGTAGCTTTATTTGACTCCGAACTTGAAAAAGTTAGATTTTGGACTAGGGCTGCCAGCATTACAGAGAATGCATAGTTGTCAGGGAACTGTGAAGTTGGGTCATCCTGTCTATCAATTCCTCGGTTCCTTTGGTTTGATCTGGTGTGAGAAAGATTGGCCAGCAAAACGAGGTTACTGTTGCCCAGGGTACACCCAATTAGGGTTTCAAAATGTAAAAAGTATCCACAATCTTCAAGGAAGCTCTTTCTGTGTATTTGTTAATGAAGCAATGAGTATTATGGCAGTATGCCTCAACCCTACACCAGTTGAGAAAATGTATTTATTGCATTTCTATGGGTAAAGGTAAATGTTTCCCTTGCTTGAAAGCTAGTCATATCCTACTCTAGGGTTCAGTGCTCATCTCCGTTTCAAAGCCGAAGAGCCAGTGCTGTCTGCTTCTGCAGACATTTATGTGGTCATGTGGCAGGCATGACTAGACACCGGAGCGCATGGAGCACTGTTGCCTTCCCACCCAAGTGGTCCCTGATTATCTACTTGCAATTTCTTGCTTTCGAACTGCTAGGTTGGCAGGAGCTGGGACACAGACGGGAGCTCATTCCATCCTGCAGTACTCGGGAATCGAACTGCTGATCTTCCACCTCCCAGTCAGCATCTTAGCCACTTGAGCCACTGCTCAAATATATCCCCTTGTTGGTATTGCTCCACCTAAGAAGAGAAGTAGCAGCAGATGCCAAGAGAACTAAGCAAGAGAAGGACCCTCAACTTCCTCTGAATGGAGATGAGTCTCAGGTCCACTGATTCGTTTTCCAGGAAGAGCTTTATGGGGGTAGGACAAACATTTTTGAGGGTACACAAGGGCTAAACCAGATTAGAAGATGGAGGGAGGAGCTCACTGAACAAGGAATAACATGAAAGGAGGATATGGTTGAGGAACTCATCCTCTCCTATGTCACTTGGTGGACCCTCAACAGGCTGAGGGTTGGAGTCCCTACATGTAAGACCCACATAAGAACATAAGAACATAAGAACATAAGAACAGCCTTGCTGGAACAGGCCACAGCCCATCCAGTCCAGCATTCTGTCTCACACAGTGGCTCACCATTTCCTTCAGGGTATTCCCAAGCAGATGCCTTCACCTGCTTAGGATTCCCTGGAAATGATATTGAGAGATATCCTGCCTATCTCTCCAACCCGGAGGTTGTCCTTAAGTATCCATAATTATAGCCATTGATACTCTTGTCCTCCATGAACTTGTCTAATCCTTTCTTAAAGCTGTCAAGACTGACAGCTGTCACCACTTCTTCTGGCAGGGAGTTCCATAGACCAGTAATCCTCTGGGTGAAAAAGTACTTTCTCTTATTTGTTTGAGAACTAGTACCCAAAAGTTTCATGGAGTGTCCCCTAGTTCTAGTGTTGTGCGATAGGGAAAACAGTTTTTCCTTATCTACTTTGTCCACACCGTGCATGATTTTATAAACTTCAATCAGGTCACCTCTTAGACGTCGTCGTTCAAGAGTGAAGAGGCCCAACCGTTGCAGCCTCAGATGGTAAGGAAGGTGTTCCAGTCCCCTAATCATTCTGGTTGCCCTCCTCTGCACTTTTTCCAGCTCCATAATATCCTTCTGGAGGTATGGCGACCAGAACTGTACACAGTATTCCAGATGGGGCCTCACCATAGATTTATAAAGAGGCAAAATGACACTTGCTGACTTATTTTCTATACCCTTCCTAATGATCCCTAGCATTGAGTTTGCTTTTTTCACTGCTGAGGCACACTGGGTTGACACCTTCATTGAGTTGTCCACCAGGACACCAAGGTCCCTTTCCTGGTTTGTCGCAGAGAGTTCAGACCCCATCAGTTTATAAATGTAATTGGGGTTCTTTGCCCCAACATGCATCACTCTGCACTTACTAATGTTGAAACTCATTTGCCACTGTTTTGCCCACTCCCCCAGTGTCGAGAGATCCCTCTGAAGCTCCTCACAATCTCTCACAGTTTTCACTACCCTGTATAATTTAGTGTCGTCAGCAAATTTGGCTACCTTGCTTTTTACTCCTACCTCTAGATCATTTATGAAGAGGTTGAAAAGCAGGGGTCCCAGTACTGAACCTTGGGGGACCCCACTCTTTACTTCCCTCCACTTGGAGAAGTGTCCATTTAGTGCTACCCTCTGTTTCCTGTCCCTTAGCCAGTTGCTGATCCAGGACAAGACCTGTCCCTTTATTCCATGACTGGTAAGTTTATTCAAGAGCCTTTGGTGTGGGACCTTGTCAAAGGCCTTCTGAAAGTCCAGATAAACAATGTCAACTGGATCCCCCTTATCCACATGCTTGTTGACACTCTCAAAAAATTCCAACAGATTAGTGAGGCATGATTTGCCCTTGCAAAAGCCATGTTGGCTCTCCTTTAGCAGCGCCTTCTCTTCTATGTGCCTATTAATTCTATCTTTTAGGATGGTTTCCATCACTTTACCTGGGACACATGTCAAACTGACAGGTCGGTAATTTCCTGGATCACCCCTGGATCCTTTTTTGAAAATTGGAGTTATATTCGCTACCTTCCAGTCATCAGGCACAAACCCAGATTTGAGGGAAATATTATATATTTTGGCTAGGAGATCAGCAATTTCATCTTTAAGTTCCCTGAGAACTCGTGGATGGATGCCATCTGGTCCTGGTGATTTGTTAGTGTTTAGTTTAACAAGACATGCAAGGACCTCCTCCCTGGTTATTTCTATCTGGCTTAATTCTTCGGTTTCCCTCCCTACGAAGATAGGTTCTGTTTTGGGCATGTGGTCTCTATCTTCTTCAGTGAATAATACTGAAGCAAAGAATTCATTGAGTCTCTCTGCAATCTCTGTTTCCTCTTTAATAACCCCTTGCCTTCCATTGTCATCTAATGGTCCAATGGCCTTCCTAGTTGGGTTCTTACTTCTAATGTACTTAAAGAAGTCTTTGTTATTCCTCTGAGTATTTTTAGCTATACGCTCCTCAAAGTCTTGCTTTGCTTTCCTGATTGTTGCCTTGCATTTGTTCTGCCAGAATTTATGTTTCTGCCTTCTGTCCTCATTCGGACAAGCCTTCCATCTTCTAAATGAGCTTTTCTTGCTCTTGATCACTTCCCGAACAGCTCCTGTAAGCCACATTGGAGTCCTCTTGGACCTGGCAGTGGCCTTTTTCCTTTTGGGTATGCATTCCAATTGAGCCTCTGTTATTGTTTTTGTAAACAGCCTCCACGCCTCTTGGAGTGTTTGGACTCTCTCAATTTTCCCTTTCAGTTTCTTTTTTACTAGTTTCCTCAACTTTGGGAAATTTCCTTTTTGAAAATTTAAGGTCTCTGTGTTAGATTTTATCAGTGACTTGCGGTCTATGTTCAAGTTAAACATAATTGAGTTGTGGTCACTGTTCCCTATTGGATCAGTCACATTAACATCTTGCACCAGATCCTGAGTATTACTCAGGATCAAGTCAAGGATTCTTGTACCTCTAGTTGGGTCTTCAACCATCTGTCCCAGGGAACAATCATTGAGCATATCTAGGAACTTTATCATGTGCTGAACAACAGTTCACCCAGTCTATGTGAGGGTAATTGAAGTCCCCCATTATAACCAGGCTTCCCTTCTTGGATGCCTCCTTTACAACATTCTCCAACTGCCAGTCTCCCTCAAGAGTTTGGGTCGGAGGCCGATAGTATATGCCTACTGTTAGACCATCCTTGTGGCCTGGTACTCTTACCCACAGAGCTTCTAATGGTGACTCCAAGTAGGAGTCACCATTAGACACATGTCCAAGTAGGGGCTGCTGGTGGACAACAACACGTGGTGTGAATGTGGAGAGAGACAAAATCCGTTCTCATTTGATGCTCTGCCAGTTGCTACCACAAACATGCACCGGCGAAGATTTAAGTTTGGCCAATGACAAAGCCAAGAAAGTCTTGTCCTTTTGGCAGTCCAACATTTGATTTGGACATGAAATAAAGAAGAAGAAGAAGAAGAAGAAGAAGAAAAATATCCTGTCTATTAAGGCATAACACAGATGATTGCTATGTAACAGTTGCATTTTAAGCCCTTTCCGAAAGAGTGGTGCCTCAAACCTTGCTGGAGGGATTGCTGTCTGTTTTGAAGAGAGGACGCCTGCAGAGGGGTTGGCATAGAATAGTGGCAAAACATCTCTCACAGCAGGCATTGATTCTACTCAACACTGGATTCAAAGTGGGCCGTATATCACACATCTGCATCCCATGTGAGTGTCCTGAATGTACAACACTATTGTTCTCAGTCAGTCATCTCATCCAAGCAATAACATGCTCTCCTGGACAGAAATGGCACTTGTGTTATTCGACATGTAGCAGTTTTCTGGGTGGCTGAGCATCATTTTCCATTTCCCCTTTGACAATTTCAGCAGGGTATAAATGCTCTTCAGGGCGCATACCTGTGCCATGGGAGATAGGGCCACTGTTCCAAAAGGTACATACCTTATTAGGGTACACACCGTGCTGAAATCTGTTGGGGGGGGTCTCCATCATGTGAAGTCTTTTGATTGATTGATTGATTGATTGATTGATTGATTGATTGATATAACTGCCTTTTTTGCCCAAGCAACCCAAGACAGCTCACAACATCAGTTAAAACCCATACCCAAAACTAATTAAAACCTTTTCCTTTCTTGTATCTTCACTGCAGGGCCCATGGTGGCTTAGTGGTTAAGACGCTAAGCTCAATGACCGCAAGGTTGGCAGGTCAGCAGTTCGAAGACCTGAGCACTGTGCAATAGAGTGAGTGCCCATCATCTCTCCCAGCTCCTGCCAACCTAGAAGTTTGAAAGCAAGAAATTGCGAGTAGATTTATTTATGTAAGTATTTATTTTATTGCATTTATATCCACCTATCTGGGATATTTTCCCACTCTGGGCAGCATGCAACATATAGGGGGGGGGAATCTTTACAATAAAAAAATTAAACAAATTAAATAAACTATAAATATCAAGAGCCAGACGTGCCTGGCTTTTGAGCAAGGGATACCTTTACTATCTTCTCTGCATCTTTGTCAACCATCCGCATGATCAACCTTCCAAGACACAATCGGCTCTCTGCCTGCATCAGGGAGGGCTCAATGAGGAGAAACCTATTGGGTTTCTGGCTGACCCCAAATTTCCAGTAATTCCACTCTCCCCGGACAACATATTTCCATCAAAAATGCCATCACATTGTGGAGACTGGACAATCAGGACAAAAATCACATTTTGAGCCTGGGGGCAGGGCAAGCCACACCGTTGGGACCCTTTAAAGTTTCCCCCACTATTATTAGTTTGACCAAACTTTCAGTAAAGCACTTTCATCAACTCATCCCACAGCCAAGCAGTAATGAAGAATCTGGGAGCATTTTAAGACCAACCCATTGTATCTTGAACATGTTTCTGCAACCAACATATTCAGATGCTGTCGAAACAGATGTTCTGGCAGAAAACACCAATCACACACACACACACACACACACACCACAAATCATAACAAGTAAACAGGACAGTTTTAAGCTGTTCCTGTCAAGGGCATATACTTAATTGTCTTGTGCAGTGTTAGGATTCAACAACTGCAGCCCACATCTCTGTGCATTGTTCAACAGCTGTGAAGAAGCCCTAGCTTCATTATTCAGCTGTGTGAAACATCTGGATTTTGAGCTCCTGTAAATATTTTTTTAAAAAATAACCACAGCTGCTACAACCTGCGGGGCCAGCCTGGAAGAGAAGCAGTTAAAAATTAAAATTCTTGCCCCATCTCTATTCACTCATTCACTGTCTTCCTCTTCACTGCTTGAATACATTGAGTAATGCCTTTTTTCTGCTTTAATGAACCCTTGAGTGCCTCCAGAGAAGAAACAAAATGGGAGGAGGATTAAGAGTAATTGAAGACATCCAAATGCAGTTTCGTTTTTCTCCCTGGATGCCCCTCGGAGATGGATTTTCACTATATGCAGAAGGAGTCCAAGTGGGAGAGAAACGGAGGGAACAGTTAATTTAGGTGGTAGAAATGTGGCCACCAGTAAGGAATACAACTCTAACCCATAGGAGCCAATCCACTAGGATAGTGATGGCAAACCTTTTAGAAACCAAGTGCCCAAAACATGGGGGCAGGAAATTATGTGCTGGGGGAGGGAGGAAACACTCCCATTGGTTTGCTGGGCAGAGGGGCGGGGTGAGCTCTGTGCTGGGGGGGTGGAGGAAGCGCTCCCATTGGGCAGAGGGGTGGAGTGAACTCTGTGCTGGGGTGACACGGCGCGTTCCCGCAGAGATGGCTCTGAGTGCCCCTTCTGGTACGTGTGCCCTAGGTTCACCACCACTGCACTAGGAACATGCCTGTCAAGTATCCCGTATTGGCCGGAATTTCCCGTAATTCAGCACCGCTTTTCTTCCTTTCCTGCCTGGAGCCGCCACCATCCCGTAATTTGACAGTGGGGGGAAAGTAGTTACTGTGCATCCCCTTCTGCACAGAACCCTTCTACACATGTGTAGAACCCTTCTACGCATGCATAGAACCCTTCTGTGCACATGCTGAAGGGTTCTGCGCATGCATAGAAGGGTTCTGTGCATGCGTAGAAGGGTTCTGTGCAGAAGGGGATGCGTAGAAGGCTTCTACACATGTGTAGAAGGGACCTGCATGGAAGGCTTCTGCGCAGGTCCTGTATTGTCCGGAGCTGTGCTTGACAGGTATGACTAGGAGGTTCCTGAACAAGCCTCCTAGAAATGAAAGCAGTCGTACAAAAATGCTGGTTTTGTAGCCAAAGGGCTCTTACAAGAGAGCCTTGAGGTCAGGTACAACCTGCCAGAGGTGGAGAGATAGATATATATATGATATACTAAGAGTAAGAGAAATGGAACACGAAGCCATACAAGCCAACCATTCTTGGGTGCATCTGCAGTGGCAGAAGTAGGTTCAAAGAAGAAACAGCACAGATGCTCTGGGCAGCCATTCACCTCATTGGGTGCTTGGCTGACATCACATCCATAGCCCCATCAACATATTGGATGTTTTCATTTTACACTTTCCCTGTACCTCTGCAGAGGGGCAGGGAAAGTGTAATTATCTTACTTCTTTGCCAATTGTTGTAACAATGGATCATAAAAGGAAGGAAAGGGGATACTTTCTCATATATTCCAAAAGTTCCCCAATCAAGGACTAGTGATTATTCTGGACCAAATAAGGCAGAGTGCTTGAGTACAGCCTTTTTTATATGACATTAAAATATGGGGGTGCCCCATGCCACCCTCCCCCTGTTATTTTGGTTTTTACATTGGAATTGCTAGCTGACTTCCATTCTCACAGTTCTGCTGAGTTTGCATCTTTTCCCCATTTTCTTTGCCGCCTCCTTGTTTTGACCTTCTTTATATGATTGATGCACATTAAAAAAAAATTTAAATGGGTACGGGAAGAATTGGCTGCAAGGCTTCGATGCTCTTCTAAGAACGGAGGATTGCGTCCCTCGCCGATTTGTTGTTGAGTCCTTTATCACATGCACGATGTCCATAGCTATGCTTCCAAAATGGCCGAAACACAATACTAGCCCCTTCTGTTGAGCCCTTACAAGGTAAGGAGTGTTCTAGAAACAGATTGCCCGTGCAAAACTTTACCAGCGGGCATTGATCTTATCTCAACAATTGCCTTTCTGCAATTTCCATGAACACTAAATGCATTCATAAATCCAAATGGCAGAGGAGAGAGAAAGACGCACCCAGGAAACTAGACAAGCTGGCAGGCAAAGATGCTGGCTTTGTCTTTCTTTGAAAATTTGCTCCTGCCACGGAAGGCGGACGTGGCCCGCTTGAAGATGACAATCAGCTAGGAGTCATCCTGGGTGAGGTTTTCTGGGAATTATGATTCGAAATCTTAGTGCTTTGAAACTTAACTTTAATTGAAGTTGCAACGGTTGCCGTATATGACAAGGGTGCCCAAACTTTTTGGACCGTGGGCCGGTTACATGATTCAGTGGGCCGGTCATGTGATTCCTCCTACCGGAAGCAGAAGTAAAACGCGCCTTGCAATCTGTTTTGCAACAGATATGTTTTGCAACAGGATGAGACAGGTTTTAGGCTGCCGTTTTCTCTGTTTAAACAAGGAGTGTTCAAACAACGGTCCATGGGCCAGATCCAGCCCCCAATGCCAATTCAGCTGGCCCGTGCTGTTCTCATCACTCCCATTAGTGGAAATAAAACACACCCATACAGGAACAACAAGGGCGGCACGGGCCAGATGAATTGGTGTCAAGGGCCGGGCCAGATCTGGCCCACATGCTGTAGTTTAGACACCCCTGATATATGAGTTCGGACTCTTTTCACATCCAGCTGAGATCTAGAGTGACATATCCAGAACGAAAAAGAAGCCCTTTGATGCCACCTCCTATATGACCCTTCCTTCCTTCCTTCCTTCCTTCCTTCCTTCCTTAAAGAAAGAAAAGAAAGAAAGAAAGAAAGAAAACTTAGTGTCCCAAAACTTACTTATTACATTATTAGGATCAGCATCAGCTCTATGTGTTGTTGTTGAAGGACATTATTTTTGTGTGAGCTTTGAAGAGATAAATCATAATCATAAAACCATTTGCATGATTTTTTAAAAATAGAAATCTGGAGATGAAAAAATAGCATCGCAATCTGAAACAAGGAGTGTGTTACAAGTAGAGATGGAAAAGTCCAGAGCGGGGAGGGGATGGACAAATTTGGGAGGGGGGATGTTTTGGGATATTTTCCATTTTATTATGGAATGTTTCATTTTAGCATGATGAATAAAATATTTAAGGCAAAGTGTTCATATAGTCTCAAAATCATTTTTTAAAACTATGTGCAGTATAGCTCAGAAAATGAGTCTGAGTCCCTTGCACACAATTTCCCCCTCTCAATTCATTTTATGAGAATGGGTGCTTTATGTCTATTTGATACTGTAGAGAGGAAATATAGAAAATTATCTTTGTTACTATTGTTGATGATTTCTTCTGGTTTTTTTTTTAAATGTTGTTTTCGCCTGCTTCACATAAATGTGCAAACCCAATGAAATTCCATCCATACAGTTCAGGAAATTGTTACTCAATTTGTCACAATTACAAATGTCTGATAAAGTGGACCTGATCCACAAAGTAAAAGGTAATGATAAAGGTTTCCCTTGCTCGAAAGCCAGTCGTATCCGACTCTAGGGTTCAGTGTTTATCTCTGTTTCAAAACCGAAGATCCAGCGCTGTCTGCTTCTGTAGACATTTCCGTGGTCATGTGGAAGGCATGACTAGACGCCGGAGTGCACAGAACAATGTTACCTTCCCACCGAAGTGGTCCCTTTTTATCTACTTGCAATGTCTTGCTTTCAAACTGCTAGGTTGGCAGGAGCTGGGACAAAGACAGGAGCTCACTCCGTCCTGCAGTACTCAGGTATCGAACTGCTGACCTGGTGATCTTCCAGTCATCAAGTTCAGCATCTTAACCACTAAGCCACTGCCATCCCTCCACTTGCATAAAGGGTTAGCAAATACCCCTTATTGTGTCCATGGGGGTGGGATGGAGAAGAATGAAGCCACACATTATTATATAATAGGATTTGGGTTCCAGAATTTCAGAAAGCTCGAGGACACCCTGGCCACTTGATGAGGAACAAGAAGTCTCTGTTGCTACATTCAAACTACAATAAATCAGCAGGGACCATAACTTCTTGGACTGGGATTTTTAGGAGGCTGTTTTGGGCACAACCGAACATCATGATTAGGTTTGCAACCCAAAGGTTGCAACCCAAAAGGTTGGAGATTCGATCCTGACCAGGCTCATGGTTGATTCAACCACCCATCAGTTGGTAAAATGAATACCCAGCATGTTGGGGGTAAAATGCTCATTAACTTGTGAACTGCCCAGATAGTGCACTAAGTCCTTATATGGGGCAGGCATTTAAGTGTAATTGCTATTGGCTTGTTAAACATAACTATGTTCTAATTACAGGCTATCTACAATGTCTATTTCTGCCCATACACTCTATCAAGTTCTTCTTCGTGGTCCCCTGTGAAGCCAGATAGATGGGTTTACTTTGCATACTTTGCTAAGTGATATGGGGTGGTATATAAGTGTGACTGCTTTGCAATGCATTGGTCGTGTCACCTGAAAACTCTCTAAAAGCGATCAGTTCTAAGGTTCCTTTAATCTGTCAATAAAACAGCCAAAGAGGTTTTGAAGGGGAAAAGAGATTTTTATCAACAAAATCAAATATAACATATGCATATGTGGTGCGTGGATCTATGCAGATTCAAGGACCCCAATTAACAATTCAACCAGGCTTATATATACTATTTTGACAAGCTTGCACGCACATGTTCTTGGCCCAGGTGGGGCTGAAGGGGGAAGGCGTTTCATGGTTTATTTTAGCATTGCATACATTAGGAATGTTCAGAAATGTATATCCACGCAAGTCTATTCTATTTAGATAAATAGCACAGGACTATTATATAACTGGCTTTTCATAAAATGGCTTTCTCCAGGCCACACTATGGATCAGCACAAATAATTACTTAAAAAATGATTATGATCTTTAACTGCATGCTTATTTTGTGAAGGGGAAAGGGTTAATAAATTTAGCTCATTTTGGGGTCATAGTAGGAGAGGAAGAAGGAGAGACCCTGGCCATTCTCCAATTATAAAACACCTCCGCAAGCAGTCAGATGGCCACATCTCCTCTGCCAGGGATGTTTCCACCATGACCAAGTTCTCCATCATCCATCACTCACACATCAGCTCTTTTGAAGAGCTCTGGTGACGCAGAAGAACTCAAGTGGTTCAGTACTGCTGTACTGCAACCAAAAATTGTGAATTTGATCCTGCTGGGGCTCAAGGTTGACTCAGCCTTCCATCCTTCCGAGGTCAGCAAAATGAGGACCCAGCATGTTAATCAGTTCCCTTTGATTTGTCAATCCCCCCCCCCTTATTGCATTGGCTAGTACTTCTACAGTACAGCATTACCATTACAAACAGAATCGGCAACAAGGGGCAACCTTGCTGAGTAAGGTAAAGGTAAAGGTTTCCCTTGCTCGAAAGCCAGTCGTATCCAACTCTAGGGTTCAGTGTTCATCTCTGTTTCAAAGCCGAAGAGCCAGCACTGTCTGCTTCTGCAGACGTTTCTGTGGTCATGTGGCAGGCATGACTAGACACCGGAGTGAACGGAACGCTGTTGCCTTCCCACCGAAGTGATCCCTATAATTTATCTACTTGCAATTTCTTGCTTTCGAACTGCTAGGTTGGCAGGAGACCTACCTGCTCTTAATTCAATCCTTTCTGAAATGGCTGAGTTTACTTTAATTTTAGCATACCAGAAACCTATATTCTTATACTATTGGTTAACAATTCCTCTAAATCTGTCTCCAAATCCCATTTCTTTAACTAATATTTTTTATTGTGTCCCATTGTACCAAATCAAAAGCTTTATATATATCCAATGACACGATACCTACTTTGCTTTTTGCTCGGTTTGCTTGTATTACCAAGTTTATTGTCCTTCTCATTAAATCTGACATGTGTCTTTTTTTCATAAAGCCTGTTTGATCTTCATGTACATTTTCTCCTATAAATCTGTTTATTCTATTAGCATCTTGGTTTATTAAGTAGATCGGATGGTATGAATCTACATATTCTACATTCTTCCCCGGTTTCAATACTATTATGGAGTCTGACTTATTTGTTTGTTTGTTTGATTGATTGATTGATTGATTGATTGTCCTGGATTCAATGTTGGAAAAATTGTCCCAGCCAGTTCAATACAAATCATGTTAAAGTACCAGATTTTTAAAACTTATTGATTGTGTATTATAATGCAACCATTAAAATAAATTCAAACTCTCACCATCAAACAAGCATTTTCCTGCCACATTGGAGTTGGAGTATACCTGGAGTATAATGTCCTTGCCTCACACCACCGCCTGATAAGTGTGACCAGTGTGTTTCCTAGAACTGAGGACATTAAGAGTTGACCACGGCGCAACTTCTCAGAAGTACAACAGACCATCTTACAGTAAGAATTAACTGTTGTAAATAAGTTCATTTATGTATTGATATATTTAATGTGAAAGTGTTTTATAGCTGTCATTATATTATGTTGGTTTTTAAAAAGGCTATTTTGTAGATGTACCACCCATTTTTGTCAAGTATACTTGGGTCCTGGTTTTGTGGGAGAGAATTATGGCAACTCTATCTCTGGCTGATTTATTATCATAAAATCTGTTTACTTCTTGGAGAGTGGGAGTGACACAGTTAAACTAAGTATACAATAGCATGCTGGCAATATTAGCCAGACTCTGGAGCTGAGAATTTAAAAAAAGAGAGTTATCTGTTACAAGGGTTCTGGAGAGGCCATGTAAGGGCCATTAATGAAAAGCAAGCGAGAGCATTCATGCATGCCTTGCACATTAACTCAGGTTTCTTTTTATGATGCATGTACAATGCTGTGGATGGTAAAGTTAGCCCAGAATTAAAAGAAACAGGTGTAGAGGCAGAGACTTGGACCAGAACAAAGGAATCAATAGCTCGACTCCGGGGACTGTGGCTCAGTGGTTAAGAAGCTCGCCTCATTAGCTGGAAGGTTAGCAAATTGGCAGTTCGAGACCCACGTACTGCATGACGGATTGAGCGCCAGTCTCTTGTCCCAGTTCCTGCCAACCTAGCTGATTGAAAGCAAGAGATTGCAAGTAGATAAATAGGGACCACTTTGGTAGAAAAAGATCTTGGGGACATGAAAGGAGCCTCTTTCGGGTGTCCCCTGAGCGGAGTTTCTCCAACAAAAATCCTTTTAACCCAGAATAATTTCTGACATTAAATTATTATTCTAGCCCCCACTTGAGCATGTTGGTCTTGCATTGAGGGACTCCGACCCTCAGCCTATTCAGGGTCCTCCAAGTGATGTAGGGGAGGTTGACTTCCTCGGCCATATCCTCCTTGAATGATGTTCCTTGTCCATTGAGCTCTCTCCTCTGTTAAAATGAGCTAGTAAAGTAAAAGTAAAGTTTTCCTGAGCTAGGAGGCTATTAAGGGAAGGTGACCAAAAAAATGATCATGGAGAGTATTCAAGTAGCCCCCTTGCCCTGCCGGATTATCCCAAGGTGAGAACACATTAGGCTAAAACCATGTTTCTCAACAAATTTCCACTCAATTTGAAGATTTCCTCTTTGGCTGCTTAACAAAGTTGGTAACTACATCTTCAGGGACAGAAGAAGGTGTTTGCATAAAACTGAAGCGTGCAGATTTTGCATGCTTCAAGAAGGCATCTGCTTTTTACTCTCTAATAGTCTGTAGAGGACACCTAGGTCAAAGATCTTCAATTACAAGAAAGGCATGAATTCGTTTAATTTATTAATGGTCAGGTTCCTCTTGTTCCTAAAAGCCACAAGCTTATTTCCCTGGGTAACTCTCCAGGGGAAACAAAAGAAAACTTAGACAAAGAGATTAGACAAAGAAAGAAAGAGAGAGAGAGAGAGAGAGAAAACCCTGATCAACCTTCAGTTTAAACAAAAAAGTTATGATTGAAACTAAACCACCAAAAGAAAGAAATTCAGATCAGAGATTAACTCTGCCCATCCTCACTCAAAATGCAGGTAGGTTACATACTTTTCCTGTACAATAACTTCTACCCCAAGTAAAGACAACAGTGCATTTTTGAGCTGCATAGAGGAAGCTTCTGCTCCAACACTAGAAGCATTCAAGAGAGAATTAGACCACCACCCACCAGACCTGCTTTGATTCGGATTTCTGCATTAAGCAGGGAGATGGACTGGATGACCTCTATTCTATGATTCTGCAAGATTAAACTCATCTCCTGTACTGAAAAAGGCCTTTTAAAAATGCTTGTAATCTCTCTCGAGTCCATATGGGAAGGAAACCTCCCAAATATCGCTGATGTCACAATGAGTTCTTACTTAATCTCTAATGTCATCCTCTAGGACCGTGATGGCGAACCTTGGCGCTCCAGATGTTCTTGGACTTCAATTCCCAGAAGCCCCCATGAATCCACATGAATGGGTTTACTGCGATTCATCCAGCCCATGCCGCCCTCGTCTAGGGTTGCCATATGTCCCGGTTTTCCAGGATTTTCCCGGTTTCAAGCTGTCCCGGCCGGTTCAAGAAAAAACATGTAAAAGTCCCGGATTTTTAAATTTGAACAAAGGAAGCAAGATCACCCCTCCACCAAGGGATTTTTGCAAAGAGTTAATTCGCTGCCTCCCAGCCTTTCTTTCAATTATCCTGCTTGAAACCAGTGAAGGCAAAACAGCACCCTGAGAAGCTCATCAGGGAGAGGAGACACGTGCAAGTGAGATAATTGAAAGAAAGACATGGAGGGAGTGAAATAACTCTTTGCAAAAATCACTTGGCTCACCTTGAAGTTTGGGGGACAAGGAGTTGTCCTCAGCCCTTTTCCTCAAAAGCTGGGAGGGAGCAAGAAATACCCATATCTAAGAAGCCAAACCTCCACCATACACTGGGATGGAGGATTCCTTCTTAATGTGACCGCAAAGGGTTAATTGCATAGGGTCAGTATTCCCTGTGTGCCCTGGGCAGGGATTCTGTGGGGTCTTAGAACCGCGGTCTCCCTGACAGCCCCGTCCAACACATGCATATTTTGAAGAATGCAATGGCTGTCCCAGTTTGGTGGGAGAGAATTATGGCAACCCTACCCTCGTCACTCTTGGAAGCGGAAGTAAAATGCACCCAGACGTGTGTGTTTTACTTCCGCTTCCAGGAACAATGAGGGCAGCATGGGCTGGATGAATCGCAGTAAACCCATTCATGTGGATTCACGGGGGCTTCTGGGAATTGAAGTCCAAGAACATCTGGAGTGCCAAGGTTCGCCATCACTGCTCTAGGATAATAATTCTTGTTGCCCCTCTCTGTACCTGCTCTAATTTGTTTGCATCTTTCTCAAAGTGCCTTGTCCTGAACTGGACACAGGACTCTAGATGTGGTCTGAGTAGTGCCGAATAGATGGAGACTAGTAGGACTTCATTGAGTTTTGGAGACTAGACTTCTGTTAATGCAGCCTAAAATAGCACTGGCCTTTCTTGCAGCCACTGTTGACTCATGTGTAGCCTGCAATCTACAACAATTCCAAGATCCTTCTCGCTTGTAGTATTACTCAGCCAAATCTCCCCCATCTTGTAACTGTTCTCAGCAAATGTCAAAGAGGCAAGTTAGCCTCCCTTTTGTCCCACCAACCCAACCCTTTATGATGTCCTGCAGTTCTTCTGAGATTCTTCTAGGGCAGTGATGGGCAGTCTTGGCCCTCCAGCTGTTCTTGAACTTCAATTCCAAGAAACCCTGACCAGTGTTGACTTGGGCTTCTGGGAATTGACGTTCAAAAACAGCTGGAAGGCCAAGACTGCCCATCACTGTTCTAGGGCCATGAGGGCAAACCTTGGGGCTCCAGGTGTTCTTGGACTTCAATTCACAGAAGCCCAAGTCTCTTTGAATCTACACGAATGGGTTCACTGTGTGTGTTCTTGGACTTCAATTCCCAGTATGTGCAGTAAACTAATTGGTGTGGATTCACAGAGACTTGGGCTTCTGGGAATTGAAGTCCAAGAACACCTGGAGTGCCAATGTTCTCCATCACATTTCTAGGGGCTTTTCCACACCATGTCATGAGAATCTCTTCTATTCTCTTGGGACTGATCCTGCACCTGTCTGTGCATTGGGGCTTTCTCCGTCTGGCTCTTCCTTTGCGTGCTGGTGCAAAGTCAGTCTTTCAGACTGTCCTTGGACTTTATCTGAGAGAGGATTAAGGGAGGAAGAGTGATGTGGAATGATGAGTGGCTCTGGGCTCTTTCTTTCTTTCTTTCTTTCTTGCTAGCTAGCTACCTGCCATCATCCTCAAAGGCTCCGTTGCTTCCTGCTGTGCTGTAAATGATGAAAAGGCGGAAAGTCTCTTTGAAAAAGGCAGCTCAGAGAACAATCAAACAGGAGTCGAAAACACAAAATTGAGGAATAAGAGACTGTCTTTTCCTTTCTTTTTTTTATAAGAACATCCTTGCTGGAAGAGGCCACAGGAGCCCATCATCCAGTCCAGCATTCTGTCTCACACAGTGGCTCACCATGTGCTTCAGGAGATTCTTCCCAAGCAGATGCCTTCACCTGCTTAGGATTCCCTGAAAATGGCTTTTATTGAGAGATATCCTGCCTATCTCTCCAACCCAGAGGTTGTCCTTAGATATCCATAATTATAGCCATTGATACCCTTGTCCTCCATGAACTTGTCTAATCCTTTCTTGAAGCTGTCAAGACTGACGGCTGTCACCACTTCTTCTGGCAGGGAGTTCCATAGACCAGGGATCCTCTGGGTGAAAAAGTACTTTCTCTTATTTGTTTGAGAACTAGCACCCAAAAGTTTCATGGAGTGTCCCCTAGTTCTAGTGTTGTGCGATAGGGAAAACGTTTTTTCCTTATCTACTTTGTCCACACTGTGCATGATTTTATAAACTTCAATCAGGTAACCTCTTAGACGTCGTCGTTCAAGAGTGAAAAGGCCCAACCGTTGCAGCCTCAGATGGTAAGGAAGGTGTTCCAGTCCCCTCATCATCCTTCTGGTTGCCCTCCTCTGCACTTTTTCCAGCTCCATAATATCCTTCTGGAGGTATGGCGACCAGAACTGTACACAGTATTCCAGGTGGGGCCTCACCATAGATTTATAAAGAGGCAAAATGACACTTGCTGACTTATTTTCTAAACCCTTCCTAATGATCCCTAGCATTGAGTTTGCTTTTTTCACTGCTGAGGCACACTGGGTTGACACCTTCATTGAGCTCTCGTCCACCAGGACACCAAGGTCCCTTTCCTGGTTTGTCGCAGAGAGTTCAGACCCCATCAGTTTATAAATGTAATTGGGGTCTTTTGCCCCAACGTGCATCACTCTGCACTTACTAGTTTTGAAGCAGCTTCGAGAAAACAATTTAAAGCAGGGATGCCCAACCTTTTTGGGCTGTGGGCTGGTCACGTGGTTCAGTGGGCCAGTCATGTGGTTCCTCCCACTGGAGGAACCACATGACTGGCCATCTGTTTTGCAACAGGATAAGATAGATTTTAGGCTACCATTTTCTCTGCTTAAACCAGGGGTGTTCGAACAACGGCCCATGGGCCAGATCCAGCCCCTGATGCCAATTCATCCGGCCCGCATCACCCTCATTGCTCCTGGAAGCAAAAGTAAAATGCACCCGGATGGGCACATTTTACTTCCGCTTCCAGGAGCAATGAGAAAATCATGGGCTGGATGAATTGGTGTCGGGGCCAGATCTGGCCTGTGGGCCATAGTTTGGGCACACCCATGGTTTATTTTTTAAAATAATTTTTATTTATTTAAAATAACAAACATTAAACAAGAAAAAAGGAAACATACATCAAACATAGAAGCAGTAAAATGCATACAATATCATGTAAATATCATAACAACTTTATAACATAACAATTTTTCATTTAAATTTAAATGTTCTTTGAATGTATCAAGTTTTAAAAGATTTATCAAATGCATTACTCTACTTAATGTAGAGTGGTTTAAGGCAGCCCAAACAGTCTTCTGATTGACTCGGGAACTGGCCCTGTCTATTCTTTGGCATTTTTCCCATGGGACTTTCTCTGCATTCCCTTGGTGTTGTTTATTTTTTAAAGCCACTTCCCCACTGCAACATGCATGCACACAAAACCTACACTAGATTGACAACCACAGCTAAATTAAATCTCCTTGCTCCTTCCTTTCTGCAGTTCCATCTGCCTGCACGGTTCAATTCAACCCTCAGTTGAATTGTGTATTGATCTCAAGTCAACAGCGGGCCATCAATATAAACACGAGTCCCCTCCCCCTCCCCCCTGTTGTGTATGTATGCGTGCATGTTCATTGTACTGTAAAGGCAAGAATGTAACCACTCCAAATACAAACGATCTCAGCTGTAAAGGAACGCGAGCAGACAGCCCATAGAGGGCAGCTGCGAGCGTTCAGTCTCACATGGTTCACATTGCTCAATCACGGACAGCCGCGGGAAAACCTTCCCCGCATTCAGCAGCAGAAGAAAGAGGCGTGCCTGGGCGAGGCCACGCCGGTAGCAGCCAATGAGCTACCGTGCTACAAGATTCAAATGTAGAGGGCTACTGTATATATTGAGATGTATCACCGCCATTACCTCATGCTTCACCGGAACACCATGCAATAAACCTGTGTTAAACCAACCCTTCGGTTGTCCTGTTGTCTTTGGTCCCATACACTAAATTGGCGACGAAGGTGGGATATGGCTGCCCACGGGACCAAGACATGCGCCGGCTACGAGATCAGGAAGCCGGGAGACTTGGAGCTGTTTGAGATAGACTTCAACGCAGCGCTGGTGGAGCTCGAAGTCTCAGATGAGGCCAAGAAGAGGGCCATTTTCGTCCGCATGCTCGGACACGAGACCAAGAGGACCTTGGTGGACCTGATCGCGCCGAGGAAGGTGGGCGACCTCAAAGCCAGAGCTCCTGGCGGCACTGCGCGCCCATCTCCGGCCAGCGATAGCGATGTTCCCCGCTCGGAGCGCGTTCTGGAGGCGAGTCCAGGCGCCCGGGGAATCGGTCGCCGAGTTCGCCGCGGCCCTGCGGCTGGCCGCCGGCCCATGCAAGTGGGAGACCCCAGAAGTCACCCTCCGGGACTGCCTGCTCTGCGGTCTGAGGGATACCGAGACTCAGCGCGCGCTGATGAAAAGGGAGCCGCCTCCCACGTGGCAACAAGTCCTCGACACGGCGCAGGCCGCGGAGGCCACGACTGCCGGGGTGCAAGAGCTTCAGGACTGGCGCCCGAAGCCCGCCAAGGCAGAGAGCTCGGTGCGCGCGGCCCGGCGAGTTTCGAACTCGTCTGCGGAGAGCAGCGACGACGAGGACGTCCGGAGGGTCCAGAGAGAGGGCCGGCACTGCGACGGCTGCGGCGCCGCCCACGCCCGCGCCAAATGCCCATTCCGCAAGGCCGAGTGCCACAACTGCGGCCGGCGCGGGCACATCGCCAAGGTCTGCCGGAAACGGCGCGAGGCCACAACAAGGAGTTCTCCAGACCGCTCGGCGAGGCAGGACCACACCACGAGGCCCAAGGACGGCACCCGGACCACGAGGACGCGGGACGGCGTAGGGCGTATCTCCGACGACAGCGAGGACGACGCTCCGGTTTACAGCGTTTCCACGGAGCACCCCCGTTACTTCGTTGAGGTAGTAATACAAGGGGCCCCTGTTAGAATGGAGGTGGACTCGGGTTCGTCATACTCTATTATTCCCCAGGGAGAGTTCATGAAAATCGCCCCCCGCGTGCGGCCCAAGCTCAAAGCGTTGAGGGCCACACTGAAGGACGTGCAAGGGAACCGCATCCCAGTGTTGGGGGTTGGGAAGTTCCAGGTCCAGTTTAAAAAGCACACCGCAACGCTTCCCCTAGTCGTCCTCAAGGGAGGAAAGTGCAGCCTCCTCGGGACTCAATGGTTCCAGCCCCTGGGGTTGTTCATTGGGGGGGTGCACGCCGTGGGAGCACACGCCACCGGGACTGATCCAATACAGAGCGTGTGCGACGCGCACCCCGAGGTTTTCAAAAAGGGGCTCGGAAAATTCAAGGGCCCCCCAGTGACTTTCGACCTGGACCCTGAAGTACGTCCAATCAGACTTAAACCGCGCAGAGTGCCTTTCGCACTAAAGGACAAAATAGAGGCGGAGTTGGACAAGTTGGTGGGCCAGGGGATTCTTGTTCCTGTTGATTCTGCGGAGTGGGAAACTCCAATTGTAACAGCGCTCAAGGCAAACGGGGAGGTCCGCATATGCGCTGATTACAAGTGCACCATCAATAAGGCGATCCGCCCTAATGCTTATCCGGTGCCAGTAGTCAGCCACTTGTTGGCCAGGTTACACGGGGGGAGGTGTTTCGCTAAACTCGACCTGGCCCAAGCCTACCAGCAACTCCCGGTGACCCCCGCCGCAGCTGCTGCACAGACCATAGTCACCCACAAAGGGGCGTTCCAGGTATCGCGCCTCCAATTTGGCGTGAATTCGGCGCCCGGGATTTTCCAGTCACTCGTGGAACGCCTCCTGAAGGGGTTAGAGGGGGTGTTACCCTACTTTGATGACGTATTGATTACAGGGGGGAGCCGGGCCGAATTAGCAAGCAGGTTGGGAAGGGTCCTGACAATATTCGAGAAAGCGGGGTTGCGGTTGCGGAAGGACAAATGCGTTTTCTTCGCAACTGAGGTTGAGTTCCTAGGGTTCCGTGTTACTCCCGAGGGAATCAGGCCATCCCAATCCAAGGTGGCCGCCATCAAGAAGGCCCCTCGCCCCACCTCCAAGCCCGAGTTGCAGTCGTTCCTTGGACTGCTCAACTTTTACCACTCCTTCCTTCCGCGGAAGGCAGCAGTAGCGGAACCGCTACACAAATTGTTAAAAAAGGACGAGGCATGGAAGTGGGGCGACGACCAGGAGAGGGTTTTCAATGACCTGAAGCGACTCCTGGCATCAGATGCGGTACTGACCCATTTCAATCCCAAACGCCCAGTGGTCCTGATATGCGATGCATCCCCGGTGGGGGTGGGGGCGGTGTTATGCCACGTACTGGAGAACGGGAGGGAGGCCCCGATAGCGTTCTACTCTAGGTCCTTGTCCCAAGCGGAGAGGAACTATGCCCAGACAGACAGGGAAGCACTAGCGATAATTGCGGGGACTAAGAAATTTCATGATTTTGTGTACGGCCGCCCCTTCACCATAGTGACTGACCATAAGCCCTTGCTAGGCATCTTCACCGCAGATAAGCCCACACCCCAAATCCTGTCCCCGAAAATGCTCAGGTGGGCCATTTTTCTCAACGCGTATCAGCACGCGTTGATATACCGGCCCGGGAAGGAGATCAGCCATGCGGATGCCCTGTCGAGGTCCCCCATTCCCCGGGATTGCTGCCACGTGGGCGAAGTAGAGAGGGACCACCAGGTCTTAATGATAGAGGTCCTAGACTCCCCTCCAGTAGTACCGGCCGACATCGCTAAAGCGACCGGCAAGGACAAAACGCTGGCCACAGTTTGCTCCTGGGTACAGAAAGGGTGGCCCGTGTCTTCCCCAGCAGCGGAATTCGACACATTTTTCAAAAAGAGACTAGAGTTGTCCCTAGAGAGGGGTTGCCTCTTGTGGGGACAGCGGGTAGTGATCCCCACGTCTCTCCGGCCGAGGGTGCTTAAACTGCTGCACGTCAGCCACCCGGGGATCGTCCGCTCTAAGGCGCTGGCCCGCAGTTATTTTTGGTGGCCCCAGCTAGACGCCGACATCGAACACATGGTCGGCACTTGCGAAGCGTGCCAAAGCTCCAGGCCAGAAGAGGCCCGCTCGCCACATAGGGAGTGGGACGCAGCAAGGGGGCCCTGGTCCCGGGTACACGTAGACTTTGCTGGCCCGTTCAGGGGAACGCTTTTCCTCCTTGTGGTGGACGCGTTCTCCAAGTGGTTGCAGGTCATCCCAGTCTCGAGCACCTCCTCGGCCACAACAATTAAACAGCTACGGAGGGTCTTTTCCACGTTCGGTTTACCCGACACCCTCGTCAGCGATAACGCTAGCTGTTTCACGTCCGCCGAGTTCGGGGCGTTCATGGAGCGCAACGCCATTCGGCACATCACCTCCGCCCCCTTTCACCCGGCCACCAACGGCCAAGTAGAGCGCCTCGTGCGCACCACGAAAGACGCGCTGCTGCGCATGGGCCCCGGAGACCTCGACCTGAAATTGTGCCAATTCCTGCTAAGGTACAGGGTCACCCCATTGGCGTCAGGGCACTCCCCCGCAGAGCTGTTGATGCGCAGGAAGCTGGCCACGGGAATCTCCAAGCTAGACCCCACGAGAGTAGAGGACAAAGGGTGGAACATAGGGGTGGAACCTTCAAAGAGTTTCAGCGTAGGTGCCCCGGTGCACTGCAGGAACTACGCCAGCGCGGGGCCAGCCTGGGTGCCGGGCACCGTAATAGAACGAACCGGCCCCGTCTCATACCGCGTGGAGACCAGTACAGGTTTCCTGTGGAGGCGACACGTGGACCAACTCAGGCGCAGGGTCCCCGGAGAGCAGGACGGAGACGAGACAAGCAGTGAATCAGCGTTAGGGTACTCCCCCACCCGTTTAGCCCAAGGGGGAGGGAAAGGGGAACATGGGCCCCCACCAAGGGGGGAGGAAAGGGAATCGATCCACAGAGATCTTTTGCGGGAGTTTGCGGCAGAAAGGAAGAGCCCCGACCTCACACATACCCCCCGGAATTTTCCCCGAAACACAGATGCCCATAGAAGTTTAGACGTTGATTTACAGTACCAGGGGGAGTTAGCGGAGTGGTCCCCCACCCGTCCTAGCGAAAAGAGGGGTTTCAGTTCAGCCCCTGGTACTTCCAGTCCAAGTAGTCCCTGTGAGTTAGAATGCAATATAGCGCCAATTTCCCGGAGACCGACACCCCCAAGACGGGAGGCAACAGCAAGTCCGCCCACCACAGTCTCAAGGTCCCCCGAGCAAGGATCGGAAGGTCGCAGGACCACAAGGGCGACCTCATCGGTTCCGCGGTTCACAATAGGCGGGTCCCCGGGGTCCGAGAGCAACAGGTAGGGGTTCACCTCCCAACTATTCATTCCGTTCCCATCCCCGGGCGCAAGGCAGGCACGGACGCCCCACAGAGCCACTAACGAATCCCCGTTTCCCGTTGCAGGACAAGCACCCGCGGAATCAGGGATCACAGGCTCTCCAGTACTAGGTCAGACGCAGGCACGCCCCAAGCGCACGTGCGGCAAGCCACAATGGTTGCGGGACTTCGTCCCATCCTAGGGGGGAGGGATGTTGTGTATGTATGCGTGCATGTTCATTGTACTGTAAAGGCAAGAATGTAACCACTCCAAATACAAACGATCTCAGCTGTAAAGGAACGCGAGCAGACAGCCCATAGAGGGCAGCTGCGAGCGTTCAGTCTCACATGGTTCACATTGCTCAATCATGGACAGCCGCGGGAAAACCTTCCCCGCATTCAGCAGCAGAAGAAAGAGGCGTGCCTGGGCGAGGCCACGCCGGTAGCAGCCAATGAGCTACCGTGCTACAAGATTCAAATGTAGAGGGCTACTGTATATATTGAGATGTATCACCGCCATTACCTCATGCTTCACCGGAACACCATGCAATAAACCTGTGTTAAACCAACCCTTCGGTTGTCCTGTTGTCTTTGGTCCCATACACTAAACCCCCCCCAAA
This sequence comes from Bradypodion pumilum, assembly GCA_035047305.1. Lineage (NCBI taxonomy): Eukaryota > Metazoa > Chordata > Lepidosauria > Squamata > Chamaeleonidae > Bradypodion > Bradypodion pumilum. The sequence goes on from JAWDJD010000003.1 coordinate 3,011,339, forward strand.
AAAATTCTCAAATGGTAACTAAATTTAACTTCTCCTTATTATTAGACGTTCTATTTTTGGGATTTCCCAGAAGGAGGAATAAACAAGTAGCCGAGAGACAAAAGGAAACCCGGTTTTACGCCATGCACAATCTGAACCTATGAAATTGCCTTCCATAAATTGCAGGTTCAGACATGAGAAATGTTGCTTCTTTGGACTACAGTTCCCAGAATCCTTGAGCTAGCATGGTCAGTGGCTGTTTCTGGACAACCCAGGAGCTGCAATCCAAAGCAGTCACTGCCCAGTCTTTGATCAGCCTAAAGGTAAAGGTCAAAGTTTCCCTTGCTCGAAAGCCAGTCATGTCCAATGCTAAGGTTCAGTGCGCATCTGTTTCATAACAGAAGAGCCAACGCTGTCTGCTTCTGCAGACGTTTCTGTGATCATGTGGCAGGTGTGACTAGACACTGGAGCACATGGAACGCTGTTTACCTTACCACCCAAGTGGCCCCTGTTTATCTACTTGCAATGTCTTGCTTTTGAACTGCTAGGTTGGCAGACAAAGACAGGAGCTCATTCCGACCTACAGTATTCAGATACTGAACTGCTTATGTACTTAATTTTTAAACAAAAAAAAAAGATTAAAAGGAAAAAGGGATAGCAATAATACAAGAGCAAAAACAAATTAACTAAATTTATATACAGGATCGAACTCATGACATCTGCAATTTTGGCTGCATTACAGCAGTCTCACCACTGTGCCACCAGAGCTCTTCATGGCTTTGTTTTTCCCCCAAGTGTCTTAGTTAATTATGTGACATTTATATCTAACAATTTCACCAGCATGCTCAGAGCAGCATGGGTGGCTTCCCTACGTCCTACTTTGTCCTCACAACACCACCAGGAGGTAGATCAAGCCAAGAATAAGAGTCACTAGTTCAAAATCACTCACCCAATGGGATTTGAATTGAGGATCTTCCCATTCCCAGGTTTCTGGTCTGACTACCATAAAACACTGGCTCTTCTCATGAAAGCAGCAATTCTTTAATCCTCTTAAGTCCCAACAACTAAGTAAACCCTACCCTGAGTTCAAACACAGGAGATGTCTGCATCCTTCCTCTTTCATGTCGAGATAAAACTTGGGACTGCCAAAATGAAGCCACTTCCTTTGCTTTGTCATTGGCCAAATTTAAGTCCTTGTCGGTGCATGTTTATGGAAGTAATTGACAGACCAGTTAATGAGCCGGATTCTGTATCTCTCCACATTCACACAGTGGGTTGCTGTCCACCATTAGCCCCCACTTGAGGATGTTGGTCTTGAATTTGGGGACTCCAACCCTCAGCCTATTCAGGGTCCTCCAAGTGACATAGAGGAGGTTGACTTCCTCAACCATCTCCTCTTTCAGATGTTCTTTGTCCAGTGAGCTCCTTCCCCCATCTTCTAATTTGGTTTTTCTCTTGTGTACCCTCAAGAATGTTTGCTCTTGCCATAAAGTGCTTCCTGGATCTGAGCTGGAAGACTTGAGACTCATCTCCATTCAGAGGATCATGTCAAGGGTCCTTCTCTTGCTTAGTTATCTCAGCGTCCGCTGCTCCTTCTCTCCTTGTCTTGGGTGGAGTGATACCTACCAAAGGGTCTACTTTCTCAACTAGTGTTGGTTTGAGGCCTCCTGTCACTCTACGCATGGCTTCATTAACAGTGATGCCAACTTGTTTCAAGTGTGCGGATGTGCTCTGCATCTCTGCATGTGAAGTTCTGTTGATGTGGTCAGGGAGACCTGCACAAAAGGGGGAAGTGGCCGGACCTCAGTGGTGAAAACATGTAAAAGCCTGCTCTGAGTTCAACCTCAGGATCTCCAGTAAAAAGGTGCAGGTAGCCAGGGGTGGAAGGGCAAAAGGGAGAATCATTGGGGTACAGATCGAGTCGGGGGGGGGGGAGTTGAATTGCAAATCCCATCCACTCCAATCTGCTGCTCCACTAACTACCTTTCCTACTCTTGCTGCTCCATCAAAATGGCCAAACTTGCAATCTTGGGGGAAACTGACGATTTAGATTTGGAAGATGCAAGGAAAGAATTATTGAAAACTCTATTATTGGTTACGCGACAGTTAATTGCTAAAGAATGAAAAGGGGCAAAAATATAAACAAGACTAGGTGGTATGCAGAGGTATGGCAATTGGCCCTGAACGAAAAATTAACTATGCAATTACATCAAGGCAGAGGGATAAAAGTGAAAACCCTATTTTGGGATATATGGAAACCCTTCGTTGACTATGTATTAACCGATCAAAAAGGGAATAAACCAGGCCTTGATACGCTCTCTTTTTGGAAAAGATATAATATAGTGTAAACAGCATCGAAACCCTTGCTAACAACCCCAACGGAACACGGGTGCTATATATTTTGTTTTATTTTTAACAGGGTATTGCAAGATATATCCTTTTTTTCCTTATATATAAGTGTTGTGCGTATGTGTATTTGTGTATGTGCACAGGTATATATGAACATTTATATGTATGTGTATGTGCACATGTTTCTAGATGATTGTGGGTATGTACACACACATATATATAGAGTATATATATTTCTCCTTTTCTTTTATTGAATATATAATCAAATACACCATAGATCAAGAATCTTTAACATTAACATTGGTTTTAGTCTATGTATGGTTATGTTTCTGAATTTTTCTTATGTGCTTGTTTTACTCTGTTTTCACTTTTAATAAATAATTTTTTTTATAAAATAAAATAAAAATGACCAAAACATCTTTCAGCCCTAGAGAAGCCCCTGTGCCCAGGGCGAGCCGAAAAGGTCTGACATTTGCTGGCTTGAGTCAATCACAACTGCATTTTGCCATGCGCTCCTGAGCCGCCCAGCTCTCCCGATTCTATTAGAGGCCGCCTGAATAATTCATGGTGCGAGAATATTTGGGAAGGAAGAAAGGAGGGGGGAGGCTTCTATTTTTAGGGACTGCAAAGAGGTTCTCCTCGGATGTGGGCGGAAAGGATGACTGTCCAGCCACGAAATAGCCAGAGGTTTCAGAGGCCTAAACATTTTCTTGGGGAGGGGGGGTCTCCTTGCAGGAACCCCAAAAGGCGAGGCCCCTAAAAGAACCTAGCAAAGAGTAAACCCTAACTCAAAAGAAGCATTATTACTCCTGCTGCCTTTGGCTGACTTCATTTTTATTAGAGCTGCCTTCGCACATTGATTTTCCTCCACTCAATTTGGTTTTAAATAGACAGTTTTATATGTGGCTGTGGCAGCGCCCAGTTGTATACATGAGTATGATTTTACAGTACTTTGAATTAACTGTATTTATGAACAGTAAAACCCCGGGTTACGACAGAAGTCTGTTCCAACAGCCTCTGTTATAACCCCCCAAAAATTGTAAACCAAATCATCCATAGGGATGCATTGAAAAATTAAAAAATGGTCCTGAATTAATCGTTATAAACCCCAAAAAAATACATTAAAAATTTGTAAACCAGGACGGCATTTCCAGTGGATTTGCCGTTGTAAACCGCAGCAAACTAAAACTGAGGCAGTTGTAACCCGGGGTTTTACTGTATTCACAAACACTGCTTAAATTGATAATCTAATCATGAGGCAGGCAGGACTAGACGTCCGAGTGCATGGAATGATGTTACCTCTCCCGCCAAAGCAGTATCTATTTATCTATTTGCATAGTCTTGCTTTCGAACTGCTAGGCGGGGACAAACAATGGGCACTCACTCCATTGCGTGGCACTTGGGTCTCAAATTACCTTCTGGCCATCAAGCTCAGTGTCTTGACCATTAAGCCACTGCGGCCTCTCTTACATCATGATAGAGTCTAGCTCCCTGATGGCACTACTCTCACCTCCACTTACACACTCAAAGACCTTCACCAAGACTGGAAGCATTCAGGAGAAAACTGGACCATTCCCTCATTGAGCAGGAATGGGTTGGACTCGGTGGTCTAAAAGGACCCTCTTCCAACTCAGTCATTCTTTGATTCTATAATTCTATGATAGGTTTTGCCTCCAAAGGGGAGTGTGTTTTTCCAAGGTTCATTTGCTTTGTAGGAGGAACATTTTTTTAAAATTTGTTCCCCCAATCTTACCTTTGCATTCTGGATGCTGTCGATAGGTGTGACTTTCCTCCATGGACTAAAAGCAGGTGAGAAAATTGAAAGGCCATCCTAGTGAAAAGAGACCATGGTTCAAACCCATATTCAGCAGGTGCTGGCCTTGGGTGAATCATTCCCACTTGATCTGACCCACTCCGCAAGGCTGATGTGTAAATAAAGCAAAGGTAGTGGCTCGAGTGGCTAAGATGCTGACAGGGAGGTGGAAGGTCAGCAGCTCCTGCCAACCTAGCAGTTCGAAAGCAAGAAATTGTAAGTAGATAAATAGGGACCACTTCGGTGGGAAGGTAACAGCATTCCGTGTGCCCATCCCCAAGGAAACCAGGTAGGGGTGGGGTCTGGCCGGGCCCTCCTATCCCTCTGAATTACAGAGGAAGTGGCCTGATACGGAGCCAGACCTTGACCCAAGGTGTCTAGTCATGCCTGCCATATGACCATGGAAACGTCTGCAGAAGCAGACAGCGCTGGCTCTTTGGCTTTGAAACAGAGATGAGCACTGAACCCTAGAGTCGGATATGACTGGCTTTTGAGCAAGGGAAACCTTTACCTAGAGCGTAGGGGCTACTCTGTCATCCTAGAAGGATAACCAAGACAAATCTTACATCCTTTCCTTCTATGTCTTAACAAGGCAGCCTCAGGCTTGAGTTTGCAAAAGCCGTACAGGGCTGTTACCACAGCAAACCCTTGGCGACCATAAATTCTTCCTGTCACCGTACTTTGGAAGTGACTGGAGGGCCCATAATGTAACGTATTTTTAAGGGCTGCTCCTCATACCAAAACCAGGACGTGAAAATGCACCACAGAAGGGAGATAGATAAACCGTACAGTCTGTTTGTGTCTGTGGATGTGATGGTCTTTACTGAGCAATGTCTGTCTGAAAAGTTGGTAGAAACCTGGTATCGGTTCAGGACATGCAGAGGGGTTTGGTTTGGGTCTGGACTGCAGATGTGCTCCTAATCTATTCCTTTCTTCCAACAGAAGAAAAGGGTGAAGAAGGAGCTGGTTCCAGAAGCCTTGGGGGGGGGGGGCATGCAGGGTTGGGGGACAGTCTGGTTGACCACTGGCCATTTAAAATCTGTGTTGGATACCTTGGAGTCGTTATTCGGTGAGAAGTCCTTGCATTGGTAGACATCTCCATGATGACATTCTGCACAACTTCTATCCATAAGGATCTGTCTCTGGCAATTCTTCTCCATGTTGGACCAGAAAATCTTCCCATCCGTGAACTGGTCTTCCCCTGGGTCTTTTTTTATTTGTGTGACCTCTCGGATACCAATTCATTATTCTGGCACTCCATCTATTGTGCAACATGGCCATCTCACCTTCATTTGTTCATCAGATAGTCTGTTATTACGTCTTTTAGCAGTGATCTTCCACGATTCAATGATCTGGGGTACGCAGGAAGAGCCTCCTTGGAGACTGTGGTATGTTTGAACCACAATCAGGCGTACCCTGGTAACCACCACCTTGTGTTGCCAGCTAATCTTTCTCACACTAGATCAGACCAAAGGAACTGCAGAATGATCTCACCAAAAGGTGCCTTCATTTTGGCAGTTTCACGTCTGGCCTAGACACAGAAGAAGAAGAAGCAGTGACCTTAAAATCTGCCATTGCTGATTTTATATAGGGATATTATTTATCTTCCCTTTATACTCTAAATAAAACTTTCCCTTTCTTATTCTTATCCCCTATTTTCAAAAAATGTAAATATTATTGTCTTGGTTTTATCCCTTTAGTTTTTACAAACACAAGGTTAACAAACTCTCTTTTATCCAATCATTTCTTTAACTTTAATTCACATGTAAACGTATTATTAATGGCTCTATTCCTTAAATCTTTATACCAATCCTCCAATACAAGTTCAGTAACAATTTTCCAATTTTTGGCATGAACTGCCTCACTGCTGTTACCATTACAATCACCCTCTCGTCTCATTTCTGTCTAACGTCACATTTCCAAAGTCCATTAACAATTCTATTCTAGGACACAGTTCTAGTTTTAAAGACAATACTTGATTTATTTCTTCAAACACTTTTGTACCACTGCTTAGCCTGCCTGCACTATCAGGTCCATTGCACAGATTCGAGCAGTGATGGCCAACCGTGGCACGCCAGTTGTTCATGGACTTCAATTCCCAGAAGCCCAAGTCAGCACTCCTGCTGATCAGGGATTCTGGGAATTGAAGTTCAAGAACATCTGGAGTGCCAAGGTTGGCCATCCCTGGAGTAGAGCAACCACTACACAAAGCCCTCTGAAAGCATGAAATACAAAAAAATACGATGATGATTATCAGTTGCAGCCATTCACTGCCATTTTATCTTGGATGCATCACCAACCTTGAGGCAAGACAAAGTGCTCCTTTGCAGCTCCTAAATATTTTACTCCTTTTATTTATTTATGCATTACATTTTCTCACTCTACAGCCAACTCAGGGCAGCTCTTTCTTTTTCTCTTTCCCAAAAATGTCCCAATAACTGCCCTGTGAAGCAGACATGGATCAGAAGTAACATCTGTTCTCAGGTGACCCAGGAACTAAAATGTGAACCAGATTCCAAAGCCAGGGAAAGAGGAATTGTTTTTTTTTAAACTGAAGCTTAAAGCTTCTCTCAGCTGTCGTCTCCTTTGGTCCCAATTCAAGGCTTTCACGCATGATCTGCACATTTCATTCCCCATTGGCATCCGCATTGCCGTTTGACCCACCAGTCATTGAAAGAGTAGGAGGAAGACCTGGCGAGAAAAGAAGGGTAACAACAGAACAGCAGCAGAACAGCAATGAATAAATAAATGAATGAATGAATGAATGAATGAATGAATGAATGAATGAATGGACCTGATAGAGCAGGCAGGCTAGCTGTGGTACAAAAGTGTTTGAAGAAACAAATCAAATATTGTCTTTAAAACTAGAACTGTGTAGTAGAATAGAATTATTAATGAACTTTGGAAATGTGAAGTTAGACATAAATGAGAAAAGAGAGGGTGATTGTAATGGTAACAGCAGTGAGACGGTTCATGCAAAAAATAGAAAATGTGTTGCAAAGAAAAGTACGGGATTTGAAGGATAAGAAGAACCAACCAGAAACAAAGTGGGGAAAGGAGATAAAGAAAGAAAGAAACATATGAAGATTAGGGGCTCACCAGAAAGTGACCATCTATGGCCATGTTTCCCAACCTTTGGTTTTTGGACTTCAATCCCCAGAAGCCTAAGTCAGTTCCTCAAAGCACTGATCAGCCAATGGACTGACTTAGGCTTCTGGGAATCGATGTCCCCTTGTGAGGTGTGGGCCCCACATTGGGAAACCTTCATCTCAGGGCAAAAGCCAAACCTTCCCACCCACCCACCTCCAGCCCTGTGGGGTCAAAGTTCTCATCACATGGCCTAAATGCCATCCGGCACTATTTCCAAGGCCACTGGTGAAATCTTAGTAGGATTTCTGTGTTAGGTGCAACATTTCAGGCAGCTAAAAAAATGAAAAGAGAGCCAGGGGGCAGGGGATGGGGATAAAACAATCTTTTTTGTGGGGGTGCAAGGTGTGGGGAGGGCGGTTTGCAGAAGAATGCTGAGCAGTTGGGGTCAGATGTCTTTCATGACACTGGTGGGGGTTAGCCTGGGCACCACCCTGCCACTTTCGGCTGCAATAAGATCTCCCTTGCTTGATAGCCAGTCATGTCCGATGCTAGGGCTCGGTGCGCATCTCTGTTCATAGCCAAAGAGCCAGTACTGTCGGGGTGTGCAGTCATTTCCATGGTCATGTAGCAGGCATGGCTAGGGGGCCATTCAACAATTATGTGATCCTCGAGGGGGGGAGTCTGCCATCAGAATTACAGAAAATTATGTGTGGGGGGAGGTCAGGTCAAAGATTACGTAATCCATTTGGAGCTGTTGTGGTTTTGAAACATGGTGCTTTTTTAGGTTTAAAAATGATCTCTGGGAATTTTGATCCGATTTGAGATTATTGAATTGTTTGTGCAGTCGATTTCTATTTCACCAATAGTGAAAAGCTCTAAAAAAATAGTTTTGATACAAGAGCTCTGGATTATGTAATTTTAAGGGGGGGTTTCAAAGTGAAAATTACAGTTGGATTACATGGGGGAGGGGGTCGATTATTCCCCTAAAAATGGATTACGTAATTGTTGAATGGCCCCTAGACGCTGGAGTGCATGGAACACTGTTACCTTTCCTGCCCAAGTGGTGCCTGGTTATCTACTTGCAATTTCTTGCTTACAAACTTCTAGCTTGGCAGTAATACTGTCATCCGAAATAACAGCACAGATGGAGCTCAGGCATCCTTCAGAGAGATCATCCTACTTCCAGGGCCTTTCAGGGGATTTGACTTCCGTCGAGAGAGCAGGGGGAAAGTCGCTCTTGGCTGGGTGAGTAAGTACTTGGCATACAGAGAGTCAATGCTGGTAGCTTCTATCTCAGGGCGCTGATAAAGCCATGCAGGACTTTTTAATATCCCTCCTAAAAAGATCTGTCCAGAGTGCTGAACTTATTTGGGAGGGTAGTTTCAGCACCATGGAGCACTCCGGTCCTGCTAGAATTGCTGCTTCCTCTCCAGTGGCTCAAGTGGCTAAGATGCTGACTGGGAGCCGGAAAGTCAGCAGTTTGATTCCCGAGTACTGCAGGACGGAATGAGCTTCCGTCTTCGTCCCAGCTCCTTCCAACCTAGCAGATCGAAAGCAAGAGATCGCACGTAGCTAAATAGGGACCACTTCGGTGGGAAGGTAACAGCCTTCCATGTACTCCGGTGTCTAGTCATGCTTGCCACATGACCACGGAAACGTCTGCAGAAGCAGACAGTGCTGGGTCTTTGGCTTAGAAACAGAGATGAGCACTGAACCCTAGAGTCGGATACGAATGGCTTTCGAGCAAGGGAAACCTCCATCCTGGAGGACTGCCATGGCTTAGGTGCTGAGCTTGACAGGAAGGGCAACAGGCCAGCAGTTGGAGACCCAAGTGCTGCATCCTGGAGTGAATCTCTGCTGTCCATTCCAAGCTCCTGCCAAACTAGCAGTTTGAAAGCAAGAAATTGCAAGTAGAAAAATAGGTACTGCTTTGATGGGAATGGTAGCAACATGACCACAGAAATGTCTGCAGAGGCAGACAATGCTGGTTCTTTGGCTGCAAGTGGAGATGAGTACCATCCCCTAGAGTTGGACACAACTGCCTTTTCAAGCAATGGAGACCGTGACCTTAACCTTTCCCTATCATCCCTAGAGCATAGAACTTCCAATGTGCTGTTGGATGCCTTCTTCATTAACCTTTCCATCCATCCTCAGCTCAGGACAGTGTGTGGGGGTTCTCCCCTTCCTCCTCCCCACTTTGGCCACACAACAGTCTTGTGAGGTAGGTGACCCTAGGAGAGTGACTGGCTCCAGGTCACAAACTCACACACGGGAGAGCTTTGGGGGTCCTTGCTCTGCCCACTTTCAGCTCCACATTCCTACCACAAGGGTTTGCAGGGAATGGGGTGGCCCCTTGCATCAGAGTTACTCTGGAGTAGGTTGGCCATCCCATGCGGCAAACTGGAAATCAGAGGCCTCTGCTACCAAGAAATGTATTCCTTGGGAGTAAGCTGCAAAGTCTGCAGGAGAAAATTGCTTCTTACCATTGTGACCTCGAGTCTAGAACTTGGGAAGGTTACTTCTGCCCGGAGAATACAAGCCCTGATGTCCTCCCGATGTCCTCCGGCTAACCCTGCCCTGCCAGCTGAGGGAAACCCCAGGTAACAAGTGCTGGTCCTGATCCTGTGGTAAAGTTTATCTTACTCTAACGTCTAGGAGTAAGGTCCTCACTATTTATACCAGGGGTGCCCAAACTACAGCCCGTACGGGCACATTTTACTTCTGCTTCTGGGAGCGACGAGGGTGGCACGGGCCAGATGAATTGGTGCCGGGGGCTGGATCCAGGGCCCGGACTGTAGTTTGGGCACCCCTGAGCCATTTGACCGGCCCACGGGCTGAAAGGTTTGGGCACCCCCAATTTATACCAACCGGAACATACACCATCTCCTCAAGAGCTTGGAAGACAGCTGAGGATCAAGTCTGGTTCAGGAGACCAATGAACACTGGGTGGGCACAGATATTGCCCCCCCCCTGCCCCTGCCTATTTTTTAGTATGGAAAGAGGGTTGTGGTGTGAATCTGGACTCCTCCAAGTCTTGGGGGGGGCTACCTGGTCTCTTCCCTCCCCCCCTTCTCCTCAATGCCCAGCTGGGGTGGCCATCCCCAGGGACCCTGGTGGCGCAGTGGTTAAGCTGCTGTACCGCAGCCCAAACGTTGTGAATTTGATCCTGTCTGGAACCAAAATTGACTCCGCCTCTTCCATCCTTCTGAGTTCGGTAAAATGAGTACCCAGCACTTTGGGGGCAAAATGCGAATTACTCTGTGAACCGCCTGGGGGGGGGGCGCTAAGCGCGATGGGGAGCATAGACGTATCTCTGGTGACTGTGGTTGCTCTTCTGCCGCCCGCGAGGGATCGAGCAGCCCGTTTGGGCAGCAGGGCGGGTGGGTTGGCCGCGACTAGGGTGGGGGGTGTAGATCAGGCTTCCTGCCGTCTTGCCCACCTCTCCGAGATCTCCGCGGGGGTCCTGGAGAGGGCCAGGCCATCCGTCGAGGAGTTTTCCCTCCTCCTCCTCCCTCCCTCCCTCCCTCCCCGCCGCCCTGATCCAGGAGCCACCTGGCCGTCGGAGGGGCCGCCCACTCCTTCCCTCTCCCCCTCCCCTCTTCCCTCCGGGTCGGTCCCGCGGTGGCGCCTCCAACCTGTCCAGCCGGAGCACAGCAGCGGCTCGCGATCCAGGCGCCTCCTCTGGTCGGTCGGTCCTCTCCCTCGGCCCGGGGAGCCTCCTTGAGAGGGGGTGGGGGGGAGATAGATAGAGCCGTCGGGGCCCCTCCCTCCCCGTCCCGTCCCTCCCCTTCGGATCCCCGCCTCCTCCCTTCCTCCCTGCCGCCGACCGACCGACGCCGAGTCCCGTCCTCCGCCGGGACGCTTCCGCCTGCCTGGATCGCCGCTGTCGAAGCCGCCGGACCTGCGACCCTTCGCCTCCTCCCCCCGCCCCCGCCCCCCGCCACTTGGCCGCCGCGGTCGAAGCCGGCTGGACTCCCGATCGCCCGGACGAAGAGGAGGAAGAAGAAGAGGGAGGAAGGCGGGAGGGCGGCGAGAGATCCTTGGGGGGAGGGGAGCCCTCCCCCCCTTGTCCCCCCCCCTTCCTCCCCCGCCTCCGTCCTTCTCTGCCGGCTCCACCGACAAGTCTCATCCTCCGCCGCCGGGACTCTGACTCCGTGGAAGCCGCCCGAGGAAGAGAGGAGGAGGAGGGCAGGCGGCGGCGGCGGCGGCGGCGGCTCCACCGTCGCTCCGTCGGGCCGCGGCGATGCTCCACGGGCGGGGAGAGTAGGATGGCCCTGGCGCCCGGAGAGCGAGGAGGGACCCCGACGACGACGCCTCCGCCGCGGCTGCCGCGGCTGCTCCTGTTGGCCGCGATGCTCCTGCTGCCGCTGCTGCAGGCGGGGGGCGGGGGGCCCTGCCCGGGCTCGTGCTTCTGCTTCAGCACACCGGACACCGTCCAGTGCCGCTACGTCCGCCTCCACGAGCCGCCGGCCGAGCTGCCCGCCGCCGTGCGCAACCTGACCGTCGTGGGCGGCAACCTGACTGTGCTACGGGCGGCCGCCTTCGCCGGGGGCTGGGGGGCGGGCGGGCCGGCGCGGCCGCTGGGCAACCTGACGCTGCTGGTGCTGACCCACGATGGCGTCGAGGCCCTGGAGGAGGCGGCCTTCGACGGCCTGCCGGCCCTGGCGGCCCTGGACCTCAGCCACAACCCGCTGCGCGCCGTGGCCCCCGGAGCCTTCGGCGCCTGCTGCGCCCACCTGCGCACGCTGCGCCTCAACCAAGCGCTGCTGCAGCTGAGCGGCGCCGACGGGGCGGCGGGGGCGGCCCAGCTGCTGGAGGGCCGCCTGGGCAACCTGAGCGCCCTGGCCCGGCTGGAGCTGCGCGGGAACCGCCTGCGGGAGCTGCCGCCGCCCGCCTGCCTCCCGCCGGCCCTGGAGGAGCTCGACGTGCGCAACAACTCGCTGCGGGCCCTGGGCGCCCCCCAGCTCGAGGGCCTGGCCCCGCTGCGCAGCCTGCGCCTCCAGCTGGCCCCCAACCCTCTGGCCTGCGATTGCGCCGCCCTCCGGCCGCTCCTGGCCTGGCAGCGCAACGCCTCCTGGCGCACCCCCGACGCGCGCAGCCTACGCTGCGCCTCGCCGCCTGCGCTGCGCGACCTGCCGCTGCGCCGCCTCCGGCCCGGACAGCTGGGCTGCCCTGACGACGACGACCCGGACCGGGCCGAGGACTGGGGGCTGCTGGAGCCCGACGGGGCCGAGGTGGCGGCGGCCGGGGAGGGCGAGCTGGAGACGGCCTCCTACGTCTTCCTGGGCATCGTGCTGGCCCTCATCGGCGTGGTCTTCCTTATGGTCCTCTACCTCAACCGAAAGGGCATCAAGCGCTGGCTCAACAACCTCCGCGAGGCCTGCCGGGACCAGATGGAGGGCTACCACTACCGCTACGAACAGGACAGCGACCCCCGACGGGCCTGCCCCGGGGACCTCTGAGAGCGGAGCCCCCCCCCCCTCCCCCGGCGGCCAGGACGGAGGCGGCCGCCCGCCTTGGACAGACTCTTTGGGGCAAATGGAGGAGGAGGAGGAGAAAAGCTACGACGGGGCGCACCGAGCAGAAACACACACACTCCCTCTTGCTTTCGAATCGCTAAGTTGGCAGGAGCTCGGACGGACGGTGGGAACTTACTCGGGTCTCGAACTGCTGATTTTTTCCGATCTTCCAGTCGTCTTAACCACTAGACGGGAGGGGGGGCAGCAAGAGTCCCCAATTCAACACCCAGGCAGCTCTTCTGGAAGGGAGGGGAAGGATCGCAGGGACAGATTTCCACTTGGCCCCGTCGGCCCGCAGTTTTGGGGGGCAGGCGTATCCGTCGGTACACACACACACACACACACACACACACACACACACACACACACACACACGATAGTGATGAGTCTTAAAGGCAAGAGAAGGAAAAGAAGGTTTTTTTAAAAAAAGTAGGATAAATTTATTTATTTGTTTATTGCACTTCTATCCCGTCCATCTGGGATATTTTTCCACTCTGGACAGTGTGCAACATATTTTTTAAAAATCCAACAACAAGAAATTAAGCATAAAGAAGAAAGAAACTGAATACATTTGAGAATTTAAGAAATTAAACATGATTAAGAAATTAAGATCATCCTCCAGTTCAGGAATTTTTTCCCGTTGCGGGGAGATGTAGAACAGGGGTGCCCATACTATGGCCTTATGGCCCATGGGCCAGATCCAGCCTCTAACACCAATTCATCCAACCAACGCTGCCCTTGTCACTCCCGAAAGTGGAAGTAAAACATGCCCATACAGGCATATTTTATTTCTGCTTCCAGGAGCGACGAGGGCAGCGTGGGCCGGATGAATTGGTGTCATGGGCCAGATCTGTCCCACAAGCCATAGTTTGGGCACCGCTGGGTTAGGGGAAACTCTGTGTTCCACCTCAGCAGTCTCTGCCTCCCATTGTTGGGCAAAAAGCCCTTTTGGCTTCAGGGTCGTGGCATGGCAAGATTCCTTTCTGATAGCTCCCAAGATTAGAAAAGTTACATCCTGTGATGCAGGTCTCGGATTGTCCCGATGACCAAAGACACCGGCCTGAATGATCAGAGGATTTCATTGAGGTCTTGCACCAAAAGGTAATTTTCCGATCGCTAATAAGGTATTCCTAGCCCCTCCAATAAAGAAAAGATTGTTACTGCGCTAGACATTCACCTGGAAAGCATGTCCTATTGAACAAGGAAGGGAGGCTTACTTCCAAGTAGATGTGGGCTGGATGTAGCTGTAGGGTTTCCAGTGGAGTCTAACAAGGATCCAGGACATTCAGCTTCCAGAAGGAATGTGTTCCACAGAATGAACAACTTAATACCCAAAGCTTCGGACATCGTTCCTCTCTAGAAATGGTGGGTGTTTAAAATGGGGCGGAAGGACTTGATATGTACCTGTACAGGTGGCAGTGAAGTTGGGGGATAGGGTTCAACATTTGCAGGGATTTTTTTTTTTACAGTGCCCAGCCTAGATTACTGACCCCCGCCTCCCATTGTTGCCAAAAGCAAATCTAAGGGGTGCTTTTTCTACTGCACCCTACCTCGCCCCGGTACAGTGCTCTGTAGGCTGTCAGGATTTTCAGGTTTTTTGGATGTAGCATTTTCTACACTATTAAGGCTCCATCTCTCGACAAATCTAGGCGCTTCAGGGACCAGGATGCTTGCATGTAGGGAAATCATCTTTCTCCACAATTTGCCTGGGGGTTGGCACTGAGCAATTTGCTGGATGTTCGACTGTCTCTGACCCCCCCATGCTACCCTTCCTCCATCCACATGACTCCATTGTCCCAGGTACAGCACAAATGAATGGCTTCTGAGCAGTCCCACTGACATCAACGTTTGTTCCAGCCTCGAGGATTGCAGGTCTGGGCATCCTAGAAACCCTGTACAAGATCATCTCCAAAAGTTAAGTGGATTTCAGACTGGTGTTTCTGTTGCCTTTGAAGACACAGCCGTGCTGCCCTCCCCCAAAACTGGAATTGGTGAGCTAAAGAAGGAGGATTAATACATTTTAAAAATGGGTCTCTCCTTTTCCTGCAAAAACTGCAGTCCTAGGTGTTAAAGGAAGGGGGCGCCCTTAGCAAAGTAGCCACCTTTTTCATGATAAAGTAGTGACTATGACAATCCCTGGACCTTTTGGAAAGCCAGAACCTCCTCCAGTTCCATCATTCATTGCACCAAACTTCTCCTCTGGCAGAACCTGACTTCCTCATTGAGACTGTTGCCTTGAACTGGACCCAAGCCATCCCTCTGGGGTGAGTTTGTTCTTTGAAACTGGCTTCCTTCCACTGACTGTTAGATCTTCCATTCACCTGGGGAGGGGGTAGGAGGAGAAACAATGTGCTTTTCTTGCATCTCCTTAAAATTGCCAGTCACCCCCTTCCAAGTTTACTATCTCTGCAGAAAATTCAAAGAGGACTCATGTAACCTGAGGAAGAGGAAGCAGTTTTCTCTGTGTAGGTTTTCTTTGACAATACCTATGGGTTGATTCTCTTTCTAGACACAAGAGAATGCAAATGTATAGGAATAACATTACCCTCATCTCTGCCAGACAAGACTCCCGGTCTGTTTCCAAAGCATGCAGAAACTCCCGGGTCTCCCAACTGTGAAATGTTACCCAACACCATAGACTAGGGCTGTTTTGCTGATTTTTATACTGGGCCATAAGTGCTCAACTTAGTTCTTCCACAGGTTTGCTTTAGACCAGTGCCTGTTTTAGGGTGGCTTCGAATGGGGCAGAAAATGTGCCGTCCAAATGCCCAGGTTCCTTGCACCACAGTGTGCGAAAGTTACTTTTGTATGACAGTTCCCAGGGGTTCTGGGAAGTTATGTACACAAAGTAACTTCTCTCGAGTTCCAACTTGTGCATCTGGCTGGTGGCACTTCCTGTTGTGTCCAGAGCTGCTATTAGTCTCCGCCTAGACAGCAAAGAATCCGAAACTGGCATCTCTAAACTGCATTGTATTTTTTCTATAAAGCTTAATTGCAACAATTTCAGAACACTCTTGGCTGCTGTGAATTTATTGCTTCCAGGTTTTCTTAGACGTTCATTGCAATGGCAAAACTGCTTCCCTCATTAGAAAGAGATGTTCGGGTCTTTGTGTGTCCATAGTCATTTTTCAATATGGTTTTTAAGCTAGCTCAGAACTTGGAAATGTTGGCATAGCCACGGTGGTTTAGGATTTAGGGGGATTGTAGTTTTAAAAAGTTAAATCCTTAAGACCAGTGATGGCCAACCTTGGCACCCCAGGTGTTCTTGGACTTCAGTTCCCAGAAACCCAAGTCTCTTTGAATCCACACGAATGGGTTTACTGTGCATAAGAACATAAGAACATAAGAACAGCCTTGCTGGAACAGGCCACAGCCCATCCAGTCCAGCATCGTGTCTCACACAGTGGCTCACCATTTCCTTCAGGGTGTTCCCAAGCAGATGCCTTCACCTGCTTAGGATTCCCTGGAAATGATATTGAGAGATATCCTGCCTATCTCTCCAACCCGGAGGTTGTCCTTAGGTATCCATAATTATAGCCATTGATACCCTTGTCCTCCATGAACTTGTCAACGTGCAGTATACCCATTCGTGTGGATTCACAGGCACTTGGGCTTCTGGGAAGTGAAGGCCAAGAACACCTGGCGTGACAAGGTTCACCATCACTGCTTTAGACTCTCAGCCAACATCAACACCATTCCAGGGATTGTTGGGTGATGGTGTGCGGATAACGGAAAAGTCACTAGCCAATAGGTGCCAACTCTTGCTGGCCTTCCTTGGGCTTTGGCACAACCACGCTGACAACCAGCGAGGGATCCATTTAGGTTTTTGGACTGGTGCTCCCAGGATTTGCCTTGGGAGAATGGGTGTTCAAAACCACCAATCCTCACACTTTGACAAGCCCACAAGAATGACTGTGCTCTGTTTGATGCAGTTGCGTCCAGTTTTAGGTGAGTCAACTTTTACTTGCATAACAGAACTGTCACTTCTTCCTCTCCTTCTGCAGAACACACACACACACACACACACACACACACACACACACACACACACCTGCCCCAGAAAAGAAGGGCTTTGATCTATGGGCAGCATGGAAAGAGGTCCTTGGAAACAGCCTAAACATGCTGGTCTTCTTGGACTGTAATAAAGATTTGACTTGACTTGATTTGAAACAACCTAAACACGAAGCATGTGTTTCCAGGACGATAACATCACTGTCAAATCATTTCTAACGATTTAAAAATATGACATGGAGCTTTGCCTTTACCTTAGTCAGCCTGTTTCTTTGATTCGTTTTGTTGCCATTGCCCGGAGTATGCCCAATTCTGGTTCAAAAATACCACTATCTTCAAGGAGGCTCTTTCTGTGTACCCCGGTTCACAAGGCAATTAGCATTTTGCCCCCAATATCCTGAGTCCTCATTTTTACCAACCTTGAAAGGATGGAAAGCTGAGTCAACCTGGAGTCTTTGGGGATCAAACTCACAACATCAGCAGTTTTGGCCTGCAAATACAGCAGTTTAACCACTATGCCACCGGAGCTTTGTCCCAGCTGCCTGCCAGGGAAATGGTGCCCTAATTCTGGGCTCAGATTCCTTTGGGCGCTATCCTCGCTCAGCCCCAGAAGAGATTATTGATGATCAGAAGGTGGCAGGTTTGATCACTGGAGCCTCTCCGTTGTTGAATCAGACCCTCCCCTGCCAGCCTGGTAGGGGGATTCTGGGACCTGGAGTCTTTTCCAAACTGGGAGTGCCTCATGAGATAGCTTTGGTGGGGAAGAGTTATGTCTGAGATTCTGGAATGGAGAGGTGAATGCTTCAGTGGATACAGGGGGGTAAGTGGGGAGAAGGATCCCTGACCATCCATTGCACTGACTGGGGCTCATAGGAGCTGTGGTCCAGCCTACTCGGAGGGGAGCGGATTGGGGAAATGTGCTATGGATGATCGGAGCTAAAACCGAGTGCACAATCCAGAACAGGAGTGGAAAACAGGGAAACAGCTAGCAAGGGAGGCTCTCGGGAAATGGCAGACCCTGGTCTTGTCCCTGAAGGTTTCCAAGCATCCCAGGGTTTTCAGGTGGCCTGCAAAAGGGCACGGGAAGGTGTCTTCCTTTGAGTAGGCAGGCAGGCAGGGATTGTCCACAAGCTCCCCTTCTCCTGTAATTAATTTTTAATATTAAGGTTATGCCATTTTTATATTTGTTTTAGATAGTAATGGTGCAGCGATGGGCAATACTGCTATGTTCTTAAGGGCTTTTGATTGTTTCATATTGGTTTCAACTTGTGTACACCACCCAGAGTCCATCGGGTTAGGGCGGGATATAAATCTATCTATTACGGTAAATTAATAATATTAATATAATATTAATATAAAATTAATAATATTAGTATTAATATTAATCTATCTATTAGAATGCAGTGGCTCAAGTGGCTAAGACACAGACTGGGAGGCAGAAGGTCAGCAGTTTGATTCCCGAGTACTGCAGGACGAAATGAGCTCCTGTCTTTGTTCCAGCTCCTGCCAACCTAGCAGTTTGAAAGCAAGACATTGCAAGTAGGTAGATAGGGACCACTTTGGTGGGAAGGTAACAGCATTCCGTGCACTCCGGTGTCTAGTCAAGCCTGCCACATGACCACGGAAACATCTGCAGAAGCAGACAGCGCTGGCTCTTCGGCTTTGAAACAGAGATGAGCATCTTGAGTCCAACAATGCAGGTTGTAGTCCACCTGGTGAAGAGCAGGCAGGCAGGTATTTCAATCAGGCAGCAATAAAAAATGGGGCAATCCTTCAAAAATAATCAATAAAATAGAAGGCAAAAAAGAATGGTAGTGGAAAAATATGTAAGAAATTCATAAGTGTTGGTTGATTGGTTGAGAAATTCATTAGTCTTTGTAAGACATTGATTACTGTATAAGAAAAGCATAACTATGGATGGATGGATTGCTTGATAAGTGTAAGAAAGTAATTATAAAAAATTCATAAGTGTTGATTGATTGGTTGATTGATTGATTGATTGATTGACTGATTGATTGTCCCACGGTTGCTCACAATAATTAAAATCACACAGTTATAGGGGCAAACTGTGGCTTGGGTAAAGATATAGGTCGCCCATTGCTCAAAAGCCAGTCTTATCTAACTCTAGGGTTCGGTGCTCATCCCCATGTACAGCCAAAGAGCCAGCACTGTCTGCTTTTGCAGACATTTCCGTCGACATGTGACAGGCATGACTAGATTAAAGCAATTCTCTTAATTTGGAAGTCTCTATGCCCTCAGCCATTTCTTGTTCCCATTGCCCAGCATCCTGCCCCCAAATAACGAAGGTAATGTAAAGTTCAGCAGCCCTAATTATTAGGTACCGATAGCCACGTCCTCACAAAACTTTCCTGCAGGATAGCATTTTAGTGTTTAAGAACCAAGACAATAGAAACAGCCGAAGTCTGGCTTAACGCATCTTTATTGCATGATGGTCAGAGGGAACATGTGGTAATGGCGGACGAGCAGCTCAATATATACAGTGGCTATACATTTGAATGTGGCTCCTCGGTAGCTCATTGGCTACTGTCTGTGTGACGTCACCCTTAGTCACGCCTTTCTTGTCCAGATGAGGTAGTGGCGGGAATCTTCTCGCGGCTGTAGGCATTTGGAGAATTTGTACCATGTGAGCTGGACGCTCGCTACTGCCCACAGTGGACACTAGCTCGCGTCCTCATACAGAAGGTTACAGTGTTACTCTTTGAGATTGTTACATTCACTCATTCGTGTGGTTACATTATTAAAGGCACATTACACTCCATACACAACACCCCTCCCCCCTAGGATGAGACGAAGTCTCTCACCCAATATGGTTTACTGCATGAGCGCTTTGGGCGCAAAGCTGGCTGGCTTGTCCCGGGGGCGCTATCGCTTCTGTGTTCCCTGGGCTCTTGTCCTGCAACGGAAGAGGGAGACTCGTTAGCGACTTGCTGCGGTTCTGCGGCTTTTGTGGTAGGGGTAAACTCCATTGTAGGAAAACCGGGGGCATTGGGGATTAACGAAAAACCCTGCTCCTCGCTTGGACGGGTGGGGGACCACTCCGAAAAACTCCCCCGGTTTGTAACTCAAAGTCAAACTCATATTCTGGAATATCTATGGGGGCATCCTCCAGGATATCTGTGGGGACAAACCTATTCCCTTCCCCCCTCGGTGGGGACCACTGGCTCCCCTCCCCTCCCCCTTGGGCTGAATGGGTGGGGAAGAACTCTAACACTGAGTCTTGATGCGCGGTTTCCATGCCCTGGTTACCGGGAACCCGCCGCCGGAGTTGGTCCGCATGTCGCCTCCAGAGTAGACCTGTGCTGGTCTCAATGCAGTACGACACAGGTCCAGTTTGCCCAATGACTACTCCCGGGACCCAGGCTGGTCCTGCGGTTGCGTAATTTCTGCAATGGACTGGGGCACCTATTTCGAAACTCTTTGTGCCCGCTATCCCAATGTTCCTCCCCGTATCTTCCACTCTTGTGGGGTCTAGCCTGGTCAGTATCGTAGTTAGCTTCCTGCGCATGAGGAGTTCTGCGGGCGAGTAACCTGAGGCCAGGGGGGTCACCCTATAACCAAGCAAGAATTGGCATAACTGCAGATTCAGGTCCCCGGGGCCCATGCGCCTCAGCACATCTTTTGTGGTACACACGAGGCGTTCTACCTGTCCGTTTGTTGCTGGGTGAAACGGTGCGGAGGTGATGTGCCGGATGGCGTTTATGTCAATGAATGCCTGGAACTCGGCGGACGTGAAACAACTTGTGTTATCACTCACAAGTACATCGGGTATACCGAACGAACTGAACACCTTGTGCAATTGCTTAATGGTTGCGGCTGATGAGGTGTTTGCCACTGGGATAACTTTTAACCACTTGGAATAAGCATCCACTATGAGGAGGAAAAGTGAACCTCTGAAGGGACCTGCGAAGTCAATGTGCACGCGGGACCACAGCCCTTTTGCCGCGTCCCATTCTCTGTGCTGAAGTCAGGCCTCCTCGGGCCGAGAGCTTTGGCAACTCTCGCAAGTGCTCACCATGTGCTCAATATCAGCGTCTAACTGGGGCCACCAGAAATAGCTCCTGGCCAACGCCTTGGAGCGGACAATCCCTGGATGGCTGACGTGCAGCAGCTTGAGCACTCTTGCTCTCAGGGATTCAGGGACGACCACCCGCTGGCCCCACAGGAGGCAACCCATCTCCATGGACAGTTCCAACCTCTTCCTAAAAAAAGGAGCAAATTCTGCCGCTGGGGAAGACGTTGGCCACCCTTTTTGCACCCATGAACTAACTAGGTCCAACGTCTTATCTCTGCCTGTCGCCTTGGCGATTTCCGCGGGTACTATTGGGGGTGAATCCAGGACCTCTATCATGAGCACTTGGTGGTCTTGTTCCACATCACACACAGGGTTGCCCACGTGGGGCAGGGGTGACCTCGAGAGTGCGTCCGCATGGCTTATGTCCTTTCCGGGGCGATAAACCAGCGTGCTCTGGTACGCGTTTAGAAAAATGGCCCATCTCAGCATTCTGGGGGACAGGATCTGTGGTGTGGGCTTGTCTGCGGTGAAAATGCCTAGGAGGGGCTTGTGGTCAGTCACTATTGTGAAAGGGCGGCCATATAGAAAGTCATGAAACTTCTTCGTCCCAGCGATTATTGCAAGTGCCTCCCTGTCTGTCTGTGCATAGTTGTGCTCTGCCTTAGACAGGGATCTGGAACAGAACGTCACTGGGGCTTCCCGCCCGCTTTCCAACACGTGGCACAGGACCGCCCCCACCCCTACTGGAGAAGCATCGCATACCAGAACCACTGGCTTCTTGGGATCGTAATGGGTCAGGATGGCCTCTGAGGATGAGTTGTTTCAGCTCATTGAATGCTCTCTCCTGACTCCCGCCCCATCGCCAAACCTCATCCTTCTTTAATAATCTATGAAGTGGCTCTGCCACCGATGCCTTCCTAGGCAGGAAGGAATGGTAAAAGTTTAGGAGCCCCAGGAACGATTGCAATTCGGGCTTGGAGGTGGGGCGAGGAGCATTTTGAACAGCGGCCCCCTTTGATTCGGAGGGTTTTATGCCAACAGGGGTCACCCGGAAACCTAGGAACTCTACCTCTTTTGCGAAGAAAACACATTTGTCTTTCCGCAGCCTCAAATCCGCTTTTTCGAATACTGTCAGTACTTTGTCCAGCCTTTCAGCCAATTCTGACTCACTCCCCCCTGTTATCAATACGTCGTCAAAATATGGCAAGACCCCCTCCAGACCCTTCAACAGACGCTCCACTAATGATTGGAAAATGCCTGGCACCGAGTTCACGCCAAACTGTAGGCGCGTCACCTTAAACGCCCCTTTGTGGGTGACTATTGTCTGCGCAGCAGCTGCAGCTGGGGTTACCGAGAGCTGCTGATAAGCCTGCGCCAGGTCCAGCTTCGCAAAACACTTTCCCCCATGTAACCTGGCCAACAGGTGGCTGACTACCGGCACCGGATACACATTTGGGCGTATCGCCTTATTAATGGTACATTTGTAATCAGTGCAAATTCGAACCTCCCCGTTGGCCTTAAGCGCTGTTACAATCAGAGTTTCCCACTCCGCAGAGTCAACTGGAACTAGAATTCCCTGGCCCACCAACTTGTTCAACTCCGCCTCTATTTTGTCCTTTAGTGCAAAAGGCACCCTTCGCGGTTTGAGTCTTATTGGGCGGATCTCCGGGTCCAGGTCAAACGCAACTGGGGGGCCCTTGAATTTTCCGAGTCCCTTCTTGAATACCTCGGGATGCGCGTTACACACCTCCTGTATTGGGTCAGTTCCGATAGTATGCACCCCCCCCTATGAACAAACCCAGGGGCTTAAACCATTGTGTTCCCAGGAGGCAACAGCCCCCCCCCTTGAGGACAACCAGAGGGAGCTCCGAGGCGTGTTGCTTATATTGGACCTTGAATTTTCCCACCCCCAACACCGGAATGCTATTTCCCTGCACGTCTCGCAAAGTAGACCTCAGTGCTTTGAGTTTGGGCCGCGCGTTGGGAGAAATTCGCAAAAATTTGCTCTGGGAAATGATGGAATAGCAGGAACCCGAGTCTATCTCCATCTTAACGGGGACCCCTTGCAACAGTACCTCTACAAAGTAACGTGGGTGTCCCAAGGACACGCTTTGGACCGCCGTGTTGTCGTCGCTGGGAACTCGGCGGCGCACTCCATGTACCTCGACGACGGTGTCGTCGGAGATGCGGCCCACGCCGTCCTGCTTCCTTGAGGGCCGGGCGCCCTCCTGCTTCCTTGGGGAATGGTCTGCCGAGCCCTTTCGGTCTTTGCGCCGCCGCCTGCAAACCTTGGCGACGTGGCCCCGCCGTCCGCAGGTATGGCACTCCGCCTTCCAGAATGGGCACTTACTGCGGTCGTGGGATGCTCCGCAGCTGTTGCAACATCGGCCGTCCTTCCGCACCTTCCGGATGTCCTCGTCCTCGCTGCTCTCCGTGGAGGAGTGTGGTGCCCGCCTGGCCGCTTGCACTGGGCCTGCTGCCCTGTCGGGTTGTGGGGGCCTTGTCCTGAACCCCTTAACCCCGGCCCTCGTGGCTTCTGCTGCCTGCGCCTCCTTTATGACCTCTTGTAACGTTGGGGGCGGCTCTTTGTTCATCAGCTTTCGCTGGATCTCCTCGTCCCACAGGCCACACAGAATGCGGTCCCTGAGGGCGATTTCCAGGTTCTCCCACTTGCATGGGCCGGCGGCCAAACGGAGGGCCGCTGCAAAGGCAGCCACGGACTCACCGGGCGACTGAACCCTCTTCCAGAAAGCGTCCTGAGCCGAGAACATCGAGACTGTGGGCTGGAAATGGTCCCGCATGGCTTTCAGGAGCTGCTTGACCGGGACCTCATCTACCTTCCTTGGAGACACCAGGTCCACCAAAACCTTCATGGCCGGGAAACCGAGCATCCTGATAAGGGTGGCCCTTTTTTTCCCCTCATCCAAGATGTCGGACACCATCCATCTCAAACAGTTCCCATTCGTCCGGTTTGTTGATGTCGAAACCGGCCTGTGTTGTCTTGATTCCGTGGGAAGCCATATCCCACCTTCGTCCCCAATTTAGTGTTTAAGAACCAAGACAATAGAAACAGCCGAAGTCTGGCTTAACGCATCTTTATTGCATGATGGTCAGGGGGAACATGTGATAATGGCGGACGAGCAGCTCAATATATACAGTGGCTATACATTTGAATGTGGCTCCTCGATAGCTCATTGGCTACTGTCTGCGTGACGTCACCCCCATCACGCCCTTCTTGTCCAGGTGAGGCAGTGGCGGGAATCTTCCCATGGCTGTAGGCATTTGGAGAATTTGTACCATGTGAGCTGGACGCTCGCTACTGCCCCCAGTGGTCACTAGCTCGCGTCCTCATACAGAAGGTTACAGTGTTACTCTTTGAGATTGTTACATTCACTCATTCGTGTGGTTACATTATTAAAGGCACATTACACTCCATACACAACAAGCATACAATGACAATAAACTCTCTGAGGATATGAAGAGGTCTGCAATGAGTCTTTAGGGTTCCAGCCAACTTGTTATTGTTGTTTTGGTGTTTGCTTTTTCTTTTTATTTAATGTTTATAAAACATTGATAATCAAAATTAAAACCAAACCTGAAATTAAATAAATAATTCCCTAAAATTAAAACCAGCCAAGCAACACTGAGATCAAAAATAAACCCAAGCGGCTTCCATCCAGTAGTTGTAAAAACCTGGAGAGGAAGAGAACGTAGAGAAAGGGAAACTGAGCAAACAAATCCATCAGCACAAAAGTTTACTGTGCATATGCACAGTAAACCCATTCACGTGGAGTCACAGAGCAGAGACCACAAAGAAGAACTTGATAAGAGCATAGGGGCAAAAATAGACATTGCTTCAGACAGCTTCAGGGGCCAGACAGCCATTTTGCCCTTTGTTGTGTTCTGATGGTTTTATTGTACACATGGATTACAATGTATCTGAGCCAATGTAACCTTGCCTATAGCAACAATGTAACCTTCAGCTGTATCATATAAACCCTGTAATAGGACGCGAGCTAATGACCACCAGCTGGCAGCAGCGAGCGTCCAAGCTCTCTTGGTCCGAACTCATCAAAGGCAACAGCGCGGGAAGTTTTCCCGCCACCACCTACACCTGGACACGAAGGGCGTGACCTGCAATGATGTCACGCAGACAGTAGCCAATGGGCTACCATGGCACCACGTTCAAATGTATTACTGCTGTATATAAAGAGCTATCGATCCGCCATTACCTCATGTTCCCTCTGTCCACGATGCAATAAACCTGAGTTAACCCAGCCCGAGGCTGTGTCCTGTGTCTTGGTTTGCATACTCAAAATTGGCGACGAAGGTGGGATGATGGATCCCCACGGAACAGCCAGGGCACAGAGCGGTTTCAACATCACCAAACCGCAAGACTGGGAGCTGCTTGAGATGGATTTCCAGGCGGCCCTGGTGGAACTCAGAGTCAAAGGAGAAGACGAGGAGAGGAAGAGGGCCATCCTCACCAGAATGCTCGGGATGGAAACCAAGCGGACGCTGGTGGGCATCATCGCTCCGAAGAAGGTGAGCGACTTTAAGGCGAGCGACATCATGAAACTGCTGCGAGAGCGGTTCTGCCCCTCGAGGGCAATGTTTCCCGCTCGGAGCGCATTTTGGAGGCGAGTCCAAGCGCCGGATGAGTCGGTTGAGGCATTCGTGGCCGCCATGAGGATAGCCGCCGCCCCCTGTAAATGGGGCGATATCCTGGAGATGGTCCTCAGGGACGGCGTGTTGTGTGGCCTGAAAGACAAGGAGGTACAGCGCAGCTTGATGAATAAGGAGCCGCCACCCACGCTGGCAGAGGTCATAGAGGCCGCGGAAGCCGCAGAGTCCACGAATGCTGGAGTGGACGAGATGCACCAGTGGCGTGAGTGGCGTCCTAGAGCCGGCAAGGCGGAAAATTCGGGGCACGGGAAGACCGGACAGCCGGTGCACGCGACTCGACGGGCCTCAAAGTCGTCTACGGAAGGCAGCGACGGCGAGGAGGTCCAGAAGGTCCGGAAGGGGGGTCGACGCTGCGAGGGTTGCGGAGCGGCCCACGAGCGCGCGAGATGCCCGTTCAGGAAGGCCGAGTGTTACACCTGCGGCCGTCGGGGGCACATCGCCAAGGCATGCAGAAAACGGAAAGAGGGCCGGAGGCAGTCACAAGACCGCGCGGCCAGACCGGACCGTCCAGCGAGGCCCAAAGATGGCGCCCAGACCACGAGGAAGCAGGACGGCGTGGGCCGCGTCTCGGACGGCAGCGAGGACGACGCCCCAGTGTTCAGCGTGTCCGCGGGACAGTCCCATTACTTCGTTGAGGTATTAGTACAAGGGGCCCCTATTAAGATGGAAATTGACTCGGGGTCCTCCTATTCCATAATTCCCCAGAAAGAGTTCCTGAAAATCGACCCCCACGTGCGGCCCAAGCTTAAAGCGTTGAGGTCCACGCTACGGGACGTACAGGGAAACAGCATTCCGGTGTTGGGGGTCGGGAAATTTCGGGTCAATTTTAAGAGACATTCTGCGGAACTGCCCCTAGTTGTCCTCAAGGGGGGAAGTTGTAGCCTCCTAGGGACACAGTGGTTTCAGCCTTTAGGTTTGTTCATAGGGGGGGTGCATACCGTGGGGGGGGGACCCAATACAAGCGGTTTGCGATGCGCATCCCGCCGTTTTTAAGAAAGGACTCGGAAAGTTCAAGGGACCCCCTGTAGCTTTCGACATAGACCCGGAGGTCCGCCCGATAAGACTCAAACCACGCAGGGTGCCGTTCGCACTCAAGGACAAGATAGAGGCGGAACTGGACAAACTGGTGGGCCAGTCAGTGGAGCTCAGCAACAGGATTCAGCGTTAGGGTTCTCCCCCACCCGCTTAACCCAAGGGGGAGACAGCAGTGGACAACAGTCCCAAGCAAGGGGGGAAGGAAGCAGTAGCAGCGGCCCCGACTCATATCCTTTTGATACGCCAGTCCTAGCAGGGGCCGGGGAAGGGGGAGAGGAGTTCGCGACCGCTGCCCCCGATTGTGATTTTGATTTTGATTTTGCGAGCCGGGGGGGTTTTCAGGAGTGTTCCCCCACCCATCCAAGCGAGAAGAGGGGTTTTTCGTTAGCCCCCAGTGCCCCCGGTTCCTCCCTAAGAAAGAGCACACCTCCCAACAACGCCGCGGAGCCGCGGCAAGTCACTAACGAGTCTCCCTCTCATATTACAGGACAGGAAACCAGGGGACAAAGAGAAGGTAGCAAACCCGGGGAGAGGCAGCCCGCATCGAGACCCCAGCGTGTTCGAAATAAGCCATCTTGGCTGAGAGACTTTGTCTCCTAAGGGGGGGGAGTGTGTTTAAGTGTGGGCTCGAGACTTTGTCTCGTCCTAGGGGGGAGGGGTGTTGTGTTCTGATGGTTTTATTGTACACATGGATTACAATGTATCTGAGCCAATGTAACCTTGCCTATAGCAACAATGTAACCTTCAGCTGTATCATATAAACCCTGTAATAGGACGCGAGCTAATGACCACCAGCTGGCAGCAGCGAGCGTCCAAGCTCTCTTGGTCCGAACTCATCAAAGGCAACAGCGCGGGAAGTTTTCCCGCCACCACCTACACCTGGACACGAAGGGCGTGACCTGCAATGATGTCACGCAGACAGTAGCCAATGGGCTACCATGGCACCACGTTCAAATGTATTACTGCTGTATATAAAGAGCTATCGATCCGCCATTACCTCATGTTCCCTCTGTCCACGATGCAATAAACCTGAGTTAACCCAGCCCGAGGCTGTGTCCTGTGTCTTGGTTTGCATACTCAAAACCCTTCCTCCACCACATGGCACTTCCTGGTGTGGTGGAGGCAGTGGGGGGCCACATGAAATGGCACTGTGGGCCACATCTGGCCCGTGGGCTGCAGATTGAGAATCCCTGTTGTACATAGCCCATAATTAGAACATTGTTATATTTAACAAGGATATAGCAGAAGGTCAGCAGTTCGATCCCCGAGTACTGCAGGATGGAATGAGCTCCCATCTTTGTCCCAGCTCCTGCCAACCTAGCAGTTCGAAAGCAAGACATTGCAAGTAGATAAATAGGGACCACTTTAGTCGGAAGGTAAACAGCATTCTGTGTGCTTCGGTGTCTAGGAATGCCTGCCACATGACCATGGAAACGTCTGCAGATGCAGACAGCGCTGGCTCTTCGGCTATAAACAGAGATGAACACTGAACCCTAGAGTCAGATACGACTGGCTTTCGAGCAAGGGTGACCTTTACCTAGGAATAGCAACGAGACTTCTATACCGCCCCGTGGCGCTTTGAGCCCTCTCTGAGCAGTTCACAAGCAATTTAGCAATTTGCTCTTAACTTTTGGCCACCCTCAGAAGGATGGGAAACTGAGTCAACCTTAGATCCCGTCAGGATTGGACTCATAATGTCAGCAAGTTTTGGCTGCAGTACAGCAGTTCAACCACGCTGCCACTCTTTCATCAAGAGTGATTCCTCTGTTTTTGCAAAATTGTGCAATTTCTGTTGCAATGAGTTCATGCCACATCGTGATGGCCAGAAAGGAGGGCAGGCAGGTGCACACAAGGCTAGCTTGAAGGATGGAAAATTATAAATGCATCAAGAGAAGCAATGCAGCTGTGAGGTTGCTGGATAAATGAGCCCACAAGGGGAAAGCTTGGCCAAATAAAGTTTGCCGGCCTATAGAGAGGATGCACGCATGTGTCCCAGAAAGACACAGAGTACCAAAGCTAGAAGGGACTGCCATGGCTCAGTGGTGAAGACACTGAACTAGATGATGAGGGGACACCTTCTAAGGAAGGTGTTCCAGTCCCCTGCAACTGTCTTCTATGGCACATTACCAGAGCTGGTTGCTAGAGGCCAGTGTATGCAATGTTATGTTTACAAGGAACAGAGGCAGACATTTTTGGAGCTCTTACACAGAAAGACACAAGCATTTGAAACTTTTTGGCTGCTTCTGTGATTCAGATATATGTGTTAAATATAGGGTTTGCGGTTATCTCTACTTCCATGTATCCGTGGTAAGTCTCAGAACACATCCCCACAGATAAAAGGAGGGCTACTTGTATATACAGTGGAACCTCATACAGCAATCGCCACATATAACAACGAAATCGCATAACACTTAGTTTTTTTGGGGGGGGAATGGCGTCCCGCATAGCAATTTTCCCTATGGAAAAAATCGTACAACAAATTTATCAATGGGAAAAACCACTTAGCAAAAAAATTGTTGTATGATGCATCCCATGGGGAAAATCGCTACACAATGCATGTATCATATAGCAATTGTTTCATACAACAACGAGCCCCGTGGAATGGATTAAAATTGTTGTAAGAGATACCACTGTACATGTTTCCAAGACACATTACCAGAAGCAGCCAATAGTGGCCACTATACCCAATGTAATCTGCAGGTGATTTGTGTAAATCAGGGGTGCCCAAATTATGGCCAGTGGGCCAGATCTGGACCCCAATGCCAATTCATCCAGCCTTTGCTGCCCTCGCCACTCCCAGAAGCAGAAGTAAAACACACCAGTGCATGCATAGAACACTGCCATAAATGCACCCTAGGTTGTTGTAACCACATTTACAACAGCCACGGGTGCATTTATAGCCGCGTTCTGCACGTGTGCGTGTGTGCTTACTACTTCTGGTGGGAGGAACCATGTGACCGGCCCACTGAACCACATGACCAGCCCACGGCCTGAAACGTTTGGGCACCCCTGGTGTAAATCTTGAAACCTATCCTCTGCAGATTGGGAGGGGCTGGCTGTGCTGTGTATAGTTCTGTTCACCTGATCTGGGGGGGGGGGGGGGGGGATAGTGTACAGTTGAGGAAGATGCATGAGCCAGAAAAGGCCAGGAAAAAATACATGATGGTCACAGGAAGTACCAGCCCCACACAGAAAAGTTCCAAGGGTCTGATTCTCAGTTGGAAAAACAACAACAAAGGAATAAAAATCCCATAAAAACAGGTAAAATGAAGCCAATGTGTTGCAAATGGTGTTCATGCTTACCTCACAATCACAATCCTAGCATGCACAACAACAATTTTGCTACTGGGAACAACACGTGTGATTTACATGATATCGAGTGTGCTGATTCCAAATCTGAACTCAGAATTTGCCTATCACGTACAGATTTTAAGTCGGGCTATAATTGTTCAGATGGTCAGTAACTGGGTAATGCATTTTTACATGGGAACATTATAACAGTTGCAGCTACCACTATGTCTGCTGCCGCCTCAGCTGAATCACGTCCCCTGGTGGGATGCATGTTCCAGCAGCGGCCGGGCATGTCTGGGCAAGTCAGTGAGCTGACATCAGAAATAGGTATATAAGGTGAGATGGACCAACAGCTTGTCTCTAGTGCGAAACCATGTTATTGGATAGTACATCTCGGCCATAGTGAGTCTGTTTTGAGATAAAGTTGAGTAGGTACAGCTGTGTTAATAAACCGGACAATTTCTGCTACATTTGTGGCATATATACCTGTGTGATCAGTGCAAGAACCTAACCAAGAGGGTGAGGCTTGCTAACTTATGATCCTGATGTGCTGGGCAGAATCGGACCTGAGATTTGGATTCAACACACTTGATTTAGTATAGGACACATGGATTAGAGCAGCAGACAATATTTATTTATTTGTGATGCCAGCAAGCCAATGGTTGGATGATGGGTGTTGTATTCCAACAGTATCAAGAGGGCAAAAATATTGCTACGGCATGTGGGCTGCCGTGTTCAGAGCTGAACTTTACTTTTTGTCTCCAAATCCGGCTTTTGCAAGACATTGTGTCCTTTGCAAAATAGGTTTGTTGAAGCTGAGCCTGAGACAAGCAGATTGGAACCGGTACCTACTGGTTAGTAGACTTGGGAAGAGGCTATGTGGCTCTCATCCCAGGAGAATAAAGATGTGCAGAATCCTAGCTGAGCACAAGAGTGTTGTGAAATATCTTCGTTCCCAAGTTTGTAGAAAGCCGTGCACATTGGTAAATAAAATCCTGGCTCTGAATATTTTGCAAATGGTTTTTCTTTCCTTTTCCAGTGGAACAAATGAGATTTCCAAGGTTCCAGACACAGGCAGCTGTGTTGCCAAATGGAAAAAAAAACCCCTGAATTTTAGAGCATGGCAGGTCAATTTTTTCGCTTATTTATTTATCCGAGTCCAAAGCAGTAAAAAATTTAAACCAACATGATTTTTTAAAAAACACCAATTATTTGAAAATGTATGCATACATAAAGTACATGCTTATGTATTCATGCTCTACTTGTCTAATCTAGAGCAGTTTGAATAGTCCTGTCATTTGCTTCAAACAAATCCTCAATATCACACTGTTCAGGCAAGCTGCTGCAAAAATTAGCAGATGTTCGAAGTCTTGTCTCGTACTACACTCACATTGTTCACCAACGTCAATGTGGCCCCACACTTTTAGATTTGTTTTCCATCGTGTGTCACCCCAGTTCTTAGCCTATTCATGGTCTTCCATGTCCCATGTTGGAGATGGTAACCTGCACATGGCATCAACTCATAAGAACATAAGAGCAGCCTTGCTGGAAGAGGCCACAGGAGCCCATGATCCAGTCCAGCATTGTGTCTCACACAGTGGCTCACCATGTGCTTCAGGGTATTATTCCCAAGGAGATGCCTTCACCTGTTTAGGATTCCCTGGAAATGGCATTGAGAAATATCCTGCCTAACTCTCCAACCTGTTGCCCATGACCCTCTCAGTGATATTCTTCTCCATAGTTCAGTTTGAAGAGCCTCAACTGTAGATGGAATTGGTGCCATTTTTTAAAGGAAAGTCATCCTTGACTTCATCCTTAGATGGTGTTAAAGTCCAACCATTGGACACCTGGGGTCTGTTTCTTGCTTTTTCTTCTCAACGTCTACTGCTATTTGTCTTCTAACATCTGGAGATGCTATGCCCATGAGTGAGAAGATCTTATTACCAGGTAATAATAATAATTTCATGTTAGAAATTATTCTGGGTTGAAAGGATTCTTGCGGGAGAAACTCCGCTCAGGGGACGCCCAAAGGAGGCTCCTTTCATGTCCCCTGGGACAGAGATGGGTGCTCAATCGGTCATGCAGTACCCGGGTCTCAAACTGCCAATTTTGCTGGCCTTCCAGCTAACAAAGCGAGTGTCAGTAATAAACAGCCGATCACTATACAATCTGTTTCATAAAGGGTCACATTAACTTAACTAGCATGGACAGAGGTTCTCCATACTAGGGCAGCAGATAAACACAGGGAAAGGACAGATGTACAAAGAGCATCAGGCTTTGGTCCCTGTGTGGGGATGATTAGGGGACTGGAACACCTTCCTTACCATCTGAGGCTGCAACGGTTGGGCCTCTTCACTCTTGAACGACGGCGTCTAAGAGGTGACCTGATTGAAGTTGATAAAATCATGCACGGTGTGGACAAAGTAGATAAGGAAAAACTGTTTTCCCTATTGCATAACACTAAAACTAGGGGGCACTCAATGAAACTTATGGGTACTAGTTCTCAAACAAATAAGAGAAAGTACTTTTCACCCAGAGGATTACTGGTCTATGGAACTCCCTGCCAGAAGAAGTGGTGACAGCTGTCAGTCTTGACAGCTTCAAGAAAGGATTAGACAAGTTCATGGAGGACAAGGGTATCCATGGCTATAATTATGGATACTTAAGGACAACCTCCGGGTTGGAGAGATAGGCAGGATATCTCTCCATGCCATTTCCAGGGAATCCTAAGCAGGTGAAGGCATCTGCTTGGGAAGGAATACCCTGAAGGAAATGGTGAGCCACTGTGTGTGACAGAATACTGGACTGGATGATGGGCTCCTGTGGCCTCTTCCAGCAAGGCTGTTCTTATGTGGCATTTGTAAGTTTCTGGATGAGATTGTTACTGGCACATACCTTCTGCTTCATA
Source organism: Bradypodion pumilum (assembly GCA_035047305.1). NCBI lineage: Eukaryota > Metazoa > Chordata > Lepidosauria > Squamata > Chamaeleonidae > Bradypodion > Bradypodion pumilum. The sequence goes on from JAWDJD010000003.1 coordinate 3,044,053, forward strand.
TGCCTCCCCAGAGACCACAACTAACCGTCGGGCATACCCAAGGCAATGTTGATGGAAACTAAGAGGCTGAATATTCCACGGCTGAAGCACTCTACAGCACATGTATATTATGCTGCTGAAAAACCAGAACAAACGGGATCAGGGGCTCACTGACAAGGCTGTGGCTCTCCGTCGCTTCCCTCTGCCTGTTCAAATCTGCCCGTTTCATTTCCCAGGCATGCCAACCAAGCCATCTAGCTTCAAGATGGAGATGGCTCCCAATGGCAAAAAGAAATGTTGTCCTGTTTCAAACAAAATGAAACGAAACAAAGTTCTCACTGGCAGAAGGAAAATCAAAATAGCAGCATTGTATGCCACTCGGTTTCCTCAGGTTGTCTTTCTCAGTTCCAGCCAGAGGGTAAGCAGAGATAAGGCATGCAATTCTGAGAGAATGCTAATTCTCTCCCATGTCTACAAATGTGACAGACAATTGAGGAGAGCATAGCTTTGCTAGACCTGGGCTAACAAGGGTAAAAGGTAACGGTAAAGGTTTCCCTTGCTCAAAAGCCAGTCGTATCCGACTCTAGGGTGCAGTGCTCATCTCTGTTTCTAAGCCAAAGAGCCAGCGCTGTCTGCTTCTGCAGACGTTTCCGTGGTCATGTGGCAGGCATGACTAGACACCAGAGCGCACGGAAAGCTGTTACCTTTCCACCGAAGTGGTCCCTATTTCTCTACTTGCACTTTCTTGCTTTCAAACTGCTAGGTTGGCAGGAGCTGGGACGAAGACGGGAGCTCATTTCCCTCCTGCAGTACTCGGGAATCGAACTGCTGACCTTCCGCTTCCCAGTCAGCGTCTTAGCCACTTGAGCCACTGCAGTCCCTTGCAGTAACAAGGGTATTGTGCAATTATTTTTGTTATTTCAGTGTTTGAATGATGTTTATTGTATAATTGTACCTGAGTTGTAAATTTTGTAAGGTGATAAATTGTATGATTTTTTCAGTACTTTTTGCTAAATTTCTTGTAATTGTATTGCATTGTGAACTGTATTGAATCATGTATTATATTATATATTTATGTTGTACGCTGCCTTGAGTCGCACGTGGTGTCGAGTGAGGCAGGATATAAATTTAAATAACAACAACAACTGGTTTCAAAATGTCATGCTTGAGCAACCTGTCTGACAGCTCAGGTTTAGCAAAACTATATTGAGAAGGAGCTGAGGTCTTGCAAAAGGTGGCAGAAGGGATGAAAGGTTCCACAAAACAATATGCTTGGCTCAAGCACATTCAGACTGGTTCACATCCTGATTCAATGAAAGCATGAGACAATAAGATCACACTGTGTGACAAAAATGACTGGAGTCACCAAGAGCATAGAGCACAAAATTCATCAACGGCAGCTTTCCTGCACCTGTGGCTTCTAATTAAACAGGAAGGGAGAGTTATCCAAGGGCTTTCTGCTGCATTCGTCTAAGACACATGTCAAAAGATTAGGGATTTGGATGTATCAGACTGATGATTGAAATCGCAAATGTTCCCATAAGAGAGGAAGATAAGCAAGACAAAGAGACCCATCTCACATGTTCCCCTGTCACATCCATAGTCTTTGAAAGAGATCACTGCAGAGGGTGACTGCAGCAATGAAATAAAAGGATGCTTACTCCTTGGGAGGCAAGCTATGGCAAACCTAGGCAGCACAATAAAAAGTAGACACATCACCCTGCCAACACAAGTCCACATGCTTAAAGCAATGGTCTTCCCAGGAGTCATGTATAGCTGTGCGAGCTGGACCCTAAGGAAGGCTGAGCGCAGAAGAATAGATATCTTTAAACTCTGATGCTGCTGAAGAAGACTTTTGAGAGTCCTCTGGACTGCAAGGAGATCAAATCAGTAAATCCTGAAGGAAATCAACCCTGACTGCTCCTTGGAGGGGCAAATACTGAAGATGAAGCTCAGGTACTTTGGCCACCAAATGAGAAGAGAGGACTCACTGGAGACGGCCCTGATGCTGGGAAAGATCGAAGACTAAAGGAGAAGTGGGTGGCAGAGGATGAGATGGTTAGATGGCATTGTTGACACAGTGGGCGGACCACAGACCGCAGCGGAGCCTGGTGTGGGGTGGTCCATGGGGTCACAAAGGGTCAGACTTGACTGTGCAACTGTACAACTTCAGGGAAACAGGTTCTGTCTGTTGCCTCCAGGGCAGATGTGTATTCCGACAAGAAATAGCTTTATCTTGATAGTCTTTCAAAGAAAAGATTAATAATGGTTGAGGTAATTGACATGGATCACCAGGATAGCTGATTGCTAATAAACAGCCCCCACCACCCCCAAAAAAGAATATGAATGTCTTCATGTTTTGGAAGAGGAAATGCAGCTTCTTGGCTTGTCTTTCTGAGCAAAGAGGGGCTGAACTGTTTCTCTACATGCCAAGATATACCCAACTGCTTTAACCCGAGTTAGCCTAGAGCAGGGTTTCTCAACCTTGGGCCTCCAGGTGTTCTTGGACTTCAATTCCCAGAAGCCCAAGTCAGCACACCTGCTGATCAGGGCTCCAGGTGGGAACTGAAGTCCAAGAATATCTGAGGACCAAGGGTTGGTGAACTCTGGTACAGGCTATAGAGTAGAAAGAATGTGTTCTTTTGTATGTGTCAACTTTGTATATCTCAACCATGTGCTTATTTATGTTATTTTTTTTTTTAGGAACTTACTCTGAAGTAATAGTTTGGAATTGCTCTGCTCTCATCTTTTTTTCTCTTTCTTTCTTTTAAATAAAACTGATAAAAATCCAGTTCAGTTGTTGGATAGGGTTGCCATATGTCCCAGAAAACCAGGACGGTCCCGGATTCAAGGTCAGAAAAATTGTCCTGGCCAGTTCAATCAAACTCATGTTAAAGTCTGGGATTTTAAAAACTTACTGATTGTGTATTATAACACACCATTAAAATAAATTCAAACTCTTGCCATCAAATGAGCAATCCTGCCACACTGGATTTGGAGTATACCTGGAGACAAACGTTAGCATCCTCACCTCACACCACTGCCCGATAAGTGTGACCAGTGTGTTTCCTGGAACTGAGGATGTTAAGAGTTACATAAGAACATAAGAACAGCCTTGCTGGAAGAGGCCACAGGAGCCCATGATCCAGTCCAGCATTGTGTCTCACCCAGTGGCTCACCATTTGCTTCAGGATATTATTCCCAAGCAGATGCCTTCACCTGCTTAGGATTCCCTGGAAATGGCATTTATTGAGAGATATCCTGCCTTTAAAGGTAAAGGTAAAGGTTTCCCTTGCTCGAAAGCCAGTCGTATCCGACTCTAGGGTGCAGTGCTCATCTCTGTTTTTAAGCCGAAGAGCCAGAGCTGTCTGCTTCTGCAGACGTTTCCGTGGTCATGTGGCAGGCATGACTAGACACCGGAGTGCACGGAAAGCTGTTACCTTTCCACCGAAGTGGTCCCTATTTATCTACTTGCAATTTCTTGCTTTCGAACTGCTAGGTTGGCAGGAGCTGGGACGAAGACGGGAGCTCATTTGCTGTCCTTAGGTATCCATAATTATAGCCATTGATACCCTTGAACTCCATTAACTTGTCTAATCCTTTCTTAAAGCTGTCAAGACTGACAGCTGTCACCACTTCTTCTGGCAGGGAGTTGACGACGTGACTTCTCAGAAGTACATAGCTATCAAGTATCCCTTATTGGCCGGGAAAACCCCTTATTTTATCCTCTTTCCCACCATCATCCCTTATTAATTAGACTGCAATGCCCTATTGCCACCATTGGAGGGCAGCACAGGATAAGCATAGCTGTCAAGTATCCCTTATTTGCCGGGAAATTTCCCTTATTTCCAAATCCAAAACTTGACAGGTATGGAAGTACAACAGATCGTCTTACAGTAAGAATTAACTATTGTGAATAAATTTATGTATTGATATATTTAATGTGAAAGTGTTTTATAACTGTCATATTATGTTGATTTTTTTTTTAAAAGGCTATTTTGTAGATAACCCACCCATTTTTGTCAAGTATACTTCGGTCCTGGTTTTGTGGGAGAGAATTATGGCAACTCTAAGCAGGGGAAATAAATGTTGATGCTTTACTCCAGTATCTGAGCTTCACTTGCTACTGATCCTAAAAGGAAATCCATGAGAATGGTGGCGGCAGCAAGAAGAAGAAAACTCCCTATTATGCCAGAATGACCAGTCTGGAGGGCTGGGAAGAGAACACAATAACCCACCCGGCCTGATGGGTTTCTCTCACTTGCATCTTTCCTGAGTTTCCCCATCTCTGGAATAAAAGTGACCGGTGGGGCAGATAAACTATTTGAGGGTGGTCTGGGGAGGGGTGGGGGGGGGTATTTGTCACAACCTGAATGAGAAATCCCCACTGGCTTCCCCTGAGCTCTGATGACTTTAGCATGCCAGTGGTTAGAAAGAAGGCACAACTGAAGTGTGAAATCGAAAGGTTTCATCCTGCAAACAACTTCTCTCTTTTCTACCTGAAATAGCAATGATTCCATCCACAGCTTGGGAAAATGGACTTTTTTTTAAACTAGTAAAGATAAGGTTCTCCTTTGCTCAAAGCCAGTTGTATTCAACTCTAGAGTTCGGTGCTCATCTCTGTTCACAGACAAAGAGTCAGCTCTGTCTGCATCTGCAGGTATTTCTGTGCTGATGTGGCAGGCATGAGTAGACGCTGGAACACAGAGAAAGCTGTTACCTTCCCTGTCAAAGCAGTACCTATTTACCTACTTGCAATTTCTTGCTTTCAAACTGCTCAGTTGGCAGGAGCTGCAACAGATGACGGGCGCTTACTCCATCATGCAACACTCGGGTCTCGAACTGCTGGCCTGCCAACCTTCTGGCCCTCAAGCTCAGTGCTTAATCACTAAGCCACCATGGCCCCCTTTTTTTAACTAGAGCTCCCATAATAATACTTTCGTGTCAGAAATTATTCTGGGTTGAAAGGATTTTTGCAGGAGAAACTCCACTTAGGGATCACCCGAATGAGTGAGGAGCCGAATGAGGCTCCTTTCTTGTCTCCAAGAGCTGGGACAGAGACAGGCGCTCAGTCCATCATGCAGTACCCGGGTCTCGAACTGACGACTTGCCAGCCTTCAAGCTAACAAGATGAGCTTCTTAACCACTGAGCCACCACTGTCTATGCCCATGATGGTGAATTTTGGCACTCCAGAGGTTCTTGGACTTCAATTCCTGGAAGCCCAAGCACCCTGTGAATGCACACAAATGGGTTTACTGCGATTCATCCGGCCCACACTGCCCTCGTCGCTCCCGGAAGTGGAAGTAAAACATGCCCATGCAGAGGAAAGGTTAATCCAGAAGAGCCTTAACCGTACGGGCACATTTTACTTCCACTTCTGGGAGCGACGAGGGCAGCGTGGGCCGGATGAATCGCAGTAAACCCATTTGTGTGGATTCACAGGGTGCTTGGGCTTCTGGGAATTGAAGTCCAAGAACATCTGGAGTGCCAATGTTCGCCATCACGGGTCTATGCTGACTAAGGAATTAATCCACATAACTGCAAGACAAATTTCACTCCAACTCTGCATTTTCAGACTTTGACTATGCATCGCTAAAGCATTCTCGTCTCTCGTTATGTGCTGGGCTCCTTTGATAAATTGAGGTTTTAGCGTATCAGACGTTAAGAGACTAGAGAAGAAAACTTGGGTCATGAAACCGGGATGTTTCTGTGCAAGGAACATTCATTCATTCATTCATTCATTTATTCGATTTATACCCCGCCCTACTCGACCAGGGCCGACTCAGGGCGGCTTACAACAAGTAAATCAGATACAGTATACAAAAATTACAAATGGTACAGTGTTACAATACAGCAAATTAAACAATAAATATTAGAAATAAAACGCATTATAACAACAATAGCAACAATGTGATCAATATAATCAAAGGATATAAATTCAAAAGTACCAAAAAATAATAATAATCATAATACAGAAATGCAATAAAGACATAAGCAGCAATAGTAATACAATAATTAATCAAAAAATACAGTTAAAACGATCAATACAAAATACATACATAGGCCAGAGGGCACAAAAGGAAAGTCCTCAATTCCAACTGCACAGCAATTGCAAGTAGCCCAAGAACCCCAGAACAGTGTAAGAGTTCCAGGGTAGGCGGGAATCCCTCCTCGCACCAGCGTCGCCGTCGTCCTTTTCACCCCTCCGACCCGGCGTGGTCCGGAGGGGGGGTGAGCGCAGGTGACCCCAATCCCCGGGAGCGGTGTTGGAGCTCCGGGGCGGGCGGGAATCCCTCCTCGCACCGGTGGTGGCGGCGTCCTTTTCACCCCTCCGACCCGGCGTGGTCCGGAGGGGGCGGCGGGCGCAGGTGACTCCAATCCCCCGGAGCGGTGTTGGAGCTCCGGGGCGGGCGGGAATCCCTCATCGCACCGGTGGTGGCGGCGTCCTTTTCACCCCTCCGACCCGGCGTGGTCCGGAGGGGGCGGCGGGCGCAGGTGACTCCAATCCCCCGGAGCGGTGTTGGAGCTCCGGGGCGGGCGGGAATCCCTCATCGCACCGGTGGTGGCGGCGTCCTTTTCACCCCTCCGACCCGGCGTGGTCCGGAGGGGGCGGCGGGCGCAGGTGACTCCAATCCCCCGGAGCGGTGTTGGAGCTCCGGGGCGGGCGGGAATCCCTCCTCACACCGGCGGTGGCGGCGTCCTTTTCACCCCTCCGACCCGGCGTGGTCCGGAGGGGGCGGCGGGCGCAGGTGACTCCAATCCCCCGGAGCGGTGTTGGAGCTCCGGGGCGGGCGGGAATCCCTCCTCACACCGGCGGTGGCGGCGTCCTTTTCACCCCTCCGACCCGGCGTGGTCCGGAGGGGGCGGCGGGCGCAGGTGACTCCAATCCCCCGGAGCGGTGTTGGAGCTCCGGGGCGGGCGGGAATCCCTCCTCACACCGGCGGTGGCGGCGTCCTTTTCACCCCTCCGACCCGGCGTGGTCCGGAGGGGGCGGCGGGCGCAGGTGACTCCAATCCCCCGGAGCGGTGTTGGAGCTCCGGGGCGGGCGGGAATCCCTCCTCACACCGGCGGTGGCGGCGTCCTTTTCACCCCTCCGACCCGGCGTGGTCCGGAGGGGGCGGCGGGCGCAGGTGACTCCAATCCCCCGGAGCGGTGTTGGAGCTCCGGGGCGGGCGGGAATCCCTCCTCACACCGGCGGTGGCGGCGTCCTTTTCACCCCTCCGACCCGGCGTGGTCCGGAGGGGGGCGGCGGGCGCAGGTGACTCCAATCCCCCGGAGCGGTGTTGGAGCTCCGGGGCGGGCGGGAATCCCTCCTCACACCGGCGGTGGCGGCGTCCTTTTCACCCCTCCGACCCGGCGTGGTCCGGAGGGGGCGGCGGGCGCAGGTGACTCCAATCCCCCGGAGCGGTGTTGGAGCTCCGGGGCGGGCGGGAATCCCTCCTCACACCGGCGGTGGCGGCGTCCTTTTCACCCCTCCGACCCGGCGTGGTCCGGAGGGGGCGGCGGGCGCAGGTGACTCCAATCCCCCGGAGCGGTGTTGGAGCTCCGGGGCGGGCGGGAATCCCTCCTCATTCAAGGTTCCTTCAGGAGAGAGGCGCGATTTATCTTGGGTGATGAATATACGTCCATCCAGAAAGCAGCGTGCGTGGGGAAGAGTCCAGGAGACCAGAGCAAATTGCTTTCGCATCCCTGGTTTATTCTATGGGTAAGTAAGTAAATGACATCTTGCCAGGCGCTTGGCTGGGACTCACCTTGAACAAGGTGGCATCGCCAGAGACTGCAGGGAGACGGAGGGTTCGCTCAGGAGCTCTGGGCATGGATTCCCTGATTTGGGACTGATGGGGATCCGTGACTGGAGGTGGGGAGGGACTCTTCCTGAAATTTTGGGGCAAGGTTAACAACAACCCCCCAATAATCACCATCTGCCCCCCCCAACTTTGGTAGAACCCAAATGCTGTCATGGATTCAGCATCATCTGAGGCAGAAGAGAGACACAACCCAAATTGTGTACCTTCACTTATTGCACCGAGGAGGGGATTTCCACGGGCCATAGATAGCCAACCTGAAGGGCCTTTTCTATCCTTCTGCTTCATATCAAGAGTGGAATGAAGTTACATTTCAAGAGCAATGGAACTGCAGTGGCTCAAGTCGCTAAGACGCTGACTGGGAAGCGGAAGGTCAGCAGTTCGATTCCCGAGTACTGCAGGACGGAAATGAGCTCCCGTCTTCATCCCAGCTCCTGCCAACCTAGCAGTTCGAAAGCAAGAAATTGCAAGTAGATAAATAGGGACCACTTCGGTGGGAAGGTAACAGCGTTCCGTGCACTCCGGTGTCTAGTCATGCCTGCCACATGACCACGGAAACGTCTGCAGAAGCAGACAGCGCTGGCTCTTCGGCTTAGAAACAGAGATGAGCACTGCACCCTAGAGTCGGATACGACTGGCTTTCAAGCAAGGTTATAGGTGGGGATGAAATTACTTTAAGGTAAAAGTAAAGGTTTCCCTTGCTCGAAAGCCAGTCGTATCCGACTCTAGGGTTCAGTGCTCATCTCTGTTTCAAAGCCAAAGAGCCAGCGCTGTCTGCTCCTGCAAACATTTCCGTGGTCATGTGGCAGGCATGACTAGACACCAGAGCGCATGGAACGCTGTTTACCTTCCCACCGAAGGGGTCCCTATCTTTCTCCTTGCAATTTCTTGCTTTCAAACTGCTAGGTTGGCAGGAGCTAGAAGGAACACAGACGGGAGCTCATTCCATCCTGCAGTACTCGGGATTCGAACTGCTGACCTCCCACCTTCCAGTCAGCGTCTTAACCACTTGAGCCACTGGTGTTAAAAACAACAGCTGATTCATAAGCATCGCCTTTTGTTATTTGGGCTACGTGTTTCCAGAGTCCTCTGGCCAACTCTGCAGACTCTGGCCATCTTGGGAGGTAGCTGCTTTTAAAAGATGCTTTGAGGGGCATGTTGAGACATTTTAAGAGGAATTTAGGAAGAATGTCTGGTTTCATACCTTTTTTTAAAAAAAAACCCCTCTGGTGGCACAGGGGTTAAACTGCTGTACTACAGCCAAAACATTGTGAGTTTGATTCTGTCAGGATCCAAGGTTGACTCAGCCTATTCCCTCCTTCCGACATTGGTAAAATGAGTACCCAGCATGTTTGGGGCAAAATGTTAATTAACTTGCACAGAAAGTGCACTAAGTGCTATGGGGTGACGTATTATATAGAAGTGTCATTGCTAATTGTTATTGCTAAATCAAGCCGAAAGTGGTTTTCTTTCTTTTCAAGGCAACAGAAAGCAGCAAAAGAAAGTGGAGAAAATGCATCCCATTTCTTCATCCAAATCTCACTCGGTTTAGCCCAGGGATGCCCAAACACATTTTACTTCCGCATCTGGGAGCAACAAGGGCAGCGTGGGGCAGATGAACTGGCGTTGGGGGCAGTGGTGGGCATCAGCAGGTTCGCACCAGTTCACCAGAACCGGTAGCAGAAATTGTGGCTGGCCGCTCCCATCCAAATTTTGAAATAAAGTAGTCCTAATTCAGGTGCAATGCAGGGCTTTCCCCCTGGCCATGCCCACCATACCGCACCCACAGTGTGGTAGTAAAATATTTTCGAGCCCACCACTGGTTGGAGGCCAGATCAGGCAGGCGGGCCATAGTTTGGGCACTCCTGGTTTAAGCAGGGGAAATAACACCTTGAAATCTATCTTATCCTGTTGCAAAACAGATTGCAAGGTGCATTCTACTTCCGCTTCTGGTGGAAGGAACCACATGAACGACCAGCTAAACCACATGACTGGCCCACTGAACCATGTGGCCTTCCAATCAATCAATCAATAAGCCGGCTCTCTGCCATTCCTGCTGCAAAATAATAAAGCTTTGGTCAATTGTGAGGCGCTCCAGAGGGATCTCTCGACACTGGGGGAGTGGGCAAAACAGTGGCAAATGAGCTTCAACATTAGTAAGTGCAGAGTGATGCATGTTGGGGCAAAAAAAACCAATTACATTTATAAACTGATGGGGTCTGAACTCTCTGCGACAAACCAGGAAAGGGACCTTGGTGTCCTGGTGGACAACTCAATGAAGGTGTCAACCCAGTGTGCCTCAGCAGTGAAAAAAGCACACTCAATGCTAGGGATCATTAGGAAGGGTATAGAAAATAAGTCAGCGAGTGTCATTTTGCCTCTTTATAAATCTATGGTGAGGCCCCATCTGGAATACTGTGTACAGTTCTGGTCGCCATACCTCCAGAAGGATATTATGGAGCTGGAAAAAGTGCAGAGGAGGGCAACCAAAATGATTAGGGGACTGGAACACCTTCCTTACCATCTGAGGCTGCAACGGTTGGGCCTTTTCACTCTTGAACGACGGTGTCTAAGAGGTGACCTGATTGAAGTTTATAAAATCATGCACGGTGTGGACAAAGTAGAGAAGGAAAAACTGTTTTCCCTATCGCACAACACTAGAACTAGGGAGCACGCCATGAAACTTTTGGGTACCAGTTCTCAAACAAATAAGAGAAAGTACTTTTTCACCCAGAGGATTACTGGTCTATGGAAATCCCTGCCAGAAGAAGTGGTGACAGCTGTCAGTCTTGACAGCTTCAAGAAAGGATGTGGCAAGTTCATGGAGGACAAGAGTATCAATGGCTATAATTATGGATACCTAAGGACAACCTCGGGGTTGGAGAGAGAGGCAGGATATCTCTCAAGGCCATTTCCAGGAAATCCTAAACAGGTGAAGGCATCTGCTTGGGAATACCCTGAAGCCAATGGTGAGCCACTGTGGGAGACACAATGCTGGACTGGATCATGGGCTCCTGTGGCCTCTTCCAGCAAGACCTTTCAAGGAGGGCTTCGTTTTTTAAAACAGAGACTTTGCTGCTGAATTCTGTGGCTGTAATTTTGTTCATTAAATGACCGTCCTAGAAAATTCAGTTTGTTGGGAGAGGTAGCATTTATCACACGTCGAAATAACGCACAACCTTACAAGATTTATGAACAGCTGTTAATTGGCAGAGGGCACAATAGATGGTTTCACATCTCTCACTATGAATTTTAAAACAATTTTTAACCTCCCTTCATATTAACAATGCAACGTTTGTATGCAACACCCCAATGTAACAAATACAATAAAGCATTTTGATGTAATATAATGTACTTGAAAGCAATAAAATGCCAAATATTGCAAGAGAGGACTCCATATCTGCCCAGTCATAATATTTATAAATCAGTGCAAGTCTTTCAAATGCTAAGGAGCCCCGAGTGACTTTTCTGAAGGAGAGACTAGTGTCACACAATCTCTGCATAGCAGAGTGAGCATAATGCTATGCATGTTAATTCCGTTGGAATAATAGCAACCTTCCATGCACTAATGTTGTGTTTCAGTGGGAGTGGGCTTTATGGCTGAATGTGATCGTCCTTTGGAAGCCACCCTGATAGCTAAAGTTCTTTCCCAGCCTCTGGCATTTGAGGCATTCGTGTGTGCTAAGGTTTGCCATCACGGGACTAGCATAGTGGTTAAGGCAGTAGGCATAGAGACCAGAAAGACGGGGTCGATTCCCGAGAGCTGCACGATGGGGAACATGAAAGGAACCTCATTCGGGCGTCTCCTGCAAAAAGCCTTTCATAAGAACATAAGAACAGCCTTGCTGGAACAAGCCACAGCCCATCCAGTCCACCATTCTGTCTCACTTACTCTCACAGAGAGTTCAGAACCCATCAGTTTAAAAATGTAATTGGGGTCTTTTGCCCCAACGTGCATCACTCTGCACTTACTAGTGTTGAAGCAGCTTCGAGAAAACAATTTAAAGCAGGGGTGTCCAACCTTTTGGGGCTGTGGGTCAGTCACATGGTTCAGTGGGCCAGTTATGTGATTCAGCAGGCCAGTCACGTGGTTCCTCCCACTGGGAGCGGAAGTAAAACATGCCTTGCCATCTGTTTTGCAACAGGATGAGATAGATTTTAGGCTACCATTTTCTCTGCTTAAACCAGGGGTGTCCAAACAATGGCCCATGGGCCAGATCCAGCCCCCAATGCCAATTCATCCGGCCCACATCACCCTCATTGCTCCTGGAAGCAAAAGTAAAATGCGCCTGGATGGGCACGTTTTACTTCCGCTTCCAGGAGCAATGAGAAAAGCATGGGCCAGATGAATTGGTGTCGGGGCCAGATCTGGCCTGTGGGCCATAGTTTGGGCACCCCTGATTGAGCTGTAATTGGGGTTTGTTTGTTTTTTGCCCCAACGTGCATCACTCTGCACTTACTAGTGTTGAAGCTCATTTGCCACTGTTTTGCCCACTCCCCCAGTGTCAAGAGATCCCTCTGGAGCTCCTCACAATCTCTCACAGTTTTCACTACCCTGTATAATTTAGTATCGTCAGCAAATTTGGCTACCTTGCTTTTTACTCCTACCTCTAGATCATTTATGAAGAGGTTGAAAAGCAGGGGTCCCAGTACTGAACCTTGGGGAACCCCACTCTTTACTTCCCTCCACTTGGAAATGAAGTGTCCATTTAGTGCTACCCTCTGTTTCCTGTCCCTTAGCCAGTTGCTGATCCAGGACAAGACCTGTCCCTTTATTCCATGACTGGTAAGTTTATTCAAGAGCCTTTGGTGTGGGACCTTGTCAAAAGCCTTCTGAAAGTCCAGATAAACAATGTCAACTGGATCCCCCTTATCCACATGCTTGTTGACATTCTCCAAAAATCCCAACAGATTAGTGAGGCAGAGTTATCTCTGACATGAAAACAAATGAACCTTCAAGACTAACTGCTGTATTTTTATGTTAGCTCTCATGGGTCAAGTCCACTTTGTCAAGCATTAGAGTGGGACTTCTTGGCCTCAATTTATGTCTGACAAAGTGGAGATCAAAATGCAGGTGTTGGTCTTTAAGGTGGCACAACCTTTTTTGTCTTTTTGTTTTGTTTACTCTCTGATAAGGTTAATATACTGTAATTGGAAGTCACTGAGTGGTTTCCCAGAGGAGTAAAAAAAAAAAACCTTGGCAGGCCTCCACCAAAGATGGAAAGACTCAATCCGGAAAAGTTTTGGTCAAACCAGGAGAAGAAAGGCATGGCAGCAAAAAAAAACAAAAAAACAAAAGCGAGTTGCAACCAGCAGGAACTCATCCCTTGATAGTTTGGTCAATGGACGGAAAAATAAACAGTCTGTTAGTTGCTGATAGTTCTGTTAAACAGATGGCTGAGCGCTATAAACACCAAGAAAAAGACAATAACCACTCAAATGAAAAATCACGATTTATATGGTCCAATTTTGAAAATATTCAACAGGTGTAAGTTTTGGTCTTCAAAAATAACTAAAGTAAAGTATTCACTTCATACAATATTGCAAACCAATAAATCTATATTCCGATGTCATATCTTCAAGATTTCATATAGTAGATAAAGAAAATCCAAAATCTTCAAGTACAAAGTTCCTTAATAAATTTCAGTACAAATCAATGTGGTCGATAGGGGCAAAAATGCAAAGATAAATCCACAATGAATCTAGACTGTTCCGGTATAACGAGACTTTCACGTGTAGCTTCTTCAGGATAATTTGCGTTAAGGAGCCTCTAAATGTGTGTTCTCGTTTCGATTCATTGTGGATTTATCTTTTATCCCACACACACACACACCGCCTCCAACACACCAAGAAGTGTCATGTCTTGGAGGAAGGGGGAAATGGCCATCCGGCCCCTGAAGCTGTCTTTGAGAGCATGATCTGGCCCCCAGCTTTAAAAGGTTGAGAAATCCTGGGCTACACAAACCAGGTAAGACTGCTGTGGATTGCCTGTAATGCTGTCAATTCTGATCAAGGCAAAAAGATATATTATTGTTGTTGTTAATAGTAAGTAAGGTGTAATCTAAGAAGCATAACAGAGCACAGAGAGATCCATTGGAATCTGATGAAGAGGCATCAATTTGGGCAATTTTTTTTTCTTCCATGAGTTTTGGAGAACAATTTTGCCTTTAAGGGGATTTCAAATATCCCTCCTGGGCTGCATTTTGATTAAGGCTTTCATACTTACCTGAATTTATAGATATTAAATTTGCTCCTATTTGGAACAGTTTTCCATGCTAGCCATGTGTGTGCATGTGGTAATTCACCAGTGACACTGACAATAAAAGCTTGATTTTAATTTTATAGGGCTGCTAACGTAGGCTTTTGTCAGAGCGCATGGAACTGTTTTGGGTGCCAATGATTTGCTGATCATGTTGATGTTCTGAAATCTGGACGCTGTGGTCCAAAAATGGAACCCAACCAAGTATCGTGAGTGATGCTAAAGGCCCTCCTCCGGTGTCTCTTGTCTCCATCCCTTCTGCAGAAACCGGCACCAACGAGGACTTAAGTTTGGCCAACGCCCAAGCCAAGGAAGTGGCTTCATTTTGGCAGTGCAGGGTTTGACCGGGACACGAAAGAAGAGGGATCCCTTCTGCAGCTCTGCTTCCAGAATCATTCAGAAAGGATCCCCTTAATCCAGAAAAAGAGCATCTGCCAATGTTTTCAGGGTGGGGTGGGGTGAGATCTAAAGGCAAGAATAGAGTGTTTTTTATTGGATTGATGCAGGGCTTTGGAAAAGCAGGTCATTTGACTCCAGAGAGGTGGGGCACGTGGGACCGGAGGGGGCAAGGGGGGGGTGTAAACAGAGGATGGGGAGAGGGAGTTTGCCACCCTCCCTTGCCTGAAAAACGGGGCTGACCTGAGCCACTCCCTCTGCTATTGCAAGAGAGCGGACACAGCCCACTTGACATCCAGAAGAAAGTAGGATCAGTGCCTGCTAGGATTTGCAGGTAGGGGTAGGAAAGAATGCTGTTGAGCACCATAGAGAACTAAGGCTGCCAGTCGCAGTTGGGAACACTGGTTTTGGTGTATCAATGACTCAGGTGTGTTCAGTTTAAGGCAACTTCCCAGCATACCTGTCAAGTTTTGGATTGGGAAAGAAGGGAAATTTCCTGGCAAATACGGGATACTTGACAGCTATGCTTATCCTGTGCTGCCCTCCAATGGTGGCAATAGGGCATTGCAGTCTAATTAATAAGGGATGACGGCAGGAAATAGGGTAAAATAAGGGGTTTTCCTGGCCAATAAGGGATACTTGACAGCTATACTTATCCTGTGCTGCTCTCCAATGGCGGCAATGGGGCATTGCAGTCTAATTAATAAGGGATGGTGGTGGGAAAGAGGGTAAAATAAGGGGTTTTCCCGGACAATAAGGGATACTTGACAGCTATGCTTATCCTGTGCTGCCCTCCAATGGTGGCAATAGGACATTGCAGTCTAATTAATAAGGGGTGGTGGCGGGGAAAGAGGGTAAAATAAGGGGTTTTCCCAGCCAATACGGGATACTTGACAGCTATGCTTCCCAGGTTCCTATATACAAGTCGCTCCTCAATATCCACAGATTCAGTATCCATGGCTTCAGTTATCTCAGGCCTAAAATGTTCAACAAGAACCCCTGAAACACATAATACTCAGCGGAGGAATTAAATTTTTTTTACTACCTACTCTGTGGGTGTGGCTTGGTGGGCATGGCTAGAGAGAAAGCACAGCATTGCACCCAAATTAGGACTACTTTATTTCAAAACCTGGATGGGCAGGGCCAGCCGGAATATCTACTACCGGTTCTGGTGAACTGGTGCGAACCTGCTGAACCCCACCACTGATAATTCCCGTGATGGCGAACCTTAGCACTCCAGATGTTCTTGGACTTCAATTCCCAGAAGCCCAAGCCCCCATGAATCCACATGAATGGATTTACTGTGATTCATCCAGCCCACACCACCCTTGTCGCTCCTGGAAGCGGAAGTAAAACGTGCCCGGATGGAGGAAGGGTTAACCCGGAAGAGCCTTAACCATACAGGCGCGTTTTACTTCCACTTCCAGGAGCGACGAGGGCAGCGTGGGCTGGATGAATCGCAGTAAACCCATTTGTGTGGATTCACAGGGTGCTTGGGCTTCTGGGAATTGAAGTCCAAGAACATCTGGAGTGACAAGGTTCGCCATCATGGTGCTAAGGTATCTTTCCTACCTCTGGCCTTAGCCTCTGTCACTCTGAGCCACTGGAAATTCCCCTCTCTATCTAGTTTAAACGATTCAGCTCATCCTGACGGCTGCCTCGTTTCGTGTTCAGGTCAAATTCCAGAGTGCCAAAACAAAGGCACCTTCTTGGCTTTCTCATTGGCCAAACTTAAGTCCTGATTGGTACAGGTTTCTGGCAGTAATTGGCAGACCAGTAAATGAGTCGGATTCTGTATCTCTCCACATTCACACAGAGTGTGGTTATCCACAAGCAGCCCCACTTGAGCATGTCGGTCTTTAGGCACTCCAACCCTCAGCCTATTCAGGGACCTCCAAGTGACGTAGGGAAGGCTGAGTTCCTCTGCCACATCCTCCTTTAATGTTCTTCCTTGTCCAATGAGCTCCTTCTTCCATCTTCTCATTTGGTTTTGCTCTTGTGTCCCCTCAAGAATGTTTGTTCTTGCCATAAAGCTCTTCCTGGATCTGAGCTGACAAACTTGAGGCTCATATCCATTTAGAGCAGGTGTGCCCAAACTTTTTGGGCCATGGGCCGGTCACATGGTTCAGGGGGCTGATCACTATGGCCTGTGGGCCGGATGAATTGGTGTCAACGGCTGGATCCAGCCCACAGGCCATAGTGACCAACCCCCTGAACCGTGTGACCGGATCCAGCCCTCGACACCAATTCATCCGGCCTGCTCCTGGAAGCAGAAGTAAAATGCATCCTTATTCAAAGAAACATTCAAACTACATTTAAGAGAATGGGGTGGTGACACATTCATGCAGACACATTCAAGTTGTCGCACACTCGGGGACACAAATACAGAGGTGCATTAGAACGTACAGCGGTCTAACTAGACAGTGTTGCCCATCTCTTGTCATTGATGTTAGGCCGGGACTAAAATTCACCAAAGCATCCTCCGTCAGATCCCTTGGACAAGGTGAACACGGAGGGCACATGTCATGTTCCACCTATCCAGCAGTGACATGATATCCAAATGGCTATAAAAAAACCACATTCAAATGGACTTCTCAAGTCCATTTGCATGTGCGGAATGTCATCGTTGAGACGTCCACCAATGTGCAGACTCCTCGCTGAATAATGAATCCAAGGTATTAGAACGTAGAGAACCATCCATGTTCATTCATTTGGCCTTGGGTGGCAGGAACTGGTTCTTTGGGGAAAGGAGTGTTTGACGTTCGGGCTTCTTCTGCCTTTGATCTGTTGCTGCTTACTCATTGTTCTTATGAACCAGTGGAACCAGTCTCTGGAGTGGGGAGAGTGGTTTGGCAGCTGGGGGCTGTAGGGGAGGCCCTGAACATCCCGTGCATTGTACCTCTGGGCACAAGGGAAGGTGAGAAGCAGGAGGAGGAGGAGAGGTAGACTCAAGACCTCCCAACGGAGAAGCATGGTAAGGTGGCATTCAAGCTGGGGATGAAGTTTACACCGTCCATGCATTTTCAGGTGGCCCTGAAGACATTCTGGCCAAGGACTGACCAAGAGAGGTGGGACATCTAGGGATGACTATCCCTCTTTCTTTCTCTCCTTCCTCCCCCCCAAAAGCAGCCGGAGCAGGATCGCGGTTGGCTAACGGTCCCTTCCTGTTGTAGCCATCCTTCATTTTCCATTACTCAATGTTACTAAACCCCCGTTGTGAAAAGGACAAGCAGAATGAAACACACAACGGGTTCCATCTGCTGCGCTTTATGTAAGGCAATAAAGGAGCCAGATGTGGCATTACATGCCCTGGGAAAGGGTTAACGAGAACGAAGGCATCATTAGATAACCCAGCTCTGCCCTCCGGATGACAGCCGGGGCCAATAAGCCACCCTAATGATGCCGGAATTGTGGCCTATATTCCCTGGGTTGACCGCATTGTTATTTAACAATCTGGTTGGCCATCAACTGGGATCAATCCCTTGCAAACAGCCCAGTGTCTTTCTGAATTGCTTCTCAGGGAACCTGGGTGCAAATAATTACCCCCATCCCAGCATCCTTTCGAATCGTAAATCCCTCTAGGCAGCTCTTCTCCCCATGGATGGGTTAAATTGGACCTCATATGAAAAGCGGGTGCTGTGTTCAGAAGTGCCCATCTCCCCCACCCCACACCACCCCCCACCCCATGGCAAGCCTCATTGCATGCAAGTTGCAGCGGATTTCCTTCAATCACTGCTAAGGGAACAGATGAAAGGATTAGTTCATTAACTAAATCAGCATCTCTCAAAGAGCCCTCCTGGCAAGCAGAGGACAGCCTAGGTCAACAGGAAGCCTGATCCAGACAACGGGACTAAGCTGCCCTCTTAAGGCAGGTCCAGAGAACAGTCTGGAAGGATGGAAGCCCAATCCTGAAGGGATTCTCAGAAGTGGGATCGCCGGATCCAGAGCAGTTTGCAGAAAGGTGGGGATCCCTCTCGTTCTCAAATATTTTCTTTAATGCAAAGTTTCTATTCAGTGCTAGGACAGAGGTTTACTAAGTCATTTTGGAGAGCCAAGTACATAGAAAGAGTGGCAATGGCCAATTAGCACCTTGTTAGCATCCTAAGTCAACTTCTGCCATTGGGAGATCCAGGCCAACAAATGCTCTTTGCACATTGTCCTCTGAATGGCTACGATTCACCCAGTTTGATAAACTGCCATTGGGCAGCAGATCAAACTGTCTTTTTGTCACTGTGAAGCTACACCCCAAGAATATCTGTCTGTCCTTTCAGGGTGGAGCCCGTGTGGCACAGTGGTTAAACTGCTGTCCTGCACCCAAAAGGTTGTGAGCTCGATCCTGTCCAGGAATCAAGGTTAACTCAGCCTTCCAACCTTCTGAGGTTGCTGAGCATGTTGGGGAGCAAAAATGGCAATTAACTTGTGAACTGCCCAGAGAGTGCAGTAAGCGCTTATATGGGGCGGTATGTGTGTTTGCTTTTGCTTTGCTTTGGGTTTATACTCAAGTCAGGTTAGTTAACCGCTTCTGACCAAGTCTGTCTCAAGCTCTCCTGTGTCAGGTTCCAGCCCTGTAGCCTTCCTGCAACAGGCCATTTTCTTCCTTATCCTGGTTTTTCTTTAATGTCCCTTCAATAGACTGTGGGTGTTGAGCATGCGGATTCTTCACTGGATTACAAACAGAGCCACTGTAAAATGTAGCAACTAAGGCTGTGATGTCGAACCTTGGGACTCCAGATGTTCTTGGACTTCAATTCCCAGAAGCCCAAGCCACCATGAATCCACACGAATGGGTTTGCTGTGATTCATCTGGCCTGCGCCACCCTCGTCGCTCCAGGAAGCGGAAGTAAAATGTGCCTGTATGGAGGAAGTGTTAACCCGGAAGAGTCTTAACCGTACGGGCGCGTTTTACTTCCGCATCCAGGAGCGACAAGGGCAGCGCAGGCCAGATGAATCACAGCAAACCCAATCGTGTGGATTCATGGGAGCTTGGGCTTCTGGGAATTGAAGTCCAAGAACATCCAGAGTGCCAAGGTTCGCCATCACGGGAGTAAGGGCTTGTTCCAAAGACTTGGTAGAGAGAGCGGGTTATGAGAATCTGATGGGGAGGGGAGGTAGAACCACATCTCCATCATAGGAGACATTTCCTAGGTGGGTTTCCTTAGTGTTTTATGCTCTACTGAGCCCTGAATGAGCTGTCTGGAGTGAGGCGTCTGGCTGTGGAGCCAGAGGTTGGGAGTTCAATTCCCCACTGGGTCTCCTGGGAGAAGAGCCACCCTGTGTAGGTCTGGGTTACCTGTACATAGTCCCAAGGAAACCCTGGAAGAAAATGGTAAAACACCTCCTAGTACTCTCTATGGAAAAAAAACAAATCTAAAAAGGGTCCTAAGCCACAATCAGCTTTGACAGAATGGAAAATTAGAATTATGTCTTGTATGAAGGATCTTTTTTTCCTGAAATGATCTGCTCACTGAGATGCCAAAATCCAACCTCTGTAAGGCTTCCCACCCACCAGGTTGTCTTTGGCAATAATCATTTCTTGCTGCAGCACTGCAGTGACTTAGTGGTTAAGACACTGAGTTTGGAGACTGGAAAGTTGAGGTTCGATATCCGAGTGCTGCACGACGGATCTTGGAGACATGAAAGGAGCCTCATACGGGCGTCCCCTGAGCGGAGTTTCTCCTGCAAAAATCCTTTCAACCCAGAGTAGTTTCTGACATGACATTTATTTATTTCATGCTGTCAATTCTGACTTACAGTGACCCTTTCCAGGGATTTCTAGGCAGAGAATAGATTCCCCGACAATGGCTATGAGGTTCTGTGGCACAGTGACACCAAGTGGTGATTGTTGGGAGTTGCAAGTGAAAGCAGGCAAAGGCTATCCTTGTTTTGTCCTCCGCTGCTTTAAACTGCATTACTAAAAAGTTGGACCGGTGAAACTCGGAAAATTAGAATATCGTGCAAATGTTCATTCAGTTCAGTAATGCAACTTAAAAGATGAAACAAATATGAGATAGATTAATTGCATGCAAAGCGAGATACAGTTCAAGCCTTACTTTGTTATAATATTTGACGCTTATGGCTTTTGTTGTTCAGTGGCAGTCGATTCTGACTCTTTGCAACCCTATGGACCATTGTCCTCCACCCTTCTTCTCAACCCACACAGCCCCGTGCCCATTGTGTCTACAATACCATCTAGCCATCTCATCTTTGGCCGCCCCTTCTTCTTTTGCCCTCCACCTTCCCCAGCATCAAGGCCTTCTCAAGTGAATCCTCCCTGTGGATCCGCGTGCCCAGTTGGCATGCATGGCCTCTGGCAGAGGTTAAACCTAGCGAGCACGCTCCTGGCCCCTGGCCCTTGCCAGCAGAGAGAAATTAAGGGGGGTGGATAAATGATAGGGTTTGATTCACCCAATTCCCTGACCTGAACAACGGCTCTGCTGAGAGGGCAAATCTCTAACCTCTGTTACGTATTAGGCAATTACTCACTCTGAGTTAAGCTTAATCTCTGGTGCAAATAGGAGTCATGATTGCCTTAGTCTAAGCCCAAAACAATGGTGTTGTTCCAGCCAGTGTTTGCCCGCACTAATTAACTTCCCCAAAAGAGATTCCCAATTAACCTGAGTAAATAGGTGATGTGATTCTCTGTCAGATAACCATCCTACCATGCACAGCCTTCTGCATAATATATACTGATGATTTTCCCTCAATAAATCACTGGTCTTCGCTCCATCTTGCCTCGTGTCATTCCTTTGACCAGTCTCCTCCGGGACCTCAAGGGCCGCTTTACGGCCCCAATTCCTACACCTCCCTTCTCATTTGATGTCCAAAGTACTTCAGCTTCATCTTTACTATTTGGCCTTCTAAGGAGCAGTCAGGGTTGATTTCTTCAAAGATTGGCCTATTTGTTCTCTTCGCTGTCCAGAGGACTCTCAAAACTCTCCTCCAACACCACATCTCAAAGGCATCTATTTTTCTTCGCTCAGCCTTTCTAATGGTCCAGCTCTCACAGCCATACATTACCACCGGGAATACCATTGCTTTGACTATGCGGACCTTTGTTTGTAGTGAGATGTCTCTACTTTTCATAGCTTGTCTCCCCAGAATCAGTTGCCTTTTTATTTCATGGTTGCAATCTCCATCTGCAGTGATCTTGGATCGTAAGAAGGTAAAATCTGCCACTGCTTCTACTTCTTCCCCATCTATTTCCCAGGGACTGATGGGGCCTGTTGCCATTATCTTGGTTTTCTTGATATTGAGTCTCAAGCCAGCTTTTGCACTCTCCTCCTTCAATCTAATCAGGAGCTTCTTTAGGTCTTCCTCACTTTCTGCCATTAGGGAGGTATCGTCTGCATATCTCAAATTGTTTCTCCCAGCAATTTTGATTCCAACTTGTGATTTGTCCAACCCTGCATTGTGCATTATGTGCTCTGTGTATAAGTTGAAAACCCACCAAAAAAACCCCCAATCTCATGTACCCCATAATCATCACAATCTCATGTACGCGGTACACCATGATCATCACAATTATGATGAATTAAGGCATGACGTCTCTCTCGCTTTGCATGGAGCGAGTCTATCTCATATATTTGTTTCACCTTTTAAGTGAAATGAATGAACATTTGCACGATATTCTAAATTTTCCAAGTTGCACCTGTATTCTTCATCTCTCTCTTGCTTTGAGCCAGTTTTGCTCTGCATAAAATACAAGGTGTTAATAGCCCAAGTTTATTGCTTTCCAACAAGAGAAAATGAAAAGCCCCAATAGTAATGGAAGCTGAGAAAATCTTGGATGGTCTCCACCAGGCAGCAGGAGGAGTGGAAGGTGATGCTGACAGAAGACCTTTCCCAGGCAATGGCAGAGAAACCGAAACATTTTGTTAGTTCAGTGCAAAAGAAGGCAACGGTAAACCATTTTAGGCTCTTTTATCTCAAGCCTAGGATGAAACAATCTAAAAGGAAAGGATAGTGCTGGAAGATGAGAGGACTCGGCTACTTGTTCATTGTTCAGTCTCACAGTTGAGTCTGACCCTTTGCGACCCCATGTCATCTGCCATCCTCCATAGTCCTCTCAGATCATCTGTGCCCACTTGCAGATGATGGCTGGATCAGTGCCTGTCTTGGCAGACACCAACCTCCAAGGAAAGTGTCAACGTGCTGACCAGTTGGACCAGAAGAAAAGGCTACCAAGTCCAGCACTTTGTTCCTCACCACAGCCAAGCAGCCGTCTCAATGGGAAAGCTCAAATTCTAGAGAAAAGTCAAGGCTGTTTCTTGCTGGTTTCCCCCCAGTAACTGGGTGCCTCTGGACTGGAGGGTCCGCAGGTGGGCAGCTTGACCAGCAGCCCTCAACAGCGATGGCAACATATCCCAAAATAAAAACAGAAGCACCTGACAGATTTCCAGTGGCTCAGCATGATGACAAAACCTAGGTAAATGATGTCAATTGTGCTCAAATACTCAAAAAAGAACACGTGTAAAAACATCCCTATAGTTGCATAATGTACACTTTTTTGCAATGTCTTAGTAAAGAAACATGCAGGACTGTGAGGGTTTAGTGGTTAAGATGTTGAACTTGATGGCTGGAAGGTCGGCAGGTCAGCCGTTCAAGACCCAAGTGCTGCATGTTGGAGTGAGCTGTCCCAGCTCTTGCCAACCTAGCAGTTTGAAAGCAAGACATTGCAAGTAGATAAATAGGGACCGCTTTGGTGGGAAAGGTAAACTGTGTCCTGTGCCCTCTGGCGTCTAGGCATGCCTGCCACACGTCCATGGAAACATCTACAGATGCAGACAGTACTTGCTCTTTGGCTATAAACGGAGATGAGTGCTGAATCCTAGAGGGCAACTTTTACCTTAAAGAAACACACAATGCCACAAGCAGGGGCAAATGTTATTCTTAGGAATGTGTACCTTTCTCTGTGACTCCCCCCGCCCCGTCCCCAGGCCAGATCCTCCTCCAGGTTCCTGAAATAATTCATTGTGTGTCCCCCACCCCACGCTTTTTAACACCCAATGTGCAAAAGTGCCAATTCTATGAAGAAACTGCTTTATTAACGTAACACTTCTTCAACTAAACCCACATCATAATCCAGACACATAAATACTTCCAACAGAATAAATGTGCAAAATTTCAGTCCACGTTTACAATAATAACACAGCCACCATCTCCAAGGCAGAAAAGCGGGTTTGATAGGAAAGGAGTTTCACTAACGCCACCCTGAATAAAGTTTCATGGAAGAGCAGAGCGGGTCAACATTGTGACCGCCTGGGAATCGGCTCGTCCTGAAAACAAAACAGAGCCCAATACCCTCTCTCTGTGCGTTCATGGGAACGCGCGCAATGTCACGGAAGAGGCCCGAGGTCGTTGTTTTTTCCCAATTCTCTTTCGAGTTAGGAGGTTCCATTCTTCCAGAGGAGCAACAGGGCAGGAAAAGGAAGAACCCCCACCCCTTGCACCCCCTTTCCTGAAGCAGGCTGCTTCCACATCTGGCACCAGGGAGTCAAGGGTTAGGTGCAGACTCTGGATGGAAAAGGCCAGGTTGCCAGTCCAGGGTTGTTACATCCATGCATTCCACTGACATGAAGGGACCCCAAACTTTGCTATACTCCCACCTTTCCTTTTGTCAATGGGAGCAAATCACCGACAAGGTTCTCCTTAAACAGCTCTGTAAGCGTTTTACTATATGCAGAGGATATAATGTGACTATCAACAACCCGAGTGGGACTGAAAAAACTGCTAAGACAGTTTAGCTCAGGGGTTCTCAACCTTTTCAAGCCGAGGGCCAGGTCACCCTCCGTCAGGCAGCTTTGGGTCCAGCCTGCCACACATGGCACCTCTGGGTGTGGCAGAGGTGGGCCACATGAAATGGTGTCACAGGCCGCATCTGGCCCCTGGGCCGTAGATTGAGAACCCCTGGTTTAGTTCTTACTGCTCAGAAAATGATCTAGTTATTCTTACAGTTTAATTGTATTTTTAAATGTGTGGTTTATTGGAGTGTTGTTGTGTTTTTTACATTGTGAGCCACCCATGGGTTCCCTCGAAGGGAGAAAGATGGCCTACAATTGAGAGTTGAAGCCATGAGGGAAGAGAGAAGGACAAAAGCACGTCGGAAGCAAACCAGATGAATTTTCAACTATTTCTCACCACGGGACACGCACCCAAGAGCTGCTGATCACAGCCATGGTGAAGCTTTTCGCCTGTCGGTCTCTCAAGACACTAAACAAAACATAGGCTGCATCCGCTTCTTAAAAAGGGAATTTGGGGACCTTTTTTTGTTGTTCTTTTATTATATCCATTTGTTCCCAAAGCGCTGTTTTTCCCAAGATGTGCAGCAGATTCAAAAGGAATTGGATTCTGCTCCCTCTGTACTTAAAAAAGTTTAAACAAGTTGGGAATGGGGGATTTTAAACAATGACAGACCTCTGAGCAGCTCAGCTTTCCTTCAAACATCCCTGGATGCACTTCTGGCATAGATACAGCAACAATACACAGTGAAGGGGGAAAGAAAATAAGAAGTAAAGGAGGTGGGTGGGGTGAAAACAGTTTTGGTATTCAATCCAGCATACTCAAATGTATGTACCATTCAGAAGGTGTTTAGCATTAAATAAGAACAAAAAATATATAAATAAATATTGCATATACAGCAAGGACAGAATCTATCAGCAATATTATACACACACACACACACACAAACACACCATACTGAATTTTCGAGGGAAAGTCCCTGGAGAATGGCACCCCAAGAGTCTCGTGCAAGAAAAGCAATCTCCTGCTACCTGCATACATTCAGATACAACTAAAGTACTTTCTTTAGGTCACAATATCAGTTCCCTTTTCCCACAAATTGCTGCTCTGACAAGAAACTGGCTCCATTTACGTAGAACAATAAGCCAAAAACCTAGGCAGGGATGGCCAACCTTGGCACGCCAGGTGTTCTTGGACTTCCAATTCCCAGAAGCCCAAGTCTTTGTGAATCCACACACAGTAAACCCATTCATGTGGCTTCACAGGGGCTTGGGCTTCTGGGAATTGAAATCCAAGAACACTTGGAGTGCCAAGGTTGGCCATCCCTGCCCGAGGGGTATCCTGGGTGAAACAAACCAGAAAAGAGGAAACGCTACATCACATCGGAAGAGGAGTGCCTCTGAGTTCTGATTCCCAAGCAAAGCCCCATTGCAAAGCCAGTCATTAAGCACCTAACCCTCGGCCTGGGAGCAAACTAGGAGTCTAGGCTCGATGTGAAACCCTTCAGAGCTGGTTTGTCTCTCTTCCTTCTGCAAAAAGAGGGACCCGTAAGCTGCCGGCCCCAGCTGGCTACACTCACCACAGCCAGCCACCTAAGACTGCAATCCTGGCTCACGGTCATGTGTGAAGGCAGCCTCCTGCAGCCTAAGTGGGCCATCAGGATCCAGCCCAAAAAGGATGTAAGAGGAAGAAGAAAGAGTAGATCAACGGTGGCAAAGCTAAACTGGGTTGCCTTAAACTCAAGTTTTGCTCTCTGCTCATCACTAAGAAGTGAAGCCTCTGGATAGGCAAAGGTATCCTAGAAACGTGTCTGGTTTCTGGAGAATTAGGAACTGGTTGATGGAAAGCTCTCCCTTTCACAAAGATCGGTCTCATCATCGGTTCCTGCAAGTGACTCAAGCCTAGCTTGGAGGCGAGAAAGTTGTCCCTGCGCTGCGGTAGTTCCCATTCCAAACTCCCGCCTCTTTGCAATGGCCCTTGAAGCCCTCCTCGCCTTCAGCACAGCCTGTCTCCATTTCTGGATGTTTTTTTAACCCAGCCACCATCTTCCAAAGATATTCACCCCCTTTCGCAGAAAGCTTGGTGTGATATAGGAGGGAAACAATGAAAAGGGTAGGTTACCTACCGTAAACATAGTTCTCAAAGTGGTCCTGTGAGCATTCATACAGATGGGTTTCCCGTCCGCACATGTAGGAGGGAAACAATGAAAACTTGTCTCTTACTATTAATTACCTATCAGATGGAGTGTTTGGGGGGAATTTTTAACTCAGGCAACTGGTGGCAAAATCACATTCAGCTATCCTAAGTTACTCTAAGTCATGGGTGCCCAAACTATGGCCAATGGGCTGGCTCCGGCCCCCAACACCAATTCATCTGGCCCATGCCACCCTTGCCGCTCCTAGAAGCAGAAGTAAAACGTGCCTGTACAGACACGTTTTACTTCTGCTTCTAGGAGCGGCAAGGGTGGTATGGGCCAGTTGAATTGCTGTTGTGGGCCAGATCAAGCCCACTGGCCATAATTTGGGTACCCCTGCTCTAAGTATCCTTCTGAGCATAAAAAGCCCAGACACTGGCTTGTCTTTTTGATACCAAGAAGCTCAGAAGGCCTAAACAGGCACGAAGTGGGCAGTTAGACGTGCGTCAAGGCTAGTCGGATTTCCACTTCCATGCCTTGCCAATCCGATCCCGTTGAACTGCTGCGTAGACTTCAGTACAAGCATCCAGACAGGTAAGAATTAAAAATATAAGATTTAAATAGCAAAACAACCTGGACTAAACTAGGAAGTCCTAATTATTGAACTCTAACAGACTGATAAACTTAAGATTCAACAGTAGTTATAATCACACTCAAAAACAGCAACAAAGAAGCAGGACTTTTGGTCAGTCCAGGGACGACATGAATCCTTCACTTGCTTGAGGCAGGTTTCCAGCCACCCCAGAACCTATGGACAACCTAGGCTGCAAATACTTCCAAGTCCAGTGCCTACAAGATGGAACCCACGGGGGAAAAATGTCATTGGATTTGTTCTTTTTCTTAAAAGAATTATCTTAGCAGCAGAAGCTGAGACAGGGAACCAGCTCCGAACCAGATTTTGCAGCCTGCGCAGTTCCTACCTGGAGGAACTCTTTAGCTCTCAGGAACCTGGTTTGGTGATGAGGAAACCACTTTGGACAGAACGCTGACAAAAAAAAAATACTGCATCCATACACATAGGCTAGCTGAGGAACACATACACACGTGTGCGGGCTCGCACATGTTAAATTAATGCAAACAGAAGTCATCATTCTTTGTTCCACGTGACACAGTGCATGGAGGGACTTCCACGTCAGCCAAAGGGAGGATGAGGGAGAGCTCTGCTATGCTGAGCGCCAGATGAGTCCATTCTTACTGGGCTGCAGAAAATTCTCAATCAGCGCATCAATGAGTTTCTGCAGGTCCTCTTCGAGGAACGCTACGTCACTAGAGAGCAGGAAAGAGGAGGTTAGGAAGAAGACATCTCACTGGATGAACACACTGCATGCAAATTACATACTGTATCTCCCCACCTTATCCTACCGCTTCTTGACTGTTCACTTCTGTCTCACATGGCTTGGCTTCACAGAAAGCAACTTCTTCTTCTGTGTCTAGGCCAGACGTAAAACTGCCAAAATGAAACCACCTTTTGGTGAGTCCATTCTGCAGTTCCTTTGGCCTGACCTAGGGCGAGAAAGATTAGCCGGCAACACAAGGTTGCTATTACCAGGGTACGCCTGACTGTGGTTAAAAAATAACACAATCTTCAAGGAGGCTCTTTCTGTGAGCCCGTACCATGAAGACTATGCTACAGCGTATAATGGATTGGCTTTTCATCTACCTTCTGCATTGCAGCATGACCCCCGTACCATTGATCCAGTTCCATTTCTAGTCCTGAGCCTTTTTGGCACACAAAGTCCTCATCAGCCACAGTAAACCTATTTCTGTGGATTCACAGAGACTTGGGCTTCTGGGAATTGAAGTCCAAGAAAACCTGGAGTGCCAAGGTTCACCATCACGGCTCTACCAGCTGCAGTGCCAGGTCTCAAACAGCACTACATCCTTTCCTTCAATGTGACTCAAAACTATAATTCCCCAGATGTTTGACAGGCACCAAAGCCAACTCCACAAGACATGAAAACAAACAAAAACCAGTTTTCTTACCTCTGCTCGGGTGGGGCACACATCTCTGCATAATATTTTATCTTTGGTTCAGTTCCACTTGTACGAAGGGTGGCAACGCAGCCATTCTGAAAGGTGAAGGTGATCATCTGGCTGCTTTTGCTTACGGGCAGCACCTGTCGCAGAAAGAACAGCAGCACCAATAGCATCGGAGTCCAAATATTCACATTTCTGCTTCCCGGCTCCCATTATCTCTCCCGCACCCCAATATGGGTGTGGGTGTGTTAGCGCACCTGCTATGAGCCAAACTACTGCAGCGTCATTACTAAACAGAAATCTTATTGCTCATCAATGCTGCCATTGCTGGCTGGACAGCTTAGCGCAAGGTGCTCCAGGTTGTTCTTGGACTTCAATTCCCAGAAGCCCAAGTCAACATGTCGGCTGATCAGGGCTTCTGGGAACTGAAGTCCAAGAACAGCTGGAACACCAAAGTAGGCCACCCCTGGCTTAGTGGTTCCGGTACCTGGGTGCAGAGCCAGAGGTTGGGAGTTCAATTCCCCACTTGTGCTTCCCGGGAGAACAGCCAACCTGTGTAGCCTTGAGCAAGCTGCATAGAAGTCCCAAGAGCTTCTTATTACACTGCACAACAATGATTTTGCTACTGGGAATAACACATGTAATTTACATATCGAGTGTGCTGATTCCAAATCTGAACCTCAGAATTTGCCTATCACGTACAGATTCTAAGTTATAGACATGCTATAACTGTTCAGATGGGTCAGTAACTGGGCAATGTATTTTTACATGGGAACATTATAACAGTTACAGCTACCACTATGCCTGGTGCCGCCTCAGCTGAATCACATCCCCTGGTGGCATGCATGTTCCAGCAGCAGCCGGGCATATCTGGGCAAGTCAGTGAGCTGACGTCAGAAGTAGGTATATAAGGCGAGATGGACCAAGGGTTTGTCTCTAGTGCGAAACCAGCTTATTTGATAGTACAGCTAGGCCATAGTGAGTCTGTTTTGAGCAGAAGATTAGTAGGTGCAGCTGCGTTAATAAACTGGACAATTGTGTCTACGCATGTAATTAACTTAAGATCATGTTGTCCTAGGCAGAACTGGGCTTCAGGTTTGGATTCAGCACACTTGATTTAGTATAGGACACATGAATTAGACTAAGTAGCAGACAATTTTATTTATTTATTTGTGATGCAGTGTTATTATTCCGTATCCCGGCCAAATGTGAAACTGCCAAAATGAAGCAACCTTTTGGTGAGTTCAATTTGCAGTTCCTTTTGCCTGTCTTAGTGTGGGGGGAAAAAATAGCTGGCAAGACAAGGTTGCCGTTACCAGGGTACGCCCGATTGTGGTTCAAAAATACCACAATCTTTGAAGAGGCTCTTTCTGGGTATCCGATCCCAAGAGCTCCCATTAAAAGAAGGGATTGATAGAACCACATCTGTGCATTATCCACATAGAAAGAGCTGGAAAGGGTAGCCATTAATCAGAATCCACTTAACAGCACTCAATTATTATTTATTATGTTACCTTTTGCTTACATGTTTTTTAAAAAATCACCATTATGCCAATATCAACAGGTGGAAGAGAAAGTTTTGAGATCTTCACAGAGCATGCTGTTGAGTTTGGCCACCCTGAAAGAGCTAGAAGACTGAATACAGTAGACCCTTGCATAACGAAGTTACTTGGTTCCCCAAGTAGTGTTGTTAAGCAATTTTCGTTGTTATGTGGGTTTCTATGGAGTTTTCCACATAACGACGTTTTTAGCGTCGTTATCCGGATAACGAGTTATTTTTAGCGTCGTTATCTGGATAACGACGCTAAAATATCATGCGGGAGAACACATGACGAGTCGTTAAGCGAAAATGACGCTATCCGAACACGTCGTTATGTGAGGGTTGACTGTATATGTAAGAGAGCCTTTTCGGTGGTGGTTCCCTTGATGTGGAATGAGCAACCAGTGGAAATCCGTCTGGAGGCTTCTCTTAACATCTTTGAAAATGGTTGAAAACCTATGAATTCAAAGAGGCTTTTGCTGATTTTCTCAATTGATAGGGGGGAGTAATGGGCTGAATTTATGGTTGTCAACCCTCCTTTACATATTCTTTCAATCAGGTCTTCAGATTAGTCTTTGCGATTAAGGATTAATATAAGTATTTATTAGATAATTGTAATCATGGTTTTTAATTTTCTTTTTATTTGGAATGTTGCATCAGATTGTTTTGGAGTCATTTGTAAACTGCCCTGAATAGTAGTTACACTTCTTCTTCTTCTTCCATGTCTAGGCCAGATGTAAAACTGGCAAAACGAAACCACCATTTTGGTGGGTTAATTCTGCAGTTCCCTTTGCCTGACCTAGTGTGAGAAAGATTAGCCAGCAACACAAGGTTGTCATCATCTGGGTATGCCCGTTTGTGGTTCAAAATTACCACAATCTTCAAGGAGGCTCTCTCTGCGTACCCCCGTGGCTACACTAAAATGGCAGTAGGTAAATTCTAGAGGGGAAATAAAATAAACAGACAAGTGGTCAGCACTGTGTACAGATGGATTCTGTTTCTGAAGAACTCATCCCTGGTGATGTACAGATATGTGTTGAGCTGAAAAGAGCAAAGGTGCTTCTAAGACCTTTCTGCTAAGAAAAAATGGGGGAGATTGTATATCCAGCCACCCATTCCGAGCCTTTAGTCCACCTGTCTAAGTTTCATGCAATTAGGGTATAGTCCAGGGGTGCCCAAACTATGGCCTGTGGGCCGGATCCAGCCTCCGACACCAATTCTTCTGGCCCACGAAGCCCTCGTCACTCCCAGAAGTAGAAGTAAAATGCACCCGAATGGGCACATTTTACTTTCTCTTCCAGGAGGACGAGGGCTTTGTGGGCCGGATGAATTGGCATCAGGGGCTGGATCTGGCCCACAGGCCAGTGACAGGCCCCCTGAACCACATGACCGGCCCCCAGCCCAAAAGGTTTGGGGACCCTTGGTGTAGCCCATAAGACAGGACTAGCAATGAGGTCCCTGCAGACATCAATTAAATACCAACCAACCCACGGGAGCAATCTGCAGATTTTAGGGCCAAGCTACAAGTTGGAAAGAGTTCATCCTGATGGTGACAAAGCCATGGCTGTCGTTTTCTATGGGGCACAACAGAACTCACCGACTTCTGATTCGGCTGGCTGCTGTCATACCCGGTGGTTGCATCCCGGACAAGTAAAATACTGTAAGTGCCACATGATGTGGGGTAAGAATGAGTTGCCCCAAAGTTCCGCAGCCTTTCAAATATCTTTTTGATCGTAGGAGGGTCATAACATAGGAAATACGAGGTCCTTGAAATGTGGTAGCCATACCTGCACATGACAGGAAAAGATCAGAAACTGAAGAATTCATTGCATCCGGATCCACTGCATAGGGGCTGCAGTGACCCAGTGGTTAAGAAGCTCGCCGTGTTAGCTGGAAGGCCAGTAAGTCGGCAGTTCGAGACCCAGGTAATGCATGACAGAATGAGAGCTCGTCTCTGTTCCCAGCTCCTGCCAACCTAGCAGTTTGAAAGCAAGAAATTGCAAGTAGATTAATAGGGACCACTTTGGATGGGGGGGGTGGGGATATTGGGGACATGAAAGGAACCTCATTCCAGCAGCCTCTGAGCAACGATGTGCCTTTCAACCCAGAGTAATTTCTGACATGAAATTATTATTATTATTATTATTATTATTATTATTATTATTATTATTATTATTATTATTATTATTATTATTATTATTATTATTATTATTATTATTATTATTATTATAGAAAAACAATGGAAAGCTAAGCAAAGACTGAGCATCACATTTCTCACCAAAGGTTTATGTTTGTAATGTACCGCCCTGGCAATTTCACCTTCTCCATGGCCGCATGCCAAAGGAATAAATTCAGACAAGCGGTATTTCTCTCTAAGTCCATTGCTTCCAATATTATCCTTTAGTCCCCGCAAATACACAGGAAACACACCAACTCCACTAATACCTTTTGCAGCAGTTTCTCTTTTTATGGTATAAAATATGTTGATGCCACCCTTGAGATGGTTGAGTAAGATATGTAAGTGTAGCACATATACGTACCATGATAAAGTAATACACGAAAAGCTCTGAACAATCTGAGAACAAATTTAACAGGACCTTTTCTGTTAACCTGAACATTTGGAGAAACCGTTAAATCAAAAGGGAACCCAATCAGCTGGATTGAACCTGAGAGGCTAGTCACAGAAACTCAATTCTCCAGGAACATGAGCAAAGTGGCAATTCGAGGCTCAGCTTGTGTCTTTAATAAAAGCTGCCCTG
Organism: Bradypodion pumilum; assembly: GCA_035047305.1. Taxonomy (NCBI): domain Eukaryota; kingdom Metazoa; phylum Chordata; class Lepidosauria; order Squamata; family Chamaeleonidae; genus Bradypodion; species Bradypodion pumilum. The sequence continues at coordinate 3,076,701 of JAWDJD010000003.1, forward strand.
AGTGACCAAAATAAGCTGGTGCTCACAGGGTTATTGTGGGGCTGGGCAGAGCTCCACTGCCACCAGGCCTCACAGAGAGGAGAGGAAGTGGCACTTACGCACTATAGTTTTCTTTAAGCCAGACACTATACAACTGTTAATGCAGCCTAGGTAAAGGTAAAGGTTAGGGTTAGAGTCATGTGGCAAGCATGACTTAGACACCGGAGCGCACAGAATGCTGTTTACCTTCCCACCGAAGTGGCCCCTATTTAACTACTTGCAATTTCTGGCTTTCAAACTGCTAGGTTGGCAGGAGCTGGGACAAAGATGGGAGCTCATTCCATCCTGCAGTACTCGGGGATCAAACTGCTGACCTCCCGCTATATCCTTGTTAAATATAACAATGTTCTAATTATGGGCTATCTACAACAGGAATTCTCAACCTGCAGCTCACGGGCCAGATGTGGCCCACAGTGCCATTTCATGTGCCCCCCCCACACACACACACACACACACACTGCCTCCACCACACCAGGAAGTGCCATGTGGTGGAGGAAGGGCAAAATGGCTGTCCGGCCCCTGAAGCTGTCCTTCGGGCAATACTCAGGAATCGAACTGCTGACGTGCTGCCTTCCAGTCAGCATCTTAACCACTTGAGCCACCGCAGTCCTAGGATGGCCTTAATGCTTTATGTTGGTTCGCCAGATCATCACAGCATTTGCCCTCTTCAAAAAGCTGTTGCTGAGCCCTAGTGACACAGGGGATCAACTGCTGTCCTGCAACCAAAAGGTTGTGAGTTCAATCCTGACCAGGGCTCAAGGATGACTCAGTCTTCCATCCTTCCAAGGTTGGTGGGAAGGTAAACAGTGTTCCATGCCAATTAACTTGTGAACCACCCAGAAAGTGTGCTAAGAGCAATCGGGTGGTACATTTGTGTGAATGCTTTATTGATGAATGTCACAGGTCAGTAAAAAGAGTGGGTGGGTGGGTGGGTGGGTGGGTTGGGAGGAAATCTCAAATCCCAAGCTACCTAACGAAGACGTTTCGATCTTTAGCGGAAAGCCCACAATGATGGGATCGGATACAAGAAGAAGAGAGGCCGTACGCCTCTGTGTCTGGATGGCTCTGGCTAGAGCTTCAGGGTCACCAGAAGAACTGTGGAAAGCCAAGCAAAGACCACCATCGCGTTATCTCCCAAACTTGCTGTGATACCAAGTGACCTTAATTCCAGCTTCTGTAATTCCTGCACCCAGACTTACGTTTTATATATTTCTGTTAATTGGTGTGCCAGGGTTTGGCTCTTGGTGTCCAGATATGCTGCCATTTCAGCTATCACCACAGCCGCGCTTACGCCATCTTTTTCCAAAACAGAAGTGCCACACATGAAACCTGCAGAAGAGAAGCACGATACATTCAAAGAACAGCATCTGATGGTTGTACTGTACATGTTATTGTCTTATTTCCAGGAGGCAGCGGTTTACTCTGTTGGAGCAAAAACAACAAGACCCCTGGCAGCACCTCAGAGACGCAGAGTCAAGGTCCCATTCAATATTTAGTAAAGGTCAACGTCACCCTTGCTCAAAAGCCAGTCATATCCAACTCTAGGGTTCAGTGCTTATCCCTGTTTATAGCCAAAGCGCCAGCTCTGTCTGAGTTTGCAGACGTTTCTGTGGACATGTGGCATGTATGACTTAACACCGGAGTGCACAGAACACTGTTTACCTTCCCACTGAAGGGGTACCTATTTATCTCCTTGCAATTTCTTGCTCCTGAACTGCTAGGAGATGGGAGCTCACTCCATCGTGCAGCACTCGGGCCTCGAATATGCTGACCTAGGCCCATGCAAAACTCCCACTGCACAAACAGCCACACAGAGGCAGGCTCGTAACCTGCACCTAATAAGAGGGCTTTGGCTGCTTCCACACCTCGTGTTGCACAGTACAAACGTTGAAAAGGATATTGGTCAAAAAGGTTTATGAGAGCGTATCATAAAATAACTGAGTTGAAAGGGACCTCTGAGGCTGTCGAGTCTGGCCACTCTGTTCAATGCCACCTGAATGGTCCCACTCCAGGTTGGGTTTAAAACGTTGGGGGAAAGTCAAGCACACGGGTCACCCCAAACTACTTGCAAAGGTCTCAAGCACACGCCCTTGCCCTCCCTCTCCTTGCCCCGTGCTTACCAATGGATTCTTCAAAAGCAAAGAGGACTTCTTTGCCATTGTCCAGGAGGTCTTTCACTCTGTTGCCGATCCACTTGAATCCAGGGAGCGTATCCTGAAACAAGGTAGGAAAGTGCCTCCTCTTAATACAGATTCTTCTCATGGTACACGTAGAGCACAAGCAGATTTCACAGAGGTGTCCACTCCCAAAACAGCAAAGCACTAACTCTAATGAAGATAAAATCCTAAAGAGCCTTAGATTTGACACTGCAGAGCCTAAGCCAAGATAAATTTACTCGGGTACAAGTCCCTCCTCTGTGTTGAGTGAGGCCTTCTTCCAAGAGCATAGGACCATGATGGTGAACCTTGGCACTTCAGATGTTCTTGGACTTCAACTCCCAGAAGCCCAAGCCCCTGTGAATCCACACGAAGGAGTTTACTGCAATTCATCTGGCCCACACCACCCTTGTCGTTCCTGGAAGTGGAAGTAAAACATGCCCGTACGGAGGAAGGGTCAACCAGGAAGAGCCTTAACCGTACGGGCGTTTTACTTTCGCTTCCAGGAGTGGCGAGGGCAGCGCGGGCCGTGTGAATTGCAGTATACCCCTTCATGTGGATTCACGGGGACTTGGGCTTCTGGGAACTGAAGTACAAGAACATCTGGAGTGCCAAGGTTCGCCATCACGGGCATAGATCTCCCAACCACTAAAGTGAAACACTTTTTCCAGCCTGTCACATTTCCTTGGGATGAACCTTTCAGGAGGTTCCTGCCAGCAAGTCAAAGAGTGGGAGAGAGCGACACGCTTTTTCCCAAGCCTAATGACTGCATCACTGCTGTCCTTTGTAGTCTTGGGCAAGCTGCACAACCCATGTCACTACCAGAAGAAGGGAACGGTAAACCACATCAAAGTACTTTGCAAGTAGGAAACCCTGAAAATGGTCCACATAAGTTGGAATCGCCTTGCTTGGTAGCATGCCATTATTATTATTAATTTGCTGCATGGGGAAAGGGGAGCAGATTCCATGGGTTGGCCAGGGTCTCATTCACCAAACTTCAGACTGCATGAGAAATATTTACCCTTCTGGAATCAACGGACCAAAAAAAAGAACATTCTTAAAAGCATAGTGTAAACTGTGCTCACAGTAGAGAGGGAAATCATCTACAGCTCATTGGCCCAAAACAAATGTCTCTGGAGTTTAATAAAGAATTCCACCCGTCCACCCTAAAAAAAATCACCAGAAAGAAACAAGGGGTTTGCAAAGAGCCCTGGTTGTGCGGTGGTTAAACTGCTGTACTGCAGCCAGAAGGATATGAGTTCGATCCTGACATGGGGCTCAAGGTTGACTCAGCCTTTTCCATCCTCCTGAGGCCAGTAAAATGGGTAACCAGCGTGTTGGGGGCAAAAATGCTAATTAATTTGTGAATCGCCCAGAGTGCACTAAGCGCCATAGAGCGGTCTAGAATTGTCATTGCTATTGCTAATGCCTATGTTAGAAGGATGAGTAAATCAAAACCACATCGGTCACTTACAAGAAAGAATATATACACACATCCCTGCAGGTAACTGTGGCCTACTAACAAGGGGATAGAGATGTACTTAGCACACGATCAGCATCTCAGTGGTAAACCAGCACCGCTTCCATGTTTTCTCTTACGCATACATAATTAGATGGTGGCTGTCGCGTACACAGAAATAGTTAACCATTCAACGAGCAATTGAAGGCTGAAAGTGAAAAGCCAAAAGGAATAGAAAGATTCCCTTTGGAAGAGATGGAGGCTTCAGCCGGGTTCCTAAAGGTACCCAGCAGTGGACGTTAAAAGCTCCAGCTATCAACTATGGTTGGTTTGTTGGCAAAATTAAAGGGGGAAAAGAAAAAGGGAAATATTGTAGTAATTTAAGGAGAAACAGATGTATTTCTTGGTGAACATTTGGCAAATCAGAATCCACTTCTTCAAACACGTTTCTCACACCAGCTGAAATCCTGTTAAGCAACTGCACTGGTGGCACAAAGGGTGATGGTTTCATCACTGGCTGATGAAGTCACCATCATATATATATAATTGCACAAGATTTCAACCAATGAAACTAATCTTAGTCTTCAAAGTGTTAAAATATTTAACTTCTCTATTGTTCCCCTCCCCTCTTTTTCTTTTTCCCTTTTAATTCTGCAACATGCTTAGCTGGACTAACTTGGCCATGTCACCAAAATAGATTTATTTACAGTCCACCAATTCAGCGCAGCTATTTGTTCACTGGAATATCAAGAAAGATACAGATCCACACACACACACCCATATCTGTGATTTCATTATCTGTGGCTCCAGATATTTACAGCAGTGTTCCCCAAACCTTGGGGTTTGGACTTCAATTCCCAGAATCCTAAATCAATTCCCCAAAGCACTAATCAGCCAATGTACTGACTTAGGTTTCTAGGAATTGAAGTCCAAACACCAAAGGTTGGGGAACGCTGATTTACTGGGTGAAAAATATTCAAGTAAAAAATCCTGAAATACATAATATATATTTGTATGGTATTTTACTATATCTAGGGGACTGCAGTGGCTCAAGTGCCTAAGATGCTGACTGGGAGGCGAAAGCTCAGCGGTTCGATTCCCGAGTACTGCAGGACGGAATGAGCTTCCGTCTTTGTCCCAGCTCCTGCCAACCTAGCAGTTCGAAAGCAAGAAATTGCAAGGAGATAAATAGGGACCACTTCGGTGAGAAGGTACAGCATTCCGTGTGCTCCGGTGTCTAGTCATGCCTGCCACATGACCACGGAAACGTCTGCAGCAGCAGACAGCGCTGGCTCTTCGGCTTTGAAATAGAGATGAGCACTGCACCCTAGAGTCGGATTCGACTGGCTTTCGAGCAAGGGAAACCTTTACCTTTACTTTACTATATCTGGCCACTAGAGGTCAGTGTATGCAGTGTAATATTTACAAGGAACAGAGGTAGACATTTGGGTAGCTCTCATGTAGAACAATAGAGGCATCTGAAACCCTTCCTGTGGGTCTAACTCAGGTAGATGAGATAAATATAAGATTTGTTGTTATTCTTGGTTTCAGGTATCCACGGAAGGTCTCACCATGTATTCCCAATGAATACTGGGGGAAGGGGGTTTGGGGGGGCAGGACTGTATTCAAGTTTGAACATAATAACAGAAGGCAATTGGTCTGCAAGGATAACAGACGGGGCTTTTTTCTGTCCAAATAGAAACACTGTGTGAGCACTAACTGCAATTTCAACAGTAACACAAGTTCTGAATAAAACGTCCAGTATAGTTGCAGCTGGAACCTAATTTCATAATGGAAAAAACCACAGCAATTCCTATTAAACAATGAACGTCTGATTTGAATGCCGTCTACAAAGAGGACTGGAAGATACAGGCCCAAACTGAGACGCTGAAGTTGAGAAAAGTCCCTCTGAGCAAGAGATGCATTTTGCAAGTTCACCCACATCTAGCAACAATAAAGACAAGAGTGCGTACAGATTTCAAGATGGAGGCAGAAAATGGCACAGTGTGCAGTGTACCTAAGTGAGTGCTTACACACTGAAAGTTCAGCCGAGATGGTAAGAGAGAATGGTAAAAGATTCCTTACTTCAAAGTGAAATCCTTCTTTGAGGGCAATGGCCTTCAGGATCTTAGAGGAGACAGTAGTCGCCAACATGTAAACGTTCTTGACATCAGCATCTTGGGGGCTGTTCTGCTTCCAGCAAGAGAACATCCACCACCCAAACAGAGCTGCCAGTTCGTTGCCACTGAAGATCTTCCAGCGGCCACTGAAGAAAGAGAAGGAGAGCGTCAAGCAAGCTAAAGGGGACAGGAGTAGCCACAGGAATGCAGGACACACAGGAACTCAACACTCTCTTCTGAATCTATGAGGACCAACCTATGCCTAGAACCCTCTTCTTCTGCACAAGGCAGCCACTTTCACCTGTCAGCTTTCAGAGTAGAGCAGCTTTCAAGTGGGCTGCCTATGTTGTTCCAATCGCAACAGGCTGGGCAACATCCCCTCCTTCCTTGTACTGGACTGGTCTACGTCCTAACCATCTCAGGTACTGGCCCATCTCAGGTATTGGCTCCTGAAAGAATCTGGATTCAGCGGCTGGAGGAGAAGAAGAGCTAAAGACAGCAAGGGTCGCCTAGGTTATCGTTTCCCAACTTTTGGTTTTTGGACTTCAATTCCCAAAAGCACTGATCAGCCAATGTGCTGACTTAAGCTTCTGGGAATCGAAGTCCAAGACCTAAAGGCTAGGCAACCGTGACACAGGTGGATGTTTTCCAGTGAGGCTTAGATATGCTTAGGGCAGGCAATGTTCACAAGGTCTACCACCACCAGGATTGCAGGCCAGTGCCAGGTGACGGGAGCAAGCAGACGGTGGAGTTGCCTTCCTAACCCTCTCCCCAACGTCAGAAGGAGTCTTCTGGCTGGCCATTTTGGGAGCAGAATGTGAGATCAGACAAGGCTTTGGCCTGCTCTTCTGAGGTTCTTACAAGAGGCAAGCAGAGGGGTCACTGGAGGGACAGGTTGTGGGGCAGGAAAGTCTCCCTGTCAGAAGGGAAGAAGCAGAAGAGGATAGGAAGGAAGACTGCAAGGTAGGTGCGGAGAACTGAATGTGTCGTGTGTTCCAGAGGTCATTGGACAAGAACTTTCATAATCTCTCGCCACACTCTGCACTGGCTATGGCTGGCACAAGTTACATCCTGCATCTGAGAACCACATATTGAAACCCCCTTGGGATTCTTGGGAAAGCAAACCTGCAGCAGGAACAGATGCTGGAAGGGACTTAGTGGAGGGATCAAGTAGACCAGAAAGAACAAGAGGAGCCTCATAGCTTAGAGCAGTGGTTCCCGATATGGGGCACAGGCCCTGCAGGGGGGCTTCAATTCTCAGAAGCCTAAGTCAGTACATTAGCTGATCTCTGCTTTGGGGAATTGACTTGGGCTTCTGGGAATTGAAGTCCAAGACCCAAAGGTTGGGAAACACTGTTCTGTGAATCCACATGAATAGGTTTACTTGCGTGTACGTGCAGTAAGCCCATTCATGTGGATTCACAGAGCAGTATTTCCCAACCTTTGGGTCTTGGACTTCAATTCCCAGAAGCCTAAGTCAGTACATTGAATGATCAGTGTTTTGGAGGATTGACCTAGGCTTCTGGAAATTGATGTCAAAAAAACCAAAGGTTGGGAAACACCGGCTTGGAGAGAAAGATGTGCTGGACTTATCATGATACGTTCTTTTCCTGTAATGAGGGGTGGAGATTATCATGCACAGACAAAGTCACCCGTCCTCCCTGCCTCTGATAAACAGAGAGAGCCCCCCCAGGGTTTCCTCAAGAGACAGTTTCTTATCCAGCCACCACAGAAATTTAGGAACAGAATAGGAATTTAGAAGCCAGAAAGAGAGGAAGTTCACCTGAGTAAAAACAATCTAAAAAGGTAGAACAGGATATGCCCTCTTCTCACTACAGAAAATGATGTATCACAATAAGTCTAGCATTTCTTTTCCCTGTAACAGAGAAGGATATTCTGGGGGGAAATGGGATTTACCACAGCTAAAGTGTTAGGGAGGGATTAAGTGAAAAGGCCTATCCTCCCCAAAACCTGTTTGTGTCAACCACTAAGGGATTTCTTGCTGCTAACTCTGCATCCAAAAGCAGTTTCTACCTCCTAGACAAAAAGATCCAGAGGACAGTGTCTGACAAACACAGAGACAGACCTCTATGTGGCAACAACCCTGCCAAATCTCTTCAAAGGAGGCCCCAGGAACTGAATGCTAGAGAGAGAGGTTGTTGGATTAACCCCTATACACTAATCTTACATCACATTAGTAATGGTAACTTTCTTTAAGTTTCTCTACCCTTCTAAAAGGGGGCTTTTGAACCAACACGGTCCTTTATAACACTAAGATGCATTTCTTAGTGGTCTCCTGGCAGAAGATGGTACGGAAAAATCCCTTTGCCCTCTTGGAAGCCCTATCTAATCACAAGCTTGGCCTTCTGGAGGCATGCTTATGTAGAACCAGTAAGAGCCAGTGCAAGCCTGTAATGTGTGAAAGGGTAGGTCAAGTAACCCAGATGCCTTGACGCCAAGATTATGCAGTGTATGCTTTCCTATGCTTTCACCCATCACCTAGAAGATTGATTGCCAGGACTCTTTGACATATTATACTCTCTTATGCTTTTCACGAATATCCTGTGCATGTTTGGATATCACATGATCTGTAGTTTGTACACCCCCATGTTTACCTTACGTACATGAAGGGGGAGGATTTTCTAGGCAACAAATTGAGCAGGCTTCCTTTGTTCGGGAGTCTGCCTCTTGCACCCACATCCCTGTGTGTGTATTAATCTCTACAAGAGGTAGCTGTACTCCTGACGGAATGACCAGGCAGCCTCGAACCAGATATCCAGTAACATTATGCAATGCTTGCCTTTAGCCATCTTGCCAATATAGATTTGTGTAATTTTCCTATCCATCTTGGAAGGTTGGAAAGAAATCCAATTTTCTAAATTGCTCATACCTTTGAATGTAGATTTGTATGGCCCTTTGTACATTTTCTTAAATGAAGGTCTACTCTATAAGGATGAAGATGAAAACAAAGGAAGAGGGATAAATTGAATTTAGGGATAAAATATGGCTCAAGATAAAGGGTTATTGTGTCCTTATGAATGACACACAATTAGCGTCTGACAGTTAAGTGCTAGATGTGCCACCATGTACATGCGAAGACAGAGAAGAATGTTGCAGAGGTTCAAAAAGGAGGGGTCTCGTAAGAGTACTGAGGACTCCAATACAATGTAGGATCAAAGGATCAAAGATAAGGCTACTGCCCTAACCATCTGAGGTCACTGGGTCATAATCCCTTGGTCCAAGGCATCCATAAGAATAAAAAGAAGGGCAGAGGCTGAAAAGAAACCAACCCTTGGGGAGTTACCATGTCACCTACCACGTCACCTCATATGCCCTGACAGTCAATCTGAACCTGAAGGCCAAGACGGCAAAGATGACTTTCTCAGAATACGCCACAGATCTAAAGCAGGGGTACCAAAAATTTTTGGGCCATGGGCCAGTCATGTGAATCAGCGGGCCGGTCATGTGGTTGCTCCCACTGGAAGCGGAAGTAAAACGCACCTTGCAATCTGTTTTGCAACAGATATGTTTGCAACAGGATGAGATAGATTTTAGGCTGCCATTTTCTCTGCTTAAACCAGGGGGTGCCCAAACTATGGCCCGCAGGCCAGATTCGGCCCGTGACACCAATTCATCCGGCCTGCGCCGCCCTCATCACTCCCAGAAGCAGAAGTAAAACCCCTGATCTAAAGGAGCTTTAGCGCCGCCCTGAGTTGGGCTTGCCTGAGTGGGCAGAGCATAAATTTAAACTTCACCCGGCCTCCAAGCGGAGCCAAATGAGGTCCTAGTGAGAAATGGATCCCTCCACCAACGGGTCTGTCTGAGGTGGAAAGAACCAAGATGGAGAAATAGCAGGCCCCTACATTTTGGAGAATCAGGGTCTTGTGGGCTAAAACTGAGCCAACAGAACCCCTCATGCTACAGCATATTTGCAAACTGCTATACGCCGTGATTCCAGCAGTTATCTATGCTAGCAAGACTTGGAAGGTGTCAGCAAGTATTAATAAGAGGCTAACATGCTCAAGTGAGGGCTGCTGGTGGACAACAACACACTTTTTAAAACCGTTAAGCTTATATCCTCAAGGATTATCAGGGAAAGAAGTCTACACTTCAAAACAGACAGGGAGTCTCCCCAGCTTCCCAGAAGCTTCTGCGAAAGGTCTCTCCCTTACCTCTCCTGGAGTTCTGCCACTGCTAGTCGGTCGGCATCGGGATCAGTCGCGACCACCACCCGGGCACCTTCTTTTTCAGCCAGCCGCAAAGACAACCCCTGCAAAAGGCCATGGATCTTTCTCAATCCGTGCAAAGCAGCCTGTGGGATTCCGCTACTCTGATTAAATCAAACGGCTTAGGTTGCACTACTGGCTGTATTGCCAAACCAGAAACAGGTTTTAAGAGTCACTTAGTCAACAGTTACCTAACTTGACAACCCTGGAGACTAAGGGTGCCACAGGAAAGGGCGATGGCCCTCAAGTGGATTAAATCCCACTTGAATCCTTCTGGATGGAGGGCAGAAGCTTCATCCATCCTGGCCTGGGGATGATGATGAGGACTTTGTGTGCTAAAAGGGCTCAGGACCAGAAGGTGACTCATGGAGATGGATCAGTGGTACAGGGGTCATGCTGTGATGCGGGAGGCAGATGAAAGGCCACTGCATTATAGTGTTCCCAGGACAATCTTCATGGCGGTTCACCATGACGATTGCCTATATTCGGATTTGGATACAACAGAAGAAGAAGAATACTCACCAGCACCGATTCTCCTTCTTCAGGGTTTGGACATTTCACAGTAGAAAAGTCTGGATCTGGGTCTTTTTGCTCAGGGACCGGAATAGGAGGATCAAAGCCGAAAGCCTGGAAAGCCAGCTGCACGTAGTCATGCCCAACCCCATGGAAAGAAGTGTGGACAAATTTCAGGCTTGTCTTTGTGTTCAGCTTCCTGCATGGGAGGGGGGGGACCGCAAGGGGATAATAAGAGGCCAGCTTTTTCCAAAAGGAGGCACAGTGGAACGGCTCGGTTAACCTAAAAATTGCATAACAAAAGGAAATACATAGAAAATAGTGGCTCGGTTTACAGAAATTTTTTCGGAACAGATTAAATTATTTTCAACGCATTCCTATGGGAAATTTGGCTAAAGTAATTTTTGCTGTAAGAAACGTCCTGGAGAACACATTAATTACGTTAACTGAGGTTCCACTGTACAACATCAAAGGGGTCACAGCAGATTCTCCAGCTATGGCATGGATACCAGAATGAATTACAGGAAGCCACATGCTGGCGCTGATGCCAAGCCTGCCCGTCTCCTGCACCAGCAACTAAAGTTAGGTTAGGTGGCCCCTAAGACCCTTTCCAGAAACTGCAGAGGCTTAGGCCGGTCAGCAATTTGAGACCCGAGTGATGCATGATGGAGTGAGCTCCTGACATCTATCCCAGCTCCTGCCAACCTAGCTGTTCAAAAGCAAGAAATTGTAAGCAGATAAAATAGCTACTGCTTCGGCAGTAAAGGTAACAGAAACCCAAGCTCTCCAGCATCTAGTCATCCTGGCATGTGACCATGGAAACATCTGAGTCCTGAGAGGCCCCTGGATGGCAAAGAGAACAAATAGGTCAATATTAGAAGAAATCAACCCTGACTGTTCATTGGAGGGACAAATAGTGAAGATGAAGCTAAAGTACTTTGGACATCAAATGAGAAGGGAAGACTCACTTGAGAAGCCCTTGATGCTGGGAAAGGTGGAGGGCAAGAGGAAAAGGGTGTGTCCAAAGATGAGATGGATAGATGGTATTGTGGATGCAATGGGCACAGAGCTGGGCGGGCTGAGGAGGTTGGTGGAGGACAGAGGGGCCTGGAGGAAAATGGTCCATGGGGTTGCAAACGGTCGGAATCAACTGTGCAACTGAACAACAACAACAGGAGATGAGCACTGAACCCTAGTCAAATGCAACTGGCTTTTGAGCAAGGATGACGTTTACCTTTACCTAAGAATCTTTCCAACACTACAGAACTAAGCAGAGTGTTCCCGCACTTCTTCAGAGGCTCTGGATTACTGCCTGTCCTGGCTAGAGTGTAAACCAGGGGTGCCCAAACTATGGCCTGTGGGCCACATCCGGCCCCCGACACCAATTCATCCATCCCATGCCGCCCTCGTCACGCCTGGAAGCGGAAGTAAAACCCACCCCGATGAGTGTGTTTTACTTCTGCTTCCAGGAGCGATGAGGGTGGAGTGGGCCGGATGAATTGTGCTGGGGCCAAATCTGTCCCACCGGCTTTAGTTTGGACACCCCTGGTTTAAGCAGAGAAAATGGCAGCATAAAATCTATCTCATCATGTTGCAAAACAGGTTGCAAGGTGCATTTTACTTCTGCTTCCGGTGGAAGGAAACACATGACCGGCCCACAGCCTGAAAAGTTTTGCCACCCCTGGTGTAAAGGTCTGAAAGACTCCAGATTATATTTTTGTGCTGACACGGAGTCCAAAGGATTCCTTGATGTTCTGTGCATCAGTCAATGTGACAGATTTTTTTTAATACTCTGGTTCACAAATGGCAGCCTTCCTTAATCCCTCCAGACATATCAGACCAAAACCTCGATGGTGCCCAAGCATCTCAGCCGGACATTTTTGCTCATTTCATTTAGGTTTTTTCACCTGTGGTAGCATATCTTTTTCAGATCTTCCATGTAGCTTGCACAGACTTGCGGCAGAGGGTCCTGGACCAGGGGGCTGCTGTCGACCAGGTTCTCGTTCCAAGATTCAGCCCACGGCTCAACACATTCTTCTATGCACTTCAGGATCTCTTTATCGTGTGGTGATGTGATCTGAGCACCATTTCCCCAGTAAACCTAAAGCAGAAGGTCAGAAAAAGTTCAATTCCACCCTAACCCTTTTTATAAGGTAGAGTTTAAATTTAGCTCTATGCACTATGCAGCTTCCACATGCATTCCTAACACATAAATACTAAGCATAGAGGAGACCCACAACAGTGACAACAGCTAGATAAGGTGTGTGGGGGAGGGGCAGGTTGTGGGATACCAGTGAGAGGTAATTTTATGTGCATGGGGTGAATAAAGACAATGTAAGTGTCTCATCCATGTTTGTTCTCATTCAGTCTAACCCCAAAGTCCCATCCTTACCAAACAGCATTACTGTCCAGAGTTATGGTACGGAGGAAATACAGAAAAGAACAGATAAGCAAAAATTTGGTAAAACTGATGTCTAAGAAAAAGAAACAGTTTTGGGTAGCATGTTATTACCTACTTTTAGAAAATGCATGGTAAATCAAGAGTCAGTTATACAAAAAAGAAAGAGGCAGAAAGACGTTTCTCTGATACAACCTGGAACATGATGGTGAAAGATGATTTCCAGTTTTATAAGTAGAAGATTCATTTCAAGAGAGACAAAAGGATCCTTGAAAGAACATGTCTGAATGTCGCCAAAAGTGGACAAAGGGGGTTGAGTACTGATCTGTGCACCTCATTTGGGTACAAACCAGGTTGGGAGGGTCAGTGTGCAACCCCCAGATCAGGGGTAGCTAAATTGCATCCCATGGGCCAGACCCGGCCCACTGCGCCAAATCATCCAGCCCTCACCTGTGCATGCACAAAACGCTGCTATAAATGCACCCAGAGCTGTCATAAACAGGTTTACGACAGCCGCAGACACGATTTATGGTGGGGGGAATCACGTGACTGGCCCACTTAACCACGTGACCAGCCCACGGCTCAAAATGTTTGGCCACCCCTGCCCTAGATTGTAGCATTTCCCAGACAGATATTTTGAAATCATTGCTTGAAAAGATGGAATTGCTCAGAATCAGTGCACACATGCAGGTCTCCGAAACAAACCTTGTATCCATTGTCTTCCTTGCGGTTATGGGACGCTGTGATCATCACACCAGCTACAGCTCCGAGCTGCTGAACTGCATAGGGCTGTAAGACAAAATGGCATTTCTTCTAGCACGCCAGGACTTCTAAAAGAGCCCTTCAGAAAGAGAAAGGAGGCACTCCAAGCACGCACACATCTGACAGGAGGAGAAGAGTTAGACACTTCAATGTAAAACATGTAAGGTTCCAAAACGTTTTAAGTAAAAGGAAAGAGTTAATCACCATTTCATGAGATGTTTTGAAAGACAAGATTCACAGAGCAATAGTTAATAGGCTAAAAGCAACCATTTAAAACAGGAGTTCCCAACCTTTTAAAGCCATGCGCCAGACCATGCTCCCTCAGACAGCTGAGTGGGTTGGACTGGTGGTTCCCCCCTCGCCCGCCATAAATGCTGCATCTGCTTCCACTTCTGAGGGCAGTGGCGACGTGGGCCACATGAAATGGTGCCACAGGCACCACAGGTTGAGAACTCCTGATTTAAAATATACCAGTCGGAGCATCCTCTTAACAGGCAACATCAGTTCTACATGCAATTGCTACAGGTGTACAAAAATTGAAAGCAGTTACAGTAAACCCCCGGTTAACGACGTTCCTTGGTTCCCAATGTCGTGTTGGATACGACTGGCTTTTGAGCAAGGGTGACCTTTACCTTTACCATGGCAGGATGGGTGTGGGGGAGAATCCACCATGGGCATATACAATGATACCTCATACAACGTCCAAAGTTGGTTCCACAAGTTTGGACTTTATATGGATTTGGACTTTGTATGAGGCATGCAAAATCCTAGCCGCGATGCCTCATACAACGTCCAAATCCTTGCTGCGGTGCCTCGTACAACGTTGTTTCCATAGAGATACATTGTACTGTAACAGCACAGACTTCGGGGCAAAGTCAAGGAAGCAGAAAGGAAACTGACAGAACTTTAAGAAATCATTGTCTAAAGGCTAAATAAATACATTACAAAAACATGTCAAACAACCCTGATTTTAGGGGACAAACCATACAACAAGTTTTTAACTTTTGAAAACTTTATGAAGTGCAGGTTTAAAAGTTAACATGTCCCATCATGCAGCACAGTGTTAATCTGCAGCCATGCGGCCAATCATCCATTTTGTACAAGCTACTGTAAACAATTACTGGATGGAAGCAAGGACGAAATGGATGCCAACATGTCCCATCATGCAGCACAGTGTTAATCTGCAGCCATGCGGCCAATCATCCATTTTGTACAAGCTACTGTAAACAATTACTGGATGGAAGCAAGGACGAAATGGATGCCAACATGTCCCATCATGCAGCACAGTGTTAATCATCCAAACAGCAGCAAACACCAAACAATTAAAATTGCGCTCAAAACCACTCCTAAACACTCTTTGCCTCGTGCAAAACCCACAAGAGCAATGCACGCAGGTGTCCTGCCTTTTATACTGCCCAGGCAAAATGCAACCTGGGGGGAAACCCAATGCCTCATACAAAGTCGCAGCGACTTTGTATGAGGCAACTTTTTTCAAGGAATTAGGCGATGTGGTATGAATTCGATGTTGTACGAAGCGGACTTTGTATGAGGTATTACTGTACACCCAATTTATTAGAAGCTGCTGCCTATAAACTCAACCACAATGAAATGACAGATACTGACCACAAAAGGAGTTGGAACGTATTTGGAGAACACGTAGACTGGCATGCCCTTAGCCAGCAGGACTGCCGCAGTCAGCTTTGCGAGTCTACAAAAGAGAAGGAATGATGAAGTGACCTTTAGTGCCCGTCACTTCCCCCCGCCCCAAGTCCCAAACCCATGGTGGTGAACCTTGGCACTCCAGGTGCTCTTAGACTTCAATTCCCAGAAGCCCAGGTCTCTGCGAAGCCACATGAATGGGTTTACTGTGCATATGAAGGCCCTTCTGGGAACTGAAGTCTAAGTACACCTGGAGTGCCAAGGTTCGCCATCGCTGCCTTTAGTTTACATGTCAAGCTTAGGAGTATGAAGCTCTGTTTTCAGATTAAATGGTGTTTAAGTCTGCCCAATGATGAGAGGCAGAGGACTGAGACATTGCCAAGGGCCACGCGAGGCATCAGATCCGTGGCTGACCCTCAAGGCCCTCCGACTCACATCTCCAACTGTTTTGTGCACTTTAAGACAGAATGAGTTCCCTAATGCAGAACCGAGTCCAAATCTCCAGACAACTCTTACAACATATGCAACATCTTCCAGGCTTCTGATCATCTTCAAACTGTAGAATATGCCTCTCTACCAGAAGAACTTGGCTCTTTTTGCTCCCAATCTTTTATAGGTGACATGAAACCATACCTTAGGCTGCTGCAACTGCTGGTCACCTGGCCTCGCGTATCATATCCAACAACGAAACCTCGTTGCTTGAAGTCTGAGAAACATTTCTCAAGGTATCTGTACATCCCCTGCAACGAAATAAAAATAGAAATGTCATGTACCAATTGACTGTTATTCACTTTGATTTTTAGACCTTCCACTTCCTAGTAGCATAGTCCATAACCACCAGATAATTGTATTTTAAAGTACAAGCGGAAAATTATCTGCTACAACCTTGCAGTCTATATTGGACAATGGCATACAAACTGTCCTTAGTTTCTTTAATCAGAAATTTCAAGTGAGGTCACAATTGGAGATACGATAGATACTCTTTTGCATCACTAAATCTATTACTTCTCCATACAAACACGCTGTCCTAAAACCATCTAATTTACAATGGAATATACCCGTGGTGGCGAACCTTGGCACTCCAAATGTTCTTGGACACCAATTCCCAAAAGCCCCTGTGAACCCAAACGAACGGTTTACTGCGATTCATCCGACCCACGCCGCCCTCATCGCTCCTGGAAGTGGAAGTAAAACACGCCTGTACAGAGGAAGAGTTAACCCGGAAGAGTCTTAACCGCACGGGCGCTTTTTACTTCCGCTTCCAGGAGCAATGAGGGCAGTGCGGGCCGGATGAATTGCAGTAAACCCATTCATGTGGATTCACGGGGGACTTGGGCTTCTGGGAATTGAAGGCCAAGAACATCTGGAGTGCCAAGGTTCGCCATCACAGGTATATAATGTCCCAGATGAAGCCATCTTATTTCTGCAGAACAACCAATAAATCAATCTGTCTAAACAGCCAGACCCTTCCCTTACTATGTACTGTGATTAACTGCAACAAACTATAAAAGTCTTAAACATTTAATCACGGTTTTACAATACGTCCAAACCAAGATACTACTTTAGGACAAGACAGGATCTTACATTTTAGACCAGTGATGGCGAACCTTTTAGAGACCAAGAACCCAAACTGCAACCCAAAAACACTTATTTACCGCAAAGTGCCAACACAGCAACAGGGGAGGAAGTAAACGCTCCCACTGGGCTGGTGGGCAGAGGGGGCAGGAAAAACTCTGTACTGGGGTGACTGCATGGATGCCCACAGAGAGGGCTTTGAGTGCCACGTCTGGCATGTGTGCCATAGGTTCGCCACCACTGTTTTAGACCATGGTTTGAGACCCTGGACACCAAGCTTTGTATTTCTTAGAAAATTAGGATTAAATTAAATGGCTTGACATTTCAGGCTGAGGAAGCCAGAAACTGTACAAGGTGGACAAAAAGGTTGTGTAGCTCTCAGTTAAGCAGAAATATAATACAATAGACTAAAACTGGCCTCTACCATGAGAGAGCCTCAAACGAGTTTTGCTTGTTTTTCTTCCAAAATCCTGGTGTGCGCAAGCAATGAGTAGGATTGACCCTACACCACAGCAGGCAAATGCCCGTCTCTTTGACAGATCTGTAGGCAACTAAGAAATATTTCCCTCTTTCAAATGCTGTAACAAACCTTAATGGGTAATTCCTTTCAGAGAACTTTTAGCACTTCACATTCAGCACACCTAAAACATTGTGCCTGTTTAGATTCACTTCCCTCTGCAATATATACAGAGCTTTTTTTCAGTGTCTGTCTTTCCAGCCTGGCGAGGTTGGGGTTCCCACAGGACAGATTCTCTCTGACTCAGCATGAAGAGACAGAGGCTCAACATCTGAATGTCGATTAAGCTCCTGGCACTTTGGGCAGCACAAATTATCAGTCATGAGACTGCTGACTGGATAGTTCGTGTCCTGATCTGATCCTTAATAACTCCATACCACACAGCCTCCTCATCGTCATGCTCAGCAGAGGATGCTGCTCCAGTATGGAGTGCATCTGCACACGCAAAACAAGTTAACATCGCTGTTAATGAAGCCATGTATATAGTGTCGGGATGCCTCCGGAAATCTATCCTCTTGCTGGTATCGCTCTACCTAAGATCAGGAGAGAAGTAGCAGCAGACGCCGAGAAAACTAAACAAGAGAAGGACCCTTGACATTGTCTGAATGGATAGGAGCCTCAAGTCCATCAGCTCAGATCCAGGAAGAGCTTTATGGCAAGAACAAACATTATTGAGCAGGAGTTCTCAAAGTTTTTGCACCACAGGCCAGACCACACACCCTCAGATAGCTGAGTGGGCCGGACATGTGGTTCCCCCTGCTGTAAATGTCATCGATGGCTGTCATAAATGCATTTATGACAGCCATGGGTGCATTTATGTTGCGTTTTTTGCTGTTTTTGCCGCTTCCGCCACTTTTGGCAGCAGCGGCAGCAGGAGCGAGGGCTGCATTTTTTCCAGCTGTTTTTGCCGCTTCTGGCGCTGGCGGCGGCAATGGTAGAGTGGGCCACATGAAATGGTGCCATGGGCCAGGGCCGGCCCTCGGGCCGTAGGCTGCGAACTCCTGTTCTTGAGGGTACACAGGAGCAAAACCAAATTAGAAGATGGAGGAAGGAGCTCTCACTGGACAAGGAACAACAGTAAAGAAGGATATAGCTGAAGATCTCAACCTCCCTTACATTACTTGGAGGACCCTGAATAGGCTGAGGGTCAGAGTCCCTAAATGCAAGACCAACAGGCTCAAGTGGGAGCTGCTGGCAGACAACAACATACTGTGTGAATGTGGAGAGAGACAGAATCCATGGGCTCATTTACTGGTCTGCCAATTAGTCCATGGGCTCATTTAATGGTCTGCCAATTACTGCCAGAAACATGCACCGATGAGGACTTGCATTTGGCCAACAACAAAGCCAAGAAAATGGCTTCATTTTTGGCAGTCCAAAGTTTGATCTGGACACGAAAGAAGAAGGATTGTCACGCTGGCTGCAACTTGGGACTGAGGGTTTGTGCATTCACATTAAAGCCATAAAAAACTATTTTCCTGCAAACTTCTGTTTTCTACAGAAATATAGCCAGCCTGACTTTTGGAACATCATAGGCTGGGCGGGTCAGCTACAACTAGCTGTGGTGCTACAAAAGCAAAACCACCATAAGAGAAACAGGATGCAAAAGAGTATCTAGGGGCGTGATGGCGAACCATGGCACTCCAGATGTTCTTGGACTTCAATTCCCAGACACCTGTGAAGGTAATATGGTGGAATAGTTGATAGCCAACCAACTGTAGATGTGTTTGGATGAAACAAATTTTCTAAACCACTGCAATCTGGCCTCACTCTGATATGAACATTAGTTTATCAGCCACCTTGATGGCTGACCGGCTCCAGGAGTCACTGAAAGAAGTGAGTTGGGGGGGGGGCGTGTTTAATAAGAAGTACAAGCACGTAGATCCTCCAGGGACCCCCGATGACTTTTCCGTGTTGGCCATGGTATCCTCCTGGACCAGTTCTGTGTGGTTGGAGTTTGGAACCAATGTAACATGATGGTCCATTCTTTCGAAAACACCATTTACTGGTAGCAGCACTATATCTTCTCAGCCCTATGACGTTTAAGCTTGCAAGACGCTACACTTTGTAAGAGGCTGTCAGTCACTGCTCTTAAAAAATGATGTGAAGTTGTTTTTTGAGCCTGCTTGGAAATAAGAGGTGGACAGACAACACTCAGTTCTATTCCTTCATTTACTTTGAATCAGTGGGAGACACCACTTTCTGGAGAAGGGGAGAAGACACTTCTTGTCCTGCATATCGATGCTACAAGGTATGACAAAGACGGACCAGCCAGTGACATTCATTTCGTCTCTTGCAATCAATGCAAAAATGATAGGCGAGACGAAGTTAGCAGTGATTTTAAGCTGGGAATTGAAGTGGCACAAGTCCTGAAAATGATTTTCCAAACTTAGCCTGCACTGAAATGGAAATGAGTAACAAAGAACCAGCAGAACACTAGCAAGTAAATATCCACAAGAACTTCCCCAATTCTAAGCCAGGAGCAAACCTGTCTTAGTCCATAGGACAAGAACACTAACTTTTACAATCAAAAATAGTTAACCAGCAAAACAGACCCAAGTACAGAACGCAACCTACAAAGCAAACAATACAGTACAAAGCTGCAGGGACTCCCTGGTGCCTTGACCTGAGGTTTTCTGCCAAGAAAGTTTCTTACTTCTTATCAGCCAACCCAAAGTTTCCATGCGCTTCCTGCAGACCAAAACACAAAGGCAGCACGTGCCCTCCAGGCTGCCAGCGCATGGACAGCGCCAGAGTCAAGAGAATGAACAAATCAGGAAGCAAAAAAAAAAAACCCAGCTGCTTCCTTGACAGCACAGCAAGAAGCATGAACATAACAACTTGTTTCTGAAAAACAAGGACAGACGTTTCTTAGAATACAAATTCTTCTAATTCCAGCTGAACTGCTCAGAGAAGAGGCCCTCGGGGAGCTTCTCATACTTATGCAATTTTGCCAGTGACAATTAATAGGAAAGCATTCAACAACTGAAGTTATGAGCATGTTAGGCACTCACAACGCCATTCAAAGGCAAAGTGATTAAAGCTGTAAGGGAGAAGCTCAGTTTATACATAGTAGAGTACGTAACATAACCGTAGAGCAAGGGTGCGCAAACTACGGCCCATGGGCTGGTTCCGGCCCCCTGTGCCAATTCATCCAGGCCACGCCATCCTCGTTGCTTTGGAAGCAGAAGTAAAGCATATTTTACTTCCACTTCTGGTGGAAGGAATGTGACCAGCCTGCTGAACCACATGATCGGCCCGCTGAACCACATGATCGGCCCGTGGCTCTTGAGTTAACTAGAGGTTGGGGTAGCTTAGTGCTTAAGACGCTGAACTTGATGACTGGAAGGTCAGCAGGTCAGCAGTTCCATACCACAGTGCTGTGAGATGGAGTGAGCTCCCATTCTCTGTCCCCTATAATCGAATGGACAGGTGTGTTTTCTTAAACAACAATCTATGTATGATTCAGTCACACGAATTCAAAAAAATCTGTTCTGCATAATTGCTTTCCTGTTTGCTTCCAGACCCATCTCTTTTTCTATCCCCTTATCCTGCTATATTGTGCCTTTCAAGGAAAGACCCCACGGCAGTTGTCTAGTTTGCTAGTGATTATATGTAATCTACTTCAAGATGGTGGCTCAAGTGGTTAAGATACTGAACTTGAAGACTAGAAGGTTGTTCGATACCTGAGTACGACACGACGGAGTGAGCTCCCGCCGTCTGTCCCAGCTCCTACCAACCTAGCAGTTCGAAAGCAAGATGTTGCATGTAGATAAATAGGTACCACTTTGGTGAGAAGGTAAACAGTGTTCCGTGCACTCCAGTGTCTAGTCATGGCTGCCACATGTCCACGGAAACGTCTGCAGTTGCAGACAGCGCTAGTTCTTTGGCTATAAACAGAGAAGAACACTGAACCATAGAGTCGAATATGACTGGCTTTCGAGTAAGGGCGACCTACTTGAAGCCATTTCATTTGAAGAGTAGCATACAAATGCAATTAATTAATAAACAAAGAATGTTGCCTGCAGGTTTTATTATGCAAATTATGACTTTTCACTTGTATTATAGAAAGCTTTAGTATAGAAACATGGTACTATTTGCTTATTAAACATGGCTGCAAGAAGATTTTGTGGAGGCAGAACAACCTATACTTTGGGAGAAAGACACTGGCATTAAAGAACCTTGAAATGTTGCATTCCTCCTCCTCCTTAAACTCACCTGTGTTGACTGAATCACAGTCAAATCATTGATGCGACAGAAGCCAGCTCCCATGGCAGAGCGCAGCCCGGCAGTCCCAAACGTAAGTCTGTGGCACAGGCGGTCCCGGAGCTCTTTGTTTCTTCCATCTCGTAAAAGGTCTTCAATTTGTTCTTTGGTTTTAGGATTCTGCAAACAAAGCAAATATCATCACGTTTTATGATCAAGAATTTTAAGCGCTGGGCAGCAACAAATCCGATTCAGATTACCAAATTGCAAGGAATAGCTAATTATCCAGGAGACAGAATAGGGTTCAAGACAATAATAATTTCATGTCAGAAATTATTCTGGGTTGAAAGGATTTTTGTTGGAGAAACTCCGCTCAGGGGACTCCCGAATGAGGCTCCTTTCATACCCCCAAGATCTTTTTCCTGCTGAAGTCGTCCCTATTGATCTACCTGCAATTTCCTGTTTTCAAACTGATAGGTTGACAGGAGCTGGGACAGAGACAGGTGCTCATTTCGTTATGCAGTACCCAGGTTTCAAACTGCTGACTTGCCAGCCTTCCAACAAACAAGGCAAGATTTTTAACCACTGAGCGACCACGGCCCCTCGGGGTTCAAGATGACTTAAACAGATTGAAGAATTGGACCAAAACTGAGTTTCCAAATTTAAAAATACTACATTTTAGGCAGAAGAAATCAGAAGCTGAAATATAAGGAAGGTAATGGTTGGCATCCTCAAAACCTGATTGGGGTGGGATGGGGGTGGGTGTTAGTCCAAAATCCTGAAATCCCACTTTTATTTCCATTCGTTGTGTTTTTATATTTTATTTTTTTAATTAAAAAAATCTATTTTAACCTTTATTTTCTATTTTTCCTGCTCTAACCAGTAGGCATTATGTTCACTCAAGCATTCATATATTACACACAACCACTCAAACAGCTGTGGGTAAATAACCACAGTCCATATATTTTTAATAAATATTTTTGCATACAAACTGCTAAATACAATAACCAAGACAATCGCCCATTATAGTCAATGGGAGGCAAAAGCCATTGAATTACACTGCAATTTCCCCTCCCACCTACAGACACTCCCTCCATGCGGCAATGGGGTTAATCCTTTAAATGTACATAATTATTAATAAAGAAATGTTTTCTTCCATTTAAGAAGCAGCAAGCCTTTGGAACATCGCTAATCCATCCCCACAACCATGGAAAGATCTGGGATTGCTCAGGAGTGAAGCCACATGGCTGCACCCCAACTTTAATTAAAAAATGGTTTATTTCCCTTTTTCTCTTCACAGGTAAACCACAGAAATGTCCTGCATTATACCCTGAAGGTCCAGATGGAGTTTTAATAAAGAAATAAGGATTATAATGTCTAACAAAATAAAATTGCATCTTTAAAAACTACAGGTGACCCAAAAGGGAGATCTCTATTTGCATGTGTGTATCTTCAGGATTGCTGCCCAGGTTTACTTTGGGATGGGTTATCTTTGGGGAAGTGTGGGAAGACAAGCCGCCCTATTTCACTGGATGAACTGCGGCCCTGATCCTGAGAATTATACAATCCCATTGGATGTGTATCTTTGAGATTATTGCTCTGGTTGGCCCAGCTGCCTCCCACCACCACCCCAAATCTCATTGGTTGCACATTGGTTGGGCAAGGGAGGAGGGTCTGGTGGGTCAAGGCAGGGAGTGTCTTCATTATCTTAACTTCCTTTCTTTCTTTGTGTAGACTGATGTAATCCATCTTAATTAGCATGAAGTTTGTGCTCTGCAAACATTCTTTGTACTTGATTTTACTTCTCAATGGGCCCCCTTTGTGTTATCTGTTAAAGATCCCTAGAAAGAAAAACCTTTATCACTGGGTGTAACTAAAATATAAAACATCTTAGATCAAGGGAACTCCAGCTCTCTCCTACCCCAATTTAGTTAGGGGCTCATTTTGTGGGTGGACTTTGTTTAACTGAATGGTAAAGGTAAAGTAAAGGTTCCTCTTACTCGAAAGCCAGCCATATCCGACTCTAGGGTGCAGTGCTCATCTCTGTTTCAAAGCCGAAGAGCCAGTGCTGTCTGCTGCTGCAGACGTTTCCGTGGTCATGTGGCAGGCATGACTAGACACCAAAGCGCACGGAAGGCTGTTTACCTTCCCACCCAAGTGGTCCCTATTTATCTACTTGCGATTTCTTGCTTTCGAACTGCTAGGTTGGCATGAGCTAAATGATTGTCCCCTGGGACAGATGGTTGAAGACCCAACTAGAGGTACAAGAATCCTTGACTTGATCCTGAGTAATACTCAGGATCTGGTGCAAGATGTTAATGTGACTGATCCAATAGGGAACAGTGACCACAACTCAATTATGTTTAACTTGATCATAGACCGCAAGTCACTGATAAAATCTAACACAGAGACCTTAAATTTTCAAAAAGAAAATTTCCCAAAGTTGAGGAAACTAGTAAAAAAGAAGCTGAAAGGGAAAATTGAGAGAGTCCAAACACTCCAAGAGGCATGGAGGCTGTTTACAAAAACAATAACAGAGGCCCCATTGGAATGCATACCCAAAAGGAAAAAGGGCACTGCCAGGTCCAAGAGGACTCCAATGTGGCTTACAGGAGCTGTTCGGGAAGTGATCAAGAGCAAGAAAAGCTCATTTAGAAGATGGAAGGCTTGTCCGAATGAGGACAGCAGGCAGAAACATAAATTCTGGCAGAACAAATGCAAGGCAACAATCAGGAAAGCAAAGCAAGACTTTGAGGAGCGTATAGCTAAAAATACTCAGAGAAATAACAAAGACTTCTTTAAGTACATTAGAAGTAAGAACCCAACTAGGAAGGCCATTGGACCATTAGATGACAATGGAAGGCAAGGGGTTATTAAAGAGGAAACAGAGATTGCAGAGAGACTCAATGAATTCTTTGCTTCAGTATTCACTGAAGAAGACATAGGCCACATGCCCAAAACAGAGCCTATCTTCGTAGGGAAGGAAAGTGAAGAATTAAGCCAGATAGAAATAACCAGGGAGGAGGTCCTTGCATGTCTTGTTAAGCTAAACACTAACAAATCACCAGGACCAGATGGCATCCATCCACGAGTTCTCAGGGAACTTAAAGATGAAATTGCTGATCTCCTAGCCAAAATATATAATCTTTCCCTCAAATCAGGCTTTGTGCCTGATGACTGGAAGGTAGCGAATGTAACACCAATTTTCAAAAAAGGATCCAGGGGTGATCCAGGAAATTACCGACCTGTCAGTTTGACATGTGTCCCAGGTAAAGTGATGGAAACCATCCTAAAAGATAGAATTAATAGGCACATAGAAGAGAAGGCGCTGCTAAAGGAGAGCCAACATGGCTTTTGCAAGGGCAAATCATGCCTCACTAATCTGTTGGAATTTTTTGAGAGTGTCAACAAGCATGTGGATAAGGGGGATCCAGTTGACATTGTTTATCTGGACTTTCAGAAGGCTTTTGACAAGGTCCCACACCAAAGGCTCTTGAATAAACTTACCAGTCATGGAATAAAGGGACAGGTCTTGTCCTTGATCAGCAACTGGCTAAGGGACAGGAAACAGAGGGTAGCACTAAATGGACACTTCTCCAAGTGGAGGGAAGTAAAGAGTGGGGTCCCCCAAGGTTCAGTACTGAGACCCCTGCTTTTCAACCTCTTCATAAATGATCTAGAGGTAGGAGTAAAAAGCAAGGTAGCCAAATTTGCTGACGACACTAAATTATACAGGGTAGTGAAAACTGTGAGAGATTGTGAGGAGCTCCAGAGGGATCTCTCAACACTGGGGGAGTGGGCAAAACAGTGGCAAATGAGTTTCAACATTAGTAAGTGCAGAGTGATGCATGTTGGGGCAAAGAACCCCAATTACATTTATAAACTGATGGGGTCTGGACTCTCTGAGACAAACCAGGAAAGGGACCTTGGTGTCTTGGTGGACAACTCAATGAAGGTGTCAACCCAGTGTGCCTCAGCAGTGAAAAAAGCAAACTCAATGCTAGGGATCATTAGGAAGGGTATAGAAAATAAGTCAGCAAGTGTCATTTTGCCTCTTTATAAATCTATGGTGAGGCCCCATCTGGAATACTGTGTACAGTTCTGGTCGCCATACCTCCAGAAGGATATTA
Organism: Bradypodion pumilum; assembly: GCA_035047305.1. Lineage (NCBI taxonomy): Eukaryota > Metazoa > Chordata > Lepidosauria > Squamata > Chamaeleonidae > Bradypodion > Bradypodion pumilum. The sequence continues at coordinate 3,102,461 of JAWDJD010000003.1, forward strand.
TGGAGCTGGAAAAAGTGCAGAGGAGGGCAACCAGAATGATTAGGGGACTGGAACACCTTCCTTACCATCTGAGGCTGCAACGGTTGGGCCTCTTCACTCTTGAACGACGACGTCTAAGAGGTGACCTGATTGAAGTTTATAAAATCATGCACGGTGTGGACAAAGTAGATAAGGAAAAACTGTTTTCCCTATCGCATAATACTAGAACTAGGGGACACTCCATGAAACTTTTGGGTACTAGTTCTCAAACAAATAAGAGAAAGTACTTTTTCACCCAGAGGATTACTGGTCTATGGAACTCCCTGCCAGAAGAAGTGGTGACAACTGTCAGTCTTGACAGCTTTAAGAAAGGATTAGACAGGTTCATGGAGGAGAAGAGTATCACTGGCTATAATTATGGATACTTAAGGACAACCTCCGGGTTGGAGAGATAGGCAGGATATCTCTCAATATCATTTCCAGGGAATCCTAAGCAGGTGAAGGCATCTGCTTGGGAATACCCTGAAGGAAATGGTGAGCCACTGTGTGAGACAGAATGCTGGACTGGATGGGCTGTGGCCTGTTCCAGCAAGGCTGTTCTTATGTTCTTATGTTCTTATGAGCTGGGACAAAGACGGGAGCTCATTCGTACCTTCAATTTAATAAACTCCTTTTGATTTTCAACCCACAATCTAGTGTTATCTTGGTTCCTAATTCAACCCCGCCTGTGGGACGATCCCCAAATTTTAAAAAGGTAACCAAATTTTAGGTAACAGGGAAAGGGGAGGGGGAGGCTGGCATGGCAGGAGCAGATTGGAACAGAATCTAGAAATCTTTCTTAGCTACAAATTTAATTTCCCAGTAGTAATGTATGGATGTGAGAGCTGGACAATTAGGAAGGCTGAACGCAGAAGAATAGATGCCTTTGAAATGTGGTGTTGGAGGAGGGTTTTGAGAGTCCCCTGGACAGCGAGGAGAACAAATAGGTCAATCTTAGAAGAAATTAACCCTGACTGGTTAATTGGAAGGTCATTGGAAGGTCAAATAGTAAAGATGAAGCTAAAATACTTTGGGCATCAAATGAGAAGGGAGGATTCACTTGAGAAGGCATTGATGTTGGGAAAGGTGGAGGGCAAAAGAAGAAGGGGGAGGCCAAGGATGAGATGGCTAGATGGCATTGTAGACACAATGGGCACAGAGCTGGGAGGGCTGAGGGGGATGGTGGAGGACAGAGGCGCCTGGAGGAAAATGGTCCATGGGGTCGCAAAGGGTCGGAGTCGACTGTGCGACTGAACAACAAAAGCAAAACCAACCACAACAACCAGATGCAATACTCAGATCAGAGAAAGTCCTAGCACCACTCTATTCTGCTTTGGTCAGATGTCATCTGCAACTTTGTCCAGTTCTGGGCATCATAGTTTAAGGAGGATATTGATAAGTGGAACCTATCTAGAGGAGGGAAACCAGAATGAAAGATCAAGAAATCAAGCCTTATGAGGAGTGCTCGAAAAACAAGGACATGTTTAGTCTGAAGCAGATACGACTGGCAGGTACTGTGATGGCCATCTTCCAAGATCTCAAGAGCTGTCAGGTAGACTTGGGAGAAAGCCTGTTTTCTCCAGCTCCAAGGAGAAGGAGGTAAAGTAATCTATTCAAATTATGAGCTAAGAGAGGGGTACCCAAACCTGTGGGTCTGTGGGTCAAATCCGTCCCCTGATGCCAATTTATCCGCCTCGCACTGCCCTCATCGCTCCCGGAAGCAGAAGTAAAACACGCCCGTACTTCTGCTTCTGGAAGCAACGAGAGCAGCGCGAGGTGGATGAATTGGCGTCAGGGGCCAGATCAAGCCGTAGTTTTAACACCCCTGGTTTAAGCAAAGAAAATGGCAGCTTAAAATCTATCTCATCCTGTTGCAAAACAGACCGCAAGGCATGTTTTACTTCTACTCAACCACGTGACTGGCCCATGGCCCGAAAAGTTTGGGCACCCTGTCCTAAAATAAATTTTATTTTAAATTTCAAGGAGTTGATTCCTTTGAATTTGTGAAGAATCTTGCAGGCACTGGTAAGTTTCAAAATGAACAAAGCAGACTGTCAAACATTTTTGCAGGCTAAATTCAAGATGTACAAAATGCAATACAGTACACTCTAATTCTCAGCATAGAGAAATCAAATTGCATCTACTTGCATCTAATTTTAAGTGTGTTGTTGTACTGCATTGAAATTTGAACCAAAACCACAGAATTGTAGCATTGGAAGGCATGCCAAGAGTATTCTAGGCTAACCATCCACTAAAGCAGGGATTCTCAACTTGCGACCCACGGCATCATTTCATATGGGCCACCACCACCTCCACCACACCAGGAAGTGCCATGTGGTGGAGGAAGGGCAAAATGGCCATCCAGCCCCTGAAGCTGTCTGAGGGAGCATGACCCGGCCCCTGGCTTAAAAAGGTTGAGAACTCCTGCACTAAAGTAAGACTCCACAGTGAAACCATACCTTAACAGATGCCAAGCATTCTCTCTCTCTCTTTCAAAATCTCCAATGAAGGGGAGTCTATTGCCTTCTAAGCCAGGCAGTCCCACGGTTAAATTGCTCTCACACTCAGGAATGCCTTCCGAATGTTTACTTGGAATCTTCTCCCTTCTCATTAGAATCAGTTGAAGCAATAGAAAACTGGAGCAACAGAAAACAAGCTCACCTGTTTCCATGTGAGAGGACTCAATATATCCAAAAATGGTTATCATAATCAACTCTCAGCAATCTTTACCAAGGCTAAACATAAGCGACTGCCACAGATAAATAAAGTATATACTGTAGGATGTATGGCATCCAGGAATTAATAACCATAATAACCATAACTCCATCCAGATTTTTGCATGGATAACTTGTTTAATCTATACCTATAAGAAGAGGGTTGGGCACACCGTGTGTGTACGGAATGCGTGTCCACACGTCTAGCCTATCCCGTAATGTGCCGGCCACACTTACCTTTTGTCCTTGACGACATCACCGCAAGGGTCTGTAAGACGAGAGTGGGGCCAACGCCCCACGAACACGGAAAAACTAAAAAACTACGCTTCCCAGCATCCTCCGCACTGCGGCACGCCTCAGCCAATCAGGCAGGAGGACACGAGCGTGGAGGAGGCAGGACAGCCGGCGCACGCCAAAAAACACCAGCCAACGCGCACAGGAGAAATCCCATTGGTGCTCCGTTTGGCATCACCGGGAGGACAGGGCCGAAAGCATGGCTGCCTTCAGCCCCTGCCTACCAGGAGAAGCAAAACACTTCTCCATGAGGCAAGGGCAGAGAACGGCGCTCCGTTCCGCCCTCGCCACACAGAGGGAAGCAAGCACCAACCGGGGAGGTGGGGGCAAAAGCACGACTTCCTTCGACCCCCGCCTACCGGGGGAAGCGAACCAAGCCAACAAGTGGGTGTCCAACAGGGAAGGCGCCTTCCCTGCCAAGCACCCGCCTTTCTCCCTTCCTTGCCCCTCCTCCACGCTGGTTCGAAGCTGGCCTCGAACCAGCACGGGGGAAAAACCAAAGTGACAGGCGGGTGTCCAACAGGGAAGGTGCCTTCCCTGGTGGACAAACGCCAGTCGCCCTTCCTTGCCCTTCCTCCGTGCTGGTTCGAAGCTGGCCTCGAACCAGCACAGAGGCAACAGGCGGGTGTCCAACAGGGACAAAAAAAACACAAAATCAATACCAGCCCGGCAAGGCCAGGCAAAATAGCTAGCTCAGAATAAACCTAATGGCAGAGCCTATACCTATAACGGTGAACCTTGGCATTCCAGGTGCTCTTGGACTTCAATTCCCAGAATCCCAAGTCTCTGTAATTCCACACGAATGGGTTTACTGTGTGTACACCCAGTAAACCCATTCGTGGGATTCAGAGAGACTTGGGCTTCTGGGATTTATTTATTTAGTGTATGGCACTTGTACACATTGAGTTAACATATAACAAGAAAAAAAATATAAACTATATAAAACTAAGCATTAATTTATAAAGAATTTATATATTTGAATACACCAGGAGTCACCCTTAAAAAAATTCTCTTGCTTCTGGGAATTGAAGTCCAAGAACAGCTGGAGTGCCAAGGTTCACCATCACTGGCCTATACATTTATGGGTGCATTTCGCAGAGAAAGAAGAAGCACAATTCAAAGCCATAGAATCTGGAACACAAACAGATATACTGCCGAATGTTTTAGAGATGTCCCTAGAAGCCTGTAGTTTCAGAGCGCAACCTCTATAATTACATTTTGTAGAAATAAGAATTCAAATGTACTATCTGTTTTTGTAGAGGCAAATTATTTGGCAAGCGGCATTATAAAAGAATATCATATCTGAGGTTCAGCATTTATGGGTGGTCCAAAGGGAGATGTAGGAGAAAAAATACAAAACATAAGCATGAGACTAGAAACCTTACAGCCACAAAGTGCACACCTTCAGCAAGAGAATAAGACACTTCTCATTGAAGATGGGGTTGACAGAGAATGCAACTTGCCCTCAGTGTTCAGTGTTTCTGCACATTTCAAAATGCAGCCCTTGGTTAAAGCTTGGGCAATTCCAGCTGTTGTCCAATTCCTGACAGTTTCCTCTCTTGTAGAACCCTTCATTTAACATGTAAGACGAACAGACTTTTAAATGGAAAGAAATCATCACAAAACTAAGCAAGGTGCAGACTTGTCAGAATCTTACCCTTTCCAGTATTAATGTTAATTGTCAGAATGATGTACTGGACCTAATTTTACAAGGACTGTACGTAGAGCACCAGCTACAAAATGTGTCATCCAATGTTCTCCTGGGGAAGAAGCGGAGAGAAAAGCCACAGAACGTTTTAGAGTTCCCCATGTAACAATTTCCAATGCCACTTATCAGGTTCCTTGACTCTCATCTGAGTGTCCCAAGGATATCATGCAACATGTTCTAGTCACAGTCAACCAACGCTAAACAGAAGACAAAACCTGTTCTGTGACAGGGGCAAATGCCAAGATGTTCTCCGAAAGCCTTGTATGCATTAAGCAACACAATTCTCTGAACGGAATAAATACCATAGTCACAGTCCAAGATCTCTGCGATGTGGTGTAAAAAATAACCTTCAGGTTTCAGCCAGAATTTGGAGCTGGCTGGTTGATAACACAGAATAATCTGAAGTGCAGTTTGTACCACATAATATAACCAACTAATTCTGACTGCACATAGTTGTTGAATAACATGCATTTCTAAAAGAAGACGGTCTCAACAGCACATGGGGTAAACCGGACTCCTCAGCAGAGGTTTAAAAAAGGCAGTGGAATCCAAAGCAACACTTGACATTTAACATAAAGAGGCCAGCCAACCTCTAGGTCCAGGAAGCAAGAGACACAGAGAGCAGCCGGTTGACCAGAATGTGGCTTATTTCAGATGAAGGGAAACCAGCCTGCGTGGAAATGTTCAGATTCATAGATAGATTAGATAGATAAATCTTTATTGTCATTGTCCTGCACAGAACGAGATTTATTTATTTATTTATTTGGGGGGGGAGACACTTATCAACCCAACAAAACCTAAGCAAAATACAACTATACAAAATTATCAACATACTCCCACCCCACATATACACATTTAACCCCTAAAAAGCTCTTAACCTCTAAAAGCATTAAAACTCTAAAAACTCTATACAGAAGCTCCCTCATAGGCTGCATTGCACTGCATTCAAAGCCAGAACCGCTTTTGGGTAGAAACTATTTTGGGTAGAAACTATGGTCCTGGTCTTTATGACCCTAGAAGGCAGAAGCTGAAAGAGATCATTTTGGGCTGAGCATCTAGCTGGCAATTGTAAGGAAATTAAAAGGGGGTCTTGGTTTTGTGATTTAGAATGGATTCTGTTCATTCTCTTTCCTTCCTCAGAGGAAGGGGTGAATTCCTGGAGGAGCCCCTGAGGTGGAATTTGGCCTTGAAGAGTGGCTGAAGTGGAAATTCTTGTCCTCTGGAAATAGTCAAAACAACCTAGAAACATGAGAACTGAAGGGAAGATGATGCACATTAAAGGTTGGGAACTGGATAAGCGAGAGAAAAGGTGGGACAAAGGATGGAAGATGGGTTTTGTTAATCTTAGCATGAATGAATGAATGAATGAATGAATGAAATTTTAATTTATATACCGCAATTCTCAGCCCAAGGACCGACTCAATCAGAGAGAAACACCAAGTGCTTAAGCAGGAGGGGATGGTGGTTGCAGAGGCTTGTGACTAGGTAGTAGTAGTAGTAGTAGTAGTAGTAGTAGTAGTAGTAGTAGTAGTAGTAGTAGTAGTAGTAGTAGTAGTAGTAGTAGTAGTAGTAGTAGAAGAAGAAGAAGAAGAAGAAGAAGAAGAAGAGAAATATAATCCTTATTGTATTACTGTCGCTGGCTAGGCCAAAAAATATATTATAGTTACAGTATTTGTTTTAACAAGGGATGAAAGGAAGAATGTTTCTCTTTATTTTTGCCTCCACCCTCTGGCCCCGACATCGCCAGAGGTTGAAACGGCATCAGCTGTGGCTGTCGGGCGGTGGAGCTCTGCTCCCGCCCACCTCCTTCAGGTCCTGCTTCTCCTGGGGAGGGAGAAAAGACTGGCCATGGCCCCGAAGACGCCAGGACGCTTTGCCTCCACCCTCTGGCCCCAACATCGCCAGAGGACGTATTTTGAGTATTGTTCCAGTTGACTATGTCGGTTTATTGTGTAGAGTGTTATGTATCTAATTTTTTATTGTATCTTTCACTTTCCTGCTGCTGGCTGCGCTGCAGTCAGCATGCACCAATGTTACCCGCTTAGAGTCTCCTTTGGCAGAATGAAGCGGTATACAAGAATAAAGTGAAATGAAATGAAAAATGAAAAAAAAATGTAACGTTTTGTATCCCTGATTTTTAATCTATCTTTTTACACTTAATAAAGCTTTTGAACTTTCTACATAAGACCTTCTGGATTTTTATTTGAGGTCTAGGCTGGTGGGAGTATTCCAGTTCCTTTTGAACCTTTTTGACAATCGCAACCGAATTCTGACCATCCTACCTGATCTGATTGGTTTGCATGCTGAAACAGCCAGGAATTGAAGCCTATTATAGATTTCTCTAGCCTGGAGCAGAACCTTATGTACAGTACTCTGAAGCAGCAAAGGCCTTATGCTGACTTCCTAAAGGAATGGAGGTCTCCGTCAGGTGAAATGGGTCCTGTGATAGTGGGATAATGGCCTCAGTTATCCTTACATGGTGCCAGCATCAGGATCAATGAAGCCTTGGTTCTGACTTTTTGGTGTTTTAAGACTGAAAGTTGAGAACACAGTGTGCCCTGTGAAGTTGGATTTGCAGGCAACCCCAAAGCAATGAAGAGAGGAGGGTCTGCATGGTACAAATGGGACCTCCATCATCCCACCAGATCATTTCCTGCGCCTATCTCAAACTGTGTGCACCAATGTTTCCATGATTAAAAAGAATGTCTTTAAGTTCCTATCGGTTTATTAACAGACTTCCACCTGCCCTAAAGTAATGGTTCCCAATCTGCAGCTTGTGGGCCACTTGGTGCTCTGTTACAATACTGCAGGTGGCCTCTGGAAGACTGATTCAGAAAGAGTAGAATTGCAGGGTGGGATTGGAATGGAATGGATGAACCACTCAAAGAGAGACAATAGAGAAAATATCACAGTAGTGAACCCATCTACTCTTACTTCCTGGAAGGAAACAGGAATTAAATAGACACAATTTTTAACTGTATTGATGGTAACAGACAACAGGATGGTGGGTCAACCAAAGATGACAGGTGCCTAATATGCTGGAAATGCTTTAAATCAGGGGTGCCCCAATGACAATTCATCCAGCCCACGCCACCCATATGAGCTTGTTCTACTTCCGCTTCCAAGAGCGACGAGGGTGGCACAGACTGGATGAATTGTCATCAGGGCCAGATCTGGCCAACGGGCCTTAGTATGGACACCCCGATTTAAGCAGAGAAAGTGGCAGCCTAAAATCTATCTCATCCTGTTGCAAAACACATTGCAAGGCGCGTTTTACTTCCGCTTCTGGTGGGAGGAACTATGTGACCGGCCCGCTGAACCACGTGACCGGCCCATGGCCAGAAAAGTTTGGGCCCCCTTGCTTTAAATGGCTTGATTAGATGGCTCACAAAAGCCTCAATGATGATGTAGTAGACCACAGAATGAAACAGAATGAGAGTTGATACCATAAAGCACCACCTGACCAATTCCGGCAGATTCTGGTTTTTTGTTTTTAATTGCAGCAACCCGGCTGCAATCACAATTGTGTGTATTGTACAATTCCACCATTGTAACGTACAAGCCTATCATTTCAGTACATGGCTCAGAGCCAAGCTTCCTGGCAATCTCCACGGCTTCTTCCAAAGCCTGTTTCTAGCTCCAAGGTGTAATTATAAGTCAGTTTGAGAGAGCGTGTGAACCCTTACAAATGACAGGTAAAGGTAAAGGTTTCCCTTGCTCAAAAGCCAGTCGTGTCCAACTCTAGGGTGCAGTGCTCATCTCTATTTCTAAGCCGAAGAGCCAGCACTGTCTGCTTCTGCAGACGTTTCTGTGGCCATGTGGAAGGCATGACTAGACACCGGAGCGCACGGAGCGCTGTTACCTTCCCACCGAAGTGGTCCCTATTTATCTACTTGTAATTTCTTGCTTTCGAACTGCTAGGTTGACAGGGCAGAGGCCAAAAAGAATTCCCTGTAGTCAGAGTGAGCACAGAGGCCTTGCTCCTCACAAGGACTGAAAGAAGCAGAATTATATCCCCCCCAAAAAAACGCAAGATGCACAAATATAACTGAACCGAGCAACTGGTAAAGATTACATTACTTAGTTCTACACAGAATTATAGTTATGTAATTGGAGAATCCCATTTTTTAAATAAATAAAAAAATCCAAGGATTTAAGATATGGCAAAACAAGTAAATACTATTTGTGGCCTTAAAAAAGGTGATATTTAGAATGCATGAAAGGTTTTTCAAGGGAGCAGCTGCCTTTGTTTGTTGCAGCAAAAACAAAAAAATGTTATAAATGGCATCTTTCAGACTAACTAGCCTGATTAGGCATGAGATTTCATTCACGCAACCAATCTTCACCCACTATGCCAATAGGGATAGGTGGCCCATGCTCGAAAGCCAATTGTATCTAACTCTAGGGTTCAGTGCTCATCTTTGTTTATAGCCAAAGAGCCAGCGCTGCCTGCATCTGCAGATGTTTCCATGGTCATGTGGCAGGTATGACTAGACACCGGAGCACACAGAACACTGTTACCTTCCCTCCTAAGTGGTAGCTCTTTATCTACTTGCAATTTCTTGCTTTCGAACTGCTAGACTGACAAGACTTTGGAGAGAGACAGAAGCTCACTCCATTGCACAACACTCAGGTCTCAAACTGCTGACCTGCTGATCTTCTAATCATCGTCTTAACCACTAAGCCACCGCAGTCCCCTATAAAAGAACATATTAAATAAAACCAGTTTCTTAAGAGTTACCACTGGATTCCTTTGCTGTTTTAGAATACATAGCGTGAGCCACTTTTCAGTAATCCATAAATTTTTAAAAACTGAAAAAGACTTCCATAATCAACATTGACTTGATGCACCTGTAGTTCCATCCCATTACATTGCATCTCTAGGGTGGAGGGCAGAGGTTGCTCTCAACGGTTGTGAAGCATTGTATGTACGGTCAACTGCTCTTTATCCAAGCTGCCCATTTATCAACACCAGAGACCTCTAGGTATAGCTCCATTATTTTTATAGTTCTTTCAGGAAGATTGTAGAGTAGCACTGGAAACAAGGAAATGCAAGACGGATGGGTGATTCATGCGCCTCAGGAAATTAACCTTGGCTGAACTCGGCTGTTTTCAAAGAATTCTAGCTGCTTTCCTCACAACAGCCTGATAAAACAGGCTTGCATCATCACCCACAAGAAGCCTGACAAGTAACTTGAAGCAAAACACTGTTTATGCGGTGGCTCAGTGGTTAAGAAGCTCGCCTTGTTAGTTGGAAGGCCGACAAATTGGCAGTTCGAGACCTGGGTATTGCATGATGGATTGAGTGCCCGTCTCTGTCCCAGCTCTTAGGGTCATGAAAGGAGCCTCGTTTGGGTGTTCCCTGAGCCGAGTTTCTCCCACAAAAATCCTTTCAACCAGAATAATTTCTGACACTAAATTATTATTATTATTTCCAAACTAAACTCTACTTGTAAAATAGAAAGAATAATTTTGTTGTTCAGTCGCAGTCGATTCCGACTCTTTGCGACCCTATGGACCATTGCCCGCCAGACACCTCTGCCCTCCACCGCCCTCCTCAGCCCGCCCAGCTTTGTGCCCATTGCATCTACAATACCATCTAGCCATCTCATTCTTGGCTGCCCCCTTCTTCTTTTGCCCTCCACCTTTCCCAGCACATCAAGGCTTTCTCAAGAGAGTCCTCTCTTCTCATTTGATGTCCAAAGTACTTTAGCTTCATCTTTACTATTTGACCTTCCAAGGAGCAGTCAGGGTCGATTTCTTCTACAATAGACCTATTTGTTTTCCTCACTGTCCAGGGCACTCTCAAAACTCTCCTCCAATAATAATTAATTAAATTATTAAATTATTAATTAAATTATTAAAGTTTGTAAAATCAGTAACAGAACAAGGGGTAGAGATTGCTTTATTTCAGTACATATAGCATGCAAGAAGAGAAGGCAAATACAAAAATAAAAGAATCATAATACAATTTAATACTAACAATTTAATACTAATATGAGCTTTTGTTGATTATAATACATTTCCTCAGATTCAGAAGTATAATGTTTCAGCCATGAGTCTATATGTTCAGTGAACATGTTGCAGGGTGGCGATTAAGTAGAAAGTGAGACTGACAAACTAATTAAATTCTTACATGACAACATCTGTAGTCAAAATGATGATTAGATAAATATATTGGCAACAGTAAAGTCATTGACAACAGTGAGTTTTCTATAGGTTGGTGCACAACAGCTGTTTCTGAAGCACAAATACTTTTGTTTTGAGGAAGAAACTGATTATTCAGATTGAGGTTTGAAAGGAAGAACCATCTACAGTATTCCCGTGATGGCAAACCTTGGCACTCCAGTTGTTCTTGGATTCAATTCCCAGAAGCTCACTCTCTGTGAATCCACATGAATGGGCTTACTGCACATAGTAAACCCATTTGAGGCTGATGTTGCTGCAGCTGGGGAAGTTGGGCTGGGCACTATATGGGATGTGAGCTGTGCTTCATCCCTTGGGGATTTTGTTAATATTGATTACTTTTGATGCTTTGTACTTATGTATTATGTGCTGTATTGATATTGTGTTTTTCCCCTGAATTTCTTTGATGTAATTGAACTGTATTATTATGTGTCATTGTATTATTATATTGTATTTATTGTCCGCCATGTAAACCGCCCTGAGTTGGGTTGCACCCGAGTGGGCGGTATATAAGCGCGAAAATTAAATTAAATTAAATTAAATTTGTGTGGATTCACAGAGACTTGGGCTTCTGGGAACTGAAATCCAAGAACAGCTGGAATGCCAAGGTTTGCCATCACTGATCTGTTCTATCATGTGTTTGCCAGCGTGTTTCTGTTAAATTTACTCTTGTAAAAGAAGCCGCAGCAAATGACAGCTGGAATTTTACAATGACAGATGACAACATATAAGACCCTATTAGTTTTTCTCAGTTTGTGCAGATCTTGAGATATTGTGTTTTGGGGTGAAAAATGGAAGCAAGCCACTGGATCTGACCCAAAATCATGCACCCCAGTCCTGAATTCTGTTTCCATAGTGGACAACTGGATGCCTTTTTGGGGAGAATTCAAAAGAAGGGTATTAGTGTACCTACCTTCCTCAGTCATTTTACCAGACAGCTTAGATGTGTGGCGCACGAAGCCGCTTCTTTCATCCTGAGCTCACTTTTCAGTTCCAGCAGAGCCTTTCGGATTTCATTATTAGGAGAGGCAGAGAAAAGCATCTCCCTACTAAAGTTCTCAGCATCAAATCTTATACCTTATTACCTTAGATATACCTAAAGCAAAGGTGTGGGTGGCATGTCCGGAATGGGCTGCTGCACCCCTTGACCAAACCCCATGAAATTCAGCATACACGTACCTTGCACACATGAGCAGGTCACTGTTGGGGTCCCGAAGCCTGGGGGGATCATGCCCCCCAAATTGATCGTTTAGTCCTCAACCAATCACAAGGGCTGTCCAGGTCTGGGCCTTTGTGATGCCATGCCCTTTGTGCTGTCTTGCCCAGACCTGGTCAGTCCTTGGGAGTGGTCAGTCCTTGGGAGTGGTCAGCCAATGTGACATCACAGGGCACCGCCCCTTGGCCAGGCAGACCAGCTGGCAGGGCACAGCAGGAGTCCAGTGGACAGAGGTCAGCCCAGGAGAAGGAACACCCGAGCAACACAACCCCGGGAGGTAGGACAGCGCCCCCCCCAAACCCCACCCGGACAAAGCCAGGCACCCCTGCTATGTAATTCGAAACAACTATGATTCTAAACAACAGTGGTGACAATGTCCTCTAAAGGCATATAGAAAACTAGCAGAGGTTGCCAGGCGTTGCCAGGCTGTTTTAAATGGTGTTGGAAAGTTGTTGTTGTTGTTAATGTTTGTAAAGAAGAGGTTAGTCTATAATTGATTTTTTTTTAATTTTTATTTATACAAATTTTTTTTGATGGCCTGTTATAAACTGTGATGAGTTTTGTTTGGTGTTTTGGTTTTGTGGATGAAAAAAAGAATAAAGGATGATATACTTTTTCCCAAAAAAATATTTAACCCAGTATTTTTTAGTATGTATTTTTTAAATTGTTGTACAGTAGGTAATAATTTAAAAAATGTGAAAGTACATGTTTTCCACAATAAATGTTCTTAAACTGTGTATTGATGTTTTTGATTTTTGAGAAAAAATTCAGCACAGGATTTTTGAATAGTTTTTATTTTATTTTATTTTATTGACATCTGTTTTGATTTGTGTAAAATTGTGATTTTGTGTTATTTGTTTTTACTTGTTTTTACTCTTGGGGCCTTTTGTGTGTCTTTTTGAATTTTTTTTTACTATTGTGAGCAGCAAGTGGTGCTGGTAGGGGTTATCTTGTATTTTGACTGTTTTTTCTCTCGTGGCCTCTGGGTGGAGCTTCTTCCAGTAAGTAGTCTCTTTCTTTATTCATTTCTTTTCCAGTCATTGTGGTGTGAGGTCGTGTGGTGGTGAGTTGGCTGTTTGTCTTTATTTGGGGTGGTGGTGGTGGTTGGATTTTGTGGTGTTTGGCTGGGTGCTGGGTGTGTTTGGAAATGTTTGTTGTTGTTTACTTTGTATTGTTTTTTGGTGTTATTTTTGTTTGTTTTTGTGTATTTTTGAATGTTTTTTATTGTTTGTTTTTGTGTTTTTTGGTGTCCTACCGGGGGATCCCCTCTCTGCCGTCTCCCCTGGCTCTGGAAGGCTTGGGGGGGGGGACAGGCTCCTTTTGTCCCCCCAAACCTTCCAGACTCATGGGACCCAGGAGAGGGGATCGAATCCAGGCCACCTTCTGATATTAAAAGAGAAATCTCAATTGTGGTTTCCCCTTTAATATCAGGGGGGGTGATCCCCCTCTCCGCTGGCTTCCTTGGGTTTGGGAGGGTTGGGTTGAGAAAAGGGGTCTGTCTCCCCAACCCTTCCGGACCCAGGAGAGCCATCGGACTCCGTTTTTAAAGAGAAGTAACCGCTTGGTTTCTTCTCTTTAATATGGGGCATGTGTGTGTGTGGGGAGGGGAATCCCCTCTCTGCCAGGTCCCCTGGGGTCAGGAGGGTTGGGGAGACAGACTCCTTTGGTCCCCCCAACCCTCTCAACCCCAGGGGAGCCAGTAAAGAGGGGGAGCACAACACCCCCCCCACACACACACACACAGTGATATTAAAGGGGAAACTCCAATTAGGAGCTTCAGGCGCCCTTGGGGAGGGGGGCATTGGTTCCTGCGGCTTGGCGGACTTGCTCCCAGTGTTTTTGTTTTGTTTTAATTTGGGGGCGCTGGCTTCCTCAGCGTTCTGCGCGCTCATGGCGCGCAGGATGCTGGGGCTTGTAGTTATGGGTTTGTGCTTTGTGTTTGTGCTGCATTTTTTTAAAACGGTTTTATTTTGATTGGCTGCGGCGCGTTTCCGAACGTTCCTTGCGCCGCGCCGTGCGAGAGCCTCTCAGCCTGATTGGTTCTGGCGCGGCACAGCGCAAGGAATGTTGGAAAATGAAGTTGTTTCCCTTTTTTCGCGTGTTGCCCCACTGCCTGTTTTCTCAATCCTTTGTTGACCTGCGGACCCAGATCGGCCGTGTGCACGAAGGGTGAGTGCAGGCAAGTAGGGCGAGGCATAGCAACCTATAGCAAGTTCCAACGGTTAACCCTTGGTTTTATAGGTTAAGATAATACTAGTGAAAGTCCACAAATTTGAAAATCAAACAGGTTTCATCGAATTTCCTTTTTTAAAAAAAATGTATGGACAGCTCTTCATTGCAATTAGCATCTGGTGGCAAAGAGAAGTGGTTAAACTGCTGTAATGCAGTCCTGATGGGACTTCAGGTTGACTCAGCCCCCCTTTGAGGTCGATAAAATGAGTACTCAGCATGTTGGGAACAAAATGCTAATTAACTAGTAAACTAAGCACAATAGGGCAGTATATAAGTGTAATTGCTTTTGCTAATTAACTCTCCAGGTTTGAAGCTATGTCCCTTCAATAGACCACTATTCTAACATCCTTTGAGGAAGGAAAATTGTATGGGACTTTATCTCAGAACTTGAGAAAAGTGGCTTGCTTGCTTGCTTGCTTGCTTGCTTGATTGATTTTATACCACCCACCTGGATATTTCCCACTCTGGGTGGTGTAATGAGACAGCAAAGGGCTTTACAGATTAGTACCAGCCCTTTGGACTGCCTCCAGATGGTAACTCAAAGGCAGAGCAGCTGCCTACCACAGTGGGACAGGTTAAATATGATCCTCTCTGCTCACACCTGCTAGGAGGCAAAGAGCAGGACTCTAAACCAGCCATTGAAATACTAAAACTGTTTTTAAAGGTTGCCCCATGCAAAGTATATTACGCTGGCTAGTCCTATGGGCTCAGGGGAAGTACCGTGTTTCCCCGAAAATAAGAGTCTTATATTTATTTTTTCTCAAGAAGACACACTATGGCTTATTTTCAGGGGATGTCTTATTTTTATTATGTTCTTCTAAAACATCATCATAATTCTTCAAACCCAGAAGTCCATCCTTTGCACATGCGCAGAACCCCTCTGCGCATGCGCAGAACCCTTTGCGCATGCGCAGAGCACATGCTATGTCTTATTTTCAGGGTATGGCTTATATCACGCAAATGCTTAGAAATCCTGCTACGGCTTTTTTATGGGTATGTATTATTTTCAGGGAAACATGGTACTGTATTGGAAAACACTCCTCAAAACTAGATAAAAACTGTAGGCAGAAGAAGTACGGAAGTGGTAGTGCTCCGTATAGATGCCATAATTCTGCTTCTGTTGCACAGCCAAACCTCCACACATGGTGTGACCAAGTATGATCTCAGGGCACAACTGTACAACTGTGAGGATGCAACTCAAGGTTCCACCTGTGGAAGCTACACAACAGCCAAGGAGGGTGTAATCCCCCATTGCATCATGCAAATGGTCGTGCTGGTGATGTACAACTGTTTACATAATTGCATGGCACAATCCATTTTTGCTGAGGATAACTCCCAGCACATTTACACCGTGCATTTTGGTGTCTAGTCATGCCTGCCACATGTCCATGGAAACATCTGCAGACATAAACAGCATTGGCTCTCTGGCTATAAACAGAGATGAGCACCGAACCCTAGAGTCAGATACAACTGGCTTTCGAGCAAGGGTCACCTTTATCACCTTTATATTATGCTGGCCTGAACAGGATACTAGCCATTCGTTCGCAACAGAATAAAGCATCTGCAAAAGATGTCAACTGTAATCTTCTGAAAGGAAACCCAAAGGGAACCCGATTTTCAATGAATTAGGTATACACCGTACAGTATTTGGGAAGTAGGGGGTTGAAATTCTGATGTTAATCTCTTAATGCCATGTTATTGTGTCTTGTTGTCTCACCGATGGTTCTTCATTCCTACTCACAATGCTAGAACCCCCACCAAGCACATAAGCTCAGATATCCTATCCTTACAGTCACTCAACTCTTAACTCTTCAGCTCAAACCCCACAGCACAATTTCCATACTTAAATTATTGGCCTCTTCAAAATCAGATTTTTGCTGTCTAAGTAAAGTGTGAAGATGTCCATCACAGCAGTATGAAATATGTCAACTTGCCAATCTCTTTTAAACACACACACGCACACACGCACGCACGCACGCACACACGCACACACACAAAGGCATCAATATCATACATTTATCTGAAAGGGTCAGTTAGGCTTTATTTATACTTAAAAACTGCCAATTTATTCTTAAATTTGCCAACTGACTGATTCACTCAGGAATTATGGCTGTTAAAGAGCAAGTAGACTATATTTTTCCATAATATAGAAAGTTTCCTTCCAAGGTAGGGTAAAGGTAAAGGTTTCCCTTGCTTGAAAGCCAGTCGTATCCGACTCTAGGGGGTTGAGTGCTCATCTCTGTTTCAAAGCCGAAGAGCCAGCGGTCTGCTTCTGCAGATGTTTCTGTAGTCATGTGGCAGGCATGACTAGACAGGCATGACTAGTGCACGGAATGCTGTTATCTTCCCACCGAAGTAGTCCCTATTTATCTACTTGCAATTTCTTGCTTTTGAACTGCTAGGTTGGCAGGAGCTGGGGCAAAGAAGGGAGCTCATTCCGTCCTGCAGTACTCAGGAATCGAACTGCTGGCCTTCTGCCTCCCAGTC
Organism: Bradypodion pumilum; assembly: GCA_035047305.1. Lineage (NCBI taxonomy): Eukaryota > Metazoa > Chordata > Lepidosauria > Squamata > Chamaeleonidae > Bradypodion > Bradypodion pumilum. Next base: position 3,119,316 of record JAWDJD010000003.1, read on the forward strand.
AGCGTCTTAGCCACTTGAGCCACTGCAGTACAGAAGTCTAAAATAGCTGCCAGTCAGAGCTCTGATGGAGAACAAGAAGTGCGATAAAGAAGGTCTTATGCTACTATCATTGTGTATAACAGGGGGAAAAGGAGAAAGGGGAGGGGGCGGTTGTTAAGTCTTATCACACTCTTCTGGTTAATACAAGTTTTTAATTGCCATGTAGATTTTTAGTGGATAATCCTGACCAGACTTGTCATTTGACTCTGTCTTTGTATCCAGCAGCATAACCTCAAAGCCTCAATAGGACTAATCTTTTTAACACAGTGCCCTTGATTTACTGGCTCAGGCATATTCACCCAATTATCCACAAACCTACAAGCTTTAAGATTCAATGTACAGTACTGCAAATTAGGCTCACCTTCCCCCAATCATAGCTCATTAAATATGAGGGGAAAAGTGTTAGCCAACAGGAACTGCAAAGAGAGTGGTTTTAGAATCATAAAATAATTGAGTTGGGAGAGGTCTATGAGTCCATCCAATCCAACCCCATATCAATGCAGGAATCCAAATCAAAGCAAATCTGGCAGATAGTTGCTTTCCAATTTTTTTCTTGAATGCCTCCAGTGTTGCATCACGTCCTGAGGTCATTGGTACAGTGTTTTTATATATAAAAAGGTTATAGCAAAAAAAAAATCTGTATGACATGCTTGTAAATGTTGTAACCTATTACCCTGTGAGAGAAGAGGACGAGAAATCATTCTTTTCTGCTCACAAGATTGTTCTGTGTGATTTTACCACCCCGCTCCCCAAAATCTCATAGGATTTCTTCGAAATTTCATGGTCATTTTTTAAAGGAAGAAATGTCATGATGCACAGGGTTATTACAATTCCTGCAAAGGACAACATCTTTCCTGCTCAGGACAGACATGAGAAAGGCAGAAGTAACACAAAGCTGCAAAGAAATTTTGCAATCCTATACAGAATGGCATTTTTCCTGCGCTGAATTCACCAGAAAGCACATTAAGTTGTACAGAACTTGGAAATTTCCTGTAAAAGGTGGGAAAAAATTAAATTAAAAATAAAATAAAGTAATGGGGGGAAATAAAATATTGTACAAAAATGAATTATTTATGTACTGCCCAACCTACTGTGAATGCTACTGTGAGCAGTCTTACAATATAGTGAGAATTCTTTCTGATATCGATGGCAGATCAACACAGAGTTCTGGCACAACAAGACTCTGAAAATCTCCTAGAATGAAAACTTCTATTCATCACATCCCTGTGTTTTAAGTATTACAGTGGGATACATCCCCATGTAATAATTTTCTTGCTGCTGAATTATGACAGCAATCAAGCATTTCCAAAGAGTATTTCATATGTTGAAGGATATTCAACCCCGCTCTTTTGAAACTACAGTGGTACCTCACTTAAGAGCATAATGCGTTCCACGGGATGGCTCTTTAAGCGAGTTTGCTCTTTAAGCGAAACTCCATTGTAAGTGACCAATTGTAAAACCAGATTGTGAACCCCGATTTAGTTGCTAAACGAGTTTTTGGTTGGTTTTAGTTGTTAAGCAAGGCGACCATTCAGAGAAAATTCTGCTCTTTAAACGAGTTAGTCTCTAAGCGAGGCTTCTCCTGCATAGGGATTATAGCTATAAACTGTGATTAACAATATATATAGGTCAGCCCTAAAAACCAGCATACTGTATCTGGACATCTCACAGTATCTGAATACTGTTTAATACTGTTGGTAAGTTTTTAGGAGGGATTGGCAAGGAAACTTCAAACCCTGTATCTTGGTTGTCAAGCATCAAGACAGAACCTGATTTGCATTTGGGGAATCAAATGCCAAGAAGCAAACATTTATTGAAGATTTATTGATCTACCTGCCATACAAAATCGTCATCATTTTAACTATCAAACAGCCACGAATCTCTGATCTCAGTTGCAATTTAATTACTGGTAAATTGAATTCAGCTGGAAGCAACAAGCTGCTTTTCCTTCTATCGATATGGTTTTTCTATTATCCCAAGATTAACACTAGTTCAAAAATATTCTTCCAGATACAGTATGCAGGATAGAAGTTAATTTAATAATAAATCAGAGACATCAAAACCCTGAGCTTTTCTGCTCTCACATCTATGAAAAGATGTCATTAGACTCCACGTATCTAGTGTGTCTGAATGGTATTTATCCATTACCATATAGCACAACTAAAGCAGCCTGTAAGAACCGCTCACAAATCAATGGGATTCATGCACCACTGTTGGAAAATATGTGTCTCAATGGAAATATTCCGTAGTCTTTCCCCATACACTGTATTTGATTTCCAACTTAACAGAATGCCAAGAGTCATCTATTCCCAAGAGGCCCTTGTTCCCAGCTCAAGTTCATCTCCATGAAAGCAACAGTGGTGTGAATTCCACATGATTTTTGCCTGAATGACAGAACAACAGAAAATGGACCCAGCATCAAATAAAAACCAGTCTAAAAATGTCAGGACAGTAGCTGAACTTTGTGATTTATTTGAAAGTTTGGCAAGCAACAAAGGACAAGAAAGCAACTTGACCTGTCTGAGCTATACATAGAAAATATATATATTTTCTAAATAAAGTTCTAAATTGTGGCTAAAAATCTAAACAAATCCAACCTCTCCAATCTCTCCTGGCCTACCTCTAGATATATATAGATAGCTATACACATTTTATTTACATAACTTCGGTTAATTCTAGAGCAAGACTAGACCAAATAAAAACACATATAATTTTTACTGTTGACATACAACATTTTGAAATGCAATCCTAACATTTATTTATCTATTTACAGCCTTCATTGATCGCTTTGAGCGCAACAGGACTTTGTTGTTGTTGTTCAGTCGCAAAGTCGAGTCCAACCCTTTGCAACCCATGGACCATTCCACTATCTTCCACCATCCTCCATAGCCCACTTAGCTCTACGCCCATTGGGTCAGCAATGCTATCTAGCCACCTCATCCTCTGCCACACCCTTCTCCTTTTGCCTTTGCTCTTTCCCAGCATCAGGGCCTTCTCGAGTGAGTCCTCTCTTCTCATTTGGTGTCCAAAGTACTTTAGCTTCATCTTCAATATTTGTCCTTCCAAGGAGCATTCAGGGTTGAGTTCCTTCACGATCGACTTATTTGTTCTCCTTGCTGTCCAGGGAACTCTCAAAATTGTCCTCCAGCACCACATCTCAAAGGCATCTATTCCTCTGCGGTCAGCCTTCCTTATGGTGCAGCTCTCGCAACCATACATGACTACTGGGAATACCACTGCTTTGACTATGCGGACTTTTGTTGGCAGGGTCGTCTCTCTACTTTTTATTATGTTCCCTAGGTTTCTCTCAAAGGGGTTAAATCCTGAAAATATCAATTTGGAATGGAGTTAAGAAAGAGCACATGAACCAACCCAACATCAGGAATAAGTTCCATTGATGGGGAGGGATCAGACCTGCCCAACCGCTCCCCAGGTACTCACAGAGAGCTCTGGGGTGTAGATCTACTGTCCGTGTTACCTCTATAAGCAGCAAGTGACTAAAGAGGCTCTCCTAGTGGCTGTGGTTTTGCCGGATCCATCACCGGAGAAGGACCATCATCCACACCAGCTTTGAGCCAGCAGAAAAAAATTGTGAGGCCAAGCAGAAGGAAGAATAGTGTCTCTGCTGCCTGTCTTACTTTATTTTATGAATTTTGTTCATTTATTTATCTATGTGGTAACTTTCCCACAGAACCAGGACTCAAGGCAGGTTATACGTTACAGCATATGTACAGGCGCATTTTACTTCTGCTTTCAGGAGCGACGAGGGTGGCGTAGGCTGGATGAATTGGTGTTGGGGGCCGGATCCAGCCCACGGGCCATAATTTGGGCACCTCTGCTTTAAGCGGAGAAAATGTCAGGCTAAAATCTATCTCATCCTATTGCAAAACATATCAGTTGCAAAACAGATTGCAAGGTGCATTTTACTTCCATTTCCAATGGGAGGAGCAACGTGACCACCCCGTGGGCCAAAATTTTTGGGCACCCCTGCGTTAGAGTATAACTAAGAACAGTAGCAAGCATTAAAGCAAAATTAAACATGATCTTAAGGCAGCACTCTGGATGGGGCAGATGATCAAACCCTGCCCAGCTGAATGCTCTCTCTTGTGAATCCTACACAGGAAAGATGCCACCCTGCAAAGAGACTGCAAGAATCCTGTGCAGTGTGGGATTTCTTCCATCCTTTCATGCCTGCCACATGTCCACAGAAACATTTGCAGACACAGACAGTGCTGGCTCTTTGACTATAAACAGAGATGAGCACTGAACCCTAGAGTCAGATACGACTGACTATCGAGCAAGGGAAACCTAGATTTTTTTATTTCTTCTAAAAATAACCACCTCAAAACATTCTGAGACATCTTTTCAGATTTCATTCCAGATTTGTATCTTACAAGACAAATTTCTATGCAAGGTGAAAAGAGTGTTTTGTTTCCCACTCATTTCCTCTCCCAGAGCAAGCAGCAGTCAGCATCACATCCTAGCTCACATGCAGACAATGTTTTCGATTTCTTATCCTTACTGATACAATTGGTAGCATACATTATTAATCACTAGCTACATCCCACGCCAGAAGGAACTGCTGCCTAAAATAGCTCACACACCAATCTGCAGCAACAGCAGACTACTCAGATGATAAAGTACAGTATTGATGCTTACTCATGGTAGAACCTGGGTGGAATTAAATTTAATTTTGCATGAGAAGGGATCAGGTGTTGCACTGGCAGGTTCAACAAGAATGAAAAAAGAATCCATGTCATCTTCCCTCTACATCACCAGCCAACAACACTCAGTTCTGCAAATTATAGCATGCAAAGACCACAATTGGTGTCATTAGATATTAAACAATGCAAAGAATATTTCTTCTCCCTATCAAGATGCACTGCTTGGAAAAGCACCTTTCTTTCTCACAGGCATGTCCACAATTTCTATTATCCCAACTATTTAAGCAAAATACATTAATATGACTTTACAAAACAGATGAAATGTTCTCTCCTCATCAAGTCAGTCTATCACTATTGTCATGTTCCCATAAGATCTTCAGGGCTTATTTAAAAGACATTAAGCTGTCTTCCCTTACTTAATCCACCTGCTCAGAGGAAAGTTTTTTTAAGTATTTGCCCCCTGGGTTTGCCTTTGTGCAATGTTTACTATTGATTTTATGTCATTTGGATTGTTCTATTTAATGTTATTGTTTTGTGGGTGGTCTATTTCACTATTGTAAGCCACAAATTGGGGTAGATATAAGATAGATAGATGGACAGACAGACAGACCAACAAAATAAAAACTGTGTTACAAAGAATTGTCCCAATGACCACCAGTTCCACAAACAGCTCCGGTACATTTCCAATCGGTGTCTTTCAGGAAACTCTTGCTATGGTTCACTTCACAATACTCACTAGTAAGACTTCCTATGACATCACCAAGAAAGGAGTGGGAGCAAGGAAAGGTCTGGGAGAAAATACCAGAGATCTGGCCTCACTAGCCAAAGCACACAAACATTACCAATAAATAAGCAGAAAAACAAAAATGATGCTGATCTACAGCTACTTCCTTGTGAAAACAAATCATGCAAGGAACAAAAACAAACAGTACGACCAAGATGGCAAAAGGGAAGTTTAGAAAAAAAAACGAGAGAGAAATGGTGAGTTGCAAATAGTGTGGAGCAAGATCTACATTTCCCCAAAAAATGGGTATTATCAAAAGAATGTTATGAGCAGCTTAGGGCAAAAAAGCTCTCCCTAGATTGGAAGCGAGTAGAGTTTACTGAAATCAAAAGAGCTGAGCTGCTCTTTGCTGCAACTACGCATTTGGAAACAGGAAAATGCTAAACATCTAGCTCCCTGAATCCCTTTCATCAAGCACCACTATACGGCAGTCTCAGGATAGCAATACATGGTGTTGAAACACAGAGGAAGAGGCATATGGGCTGAGTTCTCCTCCTCCTCCAAAGCTACCGCAGGAAACCTGGCTATGCGGAGTCAAGAAAAAGGTGTCACTCCAATTCCAAAAGACAAGTCTTGGAGCATTCCCAAAAAAAAAAAAAACTGTTTTATTTAAGAGAATGGATATGTAACGGTCAGTTCAATGGGCACCAGTGCAAACTCTTCATGAGACCGTGTGTAAAAGTGACTGTAGACTATTAGGTGGCAGAGGAGCTATGGCCATGGGAAGGGAGAAAAGATGCACACATGTTCAAATAGTTATGTACATCTGCAGGCAGATGTTCCCTGTTCTGGGCATGTTTAGCATCCTTCTGAACATTTCCTCCTTCTGCAGAGAAGAGAAACCCCAATTTTTTCCCCCCTCAGCCTGTTTTCTCCCTCCCTCCCTCCCCTATTTTCGCAGCAGAGGCGTCAGTCATGGGTTTGGGCATTTGGGTCTCACCATTTTCGGACCCTGGCAACGCCTTCCTCGGAAGATTTTTGCCAGTGCCTCTAACCCAAATCATCATCCTCTTCCCTGCCCTCATCCCTTGCCAGCTCTCAACCTTGGGGGGGCTGCAAGAGAATTGCAAGTGGGAGGGGAGAGGGGGACGGAGGCTTGGTGCAAGGAAACGTGTGCGTGGGTGTGCGTGGGTGGGTGGGTGTGAAAGAGAGAGAGAGAGAGAGATGGCCTCTCCCCCTTCTCCCTTCTCCAGACGGGTTTATTATTACCCACCTTGTCCCAGGCCAGCCACTGCCGGATCGCCTGGTCCAGCTCCGCGTCCCCCGTGCTGCAGGGGATGAGCAGGTTGGAGTTGACGTCCCCGACGACCTCTCGGCTGTCTCCCATGGCGGCGGCTCGACCTGACGGGTGGATGCCCACCGCTCACACCCGACTGGCGTGGCGCGCAAAGGGGGAGTGAATGCGCAGGGAAAGGGGAGGAAGAGCGAGGAGAGGAGGAAGGAGGGCTGCTCACAAGCGCGTGCAAGGGCGCCCCTCCCCCCTCCACCCAAACCTGGGAGGGAGGATGATGAGGATGATGCTCTCCCCTCAGGGCTCCTCACCCCCCCCCTCCCCAAGAGAAAGGGGGGGTTCTCAGTGCCCACACTGCAGGGCTGTTGTTGAGGGGGGGGTCGCCTCAGACCTGACAAGATTAGACCACCAGGAAGGTGGAAGCCAATTAATTAATTAATTAACGAGAAGCGTCCCTCACCCCCCCCCCACCGAGGAAGGTGTATCTCCCCTTTCTCTCCCCCCTCCCCCATTTTCAACCGTTCCCCTCACAGACACACAAAGACACACACAAACACCTTTTTAGGTTCTACTCCCAGTCCCACAAGACCCCGCGCCGCCTCCTTTCTCCCCCCCCCCACCTCCACCCCCCCCCACCTCCACCCCCCCCCAGCACAGAATCAGCCACGCCCACCCGCCGCTCAGGGAAACAACGGTCTTCAACCGCCAGTGAAAGCCACGCCCACGCCGGCCCAGCGGCCACGCCCCTCTCCGCTCGCACGCGCCCGCCTGACGGCGCGAGGCAGGCCCCGCCCAACCCGTTCGCTCATTTGCCCGCCCGAAAAGGAATAAGGGGGGGGGGAGACCTGGCTCCGCCTCCCGCGCGCGGCCAGGCGGACACGCCCCCCTCCTCAAGGAGGGCGGGGAGGCTGCGCGCGCAAAGCGTGGCTTTCCCTTCTTCTTCTCCTCCTCCTACCTCCTTCTCCCAGAGTCTGCCGCGGAAGCCTCTGGGAAATGTAGTTTTAAGTGGCCTCCGCGCCTCTATTTGGTTTGCGTCGTTTCAGAGGGAAAGGACTCAACTTCCCAAAAGGCATCTGGGGAGAGAATTTCCCCCCCCCATCGCATTGCTAAAAAGCTAGTAAAGGTAAAGGTTTCCAGTCTTGCTCGAAGCCAGTCGTATCCGACTCTAGGGTTCAGTGCTCATCTCTGTTTCAAAGCCGAAGAAGAGCCAGCGCTGTCTGCTTCTGCAGATGTTTCCGTGGTCATGTGGCAGGCATGACTGCTAGACACCAGAGCGCACGGAACGCTGTTTACCTTGCCCACCGAAGTGGTCCCTATTGATCTACTTGCAATTTCTTGCTTTCGAACAGCTAGGTTGGCAGGAGTTGGAACAAAGAAAAGACGGGAGCTAGAATTCTTTTTCGGTGCCTTTTGCATTCCTTCAGTTCGAAAGCAAGAAATTGCAAGATAGATAAATAGGGACCACTTCGGTGGGAAGGTAACAGCGTTCCGTGCGCTCCGGTGTTGTTGTGTTCTAATAATGTAACCTTCCACATGTGATATCAATGTATCCGAACCAATGTAACCTTGACTATGAGTAACAATGTAACCTTCAGCTGTATCACATAAACCCTGTAATAGGACGCGAGCTAATGACCACCAGCTGGCAGCAGCGAGCGTCCAAGCTCTCTTGGTTCAAACCCATCAAAGACCGCAGCGCGGGAAGTTTCCCGCCGCTACCTACACCTGGACAAGAAGGGCGTGACCAGCCATGACGTCACGCGGACCAGTAGCCAACGGGCTACCGTGGAGCCACATTCAAATATGTTACTACCATATATATAGAGCTGTTCGTCCGCCATTACCTCATGTTCCCTCTGTCCACCATGCAATAAACCTGAGTTAACCCAGCCTTTGGCTGTGCCTTGTGTCTTGACTCTCATACACTAAATTGGCGACGAAGGTGGGATGATGGATCCCCACGGAGCCAGGACACAGAGCGGGTTCAACATCACCAAACCGCAAGACTGGGAGCTTTTTGAGATGGACTTCCAGGCGGCACTGGTGGAGCTCAAAGTCAAAGAAGACGACGAGGAAAGGAAGAGGGCCATCCTCACCCGCATGCTTGGGATGGAAACCAAGCGGACGCTGGTGGGCATCCTTGCACCGAAGAAGATGAGCGATTTCAAAGCCGGTGACATCATGAAAATGCTGCGTGAGCGTTTCCGACCCTCGAGGGCAATGTTTCCCGCTCGGAGTGCGTTTTGGAGGCGAGTTCAAGCGCCGGACGAGTCGGTAGAAGCCTTCGTAACGGCTATGAGGGTAGCCGCCGCCCCCTGCAAATGGGACCACATCCTAGAGATGGCCCTCAGGGACGGAGTGCTGTGTGGCCTGAAGGACAAGGAAGTACAGCGCAGCTTGATGAACAGGGAGCCACCACCCACACTGGAAGAGGTTGTAGAGGCCGCGGAAGCCGCGGAGTCCACGAATGCTGGAGTAGACGAGATGCACAAGTGGCGTGAGTGGCGTCCGAGGGCCGGCAAAGCGGAAAACTCGTCGCACGGGAAGTCCGGTCAGTCGGTGCATGCAACCCGACCGACCTCGAAATCGTCTTCAGAAAGCAGCGAGCCCGACTCATATCCTTTTGATACTCCAGTTCTATCCGAGCCCGGGGGGAGGGAGAAGGAGTGTGCGGCCGCCGCTGCCGCTTCCCTCGAATCCGATCTTGATTTTGATTTTGCTAGCCGGGGGGGTTTTTTTGAGTGTTCCCCCACCCATCCAAGCGAGAAGAGGGGTTTTTCGTTAGCCCCCAGTGCCCCCGGTTATTCCCAAACAAAGCACACACCTCCCTACAAAGCCGCAGAGCCGCGGCAAACCACTAACAAGTCATCCTCTCCGATTGCAGGGCAGGAAGCCAGGGAGCAAGGAGGAGGGAGTGAAGCCGGGGCAGGGCAGCCCGCGCCGAGACCCCAGCGTGTTCGAAATAAGCCATCTTGGCTGAGAGACTTCGTCTCATCCTAGGGGGGAGGAGTGTTGTGTTCTAATAATGTAACCTTCCACATGTGATATCAATGTATCCGAACCAATGTAACCTTGACTATGAGTAACAATGTAACCTTCAGCTGTATCACATAAACCCTGTAATAGGACGCGAGCTAATGACCACCAGCTGGCAGCAGCGAGCGTCCAAGCTCTCTTGGTTCAAACCCATCAAAGACCGCAGCGCGGGAAGTTTCCTGCCGCTACCTACACCTGGACAAGAAGGGCGTGACCAGCCATGACGTCACGCGGACCAGTAGCCAACGGGCTACCGTGGAGCCACATTCAAATACGTTACTACCATATATATAGAGCTGTTCGTCCGCCATTACCTCATGTTCCCTCTGCCCACCATGCAATAAACCTGAGTTAACCCAGCCTTTGGCTGTGCCTTGTGTCTTGACTCTCATACACTAAAGGTGTCTAGTCATGCCTGCCACATGACCACGGACACGGAAACGTCTGCAGAAGCAGACAGCGCTGGCTCTTCGGCTTTGAAACAGATGAGCACTGAACCCTAGAGTCCGATACGACTGGCTTTCGAGCAAGGGAAACCTTACTCTCCATCTGGGATATATTTCCCACTCTGGGCGGTGTACAAACAATTAAATAAACAGCAGGAACATAATGCAGTACAACAAACTGTAGCAATTTGCCCATTATCTGCAACAAAACAAAATAAATTGCAGAGAAATATAGATATTTTTATTATTTTTAATTCAAAGATATTTATTATTTTTAATTCAAAGATACAGTATCTTCATACCCATTCAGCAAGGTTAATTAAGACTGGGGATTGGGCGTCATGGGGATGGGATTTTAAATATATTTTTAGAATATGGTCCAAGGAGTCGCCAGGTCGGGGGTGAAAATCAGTCGGCCAACCTTGAAGCCAAGGCTGCAAAGAAAATATAAGGTTTCCAGGCTTTCTGTAAGGAATGGAAGATGTACAGTATATGTCAATGGACCGCTCAGCAATTACGGATCTCTGCAGCTCTTTATGGCAATAAAGCACTTTTATTACTCTCTGGGGCTGCTGTGAAGGTTCTTAAATTAATGAAAATCCTCTTCTGCCTGCTTTCTTTGTTCGTTTCCCTTGAAGTACCACCATAATCCATTAGTAAACTGTTTGGAACAATTGGCTTCTCTTCCCAACTGTACATTTGAAATGCACAGTACAGTATCTGTTTATATGACATAAAGTTGCTTCCTAATTGCAGGAATTAATAACTGGACCAACAATAGCCATTACAATAGCAGCAATCACGCTTATATAGTGTACTCTCTGGGCTGTTGACTAGTTAATTAGTATTTTGCCCCCTACATGCTGGGTGGGTACTCATTTTACCGACCTCGGTTGGGAGGATGGAAGAGGCTGAGTCGACCTGGAATCCCATCAGGACCAAACCCACAACGTTTTTGCTGCAGTACAGCAGGTGGACTGCAGGGGCTAAAGTGATTAAGACGCTGACAGGGAGGCGGAAGGTCAGCAGTTCAAAACCCGAGTACTGCATGACGGAATGAGCACCCGTCTCTGTCCCAGCTCCTGCCAACCTAGCAGTTTGAAAGCAAGAAATTGCAAGTAGATAAATAGGGTACTACTAGTGTTTAGGAGGGCTTACTGTTCTGTAATAACAAATTGTGCAAACCCATTAAGATTTGAGATAGATAAGCTGTGCATGATAGAGCATGAAAAGCTGTGGGTGTGTTAAAAGCAGTTGCCCCAACATTGTGGATTTGTTTCATTATGAAATGTAATTAGTTCAGCTCCATCTTTTAACCGCCTTCCAAAAACAACTAAAAACATATTTTCTTCATCAAGTGTTTCCACTTGGAATAGCAGAGATAATTTGTTTTTTTTACATGAATCACTAAGCCTATTTGATGGGAATCATTAAGTTATTAAGGCTATTTGAATCAACAGTTGCCCTCTGGGTGGGTATGTTTAATTACTTATTTTTAATCTGTCTAATTGTTCTATTGCTATGTTTTTATGTGTACAAATTAGTTGATTGTTATGCTATTTCTGTATATTTTTGGTTGTTTTATGCCAGGAGTGCCCAAACATTTCAGGCTGCGGGCCAGTCACATGGTTCAGCGGGCCGGTCACATGGTTCCTCCCACCGGAAGTGGAAGTAAAACGTGCCTTGCAATCTGTTTTGCAACAGGAAGGGATAGATTTTAGGCTGCCATTTTCTCTGCTTAAACCAGGAGTGGCCAAACTATAGCCTGTGGGCCAGATCTGGCCCCTGACACCAATTCATCCAGCCCATGCCACCCTCATCGCTCCATGGAAGCGGAAGTAAAATGCACCTGTACATGCTCTGCTTCCGGGAGCGATGAGGGTAGCGTGGGCCAGATGAAGTGGTTTCGGGGGCCATGGGCCATTTTTTTGGGCACCCCTGTTTATGCAATGTTGTGAGTAGGGCTTCTGGTAAGGCTGTCCTTGTAGATAAGCTGCAGCCAACAGCTGAAACCTGATAAATTGTACATGTTTTTTAAAAAAATCCCATCACCCTTTAAAAGCATTTTTTCAGATGTTTCCCTTTATAGCAAAGTAATGGCGCAAGAAACCCCAGGATCAGAAAGCTGAAAATAAGGTCTCGCCTGGATAAATAGGTCTGCTGTGTCACCTTTGATACTCAGAGGTGAGGATCTGATGTAAAACCATGTTCTTCTGCTTTCAATCAAACCCTGGACTGCCAAAATAAAGCCACTTTCTTGGCTTTGTCATTGGTCAAACATAAGTCCTCATCAGTGCATGATTCTGGCAGTAATTGGCAGACCAGCAAATGAGCCGGATTCTGTATCTCTCTACATTCACACATCGTGTTGTTGTCCACCAGTAGCTCCCACTTGAGCATGCTGGTCTTGTGTCTAGGAGCTCCAACTGTCAGCCTATTCAGGGTCCTTCAAGTTAAGTTCCTCAGCTATATCCTCCTCAAATGTTGTTCCTTTTCCTGTGAGCTCCTTCCTCCAACTTCTATCTTGGGTCATACCCTCAAGAATGTTTGCTCTTGCCATAAAGCTCTTCCTGGATCTGAGTTGGGAGACTTTAGAGGATGTCGAGGGTCCTTCTCTTGCTTACTTCTCTCCATGTACACTGCTACTTCTCTCCTTATCTTTGATGGAGCGATACCAACAAGGGTATTTTGGTGTTTGAGAACCAAGACAATTGAAACAGCCGAAAGCTTGGCTTAACACATCTTTATTGCATGATGGACAGGGGGAACATGTGGTAATGGCGGACGAACAGCTCAATATATACAGTGGCTATACATTTGAATGTGGCTCCTCGATAGCCCATTAGCTACTGTCTGCGTGACATCACTCTCCGTCACGCCCTTCTTGTCCAGGTGAGGTAGTGGCGGGAATCTTCCCGCGGCTGTAGGTATTTGGGGAATTGGAACCATGTGAGCAAGGCGCTCGCTATTGCCCCTAGTGGTCACTAGCTCGCGTCCTCATACGGAAGGTTACAGTGTTACAGCTGGTGATTGTTATATCCACTCATTCGAGTGTTACATTACTTAAAGGCACAATACTCCAAACACAACATCCCTCCCCCCTAGGATGAGACGAAGTCTCTCATCCAATATGGTTTATTGCAAGAACGTTTGGGGCGCAAGGCTTGTCCCGGGGGCGCTATCACTTCTGTGTTCCCTGGTCTCTTGTCCTGCAATGGGAGAGGGAGACTCGTTAGCGACTCGCCGAGGTTCTGCGGTTTTCGGGGTAGGGGTAAACTCCATTGTGGGAAAACCGGGGGCATTGGGGGCTAACGAAAAAACCCGCTTCTCGCTTGGACGGGTGGGGGACCACTCCGAACCCCCCCCCCCGGTTTTGTAACTCAAAATCAAAATCATCTTCTGGGATATCTGTGGGGGCATCCTGCAGGATATCTGTGGGGACAAACTTATTCCCTTCCCCCCTTGGTGGGGACCACTGGCCCCCCTCTCCTCCCCCTTGGGCTGAACGGGTGGGGGAGAACCCTAACGCTGAATCCTGTTTCGCGCTTTCCACGCTCTGGTTTCCGGGAACCCGGCGTCGGAGTTGGTCCGCGTGCCGCCTCCAGAGTAGACCTGTGCTGGTCTCTACGCAGTACGACACAGGTCCCGTTTGCCCAATGACTACCCCCGGAACCCAGGCTGGCCCTGCGCTAGCGTAGTTTCTGCAATGGACCGGGGCTCCTATTTCGAAACTCTTCGTGCCCGCTATCTCGATGTTCCTCCCAGTGTCTTCTCCTCTTGTAGGGTCTAACCTGGTCAGTACCGTAGTCAGCTTTCTGCGCATTAGGAGCTCTGTGGGCGAATAGCCTGACGCTAGGGGGGTCACCCTATACCCCAGCAAAAATTGGCATAACTGCAGGTTCAAGTCCCCGCGACCCATGCGCCTCAGCGCGTCTTTGGTGGTACGCACGAGGCATTCTACCTGGCCATTCGTCGCCGGGTGAAAAGGCGCGGAGGTGATGTGCCGGATGGCGTTAATGTCAATGAATGCCCTGAATTCGGCGGATGTGAAGCAACTTGCGTTATCGCTCACAAGTGTATCGGGTATGCCGAACGAACTGAACACCTTGCGCAATTGTTTAATGGTTGCGGCTGAGGAGGTGTTTGCAACTGGGATAACCTCTAACCACTTGGAATAAGCATCCACTATAAGGAGAAAAAGCGATCCTCTAAAAGGGCCCGCGAAATCAATGTGCACGCGGGACCACGGCCCCTTTGCCGCATCCCATTCCCTGTGCGGAAGTCGGGCCTCCTCGGGTCTGGAGCTTTGGCAACTCTCGCAAGTGCCCACCATGTGCTCGATATCAGCGTCCAACTGGGGCCACCAGAAGTAGCTCCTGGCCAGTGCCTTGGAGCGGACAATCCCTGGATGGCTGACGTGCAGCAGCTTGAGCACCCTTGCTCTCAGGGATTCAGGGACGACCACCCTCTGGCCCCACAGGAGGCAACCCCTCTCCATGGACAGTTCTAACTTTTCCTAAAAAATGGAGCAAATTCCGCCGCTGGGGAGGACGTTGGCCACCCTTTCTGCACCCATGAACTAACCAGGGCCAACGTCTTGTCTCTGCCCGTCTCCTTGGCGATCTCCGCGGGCACTATGGGGGGTGAATCCAGGACCTCTATCATGAGCACTTGGTGGTCTTGTTCCACCTCACACACGGGGCTGCCCATGTGGGGCAGGGGTGACCTCGACAGGGCGTCCGCATGGCTTATGTCCTTTCCAGGGTGATACACCAGCGCGTTCTGGTACGCGTTTAAAAAAATGGCCCACCTGAGCATTCTAGGGGATAGAATCTGTGGTGTAGGCTTGTCTGCGGTGAAAATGCCTAGCAGGGGCTTGTGGTCAGTCACGATAGTGAAGGGGCGGCCATAGAGGAAATCGTGAAACTTCTTCGTCCCAGCAATTATCGCCAATGCCTCCCTGTCTGTCTGTGCGTAGTTACGCTCTGCCTTAGACAGGGACCTGGAGTAGAACGCCACCGGGGCTTCCTGCCCGTTTTCCAACACGTGGCACAGGACCGCCCCCACCCCCACTGGAGATGCATCACATACCAGAACCACTGGTTTCTTGGGGTCAAAATGGGTTAGTATGGCGTCTGAGGATAAGAGTTGTTTCAGCTCATTGAATGCTCTCTCCTGACTCTCGCCCCATCGCCACGCCTCGTCCTTTTTTAGCAATTTATGAAGCGGCTCCGCTACCGACGCCTTCCTAGGCAGGAAGGAATGGTAGAAGTTTAAGAGCCCCAGGAACGACTGCAATTCTGGCTTGGAGGTGGGGCGAGGAGCATTCTGAATGGCGGCCACCTTTGATTCGGAGGGTTTTATGCCAACGGGTTACCCGGAAACCCAGGAACTCAACCTCTTTTGCGAAGAAGACGCATTTGTCTTTCCGCAGCCTCAACCCCGCCTTTTCAAATACCGTCAGTACTTTGTCTAGCCTCTCAGACAATTCTGACTCACTCCCCCCCCCGTTATCAATACGTCATCAAAATATGGCAAGACCCCCTCCAGACCCTTCAAGAGACGTTCCACTAGTGATAGGAAGATGCCTGGCGCCGAGTTCACGCCAAACTGTAGGCGCGTCACCTGAAACGCCCCTTTGTGGGTGACTATCGTCTGCGCAGCAGCTGGGGTTACCGAGAGCTACTGATAAGCCTGCGCCAGGTCAAGCTTTGCAAAACACTTTCCCCCATGTAACCTGGCCAACAGGTGGCTGACTACCGGCACCGGATACGCATTTGGGCGTATCGCCTTATTAATGGTACATTTGTAATCAGCGCAAATTCGAACCTCCCCGTTGGCCTTCAGCGCTGTTACAATTGGAGTTTCCCACTCCGCGGAATCAACAGGAACAAGGATTCCCTGGCCCACCAATTTGTCCAGTTCCGCCTCTATTTTGTCCTTAAGTGCAAAAGGCACCCTTCGCGGTTTGAGTCTTATTGGGCGGATCTCCGGGTCCAGGTCAAACGCAACTGGGGGCCCCTTGAATTTTCCGAGTCCCTTCTTGAACACTTCGGGATGCGCGTTACACACCTCCTGTATTGGGTCAGTCCCAATGGTATGAACCCCCCCCCCCCCAATGAACATACCCAGGGGCTTAAACCATTGTGTCCCGAGGAGGCAACAGTCCCCCCCCCTTTGAGAATAACCAGGGGAAGTTCCGCGGCGTGTTGCTTGTATTGGACCTTGAATTTTCCCACCCCCAACACCGGAATGCTATTTCCCTGCACGTCCCGCAGCGTAGACCTCAGTGCTTTGAGCTTGGGCCGCACGTTGGGGGAAATTCCCAAAAACTCCCTCTGGGAAATGATGGAGTATGAGGAACCCGAGTCTATCTCCATCTTAACGGGGACCCCTTGCACCAGTACCTCTACAAAATAACGTGGGTGTCCTAAGGACACGCTGTGGACCGCCGTGTCGTCATCGCTGTCGTCTGAGATGCGGCCCACTCCATCCTGCTTCCTCGAGGGCCGGACGCCCTCCTGCTTCTTCGGTGAGCGGTCTGTTGAGCCTTTCCGGTCTCTGCGCCGTCGTCTGCAAACCTTGGCTATGTGGCCTCGGCGCCCGCAGTTGTGGCACTCCACCTTCCTGAACGGACACTTGCTGCGGTCATAGGACGCCCCGCAGCCATCGCAACGCCGGCCATCCTTCCGCACGTCCTCACTGCTCTCCGTGGAGGAGTGTGGTGCCCGCCTGGCCGCTTGCACTGAGCCCGCTGCTTTGTCGGGTTGTGGGGGCCTTGTCCTGAACCCCTTAACCCCGGCCCTCGTGGCTTCCGCTGCCTGCGCCTCCTTCACGACCTCTTGCAACGTCGGGGGCGGCTCTTTGTTCATCAGCTTTCGCTGGACCTCTTCGTCCCACAGGCCGCACAGCATGCGGTCCCTGAGGGTGATTTCCAGGTTCTCCCACTTGCACGGGCCGGCGGCCAAACGGAGGGCCGCTGCAAAGGCAGCCACGGACTCACCAGGCGCCTGGACTCTCTTCCAGAATGCGTCCCGAGCCGAAAACATTGAGACTGAGGGCTGGAAATGGTCCCGCATCGCTTTCAGGAGCTGCTTGACCGGCACTTCGCTCACCTTCCTTGGAGACACCAGGTCCACCAATACCTTCATGGCCGGGAACCCGAGCATCCTGATGAGGATGGCCCTTTTCTTCCCCTCGTCCGAGATGTCGGACACCATCAGTGCGCTTTGGAAATCCATCTCGAACAGTTCCCATTCTTCCGGTTTGTTGATGTTGAAACCGGCCTGTGTTGTCTTGATTCCGTGGGGATCCATCATCCCACCTTCGTCGCCAATTTGGTGTTTGAGAACCAAGACAATTGAAACAGCCGAAAGCTTGGCTTAACACATCTTTATTGCATGATGGACAGGGGGAACATGTGGTAATGGCGGACGAACAGCTCAATATATACAGTGGCTATACATTTGAACGTGGCTCCTCGATAGCCCATTGGCTACTGTCTGCGTGACGTCACTCTCCGTCACGCCCTTCTTGTCCAGGTGAGGTAGTGGCGGGAATCTTCCCACGCTGTAGGTATTTGGGGAATTGGAACCATGTGAGCTAGGTGCTCGCTATTGCCCCTAGTGGTCACTAGCTCGCGTCCTCATACAGAAGGTTACAGTGTTACAGCTGGTGATTGTTATATCCACTCATTCGAGTGTTACATTACTTAAAGGCACAATACTCCAAACACAACAGGTATATATTTTTTCTCATCTGGTGTAGGTTTGAGGCATCTTTTTGAGTCTTACACACACACACACCATACCTGTCAACCATCCCGATTTGGCCAGGAAAACCCCGTAATTTGCCGTCGATTGACGTCATAACCCACCCTGCGCTGCCAAAACCCCATAATTTGGCAGCAGGGGAAACGTTTTCCGCGCATGCGTGGAAGCACTACGCCGCTTGCACAGCCCCTACGCAAGCAGTGTCGCGCTTTCTGCACCTGCACACATTGCTTGTGCGCAGGTCGCTTTCCATGCATGCGTGGAAGGGTTTTACCCCTTCCACGCATGCGCGGAAGTGCTATGCCGCTTGCATAGGGGCTGTGCAAGCGGCGTAGCGCTTCCATGCATGCGTGTAAGGGGTAAAACCCTCCCACACATGCGTGGAAAGCGACCTGCACACAAGCGATGTGCGCAGGTCCGGTTTTTCCGGAGCCGCGGGTTGACAGGTATCACACACACACACACACACACACACACACACACACACACACACACACACACACACACACACACACACGCACGAGAACAGAATGCCCTCTTTGAGTTTCAGCTATTTAATTTTCAAATTTTGAAAGGCTGGGAGGCTCTAGAGATGTTGTGTTTGTAACTTTGAAGGTGACCGGTGGGTGACCCATGGAGGGTAAGCTCAAGAAAGCCTGAAAGATTACAGGTGAGTGGCAGGCAATACTTCCAAAATTTGAGTGAGAAGAAAATAAGAAGAGCAGCAGCAGCAAAGCAATCACACTTATATACCACCACCCGTCCATAGCACTCGGTGCGCTCATTATACCAACCTTATGATAGAAGGCTGAGTCAACCTTGAGCCCTGCTCAGGATCAAACTCATAACCTTTAGGTCGCAGTACAGAAGTTTACCCACTGTGCAAAGAAGAAGAGAGGGTTGCAAAGTGTTTTCAGTGAAAGGGTGCTGGAGTTATGCTACATTACAATATTCAAAAGTATGCTGTTTGGGAAATTTCATAGATGAAGGCAGGGACAACCATTGCATTAATGTCTGGTTGGGAAACTATTTTAATATTTACTTTGCCCCATTAAAATGCCTTTTTATTCACATGTGGTAGAGGGGGGTGTTGCAGCATATTTGTTATAAAAGGGGGATGCAACTTAAGAAAGGTTTGGGAGCACTGATTAATAGGGTAGGGCCTGTGAATCCACAGGAATGGGTTTACTGCAATTCATCCGGCCCACGCTGCCCTCGTCGCTTCTAGAAGCGGAAGTAAAACGCACCAAGATGGTTAAGACTCTTCTGGGTTAACCAGTGGTGGGCTCCAAAAAAATTTATTACCATACTGTTGGCGTGATATGGTGGGCTTGGTTAAGGCAAAAGCCCTGCGTTGCACCCAAATTAGGAATACTTTATTTCAAAACTTGGATGGGTGGGCCCAGCCAGATTTTCTGCTACCGGTTCGTGCGAACTGGTGCAAACCTGCTGATGCCCATCACTGGGGTTAACACTTCCTCTGTACGGGCGCGTTTTACTTCCACTTCCAGGAGCTGCAAAGGCAGCATGGGCCAGATGAATCACAGTAAATCCATTCGTGTGAATTCACAGGATGCTTGGGCTTCTGGGAATTGAACCCCAAGAACATCTGGAGTGCCAAGGTTCACCATCATGGGGGTAGGGAATGTCCAAAAATGGATTCCAATGTGGACCTTAAAAACATTTCATAGGAATTTGTGATGTTTGATGATTGTGGGCCGATCGTCCTTCAGGCTGCAGGAAAAGCAAAGGAAAGCATCCCTGGCTCCGTGACCCATCTTCTGTTGCCATGGTGATCAGAGGCACTGCAGAGAGATAGGATTATCTGGGATGCAGGAGGAGCAGTTCTGGGAATGGGGAAGACTTTGAAGTTGCTCCCAAGCAGGCAATCAAACAGCCCATGCTTTCTCCAGTTGCTAGGAAACTTGCAATCTAAAAGCATCATCATAGCGCAACCGAGGTTGCAAATGATTTTGGTTTTAAATTATGTCCAAGTGTCATTTTATTACAATGTGAGCCATTTTAGGGAAGACTCTTTAAGAGGCAGTCTAGAAACAGGTTCATGAGGAAAGTGTTGTTGTTTTTAAAGCAAACCTATGCGAAAAGGTTTGTTCCCATGTACATGGAAAATGATGTAGTGCAGGGGTTAAACTGCTGCCCTGCAGCCAAAACACTGTGAGTTTGACCCTGACAAGGATCAAGGTTGACTCAGCCTTCCATCCTTCCAAGGCCAGAAAGATGAGGACCCAGCATGTTGGGAGCAAAATGCTCATTACCTTGTCAAGTGCCCAGCACTAAGCGCTATAGCAGTGATGGCGAACCTTTTAGAGACTGAGTGCCCAAACTCAACAGGCTGTGTCCACACCGCAGAGGGGTGAGGGAAACTCTGTGCTGGGGAGAGGGAGGAAACACTCCCATTGAGCTGCTGGGCAGAGGGGTGGGTTGAACTCTGTGCTGCGGGGAGGGAGGAAACTCTCCCATTAGGCTGCTGGGCAGAGGGGCAGGGTAAACTCTGTGCTGGGACGAGGGCGCACATGCCCCCAGAGAGGGCTCTGAGTGCCCCCTCTGGCACGCATGCCATAGGTTTGCCACCACTGCATTATAGGGAAGTATAGAAGTTTAATTGGTATTGAAGCAGCCAAGATCAGGTGATCATTTCTTTCAGTGCAGAATCTACCTCTATTATTCTATTGTTTGGTCTTTTAAAGGCTTGACACAGATTTTCAGCAGTTTTTGAATTTATGTAATGCTTTTCAATCTGGAATGAGTTTTAAATGTAATCATTTTCCTGATTATCTCTTCAAGCAGAGCTTAAGAGCTATTGCTTAAAAAAAAAAAGCCACCTCTGGCTCCTTTCAGTCCCCCAGTCCACACTTTATGTGAGCTGGAGTCCCCACAAAAAAGGGGGCATTTCCAAGCTAGGCAGTTGGAGGGCCAACACTAGGATATGAGTAGAAATGAGAACTGGTGGTGCAGTGTTTAAACTTCTGTACTGCAGCACTGGACCCTAGAGTCAGATACGACAGGCTTTCGAGCCTTTACCTTTACCTTACTGCAGCTAAAATGTTGTGAGTTCGATCCTGATTAGAACACATGGTTGACTCAGCCTTCCAGCCTTCCAAGGTCAGTAAAATGAGTCCCCAGCATGTTGGGGGCAAAAAAAGTGCTGATTAAGTGCTATGGAGCGGTATAGAAGTTTCATTGCTATTGCTATTAATGCTGATCCTCCTCTCTGACCGGTTGGTCTTTGCTCCCTGGGGTCATCCAAGGTAACCAGGGTTGATTCCCAAGCCATTCACTGCTCCATCGTTTGAAAGGCGATACCGGCTCAGCCCATTTCTCAGGATGGGGTTTCATTGATTATTATTTATTTAGCACTGGTGCAACATGCTTGATTGGATCATCTCAGATGGCAGCAGAAACTTTATGCCATACAGACAAAGTGTTTTATTTTGCGGATTCCCAACAGCTGTGTCCACCCCTACTGGCCCAAGACTCATGCAACCAGAAATGGTGCGGTTCTAAACACAAGCTTTTGATGTACAGCCCCCTCCACTGAATGATCAAAACATTCAGTAAACACAATCAGGCAGGCTTGATCCTGATTTACATTTTAATCCAACTGGGAAGGACAGGGGCAAAGGGACAGATTGCTTTTGTCCATTGAATATATAGATTTTCAGAGATGAAAAGAATAGAGGCGTGCATGCGTGCGTGCGTGCGTGCATGTGTGTGTGCATGCATAAACTAAAAGAAGAGGAGCATGAGATACACCCACCCACCCCACTTTAAAGCATTTGGGAAGTCTGCAGCTTCCTTATGATTGGCTCTCGATGATGTCACACCTGGTTGCGATGCTCTGGTTCTTGCTGCAATCTTGAATCACCACAATAAATCTTCCCCCGATTTTATTTGACTACAAGGTGGTCACGGGTGACCTGTTTGCTACCTCATTTGGTTCAAGGATCCCAGTTTCCCACCCAAACTTTATCAAAAAATGTTTTTTGTATATCTAATCTAACAATCAGCAGTGGTGATATAAAGAAAACTGGGTGCTACAATTTTTGTGCCCCCAAGACCACAGTGGCTTAATGGTTAAGACACTGAAGTTGACACTGGAAGGTCGGCAGGTTTAGTGTTTGAGAACCAAGACAATAGAAACAACCGAAAGCCTGGCTTAACGCATCTTTATTGCATGATGGTCCGGGGGAACATGTGGTAATGGTGGACGAACAGCTCAATATATACAGTGGCTATACATTTGAATGTGGCTCCTCGATAGCCCATTGGCTACTGTCTGCGTGACGTCACTCTCCGTCACGCCCTTCTTGTCCAGGTGAGGTAGTGGCGGGAATTTACCTGCGGCTGTAGGTATTTGGGGAATTGGAACCATGTGAACTAGGTGCTCGCTATTGCCCCCTAGAGGTCACTAGCTCGCGTCCTCATACAGAAGGTTACAGTGTTACAGTTGGTGATTGTTACATCCGCTCATTCGAGTGTTACATTACTTAAAAGCACATTACTCCAAACACAACACCCCTCCCCCCTAGGATGAGCCGAAGTCTCTCATCCAATATGGTTTATTGCAAGAGCGTTTTGAGCGAAAGGCTGGCTGGCTTGTCCCGGGGGCGCTATCACTTCTGTGTTCCCTGGTCTCTTGTCCTGCAATGGGAGAGGGAGACTCGTTAGCGACTCGCCGTGGTTCTGCGGTTTTCGGGGTAGGGGTAAACTCCATTGTGGGAAAACCGGGGCCATTGGGGGCTAACGAAAAACCCCGCTTCTCGCTTGGACGGGTGGGGGACCACTCCGAAACCACCACCAGTGAGTTTTGTAACTCAAAGTCAAAATCATCTTCTGGGATATCTATGGGGGCATCCTTCAGGATATCTGCAGGGACAAACTTATTCCCTTCCCCCCTCGGTGGGGACCACTGGCCCCCCTCTCCTCCCCCTTGGGCTGAACGGGTGGGGGAGAACCCTAACGCTGAGTCCTGTTTCGCCGTTTCCCCGCCTTGGTTACCGGGAACCCTGCGCCGGAGTTGGTCTGCGTGCCGCCTCCAGAGCAGACCTGTGCTGGTCTCCACGCAGTACGACACAGGTCCCGTTTGCCCAATGACTACTCCCGGAACCCAGGCTGGCCCTGCGCTAGCGTAGTTTCTGCAATGGACCGGGACGCCTATTTCAAAACTCTTTGTGCCCGCTATCCCGATGTTCCTCCCAGTGTCTTCCACCCTCGTGGGGTCTAGCCTGGCCAGTATCGTAGTCAGCTTCCTGCGCATTAGGAGCTCTGCGGGCGAATAACCTGACGCCAGGGGGGTCACTCTATACCCAAGCAAGAATTGGCATAACTGTAGGTTCAGGTCCCCAGGGCCCATGCGCCTCAGCGCGTCTTTGGTGGTACGCACGAGGCGTTCTACCTGGCCGTTTGTCGCCGGGTGAAAAGGTGCGGAGGTGATGTGCCGGATGGCGTTAATGTCAATGAACGCCCGGAATTCGGCAGACGTGAAACAACTTGCGTTATTGCTCACAAGTGTATCAGGTATACCGAACGAACTGAACACCTTGCACAACTGTTTAATGGTTGCGGCTGAGGAGGTGTTTGCCACTGGGATAACCTCTAACCACTTGGAATAAGCATCCACTATAAGGAGAAAGAGCGAACCTCTGAAAGGGCCCACGAAGTCAATGTGCACGCGGGACCACGGCCCTTTTGCCGCATCCCATTCCCTGTGCGGAAGTCGGACCTCCTCGGGCCTAGAGCTTTGGCAACTCTCGCAAGTGCCCACCATGTGCTCAATGTCAGCGTCCAACTGGGGCCACCAGAAATAGCTCCTGGCCAATGCCTTGGAGCGGACAATCCCTGGATGGCTGACGTGCAGCAGCTTGAGCACTCTTGCTCTCAGGGATTCAGGGACGACCACCCGCTGGCCCCACAGGAGGCAACCCCTCTCCATGGACAGTTCCAACCTCTTCCTAAAAAACGGAGCAAATTCTGCCGCTGGGGAAGACGTTGGCCACCCTTTTTGCACCCATGAACTAACTAGGGCCAACGTCTTATCTCTACCCGTCGCCTTGGCGATTTCCGCGGGCACTATGGGGGGTGAATCCAGGACCTCTATCATGAGCACTTGGTGGTCTTGTTCCACCTCACACACGGGGCTGCCCATGTGGGGCAGGGGTGACCTCGATAGTGCGTCCGCATGGCTTATGTCCTTTCCGGGGCGGTAAACCAGCGCGTTCCGGTACGCGTTTAAAAAAATGGCCCACCTCAGCATTCTAGGGGACAGGATCTGCGGTGTGGGCTTGTCTGCGGTGAAAATGCCTAGCAGGGGCTTGTGGTCGGTCACGATGGTGAAGAGGCGGCCATAGAGGAAATCGTGAAACTTCTTCGTCCCAGCGATTATCGCTAGTGCCTCCCTGTCTGTCTGTGCATAGTTACGCTCTGCCTTAGACAGGGACCTGGAGTAGAACGCCACCGGGGCTTCCCGCCCGTTTTCCAACACATGGCACAGGACTCCCCCCACCCCCACTGGAGACGCATCACATACCAGAACCACTGGTTTCTTGGGGTCGAAATGGGTTAGTATGGCGTCTGAGGATAAGAGTTGTTTCAGCTCATTGAATGCCCTCTCCTGACTCTCGCCCCATCGCCACGCCTCGTCTTTTTTTAACAATTTATGAAGCGGCTCCGCCACCAACGCCTTCCTAGGCAGGAAGGAATGGTAGAAGTTTAGGAGTCCCAGGAACGATTGCAACTCTGGCTTGGAGGTGGGGCGAGGAGCATTCTGAACGGCGGCCACCTTTGATTCGGAGGGTTTTATGCCAACAGGGGTTACCCAGAAACTCAGGAACTCAACTTCTTTTGCGAAGAAGACACATTTGTCTTTCCGCAGCCTCAACCCCGCTTTTTCAAATACCGTCAGTACTTTGTCTAGCCTTTCAGCCAATTCTGACTCACTCCCCCCTGTTATCAATACGTCGTCAAAATATGGCAAGATCCCCTCCAGACCCTTCAGCAGACGCTCCACTAATGATTGGAAAATGCCTGGTGCCGAGTTCATGCCCAACTGCAGGCGCGTCACCTGAAACGCCCCTTTGTGGGTGACTATCGTCTGCGCAGCTGCTGCAGCTGGGGTTACTGAGAGTTGCTGATAAGCCTGCGCCAGGTCCAGCTTCGCAAAACACTTTCCCCCATGTAAGCTGGCCAACAGGTGGCTGACTACCGGCACTGGATACACATTTGGGCGTATCGCCTTATTAATGGTACATTTGTAATCAGCGCAAATTCGAACCTCCCCGTTGGCCTTTAGCGCTGTTACAATTGGAGTTTCCCACTCCGCAGAATCTACAGGAACTAGGATTCCCTGGTCCACCAATTTGTCCAGTTCCGCCTCTATTTTGTCCTTAAGTGCAAAGGGCACCCTTCACGGTTTGAGTCTTATTGGGCGGATCTCTGGGTCCAGGTCGAACGCAACTGGGGCCCCCTTGAATTTTCCGAGTCCCTTCTTGAACACCTCGGGATGCGCATTACACACCTCCTGTATTGGGTCAGTTCCAATAGTATGCACACCCCCCCCCCAATGAACAAACCCAGGGGCTTAAACCATTGTGTCCGAGGAGGCAACAGTCCCCCCCGCCTGAGAACAACCAGAGGGAGGTCCGCGGCGTGTTGCTTGTATTGGACCTTGAATTTTCCCACCCCCAACACTGGAATGCTGTTTCCCTGTACGTCCCGCAGCGTAGACCTCAGTGCTTTGAGCTTGGGCCGCACGTTGGGGGAAATCCTCAAAAACTCTCTCTAGGAAATGATGGAATAGGAGGAATCCAAGTCTATCTCCATCTTAACGGGGACCCCTTGCACCAGTACCTCTACAAAATAACGTGGGTGTCCTAAGGACACGCTGTGGACCGCCGTGTCGTTGTCGCTGTCGTCGGAGATGCGGCCCACGCCGTCCTGCTTCCTCGAGGGCCGGACGCCCTCCTGCTTCTTTGGTGAGCAGTCTGTCGAGCCTTTCCGGTCTTTGCGCCGTCGCCTGCAAACCTTGGCTATGTGGCCTCGGCGCCCGCAGTTATGGCACTCCGCCTTCCTGAACGGACACTTACTGCGGTCATGGGACACCCCGCAGCCGTCGCAATGCCGGCCGTCCTTCCGGATGTCCTCGTCCTTGCTGCTCTCCGTGGAGGAGTGTCGTGCCCGCCTGGCTGCTTGTACCGAACCTGCTGCCTTGTCGGGTTGTGGGGGCCTTGTCCTGAACCCCTTAACCCCGGCCCTCATGGCTTCTGCCGCCTTCGCCTCCTTCACGACCTCTTGCAACGTGGGGGGCGGCTCTTTGTTCATCAGCTTTCGCTGGACCTCCTCGTCCCACAGGCCACACAGCATGCGGTCCCTGAGGGCGATTTCCAGGTTCTCCCATTTGCATGGGCCGGCGGCCAAACGGAGGGCTGCTGCAAAGGCAGCCACGGACTCACCAGGTGACTGGACTCTCTTCCAGAATGCGTCCCGAGCCGAAAACATTGAGACCGAGGGCTGGAAATGGTCCCGCATTGCTTTCAGGAGCTGCTTGACCGGAACCTCGTCCACCTTCCTTGGAGACACCAGGTCCACCAAAACCTTCATGGCCGGGAACCCGAGCATCCTGATGAGGATGGCCCTTTTCTTCCCCTCGCCCGAGATGTCGGACACCATCAGTGCGCTTTGGAAATCCATCTCGAACAGTTCCCATTCCTCCGGTTTGTTGATGTTGAAACCGGCCTGTGTTGTCTTGATTCCGTGGGGATCCATGATCCCACCTTCGTCACCAATTTAGTGTTTGAGAACCAAGACAATAGAAACAACCGAAAGCTTGGCTTAACACATCTTTATTGCATGATGGTCAGGGGGAACATGTGGTAATGGCGGACGAACAGCTCAATATATACTGTGGCTATACATTTGAATGTGGCTCCTCGGTAGCCCATTGGCTACTGTCTGCGTGACGTCACTCTCCGTCACGCCCTTCTTGTCCAGGTGAGGTAGTGGCGGGAATCTTCCCACGGCTGTAGGTATTTGGGGAATTGGAACCATGTGAGCTGGGCGCTCGCTATTGCCCCCAGTGGTCACTAGCTCGCGTCCTCATACAGAAGGTTACAGTGTTACAGTTGGTGATTGTTACATCCGCTCATTCGAGTGTTACATTACTTAAAAGCACATTACTCCAAACACAACAGCAGGGCAGCAAGTTGAGACCTGAGTGCTGTGTGATGGAGTAATATAATAATAATTTTGTGTCAGAAATTATTCTGGGATGAAAGGATTTTTGCTGGAGAAACTCCACTCAGGGGATGCCCAAATAAGGCTCTGTTCATGTCTCCAAGAACTGTGGGACAGAGATGGGCACTCAACCCGTCATACAGTACCCAGGTCTCAAACTGCCATCTTGCCGGCCTTCAAGGCGAGCTTCTTTAACCACTGAGCCATCATGTGTCCCAGCTCCTGCCAACCAAGCAGTTTGAAAGCAAGAAAATGCAAGTAGATAAACAGGTACCACTTCAGAGGGACATGTTACAGTGTTCTGTGTGCATCTTGCCATGCCTGCCAAATGTCCATGGAAACATCTGCAGACTCAAACATCGCTGGATCTTTGGCTGCAAATAGAGATGAGCACTGAAGCCTAGGGTCGGATACGACTGGCTTTCGAGCAAGGAAGACCTTGACCATTATGTTCTTTTCACCAGCCAGGAATCTGGAGTTGATTGAAGAATTTATTTTATTTATTTATTTATTAGATTTGTATCGCCGCCCCATCTGGAAGTGCCCTTATTTAACCCCCAAAGCAGCAGACTAGGTGGTGGGGGCTGGAGGAGAGGGGTTCAAGACAGCTGTGTGGCTAACAAATGCTCAGTCCTCTGGTGCTCAACAACTGCTTCTGAACATCTGCTACTTGAGGCGACCAATTTCTTTTGCATAATGATAGGGCAAGGCAGTGGGGTAATTAGTATGGGAGTTAACTAGGCTCATATTGCCAGGTCCTGGAATTTTTACCTTTGGACTTTTGGGATATGCCAGTCAGAGGATTTGAGAGTTCTAGACCAGGGGTGCCTGAACTACAGCCCATGGGCCAGATCCAGCCCCAATGCAAATTCATCCGGCCCACGCCGCCCTCGTTGCTCCCAGAAGCAGAAGTAAAATGCACTCATACAGGCGTATTTTACTTCCGCTTCTGGGAGCTGTTGTGTTCTGATGGTTTTACTGTACACATGGATTGAAATGTATCTGAGTCAATGTAACCTTGCCTATAGCAACAATGTAACCTTCAGCTGTATCATATAAGCCCTGTAATAGGACGCGAGCTAATGACCACCAGCTGGCAGCAGCGAGCGTCCAAGCTCTCTTGGTCCGAACTCATCAAAGGCAACAGCGCGGGAAGTTTTCCCGCCACTACCTACACCTGGACAAGAAGGGCGTGACCTGAAATGACGTCACGCAGACAGTAGCCAATGGGCTACCATGGCACCACGTTCAAATGTATTACTGCTGTATATAAAGAGCTATTGATCCGCCATTACCTCATGTTCCCTCTGTCCACGATGCAATAAACCTGAGTTAACCCAGCCCGAGGCTGTGTCCCGTGCCTTGGTTTGCATACACCAAATTGGCGACGAAGGTGGGATAATGGATCCCCACGGAACAGCCAGGGCTCAGAGCGGGTTCAACATCACCAAACCGCAGGACTGGGAGCTGCTTGAGATGGACTTCCAGGCGGCACTGGTGGAACTCAGAGTCAAACAAGACGACGAGGAGAGGAAGAGGGCCATCCTCACCAGAATGCTCGGGATGGAAACCAAGCGGACGCTGGTGGGCATAATCGCTCCGAAGAAGGTGAGCGACTTTAAGGCGAGCGAAATCATGAAGCTGCTGCGAGAGCGGTTCTGCCCCTCGAGGGCAATGTTTCCCGCTCGGAGCGCGTTTTGGAGGCGAGTCCAAGCGCCAGACGAGTCGGTTGAGGCATTCGTGGCCGCCATGAGGATAGCCGCCGCCCCCTGTAAATGGGGCGACATCCTGGAGATGATCCTCAGGGACGGCGTGTTATGTGGCCTGAAAGACAAGGAGGTGCAGCGCAGCTTGATGAATAAGGAGCCGCCACCCACGCTGGCCGAAGTCATAGAGGCCGCGGAAGCCGCAGAGTCCACGAATGCCGGAGTGGACGAGATGCATCAGTGGCGTGAGTGGCGTCCTAAAGCCGGCAAGGCGGAAAATTCGGTGCACGGGAAGGCCGGACAGTCGGTGCACGCGACTCGGCGGGCCTCAAAGTCGTCTACGGAAGGCAGCGACGGCGAGGAGGTCCAGAAGGTCCGGAAGGGCGGTCGACGCTGCGAGGGTTGCGGAGCGGCCCACGAGCGCGCGAGATGCCCGTTCAGGAAGGCCGAGTGTTACACCTGCGGCCGTCGGGGGCACATCGCCAAGGCGTGCAGAAAGCGGAAAGAGGGCCGGAGGCAATCACAAGACCGCGCGGCCAGGCCGGACCGTCCAGCAAGGCCCAAAGATGGCGCCCAGACCACGAGGAAGCAGGACGGCGTGGGCCGCGTCTCGGACAGCAGCGAGGACGACGCCTCAGTGTTCAGCGTGTCCGCGGGACAGTCCCATTACTTCGTTGAGGTATTAGTACAAGGGGCCCCTATTAAGATGGAAATTGACTCGGGGTCCTCCTTTTCCATAATTCCCCAGAAAGAGTTCCTGAAAATCGACCCCCACGTGCGGCCAAAGCTTAAAGCGTTGAGGTCCACACTACGGGACGTACAGGGAAACAACATTCCGGTATTGGGGGTTGGGAAGTTTCGGGTCAATTTTAAGAGACATTCTGCGGAACTGCCCCTAGTTGTCCTGAAAGGGGGAAGCTGTAGCCTCCTGGGAACACAGTGGTTTCAGCCCTTAGGGTTGTTCATAGGGGGGGTCCATACCGTGGGGGGAGACCCAATACAAGCGGTTTGCGATGCGCATCCCGCCGTTTTTGAGAAAGGACTCGGAAAGTTCAAGGGACCCCCTGTAGCTTTCGACATAGACCCGGAGGTCCGCCCGATAAGACTCAAACCACGCAGGGTGCCGTTTGCACTCAAGGACAAGATAGAGGCGGAATTGGACAAACTGGTGGGCCAGGGGATTCTTATTCCTGTTGATTCCGCGGAGTGGGAAACTCCAATTGTAACGGCTCTAAAGGCTAACGGGGAGGTGCGCATTTGCGCAGATTATAAGTGTACAATTAACAAGGCGATCCGCCCTAATGCATACCCGGTGCCAGTGATAAGCCACCTTTTGGCCAGGCTGAATGGGGGAAAGTGTTTCGCTAAGCTCGATTTGGCACAAGCCTATCAGCAACTTCCTGTGACCCCCGCCACGGCCGCGGCACAAACGATAGTTACACATAAGGGAGCGTTCCAGGTGTCGCGGTTACAGTTCGGCGTGAACTCGGCACCCGGTCTTTTTCAATCGCTCGTGGAACGCCTCCTAAAGGGCCTGGAGGGGGTGTTGCCTTATTTTGATGACGTATTGATAACAGGGGGGAGTGAGGCTGAACTAGCGAAAAGGTTGGACAAGGTACTGACCGTGTTCGAGAAAGCGGGGCTGAGATTGAGGAAGGATAAATGTGTTTTTTTCGAAACAGAGGTCGAGTTTTTAGGGTTCCGAATCACACCCGAGGGGATTAAGCCGTCTAAATCCAAGGTAGCAGCCATTAAAAAGGCCCCTCGCCCCACATCCAAGACCGAGCTGCAATCTTTCCTGGGGCTCCTAAATTTTTACCATACATTCCTCCCGCGGAAGGCGTCCGTGGCCGAACCGCTCCATCGGTTGCTGAAAAAGGAGGAGCCGTGGATGTGGGGTGACGAGCACGAGAGGGCGTTCAAGGAGCTAAAGCAACTCCTAACATCTGAGGCAATCCTGACGCATTTCGACCCCAAACGGCCTGTGGTCCTAGTTTGTGATGCATCCCCGGTGGGGGTGGGGGCGGTGCTTTGCCACGTGTTGGAGGACGGAAGGGAGGCCCCGGTAGCGTTTTACTCAAGGTCCCTGTCCCAAGCGGAGCGAAATTACGCACAAACCGACAGGGAAGCATTAGCAATCGTATCGGGGACCAAAAAATTTCACGATTTTTTGTATGGCCGCCCGTTCAAAATCGTGACCGATCACAAACCGCTGTTAGGGATTTTCACGGCACACAAGCCAACGCCGCAGATCCTCTCCCCGAGAATGCTGCGATGGGCTATTTTCCTCAACGCGTACCAACATGAGTTGGAGTACAGGCCCGGAAAGGAGATCAGCCATGCTGATGCGCTTTCGAGATCCCCTTTGCCATTGTCGGACGCCCAAAAGGCGAGAGCAGAAAAGGACCGCCAGGTGTTGCTAATTGAGGTTTTAGACGCTCCCCCAATAGTGCCAGCCGACATTGCTAGGGCGACAGGCAAGGACAGGACACTGGCGAAGGTTTGCTCATGGGTGCAAAAGGGGTGGCCGGGTTCGTCCCCGAGTACGGAGTTCGACCCGTTCTTTAGGAAAAAGCTAGAGTTGTCCCTAGAGAGGGGGTGCCTTCTGTGGGGCCAACGGGTGGTGGTCCCTGCGCCCCTGCGGACGAGGGTGCTCGAACTGCTGCACGTCAGCCACCCGGGCATAGTTCGTTCAAAGGCGCTGGCCCGGAGTTACTTCTGGTGGCCGCAGCTGGACACGGATATTGAGCACATGGTTGGCACTTGCGAGGCTTGCCAGGGGTCCCGCCCTGAGGCGGCCCGTCTTCCACATAGGGAATGGGACACAGCACGGGGACCATGGTCCAGGGTGCACGTAGATTTCGCTGGCCCATTCCGAGGAACCATGTTTCTCCTAGTCGTGGATGCGTTCTCCAAGTGGCTGGAGGTTATCCCGGTAAAAAGCACGTCCTCCGCCGCGACAATTAGCCGGCTACGGAGAGTCTTTTCCACGTTCGGTTTACCCGACACTTTAGTCAGCGATAACGCTAGTTGTTTCACCTCCGCTGAGTTCGGGGCATTCATGGAGACAAACGCCATTCGGCATATCACGTCCGCACCGTTTCACCCGGCCACGAATGGCCAAGTGGAACGGTTGGTGCGTACAACAAAGGAGGCGCTGCGGCGCATGGGCCCGGGGGACCTGAATCACCAAGTGTGCCAATTCCTCTTAGCGTATAGGGTGACCCCTTTGGCATCCGGCTACTCGCCGGCGGAGCTCTTGATGCGGCGAAAACTGACCACGCTCCTGTCCAGGCTGGACCCAACGAGAGTCGAGGATAAAGGAAAAAACGTGGGGTTGGCAGTCTCGAAAGGTTTCGCTGCCGGTGACCCTGTTCACTGCAGGAACTATTCCAGCGCAGGGCCAGCCTGGGTGCCAGGGACGGTTGTAGAACAGACGGGGCCAGTGTCGTACCGGGTCGAGACGAACACCGGCCTCCTCTGGAGGAGGCACGCAGATCAACTGAGGCACAGAGTGGTTGGGCCGGTCAGTGGAGCTCAGCAACAGGATTCAGCGTTAGGGTTCTCCCCCACCCGCTTAACCCAAGGGGGAGACAGCAGTGGACAACAGTCCCAAGCATGGGGGGAAGGAAGCAGAAGCAGCGGCCCCGACTCATATCCCTTTGATACGCCAGCTCTAGCAGGGGCCGGGGAAGGGGGAGAGGAGTTCGCGACCGCTGCCCCCGATAGTGATTTTGATTTTGATTTGGCGAGCCGGGGGGGTTTTCAGGAGTGTTCCCCCACCCATCCAAGCGAGAAGAGGGGTTTTTCGTTAGCCCCCAGTGCCCCCGGTTCCTCCCTAAGAAAGAGCACACCTCCCAACAGCGCCGCGGAGCCGCGGAAAGTCACTAACGAGTCTCCCTCTCATATTGCAGGACAGGAGACCAGGGGACAAAGAGAAGGTAGCAATCCCAGGGAGAGGCAGCCCGCACCGAGACCCCAGCGTGTTCGAAATAAGCCATCTTGGCTGAGAGACTTTGTCTCATAAGGGGGGGGGGAGTGTGTTAAGGTGGGCTCGAGACTTTGTCTCGTCCTAGGGGGGAGGGATGTTGTGTTCTGATGGTTTTACTGTACACATGGATTGAAATGTATCTGAGTCAATGTAACCTTGCCTATAGCAACAATGTAACCTTCAGCTGTATCATATAAGCCCTGTAATAGGACGCGAGCTAATGACCACCAGCTGGCAGCAGCGAGCGTCCAAGCTCTCTTGGTCCGAACTCATCAAAGGCAACAGCGCGGGAAGTTTTCCCGCCACTACCTACACCTGGACAAGAAGGGCGTGACCTGAAATGACGTCACGCAGACAGTAGCCAATGGGCTACCATGGCACCACGTTCAAATGTATTACTGCTGTATATAAAGAGCTATTGATCCGCCATTACCTCATGTTCCCTCTGTCCACGATGCAATAAACCTGAGTTAACCCAGCCCGAGGCTGTGTCCCGTGTCTTGGTTTGCATACACCAAAGGAGCAACTAGGGCATCGTGGACTGGATGAATTGGCATTGGGTCTGGATCCTGCCCATGGGCCGTAGTTTTGGCACCCCTGGTTGAAGCAAAGAAAACAGCAGACTAAAAATCTATCTCATCCTGTTGCAAAACCTATCTATTGCAAAACAGATTGCAAGGCATGTGTTACTTCTGCTTCCAGTGGGAAGAACCACGTGGCTGGCCCGCTGAACCACGTGACCGGACCATGGCCCAAAAAGTTTGGCCACCCCTGATGTAAAGTATGAATCAGAGTTCAACATCCCAGACCCCCCACTATCTGATACCTGGTGGCATAACCTTTGAGAGGATACTAGAAGTTGTCAAGATCCTCACATCAGAACGGGCATTTTATGGCCTGGGCTCCATAAAAGCCCTCCTGGCCACAACGGGACCCAACCTTGACCTTCCTTTATTACCTCTGTGTTTTCATAGCAACTCTGACAGGTAGTTTCCAAGGTGACTCCACCTGGCTACGATGTCAAACTTTTTGCTCACCACTGCCACGACCACCACTCTGAGCATCAGCTGGGATTGTTGGGGTAGGTGGAGGAGCAGCTGGGACCAAGAAGATTGGATACAATTAACAAAGAAGTAAGCGCACCCCCCAAAAAAACACCCCCTAACTCTTCTGAGATGTGGCTCCCATTGGTTTCTGTTCATTCGGAACAGGGGTTCGCAACCTTTTAAAGCCGGGGGCCGGGTCACGCTCCCTCAGACAGCTTCAGGGGGCGGATGGCCATTTTGCCCTTCCTCCACCACATGGCACTTACGGGTGTGGAGGAGGCGGTGGGGGGCCACATGAAATGGTGCCACAGGCCACATCCGGCCTATGGGCCACAGGTTGAGAATCCCTGATTTGGAGGCTTTTTTGTCCACAGAGGCCCACTGTGGACAATTGTCACTCCTCCAGGCAAGGTTGCCCACAACGACTGCATCCTAAGAGTTCTCAGCGCCCACACAGAACTCTCAGGGCAGCATGCGCCATGGAAAGACATCAATTCCAATTTTAAACATCATCTTTGCATTTTAAGGCTTGCATTATTAAGGGAATCTTACTGTTGGGTTTTAAAACAGCAGGCCTATGCTTTGCAATCTTGAATTTTTTTTCTCCCCCTTTGTTCCTAAGGATACCAGCACGGATCACTGGGATCATAGAATCATGGAGTCATAGAATGACTGAGTTGGAATAAGGGGCCTTTGGGCCATTGAATCCAACCTCCTACTCAAGGCAGGGATCCAAATCAAAGCAGATATGACAGATCCAATTGTCCAGTTCTCTCTTGAAGGCTTCTGCTTTTAGAGTGCTCGCCACCTCTCGAGGCAGTGGGTACCACCATCCTACTGCTCTAACAGTTAAGAAGTACAGGTGAAACTTCGGAAAATCAGAATAGCGTGCAAATGTCCATTCAGTTCACTTAAAAGGTAAAACAAATATATGAGATAGACTCACTACGTGCAAAGCGAGAGATATCATGCCTTAATTCATTAGGATTGTGATGATGATCATGGCATACAACATACATGTGATGATTATGGGGTACATGAGATTGGGGGGGTTGGGGTTTTCATAAGGTATAAGCGATAAGCATCCATATTATAACAAAGTAAGGCTTCAACTATCTCGCTTTGCATGTAATGAGTCTATCTCATATATTTGTTTCACCTTTTAAGTTGCATTACTGGACTGAATGAACATGTGCACGATATTCTAGTTTTCAGAGTTTCACCCTGTATTTCCTGATAGTCTCCCTGTATCTGGCTTCCTGTAGCTTCAGCCCATTGTTATGCATCCTGCACTCTGAGATGATTGAGAACAGATCCTGCCCTTCCTCTTTATGATTATCTTTCAGGTCTTTGAAGAGTGCTATCATCATCCTATCCCAGGAGTCAGCAAACGTGGCTCTCCAGATGTTCTTGGACTTTAATTCCCAGAAGCCCTGATCAACAGGAGTGCCGACTTGGGCTTCTGGGAATTGAAGTCCAAGAACACCTGGAGAGCCAGGTTTGTTGACCCCTGTCCTATCCCCTCTCTGTCTCCTTTTCTCAAGGCTAAACAGGCCCAGTTCCTTCAGTCTTTCCTCATCCTAGGGCTTGGTTGACAGTATCTTCTGATCATCCTTTTTGCCCTTCTCTGGACCTGCTCTAGTTTGTTTGCACCTTTCTTGAAGTGTGTTGCCCAGAACTGGACACAGGACTCTAGATGTGGTCTAACTAGTGCTGAATAGGTCAAGGTAAAGGTCACCCTTGCTCAAAAGCCGGTCATATCCAACTCTAGGGTTCAGTGCTCATGTTTATGTTTATTGGATTTATACCCCACTCTACTCAAGCAAAAAGGCCGACTCAGAGCAGCTTACAACACAATAATATAAATATAATTACAACAAAAAATTAATATACATACAATTATAACAGCGCTGTCTGCATCTGCAGAAGTTTCTGTGGGCACGTGACAGGCATGCCTCAACACCAGAGTGTACGGAATGCTGTTTATCTTCCCACTGAAGTGGTACATATTTATCTACTTGCAATTTCTTGCTTTTGAACTGCTAGGTTGGCAGGAGCTGGGACAGATGACAGGAACTCATTCTGTCATGCAGCACTCAGGAATCAAACTCTGGACTTCCAGTTGACGAGTTCAGCATCTTAACCACGTCATCCACCACAGTCCTTGTTAGTTTCTGTATTTGAGAATGTACTTGCCTTCATCTGGTCTGGCCAGACATCCCACTACAGTAATAGGAGTAGACCGTGCAGCCAGTGACTCAATGCCAAGTTTTGGGCGGTGGTAAATAGCCTGACTCCCTAAAGGCTATGGGCAGATGAACCCCTTGGTGTCAGCCCGCTCAGTGGAGGAAATGCCACTGGAAACCATCCTATTGGGCCCAATGGCAAAATGAGCGGAGGAGGAACTCTGATTCCCAACGGTCATGGAAGCGGAAGAGGCCATGCCAGATGGACTGGCTGCGAAGGTGCACCTTGTCCATATCCTCAAGGCTACGGCAGTCCATTGCAGTCCTGGTGCCACATCCTGCATGTCTCATTTCATATGTGTGTGGGTCACTTCATGGCAAGCTGGGATCCACCTGAAACAAATTCATGCCAATGGCATTTTTCCTGCTTCAAGAAAAAATGCATTCTCGGATACAAGTTGCAGCCGATGACGACTTGCCTTCCAAAGTCATATATATATATATAGTGAAAATACTGAGCTAAATCCAGTTTTAATTCCACCTAGAGGAGACCTATTCAAATGAGTAGGTCTTTCCTTGTTTTATTTCTTTTATATCCTGCCTTCCAGTGGGTTCAAAGTGACATATGGCTCTTCTCCATGTGTGCGTGTGCGCGCATGTGCATGTCCTAAGAAACTGCTTCTTCTGCCTCCATTACAGAATGGATGTCTGCAGCTACCTGGGAGCAGAGGGTGGCGATGTTTTCAGAGGAACCCTTCCAGCCTTTGGCTGGGAAGAGCCTGACCAGAACGTCATGGAGCTGAGCCAAGGGGACTTTCAGGACGAGTCGTCCGACTCCCTTGCTGACGAAAGTGGGCCTCTCCTTCGGTGCCTCAAGAGGATCTACCGGAAGCTGAGGAAGGAAAAGATGAGGCGACGTAGAACCATGACTTCAGGTAAGAGAAGGGAAATGCAGAGTGTTGTGTTCTGATGGTTTTTATTGTACACATGGATTACAATGTATCTGAGCCAATGTAACCTTGCCTATAGCAACAATGTAACCTTCAGCTGTATCATATAAACCCTGTAATAGGACGCGAGCTAATGACCACCAGCGGGCAGCAGCGAGCGTCCAAGCTCTCTTGGTCCAAACTCATCAAAGGCAACAGCGCGGGAAGTTTTCCCGCCACCACCTACACCTGGACAAGAAGGGCGTGACCTGCAATGACGTCACGCAGACAGTAGCCAATGGGCTACCATGGCACCACGTTCAAATGTGTTACTGCTGTATATAAAGAGCTATCGATCCGCCATTACCTCATGTTCCCTCTGTCCACGATGCAATAAACCTGAGTTAACCCAGCCCGAGGCTGTGTCCTGTGTCTTGGTTTGCATACACCAAATTGGCGACGAAGGTGGGATGATGGATCCCCACGGAACAGCCAGGGCACAGAGCGGTTTCAACATCACCAAACCGCAAGACTGGGAGCTGCTTGAGATGGATTTCCAGGCAGCCCTGGTGGAACTCAGAGTCAAAGGAGAAGACGAGGAGAGAAAGAGGGCCATCCTCACCAGAATGCTCGGGATGGAAACCAAGCGGACGCTGGTGGGCATAATCGCTCCGAAGAAGGTGAGCGACTTTAAGGCGAGCGACATCATGAAACTGCTGCGAGAGCGGTTCTGCCCCTCGAGGGCAATGTTTCCCGCTCGGAGCGCGTTTTGGAGGCGAGTCCAAGCGCCGGATGAGTCGGTTGAGGCATTCGTGGCCGCCATGAGGATAGCCGCCGCCCCCTGTAAATGGGGCGATATCCTGGAGTTGGTCCTCAGGGACGGCGTGTTGTGTGGCCTGAAAGACAAGGAGGTACAGCACAGCTTGATGAATAAGGAGCCGCCACCCACGCTGGCAGAGGTCATAGAGGCCGCGGAAGCCGCAGAGTCCACGAATGCCGGAGTGGACGAGATGCACCAGTGGCGTGAGTGGCGTCCCAGAGCCGGCAAGGCGGAAAATTCGGTGCACGGGAAGACCGGACAGTCGGTGCACGCGACTCGACGGGCCTCAAAGTCGTCTACGGAAGGCAGCGACGGCGAGGAGGTCCAGAAGGTCCGGAAGGGTGGTCGACGCTGCGAGGGTTGCGGAGCGGCCCACGAGCGCGCGAGATGCCCGTTCAGGAAGGCCGAGTGTTACACCTGCGGCCGTCGGGGGCACATCGCCAAGGCGTGCAGAAAGAGGAAAGAGGGCCGGAGGCAGTCACAAGACCGCGCAGCCAGACCGGACCGTCCAGCGAGGCCCAAAGATGGCGCCCAGACCACGAGGAAGCAGGACGGCGTGGGCCGCGTCTCGGACGGCAGCGAGGACGACGCCTCAGTGTTCAGCGTGTCCGCGGGACAGTCCCATTACTTCGTTGAGGTATTAGTACAAGGGGCCCCTATTAGGATGGAAATTGACTCGGGGTCCTCCTATTCCATAATTCCCCAGAAAGAGTTCCTGAAAATTGACCCCCACGTGCGGCCCAAGCTTAAAGCGTTGAGGTCCACACTACGGGACGTACAGGGAAACAGCATTCCGGTGTTGGGGGTCGGGAAATTTCGGGTCAAGTTTAAGAGACATTCCGCGGAACTGCCCCTAGTTGTCCTCAAAGGGGGAAGCTGTAGCCTCCTAGGGACACAGTGGTTTCAGCCCTTAGGGTTGTTCATAGGGGGGGTGCATACCGTGGGGGGGGACCCAATACAAGCGGTTTGCGATGCGCATCCCGCCGTGTTTAAGAAAGGACTCGGAAGGTTCAAGGGACCCCCTGTAGCTTTCGACATAGACCCGGAGGTCCGCCCGATAAGACTCAAACCACGCAGGGTGCCGTTTGCACTCAAGGACAAGATAGAGGCGGAACTGGACAAACTGGTGGGCCAGGGGATTCTTATTCCTGTTGACTCCGCGGAGTGGGAAACTCCAATTGTAACGGCTCTAAAGGCTAACGGGGAGGTGCGCATTTGCGCTGATTATAAGTGTACAATTAACAAGGCGATCCGCCCTAATGCATACCCGGTGCCGGTGATCAGCCACCTTTTGGCCAGACTAAATGGGGGAAAGTGTTTCGCTAAACTCGATTTGGCACAAGCCTATCAGCAACTTCCAGTGACCCCCGCCACGGCCGCGGCACAAACGATAGTTACACATAAGGGAGCGTTCCAGGTGTCGCGGTTACAGTTCGGCGTGAACTCGGCACCCGGCCTTTTTCAATCGCTCGTGGAACGCCTCCTAAAGGGCCTGGAGGGGGTATTGCCTTATTTTGATGACGTGTTGATAACAGGGGGGAGTGAGGCTGAACTGGCGAAAAGGTTGGACAAAGTACTGACCGTGTTCGAGAAAGCGGGGCTGAGATTGAGGAAGGACAAATGTGTTTTTTTCGAGACCGAGGTCGAGTTTTTAGGCTTCCGGATCACACCCGAGGGGATTAAGCCGTCTAAATCCAAAGTAGCAGCCATTAAAAAGGCCCCTCGCCCCACATCCAAAACCGAGCTGCAGTCTTTCCTGGGGCTCCTCAATTTTTACCATACATTCCTCCCGCGGAAGGCGTCCGTGGCCGAACCGCTCCATCGGTTACTTAAAAAGGAGGAGCCATGGATGTGGGGTGACGAGCACGAGAGGGCATTCAAGGAGCTAAAGCAACTCCTAACATCTGAGGCAATCCTGACGCACTTCGACCCCAAACGGCCAGTGGTCCTAGTCTGTGATGCATCCCCGGTGGGGGTGGGGGCGGTGCTTTGCCACGTGTTGGAGGACGGAAGGGAGGCCCCGGTAGCGTTTTACTCAAGGTCCCTGTCCCAAGCGGAGCGAAATTACGCACAAACCGACAGAGAAGCGTTAGCAATAGTAGCGGGGACCAAAAAATTTCACGATTTTTTGTATGGCCGCCCGTTCAAAATCGTGACCGATCACAAGCCGCTGTTAGGGATTTTCACGGCAAGCAAGCCCACGCCACAGATCCTGTCCCCGAGGATGCTGCGATGGGCTATTTTTCTCAACGCGTACCAACATGAGTTGGAGTACAGGCCCGGAAAGGAGATCAGCCATGCTGATGCGCTCTCGAGATCCCCTCTGCCCTTGTCGGCGGACCAAAAGGCGAGAGCAGAAAGAGACCGCCAGGTGTTGCTAATTGAGGTTTTAGACGCACCCCCAATAGTACCGGCCGACATTGCTAGGGCGACAGGCAAGGACAGGACGCTGGAGAAAGTTAGTTCATGGGTGCAGAAGGGGTGGCCGGTTTCGTCC
Source organism: Bradypodion pumilum (assembly GCA_035047305.1). Taxonomy (NCBI): domain Eukaryota; kingdom Metazoa; phylum Chordata; class Lepidosauria; order Squamata; family Chamaeleonidae; genus Bradypodion; species Bradypodion pumilum. The sequence goes on from JAWDJD010000003.1 coordinate 3,159,712, forward strand.
CCGAGTACAGAGTTCGACCCATTTTTTAGGAAAAAGCTTGAGTTGTCCCTAGAGAGGGGGTGCCTTCTGTGGGGCCAACGGGTGGTGGTCCCTGCGCCCCTGCGGACGAGGGTGCTCGAACTGCTGCACGTCGGCCACCCGGGCATAGTTCGTTCAAAGGCGCTAGCCCGGAGTTACTTCTGGTGGCCACAGCTGGACGCGGACATTGAGCACATGGTCGGCACTTGCGAGGCTTGCCAGGAATCCCGACCTGAGGCGGCCCGTCTGCCGCATAGAGAGTGGGACACGGCGAGGGGGCCGTGGTCCAGGGTGCACGTGGATTTCGCTGGCCCGTTCCGAGGAACCATGTTTCTCCTGGTGGTAGATGCGTTCTCCAAGTGGCTGGAGGTTATCCCGGTAAAGAGCACGTCCTCCGCCACGACAATTAGCCGGCTAAGGAGAGTCTTTTCCACGTTCGGTTTACCCGACACTTTAGTCAGCGATAACGCTAGTTGTTTCACCTCCGCTGAGTTCGGAGCATTCATGGAGGCAAACGCCATTCGGCATGTCACATCCGCACCGTTTCACCCGGCCACGAATGGCCAAGTGGAACGCCTAGTGCGTACAACAAAGGACGCGCTGCGGCGCATGGGCCCGGGGGACCTGAATCACCAGGTATGCCAGTTCCTTTTAGCGTATAGGGTGACCCCTTTAGCGTCAGGCTACTCGCCAGCGGAGCTCTTGATGCGGCGAAAATTGACCACGATCCTGTCCAGGCTGGACCCGACGAGGGTCGAGGATAAAGGGAAAAACATAGGGTTGGCAGTCTCGAAAGGTTTCGCCGCCGGGGACCCTGTTCACTGCAGGAACTATTCCAGCGCAGGGCCGGCCTGGGTACCAGGGAAGGTTGTAGAACAGACGGGGCCAGTATCGTACCGGGTTGAGACTAACACCGGCCTCCTCTGGAGGAGGCACGCAGACCAACTGAGGCACCGAGTGAGTGGGCCAGTCAGTGGAGCTCAGCAACAGGATTCAGCGTTAGGGTTCTCCCCCACCCGCTTAACCCAAGGGGGAGACAGCAATGGACCACAGTCCCTAACAAGGGGGGAAGGAAGCAGAAGCAGCGGCCCCGACTCATATCATTTTGATAGCAGCGACCCCGACTCATATCCTTTTGATACGCCAGTTTTATCAGGGGCCGGGGAAGGGGGAGAGGAGTTCGCGACCGCTGCCCCCGATAGTAATTTTGAGTTTGATTTTGCGAGCCGGGGGGGTTTTCAGGAGTGTTCCCCCACCCATCCAAGCGAGAAGAGGGGTTTTTCGTTAGCCCCCAGTGCCCCCGGTTCCTCCCTAAGGAAGAGCACACCTCCCAACAACGCCGCGGAGCCGCGGAAAGTCACTAACGAGTCTCCCTCTCATATTACAGGACAGGAAACCAGGGGACAAAGAGGAGGTAGCAAACCCGGGGAGTGGCAGCCCGCATCGAGACCCCAGCGTGTTCGAAATAAGCCATCTTGGCTGAGAGACTTTGTCTCCTAAGGGGGGGGAGTGTGTTTAAGTGTGGGCTCGAGACTTTGTCTCGTCCTAGGGGGGAGGGGTGTTGTGTTCTGATGGTTTTTATTGTACACATGGATTACAATGTATCTGAGCCAATGTAACCTTGCCTATAGCAACAATGTAACCTTCAGCTGTATCATATAAACCCTGTAATAGGACGCGAGCTAATGACCACCAGCGGGCAGCAGCGAGCGTCCAAGCTCTCTTGGTCCAAACTCATCAAAGGCAACAGCGCGGGAAGTTTTCCCGCCACCACCTACACCTGGACAAGAAGGGCGTGACCTGCAATGACGTCACGCAGACAGTAGCCAATGGGCTACCATGGCACCACGTTCAAATGTGTTACTGCTGTATATAAAGAGCTATCGATCCGCCATTACCTCATGTTCCCTCTGTCCACGATGCAATAAACCTGAGTTAACCCAGCCCGAGGCTGTGTCCTGTGTCTTGGTTTGCATACACCAAACAGAGGTATGGCATAACTGAGCAGAAGAACACTAGAGGTTGGGGAATCCAGCTTCAGTGGGGCGGGGAGTCCATGCCACGTTTTCGCCCAGCCTGAAAGGAGCTACCCTAGTGCCGCACCTACTTTGAGAATAGGTCTCAGTGCCTTGAACAGTGAAGTTTGGACTAAATCCAGCTGAGGGCCCCATTAGACTCACTAAACCTAACAGTATGTCATCATAGGTAATTGGGTGGCTTGTAGCTTCAGTACTAGAATCTGAGCATAATTCTATGCTTGGACAGTGTCAGACATGAAAAATATGGCCACACAGGGAAATAGATTGCATTTTGCACTGCTTGTGGAACAGTCTGCTGTCTGCATCTGCAGACATTTCTGTGGTCATGTGGCAGGCATGACTAGACCTGGAGCGCACGGAGCGCTGCTACCTTTCCTGCCAAAGCAGTACCTATTTCTCTACCTGCTGTTTCTTGCTTTCGAACTGCTAGATGGGCAGGAGCTGGGACAGATGACGGGAGCTCAATCTGCACACTCAGATGCAGAATTAGCATTGATTATTGTAATGTAAAATGAACCACAATGAAGAACCCTGGTGGCGCAGTGGTTAAACTGTTGTAATGCAGCCAAAACATTGTGAGTTTGATCCTGACCAGGGGACAAGGTTGACTAAGCCTTCCATCCTTCCAAGGTCGGTAAAATGAGGACCCAACAAAATGCTAATTTACATGTGTGCACTCAGAGCTATGGAGGGGAGGGAGCATAGAAGTGCCATTGCTATTCTTTGAATGAGGAACCTTTCATGCATCCTATGGGCAAAATGCATCCAGGACAAAACTCTTAATTCCTTATTAGGGGACATCTTTATCCTCCTTTGCAGCATGAATTCATTTATCTTTGTCTCTTTCTCTTCTTCCTTTCTGCTTCCTCCTGTGGCCTTTAGTCCCTGATCTCTCTGCCATGGCAACGATATGGGAAGAAAGCGAGCATTCGGCTTCCACACAAGAGCCGGAACTCCTGCTGGCATCTTGGAGAAGCACCATGGACTATTTCATCAATAAAAAAGAGGTATGGAAGGTCTCAACCCAGCCAGCCTAAATGACCTGGTGTCCTCCCTGGCACTTTCCCTGCCAGGAAAGCTATGGCCAAACTAGACAATATAGTCCACCCATCCGGTTCACTTTTTGCCCAGCAGGGCATGTGGGGAGGGGGATTTTGCCACATTTTGAGGTGCTCTGATGCTTTAAGAAAGAAAAAAAACTTTTCACACAAGGTGCCATACAAGGAGCCCTGGTGGCACAGTGATTAAACTGCTGTACTACAGCCAAAAGGTTGTGCGTTTGAGCTTGACCAGAGGGTTCAAGGTTGACTCAGCTTTCCATCCTTCCGAGGTTGGGAAAATAACTACCCAGCATGTTGGGTTCAAAATGCCAATTGCGTTGTGAAACCCAGAGAGTGCTCCAATCGCAATGGGGCGCTATAGAAGTGTGTTTGCTTTGCTTTGCCTTTAATTTCCACTTGGCAAATTGGCCTGCTTTGTTTTATAACATAGTGGTTAAGACACTGAACTTGACAACCGGAAGGTCAGCAGTTTGAGGCCTTGAAGGAGTGGGCTCCCGTCGTCTATCCCAGTTCCTGCCAACCTAGCAGCTTGAAAGCAAGGAATTGCAAGTAGTTAAATAGGTACCACTTCAGCAGGAAAGGTAACAGCATTCCATGCACTCCAGCGTCTAGTCATGCTGGCTGTAATGACCACAGAAATGTATGCAGATGCAGACAACACTGGCTGTAAATAGAGATGAGCCCCAAACCCAAAAATTGGACACGACTGGCTTTCGAGCAAGGGCAACCCTGTTCTATAATGGTTCAGCTGAGGGATAGCATGGATTTGCCTGCATATCTAAGGTATCAAACACAAAGCACTGAGAGATGTGTATGTCGGGAAGGAGAACGCTGTAAGGAGAGGCGCTGCAAACTGACCATTTGGGGGGGGGGGGCTTCCCTCTGCCATTTCCCATTAGGCAGCCTCCAGTGTGTAGGCGCACTGTGGATGGCCTGGGACCTAGGAGCTCCACCCTGCCCTTTGCTTCCTTCAGCCTGTGGGCTGGACTCAGATGGCCCAGCATCAGGTGTGAGCATGGACGCCTAAACAGCCACCTCCTCACACTCTTTAAGATCTCAATCCCTATTTTGTACCACGAAAGTCGGGCATCAATTTGATAAAGAATGAATAACTAAACCTCAATTTCAAATGTGTCTTTCCAGGATGTCATTATTAGCCCACAGCACGGTGCCAACTTTCCCTACTCTTCTGAATAAAGGGATGTTGAATGAACGAATGAACAGATCTGTGTGGCATCTACTAATTTCTGCTTTTAGGCACTAAGAATTGTAAGGGGCGAGATCAGATAGGTACGAAGCTGTACGTCTGATCACACTGGAAAGGGTCAGTTTAAGGAAGGCAATTTCCCTTAAAGTAACCCCACCATCTGCCAGTGAATTATTCCAGATCAGCCCCACAGAGTAGAAGCGCATCAGCTAGACCGAAGAGCAGCAGACGCTGAGAGAACTAAGAGAATGACCCCTCGACACCTTCTAAATCAGGGGTGCCCAAACCTTTTGCGCCATGGGCCTGGCCATGCTCCCAGAACAGCTGAACGGGCCTGGCAACGCACCCCGGAAGCAGGTGTGTTTGCGCATGTGCATCTGCAACCACTTCCGGGCACGGCACGGGCACGCATGCACATTGGCAGGCACATCCCCATCCACTTCCGGGAGCGATGAGGGCCATGTGGGCCGGATGAATTGGCATTGGGGGACAGATCCAGCCCACAGCCATAGTTTGGGCACCCCTGCTCTAAATGGATATGAGCATCAAGTCCTCTGGCTCAGTTCCAGGAGGAGCTTTATAGCAAGAACAAACATTCTTGTTGGTATGGAAGAATTAGAAAACGGAGGAAGGAGTTCACCTGGCAAGGAACATCATTAAAGGAGGATAGAGAAGAGGAACTCAACTTCCCCTGCGTCGCTTGGAGGACCTTGTATAAGTTGAGAGTTTTTAGTGTAAGGGACCAAAGACAATGAAACAGCCGAAGGGTTGGCTTAACACAGGTTTATTGCATGATGATCCGGAGGAACATGTGGTAATGGCGGATGAGTAGCTCAATATATACAGCTGGCTATACATTAGAATGTGGCTTGTTGACAGACTATTGGTTGCTGCCTGCGTGACGTCGTAGAAGGTGACGCCCTTCTTGACCAGGTGAAGAGGTGGCGGGGAATCTTCCCGCGCTGCTGAACCAGGTGAATCTGAGCCATGAGAGCTGGACGCTCGCTATTGCCATCTAGTGGTCACTAGCTCGCGTCCCCTTATTAGGTTTACATTGATACAGCTGATGGTTATAATGTTGCACACAGAAAGGTTACATTGTTAACACATGGCAAAGGTACATTGTTAAAGGCACAGCTTTACAGAACACAACAGAGTTCAAGTCCCTAAATGTAAGACCGACATGTTCAAGTGGTGGCTGCTGGCAGAGAACAACACATTGTGTGAATGTGGAGAGATACAGACTCTGGCCCATTTCCTAGTCCCGTGATGGCGAACCTTGGCACTCCAAATGTTCTTGGACTTCAATTCCCAGAAGCCCCCTGTGAATCCACACGAATGGGTTTACTGCAATTCATCCGGCCCGCACCGCCCTCGTCGCTCCTGGAAGCAGAAGTAAAACGCGCCTGTACGGAGGAAGGGTTAACCCGGAAGAGTCTTAACCGTACGGACGCGTTTGGGAAAATTGAGACTATAACAGTTCTACCTACTATTTTTATTTCCTTCTCCTTCATTGCTGTAGGATGCGGTGATGAAGAAAAGTTTTTTGAGGTTCCTGTCAGTCCTCAGCAAGACTATAAACTGGAGTAACATGACCGAACACTTCATGGATAATTTCACATCTGATGTTGTGGCAGCCGTAACGGTGAGTTAAATGAGAGCAAACGGACAAGCAATGAATTCTCCATGCCTCCATCTCTGACCTTTTTGTGAACACAGGAACCAACCCTTTCTAGCAATTTCATCAATTAATCCTCAGTTACGTGGGCTGGCTAGATGGTCCAAGGTTTTAGGTTTGCTTCCCTACAGAGAGAAAAGCCTAGCTGTGTAGCTTTGGGCAGGCTGCATGATAGTCCCTAGAACCGTGATGGTGAACCTTGGCACTCTAGGTGTTCTTGGACTTCAATTCCCAGAAGCCCGAGTCTCTGTGAACCAACACAAATGGGTTTATTGTGCATACATGTGGCTTCACAGAGATTTAGGCTTCTGTGAATTGAAGTCCAAGAACGCCTGGAGTGCCAAGGTTCGCCATCATGGCCCTAGAAGAAGAGAATCATTACCCACTTCTGAGTATTCTCTACCTAGAAAATCCTGAAAAGCATTGCTATGAGTCAGAACTGACTTGACAGCACATGATTATTATTAATCATTGTTACTTAAAATACCCTGGAATACAGAGCATTGTTTAAGAAACATAATAGTATAGCTGAATACTATTTCCTTGACTGTTGGTACAGTCATCTAGACCCAGAGTGGTTCAGGCCTCTGTCTTTGATGCATTTATAGCCTTCCTTTTTGCGATGGCTTAATGGTTAAGATTTACTTTTTTGGATCTGTAATTCCCAGAATCCACTAAGCAACCTGGTTGTAAGGGGATTCCAGAGGTTTTGACCCCAAAAGAAAACCTTTCCAAGTTCTGGTTTTATCCTATTGAGGTGTTAAACCCATTGGCTGCAGTCCAGTTGCCCAAACAGCATATCGTTAAGATGCAAGATGCCATACGAAGAGAAATCCCCAGTGATGGCGAACCTTGGCACACCAGGTGCTCTTGATCTTCGATTTCCAGAATCCCCGATCAGCAGGAGTGCTGACTTGGGCTTCTGTAATTGAAGTCCAAGAACACCTGGAGTGCCAAGCTTCCCCATCATGGCCACAGATCTTAAATGTTGAGCAAAAAGTTGTGAAACTCAGGATGCAACAGATAATGCCAATGGACATTTCTTAACCTTCAGTAATTCTCTGCGGAATGTCACACTTTCTGCATAGCTGCACAATAAGATTTCAGACATAGTTTTTCTGCATCTCCATGCTAGCCTTCTGGTTCCCACGATGCCTAAAGATGCCCATCAGATCAGCCTGGTATTTTTGAATATCCAACATTGGTTTTATTGAGATAATTCCCCCCCCTTCAATTACAGGAGATGGTCAAGAATGAACTTCCAGAGCCCAACGTTGTCTGTCTCCATGCCATGAGCACCATTATTGACTTAAGGTAGATCGGCTTCTTATTTTATTTAAACTGAACCATTGAGTGATTTCTAATCCGATCCCATAAGGCAGGAGTTCCCAACATTTTCAAGCCAGGGGCCAGGTCACTCTAAGTCAACTTTGAGGGCCTGATGGCCATTTTGCCCTGCCTGCATGATGGGGGTGGCCATTTTGCCTCAACAGCTTCAAAAGGGCTGGTCATTTTGTTTCTTGAATGTCCTTAGAGCGGGCGGGCACATGAAATGGCACCATGAGCCAGATCTGGCCCATGGGTGGTCTTAAGTTGGGAACCCCTGCCAGAAGAGCTGCATCGACAGCCTTCAAGCTTTCTGTCAAAATTCATGAAAAATCAATTGGACTGCACTAAGAGGAAACAAAACTAACTGGCCAAACTATCATTGGTCATGTCAACATTTCAGGTCCTGTCTCTGCTGGTTTAATACAATGGTTTCCCCTAAGGACCTTGGGGTAATGGCCTGGGTCCTAGCCAGAGTGGGGCTGGGGGGGGGAGAACCCTCCAGAGCTAACAGCCCACCCACCCCAACCCACACCGTGATGCCAAAGTTATATATGTGAGTGTGGCATTGTTGTCCCCTGAACATTTTTGTCCCTTCCTGAAAAATCCTCCTATGATTTGATTTGATTTGATTTATTCGATTTGTATGCCGCCCACTCAGCATATGCCGACTCAGGGCGGCTCACAACAATCACAACATAAATAAACAATACAAAATAAATACACAATAATACAATATATGATGTACAGAAATTCAATCTACAAAAGCAACACAGTGCAATTTATACAATAAAACACACTTAAGCACTAAAATATCAATGGAAAATAGATAACAAAAAGTCCTTAATGGAGCCCAGCGTCCCTGACTTAGTCCGGCGCTCAACGTCCCCGACAGAGCCCAGAGATCAACCTTCCCGACGGCATCTTCAGCCACCTCGGGACCCCGATTGCCCTTTATCCTCCATCGACGTTGGAGTGGCTGAAGGAGAGGAGACGCAGTGCTTTGCTGGAGGCGTGAAGATGCCGGAGGGGTGGAGACGCGGCACCCAGTCTTCTGCCACCTGGAGACCCCGGTGCATACCTGTCAACCATCCCGATTTGGCTGGGATTACCATGGAATTTGACGCTGATTGACGTCATAACCCGCCCCGCGCTGCCAAAACCCCATAATTTGACAGCGGCGGAGCACTTCCACGCATGTGTGGAAAGCGACCTGCGCACAAGCAATCTGCGCAGGTCCCTTTTTTTCCGGAGCCACGGGTTGACAGGTATGCCCTGGTGGCCCTTTAATCCCCTCCTGGAAATGGCTGTCATTGTGCAAGTTAGTTGTCCACCATCCACAGCTGATGCCCTCCAGAATCAGATGTATGGCGTGATAGCCTCCATAATCTCACAACCTGCAAGTCTTGTACATTTGGAAGTCACAAAGTTGCAGGAGGCTTGAGACCTTTGTACTATGTTGGTTCTGGCGATTGTAGGGTTATGCTTGGTAGGAAATTTCCATGATACTTTACCAGCAAAACGAGTGGTGGAGATGTCATTTTTGTCCTTTCTGGTGATCCCTTTTTTTTTTAAATAGCTATTGTTTTCCACAGACCTGCCAAGCCTGGAAAACTGAAGGCTTCTACTGGCATTTTTTCAATCAAGTGAATAGTGTGCAGTAATACAGTGAAACCCCGCTTTACGGATGCCTCGCCAAATGCAAAACTGGCCACATGGAAAGAAATCCATTGAAAATGATGCTCCGGCTCACGGAATATATTTTTTCCAGAATGGATTAACTGGTTTTCAATACATTCAATGCATTCCTGTGGAAAACCATGCTTCACTTTACAGATTTTTTCCAATGCATTCCTATGGGCACTTTGCGATGAGGAATTTTTGCAATAAGGAAAACCCTGTGGAACGGATTAATTCCATAAAACAGGGTTTTACTGGGTGGAAACGATGGTTTCCTGTATCTTCTGCGTTATTGTGTCAGATGAACTTTCACTAGGTCACATCCAGTTCTGGAGTGTGTTTTCTAATGGAAAATTAGAGCAGCACACCTGTACAGCGTTCCGTGTGCTCCGGTGTCTAGGCATGCCTGCCACATGACCACGGAAATGTCTGCAGAAGCAGACAGCACTGGCTCTTCGGCTTTGAAACAGAGATGAGCACTGAACCCTAGAGTCGGATACGACTGGTTTTCGAGCAAGGGAAACCTTTACCTTTACACCTGTACCTAGATGGGGGGAAGATTTATGAGTAGCACTTCCCAGAGGCCAGTCTGCTTGGAAGACAGGCTTAAGTTTTCCTGGAAAACGAGGCAGACCTGGTTGGGAGAAGTTGGTCTGCTTCTTGCCGTGAGTCTGTGACATTCTGTTGCCTGTTGGGAATTTGCTTTCTCTATTTATGCGAAAAAGATTTTTTCCTCCTCTCTCTTGGATCAAGTTATTCAGCAGAGAAAGAAACTCTTTTTCCAGCATCACTATATTTCAAAAACCCAAGAGGATCTCAAAAAGAAAAGGCTTTGGTCAAAACAAAAAGCTACGGTTGACCCTCAAAGGCAACGGAATTGCTGAGATATTTCAAGCTTGTGATTCATTCAACTCTATGATCTCTATCACATACGTGCACTATATAAGGAGTGGGGATTATGCTGTGTAATGCTTATTTGGGGTGCACAAATGAGACGCAAGAAGGGTACATCAGTGTGTCCATAGTTTGAGTGGGGAAGAGTTCTAATCTATTTCCCTTATTTCCTCAATTTCCCTTGTCACCTAAAAACTCTCTTAAAAAGCAACCAGTTTATAAGCAAAGTAACTTTATAAGATTATAAGTAAAAGTAATGGTAACATGGGGACTGCGGTGGCTCAAGTGGTTAAGATGCTGAACTCGCTGACTGGAAGGTTGGAGTTGAATTCTCAGCTACTGCATGACGGAAACTCTGTCCTGGCTCCTGCCCAACCTAGCAGTTCGAAAGCAAGAAATTGCAAGTAGATAAATAGGGACCACTTCGGTCAGAAGCTAAACAGCATTCCGTGCACTCTAGTGTCTAGTCATGCCTGCCACATGTCCACGGAAATATCTGCAGATGCAGACAACACCACTGACTCTTTGGCTATAAACAGATGAGCACTGAGCCCTAGAGTCAGATACAACTGGCTTTTGAGCAAGAGCAACCACATTCCGGTTCTGTTGCTCATCTTGTTACCTAGACACTGCATGCAATATTATTTACTGGGCGAACCCAAGTTCTTAGTCCTCATTAGAGTCAACCTGTGGACTGAATGAGGCTCGCATGTGTTGCCTGAAGAAGCCCCATTTACTTATGAGATCCACTCTGGGTGGAACTCACAATCCAGTTTAGCCCATCAGTTTTTATTATTACATCGGCATGGTTGTTTTGCTTTGAAAGGGCCACCAAAATATTGCAGATCGCTACCTTATATGCAAAACACCAACCTGTGCGTTCAATTCCCTCCAGCAAAAGGCACATCATGAAAACCATGGGCTCCTACAAGAAGGGTATTCTACTCCGGACATTCTTCAAGTGTGTCTTTTCCCTTTCACCTGTGAGGGCCGGACAAGAAGAAGGAGCCGTTGATGCTTCCGCTCTTCAGTACGCAAAGGTACGCATCGTCTCCTCTCCTGCCAGACCCTAGTTTACCAGGAAGAATGGGATTTTTTGGAATCAACAAACTCCCTGTCCTATAATTTGGCAGGAATGCCCCAGGTTGAACAAAGGGGTTGGGAATCCATTCCTTCATTAAGAGGTTCTCTAGTTGGATAGCAGGGACTGCAGTGGCTTAGTGGTTAAGACACTGAATTTGACAACCGGAAGGTCAGCAGAGACCCGAGGACTGTGTGACGGGGTGAGTTCCCGCCGTCTGTCCCAGCTCCTGCCAACCTAACAGTTTGGAAGCAAGAAATTGGAAGTAGATAAATAGGTATGAAAAGAAAAAAAATGTCCTGTGTACTTTGGCATCTAGTCATGCCTGCCACATGACCATGGAAATGTCTACAGACACAGAGAGTGCAGGTTCTTTGGCTACAAACAGAGATGAGAACTGACCCCTAGAGTTGGATATGACTAGCTTTTGAGCCAAGGGCAACCTTTACCTTTACCTAGTTTGGTAGCTAGGATTACTGCATACAAACCTAGTCTCCACTCCTACATTATCCAGCATTGAAAGTCCTCAACGTTTTTAAGCCAGGGGCCGGGTCATGTTCCCTCAGACAGCTTTGAGGACAGGATGGCCATTTTGCCCATCCTCCACCACATGGCACTTCTTGGTGTGGTGGAGGGGGGACACATGAAATGGCACTGCAGGCCACAGGTGAGAATCCCTGGGATAGTGGGGTTTAGTCAGTTCCAACATGTTAAGAAGAAGGACTAAGCAGTTCATTGAGGCTAGCCCTTCCATTAAGCTAACAGGATGCTTTAGCTGTGGATTTCCTGTTTCAACATGGATTTCAACTCCATGAGTCTTAGGAATCTCATTGAACTCTACACTTCTATGATGGAGTGACTCAGGAGGCAGACCCTGGAGGGTGGAAAGCGAGCAAGCAATGTGGCCTGACCCATGCTCCATGATTCTTGAGGTGCTGTTTCAGGACTCCTTTTCTGAGTTCCAGAGTGCAGCATCAATGAGGGGAAAGTGCATAAAAAAACCTGGACTTGCTATGTCCTGATATGTTAACTCATGAAACACTGATAGATTTCCCTAGATTTATTAGAAACAAGCAGAGGTTTGAGGAAATGTAAAGCGGAAGTAAAACGCGCCCGTACGGTTAAGACTCTTCCGGGTTAACCCTTCCTCCGTACGGGCGTGTTTTACTTCCCCTTCCGGGAGCGATGAGGGCAGCGTGGGCAGGATGAATCGCAGTAAACCCCTTCGTGTGGATTCACAGGGTGCTTGGGCTTCTGGGAATTGAAGTCCAAGAACAACTGGAGTGCCAAGGTTCGCCATCATGGGAGTAGACTATACAGCCAGCGACTCAACACTGAGCGTTGGGCGGCGGTGAATAACCTGACTCCCTAAAGGAATGGTTTACTTGGCCATCCCCTGAGTGCGTTTCCGTGGATGAGTAGAAGTTTGAACCCAGGTCTCTTGAGCTGCAGTCCAATAGTTTATCCACTATACCACAACAGTTATATGGCCTGTCATTGTCGTCGTTGTCGCTGTCAAGTGCCATCAATTCAGAACCAATTTATAGTGACCCTCATAGGGCTTTCAAAGTACTTTAAGTGAAATATTTAAGGAGTGATTTCACCAGTTCCATACATTCAATGTACATGTCCAGCTGGACATCCCACTACAGTAATGGAGTAGACAATGCTGCCAGCCACACAACACCAAGAGTTGGGCGGCAGTAAATAACCTGACTCCCTAAAGGGGCCAACAGCTACAGGCAGAGGAGCCCCTTTAAGTGGGGTGTTGGCCCCCTCAGTGGAGGAATTGCCACTGGAAACCATCATATTGGGTCCAGCAGCAAAATGACCAGAGGAGGTACTTTGATTCCCAATGGTCATGGAGGCAGAAGAGACTATGTCAGATGGACTGGCTGTGAAGGCACACCTTGATAATATTCTCAAGGCTGCGGCAGTCCATTGCAGTCCCGGTGTTAAATGCTGCATGTCTCCTTTCATATGTGTCGCAGGAGATGGCTCCGAGATCACAGTGTGTGGGTCCATTCATGGAAAGTTGGGATCCACCTTAAACAAATTCATGCAAATGGCATTTTTCCTGCTTCAGGGGGGGAAATGCATTATCAGATACAAGTTGCAGCCTATGACAACGACGACAATTCTCACACATATTAGTATTTAAACTCTGCTGAAGAAAGAGAAGAGATAGATGGTTTGAGTTTTAAGTATTTATTACTTTGGACATTTTGAATGTTAGCATTTCCTTCCCTGCATGTCTGTGTTTTCCTGGACTTCCTTCCCTTCCTTATCTCTCCCCCCTCCGCTAGAGCCTTTTTATTGGCACATACCAGACTTTCAGCGACATGCTCCAACAGCTGATCGTGGAGAACCCAGTTCCTGCAGAGCTGGAGAGAATGTTACAGGTAAATATCTAAAGCATACCTGTCAAGTTTTGGATTTGGAAAAAAGGGAAATTTCCTGGCAAATACGGGATACTTGACAGCTATGCTTATCCTTTGCTGCCCTCCAATGGCGGCAATAGGGCATTGTAGTCTAATTAATAAGGGATGACGGTGGGAAAGAGGGTAAAATAAGGGGTTTTCCTGGCCAATAAGGGATACTTGACAGCGATGCTTATCCTATGCTGCCCTCCAATGGCGGCAATAGGGCATTGCAGTCTAATTAATAAGGGATGACGGCAGGAAAGAGGGTAAAATAAGGGGTTTTCCTGGCCAATAAGGGATACTTGACAGCTATGCTTATCCTCTGCTGCCCTCCAATGGCGGCAATAGGGCATTGCAGTCTAATTAATAAGGGATGAGGCAGGAAAGAGGGTAAAATAAGAGGTTTTCCTGGCCAATAAGGGATACTTGACAGCTATGCTTATCCTCTGCTGCCCTCCAATGGCGGCAATAGGGCATTGCAGTCTAATTAATAAGGGATGAGGCAGGAAAGAGGGTAAAATAAGAGGTTTTCCTGGCCAATAAGGGATACTTGACAGCCATGCTTATCCTCTGCTGCCCTCCAATGGCGGCAATAGGGCATTGCAGTCTAATTAATAAGGGATGATGGCAGGAAAGAGGGTAAAATAAGGGGTTTTCCTGGCCAATAAGGGATACTTGACAGCTATGATCTAAAGAGGGGCACTTGGAAAAGTTAAAGATTGTACTCCCAATGCCAGAATTGCCTGGCTTGTATTCCAGCAACCAGTGTCCAAAAGACTCAAAAGTCCAAGCTCTGAAAAAGAGACAAGGGAGGGAGAGGGCAAGGTATATATATAGCAGATGCTGGAAGCCCATTTAAAAGGACTGAATATCAATCAAAGCTTCTTAAGTCATTATCAAGTGTGAAATCATACAATGTTTTTCATAGTTGTCAATTCATGTCAGCTATGATATCGTTTCCTTGTAGACTGATAAATGAAATTATTCACAACCTAATAGCCTAATCCTTTACAAACAAACCATTGTCTGTATCCCAACTTGGTCCGGGGTGTCGGAACATGGGATGGGTGAGACGGGGCCGGTGAGACTGTGTCAACACCTGCCGGAATCCTTTCCCCCAGGATGAGGGCTATTTTGACTCCCATAGCTCCGAACCTCCAGCCCTGTAGTTAGTGCGCTACCTCTGGGTCGGCAACTCTCTCTTCCAGTGTGCGATCTCCAAAATGTTGAGCCGAGGAAGGCTTGTGTGTGGTTGCATTTTAAAAGTAATTCAGTAGTTAGTTGGCAAGTTGGTGAGCAGATTCCAAATGCCTTGGAAATAAGACCTTGGGCGGTCTCAGACGTTTATTTGAATAAAAAGCAAAACATTGTCTATAAGGCAAAATGTTGCTCCCATAAGCAAAGCATAGCAAAACTGAAGAATAACATCTGGTCTAGCAAAACGGAAAAGAAATGTCCTATCACAGGGTAAAATCTAAGCTTGTTAAGCTTCTAAGTCTCTCTTTATCGCTACTCTGTTCCTAAGCCCAAATAGAGAAATAGAGGTGCGGACATCCCAGCAAACCCCACAGTTCTCAATGGGGGGTGGGCGGGGCCCAGGACGCCGGTGGTGATGGACCTCCCGGTGGGTCCAGGTGCTGCGGGGGCCGCTCCACCTCGCCCACAGGAACGACCGGAGGCAGCAGCCTTGAGTTTAGATCATTATCTAGGGATTGCCCCTCCCCCATCATCAAGGTCACCCTTCCCCCACTCGTCAAGGTCACCCCTCCACTCTTGAAGGTCGCTCTCCCCCCAATCGTGGGTAGGTGAACTCTTGGGGTCGAAGTGTGTGAACTCGTGTGTGTTGCTTCTCACGACACGGGGTCTGTTTGTAAATATGACAGCCATGTAAATTCATTTGTGTGTCTGAGGAAGGGGACTCAGTCTACAAACACTCTCATTCTGTACCCAAATCAAGATTTCGTGCCCATTTCAAGGTTCTGGTTCAAAAGCAAGAAATTGCAAGTTGATAAATAGGTACCACTTTGGTGGGAAAGGTAACAGAGTACTGTGTGCTCTGCTGTCTAGTCATGCCTGCCACCGAAACATCTGCAGACACAGACAGCGCTGGCTCTTTGGCCGTAAATCCCCTAGAGCAGTGATAGCGAACCTTTTAGAGACCGAGGGCCCAAACAGAGGGGCGGGATGAACTTTGTCCTGGGGGGAGGGAGGAAGTGCTCCCATTGGGCTGCTGGACAGAGGGGTGGGGTAAACCCAGTGCTAGAGGAGGGAGGAAGCGCTCCCATTGGGCTGCTGGACAAAGGGGCGTGGTGAAATTTGTCCTGGGGGGAGGGAGGAAGTGCTCCCATTGGGCTGCTGGACAGAGGGGCGGGGTGAACTCTGTCCTGGGGGAAGGGAGAAAGCGCTTCCATTGGGCTGCTGGACAGAGGGGCGGGGTGAACTTTGTGCTGGGGGAGGGAGAAAGCGCTCCCATTGGGCTGCTGGACAGAGGGGCGGGGTGAACTTTGTGCTGGGGGAGGGAGAAAGTGCTCCCATTGGGCTGCTGGACAGAGGGGCGGGGTGAACTTTGTGCTGGGGGAGGGAGGAAGTGCTCCCATTGGGCTGCTGGACAGAGGGGTGGGGTGAACTTTGTGCTGGGGGAGGGAGGAAGCACTCCCATTGGGCTGCTGGACAGAGGGGCGGGGTGAACCTTGTGCTGGGGGAGGGAGGAAGTGCTCCCATTGGGCTGCTGGACAGAGGGGCGGGGTGAACTCTGTGCTGGGGGAAGGGAGGAAGCGCTCCCATTGGGCTGCTGGACAGAGGGGCAGGGTGAACTTTGTACTGGGGGAGGGAGGAAGCGCTCCCATTGGGCTGCTGGACAGAGGGGCGGGGTGAACCTTGTGCTGGGAGAGGGAGGAAGCGCTCCCATTGGGCTGCTGGACAGAGGAGCGGGGTGAACTTTGTGCTGGGGGAGGGAGGAAGTGCTCCCATTGGGCTGCTGGACAGAGGGGTGGGGTAAACCCTGTGCTAGGGGAGGGAGGAAGCGCTCCCATTGGGCTGCTGGACAGAGGGGCAGGGTGAAATTTGTCCTGGGGGGAGGGAGGAAGTGCTCCCATTGGGCTGCTGGACAGAGGGGCGGGGTGAACTCTGTGCTGGGGGAAGGGAGGAAGCGCTCCCATTGGGCTGCTGGACAGAGGGGCGGGGTGAACTTTGTGCTGGGGGAGGGAGGAAGCGGTCCCATTGGGCTGCTGGACAGAGGGGCGGGGTGAACTCTGTCCTGGGGGAGGGAGGAAGCGCTCCCATTGGGCTGCTGGACAGAGGAGTGGGGTGAACTCTGTCCTGGGGGTGGGAGGAAGCACTCCCATTGGGCTGCTGGACAGAGGAGCGGGGTGAACTCTGTCCTGGGGGAGGGAGAAAGCACTCCCATTGGGCTGCTGGACAGAGGGGTACGGCGAACTCTGTGCTGGGGGAGGGATGAAGCGCTCCCATTGGGCTGCTGGACAGAGGAGCGGGGTGAACTCTGTCCTGGGGGAGGGAGAAAGCACTCCCATTGGGCTGCTGGACAGAGGGGTACGGCGAACTCTGTCCTGGGGGAGGGAGAAAGCGCTCCCATTGGGCTGCTGGACAGAGGGGTGGGGTGCTGGACAGAGGAGCGGGGTGAACTCTGTGCTGGGGGAAGGGAGGAAGCGCTCCCATTGGGCTGCTGGAGGGAGGGGCAGGGTGAACTTTGTGCTGGGGGAGGGAGGAAGCACTGCCATTGGGCTGCTGGACAGAGGGGCGGGGCGAACTCTGTGCTGGAGGAGGGAGAAAGCGCTCCCATTGGGCTGCTGGACAGAGGGGTAGGGCAAACTCTGTGTTAGGGCGATGGCACACATGCCCACAGAGAGGGCTATGGGTGCCCCATCTGGCATGTGTGCCATAGGTTCACCACCACTGCCCTAGAGACAGATATGACTGACTGTCAAGCAAGGGAGACCTTTTACCTGGTGGAATGTCCCTCTCTCCATCTGCCTGGCCAGCCAGACCTTCTCAAACCTGCAGACTCCAGGTACTTACCGGAGAGAGAGGCCAGGAAGACCCCTGCTAGAAATAGTGCCTTCTTAGGGTTGGCACCAGTATTGTGCCATGCCATTATATTATGGGATATGTCAGTCAGGCTCCACCCCTTTCTGCATTTTGGAAGTTGGCTAAAGCAGACTTTTTAAAGAAAGCTTTTGCAAATATCCTCCCCTGGATTAATCCATGTTTGTTTTCTGCCACCTATTCCTGGGTTGTTTTGTGTTATACAAAGAATTTATCTGGGAGGTTATAGGGTGAGAGGAGGGCTTTATATTATATATGTTTTATTTATTATGTTCCCCACCCAGAGTGAGGTTTAAGTCTAGTGGGGAAGATATAGAAAGCAGATCATTACGCGTTTGCTGAGGTCTTTTGTCCTTTAAATGCTTATCGTTATTTTGGGAGTACTGTATTGTTATTGTTTATCACTTTTTGTCTGTAACTTATTTTGTTTGGTTTATTGTTCAGTGTTTTTGTGTATTATATTATGGTTTATCGTATATTGTTATTTGGGGGGAAATCTTTTAATCTGTTGTACGCTTACCAGAGTGGAAAGATATTCCAGATGGGCTAGAGACAGACAGACAGACAGACAGACAGACAGACAGACAGACAGACAGACAGACAGACAGATAGATAGATAGATAGATAGATAGATAGATAGATAGATAGATAGATAGATAGATAGATAGAACAGTTAGTCCATAAGGTACCACAATGCGTTTGGCTTTTGTTTCTTTGTGTATGTGAGTATGTGTTTTCGGTCTGTCTTTCTTTCTGTCGGTCTGATATATGCATATTGAAGCTACATTGTGCATCAAAAGCCCCAGGTTTTCATATCGAGCCTTTTCCCTCCATTGTAGCTTATGACTCCGTGGTTGCAGTCTCCCGAGATCGACCTGCGGGAGCGGGCCATATGGAGCACCACCTCCCTGCTTAATTTTGTGGCCGCCAAAGTGCAACTAGACGTGAGTAGCCTTTAATGCCCCCCTATGTTTCAGGCCAGCTAAGGTGACTCTACGGTCAAGACTCAAGGGCTTCCCCTTCGTTTCGTCCCTCTCCAGCAAAACCGAAAGTTGATTTCCTCCACCTCTTAACTTTTTGCAACCTGCCTCTAACACACACCCCCCTCCATATTTTTTTGTCCCATCAGACGATGTCCAAATTTGCTCTGCTCGGCCACCTGGTAGCAGTGCTGGGAATCTGCTGTGGAGACACGGTCAAGTCCATCAGCTCAAAGGCCGCCAAGAGCGTCCACCTCCTTCTCGCTGTTGTATTAGGCCAGAAAAGTAAGAAGTTTGGTAATGAGACCCCTGCAAAAATGGAGTGTGGGGAAATTTAAGACTTGTCATACATCTCTTTCTTTTCTTTTGTGTGGGAAGGGAAGGTGGAAATTCCATAAATTCAGCTTTGATTCTATTCCTTTCTTGACACTGTTGGGGGAATTGGCTGGGAACAGGGTCAAGTTATGATCTTCTTCTTCTTTCATGTTCCGATTAAAACCTGGACAGGCAAATTGAATCCACCTTATTGGCTTGGTCGTTGGCCAAACTTAAGTCTTCATTGCTGCGTGTTTCTGGCAGTAATCAGCAGACCAGTCAATGAGCCCATGGAGTCTGTATCTCTCCACATTCACACCACATGTTGTTGTCCACCAGTAACCCCCACTTAAGCCTGTTGGGTCTTCCATTTAGGGACTCCGAACCTCAGCCTATCCAGGGTCCTCCAAGTGACGTAGGGGAGGTTGAGTTCCTCAGCCATATCCTCCTTTAATGATGTTCCTTGTGCAGTGAGCTCCTTCCTCCACCTTCCAATTTGGTTTTGCCCTCAAGTGTGTTTGTTCTTGCCATAAAGCTCTTCCTGGATCTAAGCTGGCTGATTTAACGTTCATATCCATTCAGAGGGTGTCGATGGTCCTTCTCTTTCTTAGTTCTCTCAGCATCTGCTGCTACTTCTCTCCTTATCTTAGGTGGGTCGATACCAACCCGAGGGTATATTTTTTAAACTGATGTAGGTTTGAGGCATCCTGTCACTATACACATTAAGTTGTGATGATAATCTGTTTTCAATGCAAAATCCACAGGTTTGATTGACTTGTCATCTGTGGCAAGAATGGAGAAACCATAGATCCAGGGGGAAAACCCTCGGTGTCCGCATACCTTTCCCCATGAGTTCTGGGTTTCAGTCAAGGGCCCACGAGTCTATGAAGGAGGGCTTCTCTGATGAAGCTGATTGCTTCAGTTTCAGGATAAGCTCAATGGGAGGAGGTTGCAGGGTTTGGATGGGAATTGGCCCATGGGGTCAGCCGCCAGGGGTGGTGCAGAAGCCTAAGTGGTGTATGTAGTCAAGCTTTCTACCATAGAAACAGAGGGCATAGCCTGCCTGCTCAGCCCTGGCCTTGCATATCTGCTCAGTGTATAGGAGGATATATCCATATGTCTCCATGTTGCTATGCTATTCTCTAGGTCTGACTTGTATTTTCTCCCCATCACTAAACATGTTGAGAAATATGTTGTGAAACTCCTGTATGGAAATTCCTACCCATTTTTTCAATATGATATATTTTTCTTTATCATGTCCATACTTTTTAGTGTATTTTTCCCTAGCATACGTCATTTGCATTCATTTCCCCCCTGAGTCAAGTATGCATGTGTTCCAGGTCTATATATTTTCAGCTCTCCCTACTTTTAAAAATGTCTACGTATGCATTTTTTCCTTTTTCATTATGCCTATGTGCTGAATTCTGAAGCCAGCTATGCTTTATCTCATAGCTAGTCTCAACAGGTGTGAAAATGTCAAGTGTATCAAACCAGCAAACTCCTTTCCCACCTCTAGCTTTAGAGCTTTTCAGTGTGGAGTGCATTATATGCACTCAAGAGCATGGAAACTGGTGGTACATATGTGTGCATTATGCTCTGGTGTGTTTCAGTTGCAAGGCTGGATGAGAACAACATCCACATGGAAACCAACAAACGGAAGCACAAGGAATTTTTGGAATCTTGGAGTCCTTTGGTATTTCTCAAGAATCCTTCCAGAGTTGCAGAGGTAATGGGGACCGATGTACTGCCAAAATTCCTGCCTAGCTTTGATTATAAAGGAGGATGAACAGAAAAGGAGCCAAATTCATCATCATTATGAATAGGGTGTACATTAGCAGAAAATCTAGACATATCCAGTGATGTCATCCATGAATATCTAAGGCATGGGTTCCCAAACTTTTCGAGCCATGGGCCGGTCACGTGGTTGAGCGGGACGATCATGTGTTTCCTCCCAACGTAAAACATGTCTGTGGCGGTCATAAATGTGTTCACGAGAGCCATGGGTGCATTCATGACAGTGTTTTGTGCAGGCATGGGCATGTTTACACATACATAGCCACATAAGAACATAAGAACATAAGAACAGCCTTGCTGGAACAGGCCACAGCCCATCCAGTCCAGCATTCTGTCTCACACAGTGGCTCACCATTTCCTTCAGGGTATTCCCAAGCAGATGCCTTCACCTGCTTAGGATTCCCTGGAAATGATATTGAGAGATATCCTGCCTATCTCTCCAACCCGGAGGTTGTCCTTAGGCACATCCATAATTATAGCCATTGATCCCCTTGTCCTCCATGAACTTGTCTAATCCTTTCTTAAAGCTGTCAAGACTGACAGCTGTCACCACTTCTTCTGGCAGGGAGTTTTTAGTGTATGAAACTAAGACACAGGACACAGCCTCGGGCTGGGTTAACTCAGGTTTATTGCATCGTGGACAGAGGGAACATGAGGTAATGGCGGATCGATAGCTCTTTATATACAGTAGGGATACATTTGAACGTGGTGCCATGGTAGCCCATTGGCTACTGTCTGCGTGACGTCATTGTGGGTCACGCCCTTCTTGTCCAGGTGTAGGTGGTGGCGGGAAAGCTTCCCGCGCTGTTGCCTTTGATGAGTTCGGACCAAGAGAGCTTGGACGCTCGCTGCTGCCAGCTGGTGGTCATTAGCTCGCGTCCTATTACAGGGTTTATATGATACAGCTGAAGGTTACATTGTTGCTATAGGCAAGGTTACATTGGCTCAGATACATTGTAATTCATGTGGAAGGTAAAACCATTAGAACACAACACCCCTCCCCCCTAGGACGAGACAATGTCTCGAGCCCACACTTCAACACACTCCCCCCCCTTAGGAGACAAAGTCTCTCAGCCAAGATGGTTTATTTCGAACACGCTGGGGTCTCGATGCGGGCTGCCTTTCCCCGGGTTTGCTACCTCCTCTTTGTCCCCTGGTTTCCTGCCCTGTAATTTGAGAGGGAGACTTGTTAGTGACTTGCCGCGGCTCCGCGGCGTTGTTGGGGGGTGTGCTCTTTCTCGGGGAAGAACCGGGGGCACTGGGGGCTAACGAAAAACCCCTCTTCTCGCTTGGAAGGGTGGGGGAACACTCCTGAAAACCCCCCCGGCTCGCAAGACCAGAATCAAAATCAAAATTACATTCGGGGGACGCGGCGGCGGCCGCACATTCCTTTTCCCTCCCCCCGGGCTCTGATAGAACTGGGGTATCAAAAGGATCTGAGTCGGGATCACTGCTTTCCCCCCCGGATTCGGACTGATGTCCCTCATTTTCTCCCCCTTGGGCTAAACGGGTGGGGGAGAACCCTATCGCTGAATCCTGTTGCTGTGCCCCACTGACCGGCCCTTCACTCACTCGGCGCCTCAGTTGGTCAGCGTGTCTCCTCCAGAGGAGACCGGTGCTCGTTTCCACCCGATATGACACTGGCCCTGTTTGTTCTACTATCGTTCCTGGCACCCAGGCTGGCCCTGCGCTTGCATAGTTCCTGCAGTAAACAAGGTCGCCGGCGGCGAACCCTTTCGAGACTGCCAATCCTATGTTTTTTCCTTTATCCTCGACTCTCGTCGGGTCCAGCCTGGTCAGAAGCGTGGTCAGTTTTCGCCGCATCAAGAGTTCTGCCGGCGAGTAACCCGACGCTAAGGGGGTCACCCTATACGCTAACAAGAACTGACATACTTGGTGATTTAGGTCCCCCGGGCCCATGCGCCGCAGCGCATCCTTCGTTGTACGCACCAACCGTTCCACTTGGCCGTTCGTGGCCGGGTGAAACGGCGCGGATGTGACATGCCGAATGGCGTTTGCTCCCATGAATGCCTCGAACTCCGAGGAGGTGAAGCAACTCGCGTTATCGCTGACTAAAGTGTCGGGTAAACCGAACGTGGAAAAGACTCTCCGTAGCTGGCTAATTGTTGTGGCGGAGGACGTGCTCTTTACTGGGATAACCTCCAGCCACTTGGAGAACGCATCCACCACCAGGAGAAACATGGTTCCTCGGAATGGGCCAGCGAAATCTACATGTACTCTGGACCACGGCCCCCTTGCTGTGTCCCATTCCCTATGCGGGAGGCGGGCCGCCTCTGGTCGGGATCCCTGGCATGCCTCACAAGTGCCGACCATGTGCTCAATGTCCGCGTCCAGCTGTGGCCACCAAAAGTAACTGCGGGCCAGCGCTTTCGAACGAACGATGCCCGGATGGCTGACGTGCAGCAGTTTGAGCACCCTCGGCCGCATGGCTGCAGGAACCACCACCCGTTGGCCCCACAATAGGCACCCCCTTTCTAGGGACAACTCTAGCTTTTTCCGAAAGAATGGGTCGAATTCCGTGCTTGGGGACGATGCCGGCCACCCCTTTTGTACCCATGAGCTGACTTTCTCGAGTGTCCTGTCCTTGCCTGTCGCCCTCGCAATATCGGCTGGTACTATTGGGGGTGCATCTAAAACCTCAATTAGTAACACCTGGCGGTCTCTTCCTACTCTAGCCTTCTGGTCGTCCGACAAGGGCAAAGGGGATCTCGAAAGTGCATCAGCATGGCTGATCTCTTTTCCGGGCCGGTACACCAACTCGTGTTGGTAAGCGTTGAGAAAAATGGCCCATCGCAGCATTCTCGGTGATAGGATCTGCGGGGTGGGCTTGCTTGCCGTGAAAATCCCTAACAGGGGCTTGTGATCCGTCACGATTTTGAACGGGCGGCCATACAAAAAATCGTGAAACTTTTTGGTCCCCGCTACAATTGCCAATGCCTCCCTGTCGGTTTGTGCGTAATTTCGCTCTGCCTGGGACAGGGACCTTGAATAAAATGCAACCGGGGCCTCCCTTCCGTCATCCAACACGTGGCAAAGTACTGCCCCCACCCCCACCGGTGATGCATCACAGACTAGGACCACCGGCCGTTTGGGGTCGAAATGCGTTAGAATTGCGTCAGAGGTCAAGAGTTGCTTTAATTCTTTGAACGCCCTCTCATGCTCGTCACCCCACATCCAAGTCTCCTCTTTCTTAAGCAACCGATGGAGCGGTTCGGCCACGGACGCCTTCCGCGGAAGGAATGTATGGTAAAAATTGAGGAGCCCCAGGAATGACTGTAGCTCGGTTTTGGATGTGGGGCGAGGGGCCTTTTTGATGGCTACTACTTTGGATTTGGATGGCTTGATACCCTCGGGTGTAATCCTGAACCCTAAGAACTCGACCTCGGTTTCGAAAAAAACACATTTGTCCTTCCTCAGTCTCAGCCCCGCTTTCTCGAACACCGTTAGTACTTTGTCCAATCTCTTTGCCAGTTCGGCCTCACTCCCCCCAGTTATTAATACGTCATCAAAATAAGGCAACACCCCCTCCAGCCCCTTCAGGAGGCGTTCCACAAGCGACTGGAAAAGGCCGGGTGCCGAGTTCACGCCGAACTGTAAACGCGACACCTGGAACGCTCCTTTATGTGTGACTATCGTTTGTGCCGCGGCCGTGGCGGGTGTTACGGGAAGCTGCTGATAGGCTTGTGCCAGGTCGAGCTTAGCGAAACACTTTCCCCCATTTAGCCTGGCCAAAAGGTGGCTGACCACCGGCACCGGGTATGCGTTAGGGCGGATCGCCTTGTTAATTGTACACTTATAATCAGCGCAAATGCGCACCTCCCCGTTAGCCTTCAGAGCTGTTACAATTGGAGTTTCCCACTCCGCGGAATCAACAGGAATAAGAATCCCCTGGCCCACCAATTTGTCCAGTTCCGCCTCTATTTTGTCCTTTAGTGCGAAGGGCACCCTGCGCGGTTTGAGTCTTATCGGGCGGACCTCCGGGTCTAGGTCGAAAGCTACAGGGGGTCCCTTGAATTTTCCAAGTCCTTTTTCAAAAACGGCGGGATGCGCATCGCACACCGCTTGTATTGGGTCCACCCCCACTGCATGTACTCCCCCTATAAACAGGCCTAAAGGCTGGAACCACTGTGTCCCTAGGAGGCTACAACTCCCCCCCTTGAGGACAACTAGGGGCAGCTCCGCAGAGTGTCTCTTAAACTCAACCCGAAATTTCCCGACCCCCAACACCGGAATGCTGTTCCCCTGTACATCTCGTAGCGTGGACCTCAATGTTTTAAGTTTGGGCCGCACGTGGGGGTCGATTTTCAAGAACTCTTTCTGGGGAATTATGGAATAGGAGGACCCCGAGTCAATTTCCATCCTGATAGGGGCCCCTTGTACTAGTACCTCAACGAAATAATGGGACTGTTCCGCGGACACACTGAGCACTGGGACGTCGTCCTCGCTGCTGTCCGAGACGCGGCCCACGCCGTCCTGCTTCCGCGCGGTCTGGACGCCATCTTTGGGCCTCGCTGAACGGTCCGGTCTGGTCGAACGGTCCGGTGACTGCCTCCGGCCCTCCTTCCGTTTTCTGCATGCCTTGGCGATGTGCCCCCGACGGCCGCAGGTGTAGCATTCGGCCTTTCTAAATGGGCACCTCGCACGCTCATGGGCCGCTCCGCAACCATCGCAGCGGCGCCCCCCCTTTCGGACCTTCTGGACCTCCTCGCCGTCGCTGCCTTCCGAAGACGACTTTGAGGCCCGTTGAGTTGCGTGCACCGATTTTTCCGCTTTACCGGCTCTGGGACGCCACTCACGCCACTGGTGCATCTCGTCCACTCCAGCATTCGTGGACTCTGCGGCCTCCGCGGCCTCGACGACCTCTGCCAGCGTTGGTGGCGGCTCCTTATTCATCAAGCTGCGCTGCACCTCCTTGTCTTTCAGGCCACACAGCACGCCGTCCCTGAGAGCCATTTCTAGGATGTTGCCCCATTTGCAGGGGGCGGCGGCTACCCTCATGGCGGCCACGAATGTCTCGACCGACTCGTCCGGCGCTTGGACTCGCCTCCAAAACGCGCTCCGAGCGGGAAACATCGCCCTCGAGGGTTGGAAGCGCTCCCGAAGCAGCTTCATGATGTCGTCCGCCTTAAATTCGCTCACCTTCTTCGGAGCGATGATGCCCACCAGCGTCCGCTTGGTCTCCATCCCGAGCATGCGGGTGAGGATGGCCCTCTTCCTCTCCTCATCGTCTTCCTTGACTTTGAGTTCCACCAGCGCCACATGGAAGTCCATTTCAAACAACTCCCAGTCTTGCGGTTTGGTGATGTTGAACCCGCTCTGTGCCCTGGCTGCTCCTTGGGGATCCATTATCCCACCTTCGTCGCCAATTTAGTGTATGAAACTAAGACACAGGACACAGCCTCGGGCTGGGTTAACTCAGGTTTATTGCATCGTGGACAGAGGGAACATGAGGTAATGGCGGATCGATAGCTCTTTATATACAGTAGGGATACATTTGAACGTGGTGCCATGGTAGCCCATTGGCTACTGTCTGCGTGACGTCATTGTGGGTCACGCCCTTCTTGTCCAGGTGTAGGTGGTGGCGGGAAAGCTTCCCGAGCTGTTGCCTTTGATGAGTTCGGACCAAGAGAGCTTGGACGCTCGCTGCTGCCAGCTGGTGGTCATTAGCTCGCGTCCTATTACAGGGTTTATATGATACAGCTGAAGGTTACATTGTTGCTATAGGCAAGGTTACATTGGCTCAGATACATTGTAATTCATGTGGAAGGTAAAACCATTAGAACACAACAGAGTTCCATAGACCAGGGATCCTCTGGGTGAAAAAGTACTTTCTCTTATTTGTTTGAGAACTAGTACCCAAAGGTTTCATGGAGTGTCCCCTAGTTCTAGTGTTGTGCGATAGGGAAAACAGTTTTTCCTTATCTACTTTGTCCACCCCGTGCATGATTTTATAAACTTCAATCAGGTCACCTCTTAGACGTCGTCGTTCAAGAGTGAAGAGGCTCAACTGTTGCAGCCTCAGATGGTAAGGAAGGTGTTCCAGTCCCCTAATCATTCTGGTTGCCCTCCTCTGCACTTTCTCCAGCTCCATAATATCCTTCTGGAGGTATGGCGACCAGAACTGTACACAGTATTCCAGATGGGGCCTCACCATAGATTTATAAAGAGGCAAAATGACACTTGCTGACTTATTTTCTATACCCTTCCTAATGATCCCTAGCATTGAGTTTGCTTTTTTCACTGCTGAGGCACACTGGGTTGACACTTCTGCTTCTGGTAGCATCGAGGGCAGCGAGGGCTGGATCATCTTGTCCTGTGGGCTGGATCCGGCCCATAGGTTGTAGTTTGGCCATCCCTGCTCAAAGGTATTATTAGGGTCTTGTGTTCATTGCAGGCCTAGCTAGAGCTGTGAAGGGCTTCATTTCTACACTGAGTTAAAACCTGGATCTTCACCAGATGATGATGATGATGATTTATGGCCACTTTTCCCAAGGTTTCCTACGTAGTGAATACATAGAAATGGAGTTCCCATTCCCTTTCTCCAGGGGGAGCTCTTGGAATGGGTTTTGCAACCTTGGGTCCCCAGAAGGTCTTTGACTTCAATTCCCAGAGGTTCTGGTCAGCAGATGTAGTGACCTGGGCGTCTGGTAACTGAAGTCCAAGAGCGCCTGGGGACCCAAGGCTACACAGGCTGACTCTTCTCCTTTGAGACGCAGTGGGGAACTGAACTCCCAATATCTGATTCCGCAGCCAGGTACTTGAACTACTGAGCTCTCGTGGCTTGAGTAGATATCTGAGTCTGATTCAGTGTACTGTATACTGCTTTACCTAGGTGGAAATGTTTAGATTTCTCTGACATCCTTTTATTATTTGCATGCCGTCCTAAGATCTTTGGATGAATGAGGTAAGACACAAATACTTTAGACAAGCAGATAAATAAAGTTCAGAAATTGAACTAGAAATTAAATTTTATTTATATTTATTTATTTATTTTTCACGCTTATATACCGCCCACTCAGGTACAACCCAACTCAGGGTGGTTTACATAGCGGACAGTAAATACATAAAAAGACACATGATAAAACAAAGTTAAAAGTTAAAAAAAACCACCCCTAAAAGGTGCGCACAAACCGAAGGGACCTTGGGGGATGGATGGCACACTTCTCTATACCAACCACCCAACGGTACCCCCATCCCCACCTGCACCCCAAACTTGGCCCGCCAGCCAGGTCTTTAGTTCCTTCCTAAAGGGCAACAACTCCGTCTGGAGACGCAGTTCCACAGGCAGGAGGTTCCAAAGGGCTGGTGCGGACACGGAGAAGGCCCTCCTCCTTGTGCCAGAGAGGTGAGCCCCCCTGGCTGATGGCACTATTAGAGAGCCCCTCCGGTCCGCTCTGGTTGGACGGACAGATGTCCTTAGGGCGATGCAGTCTCTGAGATACCCTGGCCCACTACCATGTAGGGCTTTAAAGGTCAAAACCAGCACCTTGAATTGCACCCGGAGACAAACTGGTAACCAGTGCAGCCCCCGAAGCAGTGGTGAGGCATGAGCATAATGTCCACACCCCATCACCACCCGGGCCGCCGCATTCTGGACCAGCTGCAGCCTCCGAATGGTCATCAAGGGCAGCCTGTAGAGTGCATTACAGTAGTCTAGTCTGGAGGTCACCAGAGCGTGAGTGACGATGAGCAAAGAGTCCCGGTCCAGGAGCGTGCGCAACTGGCGAATCACCCGAAGTTGGGCGAAGGCCCTCCTGGCCACAGCCGCCACCTGTTCTTCTAGCAGCAGCCGCGAATCCAGGAGGACCCCCAAGTTGCGCACCGGGTTGGTCTGGGGCAAAATAGCCCCATCCAAAACCAGAAATGGTACCTCCCGAGATAACGCAGGACCCCCTATCCATAGCCACTCAGTCTTGCTAGGATTCAGCTGTAGCCCATTTGCCCCCATCCAGACCCCAACAGCCTCCAGACAGCTGGAAAGGACTTTGACTGCATCACTGGGGTCCCCACGGGCCGAGATGTACAACTGTGTGTCATCCGCGTACTGGTGGTACCACACCCCGTGGGAACGGATCTCACCCAGCGGCTTCATGTAGATGTTAAATAGGAGAGGAGAGAGTACCGAGCCCTGACGCACCCCATATTTTAGGGGCCTAGGACTCGACCTCTCACTCTCCAACCACACCTACTGGGTCCGGCCCCTCAGAAATGAGGAAAACCAGGACCACACCGTGCCCTGGATCCCCAATCCTCGGAGCCGTTCCAGAAGGATACCTTGGTCAACGGTATTGAAGGCCGCTGAAAGGTCAAGAAGAGCAAGGACGGACGGATGACCGCCATCCCGCTCTCGCCAGAGATCATCCATCAGCGCGACCAATGCAGTCTCAGTACCATATCCAGGTCTGAATCCTGACTGGAATGGGTCCAGATATTCCGCTTCATCCAGTACCCCCTGCAACTGACGCGCCACTGCCTTCTGAATGGAACTCAAGGCTATCTTCTGGTATTAATTTTGTAAGCCGCCCTAAATCGCCATGACATGGTGAGTGGGCGGCTATATAAATTATTATTATTATTATTATTATTATTATTATTATTATTATTATTATTATTATTATTATTATTATTATTATTATTATTATTATTATTATTATTATTATTATTATTATTATTATTATTATTATTATTATTGAAATGCCAAATGGGCAAGCCATTAAATGTTATCAGTCTGAAGCCTATAAATATCTGGGCATATTGCAATTGGATAACATCAAGCATGGCCAAGTGAAAAGTTTGGTCAGTAAAGAATACACTCAAAGGGTCAGAAAAGTTCTGAAAAGCAAACTGAATGGAGGCAATACCATCAAAGCCATTAACATCTGGGCCATACCTGTTATCAGGTATACTGCTGGCATTATAAATTGGACTCAAGCGAAGCTAGATAGTTTGGATAGGGGAAAAAGAAAACTTATGACCATCCATTATGCATTATACCCACACTGTGATGTGGATAGGCTGTACTTACCTAGAAAATCAGGAGGTAGAGGTCTCTTGCAAGTGAAACAGACACATAGCTGTCAAGTATCCCTTATTGGCCAGGAAAACCCCTTATTTTACCCTCTTACCCGCCGTCATCCCTTATTAATTAGACTGCAATGCCCTATTGCCACCATTGGAGGGCAGCACAGGATAAGCATAGCTGTCAAGTATCCTGTATTTGCTGGGAAATTTCCCTTATTTCCAAATCCAAAACTTGACAGGTATGAACAGACAGTTGAAGAAGAGAAGCATGCGCTAGCAGATTACGTAAAAAACAGTGTAGAGCCAGCTTTAATGGGGGTCAAGAACAAGGAGTTGCTTAAAGTGAAGCAAACAAAGAGTCAATATAGGAAAACAACGATGCAAACACGGGCTGACAGCTGGTACAACAAGGCATTGCACGGGAAGTTCCTTGAAAAGATCGAAGAAAAAGTAGATGAGGAAAAGTAGACCTGGTCATGGCTTACTAACAGAACACTCGAAAAAAGAGACAGAAGGCCTGATCCTGGCAGCTCAAGACCAAGCCATCAGAACAAATGCAATTAAGGCTAGAATAGACAAATCAGGTGTTGACCCCAAATGCAGACTCTGTAGAGAAGCGGATGAAACTATAGACCATATACTGAACTGCTGCAAGAAAATTGCTCAGACTGATTATAAACAGCGCCACAATACAATTGCTCAAATGATTCATTGGAATTTGTGTCACAAATACCACTTGCCCGTAGCAAAGAACTGGTGGGATCATAAGCCCGAAAAGGTGATTGAGAATGAACATGCAAAAGTTATCTGGGATTTTAAAATACAGTCTGACAGGGTTTTGGAGCATAATACCCCAGATATTACGGTTGTGGAGGGGGGCGGAGAGAAGTATGGATCATCGACATTGCCATACCTGGTGACAGCAGAATCAGTGAGGAACAGCTTGAAAAAATTACTCGATATCAGGATCTGGAAATTGAACTGCAGAGACTCTGGCAAAAACCAGCACAGGTGGTCCCAGTGGTAATCGGCACACTGGGTGCAGACCTTGGCAAGCACTTAGAAACAATTGGAGTTGACAAAATCACCATCAGTCAGCTGCAAAAGAACACCCTGCTGGGATTGGCCCGCATAATTCGCCGATACATCACTTAGTCCTAAATGCTTGGGAAGTGGTCGTCTAGTGATTTTGCTACAAAATCCAGCACTATCTTGTTGGCTGTGTGTTTGAGGATAATAATAATAATAATAATAATAATAATAATAATAATAATAATAATAATAATAATAATAATAATAATAATAATAATAATAATAATAATAATAATAATAATAATAATAATAATAATAATAATAATAATTGTCTCTTGTTTCAAATCAAATACACACAAAAGGATGCTTTTGGGGTATTCTCATTCTTGGGCCATTTTTCACATCCAGAAGTGCAGAGGTGGACCAGCACATCTATGAGAGCAGATAACAAGAATCCGGAATGGGGGTGGCTTCCCCAGATGATTCCAGATGTTTTATTATTGTGGAGCCTTTTAGTTAGAAGAAAACAGAGAGAGAACCTCAGAAAAGGGGTCCCCATTCCTTCTACCCCAAATTACTTGGAAATTTGGGAGCGGAAAAATGACAGCTACCAGGAACAAATCTGCCTTCTCGTGAGTAGAATCAGCTCTGCTGTTGACAGATGGAAGCAAAGCAAGCAAGCTGGCAAACATTCAATATACGTTTTAAAAAAAGCAACAGCCTGCAATCTCAATGATTTGAGAACAAAAACTATATGTACTCATAAATAATCAAATGTTTGCTAATTTTAATAATAAAATTATCAGCAGCATTGAACAGGGAAATGCGCTGAACCTAGCCCTGATCCATGCCCAAGTTTTTAGTCTAGCTTTAGGGCATATATTTTATCGTTTGTTGAATGACATTGTGGCTGTTCATTTAATTGTTTGTACGGCTTGGTGGTTAAGATGCTGTACTTGATGATGGGAAGGTTGGCAGATCATTAGTTTGAAACTCGAGTGCTGCACGGCGGAGTGAGTGCCTGTCGTCTGTCCCAGCTCCTGCCAACCTAGCAGTTCCAACACAAGATTGCAAGTAGATAAATAGGTAACAGCACTCCGGCATCTAGTCATGCTTGCCAAATATCCACGGAAATGTCTGCAGATGCAGAGAGCGTTGGCTCTTTGGCTGTAAGCGGAGTTGAGCACTGAACCATACCTGTCAACCTTCCCGGATTGGCCGGGACTTCCCGATTTTCGGTGCTGATTTTCGCCATTTCCCGCCCGCTGCTGTCAAAACACTGGAATTGGCAGCGGGGGAAAAGAGGTACTGCGCATCCCTTCTGCGCAGATCGCCTACTACGCATGCGTAGAAGGCTTTTACGCTTGCATAGAAGGGTTCTATGCAAGCGTAAAAGCCTTCTACGCACGTGTAGAAGGCGACCTGCTCAGAACCGTTTGTGCAGGTCCCGTATTTTCCGGAGCTGTGGTTGACAGGTATGCACTGAACCCTAGAGACAGATACGGCTGGCCAGAGTGGTGTAAGGTATCCTAGATGAGGGGTATAAAATACAATAATTAATTAATTAATTTTATATCTATACCTATAAATCTGTGTGTTAACCGTTGGAATGTGACAAAGGATGTTTAGCCAGGCCCCACTAGCCCTGTCCGAGCCTCCGTGCACTCACCCAACCGGGGTTCGCAGGTAACTGTCGGGTTGAATTTTGCACCAGTGGGGCAGGAGCCCCCCGATCGCAAACAAAAAGAAAGGACTCCATTTCCCAATGTTCCTTGGGCTGCACCGCACCACAGCCAATCAGGCTGAGAGGCGCGAGCAAAAGGAACGTTTGGAAATGCGCCATGGCCAATCAAAATGAAGCTGCAGGAAAAAAACGCTGTAGAAACCGAAAACGCAAATGCCAAACTACAAGCCCCAGCGTCCTGCATGCCATGAGTGCATAGAACGCTGAGGAAGCCGGCACGCGAAAAATAAAAATAAAAAAACAACATGAGGGCAAGTCCGCCGCAGGCAAGCCCAGGCCGGGGGAAGGAAAAAACCCCAGTGGTCAGGTCCCCATGGCCCGGCCGGCAAGCCCAGGCCACGGAAAGGAAAGTGTTTCACTTTCAAGTGGGGGCCAAGGCACTGGTGCCTTGGCCCCCCTTGAAAGAGAAAAAAACAAAAAAACAAGAACAAACACCAAAAGAATTAAAATAAATAAACCATTAATTTAAAAAAATCACACAAAAACAAACAAAAAACATTCAGAAACAAACCAAAACCCCAAAAGAAATTAAACCAGCCAACTTACCAGCAGACATCCTTCCTCCACGATAGCCGGAACTGAAATGAGGAAAGAAAGAGACTACTTACCGGAAGAAGCGCCACCCAGAGGCCAGTAGAGAAAAAACAGTCAAAGTAAAAGAAATACTCAACAGCCCCACCCAGAGGCCACAAGAGAAAAAACAGTCAAAAACATAACATTGCATCACACATTCACACAAATCACAAACAAATCACACAATAATAAAATTAAAACATTTCTAAAATACTGTGTAGAGTTTCCACTCAAAAAAACCCCCAAAACATCTAAACACAGTTTTAAAACATTGAATGTAAAAAAAGTACTTTCACATTTCTAAAATTATTATCCAAGATACAACTATTTTTTTAAAAAAATCACATACTAAAACATTATTTGGTTAAATAAAATAATTGTAAAAAATTATGTCATCCTTTCCTTTTTTTAATCCACAAAAACAAACCCAAAAAATCTGATCACAGTTTATAACAGCCCGTGTGCATAAATAAACATTTTAAAAATCACAATTACAGACTAACCTCATTTGTACAAACATTAACAAAAGAAAAACCTTCCAACACAATTTAAAACAGCCCAGCACTGCCGGGCAAACTATGCTAGTAATTAATAAAATGTTACTTTTTGAGAGCTGGGCTAGCGAAATTTCCTGGCAAATGGGATGATCATGTTAAGGGAGATGGCTCACATTAAAGCAAGCCTTCCCATGGCCCTGGGACAGGTCCCTTCCCCATCATTTAACCCCTCCCTTCGTTTATTAATACATGCTGCTAAGGAAGGGTTACCCCCTCATCCTCTTTTTCAAAGCAACACAATGTTTCTGCATTAGTGATGATATCCTGTCCCTGCAAGGGGGTTGATCACAGTTTCTTGTCCTGGCCTTTGACCTAAGAGTGAATCTCACCGGCTCAGTTTCCAACTGAGAAAAGCCATTGCTCAGAGAGTTTGGTGGGCAGAGGTGGGCAGCTCTTTGGCTGATCATAGAAATCATGCTGTCAGGCAACTGCTGTCTTTGGCAAGGCTCATGCAGCAGACATGTTCCCCTGTGAGCTGCCAAGGACATCCCACATGGAAAAATCAAACGGGGCATCTGCCAGTACCAACCGTTCCCTCTGAAAGACCACGTCGCCCTTTATGCACCTGCCCAGGTGGGTCAGATCAACTGGGAAGGCTTTTCTCTCACTCCTGCCACCCTCCCAGGTGGGCTTGGTGGGCAGAGGAGAGAAGACCCTCACTGTTTCCTGCTGCCAAGCTGTGGATCTCCCACCCATGAGAGACCAGGCTGCCCACAGGCGGCAAGCAGGCAGAGATTTTTCTCTCTCAGCAGGATTTTTCTCAGCAACGGGTTGTCTAAGAAGGAGATCTTAGGAATGGGACAGCCCTCTCGTATGTGTGTGCATGAATGTGTCTTAGAATAGTTCCAAACTGTCCACTAGTTTTGATATTCCTTCAATTCTTTTTTCATATTGTAATAATTTATTGTTTTAATATTGTAAGCTGCCTTAATGGGTCCTTCTGAAGAAAAGGGCAAAGTATAGATATTTTGAGTAAATAAATACTAGATGCACTAACAAAACACCTTGCTTCTCATCTTATCTCTTTCTCTTCTCTTGTCTTTTATTCCTTCCTTCCCTTCTCTTCTGTTTCTTTTCTTTTCTTCTCTTCCTTCCTTCTCTCCCTTTCTTACTTGTTTTTCTTCTCTTCCTTCCTTCCTTCTTTTTGCTTTTCTTCTCTCCTTCCTTCTCTTGTCTTCTCTTCTCTTTCTTCCTTGCTTTTCTTCTTTTCTTCCTTCCTTCTCTTCTCTTCCATCTTTCTCTTCTCTTCTCTTGACTTCTCATATCTCCTTCCCTCTCTCCTTCCTTCCTTCCTTCTCTTCTCATGTCTTCTATTCCTTCTCTTCTTTTGACTTCTATTCTCTCCTTTCTTCTTTCTCTCAACTCCTATTCTATTCTATTCTATTCTATTCCCTCCCTCCCTCCCTTTGAACTCCAGGTTTTTGGTGTCTACTTCAGCCCAAAGGAAAAGACAGATTTTATTCTAACTGCATTGGACGGCCTCACAGAGCACTTCAATAGCGCGTGTTGCACAGCCACAGAGGGGCTTTTGGCCAGCATGGCAAGGAACTGTGGGCCCGACATAGAGAAGGTGGGGGGACACTTGACCACAGGTGGGGATTCTGAGGAATAGCAGAATTTATGTCGAGTGTGTTCAGTTTTGAGTTGGGCAGGTTATAGATGTTGATTTCCCTAGAATGATGGAATTCTATTTCCAGCCATTGGCCATACCAGGGAGATTTTTGCGCATTGCAGTGGCTCAAGTGGCTAAGATGCTGACTGGGAGGCAGGAGGTCAGCAGTTCGATTCCCGAGTACTGCAGGACAGAGTGAGCTCCCATCTTCATCCCAGCTCCTGCCAACCTTGCAGTTTGAAATCAAGAAATTGCAAGTAGATAAATAGGGATCACTGGTGGGAAGGAAACAGCATTCCATGCGCTCCACTGTCTAGTCATGCCTGCCACATGACCACGGAAATGTCTGCAGAAGCAGACAGTGCTGGCTCTTCGGCTTTGAAACAGAGATGAGCACTGAACCCTAGAGTCGGATACGACTGGCTTTCGAGCAAGGGAAACCTTAACCTAGTATAAAAATAGGGAATGCCAGCATTTTGAGGCCAAAGTGCTGCATGACAGAGTGAGCTCCCATCCTCTGTCCCCACTCCTGCTAACCTAGCAGTTTGAAAGCAAGAAATTGCAAGTAGATAAATAGGTACTGCTTCGGCAGGAAAGGTAACAGCATTCTACATGCTCCGGCATCAAGTCATGCCTGCCACATGTCCATGGAAACACCTGCAGACTATAAACAGAACCCTAGAGTCAGATAATGACTGCTTTTGAGCAGGAGCAACCTTTTATACCTTTAGTATAAAAGTAACTTTTTCAAGCTCTGGTCCTCCTCACTCCTTCACACAGTACCCCCTAGCACCACTATGGCGAACCTTGGCACTCCATGTGTTCTTGGGCTTCAATCCCCATAAGCCCTAGTCTCTGTGAATCCACACGTACAGGCAGTAAACCCATTTGTGTGGATTCACAGAGACTTGGGCTTCTGGAAATTGAAGTCCAAGAACACATGAAGTGCCAAGGTTGGCCATCACGGCCCTTGCAGGTGAGGTATGCTCAGTCCCCACAGACCTGCCTTTTACCCAAACCTACGCTGCAAGGATTCCTCCTTCCCAACCTGCTGCTCCTCCTCTTCCCCTTTCCAGGTGTCGGACATTGTGGACGGGATCTGCAGCCGCCTTGGCCTGATCCGCCGGCCCAGCGCCAGAAGGCTGGTGATGAAGTTGGTGGGCTTGTTGGCAGGCAGGAGGGAGTACATGGACACCGTGGTCTCAAGCCTTCTGGAGCACTCATTCCCCATAGACAGGTAACAAACTCCCGCCATGAGAACAGAAACGGCTCGCCCAGGTGGGATCTAGCATCTAAAGTTGGGCAAAGAGCCTATCATCCCCATCAGCCCCCACTTGCATAGCCAGTGGTGAAGCATGATGGGAATTGACATCCAGCAGTGTTTGAAGGATCTCACTTGGCTCACCGGGCTGTAAACCTAAGTATGCATGCATCATCTATCACATCTATTCTGATTTATGGCCACTCTTTCCATGTGTCTCCAGGTAGAAAATATGTATACAGATGTGGTTTCACCATTGCTTTCCTCTAGGGTAGTTCTCAACCTTTTTAAGCCGGGGGCCAGGTCACACTCCCTCAGACAGCTTCGGGGGCTGGATGACCATTTTGCCCTTCCTTCACCACATGGTACTTCCTGGTGTGGTAGAGGCGGTGGGGGGGCCACATGAAATGATGCCATGGGCTGCATCCGGCCCATGGGCCACAGGTTGAGAATCCCTGTTCTAGGGCAGTCATGGCAAACCTTGGCACTCAAGCTGTTCTTGAACTTCAATTCCCAGAAGCCCTGATCAGCAGGGGTGCTGACTTGGGCTTCTGGGAATTGAAGTCCAAGAACACCTGGAGCGCCAAGGTTGGCCATCACAGCTCTAGGAGGAGCTCCTGGGACTGTTTGTTGGTCTGTTGGTTTGTCTGTCTGTCTGTCTGTTGCATTTACTGTAAATCCAGCCTATCTGGGGTATCTTCCCACTCTAGGTGGCTTACCACACATGGAAAAAAATCTTTACAATTATAAATTAAACATAATGAATAAACAAACTTAATAAGTTTATAAATAACAAAAATTATGTTTCCCCCAAATTAAAAAAAAACCCAACAACAACAAAAACACATATTGACGATGGTACAAGTTAGTCAAAACCTATTGCTTGGCCATTGGTAGTATGCCCTTAAAAGCCTCTTTAAATAGAAACAATTATAGTTAGGGTTTTGAAAAAATATAAATAGAGATGGACCACCTTGCAGCTTGCCCAAAATTACCCAAGCTGGCTCTTCCCCGAGAAGGCACAGTAGGGGAATCGAACACCTAACCACTGGCTCCACAGCCAGGTACCCAACTCACTGAGCCATCCTGCCAGTTAGCTAGGTGAAAGCCAGTCCTGTTTGACTTGTGGGGACTTACTGGGGAAAAGTCCTGTTCATGCAGGCCTCACATCAAGTTATGACCATGTAAAGGTGCCAGGAAATCTCAGGATTCAGTTGTGCGATGGGTTGCGCAATTCCCGTTACCATCATTATGCCATGTTTCTGGTAGAAATGCTCCTTGGAGAGCATTTCCGTCATGCCATTTCTGAAGTTGCTGTAGGTATAACATTGAGTCACACTCAGGTAACAAAACAAGAGTTTGCCCACCTTTCCGGTGGCTCAGTGGTTAAGAAGCTCGCCTTGTTGGTTGGAAGGCTGGCAAGTTGGCAGTTCGAGACCCAGGTACTGGAT
Source organism: Bradypodion pumilum (assembly GCA_035047305.1). Classification (NCBI taxonomy): domain Eukaryota; kingdom Metazoa; phylum Chordata; class Lepidosauria; order Squamata; family Chamaeleonidae; genus Bradypodion; species Bradypodion pumilum. The sequence continues at coordinate 3,197,542 of JAWDJD010000003.1, forward strand.
GACAGACTGAGTGCTTGTCTCTGTCCCAGATCTTGGGGACATGAATGTAGGTGTTCCCTGAGCGGAGTTTCTTCCTCAAAAATCCTTTCAACCCAGAATATTATTATAATAAGTACTGTATGTCCATTAGAATAAGTGTACAATATTCATATGTAACTGACTGAAAGTGGTCAAGTTGAATCGTTCCATGCTGTTTAAGATCAGTTAGATGGTTTAATTAATGTTAATGTTAGGGTTATTTATATCCCGCCTCACACAACACAATGTGCGACTTGAGGCGGTGTACAACACAAAAATACAGTATACAATACAATTCAAAATAATACAGTACAATTACAGATAAAAAAGTTAACAAAACTTTGTTTAATTGTTTGTGCCCAAGATTGAGATCTTCAAATATGAGGCAAAATAGAAATATTCTAATTAATAAACAAGCAATAGCATTGAAGGTAAAGGTTTTCCTTGCTCGAAAGCCAGTCGTATCCGACTCTAGGGTTCAGTGCTCATCTCTGTTTCAAAGCTGAAGAGCCAACGTTGTCTGCTTCTGCATTACCTATTTATCTACTTGCAATTTCTTGCTTTCGAACTGCTAGGTTACCAGAAGTGGGGGCAGGGGATGGGAGCTCACTCTGTCATGCAGCACTTGGGCCTCAAAATGCTGGCATTCCCTATTTTTATACTAGGTTAAGGTTTCCCTTGTTCTAAAGCCAGTCATATCCGACTCTAGGGTTCAGTGCTCATCTCTGTTTCAAAGCCGAAGAGCCAGCGCTGTCTGCTTCTGCAGACATTTCTGTGGTCATGTGGCAGGCACGACTAGACACACGGAACGCTGAAAGATAACTTAAAAGTCAGTTCTTTGACATGAATCCTGCAAATTCACAGAGACTTAATGTCACAGCCTAAGTGTTTGGAACTTGCTGGCAGAAACGAACAAGCTGGGCAGCTTTGTACTTGGAAGCAGAGATGCCTTAAGCAGCCAAAGGAAGTAGGATTATCCTGTGCAACCTCTGAAATTACAAATTACCATACTTTTGTTTTGTAAACATGGCGCTTCCTTGTCACGTTGGATGTGCAAATGGTGAATAATGTGTTTCAGCATGATTAGCCATGACTCTTGTTTGTCCTCTAAAGAACTCTAAAAGTCCCCCCCCCCCCGCCCAATCTTTGGTGTTAAGGCGGTTCTTCTGCTTTTTTGCAGCAATTCTTCCCAACTATGGCAGTCCCTCTCCACCGAGGAGGTTGTGGAAGAACTTCTGCTGGAAAACCTTCTGGGCAGGCTGAAAAATCACCATAGGACAGAATCTCAGATTTCTGCCAAGTCCATCGCTGTGAGTTTATTCTCCTCTGTCTCCAGAGAAAACAGAGCTACTTGCCTCTCTCTGGCTTGCCAAGGGTCCTGAGATGCATAAACAGCTTCAAAGAGGCTCCACGGAGCGCCACCAGCCACTGCCATTGTGGGATTTTTCTCTGCTTTTGCATTTTTAAGAGGCAGGAAGCAAAGCAGCAATCACACTTATATACCACCCCATAATGCTTAGTGCATACTTATATACCACCCCATAATGCTTAGTGCACACTTATATACCACCCCATAATGCTTAGTGCACACTTATATACCACCCCATAATGCTTAGTGCACACTTATATACCACCCCATAATGCTTAGTGCACACTTATATACCACCCCATAATGCTTAGTGCACACTTATATACCACCCCATAATGCTTAGTGCACACTTATATACCACCCCATAATGCTTAGTGCACACTTATATACCACCCCATAATGCTTAGTGCACACTTATATACCACCCCATAATGCTTAGTGCACTCTCTGGGCGGTTCACATATTAATTAGCATTTTGCCCCAACATGCTGGATACTCATTTTACTGACCTCGGAAGGATGGAAGGCTTTGAGTCAACCTTGATCTCTGGTCAGGATCAAACTAACAACTTTTTTTGTTATAGCACAGCAATTTAACCACTGCACCACCAGGGCTGTGAGACTAAGGCAGGTAAAGGGTTTCCCTTGCTCAAAAGCCAGGCGTATCTGACTCTAGGGTTCAGTGCTCATCTGTTTCAAAGCCGAAGAGCCAGCGCTTTCTGCTTCTGCAGACGTTTCTGTGGTCATGTGGCAGGCATGACTAGACACCAGAGCACACGGAGCGCTGTTACCTTCCCACCAAAGTGGTCCCTATTTATCTACTTGCAGTTTCTTGCTTCCGAACTGCTAGGTTGGCAGGAGGAGACTAAGGCAAAGGGTAGCCTATTTTGCAGGTCATCTCCCCAAAACGCACTGATTCCAATTTCCTCCATGGGTTTGTTGATTTTTATTCACCAACATTTATTCACCCATTTCCCTCTCTGTTGTGTATGCATGTACAATGCCTCTTTAAATGTATGAATGTAACCAGCCACAATCACAATGTATCTCAGCTGCTAGGAATGCGAGCAAGCCGCCCATAGAGGGCAGCTGCGAGCGTTTCAGTCTCACATGGTCCACATTCCCCAAATCACGAACAGCCGCGGGAGATTCCCCGCATGACAAAGGACTACAGAAAACAACTACCAGAAGAGAGGCGTGACCTGGGCGAGGCCACGCCGGTAGCAGCCAATAAGCTACCGTGCAACCAGTTTCAAATGTATTGTGCTACTGTATATAATGTGATGTACCTCCGCCATTACCACATGTTCATGCTGACCATCAATGAATAAACCTGTGTTAGTCCTTCCTGCGACTCCTTCTTTGTCTTCCGTGCAAGACACCAAACTCTCCATGGGGAAAATTGCTCATGGGCAGCTTAAAAGCAATCTTTTCCCATTAGTCCACCCAAATCTAAAGGCAAGGTGAGGCCTGATTGACCACCAAGAGACTCCAGAAGTCAGATTCTGGCTCCAAACTGTTTCTCACCCTGGTACATGGGGAAAGGCAACTCCCATCAGTGTGATGCTTTAAAGCCAGGAAATCCAATTTCTTTAGGCTCAATAGCCCGCTTAACTCAATGCCTTTGCCCCAGTTCCCTTGGAAGGAAATTGAGAAGCAGCGCATTCATTTGTAACAGCTCTTCATCTATTGCAAAGAGAAGTCAGCACATGAAAACCTGTAACAAATGGATCTTCCTAAATGCGGAGAGCCCCAGATCACAGGCGAGACTGATATTTAGACAGTTGTGATGGTGCACATGGCAATTTATATGAAAGTACCAGGATGTTAGAGCCTTGTGCAAACAGAGCTGACTTCACTTCCTAGCCTGGAAATTGAACTTTGACTTCTGAGCATTGTCATCAAGGGATTAGTGCCACAATAAAACAGGGCTGCCCAAATTTTTCAGCCGTGGGCCGGTTGAGCTGGCCGGTCACGTGGTTCCTCCCACCAGAAGCGGAAGTAAAATGCCCTCACACATGCACAAATGTTGCCGTGAAATGCTTGTAAATACATTTACAACAGCCGCAGGCGCATTTATGGCAATGTTTGCGCATGCAGGGGGCGTGTCTGCTTCCAGTAGCAGCGAGGCAGTTCAGGCAGGATGATTTGGTGTTGCAGGCCGAATCTGGCCCACGGGCCATAGTTGGGGCACCTCTGCAATAAAATAATGGCTCCTTAATGGGCGGAGATTGAGTCCAAAAAGGCTGTCCTGGATTGAAATCGGAAACAATCAAGTGATGGGATTGTCTGCTCATTGAACTCAGAATCTTGGTTCTTAGTGGTGAGAATTAAACATTAACCAGGGAAGTGAAGAGAGAGGCTAAAGCAAAGCAAAGCAATCACATTTATATACCGCCCAGAGAGTTCATTAGCATTAATGTGCAGGGTTGTTATAAGCAAACCAGCTCCTGTTCAAGTGATCCTTTCCAATGTGATCCTCAGCCATCCGATCACACCATTACTCCAATGTGGAGTTCGGAAGAAAAGTCTGGTCAGAAATCAGAGCAAAACCTGCCTAAAAGCCTCCCCCTGCCTAACCCCCCCCCCTCTTTCCTTCCTCTCCAGATAACACAGGCCCTCTACGAGGTGATCTCCGTACCTGAATCCTCGGAGACCCTCCAACGGCTGTACCCAGAGCTCCTGTCAGCTTTCCTGGTGGAACTCTACTTCGGCAACCAGGCAGAAACCATGCCCGACATGAGCTCCCTGAAGGGTCAGAGTGCGCGGCAGGAAAGCCTAGCAAGGTAGGATATATGTGGGAGGGTCTCGATGCAGTTTCTTGCTTGTAAGCCTGTCGTATTTGACTCTAGGGCTTGGTGCTCATCTCTGTTTATAGCCATAGAGCCAACACTGCCTGCATCTGCAAACATTTCCATGGCCATGTGGCATGCACGACTAGATGGAACGCTGTTTACCTTTCCCACACCGAAGTGGTGCCTATTTATCTACTTGCAATTTCTTGCTTTCGAACTGCTAGGTTGGCAGGAGCTGGGACAGACGATGGGATGGCACACCTTCCCAGGTTTCTGCAGCAAGGTTGCTTTCACCATGTAACTCCTCCCTTGTTTCCCAGTGGCTTCGGCCAAGGATTTTTCCCATCTGCAAGAGCATTTTTTTGTGCACATTGCCTGAACGGTGCAAATTGCCTTGCGAAACGATAATAACTGACGTCCTTGTTAGACGGCAGGGAGCTGGAACAGATGACAGGAGCTCACTCTGTCATGCAACACTCAGGTCTCACACTGCTGACCTGCCAAGTTAAGCGTCTGAACCACGAAGCCTCCACAGTCCCGGATGCAACCTCTGTCGTGATGAATAATTAATGCACTGAGACTCTTCTTGCCCATCTCCAGGGCAGCTAATTGAGGCGGTTTTGTTTCCTTAGCTTTGCAGCAGATGCTATTAAGCTGCTTCTCCTCCGGATCGGGTGCCGCTATGAGGTCACATTCATGGAGAAGACACGAGGCTGGAACATGCTGCAAAGTGCCAGAGAGATGCTCCAGGGAGTCACCTTGCTTGCTAGGTGTGCCTTCTGCCAAGCCCTTGTCTCTCCCCCCTCCCCAAGCATGGCAGAACCCCAGGAAGAGAAAGAAAAAGCACAGTGGGAACAAAGCTGTGACTTTCTTCTGCTGTTTTAGGGGGACAAAAATCAGTATTTTTTTCCTCCAGGGAGACACAGTTCAGAGCTGGGGAGGTCTGGGTTCAGTTTCAAGGCAGGTAGAGTGTTATGCACAGAAATACAGTGTCTACATAGCGTCATGTTTTGCAATATTGTTATAAACCCGTGATGGTGAACCTTAGCACTCCAGATGTTCTTGGACTTCAATTCCCAGAAGCCCAAGCCCCCTGTGAATCCACACGAATGGGTTTACTGCGATTCATCCAGCCCACGCTTCCCTCATCACTCTTGGAAACGGAAGTAAAACGTGCCCGTATGGTTAAGACTCTTCCGGGTTAACCCTTCCTCCGTCCGGGCACGTTTTACTTCCGCTTCCGGGAGCGACGAGGGCAGCGTGGGCCAGATGAATCGCAGTAAACCCATTCGTGTGAATTCACAGGGTGTTTGAGCTTCTGGGAATTGAAGTCCAAGAACATCTGGAGTGCCAAGGTTCACCATCATGGTTATAAGCTCTATTTTTAAGTCTTGCCAGGTTATCCTGTGATGTGACGGTAATAGAGTAGACCCTACTGCCAGTGACTCAACACCAATCATCAGGAAGCGGTTAACTAACCCAGGGGTCCCCAAACTTTTTAAGCCAGGGGCCGGTTCACACCTCCTCAGACTGTTGAGGGGCTGGACTGGTGGTGCTGCCTTCAGCGCTAGTGGTGGTGGTGATGGGAGTGATGGGGGCTTGGGGGGACCACCCCGAGCCCCCCACCCACTCCCCTCCACTGCTGGCAGCGGCGGGACCACCCTGAGCCTCTCCCCACTACCGCCGCTAGTTGCCTTACAACATCTTCCCTGCTATGGAGCACTGTTAAGGACATGCCAAGCCAAGCGGAAGGAACAAGGATTGAGGTGGCGGCAGAAGCGGAGGGTGGAGCAAGTTTGTGGGCCAGATGATCTGGTGTCACGGCTAGCCTGTCAATCTTGAGAACAAATAGCCTCTCCACTGATAGTTGCTTTAGATGCCTCTAGGCAGGGATTCAATAAAAGAAGCCCCTGCCTTCAATCTGCAAGTGCTGAGCAAGGTTGTCAATGAGCAGATATTTTGGAGGTCGCACTCTAATAGAGTCTCCATAAATGACTTGGCAGCACAAAACCAACAAGGTCTACATTGTTCCTCACGTTCTCACTTGGACACAGTCCATTTCAAATGGGTGAAATACAGAGAAGATTCAGAAGAACACTAAGGGGAGAGAGACAGCCACCATGGACTTACTTTTCCTTCCCAGGATAGCAGTAATGTACTGTACTTTGCATACCCAAATGGACACTGTCTGTGTGTTCTAGAGCTATGATGCATTTTGCTTGCCCAGAGACCATAAGGATCTTGGATTTGTTGATTTCCTTCCTTGGCAAAGGCAGTGAGAAATTACAGCCCACAACCATTGCATTCTTTGTAGAGGTAAGGAAGAGTCGACACATCACTTTCATTTTTGGTTTGGAGAAATAGCATTGTCCAAAAAATAATAATAAGTGAAGGGAAGAAGACCTGAATTAGAACAGATGCCTCTCTAGTGCAGCCTGCTTGGACCATCCTGTGGAGCAGTGATGGCGAACCTTGGCTCTCCGGGTGTTCTTGGACTTCAATTACGAGAAGCCCACGTCTACACTCCTGCTGATCAGGGCTTCTGGGAATTGAAGTTTAAGAACATCTGGAGTGTCAAGGTTCACCCTCACTGGCCTACAGTAAAACAGGTACAGAGTCCCACTGGTTTCCCAATGACTGGCATAGGGATGTACCACACCTGTGTCACCAACACCAACAACCCAACCACTCTGTATTCTCCCATTTATGCTTGAGTTCGGGGTGGCCAAACTACAGCCTGCCGCCTTCACCGCTCCCAGAAGCAAGAGTAAAATGCACCCACGGGTGTATTTATGGCAGCATTTTGCACATGTGCAGGTGTGTTTTACTTTCACGTAACCAGCCCACTGAACCACGTGACTGGCCCATGGCCTGAAAAGTTTGGCCACCCCTGCTTCAACACCCTTTGGCTGAAATCCCATGGCTTAGTATAGTACAAGGGCAAAAGAAGAAGGGGGCGGCCGAAAATGAGATGGTTAGAACGTATTGTAGATACAATGGGCACAGAGCTGGGCGGGCTGATGGTAGAGGACAGAGGTGCCTGGCGGGCAATGACCCATAGGGTCGCAAAGGGTTGGAATCAACTGTGCGACTGAACAAAAAAAAAAGCCTAGTACAGTGATGGCGAACCTTGGCACTCCAGCTGTTCTTGGACTTCAATTCCCAGAAGCCCAAGTCTCTGTGAATCCACACAAATTGGGTTTACTGCACGTAGTAAGCGCATTCGTGTGGATTCGCAGAGACTTGGGCTTCTGGGAATTGAAGTCCAAGAACAGTTGGCGTGCCAAGGTTCGCCACCAGGGCTATATTTTTCTTCCTCAGCTCCTCCACTGCCAAGACATTGAGCATCTTCCCGCTGAGCATATTTTTGAGAGTCTGGAAGAATGGGCCAGAAACTCCAGTCCGGATGTCCGTTCTCTGAGTTTGCGAGCACTTGGGATCCTGGCCATCCATCCAGACAAGGTGAGGAAACAATCAGAGAGCTAAAACTGAGAGTATAAGATGCGTCTCCTGTGGGTAAACTGCTGTCCTGCGACCCAAAGGTTGGAAGTTCGATCCTGACCAGGACTCAAGGTTGACTCAGCCTTCCATCCTTCTAAGGTCAGTAAAATGAGTACCCAGCATGTTGGGGGCAAAATGCTCATTAAACTTGTGAACCGCCCAGAGAGTGCACTAAGCGCTATGAGGTGATATATAACTGTGAATGCTTTGCTCTTGTTGTTAAAACATACATCTTACTATGCATGTCTAGACTGGGATCAAGGTGGGACAACCTGAGGTTCTCCAGATGTTTTAAGAGCAGAACTCCCAATGTTCTTATACCAAAACATCTGGAGGGTATCAGGTTACCCAACAGTTCTCAGAAAACAATGGATCTTTCTTCTCCCACCCCACCATCTTCTCCCTAGTCCTCTTAGAGCATAGCTGTCAAGTCACCTGTTTTGGCCGGGAAACTCCTGTATTTTACCCTCTTTCCCGCTGTCCTCCGGTATTAGTCAGACTGCAATGCCCTAATGCCGCCACTGGAGGGCAGCTCAGGATAAGCATAGCTGTCAAGTCTCCCGTTTTGGCCGGGAAATTTCCCTTATTTTCAAATCCAAAACTTGACAGGTATGTCTTAGAGGTGAGAAGAATAGAGGCTGCTGTTAGAGTCAAAGGCGCATTAAGGGAAAAACTGGTTGGATCTGATCTGGGAAGCTACTTATATGATTGAGCAAAGAATAAAATACTTACTCCTGTTGAGTCCAGAGACCCACCTAAGGAGACAAGAAACTCAGCTTGCATTTAGAAGCTGATGCCTTCTTTTCCTTCCCGCGGCATCATTTCCTCAGAGTTAGGAGCCTGGGAAATCAGATTTGCAAATTAAGTTTGTGCTAACCTTCCGGTGGCCAGTCACAAAACAGAGCTCACTAGGATGCAAGATATGGAGTCGAATAAAGGCGCATGCTATGCCAAACAAATTTCTCTTTCAGCATTTAAGGAATCCCCGAACGACATGTTAAGTATATCATATAGTTCAGGGCTCCTCAAAATTGGCTCTCCAGGTGTTCTTAGACTTCAGTCCCTGTAGTGATGTTCACACACACACAAAGAGGTGTGGGTGCAAGAGGCAGACCGGCCCAACAAAGAACCTACTGCTCATATTTATTCCTAAGATTCTAAAGCCACATGTACATAAGGCAATCATGTGGTTTGCACAAAAAACTACAGAGCATGCTATAGCAAAAGACATAACAAGCAATTTTTCCTGGGTAAAGGCAAAGGCATAGGAAGGCATACGCTTCGTTATCTGGCGCCATTGTGGCAGAAGCTGACTTGACCTAACTTTTCACATAGAACATTTCACCCAGTCTTGGCATCTGGTTTACACAAACAGGCACTTTCAGGAGGCCAGAGATTAGAGAGCTTCGAAGAAACAAAGGACTACGTGTACCATCTTCCACCAGGCAACCATGTACTGGACCCTGTTGGCCCAAAGACTCCCTTTCAGAAGAGTATAGAAAACTTAAAAGCAGTTACCATTAAACTAATATAAGGTTATTCCCAACAAATCCCCAGAAGGCCAAGTCAGCACACCTACTGATCAGGGCTTCTGGGAATTAAAGTCCAAGAACATCTGGGGACCCAAGGTTGAGAAGCCCTGGTCTAGTTTGATGCCCATGTCCAAGCCGGGGAAATCTGGAAGCTGTCATCTGAGAAAGTAACTTTCCCTAGCACTGTGCCTAGATGTATCTATCATGTTTGCCCGTTAATCTCCTTCTTTAAAAAGCTGTCAATGTGTAGTGATGTACACACACGCACACCAGGATGTGGGTGCAAGAAGGCAGAACGTCCATCAAAGGACCCCCTGCTCATATTTATTCCTAAAATCCTAAACCCCCATGTGCATAAGGCAATCACGTGGTTTTTTTTCAAACTGCAGATCATGCTATAGCAAAAGAGACATAACAATCAATCTTTCCGGGGTATAGGTGGAAGCATAAGAAGGCATACATTTTATTATCTGACGTCAATGCGTCTGGGCTTGCCTGACCTACCCTTTCACATACAACATTTCACCCAGGCTTCTAATGGCATCTGGTTTACACAAACATGTGCTTTCAGAAGGCCAGGAGATTAGAGATCTTCAAAGAGGCAAAGGAATGCTTGTACCATCTTCCACCAGGCAGCCATTAAGAAAGAACTCTAAATGTTATACTGGACCATGTTAGTCCAGCAGCCCCTGTTCAGAAGGGTATAGAAAACTTAAAAGCAGTTACCACAAAACTAATATACTATAATAACTAATATAAGGTTATTTTCCAACATCAAATCCTAGCAGCTCTCGTCACTTTGCACGTGTTAATGATACATGGGATCCAAAGGGGAAGAAGGCTGACCTTCTGCAATCTCCCATTGGCAGGTGGAGGAAGTGAAGGCTCAGTTGCCCACCCTCTTGGCCAGCCTGGAGGAGACGGAAGGCCGAGTCCTCGTGGAGGGCATCACGGCCATCCAGAACATCCTGAAGTTTGTGCAGAGGAGCGATATTGTCAGCCTGGCCGATAAGCTTCTGCCTTTGTTCAGCAATGTAAGATGTGGGGCCCTTCCCAAGACTTGGAGGAACATAATTGTTCTGGAAATTGGGCTGCCCAAATCCTTCAGCCAACATGTCACCTTTCAAAACCCTGATCTCACCAGCCTATGTTCTGCCTTCCAACCTGGAACTCCAGAACCCCCCGGGTCTGATTCCCGACGTCTTTCTTGCTCTAGTGCAGGCAGACTAATGCTGGTGGCTGGGTTGTCCGACCGAGGCTCCGTGATGGCGAACATTAGGACTCCAGATGTTCTTGGACTTCAGTTCCCAGAAGCCCAAGCCCCCGTGAATCCACACGAAGGGGTTTACTGCGATTCATCCGGCCCGCACCACCCTCGTCGCTCCCGGAAGCGGAAGTAAAACGCGCCCATATGGGCGCGTTTTACTTCCGCTTCCGGGAGCGACGAGGGTGGTGCGGGCCGGATGAATCGCAGTAAACCCCTTCGTGTGGATTCACGGGGGCTTCTGGGCATTGAAGTCCAAGAATATCTGGAGTGCCAAGGTTTGCCATCATGGTCCTAGCCTGCCGAGCCTGGTTCTCGTTCTTCTGTAGTAGCCTTTGGGTGGGAGAGTTCAGACCAGGCACAGAAGCCCTTGACTACAACTTCCATGGTCCTTTCCCATCAACCAGGCTGGCTAGTATTTCTGGAATTGTCCCAATCAGCTGGAGGACCCAAGTTTCCCAGGAGGGCCTTATTTGACCTCTCTTGGTATGGCCACCTTTTGTGACATGGTTTGAGAACGGGAAGCTACTTTCTGAGAAAGACTGTCTGGCAAATAGAAGTTTGATTACGGAGGGTGCTCAGCGCCACTCACATTGTAGGGAGGTCCAAATCTCTGCTCAGTGAGGGTAGAGCGTTGAGTTGTTGGCCAATAAAGGTCAACTGCTTAGTCAGTGAGGGTTAAAGGGAAGGGATGATTTACTGCAGTCTGGAAGTGAATGCTTTGGCCATGTTCCCATGCACACGGCGTGCCCGCAAGTGAGACCACCTCTCTTGATGTTGGTTTGCTCCACAGAGAGACACGAAGGCTCGCCATTCTGCCATCGCCCTCTTTGCTGAACTGCCCGGCATGGTGAAGAAGAAGGAGAAATACCTCATTCAGGAGCAAGTGACCCAGAGTCTGGTCCCGCTGCTGCTTCACCTGCAAGACGAGGAGCCAGAGGTAGTGAAGGTAAGGTGCCTTCTGCTCTGGGTTTGCAGAATCATGGCTTAGGCCACCTTGGAAAGATAGAGCAATGCGCCAACTGCCTTATACTAGGAGCTGTGGTTCCCCCCCCCCGTCATTTATTTTGTAACTCCATCATGTGGGCTTGGTCATCCTAAGCCCATGATGGTGAACCTTGGCACTGTCGGTGCTCTTGGACTTCAATTACCAGAAGTCCAAGTCCCTGTGAAACCACACGAATGGGTTTCCTGCATGCACATGTAGATTCACAGGCACTTGGGCTTCTGGGACTTGAACTCCAAGAACACCTGCCGTGCCAAGGTTTGCCATCAGTGTCCTAAGCATTTCAGCCCACTTTTCTCCAATTAGCAAGCTTCTGGTTATTAAACCTGTTAAGATGAGCCTTCCAAGTTATGTGTAGGCATGCTCAAGGTAGGTCTGAGTAGGACTGTGTAGGTCAGGGTTTCCTAATCGTGGCATTCCAGGTGTTCTTGGACTTCAGTTCCCAGAACCCCAAGTCAGCACCCCTGGTGATCAGGGCTTCTGGGAACTGAAGTCCAAGAACACCTGAGGCACTAAGGTGTTGGCCACCCCTGGTCTATAAGTTACCTGTATGTCTAGAAGTTACCTGTATGTCTAGAAGACACTCTACCTTCTGCTGGGTGGGTGGGAAACCTTGATTCCACTGGGCCGAAAGATGGGATGGACTTCCATGCCCAGGTTTTAAGTCTTTCTTTCTCTCTCTTCACCATCATTCTGGAAAACCTGCATCCATCTGCTCACCTTGTCACGGAGCAAAATTTGTTTCAGGCTCAGAGTAGCACCAGTTACTAAGATCTTTACTAAGAGTTACTAAGAGTAGCACCAGTGTAAGTAATGAAATTCTAGTTTGGTTTTAAATCAAAAGCTTTTAATCAAACAAAGAGGGAAGCCGCTGTGATGGCTAATAAAGTGAGGAAGGGCCAGATGAAAGCAACAAGGAACAGATTACAAGAAATATTGCTCATCTAAATTAGTAAAGGTAAAGGCAAAAAAAAGTCTCCCTTGCTCAAAAGCCACTCATGCCCGACTCTAGGGTTCGGTGCCATTTACAGCCAAAGAGCCAGCGCTGTCTGCGCCTGCAAATGTTTCCATGGTCATGTGGCAGGCATGACTAGACACCAGAGCACATGGAACGTTGTTGCCTTTCCTGCCAAAGTGGTCTCAATTTATCTACTTGCAATTTCTTGCTTTCAAACTGCTAGGTTGGAAGAAGCTGGGACAAAGACGGGAGCTCACTCTATCATACAGAACTCAGGGCTTTGAACTACTGACCTGCCAACTTTCTGATCAGAGAAGCAAAATGCTCCCTGGATGCAAGGATCGCACCAAACAGCATTTTGCTCCTCCCTCCCTCCCTCCCACTGGCCAGGTAGGATTTTTGCAGACAAGCTCTAAGTTGGTCCCTCTTCCCACCCTCGTTTCATGATTTCCTTTGTTGTTGTTCAGTCGCGTTCAGTCACACAGTCAGAATCCGACCCTTTGCGACCCCATGGACCATTGACCATTGTTCTCCACCCTCCTCCTCAACCCGCCCAGCTCTGTGCCCATTGTGTCCACAATACCATCTATCCATCTCATCCTTGGCTGCCCTTTCTTCTCTTGCCCTCCACCTTTCCCAGCATCAAGGCTTTCTCAAGTGAATCCTCTCTTCTCATTTGATGTCCAAAGTACTTTAGCCTCATCTTTACTACTTGGCCTTCTAAGGAGCAGTCAGGGTTGATTTCTTCTAAGATTGTCCTATTTGTTCTCCTTGCTGTCCAGGGGACTCTCAAAACTCTCCTCCGAAACCACATCTCAAAGGCATCTATTCTGCGCTCAGCTTTCCTAATGGTCCAGCTCTCACAACCATACATTACGACCAGAAATACCATTGCCTTGACTATGCGAATTTTTGTTTGCAAGGTGATGTCTCTACTTTTCACTATGTTACATGATTTCCTTGTCAAGGCTTAATGCCTCCTTTGACTTTGCACTACAGGATTGCCAAGAAGCCCTCGCCAAGTGCTTCCGGTTTCTGGGATGGTCCCTCCCCAAGAAGATCAACAGCAAGAAAGCTTGGCATGACCACCCACAGATTGCAGAGATCCTCTGCCGGCAAATCGTAAGTCACCCGCCCTCCTTCCTCTGGTGGGAGCCCAGAAGACTTATTTATTTATTTGTTCATTCATTAGAGTAGACCCTGCTGCCAGTAACACAATGCTGATCCTCAGGTGGTAGTTAACTAACCTGTCCAAACTGGGGACTAATGTGTCTTGGATGGTGAGTTCCACAGGAAAGGGTAATAGTCCCCAAGTGAATTAAATCCCACTTGAACCCATCTTAATGGAGAGCAGCAGCTTCATCAATACTGGCCTGTGGCAGAGGAGGACATTGTGTGCCAAAAAGGGCTCAAGGCCAGAAAGTGACTCATAGAACTGGATCAGTGGTACAGGGGTCACACTGCGATGCTGATCGCCATGAGGATAGCCTATACAGATTTCAGATTCAGATATGGCAGAAGAAGAAATAATCACTAGTAATTGTAGTCTGGCTAGGTTATCATTAGTGGTGGGCTAAAAAAAAAAATACTACCACACCATGGGCGTGGTATGGTGGCCATGGCCAGGGGGAAAATCCCTGCGTTGCACCCAAATTAGACTACTTTATTTCAAAACTTGGATGGGCAGAGGGGCCAGCCAGAATTTCTGCTACCGGTTCTGGTGAAGTGGGGTGAACCTGTTGATGCCCACCACTGGTTATCATGCTATGGTAATAGAATAGACACTACTGCCTGTGACTCAACACCGAGCATCAGGCGGCAGGTAACTAACCTGACAACCCTGAAGACTAATGGCCATGGGTGGCGAAGTCCACAGGGAAAGGTGATGGTCCCCAAGTGGATTAAATCCCACTTGAATCTGTCTTGATGGAGGACAGCAGCTTCATCCATCCTGGCCTGGGTCTGATGATGAGGACTTTGTGTGCCAAAAGGGCCCAGAAAGTGACTCACGGCACTGGATCCGTGGTGCTATGAGTGTCATGCAAATGGAAGGCCACTGCGTGATATGGGTCCTAGGACAATCTTCATGGCTGATCACCATGAGGATCTCCAATATTCACAATTGGATACGACATGTGAAGAAAAAGAAGAGGGTTGCTCTGTAGGCAAGAACATGTGAAATGTTCCTCATCAGAAAGGATGCCTTTAGTGTAAGGGACCAAAGACAATGAAACAGCCGAAGGGTTGGCTTAACACAGGTTTATTGCATGATGATCCGGAGGAACATGTGGTAATGGCGGATGGGTAGCTCAATATATACAGCTGGCTATACATTTGAAAGTGGCTCGTTGGCAGACTATTGGTTGCTGCCTGCGTGACGTCGTAGAAGGTCACGCCCTTCTTGTCCAGGTGAAGAGGTGGCGGGAATCTTCCCGCGCTGCTGATCCAGGTGAATCTGAGCCATGAGAGCTGGACGCTCGCTATTGCCATCTAGTGGTCACTAGCTCGCGTCCCCTTATCAGGTTTACATTGATACAGCTGAAGGTTATAATGTTGCACACAGAAAGGTTACATTGTTACCACATGGCTAAGGTACATTGTTAAAGGCATAGCTTTACAGAACACAACATCCCTCCCCCCTAGGATGAGACGAAGTCTCTCAGCTAAGATGGCTTTTTGCATGTGCGTTTGGGCCGTGATGAGGGCTGACCCCCCCCGGGGGCGCTACTGCTTCTTTGTTCCCTGGTCCCCTGTCCTGTAATGGGAGAGGGAGACTCGTTAGTGGCTTGCCGCGGTTTGGCGGCCTTAGGGGAAGGGAAGAACTCCATTGTGGGCAGACCGGGGGCGATCGGGGCTAACGAAAAACCCCTCTTCTCACTTGGACGGGTGGGGGACCACTCCGAAAAACTCCCCCGGTTCTGAAAATCAAATTCTAACTCAGTGGGGGTATCCGCATTTGTGGGGGAATTCCGCGAGATATGTATGGGGTCGGGTTCCTCCTCCTCAGAAAGATCCCCCAGGATATCTACGAGAACATCCTCCTCCCCCCTTGGTGGGGACCCGCGGCCCCCTTTCCCTCCCCCTTGGGCTGAACGGGTGGGGGAGAACCCTAACACTGATTTTTTTCTCTGTTTGGTCTGCGCCCTGCTCATCGGAGACCCTGTGTCGGAGCTGGTCCGCGTGCCGCCTCCACAGTAGCCCTGTGCTGGTTTCCACGCGGTATGACACGGGGCCGGTTTGCTCCACAACTACGCCCGGTACCCAGGCTGGGCCCGTGCTGGCGTAATTCCTGCAATGCACGGGGGCGCCTACACTGAAACTCTTCGTGGCCTCTAGCCCAATGTTCCTTCCCTTGTCCTCTACCCTCGTGGGGTCTAGCCTAGTAAGGATGGTGGTCAGTTTCCTACGCATTAAGAGCTCTGCGGGGGAGTATCCTGATGCCAACGGGGTCACCCTGTACCCTAGCAGAAACTGACACACTTGTAGGTTCAGGTCCCCAGGGCCCATGCGCCGCAACGCGTCCTTCGTGGTGCGGACGAGGCGCTCTACTTGACCATTGGTGGCTGGGTGAAATGGGGCGGAGGTGATATGCCGAACGGCGTTAATCTCCATGAATGCCCTAAACTCGGAGGACGTGAAACAACTAGCGTTGTCGCTAATTAATGTGTCGGGTATGCCGAACGTGGAAAAGAGCCTCCGCAAATGCTTAATGGTCTGGGCCGAGGTGGTGCTCGTGACTGGGATAACCTCCAACCACTTGGAGAAGGCGTCCACGACAAGAAGAAACAGGGTGCCTCTGAACGGGCCCGCGAAATCAATGTGCACCCGGGACCACGGCCCCTTGGCCATGTCCCATTCCCTGTGGGGAAGGCGGGCCTCCTCTGGTCTGGAGCATTGGCAACTTTCACAAGTGCTGACCATGTGCTCGATGTCGGCGTCCAGCTGGGGCCACCAGAAGTAACTCCGGGCCAGCGCCTTGGATCGCACGATGCCGGGGTGGCTGACGTGCAGCAGTTTGAGCACCCGCGGCCGAAAGGAAGTGGGAATCACCACCCGCTGCCCCCACAAGAGGCACCCCCTCTCTAGGGACAGCTCTAACTTTTTCCTGAAAAATGGGGCGAACTCCTCCGCTGGGGAGGACGCCGGCCACCCCTTCTGCACCCAGGAGCTAACTGCCGCTAACGTCTTGTCCTTCTCTGTCGCTTTGGCAATGTCGGCGGGCATTACGGGGGGCGAATCCAGCATCTCTATCATGAGAACCTGATGGTCTCGCTCCCCCTTGCTCACCTGGCTGGGCGTCAGGGGGAGGGGAGACCTTGATAGAGCGTCCGCATGGCTGATCTCTTTCCCGGGCCGATAGACCAACGCGTGCTGGTACGCGTTGAGAAAAATAGCCCACCTGAGCATCCTCGGGGACAGGATCTGTGGCGTGGGCTTATCTGCGGTAAAAATGCCTAGCAGGGGCTTGTGATCCGTTACAATGGTGAAGGGGCGACCATACAGAAAATCGTGAAATTTTTTCGTCCCCGCAACTATCGCTAGTGCCTCCCTGTCTGTCTGTGCGTAATTTCTCTCCGCTTGGGACAGGGACCTGGAGTAAAATGCTATCGGGGCCTCCCTTCCGTCTTCCAGCACGTGGCACAGCACCGCCCCCACCCCCACCGGGGATGCATCACAGGTCAGGACTACTGGGCGTTTGGGGTTGAAATGGGTCAGTATGGCATCGGACGCTAGGAGACTTTTTAGCTCACTAAATGCCCTTTCTTGGTCATCGCCCCACTTCCATGCCTGGTCTTTTTTTAGCAGTTTGTGTAGCGGTTCAGCCACTGCTGCCTTCCGGGGGAGGAAGGAGTGGTAAAAGTTGAGCAGCCCTAGGAACGACTGCAGCTCGGGCTTGGAGGTGGGGCGGGGGGCTTTCTTAATGGCGGCCACCTTGGATTTGGATGGTTTTATCCCCTCAGGAGTCACACAAAACCCTAGGAACTCAACCTCGGTCGCGAAGAAGACGCATTTGTCCTTTCGCAGTCTCAACCCCGCTTTTTCGAATATTGTCAGGACCTTCCCCAACCTCTTGGCCAATTCTACCCGACTCCCCCCCCCCCCGTTATTAACACGTCATCAAAATAAGGCAACACCCCCTCTAGCCCCTTCAGGAGGCGTTCCACGAGTGACTGGAAAATTCCAGGCGCCGAATTTACGCCGAACTGAAGGCGCGTCACCTGGAACGCCCCCTTATGGGTGACTATGGTCTGCGCAGCAGCTGCGGCAGGGGACACCGTAAGCTGCTGGTAGGCCTGTGCTAAGTCGAGCTTAGCGAAACACTTTCCCCCGTGTAACCTGGCCAGCAGATGGCTGACTACCGGCACCGGATACGCATTCGGGCGGATCGCCTTGTTGATGGTGCACTTGTAATCGGCGCATATGCGGACCTCCCCATTGGCTTTTAGTGCGGTTACAATTGGAGTTTCCCACTCCGCAGAGTCAACAGGCACAAGGATTCCCTGGCCCACCAATTTGTCCAGTTCCGCCTCTATCTTGTCCTTGAGTGCGAACGGCACCCGGCGTGGTTTAAGACGAATTGGGCGGACCTCCGGGTCCAGGTCGAATGTCACTGGGGGCCCCTTGAATTTCCCCAGTCCTTTTTTGAAAACTTCGGGGTGCGCCTCGCACACCTCCTGAATTGGGTCAGTCCCAACGGCGTGCACCCCCCCCCCAATAAACAAACCCAGGGGCTGGAACCATTGAGTCCCGAGGAGGCTGCAATCCCCCCCTTTAAGCACGACTAGAGGGAGAGACGCGGCGTGCTTCTTGAATTTAACCTGAAATTCTCCAACCCCCAACACTGGAATGCTGTTCCCTTGCACGTCCCGTAGTGTGGACCTCAACGCTTTGAGCGTGGGTCGCCTGTGGGGGGCAATTCTCAAAAACTCCCTCTGGGAAATGATTGAATATGAGGACCCCGAGTCAATTTCCATTCTAATGGGAACCCCTTGAACTAGTACCTCAACAAAGTAGCGGGGGTGTCCTACGGACACGCTGAATACTGGGGCGTCGTCCTCGCTGCCGTCGGAGATGCGGCCCACGCCGTCCTGCTTCCGCGTGGCCTGAGCGCCGTCCTTGGGTCTCGTTGAGCGGTCTTGTCCCGCGGAACGGTCTGCCGAGCTTCTCCGGGTCTCGCGCCTCTTCCTGCACACCTTGGCGATGTGCCCGCGGCGGCCGCAGTTGTGACACTCGGCCTTCCGAAACGGGCATTTTACGCGGTCGTGGGCCGCTCCACAGCTGTCGCACCGCCGGCTCTCTTTCCGGACCCTCCGGACGCCCTCGTCGTCGCTGCTCTCTGCGGACGACCTCGAAGCTCGCCGGGCTGCATGCACCGGAGTCTCTGCCTTGCTCGACCTCGGCCGCCAGTCCTGGAGTTCTTGTACCCCAGCCTTTGTAGCTTCAGCGGCCTGTGCCGCTCTGATGACCTCCTGCAACGTGGGAGGTGGCTCTTGGTTCATTAATGTGCGCTGGGTTTCGGCGTCGTTCAGGCCGCACAGCACACAGTCCCGGAGGGTGATTTCGACATTCTCCCATTTGCACGGGCCGGCCGCCAGCCGTAGGGCCGCCATGAATGCGGCGACCGTCTCCCCGAGCGCTTGGACTCGCCTCCAGAACGCACTCCGAGCGGGAAACATCGCCGTGGCAGGCCGGACGTGCTCACGCAGCATCTGCATGAGTTCTTTGGCCTTGAATTCGCTCACCCTCCTCGGTGCGATCAGGTCCACCAAGGTCCTTTTGGTTTCTTGTCCGAGCATCCTGGTGAAGATGGCCCTTTTCTTTGCCTCTTCCGTGACTTCGGACTCAATCAGTGCTGCCTGGAAGTCCATTTCGAAGATCTCCCAGTCGCCCGGTTTCCTGATCTCGAAACCGGCGCATGTCTTGGTCCCGTGGGCTGCCATGATCCCACCTTCGTCGCCAATTTAGTGTAAGGGACCAAAGACAATGAAACAGCCGAAGGGTTGGCTTAACACAGGTTTATTGCATGATGATCCGGAGGAACATGTGGTAATGGCGGATGGGTAGCTCAATATATACAGCTGGCTATACATTTGAAAGTGGCTCGTCGACAGACTATTGGTTGCTGCCTGCGTGACGTCGTAGAAGGTCACGCCCTTCTTGTCCAGGTGAAGAGGTGGCGGGAATCTTCCCGCGCTGCTGATCCAGGTGAATCTGAGCCATGAGAGCTGGACGCTCGCTATTGCCATCTAGTGGTCACTAGCTCGCGTCCCCTTATCAGGTTTACATTGATACAGCTGAAGGTTATAATGTTGCACACAGAAAGGTTACATTGTTACCACATGGCTAAGGTACATTGTTAAAGGCACAGCTTTACAGAACACAACAATGCCGCAACTCACAGTTTCCTTTTCTCTCTTTGCGTGGCTAGTCGTGGAAGGTCAAGATGTTTCCTGCAGTCTTGCTCCAGTGCTTGGATCATCTTCAGTGCCCACAGGTTTCGATCCGAAGGGCAGCGGCCATCTTTATCGGTAAGCTGAGGAAAGTCTTCTCACCACAAGCAAAATAGGAACTCTTAAAGCACTGGCAATACAAATGCTAGAATAGAAACAGCCTTGATACTAGGACTGTGGGGCCCACAACCCACCGGTGCACTTCAATTCTCAGAGAGCTAAGTCAGTCCATTGGCTGATCAGTGCCTTGGGGAATTGACTGAGGCTTCTGGGAATTGATGTCCAAAAACCAAAGTTTGGGGAATACTGCTCTGTGGTCCACATGAATGGGGTACGTGCAGTAAACCCATTTGTGTGGATTCACAGAGCAGTGTTTCCCAACCTTTGGTTCTTGGACTTCAATTCCCAGAAGCCTCAGTCAGTCCATTGACTGATCGGTGCCTTGGGTAATTGACAGGCTTCTGGGAATTGAAGTCCCAAAAACAAAGGTTGGGAAACACTGTGCTAGACCATTAGAACTGTTCCGAGGAGTAAAGAACAGGAAGACTATCACCATGATGATAGCCAATATCTGGAACAGATACGGCACCTGAAGAAAACGATGAAGACCCTCAGAATCCCTTGACCAGAGAGAAGAAGTCCTCTTCCTTCGACAGGATCTTGGGTGTTGAAGATCCTCTTCTGCCCATATGAGCTGCTCCAAATTTGATGAAGTCCCAAACACATTTGGTGCAGACATGAGAACAGATGTTTCCTGGGGCTTCACATGTGGGAACTGCCTTGCGTTGCTACCATGAATGGTTCCTGAGGTCTCTTTTGTATGGCAAGCAAAGAGGAATTGTTTTCAGCCAGGCAGGCTTTTAACAACTGAGCGGGTCACTTGGGAAGGGGTGTTTAATGAATGCGATTTATTTATTTTATTTTTGCTTTTTCTGAAATGATTTTAAATAGTTTCCATTGGGCAGCCAGAATCCGACTGATTATTTACAGTGGCATAAGTGAAAGCAGTGAAGAGCCACTGAGAAATGAGTCCCCTATGGAATTCCTAGCCATGCACCAGGTGTGAGACTCAACACAAAACACAACACAAAATACAGTTGACAGACATTCACCATTTTGAATTATGCCAGAGTGCTTAAATGTCAACTTCTATGTTCAATTGGATTCTGGCCAGTGGTTTTAATAGAGTAACATGTTTGCCTGTGGTTATTATTTATGGGCCAGAATCCTATTGTGGATGGAAGTTTTTATTTTGCTCATGGAAGCTAAATCATGGTAGGAAATTGAAACTAATTAAGGGAATAACAACCTATGACTGCTTGGATATGTGCCCAAGGCACTTGCTAATTAGCTTTTAATTAGCTAGCTGACTTCTGTCTTTTTCCTTCTGCGAGGGGACAGAATTCCAGCCATTGTATTTTTTTAATGATGTTGATTTTTTTTAATCATTTTGTAAGCTTCTTTATTTTTTCAGGAGGGAAATGGGAAGATAGATAGATAGATAGATAGATAGATAGATAGATAGATAGATGCATTTGATCCCCAAAGTTATTCCCATTTGATACTGTACATGGCAAGCTGGCTGTGATAAAAGACCAACTTGCCCAAAGTCACACATGGGGTCATTGGTCTGGGTGTGCCCTGCATGGAGGATTATTACCAAATTCATTCATTCATTCAACTTCTCTATCATCCTTCTAGCTTAGAATCTACACTGGGCGGTTTACACAATGAAAAGCAGGTGGTGATACAATGAAGAGATAACTTTGGGAAGAGCTCCCCAAAGGTTTCTCTGAAAAAGCAACCTTTTCATTTGCTTCCTAAAGTCAAGGCAAGAAGGAGCCTCAAAGACTTCAGAAGGAAAGCTATTCCATAGTGAGGGTGCTACCACTGAGAAGACCCAGTTCCTTGCTAAAGATTTCTGGGCCACGCTTGAGATGAACACCTTCAACTGCAGAGACTCCATTGGTCTAGTAGAGAGGTCCTCAAACTTGACTCTCCAAATGTTCTTGGACTTCAATTCCCAGAAACCCTGACCAGCAGGTGTGCTGACTTGGGCTTCTGGGAACCAAAGTCCAAGAACACCTGGGGATCCAAGTTTGAGGACCCATGGTCTCGTATGGCTGGCAGTTGAACTGGGGTAGAGGCAAAAACAGGAAGGTCCCCATCCATGGAGGTTGTCTCTCTGCACTCAGCTGCCCTAGTGGAATGGTATACACATGTTCCTCAAAAGCCACCTTTCAATCTGAACTACTGTAGCTCTACCTGCACAGAGGATACTTCCTGGGGGGCTGATGGCTTTCTTACCTTCCCCAGGTTGTGTCGCCCAGTGTATGGAGCCTCCTGCCATCACTCAAGAAAAAAGGGACTTGATATTCCTCTGTAAGTAACAAAGCCTCACTTTTTTTACTTGCATCCGTGAGAATAGGATTCAAAAGGAAGCAAGCCTGAGACAAGCCGGGACTCTGTTCAGGCGTAACACCAAACCATGGTTTAAACAAGACACCGTTTACAAGCCATTGGCTAACCATAGCCTTTAAATATGATTTGCAACAGGCATACGGTTTTAATCCCTATCTGCTTTGCCTATGAAATGGTTTAATCTGCCTTCACATTTAGTTCTGTATACTTTGTTTTCCTGAGACATGTTAATTTATATTTAGCAGCAGCACAATAAAGGGGACAGGTTTTAGGCAAATCTTCGTTTAAGTGCAAGTTCTACCAAGCTTTCTCTCTGTTTAGCCCAGCCAATAAATACACTTGCACTAGAGAAAGAAGAAAATACTCACAGTTAGGTCAGAAAAATATACAAACGCTCAGGATTTTTGGCAAGGTGGTTTTAAAAAGAAGTAAAGTTAAATTAAAGTATTTAGATATTTTAAGTCCATTAGCCCTGCCATGTGGCCCACAAAATGGAGAAACTCAAACAGACATTGTTCGTCTTTGAAAAAGCAGAAAACAAGAAAGAGAAGAACAGAACATGCAAAGCCTTAATACATGCAAATAGGTCAGATAACCTCTAGAGGTGGGAAGAAAGGAAACTTTTCAATTGGTTACTTAGGGACAAACAATATAAAACAACTTCTTTTAGTTTAGGCTAGTATTTCTGTATATGGTTGTTGGGCTAACACCCACTGCATGCTGGGGTTGCACTATAATATTCAACAATACTAGGTATCTGTTTGGATTTATGCATGCACGTGTATCCATGATTGGTAAGTGTGTATAATTGAGGAATCTTATTAATTCACTAGCATATTTTTGCCCGGCACTGCCGGGCTTTTTGTGTGTGTGTGTTTTTGGGTGGTAGGGGTTACACACACACACACTCAATACACACACACAACACAACCACACACACACAACACACACACACATACTGCACACACAACACAACTAAACATACTCATTACACACACACACAACACAATCACACACACACACAATGCACACAAATGGAAGTTGGGCGGCATACTTACCGGGACCGTGCCTCCCCCCACTCCCTAACACACACACACCCGCACTTACCTTTTGCCGGCTGGGTGTTTTTCCCCCGGCGCGGTTTTTTTCTTTAACCCAGCTGAGGGGTAGTGCAGCGTGGAGGATGCTGGGCCTGGTAGGTTTTTTTGTTGGCCGCGCTTGTGGGGCAGTTGCCCCACTGGTGACTGCCGGACCCTTGTGGCGATGGTCGGTCGAGGTGAAGGTAAGTGTGGGTGGCTCGGTACGGGATAGTAGGGAGGAGTGCGGGCATGTATGCTGGATTCCAATGGTTAACACCCCTTCTTATAGGTAAAGATACCAGGAGACTAGGAATTGACATCTGAAAGCTGTGTGTTTTCACGTCAGAGATTACTCCGGGTTGAAAGGATTTTTTCAGGGGATTCCCGAATGAAGCTTCTTTCATGTCCCCCATCCTGCAGTTCTCGGGGAATCGAACCCCATCCTTTTGGTCTCCAAGCACAGTGCTTTTATCCACTGAGCCACCGGGGAGCTGCATCTGAAAGCTAACAAAGGTACAGTAGTCCCATTCTCTCAGTTGGGATCTGCAACCTAATCTCAACTGAGAGGATGGGACTGTACCTTGGTTAAGGACAGATTCATTAGGGTCCAATCGTTCCCTGGAAGCCACGTGTTCTGTCTGACCATTGTGACCTCTCTCCTGCACTAGCTCTCTCCAAACTGCACCGAGATCCTGACCCTTCTGTTCGCCTGGCTGCCATGCAAGCCATGCAGATGGTCCAGGAAGCCTGCGGGATCCCAGGGGCCGCGTCGATTAGCCAGAACCCGCTGTATCTCTTTGCAAGCCAAGAGGGGCAGGAAGAACTCGCCACCAGTGGCCGTTGGGACATTTCAGACCCTGTTCTGACTCACCGTTGGAACCCAGTCTCTCCGGTCTCCTACCGGATCGTGGCCATCGGCACCAGGAGGAGAATGCCAGGGCCAACCCGACAGACTTGATCGCCACCCCAAGGAAAACAAGCCACTTCTCTCTCTTTGGAGCATTTCAGACTTCAGACGGACTTGAGAGTCTCCGTCACAACTTCCAAAGAAGTTCCAGAGAGCAGAACCCGGACCGTCGACAGAAATCAGCAGGAAGGCTATGGGCACCTTGAGTTTGGCTCAAGGGAGGTATGCTCTATTTAGCATAGGACACCCACCCACTGACCCACCCGTCCTTCCTCTTTTATTCCTTCTCCAAAAACGGTGAAAGTTGGAAGGAGCAGGACCCTGCAAGGTGAGTTTTCTACTGCCCAGGAGAGACATAGAAAATGCTCGTTTGTGTCATTTACTTTCATCTCACCTAAAACTTCCCTTCCGGCACATGTGGGACTGTGGTGGCTTAGTGGGTAAGACACTGAACTTGACAACTGGAAGGTCCGCGGGTCAGCAGTTTGAGACCCAAGTGCTGCACGATGGAGCTCTTGCAAGTAGATAAATAGGGACCACTTCAGTGGGAAGGTAAACAGTGTTAGCAGGAGGATTACACATATGTACACCGCACCTTAGTGCATAGATCACTCGCGGGGCAGTTCAGTCCGCAAGGTAATTAGCATTTTGTCCCCAACAGGCCAGGTCCTCGTATTACCAATCTCAGAAGGAAAGAAGGCTTAGTTTTGGCTGCAGTACAGCAGTTTAGTCCCTGCACCATGTGGGTTCTTTTTGAGATTTTGAGAGGGCTGTTTTAGAGGTTAAGGGTAAAGGCCACCCTTGCTTGAAAGCCAGTCGTATCCGACTCGGGTTCAGTGCTCATCTCTGTTTCAAAGCCAAAGAGCCAGCACTGTCTGCTTCTGCAGATGTTTCCGTGGTCATGTGGCAGGCATGACTAGACACCAGAGTGCATGGAATGCTGTTTACTTTTCCCACCAAAGTGGTCCTTATTTATCTACTTGCAATTTCTTGCTTTTGAACTGCTCTTGGCAGGAGCTGAGACAAAGACGGGAGCTCTTTCCATCCTGCAGTACTCAGGAATTGAACTGCTGAACTGCCGCCTTCCAGTCAGCGTCTTAGCTCCTTGAGCTCCTTGAGCCCCTTTACTGACACATAAACTGCCGTTGAAACTTTGGTCCAACTCTGCTCTCTTTAACTACAGACCATGAAATGGGAGATGGACTGGAAAGCCTGAAGCGAAAAGACACGCAGCCCAGCGAATCAGCCATGCGCTTGGACTTTGGGAACCCCTGAGCTTCCTGGTGGATGGTATGTATGTGCCTCTTCTGCAGACAGACATTCTCTGTCTGTGGGTTCCCTGGGGATGACCTCCTGTGTCATCAGGGTGGTGGTGGACCTGCGATCCTTGAGATTCCTTCCTGCTCTACAATTCTGGAAATGCTACCTTTAAGACTCTGAACTTGATGACTGGAGGGTGAGCAGGTCAGCAGTTTGAGATCTGAGTGCTGCAAGATGGAGTGAACTCCCGTTGTCTGCCCCAGTTCCTGCCAACCTAGCAGTTCGAAAGCAGGAAAAAAAATGCAAGTAAATAAATAGGGACTACTTCGGCAGGGAAGGTAACAGCGTTCCGTGTGCTCCAGTGTCTAGTCATGCCTGCCACGTGACCACAGAAACGTTGGCAAACACAGACAGCACTGGGTCTTTGGCTGTAAATGGAAATCAGCACCAGCTCCCACAGTTGGATAATTGGCTTTTGAGCATGAAGAGAGGAGACCTTTTACCTTTCAATGTCCTAAATTTATCGGTGGCTTCCCTCTTGTGGCAGATTTAGAAACAGCATGCATCGCCTGCACATTTGTCGATGTGACTTCCAGAAACCCAAGTTTTATTTTAAAACTTAAAAACCTTCATTTTATTACCTTAAAATGACCTCTTTAACACCCTCTAGTAGCAAAGCAATGACATTTCTATAACCACCCCTTAGTGCACTCCCTGGGTGGTGGTTCACAAGTTAATTGGCATTTTGCCCCCAACATGCCGGGTCCTCATTTACTGACCTCAAAAGGATGGAATAGGCTGAGTCAAGCTTGAGCCCTGGTCAGGATCGAACTCACAACCTTTTGGTTGGTTTATAGCACTTTAACCCCTGCACCACCAGTACTGCAGGGGCAGGTAGATTTTCCTTGAAACAATATACAGTAGTGTTGTGAACAATTCCCTACGTATTGCAGAATGTTTATGGGCAACTAGGTCTTGCATGCGCAATTAAACTACCTTAGATCTACAAAACACTTGCTCTGGTAAAGATGAAAATTGCTGGAACTGCTTTCTTGTCTTTGAGATAAAAGCTTTGTTCCCAATTCTGTAACTCACAATTTAGCAACATGGTTAAAGGGGAGAAGCTGGTCCCACTCTTTATTTATTTGTTTGTTTGTTTGTTGACTTATATGCCGCTCATTGGGGAAGCAGTGATGTCTGTGAATAGGGGAAGGAGCAAGAACCCAGATGTCCCAGGGTTCTTGTTGGGATCTAAGCAATACACATGATTGGTAATATCTCTACTTAAGTCCCACCACTGCTTGTGTGAACGAATTACTTCTCTCAGTAGCTGTGCTGATTATTCCGGATTACGGGATGTCTGAATAGGGCAGCTGTGTTTGCCTTCCTTGCACTGGGAAGAGAAAATCCTGCAAAATCCTGAGTTAGGGATGTCTTTCCCCTCTTTGCAGACATGCCCATTTTTTTCTAATTACTATAGAAAATCAAATCTTTCCCATGTGCTTAGCTGACTAGAAAAGTTACCAATTTCTACAAGTCTCAGAAGACTACACAAGTCTCCAAAGTTTGGACTTCGCTCCCCAAAATCCCCAAGCCAGCATGACTGGTGCCAATGGGATTCTGGAAGTGATAGGTCTTCCTTGCTCGAGAGTCTGACCCTAGGGCTGTGATGGTGAACCTTGGCACTCCAGATGTTTTTGGACTTCAATTCCTAGAAGCCCAAACACCCTGTGAATCCACATGAATCCACTACGATTCTCCCGGCCCACGCCACCCTCGTCGCTCCCGGAAGCGGAAGTAAAATGTGCCCGTACGGTTAAGGCTCTTTCGGGTTAACCCTTCCTCCGAATGGGCGTGTTTTACTTCTGCTTCCAGGAATGATGAGGGCGGCATGGGCCGGATGAATTGCAGTAAAACCATTCATGTGGATTCACGGGGGCTTCTGGGAATTGAAGTCCAAGAACAACTGGAGTGCCAAGGTTCGCCATCACGGTCCTAGGGTGTGATGCTCATCCCTGTTTGCAACCAAAAGGCCAGTGCTGTCTGTGTCTGCAGATGTTTCTGTGGTCACGTGGCAGGCATGACAAGAGGCCAGAGTGCACAGAATGCTATTACCTTCCCACCAAAGTGGACCCTATTTATCTACTTGCAATTTCTTGCTTTCAAACTGCTAGGTTGGCAGGAGCTGGGGCAGAGATGGGAGCTCATTCCGTCGTGCAGTACTCGGGTCTCAAACTACTGACCAGCCAAACTCCCGGCCATCAGGCTCTGTGTCTTCACCACTAAGCCAAAGGAGAACCCTTGGAAGTTGTAGACCACACACACACACACACACACACACACACACACACACACACACACACACACACACACACACACTAAAATGAATTCAGTCTCATTTCAGATTTGTGAGGTCTTCTGCTTTCTTTCCCACAGTCTGTCTTCGGTGCTGCCACACAACGGCGACAACGGAGATATTCCAGGGCTTCTTCGATTTCACCCAGCATGAGCCAATTCCAGGACATTGTAGGAAGAGATGATGCCATCAGACCTTAGCATAAGCGCATTAAGGGGAAGACCAAAAAAAAAAATTATCAGTGAAAGTCTGTCCTTTTGGCTTGGAGATGTAGAGGCACTTAAAGTGCTCCTAAAATGCAATTTCCTATATTAGGATATAATGTGTAGTGATACCATAGTTTATACACAAATATGTTGAGAACAATAAACCAGTGTCACTGTATTTCCTGGCTTTAATGTTGCTTTGTTTTTCTCTTTATAATGAACATTAACAGGTTGATTCGCCTGATATTAGGTAAAGCAGGGGTGTCCAAACTACGGCTTGTGGGCCGGATCCAGCCCCCGACACCAATTCATCCGGCCAGTGGTGGGCTCCAAAAAAAATTCCTACCACACCGTGGGTGTGGCATGGTGGGTGTGGACATGGGGAAAGCCCTACGTTGCACCCAAATTAGGACTACTGTACTTTATTTCAAAACTTGGATTGGCGGAGCCAGCCAGAATTTCTGCTACCGGTTCTGGCAAACTGGTGTGAACCTGCTGATGGCTACCACTGCATCCGGCCCATGCCGCCCTCATCACTCTTGGAAGCGGAAGTAAAACACGCCCATTATTTCCACTTCCAGGAGCAATGAGGGCGGTGTGGGCCGGATGAATTGGTGTTGGGGGCTGGATCCGGCCCATGTGCTGTAGTTAGAGCAAACCTGGTTTGAGCAGAGAAAATGGCAGCTTAAAATCTATCTCAACCTGTTGCAAAACAGATTGCAAGGCACATTTTACTTCCGCTTCTGGTGGGAGAAACCACGTGACCGGCCTGTGGCACGAAAGGTTTGGGCACCCTGAGGTAAAGCATGCGCCTAGCTGACTCTGTGCACTGGCAGTCTCCACTTTGGAACTGAAGAAAGTCTCTAGGAGGTTTTTGTGGGTTTTTGTCTTAATCAATTGCTGCGAACCGTCCAGTGGTAAATTTTCTTTTCACCAGATGAGTGGTAGAGAGATTTACTAAATAAATAAATGGTAAATAAAAAGATGTGAAGATGAAGTGCAGGAGAGAGGAGTAATGTGCACACAGCCTTGAATTTATTAGAGGGAAATAAGATATAAGTGTAAGGAGGAATTAAAGAACTACACTGCACAACGACAATTTTGCTGCTGGGAATAATACATGTGATTTACATGATATAGTGTGCTGATTCCAAATCTGAACTCAGAATTTGCCTACCATGTACAGATTTTAAGTTATAGGCATGCTACAGCTGTTCAAATGGCCAGTAATTTTGTATTTTTACATGGGAACATTATAGCAGTTGCAGCTACCTCTATGCCTGCTGCCGCCTCAGCTGAATCACGTCCCCTGGTGGCATGCATGTTGCAGCAATGACCAGGCATGTCTAGGCAAGTCAGTGAGCTGACATCAGAAATAGGTCTATAAGGCATAGCTGCCAAGTATCCCTTATTGGCCAGGAAAACCCCTTATTTTACCCTCTTTCCCGCCATCATCCCTTATTAATTAGACTGCAATGCCCTATTGCCGCCATTGGAGGGCAGCAAAAGATAAGCATAGCTGTCAAGTATCCCTTATTTGCCATGAAAACCCCTTATTTTACCCTCTTTCCCACTGTCATCCCATATTAATTAGACTGCAATGCCCTATTGCCACCATTGGAGGGCAGCACAGGATAAGCATAGCTGTCAAGTATCCCGTATTGGCCAGGAAAACCCCTTATTTTACCCTCTCTCCTGCCATCATCCCTTATTAATTAGCCTGCAATGCCCTATTGCCGCCATTGGAGGGCAGCACAGGATAAGCATAGCTGTCAAGTATCCCTTATTCGCCGGGAAATTTCCCTTATTTCCAAATCCAAAACTTGACAGGTATGCTATAAGGTGAGATGGACCAAGGGCTTGTCTCTAGTGCGAAACCATCTTATTGGATAATACAGCTATCATGGAACTATGAGGCAAAAGTTAGTTATCTGTAGAGATTACATAGTAACCGTGGAATGAGAGAATGTAGCTAAACGCATATATACATGTAATTAACTTAAGATCCTGACATCCTAGGCAGAATCAGACTTCAGATTTAGATTCAGCACACTTGATTTAGCATAGGACACATGGATTAGACCAAGTAGCAGACAATTAGTATGTTTGATGCAGTGCTATTGTTTGACTCTAATGCTTGTTGATCACAACACCCACCACAGGCCATGGCCTTGGAAGATGGGAAGTGGTTTTCTCCCAGCCATGAGACCATCGGAACCCTATCCATATAATGTATCACCACATTGGGTTATTTCTCATTTCATCCCAAAGTGCTTTAGAGGTTGTGCAAGCAAGTAGCACTGTAGAAATGTTTCCTAAATAATTATAGGCTATCTACAATGTCTGTTTCTGCCCCTGCACTCTATCAAATTCTTCTCCATGGTCTCTGTGAATCCAAACTTACCATAAAAGTCATGCCCTCCAGGTGTGTTGCAATACAACTCCCATGATCCCAGCCAACACACTGAGTCATTCCTGGAGCCAAGATACGTGATCATCTTTCATGAGTGTTATTTAGGAGAGCTCATAATTTAGCAAAGCAACATCCGACATGCTACTCAAACATTTTTAGTGCAAACATAATAAAATTAAAAAATAAAAGGGGGGTGTTTCCTTCTTTGCAAAGCTGGCAATGCCTCTTTCACAGATTCCTTTTTTCAGGAGTGTTCCAGAATATTTTGCATTGGTTAAAACCATACCTGTCAAGTTTTGGATTTGGAAATAAGGGAAATTTCCCGGCAAATACGGGATACTTGACAGCTATGCTTATCCTGTGCTGCCCTCCAATGGCAGCAATAGGGCATTGCAGTCTAATTAATAAGGGATGACGGTGGGAAAGATGGTAAAATAAGGGGTTTTCCTGGCCAATAAGGGATACTTGACAGCTATGCTTATCCTGTGCTGCCCTCCAATGGTGGCAATAGGGCATTGCAGTCTAATTAATAAGGGATGACGGCGGGAAAGTGGGTAAAATAAGGGGTTTTCCTGGACAATAAGGGATACTTGACAGCTATGCTTATCCTGTGCTGCCCTCCAATGGTGGCAATAGGGCATTGCAGTCTAATTAATAAGGGATGACGGCGGGAAAGAGGGTAAAATAAGGGGTTTTCCTAGACAATAAGGGATACTTGACAGCTATGCTTATCCTGTGCTGCCCTCCAATGGTGGCAATAGGGCATTGCAGTCTAATTAATAAGGGATGACGGCAGGAAAGAGGGTAAAATAAGGGGTTTTCCCGGCCAATAAGGGATACTTGACAGCTATGGTTAAAACGCCAGATCCGAATGCAGTAGAAATGTGCCCATTAGGAGCTTGGCCAATTTCCCAGGGCTGCTCTCTGATAAAGCAGAAGAGGACTAGAGTTTAACCTGTTGGTTTTTTTTCTCATAGAGCAACAAGGTGGGACACAAAAATAAATACCAGGTGGCAAAACTGAGGGACCGGTCCCAGTCGGTGTCTTTAAAGGGCGAGTTGTCCAGTCCTAAGTCACTCCCATGTGGGGTACCTCAGAGCTCGGTACTCTCGCCTCTACTGTTTAACATCTACATGAAACCGCTGGGTGAGATCATTCGTTCCCATGGGGTGGGGTATCATCAGTATGCAGATGATACCCAATTATACATCTCGGCCCGTGGTGACCCAAGTGATGCAGTCAAAGTCCTAACCGGATGTCTGGAGGCTGTTCGGGTCTGGATGGGGGACAACGGGCTTCAGCTGAATCCTGGCAAGACTGAGTGGCTGTGGGTTCGGGGTCCAGTGATTACCCGGGAGCTACCATCTTTGGTCCTTGCTGGGGCATCTTTGCCCCAGACAAATCCAGTGCGCAACTTGGGGGTCCTTCTGCTGCTCGAAGAGCAGGTGGCAGCTGTGGCCAGGAGGGTCTTTGCACAGCTTCGTGTAATTTACCAGTTGCGCACACTTCTGGACTGAGACTTGTTGCTCGCAGTCACTCATCCTCTGGTCACCTCCAGATTGGATTGTTGTAATGTGCTCTACATGGGGCTGCCCTTGATGACCATTCGGAGGCTTCAGCTGGTCCAGAATGCGGCTGTCGGGGTGGTGATGGGGTGCGGGCGTTATGCCCGTGCCTCGCCACTGCTCTGGGAGCTGCACTGGCTTCCAGTATGCCTCCGAGTGCAATTCAAGGTGCTGGTTTTGACTTTTAAAGCCCTTCATACCATTGGTCTGGGGTACCTTAGAGACCGCATCTCCCCAGGGTTTTCAGCCCATCCTACCAGGGCAGACAGGAGGGGCTCAGTGGTGGTCCCGTCTGCAAAAGAAGTCCATCTCACCGGGGCCAGGAGGAGAGACTTCTCCATGTCTGCCCCAGCCCTGTGGAACCTCCTACCACCAGAACTCCAGCTCCAGTCGGCTCTGTTAGCCTTCAGGAAATTGTTAAAGACCGGGCTATGCCAGCGGGTGTGGGGCGTGCTTGAAGCCCACTGGCTCGTATAGTCTGTATGAGGGATCCTGTGTACTCCTTTTTTGTTTTATTTTGTTTGCTGTTTTTATTATGAGGGAGGGAAGGGTAGCTTTTTTAATGTTTAACTGTTTAGGTGTAGGTTTTTGGGTTTTTTAACATTATTTTTAGCGGGGGTTGAGTGTTTTTAGCCAATTTTGTCTTAATTTGCGTTATTGTTTTTTGTATTGTATTACATGTTGTTAGCTGCCTTGAGCATACCTGTCAACCGCGGCTCCGGAAAATACACGACCTGCGCAGAACGGTTCTGTGCAGGTCGCCCTCTATGCGACTTGCGCAGAACGGTTCTGCGCAGATCGCCTTCTACGCATGCATAGAAGGCTTTTACGCTTGCGTAGAACCCTTCTACGCTTGCGCAAAACCCTTCTACGCATGCGTAGAAGGCTTCTACGATCCCCTTCTGTGCAGATCCCCTTCTACGCATGCGTAGAAGGGTTCTAATCAAGCGTAGAATGGTTCTACGCAAGCGTAAAAGCCTTCTATGCATGCGTAGAAGGCGATCTGCGCAGAAGGGATACGCAGTACCTCTCTCCCACCCCCCTGCCAATTCCGGGGGTTTGGCAGCTGCGGGCGGGAAATGGCGCAAATCGGCGCCGAAAATCGGGAAATCCCGGCCAATCCGGGAAGGTTGACAGGTATGGCCTTGAGTGGTGTTCCCACCAGGAGGGTGGGATATAAATTGATTAAATAAATAAATAAAACAATGTTTGCAAAGAGATTCTTGCTAAGCAAATACCTTTCTTCCCCCGTGGCTGAAATAAAAGACTCACTACTTCTGTAGCCAAGCAAGAACAATGCCTGGATTATATTGCCCCATAAAAAGGTCCAATATAGGGTTACAGGAAGCATGTGAAGAAGTGATAAAGTCAGCCAGCCCTGCCAAAGGAAGCAACAATTGTGCATCTGAGGTCTGAGTGAGGAAGGACGCATCTACCTGTTTCTAGGCATATCAATATCCTGTTGTCACAACCAGGTTCCAGGCGCTTCGTTTATCATGTTTGTTTTAAAAGCAAACAAAAGAGGCATTCATGGGCTCACACCGGGAGAAATACATTTCGATTACCAAGGTGCATAACTCAGGAGTCCCAGTGGTTTGCCTTGAACCAGACGTGAACTGACCTGGCGGTCCAATTTAAATGAAACAACAAAACACCAAGTTCATTGGCTTTATAAACAATTAGGGTCGTCCCTTGTATAACAGAGAGTACCTGTAATGCATTTGATGTGCGTGTGTTTATTCCTTATATCAGGAGTTCTCAACCTTTTTAAGCCGGGGGGCCGGGTCACACTCCCTCAGACAGCTTCGGGGGCCAGATGCCCATTTTGCCCTTCTTCCACCACATGGCACATCCTGGTGTTGTGGAGGCGGTGGGGGGCCACATGAAATGGTGCCGTGGCCCACAGGTTGAGAATCCCTGCCTTATATCATCAATCCCTGCAAGGGGGTGGTTAGGGTTATATTGCTTAGGTTAGGGTGGAAAAGTTCGAGATGTTCTTTTGATGACGCCCTGGTCTTGCTATACCTATGATGGTGAACCTTGGAACTCCAGGTGTTCTTGGACTTCAATCCCCAGAAGCCCAAGTCTCTGTGAATCAATAGTTGCGCTGTATACTCAGTAAACAACTAGTTCTCAAACAAATAAGAGAAAGTACTTTTTCAGCCAGAGAATCACTGGTCTATGGAACTCCCTGCCAGATGAAGTGGTGACAGCTGTCAGTCTTGATAGCTTCAGGAAAGGATTAGACAAGTTCATGGAGGACAAGAGTACCAATGGCTATAATTAAGGACAACCTCCGGGTTGGAGAGAGCGGCAGGATATCTCTCAATGCCATTTCCAGGGAATCCTAAGCAGGTGAAGGCATCTGCTTGGGAAGAATACCCTGAAGCCAATGGTGAGCCACTGTGTGAGACACAATGCTGGGCTGGATCATGGGCTCCTGTGGCCTCTTCCAGCAAGGCTCTTCTTATGTTCTCTTATGTAAACTTATTCGTGTGGATTCACAGAGACTTGGGCTTCTGGGAATTGAAGTCCAAGAACACCTGGTGTGCCAAGGTTCACCATAACTGTGCTATACCTTCCTCCTCTGATATCCACCCCAGGACGGTAATAACGAGACGTGAGATGGGCTTTCAATCAATGGGATCATTTTTGGGGAGCTAGCAGGCATTCTTGTGTTTTATGAAGTCACTTGCCCTTTACAGCAACCTTAGTCAGCTTTTGAGGAATGCAGGGCTTTCAAGGAATGGTTCACCATGGCCACCCCCTGAGTGAGTTTCCATGGATGAGTAGAAATTTGAACCCAGGTCTCTTGAGCAGCTGTCCAATAGTCTATCCACTA
Organism: Bradypodion pumilum; assembly: GCA_035047305.1. NCBI lineage: Eukaryota > Metazoa > Chordata > Lepidosauria > Squamata > Chamaeleonidae > Bradypodion > Bradypodion pumilum. Next base: position 3,232,484 of record JAWDJD010000003.1, read on the forward strand.
CACCACAACATTTATATGGCCTGCTGTTGTTATTATGTGCCGTCAAGTCAGAGCCATACCCATCAAGCACAGCTCTGAAAAATATGGGAAATTACTGCGCATGCGTGGGCAGTAACCCATTTGTGCATGCGCACCATGGGCACACATGTGCAGTAACTCCTTTCCCCGCCGTTCAAATATGGGACGGCGGCGGAAAAGGGGAGGAACGAGCACTGAAAAACAGGAAATCCCGGCCAATATGGGATACTTGACAGGTATGGTCGGAACTGATTTATAGTGACCCTAATAGGGCTTTCAAAGTACCATAAGTGAGATATTTAAGAAGTGGTTTTACCAGTTCCATACATTCAATGTACATGTCTGGCCAGACATCCCACTACAGTAATGGAGTGTTGGGCGGTGGTAAATAACCTGACTCCCTAAAGGGTCAACAGCTACGGGTGGATGAGTACCTTTGGGTGGGGTGTTGGCCCCCTCAGTGGAGGAAATGCCCCTGGAAACCATCATAGTGGGCCCAATGGCAAAATGAGCAGAGGAACCACTTCACCATTCTGATTCCCAAAGGTCATGGAGGCGGAAGAGGCCATGCCAGATGGACTGGCTGTGAAGGCGCACCTTGTTAATATCCTCAAGGCGGTGGCAGTCCATTGCAGTCCCGGTGTCAAATCCTGCATGTCTCATTTCATACATGCTACAGGAGGTGGCTCCGTGATCACAGTGTGTGGGTCACTTCATGGCAAGCAGGGATCCACTTTAAACAAATTCACGCCAACAGCATTTTTCCTGAGACGCATCCATCAACTGTGGAAATTATTTTCAGGGAAAATGAATACTCAGATACAAGTAGCAGACGACAACAATGACATTCAATGTGTTTTCATGGCAAAATGGGGATTTGAACCTGGGTCTCCAGAGTCCTAGTCTGTGTCTGGGTATCTAGCATGCTTATTTGGCCAGAATTGCTTCTACTGCGAACAGATCAAGATACTTGACTCAAATGGCTTCGTATTATTCAAATCAGGAGACTAAAAAACCCCGCACAAATTTGGCTTCACTGGGAAACAGAACATGTTTTCCAAAACAGTGGCTCAGTGGATTTTGATTGATTTGTGACTGGGTTGGTTGAAAGTGGAAATGAGACATCAAGGGAACCATCCTAAGATATGGCTATTTGGGAGGCAACTGAATAAAATAGATCACAGTCAGATCAGGCCACAATTTATTGCCAAGTTATAAAAAAGGATGTGTGTGCATGGGGTGGTGGTGGTCAATTCCTATGTATATTTCTGTGTACACACTCAGACCCCAGAGAAATGAAGCAAAGTAGTGCAAATGAACTTCTATTGGATTTACCACCTTAATTGCTCAAATCTGGAATTGCTCCTTTGCATTAAAAAAAATCTGTACAATGTACAGTACAAGATAGAGGATCAGTGCAACTATTGATTTTAAAACACAGCTCTTCTTAAACTAAGGCTGCTCCCACACCCAAAGTTTTGTACTTCCATATCTTAGAAAGTCATTCCAGCTATTAAGGCGCGGGATCGGCGTACCCTGATTCTGGAAAATAAGACTCTAAGAGGAATTTCACACCAAGGAAAGCCATCAAGAATTCTCTCCCTCGTCCTCTTTTGTCTCCTCAGATCATAGATATCCGGTTCTTGATGTAAACATGATACGGGTCACTCTGCTTGTCCACCCCTGTACGGGACCTGGTGTACCCAAGGATCAAACTCGCAACAGTCACAGCAAACAAGACCATGACAAACAGGATGTACATGTAGGCATCCGTCTCTTTTGCATCCTCCGCGTCGTCTTTTGCACCAGGGGGGCAAAAATCCTTGCGGTGAAGGGTCTGGTTGAAGGCCTTCAGCATGGAGTCCAGCTTCTGGAGCCAGGTCTCTGTCTGGTTTCCCATCACCATGGTCAACGCCTCAGATGCAGATGATGATGCTGGGAAATTAAAAAGAGAAGCAAGTTCAGGTCAAGGCAGAGGTCACCTTTGGTTGAAAGCAGTCGTATCCAACTCTAGGGTTCAGTGCTCATCTCTGTTTAGAGCCAAAAAGCCAGCGCTGACCTGCCGACCTTCTAGTCATCAGGTTCAGTGGTTAAGTTCAGTGTCTTAACCACTAAGCCACCACAGTCCCAATTTCAGATCAAGCAAGCCTACAAATACTTATGGGAAGACTTTTCCTCCCAGTATGTCTATGGGCTAGTCTAGTGGCATCCGAATGCACTGGAGCATCTCGAAGCTTCACTCTCCACTGCAATTCTCATCTCCTTAAGCCTTTTGTTTTCTACTCTTCAAAGTTTATTTTATTTATTTCTTACATTTTTATCTCACCCATTTGGGAAATCTCCAACTCTGGGCGGTGTTCGTAGATCCCACTACAGAGAAAGTCAGAATTACCTTATTGGCACTGACTGAGACAACCTCCGCTGGCTCTAACTGAGATGAAAAGGAGGGCGAGCCTCCGAAAATCCTATGATTTCCCACTGACAACCTGACTTCCCGGTGACTCCCACAGACGTTATAATTAAGGTGATTGTCAGGATTATACTGGTTACAACAGGCTAAGTAAGAGCATTCAAGTCCTTTGCCAGATACAACACATTTTAACCCATCATTTTTGCAATGCTTTCTTGTATGTCTCCACTTGGGAGTAAGTATCATCAACATCGCCACCACATCTTAGAAGTGCACAGAACCCTACAGGATCGAGTCCAGCCCATGGCAAAGAAGCGCATTGGGGGGGGGGGGTGGTATTGAACTCCCAACCTCTGGCTCTGGAGCCAGATGCCTAAACCACTGAGGGACCTGGCACTTCTCTAGAAATTACTCCCATGTAAGTGTATAGCATTGACATTCAGTGTGAACCTCAGCAGATTGTTCGTAAAATCAGTGCTTGAGAAATATTTAGCCTCTGTTTGACTACATTTGATAGGCTGATGAAATAGATTTATTCATGAGCTTTCCAGGGCTCGTTTATATTTCCTTGGGCCATAAAAAGTTGTTCTAGACCCGTGATGGTGAAACTTGGCACTCCAGATGTTCTTGGATGTCAATTCCCAGAAGCCCAAGCGCCCTGTGAATCCACACGAATGGGTTTACTACGATTCATCCGGCCTGCGCTGCCCTCGTCGCTCCCGGAAGCAGAAGTAAAATGCACCCGTACGGAGGAAGGGTTAACCCGGAAGAGTCTTAACCGTAAGCGTGTGTTTTACTTCCACTTCCGGGAGCGACGAGGGCAGTGTGGGAGGATGAATCGCAGTAAACCCATTCGTGTAGATTCACACGATGCTTGGGTTTCTGGGAATTGATGTCCACGAACATCTGGAATGTCAAGGTTCACCATCACTGAGGCCATAAACTGAGCTGTTCTAGACCTCATTTGCCACAAAACTGCTACCTATCTGTCAACCTAAGTAGCTGCCCTTTGTAGACCTGAACCAACATTTCATGCGCAATTCAATAATGTTGCCAGATTCTTGAGTGTATTGTTTTGTTTGTACACTCATAAAACCTGCTTCCAAGTAGAGGTCATAATAGGGGTAAACGCCACTGAAGCTTATGTGATTTACTCCTGTGTAGAGATGATTTGCAGCCAAGAAATCAGAAGATGGCTGAAACTTGGAAGGGCAGCAATGCAGGATCAGACAGATTGCAAATGCCTGCACTGGGTTGCACCAAAAAGAGGCACTTTAACAGGAGTAAATGTTGCCCTTGCTTGAAAGCCATTCGTATCCAACTCTAGGGTTCAGTGCTCATCTCTGTTTATAGCCAGAGAGCCAGTGTTGCCTGCGTTTGCAGACATTTCCGTGGACATGTGGCAGGCATGCCTCAACACCAGAGTGCATGGAACACTGTTTACCTTCCCACCAAAGTAGTCCCTATTTATCTACTTGCAATTTCTTGCTTTCGAACTGCTAGGTTGGCAGGAACTGGTACACAGGTAGGAGCTCACTCCATCATGCGGTACCTGGGAATCAAACTCTGACCTTCCAGTCAGCGAGTTCAGCATCTTAAAGATAAAGGTAAAGGTTGTCCTTGCTCGAAAGCCAGTCGTATCCAACTCTAGTGTTCGGCATTCATCTCCTTTTACAGCCAAAGAGCCATCGCTGTCTGTCTGCAGACATTTCTGTGGACATGTGGCAGGCATGACTAGATACTGGAGCATACAGAATGCGGTTACCTTCCCACCGAAGTGGTACCTATTTATCTACTTGCAATTTCTTGTTTTCGAACTGCTAGGTTGACCCGGGGACTTTTCAGTTGTCAAGCTCAGAGTCTTAACTACTAAGCAATCACAACCCCTTTTAGAGTGAGCTTTTGATCCAAGCTCTACATCTAGACCAAAGAGGTCCCTCTTGGGCTCAGTTTGAGACTGGGCTGCATCACACTTGCCCGCATACTATGTGACCACCAGAAATCACCTGTAGCCAGGACATACCTGTCAACCATCCAGATTTGGCTGGGAAAACCCCGTAATTTGACGTCGATTGACATCATAACCCACCCACCCCCGCTGCCAAAACCCCGTAATTTGGCAGCGGGGGAAACGCTTTCTGCACATGCGCGGAAGCGCTACGCCGCTTGTGCAGCCCCTATGCAAGCGGCGTAGCGCTTTCCCACATGCGTGGAAGGGTTTAACCCCTTCCACGCATGCGTGGAAGTGCTATGCCGCTTGCGTAGGGGCTGCACAAGCAGCATAGGGCTTCTGCGCATGTGTGGAAGGGGTAAAACCCTTCCACGCATGCGTGGAAAGCGACCTGCGCACAAGCGATGTGCGCAGGTCTCATTTTTCTGGAGCCGCGGGTTGACAGGTATGAGCCACGGCCACAAGCAGTCCAAATTCTTTCCTTGTGCAATATCAACAATTTGAGATGTGCAGACGATACCTCCCTAATGACAGAAATGGAGGAAGACCTAAAGAACCTCTTGATTGGATTGAAGGAGAGTCCAAAAGCTGGCTTGAAAACCAAGAAAACCAAGATAATGGCAACAGGCCACATCAGTCCCTGGGAAATAGATGGGGAAAAAGTAGAAGCAGTGACAGATTTTACTTTCCTGGGATCTAAGATCACTGCAGATGGAGATTGCAGCCATGAAATAAAAAGATGACTGATTATGGGGAGACAAGCAATGAGAAACCTGGGGAATATAGTGAAAAGCAGAGACATCACCTTGAAAACAAAAATTCGCATAGTCAAAGCAATGGTATTCCCAGTGGTAATGTATGGTTGTGAGAGCTGGACCATTAGGAAGGCTGAGCGCAGAAGAATAGATGCCTTTGAGATGTGGTGTTGGAGGAGAGTCCTGAGAGTCCTTGGACAGCAAAGAGAACAAATAGGTCAATGTTGGAAGAAATCAACCCTGACTGTTCATTGGAGGGACAAATAGTGAAGATGAAGCTAAAGTACTTTGGACATCAAATGAGAAGGGAGGACTCACTTGAGAAGGCCTTGATGCTGGGAAAGGTGGAGGGAAAGAGAAGAAGGGGGCGTCCAAAGATGAGACGGTTAGATGGTATTGTGGACACAATGGGCACAGAGCGTGGCGGGTTGAGGAGGAGGGTGAGGACAGAGGGGCCTGGAGGAAAATGGTCCATGGGGTAGCAAAGGGTCGGAATCGACTGTGCGACTGAACAACAAAAAATTGCCCTTTTAACATCTGCACAATCCATGGGGATTTGATCTGGCTCCCTGGTTGTAGAACCAGAGGCTGGAAGTTCGATTCTGCACTGCGCTTTGTGGTTGAAAAGCCAGCTTGTTCAGCCCTGGCTAAGGTGCAGAGTCCCAGAAGGAAGGACTTAGCTGGCTTGCATGGTTGCTCTTAGTGGTTTCTAATGCACAAGGATCATGTCTGAAGACAATGTGCACTGTGCAAAGAGGACCAGACATTTCCTGCTTTTAAAAATAACACAGCACTCAAAAACAATTTTTAATGAGTAGCAAAAAAAATAATAATAATGCTAACTGACACTCTTGTTTGCTAGAGAACACAATTCCATACCATAGCTACTCTGGCTCTGTGCCTCTGCTTACTTAGAGGTTTTCAAGGGCTTTGCAAACACAATTAGATGGATTTCATTGCTTTGGGGGTAAGGCTGGCAAACAATAATTAGCTAAGATCATGAGAACCATAGACTCATTTCAGGGAGCATGGCTTTGCTTGGGATTACATTACATTCCATTTCTCACACTTTCCTTCCCAGGGAGAATCATAGACTTAACTATGAGAAAACCCTCAATACAGTAGTTAATTTAGGGCTATTACGCTTACAGGTACTTGGGACCGTAGTGGCTTGATTACTGGAAGGTCAGCAGATTAGCAGTTCGAGACCTGAGTACTGCATGATGGAGTGAGCTCCTGTTGTCTGTCCCAGCTCCTGCTGACCGAGCCGTTCGAAAGCAAGAAATTGCAAGTAGATAAATAAGCACTGGTTTGACAGGGAAGGTAACAGCATTCCGTGCGCTCTGGCCTTTAGTCATGCCTCCACGTAACCGTGGAAATGCCCGGAGATGCAGACAGCGCTGGCTCTTTGGCTGCACACATAGATGAGCATTGCACCTTAAAGTTGGATATGGCTAGCTTTTGACCTTATTTCATTAAATGCATATACCTCCCTCCCTTCTGGCCCTCTCTCCCCTTGGATCCTGCTTCCTCTTCTGCTGTCAGCTAGAGAAACTCCACTGCATGCTTCCTCCACCAGCTCTGGCTGGTAGAACGGAATAAAGAGAGAAGCTTTTGGTAGCACCCAGACTGTGGAACTCCTGGCCTCATGAGAATTGCTTCCTGTCAAATTTGCCACTGGGCTAAGCCTCCCTTCCTCTCTTCCTTCCTTCCAAGCATTTGGCTTGGCTCCTCTTTCAAACCTTCTAATCACCATTTTTGTCCTCTTCTCTAGGCTAGCCTGGCACCCACCATGGCACCTCCAGATGTAATAGACCCATGGTGGCGAATCTTGGCACTCCAGGTGTTTTTGGACTTTAGTTACAAGAAGCCCAAGTCAGCATGCTTGCTAGTTGAGGCTTCTGGGAATTGTAGTTCAATAACAACTGGAGTGCCAAGGTTCACCATCACTGCAATAGGAACATGAGTGTACTGTGCATTCCCAAAACTGCATTAGGAAGTGCATATCCATGACCCTATAAGGCCACTACGTTAGGGGGCTGCAGCCACAGGCTTTAATGCCAGGAGGACCATCTCTACAGTGAACACAATTATTAATATTTAACAATTCAAAGACAGAACGATACCCATCGGCCACTTCCAAAGAGCAGCTTAGATTGACTGGCACTGATCGGCTAGCCTAGGATGGCCAACAGCTAGGCCTAATGGAAATTGTAGTCCAACAGCTACACAAGGATAGAGGCATGGTGCAGGTAGACCACAGACGCAGAACCTCAACAATACAACAGCATGTCTGTGTGGACGTGGTTTTGATGTGCGTGGCTCTTTGCAAGAAGGAGAAGAGCTGTCTGCCCCAAGGGACTTGCAATCTAGAAACCATCACCAGGGACAACTCAGCAGAAAGGAAGGGAAATAAGAGAGACTGTGTTGACCAGGAAAAGGATAGTTTTTATTGGGGTCACACACCCCTTCGTGTGAAAAGTGGGTTTTGAGAAAGCATTTAAAGCTAGTAGTCGATGTGGTGTCAAGCAGGTGTTTTGGTAGGGCTCTTTCCAAGTCTGGCCAGGTTATCCTGTAAATGGTAATAGAGTAGATCCATGATGGTGAACCTGGAACGTGCAGTAAACCCATTCATGTGGATTCACAGAGACTTGGGCTTCTGGGAATTGAAGTTGAAGAACACCTGGAGGAGGTGACACCGGGCAAAGAGACGCTGAGAGCGCTGCTGGGTGAAGACCTGGAGTTAGTCCGACCGAACACTTGTTAGAGCCGCGATTAGAGCCTATCTTGTGGCGATGGAAGTGGTGAAAGGTCAATACTTCACTGCCCTTATTGCCTCTGCGGATAATCGCCCAGCGACCCTGTTCCAGGTGACTAGGTCCCTCCTCGGTAGAAGGGGGCCAGGCCATGGTTGGCAGGGGTCTGCTGAGGTTTTTGCTGATTATCTGACAGAGAAAATTGCTCGGATTCGCTTGAAGTTTAATCCTAGCATGGAAAATATAGGGCTGGGGTTGAGTGGATCGCAGTCTAGCCATGTTATTTGGGGTCGGTTCGATCCAGTTGTCCCTGAGGAAGTGGGCAGGCTCCTGGGATCTGTTCGTGCCACTGCTTGCGCACTAGATCCATGCCCCGCCTGGTTAGTTAAAACTACCAGGGTGGTGACAGGTGGTTGGGTCAGAGCGATTGTGAACTCTTCTTTGCGGGAGGTGGTCTTCCCAGCAGCATTGAAACATGCCTTGGTGCCACCCCCTCCTGAAAAAGTCATCGCTTGACCCACAATACACACCAACTATCAGCATATATCCAATCTTCCATTTTTGGGGAAGGTTTTGGAGAAGGCAGTGGCACAGCAGTTGCAGGAGGTCCTGGATGAAGCGGATTATCTGGACCCTTTTCAGTCAGGATTCAGACCCAGATATGGTACCGAGACTGCACTGGTTGCGCTGTTGGATGATCTCTGGTCATCCTTCTGTCCTTGCTCTTCTGGACCTCTCAGTGGCCTTCGATACCGTCAACCACGGTATCCTTCTGGGACGGCTCAGAGGATTGGGGATCCAGGGCAGTGTGGTCCTGGTTTGCCTCATTTCTGAAGGGTCGGACCCAGACAGTGTGGTTGGAGGATGGGATGTCCAGCCCTAGGGCTCTCCAGTATGGGGTGCCTCAGGGCTCGGTGCTCTCGCCTCTCCAATTTAATATCTACATGAAGCCGCTGGGCGAGATCATCTGTTCCCACGGGGTGAGGTATCATCAATATGCATATGATACTCAGCTATACATCTCAGACCGCAGTGACCCAAGCGATGCTGTTGAAGTCCTATCCAGTTGTCTGGAGGCTGTTAGGGTCTGGATGGGGGACAATGGGCTACAACTGAATTCTGGCAAGAATGAGTGGCTGTGGGTCAGGGGCCCTGCGTTATCTCATGAGCTACCATCTTTGGTTCTGGATGGGGCTATTTTGCCCCAAATAGACCCAGTGTGTAATTTGGGGGTCCTCCTGGACTCGTGACTCCTGCTCAATGAGCAGGTGGCAGTCATGGCTAGGAGGGCTTTTGCACAACTTCGTGTCATACGCCAGTTATGCCCACTCCTATACCGGGACTCCTTGCTTATGGTCACACACGCTCTGGTCACCTCCAGACTGTATTATTGTAATGCGCTGTACATGGGGCTGCCCTTGATGACCATTCGGATGCTACAGCTGGTTCAAAATGCAGCTGCCCATGTAGTGATGGGGTGCGGGCGCTATGCTACGGGAGCTGCATTGGTTGCCAGTGTGCTTCCGGGTGCAATTCAAGGTGCTGGTGATGACCTTTAATGCCCTACATGGTAGTGGGCCAGGATACTTAAGAGACCGCATCACCCCAAGGATATCTGCCCATCCCACTAGAGCGGACCGGAGGGGCTCTTTAAAAGTACCAACTGCTAGAGAGGCGAGCCACTAGAAGAGGAGCCTTTTCGGTATCCACTACGGCCCTATGGAACCTCCTGCCAGTTGAACTGCATCTCCAGACGAAGCTGCTGCCCTTCAGGAAAGAGCTGAAAACCTGGCTGGCAGGACAGGTGTGGGGAGGTGGAGAGGGAGCAACCAGCACCACCACCACCACCACCACCCCGGCTCATTTAGAGGAGGATCACTCATGTTTTTAAAAGTTTTTAACTAGATTTTTAATTGGTGCAGGTGAGAGGTAGTTTTTCAGTGTTTTTAGGAATTTTAAGGGTTTCTATAGTTTAAACGTTGGGGATTTTATCTACGCCGCCCAGAGTCAAATGTTGATTGGGGCGGCTATACAAATTGAATGAATGAATGAATAAGGGCCACTGCATTATATTCTCAGGACAGACTTCATGGTATGGTTGTGCAGAAAAAGCCTCCTCAAAGAGTGTGTTGTTTTTGAACCACAACTGGGCGTGCCCTGGTAACGGTCACCTTGTGTTGCCATCAAATCTTTCTCACACTAGGTCAGGCCAAAGGAACTGCAGGATGGACTCACCCAAAGGTAGCTGCATTTTGGCAGTTTCACATCTGGCCGAGACATGGAAAAAGAAGAAGAATTTCCAGAAATATGGGTCAGCAAGGAGAGAAAGGGCAGTCCTTTGAGAGCACAAGCAGTACTTCGATGGCACAACAGAGAGGCTATGACCTGGGCAGGTATGTTTTGGAGGATCTCTGAGCAAACAGGTGTGGGGGCAAAAGGTGTCAGCCCAACTCTGATTGGCTGGGCTGATACTGATTGCTGTTTTGTATGTTTGAATCATCATCATCCAACTGCTGAGCTACTGTAGAAGGGGCCCTGTGGACCCTCAAATCCATCTCTTTTCAAGGAGGCACAGTGGGGAATTGAACTCCCGTCCTCTGGTTCCCACTGCAATATGCTTCTCAAATCAGGCAGGTTATGACGTTTCGGGTCAGCCCTGTTCTCATTTCTAGAATCTGAGAGCCACATCAATCGCAGTTCTTTCAGTCCTACACTCCCTTATCTTGACTGTTTACCTACGGCAATTGGCTGCACATTTCAAGGTCTGCTTGCACGGTGTTCTTCTCCTGATCTGTGTAAACAACCTTCTCCAGTTTGGCTACACCTGGAATGTGAATGCTGTGCCTGGAGAGAGCTGGCCTTTCCTTTCCTGTCTTTCTTTCCACCACGCTCCTGCAAAACCCACAAGGGTGCCCAGATGCCTTAAAAATAGCCCTCTCCAACCCCTGCCCCCAGGTTAGGCGTGGGCAACTTGGTCTTGAACCAACAATGAAGGAACACTGGTGGACTACAATTCCCAGAAGCCAAAGTCAGTACATTGGCCGATCAGTGCTTTGGGGAATTGACTTAGCATTGATAGGGATCGATCCTGCTGCCTGCCTGCCTTTTGGCATTCTCCTTTGGAGCAGCGCAATTGCAATGGCCGTCGTCAGCATATCCCGATGGGTGCCTGCATTTCAACATTTGCCCAGCATCAGTGAGATACCTGGACAGCATCCTTTGCCTCTCCATCTATACCTATAAAATGGTGCGTTAACCGTTGGAATGTGACAAAGGATGTTTAGCCAGGCCCTACTAGCCCATAATGGGCCTCCGTTCACTCGCCCGAACCCGGTTCGCAGGTAACTGTCGGGTTGAAATTTGCGCCAGTGGGGCAGGAGCCCCCCGGATGCAAACAAAAAATGGGAACTTCAATTCTCAACCTTCCTTGCGATACAACCTCAAAAATGACAGAATGATGTCAGTAAGAATTCAGGGCAAACCCTTCAATGTTACTGTGATCCAAATATACGCACCAACCACGGGTGCAGATGAAGCCACAGTGGACCAGTTCTATGAGGACTTACAACACCTCATAGAACAAACACCAAGAAATGATGTTCAAATTATTCTAGGAGACTGGAATGCCAAAGTAGGCAATCAAAAAGTGGAGGGAATAACAGGCAGGTTCGGTCTTGGAACACAGAATGAAGCAGGACAAAGATTGATAGAGTTCTGCCAAGAGAACGCACTGGTCATAGCAAACACCCTCTTCCAGCAACACAAGAGGCGACTTTACACATGGACATCACCAGATGGCCAACACCGAAACCAGATTGACTACATACTTTGCAGCCAAAGATGGAGAACCTCCATACAGTCAGCAAAAACAAGACCTGGAGCAGATTGTGGCTCAGATCACAACCTACTGATTGCAAAATTCAGGCTTAGACTAAAGAAAATAGGGAAAACAAAGAGACCAGACAGATATCACCTAGACAGCATCCCTAAAGAATACACGGTGGAGGTGATGAACAGATTCAATGGCTTAGACTCAATAGATAGAGTGCCAGAAGAATTATGGACAGAGATGAGGGACATCATGCAGGAAGCAGCAAAGAAAACCATACCAAAAGAAAAGAAGAGTAAGAAAGCAAAGTGGTTGTCTGATGAGGCTCTTAAAATAGCAGAGGAAAGAAGGAACGCAAAAGTCAAAGGAGAAAGGAAAAAATACAATCATCTGAACACAGAATTTCAAAGAAAAGCAAGGAGAGATAAGGAAAACTATCTAAAAGAACAGTGCAAAGAAATGGAAGAAAACAACAAAAAAGGCAGAACCAGAGATCTTTTCAAAAAAATCCGGGAAATCAAGGGAACATTTAAAGCAAAAATGACCATGATAAGGGACAAAGACGGAAAGGAGCTAGCTGATGCAGAAGAGATTAAGAAAAGATGGAAAGAGTACACAGAGGAACTCTACAAAAAGGAACTCAACAATCCTGATAGTCACAATGATGAAGAAATTGAACCTGAGCCAGACATCCTGGAGAGTGAAGTCAGAAAGGCCCTAAAGAGCACTGCAAACAACAAAGCTAGTGGAGATGATGGTATCCCAGTTGAATTTTTCAAAGCTCTAAAAGATGATGGCATCAAATTACTGCATTCAATATGCCAGCAGATTTGGAAAACAAAACAGTGGCCACAGGACTGGAAAAGATCAGTATATGTTCCAATCCCAAAAAAGGGCAATGCCAAAGAATGTTCAAACTATCGAACAATCGCGCTCATCCCACACGCCAGCAAGGTGATGCTCAAGATAATACAGGATAGACTTCAGCAGCATGTGGAAAGAGAATTACCAGAGGTGCAGGCTGGTTTCAGAAGAGGCAGGGGGACTAGAGACCACATTGCCAACATACGTTGGATCATGGAGAAAACAAAGGAATACCAGAAACAAGTTTATTTTTGCTTTATTGACTACACTAAGGCATTTGATTGTGTGGATCACAACAAGATGTGGCAAGTGATTAAAGAGATGGGAATACCAGAACACCTCATATGCCTCCTGAGAAATCTGTACATGAACCAAGAAGCAACAGTTAGGACAGAACACGGAATGACCGAGTGGTTTGGAATAGGAAAAGGAGTAAGACAAGGCTGCATTTTGTCACCCTGCTTATTCAACTTATACACAGAGCACATAATGCGCAATGCAGGGATGGAGGAATCACAATATGGGATCAAAATTGCTGGGAGAAACATCAACAATCTGAGATATGCAGACGACACCACCCTAATGGCAGAAAGTGAGGAAGACCTAAAGAATCTCTTGATCGGTTTGAAGGAAGAGAGTGCAAAAGCTGGCTTGAGACTCAATATCAAGAAAACCAAGATAATGGCAACAGGCCCGATCAGTTCCTGGAAAATAGACGGGGAAGAAGTAGAAGCAGTGACAGATTTCACTTTCTTAGGATCTAAGATCACTGCAGATGGAGATTGCAGCCATGAAATAAAGAGGCGGCTGATTCTAGGGAGACAAGCCATGAGAAACCTGGGGAACATAGTGAAAAGCAGAGACATCACCTTGAAAACAAAAATTAGAATAGTCAAAGCAATGGTATTCCCAGTGGTAATGTACGGATGTGAGAGCTGGACAATTAGGAAAGCTGAACGCAGAAGAATAGATGCCTTTGAAATGTGGTGTTGGAGGAGAGTTTTGAGGGTACCTTGGACAGCGAGGAGAACAAATAGGTCAATCTTAGAAGAAATCAACACTGACTGCTCATTGGAAGGTCAAATAGTAAAGATGAGGCTAAAGTACTTTGGGCATCAAATGAGAAGGGAGGATTCACTTGAGAAGGCCGTGATGTTGGGAAAGGTGGAGGGCAAAAGAAGAAGGGGGAGGCCAAGGATGAGATGGATAGATGGTATTGTAGACACAATGGGCACAAAACTGGGAGGACTGAGGGGGATGGTGGAGGACAGAGGCGCCTGGAGAACGATGGTCCATAGGGTCGCAAAGGGTCGGAATCGACTGTGCGACTGAACAACAACAACAACTTGCGCGTTTCCGAACGTTTTGCTCTGATTGGCTCTGGTGCGGCACGGCGCGAGCAAAAGGAACGTTTGGAAACGCGCCGCAGCCAATCAAAATCAAACCCGCAGAAAAAAAACGCTGCACAAGCCAAACACGCACACGCCAAACTACAAGCCCCAGCGTCCTGTGTGCCATGAGTGCGCAGAATGCTGAGGCAGCCGGCGCGGGGAAAATAAAAATAAAAAAGGCAGGCCGCGAAACCCCCACTCCCCACCGCCGCATACAGCGGCGGTGGGATTCCCGTGGTCCGGCCACCCAGACCGGCCCACAGAAATACCCCCACCCCAATGCCGCATTAAGTGGCGAGGTGAATTCCCATGGTCCGGCCACCCAGGCCGGCCCACGGAAATACCCCCACCCCAATGCCGCATCAAGCGGTGAGGGGAATTCCCGTGGTCCGGCCACCCAGGCCAGCCCACAGAAATACCCCCACCCCAACGCCGCATGTAAGCAGGGATACAATTTCCGTGGGCCGGCCACCCAGGCCGGCCCACAGAAATACCTCCCCCCATGCCGCATCAAGCGGCGATGGGATTCCCGTGGTCCAACTACCCAGGCCGGCCCACCGAAATGCCTCCCCCCCACACGCTGCATCAAGCGGCTAGGGTATTTCTGCGGTCCAGCCCCCGAGACCGGACCACGGAAATACCCCCACCCCCAACACAAAACAACACCATCCAAAAACAGTCAAAAATGATCAAAACCAAAAATAAAGACAGAAAAAGAAAACACAAAAACATCCAAAAACAAACAATAAAAAAACCACAACCCCCCCCAAACCCAAAACAACCCCCCCCAAAAAAAAACCAGAGACCTTACCAGGAGACGTCCTCACTCCATGACAGCCGGAACTAAACTTAGGAAAGAAAGAGACTACTTACCGGAAGAGGAAGCGACACCCAGAGGACAGTAGAGAAAAATAGTAGAATACAAGAAAAGCTCACCAGCCCCACCCAGAGGCCACAAGAGAAAAAACATTCAAACATATTCAAAATAATAAAAATAATTCCCAAATTACTGAAATAAGTTATCAAAACATTCAAAAATATTCACACTAATCACAAATAATTTAAAAAAAGAAATAAGTTTTCACTTAAAAAAACAAAACAAAAAATAAACACAGTATAGAAACATTGATTTAAAAAAACATTCTTACACATTTTAAAAATTATTATCCAAGGTACAACTATTTAAAAAAATTCACATAGTAACACATTATTTGGTTAAATACAATAATTATAAAAAAATTACCGTATATCATCCTTTCCTCTTTTTAAAAACCAAATACAAAAAATAAAACATCACAGTTTATAAAAGCCCATGCGTAAAAATAAAAATTTTAAAAACCACAATTAAAAACTAACCTCATTTGCATAAACATAAAACAAAAACCTTCCAAAACCATTTTAAAGAGCCCGGCACTGCCGGGCAAAATATGCTAGTACTTTATATCAGGTTCTAATTGGTTCTAAGGCTTGGAAATGATAATTCTGGGGACTTCAGCTCCCAAAATCTCCCAGTCACCACGGTCCTAAGCAATCTGTGCTGGGCCAGCCAATTAGTGCTGGAATGAAATAGAATAAAATCAGTTCTTAAAATTGGTGCTACATTTAGGCTAGGTAATGGAATGCTTTATACGGATAGATCAGCTGATATCTCTAAAATCTGACATGAATTCAAAAGTTTAGAAGTTTAAAAGTTATAGTTATAAACATGAGAATAAAAGTATCTGTATACAAATAATAGATGCAGTATACATCAGTAGGGTATCAAACAGGACTACAAATGCAAAGTAAAAATCATTATGGCTGGTGTTTAACCTGTCCCCGTTGTAGCTGGTTCTCTTTAATGCTCCGTACCCTGGTTGCCTTCCAAGCAAACCTGGCAACAGGGGCGGTCAGATCAGTGATTTTATCTGAGAGCATAGTTCTAAACATAATTATTCAGCTCGATGTGAGGGAAGGCAGCAATAAGGTCACGTCTAAGGTTATCATAAAACTGGCTTTCTATAAGTACATGTTCAGATGTCTCCACCTTCCCGGCCTGACAGATACATAAGTGCTCCTGAACAGGAACTTTCTTAAAAACCCCTCTCTGAATACCGATGGTAACATTTTAAAATGCAAGAGCGTGTATGCTCTCCTATGCTCTGGATTACTTAAACTGGATAAGTAAAATAAAGGCCTCATATTATATTATTAGGGATTGTAGCCATGAAATAAAAAGGCGACTGATTCTTGGGAGACAAGCGATGAGAAACCTGGGGAACATAGTGAAAAGCAGAGACATCACATTGCAAACAAAAATTAGAATAGTCAAAGCAATGGTTTTCCCAGTAGTAATGTATGGATGTGAGAGCTGGACAATTAGGAAGGCTGAACGCAGAAGAATAGATGCCTTTGAAATGTGGTGTTGGAGGAGAGTTTTGAGAGTCGCTTGGACAGCGAGGAGAACGAATAGGTCAATCTTAGAAGAAATTAACCCTGGCTGCTCATTGGAAGGTCAAATAGTAAAGATGAAGCTAAAATACTTTGGACATCAAATGAGAAGGGAGGATTCACTTGAGAAGGCATTGATGTTGGGAAAGGTGGAGGGCAAAAGAAGAAGGGGGAGGCCAAGGATGAGATGGCTAGATGGTATGGTAGACACAATGGGCACAGAGTTGGGAGGGCTGAGGGGGATGGTGGAGGACAAAGGCGCCTGGAGAACAATGGTCCATAGGGTCGCAAAGGGTCGGAACCGACTGTGCGACTGAACAACAACAAAAATTATTAGGTGGGTACATTTCAAAGAGCAGACTATTTCGTTTAAATCATGTTGCCAATATCCTTTGTCTTATTATCTCTTTTGCTCAAGCAGAGCCAAGAGAAAGAAGTAACTGAGTTGATAAGCTGTACGAAGCCAGTTTTTCTTCGAGAATAGATATCCACGGAGCTGCTGAGGTATCAAACATCATTAATTTCAGCAGACCGTTTGGGGAAAATAACAATTTTCGCCAGTACATCGACAAACATCTCCATAACATAGTCTGAACAGCATCCGTTCCAGTTTCCAGCCTGGTTGCAGCATCGGAGATACTAGGTGGTATCTGGAGTATAGATCTCAAGAATTTTGATTGGATCTTCTCTAAGGTGGCAATGTTAATGCTGTACTCATGTAAAGTGGAGCCCCATATTGACAGGTTTTGCCATATAAAGCTTAAGAGCTGCCGCAATGTTCTGCCCACCCTTTTTCCAGTAAAAAAAATTCTGGATCGCCCGTGCGTGCTGATATGGGAGATAGTTTGTACTTCTCTGCATTCACACAAGCTATTGTCTGCAGGGAAACCCCACTTTCTCAGATTAGCCCTAGACCTTCCTACCCCTGCACACAGTCTATTTAAAGCAGGGATTCTCAACCTGTGGCCCAGGGGCCAGATGCTAGCCACAGCACCATTTCATGTGGCCACCCACCGCCTCCACCACACCAGGAAGTGCCATGTGGTGGAGGAAGGGCAAAATGGCCCATCCGGCCCCCAAAGCTGAGTGAGAGAATGTGATCTGGCCCCTGGCTTTAAAAGGTTGAGAACTCCTGATTTAAAGCTTTCCACACAGGCCGTGGTTGTTCTTGGCCAGGCGGTAGAGATTCCTGTGGTTCTGCCCAGTTATCTGGTAGTGCTTTGCCCACCTTCCATAGTTCTAAGGCGATCTGTGGGGGGGCTGGTTGTTCGGAGGGGCAGACGTTGTGAGGAAGCTATGCCTTGATTTCAGTCTCTGCTTTGGTGGTTGGTGATCAAATAGTAGGTGCATTCCGGAGGATCTTGCTTTGACCCACTCTTTCTGAGCAGCACTTTCTCAGAGGAATTTTGATGGAGGGATGCCAACTAAATCATGCACCTTTTGTATTGGGGTTGGTTTTAGGCAACCGGTGACCAATCTCAGTGTTTCATTTAGGGCCACATCCACCTGCCCTGCATGCTTTGATCTGCACCCACACTGGGCTTGCACACTCTCCTGCAGAGTAACATAAAGCTAGCGCAGAAGCTCTTAAGGTGTGTGGTTGGGCACACCTGTTATTTTCCTCAGAATATTCTTCCTGGCAAAAAACCTTCTGTTTGGTATTCGGCAGTGGGTCTTGAAAGTGAGAGTTCGATCCAGGGTGACCCTCAGGGATTTGGAGGTGACAGAATATTCAAACCTGGTGCCATTCCAAGTCACCTGCATGCTTCTGGATGCCTCGTGGGTTTTTTTTTCCCCAAATGAGTTGAGTATTTAGGCAGTTTGGCTTCAGTTGGTTATCCCTATAATATAGAGTAAAACCCCGACTTACATATGCCTTGAGTTACATAAAATTTGACTTACATAATGATTTTGTGTTGAAACCATGTCCTGATTTACATGATTTCCAATGGGTTTGCTTCGAGTTACATAAAGATTCTTTTTCCTATGGCTTTGCTTCGAGTTACATAAAAACCAATTTAAGCAAAAGGCTACGGAATGGACTTTTTTCATAAGTAGGGGTTTTGCTGTATGGCCATTAAATTCAAAGCCTCCGTCAGTTTTTTCTCAACAGCCTCAAAGGTTGTGCACCAGGGCTATAACCAGAAGGGGCGGAGGGGGGGCGGCGAAAACCCTCCTGAGCTAACAGCCCACCCACCCCTACCCACCCCGTGATGGCAATATTATATATGTGAGTGTGACATTGTTGCCCATCCTGAAATTGTTTTGACCCTCCTGAAAATAAATCGCCCCCCAAATAAATAAATAAATAAACAATCCTGGCCTGTTGTGCACTGTGGAGCAATTGCCAGGTCATCGCCATAAAGAAAGCTCCTAGACAAGGCCTAACCCTAGAGCCGTGATGGCAAACCTTGGCACTCCAGATGTTCTTGGACTTCAATTCCCAGAAGCCCTCATGAATCCACACGAATGGGTTTACTGTGACTCATCCAGCCCGCGCTGCCCTCGTCGCTCCCAGAAGCGGAAGTAAAACGTGCCCGGAGGGTTAAGGCTCTTCCAGGTTAACCCTTCCTCCGTACAGGTGCATTTTACTTCCGCTTCTGGGAGCGACGAGGGCAGCGTGGGCCGGATGAATCACAGTAAACCCATTCATGCGGATTCACAGAGACTTGGGCTTCTGGGAATTGAAGTCCAAGAACATCTGGAGTGCCAAGGTTCGCCATCACGGCTTTAGCCTCTCAGACGTTCAGTTAAAGATCCCTGTTGTTGTTGTTGTTCGTAAATGATCATTGTTTCAGGAAGAGGAGGTGTAACGAAGTCGCATGGGAACAAAGTTACTTCGCTGCTGTGACCCACTTGGTTTTCTAGTTCGTTTCAAAAACAACTTCAAAGCAAAGCGGCCTTTTGAGATCCTTTACAGACATTCTTCTGATGGCTATTTTTCACCTTTTATTACATCCTGTATGGACGGACGCGACACGGGGTGGACCCGCCGTTCCCAAGGCTTCCTCCTACTACTCTGGCTCCCCCCCGAGCGAGCTGCGCCGAGCACGTGTATGATTGATTGCCTGACCCCCAGGACCTCCGCGTCCTCACGTGCACGGACGAGAACGCGTCCCCACGTGCAGGGCAACCCGGGTCTCCCACCGGAGAGGGACCGTGCAAGGCTCCCTCGACGGGGCGGGCTGAGCCCCGCCGCGCGCTTTGCACCTCCCGGACCGGACTGTTCCAGGCGTCCCGAGCAGGACCGACGGGCCGTCTGTACACGCGCAGAGGCGCCCTCGACCCTCGGGAGGATCCCCGCAACAGATCCGATCTCGCTGGATCGGGACCCCCACACCTAAACGGTGGGGGGAAGTTTCACCAGCCTCTCCCGACCGACCCACCGGGACCCCCGACTTACCTCCGCCGGGCTGCGCTGCCTCCTAGTCTCGCCGCCGGCGACTGTGGCTCAGAGTAGACCTCCCACCCTCGGGGCCCGCCCCCCCCCGCCCCCCCCTCCCGGCCTGTGGGATGATGAGGCAGGCAGCAGTCCAACCGGGGCATCCGCCTCACCTGGCGAACGCCTGCCTGCTGCGCCTCGAGGGAGCGGGGCTGTTGCAGGCGAGGAGGGAATGGTGGGTGGGTGGGTGGGTGGGGAGAGAGGAAGGGGGCCTGGGGACGCTGCTTTCCATCTTCACCCCATCGCTACCACCACCACGGGGAACGGGGAGGGTGCGTTACTTTTGACGTTTACTTTCGCCCTGGGTCTTCTTGTGTCCTTCCAGAAGGGGGCATCGCCGCCCCCCCCCAATCAATCGCAATTAGCAACTCCACTTACTGTATATGCTCTCTCCCTCTCTCTTAGTTAATGACCTTCCGTTATCAGTCTAAACTTTTCCTTCATGTAATGGAAAGTGATAAGCCAAGTAACGAGTTCCTTTTTCAGCACTGTCATGAGTAAGGGGCAAGAAGAGGGTTCCCCCCCCCCCCCCAAGCACTGTGATGTGTGATCACCAATGGGAATCAATTCCTTCTCAAAAGTGGCTTTCCAAATTCTGTGCAAAGCTCGAACTTGGGACATGATGTTTCTCAACTTGAGCCAGAAAACCATCTGAACCCTAGATGAATGGCTTCCTATACCAATAGCCATCACACTTCCATACCACCCCTGTAGCACTTAGATGGAATTAGCACTTTTGTCCCCCAACATGCTGGGTCCTCATTTTTACTAACCTCAGAAGGATGGGAGAGGCTGAGCCAACCTGGATCCCAGTTAGGCTCAAACTCACAATGTTTTGGCTCTCAGTGCATCAGTTGAACCACCAGGGCTCTTGCAAGCCATCAGACTTTAGGAGGTGGACAACAAAACCCAAACTCCACAGCTGGACAGGGTTTTTTGACTACAGTCAGTGGTGACTGGGCAAAAGGCACCAGGCTTGCAGTCTCCACAGACCACTTCATCAGTTCCGGTCCAAGCCTTCCGCCGCAGCTGGAAAACTACACTGTGATCCGGTGCATGCCATGTGTAGAACATGAAATTCCTCCCACATCAGCCCTGTTTTCTTAACTCATAACGCAGGAGAATTCAAGGAGATCGTAAGATCCTGCCAAGTTTTAGGAGGGCAAAGACCCTACCAAGGGAAAGCCTAGCTAGGCTAGCCCTAACTAGGCTGACCCTGGCCAAGCATGAATCAAGGCTGCTCACACATTGCATGCGCCCTTCAGCACATTACAAACAAGAGTGGAAGGGAAAATACATTACAAAGCAATCCTGAGGTTCCTAATCCCAT
Source organism: Bradypodion pumilum (assembly GCA_035047305.1). Lineage (NCBI taxonomy): Eukaryota > Metazoa > Chordata > Lepidosauria > Squamata > Chamaeleonidae > Bradypodion > Bradypodion pumilum. The sequence continues at coordinate 3,253,660 of JAWDJD010000003.1, forward strand.
GTTTTGCTGGTACAGTTTAAGACTGAGCCAGCATTGGGGTGTTGAGTTGCTAGGCCAATGTGGTTTAGTAAGTAAAACCATTGGGCTAAGATTAAGGAGACCTGGGTTCAAATTCCAGCTCTGCCTTTGAAACCCAGTAAGTGGAGAATAACTCGTAAAACGCCCCTTTAATTTCTCATATTCCTTGAAAGCCTGTTAATAATAATTGTGTCATCAAATCCATTCTGGCTTTCTAGGATTTTTCTACCATTCTGCACTTCTGGGGATGTCCTGGGATTCAGTAGTTTGCCCAAGGTTATACAGGCTGGCTCTTCACCTAGGAGGCACTGTGGGGAATCAAACCCCCAACCAGATGCCTAACTCACTAAGCTACCCAGCCAGCTCTACTAGATATGTTTCTTCTTCTTCAAGTGTCATATCCAATTCTGAATATTGGCTATCATCATCATCATCAGGCATGAAGATTATCCTGGGAATAATATAATGCAGTGGCCTTCCATTTGCCTTCTGCATCGCAGCGTGACCCCCATAGTACCACTGATCCAGTTCCAGGAGTCACTTTCTGGTCCTGAGACCTTTGGGCACACAAAGTCCTCATCATCATCCCCAGGCCAGGATGGACGAAGCTGCTGCCCTCCATGAAGATGAATTCAAGTGGGATTTAATCCACCTGGGGACCATCACCCTTCCCTGTGGACTTCACCACCCAACACCATTATTCTTCAGGGTGGTCAGCTTAGTTAACCACTGCTCGATAATCAGCATTGAGTCATTGGCAGTAGGGGCTACTCTATGACCATAGCAGGATAACCTGGCCAGACAGTTCTGCTGTATTTTAATGCCTCAAAAATAGATAACTTGATGGACATTATATGCACACCAATGCACATAATATAACCAAGCAATTAGCAATACCATAGTATGGATGATCTTGGCCAATGTGGTAAAAGGAGTTTAATATATTGGTTTGCTCTGAGGAAGGCTGGCAGGAACTCCCTGGCAAAACTTTTGCTTTGCACACAGAATTTCTCAGAGTCATTTCTCGTCCAGGATTGGCGGGGAACTCCTTGGAACAGCAGGTTTAATATAAGGCAGCAGTCTTCCATTCAAAAGGGCACAGAGAGATAAATCAGAAGCGCCTGGGGAAATTGCGAGCCCAACCCTGAAATCCTGGGTAGGGTAAAATAAACTCAAAGAAAATGTTCCAACTTTTGCAGAGTGGAAGATTTAGTCTCTGGAATATTTAGAGTACACACAACACAGGTGTCCTTCCACAAAGGTAAAGGTCACCCTTGCTCGAAAACCAGTTGTATCTGACTCTTGGGTCCAGTGCGCATTTCTGTTTATAGCCAAAGATCCAGCACTGTGCCTGCAGATGATTCTGTGGACATGTGGCAGGCATGACTAAACACCAGAGTGCACGGAATGCTGTTTACCTTCCCACTGAAGTGGTCTCCATTTATGCAATTTCTTGCTTTCAGACTGCGAGGGTGGCAGGAGCTGGGGCAGATGATGGGAGCTCACTCCATCGTGCAGCACTCAGGTGTCGAACTGCTGACCTGCCAACCTTCCAGTCATCAAGTTCAGCGTCATAACCACTAAGCCTCCGCAGTCCCATGCTTCCACAAAACAACAGACTAATGTTGGAATATACTGGGAAATGCAAATATCACACAGCTTCAAGTTTCCTTTTTAAGCAACACTTCTGAGTTCTGTGAAAAACATCATAGTTACGGTAAGTCATTTGTATACAGTATCCCTAACTCAAGGCTATTGCAAGGATCCCAAATTGTTTTCTGCAAGAAAACCTATTTGCTCCCCTAGATAATAATCCCTGCAGAAACTAATTCATTTGAATGCCATCACTTCCTTGCTAAGCCTGACCTGCCTGAGGAAAAGACAAGCCACTCTGTTGTTGTTCAGTCGCACAGCCGATTCCGACCCTTTGCGACCCCATGGACCATTTTCCTCCAGGCATCTCTATCCTCCACCATTCTCCTCAGCCCACCAAGCTTTGTGCCCATTGTGTCCACAATACCATCTATTCATCTTATCTTTGGCCTCCCCCTTCTTCTCTTGCCCTCCACCTTTCCCAGCATCAAGGCCTTCTCAAGTGAATCCTCCCTTCTCATTTGATGTCCAAAGTACTTTTGCTTCATCTTCACTATTGTCCCTCTAATGATCAGTCAGGATTGATTTCCTCCAGTATTGACCTATTTGTTCTCTTTGCTGTCCAGGGGACTCTCAGGACTCTCCTCCAACACCACATCTCAAGGGCATCTATTCTTCTGCGCTCAGCCTTCCTAATGGTCCATCTCTCACACCCATACATTACCACTGGGAATACCATTGCTTTGACTATATGAATTTTTGTTTTCAAGGTGATGTCTCTGCTTTTCACTATGTTCCACAGGTTTCTCATAGCTTGTCTCCCCAGAATCAGTCGCCTTTTTATTTCATGGCTGCAATCCCCATCTGCAGTGATCTTAGATACTAAGAATGTAAAATCTGTCACTGCTTCTCCTTCTTCCCCATCTATTTTCCAGGGACTGATAGGGCCTGTTGCCATTATCTTGGTTTTCTTGATGTTGAGTCTCAAGCCAGCTTTTGCACTCTCTTCCTTCAATCCAATCAAGAGACTCTTTAGGTCTTCCTCACTTTCTGTCATTAGGGTGGTATCATCTGCATATCTCAGATTGTTGATGTTTCTCCCAGCAATTTTAATCCCATATTGTGATTCCTCCATCCCTGCATTGCGCATTATGTGCTCTGTGTATAGGTTGAAAAGGTAGGGTGATAAAATGCAGCCTTGTCTTACTCCTTTTCCTATTCCAAACCACTCTGTCATTCCATGTTCTGTCCTAACTGTTGCTTCTTGATTCATGTACAGATTTCTTATGAGGCATATGAGGTGTTCTGGTATTCCCATCTCTTTAATTACTTGCCACATCTTGTTGTGGCCCACACAGTCAAATGCCTTAGTGTAGTCAATAAAACAAAAGTAGACTTGTTTCTGGTATTCCTTTGTTTTCTCCATGATTAACAACTTTTGTTTAAAAAATTAACAAGGTTTTCCTAACAAATATCGAACTCTTACATTGCTTTTCACCATCTCCGTGCTTGCAAAATGGAAACATTTATTTGCTTGCCTCCAAATCCAGAGCAAAACTCATGCATTCACATGGGTGATGTCTCCCTCCTGTTTTGCCTGAGCATACAGAGTTCAGCAATGGCTTTGGCTTTTTAATTTTCATTTGCTACCACCACCACCATTCCAATTTTATTTATGCTTAACTAATGAAAAACCTGTGGACGCTCTGAGATTCTCCAATTTCGCATTGCTGCTGCTGTTAAGAACCGTCAAGAAACTTCCCACCTATGGGATCCAGGTTTTCAAGGCATCTGAGATGTTCAAGGTGTAGTTTCCGATCACCACCCTCCTTAATAAATCTTGAAGGCCAAGGTAGGATTTGAACCCAGATCTCCTCTGAGTCTTAGTCTGCACTCTATCCATTGCACCGTAGTGGCTGGCTGTCCAATTCTAAGCATGGTTAGACCAATGGAAACAATGCTTCAGAAGAACTCTTTTCCTGAAAACACATAAGCGCACATGCTTCTGTCTTCTTTTACTTGACAGACAAGTGAAAAGACAATCCTTCAGGCACCTTTTGGTGAGTTCATTCTGCACTTCCTAGCATGAGAAAGATTAGTCGGCAACACAAGGTTGCCTTTACCAGAGTAAACCCGATAGTGGTCCAAAAATACCACAGTCTTTGAGGAGGCTTTCTGTGTGCCCCATTGTTCAGATGTAGAAACGCACCAGAGATATCGTCAAATCAAACCATAAGCTTCCAAAACAGAAACACAACTCCAAAATACCCAAAATGCCATCCTACATTAGCGATCCTACACAGGTACTAAATGAACAACTTTCCACATGCCTGGAAAGAGGTCAGAATGGCTTTCAAGTTGCAAACCTGGTCTTCTGATCTTGCTCAAAAGCCCACCGTACCTGTCAAGTTTGGGATTTGGAAATAAGGGAAATTTCCCAGCAAATGTGGGATACTTGACAGCTATGCTTATCCTGTGCTGCCCTCCAATGGCGGCAATAGGGCATTGCAGTCTAATTAATACGGGATGACGGCAGGGAAGAGGGTAAAAAAAAGGGGGTTTTCCCGGCCAATACGGGATACTTGACAGCTATGCTTATCCTTTGCTGCCCTCCAATGGTGGCAATAGGGCATTGCAGTCTAATTAATACGGGATGACGGCAGGGAAGAGGGTAAAAAAAAGGGGGTTTTCCCGGCCAATACGGGATACTTGACAGCTATGCTTATCCTTTGCTGCCCTCCAATGGTGGCAATAGGGCATTGCAGTCTAATTAATACGGGATGATGGCAGGAAAGAGGGTAAAAAGGGGGGGTTTCCCGGCCAATACGGGATACTTGACAGCTATGAAGCCCACATGACCTCATGTGAAAAGGACTATCAAGTTGTTCAAAGCAAGACCTGTCAACTTAGGGAGCATCATTTTAGTGGCTTTCTACACAGACCCTTTTATCTCCTCCCTTTGTTATACTTTTCTAGCCCGTCCCAAGGTCTACAGGTGAGCCTTTCCTTACCTTTTGTTTCCCACCCAGGACAAGCCACAGTGGACTCTCTCCATGTGGCCACTGAAATCAATATTTGGTTACTCAACGCAACGCTTTCTCACAACCCAGAGGAACAGCCAACAGCTACTTACCTAAGAAGGCAATCGGGATTCTTCTGACTGGGCATCAGCAGACGGGAGGGGAATGCCACCTGCCTCACCCTTTGCCTAACGTTGTGTTGTATTTATACTCTGGAAATGATTGATCTTTCCACCAGTGGTGGTTTGGCCTTTCCGAATGCCGTCCCGTTCTTTAGATGCAGGGAGGGAGCCTCTTTTCATCTCTGAAGAGGGTTCCCACCTTTCTTGGGGTTTTAACCATGCACAGGATGAGGCGGTATCCTTCCCAAAACAGGGGTTCCATGCTCGTTAAACAGATGTGTGCCCCCATGAGATTTAAACACAGATCAGTCAACTCATATGAGTGACAAACATGCCCACAGTTGCTTACCCTTAATGGCTGCCTCTCTGTATCATTTGCACACAAAGAAAAGGGAGAATCGATGCAATTGTTGTAAAGGTCAAGGTCTCCCATGCTTGAAAGCCAGTCGTATCCAACTCTAGGGTTTGGTGCTCATCTTCATTTAAAGCCAAACAGCCAGCGCTGTCTCATCTGCAGACATTTCTGTGATCATGTGGCAGGCACATGGAACGCTGTTACCCTTCCTGCCGAAGCAGAACCTATTTATCTACTTGCAATTTCTTGCTTTCAAACTGCTGTTGGCAACAGCTGGGATGGAGACGGGAGCTCATGCCATCGTGCAACACTCGGGTATCATTTCCACTTACAGCAGACATTTCCGTGGACGTGTGGCCGGCATGACAAGACACCAAAGTGCACAGAATGCTGTTACCTTCCCACCAAATTGGTACCTATTGATATACTTGCAATGTCTTGCTTGCAAACTGCTTGGTTGGCTGGAGCTTGGAGAGAGGAGCTCACTCCATCATGCAGTGCTCGGGTCTCAAACTCCTGACCTGCCAACCCTCCAGTCATTAAGTTCAGCATCTTAACCAATAGACCTCATATACATGGCATTCTCAGAGGTTTAGTAATCACTGCCTGCCTTCAAGTCGATTCGGGCTGATGGCGACCCTTCCCAGGGTTTTCTAGGTAGAAAGTACTCAGAAGTGGTTTGCCGTTCCCAACTTTCGAGGTTGCCCTGGGACTGTGCAGCTTCCCCAAAACCACATGGCTGGCATTTGTTCCTGTAAGCATTGAGAGATATCCTGCCTATCTCTCAAACCCGGAGGTTGTCCTTAGGTATCCCTAATTATAGCCATTGGTACCCTTGTCCTCTCAATTCCCCAAAGCACTGATCAGCCAATGTTGAAGATTCCCCGTGCCCGGTTGGGCATCAGTGGCTTCTGGCAGAGGTTAAACCAGTGAGCATACTCCTGGCCTCTGGCCCTTGTCAGGGCATAAGGGGGGTGAATTAATGATAGGGATTAATTCGGCCGCTTGTAGCCTGACCGACGATTCTGCCAAGCAAGCATCCTGCAGACCCCAGTTATCCATTAGAATAATCACTCACCCTCTGGCCAAGGTAATCCCTGGTGTAAATATCAGCCATATTTACCCTTGCTTAAACCCTACACAATGGTCTTCCTTGCTCCATGTTTGTCCAAGTTAATTAACTTCCCTTTGAGAAGTTCCCTATTAACCCGGGTACGTGGGTGAGGTAATTTTCCTGTCCGATGACAGTTTTGCCACCGTTGCGCTTTCTTCCCTATAAATGATGTTGCCTTTTTCCAATAAAGTACTGATCTGATCTCGCTCCTTTTGCCTCGTGTCGTCACTTGATCAGTCTCCTCCGGGACATTGAGGCCACGCCAGTGGCCCCAATTCCTACATCTGGTGACCCCGAGACGTGATTTACTCGTGAGTAAAGCGGCCCAGGAGAGGTCTACTCACGAGTAGCGAACCATGCGGTCTGGTTCGACGCTTGAACCGCGACCCGTCCGCCCGGAGGACAGCGCGGCACTCTGGCCGGCAGCCAGTCGGTCAGAAGGACGGCCAGCGGCGAGGCATTCCAAGAGAGGCATTCCTGCACTTTGCTCCCGGCTTTCGGGGAGACTTGCGCCAAAGGGAAAAACGCGTTCCGCTCAGGGCAGCTGTGAGCCCCTGACAGCGCAGAGGCCGCCGAGGGCCCGTGGCAGGAGGCCACGCTCCGAGCTCCACCCAGACGATCGTCGCCAAAACCAGTTACCTTGCCCCCAGACGCGTCAACCCGTCCCGAGGAGGAAACTTCAGAGGACAACTCGCAGGTAATATGGGGACCTGTTCTCAGGGACAGAGTCCGTCCGCTAGCCAAAAAACTCGTGAGGAAGAGTTTAGAATCCTGGCCAGGGTATTTAAGTTACGCTTTCACAGCAGGGAACTAGCGAGACTTTTGGCGTACCTTAGGGAACACTGCCTGCTTTACCCAGAAGTAGGTACGTTAACCCTACAGCTCTGGGATCGGATAGGAGACTGCATTCAGCAACCCCCGAAGGCCCCAGGAGGGATAGTTCGCACATGGAGGAAGTGTAGGAGGCTCTTAGAGCAGATCGAGCCAGTCCGGATAGAAGCGGAAGAACCCCCGTTAGAGAAGTCATCAGTCCAGCCAGTCGAGCCGACTGCGCCCACCGCACTCTATCCGACATTCAAGTACCAGCAGAGTAGCGCAGGGAGCCTTCCCGCGGTGACAGCTGCAGACGTCACCGAGGGAATGCAGGGCATGAGAAGCGCAGGCGCTCCTCTGACAGCTTCGGGTTCCCGAGTTACCAAGAGTCCCCTTCAGCGCACAATTGAAGAGGAGATTAGGAAGGGGGAATTGCCAGCAGAAGAACTAGCTGAGCTCAGACAGATATGTCCAATCCGCATGGAAATGGACGCGCTCACGGGCGCACAGCAGATTGTTCATTCCCCAGTCCCGTATAAGCTGCTCATGGCTATGCGGAAGGCAATCGCAGAAACAGGGCTCCAAAGTCGTTTTACTAGGGGCACGCTTCAGCAGGTGTGCGAGACCACCATGTGGATCCCCCATGATTGGAAAGCCGTCATGAGGATGATGCTGACCCCTAGCCAGTACATGATCTGGGACAGCGAGTTCCGCCTAGAGGTGCAAACTCGGGCTGCCAGGATGGGAGGCGCGGTGCTTCCTGAGCAGCTGTATGGCTCGGGTAATTTCGAGTCAATCAATGCTCAGATCAACCTGCCTCTCGCCACTCTCGAGATGTCAGCCGAGGCAGCCTTTAGGGCTTATTTTAAGATCCCAGCCACTGGCAAAGCGGCTAAAAATTACACCTCCATTAAGCAGGGAGCCCAGGAGCCCTACATGGACTTCATCAATCGCCTGGAAGAAGCCATTAGCAGGCAGATTGATAATGAGCAAGCCCAGGAAGAGCTCATGATTAAGTTAGCCAAGGACAATGCCAACCTGGACTGCCGTAGAATCTTGCAGTCCCTAGGCAATCGTCCTGACTTGACCCTATCGGACATGATTAGAGCTTGCGCCGACGTTGGCACAGAATCCTATAAGATGGGTCTGCTAGCGGCAGCGGTGCAAGGAGGGAAAAGACCTAATGGTAAGAGCAAAGGGGCATGCCACAATTGTGGCAAGATCGGTCACTTCGCTAGGGAGTGCCGATCCAAGGGAGGCGGGCAAAAGTCCGGCCGTCCCAAGGCTCCGAACACCCTCTGTCCGAAGTGCAAGAAAGGCTATCATTGGGCCAGGTATTGCCAGAATTCGGGAAACCGGAACACGGGCATGTCTCTGGCCCCAGTCCAAACAGAGGCGTCCTTCACCCAGAACTCCCCAGAGTCAGAGTAGAGTCCAACCCCATCCCAGACATTGCGAGGGCACAGGCCAGCCCCAGGGGCAGCGCGGGACTAGAATTGACTTGCCAGGCGGACGTCACATGCGACCTGCCAGGCACAGTCTATCTGGTCGATTCCCAGTACATGGGACCCCTGCCCAGAGGCTTTATAGGTTTAGTTTTGCCCCGTAGTGTAGCTGGTGCACGTGGAATTTTCATAATTCCAGGAGTCATCGACTCCAATTTTTCGGGCGTTCTCCAAGTTCAGCTTTGGACACACCTGCCCCAAACCATCCCTAAAGGAGACACCTTAGCGCAACTGATCATGGTTCCTTGTCGCTCGCCAGCAGAGAGCCAGGGAGGGCTCAGTGACAGCTTCGAGTCCCGGTCAGAGGACCGCTCGAGCGCCAGTGAGGCAGCGCAAGGATACCAGGTCTTAGCGACAGTGGAGACCAACATTGAGTGGAAACAGCGCCCGGTTATTGAGGTATTTCTTAATAATCGATCATTCTCAGGCCTGTTAGATACCGGAGCAGATGTGTCAGTGATAAGCAGAAGCCAGTGGCCAAGGGAGTGGGCCATTGAGCCGGTCTCCGATGTGTGGGGGGTAGGCGGCGTCCAGGAAGCGTTTAGGAGCAGAGAGTGGGTAGAAGTCACAATCCCAAGGGCTGAGGGCACGGCGGTAATTCGACCGCACATTCTTGACGTGCACATCAACCTTTGGGGGCGAGACATTCTGCAGCAGTACGGTGCTACGCTTACCTTTGGGTAATGGCGTTGCCACTTAAATGGCTCACCGATACTCCGGTCTGGGTAGAACAATGGCCGGTAGTGGGAGAGAAATTGGTTGCTCTCAAGCAGCTAGTTAAGGAACAGCTAGACGCAGGACACATAGAACAGTCCACAAGTCCTTGGAATTCGCCAATTTTTGTTATTAAGAAGAAGTCGGGGAAGTGGCGACTCCTCCACGATCTCAGAGAGAGCAATAAATGCATACAGCCAATGGGTCCGCTTCAATGCGGCATCCCAAATCCGAACATGATTCCCGAGGGGTGGGAGATCCTAGTCGTAGATCTCAAGGATTGCTTTTATACAATCCCCTTAGACCCCAGGGACCGGGAGAGGTTTGCCTTTACCGTGCCGGTCGTGAACCACAGTGAGCCTACGCAGCGTTACGCGTGGAAATTTTTGCCACAGGGCATGCTCAATTCGCCCACTTTGTGCCAAATTTACGTTCACGACGCACTGGCAAAGTTTCGAAACCTCTACCCACAAGCCTTAGTTTGTCACTTTATGGATGATATTTTGGTAGTGTTGCCAAAACTTGGCGGCGAAGTGTTTTCAGACCTCCAGGCCAGCCTGGGGGACAAAGGGTTACTCATTGCCCCGGAGAAAGTGCAGAGAACCGAGCCCTTCTCATACTTGGGCCATCGGCTTCTCCGCTCTTTCGCAGCACCAGTTTTGCCTCAGATCAATTTACAGGACTCAGTCACCTTGGTAGAATTACAGCAGGTATTAGGGAACATTAATTGGGCCAGACCGTATTTTCGATTGGATACGGATCTTCTGAAACCGCTCTTCTCGCTGCTAACGCTAGGTAAGCAGCCAGCAGACCGGATAAAAATTTCTCGAGACGCGCGCTTGGCGCTCGAGAAAGTTAACCAAGCTCTCAGCCAAAGATGGGTAGATAGGATCGCCCAGGGGCCCTATGCCCCAATCCTGAATCTGTACATCGTGCGATCGGGTTCCATGTTCACTGGGGCGCTAGGAGTAGACTCAGAGAAGGGAGCGAAAATTGTGGAGTGGGTGTACTTGCCTAACACCTCATCTCGGAACATTGTTCCGCCCCAAGAACTGGTCTCCGCGGTGATCTACCGCGGCAGGCTGAGAGCTAGGGACATTTCTGGGCACGATTTAGCCAAGATCGTAGTCCCGTTCACCAAGGAACAAATTCAGCAGTTGATGCAGCTAGGTGACTCGCTTCCGATAGCTTTGGAAGGATTCACTGGAAGCTTGGCATACCACTTGCCTAAAGACCCCAGACTCGTCTCGCTTCAAACAGGAACAGTCAGCTTGTTCGAATTGCTCTCGCTGGTCCCACTTCAGGGGGCCAGAACGGTTTTTTCTGATGGCGGACGCACTTATGGTGTCCTGACCTGGCAGGAGGGCGAAGCTTGGCACACGCTGCTAACTCTTCCACAGAAGTCCGCACAGCGGGCGGAGTTGGCAGCCGTGAATCTTGCTTTGCGCACCTTCGCCAAGGAACGTTTAAATATCATAACCGACAGCCTGTATGTTAGGAATTTGCTTCACAGTCTACCGGGAGCTTACATCACTCCCGCGATAGACAAGAATCTGCTTAGCCTGTTTCTCACGGCTCAATTTCATTTGCGAAACCGCACGGAGCCGCTCTATATTGCCCACATCCGCAGTCATCAAGACCTACCGGGTCCGATTTCCGCGGGCAATAGCAGAGCGGACGCGGCGGCAAAGGAAATTCAGCAACATTCAGTTTTGGGAGTCTTCACTACTCCAATTCAAAGTCATGCCTTTTTTCACCAAAACGCCAAGGCACTCGCTAGACAGTTCAATTTGCCACTTTCTCAAGCCCACGGCATAGTACGCTCTTGCCAGCATTGCGCAGGGGCGCCGGGGGGGCCCTCGTGGGGGGTTAACCCGCGGGGGACAGAGGCCAATCAGGTGTGGCAAATGGACGTCACGCATGTGCCGCAGTTTGGCAGATGGCAGTACATGCACGTCTGCATAGACACTTTTTCCCAGTTCGTTTGGGCGACGGCGCAGAAGGGGGAGACTGCCTCCCATGTGGAGCAGCATCTCCTGTCCTGCATTGCGGCAATGGGCAAGCCGCGGCACGTGAAAACGGACAACGCCCCGTCCTACTGCTCTAGGCAGTTGGCCACCTTCATGGCCACCTGGGACATCAAGCATACATTTGGCATTCCCTACAATCCGCAAGGGCAGGCGATTGTAGAACGGGTCAATCGGACGCTAAAGTCCTATATTGACAAACAAACAGAAAGGGGGGAGCCACCAGCCCTCCCCAAATCACAGGGAGAAGCACAGTTTTGTCTGAATAAGGTATTGTTCACATACAATCACCTCAATGTTTTTTCGGACTGTACGCCGCAGGAGAAGCACTTCCGCCGTTCGGAAGCTCTCCCGCGACCTATGGTCCGGTACCGAATGCCACCGGACCCATCTTGGAGGGGGCCGGTGCCGCTCATAACCTGGGGGAGAGGGTATGCTGCAATTATGTCTCCAACAGGTGTCGTGTGGATTCCGGCCCGGTGTGTCAAGCCCCATTTGGAACCTCATGGCGTGGACCCAGACCGACCCGAGTCCGATCCCGGAGATGGAGGACCTCACTCTGACCGAGGAGACCCACCAGGAGAAGCGGCGGCTGCGGACCCAAGCGCAGAGGATCACCTGGGGGATGGTCAAGACCCTTTGCAGAGAGGCCGAGGACGCCCTCCAACGCGAGGAGATGGAGCCGACACCGGAGCACTTCGTTGCAGCAGTCTTTGCCCAGATTAATGCCAACTCCGTGATCTTCACCCTCATCCTGGCCCTCGCCCTGCTTTTGGGGGGAGGCGTTCAGGCCGCTTCACTTCAGGCCAACGGCCTGCCGCCCGGTGAAGACCTTTCAGCACGGATGCACTACAATTTGTGGGCAAGGTTGGCGGGTCTCGTCAACCAGTCCGATTTTTGCCTGAAGCAGGACATTGGTTCTGCCTCAATCCTCAGCACCTGTCTCATCCCAGTGTGCCACACTCTCGACGCACGCACCAGGGATGGTGACTGGCTGTTGAAGAAGATTTTTGGACCGCACCTCCCTGCGACTTTTGCAGCCTACGCTCGCTGGGGGGGATTGCGGCTCACCATGACTTTGCCGGCTGATGCAGCCACTCTTCACACCCCGCGAGTGGCGGCCAGCCCGAACTCTACTTGTGCGCAAATAATCGGCTGCGCCACAGGCGGCCGGACCCAGCGCAGCTGCCTCGATACCGGCAGCAGCAACTGGACTTGTGCAAACCCAGAGACAATTGGTTCGTTACCTGCCCATATCACCCTACCCTCAGGGTGGTTCTTCACATGCAATCAGTATACCTTCAATTATATTCCTGCGAATGTATCAGATTCCACATGTTGCCTTAGCCGGTTGACACTGTTGCTCCCCACTAGGGATATGGTTGCCCCAAGCACAAATGTTTCTAATGTTCCACATGTTTCAAATGTTTCAAATGTTTCTGCACCCATCAGGCACACTCGCACCACCCAACTAGACAGCTCATGTGACAGCAGCTTTAGAGTCCTAAGCCCAGCCGAATACGTCTCACTATCAGTCAGTATAGTTGGCGTGCCAGGCTTAGCCGTCGGCAACGCACGGAGAATTGGTCGCTTGGCTTGCGGTTTAGCAAAAGCCATCAACCATACCTCCACAGCGATAGCGCTCCTCAATCAGGAGCAGGCGGAACTTCGCCATGCCATCCTCGATAATCGAGCGGCTATCGACTACCTCTTATTGTTGCACCATCTGGGTTGCGAATCCCTTCACGGTATGTGCTGTTTCAACCTTACTGACAACTCCCGGAAAATCCAAAGTCAGCTCACTGATCTCCACACCATAGTCCAGGGCATCACTGAGGGCTCCGCATGGGGGGCTTGGTGGAGTTCATTGTGGAGCTGGATGTGGTCCTGGATCCCCTGGGGGTGGCTTCAGACGGTACTCAAGGTGGTAGTGGGGGTGACTATACTAGGCATAGCGTTATGCTGCTTTGCGCAATGTATTCCCTCACTGATCTCGAAGTGCCGCCCCGAGAAGAAACCCCGTGACGTCATTCCCGATCAACAGCTGATGATGCTTCTGCGCAGAGTCGCCAGTCAGGCTCTTAATATTAAAAAGTAAGGGGAGATGAAGATTCCCCGTGCCCGGTTGGGCATCAGTGGCTTCTGGCAGAGGTTAAACCAGTGAGCAAACTCCTGGCCTCTGGCCCTTGTCAGGGCATAAGGGGGGTGAATTAATGATAGGGATTAATTCGGCCGCTTGTAGCCTGACCGACGATTCTGCCAAGCAAGCATCCTGCAGACCCCAGTTATCCATTAGAATAATCACTCACCCTCTGGCCAAGGTAATCCCCGGTGTAAATATCAGCCATATTTACCCTTGCTTAAACCCTACACAATGGTCTTCCTTGCTCCATGTTTGTCCAAGTTAATTAACTTCCCTTTGAGAAGTTCCCTATTAACCCGGGTACGTGGGTGAGGTAATTTTCCTGTCCGATGACAGTTTTGCCACCGTTGCGCTTTCTTCCCTATAAATGATGTTGCCTTTTTCCAATAAAGTACTGATCTGATCTCGCTCCTTTTGCCTCGTGTCGTCACTTGATCAGTCTCCTCCGGGACATTGAGGCCACGCCAGTGGCCCCAATTCCTACACAATGTACTGACTTAGGATTCTGGGAATCGAAGTCCCCCTGCGGGGAGTGGGCCGCACATTAGGAACTACTGGTTCAGTGTCACCATAAGATAGAGCTGGTTTGATAGCCCAGAATAGCAACAATCTGTTTATTTTATTTATTATAAGCCACCGCTGATGACTTGAATGTTAAAAGGAGGGGCAGCATTATGATAAAAAAGGATAAATGGATGAATAAAACCCTAAAGTTGTATCAAACCGATGAAAATCACATGAGAGACAACCTAAGGAAAGGCAGCTTATTATACTATCAAGTTTATAGGATTAGTCACAGGTCAAAGAAAGATGAGAGGTAAAAGGGAGATAGCTTCACTTATTTCCAAAACAAAAACAAGTATTTTAAAATGTGTGTTACATAAGAACATAAGAACATAAGAACAGCCTTGCTGGAACAGGCCACAGCCCATCCAGTCCAGCATTCTGTCTCACACAGTGGCTCACCATTTCAGGGTATTCCCAAGCAGATGCCTTCACCTGCTTAGGATTCCCTGGAAATGATATTGAGAGATATCCTGCCTATCTCTCCAACCCGGAGGTTGTCCTTAAGTATCCATAATTATAGCCATTGATACTCTTGTCCTCCATGAACTTGTCTAATCCTTTCTTAAAGCTGTCAAGACTGACAGCTGTCACCACTTCTTCTGGCAGGGAGTTCCATAGACCAGTAATCCTCTGGGTGAAAAAGTACTTTCTCTTATTTGTTTGAGAACTAGTACCCAAAAGTTTCATGGAGTGTCCCCTAGTTCTAGTGTTATGCGATAGGGAAAACAGTTTTTCCTTATCTACTTTGTCCACACCATGCATGATTTTATAAACTTCAATCAGGTCACCTCTTAGACGTCGTCGTTCAAGAGTGAAGAGGCCCAACCGTTGCAGCCTCAGATGGTAAGGAAGGTGTTCCAGTCCCCTAATCATTCTGGTTGCCCTCCTCTGCACTTTTTCCAGCTCCATAATATCCTTCTGGAGGTATGGCGACCAGAACTGTACACAGTATTCCAGATGGGGCCTCACCATAGATTTATAAAGAGGCAAAATGACACTTGCTGACTTATTTTCTATACCCTTCCTAATGATCCCTAGCATTGAGTTTGCTTTTTTCACTGCTGAGGCACACTGGGTTGACACCTTCATTGAGTTGTCCACCAGGACACCAAGGTCCCTTTCCTGGTTTGTCGCAGAGAGTTCAGACCCCATCAGTTTATAAGTGTAATTGGGGTTCTTTGCCCCAACATGCATCACTCTGCACTTACTAATGTTGAAACTCATTTGCCACTGTTTTGCCCACTCCCCCAGTGTCGAGAGATCCCTCTGGAGCTCCTCACAATCTCTCACAGTTTTCACTACCCTGTATAATTTAGTGTCGTCAGCAAATTTGGCTACCTTGCTTTTTACTCCTACTTCTAGATCATTTATGAAGAGGTTGAAAAGCAGGGGTCCCAGTACTGAACCTTGGGGGACCCCACTCTTTACTTCCCTCCACTTGGAGAAGTGTCCATTTAGTGCTACCCTCTGTTTCCTGTCCCTTAGCCAGTTGCTGATCCAGGACAAGACCTGTCCCTTTATTCCATGACTGGTAAGTTTATTCAAGAGCCTTTGGTGTGGGACCTTGTCAAAAGCCTTCTGAAAGTCCAGATAAACAATGTCAACTGGATCCCCCTTATCCACATGCTTGTTGACATTCTCAAAAAATTCCAACAGATTAGTGAGGCATGATTTGCCCTTGCAAAAGCCATGTTGGCTCTCCTTTAGCAGCGCCTTCTCTTCTAAGTGCCTATTAATTCTATCTTTTAGGATGGTTTCCATCACTTTACCTGGGACACATGTCAAACTGACAGGTCGGTAATTTCCTGGATCACCCCTGGATCCTTTTTTGAAAATTGGTGTTACATTCGCTACCTTCCAGTCATCAGGCACAAAGCCTGATTTGAGGGAAAGATTATATATTTTGGCTAGGATATCAGCAATTTCATCTTTAAGTTCCCTGAGAACTCGTGGATGGATGCCATCTGGTCCTGGTGATTTGTTAGTGTTTAGTTTAACAAGACATGCAAGGACCTCCTCCCTGGTTATTTCTATCTGGCTTAATTCTTCGGTTTCCCTCCCTACGAAGATAGGCTCTGTTTTGGGCATGTGGCCTCTGTCTTCTTCAGTGAATACTGAAGCAAAGAATTCATTGAGTCTCTCTGCAATCTCTGTTTCCTCTTTAATAACCCCTTGCCTTCCATTGTCATCTAATGGTCCAATGGCCTTCCTAGTTGGGTTCTTACTTCTAATGTACTTAAAGAAGTCTTTGTTATTTCTCTGAGTATTTTTAGCTATACGCTCCTCAAAGTTTTGCCTTGCTTTCCTGATTGTTGCCTTGCATTTGTTCTGCCAGAATTTATGTTGCTGCCTGCTGTCCTCATTCGGACAAGCCTTCCATCTTCTAAATGAGCTTTTCTTGCTCTTGATCACTTCCCGAACAGCTCCTGTAAGCCACATTGGAGTCCTCTTGGACCTGGCAGTGCCCTTTTTCCTTTTGGGTATGCATTCCAATTGAGCCTCTGTTATTGTTTTTGTAAACAGCCTCCATGCCTCTTGGAGTGTATGGACTCTCTCAATTTTCCCTTTCAGCTTCTTTTTTACTAGTTTCCTCAACTTTGGGAAATTTCCTTTTTGAAAATTTAAGGTCTCTGTGTTAGATTTTATCAGTGACTTGCGGTCTATGATCAAGTTAAACATAATTGAGTTGTGGTCACTGTTCCCTATTGGATCAGTCACGTTAACATCTTGCACCAGATCCTGAGTATTACTCAGGATCAAGTCAAGGATTCTTGTACCTCTAGTTGGGTCTTCAACCATCTGTCCCAGGGAACAATCATTTAGCATATCTAGGAACTTTATCTCTTTATCATGTGCTGAACAACAGTTCACCCAGTCTATGTGAGGGTAATTGAAGTCCCCCATTATAACCAGGCTTCCCTTCTTGGATGCCTCCTTTACAACATTCTCCAACTGCCAGTCTCCCTCAAGAGTTTGGGTCGGAGGCCGATAGTATATGCCTACTGTTAGACCATCCTTGTGGCCTGGTACTCTTACCCACAGAGCTTCTAATGGTGACTCCAAATCACCTAGATATTCCAATTCATACGATTTTATCACTTCTTTGACATACAAGGCTACACCACCTCCTGTTTGCCCCTTCCTATCCTTCCTGTATAGTTTGTAGCCTGGGATAACTGTATCCCATTGGTTATCATCCGTCCACCAGGTTTCAGTGATACCAATAATATCAATATTCTTATCTATTGCTAAGTATTCCAGCTCCCCTATTTTGCTCCGGAGGCTTCTGGCATTTGTATACAAGCATTTATATATGCTTTTCTGACACAGTCTTTTGTGTCCAGTTGCATTGTTAGACTGCCTCTTGCATCCTTCTGCTAGAATGCTAGTGACTAGTTCCTCGCTCTGCTCAGTAGTTTTTGCATCCTCCTCACTACTCAAGTACACACTTTCCCGAACCGGATGCTGCCCAGCTCCTGTCGGCTTTCCCCCAGTTATCAGTTTAAAAGCTGCTCTGCAGCCTTTTTGAGGTTGAGTGCCAGCAATCTGGTCCCATCATGGTTCAAATGCAACCCATCCCTCCTGAACAGATTTGGCTTGTCCCAAAATGTTCTCCAGTTCCTGACAAATCTGAAACCCTCCTCTCGACACCACTGCCTCATCCACGCATTGAGGCTTCTGAGCTCTGCCTGCCTGGTAGGTCCTGCGCGAGGGACAGGCAGCACTTCTGAAAATGCTACCTTGGAAGTCCGGGACTTCAATCTTCTTCCTAACAACCTGAATTTGGCTTCCAGGACAGACCGCTTGGCCTTCCCAACATCATTGGTACCAACGTGTACCATGACAACTGGCTCGTCCCCAGTTCTCTCTAACAATCTATCTAGATTTCTTGTGATGTCTGCAACTTTTGCACCTGGCAGGCAAGTCACCATATGGTTATCATGTGCATTACAAATCCATTTCTCTGTATTTCTAATTATTGAATCGCCTAGTACAAGGAGCCTCTCTCCTGCAATCTGTTCATCTACATGCACCTCATCAACCATATTAAGGGAGAGAACCTCAGTTTGTTCCTGTTGTTTATCTTCCTGGATCTCATCAAGTGTGATGAAGGAGAGATCATCAGGTGGAACCAGTTGTTCCTCTGTGTGTTCCTCATCAGGTGTGATGAGGGAAAGAGCCTCAAATTTATTCTGCAATTTCAGACTCTCAGAGTGATCCCCTACTCTTCTCCTCCTTTGAGTCACATTCCTCCAAATATCTCCCTCCTGAGTTAGTGAAGGGCCTTCTCCCTCAGAACTGTGCCCTGTCTCTTCTTTGTCCAGCATAGTCTGCTCCGCTCTGTCCAAGAACAGCTCAAGCTCCTTAATTTGTTGATGGTTAGATATGCGGGCCTCTAGCTGCTGGACCTTCTCTTCTAGTAGTGCAACCAGCTTGCACTTGCTACAAGTGTAGTTCTCCATATGCTTTGGCAAGAACACAAACATGGCACAAGTATTGCAGGTAACTACAACTGTTCCCTCAGAATCCATTTTAACAAGTGCAGTATTCTGGGCCTCAAAAATGTACACGTTTACTACCTTTCTACCTAGTAAGACTATATTCTTCCTTTGTTACTAGTTTGCAATCTCGCGCGCCGTTAGGCGCCGGGCCTCTAAAGCAGCTCTACTCCAACTGCAAAAACTTACCAGTGCTCACTTCCTTTGTTTGGCTCTCCTCAGCAGCAGCTCTGCTTAAGAGCACATGCAGAGTCAAAAGGGCTGACCCTGAAAGAGCTCAGAGCTTTTAAAGGCTAGTGTGGCTCCGCCCCTATGAGTCACAGTTCAGGGAAGGGCCTGGTGTGGCTCTGCCCCCCTGCTTCTGGAAGCTTCAAACTGCTTCCTCTGTTTGAACAGAGGTGGCTCTCAGCAGTTTAAATTATCAATTTAAATTAGTGGTGGCCTCTAAAGCAGCTCTACTCCAACTGCAAAAACTTACCAGTGCTCACTTCCTTTGTTTGGCTCTCCTCAGCAGCAGCTCTGCTTAAGAGCACATGCAGAGTCAAAAGGGCTGACCCTGAAAGAGCTCAGAGCTTTTAAAGGCTACTGTGGCTCCGCCCCTATGAGTCACAGTTCAGGGAAGGGCCTGGTGTGGCTCTGCCCCCCTGCTTCTGGAAGCTTCAAACTGCTTCCTCTGTTTGAACAGAGGTGGCTCTCAGCAGTTTAAATTATCAATTTAAATTAGTGGTGGCCTCTAAAGCAGCTCTACTCCAACTGCAAAAACTTACCAGTGCTCACTTCCTTTGTTTGGCTCTCCTCAGCAGCAGCTCTGCTTAAGAGCACATGCAGAGTCAAAAGGGCTGACCCTGAAAGAGCTCAGAGCTTTTAAAGGCTAGTGTGGCTCCGCCCCTATGAGTCACAGTTCAGGGAAGGGCCTGGTGTGGCTCTGCCCCCCTGCTTCTGGAAGCTTCAAACTGCTTCCTCTGTTTGAACAGAGGTGGCTCTCAGCAGTTTAAATTATCAATTTAAATTAGTGGTGGCCTCTAAAGCAGCTCTACTCCAACTGCAAAAACTTACCAGTGCTCACTTCCTTTGTTTGGCTCTCCTCAACAGCAGCTCTGCTTAAGAGCACATGCAGAGTCAAAAGGGCTGACCCTGAAAGAGCTCAGAGCTTTTAAAGGCTAGTGTGGCTCCGCCCCTATGAGTCACAGTTCAGGGAAGGGCCTGGTGTGGCTCTGCCCCCCTGCTTCTGGAAGCTTCAAACTGCTTCCTCTGTTTGAACAGAGGTGGCTCTCAGCAGTTTAAATTATCAATTTAAATTAGTGGTGGCCTCTAAAGCAGCTCTACTCCAACTGCAAAAACTTACCAGTGCTCACTTCCTTTGTTTGGCTCTCCTCAGCAGCAGCTCTGCTTAAGAGCACATGCAGAGTCAAAAAGTGTTCAAAAAGAGTGTATTAGTTTTAGATGAGATATTTGCTTCACTTGAACATCTGCTCCATAAAAAGTTCAAAGATTCACAACTTCTCAGGACTATCAACCACCTCTTTTCTCTGCACAAGGACTTGTGTGCTTGCTTTGAGGTTTAAAATGAAAAGTACATGTTACTCAGTTGTAGGCTGGAGA
The DNA here is from genome assembly GCA_035047305.1 of Bradypodion pumilum. Taxonomy (NCBI): domain Eukaryota; kingdom Metazoa; phylum Chordata; class Lepidosauria; order Squamata; family Chamaeleonidae; genus Bradypodion; species Bradypodion pumilum. The sequence goes on from JAWDJD010000003.1 coordinate 3,273,752, forward strand.
ATTACTTTCTATTATTCTGAAGCATGAATAACAAGGCCGCTGTCCCAATTGCAAAATGTTTACATTTTCCTCATCTTTATCATTTCATCTTTTTTTACAAGCAATTAAAGAAAAAGACACTTGGGGGAATACAACAAAACGTTTAAAGGCACATGATCTCATTTTTGAGTAAACAAACAGAAATCGATGTTTCAGCCCTACAATCTATGCTGCAAATTTTTAACAGGCCATAATCCACTTTAACTGCCACATATTTCTGAGAAGAATCGTTTTATTAGTGGCTCTGAAAATGCTTGGCGAAAGAACTTTAAGAAAAAAACCTCTCGTGAAAGGTTAAAAGAGATATTAAACAACGCAGAGGACAACTGTCATTGCACACACTCGGCTGAGACTCTTGTTTCAAGTTTTGGTATCTTCAGTTAAACAGAAAAGCACTCGGTGTTCCCGGGAACACCTGGACAAGAGGGAACATCTGTCATTCTTGTGACCCCGGAGAGTCTTCGATTAAAGTGCAATTAAACATCTCCTGAAAAGTGGCCAGAAAAGGCTCCGTGGCTTCTTCCACAGAGACATGTCTCTGCAGCTCTTTGCTCAAAGAGGTCACCTCCTTCCCTTCCAACCCACAAGGCACGATGTGGCCGAACCACGACAAGTCCGTGCAGCAGTTCAGCGCCAACCCATGCGAGGTGATATGCCTTCCACAGTGGATACCTACAAATCAGAGCACAAGAGAGCGAGATTTTTTCATGGGCCGCAGTAAAAGGAGACGGCTCTTCAGCCTTGCATAAACTCAACACAAAGCAGCAAGGGCTTTGCAACGAACGAATCGAGCATGTGGTCCTTTGTATTGGTTGAGCACAGGCAGGGCAGCTGTCTGAAAAAAGCCACACCACTAAAGAGCAGTCAAAAGCATCATGCTTCTTGGGAAACGTTTCTAGGCTCTTTGCAAGTGTTTGCAAGACTTCAGTTGGCAGGGGTTGCAAAATCCTGTTGGGTGGATGACGCTTACTGTTGCTCTGGTTTTGGGGGGGCAAGTTGGCCACTTCCATTTTTTTTTTAACCGCAACACCCCACATCCAGCAGAGCCTGTGAATGCTCAGACTGCACCTGCAGACAGGGACCACAACTCCCAGAATGCCCCAGACACCTTCTTTAGGGTTTCTGCACCTCCCTGCCTTTTTCTCTCTCACGGACGGTCCATGTCTTCAGATTCTGCCCATGCCTGGCTGGAAGATTCTGGGAGTTGCAGTACATGCTAGACAGGGGATTTTGGGAGCTCCGGTGCACCATACCTGTCAAGTTTTGGGAAATTTGTCAAACCCCCGTATTTTACACTCTTTCCCACCGTCATCCCGTATTAGTTAGACTGCAATTAGACTGGAGTTAGACTGGAGGCCAGCTACAGGATAAGCATAGCTGTCCAGTTTCCCATTTTGGCTACGAAACTTCCCTTATTTGACAGAAATTTCCCAAAACTTGACAGGTATGCGGTGCACGCCAAGTGGGGTGTGTGCATGTATGTTCTGGGAGTTGCATTACATGCCAGGCAGGGGATTCTGGGAAAGATCCAGTCCCACAAACCAGCTGTCTACACTCTTTTAGCACAGGAGTTCTCAACCTTTTAAAGGCGGGGGCCATTGGGTCACGCTCCCTCAGACAGCTTTGGGGGCCGGACGGCCATTTTGCCCTTCCTCCGCCACATGGCACTTCCTGGTGTGTTGAAGGTGGTGGTGGTGGGGCATATGAAATGGTGCCGCAGGCCGCATCCAGCCCATGGGCTGTAGGTTGAGAATCCCTGCTTGAGCATAAATCCCTGCTTGAGTCGGTTTCACCTGAGAAAGTGTGGGATGTAAATTAAAATTTATTATTATTATTATTATTATTATTATTATTATTATTAGTAGTAGTAGTAGTAGTAGTAGTAGTAGTAGTAGTAGTAGTAGTAGTAGTAGTATGAGGCCTAATCAGTTCCCCTCCCTCCCTGCTCTTTCATTCTCTTCAGAACCCCTAGCTACCTCTGGACTCCAACTCCCAGCATCCCCTATCCTAGTTAATAACCGTTCCCCCAAGCTGTTTGCACCCTTCTTCCCCACACGCGACTGAATCTCTACAGTAGTTCTCCCTCCTCCCTTCCCTTCTCCTTAAAAACAAGCTAGTTAAAAAGAACTTCCATTCCCAGGATGCCCTACGACCAGGAAGGGGCATTGTGGGAGTTGCTACCCTCGACCCCTCCCTCCAAGCCCCGCCCCCCGCCTCTTTCTCCCATCTTCCAAAACCAAGCACCGCCCCCTCTCCCCAGCCAATGGAGCGGCTTTTCCCTCCTCCTCCTCCTCCTCTCCCGCGCGAAGGATTGTGGGGGCTGTAGTTCTTTTTCTTTCCCTCACCGATGGCGCAGACCTTGGCGTTGCCTATCCAGGCGCCGGTGTAGGGCGGCGGGAGGGCGTGGGCGTCGGGCAGGCCGAGGCGTCGGCAGGCGGCCACGGCCAGGCCCTCCAGGGCGGCCACGTAGGCCCGCAAGGGGAGGCGGAGGCGGCGCAGGTCCAGCACCGGGTAGGCCACCAGCTGGCCCGGGCCGTGGAAGGTGGCCAGGCCGCCCCGCCGAGCCCGCACCAGGCCCGCCGAGCCCAGCGCCCGAAGCCGGGCCTCCGCCTCAGCCTCCTCCGCCGCCGCCCCCAGCCCCCGCAGCCCCACCGTGAACACGGGTCCAGAGGGTTCCCACAGCAACAGCAGACCCGTGTCCGAAGACGGCGGGGCCTCCCGCCGCAGCCGCGCCACGCAGCGCTCCTGGGCCGCCAACGAAGCCGCGTAACTCGCCCGGCCCAGGCGCAGCAGCCGCACCCGGTGCCCCCCGGCGCTCATCCCGAGTTGGAGGCAAGGGAGCCTCTGGGCGCGTGCAGAGTGCGGGCGGGCGCCTCCCTCCCCTAAGCCAGGCAGAACGGCGGGGGAAAGGCGCCCCCTACTGGAGGCGGGACAGAGAGACATTCGCAAGGGAGGGCCCTGACTTTGGGCAATAAAGTTATTTATTATTCTTCTATCGGAACCTTGGCACTCCAGATGTCCTTGGACTTCAATTCCCAGAAGCCCAAGCACCCTGTGGATCCACACGAATGGGTTTACTGCGATTCATCTGGCCCGCGCCGCCCTCGTCGCTCCTGGAAGCGGAAGTAAAACGCGCCCGGACGGGCGCGTTTTACTTCCGCTTCCAGGAGCGACGAGGGCGGCGCAGGCCGGATGAATCGCAGTAAACCCATTCGTGTGGATCCACAGGGGATGCTTCTGGGAATTGAAGTCCAAGGACATCTGGAGTGCCAAGGTTCGCCATCACGGTATCCTGATCACACCCAGGACTGCCACAATGAAGCCGCTTCCTTGGCTTTGTCGTTGGCCAAACTTAAGTCCTCATCCGTGCAGGTTTCTGGCAGTCATCGGCAGACCATGTATTCTGTATCTCTTCACATTCACACACAGTTGTTGTTGCCTGCTAGCAGCCCCCGCTTGAGCCTGTGGGTCTTGTATATAGGCACACAACTGGCACATCGTGATAAATAGAAGCAGCAACTCTTTAGTGTTCAAGGAATGAAGACGTGACGTATGAAGTTAACATACATAGCGAACTCCTTAACTCAGGGATTTATTTATTTTGTTGGCTTTATAACGCCTTTTTCGCCAAAGCGACCCAAGGCGGCTCACAACACCAATTAAAACTCATACCAATACTAATTAAAACCAATTACTGTAAAATTCTCTTTAAAACATCTATAAAACCTCCCCAATCCCCTTTAAAAGAGATGCACCTGGGCAGGAGTAAATAAAAACCCCAGGCATGTGGCTCCACACACCACCACCACACTAGGAAATGCCATGCGGTGGAGGAAGGGCAAATAATTGGATGGTGGGGCCTTAACTTGTTTTTATATGTTTTTAATTGTTGTACGCCGCCCTGAGTCGGGTTTTTACCTGAGTGGGCGGCATAAAAATTTAAATAAATAAATAATAGTAACAGCAAATCCTACTGAACACAAGTGAGGCCGGCTTTTGAATAAATACACATAGAAACAGATTGCAAACTTATTCCCCAGGACAGTGGTGGTGAACCTATGGCATGTGTGCCAGAGGGGGCGCTCGGAGCCCTCTATGGGCACACGTGCCGTTGCCCCAGCACGGAGTTTGCCCTGCCTCTGCCCGGCAGGCCAATGGGAACGCTTCCTCCTTCCCCCCAGCACAGTTTGCCCCGCCCCTCTGCCCAACAGCCCAATGGGAACGCTTCCTCCTTCCCCCCAGCACAGAGTTTGCCCTGCCCCTCTGCAGTGCACACGGCAGCCTGTTGAGTTTGGGTACTCTGTCTCTAAAAGGTTCTTCATCACTGCCCTAGGAAATACTCCCATGGAAATACATTTGAGGATCAGACCGGCAGCATCTGCCAGCCCCATCCTGTTCAGATTTGCGTGGAAACCAGTCACAACTACTGTTCAGTGTGCAAGGATTCCAACTCCAAAATGGGCACAGCACTGCTTCTAGGGCAGGCTTGAGCTCCAGGGGAGGAATTTGAGCATGATCCTTGTGCAAAGGTAACGGGAAGAGATATCAGGGCAGCGTACGGACCCTTGGTTGTGAGCTAAAGCCACACATCCTGTGTCGGTTTCCTCAAGAGTAAGCCCCACTGAAACAGGACTGACTGCTGAATACGTGCTCTTTGGACTGTATTGTCCAAGTGACACCTACGTCATAATCATTTTTATTATTCTGTAAACTGGTTTGGAAAGCAAGATTAGAAACAAATAAAACAGGATGGAAACAATCATTGCATGTTGTTGTTCTAGTGTTGGTTTCAGACACTCAAGAGCTTTCAAGGTCTTCATTCTGATAGAATTCCTATGTGGCAATTATTCTTCCAGTTACGTTGGGGGAAATATGTGGAGGTTTCATTACTGGAACTGTCCAGGAACAGCAGTGAACTCTACTATGATTTTTTTTAAAATTCATTACAAAGTATTTCCAAATGTAAAATAATTTTTAAATAAAGTATAGTGCCGCATTCAATTAAAATCCCTTCCTGCGGCAAGTGAAGTAGGACAAAGGCTTATCCAAATGAAACGTCTTTGCATGCAGGCAGAGATAGAACAGGGAGAGAGGCAGCTTAGCCTTTGTAAACTAGGAATTGGAAAGGCAGGGAGCAGCCCTGGGAAAGCCTGGAAAATAATTGCTGTTGAAGACTTCTGGCCCCAGATCTGTGCATTTACATAAGAACATAAGAGCAGCCTTGCTGGAACAGGCCACAGGAGCCCATCCAGTCCCGCATTCTGTCTCACTCAGTGGCTCACCATTGGCTTCAGGGTATTCTTCCCAAGGAGATGCCTTCACCTGCTTAGGATTCCCTGGAAATGGCATTTATTGAGAGATATCCTGCCTCTCTCTCCAACCCCGAGGTTGTCCTTAAGTATCCATAATTATAGCCATTGATACCCATGTCCTCCATGAACTTGTCTAATCCTTTCTTAAAGCTGTCAAGACTGACAGCTGTCACCACTTCTTCTGGCAGGGAGTTCCATAGACCATTTGATCCTCTGGGTGAAAAAGTACTTTCTCTTATTTGTTTGAGAACTAGTACCCAAAAGTTTCATGGAGTGTCCCCTAGTTCTAGTGTTATGCGATAAGGAAAACAGTTTTTCCTTATCTGCTTTGTCCACACCGTGCATGATTTTATAAACTTACCTAAGTTACCGGGTTACCTAAGAGACCGCATCGCCCTGAGGACGTCTGTCCGTCCAACCAGAGCGGACCGGAAGGGCTCCCTAATTGTTCCATCAGCCAGAGGCGCTCGCCTCTTTGGTACAAGGAGGAGAGCCTTCTCCGTGTCTGCGCCGGCCCTCTGGAACCTCCTGCCAACAGAGCTACGTCTCCGGACGGAATTGCTGCCTTTCAGAAAAGAACTTAAAACCTGGCTGGCGGGTCAAGTGTGGGGTGCAGGTGGAAGGGTAACCTCCATTGGGTGGTTGGTGTAGAAGAACTCTTCCCCATGGTGCCTTTGGATCCTGCAGCCCTTGTTTTTAGGGGGTGGGTAGTTTTAACTGTTTTTAACATGTGTTTTTTTTAATTTTTATTGTGAACCGCCCTGAGTTGGCTTTGGCCGAGTGTGCGGTATATAAATGTGACAATTAAATTAAATTAAATTAAATAAACTTCAATCAGGTCACCTCTTAGGTGCCGTCGTTCAAGAGTGAAAAGGCCCAACCGTTGCAGCCTCAGATGGTAAGGAAGGTGTTCCAGTTCCCTAATCATCCTTCTGGTTGCCCTCCTCTGCACTTTTTCCAGCTCCATAATATCCTTCTGGAGGTATGGCGACCAGAACTGTACACAATATTCCAGATGGGGCCTCACCATAGATTTATAAAGAGGCAAAATGACACTTGCTGACTTATGTTAAGAACATAAGAACATAAGAACAGCCTTGCTGGAACAGGCCACAGCCCATCCAGTCCAGCATTCTGTCTCACACAGTGGCTCACCATTTCCTTCAGGGTATTCCCAAGGAGATGCCTTCACCTGCTTAGGATTCCCTGGAAATGGCATTGAGAGATATCCTGCCTATCTCTCCAACCCGGAGGTTGTCCTTAGGTAGCCATAATTATAGCCATTGATAGCCTTGTCCTCCATGAACTTGTCTCATCCTTTCTTAAAGCTGTCAAGACTGACAGCTGTCACCACTTCTTCTGGCAGGGAGTTCCATAGACCAGTAATCCTCTGGGTGAAAAAGTACTTTCTCTTATTTGTTTGAGAACTAGTACCCAAAAGTTTCATGGAGTGTCCCCTAGTTCTAGTGTTGTGCGATAGGGAAAACAGTTTTTCCTTATCCACTTTGTCCACACCGTGCATGATTTTATAAACTTCAATCAGGTCACCTCTTAGACGCCGTCGTTCAAGAGTGAAAAGGCCCAACCGTTGCAGCCTCAGATGGTAAGGAAGGTGATCCAGTCCCCTAATCATTCTGGTTGCCCTCCTCTGTACTTTCTCCAACTCCATAATATCCTTCTGGAGGTATGGCGACCAGAACTGTACACAGTATTCCAGATGGGGCCTCACCATAGATTTATAAAGAGGCAAAATGACACTTGCTGACTTATTTTCTATTCCCTTCCTAATGATCCCTAACATTGAGTTTGCTTTTTTCACTGCTGAGGCACACTGGGTTGACACCTTCATTGAGCTGTCCACCAGGACACCAAGGTCCCTTTCCTGGTTTGTCGCAGAGAGTTCAGACCCCATCAGTTTATAAATGTAATTGGGGTTTTTTGCACCAACATGCATCACTCTGCACTTACTGATGTTGAAGCTCATTTGCCACTGTTTTGCCCACTCCCCCAGTGTCAAGAGATCCCTCTGGAGCTCTTCACAATCTCTCACAGTTTTCACTACCCTGTATAATTTAGTATCGTCAGCAAATTTGGCTACCTTGCTTTTTACTCCTACCTCTAGATCATTTATGAAGAGGTTGAAAAGCAGGGGTCCCAGTACTGAACCTTGGGGGACCCCACTCTTTACTTCCCTCCACTTGGAGAAGTGTCCATTTACTGCTACCCTCTGTTTCCTGTCCCTTAGCCAGTTGCTGATCCAGGACAAGACCTGTCCCTTTATTCCATGACTGGTAAGTTTATTCAAGAGCCTTTGGTGTGGGACCTTGTCAAAAGCCTTCTGAAAGTCCAGATAAACAATGTCAACTGGATCCCCCTTATCCACATGCTTGTTGACACTCTCAAAAAATTCCAACAGATTAGTGAGGCATGATTTGCCCTTGCAAAAGCCATGTTGGCTCTCCTTTAGCAGCGCCTCCTCTTCTATGTACCTATTAATTCTATCTTTTAGGATGGTTTCCATCACTTTACCTGGGACACATGTCAAACTGACAGGCCGGTAATTTCCTGGATCACCCCTGGATCCTTTTTTGAAAATTGGTGTTACATTCGCTACCTTCCAGTCATCAGGCACAAAGCCTGATTTGAGGGAAAGATTATATATTTTGGCTAGGAGATCAGCAATTTCATCTTTAAGTTCCCTGAGAACTCGTGGATGGATGCCATCTGGTCCTGGTGATTTGTTAGTGTTTAGTTTAACAAGACATGCAAGGACCTCCTCCCTGGTTATTTCTATCTTGCTTAATTCTTCGGTTTCCCTCCCTACGAAGATAGGTTCTGTTTTGGGCATGTGGTCTCTACATCAGAACACAACAATCTTCTTCAGTGAATACTGAAGCAAAGAATTCATTGAGTCTCTCTGCAATCTCTGTTTCCTCTTTAATAACCCCTTGCCTTCCATTGTCATCTAATGGTCCAATGGCCTTCCTAGTTGGGTTCTTACTTCTAATGTACTTAAAGAAGTCTTTGTTATTTCTCTGAGTATTTTTAGCTATACGCTCCTCAAAGTCTTGCTTTGCTTTCCTTATTGTTGCCTTGCATTTGTTCTGCCAGAATTTATGTTTCTGCCTGCTGTCCTCATTTGGACAAGCCTTCCATCTTCTAAATGAGCTTTTCTTGCTCTTGATCACTTCCCGAATAGTTCCTGTAAGCCACATTGGAGTCCTCTTGGACCTGGCAGTGCCCTTTTTCCTTTTGGGTATGCATTCCAATTGGGCCTCTGTTATTGTTTTTGTAAACAGCCTCCATGCCTCTTGGAGTGTTTGGACTCTCTCAATTTTCCCTTTCAGCTTCTTTTTTACTAGTTTCCTCAACTTTGGGAAATTTCCTTTTTGAAAATTTAAGGTCTCTGTGTTAGATTTTATCAGTGACTTGCGGTCTATGTTCAAGTTAAACATAATTGAGTTGTGGTCACTGTTCCCTATTGGATCAGTCACATTAACATCTTGCACCAGATCCTGAGTATTACTCAGGATCAAGTCAAGGATTCTTGTACCTCTAGTTGGGTCTTCAACCCTCTGTCCCAGGGAACAATCATTGAGCATATCTAGGAACTTTATCTCTTTATCATGTGCTGAACAACAGTTCACCCAGTCTATGTGAGGGTAATTGAAGTCCCCCATTATAACCAGGCTTCCCTTCCTGGATGCCTCCTTTACAACATTCTCCAACTGCCAGTCTCCCTCAAGAGTTTGGGTCGGAGGCCGATAGTATATGCCTACTGTTAGACCATCCTTGTGGCCTGGTACTCTTACCCACAGAGCTTCTAATGGTGACTCTAAATCACCTAGATATTCCAATTCATAAGATTTTATCACTTCTTTGACATACAAGGCTACACCACCTCCTGTTTGCCCCTTCCTATCCTTCCTGTACAGTTTGTAGCCTGGGATAACTGTATCCCATTGGTTATCATCCGTCCACCAGGTTTCAGTGATACCAATAATATCAATATTCTTATCTATTGCTAAGTATTCCAGCTCCCCTATTTTGTTCCGGAGGCTTCTGGCATTTGTATACAAGCATTTATATATGCATTTCTGACACAGTCTTTTGTGTCCAGTTGCATTGTTAGACTGCCTCTTGCATCCTTCTGCTAGAATGCTAGTGATTAGCTCCTTGCTCTGCTCAGTAATTTTTGCATCCTCCTCACTACTCAAGTACACACTTTCCCGAACCGGATGCTGCCCAGCTCCTGTCGGCTTTCCCCCAGTTATCAGTTTAAAAGCTGCTCTGCAGCCTTTTTGATGTTGAGTGCCAGCAATCTGGTCCCATCATGGTTTAAATGCAACCCATCCCTCCTGAACAGATTTGGCTTGTCCCAAAATGTTCTCCAGTTCCTGACAAATCTGAAGCCCTCCTCTCGACACCACCGCCTCATCCACGCATTGAGGCTTCTGAGCTCTGCCTGCCTGGTAGGTCCTGCGCGAGGGACAGGCAGCACTTCTGAAAATGCTACCTTGGAAGTCCGGGACTTCAATCTTCTTCCTAACAACCTAAATTTGGCTTCCAGGACAGACCGCTTTGCCTTCCCAACATCATTAGTACCAACGTGTACCATGACAACTGGCTCGTTCCCAGTTCTCTCTAACAATCTATCTAGATTTCTTGTGATGTCTGCAACTTTTGCACCTGGCAGGCAAGTCACCATACGGTTATCATGTGCATCACAAATCCATTTCTCTGTATTTCTAATTATTGAATCGCCTAGTACAAGGAGCCTCTCTCCTGCAATCTGTTCATCTACATGCACCTCATCAACCATATTAAGGGAGAGAACCTCAGTTTGTTCCTGATGTTCATCTTCCTGGATCTCATCAAGTGTGATGAAGGAGAGATCATCAGGTGGAACCAGCTGTTCCTCTGTGTGTTCCTCGTCAGGTGTGATAAGGGAAAGAGCCTCAAATTTATTCTGTAATTTCAGACTCTCAGAGTGATCCCCTACTCTTCTCCTCCTTTGAGTCACATTCCTCCAACCATCTCCCTCCTGAGTTAGTGAAGGGCCTTCTCCCTCAGAACTGTGCCCTGTCTCTTCTTTGTCCAGCATAGTCTGCTCCGCTCTGTCCAAGAACAGCTCAAGCTCCTTAATTTGTTGGTGGTTAGATATGCGGGCCTCTAGCTGCTGGACCTTCTCTTCTAGTAGTGCAACCAGCTTGCACTTGCTGCAAGTGTAGTTCTCCATGTGCTTTGGCAAGAACACAAACATGGCACAAGAATTGCAGGTAACTACAGCTGTTCCCTCAGAATCCATTTTAACAAGTGCAGTATTCTGGGCCTCAAAAATGTACACGTTTACTACCTTTCTACCTAGTAAGACTATATTCTTCTTATGTTCCTAGTTTGTAATCTCTAAAGCAGCTCTACTCCAATTGCAAAACTTACCAGTGCTCACTTCCTTTGTTTGGCTCTCCTCAGCAGCAGCTCTGCTTAAGAGCACATGCAGAGTCAAAATGGCTGACTCTGAAAGAGCTCAGAGCTTTTAAAGGCTAGTGTGGCTCCGCCCCTATGAGTCACAGTTCAGGGAAGGGCCTGGTGTGGCCCTGCCCCCCTGCTTCTGGAAGCTTCAAACTGCTTCCTCTGTTTGAACAGAGGTGGCTCTCAGCAGTTTAAATTATCAATTTAAATTAGTAGAGGCCTCTAAAGCAGCTCTACTCCAACTGCAAAACTTACCAGTGCTCACTTCCTTTGTTTGGCTCTCCTCAGCAGCAGCTCTGCTTAAGAGCACATGCAGAGTCAAAATGGCTGACTCTGAAAGAGCTCAGAGCTTTTAAAGGCTAGTGTGGCTCCGCCCCTATGAGTCACAGTTCAGGGAAGGGCCTGGTGTGGCCCTGCCCCCCTGCTTCTGGAAGCTTCAAACTGCTTCCTCTGTTTGAACAGAAGTGGCTCTCAGCAGTTTAAATTATCAATTTAAATTAGTAGAGGCCTCTAAAGCAGCTCTACTCCAACTGCAAAACTTACCAGTGCTCACTTCCTTTGTTTGGCTCTCCTCAGCAGCAGCTCTGCTTAAGAGCACATGCAGAGTCAAAATGGCTGACTCTGAAAGAGCTCAGAGCTTTTAAAGGCTAGTGTGGCTCCGCCCCTATGAGTCACAGTTCAGGGAAGGGCCTGGTGTGGCCCTGCCCCCCTGCTTCTGGAAGCTTCAAACTGCTTCCTCTGTTTGAACAGAGGTGGCTCTCAGCAGTTTAAATTATCAATTTAAATTAGTAGAGGCCTCTAAAGCAGCTCTACTCCAACTGCAAAACTTACCAGTGCTCACTTCCTTTGTTTGGCTCTCCTCAGCAGCAGCTCTGCTTAAGAGCACATGCAGAGTCAAAATGTTCTATACCCTTCCTAATGATCCCTAGCATTGAGTTTGCTAGGTTGGCAGGAGCCAGGACAGATGACAGGAGTTCATTCTATTGTGCAGCACTTTGATCTCAAACTGTTGATCTGCTGACATTCTACTTGTTAAGTTCAGCATCTTAACCACTAAGCCACATACAGTTTCCGTACCAATGAGTAATTCTGCAAGTTTAAGCACTGATGATTTCATTAGCCACAAACATTGTTCCTTGATTTAAGGCAGGGGTTCTCAAACTTTTGAAGTCGGGGTCCAGGTCACTTTCCTTCAGACAGTTGGTGGGCCGGACTAGTGTTCCAGCCGCAGCTGCCGGAATCGGCTGTGGACTTAGTTATGGCTGTTGTAAATGCGTTTACAACAGCCGTAAAAGAGTCCACAGCCGATTCCGGCAGTGGTGGCTGGAGTGAGAAGCGTGGGCCAGTTGATTTGGTGCTACGGGCTGAATCCAGCCCATGGGCTGTAGGTTGAGAACCCCTGATTTAAGGTGTTGATGAACAATGGGCCAATTGCAACTCATGTGGCTGTGGGTTACCAAAAGGAATACATGTACCAAAAGTAGGAGAGAGAGAGAGAGAAAGGCTTTCTTCTGTGTATGCATATGGGCTCTTCTTGCAGCAAGAGTGGCAATGGTATAAACAGGCAAAGGCCTTTTATAGACCAGGTCCGAGATACACCTGGTCATATCTTGTCTTTTGCATACCAACTCAGTTCTTTTACCTGCTTCCTGGCAGGTACACAGAGGCAAAAGGAGGGGACGAGGGGGACGTTTTACCCTTTAAAGTTCAAAATGGGTTTTCTTCAGCTACAAAGGTTTCCTATTCCACCATCCACACTGTCGTCCAACATCCTAACATCCCAAATACTTCCCCAGTCAAAAGGGGTCCCTGGTCAGGTAAGCTTAAGACCTCAGAGGGAGGGGGTAGAAAACGTCATAGAGTAACAACCGCAGTGGATGAAACCATCGGCCTTTTTCGAAATCACCACAGTCAGGCTTTTGTGATGATGAGGGGAGGAGAAGGAGGGGAAAGTTAATTTAGCAGAGGAGATTTTCCAGCAATTAAACAGAGAAAGTGTTCCGCTTATCTCTATATGCATTTGCTTTATTTATTTATTTATTTATTGTTAAATTTTTATACCGCACACTCAGCCAAAGCCGACTTTGGGCGGTTCACAACAGTGGGTAAAAACAGATAAAAACAAATAAAACAGATAAAAACCAGCAATAAGAACCCACCCCTAAAAAGAGAGGGGTGCAGGAACTGAAGAAACCATGGGGCAGGCATCCTCCCCTATATTAACCACCCAACGGAAGCCACCCCTCCACCTTTGGTGTATGCAAACCAAGACACAGGACACAGCCTCGGGCTGGGTTAACTCAGGTTTATTGCATCGTGGACAGAGGGAACATGAGGTAATGGCGGATCGATAGCTCTTTATATACAGCAGTAATACATTTGAACGTGGTGCCATGGTAGCCCATTGGCTACTGTCTGCGTGACGTCATTGCAGGTCACGCCCTTCTTGTCCAGGTGTAGGTGGTGGCGGGAAAACTTCCCGCGCTGTTGCCTTTGATGAGTTCGGACCAAGAGAGCTTGGACGCTCGCTGCTGCCAGCTGGTGGTCATTAGCTCGCGTCCTATTACAGGGTTTATATGATACAGCTGAAGGTTACATTGTTGCTATAGGCAAGGTTACATTGGCTCAGATACATTGTAATCCATGTGTACAATAAAACCATCAGAACACAACACCCCTCCCCCCTAGGACGAGACAAAGTCTCGAGCCCACACTTAAACACACTCCCCCCCCCTTAGGAGACAAAGTCTCTCAGCCAAGATGGCTTATTTCGAACACGCTGGGGTCTTGATGCGGGCTGCCTCTCCCCGGGTTTGCTACCTTCTCTTTGTCCCCTGGTTTCCTGTCCTGTAATATGAGAGGGAGACTCGTTAGTGACTTGCCGCGGCTCCGCGGCGTTGTTGGGAGGTGTGCTCTTTCTTAGGGAGGAACCGGGGGCACTGGGGGCTAACGAAAAACCCCTCTTCTCGCTTGGATGGGTGGGGGAACACTCCTGAAAACCCCCCCGGCTCGCAAAATCAAAATCAAAATCACAATCGGGGGCAGCGGTCGCGAACTCCTCTCCCCCTTCCCCGGCCCCTGATAGGACTGGCGTATCAAAAGGATATGAGTCGGGGCCGCTGCTACTGCTTCCTTCCCCCCTTGCTTGGGACTGTTGTCCACTGCTGTCTCCCCCTTGGGTTAAGCGGGCGGGGGAGAACCCTAACGCTGAATCCTGTTGCTGAGCTCCACTGACTGGCCCACTCACTCGGTGCCTCAGTTGGTCTGCGTGCCTCCTCCAAAGGAGGCCGGTGTTAGTCTCGACCCGGTACGACACTGGCCCCGTCTGTTCTACAACCGTCCCTGGCACCCAGGCTGGCCCTGCGCTGGAATAGTTCCTGCAGTGAACAGGGTCCCCGGCGGCGAAACCTTTCGAGACTGCCAACCCTATGTTTTTTCCTTTATCCTCGACTCTCGTCGGGTCTAGCCTGGACAGGATCGTGGTCAGTTTTCGCCGCATCAAGAGCTCCGCCGGCGAGTAGCCTGACGCTAAGGGGGTTACCCTATACGCTAAGAGGAACTGGCATACTTGGTGATTCAGGTCCCCCGGGCCCATGCGCCGCAGCGCCTCCTTCGTTGTCCGCACCAGCCGTTCCACTTGGCCATTCGTGGCCGGGTGAAACGGTGCGGATGTGACATGCCGAATGGCGTTTACCTCCATGAATGCCCCGAACTCGGCGGAGGTGAAACAACTAGCGTTATCGCTGACCAAAGTGTCGGGTAAACCGAAAGTGGAAAAGACCCTCCTTAGCTGGCTAATTGTCGTGGCGGAGGACGTGCTCCTTACTGGGATAACCTCCAGCCACTTGGAGAACGCATCCACCACCAGGAGAAACATGGTTCCTCGGAACGGGCCAGCGAAATCCACGTGCACTCTGGACCACGGCCCCCTTGCTGTGTCCCACTCCCTATGCGGGAGACGGGCCGCCTCAGGTCGGGATCCCTGGCAAGCCTCGCAAGTGCCGACCATGTGCTCAATGTCCGCGTCCAGCTGTGGCCACCAGAAGTAACTCCGGGCCAGCGCCTTTGAACGAACTATGCCCGGGTGGCTGACGTGCAGCAGTTCGAGCACCCTCGTCCGCAGGGGCGTAGGGACCACCACCCGTTGGCCCCACAGAAGGCACCCCCTCTCTAGGGACAACTCTAGCTTTTTCCTAAAGAATGGGTCGAACTCTGTACTCGGGGACGAAGCCGGCCACCCCTTCTGCACCCATGAACTGACTTTCTCCAGCGTCCTGTCCTTGCCAGTCGCCCTAGCAACGTCGGCTGGTACTATTGGGGGTGCGTCTAAAACCTCAATTAGCAACACCTGGCGGTCTCTTTCTGCTCTCGCCTTTTGGTCGTCCGACAAGGGCAGAGGGGATCTCGAAAGCGCATCAGCATGGCTGATCTCCTTTCCGGGCCTGTACTCCAACTCATGTTGGTACGCGTTGAGGAAAATAGCCCATCGCAGCATTCTCGGGGACAGGATCTGCGGCGTGGGCTTGCTTGCCGTGAAAATCCCTAACAGCGGCTTGTGATCGGTCACGATTTTGAACGGGCGGCCATACAAAAAATCGTGAAATTTTTTGGTCCCCGCTACTATTGCTAACGCTTCCCTGTCGGTTTGTGCGTAATTTCGCTCCGCTTGGGACAGGGACCTTGAGTAAAACGCTACCGGGGCCTCCCTTCCGTCCTCCAACACGTGGCAAAGCACCGCCCCCACCCCCACCGGGGATGCATCACACACTAGGACCACTGGCCGTTTGCGGTCGAAATGCGTCAGGATTGCCTCAGATGTTAGGAGTTGCTTTAGCTCTTTGAACGCCCTCTCGTGCTCGTCACCCCACATCCATGTCTCCTCCTTTTTAAGTAACCGATGGAGCGGTTCGGCCACGGACGCCTTCCGCGGGAGGAATGTATGGTAAAAATTGAGGAGCCCCAGGAAGGACTGTAGCTCGGTTTTGGATGTGGGGCGAGGGGCCTTTTTAATGGCTGCTACCTTGGATTTAGACGGTTTAATCCCCTCGGGTGTGATCCGGAACCCTAAAAACTCGACTTCGGTTTCGAAAAAGACACATTTATCCTTCCTCAATCTCAGCCCCGCTTTCTCGAACACGGTCAGTACTTTGTCCAACCTTTTTGCTAGTTCAGCCTCACTCCCCCCTGTTATCAACACGTCATCAAAATAAGGCAACACCCCCTCCAGGCCCTTTAGGAGGCGTTCCACAAGCGATTGAAAAAGGCCGGGTGCCGAGTTCACGCCGAACTGTAACCGCGACACCTGGAACGCTCCCTTATGTGTAACTATCGTTTGTGCCGCGGCTGTGGCGGGGGTCACAGGAAGTTGCTGATAGGCTTGTGCCAAATCGAGTTTAGCGAAACACTTTCCCCCATTTAGCCTGGCCAAAAGGTGACTGATCACTGGCACCGGGTATGCATTAGGGCGGATCGCCTTGTTAATTGTACACTTATAATCAGCGCAAATGCGCACCTCCCCGTTAGCCTTGAGAGCCGTTACAATTGGAGTTTCCCACTCCGCGGAATCAACAGGAATAAGAATCCCCTGGCCCACCAGTTTGTCCAGTTCCGCCTCTATCTTGTCCTTGAGTGCGAACGGCACCCTGCGTGGTTTGAGTCTTATCGGGCGGACCTCTGGGTCTATGTCGAAAGCTACTCCTTTCTTAAAAACGGCGGGATGCGCATCGCAAACCGCTTGTATAGGGTCCCCCCCCCACGGTATGCACCCCCCCTATGAACAAACCTAAAGGCTGAAACCACTGTGTCCCTAGGAGGCTACAGCTTCCCCCCTTGAGGACAACTAGGGGCAGTTCCGCAGAATGTCTCTTAAAATTGACCCGAAATTTCCCGACCCCCAACACCGGAATGCTGTTTCCCTGTACGTCCCGTAGCGTGGACCTCAACGCTTTAAGCTTGGGCCGCACGTGGGGGTCGATTTTCAGGAACTCTTTCTGGGGAATTATGGAATAGGAGGACCCCGAGTCAATTTCCATCTTAATAGGGGCCCCTTGTACTAATACCTCAACGAAGTAATGGGACTGTCCCGCGGACACGCTGAACACTGGGGCGTCGTCCTCGCTGCCGTCCGAGACACGGCCCACGCCGTCCTGCTTCCTCGTGGTCTGGGCGCCATCTTTGGGCCTCGCTGGACGGTCCGGTCTGGCCGCGCGGTCTTGTGACTGCCTCCGGCCCTCTTTCCGCTTTCTGCATGCCTTGGCGATGTGCCCCCGACGGCCGCAGGTGTAACACTCGGCCTTCCTGAACGGGCATCTCGCGCGCTCGTGGGCCGCTCCGCAACCCTCGCAGCGTCGACCACCCTTCCGGACCTTCTGGACCTCCTCGCCGTCGCTGCCTTCCGTAGACGACTTTGAGGCCCGTCGAGTCGCGTGCACCGACTGTCCGGTCTTCCCGTGCACCGAATTTTCCGCCTTGCCGGCTCTAGGACGCCACTCACGCCACTGGTGCATCTCGTCCACTCCAGCATTCGTGGACTCTGCGGCTTCCGCGGCCTCTATGACCTCTGCCAGCGTGGGTGGCGGCTCCTTATTCATCAAGCTGCGCTGTACCTCCTTGTCTTTCAGGCCACACAACACGCCGTCCCTGAGGACCATCTCCAGGATATCGCCCCATTTACAGGGGGCGGCGGCTATCCTCATGGCGGCCACGAATGCCTCAACCGACTCATCCGGCGCTTGGACTCGCCTCCAAAACGCGCTCCGAGCGGGAAACATTGCCCTCGAGGGGCAGAACCGCTCTCGCAGCAGTTTCATGATGTCGCTCGCCTTAAAGTCGCTCACCTTCTTCGGAGCGATTATGCCCACCAGCGTCCGCTTGGTCTCCATCCCGAGCATTCTGGTGAGGATGGCCCTCTTCCTCTCCTCGTCTTCTCCTTTGACTCTGAGTTCCACCAGGGCCGCCTGGAAATCCATCTCAAGCAGCTCCCAGTCTTGCGGTTTGGTGATGTTGAAACCGCTCTGTGCCCTGGCTGTTCCGTGGGGATCCATTATCCCACCTTCGTCGCCAATTTGGTGTATGCAAACCAAGACACAGGACACAGCCTCGGGCTGGGTTAACTCAGGTTTATTGCATCGTGGACAGAGGGAACATGAGGTAATGGCGGATCGATAGCTCTTTATATACAGCAGTAATACATTTGAACGTGGTGCCATGGTAGCCCATTGGCTACTGTCTGCGTGACGTCATTGCAGGTCACGCCCTTCTTGTCCAGGTGTAGGTGGTGGCGGGAAAACTTCCCGCGCTGTTGCCTTTGATGAGTTCGGACCAAGAGAGCTTGGACGCTCGCTGCTGCCAGCTGGTGGTCATTAGCTCGCGTCCTATTACAGGGTTTATATGATACAGCTGAAGGTTACATTGTTGCTATAGGCAAGGTTACATTGGCTCAGATACATTGTAATCCATGTGTACAATAAAACCATCAGAACACAACACCACCTGCACCCCAAACTTGGCCCGCCAGCCAGGTCTTTAGTTCCTTCCTAAAGGGCAACAACTCCGTCTGGAGACGCAGTTCCACAGGCAGGAGGTTCCAAAGGGCCGGTGCGGACACAGAGAAGGCCCTCCTCCTTGTGCCAGAGAGGCGAGACCCCCTAGCCGATGGCACTATTAGAGAGCCCCTCCGGTCCGCTCTGGTTGGACGGACAGATGTCCTTAGGGAGATGCGGTCTCTAAGGTAACCTGGCCCACTACCATATAGGGCTTTAAAGGTCAAAACCAGCACCTTGAATTGCACCCAGAGGCAAACGGGTAACCAGTGCAACTCCCGCAGCAGTGGTGAGGCATGGGCATAACATCCACACCCCATCACCACCCGGGCCGCGGCATTCTGGACCAGCTTCAGCCTCCGAATGGTCATCAAGGGCAGCCCCATGTAGAGTGCATTACAATAATCTAGTCTGGAGGTCACCAGAGCGTGAGTGACCATGAGCAAAGAGTCCTGGTCCAGGAGCAGGCGCAACTGGCGAATCACCCGAAGTTAGGCGAAGGCCCTCCTGGCCACAGCCGCCACCTGTTCTTCTAGCAGCAGCCACGAATCCAGGAGGACCCCCAAGTTGCGCACCGGGTCGGTCTGGGGCAAAATAGCCCCATCCAAAACCAAAGATGGTAGCTCCCGGGATAACGCAGGACCCCTTATCCATAGCCACTCAATCTTGCTAGGATTCAGCTGTAACCCATTTGCCCCCATCCAGACCCCAACAGCCTCCAGGCAGCTGGAAAGGACTTTGACTGCATCACTGGGGTCCCCACGGGCCGAGATGTACAACTGTGTATCATCCGCGTACTGGTGGTACCACACCCCGTGGGAACGGATGATCTCACCCAGCGGCTTCATGTAGATGTTAAATAGGAGAGGAGAGAGTATGGTTGTCTTTTACATAATTTCAAAAGGATATAAAGTGTTCAAACAAGATGCCTTCACACAAACGTCAGCTGAGGAATTGCAACCTAAACTCACTCTGGGGTCATCTCAGGTGACCTGCAAACCTTGACTATCTATGCCTCTAATGGGGCTTGCAAGGGAATTTAGGAGAAAATCGGGAGCATCTGTGTTAAAAGATCACCCATGCCATTCTGTTGTCAGTATTGCATGCCATTGTTTCAGAAGGCAGGAAGAGGAATAGTTTCCCTTCTGCTGCTGGGGAGAAGGCAGGTTATCATCTGCATACATGTGCTCAGCATGGCTGAGCCTTAATGTACTGGACCTCATGGTGGCTGCATTTGTTGTTCAGTCACACAGTCGAGTCTGACCACCACATGCCAGGCTCCTCTGTCCTCCGCCATCCTCCATAGCCTGCCCAGATCTACGCCCACTGTATCAACAATGCCATCTGACCGTCTCATCCTCTGTCGCTGCCTTCCCCTCTTGCCTTCGATCTTTCCCAGCATCAGGGCCTTCTCCAGTGAGTCCTCTCTTCTCCTTTGGTGGCCAAAGTCCATGAGCTTCTGCTTCGGTATTTGCCTTGATCTCCTTGCAGTCCAGGGGACTCTCAAGAGTCTTCCCCAGCACCACAGTTCAAAGGTGTTTATTCTTCTGTGCTCAGCCTTCTTTATGGTCCAGCTGTCACAGCCATACATTACTATTTGGGGACCATCACCCTTCCTTGTGGACATTGGCACCCAAGGCCTTTAGTCCTCAGAGTGGTCAGGTTAGTTAACCACTGTCTGATGTTTGGCATTGAGTCACTGGCAGTATGGTCTACTCCAGTGATGGCGAACCTTGGCACTCCAGCTGTTCTTGAACTTCAATTCTCAGAAGCCCTGATCAGCAGGAGTGCTGACTTGGGCTTCTGGTAACTAAAGTCCAAGAACAGCTGGAGTGCCAGGGTTCACCTTCACAGGCACTGTATGCCCATAATGGTGAACCTTGGCACTCCAGGTGTTCTTGGACTTCATTTCCCAGAAGCCCAACTCTGCACTCCTGCTGAACAGGGCTTCTGGGATTTGGAGTTCAAGAATAGCTGGCATGCCAAGGTTCACCATCACTGGTCTACTCTACTCTATTACTGTTATGTACTGAATAGAATGTGACAAGTACTCTATAACGGATTGTATCCGGTAATTGTATCCATTGTAGCTAATCAGATACATTGTAGCAAGCTGTTAAGAATGCTGCTGCCGGTGGCAGTAGCAGCATCCAGCTCACGATACAGATTCCCCCGAATACCTGAAGGGCGGGAAACCTTCCCGCCGCACCGCACCTGGAGAAGATGGGCGTGACGATCTATGACGTCACGCGGACAGTAGCCAATGAACTATCACACGGGTTATTCAAAATGTACAGTGTGCTATGAATAGAGCTGTTTGGTCCACCATTGCCTCATGTTCACTCTGACTACCATGCAATAAAGTTGTGTTTTAGCCCTTACTGCGGCTCCTTCTTTGTCTTCCATGCAAGACACCAAAATTACCATAGCAAGATAACCTGGCCAGAGAATCCCAGAACCTTTGGGCCAGGTTTATCTGCACAACCCTCATGGCACTGAAAGCATGCAATTGTAGTGCATCCCAGACATCACATCACAGGTAGAGAAACGTTTTCCAAGGTCCCAGCCCTCAGCATTGACATCAGCAATATGAAGGCTGTTTCCTTGGGCTGCCCACAGAGTGGAAGCAGCCTGTACCAGGCCGTATCTATTTCCTGAAGGACATCCTGTCAGGGATCACAACAAATAATAAAAGATGGCAAGCAATACTGAACCTTTTATTTGTTTTCTCACTCATAAAATAAACTAGGGGAAAGTCCATAACAAAGACAGTTAAACGTGTTTTACAACAAGCGTCTTTGACAGCAAGGACTAGCAAAGGAACACGGTGTACCCAAGCAGACCTTGCGGTGCACAACTGAAAAATTAGGCTCAGAACACCAATAACTCCATGTTCAGCTCTAGAATCACATGGGATCATTATTGCTACAATACAAGCATGAGAATAAGGTAGCTGGATTGGACTGTTCAGTCCACTATGATGTTTTCTTTATAGTGGCCAACCAGATAATAGTCTTCCCCAGCTTTTAAACATTTCCTTAGAACAGAACCAATAAATCTGTTAAGGCAGCAAAGATGGAAAATTACTGGAATCTGCTGCCCAATTCCCTTCTCTCAGGTAGTACCATTGTTGACGCATTGGGCACAAAGCTGGGCGGGTTGAGGAGGATGGTGGAGGATATGGGGTGCTTGGCATGCGGTGGTCCATGGAGTCGTGAAGGGTCAGAATCGACTGTGCGACTGAACAACAACAACCACCCCAAAGGGGCCACAATGGCTTAGTGGCTAAGACACTGAGCTTCACAATTGGAAGGTTGGCAGGTCAGCAGGCCGAGACCTGAGTGCTGCATGACGGAGTGAGCTCCTCTCTGTGTCCCAGATTCTGCTTGGTAAGTGACCCCTCTCCTGCCAACCAAACAGTTCAAAAGCAAAACAATTGCAAGTAGATAAACAGGTACTGCTTGGGCTGGAAAGGTAACAGTGTTCCATGCACTTTGGTGTCGAGTCATGCCTGCCAAATGACCATAGAAACATCTGCAGATGCAGACAGCGCTGGCTCTTTGCCTATAAATGGAAATGAGCACCGAACTCTAGAGTCAGATACGACTGGCTTTCAAGGGCAACCTTTACCTAAGGGGCTCTTGTGGTTAAACTGCTGTACTGCAGTCAAAACTTTTGCTCACAATCTGAGTTTGATCCTGATGGGGCTCAAGACTGACTCAGCTTTCCGTCCTCCCTGATATCAGTAAAATGAGTCCCCAGTGTGTTGGGGACAAAATGCTAATGACCTTGTGAACCGCCTAGAGAGCGCACTAAGCACCATGGGGCAGTATGTAAGTGTAATTGTTAATGCCATTGCTATTTCATGTTGACTATAAACTCACAGATCATGGAGAAGTTAGGTTTGTACTACAAGTCCCAAAATCCCTGAGCTAACATTGGTGAGGATTCTGGGAGATGTGATCTAGAAAAGGAGTTTTTCCCCAAGCTCTGCTCAGAAACAGGAAATCTAGGGGGGGGAAGGGTTCTTCTTGGTTTCCAGTTGAGTCACACAAACCCTAGGCAAGGGGTGCCCAAGTACGGCCCATGGGCCAGATCCAGCCCTTGATGCCAATTCATCTGGCCAATGCACACCACCCTCGTCACTCCTGGAAGCGGAAATAAAACGTGCCCATATGGGTGTGTTTACTTCTGCCTCCAGGAGCAACAAGGCTGGCGCAGGCTGGGTGAACTGGCATTGGGGGCTGGATCTGGCCCACAGGCCATGCTTTAAGGAGAGAAAATGGCAGCCTGAAATCTATCTCATCCTGTTGCAAAACAGATTGACCTGCACTTCTGTTGCAGAGACACAAAACCCCACAAAGGGCATGGGGTGTGTGGGGGAGAGATTTCCGGGCTGTCTTCCTTCACAGTCCCAGCTGCAGTACATGAAGAGAAGTCAGACGCAAACGGAAACGTCTTTTGTGTTTCCTTTCTTCCCATCTCCATCTCAGGAATGTAATTCTGGATCAGCAACTACGCACACACGGACCACGGACCATCCTGCTTAGGGGGGCGCGTGCTGGACACCCGCCACGTTTTGTCCGGAGGCCAAGGGCTTTGACCCAGGTGCATCTTCAAAGCAGCTTTTAAAAAATAATAATTAGAGTTTTACAAGAATACAAAGTAAAACAAAGAAAAAACACTCGGTTACAAAATTAATTGAAGGATAACAAAAAAGACAATAAAAAATTATAAAATCACATAATACATAAAAGAAAACAACTTAGAATATTGTTATATTTTCATTTGTTGAACTCAAGTTTATATTAAAGAATCCTAATTGTAATTAGTTTTCCCTTTTTCATGAAAAATAATCTAGACTTATAACAATATATCTAAAATATTTGGATTATTCAGTTTCAATGACAATACATAAAATCAAAAATTAAATACACCCTGTGATATATACAATGCCTTAGCGGATGTGGCGTTTCCCACCCTTCTTACAATTAATCCAGAAGCTCATTTGGTCCGGGACTGGACTGCTACTGCCTCCTTTCCTCAATGCATAATCCACAACATAGCTGTCAAGTATCCCTTATTGGCCGGAAAAAAACCCTTATTTTACCCTTTCCCGCCGTCATCCCTTATTAATTAGACTGCAATGCCCTATCGCCACCATTGGAGGGCAGCACAGGATAAGCATAGCTGTCAAGTATCCCGTATTTGCCGGGAAATTTCCCTTATTTCCAAATCCAAAACTTGACAGGTATGATCCACAAACGGTTTCCAAATCTTCCAAAATCTGTTCTCCTCAATTAAACCTTTCTTTTCATTCAATTCCCATGTCAATTTGACGTTCAGAGCCAATTGCCACATTTCCTTAAACCACTCCTCCAATTTAATATTCCCATCGTTTTCCCACTTCCTTGCAATACATTGTCTTCCTGTCATCAACATAATTGAAACTAACTCTTTTTTTATCTTTATCTAAATTAATGTCCTCAAGATTTATCAACATGATGGTACCTGGTCCCAGCTTTATTCTCACACCCAATCCCCCCCCCCAAACTCCCTAATTGCTTTGCAATACCACCACATATGTAAATAAGTTCCTACCATTTTCTTACATGTTGCAATCTGCCTACCGCAGCGGTGTAAAAGTAACACATAAACTAATGTCAGAGTGAGACGGCCCTCTCCTTTATTTTACAGCTAGTATCTTAACCTATAAACCAAGTGTTAACCGTTGGAACTTGCTATAGGTTGCTATGCCTCGCCCTAGTTGCCTGCACTCACCCTTCGTGCACATGGCCGATCTGGGTCCGCAGGTCAACAAAGGATTGAAAAAACAGGCAGTGGGGCAACAGCCCCACAAATGCAAAAAAAGGGAAACAACTTCATTTCCCAACATTCCTTGCGCCGTGCCATGTCAGAGCCAATCAGGCTGAGAGGCTCTCACACGGCGCGGCGCAAGGAACGTTCGGAAACGCGCCACAGCCAATCAAAAGAAAACCGTTTAAAAAAACGCAGCACAAACACAAAGCACAAACCCATAACTACAAGCCCCAGCGTCCTGCGCGCTGAACGCTGAGGAAGCCGGCGCCCAAAAATTTAAAAAAAACACCGGGAGAGCAAGTCCGCCAAGCCGCGGGAACGAAAGCCCCCCTCCCCAACGGCGCCTGACGCTCCTAATCGGAGTTTCCCCTTTAATATCACTGGGTGGGGGGGTGTTGTGCTCCCCCTCTCTACTGGCTCCCCTGGGGTTGAGAGGGTTGGGGGGGACCAAAGGAGGCTGTCTCCCCAACCCTCCTGACCCCAGGAGACCTGGCAGAGAGGGGATTCCCCTCCACAAACACACACACGCCCCATATTAAAGAGAAGAAACCAAGCGGTTACTTCTCTTTAAAAATGGAGTTGGGGGGGAATCCCCCTCTCCGATGGCTCTCCTGGGTCCGGAAGGGTTGGGGAGACAGGCCCCTTTTCTCCACCCAACCCTCCCAAACCCAAGGAAGCCAGCGGAGAGGAGGATCACACCCCCCCCCCCACTGATATTAAAGGGGAAACCACAATTGAGATTTCCCTTTTAATATCAGAGAGTGGCCTGGATTCGATCCCCTCTCCTGGGTCCCATGAGTCTGGAAGGTTTGGGGGGACAAAAGGGTTCTGACCCCCCAAGCCTTCCAGAGCCAGGGGAGACGGCAGAGAGGGGATCCCCCCCATAGGACACCAAAAAACACAAAAACAAACAATCAAAAACATTCAAAAATACACAAAAACAAACAAAAATAACACCAAAAAACAATACAAAGTAAACAACAACAAACATTTCCAAACACACCCAGCACCCAGCCAAACACCACAAAATCCAACCACCACCACTACCCCAAATAAAGAAAAACAGCCAACTCACCACCACACGACCTCACACCACAACGACTGGGAAAGAAATGAATAAAGAAAGAGACTACTTACTGGAAGAAGCTCCACCCAGAGGCCACGAGAGAAAAAACAGTCAAAATACAAGATAACCCCTACCAGCACCACTTGCTGCCCACAATAGTAAAAAAAAAACACACACACACACACAACAGCCCCACACAAAAGGCCCCAAGAGTAAAAACAAGTAAAAACAAATAACACAAAAATCACAATTTTACACAAATCAAAAACAGATGTCAATAAAATAAAATAAAAACTATTCAAAAATCCTGTGCTGAATTTTTACTCAAATAAAAAACAAAAACATCAATACACAGTTTAAAAACATTTATTGTGAAAAACATGTACTTTCAAATTTTTTAAATTATTACCTATGGTACAACAATTTACAAAAATACATACTAAACAATATTGGGTTAAATAATTTTTTTTGAAAAAGTATATCATCCTTTATTCTTTTTTTCATCCACAAAACCAAAACACCAAACAAAACTCATCACAGTTTATAACAGGCCATCAAAAAAATTTGTATAAATAAAAAATTTCAATTATAGACTAACCTCTTCTTTACAAACATTAACAACAACAACAAAAACTTTCCAACACCATTTAAAACAGCCCGGCAACGCCGGGCAACCTCTGCTAGTTTATCATAAAACCTGGCCATACCTTGAATAAGCAATCCTAGTGTCTAACAAAAGAACTAACTACAGTTACATGACGAATCTGTCATATTTCACTGACGTACTTCAGATAAGAATTCCTGGCGTCAGATGGCCAGGGAGTTTGAACCAAAAGAGATACATATGTTTAGGGTAAGGAGTTCTGGGGAGGAAGATTAGTGAGGCCCATACCTGTCAAGTTTTGGATTTGGAAATAAGGGAAATTTCCCGGCAAATACGGGATACTTGAAAGCTATGCTTATCCTCTGCTGCCCTTCAATGGTGGCAATAGGGCAACACACTCTAATTAATAAGGGATGACGGCAGGAAAGAGGGTAAAATAAGGGGGTTTCCCGGCCAATAAGGGATACTTGACAGCTATGCTTATCATGTGCTGCCCTCCAATGGTGGTAATAGGGCATTGCAGTCTAATTAATAAGGGATGGCGGCGGGAAAGAGGGTAAAATAAGGGGTTTTCCCGGCCAATAAAGGATACTTGACAGCTATGCTTATCCTGTGCTGCCCTCCAATGGCGGCAATAGGGCATTGCAGTCTAATTAATAAGGGATGACGGCAGGAAAGAGGGTAAAATAAGGGGTTTTCCTGGCCAATAAGGGATACTTGACAGCTATGGTGAGGCCCCATATCAATGTCCGGAATTCTTCCACACAATGGTCAAAGGACCATTGTACCATTGTACTAAATCGCAAGTTCAGCTTTCCTTGGAGAAAGAATTGTTGCGGACTCCTAGTGTGCCAGGAGTTCCAGTAATGCCAGATGGCATCACTTCCCCCACCTTTCGGAACTTGCTAATGCTAAATAACAATGATTATAAATTTAAGGCGATCATGGGGTCAAACTAATATATCATTACTACACAAACTAATATATCATTACTGCACTTACATCTCCAACATAAATTATTTTTGGTTTTATCAATTTGATTCAATCTCACTGGCGTCAGTTACCACCTCCACAACACTTTACAGTTGTGTTCCTTGACTCTAACAGAAATTGTCTTCATAATCCTTCTATTCCGAAGCAGCTTTTAAGGCCAGATGATACCCTCTCACTACCTCCGCAGAGGAGAGCACAATCTTTTACAGTTTGAGCCCACCCTGCCGCCTTCCCTCATGCTGACACAATGGAACAAAAGAGGTTTTTTTAAAAAAAGAGAGCACAGTTTACTCCTACTGCCTTTTAGTTTGACCCCATGATCGCCTTAAATTAAGCACTTTATGAAAGAAAGGAGCTTCGGTGTGGAAGGACACATGATCCACGGACTTGGTACCAAGTGGTTTCAACCTCAAAGCGTGGACTTTGCAAGCTACTAGTCCTCAGCCTCAGTATCTCAACATTCTTATCTTTGTTCATGTCGTATACACCACCATGTAATTATTTTTTTAAAAATCAAATATCTTTCACCCCATAGCGAGCAACACAGCCACAGCTGTATGTTTGTGAGAGCTCAAAAGGGTGACTAATGTCAGGATGTTTTAGAGGCCAACAGTTCCTAGGGGAGCCCATGGGTCATAGCCAACTGGTCAGCGCATAACAGCAACAACTAACTGTGGCTGCCGTCCATAAGGAGCATTTCAAGTATCCTCTTCCAGACAGTACAGGCTGCGGACAGGAATCCACCGCAAAACAGATGCCCACTTGTTGGTTTCTACAACAGCATCTCCAGCAACTTGATACTCAGCCCATTTTTCTTCAGTTGAGAAACTGCCATAATTAGCAATAGCAATTATCCCCTTATATACTGTCCCAGAGTGCTCAAGGTAATTAGCATTTTTGGCTCCCAACGAGCTGGGTACTATGTCAGCCTGGAGCACATCCGGATCGAACTCACAATGTGAGCGGTTTTGACCGCAGAACTTGCAGCTTAACTACTGCACCAGGAGCTGCAGTGTCTTGACTCTATAATTGTCTTGACTCCTTCCCCGCCGGGTCTTGCGCCACCTCTAAGCACACCTTGAAATGGCCGTGTGGGTTTTCTAGCAAGCAAGATAGAGCCCTGGTGACACAGTGGTTAAACTGCTGTACAGCAGTCAGAAGGTTGTGAGTTCGATCTAGATGTGACGCAAAGTTGACTCAACCTTCCATCCTTTTGAGGTTGGTAAAATAAAGACCCAGCGTGTTGCAGGCAACATGTGAATGACATTGTGAACCACCCAGCTAGTGCACTAAGCACTAAGGGTCGAGACTTCAGTGTCCTGTAGTTGCTATTGCTATTTCAAAGCAGGGCACGTATGTATGTTGGGGTTACAGCAGGTGGAGGGGTGTGAAAACCTAAGAGATTGTTTCCCCTCTTTTTTGTGCCTTGTCGTTGGGTATGGTTTACTGAAGCAGCATTTGGACAAAAGGAACTGTTTCATGTCTTTCCTTCACTTTGTACAGTTTTTTAAAAAATAAATAAATGCCTTTGTTTTTCTTCCCTTCTGTTTCCTGTCTTAACTCAGTCAAAAGCTTCCCTGTAAGTTCAGGAGAAGAGCTAGGCAGAAGTGAACCATAGGTGTCAAATCATATAGAATCCGCACATTTATTAGTCTTCAAAATACAGTACTGTAGATATTTGCCAGATTATTCTTAAAGTGCTACAACTCTTTTTTGCTTTGTTTTGTTTCTGTTACACTGCTGAATTGCCACTAATCGATGAGTTGTGGGTTGCATTAATTTAGCACCAATTCATCATCGTGTCACATGATTTCGTCATAAAGCTGCCTCACCACATGATTCAGAATATATGGGTCAATAAGTTATACAGTAGGAAAAGAGGAAGACCAAATATGAGATGGATTGACTCTGTGAAGGAAGCCATGGCCTTGATTTTATAGGAGCTGAACAGAGCTGTTAGAGCTGTTGAAGACAGGACATTTTGGAGGTCATCGTGGCTTGGAGGCAACTTGTTAATTGGGTGATGCCAATTGACAATAAAAGCCATTTTTGCATGGATTTTGGGTTGTTTCTCAACTAACATGGGAATTTCTGCACTCTCAGAGCCCTGTCTTTCATATGCTAAACATAAGCTGGGCATCAGAGCTCGGGCATGGTGAGCTTAGTATCCCGGGTTCAGCATTGTAGCCAAGGTCAGCATTGAAGCTGAGGTGAGCATTAGAGCTGAGGTATATGGCTTTGCCCAGTCATAAATACATTGGCCACAAATCTCTCTAGAAGCACCACAACACCTGTGTGCTTTCCACAGCCAAGCCTTAAAGCACCAGAGACATAATATGCCTTGCAACCCAGTTGGGGTACTAGGCAAATACTTACATCCCCAACAAATATTACTAGGTACCAGGTACATTATCAGGTGATACTTCACTGATTCTTAGGTCCTGGGCTAGGACCCAAGCAGTGGGGCTCGAAAACTCCAGTTCGAACATCTGGTGGACTGTGTATACCTTAATAATAATAATAATAATAATAATAATAATAATAATAATAATAATAATAATAATAATAATAATAATAATAATAATAATAATAAGAAGAAGAAGAAGAAGAAGAAGAAGAAGAAGAAGAAGAAGAAGAAGGAGAAGAAGAAGAAGAAGAAGAAGTTAGAAATTATTGTGGAGCCAGCACTGTCTGCATTTGCAGACATTTCCATGGACATGTGGCAGGCATGTCTCAACGCCGGAGTGCACGGAACGCTGTTTACCTTCCCACTAAAGTGGTCCCTATTTATCTACTTGCAATTTCTTGCTTTCGTACTGCTAAATTGGCAGGAGCTGGGACGCGAGTTCACTCCATGGTGCGGCACTCAGGTCTTGAACCTCTGACCTGCTGACCTTCCAGTCATCAAGTTCAGCATCTTAACCACTAAGCCACTGCAGTGCCATGGGTCAAGAGACCCATTTTAATGCGAACTTCATGTTGACCCGCAGAAGTTAGAAACAACCAAGAGCCGTGTTTGTTTTCGTTCTCAGCACAAAACACATCCCTTGTGGCGCACGAAGCTCCGTGGCTAGACAGCATCCGCATCATTGGAAACATCAAATTTAGAAATACAATAATTGAAACCCTCCCCTGTTTCGTTAGGTCCTAGTTTCCTCCTCAAACAATCGACCTATTATTCAGTGGCCTTCTCTGAACAGGCATGCTGGGCTTATAGACTTATGAGCAAGTCATAATTGGTCCCTTATGCTCTCTTTCCACCCAAAACGAAGCCATCTTCCTGCCCGCCCCCACAGAGTCAGGCAGGACATTTATAAGATCCATTCGCTGTGAAATTTGAAATAAAAGATCCAATATCTACTCTTGAACGGTGGGCCTTCTCTTGCAAATCTTCTAGTTCCTTTCCAGGAACTTGTGAAGAACCAAGCTGACCTGAGAAACGACTGGGAAGAAATGTCTACCTTCGTGAACCTGGATTTTGTGTTCCTGATGTTGTTCCTCCTCCTTGCTGCAGTTGTCTGTAAGTAGGAAAAATCCATAAACACAACACTTATGACTATTTGTGCATTTCATTTCTTCTATCTCCTTTACTGTAACTTTGCAATGACTGCTTCTGTTCCTTCTTGCCCAACAGTGACTAGTTCCACACAATGATGTTTTGTGTAGCAAGTTATTTTCAAACCTGCCCTAAGGGCCACATTCAATTTTATCTTGGTGGCAACCTGGTGAAATGACAGTGGTTGTTAAGTACCATCAAGTCATCTATGATTTAAGGTGACTCTATGAATAAGTGTCCTCCAACGTGTCCTGCCTTTAACAGCCCTCCTTAGCTGCTATAAACTTAAAGCTGTGGTTTCCTTTAGCAAGTCAATCCATCTCATATTTGGTCTTCCTCTTTTCCTGCTGCCTTCCACTTTCCCCAACATTATTGTCTTTCCCAGAGAGCCTTCTTATGATGCACCCAAAGTAGGACAGCCTCAGTTTCACGATTTTTGCCTCCAGAGAAGTTCAGGCTTGAGTTCCAGTCTCCATTTGGATTCTCCTCCTCCCCTTCTTTTACCCCTTCGGGTGTCAAGGGGTCCATTTGGATTAATAGCTTTAAGGGGTTTATCTGAGATAAGGTGATTATCAGTTAGTCTTCACAGCATACCTGTCAAGTTTTGGATTTGGAAATAAGGGAAATTTCCCGGCAAATACGGGATACTTGACAGTTATGCTTATCCTTTGCTGCCCTCCAATGGCGGCAATAGGGCATCACAGTCTAATTAATATGAGATGACGGTGGGAAAGAGGGTAAAATAAGGGGTTTTCCTGGCCAATACGGAATACTTGACAGTTATGCTTCACAGTCAGAAATTATTCAGCGTTTTTGTTTTGTTTATTCTCTGGTATACTTGAAACACAGACTAACTCGGCTACTATTCCCCCCCCCAAAAAAAAAAGCTAAGAAAGCGGCTTCCTTTTGGCAGTCTAGGGTTTGATCTGGACACAAAAGAAGAAAACTGCAATACTGTAGTAGGAATTTACTATGGGAATTTGGCTCTCAATTAGGTTCTGCTCATGATAAAGTACAACAGAACACATATGTTTAAACGGCAATGTCTGTTTGTGTTTCCACAGGCCTTGGCAACTGTGACGGAGGATGGGGTTGCGGAAACTATAGAGGGTTCTGCCGTGAAGAGTGTTTTCCCCAGGAGAAAAGCCTAGGTCCCGAGGACTGCCCCGCAGGCTTGATGTACGTCATCTGATATTTGTTTTCTCTCTGCTTTCCCTGCCTTGTCTGTTAATGTGAAGCCACTGTGAGAAAGAGGCTCAGCGTATGAAAGCACCCTCCCCGCTTGCGCATCTGTCCCTGCTTTACTTGTCAATACATCAGGATGGCATCCCTTGGCTAAAGAAATGGAGGTTTGATTTCGTGAGAATAATTTCGTGTCAGAGATTAATCTGGGTTGAAAGGATTTTTAGGGGACGCCCGAATGAGGCTCTTTTCATGTCCCCAAGTGCAGCTCTTGGGTACCAAAACCCAACCTTCCAGTCTCCAAGCCAGCGTCTTAACCACTAAGCCACCGGAGGAGCTGTGACTGGCTTTTGGGCAAAGACAACATATGTTCACCATTTAATGATAAATGTAGTAAAGGTTAAGGTCGCCCTTGCTTGAAAGCCAGTCGTATCCAACTCTAGGGTTCTGTTTATAGCCATAGAGCCAGCATTGTCTGCGTCTGCAGATGTTCCCGTGTACATGTGGCAGGCATGACTAGACACCGGAGTGTATGGAATGCTGTTTACCATCCCACCAAAGTGGCCCCTATTTATCTACTTGCTTTCGAAATGCTAGGCTGGCAGGAGCTCGGACAGAGACAGGAGCTCACTCCATCACACAGCACTCAGCTCTTGAACTCCTGACCATCCAGTAATCAAGTTCAGTGTCTTAACCACTAGGCCAGTGCAGTCCCCATGTAAACATACATGATCTGTAATATAAAGCTGACATTATTTATAAGACTACAATTCCATCCCCCTCTGCTACTAATTCTCACCTATGTGCCTCCTTTCCTTGCCTGATTGTGTAAGTTGTGATAGTTTAAATGAAGCCCTGGTTTTGTTGTTGTTGCTCCCGCCTGGGGAATTCTGGAATTGTAGTCCTAGTCCGATCCCAGACTGGTCCCACTCTAATCAGGTTATCCTATGGCAGTGATGGCAAACCTTTTAGAGACTGAGTGCCCAAACTGTAACCCAAAACCCACTTATTTATCACAAAGTGCCAACACAGCAACAGGGGAGGAAGGAAATGCTCCCATTGGGCTGTTGGGCTGAGTGAACTCTGTGCTGGGGGGGAGGAAATGCTCCTATTGGGCTGCAACGCAGAGGGGCGGGGCGAACTCTGTGCTGGGGGAGGGAGGAAGCACTCCCATTGGGCTGCTAGGCAGAGGGGTGGGGCGAACTCTGTGCTGGGGGAGGGAGGAAGCATTCCCATTAGGCTGCTGGGCAGAGGGGGTGAGGTGAACTTTGTGCTGGACTCACTGCACGGGTGCCCACAGAGAGCACTGCGAGTGCCACCTCTGGCATGCAAGCCATAAGTTCGCCACCACTGTCCTATGGTAATAGAGTAGTAGACTCTAATGCCAGCAACTTACAGTTCTGGTCGCCATACCTCCAGAAGGATATTATGGAGCTGGAGAAAGTGCAGAGGAGGGCAACCAGAAGGATGATGAAGGGACTGGAACACCTTCCTTACCATCGGAGGCTGCAACGGTTGGGCCTCTTCACTCTTGAACGATGGCGTCTACGAGGTGACCTGATTGAAGTTTATAAAGTCATGCACTGTGTGGACAAAGTAGATAATGAAAAACCTTTTTCCCTAACCCACAACACTAGAACTAGGGGACACTCCATGAAACCTTTGGGTACTAGTTCTCAAACAAATAAGAGAAAGTACTTTTTCACCCAGAGGATCCCTGGTCTATGGAACTCCCTGCCAGAAGAAGTGGTGACAGCTGTCAGTCTTGACAGCTTTAAGAAAGGATTAGACAAGTTCATGGAGGACAAGGGTATCAATGGCTATAATTATGGCTACCTAAGGGCAACCTCCGGGTTGGAGAGATAGGCAGGATATCTCTCAATGCCATTTCCAGGGAATCCTAAGCAGGTGAAGGCATCTGCTTGGGAAGAATACCCTAAAGCAAATGGTGAGCCACTGTGTGAGACAGAAGGCTGGACTGCATGGGCTCATATGGCCTGTTCCAGCAAGGCTGTTCTTATGTTCTTATGTAATGCCAATTGTCAGTCAGCAGTTAACTAAACTGACCACCCTGAGGACTAACATCCTTGGGCAGCAGAGTCCACAGGGAAGAGTGAGGGTCCCCAAGTGGATTAAATCCCACTTGAATCCCTCTTGATGGAGGGCAGCAGCTTCCTCAATACTGGCCTGGGGCTGAGGAGGACTTTGCGTTGGGCTCATCATGAGAAAGTGACTTGTGGAACTGGATTAGAGTTGCCATAAATAATTCTCTCTCACAAAACCGGGACAGAAGTACAAAACAGCCTTTTTAAAAACAAACATAATATAATGATAGCTATTTTTCCAACCTTGAATCCGGGATAATCCTTTTTTTTTCCGGGACATATGGCAACCCTAAACTGGACCAGTGGTACTATGGGTGTCATGCTGCGATGCGGAAGGCAAATAAAAGGCCACTGCATTATATTCTCAAGACAATTTTCATGGCTGATTGCCACGAGGATAGCCAATATTTGGAATCAGACACGGCACAAGAAGAATAAAGAGATACCCAAAGTCACAAATCTACATCTTTCTAGAAATCAAAGTGGAGCAAAAAAAAAGGCCACTTTGGGAGCAAGAAGCACCAAATGGACCCATGCAGTAAGTAAATTTAAATTGAATTTGCTTGCTTTTTAAGCTGAGCAAATCCCACAGTATTTGATGGTGTAATCAGCCACTACCTCTGCATCTGTACATCTGTGTTAGCATAATACGAACTTTCTATCCAGCGTGGTGTCCTCTTTTGCCCTGAGACTTATGCCACAAATGCTGGGGAGTCTTCTTCCACCCTGAGAAACCTTTGAGAAATAGATTAAGGAAACAGATGGGCACTTTATAATTGCTCTGCTGTTTTCCCAGGGCTTTGTAATGATTTGGGTTTTCTCCTTTCTAGGTGCTGCACATCGGGAAGGATGGCTTAGCCATCTCAGTCACTTAGCTGCGAACAGAATCTCTGGATTCAGCAAATCTTTTCCCCAAAGAAAGATGAAAAACCACTGCAGAAAGACCGACCACTGGTGTTAATCATTACAGCAACCTGCTTGCAGATAATAAAAAGTATTTTCCTCTGGTCATGCCTTCAATGAACCGAAGCCATTTATCTGAGTGTATCTATATTACATAGTGGTAGAAATCTGATATTAAGCTGATCGATGTGGCAATCCCAGGTGATGGCCAGGTGGAAGAAAAAGAGATTGAAAAGCTCATGAGATATCAGAAATATGTTGATAATGGGAGTATGTTGATAATTTTGTATAGTTGTATTTTGCTTAGGTTTTGTTGAGTTGATAAGTGTTTTTCCCCCAATCTCGTTGTTCTGTGCAGGACAATGACAATAAAGATTTATCTATCTATCTAGAATTTGAGAAATGAAGTACAGCATCTCTGGAAAGAGAAAGCAACAGTGCTACCAGTAGTGATAGGAGCAATCCTTAAGGTAAAGGTTTCCCTTGCTCGAAAGCCAGTCGTATCCGACTCTAGGGTGCAGTGCTCATCTCTGTTTCTAAGCCGAAGAGCCAGCGCTGTCTGCTTCTGCAGACGTTTCTGTGGTCATGTGGCAGGCATGACTAGACACCGGAGCGCATGGAACACTGTTATCTTCCCACCAAAGTGGTCCCTATTTATCTACTTGCAATTTCTTGCTTTCGAACTGCTAGGTTGGCAGGAGCTGGGATGAAGACGGGAGCTCATTTCCGTCCTGCAGTCCTAAAAGGGCTGAAAAAACATCTGAGTGAAATTGGCACTGGTAAGATGATGAGAGACCAGTTGCAGAGAGAAGTATTGACAGCGTCCGTGGGGTGAGCCGTGGACAGCAGAGAGGCGCACAGTGGTTGAGACAGAAGGTCCGCACCTGGGGAGATGTCTCCCTTCCTTGTGAGAGTGACACAGACAGACAGGCAAGTCAGGCAAAGGCCTTTCCTAGGGGCAGATTGAAGACTCAGTTTTTGCAGTATGTTCTTGGGTTCGCAGAACTCCTACTCCAGGCAGCTGGCAGAAGAGTGAAGCAGTGAAGCAGAAGCTGGACATCAGAGCTCCGGCATGGTGAGCTTAGTATCCCGGGTTCAGCATTGTAGCCAAGGTCAGCATTGAAGCTGAGGTGAGCATTAGAGCTGAGGTATGTGGCTTTGGTCAGTCATAAATACATTGGCCACAGATCTCTCTAGAAGCACCACAACACCTGTGTGCTTTCCACAGCCAAGCCTTAAAGCACCAGAGACATAATATGCCTTGCAACCCAGTTGGGGTACTAGGCAAAGACTTACATCCCCAACAAATATTACTAGGTACCAGGTACATTATCAGGTGATACTTCACTGATTCTTAGGTCCTGGGCTAGGACCCAAGCAGTGGGGCTCGAAAACTCCAGTTCGAACATCTGGTGGACTGTGTATACCTTAATAATAATAATAATAATAATAATAATAATAATAATAATAATAATAATAATAATAATAATAATAATAATAATAATAATAATAATAATAATAAACAACTGCCGACAAGTCAATTCTGATTTATGGCAATCTCTCCCAGGTTTTCTAGGTAGACCGTTCTCAGAAGTGTTTTCCCATTCCCGTCCTTCGGGGACATCCTGGGACTGTGCAGCTTGCCCAAGGTTACATAGGGTGGCTCTTCTCCAAGGAGGCGGGGGTGGGTGGGTGGGGTAACTTCCAACTTCTGGCTCCGCCAATACCTATCTCACTGAGCTGTCCAGCCAGCTAGCTCACATATAGGATGCTGAACTCATGGTTAACAATACAGATTGGACTTGTTTATTGCCCTAACGTTTAGTTGTTATTGCTCAGTTTGCATAAACTCAAATCTGTGATTCCTTTAGGGAATTAATCCCTCTTGTATTTGGTTTTCCTCTTTTCTTGCTGCCTTCCAATTCCCCCAGCATTGTCTCTTCCAGAGAGTCTTGCCTCCTCATGAGGTGAGCGCCCCAAGTTTCAATTTCATCCTTTTTGTTTCTAGAGACAGTTCAGGCTTGTCTTGCTCTAGGACCCACTTGTTGTTGTTGGTTTTTAGCAGTCCAGGGTATTTGCAGATATTTCCTCCAGCACATTTCAATGAATCTGTTTCTCCCGTCAGCTTTCTTTACTGCCCACCTTTCATACATCTAACATACATTATTAGGCAAACTACTGAAAAAGAAATCCAATGCTTTCCACAACTCTTATGAATCACACATGACACTGTAGATCGGGGTGCCCAAACTATGGCCTGCAGGCCAGATCTGGCCCCGACGCCAATTCACCGGTCCACACCACCCTTATCGCTCCCGGAAGTAGAAGTAAAAACGGGCGTTTTACTTCCACTTCTGGGAACAAGGGTGGCGTAGGCCGGATGAATTGGTGTCTGGGCCCGAATCTGGCCCACGGGCCGTAGTTTGGGCACCCCTTGGTTTAAAATGTCAGCTTAAAATATCTCATCCTCTTGCAAAGCAAGTCTTGACAGCTTTAAGAAAGGATTAGACAAGTTCATGGAGGACAAGAGTATCAATGGCTATAATAATGGATACCTAAGGATAACCTCCGGGTTGGAGAGATAGGCAGGATCTCTCTCAATACCATTTCCAGGGAATCCTAAGCAGGTGAAGGCATCTGCTTGGGAATAATACCCTGAAGCAAATGGTGAGCCACTGTGTGAGACAGAATGCTGGACTGGATGGGCTGTGGCCTGTTCCAGCAAGGCTGTTCTTAAAGCAGACTGCAAGGCACGTTTTATTTCCGCTTCCGGTGGGAGGAACCACATGACTGGCCCACTAAACCATGTGGTCGGCCCACGGCCCGAAAAGTTTGGCCACCCCGGCTGTAGAACCTCCACGGGCAGCAGCAATCTACCTTTGAATGAGAGCCTCGGGCCATCCCCTTTTGTGTGGGGGGGAACTGGGGCATTCTGGGAGTTGTAGTCCAGAAAAGGGGGCGTGTCCCAGCAGGCTCTGACTGACTGAACCTCCGTGGCCACCCACCCGCCTTGTTCTTCCACCCGAGTGCTTCAGGCGCGGTTTCGCAGCCGCCCGGAAACTGTCCCGCCGCGACTCCCGTAGTCCGCGCGTGCGCAGAACGGAAAGACCGCTGGCGCCCGGCGGTCGCCCCTAGAGACGACTGGCGCCTGTCCCCGCGCGGCCGCCGTAGGGCGTTGCGAACGCGGGAGGCCTGCTCCGTTGCCATGGCGGCGGCGGCCGGGCAAAGAGTGGCGGCGGGACTGTCTCCGCGCTGACTCTAAGGGGGAAAACCAAGCGAACCGCCGGCCCTGCTTCTGCTGCTGCTTCT
The DNA here is from genome assembly GCA_035047305.1 of Bradypodion pumilum. Lineage (NCBI taxonomy): Eukaryota > Metazoa > Chordata > Lepidosauria > Squamata > Chamaeleonidae > Bradypodion > Bradypodion pumilum. The sequence goes on from JAWDJD010000003.1 coordinate 3,311,654, forward strand.
GCCGCCTCCGCCGCCCGCCGCCCGCCTCCCGCCTCCCGCCATGGAGGACGAGCTCTACCTGGAGAACATCGACGAGTTCGTCACTGACCAGAACCGCGTGGTAGGCCGGGCCGGGCGGAGAGCTCAGGCGGCCGAGGAGGGGCGGGAAGAGGCCGGAGGGATGACGGGCGGCCGGGCGGGCGGCCTCGAAGGGGGAGAAGAGGAGGAGGAGGAGGAAGGCGCGGGAAAGGGAAAGCGCGCGTGTGTTTGTGTGTGAGCGAGGGGGGAATGTAGGTGAGTGTGTGTGAGAGAGGGAAAATGCGTGTGTAAGGAGGAATGTGTGTGCGTGTTTGTGAGGAAAATGTGTGTGTGTGAAATGCGTGTGTGAGTGAGGGTGAATGTGTGCGTCTTTGTGCGAGGAAAAATGCGTGTGTATGTGAAATGCGTGTGTGAGTGAGCGGGAATGTGTGTGTGTATGTATGAAATGCGTGTATGAGGAGGAATGTGTGTGTTTGCGCGTGAGGGAACGTTTGTGTGTGTATGAAATGCAGGTGCCCGGGTGCCAGAGAGAGATAAAGGGGGATGCAGTTGTGTGCGTGCGTGAGGAGGAACGAGTGTAAGTGTGTGAGAGAGGGGGGAGGGAATGCAGCTTTGTGTGTGAGATAGAAAGATAGGGAAAGGGGGAATGTAGGTGTGTGGGTGTCTGTGAAGGGTGGGAAAGTAGATGGGTGTACATACAGATGAAACTCTGAAAATTAGTATATCGTGCAAATGTTCATCCAGTTTAGTAATGCAACTTAAAAGGTGAAACAAATATATGAGGTAGACTCATTACATGCAAAGCGAGATAGTTCAAGCCTTACTTTGTTATAATACTGATGCTTATGTCTTACAGCTTATGAAAACCCCAACCGCCCCATGTCATGTACTCCATAACCACATAATCTCATTTACACTGTATGCCATGATCATCACAATTATAACGAATTAAGGCATGACATCTCTCGCTTCGCATGGAGTGAGTTTGGTTCACCTTTTAAGTGAAATGAATGAACATCTGCACAATATTCTAATTTTCCGAGTTTCACCCATTCTGTCCATTTTTTAGTTCAAAGCTACTCTGGGCAATTTACATAATTTTTCTTCTTCCATGTCGGCCAGGCGTGAAACTGCCAAAATGCAGCCACCTTTTCTTGAGTCCATTCTGCAGTTACTTTGGCCTGACCTAGTGTAAGAAAGATTGACCCACAACACAAGGTTGCCATTACCAGGGTACGCCAGATTGTGTCTCAAAAATACCACAATATTCTGTGTACCCCAGTTCACACAGTTAAAAGCAAATAAAGAGTATGAACATGCAGGCTGTGATATAATGACTCGCTTCAACTGACTCAGGATAGGTGCATATTATGTTTTGCTATGGAAGGTTGGAGTCTGATTCCCAGGTACTGCATGATGGAGTGAGTTCCCGTCTCTGTCCCAGTTCCTGCCAACCTAGCATTTTGAAAGCAAGAAATTGCAAGTAGATCAATAAGGACCACTTTGGTGGGAAAGTAAACAGCATTTCATGCACTCCAGTGCCAAGTCGTGCCTGCCATATGTCCACAGAAACGTTTGCAGACAGTGCCGGCTGTTTGGCTATAAACTGAGATGAGCACTGAATCCTAGAGTCGTATACGACTGGCTTTCGAGCAAGGGCAACCTTTACCTATGGAAATTCTTCACCTACCCCAGTACCTGTAACCACTTTTAACGGGGTTATTTCAAAGTGGCTTACAAGCAGATTGCAACTATTGGCATTGCTATATGACAGTATAACAGAGGAGATAATAGATATGGTTCTTTATGACACTGGCAGGTTTGTTTGGAGTTTTTAAAAGCATGCTGCCGTTTGTTTAGTGCTAACACTAGAATGTTTTTCGTTGCAGGTAACGTACAAATGGCTGAGCTATACATTAGGTGTTCATGTCAACCAAGCCAAACAGTACGTATTGATTCTCTTATACATCTTATATTCAAGGGATTGGCAGTGTACCATCCTTCAAATGTTGTTGGTCTGCAGCTCCTATCATCTCTAACTAGCTTTAACCAGTGGTTACGAAGTGCAGAGAGATGGACTGTGTTGTGCCCACCGGTGCTGTATTCAGCTGTGGATGAAATTTGAGTGAGATTTTTGAAAATGTCCTTTTTGCCCCCATTGGGAATGAGAGCTTAACCAGAGGCCACACTAGGCTATTTCAATTACGGTTAATAGAAAACTTTATTTAAAGTTGTTATAAGGAATAAAGAGAAATTATAAGTGTATTTTATTAGTTCAAAAAGGATGAAAACAAATCCAAGTAGAAATCAGAACAGCAGCATTCCATGAAGAGAGTGATATTGTTCAAAAGAAATCAAACCAGTTATTAACATTCAGGAATTTCCCAAGCAAAGTAGATTATGATTCTGTTGTTCACTAGAGCCCTCTAAATGGATTCAATCACAAACAAACTAAATATGTTGTATGCAAAATCAAAACCTACGAAATGAGCCTTCTAGTTGAAGCAGGCCTAAAAAAGTTCTCAAGTGGAAATATCAAAAGATGATTCACACAGACACTAAAATATTATATCTACCTAATCCAATGCAGAGATGCAGAAGGCTTGGTCCTGTAGGTCTGGATGTGTCGGTTTGGCAGGGCTTGCTCCTGGATCCCAACTTAAGGGATCCAGGAGAGGCTTCTCAGGAGAATTTGGATAGGGGGAGGATGGGTCAAGGAGAAGGGAAGGGGAGAAAGGTGTTTTTTTTTAACCAAATGAAACTAGGGGTTGAATTGAGGGGTGAGAAAAGAGGAGGAGGAATTGGACTACAATGACAACGACTCTTTGAGGTGCAGTGGCTTTTTATTTCATTGACACCCTCAAAGCCTCCTCTACCTCCTTCGGTTGCTAACCACAAGATGGTTCTTCATTGGCGAATAACATAGTGGGGCCATAACCTGTGGAGAATACAGTAGTCTTCTGTTGTTTTCAAGGTTTAACATCATGCTAGGCACTGTATATCTCTGTATGAGGAACATCTCAGGCTCATGGAGTAAAAACTTTCCCGGGGTCTTACACCTTATGGATCCATCTTCATACTGGCCCATTGTTTGTTGTATTCCTAAAATAAGATAAGAGAAAAATAAGATAAATCTTTATTGTCATTGTCCCCTTGTGGGAACAACGAAATTTCTCGGTTGCTATATATCAACTCGAGTAAGGCATACCCCATAATTTAAAACAGCTACAGAAACACCAATTAAAATAGTACCATACAGTACACTTTAAAAATTTAAAATAAGATAAAATGACTTCAGAGTCCAGAGTTTCCATTTAAGGCCAAAATTGCTCTGGAGAAGAAACTGTTCTTGGAACGGCTCATTTTTACCTTCATTGTTCTATATCTCCGTCCCGATGGCAGAAGCTGAAAGAAGCAGTGGCCAGGATGCGATGAGTCTCCTACTATATCTAATGCTTTTCTGTGGAACCTGATGGTGTAAATTTGTTCTAAAGTGGAGAATGGATAGCCGATAATACTCTGCTGTTTTAATAATTCTGTGCAACATTATCCTATACCTATTACTACTCCCATACCACACACATAAGCCATAAGTGAGCACGCTCTCAACAGCGCAGCGATAGAAGGCAAGCAGCAGCTTTTGCGGAAGTTCTCAAAAAATACAGTCTCTGCTGCGCCTTCTTCGCAAGCCCCCTTGTGTTGAACTCTAGGACAGATCCTCCTGTAACTCAATGCCCATTTAGCCTAAGTCTACCCTACCCATTTAGCATAAGCCATTCTAGGCGACATGATTTCAGAAGCAGAGCTAGATTTGAACACTTCTTTGTGAAGTTTTGCTTTTGATGTAATGAACAGATAATTCCTGTGAGCTTTTCTAATGTTTATGAGAACAAAAAGCAAAATTCAATTTTAATCCTTTCTACCTGTTATTACTTTGTGCCAAAAAAGCATGAGCTAAATCATATGTGCTTGAGTCAGTTCTTAAGTGAACAATTTCTAAGGTGTTCAAAAGGTCTTTAATTGTTTTGCTTTTCCTAATATGAGTTTTCGCTTTTATCCACGCAGGATGTTGTATGAATACATGGAAAGAAAACGGAAGGAGAATGCTGGAGCCCAGTTGCACGTCACTTATTTAGTGGCAGGAAACCTCGTCCAAAATGGCCACATCGTAAGTACTCGTCTTCTGCAGCAAAAATGCTTAGCATTGCCTAGGTCTCATGATCAAGCTATTCAGATGGGTAAAATAGCAAAAGTACTGATCTAAACTGAACCACAACTCCTGTGGCTGTGATCTGCTGTAGCCAGCATGGAAGCTGTGCTTAAATGTGAAAATGAAATAAGAGGACAGCTCAGTTGTACAAGCTGAAGCAGTAACATGTTGGTTCCCAAGATCATGGTGGCAATCGAGCCTCATAAATTTCTGTAAAAAGAAATAGACTGTCAGGACACTGACAGAGAACAGTTACTGCATATATGTTTGGTGGTATCAAGTGTGGCAATTTTTAAAAAATCACCTTTTTTGTATTTGTTAGTTTTGCTTTGTGCACATAATGTGCTGCCTTTCCATGGAAGAGTTCACATTTTTATTACTTATTTACATTAACAGAGTTGTATTATCACTAGCATTGCGTCTATTAGAAGGTTGCATGTACAGTAGTTGGTTGTTCTGCCAATGTTGTTTTAATGAGTGCAAAATGAGTTGAAATGTCAGAATTCTTCCAGTAAAATTTTGTGACCAGCAGAGGGAGATGCTGTGATGCAAAAATAGAAATGCTCAAGTCAAAGGATTTTGATCTGTGTAGAGCAGCTTTCACAAATCTGGTGCTTTTAGGAGTATTGGACTGTTAAAGGCATTTATTTTCATGCCTATTTGACTTTTTTGAAGTCTCTGAAAAGTAAATAAATTGGGAAAAGGGTTGATGTTGCAGTCCTAAGTGAGTTGCTTTAAAAAATATGTTACTGAAATCAAGAACTCTTCACTACATGATAGACATAACATGTTGAGGATTAGAATGTTGGCTTGTTGGAAAAGTGAAAATAGTTGCTGCATTAAACTGCTGTTATTTCTTCACAGTGCCACAAAGTAGCAGTAGTGAAGGAAGATAAGCTAGAAGGTAGGTTCCTTGAAAGCAATACTAAAACAACCTAAACACAATTTCTGTATATTGCAGATGACATACAGATAAATGTGCGTGTAAATTTGCCTTGAGTTTAGTGTGTACTGCAAATGCTTAGAATCTGCCCATTTTAAAAAGTTAACATGTTTTTTAAGCTGCTTTTGGATATTATACTCATGAAGAGTGGTTTCAAAATAATAATATTTCAGGTGAAATATATAATACAGGATGGAATATTAGCTTCAGATACTGACTCTTAATACGTTGCTATTGGGGTTGGATGCAAGGAGCAGAAGATTTGATTACTTGCCAGGCTGGTGCATAAGAGACAAAATGAATCTTGTGTTCTTAAGTTTCTTCTCTCAACTTTTAAGAGGCTTTTAGCAGAAAACTCCCTTTTGTCCAGCGTTAGCTCATATCTAATTCAGTCCTGTCTTCTGGATGCTTAGTCCCTTTTATTGCCTCAAGATACAGCCCACATTCCAGCTTGTCCTAAACCTTTCCTCCTTTTGAATGAAAGGTGTCTCTAGTAGCCTGATGTATAAGTGTTGCTCCGATGGATAAAGAACAAGAACTGTTTAAGACTGTTAAACAAAGAAAGCTCCACTACCTTGGCCCATAAGGAACAACATAGAGTATTGAATACTCCAACTTGTCATGCTAAGGAAGATCTTGAGAAGAGATGCCCTGGACATTGACGGACCTCGTGGCTGAAGAACCTGAAAAACAAGTGTGGAATGCCCTTGGAAGATAGATTCTGAGTAGTTAAGACTATCGCCATGATGAAATAGCCTGATTCTTTCATTCTTACTGGGAAACCTTAAATCACCTCATTTTTCTTGAAGTTCTCTCTTGAAGAACAGTTCCCTTTTGGAAGAGTGTTTGCTCATGTTTGACCTGATAATCTCCTTTCTCCCTGCTATTAAAAAGTCTTTTGTCTTTTCCCTCCCCCCTTTCCCTTTTTGGCACCTTCCCTTTTCCTTGTCCAGATAAAGTAGCATATCTTCTCTCAGAATTAGGGGCGGTGGTTTGTTTTCTGTGGTGCTTTAGAGAATTTTGAGCTATTCTGGAAGGCTGATGACGGCTGTAGCACCTTTCCCTTAACTCCAATCCTGAGCCCATGGAGCTTTGGTAGTACAGCACCTCCTGAGCATGGACTGTCCCTAACCTCACTGTGTGTATTGTGAAGCACTGTGACAGCCTCTGAAGTGCAAAATGCCCCTAAGATCACAAGCTGGCCCATGTAAAATTCCACTGGTTATAAAGGTTAGCTAGAATCTAGAGATTTCTCTCTCTGTGTTATTGTTTTCTGCAAAAGCAGCAATCTTAGCCAACCAGCCACTTGTGGGTGTTGGGTTTTGGATGGATTGAAAAAACAGAATATCTGAAATTACAGCCAGTTACTAAGATGAGGCAGACTTTCCACCCAAATCCTGCTTTGCGCAGGCTGTACATGGTATGATATGATCAGCCTTGGCAGAAGTTCTTTGGCTTCAGACTCTGAGATTGTTATCCCAAGGCTAATGTTTCTCCATCTCAAGGGATAGGCGTGCAACTAGACATTTTGACTGCAAGCGCTTTTGTAGCCATAACTTGGCTCTATGTTCGACTGTCTTGGGTTGTTTGTATCTTGACAGCCAAAATGTTTATCTGCCAGAAATGAGGCTATTTAAGAACCATACGTCTAGGTAATGAATCTAACTGACAAGCATGCTCCTAGTGTTAAGCTTTCTTTGATTTAGCATTGGTGACTATGTGACTATATAGTTTTGTGACTATGTCTTCAGTAACTCACCCTGAAGAAAACTCCCACCCATCGTGTACTCTCTTCCTTTCGAGTACTTCTAACTATGGGACCTCACACAGTACTTTCTTAAGATTCTTGAAATCCACCTTCGTAAAGTTAAAAGGACCCATTATATCCGTGATGAAGAACCTTGGCACTCCAGGTGCTCTTGGACTTCAATTCTCAGAGGCCCAAGCCTCTGTGAATCCACACTAATGGGTTTACTGTGTGTACTCAGAGACTTGGGCTTCTGGGAATTGAAGTCCAAGAACACCTGGGGAGCCAAGATTATCCATTACTGTATTATACTATTATCAGATTTCCTTTATTCAGAACAACAAATCCCAAGAGGCCATGGTCAGTTTCATCAAAAGTTCCCATTGTTTCCACCTCATTGACTAGTTCTTCCCTTTTAATTAAGACCAGATCCAAGACAGTTGATCCTCCTCTTGCTTCCTCCACCTTCTGGAAGATCAAGTTCTCAGTAAGGCATGTGAGGAATTTGGTGGACCTTTCAGTTCTTGCTAAATTGGACTTCCAAAAGATAGCAGTGTAGTTGAAGTTTCCCATTATCTCTGTGTCTCTTCTCTTTGAACATTTGATAATCTGATTTTGGAAGCTATCATCCAGATTCTCAATCTGGTTAGGAGGTCTATAGCAGATCCCTGCAGCGATCCAGTGGGAATTATTATTTGTCTTTCCTTTGACTTTAACATAAAGGCTCTCAACTGGTGGTTTGTGCTGCAATTAAGTGCAGAGAATATCCTGAAGGTAAAGGCAGACATTCAGCTCATAACATCTCCCAGCTTCTTTTTGAGAGCCTTACAATTGCTCTTTTTATCTACATTTCAAAAGTTTCTGTTTCTGATGCGATGCAAACTCTTCTTGTCTTTATAACCCAAATGATTGGCACAAGCAAAGATGGCAAAATGTCCTGATTTGTAAGGGCTTAATGGAGCACAAGTGCAAATAATAAGTAATAATGAGTAACTTCCAGGAGAAGATTCAGTGGTGGTGGTGGGGAGGTAGTAAATTGTGACACTAAGCTGAAAAACATGTCTTGCCTTGAGCTCTGCTCACCACGCTAAGGCCTAGATCCATGATAGCGATCGTGGCACTCCAGCTGTTCTTGAACCTCAATTCCCAGAATTGAACAGTTGGAGTGCCATGGTTCACCATTACTGGCTAGATCCTGTTGAATGATGGTTCCTTCCAGGTATGCAGGTGCCTCAAGAACGTGTTAGACTCCACCAGTTAAGCTGCCCAGAAACTATCCGTGGCACAGGAAAGCTGCAGAGGTAGCTGAGAAAGACGGCCACGATACTAGCCAGGACTGGAATTGCAATTTGAAATTCTTTCGAGATGTCTGAGGAAGGCTGATTAGAAGGGATAATCTGTAAACCCATCAGTGTGGATTCACAGGCACTTGGGCTTCTGGGAATTGAAGTCCCAAGAACAGCAGAAGTGCCAAGGTTCACCATTGCTATGCTAGGATAAAGCCACCATTTGATGAAAACATTTATTTGGTGGGAAGCGTGGCATAGGCCAGTGATGCTGAACCTTGGCACTTTAGGTGTTCTGCAACTTCAATTCCCAGAAGCCCTGATCAGCAAGAGTGCTGACTTGGGCTTCCGGTAATTTGAGTCCAAGAACATCTGGAGCGCCAAGGTTGGCCGTCACTGGCATAGGCTTTTTCAGCAATAGGCCTCGTGGCTTCACCAACTTTCAAACTATCCAAGGCATGACACAGCGTTGTCTAGAGATCTGCCGCGTGGGTGTAGAGGGCTTAGCTCCAATTGTTAACTAAATGCATTGGCTTTAGTTCCTGTATAATATAAAACCGCAGTTTTACTGTAAACCTGGCAGGTGGGAGCTTTGGACTTAGCATAGTTTCCACCGCCCTTCCTGTGTTTTCCTCCAAACCACAATTATGTCTATCAAACTGGTTTAGCAACCTTATTTGCACCCAAAAGTTTTAAACCTTTTTAGCTTCTTCCAGCTGTGGAGACAGAATATCATGTTGAATGTCACTGCACATCTGGCCACTGAGATTAAAACAAGAAGACAGGTCTTATGATGAAGTAGATGGTTTAAACTTCAGTTTGGACAAAGAATGTGTGAAGCGTAACTCAGTCCAGCAACAGATGCTAAACGCTAGTTAGAAACCATGAACAATGAATGTTCCAAGTGAATATACAGTGCAGAGCAATCAATAAGATGGTAACAAGTTTATGTTTGTCTGTGTTTGAGGAAAGACTGCCTTAGCCCCCTATTATGATCCTGTGTACTACTAGGTCAGGGTCTCTCTTGTTCGAACGTCAGTCATATCTGACTAGGGTGCAGTGCTCATCCCAATTTACAACCAAAGAGCCAGCGCTGTCTGCATCTGCAGACATTTCCGTGGATATGTGGCCAGCATGACGACACCAGCATGCATGGAATGCTGTTTGCCTTTCCTGCTGAAATGATACCTGTTTATCTACTTTCAATTTCTTACTTTCGAACAGCTAGGTTGGCAGGAGCTGGGACAGAGGTGGGAGATCACTCGGTCATGCAGCACTTGGGTTTCAAACTGTTGACCTGCCAAAGTTCCAGTCATGTCTTAATTAACCACTTAGCCACTGCAGCCCTATGTACCGCTACTCACCAGCATACAGAGGCAAAGACTAGCACAAACTCTTGTTGTTTTTGCAACAAGTGTGTTCCTCCAAACAGAATTTGGAAAAGTTCCCTTCATGTATCCCCAGTTCCCATAACTGCCCAGTCAGTGTGACCAAACTACTTCCAGTAGCCTACTGTGTGTCCAGTCTCTTGTCACCAGGCCTGAAATTCCCCGGTGTGAAACCATCACCTCTCGGAGATGAATTTTTGCTTTAGAGATCTTCTCTTTCCATTTCAGCAATTAAGTCAAAGCTGTCCACGGTTGCCAGCGTACATGTCTACAGTATCCAGAAGGCCATCCTGAAGGACAGCAGTCCGCTCTACAGCACAGACTATGATATTATCAAAGCGAACCTGCAGAACTGTAACAAGTGAGTCTTAACTTGGTAACAGATTAGTTGTATGTTCTGAAGAGCCTGGCTCTAGTTACTATTGTTTCAGGTTATTTTCTTGTTCTGCCGTATCCGAATCCCAGGTGATCATCATGACAATCAGCCATGAAGACTGTCCTTAGAATATAATGCAGTAGCCTTTCATCTGCCCTCCACATCACAGCATGACACCCATAGTACCACTGATGCAAGTCACTTTCTGGTCCTACATAAGAACAGCCTTGCTGGAACGGGCCACAGGAGCCCATCCAGTCCAGCATTCTGTCTCACACAGTGGCTCACCATTTCCTTCAGGGTATTCCCAAGGAGATGCCTTCACCTGCTTAGGATTCCCAGGAAATGGCATTTATTGAGAGATATCCTGCCTCTCTCTCCAACCCGGAGGTTGTCCTTAGGGATCCATAATTATAGCCATTGATACCCTTGTCCTCCATGAACTTGTCTAATCCTTTCTTAAAGCTGTCAAGACTGACAGCTGTCACCACTTCTTCTGGCAGGGAGTTCCATAGACCAGGGATCCTCTGGGTGAAAAAGTACTTTCTCTTATTTGTTTGAGAACTAGTACCCAAAAGTTTCATGGAGTGTCCCCTAGTTCTAGTGTTATGCAATAGGGAAAACAGTTTTTCCTTATCTACTTTGTCCACACCGTGCATGATTTTATAAACTTCAATCAGGTCACCTCTTAGACGCCGTCGTTCAAGAGTGAAAAGGCCCAACCGTTGCAGCCTCAGATGGTAAGGAAGGTGTTCCAGTCCCCTAATCATTTTGGTTGCCCTCCTCTGCACTTTTTCCTGAGCCCTTTTGGCACACAAAGTCCTCCTCAGCCCTAGGCCAGGATTGATGAAGCTGCTGCCCTCCTTCAAGATGGATTCAAGTGGGATTTAATCCACTTGGGGACTATCACCCTTCTCTGTGGATTTCTCCAGCTAAGGCCATTTAGTCCTCAGGGTTGTCGGGTTAGTTAACAACCATCTGATACTTGGTGTTGAGTCACTGGCCGTATGGTCTACTCTATTACCATAGCCAGATCACCTGGCCAGACAGTATTATATTTGAGTTAAAATTGATATTCAGCACCCATTCCCATGCACTCATGGGTGCTGTTTTTCTGGGACCACAGTACCTTTCCTCCAGTAGGAAAAAAACTGTTCTGTTCTCCCCACACCAAACACATTATGATGCTAACTTTTTACTGATACTGAGCAGTCCCGAATGTGCAGTAATAGTACCAAATGTTGCATTCTGAATTTCTGAATGAGTTGAATTGCTCTGCTCCCTGTTACTGCTGTGCCATTTCCCATTTAACAAAGCATTGTGTTTACATAACTCCTATTGTCTTAATTGAAATTGATCCTGTTCTTTCTTCTCCCTATGGTGCTTCAACAAGAAACTATTACAAGCAGGTCAAAAGCTGGTTAATTTCAAAGCAATGAATTCCCTTTTAGACCTGCGTTTGAATACATAGCCTAGAATTCTGGTTGGGATTTACACTAATTTGGCAAATTGCCACTAGTTAATGAGTTGCCACTCACATTCCTGGTCACGTATCAGTTGCAAGTCTTGGCACACATCCAGGAGTGCAAGGAGCAACTTACTAATCAGTTCATGGTCACAGCACATACAATTACACTTACATTGGTGTAAGTTTCCAATAGGATTCTAGCTGCTGAGTAGTTGATTTTCAGCAAAATATAGTGTTCTCTTAGCAACTCCTCAAATGCTGCCTGTTGGTTCACCTTTAAAAGCTGGCCCCAAATATTTTTTTGAAAAAAACAATAGTCGAGAATAATAGCCAGGAGGGCCATAGATTGGGAAGAATAGTTTTAACATATTTTTAAGGGGCAGGACAGGGATTTCTCACTCTGCTTCCATTTACCCAAGGATACCAGAAAGACTATGGTGGTTTAGTGGTTATGACGCTGAACTTGATGACTGGAAGATCGACACGTCAGCAGTCCGAGACCCTAGTACTGCTCCCAACTCTGTCCCAGCTCCTGCCAACCTAGCATTTTTAAAGCAAGAAATTGCAAGTAGATAAATAGTTACCACTTTGGTGGGGAAGTAAACAGCATTCCATGCACTCCGGTGTCTAGTCATCCCTGCCACATGTCCACGGAAATGTCTGCAGACAGCTCTTTGGTTATAAACAGAGATGAGCACTGAAACCTAGAGTCAGATATGACTGACGTATGAGCAAGAGCGACCTTTACCAGAAAGCTTCAGGCATCAGAGGACAGAAGTAAAGCTAGATGACAAATATCAGATCAGTAACTCCTGTATTTATTCCATCTCCAGGTTTAGTGCCATTTACTGTGCTGCTGCAGTGGCCAGAACAGCAGCTGAAATGTCTCAGGTTGAAGCCCCTGCACCAGTGGAGTCTCAGCCACTGCGTACCACCAGTGCAGTCACTGCTCCAGTAGTGAATGGACATGGTTCAAGCACATCTTCAAAACAGGCCTCCCTGCAAGCCAACGGCATTATGGCAATGTTTGCAGCAAAACCTGCGACCAAATCCCAGGACAAACACAAAGAAGCTAAACTGGAGGCTAAAGAGACACCAAGTGTAAGCTTTCTCTTTTGGACACTGTTTTTTTTATCACAGACTGAGGTGATAATCTGCCTGCTCGTGCTCAGTGACACCACCTGGTAGGACCAGACTGGTGGGAAAGACTTTGGGTGTTAGTTTAGGAGATCTGTTGATGATCTTGGGTCTGTAGAGCAGCATTGCAACTTAGAATCCTCCTTTGAGCTCCAGTTTGAACCTAGCTGGGTTTTTAGGTTGCACAAGGACCCAGAATACTGATGTCATGGGAAGCATCACTCCCGTGTCTTATCCAGTGTTTCCCAAACTTTGTTTTTTTAGACTTCAATTCCCAGAAACCTAAGTCAATTCTCCAAAGCACTGATCAGCCAATGTACTGTCTGAGGCTTTTGGGAATTGAAGCCCATGAACCAAAGTTTGGGAAACACTGCTCTGTAAATCCACACGAATGGGTTTACTATGTGTATGCACAGAACACTTTCCCAACCTTTAGTTTGTGGACTTAAATTCCCAGAAGCCCACGTCATTTCCCCAAAGCACTGATCAGCCAATGTACTGACTTAAGCTTCTGCGATTTGAAGCCCACCAGTGTTTCATGGAACAAAGTTTGGGAAACGACTCTTAAGGGCTTGAGGCATTCATTTTATTGGCTAAAACATAGCAGGAAAAGATCAAACATGAGATGGATTGACTCTATATAGGAAACCACGGCCCGAGTTTTCATGACCGGTACAGGGCTGTTGAGAATAGGACACTTTGGAGATGTAGTATTCATAGGACCACTGTAAGTCAGAGGTGACGTAATGATGCATAACAATTTGTAGCATTAGATGGTTCTAAGAGATGAACTGAGGTGCAGGGAATCACAGCTTGACTCTGAACTGCAGTTTTCCATACACTGTCTGATTATTATGTCTATGTTTATTCTTATATACTGCTTTTCTTATACAAAATAACTCAAAGCAGTTAACAACATGAAAAATACAATAAGAAATAACACTATATACAATAAAACATATCAATACAATATCAATAATATCAAAAAATACAAAAGCAATAAAGGCTCTAAGTACAGGGGGGGAAATGTGCAAAATAATTACAAGATCATAAAGCAAACAAAAACAAAATACATTCATCCAAAAGGAAACTGGGCAGAGGTAACTCAACGACCAAAAACCAGCCTTAAAGAAAGAAATAGCACTTGATACAATAAAACATATAAAATACAATATTATCAGTAACAAAAAGCAAGTATAAAGCGATAAAGACATAATTATAACAAATATATGCAAAAATTCACAGTATCATAGGGCAGTGAAACAAAATAAACTAATCAGAAAAAGAAAGCTCCACGACCAAAACCAGCCTTAAGGATACAGTCTCTCGCCGCCTCTCACCTCACCTTGGCTTTTTAGCCCCCAGTGGCGTTGGGGCGTGAGCCCGAGGGTGTGGCGGTTCGGCGGCCAGGGTTGCTCCAGCTGGGGCCAGAGCCCGAGTCTCTTGCCGCCTCTCACCTCGCCTTGGCTTTTCAACCCCCTGTGGCATTGGGGCATGAGCCCAAGGGTGTGGCGGTTCGGTGGCTAGGGTTGCTCCAGCTGGGGCCAGAGCCCGAGTCTCGCCGCCTCTCACCTCGCCTTTTCAGCCCCCGGTGGCATTGGGGCATGAGCCCGAGGGTGTTGCGGTTCGGCGGCCAGGGTTGCTCCAGCTGATGTTGATGCTTACCTGTTGATGGTAAAGCTCTCTTGTATGGCAAATGTTCCCCCTTCTGGTGAACTAAGGCCAGCAGGCAGCACTTGGTCTCAGACTTGCTAGGCAGGCCTGCTGCTGCTGCTTTATTTCTGAAGTGGTGGTGTGCACAGAATAATCAGAGGGCAACATAAACACTAAGTCTGGTTCACATGAGCCCAAAGTCACAGTTGTGATCTTGAACTTTATTATTATTATTTTTAGGACCTTGCCCTCGTTATAATGAGTGTTCTGACTACATGTAGCTTTCTTCTGAAGAAAGAGGGACAGAGCTGCCTCTCGGACTACACTAAATTTGGAAGGCATCAAGAACAATGTCTTGAAATTTCCCTAGAGCCTTCCAAGGCTTAGGAGATCCTCCTTTAACTTCCATTTATCTTCCAAGTTTGAAACACGGAGGTTTTTCCTGGCATTGCAGTGGACAGAAATTTTTTCCCCCATTATAATTTCTGTGTTTGCGTAGAAATTCTTGATAAGTGTGGAAAAAAATGAGCTTTGCATACCTTCTATCAGCAACTTCTGCACAAATCCTGTTGAAAGGAACAGGTTCTCATCTTATCTGCAACACCTTTGGGAATTGCAAGGAGGAGTTTTGGGTGGATTATGGCTTTGGTTTTTCCTAACAATGCTTCACAATGTTTTCCAGGCCTCCACGGCAACCAGCAAGGCACCTGCTAAAGGAAATATACTGAACAACTTCTTTGGAAAGGCTGCTTTGAGTAAGTATTTTAACTTTGTCTTTTATTTTTCCTGTGCCAAGATATCTTGGCAGGTTATTGCAATGTTTGTTTAGATTCTTGGCTCTCTAAAACTAATGGTCCGTTCCCTGGAGGTGAAATGAACAATTTGTATCTAAACATTATCTGTTCAGAAGTAAATCCACTGAGAACAGAGGACACTTCATAGCAAAGTATGATTTGTACATGTGACATAATAAGGATGAGTTGTACGATTTCAGTCAGTAAAAAAATGGTGGGATTCACAATTTCTTTTTGCATATTACCTGTTTTGCATGTAAAGTGACACTGGGTTGGATTTTAGTCTCATTGAAGCTTGGAAATGCTTTCTTTTTTTGAATTACAAGTTCCAGTTTCCCTTGGTTGGTTGGTTGGTTGCTTTTTGGCTAGTCCAAAGAAGTAGCATGTCCAAGTTGTTACTCTCAAGGGTCATCTGATCACATCAGAAAGGGTCACTTTACAGCAGGGATGCTCAAACTATGGCCCATGGGCCAGATCCGGCCACGACAGCAATTCTTCTGGCCCACGCCGCTCCCCGAAGTGAAAGTAAAATGTGCATGCATAGAACGCTGCTGTAAATGCACCCTTGGTTGTCATAAATGTGTTTATGACAGCCATGGGTTCATTTACGGCAGTGTTTTGCGCGGGCGTGTTTTATTTCCGCTTCCAGTAGGAGGAACCATGTGACTGGCCTGCTGAACCACATGACCTGCTTGTGGCCCGAAAAGTTTGGGCACCCCTGCTTTACAAGGAGATGTTTCCTTTAAAGCTGCCATGTCAGAGAATCTTATGCCTGATCATTATCCCAAGAGCCATACAGAACTTGACTAGACCCTAGGAAATGTTCAGAAGCCTCTGTTCATTAGAGCTGGCATTTGTCCCAATAAATAGATAATCCGGAATGAAATCAGATTTTTATTTCCCATCATACCAAAATCCATCTTGTTGCAATAATTCCAAGCAACATCAGTTTGTCTATTTCTACCAGCTTTACTTACCTACATTGTTTCTATATTCCATAAGCACAAAATATGCATTGAAGTTGTGGAACAGCCAGAGGTCTTACAACTATGAACAACTGTAGATACAAACTATACGAAAACTAAACTTGATACTTAAGACATAATTCAGTCCAAAAGACAGGAGCATAAAAAGCAGAATGCTTCACCTGGCTGGTGAAGGCCACCAAGGAGGTGATAGTTAGCTGGGTCGGAGGAATAATAAATGCATCTCTACGGAAGCGGATGTTTCCAACACCTCTGAAACATGCACTGGTGCGCCCCCTCCCAAAAAAGCCATCTCTTGGCCCAGTGGTACCATCTAACTATAGGTCAGTCTCCAACCTCCCCTTTTTAGGGACGGTATTGGAGAAGGCAGTGGTGCGTCAGTTGCAGGGTGTCCTGGATGAAGCGGATTATCTGGACCCCTTCCAGTCAGGATTCAGGCCCAGGTATGGCACAGAGACGGCATTGGTTGTACTGATGGATGACCTCTACCGGGAGCGGGACGGTGGTCACCCGTCTGTCCTTGCTCTCCTTGACCTCTCAGCAGCTTTCGATACCGTCGACTGCGGTATCCTTCTGGGACGGCTCAAGGGGTTAGGGATCCAGGGCACCGTGTTGTCCTGGTTCTCATTCCTGAAGGGTCGGACCCAGTCGGTGTGGTTGGAGAGCGAGAGGTCCAGCCCTAGGCCCCTGCAATAGGTGCCTCAGGGCTCGGTGCTCTCTCCTCTCCTATTTAACATCTACATGAAGTCGCTGGGGGAGATCATCCGTTCCCACGGGGTGCGATACCACCAGTACGCAGATGACACTCAATTGTACATCTAGGCCCGTGGGGACCCCAGTGATGCTGTCAAAGTCCTATCTGGGTGTGTGGAGGCTGTGGGGGTCTGGATGGGGGCCAATGGGTTACAATTGAATCCCAGCAAGACTGGCTGTGGGTTCAGGGTCCTACGCCATTCCGGGAGCTGTAATCCTTGGCTACTTTACCCCAGACAGACCCAGTGCACAACTTGGGGGTCCTCCTGGACTATCGACTGCTGCTAGAAGAGCAGGTGGCGGTCGTGGCCAGGAAGGCCTTTGCACAACTCCGAGTGATACGCCAGTTGCACCTGCTCCTGGATAGGGACTCCTTGCTTATGGTCACACATGCTCTGGTCACCTCCAGACTAGACTATTGCAATGCACTCTACATGCGGCTGCACTTGACGACCATTCAGAGGCTGCAACTGGTCCAGAATGCGGCGGCCCGGGTAGTGATGGGGTGCAGGTGTTTTGCCTGTGCCTCGCCGCAGCTCCGGGAGCTGCACTGGTTACCAGTTTGCCTCTGAGTGCAATTCAAGGAGCTGGTGATGACCTTTAAAGCCCTATATGGTAGTGGGCCAGGATACGTAAGAGACCGCATCGCCCTAAGGACGTCTGCCCGTCCAACCGGAGCGGACCGGAGGGGCTCCCTAATTGTCCCATCAGCCAGTGGGGCTCGCCTCTTTGGTACAAGGAGGAGAGCCTTCTCCGTGCCTGCGCCGGCCCTCTGGAACCTCCTGCCAACAGAGCTTCGTCTCCGGACGGAGTTGTTGCCCTTCAGGAAAGGTCTTAAAACCTGGCTGGCGGGGCAGGTGTGGGGCTCTGAGGTCTATGTGGCACCTGCTCGCTGGCTTTTACCATAAGATGCACCCTCTTTTTGCTTCTTGGGGTGGGTGGGGTTTTAATGTAGGTGGGGTTTTTTAACCGTTTTTATTGTGTGGGGGTTTTAGATTATGTAAGCCTCCCTGAGTTGGGCTTGCCTGAGTGTGTGGCGAACAAGTTGAAAAATTAAATTAAATTAAATAATACATAAATAAATAAAAAGCAGAATGATTCAAAAAAGAATGCTTCAATTACATTCTAAGAATGCAAGAACCTGTTAAAAAAACTTAATAAGGTGCATTGAAAAAGCAGAGAATAACAAAATCTTAAAATAAAATTATATAAAGTTAAAAAACATTACAACTTAGAACTTAGCACTTTCTGGTACTTCAGGGGACTAGAATGTAAAATTTGGCCTGCGGCCATTAAGACATTAATGGTTCTTGTTTTGAGTAGAGCTCTGCATAGGTGAAGGGTTTGTAATAATTAGTCTATTGCATCACAGTCCTTGGAACACACTAACTTTGAAGTATTAAACCAGGGGTGCCCAACCCACAGCCCACGGACTGGCCCCAGGCCCCAGTGCCATTTAATCCGGCCCATTGCCGTCTCCCCCACACCCACAAGTGGAAGCTGGCACATTTACATCAACCATAAAACGCGCCCGCACATGTGCAAACACGCCCACGTGGAAGTGGCAGCATTTACAACAGCCATCAATGCTTCTGCTTCCTGGGGCCGTGGTCTGGCCTGCTCAGCTGTTCCAGGGCCGTGGTCACGTCCGCGGTGCAAAAAGGTTGGCCACCCAGCATTAAACCATTGTGAAATATTGTAATATCTGAAGGAGTTTGCTAGTGACATTCCTGTCTTTTCAACTGCAAGATAAAATGTTACAATAACTTGTAAACGTCAGTACATTAAAACTCCGACTTACAAATGCCCCCAAGTTACATAAAATTCGACTTACATAATGATTTCGTGTTAAAACCATGTCCTGATTTACATAAATGTCCCGATTTACATAAATGTACGTAACATGATTTCTTATGAGTTTGCTTCGAGTTACATTAAAAATTCATTTTTCCTATGGGTTTGCTTGGAGTTATGTAAAAATTCATTTTCCTATGGGTTTGCTTCAATTTACATAAAAAATCGTTTTTCCTATGGGTTTGCTTCGAGTTACATAAAAAATTCATTTTTCCTATGGGTTTGCTTCGAGTTACATTAAAAATTCATTTTTCCTATGGGTTTGCTTGGAGTTATGTAAAAATTCATTTTCCTATGGGTTTGCTTCGATTTACATAAAAAATTCATTTTTCCTATGGATTTGCTTCGAGTTACATAAAAAATTCATTTTCCCTATGGGTTTGCTTCGAGTTATGTAAATTTCATTTTCCTATGGGTTTGCTTCGAGTTACATTAAAAAATTATTTTTCCTATGGGTTTGCTTCGAGTTACATAAAAATTCATTTTTCCTATGGGTTTGCTTCGATTTACATAAAAATTCATTTTTCCTATGGGTTTGCTTTGAGTTACATAAAAATTCATTTTTCCTATGGGTTTGCTTCGAGTTATGTAAATTTCATTTTCCTATGGGTTTGCTTCGAGTTACATTAAAAAATTATTTTTCCTATGGGTTTGCTTTGAGTTACATAAAAATTCATTTTCCCTATGGGTTTGCTTCGAGTTACATAAAAAACTGATTTAAGCAAAAGCCTACGGAACTGACTTTTTGCGTAAGTAGGGGTTTTACTGTACTTATGTTTTCTCCTTGTTTACACATTCCAAGATAAGGTGTCAAAATGTTATGATAAAGTGACCTTGCTCTCAACTAGACAGCCGGATAATTGCTATAGTAAATTACTCGAAGCACTTGCATAGCTAATTTTTCTATGCCATGCTTAAATATTATTTTAACATTCTGTACCTGCATCATTGCACACCTTGACAAAGCAATCCTTACATCTCCCAGGGAGTTCTTGAAAAAGCACTAGTCCTAAAACTGGATCATAAAGGTCCAGCTTGGGAATGAATCAGGGTGAGGCTGGACCGCAAATCCCTGTGAGTTGTATAATTTCTTAGGAATCAGTTGTCCCAGACCACTTCTGGAGTGCTGTTTATTTCCCCATGTGATCACACCTTTACACACATCTCTTGTTTTGCTCAAGAGAGGTAATCTGTCTGGGTTTCCTCCTCTCAGATATCACACATGTTTGCTTCTGCCGCTTTCCATTCTTCCCAACTCGTGAAACTGAAGCCAGTTCTAGCAATCATGTCCTAGTAGATAGCAAAGCAGTATAAAATATGCTTTGCTCAGTGGTTAAGAAGCTCGCCTTGTTAGCTGGAAGGTTGAATAGTTCAAGACTCAAGTACTGCATGACAGAATGAGCTCTCGTCTTTGTCCCAGCTCCTGCCAACTTAGCAGTTCGAAAGCAAGAAATTGTAAGTAGATAAATAGGGACCACTTCAGTGGGAAAAGATCTTGTGGATGCAAAAGGAGCCTCATTCAGGCATTCCCTGAGTGGAGTTCCTCCAAAAAACCTTTCAACCTTTGTGTGTGCTTCTGACACGATTTCAAAAAGTATAAAGTATGCCAGGACATACAGGCTAATTCATCATTTTGAGATTAAAAACAATGTTAAATGAAGAATGTATGTTTCACATTTTACACAGTTAGCATTTTTAGTCCAGTATACTATAAATCTTTAAGTTAAAAGTATTGTCTTTTAACTATTTTTTACTTAAATTTGGAGAGCCTCAGATAATGAATGTCATAGACAAAATTCAAGTTCACCCAAAGGACAGAATGACTTGCAAATATTAAAGCAATTTTAAACAGCAGAATAACTGCTTCAACTTGGACCGTGAAGTTCTTGTGTCTGCCTGTCAAGTGTTGAAGGGAGCCACAGGTCTCAAGTTCTGGGAAATTCTTGGAGAATTCAGGAACTGGAAGAAGCTTTTGTGACTAGTGGAATTCATACCTGTCAAGTTTTGGGAAATTTATGTCAAATAAGGGAAATTTCCCTGCCAAAATGGGAAACTGGACAGCTATGCTTATCCTGCGCTGGCCTCCAGTCTACTCCAGTCTAATTGCAGTCTAACTAATACGGGATGATGGCGGGAAAGGGTGTAAAATATGGGGGTTTGACAGAAATTTCCCGAAACTTGACAGGTATGGGAATTGTTGAATTGAGCTGATTGTGTCAGATAGCTTTGTACAGTTTATAAGTTCCTACGAGAGGAATAAAAGGAGCTCTACTTGCATGTCTAGATCTGGCGTGGCTTATAGCTTCTGATTCACTTCAAAAGGTGAGAAACCACTCGTGGGGATCTTCAGAACTGTGGGAACAAGATTGAAGCTAAACCCAAAAGGTGGCCATAATAATGGAACTAGATGAGTTTAAACGGTACTCAAGACAAAAAGGAACTCATGAATTACATTTCTAACCCTTGCAAGATTACTGATGGCTAAAAACTGGAAACTTATTCCTAATCTTAAAATTGAAGAAAGGTATAAAGAGGTGTGGGATATTGCTTTCTATCAGGGGTTCCTAACCTAAGGCCTGTGGGCTGGATCCTGCCCACGACGTCATTCCATGTGGCTCCCACCCCCTCCAAGGGCATTCGAGAAACAAAATGATCACCCCTCTTTGAAGCTGTTGGGACAAAATGGCCACCTCCACTGTGCGGGCAGGGCAAAATAGCTGTCCGGCCCTCAAAGCTGACTGAGAGAGCATGACCTGTCCCCTGGCTTGAAAAGGCTGGGAACCCCTGCTTTAAATGATAAACTAACATGGGAACCTAAAGTTGAAAGAGGATTGGTTAAGAAAAATCAATTTTTCAGAAATCTGGAAACCTCTTATCAAACATGTAATGAAGAAGAATTGTGGATTTAAACCTACCTGTACAGGATACGTTGAAATTTTGGAAAGGTAATGGTAAATATTGAAGATGATAGTTTGACAATGAAAATAGTGGCCCCACATATGGTGTAGGAACTGGGGTTGTTCAAGTGGTTAAGATGCTGAACTCGACGACTGGAAGGTCGGAGTTCGATTCCCAAGTGCTGCATGACGGGTTGCTCACGTCTCTGTCCCAACTCAGCAGTTTGAAAGCAAGAAATTGCAAGTAGATAAATAGGCACCACTTTGATGAGAAGGTAAACAGCGTTCCGTGCGCGTGCCTGCCACATGTCCACAGAAACATCTGCAAATGCAGACAGTGCTGACTCTTTGTCTACAAACAGAGATGAGCAGTGAACCCTAGAGTTAGATATGACTGGCTTTCGAGCAAGGGTGACCTATATGGTGTAGGAAGCACATGTTTGTTGAAAATTAAATATGTAAGTAAGTTTCTTATGGGAAAACTGATTTCCTGATTACTTATTAACAATGTTTATTTGGACATATAAAAAAGAAACTACAAGCTACTTAAATGACATTTTTAGACGCTTAGGATGGTACGCAATAGAGTGTACTAGAATAGATGGGTGTTACTGCTGTAAACACGATCAAGTGCTGTTCATTACCATATTTTTATACTTCTTTGTTTTATTTTTTCTGTATAATAATAAAATGTCTATTAAAAAAAAAAGAACTGTGTTCTGCTCTTCCTAATCTATGACATTGTGGCCTTTCTTTTTTGACAGGCACAGGGAAGAGCAGCGCTGAGCCCGGACACGAAAGGGAGAAGAAAGCCGTAGCTGAGTCTCCTCCGTTGGAATCCAAAGCATTTTCTGGTGCTCCAGGTCTTGATAAACCCAGGAAGAAATCTGAACCAGCAAATGTCCACCTGAAGGGGAAAAAAAGGTAATAGACATTTCTGACCAAAGTTGGGCACTTTACTGAAGCCAATCAAAGTGCCACGAAAACGTCTGTAAGCTTCTGAGTTTTCTAGAACTCTTCATCAGGCTCAGTGGTACCAAAAATATGGGACATCAGGGATTTCAATAGCTTTTACACATGTTGGTCTGGGTTATAGAGCAGCTTGGTTCATCTATTAACAGGGTGGAATTGTTTCATTTTAAGCATGTTAAGTAGAGGAGGAATGTGATGGCGAACTTTGGCAGTATGCGCAGTAAACCCATTTGTGTGAAGGTAATCTGCAAAAAGAAATATAAATGAATTTTTATTGCTTTTTTGTTATCTCATTATTTGCGTTTTTTAAAAATAGATGAAGTAATCCATATTTTTTTATTAAAATGAGCTTATATATTATTTTCTTTCATTCTTTTTGCAGAGTAAAAAGGGTTGAGATGTCAGATGAGGAAGAGAAACAAGCTGAAAATGTGAAGAAAAAGAGATATAGAATCAAACAGCTTGAATCTGACAGCAGTGATAGCGAAGGTGAGTGGAAACCAATTTAGTCCATGCCTCTGCAGTGACTTTTCTGGTCAACTTCTTGTGCATTTTAGGCTCTTTGAAAATACACAGTGACAACAATACCATGCATCTGCCGCAGAAGCTAACTTCTCTTACTCCTGCTTCTTTGCCAGTGATGGTGAACCTTGGCACTCCAGTTCTTGGACTTCAATTCCCAGAAACACGTAGTAAACCTATTTGTGTGGATTCACAAGGATATGGGCTTCTGGAAATTGAAGTCCAAGGACAGCTGGAGTGCCAAGGTTCACCATGCGCAGTAAACCCATTTGTGTTGATTCACAGAGACTTGGCCTTCTGGGAATTGAAGTCCAAGAACAGCTGGAGTGCCAAGGTTTGCCATCACGGTTCTTTGCTGTTAAATGGCTGCAAAACCAACATATCGCCAAATCTTCCCTTGAAAAGGGATTTTTGGATTTTCAGGACCTTCCTCATGCCCTTCCGTGATTAGACACCCCAGGGGGTGCTATCATGCTCGGGCCTGTGTTGATGGGCTTTCCAGAGGACCTAGTTTTGCTACTCCTGGAATAGAATACTGAGCAAGACAAGGCTTATTGTCAGGTTCTACTTGTGATTTATGCACTGCTGTGTGTTCAACTCAACACCAAACTACAACTCTAAGAAATAGTTCTATTCATAAAGAATAGGTAACAGGCTACTCACAGTGACACTTTAACAGTTAATAAATGGACAGTGTTGTTTCTGCCTTGAGTCTGTACAGCTGATATTCAAAAAAGCCTTTGATTGGAAGCAACCTTAGAAACTGCGAGTGGTCTCAGTTGAGAAATGGGATTCCAAGCTTGTCCTTATAGAACTGTAATTGCTATTGTTATTTCCCCAGTAGTAGGGAATGGTAGTTAACCTATACCTGTGATGGCGTACCTTGACCCTCCATGTGTTCTTGGACTTCAATTCCTAAAAACCCAAGTCAGCACTCCTGCTGGTCAGGGCTTTTGGGAATTGAAGTTCCAAAAGAGCTGGAGTGCCAAGGTTCACCATCACTGCACTATGTCAAGCAAATCTTGGGGAATGGGAGACCTTATGAAATGGTCACCATAAACTGGAATCAATGTGGGATGAGTTGTTAACATAAACATTACATGCTCAGACCATTCATACTTACACATCTGTCATTGATAAATGGCATAATAATTATTTGCTGCATAACATAAAAATAAAAACAAAACCAACCAACTATAAACATTTTCCATTATACAATACAGTGGAACCTCGGTTAACATAATTAATGCGTTCTCCGGGATGTTTCTTACAATATAAATTACTTTAACTAAATTTCACAATGGAATGCATTGAAAACCAAAATATATTAACCGAAATGCAGTTTCTCATAGGTCTGCGTTGAACACCAATTAATCCGTTCCGGAAAACAAATCTGTCAACCTAGCCACTGTTTTCTATGGATTTCCTTTTGTTATGCAATTTTTATATTAACCGATCCATTTGTTAACTGAGGTTCCACTGTAATGGTATGAATAATATCTTATTTCTTCAAAAAGGTCATTTTGCTTTTTGTTCTCTGACATCCTTGCATGATCCAGGCCTTCTGTATGAAAATAAGCCTCTAAAAAACTCACGGGGGAGGGGGGCATGATTCCAAGTGACTTTTAAACTCCTTTCTCTTCCTTCAGGGGTCCCAGAATCACCTGTAATCCCCGAGGTGAAAGACTCTTCTCCCGAGCCAGAGCCAGTCTTGAAACCATTGCCAGATCCTGCACCTATGGAGGTAAATTTGTTTGTTTACTGCTTACGAACATCTATGCCCCCAACCTTCTGCTTAAAAAAAGCACCCAAGGTGGTTTTCATCTGAATGAAAACAGGTAAAACCAAATTTAATTTAAAAATAATAAAGTCAGGTAAATTAGCTCCACCCTAAAACATGACAATCAAGTGGTTTAGGTATCTGGCTTCAGAGCCAGAGGATTGCAGTTCAATTCCCCCACTGTGCCTCCCAGCTTGGGTGGCTTTGGGCAAGCTGCATAGTGAACCTTGGCACTCCAGGTGTTCTTGGTCTTCAATTCCCAGAAGCCCAAGTCCCTGTGAATCCATACGGATGGGTTTACTGCACATGTTCTCAGACTTCAGTTCCCAGAAGCCCAAGTCTGTGAATCCACATCGATGGGTTTACTGCACGTTCATGTGGATTTACGGGGACTTGGGCTCTGGGAATTGAAGTCCAAGAACAGCTGGAGTGCCAAGGTTAGCCACCGGAGCCTTATATTTTGCAGGTAAATGCTTAGTAAACCCATTCGTGTGGATTCACAGAGACCTAGGCTTCTGGGAATTGAAGTCCAAGAACACCTGGAGTGTCTAGGTTCACCATCATGGGCATAGTCACAGGGTGCCCTCCCCCAGAAGAAGGGAGTGTTAAACTATGGCTGAGTAATCTACCTGGGAAACCCTGAAAAAGGGATCACCATAAGTCAAAATTGACTTCACAGTATGCAGTTAAGAACAACATAGCAGGGCAGAATAGATATCATTCGCCCATCTTAAAAATAATGCATTTCACACATTTTTTTAAAAAAAAGTCAGATCGGAAATTGACCACAGCCCTGAAGGGAGTACTTTCCACAGTGGGAGCCGTGCAGAAGAAGGCCCTCACCCACATGCTTGGGCTTAAATGGTTAATATTTAAAAAGTGGGGTGGGGTGGGGGCTGTTTTGAAGACCTTAACATTAGGGTAGGGTAGATGGTCCTTTAGCTAGCCAGGCTTCAAGCTGTTTAGGGATTTAAAGGTTAATGGCAAAGGTGAATTCCACATTGTACACTTCAGATATTACTGAGTAAAGCCATCGTTAGTAACGGATCTGAGACAGAGTCATCTGAACTTCCAGAATCTTAATGTAGGGTGAGTGCAAATTTCCATGGCCCCTTGGGCTGCACAGTGTATTGAAAGAGAGTTGGTGGGAAGTTGCCCTCTTTCGAATTGTTTTGTCTTCCAAGAACTTGCACAACAAATGAAAGGGCCAAGACTTTGCTCCTCAGGTCTTCTGCAAGAACGCAACATTTGGCAAGAGATGAAGCTAATGTGCATGGGTTGCCAGTGGTTACTAATGGTTCTCAACGTTCAAAATGTGTTCTCTTCCCCCCCCCCCCTCCAAGAAATAAATGGAATAATAGCCTCCACTCATAATTAGAAAGAGGAGCATGGCAGATGGGGAAAATATACTAAATACACTACTAGCCATAAGATACTGATTTATGCTAAATGAGTAGTCCTCTCTGTATATGCACTTGAGAGAGCTTACTTTTGACTAAGTACACATAGAGTCCATTCAAAAGCACACTGAACACTTATTGAATAAAGGTATTTACTTAAACAGTTGAAAAATACAATTCTGTTTTGAATTTTAAAAAGTATTAAACAGATTTTTCTGTATCTAGCACATCAAAGCAAAGAAAGAAACACTCAACTTTTCTGCAGTTATTTTCTTCACCCTTCTTATTCTTTGTCTTTAATTCCTTGGTGAGCAAATTACTAGTTCAAAGTCTCAGCCAGCAACAAACATTTAGCAAACTAAGGAGGCTGCTTTTTTAGCTGGAACTCCAGCATGCTCTGATAGATTACCATAACGAAGGCTAACTACAGACAGTAATGAAATTTAAAAATCTCACTATCATCTCATTTGTTCATAAGAGTAGAGAGGGTCTGTTGCCTTTATTATCCTGCCCATCATCACTTCTGCCTTTTTGCCTTCCTTACAAAAAAACTATAGTCATTGGAACAGAATTCAATGCCTTGGAGCAAACATTTCTCCTTTGACTTTTAGATTAATTTTCTAGGCTATTTATTAATTATTTTTATTTATTTATTACATTTATACCCCCACCCATCTGGAATGTTTTCCCACTCTCGGCGGCTTACAACCTATTTTAAAAAATCTTTACAATAAAAATTAAACCAATTGAATAAATTATAAATATCAACAAGAACAAAAATGATACCCCCCTCCTCAATTAAAACCAAAACCCAACAACAAAAAACACTTATTGAGGACAGAAAAAGTTAATCTGAAAGAGGACAATGGTAAGAACCAGCTTTGTTAGAAACATAGCAGTTGAGTCTCCAACCCGCAGCGCTCGGCTAGGGCTTTGGAATCAAATGCATCCCTTCCTTCTCCGTTGCTGATACTTCTGGCCTACATTGAAACTGGCCTGCCGTGGCTTCTGATTTCTTTATTCTCATGTGCTGCCCTGTCCTCTTTCAGGCTTCATCAGGAGGGAAGAAGCGGAAACGGAAACGAGTTCTGAAGTCCAAGACTTTTGTGGATGAGGAGGGCTGCATAGGTAAGCGGTCAGCTACCACTTTGGGTTGAAGAAGTCTTGTGTTGGACAAAATCGGTGCGTTTCGAATTAATTTACGAGTATAAGTAAATCTAAAGAAGAAAAATGTTCTTTGCTTTTAGAGCATGGGCCCATGGTGGCGAACCTTGACACTCTAGGTAGTTCTAGGACCATGATATCGAACCTTGGCACTCCAGATGTTCTTGGACTTCAATCCCCAGAAGCCCAAGCACCTTGTGAATCCACACGAATGGGTTTACTGCTATTCATCCGGCCAATGCTGCCCTCGTCGCTTCCGGAAGCAGAAGTAAAACGCGCCTGGATGGTTAAGGCTCTTCCAGGTTAACCCTTCTTCCATACGGGCACATTTTACTTCCGCTTCCTGGAGTGACGAGGGCAGCACAGGCCGGATGAATCGCAATAAACCCATTCGGTGTGGATTCACAAGGTGCTTGGGCTTCTGGGAATTAAAGTCCAAGAACACCTGGAGTGCCAAGGTTTGCCATCACGGGCATGGGCATATCAATTCCTGGAGGCAGAGAAGTTTTCTATCCCCTCCTGTGCCGGGAAAACACAAATGCCTCTTTGTCAGACGAGGCTGAACTGTTTCAGAAGTCCTGGTGTTTGTAACGCAGTTTTATTTAAGAAATAAACAAGCTGCTGCCAGATCTACCCAGCAGCATAATTGGTCCAGAAAAGGGTGGAGGCCAGATCCAGTGTTTTGGCATTTTGCAGACTCTAGGGAGGACAGTAAATGACTGGCATTCCAACATTGTGGAGGTGGTTGCAGATGATGGCCTTGGCCATTGGGACTGGTTCCTATCCATCTCTAGTTCCTATGCTGCCTGGGAGACACGACTGTTGCTGGTTGTGTTGCTCTCTAATCAAGCAATTAGCAATTACACTTACTGCATATACTGCCCCATAGGGACTGCAGTGACTCAAGCTTTGGCTGAGTGGGCGGTATAGAAATTTAACAATAAA
The DNA here is from genome assembly GCA_035047305.1 of Bradypodion pumilum. Lineage (NCBI taxonomy): Eukaryota > Metazoa > Chordata > Lepidosauria > Squamata > Chamaeleonidae > Bradypodion > Bradypodion pumilum. Next base: position 3,339,947 of record JAWDJD010000003.1, read on the forward strand.
ATAAAAAATAAATAAAAAAGTAGCTAAGATGCTTACTGGAAGGCGGGAGATCAGCAGTTCGATTCCCGAGTACTGCAGGATAGAATGTCCCAGCTCCTGCAAACCTAGCAATTTGAAAGCAAGGAATTGCAAGGAGATATAAAGGGACGAGTGGGAAGGTAACAGCGCACTCCGGTGTCTAGTCATGCCTGCCACATGAACTTGGAAACGTCTGCAGACGCAGACAGCGCTGGCTCTTTGGTTTTGAAACAGAGATGAGCACTGAACCCTAAAAATGGATATGACTGGCTTTCAAGCAAGGGAAAACTTTGCTTTTTCTGCCCCACAGCACTTAGTGCACTCTCTGGGCAGTTCACAGGTTAATAAGCACTTTGCTGCCAACATGTTGGGCCCTCATTTTATCGACCTTGGTAAGATGGAAGGCTGAGTCAACATGGATCCCCATCAGGGTCAAACTCACAACCTTTTGGCTGCAGTACAGCAGTTTAACCACTGCAGGGCTTCTAATGCAGGGACTCTGGTGGCTTAGTGGCTAAGACGGTGAACTTGACGACTGGAAGGTCGGCAGGTCAGCAGTTTGAGACCCGAGTGCTGCACAATGGAGTGAGCTCCTGCCCACCTGGCAGTTCAAAAGCAAGAATTTGCAAGTAGATAAATAGTTCCTGCTTTTGTGGTAAAGGTAACAATGTTTCCATGCTCTCCTGCCACATGACCATGGAAACACCTGTGGACGCAGACAGTGCTGGATCTTTGGCTGTAAACAGAGATGCGCGCCTTCCCTTGTAGAGACCTTGACCTAATCCTAAGCATGAATCCATGCCCTTGTGGCTTGTGTAGGACCAGACGGGACCCTGGTGGACACCCTGCTTTAGGTACATCCTTTGTAAACCTGTTGCAACTCTTGAAGGGAGTCTTGTCTGTATTTTGAGAAACCTGCTGTGTTGTTGGCCGCGAATGACTCACGTACGTTTCTAGCCCTGGGTTTTGTCAAGTTGAAAATGCTTTCGTGAAAGGTTTGGCTCCTCAAGTCTGGCTAAGTGACTTTTTGGGAAGAAACGCAATGTGGCGTCCGAAGAAGCTCAGTCTTTTTTTTTCCTTGGGGGTGGGTGGGTGGGTTTGCCAGTCTCCTTGCTTTCCCCCATTCAACCTCCTGCCCGCCTGCTTCCCATATTGCCTAACTTGAAATAGCAAAGATGAGCCTTTTCATTCTTCCAACAAAAGGTCTTGGGGTGTGTGTGTGGTTTTTTTTAATGTATTTTTTAAGCTCAGGTTTCTCTAAACATGTCAAGTCTGGGATCCTTGCCGTTCCCTATTTAGAACTTGGACTAAATGCTCTCCTGCCGAAAGTTGACCTTCTGAGTTTACAGTCTAGATCTGGCAAAGTTCATTAAGGAGGAGTTGCTCAAACTCCTGGGGAGCTTTTGGCAAATGGCTCTCGATGTAGGAAGGAAAGAACATGACTTGAGTGGGTGCGCTGAGAAGCTCCAGGGCAGGCGAGAAAGAGTCCTTTTCTTTTGCCAAGTTGCAGGTTCAAATGATGCCTCTGCAGAATTGGGCACCTGGAGGGGAGGGGGGGGGGCATTTCCCTGTATTCACTGGGGATGGGAAAGCGAATGGTTAAACTGCTGTACTGCAGCCAAAACATTGTGAGTTTGATCCTGATGGGGAATCAAGTTTGACTCAGGTTTCCATCCTTCCCGTATCACTCAAACGAGAACCCAGCATGTGGGGGGGGGGGAGATGCTAATTATCTTGTGAACCACCCAGAGAGTGCACTGAACGCTATGGGGCAGCAAAGGTCAAGGCAAAGCTCGAAAGCCAACCGTATTCGACTTTTGCTGCCCTCCAGGTATAGGGAGGACCGCTTGCTTTTAATGAGAAGTTTTTAATCCTTGGGGCTGGGGAGTAGTAGTTTTTAAGCGTTTTAAGGTTTTTTAAATAGTTTTTAAGGTGAGGTTTATGTATTTTATGATGATAATGTTGTACACCGCCCAGTCGCTTGCCGAGTGGGCCGCTATACAAAATTGATCAATAAATAAATAAAAGAGGGGGTTGTGCTAATCTCTGCTTGTAATTAAAGAGGCAGCGCTGTCTGTGTCGGCAGACGTTTCTATGGACATATGACAGGCATGACTAGACACCAGAGTGCTTGGGAAACTGTTACCTTTCCTGCCAAAGGGGTGCCTGTTTATCTACTTGCAGTTTTTTGCTTTTAAACTTCGATGTAGAAGTGTAATTGCTTGCTAATGGTGTAGCAGAGTTTTAGCGGAAAAGTTGTTAAAATCTACATTGCCCAAGGATGGCATTCTGCAAAACAGGAAAGTGTGAGTTGGGTATCGGTTGTCAACCCCTGGCCTGCTGGCTGTAGCCCCTTACGCAGCGGATGTGGACTAGGCAAACCAGAGGCTGACAATGATCATAATGGCTTCTCCCATCGTTTGTTCACAGTGACTGAAAAGGCTTACGAGAGCGAGTCCTGTACAGACAGCGAAGAGGAATTCCGGTCCAAGCCTCCTGCAGCCCCCAGGGCCCCTGTGGCTCACAACCCTCCTGTCGGGGCCGCAAAAAGAGAGTCGAAAGAGGAGAAGAAAGGGACGAAGAAAGCGGCAGCCGCTACCAGCAAAACCAGCAAGCAAGCCTCCATCATGGGCTTCTTCCAGAAGAAGTGAGCTTGGCTGCCTTACGGCTTTCAGAAGTTGCTTCAGAACGGGGCCCTACTTTTGAGACATGTACTTACTGTGTAAGTGAACTTTCTGGAAACAGACTGTTGGCGAGGGACCCTCCTGGGGCAAGCATTTGCTGCTCAACTGTGTAAGAAGCAGCTGCCGGAGACCAGAGAGCCTTGAGAATGTGTGGACTTGCAGCGCAAAGGCCTTTTAAGGACAAGGTTTCTATTACATGTGGTATGCTTTATATTTTTAAGGATAATTCTCTCCCCCCCCCCTCCAGAATGCTCTTGTCATAGACAAACTCCACCAGGGAGATTGGGTATTGTTGCAGAATCTGGTCAGTCCGGTGTAGTTAAATATTCTCACGAGAATATGTCAGCCCCACCCAATCTGGGTTTAGTACTTTTCTTTCAACAGCGGTGGATTCAGATGGTTTGACGGAGAAGTCGGAAGCCTGATGTTTAGTCTTCAAAGCGCATCTCCTAGAGCTGTGATGGTTAACATTGGCACTCCAAGTGTTCTTAGACTTCAATTCCCAGAAGCCCAAGTCTCTGTGAATCCACATAAATTGGGTTTACTGCACGTTCACACAGTAAACCCATTTGTGTGGATTCACAGAGACTTGGGCTTCTGGGAATTGAAGTCCAAGAACACCTGGAGCACCAAGGTTGGCCATCACTGTGATGGGAGATGCTGCCGTCCTGAGTCTGGGGAGGGAACTGCTGCCTCTCCAGAACTCTTGTGCCTTGACTTCGTATTGGATTCAGTTCCAGCGTCTACTGTTGCAACCATTAGGAAGGCCCAAAACAACCCACCATCTTTGTCTTTCTCCCAAAAAATAACGTGCTACAGACAGTAGCTACACAGTGCAAGTTGTACACATTGTAAAGAAGTACGATGACCTTTTGGGTTGGTAGAGATTGCCTCTGCTACAATCCGAAAGAGCCAGCTTCCTTTCGTAAGAAGTATGGCATATTTGGAAACCACCACCACCACCACGATGTGATCAGCTGCCTTCCTGAGACAGAGAGCTCCGTTCTGTTGCACCTGAGGTGACTTTGGCCACACCTGGATGCTGTTTCTGCCCAGAACTCCATCCTTCACTCCACCCTCTTTGACAAGGAGCCAGGGTCCAGGTAGCCTGCCGTTGCTTGATCTTGTGCATGCAGGTAGCCACGTTGTTGCTTCCATAAATGAAGGGGGGGTGGCGCCAGTCCAGACCACCTGAACCTGATTTACAACAACTGGTTTTCTCCTCCCCACCCCATGGAGAAATCATTTGGTAATGAAAAATTAGTAGGAAGTGTCTCTCTGTTCAGCTCAAAAGGGGTCACTTTTCAAAGAGCTTCAAGGGCATGTTATGTTTTCCTTCTTTGTGTGTGTGTGTGCTAGGGAGATGTCTTTATGTTGGTTGTGAGACTGGGACAGGAAACGTCCTCTGTTGGGTCATTGTCCCACCTCTTTCTTCATTGTCCATTGACTTGGTCTCTTCTCCCTTGATGAATGAAACGGTGGTGTTTAAATTCTTCATTTCCTCTGAGGCAGGTAAGCTGATCTAGGGAAGGGAAGGGGCAAGACAAGAGGCAGCTTTGTGTAGTGTGGTGTTTAGTCGTGGGATGTGAGTCACCACACCCTTGGTTGGCTTCGCTCTAGACAAGGAGTCACGTTGTTCTGTATCTGTCTCAGCCAAAGGACAATCCCTTATATCAGCGATGGCTAACTTTGGCACTTCAGCTGTTTTTGGACTTCAGTTCCCAGACACCCAAATCCACACGAATGGGTTTACTGCATGTGTTCTTGGACTTCAATTCCCAGAAGCCCAAGTCACTGTGAATCCACACGAATGGCTTTATTGTGCGTACGTGCAGTAAACCCGTTTGTGTGGATTCACAGGGATTTGGGCTTCTGGGAATTGAAGTCCAAGAACACCTGGAGTACCAAGGTTCGACACCAGGGCCTTATATTTTGCAAGTAAATGCTCATCAAAACTGAGTTGATTTGAATACTGGCAGTGATTTTTTTAAAGCGCTTTCATTTGCCATTTAGATGGTTACAAGGTATTTTTTTTATTATTATTATTATTCTGAGGTTTGACCCTGAAAGTTATCTGATTTCCAAACTTGCTTTTGCAGATCGATTGGAGCCTATTTGAAATGTGGAAAATTTATCCACAGCATTGCTTGCTGCAAGAAATAGCCCCGTGACGGCGAACCTTGTCACTCCAGGTGTTCTTGGACTCCCAATTCCCAGAAGCCCGTCTCTGAGAATCCACACGATTGTGTTTACTACGCCTACATGCAAGTAAGCCCACTTGTTGGATTCACAGAGACTTGGGCTTCTGGGAATTGAAATCCAAGAACACCTGGAGTGCCAAGGTTGGCCATCATTGAACCCTGTTGAAGAAGCTGAAAATGCTAGTATCTATTTTTATATAGTGGCCAGACTAACTAACTGATTTAGGGAAAGTTACTCCAAAAACAATATATTTCCAGCCTTTGCTGCAGAGGACTGTGGCTCTCTTAAATGTTGTTGACTCACAACTCCACAAAAATGTTGTTGACGCAGTACACTACTCAGTACGACAGCTGAGCATGTATGATGCGTTGTCCTTGGCTGTTTCTTTTAATGGGAAGTAGGTGGCCTCCACGGGAAACCTAACTTTGGCTCTTCCCAAAGTTAGGGAAACCCACCCCACTCCTTTTTTGGTGTCTTCCTGAGAAAATATCCATTTTTTTTGTATATTCAGAAATTTACATTTATGGCAGGGTAAGGATATTAAATAAAGACATGGTATTCTAATACAGCTCCCCCCCCCCCAATTCTGTTTCATGTTTTGTGTCCAACTTTGTATTATTTTTTGTTCTTCTACCATATCCGAATCCGAATATTGGCGATCCTCATGGCAATTAGCCATGAAGACTGTGCTGAGAATATAATGCGGTGGCCCTTCATCTGCCTTCCGCATCACAGCATGACCCCCCCGTGCCACTGTTCCAGTTCCGTGACACTTTACACTTTCTGATTCTGAGTCCTTTTGACACACAAAGTCCTCATTGGCCCCAGGCCAAGATGTATGAAGCTTCTGCCCGCCATCAAGATGGATTCAAGTGGGATTTAATCCACTTGGGGACCATCACCCTTCCCTGAGGCCGTCAGTCCTTAGGGTTGTCAGGCTAGTTAACTGTTGCCTGACACTCAATGTTGAGTAGCTGGCAGTACGGTCTATTCCAGTCATGGCAAATGTTTGCACTCCAGGTGCTCTTGGACTTCAATTCCCAGAAGGCCAAGTCCCTGTGAATCCATGCTGCCCTCATCGCTCCTGGAAGCGGAAGTAAAACGCGCACATCGGGCGTGTTTTACTTCCACTTCTGGGAGTGATGAAGGTGGTGTGGGCCAGATCCGGCCTGTGGTCCGCAGTTTGGGCATCTCTGTGTGGCTTGCTGGTTACAGCATTGCATCTTCTCAGTTTTCTTGATGATGTTCCTGTTGGGAAAGAGAAGGGGTATGAGTGAACTAGTAATTTTTACCAAACAGCATAGGGCCTTGCCCATAGCAGTTTACCCACTGTCTAGTGGTGTTGAGCACATCTTTTGCAGAAATTCTACAAAGAACTTGTTATTCCCATATCCAGCCGAAAAGCAGGAGGTGTATACCTGACCCTGAAGTGCCAAACCAGCCATTCCTATTTTAGCACCTTCCTGTCCAACCTGTGGGTCATGAAAGCTTGGTGAGAGCTGTAGCCCAACACATTTAGAGACATCTGGATGAGATGCTGTGCCCCAGTTTAGCATTGGAATTTGTGCTTTCCCTCCCTCCTTCTTGGTGTTTGCTACCATTTGGATTCACCAGAAATATCTTCTATCTATCTTAACTTATAAAACCAAGGGTTAACCGTTGGAACTTGCTATAGGTTGCTATGCCTCTCCCTACTTGCCTGCACTCACCCTTCATGCACACGGCTGATCTGGGTCCGCAGGTCAATGAAGGATTGAGAAAACCGGCAGTGGGGCAACAGCCCCACAAACGTGAAAAAAGAGTAACAGCTTCATTTCCCAACATTCCTTGTGCCGCGCCAGAGCTAATCAGGCTGAGAGGCTCTCACACGGCGCGGCGCAAGGAACGTTCAGAAACGCGCCGCGGCCAATCAAAAGAAAACCATTTAAAAAACGCAGCACAAACACAAAGCACAAACCCATAACTACAAGCCCCAGCGTCCTGCATGCCATGAGCGTGCAGAACGCTGAGGAAGCCGGCACACACAAAAAAAACAAACAAAAAAAACACTGGGAGAGCAAGTCCGCCAAGCCACGGGAACCAAAGCTCCCCCTCCCCAACGGTGCCTGAAGCTCCTGATTGGAGTTTCCCCTTTAATATCACTGGGTGGGTGGGGGGTGTTGTGCTCCCCCTCTACTGGCTCCCCTGGGGTTGGGAGGGTTGAGGGGACAAAAGGAGTCTGTCTCCCCAACCCTCCTGACCCCAGGGGACCTGGCAGAGGGGATTCGCCTACACACACACACACACACACACACACACACACACCCCATATTAAAAAGAAGAAACCAAGTGGTTACTTCTCTTTAAAAATGGATTTTTTGGGGGGGGAGGAATCCCCCTCTCCGATGGCTCTCCTGGGTCCGGAAGAGTTGGGGAGACAGACCCCTTTTGTCCACCCAACCCTCCAAAACCCAAGGAAGCCAACGGAGAGGGGATCAGAAACACCCCCCCCTGATATTAAAGGGGAAGCCACAATTGAGATTTCCCTTTTAATATCAGAGGGTGGCCTGGATTCGATACCCTCTCCTGGGTCCCATGAGTCTGGAAGGTTTGGGGGGACAAAAGGGGTCTGTCTCCCCAAGCCTTCCAGAGCCAGGGGAGATGGCAGAGAGGGGATCCCCCCGTAGGACACCAAAATACACACACACAAAAACATCCAAAAATACACAAAAACAAACAAAAATAACACCAAAAAAATACAAAGTAAACAAAAACAAAAATTTCCAAACACACCCAGCACCCAGCCAAACACCACAAAATCCAAACACCACCACCACCACAAATAAAGAAAAACAGCCAACTCACCACCACACGACCTCACTCCACAACGACTGGAAAAGAAATGAATAAAGAAAGAGACTACTTACTGGAAGAAGCTCCACCCAGAGGCCACGAGAGAAAAAACAGTCAAAATACAAGATAACCCCTACCAGCACCACTTGCTGCCCACAATAGTAAAAAAAATATCAAAAAAACACAACAGCCCCACACAAAAGGCCCTAAGAGTAAAAACAAGTAAAAAAAATAACACAAAATCACAATTTTACACAAATCAAAAACATGTCAATAAAATAAAAACTATTCAAAAATCCTGTGCTGAATTTTTACTCAAATAAAAAACAAAAACATCAATACACAGTTTAAAAACATTTATTGTGAAAAACATGTACTTTCACATTTTTAAAATTATTACCTACAATACAACTATTAAAAAAAATACATACTAAAAAATTATTGGGTTAAATAAATTTTTTGGAAAAAGTATATCATCCTTTGTTCTTTTTTTCATCCACAAAACCAAAACACCAAACAAAACTCATCACAGTTTATAACAGGCCACCAAAATTTTTTCGTATAAATAAAAATTTTAAAAATTTCAACTATAGACTAACCTCTTCTTTACAAACATTAACAACAACAACAAAAACTTTCCAACACCATTTAAAACAGCCCAGCAATGCCAGGCAACCTCTGCTAGTCTATTATAAAGCAAAGGTGTGGGTTTGGTGTCTGGAATGGGCTGCCACACCCCTTGACCAAACCCCATGAGATTCGGCACACACGTACCTTGCACACTTGAGCAGGTCACTGTTGGGGTCCCAAAATCCACGGGGGGTTGCCCCCTAAATTGATCTGCAAAGGGGGTATATTTGACAGAAGGGTTTGTGTCTGCCCCAGTGCTAGGCCAACTGGGGGGGGGGATTGTGATGTCATCGCCGAGCTCACATCACAGGCCCACCCCTAGCCAGTTGGTTTCCTGGGCAACACTGGGACTCAGCTAACCGGGTTGGGACCACCTGGGCGAAGCCGGGCACCCCTGCTAGTTAACAAATAAAGTGGTTTGCTCGTCTGGACAGAATGTCTTGGAAGTTCATACCATACAAGGCATATGTATGAAGAGGAGAAGGACAAAGACCAAGAGGCAGACCCAAAGGAAGGTGGAGAGAGGGAACATAAAAGCAACATGAAAAGAACACCAAATAACACAGGTGGAGGCTGCTAAAAGTGCCAGAGAAAGAACCATGCATCTCTCTCGACACCTGATAGGGTACAAAGGAAGAAGAAATATTAACTACAGTTTGTTCAACACTAATATCAGTCTATGCTTAATGTTTCTAGCTTGTTCAGATAAACTCATTTAGTTCTGGTGTAGGCATAACAATAAGCTGGCTGAAAACGAAGGACGGTGGTTGTGTCTCAGCTCAATGAGAAAGAGCAATTTAGCTGTGGGAAGAATTGGCCCTGAAAGAGGATAGCGGAGGGTTGGAAAATCCCCTCTGGAGGTTGTGCCTTGCCACGGAGCCATGGGAAGTTTGGGTTGCTTCAGTGGTTTGCTTGTGTTGTAAGCAGCATCCTTCTGTGGAGTTTTCAAAACAAGTGGACATGCTCAGTTGCGTGTATGTTTTTGTCCTGTCCTCTCTTGTGTTCTGTAAACACTCGCCTAGCTCAACAGCAGCAGGTTTGCACACAGGAGGTTGTGGGTTTGATTCCTGGCATGTCAGGCTACTAAAGGAACCACAGCCTAAAGTGAAGGAGAGAGACTTTTCTCATATTTTCTCAGAATTCTTCAACTAATATTGAATAGTATTGGAGGGGGGGGGGGGTTGCCAAACTTGCAGATGGTAGCACATGACACAGCCAGTCAATAGGTTACCCTTGCTTGAAAGTCAGTCGTATCTGATTCTAGGGTTCAGTGCTCATCTCTGTTTCAAAGTCAAAGCCAGCGCTGTCTGCTTCTGCAGACATTTCTTTTTTTTAATTATAATTTTATTCATTTTTTTAAAAAAATAACAAAAATTGCAAAAATTATAGAAACATGCAAAATATATGTACGGAAAAAACAAAAAATATAAGAATACATAAGTACATAAAATACATAAACAACATAAAAAAACAATTTAATACATTAAATTGCTTAAACTCTTTTGTAATAGCATTGTAAACAACGCCAACTGTTGTACCTTATGTTTATCATTCATCTCATAAAATATGTATCCCAATCCTTATTTCTATGTATATATTTTTATTTATATTTATATTTTTAATTATGTATTTAATATGTCAAAAATTTATAAGATCCAACCTTTTATATTGCAAAATAATAACACCCAGTGCTATATACATGCCATGAGGATCAATATTCTAATTTAATCCTTCCAAAAACTCATATGCTGGGGTACTGGTTTGTCTCCTTTATCACTTACTAGCAAGGGTTGCCCGGCGTTGCCGGGCTTTTTTTGGGGGTTTGTTTTTTAAAAAATATGAGAAATGGTTTTGGATGATTTTTGTTGTATGTGTGTTTAAATGAGTTATGATATTTTTTAAAAATATTGTTTTTTTATACATAGGTAGTTTTTTAAACTGTTATAAATAAATTTGGATTTTTAAAAGTGGAAAGGTTGATATATATTTTTTCCCAATAATTGCATTTTTAAAAATAATTTGTCATTTTTTTTTTTGGTGATAGGTGTACTTTGGATAAGATTTTTTAAAAAATGTGTAAGTGTAATTCGAATTCATTGAGTGTCATTTTTCCTGTGGCCACTTGGTGGTGCTGTTGCGTAATGTTTGTCCTGTCCTGTGTATTCTTCCTGTTCTTTTGCCATTTCAATTCTGTTTCTCGGCGTGGCTGGACCTGTGTTGGTAAGTTGTGATCTCCGATATTTAAGTGAAAAGGACGCTGGGATATGAATTTTGTTGGGGGGGGGCTGTTGTTTTTTGTTGTATGTTTTTCCTGTCTTTGTCTGTGTTTATTTTTTAAAGGTTAGATTTCTTTTTTTGAATGGTTTTGATTTGATTTTTGGTGTGTCCTTTTTTTAGGGGGGGTGCCTTTTGTTCTCACGGACCATGCTTGGTGGCCCGTGGGAAGGTAGGCTACTTGCAGCGGGGGTGCCTTTTCTTCCCATTGGCCATGCTTGTTTGCCCGTGGTTAGGAAGGGCACTTGCGGCGGGGGGTGCCTTTTGATCCCATGGGCCATGCTGGATGGCCCTTGGGAAGGGAGCGTTGTTGCGGGGAGGGTGCCTTTCGTTTCCACGGGCCATGCTTGTTTTCCCGTTGGGAAGAAGGGCAGTTGCGGGGGAGGGGTGGTGGGTGGATTGTTTTTATTTTTGGCGCGGTGGCAGTCCCTTCGAACGGAAGAGCAGGGGCGGCGGGTTTGTTTCATTTTCTTCCCCCACGGGCCATGCTGGCTCGCCCGTGGGGATGAATGGCGGCGGAGCCGGCTTTCTTTAAGTTTTGTTTTCGCGCGCAGGCTGCCTCAGCATTCTGCGCGCTCATGGCGCGCAGGACGCTGGGGCTTGTAGTTATGGGTTCGTGCTTTGTGTTTGTGCTGCGTTTTTTTAACATGCTTTTCGTTTGATTGGCTGCGGCGCGTGTCCGAACGCTGCGGCGTGCGTGAGCCTCTCAGCCTGGTTGGCTCTGGCGCACCGCGGCGCAATGACTGTTGGGACGTGAAGTTCTTTCCCTTTCTTGCCGTTTGTGGGGCTGAGGCCCCCATGCCGGATTTTTAAATCCTTCGTTGACCTGCGTAGGGAATTCGGCCGTGCACACGAAGGGTGGGTGTGGGTCAGTAGGGCGACGCATAGCAGCCTATAGCCAGTTCCACCGGTTAATGCTTGGTTTTATAGGTTAAGATTAGAACATATTCCACAAATAGTCTCCAATTTTCCCAAAACTTGTTTTCTTTCAAAATGTCTTTCTTCACATTCAATTCACATGTTAACTTATCATTTAAAGCAATTTCCCACATCTCCTTATACCATTTATCAATTTTTAATATTGAATCGCTTTTCCATTTTCTTGCTATACATAATCTTGAGGCCGTTAACATTATAGATAACAGTTCTTTATTATTTGTATTCATATTTATGCTATCCAATTCTGTCAGTAAGGCGATACTTGAATCCAGCTTAAAATCTACTTTAAGGATATCTGATATTTCTTTCTCAATTAATTTCCAAAAAGCACTTATCACTTTACAGTTCCACCACATATGTGCCCAGATTGCTTTTACATCTCCAACAATTTTTAGTTTTACTATTATCCATTCGAAATGGATAATAGCTAAAAATACTCAGAGAAATAACAAAGACTTCTTTAAGTACATTAGAAGTAAGAACCCAACTAGGAAGGCCATTGGACCATTAGATGACAATGGAAGGCAAGGGGTTATTAAAGAGGAAACAGAGATTGCAGAGAGACTCAATGAATTCTTTGCTTCAGTATTCACTGAAGAAGACAGAGGCCACATGCCCAAAACAGAGCCTATCTTCGTAGGGAGGGAAAGCGAAGAATTAAGCCAGATAGAAATAACCAGGGAGGAGGTCCTTGCATGTCTTGTTAAGCTAAACACTAACAAATCACCAGGACCAGATGGCATCCATCCACGAGTTCTCAGGGAACTTAAAGATGAAATTGCTGATCTCCTAGCCAAAATATATAATATTTCCCTCAAATCAGGCTTTGTGCCTGATGACTGGAAGGTAGCGAATGTAACACCAATTTTCAAAAAAGGATCCAGGGGTGATCCAGGAAATTACCGACCTGTCAGTTTGACATGTGTCCCAGGTAAAGTGATGGAAACCATCCTAAAAGATAGAATTAATAGGCACATAGAAGAGAAGGCGCTGCTAAAGGAGAGCCAACATGGCTTTTGCAAGGGCAAATCATGCCTCACTAATCTGTTGGAATTTTTTGAGAGTGTCAACAAGCATGTGGATAAGGGGGATCCAGTTGACATTGTTTATCTGGACTTTCAGAAGGCTTTTGACAAGGTCCCACACCAAAGGCTCTTGAATAAACTTACCAGTCATGGAATAAAGGGACAGGTCTTGTCCTGGATCAGCAACTGGCTAAGGGACAGGAAACAGAGGGTAGCACTAAATGGACACTTCTCCAAGTGGAGGGAAGTAAAGAGTGGGGTCCCCTAGGGTTCAGTACTGGGACCCCTGCTTTTCAACCTCTTCATAAATGATCTAGAAGTAGGAGTAAAAAGCAAGGTAGCCAAATTTGCTGACGACACTAAATTATACAGGGTAGTGAAAACTGTGAGAGATTGTGAGGAGCTCCAGAGGGATCTCTTGACACTGGGGGAGTGGGCAAAACAGTGGCAAATGAGTTTCAACATTAGTAAGTGCAGAGTGATGCATGTTGGAGCAAAGAACCCCAATTACATTTATAAACTGATGGGGTCTGAACTCTCTGCGACAAACCAGGAAAGGGACCTTGGTGTCCTGGTGGACAACTCAATGAAGGTGTCAACCCAGTGTGCCTCAGCAGTGAAAAAAGCAAATTCAATGCTAGGGATCATTAGGAAGGGTATAGAAAATAAGTCAGCAAGAGTCATTTTGCCTCTTTATAAATCTATGGTGAGGCCCCATCTGGAATACTGTGTACAGTTCTGGTCGCCATACCTCCAGAAGGATATTATGGAGCTGGAAAAAGTGCAGAGGAGGGCAACCAGAATGATTAGGAGACTGGAACACCTTCCTTACCATCTGAGGCTGCAACGGTTGGGCCTCTTCACTCTTGAACGACGGAGTCTAAGAGGTGACCTGATTGAAGTTTATAAAATCATGCACGGTGTGGACAAAGTGGATAAGGAAAAACTGTTTTCCCTATCGCATAACACTAGAACTAGGGGCCACTCCATGAAACTTTTGGGTACTAGTTCTCAAACAAATAAGAGAAAGTACTTTTTCACCCAGAGGATTACTGGTCTATGGGACTCCCTGCCAGAAGAAGTGGTGACAGCTGTCAGTCTTGACAGCTTTAAGAAAGGATTAGACAAGTTCATGGAGGACAAGAGTATCAATGGCTATAATTATGGATACTTAAGGACAACCTCCGGGATGGAGAGATAGGCAGGATATCTCTCAGTATCATTTCCAGGGAATCCTAAACAGGTGAAGAAGGCATCTCCTTGGGAATAAATACCCTGAAGGAAATGGTGAGCCACTGTGTGAGACAGAATGCTGGACTGGATGGGCTCCTGTGGTCTCTTCCAGCAAGGCTGTTCTTATGTTCTTATGTAAATAATTTAACTGGTGTCAAGTACCACCTCCATAATATTTTATAGTTATGTTATTTTAATTTAATTGAAAGATTTCTCATAATTCTTCTCTTCCATTTGTTTTTCCATTGAAGTTCAGAAATTTTTATATTCAAATCCTCTTCCCATAATTTTCTCAAAGCATTTTGTGAATTTTCATCCTTATTTAGGCTTTTATATACAGTATTTTGCTTACTACCCCTTTTATCCCCATTTCTCCTTTTTTTATTTTACAAATCATCTCTTCAAATTATGTCCTATCCCTCTGTAAACTAAATTCATCTTTATATCTCTTCTCCCATTTGTTCACTAAAATCACCTGTAACCAATTCAATTTTATTTGTTTAAACACTTCAGCTCTCAGTACTAAATCATCCGACATTTTTATCCAATCTTTCAACAGAAACACATAATTTCTCAGCATTATATTTTTTTTATTATTTTATCAATTTTTACGGGAAACGTTTTTATATCTTCTATATCCATTATTGGGGGAACCTCAGGTGCTAATTTCACCTTTATATTTTTCCAAACATCCAACATTGCTTTTGTTATTTGGTTATTTGTTCTTATCCTTGTCTCTTTATCCAAAAAAATTGCATTACCATTTTTCTGTAGTTCTTTCAATTCTATCTCATCCCAAATGACTTCAGATTTTGATATAATCTTGACAATATTCTTTAATTGAAAAGCCCTATAATAATGTCTAATATTTGGAAGGCCCAGACCACCTTCTTTTTGTGCTACATACCATAAACTTTTTGTGATTCTTGGTCTTTTCCCTCCATTACAAAAAGTATTTAATATAGTTTGAAAACATCGAACAAAAAATTTATCTTTGGTAGTAACTTCATCTTGCATAGGGCAACTCTACCAAACCAAGACAAGTTCAACTTATTATATTGTTTTATTTTCCCTTTAATTTCTATTATTTTGTTTATCATAATTCAATTTCTTAAGATCCTCAATTTTACTTGTAATATTTATTCCTAAATATTTCACACTATTTTTAATTTGTATATTATATCTTTCCTTGACCTTTTTTTGATCTTCATTTACATTACAAAAAATAGCCTCTGATTTATCCCAGTTCACTTTTAATCCTGTCATGTCTTCAAAATCCCTCAAATGTGCATAAATTCGTTCCATTGTTTTCACAGGATTTTTCATTGTGACCATCGTATCGTCTGCATATAAACTAATTTTAATTCCTTCTATTCCTTCTAGGGGTACTGCAGTGGCTCAAGTCGCTAAGATGCTGACTGGGAAGCGGAAGGTCAGCAGTTCGATTCCCGAGTACTGCAGGACGGAAATGAGCTCCCGTCTTCATCCCAGCTCCTGCCAACCTAGCAGTTCGAAAGCAAGAAATTGCAAGTAGATAAATAGGGACCACTTTGGTGGGAAGGTAACAGCGTTCCGTGCGCTCCGGTGTCTAGTCATGCCTGCCACATGACCACGGAAACGTCTGCAGGAGCAGACAGCGCTGGCTCTTCGGCTTAGAAACAGAGATGAGCACTGCACCCTAGAGTCGGATACGACTGGCTTTCGGGCAAGGGAAACATTTACCTTATTCCCTCTATCTTTTTATCCTCTCTTATAAGTGTCGCAAGTAATTCCATGGCCGTCATAAATAATATCGGTGATAATGGGCATCCTTGTCTAGTCCCTGCTTCTAATTTTATATCTTCTGTAAATACTTCATTCACTTTTACTCTAGTTATACCTTTCCGATATAGCTGGTCAATTACATTTATAAATTTTGTGCCAAATCCAAAATTTCTTATAATTTCTTTAATTGAAATCCACTGCAAAGAATCAAAGGCCTTAAAAATTTCCAAAGACAACAATCTCTGCAGACATTTCTGTGATCACTAGATACTGGAGCGCATGGAACGTTGTTAACTTCCCACCAAAGTGGTCCTTATTTATCCACTTGCAATTTCTTGCTTTCGAATGGCTAGGTTGGCAGGAGCTGGGACAGACACGGGTGCTCATTGTCGTGCAGTACTTGGGTTTTGAACTGTTGACCTTCCACCTCCCAGTCAGCGTCTTAGCCACTTAAGCCACTGCAGTCAAGCCCGTCAATAGGGCCATTCAAAAGAACTTTGCATCCCTGTTGGGCTAGTATAGTAACCCTCAAAGCAAATGTAAAGAAAAACAAAAATGGTTACACACTGAGCATTTCAACCCACAGCTCTCCCTCCCCGTCTCCCATGGGCATATGAAGTAACAGGGTGCCTCTGAGCATGAATGGAATGCCTTCAGAGCTGGCTAGCAGTTCAAAGCATCAGACAGAACGTATGCTAGCCTGTGAAAGCCATGCTCATTGGCATTTGACCCAGGAAGGAAAGTTTCCTTTTTCCCATTCCACAGAAAGGTCAAGCTGTTTTGTTGCTTTAGAGATCTGGGAAGTGCTCAAAGTTAACCTCTGATTATGATATCATTAAGTTGTGTGTGTGTGTGTGGGGATAAGCCTACAGTCCCAAGGGGGGAGAATAAATGCAGGTTGGCAACTTCTAGGCTGTGAGCAGCAGGTGGGTCTGTGGGAGTGGGGATTGACGTACATTGACCATGGCTCTGTGGGGCCAGCACTGGAAGCAATGAGGCTTCCTGGGGGGCGGTGGGGGGTGTCAGCCATAAGGAGCTTCGTCAGGGCAGGATAGAGATCTAAGGACACAAACCCAGCACCTTGGGCCACATCCAGCTCTTTGATGCTGCCAGAAGGTCAACAGTGACGTCCGTTGGCAGACGTCTGGCCTCCCGAGGAAGGTCCCAGTGAGCCAAGAAGGAAGGAGAAGGCAAGATGCTAAGAAGTCACCTGGAACTGCTGAGAGAGGACAGGTAAAAAAACCCAAAAAGAGTGGCATCCAGACCTCGGTGTTGCTCTTCTGGATCGGAGCAAAGACCATGCTAGGCTCCCTGTATGCCGAAACTTTGTCCTAAGTAGAACTTTGGGGGAAAAATAGCTCTCTTTCTTGAGATTACAGTTGCCCAAGTCCAGGAGTGGTTGACCTGATGTTCAAAAAAGGAACTTTCCCAATGACTGTGCTGGAAATTTTCCTGGGAACAGCAGCTGGTGATGAGAGATGTCTCTCTATTCATCTCCAGAACCTGATGATCAGATATGCCTATGGCTACAGAGACAAGCTATGAGAAATCTGGGGAACATAGTAAAAAGTAGAGACATTGCCTTAAAAACAAAAATTCGTATAGTCAAAGCAGTGGTAATTATGGGTGTGAGAGCTGGACCATGAGGAAAGCTGAGCGCAGAAGAATAGACGCCTTTGAGATGTGGTGTTGGAGGAGAGTCCTGAGAGTCCCTTGGACAGCAAAGAGAACAAATAGGTCGATCTTAGAAGAAATCAACCCTGACTGCTCATTGGAGGGTCAAATAGTGAAGATGAAGCTAAAGTACTTTGGACACCAAATGAGAAGGGAGGACTCACTTGAGAAGGCCTTGATGCTGGGAACGGTGGAGGGCAAGAGAAGAAGGGATGAGATGGCAAGATGGATGGTGTGGTAAACGCAGTGGGCTCAGAGCTAGGCGGGCTTAGGAGGATGGTAGAGGACAGAGGTGCCTGGAGCGCAATGGTCCATAGGGTCGCAGGGGGTCGGAATCGACTGTGTGACTGAACAACAGCAAAAAACAGAAGTTTGATGTGAATATCACTGATATCTCCTATTTGTAAACTGTATAAATGTATTTTAAAGTAAACAGACCATCTCCGCACTATTCGTTGTTACGGAAATTTACAAATTCTTTTGTAAAACACTTTTCTGGAGGTTCTGCTTTCGTGTCCCAATCAAACCTTGGACTCCCCAAATGAAGCCACTTTCTTGACTTTGCCGTTGGCCAAACTCCTCATTGGTGCATGTTCCTGGCAGTAATTGGCAGACCAGTACATGAGCCCATGGATTCTGTATCTCTCTACGTTCACACCGAGTGTGGTTGTTCACCAGCAGCCCCAACTTGAGCATGTTGGTCTTGCATTTAGGGACTCCGAACCTCAGCCTACCCAGGGTCCTCCAAGTGATGTAGGGGAGTTTGACTTCCTCGGCCATGTCCTCCTTTTTAATGTTCCTTGTCCAGTGAGCTCCTTCCTCCGTCTTCTAATTTGGCTTTGCTCTCACATACCCTCAAGAATGTTGGATGTTCAGAGCTACATATCAATGTGAAACAAGGACATCAGACTCGTACACAACACCCAGATTACTTACCAGGACAAGATAAATCTCCAATGAATTTATGCTGTTTGCTTGTTTTGTGCTGTTTCTTTGTTTACATATAAAAATAATAATGCACCTCCAAGTCAATCATTGACCCTTGGTGATCCTTGCCAGGGTCTTCTAGTAGAGAATACACAAAAATGGGTTTCCCATTCCCTTCTGCCGGGGTCATTTTGGGACTGTGCAGGTTACCCAAGGCTACACCGGTTGGCTCTTTCTCTCTGGCTTGTTGTCGGGAGGAAATGCAAAGGAGGAAAGCAATCACACTTATAACACCAGCCCATATAAACGCTTATTGCACTCTGGGCGATTCACAAGTTAATTAGCATTTTGCCCCAACATGCTGGGTACTCATTTTACTGACCTTGGAAGGCTGAGTAAACCTTGGTCAGTGTGGATCAAACTCATAACCTTTTGGTTGCAGTACAGCAGTCTAACCACTGCGTTACCAGGGTTCTTATGTATTTAAGGGATTTTTATTTATTTATTGAATGCTTTTAGACCCACAGATAACTGACACCATGGATACTGAAGCCACAGGTATGTGGAGCAACCTGTATCTGATCTTTATCGGCTGCTGCGCTGCTTATTACTTTCATATAATTTTTCATTCTCTGAGAAATGCTCTTTTTTCTAGTTTCACTTTTCACTCTCAGCAAGAACACTTGAGCGCACCTCATAATGCTGGTAGTGTTCATTACCGGTTGCAGTTTCTCATGGCTTAACGGTGCTGCCTGCTTCTGCACATGGGGAGTGGAGTAGGGAGGGAAGCATTCTGACCCTTCTTCCTTTCCTGGATTTCACATTGTTGGCATGGTGAACGAGTCTTTGACATTCTCCATTCCCCAGGATGTTGTTGATGCTG
This sequence comes from Bradypodion pumilum, assembly GCA_035047305.1. Taxonomy (NCBI): domain Eukaryota; kingdom Metazoa; phylum Chordata; class Lepidosauria; order Squamata; family Chamaeleonidae; genus Bradypodion; species Bradypodion pumilum. The sequence goes on from JAWDJD010000003.1 coordinate 3,359,032, forward strand.
CAAACTAGTTAGAATCGACAGCCATAGCTGAAATCTCTTCTTTAGAACAGAGGTGCCCAAACTACAGCCTGCTGGCCGGATCTGGCCCCCAGTGCCAATTCATCCAGCCCATGCAACACTTGTCAATCCCAGAAGCCAAAGTAAAACGCACCTGTATAGATTTTAAGTTGCCATTTTCTCTGCTTAAACCAGGGATGCCCAAACTATGACCCACAGGCCGGATCTGGCCCCCGATGCCAATTTTTCTGGCCCATGCTGCACTTGTCAATCCCGGAAGCCAAAGTATAAAACGCGCCTGTATAGATTTTAAGTTGCCATTTTCTCTGATTAAACCAGGGGTGCCCAAACTATGACCCACAGGCTGGATCTGGCCCCCGATGCCAATTTTTCTGGCCCATGCTGCACTTGTCAATCTTGGAAGCCAAAGTATAAAACGCGCCTGTATAGATTTTAAGTTGCCATTTTCTCTGCTTAAACCAGGGGTGCCCAAACTATGACCCACAGGCCAGATCTGGCCCCCGATGCCAATTCATCCAACTCATGCCGCCCTCGTTGCTCCCATGCACCCTTCCACTTCCAGGAGCAATGAGGGTGGCATGGGCTGGATGAATTGGCATCGGGAGCCAGATGTGGCCTGTGGGCCATAGTTTGGGCACCCCTGGTTTAAGCAGAGGGAATAGCAACTTAAAATCTATCTCATCCTGTTACCAAACAGATTGCAAGGCATGTTTGACTTCCGCTTCCAGTGGGAAGAACCACATGGCCGGCCCATGGCCCAAAAAGTTTGGGCACCCCTGCTCTAGAGGATGAGATGCCTTCAAGTGGCCAGGGCAAGTCAGGGGAAGGGGAAGTCTTTTAGCCCCAAGAGGTGTCGGCTCTTGTCCGCCCACCTCTCCCCGGGGCAGACCAAGCCAAGCATCTCTCTTCCGCCGGGGCTGGAGAACCTCACTTGTTTTGCTGGCAACGGAAACTCTGGAGGCAGCCGGTTGATTTAAAACCCCTTCCAGTAAGAAGCTTACTTGGGTGATGATGGAAGGCAGCTCCTTGCAAAAGGTCAGCCCAGCAGAGAGAAGAAAACGAAAACAGCCGCCGCCGAAAACAAGGTAGTAGCAGTTCTAGAAAGGTCTTCTTCTAAAGCCGTGTTTCCCAACCTTTGGCTTTTTGGACTTCAATTCCCAGCAGCCTGTTGTGTATGGAGCATTATGGAACATCTAACAGCCGAAGTCAATTCCCCAAAGCACTGATCAGCCAATGGACTGACTTAGGCTTCTGGGAATTGAAGCCCCCCTGTGGGGCCTGGGCCCCACGTTGGGAACCCCTGGTCTAAACCCACAGCCTCAGATCCTTTGGAACGCTACAGGAACATTTTGGACTCAAGAGGAGGTGAGCACTCACTCCATCACTGGAAGCATCCAAGAGAGAATTGGACAATCCTACCTGTCAGATCTGCTTTGACTTGGATTCCTGCACTGAGCAGGAGGGGTTGGACTCGATGGGCCAAAAGGCCCTTTTCCAAAGAGTTTCCATGATCCTACATGGCCCCAGTTTTGCCCCTTTCAGAACAGGTTGTCCTAAGGCCAAGAAAGGTACAGTTAAAGGTGAACGAACCACCTTCCTCCGTGAGAGCTGGGAAGAGTTTTGTTGTTCAGTCGCACAGTCGATTCCGACCCTTTGTGACCCTATGGACCATTGACCTCCATGCTCCTCTGTTGTCCTCCCCCATCCTCCTCTGCCCGCCCAGCTCTGTGCCCACTGCGTCTACAATACCATCTAGCCATCTCATTTTTGGCCGCCCCCTTCTTCTTTTGCCCTCCACCTTTCCCAGCATCAAGGCTTTCTCAAGTGAATCCTCTCTTCTCATTTGATGTCCAAAGTACTTTAGCTTCATCTTTACTATTTGACCTTCCAAGGAGCAGTTGGGGTTGCTTTCCTCTAAGATCGACCTATTTGTTCTCTTTGCTGTCCAGGGGACTCTCAAAACCCTCCTCCAACACCACATCTCAAAGGCATCTATTCTTCTGCCCTCAGCTTTCCTAATGGTCCAGCTCTCACAACCATACATCACCACCAGGAATATCATTGCTTTGACTATTCTAATTTTTGTTTGCAATGTGATGTCTCTGCTTTTCACTATGTTCCCCAGGATTCTCATAACTTGTCTCCCAAGAGCCAGTTGCCTTTTTATTTCATGGCTGCAATCCCCATCTGCAGTGATCTTAGATACTAAGAATGTAAAATCTGTCACTGCTTCTACTTCTTCCCCATCTATTTCCCAGGAACTGATAGGGCCTGTTGCCATTATCTTGGTTTTCTTGGTGTTGAGTCTCAAGCCAGCTTTTGCACTCAATCAAGAGGTTCTTTAGGTCTTCCTCACTTTCTGCCATTAAGGTGGTATCATCTGCTTATCTCAAATTGTTTCTCCCAGCAATTTTGATTCCAACTTGTGATTCATCCAACCCTGCATTGCGCATTATGTGCTCTGTGTATAAGTTGAATAAGCAGGGTGACAAGATGCAGCCTTGTCTTACTCCTTTTCCTATTCCAAACCACTCTGTTATTCCATGTTCTGTCCTAACTGTTGCTTCTTGGTTCGTGTACAGATTTCTCATGAGGCATATGAGGTGTTCTGGTATTCCCATCTCTTTAATTACTTGCCACATTTTATTGTGGTCCACACAGTCAGAGGCCTTGGTGTAGTCAATAAAACAAAAGTAGACTTGTTTCTGATATTCCTTTGTTTTCTCCATGATCCAGAGTATGTTGGCAATGTGGTCTTTAGTTCCCCTGCCTCTTCTGGTAATTCTCTCTCCATGTGTTGCTAAAGCATATCGTGTATTATCTTGAGCATAACCTTGCTAGCATGTGGGATGAGCAAAATTGTTTGATAACCCATTGCCCTTTTTTGGGGATTGGACGTATATTGATCTTTTCCAATCCTGTGGCCATGTTGTGTTTTCCAAATCTGTTGGCATATAGAATGCAATCATTTGATTCCATCATCTTTTAGGGCTTTGAAAAATCCAACTGGGATACCAGTTTGGTGAAGTTCTTTGTCTGGACTTCAGCCCCTGGAATGGCTCAACCAGCACGGGCGGGAAGGAGATTATGAGAAAAGCAGTGTGTCAACACTCTACTGCCTTGATATCTTTCAGCCTTTTTAATATCAGAAAAAGCAAGAGAAGGATCCCTCAACATCCTCTGAACGGAGATGAGCCTCAAGTCCATCAACTCAGATTCAGGAAGAGCTTTATGGCAAGAACAAACACTCAAGAGCAAAACCAAATGAGAAGATGGAGGAAGGAGTTCCATGGACAAAGGATAACATTAAAGGAGGAGGAGATGGCTGAGGAACTCAACCTCCCCTACATCACTTGGAGGACCCTGAATAGGCTGAGGGTTGGAGACCCTCAATGCAAGACCAACAGGCTCAAGTGGGGTCTGCTGGCAGTCAACAACAGGTTGTGTGAATGTGGAGAGCAGGAGGAGGAGGAGGAGAAGAAGGCTGGCAAGTCCGCAATTCAAGATACGTTTGAGGAGCCTCTTGTAGAAGGAGGAGGAGGAGGAGAGAAAAGAAGGAGAAGGAGACAAAGAAGAAGAAGACTGATGAAGCTGCTGCCTTCCATCAAGAGGGATGCAAGTGGGACCATTTAATCCATTTGGGGACCATCATCCTTCCCTGTGGACTTTGCCATCCAAGACCATGAGTCCTCAGGGTTGTCAGGTTAGTTAACTGCTGCCTGACGATTGGCAGTAAGGTCTACTCTATTACCCTAGCACAGTGGTTCCCAACTTGGGCCCCAGGCCCCACGTGGAAACTTCAATTCCCAGAAACCTAAGTTGGAATATTGGCTGATCATTGCTTTGAGGAATTGACTTTGGCTGCTGGGAATTGAAGTCCCAAAACCCAAAGATGGGAAACAGTGCCCTAGCGGGATAACCTGGCCAGTAAAGGTTTCCCTTGCTCGAAAGCCAGTCGTATCTGACTCTAGGGCTCAGTGCTCATCTCTGTTTCAAAGCCAAAGAGCCAGCGCTGTCTGCTTCTGCAGATGTTTCTGTGGTCATGTGGCAGGCATGACTAGACACCGGAGCACACAGAGCGCTGTTTACCTTCCCACCGAAGTGGTCCCTATTTATCTACTTGCAATTTCTTGCTTTCGAACTGCTAGGTTGGCAGGAGCTGGGACAAAGACAGGAGCTCATTCTGTCCTGCAGTACTCGGGAATCGAAACTGCTGACCTTCCGCTTCCCAGTCAGCGTCTTAGCCACTTAATTAAGGGCTGGGCACAGATTCCTAAATGACACATTACTCCTACACCTGACTGTCCTGGCCCAGCTCATTTTTTCCATCTAAAGGCATAATTCCTCTTATCTTCTGGATCTTGGTTTCTACACCTCTCCTCACTCACTCCCTTCACCATTGAGCCAGGGTCTCCATCTCTGTGGCTTTGGAACCGGCAAATAATACAACTGTGGCCTGCATTTTATTCTTCCCATCACTGCTGCTCCTGTCTTGGGATGCTGACACACGCACGCACACACACACACACACCGTGAACACCCTGGCAGAGTTTTAACGTCCCCAGTAAAACGGCTTTGCTTTGTCAGACAAGCTGTGCTTTTCTCTGGCCAAGGAATCTACCGAAGTGCACTGCACATTAATCACAGCCCTGTCACGCAGGACGAGCGCTGCCATGCTCAGTGGGCTGATGTGGTCATAGTTCCCAGGCCATGCTCTGCAGGGAGAATTTAAAACAGTATTGGGGTTTGAAAATGTTGGAAGTGAGCCGGCTGTTTTCCCAAGGCTGGAGTAAAACCTCCCTTCTGGTCATCAGCTATCCAAGAGTGACCAGTGGTCATAGGTCTTGACCCTGAAGTACAGGTAGGTGTTGGGGTGACTTCTCTAGCCCTCAGAGTTTGATTCTTGGTGACTTTGATCTGATTGATGGCCCTTGCTCGGTTCTTTCTCGGGGTTTCCAAATGTGCCATCAAAACATGCTCAGAAGCACCTTTTGACTTTTCTGTTACCTGTCACACTCTAGTCTTGCAGAAGGTTCAGCAAACTGAAACTCAATGCATTCATGCCAGCTGACAGTTATGTTTGGCAAAGATTACTCCAGAAAGATCAATGGAACCAGTAAAGCATGGTCCGTTAATCGGTAAAAAGCAAGCAGCTTAGAAAAGATAGCTGAGCAGGGGGTTTCTCTTTTCTTTTTTCAGCCACAACTCCCATAATATCTCATCCAAGATCCAGTGAGTTGTGGTGCAAACAAAGAAACCTTCGAAACCTACATGGAACTGCTTTGCAATCACTTAATTGAGATCCTGCTACCCTTTAGATGGATAGGTCTCCAAACCTTGGGTCTCCAGATGTTCTTGTACCTCAGCTTCCAGAGGTCTTGGCCAGCACAGCAAATAGGGGAGGATTCTGGGAGTTTTAGTCCAAGAACATCTGGAGGTCCAAGGGTGGGGACCATTGCTATGGAGCAGTGATGGCCAACCTTTGCACTCTAGGTCCGTGATGGCACTCCAGATGTTCTTGGACTTCAATTCCCAGAAGCCCAAGCCCCCATGAATCCGCATGAATAGGTTTACTGCGATTCATCCGGCATGCGCTGCCCTCATCATCCCCGAAGCAGAAGTAAAATGCGCCCGTATGGAGGAAGGGTTAACCCGGAAGAGCCTTAACCATCCGCACGGGTTTTACTTCCGCTTCCAGGAGCGACGAGGGCAGCATGGGCCGGGTGAATCGCAGTGAACCCATTTGTGTGGATTCACAGGGTGCTTGGGCTTCTGGGAATTGAAGTCCAAGAACATCTGGAGTGCCAAGGTTCGCCATCATGGCTCTAGGTGTTATGTTGGCTAACATCATAAGCAGCTTTGGAAGCAAAAACTTGGGCTGAATTGTGGACTGTAAATATAACTGATCGACTCATAGATTGAGGATACATGGGAACGGTTTACAGAAGGCTTGAACAATCACCTCTGGATCTTTCACATCTGGTTTGCGACTAAATGCCAGGAGAGGCAACAGGTTTTGCTGGTTTTGCCAGCAATACCACAGGTTCCTTGAAGTTTTTTCTGGGAAGCCTCAAGAAAGGCTCGGGAAATTTTTGGATGAACTTCCAGTTGTGGAGTTCTAAATCAGGGGTGCCCAAACATTTTGGGCCGTGGGCCAGTCACCGGAAGCGGAAGTAAAACACTCCTTGCAATCTGTTTTGCAACAGGGTGAGATAGATTTTGAGGCTGCCATTTTCTTTGCTTAAACCAGGGGTGCCCAAACTATGGCCCAGGGGCCGGACCAGGACCCTGACACTAATTTATCCAGCCCACACCACCCTTGCCACTCCTGGAAGTGGAAGTAAAGCACGCCCATATGGCAAGGAGCGGCAAGGGTGGCATGGGCCGGATGAATTAGTGTCGGGGGTTGGATCCGGCCCATGGACCATAGTTTGGGCACCTTAAACCACTAAGCCACCGCACCCCTGACATCACAAATGATAACACACAAGCACCAGTAGCAGAAAATTCCACCCTCGCCCTCTTTCATCCCTGGCCTGTCTTCGTTGCAAGAAAGGAGATCCATGCACACCATGTTTAGCTCGTCAAAGGAAACGGAAATAAATGAAACAAATGTACAACAATTAAGGGATAATTTCCACAGATGCTATGTCACGGATCTTATAATACCTATTGACCAGCAAAGGGATTTAAAGGGAAGGTTTATAGGTGAAACCGTGGCACACCTTCGTAAATTCTGTTCCATTACCAAAGGTTTAAAACCAAGATCAAGTTTTCCTGTCGCGCCCACGCATATATATTCGCTGGTTGTTCACGGTCATTTTATGTGCAGTGAAACATTAATAAATCTGCAAGATGCAGTGGGACGATCTGATTCCGGCATGTGAGAACAGGACAAGTTCTTCCTTGAAAGAGAGGAGAGCTCATTGTTTGACTACTTCTGTGTAATAAACTGCTGAGCAGATTTGCGTGACGGAGACCAGTTGCTATAATATCTTATCTGGCTTTCTTGTTGTCAGGATTTTACTGTTAATGGTAACAGCCTAATGATAATATTATGATTTTTGATCTTCTGCATCCACATTCACTCTGATCCTTTGTGCAAACTTGTATACCCCAGACACAGACAACACTGGCTCTTGGGCTGTGAACGGAGAAGAGCACTGATCCCGAGTTGGATACGACTGGCTTTTGAGCAAGGCCGGCCTTGACCTTGACCTGGACTTCCTCTGAATACAGAAGTTCCTCTAATGCCCTGTTTGATTTCAGCAAGACCCCTTACCTCGCCCTCTTTTTCCATGCATTTTTCTAATTCTCTTCTATGGCCATCTAACGCCATCTACCAAGTGCCATTGCAACTTATGGCTGTGAATTCCATAAATGAGGCACACAACACAATTCCCTTTTCCTCCCCTGCCCTGAATGTATTTTGGTCAGGTGGTGCTCCAGGATCCCGCATACTCCACTGCATGCAAAATACAGTTGTGGACCATGTCTTCCCTTGGCCAAATATTTTTCTCCTCCTCCTCCTGAGGAGGACTTTGTGTAGCAAAAGCATACCTGTCAAGTATCCTGTATTGGCCGGGAATTCCCATTTTTCTGCGCTTGCTCCTCCCCTTTCCCACCGCCGTCCTGTATTAGAACGGTGAGGAAAGGGCTTACTGCGCATGCGCAAACGGGTTACTGTGCATGCATGGCCACTGAGTGCATGCGCAAATGGGTTACTGCACACGCACGGCCACGGTGCACATGCACAAACGGGTTACTGAGCGTGTGCGTCCACGCATGTGCAATAATTTTCTGTATAGATAGATAAATCTTTATTGTCATTGTTCTGCACAGAACAACGAGATTTTGCGGAGCTGTGCTTGATGGATATGGCCAAAAGGGCTCAGGACCAGAAAGTGACTCAAAGGGACAGGATCCGTGGTACTATGCGATGTGTCACGCTGCAATGCAGAAGGCAAATGGAAGGCCACCGCATTATATTGATCCCAGGACAATCTTCATGGCTCGGATCCTAATCCTGGGTCTAAGAGTCTGTGAGGTATCACCTGATAATGCAGTTTGCACCTAATATAGTGCTACTCTCTGCATATGCTCTAGTGTGATGTTATCAGTGCTGATCATACTCAGATGTCTTTTTCAAACATTTTGGCATTTCTCCCATTGCTCCTATTGCTACCGATATCGCTCTTGATCTTTTCTCCCAGAGTTGCTGTACTTCAATTCTCAAATCCTGATATCTCACAATCTTGTCCATCTCTTTTTCTTCTAGGTGGAAAATGGAAGCAATCCACAAATGCTCTTACTGAAACAAATCTGCTATTCTTTATGCTACCACTAAACTCAAATGTGGCCATATATTCTCCTTCTTTCCTGTTTTTTCTGTCCTCTTGTCCGTTCATTCGCTCGTTCGTTCATTCGCTCGCTCACTCATACAAACACACCCCATGCCCTTCTCCTGTATGCTCCACTCAGTGGCTTACAAACATATTACAAACATCATAACCAACAATAAAATTTACTAAATGAAAATAATTAATATCACAAGAATAATATAACAAAAAGAAACATTAAAAACATTTTTTTAAAATCCAGAGAAGCCTACATAGAAACACACACATGGACACTCATGTCCAGTAGTTTGAGAAGCATTGGGTTGAACCCATGGCAGGACTTGGGGCTGTTGTGTGGCAGAAATGCCATGCCAGCCTTGGGGGGGGGGGGGGAGACAGAGAAGGAAGTTTGGTACCAGAAGCCAGTTTATTGCAATCTGTCAGACAGAGACACAAATCTTCAAATAAATACATTTATCCAAAACTATCTCTCAGTCAAAACTGGCATAAATATTATATATACTGTATACCAAAGCTGCTTTCCAGTGGGTACAAATTGCAGATGTTGTTAACATGCAACAGGCCTTTCTGTTGATGACAGACAAAACCGGTTTATGAAAGATGCATCCCCTGGGGTGAGTATTCTAATGCAGCAGAATGCGATGTGCAATGCATAGATAAGCCACAACAATACACTACACCGCTGCCATTAGGTGCAGCTGGAACCACACTACTCTGTTCCCTGCTACCACAAAGGTCACATCCTGACACACCAAGGTGAGTTTGGGTTAAACAATTGATTAGAGCAGGAATTCTCAACCTTTTAAAGCTGGGGGCCGGGTCACGTTCCCTCAGACAGCTTCAGGGGCCAGGCAGCCATTTTGCCCTTCCTCCACCACATGGCACTTCCAAGTGTGGTGGAGGCAGTGGTGGCAGTCCACATGAAATGGTGCCATGTGCCGCATCCAACCCACGGGTCGCAGGTTGAGAATCCCTGGATTAGAGAGCTGCATGGGTTTTCTGACCAAACCAGAGAGGTGCTACTCACCCACCCTCATGACCTGTTGATCCAAGAGGCCCCCTCCCCATCCTACTTTTGTGCCCCTTCTGTGTGCAAGAAGTACACCGATCCTAACTGCCAGGCTTTTAAAAAATATAGTGCATGTTTGCATAGTTTCAGGGACAGGGATCCATACCAGACAACACAACCAGGACCTTGAAACATGGTGAGTTTTCTACACAGATGGAAACAGATGGAAAATACTGGTTTTGTGTTACTATGTGCTGCGCATACAGACAGTATGAATGATTCCCTCCATGCTCACATTCAACTGTGTCAGAAATGTGTCACAGCGGAAGCAACCTGGGAAGGTAAAGCTAATAGGAAAAGAATTCTCCTCCATCCAGGAGAAATGTTGGCATTTCCCTTCCCAAAGATGGGAACACTGGATTATCCGTAAAAGACTCAAACTCTTCTCTCTGGAATATATTATATTATGCTAGTAGATTCAAGAAGGTGACAAAAAGAACATTCTTACCCACCCTCCCCCATCCCCACACTGGACTACAAATCCCATCACATCTAGCCAGCATAATGAGGATCGTAGCCCATCCATATTGCTAGCTCACTAAGTTATCCAGCCAACTCAGTGAGAGTAAGCCAATTTGAATCAATAAAAGTTTCAGAGGTGCAGATTCACTGAATCCCTATTGATTTAGTGTACCTACTCTAGTGCAATTTACTATGGCAAGTCACAGCATTGGCCAGTGACCATGAAATATCCTTTCATACCTGTCAAGCACAGCTCCGGAGATTACGGGACCTGCGTAGAACATTTCTGCGCAGGTCCATTCTACGCATGCGTAAAAGCCTTCTACGCATGCATAGAAGGCTTTTACGCATGCGTAGAATGGACCTGCACAGAAATGTTCTGCGCATGTCACTTCTACTCATGCATAGAAGGCTTCTACGCATCCCCTTCTGCACATGCGTAGAAGGGTTCTACGCATGCGTAGAAAGGACCTGCGCAGTAACTCCTTTCCCCCTGCTGCCAAATTATGGGGTAGCGGCAGCTCCGGGCGGGAAATGGAGAAAATCGGCGCGGAAATACGGGAAATCCCAGCCAATCCGGGATACTTGACAGGTATGTATCCTTCCTGAAAAGTGCTCTTTCTCAAAGTAGCTGGATCTGTTATGTCAAAATCCGCCATCCCAACAAACGGCATGAAAAGCTGCTTGGTTATTAAATTCTGAGGGCAAATCCAGACGCCTGGTGACAGTCTTGTGGCTTCAGACACTGAAAGTTTGAAGTTTTGTGCAGTTTGCAAAATAGGTTTCACCACTTCTCTGGTTTGCACATGATCCAAGACAGCAGATGCTGAGAAACCTGAACTTCTCAATGAAGGGACTCAGGTTACTTCTCAGCAAAATGGATTCCTGTTTCCTGTGATGAAGAATTCCTCCCTTGTGATGTTCAGGTTCCTCGTAGACAGAATGGAGCTGGCTGGAGAGCTCTGTGTGTTAGAGCCAGAGGTTGGGAGTTCGATTTCCCATTCTGTCTCCCCAGGAAAAGAGCCAGCCTGTGTGACCCTCGCCATGCTGGGCTTATCCTTTGAGGGAAGTGAACTGCCGCAGGTCACAGTTCAGAAAGTGCTAGTTTTGGGCTTCCCAATATCATAACAAATAGGAAAGCTATTTTGGAGCAAAGGTTGTGTGTACAGGTAAAACTTGGAAAATTAGAATATCGTGCAAATGTTCATTCAGTCCAGTAATGCAACTTAAAAGGTGAAACAAACATATGAGATAGACTCATTACATGCAAAGCGAGATAGTTCAAGCCTTACTTTGTTATAATATTGATGCTTATGGTTTACAGTTTATGAAAACCCCAATCCCCCAATCTCATGTACCCCATAATCTCATGTACGCTGTATGCCATGATTATCACAATCATAACGAATTGAGGCATGACACATCTCTCGCTTTGCATGCAGTGAGTCTATCTCATATATTTGTTTCACCTTTTAAGTGAAATGAGTGGACATTTGCACAATATTCTAATTTTTGAGTTTCACCTGCATTTGATTTCCCCATCCTGTTGCGTTCCATTTGGCTTTTAGGTATTGACAATTACTAGAACTTTTCTGGATGTGGAGGCAGAGGTTGGGAGTTTGATTCCTCACTGTGCCTGCTGGGAGGTGGTGAAAAGGTGGCCATCCATTTAGAAAGATCTCATGAGTAAGGTTCCTGAAATTAATGGAAGTGTGTGCGCGCGCACCACACCACAACTGGTGCATAGTGAGGGGAACATTTAGGTGGTGTCTGCCCAAGGCCTCAAGAGTCTAAAGCAGTTTTCCCCTATACAGGACCTTATAAAGGTATTGGTCAACAAAATCTCCCATCTAATGTTTCAAAGGGATGATTCTACCCAGGGCTTCATTCCAAACTTTACCACTAGGTGAGAGCCTTGTAAACCCATTCATGTGGATTCACAGGGACTTGGACTTCAGGGAACTGAAGTCCAAGAACAGCTGGTGTGCCAAGGTTTGCCATCAGTGGCCTAAGAGGTCAATAAAAATCTGCTTTGGAATCTTTCTGTGGACTTATTTCCACCCTCGCCCTACAAGAACACAAAGCCACTCTCTCAGTCTCCTTCTGTCACACACACACACACACACACACACACAACACACACACACAACACAAAACAGATGGAAACACAATCCATTGCTCTTGCAGCATTCCTCTTCTTCTTTCGTGTCCAGATTCAGAAGATGGCCTTGCTGTCCTCGTCCTTTGCACATCAGGGTGGCTTGACTAAAGTTCTCATAAAGCTGTTGCAGCGGATCCTCTTTTCCCATAAATGCCGAAACAGTTTATTGAATAATGCAGCTTCTCCCATATATATTAATATCAAATATACCTTTCTTTCCTTTTTCTTACACGTTCTTTGTTTCTGGACTTTCAGTCACCTTTAGTTCTTCTCCTCCTTGGACCAGAAATGTGCTCCAATAAACTGAAAGAAGATGATACAGGGAAGAGCCGTGACTCATGGTTCGTGTGAAACATATACCCTATAAGGACAATAGACTATTTATAGAATATGAGCCCTCTCCCCTCCCTCTCCATGCTAAAGAAAAAACTAATTTACTTTGTGAAGGAGGATCTGGATCTTCAGACAAAAATTTCTTTTGCAAAAAAAAGAGAGAGAAACCCCTGTTTCTCCAACACAGGTCTGTGAAGAAAGGCAAGAAGGAGCTATGAAGTCAGAGCACAGGTGTTTCTAAATACAGGTTAAATGTATGGGATGTGGCTACAAAATGTGTGGAGGACTTACATTACAGCATGTGCAGCTTTAAATATAGATTAGACAACCATATAGGGGCAAGGCTATAATGTCAACCTTCTCCAACCGGGCCCTCTCCAGATGTGTCTGAATAAAGGTTAAGGTCAAGGCCTCTCTTGTTGGAAAGCCAGTCTGTCCAATTCTAGGGTGTGGGTGTAGCAGGCATGACTAGACACTGGACTGCCCGGAATGCTGTTACCTTCCCACTAAACCTAGGGTTGCCATATGTCCCGGGTTTTCCAGGATTTTCCTAGATTCAAGCTGTCCCAGCCGGTTCAAGAAAAAACATGTAAAAGTCCTGGATTTTTAAATTTGAACACAGGAAGCAAGATCATCCCTCACCAAGGGATTTTTGCAAAGAGTTAATTCACTGCCTCCTAGCCTTTCTTTCAATTATCCTGCTTGAAAGCAGTGAAGGCAAAACAGCACCCTGAGAAGCCCGCCGGGGAGAGGAGACACTTGCAAGCGAGATAACTGAAAGAAAGGCACAGAGGCAGTGAAATAATTCTTTGCAAAAATGCCTTAGCTCACCTTGAAGTTTGGGGGACAAGGAGTCGTCCTCAGCCCTTTTCCTTGAAAGCCGGGAGGGAGCAAGAAATACCCATATCTAAGAAGTCAAACCTCCACTATACACTGGGACGGAGGATTCCTTCTTCACGTGACCGCAAAGAGTTAATTGTATCGGGTCGTTGTTCCCTGTCTGCCCTAGACAGGGATTCTGTGGGGTCTTAGAGCCGCTACCTCCCTGACAGCCCCATCCAATGCATGCACAGTTTGAAGAATGCAATGGCTGTCCCGGTTTGGCAGGAGAGAATTATGGCAACCCTAACCAAACTGGTACCTATTTATTTACTTGCAATTTCTTGCTTTCAAACTGCTAGATTGGCAGGAGCTGGGACAGATGACGAGAGCTAACTCCATCGCACAGCACTTGGGTCTCAAACTGCTGACCTGCCCACCTTCCGGTCGTCAAGATCAGCGTCTTAACCACTAAGCCACCACAGTCCTGTTTTTGTGAGAAAGGCAAGTGATAAATTGCTGAAAGAAATGTAAAGCTGTCTCTTTTACAAGTTGTACGCCAGAAGAAATATGACATTAAGCAACTTGTGAGTCAAAATTAAACCTCATTTGTCTATTTTTCTTGTACAGGAAAGTAAATCATGCCTTCGCAATTTCTGGTAACACCATTTACACACTTCCAGGAATGTGACAGTAACTATTTTTAAAGTCAGGAGGATGGATCACCCACCCACCCACCAACAATTTTGACACATCATCCTTTCCCAGAATGCCGGATGGAAAGAGCTCTAGAGCAGGGGTGCCCAAACTATGGCCCATGGGCTGGATCCAGCCCTAACCCAGTTCATCCAGCCCATGCTGCTCTCATTGCTCCCAGAAGAGGAAGAAAATCACACCCATACGTGCGTGTTTTATTTCTGCTTCCGGAAGCGACAAGGGCGGCATGAGCTGGATGAATTGGGTCGGGGACGGATCTGGCCTGTGGGCCATAGTTTGGGCACCCATTGTTTAAGTAGAGAAAATGGCAGCCTAAAATCTATCTCATCCTGTTGCAAAACGGATTGCAAAGCTTGTTTTACTTCTGCTTCCGGTGGAAGGAACCACATCAATGGCCTGCTGAACCATGTGATTGTCCCACAGTCTGAAAAGTTTGGGCACCTTTGCTCTAGAGACTGGGAAAAGACAAAACTCAAGTCATTCACTGTGGGCTTTTCCCCACACGTAGGAGGGAGTCATAATCCTTTGCCCATATTCGGTGTGCTGAAAGCGGATATCAGTGTCTCTAATAGGTTCTTTCCGTTATTCCACGTGCTACGAAGATGCACATTGAACAACTGATGATGTTGAGCTTCCTGCAAACCCTAAGTTTGCAAAGAATGGTTGTTTGTTTAAAATGCTGTCCCTTGCCTTATTTTCTGTCAACTCTCAGGTCAGGAAAGTGATTGTTGAGCTGAGTGCAAAAGTCCCAGCAGAGGCGGAGGAGAATTTCATAAATATCTTTAAAGTCCTGTTCTTATGAACATGAACATCTTTGCGAGGGTTATTCGGGGTTAGTTTTTTGGTCTGCGAGTCAATCCTCCCACTTCTCCCACCCAAACAGGCCAAGCTGATGCATTTTCGTAGGAATCTGCCTAAATCTTACAGTACAGACTAAGGGAAATAAATATTTTCAGCCTTTACAATGTTTTTTTTTCCTCCAGCCACTCAGTTCCTTCAAAGTTTCATACTTGAAAAAGCAGAGTTGCAGAGAAAGCCACACACATCGGTTTATTTTCCAAAAATCTATCACAAAACTAAAGTTAGCTGATTTGCAACAACTGGGTCACCCATGCTCAAAAAAGCCATTCGTACTGTACCTGACTCTTATGAAAATGCATAAGCTTGGCCTGTTTAGGTGGAAGAAGTGGGAGGATTGACTTGCAGACCGGGCGCTGTTGCAGGACTTCTTGCTGCTCTCAGGATTATAGGCAACCAATTGTCAAATCACACAAGACTATTCCAGGTTGCTGGAGAGGTATAATTTTGCATTCATGGTTTGCCTTCCTTCCGAATAGATGTTGTGCACAAGCTTTTGCTCCATATGCAGGAAAAGAAAAATCGTGCAAACGTCCATTCATTTCATGTAAAAGGTGAACCAAATATATGAGATAGACTCACTACATGCAAAGCGAGGTGTCATGCCTTAATTCGTTGTAATTGTGATGATCATGGCGTACAGTGTACATGAGATTATGTGATGATTATGGGGTACATAAGATGGTGTGTTGTTGTTGTTGTTTTTGGGGGGGTCTCATAAACTGTAAGCCATAAGCATCAAGTATGGCTTGAACTATCTCGCTTTGCATGCAGTGAGTCTATCTCATATATTTGTTTCACCTTTTAAGTTGCATTACTGGACTGAATGGACATGTGCATGATATTCTAATTTTCTGAATTTCACCTGTAGGTGCCTTCATCCCTTCTGTCCCACGCCCTCCAAAGGTGTCCAGCACTGGCCTGATAATGTGTGTACCTTCGTTTGTCCTGGAAACCAGCCGAAGGTTCTGTACTTCTTGCTTGAATTGCTGCTTCTCGACCTTCTTGATCTGAATCAGATGAAATATTCCTAAAATTAGACACAAATCACCATGCAGAATTTAGGAAACTGAACCTGCAATGGGCCTTTTCTTTGGAATGATTATAATCCTGGTGAAATTGAGCGGCAGCCATTCCTTCTTGTTTGGGATTGACTGGAAAGGAAGGCAGGCAGGCATTCAGGTTCCCAGAGAGTCACAGTGGAAGGTCAAGGTCTCAGGTCAACGTGACTCGGCATGGGCAGTTGGCGAGAAGGCTTTTAAGCAGTGGCTTCACAGAGACTTGGGCTTCTGGCAATAGAAGTCCAAGAACACCTGGAGTGCCATGGTTCACCATCACAGCCCTACAGTATCAGGATGGGGGTGAGGAGATGGGTTACATCTGGAGTTCTCAACCTTTTAAAGCTGGGGGTCAGGTCATGCTCCCTCATTTCTCCACCACATGCCACTTCCGGGTGTGTGTGGTGGAGGCAGTGGGGGGGCACATGAAATAGTGCCAAAGGCCGCATCTGGGCCACAGGCCGTAGGTTGAGAATCCCTGGGTTAGAGGGCCATGGCAGGCAGTCCACATTTCCCCAGAAGCTTAGGTTGTTTAGCCAACTACTCCCTTTGCTCCCCTTGGCAGAAGTCTGCACCTCTGATCTAAGCCAGTCCTAGGTTCTGTTCCCGTTCAAAGCCCTTGCTACCGTTCATCTCAAAAACTCAACCAGTGAGCAATGGGGTTTTATGAACCTGGGTTGAAATGCTGTACACCACCCAGAGTCACCCGTCAATTGGGCGACTATACAAATTGCACTAAATAAATAAATAAATGTGAGACAGCACAGAAATCCAGTGCCGGAAGAGAGATTTGTACCAGGACGGGTAGAAGTGTGACTCTGCTAAAGGCGCTGAAGGGCTGAGGGGATAGTAGTGGCACCTGAAGGAGGTGTACATAGCACCATTACCAAGGAATGTACCCAAGTCTGGCGTGCTCAAGGCTGGTGGTAATGGCATGAAAGGCATTAGTCTAATTCCTTAGGCAAATGCAATCTTTTTTATGGCATTTACAAAAGGAAGGAGCTGGCTGGATAGCTCAATGGTTTAAGTAGCTACCTGCAGAGCCTGAAGTTAGGAGTTGAGTTGTCCACTGCTTCCAGGAAGAACAACCAGCAGGTGTAGCCACGGGCAAGCTACACAGTGGTCCTGGGAGAAGGGGATAGGAAACCACTTCGGTGTTATTCTCTATCGGAAAATCCTGGGAAGGGTTGCCATACATGGGAATTAACCTTCCATCACTAGTAGTCAAAGTCATAGGTGGCATATTATTATTATTATTATTATTATTATTATTATTATTATTATTATTATTATTATTATTATTATTATTATTATTATTATTATTATTATTATTATTATTATTATTATTATTATTATTAAACTCCTAGGATTCCTGTGCTCATTGAAGACTAGGAGGATTCTTGGAGTTCTAGAACAAAAATGCAAATTTTGTGAGCTTTAGTTACGTGGGAAAGACCCCTGGAAAGATGTGGTTGTACTATTAGACACTACCTTGAGAACAATTCTATTAAAAAAAAATCAAGGTATGGGTGTGAAAATGAATACATAGGCTTTGAGGTGCAACCCAAGCTAAAAAAATAAATAAGCCAATAGTACTCCTACCACAACAGCCATTGATGATGTAGTACGGTGTTTCTCAACCTTGGGCACTCAGATGTTCTTGGACTTCAATTCCCAGAAACCCTGATCAACAGGTGTGCTGACTTGGGCTTCTGGGAATTGAAGTCCAAGAACACCTGGAGGACCAAGGTTGAGAAACCCTGATGTAGTAGATAGGTATCCATAGTTATAGCCATTGATACCCTTGTCCTCCATGAGCTTGTCTGATCCATGAACTTGCCAGTTGTACACAGACACACAAAAGAATTAATCTTATACTTTCCCAATCTGGGTGGGGTAAGGTGGGAACTCACCTTTCACAAACTTCCAGGTGTAGATGTTCACATCTTCTGAGGATTCGCTCTCTATTGCTACCTTCCTCAAGTTCTCTTTGGGGTGATCAGAGGTGGAGGAGGAGGTTGGCGCAAACATACAGACAGACACTTTGCATTGGGTGGCATGGGTCTCGCCGGGGGGTGTCGTTTTGCCCTCTAAAAGCACACAAACCCCAAAGTCACAGTTGAAAGGGAAGAGCAGGACAGACATCTACAGAGTCTGGGTCTCTGTGGCACATCCAGGTGAGGCTGGAGGAGGAGGAGGGAGGACAGGTGAGGTGGTGGCCTTCCCACCTTTAGAGGTGCTTTGCCCTTGGAAGAGTAATTTGGCAGGAGGAAGTGGACTTCTGGGAATCCACCTAAGCATGAACTCCCAGAAGCATCTGGTTTTCTATGTTGTCTGGGGGATTCTGGGAGATAGCAGTGTTTCACAACAAGCAGGGAGAGGGGAAGAAATGGGTAGACCAAATCATTCCCATTGTGATTTTATGGATTCCTGTCTTCTACATTGCTACTGGTTATAAACTTTAGTCCAGTCTTTCCCAACCTTTGGTTCTTGGACTTCAATTCCCAGAAGACTAAGTCAATTCCCCAAAGCACCGATCAGACAATGTACTGACTGAGGCTTCTGGGAATCGAAGTCTCCCTATGCTTATACCAGGAGTGCTCAAACTACAGCCTGTGGGCCAGATCTGGCTCCAAAGCCAATTCATCTGGCCTGTGCCACCCTCACTGCTCCCGGAAGCAGAATAAAAATGCTCCCACACGTGCACAGAACACTGCCATAAATGCACCTGCAGATGCCGTAAATGCATTTACGACAGCTGCAGGTGCATTTACAGTAATGTTCTGTGCATGCATGGGTGCATTTTACTTCTGCTTCCACTGGGAGGAACCATGTGACCGGCCTGTGGCCCAAAAAGTTTGGGCACCCTGCTTTATACTATGATATAAACAGATGGCCTCTTTTTCTATCTCTTCTGATAAGTTAGCTCTGTAGCATTATGCTGGGTGGAAAGGTGGGATATGATTGAAATTAAAGATTAAATAGACCACAGGGATAAGGTAAGACACAAAAATACAATAACGTTTAATCAATTTGTTTCTTTTTACCTGGGCATACTCTGCAACATTTCCCTTCCACAACTTCAGGATTTGTACAGGCATATTCCTTCGGACAGGTCATCCTTTGGCAGTCCTGTCTCCCATCTCGGCAGGTGCACAAGATACATGGCAGGCGCACGATGTGACGGATTGTGGGGTGCCACACCTCCCCATGAGAGTAGGTCTTCCCATTGTACAGGCAGGCTGGAGAGAAAAAAACGAGGCAGAAAAGACAGTCCCAGGTTAAAATAAATAACAGAAACAGAAGTGGTGGGTTCATGAGCCTTGACGGGCTATTACACTTTGTCTTGCCTTTTGTACATCCCCACTTTCCACACACAACGGTTGTGATCTATTGATGGACTATAGAAACATAATATTTTTTTGATTTGAGATTTATTTATACCCCGCTCTCCTGGTGCACGCACCTCTCAGAGCGGCTTAAAACATAAAAAGAAATTTTATAATATAAATGCAATAAATACAGAAAAAATACAATAACACACAATTATCATATTGGCTAGAAACAAGAGAAATATAACGGTCATTATGATGAGATTGTGGGTTGCAAAAAACTGGAAAACATGCATGACTTTTAGAATAGAGGACTTGCATAAAGAATTGTGGAATATGGCATTAAATGATAAATTGACATGTGAATAAAAATACAAAAAGAGGTGTAAAAAAAGAATTTATTTGGGGTGGGGGAAGATATTTGTCAAGGGGAAAAGGATGAAACTGCAGCAAAAACACGCGATAGATAGATAGATAGATAGATAGATAGATAGATAGATAGATAGATAGATAGATAGATAGATAGATAGATAGATAGATAGATAGATAGATAGATAGATAGATAGTATTCACAAAACAAGCTCAGGTGCTACTAAGAGTTGAATTAAGTGTCTCATGGCTATATTCATTCATTCATTCATTCATTCTCTCATTCGTTCAATTTCTATGATACCTTTCTCCCCATAAAGAGACCCAAGGCACAGGTCATGTTGTCCGGTCTTCCTCAGGCAAGATTTTGCTGCATCTACAGCCGTGGTTCCCAATGTGGGGCACACATCCCATAGGGGGCAATTTGATTTTTAAGGGGGGCAATTTGAGAATGAGTTATTAACAGTGAGTGGCCTTTTAGGCTTCCTCCACATGAATAGGAGCTTACTTTTTGAATAATAAGAATTATATTTCACCGTGTGTGTGCATGCATGCGTGCGTGTGCATGCATGTGTCAGGGTTTTAGAGATGCTTAGATGGAGCATGGCCAAAAAAAATAAGGTTGGGAACCACCCATCTACATAAACCAATGTTACCTTTTTTGTGCTTCTCCTTCAGGATGATTTTGACGGTCGTTCCACTTCTTCCTTTTGGCCTGATGTCTTTTGTGATGAGCTCCTGCGAAGGGCCGGTCGGAGGATCTGCCCTTCCCGGGGGTCCATGGTGGTGGCTGCCACCATCTTCCTCTGTGCACTGCTGGCGTGAATGCCTCTAGAGAGCCAGAGGACAACTTAGACACTGAGAGATCTTCCAGCTGTCATCTGCAATTCTATCTATCTACTAACCATTTGCAATTCAACAGGGTGAAGCTCCACCAGTAACCTGAACAACGACCAGAGATTTTCTGCTATGACCAATTGCAAAAAGCCACATTGATTTGTATACTTTTCTGATACGCTGGCCAACCATTGTGTGTCTCTGTACCTGATGTGTCAAAATTGATGCCATGAAGTCTCACTCATGTTTGATGAAGTGGACTTAATCCATGAAAACTAATGTTAAAATACAGCAGTTAGTCTTAAAGGTGCCACAACGTTGTTGTTGTTTTTTTTGCCAGTTTTGTCTTTTTATCTGGCTTTGTTTACTCTCTGATATGCTTGAAACACAGACTAACATGGCTACCATTTCAAAAATCTGCAATTCTGATATTCCCCTCTACCCTCAAATCATTTTTTAAAAAAATTGTTATTAATGATGTTTTCGCAACCTGTATCCACACTGCTTCCAGTTCTCTCTTCTTTTCATCCCACTGTTTCCAGAGCTTCCCCAATCCACATCTATTCAACTTTCTCCTGTGGCTCACCCCCCAAACACCCCCCCCTGCAGTGATGGCTAACCTTGGGCACTCCAGGAGTTCTTGGACTTCAATTACCAGAAGCCCAAGTCAGCACTCCTGCTGATCAGGACTTCTGCGAATTGAACTTCAAGAACATCTGGTGTGCCAAGGTTCGCCATCACTGCCCCAGGGTAAGCACTCTGGTGCAACGACAGCATTACTTCTGTCCAGACTGAACTTTAGGACCCCACAAACTATGAGGCTTTGTGCAGTTGTGATGCATTTCATAGCTGAAATTTTTGAAGTGGTTGCCATGTTAGTTTGTGCAAGCAAAACAGAGAGTATACAAAAACAAAAACGTTGTGGCACTTTAAAGACTAACTGCTGTATTTTAATGTTAGCTTTCGTGAATCAAGTCCACTTCGTCAGACATAAGAGTGAGACTTCGTGGCATCAATTTAAACATATCAGGCACAGAGGTACATTCTGTTATAACTGGTTGTAAAAAGCCACACTGGTTTGTAAACCTATCTATTATGTTAGCCAACCATTGTGTACTTCTGTACCTGTACTGTAAATGGATTCCATAAAGTCTCACTCTTGTGTCTGACAAAGTGGACTTGATCCACAAAAGCTATCATTGAAATACAGGAGTTTGTCTTTAAGGTGCCACAAGGTTTGCAGAATTCTCCATTTTTTGATGCACAATTCTGATTGCCTCTTTTATTTTTGTTTGTTTTTCCTATGGCATACACAAAATTCTGGAAATAAGCAATGTCTTTTTTTAAAAACTAAAATGGAAATATTGTATAACAAGATTTAATTCTACCCAAAGGCCACATTGAAAAGAGGGCATGTGCAAATGAGATGCAGAACTGGGCACACCAGTTTGGCTTCATTCAGAAAATAGGCATGTTCGTGAAGGGCAGGTTACTATTGTTTTAAAACTGTCTTTTGAAATGGGAACTTCACATACCACACCTCTGTTTAAATGGGGTTCGTCCGTTAACTTCTCAAAGGAATTATCTGCAAGAGAAAAAGAAAAGGAACGATAAAGATTTAAGCAGGACTTTCTACGGCTGGCATAGCCCATCCCCAGAATGCCCAAACTAAAGAGTTCTAGGACAGTGATGGTGAACCTTGGCACTCCAGGTGTTCTTGGACTTCAATTCCCAGAAGCCCAAGTCCCTGTAAATCCACACAAATGGGTTTACAAAAAACAAAAATAATTACAACCTAAAATTAAATTATTTCTCTAAATGGGTCTCCTTTTCCCGAGAAAACAGAGAACTGTCATTATACATTGACTATAAACTGAGTAAATAGAGTTTCCTGTAGTAATGGCATTATTTAAGGGATTTTTGGTGACTTAGTGATTAAATACGTTAAACTTGATGACCAGAAGGTTGGCAGGTCACCAGTTTGAGGCCCAAGTGCTACATGATGAAGTGAGTGCCCGTCATCTGTCCCAGCTCCTGCCTAGCAGTTTGAAAGCAAGAAATTGTAAGTAGATAAATAGGGACCACTTTGGTGGAAAAGGTTACAGTGTCCCATGCACTCCGGTGTCTAGTCTTGCCTGCCACATGGCCACAGAAACGTCTGCAGAGGCAGACAGCGCTGGCTCTTTGGCTGTAAACAAGGATGAGCACCGCACCCTAGAGTCGGATATGACTGGCTTTCGATCAAAGAGGACCTTTAATGGCATTATTTAGCCATTGGTTTTGCCTAGTGTCTGAGAATACAGGGCTCCTGTTCTTGATAAGCCAAAGAGCTGCATCCCTGGTGATTCAGGGAAAGTGATGATGCCACTTTAAAGATGGCATCTTCCTCCACCCATCCCTTCTCGTGGACCCAAAAGTACCTGGAAACAGTGAGAAGAGCTATGTGGGATATGTCTCATATTACCTTTGCAGACCTGGCAGCAAGAGTCTGGAACGGTTTGGGGTGAGGCACACAGCACCTCTGGGCAGGTCACTAAACCACAGTAGATCTGGCCTTCCTGCGATACAGAAAGGTTTCAGCATACATTATCAGAGCCAAGTGGCTGGGAGATTCTTCCATACAACACTTTCATGTGCTCCAAAGTTAGACAAAAAATGGAAAGAGACAAGTACATGCAAACGTGTACCATATACCTGCACATGTCTCTCTGGTGTCTCACAACAGCAAAACCTGTCCTGGTTATGCAGTAAAACCCAGACTTACAAATGCCCCAAGTTAGATAAAATTCGACTTACATAATGATTTTGTGCTAAAACCATGTCCCGATTTGCATAAATGTCCCGATTTACATAAATTTACGTAACACGATTCCCTATGGGTTTGCTTCGAGTTACATTAAAAAATTCATTTTTCCTATGGGTAAGGGTTTGCTTCGAGTTATGTAAAAATTCATTTCCCTATGGGTTTGCTTCAATTTAGATAAAAATTTCATTTTTCCTATGAGTTTGCTTCGAGTTACATAAAAAAAATATTTTTTCCAATGGGTTTGCAGCGAGTTACATAAAAAACTGATTTAAGCAAAAGCCTATGGAACGGACTTTTTGCGTAAGTAGTTTTTTTTTACTGTATACCACTTTAATTGCCATGGATTCTCCCAGCCTTTCTTAAACTAAACATATCACAGCTCTAAAAATCATTGATTTAAATGGTTAAAAGTGCCTTAAAATATTTTTCTTCTACTTCTGCCATATCTGATTCTGTATATTGGTGATCATCAAGCGATCAGCCATGAAGATTGTTCTGGGGAA
Organism: Bradypodion pumilum; assembly: GCA_035047305.1. NCBI lineage: Eukaryota > Metazoa > Chordata > Lepidosauria > Squamata > Chamaeleonidae > Bradypodion > Bradypodion pumilum. The sequence continues at coordinate 3,382,734 of JAWDJD010000003.1, forward strand.
AATATAATGCTGTGGCCTTCCATTTGCCTTCCGCATCGCAGCATGAACCCCATAGTACCACTGATCCAGTTCCACGAGTCACTTTCTGATCCTGAGCCCTTTTGGCATACAAAGTCCTCATCTTTATCCCCAGGCCAAGATGGATGAAGCTGCTGCCCTCCATCAAGATGGATTCAAGTGGGATTTAATCCAATTGGGGACCCTCACTCTTCTCTGTGGACTTCGCCACCCAAGGCCGTTAGTCCTCAAGGTGGTCAGGTTAGTTAACTGCCACCTGACGATCAGTGTTGAGTTGCTGACAGTAGGGTCTACTCTATTACCATAGCAGGATATCCTGGCTAGACACCATAAATTTAAAAACATATAATAATTTCACTGCCCGATTTGTTGTTAAAAGTGCTTCTGTCCCGGTTTTGTGGGAGAGAATTATGGCAACCCTACCCACAAAGAGCATGTTAACCAAAGTGGATGTAACTAAGGCATTTGGCGTCAGTCCAGCAGGACTGTAGTGCCATCCGAAACAGGTTGAATCCCTGTTCCCTAATTTGCCTTTTGATTTCCATCCAGGAAAGACCAGATACACCATAAGATGGCGTTCCAAGCCCCAAAACGGAGAGAAAGAAGACCTACAGCTGTGATGGTGAACCTTGGCACTTCAGGTGTTCTTGGACTGCAATTACCAGAAGCCTCCTCCTGAGTAGGGCTTCTGAGAATTGAAATTCCAGAACACCGGGAGTGCCAAGGTTCGCCATCAATGGTCTGCATTGAGAGGTCATTGAGAGGTCCAACAGAATCATCAGAGACACACTTCTGCTGTTCCAGGCCCAGCACAGCTCATCCTTTGTCCAGGTTTCAATTCACTGAAATAAAGACTTTGTTTTTCTGATCTTTTATCATCTGGTAGAATAAGGAAAGAAACCACAACTTGATCACCTTCCTCTGGGCAGATTCCAGCTTGTCAATTCCTTTCTTTGACTGTAGTGGCCAAAATGGACCCAGTGGGGTTGAGTCAGAAGTCTGGCCGGGTTATCTTGCTATAGAGTAGACGCTACTGCCAGCGACTCAGCGCCGATTGCCAGGCAGTGGTGAACTAACCTGACAACTCTGAGGACTAACAGCCTGGAGTGGGAAAGTCCACAGGGAAGGGTGATGGTCCCCAAGTGGATAAAATCAATCCTGGCTTGGGGTTGATGAAGGGTTCAGGGCAGAAAGGGACTAATGGAACTGGATCAGTGATACAGGGGTCATGCTGCGATGCGAAAGGCAGATGAAAGGCCACTACATTATATTCTCACGACAGACTTCATGGCTGATCGCCATGAGAATCGCCAATATTCAGATTCAGATATGGCACAAGAAGAAGGAGAAGGAGAAGAGGAAGAAGATATGTTGGGGCAAAAGTCCCCAATTACATTTATAAACTTACATTTATAAACTGATGGGGCTTGAACTCTCTGCGACAAACCAGGAAAGGGACCTTGGTGTCCTGGTGGACGAGAGCTCAATGAAGGTGTCAACCCAGTGTGCCTCAGCAGTGAAAAAAGCAAACTCAATGCTAGGGATCATTAGGAAGGGTATAGAAAATAAGTCAGCAAGTGTCATTTTGCCTCTTTATAAATCTATGGCGAGGCCCCATCTGGAATACTGTGTACAGTTCTGGTCGCCATACCTCCAGAAGGATATTATGGAGTTGGAAAAAGTGCAGAGGAGGGCAACCAGAATGATTAGGGGACTGGAACACCTTCCTTACCATCTGAGGCTGCAACGGTTGGGCCTCTTCACTCTTGAACGACGACGTCTAAGAGGTGACCTGATTGAAGTTTATAAAATCATGCATGGTGTGGACAAAGTAGATAAGGAAAAACTGTTTTCCCTATCGCACAACACTAGAACTAGGGGACACTCCATGAAACTTTTGGGTACTAGTTCTCAAACAAATAAGAGAAAGTACTTTTTCACCCAGAGGATTACTGGTCTATGGAACTCCCTGCCAGAAGAAGTGGTGACAGCTGTCAGTCTTGACAGCTTTAAGAAAGGATTAGACAAGTTCATGGAGGACAAGGGGATCAATGGCTATAATTATGGATACTTAAGGACAACCTCCGGGTTGGAGAGATAGGCAGGATATCTCTCAATATCATTTCCAGGGAATCCTAAGCAGGTGAAGGCATCTGTTGGGAATATCCTGAAGGAAATGGTGAGCCACTGTGTGAGACAGAATAGTGGACTGGATCATGGGCTCCTGTGGCCTCTTCCAGCAAGGCTGCTCTTATGTTCTTAAGATAAAGAAGGGGTCTAGTCAAATAAGGAGAGAGAAGGGGTGCTACGATTCCCTCAATCTTGGCACTCTCCTTCAACTAATGCCATAGCTTTGAACTGCATTTGCTTTTTTTTACTTTTTTGCCACTTCATCGACACTCAGTTAGATTTATGCCATTAGTCACTTACTGAACAGCTGCACTGGGTACACTGGCTAGACTGCCTGGAAGGGAAGAGCTTGTTGTTGGGGAAAATGTCGCCGTGTCGGTACGTTGTCCCATTGTACTGACAGGAGGAGTTAACTGGGTTCTGGAATCCAGGAAAGGCATGAAGTTCTGCAGAGGAAGAGGAGAGTTAAACAAATAGGAATGACCTTGCTTTTGTTGAAAATAGGTAAAAGTAAAGGCCGCCCTTGCTAAAAAAAACTAGTCGTCTCCAACTCTAAGAGGTGGTACTCATCTCCATTTACAGCCAAAGAGCCAGTGCTGTCTGTGTCTGAAGACATTTATGTGGACATGTGGCAGGCATGACTAAACACCAGAGTGCACAGAATGCTGTTTACCTATACTGCCAAAGTGGTACCTATTTATCTATTATCAATTTCTTGTTTTCAAACTGCTAGGTTGTCAGGAGCTGAGACAGAGACAGGAGCTCACTCCATTGTGCAGCACTCGGGTCTTGAACTTCTGACCTTCCAGTCATCAAGTTCAGCGTCTTAGTCACTATGCCACCACAGCTCCCATTTAATGAAAATACATGGCCTCTTTTCACTAAGCTGCAAAGAATTTGCCCAATTTCAACTGCACCCACATTACAAGGTTACAACTTCATAACAGGGCTCGCATGGAATGTGGGACTGTATAATTTGTGCAAAATTTCTTTGCTAAGTAAAACACACCATACAGCGTCTTTTCCCTTTGAGAAGCACATCACACTAACCTCTGATGCATCTAACAGTCATAGCGAACCTTGGCACTCCAGGTGTTCTTGGACTTCAACTCCCAGTAGTCCAAGTCTCTGTGTCTCATTCATATGGATTCACAGACTTGGGCTTCTTGGAATTGAAGTCCAAGAACACCTGGAGCACCAAGGTTCGCCATCACGGCTCTAAAACCTATAAAGTCCATAAGCAACAAGCATTACAGCATTGGGAGAGTTGCAATTTTGTGCTGTTAGCATAGGGTTGCCATATGTCCCAGTTTTCCAGGATTTCCCTGGATTCAAGCTGTCCCAATCGGTTCAAGAAAAAACATGTAAAAGTCCCAGATTTTTAAATTTGAACAAAGGAAGCAAGATCACCTCCACCGAGGGATTTTTTGCAAAGAGTTAATTCACAGCCTCCCTGCCTTTCTTTCAATTATCCTGCTTGAAAGCGGTGAAGGCAAAAGAGCACCCTGAGAAGCCCGCTGGGGAGGGGAGACACTGGGCTCCTGCTTTTCTCCTTCCAGAGGGAAATGGAGGCGCCACGGACTGCATTGCCATTCTGAGCCACTCTTTAGAACTTTCTTCCAAGGGATCCTCATGTGGGGTTTGAGTGTGAGTCTATTTCAGTGGTGTGTGTGTGAAGGGGAGGGTGGGGTGACCTCAGGGGGAGGAAGGATGGTTTCAAGAGTGGGCCAAGAAATTTTATTCAAAAACAATAAAAATAGAACCATCAAGAATAGTCTTTTGCAAGAAGAATCACATGGGGACAAACCTCTTGACTACAGTTTATTTTAAACTGACGAAGGCTGTCTGCCCTAGACAGTGGGTTCTTAGAGCCTCAGTCTCCCTGACAGCCCCATCAGATGCATGTGCATAGTTTGCCGAATGCAATGATGTCACGTGGCTGTCCCAGTTTGGCGGGAGAGAATTATGGCAACCCTATGTTAGCATCATTTGTGAAAAATGGTCCTTGCTCACAAGAAAATTCTCATTAATTGTGCAAGGAAATACATCAGCCCCTTGCAAGGCAAAGAGGTTTCGTTTAAATAGCCTTTCAATGATGAGACAAGCAAGGATGTACATTTCTTGTGTAGTTGTTGAAATAAACTTGGGAAAAAAGACAAGAGAAGGAACTCGGAAAGTTGCCTTCTTCATGTTTACTACCCAGGATTCTGAGAGTTACACATAATACAAAAATGTGCATCTCTTATGGAAGAGTCTTGTGCTTCGTAAAGGCAAACTCCCTTTAGTTGTATCATCATGAAGGTTATGGTGCAAGTACGGGGAGAAATTGAGGGTATGTATCAAATGGGGCAGGCATGAAAAACCACTTTACCTGGGCACCTTGGACAACACTGGTGCGGGTCACGGATGGGATTTGCACAATGAAGAGCTGGGCACTGGATTTGGTAGCAGTTGACACTGGAGTCCTGGCCAGCAAAAGGGAAGATGCTTGTGTTAGTTGCAGTCGAAACACTAACATGAATTTCAGGGTTAGTCCTGAGTAAAGTGAGACTCACTGAATCAATTTCACACAGTTTCACATCTGGTCTAGACACAGAAGAAGAAGAAGAAGAAGAAGAAGAAGAAGAAGAAGAAGAAGAAGAAGAAGAAGAAGACGAAGAAGAAGAAGAAGAAGAAGAAGAAGAAGAAGACTGAATCAATGGGGTTTGTGTAAATGTCAATTTGGTGAGTTCCCACTGAATTGATGGGTCTACTCCAGCTGGGACTAACAATTAGATAACGTTTATTAAAATTAATTCCACTTAATTCTATTCTCCAGCATGGAATTGAACAGGGTATACAAGAGTCTTTCATTTTGGGCTGGGTCTGTTTGGTATGCTTCATTGATAGGTTGATTTGGGTTTTTTAAAAAAATGCCAATCAAATAATAAGTGAATCAATCTGTCTCCAGAACAATCCTAGAAAGGCAAAGGTTGTCTTTGCTCGAAAGTCAGTTGTGTACATCTCTAGGTGGGTTGGTGCTCATCTCCATTTAGAGCAGGGATGTCCAAATTATGGCCCATGGGCCTGATCCAGCTCCCGATGCCAATTCATCCGGCCCATGCGCCCTTGTTGTGCCCGTATGGGTGCATTTTACTTCCACTTTCAGGAGAGACAAGGGCAGCGTATGCTGGATGAATTGGCATCGGGGGTTGGATCCGGCAGCTGGACCGTAGTTTGAGCACCCCTGGTTTAAGCGCAGAAAATGGCAGCCTAAAAATCTATTTCATCCTGTTGCAAAACAGACTGCAAGGCGAGTTTTATTTCTGCTTCCAGTGGGAGGAACCACATGACCGGCCCACTGAACCACATGACTGGCCTGCTGAATCATGTGACTGGCCCACGGTCCAAAATGTTTGGGCACCCCTAATTTAGAGCCAAAGAGCCAGCACTGTCTGTGTCTGCAGATGTTTTGTTGTTATGTGGCAGGCATGACTTGATGCTGAAATGCACGGAACACTGTTATTTTCTCACCATAGCAGTACCTATTTATCTAATTGCAATTTCTTGCTTTTGAGACCCTATCAGAGACTTCTACTTTTGCAGTGTTTATTAAATAAACCGCTTCAGGATATCTGCAAATTGAACACTTCACAAAATTATTACTTTGCCTCTGCTAGATTGTCACTGATGTGCTGTATCACTTAACGTTTTAAAAAATCTATACCTGTAAAGCAAAGGTGTAGGTTCAGTGTCTGGAATGAGCTGCCACACCCCTTGACCAAACCCCATGAGATTCAGCACACACGTACCTTGCGCACGTGAGCAGGTCACTGTCGGGGTCCCAAAGCCTAGCGGGGGTGTTTGCCCCCTAAATTGATCTGCAAAGGGGGGTATATTCGACAGGAGGGTTTGGTTCTGCCCCAGTGCTAGGCCAACCAGGGGTGTAGGTGTTGTGATGTCATTGCCGAGCTCTCATCACAGGCCAACCCCTGGCCAGTGGGTTTCCCAGGCAACACTGGCACTCAGCTAGCCAGGTTGGGACCACCCGGGCGAAGCCGGGCACCCCTGCTAGTATTTAATATACCTTGTGTGTAGTGTCGATTGAGAAACAAGATAAATAAACATATTTCTACAATTAAATCTAAGTGATAAGTGCATCAGCAAAGCATCGGCAAAATGATAATTTCACTTCTGCCCCCCACAGAAGTGTTTAATTTGCCAATATCCTGAAGTGGCTCGCTTATTAAGTGAAATTGGAAAGAGATGGATTAAATAGGTTGCTTGAGGGCTGTATGCCATCTGGACATGAAGATTGTACCAAACGGCATAGCGCACTTCCACCCAACTTTGAGTGACCCTATTTAGACTGCACCAGTCCTCTGCAAATGGGTGGGTGTAGATGTGTCCTAAGTTTCAAGAATGTAATACGATTCACTAATTAAAAAGTAACTTAAATATTATTTTTAATCAGGTATGGGAGAAATCAATAATGATAGAGCTCCCCATAGATGAAAAAAAAATTCTGTTACTTTCTTCTATATTTGAATTTTTAAAACCTCAAGATCTGTCCCACTGAAATCTTTGCACCTACCTTGGTACCTTTTCCACAACATGCAACTCTCTGGGCAGTTCACAAGGTAATGAGCAGTTTGTCTCCAAAATGCTGGGTACTCATCTTACTGACTATGAAAGAGTGAAAGGCTGAGTCAACATTGAGCCCATCAGGGTCAAACTCTGATTGTGAGCAGAGTTTTAGCATCCTTCCAGCTGGATACCAGTTGCGTGAAATGACCAAAATACTTTAAGGAGATGCAGCATTCACACATGCACCTTCAGCTCTGCATATAGACCAATGTGTCTGATCCCTCTGGATGCACGTGGCCCACAGATGAACCTCTTGTGTTTTAGGCAGTTAGCCAAAGTAACCGTCTGAATCCTTCCTGCCATTAAATTCTAACCATAGTCATAGCCTGAGTTTTGTGTAATCATCCATTCCACCCCATCTGCACATCATTGACACAAAGATGATGGAGACTGGCTATAACCAAACAGTTTCAAGTGTTACAAAGTACCTGGTAGCAAGTGCATCTGAGGCAGTACATCAGCCCTTGAGGCTCCAGGTAAGGGTGCCAACTCTGGCCAGTTCTGTACTTCTTGCCATGAAATGTGCAGGATGCCTCCAAACCTGGAAATGAAACATCATTTTCATTGAATTTGGTCCATTTATAAATATACACCCAACATTTCTTCATAGTATAAACACAAAATGGGCAATCACTGTCATCATAAGCATCATCACCAACACCATCATCATCACCATCACCATCACCATCATCAGGACTATGGTGGCTCAGTGGTTAAGAAGCTCGCCTTGTTAGCTGGAAGGTCAGCATGTCGACAGTTAAAGTAATATAAATTCAAATAAATAAATAAATAAATAAGACCCAGGTACTGCATGACAGAATGAGCACCCACCTCTGTCCCAGCTCCTGCCAACCTAGCAGTTCAAAAGCAAGAAACTGCAAGAAGATAAATAGGGACCACTTTGGTGGGGGGAAAAATCTTGGGTACATGAAAGGAGCCTCATTTGGGTGTCCCCTGAGTGGAGTTTCTCCAGCAAAAATCCTTTCAACCCAGAACGCACCTTCAGCAGCAGCAGCAGCATGACTACAGTAAAACATTTCAGCTGAAATAAAAACTGTTGAGATTACAACATGTAATCTCACCCATCCTAACCAAGATCATGGTAAAATAATTCAGAAGAAGAAATTGGAAGATATAGAGTTTTGCTTCACATTAAATGCTCAGTGAAATACAAGAGTCTTAAGAGGTTTACCTAAAGATTAGAAGGGAGAGGGCTGACCCAAACAAACATTGCTACAGGGTTTAATACAAACAACAGAGAGAGCATTGAACTAAGATTTCAAAGCAGTAATGAGCGGGGACTGGTTGTCAAACAGTCTACTGGTTTCTCAGTGTTGGAGGCCAGGCTAGCCAGCCTCCAAAGACACTCGCAGCATGAGGGTGGGTGTATTTGTTAACCAAAAGCCGAGATTCTCCCCATGGTGCAGTAGTTAAACTTCAGCTAAAACTCTGCTGACGATCTGAATTCAATCCCAACATCCTCAGGTTTGACTCAGCAGTCCATCTCCTGAGCCTGGTTGTGGATTCCCCATGCCCCAATGGCATGGAACGGCCCCGCGCAGAGGCCACTTCGGTGAGAACGCTCCTGGCCCGTGGGCTCTGCGGGCAGAGAAATTAAGGGGGGTGGATTAATAATAGGGTTTGATTCACCCAATTATGACCTGACCGACGGTTCCGCTGAGGAGGCATTCCTCTAGACTCTGTTACCCATTAAGGTAATCACTCATCTCCGAGTTTAGCCTAATCCCAGGTGCAAATAGTGGCCATATTTACCCCGGTCTAAACCCTAGACAATGGTGTTTCCCCTGTCAATGTTTGCCCATGCTAATTAACTTCCCCAAGAAAGATTCCCCATTAACCTGAGTAAACAGGTGATGTGATTCTCTGTCAGATGACGGTTTTTTCCTGTATTGCCTTCTGATCTATATATGATGATGCTTTTCCTTCAATAAACCACTGATCTGATCTCGCTCCATACTGCCTCGTATCGTTTCTTGATCAGTCTCCTCCGGGACCCAACGGCCATCCTAGCGGCCCCGATTCCTACACCTGGTAAAACCAGAACCCAGTTGGTTGGGGGCAAAATGCTAATTACCTTGTGAACTACTATGCGGCTGCTGGTATGTAAATATGATAGCTATTGCAAATGCTTCTAAGAAATTCAGCATGTGGCAAAATTAAACACGAGAAATGGAGGAGGGAAAAGGCATAACATGGTTTATGTTTATTTATTTATTATTATTATTATTATTTTGGGGGGAGCTTCCAGGCATCAAATCCACTTCTTCAGATGCAAGAGTACAAATACTGCATATTATATTTATGCATATCCCCCTCATCAGGTGGGGACATGGAGGATAGAAAAAGTAACAATCATTCTCATTAATAGGATTATCAAACTATTCATCACTTGAGGCTGGAGGCTGTAATCACAGTGATAAACTACTGACAATGTAGACTTGGCTCTCCCAGAAATGTTAAGAGGCCTTTGCCCTCCAGAATTAGGTCCTAGTCCAGTGATGGCCAATCTTGGCACTCCAGATGTTCTTGAACTTCAATTCCCAGAAGCCATGATCAACAGGAGCACTGACTTTGGCTTCTGGGAATTGAAGTCCAAGAACACCTGGAGGGCCATGGTTCACCATCACGGTCCTAGTCTGTCAGAGAGACAACTGTTTTATACCCATAAGTCATTGCAGAAAACTGAAATTTTATTATTGTAGAAATAAAATTAGGGTACTGCAGTGGCTCAAGTCGCTAAGACGCTGACTGGGAAGCGGAAGGTCAGCAGTTCGATTCCCGAGTACTGCAGGACGGAAATGAGCTCCCGTCTTCATCCCAGCTCCTGCCAACCTAGCAGTTCGAAAGCAAGAAATTGCAAGTAGATAAATAGGGACCACTTTGGTGGGAAGGTAAAAGCGTTCTGTGCGCTCCGGTGTCTAGTCATGCCTGCCACACGACCACGGAAATGTCTGCAGAAGCAGACAGCGCTGGCTCTTCGGCTTAGAAACAGAGATGAGCACTGCACCCTAGAGTCGGATACGACTGGCTTTCGAGCAAGGGAAACCTTTACCTTTAGAAATAAAATTATTGATGGATAATATGTCATATCCTTTCCTCTCCTGGTCAGTCACAAGTAACTTTCTGGTTGCTCTCCTGGCAGAGAATGTTGGATCAGGACATGTAGCACTCCTGATAATTTTGGACCCACATTTTATTTATTTTATTTTATTTTATTTGCTTGGATTTCTATATCGCTTTCCTTCCCCTAGGGGAACTCAAAGCGGTTTACAAGTAATACAAAGCAATATAAATAATTCAATATAAATAATACAAAGCAATATAAATGACACAAAGCATTGACAAATCACATTTCAAAAATAACAATATTAGAGACTACAGGATCCAAATACAATATGCAATATACTAAGTAAAATTAACAATATCTACCAACATACTATAATCATTTCAATGAGTCCTGATGGAGCAAAAGCTCAATATCCTCAACTGACCTCCCGGGGCATCTCATTGGCCCCTGCTGACTTGGTCAATGATAGCAATAACAATTACACTTATATACCATCCCATAGTGCATAGTGCACTTTCAGGGTGGTTCGCAAGGTAATGAGCATTCTTGCTCCCAACATGCTGGGGATTCATTTTACTGATCTCAGAAGGATGGAAGAAGCTGAATCAACCCTGATCCCCATCAGGATCGAACTCACAATGTTTTGGCAGCAGTTTAACCACTGCACCACCAGGGCTCCTTGTAATGATGAATGATGTGATAGCTATTTTATATTTGGATAGCCATTAGGGATGAATTTTTATATTCTTGACCTGGATGCAAGACTGTAGTAGCTTAGTGGTTAAGATGCAGAACTTGACGATTGGAAGGTTGGCTGGTCAGCAGTTCAAGACCCAAGTACTGCACGATGGAGTGAGCACCTATCATCTGCCCCAGCTTCTGCCAACCTAGCAGTTTGAAAGCAAGAGGTTGCAAGTAGATAAATAGGTCCCACTTCAGTGGGAAGGTAAAACAGCATTCTGTGCACCACATGTCCACGGAGATGTCTGCAGACGCAGACAGCACTGGCTCTTTGGCTATAAACAGAGATGAGCACTGAACTCTAGTGTTGGATACGACTGGCTTTTGAGCAAGGGTGACCTTGGATGAAAATTGGTTGGATACAGCTCAGGTAAAGATAAATAATTGGAGATATGGACATTTTTTTAAAGAAATAGTTGAGATATAACTTTGTTTCCTGCCCATCTGGTAATACCCCACTATGGGCAGCTTACCAACAGTAAAAATACAAACAACCATAGAACAAAACATCATAAAACATTATACAATAGATAAACAAAACATAACTCCCAGGTGTCAGCAGCATCATTAAACCAGCTCCCCATATTATAGCACATGGAAGTCTATCAAACAGTCAGTGGCCATGTCCTTCATCTCTAGACCAATAATTAGCACATTAACAAGGAAAGACTTTGTGGAATAAAATTGTTTTCTAACATTTCCAAAATGTAAGCAAAGTTGGAACAGATCTAATTTCTGCTGTCAATTCATTCCACAACTTGGGGGCTTATGACAAAAAATCCTCTAGATCTGATCACCCCCTTTTTTTACATCTTTAGGGGTGACCACCCAAAAGTTTAAACATTTGTGTGGAACGGGTACAATTCCGAAGGAGTAGAGTGGTCCCAAACCACTCCTTAACTAGAAGCAATAACTGTGGTGGCTGTAAAGTATAAAGTAAAGGGAAAGGTCACCCTTGCTCAAAAGCTAGTCGTGTCCGACTCTAGGGTTCAGTGCTCATCTCTGTTTATAGTCAAAGAGCCAGTGCTTTCTGTGTTTGCAGATGTTTCCGTGGACATGAGGCAGTCATGCCTAGACACCGAAGGGTACGGAACGCTGTTTATCTTCCCACCAAAGTGGTCCCTATTTGTCTACTTGCAATTTCTTGGCAGGAGCTGTGAGAGAGACTGGAGCTCATTCTGTCATGCAGTACTTGGGTTTTGGACTGCTGACCTTCCACATCCAAGTAAACGTCTTAACCACTTGAGCCACTGTAGTCCCTTTTAAAAGCTGCAAACTCACTAATTTTTGATTTCTTCTTCATTACTCCTTCACCAGACATTAGTGCTGCTGCCCTCATGTTTCAGCGTTTTTGATTTTTAAGACCGAGTTTGTGAATTTTTTTTTAAAAAAAAATCTCCCTCATTTTTGGAATTTCAGGGGGAAAGCTGGGACAGAAATCAGTCGAATCCAGATTTTAAGATATTTGTCAAAAGTTAGAATTTCTGTAGCATCTGACTTCTGCTGGATTAAACAGTCTGATTTCCCCCAGGGAAGCGGTGGAGCAACAACCCAAAATTTGGCAGTTCAGTTCACCAGGTCCTGGAAAGTTCCAAAGTTCATGTTCCGGAAATCAAGGCTTTCCTCGCCTACGGCACTCTTCAAAGCGATGAAGTCAACACTGATGCCAGCTGAAGCTTGGCAGCGGATCCCTGGGAGAAGGAGAAGCTGTCCTGCTGTTTTTCTGCATCCCTATGCTCAGAATATATTCAATTTATACACAGAGCACATAATGCGCAATGCAGGGATGGAGGAATCACAATATGGGATCAAAATTGCTGGGAGAAACATCAATAATCTGAGATATGCAGACGATACCACCCTAATGGCAGAAAGTGAGGAAGACCTAAAGAATCTCTTGATCGGTTTGAAGGAAGAGAGTGCAAAAGCTGGCTTGAGACTCAATATCAAGAAAACCAAGATAATGGCAACAGGCCCCATCAGTTCCTGGAAAATAGACGGGGAAGAAGTAGAAGCAGTGACAGATTTTACTTTCTTAGGATCTAAGATCACTGCAGATGGGGATTGCAGCCATGAAATAAAAAGGCGACTGATTCTTGGGAGACAAGCCATGAAAAACCTGGGGAACATGGTGAAAAGCAGAGACATCACCTTGAAAACAAAAATTAGAATAGTCAAAGCAATGGTTTTCCCAGTAGTAATGTATGGATGTGAGAGCTGGACAATTAGGAAGGCTGAACGCAGAAGAATAGATGCCTTTGAAATGTGGTGTTGGAGGAGAGTTTTGAGGGTACCCTGGACAGCGAGGAGAACAAATAGGTCAATCTTAGAAGAAATTAACCCTGACTGTTCATTGGAAGGTCAAATAGTAAAGATAAAGCTAAAGTACTTTGGACATCAAATGAGAAGGGAGGACTCACTTGAGAAGGCATTGATGTTGGGAAAGGTGGAGGGCAAAAGAAGAAGGGGGAGGCCAAGGATGAGATGGCTAGATGGCATAGTAGACACAATGGGCACAGAGCTGGGAGGGCTAAGGGGGATGGTGGAGGACAGAGGCGCCTGGAGGAAAATGGTCCATGGGGTCGCAAAGGGTCGGAATCAACTGTGCGACTGAACAACAACAACAACATGCTCAGAAATACAGTAATACCTCGCATAACGACCGCATCGCACAACGATTTATTCATATAACGACACGGTTTTTATGCTAGGGCGATACCTTGCATAATACTAAAAACCACTAAAAAAATGTTCGTTATCCAAGGTATTTGGTATAGGAACCTCAGATAACGACCATTTTTTGGTCCTTATCCAAGATATGACCCATTTGGATTGCATAGCGCTAAAAATCGCATAGTGACCAACTTCGTGGAACGGAGTTTGGTTGTTATGTGAGGTTCTACTTATCTAATTTCTACTTGCCACATTAACTTCCTTTTCCTGAATTTTACTTGTCAATTCCACTGTTAATGAAACAATGTACATAGTGACAGGATGCGGCACCGCTATTTTGGGCGCTAAAAACCTGAATTTTTGTAACCTGAGGTATTTTGTAACTTTTTTTTCATAAGTCAGGACCCCGGGTTACAAAAAAATCATTTCATAAGTCGAAAAATTTGTATCTCGAGGCGCTTGTAAGTCAGGGTTTTGTCTGGCTACACAGAAAGAGCCTCCTTGAAGATTGTGGTATTTTTGAGCCACAATTGGGCTTATCCTGGTAATGGCAAATTTGTGTTGCTGGCTAATCTTTCTCACACTAGGTCAGGCGAGAGGAACTGCAGAATGGACTCACCAAAAGGAGGCTTCATTTTTGCAGTTTCATATACGGCCTAGACACAAAAGAAGAAAAAGTCCTCTTGTTGGTATCAGCGGACCCTGAGAGAACTAAGCACGAGGAGGACCCTTAACATCCTCTGAATTGATAGGACCTCAAGTCCACTGGCTCAGAAGTAGGGAAAGTTTTATGGCAAGAACAAACATTCTTGAGGGTGCACAAGAGCAAAACCAAATTAAATGATGGAGGAAGGAGCTCACTGGACAAGGAATGACATCAAAAGAGGAGGAGATGGCTGAGGAACTCAACCTCCCCTGTGTCACTTGGAAGACCCTGAATAGGCTGAGCATCAAAGTCCCTAAATGCAAGACCAACATGCTCAAGTGGGGGCTGCTGGCAGACAACAACACACTGTGTGGATGTGGAGAGAGACAGAATCCAGTTCATTTACTGGTCTGCCGACTAATACCAGAAACATTCACTGATGAGAACTTGAGTTGGGCCAACATCAAAGCCAAGAAAGTGGTTTCATTTTGGCAGTCCAAATTTTGATCTGGACACGAAAGAAAAAAACTTGTCAATTCCTGGCCCTTCCTCCTGTCACCTTCATGACCATTTAATGCAGATTCTAAGGCCTGATCTATTCCTCAAAACAAGTGATATATGACTAATTAATTCATTAAATGATTGATTTGGTTTATGTAGTGCTTCAGTCATGCAGACGCCACTCTTGGTGGGTTTACAAGGTAGCTAAAATTCAGGGCCATCAATGACAGGGCCTTTGGGAAGTCACTATTTCATAAGATTGCCATCAGCCAGAAATGACTTGACCATTCAGAATATTGCCACCACCACCAGCAGCGATGTTGCAGTCTAGAGTCTGAATAGTGAAACCCGCAGTAAACACATGAGTAAGAAACTGCCGGGACAACCACACATGTAGCCCAAGACAGAAGCCACAACTATCAGGACAACAAATCAACTCAAACCTAATCCAGATGAATTAGCAGTAGCTTTACTTGATTTTCCTGAAGAAGGAGGATGTCAATAACTCCTATAAATGAATCAAGCCCCATATGCCACAGAAAAGAAAAAGAGGGGAAACTGAGAAATTCAAGTTCACAACCAGGTGTGATCAACAAGGTATTTTCCTCTTTGCAATGCTTACTGGGTTTTTATTTCACCCTAGAAACTGAGTGATTATATTTCCAGTTTTTTTTAAAAAAACTCAGACCATAAATTACACCCCTATATGTTTTATAAGGCACTTTGCTACTTAGAAGAATAATGAAAACAGCTCTGTTACCCCAAATGATGAGGATCGCCATTATTCAGAGTCAAATATGGAAGAAGAGGAGAAGGAGGAGGAGGAGGAGGAGACAGCACTAAGGGGAGATACGATAGCTCTCTGAACACCTCTGCATAACACCTGTTATGCAGAGACAAAGCAAACCATTGCTTCAGAACATACCTGTCAACTGCGGCTCTGGAAAATATGGCACCTGCGCAGAACGGTTCTGCGCAGGTCGCCTTCTACGCGACCTGCGCAGAACGGTTCTGTGCAGATCGCCTTCTACAAATGCGTAAAAGGCTTTTACGCTTGCATAGAACCCTTCTACGCTTGCGTAGAACCCTTCTACGCATGCGTAGGCTTCTACGATCCCCTTCTGCGCAGATCACCTGCTACGCATGCGTAGAAGGATTCTACGCAAGCATAGAAGGGTTCTACGCAAGCGTAAAAGTCTTCAACGAATGCGTAGAAGGTGATCTGCGCAGAAGGGATGTGCAGTACCTCTTTCCCCCTTGCTGCTAATTCCGGGGTTTGGGCAGCTGCGGGTAGGAAATGGCGCAAATCGGCGCCGAAAATTGGGAAATCCCGGCCAATCTGGGAAGGTTGACAGGTATGCTTCAGAAGGGAGGATGGGCAATTGAAAGAAAATGGATTCCATCCAAAAATGTAGAGAAATATCTTGAGAGTAAGAGCTGTTTGACAGTAGAATTAAGCTTCTCAGGTGTTGATGGACTCACCAGTTCTGGAGGTATTGCAACCAAGGCTAGAGAGTCATCTACTGCAAGTTGCATCCTGTACTGCAGATTCTGCAGTGAGGAGGCAAGTTACAGTAAGGAACAGCCTGCCTCAAATAGCAGACAAGTAAGGGAAGCAAACTTCCCTAATGGCTGTAAGCATGGCTCTTCCACCACTAGATCAGGTTGTGATCAACCACAAATAATAAAGGTGTTTCCACTCAGCTGCTCCAAATATGGTTATAGTCTTATAGATAGCGACATGACTATATGGTTTATCATCCCTTTATACTCATTACATGGTTGAATTACAGTTAACACTTGTTAAAAGGCTCATAGGTGAAGCTATTCTAGGGTAACCACATTTGGCCTACATAAAACATTCCCGTCATAAATCTTCACTTCTCAACTAACCGCTTGGAATCTGAAAACCTTGGGTTACTATTGAACAAGACCCTGGAAGCCCCCAGCCCCATCTTCCTTCAGGTTGATGAAAAGAAGGATATTATCACTATAAACCACCTGCACAGCTTATTTTAGCTGGTAATAATACAGTAGAGTTCTTGTAAGGGTCATTAAAGGAGTGTAATGCACCGTGCTTTTCAAGTTACGCTCTCAATAAGAGAGATGTACCCAATGGCTGGGACTGCCAGTGCCTCAAGTGGTTAAGACACTGAACTCGACAACTGGAAGGTCGATTCCCGAGTACTCCACAATGGAGTGAGTGCCCGTCTCTGTCCCAGCCCCTGTCAACCTAGCAGTTTGAAAGCAAGAAATTGCAAGTAGATAAATAGGGACCACGTGTCCACAGAAACGTCTGCAAACGCAGACGTCTGCAGACGCAGACAGCGCTGGCTCTTTGGCTATAAACAGAGATGAGCACTGAACCCTAGAGTCGGATACAACTGGCTTTTGAGCAAAGGTGACCTTTACCTTACCCAATGGCTAATGCCATAGGAATATCATAGGAATAACAGGTATCTCTCAAAATGTGATACAGTTCATTTGACAGGTTAGTATTTCCCCTACATCTTTCTCCTAATTTCCTTCTCCTTCCCCATCACCTTTTGCTCTTGATCAATGACTTTTTAGACAGCGGTTGCTTTGTCTTTATTATTATTACTGAAATGGAAGCCAGGCAGTATCCATTCAGCCAACCAAGATTTCTGCGAGTGCATAGAAATGTAACTTTTTTTTTTTAGACTACAGCTCCCAGAACGCACAGCCAGATGTTGGCTTGAGGTGCAAAATACAATGTTCCCTAGCTCTGTTTCCTGCTGCATGCAAAAAATCTTAGTATTTTAGTATAAAATCTAAGAAAATCTAAGAATCTTTATGATAACAGTAACAAGTGGGTCACTGAAAATGCCACTAGAAATACATTGAGCTCCTCTTTGGCAGAACCCCATCTTTTCTCCACCTTTTACAACCATTCAATGAGTTTCTCTCTTCTGCTTTACTTACTGGCATCAGTTTCCAAACTACAATAAAGGAGCCAGCATCCCAGGCCAAAAACAATCTCCCGGATTTCTGCGATCATTCTGATGCTCCAGATGCGATAACAGGAGCAAGGGAGAGAAAGAAAGAAAGAAGGCAACAATCCAGCGAAGGTATATATCCAGATCTCGTTCTCTTTGAAGAGTTTCCAAGTACCAGGATCAGAGAGGGCAACCAGGGCGCGACGACAGAGGCGTCAGCTTGCAATGACCCACTCATGCACCCACCTGGGTGAGCATTGAGCAGCAACAGTTGCTCCTCACCCTCCGCCTCTTAGCCACAGACTGATGCAAAAAAGGCTATGCAGGGAAAAGTCAAAAACTAGATTGCAATTTTTAAAAACCAGCCTTTTAAAATATCCCCACCACTACTACCACCACCCTGCAACTTTTCTTAAGCTAAGCAGCAGGAGGGGCTGAAAGCTGGGAAATGTTTAACTCTTCCTTTCCCAGAACTGACTTTCCTTGTACAACCCTCACACCACCCACCACCCACCCCCAATAAAATCTCCACTGTTTACAAGGACTATTTCTATCCTATGTTTTCTCCTGTGATCTCCGGACTGTAGACATTCAGAGCACAGCTGGGAAATAATGTTCTAGATTTAATAAGTTGACATTATTAAATGAGGTGGCAAGTCAACTGGTGCATACTTCTACTAATGGCTATATGACCCATGCCATCTGTAGTTCATGGGCAGGATATGAGATGGTGGCTACAAACACAATGATGGCATTGGTGTTGCATCCCAGGGACATCTACTTGTTTCCATGTGAAAACAGGATGTTGAACTTCTCCAATTCACGTTCAAGCCACCTTAACGATAGCACAAAACATCTGGAAGAACAGAGGTTGGGAATGGATGGACTTGCTTGCAAGATTCACTCTTACAAACATTTCCAGCTCCCAGGATGTACGGCTCATAAACTACACAACCAGTTTTGCGGGAGAGACAAAAAGAGCTTCCTTGAAGATTGTGGTATTTTTGAACCACGATCAGGTGTACCCTGGTAATAGCAACCTTACATTGCTAGCTAATCTTTCTCACACTGGATCAGGTGAAAGGAAGTGCAGAATGAACTTACAAGAAGGTGCCTTAATTTTGGCAGCTTCACGTCTGGCCTAGACATGGGAGAAGAAGACCAACCTTGCAGGTACTGCAAGTATGGAAGACAACAAGAATCTTGTATTCATTCATGGAAGAACTCGAGCAACAGCTCTTTCTCTCTGCATTCAGGCCACTGGATGTTGTCCTGCAATATGGGCAGAATTTGGGGTATTGAGCACTACTACGTATGGAAGGTGCATAGAGACAAGCAGCGACCTCCTCAGCTGCAGCTCAGCACAACTGGTGTGTGTTACATTGGCCATACTGTCTTGGAGGTATCCCAAAAAAGAGAGGCCTTTGCAAGCTATGGGCTTGATCAGTGGTGGTGAACCTTTTAGAGACCGAGTGCGCAAACTCACCTTCGCCACAGACTCAACAGGCTGCCTCATGCTGCATGTGAGGTGGGCAGAGGGGCGGGGTGAACTCTGTGCTGGGGGGATTTAGTGTATGGGACCAAAGACGACCGGACAACCGAAGGGTTGGTTTAACACAGGTTTATTGAATGAGGTTCCAGTTAAGCATGAGGTAATGGCGGTGATACATCTCAATATATACAGTAGCTCTCTACATTTGAATCTTGTAGCACGGTAGCTCATTGGCTGCTACCGGCGTGGCCTCGCCCAGGCACGCCTCCTTTCCTGCTGCTGTTTGCGGGGAAGGTTTTCCCGCGGCTGTCCGTGATTGCGCAATGTGAACCATGTGAGAGTGAACGCTCGCAGCTGCCCTCTATAGGCTGTCTGCTCGCGTTCCTTTACAGCTGATATCGTTTGTATCTGGAGTGGTTACAATCTTGCCTTTACAGTATAATGAACATGCATACATACATACATAACATCCCTCCCCCCTAGGATGGGACGAAGTCCCGCAACCATTGTGGCTTGCCGCACGTTCGCTTGGGGCGTGCTTGCGCCTGCCCTAATTCTGGAGAGCCCGTGATCCCTGACTCCGCGGGTGCTTGTCCTGCAACAGGAAACGGGGATTCGTTAGTGGCTCTGTGGGGCGTCCATGCCTGCCTTGCGCTCGGGGAAGGGAATGGAATGAACAGTTGGGAGGTAAATCCCTGCCTATTTCCCTCGGACCCCGGGGACCCTCCTAATGTGAACCGCGGAACCGATGAGGTCGCCCTTGTGGAACGGCTACCTTCTGATCCCTGCTCGGGGGACCTTAAGACTGTGGTGGGCGGACTTGCTGATGCCTCCGGTCTTGGAGGTGTCGGTCTCCGGGACATTGGCGCTATATTGCATTCTAACTCACAGGGGCTACTGGGACTGGAAGTACCAGGGGCTGAACTGAAACCCCTCTTTTCGCTAGGACGGGTGGGGGACCACTCCGCTAACTCCCCCTGGTACTGTAAATCAACGTCTAAACTTCTATGGGCATCTGAATTTCGGGGAGACTTCCGCGGCTTCCGCGGGGTATGAGTGTGGTCGGGGCTCCTCCTCTCTGACGGGGACCCCCGCAAAAGATTTCTGTGGATCGATTGCCTTTCCTCCCCCCTTGGTGGGGACCCATGCTCCCCTTTTCCTCCCCCTTGGGCTAAACGGGTGGGGGAGTACCCTAACGCTGATTCGATGCTATTTTCGTCCGCGTCCTGCTCTCCGGGGACCCTACGCCTGAGTTGGTCTACGTGTCGCCTCCACAGGAAACCTGTACTGGTCTCTACGCGGTATGAGATGGGGCCGGTTTGATCTACTACGGTGCCCGGCACCCAGGCTGGCCCCGCGCTGGCGTAGTTCCTGCAGTGCACCGGGGCGCCTATGCTGAAACTCTTTGTGGGTTCCACCCCTATGTTCCGCCCTTTGTCCTCTACTCTCGTGGGGTCTAGCTTGGATATCCCCATGGCCAGCTTCCTGCGCATCAACAGCTCCGCGGGGGAGTACCCTGACGCTAATGGGGTGACCCTGTATCTCAGCAGGAATTGGCACAATTTCAGTTCGAGGTCTCCGGGACCCATGCGCAGTAGCGCGTCTTTCGTGGTGCGCACGAGGCGCTCTACTTGGCCATTGGTGGCCGGGTGAAAGGGGGCGGAGGTGACGTGCCGAATGGCGTTGCGCTCCATGAATGCCCTGAACTCGGCGGACGTGAAACAGCTAGCGTTATTGCTGACGAGGGTGTCGGGTAAACCGAACGTGGAAAAGACCCTCCTTAACTGTTTAATTGTTGTGGCCGAGGAGGTGCTCGAGACTGGAATGACCTCCAACCACTTAGAGAACGCGTCCACCACGAGGAGGAAAAGCGTTCCCCTGAACGGGCCAGCAAAGTCTACGTGTATTCGGGACCAGGGCCCCCTTGCAGCGTCCCACTCCCTAGGTGGCGAGCGAGCCTCTTCTGGCCTTGAGCTTTGGCACGCCTCGCAAGTGCCGACCATGTGTTCGATGTCGGCGTCTAACTGGGGCCACCAAAAGTAACTGCGGGCTAGTGCCTTAGAGCGTACGATCCCCGGGTGGCTGACGTGCAGCAGTTTAAGCACCCTCGGCCGGAGAGACGTGGGGATCACTACCCGCTGTCCCCACAAAAGGCAACCCCTCTCTAGGGACAGCTCTAGTCTCTTTTTGAAAAATGTGTCGAATTCCGCTGCTGGGGAAGACACGGGCCACCCTTTCTGCACCCAGGAGCAAACTGTGGCCAGCGTTTTGTCCTTGCCTGTCGCTTTGGCGATGTCGGCCGGTACTACTGGAGGGGAGTCTAGGACCTCTATCATTAAGACCTGGTGGTCCCTCTCTACTCCGCCCACGTGGCAGCAATCCCGGGGAATGGGGGACCTCGACAGAGAGTCGGCATGGCTGATCTCCTTCCCGGGCCGGTATACCAACGCGTGCTGATACGCGTTGAGAAAAATGGCCCACCTGAGCATCCTCGGGGACAGGATCTGGGGTGTGGGCTTATCTGCGGTGAAAATGCCCAGCAAAGGCTTATGGTCAGTCACTATGGTGAAGGGGCGGCCGTACACAAAATCATGAAATTTCTTGGTCCCCGCAATTATTGCTAGCGCTTCCCTGTCTGTCTGAGCATAGTTCCTCTCCGCTTGGGACAGGGATCTAGAGTAGAAAGCTATCGGGGCCTCCCTACCGTTCTCCAGCACGTGGCATAGCACCGCCCCCACCCCCACCGGGGATGCATCGCATATCAGGACCACCGGGCGTTTGGGATTGAAGTGGGTCAGTACAGCATCTGATGCCAGGAGTCGCTTCAGGTCATTGAAAGCCTTCTCCTGGTCGTCGC
Source organism: Bradypodion pumilum (assembly GCA_035047305.1). Lineage (NCBI taxonomy): Eukaryota > Metazoa > Chordata > Lepidosauria > Squamata > Chamaeleonidae > Bradypodion > Bradypodion pumilum. The sequence continues at coordinate 3,404,463 of JAWDJD010000003.1, forward strand.
CCCACTTCCATGCCTCGTCCTTTTTTAACAATTTGTGAAGCGGTTCTGCCACTGCTGCCTTCCGCGGGAGGAAGGAGTGGTAGAAATTGAGCAGTCCGAGGAACGACTGCAACTCGGGCTTGGAGGTGGGGCGAGGGGCCTTCTTGATGGCGGCTACCTTGGATTGGGCTGGCCTAATTCCCTCGGGAGTGACACGGAACCCTAGGAACTCAACCTCTGTAGCGAAGAAGACGCATTTGTCTTTCCGCAACCTCAACCCCGCCTTTTCGAATATTGTCAGGACCTTTCCCAACCTTGTTGCTAATTCGGCCCGGCTCCCCCCTGTAATTAATACGTCATCAAAATAGGGCAACACCCCCTCTAACCCCTTCAGGAGGCGTTCCACCAGTGACTGGAAAATCCCGGGCGCCGAATTCACGCCGAATTGGAGGCGCGATACCTGGAATGCCCCTTTGTGGGTGACTATGGTCTGCGCAGCAGCTGCGGCGGGGGTCACCGGGAGTTGCTGGTAGGCTTGGGCCAGGTCGAGTTTGGCGAAACACCTCCCCCCGTGTAACCTGGCCAACAAGTGGCTGACTACCGGCACCGGATACGCATTAGGGCGGATCGCCTTATTGATGGTGCACTTGTAATCAGCGCATATGCGGACTTCCCCGTTGGCCTTGAGCGCTGTTACAATTGGAGTTTCCCACTCCGCAGAATCAACAGGAACAAGAATCCCCTGGCCCACCAATTTGTCCAACTCCGCCTCTATTTTGTCCTTTAGTGCGAAAGGCACTCTGCGCGGTTTAAGTCTGATTGGACGCACTCCAGGGTCCAGGTCGAAAGTCACTGGGGGGCCCTTGAATTTTCCGAGCCCCTTTTTAAAAACCTCGGGGTGCACGTCGCACACGCTCTGTATTGGATCAGTCCCGGCGGCGTGTGCTCCCACGGCGTGCACCCCCCCAATGAACAAACCCAGGGGCTGGAACCATTGAGTCCCGAGGAGGCTGCATTTACCTCCCTTGAGGACGACTAGGGGAAGCGTTGCGGTGTACTTTTTGAACTGGACCTGGAACTTCCCAACCCCCAACACTGGGATGCGGTTCCCTTGCACGTCCTTCAGTGTGGCCCTCAACGCTTTGAGCTTGGGCCGCACGCGGGGGGCGATCTTCATGAACTCCCCCTGGGAAATAATGGAGTATGAAGAACCCGAGTCCACCTCCATTCTAACAGGGGCCCCTTGTATTACTACCTCAACGAAGTAACGGGGGTGCTCCGTGGAAACGCTGCAAACCGGCGCGTCGTCCTCGCTGTCGTCGGAGATGCGCCCTACTCCGTCCCGCGTCCTCGTGGTCCGGGTGCCGTCCTTCGGCCTCGTGGTGCGGTCCTGCCTCGTGGTGCGGTCCTGCCTCGCCGAGCGGTCTGGAGAACTCCGGGTGGCCTCGCGCCGTTTCCGGCAGACCTTGGCGATGTGCCCGCGCCGGCCGCAGTTGTGGCACTCGGCCTTGCGGAATGGGCATTTGGTGCGGGCGTGGGCGCCGCCGCAACCGTCGCAGCGCCGGCCCTCTCTCTGGACCCTCCGGACGTCCTCGTCGTCGCTGCTCTCCGCAGACGAGTTCGAAACCCGCCGGGCCGCGCACACCGAACTCTCTGCCTTGGCGGTCTTCGGGCGCCAGTCCTGAAGCTCGTGCACCCCGGCCGTCGTGGCCTCTGCGGCCTGTGCCGCGTCGAGGACTTGTTGCCACGTGGGAGGCGGCTCCCTTTTCATCAGCGCGCGCTGAGTCTCTGTGTCCCTCAGACCGCAGAGCAGGCAGTCCCGGAGGGTGACGTCGGGGAGTTCCCACTTGCATGGGCCGGCGGCCAACCGCAGGGCCGCGGCGAACTCATCGACCGATTCTCCGGGTGCCTGGACTCGCCTCCAGAACGCGCTCCGAGCGGGGAACATCGCTATTGCCGGCCGGAGATGGGCGCGCAGCGCCGCCAGGAGCTCTGTGGCCTTGAGGTCGCTCACCTTCCTCGGCGCGATCAGGTCCACCAAGGTCCTCTTGGTCTCTTGTCCGAGCATGCGGACGAAAATGGCCCTCTTTTTGGCCTCGTCTGAGACTTCGAGCTCCACCAGCGCTGCGTTGAAGTCTATCTCAAACAGCTCCAAGTCTCCCGGCTTCCTGATCTCGTAGCCGGCGCATGTCTTGGTCCCGTGGGCAGCCATATCCCACCTTCGTCGCCAATTTAGTGTATGGGACCAAAGACGACCGGACAACCGAAGGGTTGGTTTAACACAGGTTTATTGCATGAGGTTCCAGTTAAGCATGAGGTAATGGCGGTGATACATCTCAATATATACAGTAGCTCTCTACATTTGAATCTTGTAGCACGGTAGCTCATTGGCTGCTACCGGCGTGGCCTCGCCCAGGCACGCCTCCTTTCCTGCTGCTGTTTGCGGGGAAGGTTTTCCCGCGGCTGTCCGTGATTGCGCAATGTGAACCATGTGAGAGTGAACGCTCGCAGCTGCCCTCTATAGGCTGTCTGCTCGCGTTCCTTTACAGCTGATATCGTTTGTATCTGGAGTGGTTACAATCTTGCCTTTACAGTATAATGAACATGCATACATACATACATAACAGGGGAGGAAGGAAGCACTCCCATTGGGCTGCTGGGCAGAGGGGTGGGGCAAACTCTGTGTTGGGGCAATGGCATGCGTGCCCACAGAGAGGGCTCTGAGAACTCCCTCTGGCACGCATGCCATAGGTTCTCCACCACTGGGCTAGGTGGACTCTCAACCAAATCCAGAAAAAGCCCTTCTCAGGTTCTCTTTGATTTGATAGCAGACCATGCAGTCTCAAAAGATGATGCATAAATAAAGCCTCATTTGTAATGCATAACAATTGCCCACAGCTAGGTTCCTGGTAATTACAACATCACTGTGGTTTGCTTAACACTCATTCCTTTTATGATTTTTGTTTTAAATGGCATATGTCATAATTGGCTTTACCTTTGTAATCCTTGTAGTTGCTAAACCAACAGCAGCCCCGCGGGCCCCTGAATCAAGCTTGCCTGAGTCCCAGATGGCAGCTGCTGTAGTAAAAGGTTATGCAACAGTTCAGCTCCTTTGATGGTGAACCTGCTTCCTTTGAGAAGATCTCTATCATTCTTAACCAAGGGTCGGTTTGGCAGCATTTGGGGGATTATTTCCTCCCCAGGCAGTGTCTCTTGCTGTGATGGTTACACATTTACACAGTGAGGGCCTGGCTGGCACACCTGTCCTAAACAGGGCCCAATTAAAAGGAGCCAGGAAGCCCTGGGAGGATGCTGCGTGTTACAAACATCATTTGTTCAGCCCAGTGGATCATTTCTTACCCCGTGCACCTGCTCTTCATAGTAGCTGCCATGCCCCCCCAATTCAACCAGTGTTGTAGCGCAGTAAGCCTTCTTTCCTGCAGCCTAAATGCAGAGGCTCCTGCCAACCTAGCAGTTTGAAAGCAAGAAATTGCAAGTAGATAAATAGGGACCACTTCGGTGGGAAGGAAACAGCGCTCCGTGCGCTCCGGTGTCTAGTCATGCCTGCCACATGACCACGGAAACGTCTGCAGCAGCAGACAGCGCTGGCTCTTCGGCTTTGAAACAAAGATGAGCACTGCACCCTAGAGTCGGATACGACTTGCTTCCGAGCAAGGGGAACCTTTACCTTTACCTAAATGCAGAGGTAGGGGAAGCCTCTCCCCTGCTCCTGCAGGCTCCCCATCTTGCGAAAGCCCCATGATCAATGTGTTTTTATGCAGTTGCATGAAAAGTCATGAAACTGGTCACGCAATGGGGATGCTGCTAGAGCATGGGGAGCCATAGTCCGAAACCCAACATTTTCAAACTGTGCACTGACCTAAAGAATACCCTTAAAATGTTGGTGTATAGAAATATGGATTTAGCATTAATCAACTGTTTAAATCAGAGGTAGGCAAAACACAGCTCTCCAAATGCTGCTGAGGTTAGCTTCAAATCAACCTTCCCCAACATCTTCAATGGGGAGAAAACATTTGAATGGCTCTTCTTTGCCTTCTCTTATTTTTAATTATTTCAAATTTCGGAGTGTGATGAACTAGGAATATTTTTTCCCCATTTGTAACAACCTATGTGTGTGAGGGGGGGGGAGAGACACACATCTCAAGATGCCAATACAGTACAGTATGTCATTTCCCTATCTGAAACTGGGAAGATGTGTTGATATACATGTATTAGGTAATCAATAGAAAATTGAAGATGCCATCGAGGTTGTTGAGCTTGGGCTCCGTCGAGGATGTTGAGCCCCGGGCTCCGACCCCTGGGACTCACTAATGGCCAGCTGCAGTGCCGACAGAGGACATTGTTTTTTATTGTGTGTATCTATGTTTTGTGATGTTTTGCTACACTTTGTCTTGAGGTTATGATATGTTTGTGAGCCGCCCAGACTTGCACTCTGCGAGTGGGGCAGCATATAAATTGAAAAATAAAAAATTAAATCTGCTTTTGGAGGTATTTTTTCCACTCACAAGTAATCATGAAAGATATTTTCCTTCCTTCCTAAGTCATTCTAAGAAGCTGGGGAAAGTGCCTTTTTAAGAGTACAACAACAGACACTGAAACAGTGAGTTGTTGGGTTTTTATCCGCTCTTTAAGATTCATCCCCCAATATACAATTTTTGAGAGAGTTTTTTGATAGAGAAATCTGTGCCAAGCATGTGAGAGAGCAGGTGCAATTTAAGTGAGGTAGTGCAGAGAAAAAGGCTTATTATCTTCTCTGCAAACAAGACCGGAGGATGTAATTAAGAACGTGTATTAAAATTTTGTGGAGACGAAACCCTTCCATTACTTTTTCATTCCCCTGGATTGTGAATTTGCCATGCTACGGAACATACAGATATTGATTGATCAGTAATCTGATTTTAGTAATGAGTAGCTGGTTGCTCAGCTGACACATAGGCAGGAAACACTTTGTCCTGGTGCTACAGAGACACCTGCTGGCCTGGAGAGCAAAATGTTGAAATCATTATTTGAATAAATCCAGTTTATCCCTTTTTTATCTGCTACATTTAAGGGAACCACTTTATTATTCTAATTCCCAATGGTCATGGAGGCAGAAGAGGCCATGCCAGATGGACTGGATGATGTGGGTTGCCCGCGTGAATAATTGGCCAAACCTTTCCCAAGGGGTTCGCCCGGTCTTGAACACATCTGGGTACCAACCGGACTTTGCTGGAAAGGCAATTGGGGTTCGGGCTAGTTAGATAGTTTGGGGGGCAATTCATAAAGCCTTGGCTGGTGGCTACGATAGAAATAGGGCAAAAGTCAAAAGGTGATGACTCTAATGGAAATACACAATCTTGTCTAATTTTGTTATTCATTATTATTGGGTTTATTTCTGATGTGATATTTTGTGTTGTAATTTGATTTTGTTAAATTGCTTTTGAATTGTACTGTATTTACTTTTTTGCTTCTTTACTACTGTATTATTGTTTTGTGTGGTATATACAGTATTTGTTATAATGGCTGCCTTGAGTCGGCTTCGGGTGAGAAAGTGCGGGGGAAATAAAGTAAATTTTATTATTATTATTATTCCGCTTCTGGCCGCAGATTAGGTTGGGCAAAGAAGCCGCGCCAAACAGCTGATCGTTAGATGCCCGGAGTCAATACACAAAAGGCTCCGAGATTAGGGCAGGAACAATGGGTTTTGCCAACCCAAGGTAATCAGGTGCGAGTTGTCCAATTAACACCTAGATACCTTCCTAAGAACTGGCATGGCAGCTGGGCCACCAGAAGAGGTCACATATGCAAGCCTTCTGTATCAGGGGTCACGCGCATCCTAAGCGCGCAACACCCCAAGACAGGGTAATAAATGCGTACCACCCGACCCAGATCGGGGCTGGACTTCACCGCACGATTGTCTCGTGTGTCTTCCTTGCGGCCAGCCACTCCAACACCAGGTGGTCATCGCAACAGGATGTGTATGGTCTCCCCATGCCCCGTGGGCCATGGAACGGCCCGCCAGAGGCCACCGCGGTGAGAGACGCTCCCAGCCCGTGGGCTCTGCGGCCCAAATTAAGGGGGGTGAATAAAATATAGGGTTTGATTCACCCAATTCCTTTGACCTGACCAACGGATCTGCTGAAAGAGCGAATATCTAACCCGGTTACCCATTAGAGTAAATCACTCATCTCCAGGTCTCAGTGTAATCTCTGGTGCAAATAGAAGCCATATTTACCCTAGCCTAATCCATGTTTGCCCCAGTTAATTGACTTCCCCGAAGAGATTCTTTTTCACCCAGAGGATTACTGGCCTATGGAACTCCCTGCCAGAAGAAGTGGTGACAGCTGTCAGTCTTGACAGCTTTAAGAAAGGATTAGACAAGTTCATGGAGGACAAGAGTATCAATGGCTATAATTATGGATACTTAAGGACAACCTCCGGGTTGGAGAGATAGGCAGGATATCTCTCAATATCATTTCCAGGGAATCCTAAGCAGGTGAAGGCATCTGCTTGGGAATACCCTGAAGGAAATGGTGAGCCACTGTGTGAGACAGAATGCTGGACTGGATGGGCTGTGGCCTGTTCCAGCAAGGCTGTTCTTATGTTCTTATGTTCTTAATTAACTTGAGTGCTCAGGTGATGTCATTCCTGTCAGCTGACAGTCTTGCCAGCGTTGTGCTTTTCCTTCTATATATGTTGCAGCCTTTTCTCAATAAACTACTGGTCTTCGCTCCATCTTGCCTCGTGTCGTTCCTTTGACCAGTCTCCTCCGGGACCTCAAGGGCCGCTTTACGGCCCCAATTCCTACATCTGGTGACCCCGAGACGTGATTCTACTCGTGAGTAAGGGACCCTGGAGAGGTCTACTCGTGAGTAGCGATCCACGCGGCCAGGTTCTGCGCCAGAACCTTGTCCCATCACCCTGGAGGACAGCACAGCACTCCGGCCGGCAGCCAGCCGATCGGAGGAGTGGCCTGTGGCGAGGCATTCCAGAGAGACATTCCTACAGCTTGCTCCCAGCTTTCGAGGAGGTTTGCCATAGAGGGAAACGCGTTCCGCTCAGGGCAGGCTGTGAGCCCCTGACATCGCAGAGGCCGTTAGAAGGGCCCGTGGCAGAAGGTCCACGCTCCGAGGTCTACCCCAGACACTAGACGCCCGAACCTATTGCCTGACAAGACGCGTCGACTCGTCCCGAGAAGGAACCTTCCGGAGACCCCACTGCAGGTAATATGGGGACTTGTTCTCACAGACCAAGTCCGTCCGCTAGCCAAAGAACTCATGAGGAAGGGTTCAAGATCCTGGCCAGGATATTTAAGTTGCGTTTTCACAGCAGGGAGCTAGCGAGACTTTTGGCGTACCTCAGGGAACACTGCCTACTTTACCCAGAAGTAGGTACGTTAACCCTGAAGCTCTGGGATCAGATAGGAGACTGCATTCAGCAACCCCCGAAAGCTCCAGAGGGCATAACCCGCACATGGAGCAAATGTAGGAAACTCTCAGCAGAGGTAGACCCAGTCCGGATAGAGACCCAGAAAACCCCAGCGCAGTCAGAACCATCAGCCCCAAGAAGTCTCTATTCGTTATTTCAGCTTCAGCAGGGCAGTGTAGGGAGCATTCCCTCAGTGGCAGCTGCAGACGTCACTGAAGGAATTCATGGCATGAGAGGCCTTGGCGCTTCTCAGACAGTTAAAGGTTCCCTGCAAAGAAAGAACTCCATCCAGCGCATGGGTGAGGAAGATTCATTCACGGGGAAATTGCCAGTGGCACAATTAGCTAGCGCCCAACTGCTGTGCTCAGCCCATCTGAAGGCAGACACACGTTCAGGCAGGGATGCTCAGCGCCCACTGCTCACGGAAACCTGCACGGCCCCTGGCCACACAGGGCTCCAGAGCAGACCCATTTCCACACTCAGGCGCAGAGCAGTGCCAAAACCCCAAGGCGCCTGCTTCCAGTGTGGAAAAGTGAGACACCTTAGAAGAAAAAGCCAATCTAGACCAGGCAGATCTTCAAAAGATTGTCTTCATGCCAAATGGCCACCCTGGCACGCGTTTGGCCCAGGCTAGAAAGGAGGCAGCCATCGCCCTGGCTATGCCAGAAGAACCATCCCAGCAATAGTACCCCGAGTTCCCCCAAGGCACAGGCAGAACCTACTTGTCTCACCTTGGGAGTAGCCCAGAGAAACTTGGCCCCTAAGTAAAAGCACCCAGATGGCTGTAAATAGCCAACTGTGTATTAGCCATCTCCTCATGTGTAGTATTGAACACTGCAGATCAGGGGAGGAATGTGCGAATGCGTAAATAGATGTGTGTATGCGTGGTGCACCACTGAATGTATGACTGCAAGAACTGTGTATGATTGCAAAAGCCTTGTCTCTATGACCACAGTATGACTGAAAAAGTGTTCCTTGTGTGTAACTGCGTGGTAATGTCACTGTGAAATATGTGTTAAAACAGTTTGCACTCTGTTCATGGGCAGGAGCTATTTAAACTTTGAGGAAGCATGATGAGCGAAACCCTTTGCCTTGCCTGCTTAGCAGTTTGGGCAGGAGAGGGGGGGGGGGGAAATCCTAACCTACAATAGGCCTTCTTCCCTTGAGACTTTCTCTTTGTCAAAGGATTAAGCCTCTCTTGGAAACCGGTTTTGCAATCAGGAAAACAGATTTTTCTTTTCAGAAGCGCGATCTGAAAACAAAAAATCACTTCTATGAGTTTTCCTCACTGTATCATAAGCTATGGGGCCCCTCCCTACGTCTGCCTTCCTCAAACCCCATCTCTGTGTTTTAAGGTTTTTTTGAATGTCTCTTAGCGTCTTGGAATCTCACTAGGAGTGAGAGAATTGCCTTGTCTTCATGTGTGTACCGTGTTATCATCTTGTAACCTCGGTTCTCAACCTTTTAAGTCAGGGGCCAAATTCCGGGGCCTCAGGCAGCTCTGGGGGTCCGGACAGTCATCCTGCCCTTCCTTCACCACACAGCCCTTCTTGGCTTGGCGGGGGGAGTGGCAGAGCAACATGGGCCACATCTGGCCCACTCGCCCACATCTGGCCGCAGGTTGAGAACCGTTCTAACTCTCCTTCATTCTCTGGTATTTTGATTGTAATCAGTAACTCACTCATTGTACCCCTTTCACAGGAAAAAGCACGCAAACATTCTTGCGCTCTGTACCTTTTTTACAGGAACAAAATTCCTCTCCAGGCCTTAATTGTAACCAATTCATTTCTTCCTACAGCCTTAACTTGCTTCCTTTCACAGGCTCCAGGATTAATTAACAGGAGGATCCCAGCCAGTTGCCATGGTTACCTGACCTTATCTGATCTCGTTATGATAAGAGTTGTTGCATTCTCATTGTGCTAACTTCTGACTTGTCTTTCCTCCTTTTCTCCTTTCGCCAGTGGAACTCCCTGCTGGAAATGCTTAACCTGTGTGTCTTTTCAATTTTTGTGTATTATTTCCTTACAGCTGGCACGTCATAGTTGGTTTGTCTTTAATAAGTCTTAGTAGGTCATTTTAAGTATGGCACCTGGCCCACAGCACCCTCTCTAGTGTGCAGAGGCATTTTGCAAACTCCAGAGCACAGAGGAAGGATTAGTCCCTGAGCTCCTGAGAATGTGCAGAGTGCCACTCATTAGTCAGGACAGCCTAGGACCATTTTAAGAGTGCAGTCAGGTCACACCTTCAATCAGATACAGGCATTTTTAGGCCACCCCTTCCCTTTTTTCTGCTAGTCTAAGCACAGGCAAAAGGCTAAGCCAGCATCTGGCACCCTTCTCACGGTAGCACCAAAATCGCTCCAGTGAAAGTGTGCACGCACACCATGAATGGAGGTGCGCAGGGGGGCCTTCATGAGAAATTTACCCACGGGAAGCCTAGCGCTTCATGCGCCAAGGTTTGCCATAAGACCCCAGACTCGTCTCACTTCTAGCAGACAGTCACCTTGTGTGAATTCATGTCACTGGTTCCTCTTCAGGGGGCTAGGACAGCTTTCACTTATGGGGGTCGCACATATTAGGTTCTTACTTGGCAAGAGGACCAAGCTTGGCGCACGCTCCTGACTCTTCCGCAAGCGGGCAGAGCTGGCAGCCGTGCACCTCGCTTTGCGCACCTTTGCCAAAGAACGCTCCAACATAATTGCTGACAGCCAGTTTCCCAGGAATTTGCTTCACAGTCTACTGGGAGCACACATCACTCCCGTGATAGACAAAAATTTGCTAAGTTTGTTCCTCACAACTCCAATTCAGAGTCATGCATTCCCTCTTCAGAATGCCAAGGCGCTCGCCAGACAGTTCAATCTGCCACTTTCTCAAGCCCAAGGCATAGTTCGCTCTTGCCAGCGTCGTGCAGGGGCACCGGGGGGGCCCCCGTGGGGGGTCAACCCACAAGGGACAGAGGCCATTCAGGTGTGGCGAATGGACGTCACACATCCCCACATTTTGGCAGATGGCAGCACATGGACGTTTGCATTAAAACCTTCCCACAGTTTGTTTGGGTAACAGCACAGAAGGGAGTAACGGCTCCCCATGTGGAGCAGCATCTCCTTTCCCACGGCCAAGGGCGAACGTCGGCACACGACGTCCGTTGACGCCCCAGCTTATAGCTCCAGGCAGCTGGCCACCTTCAGGGCCACCTGGGATATTAAGCTCACTTTTGGCGTTCCTCACAATCCGCAGGAGCAAGCGATTGTGGAGGAACGGGCCTATCGGACCTTAAGTCCTACATTGACAAACAAACAGAAAGGGGGGGAAACCACGTCCCATAGTTGCACAGCAATTGCTATCCTATAAGTGCAAAAACCAACTAACTCTTTCAGAATTTTTATCTCCCAAACAAGCCTCTTCCCCATGCAGGTCCCAGAGGCCAGAATCAGACCCAGATGATTGCCAAGAGCAGCACCAGTCACTGTCCTGGAATGTCATCAGCTGTCCGTCTTCCTTTATGACTTACATCTCCAAAGACATTTCTATGAACATTTTGCATACTCAGTGCTACTTCTGAGGACCATGCTTTTCCACAAAACAAGACTTTTCCAAACTCAAGTTGCACATGAAGCCCCACCAAGAAGGGAAGCTTCACCTCCGGAAAAGCTGCTGAATGTCTTTTCTTGCTATTGTTATCTGTAGTTGCTATTATTTATTCATGCCTTGTACAATGCTCCAGTTGGGATTTGCAAGGGACACTTGAATTTCTGTATGTTGTTAATGGCGGCCAGCTTCCACCAAAGGAAGCCAGACCGGCCCATGTTTTGCACCGGCCCATTGCTTGGAAAGTTTGAGCACCCGGTAGCTGGTAATCCCCAGTTAGTTTCACACCTCCCCATAGGTGTTAGAAAAGACAATTGCACAATGCCAGAAGCTGCAGAGATAGCCTAGAATCTCCCCAGGTCACAGTAAGAGATCAATGACACATCTCATTATCTTGCCTTGCTACAGAAAGCAGTCTGAATTCAGACCCACAGCCCTGAAAAACCAGGCTGTAGTCAGTATATTCAGCGTGTCAGGCTTAGCCATAGGCAACGCTTGGAGAATTGGCTTGCGGATTAGCAAAAGCCATTGACCATACCTCCTCAGCAATAGCGCTGCTCAGCCAGGAGCAGACAGAGCTTCGCCATGCCATACTGGATAATCAAGCAGCTATAGATTATCCCCTGTGGTCACATCATTTGGGCTGCAAGTCTGTCCATGGCATGTGTTTCTTTAACCTCGCAGGCAATACCCACAAGATACAGAGCCAGCTCACGGACCTCCACACCCCAGTTAGGGACATCAAGGAGGATTATTCATGGGGGTGGCAGGACTCCCTATGGTCGTGGTTCCCATGGGCATGGATTCAGACGACACTCAAAGTGATTGTGGGGGTGGTAATACTGGGCACAACAGTGTGTTGTTTCATGCAATGTATTCCCTCACTGCTATCGAGATGTCCCCCATGGAAGGAACCCCGAAGCGTCATTCCCGCTCATTAGCTGGTACTCCTCTAACGCAGAGCCGCCGGTCAGGCTCTTAAATAAAACAGAAAGGGGAAATATGGTTTCCCCATGCCCCGTGGGGCATGGAACGGCCCGCCAGAGGCCACCGCGGTGAGAGACGCTCCCAGCCCGTGGGCTCTGCGGCCCAAATTAAGGGGGGTGAATAAAATATAGGGTTTGATTCACCCAATTCCTTTGACCTGACCAACGGATCTGCTGAAAGAGCGAATATCTAACCCGGTTACCCATTAGAGTAAATCACTCATCTCCAGGTCTCAGTGTAATCTCTGGTGCAAATAGAAGCCATATTTACCCTAGCCTAAGCCTCAGACAATGGTCCATGTTTGCCCCAGTTAATTGACTTCCCCGAAGAGATTCCCAATTAACTTGAGTGCTCAGGTGATGTCATTCCTGTCAGCTGACAGTCTTGCCAGCGTTGTGCTTTTCCTTCTATATATGTTGCAGCCTTTTCTCAATAAACTACTGGTCTTCGCTCCATCTTGCCTCGTGTCGTTCCTTTGACCAGTCTCCTCCGGGACCTCAAGGGCCGCTTTACGGCCCCAATTCCTACAGATGTGAAGGTGCAACTTGTTAATATCCTCAAGGCTGCGGCACTCCAATGCAGTCCTGGTGTCAAATCTTGCATGTCTCATTTCATACATGCCGCAGGAGATGGCTACAAGATCCACAGTGTGACTGCAGTGGCTTAGTGGTTAAGACATGGTCAGCATATCATCAGTTTGAGACCCGATTACTGCACGATGGAGTGAACTCCCATCTTTGTCCCAACTCCTGCTAACCTAGCAGTTCGAAAGCAAGAAATTGCAAGTAGATAAATAGGGACACCTTTAGCACCAAAAGGGCGGTGGTATTCATGTAAATAAATAAACCTTAAACGATGTGAAATGTTTGAAGTGGTAGCCGTGTTAGTCTGTGTAGGCATATCTGAGAGTAAACAAAGCAGAACAACAAAAAACAAACAAAAATGATGTAATATTTGAAGTGTTAGCTATGTTAGTCTGTGCAAGCACATCTGTGAGTAAACAAAACAGAACAGGAAAAAAAATGTTGTGGCACCTTAAAGACTAACTCCTGTATTAAAATGTGAGCTTTCGTGGATGAAATGGACTTGGTGCCACAACAATTTTTGCCTTTTTCCCCCTGTTCTGTTTTGTTTACTCTCAGATATGCTTAAAGGATGTGGTGTACCATATAAAACTAGCTACATTGTCAGTGCTTCAGAAAGGAATAGAAACAGTGCGTACACAGGTGGTACAAGTGGTCAATTTTGCTCAACAAACATTCTTGAGGGTAGGTAAGAGCAAATCCTAATGAGAAGATGGAGGAACAGGAGCTCACTGAATAAAGGATAATGTTAAAGGAGGAGAAAATGGCTGAGGAACTCAACCTCCCCTACGTCACCTGGAGGACCTTGAATAGACTGAGGGTTGGAGACCCTAAATGCAAGACCAACAGGCTCAAGTGGGGGCTGCCGGCGGACAACAACACACGTTGTGTGAATGTGGAGAGATACAGAATCCATTGGCTCACTTACTAGTCTGCCGATTACTATTGGAAACATGCACCAATTAGGAATTAATTTTCACTAACGACAAAGCCAAGAAGGTGGTTTGGTTTTGGCAGTTTAATGTTTGATCTGGACATGAAATAATATCAGAGAGAAAACAAAACAAGACATAAGACTGTTGGATTGGGGCTGCGAAGCGGCTGTTGGGTCCCGGAAGAGACTGGTCAGAAGAAGACGCGAGACAAGATGGAGCGAAGACCAGTGGTTTATTGAGGGAAAATCATCATCATATATAGGAATTCAAGGCAGCGTGTGATAGAATCGTCATCTGACAGAAAATCACATCACATGTTTACCCGGGTTAATTGGGAATCTCTCTCGGGGAAGTTAATTAACTAAGGCAAACACTGACAGGGGAAGTCCATTGTTCCTAGCTTACACAAGAGTAAATATGGCCACTATTTGCGCTAGGGCTTGGGGTAATCCGCAGGTGCGGTATTACCTATTTCCTAACTGCTTAGTTAGACATTCAATTTCCTCCTGCTTGGACTGCCTGTCAGGTCAGATATGGGTGAATCAATCTTATGACTATTAATCCGCTCCCCAATTTCTGTCCTCGCAGAGCCCAGAGGCCCGGAGTGTGCTAACGTGACGTAGCCTCTGTCAGGGACAGTTTCGGCAATTATGCTCGCGGATACCGCAAAAGACATTGTGGCACCTGAAAGACTAACACCTGCATTCTAACAACCAGGGATTTTACATTATTGTCAGTTGTAAAAAGCTACAGTGCTACTTTTCTGTTAGGCTGGCCAACCATTGTGTGCCTCTGCACCTGATGTGTATAAATTGGTGCCAAAAGTCTCACTCTTACATCTGACAAAGTGGACTTGATACATGAAAGTTCACATACAGGAATTAAGTCTTTCAGGTGCCATGTCTTTTTTTTTTTTTGTTTGATATGCTTGCACACAGGCTAACACAGCTACTACTTCAAAATGAAAATATTCTCAAGCAGTAAAGGTAAAGGTCACCCTTGCTTGAAAGCCAGTTATATCTGACTCTAGGCTTCAGTGCTCATCTGTTTATAGCTGAAGACCCAGCACTGTCTAGTTTTTGCAGACATTTCCGTGGACATGTGGCAGGCATGCCTAGATAGGGAAGTCCATGGAATGCTGTTTACCTTCCCACCAAAGTGGTCCCTCTTTATCTACTTGCAATTTCTTGCTTTTGAACTGCTAGGTTGGCAGGAGCTGGGACAGAGACAGGAACTCATTCCGTTGTGCAAGACTTGGGTCTCAAACTGCTGACCTTCCTCCTCCCAGTCAGCCTCTTAACCACTTGAGGCACTGCAGTCAAGCAGTTTGCCATAATTAGAAGTGTCTGGACTTTGAGTACCTCTTGTAATTGCAGAAGCCAAACACATGACTTGTATTCATTTTGTTGTTGGTGTTGGTATATATTGAGAATTGCAAGTGGCTAAGACGCTGACTGGAAGGCAGAAGGTCAGCAGTTCGATTCCCGAGTACTGCAGGACACAATGAGCTCCCGTCATCTGTCCCAGGTCCTGCCAACCTAGCAGTTCGAAAGCAAGAAATTGCAAGTAGATAAATAGGGACCACTTTGGTGGGTAGATAACAGCGTTCCGTCTCCGTGCGCTCCGGTGTTGTCATGCCTGCCACATGACCACGGAAACGTCTGCAGAAGCAGACAGCGCTGGCTCTTCGGCTTTGAAACAGGGATGAGCATTGAACCCTAGAGTCGGATACGACTGGCTTTCGAGCAAGGGAAACCTTTACCTCCCCCCCCCTTTAAAATGTGTATACATTTTTGTCACCCTGTGTATTTAAATATCGGTTCCCATTTTCTGAATTAAGGTTGTGTGGTCAAAGGTAATAAATAACGATATCATCCAAGTGTTTTTATTTTTATTTTATTTATTTTTTGTTTTCTGATATACATCATCCAAATCAATGGACAGTCACGGTCTGAGGTACCCCCTCCCCAGCCCGCCTAACCAAGAGGAGGAACTTCTGAGGAAAATGTCGGATGGCCGCTGCGGAAAAAGCCCATTCCCGCTGAGGCGGCGTTCAAGAAAGGCGCAAAGGAGGAAACACGACGCGACACGCGCGCGCGCCTGCATCCCTCCCTCTTTCGCGCCCACACACGGATTAACGTCTCGAAGGCCTTCTCCTGAGGTAAACTGTGAGCAGGAGAGAACGAACTGGGGAGGAGAAAAACAAACTGCGCGCGTGACGTGGTGAGGGAGAGGGCGGAGGCGTCGCGTGAGGTTCTGAATATTCATAAAGGGGGCGGATCCTCCTTCCTCTGATTGGTCGTGTTCTCTTTTTCAAAAAAAAATGGGACGAAGCGACAGCCTGGTACTAAGTAGGGGGAGGGGATCCTTTCCCAACCGTCGGCCGCGCAAGTGGGATGGGCGCGGCAGGCTCATTAATATGCACGAGGTGGGCGTGGCCGGCTCGGCGGGCCGCCGCTAGGGCGCCGTGACAAAATGGCGGCCGCTGCCACGGCAACGACGACAGGGCTGGGGGTCCGGGCCGCGGCCTTATCGCCGCTCGCGCGACGGGACCGGGCCAGGAGGACGCGCCGCCGCCCTCGGAGGTGCCAAGGCGGGCTGGAGGAGGCGGAGGCGCCCGGAGAGTGCCGGTGCGGCTGCCGTCCCCGCCGACGCCACCAACGGCAAGGCCCAGGTCGCCTGCTTTGCCGCAGCCTCGCCCGCCGACCGCAGGCGCAGCCGTTGCTGACCGCCTCAGGAGGGGAGCCGCCGCCCCCAGCCCCGGCGGAGCGAGGTGCGCGGCGCGTATCGTGCGAATGCGAGAACACGCGTCACTCAGGAAAGCGCCCTGAGACTGAGAGCCGTTTGGGGAGGGGAGTCTCAAAAAAAGGGGGGGCACAGCGTTGCCTCGCTCGCACGCATGGGTGTTGCGCGTGTGAACGCGTGTTTTAACAGGGAGCTAAGCACGTCGCGGAGATACTGACACGCGTGTTAGGCGCCAGGCGGAACGTGTGTGTGGGGGGGTGTACCTGGCTGGCACAACCACCCCTCCTCCTATGAAGACCGGGGGAATAGACCTCCAAGAACTTTAGTGTTGGAGATACGTGATGGAGGCAGTCCTCCGTGTTGGGAAGGTCAGGTTTCAGTCAGTGATCTCTGCTTAACCCAGAGTAGTCACTGCTTTCACATGTTCTGTTCTGCGAGGAGACTAGGATGCCCCTTTTAGGACAGGGGTGCCCAAACTACGGCCCAAGGGGCCGATCTGGCTTCTGGCATCAATTCATCCGGCCCACACCATCCTCGTCGTTCCCAGAAGCGGAAGTGAAACGTGCCCGTACGGGCACGTTTCACTTCCGCTTCTGGGAACGACGAGGATGGTGTGGGCTGGATGAATTGGTGCCAGAGGCCAGATCTGGCCCGTGGGCCGTAGTTTGGGCACCCCTGTTTTAGGATGATAGGCTGTTCTGCCCCCTCTTTTTTAGCCTTTGAGCAGACTCTTAATTAGCCAATTAAAACCAGCAAGTGAACAGTCTCAGGTACATATTTATATGTTCCTGTATTGGCCTTCACAGAGATGATTCCATAGGCAGATCCCATGGTGAGATACATAATTTTATTTATTTATTTATTATTTCGATTTCTATACCGCCCACTTAGCCAAGGCCAACTCAGGGCGGTTCACAATCATAATAAAAACATGATTAAAAACTACCCTCCCCCTAAAACTACCCTCGGCTCTTTAACAACATTATCCCTCCAGCTATGAAAACCTTTCAGAGCTATGCCTCCAAAACATCCGACTTGCAATTAAAGCATTTTTTTGAGCCTCAGTTACCTTTCTACTAAGACTACAAGCCTTAAAGAGGAATGAAATTATGTACATGTATATTTTTCCACACAGCTCAAGATGGCATAAAAGATCCTTTTATTTTATCCTCCTTTTCACAGTGCTGTGTAGTTAGTTGGTCAGGCTGTGAGTTTCATCACTCCGTAGGAATGAGAACCTGGATCTATGTACTGTACAAGTGGACCCTCGAATAACGACGTTACTTGGTTCCCCAAGTAGCATTGCTATTTGAATAACGTCGTTATTCGAATAACGACGTCGTTATTCGAATAACAACAGTAAAAATACCGTCGTCATTCAAATTAACGACATTCGAACAATCACATTGGGAGCGTCGTAGCGTCGTTAATCGAAAATGACGCTATTCGAACGTGTCGTTAATCGAGGGTCCACTGTAATCTCAGTTGGGTACCCTGACCACTACATTACTCTGAAACGTGTGACAAATACATAAATAATAGTAGAGGGAACATTGAATGTGAGGTCAGTGAAGCCATCTCCCCATAATGTGTGGAAAATGTTTAGTATTGAACCAGACCTGTATGATTTGGATATTGAGTGTTTGTTGGGGAGGCAGTTTGATTGCGTCAGAAACTTTGAGCTTGACAGCATGGGATAAGCTCTGCTTTACAGTCACAGAACAGTCGTATTACATGTGAAAAGGTTTTGGGAACCATTGGGTGTTTAAGGGAAGTGTACTATTGAGAGAAGGATGGGAGGGCTTAGTAAACATAATAGACATTTCTTAGAGGGTTAGTTGGATTTGTTGCCATGAAAGCAGTGCAGGTCTTTTGACACCTAAATGATTGACAACTTTTATCAGATGTACGTTTTCTGGAGTGCAACCCCTTCATCAGATGCCATCCTCACATCCAACTTGATGCCTCACATCCAAACGGCATATGGGCCTCAAGTGACCCTATTAGATCCATACCAGCTGGCTGTCAATTTCCCAGTAACATGAACTGGCTTAAGGAGAGAGATGCTTCTGGATATTGGCAAATTAAACATTTTGTCAGCTCCCTAGAGGAGCCAGTGATGCAGGGGGAATTTTTAAAAGTGTATTAGGACGGTGCATATGTGCTGCATCGCTTTAAAAAACCGGGAAATTTCTTCTCAGAAGCCAAGGAAAAGGCAATTGTAGGGTATTTTAGTTTGCCTTTGTCTTAAAAGTCCAGTTGAGAGCCAGTCGAGAAAACCAAGATAATGGCAACAGGCCCTATCACTTCCCGGAAAATAGATCAGGAAGAAGTAGAAGCAGTGACAGAAAACCAAAAGTCGCATAGTCAAAGCAATGGTATTTCCGGTAGTAATGTATGGTTATGAGAGCTGAACCATAAAGATAGCTGAGCGCTGAAGAATAGGCGCCTTAGAAATGTGGTGTTGGAGGAGAGTTTTGAGAGTCCCCTGGACAGCAAAGAACAAATAGGTCGATCTTAAAAGAAATCAACCCCGACTGCTCCTTGGAAGGTCAAATACTGAAGATGAAGTACTTTGGACATCAAATGAGAAGAGAGGATTCACTTGAGAAAGCCTTGATGCTGGGAAAGGTCGAGTGCAAAAGAAGAAGGGTGGCAGAGAATGAGATGGCTAGATAGTACTGTTGATGCAATGGGCACAGAGCACTGGGTTATCTACAGTACTGGCTAGATATCCGTGGGCATGCCAACCTTGTTGTTTGACCAATCTGTGTTAGTGTAGAGAGGGCTCAGTATCAAGCAATCCCTTCCATAGGATCAGGGGCCCAAGTAGGTTTAAGTGTCCACATTGATACTTGAACAGATCCAGCACAAACACCCATCCAGTGGCACCTTGTGTGTTAGCTGTGATCTGTGGCTTCATCTAAGGGGCAAAGCTGGCTGCCTTACATCTTAGAGTTGCTTTCATGTACACTTTAGCTGTGGGTACTGAATGCACAAGCACAGCTCACGTGCATCCCATATTTTTCATAGAAGTGACCTTAGGTATATTACCTGGTTGACTGTGGGTAGACTTGCAACACAAGGCAATACTGACCAACACAAAGAAACACCTCATACAAACCATATTAATTCCCACCTTAGGTTACCAGTGCCAACCATTGATACTTGCAACAACATTTGGTACCCATGGAAATGAGATGTCTGAGGAAGTGACTAGAAGGGATAAAACCAGGAATGAGATTATGAGGGAAAGAATTGGAACAGAACCAATCTTAAACCACATATCGAGACAACAAAGTAGCTTGCCCATTTTGAGAGAATATTTTTGAATTCCATACTTTACAAGACCTATGTTGAAAGAGGAGAAGGACAAAGACCATAAGGCAGGTTCAGAGGGAAGGTGGATAACATCAAATAAACATTACAAGAACATTAAATGGAGGAAAGGTCGAGGGCAAAAGAAGAAGGGGGCGGCAGAGGGTGAGATGGCATTTTTGACGCAATGGGCGGGTTGAGGATGGTGGAGGATAGGGGTGCCTGGCGTGCGGTGGTCCATGGGGTCGCGAAGGTTTGGAGTCGACTGCAACTGAACAGCAACAAAAAGTGCCAGAACAAAAACCTTGGATCTCCCTTGACACCTGATGGGGTAAAAGAGGAAGCAAATGAGGAGAAGAAGACCGTGCTAGTGTGCCTGTTAACTTGACTGTGGATCTGGGAGGAATGCTTTGGCTATTCCATAGTTTTAAAATGAAGTGTGATGGGAGGAGGAAGACACTCGTTGCATTTTAACCAATACAAAAATTGTGCCATATGCTTCCATAGGCCAGGGCCCACCACGTCATCAGAAGACGAGCATCACACCATGGTGACTGTCACTTTGGCCTTGAGGCTTTGGCACTGAACTGTGGGGGCAGTTCCATGCGCTCCTTCACCCCTAGGTTGGTTTGATTGTCAGTATCGTATTCGCACCAAGAAAAGAAGATGAGCTTGAATGGAGATGTCAATAGCATGGTCTTTTCACCTTGCAAGTGGGAAGTGATCTCCATGAATTATTCTCACTTAGCATTTGTATTGTCTTACTCTCATTTTCCAAATGATAGATAGAGGCATTCAGGGCTGGTTTCCTTATAGATACAGTAGAAGAGAATATTTAGAGATGCACATTGTCTTTCTGCAAATCCTACTTATGACCACATGTTTTAGCAGGGAAGGAACTGTAAACATAGCCAGTTCATCAATGTTTGTTGTTCCGGCTGACCAGGGAATATTGCCCAGTCCCCAAGGGTTTGGCAAGAGTCAGTACAGCCTTAGACTCTGAAAATTCTGGATGACTCCGTAGTTTAGGTAATTGGCTCTGGAGCCAGTGGTTGGGAGTTTGATTCCCTGTTGCGCTCGGTTATCAGGGGTTGGGCATTATGATCCACAGTTCTGAACTGATCACGATGATCACTGAAGTCTCAGAAGCTTTCTGTCTGTGAGATTTGGTGACTACGACATGGTGCCAGGGGTGATAAAGTTGTATTTTTGTTTAAGCCCCTTCCTAAGTAAGTGCCTAGCATTCCTTCTTGGCATATGTCCATTGAGAGCTTGGAGGTTGTCGCGTGCCTGTCACTTGCTGAACTGTGAACCTGCAAACTCTTGTGGCTTTAATTCCTCCCAGGAATTAAAGAGTGAGCTCGTTGTGTTTCAGTGTCTTGAGTAGTAATGTGGACAAAATACATTAGAATGGAGTCTCCAGGTTCAATCCTTACATAGAACAGCCTGCTTTTTTCTTCTGTATACCTTGTCCATTTGCTTATACTGTACAGTACAGTGGAACCTCATTCAATAATTGTCCTGTATGGCAACGAAATCGCATAACAATTAGGTTTTGGGGGGAAATGGTATCCTGCATAACAATTTTCCCTATGGAAAAAAATCGTACAACAGTTTTTCAATGGGAAAAATCACTTAGCGAAAAAAATCATTGTTGTGAACCGCTTTGAGTTTGTCGTTGACAAAGGAAAGCGGGATATAAGTTCAAATATAATAATAATAATAATAATATTAATAATAATAATAATAATAATAATTGTACGATGCATCCCATAGGGAAAATCGCTCTACGATACATGTATCGTATAGCAATTGTTTCATACAACAACGAGCCCCGTGGAACGGATTAAAATCGTCGTATGAGGTACCACTGTACAGTATTTAAAACCTTATGAATGTATCTGGCTTTGCCCAGATTAGAATCGCACTATTTCTGTTTGGTGGAAGATGGGTTTGTATCATCAAGTATTATTCATCTCTCAAGCCTCTTTATTGGACATGCTTTACAGAAGAGTTCAGCAAATAGCCAGCATATTTATGATCACATGCCAGTAAAATCTAATCATTGGGGCCAGTTGGAGTTGCTGGGAGCCAGTTTCAAAACCTCACCCACTCAGCCATGCTGGAAAAGTGGTAGAATCCATATGAAATGTGCTTCTAGCTGTTTCTGTTTTGGAGATCTTTCAGGACAAACGTGAAAATTGTTTCTAAGACAAATGCGTTGTGGTTATTTTTTACGCTGATCCACTGTTTTGTAATGCTGATGCTGTGTGTGAAAAGTTTTCTTTAAAGCTTTATTTCTTATCTTGTCCTTTTTCGAAGTGATGTACAGTATTAGGAAGTGATGCATCTCAGTTGTTTACTCTGCACAAGGGATGAGACTATAAAGTCAGATGACTTTGTCGTGAATTCCTCAGAAAGATTCTCTGGTTCCCAAAGGTGACTTGCCCAGACATGTGTTTAGCAGAAGTGGGTGTGATTTCCAAAGCTGCAGTTAGGCTTTCTGTTCTGGACTGCACAAAAAATGGGGAGGCAGCTTACTTTGGAAAAACAAGATATCTTTCGCCCTGTGTGCTAAGCGCGCGTGTTCTCTGCTCAGAATTTTATTTATGTAAGTGAAAACTCTCATTGCCTGCATTGTTTTCCATTCTACACGAGAGACTAAGTCTACCTTTGTTGGGGGCAAAATGCTAATTAACTTGTGAACTGCCCAGAGAGTGGACTAAGCACTTATATGGGCCGGTATAAAAGTGTGATTGCTTTGCTTTGTAGGTTATTTTTTTAGCATGCACATGTGCCTCCCTGCTACAGGGATTTGTTCTGGAAAATATATGTTCTTGAAGTGGTCTAATTAAGACTCATGTATGGGGAAATATATCCTAATACAGGGGTTCACAACCTATGACCCGGATCCAGCCTGTGGTGCCAAATAATCCAGCCCTCGCTCCTGCCATGGACTCATTTACAGCTGTAGTAAACACGTTTACGACAGCCATAAGTGAGTCTGCAGCTGTCGTAAACATGTTTACAACAGCCATGGATTCATTATATGGCAGCATTTATGGTGAGGGGAACCACCAGTCCGGCCAGCTCAGCTGTCTGAGGGGTGTGTGGGCCGGCCCACTCCTGAAAAACGTTGAGAACCCTTGTCCTAATGTGCTCTAAATAAGAAGTTGTGTTGCTTTAATATTTCTATGCATATTCAAAGCCCTAAATATTTTCTTTCTCTGCAGATTTTATATTCAGAGCACCCATCACAGTAAGCAAGCCTGGAGAACTGCATGAGGAATATAAAAGTCAGCTGCGAAAGGTAGGCAGCAGCAGATACTATGTTAAATTTCTTATACCTGTTGAATTGGATTTGATCCACAAAAGCTAACATTTAAATTCATGAGTTAGTCTTTAAGATGCCACAACATTTTTTGTCTTTTTTTGCTGTTTTGTTTACTCTCTGATATGCTTGCACAGACTGACACGGCTACCACTTCAAACATTTGTTAAATGAGAACATCTTTGTTTGTAAGGCATATTGCTCTTGATGTGTAAAGCAGATGCTAGTAATTACCTAGGACTGCAGTGGCTTAAGTGGCTAAGACGCTGACTGGAAGGCGGGAGTTCAGTAGTTTGATTCCCGAGCACTGCAGGACGGAATGAGCTCCCGTCTTTGTCCCAGCTCCTGCCAACCTAGCAGTTCGAAAACAAGAAAATGCAAGTAGATAAATAGGGACCGCTTTGGTGGGAAGGCAAACAGCATTCTGTGCGCTCTGGCGTCTAGTCATGCCTGCCACATGACCACGGAAACATCAGAAGCAGACAATGCTGGCTCTTTGGCTTTGAAACAGAGATGAACACTGCACCCTAGAGTTGGATACGACTGACTTTCGAGTAAGGGAAACCTTTACCTTTAAGTAATTACCTGTATCCAGGATATGTACTTTGCTAATGTGGTGCCGCTTGATGTTTGACATTTTTAATATTGTAATGTCAGCCTTTGGTACTGTGTTCCTTTGGTATGTTTGTTGCTAAAACTGTATTCATTTTATTACTGTGAGCATTTAGATTTGCAATTTGAGTCAAAACTTGCAACAAAGTGCTGTTTGTTTTATTTTATTTTTTGAACCAAAAATCAGTGTTACATCAGTGGATGAGAAGTCCCTGTTGTATACACTCAACCCTGAGTATCATGGGGAGGGAACGCGCAGTAAAACCATTCATGAGGATTCTTAGAGACATGGGCTTCTGGGAATTGAAGTCCAAGAACACCCTATATCAATTGCAGATCCCCCCCATCTGGTTTTTCCTGGTGGTTAATCCTGGCCACACCATGTCACTAATGGTCACAGAAGCACTGGACAAACTGCCTGCTTTTCCTGCTGAGTTGTGTTCTGCTCTTTCTTCTCTGCAGAAGGGTGGTCAAAAAGAACAAGGAAAAGGCTACCAGTACTTAGTCAATACCTGATAGGTAATAATCAGGAATATTGCAGGAGGAATTAAGGCTTCCAGCAAAAGGACAAAAGTAGGATTGAGCTTCTAGTTGGAAGAGAGAAGATTGGAGAGGCCCCCAGATATCCATGTTCAGCAAAGAAGGTGTCTGCTCCATGCACCTGTTTCACTCCATACTCTGTCTCCATGTAAAAGTACCTCCCTTCTTGTTTGCTTCTAGTTGAGGGGTGACTGGCTTCAAGAAGAGAGAGCCTCTGAGGATTGTCTTCACAAGCTGGTTATAGAGGAGTCTGAAGCAGGGAAGAAGAAGCCAGAAGATCAGAAGAAAGAGGAGCCTTTAACAGCCAAAATGACCCAAGAACATGTAAGTCATTGTCAGTTGTACCGTGTGTCCTTTCCCAAATGCATTTTATCTCTTCACCCTCTTTCCAAAACCTCTACCTTCCCATTAGCAGAATAAATGGGTTTTGGTCATAATGCATATGTATAAAATAGAAAGAGAAATATGATGCTGTTAAAGAAGAAACAAATACAGTGAATGCCCTTCCACCTGAAAATGTCATTGAACATGTCACAGTTTTATTGCCTCAGTACACGCACACGCCCCGTTCGATGAAACTGCTAGGCAGTATTCCAGCACAAGATGGAGATCCTGTTATCCGCTGGAACAGTCATACTGTCATAATAAGGAAAGTAGAGATTTGGGTGGTCTGATCATCCCCAGAGACCAGCAGAAGGCAACGTTATTCTATGACTCTGAATTGGGCAGGTTTTACCCTGCCTGTTCTCAGCCTGCCTTCTCCATTATGACAGTATTTTAGTTGTCAAGGCATTGTAGTGTCTATTCTTCAGTCAAAGTGATTGCAGTTGTGTTTGTAGAGCAGGGTGAGTAGATTTTGAGCAAATACAGTGGAACCTTGAGTTACGGACACCTGGAGTAATGAAAAACTTGCCATATGAAAGGAAATCTTGAGGAAATGATGCTTGGACTTTCCCCCCCGCCATACGAACAGTTTTTTTGGCACTGTGAGCGCAATTGCTCCATTTTTATTTTTATTTTGGTCTGCTTGGGCAGCTTCCACTGCTTTTCACCGTGGTGGGAGGGTATGGAGAGCATTTCCGCTCCATTTCTGGAATTTTTCAGTGAGTTTTGGCAACTAAAATGCAGAGTTTTCTGCACTTCCGGGTGGCAGGGGAAGCAAACAGCTGATTGTTGGGGATGAGTCTTGACCTGGCCACTAGAGGCTCCTGTTGGAAGTGCTGAAAGTGCATTGAAAACCAATTAATCCCTTCCTGAGGTCAGAAAAAAGTGTGTGTGTGTGGGGGGCATCTTTTATCTGTTCTAATCTCTTTATAAAGTGGCAAGAAATTCCAAAGTGCACTTTATAAAGAACTAGCAGAGGTTGCCCGGCGTTGCCGGGCTGTTTTATATAGTGTTCTAAGGTTTTTGTTTTATGTTTATGCAAATGAAGTTAGTATGTAATTTTTTTTAAAAAAGTTTATTTATACGCATGGACTGTTTTAAACTGATCAATTTTTTTTTTTTTTGGATTTTAAAAAGAGGAAAGGTTGATATAATTTTTTCCAATTATTGTATTTAAAAAAATAATGTTACTATGTGAATTTTTGTTAATAGGTGTACCTTGGATAACAATTTTAAAAATGTGTAAGTGTATGTTTTTTAAAATTCAATGTTTTTTACTGTGTTTAGATTTTTTTGTGAGAACTTATTTATTTATTTTTGAATTATTTTTGATAATTGTGGATATTTTTGAACGTTTTTAAAACTTATTTCCTTCTTGTTAATCTTTTAGATTTATTTTAATATTTTGACTTTTATTTCTCCTGAGGCCACTGGGTGGTGCTGTTGTGTATTTTTTAATTTTGACTGATTTTTCTCTATGGCCTGTGGCTGTCGCATCTTCTTCCGGTTAGTAGTGTCCTCGTTTTCTCATTTCAGTTCCGGTTGTCGATGAGTGAGGACGTATCCTGGTAAGTTCTCTGGTTTATTTTTGTTAGGGGGGGGGTTTGGTTTTTTTTGTGGGGGGGGTTTCTGTGTGTTTCTCCTTGTTTATTTTTGGATGTTTTTGTGTTTTCTTTTTCTGTCTATTAGTTTTTGTATTTGATTATTTTTGAATGTTCTTGTTTGTTTTGGGGGTGGGGGTACCGTGGGCCGGCCTAGGTGGCTGGCCCATGGCAATACCATGTGGCGGTTGGCAGCGGCGGGGGGGTGTCTTTCTGTTTTGGTTTTTTTCCGGGGGGGGTTCTGTGTGTTTCTCCTTGTTTATTTTTGGTTGTTTTGGATGTTTTTGTGTTTCCTTTTTCTGTTTATTATTTTGGTTTTTGATTTTTTTAAAAATGTTCTTGTTTGTGTTGGGGGTGCAGGTATTTCCGTGGGCTGGCCCGTGGCAATACCATGTGGCGGTGGGCAGCAGCGGCGGGGTGTGTGTCTTTCCTTCTCGCATTCCGGGCTCGTGGGAAGGAAGGGCAGCCGCGGCGGGGGAGGGGGAGTTCCTTAACGTGCCAGACCGCGTTAAGGAAGGCCATCTGCGGGGTGGGGGATTTCCCTAACGTGGCGTGGCCTCTGTTGCCGGACCACGTTAAGGAAGGCCATCTGCGGGATTGCGATTTCCTTAACGTGGGCTGTGTTTTCTCTGAGGCAGTGTGTTTTTTATTTTTATTTTTCGCGCGGCGCATTTCTCCCCTTTCTGTGTGTTCATGGCGTGCAGGCCACTGGGGATTGTAGTTTTTTCCCTTTGTGCTCTTTTTTTTTGGTGCAGGTGGTTTTTGATTGGCCACGGCGCGTTTCCCCACGTTCTTTGTGCTCCTGCCTCTTAGTCTGATTGGCTGTGGCGCGGCGCAAATAACGTTGGGAAATGAAGTTGTTTTACTTTTTCGCGTTTGTGGGGCTCTTGCCCCCCTGGCGCAATTCTCAATCCTGCGTTTACCTGCGTACCCAGTTTGGGCGTGTGCATGAATGGAGGGTGCGGGCTAGTGGGGCCTGGCTAAGGAACCTATGCGAAGTTCCAACGGTTAACCCTCGATTTTATAGGTTAAGATTTGGAACAGAAAAAATACGTTTGTTTTTTTTTACTTTTTTCTGACCTCTGGAATGTATTATTTGGGTTTAAGTGCATTCCTGTGGGAAACCGTGCTTTGACATACAAAATTTTCATGATATGAAAAACCCCAAGGAACAAATTAATTTCATAATTTGGGGTTCCACTGTATATCCCTCTCCCTTTATAGGCCACACAGAGTCCTGAAAAGGACATATGCTATTTTTTTTTAAAAAAAAAGTTAAAAGGAACTACCTGACTGAGCACATCTGGTTTGGTCTGGCTTTATTGGCAAAGGGGGCTAGGAAATAATTCCAGGGTCCTCCCTGATGTTGAAAACTGCTCTACCTGGTAGCAAAAATGGATCCATTTTAATTTTTTTTTTAAAAAAAACAAACTTAGGTGAGGCCATTATGGCCACAAAAATGTTCCTGGGGCCATATTCCTCAAGGATCAAAGCATGGTCAGAAGGATCCAGGTTTCCATGAATTGAGTTTTCAAACCGTTTACTAAATGTCAACTATTTTTTGTTGTTGTTGAACTTCAGTTTCTAGAATGCCTCTCTGATTCTGAGAATGAGGAACCATTCCACAGCAAATTTGCCCATCGGTCAGCCTTTGTCTCCAAAGGAAGCAGCTATTCAGTTTCATTGCTGGCAGGGTGAGTCCTCAGCCACAGCTCAGATTCTGCAGCCAAAGGAATGGTGAGGGATGGAGAGGAAAATCCAGCCACAAACAGGGATGGCTTTTGGATTGTGCTGAAGAAGGCTAGAAAAATGTGTTGGGACTAATCTGGTGTAAATTTTGCACCATCCATTGTGGCGTGGCTCTGAGCTTTTGCAGTAATGTTGCTGACCTTGAGGCATGAATACCAGTCAGGAATTAGTGACTCTTGGCATATAGAGAGCCATTTAGGATGATTGAAATGTTTGCAGTGGTAGCCGTGTAAGTCTGTGCAAGCATATCTGAGAGTACCATATATATATTCAAGTATAAGCCGAGTTTTTTTAGCCCCAAAAATGAGGTCCAAAAAGGGGGCTAGGCTTATACATGGGTCAACAACTATGAGTGTCTAAAAATATGTTTTTTGAGTGATTTGGCAGTTTAAAAGTAAGCTTTGGCACTTCTGCAGCAAAACTGCTGAGGCGCAATTACAACAACTGGCCACAAGAGGGCGAAAATCATGATTTTCCATAAGAATGTTGAAAATTAATTTCTATTCTGAAGTTTGTTTTCAATTCATTCCTATGGAAAACCAAAGATGAAAAAAGAAGCTCTACAATGCAATTGTGTCCCCCTTCCAAACTGGTGTGGAAAAAGAAAGATTTCACTTACCTTCGTGTCTTTGTCCCTGCTCTGGCCAAGATGGAGGGGAAAGCCATGTTTCTTACTTGCAGGGGGAGCAAGAGGCTAGGCTAGAGCAAGACTTCTTGCCTTAGTGCAATTGACCTGCCCACCCACTTACCCTGCAGCGCCACCATTAGTTGGGTGGTGCAAATACAGTTAAAATGCACTAAATTAATTAATTTTACTGTATTTTCATGTATTTTAATTATTGAAACTCACTAGGTGCTGTTGCATTTTCCACTCTCAGCTTATACTTGGGTCAATCTATTTTGCTGGCTTTCCAGGTCAAAATTAGGTACATAAGAACAGCCTTGCTGTAGTACAGGCCACAGCCCATCTAGTCAAGCATTCTGTCTCACACAGTGGCTCACCATTTGCTTCAGGGTATTCCCAAGCAGATGCCTTCACCTGCTTAGGATTCCCTAGAAATGGCATTGAGAGATATCCTGCCTATCTCTCCAACCCGGAGGTTGTCCTTAGGTATCCATAATTATAGCCATTGATACCCTTGTCCTCCATGAACTTGTCTAATCCTTTCTTGAAGCTGTCAAGACTGACAGCTGTCACCACTTCTTCTGGCAGGGAGTTCCATAGACCAGTGATCCTTTGGGTGAAAAAGTACTTTCTCTTATTTGTTTGAGAACTAATATCTAAAAGTTTCATGGAGTGCCCCCTAGTTCTAGTGTTATGCGATAGGGAAAACAGTTTTTCCTTATGTACTTTGTCCACACCGTGCATGATTTTATAAACTTCAGTCAGGTCACATCTTAGATGCCGTCATTCAAGAGTGAAGAGGCCCAACCGTTGCAGCCTCCGATGGTAAGGAATGTGTTCCAGTCCCCTAATCATTCTGGTTGCCCTCCTCTGCAATTTTCCAGCTCCATAATATCCTTCTGGAGTTATGGCGACCAGAACTGTACACAGTATTCCAGATGGGGCCTCACCATAGATTTATAAAGAGGCCAAGTGACACTTGCTGACTTATTTTCTATACCCTTCCTAATGATCCCTAATGAGTTTGCTTTTTTCACTGCTGAGGCACACTGGGTTGACACCTTCATTGAGCTATTCACCAGGACACCAACGTCCCTTTCCTGATTTGTCGCACAGAGTTCAGACTCCATCAGTTTATAAATGTAATTGGGGTTTTTTGCCCCAACATGCAGCACTCTACACTTACTAGTGTTGAAGCTCATTTGCCTTGGCTTATATTCGGGTCGGCTTATATTTGAGTATGCATGGGTAAACAGAACAGCCAAAAAAGACAGAAAATGTTGTGGCACTTTAAAGACTAACTCCTATATTTAAATGTTAGTTTTCATGGACCAAGTCCATGAAAGCTCACATTTAAATACAGGACTTAGTCTTTAAAGTGCCACAACATTTTCTGTCTTTTTTGGCTATTCAGTTTTGTTTAGTTTTAGATATATTTAGGATGATGGCACTATCTGAATATCTTGGCATTCATTGGGGCTAAAAATGCTTAGCTGTGGAGGCTGTCAATGTGGGGATTTCACAGCCTCCCTGTGGTCTGGACTCTCCATTTGATTTGTGTCCGTTTGTCATATTTTGATGCTCCTGCTGGAGTATCTCATGTTGTCAGTAAGGCATAATCTGTTCAATAATAAAACCAATAAAGTCTTATACCTAGATGTAGAGATAAGGATGACTGAATAGCAATAGTAATTACATTTCTATAACACCCAATAGCACTTAGCGTGCTCTCTGGACAGTTCACAAGTTACAGTGGAACCTTGAGTTACAAACAGTTCATCTTATGAAATTTTCGCAATGCGAATGAAAGTCCACTGAAAATAATCCCTTGAGTAATTCTCTCCCCCCCCCCCAATACGAACAGATTTTTTTTCAGACCGCGGCCTCTAGTAGCCAGCTCAGGTAATGTGCTGGACCTGCCCCTGACACTCAGCTGTGTGGTTTGTTTTCAGCAGTGGCGGTCAAAATTGTGTCATTTTTTCGGCTGCTTGGCCAGCCTCCACCGCTTCCCATGGTGACAGGAGGGTATGCAGAGCATTTCCACTCCATTTTTGGATTTTTTTGCCATATTTTCAGTGTGTTTCGGCATCTAAAATGTGTTTTTGCACTTCCAGGATCCTTGGTTGGAACCCAGGCAGCACCAGAAGCTCCCCATGCCACCGAAATACAATGCAAATGTAAAGAAAAAATCCAAAAATGGTATGGAAATGCTCTGCATACCCTCCCACCACAGTGGGAAGTGGTGGCAGTTGTCAAAGCAGGAAAAAATAATAAAATAAAATGGTGTGATTGATGCCTCCGCCTCCACGCAAACTGGTGTTTTGCCACAGCAGGCACCATTGTGCCATTTTTCAGGTGCAGCCTCCTCCACTTGCACAATGGCAGGAGGGTATGTAGAGCATTTCCGCTATGTTTTTGGAATTTTTTTCTGACCTGTCAGTGCCGAAAGTGCATTGAGAACCATTTAATGTGTTCCAATGGTTAGAAAAAAATGTGTGTGTGTGTGTGTGTGTGTGTTATCTGTTCAAAACTCTTTATAAAGTGGCAAAAACATGGCAAAAATTCCAAAGTTCATTTTATAAAGTTTTGAATAGATAAAAGCTGTTTTTCCCCTACTTTTTTCTGACCTCCAGAACGGATTAATTGGTTTTCAATGCATTCCTATGGGAAACCATAGGGAATGCAAGGCAACAATCAGGAAAGCAAAGCAAGACTTTGAGGAGCGTATAGCTAAAAATACTCAGAGAAATAACAAAGACTTCTTTAAGTACATTAGAGGTAAGAACCCAACTAGGAAGGCCATTGGACCATTAGATGACAATGGAAGGCAAGGGGTTATTAAAGAGGAAACAGAGATTGCAGAGAGACTCAATGAATTCTTTGCTTCAGTATTATTCACTGAAGAAGACAGAGACCACATGCCCAAAACAGCCTATCTTCGTAGGGAGGGAAACCGAAGAATTAAGCCAGATAGAAATAACCAGGGAGGAGGTCCTTGCATGTCTTGTTAAACTAAACACTAACAAATCACCGTAACAGCGTTCCGTGCGCTCCGGTGTCTAGTCATGCCTGCCACATGACCACGGAAACGTCTGCAGAAGCAGACAGCGCTGGCTCTTCGGCTTAGAAACAGAGATGAGCACTGCACCCTAGAGTCGGATACGACTGGCTTTCGAGCAAGGGAAACCTTTACCTTTACCTTTAACAAATCACCAGGACCAGATGGCATCCATCCACGAGTTCTCAGGGAACTTAAAGATGAAATTGCTGATCTCCTAGCCAAAATATATAATCTTTCCCTCAAATCAGGCTTTGTGCCTGATGACTGGAAGGTAGCGAATGTAACACCCATTTTCAAAAAAGGATCCAGGGGTGATCCAGGAAATTACTGACCTGTCAGTTTGACATGTGTCCCAGGTAAAGTGATGGAAACCCTCCTAAAAGATAGAATTAATAGGCACATAGAAGAGAAGGCGCTGCTAAAGGAGAGCCAACATGGCTTTTACAAGGGCAAATCATGCCTCACTAATCTGTTGGAATTTTTTGAGAGTGTCAACAAGCATGTGGATAAGGGGGATCCAGTTGACATTGTTTATCTGGACTTTCAGAAGGCTTTTGACAAGGTCCCACACCAAAGACTCTTGAATAAACTTACCATTCATGGAATAAAGGGACAGGTCTTGTCCTGGATCAGCAACTGGCTAAGGGACAGGAAACAGAGGGTAGCAGTAAATGACACTTCTCCAAGTGGAGGGAAGTAAAGAGTGGGGTCCCCCAAGGTTCAGTACTGGGACCCCTGCTTTTCAACCTCTTCATAAATGATCTAGAGGTAGGAGTAAAAAGCAAGGTAGCCAAATTTGCTGACAACACTAAATTATACAGGGTAGTGAAAACTGTGAGAGATTGTGAGGAGCTCCAGAGGGATCTCTTGACACTGGGGGAGTGGGCAAACCAGTGGCAAATGAGCTTCAACATTAGTAAGTGCAGAGTGATGCATGTTGGGGCAAAGAACCCCAATTACTTTTATAAACTGATGGGTTCTGAACTCTCTGCGACAAACCAGGAAAGGGATCTTGTCAATGAAGTTGTCAACCCAGTGTGCCTCAGTAGTGAAAAAAGCAAACTCAATGCTAGGGATTATTAGGAAGGGTATAGATAATAAGTCAGCAAGTGTCATTTTGCCTCTTTACAAATCTATGGTGAGGCCCCATCTGGAATACTGTGTACAGTTCTGGTCGCCATACCTCCAGAAGGATATTATGGAGCTGGAAAAAGTGCAGAGGAGTTATTGTATTATTTGTGGGATGGGTTATGTAGTATGTCGAGCACTTGCCAATGGGAGACAGGGATTGGGTTAATAGGATGTAACATAAATAAGTATGAAGAAAATTAAAATTGTATCATGGAATGTTAAAGGCATTGGCAGCATAATTAAGAGAAAACGTGTGGAAGCGGCTATTAGGAGAAATAATCCTGATGTGATTTGTTTACAAGAGACCCATCAGAAAAATGATAATGTAAACAACTTGTATCTAAGGGGAATAGAGCATTATGAGAAAGCATTTGGTAATTCAAAGTCGAGAGGGGTCGCAATATTAATTTCTAAAAAATTGGGTTTTACAAAATTAAAGTCTGTTATTGACCCTGAAGGGAGATATGTCATAATTAGAGGAATGGTTAATGAGGAGGAAATATTAATTGCTAATATCTATGTACCAAATGAGAAGCAAGAGGAATTCTTAGATGGTGTATCTCAAAAGATAAGAAATGAAAATGTAACTAAATTAATCATTGCCGGAGACTTTAATCTAATTAGATCGGGTCTAGACACCACAAATGTGTTGAGACACGGGCATAACTCTGTTATAGATAGGTGGTTAAAATAATGGGATTACGGGATGTATGGAGAGATATCAGGGGTTCAGAAAGGGGTTTTACTTTTTTTTACAAGCTCACAACTCCTATTCAAGGATTGATTACTTTTTGACTTCAGAAAACTTGATAAGTAAAGTTGAAGATATTAAAATTGGATTATTTAAAGAATCGGACCATGCTGAAATGTGTTTAGAAATTAGAATTGATGGTAAGAAAAAATGTATTGGGGCATGGAGATATGATACAAAATTGTTTAGGGATCAAAAGAGTAAGGAAATAATAATTAAAAAGTGGAATGAATGCTGGGAGATAAATGATACTAATGATGTTAATGATGGAGTTTTATGGGACACCATGAAGGCAATTTTCAGGGGGGAAAGTATAAAACTTTCATGTAGGAATAATAGACAGGAAAATAAAAATTTAAAATTAATAGAGGACGAAGTAAGGAAGTTGCAAGAAGAACATGTAAGATCAGGTGATAGAAACGTGTTTAATAAATTACAGGGTTTGAAAATGAAAATTATTGAAAAGGATATTGAAGAAGTTAAAAAGAATTTGATTTATCTTAAAAGAAACTATTTTGAGTATGGTAATAAAAATTCTAAACTACTGGCTAAAGTTGCAGAGGAAAAGAAAAATAGTAGAAATATTCAGATTTTGATAAACAGTAATGGGGAAAGGTGTAACAAAATGAAAGATAAGATACACATTGCTAGTAATTTTTATAGGGAGTTTTATTCTAAAAAGGAGATAAACGATGTTGAGTTAAAAAATTATCTAAATAAATGGTCAAGGATAAAATTGGATCAAGAACATAGGAATTACATGGACGAAAGAATAACCTCTAAAGAAATTACTGACGTTATAGATAAGTTAAGGGTGGGTAAAACCCCTGGTGAAGACGGTTTGTCTGTGGAATTTTATAAGGATTTCAAGGAAGTTTTGATACCAAGGATTGAAAGGGTATTTAATTATGTAATGGATGGAGGTATAGTACCGGCATCATGGTATAACTCAGTTATTATTTTAATACCAAAAGTAGGAAAAAACGTGGAAAACATCGAATCATATAGACCGATCTCGCTGATGAATCAGGATGTAAAGATTTTTACTGCGGTTCTGGCCAATCTTAACCTATAAAACCAAGTGTTCACCGTTGGAATTGGCTATACGTTGCTATGCGTCGCCCTACTGACCCGCACCCTTCCTTCGTGCGCACGGCCGAATTGCCTACGCAGGTCAACGAAGGATTTAAAAATCCGGCACGGGGGCCTCAGCCCCACAAACGGCAAGAAAGGGAAAGAACTTCACGTCCCAACAGTCACTGCGCCGCGGCGCGCCAGAGCCAATCAGGCTGAGAGGCTCTGGCACGGCGCAGCGTTCAGACACGCGCCGCAGCCAATCAAAAGAAAAGCATTTTAAAAAAACGCATCACAAACACAAAGCACCAACCTATTACTACAAGCCCCAGCGTCCTGCGCGCCATGAGCGCGCAGAACGAGGAGGCAGCCGGCGCGCGAAAACAAAACTTAAAGAAAGCCGCCTCCGCCGCCATTCATCCCCACGGGCGAGCCAGCATGGCCCGTGGGGGAAGAAAATGAAACAAACCCGCCGCCCATGCTCTTCCGTTCGAAGAGCCAGCGGCGCGTGAAAAAAAATACAAACAAAAAAAACCCACAACTCCCCTTCTTCACCACGGGCCAGCAAGTATGGCCCACGGAGGAAAAATAAACCTCGGCCGCTGCTGCCCTTCCATTCGAAGGGCCAGCCACCGCGCCAAAAATAAAAACAAACCACCCACCACCCCTCCCCCGCAACTGCCCTTCTTCCCAACGGACAAACAAGCATGGCCCGTGGGAACGAAAGGCACCCTCCCCGCAACAACGCACCCTTCCCAAGGGCCATCCAGCATGGCCCATGGGATCAAAAGGCACCCCCGGCCGCAAGTTCCCTTCCTAACCACGGGCCACCAAGCATGGCCCGTGAGAACAAAAGGCACCCACCCCCTAAAAAAAGGA
This sequence comes from Bradypodion pumilum, assembly GCA_035047305.1. Classification (NCBI taxonomy): domain Eukaryota; kingdom Metazoa; phylum Chordata; class Lepidosauria; order Squamata; family Chamaeleonidae; genus Bradypodion; species Bradypodion pumilum. Next base: position 3,439,764 of record JAWDJD010000003.1, read on the forward strand.
CGCACCAAAAAACAAATCAAAACCATTCAAAAACAGAAATCTAACCTTTAAAAAATAAACACAAACAAAGACAGGAAAACATACAACAAAAAACAATAGCCCCCCCCCAACAAAAACTCAACTCTCCCCCCCAAATAAATAAATAAATAAATAAATCAGAGTGCTTACCATGAAGACGTCTTCACTTCATGGCGACAGGAACTCGAATGACCAAAATAAAGGAAGTAACACTTACCGGAACTGAAACCCAGAGGACAAGACGAGAATGGAAGAGAGGAAACAAAGTTCACCACCGCCACCCAGAGGCCAAAATAAAAACGAGTAGAGGATGCATTCATGATGTGCTAAATGAGGAGTTCTCAACCTTTTCAAGTTGAGAGCCAGGACACACTCCCTCAGACATCTTTGGGGGCCGGATGGCCATTTTGCCCTTCCTCCACCACATGGCCCTTCCAGGTGTGGTGCAGGAGTGTGGAGCACATGATAGATAAAGATAAATTCATAATTCCAAAATGCAGAAAATAAGTTTGCAAAACATTCCAAAATATACACACTACTCTCAAAAAATAAAAAAATTACATAAATCACTTTAACACCAAATTAAATATAAAATTTAAAAAAAAATTTTTAAAAAATTAAATTTGTATGAACAAAAATAAAATAAAAACTCCGCCACAGCCGGACCCAGCGCAAATAAGCCACAAATTCAAAAAAACTTTAAAAACCATTAAACACAGGCCAGCACCATTTGTACAGGGAAAAAAAACACCTTACCTGTCCAAAACATTTAAAAAATGCACGACATTTTTTTTTATTTAAAAAAAGCCCCAAAAAAGCCCGGCAACGCCGGGCAACCCATGCTAGTAGGTTAAATAAATTTTTAGGTAACTATATTCAAAAAGATCAAGCAGGGTTTTTGCGAGGTCGGTACATGTCGGACCTGACAAGGAGGATACTTGACATGTCAATCATTGCACAGCAGCAAAGAGATCACACAGGTTTTATTTCATTAGATATATTCAAAGCTTTCGATTCCATCCAGTGGATTACCATAAAACAAATTATAGTAAAATATGGATTCGGTTTGAAATTTTGTGGAGTAATTGGGCAGTTATATCAAAGGGGATCAGCAAGAGTAAAAATAAATGATGAATTAACAGAGGAAATTAAGTTGGAAGCTGGCACAAGACAAGGGGATCCACTATCATCTTCACTGTTTATAATGGTCATGGAATTAATTGCTAATGTGGTAAGAGAAGACACAGACATGATAGGTCTAAATGGGATAAAAAATAGCCAGTATGCAGATGACACATTATTAACGTTAAAAAATCCCGAAAAGTCATTGGAAAAAGTATATGCACACTTAGAAAAATTTTACAGGGTGACGGGGCTTAAAGTTAACTGGGACAAATCAGAGGCAATTTTTTTTAATGGGAATGTTGAAGCACAAGAAGTTATAAAATCCAGATTTAAATTACAGATTAGGTCTAGTATTAAGTATTTAGGAATAAACATTTCAAACAAGTACGATGATTTAAAGAGATTGAATTACGACAAATTGGAAAAGGAGTTAAAGGAAAAGATTATAAGATACAAAAAACTAAATTTATCCTGGTTTGGTCGAGTATCGTTGTGTAAAATAAAATTGTTACCTAAAATAAATTTTTTATTTGATACTCTCCAAATTAATATTAAAAGGAAGGAACTAAATGTATTTCAAAATTTAATAAATAATTATTGTAATAACGGGGAAAAAGCTAGAATATTGAAAACGTTGTTGTATCTTTCACAAAAAAAGGGTGGTTTAGGAATCCCGAACATCACAAATTATTATTGGGCATTTCAACTGAAAAATATTTGTAAAATTTTAATAAGGAAAAAATTGCTATGGGGGGAGATTGAATTACGTGAAAAATTGGGAGACGAATCACTAATATTTCTAGGCAAAGAAACAGTTAAAATTAATACCGCGAATAAAATGCTAAAGACACTCTTTAGAACATGGACACTATTGAAAAACAAATTATCCCCAGGGTTATCACCAATTTTGGAGTTAAGGGATTTAAAATCATTCCCACTACTCTTAGACCATAGGACTGAAGAAATAATGAAAAGATATAAAGTAACTTTATTAAAGGAATGGTTAGATGTTTGTGAGGATGAGGAGAAAATGTCAGAAATGTGTAAACAGTTGAAACTAAATTGGCTTCAAGTTGCCGCACTGAATAGTTGGAATAAAAAATACAGGGAAGAAATAGGCTTAGACAGGAACATGACAAAATTTGAGGAGCTAGTATATAAGTTAAGAAATGGTCAAATAGAAATTAAAGGATTACTTAGTAAATTATATAAAGTATTGGATGATTCTAACGAATCCCAAAAAGCATTAAGAGGAATATGGGAACAAGATTTAAATGTTAAAATCACAGATGAATGTTGGAATAGAAAGTGGAAAAGAAGAATCATGAAAACGTTATCAGTAAGGATTAAGGAGCATAACCACAAGTTATTATGGAAATGGTATATGACCCCTGTGCGATTACATTTAATTGACACAAAATTAAATATATGTTGGAGGTGTAAGGAGGATATAGGAACGTATGAGCATATGTGGTGGGGGTGTAAGAAGTTGAAGCCATTCTGTAGAGTATGAAATTGGGAAAATTTTGAATGAAAAGGTTAAATTGGACGCAGTTATAATATTACTAACGGATGTTGATAAGGTGGAATATAGTAAAAGGGAATTAATGGCAGTCATGTTATCAGGTGCCAGACACTGTATAGCGCGGCAATGGAAGAATGATGTCACTCCAAGAATTGACGAATGGTACAATGAGTTATGGACTATTGCTTTAAACGATAAGCTCACCTGGGAACTAAATTTAAGAAAAGGACTAATAAAAGAAAATAAATTTCAGGACACTTGGAGATGTTTTATAGACTATATACTGCATAAGGATCAAGGTCAGAAGCCAACGCCAGATCAGCATTCCTTTTGGAAAGGAATCATATAAGAATTAAGTAACTCTGTCCCATATGGCAATGTAAATAGCACATGGTGAATTTCCTCTATTAAGTTGATGTGTTTGTTTTTGTTATTATGTAATGTGTAGATTTAAATAAAATTATTTTAAATAATAAAAAAAAGTGCAGAGGAGGGCAACCAGAATGATTAGGGGACTGGAACACCTTCCTTACCATCTGAGGCTGCAACGGTTGGGGCCTCTTCACTCTTGAACGACGACGTCTAAGAGGTGACCTGATTGAAGTTTATAAAATCATGCATGGTGTGGACAAAGTAGATAAGGAAAAACTGTTTTCCCTATTGCATAACACTAGATCTAGGGGACACTCCATGAAACTTTTGGGTACTAGTTCTCAAACAAATAAGAGAAAGTACTTTTTCACCCAGAGGATCCCTGGTCTATGGAACTCCCTGCCAGAAGAAGTGGTGACAGCTGTCAGTCTTGACAGCTTTAAGAAAGGATTAGACAAGTTCATGGAGGACAAGGGTATCAATGGCTATAATTATGGATACTTAAGGACAACCTCCGGGTTGGAGAGATAGGCAGGATATCTCTCAATATCATTTCCAGGGAATCCTAAGCAGGTGAAGGCATCTGCTTGGGAATACCCTGAAGGAAATGGTGAGCCACTGTGTGAGACAGAATGCTGGACTGGATGGGCCCCTGTGGCCTCTTCCACAGAGGCTGTTCTTATGTAAACCGCATTTTGAGTTACAATTTTTTCGTAATATGAAAAATGCCGAGGAACGGATTAAATTTGTAACTCGAGGATCCACTGTAATTAGTATTTTGCCTCCAACATGCTGGTTCCTCATTTTACTGACCTTGGAAGGCTGAGTCAACCTTGGTTCCCCAACAGGATCGAACTCACAATCTTCTGGGTGCAGTTCAGTAGTTTAACCACTGCATCACCGGGGCTTCTAGTTGTGAATAAGAGTTGTGTCAAGTCTATCTATCTTCCTGCAGGTGAACTGTCAGTCCCTGCCATGCATGGTCTTCTTCCTCCCCCTCAAAACCACATGGAGCATAAACTTGTATTTAATGGTAGCATTATGTAGTCACCTCAGTGTCTTACATAAGCTTGATAATGCTTTGTTCCTTTTCTCTTACACCTCTTCTTTTCTTCTAACATTTCAGAAACCTAACCGCTAATGTAGAAAGGAGCCAGAGTTGCAATGATACCCTCCGGGATAAATCGAAGAGCAGGCAAAGAACAGCTCCAATTAGAACAAAGGTACCCGATGATCCTTTTGAAGATTCAATAGAAACGGCTCCCACTTGAATTTGTCAAGAGACTGTGGGTACGAGAGAAAATGAGAGCTCTTTCTCAGGTCTTCAATTAGCTCCAGTTGTTGGGATAGCATCAGATCATTCTGAAGTGGTCGCACCAGGCAGCAGAAGAGGCTTTTGTGTCTAGCTGGATTAACTTTGTTCTGATGGTTTGCATTTCTGATTTCAAAAGCTCTTGTGGATGCCTGGAGCCTTCAAAAAGAGTTCTTGAATATACCCATAGGTTTGTGTAGAGTACAATGCTCTGGGGAAAGGAAATAGTTTGGTTGCTTCACTCTATACCAGTATATGGCTCTCCATATTCCAGGTCTTTGCTGTAGGTCAAATTTCACTCATTAACCCCCGCCTGATTGTACTGAAAGGCCAATGTTAATTGGCAAATCTAAGCTGATGGCCATTATCGTCGTCGTCGTCGTCTTCATCTTACCTGGCACGATAGCAATATTTCTGAATGTCACCGCTTGTCTTGCAGGTCAACCCCCTAACCAGTGGATCATCTGCTCTGGTTGGAGTTCTGTCATCCACGCAGAACAACCGCTGCCTCTCTGCCCCAGACTTGACAGCAGACAAACCTCTTCTCCTCAACGCCACAGCTTCATTCCCCCTTCTCCCAAAGCCGGAGCGGTCTGTTAGTCCTGAGAGTAACGACAGCATTTCCGAAGAGCTCAATCATTTCAAACCAATTGTCTGCTCCCCGTGCACCCCTCCCAAACGGCTTCCTGATGGCCGGGTTTTGAGTCCTTTAATTATCAAGTCTACTCCAAGGAATTTGACCAGGAGTCTCCAGAAACCAACCACCTATGAAGCAAGCCCTAGGATTCTGAAGAAATGGGAACAGATATTCCAGGATCGCCAGATTAAAAAGACATTGTCCAAAGCAACCCTAACCTCAACTGCCCCAGAAGCAGGGGACGGCGTTCTGGCTCCTAATGTGAATGTCCTCGTCGAAGAGTCTCTGCAAGTAGCACAGGACCGGCCAACGAGAGATCCCGTTGCACAGCCCCAGGCAGAGTCAGAGTGCTTTCCTTCCATCCGTGTAGCCAAATTTGAGAGTTCTTGCAAGGCCAAGAGAAACTCAACCGAGATTGGCCTAACTGTACCCACGATGAGACTGAACAAGAACACCCTAAATGCCAGAACCTCTGAGGTCTCAGATGCCAGATTGGCTCTACCCGTGGCTGGCTCTTGTCGCAACACCGATGCCAACCTAGTGGCCCCAAAAGTAATGAAAGGAGCCAGCTCTGCCCTTCCTGAGAAAGGTGCCAAGGCGGCTAGAAGGAAGCAGCTTAAATGCCTGAAAGGCTGCGAACTGGCCAGCTTCCCAAACGGCGTCTGTCTTGAGAAGGCCGTGAATGACGACCTGTCCTCCCTGAGATGGGGACGCAAGAGACAGTGCAAGATGAAACACTTGGAACAGGCTCACTCGGTCAAGCGGCTGAGGCAGGCCCCCTGCCCCAGTGGCTTGGCGGGTCCAGATCCCCGGAGGAAAAAGAGCGAGGCGGAACAGAAACGGCAGCAGGAGGAGGAAGACCGGCGGCTGGCCTGGCAGCTCCAGCGAAAGTTTGACAACGAGAACCGGACTTTGGTGAGACGGAAGGGGAGAGTGGATCAGTATTTCTTGCGGTCAAAGAGCACCCTGGGGACAAAATAGGACTCGGTGAACAAGGTTGCCTTTTCTAGTGAATGTGAGGTTGCTCAAAGTAATCTGGGAAAGGATTTGCCCTTCCTTCTGCCTGGCCTGGCCAACATTTCTTTTGGGTGGTCAGATGATTGTAAACCCAGTTCCTGTTGCCGGAGGGGGGGGGGGGCTTTTTGCACACAAGGCAGCCACTCGATACCCTTCAAGTCTCCTGAGGTTATGGGTCTCACTTGTGGGGCAAGTCTCTTGAGGTTATGGGTCTCACTTGTGGGGCAAGTCTCTGCCGTTCCCTCTGGTCAAGAAGGACATCCTGACGTGGCTGCTGTAATACATGTCATCTTTCCCCTTGCTATAAGTCAGGGGTGCCCAAACTTTTCAGGCCACAGGCTCGTCACATGGTTTAGCGGGCCGGTCACATGGTTCCCCACACCGAAAGCAGAAGTAAAACGTGCCTTGCAATCTGTTTTGCAACAGGATGAGATTGATTTTCAGCTGCCATTTTCTCTGCTTAAACCAGGGTTTGGACAAACTATGGCCCATGGGCTGGATCCAGCCCCTAACACCAATTCATCTGGCTTGTGGTGCCCTCGTCGCTCCCGGAAGCAGAAGTAAAACGTGCCCATACGGCAGGCCCCCTGCCCCAGGGTGGTGGCGAGGGCAGGGTGGGCCGGATGACTTGACATCAGCGGCTGGATCCAGCCCATGGACCATAGTTTGGCCACCCCTGCTATAAGTGATCCTTTGTTCAGTCTAGGAAGAGTCGTAGGTTGAAAGGGAGGTCACCCCATTGCAGCTGTGGATACACCGAAAGGTATTTACAATGTACAGCATATTACTTTGACAAGAATAAACCCAAGCTAGCAACCGTGGACCAGAGAGGATATTTTTGGCACTGGTGTCCAGCCTCTCTTACACCAGAGGCCCGACCCGTTTGCCCAAATGAACCCTCTCTTAGAGGACTGTGTTGAAATGGATACCGTTTAGACCTTCTGGAATAGGGCAGTAGAATCAGATCAGTAGGTAAAAATGCAAGGCAACATGCGGTGGCAAGACAAAACGGGAGACAGGAGAGAATGCACTTTGTTTTCTCTTGCCAGAAGGCTTTCCCGTTGCAGTAATGCCCAATCCTTGGCCACATTCAGTGAGCCATAGCTGTGAGAACAAATCCCAGTGTTACGCTGGGTCTCTAGATACATGTGCGAACCATTTTACTTCCGCTTCTGGGAGCGATGAGGGCTTCACGGGCCGGATGAATTGGCATTGGGGGCCAGATCCACCCCCCGGGCCACAGTGAACATCCCCCTGATTTAGAGCCACAGAATCTTGTTTCTGGTGGACCAATGCTTTGTAATCCCTGAAACTAGGCTGCAACTTGTGGAACCAGGTTTCTTTGTTGAATAGCAGGAGAAAGTGAACACTGTCCTTCTCGAGACGTGTATCTTTTATTTTCCTGCTTACCACAAAGAAAGGTTTAGCCTGATTTCTTTGGGACAGGATCCTAGCAACTTCTTTCCTCGAGAGTTGGGGCTTTCAGCAGTCTTGCCTCTGTAGCATCATCAGCTCAGACTCTGGCTTAGATCTAATGGGCCGGGCAGTTGGAGGAGTCTCTGAAACAGGGATTCTCCAAAACTGCTGGCAAGAAAATTAATCTTTCCTATGTTTACACTACATTCCCCTAGAATAGGGATCCTCAACCTATGGCCCGTGGGCCAGATTTGGCCCACAGCACCAGATCATCCAGCCCGGAATCTTGTTCCAGCCTCCGCTTCTACCGCCGCCGCCGCCTCCTCAATCCTTGTCTCCTCCACTTAGCTTGACATGTCCCTAGCGACACTCCATAGCAGAGCGCCGTTAGGGACACACCAAGCCATGTAGAGGAAACCAGGATTGAGGCCGGGGCTGCCGCCATGTTTCCTTCATCTACATGACACAGCCCTTCCAGGCCGGTAAGCGGGGGTGGGGGGCTTATGGTGTGGTGGGCTACAGCAGTGGGGGGGGGCACCAATCTGGCCCCTCAAGAGTCTGAGGGAGCATGACCTGGCCCCCAGCTTAAAAAGTTGAGGATCCCTGCCCAAGAAGGCAGTCTCCCCAATGTCAGTAGAGCTCATTTCCTAGTGGAGAATTTCAACAGAAAGCATTGCCTTGGTTTGAATTGCAGTGCTCAAAGAACAGACGGGCAGTATATAAATCTAAATAATAAATAATGAGGCTGTAGTTCCCATTAGCCTTCTCCAGTATGGCGATTGGTGGGGGACCAGAAACAACATCTGGAGTGCTCCAGACTGCCCATCTGGAAATGATACTGGGAAACTTGTCAGTTCAACGTGTTTGTGTATCAGTATCAATGCACAATATGTGGGGGCTGTAAATAAAGGCAAGGGAAAATAAGGACGTTTTACTCATCACCAAGCCATTTTGATGCCACGTGTTATGGCTTGAGTTAATGTTTAGGAAGGTTTTAATAAGCAGCAGCCTTCTCAAAGTCCCACGGATTGTCTCTGATGGCTATTGTTAGCATCTGCCCCAGCTTTTTCCAGGAGGCTCTCTACGGAAAGAGCTAACACCTATGGCTGTCCTTTGCATTGTCGTCTGGAGTTTACCATCCTGTGGAAGAAAGGAGAACACAGTCCCAGTACGATCTAGGACAGTGATGGCGAACCTTGGCACTCCAGGTGTGTACGTGCAGCAATCCCATTTGTGTGGATTCAGAGACTTGGGTTTCTGGGAATTGAAGTCCAAGAACACCTGGAGTGCCAAGGTTCGCCGTCACAGATCTAGGATATGGTGATTGGTGCATTAATGGCCAGGATCCAAAGTGCTATTTTAGGTGCTCCCAGGGACTGAAGAGGAGCAGCAGTTGCTTGTATCTTTTAATTTCTCTTGGAAAGTCAGGGTCACCGTCGCAATCTTCTTGTGTGTCCACTTTCAAAAGAGCTTTGCCCTCTAGCCTCAGGGCAGGCTGGGGACTCTTCTGTTAGACATCTAGGCTTCCCATTAGTCAACATGAGCATGTGTTGATTGAAAATAGGGATGCTGCTACGCGCATGTGCTGTAGATGAGGAAGAAAAAGGACACACACAGCCCAAGGACCAAAGTCGACAACGGAAGCATGGGAAAGAGCTGCCATTGTTTCCCCACATGGCAAGGCACACCCTACAGGCAATGCGGTCTCGCAAAAGGCAGGCTAAGAGAGAGACCGAAAGGTAGATCCAGGCCTCTTGCTGTTTCTCTTAATGAGACTTTAAGGAGGACTGTTCAAAGTATCTTTGGTAACCCTTGACCGGTCCAGATGCTAAACATAGAAACTGTTGTACAAACCTGTCCTGAGTATGCAAGTTAATGAATGTATTTAAGGGGTTCCTTTTAGCCTCTGTGCAGGAAGATGGGCCTTAAATTCTTTTTTTAATAAAAAAAAATTTGTCTGGCGGTAGGTTTTCCAATAATCCTAGAGGTTTGTCTTAAAGGTTGCAAGGATGGTTACTGCCGAACAATTGAAAAATGCATTTTTGTGTATTCATGGCCGAGGCAGATCTGTCCTCCACTCAGCCTTTTCCTGATGGCTGAATAAATAAGATATAATCCTTTGAGACTCACCTATGCTTTCTCCACCTGTCGAGGAGAGCATAACCTGTCCAGTTCTTCGCCCACTCAAGTCAAAGGGAGTCTTGCCGTCAATTGAAGGGAATACGGCCTTCCTGCATATCAACTTTTTGTCTCTGTAAAACTTGGTTTTCCTTTTAAAACCCAGTTCCCTCCTTAGCTGGTCCAATCAGGTTGCCCCGTTTTATGGGATGTCCCTCATACCTTGGGACGGGGGGGGGGGGGCGGAGGGGTGTACAAAGAGGGCATTTGGACCGTGCATTAAAGGTGTGTGAATTATTATTTTTTACATTAGATGAATGACTGCAGCCACCAAAGAGGATGATCCAACTTTGAAAATCCACTTCAGTCCCTGAATATAAATTTCACAGAAAAGCACATGCTTTATATTCATTGTAGATCAGTTGCCATTGACGCAGATAAAGGCATGAAGTGCCAAAAACGGTTGGATTTTGTAAGATGATTGTATTGCATTTTATTATGGACCCAAGCAGTGTTTGTTCCCATCAGATATTTCACGGGCCATGTCATGGAGTATACAGGTCAAGCAAACACTTTTTTTCCACGGTGCTCTCACTGAAAGCAAAATAAGGGGAGCATAAGTCTCAAAGCAGGGGTGCCCAAACTTTCCGGGCCACAGGCCAGTCATGTGGTTCCTCCCACCTGAAGCAGAAGTAAAACATGGCTTGCAATGATGTTTTGCAACAGGATGAGATAGATTTTAGGCTGCCATGTTCTCTGTTTAAACCAGGGGTGCCTAAACTACGGCCCGTGGGCAATTCCTCAGGCCTGTGCTGCCCTCATTGCTCCCGGAAGCGGAAGTAGAAATGCCCATAATGTGCGTGTTTTGCTTCCACTTCCAGGAGTAGCTTGGGGTGGATGAATTGGCGTTGGGGCCGGATCCAGCCCACAGGCCATAGTTTGGGTTCCCCTGCTTTAAAGACTCTCTGATGATTTTTTTCTTACAAGATTGGCCCTGGAGCATTGCTCCAGTGATGGTCCGCTGTGCTTCCTGATGCACCTCACACAATCAAATCGGGCAACTTGGTTTCTCACTTGATAAGTCGGGCAATGCGCTCTTCAGGAAGAGGCGGTCAAAATGGGGTTTCCGCTTCCAGAGAGTTAAATCCAATCCTTTAAACAGCCTCCCTTTCCCAAGAGGCTTGGATGTGGGTGTGAATGTCTTATCATAAAGTCTGTCAGGCCTCCCCAATTGAACCTCCTCCCTCTCTCAGGGAGGTCAGGACCTCCTCACTGCATCCCTTGAACCGACACTGCCATCTTTCCCAATGGTGTACTCTAGGAGTAGTGTGATGGACAACGTAGCTCTTTCACCAACTACTATTTGGAAACACTGCAAGCAAGTGTAGAATTAGCTACGTACTATGCAAAGAAAGATTTACCACCACCTGGTTTTAACTGGTGCATTTTGGTGTATGCTGGTGTGGGACGGTCAGTTTCGAGGGGAAATGTTATGTGATCGTGTTAACCTACTCCCTCATGCCCCAACTTCCAGTCACCCAGGTATGCTCTAAATCATTTTGTGCTTTGATATGTATTCTCCGCTTGTTACTTGAAAACCAGTGCAGTACAGGACAAAACATTTGCAAAATTGCAATTGAATCACTGTGGCTTCATCGATTTTTTGATAAAACAGATTTATTGAGAACCTTATTTGTGTGTGTGTGTGTGTGTGTGCGCGTCTGTCTTCCTGGGCAAAGGTACACAAGTATCTCTTGCTGAGTTTGGTATTTTCTGTGGGGAAAGCTTTGGTCTGTACTATGTAGTGCTTATAATAATGGAATGACGCAGTAGGAGTACTGGATTCACCTGTAAACTGAGTGAGCCAAAATTTGGTCTTGGATTATGAGGAATCGCTAAATATGCAAATCTGTGTGAATAGTAGATACTGTACTTGGTAACATAATATTGGGAGGCCTTTTAAGCCAGACCTAAGCATATTGCTTCCCTGCCCCTGTATGCTTCCTTTCCCAAGCCTTGATGTTCGGCATGCATCAATGCCAAAACCAGGATAACTGAGCTCATCAGGAAATACAGGTGAAAATTAGAATATCATGCAAATGTTCATTCATTTCACTTAAAAGGTGTGAAACAAATATATGAGATAGACTCACTACGTGCAAAGCGAGAGATGTCATGCCTTAATTCGTTATAATATTGATGCTTATGGCTTACATCTTATGAAAACCCCAACCCCCCAATCTCATGTACCCCATAATCATCACATAATCTCATGTACGCTGTTCATACAATTATAACGCATTGAGGCATGACATCTCTCGCTTTGCATGTAGTGAGTCTCATATATTTGTTTCGCCTTTTAAGTGAAATATGAATGAATATATTTCATGGTTTATTACTTTGCAGAATTCACAAACATCAAAAAAAAAATTCCAACAAACTATATTGTCTAAAGGAAGGGCAAGTTCTTAGTTCCTTATTCACTTGAGTAAAGATACTGCCTGAGGTGAAAAGGCAAGTTGAGCTTTTCCGTTGCTGTCAGTAGTAGACACTTCTCAGTTCAGATTTTGCAAAAAAATGCCCTATGGGGCTAAACCACCCCACCCCACCCCATGGATTTTCTCCCCTTCAGGTCTGAGAACACTTAATATAAGAGTCTCATCTCCTCATTCAGCACCTGCAGCCACGTTATTTTAATTTTCGCTGAATCCCCAGAATCTTGTCAGCACAGAATTGCTTTTATTATTTAATTATTTATTTATTGTTAAATTTTTATACCGCCCACTCAGCCAAAGCCGACTCCGGGCGGTTCCGGAGTGCTGAAGCCATGCCATGTCTTGCTCACAAATACTCAGCTATTTCCTCCAGGCAAGTAGCAGATAAAACCCTGCAGGATTTATCATGGGAATTGCTATTTAGGGGATGAATACACAGGGAGGCTATTCAGCGTCTTGTTTGGGTTGATGTGAAGTTTTCCCACTGTTTCCATTCCTGAATTTGCTTTAGTCATTCAGAGAGAAATAATTAGTTGCTCCTGTTACTTTCCATGCAGCACTTAACCAGTCAGTACAATTTTCATCTGGGTCCCTCCCATCCTATTAACACCTCCCTCTCTTACCACCCCTTGCTTTCACACACTACCCTCCAACCTTCCTGCATGGCCTTTTTTAAAAATTGACAGGATACAGCACTGAAATTAATCAGCAATACGTGTTAATGACTGGGAGGCGGAAGGCCAGCAGTTCGATTCCCGAGTACTGCAGGACGGAATGAGCTCCCGTCTTTGTCCCAGCTCTTGCCAACCTAGCAGTTCGAAAGCAGGAAATTGCAAGTAGATAAATAGGGACCACCGGTGGGAAGGTAACAGCGTTCTGTGCGCTCCGGTGTCTAGTCATGCCTGCCACATGACCACGGAAACGTCTGCAAAAGCAGACAGCGCTGGCTCTTCGGCTTTGAAACAGATGAGCACTGCACCCTAGAGTCAGATACGACTGGCTTTCAAGCAAGGGAAACCTTTATCTTTAGTATATCTTCTCAGCTCTAGGTTATGAAACTAGCTTGAGATTTTTTTTTTGATTTTTTTTACAGTAGATTTATATACCGCCCCAATCAATAGACTCTTATCTTTAGTTTAAAAAGTGGATTGTGAAGGAAAAGTTAGGTATACAAACCAATGTATGAAATGCACAACAGTCTTAATGATCAAACATTTAGTTATATTGCTTCTCTGAAGCCACGGCTGGCCAGAAAGGGGAAAGAGCAAGGGTTTACAACTGACAAGTAAAAGACATTGTGTTTGCAAGACAGATGTTTTTCCCTGTTTTTCCCTTCCTGAAACGAGGCAGAGTAATCTTCATGAGGCCACCTGGGCTGGTAGAGTTGTGGGGTGGGGGAGATGTATTACTGTCATATATTAAGATACAGGAAACCAGTATAATTGTGTCTGTAGAAGCACCCTCTGGTCAACCAATGGCCATTACTCGGCCAGTCTCCACCAGTGGATTCTCCGGAACGGCCGCCCTTCCTTAGGCTGTACATCATTTCATAAAACCAGAAGCCCAGCAATGCAATAGCTATTTATTCCACTGTTTCTGACCGCTGTGGGGATTCAAGGCACAAAATCAAGATGGAAATGGTGTCCCAACTATGCTCAAGGTGCGCTGGCTGCTTTCTTTCGTGTTTCTGTTTGGAACTGCCGCAACTAAAGTGAGTACTAAACGAACCCGAACCCGCAACTCTTGAGTAATCACCCTACCCCGGGTATCACTGCGGCTAATGGAAGGGAAATGATGGTTCTTAGTCTTCTGGCTTGAGCGGCTCTTCGACGTCTTTGTTAATCGGTTATTTTGATGGCGAGTCCTTGGGATCAGAATCGAGATCACAATCAGGTGCGCTCACCTTGATTTCTGGAAGAGGTCCAAGCGTCTGGCATTGATTCTTCTGGTCTGCATCTGTAAGCCGCTTACTTTTGGACCCGCTGTCCTGGCAGGCAGCCACGGTGGCTTCATACTCTTCCCGGAACTCCTGGAGGAGTGCTAAGGCCTCCCTATATTCGCGCCAGTTCTCTTTTCTCTTCTGCAAAATGCACACTGCAAGGAACAGAACAAGCCCCCACTGGTCACCTCCTCTCCCAAAGAGCCACATCAGAGAACAGTTCTGTATGCAGACCAGGTGCTCCCATCTGAATCCAGCACCCAGAAGAACCCATGTGCATTGTTTATTTATCTAGAACAGTGATGGCAAACCATGGCACTCCAGCTGTTCTTGAACTTCAATTCCCAGAAGCCAAAGTCCCTGTGAATCCACACGAATGAGTTTACTGTGCGTATGGATATTTAACCTTTTCCCTTGAACCCATTAGAAACTCTGCTCCACCCCCAACTTCTAGACAGAAACTACCATCCCGTGATGCTTTGCAGTCCCCATGGAGCTCAGAAAGATCTACTCATGACCTCCTCCATATTTTAATGGCATTCTTTGGCAAAGAACAGATGGGCATCCTGGATCTTCTCTGAGATTTTTAGTTGTTTTTGTTTAAAGTTCTCAATTTGGGGCGGGGGGGAGAATTCCTGCTGAGTTCTGCTAGCTGCAGGGACAGTAAATCCAAAAATCCCCTGCCTACCAGGACCTTCACGGAGGGCTAGGAAAGTATGCTGTCGGACGTCCGACAGAGCTGCCAGTCAGAGTTGATACTACTGGTCTTGGAGGACCAAGGGTCTGGATCAGCATGAGGCCACCACCTGCCTTCCTCCTGCAGTTCCCTGGCCTATGGGGACAAGCCACAGAAATCTAATAAGCAAGAAGGCCCAAATAGCGGCTGGGTCCTTGAAAGGCCGCTTCTTTCCATGCTCTGGCAGAAGCCATTCCCATCCTCTTTGGCCTCTACAAAGCCCTCCCGTAACGGGCCACCCATGTCAAAGACTCTCTGGGTGTGGGCAGCTTAGGTGGACACAACAAGGAGGGTGCCCGACTCCCTCTCAAATGTTGACGGGTGCCCATTGCCCCCATCATAAAGTGTACCGCATCTAAGTGCATACCTAGAGGCATATGGACAATGTTGGTGGGATCCCTCAACCTTAGGAGGATTTCTTCCAGCCGCTCGACTTTGTCCTGCAGAGGCTGTTGAGGAAGGACCCTCGGGACCTGTAAAGGCAAGAGAGCAGCCTATGGATGGACACACCCTCTGTCTGCCTGCCTTCTCGAAATGGAACCATTTCATCCATGTCCACCTCTTATTTCTTACGTTTCTGAGTGGAAGGCAAGCAAGGACAGGTTCCTAGGACTGGTGGGTGGGTGGTGGATGGATAGATTAGATTAGATTAGATTAGATTAGATTAGATTAGATTAGATTAGATTAGATTAGATTAGATTAGATTAGATTAGATTAGATAGATAGATAGATAGATAGATAGATAGATAGATAGATAGATAGATAGATAGATAGATTAGATATAGATAGATAGATAGATAAGATAGATATAGATAGATAGATTAGATAGGTAGGTAGATTAGATAGGTAGATTAGATTAGATAGATAGATAGATTAGATAAAATAGAGTAGATAGATTAGATAGATATAGATTAGATAGATGTAGATTAGATAGATTAGATAGATAGATAAATTAGATAGATTAGATAGAATAGATAGATAGATAAATCTAGTAAATAAATAGATTAGATAGATAGGAAGGAAGGGATAGAAGACAAGAGAAGGAAGGATAAATAAGCAAGAAGCTAATGGTGGGAGGGGAGGGTCCCTGCATTGTTAAAGGTTTCAGAGAGTTGGAGAATTCAGAGTAGCCATGCACTCAACACTTGGTACCTTCAACACTTTAAACCCATGTTCTTTCTTTACTAAAATGTAGAGGTACCCCTTACCACAGATACTTAGTGTGGCAGAGGTGGCAGGAGGAAGAAAGGGAATGCCTCTGAAATTAAAATCAGAGGAATCTAGATTACATTCCAGGTAATTTTAATTTAATTTAATTTAATTTTTGCACTTGTATGCTGCCCAATCAGGAAACCCGACTCAGGGCGGCTCACATGACAATTAAACCAATATCCACAATAAATACACAGTAACACAGTATACAGAGTTCAATATACAAAAACAGCATATAATAATATACAACCAAAACAGCAAAAAGAAAAGTATTCAATAAAAAGTCCGTATCAGCATACATCATAATCATAACATAACATAGGTTGCATCACGGCCCACACCAAAACCATTGGTAACCTTGGTGGCACCTCATCTCCCCGGCTAGTGGTGAGGGGGGTGGGGGGGGGTGGGGGGCTGGGTCAGCAGCAGCATGTCCAGCCTCCCTAAAATAGGTATGGAAGCTCCTGCCAATTTAGCAGTTCGAAAGCAAAAAAATTGCAAGTAGGTAAAGAGGTACTGATTCAGGGGGTGGGGGGGAGATAACAGTGTTCCATGTGCTTCTGCATCTAGTTATACCTGCCACATACTAGAAACATCTGGAGATGCAAATAGCACTGGCGTTTTGGCTATAAATGGAGATAAGCACCGAACCCTAGAGTCAGATATGACTGGCTTCCGAGCAAGACTGAGTCTAACACATCTGGAGAGGGCCCAGTTGGAGACGGTTGACATTATAGCCATGCGGAGACCTCCGCGCCCCCTATATGGTTGTCTTAATTCACATTTAAAGCTCTCTTTTATCCGTCCGGATCCTTGTGCCGGATCCACAGTCCCTTCGCGGCAAGGGAGACCTTACGGAAGCTTGGATTGACTCCCGATATACCGTATGGCAAAAGGGACCGCGCTTCCAACTCTCCTCAGTCTGAACCACATAACTAGCTTGGATGAGCCCTTTTTTAATTAGAAAGCCCTGATTTCCCCAAAAGGGAATTCAGACCAAGAGGGAGCCATTTATTCATTTATTTATTTAATTTATACTCCGCCCTATTGGTGTAAACACCACTCGGGGCGGCTTACAAAAAGAAAATCCCATATCATAATAAAACCCTAAAAGACATCTACAGCTAAAAACAATATTAAAACCCTAAAGAAGAATCATAAAACACGTAAACCCTACAATACCCACCCTAACCCCTTAAGAAGACAAAAATGAATTAAAACAGGAATTAAAAAGGTTTTTTAAAAGGTGGGGGGAGGGGGAGAATAAAACCAGACAAGTCAATTGAAGGTACAGTAGACCCTCACATAACAACGTTGCTTTCGTGCGGTTTTCAATGGCAGCTGCGCCATCTAGTGTCAAAAAACTGTCATTATCCGCACAATGACATTAAAAGTCGTTAATCCGCACAACGACGGTTTTTCGTCGTTGTGTGGAGTCACGTGGTGAGTGACGACATGTCGGTAAGCGGAAATTACGCTATTCGAACGCGTTGTTAACCAAGGGTCCACTGTACTATATAAGCCAGCAGGACGGCCAGCCCCCACACCGGCCAGCCCCCACACCCGCTGGAATAACCAGGTCTTCATGGCCTTCCTAAAGGGGAGCAGCTCTGACTGGAGGCACACTTCAGGTGGAAGGAGGTTCCACAGGGCCGGGGCAGCCACCGAAAAGGCTCTTCTTCTGGTCCCCGTCAGGTGAGCTACTCTTGTAGAAGGGACCAGCACTGAGCCTCTCCGGTTTGCCCTCGTAGGACGGGTAGAATACCTTGGGGTGACGCGGTCCCTTAAGTATCCAGATCCACTACTATGTAGGGCTTTAAAGGTCAAAACCAGCACCTTGAATTGCACCCGGAGGCACACTGGCAACCAGTGCAGCTCCCGAAGTAGCGGTGAGGCATGAGCGGTTTCCCCTGCATTGACGCCTGGGCGAGGGTTTCAACCCCAGCCTCCAAAGTATGGAGCCAAGATCCTCTCTCTCTCTCCCCCCTCAGGACCACTGACCTTCATCGGAGCAGGCACATAACGCTTCTGAATACTGTCTAGCCTGGCCTTTGAGTCTCGGTAGACGCGAGGGTAACGGAGCGCCTTCTCCAGAGCCTGGACGTTGTGTTGTATCCCTGGTTTAAATTAAAGTGGAAGCAAACTGGAAACTAAGAAATGAATAAGGGCTGACAAGCTTACAAGAACTCTTGAGATGTATACTTCCTGAAGCAGGACATGAATTAGCATTCAGTGCTTAGCCACTTAGTGGTTAAGACGCTGAACTTCACGGCCAGAAGGTCAGCAGTTCAGGACCCAAGTGTTGCAGGACGGAGTGAGCTCCCGCCTTTGTCCCAGCTCCTGCCAACCTAGAGGTTTGAAAGCAAGAAATGGCAAGTAGACAAATAGGTACTACTTGGGTGGGAAGGTAAACACCATTCCATGCACTGCCACACGTCCATGGTCATGTCTGCAGATGAAGATAGCACTGGCTCTTTGGCTATAAACAAATGAGCACTGAACCCTAGAGTCGGATACGTCTGGTTTTCAAGCAAGGGAGACCTTTACCTTTAAATATTTGCATTGCCCCCTGATATTACAGTGTAGTTTGTAAATTATTTTTAAAAATGCATAAAACAAAATTGAACCCAAAAGGTTATGCAAAAATCCACACTTTAAGGCAAAACAATGAATGTAAGAACATGGTGAATTGCTTCCAGGAATGCATATATTTGGGGAAAAGTGCACACACAAATGTATGCGTTGGGGAAGTTTATATTGCAAGAAACATGTACAAAAACGTGGTGTGGAAATGAGGCAGAACAAATCTTAACACTGGAGGGAAAATGAGAAAATCGGCAGAATTGGATTTGTCAAACTAGGGTCAATCTCTAATCCTGCTGACCACGTTCTGTGGACCATGTTTCCACCCACAGCATTTATGAGCATGATCAGCCCAACACTGGAATCATTGGTTCTAATAACATGTACGGTAATCTAACTTTGGGGAAAGTACCTTTCGGGTTGACTCAATTTTCCTTCCTTCCGAGGCAGTAAAATGAGTCCTCAGCATGTCGGGGGCATAATGCTAATTAACTTGTGAACCATCCACTAAGCACTATGGGCAGGTAGAGAAGTGTAATTGCTGTTTCTTTGCTAAATATAACAATGCTCTAATTATGGGCTGCCTTCAACGTCTACTTCTGCCCCTACACTCAATCAAGTTCTTCTTCGTGGTTTCCTGTGAATCTACACCAGGGATTCTCAACCTGTGGCCTGTGAGCCACATGCAGCCCGTGGCACCATTTCATGTGGCCCACCACCGCCTCCACCAACCCTGGAAGTGCCATGTGGTGGAAGAAGGGCAAGATGGCCGTCCGGGCCCTGGAAGCTGTCTGAGGGAGCGTGACCCGGCCCCCTGGTCACACTGTGATCTCAGAGCCACCTCCTGCAGCACATATGAAATGAGATATGCAGGATTTAACACCCAATAACTCCTGATCTACATGATTGGGTTTAATGCGCAGGCTACGAAGATCAGTTGCACGTAAGCAACCTATCATTATAGAGCAAGGGTGCCGCCAGCCTCGGTTTCTCCTCCAAAGGAAGTGATGGAGGGGAAAATGCCCAGAGACGCGGCATGAATTCACATGCCGCTGCCACTGGGAATAACTACATGACCAAGCCCACTCAGCTGTTTGAGGGGGTGAGTTCATGCCTCTAGCGGGAAAGGTTTGGGCGTTCCTGTTATAGAGCCTTGGTGGTGCAAGGGTTAAAGTGCTGTTCTGCAGCCAGAACATTGTGAGTTCCATCCTGACCAGGGCTCAAGGTTGACTCAGCCTCTTCCAGTCTTCTGAGTAACCCAGCATGTTGGGAGCAAAGTGCTAATCTACTTGTGAACTGCCCAGAGAGTACACTCATTAGAGCTACGGAGCAATACTATAAGTGTCATTGCTACTGCTCTTGTATGTACCACATCTGCAAGGAACCCATGAGCTTGTTCTTAAGAGAAACAAATGTTCACCTGCTGCCTCCAAACCCCCCCCCCCCCCATGCAACAAACTAAGCCAGGGGTGCCCAAACTTTTTGGGCTGGTCACGTCGTTCAGTGGGCCGGTCAAGTGGTTTAGTGGGCCGGTCATATGGTTCAGTGGGCCGGTCTAATGGTTCCTCCCAGCGGAAGTAAAACGCGCCTTGCAATCTCTTGTGCAACAGGATGAGATAGATTTTTAGGCTGCCGTTTTCTCTGCTTAGTTCAGGAGTGTCCAAACTATGGCCCATGAGCCAGATCCAGGGCCAGATCTGGCCCACAGGCCATAGTTTGGACACTCCTGAACTAAGCAGACACGGAAGAAGACCCACATTCCCCACTGGAGATTTCACAGGAACCCAGGATTAACTTACCGACAGGCTCGATGAAATCGGGGCCAGGGTCTTTCCCAAGCAGCTCTTCGTAACCTCGGTATTTCTCAGGTATTGCCGGGCGGGCTCCCATCAGCTCTTCTTTGCTGGTCTGTGCCATTGGTTTCAAAGAAGGACCGGAGGCCTCGTCTACCTTCAGACCCAAGCCAGAGACGGGCAGATTTTTACCCCCAAAAGCACCCAAAAGTTCTCAGCATGAATCGTTGTTGGCAGTAGGGTCTACTCTATTACCATAGCAGGATAACCTGGCCAATCTAACAATAATATTATTATATAATTAAATATAAATAAATATTATTGACATTAATAATTTTACCGTTCTAAGGCAGACAAGATGCCAGAATGAAGGCATCTTTTGGTGAGTTCATTCTGCAGTGACATAGTGTGAGAATATAATTTATATTATTTATTTTAAGTATTAATGTTCGGGGTACACAGGACAAGCCTCCTTGAAGATTGTGGTCGCTGTTGCCCAGAGTACACCCAAGTGTAGCTCAAAAATACCACAATCTTCAAGGAGGCTTGTTCTGTGTACCCTGACATTAATACTTAAAATAAATAATATACATTATATTTAAGTATTTCTAAATACCCGAGTGAGCGTCTTGGAACGAGAGGTAAAAACCTATGTAAACAGATGAACTGGACATGTATTGCCAAGTGAACAATCAGAGTACAGACACAAAGGGCACTGGATAACAAACGAACATGGTTGTGTCTAATATGAATCTTCATAATTCAATACATGAAAGGAGCCTCATTTGGGCATCGCCCTGAGTGGATTTCCTCCAGCAAAAATCCTTTCAACCCCAAAAGTGCCTTTGTGTGCTTCCGGCACGATTTTTAAAAAAATTCAATACATCGTGTGTTGCACAAAATCATTACATAAGAACATAAGAACAGCCTTGCTGGAACAGGCCACAGGGAACTGAAAGTAATAATACTGTACCATTATGTGGCTCCTGCCAACCTAGCAGTTCGAAAGTAAGAAATTGCAAGGAGATAAATAGGGACCACTTCAGTGGGGAGGTAAACAGCATCCTGTGCACTCCACTACCTAGTCATACCTGCCACATGGAAATCTGTCGTGCAGCACTCAGATCTCGAATTGCTGACCTTCCAGTCATCAAATTCAGCATCTTAACCACTAAGCCACAGGGGCCCAAGGTCTACATCTGCAGATGTTTCCATGGCCATGCGGCAGGCATGACTAGATGCCGGAGCGCATGGAATGCTGTTACCTTCCCATCAAAGTGGAACCTATTTATCTACTTGCAATTTTTGGCATGAATTTGTTTGAGGTGGATCCCAGCTTGCCATGAAGTGACTGACCCACACACTGTGATCTCAGAGCCACCTCCTGCAGCACATATGAAATGAGACATGCAGGATTTAACACCGAGACTGCAATGGACTGCCGCAGCCTTGAGAATATTATCAAGGTGCGCCTTCACAGCCAGTCCATCTGGCATGGCCTCTTCCGCCTCCATGACCATTGGGAATCAGAGTTCCTCCTCCGCTCATTTTGCCGTTGGGCCCAATAAGATGGTTTCCACTGAGAGGGGACCATCATCCCACCTAAGGGGCTCATCTGTCCATAGCCGTTGGCCCCTTTAGGGAGTCAGGTTATTTACCGCCACCCAACACTCGGCGTTGAGTCGCTGGCTGTATGGTCTACTGCAATACTGTAGCAGGATGTCCAGCCAGACATTATATATATAGACTCACCTGAGTCATAAAAAAGGATTCTGGCTTCTCTGTCCCCAGCAACTCCTCCCTGCTACTCAATATTTCTGCACTGGGGGAAACTCTTGAAGGAGTGGGTTCCTGGTAGAGTCGGGCAAATATCTGATAAAGCTCTCTGGAAGATGATTGCGATGGGGAAATCGACTGCAGTGGATCTCTCAGGGTTGTGTGGGATTCAAGAGGTGGAAAGGCATCCAATAGGTACTCCCGACTAGAAGGAAAGGATGTGGTTGCCAGAGAATATCTGACAGATTCCTGAGATGCTGAAGGCAATCCAATGTGTGGTTCAGTTTCCATCTGACTTGTTTCTTGGGATGTTGAGCTGGTAGGTGGTCCAGGTTCGACCCAAGGCTGGTCTTCTGGAAGCGATCTTCTTCTTGGTATCGAAGTTGGAGGCAGATGAGGCTCAGCTGAAGCTAGAGGAGACCCAGTCAATCCCTCTTGACCTGCAAGAAGTCCACCTGGTGGAACAGACTCAGAAGGATTCTGTCCTTGTACAGATGAGATGGGCAATGGAACTGATTCCAACTGATCTTGTTCTGCTGGAAGCAAATGAACTGGAAGAAGAGGCTCGGGCAGGTCCTCTGCTTGTGACGCTAACCTGGCTGGTGGAACTGGTTCTTCACAAACCTGACCTTCAGGAGAACTTGCTGGCAAACCAGTCTGTAGGGCATCTCCAGTTAGTGAGAGAGGTTCTGACAAATCCAGTCTTCGTGCCATGAGTTCTGACTGGCGCCGTTTCACTGCAGGTGACCCAGTTGTTGGGAAATCCTCAGGAAGATCTTCCTCTGAAAGTGAACTGTCTGGCGGGAAAGATTCAGCTACACTCCACTCTTCTGTATGAGGTTCAGTTGACAGATCTGGTTTAGAAAGATTTTGTTCTGGTGATGGTGGTTGTGACTGGTCTTGCTCAAAAGTGACATGAGTTTCAGGCAGGTAATGGTGTTTTGCAGGCATCTGAGATGCTGGGACATGCGCTGCCAAGTCCTTCTGTTGCAAAGGTGAGTTTGGAGGTGGAAGAAGTCCTGAGGTGGGTGAAGTACTTTCAGACACATCGCTTTCTGTGGAAGGCATTTGAACTGCCATGGCAGATTCCAACCGGTCCTTTGCCGATGGGATAGGCTTAGGCTGAACTTGTTCCATCAGATGTGGCTCAGTTAGTGGCGGAAACTTTGCTTGGACCTGTGGCTTTACACTTGGCAGAATGGATTCATACAGCATCTGTTCCAGAGAGGACTGGGCCTCAGGGGCATCTTCAAATAATATCCGGTCGAGTGATGATCCACTTTCTGTGGAAGTTTCAACCGACAAATGGTCATCTGAGGCCTGGCTAGTGACTTCAGAAAAGGAGCCTTCACGAGAGTAAGGTCTAGATATGTCACCCTTTTCGAGAGTAGAAATGATCTGAGAAGCAGAGCAAAACGTTGTAGAAATTGACTGGATGGCAGGAAGAAGCAAAGACCTGTCTTGAAGAAGATTTTTCCTGGCTTCCAGAAGGTCATCAGCGGTCCAGAGTTGCCAGAAGGTGGTCTCAGGTGGAGCTTCTATCATCTTCCGGTGTTTCCGGACCATGGGCAGCCGCGATGTTATCTGCAACAAACATCCAGAATAAACTGTGCAACATGGATCTCTTGAACTGATGGCTGGTTGGACTAAATGACCCTATTTGGCTAGATCCGTGATGGCGAACCTTGGCCCTCCAGGTGTTCTGGGACTTCAATTCCCAGAAGCCCAAGTCCCTGTAAATCCACACAAATGGGTTTACTGCACTACGTATGGAGTCACAGAGACTTGGGCTTCTGGGAAATTAAGTCCCAGAACACCTGGAGTGCCAACGTTCGCCATCACGGGACGAGTTGCCTTTCAGCTCTACAACTCTATGATTCAACATCTTTAGTCTTCTCCAACCCACCCAAATCCACTTTCAGCTGCAACCTAGAGCACCAAAACCTCTAAAAACCTTAACCAAAAACGGTGCCTGCTTGCTCCTTCATCTGTTTTATTCAACCTGCTCTTTCCTCCCACATTCCCTCCCACCTTTGGCCGAGTCTTCAGACCTCCAGATGCACTGGGTCTCAATCCCCATCACTGCCAGACAGTGCACCTTGTTGAACATCTCTTGCCCTGCACGATGGCTGGAGTTGATGGGAGTTGGATTATAGCAGATTTGGCGAGTGCTAATTTAACGTAATCTGGTTTAGGAAGTAAACAGGAGGAAATGATGACAAAGAGATGGATGTGATCCATATTGCTGGATGCAGCTAGAAGTGCCAGAGCAACAACCTTGGATCTCCCTTGACATCCAAAGGGCAGGAGGAGGAGGAAAAGAAAGAAGAAAGAGGGGAGATGAGGAGGAAAAGCAGAAGACAACACTTCTCTTACAACCAATTTCCTGCCCTGCAACTGCTGGCATCTTATGAGTCTATCTTCTAAGTTCATACCTTCCGGTTAGCTTTGATGGGGATGAAGATCCGCGGCTTTTCCAGTTTGGAAATTTTCTTCCGTACCATTTTGATTCCTAGTTTGTTTTGAAGGAAACTGGTGAGTAAAGGTGGGTCACCTGGAGGAGAGGAGAAAGGAAAAAAGATTTTTATGCAGCTAGCTGGTAAATTTTCCATTCACTGCTGTAGTATGAGTTATGATGCTTGTTTCTCCACACACATACATACATACATACATACACACCTAAACAATCACTGTTGTTGTTGTTTTAATGTGCCATCAACTCAGAACTGACTAATAGTGACCTTAATAGGGCTTTCAAGGTTGAGATATTTAAGAAGGGGTTTCCCAACCTATGGCCCACGGGCCAGACCCGGCCCATGGTATCATTTCATGTGGGCTGCCCCGCTGCTGCCACACCCTGAAGTGGAAACAGACGCATTTACATCAGTCGTAAAACGTGCCCACACATGCATAAATGTGCCAGCAACTGTCGTGGAAGTGGCCACATTTATGACAGCTGTAAATGAGCCCGCTTCTGCTTCCGGGGTGTGTGGTCCAGGCCACTCATCTGTCTGGGGGGCATGGTCAGGCCCGCAGCATGAAAAGTTTGGGAACCCCTGACCTAGGAGCTTAAGTGAATAAGCAGGGATTCAAACCCAAGCATCTAGAGTCCTAGACCAGGGTGTCCCTCAAACTTGGCTCTCCAGATGTTCTTGGACTTCAATTCCCAGAAGACCTGATCAGTAGGTGTGCTGACTTGGGTTTCTGGGAATTGAAGTCCAAGAACACCTGGGGGCCTCAGGCTTGAGAAACCCTGTTCTGTTCTAGACCATTACTTTATCCACTACACCACATTGGGAATCGTAATCATAAGCACCCGTTAGCCACTGGAAAATGTTTCCAAATCCTCTGGCTTCTGCAGCATCAATTAGGCACTGACTGGGGGCGAAAAACGTGGTATCTTTGAATGATGAGAACGTGGATTCCTTTGTTGGTGATTCTGTTCTTCCTCTGACACAACCAAGCAGAACAGCGAAAAGGGAGGCTGTTCTCTTGTGTTTGGTTTGTGATTAGATGGATGCAAGCAAGCAAGCCTAGGCGGAAGGGGGTACACCAAGGGGGGAGCGGAACTACTAGAGGAACATCTCCCCACAACAAGACCCCCTTTGGCCACAAATACATTTCAGAGGAGCAGAGTGCTGCACGACGGAATGAGCGCCCGTCTCTGTCCCAGCTCCTGCAAACCTAGCAGTTTGAAAGCAAGAAATTGCAAGTAGATAAATAGGGACCACTTCAGTGGGAAGGTAAACAGTGCTCCATGCACTCCAGTGTCTAGTCATGCCTGCCACGTGTCCACGGACACGTCTGCAGGCGCAGACAGCACTGGCTCTTTGGCTATAAACAGAGATGAGCACGGAACCCTAGAGTCAGATACGGCTGGCTTTCAAGCAAGGACAACCTTGACCGTTGACCTATTTTAACATGGAGCTGGATGGGACAGGAGAGTTCAACTTACACCAGCTCATTTTGCAGCCAGTGGAAGGGAACCACTTGGGTTATAAATGTGCTTTGGGGTATGGTACAGTCCCGTGATGGCGAACCTTGGCACTCCAGATGTTCTTGGACTTCAATTCCCAGGAGTCCAAGCCCATGTGAATCCACACGAATGGCTTTAATGCGATTCAGCCAGCCCGCACTGCCCTTGTTGTATGGGCACGTTTTACTTCCGTTTCGGGGAGTGACGAGGGTGGCGCGGGCCGGATGAATCACAGTAAACCCATTTATGTGGATTCACGGGGGCTTGGGCTTCTGGGAATTGAAGTCCAAGAACATCTGGAGTGCCAATGTTCACCATCACGGGTATAGTCTCTCAAGGAGGCCTCATCATACCCTCTGAGACCATTCTATCGATGCCCGTGATGGTGAACCTTGGCACTCCAGATGTTCTTGGACTTCAGTTCCCAGAAGCCCAAGCACCCTGTGAATCCATACAAGGGGGGTGGGGAATGTATGGTTCCAAGAGTGGTGGGTGCACATTAATCTTATAGAGATAGATAATAAGGAAATTATGTGTGCCAAGGAGTTTTCTCTGATTTTATTGTTTTGTTATTCTATATACTGTATGTTTGTATGTATTGTTATTAATAAAAAAATTAAAAAATGGATTCACAGAGACTTGGGCTTCTAGGAATAGAAGTCCAAGAACAGCTGGAGTGCCAAGGTTCGCTATGACTGCTTTATGCCATCCTCCCACAACTTCATTCCAACATGGAAATGTTAAGGTGTTGATGAACACCCCACACACACACCCTTTGCAATGCCAGCCTTCTCTTTTCCGTGGAGGCTTGAGCCTATAAAAAGTTGGCCAGATCTCCCTCCAGCCTAGGAGACAGAGGAGACCCAAAGGCTGGGGGATTTGGGGGATCCATTCACTTGACAGATGCTCAAGCAAAACCCCTAACGTTAAGTAGTTGAAGACTCTACCGCTCCGTGACGTGGTGAAAGGGTTGCCATAGAACGTCAGCTCGGTTAGAGATGGGAAGAGGGCCACAGCTAGCAAATCCTCTTCATGTTCGATCTGCAAGTTGAGACACAGAAACCCGAATCAGGGTTTTGGCCATGGCCAAGGTCAACAGCTGCGAAAGCACCCTTTGGTGTAGGCTGGAGGCGGTAGCACCCAAAAGTTGTAGGAAAGAGTCCAAAGGACTGAATGTCCTTCCACCCAATAAATGAATCCTACCAGGTAGATCTGGCGCTGCGGTGGCTCAGTGGTTAAGAAGCTTGCCTTGTTAGCTGGAAGGCCGACATGACCGTTTGAGCTCCCGTCTCTGTTCCAGCTCCTGTCTCTGTCCCTGGCAACCACAAGTTGATAAATAGGAACCACTTTGGTGGGAAAGGTAACAACATTCTGGTGTCTAGTCATGCCTGCCACATGTCCACAGAAACATCTACAAACAGACAGTGCTGACTCTTTGGCTATAAATAGATGAGCACTGAACCCTAGAGTCAGATACGAATTGTAGCTTTGGATCTAACAATAGGTAAAGGTAAATGGTGCCCTTGCTCAAAAGCCAGTCGTATCTGACTCTAGGGTGCAGTGCTCATCTCCATTTACAGTAAAGAGCCAGTGCTGTCTGTGTTTGCAGATGTTTTCATGGGCTATGTGGCAGGCATGACTAGATTGGCCACCCAGTCACATGCCCACTGATTAGACCACACCCACCAGTTAGGCCATGCCCACGGTGTGTTAGTAAAAAAAATTTCTTGCCCATCACTGCTTGGATCTGTTGAGTTTCCATCATGAAAGAAATAGCAGGATTGAGGCCCACCTGGCCCACCTGATTCCCACTGTGGCAAAGATACACTTAAGAATGCAAAAGAGTTTCTGTGGACTTATGTTCTTTCTAGGAATAGTTAAGTTGTACTAACCACTAATAACTTTTGTTCTTCCAGTAAGTATTCTGTGAATTAACACTTTTGGGTTCTTTACCTGCGCGGCCCTAACATTGAAACTTTTATCCAATCGGCTTGAAAGCTCCGGTAACGGCTCCGCGCATGCACAGAACCCAAAAGGGATTCACAGAATACATGAAGGAGAGCTTATATACCCCACCCCACACCTTAACTGGAGGCTGTTCCAAAATGAATGAATGAATGAATGAATGAATAAGCTTTCAGCCTTTTCACATAAAATTTCCTATTTCCTTCTTACTACAGTTCAGTAAAGGTAAAGGTTTCCCTTGCTCGAAAGTCAGTCGTATCCAACTCTAGGGTTCAGTGCTCATCTCTGTTTCCAAGCCGAAGAGCCAGTGTTGTCTGCTTCTCCAGACGTTTCCGTGGTCATGTGGCAGGCATGACTAGACACCGGAGCGCACGGAACGCTGTTATCTTCCCACTGAAGTGGTCCCTATTTATTTACTTGCAATTTCTTGCTTTCGAACTGCTAGGTTGGCAGGAGCTGGGACAAAGATGGGAGCTCATTCCGTCCTGCAGTACTCGGGAATCGAACTGCTGACCTTCCGCCTCCCAGTCAGTGTCTTAACCACTTGAGCCACTGCAGTCCTAAGTCATAAATAGTAAGTAGTAAGTTCAGGGACTGCAGTGGCTCAAGTAGCTAAGACGCTGACTGGGAGGCGGAAGGTCAGCAGTTCAATTCCCGAGTACTGCAGGACGGAAATTAGCCCCACCCCACCCCCCACCCGTCTTTGTCCCAGCTCCTGCCAACCTAGCAGTTCGAAAGCAAGAAATTGCAAGTAGATAAATAGGGACCCCTTCGGTGGGAAGGGAACAGCGTTCCGTGCGCTCCGGTGTCTAGTCATGCCTGCCACATGACCAAGGAAATGTCTGCAGCAGCAGACAGCGCTGGCTCTTCGGCTTGGAAACTGAGATGAGCACTGCACCCTAGAGTCGGATACGACTGGCTTTCGAGCAAGGGAAACCTTTACCTTTACCTTTACAGTTCAGTATAACAGGCAGAGGAAGACAATTGAAAAGCAGAAACCCAGGGCTAATCTACTGTCAGCCGGTCAGAGATCTGACCTACCTCCTTCCCTTGAGACGGACAGCCATCTTTTACTGCTGATGCATCAAGCAGGGATCAGTGATGGTAAACCTTGGCACTCTAGCAGTTCTTGAACTTCAATTCCCAGAAGCCCTGATCAACAGGAGTGCTGACTTGGGCTTCTGGGAATTGAAGTTCAAGAACTGCTAGAGTGCCAAGATTCGCCATCATGGGACTAGGTCGATAACCAGGCACTTTGAGCCATGCAGCCAGATATGGCTGGCAGGGATTTTTCATCTGACCTGCATGCACCTTTCTTTTGTTATCTCTGATCCCTGATCAGAAACAATATTTATGCATTTATTTACTTATTTATTGCATTTTTATACTGCCCATTTGGGATATTTCACACTCTTCATACAAATATCAAAATAACAATAATGAAACACACAACAAAATGAAAATAAACCCACCAAATAAATACATCCTAAAATAAAATAACTGACATCTGTGGGCATAGAGGATTAACTGACTGGTTAATTTATTGTTAAGGGGATAATAATATTCAAAAAGGTTTCCTTGAATAGGAAAGTTTTAAAATGTTTTTTCCCCCCACAAGTCACAAAAGGCTATTTAAAGCATGGAGACGTGTTACATTATTTATTTTTATTTATTTATTTAGTGTGCTTCTATACCGCTTTACTTGTCTACTGACAACTCAAAGCGGTTTACAGAGCAATCCAAAAGATACAAAGCAAAACATAAGTAGGGGAAAGGGAAGGGGAAATACAACACAATACAGTTCATTATGCAATAACAACATATCAAGTATAAACACAGTATAACAATTAAATACAATAAAAATATGCAAAACATTATAATAACAGTTTACAAGTTTACAAGATATCATCAGGAAAAACAATAATCCAAAGGTGGGGGGAGGGTCGGAGCCCAAGGCTCAACGACCTTACACAACTCTTAATGAGAGCCGGGCTCAACGACTACATCGGAGCCCAGCTCAGTAATAATAAGCAATAATACATTCCACAAAATAAGGAAGAAACAAAACAACTACCGCAATGTCCTCAGCAGCCAAGTCCACAACAGAGTCCATAGCTCAACGTCCACGACCATGGTGGGGCCAAGGAAGGGACGTCTTTGCGCGTCGTCTTCGGCTCCCTCCGGCCACGGGGAGCCCTTTTAACCTCTCCGCCCAGTGGCAGGGGGCGGGGACGGACGTCCTCGCACAGCGGCGGCATCTTCGGCTCCCTCCGGCCATGGGGAGACCTTTTAACCTCTCTGCCTGGTGGCAGGGGGCGGGGAGGGATGTCCTCGCACGGCGGCGGCGTCTTCGGCTCCCTCCGGCCACAGGGAGCCCTTTTAACCTCTCCGCCCGGTGGCAGGGGGCAGGGAGGGACGTCCTCACATGGTGGAGGCGTCTTCGGCTCCTTCCGGCCACGGGGAGCCCTTTTAACCTCTCCGCCCGGTGGCAGGGGGCAGGGGGGGACGTCCTCACATGGTGCCGGCGTCTTCGGCTCCCTCCGGCCACGGGGAGCCCTTTTAACCTCTCCGCCCGGTGGCAGGGTTGCAGGGAGGGACGTCCTCGCGCCGCGGCGGCGTCTTTGGCTCCCTCCGGCCACGGGGAGCCCTTTTAACCTCTCCGCCCGGTGGCAGGGGGTGGGGAGGGACATTCTCGCACGGCAGCAGCGACTTCGGCTCCCTCCGGCCATGGGGAGCCCTTTTAACCTCTCCGCCCGGTGGTAGGGGGCGAGGAGGGATGTCCTCGCATGGCAGCGGTGTCTTCGGCTCCCTCTGCCCACAGGGAGCCCTTTTAACCTCTCCGCCCGGTGGCGGGGGTGGGGAGGGACATCCTCGCATGGCAGCGGTGTCTTCGGCTCCCTCTGCCCACAGGGAGCCCTTTTAACCTCTCCGCCCGGTGGCGGGGGTGGGGAGGGACATCCTCGCATGGCGGCGGCGGCTTTGGCTCCCTCCGGCCACGGGGAGCCCTTTTAACCTCTCCGCCCAGTGGCAGGGTTGCAGGGAGGGACGTCCTCGCGCCGCCGCGGCGTCTTTGGCTCCCTCCGGCCACGGGGAGCCCTTTTAACCTCTCCGCCCGGTGGCAGGGGGTGGGGAGGGACATTCTCGCACGGCAGCAGCGACTTCGGCTCCCTCCGGCCATGGGGAGCCCTTTTAACCTCTCCGCCCGGTGGTAGGGGGCGGGGAGGGATGTCCTCGCATGGCAGCGGTGTCTTCGGCTCCCTCTGCCCACAGGGAGCCCTTTTAACCTCTCCGCCCGGTGGCGGGGGTGGGGAGGGACATCCTCGCACTGCGGCGGCGTCTTTGGCTCCCTCCGGCCATGAGGAGCCCTTTTAACCTCTCCGCCCCGTGGCAGGGGGCAGGGGGGGACGTCCTCGCACGGCGGCGGCGTCTTCGGCTCCCTCCGGCCACAGGAGCCCTTTTAACCTTTCCTCTCAGTGGCAGGGGGCGGGGAGGGACGTCCTCGCATGGTGGCGGCGTCTTCGGCTCCCTCCGGCCACAGGGAGCCCTTTTAACCTTTCCTCCCAGTGGCAGGGGGTGGGGAGGGACGTCCTCGCACTGCGGCGGCATCTTCGGCTCCCTCTGGCTACAGGGAGCTCTTTTAATCTTTCCGCCCAGTGGCAGGGGGCGGGGAGGGACGTCCTCGCACGGCGGCGGCGTCTTTGACTCCCTCCGTCTACGGGGAGCCCTTTTAACCTCTCCGCCCGGTGGCAGGGGGCAGGGAGGGACATTCTCGCACGGCGGCGGCGTCTTCGGCTCCCTCCGGCCACGGGGAGCCCTTTTAACCTCTCTGCCTGGTGGCAGGGGGCGGGGAGGGATGTCCTCGCACGGCGGCGGCGTCTTCGGCTCCCTCCGGCCACAGGGAGCCCTTTTAACCTCTCCGCCCGGTGGCAGGGGGCAGGGAGGGACGTCCTCACATGGTGGAGGCGTCTTCGGCTCCTTCCGGCCACGGGGAGCCCTTTTAACCTCTCCGCCCGGTGGCAGGGGGCAGGGGGGGACGTCCTCACATGGTGCCGGCGTCTTCGGCTCCCTCCGGCCACGGGGAGCCCTTTTAACCTCTCCGCCCGGTGGCAGGGTTGCAGGGAGGGACGTCCTCGCGCCGCGGCGGCGTCTTTGGCTCCCTCCGGCCACGGGGAGCCCTTTTAACCTCTCCGCCCGGTGGCAGGGGGTGGGGAGGGACATTCTCGCACGGCAGCAGCGACTTCGGCTCCCTCCGGCCATGGGGAGCCCTTTTAACCTCTCCGCCCGGTGGTAGGGGGCGAGGAGGGATGTCCTCGCATGGCAGCGGTGTCTTCGGCTCCCTCTGCCCACAGGGAGCCCTTTTAACCTCTCCGCCCGGTGGCGGGGGTGGGGAGGGACATCCTCGCATGGCAGCGGTGTCTTCGGCTCCCTCTGCCCACAGGGAGCCCTTTTAACCTCTCCGCCCGGTGGCGGGGGTGGGGAGGGACATCCTCGCATGGCGGCGGCGGCTTTGGCTCCCTCCGGCCACGGGGAGCCCTTTTAACCTCTCCGCCCGGTGGCAGGGGGTGGGGAGGGACATTCTCGCACGGCAGCAGCGACTTCGGCTCCCTCCGGCCATGGGGAGCCCTTTTAACCTCTCCGCCCGGTGGTAGGGGGCGGGGAGGGATGTCCTCGCATGGCAGCGGTGTCTTCGGCTCCCTCTGCCCACAGGGAGCCCTTTTAACCTCTCCGCCCGGTGGCGGGGGTGGGGAGGGACATCCTCGCACTGCGGCGGCGTCTTTGGCTCCCTCCGGCCATGAGGAGCCCTTTTAACCTCTCCGCCCCGTGGCAGGGGGCAGGGGGGGACGTCCTCGCACGGCGGCGGCGTCTTCGGCTCCCTCCGGCCACAGGAGCCCTTTTAACCTTTCCTCTCAGTGGCAGGGGGCGGGGAGGGACGTCCTCGCATGGTGGCGGCGTCTTCGGCTCCCTCCGGCCACAGGGAGCCCTTTTAACCTTTCCTCCCAGTGGCAGGGGGTGGGGAGGGACGTCCTCGCACTGCGGCGGCATCTTCGGCTCCCTCTGGCTACAGGGAGCTCTTTTAATCTTTCCGCCCAGTGGCAGGGGGCGGGGAGGGACGTCCTCGCACGGCGGCGGCGTCTTTGACTCCCTCCGTCTACGGGGAGCCCTTTTAACCTCTCCGCCCGGTGGCAGGGGGCAGGGAGGGACATTCTCGCACGGCGGCGGCGTCTTCGGCTCCCTCCGGCCACGGGGAGCCCTTTTAACCTCTCTGCCTGGTGGCAGGGGGCGGGGAGGGATGTCCTCGCACGGCGGCGGCATCTTCGGCTCCCTCTGGCCACAGGGAGCCCTTTTAACCTCTCCGCCCGGTGGCAGGGGGCAGGGAGGGACGTCCTCACATGGTGGAGGCGTCTTCGGCTCCTTCCGGCCACGGGGAGCCCTTTTAACCTCTCCGCCCGGTGGCAGGGGGCAGGGGGCGACGTCCTCACATGGTGCCGGCGTCTTCGGCTCCCTCCGGCCACGGGGAGCCCTTTTAACCTCTCCGCCCGGTGGCAGGGTTGCAGGGAGGGACGTCCTCGCGCCGCGGCGGCGTCTTTGGCTCCCTCCGGCCACGGGGAGCCCTTTTAACCTCTCCGCCCGGTGGCAGGGGGTGGGGAGGGACATTCTCGCACGGCAGCAGCGACTTCGGCTCCCTCCGGCCATGGGGAGCCCTTTTAACCTCTCCGCCCGGTGGTAGGGGGCGAGGAGGGATGTCCTCGCATGGCAGCGGTGTCTTCGGCTCCCTCTGCCCACAGGGAGCCCTTTTAACCTCTCCGCCCGGTGGCGGGGGTGGGGAGGGACATCCTCGCACTGCGGCGGCGTCTTTGGCTCCCTCCGGCCATGAGGAGCCCTTTTAACCTCTCCGCCCCGTGGCAGGGGGCAGGGGGGGACGTCCTCGCACGGCGGCGGCGTCTTCGGCTCCCTCCGGCCACAGGAGCCCTTTTAACCTTTCCTCTCAGTGGCAGGGGGCGGGGAGGGACGTCCTCGCATGGTGGCGGCGTCTTCGGCTCCCTCCGGCCACAGGGAGCCCTTTTAACCTTTCCTCCCAGTGGCAGGGGGTGGGGAGGGACGTCCTCGCACTGCGGCGGCATCTTCGGCTCCCTCTGCCTATAGGGAGCTCTTTTAATCTTTCCGCCCAGTGGCAGGGGGCGGGGAGGGACGTCCTCGCACGGCGGCGGCGTCTTTGACTCCCTCCGTCTACGGGGAGCCCTTTTAACCTCTCCGCCCGGTGGCAGGGGGCAGGGAGGGACATTCTCGCACGGCGGCGGCGTCTTCGGCTCCCTCCGGCCACGGGGAGCCCTTTTAACCTCTCTGCCTGGTGGCAGGGGGCGGGGAGGGATGTCCTCGCACGGCGGCGGCATCTTCTGCTCCCTCCGGCCACAGGGAGCCCTTTTAACCTCTCCGCCCGGTGGCAGGGGGCAGGGAGGGACGTCCTCACATGGTGGAGGCGTCTTCGGCTCCTTCCGGCCACGGGGAGCCCTTTTAACCTCTCCGCCCGGTGGCAGGGGGCAGGGGGGGACGTCCTCACATGGTGCCGGCGTCTTCGGCTCCCTCCGGCCACGGGGAGCCCTTTTAACCTCTCCGCCCGGTGGCAGGGTTGCAGGGAGGGACGTC
The DNA here is from genome assembly GCA_035047305.1 of Bradypodion pumilum. Lineage (NCBI taxonomy): Eukaryota > Metazoa > Chordata > Lepidosauria > Squamata > Chamaeleonidae > Bradypodion > Bradypodion pumilum. The sequence goes on from JAWDJD010000003.1 coordinate 3,474,424, forward strand.
CTCGCGCCGCGGCGGCGTCTTTGGCTCCCTCCGGCCACGGGGAGCCCTTTTAACCTCTCCGCCCGGTGGCAGGGGGTGGGGAGGGACATTCTCGCACGGCAGCAGCGACTTCGGCTCCCTCCGGCCATGGGGAGCCCTTTTAACCTCTCCGCCCGGTGGTAGGGGGCGAGGAGGGATGTCCTCGCATGGCAGCGGTGTCTTCGGCTCCCTCTGCCCACAGGGAGCCCTTTTAACCTCTCCGCCCGGTGGCGGGGGTGGGGAGGGACATCCTCGCATGGCAGCGGTGTCTTCGGCTCCCTCTGCCCACAGGGAGCCCTTTTAACCTCTCCGCCCGGTGGCGGGGGTGGGGAGGGACATCCTCGCATGGCGGCGGCGGCTTTGGCTCCCTCCGGCCACGGGGAGCCCTTTTAACCTCTCCGCCCAGTGGCAGGGTTGCAGGGAGGGACGTCCTCGCGCCGCCGCGGCGTCTTTGGCTCCCTCCGGCCACGGGGAGCCCTTTTAACCTCTCCGCACGGTGGCAGGGGGTGGGGAGGGACATTCTCGCACGGCAGCAGCGACTTCGGCTCCCTCCGGCCATGGGGAGCCCTTTTAACCTCTCCGCCCGGTGGTAGGGGGCGGGGAGGGATGTCCTCGCATGGCAGCGGTGTCTTCGGCTCCCTCTGCCCACAGGGAGCCCTTTTAACCTCTCCGCCCGGTGGCGGGGGTGGGGAGGGACATCCTCGCACTGCGGCGGCGTCTTTGGCTCCCTCCGGCCATGAGGAGCCCTTTTAACCTCTCCGCCCCGTGGCAGGGGGCAGGGGGGGACGTCCTCGCACGGCGGCGGCGTCTTCGGCTCCCTCCGGCCACAGGAGCCCTTTTAACCTTTCCTCTCAGTGGCAGGGGGCGGGGAGGGACGTCCTCGCATGGTGGCGGCGTCTTCGGCTCCCTCCGGCCACAGGGAGCCCTTTTAACCTTTCCTCCCAGTGGCAGGGGGTGGGGAGGGAAATCCTCGCACTGCGGCGGCATCTTCGGCTCCCTCTGGCTACAGGGAGCTCTTTTAATCTTTCCGCCCAGTGGCAGGGGGCGGGGAGGGACGTCCTCGCACGGCGGTGGCGTCTTTGACTCCCTCCGTCTACGGGGAGCCCTTTTAACCTCTCCGCCCGGTGGCAGGGGGCAGGGAGGGACATTCTCGCACGGCGGCGGCGTCTTCGGCTCCCTCCGGCCACGGGGAGCCCTTTTAACCTCTCCGCCTGGTGGCAGGGGGCGGGGAGGGACGTCCTCACACGGCAGCGGTGTCTTCGGCTCCCTCTGGCCACGGGGAGCCCTTTTAACCTCTCCGCCTGGTGGCAGGGGGCGGGGAGGGACGTCCTCACACGGCAGCGGTGTCTTCGGCTCCCTCCGGCCACGGGGAGCCCTTTTAACCTCTCCGCCCGGTGGCAGGGGGTGGGGAGGGACATTCTCGCACGGCAGCAGCGACTTCGGCTCCCTCCGGCCATGGGGAGCCCTTTTAACCTCTCCGCCCGGTGGTAGGGGGCGAGGAGGGATGTCCTCGCATGGCAGCGGTGTCTTCGGCTCCCTCTGCCCACAGGGAGCCCTTTTAACCTCTCCGCCCGGTGGCGGGGGTGGGGAGGGACATCCTCGCATGGCAGCGGTGTCTTCGGCTCCCTCTGCCCACAGGGAGCCCTTTTAACCTCTCCGCCCGGTGGCGGGGGTGGGGAGGGACATCCTCGCATGGCGGCGGCGGCTTTGGCTCCCTCCGGCCACGGGGAGCCCTTTTAACCTCTCCGCCCAGTGGCAGGGTTGCAGGGAGGGACGTCCTCGCGCCGCCGCGGCGTCTTTGGCTCCCTCCGGCCACGGGGAGCCCTTTTAACCTCTCCGCCCGGTGGCAGGGGGTGGGGAGGGACATTCTCGCACGGCAGCAGCGACTTCGGCTCCCTCCGGCCATGGGGAGCCCTTTTAACCTCTCCGCCCGGTGGTAGGGGGCGGGGAGGGATGTCCTCGCATGGCAGCGGTGTCTTCGGCTCCCTCTGCCCACAGGGAGCCCTTTTAACCTCTCCGCCCGGTGGCGGGGGTGGGGAGGGACATCCTCGCACTGCGGCGGCGTCTTTGGCTCCCTCCGGCCATGAGGAGCCCTTTTAACCTCTCCGCCCCGTGGCAGGGGGCAGGGGGGGACGTCCTCGCACGGCGGCGGCGTCTTCGGCTCCCTCCGGCCACAGGAGCCCTTTTAACCTTTCCTCTCAGTGGCAGGGGGCGGGGAGGGACGTCCTCGCATGGTGGCGGCGTCTTCGGCTCCCTCCGGCCACAGGGAGCCCTTTTAACCTTTCCTCCCAGTGGCAGGGGGTGGGGAGGGACATCCTCGCACTGCGGCGGCATCTTCGGCTCCCTCTGGCTACAGGGAGCTCTTTTAATCTTTCCGCCCAGTGGCAGGGGGCGGGGAGGGACGTCCTCGCACGGCGGTGGCGTCTTTGACTCCCTCCGTCTACGGGGAGCCCTTTTAACCTCTCCGCCCGGTGGCAGGGGGCAGGGAGGGACATTCTCGCACGGCGGCGGCGTCTTCGGCTCCCTCCGGCCACGGGGAGCCCTTTTAACCTCTCCGCCTGGTGGCAGGGGGCGGGGAGGGACGTCCTCACACGGCAGCGGTGTCTTCGGCTCCCTCTGGCCACGGGGAGCCCTTTTAACCTCTCCGCCCAGTGGCGGGGGTGGGGAGGGACGTCCTCGCATGGCGGCAGTGTCTTTGGCTCCCTCCGGCCACGGGGAGCCCTTTTAACCTTTCCGCCCGGTGGCAGGGGGCGGGGAGGGACGTCCTCGCATGGTGGCAGCGTCTTCGGCTCCCTCCGGCCACGGGGAGCCCTTTTAACCTCTCCGCCCGGTGGCAGGGGGCGGGGAGGGACGTTCTTGCACTGCAGTGGCGTCTTCCTGTCGTCTATCCCAACTCCTGCCAGCCTTAATTGCGTCCTCTTGCCTCCTTTGGTTTTTCTATGGTGCTATAGGAACATGGAACTAAGCTATCATTTCAAATCAGGAAGCTAGGGGGTTGCGGTGGTTCAGTGGTTAAGAGGCTCGCCTTGTTAGCTGGAAGGCTGGCAGTGCAAAACCCGGGTATGGCACAATGGATTGAGCATCCATCTCTGTCCCAGCTCTTGGAGACATGAAAGGAGCCTCATTTGGGTGTTCCCTGAGCGGAGTTTCTCCCGCAAAAATCCTTTCAACCCAGAATAATTTCTGACACAAAATTATTATCATCAGGAAAATGTTGCATGGAGTAAATTAGAAAAACGCTTTAAGGACTTCAAGACAGTAGGATACTCTCGGGGCCCTGAGGCGGTGGGGGGGGGGGAGTAGCAAGGAGGCCACACGGAGACTGAGACCACGCTTGGCCCACCCCACAATAGAGGACCATGCTGCATCCCTTCTAACGCTATAGCTCTACAAGGTCTGGGCAGGCTGCAAATCTCCAGCCCTGGTTGCACAAGGGGAGTCTGGCTTGAGAAAGATGTATCCAGTCACCTGGTTGTCGGCCAGACTGAGAAACCTCAGCTCTGGTAAGGGAAGCATGAAGTCTGAGCATACGTCGCTGGCAGAAGAGGTCTTGGGAGCATCACCTGTTGGCACAGAACCCTCCTGGGGGGAAAAGGAAGAGGAGAGATATGCTTCAAAGGTGAGTAAGCAGACCAGGGGTACCCAAACTTTTCGGGCCACAGGCTGGTCACGTGGTTTTTCAGCGGGCCGGTCACATGGTTCCTCCCACTGGAAGCGGAAGCAAAACACGCCCTGCAATCTATTTTGCAACAGACATGTTTTGAAACAGGATGAGATAGATTTTAGGCTGCCCTTTTCTCTGCTTAAACCATGGGTGCCCAAAATATGGCACATGGGCTGGATCTGGCCCCCGTTGCCAATTCTTCTGGCCCACGCCACCCTTGTCACTCCTGAAAGCGGAAGTAAAACATGCCCATACGGGCTTCTGCAGGTGGACCGCCTGGGTCTGGGGTCCCCATCAGAGATGATAAGGATAACAGAAAGAGAAGCCTTTCTTACCTGCCATGTCGGGTCTGGGGACCAAGATGGAAGGACTACCTCTAGGGGAAAGATAAAGAGATTTACATCAGGCTGCAGGATATCAGAGAAGGCTGACAGTCAGCAAAGCCATGCCCTCAGCACCCAGGTGGAACCTTAATCCAAATTGTCCTTTTTGCCTTCCTAGCCCCAACCCACCCCCCACCCAGCTATAACACAACGGATTGGACAGAAACTTTTCGTGCATGAGTGATCCACACGCCTAAAGGCTTGAACCCCAATGTGTGTGGTGAGCAAGGCGGGCCTATGGGCCGCAGAAGGGCTTCTGCCGTGGCAGAATTTTTTTAAAAAAATAAAAGCCATATTTTTCTCGAGGACAGGAGTGTGTTTACAGGAGTTACATTTGGCACAGATGCTCAGGAACAAGAGATCAGGAGAAACACTGCGGTTGCAAAGTTACTGCTAGTAGGATGAACGGTGGCTGATATCGCATTTGGAGGATGCAAGGTTTTGAAAGGCAGGGAGAATTCTTAGTAACTGTTGGGAAAGCTCAGCACCACATCGACACGGCTGCTGCATCCCGCAAGGTGATGAGCAGAGAACCACGGTTCCATACCTGTCAACCTTCCCGGATTGGCCGGGATTTCCCGGTTTTCGGCGTAGATTTTTGCCCTTTCCCGCTCCGCGCTGCCGAAACCCCGGATTTCGGCAGCGGGGGAAAGGAGGCACTGTGCAGCCCATCTGCGCAGGTCACGTTGCACGCATGTGTGGAAGGGCTCTACACTTCCGTAGCTCCCTTCCACGCATGCGCAGAAGGCTACGCCGCATGTGTAGAAGGCTACGCAAGCGGCGTAGCCCTCCACGCGCATGCGTACAACGCAACCTGCGCAAACCCGGTCCGCGCAGGTCCCGGATTCGCCGGAGCCGCGGTTGACAGGTATGCACGGTTCTAGAACTCTCCAACATTACTTTTGAAATCTGCAAATACTGTGACATGCTTGGCCTACCCATAACTGAACAACTGATGCCTTGTTGTGTTTGTTTCAAAAATAGTGTTCCAGTCTCTTCCTTTCAGTTCCAACCCTACCCCAGATTAACCCTTTTGCACCCCAATTGCCTGCACTGTATCCTTGGCACATCTGGGCTCATCTTTCATTTCCCACCGAACAGAATCACCCCCTTTTTTAGATTTTAAAGGGGGTGGCCAAAAACGAGATGGCTAGATGGTATTGTAGATGCAATGGGCACAGAGCTGGGCGGGTTGAGGAGGATGGTGGAGGACAGAGGGGCCTGGAGAGCAATGGTCCATGGGGTCGCAAAGGGTCAGAATCGACTGTGCGACTGAACAACATCAAAAGGGACCTTCCATGCTCACCCCTGTCCACTTTGTAAAGTGGCCTGTATGTTGCTGAGTCCGTACAAGTGCCGCACCAGTTGGGATTTCCTCGCTGGTGCTTTTAAATGCTGTTCTCACTGTTGAACTGTTGCTATTGTTATTGTTGTGGTTGTGATGTTCACATGTATATGCCACCCACTCAATTATGCAACTCAGGGCGGCTAACAAAAATGCAAATCATAACAGCGGATAAATCACATAACAGTAAATAAATCACATAACAGCAAAAAAATCATAATATAAATCACCCCATCATAAAACATCATAAAATACTCATAAAATATTCATAAATGTCCATATTCATAAATGTTCATTTAAAGTCCCATAGCAGCACAAATAACACATCCTCATCCAGCGGCTCCTACCCTATCACCAGTGTTTCTTCTCTCCGGCCCCAGGAGGGAAGGGCCCAGGTCAGCTGGGTGACATTTTTAATGACTGGATTAGGAGCCTTTGGTTTTGTGGGCTTTCCTAGCTATGTTCAGCCTATGTACTGCAACAACAAGAACAATGTCATCATTTACACCAGTTCTCAACCTTTTAAAGCTGGGGACTGGGGTCACAACTTCAGGGGCTGGATGGCCATTTTGCCCTTCCTCCACCACATGGCACTTCCTGGTGTGGTGGAGGTGGTGGGGGCCCACATGAAATGGTGCCATGGGCCTCAGGTTGAGAATCCCTGATCTACACCTTAGACCAGTGGTGGTGAACCTATGGCACCTATCCAAAAGGAAATGAATCAAATCTAAACAACAAAATTAACTTTAATCAACTTATACATATGAAAACTGAATAAGTACTCAATACGTAATAAATACGGCAGGTTGCTGAGATGTACAGACAAAAAATTCCAAACAACAACGAGCACCAACACCCCCGCCCCGTGCCTGCAATAATCTAAGCTAAATTTCCAGAGGCTCCCTGTAGGTGCACACAGTAAAGTTCGTAAAAACAATATATGGCATAGTTCAGTCTGTCATTTTACTGGAAGCTGTAGGCAACCCTTCGGGACAAAGATAAAGTTGGAAATAATCTTCATAAATCACACCGGCAGGGAGAGTAACCAGGCAATAATGTATGCAGGTGAATATGAATAGCACCATGGAGGTACTATGCGCGCTATGAAAATACTCTAGACTCTTGAAAAAGGCTCGTGAAATGTCCACTTACCGGATGGATATCGAGACCTAGCGTTCCACGCCCACTCCTTCACCTGCATACATTATTTGCCTGGTTACTCTCCCTGCCGGTGTGATTTATGAAGATTATTTCCAACTTTATCTTTGTCCCGAAGGGTTGCCTACAGCTTCCAGTAAAATGACAGACTGAACTATGCCATATATCGTTTTTACCAACTTTACTGTGTGCACCTACAGGGAGCCTCTGGAGATTTAGCTTAGATTATTGCAGGCACGGGGCGGGGGTGTTGGTGCTCGTTGTTGTTTGAACTTTTTTGTCTGTACATCTCAGCAACCTGCCGTATTTATTATTACGTATTGAGTACTTATTCAGTTTTCATATGTATAAGTTGATTAAAGTTAATTTTGTTGTTTAGATTTGATTTGTTTCCTTTTGGGTGTGTTTCCTTACCTTCTTGTATATACACCCCAGCTGGTTTCTCGTTTCCTATGGCATGCATGCCAGAAGGGGCACTCAGCGCCCTCTCTGTGGGCACGTGCGCCGTCGCCCCACCATAATTTGCCCCACCCCTCTGCCCAGCAGCCCAATGGGAGTGCTTCCCCTTCCCCCCAGCATAGAGCATGCCACACACCTCTGCGGCGCAGACGGCAGCCTGTTGAGTTTGGACACTTGGTCTCTAAGGGGATCACTATCCCTGCCTCAAACCCACCAGTCTTGTTGGGATCCTTGGTGCTTTGTAGAATGATGTACTCTGGTTTCTCGCTGACCCTTTGGGACCCATCCTGGCGGAGCTGTTTCCTAGCCGTTTTCCGGCTGCGTAGTCCTTCCTTGATGCCGGACTTTGCTGATAAAGGGTGGATGGAGAAACGGGAATTGCTGATGTAATGGAGATACGGCACCTGCCTGATCCCGTTTTTGTCCAAATTTAATTGCTTCAAGCTGAGGAAACAAGGATGCGGGCAGTCAAGGGAGGTCAGATTTTCTGCAGAGACTTTGCTGGGTGCAAGGCAGATTCCAGTCTCCTTGGAGTTAGATTGGGAAACAGAAACAGCTTTGAGCGTCACCAAAATATTGGTCGAAATTTTTGAAGTAGTCCTCTTGTTAATCTGTGTTTCAAGCATATCAGAGAGGAAACAAAACATAACGACATAAAAGACAAAAAGAACTTTGTGGCACCTTAAAGACTAACTCTTGTATTTAAATGTGAGCTTTCGTGGATCAAGTACACTTTGCCAGATAGCTGGACCTAAATGTCAGGAAAATGTATTCTTGTCAGTTATCTTATGGCTCCAAGCTGCCTTGGCTTCTCTTCCTTATTTCTGTAGAAGCCGTTGGCACCATTGTGTGCCTCTGTACCTGATGTGTATAAATTGATGCCATGAAGTTCCACTCCAGTGTCTGACAAAGTGGACTCGATTCGCAAAAGCTCGCATTCAAATACAGGAGTTAGTCTTTAAGGTGCCATAACTTTTTTGTTGTTTTGTTTACTCCAAAATATTGGTGGCACTGGATTCCCCATGCTTTGGGGGGACTACTCCTGGAAGTTTAATATGCATGTTATATAACATGGAGGGTAGAATTGAACCCTGAAGGGCACCACAAACCAGAGGCCAAGGTGTCAAACAAGAATTCACCAGCACAATCTTCTGAAATGGCTCTTCAAAGAAGGACAAGGGTCATTGAAAAACAACATCTTCCAACACCCATCCCAGAGAGGTGACCCACTTGGGTACCATGGTCAACTGTATTGAAGCCACTTGGAGGCCTGATAAAACTAACAGCAGTACACTCCCCTTCTCCAGTTCCCAGATTCAAGTAGATGTCGATAAAATCCATCCCATTTGGACTTTAGTGAACTACAGCTGGCTTGCATTTGGCTTAGCAAACTGCACTGCAAGTCTTCCGTACCTCCGGAGGTTGGCCAGACTGACAAAGACGTCTGGATGAGACAGCTGGTTGTCATCCAAGAGCAAGACTTCCAGAGCTGGGAACTTAGGGCAACTTCCGCTGTGGATGGAAATGTCACAGTCTGTTACTCTCCCACTTCGCCCAGCAAATAGTTAGCAGGTAAGTAGGAAGGAAGGAAAAGAAAATCATTGGTCCCGTAAGTCTCTTCAAACTCAATTATTCTATGAAGAAAGAAAGACTGAACTCACTCACTCACTCAGTGGTCTCTTCCAACTCAGTTATGCTAAGATGAAAAAAGAGGTAAAGGTCACCCATGCTCAAAAGCCAGTCGTATCCGACTCTAGGGTTCAGCGCTCATTTCTGTTCATAGTTGAGGAGCCAGCGCTGTTTGCGTTTGAAGACATTCCTGTGGACATGTGGCAGGCATGCCTAGACACCGAAGTGCATGGAACGCTGTTTACCTTTCCACCTACTTGCAATTTCTTGCTTTCAAACTGCTAGGTTGGCAGGAGCTGGGACAAAGACGGGCGCTCATTCCGTCATGCAATACTCAGGTTTTGAACTGCTGACCTTCCGCCTCCTAGCAGCAATGTCCCACTCCACCCCAGCAATCTCCAACCATCTGGGTGGAATTTTATTTTTATTTCATTTCCTTAACCAAAGGGTGGGAAGGGAGAAGCCAAGGCAGCGCTGCCCAGGGCTTAACTCAAGGTGAAGCCGGGGCGGGATGGGCACCTTCCTCCCGTCTTGTCTCTGGCCTTTATACATCTTCCCACCATCCTTCCTGGGGAATCAAACCCCGACCTTCTGCTTACAAGGCAACATTTCAGCCTCTAAGCCACAACAGCTCCACAACCAATGGAACTGCTTTTGGCAGTCTTATAACAGAGAGCTCTATGTTAACCAGAGAGGATATTATTGCTTTTAAAATCCAGGGTGTAGAAGCCCTAAATGAGAACCAAACTCTGCCTCAGGAGCGACCCTTTGTTTGAAGAAAGGATGCAACATGGAACAGTAATTTTATTATTATTTTATTTTTATAATTGTAATTATATATTTATAATAATATATATATTTAAAAAATTAAGTCCTATCGGTACCTTTTGGTCATAGTCAAAAACACTAACCACCTATCCACTAAGGATTTCTCTTTAAACCTGATTTTTTAAAGCAATGATATCATCTCTGATTAACATAGAGTTTTCTGTTATAAGATTACGAAAAGCAGTCCTGTTGATAGTGGAGACACCATGGCTTAGAGGTTGCAATTTTGCCTTGTAAGTAGGAGGTTGTTGGTTTGAAAACCCAGAGAGGAGTTGAAATTAGAAGGCAAGTGGGAACATACATAATTTTTTAGGGTTAGACACCCTAATCACTCCCTATCCAGCACCCATTTAGGGTAGCCGCTGCCTCCTAGTCAGCATCTTAACCACTTGAGTCACTGCAGTCAATGAAAGAAAGAAAGACTATCCAAACTGCTCCATGGGTACTCAGTTATAGGTAAGTTCCAACGTGTTCAGATAGATAAATCTTTATTGTCATTGTCCCCTTGCGGGAACAACGAAATTTCTCGGTTGCTATATATCAACTCGAATAAGGCATACCCCTTAATTTAAAACAGCTACAGAAACACTAATTAAGATAGTACCATACAGTACAATTTAAAAAATTTAAAACTTCCAAACTTTAAAATTTCAAAATTTTAAAATTTCGAAATTCTAAAATCCTAAAAATCTAAAAATTTAAAATAAGATAAGATGACTTCAGAGTCCAGAGTTTCCATTTAAGGCCAAAATTGCTCTGGAGAAGAAACTGCTCTTGAGACGGCTCGTTTTTACCTTCATTGTTCTATATCTCCGTCCCGATGGCAGAAGCTGAAAGAAGCAGTGGCCAGGATGTGATGGGTCTCCTACTATATCTAATGCTTTTCTGTGGCACCTGAAGGTGTAAATTTGTTCTAAAGTGGAGAGTGGACAGCCAATGATACTCTCTGCTGTTTCAATAATTCTGTGCAACATTATCGTATCCCGATGAGTACTACTCCCATAGCACACACATAAGCTATAAGTGAGCACTCTCTCAATAGCGCATAGCAGGCAAGCAGCAGCTTTTGCAGAAGATGGTTTATCCTTAGAGTTCTCAAAAAATACAGTCTCTGCTGCGCCTTCTTTGCAAGCCGCCTTGCGTTGGCACCCCAGGAAAGATCCTCCTATATCTCAATGCCCAGAAATCTGAACGTTGCTACCCTCTCTACACAGGTTCCGTCAATCAAAAGTGGCTGGACATCGGTTCTCTGCCTCCTAAAATCCACCACAAGCTCCTTTGTTTTATTTATGTTGATGAGCAGATTATTGGTTCTACACCACTTTGTCAACCGCTCCACCTCATCTCTATAGGCCGTCTCGCCCTTCTTATCAGAGATGAGCCCGATCACAGTTGTGTCATCTGCAAATTTGACAATCCTATTGCTAGTGTGGACAGAGACACAGTCAAACGTATAGAGAATACTAGCAGATTTTGCCCTATGATGCCGGGCTGTTTTAAATGGTGTTTGTATTTATTTATTTTTGTTAATGTTTGTAAAGGAGAGGCTAGTCTATATTTGAAATTTTTAATATGTTTATTTATTTATTTATTTGCTGGGCTGTTATAAACTGTGATTAGTTGTGTTTGTTTTTTGCTTTTGTGGATTAAGAAAAAAAAAAGGATGATATACTTTTACCAAAAAAAAATTATTTAACCAAATAATGTTTTAGTATGTTTTTTTTAATAGTTGTACCGTAGGTAATAATTTTAAAAATGTGAAAGTACATGTTTTTTTACAATAAATGTTTTTAAACTGTGTTTAGATGTTTTGGGTTATTATTTTAGTTAAAATTCAGCACAGGATTTTTGAAAAGTTTTTATTTTATTGTCATATGTTTGTGATTTGTGTTAAATTGTGATTTTGTGTTATTTTGTTGACTTGGGGCCTTTTGTTTGGGCCTGTTGTGTCTTTGTGAATTGTTTTTACTTTTGTTGCCAGCAGGTGGTGCTGGTAAGGTGTTTTCTTGTATTTTGACTGTTTTTTCTCTCGTGGCCTCTGGGTGGAGCTTCTTCCGGTAAGTAGTCTGTTTCTTTATTCATTTCGTTTCCGGCCGTCGTGGAGTGAGGATGTCTGCTGGTGAGTTCCCTTGTTTTTTTTTTATTTTGTGTGTTTGGGGGGAGGGGGTGTTTGGATTTTGTGTTGTTGTGGTGTATTTTTTTGTTGTGGTGGTGGTGTTTGGCTGGCTGCTGTTTGTGTTTTGTAATTTTTGTGTGTGTTTACTTTGTATGTTTTTGGAGTTAATTTCTGGGTTTTTTTTTGATGTTTTTGATTGTTTTTTTAAGGGGGTCTTTCCTTCCCGCGGGCCGGGCTTGATGCCTGGCCCAGGGAAAGGAAGGGCAGCGGCGGCAGGGGGTTTCCTTACTGCGGCCTGTGTTGCTGTGATGCGCTGCGTTTTTTACTTTTATTTTTCACGCGCTGGCTTCCTCAGCGTTCTGCGCGCTCATGGCGCGCAGGATGCTGGGGCTTGTAGTTTGGCGTTTGCGTTTTTGGCTTGTGTGTCATTTTTTCCCTGCGCGTTTGATTTTGATTGGCTGCGGCGCGTTTCCGAACGTTCCTTTTGCTCGCGCCTCTCAGCCTGATTGGCTCTGGTGCGGCATGGCGCAAGGAACGTTGGGAATTGAAGTTCTTTCTTTTTGTTGGTCTTCGTGGGTCTCCTGCCCCACTGGCGCATTTCTCAAGCCCCCAGTAACCTCCGTACCCAGTTCGGGCGAGTGCACGAATGATCGGTTAGTGGGGCCTGGCTAAACATCCTTTGTCAAATCACAACGGTTAACGCATAGCTTTATAGGTATAGATAAAGGAGCGGGCTAAGCACACATCCCTGTGGTGTTCCTGTATTTGTAATAAGCATATTAGAGGTATAAGGGCCCAACCGGACCCTCTGGGAGCATTCTGACAGAAAATCCAATATCCACCCACAAAGTGATGGCGGGAACCCCAGATCTCTCAACTTAGATATCAAACGCTGCGGTAGAATGGTGTTGAATGCCAAGCTGAAATCCACAAAGAGCAATCTGGCATAACCCCTCCGCTGCTCCAAATGTGCAAAAACAGCATGAAGGGCATGCTGAACAGCATGAAGTGGTGGTTAGCTCCTAGCAGGTTTGCACAGAATTGCAACTTCATTAAAAGAGCAATCCTATTGAAATAATCATCAGAAGGACCAAGTGTAGAGCATATAAGAGCCGTGGTGGTGCAGGGGTTAAACTGATGTACTGTACCCAAAATGTTGTGAGTTCGATCCTAGTGGGGATCAAGATGGACTCCGCCTTCCATCCTTCCATGGTCAGTAAAATAAGGACCCAGCATTTTTTTTGGGGGGGGGATATAAATTGCCTTGGAACCACCCAGTTAATGCACTAAGCCCGTGATGGTGAACCTTGGCACTCCAGATGTTCTTGGACTAGAATTCCCAGAAGCCCAAGCACCTTGTGAATCCACACGAATGGGTTTACTGCGACTCATCCAGCCCGCGCTGCCCTCATCGCTCCCGGAAGTGGAAGTAAAATGCACCAGTACGGTTAAGACTCTTTCGGGTTAACCCTTCCTCCATACGGGCACGTTTTACTTCCGCTTCCGGGAACGATGAGGGCAGTGTGGGCCAGATGAATCGCAGTAAACCCATTCATGAGGATTCACCGGGTCCTTGGGCTTCTGAGAATTGAAGTCCAAGAACATCTGGAGTGCCAAGGTTCGCCATCATGACATTAAGTGCTATGGAACAGTATATAAGTATAATTGCTATTGATGCTGTATTGTGCAAGGGAAGATACGCAGATGCCATGTTCCTGGTTTTGTTTCATTTTACCTGGAACAGAACCCGTTTTGCCAACCTGATCTCTCAGCAGGCTTACCTCTCAGGGATGGCCATGTCTGATGGAAGTGAGTTCAGTCCGTTAGCGGTGAGATGGAGAACTTTAAGTTGAGGCAAAACTCCCAAGACCTGGACATCTTCAGGGGACAGGTTGTTGTACGAGAGGTCCAACACCTGGGGTAGAGGGGAAAAGGCAGACTGTTTTGTGGTAAGGAGAGAGAAAATACTCAGCCACCTACATAACAAAGGGTGACATCTTTGGAGACCCATTTTCTGCAAGCCGTGGTGTCTGGGAGGTCTCCCAAACTGCCCCCCACCCCATGCCAAAAACCGTGTTAAAAAAAAGCCAGAAATGACAAAAAGTTGACTACCACATTTGGAAAATGTAGTTCCTTTAGTCTTCCCTCCTAGGGCTGTGATGGTGAACTTTGGCACTCCAGATGTTCTTGGACTTCAATTCCCAGGAGCCCCCGTGAATCCACACAAATGGGTTTACTGCGATTCATCCGGCGCACGTCACCCTCATTGCTCCTAGAAGCAGAAGTAAAACATGCCCATACGGTTAAGACTCTTCCGTGTTAACCCTTCCTCCATACGGGTGCACTTTACTTTTGCTTCCAGGAGCGATGAGGGTGGCGTGGGCCAGATGAATCGCAGTTAACCCATTCATGTGGATTCACGAGGGCTTGGGCTTCTGGGAATTGAAGTTCAAGAACATCTGGAGTGCCCAGGTTCTCCATCATGGCCCTAGGGTTTAGTTTCCATTCCTCTGATCATCCTCACTGCCCTTTCTCTGTTGTTGTTCAGTCGCACAGTCGATTCCGACCCTTTGCGACCCTATGGTCCATTGTCCTCCAGGCACCTCTGTCTTCCACCATCTTTCTCTGTATCTGCTCTAATTTGTTTGCTTTCTTCTTACAGTGTGGTGCCCAGAATTGGACACAGTAGATGTGATCTAACTAGTGCTGAATAGAGGGGGAATTCATGATGCAATGGTGTTATTATTCTAACCTGGGTCCAATGAGAATGTGACATACAACATCTCTATCTGACCTCTGGACCTGATTTTTGAAGTCGAAAGTTGACTGGAAAAGCAGAAAGGCATCTTGGAAAGAAAAGGTGTTTAATCCTTTCTGCCCTGGTGGGGTATTCCCTATCTCCATTCCCGCACATCTGTATGGAACATGCTCTTCAACACTTTGGCATAGAAGAAAACCTCTTTAGCTGTTAACATCTCAATGGCTCATACTTCCAAGTGTGGAAAGTCTCCAACGTTGATTTTCAAATTTCGCAGGCCATTCAAGGAGAGTTCCAATTCCCGCAGCTCAGGAAATGTACGGAAAGCTCCTAGGTGGGTGTTTTGAAAAGGGAAAAGACAAAATAAATAAATAAATAAATAAATAAATAAATAAATAAATAAATAAATAAATAAATAAATAAATGTCAGAAATTATTCTGGGTTGAAAGGATTTTTGCTGGGGAAACTATGCTCAGGGGACGTCCAAATGAGACTCCTTTCATGTCCCCAAGATCTGTCGTGCAGCACTCAGGTATCGAACCCTGACTTTCCAGTCTCCAAGCTCAGCATCTTAACCACTAATGGGGCAAGTCACAAACAAGGTGGCCAGCATTTTGGATCAGTGGGCAAGAAGCTCAACAAAAAGCACATGATGGAAGCAGTATGTGCCAGTCCCTACATGGACCCTCCCTTGTGTATCCCCTTTGCAAACAATGAAAAAACCACAGGCGCCCATGAGCGCATGCAAATTAGAAAAGGAGTAGCAAACAAAACATTTAACTCACACCAGAAGTACAGAACCCCGCATAACGAAAAAGCTCCATTCCACGCAGCTCTTCACTATGCGTTTCCCCCCACTATGCAGATCAAATGGGCGATACCCCGCATAACGAAAGGAAAATGTTCGTTATACGGGGTTTTCATTAACTGGGGTATACCCCGCTTAACAAAAAACCCATATAACAGGAAAAATTCATTATGCAGGGGATGGTGATTGCCGCATAAACGCTTCGTTCTACGAAATGTTCGTTATACGAGGTGTTCGTTATGTGGGGTTCCACTGTAACTCCTCATAACCAAATAACTTTGGAAGAAGGGACACAGGCTGGACTCAATGGCCTAAAAGACCCCTTCCAGCAAACAGGATCTCATTGGAAAGTTGTCTTAGAAGCAATATGTATTTGAAAGCGTAAAGTTTTATCACCTTCCAACCACAAATCTGCCACCTCATTTGTTTTACCCATCCCGGACTGTGTAACCATTATTTATTTGTACTTTATTTGTTTCATGTCTGAGTAAAGCATAACATTGGTATCCACAGCGTGGCCCCCATTCCTTACCTAATGTCAAGAGATTTTCTGTGGCAGTGATGTAGGCAACTGAAGTAAACTGCTCAAAATCCTCTTCTTTTGCCTGTAGAAATGAGGAAGAAAACACGAATTCACCCACACACCCTCTTTGCTCATGTTTGAAGAGAGGGCTTCTTAGTCGTCCATTGACTTGGGTCAATTTAACAGAATATTCATGCAGTTATTGGAGACTCCAATTCATTCCTTCTACTTCCTTTCTAGTTGAGGATTATTTTCCCTTGCTTGGAAATGGTTATATATAATATTTTTTTTTCTCTCTCTCCCACCTCAGGTCCTTCCAGATCCTGCCATCTCCATATGCCATGATCCCTTGACTTAAACAAACCTGGTGCTTAGCAGGACATGTAGGATTAGAACTCAATTGACATCAGCTTCAGATATCATTTTATGGGCGCACCGTTGACTTCTTCTTGCTTTTAGCCACTTCTTGTCGGTATCTTGCCTTCTTGCCCTGATCTGAAAGCCTGGTTAGGCTCCTTGATGAAAATGATGGAACTAGTCAAATTTTCTACTTGAATTTAGCGACATTTTGTTGCTTTCCCCCTCATTGACAAGATGGGAAAGCTTCCCAGGTAACCAGACAAAATTAGAGCATTTCACAAGACTAACGGACTAACAGGTATGGGAGCTTGGATTGAATATTTCTGGATCAATGGGGGAAAGAGACCATAATTCGAATCCACAGCAATGCTAATTAACTTATGAACCAGCCAGATAATGCACTAAGCACTAGAGGGCGGTATATAAATATAATTGCTATTTATTTATTTTAAACTAGCAGAGGTTGCCCGGCGTTGCCGGGCTGTTTTAAATGGTGTTGGAAGGTTGGTTTTTTTTATAATGTTTGTAAAGTAGAGGTTAGTCCAGCCATGGGCAAACTATGGCCCGCAGGCCGGAGCCACCCCATTTGGCTGTTCTATCCGGCCTGTGGTGTTGTAAGGTTTTTTTGATAATTATTGTAAAGTAGAGGTTAGTCCAGCCGTAGGCAAACTACGGCCCACGGGCCGGATCTGGCCCGTTTGGCTGTTCTATTCGGCCCGCAGATCTGAAAGAACGGAGGGTTCTCTTTATATTAGTTCACAGAAACACTCCATCCAGCTTTTGTTCCGGCCCTCCGGTCCAGTTTAAGAACCCATTGTGGCCCTCGAGTCAAAAAGTTTGCCCACCCCTGGGTTAGTCTATAATTGAATTTTTAAAAATGTTTATTTATCCAAAAAAAATTGGCGTTGTTGGGCTGTTTTAAAGGATGATATAATTTTTTAGAATTATTTTATGTAAGCAAATAATGTTTTTCTATGTGTGTTTTTTTTAATAATGTGTGAGTATATATTTTTTTTAATTCAATTTTTAAAACTGTGTTTAGATGTTTATTTATTTTTTGAGTGAAAACTGTAAACAGGATTTTAGAAATGTTTTAGAAAAGTAATTCTTTCAACTCTTTTTGACTGTGTTTTCTCCTGTGTCCTCTGGGTGGTGCTGTTGCACTTTTCTTTTACTTTCTTTCTCCACTGTCCTCTGGGTGTCTCTTGTTCCGGTAAGTTGTCTTTCCTCATTTCATTTCCGGATCTCGTTCAGTAAGGTCGTTTGGGTGAGTTCTCCATTTTAATTTCTTTTCTGGGTTTGTATTGTTATTATTATTATTATTATTGACATGTGTCCCAGGTAAAGTGATGGAAACCATCCTAAAAGATAGAATTAATAGGCACATAGAAGAGAAGGTCCTGCTAAAGGAGAGCCAACATGGCTTTTGCAAGGGCAAATCATGCCTCACTAATCTTTTGGAATTTTTTGAGAGTGTCAACAAGCATGTGGATAAGGGGGATCCAGTTGACATTGTTTATCTGGACTTTCAGAAGGCTTTTGACAAGGTCCCACACCAAAGGCGCTTGAATAAACTTGCCAGTCATGGAATAAAGGGACAGGGCTTGTCCTGGATCAGCAACTGGCTAAGGGACAGGAAACAGAGGGTAGCACTAAATGGACACTTCTCCAAGTGGAGGGAAGTAAAGAGTGGGGTCCCCCAAGGTTCAGTACTGGGACCCCTGCTTTTCAACCTCTTCATAAATGATCTAGAGGTAGGAGTAAATAGCAAGGTAGCCAAATTTGCTGACGACACTAAATTATACAGGTTAGTGAAAACTGTGAGAGATTGTGAGGAGCTCCAGAGGGATCTCTTGACACTGGGGGAGTGGGCAAAACAGTGGCAAATGAGTTTCAACATTAGTAAGTGCAGAGTGATGCATGTTGGGGCAAAGAACCCCAATTACATTTATAAACTGATGGGGTCTGAACTCTCTGCGACAAACCAGGAAAGGGACCTTGGTGTCCTGGTGGACAGCTCAATGAAGGTGTCAACCCAGTGTGCCTCAGCAGTGAAAAAAGCAAACTCAATGCTAGGGATCATTAGGAAGGGTATAGAAAATAACTCAGCAAGTGTCATTTTGCCTCTTTATAAATCTATGGTGAGGCCCCATCTGGAATACTGTGTACAGTTCTGGTCGCCATACCTCCAGAAGGATATTATGGAGTTGGAGAAAGTGCAGAGAAGGGCAACCAGAATGATTAGGGGACTGGAACACCTTCCTTACCATCTGAGGCTGCAACGGTTGGGCCTCTTCACTCTTGAGCGACGGCGTCTAAGAGGTGACCTGATTGAAGTTTATAAAATCATGCACGGTGTGGACAAAGTAGATAAGGAAAAACTCTTTTCCCTATCGCACAACACTAGAACTAGGGGACACTTGATGAAACTTTTGGGTACTAGTTCTCAAACAAATAAGAGAAAGTACTTTTTCACCTAGAGGATCACTGGTCTATGGAACTCCCTGCCAGAAGAAGTGGTGACAGCTGTCAGTCTTGACAGCTTTAAGAAAGGATTAGACAAGTTCATGGAGGACAAGGGGATCAATGGCTATAATTATGCTTAAGGACAACCTCCGGGTTAGAGAGATAGGCAGGATATCTCTCAACGCCATTTCCAGGGAATCCTAAGCAGGTGAAGGCATCTGCTTGGGAATACCCTGAAGGAAATGGTGAGCCACTGTGTGAGACAGAATGCTGGACTGGATGGGCTGTGGCCTGTTCCAGCAAGGCTGTTCTTATGTTCTTATTATTATGTGCTGTTTTTTTTGGGGGGGGGTTCTCTGTGTTTGGTGTTTGTGTTATTTTTGGGTTTGTTTTTGGTTGTTTTTGGATGTTTTTGGTTGGGATTTTTGTGTAATTTTTACCTTATTTTCTTTGGGGGGTTTGTATTGTTATTTTTGGGGGGGTTCTGTGTGTTTGGTGTTTTATTATTTTTGGGTTCGTTTTTGGTTGTTTTTGGATTTTTGGTTGGGATTTTTGTGTAATTTTTTACTTTATGGTTTATTTTTGGGGTAAGTGAATGCACCGTGCGGAGCGCCATCCGGTGCCTTTGCTTACCTGGGAATTTTTTCTTTTTCAAGGGGGGGAAGGCAATGATGCCTTCTCCCTCCCTTGAAAGCGAAACACTTCCTAGTAAAGTAAAGGAACCGGGCGGAGTGCCGTCCGGTGCCTTTCCTTTGCGGGGGAATTGTTTTGCTTTCAAGGGGGGAAGGCAATAATGGCTTCACCCCATTAAAAGCATTGTGTGTGTGTGTGTGGGGTCCCTTCCCGCGGCCTCAGGTGGCGTGTGGGGGGAGTCTTCCTTTCCCACAGCCTGGGCTCAATGTCCGGGGCGTGGGAAGGCAAGCTCCGTTTTTCAGGCAGTGTTGGGGGGGGTGTCTTCTCTTCCCGCAGGCTAGGCAGCCATGCCGTGTTGCGGTAACCCAAGCGCCGGCTGTATTTTTATTTTTCGCGTGGTGGATTTCTCATAGTTCTGTGCGCTCATGGCGCACAAAACTCTGGGGCTTGTATTTTTTGGTTATTTTTCCCTTTGCGTTGCGTTTTTTTTCTGTGGATCGTTTTTGATTGGCCGCAGCGCTTTTTCCAACATTCTTTGTGGTGACACCTCTCAGCCTGATTGGCTGTTGCGCGGCGCAGCGCAAAGAACGTTGGGAAATGAAGTTGTTTCCCTTTTTTCGCATTTGTGGGGCTGTTGCCCCCCTGGCGCAATTCTCAATCCTGCGTTTACCTGTGTACCGAGTTCGGACATGAGCACGAATGGAGGGTGCGGGCTAGTGGGGCCTGGCTAAGGAGCCTATGCGAAGTTTCAACGGTTAACCCTCGATTTTATAGGTTAAGATAAATAAATGGGGCTGCAGGGGCTCAGTGGTTAAGGAATTCACCTTGTTAGCTGGAAGGCTGACAAGTTGGCAATTCAAGACCCGGGTACTGCATGGCAGATTGAGTGCCCATCTCTGTCCCAACTCCTGCCAACCTAGCCGTTCGAAAGCAAGAAATTGCAAATAGATAAATAGGGACCACTTTGGTGGGAAAAGATCTTGGGGACATGAAAGGAGCCTCATTCGGGCGTCCTCTGAGCAGAGTTTCTCCAGCAAAAATCCTTTCAACCCAGAATAATTTCTGTCTCTAAGAATAATAATAATAATAATAATAATAATAATAATAATAATAATAATAATAATAATAATAATAATAATAATAATAATAATAATAATAATAATAATAATAATAATAATAATAAATAATAAATAATAAATAATAAATAATAAATAATAAATAATAATAATAATACAAATCAACCATTTGGTTCACAGTCGAGAACTAGAGTAAATTTAACAGTTCAAGCCCTAACCAAGGACCTAAGAGCTGTTAAGATAATGTCTGAATATACATGCAGTCCCCAGTAGAGTTGTTTTTTTGGAGAGTTAGGATGTTCAAATCAGATAAGTCCAAAATTTCCAAATATCTGGGGAGTCCTTTAGGTACTGCTCCAAGGGCTCCGATCACTATGGGAACAACAAGAGATTTCTTCTGCCATAGACACTCAACTTCCATTTGCTAATCACGATATTTTGCGATTTTCTCCAGTTGTTTGTCTTCAATTTGTGCATCTCCTGGTATAGTGATGTCAATAAACCAGACCTCCTTCTTTTCCACAACTGTTATATCAGGTGTGTTGTGAGGCAGATATCTGTCTCTTTGAATTTTAAAGTCCCACAGGATCTTGACTCTCTCATTCCCTAAAACTTTCTCTACTTGATGTTCCCAATGATTTTTACTACATTCAAATCCAAACTTCTGTCAAAGTTTCCAATGGATAATTTTTGCAACCCTGTTATGATGGTGCAAATAATCAGTCTGTGAAATTTTGCTGCATCCACTGATCAGATGGTCTACTATTTCATCCTTTTCATTACAAAGCCGGCATTTGCTATTGTTGGATATGTGCTGTATTTTTGTCTTCATAAAATTTGTTGGCAAAACAATAAAGTAAAAGTCGCCCTTGCTCGAAAGCCAGTCGAATCCGACTCTAGGGTTCAGTGTTCATCTCTGTTTACAGCCAAAGAGCCAGTGCTGTCTGTGTCTGCAGACATTTCTGTGGACATGTGGCAGGCATGCCTAGTCCCCGGAGTACATGGAACGCTATTTAACTTCCCACCAAAGTGGTCCCTATTTATCTACTTGCAATTTCTTGCTTTCGAACTGCTAGGTTGGCAGGAGCTGGGGCAGAGACGGGAGCTGACTCTGTCGCGCAGCACTCAGGTCTCGAACTGCTGACCTGCCGACCTTCCTATCGTCAAATTCAGCGTCTTAACCACTAAACCACCACAGTCCATAAGGTGGCTCATAAACATATGTGCTAGATTTTTTATTATTCTAACAATAATAAAAACAAGAGAGCACCAGGATTCAAACACTACAATAGCACCAAAGGATTAAACAGAGAAGAGACAGTACTCTATCTTCAGCTCTTTGAAGTCAACTCAAAGGAAACATCCCTG
This sequence comes from Bradypodion pumilum, assembly GCA_035047305.1. Classification (NCBI taxonomy): domain Eukaryota; kingdom Metazoa; phylum Chordata; class Lepidosauria; order Squamata; family Chamaeleonidae; genus Bradypodion; species Bradypodion pumilum. Next base: position 3,496,017 of record JAWDJD010000003.1, read on the forward strand.
ATCCTCAGAGGACTTTACAGTGGACTGTCTCAGGCATCTCAGTGGCATTGTCACTCAGCAGCTCCACACGTTTAGCCAAATCATTACTCACCGAGACAAAATTTTGATTGCTGATGTTCACCGAGCACAGGTCCGATGGGATTTTCACATGGTGGATCTTAATGTGGAAACAACATGCCAGAGAACAAGGGGATTGGAACAGACGGCCAGTTAGGCAAAAAAGAAAACCTCTCCACCTAGAAATAGGAATTACATTTCTATACCGCCCCATGGTGCTTAATTGCAGTCTTTGGGCGGTTCACAAGGTAATTAACATTTTGCCTCCAACACGCTGGGTCCTCATTTTACTGACCTTGGAAGGACAGAAGGCTGAGTCAACCTTGATCCCCATCAGGACCGAACTCACAATGTTTTGACTGCCATACAGCAGTTTAATCCCTGTGCTAGCAGGGTTCCTATAAGAAAAGCTGAATCTGGGACCTCCTACAAAGCTACCCATCGGTCATCCGGTCTTCCCCATTACCAAAAAGGGCAGTCAAAATGATGGTGGTGAACCTTCCATCTGTCAATATGCTAGGGCAGGGGTGTTCAATCTTTTTGGGCCACGGGCCGGTTGCTCCTAGAAGTGGAAGTAAAATGCGCCCGTACGAGGGCTTTGCAGGCCGGATGAATTGGCGTCAGGGTGGGCCGTAGTTTGGGCACCCCTGTGCTAGGGAAAATAAGTCCCCGACTATGGGGCACTATATACATATGGTGCAAGCTATTTGGCACCAGGATTCACTCTTGCTATTCTTAATTAATTAATTGGAAACTCTAATTTAGGTAACAATAAGGAAAGATGCTTTTATATAGGGAGGACAAAGGAGCTGGTCCTCAGTGAAAGTGACTAGAAAAGGGCTCAATCCAGAATCACAGCCCTATCCAGACCAAGAGGTTTCTTAAATGCAACCATTTAATTATGGCCAGCAAAGGGATACCTGGCTGGAGAAGACAGCTTTGGAGAGCAACTGGAGAATACCTGGGCCAGAGGGACCAAAGGTCCCTGACCAGAGCATGGAAACCGTACCTTTGGAAGATTTACAACCTTCCAGGTTAGATCTTTTTCAGTGTGACTCTCTCAGGTTCATGCCTCTGGCTGGGGGATTCTGGGATTTGTAGTTCAAAAGTGCAACGTATCCAAATTCTGTCTCCGACACAGGAAAAGGCAGCTTCCTACTTTTCCAAAGTTTTCAATGAAAACCCAGACTTGTGCAAGGATCTCCCTTGCAAAACACCAAATGCCAGAGGAACGCACGGTACGAGTGTCTCCCTTTCAAATTCCCACTCACCAACTGTGCTCTGTCCAGGGTTTTCTCATCCAGGTGCGACGTACTCGGGACCTCTTGACCTTTCCACTTGACCTGGGGGTGCTTGGTGCCAAAGAGCAGCTCCATCTTGGTTTGCTCGGCCGTCCATCGCGCCGCTTGCCAGTGACCAGCACCTGAAGTTATATGGGTGCAAAAATAACCAGTTAGCAACAAGCCAGGAAAAGGTTCACCAGGGACAGGGCTTGTCCACACAGTGGCGTTTCCTCTGGGTCATTTTGGGGATGCCCTGGGTCTGTGATGGCAAACCTTGGCACTCTAGAGGTTGTTAGACTTCAATTCCCAGAAGCCCAAATCAGCACTCCTACTGATCAGGGCTTGTGGGAGTTGAAGTTCAGGAACAGCTGGAGTGCCAAGGTTCGCCATCACTGTCCTGGGTCATTCCTGTATTTTTCTGTTGCAGATTTGAACAGATTACCCCAGCATTGGCATCTATCAATACCAGAAAGCTGATTTTATTCAATTTATTTTAACTCTGAATGGATGTTTTAAATAAGATATCTTAACTATGTTTTAAAGCATTTAATGTTTTAAAAAATTATCTCCTTTTTTATGGTGCTAGTCATAGTTGGCAACAAAGTGGTTGACTCAGCAGTACAAAAGATCCACTGAAGCATGCTGGGCTAGTACTCTGCAATGTATTCCTTGTAGCAAAAATATGTAAACTATAGTAAAGGTAAAAAAAGTTTCTCTTGCTCAAAAGCCAGTCATACCCGACTCTAGGATTCAGTGTTCATGTCTGTTTAAAAGTCCACCCAGCGCTGTCTGCTTCTGCAGACGTTTCCATGGTCATGTGGCAGGCATGACTAGACATCGGAGCGCATGGAGCACTGTTACCTTCCCACTGAAGTGGTCCCTATTTATCTACTTGTAATTTCTTGCTTACAAACTGCTAGGTGGCAGGAGCTGTTTAGTGTAAGGGACCAAAGACAATACAACAGCCGAAGGGTTGGCTTAACACAGGTTTATTGCATGATGATCCGGAGGAACATGTGGTAATGGCGGATGGGTAGCTCAATATATACAGCTGGCTATACATTTGAATGTGGCTCGTTGACAGACTATTGGTTGCTGCCTGCGTGACGTCGTAGGAGGTCACGCCCTTCTTGACCAGGTGAGGAGGTCGCGGGGAATCTTCCCGCGCTGCTGAACCAGGTGGCTGATGATCCATTAGAGCTGGACGCTCGCTACTGCCCTCTGGTGGTCACTAGCTCGCGTCCCCTTATTAGGCTTACATTGATACAGGTGATGGTTATAATTTGCACACAGAAAGGTTACATTGATAACACATGGTAAAGGTACATTGTTAAAGGCACTGCTTTACAGAACACAACATCCCTCCCCCCTAGGATGAGACGAAGTCTCTCAGCCAAGATGGCTTGTTGCATGTGCGTTTGGGCCGTGAAGAGGGCTGCCCCCCCCGGGGGCGTTATTGCTTCTTTGTTCCCTGGTCCCTTGTCCTGAAATGGGAGAGGGAGACTTGTTAGTGGCTTGCCGCTGTCTGGCGGTCTTAGGGGAAGGGAAAAACTCCATTGTGGGCAGACCGGGGGCCGTCGGGACTAACGGAAAACCCCTCTTCTCGCTTGGACGGGTGGGGGACCACTCCGAAAAACCCCCCCGGTTCTGAAAATCAAAATCTAAGTTGGTAGGGGTACCCGCATTTGTGGGGACTTTCCGCGAGATATGTATGGGGTCGGGTTCCTCCTCCTCGGAAAGATCCCCCAGGGTATCTACGAGGATATCCTCCTCCCCCCTTGGTGGGGGCCCACGGTCCCCTTCTCCTCCCCCTTGGGCTAAACGGGTGGGGGAGAACCCTAACGCTGACTTATTTCCTGCGTGAACCGTGTCCTGCTCATCGGAGACTCTGCGTCGGAGCTGGTCTGCGTGCCGCCTCCATAGGAGCCCTGTGCTGGTTTCCACACGGTACGATACGGGGCCGGTTTGTTCCACGACTACGCCCGGCACCCAGGCTGGGCCTGTGCTGGCGTAATTCCTGCAATGCACGGGGGCACCTATGCTGAAACTCTTTGTAACTTCCAGCCCGATGTTCCTTCCTTTGTCCTCTACCCTCATGGGGTCTAGCCTAGTCAGGATGGTGGTCAGCTTCCTGCGCATTAAGAGCTCTGCGGGGGAGTATCCTGATGCCAACGGGGTCACCCTGTACCCTAGCAGAAACTGACACACTTGTAGGTTCAAATCCCCTGGGCCCATGCGCCGCAACGCGTTCTTCGTGGTGCGGACGAGGCGCTCTACTTGGCCGTTGGTGGCCGGGTGAAACGGGGCGGAGGTAATGTGCCGAACGCCGTTAATCTCCATGAATGCCTTAAACTCGGAGGACGTAAAACAACTGGCGTTGTCGCTAATTAACGTGTCGGGTATGCCGAACGTGGAAAAGAGCCTCCGCAAATGCCTAATGGTCTGGGCCGAGGAGGTGCTCGTGACTGGGATAACCTCCAACCATTTGGAGAAAGCGTCCACTACAAGAAGGAACAGGGTGCCTCTGAACGGGCCCGCGAAATCAACGTGCACCCGGGACCACGGCCCCTTAGCCGCATCCCATTCCCTGTGGGGAAGGCGGGCCTCCTCCGGTCTGGAGCATTGGCAACTTTCGCAAGTGCCGACCATGTGCTCGATGTCGGCGTCTAGCTGGGGCCACCAGAAGTAACTCCGGGCCAGCGCCTTGGATCGCACGATGCCGGGGTGGCTGACGTAAAGCAGTTTGAGCACCCGCGGCCGAAGGGAAGTGGGAATCACCACCCGCTGCCCCCACAAGAGACACCCCCTCTCTAGGGACAGTTCTAGCTTTTTTCTGAAAAATGGAGCGAACTCCTCCGCTGGGGAGGATGCGGGCCACCCTTTCTGCAGCCAGGAGCTTACTGTCGCTAACGTTTTGTCTTTCTCTGTCGCTCTGGCAATGTCGGCGGGCACTACGGGGGGCGAATCCAGCACCTCTATCATGAGAACCTGATGGTCCCGCTCCCCCATGCTCACCTGGCTGGGCGTTAGGGGAAGGGGAGACCTAGATAGGGCGTCCGCGTGGCTGATCTCTTTCCCGGGCCGGTAGACCAACGCGTGCTGATACGCGTTGAGAAAAATGGCCCACCTGAGCATCCTTGGGGACAGGATTTGAGGGGTGGGCTTATCCGCGGTAAAAATGCCTAGCAGGGGTTTGTGGTCCGTCACAATGGTGAAGGGGCGGCCATACAGAAAATCGTGAAATTTTTTCGTCCCCGAGACTATCGCTAAGGCCTCCCTGTCCGTCTGTGCGTAGTTTCTCTCTGTTTGGGACAGGGACCTGGAGTAAAATGCTATCGGGGCCTCCCTTCCGTTCTCCAGCACGTGGCACAGCACCGCCCCCACCCCCACTGGAGATGCATCACAGATCAGCACTACTGGGCGTTTGGGGTCGAAGTGGGTCAGTATGGCGTCGGACGCCAGGAGGCTTTTCAGCTCACTAAATGCCCTCTCTTGGTCATCGCCCCACTTCCATGCCTGCTCTTTCTTTAGCAGCTTGTGTAGCGGTTCAGCCACCGCTGCCTTCCGGGGAAGGAAGGAGTGGTAAAAGTTGAGCAGCCCTAGAAACGACTGCAACTCGGGCTTGGAGGTGGGGCGGGGGGCTTTCTTGATGGCTGCCACCTTAGACTTGGATGGTTTTATCCCCTCAGGAGTCACACAAAACCCTAGGAATTCAACCTCGGTTGCGAAGAAGACGCATTTGTCCTTGCGCAACCTCAGCCCCGCCTTTTCGAATATCGTCAGGACCTTCCCCAACCTCTTGGCCAATTCCGCCCGACTCCCCCCTGTTATTAACACGTCATCAAAATAAGGCAACACCCCCTCCAGACCCTTCAGGAGGCGTTCCACGAGTGACTGGAAAATTCCTGGCGCCGAGTTCACGCCGAACTGGAGGCGCGTCACCTGGAACGCCCCCTTATGGGTGACTATGGTCTGCGCAGCAGCTGCGGCAGGAGACACCGTGAGCTGCTGGTAGGCCTGTGCTAAGTCGAGCTTAGCGAAACATTTCCCCCCGTGTAACCTGGCCAGCAGATGGCTGACTACCGGCACCGGATACGCATTCGGGCGGATCGCCTTGTTGATGGTGCACTTGTAGTCGGCGCATATGCGGACCTCCCCATTGGACTTAAGAGCAGTTACAATTGGAGTTTCCCACTCCGCAGAATCTACAGGCACAAGAATCCCCTGACCCACCAATTTGTCCAGTTCCGCCTCTATCTTGTCCTTGAGTGCGAACGGCACCCGGCGTGGTTTTAGGCGAACAGGGCGGACCTCCGGGTCCAGGTCGAAAGTCACTGGGGGCCCCTTGAATTTCCCCAGTCCCATTTTGAAGACTTCGGGGTGCGCCTCGCACACCTCCTGAATTGGGTCAGTCCCAACAGCGTGCATCCCCACGGCATGCACCCCCCCAATGAACAAACCCAGGGGCTGGAACCATTGAGTCCCGAGGAGGCTGCAATTTCCTCCCTTGAGCACGACCAGGGGAAGGGACGCGGCGTGCTCCTTGAATTTGACCTGAAATTCTCCAACCCCCAACACTGGAATACTGTTCCCTTGCACGTCCCGTAGTGTGGCCCTCAACACTTTGAGCTTGGGCCGCTTTTGGGGGGCAATTCCGAAAAACTCCCTCTGGGAAATGATTGAATATGAGGACCCCGAGTCAATTTCCATCCTAATGGGCACCCCTTGGACTAGTACCTCAACAAAGTAGCGGGGGTGTCCCGTAGACACGCTGAACACTGGGGTGTCGTCCTCGCTGCCGTCGGCGATGCGGCCCACGCCGTCCTGCTTCTGCGTGGCCTGGGCGCCGTCTTTGGGTCTCGCTGGGCGGTCTCGTCCCGCGGAACGGTCTGGGGAGCTCCTCCGGGACTCGCGCTTCTTCCTGCACACCTTGGCGATGTGCCCGCGGCGGCCGCAGTTGTGGCACTCGGCCTTCCGGAAGGGGCATTTCGCGCGGTCGTGGGCCGCGCCACAGCCGTCGCATCGTCGGCTCTCCTTCCGGACCCTCTGTACGTCCTCGTCGTCGCTGCTCTCCGTAGACGACCTCGAAGTTCGCCGGGCCGCCTGTACCGGAGCCTCTGCTTTGCTCGACTTTGGCCGCCAGTCCTGGAGTTCTTGGACCCCGGCCTTCGTAGCTTCTGCGGCCTGGGCCGCTCTGACGACCTCCTGCAGCGTGGGAGGCGGCTCTTGGTTCATTAATGTGCGCTGGGTTTCGGCGTCGTTCAGGCCGCACAGCACACAGTCTCGGAGGGTGATTTCGACGTTTTCCCATTTGCACGGGCCGGCCGCCAGCCGCAGGGCCGCCACGAACGCGGCGACCGTCTCCCCGGGCGCTTGGACTCGCCTCCAAAACGCACTCCGAGCGGGAAACATCGCCGTGGCGGGCCGGACGTGCTCACGCAGCAACTGCATGAGTTCCTTGGCTTTGAATTCGCTCACCCTCCTCGGTGCAATCAGGTCCACCAAGGTCCTTTTTGTTTCTTGTCCGAGCATTCTGGTGAAGATGGCCCTTTTCTTCGCCTCTTCCGTGACTTCGGACTCGATCAGTGCGGCCTGGAAGTCCATCTCGAAGATCTCCCAGTCGCCCGGTTTCCTGATTTCGAAACCGGCGCATGTCTTGGTCCCGTGGGCTGCCATCCCACCTTCGTCGCCAATTTAGTGTAAGGGACCAAAGACAATACAACAGCCGAAGGGTTGGCTTAACACAGGTTTATTGCATGATGATCCGGAGGAACATGTGGTAATGGCGGATGGGTAGCTCAATATATACAGCTGGCTATACATTTGAATGTGGCTCGTTGACAGACTATTGGTTGCTGCCTGCGTGACGTCGTAGGAGGTCACGCCCTTCTTGACCAGGTGAGGAAGTCGCGGGGAATCTTCCCGCGCTGCTGAACCAGGTGGCTGATGATCCATTAGAGCTGGACGCTCGCTACTGCCCTCTGGTGGTCACTAGCTCGCGTCCCCTTATTAGGCTTACATTGATACAGGTGATGGTTATAATGTTGCACACAGAAAGGTTACATTGATAACACATGGTAAAGGTACATTGTTAAAGGCACTGCTTTACAGAACACAAGAAGCTGGAACAAAGATGGGAGCTCATTCCGTCCTGCAGTACCCGGGAATCGAACTGCTGACTTTCCGCCTATTGCTATTTTACTGATACCTGTATTACTATTTTACTGATGAAGATGTCTGGCCGAACATCTCACTATGGTAATGGCATTGAGAGATATCCTATCTCTCCAACCCGGAGGTTGTCCTTTGGTATCCATAATTATAGTCATTGATACTATTGTCCTCCATGAACTGGTCTAATCCTTTCTTGAAGCTATCAAGACTGACAGCTGTCACCACTTCTTCTGGCAGGGAGTTCCATAGACCAGTGATCCTCTGGGTGAAAAAGTACTTTCTCTTATTTGTTTGAGAACTAGTACCCCCCTCAGTGGAGCAAATGCCACAGGAAACCATCATATTGGGCTCACTGGCAAAATGAGCAGAAGAGGAACTCTGATTCCCAACAGTCATGGAAATGGAAGAGGCCGTGCCAGATGGACTGGCTGTGAAGGCGCACCTTGATAATATCCTCAATGTGGGGCTGTGAGTGACACAAAAGACCTGGGCTTGGATCCCTACTTGGACATGAAAATTGAGTAGAGGGGCGGTGGCGGCAATGGTAAAATGATTCATTAAATACCAGACATAGGTGTCTCGAATTCCCTATTAAGGCTGCAGCAGTCCATTGCAGTCCCAGTGTTAAATCCTTCATGTCTCATTTCACGTGTGCCGCAGGAGATGGCTCCATGATCACAGTGTGTGGGTCACTTCATGGCAAGCTGGGATTCACCCAGTGGTGGGCTTCAAAATTTTTACTACCTACTCTGTGGGCGTGGCATGATGGGCATGGCCAGGTGAGTGGGTGGGCATGGCCATGTGACTTGCTGGGTGTGGCAACCTTCTAGCCATCAAGCTCAGCATCTTAACCACTAAGCTACCACACACCCCAATGCCATACATAAACTATACAGATAGGCAAATGACATTTAAGACAATTGGTCCATGCATGCATAGCTTTAAGCAGAAAGCTGCCTGAAGATCCAGAAATGTTTCTCTAAGTATGAACCCTTTGGATTTTGCAGGGAAGCAGCAGATTACAAGCAGACTGACACCATGGTACATTACCTTCTTGGTATCTTGGCCGTAAAAGGCTTCTGGCTGGAAAGCAGTTGGTTGGAAAACTGTGTCCGTCGTCCAGTTTATACATGCCCCTGGTAGCCATGTTTTCACGCCAACCCTTAAGAACAAATAGGTTAGTTGAACTGTTGCCTCTAACTGGAAAAATGCTGCAGCCAAATACACAGGCTTTTAAGCGCCAACACAGTACTGGGAGCAAGAGATGGGAATTTAATAAGCAAATTTTCAATACAGTAAAACCCTGGGTTATGACGGAGGCCCGTTCCAACAGCCTCTGTTGTAACCCAATTTTTTTTAAACCCAAAACATCCATAGGGATGCATTGAAAAATTAAACAAATGGTCCTGAAATTATCGTTGTAAACTGAAACAAATACATTAAAAATTTGTAAACCGGGACGGCATTTCCATAGGATTGGCTGTTGTAAACCGGAGCAAACTTAAACCGAGGCGGTTGTAACCTGGGGTTTTACAGTATATGAAATTAAAATTTGTTTTCTAGCTCTATTTGTAAAATGAATCAACCACAACTTTCAGGCTATTTTGCTTCTCCTTTGCTTCAGTAATTGCAAAGGGAAAAAATGAGCAAACATGTAAGATGATCTTAATAAAAGAAATGTTTCCCTATGTTGTTTCAAAAACTGGCATGCAAAATTTATCTGTGTTAAAATAATGGCTTCTATTGTAATTAAGAAGCTTAAACTAAAATATTGCTTAGCTGTTCCCTCTCCTAAAATATACCTCTTTATAAGGAAAAAAATACCGTATATATTTAAGCAATAATGAGAGTTATAATAATGGATTTGAAACCTTGGCTTCATCATCACACACTTAAGTAAAATGTTTATACAATACATTATTATATTGGGTTTATTGAACAGGGTGGCTCATAGTCTTAAGATTATGATGGTGAACTTTGGCACTCCAGCTGTTCATGGGCTTCAGTTCCCAGAAGACCAAGTCTCTGTGAATCCACACAAATGGGTTTACTGCGTGCACTTGGGCTTCTGGGAAATGAAGTCCAAGAACAGCTGGAGTGCCAAGGTTCCACCACCACTCTCTCTCTCTATATATATAAATAAAATAAAATAAAATACAAAGTCCCTTATGACACTGGCTTGCACACTGGTAACTTCAAGAATGGATTGCACTCTATGTGGGGCTGGCTACCCTTGAAGATGACCCAAAGGTCCTGAATTCAACCACTTGGCTGGTGTTGTGTGTGTGTGTGTCTGTAAATGGGATTGGATTGCTCATTAGCTGATATGGCCGCGGTTACGTGTAGGCTTTCAGGTCCAATTCAAGCTGTTGTTTTTAACTTATAAAGTCTTGAATAGTTTTTATTGTTCAGTCGCACAGTTGATTGTGACCCTTTGGGACTGCATGGACCATTGCCCACCAGGCACCTCTGTCCAAAGTACTTTAGCTTCATCTTTACTATTAGTTGATTTCACTTTAATTTAGTTGGTTGTATTTGATTTCATTTGTTTTTATTGATGCTGCGTCTATTTATTGATATTCCACCACTGTGTTTTACTGGATTTCTAAATATAGTTGTTGCTTTTTAATCAAGATATGTCTACAACTGTTGAAGGTTATTTATAGAAAGGGAGAAATGAATGAATGACCACCCAAGGCCAACCAACAAGCTTGTGTCTGTATTATTAGAAACCAGTTCATCACCGCTATCTCAGACTGACTCTTCTTTGCCACCAGTCAACCCCAAATGGAAGGACATTGTGCGGGGATGTCACTGGTCCGAGCTCTGGTTGAAAGAACTGTAGAGGCACCTTGGAGACAGTGCCCTAAGCCGCACCATGTGCCACATCACAAAGACCCTTTTCCCAGCATGCCCTGTGTTTTGTGAAGTGGCAGAAGGCAAAAGCATCATGGGAGAACAGCAGTGAGACAAAACAGCAATGCGGGTGACACACGGCAATGTGAGGGTCAACATCAAGTTAGAACGATGCCGTGAAATCCCCATACAATGCCAGCAAAGAAGGATTTTGTCATCACCCTCACATGACAGCAACAGCATCCAAGTAAGCCAGAGCAATGAAGGATGATGTGATGATGCATTGTGAGTACCTCATGCAGCCAGAGACATTCATGTTGTAGCACAATGAGTTGGGCCTTAGAAGGCACAAGATTTTACGTGGTATCGGAGTCATATTTCCTTCAATAGAGAGTTTAGGTGGAATATTCCTTCCCACGTGTTCTTCCATGTGGTTTAAGACAGGGGTGGTCAGAGGCAGGGGTTCTAGGACCACATGTGTACCTCCATGTCTCTTCTTCTTCTGCCATATCCGAATCTGAATATTGGTGATCTTCATGACCATCAGCCATTAAGATTGTCCTGATAATATAATGCAGTGGCCTTTCATCTGCCTTTCGCATCGCAGCATCACCCCCGTACCATTGATCCAGTCCTGTGAATCACTTTCTGGTCCTGAGCCCTTTTGGCACGCAAAGTCCTCCTCGGCCCCAGGCCAGGATGGATGAAGCTGCTGCCCTCCATCAAGATGGATTCAAGTGGGACCGTTTGATCCACTTGGGGACCATCAACCCTGTGGACTTTGCCACCCAAAGCCGTTATCCCTCAGAGTGGTCAGGTTAGTTAACCGCCGACTGACAATGAGCATTGAGTTACTGGATTTTTACATCACTTGCAGAAAAACAAAGGTTTTACAAACTGTAGTTTTGCTCTTTTGGGTGCTCCAGGAACAGTGGTTTTGCAAAATGTCCACAGCTTTTAAACTACTTGTGCACGATAGGATATAACCAGATCATAGAAATAATCATTAAATGCTATTAAATCGATTCTGATTTATGACTACCTTTTACACGGTTTCCTAGGTACAAAATATTAAGATGTAGTTTAGCCTTCCCTTCTTCTAGGAGTTGTTTGGTCCAGGACTGAGCACCTTACTCAAGGTTACACATGCTGGTTTGTCTCCTACAAAGTACAGTGGGGAATTGAACTTGTGACTTCTGGGTCCATAGCTAGATACGTAACTCACTAATTGTTTTACATTGCATTGAATCTGCTATTCTTCCAAAGAAATCAAAGCAGTGCACCCTCTCTCCTCCTCACAACAGACTTGTTCAGCCTGAGTGTGAATTCCCAAGATCACCACGTTTCTTGGCTGAATGATTTGAAGACTGGTATCCTGAGTTCTAGCCTAACATCCTAATTACTACACCATGCTGGAAATCAGCTATAGCTCTCGTGCATGTAGCCTAATCAGTCTCACAGATTATTCAAAGCAAAATAATAGAAATCCATTTATTTGTATACTCTCTCTTTGATCAACAACACATTTTTTTAATACATGTGTAATTCACTTACAGCATTCTGGCTATAATTTCATACAGATCAAATCCAACGTGCAGTACTTCAGTGTAGCTTCCAGGTGCAAAAATGATAATAATAATTCGTGTCAGAAATTATTTTGGGTTGAAAGGATTTTTGCAGAAGAAACTCCACTCAGGGGACGCCCAAATGAGGCTCCTTACATGTCCCCAAGAGCTGGGACAGAGACAGGCGCTCAATCCATCATGCAGTACCCAGGTCTCGAACTGCCGACTTGCCAGCCTTCCGGCTAACAAGGTGAGCTTATAAGAACAACCACTGAGCCACCGCAGCGCCCTCCCTCAAAATGATGATTATTTCATTTGTTGGATACACTCTTGGAAAGTGATGCTCCTGTTTAATGAGACACTGCAACAACCTTGGGATCTTATTGGCCCGCTTTCCAGCAATGTTTTTATAAAAACTGCAGTGTTTCCGCTACAAAACATCTGACCCTGTGAGTACAAAATTAGGTAAAATTAATTATTTAACCACATTCCCTTTACAAAGCAATGTACCCAATTAGAAACAGGCTGTAGCATAAGTAGAGCCATCTTGGAATTATGAAACCCTCTCTAATTAAAAGTTGTGTATAGCTATTTACTGAGGAACACACCCTAAATAAATGGTCTTATCTAAGTAAGCAGACATGTATGTGACAGGCAAAGGAAAAGAATATACAGTACGTCATTTGCATATGTAAGTTAAAATATGTAACATAAAATATGGAACACCCACCCCACCTACACTATGTGGAACTGAAGAACGTGTGCATGGCTCATGCAGAGAATAAAAGCATCCAGTGGTGGGCTCCAAAAAAATTTACTACCACACTGTGGGCATGGTATGGTGGGCATGGCCAGGGAGAAAGCCCTGCATTGCACCCAAATTAGGACTACTTTATTTCAAAACTTGGATGGGCGGGAACAGCCAGAATTTTTGCTACCGGTTCTGGCAAACTGGTGCGAACATGCTGATGCCCACAACTGAAAGCATTGTCAAAATGCTCATCATGGTTCCTGATTCCCACAGAATCAGGTACCATGTGTTCACACATCATAATCATGTAAATTCTATGAAATGTATGTTATATTATGATTCAAAAACTTTGATAAAATCTCTTTTTCCACTTCAAAGCCTCTCTGGCGGTTTTATTTACTTACTAGCAAGGGTTGCCCGGCGTTGCCGGGCTTTTTTCTCTGTGTGTTTTAATAAAAAATGAACCAATTTTATTTTTGCAATAGTTTTAAATTGTGTTGGAAGGTTAAATTGTGTTAATGTTTTTTAAAAATTGCTCAGTCTGTAATTTTAATTTTTTAAATGTTTATTTATGTAAATTTTTTTTGGCTTGGCTGTTATTAACTGGGATCTGCTTTTTTGGGTTTTTTTGAGGATTAATAAAAGAAGAAAGTATGATATAATTTTTTCAAATTGTTTTATGTAAGTGAATAATGTTTTAGTTTTTTGAATTTTTTTTAATTAGTTGTACCGTAGGTCATAATTTTAATAATGTAAAAGTAAATGTTTTTTACATTCAATGTTTTTAAAATGTGTTTAGATGTTTAGAGTTTAAATTTGAGTTATAACTCAGCACAGGATTTTTAAAAGTTTCTATTGTATTTTATTGACATATGTTTTATTCTATCTAAAAGATAGAATTAATAGGCACATAGAAGAGAAGGCGCTGCTAAAGGAGAGCCAACATGGCTTTTGCAAGGGCAAATCATGCCTCACTAATCTGTTGGAATTTTTTGAGAGTGTCAACAAGCATGTGGATAAGGGGGATCCAGTTGACATTGTTTATCTGGACTTTCAGAAGGCTTTTGACAAGGTCCCACACCAAAGGCTCTTGAATAAAGTTACCAGTCATGGAATAAAGGGACAAGTCTTGTCCTGGATCAGCAACTGGCTAAGGGACAGGAAACAGAGGGTAGCACTAAATGGACACTTCTCCAAGTGGAGGGAAGTAAAGAGTGGGGTCCCCCAAGGTTCAGTACTGGGACCCCTGCTTTTCAACCTCTTCATAAATGATCTAGAGGTAGGAGTAAAAAGCAAGGTAGCCAAATTTGCTGACGACACTAAATTATACAGGGTAGTGAAAACTGTGAGAGATTGTGGGGAGCTCCAGAGGGATCTCTCGACACTGGGGGAGTGGGCAAAACAGTGGCAAATGAGTTTCAACATTAGTAAGTGCAGAGTGATGCATGTTGGGGCAAAGAACCCCAATTACATTTATAAACTGATGGGGTCTGAACTCTCTGCGACAAACCAGGAAAGGGACCTTGGTGTCCTGGTGGACAACTCAATGAAGGTGTCAACCCAGTGTGCCTCAGCAGTGAAAAAAGCAAACTCAATGCTAGGGATCATTAGGAAGGGTATAGAAAATAAGTCAGCAAGTGTCATTTTGCCTCTTTATAAATCTATGGTGAGGCCCCATCTGGAATACTGTGTACAGTTCTGGTCGCCATACCTCCAGAAGGATATTATGGAGCTTGAAAAAGTGCAGAGGAGGGCAACCAGAATGATTAGGGGACTGGAACACCTTCCTTACCATCTGAGGCTGCAACGGTTGGGCCTCTTCACTCTTGAACGACGACGTCTAAGAGGTGACCTGATTGAAGTTTATAAAATCATGCACGGTGTGGACAAAGTAGATAAGGAAAAACTGTTTTCCCTATCGCATAACACTAGAACTAGGGGACACTCCATGAAACTTTTGGGTACTAGTTCTCAAACAAATAAGAGAAAGTACTTTTTCACCCAGAGGATTACTGATCTATGGAACTCCCTGCCAGAAGAAGTGGTGACAGCTGTCAGTCTTGACAGCTTTAAGAAAGGATTAGACAAGTTCATGGAGGACAAGAGTATCAATGGCTATAATTATGGATACTTAAGGACAACCTCCGGGTTGGAGAGATAGGCAGGATATCTCTCAATATCATTTCCAGGGAATCCTAAGCAGGTGAAGGCATCTGCTTGGGAATACCCTGAAGGAAATGGTGAGCCACTGTGTGAGACAGAATGCTGGACTGGATGGGCTGTGACCTGTTCCAGCAAGGCTGTTCTTATGTTCTTATGTTCTTAGTGTAATTTTTTTACTTGTTTTTATTGGTGTGACCTTTTGTGTAAAATTGTGAATGTGTGTTATGTTTTTGATTTGTTTTTACTCTTGTGGCCTTTTATTTGGAGCTGTTGTGTGTTTTTGAATTGTTTTTACTATTGTGGCCAGCAGGTGGTGCTGGTAGGGGTTATTGTATTTTGACTGTTTTTTCTCTCCTGGCCTCTGGGTGGAGCTTCTTCTGGTAAGTAGTCTCTTTATTCATTTCTTTTTTAGTCCTGGTGGAGGTAGCACATCTTTTGGTAAGTTTGCTTGTTTTCTTTGTTTTGTGTGTGTGTGTGTGTGTGGGGGGGGGGGGTTGGAATTTGTATTTTTGTCTGTTTGTTTTGTTTTTGATTATGTCTTTGTTTACTTCGTATTGTTTTTGGTGTTTTTGTTTTTGTGTATTTTTGGATGTGTTTGACTGTTTTTAGTAATTTTTTAAAAAAATTATTTATTTATTTGGTGGTGGGGAAGGGACGTGGTCATTGGGGGTTAGGAAGGGTGGGCTAGGTGGTGGGGAGAGGGGCATGGTCGTTGGGGGTTAGGAAGGGTGGGTTAGGTAGTGGGGAGGGGGGCATGGTCATTGGGGGTTAGGAAGGGTGGGCAAGGGGGGCGTGGTCGTTGGGGTTAGGAAGGGTGGGCTCGGTGGTGGGGAGGGGGGCTTTAGTGTGTTATGGTGCTTTGATTGTGTGAAGTCGTGAAAGTAGATCGGGTTTCCCCTTTAATATCAGTGGGTGGGGGTTGTGACCCCCCTCTCCGCTGGCTACCCTAGGGTTGGGAGGTTTGTGAGGAGAAAAGGGGTATATTGCCCCAACACTTCTGGACCCAAAAGATCAGGCAGACTGGATCGAATCCCCACCCCCCTCCTTAAAACAACTCCGTTTTTAAAGAGAAGAAAAGACGGAGTTGTTTTAAGGTGGGGTGGGTGGGGGATCGATCCACTCTGCCTGTTCCTGTGGGTCCAGAAGGGTTGGGGCAATATACCCCTTTGGTCCCCACAAACCTCCCAACCCCAGGGGAGCCAGCGGAGAGGGGGGTCGCAACCCCCACCCACTGATATTAAAGGGGAAACTCCAGTCGGGAGCTTCAGGCACTGTTGGTGAGGGAAAGAAAGCCGGCTGGTGTGTGCTTGGCTGTGAGTTGTTTTTCTTTTTCATTTTTCGGGCGCCGGTTTCCTCAGCGTTCTGCGCGCTCATGGCGCGCAGGACGCTGGGGCTTGTAGTTATGGGTTGCTGCTTTGTGTTTGTGCTGCGTTTTTTTAAAATGCTTTTCTTTCGATTGGCTGCGGCGCGTTTCCGAACGCTGCGCCGTGCGAGAGCCTCTCAGCCTGATTGGCTCTGGCGCGGCGCAAGGAATGTTGGGAAGTGAAGTTGTTTCCCTTTCTTTGCGTTTGTGGGGCTGTTGCCCCACTGCCGGTTTTCTCAATCCTTCGTTGACCTGCGTACCCAGATCGGCCGTGTGCACAAAGGGTGAGTGCAGGCAAGTAGGGCGAGGCATAGCAATCTATAGCCAGTTCCAACGGTTAACCCTTGGATTTATAGGTTAAGAAAAGCTGTTCATCTTTTTGAGAGTTTAAGTGACAACCCTGTACTGTAGTTGCTGTTGAATTATGCATGCCCTCTTCAGTGCACCTTACAGGTGAGATGAACCAGCTGGCACAAGTTTTTCTCTCTCTAAAACCTGACATTAAAAGGTAGCCCTTCTAATTACAACTGGGCCAACAGAGTGTTAAGTATTTTTTTAAAACATATCAGATCATCTGCTATTGCCAGTTGCATAAAGCCATATTGATTTGTATACAGTACTTATCTGTTATGCTAGCCAGGCACTCTGTGCCTCTGTGTATAAATTGAAGTCCCACTCCTTATGCCTGATGAAGTGGACTTGATCCACAAAAGCTAACATTAAAACACAGCAGTTAGTAGGCCAGAGAGGGCTCTGAGTGCCAATGGTAGCAAACCTATGGTACACATGCCAGACAGAGGCGTGGCACTCAGAGCCCTCTCTGTGGGCACCCGTGCAATCATCCCAGCACAGAGTTCGCTCCACCCCTCTCCTCTGCCCAGCAGCCCAATGGGAGCGTTTCCTCCCTCCCCCCAGCACAGAGTTCACCACGCCCCTCTGTCCAGCAGCCCAATAGGAGCACTTCCTCCCTCCCCCCAGCACAGAGTTCACTCCACCCCTCGGCCCAGCAGCCCAATGGGAGCGCTTCCTCCCTCTGCCCAGCACTTCCTCCCTCCCCCCAGCACAGAGTTCACTCCACCCCTCGGCCCAGCAGCCCAATGGGAGCGCTTCCTCCCTCTGCCCAGCGCTTCCTCCCTCCCCCAGCACAGTTCACTCCACCCCTCTGCCCAGCAGCCCAATGGGAGCGCTTCCTCCCTCCCCCCAGCACACAGTTCGCCCCACCCCTCTGCCCAGCAGCCCAATGAGAGTATTTCCTTCCTCCCTTGTTGCTGTGTTGGCTCTTTGCGATAAATAAGTGGGTTTGGAGTTGCAGTTTGTGTTGCACTCGGTCTCTAAAAGGTTCGCCACCATAGGGCAAACCACCAAAGCAACCTTTTATACCAGTAACGGGGAAAGCACAGGTGTCTCAATGGAGAATGGGGAGTATTGGGGTGTGGGGAGAGAAATGGGAGATACTATAGAGTTCAAGTCCTCCAGTGCCTAGAATGACCCCCCTCATCCCAAAGAAATTGGGGGATAAAAAAGACACTCCCCCATCTTCCATTTTACCTGGGCTTCGTCCTGTTAGGGGGTCAGGACACAGGGGTGACCCCCCACCCCCCCACTCCCGCTTCCTCGGGCCTCCCACCTTTCACGAGAGAGCTTCGTTCTCGCCTTCCCTTCCCGTAGCCATAGCAACGGGGAAGCGGGGGGGAGCCAAGGAACTACGCGTCCCAGAACCCTCCGCTTCTGTTCCAGAGGCCATTTAAAGGGCGGCGGCTTCTTTTCCCCGCTCACCACCGCGTTGGGAACTACCCTTCCCAACGTCCCTTGCGGCCCTTCCCTCGCTTTCGACCAATCGACGGCGAACAGGTCGCCGAGTCAGGACTGGAGGAAGGGAAGGAGGAGGCAGCAAGATGGCGGCGGCGAAAGGCAGCGGCGCGGCGGGTGGAGGCGGCGGCGGCGGTTGCGGCGCGAACAAGAACGGCATCCTGGAAAAGGTAGCCTCAAGAGGGACTCTATTGAGAGCGACTACAACGCCCATAATGTTGGCCTATAAGGGGATAATGGGCGTTGTAGTCCAAAAGCAAAGGTTTTGTTTTTTTGCTTCAGGGACCGAATTAAGGGTGACTCTGAGCGCCACATAAGGAGCACAAGAAGGTGAAGCTGTTTACCTATTTCGGTCTCTTGCTGCCTTTGACGCAGAGTTGGGCCACACGTGTGTTTAAACGATTTATTTATTTATTACTTAAATTTCTATACAGCTTTCCTTCCCCTAAGGCTATTCAAAGCGGTTTACAAAATACAGTATACAAAGTATGAATTCAAACAACAAAACACGTGACAATCATAGCAAAAATACAATTTTGTCAAGTAGATCAATGAATAGGGACCACTTCGGTGGGAAAGGTAACAGCGTTCCCTGCGCTCCGGTGTCTAGTCATGCCTGCCACATGACCACGGAAACCATACCTGTCAACCGCGGCTCCGGACAATCCGGGACTTGTGCAGAACGGTTCTGCGCAGGTCGCTTTTTACGCATGCGTAAAAGTTGCTTTTACGCATGCGTAGAAGGCTTCTACGATCCCCTTCTGCACAGAAGCCTTCTACACATGCGTAGAAGCGAGCTGCGCAGAAGGGATGCGCAGTAACGCCGAGTCGAAATCGGATATGACTGGCTTTCGAGCAAGGGAAACCTTTACATGTGACATATGGGCAAAAAAAATTACAATTATATCTAGGACACAATTTAGTATCGAAACATCAGTGGCCAACATTGATTGCTACTAGATTCCAGGTCCCATCAGCCTTGGCCAACGTGGCCTGTAGCAAAGGAAAATGGGGAATAGGAGTTGATCCTCATTTCGGCTCTACTGTGACTGGCAGCAGGTCTCCAAGATCTTTTGCCTCTTATTATTTCACACACACATAATACCCCAAAATCTGCATCCTGCCACGACTAGATCCGCAAGAGATTAAAAGTGCAAAACAGGAGCTTTGTCCATTCAGTAGACCATTGTAGACAGGGGTCCATTAACAAGCCACATTGGTCCAGGATGATGGGAGTTGGAATCTAGAGCCTTTGGAGGATGCCAGGTTTCAGGAATCTTGGTGGCATTCCCACCATCATTAGAGCATCCTTCCCCAATGACCAGTTGGGCTGGAAATGGCCTCTGTGTCTTGTTCCTGGACATCCTGGAAGCATTGGGGTGTTATACTCTACACACCCTTTGCCTCTGGTTGGAGTTGAATATTAAGTGTGTCTTTTAATTGTGTATTAAGCTGCCTTGGACCCTATATGGCAGGGTTGGCCAACCTTGGCTCTCCAGGTGTTCTTGGACTTCAATTCCCAGAAGCCACGATCAGTAGGAGTGCTGACTTGGGTGTCTGGGAATGGAAGCCCCAGAACACCTGGAGTGCCAAGGTTCGCCATCATGGCCCTATGCTGTACATGGCCAACCTTG
Source organism: Bradypodion pumilum (assembly GCA_035047305.1). NCBI lineage: Eukaryota > Metazoa > Chordata > Lepidosauria > Squamata > Chamaeleonidae > Bradypodion > Bradypodion pumilum. The sequence continues at coordinate 3,515,672 of JAWDJD010000003.1, forward strand.
GCCCTCCAGGTATTCTTGGACTTTAATTATGAGTCAGAACTCCTGCTGATCATGGCTTCTGGGAATTGAAGTCCAAGAACACCTGAAGAGCCAAAGTTGGCCAACCCTGCTATATGGGATCCATTTCCATGGCAAAAAGTCAGGTTATGAAATAAATTTACCCCCCTCTGTCATCTGGAGCTAACAGTTATCTGGATTCTTATTTGTTGTTGTTGTTTTTTAATTGTTGATGAAGAGGTGACTTCTGGCCCAAAGATTATCTTCAAATAGATTGTGACATTTCTGTGAAGAAATGTCTTTCCTGGGAGATAAAACCTTTCCAGCACAAGATTAGACTCTTAACCACAATGCTTCAATGCTTCAAAGCAGGGGTGCTTAAACTACGGCCTGTGGGCTGGATCCGGCCCCCAATGCCAATTCATCCTGCCCGTGAAGCCCTCGTCACTTCCGGAAGTGGAAGTAAAACGTGCCCATCCAGGCATGTTTTACTTCCGCTTGCAGGAGCGTCGAGGGCTTTGTGAGTCGGATGAATTGGCGTCAGAGGCCGGATCCGGCCCATGAGCCATAGTGACCACCCCCTGAACCATGTGACCAGTCCACAGCCCAAAAGAATTTGGCCGCCCCTGCTTCAAAGGGATGGATCCAAAATTCTCTTCCAGTTACAGGCTCTTACATCTTCCTTGTTGGCACCATCTTGTCTCAATAAGGATGATGTGTCTTTATTTGAGGCATGTAGCAGGTGACAGGAAGGCAGTTGTGTAGTGGTGCTTGGGGGAAGGAAATGGATGGCAAAGCTCAGACTGCTAGCTATTGTGCTACACAATCATGAATCCAGCTGTTGTTGCTTTACAGCTGAACTGAAACAGTTAGCTTTGTTCTCCATTTGTCTCTCATTCTCATATAATAGAGAGAAGGGAGGGTTATTATGACCTGTGAGAGCATTGAGTCCAAAACCCTGCTCAATGCAGGAATCCACGCCAAAGTAGATGTCTATGATCACTGGTCTATGGAACTCCCTGCCAGAAGAAGTGGTGACAGCTGTCAGTCTTGGTAGCTTCAAGAAAGGATTAGACAAGTTCATGGAGGACAAGGATATCAATGGCTATAATTATGGATACCTAAGGACAACCTCCGGGTTGGAGAGATAGGATATCTCTCAATGCCATTTCCAGGGAATCCTAAGCAGGTGAAGGCATCTCCTTGGGAATACCCTGAAGGAAATGGTGAGACACTGTGTGAGACAGAATAGTGGACTGGATCATGGGCTCCTGTGGCCTCTTCCAGGAAGGCTGTTAAGAACATAACATAAGAACATAAGACAGCAGGCAGAAACATAAATTCTGGCAGAACAAATGCAAGGCAACCATCAGGAAAGCAAAGCAATTATGTTCTTAGATGTGACAGATGGTGGTCAAATTTCCTCTTAAAGGCCTCCAGCATTGGAGCACGCGCCACCTCCTGAAGTCTTTGATCCCATTGCCGCACTGCTCTAACAGTTAAGAGGTTTTTCCTGATATTCAGGCTATTTCTGCCCACTTGTAGTTCCAGTTAAACAGCTCCTGTCTCTCCTCTTCAGGTATTTGAAGAGTGTTATCATATCTTTTCCTCAAGGCTAAACTTGCCCAATTCCTTCAGTCTTTCCTCACAGGGCTTGGTATTTCTAGTCCCTTGTTGCCCTCCTCTGAACTTGTTCCAGTTTGTCAGCAAACCCACTTAAAGTGTGATGTCCGGAACTGGACACAGTGCTCTAGATGTGGAGTAACTACCTCCAAATAGAGGGGACTTAGTACTTCATGGAGTTTGGAGACTGTACTTCTGTTAATGCAGCCTAAAATAGCAGCAAATTGACAGCAAAATGTACAAAGAGAGAAAGGACCAGTTCACTCCTTTAACACATCTTATTCCTAGCAGTTTGAAAGCAAAAAATTGCAAGTAGATAAATAGGTAACACTCGGTGGGAAGGTAAACAGCATTCCGTCCACTCCAGTGTTTAGTCATGCCTGCCACACGTCCACAGAAACGTCTGCAAACGCAGACAGCGCTGGCTCTTTGGCTATAAACGGAGATGAGCACCCAACCCTAGAGTTGGATACGACTGGCTTTCACGCAAGGGTGACCTTTAGCTATTCCTATATAAAGCACATACTAGTGTGGTGGTGGTAGTCTTCTTCTTTCGTGCCCCGGTCGAACCCTGGCCTACCAAAATGAAGCCACTTCCTCGGCCTTGTCATTGGCCAAACTTAGAGCGTCAGGATAGGCTAAGACCTGGGTTTAAATCTCCACTTGGCCATGGAAACGGACTTGGGAGGGTGGCTGTGGGAAACCCTCCCATGAACATCTGAAATGCGTCCAAAAATGCCTAGGGTGGTGATAGCCAACCTTGGCGCTCCAAGTGTTCTTGAACTTCAGTTCCCAGAAACCATGATCAGCAGGAGTGCTGACTTGGGCGTCTGATAATTGAAGTCCAAGAACATCTGGAGGGCCAAGGTTGGCCATGTACAGTATTGGGCCGTGATGGCAAACCTTGGCACTCCAGGTGTTCTGGGACTTCCATTCCCAGACGCCCAAGTCAGCACTCCTGCTGATCATGGCTTCTGGGAATTCAAGTTCAAGAACATCTGGAGTGCCAAGGTTCGCCATCACGGGACTAGGGTCACCGTATGTCGAAAACGATAACAAGTATACTACTTTGTTAGGAATATGTCAAAGCAATGCACAATGTTACAAGTTTGTTACATTTCATTTCTTGCCAATTTTCTACTGAGTTTAAAAATGCTGTGCATACATTTTTTCTCTCCCCTGCCCTTATTCTCACAACAACCCTCCACAGTAGGTCAGACTGAGAAAGCATAAGGCACCCCACCAGGTTTCGTGGCAGAGGGGATTTTGATTCTTGGTCTGAGGCTTCTAACTAATGTGGCGTAATGGCTTCCAAATAGATAAAATTGAATAGCCGATACAACTTTTTTTTAAAAAAAAAAACATACCCATGTAAAATGGTAACCCATGTTGCACTTGTTCAAACAGGATTGAATTTGGAAAGGCCTTGCTAGTGGTCGGTGCTTGTCTAGATTTTTGAAGCAGAACATTCTAGAAGGCAGTGCCAGCTATTCTGAATGCCCTTTCCTAAAGGGGAGCCGTATTAATCAATAGCAATTAATGTACACTCATTTATCACCCCATAGATTATAGTGCTTAGTGCACTCTGGGCAGTTCACAAGGCAATGAGCATTTTGCCCCCAAAATGCTGGGTCCTCATTTTACCGACCGCAGAAGAAGGATGGAAGGTTGAGTCAACCTTGATCCCCATCAGGATCAAACTCGCAACGTTCTGGTTGCAGTACAGCAGTTTAACCAATATGCCACCAGGGCTTTTTGTTAATTGAGATGCCCTTTTAGCTGATTTAATGAAATCAGTTTTTAGTTTTAAATCGGGTAGGAGTAGGAGGGTGGATAGATGGGTGGATGACGGGGTTTTTAACCTGTTTTTATACCTGAGTCGGGTGTTTACCTGACTTGGGCTTCTGCTAATTGAAGTCCAAGAACACCTGGAGAGCCAATTTTGCTCACCCCTCATCTGGAATAAGAGTACAGTAGAACCCCGGATAACGACGATACTGCATAACGTCAAAACCGCATAACAACACATTCGTTATGCACCACGTGATGCCCCGCATAACGACAAGAAAAGCTTAAAAAGTGTCATTATGCGGTGCATTGGTATGGGTGCACCAGATAATGACACTTTTTTGTCGTTATCCGTGGCATCTCCCATAGGGATCGGATAACGTCAAAATCCAGTTAACAACACGACTTGAAGAACCAAGTTTTGTCGTTATCCAGGGTTCTTTTGTACTGTGAATAAGAGCAGAAGCTAGAAAGCTGCTGGTCGTTCAGCTTTTCACCTCCTTGTGAGCTGAGCTGTAGCTTTGGGTAAGGGATTCACTTTTTCCTTCAGGCTCAGTCCTGCCTTTGTAACATGGGTATAACAAGGCTTCCTGTGTGCTGTCATTTAGGTTCAAAACCTTTGATTAATCAGCAGTGGTGTTCTGTGAATGCCAAAATGTTCCAATGCTGCCCCTGGATGTAAGTGTCGTGAATGGTGCCGTGGACCACAAGAGTGTGCAATACAGTTCTGCTGAAGTAGAAAGTAGGTCTGGGTCCATAAACTGGGCTATTGCTGGGGAATGAGATATGACCACCACCACCACCAAAAAAAATAATAATTCTGTCTGTATAAATGCAACAGACTGACCAAATGCCTGGCTGTTTCCTCTAAGGTAGCTTATGCGGGGGGGGGAATCACTTTTTGAAGAGTCTATTTCTTTACTTGACAGTGGAAAATCGATGACAAACCTGTGAAAGTAGACAAATGGGATGGGTCCGCTGTGAAGAATTCTTTGGATGATTCTGCCAAAAAGGTATTTGATTTTCTCTTCCCTTTGCAGTCATTCTTCTTCTGCCTTATCCGAATTTGAATACAGTAAAACCCTGGGTTGCAACCGCCTCGGTTTAAGTTTGCTGCGGTTTACAACGGCAAATCCTATGGAAATACCGTCCTGGTTTACAAATTTTTAATGTATTTTTCCCCCGGTTTTACAATGATCAATTCAGGACCATTTTTAATTTTTTTTCAATGCATCCCTATAGATATTTCGGTTTACAATTTTTTCGGGTTACAATGGAGGCTGTTGGAATGGACCTCTGGCATAACCTGGCGTTTTACTGTATTAGCGATCCTCACGGCGATCAGCCATGAAGCCTGTCCCATTATTTATGCAGTGGCCTTTCATTTGCCTTCCACATTGCAGCATGACACCCATAGTACCTCAGATCCAGTTCCATAAGTCACGTTCCTGTCCTGAGCCCTTTTGGCACACAAAGTCCTCATCGGCCCCAATCCAGGACTGATGAAGCTGCTGCCCTCCATCAAGTGGGATTTAATTTGCAATCACGGGATATCTGTATTCCGAGCCCTTCAGTTGTGACCATGTCACCAGCCAGCTCTGAACACCTTCACTAAATCCCAATTTCTCCTCCTTCCTATGACCCCCGCCCCTTGGAGTTCCTCAGTTGATTCCCTTCCCTGCCAACCTCTGTGACTTCCGTCTTTTGGTTATATTTTAAGTCTCTTCTTGGCATCTTTCCCCTGCAATGCATGTATCGAATGATTCTTACATTTACCTGCTCTAGTAAACTTTGCAAAATCCCAGCCCTCTCTCCAAGATTGGAGGTTGGAAGAGGAGTTGAATTGCTGTTGCTGGAACTTTCTTCTACTTCTAAGCCACTCTCAAGACAAGGCCCCGCACATGGGGGTTTCTTCTTCTGCCGTATCCAAATCCAGTGGTAACTCATATAACGAAAATAATTCATTCTGCAAGGCTTTTTGCTATGCGAGTTTTTCGTTATACAAAGCATGCTTCTTATAACGGAATTTCCTATGGGATGCTTCGTATAATGAAAATCTCCATAGGGATGCATTGAAAACCACCCTGGGAGATACATTGCTTCACATAACGAAATTTTCGCTATGCTGTATGAGGCAACATTTTCCTTCAAATTCCTTTCATTATATGAGGTTTTTGTTATAAGAGACCTTCGTTATACGGGGTTTTACTGTATTGGCTTTTATTGTGGCAATCAGCCATAAAGACTGTCCTGAGAATATAATGCAGTGGCCTTTCATCTGCCTTCCGCATTGCAATGTGACACCCATAGTACCACGGATCCAGTTCCATACATCACTTTTTGGTCCTGAGCCGTTTTAGCAAGCAAAGTCCTCAGCACAAAGCCAGGATGGATTTTTAATTTTTTTATATTCATATTTATATAGCTGCCCAACTCACAAAGACTGGGCGGCATACAATCTTAAAACCCTTAAAACAAGAACAACCCCATTAAAACAAATTACCCCGCTAAAACCCCCACACATTAAGAAGTGGAAGATTACTTTGATATTAAACCAACCAGCAGGTGGGGGTCACGACATCTTCAGGACCCCACACCTGCCCCGCCAGCCATGTTTTCAGATCTTTCCTGAAGGGCAGCAATTCCGTCTGCAGCCTTAGTTCCATTGGCAGGAGGTTCCACAGGGCTGGAGCGGACACAGAGAAGGCCCTCCTCCTTGTGCTAGAGAGACGGGCCCCTCTAGCAGATGGTACAAGCAGAGAGCCCCTCCGGTCCGCTCTGGTTGGATGGGCAGACGTTCTTGGGGCGATGCGGTCCCTTAGGTATCCTGGCCCACTACCATATAGGGCTTTAAAGGTAATGACCAGCACCTTGAATTGCACCTGGAGGCAAATTGGAAGCCAGTGCAGCTCCCGAGGGAGTGGTGAGGCACAAGCATAATGCCCACACCCCATCACCACCCGAGCAGCCGCATTCTGGACCAACTGCAGCCTCCGGATGGTCATCAAGGGCAGCCCCATGTAGAGCACATTGCAATAATCTAGTCTAGAGGTGACCAGAGCATGAGTGACCATGAGTAAGTAGTCCCAGTCTAGGAGCGGACGCAACTGGCGAATCACCCGAAGTTGGGCAAAAGCCCTCCTGGCCATGGCCGCTACTTGATCTTAAAGCAGCAGTCGTGATTCCAGGAGGACCCCCAAGTTGCGCACCGGATCTGTCTAGGGCAGTCTAGCCCCATCCAAAACAAACGATGGTAGCTCCCGAGATAACACCGGTCCCCTAATCCATAGCCACTCAGTCTTGCCAGGGTTCAGTTGTAATCCGTTGTCCCCCATCCAGACCCCAACAGCCACCAGGCATTCGGACAGGACTTTGACAGCATCACTGGGATCACCATGAGCCGAGATGTACGCTTGGGTGTCATCTGCATACTGATGGTACCACGCCCCGTAGCAGCGGATGATCTCACCCAGCGGTTTCATGTAGATATTAAAAAGGAGAGGAGACAGCACCGAGCCCTGAGGCACCCCATAACCCCATATTGAAGTGGCCTAGGGCTGGACGTCTCACTCCAACCACACCGACTGGGTACGGCCCTTCAGGAATACTGGATGAAGCTGCTGCCTTCCATCAAGAGGGGTTTAAGCCACTTGGAGATCATCATCCTCCCTGTGGATTTCATCACCTAAGGCCATTAGTCCTCCGGGTTGTCAGATTAGTTAACCGCCACCTAATACTTGGCATTGAGTCGCTGGCAGTATGGTCTACTCTATTACCATAGCAGTTTGTAGGGTCAAAATTGAAGTTCCACAGCAAGCATTTTCAAGGTTTAGTCAGTTGAGACATATAATGTGGACCATCATGTTCCTCAGGTGTGGGAAACCTGGACCCAAACAGTTTTACAGCAAGTTTGTTTTGCATTTTGCATGAATTGGTATCTCTTTTTTGCTTCTTCTAGGTTCTCTTGGAAAAGTATAAGCACGTGGAGAACTACTGCCTGATTGATGGCCGCCTCATCATTTGCACAATCTCCTGCCTTTTTGCCATCGTGGCTTTAATATGGGATTACCTCCATCCCTTCCCTGAATCCAAGCCTGTCCTTGCTGTGTGTGTTGTGTCATATCCTTTTCTGGGTGGTCCTGTTCAGCTACAGGGATGTGTTTCCCTTGATTCATTTGGCATCTCTCTTCCTAAAATCCGATCGAGTTTGTGTTTAGAAGTGGCACGATCCAACTCACCTCTGGATCCTTCCCCTTGGACTGACTTTTCCGTTTCTCTTGTCAAGGTGCAAGAGAGGCTGAGGATGAATATGGTTTCTCCAGCTGCTTTAAAATATTCTGTTGGAAAATACTTTTGGGGAAGGAAATATATCCGTATTTTTAAAACCCTGTTTATACCGTAGCCATTTCATGAGTTCACATAGAGGCATTTCCACACACACACACCTTGCATGTGCTACAGTAATAGTGGGTTCACTGCTTTATTCGGTTTCAGGCATCTGTTGAAGGTCTTGAAGTGTCTCTCTTGTGGATACAGGGCACAAAAGGACTAAACAAAATAGTCAGCCAGTCACTCTGTGTGTGTGCGTGTGTGTGTGTGCGTGCGTGTGTGCGCGCGTGTAAAATCATTGACCACCACCCTCCAGTTTTCATTCAGTTCCATGCTAGATCTTGCTGTATTTGGGTTGAGGTTGAATTGTTCAGGATACTGCACAGGTCAGGTGTATGTGCTTGTGATATCAGATGTTTTTGATAGGACACTCCTAGCAGTTTAGACTCAATGCTATAGACTCTGTTGTACTGCAGCCAGAGCATTGTGAGTTCGATCCTGGCCAGGGCTCAAGGCTGACTCAGTCTTCCATCGTATGTAATTGTTATTGCTATTCAGTTTCCTCTTCAAGATTTTCCTTAACTTTGCCCAACGTATTTTGTTATGATGGGAATTCTGACCATCTATACCTCGTATAAGGAGAAGAGCATCTTCCTGGTAGCACACAGAAAAGATCCAGCAGGAATGGATCCTGATGATATCTGGCAACTATCTTCAAGTTTGAAAAGGTACTTGCAGTCCCCAAGCTTGTCTGATTTTTCAAGATTGAGTGTGTTCTCTGCAATAGTAGAATTGGGTTGTCTCAGAGTCTCTGCTTTCCTTTATTCTGAAGAAAAGGCAAACTTTTAGCGCTGAAGGCTGAATACATTGGCTTAAAAAGGCATAGACAATGTCTAGTGCAGTGATGATGAACCTATGGCACGCGTGCCAGAGGTGGCAGTCACCCCAGCACAGAGTTTGTCCCGCCCTTCTGCTCAACAGCTCAATGGAAGCGCTTCCCCCCTCCCCCATCACAAAGTTTACCCACCCCTCTGCCCAGCAGGCCAATGGGAGCGCTTCCTCCGTCTCCCATTACAGAGTTCGCCCTGCCCAGCAGCCTAGTGGGAGTGCTTCCTTCCCCCAACACAGAGTTCACCCGTCCCTCTGCCCAGCAGCCCAATGGGAGCACTTCCTCCCTCCCCCAGCACAGAGTTTTCCCCACCCCTCTGACCAGCAGCCCAATGGGAGCACTTCCTCCCTCCCCCAGCACAGAGTTTAACCCATCCCTTTGCCCAGCAGCCCAATGGAAATGTTTCCTTCCTTGTTGCTCTGTTGGCACTTTGTGATAAATAAGTGAGTTTAGGGTTGCCATTTGGGCACTCAGTCTCTAAAAGGTTCACCATCACTGGTTTAGTGAATGGGAGAATTGGGTCTACATAGCAATATGTCCCTGTAGACTAGAGGCCAGGTTTAATAGGATGCAATGCTTTCTTTTTACAGAACGACTTCCCTCACATACTCCTTGCATGGAGAAAGTAGAGTTCAGAGTTTAGGAAGGAAGGCTAGTGGGTTGGTTGGCCAGGTGTTTGGTTGTGCGGTTTAGCACTATAATTTCTAAAACTCCCTGTGGGATTCTGGCCATCATAGTCCAAAAAAAGTAATATTTTCAAACTCTGGTAGCCTTGCTTGGAATTTTTGTCACCTTATCAAGAATTTGGCATTTAGTAATGGTATAAAGTTGAGAAATGTCTGGCCAGACATCCCACTACGGTAATGGAGACCATACAGCCAGCGACTCAACGCTGAGTGTTGGGTGTCAGTAATTTAACTGACTCCCTAAAGAGGCCAACGGCTATGGGTGATGGTCCCCCTCAGTGGAGGAAATGGCAGTGGAAACCATCCTATTGGGCCCAGCGGCAAAATGAGTGGAGGAGGAACTCTGATTCCCAATGGTCATGGAGGGGAAATGCACTGGCTGTGAACACGCACCTTGATAATATCCTCAAGGCTGCGGCAGTCCATTGCAGTCCCGGTGTTGAATCCTGCATGTCTCATTTCATACGTGCTGCAGGGGATGGCTCCGAGATCACAGTGTGTGGGTCACTTCATGGCAAGCTGGGGTCCACCTTAAACAAATTCACACCAATGGCATTTTTCCTGCTTCAAGGGAATCCTAAGCAGGTGAAGGCATCTCCTTGGGAATACCCTGAAGGAAATGGTGAGCCACTGTGTGAGACAGAATGCTGGACTGCATGGGCTCATATGGCCTGTTCCAGCAAGGCTGTTCTTATGTTCTTATGTTAAGGGAAAAACATGTATTCTTGGATACGAGTTGCAGCCGACAACGAAAGTTGAGAGAGTGCAGAATTATTCCACCGGTAGACTAGACCCAACAGTGAAGAGAAAGCCTGTTGTCACTCCATTCTCTCTTTGGATGTGCCTCAAGGCATAAACATTATGTTTTCTTCCTAATTCTGTAAAATCCACATGGCAAAAGAAGCCCTTCTTTGTGGTAGCCATGCAAATCTATCATTCAGTTAGCATTTGAACCTACCTTTCCTTGGATGACTTCAGGACACTCTGTCAAGCTTCCTCCCGTCCCAATTTAGCTCCATCCTAACATCCTTTCTGTTCCTCCCTCTCCAGGTTTGATGACAAATACAGCCTGAAAATGACATTCATCAGCGGGAGAACCAAGCAGCAGCGAGAGGCAGAGTTCACAAAATCCATCGCTAAATTCTTTGACTGCAACGGCACCTTAGTCATGGAGGCCTTTGAGCCAGAAGTCTCTAAGCTGCACGACAGCCTGCTGGCAGAAAAAAAGATGAAGTAGGCCGTCTGCCTGGCGTCCCCCACCCTCACCCCACACTCTTTCCACTGGGCTCGTGCTAATTTTAAGCCAATAAAAGCAAAATAGCAAATGGATGCGAGCCTCGGGTTTTTGTCCAGAGAATCCGCTCTCTTCTTCCCTTCTTTCCCTCCTCAAGAGAAGAACGGTTTTAAAATGTAGCACCCGCTAAACAGAAGCAAACTTCTTGGCTTTGTCTTGCTTTTGAGGTCAACATCTTTCCTGCTTTGAAACCATAAAGATAAGACTTGCCACTGAAAAGGAGAGGGGGTGGATGGGTTCTGCTTAATCCTATGTAACAGCCTTCCTCAGCGTGGCACCATCCAGATGTGTTGGATTATAATTCCAGCCATGGCTGTGTTGATTGGAAATGACTGGGGTTTTAATATCGCACATCTGGAGGACCTCTGTGTACATTTCTTTTCCTTTTCAAAGCTAGCAGCGGTTTGTAAGGCAGCCCTGTCGTGCAGAGTTCACCATAAATTCAATGCCAATTAATACAGGGACTTGGCTTTTTTGGAGAAACCTTTCATTGGATGGAGGAAAGATTTGGACTGGTGGGAGGGATGAATGGAACCATGCAGGCTGAGACACTCGAGGGATCTGGGGGAATTTTGAGAAGAAAGCAGCTGCAGGGTTTTAAAAGGAATTGGCAAAGGGGTTTTTAATGTGTGCTTCATCTCGTGGGGATTGAGGTTTTTTGTTGTCCCATTTGGTGCACTTACTCATGATCAAGAATCTCTGCTCTCCCTTATTATATAAACTGCCATTTTCTAAAATGACTTTTTTTCCAATAAAAGGAACAAACAAGTGGATTCTGTGTGGATATGTGTTCATGGGTGGGGTGTTCTCAATCAGGGGCCCCAAACCTTTACCACTAGGAGCCTGACCATGCCCCCTCCCTCAGACAGCAGGGTGGGGCTGGTCAGCTGGTTCCTCCCAGCTATGGCGCATGAATTTGCCATGCATTCTTGCACATTTTCTTTGCTTCTGCCACTTCCCATGGCTGCAGGAGTGAGGGTGGCACATTTTTGCCACATTTTTAGAATCTTTCACTGCATTTTTGCATCATTTTGGTGCATTTTTGGCCCAATTTTGCGACTTCAAGTTGTGGCATTGTCAGCGGCAATGCTTTAGATGTTGAATTGCTGAAGATTTATGGTATCCTTGCAGATCACCATGGACAAGCTGGCTAGGGAGATTTTTTTTAAAAAAGTTACTTTCCCAAGCTCTCACTTTGAATGCAGTTTAGAGCCAAATGAGTTGTTTAACTTACAGTTCCTACTTTGTTAATAAAGAGTATTTGGGTAGCCACAGCCAAGCATTAATGCCTTGAAATGAGCCAACTTCAAATGTCCCGAGGAACAGAAGACAGCCTCTAGTCCACAGTGGACGTGATCCACAGTAATCATTGCCAACATGAAATGAAAGATGCAGCAAAACTGAGTATTTATTTGATTGCAGGTAAAGAGGAATGAGGCCTGCAGTAACATAAGTGAGTAAGGCTGCAGATTGGGAGCGGCAGAGTCAAACGCTAGGAGAGGGTCCTTTTGCCCTCCACTGGGTCCAGGAAGCCCCCCGGCCCCAATCCTGACCCAGGGGGGCCGGATTCTCCAGGGGGGCAGCAGCAGGACAGGTGAAGGGGAGAATGCTTGGGACCTGGTGGGAAGGGGCCGAAAACAGGTGAGAGGGGAGACTCTTTCATCTGCCTCCCTCTCCATCCTTCAGGACGGAAACCAAGTCTTGTACTGCAATGCCCGTACTTTTGACTGGAAGCGGGCTGAGGCCTTTGCCATGCTCAGCAAGGATCTATTTGAACATTCCTGGCTATGTGAAGAGTGGGTTGAGCCACCACATGGTTGCCAGGGAAGCATTGTGAGTTTTGCCCCCCCCCCCCGTTGAAACCTTTCGCATTATGTCCTTCAAGAGTGCAAAATCGTGGCTGATTTTTGCCCATCCCACACATGCAAAGAAGCGTTTTGGATTTGGGCATCTACCTGAACATCTCCCCACTGGAGAAAGGTTCTTGGAAGAAACCATGGCTGCTTTATAAAAGGCCCAGTGGCTACTCCGATCTGGCTGTATGCAAGGAGCGCAACACACTGATGTTTGGCTGCTGGTTTGGGTGTGGGGTCTCCTCTGAAGACATCACCTTCCAACTCTTTAGGGATACTGACCTGCTAAATAACACGGGAGGAAGCCTGATTTTGCCCTAAGACTTTGCTCAGCCAAACCGGAAAAATATCCAGCACTTGAGGAAAGACATTGGATTCAATTGTAATAAATAAAATAAACAAGCAAATAAATAAAATAATCTGTTCTACCTCTTCTGCCACCCAATCTTTGTCACGGACTGAGACGCTTTTGTCAAGCCTTTTCTTTGTGTTTTTGTTGGTTTGTTGCATGTCTACCCTGTCCATCTGGGATATTTTCCCACTCTGGACAGCTTACAACACACGCAACAACAACAACAACAAATTCAACATAGAGAATAAACAAACCGAGTGAATTTATAAAAAACAAAAACGATGCCCTCTATTTAAAAAACACTAAAAAGAAAAAAGTACATATTGACGACGATAAAAAAAGTTAATCAAAATGTATTGCTCGGCCATTGGCAACATATCCTTAAAAACCTCTTTTAATAGAAATGATTTTAGTTGTGTGTATGTGGTTTTTTTTATAAAAAAAGATACAGTAGATAAAAATGAGGCCTGGCACAACCCAACTTTGTAAAGTTCACCAATATATTGCTCTGTTTTCCACCTTTGGCATCTGCTTCCCTTTCTAATGTGTTAAAAACCTCTTTTGAAATATTAACCCAAAAACGTAACCCTAACGGGTGTCTGCACTGATGGGCACCAGCCAGTTCGCACCAGTTCGCCAGAACCGGTAACAGAAATTCTGGCTAGCCCCTCTGCCCATCCATGTTTTGAAATAAAGTCGTCCTAATTTGGGTGCAACACAGGGCTTTCCCCCTTGCCACGCCCTCCATACCACGCCCACAGTGTGGTAGTAAAGATGTTTGGAGCCCACCACTGGGTGCCTGCCCCTGTGATGAAAAAAAAAACTCTTCTTCTGCCATTTCCGGATATTGGCTATTCTCGTGGCGATCAACCACAAAGATAGTCTTGAGCATATAATGCAGATCGCAGCATGACACCCATAGTACCACGGATCCAGTTCCGTGAGTCACTTTCTGGTCCTAAGCCCTTTTGGCACGCATAGCCCTCTTCAGCCCCAGACCAGGATGGATGAAGCTGCTGCCCTCCATCAAGATGGAGTCAAGTGGGACCATTTAATCCATTTGGGGACCATCATCTTTCCCTGTGGGCTTTGCCACCCAAGGCCGTTAATCCTCAGGGCGGTCAAGTTAGTTAACTGCCACCTGACACTCGGCCTTGAGTCATTGGCAGTAGGGTCTACTCTATTACCTATTACCATAGCAGGATAACCTGGCTAGAGAACTTGAAAAGAACCGGTATCTCCAATATGGCATCCCCCCCCCCCTTTACATACAGAAATAGGAATGGAGCAGGGTTCAGCCCATTTGTGTGCCATCTTAAAAAACGACTGCATTTGAACTGTATCGCCGTCATTTCCAACACAGAAACATTTTGCTCCTTTAAAACTCCTGTACCTGTATCCAACATTTCTTAGAAGAAACAGCCATGTTTGGGCTAAGGAAACCCACTTCTGAGTTGGGTTGGGTAGGGTTGCCTTCAACACATCTTGCTCAGCAGAGGAAGGAAACAAGATAGTCTGAATAGGGCGGCCTTACTCCGAAGTAAGTGTGCAGACAATGTGGAGTAGGAGGACAAAGTGTTGAACTAGGATGCGGGGAAACTGGGTCCAAATTTGTCTAGGAAGTACTTTTGTCACTGGGGGAATGGAAATGGTAAACCTGGTTTTGAACATCTCACATACTTTGGAAGCCTTATTCAAGATGCCGTAAGTCGTCAAAGACGTGATGGCATTGAGAGGTGCATAGATTTGTGGTTTTGGATGGTGACGCCCAGAATTTCCCAGACTTCTTTTGTATCCAGGTCAAATTTTAACCTACCAAAATTAAGCCACCTTCTTGGTTTTGTTGTTGGCCAAACATAAAGTCTTATGGATACAAGTAGGTATCAGATGAAATTAATTGCTTTTAATTATTGTTAGTCGCAGAGTCGTTGCCGAGTTGGGCGGCAATAGAAATTTGAAGAATAAATAAATTACAGTTGTGCAAAATTAACCACAACCAGCCCTTATATAAAACACTCTGGGATCTGATAAATGGGTCTCCCAGGCTTTCCAGGTTTATATACAGTGGTACCTCTTACAACGAACGGCCCATATAGCAACTAAATCACATAATGATTAAGTTTTTAAAGAACGTGGCGCCCCGCATAACGTACAATGATTTTTCAATGGGAAAAAACGCTTTTGTTGTTGTTCAGTCGCACAGTCGATTCCGACCCTTTGCGACCCTATGGACCATCGTTCTCCAGGCACCTCTGTCCTCCACCATCCCCCTCAGTCCTCCCAGTTCTGTGCCCATTGTGTCTACAATACCATCTATCCATCTCATCCTTGGCCTCCCCCTTCTTCTTTTGCCCTCCACCTTTCCCAACATCACGGCCTTCTCAAGTGAATCCTCCCTTCTCATTTGATGCCCAAAGTACTTTAGCCTCATCTTTACTATTTGACCTTCCAATGAGCAGTCAGTGTTGATTTCTTCTAAGATTGACCTATTTGTTCTCCTCGCTGTCCAGGGTACCCTCAAAACTCTCCTCCAGCACCACATTTCAAAGGCATCTATTCTTCTGCGTTCAGCTTTCCTAATTGTCCAGCTCTCACATCCGTACATTACCACTGGGAATACCATTGCTTTGACTATTCTAATTTTTGTTTTCAAGGTGATGTCTCTGCTTTTCACTATGTTCCCCAGGTTTCTCATGGCTTGTCTCCCAAGAATCAGTCGCCTTTTTATTTCATGGCTGCAATCTCCATCTGCAGTGATCTTAGATCCTAAGAATGTAAAATCTGTCACTGCTTCTACTTCTTCCCCATCTATTCTCCAGGAACTGATGGGGCCTGTTGCCATTATCTTGGTTTTCTTGATATTGAGTCTCAAGCCAGCTTTTGCACTCTCTTCCTTCAATCCGATCAAGAGATTCTTTAGGTCTTCCTCACTTTCTGCCATTAAGGTGGTGTCGTCTGCATATCTCAGATTGTTGATGTTTCTCCCAGCAATTTTAATCCCATATTGTGATTCCTCCATCCCTGCGTTGCGCATTATGTGCTCTGTGTATAGGTTGAATAAGCAGGGTGACAAAATGCAGCCTTGTCTTACTCCTTTTCCTATTCCAAACCACTCTGTCATTCCGTGTTCTGTCCTAACTGTTGCTTCTTGGTTCCTGTACAGATTTCTCAGGAGGCATATGAGGTGCTCTGGTATTCCCATCTGTTTAATCACTTGCCACATCTTGTTGTGGTCCACACAATCAAAGGCCTTAGTGTAATCAATAAAGCAAAAGTAAACTTGTTTCTGGTATTCCTTTGTTTTCTCCATGATCCAGCGTATGTTGGCAATGTGGTCTCTAGTCCCCCTGCCTCTTCTGAAACCAGCCTGCACCTCTGGTAGTTCTCTTTCCACATGCTGCTGAAGTCTATCCTGTATTATCTTGAGCATTGTAGCAAAAAAAAATCATTGTACATTTTTTCCATTGGAAAAATACAATGACAAAATCACATAGCAACCAGACCCGTGAAACAAATTAAAATTGTTATACAGGGTTTTACTGTACAGGTATTTTAGGTCAATGTCACCTTGCCTAAAAGCCAGTCATATATGACTCTAGAGTTTGGTGCTCATCTCCGTTTATAGCCAAAGAGCCAGCGCTGTCTGTATCAGCAGACATTTCCGTGGACATGTGGTAAGCATGACTAAACACCAGAGTGCATGGAACACTGTTTACCTTCCCACCGAAGTGTTCCCTATTTATCTACTTGCAATTTTTTTGCTTTTGTACTGCTAGGTTGGCAGGGGCAGGGACAGATGGGTGCTCACTCTGTTGTGCAGCACTCAGGTCTCGAACTGCTGGCCTGCCAACCTTCCAGTCGTCAATTTCAGCATCTTAACCACTAAGCCACCACGGTCCCTTGGATAGGATGATAGCACTCTTCAAATAACTGAAAGGTGATCATTAAGAGGAAGGGCAGGATTTGTTTTCTATCATCCCAAAGTGCAGGACATGCAATAACAGGCTGAAACTACAGGGAACCAGATACCAATCATCAAGTTCAGCGTCTTAATCACTAATCCACCCACGGCATTTTAGGGAGCAGCTAAAAGGTAGCTGGTTGAGGCTCTCACAGTGTGTTAGTCCATGTTTGGTCATGTCTATTTCCAGGAAAGGTTTTCAGAAAGGTTTTGTAATTCCTTTTGATATTTGGAAGTTGGATCCATAATTAGGGGCTAGTAAAATGTAGATTTGCATGTCCTTCAGCTCCCTGTGTGTAGCTCGATCGGGATTATTTTTGAGGTTGCGCATAGGCTCACCTTCTGTTCGGCTGTGATTGTATCATGTTCCTGGCTGATGATCTCAGCTTAGGTGTGGAGGAAGAAGCCTTCAGTTACATCAATCCAATTCCCTGATAGAGGCATCAGCATAAAATTATCCTTTCTGTGTTTCTGGCAGTAAGAAGGCTATAGATTGGTATAGGGTTCCGTCTCATGGTATAGCAAGTGAGGAACAGCTTGTGTGTTGTCATCTTGGCGGTTGTCAGAGTTGTGGGAATGTTCTTTACTGCAAGGGACAGAAAGACAGGCCGCCTTGTGATAGGACTGATTCTCTTGCATGGCTCAGTGTGTGGCTGGAGGGAAAGCGGCAAGGGTGTACAATGTAAACAAGAAAGGGAGGACGAAACACCCCAGAAATAGAAACAAAAACTAAGAAATTAATAGATTTAATAAATGGTAAACAAGGATAATAATAATAAAGCACGAACAAGCCAACCAGACAAAAGCTAGTAAACGTAGACACTATAGATACTAGGCATACACCAGAAGAAAGTCCAAAAGGTACAAAGGCAACTGTCAAGAAAATAGTATGTCCCAAGTATACAGTATATCAAAATGGTGAAGCCTAGTTATGGAGTCCATGAACAAGTCATCACAAAGTAGAGGATGTCTGAAGGGCAAGTTCCGAAGTGACATGTAACAAGTTCATATCATAAATCCAATAGAAGTCCGTGTAAAGAATCATGTAAAATTCGCAAAAAGGTACAATATGCAATGAGGACAGCCAGGAGGGCTATGTCAACGTCTGAAGGAGGAACGTGGTAACAACAAGAACAGGTCAAAGTCAGTATCCAAAGTCCATAAGAAATCCGTGTAAACAATCATGTAACGTACAAAGGAAGTACAAAATGCAGTACAAACAGCCAGGAGGGCTAAGCAGACGTCACCAAAGAGGAACGTGGTAGAGACAGAAACAGGTCACGTCGCCAAAGAGGAACGTGGTAGAGGCAGAAACAGGTCGATATTCTTTCGGCACTGGCACATATTAGATTCTGTCTCTGGGTGTAAAGAAAAACCCATGATCGGGTTTCGCAAAACCAGAACCATTGCCGGTATTCTATCCAAAACCGATTGCCTACTCTCTTCAACAACCCCTTCTGTTTTCTCTGTTGGACACCATCCTTGCGGACACTGTAAGTTTTGTCGTTACATGTGGAAAACGGATGTAATTTCTATTCCCAGCAGTACTTTTAGACTCCCACTTTCCCGCTTTTCTAACTGCAATTCACGTGACATCGTGTATATTATAATCTGTCCTTGTGGGTTGCCTTATGTGGGACAATCTTCCAGACCCCTTAAAACCAGACTTGGGGAACACATTTCGCGTATTCGAAATAACATTGTTACAGCACCTCTTGTTTCTCATTATGCTGACAAGAAGCACGCTCCCACTGATCTTAAAGTTGCTGTACTAGAATCCTTTTCCCCTCGTCAATTTCATTCCATTAATAAGGAACGTTTTTGTTACAACGTGAAGCCTTTTACATCCACCGTTTTTCCACTCTCCATCCCACAGGTTTGAACACAGAACAAGATTATTCTGCCTTTCTTTAAGTTTGTATCTCAGTTTTGCCTGCCCCTTTAACAGATTTTATTGCTCATTTCAGTCATCAATCTCACATGACTCTACCTGGGAACTATATGTAGCTGTTATTTTCTTAGCTTCTTTAACGCTCCCACCCTACATGAGTATTCTTTCTGAGGTGATGTCAGCGCGTTGTTACAGGTACTATTGTTATGCTTTGAATTTGTTAGATTTGGTGCTGTTTGACTTGTTACTGCTTTCTGGCTTGTTATTGTATGTATATGTCTTTTGTATACAATCATTTTTTGTATATTATTGTTGCCTGTTTATACTGTTGTCACCTGAGCTCTTGGTTTCCTTTGCAGATCTTGACAAAGAGTACGAAATATTCTGTACCAGAAGAATATCGACCTGTTTCTGCCTCTACCACGTTCCTCTTTGGTGACGTCTGCATAGCCCTCCTGGCTGTTTGTACTGCATTTTGTACTTCCTTTGTACGTTACATGATTGTCTATTTCTTATGGACTTTGGATACTGACTTTGACCTGTTCTTGTTGTTACCACGTTCCTCCTTCAGACGTTGACATAGCCCTCCTGGCTGTCCTTATTGCATATTGTACCTTTTTGCGAATTTTATATGATTCTTTACACGGACTTCTATTGGATTTATGATATGAACTTGTTACATGTCACTTCGGAACTTGCCCTTCAGACATCCTCTACTTTGTGATGACTTGTTCATGGACTCCATAACTAGGCTTCACCATTTTGATATAGTGTATACTTGGGACATACTATTTTCTTGACAGTTGCCTTTGTACCTTTTGGACTTTCTTTTGGTGTATGCCTAGTATCTATAGTGTCTGCGTTTACTAGCTTTTGTCTGGTTGGCTTGTTCGTGCTTTATTATTATTATCCTTGATTACCATTTATTAAATCTATTAATTTCTTAGTTTTTGTTTCTATTTCTGGGGTGTTTCGTCCTCCCTTTCAGTGTGTGGCTGGACAGGTTTATGAGGTTGTTCTGCAAGTCCACGGTGTTCTTTTGTTGCAAGATAATGGCCACAGGTCCGATCACTCCCTGGGAAATAGATGGGGAAGAAGTAGAAGCAGTGACAGATTTTACTTTCCTGGGATCTAAGATCACTGCAGATGGAGACTGTAGCCATGAAATAAAAAGACGATTGATTATGGGGAGACAAGCGATGAGAAACCTGGGGAATATAGTGAAAAGCAGAGACATCACCTTGAAAACAAAAATTCGCAGTCAAAGCAATGGTATTCCCAGTGGTAATGTATGGGTGTGAGAGCTGGGCCATTAGGAAAGCTGAGTGCAGAAGAATAAATGCCTTTGAGATGTGGTGTTGGAGGAGAGTCCTGAGAGTCCCCTGAACAGCGAGGAGAACAAATAGGTCAATACATGAAGAAATCAACCCTGACTGTTCATTGGAGGGACAAATAGTAAAGATGAAACTTAAGTACTTTGGACATCAAATGAGAAGAGTTACCTGCAGTACTTGTGCCATGTTTGTGTTCTTGCCAAAGCATATGGAGAACTACACTTGTAGCAAGTGCAAGCTGGTTGCACTACTAGAAGAGAAGGTCCAGCAGCTAGAGGCCCGCATATCTAACCATCAACAAATTAAGGAGCTTGAGCTGTTCTTGGACAGAGCGGAGCAGACTATGCTGGACAAAGAAGAGACAGGGCACAGTTCTGAGGGAGAAGGCCCTTCACTAACTCAGGAGGGAGATGGTTGGAGGAATGTGACTCAAAGGAGGAGAAGAGTAGGGGATCACTCTGAGAGTCTGAAATTACAGAATAAATTTGAGGCTCTTTCCCTCATCACACCTAATGAGGAACACACAGAGGAACAACTGGTCCCACCTGATGATCTCTCTTTCATCACACTTGATGAGATCCAGGAAGATAAACAACAGGAACAAACTGAGGTTCTCTCCCTTAATATGGTTGATGAGGTGCATGTAGATGAACAGATTGCAGGAGAGAGGCTCCTTGTACTAGGCGATTCAATAATTAGAAATACAGAGAAATGGATTTGTGATGCACATGATAACCGTATGGTGACTTGCCTGCCAGGTGCAAAAGTTGCAGACATCACAAGAAATCTAGATAGATTGTTAGAGAGAACTGGGAACGAGCCAGTTGTCATGGTACACATTGGTACCAATGATGTTGGGAAGGCCAAGCGGTCTGTCCTGGAAGCCAAATTCAGGTTGTTAGGAAGAAGATTGAAGTCCCGGACTTCCAAGGTAGCATTTTCAGAAGTGCTGCCTGTCCCTCGCGCAGGACCTACCAGGCAGGCAGAGCTCAGAAGCCTCAATGCGTGGATGAGGCGGTGGTGTCGAGAGGAGGGTTTCAGATTTGTCAGGAACTGGAGAACATTTTGGGACAAGCCAAATCTGTTCAGGAGGGATGGGTTGCATTTGAACCATGATGGGACCAGATTGCTGGCACTCAACATCAAAAAGGCTGCAGAGGAGCCAGTCACCAGCACTCTAGCAGAAGGATGCAAGAGGCAGTCTAACAATGCAACTGGACACAAAAGACTGTGTCAGAAAAGCATATATAAATGCTTGTATACAAATGCCAGAAGCCTCTGGAACAAAATAGGGGAGCTGGAATACTTAGCAATAGATAAGAATATTGATATTATTGGTATCACTGAAACCTGGTGGACGGATGATAACCAATGGGATACAGTTATCCCAGGCTACAAACTGTACAGGAAGGATAGGAAGGGGCAAATGGGAGGTGGTGTGGCCTTGTATGTCAAAGAAGTGATAAAATCGTATGAATTGGAATATCTAGGTGATTTGGAGTCACCATTAGAAGCTCTGTGGGTAAGAGTACCAGGCCACAAGGATGGTCTAACAGTAGGCATATACTATCGGCCTCCGACCCAAACTCTTGAGGGAGACTGGCAGTGGGAGAAGGTTGCAGAGGCATCCAAGAAGGGAAGCCTGGTTATAATGGGGGACTTCAATTACCCTCACATAGACTGGGTGAACTGTTGTTCAGCACATGATAAAGAGATAAAGTTCCTAGATATGCTCAATGATTGTTCCCTGGGACAGATGGTGGAAGACCCAACTAGAGGTACAAGAATCCTTGACTTGATCCTGAGTAATACTCAGGATCTGGTGCAAGATGTTAATGTGACTGATCCAATAGGGAACAGTGACCACAACTCAATTATGTTTAACTTGATCATAGACCGCAAGTCACTGATAAAATCTAACACAGAGACCTTAAATTTTCAAAAAGGAAATTTCCCAAAGTTGAGGAAACTAGTAAAAAAGGAGCTGAAAGGGAAAATTGAGAGAGTCCAAACACTCCAAGAGGCATGGAGGCTGTTTACAAAAACAATAACAGAGGCTCAATTGGAATGCATACCCAAAAGGAAAAAGGGCACTGCCAGGTCCAAGAGGACTCCAATGTGGCTTACAGGAGCTGTTCGGGAAGTGATCAAGAGCAAGAAAAGCTCATTTAGAAGATGGAAGGCTTGTCCGAATGAGGACAGCAGGCAGAAACATAAATTCTGGCAGAACAAATGCAAGGCAACAATCAGGAAAGCAAGGCAAGACTTTGAGGAGCGTATAGCTAAAAATACTCAGAGGAAATAACAAAGACTTCTTTAAGTACATTAGAAGTAAGAACCCAACTAGGAAGGCCATTGGACCATTAGATGACAATGGAAGGCAAGGGGTTATTAAAGAGGAAACAGAGATTGCAGAGAGACTCAATGAATTCTTTGCTTCAGTATTCACTGAAGAAGACAGAGACCACATGCCCAAAACAGAGCCTATCTTCGTAGGGAGGGAAACCGAAGAATTAAGCAAGATAGAAATAACCAGGGAGGAGGTCCTTGCATGTCTTGTTAAGCTAAACACTAACAAATCCCCAGGACCAGATGGCATCCATCCACGAGTTCTCAGGGAACTTAAAGATGAAATTGCTGATCTCCTAGCCAAAATATATAATCTTTCCCTCAAATCAGGGTTTGTGCCTGATGACTGGAAGGTAGCGAATGTAACACCAATTTTCAAAAAAGGATCCAGGGGTGATCCAGGAAATTACCGGCCTGTCAGTTTGACATGTGTCCCAGGTAAAGTGATGGAAACCATCCTAAAAGATAGAATTAATAGGCACATAGAAGAGAAGGCGCTGCTAAAGGAGAGCCAACATGGCTTTTGCAAGGGCAAATCATGCCTCACTAATCTGTTGGAATTTTTTGAGAGTGTCAACAAGCATGTGGATAAGGGGGATCCAGTTGACATTGTTTATCTGGACTTTCAGAAGGCTTTTGACAAGGTCCCACACCAAAGGCTCTTGAATAAACTTACCAGTCATGGAATAAAGGGACAGGTCTTGTCCTGGATCAGCAACTGGCTAAGGGACAGGAAACAGAGGGTAGCACTAAATGGACACTTCTCCAAGTGGAGGGAAGTAAAGAGTGGGGTCCCCCAAGGTTCAGTACTGGGACCCCTGCTTTTCAACCTCTTCATAAATGATCTAGAGGTAGGAGTAAAAAGCAAGGTAGCCAAATTTGCTGACGACACTAAATTATACAGGGTAGTGAAAACTGTGAGAGATTGTGAGGAGCTCCAGAGGGATCTCTTGACACTGGGGGAGTGGGCAAAACAGTGGCAAATGAGCTTCAACATTAGTAAGTGCAGAGTGATGCATGTTGGGGCAAAGAACCCCAATTACATTTACAAAGTGATGGGGTCTGAACTCTCTGTGACAAACCAGGAAAGGGACCTTGGTGTCCTGGTGGACAACTCAATGAAGGTGTCAACCCAGTGTGCCTCAGCAGTGAAAAAAGCAAACTCAATGCTAGGGATCATTAGGAAGGGTATAGATAATAAGTCAGCAAGTGTCATTTTGCCTCTTTATAAATCTATGGTGAGGCCCCATCTGGAATACTGTGTGCAGTTCTGGTCGCCATACCTCCAGAAGGATATTATGGAGCTGGAAAAAGTGCAGAGGAGGGCAACCAGAATGATTAGGGGACTGGAACACCTTCCTTACCATCTGAGGCTGCAACGGTTGGGCCTCTTCACTCTTGAACGACGACGTCTAAGAGGTGACCTGATTGAAGTTTATAAAATCATGCACGGTGTGGACAAAGTAGATAAGGAAAAACTGTTTTCCCTATCGCATAACACTAGAACTAGGGGACACTCCATGAAACTTTTGGGTACTAGTTCTCAAACAAATAAGAGAAAGTACTTTTTCACCTAGAGGATTACTGGTCTATGGAACTCCCTGCCAGAAGAAGTGGTGACAGCTGTCAGTCTTGACAGCTTTAAGAAAGGATTAGACAAGTTCATGGAGGACAAGAGTATCAATGGCTATAATTATGGATACTTAAGGACAACCTCCGGGATGGAGAGATAGGCAGGATATCTCTCAATATCATTTCCAGGGAATCCTAAGCAGGTGAAGGCATCTGCTTGGGAATACCCTGAAGGAAATGGTGAGCCACTGTGTGAGACAGAATGCTGGACTGGATGGGCTGTGGCCTGTTCCAGCAAGGATGTTCTTATGTTCTTATGTTCTTATGTGACATGAGACATGTTTCTTATATGACATGATCTAAATAACAGTTACTGAATGTTCTGACCTGATATGAATGAAAATGTCAGAAGGTTAATTAATAATTTTGGCTTATCCCATAGTGATGTAATGTGTAGAAATTTCCAAATTTTATGCTATAAAAAGATGGCTCTGAAAATGTATATTCATTCAGGGGGATAATTAGCTTGTTAAAGCCCCTCTGAATCTATTTGGCCAAATAAAACTCCTAAATCTGTCTTAGCGTGTGGAATGTGATTTTGTCTAGTTCAGTATTCCATAACAAACTCACCAAAAGGTGCCTTCATTTTGGCGGTTTCATGTCTGGCCTAGACATGGAAGAAGAAGAAGAAGAATTGATAGGTTTTGAAGACCTGTTTTGTTTTATTATGTTATACTGATGATCACCTATGAGAACAAGGAAGTGTTGAAGTGAAGTTTTCTTTTTTAAAATCATATATATGTACTCATATATGTACACCACAGGGAAAGTGGTACCTATTTATCTACTTGCAATTTCTTGCTTTCAAACTGCTAGATTGACAGGAGCAGGAGCTAGGACAGACAATAGGAGCTTTCCAGTCATCAAGCTCAGAGTCTTAACCACAAAACTACCACGGCCTTTTGCTCCATCGAGCAAACCCTTAACATGATACTAGTTCCCAGTAACTAGGATGACAACTCGTAGAAGGTGCCTTTGACCTTCCAGCAAGAAGACATGTCAATTACACACCAAGTTCCACCCCTTCTTCCCCAAGATACTGCCATGTGGCTATGGCTACCAGGTGTCACCATCTTGAAGGGGCATCTCCCCCCCCCCTTCATGGAGGGAGGTAACATGGAATGAGGACCTTCATTCCATGACACGCCCCTTCGTTAGGGTGACGAAAACCAGAATTTTCTTGTAAAATCATGCTTTTCGTCATAGTTCACTGTATGCATTTTTAAAACAACTGATAAGAAGAACCGTTTGAAATAGTGACTGTGGCTTAATGAAGAATGAAGCCGTAATGTATAAGCAAAAGTCTTTATAGAAAATATTTCCAAAAGCGTAACAACAAAAATAATTCCTCTGTGGGTAAGTTAGTTAATGAGAGTTACAGTAATGACGTATTCTTGGATAAACAAAATTAATTCCTCTGTGGGTAAATGTAAATAATTCACCGTTTCTTTCACAGGTAGATATGAATGATTCACTGATATAGCAATATTTTCTTTCAAAGTCGATACCAGTTATTTCGACTTTTTGAATTACTATATTCTTTTTCAGGAAGATCTGCACACAAAAATTATATACAAACATGATAATTAGCATGACTTAACAATGGTCACTACTGTTTCACATGAGTTCTCAAAGATAGATAACATTACTATGAATGTAAGAAAGTCAAAAGGCTTCTCCATCAGGCAAACCAGGTAGCGTCGAGCAAAGAACTCACTCCAAGTCTCTTCAGGCATTCTCATAATTGTATTACAAGCACAGCAAAGTCCAAAATACATTCTAGTAAAAGATCAAAAACACCTAGTTAAAGCAATCTGTTGGGTGTGTGTGTGTGTGTGTGTGCATGAGAAAGCAGGCTGCCCCACCTTCTTTCCAAGAGACTACATTTTGGCTGTTTGCCAGCAGGCTTCCCAAGAGAGACTGAATGAATGTGGAAGGGTGTCTTCCTCCCATCAGGGTCCTCCCGTTGACCCTCCTCCTTAGGGTTTCCCCCCAATGACCTTCCAGCCAGAAGACATGTCAATTACACACCAAGTTCCACCCCTTCTTCCCCAAGATACTGCCACGTGGCTATGGCTCCCATGTGTCACCATATTGAACGGGCATCTCTCCCCCCCCCCTTCCAGGAGGGAGGAAACATGGAGTGAGGACCTTCATTCCATGACAAAGGTCATTTCAGCAGGTGTGGCTTGGATTATAAAAACACCAGTGGTAATTTCCCCTCCTAAGAGGTCCAGGCGCCCTGCCCTTTTCCAGAGGAGTTCATCCTACCTGTGGCCCCAGGTTAACCAAAAGGGCAGAGAAGACCTGGGTGCCAAAAGGACTGGTGGCAACTCTTCCTGAGCACCAGCAATTCTCACTCCAGGGCGCAAGGCAAGAGTCTTCTTTCACCCTTCCTGAATATCTCTGGTTGTCTTTTCTGGACTCCTAACCTCAGATATTTCTCCCCTGGGGGTAATAATTCCCTTGATTTTCACAAATCAGGTAAGGTCCCATCTTCTTCTTTTGTCCCATTGGTTGCAGAGGGAGATGCAAGTGTAACCTGAAAACTGTTTGTACAATTTCCAGTATATTTTAAATTAGTTTGTAGGCTGGTGGAGCACTTACCCTTAACGAAATAACGTAGACTTTGATTAAGGCAATATAAAAAATAATTTTATTTGACAAGCGTTTAATCTGCAGTGGCCTTCTGTAGAGAAAAAGCTGTCTAAACTAAATCAAAGAACTAGGTGAGCTCTCCCAGGTGGAGTCAGGATCGATCGCCGCCGCTGCTCAGGCAACTTTGAAGCAAGCCTTTATACTATTCTATCCCTACAGTTCTACCTGATTTTACATAATAAAGGTTACAGTGTGTGAACAATTCAGGGTTACATCAATACATGAGTCAAAGAGTGTATGAAAGAAACAAAGGGGATTACTTAATTACAGCAATCCAAAGGAAGTACATGGCCAATACATATGTTATCCAGGTACATTTCAAAGGAGATACAAAGCAAGAGGGCACTTCAAAGCAGATAGGTGTCAAGGAAGGGGGTTTCAAGGGATGCGATCTTGGGTGCCAATCAAGGAGATAAGGTCTGGATGTGATCAAAGAGATGAGATCCGAGTTTCAAAGGTGGGAACCCTATGCGGAACCTCATAGCTTGGGGCAATGGAGGGTAATCAAAGAATGTGCAGAAAACGTCACTTGGCCAACCAGGGATCGTCCATATCTGAGGCAAGGATTCCAGCGACCAGCCACATCGATGGAAATGTCCACACAGAAGTTATGTGGCCCAGCACCATCTAGCCTCAATTTGCAATCTAAAGGAAGGTGAATGCAGAATTACCTGGCCTCAGACTTATGGGCGACATACAGCAAGAGATTGAGGTGTGACATGTTTGGGAACAAGGGACAGATACACATCAAAGAAACAAGTGAAATATCAAGGAAACAACTAGAGAACAGAATACAAGTACACAACTAAAGCAGAAATAAACAACTTTAGATCAAAGGGCAGAATGTGAAGCCTTGGAAACTGTTGGTCGCCTCTGTGTGAATGGTTGGGGGAATTTATTGATTCCTGTGAAATTCAGCCTTCCTGGATGGCCCTGAATAAAGTGAGGTTATGCTGAGGACATCCTGCTTCAAGATATAAAACGGATTATGTTAAAAATCAAATTTAATTAAAATAATTAATCAATCAGGTATCTAATAATCAATTGTGCCAGTTAGTATTCAAATGAAACTCTCAAACCCAAAAAACCACAATTTAAACTAAGTCTCCAGTGCTGGGTGACAAGTTTTCGTGTGTGTGTGTGTGTGTGTGTGTGTGTGTGTGTGTGTGTGTGTGTGTGTGTGTGTGTGTGTGTGTGTGTGTGTGTGTTCCCTCGCAATTTGATTGCATGAACTTCGGTCTACTTGCTTGTAAATGAATGGTAATTTATGAAACAGGATTTTTGCGGGGGAAAAGAAGGGTTTTTTCTTGCAGATATGTTTCTGCAAGTGCATAAATCGTGTGCACTTGTAATGTGTCTTTGTCCTTCTCCTCCCCCCCCCGCCCCCCCATATGATGCCTTGTATGGTATGGAATCGCAAGACATTCTCTCCACCTGGCTCCATCAGCGGGTGGGTGCCTGTCCTTTGTCCTTCTGGGCAGCTTTTGCAGGGTCCTTTCCTTGGGAAAGGTGCGTCACATTCTGCGGGGAGGGGCCGAAGACAGGTGGGGCGGTGGGGGAGGGAGGGCGGCTCTTTTCCACCTGCCTGCCTGCCTGCCTGCCTGCCCATCCATCCATCCATCCTGTCCTTTAAAAAGCCTCGCTTTCGCAAGGCGGGAGAGGCGGTGTCGGATCCTGGCTCCTGCGGCAGCTGAGCGGGATCGATCCCGAGTCCTGAGCAAGCTTTGCCACTCTCCCCACGCCGCCTTTCCTAGGCAGGGGGGCCCCGATCCTTCCCTCTTCCCTCCTTGCGCCCGATCCTCCCTCCCTTCGGAAGAGCCTGCTGCCAAGGTGAGTGGGGAGGATTTGGAAAGGTGTGTGTGTGTGTGTGACATCATTATCCCGATGATTTCCTTCTATGCTATGCTATGCTATGCCTGCCACATCTCTATTGAATGGCTCCCCCTCCTCCCCAGGCAGAGAATGCTCAGGGAATAACCTAATAGTGCCCCTTGCACATTTTAGGATCTCTGACCCCCTCCCCTTACAGGCAATTAGCAATTTAGCAATTACACTTATATTCAGGCCCCATTGCCCTGTGTGCACTCTATGGCCGGTTCACATGATAGTAGCATTTTGCCCCTAACTTGTTAGAGTCTCATTTTATCAACCTCGGAAGAACAAAAGGCTGTGTCAACCCCGTCAGGATTGGACTCACAATGTTTTGGCTGCGGTAGCTTAGTGGTGAAAAAACGCTCAATGACTGAAGGTCGGTAGGTCAGCAGTTCGAGCCCTGAGTGCTGCGCAGTGGAGCGAGCTCCCGTCGTTTGTCCCAGCTCCTGCCAACCTAGCAGTTCTAAAGCAATAAATTGCAAGTAGATAAATAGGGACCACTTCAGTGGGAAGGTAAACATCATTTTATCCACTCCATTGTTTAGTCATGCCTGCCACATGTCCACAGAAACATTCTGCAGACGCAGACAACGTCTTTGGCTGTAAACAGAGATAAGCGCTGAACCCTAAAGTCGGATATGACTGGCTTTTAAGCAAGGGCAACCTTTACCTTACAGCAGTTTAACCCCTGCAAGACCAGGGCTCTTGCGTTAAAGGTCTTTAATACAGAGCATGGCACCAGTATTATGGAAAGCCTTCCCAGATAAAACCTCTCATGTAATATTAAATCCCTTCTCCTGCACTTTAACTATCAAAATACTGTATACAGTTCTGGTCGCCATACCTCCAGAAGGATATTATGGAGCTGGAAAAAGTGCAGAGGAGGGCAACCAGAAGGATTAGGGGACTGGAACACCTTCCTTACCATCTGAGGCTGCAACGGTTGGGCCTCTTCACTCTTGAACGACGACGTCTAAGAGGTGACCTGATTGAAGTTTATAAAATCATGCACAGTGTGGACAAAGTAGATAAGGAAAAACTGTTTTCCCTATCGCACAACACTAGAACTAGGGGGCACTCCATGAAACTTTTGGGTACTAGTTCTCAAACAAATAAGAGAAAGTACTTTTTCACCCAGAGGATTACTGGTCTATGGAACTCCCTGCCAGAAGACCTGGTGACAGCTGTCAGTCTTGACAGCTTTAAGAAAGGATTAGACAAGTTCATGGAAGACATGGGTATCAATGGCTATAATTATGGCTACCTAAGGACAACCTCGGGGTTGGAGAGATAGGCAGGATCTCTCTCAATGCCATTTCCAGGGAATCCTAAGCAGGTGAAGGCATCTGCTTGGGAATAATACCCTGAAGGAAATGGTGAGCCACTGTGTGAGACAGAAGGCTGGACTGGATCATGGGCTCCTGTGGCCTCTTCCAGCAAGGCTGTTCTTATGTTCTTATGTGTCCCAATTAGGAAAGAGGTGCAAGCCAGTAGTTAGCAATTACAATGAGATAGAGGAGGCGCTGAAATTGCTGGAAGAAGCATCAGTCATTAAAAGATGCATATTTGCTGAAATTTCTCTTGCATAACCTTGCACCGGGTGAACCTGGATCAGCCAGAAATGTTTAATTTATGCTAATTAGAAATTTGCTTTGCTTTCGTTGTAGATTCTGAGGCTCTCTCTGTCCCCCTGTCTCCCAGGGGAAACCTTTGGAAGTTTGGGACAGGGAGAGGAAAGCTTTTAAAGTCAGAGATTGCTGCTTAATTGCCACTACTGGATCGTGACCACCACTGCGGATTTGGCAGTGGGTGTTTAACTTTTAAAGGTTAACTCCTTTGCATTTCATGTGGTCAATGGAAAATAATATCAATCAAACTGTTCCGATCCCGGAGTATTTTCCACGTTTTATTTTATTTATTTATTTATTGAATGTTTTTATTGAGATTTTAAGAAATTGTAAGATAACAAAAAATACCAACAATAACAAGAAAAATAAACAAACTACATACCGTATTTTTCGCCGTATAAGACGCACTTTTTCTTCCCCAAAACTGGGGGGGAAAAGTTGGTGCGTCTTATACGGCAAATATACAGCAGCCGCGCTCTCCCCGCCCCCACCATCGGCGGGGAGATAAAGGGAGCAGGGAGGGACGGCTTCGCGCGGCGCGGCGCGGCGCGGCGCGGCGCGGCGCGGCGCGGCGCGGCGCGGCTCGGTGCGGCTCGGCGCGGCGCGGCTCCCTTTATCTCCCCGCCGATAAAGGGAGCCGCGCCGCGCCGCGCGAACCCGTCCCTCCCCGACCCCTGCCAGCGAGCGGGGAGGTTAAAAGGGCTCCCTGGCCGAGGGAGCCGAAGACGCCGCCGCTGCCACGCTCTCCCCGCCCCCACCTTCGGCGGGGAGATAAAGGGAGCCTTCCGTGGCCCGGGAGGCTCCGAAGACGCTGCCGTAGCCGCGCTCTCCCCGCCCCCACCATCGGCGGGGAGATAAAGGGAGCCTTCCGTGGCTCCGAAGACGCCGCTGCTGCAAAGCATCGTGCCCTCCCGACCCTTTGTTCCTCTTGGAGGTTGACTAGGGCAGGTAGATTTTGACTTTGAGTATTTTTGTGGTGGCTTTATTGTACCTGGA
Organism: Bradypodion pumilum; assembly: GCA_035047305.1. NCBI lineage: Eukaryota > Metazoa > Chordata > Lepidosauria > Squamata > Chamaeleonidae > Bradypodion > Bradypodion pumilum. The sequence goes on from JAWDJD010000003.1 coordinate 3,546,804, forward strand.
CATGTGGGGTTTCTGATAAGATGTGTTTTTTTTCTTCCCTTTTAGTACAGTATTTGGTTCAGAATCTTTTTTTTCTAGATTTTCCTCCTTTAAAATTGGGTGCGTCTTATATGCCGGAGCGTCTTATAGGGCGAAAAATACGGTACATAAGACATACTAAAAAGGAAATAATAATAACATGACATAAACTATGCCTCTCATCAGACACATCTTTCCATTTTTCCATCCTTCTCATAAATTTCAATTCTTTCTTTTATGCATTTATATCATTCTTCATAAACTTTCATTTATCCTCCAATTTTTAATCCTAAGCACAATTATCTTATGTACTAACTTATTCAATATCTGATTATCAACTTCTCTAAACCTAAATTATTACTAATATAAAACAAAATCTAAAGAAATAAAATCACCCATGTGCCATATACATTGTCCCAAATCCACCACTTATTTTTCTTAACATCTTATTTCCTCCAAAAACTCATTGTATCATGTGCTGGCTTGTTCCCTCTATTGTTTTTCAATGTAAGCTCCAAAAATGGTTTCCAAATTCCCAAAATTTATTTTCTTTAGTTATTCCTTTTTTTAAAAAAAATAATTCACATGTTTTTCATTCAGGGCAATTTCCCAAATCTCCTTATACCAATTCTCAACTTCTAATTTTAAATTATTCTTCCAATTTTTTGCTATCTCTTGTCTTGCAATTGTTAAAAAAAATTGAAATTAAATCTTTTTATTCACATCTAAATTCTTCTCCTCTAAATCTGTTAACAAAGCTATATTCACATCTAATTTAATTTTAATGCCCATTATTTCTCTAATTTCATTTTCAATTTTAACCCAAAAATCCCTTGTTACTTTGCAACTCCACCACATATGTTCATATGTTCCTAAATTTTGATTACATCTCCAACAATTTGGGGATTTACTCCTGTCCATCTGATTTAACCTAAGTGGGGTTAGATTTAACCTAACTGGGGTTAGATCTCCATAATATCTTGAAATTATGTTCCTTAACTTTAATAGAAAGATTTTTCATTATTCTTTTTGTCCATTTACTTTTACAATTTTTCCCAGAAATTTTAACATTTAAATCATTCATGTTTTAGCCTCTTCCTAGGCTAAGCGAAAGGATTTCAGCCACTGAATCATTTTATTAAGGCAGACAAATACAGTGGTAGCTAGAATATAAATAAACAAACTAGATTCCAGATCACTATTCTCATTATAAAACATGGCTTTTTAGATAAGTGCTTTCATTCTTACCCATCTGATTTCCTTTTTATCTTGTTCTGTTCTCCTGGGTTTGTTCCTATGCTTCTAGAAGGCATGGCTGAAGCTTGGCACAGCACAGAGAAGGTGACGCTTTTCCGCCAGGAGACATCTGGGGGGCTCACGTACCGCATCCCGGCTATGCTCTACCTGCCCACAGAGTCCACTCTCCTGGCCTTTGTAGAAGAGCGCTCGTCCCCCAACGATGTAGATGCTAAGTTCCTGGTGATGAGACGAGGATTCAAGAAAGGAACAACTGTCGAGGTAATCATAGAGCAGAAAGTGTATATTTTTAAAAAATTATATATTTGCCATAGCTAATTAGCTTGCTAATTAGAATATCATGGGGCATTTTGTCAAAGGCTTTCTTGAAGTCAAGGTATATTACATTTACAGCATTCCCTCTGTCTACCAAGAAAGTTATCTGATTGAAAAAGATATAAAATTAGTCTGGCATCATTTATTGTTACAAACCCATGTTGCGTCTAGTTATTTCCACATTGTTTTCAAGGTGCTTTTAGAGTGACCGCTTTATAACCTGCTCCAGAAATGTGATATCAGGATGACTGGTTTGTAATTTCCTAGTTCTTCTGTTTTGCCCCTTTCAAAGATAGGGACAACATTAGCTCGCCTCCAGTCACTGGTGTGTGCATGCACAACCACTGATGTGCACATGCGCAAGCAAACCACGCATGCAAGAAAACCACAGGGGCATGGTGGCACCAGGAAACCACTGATGTACGCATGCGCAAACAAACCATGCATGCGCAGAAAACCACAGGGATGTGGCCAAAAGGGGGGGGGGCGGCCGCGGCCGCGTACCAGGCCCGAAAATTTCTGATGTTGGCCCTGCTTGGCTGGAGGGTCGTATGCTAAGACCAAGCTAGTTGTCTGATCTCATTGTTGTCATATCCTTTTCCCATCCCTACTGAGTAGCTGAGCCCCTCCCTCCAGCATTTTAGGAGGAATGAAACATGTCAAAAAAATATCATCTTTAGCATTGATTTAACTTAACAAATTGACTACATACTCTGCAGCCAAAGATGGAGAACCTCCATACAGTCAGCAAAAACAAGACCTGGAGCGGACTGTGGCAAAGATCACAATCTACTGATCGCAAAATTCAGGCTCAGACTGAAGAAAATAGGGAAAACTAATAGGCCGGATAGATACGATCTAGACAACATACCCAAGGAATACAAGGTGAGGAACAGATTCAATGTTCTGGACCAGATAGACAGAGTACCAGAAGAATTATGGACAGTGATGAGAGACATTATGCAGGAGGCAGCAAGGAAAACTATACCAAAAGAAAAGAAGCGCAAGAAAGCAAAGTGGTTGTCTGATGAGGCTCTTAAAATAGCAGAGGAAAGAAGGAATGCAAAAGGCAAAGGAGAAAGGAAAAAATACAACCACTTAAATAAAGAATTTCAAAGAAAAGCAAGGAGAGATAAGGAAAGCTACCTAAACGAACAGTGCAAAGAAATAGAGGAAAACAACACAAGAGGCAGGACTAGAGATCTCTTTAAAAAATTGGGGAAGTCAAGGGAACGTTCAAAGCAAAAATGACCATGATAAAAGACAAAGATGGCAAGGAGTTAGCGGATGCAGAAGAGATAAAGAAAAGATGGAAAGAGTACACAGAGGAACTTTACAAAAAAGACCTAAACACTCCGGATAATAACAATGAGGGGGAAATTGAACTTGAACCAGACATCCTAGAGAGTGAAGTCAGAAAGGCCCTAAAAAGCACGGCAAACAACAAAGCCAGTGGAGATGATGGTATCCCAGTTGAATTCTTCAAAGCCCTAAAAGATGATGGAATCAAGCTACTACATGCTATATGCCAGCAGATTTAGAAAACGAAACAGTGGCCACAGGATTGGAAAAGATCAGTATACGTCCCAATCCCAAAAAAGGGCAATGCCAAAGAATGTTCAAATTATCGAACGATTGCACTCATCCCACAAGCTAGCAAAGTGATGCTCAAGATAATACAGGATAGACTGCAGCAGCATGTAGAAAGAGAACTACCATAGGTGCAGGCTGGGTTCAGAAGAGGCAGGGGGACCAGAGATCACATTGCCAACATACGTTGGATCATGGAGAAAACAAAGGAATACCAGAAACAAGACTACACCAAGGCCTTTGATTGTGTGGACCACAACAAAATGTGGCAAGTAATTAAAGAGATGGGAATACCAGAACACCAGATATGCCTCATGAGAAATCTGTACATGAGTCAAGAAGCAGTGGTTTGGAATAAGAAAAGGAGTACGACAAGGCTGCATTTTATCACCCTGCTTATTCAATCTGTACACAGAGCACATAATGTGCAATGCAGGGATGGAGGAATCACAATATGGGATCAAAATTGCTGGGAGAAACATCAACAATTTGAGATATGCAGATGATATCACCCTAATGGCAGAAAGTGAGAAAGATCTAAAGAAGCGGTTGCTTAGGGTGAAAGAAGAGAGTGCAAAAGCTGGCCTGAGACTCAACATCAAGAAAACCAAGATAATGGCAACAGGCCATATCAGTCCCTGGAAAATAGATGGGGAAGAAGTAGAAGCAGTAACAGATTTTACTTTCTTAGGATCCAAGATCTCTGCAGATGGGGATTGCAGCCATGAAATAAAAAGGCGACTGATTCTTGGGAGACAAGCTATGAAAAACCTGGGGAACATAATGAAAAGTAGAGACATCTCACTGCAAACAAAGGTCCGCATAGTCAAAGCAATGGTATTCCCGGTGGTAATGTATGGCTGTGAGAGCTGGACCATTAGAAAGGCTGAGCGAAGAAAAATAGATGCCTTTGAGATGTGGTGCTGGAGGAGAGTTTTGAGAGTCGCTTGGACAGTGAGGAGAACAAATAGGTCAATATTAGAAGAGATTAGCCCAGAGTGCTCCTTAGAAGGTCAAATAACAAAGATGAAGATGAAGTATTTTGGACATCAAATGAGAAGAGAGGATTCACTTGAGAAGGCCTTGATGCTGGGGAAGGTGGAGGGCAAAAGAAGAAGGGGACGGCCAAAGATGAGATGGCTAGATGGTATTGTAGACACAATGGGCATGGTGCTGTGTGGACTAAGGAGGATGGTGGAGGACAGGGGTGCCTGGAGAGCGATGGTCCATGGGGTCGCAAAGTCGGAATCGACTGTGCGACTGAACAACAACAACAAACCTAACATGAATAGATGGCAAAGCAAAAAGTCTCATACAGGTGGCACGTGAAACAAAGTTACTTAAAACATACCTACGATCTTCTGAAATTGATAACATACAAAACCTTATAATAAAAATGTAAACTTGTCCTGTTTAAAACATTAAAATTTCATTGACAGTAGCAGCTGCAACTTGTATCCAAGTACAGTATACATTTTTCCTGGGACAAACAGGAAAAAATCCATTGGCATGAATTTGTTTAAGGTGGATCCCATGAAGTGACCCACACTCTGTGACCATGGAGCAATCCCCTATGGCACACATGAAATGAGACATGCAGGATTTAACACCGAGACTGCAATGGACTGCCGCAACCTTGAGGATATTATCAAGGTGCGCCTTCACAGCCAGTCCATCTGGCATGGACTCTTCCACCTCCACAACCATTGGGAATCAGAGTTCTTCCTCCGCTTATTTAAAATTTCATAAGTTTGATGTAACATCACATTGAGGCAAACTTCCAGTTACAGAGTCAAAATAACCAGGCAAGAGTTAAAAGAGTTTTAGAAGAAAAAATAACTGCCATAATTTCTCATAGTTTCAATTTTACTGGTTGCAATCAAAGCTTCACATATTACAATCAGGTGTATACATATTTTCATGCCACCCTTAATGCATGAGAAATGAAACACTCAGTCCAGGGATTCTCAACCTACGGCCCACAGGCCGAATCTGGCCCTTGGCACCAAATTATCCAGGCCCCGCCCTTGCTCCAGCCACTGGTGGAATCAGCCACAGACTCATTTATGGCCTTCATAAATGTGTTTACGACAGCCATAAATGGGTGGTGGTGGTGGTGGTGGTGGTGGTGGGGAGAACAGTCCAGCCCCAACTGTTTGAGTGAGCATGACCCAGCCCCCAACATGAAAAGGTTGAGAACCCCTGGCTTAGTCTGTTCCTCTTATTGTACATAAGCCTTCATCAGTCTTTACTCCCAAGTTTGCCTCTACCTCCCGCTTTCAATTCGGTTTAAAAACTTTCTCATGAAGTTTTTAATGCTGTATCCAAACACATTCTTCTCAGTTCTTCTGAGATGCCAAAGTAATGTTGTTACACAAGCATTCTGGATTGGCAGTAACTAGCCAAAAATTAACAGCGTTCCATGCACTCAGGTGCCTAGTCATGCCTGCCACATGTCCATGGAAATGTCTGCAGATGCAGACAGCGCTGGCTCTTTGGCTATAAACAGGGATGAGCACTGAACCCTAGTGTTGGATACAACTGGCTTTCAAGAAAGGGTTAGCTTTACCTTTACCTAGCCAAGATTTAATTTTAAAAGACATGATGGCTAGCTCTTTTCATTCACTGTAGTCTAACTTCAGACCTGGTTATGGGTTGCTGTTCTTCAGTCGCACAGTCGATTCCGACCCTTTGCGACCCCATGGCAGATCAAAACCTAGAAAAGTTGAATATTTGAAGCTGAGGGTTTGGGCCATTGTTTGGAGAACTCTTCAAAATGTTTCTGCAAGTGGGGGTCTAGAAAGGTTTTGCAAGCTTTGTGGCAGATCTTTGTCTTAAGCTCAACAGCTGCAGATTTTTATCAGCCTTCTGGTAGGGTTTGGTCCACTTGATCCATCCAGTCCAAGTCCACGAAAGCTCACGTTAAAATAGAACAGTTAGTCTTAAAAGTGATACAGTGTTTTTGTATTTGTTTTGTTTATTCTCTGATATGCCTGAAACACAGACTAACACGGCTGTTTGTTTGTTTGTTTGTTTGTTTGTTTGTTTGTTTGTTTGTTTGGATTTATATCCTGCCCTCTTGCCCTAGGGCAACTATTATTACACACACACACACACACAAAATCAACTATGAACGGCACTATAATTTACCATGAAAGTTCTTTTGCACGTTTCCTATTTTATGTTTTTAATAAAAGAGATAATTCTACAACAAGGATGCTTATTGGGGAAGTGGGAGGATTTTGAGTGTTGCCAAGCAAAAGGTGCCTTTTGAGAAATCTTGTTTTAGCAAGGTACTAACTTTGTCAGGTAATATTAAATAGAACCTGAACTGTACCATTACATAACCAAAGCAACTTCTTTTCTTCTAGTGGGGTCCCATTGAGACCCTGAAGACCGCCACATTGCCCGGCCACCGGACCATGAACCCGTGCCCCGTGTATGAGAGAAAGAGCCGCACCATCTTCCTCTTTTTCATCTGCGTCCAGTCCAAAGTCACGGAGCAGCAGCAGATCTGCACAGGGGAAAATGCAGCCCGGCTGTGCTACGTCTCGAGCCAAGACCGTGGGCTCACGTGGAGCCAAGCCATGGACCTGACAGAGCATGTGATTCCTGACAACTTGAAGAACTGGGCCACCTTTGCCGTTGGGCCGGGTCACGGCTTGCAACTGAGCTCAGGCCGCCTGGTTGTTCCAGCCTACACCTACTACATCCGCCAGCGATGCTTCGGGAAATCTTTCCCTTGCTGGACGAAACCCTATTGCTTTGTTTTCTACAGCGATGACGATGGGAAGAACTGGTTCCATGGCCAGCTGTTGGAAACGTTGCAGGCATCTGAATGCCAGGTGGCTGAGCTGGTTGGGCAAGACGATAGGCCTGTCTTATACTGCAATGCCCGCAGTACCTCCAAGTACCGAGTGGAGGCCTTTAGTATGGACATGGGGCAAGAGTTTGAGAGATCCTTCCTGTCGAAGAAATTGACTGAGCCATCCAGTGGCTGCCAGGGGAGCGTGGTCAGTTTCTCTCCTCTGGGAGGGTCAAGCGGTCATCTTAACTCCACCTCTCCCAAGAGTACCAAATCATGGCTGATTTTCTCCCATCCCACTGACAGACACAAGCGGGTGGATCTGGGCATCTACTTGAATACCTCCCCTTTGGACCGGGGTACCTGGGAAGCCCCCTGGGTGCTCAACAAAGGGCCCAGCGGCTACTCGGACCTGGCTGTATGTGAAGAAGGAACATCTCGCCTCTTTGGATGCTTGTTCGAGTGCGGGACGTCTGATCCCAATGAAGAAATTGCCTTCCAGTTCTTCTCCAATGCCAACCTCCAGGCGCTGTGAAGGAAATGCCAGTTTGGCGCTGTTTCTCTGTCCAAATTGCCGCTGCTTGAAAAACAAAGTCCATGAATGTTTGTTCCGTGACCAGCTTTTGGCCACTGCAGAGAAGGGCTCTTTATCCCTCTTCGGTGCATATTTGCTGACTTTTTAGCTTGGGATTATGAGGCAACAGAGTCAGAGCATTTTTTGGCTTCTAGACTGGAGGGCCACCTTGCCAGTCCGCTGCGATAATGTGTGCCAATCCTAGGCAAGGCTTGAGCCCCATGTTAATGAGGTTCAAGCCTTTGAAAAAACACTTCACGCACGCACGCACGCATGCACACGCAAAATCCATATTGATCTGTGCTCCACCCATCCAATTGATTTCTGCAGAAGAGGTGCTTTCTAAAACTCCCAGAATTGCATATGTAAACACACACATGCGCGCACACGCGTACACACACACCCCGGAATGATTATAGGCTAGGAGCTGTCGTCCAAAGCCCCTTTCCAAGCTCTGAGGAGGAAGGAGATTGCGTGTTCTCTTTACACACCGTGCATTAGGAAGGCAAGCTAACTCTGTCCAGATCAATGGGGCAGGGGTGAAAACCAGACCCTCTCTGCTCCTCAGATGATCTGTGCAGTTTTAATCCATGTGGTGGTTTGACAGGGCACAGAGGTTTAAGCATCTCCGTTGCCTAGGGCCAGTGGTGGCGAACCTTGGCACTCCAGGTGTTCTTGAACTTCAATTCCCAGAAGCCCAAGTCTCTGTGAAATCACATGAATGGGTTTATTGGTGTGGATTCACAAAGACTTGGGCTTCTGGGAATTGAAGTCCAAGAACACCTGGAGTGCCAAGGTTCGCCACCACTGGCCTACAGCACAATGGGGAGCAAGACCATGCCAGATTCCTCACCCCATTTTCAAAATAACAACCATCACCTCTAACTACCTCATCAAAAGGAGCACAGAAAACCTGCTTCTGCATTTCACAAGCGGATTTCAGCAAGTAGAGCAAATCTATTTCAATTTTTATCGCAGTGTTAATTGCAACCTCTCAGATAGTAAATAAAGCAAAACAAAAATACAGGCTGTGGCACTTTGGTGCCTCGGGCTGGGTTAACTCAGGTTTATTGCATCGTGGACAGAGGGAACATGAGGTAATGGCGGATCGATAGCTCTTTATATACAGCAGTAATACATTTGAACGTGGTGCCATGGTAGCCCATTGGCTACTGTCTGCGTGACGTCATTGCAGGTCACGCCCTTCTTGTCCAGGTGTAGGTAGTGGCGGGAAAACTTCCCGCGCTGTTGCCTTTGATGAGTTCGGACCAAGAGAGCTTGGACGCTCGCTGCTGCCAGCTGGTGGTCATTAGCTCGCGTCCTATTACAGGGCTTATATGATACAGCTGAAGGTTACATTGTTGCTATAGGCAAGGTTACATTGACTCAGATACATTGCAATCCATGTGTACAGTAAAACCATCAGAACACAACATCCCTCCCCCCTAGGACGAGACAAAGTCTCGAGCCCACCTTAACACACTCCCCCCCCCTTATGAGACAAAGTCTCTCAGCCAAGATGGCTTATTTCGAACACGCTGGGGTCTCGTTGCGGGCTGCCTCTCCCTGGGATTGCTACCTTCTCTTTGTCCCCTGGTCTCCTGTCCTGCAATATGAGAGGGAGACTCGTTAGTGACTTTCCGCGGCTCCGCGGCGCTGTTGGGAGGTGTGCTCTTTCTTAGGGAGGAACCGGGGGCACTGGGGGCTAACGAAAAACCCCTCTTCTCGCTTGGATGGGTGGGGGAACACTCCTGAAAACCCCCCCGGCTCGCCAAATCAAAATCAAAATCACTATCGGGGGCAGCGGTCGCGAACTCCTCTCCCCCTTCCCCGGCCCCTGCTAGAGCTGGCGTATCAAAGGGATACGAGTCGGGGCCGCTGCTTCTGCTTCCTTCCCCCCATGCTTGGGACTGTTGTCCACTGCTGTTTCCCCCTTGGGTTAAGCGGGTGGGGGAGAACCCTAACGCTGAATCCTGTTGCTGAGCTCCACTGACTGGCCCAATCACTCGGTGCCTCAGTTGATCTGCGTGCCTCCTCCAGAGGAGGCCGGTGTTCGTCTCGACCCGGTACGACACTGGCCCCGTCTGTTCTACAACCGTCCCTGGTACCCAGGCTGGCCCTGCGCTGGAATAGTTCCTGCAGTGAACAGGGTCACCGGCAGCGAAACCTTTCGAGACTGCCAACCCCACGTTTTTCCCCTTATCCTCGACTCTCGTTGGGTCTAGCCTGGACAGGAGCGTGGTCAGTTTTCGCCGCATCAAGAGCTCTGCCGGCGAGTAGCCGGATGCCAAAGGGGTCACCCTATACGCTAAGAGGAATTGGCACACTTGGTGATTCAGGTCCCCCGGGCCCATGCGCCGCAGCGCCTCCTTTGTTGTACGCACCAACCGTTCCACTTGGCCATTCGTGGCCGGGTGAAACGGTGCGGACGTGATATGCCGAATGGCGTTTGTCTCCATGAATGCCCCGAACTCAGCGGAGGTGAAACAACTAGCGTTATCGCTGACTAAAGTGTCGGGTAAACCGAACGTGGAAAAGACTCTCCGTAGCCGGCTAATTGTCGTGGCGGAGGACGTGCTTTTTACCGGGATAACCTCCAGCCACTTGGAGAACGCATCCACGACTAGGAGAAACATGGTTCCTCGGAATGGGCCAGCGAAATCTACGTGCACCCTGGACCATGGTCCCCGTGCTGTGTCCCATTCCCTATGTGGAAGACGGGCCGCCTCAGGGCGGGACCCCTGGCAAGCCTCGCAAGTGCCAACCATGTGCTCAATATCCGTGTCCAGCTGCGGCCACCAGAAATAACTCCGGGCCAGCGCCTTTGAACGAACTATGCCCGGGTGGCTGACGTGCAGCAGTTCGAGCACCCTCGTCCGCAGGGGCGCAGGGACCACCACCCGTTGGCCCCACAGAAGGCACCCCCTCTCTAGGGACAACTCTAGCTTTTTCCTAAAGAACGGGTCGAACTCCGTACTCGGGGACGAACCCGGCCACCCCTTTTGCACCCATGAGCAAACCTTCGCCAGTGTCCTGTCCTTGCCTGTCGCCCTAGCAATGTCGGCTGGCACTATTGGGGGAGCGTCTAAAACCTCAATTAGCAACACCTGGCGGTCCTTTTCTGCTCTCGCCTTTTGGGCGTCCGACAATGGCAAAGGGGATCTCGAAAGCGCATCAGCATGGCTGATCTCCTTTCCGGGCCTGTACTCCAACTCATGTTGGTACGCGTTGAGGAAAATAGCCCATCGCAGCATTCTCGGGGACAGGATCTGCGGCGTTGGTTTGTGTGCCGTGAAAATCCCTAACAGCGGTTTGTGATCGGTCACGATTTTGAACGGGCGGCCATACAAAAAATCGTGAAATTTTTTGGTCCCCGATACGATTGCTAATGCTTCCCTGTCGGTTTGTGCGTAATTTCGCTCCGCTTGGGACAGGGACCTTGAGTAAAACGCTACCGGGGCCTCCCTTCCGTCCTCCAACACGTGGCAAAGCACCGCCCCCACCCCCACCGGGGATGCATCACAAACTAGGACCACAGGCCGTTTGGGGTCGAAATGCGTCAGGATTGCCTCAGATGTTAGGAGTTGCTTTAGCTCCTTGAACGCCCTCTCGTGCTCGTCACCCCACATCCACGGCTCCTCCTTTTTCAGCAACCGATGGAGCGGTTCGGCCACGGACGCCTTCCGCGGGAGGAATGTATGGTAAAAATTTAGGAGCCCCAGGAAAGATTGCAGCTCGGTCTTGGATGTGGGGCGAGGGGCCTTTTTAATGGCTGCTACCTTGGATTTAGACGGCTTAATCCCCTCGGGTGTGATTCGGAACCCTAAAAACTCGACCTCTGTTTCGAAAAAAACACATTTATCCTTCCTCAATCTCAGCCCCGCTTTCTCGAACACGGTCAGTACCTTGTCCAACCTTTTCGCTAGTTCAGCCTCACTCCCCCCTGTTATCAACACGTCATCAAAATAAGGCAACACCCCCTCCAGGCCCTTTAGGAGGCGTTCCACGAGCGATTGAAAAAGACCGGGTGCCGAGTTCACGCCGAACTGTAACCGCGACACCTGGAACGCTCCCTTATGTGTAACTATCGTTTGTGCCGCGGCCGTGGCGGGGGTCACAGGAAGTTGCTGATAGGCTTGTGCCAAATCGAGCTTAGCGAAACACTTTCCCCCATTTAGCCTGGCCAAAAGGTGGCTTATCACTGGCACCGGGTATGCATTAGGGCGGATCGCCTTGTTAATTGTACACTTATAATCTGCGCAAATGCGCACCTCCCCGTTAGCCTTTAGAGCCGTTACAATTGGAGTTTCCCACTCCGCGGAATCAACAGGAATAAGAATCCCCTGGCCCACCAGTTTGTCCAATTCCGCCTCTATCTTGTCCTTGAGTGCAAACGGCACCCTGCGTGGTTTGAGTCTTATCGGGCGGACCTCCGGGTCTATGTCGAAAGCTACAGGGGGTCCCTTGAACTTTCCGAGTCCTTTCTCAAAAACGGCGGGATGCGCATCGCAAACCGCTTGTATTGGGTCTCCCCCCACGGTATGGACCCCCCCTATGAACAACCCTAAGGGCTGAAACCACTGTGTTCCCAGGAGGCTACAGCTTCCCCCTTTCAGGACAACTAGGGGCAGTTCCGCAGAATGTCTCTTAAAATTGACCCGAAACTTCCCAACCCCCAATACCGGAATGTTGTTTCCCTGTACGTCCCGTAGTGTGGACCTCAACGCTTTAAGCTTTGGCCGCACGTGGGGGTCGATTTTCAGGAACTCTTTCTGGGGAATTATGGAAAAGGAGGACCCCGAGTCAATTTCCATCTTAATAGGGGCCCCTTGTACTAATACCTCAACGAAGTAATGGGACTGTCCCGCGGACACGCTGAACACTGAGGCGTCGTCCTCGCTGCTGTCCGAGACGCGGCCCACGCCGTCCTGCTTCCTCGTGGTCTGGGCGCCATCTTTGGGCCTTGCTGGACGGTCCGGCCTGGCCGCGCGGTCTTGTGATTGCCTCCGGCCCTCTTTCCGCTTTCTGCACGCCTTGGCGATGTGCCCCCGACGGCCGCAGGTGTAACACTCGGCCTTCCTGAACGGGCATCTCGCGCGCTCGTGGGCCGCTCCGCAACCCTCGCAGCGTCGACCGCCCTTCCGGACCTTCTGGACCTCCTCGCCGTCGCTGCCTTCCGTAGACGACTTTGAGGCCCGCCGAGTCGCGTGCACCGACTGTCCGGCCTTCCCGTGCACCGAATTTTCCGCCTTGCCGGCTTTAGGACGCCACTCACGCCACTGATGCATCTCGTCCACTCCGGCATTCGTGGACTCTGCGGCTTCCGCGGCCTCTATGACTTCGGCCAGCGTGGGTGGCGGCTCCTTATTCATCAAGCTGCGCTGCACCTCCTTGTCTTTCAGGCCACATAACACGCCGTCCCTGAGGATCATCTCCAGGATGTCGCCCCATTTACAGGGGGCGGCGGCTATCCTCATGGCGGCCACGAATGCCTCAACCGACTCGTCTGGCGCTTGGACTCGCCTCCAAAACGCGCTCCGAGCGGGAAACATTGCCCTCGAGGGGCAGAACCGCTCTCGCAGCAGCTTCATGATTTCGCTCGCCTTAAAGTCGCTCACCTTCTTCGGAGCGATTATGCCCACCAGCGTCCGCTTGGTTTCCATCCCGAGCATTCTGGTGAGGATGGCCCTCTTCCTCTCCTCGTCGTCTTGTTTGACTCTGAGTTCCACCAGTGCCGCCTGGAAGTCCATCTCAAGCAGCTCCCAGTCCTGCGGTTTGGTGATGTTGAACCCGCTCTGAGCCCTGGCTGTTCCGTGGGGATCCATTATCCCACCTTCGTCGCCAATTTGGTGTATGCAAACCAAGACACGGGACACAGCCTCGGGCTGGGTTAACTCAGGTTTATTGCATCGTGGACAGAGGGAACATGAGGTAATGGCGGATCGATAGCTCTTTATATACAGCAGTAATACATTTGAACGTGGTGCCATGGTAGCCCATTGGCTACTGTCTGCGTGACGTCATTGCAGGTCACGCCCTTCTTGTCCAGGTGTAGGTAGTGGCGGGAAAACTTCCCGCGCTGTTGCCTTTGATGAGTTCGGACCAAGAGAGCTTGGACGCTCGCTGCTGCCAGCTGGTGGTCATTAGCTCGCGTCCTATTACAGGGCTTATATGATACAGCTGAAGGTTACATTGTTGCTATAGGCAAGGTTACATTGACTCAGATACATTGCAATCCATGTGTACAGTAAAACCATCAGAACACAACAGGCACCTTAAAGACTGACTACTGTAAAAATATCAATTCTAAACACTGATTTTAGAGAAATATGGGGAGATTTTTTAGATTATGTATTAATGAAAGGGAAAGGAGGAAAGTCGGAGCAAGAGATTCTCTTTTTGGAACAAGGGGATGGATATATTTTAAAATGTAATGATACAGAGAATAGCTAAGCAAGAAGGATTCTATGTCTCGAGTCACTGGTAGTGGTTACATATAGTAGTTATATGTAATTTTAAAAAAATTGTTTGTTTTTTCTGTAAATCATTGTGATTTTTTAAATTGCTGTGGGGTATTTTTGTATTTTAATTAACATTAGTAATAAAAAGTTTTGATTTTATATGAGAACCCTGGGTTCTTTCTCTCTCCCTCTCCCCCAATTTGCCTCCTCTAATCTCCAAAATCTCATTAGCTCTTTCTTAAAGGTAAAAGTTTCCCTTGCTCCCTAGCCAGTCGTACCCGACCCTAGGGTTCAGTGCTCATCTCTGTTCCAAAGCCCTATCTGCTTCTGCAGACGTTTCCGTGGTCATATGGCAGGCATGACTGGACACCGGAGCGCACAGAACGCTGTTTACCTTGCCCACCGAAGGGGTCCCTATTTATCTCCTTGCAATGTCTTGCTTTCGAACTGCTAGGATGGCAGGAGCTGGGGCAAAGACGGGAGCTCATTCCGCCCTGCAGTACTCGGGTGTCGAACTGCGGATCTCCCGAGCCGACCTCCAGTCAGCGTCGTCTTCTTAGCCACTTGAGCCACTCCTGCCGGCCAGAAGGAGCCCGGAAGGAGCCTCTGGCCGGACTCGATCTCGTGCTGGCTGGCCCTGTCGCTCTTTCCCTGCCATAGCTCTGCGGCGCCCGGAGGGGCTCCCGCCTCCTGATTGGCTGCTTCTCCGCGGGGTTCCCGGGCCAGCTGTTCTCTCCGGCCAGATGTGCGCGCCCGGCTGGCGCCAAGCTCTCGCCAAGGCGGCTTTTGCCCTCGTCCTTCCCTGCTGCCGGGGAGACTCAACCTGCGCACGGACAGACCCACACGCGCACACCACTTCGCTTCGCTTCGCTATGCTGGGTCCGTTGGTACCCAAAGGAATCCGGAGCACAGTAAGTGGGGGGGGGGGATGAGACGGGGGTTTCTTTTTTGGGGGGTGGGGTGGGGGCGCAGCAAGTTAGTTGGCATTTTGCTAAAGAGCTTCTGCCTTCATCCTGCGCGGCCAATTTCGGCAGCTTCTCTGTGTGTGTGTGTGTGTTTGAGGTTGGATTTCAACAAGCCCCATCATCCCCGGAGCGGTGAGTGGGCGATGGGATCTGCAGTCCAGCCTATCCGGCAAGACGAGAAAATTGGTAGGGCAGGTAAAGCTGTACTACGGAAACGGACGAGCAGTTCGGTTGGGTGGTGGATCGAGTGAGAGTAAACAGAAAAACGCAGCGAAAACCAGGAGTTGCCTCTCTTTCATTCAGTTTAGCTAACTTAGCAAGCTCTAAGCCCGTGGTGGTTCCCAGCGTGGGGCACATGCCCCACATGGGGACAATTTATCTTTTAAGTGGGGCAATTCAAGAATGAGTTATTAACAGTGATTATTATTATTTTTTGCAATTCATTTGGTTCCTGGGGCCTCATATACTATCTATCTATCTATCTATCTATCTATCTATCTATCTATCTATCTATCTATCTATCTATCTATCTACTGTATCTATCTATCTATCTATCTACTGTATCTATCTATCTATCTATCTATCTACTGTATCTATCTATCTATCTATCTATCTATCTATCTATCTATCTATCTATCTATCTATCTATCTATCTATCTATCTATCTATCTATCTATCTATCTATCTATCTATCTCGTTCTGTACAGGACAATGACAATAAAGATTTATCGTATCGTATCGTATCGTATCGTATCGTATCGTATCGTATCTATCTATCTATCTATTTTTCTATCTATCTACCTACCATAAATGGCTTTTTAGGCTTCCTCCATGTGAATAGGAGTTTACTTTTTGAACAATAAGAATTATATTTCACAGCGCGGGTGGTGGTGGTGGCATTAGGATTCATACCTGTCAAGTATCCTGGATTTGCCGGGATTTCCCCTTTTTTGCGCCGATTTTTATCATTTCCCGCCCAGAGCTGCTGCTACCCCGTAATCTGGCAGCGGGGGGGGGGGGGGATGAGTTACTGTGCATCCCTTCTGCGCAGCTCACTTCTACACGTGCGTAGAAGGCTTTTACACATGCGTAGAAGGCTTCTGTGCAGATGGGGATGTGTAAAAGCCTTCTATGCATGCGTAAAAGCCTTCTACGCACGCATAAAAGTGAGCTGCGCAGAACGTTTCTGCGCAGGTCCGTTGTATGCATATGTAGAAGGCTTTTACGCATGCGTAGAACAGACTTGCACAAAAACGTTCTGCGCAGAAACGTTCTACACATGTGTAAAAGCCTTCTATGCATGCGTACAATGGACCTGCGCAGAAACGTTCTGCGCAGGTCCCTTAATCTCCGGAGCTGCGCTTGACAGGTATGTTGGGATTCTAGAGATGCTTAGGTGGGGCATGGCCAAAAAAAGGTTGGGAACCACTGCTCTAAGGTAATGATGGCATGACATTTGAAAAATAAACAAAATAAAAGCAAGCACAATGGTAAATGCAGTTGGTTAATAAAGTTGCGAAAGTTCGGACTCAGCTGTGCCACTGAACAACAACAAAATATGGTTAGAATGACTTGCTAAAGATTATGAGAGTCTCGTGGTAATGTGTCTCATTATTGCCGCGAATATAATCTATGAAAGGAAGCTGTTGTGTTAGAAGGAACGGTCTCTTTCCACAGCTTGGTTGTATAAATTTCTCTCATCTGATGAATTAATTTTTCCATCTGGGCAAAATGCCTAATTCTGGTTCTCCATGTTTGTCAGGCGGAAAATGTTGAAGGCAGTAAGAAAGGAGGAAGACCAAACATGAGATGGATTAACTCAATAAGCATAAACCACAATCTTTATTTTAGAAGGCCTGAGCCCTGGGCTGTTAATGATAGAACCTTTGAGTGGTCATTAATTCTTACAGTTCTCCATAATAAAGATGAGGGTCAACAGTGCCCAAGAATAACACCCTGAGATGTTGCATTGGCTTTTTTGTTTGAAGGATTAGGAATGCTGGAAAATTGCTCATTTCCAAGAGTAAAAAGAAGTTGAACTTAGAGATCATTTGGAGTTTAGGTCAAGGTCTCCCTTGCTTGAAAGCCAGTCATTCCCTACTCTAAGGGGTGGTACTCGTCTCCATTTAAAGCCAAAGAGCCAGTGCTGTCTGCATCTTCAAATATTTCTGTGGCCATGTGGCAGGCATGACAGGAACGCTGTTACTTTTCCTACCAAAGTGTTACCAATTTGACATGTGTCCCAGGTAAAGTGATGGAAACCATCCTAAAAGATAGAATTAATAGGCACATAGAAGAGAAGGCGCTGCTAAAGGAGAGCCAACATGGCTTTTACAAGGGCAAATCATGCCTCACTAATCTGTTGGAATTTTTTGAGCGTGTCAACAAGCATGTGGATAAGGGGGATCCAGTTGACATTGTTTATCTGGACTTTCAGAAGGCTTTTGACAAGGTCCCACACCAAAGGCTCTTGAATAAACTTACCAGTCATGGAATAAAGGGACAGGTCTTGTCCTGGATCAGCAACTGGCTAAGGGACAGGAAACAGAGGGTAGCACTAAATGGACACTTCTCCAAGTGGAGGGAAGTAAAGAGTGGGGTCCCCCAAGGTTCAGTACTGGGACCCCTGCTTTTCAACCTCTTCATAAATGATCTAGAAGGAGGAGTAAATAGCAAGGTAGCCAAATTTGCTGACAACACTAAATTATACAGGGTAGTGAAAACTGTGAGAGATTGTGAGGAGCTCCAGAGGGATCTCTTGACACTGGGGGAGTGGGCAAAACAGTGGCAAATGAGTTTCAACATTTGTAAGTGCAGAGTGATGCATGTTGGGGCAAAGAACCCCAATTACATTTATAAACTGATGGGGTCTGAACTCTCTGCGACAAACCAGGAAAGGGACCTTGGTGTCCTGGTGGACAGCTCAATGAAGGTGTCAACCCAGTGTGCCTCAGCAGTGAAAAAAGCAAACTCAATGCTAGGGATCATTAGGAAGGGTATAGAAAATAAGTCAGCAAGTGTCATTTTGCCTCTTTATAAATCTATGGTGAGGCCCCATCTGGAACACTGTGCACAGTTCTGGTCGCCATACCTCCAGAAGGATATTATGGAGCTGGAAAAAGTGCAGAGGAGGGCAACCAGAATGATTAGGGGACTGGAACACCTTCCTTACCATCTGAGGCTGCAACGGTTGGGCCTCTTCACTCTTGAACGACGACGTCTAAGAGGTGACCTGGTTGAAGTTTATAAAATCATGCACGGTGTGGACAAAGTAGATAAGGAAAAAACTGTTTTCCCTATCGCATAACACTAGAACTAGGGGACACTCCATGAAACGTTTGGGTGCTAGTTCTCAAACAAATAAGAGAAAGTACTTTTTCACCCAGAGGATTACTGGTCTATGGAACTCCCTGCCAGAAGAAGGGGTGACAGCTGTCAGTCTTGACAGCTTTAAGAAAGGATTAGACAAGTTCATGGAGGACAAGGGTATCATTATGGCTATGATTATGGATACTTAAGGACAACCTCCGGGTTGGAAAGATAGGCAGGATATCTCTCCATGCCATTTCCAGGGAATCCTAAGCAGGTGAAGGCATCTCCTTGTGAAGAATACTCTGAAGCCAATGGTGAGCCACTGTGTGAGACAGAATGCTGGACTGGATGGGCTGTGGCCTGTTCCAGCAAGGCTGTTCTTATGTTCTTACCTATTTATCTTCTTGCAATTCCTTGCTTTTGAACTGCTAGGTTGGCAGGAGCTAGGACAGAGATGGAAGCTCACTCCATTGTGCAGTACTCGAGTCTCAAACTGCTGACCTGCCAACTTTCCAGTTGCCAAGTTCAGTGTCTTCGCCACTAAGCCACCCCAGTCCCCTCATTGGTGTTTACCAAAACTACTGTTAGGAATGTAGGAACTTGACTTCTATTGAGCCAGATGAATTCTCCACCCTTTAAGGCAAGGGACTTTTCCCAGCTGGAGAAAGCCCAAGCGGGTGCTGTGTGGACATGGGCTCAGGCCTCCGCTTGTCCCAAACACCCGCCAACTCAGGGCCTGGCTGCTCACCCGCCGCTTTCCCACCTGCCCTCACTGATCGGCTGGAACTGGTCACCTCGTCCACGGACTAGGACGGTTTCCCGACTCGGTGTTGGTAGCGTTGCAAAAGGGTGTCTTCATGCAGTTTACCCAGGCAGGGAAAACCAGGGAAGAATATGGGGTTCCAATGGGTGATGACGGTAATTTATAAAATGTCTCAGATAGACTATTTCTGCAAAGCCCTCTGGGACGGGTAGCTGTTTTCCCCATTAGAACTTCTCCACCCTTATCACGGCTTTCTATGGGAATTTGGCCTTCAAAGTTTCGGTTAGGTGTGTGTGGGAGTCTAACTTGGTTCTGAGAAAATGAGACACAGAAATTTATCTCCCCAATTACCTTCCTTGTTTGTCCGGCCCAGCTGTACGTCTAAAGCCGGAGTAACAAAGAGTCCGTTTTTCCCTTTCAGCTCCCTTCGGTCTGAAAGGAGGTAGAAAAACTGCTTTTGACAAAATAAGTCCATTTTGAAGATTCAATGAAATAAAAAGAAAGTTCCAAAGCTAATCTCTAAAATAATCTAAATAAAATACATTTTCCTAAGAAAGAAAAATCTAAGTTTCTAAAAGAATACATTTCTAAAAAGAGTGCGGCCAAAGCCGCACTGGTCTGTGGAACTCCCTGCCAGAAGAAGTGGTGACAGCTGTCAGTCTTGACAGCTTTAAGAAAGGATTAGACAAGTTCATGGAGGACAAGGGTATCAATGGCTATAATTATAGATACCTAAGGACAACCTCCGGGTTGGAGAGATAGGCAGGATATCTCTCAATAAATGCCATTTCCAGGGAATCCTAAGCAGGTGAAGGCATCTGTTTGGGAATAATACCCTGAAGCAAATGGTGAGCCACTGTATGAGACAAAATGCTGGACTGGATGATGGGCTCCTGTGGCCTCTTCCAGCAAGGCTGTTCTTATGTTCTTATGTAAAGCCGCCCATATGGGTTCACGGTGCGGATCCAGTTTGGAGGCAAAAGGACAGCATTTCTAGATGAAATCAAGATAGCTATTCTGCTCTCTCTTTCCGGGGCTCGGAGCCTCGATATTTATACATTTCTCGATAAGAACGAATGCAGTGTTATCTTGAGTGACAGACAACTCTTTTTGAAGTCCAGTCTGAGACCAGAACATTTAATCTAAGTTCCCATCTCTAGACGTAAGACTCACGACTTCCAACAGGTGGTTCATCTGAGAACAGTGCTCTTCCCAGGTGATTATCCCGAGTACAGACACTTTCTCAGCTTTGCTGTCTGTGAATGGAGGTCAGATTGACCTGCCACTTTAAATTGGTCAGATGTCAGCTTCTGCGTACTGAAATCTTCCAAAATGGATCCATTTAAGTTAAGTAAAGTTAAGCAAACTAGCGAAATGAAAGCAGAATAATAACATAGGCATGTTAAACTCTAAATGAACATAGTAAAGAATAAAATAAATTCATCCCAGCTATGAAATCCCTCACATGCTGTGTTACAGGGCCAAACTTTGCTCTGATCTTCTTTCTCTTCCCTCCTGCCAGAACATTTCTGTGTGTCCAGAAAATATGGCAGAAGCTCCACAAAGCGCGGGGAAAGTGTCTCTCTTCCGCCAGGAAAAACGAGGAGGGCTCACTTACCGCATCCCGGCATTGCTCTACCTGCCCTCCGAGTCAACGCTCCTGGCCTTTGCGGAGAAGCGCTCTTCGCCCAGAGATGAAGATGCCAAGTTTCTGGTGATGAGACGAGGGCAGAAGGATGGAACAACTGTCCAGGTATGACTCCATCCATCCAGGTTTGCACACAGTAGAAGTAAAAGGTAGAAGGTCTCCCTTGGTCAAAAGTCAAACGTGTCAATGGTCATGTTGCAGGCAGGACTAGATGCTGAAGCACAAGAAACACTGTTATCTTGCAATTTCTTGCCTTTGAACTGCTAGATTGGCAGGAGCTGGGATGGATGACGGATGGGTGATAGCAATTAACAATAGATTATGTAAGCCGCCCTGAGTCGGGCTTGCCTGAGTGGGCGGCAAACAAGTTGAAAAATTAAATTAAATTAAATTAAATTAAATTAAATTAAATTAAATTAAATTAAATTAAATTAAATTAAATTAAACTCACTCTGTTGTGCAACACTCGGGTCTCGGACTGCTGACCCAGTCATCAAGCACTGTATCTTAACCACCAAGCCACTGCAGTCCTTACAACAGAAGTAGCTGTGTATTTAGGCAAGGAAAACACATTGGTGTTTTGGGTATAATACGTTGCATAATTCCATGATGGAATCTGCTTCAGATTACAATCCTTACTTTGGGATTAAAGAGGAGACCAAGGAAATTGATACATCTAATATTAAAAAAGAAGATTTCAAAGAAGCAGCTTAAACCTTTAAAGTGTTACTATCAAAACATGTCTTTAAATTAGATACTTGTTTGCTTGTCTTCCTCTTTGATGTATTATAAAATCTAGTGAGTTATTTCCAGGATGTGGTAGATCGTAACACCTTCAATTGACTCAGATTAAAACTATAAAGTCAGTACGACAATTTGAAATATAACTCATAAGCATTTTGTTTATAATTTTAAAGAATTGTATTAAAAACCACAATACAAATGTCTAAAAAAGCTACGCAAGCCATGTTTAAAATAAAATATCCTACAAAGTTGGCGTGTCCCTATATATACATTAGGATTTCTGATTCCTGGGGATGGTAGGAGTTGGGATCTAAGATGTCTGGAGGGCACCTTGGTGAAGGGCGTTGCACTAAGAAGGAATAAAAAGGAAAGGGTTAATAGCTTGGTAGTCAGGCTACGTAATGAACAGCTGAGAAGAGGCATGTACACTAGGATATATTTAAACACAGAGACTGGTTAAGTCAGGTAACCTGAAGCCTTACTGAGAACATGGTTGGGTGATGCACCAACTTTGGCCTCAAGTTCCAGTATGAGATATTGGCAGCAAAAAGACACTGCTCTAAATAAGAAGCTGATCTGCTGATCTTCCATTAAAGGTCAAGGTCTCCCTTACTCCAAAGCCAGTCATGACTGATTCTACAGGTAAGTGGTGATCATCATCTCCGTTTACAGCCAAAGAGCCAGCACTCTCTGCGTCTGCAGTCATTTCTGTGGTCATGCGGCAGGCATGACTAGATGCCAGAGGACACGGAACACTATCACTTTTCTCACTAAAGCAGGACTTATTTATCTAATTGCAATTTATTGCTTTCAAACTGCGAGGTTGACAGGAGCAGGGACAGACGACAGAAGTTCACTCCGTCGTGCAGCACTCAGGTCTCAAACTGCTGACCTGCCAAACTTCCAGTCGTCAAACTCAGTGTCTTAACCACTAAGCCACTTGTTGTGTTCTGTAAAGCTGTGCCTTTAACAATGTACCTAGCCATGTGGTAACAATGTAACCTTTCTGTGTGCAACGTTATAACCTTCAGCTGTATCAATGTAAACCTGATAAGGGGACGCGAGCTAGTGACCACTAGATGGCAATAGCGAGCGTCCAGCTCTCATGGCTCAGATTCACCTGGATCAGCAGCGCGGGAAGATTCCCGCCACCTCTTCACCTGGACAAGAAGGGCGTGACCTTCTACGACGTCACGCAGGCAGCAACCAATAGTCTGTCGACGAGCCACATTCAAATGTATAGCCAGCTGTATATATTGAGCTACCCATCCGCCATTACCACATGTTCCTCCGGATCATCATGCAATAAACCTGTGTTAAGCCAACCCTTCGGCTGTTTCATTGTCTTTGGTCCCTTACACTAAATTGGCAACGAAGGTGCGATAATGGCAGCCCACGGGACCAAGACATGCGCCGGTTTCGAAATCAGGAAACCGGGCGACTGGGAGATCTTCGAAATGGACTTCCAGGCCGCACTGATTGAGTCCGAAGTCACGGAAGAGGCAAAGAAAAGGGCCATCTTCACCAGGATGCTCGGACAAGAAACCAAAAGGACCTTGGTGGACCTGATCGCACCGAGGAGGGTGAGCGAATTCAAGGCCAAGGAACTCATGCAGATGCTGCGTGAGCACGTCCGGCCCGCCACGGCGATGTTTCCCGCTCGGAGTGCGTTCTGGAGGCGAGTCCAAGCGCCCGGGGAGACGGTCGCCGCATTCGTGGCGGCCCTGCGGCTGGCGGCCGGCCCGTGCAAATGGGAGAATGTCGAAATCACCCTCCGGGACTGTGTGCTGTGCGGCCTGAACGACGCCGAAACCCAGCGCACATTAATGAACCAAGAGCCGCCTCCCACGTTGCAGGAGGTCATCAGAGCGGCACAGGCCGCGGAAGCTACAAAGGCTGGGGTACAAGAACTCCAGGACTGGCGGCCGAGGTCGAGCAAGGCAGAGACTCCGGTGCATGCAGCCCGGCGAGATTCGAGGTCGTCCGCAGAGAGCAGCGACGACGAGGACGTCCGGAGGGTCCGGAAAGAGAGCCGGCGGTGCGACGGCTGTGGAGCGGCCCACGACCGCGTAAAATGCCCGTTTCGGAAGGCCGAGTGTCACAACTGCGGCCGCCGCGGGCACATCGCCAAGGTGTGCAGGAAGAGGCGCGAGACCCGGAGAAGCTCGGCAGACCGTTCCGCGGGACAAGACCGCTCAACTAGACCCAAGGACGGCGCTCAGGCCATGCGGAAGCAGGACGGCGTGGGCCGCATCTCCGACGGCAGCGAGGACGACGCCCCAGTATTCAGCGTGTCCGCAGGACACCCCCGCTACTTTGTTGAGGTACTAGTTCACGGGGTTCCCATTAGAATGGAAATTGACTCGGGGTCCTCATATTCAATCATTTCCCAGAGGGAGTTTTTGAGAATTGCCCCCCACAGGCGGCCCAAGCTCAAAGCGTTGAGGTCCACACTACGGGACGTGCAAGGGAACAGCATTCCAGTGTTGGGGGTTGGAGAATTTCAGGTTAAATTCAAGAAGCACGCCGCGTCTCTCCCTCTAGTCGTGCTTAAAGGGGGAGATTGCAGCCTCCTCGGGACTCAATGGTTTCAGCCCCTGGGTTTGTTTATCGGGGGGGGGGTGCACGCCATTGGGATGCACGCCGTTGGGACTGACCCGATTCAGGAGGTGTGCGAGGCGCACCCCGAAGTTTTCAAAAAAGGACTGGGGAAATTCAAGGGGCCCCCAGTGACATTCGACCTAGACCCGGAGGTCCGCCCAATTCGACTCAAACCACGCCGGGTGCCGTTCGCACTCAAGGACAAGATAGAGGCGGAACTGGACAAATTGGTGGGCCAGGGAATCCTTGTGCCTGTTGATTCTGCGGAGTGGGAAACTCCAATTGTAACTGCACTAAAGGCCAATGGGGAGGTCCGCATATGCGCCGATTACAAGTGCACCATCAACAAGGCGATCCGCCCGAATGCGTATCCGGTGCTGGTAGTCAGCCATCTGCTGGCCAGGTTACACGGGGGAAAGTGTTTCGCTAAGCTCGACTTAGCACAGGCCTACCAGCAGCTTACGGTGTCCCCTGCCGCAGCTGCTGCGCAGACCATAGTCACCCATAAGGGGGCGTTCCAGGTGACGCGCCTTCAGTTTGGCGTAAATTCGGCGCCTGGAATTTTCCAGTCACTCGTGGAACGCCTCCTGAAGGGGCTAGAGGGGGTGTTGCCTTATTTTGATGACGTGTTAATAACGGGGGGAGTCGGGTCGAATTGGCCAAGAGGTTGGGGAAGGTCCTGACAATATTCGAAAAAGCGGGGTTGAGACTGCGAAAGGACAAATGCGTCTTCTTCGCGACCGAGGTTGAGTTCCTAGGGTTTTGTGTGACTCCTGAGGGGATAAAACCATCCAAATCCAAGGTGGCCGCCATTAAGAAAGCCCCCCGCCCCACCTCCAAGCCCGAGCTGCAGTCGTTCCTAGGACTGCTCAACTTTTACCACTCCTTCCTCCCCCGGAAGGCAGCAGTGGATGAACCGCTACACAAACTGCTAAAAAAAGACCAGACATGGAAGTGGGGCGATGACCAAGAAAGAGCATTTAGTGAACTAAAAAGTCTCCTAGCGTCTGATGCCATACTGACCCATTTCAACCCCAAACGCCCGGTAGTCCTGACCTGTGATGCATCCCCGGTGGGGGTGGGGGTGGTGCTGTGCCACGTGCTGGAAGACGGAAGGGAGGCCCCGATAGCATTCTACTCCAGGTCCCTGTCCCAAGCGGAGAGAAATTACGCACAGACAGACAGGGAGGCACTAGCGATAGTTGCGGGGACGAAAAAATTTCACGATTTTCTGTATGGCCGCCCCTTCACCATTGTAACGGACCACAAACCCTTGCTAGGCATTTTTACCGCAGATAAGCCCACGCCTCAGATCCTGTCCCCGAGGATGCTCAGGTGGGCTATTTTTCTCAACGCGTACCAGCACGCATTGGTCTACCGGCCCGGGAAAGAGATCAGCCATGCGGACGCTCTATCAAGGTCTCCCCTCCCCCTGACGCCCAGCCAGGTGAGCAAAGGGGAGCGAGACCATCAGGTTCTTATGATAGAGGTGCTGGATTCGCCCCCCCGTAGTGCCCGCCGACATTGCCAAAGCGACAGAGAAGGACAAGACGTTAGCGGCAGTTAGCTCCTGGGTGCAGAAAGGGTGGCCGGCGTCCTCCCCAGCGGAGGAGTTCGCCCCATTTTTCAGGAAAAAGTTAGAGCTGTCCCTAGAGAGGGGGTGCCTCTTGTGGGGGCAGCGGGTGGTGATTCCCACTTCCCTTCGGCCGCGGGTGCTCAAACTGCTGCACGTCAGCCACCCCGGCATCGTGCGATCCAAAGCGCTGGCCCGGAGCTACTTCTGGTGGCCCCAGTTGGACGCCGACATCGAGCACATGGTCAGCACTTGTGAAAGTTGCCAATGCTCCAGACCAGAGGAGGCCCGCCTTCCCCACAGGGAGTGGGACGCGGCTAAGTGGCCGTGGTCCCGGGTGCACATTGATTTCGCGGGCCCGTTCAGAGGCACCCTGTTTCTTCTTGTCGTGGACGCCTTCTCCAAGTGGTTGGAGGTTATCCCAGTCACGAGCACCTCCTCGGCCCAGACCATTAAGCATTTGCGGAGGCTCTTTTCCACGTTCGGCATACCCGACACATTAATTAGCGACAACGCTAGTTGTTTCACGTCCTCCAAGTTTAGGGCATTCATGGAGATTAACGCCGTTCGGCATATCACCTCCGCCCCGTTTCACCCAGCCACCAATGGTCAAGTGGAGCGCCTCGTCCGCACCACGAAGGACGCGTTGCGGCGCACGGGCCCCGGGGATCTGAACCTACAAGTGTGTCAGTTTCTGCTAGGGTACAGGGTGACCCCGTTGGCGTCAGGATACTCCCCCGCAGAGCTCTTAATGCGTAGGAAACTGACCACCATCCTTACTAGGCTAGACCCCACGAGGGTAGAGGACAAGGGAAGGAACATTGGATTAGAGGCCACAAAGAGTTTCAGTGTAGGCGCCCCCGTGCATTGCAGGAATTACGCCAGCACGGGCCCAGCCTGGGTACCGGGCATAGTTGTGGAGCAAACCGGCCCCATGTCGTACCGCGTGGAAACCAGCACAGGGCTACTGTGGAGGCGGCACGCGGACCAGCTCCGACGCAGGGTCCCCGATGAGCGGGGCGCAGACCGAACAAAGAAAAAATCAGCGTTAGGGTTCTCCCCCACCCGTTCAGCCCAAGGGGGAGGAAAAGGGGGCTGCGGGTCCCCACCAAGGGGGGAGGGGGGAAGGGGGGATGTTCCCATAGATATCCTGGGGGATCTTTCAGAGGAGGAGGAACCCGACACCATACATATCTCGCGGAATTCCCCCACAAATGCGGATACCCCAACTGAGTTAGAATTTGATTTTCAGAACCGGGGGAGTTTTTCGGAGTGGTCCCCCACCCGTCCAAGCGAGAAGAGGGGTTTTTCGTTAGCCCCGATCACCCCCGGTCTGCCCACAATGGAGTTTTTCCCTTCCCCTAAGGCCGCCAAACCGCGGCAAGCCACTAACGAGTCTCCCTCTCCCATTACAGGACAAGGGACCAGGGAACAAAGAAGCAGTAGCGCCCCCGGGGGGGGTCAGCCCTCATCACGGCCCAAACGCACATGCAAAAAGCCATCTTGGCTGAGAGACTTCGTCTCATCCTAGGGGGGAGGGATGTTGTGTTCTGTAAAGCTGTGCCTTTAACAATGTACCTAGCCATGTGGTAACAATGTAACCTTTCTGTGTGCAACATTATAACCTTCAGCTGTATCAATGTAAACCTGATAAGGGGACGCGAGCTAGTGACCACCAGAGGGCAGTAGCGAGCGTCCAGCTCTCATGGCTCAGATTCACCTGGATCAGCAGCGCGGGAAGATTCCCGCCACCTCTTCACCTGGTCAAGAAGGGCGTGACCTTCTACGACGTCACGCAGGCAGCAACCAATAGTCTGTCGACGAGCCACATTCAAATGTATAGCCAGCTGTATATATTGAGCTACCCATCCGCCATTACCACATGTTCCTCCGGATCATCATGCAATAAACCTGTGTTAAGCCAACCCTTCGGCTGTTTCATTGTCTTTGGTCCCTTACACTAAACCACTGTAGCCTCAATCCACCATTAGGCTACCCAAAAATGCCCATTTCAGCCCCGCTTTCCCATCCACACACTTCTTTCTTTCCTAGCTTATTACTACCAAGAATGTAGATAAATTTATCAACAATATGAATGCCATGCCATGCCTAAAAATGTAGAATGCTGCTACCTGCACATAATGAGCAAACCTACCTTTCCCCCCAGGTTAGAACCCACTTCCCCCGTTAGGTGAGAGCCTTGCTGGGGTGCGGGGACTAACTAGTTCCATGATGGCAAACCCTGGCACTCCAGATGTTATTGGACTTCAATTCCTAGAAGCCAAA
This sequence comes from Bradypodion pumilum, assembly GCA_035047305.1. Lineage (NCBI taxonomy): Eukaryota > Metazoa > Chordata > Lepidosauria > Squamata > Chamaeleonidae > Bradypodion > Bradypodion pumilum. Next base: position 3,574,716 of record JAWDJD010000003.1, read on the forward strand.
GCACCCTGTGAATCCACACGAATGGGTTTACTGTGATTCATTCAGCCCGCACTGCCTTCGTCGCTCCCGGAAGTGGAAGTAAAACGTGCCCATACGGTTAAAATTCTTCCGGGTTAACTCTTCCTGCGTACGGGCGCGTTTTACTTCCGCTTCCAGGAGCGACCAGGGCAGCGTGGGCTGGATGAATCACAGTAAACCCATTCATGTGGATTCACAGGGTGCTTGGGCTTCTGGGAATTGAAGTCCAAGAACATCTGGAGTGCCAAGGTTCGCCATCATGGAACTAGGCAGTGTTGCCCATCTCTTGTCAATGACATTAGGCCAGGACTAAGACTCACCAAAGAGTCCTCCAAGATCACACGTCATGGTCTGCCTAGCCAACGGGTGCATGTAAATGGACTTGGTTTCTCAGATCCATTTGCATGTGGGGAATGTTGTTGCAGAAATGTCTACCACTAAACCACTGCTACATCTGCTTAATTCTTCAGTAGCTTAAGAAGGAGAAGAAGTGAGATAGCTCTTATGATAGGAACAGAACCCAAGAGTTGAGGATACCACCGCTCTTGAATGCCAGTGCCATTCTTTGTACATCTCAATAGGCTGGTAATTTCAGGAGGGAGAGTGAAATCAGAGACGTGGTCCAAGCTCATCTGAAAATAGGCCACCACTTCATTCCAGATGCCTTTTCTGTCCAGAATTAAAAATAAACACCACACTTTCTAGTGCAGGGGTGCCCAAACTTTTTGGGCTGCAGGCCAGTCACATGGTTCAGTGGGCCGGTCATGTGGCTCAACGGGCTAGTCATGTGGTTTTGCAACAGGATGAGATTGATTTTAGGTTGCCATTTTCTCTGCTTAAACCGGGGTGCCCAAACTAAGGCCCATGGGCCGGATCCATCCCTTGATGCCAATTCATCCAGCCCAGCCCACCCTCATCGCTCCCAGAAGCGGAAGTAAAACGTGCCCATGTGGGCACGTTTTACTTCTGTTTCTGGGAGCGATGAGGGCAGCATGGGCCAGATGAATTGGAGTCAAGGGCTTGATCTGCCCTGTGGGCCATAGTTTGGGCACCCCTGTTCTAGTGCACGGATGCCACACCTACACCCACCCAAAGCAAATATGATTATCTCAATGTCATGTCACATGTTGCCTTTACACAAAAGGCATTTTGTGGTGAGTAAATATCTGCTTGGAAGTGCTTGGAGACATTTCAACACAAGGCTGCCTCTGAGTCGAAATTCCCTTTTGAAATCCAGGGGAAGAACATTCATTGGCATCAGATGGGGAGGGGAAGCAAGCACTAGGAGAGATGCTCTGTGTCAGATGTTTTCTGAGGAACAAAGGCTTCAGAATTAAGACTCACGGAGTGTGTTACTTAGGATGCATTCCTGTGGCCAAAGCACCTCTGAGCAGTTTTCCTCTTTTGACATGTGTTCTTGGGTTGGAAGCCATAAAGACTGAAGTCATTTCAGGGTGTGATGCAAATATGATTTGTAGATCGGTTTTGTACAAAATAGATTGTTGTGTATGCATGTAGTCCAGCTGTTTGCCATTAGCGCAGCTGGCGGAGCGTCACGTGGCTCCAATTCCTCCAATGGTAATCTTCCGCGGGAAAACCTTCCCGCCACAGGTGAAGCTATGTTAGGTACGCACAAAGGACGTCTACGTCAGAAGGATGTCACTATGTCTGTAACCAATGGTGCGCCTCCGGGCCAAATTCAAATGTGCTGTGTCTTATATAAGGGGGCAAGGCTCTGCCATTGCCTCATGTACAGATTGACTATGTTACAATAAAGTAGTGTTTAGCCCACCTGCCAGCTCGTGTGCATTCAATCTGCCTACATCAAATAGATGTGGCCATTTTGGTCTCTCATGGCAACGACAAAGAGTGTAAATGACACATTTAAGGCCAAGATGAAGAAATGACTGGCGACAGAAAGATCAAAAATGAGCAAATTTGCATTTTAGAGCCTTATGAGGGAGCAGCTTCCTATTTTGGGTAGTAAAACCTGTTTAGGGTGTCAGATATAGCAATTAGCCATTTAAAACCCTTTTCTCTTCCTTCTTCTAGTGGGGTCCTGAGGAGGCCCTGGAGAACGCCAAGATGCCCGGCCACCGCACTATGAACCCATGCCCGGTTTATGACAAAAAGAACGGCACCATTTTCCTGTTCTTCATCTGTGTCCCAACCTATTTGACAGAATGGCGTCAGATCCGGACGGGCAGAAACGCCGCCAGGCTGTGCTACGTCTTGAGCCAAGATGGCGGCCGCACGTGGAGCCAGACGACCGACTTGACGGAGCAAGTGATTGGGGGTGAGATGAGGAACTGGGCCACCTTTGCTGTCGGACCGGGCCACGGTGTCCAGTTGAGCTCCGGGCGGCTGGTGATTCCGGCCTACACCTACTATATCCACAAGCGTTTGTTTGGCTTCCCGTTGGGTTGCTGGATCAAACCTCATTGCTTCACCTTCTACAGCGATGATGGTGGGCGGACCTGGGGCCGAAGCCAGCTGCTCAAAACCTTGCGGACCACCGAGTGCCAGGTCGCTGAGCTGACCGGCCATGATAATAGCCAAGTCTTGTACTGCAATGCCCGCAGTCTGCACAAATACCGGGCTGGTGCTCTCTGCGCGGATAATGGAGACCAATTTGTGAACTCCTCCCTGTGCAAAGACTTGTACGAGCCGCCGCGAGGCTGCCAAGGCAGTGTGGTGAGTTTCACTCCCATGCTGGAGTTTCTGGATCAAACTCAAAAGGAAGATGCTTGTAAGTCAACACCTTTCTCAGCCTCCTTGAAGAGCCACAAATCGTGGCTCATTTTCTCCCATCCCACTGACAGACACAAGCGGGTGGATCTGGGCATCTACTTGAATACCTCCCCGCTGGATCAGGGTTCCTGGGAAGCTCCCTGGGTGCTCAACAAAGGGCCCAGCGGCTACTCGGACCTGGCTGTATGCGAGGAGGGCAATGCCCAGATGTTCGGTTGCTTGTTTGAGTGTGGGGTGTCCTGCGAGTGTGAGGAGATTGCTTTCCAGTTGTTCACAGATGTTGAACTCTTCAGAAACGTGGGTGGCCACTCCTCCACGCCTTTGACCTCAGAGGCGTAGCTTTCCAAAACTAAGCTCAAGGACGGTTGGCCTTCATGAACAGGAGCGGAAAGGTCCCTCGGTTTCATTTCCTGCCTGCCATTATTGGGTTGTTGGCTTCCTACTGTGATGCCTAGGCTTCCAAAATGGCAATGACTGCCTCTGCTAACAACCAGGCCTTTGTCCTTGCGAATGTGGAGAGAGTAGACAAACTTCTGAAGAATTAGACTGATCAAGCCAATTAAGATGGTCTAAACCAGAGGTGGCCAAACATTTCACGCCGCGGGCCGGTCACGTGGTTCCTCCCACCGGAAGCGGGAGTAAAATCTGTCTTGCAATCTGTTTTGCAACAGGATGAGATAGATTTTAGGCTGCCTAAACCATGCTTAAACATCTGCTTAAACCATGGGTGCCCAAACTACAGCCTGTGGGCTGGATCCAGCCCCTGAAGCCAATTCATCCGGCCCACGTTGCCCTGTGCCACATTTTACTTCTGCTTCCAGGAGCGATGAGGGCACCATGGGCTGGATGAATTGGCCTCGGGGGCCGGATCCAGCCCATGGGCCATAGTTTAGGACACCCCTGCTCTAAACTAAAGCCAATAATTTTAGCTAATTTTTAGTCGGCCCCAGGGTTTTCGCCTTATGACGGTCAGCTGTTGATCTCATAACAGGTTTGGTTTTCATATCTTGGGGCTAGCATCTTTATAGCCAGAACAGGGTGGCATTTACACAACGGCTTTCTTTGTTTGTCTTTCACTTTTATGATTCAATGAAACCGTTTCCAAAAGTTGCCCAACCTTAAAATTTAACAGTGTGTCTTCAAGGCGCTACAACTTTTTTTTTGTTTTGTTTCTTCTCTGATATGCTTAGAAAGAGAATCTCTATTCTTGTCCTTGGCCCGGCGGCAGTTTTTCTGATTCTGGATCTACATCATATTTATTCTAGGAGTCTGAAAAAGTTACTTCTGTGGCTGTAACTCTTAAAACAATTACGATTTTTCGTACTTTCTGAGCACCCTGAATAGGCTGAGGGTCGGGAGTCCCTCAATGCAAGATCAACATGCTCAAGTGGGGGCTGCTGGTGGACAACAACATGTGCTGTGAATGTGGAGAGATACAGAATCCGGCTCATTTGCTGGTCTGCCAATGACTTGCCAGCAACATGCACCGATGAAGACTTAACTTTGGCCAATGGCAAGAAAGTGACTTCATTTTGGCAGTCCAGGGTTTAATTGGGACACGAAAGAAGAAGACGCTGGGAAATGTTTGAGGATAAATGTCAGATGGTATTGTTTGGGTTACATCTCCTGGAAATCCTCAGCTGCTTTGGCCACAGAGTTTGTAGTCCAAGAAAAGCAACTTTTCCTAGCCCTGCATATTCCCAACCAGGTCATGCTCTCTGTCAACTTTGAGGGCCGGACAACTATTTTGCCCTGTCTGCATGATGGGGGTGGCCATTTGTTCTGACAGCTTCAAGGGGTGGAGTGTTGGGGGCCACATGAAATGCTGCCATGGGCTGGATCCGGCCCACGGGTATTAGGTTGGCAATCCCTGGTATATAGGGTTGGAAATGTTCTGAGCACCAAACTGTTTAATACTAGGGCAGGAGTTCTCAACCTTTTAAAGCCAGGGGCTGGGTCATGCTCTCTCAGACAGCTTTGAGGGTTGGACAGTCGTTTTGCCCTTCTTCCACCACATGGAACTTCCTGGTGTTGTGGAGGCGTGTGTGTGTGCACATGAAATGGTGCCGTGGGCCGCAGGTTGAGAATCCCTGTACTAGAGAACCCCTCTTCTCTGTTTTAATTCCTCCTATTGAAATTTGACATCTGTCATGATGGAATTTCCAATGACTCTGCTGGCTGAGGATGATGGAATCCAAGAACATCTTGAAGACCCTCACATCTACCAACCCAACAACAGAAGGGCTTTCACATTTAGCGCACTATCCAAAGTTTTAGCTTCTGAAAACTGTTTCACCTGCTTCCATCATCTGTTTAATCTAGACCCGTGTTCCACAACCTTTGGTTCTTGGACTTCAGTTCCCAGAAGCCTCAGCTTTGGGGAATTGAATTGGGCTTCTGAGAATTGAAGTCCAAGAACCAAAGGTTGGGAAACACTCCTCTGTGAATCCACACAGATGGGTTTACTGTTTGTATTTTATTTTCAAGGGGACTGTGGTGGCTTAGTGGTTAAGACACTGAACCTGATGACTGGAAGGTTGGGAAAAGGTCAGCAGGTCGAGACCTGAGTGCTGCACAATAGAATGAGCTCCCATCCTCTGTCTCATCTCCTGCCAACCTAGCAGTTCAAAAGCAAGAAATTGCAAGTAGATAAATAGGTACCGCTTTGGTGGGAAAGGTAACCACATTCTGTGTGTTTTGTCATCTAGTCATGCCTGCCACATGTCCATGGAAACGTCTGCAAATGCAGACGGCGCTGGCTCTTTGGGCTGTAAACAGATGAGCACCGAACCCTAGAGTCAGATACTGCTGGCTTTTGAGCAAGGGTGACCTTTACCTACAGCTAGTAGTTTAGCATATTTTAAAAAAGAGCGAGCAGGCAGTATTTAAACTTTAAAATGTACTAGTTTTATTATAGGCAGGGAGGAGTTTTTTATTTAATGTTTGTTTCCCTAATCAATGCACTCCAGATGGGGAAGTCATTACCTGTACAGTATTTGCCTTCTTCATTACGCAGGTTGTGGTGTCACCAGCAGACCAGGAAAATACAAGGACATGTTCTATGCTGCCATCTTGTGGCCTTTTCTGTTACTGTGTCTATTCTAACATCTGTTCTGAAATGTGGATCTACAGAGGGCTGCGCTGCTGAGGATGTCATGGGTTGACCATGTGACTAATGTAAAAGTGTTGTGCTGGATGGATAAAGAACAAGGACTGCTTAAGGCCATTAAATAAAGAAAGATCCAATACCTTGGCCATATTACAAGAAATGACATACAGAATACTCCAACTCATGATGCAAGGGAAGATCCCTGGGAAGAGAGGAAGCCCTGGATGTACATGGACTTTGTGGCTGAAGAACTTGAGAGACTGGTGTGGCATGTCCTCAGAAGAACTGTTCCCAGGAGGTACGAACAAGAAGACTTTTGGCATGAGGATAGCCAATATTGCAGTGATGGCGAACTTGACCCTCCAGCTATTCTTGAACTTCAATTCCCAGAAGCCCAAGTCAGCACTCCTACTAATCAGGGCTTCTGGGAATTGAAGTTCAAGAACAGCTGGAGGGCCAAGGGGTCATTCAACAATGATGTGATCCATTTTTGGGGGGAATCACACCCTTTGTGAAGAGAATTTTTTTGCAGGGAGCAATTCAATAATCTCAACTGGGATCAAAATTCCCAGAGATCATTTTTAAACCTAAAAAAGTGCCATGTTTCAAAACCACAACAGCTCCAAAAGGTCTAAGCTCTGGGGAACATGGAACGTGTAATGTTTAGTGCAAATGGGTACCTGATTGATAAGTTCAGGGGAAACTGAAAGATCCAAAGAACTTTATTTAAAAACTAGCAGGGGTGCCCGGCTTCGTCCGGGTGGGGTTAGGGGTTGGAGCGCTGTCCTACTTCCCGATGTTGCGTTGCTCAGGTGCTCCTCCTGGGCTGACCTCTGTCCACTGGACTCCTGCCCTGCCAGCTGGCCTGCCTGGCCAAGGGGCGGGGCCCTGTGATGTCACATTGGCTGATCACTCCCAAGGGCTAACCACTCCCAAGGGCTGACCATGTCTAGGCATGACATCACAAAGGGCATGACATCACAAAGGCCCGGATCTGGTCAGCCCTTATGATTGGTTGAGGAGTAAAGGATCAATTTTGGGGGTATAACCCCCCCATGGGCTTCGGGACCCCGACAGTGACCTGCTCACATGCGCAAGGTACGTGTGTGCCGAATTTCATGGGGTTTGGTCAAGGGGTGCGGCAGCCTATTCCGGATACGCCACCCACACCTTTGCTTAGGTATAGATAGATAAAAGAAAATAACTTAAACTAAATGGTGAATTTGAAAATATTAGGCAACACATAGAAAGCCAAAGAATAATATTTTTTCCTGTTTAGGATTGCCAGGTGAATTCCTGGAAAATTCTTGTTGAAATGCCACCTTCTTTTGTGTGTAGGCCAGACATGAAACTGCCAAAATGAAGGCACCTTTAGTGGGAGAAAGATTAGCCAGCAACATGAGATTGCCGTTACCAGGGTACGCCTGATTGCGGTTTAAAAATGCCACAATCTTCGAGGAGGCTCTTCCTGTGTACCCCGTTGAAATGCCTTTAAAAGTGCCCCTTAAAATAATTTTTGAAAGTAATTAAGTGTTATACTTATTTATTTCTTTTCAATGCATGTCTAAACCATCCATCGAGTGAAAAAAATTATTGGTGGTTGACAGCAGCAAATTCAACAGATAACAACAAAACTGCCAAACACTATAATTGACAGCAACATAAAATATCAGTTACTCATTGCACCTGAAAAGTGACTTTGCAATTAATAGTTGCACTACTTTGAATCCCAAAAGTAACTTGTTACTTGTTACTTGTAACTAGTTAAACACTGTAAGCTATCAGAGGAGTGGACACAATTCCAAGTTCCCAGTATTGTCTCTACACCAGTCATTCCCAACTTTTGGTTTTTGGACTTAAATTCCCAGAAGCTTAAGTCAATTCCCCAAAGCTCTGATCAGCCAATGTACTAACTTAGGCTTCTGGGAATTGACGTCCCCCTGTGGGGCGTGGGCCCCACATTGGGAACCTCTGTTCTTCACAGAGCCAGTTGCATGGAAGGAGAGCAACTCCTCAGAGTCCACTTGTACAAAGACAGTGGCTAACAACTGGGAGTATGAAGCAAGCTTAACCAGACCAGCTCAAAAGTCTATCTGGTTCCAATCTTGTAGATGGGAAGCCCAGAAGTAATTAATCTCTGATCGTCTGCAGTAGCTGATGCTCAAAGACATACAGCCTCCGATCCTGAAGATGACCTAAAACAGTGATGGTGAACCTTGGCACTTCAGGTGTTCTTGAACTTCAATTCCCAGAAGCTCAAGTCTCTGTGAGTCCACACAAATGGGTTTACTGTGTGTGTTCTTGGCCTTTAATTCCCAGAAGCCCAAGTCTCTGTGAGTCCACACAAATGGGTTTACTGTGTGTACGCACGGTAGACCCATTTGTGTGGATTCACGGAGACTTGGGCTTCTAGGAATTGAAGGCCAAGAACACCTGGAGTGCCAAGGTTCGCAATCACAGACCTAAAGCCATCCTGACAAGTAGATGGTACACAAGTTGGGTGGTTCTCACCTCTGTAAACATAACCTATACCAGTGTGTCCCCAACCTTTGGTTTTTGGACTTCAATCCCCAGAAGTCTATGTCAGTACATTGGCTGCTTATTGCTTGGGGGAACTGACTTAGGCTTCTGGGAATTGAAGTCCAAAAACCAGAGTTTGGGACACACTGAACTACACGACAGCCCTCTTCCAACTCCTGAAGGTGGAGGCAACTCCAGAAAATCTTGAGAAGGTTTGTTTTGGTCTACAGCTCCCAATATTCTCCTGCCAGCACAGCCACCTAGTTGACAAGAAAAGGTTGAGTAGCAGGGCTGGTACCGTAGCGCCAGCCTGTCCAGGAGATAATGCATAAAACCCGCTTTTGGAAGTATGCACAGATTTCCAATCTCTTTTTAAGCCATTCCAGGTTGGGAGCTGTCGCAGCATTGTGGTGAAGCAAATTCCAACGTTTAACTCTTTGCATTGTGCAGAAAGACTTGTTTTGCACATTGGTTTCTATTTGACTGTAGCTTCGATTTAAAATGTAATAAAATTTAAAATTTAATAAAAACTGGCATGGGGGGGGGGAGCCCTTTGAATGAAGTTTTCTCTTATCACTTGTACCCATTGCTTACTTGCCTAAAGTAACTTTCTTGAACTCTGTTGCCAACGAATGGATAGACTGGCAGGTAGACTCCTTAGAGCTTTATATGTGAAAACCAGCTCTTGGTAGACCTCTACTTCAAGGACACTAAATTCAAATCCAACTTAACCTACGGTGCAGTAAGGCAAACTAAATATTAGGGCTGTTAGCTCCACCCTTACAACACAAGGCAATACCGATCAGCACAAAGGAGCACCTCATACTAAGCCTGTTCGTTGCCACCCAATGTTACCAGCACCAAACATGGACACAACAAAACATAAACGGAAGTTGGTCATCACGGAAATGAGGTGTCTGAGGAAGGCTGCTGGGGTGACTAGAAAGGATGAAATCAGGAATGAGATGGTAAGGGAAAGAATCGGAATAGACCCTATCTTAAACTACACAAAGACAACAAATAAAGTAGTTTGCCCCTTTGGCAGGGCCATAGCCAGGATTCTAAATGTGGGTGGGCAAATATTTTTTCAGGGTGGGCAACAAAGCCTCATTTCAATGCATTCCGATGGGAAACCATGCTTTACCAGAGTGTGCAAACTGCTAACCCACCGGCTAGGGCCCTGCCATTTGGACACACCTGGAGGCCTCCAGATGTGCATCTTTTGGTTCTGGATTTCACCTCCCAGCATTCTCGCCTCTTGGCCCCATTGCCCAGGAGGGAATGAGGACCACCCCTAGCAGCATCCCGGATGAAATGCCTTCTGAGCCAGTGGCAGGGCCGTAGCCAGGATTCTAGATTGTGTGTGTGTGCGTGCGTGCATTAGACGCTTTCGCCTGGCAGTTCTGTTTTCTTTTTAATGACCTTTCTCAGTAAAGCAGCCAAGGGGCTATCTCCGAGACGACCATACAGGCTGCCGTTTGTGTGTGTGCGTGCGTGCATGTGTGCGTGCGTGCGTGTGTGCGTGCGCGCGAAACATTTTTTCAGGAGGGGCAAAGAATTTTCAGGAGGGGCAGCAATGTTACACTCACATATATAACATTGGCACCGGGGTGGCTTGGAGGGATGGGCTGTTAGCTCAGGAGGGTTTTTGCCCCCCCCCCTCCCCTGGCTACAGCCCTGGCCAACGACGACCTTGTGTTGCCGGCTAATCTTTCTCACACTGGGTAAGGCGAAAGGAACTGCAGAATGAACTCACCATAGGGCGCCGGGAGGTAGGGCGCCAGATGCTCCCTGTCCAACACACACATATGTCCTACCCTGCAAACAAATCGGAGCATGACTCGGTTTGGGACTACAAGTACCAGATCCACACACACACACACACACACACCCGCACTAGCAGCCTCTCGGAGGGCTGACTCCCACCTCCTTGAAGAGGGGGGGCGGAAGGATCCCCCCAAATTCTGCGGTGGCTCAAATGGTTAAGACGCTGAACTTGACGACTGGAAGGTCGGCAGCTAAAGACCCGAGTGCTGCGCGGCGGAATGAGCTCCCGTCTCTGTCCCACAGCTCTTTGCCCAACCCAACCTAGCAGTTCGAAAGCAAAAACTTGCAAGTAGATCAATAGGTACCATTTCGGTGGGAAGGTAAACAGCGTTCCGTGCACTCCGGTGTCTACTAGTGAAGTCCTGCCTGCCACAAACGTCTGCAGAGTCAGACAGCACTCAGGTCCCCAAACTGCTGACCTGGCTCTTTGGCTGTAAACAGAGATGAGCACTGAACCCTAGAGTCGGATACGACTGGCTTTCGAGCAAGGGAAACCTTTACCTTTACCTAAGATTCTGCTCTGGGAAGGAGGAAAGGGGCCCTATCCAGCTGCTGGAATGGGGGGGGGGAGATAGGGCTCCTCCGGGGGGCGGAGCTCCGGGGGGGGAGCTGGAGGAGGAGCAAAGCCTGAGCTAACGCCCCCCTTCATCATCATCATCATCATCATCATCATCATCATCTCTTTCTCCTCTGCGATGCCGGAGCCCCATCGCCGCTCGGAAGCCGCCATACGGTAAGCCATGGGGGGCAGAGGGGAGCATCATTCATGCCCCATCGCATCTCCTCTCTCCCCCCCCCCCATCCGAGGCTTGGAGAGGCCCCCAAAAAGGATGCTCGGGTCGTCGCCCCCCCCGCCCCCCATCGCGGCCCCATAGGTGGCTCCTTCCCAGGAGAATGTGGTGGTGCAAGGGTTAAACTGCTCTACTACAGGCAGAACCTTGTGAGTTCGATCCTGACGGGGTGGCAAGGTGGACTCAGCCTCCTCAATCCTTCCGAGGCCGGCCAGACGAGGACCCCGCATGTGTGTGTGTGTGTGGGGGGGGGGGGGCAAATGCACATTGACTTGTCAACCAGCAAATGTTCATTGACTTGTCAACCGCTATGCAGAGTCCATAGCGCTTAGTGCCGTGATGGTGAACCTTGACACTCCAGATGTTCTTGGACTTCAATTCCTAGAAGCCCAAGCACCGTGTGAATCCACACGAATGGGTTTACTGCGATTCATCCGGCCCACGCCGCCCTCATCACTCCTGGAAGCGGAAGTAAAATGCGCCCGTATGGTTAAGGCTCTTCCAGGTTAACCCTTCCTCTGTCCGGGCACGTTTTGCTTCTATAGAGATAGATAGATAATGTCCCAGAAACCTTTGGCTAATATTCAAACCACTGCAATAGGTGTCCAACAGATGGATGCATTTGATTTCCCCTGCAATCCTATAGCCACTTATATGGGAGTCTGGGGTGTGTAGGATCCCACTGCCAAGACCTTGTTCTTTAGAAATAATCCTTAGCCTAGGATGGAAAAAAGGCTCTCAAAACTGGCCAATAAACTAGTGGGGAAGACTTCACAGACAGATCAAACTCATTAGGCTAGAAAGGCAAACCTCCTTTAGAGGCTGTTTCCAAGATCCAGGCACATCCCTGTTATTAAGCATTTGCCTCAGACGGAAGGTGTTCCAGAGACGGCAGAAGGGCAGAGCGGATAGTGTGGTTTCGGTGAGCTAAAGCCTTCCTACTGGGCGGTTCACAGGGTCATTATACAAAGTACATTTTGCTCCCAACAATCCGTGGACTCATTTTACCAACCTTGGTAGGCTGAGTCTACCTTGGGGCCCATCAGGATCGAACTCAGATCTTGAACAGAAATGCAGCTGCAGTCTCCATCTTGGGCTCTCCAGAAACCTATTCTTTCTTTCTCTCCCAGAATAGTTTGATACCTCCAGAAAACATGGCAGACTCTCCGGCCTGCTTTGGGAAGGCCGTCCTTTTCAGCCAGAAGAAACTGGGGGGCTTGACGTACCGCATTCCGGCCTTGCTCTACCTGCCCTCGGAGGGCACTTTCCTGGCCTTTGCAGAAGAGCGCTCCTCGCCCAGAGATGAAGATGCTACATTCCTGGTGTTGAGACGAGGACGAAAGGAGGGAACGACTATCAAGGTAATGTCAGAGCAGGCGTAACTGGGCTGACCCTCATTTCATTGGTGGCTTTTCAAATGCGCTTTTCCAGCCCAACGGTTGCACATGAGATGGATTTTAGCAGTTGAATGGGATAAGAATTTTACAGGAATAGTCGTAGATGGTTTAACTTCTTTTGCACATGAATGTAGCATGTCTCTGTTAGCTACAACATGACCACCATGTGACGGAAAGGATTCTAGCTTAGGGGTTTCTAGACAAGGATTAGTTCAGTGTTTCCCAATATGGGGCACAGGTCCCACAGGGGGACTTCAATTCCCAGAAGCCAAAGTCAGTACATTGGCTGTGATCAGTACTTTGGGAAGTTGACTTTGGCTTCTGGGAATTGAAGTCTAAGAACCAAAGGTTGGGAAACACAGAATTAGACCTTTCTTGGTGTCCTTCCTCTTGTAGGTCAGAAACATAGGCTCAGAGCCTTGGTCCATCTAGCCCAGGGGTGCCCAAACTATATCCCATTATTATTATTATTATTATTATTATTATTATTATTATTATTATTATTATTATTATTATTATTATTATTATTATTATTATTATTATTATTATTATTATTATTATTATTATTATTATTATTATTATTATTATTATTATTATTATTATTATTATTATTATTATTATTATTATTATTATTATTATTATTAGGATTTGTATGCCACCCACTCAACAATGCGACTCTGGGCAGCTCACGACAATAGAACATCTAATACACATTATACATATCATGTTGAAAAATATACATATCACAATATAATAAAATACAATACCATCATAACAAATGGATCACAACATCATATAAATCACAACATCATATCAATCTCAATCATCATAAAACATTTAGAAAAAAGAGAATCAATCACTTAAAGAAGTCCCACAAATCGCCCGCCTGAGTGTGCAAGGCCTAGACTGGCCAGGGGGCAATGTCCAGCCCCCAGTTCTTAATGCCAGTCCCTCACACCAGTCATTCATACCAGTCCTTCACATCTGTCCCAACAGCCAAGTCCACAACATAAACGGCACAGACAGGACCACAGATTCAAGTCTCACAGTCTGTCCAAAGCTCTGCCACCTAGTAGGGCCCCTGCCATAGACCCCCTTGTGGCCGAACCCAACTTGATACCTCGCAGCTCGCGCCAACGCACTACCACTCCCCCAGGCTCCTGCCGCCTCGACAGCCGCAGCCAAGGCTCCCAATGTATGGCGCAACTGCTCACCCACCCGTGCCATGTGGCTACATCTTGGGGCCAGCACTCTTACAAGACTAATGTAGAAGTCAGCATGAGCCTGAGGCATACATAGAGCGCATCCTCACAGTAGGCCAGAACCTGAACATTTTCTCATAGTTAAGCTATAAGGATAAGAATCAGTGAGTTGGTATCCGAATCAAAAGCAGATAGGGCAGAGGATTGTTCAGTTCTCTCTTAAATGCTTCCAGTGTTGGATCACTCAACACTTCTCAAGGCAATGGGTTTCATTGTCGTACTGCTCTAACCATTAAGAAGGAATTGTTTATTATGGTGACCATTTTCCACACCCCAGAATAAAACAACAGATATATATTTTCTTCTTTCTCTCCCTCTTGCTCTAGTGGGGACCCCAGAAGTCACTGATGACGGCCACACTGCCCAAATATCGCGCCATGAACCCTTGCCCAGTGTACGAGAAGAAAAGCGGCACAGTTTTCCTCTTCTTCATCTGTGTCTTGGACCACGTCTCAGTGAGACGCCAGATCGTGATGGGAAGGAACGCTGCCCGGTTGTGCTACATCTCAAGCCAAAATGGCGGCCGCACATGGAGCCAGGTGACGGACCTGACGGAGCAGGCAATTGGGGACGACCTGAGGGACTGGGCCACCTTTGCAGTCGGACCGGGCCACGGCATCCAATTGAGCTCCGGGAGGTTGGTGGTCCCAGCCTACGCCTACTCTGTCCCCAGATGTTGTTTGCGTTGCTTCTCACTCTGCTGCACAAAGCCTCATTGCTTCACCTTCTACAGCGATGATGGGGGGCAAAATTGGGAGCAGGGCCAACTCCTGGAGAGCCTGAGGGCCACAGAATGCCAGGTGGCTGAGGTCACCTGCCAGGACAACAGCCACCTGTTGTATATCAATGCCCGCAGCCCATGCTGGAACCGGTGCCGAGCGGAGGCCTTCAGCACAGACAACGGCCAACACTTTCAGGAATCCTTCTTGTGCCGGGAGTTGTGTGAGCCACCCAAGGGATGTCAGGGCAGTGTTGTGAGCTTTAGCCCAATGCCATCACCCTCAGGTCTGAGCCCAAAGGAAGACTTTCAAGAGCTAACACATCACTTAGGTGTTTCTCCCTCCTCCGCTTCCTTCAAGAGTGCTAAATCCTGGCTGGTTTTCTCCCATCCCATAAGCAGACACAAGCGCATGGATCTGGGCATCTACCTGAATGCCTCCCCATTGGAAAAGGGTTGCTGGGAGAAACCTTGGGTTTTGAATAAAGGGCCCAGTGGCTACTCAGACCTGGCTGTGTGCGAGGAAGGCAAGTCGCAGATATTCGGCTGCTTGTTTGAGTGTGGCATTTCCTCGCCCTGTGAACAGATCGCCTTTGGGTTGTTCTCTGATGTAGAGCTTCTGAAGCATGTGAAGAACAGCTCCTCACATCTGAAAGTCTCCTCATAAGCAAACAGGTCTAGAACTCTTGGGAAACCGTCTTCTTCTTTCGTGTCCAGATCAAACTTTTGACTGCCAAAACGAAGCCACTTTCTTGGTTTTGCCATTGGCAAAACTTAAGCCCTCGTCGGTGCATGTTTTTGGTAGTAATCAGGAGACCAGCAAATGAGCCAGATTCCGTATCTCTCCACATTCACGCCGCATGTTGTTGTCCACCAGCAGCCCCCTACTTGAGTCTGTTAGTCTTAAATTTAGGGTCTCCAACCCTCAGCCTATTCTGGGTCCCCCAAGTGATGTAGGGGAGGTTGAGTTCCTCAGCTATATCCTCTTTTAATGTTGTTCCTTATCCATTGGGCTCTTTCCTCCATCTTCTGATTTGGTTTTGCTCTTGCACACCCTCAGGAATGTTTGTTCTTGCCATAAAGCTCTTCCTGGATCTGAGCCAGCAGATTTGAGGCTCACAGCCGTTCAGAGGGTGTCGAGGAGGGTCCTGCTACTTCTCTCATTTGAGGTGGAGTGATACCAACAAGAGGGTCTATTTTCTCAACAGGTGTAGGTTTGAGGCATCCTGTCACTCTCCACATGGCTTCATATATCAGTGATGTCAACTTCTTTTGCGTGTGTGGATGCGCTCCATACTGGAGCAGCCATACTCTGCTGCAAAGCTGATGTTGAGTTTCCCAGTTATAGTTTGTGAGTTTTCTGATGATGTTGTTCCTTGTACTATAGCTTTGGTATTCAGGCAGTGCTGCTTAAAAGAATGTCTGGTCAAGTGTCACACTGAGGTATTTTGGTCTTGAACAGTGCTGTAATCTGTTCCATTCCCATGCAACATCCAACTCAACCGTTGCCGTGGAGAACAGTTACAACATAGCGTCTGAAGACTTACCTGGGGCGATTCACAGGGTCTAACTGAGCTATCCATGTGCCAAAAGTGTTATGCTGAAATTCTTACTGTCCATTAGGGGTGGTTTTTCACACAATATACAGTTGATCTATGGAATTGTTTTCCCCTGGATGCAGTAGAAGTCATTATCCCAGATGTGGGATAATTATGGATACTTAAGGACAACCTCCGGGTTAGAGAGATAGGCAGGATATCTCTCAATGCCATGTCCAGGGAATCCTAAGCAGGTGAAGGCATCTCCTTGGGAAGAATACCCTGAAGCAAATGGTGAGCCACTGTGTGAGACAGAATGCTGGGCTGGATCATGGGCTCCTGTGGCCTCCTCTTCCAGCAAGGCTGTTCTTATGTCTTTTGAACCTACAGGAGCAAATTTGTGGAGGAAATATAGCTATCAGTAGCAATCGATCATGACAAATCCTTTGCAGAGCTGGAAAATGTTATGGGTGTGGGTGTGCAGAAAGCTCCAACTGCTACAGCCTGTGAACATTTCCAAGCTGCGGACTAGAACACCTTCCTCACCATCTGAGGCTGCAATGGTTGGGCCTCTTCACTCTTGAACAACGGACGGCGTCTAAGAGGTGACCTGATTGAAGTTTATAAAATCATGCACGGTGTGGACAAAGTGGATAAGGAAAAACTGTTTTCCCTATCGCACAACACTAGAACTAGGGGACACTCCATGAAACTTTTGGGTACTGGTTCTCAAACAAATAAGAGAAAGTACTTTTTCACCCAGAGGATTACTGGTCTATGGAACTCCCTGCCAGAAGAAGTGGTGACAGCTGTCAGTCTTGACAGCTTTAGGAAACAATTAGACAAGTTCATGGAGGCAGGGTAATGACAAGTCCAGCGGCTCCGGCAGCGGCATGATATTGAAGCCATGATGGTTACCCCACAATTTGGGGCCAGTCTTTCTCCAGTCTCTCTCCCCGCCCTTGCTCTCACCAAGGGCGGGGGTCCGAAGATGCTGACATCGGGAGTGGTGGCGGTGGCTTTTGACGGCCCTGCCGCAGATGGACCTCAGCTGGGCTCCCACCCCCCTTGACCATCGATGCCACAGAAGGGAGCCAAAGGCACTGGTGTCGGGAACAGCGGCGGCGGCTGTTTTTTACGGCTCCGCTGCAGCTGGATCTCAGTGGGCTCACACACCCCCATACCCCATTACCAGCGAGGCCACGAAAGGGAGCCAAAGGCTCTGGCGCATGGGTCCCCACAGAGAGGACTCCGAGTGCCACCTCCACGTGCCATAGGTTCACCATCACTGTTCTAGCATCAAGCCTGCCCTTTGAAGGAGATGCTCTAAGACAGTGATGTCTAACGTTGGCACTTCAGCTGTTCTCGAACTTCAATTCCCAGAAGCCCTGATCAGCAGGAGTGCTGACTTGGGCTTCTGACAGTTGAAGTCCAAGAACACTTGGAGTGCCAAAGTTAGCCTTCAATGCTCTGAGAGATGGAATGTGCTCTACTGTCATCGGCTTGTGGCTGCATCTATGAATTAAATGAATTAATGGATTAAATTAATGAATTAAATAATCTGAAAACTGTCATCACTGATGGACGTCTCTATTAAGGTTTGCTTATCAAATGTGAAACGTCTCTTGTGAGAAGTTGGATTCTAGCCAAATGAATGCACAGGAGCGACGAGGGCAGCGTGGGCCAGAGGAATCACAGTAAACCCATTCATGTGGATTAACAGGGGGCTTGGGCTTCAGGGAATTGAGGTCCAATAACATCTGGGGTGCCAAGGTTCGCCATCACGGTTATGTAGCACTTCCCCAATGTTCCCAGATGGAGGTCATGAGGGCCGGGGATGCTGCAGGAGGCTGTGGGTCTCATCCTGCAACTACCAGAGCTGCTTTCCTGACAGCAGGAGCCATGATTAAACAGCACCTTAAGTTATTTTTTATTTATTTATATTCAAATTTATATGCCGCCCAATCAGGTAAACCCGACTCTGGGCGGCTCACAACAAGTTAAAACAACATAAAACAGTACAACCAATAATTATAATAAGTTATAATAATTAAGTCTAATAATTATTCTTCTGTGTCTAGGCTGGAGTGAAAATATTAAAATAACATTTTGGTGAGTCCATTCTGCAGTTCCATTTGCCTGACCCAGTGTGAGAAAGATTAGCTGGCAACACAAGGTTGCCATTACCAGGGTATGTCCGATTGTGGTTCAAGAGTACCACAATCTTCGAGGAGGCTCTTTCTGTGTACCCCTCTTTAATTATGGAAAGCACTTCGTAAGGTATAAAGGTAGAACGGACTATGGTGGCTTAGTGCTTCAGATGCTGAACATGATGACGAGAAGCTCAGCAGTTCGAGACTTGAGCTCTGCATGACAGAGTGAGCTTCCATATCTGTCCCAGCTCCTGCCAACCTATCAGTTCGAAAACAAGACATTGCAAGTAGATAAGTATGTTCCACTTTGGTGGGAAAGGTAACAGCGTTCCATGCAGAGATGGGCTCCAGAAATTTTTACTACCACACTGTGGGTGTGGCCAGTGGCAAAGACCCGCATTGCACCCAAATCAGGGCTATTTTATTTCAAAACTTGGATGGGTGAGGCCAGCCTGAATTTCTGCTACCGGTTCTGGCGAACTGGTGCAAACCTGCTGATGCCCACCACTGGTTCCGTGTGCTCTGATGTCTAGTCCTGCCTGCCACATGACCACGGAAACTAGCTCTTTGGCTGTAAACGGATATGAGCACCGTCCCCTAGAGTCAGATATGACTGGCTTTTGAGCAAGGGAGACTTTTACCTTTACTTAAGGTATAAAACCTCTTAAAAGTAAACAGTTATAATATTTGTTTTAGTTCATTCGCACAGTCGAGTACGACCCTTTGCGACCCCATGGACCACTGCGCTCATCAGCCACTTCAGCCCGGCCCCGCATAATTTAACGAAAACAGGAAAAATTCAATTTAAATGCTCACCAATCCTTTCACCTATGTTATCTTAGGAGTATCCCATGTTGTTTGGCATACACTAAATAATAAATCCATGTTGTTGATATATTAGAAGGAAACCAGTGCTCTGGCTGCTACATGATGTCAGCCTTCTCATGGTAGCCTTGATATGAAGCTCCTGTTGGCATCCTTTCCTTCTCCTTCCATCTGTCTCCTACATGTCTGATCTGGCCTATTGCTGTCTCTCTCTTCTATATGATCTCACGTTATTTAGAAATCCTGCTTACTTGCATGAACGTTTGCTTATCCAGCAATAGCTCTCACACTTGACAGTTCCATAATCCCCGAGTGCACATCTTCACATTCCATTTTTATTGCCCACCAGTGGTACTGTTTGCAGTAACATGGGGACTTTTTTGCCTTAGACTTTGTCATTGGTTACATCTTTCATTGTTTTCTGTTTGCTCCTCAGCTTATAGTAAACCATGAGAAGCAAAAGTTAGACGCTTTCGCCTGGCAGTTCTGTTTTCTTTTTAATGACCTTTCTCAGTAAAGCAGCCGAGACGACCATACAGGCTGCTGTTTGAAAACTGCTTTCCTTTTTAAAAGGCATTTTCTCTTATAAATTGTTCGCGCACTCTGTACATGCTCTGGAGGAACTTTGACAGTCATAGTGATGTTCAGAAAAAGATGTCTGAATAAAGTTTTCTGGATCACTCATTTTGTGTTTTCTTGTGTACGTCTTTTCTGTGCATGTTAACATCTTTCTGAGTGGTTGGAAACAGTGGAAGCTGCAGTCAAAGTCATCTGGAGGTCTCTAAAGTGGGGGAAGCTGGTCTAGCTGCATCTCTCTGGGCTTTGTTAGTTCTCTTACTTGCAATTACTTTGAAGGGAATATGCTAGGGCTGTACCAGATATTTTCTGAATGCAAAACCTACAGCAGATTTTCCAGCAGCCAAATTGCTCGGAGGTTTGTGTTTTTTAAAAGGCCTGGATTACTAGATTTGTTGGTAATCGGTTTTACATTTTTTTGCAAATTATGCTATTCCTGATCACGGAGGAAGGCTGGTGGCAATGCCACTCATGTGATGCCCCCCCCCCCAAAAAAAAAGAAGAAGAAGAAGAAGAAAAAGCAATGAATCAGCAGCTCACTGCTTTACATTCAGGGTTTTGTTTTTCCGTTTTTGGGCTCATGGAACAAACCCCATGTGATATTTCTTCCCAGTCGGTGTCCTTACAAGCTTTGCTCATGACATTCCTTTTCAAAGGTTACTTGGGGTCATCAGGCGATAGTTGCCTTTTAGACGGGGTGCTTCCAGGAAGAGGATGGTAGAAATCACCCCAAAATTAGAAAATCAAGTGCTCCCCAAGCAAAGCAACAACCTAGGAATCAGCGGGATGTAAGATCATCTGAGATGCCCTGCCAGGTGAGGCCAGAGCCCTTACCTTGGGGTGGGAAATTCTAATGTCAATTTAGAGGAGAGGATGGGTAAATCATAGAATACAGTAGTTGAGTTGGAAGTTTTCTATGAGCCATCAAGTCCAACCGCCTGGTCAGTGCAGGAATCCAAACCAAAGCAGATCTGCTTTGTCCAATTCTCTCTTGAATGCCTCCGGAGAGGTGCTGGAGTGCTCTCCACCTTCCGAGGTCATGGGTCCATTGTCATACTGCTCTAACAGTTAAGAGGTTTCATTCCTAATGTTCAGCTTATATCTGGTTCCCTGTAGTTTCAGCCTGTTATTGCGCATCCTGCACTTTGGGATGATAGAGAACAAATCTTGCCCTTCCTCTTAATGATCACCTTTCAGGTATTTGAAGAGTGCTATCATCCTATCCAAGGGACTGTGGTGGCTTAGTGGTTAAGATGTTGAAATTGACGACTGGAAGGTTGGCAGGTCAGCAGGTCGAGATCCAAGTGCTGCGAGACAGAGTGAGCTCCTGTTGTCTGTCCAAGCTCCTGCCAACCTAGAATTTTGAAAGCAAGAAATTGCAAGTAGATAAATAGGTGCTACAAGAAGGTAAACAGCATTCCATGTATTCTGGTGTCCAGTCATGCTTGCCACATGACAATGGAAACATCTGCAGGTACAGACAGCACTGGCTCTTTGGCTGTAAATGACGATGAGCACCACCCGCACCCTAGAGTCAGATATGACTGGCTTTCGAGCAAGGGTGACCTATCATCTTATCCCCCTCTCTGTCTCCTTTTTCTCAAGGCTAAACATCCCCAGTTCCTTCAGTCTTTCCTCCTAGGCCTTGGTTTCCATTCCTCTGATCATCTTGGTTGCCCTTTTCTGTTGTTGTTGTTCAGTCACACAGTCGACTCCGACCCTTTGCGACCCCATGGACCATTTTCCTCCAGGCGCCTCTGTCCTCCACCATCCCCCTCAGCCCTCCCGGCTCTGTGCCCATTGTGTCTATAATACCATCTAGCCATCTCATCCTTGGCCTCCCCCTTCTTCTTTTGCCCTCCACCTTTCCCAACATCAATGCCTTCTCAAGTGAATCCTCCCTTCTCATTTGATGTCCAAAGTATTTTAGCTTCATCTTTACTATTTGACCTTCCAATGAGCAGTCAGGGTTAATTTCTTCTAAGATTGACCTATTTGTTCTCCTCGCTGTCCAGGGTACCCTCAAAACTCTCCTCCAACACCACATTTCAAAGGCATCTATTCTTCTGCGTTCAGCCTTCCTAATTGTCCAGCTCTCACATCCATACATTACTACTGGGAAAACCATTGCTTTGACTATTCTAATTTTTGTTTGCAATGTAATGTCTCTGCTTTTCACTATGTTCCCCAGGTTTCTCATCGCTTGTCTCCCAAGAATCAGTCGCCTTTTTATTTCATGGCTGCAATCCCCATCTGCAGTGATCTTTGATCCTAAGAAAGTAAAATCTGTCACTGCTTCTACTTCTTCCCCGTCTATTTTCCAGGAACTGATGGGGCCTGTTGCCATTATCTTGGTTTTCTTGATATTGAGTCTCAAGCCAGCTTTTGCACTCTCTTCCTTCAATCCGATCAAGAGATTATTTAGGTCTTCCTCACTTTCTGCCATTAGGGTGGTATCGTCTGCATATCTCAGACTAGCAAGGGTTGCCCGGCGTTGCCGGGCTTTTTTGGGGTTTTTGTTTTTTAAAAAATATGAGAAATGGTTTTGGATGTTTTTTGTTGTATGTGTATTTAAATTAGTTATGTTTTTTTAAAATGTGTTGTTTTTTTATACGTAGGTAGTGTTTTAAACTGTTATTAAAAAAATTGGATTTTAAAAAGAGATAAGGTTGATATATTTTTTCCCAATAATTGCATTTTTAAAAATAATGTGTTCCTATGTGGTTTTTGGTGATAGGTGTACTTTGGATAAGATTTTTTAAAAAATGTGTAAGTGTATGTTGTTTGTAGATGGTTGGAGATCAATTTGAATTCATTGAGTGTAATATTTCCTGTGGCCACTTGGTGGTGCTGTTGCGTAATGTTTTAATGTTGATTTTGTCCTGGCCTGTGTATTCTTCCTGTTCTTTTCTCATTTCAATTCTGATTCTCGGTGAGGCTGCATGTGTCTTGGTAAGTTGTGATCTCTGTTTTGTTAGGGGTGGCTTTGTTGTGATTTGTGGGGGGTGGGGGGTTGTGTTTGTCCTTGTTTTTTTTTTTTATTGTTTGTGGAAGATTTTCCTTGTAATTTCTATGTTTAGTATTGTTTTTGCTTTTTTTAATGTTGTTGTTTGTGTTTTTGGAGTGGGTATTTCTGTGGGCCGGCCTCGGTGGCTGGGTGGGCCATTGAAATACCATGTGTTGTTAGGCTGGGGTTTTTTTCGCTGGCCGGACTCGTTGGATTATCTACTCCGCCGGCCCGTGGTGGGGATGGGGGCATGGTCATTGGGGGTTAGGAAGGGTGGGCTAGGTGGTGGGGAGGGGAGCTGTAGTGTGTTATGGTGCTTTGTTTTTGTGGAGTTGTGCTTTGTTTTTGTGGAATCGTGAAAGTAGATCGTTTTTCCCCTTTAATATCAGTGGGTGGGGGCTGCGATCCCCCTCCCCGCTGGCTTCCCTAGTGTTGGGTGTTTTTTTGGGATAAAAGGTGTATATTGGCCCTACACTTCTGGACACAGAGGAACAGGCAGAGAGGAACGATCCCCCACCCCCCCTCCTTAAAACAACTCCGGTTTTACAGAGAAGAAAAGACGGAGTTTTTTTAAGGAGGGGTGGTGGGGGATTGATCCTCTCTGCCTCATCTTTGGTTTCCAGATGGGTTTGGGCAATATAGTCCTTTTATCCCCACAAACCTCCCAACAGTAGGGTAGGCAGCGGAGAGGGGGATCGCCACCCCCTCCCACTGATGTTAAAGGGGAAACTCCATTCGGGAGCTTCAGGCGCCGCGGGTGAGTAAAAGAAAGCCGGCTGCTGTTTGCTTGCCTTTTAGCTGTTTTTCTTTTTAATTTTCCGGGCGCCGTTTTCCTCAGCGTTCTGCGTGGGCGCGCAGGACGCTGGGGCTTGTAGTTATGGGTTGGTGCTTTGTGTTTTTGCTGGGTTTTTTTAAAATGCGTTTCTTTCGATTGGCTGCGGCGCGTGTCCGAACGCTGCGCCGTGCGAGAGCCTCTCAGCGTGATTGGCTCTGGCGCGGCGCAGCGCAAGGAATGTTGGGAAGTGAAGTTCTTTCCCTTTCTTGCCATTTGTGGGGCTGAGGCCCCCGTGCCGGATTTTTAAATCCTTCGTTGACCTGCGTAGGCAATTCGGCCGTGCGCACGAAGGGTGGGTGCGGGTCAGTAGGGCGACGCATAGCAACCTATAGCCAGTTCCAACGGTGAACACTTGGTTTTATAGGTTAAGATATAGAAATCAGACTAAGCATGATATTATAATATTTCAAAATATTTTGCATTCAAAATATCATATTACATTTCTTAAAGTGCGGTGCTGAGAATTTGACACAGTACTCTAGATGTGGTCTAACTAGCGCTGAACAAGGGGGACCTTGGAGACTGGTAAAGATACAGGTAAAGGTAAAGTTCTCCCTATGCTTGAAAGCCAGTCATGTCTGACTCTAGGAGTAAGGGACTATGGATACAAGATATTATATTTCCAAATAAAGTAATAGTTGCTCTGTTTGTGGGCGATGATTCAAAAACAAATGTTAGGTGCGGATTCTGCATGCACAATTGGCACAAACGGCCTCTGGCAGAGGTTACACCGGCGAAGAAGGTTCCTGGTCACTGGCCCTTGCCAGCATGGAAATTGGGGGGGGGGGGGGGCGGATTAATAATCATAGGGTTGATTCACCCACATATGACCTGACCAGCGATTCCGCTGAGAGAAGCAAATCGCTAAACCTCCGTTACGTATTAGGCAATTACTGACTCACAGATCAGCCCAAGCTCTAGTGCAAATAGAGGCCATATTTACCCTGGTGTAAACCCCGAACAATGGATTTCCCCTGTCAGTGTTTGCCCTAGTTAATTAACTTCCCCAAGAGAGGTTCTCAATTAACCCGGGTAAATGGGTGATGTGATTTTCTGTCAGATGACGATTCTACCATACGCAGCCTTGAACATAATATATACTGATGGTTTTCCCTCAATAAATCACTGGTCTTCGCTCCATCTTGCCTCGTGTCGTTACTCGACCAGTCTCCTCCGGGACCTCAAGGGCCGCTTCACGGCCCCAATCCAACAGTTAGGGTATGCCAAATAATTAAGATCACTGGTAAGAATATATTGGGTACTGCTGGCCCATTGAAGTTGCCTTCATTCTCAATTGGCTTTGACATGCCATTGTGTAACCAGTGAAATGAACTTATCCCTTGATAGTCTGGTCAATCAAGGATGTTCAGCATACAGATAGACCAGATCAGAGGCTAAATGCACCCTTGTCTGACACATTTGTCTATACCTGTGATGGTGAACCTTGGCACTCCAGATGTTCTTAGATTTCAATTCCCAGAAGCCCAAGCCCCCATGAATCCACACACATGGGTTTACTGCGATTCATCCGGCCCACACTGCCTTTGTCACTCCCGGAAGTGGAAGTAAAACGTGCCTGTGTGGTTAAGACTCTTCCGGGTTAACCCTTCCTCCGTACAGGCACGTTTTACAGTATAGTCCCTCTATCCTGTCTCTTTATATTCTGTCCTAATACTAGCTGTAATAATATGTCACTAGTCATCAAACATGGCATTTCCCTGTTTCTTAAACTGCTTTTAGAGGAGCTGTTTTGCCGGTGTATCGAAGGTGGGCCTATTGACTTCCTCTTGCAATTTTATGGTGATGCTGATAGCCAAATGGTGCGAAGGAATGTTGTTTACCACCCTGGCTGAAGATGCTCATCTTTCATCACCTGACATAGGTAGCCAATTGATTTGAAAGCCAGGTGTTGTTTAGTTAATTTTCGACCCTGATTGGCTTTATGCCAAAGGGGGAGGTCAGGTCAGGCCTCCTTTGCTTGACCAGACCTCATGGTTACTCTGATCCAGAATGATGGAGGATCAGCACCTCACCTGGTGCTGCTGTTCATAATGGTGACTTAGAAATAGTTAGATTGTGTTTCTTTGGTGGGGAAACCCTGATGTATTTTGATTTGCTCTATCCTGATCCTTTTTGTATCCTGAACTACCTATGAACCTGAAGAAATAAACAACTATGATCCAGGTAACCTGACTGATCTTTGGAAGGGGTAAGATAAGAGTTCAGCCAATCTCCACGCTACTTGATTTTTCATTCTCTCCAATTTAATTTTGCTGGGACTTCAAAAGGCAGGAACCCAGGTAATTGCAGCCTTGGGCTGGACTGGGCTTTGAAACCTACAGGTCGGAGGAGACCCAAGAAGGCAAGGCCTGGAGATGGTTTAAGGCTCATACTAGCTTCTTGTTCACAATATTGGTTGCACATCAGAACAATTAAATGTTGCTTTCAGAACTGCCCAGAGTTTCTCACTAGTACCACCTGCTTGCTGTGTGAGAGACGTCCAGGAGGTGGCATCCTTGCCATTATTCTTTGGATCCCAAGGAAAGAAAGTCTGCAAAGCTCAAATGTGTCCCCACTCCACCCCATGTCAAATTAATTCAGAGCTGTAGCAGGCTATCAATAAACGCCTCATCGGTTTGCAAGCACAACCTTGTTGTATTTACCACCCAGGAATGCAGAGTATGTGAACACAACTGGCCTGGAAGAATGCACAGCACTGTGGAAGAGTCCCAGGCCCCTTGGTTTGCTGCACAGAGGGAGTCTATCAAAGTATTCTACTGTATTCTGATTTCGATCTGGGAAACTTTCACGGATGTCAGACCCCGGTGTTGAGAGTGGGATGCTGAAATTTAGTGGGTGCAAAATGCACTGCTGAGGGCCGCAAACCCCACCCTTTGATTACTTTCTGCAGAGCAAGGATTCTCAACCTGCAGCCCGCAGACTGGATGTGGCAGGCGGCACCATGTCATGTGGCCCCACCACCACCTCCACCACCCTCGGAAGTGTGTCATGTGGTGGAGGAAGGGTAAAATGGCCATCCGGCCACCAAAGCTGTCTGAGCAAGTGTGACCCGGCCCCTGGCTCAAAAACATTGAGAACTCCTGCTGTAGAGTGACTTTTCTATTACGGCTTTCTGTCAAAGTCCTCCCACTTGTTTGTTGTTATGTGCTGTCAGGTTGGCATAGTTTGGGCACCTATGGTTTAAGCAGAGAAAATGGCAGCCTAAAATCTATCTCATCCTGTTGCAAAGCATATCTGTTGCAAAATAGATTGCAAGGTGCGTTTTACTTCCGCTTCCAGTAGGAGGAACCGTGTGACCGGCCCGCTAAACCACGTGACCAGCCCGTGGCCCAAAAGGTTTAGGCACCCCTGATTTAAAAAAAAACCAGGAACAACCATGTTGTCTTACACCTTCTTTGACCTGACTGACTCTCACAGTAGGTTCTTGGGGTTTTTCCTCAGCAATGGTGAATTGCTATGAGCAATCTCTGGTATAATGCAAAGCATGTTGTGGTAGCAATGAAGACCTGTTCACTTTACAAAAGACCTGCTTCGAGTAGAGACCCACACAGCTGCCTTGCCTCTTCCTTGAAAAGTTTTGGTGCTTCTTGGAGAAAGCATCTCCAAGTGTATTTCATGTTCATTGATATCTGAACCCCACAAGACTCAGGGAATGGAAGATGGGCATGGAGGTGGAGAGCGCATGGTGAACAGAGCATGGGAATGTTAATGTTTGGGACTTTGGTTCCTCAAATAGTGGACAATGGGAATGCTGTTGATGTAATATATCTTGACTTCAGCAAAGCATTTGACAAAGTGCCCCATGATATTCTGATTAGCAAAATAAACCAGGTGTTGCCTGGATAGCAACAAGTGTCAGGTGGATACACAGTTGGTTACAGAATCGTACTCAGGGAGTTCTTATTAATGGCTCCTTCTCTGGAACCATTCAAGAGAAATTTGGACCACCATCTGTCTAGTCTACTTTGATTTGGATTCCTGCATTAAGCCGGGGGTTGGACTGGATGGCATGAAAGGCACCTTCCAAGCCAGTGATTCAAGGATTCCTAAGGAATTATACCTGGAGCACTCAAGCTTTTAAATTATGTGTTGCCATGCCTAAAAAAGTTTTTTTTTTTTTAAACAGGCTGCGACAAGGAAAAGATCCTTTTTTGCCATGGCCCCTATGTATTGGAATGAGTTTCCAATGGAAATTAGATCTGCTTCCACAATTATGGCAGCTAAAACATCCCTCTTCCAACTTGCATTTCCCTCCTGAGTAATTGATTGCAAAGATGCAGGATTCCTCAGCTAATGAACTTCTATTATTTTCTGTTTTGGTTGGTTGGCTGAGTTATTTTTTTGGCTGCAAATAGGAAAAATAGGTTATTAATTACTGCAAGACTCTGAATCTATTAATGCCAGCTAGGTAGGCATTTTATTAATGTTTATCATTTGTTCATTTTTTGTTTGGGTTCTGTTACTGTATTGTGGGCTCTTCTTTTATTGCTGTAAGCAGTCCAGAGGGGTGCTTGCTCCAATTGAGGTGGAGTACAGCTCGAAAATAAGAAATTGCAAATAGATAGGAAAGGTAACAGCGTTCCGTGTGCTCCGGTGTCTAATCATGCCTGCCACATGAACATAGAAATGTCTGCAGATGCAGACAGTGCTGGGTCTTGGGCTGTGAACGGAGATGAGCACTGAACCCTAGAGTCAGATACGACTGGCTTTTCAAGCAAGGGAGACCTTTTCCTTTTACAAAATACTGTAAAAATAAATGAATAAATGAACGAATGGATGCCTGAATCTAAATCTCCCACTACCTGTGCTAGACAGGTAAATCCTTCTTCTTGTTGTTCTTCTTGTATACTGTATTATTGCTTATTTATTGTGGATATTGCATATATGGAGTATTGCATATTGTGTATGGTGTTTGTGTGCTATGTGAGCTGCCCTGAGTCGGATTCCCCTTAGTGGGTGGCATAGAAGCATGAAAATTAAATTAAATTAAATTAAAATTAAAATTGTTCTGCCATGTTTGAATACTGACAGAGACTGAAGCCGAGTGTCAGGCAGCAGTTAACTAACCTGACCACCCTGAGGACTAATAGCTTGGGTGCCAAAGTCCACAGGGAAGGATGATGGTCCCCAAGTGGATTAAACCCCACTTGAATCCATCTGGATGGAGGGCATCAGCTTCATCCATTCTGGTCTAGGGCTGAGGAGGACTTTTTGTGCCAAAAGGGCTCAAGACCAGAAAGGTAAATCCTGGGATATGCAAATCCCAATAAGGTTTCCCTTGCTCGGAAGCCAGTCGTATCCAACTCTAGGGTTCAGTGCTCATCTCTGTTTCAAAGCCGAAGCGCCAGTGCTGTTTGCTTCCATGGTCATGTGGCAGGCATGATGAGACCCTGGAGTGCACGGAGCGCTGTTTACCTTTCCCACCAAAGTGGCCCCTATTTATCTACTTGCAATGTCTTGCTTTCGAACTGCTAGGTTGGCAGGAGCAGGGGGCAAAGACGGGCGCTCATTCCGTCCTGCAGTCCTCGGGAATCCAAACTGCTGACCTTCCGCCTCCCAGTCAGCGTCTTAGCCACTCGGGCCACTCCCAATACATAAATGCATAAATGAATGACGCCTTTGACCCGAGACCTCGGAGCCTTTGGGCTCTGGATGGATCGGGATCAAGATGTGGACCTTCAATGCTAGTTAAAAACTTGATTCACAAATGGGAGGACCTTCCTTGAGGTTGGGGGAAATGTTGGGGGTCCTCCTCTGAGGATGGAGAGGTTTGGGGAGGACAGCCCGGGAGCTTCCAAAAGAGACCCCACCCCACCCCCACCCCCACTCCATCTGATGGTGCTCGGAGCCAAGCCTGTGCTCCGGCTTAATTCCCTCCCAGCCCCGCTCCCAAAACCCGCTTTCCCTGCCTTGGGGCTGGGAAGGAAGGACCAGAGCCCGCCCGGCCGGGCGCCCGGGCGCCCGCTTGCAAGCCCAGCTTCGCCACATCTGGACTGGCGAGGGAGGAAAGGAGGCGCCCCGCGGCTTCCAGCCGCCCCTCTTCCCCTCTCTGCCTCCCAAGATCCAACGGACGGACGCCTTTCCCCGGCTCCTTGGCTGGCTGGCTGGCTGGCTGGCTGCGGGGCTCGGGGAGTGGTGGGGCGTCGGTGGGTCGGAGGAGCCAGGTGCAAAACTCTCGCCACAAGCCCCCGCCCGGGGAGGCGATGCCGTGTCTCCGGGGGGCCTGCCTGCTCCTCCTGGGCGCCTTCTTGCGATGGGTGCGGGCGGACACCTTCACCTCCATGCTGAGCATCAGCCAGGCGCTGGCCACCGAGAGAGCCCTCCTCCATGGCTTGGACACCTACCTGGAAGAGGAGACCAGAAGGCTCAACGACCTGCGAAGGTAAGGCGGAGCAGGGCATGGAAGGACGGAGGACAGGGGCGCCCAAACTACGACCCGTGGGCCAGATCTGGCCCCCAACACCAATTCACCCAGCCTGCGCCACCCTCAGCGCTTCCATGAGCCACAAGGGTAGCACAGGCTGGATGAATTGCCATTGGGGCTGGACCCAGCCCATGGGCTGCAGTTTGGGCACATTTTGCTTCCGCTTCCAAGAGCGGCAAAGGTGGCGTGGGCCGGATGAATTGGTGTCGGGCTCTGGATCTGGCCTGTGGGCCGTAGTTTGGGCAACCCCTGGTTTAAGCAGAGAGAATTGCAGCCTAAAATTCATCTCATGCTGTTGCAAAACAGATGGCAAGGCGCATTTTACTTCCGCTTCCGTGACTGGCCCGCTGAACTGCGTGACCGGCCCATGGCCCAAAGGTTTGGGCACCCCGACATAGGAAGAGGACACTGGGTTGCATTAAATTGCACATCTGCATAAAATTGCAAATTTAAAAGAATATGGAACGCAAACATCTAAACATATATATTTTTGGGCAATTTTACAAAGCATGACAATGGATCTCATTTTCAAAGGGGGAATAACTGGGAATGTGTAATCTGTGTGCTGCCTCCTGATGGGGTTGTGCAGCGGTTAAAGAGGCCTGGTGGTGCAAGAGTTAAACTGCTGTACTGCAACCAGAGCATTGTGAGTTCAATCCTGACCAGGGCTTAAGGTTGACTCAGCCTCTTCCATCCTTTCAAGGTGGGTAAATTGAGGACCCAGTATGTTGGGGGCAAAATGCTAATTAACTTGTGAACTGCCCAGGGAGGACACTTAAGCTCTATGGGGAGGTATAGCAGTGCAATTGCTATATCCTTATTAAATATAACAATTTTTAAATATAGCAATCCTTGTTAAATACATTATAGCCATTTTCTAATGATGGGCTATCTACAATGTCTATTTCTGCCCCTACACTCTATCAAGTTCTTCTCCATGGTCTCTGTAAATCCATGCCAATGGGTTTACTGCGCATAAGTAAACCCATTTGTGTAGATTCACAGGTGACCAGCAGGAAGG
Source organism: Bradypodion pumilum (assembly GCA_035047305.1). NCBI lineage: Eukaryota > Metazoa > Chordata > Lepidosauria > Squamata > Chamaeleonidae > Bradypodion > Bradypodion pumilum. Next base: position 3,605,509 of record JAWDJD010000003.1, read on the forward strand.
AGAACAACAGTTACAGGTAAGCAACCTGTCCTTATAGAGTCCTGGTGACACAGGGGTTAAACTACCTTTTGAACCACCCAGAAAGTGCACTTAGCACCACGTGGCTCTGTAGAAGTGTAATTGCTATTGCTAATGGGGTAAATACATTGGCCATTGATCTCAGATTGGGAATTGATGAATTCAGATTAAAAACCAATGGCTACACAATGTTAAACTTAAGGTTGGAAAGTCTGTTGCAGAATCATCGCTTCTGCATGAAGAATCGTCCTTTTTTGGCTCAGCAAGCCATGTGTGTGTGTGTGTGTGTGTGTGTGTGTGTGTGTGTGTGTGTGTGTGTGTGTGTGTGTGTGTGTGTGTGTGTGTGTGTGTGTGTGTGTGTGTGTGTGTGTTTACATTGGTTCAGACTGGTTTGACATCACTTTTGTCCGTTTCCTGCCCAGTGTGGTCCGCTGGTCTGATGCGGAGGGGTGTCTGTTCCCCTCAACCATGCGCCTCCTATCTCCAAACATTTTCTTCTCTATGAAGGATGAAAGATTTCAATTCAATGCTGCAACAGATCCAGTTAGGAGAATTAAACAGAGAAAGATAGGGGAAGAAATTGCCCATTAGCTCCTTGTTAGCACTTTTGGCTCTTGGAGCTCCATGTAAACCAAGCTCTCTGCCTTTACTCCTGCTGACTCCTACAAACTGTCATCTAGAGAGATGGAGAGATTCATCTGGGAAATCTAATTCAACAAGTTGCAGATACACAGGTGATTAACCCGTATTTTCACTGAAGTGTAGTTGAGCCGTAGGTCTGTTGTTCAGGAATGATGGGTTGGACCCATACCTGTCAACCTGCGGCTCTGGAAAAACGGGACCTGCGCAGATCGCTTGTGCGCAGGTCGCTTTCAACGTATGCGTGGAAGCACTACGTCGCTTGCGTAGGGGCTGCGCAAGAGGCGTAGCGCTTCCACGCATGTGTGGAAAGCGTTTTCCCCCGCTGCCAAATTACGGGGTTTTCGCAGCGCGGGGCGGGTTATGACGTCAATCGACGTCAAATTACGGGATAATCCCGGCCAAATCGGGATGGTTGACAGGTATGGTTGGGCCGTGTCAAGGCCCCTAAACAGGGACTATTATTTTTTACCAGACTTGGACTGGTAAAAGGGAGCCATGGTGGTGCAGTTGTTCAACTGCTGTACTGCAATCAAAAGGTTGTGAGTTTGATCCTGGGCAGGCCTCGAGGTTGACTCAGCCTTCCATCCTTCCGAGGTTGTCTATTTCTTTCCCTACGCTCTATCAAGTTCTTCTTTGTGGCCTCAGTGAATCCACACAAATGAGTTTACTGTGTGTGCACACAGTAAACCCATTCGTGTGGATTAATAGGGGACCATGAAGAAGAACAACAGTTACAGGTAAAGCCCTGATGGTGTGGGGGTTAAACTGCTGTCCTGCAACCAAAAGGCTTGTGAGTTTGAGCCTGGCCAGGGCTCAAGGTTGGCTCAGTCTCTTCCATCCTTTTGAGGTGGGTAAAATGAGGACCCAGCATGTTGGGGGCAAAATGCTGATTAATTTGTGAACTGCCTAGAGAGTGCACTAAGCGCAATTGGGCAGTTGTAAGTGCGATTGCTTTGCTTTGCTTAAAAGAGAACTCCTGGCTAACTTACATAGTCAGGGTCATGTGTGCCTGGACCAATCCTACCATTAGGATATGTGTGAGGCAATAATTTCAGGGTGTATTTTTTGGATATCACAAAAGGTGTCAGACAGTTTTTAGTTCTACATTTTATTCTCAATGGAACCTTGTTGCCAGGGAAACACAAGCCAGAGATGCTTGGGAAATTTTCTGGCTCATTTGTCCGAAATACTACATATGTGTACTGAGGAGTCTGTTTTTAATTCTTCTCCAAAATGCAAAGGACAGAAACCTGTTTGCGAAAGAAAACCCCACATATTTTAGATGCAAAAATCACTACCATATATACTTGAGTATAACTTGAGTTTTTTAGCCCCAAAAATGAGCCCCAAAAGGGGGACTTGGCTTATACTCGAGTCAATGACCACGAGGGTTCCAAGACAGTGCCAGGTTGAGATATGCCAACAATTTAATTAAGTTTACCATATTTTCATGTATTTTGATTATTAAAACTCACTAGCAGCTGCTGCATTTCCTACCCTCGGCTTATACTCGGGTCAATCTATTTTCCTGGGTTTTCAGGTCAGAATTAGGCACCTCGGCTTATATTCAGGTCAGCTTATATCCGAGTATATACTGTGCCTGTTTTGCAGGAATCTGGGCCCAAGAGGAGCCAATGTTCATCTAGGGCAGGGATTCTCAACCTGCAGCCCACGGGCCAGATGTGGCCCACAGCACCATTTCATGTAGCCCCCACACTGCCTCCACCATACCAGGAAGTGCCATGTGGTGGAGGAAAACCAAAATGGCCATCCAGCCCCCGGAGCTGTCTGAGGGAGCGTGACCCGGACCCTGGTTTTATAAGGTTGAGAACTCCTGATCTAAAGCCAGCCACAGAGATGTGCCATTGTGAATCAGCCCTCTACATTTTTAGGAGTCTGGTTGCATTGTTTTTGCTGGGATCAACAGCTGTGGAAAAATGACTTTTCCTCCAAAAAAAAAACCCTTGCATTTTTACTTATTTATTTATTGGATTGTAAAATTGGCTAAGAGATTCTGCAGTGTGAAAGAGAATGCTAGTGAACATATGCTTGTCATTTTCTGGGTGAATTTACTGCCTCCCTTATATATAATATTAAACAGGACTGCCAAATACCAGACACCCATGTGCCATGTGTGGCCAGACTTTCAGAAATGAAAACAATATGCTAGGATTATCACTTCTGATGTTGACTTAGTTCTGTGGCTTATTCTACTTGGAACACAAATTGGGACGATAACATCACCGAAATAAACATTGCGCATCAATTTTTCTAAATCTTAACCTCAAATCCACCACAGATTGCTTTGTGCAAAATCTAGATTCATGGCATGTCAGACGCCAAGCAAATATCAACAGGCTTTGAAAGATTTGTGCAGATGTTAGAAAGGAAGCAAAAACAGTTGTTCATTCAGTTCAATCACTGTCAGACAGCAAAGCATCATTATTATATTTATTCTTATTCTGCTCAGCTGGGGTTGTGGAGACTCAATCGGGAGATTTTGAGCATTAAAATAACTTAGGCTGAACCTTCGATTCTTAGCATATAAAGAAAAATAAGGAATCCCATTTCCAGTCTTGCTCCAGATGGCAAAGTATCTTGGCTCAGCTTTGGAAGCCGCCAAACTCCAGGAAAACTTCCCTAGAAGTTCCCCACGCCAGCTTAGAGATTCAGTTATTCAGAAAACAGTAAGATCAAATTCAGGATAAAGGTTTATAAAATTACTGTGTGAAAAGACACACACACACACACACACACACACACACACACACACACACACACACACACACACACACACACAAAAGAATCCTGTCTACGGCCCTGCTGCTGATAGTGTTTTACCTGTCTGGCCAGGTAATAGAGTAGACCCGTGATGGCAAACTTTGGCACTCCAGATGTTCTTGGACTTCAGTTCCCAGAAGCCCAAGTACCATGTGAATCCACAAAAATGGGTTTACTTCAATTCATCCAGCCCGCACTGCCATCATTGCTCCCGGAAGTGGAAGTAAAACGCGCCTGCACTGTTAAGGCTCTTCCGGGTTAACCCTTCCTCTGCCCGGGCACGTTCTACTTCCGCTTCCTGGAGCGACGAGGGTGGTGCGGGCCGGATTAATCGAAGTAAACCCATTCATGTGGATTCACAGGGTGCTTGGGCTTTTGGGAATTGAAGTCCAAGAACATCTGGAGTGCCAAGGTTCGCCATCACGGGAGTAGACCATATTGCCAGAGACTCAAAGCAGAGTATCAGGTGGTGGTTAATTAATCTAACAACCCTGAGGACTAATGGCCTTGGGTGGGGAAGTCCACAGGGAAGGAAGTTTGAGGATCCCCAAGTGGATTAAATGGTCCTGCTTGAATCCGTCTTGATGGAGGGCAGCAGCTTCACCAATCCTGGCCTGGGGCTGATGAATACTTTGGGTGCCAAAAGGGCTCAGGGCCAGAAAGTGACTCGCGGAACTGGATCAGTGGTACGGGTGTCATGCTGCAATGCGGAAGGCAGATGAAAGGCCATTGCATTATATTCTCAGGACAGTTTCCATGGCTGATAGCCATGATAAATGCCTGCATTCTGATTCGGATGCGGCAGCAGCAGCAGCTGAAGGAGATAGTGTTTTAATTTGAATGCTATTATGGTTTTAAGATTTTTTTAATACCATCTGGCTTTGCTTCTTGTGTTTTTTTTTGTGTTTTTCTTGGCTATTACGGGATGATTTTAAAAATATTTTTATAAATACATTGTAAGCTAAGTGGTGCTTGCACCAAAAGGGTGGGGGTATAAATGTGAATAAATAAATAGCAAATAAATAAACCAGAACCTAGTGGCATCATGCACTGATTAATAATTCAGTGACACACCATATCATTCATTTATAGAACATTCTGGCGACTACTGTATTTGAAAGTTGGTGTGGCTTTAAAAGTGACTGAGCCACATTCGGAGGAAAGAGGCTTATCTGTAACTTTAAATGAAGCCTCTGGTTTCCATCCGCTGTAAATTAGAGTGTCTAATCGAACTCTATATTATTATTCTTTGAGTTCCGTATCTGATTCCAAATATTGACGATTATCATGGCAATCAGTTTATCCTGGGAGCAATATAATGCAGTGGCCTTCTTCCATTTGCCTTCTACATCGTAGCATGACACCCATCGTACTACTGATCCAGTTCTGTGAGTCACTTTCTGGTCCTCGGGCCATTTGGCACACAAAGTCCTCATTGGACCCAAGCCTGTAAGGATGAAGCTCCATCAAGAAGGATTCAAGTGGGACCATTTAGTCCACTTGGGGACCCTCACCCTTCCTCCCCTGTGGACTTCCCCACCATGAGTCCTCAGGGTGGTCAGGTTAGTTAACTGCCGCCTGATGATCAGCGCTGAGTCACTGGCCGTAGGGTCTACTCTCTTACCATAGACTGGACAACCTGGCCAGACTTTTAACTCTGTATTAGAGGCTGGAAAATTTCCTTCCTTTTTTGGGAGACTACTTCTTCTGAAAACCTTTGACAAGATGGTCATGTCATAATGGTTGGGGGATTCAGAACATTTTAGTGCAAAATAGCATTTCCACTTTCTGCTGGGAAGAATTAAGGAAATAAAGCTTTGATGCTGGCAAAAAATGTCTTCCTTTCTGTCCGTCCCATCCCAGATTCTACAAGAAGATCCAGGATTTACACGAGGAAGCAGGTGACACTGTGGCTAACCCTTTATTGGCTTACACACTCATCAAGCGGTTGCAGTCGGACTGGCTGAATGTGGTGTACAGCACAGAAGCCAACGAGAACCTACAAGGTACTGTATTCTCTGGTGTATAAGACTACTTTTTAACCCCGAAAAATCTGTGCCAAAGTCGGGGGTCGTCTTATAGGACAGGTACTTAACTGCAGCTTGTTTCCCCTTGCTTCATATGTCCGGCGCATATGGTGGGGGGTGCCATGGCCGAGTCCCTGCTCTGTGCGGGGAGTATGAAGCAAGGGGAAGCAAGCTGCACACATCTTCCTGTACCTCGAGGAGGAGAACGTGAGCGTGGATTGGCTCTCCACCAGAACCTGCCCATTCGACTCGGAGGGCTGCACGTCTTCGGGTTGAGTGTGGGTTAATTTTTATTTGGTGTGCATTGGAAGAGAGGTAGTCTTATACGGCAAGTATATTCCAAACTCTATATTTTAACTGGAAACGTTGGGGGTCGTCTTATACGCCCAGTCGTCTTATACGCCGGAAAATACAGTAGATTTTTTGCCATCTGATAAAACTTGGAGCTGAAAACAACATTTGGCTAGTTGTTAAAAGGGAGGAGGGAAGGGACTACGGTGGCTTAATGGTTAAGACGCTGAACTTGACAATTGGAAGGTTGGCAGGTCAGCAGTTCAAGACCCGAGTGCTGCACGACAGAGTGAGCTTCCATCTCTGAACCAGCTCCTGCCTAACCAACAGTTTGAAAGCAAGAAATTGCAAGTGGAGAAATGGGTACCATTTCGGTGGGAAGGTAAACAGCATTCCGTGCACTCCAGGGTCGAGTCATGCCTGCCACACGTCCACAGAAACGTCTGCAGACACAAACAGCGCTGGCTCTTTGGCTATAATCAGAGTTGAGCACTGAACCCTAGAGTCGGATACGACTGGCTTTTGATCAAGGGTGTCTTTGACCTAAAAAGGAGTGAATGTTTCTCAGTTATAACACCACTCCTCAATTTATGTATGTGGTGCATAAAGAGTTGGAAGAAGAAGGGAGAGAGGATAGTGAGAGGGGAAGAGGCCATGATGACTCCAGGACTGTCTGTGAGCATCATGGGTGCACCATGTCTTAAAGAGCGAAGGTGTAAGCATGTCCCGTCTACGTAGCCAACCCCAAAGCCTTTGACTTTAACTCAATTGTGTGGCTGGCTTTTCAGCACTGAAGAATGACTACCAGAGATTAGAGGAGGATCTCCCTGTCTTTGACGACCTGGAAGGAGCCGCCCGGGCTGTGATGCGTCTGCAGGACGTCTACTCTCTCAGTGTCAAGGAGCTGGCCAAAGGAAGGTTCCGGAGAAGTAGCAATGCACAACTTCCAGATGTTTACAGCCCCGGGCACGACTTCTCACTATCTGCCGACGACTGCTTCCACATTGGCAAGGTGAGTGAGCAGACTTAATTTAACAAGACAGCTCTCTGTTTTAGTAAGACTGTCATCCATGCCTTCTTTATGTCTTGACTACTGCACTGCACTCCACACAGGGCAGCCCTTGAAGATTGCTGGGGTCCAAGAGGAAAATGTCCCCTTCTTCTGGTGCTGGTCTTACGTGGATGGAGTGTGTGGTTGTAAAGTGGCCCCGTCACTTCTGAACTTAACCGTCCTGCTTTGCAGGCAGGATTTTCCAGACTCAACTTTTGGCATCTCTAGTTAAGATGAATCAAACAACAACTGGATTGCTGCCAGTAGAAGCAGCAGCAGCAGAAGAAGAAGACAAAACCAGTTGTGAATACAGTGGTTTAGAGTAACTTCCTTAGACGTTGAGGAGTTGGTATGGCTCAAGGTAAACCAGAGTTTTGAGAAACAATTTTTTGGACTACAGATCAAGAATCTGTTCTCCATAATCCCAGAGAGCATGACGCATAATAATGGACTGAAACTACAAGAAGATATATATAGGCTGAATATTAGGAAAAACCTCTTAACTGTTTGTCATGTCCGGCCCTTAAAGTAATGATCCAGGCAACGATGAACAGAACAACAACAGGAGTTTATTGAATAGTCTTTCTGGTTAGTCTTACAAGGTGTCCCGGACATCAGATGGCTACACAAGTCCCATGTAATCGGTCCCTCGTGTTTCTAACGTAGTGGCAGTGACTAAGCTACACCTTTGCGCGATAGCGTATAGAGGAAACCCAGGCTTAACTTGACGTTGGCTATCCTGCAGCGGTAATGGGAAGTATGGATCCAGCCCGGCCCCACTCTTGTTTACCCGTGGGGCTTTTTATAGTGTCTCCTTGGTGGTGACTCCTTGTTACAATGTAGTAACCCGCCGGACAATCATAAACAACCAATCATAACAGGATATACAAGTATTAACCAATCAGGAACAGGATCCAAAGTTGTAACCAATCACAGAACTCTAATTAGCATAATGAGCGCGCCCAGAGAGGGAGATTGCGCGCCAACTTTAGCTCCTAATTTGGATGGCGGGAAACCACCATTTTATCTTAGCAAGGCGTTGCCTGAGCAACTTGCAATTCTGCCTTAATATACAACACTGTTAGAGCATAGCTGTCAAGTATCCCTTATTGGCTGGGAAAACCCCTTATTTTACCCTCTTTCCCGCCGTCATCCCTTATTAATTAGACTGCAATGCCCTATTGCCGCCATTGGAGGGCAGCACAGGATAACCATAGCTGTCAAGTATCCCTTATTGGCCGGGAAAACCCCTTATTTTACCCTCTTTCCCGCCGTCATCCCTTATTAATTAGACTGCAATGCCCTATTGCCACCATTGGAGGGCAGCACAGGATAAGCATAGCTGTCAAGTATCCTGTATTTGCCGGGAAATTTCCCTTATTTCCAAATCCAAAACTTGACAGGTATGTGTTAGAGCAGTATGACAGCGGAAACAACTGCCTTGAGAGGTGGTGAGTACTCCAACATTTAGAAGCATTCAAGAGAGAACTGGACCACCATCTGTCAGATTCCTGCCTTGAACGGGGGGTTAGACTTGATGCCTTCATGGGACCCTTCCAACTCATTGATTCTATGACTTCTCCCAGCAGCATGACCAGGACTTTGGAAAACTAGCCAGTGACCCTGCTGGGTGAAGGATCCTGGGAATTGCAGTCCACAAAGTTATTTTCCCAAATTCTAACACTGGTTCAACAGTAGAACAGGTAGCTCGGCTTGGCCGTGAGGTATCTCCAGTCATCCGTGAGCAGCCTTTGATCTTCTGTTTCTCCTGCCAATTTCATCTTTCCCCCCCACAGCAATCTCATCTCTCCCAGTTTCTTTCAGGTTGCCTATGACATGGAAGATTTCTACCACTCCGTTTTGTGGCTGGAGGAAGCTGTCCACCTCTTCCGCATCTCCTACGGGAACTGGAACACGGAGGACGAGGGAAGTCTAGAAGATGCTTTGGACTACCTGGCCTTTTCTTATTTTAAGGTAAGTCAGGAGTTTACGGTGCAAGTCCATGAAACTTTTGGGTACTAGTTCTCAAACAAATAAGAGAAAGTACTTTTTCACCCAGAGGATCACTGGTCAATGGAACTCCCTGCCAGAAGAAGTGGTGACAGCTGTCAGTCTTGACAGCTTTAAGAAAGGATGTGGCAAGTTCATGGAGGACAAGAGTATCAATGGCTATAGTTATGGATACTGAAGGACAACCTCTGGGTTGGAGAGATAGGCAGGATATCTCTCAATGCCATTTCCAGGAAATCCTAAGCAGGTGAAGGCATCTCCTTGGGCATAATACCCTGAAGCCAATGGTGAGCCACTGTGTGTGACAGAATGCTGGACTGGATGGGCTCATGTGGCCTGTTCCAGCAAGGCTGTTCTTATGTTCTTAAGTCTCTTCTGAGGGTATGTGGTTACAAAATTCCATCTCATTTGGTCACACGGAAGGACAGAACTAACTGAGATTCATATCCAAACTGAGGTTTAAACCTCCATGTCCCAATAAAATGTTTCTCTTTGGCAGCTCTTTGAAATCCTTGTTTTCTGTTATGCAAAAGAATTTGCTACAAGATAAGGAAGCCTGGTCAGTCCGGTTCTGACCTGTGGTCAATTTTGTGTATTGGGATGTCTAATTTCTGTCTCAGCTTTCATTAAAAGAAGCCTTTTGTCACTTCACTTGTGGCTCTTCGCTGCAAGATGGGGTGCCTGTATTCATGCGTAACGATAAAGTCTTTCTCTCTCCTACTTTTGGTGCATTTATTCCTTCTGGTAGCCACAACCAGTTCACCCATTTTCAACAACATAGCTTAAGTGGCATCAAATTACTATAGAATGGTGTAGTATGGACACACATATGGCAGCTCAGCCAGAACCCAAGAGTTAATTCATGGGAAGTCCATACCTGTCAACCCGCGGCTCCGGAAAAATGGGACCTGCGCACATCGCTTGTGCGCAGGTCGCTTTCCACGCATGCGCAGAAAGCGCTACGCCACTTGCATAGGGGCTGTGCAAGCGGCGTAGCACTTCCGCGCATGCGCAGAAAGCGTTTTCCCCTGCTGCCAAATTACGGGGTTTTGGCAGCAGGGGGTGGGTTATGACGTCTATCGACATCAAATTACGGGGTTTTCCCGGCCTAATCAGGATGGTTGACAGGTATGGGGATGTCAATCCAATTCTGAACTTGAATCTTCTTCATCTTACTCTCTGGGGGTTAAGTCTGCGCTTGCTAGAGCTAACTCTTAGAATTCCTGTGTTTCTGGTCATGTGCAAAGTGAAGCTGACCTAACCAATGAAAAAGAACCCCTTCAATGCTGGCAGAGTTTTCAAGAAATGTGTGGGGATGATTTAGATTTCTCACTTTTAATTCTCCTCCCATAACTATTTCTGTCTTCTCCCCCACCCTTCCTCTCTCTCCTCTGCTCTCCGGTTGCTGTTGTTTTAAAGGCAGGAAACATTTCTCATGCCTTAAGCCTCTCCCAAGAGTTTCTTCACTACGGTACGTAATTCTGGAAAGGAGAAAACATCCTGATTTGTCTGCAGAGACTGTAAATATTTGCTGAATATTGTCAGCCTAAACATTATGCCTGTAAGAATTAACTGTCCTCCTAATGAATTCCATGCACGTTCAGTGTTATATCACATATAGCCAGGAAATAATTGCATTTGCCAGGGAATTCCCATCTCGGATTAAGGGACTCTTACATAAATCTGGGGAATGGGGTTAATCTGCAGCTCAGGGGGGGGGGGGATATTTTTTCAAGTCAGATAATATGAAAGTACTAAAATCATCTACTCTTAATATATATTGGCAGGAATCTTGTTGCTTAGTGTAGTAAGTTGCAACTAGAGTGGGCTTCTTAAATGAACTGAATTTACAGAGAATTTTATTCACCAAATCCCCACTGATTCAATGGGCCTACTGGTGGCATGATGGTTAAACTGCTGTGCTGCAGCTAAAATATTGTGAGTTTGATCTTGACAGGACCCAAAGTTGACTCAGCCTTCCATCCTTCCTAAGTCAGTAAAATTAGTATCCAGCATGTGTGTGTGTGTGTGTGGGGGGGGGAGGGAATGCTAATTAACCGGTGAACCACTCAGAGAGTGCACTCAGTGCTATGAGGGGGGTACATATAAGTGCCATTGCTATTGCTACTCTAGTGTAATTTACTATGTTAAGCAACAGGATTTCACCCAATAAAATGACATCTCTCATGTGTGCAGAGTTTCAAATCACTGATAGCAGAATTTCTGGATAGCTCAGTGGTTTATATTTATTTATTTATTATATTTCTGTACCACCCATTTGGGTGGTATCCCACTCTGGGCAGTGAACAGACAGAAACAAATAACAACAAAACACACAAAAGGTCAGAAATGGTTTAAGTATCAGGTTGGTGCTTCGATTCCCCACTTGTGCCTCATTGTCAAGGCTGGATTTGATGAAGACATGAAACAGTTCCAGCAATGAGGTTCTAATGTTATTATCATATATCTATCTTCTTATATACCTAAGCAGAGGTGTGTGTGTGGTATCCGGAATGGGCTGCCACACCCCTTGACCAAACCTCGTGAAATTTGGCACACACGTACCTTGCGCACGTGAGCAGGTCACTGTCAGGGTCCCGAAGCCAATTGGGGGGGGGTTATGCCCTCTCCCCAAAATGATCCTTCAGTCCTCAACCTATCACAAAGGCTGATCAGGTCTGGGACTTTGTGATGTCATGCCCTTTGTGATGTCTTGCCAAGACCTGGTCAGCCCTTGGGAGTGGTCATCCCTTGGGAGTGGTCAGCCAATGTGACATCAAAGGGCCTCACCCCTTGGCCAGGCAGGGCAGCTGGCAGGTCATGGCAGGAGTCCTGTGGACAGAGTTCAGCCCAGGAGAAGGAGCACCCGAGCAATGTAACCCCGGGAGGTATGATAGCCCCACACACCCCCAAACCACACCCGGGCGAAGCCGGACACCCCTGCTAGTTATGATTAAAATAACAGTAATCCATAGTTTTGTAGTACTTCTGTCAGGACCAACTAAAATTCCATCTCTGTGAACAACCCTATGAGTTCTCCGGGTTTTTTTGACAGACTGGTATTAATAAACTAGAGCAGGGTTGGGAAGGACTACCAGAAACCCCAACATTTGGCCAATGGTTTATGTCTTCAAAATAACATCTAGCCAAACGTTTGGGCTTCCTTATTTCTGGTTTTGTTGTCATTATCTATAACAAAGTTCTTGATTTATAGATAACTATAACAAATAGCAATTAGAGTTGCCAGTTTTGGAAGTGGCCTGTGTAGCTACTCTTAAGTAGTAGTGCAATCAGCAGTAATTAGCAGCTGCCTTGTTTTGTCCCATGCCAGCCAAATCAAACTGTAGTAACGACACAAGAGCACACCAGACTGTATTTTCTGTATCAATTGGCAACCTTTCACTTTGTTCACACACATAGTAAAAACATCGTAGGGAAACAGGAAATTCCCTGAGTCTAACCATTATGGCATCACTTTTATTCTTACCACAATTCAGTACCAATCAACGGATAAAACCCTGTTGCTTAGTGTAGTAAGACACAACCGGAGTAGGCTATTATTCCTTATCTTCTTCCGTGTCTACGCCAAACGTGAAACTGCCAAAATGAAACCTAACCACCTTTGGTGAATTCATTTCCGCAGTTCCTTTTGCCTGACCTAGTGTGAGATAGATTAGCCAGCAACACAATGTGGCCATTACCATGGTACGCCTGATTAGGGTTCAAAAATACCGCAATCTTTGAGAAGGCTCTTTCTGTGTACTCCAGTAGGCTTATTGAATCAGTGGAACTTACGGAAGAGTTGATTCAACTCTAATCTAGTTATAACTAATTATACTAAGCCACAGGATTTTGGCCCGTACATTGTACGGCACAAGTAGTGGACATTGTCTTGTCAACCTTTATTCTTCTAAATGGCCCTGGCCCTACATTTTTTAAAAAACAAGCAGGTGGGTGGACAGTAGCTTTGCTCATTCAACTTTTGTGTTGAGGTGCAGTGGCTTAGTTGTTAAGACGCTGAACCTGATGACTGGAAGGTCGACAGGTCGGCAGTTAGAGAACCGAGTCCTGCATGACAGAGTGAGCTCCCGTCTTTATCCCAGCTTCTGCCAACCTAGCAGTTCGAAAGCAAGAAATTGCAAGTAGATAAATAGGTACCACTTCAGTGGGAAGGTAAATAGTGTTATGTGTGCTCTGGTGTTTCGTCATGCCTGCCACATGTCCACAGAAATGTTTTTGCAGATACAGTAAAACCCCTATTATGGGGAAAAAAGTCCGTTCCGTAGACTTTTGCTTAAATCTTTTTTTATGTAACTCGAAGCAAACCCATAGGAAAAATTATTTTTATGTAACTCAAAGCAAACCCATAGGAAAAATGAAATGTTTATGTAAATCAAAGCGAACCCATAGGAAATCGTGTAAATTGGGACATGGTTTTAGCCCAAAATCATTCTGTAAGTCAAATTTTATGTAACTCGAGGCATATGTAAGTCGGGGTTTTACTGTTCAGATAGTGCTGGTTCTTCGGCTATAAATAAAGATTAGCACCGAACCCTAGATTTGAACATAACTGGCTTTCGAGCAAGGATAACCGTGACCTTTACTAAGACCCATAAAAACAAAAAATCTTCTGTTCACCCCTGGGTGTATTATCTTGGAGGCAGGGTTCAATTCCCCAGACCCCCCAGGCCAGAATCCTGTGGGTTGCATATATATTCCAACCTCCCCCAACCTGAAATGCCAAGCTCTGTTGTTCTACTGAAGGACCTTATCTTGAGCAGATGCCAACAACAAGAGGGTTGCAAGGAACGTCCTGAAGTATGAGAAGCTTTTGATGGCCAACCCAGGCAGTGGCGATGGAACCCTAGGCTTGCAGAGACCGAATGTGACTCACCTGGAGACGAGGGATGTTTACGAAGGCCTGTGCCAGACCCTAGGCTCTCAGGTAGGCAAGAGGACCAACCTTCTCTGTGGAGGACCAAATATCAAAAGGCTAGCCCAGTGATGGCAAACCTTGGCACTCCAGCTGTTCTTGGACTTCAATTCCCAGAAGCCCTGATGAGAAGAAGTGCTGACTTGGGTTTCTGGGAATTGAAGTCCAAGAACACCTGGAGTGCCAATGTTCTCTATCACTGGGCTAGCTCGATAGGTCAGAAACAAAATTGACTTGTGGTGTGGAAAGAAACTTTGCCGAGGCATGGAGAAAATGTATGACGTTTTAAGACCTCATCTCTTTGAATCTTCCATTCAGCACGTTATTATAGCCCCAAAATGTAACTTTCCCAAGGTCTGGGTCTGAACAGTCATCTGGCTATAGTCCAAAGCACGTTCTCCTGGAAAATAGCACTGTTGAACACAAAATGGTCTCCCTTTTGAGTAAACACGCAGAAGGCTGCACTGTTTGTTCTAAGATGGACTCTGACTCTTCTAGATCTCTCTTCTGGTTATCTAGGGAAAAAATGGGGTGGGTATTTAATTTAATTTAATTTAATTTAATTTAATTTAATTTAATTTAATTTAATTTAATTTAATTTAATTTAATTTAATTTAATTTAATTTAATTTTTGGATTTATATGCCACCCTACTCAGGTAAAACCTGACTCAGGGTATAGCACAATCCACACATATAAGCTCTTTTACTCAAGTGTCTAACAGATATTTTTTTTTGGGGGGGTGGAGTTTCTTTGGGACAATGGGAGGAAGAAAAGAATATATATATATATACACACACACACACACACAAATACACATATGCTGTGATCCTAGCAAAAAAAAGAAGTGGGAAATTATCTTGATTTTTTTATACAGATCGCCCCCTGATCCACAGGGAATGCGTCCTGAGACCTACAATGGATACCTGAAACTGTGGATAAAGCGAACCCTATCTTTTACATTGCAGACAGTGGCCTCTAATGGCCAGCTCTGGTAGTGAACTATTAGATTTTTTTAAATGGCATATTACACCGTGGAGGATTGAAATGGTGGATACTGAACCCGCAAATATGGGAGGCGGCCTGTAAATAAAAAGCATAGTGTTGCAGTGCATAGCCAGTGCCAAATTCTATGCACAGAAAATGATGGATAATCTCTTGCTACATTGTTTATCTATGGAATAAGAATCACAAGTGTTCCCCCAGTTCTACCAGGTTCTTCTTTGCAAAAAAAAAATGTCTTAGGCTGCTTGTGAGACTGTGAGATCCTTGGTTAATGTTTAATTTTCACCACTAAGAACTAAGTATTCAACCTGAGTTCAATGCAAATCACTGGATTGTTCCCAATTTCAATCCAGCTGCTGCTGGAGCCAGTTGTGCTCCAGTGGGGTTTACTCTTGCAACCATTAATGAGCCATTGTTTCACTAATCCCTTGGTGACAAAACTCAGGAAACGAACCTCAATTTCTAGGCTAGGAAGCTTTGATGTTCAGGAGTTAATACATACAAGCATTACATTCATTTACATACACAACAGAAGTTAAATCAGGCTAGGACTCAATCTGTTTTGCACACAGCTCAATCATCCTGGTAAAGGTAAAGGTTGACCTTGCTCGAAAGCCATTTGTATCCGAATCTAGGGTTCAGTGCTCATCTGTTTTATAGCCAAAGAGCCAGCATTGTCTGCATCTACAGACGTTTCTGTGGACACGTGGCAGGCATGCCTCGACACCAGAGTGCACAGAACACTGCTTACCTTCCCATCGAAGTGGTACCTATTTATCTACTTGCAATCTCTTGCTTACTCAGGAATCAAATTCTGACCTTCCAGTTGTCAAGTTCAGCATCTTAACCACTTGAGCCACTGCAGTCGCGCCTGTATTCAGGGGGCCCTTTTAGGGGAGCCCATAGGCTTCATGTATTCACTTCTCTTTTCAATGAATGAATAGCTGTTACAAATGATTTCACTCTTTCTCAATTTCCTTCTAAGGGAACATGAGGGGGAAAGCATTCTTGCTTTGATTTTAGAGGGCTATTTAACTAAAATAAATTAGATTTCCTGGCTTTAAAGTACCATTCTGATTTTTTTTAAAAATTGTTAAACAGACATTTTTGGTAATGCTATGAAGCCGCTTCGATTGCGGGGACTTATTGGTTAAGACACTGAACTTGACAACTACCAACCTAGTAGCTTAAAAAGCAAGAAATTGGCGGTAGATAAATAGGTACTGCTTCAACAGGACAGGTAACAGTGTTCCATGTGCCTCAGTGTCTAGTCATGCCTGCCACATGACCATGGAAACATCTGCAGACTCAGGCAGCACTGGCACTTCGGCTGTAAACGGAGATGAGCAGTGATGCACTCAAAAAAATTACTACCACCTCTGTGGGCGGGGCCAAATCTGTGGGTGGAGCTAAACCTGTGGGCATGGCCAACCCAATGGGCTATGGAGGTGGGTGTGGCCGGCCAGGTGAGCGTGACCTGGGGGAATTTCCGCTACCAGTTCTCCCGAACAGGACAGTACCTGCTTCAGTGCATCACTGGAGGTGATCACTGTACCACAGAGTCAGATACAATGGGCTTTCGAGCAAGAGCGAGCTATGAGGCCACTTCAGTTAAAGGCAAAGCATGCCTTAACATAACCCTAGTATAGAATTTTTCAGGCATACTCTGCATGGAAGAAGCATGGCTGAATGGAACTCTGGATAGGAGCACTCCAGGCTGCATCCTTTTCTTGCCGTGCCAGCTTACAGAAAGCCCCTTGTGACGTCGGTGGTTGTTCAGAGGCTAGTCCTAATGCCATACAACCTGTCTCCCTTTCAGCCTACCTGTCACCAGCAGCCCAGCCTCTACTGTTCCTACGAGACCAATGGACATCCTTTCCTGTTACTCCAGCCCTTGAAAAGGGAGATCCTCCACCTGGACCCTTACCTGGCCCTTCACCACGACTTTGTCAGTGACTCTGAAGCTGTGAAGATCAAGGCACTGGCAGCTCCAGGGGTAAGGGAGGGTCTAAGCTTTCTTTAAAATGTCAACCCTGGACTGCCAAAATGAAGCCACTTTCCTGGCTTTGTCGTTGGCCAAACTTAAGTCCCCATCGGTGCATGTTTCTGGCAGTCATTGGCAGACCAGTAAATGAGCCCATGGATTCTGTCTCTCTCCACATTCACATTCAGCTTGTTGTTCTCTGTCAGCAGCCCCCACTTGAGCCTCTGTTAGCCTTGCATTTAGGGACTCCAACCCCTCATCCTATTCAGGTGATGCAAGGAAGGGAGGTTGAGTTCCTCAGACACCTCCTCCTTTAATGTCCTTCCTTGTCCAGTGAGCTCCTTCCTCCATCTTTTAATTTACTTTTGTTCTTGCAAATCCTCAAGAATGTTTGTTCTTGCTATAAGAACCGTGGGGGAGTGGGAGCAGCTGTGCATGGCACCATGACTATAAGAACTCTTGCCGTGGATGCCACTGTTGTCGGGGACGTGAGTCGGGCTCCGGTCATAATCGTTGAGCCCTGGGCTCCGTTGGTAACATCAAGCCCTGGTGTCCATTGGTAGCGTTGAGCCCGGGCTCCGTTGAGGATCCCGACCTTTGTTATTTGTTGGCCAGTGATGTCTTAATGTTAAATTGTGCCTTAGGTATTAATTGTATTTTCTGCCTATATGTCATATGTACAAATTGTATTTTTGCTATAATTGTTATGTGTTTTGCTGTTGAACCTAAACCTTGTATATTTTGTAATTTGTGAATCGCTTTGGGTCGCCCCAGGGTGCGGAAGGCGGTATATAAATATAAATATAAATACTACTACTACTACTACTACAACAACAACAAAAAAGCGTTCCCTGGATCTGAGTGGGCGGACTTGGGGCTCATATCCGTTCAGAGGATGTTGAGGGTCAATCTTTGGTCCTGCTGAGTTGCACATGGTCAGTAGACAGATACAAAACAAACATTGTGGCATTAATTGTTTGCTAATGAGTTTGCCCTTCAGACCTCGCATCTATTGGCAATGGTGTGTATGACCCAGGTAAAGCCCCAATTAGTTAAGGCATTTCTTCTGATCAAACTGAACTCTACTGGAAAGGGCTTCTTCTCAACAAAACCTAGCAAGTCTACGTCAGCTTGGTTTGATTGTGTAGAAGTGTCTTTTCAATAGAGTTGGAAGAAAATTACTTTTGTGGACTACAAAATTTTCAGGCGGGAGGGGTGGATCATGGGACTTGAAGTTCTCCTTCGTGTTGTTTGTGATCTGAGTTTCGTGTACAGATTTCATACTTACCGGGAACAAAATGAGGGGTGAAGGAGGCCCTAATTGGCAATTGCTCAGGAAAATTACTTTCCAAGATGACAACTCCCAATTAGTGGCTATGAGTGGAGTTTCCAAACTCTGTTTTTGCACTTAGCCAGATTCCTACACTGGCCAAGGGAACAAAAAAAAAGCTGACATCCCAACATGGGATTGAGGAGAAGGATAGATTGAGTTCCTCCTTTACGTTTGGCTGGAACAATGTCTTTACTAACTCGTGTTCCTGCCAATTGCCTCGGTAACCACACAAATTCAATCTGGTCAAAGTTTGAGCTATTAAATCTAAATCATTTGCGTTCTGAGGTTCTGCTTAGTCCAGGGTGTCCAAACTATGGCCCATGGGCCGGATCTGCCCCCCAATGCCAATTCATCCAGCCCACGCCATCCTTGTTACTCCGGGAAGTCGGAGTATGGGCACATTTTACTTCCACTTCCGGGAGCAATGAAGATGGTGTGGGCTGGATGAATTTGCGTCGGAGGCTGGATCTGGCCTGCGGGCCATAGTTTGGGCACCACTGCTTTAAGCAGAGAAAATAGCCGCTTAATATCTATCTCATCCTGTTGCAAAACAGATTGCTAAGTGCGTTTTACTTCTGCTTCTGGTGGGAGGAATCACATGACCTGGCCCGCTGAATCATGTGACCGGCCCACGGCCCAAAACGTTTGGGCACCCCTGGCTTAGTCCTTCCCGCAACCTGCATGTATTTGCTTATCGTTCATCGTCTCTTGGATTTCCAGGACTGTGACATATCTCTGTGTGTGTGTGTGTGTGTGTGGATTGTGTCATCACAGTGGCTGGGTTAACTCAGGTTTATTGCATCGTGGACAGAGGGAACATGAGGTAATGGCGGATCGATAGCTCTTTATATACAGCAGTAATACATTTGAACGTGGTGCCATGGTAGCCCATTGGCTACTGTCTGCGTGACGTCATTGCAGGTCACGCCCTTCTTGTCCAGGTGTAGGTGGTGGCGGGAAAACTTCCCGCGCTGTTGCCTTTGATGAGTTCGGACCAAGAGAGCTTGGACGCTCGCTGCTGCCAGCTGGTGGTCATTAGCTCGCGTCCTATTACAGGGTTTATATGATACAGCTGAAAGTTACATTGTTGCTATAGGCAAGGTTACATTGGCTCAGATACATTGTAATCCATGTGTACAATAAAACCATCAGAACACAACACCCCTCCCCCCTAGGACGAGACAAAGTCTCGAGCCCACACTTAAACACACTCCCCCCCCTTAGGAGACAAAGTCTCTCAGCCAAGATGGCTTATTTCGAAC
The DNA here is from genome assembly GCA_035047305.1 of Bradypodion pumilum. Taxonomy (NCBI): domain Eukaryota; kingdom Metazoa; phylum Chordata; class Lepidosauria; order Squamata; family Chamaeleonidae; genus Bradypodion; species Bradypodion pumilum. The sequence continues at coordinate 3,624,845 of JAWDJD010000003.1, forward strand.
ACGCTGGGGTCTCGATGCGGGCTGCCTCTCCCCGGGTTTGCTACCTTCTCTTTGTCCCCTGGTTTCCTGTCCTGTAATATGAGAGGGAGACTCGTTAGTGACTTGCCGCGGCTCCGCGGCGTTGCTGGGAGGTGTGCTCTTTCTTAGGGAGGAACCGGGGGCACTGGGGGCTAACGAAAAACCCCTCTTCTCGCTTGGATGGGTGGGGGAACACTCCTGAAAACCCCCCCGGCTCGCAAAATCAAAATCAAAATCACAATCGGGGGCAGCGGTCGCGCACTCCTCTCCCCCTTCCCCGGCCCCTGATAGGACTGGCGTATCAAAAGGATATGAGTCGGGGCCGCTGCATCTGCCTTCCCCCCTTGCTTGGGACTGTTGTCCACTGCTGTCTCCCCCTTGGGTTAAGCGGGTGGGGGAGAACCCTAACGCTGAATCCAGTTGCTGAGCCCCACTGACTGGCCCACTCACTCGGTGCCTCAGTTGATCAGCGTGCCTCCTCCAGAGGAGGCCGGTGGTCGTCTCGACCCGGTACGACACTGGCCCCGTCTGTTCTACAACCGTCCCTGGCACCCAGGCTGGCCCTGCGCTGGAATAGTTCCTGCAGTGAACAGGGTCACCAGCGGCGAAACCTTTCGAGACTGCCAACCCTACGTTTTTTCCTTTATCCTCGACTCTCGTCGGGTCTAGCCTGGAAAGGATCGTGGTCAGTTTTCGCCGCATCAAGAGCTCTGCCGGCGAGTAGCCTGACGCTAAGGGGGTTACCCTATACGCTAAGAGGAACTGGCATACTTGGTGATTCAGGTCCCCCGGGCCCATGCGCCGCAGCGCGTCCTTTGTTGTACGCACTAGTCGTTCCACTTGGCCATTCGTGGCCGGGTGAAACGGTGCGGATGTGACATGCCGAATGGCGTTTGCCTCCATAAAGGCTCCGAACTCAGCGGAGGTGAAACAACTAGCGTTATCGCTGACTAAAGTGTCGGGTAAACCGAACGTGGAAAAGACTCTCCTCAGCCGGCTAATTGTCGTGGCGGAGGACGTGCTCTTTACTGGGATAACCTCCAGCCACTTGGAGAACGCATCCACCACCAGGAGAAACATGGTTCCTCGGAATGGGCCAGCGAAATCTACGTGCACTCTGGACCATGGCCCCCGTGCTGTGTCCCATTCCCTATGCGGAAGACGGGCCGCCTCAGGTCGGGATCCCTGGCATGCCTCGCAAGTGCCGACCATGTGCTCAATGTCCGCGTCCAGCTGTGGCCACCAGAAGTAACTCCGGGCCAGCGCCTTCGAGCGAACTATGCCCGGGTGGCTGACGTGCAGCAGTTCGAGCACCCTCGTCCGCAGGGGCGCAGGGACCACCACCCGCTGGCCCCACAAAAGGCACCCCCTTTCTAGGGACAACTCTAGCTTTTTCCGAAAGAATGGGTCGAACTCTGTACTCGGGGACGATGCCGGCCACCCCTTCTGTACCCATGAGCTAACTTTCTCCAGCGTTCTGTCCTTGCCTGTCGCCCTAGCAATGTCGGCTGGTACTATTGGGGGTGCGTCTAAAACCTCAATTAGCAACACCTGGCGGTCTCTTTCAACTCTCGCCTTCTGGTCATCCGACAAGGGCAAAGGGGATCTCGAAAGGGCATCAGCATGGCTGATCTCCTTTCCGGGCCGGTACTCCAACTCATGTTGGTATGCGTTGAGGAAAATAGCCCATCGCAGCATTCTCGGGGACAGGATCTGCGGCGTGGGCTTGCTCGCCGTGAAAATCCCTAACAGTGGCTTGTGATCGGTCATGATTTTGAAAGGGCGGCCATACAAAAAATCGTGAAATTTTTTGGTTCCCGCTACTATCGCTAATGCCTCCCTGTCGGTTTGTGCGTAATTTCGCTCCGCTTGGGACAGGGACCTTGAGTAAAAAGCTACCGGGGCCTCCCTTCCGTCGTCCAACACGTGGCAAAGCACCGCCCCCACCCCCACCGGGGATGCATCACAGACTAGGACCACTGGCCGTTTGGGGTCGAAGTGCGTCAGGATTGCCTCAGATGTTAGGAGTTGCTTTAGCTCCTTGAACGCCCTCTCGTGCTCGTCACCCCACATCCATGGCTCCTCCTTTTTAAGTAACCGATGGAGCGGTTCGGCCACGGACGCCTTCCGCGGGAGGAATGTATGGTAAAAGTTGAGGAGCCCCAGGAAAGACTGTAGCTCGGTTTTGGATGTGGGGCGAGGGGCCTTTTTAATGGCTGCTACTTTGGATTTAGACGGCTTAATCCCCTCGGGTGTGATCCGGAACCCTAAAAACTCGACCTCGGTTTCGAAAAAAACACATTTGTCCTTCCTCAATCTCAGCCCCGCTTTCTCGAACACAGTCAGTACTTTGTCCAACCTTTTTGCCAGTTCAGCCTCACTCCCCCCTGTTATCAACACGTCATCAAAATAATGCAACACCCCCTCCAGGCCCTTTAGGAGGCGTTCCACAAGCGATTGAAAAAGGCCGGGTGCCGAGTTCACGCCGAACTGTAACCGCGACACCTGGAACGCTCCCTTATGTGTAACTATCGTTTGTGCCGCGGCCGTGGCGGGGGTCACAGGAAGTTGCTGATAGGCTTGTGCCAAATCGAGTTTAGCGAAACACTTTCCCCCATTCAGCCTGGCCAAAAGGTGGCTGATCACTGGCACCGGGTATGCATTAGGGCGGATCGCCTTGTTAATTGTACACTTATAATCAGCGCAAATGCGCACCTCCCCGTTAGCCTTTAGAGCCGTTACAATTGGAGTTTCCCACTCCGCGGAATCAACAGGAATAAGAATCCCCTGGCCCACCAGTTTGTCCAGTTCCGCCTCTATCTTGTCCTTGAGTGCGAACGGCACCCTGCGCGGTTTGAGTCTTATCGGGCGGACCTCCGGGTCTATGTCGAAAGCTACAGGGGGTCCCTTGAACTTTCCGAGTCCTTTCTTAAAAACAGCGGGATGCGCATCGCAAACCGCTTGTATTGGGTCCCCCCCCCCACGGTATGCACCCCCCCTATGAACAAACCTAAAGGCTGAAACCACTGTGTCCCTAGGAGGCTACAGCTTCCCCCTTTGAGGACAACTAGGGGCAGTTCCGCAGAATGTCTCTTAAAATTGACCCGAAATTTCCCGACCCCCAACACCGGAATGCTGTTTCCCTGTACGTCCCGTAGCGTGGACCTCAACGCTTTAAGCTTGGGCCGCACGTGGGGGTCGATTTTCAGGAACTCTTTCTGGGGAATTATGGAATAGGAGGACCCTGAGTCAATTTCCATCTTAATAGGGGCCCCTTGTACTAATACCTCAACGAAGTAATGGGACTGTCCCGCGGACACGCTGAACACTGGGGCGTCGTCCTCGCTGTCGTCCGAGACGCGGCCCACGCCGTCCTGCTTCCTCGTGGTCTGGGCGCCATCTTTGGGCCTCGCTGGTCGGTCCGGTCTGGCCGCGCGGTCTTGTGACTGCCTCCGGCCCTCTTTCCGTTTTCTGCATGCCTTGGCGATGTGCCCCCGACGGCCGCAGGTGTAACACTCGGCCTTCCTGAACGGGCATCTCGCGCGCTCGTGGGCCGCTCCGCAACCCTCGCAGCGTCGACCACCCTTCCGGACCTTCTGGACCTCCTCGCCGTCGCTGCCTTCCGTAGACGACTTTGAGGCCCGTCGAGTCGCGTGCACCGACTGCCCGGTCTTCCCGTGCACCGAATTTTCCGCCTTGCCGGCTCTAGGACGCCACTCACGCCACTGGTGCATCTCGTCCACTCCAGCATTCGTGGACTCTGCGGCTTCCGCGGCCTCTATGACCTCTGCCAGCGTGGGTGGCGGCTCCTTATTCATCAAGCTGCGCTGTACCTCCTTGTCTTTCAGGCCACACAACACGCCGTCCCTGAGGACCATCTCCAGGATATCGCCCCATTTACAGGGGGCGGCGGCTATCCTCATGGCGGCCACGAATGCCTCAACCGACTCATCCGGCGCTTGGACTCGCCTCCAAAACGCGCTCCGAGCGGGAAACATTGCCCTCGAGGGGCAGAACCGCTCTCGCAGCAGTTTCATGATGTCGCTCGCCTTAAAGTCGCTCACCTTCTTCGGAGCGATTATGCCCACCAGCGTCCGCTTGGTTTCCATCCCGAGCATCCTGGTGAGGATGGCCCTCTTCCTCTCCTCGTCTTCTCCTTTGACTCTGAGTTCCACCAGGGCCGCCTGGAAATCCATCTCAAGCAGCTCCCAGTCTTGCGGTTTGGTGATGTTGAAACCGCTCTGTGCCCTGGCTGTTCCGTGGGGATCCATCATCCCATCCTCGTCGCCAATTTGGTGTATGCAAACCAAGACACAGGACACAGCCTCGGGCTGGGTTAACTCAGGTTTATTGCATCGTGGACAGAGGGAACATGAGGTAATGGCGGATCGATAGCTCTTTATATACAGCAGTAATACATTTGAACGTGGTGCCATGGTAGCCCATTGGCTACTGTCTGCGTGACGTCATTGCAGGTCACGCCCTTCTTGTCCAGGTGTAGGTGGTGGCGGGAAAACTTCCCGCGCTGTTGCCTTTGATGAGTTCGGACCAAGAGAGCTTGGACGCTCGCTGCTGCCAGCTGGTGGTCATTAGCTCGCGTCCTATTACAGGGTTTATATGATACAGCTGAAGGTTACATTGTTGCTATAGGCAAGGTTACATTGGCTCAGATACATTGTAATCCATGTGTACAATAAAACCATCAGAACACAACACATAACAATGGCGTTTTCTTTTTTAATTCAAAACTGGAGACAGACAGTAAATTTTAAGGATGTGGGAATGGTTGGAGAATGATCTCATCTCTTGTGGTTACACATTCTTTTCCTTTCCTTTTCTAAGCGGGGAGGGTATTGTTTTTACTCAACAGGTATCGCAGGTTTTTTTAAAAAAGCTGATCATAAAAACCTGCAACACCTATTTGACTATGAGAGATGTGCACACACACACCATGCAGCGCTCCCTCTCCCCAAGGGCTTTCGTTTCGCCAGCTTATTAACCGACAAGATTTTGTACCGTTTCCAACACAGAACTAAGCTCAGTGCTGAATAGAAGGAAATTAAGAACTGAACGATGTTGCATTTCAGCTAAAATTAACTGGCAGACACACCGTTCTGCTATGGCTTTCTTGGGGTAGGGGCTACGAAAGTATATTATTTGATGCCACACTATCCACTGATTGATCTTACTAACTAGATTATCTTGTAGAATGTGGTGCACGTGTTGTTGTTTTTAGCAGGGGGCTATCAAATAATTATGAAAAAGAAAAGTACGGAGTCGACCGTGCGACTGAACAACAAGAAACTGAGTTCCGGGAGCGACGAGGGTGGCGTGGGCCAGATGAATTGGTGTCAGGCCAGATCCGGCCCATGGGCAGTAGTTTGGGTAACCCTGTTGTAGAATGTGGTGTTGTTGTTTTTTAAAGCAGGGGCTATCAAACCATTCTGAAAAAGAAAAGTACTGTGTAGAAACTGAGTTTCGTATGTAGTAATACCTTTATTGGGTCAGCAAAAAGTCAAAACCAAGGTGAGCCTCTATTTTTAAATAAGATTTTGAGAGATGGAGAAGAAAATATTCTTCAAAATCTGACCCAGTGCAATGTTGATTGTTCTAGGAAGCAAACTGCATCCAAAATAGAGTTTGGAAATTCTGTGGAAAGCAGATCTGTCATGGTGTCCCTTTACAATCTCTTCTGGTCTGTAGGGGAAGGTCTGCCTGGGACCCCGATAGATATGGAATTATGCACGTTTAATCCTTTGCAGTTTTGCCTAATAATAACAGTCCCCTTGCGAATTTTTGCAAAAATCAGATCCAAAACTCAGCAACAGATCAGAAGTCTAGCGTGACTAGTGGCTTGTCCTCTGACTTGACTGATGGAGGCCATGCTCCACACATCACCACCATACCTGTCAAGTATCCCGTATTGGCCGGGATTTCCGTATTTCAGCTCTCATTCCTCCCCTTTCCCGGCGCCTTCCCGTATTTTGAATGTTGGGGAAAGGGGTTACTGTGCATGCATGCCCATCAGAGGCAGCGGTGTGCATGCGCAAAGGGGGTCTGCACATGTACAAAGGAGTTGTTGCTGCGCATGTGCAAAGGAGTTGTTGCTGCGCATGTGCACCCGGTTCAGAGCAGTTCCCGTATTTTCCAGAGCTGCGCTTGACAGGTATGATCATCACACCTTTGTTCCGCCTCTTGGCATACATTTTATGCCTCCTTCTCTCTGTGATTTCTCTTTCAGCTGCAGAGATCTGTTGTTGCCTCTGGAGAAAATCAACAGCAGGTGGACTATCGGATCAGCAAGAGGTAATTCATTCAGACATACTGAGACAGAAAACAATTCTCTCTCTCTCTCTCTCTCTCACACACACACACACACACACACACACACACACACACACACACACACACACACACACACACACACACACACACACACAGAGAGAGAGAGAGAGAGAGAGAGAAACTAAGGCATTCAATTCTTCTTTGCACTGGAAAAGAATTGCAGACATTCCCATGGACATGTGCCAGGCGTGACTAGACACCGGAGTGCATGGGCCACTATTACCTTTCCCGTCGAAGCAATATCTATTTGTCTACTTGCAATTTCTTGCTTTCAAACTGCTAGGCCGGTAGGAGCTGGGTCTCGAACTGCTGACCTTCCAGTTGTCAAGTTTAGCGTCTTAACCACTAAGCCACCATTGTCCCCCTCCGTACACAACAAACAAAACTGCTTTTCTTTTATGTTTTGTTAACTTGCAGATGGCGGGTATTTGTTTTCACAAATGTGGTTTTGATTTTTGGCCAGTATCTCTGCGAGATTTGCATTCCTGGAGGGACAATGCTGTGCAGTCCTGCCAAATGTGCCCCTTATGCTTCATTTGAAAAAGTACTCTCAGATCTCCCCTCCCCGTTCCATTCAGTGGTTCCCCCCCCCCCATCATCCAGATGTCTTCAACAACAGCCTCCCTTCCCATCTGGCAACATAGCCATTCTAGTTGGGGATACCAAGACAACATCAGCCAAAGGTTAGGCTGTCTAGCTCACAGCTGGATTTATTCTTCCCACTGCAGAAGCTTCCCGATTTTAGGAAAAACTGACTTTTCGAGCCCTCTTGCAATTTCTACCCCACAAAGGATGATGTATACATTTGCTATGGTTACGCAGCACAACCAGCGCATATTTCTCGGCATGATCTCATGCCTGGAATTGTGCGATCTCAGTGGACTCCTGGAATTTAATTCTTTGGCTTTTGAGGAACAACAAAAAGACGGAGGATTAGTCAGATGGGGAATTATAATAGAGCTCCCTGCTGATTCGTGAATTAAGGCCAACGATTAAGCTGCACTGGAAAGACACATTATGCAGGAAAGATATGTCTGGACTTCCAGATGTGTGGCTGTTCTGCGCCATCAAATTTCCTCCGGCTTACACTGACCCTACAAAATGAGCAGCTTCCCACAGGTTCTGTTGTGAAGAGCCCTCCGTATGTCTGCAAAGTCAGGGCTGTGGCTTCTCTTATGGAGTCAATCCATCTCGTGTTTGCTTTTCCTCTGATTCATAGGGCTGCCCAGATGGCATGTAGGAACAGCAACCGGAAAAGTACTACACCCAATTGCTGACTGCAGAACCAGCCCTTTCAAGGCATACCAGCTTAGTTGCCAAAGACAGAAAGACAGCAAAGAGGGGGTCAGTTGCCAGCCACCGCTTTAGGAGGGACTTTCACAACCCAAGAGCAATCCTGAGAAAACACTTTGGTGCATCTTCATCAAATGCGCGTCCAACATAGGGTTCCTCTCCTTCTGATACTTTAAATGTAGGAAATCCAATTTATTTAGGGACTGCAGTGGCTCAAGTGGCTAAGACGCTGACTGGGAGGCGGAAGGTCAGCAGTTCGATTCCCGAGTACTGCAGGACGGAATGAGCTCCCGTCTTTGTCCCAGCTCCTGCCAACCTAGCAGTTCGAAAGCAAGAAATTGCAAGTAGATAAATAGGGACCACTTCGGTGGGAAGGTAACACTGTTCTGTGCGCTCCGGTGTCTAGTCATGCGTGCCACATGACCACAGAAAAGTCTGTAGAAGCAGACAGCACTGGCTCTTCAGCTTTGAAACAGAGATGAGCACTGAACCCTAGAGTCGGATACAACTGGCTTTTGAGCAAGGGAAAGGTAAAGGTCACCCTTGCTCGAAAGCCAGCCATATCTGACTCTAGGGTTCAGTGCTTACCTCTGTTTATAGCCAAAGACCCAGCGTTGCCTGCGTTTTGCAGACGTTTCCATGGACATGTGGCAGGCATGCCTAAACACCAGAGTGCACAGAATGCTGCTTACCTTCCCACTGAAGTGGTACCTATTTCTCTACTTGCAATTTCTTGATTTTGAACTGCTAGTTTGGCAGGAGCTGGGACAAAGACGGGCGCTCGCTCCATCGTGCAGCACTCGGGTATCAAACTCTGACCTTCCAGTCTTCAAGTTCAGCATCTTAACCACTTGAGCCACCGCAGTCCCTTATTTAGGCTAAATAGCCCTCTAAAATCAAGCAAAAAATGCAAGGAGATTGAGAGAGGGGGAGAAGCGCAATCCGTTGAAACAGCAGTTCACTTATCGACCATAAAGCTAAATACATGAAGCCTGCATCAACAACCTTGAACACAACGGGATGCATGTCCAAGTAAACTTAATAGGGGTTGTGTTTGAAAAGGGGATTTTGCATTTGAGAAGGTGGAGACCTGACTCTCTGTTTCTCTCACTGCATTGAGACCGTCTGTTTTTCCATGTGTATTTCAGCGCCTGGTTGAAAGACACTCTAGATCCAATGCTGGTGGACTTAGATCGGCGGATTGGGGCCCTGACTGGCTTGAACACCCAGGCACCTTACGCAGAATATCTTCAGGTGGTCAACTATGGATTAGGTGGACATTACGAGCCGCATTTTGACCACGCCACCGTGAGTAAACTCACCACAAAGCGGGGTGGGGACACAAACATGGGTTGACCAGCTCATATGCAGAAAAATCCATATGACTAGAATCATAGGACCATAGAATCACTGAGTTGGAATAAGGGACCTTTGAGGCCATTGAGTCCAACTCCCTGCTCAAGGCAAGTATCCCAATCAAAGCAGATCTGACAGATAATTCTCCAATTTTCTCTTGAAAGCTCTATCATCCTATCCCTTCTTAGACTCTTTTTCTCAAGGTGAAACATGCCTACCTTCGGTCTTTCCTCCTAGGATTTGGTTTCCAGTCCTCTGATCGTCCTTGTTGCCCTTCTCTGGACCTGATCTCGTTTGTTTCCATCTCTCCTAAAGTTGGGTGCCCAGAATTGGACACAGGACTCTAGTTGTGGTCTAACTAGTGCCAAACAGAGGTGAACTAGAACCGTGATGGTGAACCTTGGTACTCCAGATGTTCTTGGACTTCAATTCCCAGAAGCCCAGGCACCCTATGAATCTACACAAATGGGTTTACTGCGATTCATCCGGCCTGCGCTGCCCTCATTGCTCCCAGAAGCGGAAGTAAAACACGCCCGCATGGTTAAGGTTCTTCCAGGTTAACCCTTCCTCCGTACGGGTGCATTTTATTTCCGCTTCTGGGAGCGACGGGGGCAGCGCAGGCCAGATGAATCGCAGTAAACCCATTCGTGTGGATTCATGGGGGCTTGGGCTTCTGGGAATTGAAGTCCAAGAACATCTGGAGTGCCAAGGTTCACCATCATTGAACTAGAAGTACCTCACAGGTTTTGGAGACTATATACGTCTGTTAATGCAACCTGAAATAGTGTTGGCCTTTTTTTACAGCCACATCACACTGTTGGCTCATTTCTACCCTGTGATTTAAAGCAGTTCCAAGATCCTTCTCACTTGTAATATTACTGAGCCAAGTATCCCCCATCTTGCAGCCGTGCATCTGGTTCTACAAACATAGCTGTCAAGTATCCCTTATTGGCCGGGAAAACCCCTTATTTTACCCCCTTTCCTGCCATCATCCCTTATTAATTAGACTGCAGTGCCCTATTGCCGCCATTGGAGGGCAGCACAGGATAAGTATAGCTGTCAAGTATCCCTTATTGGCCAGGAAAACCCCTTATTTTATCCTCTTTCCCACCGTCATCTCTTATTAATTAGACTGCAATGCCCTATTGCTGCCATTGGAGGGCAGCACAGGATAAGCATAGCTGTCAAGTATCCTGTATTTGCCAGGAAATTTCCCTTATTTCCAAATCCAAAACTTGACAGGTATGTCTACAAATGAGAAACAAATGCCCACGAATCCATGAATAAAACAGATACCTTTATGACTAACGAAAGTACCAGCAATGGATGCAAGCTTTCTAGCTTTCCAGTATTCTTCATTTCCCTGGCCTGCCAAATTTGCCCACCCTAGACTACAAAGCATATATTCAGGAGGTGAAGATGGAAATTTTACTTTTGCATTGAGGGAAGGAGAGCTATAACTACTTCTGTAGAGCTTGGGAGAATTGGAGGAGAGGGGCTCAAATTGCAAATTGGCTAATCATCCAATCCCAATATCCAATCCAATATCGATTTGTCATTGCTTAGCTATTTAAGTGCAAATCAACCAAACTCCAAAATGTTTGATCCTTTGCCTTATAGAATAGAATAGAATAGAATAGAATCCTTTATTGGCCAGGTGTGCTAACACACCAGGAATTTGTCTTTGGTGCATATGCTCTCTATATACATGAAAAATTAAATTACATTTATTAGATAGTCTACTACACTTAATAATAGGTGCTAATCATAATACTAACAACAATCTCACATATCCCTAGAGAAACAATAACAATACAATAAACAGAGATGTTTCCATCTCTGGCCAAACAGCTTTACCATCGGCTCATCCCATCGTTTTCGGGGTCTGCCTAGTGGTCTTTTGTGGTTCCTTGGTATCCAGTCTGTTAACTGACAGGTCCGTCTGTTATCCTTTAGGTGGGTGATATGGATTGTGCATCTTCTTTTTGCAACATATAATTTATCAACCACATCACGCAGTCCAGTTCTTAAGCATAATTCCTTGTTGCTGACCTCATCCCTGATTGTCACTCCACACAGCTGTCTTTCTTTGGGTTACCACCAGTTTTTCTTCTTCTGATTTTGTTATTGCGCACATTTCGTATGCATACAACAGTGCTGCTGCACTCTAAAGACCAACTGCTATATTTTTAATGTGAGCTTTCCTGAATCAAGTCTACTTCATCAGACATAGGAGTGAGGTGCCAAGGCATGAACTTATATACATCAGATACAGAGGCATAGAGTGATTAATCAGAATGACAGAAGAGTATGCAAATCAATACAGCTTCCTACAGCTGGCAGTAGCAGAGGATCTCTGATTGTTATTCGGATTAGCTCTAAATGTTCCCTTTTCAATTGTAATAGTGGGAAGTTACAAAACAAATACCCGGCATTGAACATTTGCTAATGAGTTTAACCTTTGTGTTACTGTGTGAGCACATCCTTTGTTCTGTGAGACATGTGATAGAGAATTTTATGGGAAAGTTTGTGAAAGGGTAAAATATAACAAAATTGTGTGTGTGTGTGTGTGTGTGTGTGTGTGTGTGTGTGTGTGTGTGTGTGTGTGTGTGTGTGTGTGTGTGTTTATCTATCTCAGAATATATATACAGTATCTCAGAATATAACAATCTGTGTATCAAATTTGTTTTTGTTTTCTGATATGCCTGAAACACAGATTGATATGGCTACTAGTCCAAGAAATACAACATTGCTGCTATCACTGCTGTATTGAATATGCTTGCCCTGATATTCATCAACAAACTGTCATCTGTACCTCTGGATCTCGCACTTTGTAAAGCAATGTGGCTGTACCAAATGTATCACAAGGAAGAGAAGAAATGCATCCATAATGCCACCATCTGTCATATCTGCTTTGATGTGGATCCCTGCCTTGAGCAAGGGGTTGGTTTTGATGGCCTCACGGTCCCCCTTCCAACTCGAGTATTCTATGATACATGAACTTTGGTAAATGCAAATAATCCATGCCACCTGAACAACACTTGAGTGTGTTATGCAGAGGTAACTTACAAGCGCCATCAGATCTCCAACCCACTAAAAGGAGCTTAAGAATTTCCCATCCAAGCTTCTTGATTACACCGTCCATTTTATCACCAAAGACTCACCTCCCTGACTTAAACTGAGAGTCAGGAATACAGAGGCTGTTAATAATATCCATGATTAATGTCTTACTCTAATGCTCTTCTGTTCCAATGCAGTCAAGAAAAAGTCCCCTTTACAGGATGAAATCCGGAAACCGAATAGCCACGCTGATGATCTATGTGAGTCTTATTATTATTTCTATTCACTGTTATCTGGGAGGGATCCCCCCCCCAATTGTTTTGTCCCAAAGGGGGCTTGAGAGGGAAATTACAGAAAATCCTGTATACTTCTTAGGAAAGGGATCCTGTTGATATTTGTTCCTTTTCGTGGTAAATTAAAAGATTTTTTTAAAGGCCACAAGATAATTGGGATGCTTTCTCAGCAAGGCTTCTGTTAGGTATCTGGAAAGGCACATTTGTTTTGGAAGATTGTTAGGAAAAACGATGATGGAACAGGCAGGGGGAATAGGCAGCCTGTTTACAAATTAGCAAGCTTACCTGATCATACTCTTCTTGGTGGCTGGGACCACTTCAGTGGGAAAAGGTCTTGACTACATGAAAGGAGCCTCATTCGGGTGTCCCCTGACTGGAGTTTCTCCAGCAAAAATCCTTTCAACCCTGAATAATTTCTAACACAAAATTATTATTATTATAGCAGGTCAGCAGTTTGAGACCTGAGTGTTGCACGACGGAGTAAGCTCCCGCCATCTATCCCAACTCCAGGCAACCTAGCAGTTTGAAAGCAAGATATTGCAAGTACCATATATACTCGAGTATAAGCCATGTTTTAGCCCCAAAAATGAGCCCCCAAAAGGGAACATGGCTTATACTCAGGTCAATGACCACAAGGGTCCCAAGACCATGCTGGATTGAGATGTGCTGACAATTTAATTATATTTACCTTATTTACTTGTATTTTGATTATTGAAACTCACTAGGAGCTGTTGCATTTCCCATCCTTGGCTTATACTCAGGTCAATCTATTTTCCTGGGTTTTCTGGTCAAAATTAGTTCCTCGGCTTATATTCGGGTCGGCTTATACTCAAGTATATTCGGTAAATAAATAGGCGCCGTTTTGGCGGGAAAGATAACAATCTTCTGTGCTTTTGGGCATCTACAGTTTGAGCATCTACACATGGCCACAGAAATGTCTGCAGATGCAGATAGTGCTGGCTCTTTGGCTGTCAATGGAGATTAGCACTGACCCCCAAGAATCGGACATGACATTCTAGCAAGGGAGACCTTTACTTTTACTAATGCTAGTGGCATATCTTTTGGAGGAGAATCTCAAAAAACCAAAATAGACATTATCTGTTGTGCATTTCTTCTTCTTTCATGTCCCAAAACGACGCCACTTTCCTGGCTTTGTCGTTGGCCAAACTTAAGCTCTCTTCAGTACATGTTTCTGGCAGTCATCGGCAGACCAGCAAATGAGCCAATGGATTCTGTACCTCTCCACATTCACACTGCGTGTTGTTGTGTTGTGCACTAAGTCTTGTGGTTCTGCGCACAACAGTGAATTTCTATGCTGCTTTCCTAACTTGGTGTTCTTCACCTCCAAAAGTCATATGATTACTATTGACAAAGCTACAGTATATTGGAGGGCTTGGGCCAGACTCTTCTACCAAAGGCTGCTAATACCCTTTGCTCTCTTCCATCCAGCTGAGTTCGGTAGAAGCGGGAGGGTCCACTGCTTTTATCCATGCCAACCTGAGCGTTCCAGCTGTCAAGGTGAGCTTTTCTGCCCAAGAGAGGGTTTGCTTCTCTCTCCACTTTTGATATTGCTCTCAGAACCTAAAGCAAGCCCAATAATATAAGGGGCCTCTTTATAATTTTTTTAATGGGTGTGTAAATTGGGGATATTGGATGGGGACGGCTCTCCAGATTCCAAGGAACCAATGGAAATCACATTATTACTGGAAGCTTTTGAAGTGGTACCCATGTTAGTCTGTGCAAGGATATCAGAGATTAAACAAAACAATACAGCAAAAAAGAAAAATAGCTGTGGCACCTTCAAGACTAACTGCTGTACTGTACTTAAATGTGAGCTTTCGTGGATCAAGTCCACCTCGTCAGATTTAATTACTAGAGATTGCATGGCAGACCTCCACCTGCCAACATAAAGGGCAAGAGCAAGTCGAGAGCCCTGGTGGCGCAAGGGGTTAAACTGCTGTACTGCAACCAAAGTGCTGTGAGTTTGATCCTGGCAGGTATCAAGGCTGACCCAGCCTCTTCTATCCTTCCGAGGTTGGTAAAATGAAGACCTAGCCTGTTGGAGGCAAAATGCTTAATTACTGTGAGAACCAGCCAGAAAGTGCACTAAACACCATGGGTCAGTGTGCAGTAAAACCCCGACTTACAAATGCCTCGAGTTACATAAAATTCAACTTACAAAATGAGTTTGTGCTAAAACCATGTCCCGATTTACACAATTTCCTGTGGGTTTGCTTCAAGTTACATAAAGATTCTTTTTCCTATGGGTTTTCCTATGCTTCAATTTACATAAAATTTTCATTTTTCCTATGGGTTTGCTTTGAGTTACATAAAAAATAATAATTTTTCCTATGGATTTGCTTCGAGTTACATAAAACTTCGACTTAAGAAAAAGCCTATGGAACAGACTTTTTTCCGTAAGTAGGGGTTTGACTGTAATTGCGATTGCTACCTGCCTTTTTCACAGAGAAGAGTCTGGAAATAAAGCATTAGATTGTAGACAATTGAAGTTAATCAATCAATCAATAATGCATTGAAGTCACAACCATTGCCTATCACTAAACAGGAATATTTCAGCCAATCTTTTAAGAATGACATTTTTAGAGTCATGGCAAAATATTAAAATGAGCATTTACAAATCATTAATTTTGGGCTCGTTCTGCTGTTAATGCAAAAGAAACCATATGTATTACACATTAGGATGTTAAATCTAAGCAGTTCGTTGCAAGATTTGCTTTTCCAGGGAAGCTGGGAAGTCTGGGCTGTGGACCATTGGTTTGTGTGTATGCATTTTTATATTCTGATCCCTTTCCTCAAGAATGCAGCTCTGTTTTGGTGGAACCTCCACAGGAACGGGAATGGGAACGAAGACACCCTGCATGCTGGCTGCCCGGTGCTTGCCGGAGATAAATGGGGTAAGCAGCATGATTGCATTTTGCAGCCGTCTTGCTTTTGCCTCTGTGCAGGAAAAGAATAACCCCATTCTTCTTCCTCTTCGTTCATGTCCAGATCAAACTTTGGACTGCCAAAATGAAGCCACTTTCTTGGCTTTGACATTGGCCAAAATTAATTCCGCATTGGTGCATGTTCCTGGTAGTAATCAGCAGATCAATAAATGAGCCGGATTCTATATCTCTGCACATGAAAAGGCAGTAAGCAAGTTGCTATAGGAGGGCTGGGTGCAGGGACAGAAGCTTTGGCTGGCATACCCATCAAGAGCCGCTCCGGAAAATACGGGAACTGTTCCAGCCCGGGTGTGCATGCACAGAAAAAACTCCATTGTGCATGTGCAGAACCCCTTTGTGCATGCACAATGGAGTTTGTGCATGCGCAGATGGGTTCTGCGCATGTGCGTGTGCGCAGTAACCCCTTTCCCTGCTGTTCTAAATACGGGACAGCGCTGGGAAAGGGGAGGAACACGCGCCAAAATATGGGATTTCCCAGCCAATCCGGAATACTTGACAGGTATGTTGGCTGGGGGGGGGCAGCTCTCAATTAAGAGAAGGTGCAATTGATGAGGCTCATTAAAAATATAAATGCATGGCATGGAAATACAGCCATTAAGAGAACCAGAGAGCAAAGCAAAAATAAAGGAGAAGAGAAACCCCTTCCCAAAGCTAGCTGTGTTTTCAAAGAGGGAACCGCTTTAGTCTGGTTTACGGCAGCACAGAAAGAGAAATATCTCGTAGCAGCTGCAAGACTTGACATATTTAGACACAGAAGAGCCCTGGTGGCGCAGTGGTAATAATAATTTCGTGTCAGAAATTATTCTGGGTTGGAAGGATTTCTGCTGGAAGAACTCTGCTCAGGGGATGCACAAATGAGGCTTCTTTCATTCCCCCAAGACCTTTTCCCACCAAAGTGGTCCCTATTTATCTACTTGCAATTTTTTGCTTTCGAACTGCTAGGTTGGCAGGATCTGGGACAGATGACAGGTGTTCAATCTGTCATGTGGTACCCGGGTATCGAACTGCCGACTTGACGGCCTTCCAGCTAATAAGGCGAGCTTCTTAACCACTGAGCATACCTGTCAAGTATCCCGGATTGGCCAGGATTTCCCGTATTTCTGCGCCACTTCAGCCACTTGCCGGCCGCCGCCATCCCGTAATTTGACCAGCAGGGGGAAGTAGTTACTGCGCATTCCCTTCTGCGCAGAACCCTTCTGTGCATGCGCTGAACCCTTCTGCGCAGAACCCTTCTGTGCATGCACAGAACCCTTCTGCGCAGAACCCTTCTGCAGAAGGGCTACGCATGCACAGAAGGGTTCTGCGCAGGTCCCGTGTTTTCCGGAGCTGTGCTTGACAGGTATGCCACTGAGTCATCACAGCCCATTCCATCCTTATGAGGTTGGTGAAATAAAGACCCAGCATGTTGGGGAGCAAAATTGCTCATTACCCTGTGAACTGCCTAGAGAGTGCGCTAAGCGCTATGGTGTGGTATATAAATGTAATTGCTATTGTTATATTTATTTTAGCACAAGGTTTTGTGTAGAGTTGTGTTGTGCCACCTGGGAGCGCAAAAAACCTAAGTTTTCCCACCTCTGATTTTGTTAATCGCAAGTCACATCTCCAAGCATTTGTTTGTTCATTCATTCATTTACATTTATACCCCACCCTTTTGATGTGAGCACCACTTTTGTCAGACACTATAGACCACAGGTTCCCAACCTAAGGCCTGTGGCTGGATCCAGCACATGGCACCATTTCATGTGGAGCCCCAACACCTCCAAGGGCATTCGAGAAACAAAATGGCCACCCCTTAGAAGCTGTTTGGACAAAATGGCCACCCCCATTGTGCAGGCAGTGCAAAATGGGCGGTCCAGCCCTCAAAGTTGACTGAGAGAGCGTGTCCTGGCCCACGGATTGAAAAGGTTGGGAACCTCTGCTATAGACGAATGATACAACTGGCGAGTGTTTATCCTCTAAAGTCATCGTTGTTCATGTATATGTTGCAATTTTTTCTTCTGAAGATACAACGGATACTGTGGATGTAATTTTGTTCATTGAGGTCTCATGTTTGCAACAGAAACAAACGTGTGTTGTGGGAATGGGGTTTGCTTTCCTCTTTCTACCCAGGGCTGAATGATTTGAACCTTGAGCTGGTGTCATTCCTGAGAAATGGGAAGCATTGCACTGTACTTGGGTTCCCAACAGCAGCAAGCCACAGAGGCGTGTTTGGGATGCTCAAACCAGTAGGTCAGAACAGCCGTCAGGATGCAGCAATGATTAGGAAGCAACCCAATTAATGGAGGCTTTCAAAAATGCTACCGGCCTCCATCAGGTGGTCCTTTGGTTGCCAACTCTTTTCCAAACCGAAGCTCTGAATGCCTTAGCTGCTAAGGGCAGGAAAGTACAATTTGTCTGCAAGACGCTGTTGCTGAAAATGGGCAAATCACAGCCATAGCTGTCAACCTTCCCGGATTGGCCGGGATTTCCAGGTTTTCAGCGGCGATTTGCGCCATTTCCCACCCCGCGCTGCCAAAAACCCGGAATTTGGCAGCGGGGGAAAGGAGGTACTGCGCAGCCCTTCTGCACAGGTCGCCTTCTACGCATGTGTAGAAGGGTTTTACGCTTGCGTAGAACCCTTCTACGCTTGTATAGAACCCTTCTACGCATGCGTAGAAGGCTACGCATGCATAGAAGGGGGCTATGCAAGCGTAAAACCCTTCTATGCATGTGTAGAAGGCGACCTGCGCAGAACCGTTCTGCGCAGGTCCCGGATTGGCCGGAGCTGCGATTTACAGGTATGATCACAGCTCATGTGGCGGTGGGTACCAAAACATACCTGTCAAGTTTTAGATTTGGAAATAAGGGAAATTTCCCAGCAAATACAGGATACTTGACAGCTATGTACCAAAAGGAATACAGTACATGCACCCAAAAGTAAGAGAGAGAGAAAGGCTTTACTGTATTATTATGGATGCATACGGTGCCTCTTTTCGAAAGAGCGGGCAAAGATATAAAAAGGCAAAGGTTTTTTTTTATATAGATCAGGCCCATGAGACAGACAGCTGAATACACAAAATTCACAATAGTGCAGACCTGGTCTTATCTTGTCTTTTGCATAAGAACAGCCCATCCAGTCGAGCCTTCTGTCTCACACAGTGGCTCACCATGTGCTTCAGGGTATTCTTCCCATGGAGATGCCTTCACCTGCTTAGGATTCCCTGGAAATGGCATTGAGAGAGATCCTGCCCATCTCTCCAACCCGGAGATTGTCCATAGGTATCCATATAATTATAGCCATGGATCCCCTTGTCCTCCATGAACTTCTCTAATCCTTTCTTGAAGCTGTCGAGACTGACAGCTGTCAC
Organism: Bradypodion pumilum; assembly: GCA_035047305.1. Classification (NCBI taxonomy): domain Eukaryota; kingdom Metazoa; phylum Chordata; class Lepidosauria; order Squamata; family Chamaeleonidae; genus Bradypodion; species Bradypodion pumilum. The sequence goes on from JAWDJD010000003.1 coordinate 3,643,523, forward strand.
CACTTCTTCTGGCAGGGAGTTCCATAGACCAGTGATAACAACTCGTTTCTTTTACCTGCATGTACACAGAGACATGTGGAGTGAGTGAGGGGGACTTTTACCTTTTTCCACTTAATTTTCAAAATAGCTCTTCTTCGGCTACAACATGAAATCCGGGGGGGGGGGGGGCAGGCCATGTTTTCACACACACAACGCAAAGGAGCTTTTGCAGACATGTACCGTGTACTCCGATTGCCCAGCCATATTTTAACTGCATGTACACAGAAATAGTAGTTAATCTGCTGGCTGATAAACAGGTTTTTATTACATATGCTGTAGCTCAATTTGCTTTATTAAAGATCATTATGCTACTTGAATAGCTTTTAGTGTCAAATGCCAAAGGATCTGAGTTGTTTTAGTGAATATTATATCTAGTTTACTGGAGATTTTTTTTTTACAAAATGTCTTGAAGTCATGTTATGTTTTGTAAATGCCTATGGCAGTGATGGCGAACCTTTTAGAGACTGAGTTCCCAAACAGAGGGGTGGGGCAAACTCTGTGCTGGGGGGAGGGATAGAGTGCTCCCATTGGGTTGCTGGGCAGAGGGGTGGGGTGAACTCTGTGCTGGGGGAGGGAGGAAGCACTCCCATTGGGCTGCTGGGCAGAGGGGCGGGGTGAACTCTGTGCTGGAGGAGGGAGGAAGCACTCCCATTGGGCTGCTGGGCAGAGGGGCGGGGCGAACTCTGTGCTGGGGGAGAGAGGAAGCACTCCCACTCCCATTGGGATGCTGGGCAGAGGGGTGGGGTGAACTCTGTGCTGGGGGAGGGAGGAAGCACTCCCATTGGGCTGCTGGGCAGAGGGACGGGGCGAACTCTGTACTGGGGGAGGGAGGAAGCACCCATTGGGCTGCTGGGCAGAGGGGCGGGGCGAACTCTGTGCTGGGGGAGAGAGGAAGCACTCCCATTGGGATGCTGGGCAGAGGGGTGGGGTGAACTCTGTGCTGGGGGAGGGAGGAAGCACTCTCATTGGGCTGCTGGGCAGAGGGGCGGGGCGAACTCTGTACTGGGGGAGGGAGGAAGCACCCATTGGGCTGCTGGGCAGAGGGGCAGGGCGAACTCTGTGCTGGGGGAGAGAGGAAGCACTCCCATTGGCCTGCTGGGCAGAGGGGTGGGGTGAACTCTGTGCTGGGGGAGAGAGGAAGCACTCCCATTGGGCTGCTGGGCAGAGGGGTGGGGTGAACTCTGTGCTGGGGGGAGGGAGGAAGCGCTCCCATTGGGCTGCTGGGCAGAGGGGCGGGGTGAACTCTGTGCTGGGGGGAGGAAACACTCCCATTGGGCTGCTGGGCAGAGGGGCGGGGTGAACTCTTTGCTGGGGGAGAGATCAAACGCTCCCATTGGGCTGCTGAACAGAGGGGCAGGGTGAACTCTGTGCTGGGGGAAGGGAGGAAGCACTCCCATTGGGCTGCTGGACAGAGGGGAGGTGTGAACTCTGTGCTGGGGGAGGGAGGAAGTGATGGCATAAGTGCCAACAGAGAGGGCTGGGAGTGCCCTCCCTGGCACGTGTGCCATAGGTTTCCCACCACTGGCCTATAGTCATGTACAATAAAGACGGGTGATGATGAATATGTGCTGTGTACCCAGCCCTCTGCTTCCCACACACTTAGTCCATTTCTTCCCTGTCTCTCAACAGTGGCCAACAAATGGTTCCACGAACACGGGCAGGAGTTCCGAAGGCCATGTGGCACCGACCCAGAAGAGTAGCCAACCCCAAGCGCTCTGTGCAGGAGAGACAGCAAAGAGCCAAAGGCATGGAGACAGCGCGGGAAGCCAGGATCTGAAAAACTTCTCTCCCCCCCACCGCATCCTTAGGCAACCCGGGCTGGAAAAACCAGTTGTGGTGCAAGCTGGTGGCCAGAACATGTCTCGGCCAGAAATGCGCTGGCTCTTTTATGTAGCCTGAAGACTGTCAGGTGCGGAGAAAGGAAGGCAGAAGTCTGCGATGGAGGAGAGGGAAGAACAGCTGGGAATCCCAGTTCTCTTCTAGCTATTTATTTATTTATTCATTTCATTTCTACGCTACTCAGCTGACTTACAGTCACTCGGGCCGGGGGGTGGATTTAAACAATAATTTATGGATAAAACAATTTTCCAACCCAACCCCTGCAAATAACTAAATATTTACTATAAATATACAAAGAGAAGACAAAACATAAACCCCAACAACCTCTCACTAGGTACTGAATAAATTCATAGCAACTACACATTCCTTTCAGGTTCAATTGAGTTGCCTCATGAACCTTGGCACTCCAGATGTTCTTTGACTACTATTCCCAGAAGCCCCCTGTGAATCCACACGGATGGGTTTACTGCTATTCATCCAGCCCGCGCTGCCCTCGTTGCTCCCGGAAGCGGAAGTAAAACGCGCCCGGCCGGGCGCGTTTTACTTCCGCTTCCGGGAGCGACGAGGGCAGCGCGGGCTGGATGAATAGCAGTAAATCCATTTGTGTGGATTCACTTCTGGGAATTTAAGTCCAAGAACATCTGGAGTGCCAAGGTCCGCCATCACGGCCTTAGAGTCAGATGTGATTGGCTTTCGAGCAAGGGAAAACCTTGACCCTTTACTGGTGAGAAGCTCTTGCTGACCTCCAGAAACCTTGGCAGAGGTGGATCACCGCCATCGAGACGTCTGGTCTCAGCCCATCAAACGTGGGCATCTCTACCTAGGTTAGGGAAGGTGTGCCAAGAGGACCCAGGGAAAAAGAGGAACCTCTGTCTATGCACCACCATTGTGGCGCAAGGCCAAGCGAGTCAATATTTGAAAAAGCAAAATTGTGGTTAATTTCAGCAAAGGGGGAATATGGCGTCGCCTTTCAGACAGATGTGCGTTAAGAAAGGAGGGATTCAAATGCTGATCGTCTCCTTGCGTCGCTTTCAATTGCTCCCTCTCTCCGACTCTATTGACCTATTCAAACAAGTCTGTCCATCCCGAGAATTTAATGGGGATGGAGGAGCTACAAAAAACGAGAACTTATCCCTCTTCAATACCAAACTTTTAAAAAGAACATTAATTACAAGCTGGACACATTAGAACAGGGGTGCCCAATCTTTTCGGGCCGCGGGCCAGTCAGTTGGTTCAGTGGGCCGGTCACGTGGTTCCTTCCACCGGAAGCAGAAGTAAAACGCGCCTTGCAATCTCTTCTGCAACAGGATGGGATAGGTTTTAAGCTGCCATTTTCTCTGCGTAAACCAGGGGTGCCCAAACTGTGGGCCGGATCCGGGCCCCAACGCCAATTCATCCAGCCCACACCACCGTATGGGCACATTTTACTTCCGCTTGTGACAAAGGTGGCATGGGCCAAATGAATTGGTGTTGGGGGCCGGATCTGGCCCATGGGCTGTAGTTTGGGCACCCCTGGATTAGAACTTTGGGTTTGGATCAGACTCTTCAGTTTTAGGGGGGATCACAGCAGAACTAATGGTTATGCTGGTTGGGGACCATAGGCATTGTAGTGCACTGTATCCAAAGGGTGCCACGGTGAAGGAGGAGGATTTGGCCCAGCAGGCCGGTTCTGGACGCATCTAATATATTCACCAACAGGGATAAAAGGAGTTGCATCCTTTTTCTGATCGGGAGCAGAGCTTAGAGAAGTACCTTTTGGCTGGTGGAGTCGGTTTCTACAATCTTGCAGCCAAGACAACCAAGGACCTCGCTGTATGGGGGATTCTGGGAGTTGTAAACAAAACATGTTTTTCCATAACTCTGTTTCAGAACTAAATTCAGTGCCATACCTGTAGTCCACCCTGTTTTTTTAAAAAAAAATTGCCCTGTTTGTGTTTCAAGCATATCAGAGAGTAATAAAATCAAAAATAAAATCAAAAACCTTTAAAGACTAACTGCTGTATTTTAATGTTAGCTTTTGTGGATGGAATGAGTTCCCGTCTTTGTCCCCAGCTCCTGCCAACCTAGCAGTTCGAAAGCAAGAAATTGCAAGTAGATAAATAGGGACCACTTCGGTGGGAAGGTAACAGCATTCCATGCCTGCCACATGACCACGGGAACGTCTGCAGCAGCAGACAGCACTGGCTCTTTGGCTTTGAAACTGAGATGAGCACTGCACCCTAGAGTCGGATACGACTGGCTTTCGAGCAAGGGAAACCTTTACCTTTACTTTGTGGATCAAGTCCACTTCATCAGACGTGGCCAAAATCAGAAAGAAAAACTGGCGGTAACCCAGAGAAGCATGGAAAGATGGATGTGCAGAGTAATAATCAGGGATAAGGTCAACACTAAGGATTTATGCCAAAGAATCAGACCGCATGATGTGGTCGATGAACTATATGTGTCACAGGCACAAAAGATGGGCAGGATAACAGATGGACCTGTCGGTTAAACAGACTGGATACCAAGGAGCCACAAAAGAGCACTCACTAGGCAGACCTGGAAGATGATGGGATGAGCCGATGGTAAAGCTGTTCGGCCAGAGGGGGTGGAAGCAGAAGGCAAAGGACAGAAGGTTTTGGAGTTCGCTTGATTTGCACTTAAATAGATAAGCAACAACAAATCGATATTGGATTTGTTTACTCTGATATAGCCCACCCTGTTGTTGTTTCTACCTGGTGCCAAGTCAACGCCAGCTCATGAAAGAGCAAGCACCAAAATGTCTGCTTGGCATCTGCTTGGGAAGAATACCCTGAAGCACATGGTGAGCCACTGTGTGTGGCAGAATGCTGGACTGGATCATGGGCTCATGTGGCCTCTTCCAACAATGCTCCTCTTATGTTCTTATGTCTGCTTAGCAATTCTAAACTCAAGCCCTGTATCTTCATTTATTAAGGCACCAATCCATCGCGTGTTTCATCTTCCACCTTTCCCAACATTATTGTCCTTCCCAAAGAGTCTTGTCTTCTCATGATGTGCTCAGAGTAGGACACACCTCAGCTTCATCATTTTTGCTTCCAGAGACACTCGGTTTGCTCCGGGACCCACTTGCTCATCTTTTTGGCAGTCCAAAGGAGCCACACCCTAGCCTTGGCCTAATGACCCAACGGCACGCCCCATACCATCCTAAAAATCAAAACAATCCCCTCCGGCTTTAACCAGATCCTGGGAAGAAGGACTGATGCGCCCCTTTCACTACTTTTAAAAGACAGTTGGGGAGAACTTGTGGTCTTTCCAGTTGTTGTGAAACCACAACTTTTCCATTGTTCCACCAATGGTGATGGCTGTCTAGAGCAGGGGTGCCCAAACTTTTCAGACTGCGGGCCGCTCACGTGGTTCAGCGGGCCAGTCATGTGGTTCCTCCCACCAGAAGCAGAAGTAAAACACACCTTGCAATCTGTTTTGCAACAGGATGAGACAGGTTTTAGGCTGTCATTCTGCTTAACCCAGGGGTGCTCAAACTACAGCCTGTGGGCTGGATCCAGCCACTGAAACCAATTCATCTGGCCTACACCACCCTCGTTGTTCCCGGAAGGGGAAGTAAAATGTGCCCACAGGGCACCTTTTACTCCCTCTTCCTGGAGCGATGAGGGCAGCATTGGCCGGATGAATTGGCATCACTGGCCAGATCTGGACCATGAGCTGTAGTTTGGGCACCCCTGGTCTAGAGATAATGGTGCTTGCAGCCTAACATCTGGAAAAGTAAAGGCTGCCCATCTTAACCTATAAGAATGGGGTTGGGCCGTGCGTGTCCGGATTGCGTGTCTGCACCCGTCTAGCCTATCCCGTAATGCGCCTTCCACACCTACCTTTTGTCACAGAGATCAGCACTGCAAGAGTCCAGGGAGCTGAGAGTGGGGTAAACGCCCCACGAACGCGGACAAAAAAAACCTACGAGTCCCAACATCATCCGCACTGTGGCATGCCTCAGCCAATCAGGCAGGAGGACACGAGCGCAGAGGAGGTGGGACAGCCGGCGTGCGAGGAAAAAGAAAACGGTCGACGCGCGCAACACGCACTATTCACCCCCCTCGGTGCCAGCAGGGAAGGGAGAACAGAACGCATCCGCCTCCTGCCCTTCTCTGACCGGCTTGCTTTCGGAGGAGGTAGCTGAGCGGGTCGGCTGCCTCCTCCGAAAGCAACCCAGAGATCAGACGCTGTAATCCCTGGCTTTGCATTTCCCCCTCCGCTGTTTTGAGGGCTGTCTTCGAAACAGCAGAGGGGAAATGGCAGGGCGAGAGGCAGGAATCCGTCAGGGTAGGCACCTCACCTGACAGATTCCTGCCTCTCGCCCTTGCCGTGTCTTTGGCCGTCCCCTTCTTCCTTTGCCCTCAACCTTCCCCAGCATCAAGGCTTACTCAAGTGAATCATCTCTTCCCAAATAAGCCACCACCCCCAAAACCACCCCACCACCAACACACAATCAATACCTGCCCAGCAAGGCCGGGCAATAAGCTAGTTCTGACCTAAGGAAATGCATTACAACAGACCCAACAGTTTCCACCCAAAGCAACTCTTGTGTCTGCTCTGATCAGCAATTATTTTCCTAACAGAGAAGATTGATATCTGGCTACTACCTACAATAGGTACAATAACTGTGACCAGGGCAGGGCAGAGGGGACTTTAACTCAAGGTGTTGAAATTTAGCAGGTAGGAACGACTGTCCATGGAACAATGTGATCCACTGATTCTTCCTGCTGGACAGGAATTAAGATGAGTACCGTACCCTAGAGTCAGATACGACTGGCTTTCGAGCAAAGGATATCTTGACCTTACACTGGATGTAATATCCATTGATAGGGTTTATCAATCTAATAGCTGAAATAACATAGGTAAAAATGTCAGGTATGAAGGACTGATCTCCATTACAGCTATGGGATACGTCCCAACACAAAAGACTGGAAGGATTATTGCCCAGTGATCACACAACAAATATGACTGAGATGCATGGTTATGAACATGCAGACTCGGGACATAAAGGGTTCAAAAACACTGTGAAATGCGTCAATAAATCTGACATTTAGACAGATGCTGCCGCCAAGCGGCGTACTGGAGGCAGATGAAGACACAGACTCAATGTCTCCTTCCAATGAAATAATCCCACACTAGGCTTCTTGCCTAGAAGAAAACCCAAAGCCGGCTCTTCCAGGCGAGCTTTACTCCTATTTAGTATCTGTGGTTAACCTCAAGTTGTCAAAAAGCAATTACACGCATAGGGAGTAAGCCACTGGACCTCATCTAGAAGGGTGGCAAATGCGCAGTTTTCCCCTGGGGGAGTGAATACGAGCAGCATGACGAGGAAGATCAGGACAACTCCCATCACCCCAAGCCCAGTTAGCTGCTGGTGAGCCGGTAAAGCACCCAAGACCTCCAGAGATTCATCATAATCCCGTGATGGTGAACCTTGGCACTCCAGATGTTCTTGTACTTCAATTCCCAGAAGCCCAAGCACCCTGTGAATCCACACAAATGGATTTACTGCTATTCGTCCGACCTGCGCTGCCCTCATCGCTCCCAGAAGCGGAAGTAAAACGCGCCCAACTGGGATACGCTTCCGGGAGCGACGAGGGCAGCGTGGGCCGGACAAATAGCAATAAATCCATTTGTGTGGGTCCACAGGGGGCTTCTGGGAATTGAAGTCCAAGAACATCTGGAGTGCCAAGGTTCGCCATCACGGGATTATAATTTCACACTGAAGGTCTCCAACACTCAGAAGTGGTTCCTCTCTCCCCCACCTCCTGTGCCCCACAACTACCATTTACTGCTCTGAGCGCATGCATCTAAACAGTCAATATGATGTTACTGTAAAAATGTAGTCGCGGTGGCCAGCCTAGGTCAAGGTTTCTTTGCTCGAAAGCCAGTCGTATCCGACTCTAGGGTTCAGTGCTCCACTCCTTTTACAGCCAGAGAGCCAGCAGTCTGAGTCTGCAGATGTTTCCGTGGCCATGTGGCAGGCAGGACTAGACACCGGAGTGCACGGAACACTATTACCTTCCCACCAGAATGGTACCTATTTATCTACTTGGAAGTTTCTTGCTTTCAAACTGCTAGGTTGGCAGGAGCCTGGGACAGATGACGGGAGCTCACTTCGCCACGCAGTACTTGGGTCTCGAACTGCTGACCTGCCAACCTTCCAGTTCTCAAGTTCAAAGTCTTAACCACTAAGTCACCTCAGTCCTGACAACCTCCTACAATCCTGCACAAATCACCATTGTGGAGAAATGAAGACACAGCAGGGATGTGCATTCACATGTGTCTAGTTGGCCAACGTGGAAGAGAAGGCGGGATTGGAACTGGGCTTGGCTCTGTTGCGCCACGTCTCCTCTTATGATGCTTCTGCAAAGCAAGGTCACCAGAAGGGACGATGGCCTGCCAACATTAATGCCGCGCAAGCTGGGCAGGCCACACGACCCCTTCCCAACAAACTGGTACTCTGCCCACGGCGCACCCAGAATTAATCCACAAGACAAAATGACAGTACAGCAGGTAGCGAAATATTTATTCTCATAAAACAAGGGTCGTCCTCATTATCATGAACAGGAAAGTAACTGGAAAAGAAAGAAAAAAAATCCCCCTGCCAGAAGCCGGTGGTACAGAATTAAGGAAATAGTACATTGTGTTGTTATTGTTATTATTAAAAGAGGGGTTTGCTTCTTCATGGACCTGGGCAGAGACCAGGCTCCCACTTTACAAAGAAGTGGATGGGTGTGTGTTGGCAAGAGAAGAATGCTGGATTTGGGATCCAGGTAAGCTGCCCAGCCCTTAAACGTTGTGAACCACACAGAGATCAAGTACAGAAGGAATGGGGAGGCCACACCACACTGCCTGCCACGGATTGCCTCTCTGCCACGCAATTGCATCCCGGCTGCGCTCACAGGATGGGCAGAGAGCATTCAACATTCAAGACATCACCCTGACCTCTCTCTCGAGACAGGCACACTGGGGGCGAGCCGGAAAGGGAGCCTTCGCATCAAAAACTGAAACTCCCCAAAAATGCCGGCATTGTACCAAAGGCTGTTGGGTTCAGGGTGGCCAAAGACGGAATGGACAAAGAAATACTCTTGCCAGTCAAAGCTACCCTTCTAAGAGGTCAGACTACAAACCCCATCACCCCCCAGCCAGCCAAGCAAGAGCTGGGGGTAGGAAAGAAGCATCAAAGTGATCTGTTGGCTGGAAATGTACAGACCTCCAGTTCAAGCCATGCCATCTTCCTCTAGAAAAGAGAATCTTAATTTTGGGAAGCGCCCCAATACAAGTTCCTCCAAAATCTCACTTCCCTGGCTGCCTCCAGGGCTGGAGGGAAGGGGGCTCGGAGAGTCAGCTCCTGCCTTGTGAAATCGGGAGTGGGGTTGTCTTCTTCACTCCCCCCCAAGGGGAGGAATGGGGGCTTCCCTCCTAGTCATAGAGGTGTTGTGATGATGCATAAAGGCAGAAGAGGGAAGAAATTTTGGCCCAGCAGATGCTTACCCCGATTCCCATCAGTCGTCCACACGTCCAGCTGGGGTTCCCGTTACAGAGGTCTTCTGCTGCTTGGACCAAGGCTATTTGGGCATGGATGTGTGGGCTGATCCTAGCAAGCATTTCCCCATGATTGACTGGGACGCTACAGGAGAAGTTTGCAAGCCATGACCTGAGGCCTTCAATGCCTAGATCAGTCATGGCGAACCTTGGCACTCCGTGTTCTTGGACTTCAATTCCCAGAAGCCTAAGTCTCTGTGAATCCACATGAATGGGTTTACTGTGCATAAACCCATTCCTGTGGATTCACAGACTTGGGCTTCTGGGAACTGAAGTCTAAGAACACCTGGAGTGCTAAGGTTCGCCTAAAGGGTTCCATCATGCCCACTCCATTCTTCCAGTCCAGATTATTCCAAGTCAAACCCACAAAGTAGGAAAAATCTCCCCTAAGCTTGAGAAGTGAACATGTCCCATCATGCACAAACCTGACCAAGGATTCCAGTATATTCTGGACCCGGAGACAACCAAACCCACCGGGAAGTTCTCTTGCCAGCAGCTTAGAAGTGGGGTTTTGCAAAAGAATTTCCCAGTGAGTTTGGGAGACACCTGCCAAAGGGTACCTAAAAATGCATCCGCTTCTATCTGCTGCCATTAAAAAGCTCTGGAGTTAACAAGTAGCCACAGAAAGATGCACTTTTCGTTCCACCTGGGCCTGCAAAACAATGGGCAAAAGTTCTACTTTTCCCAGCTGAGCAAGTCCTGAAACTCAGACACCATCACCACCACCCCCAAAAAGGGAAAACAGTACTAATGGGATGTCGGCTCTTCAGATCCAACTTTGCACTTCCCTGCGCCGGATGTTGTGAAACTGGTAAAGAGCAAAAGGATGCTTTCAAAGAGCAGTTTGCAGATATAAAATGGGGGGAGAGAACCTTTTTGCTTGATGTGGCTGTTGGGCACCGAGGTGGCAAAGAAACTCTCGGAAACTCGAAAGCAAAAGAACGGAACCGTGCTTGGGTTTCATTTCTGGAGTTGGACCTAAATCAGATTCATGCCTCTCTCCAAATCTTCCAGACTGTTGCTGTGGGTTATTGCAGCATGAATCTGAGCCACCCAAGTGGGCCGTAGGTTCCTTGCTAAGGGCCAACAGTAAGGCTCAGGCGGACTAAGATGCTAGAATTTAAATCTCTGTCTGGGAAATTCTCACAGAAGACCCCATCCTAAAGCTTCGTTTTTGCTGTGCTCCTTGGCTCCAAGGTGAATGTTGCTAATCATGGCATTGGCGTATTAGAGCAAGCCACCACAGCAGTTGCCTAAGCTCTCCGGAAATCTTCTCTCCTGGCTGCTAGAATACACAGGTCTGTCAAGCAACTAGAAAGACCCAGCGGATGGGATGCCATGTTTCTGCATGGCTCGTTCTAGTGCCAGCCCACACTACCCCAGCCAGACTCATTTTCCTACTTTGTTTAAGGAGAAGGAAAATCTACCAGCTGGATTTGAGCTCAGCCTAATATAATCTATCAACAGACGAGGCCCCGCTTGGAAGAATAAAAACCAAGCATATCCTCTGTGGATGAGTTGGGACTACAACATCTATCATCCACTTGCCAGCTGTGCTGGTTTGACATGGAGGGGACTGGAGTGCCAACCCGTGTAGATCTCGTGGTGGCATCTTGCATGCAAGTAGAATTGGAAGCATGCAAGGGAAGATAAAAAGTTTTGGATGTTTCTTCTGGGCAAAAAGATGTTGGGTCGCAGGGACTAGCCACGAACCAAAAATCCCTCCCGGACCTCTGCGCTTCCCGAGAGTCTCTTGGCATTTCTACCCTTCCCACTCTCTAGACAAACGGCGAAGAAAAAACAACAGGAGCCAGAGAAGGGAACACAGAGATTCTGCAGGCTAGACAAGGGCACGAAGAAGAAGACAGAAGACGAAGGAAGAGAGCTCGGCGGTGGCCAAGGGGTTTCACGGGGTGCCTCTCGCACCAATTGTCCTGTGCTGGGAATGGAACTTGGTTCATTGAGGAGGAGGAGGAGGAGGAGACGGGAGACGCTACACAGTGGCCTCTGGTGGGCTTTATTTACAACGAGGAGTCAGTGCTGGTCGGGGTCGTCAGGTTATTAACAAGCAGGGAATACACTGCCGAAAGAAGAACGAGAAGATGGTTCAGTTAAGGTCGCAAGAGCATGCAGGTGTTCTGCCCTCACTGATCCCCATAAGAGGGGCCTCTACACACCATCCAGCCAACTGTGAATGCTTTATCAGATGCCCAACTATCTGTCATATCTGCTTTGGTTTGCATTCCTGCATTGAGCAGGGTGTGTGTGTGGACTCAATGGCCTCAAAGGCCCCTGTTTCAACTCAGGGATTCTAGGGTTCTATGAGACCTTCCCACAACAAGGCTGACTATTAAAGGGATCCTCAGCAGAGCATGGGGCAAATATCCTGCAACTACCAGTATGTCCCACCCACAACCACACAAGCTGCAAACTCACAAGGGGATTCTTGGGAGTCCCTGTCCCAAAAAGGACAGATACGCAACCAAGCAGACCATTCTCTTGTATAATCATAGCCCCCATGAGTCATGGCTGAGGGATGGAATGCCTAAATGCAAGACCAACATGCTCAAGTGGGGGTTGTTGGCAGACAACAACACACACTGTGTGAATGTGGCGAGAGACAGAATCCAATTGGCTCATTTGCTGGTCTGCCAGAGGAATACACTGATGAGGACTTAAGTTTGGCCAATGACTTCATTTTTGGCAGTCCAAAGTTTGATCTGGACATGAAAGAAGAAAAGTCCCACGAGCGACTGCAAATGTCCCACTTTTGGACAACAAAGCCCAAATTCCCCTGACAACCAGTTCTGGTTCTTAAAATGCACAAAGCAGAAGAGCAATAATCTATAGTAACTCTAGCCCCATGTATGATGCCAACCGAAGCCCTGTGTGCCAACTGTACCAATTTTCCCCTCCCTTTGTTGGAAGACGTTATTTTCAGAACAGGAGGATGTCAGAGAATTGCTTGCAGGAAAGGAGGAAGTGGCTGGATTTGCAGAAGACCCTAACCTTGCCCCCCAAAACCACCGACTGGCCTCATTATCAGGGAAGAGGGGAGAACATTGACCCAACAGATGTTTCAGATTTCCAGTCCCAGATACGAACATCTAGCCAGGTATCCTGTCATGGTAATAGAGCAGGCCTGTGATGGTGAACCTTGGCACTCCATATGTTCTTGGACTTCAATTCCCAGAAGGCCAAGCCCCCATGAATCCACACGAATGGGTTGTCTGCGATTCATCCGGCCTGTGCCACCCGTCGCTCCTGGAAGCGGAAGTAAAACGCGCCCAGACAGGCGCGTTTTACTTCAGCTTCTGGGACCGACAGGGGCAGCGCGGGCCGGATGAATCGCAGCAAACCCATTCATGTGGATTCATGGGGGCTTCTGGGAATTGAAGTCCAAGAACATATGGAGTACCAAGGTTCACCATCACCGGAGCAGGCCATCCTGCCAGTGACGCAATGCCAAGTGCCAGACGGTGGTTAACTAACCTGACAACCCTGAGGACTAATGGCCTTGGGTGCCGAAGTCCACAGGGAAGGGTGATGGTTCCCAAGTGGATTAAATCCCACTTGAATCCATTTTAATGGAAGGCAGCAGGTTAATCAATACTAGGGTTGAAGAGGACTTTGCGTGCCAAAAGGCCTCAGGACCAGAAAGTGACTTGCAGAACTGGATCAGTGGTACTATGGGTGTCATGCTGTGTTGCAGCGAGCAAATTGATGGCTACTCCATTATATTGTTCCCAAGGACAATCTTCACGGCTTATCACCATGAGGATCGCCACTCTTTGGAATCGGATCTGGCACTTGAATGGTAAGGGATTACCATCAGTGGTACAAAACAGCCAGGTAGGCAAAATTTCCCAGGCCTGCTCTAAAATGTGGGTTGCCAAATCATAGTGTGAGCCTCAGGCAAGAATTCGCTAGGAGCTCCTCAAACAAGTTTTCAGAAGCAGGAGAGTAAAATCGTGCCAAGGAGAAAGAAGGAATCGTTGCCAGAATCTACATGGGATCTAGAACAGGGGTGTCCAAACTACAGCCCATGGGGTGGATCCGGCCCCCGACACCAATTCATCTGGCATGCACCAGATCTAGAAGGTTAGGAAAAGATGCTCACCAGCTGGCATGGATGTTTGGGGCAGGGGAGGAACGAGACAGCGGCATTGGGCTTCTCCTCTTGTTCTTGGTTGCATGATTTCACACTGTCTTTGGTGACCCCTGTTTTGCATAACCTTGAACACCCCTGAACTGGGGCGTCTTCTTGTTCTGCCATATCCAAATCCGAATATTGGTGATCCTCATGGCGATCAACCATGAAGACTGTCCTGGGAGCAATATAATGCAGTGGCCTTTCATCTGCCTTCCGCATCGCAGCATGACACCCATAGTACCAGTGATTCAGTTCCATGAGTCACTTTCTGGTCCAGAGCATTTTTGGCACGCAAAATCCTCCTCAGCCCCAAGCCAGGATGGCTGAAGCTGCTGCCCTCCATCAAGATGGACTCAAGTGGGATTTAATCCATTTAGGGACCATCACCCTTCCCTGTGGACTTGGCCACCCAAGGCCATTTAGTCCGCAGGGTTGTCGGGTTAGTTAACTGCCGGCTGACACTCGGCATTGAGTTGCTGGCAGTACGGTCTACTCTATGACCATAGCAGGATAACCTGGCCAGAGAAGAGAATTTATCTTCTGGGGCTAGAGAAGGGAATTCCATCTGTTGAAGAGGAAGTCACCAACAAGGCTCACCACTGAAATCCACCGATGGGTTCTGTAAACCTGTGACGGATTAAGAAAGTAGCCACCGCTTCAGCAACCTGGAAAAGAAAGAAGAACAGGTGAACTGGGGGGGGGGATTAAGCTGTCTGCATTGGGAAACTTGCAGGTACAGGTCATTCACCCCCACAGGGGATACATTCTGAGATCTATCATGGATAGCTGAAACTGTGGATATCAGTGAACCCAATATTTTACATTGCAGACAGTTCTAAGCTTCAGACACTGAACCTGGACAGCTGCTTTTCAACAGTGGGAAATGGCTGGGAGAAACCTTCTCCCAACAGCTGTCTCACTTTTTGCCACTGGATTTCCTTTTTTACACCTTAGCCAATGCAACATGTTTGTGTGTGTGTCTCTGTGTGTGTCACATTCACATCTAAGCCAGGGGGGGGATCGCAATGCCAAGAAACAGAAGAGAGGCACAGCACAGTTCTCAGTGGATTTTTCTTCTTTGGGGGTTCCCCTGGAGTTTTTAGTGGGCTCAAGCAACCTTTTAGAGACCGAGTGCCCAAACAGAGGGGCGGAGTGAACTTTGCTGGGGGGAGGGAGGAAGTGGGCTGCTGATCAGAGGGGCGGGGCAAACTGTACTGTGGGTAGGGAGGAAGCTCTCCCACCGGGCTGCTGGGCAGAGGGGTGGGGTGAACTCTGTACTGGGGGAGGAAGGATGCTCTCCCATTGGGCTGCTGAGCAGAGGAGCGGGGACAAACTCTGTGCTAGGGTGAAGGCGCGTGTGCCGACAGAGAGTGCTCTGAGCCATAGGTTTACCACCACTGGCCTAGGGTCAGAAAATATTCCAGCAATTACTCAACACAAACCCACCTCCCACAATGCAGGATGGATAACTACTATGTCTGTAGATACTGCTGGTGGATGCCGGGTATGTTTGTAGCCCATATGTATTTTAGTAGTGTGTGTGTGTGTATTACAGTTGTTGTGTGTGGTAGGTGGGACTCAGCGCCCGGATGTGTAAAATGATTAGGAAGTCTTCTTGTATCTTATTCTCTTATTTGATATATTACTTTTTTTAAAAAACACCACCCAGAGTGGGAAATATCCCAGATGGGTAGCATAGAAATCTAATAAATAAAATAAGACTGAGAAAACATCATTGATGGTCCCCATGAAGTCAGCTTGAGTCTTTTACTGCACAATCTATGGGGTCGTGATAGCGAACCTTGGCACTCCTTCTGTTCTTGGACTTCAATTCCCAGAAGCCCAAGTCTTTGTGAATCCACACAAATGGGTTGACTGTATTTACAGTACTGCACGTAGAGACTTGGGCTTCTGGGAATTGAAGCCCAAGAACAGCTGGAGTGCCAAGGTTCGCCATGACTGCTATAGGGCAACATCCAGTTTTTGTGGCCAGGGTTGTCCATGAAGCCAGAGCAGCTTCACCCACTCACTTTGTCAGGAGCATCCTCGTGGACCGCATGGCCGCACTGCGGAAGGACTTGCATCTGGAATTTCCCTGTAGTGGAAGGAAAAGGCATATTACAACTCCAAAATTGCATTTGTGCAAAGTTTTTATTCCTATTTTTTGCTGCGGAAGACCACATGGAGGTCCCTCCACACCAAAAAGGGGGAAATGTCTTCAACAAAACCCAACCGCTGTCATTTAGAGATGTTCTTCAAATTATGGAACTTTGCATTATTTAGTTTAGATTTGGCTAGTTGTAGAAGCATAGTGGTTAAGACGCTGAACTTGATGACTGGAAAGTCAGAAGGTCAGCAGTATGAGACCCGATTGCTGGATTAAAGAGTGAGCATCCGTCGTCTGTCCCAGCTCCTGCCAACCTAGCAGTTTGAAAGCAAGAAATTGCAAGGAGATAAATAGGTACCACTTCCGTGGGAAGGTAAAACAGCGTTCCATGCACTCCGGGTGTCTAGTCATGCCTGCCACGGAAACGACTGCAGATGCAGACAGTGCTGGCTCTTTGGCTATAAGCAGAGATGAGGACTGAACCCTAGAGTTGGATACAACTGGCTTTCGATCAAGGGCGACCTTGACCTTTCCTTTACCTCGCCTAGGACAAGGACTTGCAAAAGATGCTTATGGTTGCTGGATAAATCTAATAACTAATATACTATCTCTAATAACTGTATCTAATAACTTCAATACAGCTTTATTTCGAGCTCCTGCAATCCAGGAAACGGTAGAGACTACAGCTGTCACTAAGACAGAAGTTGTGGCCAACTTTGGGAACCGGCAGTAAAGTGTCACTCACCTAATTTCAAAAAGTCACCATCTGGCACTCCAGATGTTCTTGGACTTCAATTCCCAGAAGCCCAAGCCCCCGGGAATCCACACGAAGGGGTTTGCTGCGATTCATCCGGCCCGCGCCACCCCCGTCGCTCCTGGAAGCGGAAGTAAAACGCGCCCATTTGGGCGCGTTTTACTTCCGCTTCCAGGAGCGACGGGGGTGGCGCGGGCCGGATAAATCGCAGCAAACCCCTTCATGTGGATTCATAGGGGCTTCTGGGAATTGAAGTCCAAGAACATCTGGAGTGCCAAGGTTCGCCGTCACGGTCCTAAAACATGGAGAAATCCGTCACAGCCCAAAAGGCTAAGAAGCTTACCTTGCATTTGGCCAATGGTTAGATCTTTATCCAGTCTGTCAACACCTAAACATTATTTGGGAGGGAAGAAACAGACAGAGAATAATGTCATTTCCCCCCTACCCTGCTGTGCATTTTTCAAGACATGCAAAACAGCAGAGCGAGGCATGCGTGGGCAGGAGAGAACATTAAAAAAACACAACAACTGGTTTGGCTATTTTACTAAATATGGAAGGATAATAGGAAGATGTATCATCAAGGCTCAGAAGTTTCTTTGTCTTCAGCGTACGAGGACGAACTGCATGTTTAAACAGAGGGATCAGTTTATAGCCAAACAAGCAGAATCAAAGCATTACACATCCATCATGAAAACTCTGGGAAAGGTCCATAAACTCCTACACCACAGAAATACCAGCCCGTGTCCAGATTGCAACCTGCAGTCTGTACACTAGTGCAGGCAGGAAAAAAATATTCTCTTTTTCTGCATAATGACTGCACTTTACCATAAGCAAACTCAATTTTAAAAATAGACACTTCCCCCCCAGTAATCTCCACTTGCCCTCTAAGGGCTGTTGGAAGCAATTTTTGACACTTTTAGTGGGTAGGTTAGGTATTCCCATTAAATCTGCACATTTTGTGACCCAAGACAGCATGAGAGAACACTTATTTTCTTTTTAAAAAATCTTCTTAGAAAGTTGTTTTCCCCTCTTTAAGCAATATCTCCTTCAGTGTGATAAGATTACTGAAGTTGTCTTGGCTTCTGTTGTAAGTTTAGGCCTGTTGTGTACTATATTCATTGGTAACACTGCACAATAACGATTTTGCTACTGGGAATAACACATGTGATTTACATGATATCAAGTGTGCTGATTCCAGATCTAAACTCAGAATTTGCGTATCACATACAAATTTTAAGTTACAGGCTTGCAATCGCTGTTCAAATGGTTGGTAATTGGGTAATGTATTTTTACATGGGAACATTATAACAGTTGCAGCTATCATTATGCCTGCTGCCGCCTAGGCTGAATCACGTCCCTTGGTGGCATGCATGTTCCAGCAGCGGCCGTGTGTCTGGCCAAGCCAGTGAGTTGATATCAGAAATAGATATATAAGGTGAGATGGACCAAGAGCTTGTCTCTAGTGCTAAACCATCTGATTGGACAGTACAGCTAGATCACAGTGAGTTTGTTTTAAGCTAAAGATGAGTAGGCGCAGCTGTGAGAGAACATAAGGACATAAGAACAGCCTTGCTGGAACAGGCCACAGCCCATCCAGTCCAGCATTCTGTCTCACACAGTGGCTCACCATTTCCAGCTAATGCAGCTAATTGCATCTATACACGTAATTAACTTAATATCCTGACGTCCTAGGCAGAATCAGACTTCAGATTTGGATCCAGCGCACATGATTTAGTATAGGATACATGGATTATTTTTTTGTGATGCAGTGATCTCTTCTTGTGATACCCAGGATGCTGGCATAAAAATGGGCGTGGATGACCCTCCCACACCAGACAATGAAATTAGGTCTATTTCTGTTCTTGTTTCCTGAGGTTTTACGGCCAAAGGGTGCCCTGACAGCACTGGCCAATTGGGCACCGTGTGCATTAAAACTAAGCAGGCCCTTTCAGTTTAATTACGTAGACTTTCAAGTTGTCCATTAATTCATGTACTCTTTAAAAACGCTTTTAAGAACATTCTCCCTATAGCCAATGAATAAATTGGACTGGGTCACTCTGGGATACCATAGTTATGGTTTTAACTATTGTACACCACCCAAAGTGGGGAAAATACCCCAGATGAGTGCTATATTTAATAAATAAATAAAAATTAAAATAAATGCCAATAAACAGGTCAGCAGAACAACTTGAGATCAGCAGAATAGCAACATCTATTACACTTATATAGAGTGTCCCATATAAGTACTGAGTTCACTCTCTGGACGGTTCACAAGGTCATTAAGCATGTTGCCCCCAACATGCTGGGTACACCTTTTACCAACCGCAGAAGGATGGAACAGGCTGAATCAACCTTGAGCCTTGGTCAAGATTGAACTCACAACCTTCTGGCTGCAGTGTAGCAGTTGAATACCTGCGCCACCAGGGTTCTATGATGACAGGTTGCTTACTTGTAACTGTTGTTCTTCTTCGTGGTCACCTGTGAATCCACACAAATGGGTTTACTGCCTGTACGCACAGTAAACCCATTCCTGAGGATTCACAGACCACAAAGAAGAACCTGATAGAGCATAACGGCAGAAGTAAACATGATAGATAGCCCATAATTAGAACATTGTTATATTGAAGGATTGTTATATTTAAAAATTGTTATGTTTAATAAGGATATAGCAATTGCAGTTCTATACTGTCCCATATAAGCACTTAGTGCACCCTCTGGGCAGTTCAGAAGGTAATTAGCATTTTGCCCCCACAACATGCTGGGGACTCATTTTACCAACCACAGAAAGATGGAATAGGCTGAGTCAACATTGAGCCCCATCAGGGTCAAACTCACAATGCTCTGGCTACAGCAAAGAGCACCACCGGGGCTCTTGACGGCATAAGATTCCATGCGAAGAATGGGGGGGGGGGGGGGGAGAAGGGACACACCTACCAGCCAAAAGGAGCAGTTTGGGGACCGAGCAGCCGAGGAAGAGGTTGGAGAGACCCCTGAACCAGCCGTCCCAGTACTTCTCTGTCTTGGACAGTTCAATCCGCCACGTGTAGGCCACGTCTTTCTTGGGCTGCAAGAAAGGGGGAAGACAAGCGGTCAGATCCAGGCCCTGCAATGTAAAGGCAGCCCCACTGGGACCCAGGAGTCGCCGGCTTGGACCCCAAGAAGACAAAAGCCTTCATGCGTCTCCTGCATTCTGGGATGATGGAGAACAAATCCCACCCCTCCTCTTTAGGATTATCTTTCATGTATTTGAAAGACTGCGGTGGCTTAGTGGTTAAGATGCTGAACTTGATGACTGGAAGTTCAGAACGTCTGCAGTTCAAGACCTGAGTGCTGCATGACGGAGTGAGCACCCATCTCTGCTCCAGCTCCTGCCAACCAAGCAGTTCAAAAGCAAGAAGTTGCTACTACATAAGTAGGTACTGTTTCAGCAGGAAAGGTAACAGCGTTCTGTGCACTCTGGTGTCTAGTCATGCTTGCCACATGTCCACAGAAACGTCTGCACCCTAGAGTCGCCGACTGGCTTTCGCCCAAGGAAGACCTTGACCTCCATGTATTTGAAGAGTGCAATCATCCTACCCCTTTTCTCAGGATGAAACATGTCAGGTTCCTTCATATTTCCTCCTAGATCTTGCTTTCCAGTCTGCTGATCATCATGTTTTTTGCTATCAAGAGTTTGATGCAGCTACCTGTCCAGAAATGTCCAATCCTAAGAAGTCATCCAAGACTCATATGGACAGACTCTAAGACAGTGGTGGCCAACCTATGGTACGTGCGTGCCAGAGGGGGCCCTCAAGAGCCCTCTCTGTGGCACACACGCCTTCGCCCCAGCACAGAGTTTGTCCTGTCCCTTTGCCCAGCAGCCCAACGGGAGCATTTCCAATTTCAGTGCAGCACTTCTGGATTAGAAGGATTAGCTGGCGCTAGCCTAGTGCCCAAGGGACACCTGAATGTACCTGCATGTTTGGAATCCTGCTAATTGTAGAACATGTGGTTGGTGCTGGTAGAAAGGAGCCCAAATAGAGGGGAGCCATTGAGTTAAAAATAATAATAATTGAGAAATTCGAAGGGTGTTTTTAATATAATAGATTGTATCTAATGGTTGTTTTTGCCTTAATAGGTAGCACTTCTGCTGACACATTTCCCCTTGATCCTCACTTATTGAAGCCCCTTTTCCACTCGAGAAGATGCTGCAGGGCAGGGGTGTCCAAACTACGGCCCGCGGGCTGGATTTGGCCCCTGACACCATTTTTTTTTTACTTTGTATTGTAGCTTGTAATATTGTATGTGGGCCTTTGGCTATGTTGTATTTTTGAATATTGTATTTATTATTGCATTTTGAATTTTGTATCCTGTATGTAAACCCCTTGGGTTATCTTTGGGTCATTTATATGTCATTAGCCGCCCTAAGTCAGCCATGTGCTGAATAGGATGGGATATAAATCGAATAAACATAAACTTCCTCCCTCCCCACAGCACAGAGTTTGTCCCGCCCCTCTGTTTGGGCACTCAGCCTCTAAAAGGTTCGCCATCATTGCTGTTCTTGAACTTCAATTCCCAGAAGCCTCGATCAGCAGGAGGGCTGACTTGGGCTTCTGGGAATTGAAGTCCAAGAACAGATGAAGTGCCAAGGTTGGCCAACACAGTTCTAGGCCAGAGTTCCTCAACCCTGGCTCTCCAGATGTTCTTGGACTTCAGTTCCCAGAAGCTCTGATCAGCAGGAGTGTTGACTTGGGCTTCTGGGAATTGAAGTCCAAGAACACCTGGGGTGCCCAAGGTTCGCCATCACGACTCTAAGACATCAATGAAGACCACGAGGATGACTCATTCTTAACAAAGGTTCCTCCTCACCTCCACATCATCTTCCTTCTTCCTTTTGTTTACAGACTCCCCATTTTCACCTTCTTCCTCTTCCTCCTCTTCTTCCTCTATTATCCCCTCCACTAAGGCTTTGGGGGCTCCAGGACTAGCAGCTCCTTCGCACCTGTTTTGAACATTTTGGGAGAGAAAAGGAGCATTAGATTCCCAGTCCCTACTCCACCTCTACTATTCCACATCAGTTTTAGTAGCTATGGGTTTCCTTAGGCTGAAAAGGCCAGGGGAGATAACAGGAAAAGGAGGGACTGCCGGTAATTTACTGGTTAAGACTGTGAGCTTGTCGGCTGGAAGGTCGACAGGTCAGCAGTTCAAGACCCGAGCTGCACAAGAGAGTGAACTCCCGTCTCTGTACCCAGCTCCTGCCAACCTAGCAGTTCAAAAGCAAGAGATTGCAAGTAGGTAAATAGGTACTACTTCAGTGGGAAAGGTAACAGTATTGTGTCTAGTCATGCCTGTCACATGACCACAGAAAAGTCTTCAGACTTTGGCTGTCAATGAAGATGAGCAAAAGACCCTAGAGCCGTGATGGTGAACCTTGGCACTCCAGATGTTCTTGGACTTCAATTTCCAGAAGTGCAAGCCCCCGTGAATTCGCACGAATGGGTTTGCTGTGATTCATCCGGCCCGTGCCACCCTCATTACTCCCAGAAGCGGAAGTAAAATGCACCAGTATGGTTAAGACTCTTCCGGGTAAACCTTCCTCTGGATGGGTGTGTTTTACTTCCGTTTCTGGGAGCAATGAGGGCGGCACGGATCGGATGAATCGCAGTAAATCCATTTGTATGGATTCACAGGGTGCTTGAGCTTCTGGGAATTGAAGTCCAAGAACACTTGGAGTGCCAAGGTTCGCCATCATGGTGTTATGGTTTCTTCTCCTTTTCTCCCTCCCAGTTCTAGGACTGTTGCATTTTTATCAGCCTCAGAAGGATGGAAGACTGAGTCAACCTTGAGCCCTGGTCAGGATTGAACTCACATCCTTTTTTGGCTGCAGGACAGCAGTTTAACCACTGTGCCACCAAGGCTCTCAACCATTATCATTTATCCCACAGATGCCCAAACCTTTGGGGCCGGTCACGTGGTTCCTCCCGCTGGAGGCGGAAGTAAAACGTGCCTTGCAATCTGTCTTGCAACAGGATGAGATAGATTTTAGGACGCCATTTTCACTGCTTAAACCAGGGGTGCCGAAACAATGGCCCATGGGCTGGATCAGGCCCCCGAAACCAATTCCTCTGGCCCATGCTGCCTTCCTCGCTCCCAGAAGCAGAAGTACAATGTGCGGGCGCATTGTACTTTTGCTTCCGGGAGCGACGAGGGCAGCGTGGGCCAGATGAATTGGCATCAGGAGCCGGATCCAGCCCATGGGCCGTAGTTTGAGTCCTCCTGGTTTATCCAATCCCATTGATTCAGTGGGTTCCCTCTGGCTGGGACTGCCACCAGGGTTCGATAATGATTGCTGCTCAATGGAAGAGTTGGGCAAGCTTCAGAGACACAACCTACTGTTTCACTTGGCCAACCATGGAAACTCTGGCAGATTCAAGGTTTCGTATCTGTCCACTTTTCACACTAGAGAAAGAGGGGGTGAAAAAAGAAAATGGTAAGAAACAGCCTTCGGAAAAGGGCACATCACAGACTTTCTGCTTTCTAAGAGGGCTCAGGAGTCCTGATGTTGTTAGCGCATTTATAACCCCTGCCGTTTTCCCACTCACACATTTATTTATTTTGTTTATTTATTGTATTTCTATACCGCCCATTTGGGTGTTATCCCACTCTGGGCAGTGAACAGATAACAAAGTGATGTAAAGCAATGACATTTACAACTGTCCCACATCGCTTAGTGCAGCATTCTCTGCAAAATAATTAGCATTTTTTTGCCCCCTGGGTACTCATTTTACCAACTTCAGATGGATGGAAGGCTGAGTCAACCTTGAGTCCTGGTCAGGATCAAACTCACTACCTTTTGGTTGCAGTACAGCCGTTTAACCACTGCACTACCAGGGCTCTAACAAGTTGCTTAGCTGTAACTGTTGTTCTTCTTTGGGGTCCCCTGTGAATCCACAGGAATGGGTTTACTGCACATACGTATGGATTCACAGAGACCACGAAGAAGAACTTGACAGAACGTAGGGACAGAAACAGACATTGTAGATATAGCCCATAACAATTAGAACATTGTTATGTTTAACAAGGATACAGCAACAGCAATTACACTTCTATTACACCCTACAGCGCATAGTGCACACTCTGGGTGGTTCACAAGGAAATCAGAATTTTGCACCCCAACATGCTGGGTACTCATTTTACTGACCTTAGAAGGATGGAAGGCTGAGTCAACTTAAACCCTGGTCAGGATCGAACTCACAAACTTTTGGTTGCAGTACAGGACTTTAACCACTGCGCCGCCAGGGGGTAGGAAGGGTCCCGCCAAGACCCAACACAGCCCAGCAGAGGAGCCGCATTACAGAACCCAACACTCTCCCACGTATGAACATGCAGAGATGCCATTTACTTACCTCCATTCTATGGCATTCTCCAGAGATTTGAACGTCTTGGGACGACTCCGAAGGAAATTCTGCATGCTGTTCAATGCGTCCATGGCGGTACCTACACACAACAAATAGGAAGGAAGGGGCCCAGGAATTAAATACCCCAGCATTTATTAAAAGCCCAGTTAAAGAACAGGGAGGGAGGAATCTGTATCAATGGAGCTGGGATAAAAGGCAGGGGTGCGGCTAATTTACAGACTTGGTCACCTCAATCTGGTTTTAAAGTATATAAATCGAAGTAGCCCCTAGTCCTCATGATTAAGGGGGGGGGATTTTCTCAATGTACACAGAGAGCTTCTGTTTCTAGTAGGGGGGGGGGAGAATGAGCCAAGGCAATAAATCATATTTATAGCTATTAACCTCAATTTCGTGTCAGAAATTATTCTGGGTTGAAAGGATTCTTGCTGGAGAAACTCTGTTCAGGGGACGCCCGAATGAGGCTCCTTTTCCCACTGAAGTGGTCCCTATTGATCTACTTGCAATTTCTTGCTTTCAAACTGTCCACTTGGCAGGAGCTGGGGCAGAGATGGGCACTCAAACCGTCATGCAGTACCCTGGTCTCAAACTGTTGACTTGCTGGCCTTCCAGCTAACAAGGTGAGCTTCTTAACCAATGAGCCACCACAGCCTCAAGTACATGCAGTAAACTCATTTGTGTGGATTTACAGGGACTTGGGCTTCTGGGAATTGAAGTCCAAGAACAGCTGTGTACGCACAAGTAAGCCCATTCGTGTGGATTTACAGGGACTTGAGCTTCTGGGAATTGAAGTCCAAGAACTGCTGGAGTGCCAAGGTTTGCCATTATGGTACCAGATGGTCAAACGAGAGATTGGGTTAAGAACAGGCAAACTAATCCAAGTTAGAAGACTTGGAGGAAAAGAGGTTAGATCAGGGATTCCTAACCTAAGGCCCGTGGGCCAGATCAGGCTGGCGGTGCCATTTCATGTGGCCCCCTACCCCTCCAAGGTCGTCCGAGAAACAAAATGGCCACCCCTTTGAAGCTGTTGGGACAAAATGGCCACCCCCATCATGCAGGCAGAGCAAAATGCCCACCCGGCCCTCAAAATCAACTGAGAGCGCATGACCCAGCCCACGGCTTGTAAAGGTTGGGAACCCCTGGGTTAGATTATGCCAGACCAGAAGCAATTCAAGAATGGTTGGATCTGGTTGGATCCTGAGAAAAGAAGGGGGAGGGGGAGCAACCGCTGAATGGCTCTGAAATTTACCTTCCACAACATCGATCATGCACAATCCCAACAAGCTGGGGACCAGATTGGAGGCAGCCGTGTGGACGGCAATGGCACCTCCCATGCTGTGACCGATCAGCATGATGGGAGGAGAGAGGTCTCCGTACATGGCTTCCACCACGTTTCCGATATCTCTACAGGTGAAACAAAAGGCACAAAAAGGGTTATGTGTTTAACCTGGGAAAGTAACTTGTTTGGAGCCCAGCTTCCAAAATCCCTCAATACCCATTCTGGTAACTTCAGAACGTCATTTCCCCCCTAAGTTCTGATGCAGATACCGCTGCAAATCCCACCTCATGCCTCAACATGGTGCAGCAGTGACAGTGGCCGCTCAACGGCTATGGTGGAGGTGTATCACCCTGACCGGTTCAACCATACCACAAAGGTGTTGGTTAGCAGTCCAGAACTGTTCTCCATCTGGAACTGCAGGTCAGCTAAGTGGTGTTGGGTACTCATGCAATGCACCTGGCCAGTGAATTGCTCTAACATGGCCAACTCCTGCATGAGCCCAGCAGGCTGTGTTGTCATATTAAGAATGCTAAAGGAGCATCGAAAACACAGGCCTCAGTCCCCCGTGCACCATTGGACCCTGCTACGGTAGCGCTAGGACTTCCCGATGGCGAGAGCCCGCTAAAATCTCGTGGGAGACAATGCTTCGATCCACCACGTCAAACTAGACGTGTGAAGTACGAGCCAACTAAATCACCAAGATGCAGATATAGAAGGCAATGTATGAGTCACAATTTCTCTCTTGTTTTACCAAATGTTTTCTCTCAAGGGTTATAGCTTGGGGTGGCTTGCCCTTCTGAGACTCAACAGGAGCAAGATTCCCAAGCTCACCTCTGGATATCCCACAACATAGACTCTATCTGCAAAAATCACAGTGGGTGAAATCCACAGCCATGATCAACTGCATCCTGAGCCGCGTGACTCGGAGTGCAACAGTCAATGGCTCTCTGGAGTTCTTAACTTCCAGCAATTCTCTTCTAAAGGTTATGTTATTTATGTAACTGTGCAGCAGGATTTCAGCGAAGTGCATGCAACGCTCTAAAGTGCTGTGTGTATTAAAATATTTAGAGTACACCCATTACAATCAATGGAGGTTCATTGGCTCATCAAACTCCCATTGCTTCAATGGGACTATTCTACTGCCGTTGACTACACTAAGAAACAGGATTTGGGCCAATGACAGCTATTTGTGGAAGTCTTTAGAAATCTTAACCTATAAAATCAAGCGTTAACCGTTGGAACTTCAGATACAATCCTAAGCCAGGCCCTACTAGCCCGCACCGACCATTCGTGCACACGCCCGAACTGGGTCCGCAGGTCAACGAAGGATTGAGAAATGTGCCAGTGGGGCAAGAGCCCCACAAACGCGAAAAAGGGAAACAACTTCATTTCCCAATGTTCCTTGCGCCGCGCCACAGCCAATCAGGCTGAGAGGCGCAAGCAAAAGGAATGTTCGGAAACTCGCCATGGCCAATCAAAAGGAAACTGCAGGGGAAAAAATGACACACAAGCCGAAAACGCAAACGCCAAACTACAAGCCCCAGCGTCCTGCGCGCCACGAGTGCGCAGAACACTGAGGAAGCTGGCGAGCGAAAAATAAAAATAAAAAACACACCGGGAGCGCAAGTCCTCCGCAGCCGGTCATTGCTATGTCATAGGAAAAAAAACAACAACACAGAGGGAGGGGTTCAAGGGGGCAAAAGGCACTGCCCCCCCTTTTAACGTGAACCCATTCCCAGGTAAGCAAAGCCACCGGACGGCGCTCCATTAGCTGACTTTACTTACTGCAAAAGGGTTTCGCTTTCAGCGAGGCCAAGCCGCGGGAACCAAAGCCCCCCTCCCCAACGGCGCCTGAAACTCCTGATCAGAGTTTCCCCTTTAATATCAATGGGTGGGGGGGATTGTGCTCCCCCTCTCTACTGGCTCCCCTGGGCTTGGGAGGATTGGGGGGACAAAAGGGGTCTGTCTCCCCAACCCTCCTGACCCCAGGGGACCTGGCAGAGAGGGGATTCCCCTACACACACACACACACACACACACACACACACACACACACACACACACACACATAAAGAAAAACAGCCAACTCACCACCACACAACCTCACTCCACGACGACCGGAAAAGAAATGAATAAAGAAAGAGACTACTTACCGGAAGAAGCTCCACCCAGAGGCCACAAGAGAAAAAACAGTCAAAATACAAGATAACCCCTACCAGCCCCAACTGCTGGCCACAATAGTAAAAACAATTCAAAAAGACACAACAGCCCCACACAAAAGGCCCCAAGAGTAAAAACAAGTCAAAAACATAACACAAAATCACAATTTTACACAAATCAAAAACAGGTCAATAAAATAAAAACTATTCAAAAATCCTGTGCTGAATTTTAACTCAAATAAAAACCAAAAACATCTAAACACAGTTTAAAAACTTTTATTGTAAAAAACATGTACTTTCACATTTTTAAAATTATTACTATTAAAAAAATACATACTAAAACATTATTTGGTTAAATAATTTTTTTTAAAAAAGTGTATCATCCTTTGTTCTTTTTTTAATCCACAAAACCAAAGCACCAAACAAAACTGATCACAGTTTATAACAGCCCACCTATAAAAAATGTGTAAAGATAAAAAAAATTAAAATTACAATTATAGACTAACCTCTTCTTTACAAACATTAACAACAAAAAAAAACCCCTTCCAACACCATTTAAAACAGCCCGGCAACGCTGGGCAACCTCTGCTAGTTAGCTATAAGGAGATAGGGTTTTCGTATCTGGGCTTTGCATTTGGGGTGCAGGTGTGCACTACCATGAGATGCTAATGCAGTGGTGCCCAAACTATGGTTCATTTGCCAGATCCGGCCCCCGACATCAATTCATCCGGCCCATAAAGCCCTCGTTGCTCCCAGAAGTAGAAGTAAAACGCGCCCGCTTCTGCTAGCAAGAAGGGCTTTGCAGGATAGATGAATTGATATCAGGGCCAGATCTGGCCAATGGGCCATAGTGACCCACGGCCCTGTGCTAAGGTGAGCAATACATGAACGAACTGCAGTGGCAGGTCCACCCAACCTGAATGTCCTTTGCAAGTAATATTTCAGCTGCCTCTAAAGCTCCTTGAAGCTGACTGGGTGACATACCTGGACATTGTTTCGGCAGACAGATCATCGGGATTTCTGACTTTTGTCTCACCTGAGAAGCAAATCAAAGCAAGTCACATAAATGCAGAACTTTGACCAGCAGACAAACCCAACACATGAGCCATCTGGGTATCCTGAACTACTATCTGAATTTAGAAGTTTCCCCTACCTGGCAGATATTGCTTAACGCTACATTCCTGCACCTTTAGACTGGATCACATAAAACTTTCCAAGCCTTTTCCTGTCATGCGCCAGTTCCCACCACCGTGCTCAGCTGTGGGAGCCGGAGGCGTAGCTGCGCCCACTGCTTACAGTTTTGTCATCGTCATGAATCACACCGGTTTAGCGGCTTTTTGCACAGCCTCTGCCGCTTCCCAGGGTACCAGGAGGCTTTTCAGAGCATGTTTGCTCCGTTTTTTTTTTTTTTAATATATTTTTGCCACCTCTTGGCTGTGCTTTGGTAAACAAACCACACCGATTAGCAACTTCCTGGTTCCACGCTGGGAATCCAGGTGTTGACGTAAGCTCCGCCTGGCACCAGAAATCGATAACCGGTGCAGTTTGGCTGCCAAAGCGCAGCTGAGAAGCAGCAGGGGTGGGGGAATCAAAAAATGGAGCGAACATGCGCCGAATAGTCTCCTGCTGCCCTGGGAAGCAGCGGAGGCTGTGCAAAAAGCTACTAAACTGGTGCGATTCTTTCCGCCGCCGTGGTAAGTGACGTATCACGACTTCTGGTGGTGGGTCTAGAGGTGCCCGGGTGGCCACTGCAGGCCGGATTAATGAGATGCATGAGCCGGATTAGGTCCACAGGCCGTAGGTTGGCCACCTATGGTTTAAAGTTAGGAGGCAGAGTCCCATGCCATGGGTTTGCCACCACTGCCCTAGGGGTTGTCACACCAGACAACAAAGTGGCTGCCTGCTCCAGGATTAAAACCGTCATGTGTAGATCGGGGTGTGTGGTGTGGTGTCTGACTATCTCCGTGGTTTCTGAGACTTGCCTTTCTGCTACTAAGCTTTTACTGTTTCAACCCGTCGTCAAGAATTGCACCGGTTTAGTGGCTTTTTGCGCAGCCTCCGCCGCTTTTGCACGCGGTTTTTACCAGCTGTGTCGTATGAGTCTTAGTCTGTGTCGTATGATTTTCACGACTCATACTGTCCAGGATAGAGGTCTGTATGAGTTGCTATCAAGGCAAGACTTGATGCCGTGAAGATAGCAATAGCAACTAGTCTTAAATACCGTGCCATAGCTATGTGCACTTCTCTGGTCGGTTCACAAGTTCATTAGCATTTTGCCTCCAACATGCTGGCTACTCATTTTACCTACCTTGGAAGGATGGAAGGCTGAGTCAACATTGATCCTTCCGTCAGGATTGAACTCACAACCTTTTGGCTGCAGTACAGCAGTTTAACCACTGCACCACCAGGTAACATCTTAACAGTTATTAGAGCAGTAGGACAGTGGACTAACTGCCTCGAGAGGTGGTGAGCGCCCCAATACTGGAAGCATTCAAGAGAGAATTGAGCCACCATATCCGTAAGATCTGCTTTGATTTGGATTTCTGTACTGAGCAGCGAGTTGGACTCGGATGGCCTAAAAGGCCCCTTCCAACTCAGGAATTCTATAATTCAAGACAATTCTTGACTAAAATATTTCATTAACACCATGAGGGCTAGAAGGCTAGCAATGCTAATTTCACAAGCCGCTCAGAGAGAGATGCAATTTGTATTTAAAATCAAGAGAGAGAAAGAGGGCAAGGATTGGAAGGAATCGTGATTTGGACTTTGTGCTTACCGTGTCCTCTCAAATCCAGAGCGACAATCCTGCACTGGATCCGGCTGATGATGGCAGCCTGCAAAGAGAGACAACCGCTTCAAAAACCAAAAATTGCTGCCGCTGGTCAAGTCAGTGGGCATTTGACCCTCGGAGATTTGTTCCTGAATCAGGTTCCAAATGCAGATTTGCCTGTAGAACTATCCTAGCGTATAGAGCCGTGATGGAGGACCTTAGCACTCCAGATGTTCTTGGACTTCAATTCCCAGAAGCCCAAGCACCCTGTGAATCCACACGAATGGGTTTACTGCGATTCATCCAGCCCGTGCTGCCCTCATCGCTCCCGGAAGCAGAAGTAAAACGTGCCTGAACAGAGGAAGGGTTAACCCGGAAGAGTCTTAACCATACGGGCGCGTTTTACTCCCACTTCCGGGAGCGACGAGTGAAGCGCGGGCCGGATGAATCGCAGTAAACCCATTCGTGTGGATTCACAAGGTGTTTGGGCTTCTGGGAATTGAAGTCTAAGAACATCTGGAGTGCCAAGGTCCGCCATCACGGGTATAGAGCATACATGACTTTTCCAACAGAGCAATGAGACGATGCAATTCATTTTGGTTCAGTGGTTAAGACAGTTGACAACCATAAGGCCGTCAAGTCAGCAGTTCGAGACCTGTCTCTGTTCCAGCTCCTGCCAACTTAGCAGTTCAAAAGCAAGAAATTGCAAGTAGATAACTTGGCCGCTCCCTTTGGGGCCGGGGTGAAGAAAAGCCCCCGGCTCCTGCAGGCGGCCGGACACCAGCACCCAGCCGACTCCCTGGCCCCTCCCTCCCGAGGCGGAGGGAAGTGACTATAGCTCTTTTGTAACATTTTTTTGTTAAATTTTCGTAATTGTCTTATGACGCACACTGATGATGTATTGACGGCAGCTGCAGGAGGCGGCGGCTGATAAAATCTGTGCCGCCGCCGGATCCCCAACCAGCGTTCTCCAGCCAGGAGGAGGAATGGACTGCAGCTGAGGGTGGTTGTTTTTGAAATGTAATGTTTCTATGATGTGTACTGATTTATTGTATGGTATACTGTATCCCATGGTATTTTTGTTGCACTGTAATATTTGATATTTTTGGGTTCTGTGAGCCACCCTGAGTCGGTTTCTCCGAGTAGGGCGGCATACAAATCTAATACAGTAAATGAATGAATGAATGAAAGGTAACAGTGTTCCATGTGCTCCGATGTCTAGTCATGCCTGCCACATGATCACGGAAACATCTGCAGATACAGACAGTGCTGGCTCTTCAGTTGTAAATGGAGATGAGGACTGAACCCTAGAGTTGGACACAACTGGCTTTAGATCAAGGGAGACCCGAACACAGAAACCATGGCCGCAGAATCTTAAGAGGGCAATTTGACTTTTTATTTTTAATTTTTCCCATTTCATTCTGTCTTCCTGTTATCGTGGTTGGAGTGAAAAGATCTATTGACACTACCCAGCAAACACACAAACTGCATTCCCATTCTTCAGGGAGGCTCTTTCCATGTAACAGGCCTTTGCACATGCAGAGAAGAACAGGTAACCTCACCCTCCGTGGTGGGCTATGTTATGCCTCTCAATGTGCCCCAAGGAAGACTTGTCTCTGAGTGCCCTAAATCAGGGGTGCCCTAACTATGGCCTGTGGGCCAGATCCAGCCCCCAATGCCAACTCATCTGGCCCGCACCACCTTCGTTGCTCGTGGAAGCAGAAGTAAAATGCGCCCACGGGCCATAGTTTGGGCACCCCTGGTTTAAGGTCTGAAAACCTGGCTGGCAGGGCAGGTGTGGGGCCCCGATGGGAATGTGGACCCCGCCCACTGCCTTATAGCCTAATCCAGTTTAGTGATCCCTTCCCCTCCCTTCTTTATTGATAGGTATGGGTGAATTTAACTAAGTGGTTTTATCTGGTTTATCTGTTGTATGTTTTATGCTAGTTTTGTTGAAATTGTATATTTTGTGTTTTTAGATTATGCCGTTGAACCGCCCTGAGTCGGGTTGTACCTGAGTGGGCGGTATAGAAATTAAAAAATTAAAATAAATTTAAATTTTAAAAATTAAACAAACAAAATGGCAGCTTAAAATCTATCTTATCCTGTTGCAAAACAGATTGCAAGGCGCATTTTACTTCTGCTTTCAGTGGGAGGAACCACATGACTGGCCCACTGCACAATGTGACCAGCCCACGGCCCGAAAAGTTTGGGCACCCCTGCCCTAAATGGTCCTCATATTGTCCATTATTGAGCAGAAATATTAGGAAATATTTATTAATTGTTCAGTGGAGTTTCTGAAACAAACAAGAAAAGGACGATTCAGTCCTATCCATAAAACCAGAACCTGTCTGCATATAAGATTGTGGCTTGAATTTCACACATCCAAAGAAGTGGGCTATGGCCACAAAAGCTCATAGCCAATAATTAATATTTTTTTTTCCTTTTTCTAAAATCCTTTAATTGCCTTTAAACAGGGGTGCATGGTTGCAAGGGCAGAATTGATGCTTCTTATGCACAGAAATTGTGTTCATGTGTGTAGGCAGAGAGGAGGCATGGGTTAACGATGCCAAAGGTTCGCAGGCATCTAAATTAGCATCTTATTTTTAGCAGGAAAACACAGGAAGTGCTTAACGCCTCTAGTCCAGTTACCATTATGTTTGTGCTGCATTTGTGCATGGGACTTTACAGACCCATTGACACAATTTCTTTCTGCCTAACACATACACAAACACGTACCAGCTGCTTTCGAATGGAGACATACAGCAGAAAAAATAGATTGTGCTTCAACATTTCACCTCTGCACCTTAAAGCATTTACATAAAAAGGTTATTCTTGGCGCCATAATAATGGAAGGGATATTTATGCTTAGAAGCAGCTTTTAAAATGGGCCTTTTGTTCCCAGACAAGCAACTAGACAGCAAAACATCTTTGCAGCAGAGAAATGCCTGTTGAATCTCCCAGTTTGCACAACTCCTGCTGTAACTGGAGAAGCAACTGTGCTTTGAAGCTTTGATGCACTCCAGGATATGGGGCATTAAATGTAATTAATGGGAATCAGAATGCTCTTTAGGAATCCCTGGTGGATCAATAAGGACATGGGGAGAATAAATATTTCAGTGAGAAAAAGGCTCGGCTTACTTCCTATTCAAGATTTCTCTGCAAGTTGGCGTTGCTACAGGGACCCAGTAAAGGAAGCAACTTGAACTAGGTCAATGGCCTTCAGCCAAGTCAGGTACAGTGGCGATTCTCAGCTTTTGGGCTTCCATAGGTTCTGGATTTCAACTCCCAGAAATCCTGGTCATTGGCTACAGTGGCCAGTGCTCCATTAAACAGAAGTCCACAACATCTGGGGGACTAAAAGACACTGGAATGGAGGACAAAATCCTACTCGTATCTATTCAGAGAGCAATCCAAAATAACGCAATGGGATTTATTTCTTGGTAAATGGACGTAAGATTGCAGCCTTAAGTCAGGAGAGAAGACTCAGCGGAGAAGACCCTGATGCTGGGAAAGATTAAAGAGGAAAGGAGAAGAGGGAGGCAGAGGATGAGGTGGCTGGATGGCACCGTTGATGCATTGAGCATAGATCTGGGTGGACTACGGAGGATGGCAAATGACAGAGGAGACTGGTATACTGTGGTCCATGAGGTTACAAGGGTCTGCCTCGACTGTGCGACTGAACTACAGGTAAAACTCGGAAAATTAGAATATCGTGCAAATGTCCATTCATTTCACTTAATAGGTGAAACAAATATATGAGATAGACTCACTACATGCAACGCGAGAGATGTCATGCCTTAATTCGTTAAAATTGTGAAGATCACGACGTACAGTGAATTATACATGAGATTATGTGATGATTATGGGGTACATGAGATGGGGGGGCTGGGGTTTTCATAAGCTGTAAGGCATAAGCATCAATATTATAACAAAGTAAGGCATGAATTATTTCACTTTGCATGTAATGAGTCTATCTCATATATTTGTTTCACCTTTTAAGTTGCATTACTGGACTGAATGAACATTTGCACGACAGCTGGTGCAGAATGCGGCAGTCCGGGTGGTGATGGGGTGCGGGCGTTATGCTCGAGCCTCACCATTGCTTCGGGAGCTGCACTGGTTACCAGTTTGTCTCCAAGTGCAATTCAAGGTGCTGGTTTTGACCTTTAAAGCCCTACATGGTGGTGGGTCAGGATACCTAAGAGACCGTATCGTCCCAAGAGTGTCTGTCCGTCCAACCAGAGCGGACCGGAGGGGCTCTCTAATTGTTCCATCTGCCCAAGGGGCTCGCCTCTCTGGCACACAAAGGAGGGCCTTTTCCGTGTCCGCACCGGCCTTGTGGAACCTCCTGCCTGTAGAGTTGCAGGAGCAGACGGAGCTGCTACCTTTCAGAAAAGAATTAAAAACCTGGTTGGCGGGGCAGGTGTGGGGCCCGGATGGAAGAGTGGCCCCCGCTTGTTGGCTTATAAAATGAAGCCTCCCCATCTTTTTAATGCGGGCAGTTTTAATGTGGTTAGTTTTTAATAGGTGGGTGGGTATATGTTGGGGTTTTAATTGTTTTTAATATGTATTAATCCTGTTTTAATCCTGTTGTGAGCCGCCCTGAGTCAGGTTCGCCTGATTGGGCGCCATAGAAATTTTAGTTATAAATATAAATATTATAAATATTCTAATTTTCCAAGTTTCACCTGTACAACAACTAACCTTACAATCATAGTAAGAGGGGGAAAATATAGCTTACTTACGGTGAACACAGCCCAGGAGAGAGCAGAATGACCTCCGCCGTGAAGGAGCAGCAAAACAGGGCCTTCGGATCCACTCTTGTAAATTCGAAAAGTGTATGAACAGTTAAGGACTTGTAACCTTAAAGCGGCATAGAAATTTAAGTAGTAGCAGTAGTAGTAGTAGCAGCAGCAGTAGTAGTAGTAGTAATAATAATAATAATAATAAAACAACAACAACCTTCTTTGACATGAACAAATAAATCAGGATGCAAAGCTCAGCATCTTTTGTGCTCCCCGCACAGGTCCACTCTGTTTCCAATCTTTGTTGACCAAATTACAGGCTAATTTTCCCACACTTGGAACAATATTTTTGCACAAGGCTTCAGGAGGGCTGTGCCATTCCACTGTCGTGCAATATCATTCATCTCATCGTGGTTTTCTCTTCCAGCAACCAATTTTCCTACCGAGCAACAGACCACACAAGGTGGCCTTCCATTCTGAGAGAAGGGAATCAATATTATCACCAAAATGACATGAGTCTCAGTTAAAAGGGAAAGGGCATGAAAGATAGATAGATAAATCTTTATTGTCATTGTCCCCTTGCAGGAACAATGAAATTTCTCGGTTGCTATATATCAACTCGAATAAGGCATACCCCTTAATTTAAAACAGCTACAGAAACACCAATTAAGATAGTACCATACAGTACAATTTAAAAATTTAAAAACTTCAAAATTCTAAAATCCTAAAAATTAAAAATCTAAAAAATAAAATAAGATAAGATGACTTTAGAGTCCAGAGCTTCCATTTAAGGCCAAAACTGCTCTGGAGAAGAAACTGTTCTTGAGACGGCTCGTTCTCAACGGAAAGTTCACAAGTTTTAAAGTGGGTTGTTTTATGGTTTTCGTGGACATATGTTTTATACCCAGCCAACGTGTTAACATTTGTTCAGAGCTTGCACAACTTAATTGTTTAACTCAGGGGTGCCCAAACTTTTCAGGCCGCGGGCCAGTCACGTGGTTTAACGGGCCAGTCACGTGGTTCCTCCCACCGGAAGTAAAACATGCCTTGCAACCTGTTTTATAGCAGGATGAGATAGATTTTAAGCTTCCGTTTTCTCTGCTTAAACCAAGGGTGCCCAAACACTGCACTCGTCATTCCTGGATGAAATGGCGTAAGGGGCTGGATTCAGCCCACGAGCCATAGTTTGGGCACCCCTGGTTTGAGTCAAGGTATGGGGCAATATTTGGGCTTGGCAGTGCAAAAAAATGGACAAGATCTGAGAATGTGGGACCTAGATTCAAGCCCCTTTCCCTCTATGAGCCATGAAATGCTCTCATCTGGCTGAATTCTTCAAAGAGAGAGGGAGAAAGTCTTTTAAGGTAGAAGATAGTCTTGGGGAACAGTGTCAAGACCCAAAAGCAGAAACCCCCTGCTGATAGGGTTTGGGTGTGTTTTTTGTGGCTGTTGTTGTCTACAAAAACTGGAGTTTTTTGTTTGCAATGTGCGGTCTCTTGGGATTTAGATGAAGCTTTGACAATCCTAAAATCATGGACATGGGTTTGAATTTTTCAAAATGCATTTTTGTGTTAAAACATGGACACTCTTTTGCTAGTCTTTTGCTAGAAGTGGCAAGGATGCATTTGCGCATGCGCAGAGATATCCAGAACCACTTCTGGGAGTAGTTCCTGACACTTCCAGGCGCATGGTCATGCCCCTGGCACAAAACGTTTGGGCACCCCTGGCCTAAAGTATGCGGGTAGAAATTTGTTATGTTTTTATGTTATCAACAGGTGCTGGAAGTTCCTTAAAACTGCGCCATCATTAGACACTAGACACCACAAGTATGCAACAACATGGCTATGTTTACTTTAAACTGCTAGATGTGAGAATGCAATGTGAATGTTATGAGAAAATGAATTTGTTTTGCTTTAAGAAATGTTTTGATTGGCTAATGACGTATGCCATAGTTCTTTTTAAGCTAGTGATAGATGGGATTTGGGGTTAGCTTGATCTGGATTGTCAAGGTGCAACCGTCGTACGCTAAGAATGTTGAAAAGATGGAGAATTTAGATAGAACATAGTCAGGTTCTTTATTTTCAAGGGAAAAAGACTGGGACGGAGATCTCAGAAACATTTTGATTAGTACTTTTGTAACTTTGAAACAGCAACTTTTTACCTAATGAAGAACTATTTTCTTTTCTTCTAAACAAACGAAGAACTTCTGAAACCAACAGCGTGTTTATTTTGAAGGGGTTTGGAAGAGAGTGTTGCCAAGTATTGCTACCATGATAACCATACCACATCAAGATTTTTATATGCTCTCGGTCTGAGATGGCTTTAAGCTAATTATTCCTCAGGAGGCTGGATGTTACTCAGCCTGGTGTAAATCTAATCAGATTTCTTGAGTCTTCCTGTACTGTCAGCTAGTCAAGTGAAGGCCTTGAGACAGTGGGAAATGTTGAGAGAACTCAGGTGGAGGGTCCTGACTAGCAGGTCTGTCAGGTAAGGGTCTGTCCTTACCTGAGGAGATATTCTTGTATGGCAGGTGTAACAACGGAGCAAATATTTCCCAGCCAATTGCCCATTCGGAGTCCTCCAACTTCACGTTATTTACACACACTTAACTAAGGGCTGCTCCCGTCTCTTCTCAGGTCCCGCCAACCTTGCAGTTCGCAAGCAAGAAATTGCAAGTAGACAAAAAGGTACTGCTTTGGCAGGAACAGCGTTCTGTGTTTAGTTACGCCTGCCAAATGACCGCGGAAACATCTGCAGATGCAGACAGCGCTAGATCTTGGGCTGTAAATGGAGATAAGCACGGACCCCTAGAGTCAGATATTACTGGCTGTCGAGAAAGAGAGATCTTTACTAAGGGAGATACACTCTGTGTCCTCTTTGGCGTTCCCCCCTCTTTTCTCCTGTTGTAAGCCACTTTGGGTTACCTCTGGTAAAAAAGCGGGGTATAAATAGCTTGAATCCATGTGCTAGTCCCAACCATACACCTATTGATGTGAAATGCTGCATAGAATATTAACACACAGGTGTGTTACCTTTACACATGTAAATTGCAAAGGAAAGGTACTGGGTTGTAATGGGTGGAGTGCTGGGTTGGATTTCAGGAGATCTATATTTAAATCCTTCCTTAGCCACAAAAACATCACTGGGGAATAACAATGGTAAAGCCCTCCACAAACATCTCATTCTTCAAAAAAACCTATGAGGGCCGCCATTGGGCAGAAGCACATACAGTAGAACCTCTGATAAAGTCCAAACTCCGTTCCACAAGTTTGGACTTTATCCGAATCAAATGGGCGATGCATCAGATATCATCCAAAAATGGACTTTATCTGAGGTTCCTATACCAAATACCTTGGATAACGTCCATTTTTTAGCGGCTTTGGACTTTATGCGATGCATCACATGGGCATGAAAACCACGACTTTATCCGAATCGGACTTTATCTGAGGTACCACTGTACTAAAAACTGCAAAGAGTTAGTTCAGACTAACTAGTAACAGAAAGAAGGGTGGGGGTAGATGACACTAAACAACTATAATGGCTTTGTTACAAACAGGCCACATAAATGCCGGCTATTATTTGCACAGATGTTATGAGCAGTGCATTCTGACTCCTCACCCACAGATCAAAACTGCTGGCTCAAAATCACCTTGTTTTGAAAAAAGTTTAGATAGAAGAAGTTGCTGAGTTATTCAGATCCCATTACAGAAATAATAATAATTTTTTAAAAAGGAAAAGGATATATCCTTGCCCGAGTCGCTTTCCACAACCACATCCTCCATAGATTCAAAATACTGGCTCCATGGAACTGGGGAAAAGTCACGCTTCCTTCCAGGTCTGAAATAAACAAACACACAAGAACTGAAGTTTAAATGTTGAATTTGTGAGTCTAGTAAACAAATAAAACTTCTCTTTGCAACACAGAAGAGGGACCCTGAAGACACTATAGCAGGAGTTCGTAAGCTACAGCCCGTGGGCCGACCCCGGCCCACAACACCATTTCATGTGGCCTGCCTCCTCCGCACCTGGAAGTGTCATTTATGACGGCCTCAGGGCGGTCGTGGCAGCGGTGGTGGGTGGGGGGGAGAAACCAGTCCGGCCCACCAAGAGTCTTAGGGGGAGTGATCCGTCCCCCTGCTTAAAAAGATTGAGAACCCCTGTTCTAAGCAATTTTAAACAATGACAAATAGAATAGTCAAATGAATCTCATTGCAGACAGCAGGAGAGGAGCCAAAACTGAAAAAGCCCTCAATCTCTGAGCCTCTGGTGAACAGAAACTCTCCCTAAGGCCTCAGGTGCTAATCCTCAGAGGACGGCCAGGTTCATGCCTGAACACGGTGCTGCCATCTAAATTTCCATAGGTTTAAGAATCTTTGTTTGCTGGTGGCTGTGCAGACTATTTTTAAAATTACTTTGGTCTGCTATAATTATCTTTACTCAAGCTTGCCACTAAATACTTGTTCGTTTCCCTGGAAGGAACAGATTTGGGTTTCGGTACGCTCCAGGACAAAAGAATCCAGAGTTGGGAGAGTAATCCTATTAATGCCTCTATGTGCTTCATGGTGCCCTGAAATTGCACAGTGGTGTATTTATGAGAAGCCATGGGTGGCTTAGTGGTCAAGAAGACACTGAGCTTGTCGAATGGAAGGTCGGCAGGTCAGCAGTTCGAGATCCGAGTGCTGCGCGATGGAGTGAGCTCCCAGCCTCCACCGGATTAGGGTGGTATATAAATCTATTAAATAAATAAATAAATAAATAAATACATATTTTTTGATGTTATGATCCTCCACAAACTTTGAACGCTGGGCCACTCCACCTGACAGTTCAGTTGGAACACCAAAACCGAGGACCATCATCAGCTGAAGGCAATGTGTTTAGGGGGTCCGAAATCATCTTCACAACCATTCTAAATTGTTTGCTTTGTTCCAAACACTGACCTTTTAAGTACAGGTGAAACTCGGAAAATTAGAATATCATGCAAATGTCCATTCAGTTCAGTAATGCAACTTAAAAGATGAAATAAATATATGAGATAGACTCATTACATGAAAAGCGAGATAGTTCAAGCCTTACTTTGTTATAATATTGATGCTTATGTCTTACAGCTTATGAAAACCCCAACCCCCCAATCTCATGTACCCCATAATCATCACATAATCTCATGTACGCTGTACGCCATGATCATCACAAGTATAACAAATTAAGGCATGACATCTCTCTCTTTGCATGTAGTGAGTCTATCTCATAGATGTGTTTCACCTTTTAAGTGAAATGATTGGACATTTGCACGATATTCTAATTTTCCGAATTTCACCTGTATTTCGGAAACAGTACATGTTGATGATTGGATTTTCTATTGCACATTAATTTTTATCCCTTTAACAAACTGTCTGGCTTCCTGTATCCCAGCATGCATTATCACAGGATTCTTCATGGTCAAGGCCAAGAGAGAGCCGCCTGGCTAAGGGCTCAGAAATTTGAACTGGCATCCTGCCAAAGTGCAGCCCATTTTCCGGTTCTTGAATTACAGATAAAGTGGCGCATCTTCACACCACCCATTCTTGGTCCCTGTTCAACTGTTCAGGTCAGTGGCAGGACACAAATCCATTTCTCGATAGCAAAAACACACCGATTCAGCACACTGAGAAATGCCGGATCCACCACGGTGTGGGCAAGAATCCATGAAAATGCTGCGTGTATGTGCTTGCACAAGACATTCAAACTAATAACAGATGGAACCTCTTCGTCATCCCAGGACTAAGACCAGGGAAGACTAAAAATGATGCAAACCTACACATGTTTATGCTAAGGTAGGAGATACAGCAAATGTACAACTTTTCCCCAGTCACAGGGGAAGCCTAGGAGAAAGAGAAGACTAGGGAAATTGCACACAACACAAGTATGCTGAGCTAGAAAGATCAAGATCACACTTGCAGTTCTCACAGCTCCCTAATCATCAAAGATGAACTGCACCAGCAACCGTTCATCGGTGTCACAAAACTGGCTTGCCAACTTCTACCCTCTTTCCCGGGTTCCCACTAGTGTTACTCAAATATGAAGCATAAAACATAGAATCATAGAATAACTGAGTTGGAAGGGGGGGGGCGCTTTTAGGCCATCGAGTCCAACCCCTTACTCAATGCAAGAATCTGCATCAAAGCAGATAGGGCAGAGTGTTGTCCGGTTCTCTCTTGAATGCTTCCAGCATTGAAGCACCACTACTTCTAAGTCAGTTGTTTCCGCTGTCGTACTGCTCTAACCATTAACCTGTTTTCCCTGATATGCAGCCTATATCTGGCTTCCTTGAGTTTCAGCCCATGATTACGAATCCTGCACCCTGGGATGATGTTGGAGAACAGATCCTTCCTCTTTATGACCATCTTTCAGGTATGTGAAGAGTGCTATCATCATCACATCTATACCTATAAAATGGTGTGTTAACCGTTGGAATGTGACAAAGGATGTTGCACCAGGCCCCACTAGCCCGCAATGGGCCTCCATTCACTCGCCCGAACCCGGTTCGCAGGTAACTCCGAAGACGACGACGCAGCTGCACGCCCTCCCCGCCCCCACCATCAGCGGGGAGATAAAGGGAGCCTTCCGTGGCCAGGGAGGCTCCGAAGGATGCCGCTGCAACTGCGCCCTCCCCACCCCCACCATCAGCAGGGAGATAAAGGGAGCCTTCCGTGGACAGGAGGCTCCGAAGAGGCCGCCGCAGCTGCGCGGCCCACGGGGAAAAAAAGGAAACCCCCAACCGCCTCTGCCCTTCCTTCCCATGGGCCAGCCAGCATGGCCCGTGGGAAAGAAAGCCTCCCCGCCATTGCCCTTCCTTCCCACGGGCCAGCCAGCATGGCCCGTGAGAAAGAAAGCCACCACCCCCTGAAAAAATAAACACAAAAACACAAAACAAAAACAATCAAAAACACACAAAAATCCAAAAATCAAACACAAAAACAGTCAAAAAGAAACAAGAAAAAACACACAGACACCCCCTCCCCAAAAAAATCCCCCCCAACCCCCGAGAACTTACCAAAAGACGTCTTCCATCTATGAGGACCGGAACTCAAATGAGAAAAGAAAGAGAAAACTTACCGGAAACGACACCCAGAGGACAGAAGGGAACAATTGAAGAGAGGCAGAAAAGCTCACCACCCCCACCCAGAGGCCAAAAGAGAAAAAACATTCACAAATATTAAAACTAATAAGATTAATTCCAAATTTAATCAAATAAGTTATAAAAACATTCAAAAATAAACACACTAATCTCAAAAATTACCAAAAAAAACTGAAATCACTTTTCACTCCAAAAAACCAAAACAAAAAATAAAAATGTGTAAAAATAAACATTTTAAAAACCAAAATTAAATTTTAAAATAAAAAATATTAAATTAAATTAAATTAATTAAAATAAAATACAATTTGCATAAACATAAAACAAAAACATTCAAAAACCAATTTAAACAGCCCGGCACTGAGGAAGCCAGCACGCAAAAAAAAAAAAAGAACAAAAAAAAACCACTGGGAGCGCAAGTCCGCCGCAGGCGGACGCAGCGCCTCGAAGCCACAAAATCACAAAACCTTACAACACCATTTAAAACAGCCCAGCACCATTGGTTCAAGAAAAAAAACCGAAACCCTTTACTATCCAACAGAATTTTAAAAAGCCCGGCACCGCCGGGCAAAATATGCTAGTCCCCTCTAAATCTTGTTTTCTAAAGGCTAAACGTGCCCAGTTCATTCAGTCTTTCCTCACATGGCTTGGTTTCTATTCCTCTGATCATCCTTTTTGCCCTTCTCTGTACCTGCTCTAATTTGTTTCCATCTTTCTTAAAGTGTGCTGCTCAGAATTCGACACAGGACTCTAGATGTGATCTAACTTCTATAGAATGCCCTCCCCCCCCCCCCTTGATCTTCAGTCTATACCTGGCTTCCTGTAGTTTGAACCCATTATTACACATCCTGCATTCTGGGATAATGGTGGAGAACAGATCTTGCTCCTTCTCCTCTTTATGACTATCTTTCAGGTATTTAAAGAGTGCCATTGTTCTATCCTAGTGATGGCGAACCTATGGCACGCATGCCAGAGGTGGCACTCGGAGCCCTCTCTGTGGGCACCCATGCAGTCACCCCAGAACAGAGTTCGCCCCGCCCCTCTGCCCAATGGGAGTGCTTCCTCTCTCTCCCCAGTACAGAGTTCACCCACCCCTTTGCCCAGCAGCCCAACGGGAGCGTTTCCTTCCTCCCCTGATGCTATGTTGGTACTTTGGGATAAATACAAGTGAAACTCGGAAAATTAGAATATCGTGCAAATGTCCATTCATTTCACTTAAAAGGTGAAACAAATATATGAGATAGACTCACTACATGCAAACTGAGAGATGTCATGCCTTAATTCATTATAATTGTGATGATTGTGGTGTACAGCGTACATGAGATTATGTGATGATTATGGGGTGCATGAGATTGGGGGGGGGGGTTCATAAACTGTAAGCCATAAGCATCAATATTATAACAAAGTAAGGCTTGAACTATCTTGCTTTGCGTGTAATGAGTCTATCTTTGTTTCACCTATCAAGTTGCATTACTGAACTGAATGAACATTTGCACAATATTCTAATTTTCCAAGTTTCACCTGTAAGAGGGTTTTGGGTTGCAGTTTGGGCACTCGGTCTCTAAAAGGTTTGCCATCCCTGCGGTCTATCCCCTCTCTGCCTCCTTTTCTCCAGGTTATACATGCCTAGTTCCTTCAGTCTTTCCTCCTAGGGCTTCGTTTCCAGTATCTTCTGATTATCCTTCTTGCCCTTCTCTGGACCTGCTCTAATGTGTTTGCATCTTTCTTGATGTGTGATGTCCAGAACTGGACACCAGACTCTAGATGGGGTCTGACTAGAGGGGGAATATAGTAGTACCTTGTGGGTTTTGGAGACTAGACTTCTGTTAACGCAGCCACATCACACTGTTGACTCATATTTACAACAATGTCCAAATAGCAATTTGTTTTACAACACAGGCAGGCCAACTGCTTACACTTCTGAAACCTACAAAAGAAGCAACAACAGGTGGTTGTGGGTTCAGAGCAGCACAACAATGAGGTTTGCAGCCCCAGTGAGTATCATGGAGGTAAAGGTTTCTCCGGGCTTTGTTTCCAAGATGCTAGCAAAAGAGGGCAGGGGTTAAACCCAGAACATTGGCATGCAAGCAGCACACTCTTAAGTCACAAACAAAATT
This sequence comes from Bradypodion pumilum, assembly GCA_035047305.1. NCBI lineage: Eukaryota > Metazoa > Chordata > Lepidosauria > Squamata > Chamaeleonidae > Bradypodion > Bradypodion pumilum. Next base: position 3,687,547 of record JAWDJD010000003.1, read on the forward strand.
CGAAGAGAACTGCCTACTTACTTCTTCAGCCACCTTGATCTAGGACAGGTGAACAACTTGTGGCCCTTCCAGGTAGGGCTGGAATGCAAACCACTATCAACCTGTATTTATTTGTTACATTTATACCCCATCCAATTCCCCCACTTACCAGGATGGAATAGATTTATTCCAGAAACATCTGGAAAGCTACAAGTTGTATACCACTGTTTTAGAAAGTTTTATGGGGAAAAAAAGCAATACAAGGCAAGGCTCAACCAAAATCATCTCCTCTTCCTCAGTGGCCTCAAAAAAGCAATGTTTTTGCAAAATGCCCCTAGGCTAAGAAAGGAAAGAAGCGGATTCCTCATTTATGTAACAGAGGCCAATGTTTATATTGGAGCTCTTTATAGCCTGCAGTTCAGAATTTATCTCAGGGACTCTTATAGCCACCTAGAAGAAAATTCATGGCATTTAATTTAAATTTAATTTTCGTACTTATATGCAGCCCTCTTTATGGTCTTGGCTCCAGAAACTTGGGAGACACCTCACCTGATGGCGACTTCCTGAACTCCAAAACTTTGTATTTTGTTCAAACTTATTTTTCTTTGGAGGCCCTCAACTGAGTCCCTCCCGCCAAAAAAATTATCTCATTATAATATGTTATAGCTACTGTATTTCTTTTTCTATCTACCTTCCATATAGTTGAGAACAGAAAAATTTGAGAGTGGAAATTAGGAATTTCCTTTCCTGGTTTTTATTCTTTTGTTTTTTGCTTTATGTTACAATGTATAATTGGGGTTTTAATTGTTTTTAATATGTATGTTTTAATCCTGTTGTGAGCCGCCCTGAGACGGGTTCGCCTGATTGGGCAGCATAGAAATTTGAGTTATAAATAAAAATAAATAAAATAAAATAATATAAATATAATAAATAAATATAAATATAAAAATAATAATAATAATCTTAAAACTACAGAGCTGGAAGGGAGCCTATGTGTGAATCATCGAGTCCAGCCCCTGTACAGGAGGCAGCAGAGAGGAATCGATCTCCCAGTCCCTAAACCTCTCAGCTACTGGTGGTTATTCAATACAGGTTTGTCTTGCTGCATGCATACTGGGTTGTAACAGCCCGGGTTGTACGGTGGTTAAACTGCTGTACTGCAGCCAAAACATTGAGCTCGATCCTGATGGAAATCAAGGTTGACTTAGCTTCTTCCATCCTTCCAAGGTCGGTAAAATGAGTATTCAGCATGTTGGGGGCAAAAGTGCTAATTAACTAATAAACTGCCCAGCGAGTGCCCTAAATGCTATGGGGTAGTAAAGGTTTCCCTTGCTCAAAAGCCAGTCATATCCGACTCTAGGGTTCAGTGCTCATCTCTGTAATTGTTATTGCTATTGTTGAACACAGCGTCCAGGGAGAAGTAGAGTGGCTAGTCTTGTGAAATGTAAATGAATGGAAGATGATGACAGAGGAAGGGCGTCCGCGCTCTCTCTCTCTCTCTCTCTTTCTCTCTCTCTCTCTCTCTTCTGCATTCTCCATCTGAGCCCTGGTGGCGCAGGGGTTAAACTGCTGAACTGCAGCCAGAACATTGTGAGTTCAATCCTGATGATGGATCAAGGTTGACTCAGCCTTCCATCCTTCCGAGATCAGTCAAAAGAGGACACAGCATGTTGGGGGGGGGGGGGGGGGGCAAAATGCTAATTACTCTGAGAACCCTCTAGAGCAGGGGTGCCCAAACTACAGCTGGGGGGGCCGGGGCTGGCCCCAGACACCAATTCATCCAGCCTGCAAAGCCCTCATCGCTCACGGGTGCGTTTTACTTCCGCTTCCAGGAGCGACAAGGGCTTCGCGGGCCAGATGAGTTGGTGTCAGAAGCCGGATCTGGCCCCCAGGCCATAGTGACCAGCTCACTAAACCACGTGACCAGCCCGCGGCCCAATAGGTTTGGGGGCCCCTGCTCTAGAGAGTGCACTAAGCGCTAAGTATAATTGCTTTGCTTGCTTTACTTTGATCTGCATGCATGAGCTAACACTGGCCTACCTTACAAGAGTGTCATGAGCATGAGGCACCCCAAGGGAAACCGGACGCTCAAGCCAAGGTAGACACACAGTCATTATCCCCAAGTTTCATTTGAAAGCCCCCCCCCAGCTCCCTTTTAATGAGCATCTCTCCCACCCACCCACCCACCCAAATGAACAATCCCACCTCCTGCCGAATGAATGGTCTCCTGAACATCCTCATGAGAAGAATCCTCTGGGCAGGGGGGGGGGCAACCAAAAGAGAAGGGGGGCACCCAAAGGGAAAAGGGGGCACCCCACCCCATAAGCAGACACTCCCATGTTTGTGCTGGAAAGGGTCTCTTCCCCCTCCCCAAGAATAATTAGAGGACCCCCACCCATCAGACCCAAACACAATGGAAGACACCAAACCCCTCCCCCCTCTTTACAGCCCCTTCTTTCTGCCCCCAGTTGACCCCATTTGACCCCCTTTCCTATTGCCCAAAGAGACATATATACACCCCCTTCCTCAGAAGCCCCCTCCTCAGCCTTCGCCCCCCCCAACTAAGCCTCCTGGGCTCCCTCCCTCCAAAAAGCAGCGGGTGACGTCACCCTCATCATGACGCCATAGCTCCATGACGTCATCCTCCCCCTCCACCCCTCAAGAAAGAGCTCCTTTCCTACCCCATGCGCATCTTGGGGGGTCCCCCCTGGCCGCTGCCCCCCGGAGGGCGAGGGGGCAGGCGACCCAGCTGCAGCTGCTTCTCCAGGGCGGACATGGCGAGCGAGACCGGCCGGGAAAAGGCGCTGTAAGCGGCGGAAGAGGCGGCCAAGGAGGAGGGGGCGGCGGCGGAGGCGAGGGAGGGAGGGAGGGAGGGAGGGAGCGACGCCCGCGCAGGAGGAGCCGCCGCCGCCGCCAGCTCCGGAACTCTCCTTCCCAGCAGCCTCCACGCGCCCGCCGGAAAGGCTCCGCTGCCGACGCACCGTCCCAAAGCATCTTGGGAAATGAAGTCCTTTTCCGGTATCGGAAAGAGCGGGACGCGCGAGTGGGCGTGTCCCTGACGTCATCCGGAAGTTGCCCTGGGAGCTTCATGGGAAATGGAGTTCTTGTACGCGGGAGGCGGTGATGGATGAGCCAGCCGGCACTTCATGTCACAGAGCGCCACAGAGCTAGGAAATGGTAGAGGTGAAAGCGCGACGCACCCATAGTGTTTCCAAGTTTAGTGTGTGTGTGTGTGTGTGTGTGTGTGTGTGTGTGTGTGTGTGTGTGTGTGTATGTATATGTGTGTATATATGTATATGTGTATATGTGTGTATATATATATATATATATATATAGATAGATAGATAGATAGATAGATAGATAGATATAGATATAGATATAGATATAGATAGATAGATAGATAGATAGATAGATAGATATAGGAATATTGGAATAGCAGCCGTGTTACCCTTGCGTTTCAGGCATATCTTCGGAGTTGGGCGGCAATACAAATTAGAAAATAAATAAATAAAATATCAGAGTATATACAAAACAAAAACACGGTGGCTAAGACGCTGACTGGGAGTTGGAAGGTCAGCAGGTCAATTCCCGAGTACTGCAGTACAGCTACTGCCAACCTATCAGTTCGAAAGCAAGAACTTGCAAGTAGATAAATAGGGACCACTTTGGTGGGAAGGTAACAGTGTCTAGTCATGCCTGCCACATGACCACAGAAACTTCTGCAGAAGCAGACAAGCGCTGGCTCTTCGGCTTTGAAACAGAGATGAGCACTGAACCCTAGAGTCGGGTACGACTAGCTTTCGAGCAAGGGAAACCTTTACTTTATATTTTAAAGTGAGCTTTCGTGGATTAAGTCCACTTCATCAGACATGGGAGTGAGACTTCATGGCATCAATTTATTAATAAATCGATAAATTGATGCCATGAGGCCTCACTCTTATGCTTGATGAAGTGGACCTGGTCCACGAAAGCTCACATTTAAATACAGGAGTTAGTCTTCGAGGTGCCACAAGTTTTTTTGTCCTTTTTTGCTGTTCTGTTTACTCTCAGATATGCTTGCACAGAGACTAACATGGCTACCACTTCAAACACCTCAAGTTTATTCTGATCCTTCGTTCCACTCGGCATCACGAAGATGCGCATGCAATTTATTCACTCATTTAAAATCTCTGAAAACATCTGTGTGCTTTTCAGTCGGAACTGATTTACGGCGAGCCTTATGAATGAGAGATCTCAAAAATATCCTCAACAAGCCTGCTCAGCAATTATAAACTCAAGCCTGTGGTTTCCTTTAGGAAGTGAATCCTTCTCGCATTTGACCTTCCTCTTTTCCTGCTGCCTTCCACTATTCCCAGCATTATTATCTTTTCTGGAGACTCCTGCTTTCTCCGCATGTTCCAAAGTAGAACAGCCTCAGCTTTATTACTTTTTGCCTCCAGAGACAGTTCAGGCTTGACATGCTCTGGGACCCATGTATTTGTCTTTTTGGCTGTACAGGGTATCTGCAGAGCAATCCTCCAGCACCATATTTCAAATTAATTGATTTGTTACCTATTAGCATTCTTTACTGTCCAGCTTTAACATCAATGGTGATCAAGAACACGATAGTGTTGATGATCTTCAACTTGGTCTCCCGTGACACATCCTTATTTTTGATGACCTTTTCTAATGCTTTCATTGCCGCCCTCCTGAGTCTCAGCTTTCTTCTGATTTCTTTCCCACTGTCTCCATTTGGAGTTATGATTGGACCAAGGTACACAAAATCTTTAACTATTTCAATTTCTTTATTGTCAACTGTAAAATTGTGCAGTTCTTCTGCAATGATAATGTTTGTCTTCTCAATGTTCAACTGCAATCCTCCTTTGCCATTTCCTTCTTTCATTTCCGTTAAAAGCCATTTCAAGTCATTGCTGTTTTTCTGCCCGTCAGATGGTGTCATTCGCCGCAGATGATAAATTATTGCCGTTACTTCCACCAATTTCTCATTCCTCCTTTCTCCGAATCTAGCCAGTCTTTCCCTTTGATTTGTCCTGCGTACAGATTGAAAAAAGAAGAGATGCAGTATTTGAACAAATTGTTTTAGCTTTTAAAAAAAGTGTCAGAAGTACACAAAGGTGCTTTCTCGGTTGAAAGGGTTGTTGTTGTTATTGTTGTTGCTGCTGCTGCTGCTGGAGAAACTCTGCTTTAGGGCATGCCTGAATGAGGCTTCTTTCATGTCCCCAAGATATTTTCCCACTGAAGTGGTCCCTATTTAGTAAAGGTAAAGGTTTCTCTTGCTCGAAAGCCAGTCATATCCGACTCTAGGGTGCAGTGCTCATCTGTTTCAAAGCCGAAGAGCCAGCGCTGTTTGCTTCTGCAGACGTTTCCGTGGTCATGTGGCAGGCATGACTAGACACCGGAGCGCACAGAACGCTGTTACCTTCCCACCGAAGTGGTCCCTATTTATCTACTTGCAATTTCTTGCTATCGAACTGCTAGGTTGGCAGGAGCTGGGACAGAGACGGGCGCTCACTCTGTCATGCAGTACCCGGGTCTCGAACTGATGACCTTCCAGCTAACAAGGTGAGCTTCTTAACCACTGAGCCACCGCAGCCCCGTTTCAGCTGAGCCAGTGAGTTTTCCGTTGGCTGAAAGGGGATTCGAACCTCGTCCTCCTGAGTCCTACTCAGCCATTCTCTCCACTTCTACACAGGAAACCAACGGAAACACCTGTAAAGGTTTCCCTTGGTCGACTCGAAAGCCAGTCGTATCCGACTCTAAGGTGCAGTGCTCATCTCTGTTTCAAAACCGAAGAGCCAGCGTTGTCTGCTTCTGCAGACGTTTCCGTGGTCATGTGGCAGGCATGACTACACTAGACACCGGAGCGCACGGAACGCTGTTACCTTCCCACCGAAGTGGTCCCTATTTATCTACAGTAGTTGCAATTTCTTGCTTTCAAACTGCTAGTGGCAGGAGCTGGGACAAAGACGGGAGCTCATATTCCGTCCTGCAGTACTCAGGAATCCAACTGCTGATCTTCCGCCTCCCAGTCAGCGTCTTAGCCCCTTGTGCCACCTGAATGCTGAAGACTTTCTTTTTTGGTAACTGCCCCTTTAAATATTTGGACAAAAGAGGACATTCATGCCAGGCCTAGAGCGACGCGGCAAATGCTAGGAATGGGTTGTGCTCTCTGGTAGATCGTTCTCAATCTCTATGGTAGCGCCTGGAATTTTTGCAGCGCCCCCTCCGGAGAGCAGTGGAGGGGGAAGGACAGCCGGGCCGTTGGCGCCGTTTTCCCGTGAGGCAGTGCGGCAGCCGCCGTCGCTAAGCAGCGGGAAGCGGCCTCGGCTCACTCGAGGCCCTTGTTTTTTCGAGGATGAAGCAGAAGAAGCTCCGGGGCTTCCCGCCGCCTGCTCGGCCCGGCCGGAGGCGGAAAGGTGAGGAAGAGGGCACTCGGTGAGGGGACCCCCAGTTCATAGAATGAGGGGTGGGCTCTGTCAGTGTCGCAGCGACCCCCTTGGAAGTCATAGCAAGGGAGCGAAAGTTCGAAAGCAAGGAATTGCAAGTAGATAAATAGGGACCACTTCGGTGGGCAAGGTAACAGCGTTCTGTGCGCTTCGGTGTCTAGTCATCGTGCTTGCCACATGACCACGGAAACGTCTGCAGCAGCAGACAGCGCTGGCTCTTTGGCTTTGAAACAGAGATGAGCACTGCACCCCAGAGTCGGATACGACTGGCTTTCGAGCAAGGGAAACCTTTACCTTTACCTACTAAGGTATTGCAAAAACCCAACCAAAATCTATGCATCTAGGACTGCAATGGCTCAAGTGGCTAAGATGCTGACTGGGAGGCGGAAGGTCAGCAGTTCGATTCCCGAGTACTGCAGGACGGAATGAGCTCCCGTCTTTGTCCCAGCTCCTGCCAACCTAGCAGTTCGAAAGCAAGAAATTGCAAGTCGACAAATAGGGACCACTTCGGTGGGCAAGGTAAAGAGCATTCCATGCGCTCCGGTATCTAGTCGTGCCTGCCAGATGACCACAGAAACGTCTGCAGAAGCAGACAACACTGGCTCTTCGGCTTTGAAACAGATGAGCACTGAACCCTAGAGTCAGATACGACTTGCTTCCAAGCAAGGGAAACCTTTACTATGCAGCTTGGAGTTGGGAAAATAATAATATCTGCATACATTTGTGTGTGCTAATTACTGTTTATTTTCATTTGAACTTGCATTTTATTATGTATTTTATTAAGCGTAATTATTTATCCACATTTATAGCCTACCATTTTGATGCGAGCACAACTTACAACAGATATAAAAATTACACATAACACAGATATGAAAATACAAAAGACAAATATTAACTTAATTATTTGTTAGATTTTTATCCAACCCATCTGGGATATGTTCCCACTCGGGATGTGTGTCTTGAAACTAGTTGAGAAAATGTAACCTGTTGTTGGTATCGCTCCACCTGAGATCAGGAGAGAAGTAGCATTGGACGCTGAGAGAACTAAGCAAGAGAACGACCCTCAACATCCTCTGAACAGAGATGAGCCTCAAGTCCGCTAACTCAGATCCAGGAAGAGAGCTTCATGGCAAGAACAAACATTCTTGAGGGCACGCAAGAGCAAAACCAAATTAGAAGATGGAGGAAGGAGCTCAATGGACAAGGAATTACGTTAAAAGAGAATACGGCTGAGGAACTCAACCTCCCCTGATTATGCTGAGGGTTGGAGTGCCTAAATAAGGGGTGGCTAACCTACAGCGCTCAGGCCGGACCCAGCCAGCGGCACCATTTCATGTGGCCCACTGCCACCCACGCCGCTAGGGGAAGTGAACACGTCTACGACAGCTGTAAAACGCACTCGCGCATGTGTAAACGTGCCCACAGCTGCCGTAAAACGCTGCTGTAAATGCACCCACAGCTGTCATAAACGTGTTTACGACAGCTGTGGATATGTTTTACAGCGGGAGGAACCACATGACCAGCCCGCTCAGCTGTCCGGGGGCGTGGTCCGGCCCACAGCACGAAAAGGTTGGGAACTCCTGGCCTAAATGCAAGACCAGCATGCTCAAGTGAGGACAACAACATGGTGTGAATATGGAAAGATACAGAATCTAACTCATTTACTGGTCTGCCGAAAACATGCACCAATGAGGATTTAATTATGGCCAATGACAAAGCGAAAAAAGTGGCTTCATTTTGGCAGCTCAAAGTTTGATCTGGACACGAAAAAAGAAGAAAATCGTCCAGTAACAACCAATGAAAACACAAGAGACAAATATTTACTTAATAGAGTTATATCCTGCCCATCTGGAATATGTTCCCACTCTGGGCAGCTGATAACATTTAAAATATATATGAAGGGGTTATATTAACGCTCAATGGAGTAGCCTGTGGCAATTACAATGGTGATGATATGGATGGGATGATTTAATTTCCCTTACCCTTCACTTGTGCATTTCTCCTATCTTGAGGTCACTTTGAGACTCACCCCATGTGTTTGGCATCACCTTTTGCAGGGTTCAGTCCCTCTTCATCTCATCCATAAAATTGGGGGACACTAAACAAACATTGACACCCAATACGAAGAGGTCAGACTTTAAGTGACTGCAACACTGATTGTTAATTTAGCTGCAACAGGTAACCCCACACATACACTGCTGGAAATTTAGGGTGGTCATAATCCTGCATTTCATCGTCATTTCCTCTCACTCCATCCTTAAGGTCTTAGTCCTGTGTATGGTTTTGGCTGCCATGTCTCAATCAGGGCCGTGTAAATCTAGGATAGGGTTTGAAAGAGACTGTTAGAGTCACTGTTCCTGCAGCTGTGTAGTTTCAGTGAAATAGCAATGTTTCCAAAGCAGGTAGAAAGATGGGCTTGCAACTTTGAAAAGTCTGGATTGCATGCAAACTGACTGATGTGCGCAAAAACATTGCAAAAATCTGACTCAGGAAATCTTCCAAGTTTCTCCTGCATGGTTGCATCTAATTTCCCATTTGTGTAATACTAAACATGTTTAAAGTGCTTTGTTGTTGTTGTTCAGTCGCACAGTCGATTCCGACCCCATGGACCATTTTCCTCCAGGCACCTCTGTCCTCCACCATCCTCCTCAGCCCACCAAGCTCTGTTCCCATTGTGTCCACAATACCATCTATCCATCTCATCTTTGGACGCCCCCTTCTTCTCTTGCCCTCCACCTTTCCCAGCATCAAGGCCTTCTCAAGTGAGTCCTCCCTTCTCATTTGATGTCCAAAGTACTTTAGCTTCATCTTCACTATTTGTCCCTCCAATGAACAGTCAGGGTTGATTTCTTCCAGTATTGACCTATTTGTTCTCTTTGCTGTCCAAGGGACTCTCAGGACTCTCCTCCAACACCACATCTCAAAGGCATCTATTCTTCTGCGCTCAGCCTTCCTAATGGCCCAGCTCTCACACCCATACATTACCACTGGGAATACCATTGCTTCGACTATGCGAATTTTTGTTTTCAAGGTGATGTCTCTGCTTTTCACTATATTTCCCAGGTTTCTCATCGCTTTTCTCCCCATAATCGGTCGCCTTTTTATTTCATGGCTACAATCCCCATCTGCAGTGATCTTTGATCCTAAGAAAGTAAAATCTGTCACTGCTTCTACTTCTTCCCCGTCTATTTTCCAGGAACTGATTGGGCCTGTTGCCATTATCTTGGTTTTCTTGATATTAAGTCTCAAGCCAGCTTTTGCACTCTCCTACTTCAATCCAATCAAGAGGTTCTTTAGGTCTTTAGAGTGCTTTAGGACGTTCAAAGTATTTCATGTTCACAATCTTATTCTAGTTCGGTTTGTAATGCATGTTGGTATTTCTAATTTTGTAAATAGTGATAGAACAATTTCTGAATATTTACTGTTTCCAATGTATGGGGTTTATTCTTTATTTTATACTGCACTGTATTTAGCAATAGCAGTTACCTTATATATACCACTCATAGCACTTAGTGTACTCTGGGCAATTTACAAGGTAATTAGCATTTTGCCCCCAACTCTTTTTACTGACCTCAGAAGGATTGAAGTCTGAGTCAACCTGGATCCGTGTCAGAATTGAACTCAGATCTTGAGCAGAATTTCATCTGCAGTACAACAGCTTAACCACTGTGTCTTGAGTTACTATAGCCCTGTTGTAAATGCTTTTAATCTATTCTGAGCTGATTTGAAAGCTCTTGTTAAAAAGGTCTTCTTTTGTGTCCTGATCAAACCCTGGACTGCCAAAATGAAGTTACTTTCTTGGCTTTGTCGTTGGCCAAACTTAAGTCCTCATCGGCGCATGTTTCTGGCAGTCATCGGCAGACCAGTAGATGAGCCAATGGATTCTGAATCTGTCCACATTCACACCGCGTGAATGTACACAGAAAGAGCCTCCATGAAGATTGTAAATACAGTTGGGCGTACTGTGGGCGGCAACCTAGACCTGCAGATGTTTCTGAAATCCCACTCTCCTTATCCCTCACTCTTGGCCATAACGGCTAGGGATGCTGACAGTTGTAGGGTGAAAGCATCTTGAAGGTCTTAGTTGACCATCCCTGATCCCGATAGGCAAGTTGCTTGGGTTTGACCAAACAGTAACCTTGTGCTCGACTCTTCTCCACAGGTCCCACGGATCTCTCTCCCTCTACAAGCTTGCCACCTCTTGTGGAAGGACAACTGCACTGCTTTCTAAAGCTGTCCGTCAGCAAAATCCTATGGATGGTGCCGAAGCCGCCGGCTCCCTCCCTTATCCGGGTGAGGTGGTGGGGAGAAACCTCAAACGGCACCATTTTTGTCCCCCGGGACACTTCGCAGGCTGAGCCACAAACTCCGAAAACCACCACTCGCTATCCTGTTCGGTGTGGACCAAAACAATTCGCCTCTTACCTAACAGGTAACAGCTGAGCTTTTGAAGCCTGAAATTGGTACATTCAGGGTTGGGGCAAAATGCCAAATCACAGAAGAAACAGAAAGGCCAAGAAAGCATTTGGGTTTGGTAGTGTGCCTACAGGACTCCGCTTGGACCAGAGATTTAAAAAGTAACTTTTCGGGACTAGTGCTCTCATTGTACTTCAACCTGGCTAGATGCTTCTTAGGACATTCTGAGTGTCATAATTCAAAAGAATAAGTTTTCTAGGTTCTGGCTAGAAAGAGCCCATCCCTTGGGATACAAGGTAAAGATGTTCTCAGAACTGCCTTAAACCTGTGTTCTGTTTCTACCTATGCTGGCTAACAGCAGTTCTCCAGTATTTTATTTAGCAATGTATCCCTTCCCTGTTATTTTAAATTCTGGAATCTTCTACTTAGAATGCTTATGTGGTGGCCCTGGAATTGATTTTTCTTATATTACATTTAATTTGTCACATTTTAATTGTTGGGTTAACAAACAGTGTAATTACTTGAAGTTATTTGCACATATATTTTTCTTAAAAATTTGCTTCTGAGAGTTCCTTTTTGCTGAAGATTCTATAGTTTATTTGATAATAGCCTGTAAATTTGAGGGGTGCATCTAGGAGTTTATTTTGACTGGGAGATTCTTTAGCATTGTCCTTTTCACAACTAACTCTCTAAAGGAACTAAGGAACCAGTTTTCTTTTTAAAGGTTGATTTGAAAGTCTTTACCTTTTTATTGTTTAAAATATTTCACGTGTTTTATTGCAAGCATATACATTGTATATGTATTTGTTTGTCAGACCAACCTAATGTGGCCTTTTTGTTTGTTTTCTATAGATATGGGTGCTCTAATCCTGGAAGTGATGACCAAATCAGATCATCTTCCAATTGGAAGGGTACAGATAGCTGAGCTGTCCCAACTGTCCCCAAGCCACCCAATTTGTGGGTTTTTCACCATTGTCTCACCATCATCTGAAAAGATGGGAGAGCTCCAGGTAGCTGTGAAACCTTTTCATGCTTTATATTATTACTAGCAAGGGTCCCCGGACTTCGTCCCAGGTGGTCTGAGGGGGTGTTGGGTGAGGTACAGGGGTGTTTGCAGCCTCCCCCGCCCCGCTCCTGGTGTCCTGCGAGCCTTTCGCCACCGCAGTGGCCAGGTGTGGGTGGTTTCCCCACGGGCCTGAACAAGGTTGCGGCCAGTGTGGTTTGGACTGGAGCTGGGGCGGCGCATGCATCCCTTCCTCTCTGTGTGTCTCTGTCTCTCTCTTTTTGTCTCACTCTATCTGTGTTTCTCTCTGTCAGTCACAGACACACACACAGAGGGGTGGGTGGGACTTAGGGGTGTTTGAAGGCCTGCCGGACATGTACATTACATCTCTTCCTTATAGGTTAAGTAGAAGATTATCTCAGGAATTCCAGGACCTTTCCCTATCAGTCATTCACTCTCAACCAATCACAGCCCAACATGCAAATCAGCTCTTTCCAACATTCTATTTCCAGGCCTTATTGTTAAACTGCCGTTTTTTTCTCCCAAGGCACCTTGGGAGTTGTAGTTACCATTCCTTTTCCCATTTTGTGGGGCGCAGGCCCCACTCTTGGCCTCCAGACCCTCGCGGGGCTGATCCCATTGGCGTTAGGTAGGTGTGTATGAAGCATTACAGGATAGGCTCCAGGGGTGTGGAAGCCTTTCCCGGACACGTACCTTACATCTCTTCCTTATAGGTTAAGATTATTTTTTGATGGCATGCACGTCCCCCAAGCTTGGAATATTTAAACTGTATGCAGTGTGCAAAAGCTTAACTACTTCATTGATTTTGGTGTACTGGTCCCTTGTTTGCTTACCTTGAGAAGGAAGCAGAAAACTTTCAGTAAGGAATCATTTGTAAACCTCTTCTTTAGATCCATTCAGTAGCAATAGGAAGCGTGGGTCAGGAAGCAATTCATTCTATGACATGGTTAGATAGTCCTCTTTGGTTTTTGAGCCAAACTATACATTATAGGCAGCTGCGTTGGCTTAGCAGTTAAGCTTGATGACTGGAGGGTCAGAAATTCAAGACCTGAGTGCAGTGCGATGGAGTGAGCTCCTGTTGTCTGTTCCAGCTCCTGCTAACCTAGCAGTTTGAAAGCAAAAAAGTGCAAGTAGATAAATAGGTACCACTTCGGCAGGAAAGGTAACAACGTTCTGTTCGACTCTGGCGTATGGTCATGCCTGCCACATGACCATGAAAATGTCTGTAAATGCAGACAGTGCTGGCTCTTTGGCCGTAAATGGGGATGAGCTCCCATCCCTAGAATCAAACACCCAATGATTCTCTTCCCATCCTAGGAAGATTGTGGAAACTCTGTGTCTTAAACTGCTACTTCATCCCACTAGTTGAAAACCACTGATCTAGAGCAACTTGAACATATGGTTGCATCATATTTTTGTACCTTTTGTGGCTTAAAATGGGATCCATATGGCAGGCCTGAGCCGTAAACTCAAGCGATGCTCAGGCACTGCCCAGTTGCGATTTGGGGATTGCAGTGCTGACCTTCCACACATTGTGGTTGCAAAGACTGCTGAGATAACAGTTAAACATTGACATAAAACACTGTGTAGGTGCAAAATATGACCATGTGTTTTCTATCATGTGTTCTCTCAGGTGTCACTAGTTCTGGAACCTCTTTCTGAAAATTTGGACAGCAGTAGCTCCATTCCAAACACAGATGTGAGCTTCAGCACTGGCACGCCAGCCCAAGGAGCCGCCAAGTCTGTCCCACCACAACCTCAGAAAACACTTGGCACTGGTGTTACTGGAAGAGAGTCGGTGAGCAGTAGTAGGGCCTCTACACCAAGGTGAGATTCTTTGTACGCTTATCAGTGAGGCCTACCACTGTGAAGGCGAACCTTGGCACTCCAGATGTTCTTGGACTTCAATTCCCAGAAGTCCACCTCCCCGTGAATCTACACGAATAGGTTTGCTGCAATTCGTCCAGCCCTCATCGCTCCTGAAAGCGGAAGTAAAACGTGCCCGCTTCCAGGAGCGACGAGGGCGGCGCAGCGCAGGCTGGACGAATCGCAGCAAACCCATTTGTGTGGATTCACGGGGAGTTGGACTTCTGGAAATTGAAGTCCAAGAACATCTGGAGTGCCAAGGTTCGCCATCACAGGCTTAGATCTTCATAGCTCAGTGGCTGTAGTTCAAAGGGATGTCCACCCATCGAGTCAGGTGGGTGGGAGGTCAAATTCCCACTGTACCTCCCCAAAGAGGGCCCAGCCATGACTCGTTGCTGCTAGGTAATATATTTTTTATCAAAACTAATGTTTCAAGTTACTTGTGTCTATTGTATCGTTTGACATAAAGGTCACAAAGAGGGAGCCAAATAAACTTGGTAGCATCCAGGTGGAAGATGCTGTCAGTTCCTTGTTTGAGGGACGTCATTTTTCACTGTCGCTCTTAATGACGTCACCTTCTGCTGCCAACGTTTATTCCTTTAGCACAAGCATATTCCTAGACCAGGGGTCCCCAACTTTTTCAAGCCGGGGTCCGGGGTCACACTCTCAGTCAGGGCCACATGAAATGGTCTGCAGGCCAGCTCCGGCCCACGGAACCCCTGTCCTAGAAAATATAGGTTTTGTTCCCTCTCCTTCTCCACCACAATATAATGTGAATGTCTAAAACAGCAGCAGCAGAGAGACTGAGGAAAACCAATCTTCAATTAAACTTTCTAACGGTGCTTCTTTTTGAAACAGGGGAAAGGATCACTTGTACTTCCGGGACACCCCTGAGATCCTTGGGTCTCAGCACTCTTTAACATCGGGGCACAGGGTTTCCTTAAACCCACACGACCCAAGGCAACAAAGGCTGTTCCCCAACAACTCAGATCATGAGGCTGAAGTTAGGTTAGCTGAGAGACGCCAGAATCCTGTCCGTGTTCTTTCTTGCAATAACCCAGCCACAAAAGACCTGCTTTCAGGTACGTGCGTCAACAGTTTGGTTGCGTTCATCAGTGTTAAGTATTTTATACACAGCCATAGGCGAGGCAGTTTAACAAATACAGTAATACCTCATACAAAGTCCACTCCGTACAACATCAGATTCATACAACATCGCCTAATTCCTTGAAAAAAGTTGCCGACTTTGTATGAGGCATTGGGGTTTTCCCAGGTTGCATTGTGCCTGGGCAGTATAAAAGGCAGGACACATGCGTGCATGCTCTTGTGTTTTTTGCATGAGGCGAAGAGTGTTTAGGAGTGGTTTTGAGAGCGATTTTGGATTTTTTTGGATTTTTTCATCAGAATTTTTGGAAGCATTCCTGGGATTTTTTGCAGCATTCTTCAGGTTCTTGGACAATCAGGGTTGTTTGACATGTTTTTGTAATGTTTTCAGCCTTTAGACAATGATTTCTTAGAGTTCTGTCATTTTCCTGTCTGTTTCCTTGACTTTGCCCTGAAGTCTGTGCTGTTACAGTACAATGTATCTCTATGGAAACGACATTGTACGAGGCATCGTGGCAAGGATTTGGATGTTGTATGAGGCATCGCGGCTAGGATTTTGCATGCCACATACAAAGTCCAAATCCGTATAAAGTCCAAACTTGTGGAACCAAGTTTGGGTGTTGTATGAGGTATCACTGTAGTTATAGATAGTAAGTTCTCCAAAATATTAGACTCCCATCCTGGCCCAGTAAATTAAACTCTCCACGTGTTTTGAAGTATACAAAAATGTTCTTTACTTACAGTTGCTTTGCTTTATATCAGGGGTTCTCAACCATTTTAATTTAATTTAATTTCAGATTTATAGCACCGCCCCCTTGCTGAAGCGACTCCGGGTGGCTCACAATTAAAAGACATAAAAACACTCATAAAATACAGTAAAACCTTTAAAACAGTCCCCCATTTAAAAGAAGCCCACCCATCCCATCAGTAAAAAAGAGAAGGGGGTGTTATTCAGACAAGCCAACAAGCGGGGGTCACCACTCCCTTAGTACCCCACACTTGCCCTGCCAGCCAAGTTTGGCATCACGGACCAGACAACTCCCCCTCAGACAGCTGAGTGGGCCGGATACATGGTTCCAACCTGCCACAAACACTTCTGTAAACCATGGTGGGTGCATTTGCGCATGAGCAGGCGCGTTTATGGGTGTCGTAAATGCTTTCGCTTCTGGGGTTGTCACTGCGGGCCAGATGGAATGGCGTCAGGGGCCGTGTCTGGTCCACGGGCCATAGGTTGCGAGCCCCTGCTTTATATAGAAGAGGAAACAGTTGTTTTGTTGGTAGATAAACAGTTCTTCACAATGACTTTAAACAAACACTTTGCTTGTAAGGCAAAATTGGAGAGTAAGAGGAGAGAGCAGAACAACACACGATAAGGAAAAATACTCGCAGACACAGCAGCACACTGAATCATCTCAAACAACAAGCAGTCTAATACAGGTCAGGTGACCCTAGAGGTGGGAAACTAGAGAACTTTTCTGATTGGCTGATTATATACATAATTTTCATCAACAAGCCACTGCATTGTGGGATTGTATTAATATACTCAACAATTAATATACTCAACAATTAGACGCCTTTTTAACATTGCTGTCATTTCCCCCCTGCATGAAATGATTTGCCAGTAAACCACATTGATTGTTTTCCTTCTTATTTAGAGCTCACATTTCTATTCTTTTCCTCCAGCCCTTTTGGATCAAGGCAACAAGCTCCGAAATGCCATGGTTGCTTCTTCAATGAAATCCAGTCCAGATTCTGGTATAGAACTATACAACACTCACCCTCCTATAAAGCAGGATGCCACCCGCTTAACCAGAAAGTGAGTTTGGGTAGTAATGCTTGTATCATAATGCTATGGTTAATGATGATTAATGTGTCTCCCAAAAGCACAGTGGAATACATTGTGTTTTTTCAGTCCACCTGGCACTAGCTGTTCCATAAACAGATAAACAAGTCTCCATTTACTGCACTAAAGCCAACACTGGAATGTGCAGGCTGTCATTTTTGCTGTAACTGCGTGACAAGCAAAGAATGAGTGTATATGCATATATTTAATTTGTGTTTATATGTAAGTGTTTAGTGTTTGGATTCATGTGGACAGCAGGCCCTGTGCTAGCTGGTGGAGTCAGTGGATTGTCACAACAGTCTGTAACCCCATTCAATGCTCCGTTTTCAAAATGTTTACTCAAAAATATGTTTGCCAGGCTGTTCTTGAATGTTGGTAAAGAAATCAGAGCTAGAAAGCCATGGGTGGGGAATAGGAGGCTATCGATTTGCTTAGGTTGTAATTTCCCTTTTACACTGGTGTAACTATGAAAATGGGACTGCGGTGGCTTAGTGGTTAAGACACTGAACTTGACGACTGGAAGGTCAGCAGTTCAAGACCCGAGTGCTGCATGACGGAGCTTCCATCTCTGACCCAGCTCCTGCTAACCTAGCAGTTCAAAAGCAAGAAATTGCAATTAGATAAAAATATATACCACTTCAGTGGGAAGGTAAACAGCATTCCGTGCACACTGGTGTTTAGTCATGCCTGCCACATGTCTATGGAAACATCTGCAGTGCTGGCTCTTTGGTTAGAAACAAAAATGAGCACTGAACCCTAGAGTCGGATATGGCTGGCTTTTGAGCAGGTGTGACCTTTACCTAACTATGGAAATGGGATTTTTCTCATAGTTTCTAGTATTTTATCTGTGCTTATCATGTTATTGCCAGTGAGTGAGTGTCACTTGGTTCATCTTCATTGGCTTATTTTCTGCAGGAACCTGAAAAACCTGCACCCTGGCCTCACCTCTGCCATCGAAGACCCTCTGCAGCCCCCAGCTGACTACTCAGAATTTGATTTGCATGCTGAGGACAGGGCAATCCATCTCTTGTTAGGCAGGTAAGAAGTGAAATGGTTGCTGTTTTCAGCAATATCAAAAACATTCGAAGAATTTTCCAGCAACTATGACACTCAGGAACCCATTTTTTCAAAACAAAAATTGTTCTCAGGTACCCATTTGTTAAGGCAAAGGGCATTATTTCCCCCCTTTTAAATTATTTGTATTGCTGCATGTAAAGGGCCAGACTATTGATTGAGGTTCCTTTTCTAGCTCTTTTCTTTTCCTTCAGAATTTAATCCCTCTTAAATTCAACAGCTCTTAATTTGTATTTCTCTTTATGTACCCACTTTGAAATACAGACTTCCTTAAGTGAAGAGAAAAAGAAGAAGTTTAAGTAAGATACGAAAGAAGTAAGATAAGGACTCAATTATTTTTTAACAAGTTAGGAAGAAAAAGTTAAAACTAAACCTGATAAGAGGGAGGAAAGGCTGGAGGCAAAGGTTGTTATAAATCTGATTGTAAGTGTTAGGACAGGGATTCCATCTCTTTTTAATGTTCAATAGGGCACCAAAATGGTTAGTGTCAGGTATAGATTAAAAGCTGGTGCAGTGTTGAGGTTAATGTTCTGGTGTGGATACAGATGTGTGGTTGTATAATATTTGTATATAACTTTTTCCCCTTCTGTGTCACAGTTCTGATCTTTCCCCTGTGCGCCTTCTGGAGGGTACAGGATCACCTCCAGAATCTATTTCCCTTGGGAGTGATTTGTATGACAGTGAACTCAATGATCCCCGCTATGATCAGAGTTTGTTAGAGAATTTGTTCTACACAGCTCAGGTAAGTACAAGGAGTGCTTATATCAGTAGTGGCGAACCTATGGCAAGCATGCTAGAGGGGGCACTCAGAGCCTTCTCTGTGGGCATTTGCACATCGCCCCCGCATAGAGTTTGCCCCGTCCCTCTGCACAACAGCTCAATGGGAGCGCTTCCCCTTTTCCCCCAGCACAAAGTTTGCCCTGCCCTTCTGCCGCACAGATGGCAGCCTGATGAGTTTGGGCACTTGGTCTCTAAAAGGTTTGCCATCACTTGCCTATATGGTGTGCAACCTTACAGTCCTTATTACACTAGAAAATCTATTATTTACAGGACACATTTACACCTATCTTGTATTGACCACGTCAGCGAATGTATGCCAGTTATAAAACCTATATCAGGAGTTCCCAACCTCCGGCCCACGGGTCGGACTAGGCCTGCAGCACCATTCCAACCAACCCGTTGCCATTTTCCCCACACCCAGAAGTAGAAGTGGGTGTATTTACATCAGCTGTAAAACACACCCAAGGCTGACGTAAACGCGGAAGTGGGCGCATTTACATCAGCTGTAAATGCGCCTGCTTCTCGGTGCATGGTCCGGCCCGCTCAGCTGTTCTGGGGGCATGTGGCACAAAATGGTTGGCCACCCCTGCACTATATAATAAATGGCAGTGGTACAGTGCTGCTTTTTAGGCTGAAAATCAGGGGCAGTAAAACAGAAATAAGAATCATGGAGTGTTAGTATCTTAATTTAATTAAATTTTCATGTATGGTTGTGAGAGCTGGACCATTAGGAAATCTGAGCACAGAAGAATAGATGCCTTTGAGATGTGGTGTTGGAGGATAGTTTTGAGAGTCCCCTGGACAGCAAGGAGAACAAATAGGTCGATCTTAGAAGAAATCAACCCTGACTGCTCCTTGGAAGGTCAAATCGAAAAGATAAAGCTAAAGTACTTTGGACATCAAATGAGAAGGGAGGATTCACTTGAGAAGGCCTTGATGCTGAGAAAGGTGGGGGGCAAAAGAAGAAGGGGGCGGCCAAAGATGAGATGGCTAGATGGTATTGTGGACACAATGGGCAGAGAGCTGTGCGGGCTGAGGATGATGCTAGTGGACAGAGGTACCTGGAGGACAATGGTCCATAGGGTCGCAAAGGGTCAGAATCGACTGTGCAACTGAACAACAACATGCCGCCCACTCAGGAAACCTGACTCAGGGCGGCTCACAAAGCAGATTAAGCAAAATATACAATAAATATACAAATAAAAACGTAAAAAATATAAAAACAGATAAAAATACCTTCCCCATTAAAACCCATCCATCCCATTCATAAAAAGAGGGAGGGTCTTAATTATTGTACAAGCCAGCAGACGGGGGTCACCCTTCCACCTGCACCCCACACTTGGCCCGCCTGCCAGCTTTTCAGTTCTTTCCAGAAGGGCAGCAACTCCATGTGCAGCCATAACTCTTTTGGCAGGAGGTTCCAAAGGGCCGGTGCAGACACAGAGAAGGCCCTCCTTCTTGTGCCAGAGAGACGAGCCCCTCTAGCCGATGGTACAATTAGAGAGCCACTCCCCCTATCTTGAACCTTGAGTATCTTATTAAATGTTATTTAACATGTCTGCCTACCTAGAGTAAGCATCTCAAAGCTTAGCACTGTAAGAGGATATGATGATTAAAGCACAGTTGTTTATGCAAGGTTGACTTCATCAGTAAGTATTCAAAAGGTCAGATTAGGACTTGCTTTCTGAAGGGTTGCAGACTAATAACAGGCATTTCTGTTAACGGTTACCATGAACCCATTAAATCAAGGGTCTGAAGTGGTTGGCTAGCAGATAAACGGATTGCAGTGGCTCAAGTGGTTAAGACACTGAACTTGAAGACTGGAAGGTCAGAGTTGGAAAAATAAGCAATGTTCCATGCACTCCGGTGTCTAGGCATGCCTGCCACATGTCCACAGAAATGTCTACAAATGCAGACAGCACTGGCTCTTTGGCTATAAACAGAGATGAACACTGAACCCTAGAGTCAGATACAACTGGCGTCCGAGCAAGGGTGATGTTTACCTAATGAGGTGAATTGAAGTTAAGAGAAGATGATGCAGCAGAAAGAAGGAGGGGAAAGATCTGGTCTGGCAGGAAAGAAACAAAATTCTCAGGCCTTGGAACGTAGTTACCTGGTGGCCCTTTTGGGATTGCGGTTGAAGCGTCCAGTTTTGCAGGTGAACCCCTCCTTTAATGCTGTAATAAACATTTTCCTCCTTAAAATATCCCTGTGTCCAAAACAGCAGAGCACTGTAGGCCTTCTTAAGAGTCTCCCCCTTGGTTTCAGTTTTACTAACCTAAATGATAATTTAATTGCCCATTCTCTGAGAGTTCTGAGAATGTTCAATAATCTATGCTTTTCTCAATCTTTTTCAATCCTTAGAAATCAGACAGCAGCATAAGTGACTTTCTAAGTGAAGAGGAAGATGCTGTTTCTTCCAGAAAACGGGTTAGCTCTCAGAAGAGCAAACCACCAACAGCACTGAAGGCTTCGGAGTCGAGTGCTGTGGGGCAGAAAGAAAAGACTCCGGAAACAAAGCCAAGGTAAAACAATTGCTCTGTGCCACATAAGTAGCTTTAGAGCAGTGGTGGCAAACCTACGGCATGCGTGCCAGAGGGGGCACTCAGAGCCTTTTCTTTGGGCACGTCATCCCGCCCCTCTGCCCAGCAGTCCAATGGGAGCGCTTCCTCCCTCCTCCTCCTCCCCAGCACAGAGTTTGCCCCGCCCCTCTGCAGCATGGACGGCAGCCTGTTGAATTTGGGCACTCGGTCTCTAAAATGTTTGCCATCACTGCATTAGAGCATCTTGTACAGTCCCTACTTCTTTTTTCCAAGTGTTCCCTTTAACAGATGGCCTGTTTCACTTTATTTATATTTTTGTGGGGGGTTTTGCCCAGTGATTCTCCTGCTAAATTGCTTCTGCCGCACGAGACTTCCATGGGGTATGCGGAGGAAACGCATGCTGTCAACCTGAGTCTGGACAGGCTGGCAGTGTTGAGTCGGATCCATTTAGCAAGACTGGTGGTTGAGACTCTTGGGATCCCCCCTGAAGAGAGTGCTCGGAACACCCCTGGGAAGAAAATGCCCGCTGGAAAACCACCCAGATCAACCCTGGAGAAAAAGAGGTATTACGTTTTGTCCCTGTCCTGTGCATAAGGCTTGCTTTCCTGTTTGCTTGGCCTCATCTCAGCAACCATCCGATAAGTTGTTCTTTTGCTCACAAGCTTGAAGATTTTCGTACGTGGTAGGCTAGGGTGGTTGGAAACAGACTAATTCTGGGCATAGTCCTGTTCTTCACTTACTCCAGAACAATGCTGTTGAGCAAACAGTGAGACTTTTTAAAAGAGAGTATCTAGGACCATGATGGCAAATCTTGGCACTCCAGGTGTTCTTGGACTTCAATTCCCAAAAGCCCAAGTCTCTGTGAATCCCCACGAATTGGTTTGTTGTGTGTATGCACAGTAAACCCATTTGTGTGGATTCACAGAGACTTGGGCTTCTGGGAATTGAAGTCCAAAAACACCTGGAGTGCCAAATGACTATTTTATGACCTCCATGTGCAAGAAGATTCTAGTTACTGTTTAGAAGGCCAGTAGTGACCAAGTGACTGGAAGTGATGATCTCCACTCTACCCCTCTGCCTGTAAACTGGATGACCTCCCAAAAGAATGGCCAGCATTTCACCTGGTAGTCCATCTTTGTTCCCTTGTCTCGTTTCCCCACTTGAACAGAAGAAAAACAAAGCAATCAACTTATATATTGTGCCATAGGGCACTCTGGGTGGTTCACAAGGTAATTTACATTTTTGCCCCCAACATGCTTGGTCCTCATTTTACTGACCATGTAAGGATGGAAGAGGCTGAGTCAAACTTGAGTCCCCCTAGTCAGGATCACAACCTTTTGGTTGCAGTACAGCAGTTGAACCATCGTGCCACCAGGGCTCCTGGTGGAGAAACAGTGCCAGTTACACTTGAGAACTTGCTGAGTCCTGAGGCTGGGACTTGACTGGCTCCAGATGTGCCAGCTGAGTGTATTTTGTTTCTTACCTACCCTTTCATCATGGGGAAAGTAGAAGGGGGTAGTATGGTTGGGCACAAGGTGAAAGGAGAAGGTGACAGGATCGGGAGTTCTCTGTACCAGGAGTTCTCAATGTTTTTCTGAGCGGGCCGGATTGGTGCTCCCGCTGTAAATCATGCCTGCAGCTATCGTAAACACGTTTACAACAGCCGTAAATAAGTCCGTGGCCAATTCTGGTGGTGGCTGTGGCTGGAGCGAGGTCGGGTGGCGGATTATTTGGCACCATGGGCTGAATCCGGCTCACGGGCCACATGTTGAGAACTCTTGCTCTATACATTAAAGACAACATGGAAGAATTGAAGCAGGGGTAGAGTGTTGTATGAAGTCATGTCTGAAGCCCATTCAGCACTCCCTTTCAGTACTATCTTACAGTGGTGGCCAACCTTGGCAGTCCAGGTGTTTTTAGGCTTCAATTCACAGAAGCCCATGTCAGCACACCAGCTGACTGGGGCTTCTGGGAATTGGAAGTTCAAGAACTCCTGGAGTGCCAAGGTTGGCCACCACTGAATTTTAGGAGGATTCAGGGGGAAAGTAGCTATTAAACCATTCACCTAGAAGTTAAACCCTCTAACGATGACTATTTCACTTGGCTGGTCGTGATCTGTGCACTTCTGTTTGCTTTGTGGATTAGGGCCAGTAAGTCTCTAGCTTTCCAGATCCAGATACAGGTCATTCCTATCCAAAGATGGTGGTGAGAGACTTAAGATGTAACTTTGCTGGCAAAACAGGACCTATTATCTTGAACAAAGGCTCAAGAAGTGATGTTTTTTGCTTGCTTGCTTTCTGTAGGGTCCTGTATTATTTTGGATGGCCATTTTATTAACCAATATCTTTTTGTTTCCTCTTTGTACAGGACATTCTTTGTTGAGTATAACTTTCCCGTGGGTGCTTCAAAGGATGGAACAGGACAGGTTGCCATAACCACGGAAATAGTTCGGGTAGCTTCCAGTAAAATTGCTGGGGACGGTAAGATGGAGAGAAGGGAAGACTGAGGGGGGGGGGGAGCTAACCCTCCTTTCTTTTGCAGTTTGAAATGATCTGCAGGGGATTCTAGGAGAGATTCTGCCCTGAGACCTGCAAGGTTTGCCCACCCCAATGGAAAAACAGAATGGAGAAACAAGCCAGAAAAGAGATAACAAAATTTTATTGGGGTCTTAGAAGTTTAAAATATAAGCCAGTGTTACACAGATTAGGGTAGTGTAATATATTTTATAACTAGTTTGTAGTTGTTCAGTTGCACAGTTGAGTCTGACCCTTTGTGACCCCATGGACCACCGCACGCCAGGCTCCTCTGCCATTCTCCCACAGACCACACAGATCTACACCCACTGCATCAATGATGCCATCTAGCCATCTCATCTTCTGCTGTCCCCTTCTCCTTTTGCCTTCGATCTTTCCCAGCATCAAGGCCTTCTCAAGTGAGTCCTCTCTTCTCATTTAGTGGCCAAAGTACTTGAGCTTTTCTCCTTCCAAGGAGCAGTCAGGTTTGGTTTCCTTCAGGGTGGACTGATTTGACCTCTTTGCAGTCCAGGTGACTCTCAAAAGTCTCCTCCAGCACCACAGTTCAATTGACATCTATTCTTCTACCCTCAGCCCTTCCTTAGGGTCCAGCTCTCACAGCCATACATGACTACTGGGAAGGCTATTGCTTCGATTACGCGGGCTTTTGTTGGCTGGGTGATGTCTCTACTTTTTATTATGCTGTCTAGGTTTCTCATAGCTATAACAAGTAGAATGTTTTAATTAACTGGGGAGATGGCACTTGTTTCTTAACCATATTCCTGAATAGATTTTAGTATTTCTTAAAACAATGCTCTTTTGTTTTTTAGTTTATTGTTCTTTATTTTGTTTTAGTATCTGTTGTCAAATTATCAGTAAAAGGCAAAGAACTTACAAAACAGGTAGCATCTTTTTAAACACTTTTTTCCCCATTTTACCTGCCTGCTAATCCCTCTAATCCTCTTGATTCATTTACAGTGGTGAAGTTTCAACATCGCTATGTGTTCCCCGTTCACTTCAGTGGCTCCATGATAACTCACTGGTGGAACTCGGAGCTTGAGTTCAACATCTTTTTGAAGAAAGGCACACAACAAAAGGTGTTTATTCCTTTTAAAACCATTTTTTTCTGGATGAAGAATCACTTGTCAATCCACGTCAGTCAGGTTTTAGGGCAGGTTATGGGATAGAAACAACTTCTTTCAGCTTGGGAACATTCTTGTTGCATTTACCATATATATTTCTTTCTTCAGCCACTTTTGACTGGTTCAGCAGCTTTACCTCTGCAAGATGTCATTCAGTCAGAGCAGTTAACGATCAGCCAAGAATTACCGGTAGAAGCCCATGGTGATTCTGTCCAGTTGGGGCCTTTAAAGGTATGCGCGTTTTCTTCATTATGATGCCCTTTTTTATAGATCACGTGAGTGCCATGTACTTAATCTTTAAAGGGTTGGATGTGGAATCTGCAAGATTCATCTAGTCATTTAGCATGGATGCTGTTATAATCATATTAATGAGATGATAATGATATGTTCTCCAAGATATTTATAGACTTTGCCACTGGAACTTTTTTGTTAGAACTACTGAGAGATAAATACTTACAATGGTGATGTCTTCCGGTACTACTGTGCTCAAAAAAGCATCCCCACTGTATCGGAAAAGAGCCCTGTCGATACCTGAATTTTAATTGCAGGGAATTTTTAAACTTCCAAAAATGGGCCCCACGTTTGCCAAACCCCTTGCATTAAAGTGGAAAATCCTCACTTCTCTCACATCTTGAGTGTTTCCTTTCATCTTCACTGTGGCAGGGTACAGAGGCAACGTACCCAAAAAGTTATCCTTGTTCCAGCATTTCTGCACATGGCTGTAACACCATAGGTCAAGGCCTAGGCTTTTCCCTTGCTCAAAAGCCAATTGTATCTGACTCTAGGGTCTGGTGCTCATCTCTGTTTTCAGCTAAAGAGTCACGGCTGTCTGCATCAGCAGACGTTTCCATGGTCATGTGGCAGGCGTGACTAGATGTCAGAGTGTACGGGACGCTGTTACCTTTCCTGTTGAAGCTGTACCTATTTATCTACTTGCGGTATTTGGTTTTGAACTGCTAGGTTGGCAGGAGCTGGGGCAGAAGCAGGAGCTCACTCTGTCATGCAGCACTTGGGTTTTGAACTGCTGACCTGCCGACCTTCAAGGTTAGCATTTTAACCACTAAGCCACTGCAGACCCTATATGCTGCTTTATTTACTTAGGGGAAATTAGTATTTAGTATTTTTAATTTGTTTTAAAATTCTACAACAACAACAAAAGAAAAGCAAATAGATTAAAAAGTAAATTTGACAGATTAATGATGATAGCAAACAGTCTTTTAAAAAAAAGATATTTCACAGAAGCTTGTCTAAAATCTCTAATCTTGGCACTGTGGTGGTTTAGTGGTTAAGACGTTGAGCTTGGAGACTGGAAAGTCTGGTTTCGATGCTCAAGTGCTGCACAACAGATCTTGGGGACATGAAAAGAGCCTCATTCGGGCGTCCCCTGAGCAGAGTTTCTCCAGCAAAAATCCTTTCAACCCAGAGTAATTTCTGAAATTTATTTATTTATTGAGGAACCTTTGCTATCCAGATTGAAATCTACTTTTAGAATAGCTTGTATTCACCTCAAGAGCAAGCAGATAACCTGATCTTTCTCACTTTATATGGTAGGTTTCATTGGAACTTGCAGTGGACAACAAAGATTTCACCAGCACCAATTCCAGGGCTGCGAGTGTCGCAGTGCAAGCTCCGTTACTTTACTCTGTTAGCAAACCAGGTGCTGACAAGGGCCCCATCCCTGGCCAAAGCCCTCGGCTCTCGAAACAAAGTACTAGCCAGATCTCAAAGAAACCCCAAGAACTTCCAGTGAGGCCCAGTGTGGCTCTGAGTCAGCCACCAGTTCATCTGCCCATGTCTCATAACCTTCTGACCCAAATGACCACATCAGAAGAGGAAAGTTTGCTGCTTCACGTCCTCTTAATGGTCCCAGAAGGGCAGGTATTCGTTCCTCGTGATGCTGGGCTCCTCAGCTCTTGTAATGTGTACCTAAACTGCAAACTGTTTAACACGGAAGAAGCCACAAGATCTGCTGTCGTGTGGGGGACCACAAAACCCATCTTCCATTTTTCACAGGCAAGTCACGTTTTTTTTTGTTTTTGGTGCTATCAAAGCTTGTAGATAAACTTATAACAATATGGCTATGCTGGTCCTTAAAGTTTAACTTCAGGTTCTTAAAATCACATGGGTTGGCCCTGGAATTATGAGATCATGGAACAAAATAAAAATACTTATCCTTTGCCCTCTGTGTAAAGCAGGGTGGCCAGTTTCTAGAGCCATCGATTCTCATTAGTCTGGGGCCTACAAGTATTTGGCTGCCCATACCAATTCATCTTATGCCTATAGTAAAGATAAGCATCACCCTTGCTCAAAAGACAGTCGTATCCCACTCTAGGGTTCAGTGCTCATCTATAGCCGAAGAGCCAGCACTGTCTGCGTTTGTAGACATTTCCATGGGAAGCAAGAAATTGCAAGTAGATAAACAGGTACCACTTCGGTGGGAAAGTAAACAGCATTTTTGCTTATTCAGGTCACATAATAAGGTCATTGCATGTCTAGCAGCAAATGATTCCTTACTCATGGTGGGGCATGTCCAAGACAAAATCCCCCAGAAGGTGTAATGTTCAAAGGTGCAATCTGCCAACATTCTACGAGAGCATTTAATATATATATACACACATTTTAAAAAATCTAATCCCCTTTTCTTGCATTCATAAAAGAAACCATCCGCTAACATAATGACTGTCATTCTATTGTTTAGCATAGTAAGTCACAACTAGCGTAGGCTGGTTGAATCTGCCAAACCTACAGAGAAACTAACTCTCCAAAATCCCATTGAAAAATCCCATGGGCCTGTTCTAGTAGTAGCAGACTAGGGATGGGTCTTTCATACTTTTTGAACTGCCTTATTCAGAGGTTTGCTGGAATTGTGCCCGCCATAATTCTGGAAGCTTTTAGCTCCCCCCCCCCTCCAAAAAAAACCCCTTTCAGGTGTTTTTGAGCTGAATTCTGTAAGTGCTGCGAAGAGTTAGGGGGTATTCTAGTTTCCGATGTATGGAACATAATGGACATTTATTCAGCAGCTATAAGCTGTTTCAAACATGTGAAAGAGGTTTTGTTTTTTTGAGGGAGCTACAGAATTCCATAAGATTTCAGCTTTTGAGTTCTACATAGCCTTTAAGACTGATAAATACTAGAGACCCACTGTGCGTGACCAACCATTAAAATATGATGTCATAATAACTACCAGTCTTTAATGCTAGCCATCCAACTCTCTATATTATTATTTTTGCTGTATCAGGCGTATTTATTTATTTATTACATTTTTATACCGCCCATTTGGGAAATTTTCCACTCTAATGTGACTGCCCTTTAGAAAACTGATGTAAAGTTGGTAAACTTGCCAAATAGTTTAGTCCTTTAGGTATCTGGCTGCAGAGCCAGAGGTTAGAAATTCAATCCTTATTGTGCCTCCCGGGAGAAGAACCAGCCTACGTGGTCTAGAATGGTAAAACAATTTTGTAAATTCTCTGCCTAGAAAACCCAGAAAAGGATTGCCATTAAGTCAGAATTAACTTGACAGCACACAGTAGTAGTAGTCATAGTTGTAATCGTCGTTGTCGTAGTATTAGTAGTAGTAGTGAAGCTTACTTGAGGGACAAAGTAAAATGGTTGTGTTGCCGATATTAGGACTGAGTTCCTCAAGTTTTATGTTTTACTGTGAAGACTGAAACAAATAATTATGTCATCAAATCACTAGGTAACTCCTATTTCACTGACATCAAAGCATCTAGAGAGGCTGAAGAATAATGTCATGGTCATTGAGGCATGGAATAAAGTGCACAGCCCTGGTGGAGACAGACTGCTTGGACTGGTGAAGCTGCCCCTGCATCAGTTTTATATTTCTTTCAAGTATGCTTCTTTTTCCAGTTCTTACTTTGATTAATTTGTGATATGCAGCTTGTCCTCCCCCCTCTCTGTTCTGTATCCACGGGGGATATTTTCCAAGATCTGCCATGGATCCCTGAAACTGCAGAAAGCAGCAAATCCCATATTGCAGCACATACCTGAGATACAAGTGGAGGGACTACAAATGTCTCCATCAATCTTAAACCCAGTCAGGAAATGATTCCCCTGAAAACAAGTCAGTTCTTTCTCAATCTTATGTTGCAGATAGTGGCCTCTAGTGGCCAGCTCTGATAGTGCGCCCTGAAAATGAAAATTTTGAAATGGTAGCTGTGTTTGTGCAAGCGTATCGAAGAGGAAACAAAACCAAATGACAAGAAACTTTGTGGCACTTTTTTGTCTTCTTGTTTTGTTTACTCACTGAAAATACTTTTTTCCCCCCACCAGGATTTTCCACTGAGTATTTTTTTGACTTGTGGATAACTGAAACCGTGGGTACTGAAACCATGGATATGGGTGGGCATCTTGTACTTACGTATTTGACTAATACAGATTATCAGTGTTCTAGTCATTATGAATGAAACAAATATTACTTAATATATAGTTTTTAAAAAGATATAAAATAGGTGGAAATAGCTATTTGTATCAATCAGTGATAATACAGAGAAATTACTTTTTTGTATCTTTTGAGTGTTTGTACATAGTTTTTCTAATGATCGTAGGGAGTAAAATTGTTTTTTTAATGTACAGTAAAACCTCGAATTAGTCTGTTCTAGGACTTGTTCCATAAAGCAGTTTTTCTGTAACCCGAAGCACAATTTCCCATAGGAATGCACTGAAAAGTAAGAAAAGGTCCCAACCCTCCAAAAAAAAGGCCAGAAATGATTCCTGCATCCGTGATGGTGAACCTTGGCACTCCAGATGTTCTTGGACTTCAATTCCCAGAAGCCCAAGCACCTGGTGAATCCACATGAATGGGTTTACTGCAATTCATCCGGCCCGTGCCGCCCTCATCACTCTTGGAAGCAGAAGTAAAATGCGCCCGGACTCTTCCAGGTTAACCCTTCCTCCATCCGGGCGCGTTTGACTTAGGCTTCTGGGAATTGAAGTCTCCCTGTGAGGCCTAGGCCCCACATTGGGAAACACTGAGTTAGACCCAAGTGTGTCTGCCTAGAACCCCACAGAACTCCTGCTGAATTTTCTCCTCCTTTTCTATGTCTGATGAATTTTTCCCTCTGCAGAAGGCTTCCTGGAACCTATTGACATGTGGTTTTGTGAATTTCCAGCTTGCATTGGCTGCCTATTCCATGCCAGGTTTAAGGTGGTCATGTTAACACATAAAACCCTTAACAGTTTAGGACCATGCTATCTGAGGCTTCTTGCAGAATTGTACTCAGAGCACTCAAGCTCTTAAACTATGTGTTCTCATGCCTAAGGAAGTCAAAAAGGTTGTGACAAGGAAAAGATCTTTCTCTGCCATGGCCCCTACGTTATGGAATGAGTTGCCTGTGGAAATTCGGTCTGCTCCCACAGTTATGACATTTCGTAAAAAGCTAAAAATGTTCCTCTTCAACCTGTAGTTTCCCTCCTACGTAAATTGATTGCAAAGGTGCAGGATTCTTCCATTAATCAAATATCAATTCTTCAATTAATGAACTCTATTGTTTTCTGTTTTGTTTTTGTTGATTGAGTTACATTTTGGTTGTGAATAGGAAACCTGGGTTATTAAATATTGTAAGACCCTAAATTTATCGATGCCATCTAGGTAGGTATTTATTAACGTTAATCATTTATTTATTTAATTATTTATTTATTTATTTTGGATCGTTTTGTTTTTATATTACTGATTTGAGGGCTGTTCTTTTATCATTGTAAGCCACCCAGAGTTGCTTGCATCTATGGGGTGGGGTATGTTGTTGTTGTTGTTGTTGTTCAGTCGCACAGTCGATTCCGACCCTTTGCGACCCTATGGACCATTGATCTCCAGGCACCCCTGTCCTCTACCATCCTCCTCAGCCCGCTCAGCTCGGTGCCTGCTGCGTCCACAATGCCATCCAGCCATCTCATCCTTGGCCGTCCCCTTTTTCTTTTGCCCTCCACCTTTCCCAGCATCAAGGCTTTCTCAAGTGAATCCTCTCTTCTCATTTGGTGTCCAAAGTACTTCAGCTATTTGACCTTCTAAGGAGCAGTCAAGACTGATTTCTTTAAAGATTGACTTATTTGTTCTCGCTGTCCAGGGGACTCTCAAAACTCTCCTCCAACACCACATCTCAAAGGCGTCTATTCTTCTGCGCTCAGCCTTCCTAATAAATTAGTGAGTATGAACCTACCCCAAGGCAAATAAATGCATGATCTGCCCCCACTGTCCTCTCCTTCTCCAGAGACCCCAAGATTTCTCACCTGCTGCTCCAAGCTCAGTACCCGGTGCTGGCCGTGGATGGCCCCATGCCCTTGGTGGATGTCTTCTCTGGCAACAAGAGTGGGACCCTGAAGGTCATCCTTGCCATGGGCTCTGCTGACCAGGTTGTGGCCCTGCAGAGACTCAAGAACGAAGAAGGCCTGGGGCCACCTGTTGTGCTGCGCCCCCCACATTCCCTGGACCAGCTCTCAACGCCTCTCACAAAGGTATTTCTGGAGATTTGGGGGGGGGGGGGGGCGTTATTCACTTTTTCCTAAAGACTCTGGAGTTCCCAACCTTTTCAAGCCAGGGGCCAGGTCATGCTCTCTCAGTCAGCTTTGAGGGCCGGACAGCCATTTTCCCCTGCCTGCAGGATGGGGGTGGCCATTTTGTCCCAACAGCTTCAAAGGGGGTGGTCATTTTATTTATTTATTTATTTTGTTCAACTTTTATCACCACCCCCTCGCCAAGGCGACTCCTGGCAGCTTACAGTCCAACCAATAAGAATACTAAAATATAAAAGCATCCCCACAATAACAATTAAAACCATAAAATCATTAAAAACCATTCAAATACTCCTCCACATTCAAAACAGTTAAAGACTAAAACCCAGATGGCATTCATATGAACCAGCGGGGTGGGGGGTGGGCTGCTCCATAGGCAGCACCCACACCCTCTGGGCCAGCCAAGTTTTGAGGCCTTTTCTAAAGACTAATAACTCTGACTGGAGGCGTAGTTCGGTCAGCAGGAGGTTCCACAGGGCCAGAGCAGGTACCGAAAAGGCCCTCCTAGAGCTAGACAGATGAGATTCTCTAGCCGTTGGTACCATTAAGGAGCTCCTCTGGTTTGCTCTGGTGGGACAGGCCGATATCCTTGGGGTGACGCAGTCTCTTCGGCAACCTGGTCCGCTACCATGTAGGGCTTTAAAGGTCATCACCAGCACCTTGAATTGCACCCGGAGGCACACCGGCAGCCAATGCAGCTCCCACAACAAGGGTGAAGCATGGGCATGACGCCCACAACCCCATCACCACGTGGGCAGACGCATTTTGCACCAGTTGCAGCCTCTAAATGGACATCAAGGGCAGCCCCATGTAGAGCGCATTACAATAATCTAGTCTGGAGGTGACCAGTGAATGAGTGACCATAAGCAAGGAGTCCCGGTCCAGGAACATGTGTAATTGGCAAATCACTCGAATTTGAGCAAAAGCCTTCCTGGCCACGACTGCCATTTTGTTTCTTAAATGCCCTTGGAGGGGTGGGGGTGGGCAAATGAAATGGTACCGGGGCCCAGATCCAGCCCACGGGCCTTAGGTTGGGAACCCCTGCTCTAAGAACTCTGCATTTGGGATTCCTATTTTGGAAGGAAAGTGCAGCATTTAAATCTAGTAGCGCTATGACTGAATTCTCCTACCCAGTACATGTGAAATTGGACAGTCTGATTCCTTTGAACGGGTTTCATTCTGAGAGGTGTTTTTTCCCCAAGAGGAATTATATTTTGTCTTATTTAGCAGGGTGAACAAGGCAACGAAGGCTTAATGGAACATATCTTTGAGATCTCCATCGAAGGCGTGAAAGGACTCACTCCCCTCCAATCCACAGTCTGGGGAGAGGCGGATTGCTACGTGCAGTACCAGTTTCCAGTTCAGGAGTCAGAATCCGACCTACTGCATGGGAAAGAGTTCTATGAGAAAGGTTAGGATTTCAGAAAGGCAAAGGGAGTTAAACCAAACCAGGAAGTCATAAAATTTTGGGAAATAATCAATGAAAAATAATGTAAATTAAGGGGATAATAGTAGAGGGTGCCAGGTGTTTATGTACTTTAATAATCAATGTGTTTAAATTAGATTATAAATAAAAAGATAATTTGAAGGGGTCAGATTATAAAACATAGTTGTTCTTAGGGGGAAAGTATATATGGTGTATTTTTGCTAAGTTTTTGTATTGGGCATTTATGTGATTTAGTATTCTTTGCATGTTATAAAAGATAAATAAAATTTATTTATTTTTGAAAAGAAAAGTAGGCTTGCTTAGCAGTAAGCTCTATTTGCCAGCCATGTGTGGTTTATTAGTTCCTGTATACTGTTTCCAGCTCATTTGGTGAAGTTGCCAGAGCTTTACAAATTAAAGGAAACAAAAAAATAAAAACACTGCAGCACTTTAATGACTAACTGCTATATTTTTACTGTGAGCTTTCATGGATCAAGTCTACTTCTTCAGACAAAGGAGTAAAGCTTCCAGGCATGGTTTATATACCAGATGCAGAGGTCAAGATGTCACAAGGCAAATGGATCACAAAGCAATGAGGTAAAGAGTAATCAAGTAGAATGACAGATAAGCATGTATATCAATACAGCTTCCTACAGCTTCATGTTTTGTTATTCAGATTAGTTTTAAATGCTTAACTATTAGGCAAGATTAGTTTTAAATGCTTAACTATTAGGCAAGGGATTCTTGGGAGACAAGCAATGAGAAACCTGGGGAACATAGTGAAAAGCAGAGACATCACATTGCAAACAAAAATTAGAATAGTCAAAGCAATGGTTTTCCCAGTAGTAATGTATGGATGTGAGAGCTGGACAATTAGGAAGGCTGAACGCAGAAGAATAGATGCCTTTGAAATGTGGTGTTGGAGGAGGGTTTTGAGAGTACCCTGGACAGCGAGGAGAACAAATAGGTCAATCTTAGAAGAAATTAACCCTGACTGCTCACTGGAAGGTCAAATAGTAAAGATGAAGCTAAAATACTTTGGACATCAAATGAGAAGGGAGGATTCACTTGAGAAGGCATTGATGTTGGGAAAGGTGGAGGGCAAAAGAAGAAGGAGGCCAAGGATGAGATGGCTAGATGGTATTATAGGCACAATGGGCACAGAGCTGGGAGGGCTGAGGGGGATGGTGGAGGACAGAGGTGCCTGGAGAACAATGGTCCATAGGGTCGCAAAGGGTCGGAACCAACTGTGCGACTGAACAACAACATTAGGCAAGGGTTTCTGGGACATTATCAGATTTGATACACAGATTGCTATATGCAGCTATATATATTTTATATACTAAATTTTGGTGTATGATACCACCTTCACTAACTTTCCTGCAATATTCTCTTTTACAACATGAGCACAACAGGATGTGCTCACACAAGTAAGAGGTTAAACTCATTAGCATATGCTCTGCTTGGCAGCTTCACACTTTAAAGATTGGAAAGGGAACATTTATAACTAATCTGAATAACAAGCCATGGATCATTTGTTACTGCTAGCTGTGGGAAGCTGTATTGATATGCATGCTTATCTGTCATTCTGCTTGATTACTCTTACCTCATTACCTTGTAACCCATTTACCTTGTAACATCTTGACCTCTGCATCTGGTGTCTATAAACCATACCTGGAAATTTTACTTCTTTGTCTGAAGAAGTGGACTTAATCCATGAAAGCTCATAGTAAAAACATAGCAGTTAGTCTTTGTAGTGCTGCAGTGTTTTTATTTTTTTGTTTTCTGATATGCCTGAACCACAGACTAACCATGGCTACTATTCCAATTTTTTTAAAGGAAAGTAGCTGGAGCATTAATGAGGAATGGCATTTGAGGTGACTTTTGCCTAAGGCCATTTTCTCACTAACAATGATATACTTGTTATACTTGATTTCTCCTGTTTATATTTAAGTAAACATGGTGGAAACATGAGAGTGGAATTGAGCTTCTTCCAGCGTAGGTTGTTCAAGTGAATGTCCAAAGAAATAGCCGCAATTGTCTGTCTCAGCCTCTTGGCGGGAGAAAAGGAAAGAAAGAAAAAGTATTTTAAGTATCTGAAAACAAACAAAACAAAAATGCTGTAGCACTTTGAAGACTAACTTATAGTTTAACTTCGTCATGAAGTGGACTTGATCCACAAAAGCAAACATTAAAATATAACAGTTAGTCTTCAAAGTGCTACAGCATTTTTGTTTTGTTTATTTTCTAATATGCTTGGAACACAGTCTAACATGGGCTACTATTCCAAAACATTCAACTATGAAGTATTTTAAAGGCGCTCAGGAAATCCATGAAAGCTCACGCTGAATGGTTCACCTTGAAACTTCTGCATATTCTAGGTGGCCACCTGCCTCTTCCACAGAGTTCTTGCATCTGAAGCATCATGCATGCCATCATGTTTACCTTTTAGTTGTTGGTGTAATATCTGGGCACTTGTTAGTTGTCTTTTGAGTCTGACTCGCTTTTGTTTTCCTCCAAAGGTCTTCGGCTAAAGCCGTTCCGTTCGGCAACAACCTTGTGCATCCCTGACCCCACGTTCAATGACGAATGTCACCATTCGCTGTTGGTCCCTGCCGATTTCCCCATCCAACGGCTGCTACTGAGTGCTTTCTCTGTGCGGGGCTTGGCAGGAGACGGAGGAGGAGGAGGAGGAATTCCATTTGAAATCTGGTGCAGGTCCGTATCTTTATGCCACCTTTGCCTTTATGGTGCGCTCTGCTGTACGGTGTTTGCAAATGAGGCAAGGCAACTTTTCCCTTGTGCGCTCAAGGGGGCTGGCATTATATGTTGTGGGCTGGGTTTTATGAATAGTCAGGGTGGTCACTTAGTAAAGGTAAATGCTGCCCTCGCTTGAAAGCCAGTCGTATCCAACTCTAGGGTTCAGTGCTCATCTCTGTTTCATAACCAAAGAGCCAGTGCTTTTGCATACATTTCCATGGACATTGGGCAGGTATGACTAGACCCCAGAGTGCGTGGAGCACTGTTACCTTTCCTGCCAAAGTAGTACCTATTCATCTACTTGCAATTTCTTGCTTTTGAACTGCTAGGTTGGCAGGAGCTGGGACAGAGACAGGTGCTCACTATGTCGTGCAGTACTCAGCTCTCAAACTGCTGAACTGCTAACCACTAAGCCACCACACTTAACGAGACCTAAATGTCTTTTACCACCAGGGACAGACTGGTTCCTTTTCTGGCAGGCCACCATCTTTGACTCTGGCCATTTTGATGACAGAGTGATTGGACATTAAGAATATTATTTTTTTAAAAATGTTTGAATTAGTTTTATCTTCCGTGCCCAATTGTTTCTGACTGACGCTTTGGTTTCGTCCCTTGGAACAGGTACTACTACCCTAATGTCCGAGACCAGATGGTTGCCAGAGGGACCCTGCCACTCTCTCGCCTGTGTGCCCTGGTCACCATGCAGCACCGGGACGAAGTGGGGATCCAGGCTTTTAGCCTTCCCTTGGTTCCAAGGACAGATTGCTCAAGAGAGCCCCAGCCCCGGTCCTCAGGTAATGGAAGTCGTTGGCCTCTGTCTTCTGGCCCAAAGGCTTGGTTGAGAGAAGCTTCCATGGGCCAGTGCTTGCTGGTTTCCCTTTAGAGCAATGGCTCCCGAATTTGGCTTTGGGGCTTTAATTCCCAGAAGTTTAAGTCAATCCCCCAAAGCACTGATCAGCCAATTTAATTTAATTTAATTTAATATCACACTTATATACCGCTCATTCGGCCAAAGCCGACTCAGGGCGGTTCACAATGAAAATTTAAAAACATGTTAAAAACAATTAAAACTACCCACCCCCTAAAACAAGGGGTGCAGGAACCAAAGGCACCATGGGGAAGGAGTTTCTTCTACACCAACCACCCAATGGAGGTTACCCTTCCACCTGCACCCCACACTTGACCCACCAGCCAGGTTTTAAGTTCTTTTCTGAGAGGCAGCAATTCCATCCGGAGACATAGCTCTGTTGGCAGGAGGTTCCAGAGGGCTGGCGCAGACACGGAGAAGGCTCTCCTCCTTGTGCCAGAGAGGCGAGCCCCTCTGGCTGAAGGAACAATTAGAAATCCCCTCCGGTCTGCTCTGGTTGGACGGACAGACGTCCTCAGGGCGATGCGGTCTCTTAGGTAACCCGGCCCACTACCATATAGGGCTTTAAAGGTCAAAACCAGCACCTTGAATTGCACCCAGAGACAAACTGGCAACCAGTGCAACTCCCAGAGCAGTGGCGAAGCACGGGCATAATGCCCACACCCCATCACCACCCGGGCTGCTGCGTTCTGGACCAGCTGTAGCCTCCGAATGGTCGTCAAGGGCAGCCCCATGTAGAGCGCATTGCAATAATCTAGTCTGGAGGTAACCAGAGCATGAGTGACCATGAGCAAGGAGTCCCGGTCCAGGAGCAGGCGCAACTGGCGAATCACCCGAAGCTGGGCAAAAGCCCTCCTGGTCACAGCCGCCACCTGTTCTTCTAGCAGTAGCCGCGAATCCAGGAGGACCCCCAAGTTGCGCACTGGGTCTGTCTGGGGCAACTGAGGCTTCTGGGAATTGAAGTGTGTGTCATCGTGTCCACCCCACCCACCCCCCTTCTTGGGCATGGGTCTCATGTTGGGAACCTCTGAAAATGTGTCTCTTTCCAGTCTCTGAAGCATACTGTAGCAGGCGTGGGTCCTGCCGAGAGACTCCTTGGAACACCATAGGAACTGTATTGAGTGTGTGATGGCAGGAAGGTAGAATCCTTGACTCAGAAGGGGGCCCATGAGCCCATTGAGTCCAACCCCTTGCTCAAGGCAGGAATCCGAATTAAATTAGATCTTACAGATGGTGATACAATTCTCTCTTGAATGCTTCCAGTGTTGGAGTTCTCACTCACTCTTGAGGCAGTGGGTTCTGAGAGTGTCCGTGGGGTGAGCCACGGACAGCAGAGTGGCGCGCAGTGGCATAGCAGAAGATTCGCACCTGGGGAGATGTCTCCCTTCCTTGTGAGAACGAAAAAGGCAGACAGGTCTTGGTTTTGGTGAACAACTCAAACAGGTTTACTCTGAAGTAGGTGGTGCAGAAGTATAAACAGTGCAGTAACAGAAAGCAAACAGTTTCTTAGGTTTCTATTAAAAAAAACCATATTCTCTTTGTCAAGCATTCTGGGTTGGTATTATATGCATACAGTATCTTATTTATGTTTATACCTCAGTGTGAATTAACCTGGTTTTGCTTTCAGAATGAAAAGCTAAATGCCTCTCTCTTCTTCCTGCTTTCCCTAGGTTTCTTAGATGTGAACATCAGGTACAGACGCTCCTTGAAAATAACAGAAGGCATCCTGGCAGCTCAGACTGTCTCTATTTCTGTTGAAATACAACTTGCAGCTGGTTTGCAAGCAGCAGCCAGGTAAAACTGGGGATGTGTCCTTAAAACAGCATGATTAATGGACTTTGGAAACATGCAGATGGAACGGAATAAGAAAGAGATGGTTGTTCTATTGGTAACAGCTTTGAGACTGAATATTATTTAAAAAATGGAAAGTAGGTTGGGAATTTTAATTTGATGATGATGACTACGACGACGATAATAATAATAATAATAATAATAATAATAATAATAATAATAATAATAATAATAATAATAATAATAATAATAATATATTTTGTGTCAGAAATTATTCTGCGTTGAAAGGATTTTTGCTGGAGAAACTCTGCTCAGGTGACACCCAAAAGAGGCTCCTTTCATGTCCCCAAGATCTTTTCCCCACCAAAGTGGTCCCTATTTATCCATTTGCAATTTCTTGCTTTTGAACTGCTAGTTTGGCAGGAGCTAGGACAGATGGGCACTCAATCCATCATGCAGTACCCGGGTTTTGAACTGCCGACTTGCCGGCCTTCCAGCTAACAAGGTGGGCTTCTTAACCACTGAGCCACTACACACCCCTGATGATTGGATGATTGGTATAAAGAGATATGGAACATATCAGTAGAACCTCACATAACGAAAAAACTCCGTTCCACGAAGCTCTTCGCTATGCGGTTTTTTTCCGTTATGCAGTTCCCTATGAAAGATACCCCACATAACAAACAAAATGTTCGTTAACTGGGGTTCCCTTTAAGCGGGTATACCCCCATTACCAAAAACCCCGCATAACAAAAAAAATTCGTTGTGCTGGGTATTGCCATTGCATATCGAATGCTTCGTTGTGCAAATTTTTCACTATACAATGCGTTTGTTATATGAGGTACCATTGTAAATGATACATTAACATGTGAGTTGAAGGTATAAAGGGGATTGATTTTTTTAAAAAAACTGATTTTAGAGAAATAGGAGAATTTTTAGATTATGTATTAGGGAAAGGAGCAAAGCCAAGGTAAGATGTGTTATCTTTTTGGAATGAGGGGATGGCTATATGAAAAATGTAATGATATTGAGAATAGTTAATAGAGAAGGTTTCTTAAAGTCCCACTGGTGGTAGGTGCACATAGTAATATTGTACTATATATAACTTTGTTAAGATAGTTCTATGGATTTTTTTTGTTGTGATTGTCTTTTTTCCACTGTTTTTTATTTCAATTTTAAAAATTGACAGTTTGGCCTGTGACATGTGCAGGCAACTTTACTGGTCAGAGCCCCAAGCATAATACTGGATGATTAATCTAGATGTTTGTCCTTGAGCGAACAAGAGATTTGGTTCCAGGGAGAGATTTGAGGAGATGAAAGGTGAAGTGGAAGTTACATCTGTAGGATTTAATCACAGAGATGAGGGTTTATTTTTATTTAAGCAGCCTTTCTCTACAGTTCTCTGTGGGGATGAAGAGCCATTTTCTTTGACGAAACCTGAGCCT
Organism: Bradypodion pumilum; assembly: GCA_035047305.1. NCBI lineage: Eukaryota > Metazoa > Chordata > Lepidosauria > Squamata > Chamaeleonidae > Bradypodion > Bradypodion pumilum. The sequence continues at coordinate 3,727,092 of JAWDJD010000003.1, forward strand.
CAGCATAATCAGTCCTTCCTTGGGAGCAAAGCCTTTTGTTTCAGCACCTCAGAGACTAAAGCATCATTTATTAGTGTCATTTGCCTCCCCCCCCCCCTTTGCTAAGAGTTTTGGCAGAAAAGAATCCTTCCCTCCAGTACAGCGCAGAAGTTGGCATCAACGCGTATGTGTCTGTGTACATCCCCTTTCTCCCGGAGACAGAGAGGCGCAACACACACCCTGTGGCTCGTACCTTCTGTCCTGAGTTCGAACACCATGTTGAGTTCCCATGCAATCTTGTGGTCCAAAGAAGCAGCGGCGAATCGTGCTGCCTGGCAGAACTCCTGCATCGTTCTGAGATTGTCTTTTCTGTCTTTCACAAGAACCTGCATACAGGTAAGTAAAAATGGGAAGAGGAATGCTGTTACCTTTCCCGCCAAAGCAGTACCTGTTTATCTACTTGTATCAGGGACGTAGAGGGAGGAACATGCCTCACAAAGGCTCTGTTGGGCACCCAGAATTTTTCTTTTGGGAACACCCAGCAGGGCGGACCTTCGATCCTGCGACCTGCTGCCTTAATGAGCACTCCTCTCCCTAGCCCGATTCGCTGGGGTCAGGGACAGAGTAGCCTTCTGCATATGGCAGGTAATATTAATCACTTGGCAGAAGCTAGGCTTCTTAGTGCTGCTACTTCTTCCCCCCTTAACAGATAGAGCAATTCCTCTCACCTTCCTTCGGTTGAAGCGATGAGGACAATTGGAGTCACTTCTGTTCTGCTGGGTTTCCTTCTCCTCCTTTACAAAGGCAGGCAAACACGACTGGCTTTTGAAGATTTATTGAAGGAAACACAATACTGGATAAAGATCTTAAAATAATTTACACTATAAAACACAAGCTAATAAAACAAATAAATGAAATAAAATCTTGCTAGCTCCCTAGCAGGTTCAAACTTCTTGAATTTGGGGCAGTGCTGCCCCTCATGGCTTAGTTTTAGCCCCGGAGAATCATGTTGAGGAGCTATCGGACAAGAGCTCCTGCTGCAATCAAGTTCAATGTGTTGAGAGACAAGGGTTCCACCCTTGTACCCCAAAATGCCTGATGAGTGCTCAAATTGGCCTCCTTTTATTGAGAAAAGGGGCTTTGGAATGTGGTGATCTAATGGGAAAGCACCTATGTTCCCATGAGAACGGGACAGTTTGCAGGTGCATGCCATCTGTTTGACATGTGGCCCCCCACCTTTGCTTTCTCTGGGAAAGTTCTGTTTTGCAGGTGTCCTGGCAACTTGTTAGATTGACAGGAGTGGAGACGTCATCTCCCTCGTGGTGTGGTCAGCTGGTCTAGCTGTCACTCTTACCTTGTGGGGTACTGCAGGTGTCTCTTGGAATGTGTCCAGTCCTGGACACTCACTTTTCCCTCCTCCCTTTGGGGAGGCAACTATTCTAACTATACATCATTGTTATGTCAGACTAACAGCCTGGCATTCCAATGTGCTCCAAAAATGAGAACTGGCTTTCTAAACCTAAGAAAACTTATAATATGTGTCTTAACATTACATGAATCAAATGTCACCTTAAAATCAAGACAAGGTTGCATGTGGAAACCATGACAACTTGCAATATCTTGCTTTCGAACTGCTGGGTTTGCGGGATCTCACTCCGTTGCAGAGCGCACAGGTCTCGAACTGCTGACCTTCCAACCACCAAGCTCAGCATCTTAACCACTAAGCCAAATCAGCCCAAGGTCATACCGCCATCCCAAAATGAGGCAGCTCTTTCTGGTCAAAGATTACATTTCTGCATAACTTTTCCAACTCAGGTTGTTTCAACAGATTCCAGCTGGATGAATCAATCTTTGTATCTAACACAAGGTTAGGGAACATGACCTTATTCAGCTCCCAGGCATCGCCATCATGCCCAAGCCATTACCTGGGACTTAGTGTAAATTGACACAGCGTAGAGCAATGAGCAGTTTTGTTAGGCAGCCGTCAGAGCTGAGGTCAGGAACCACTAGCCTTGTCCTTCTATGGATCCTTCAATCTTGCTCTGGGCTTTCTTAAATGGTCACTCCCTTCCAAACCTTTGCCATGACATCATCAATTTATGATGTTCCAATTTTTGCACAGACTTGTACCCCATTCTGAAAGACAGGAATTCCTCTTGTAAAATTTGTTCAAGTCAGGAGTTCCCAATGTTTCCCACCAGGGGCCAGTTCCTGCCACCGTGCTCAGCTGTGGGGGCCAAAGTACTTAGGTTTTGTTGTCATCAGCAACATCTGCAGTGGCTGCAGGTTCTTGCACAGCCTCCACCACTTCCCAGGGCGGCGGGAGGTTTTTCAGAGCATGTTCTCTCCGGTTTGGTTTTTTTCCGTCGCTTCTCCGCTGTGCTTCGGCAGCTAGAGCGCAGCAGTGGGCGACTTCCTGGTTCCGCACTGGGATCCCAGGCACTGACGTAAGCTTAGCCCAGCACTGGAAGTCGCCCACCGCCAGGTTCTAGCTGCCGAAGTGCAGCGGGGAAGCGGCGGAAAATTCCTAAACCGGAGCGAACATGCTCCGAAAAGCCTCCCACCACCCTGGGAAGTGGCAGAGGCTGTGCAAAACCCAGAAAAACCACACGATTCCCGCCACAGAAGTAAGTGACGTATCACAATTTCCGGTGGTGGGGGTGGTCCTAGAGGTGCCGGGGTGACCACTACGGCCAGATTAATGATATGTACAGGCCAGGGGTTGGGAACCCCTGGTTTAAGTAGTAGTAATGCTAGCATTCCTTTGCCTTTGATCTTTTGCCTGACCACTCCCTAAGAAATTAAACTTTTAGATGAACGAGATTGCTTGGCCTTAATGTCACTCTCTTTGTTTTGATCCTACTACAGCTTCACATGCCACAAAACCTCAGGCTTCAGGAGATTTTCTGCTGGGGACTGTGAAGGTTCCGGCCAGAGACCTCTTGATCAGAAGATCAGGTAAGGACACCGCGTTACTCTCTCAGTATTACTGGTTTGTGATAAAAGCGTTCCTACAAATTTAGAAAATAACAATGATTTGTTTCTCTGCAGGTATTAGAGGTTGGTACCCAGTCATGTTGCCAGAGGATCTTGTTCCTTCTGATTGTACGAATGTCATGCAGGCAGTAGTTGGGGGTTTGAAGCTTTCCATTTGCTTTGCTCACCCTGAGGACCGAGAGCGCACTTTGGACGCTGCTAAGCTTTTAGGCTGGACCTGGGACGATGCGTATCCTGAGAGACTGCAGTGGGATAGTGAAGACGAATGCCAACCTGTTCGAAACCTCACGACAGTCACTCTTTCTATCCCAAGGCTGTGGCTGCCACTGCAGAGTGTATTACTCGCAGGACAAAGTCAACTCAACCAGAGTGTCTATTGCTATCTCCGCTATAAGCTGTATGATCAAGAAGCCACGTGGACGTCGCTTAGGAAGCCCAACTTAGCTTCAGATGGGAAGCATGTGACGTTGACCTTTAAGAAGGTTAAGCAAACGGACCTTCCACAGAGCCAGGCCTTACTGTGGTACTTCAGGGAGGAGAAATTGGAACTCCAAGTGTGGCGAGCCTATGGGAAGGAAAGCCACGTGGAAAGACCCCTGGATACGGACCGCCTCATTGGATCGGCCTACGTGGATCTCTTAGGGCTTGGAGAGAACTCAAGGAAAAAGAGGACAGTCAGTGGTAGGTTTGCTTCTACCTTTAAAACAACCCAAAGGTTGCGAGTTCGATCTTGACCAGGGATCAAAGTTGACTCGGCCTTCCATCCTTCCAAGGTCGGTAAAATGACTGCCCAGCATGTTGAGGGCAAAATGCTAATTAACTTGTGAACTGCCCAAAGAGTGCACTAAGTACGATGGGACAGTATATAAGTATATATTAATATACTATTAATGGTTGTTAATTCAATCCCTGCTGTCTCCAGTTAATAGCATCAAGATGGGAGGAGTAGGTAAGTTCTTCCACCTGACATCCCGAGGAGCTGCTGCCAGTTAGAGCAGACAGCAATGGCTAAGCTAGGCAGATAGGCTGAGCTAGCAGAGGACAGCTTTCTCTGCCCTCGTGTAAGAAGGCCCTGGGAGACAGTGCAAACAACCGTCATTTTGTTTTTACTTTTATGACATTTTACAGTCCCGTCCCGTCCCCCCTCCAAAGGTCTCACGTTATGCTTCCTTTACTGAGCCCTTGCTACTCTGATGGTTACAGGTGTCTTCCCCCTGTTTCGACGCAATGCTTCAAACTTGTCAGGCGCCGCTGTGCGTGTCCACCTTGCCGTGTCTTCCACCGACCTGGATGGGCTTGATCCTGCTGAAGATGAAAGCCACGGGAGCAGCAATGGCGAATGTGAAGAACAAAAGGTAGTGCCTGGACCGGACGTTGAACTCCCCTTGGAACCAAATCCCACGGCGGCAGAAGTAACCCTCCCTGAGAAATCCGAGGCGTCTCCTCCCACAGTGGACCACGAGAAGACGTTTGCAGTTAGCATCTTGGTGGAAAGGGCCATGCACTTGAGCTTGAAAGGTAAGGAGAGATCTGGAGTCACTGGTTATGGAAAGGAGTGAAGATTGGAATTCTGATGGGGGCGGGGGGGATTAAGGAATATAACTCACCAAATTCTTTGTCTTAGTTGGAAAAATTCTACAAGCTGTGGCAATAAAATCCACTTCCTTAAAATTCTGCAGAAATAGTAGAAATATGAGACTTTCACCTGTGTATTATTCAGATCTGCTTTACTGTTAGAATAAAATGGCCAAAATCTTACTGGTGTTAAGATAAGGTTTGTGGAACTAGCTGACAAGGTGCTGGGACACATCCTGTTTGCGTGTTCGATTGCACATCTGAGATGCTCCCCAACCTCATGTCAGGTAGCCTAAATCATGTGAGCGCCAGTAAGATCCTTACCAATATTTAAGACGCAGCACAAGTTGGGAACCTTAGAACAGGGGTTCCCAACTTTAGGCCCGTGAGCTGGATCCGGCCCATGGTGCCATTTCATGTGCCCCGACCCCTCCAAGGGCATTCCAGAAACAAAATGGACACACCTTTGAAGCTGTTGGGGTAAAATGGCTGCCCCCATTGTACAGGCAGGGCAAATTGGCCATCCGGCCCACAAAGCTGACTGAGAGAGCATGACCCGGCACCTGGCTTGAAAAGGTTGGGAACCCCTGGCTTAAATAAAAACCACATTCTAAAGTCTTTCTAAGCAAGCTTAAACATTACCCAATTACTTAGAGAGAGAGAATGTTCTTTTTTATTTGTGGTGGTTGTTTACAAAGGCATAGCCTTGGAGAAACTTTGTTTTCAGAGGTCACAAGGGAAAAAAATGCAGGCTATATTTCTAGAAAATATAGGCAAATGTTTATTTGAAAGGATTTTCTAAAGGGAGAGTGACTGCACCAGTCTTTCATGGACTCCACAGCATTGGTTTATGCCACTTGGAAGACTAAGGTAAGTGTCTGCTTACCACATGCAGAAATAAAGGAACAGACCCACTTGTGGCTATTCAAGGTGCATGTTATGTGTCAGCTCATACAGCCAAGCACACAGCCACATGTGGATTAAGGCACTTCACCAGATAACCACAACCACTTTCACAACTTTAGTTTTACATACAACATTCCCCAGTGGGAATCTGGCCTGATATTTTTTTCCAGTGACTTAGATTTTGTGAACCAAAGCTCTCTTCATCCAGTGCATGAAGAAATTGCCCAAATTGGCATGTATTCATTCATTCATTCATTCTACTTATATACCACACACTCTGGGCAGTGTACAACAGCTAACATTTTACAAGCATAACACAACCTCAAACAGTCACAACATCGTCGTCGTTGACTGCAACTTGCATCCGAGAATGCATTTTTTTTTCTGAAGCAGGAAAAATGTCACGTGTGAATTTGTTTAAGGTGGATTCCATCACAATAAACAACATACAAATAAACAAAACAAAATGCATTGGGCTATGGTGACAATAGAGCACAGTATTATGAATTAATTAACTAATAAACTTAGTTGGCATGTTAGAGATTATCTCTAAATGCCTCTTTGAAAAGAAAAGATTTCAAATGTTTTGTAAAAGCATCCAGAGAGGGGGGACTGGCGCAGCTCCAGAGGTCATGTACTGTATTCCAAAATGTGAGTGTCTCCATATGGCCAGTGTGTCCTAGGACCGTGATGGCGAACCTTGGCACTCCAGATGTTCTTGAACTTCAATTCCTAGAAGCCCAAGCACCTTGTGAATCCACACGAATGGGTTTACTGCAATTTATCCGGCCCGCGCTGCCTTTGTCGCTTATGGAAGAAGAAGTAAAACGCGCCCGTACGAAGGAAGGGTTAACCCGGAAGAGTCTTAACCTTACGGGTGCATTTTACTTCTGCTTCCGGGAGTGACAAGGGCAGCGTGGGCCGGATGAATCGCAGCAAATCCATTTGTGTGGATTCACAAGGTGCTTGGGCTTCTGGGAATTAAAGTCCAAGAACATCTGGAGTGCCAAGGTTCGCCATCACAGCCTTAGGACTTCTCTCTCAAAGTCACCTGCTGTTCCATGGCTGTAAACTGACTCTCTGCCTTGTGGTCTGTTGTGATGCAGGGATTCCTCTCACTGAATGCAGAGTAACGTCACCCAGCAGCTACGTTTCCTTCGTTGCCACAGATGCTGATCATCCTATCGCCACGGAAGTTGTTGAAAACACCGAGTCTCCTTTTTGGGGCTTTCAGCAGCAGACCAGGTTTGTACCATGATCCTTGTATCGCATTATCCGCTACCCAAGTGGACGCTGGGAATCGCTGCCTCTTGGGGACAGGCCTGCGGTGAGGGGAAAATATTTTCCTGATGGACCAATGGCAGGCCCAGCTGAAATGGAACCGTTCCATTGTGCAACTTAGCATGTCCCATCTGGCTCACTCTTCCACTGCTAAGCCGCACTAGGAGGGAATGCTTTGGGGTAAGAGAAGTCTCCTCACCTTCTCTCCAATTGCAATTTTGCTCTGTAACAATAGCTGTCCCATGCCCAAGGTCTAGAGCCATAATTCCCAATGTAGGTTACATGCCCCACCTGGGGGGGGGGATTTGATTTTTAAGGGGAGCAATTCGAGGATGAGTTAAACGAGGAGTTCTCAACCTTTTTAAGCCGGGGGCCGGGTCACGCTCCCTCAGACAGCTTTGGGGGCCGGACGGTCATTTTACCCTTCCTCCAACACATGGCACTTCCAGGTGTGGTGGAGGCGGGGGGCACATGAAATGGCGCTGCGGGCTGCATCCGGCTTGCAGGTCGCAGGTTGAGAATACCTGAGTTAAACCAAGTTAATGGCCTTTTAGGCTTCCTCCACATGAATAGGAGTTCACTTTTTTAATAAGAATTATATGTCACGGGGTGGGGGGTGTATCAGGATTTTAGAGATGCTTAGGTGGGGAATGGCCAAAAAAAGGTTGGGAGTTATGTCCTGCAGTCTTTGTGCTATCCGATTTACAGAGGACTCGTAGGAAGGGCGGCCTTTGCCCTGTGGAGGCTTCGTTGCAGTAGAGATTGAGGACAAAGAGATTGTAAGCAAATGCCAGCTGTGTTGGGAAGTCTGTGGCAGTTATCGAGGAAATGCCCTCAAAGCAAAGCAAATCATCCTGAACTGAATTTAGAAAGCTCCTTTTTGAACTACAGTCCCAAGAATCAGCAAGCCAACATGGTCGATCGGAGAGTCCAAAAAAAGTAACTTTTTCCAAAATATTGACACAGGCTTTCCCCACAATGTCCTACGTCAATTTGTTTTATTTTCTTATTATTGTATTGTGTATTTAAATCTGTCCCAGCTCCTGCCAGCCTAGCAGTTTGAAAGCAAGAAATTGCAAGTAGATAAATAGGTACTACTTCAGTGGGAGGGTAAACAGCGTCCTGTGCACTCCGGTGTCTCGTCATGCAATAGCAGAAATCCCTTGTCTTGCTATTGTTATTTGTTTACACATGTTTCTTGCTTTTATTTTTCACAGGATCTTAAAAGAACTTCTCTTGGACCCACAGCAAATGCTTGTCTTTAAAGTATGGCATAAAACAGGTAAGATTTTATGGTAATTAATATATAACCAACAACTTTCAGGCTAGAGGAAATACTGGTAAATCAGATGATGCAAATCTGGGCTATTTCACATTATGTACTCTTCTTTATGGGAACTGCAGTGGCTTAGTGGTTATGTCTGGCCAGGTTATCTTGCTATGGTAATAGAGTAGACCCTACTGCCAGCGACTCAATTTTGAGTATCAGACAGCGGTTAACTAACCTGACCACCTTGAGGACTCGCAGCCTTGGGTGCCGAAGTCTACAGGGAAGGGTGATGGTCCCCATGTGGATTAAATCCCACTTGAATCCCTCTTGATGGAGGGCAGCAGCTTCATCCATCCTGGCCTGGGGCTGATGAGGACTTTGCGTCCCAAAAGGACTCATGACCAGAAAGTGATGTATGGAACTGGATCCGTGGTTCTATGGGTGTGTTACAGAAGGCAGAAGAAAGGCAACTGCATTATATTCTCAGGACAGTCTTCATGGCTGATTGCCATGAGGATCACCAAGATTCGGATATGGCAGAACAAGAAGAAGAAGTGGTTAAGATGCTGATCCAAGTGCTGCACAACAGAGTGAGCTCCCATCATCTGTCCCAGCTCCTGCCAGCCTCGCAGTTCGAAAGCAAGAAATTGCAAGTAGATAAATAGGTACCACTTTGGTTGGAAAGGTTAACAGTGTTCAATGTGCTCTAGTGTCTCGTCATGCCTGCCACATGACCACGGAAATGTCTGCAGATGGGCAGTGGTGACTCTTTGGCTGTAAACGGAGGTGATCACCGAACCCTAGAGTAGGATACAACTGGCTTTCAAGCAAGGGCAACCCTTTACCTACCTTCACCCTTACTCTTCTTTACTAGCTAGCCAAAATTAAGAAGATGAGAATGCTGCTGCTTATATACTACCGCATAGTGGTAAAGCACTCTCTCTGAGTAGTTTGCATGGTAATTATGCAAACTACAATTTGCTCCCAAATAAGCTGGGTACTCGTTTTACCTCAAAAGGGTGGAATGCTGTGTCACCTTTGAGCCCGTTGGGATCAAACTCAGATTGTGAGCAAAGTTTTGATTGCAGTGCTGCAGCTTAACCTCTGCACCACAAAGTGCAATTTTAAAGACGTAAGATTTACAGAGAATGTAGAACTGCCCAGGCTTGGCTAGCGGGTGGCGTCTTCTCGCGGGAGACCAGCTTATTTTTCCGTTTTCTAGACTGGCCCCGTTCCCTTTCTGTGAAGCAGCCTGCTTATCTGTGTCTGTTCTTCTGCACCTCCTCTTCTCCCTGCCATTATAACGAATTCAGTGAGTCCTTAAAGCTGGCATTTCATGCCCGAAGGAACAGGCGCTCCCTTTCCGCTCTACTTCCTCTGTGGCATGTATGTCTGGATCATTATGCAGGAGGAGGAGGTGTTCAGATTGTGATGATGTTCTGCCCACCCAGCTTCAGTGAAGTACATCAGACTGAAAAGAAGTCACTCGGGTCCTTCTTGCCACCAGGCACTTAGGAGGCAGCAGGGTCTTCTCATTGTTTATGCCAGTGATGGCGCACCTTGGCACTCCAGGAGTTCTTGGACTTCAATTTCCAGAAGCCCAAGTCTCTGTGAGTCCACACGAATGGGTTTACTGTGTGTATATAGTAGCAAACCCATTCATGTGGGCTTCTGGGAATTGAAGTCCAAGAACACCTGGAGTGCCAAGGTTCGCCATCACAGGTTTATGTGGCCTTCAGATTTGCAACCTTGCAAGTGAACCTGGCAGCTTTTGCTCATCACTGTGGAATTTCAGATCCTGCCCTGCACAGAGTGTTAAGTTCAGGAAGTTGTTTCTGCCGCTGCAATCGATGTCCTTTGAAAAGAAAACTTGGTCTTCTAAGCATTTCAGTCCAAAATAGAAGAAATCCAAGTCAGAAGGAGATAGTGCAAACAATGGCTGTGTTTGTTGCAAGGACCATCTGTAGCTGGCTTGCCTTGGCATCCTTGCATGAGATTAAAAAACAGAAATGTTGTTTCAACATGAAGCAGCGGCTGGTCTTTTTTGTCCTTGAATTTTCTTATACAGTGGAAATAACAAAGGGGCTGCGGTGGCTTAGTGGTTAAGAGGCTGAACTTGACGACTAGAAGGTCGGCAGGTCAGTTCGAGACCCAAGTACTGTAGTGTGTGTTTTTCTTAAACAGAGTGAGCTCCTGTCTCTGTCCTAGTTCCTGCCAATCTAGCAGTTCGAAAGCAAGAAATTGCAAGTAGATAAATTGATACTACTTTGGTGGGAAGGTAGACAGTGTCCGGTGCCTAGGCATGCCTGCCCCATGTCCATGGAAATGTCTGCAAACACAGACAGCTCTGGCTCTTTGGCTATAAACAGAGATGAGCACTGAACCCTAGGGTTGAATATGACTGGCTTTCAGGCAAGGGTGACCTTTACGAAAATTACAAACAGGCTGGATAACGGTGGTGTCCCGATGGTGGAATTGCAACCAAGCAGCCCCGGGAGAGTCTGCCTGTTTCACTTTCCACGAGGTGCCACACGTGAATGTTTTGAGATGCTTTATCTCCGAAGCAGAGAGACAGCCGTCCTTGCCCAGAGGTGGGGAAATCAGTGCGGCGGAGGGCAACTGACCCCTCGTCACCATTTACATATGAGAAAGCTGTACAGAAAACAGAGTCACGTTGGTTGCATATGGTAGTAAGGAAAAAGTGGGTGGCCATAAATCAGACATTTGCTGAACTACTTTTGAGCCACAGTGGGGCATAATACCCTGGGCAACAGCCACCTTGTGTTGCCGGCTAATCTTTCTCATACTAGGTCAGGCAAAAGGAACTGCAGAATGAACTCACCAAAAGGTGCCCTTCATTTTGGCAGTTTCACGTCTGGCCTAAACACAGAAGAAGGAAGACATTTGCTTACAGAGCAAGGTATATTTATTTAGAATTATTAACAAGTGTCTCAGTGGTAGCCCACCAGTGTCACGAACTCTGATTTCTTGACCTTGGGGTAATTTTTTTCTCCTTTCCCCTGGGCTAGCTTTCTGCAACTTTCTGGCCTTCCGATGCAGTTGACTACATGTCCCATCTGGCTGCCAGCCTGCATGACAATTGATAATGTGGAGCCCCGTTTTACTTCATCTCTGCTTTTCCCCTGCAGATGTCGAACGCGTGATAGGATTTGCATCCGTGGATCTCTCCCCGCTCCTCTCTGGCTTCCGCTTAGTCTGCGGTTGGTACAACATCACGGACTTCAGCGGGCAGTGCCAGGGCCAGCTCAAAGTAGCCGTCTCTCCCCTTGAAAACATAAGTCATCTCAAAGAAGAAAGGCAGGCCAGAAGCCGGATGAAAACATTGGCAACCTCTGTGCGTACATTTCCCAATACACAGTATTTCAGCTGGGTTTCTGTTTGCTGGGCTGCCCTATTTTATATTTATTTATAATTCAGATTTCTATGCCGCCCAATCAGGCGAACCTGACTCAGGGCGGCTCACAACAGGATTAAAACATACATATTAAAAACAATTAAAACCCCAACATACCCACCCACCTAGTAAAAACTAAACACATTAAAACTGCCTGCATTAAAAAGATGGGGAGGCTTCATTTTATAAGCCAACGGGTTTATAAGCATTCTTTCTCACCTGACTAGGGTTAAAAAAAATTATTCAGAAAAAGTAACCTCCCAAATTCTATCAGAGAGTAAACAAAACAAAAAAAGTCAGAAAACGTGTATATTAAGAACATAAGAACATAAGAACAGCCTTGCTGGAACAGGCCACAGCCCATCCAGTCCAGCATTCTGTCTCACACAGTGGCTCACCATTTCCTTCAGGGTATTCCCAAGGAGATGCCTTCACCTGCTTAGGATTCCCTGGAAATGGCATTGAGAGATATCCTGCCTATCTCTCCAACCCGGAGGTTGTCCTTAGGTAGCCATAATTATAGCCATTGATACCCTTGTCCTCCATGAACTTGTCTAATCCTTTCTTAAAGCTGTCAAGACTGACAGCTGTCACCACTTCTTCTGGCAGGGAGTTCCATAGACCAGTAATCCTCTGGGTGAAAAAGTACTTTCTCTTATTTGTTTGAGAACTAGTACCCAAAAGTTTCATGGAGTGTCCCCTAGTTCTAGTGTTGTGCGATAGGGAAAACAGTTTTTCCTTATCCACTTTGTCCACACCGTGCATGATTTTATAAACTTCAATCAGGTCACCTCTTAGACGCCGTCGTTCAAGAGTGAAAAGGCCCAACCGTTGCAGCCTCAGATGGTAAGGAAGGTGTTCCAGTCCCCTAATCATTCTGGTTGCCCTCCTCTGTACTTTCTCCAACTCCATAATATCCTTCTGGAGGTATGGCGACCAGAACTGTACACAGTATTCCAGATGGGGCCTCACCATAGATTTATAAAGAGGCAAAATGACACTTGCTGACTTATTTTCTATACCCTTCCTAATGATCCCTAACATTGAGTTTGCTTTTTTCACTGCTGAGGCACACTGGGTTGACACCTTCATTGAGCTGTCCACCAGGACACCAAGGTCCCTTTCCTGGTTTGTCGCAGAGAGTTCAGACCCCATCAGTTTATAAATGTAATTGGGGTTTTTTGCCCCAACATGCATCACTCTGCACTTACTGATGTTGAAGCTCATTTGCCACTGGTTTGCCCACTCCCCCAGTGTCAAGAGATCCCTCTGGAGCTCCTCACAATCTCTCACAGTTTTCACTACCCTGTATAATTTAGTGTCGTCAGCAAATTTGGCTACCTTGCTTTTTACTCCTACCTCTAGATCATTTATGAAGAGGTTGAAAAGCAGGGGTCCCAGTACTGAACCTTGGGGGACCCCACTCTTTACTTCCCTCCACTTGGAGAAGTGTCCATTTAGTGCTACCCTCTGTTTCCTGTCCCTTAGCCAGTTGCTGATCCAGGACAAGACCTGTCCCTTTATTCCATGACTGGTAAGTTTATTCAAGAGCCTTTGGTGTGGGACCTTGTCAAAAGCCTTCTGAAAGTCCAGATAAACAATGTCAACTGGATCCCCCTTATCCACATGCTTGTTGACACTCTCAAAAAATTCCAACAGATTAGTGAGGCATGATTTGCCCTTGCAAAAGCCATGTTGGCTCTCCTTTAGCAGCGCCTCCTCTTCTATGTACCTATTAATTCTATCTTTTAGGATGGTTTCCATCACTTTACCTGGGACACATGTCAAACTGACAGGCCGGTAATTTCCTGGATCACCCCTGGATCCTTTTTTGAAAATTGGTGTTACATTCGCTACCTTCCAGTCATCAGGCACAAAGCCTGATTTGAGGGAAAGATTATATATTTTGGCTAGGATATCAGCAATTTCATCTTTAAGTTCCCTGAGAACTCGTGGATGGATGCCATCTGGTCCTGGGGATTTGTTAGTGTTTAGCTTAACAAGACATGCAAGGACCTCCTCCCTGGTTATTTCTATCTTGCTTAATTCTTCGGTTTCCCTCCCTACGAAGATAGGTTCTGTTTTGGGCATGTGGTCTCTATCTTCTTCAGTGAATACTGAAGCAAAGAATTCATTGAGTCTCTCTGCAATCTCTGTTTCCTCTTTAATAACCCCTTGCCTTCCATTGTCATCTAATGGTCCAATGGCCTTCCTAGTTGGGTTCTTACTTCTAATGTACTTAAAGAAGTCTTTGTTATTCCTCTGAGTATTTTTAGCTATACGCTCCTCAAAGTCTTGCTTTGCTTTCCTGATTGTTGCCTTGCATTTGTTCTGCCAGAATTTATGTTTCTGCCTGCTGTCCTCATTCGGACAAGCCTTCCATCTTCTAAATGAGCTTTTCTTGCTCTTGATCACTTCCCGAACAGCTCCTGTAAGCCACATTGGAGTCCTCTTGGACCTGGCAGTGCCCTTTTTCCTTTTGGGTATGCATTCCAATTGGGCCTCTGTTATTGTTTTTGTAAACAGCCTCCATGCCACTTGGAGTGTTTGGACTCTCTCAATTTTCCCTTTCAGTTTCTTTTTTACTAGTTTCCTCATCTTTGGGAAATTTCCTTTTTGAAAATTTAAGGTCTCTGTGTTAGATTGTATCAGTGACTTGCGGTCTATGATCAAGTTAAACATAATTGAGTTGTGGTCACTGTTCCCTATTGGATCAGTCACATTAACATCTTGCACCAGATCCTGAGTATTACTCAGGATCAAGTCAAGGATTCTTGTACCTCTAGTTGGGTCTTCAACCATCTGTCCCAGGGAACAATCATTTAGCATATCTAGGAACTTTATCTCTTTATCATGTGCTGAACAACAGTTCACCCAGTCTATGTGAGGGTAATTGAAGTCCCCCATTATAACCAGGCTTCCCTTCTTGGATGCCTCCTTTACAACATTCTCCAACTGCCAGTCTCCCTCAAGAGTTTGGGTCGGAGGCCGATAGTATATGCCTACTGTTAGACCATCCTTGTGGCCTGGTACTCTTACCCACAGAGCTTCTAATGGTGACTCTAAATCACCTAGATATTCCAATTCATAAGATTTTATCACTTCTTTGACATACAAGGCTACACCACCTCCTGTTTGCCCCTTCCTATCCTTCCTGTACAATTTGTAGCCTGGGATAACTGTATCCCATTGGTTATCATCCGTCCACCAGGTTTCAGTGATACCAATAATATCAATATTTTTATCTATTGCTAAGTATTCCAGCTCCCCTATTTTGTTCCGGAGGCTTCTGGCATTTGTATACAAGCATTTATATATGCATTTCTGACACAGTCTTTTGTGTCCAGTTGCATTGTTAGACTGCCTCTTGCATCCTTCTGCTAGAATGCTAGTGACTAGCTCCTTGCTCTGCTCAGTAATTTTTGCATCCTCCTCACTACTCAAGTACACACTTTCCCGAACCGGATGCTGCCCAGCTCCTGTCGGCTTTCCCCCAGTTATCAGTTTAAAAGCTGCTCTGCAGCCTTTTTGATGTTGAGTGCCAGCAATCTGGTCCCATCATGGTTTAAATGCAACCCATCCCTCCTGAACAGATTTGGCTTGTCCCAAAATGTTCTCCAGTTCCTGACAAATCTGAAGCCCTCCTCTCGACACCACCGCCTCATCCACGCATTGAGGCTTCTGAGCTCTGCCTGCCTGGTAGGTCCTGCGCGAGGGACAGGCAGCACTTCTGAAAATGCTACCTTGGAAGTCCGGGACTTCAATCTTCTTCCTAACAACCTAAATTTGGCTTCCAGGACAGACCGCTTGGCCTTCCCAACATCATTAGTACCAACGTGTACCATGACAACTGGCTCGTTCCCAGTTCTCTCTAACAATCTATTTAGATTTCTTGTGATGTCTGCAACTTTTGCACCTGGCAGGCAAGTCACCATACGGTTATCATGTGCATCACAAATCCATTTCTCTGTATTTCTAATTATTGAATCGCCTAGTACAAGGAGCCTCTCTCCTGCAATCTGTTCATCTACATGCACCTCATCAACCATATTAAGGGAGAGAACCTCAGTTTGTTCCTGATGTTCATCTTCCTGGATCTCATCAAGTGTGATGAAGGAGAGATCATCAGGTGGAACCAGTTGTTCCTCTGTGTGTTCCTCGTCAGGTGTGATAAGGGAAAGAGACTCAAATTTATTCTGTAATTTCAGACTCTCAGAGTGATCCCCTACTCTTCTCCTCCTTTGAGTCACATTTCTCCAACCATCTCCCTCCTGAGTTAGTGAAGGGCCTTCTCCCTCAGAACTGTGCCCTGTCTCTTCTTTGTCCAGCATAGTCTGCTCCGCTCTGTCCAAGAACAGCTCAAGCTCCTTAATTTGTTGGTGGTTAGATATGCGGGCCTCTAGCTGCTGGACCTTCTCTTCTAGTAGTGCAACCAGCTTGCACTTGCTGCAAGTGTAGTTCTCCATGTGCTTTGGCAAGAACACAAACATGGCACAAGAATTGCAGGTAACTACAGCTGTTCCCTCAGAATCCATTTTAACAAGTGCAGTATTCTGGGCCTCAAAAATGTACACGTTTACTACCTTTCTACCTAGTAACACTATATTCTTCTTATGTTCCTAGTTTGTAATATCGCGCGCCGTTAGGCGCGCGGGCCTCTAAAGCAGCTCTACTCCAACTGCAAAACTTACCAGTGCTCACTTCCTTTGTTTGGCTCTCCTCAGCAGCAGCTCTGCTTAAGAGCACATGCAGAGTCAAAATATATTAATGTGAGCTTTTGCGGATCAAGTCCACTTTGTCAGACATGGGGAGTGAGACTTCGTGGTATCGATTTAATCACATCAGGTACAGAGGTACACAATGGTTGGCAGGCATGTCTAGACACCGCAGTCCCTACTGTATCATGTTGCACATGGATAAAACAAATGTGCTATATTGCACAGGGGTAAAATTCCCAAGCCAGCTGCATTGGCTTTGTGGTTAAGATGCTGAACTTGATGACTGGAAGATGGGCTGGTCAGCAGTTCGAGATCTGAGCACTGCACAACGGAGTGAGCTCCCGTCTCTGTCTCTGCCCCTGCCAACCTAGCAGTTCGAAAGCAAGAAATTGCAAGTAGATAAATAGGTACCGCTTCGGTGGTAAGGTAAACAGCATTCTGTGAACTCCAGTGTCTAGTCGTGCCTGCCGTGTGACCACAGAAATGTCTGCAGACGCAGATAGCACTGACTCTTTGGCTATAAAAGATGAGCAATGAACCCTAGAATTGGATACAATTGGCTTTCAAGCAAGGGCGACCTTGACCTAAAATTCCAAGAGAGTTTCCATAGTTATTTGGGCTCATTCCTATTTTAAAAGTTAGCTTTCAAGGTATCACAGGACGTGTTCATCTTGCCTGGTATGGTCTTTTGTCTGTTTTCAAAACCAGATGAAAGTTTTTGTTTTGCTTGGGGCCATTTCCAGCAACAGCATCGTTCCGGGAAAATGATTGTTTGCAGTTTCCCTCTTTATTGTGTTGCAGGTTCCAACAACCAACCCTTTTGCTTTCCAGGCAGGGGACTTGTATTCCGTATTTCCTTCTTCCCTCTCCGGTAGAGGCACGGAAGAGCTTTTCGTTTCCTCCTCCTCAAAGGGCCCTGAGGCTACCGGCCATGAGAAGTAAGAAAGAAAGGGGGGGTGGGCATTTGTCAAATCATTGCGTGGCTGTTAGTCCTCTGTATTTTGTTTCAATCATGTCTCCCATTGTGGGAATGTCGCATTTCTCCAACCCTCCCTATCCTAAATTGGAGAGAATAACGTTGGGATTCTCAGTTTAATGTCAGAAGTCATCATCACCCAAGTGGGTTGATCAGGGAAATGTCCCAAAGCTACAAAAAAGAAGGGTGCAAACCCTGGACCCATGATGGCCAACCTTGGCACTCCTGATGTTCTTGGACTTTAGTTCCCAGAAGTCCAAGTCCTCTGTGAATCCACACGAATGGGTTTACTGCGACTCATCCGGCCTGTGCTGCCCTCGTCGCTCCCGGAAGCGGAAGTAAAACGCTCCCATACGGGCACGTTTTACTTCCACTTCCGGGAGCGACGAGGGCAGCGTGGGCCGGATGAGTCGCAGTAAACCCATTCGTACAGATTCATGTGGGCTTGGGCTTCTGGGAATTGAAGTCCAAGAACATCTGGAGTGCCAAGGTTGCCATCACGGCCCTGGACTGCCAAAATGAAACCTCTTTATTGGCTTTGTTACCTTAAGTGACCTCAGGAAGGGGGGGATAAAACTAAATGAAATAAAAAACAAATGTGGCATGTTTTTGTTTATCATTTCATTTATTTTTTTCTGGGTATGTGTTTGCAGAGGCTAACTTGGCTTATGTCTTTGAGAAATCCAAGAGTAGCTGACGCCGTGTCTCTCCTCTCTCAGTGTGGGCTCCTCCAGGCCCTGGATACCCCGTCACGAGGAGCACATGCAGAACATCCGCCGGTTTCATGAGTCACTGCAGCAGGCGGAAGGGAACGCGCACCAAGCCCAGGCGCTGGACTCGCTCTCCCGTTCTTCGCGCTCTTCTCTTCTCATCACACTCAGGTAAAGAAGCGAAGTTACAGGGAGGCTAAAAGGCCAGACACAAAGAGAAATATCCGCCATATGGCGAGTGAGCCTTGTAGCATAAATCTATCACCGTAGTGAATCTCGCTCCCTAGTATTTTTGGAGTGCCACTTTCTTTCATCTCTAGTCAAAGAGGGGTCAAAGAGTGGGCTATTTTGCTTTTGTTTTTAAATAATTTTTTTATTAATCAACAAAACTAAAGAAAAATACAATGGTACTTTATACAACGATTTTAATACATTTCACGGGGCTCGTTGTTGTGCGAAACAATTGCTATACGATGCATGCATCGTACAGCGATTTTCCCTACAAGATGCATTGTACAACAAATTTTTTTTTGCTAAGTGGTTTTCCCATTGAAAAATTGTACCATTTTTTCCATAGGGAAAATTGTTATGTGGGACACCATTTCCCCCCAAAACCTAATTATTATGTGATTTCGTTGCTATACAGGGCGATTGTTGTATGAGGTTCCACTGTACATATAAACAGCATGCAACACTACAATTAGTACACTACAAAAATACAACTATTCTTAAAAATAAGAATGTTTTTAACATTACATCAACATTGTGCACCCATCACCACTGGGACATTATTGTCTTGTCCATATACTCTGACCAAACACACAGTAAACCCATTCGTATGGATTCACAGAGACTTGGGCTTTTGGGAATTGAAGTTCAAGAACACCTGGAGTGCCAAGGTTGGCCATCACAGCAGTGGAGTCTACTCTAGCACCCTAGCTGGATACCCTGACCAGTCGTTGTTAGGGTGATAGAGATCTTTTGCATGCTTGTCTTGTCTTCCAGAAAGAACCTGAGGGAGCTGGACGAGATTCAGAAATACTTCAGTCAAAAGCTAATCCGGCCCTTCTCTGACTCGAGCGCTCAACACATCAGTATGGATGATCCCAGTGTCGGTCACTCGAGCACCACCACCAGGACAGCCAATTCAGAAGGACGGCAACTGCTGGAGAAATCGAACCATCTGGTTTCTCAAGTGAGCAACCTGATTACAGGTGAGTGTGGGGTGGATCTCTGGAAGGAAACACTTAAAACAGGGGTTCCTAACCTTTTTACGCTGTGGGCCTGACCAAGTCCCCATGGACAGCTGAGCGGAGCGGACACACACACACACACACACACACACACACCGGAAGCAGAAGTAAATGCAGAGGAGAATAACAATAAAACCGTTTGAGGCAAAAATTCTTTGTGAAAGTCTGTGTTTAGAGTCCAACAACCTGTACACTATAGATGTTAAATGAAATTGAATTTTTTGTTGATTTACAAAATTAATATCAATATCTCCTGATGAAGATAATATACTGAAAAGCCAATATACTGGAAGGGCTTTGGGAATTGTGTGATATAATAGAGAAATTGTAAAATATACCTCTGAAGAAAAGTTTGTTGTGGAAACAATTTGATTTCTGGGGTTCATCCCGTTGTGAAATGAGTGCAGTACAAAAGATTTCATGAAGATGTTTATTTTTGTTGTATTAAAAGGACTCTAAACACAGACTTTCATGAAGAATTTTTGCCTCAAACGGTTTTATTGTTATTCTCCTCTGTATTCTACACCGTTTGGCCATCACTTCGTTGCAGAAGTAAATGCGCCTGCTTACAACAGCCACAGGTGCATTTATTGCTAATGCAACCACGTTTACACATGTGCAGGCGCATTTTACAGCTGTCATAAACGCACCCGCTTCCACTTCTGGGTGCAACGGCGGGCCACATGAAATGGTGTCATGGGTTTTAAGCTCATCTGCAGAAGTTGGCCAAACTTAAATCCTCATCAGTGCCTGTTTCAAATCAAATCAAATCTTTATTACAGTCCAAGACCAGGTACATGTTTCAGTAAAGACCTGCTGCCAACAGCCAATTAAATTGAATGTATTTCCTTCTTTAGGTTTGTCTACGCATAAGATTTGGGATTAAAAAGAGGTGCTTGCACCAAGAGGATGGGGTATAAATGCAAATAAATTTATTAAGGAAGCAACTTTTTTTTTAACATGGCGCTACAAAGAAGGGAGTTTGTCACTACTGTAACATATATTTTAACCCGTTTATCTGCTTGTATTTTCCAGTGTTGTCTTTGCATCAGGCTCTAGTGATTTTATTTCATTTAATTAAGGTTTACATTCCCTCTTCCCCCACTTCTGATCAGGCTAATGGTGGTTTAAAGTAAACTAGTACAATTAATACATGAATAAAAGCATAATCTACTTCAAGTAGTAGATACCCGTTAATGGGATGGTGTACAAGCTAGCTAAATGAACAAATATCATTTAAAATCATAGCAGTAAAAACACGGCACTCTTCTAGTTAAAAGCCTCTTTTAAAGTGAGGTTTGTTGCCCTGTTATTTTATGCCAGGGGTGCCCAAACCTTTTGGGCCTTGGGCCAGTCACATGGTTCAGAGAGCTGGTCACTACAGCCCAGGGGCCAGATCCGGCCCCGATGCCATTTCATCCGGCCCACAAAGCCCTCGTCGCTCCTGGAAGTGGAAGTAAAACGCACCCGTACGGCTTTCGAGCAATGGAGACTTTTACCTTTAATACTTGCTTTATAGTTTGGTGTCTAACAAGTGCCAATTGAATTACTGAGGCATGAAAAGCTGAAATCTCAGCTCCTTCACTCTCTTCTTTCTCTTGATAATAACACATCAGAACTGTTTCCCTTTATCAGACCTGCAGAACAATATACTGAAAAATGCCGAAGAGTCTCCAGGTGCTGATGTAGATGGGAACAGATGTTCAGGTGCTCATGAGCTCCTTTCTGAAGGTACCGCCAGGATCGAGATGCTCAAAAGCCACCTGAGAAATCAACCCTTCAATGCCTGCATAGAGGAAGAACCTGAAGTCCCTCTTAGGAAATCGTTTCATGGGAAAGCAATGTTGTATGAATTCCTGGGCCAAACCTCATCCCCAGTGGAACCCCACTTATCCGCACACTGCATCCAGAGAGAGGAAGAAGATGCTCAGTCCCACAGTGAGGAGGAGGAGGAGGGGTATGAAGAGGATGTCATTGAACCAAGAACCCTGAATGAAATCACCACCGTGACAGACAAAACCAGTCCCTGGTCCAGCCTGGTTTCCGAACCGGAGCAAGAAGCAGTCACAAGGATTGCCGAAAATTTACCAGTAGAGGCTAGAATGAGAAGCAGCTCCCTGTCCAGTGTCACCCAAGATGGTCTTCAGAGCATGCCCAGCACCGCAAGATCCAGTAGAACCCCATTTCAAGAAGACGAAGGGGATGAGGAACATGTGCAAAGACATGACTTTGAGAATAGCATGGAGGAGCTGCACCAGCCTGCATCCATCTCTGTTGTCGATCAGGCAAAGGATGGACCTGTAGAAGACCAAGCGATCGGTAAGGAAGGACCTCTGGAAACCAAGGAGAAAGTGGCTGATAGACAGTCATTTATTTCAGGCCAGGGGACCAAAGACATTTTAACGGCTGAGACCGTTGTCTCAGTATCAGATAAAGGGGGAGAAAGTTTACAGGATAACTTCCAAGGCGAGGAAGCAGCTGATTCAAGTGAAGTCAGACTCCAGCATTGCCTTGACTCATCGCAAAATGCTAAAGGTGGTTCTGCAGAGAGTTGTGAAGACTCACCTGAAGAGTTACGTAACTCCTCTAAGCCCAGTGTGGAGCTGTATCCTTTGAATAAATACAGACCCTCTTCCATGAGGACTCTGTGACGAGGCTGCAACTTGTGGTGGTCAACAAACAAAAGGAGAGATTCTCTCCAAAGCTTTTATTTATTTATTAACTAGCAAGGGTTGCCCGGCGTTGCCGGGCTTTTTCCCCCGTGTGTTTTAATAAAAAATGAACCAATTTTATTTTTTCAATAGTTTTACATTGTGTTGGAAGGTTAAATTGTGTTAATGTTTTTTAAAAATTGCTTAGTCTGTAATTTTAATTTTTTTAATGTTTATTTATGTAAAAAAAATGGCTTGGCTGTTATTAACTGTGATCTGCTTTTTTGGGTTTTATTGAGGATTAATAAAAGAAGAAAGTACGATATAATTTTTTCAAATTTTTTTATGTAAGCGGATAATGTTTTAGTTTTTTGAATTTTTTTAATTAGTTGTACCGTAGGTAATAATTTTAATAATGTAAAAGTAAATGTTTTTTACATTCAATGTTTTTAAAATGTGTTTAGATGTTTTGAGTTTAAATTTGAGTTATAACTCAGCACAGGATTTTTAAAAGTTTCTATTGTATTTTATTGACATATGTTTGTGATTTGTGTTAAAGTGTGTTTTAGTGTAATTTTTTTTACTTGTTTTTATTGGTGTGACCTTTTGTGTAAAATTGTGAATTTGTGTAATTTTTTTGATTTGTTTTTACTCTTGTGGCCTTTTATTTGGAGCTGTTGTGTGTTTTTGAATTGTTTTTACTATTGTGGCCAGCAGGTGGTGCTGGTAGGGGTTATTGTATTTTGACTTTTTTTTCTCTCCTGGCCTCTGGGTGGAGCTTCTTCTGGTAAGTAGTCTCTTTCTTTATTCATTTCTTTTCCAGTCCTGGTGGAGGTAGCACATCTTTTGGTAAGTTTGCTTGTTTTCTTTCTTTTGTGTGTGTGTGTGTGTGTGTGTGGGCGGGGGGGGGGGGTTGGAATTTGTATTTTTGTCTGTTTGTTTTGTTTTTGATTGTGTCTTTGTTTAGTTCGTATTGTTTTTGGTGTTTTTGTTTTTGTGTATTTTTGGATGTGTTTGACTGTTTTTAGTAATTTTAAAAAATTATTTATTTATTTGGTGGTGGGGAAGGGACGTGGTCATTGGGGGTTAGGAAGGGTGGGCTAGGTGGTGGGGAGGGGGGCGTGGTCGTTGGGGGTTAGGAAGGGTGGGCTAGGCGGTAGGGAGGGGGGCTTTATTGTGTTATGGTGCTTTGTTTGTGTGGAGTCGTGAAAGTAGATCGGGGTTTCCCCTTTAATATCAGTGGGTGGGGGGTTGCGACCCCCCTCTCCGCTGGCTCCCCTGGGGTTGGGAGGTTTGTGGGGACAAAAGGGGTATATTGCCCCAACACTTCTGGACCCAGGAGACCAGGCAGAGTGGATCGATTCCCCCCCCCCTCCTTAAAACAACTCCGTTTTTAAAGAGAAGAAAAGACGGAGTTGTTTTAAGGAGGGGGGGGAATCGATCCACTCTGCCTGGTCTCCTGGGTCCAGAAGTGTTGGGGCAATATACCCCTTTTCTCCCCACAAACCTCCCAACCCTAGGGTAGCCAGCGGAGAGGGGGATTGCAACCCCCCACCCACTGATGTTAAAGGGGAAACTCCAGTCGGGACCTTCAGGCGCTGTTGGTGAGGGAAAGAAAGCCGGCTGGTGTTTGCTTGGCTGTGAGGCGGTGAGTTGTTTTTCGTTGGGGGTTAGGAAGGGTGGGCTAGGTGGTGGGGAGGGGGCATGGTCATTGGGGGTTAGGAAGGGTGGGCTAGGTGGTGGGGAGGGGGGCTTTAGTGTGTTATGGTGCTTTGATTGTGTGAAGTCGTGAAAGTAGATCGGGTTTCCCCTTTAATATCAGTGGGTGGGGGTTGTGACCCCCCTCTCCGCTGGCTACCCTAGGGTTGGGAGGTTTGTGGGGACAAAAGGGGTATATTGCCCCAACACTTCTGGACCCAGGAGACCAGGCAGAGTGGATCGATTCCCTCCCCCCCTCCTTAAAACAACTCCGTTTTTAAAGAGAAGAAAAGACAGAGTTGTTTTAAGGACGGGGGGATCGATCCCCTCTCCCTGGTCTCCTGGGTCCAGAAGGGTTTGGGCAACATTCCCCTTTTGTTCCCACAAACCTCCCAACCCTAGGGTAGCCAGCTGAGAGGGGGATCGCAACCCCCACCTACTGATATTAAAGGGGAAACTCCAGTCGGGACCTTTAGGCGCCGTGGGTGAGGGAAAGAAAGCCGGCTGGTGTTTGCTTGGCTGTGAGGCGGTGAGTTGTTTTTCTTTTTAATTTTTCGGGCGCCGGTTTCCTCAGCGTTCTGCGCGCTCATGGCGCACAGGACGCTGGGGCTTGTAGTTATGGGTTGGTGCTTTGTGTTTGTGCTGCGTTTTTTTAAAATGCTTTTCTTTTGATAGGATGCGGCGCGTTTCCGAACGCTGCGCCGTGCGAGAGCCTCTCAGCCTGATTGGTTCTGGCGCGGCGCGGAGCAAGGAATGTTGGGAAGTGAAGTTGTTTCCCTTTCTTCGCGTTTGTGGGGCTGTTGCCCCACTGCCGGTTTTCTCAATCCTTCGTTGACCTGCGTACCCAGATCGGCCGTGTGCACGAAGGGTGAGTGCAGGCAAGTAGGGCGAGGCATAGCAACCTATAGCCAGTTCCAACGGTTAACCCTTGGATTTATAGGTTAAGATTTACATATATATTGCCGGCCACTCGCAAACGACTCTGGCTGGCTTACAGATAACAGACCTCATTTACATGAAATTAGGAACTTAAAACTTTAAAACCATTAAAATAACCACCCAAATCTACTAATTAAAATATAAATTAAGAACAGCCTACATAGCATCCTGCGAGAGGGGGCGATCACATCGCCGGTGCCCCACACCTGCTTCGCCAGCCAGGTTTTCAGATCTTTCCTGAAGGGCACTAGCTCTGTCTGGAGACGTAGCTCTGTTGGCTACGTATTAGTATTGGATGGCGTGTCCCAGTGGTGGCGAACCTTTTAGAGACCGAGTGGCCAAACTCAACAGACTATCAGAGGGGTGGGGCAAACTCTGTGCTGGGGGAGGGAGGGAGGGAGCGCTCCCATTGGGTTGCTGAGCAGAGGGGTGGGGCAAACTCTGTGCTGGGGCGACAGCATGTATGCCCATAGAGAGGGCTCTGAGCGCCCCCTCTGACACTGCAGGCTGGTGCAGCCATAGGTTCGCCACCATTGGTGTATCCTAATAATTCATTTGCAAACAAGGGCTTTTTAACAAGGCTTTTTAAGAAAAGCAGCCTTAGTGGTTCCTTACTTGCAAGGAGCAAAAGGAGAATCTCCATTCAGACAGAGGATCATGGTGCTTGTGCATCTTATGCTTTGGCATGTCATGCCCATGAGTGTGTGTTGTGTCAGTGTGGGAAGTGTAGAGAAAGTGTCCCTGAGCAATGTTCAAAGTGGCTGGCCTCCACCTACCTTTGCCCAAAGCTAGAGGCTCACCCCACAAATCTGGAAGCATGGCTCTTTCAGATTCACATAGGAACTTGTGTTTTATGTCTCTCACTAATCTTGCTGCCCCTGCTTTTAAAGGTTATCTAGATCCGTAATGGCGAACCTTGGCACTCCAGATGTTCTTGGACTTCTATTCCCAGAAGCCCAAGCACCTGTGAATCCACACTAATGGGTTTACTGCGATTCATCCAGCCCACGCCACCCTCGTCGCTCCCTGAAGCGGAAGTAAAATGCACCCATACGGTTAAGACTCTTCCGGGTTAACCCTTCTTCCGTCCGGGTACGTTTTACTTCCACTTCCAGGAGCAACAAAGATGGCGTGGGCTGGATGAATCGCAGTAAACCCATTCGTGTGGATTCACGGGGGCTTGGGCTTCTAGGAATTGAAGTCCAAGAACATCTGGAGTGCCAAGGTTCGCCATCATGGATCTAGATGAACGGTCAAAAACAGTGTTCAGCCCTAGTTTGTTATACATGCCAACACTCATTGGTTCCACTTAACAGTTTTTATTAATATTTGCTTTTGAGTCCTTTGAGAGGAAACATGACCTGACATAAAATAATCCCACTTTATGTAATTTATATTTTAATGCTTGGTTGAGGTACATCTGTGTTTGCCTCAGCGTTCTAAGTGTTTACAGGTAATAAAAAGTGCTCCGTGTACCCAAATAGCTAGAAGTTACAGTTGAATGAAGATAATCCAATGCCATCCAGAGCAGGTCTCCAGGTTGTTTAAGATCTCTCTCCAATGAGCCTTTTCACTTTGAAGCCTTAAAAATGCCATGTGCCATTTTCACAGTAATCTAACAACAAGGTCTGACAATGGTATAGACCTGTGATGGTGAACCTTGGCACTCCAGATGTTCTTGGTCTTCAATTCCCAGAAGCTAAAGCACCCCGTGAATGCACACGAATGGGTTTACTGCAATTCATCCGGCCTGCACTGCCCTCGTCGCTCCCAGAAGTGGAAGTAAAATGAGCCCATACAGAGGAAGGGTTAAACCGGAAGAGAGAGAGTGTGTGTTTGTGTGTGTTCTGCTTCAAAAAGGTGGGAAAATGGGCTCGTTGGTCAGTTCAAATCAGGGGTTCCCAACCATTTCGAGCTGGGGCCCGGGTCACACTCTCTCAGTCAACTTCAAGGACCGGACTGCCGTTTTGCCCTGCCTGTACAATGGGGGTGGCCATTTTGTTTCTCGGATGCCCTTGGAGGGGTGGGGGGGACACATGAAATGGTGCCACAGGCTGGATTCGGCCCACAGGGCCTTAGGTTGGGAACCCCTGGTTTAAATACATGGTGGACTTTTGGACAAAGTAGCTCCTCAGCCAGCCAAACAGACCTTCTTACTATTGGGTTTGCAGAGGACAGGGGGTCAGCACATGTAGTGTATGCCTTGTAGCATGTGCATCACCAACGAGAGTGACTGCTTGTTGTTCCTTAATTCCATCCTTCAGATCAGATCCTGTTCTTGTCCCCAACTTCTTCCTTCCACCGGCACATCTGGAAGCTTCTATGAGGTTGCTCAGTGTTTCTTCTACTCCCTCTCCTACCTTGACTACTGCTAGTAAAGTAAGTGGGTCTGTCTCTTTGCTTCCCCCCCCCCCCCCCATGCCCTTCAGGCACAAAAGATAGGTGGATGCTCACTCTCACTGTGAAACCTGGTGGGACTGACTTCAACCCAGAAATAATTGTAGAAGGGGTAACTGTTAGTAACATGCAGGCAGATCAGATAATAAATAGTGATGGTGGTGATGGTGATGATGATGATGACAGAGGTGTTGTGGCACCTTAAAGACTAACTGCTATCTTTTATGTGAGCTTTCATGGATCAAGTCCAGTTCCTCTGACATAAGAGTGAGACTACATGGTAATCATGTAGTCTCAAGAGAAAAAGGTAGTGTCTGGATGGACATGAGTTGCAAATTGTGTGAGTCAATAGGGGCATTTTACACCCAGCTCCATAGAAGAGCCAGCCTATGTAGTCATGGGCAAGCTGTACAGTCCCAAGGCATCCCACAAAAAGGAAATGGCAAAGTCCTCCTGTGTATCTTCTACTTAGAAAATACTGGAAAGAACTGTCATAAGTCAAAATGGCACACGGTTATTGTTAATAACTGAAGACTCATCTTTAATATCCAGTTATTTTCCAGTGGAAATTAGTTCAATCAAAATTGTTATGTGTTTTGTTTTTTGTTTGTTTGTTTTTTTGCTTCATTGGAAAAGAACTGAATATCACAGAGGGATCTTAAGTCGTTACAAGGTGGGAAATGCTCCATCGACTCACACAATTTGCAACTTGTGTCTTCTTCTGGAAACGATAGATCTTGTCCAGCTCCATAAACAGTTTCTGCAGTCTTTGATCACATTAGAGCTCAGGTCTTCCAGTTTCCAGAACTTCATGCCCAACTATGAAGCCACCACGCAAAGGTCTTGGTTGGTTAGAATTTTCCATTTCTCACCTTGTACCTGTTAATTCTTGTTTGAACAATTTTAAGATCTCTCGGGAGCAAAATATTCTGTTCTTTCAAGGTAAACACTACTACCGCAATCCCTGAGGCACAACAGTCGAGGGATTCCGTGTTGTAGGTAACTGGGACATTTTCCAGTTCTCAAAACATGGCTTAGTAACATGAAGAGAGGTGTATTATCCGGACAAGTTGAATCAGATCCTAGCAGGCGTAGGCCATTTGTTACCTGCTTTTCTGATTCAGACTGCTATGACTGTTCACTGCTTTGGTCCCCAAGGCGGGTGTGGGGAGGACTAATATTCCACTATGTACCTTCCCTTCCATTGAGCAAGACATAGCTTCAATGTGGTAATACATTTAAAACATCTTTGCAACCTTTTATCAGGGCACTCTTTGCACCAGTGTTAGCTTCCATGTTTTATAGTGTGGGAATGTCACAATTTCTGTGGTGTTAAGAGACTGCCTGGCTCATTCAGTTTTCTTGCATCTCTAAGAAGCCTCATCCTTTAAGATTACCCCCCCCCCCCCATTAGACCAGTGTTTCCCAACTTTTGGGTTTTGGACTTCAATGCCCAGAAGCCTAAGTCAATTCCCCAAAGCACTGATCAGCCAATGTATTAACTTAGGCTTCTGGGAATTAAAGTCCAAGATCCAAAGTTTGGGAAACACTGTGAATCCACATGAATGCGTACACGCAGTAAATCCATTCATGTGGATTCACAGAGCAGTGTTTCCCAACCTTTGGTTCTTGGACTTCAATTCTCCAGAAGCCTAAGTCAATTCTCCAAAGTCCCCCTGTGGGGCCTGGGGCCCACATTAGGAACAACTGCACTAGAGGCGAGCAAAGTTGTTCACTTTTTTCCGGGGCTTGAAAAAGAAAGTCCTTAGCTTGCCTTGCAGTGGTCTTAGGACTGTGATGGCGAACCTTGGCACTCCAGATGTTTTTGGACTTCAATTCCCAGAAGCCCAAACACCTTGTAAATCCACACGAATGAGTTTGCTGCGATTCATCTGCCCCGCGTTGCCCTTGTCGCTCCCGGAAGCAGAAGTAAGATGCATCCGGATGGAGGAAGGGTTAACCCGGAAGAGGCTTAACTGTACGGGAGCGTTTTACTTCCGCTTCTGGGAGCGATGAGGGCAGTGTGGGCCAGATGAATTGCAGCAAACCCATTTTTGTGTGGATTCACCGGCTGCTTGGGCTTCTGGGAATTGAAGTCCAAGAACGTCTGGCATGCCAAGGTTCGCCACCACAGTCTTAGGATATGACCTACAGATCAGGCATAGCCAAGTTTAGATGTCTCCTGGTTCTCCAGCGAGGGAAAGAAGACGAAAGTACATCCGTACAGAGATGTTTATGAAGTTAAATCTGTGGGTGTAACTGCTTTTAAGCCCTATATTAGCAGAGACAGACAATGTGGGCAGGCCTGGGGGCCAAATTTTTGCCCATAAACCACAGGTGACCTAGAAAGGCCCCCCAAAAGATAACACAGAAGGGCTAGATCAGGTGTTCTCAACCTTTTAAAGCCGGAGGCCAGGTCACACTCCCTTAGACAGCTTCGGGGGCCGGATGGCCATTTTGCCCTTCCTCCACCACATGGCACTTCCTGGTGTGAGGGGGGTGGCACATGAAATGGTGCTGTGGGCCACAGGTTGATAATCCCTGGGCCAGATTATGGTTAATAAATTAAATTGACAAATCATGCCTTTAAGGCATCCATGTTGTATCATTTCTTTTGTCCACATGAATTTCCAAGATCTGTGGAAACATAAAATTTTATACTTGTAGCTTACCAGTTGCACACAATTCTTTACATAAACACGAGAAAGAGCCCTGGTGGTTTAATGGTTAAAACTGCTGTACTGTACTGTGTTGTGAGTTCGATCCTGACCAGGACTCAAGGTTGATTCAGCCTTTCATCCTTCTCATCTTGGTAAAATGAGTACCCAGCATGTTGGGGGCAAAATGCTAATTAAATTGTGACCCGCCCAGAGAGTGCACTAAGCGCTTGTATGGGGCGATATAGAAGTGTAATTGGTATTGCTATGGAAGAGCTCAGGGAAGCTGAAAGAACCCTCCTGAAGCAAAAAAAAAATCCCATATTTTTGGAAGGAAAAAAAAAGATTTATACTGTGCTCTACAGAAACATCCTTGGGGAGTCCAAAGTTTGCCATCTGTGCTGCAAAGGGTAAACCTGGCAAATCCACGGGAGGGGTTGATGAGCCTGCAAATCTTAACGTCCTGAGATGAACCTGGCCAAGGGCTTTCCCTGGCAAGGAATGGAAGAAGCATGACAGGCACTCAGACAGTGCCCTGGAAACTATGCCGTGGCATCGTTCAGGGAATTGGCAGTATTAAAATGGGATGGGATTGATGTAAACTGAAACTGCCAGGAAAACCCATCATCTGTTGTTGTTCAGTCACACATTTGATTTCGACCCTATAGACCATCGCCCCCGCCAGGCACCTCTGTTTTCCACCATCCTCAGCCCACCCAGCTCTGTGCCCAATGTGTCTACAATACCATCTATCCATCTCATTTTGGCCGCCCCCTTCTTCTTTTGCTCTCCACCTTTCCCAGCATCAAGGCTTTCTCAAGCGAGTCCTCTCTTCTCATTTGATGTCCAAAGTACTTTAGCTTCATCTTTACTATTTGACCTTCTAATGAGCAGTCAGGATTGGTTTATTTTAGGATCGACTTTGTTCTCCTCGCTGTCCAGGGGACTCTCAAAACTCTCCTCCAACACCACATTTCAAAGGCATCTGTTCTTCTGCACTCAGCTTTCCTAATGGTCCAGCTCTTGCAACCTGTGAATTGTATGAGTCTAGATCCATGGTGGCAAACCTTGGCACTGCAGGTGTTCTTGGACTTTAATGTCCAGAAGCCCAAGTCTCTGTGAATCCACACAAATGGGTTTACTGCACATACACACTACTACTCCTTCAAGTGCCATATCCTATCCTCATGGCAAGTCTTCCTCTTCTTAACTCCTCGGAACAGTTCTTCCAAGAACATGCCTCACCAGGTTCTTCAACCACGTGGTCCATCTACGTTCAGGACCTCTTTTCTTCCCAAGGATTTTCCCTTGCATAAGGAGTTGGAGTATTCTATACTTTATGTAATTCCTCATGACAAGGGATTGGAGCTTTCCTTGCTAAATGGTCTTAAACAATTCTTGTCCTTTATCCATCCAGCTCAACACCTCTCCATTAGTCACATGGTCAACCCATGCTATATCCTTAGCAGACATCTGTAGGTTCACATTTCAAAAGCTTTGATTCTCTTTTCAGATGCTCTAATCCTGTGATGGCCAACCTTGGCACTCCATCTGTTCTTGGACTTCAGTTCCAAAAAGCCCAAGAGTCTCTGAATCCACACAAATGGGTTTACTGCACGTTCGCACAGTGAACCCATTGGTGTGGATTCACAGAGACTTGGGCTTCTGGGAATTGAAGTCCAAGGACACCTGGCGTGCTAAGGTTCGCCATCACTGCTCTAGTCAGTGTCCAAGCTTTGACTCCAGATGTGGAAATCTGGGCTGCCATCTATACCTAACACAGCTGTCCTTTGGGAGTTTCTCAGTTGAGACACTTGCACTGTAAATAAGCAGCAGGGCCTTTACTACAAAGGAGTCCTGTTTGGGACTACAGGGCTGCCATACAGTGCAGCCTCAGAGTAGTAAGCAGCTGCCCAAGCTGGAAATCTGTCAAGTTTCATATCTTCAAGTGACCCAGGATTTAGAGGCCACGTACTTGAACAACCAGCTGAATCCTGCCAGTTGAACTGAGGCAGAATCAGGAAGCCCAGTGTTGAAACAGGAAACATGCTAAAGAGCACTCAGGCATGCAGGCATGTTAAACTGATTGAAAGGTGGGAGAAATGTACAGCTAGCATTTCTCACAGTGAATTCATAAGAACATAAGAACATAAGAACAGCCTTGCTGGAACAGGCCACAGCCCATCCAGTCCAGCATTCTGTCTCACACAGTGGCTCACCATTTCCTTCAGGGTATTCCCAAGGAGATGCCTTCACCTGCTTAGGATTCCCTGGAAATGGCATTGAGAGATATCCTGCCTACCTCTCCAACCCGGAGGTTGTCCTTAGGTAGCCATAATTATAGCCATTGATAGCCTTGTCCTCCATGAACTTGTCTAATCCCTTTGATGCCTGAGAAAGACAGAGGTCAGACACACAAGGGCCAAGCTTGCTTGAACTGGTCGTACCATCCATAAAATTCGCCTCTGTAGCTGTCAGTATAAGACAGGGTGGCTAAACTACAGCCCGTGGGCCGTATCCTGCCCCCGGTGCCAATTCATCCAGCCCACGCTGCCCACGTCACTCCCGGAAACAAGTAAAATGCGCCCATATGGCGCATTTAACTTCTGCTTCCGGGAGGGACAAGGGCAGCGTGGGCCGGATGAATTGGCATCAGGGCAGGATCCAGCCCACGGGCTGTAGTTTGGACCCTCCGGTTTAAGCAGAGAAAATGGCAGCTTACCACAGTGGCATAAGAGAAGGTACTTGTAGAACGTCTTGGAAAATCTGTTACTACAGTGGTAAAGGTAAAGGTCTCCCTTGCTTGAAAAGCAGTCATATCCAACTCTAGGGCATGGCGCTCATTCCGCTTACAGCCACAGAACCAGTGATCTCTACACCTGCAGACATTTCCGTGGTCATGCGGCAGGCATGGCTAGAATGCTTTTACCTTTCCTGCCGATGCGGTACCTATTTACGTGCAATGTTTTGCTTTCGGACTGCTAGTTTGGCAGGAGAGAGGACAGGCAATGGGCACTCGCTCCATGACACAGAACTAGGTCTCGAACTGCTGACCTACAGACTTTCAAGTCATCAGGTTCAGCTTCTTAACCACTAAACCACCGGAGTGCCTGCAGTGGAGGTTGGATCAAATCCTTGCAAATATGGCCAAATCTGGGCAAGGCATTTGTGATTCATTTTGAAACAACAGATACTGTCATTTGGGTATTTGCACACACAAAACAACAACAACCCCATAAATAAATGAATTTCTAGTAATAAATAATGTATTTCTGATAAGTATATAAAGTATACAAGAAAACTGCAGAAGAAAAACAGAATCGGGATCGGATTTAAAACTGGCCTTGATCAGAAAAGGTTAAGCTTGCCAAAAAATCCCCTCCAACCCCCTTTTTTCTTAGACAGGCTGTTCCAGCCCTCACTGACACTCCGGCCGCTCCATGCCTGCCATGCACAGTTGAGGAAGTAGCAGCCCCACTGAGTAGGCGAAAGGTGAACCTTACCCTGTGACGGAAGCCCGGCTCTCTCCAGACTTTGCAGAAGAGAAAATGCTTACAGTGGACCCTCAATTAACAACACATTCGAATAGCGTCATTTCCGCTTACCGACGCATCGTCACTTGCCACGTGACTATCCGCACAATGACAAAAAACCATCGTTGTGCGGATTAATGACATTTTTTTAACGTCGTTGTGCGGATAATGACAGTTTTTTGCCGCTAGATGGCACAGCTGCCATTGAAAACCGCACAACGACGTTTCCCCTATAGCGACGCTACTTGGGGAACCAAGCAACGTCATTATGTGAGTGTCTACTGTATTCCCAACTGCGGTTCTTCTTTGAGTGGTCATCTGTGGATTCACACGAATGGGTCTTGTACATGCACAAATCGCCTCTCAGTGTTTTGCGCATGCATGAAACCCATTTGTGTGAATTCACAGGTGACCATGCAAACAACAGTTACAAGTAATAAAACAAAAAACGTAGCACTTTGAAGATGAACTGTTATATTTTAAGGATAGCTTTCATGGGTCAAGTCCACTGTGTCTGACGAAGTGGACTTGATCCACGAAAGCTACCATTAAAATCTAACAGTCTTCAAAGTGCTACAGTGTTTTTGTTTTTGTTTATTCTCTGATACACAGAGAATAACACAAACTAACATGACTACTATTCCCAAAAGCTACAAGTAAGTGACCTGTTTCTCCTTGTTGCTGAGCTGACTTTGCCTTGCATTCACTTGTTTATTGCAAATGGTCCTCCATCTTTCCCCCAGGATTTCGGGCAGTCACCTAACACACCTGGGTTTTTCTTCTTCTTTCGTTTCCAGATCAAACCCTGGACTGCCCAAATGAAGCCACTTTCTGGGCTTTGTCATTGGCCAAACTAAAGTCCTCATCGGTGCATGTCTCTGGCAGCGGTCAGCAAACCAGTAAATGAGCCGGATTCTGTATCTCTCCACATTCACACAGCGTATTGTTTTCCCCTATTAGCCCCCACTTAATCCTGTGGATCTTTCATTTAGAGACTCCGACCCTCAGCCTATTCAGGGTCCTCAAGTGACGTAGGGGAAGTTGAGATCCTCAGCTATATCCTCCATCAATGTTATTCCTTGTCCAGTGAGCTCCTTCCTCCAAATTGGTTTTGTTCTTGTGTCCCCTCAAGAATGTTTGTTCTTGCCATAAAGTTCTTCCTAGATCTAAGCCGGTGGATTTGAGGCTCATGTCCATTCAGAGGATGTCGAGGGTCCATGTCTTGTTTAGTTCTGGGGCCTGAGCACCCTATCTTTTCAGAAAGTGAAGATTCTTCATCAAAGTAACGCGGATCTGAGTCAATGACAGGCTGCACCATCTGCATAAGTGGTTTGCAATGTTTCACATTTGTACAGCATTCCTAGAAGGTCAAGAGCATTTCAGACCCATTCATTTTTCTCTCGGTTCAACTGTAATCCTTTTTGTAATTAAATCACAGCTAAAGTAGGCCTGTTGAATCAGTGGGGATTGGCTGAGTCAGCTTCTCTCTAAATTTCTTTGATTCAATGGGGCCTACTCCAATTGTTACTTAAAATGCTGAGGAACAGGATTTCAGCTTTTGCTTTCAAAGTTATTGAGGTCCCAACTTGACAACACAATTTATGTAAGCAGAAAGAAAGTCTAGTCTGGCCGGGTTATCGTGCTATGGTAATAAGAGTCAACCAGTGATGGTGAACCTTGGCTCACCAGGAGTTCTTGGACTTCAATCACCAGAAGCCCAAGTCAACACTCCTGCTGATCAAGGCTTCTGGGAATTCAAGAACATCTGGAGTGCCAATGTTCGCCATCATTGGAGTAGAAAATACTGCCAGCAATGCAACGCCAATTGTTGGGCGGTGGTTAACTAACCTGACAACCCTGAGGTCTAATGGCCTTGGGTGGCGAAGTCCACAGGGAAGGGTGATGGTCTCCAAGTGGATTAAATCCCATTTGAATCCATCTTATAAGAACATAAGAACAGCCTTGCTGGAAGAGGCCACAGGAGCCCATCATCCAGTCCAGCATTCTGTCTCACACAGTGGCTCACCATTTCCTTCAGGGTATTATTTCCAAGCAGATGCCTTCACCTTCTTAGGATTCCCTGGAAATGGCACTGAGAGATATCCTGCCTATCTCTCCAAGTCCTTAAGTATCCATAATTATAGCCATTGATACTCTTCTCCTCCATGAACTTGTCTAATCCTTTCTTAAAGCTGTCAAGACTGACAGCTGTCACCACTTCTTCTGGCAGGGAGTTCCATAGACCAGTGATCCTCTGGGTGAAAAAGTACTTTCTCTTATTTGTTTGAGAACTAGTACCCAAAAGTTTCATGGAATGTCCCCTAGTTCTAGTGTTGTGCGATAGGGAAAACAGTTTTTCCTTATCTACTTTGTCCACACCGTGCATGATTTTATAAACTTCCATCAGGTCACCTCTTAGACGTCGTCGTTCAAGAGTGAAGAGGCCCAACCGTTGCAGCCTCAGATGGTAAGGAAGGTGTTCCAGTCCCCTAATCATTCTGGTTGCCCTCCTCTGTACTTTCTCCAACTCCATAATATCCTTCTGGAGGTATGGCGACCAGAACTGTACACAGTATTCCAGATGGGGCCTCACCATAGATTTATAAAGAGGCAAAATGACACTTGCTGACTTATTTTCTATACCCTTCCTAATGATCCCTAGCATTGAGTTTGCTTTTTTCACTGCTGAGGCACACTGGGTTGACACCTTCATTGAGCTCTCGTCCACCAGGACACCAAGGTCCCTTTCCTGGTTTGTCACAGAGAGTTCATCTTGATGGAGGGCAGCAGCTTCATCCAACCTGGCCTGAGGATGATGACTTTGTGTGCCCAAAAGGGCCCAAGACCAGAAAGTGACTCATAGAACTGGACCAGTGGTGCTATGGGTGTCACGCTGCGATGCAGAAGGCAAATGGAAGGCCACTGCATTGTATTGTCCCCAGGACAACCTTCATGGCTGATCACCATGAGGAGAGCCAATATTCGGAATTTGATATGGCATTTAAGAAGAAGACGAAATAAATGGTGCTGAAATGCATTTAAAACGGAAGAAACTCTTTTCTAAAACTTAATACCATATGATTAGTAAAGAGCTGATCTTCATTTTCCAAACAGAAGTTAGCATGATGTTGTTTCCTTTCAGCCTGGAGGTGGTGATGGAGAAGCTGCGGCAACTGTGGGCATCCCTTACCGAAGGCAGAACCGTCCCAGGTTGAACCTAATCCCAGCGGAGTTGCCTGAAGAGGAGACCAAAAGGATTGCTAGGATATTCTCTGCACAGTTCTCTAAAAGGACATAGCGGAAGAGTGAGGCTCAACAGCACCGGCTTATACCTGTGTCACTTTTTAGGAAACACAACATCTGGGGCCTGCCCTAAACTCTGTCTCTTTACAACTGCAAGAAGCACACGGGGCCAAAAGCCAAGGCGGTTCATCTCTGCACGAGCCGCCTACATCGGCTCATGAGTTCAGTCCCTGATGTTAAAGGAGAAAAGTTGCCTATGGAAAAGATGCCACAACCTCTTTGCCAGACCCACAGGTAATGCCCATCCATCTCCTCTTCAAAGGACAAACACAACTGACGAAATAAGCCAGGTATTTAAGATGTAGGTGGTCAAAATCTACGGAGATGTATCTCAAGTCTAGATCTGGGCTCAGCGTAAGATTATGTTCCATGGGACATGATTTCGCTTGTTCTTCTTCATAACCAGGAAACTCTGGGAAACATAGCAGTTCCGCCTCTCCCAGGGATTATTCAAGGCTCTGGTCCAGCCGAGAGGGACCCCTGAGCAGGCATAACCCAGCCGTCCAAAGGGGCAACAATACATCTGTTTCCCTGCCATTCACATAAAGGGGAAATGCCAATCCTCCAACCACCTTTCTAGTTCCCTTTTGCTTTAGGGCCATGATTGGCGAACCTTGGCACTCCAGCTGTTCTTGGACTTCAATTCCCAGAAGCCCAAGTCCCTGTGAATCCACACGAATGGGTTTACTGCGCGTACGCGCAATAAACCCATTCGTGTGGATTCACAGGGTCTTGGGCTTCTGGGAATTGAAGTCCAAGAACAGCTGGAGTGCCAAGGTTTGCCATCACAACTTTAAGGAACTGGACCAAAATAACCTGTACTAATTTTGGAATAAAATCTCTAAAGCATATGCCTTTCCTCTTCCAATTTAGAGGTGGGCAAATGTACGAATCTTTTGTGGGCACTGGTTCCCCCTAATCCCTGAGCCTGATGGCAGATGTGGGCATAAAAGTCTAGCAGACCATAGTTGCCCACCCCTTGTTCTGATCTACATATTGTTTGGGTCTTTGTTAATCCCATTTTGATTTTTTGATTTATTTCTGTATTCATATATCCAAACCAAGAAGAAAAAGACCAGTTCATATAAGATAGAATCTCTCTTCCTGGCAGAAAGATGTGGAAGATAAAAAAATCTTGCCTAAGAGGCACAACACTTGTTTTCATGCTTGCAGTCCTTTGTAAACACAACCCAGAACTGAAACTTGGCAAAGGAGTGGGTGGAATGGCCAATAAGTTCTGTATTTCTTCTTTCCTTCTTAAGCACAAATCTGATGTTTATCTGGATGCTCTTGCCCCATAAGTGAAATGACAACATGAGGAAACTGGTTTGAGCCTAAAGCTTCCCATAAAACAGGGCATGTTTTGCACGAAGTGGGGCTACTCTGACCTCCTAAACATGCTGTGATTGTGGGTATTCCAGCCCACAACTCAGATTGAAAGGGGCCTCCCCTGTTTTGCTGGTACAATGGCTTTGATCTGTAATGGTGAACCTTGGCACTCCAGATGTTCTTGGACTTCAATTCCCAGAAGCCCAAGCCCCCATGAATCCACACGAATGGGTTTGCTGCGATTCATCCGGTCCACGCCGCCCTCGTCGCTCCTGGAAGCGGAAGTAAAACGCGCCCGTCCGGGCGCGTTTTACTTCCGCTTCCAGGAGCGACGAGGGCACCGTGGGCCGGATGAATCGCAGCAAACCCATTCGTGCGGATTCACAGGGGCTTCTGAGAATTGAAGTCCAAGAACATCTGGAGTGCCAAGATCAAGGTTTCCCAACCTTGCCACCACCACCCCAGGTGTTCTTGGACTTCAATTCCCAGAAGCCCAAGTCAGCACACCTGCTGATCAGGGCTTCTGGGAATTAAAGTCCAAGAACATTTGGGGGCCCAAGGTTGGGACTTGCACACCATAGATCAGAACTGTGAATATGCTGATGATGACTCTGTACTTTTTACTGTGCGTTCTTGTAAATATAAATTATTTTTCATATTTTCATGTACAGTATTCATTTTAAGTCACTTCTTAAATGGCACGTTCAGATTTGAAAAATCACAGTCCCCAATGGAAACTTTAATGATTTATTTACAAAGATTTTTTTTTACAGCTGTGATTCTCTCTTCCTCTTTTTAACAATAAAGTGCCACTTATATTTTTGTGACGTCAAGCCTATTTCTTTGATGATTACATAATGCTTCCTGCTAGGGTCACTTCTATAATGCGAAACCTTCTAGCAGGCGCAGAAGAGGGCAGATAATAGGGAAACATCCTATAGGAGAGACAAAAGTAAGATCCGGATGATTATTCTGCATACAGCAGGGTGCCCAAACTTTTTGTGCCATGGGCTGGTCATGTGGTTCAGTGGGCCGGTCACATGGTTCAGCAGGCCGGTCACGTGGTCCCTCCCACCGGAAGTGGAAGTAAACCGCAACTTGCAATCTGTTTTGCAACAGGATGAGATAGATTTAATGCTGCCATTTTCTCTGCTTAAAGCAGGAGTGCCCAAATTGTGGCCCGTGGGCCGGATCTGGCCTCCGATGCCAATTCATCATGCCACCCTCACCACTCCTGGAAGCGGAAGTAAAATGTGCCCGTCTGGGTGTGTTTTGCTTCCGGGAGTGACGAGGATGGCATGGGCCAGATGAATTGGCGTTGGGGCCGCATCCGGCCCATGGGTTGTAGTTTGGGCACTCCTGGCATACAGCCTTGGCAGAAATGAGAACATGGATTTATCCTGGCTGGGAATAGCAGTATGTGAAAGCCCTGAGGATGGGGAAAATCAAACCAGATGGAAGCTTTCCTGACTCAGCGCAAAACAATCCTTTAATTATTCTGTTAACCTTGTTGGGCTCCTTTCCATGACCTAGAAAGAGAGAGCTTTGTTACAACCGACCGTACAGTCTCTCAACAAGTTGCAATTTCCCACATGGCCCAGGTGCGCACATGCAAACACACACTTGATGCTCTCCTGTGCTTCTAAACGACAATGCCTCTGGCATTAACATAAACTAGTGGGGAGACTGTATTTCAAGTAGAGAGTCTCTACAAAATCCAGCTGTGTGGATTCACAGAGCAGTGTTTCCCAACCTTTGGTTCTTATACGTGCAGTAAACTCATTCATGTGGATTCACAGAGCAGTGTTTCCCAACCTTTGGTTCTTATACGTGCAGTAAACTCATTCATGTGGATTCACAGAGCAGTGTTTCCCAACCTTTGGTTCTTATACGTGCAGTAAACTCATTCATGTGGATTCACAGAGCAGTGTTTCCCAATCTTTGGTTCTTATATGTGCAGTAAACTCATTCATGTGGATTCACAGAGCAGTGTTTCCCAACCTTTGGTTCTTATACGTGCAGTAAACTCATTCATGTGGATTCACAGAGCAGTGTTTCCCAACCTTTGGTTCTTATACGTGCAGTAAACTCATTCATGTGGATCCACAGAGCAGTGTTTCCCAACCTTTGGTTCTTATACATGCAGTAAACTCATTCATGTGGATTCACAGAGCAGTGTTTCCCAATCTTTGGTTCTTATACATGCAGTAAACTCATTCATGTGGATTCACAGAGCAGTGTTTCCCAATCTTTGGTTCTTATACATGCAGTAAACTCATTCATGTGGATTCACAGAGCAGTGTTTCCCAATCTTTGGTTCTTATACATGCAGTAAACTCATTCATGTGGATTCACAGAGCAGTGTTTCCCAATCTTTGGTTCTTATATGTGCAGTAAACTCATTCATGTGGATTCACAGAGCAGTGTTTCCCAATCTTTGGTTCTTATACATGCAGTAAACTCATTCATGTGGATTCACAGAGCAGTGTTTCCCAACCTTTGGTTCTTATACGTGCAGTAAACTCATTCATGTGGATTCACAGAGCAGTGTTTCCCAACCTTTGGTTCTTATACATGCAGTCAAACTTATGTATGGCTGTGAGAGCTGGACCCTAAGGAAGGCTGAGGGTAGAACCGTGATGGTGAACCTTGGCACTCCAGGTGTTCTTGGACTTCAATTCCCAGAAGCCCAAGCCTCCTGTGAATCCACACGAATGGGTTTACTGCTATTCATCCGGCCCACGCTGCCCTCGTTGCAGAAGTAAAACACGCCTATACGGGTCTACTTCCAGGAGCGACAGGGGCAGCATGGGCCAGATGAATCGCAGTAAACCCATTTGTGTGGATTCACAGGGTGCTTGGGCTTCTGGGAACTGAAGTCCAAGAACATCTGGAGTGCCAAAGTTTGCCATCCCAGGGGTAGAAGAATAGACGCCTTTGAACTGTGGTGCTGGAGGAGACTCTTGAGAGTCCCCTGGATGGCAAGGAGCTCAAATCAGTCCATCTTCAAGGAAAACCAACCCTGACTACTCCTTAGAAGGACAAATACTGAAGCTGAAGCTCAAGGACTTTGGCCACCAAATAAGAAGAGAGGACTCACTGGAGAAGGCCCTGATGCTGGGAAAGATCGAAGACTAAAGGAGAAGAGGGTAGGAGAGAATGAGGTGGATGGATGGAATAGTTGATGTGGTGACCATAGATATGGCTGGGCTGCAGATGATGCCAGATAACAGAGGAACCTGGCATGCGGTGGTCCGCATGGGGTCACAATGGGTTGGACTCAACTGTGCGACTGAACTGGCTATTTGTGTGGATTCACAGAGCAATGTTCCCCCACCTTTGGTTCTTGGACTTCAATTCCCAGAAGCCTAAGTCAGTCCATTGGCTGATCAGTGCTTTGGGGAATTGACTTGGGCTTTTGGGGATGGAAGTCCACAAACCAAAGGTTGGGAAAGAGTGCTCTGGGTGCTCACAGCCATTTCGTCCCCCACTCTTTGGGTCTTTGCCTCTCTCCAGTTCCGATAATGGGAGCAGTTTGAATGTGTTGCTTCATCAGAGAGCAAGGCTGGATTACGGCACTGATACCGTCCCGTATCCAGGCGTTCCATAAACAAGTGATGCGCAGCTGCTGAACTGAATGTCCTGCAATCCCCGCCAGGGCTGGCAGGCTGACCCTTGGCCTGATTATGAGCTCAATCAGCCCTGATCCAAAGGACAGCCATGTGCTCAGAAAAGGGACAGAGGAAGTTATTTTACATGGTGACGGGGCTGCAGTAATTGTATGTCTTCCTCTTTAGGTTTTATTACCAATGGCTGCAAATTTGCAGAACAAAACATTCTACAGGGTGGGCAGATAAACTGGGATCTACTGGTTGCCATAATGGGATATTCTAACTTGTGGTTGGATACAGCTGGAGAGTACCAGTTTAGGGTGGATCTCAAGTCAGTAAGCGAAACAATGACAAAAACCGTTTGTTGTTGTTGTTCAGTCGCACAGTCGATTCCGACCCTTTGCGACCCTATGGATCATCTTTCTCCAGGCACCCCTGTCCTCCACCATCCCCCTCAGTCCTCCCAGTTCTGTGCCCGTTGTGTCTATAATACCATCTATCCATCTCATCCTTTGCCTCCCCCTTCTTCTTTTGCCCTCCACCTTTCCCAACATCACGGCCTTCTCAAGTGAATCCTCCCTTCTCATTTGATGCCCAAAGTACTTTAGCCTCATCTTTACTATTTGACCTTCCAATGAGCAGTCAGTGTTGATTTCTTCTAAGATTGACCTATTTGTTCTCCTCGCTGTCCAAGGTACCCTCAAAACTCTCCTCCAACACCACATTTCAAAGGCATCTATTCTTCTGCGTTCAGCTTTCCTAATTGTCCAGCTCTCACATCCGTACATTACCACTGGGAATACCATTGCTTTGACTATTCTAATTTTTGTTTTCAAGGTGATGTCTCTGCTTTTCACTATGTTCCCCAGGTTTCTCATGGCTTGTCTCCCTAGAATCAGCCGCCTCTTTATTTCATGGCTGCACTCCCCATCTGCAGTGATCTTAGATCCTAAGAAAGTAAAATCTGTCACTGCTTCTACTTCTTCCCCGTCTATTTTCCAGGAACTGATGGGGCCTGTTGCCATTATCTTGGTTTTCTTGATATTGAGTCTCAAGCCAGCTTTTGCACTCTCTTCCTTCAAACCGATCAAGAGATTCTTTAGGTCTTCCTCATTTTCTGCCATTAGGGTGGTGTCGTCTGCATATCTCAGATTGTTGATGTTTCTCCCAGCAATTTTGATCCCATATTGTGATTCCTCCATCCCTGCATTGCGCATTATGTGCTCTGTGTATAAGTTGAATAAGCAGGGTGACAGAATGCAGCCTTGTCTTACTCCTTTTCCTATTCCAAACCACTCTGTCATTCCGTGTTCTGTCCTAACTGTTGCTTCTTGGTTCATGTACAGATTTCTCAGGAGGCATATGAGGTGCTCTGGTATTCCCATCTCTTTAATCACTTGCCACATCTTGTTGTGATCCACACAATCAAATGCCTTAGTGTAGTCAATAAAGCAAAAGTAAACTTGTTTCTGGTATTCCTTTGTTTTCTCCATGATCCAACGTATGTTGGCAATG
The DNA here is from genome assembly GCA_035047305.1 of Bradypodion pumilum. Lineage (NCBI taxonomy): Eukaryota > Metazoa > Chordata > Lepidosauria > Squamata > Chamaeleonidae > Bradypodion > Bradypodion pumilum. The sequence goes on from JAWDJD010000003.1 coordinate 3,769,805, forward strand.
TGGTCTCTAGTCCCCCTGCCTCTTCTGAAACCAGCCTGCACCTCTGGTAATTCTCTTTCCACATGCTGCTGAAGTCTATCCTGTATTATCTTGAGCATCACCTTGCTAGCGTGTGGGATGAGCGCAATTGTTCGATAATTTGAACATTCTTTGGCATTGCCCTTTTTTGGGATTGGAACATATACTGATCTTTTCCAGTCCTGTGGCCACTGTTTTGTTTTCCAAATCTGCTGGCATATTGAATGCAGTAATTTGATGCCATCATCTTTTAGAGCTTTGAAAAATTCAACTGGGATACCATCATCTCCACTAGCTTTGTTGTTTGCAGTGCTCTTTAGGGCCTTTCTGACTTCACTCTCCAGGATGTCTGGCTCAGGTTCAATTTCTCCATCATTGTGACTATCAGGAGTGTTGAGTTCCTTTTTGTAGAGTTCCTCTGTGTACTCTTTCCATCTTTTCTTAATCTCTTCTGCATCAGCTAGCTCCTTTCCGTCTTTGTCCCTTATCATGGTCATTTTTGCTTTAAATGTTCCCTTGATTTCCCGGATTTTTTTGAAAAGATCTCTGGTTCTGCCTCTTTTGTTGTTTTCTTCCATTTCTTTGCACTGTTCTTTTAGATAGTTTTCCTTATCTCTCCTTGCTTTTCTTTGAAATTCTGTGTTCAAATGATTGTATTTTTTCCTTTCTCCTTTGACTTTTGCGTTCCTTCTTTCCTCTGCTATTTTAAGAGCCTCATCAGACAACCACTTTGCTTTCTTACTCTTCTTTTCTTTTGGTATGGTTTTCTTTGCTGCTTCCTGCATGATGTCCCTTATCTCTGTCCATAATTCTTCTGGCACTCTATCTATTGAGTCTAAGCCATTGAATCTGTTCATCACCTCCACCGTATATTCTTTAGGGATGCTGTCTAGATGATATCTGTCTGGTCTCTTTGCTTTCCCTATTTTCTTTAGTCTAAGCCTGAATTTTGCAATCAGTAGGTTGTGATCTGAGCCACAATCTGCTCCAGGTCTTGTTTTTGCTGACTGTATGGATGTTCTCCATCTTTGGCTGCAGAGTATGTAGTCAATCTGGTTTCGGTGTTGGCCATCTGGTGATGTCCATGTGTAAAGTCGCCTCTTGTGTTGCTGGAAGAGGGTGTTTGCTATGACCAGTGCGTTCTCTTGGCAGAACTCTATCAATCTTTGCCCTGCTTCATTCTGTGTTCCAAGGCCAAATTTGCCTGTTATTCCCTCCACTTTTTGATTTCCTACTTTGGCATTCCAGTCTCCTAGAATAATTTGAACATCATTTCTTGGTGTTTGTTCTATGAGGTGTTGTAAGTCCTCATAGAACTGGTCCACTGTGGCTTCATCTGCACCCGTGGTTGGTGCGTATATTTGGATCACAGTAACATTGAAGGGTTTGCCCTGAATTCTTACTGACATCATTCTGTCATTTTTGAGGTTGTATCCCATTACTGCTCTTCTCACTCTTTTATTGACAATTATGGCTACTCCATGTCTTCTAAGGTTTTCTTGTCCACAGTAGTAGATGTGATGGTTTCCAGAGCTGAATTCGCCCATCCCTGTCCATTTGAGCTCACTGATTCCCAAGATGTCAATGTTTATTCTTTCCATCTCATTTTTTACCACTTCTAGTTTACCTTGGTTCATTGATCTCACAAAAACCGTTGTGGCACCTCAAAGACTGCTGCATTTCAATGTGGGCTTTTGTGGATCATGTTCACTTCCTCAGACATAAGAGTAAGACGTCATGGCATCAGTTTATACACGTCAGATACAGGGGTACACAGATGAATATACAAATCAATGTGGCTTTTACAACTAGTAGTAACAAGATCCCTGATTGGCATTCAGATTTGCTGTGAAGTTTGGCCCTGTTGGGTTGCAAATGGTTATAGATGGATGCAAGACAGACATTGTGGCATTGCACATTTGCTAATGAGTTTATCCTTCAGACTTAGCATCTATTGACAACGATGTGAGTCATCCAGGCAAAGTTTGGGAGGAGGGTAGATGTTTTCCTGTAATGCAGACTCTGGTTCATTCTGAAAGGTAAGTTCAGTATTGGAAGAGCAAGCTTTGCATGAACTCATGGCCTTAAATCCACACCTGTCACTATAAAGGGATTTTCTCGGAGCAGCTGCTCTTACATTAAGGTCAACTCAGGAAGGGTACAGCATACAACCGGCTCCTGCTTGTACTTGTTTACATCTCTACGGGAGCATAAGGTTGCACAACCTTGTTTGTGGCATTTGCTAGACCCGTGATGGCGAACCTTGGCACTTCAGATGTTCTTGGACTTCAGTTCCCAGAAGCCCAAGCACCCTGTGAATCCACACGGATGGGTTTACTGCAATTCATCCGGGCTGTGCAGCCCTAATCGCTCCCGGAAGCGGAAATAAAACGTGGAGAAGGGGGATGGGTGAGGGAAGAGAGATGGAGGAAGGGAGGCAGGAGTGACCCACATACACCCCACGAGGTTTCCAAGAGGGAAAGGCTGGCCTACATGAAAGAAATGAAAAACCTGAGCAAAGCCGGGTAATCAGCTAGTATTTTATATTTTTCCAGCATACAGTCTTTTCAACAGTAGTAAAGAAAGCATCTTCATCGTTGATATTGCTAGCACTGTGAAGCCTAATTAAGAAAGAATCATTCAAGTCTAGAAGGCTTTAATTCAAGCCTACCAAAGCACACCTGAGAGATTTGGGCCAAAATTTAAACTCACTCTCAGCTGCCTCTGAACTTGATGACTGAAAGGTTGACAGGTCAGCAGTTCAAGACCCGAGTGCTGCACGACGGAGTGGGTTCCTATTGTCTGTCCCAGCTCCTGCCAATCTAGCAGTTCAAAAGCAAGAAATTGCAAGTAAATAAACAGGGACCACTCCGGTGGGAAGGTAAACAGCGTTCCGTACGCTCCAGTGTCTAGTCATGCCTGCCACTTGACCACAGAAATGTCTAGAAGCGGACAGCGCTGGCTCTTTGTCTTTGAAACGGAGATGAGCACTGAACCCTAGAGTCAGATACGACTGGCTTTTGAGCAAGGGAGACCTTTACCTTTACTAAACAGGTGGATAAATAGGACTGCGGTGGCTTAAGTGTTTAAGACGCTGAACTCGATGACTGGAAGGTCAAAGTTCAATTCCCAAGTACTGCATGACCGAGTGAGCTCCAATCTCTGTCCCAGTTCCTGCCAACCTAGCAATTAGAAAATTGCAAGTAGATAAATAGGGATATATAGGGACCACATGTCCACGGAAATATCTGCAGACACAGACAATACTGGCTCTTTGGCTGTAAACAGAGCTGAGCACAGAACCCTAGAGTTGGATATGACTGGCGACCTTTACCTTTATAGGTACTACCTCAGTGGGAAGGTGACAGCACTCCGTGTTTTCTGGCATCTAGTCATGCTTGCCACATGTCCACTGAATCATCTGTAGATATACAGGTAGACAGCGCTGGATCTCTGGCTGCCTGTAAATGAAGATGAGCACCGACTCCTAGAGTGGGATACAACTGGCTTTTCCGAGCAAGGGTGACCTTTATCTTGACCTTTCCCTTTACCTGTCAGGAGTGTTGTAAAAGCAAATGCATGTAGGCAGAGAGAAGGGATGGGGGAGGATATTGATTAATAAGCAGTGGCAAAATGTTTGAGCAGCACACAACACCACACTGCGCATACCTAGAATGGGAGAGGAGGCAGGGAGGTTAGAGCAGGAGGTTGTTAACAAATATAAGGTGCCAAGCTCTATTTTAAGCCAGAGGGGGTTGCGGAGGGAGGTATTTGTGTTCTTAGACTCGCTGACCCCACGGCAAGACTGCCTGGGGCAACCTTTATAAACGAGAGTCGGGAGAAGATGATGAGCGAAGTGGCTCAGAAGACCAGCCAGAGGGAAGGACCAAATGCGGTTTCTGCTGCCGATAGCCCTTCGTTAGCTGGGTCCCTGATTAATGCCCAGCTCAATTGCAACACGGGCGCACTCTTTGAGCTGGAATCCAAGTCTCCCAGCGGCTCTCTGGGAATTTGAAGAAAGAATATCCAAAGCCAAGTAAGGACTCAACTACTTTCTTTGTCAGTTTTGGGTTCAAAGGCTGGATTGTGCAATTTTGGGATTAAGAAATGGGAGTAGCAGGATCCTTTCCTAGCCTTATCCGGAGAGGCTGGGGCTTGAACCCAGGACCTTCTGAGTGCAAAACAAGGTCTGAGCTCCAGCCTCTCCTTATAGATCCTGGACTGGCCCTGTGCAACCAGCTGAACCTATGAAAGGCAGATGTGTGGATATACCTGTATGTATGTCTCTCTGTCTCTCTCTCTGAGCAGAGACAGATGTTATAGATAACCCGTAATTAGAAAGGGAAAATCCTTGTTGCCTGATTGTATAGTGCAGGGATTCTCAACCTGCGGCCCATGGGCCGAATGCAGTCCATCGCACCATTTCATGTGGCCCGTCCACTGCCACCACCACACCAGGAAGTGCCATGTGGTGGCGGAAGGGCAAAATGGCCATCCGGCCCCCAAAGCTGTCTGAGGGAGCGTAACCTGGCCCCCGTCTTTAAAAGGTTGTGAACTCCTGGGATAGCGAGTGTCACAGAGGGAGTTTGTTGGTTGGCCAACCAGTTGGTTGGTTAGTTGGTAAAGCCAGAGCAAGATCTGGAATGAGGTGCCAATTATATAGATAAAATCTAATGATTATAGAGAATAGTTAAATGAAAATCAATAATGTCCCACTGGTGGTGGGTGCACGTAGCAGTATCATACACAGTCCGTTTGTTAAGATGTTTGTGTATTTTTAATATATTTGTACGGTGTTTTTTGCTTGTTTGTTTTGGGAAAAAATAAAAAAAACCACAGGGTTCTTTCTGACAACAAAGCATGCAAAGCTTAGATCCGTGATGGTGAACCTTGGCACTCCAGATGTTCTTGGACTTCAATTCCCAGAAGCCCAAGCCCCCGTGAATCCACACGAAGGGGTTTGCTGCGATTCATCTGCCCCGCACTGCCCTCGTCGCTCCCGGAAGCGGAAGTAAAACGCGCCTGGACGAAGGAAAGGTTAACTCAGAAGAGCCTTAACCATATGGGCACGTTTTACTTCCGCTTCCGGGAACGACGAGGGCAGCGCGGGCCGGATGAATCACAGTAAACCCATTCATGTGGATTTACGGGGGCTTGGGCTTCTGGGAATTGAAGTCCAAGAACATCTGAAGAGCGAAGGTTCACCATCACGGGCTTAGATAATAGTTTTACTCAACTTCATTGACTTATGATGGCAACTAGTTCTCTAGGGGGCACCACGGCAAAATGCCCGGATTTTTTGGTTAGCAGAACCTAGCAGTTCGAAAGCGAGAAATTGCAAGTAGATAAATAGGGACCACTTCGGTGGGAAGGTAACAGCATTCCGTGCGCTCTGGTGTCTTGTCATGCCTGTCCCATGACCACGGAAACGTCTGCAGAAGCAGACAGCGTTGGCTCTTTGGCTTTGAAACAGAGATGAGCACTGCACCCTAGAGTCGGATACGACTGGCTTTCAAGCAAGGGAAACCTTTAGAAACAGAAATGAGGACCAAATAAGGAAAAAAGAAAAGCTCTTCTGCTTCCTTTAACAAGATTATTTCCGTGTGAGGTTTCATGGATTACAGTCTGCACATTTTAAAGATGCTTAGCAGTGCTCTGCGATGTCATCTGACTCTCTACCACCACCAACTCAGCCTTGTGAAGAGAAAACAAGTTTTCAACAGCGATCCGTTCGTGTGGATCTAATTGGCTTAAAGACATATGAAATCTCTTGTCCTCCTTCCAAGAATGTGGGCAAGGGAGAATCCAAACAACATCGTTGGCTGGACTGCCACAGTATCGAGAGAAACCTGGAAAGTTTTGTCATAAATAGGAATCAGACTGCAGTGGCTCAAGTGGCTAAGACGCTGACTGGAAGGTGGGAGGTCAGCAGTTCGATTCCCGAGTACTGAAGGACGGAAATGAGCTCCCGTCTTTGTCCCAGCTCCTGCCAACCTAGCAGTTTGAAAGCAAGAAGTTGCAAGTAGATAAATAGGGACCACTTCGGTGGGAAGGTAAACAGTGTTCCGTGCACTCCGGTGTCTAGTCATGCTTGCCACATGACCACGGAAACATCTGCAAAAGCAGACAGCGCTGGCTCTTCGGCTTTGAAACAGAGATGAGCACTGAACCCTAGAGTCGGATACGACTGGCTTTCGAGCAAGGGAAATCTTTACCTAAGAATCAGCTTGGTGTGACAGAATTATTATGAAAGCTAGCTATTGGCAGAGGGCTCAATATTTCACATATTTTTCAGGTTACCTTGTCGTTACAAATACAAGACAAATTCATCAGTGGCTTTTGCTTTCTAATTTTCTATTGTACGTATTCCCGGTGGTAACGTATGGTTGTGAGAGCTGGACCATTAGGAAAGCTGAGTGCAGAAGAATAGATGCCTTTGAAATGTGGTGTTGGAGGAGTTTTGAGAGTCCCCTGGACAGCGAGGAGAAGAAATCTTAGAAGAAATCAACCCTGACTGCTCCTTAGAAGGCCAAATAGTAAAGATGAAGCTAAAGTACTTTGGACATCAAATGAGAAGGGAGGACTCACTTGAGAAAGCCTTGATGCTGGGAAAGGTGGAGGGCAAGAGAAGAAGATGAGATGGATAGATGGTATTGTGGACGCAATGGGCACAGAGCTCGGCAGGCTGAGGAGGATGGTGGAAGACAGAGAGGCCTGGAGGTCAATGGTCCATAGGGTCACAAAGGGTCGGAATCGACTGTGCGACTGAACAACAAATATATTTTAAAATATAACAATCCTTGTTAATTATTACAATGTTCTAATTGTTATGGGCTATCTACAATGCCTATTTCTGCCCCTCTGCTCTATCAAGGTCTTCTTCGTGGTCTCTGTGAATCCAGACAAATGAGTCTACTCACGTATGTGCAGTAAACCCATTCGTGTGGATCCACTGAACAACAACAATGTTTTACACTAAATTATTTCTTTTTTCATAATCTGCGCAAGGCCTTAGATAGATGGTGAGTACTTTTCTGGTGTGTATGTAGAAAAAACTGATAATGTCAAGTACATTTCGAGTAACATGATAAAGTCGAGTGAATTTCAATAAATTTTGAGTAAAATGATAAAGTAGATATTTTTGAAATGGTAGCTGTGTTTGTCCATGTTTCAAGCATATCGGAGAGTAAAGAAAGCAAAACAAGAAAACAAAAAAAAAACACCACCATTGTGGCACTTTAAAGACTAATTGCTATATTTCAATGTTAGCTTTCATGGATCCAGTCCATTTGATCCATGAAAGCTAACATTAAAATACAGCAGTTAGTCTTTAAAATGCCACAACGTTTTTTGTCTTCTTGTTTTGTTTTGTTTGTTTACTCCCAGATATGATAAAGTCGATTTCAATAAATTGTTTTGCTTTTTGTCCTTATCTTTTCAAAACATTTTTAGCTTGGTTGTAGTTTTACATTTAAATAATAATAATAAAATGGAAACAGGTAGCAGTCGAACTAGTACCACACCCAATAAGTATTAACAACAACAATGATAATTTTATTCAAAGTCTCCTCCGAAACAAGGCTGTTTCTCATTCCTCTGTTAGAGACTGGATGTAGGGTCAAGAAAAGTCCCTCTTTCCGGAGCTGAAAACCCTTCCTAGTCAACCACAGAATGGTGGGCCTGAAACCCACAGATGTCCCCCCATCAGCGGTGGTCAAATTTCTCAGCGCTGGGACAGCGGCTTGCATTGCTGACCTCTGCACCTTCCCTCTGGACACGGCCAAAGTCAGGCTTCAGGTGAGTTTCATCTGCAAGCAGCAGATGAATGCTTGCAGATTCCCATGCTGGTGGATCTGGAAAATGGGACCATGCTATTACTACTACTACTACTACTACTACTACTACTACTACTACTACTACTACTACTACTACTACTACTACTACTACTACTACCACCACCACCACCACCACCACCACCACCACCACCAGCAGCAGCAGCAGCAGCAGCAGCAGCAGCAGTAGTAGTAGTAGTAGTAGTAGTAGTAGTAGTAGTAGTAGTAGTAGTAGTAGTAGTAGTAGTAGTAGTAGTAGTATTTCTTCTGCCGTGTCTATTCCAAATATTGGCTATCCTCATAGCGATCAGCCATTAAGAGTGTCCTGATAATATAGTGCAGTGGCCTTTCATCTGCCTTCCGCATCGCAGCGTAACCCCCGTACCACTGATCCGGTTCTGCGAGTCACTTTCTGGTCTTGAGCCCTTTTGGCAGGCAAAATCTTACTCAGCCCCAGGCCAGGATTGATGGAGCTGCTGCCCTTCATTAAGATGGGATCAAGTGGAATTCAATCCACTTGGGGACTATTACCCTTCCCTGTGGACTTCTCCACCCAATAGTCCTGAGGGTGGTCAGGTTAGTTAACCACCACCTGACACTCGGAGTTGAGTCACTGGCAGTAGAGTCTAGTCTACTCCCGTGGTGGCGAACCTTGGCACTCCAGCTGTTCTTGGACTTCAGTCAAGTCACTTCTAGCTAACGTAGTGCCAGAGGGACAACATATGTGTGAGGAGTAGAAGCATCTTGTGAGTGCCTAAAAGACTACCAATTTCTCATGACTGTTTCCATTTCTTCTGAAGATTCAAGGAGAATCCAAAGCTTCCAAGGCAACAAAGAGCGTCAAGTATAAGGGTGTCTTTGGCACCTTGGCCACCATAGTACAGATGGAAGGGCCCAAGAGCCTCTACAATGGCCTGGTGGCCGGACTCCAGCGCCAGATGAGCTTTGCGTCTATCCGGATTGGGCTCTATGACTCAGTGAAACAGTTCTACACTCCCAAGGGGTCTGAAAGTAAGTGCATTGCCCTCAGAGCAACAAACTGAATGATGTTAGTTGCTATCTTTATGATATTAGTTGTACCTTATTTGGCAACTTTTTTTACTGCTATTTTTTATGATTTTATGTCTGTAAGGTGCTCCGAAGGTTGCGTGCACCAAAAGGGTGATAGATAGATAGATAGATAGATAGATAGATAGATAGATAGATAGATAGATAGATAGATAGAATAAATAAATAAATAAATTATGGTTCAAAATATACAAATACATTAGAGAGCGAGAGAGAAAGAAAGAAATTAATTCAATTTGTATGCCGCCCACTTAGCTTATGCTAACTCAGGGCAGCTCACAATGATCACAGAATAAAACAACAATATAACAGATAAACTTAAAAACTAATACAAAACTGTTATAAAAACATTAAAAGAAAGAAAGAAAGCCAGGGTGGGGAACACAGGCCATGAGGCTGAATCTAGCCCTTGCAGAGTTCTGTTGGGTTTTCCCCAGAAGGCCATCCCCTTCCACCATGGCAGCATGTAAGTAACTTCTGAACTATCCCCTAAATATGAGCTCCAGTTGATGACATGTCAGCCAAGAACCAGCGTCTTAGACTTGAACTGGTAACCAGCAAGCCACCTAACAAAGCCCTGGAGAACCAGCAGCATGATGATAGAGAAGATGTAGCATTGAGACCAGTTCATAACACATGTCCGATTTCGATCTCTCTCTCAGATGCTGGTGTCCTCACCCGTCTCCTTGCCGGTTGTACCACCGGTGCCATGGCTGTCACTTGTGCTCAGCCAACTGATGTGGTGAAAGTCCGCTTCCAAGCACACATCACAGTGGTAGGTGGCCCCAAGAAGTACAACGGCACTGTTGATGCCTACAGGACTATTGCCAGGGAGGAAGGGGTCAGAGGCCTCTGGAAAGGTAGGTCACTTATGTCTCCTCCTTGGACTGATGGTGGACTTCTCTTGGGACTGGGAGATGTCAGGGACCTCCTCCATCTTTTCACCATTAACCTTCCATTTCCATTTCTTGCAGGTACCCTGCCCAACATCACTCGCAACGCCATTGTGAACTGTGGGGAGATGGTGACCTATGACCTCATCAAGGAAGCCTTGCTTAAATATCAGTTGATGACTGGTAGGGAGACCTTCTCGCTCAAAATGTGGGAAATGACAATCCCAACCTAGATCTAGTGCAGTAGCTCCTTCTTAAAGTCTCCTTGGGCCTTCAGTCACCTAGTCCCTCTCTGTTCAGTACTAGTTAGACCACATCTAGAGTCCTGTGTCCAATTCTGGTGACTGCATTTTAAGAAAGATGCAAACAAATTAGAGCAGGTATGGAGAAGGGCAACCAGGATGCTCAGAGGATAACTGGAAACCAAGCCCTAGGAGGAAAGACTGAAGGACCTGGGCATGTTTAGCCTTGAGAAAAAGGAGACTGAGAGGGGATAGGATGATGATAGCACTCTTCAAAGACCTGAAAGATAATCATAAAGAGGAGAAGGGGCAGGATCTGTTCTCCACCATCCCAGAGTGCAGGATGCATAATAATCTGCCAAAATTATGACAAACTATAAGTGGAATATCAATAAAAATTATTTACTGATAGAGCAGGATGATAATGGGCCCCATGGCCTCGGGAGGTGGGGAGCGTTCCAACACATTCAAGAAAGAATTGGGCAACCATCTGTCAGATCTGGTTTGATTTGGATTCCTACATTGAGCAGGAGGTTGGACTCGATGGCCTCAAGGGACCCATTCCAACTCAGTTATTCCAGGATTCTAAGCATTAGTGACATGGTTACCACAGATGCAGCAGTGATCAGGATGTGGGTTCCAGAGAAGAGTCAGACCACAACAGTTTATGCCAGGGATTCTCAACCTGTGGCCCGTGGGCCAGATGCAGCCCATGATGCCATTTCATGTGACCCCCCCACTGCCTCTACCACACCAGGAAGTGCCATGTGGTGTAGGAAGGACAAAATGGCCATCCAGCCCCCAAAGTTGTCTGAGGGAGCATGACCCGGGGGCCCCAGCTTAAAAAGGTTGAGAACTCCTGTCTATACTATTGAGATGCTACAACATTCTTCTACTGGTTTTGTTCCGGTCTGCAACATCACTGAATGCGTCAGATATCATCCTGGTATTAGAAAGTAACTTTGCCCTCGGTTGATATCTGAAACTTAAAATCACTGAGACCAAAACCCAATCAGTTGCTCAAACTCGAGTAGACACATTGGGTCGACAAGATTTGTGCAAGTGCAAGTGTCTGAAGAAGATAGAGACCACATGCCCAAAACAGAACCTATCTTCGTAGGGAGGGAAACCGAAGAATTAAGCAAGATAGAAATAACCAGGGAGGAGGTCCTTGCATGTCTTGTTAAACTAAACACTAACAAATCACCAGGACCAGATGGCATCCATCCACGAGTTCTCAGGGAACTTAAAGATGAAATTGCTGATCTCCTAGCCAAAATATATAAGCTTTCCCTCAAATCAGGCTTTGAGCCTGATGACTGGAAGGTAGCAAATGTAACACCAATTTTCAAAAAAGGATCCAGGGGTGATCCAGGGAATTACCGACCTGTCAGTTTGACATGTGTCCCAGGTAAAGTGATGGAAACCATCCTAAAAGATAGAATTAATAGGCACATAGAAGAGAAGGCGCTGCTAAAGGAGAGCCAACATGGCTTTTGCAAGGGCAAATCATGCCTCACTAATCTGTTGGAATTTTTTGAGAGTGTCAACAAGCATGTGGATAAGGGGGATCCAGTTGACATTGTTTATCTGGACTTTCAGAAGGCTTTTGACAAGGTCCCACACCAAAGGCTCTTGAATAAACTTACCAGTCATGGAATAAAGGGACAGGTCTTGTCCTGGATCAGCAACTGGCTAAGGGACAGGAAACAGAGGGTAGCACTAAATGGACACTTCTCCAAGTGGAGGGAAGTAAAGAGTGGGGTCCCCCAAGGTTCAGTACTGGGACCCCTGCTTTTCAACCTCTTCATAAATGATCTAGAGGTAGGAGTAAAAAGCAAGGTAGCCAAATTTGCTGACGATACTAAATTATACAGGGTAGTGAAAACTGTGAGAGATTGTGAAGAGCTCCAGAGGGATCTCTTGACACTGGGGGAGTGGGCAAAACAGTGGCAAATGAGCTTCAACATCAGTAAGTGCAGAGTGATGCATGTTGGGGCAAAAAACCCCAATTACATTTATAAACCGATGGGGTCTGAACTCTCTGCGACAAACCAGGAAAGGGACCTTGGTGTCCTGGTGGACAGCTCAATGAAGGTGTCAACCCAGTGTGCCTCAGCAGTGAAAAAAGCAAACTCAATGTTAGGGATCATTAGGAAGGGTATAGAAAATAAGTCAGCAAGTGTCATTTCGCCTCTTTATAAATCTATGGTGAGGCCCCATCTGGAATACTGTGTACAGTTCTGGTCGCCATACCTCCAGAAGGATATTATGGAGCTGGAAAAAGTGCAGAGGAGGGCAACCAGAATGATTAGGGGACTGGAACACCTTCCTTACCATCTGAGGCTGCAACGGTTGGGCCTTTTCACTCTTGAACGACGGCGTCTAAGAGGTGACCTGATTGAAGTTTATAAAATCATGCACGGTGTGGACAAAGTGGATAAGGAAAAACTGTTTTCCCTATCGCACAACACTAGAACTAGGGGACACTCCATGAAACTTTTGGGTACTAGTTCTCAAACAAATAAGAGAAAGTACTTTTTCACCCAGAGGATTACTGGTCTATGGAACTCCCTGCCAGAAGAAGTGGTGACAGCTGTCAGTCTTGACAGCTTTAAGAAAGGATTAGACAAGTTCATGGAGGACAAGGCTATCAATGGCTATAATTATGGCTACCTAAGGACAACCTCCGGGTTGGAGAGATAGGCAGGATATCTCTCAATGCCATTTCCAGGGAATCCTAAGCAGGTGAAGGCATCTCCTTGGGAAGAATACCCTGAAGGAAATGGTGAGCCACTGTGTGAGACAGAATGCTGGACTGGATGGGCTGTGGCCTGTTCCAGCAAGCCTGTTCTTATGTTCTTATGTAAGTGTTGACTTAAGAGGTTTCAGTGAGACTAGAAGTCAGAGTTGGACCAATGCTGTGTATTGAATTTCTACCTATGAAGCAAAAATGGAGGATGTTCTGCTATTTGATAGCATCGTCCCTTGAGGGGAACATTCAGAACTGTGGCTTGAAGCATCTTCCTGGCCAATGGTACCTGCTCCCACTCTCTCCTCTTCTGGACTGGCCCAGACTCTCTCCTGGGTCCAGCTCACAGAAATAGTTAGGAAAAAACTTCCTATTGGACCTGAAACTAGTGTGTCCAGTTTTCCTAGCTCACCCTGAACAGCTGCCCTAAATCAAAGCCTAAAAAGTTACTTTTTTAGGTCTGCAACTCCCAGGATAATTCTAAGGTAAAATGGCCAATAATCGTCCAAGAAAGGGCTGTTCATTTTCCAAGGCTTGTCTGCAGCTCAGCATTGATGTTCTCCTGTCCTTCTAAAGAGTCAAGTGTTGACCCTCCTCAACTCCCTGTTTTTATCTCACAACTGCCCTGTGAGGTAGGCTTGATGGAGAGAAAGAAAGAGGGCAGGTGGATACATGCATACTTTGTACCATAGGGAGTGACTCTATGCCCATCTCTTTCAAGCTCACCTGGTGAGCCTCATAATTGAGTCCCAATTCATTTGCTTGCGCCCAGATTTTGCCTTCTAAATGCTGAAAAATAGCCCATCCAGTTTCCCAAGGCACGGAGCTGCCTACTTAAGCTTTCCTGAACCCTGAGCATTTTGTGTTTCTTTCCTGTCCCCTGCTCTGCCCAGACAATTTTCCATGCCATTTTGTGGCTGCGTTTGGAGCTGGCTTTTGCGCAACCGTGGTGGCTTCACCTGTGGACGTGGTCAAAACAAGATACATGAACTCCATGCCTGGTCAGTACAAAAGTGCCCTGAACTGTACACTGACCATGGTGCTGAAGGAGGGACCCACGGCTTTCTACAAGGGGTAAAAAGATGGCTTGTGTGTGTTTTGTTTTGCTTTTATGTCTATCCCACCTTTCTCTGAAAATTAGGATGTGCTCAAAGCCAGGCTGGCTACATCCTTGTCAGAGTGACTAAATCACTGGGGATGACACCTGGGAACCCCATTGCAAAGGTGCTGTGAATGCACGCCAGGCTTTTTCTCCCAGGGAGGAGATAGATCTCAAGACAGGCAGTCTGAAGAATGCACACATACAACAAGGTCTAACCATTCCTGGCTATCAATAGTTAACTAGCACAAATCAAGTCAATGCAATCTGAAAGAATAGATAGGCTTTATAATTGTACATTTTAAGTTGGTTGGTCTGAAAGAAATAGGTTAGTTTCTTCTTTGCATCCTTAAATAGAGCATGATTTGGGGTCCGGGAACGCTTATCGCTGTCATGCCTTCTCTTCCTTCTGCCTGCCAGTTTAATACCAGAACTCTGGCAGGGCTATGCAAAAGCTAGCCATTCCTAGCCATGCCTGTTATGCTCACCTTTCCAGGGAGGACATTAGTTTCATGGATAGGGTGGCCAACTGGCTGATTGGTCTTCTTTGGAGGAGGAGAGGATCTCTCCTCTGAAGAGCTGTTAGAGAACAATCTTCTTTTTGAAATGCTATCCAGTTTGACTTTCCTTTAAAGTAAAAGAAAGGGTGAGCGGGGATATCCAGAACCTGGAGTTTGTCATGAATATTTAGTTTAGCAGGTCTCAGAAACCCCACAAACCACATATGGCCAATATCTTCTGTATAAAAGTGGGATGCACTAGGAAAATTTTCTGTAATTATGCATCTGTCCATATATGTTGGTGTGTCCTTCTCATGGTACCATGGGCCTATTTGCTAAATGAGCACTGGGAAACCCATTACAATTTGCACAAAAAACAGCAACAGCCCAAACTGGATGCCGCGGAAAAGCACCCTTGCCAATGAAGACCAGGTAGAAGGAAGGCACCAGAGCTGAAATCACTCGCAGAAAATAAAGTCCCCCCACAATCCAGACAGGTCAGGAACTGAATCTCTGTCTTTCATAGGTTCCTCTTGGATGCAAGACTCAAATAAGGTAGATCCAAAGGGGAGAGGGGATCTTAATTTAATTTAATTTAATTTAATTTAATTTAATTTAATTTAATTTAATTTAATTTAATTTAATTTAATTTAATTTAATTTAATTTAATTTAATTTAATTTAATTTAATTTAATTTAATTTAATTTAATTTAATTTAATTTAATTTAATTTATATACCGCCCTATCCAATGGACTCTGTGCACAAGTTAAAACGATTAAACCCCCTTAAAAACATAGCAATACCCCCCCCTGCCCCCGTGTGCGGTGCCATTTACTATCTAAAAACAAATATAAAATCCCCAAAGCCTTAACATTAAAAAAATCTTCAAGGCCTTAAAATAAAATGCAAGGATGGATATAAATGCAGGCTATCGTTACCCAAATTTGCCCATCTATGTGCATGCACGGATGTTTCGTTATCAGAAACAAGAAGGTCAGAGTCCAATTCTTGATGCCAGGGAGTCAAAGGTCTTTTCTTGCCCTTCTCTCTTTGTTCTAAACTGAATATTCACAGTAATAATATATGCACTTTGATGCAAATTAGTGTCCTGTGTTGTTCTTCTCATGGGAGGGTGTGTGTGTGTTTTGCATAAATGACCACCCTGTTAAATGAGATTTCCCTCCTTTTCTCTCCATCTCCTGCAGTTTCATACCATCCTTCCTCCGGCTGGGCTCGTGGAACGTGGTGATGTTTGTGTCATATGAGCAGCTGAAAAGGATGATGGTGCTGGCCCAGATGGACTGGGAATCCTGGTTCTGAGACCAGAGCGTTGCCTCCAGGATGAGGTGGGGGGGGGTGCAAATTGCTGCTTCTTAGAAGAGAAATGCAGATGAAGGCAAAGCAAGGAGCAGCTTTGGATGAAAAGCTCTGACCAAGCATTCGTACCAAGGAGACAAGGTGCAAACATCAGTTATATTAATGCTCCATATGACAGGCCCTCGAGGCCAATGAGCGATGTACAACGTTGCAGTGAGCAAAGCAATACTTTTGGAAGCAAGCCCATCATCCTTGAGTCCTCCTGATGGGCAAACCACAGGAATGAGAGAAAGAACTACAACTGAACTTCATTGAATGCCTCCTCTGGAGTAGGCTTCCTCCCCTGCTGGAAGGGACAAATCCAAGGCTTCTTCTAATTTAAGGGTAATTATGTCATCAGTACATTTAATCAACTGCAGAAATTGTAACATTTTCAGCTGCATTAACAGAAGTCTAGTCTCCAAAATCCACGAAGTACTAGTCCTCTTCGATTCAGCACTAGTTAAGGGCCATTCAACAATTACGTGATCCTCGAAGGGGGGGGGGGGTCCTGCCATTTGAATTACGGAAAACTACGTGGGGTCTGCGGGGGTCAGGTCAAAGATTACGTAATCCATTTGGAGCTGTTGTGGTTTCGAAACATGGCACTTTTTTAGGTTTAAAAATTATCTCTGGGAATTTTGATCCGATGTGGGATTATTGAATTGCTTGTGCAGTCTGCATTAGGCACCAATAGTGAAAAGCTCTAAAATTAGAGTTTTGATACAAAAGCTCTGGATTACGTAATTTTAAAGGGGGGGGTTCAAAGCAAAAATTACGGTTAGATTACATGGAGGGAGGGGGGTCAATTTCCCCCCAAAAAAAATGGATCACGTAATTGTTGAATGGCCCCTTAGGCCTTATCTAGAGTCCTATGTCCAGTTCTGGGCACTGTATTTTAAGAAATAGGCAAACTAATTAGAGCAGGTACAGAGAAGAGCAATAAGGATGATCAGAGGACTGGAAACCAAACCATAGGACCGTAATGGCGTTCCTTGGCACTCCAGCTGTTCTTGGACTTCAATTCCCAGAAGCCCAAGTCCCTGTAAATCCACACGAATGGGTTTACTGTGCGTACTGCGTGTCAGCCTCAAATGGCCTTCCAGTTCTTTGTGGTGGAAAGAAGAAAAGTAGTGCGTACGTCCAATAAACCCCTTTGTGTAGATTCATAGGGGACTTGGGCTTCTGGGAAATGAAGTCCAAGAACACCTGGAGTGCCGAGGTTCGCCATCACTGCTCTAGGAGGGAAGACTGAAGGAACTGGGCCTGTTAAGCCTTGAGGAAAAGGGACTGAGAGGGAATGACAGAATTCATCTTCATATAGTAAAGATTTCCCTTGCTCGAAAGCCAGTCGTATCCGACTCTAGGGTGCAATGCTCATCTCTGTTTCTAAGCCGAAGAGCCAGCGCTGTCTGCTTCTGCAGACGTTTCCGTGGCCATGTGGCAGGCATGACTAGACACCGGAGCGCACGGAACGCTGTTACCTTCCCACCAAAGTGGTCCCTATTTATCTACTTGCAATTTCTTGCTTTCGAACTACTAGGTTGGCATCTTCATATAACTGAACGATAATCATAAAGAGGAAGGGAAGGGTCTGATCTCAGCCATCCCAGGGTAATCACAAGTTATAGGAAGCCAGATACAGGCTGAATACTAGGGAAAGCTTCTTACCTGTTAGAGCAGTACAACAATGGAACCCATGACCTGGGGGAGTGGTGAGCATCCCAATGTTGAAGGTATGTATACAAGTAAAAACTGGACAACTCTCCATCTGATCTACTTTGATTTGGAGTCTTCCATTGAGCAGAAGGATGGACTCAATGGGCTCATTGGCACCTTCCAACCTAGTTATTGTAGTAGTCTATGTTCATCAGCCGTATGTTGGTCTGGGGAGAAATATCAAAGGATAAGGATGTGGAGTGATAAGTTCAGTCTTACTCCAGCTGGAAAAATAGGGGAAATAATTAATAATAATAATAATAATAATAATAATAATAATAATAATAACAACAACAACAACAACAACAACAACAACAACAACAACAACAACAACAACAACAACAACAACAACAACAACAACAACAACAACAACAACAACAACAACAACAACAACAACAACAACAACAACAACAACAACAACAACAACAACAACAACAACAACAACAACAACAACAACAACAACAACATATCTTGTGAAGCAGAGTTTAGTTTGCAAAAATGCATGCCACAATAAATGTGATTCCTGTATGGTCACAATGAAGTCTTCAAGGCGCTCCAAAACTATGCCGAGTCTTCTCAGTGACAACAACATTCAAAGGTTGTATAAAACTAGTAGGCGAGGCAAGCAAAATGCATATGGGAAGGAGATTAAAGCAGGGTGGGGAATACGTGGCCTTCCAGGTGTGCTTGGACTCCGACTCCCATGTGCACCTGACAGCCCAGCAATATTTGAAAAGCTAGGCTTCTTCCATCCCTGCCCCAAGAATAAAACAGCTGGAGAAGCTTTAGTGTTGTATCACGAGCTATGTTTGGAAGACTGAGTGGACTTAAGTGCTAGTAGGCAGTGGAAGAGCATCATGCATCTACCAGGAAACATGGGATATTTTATAGACTTTGGAAAGGTTATTCTTGGACTAGTCCTGTGATGGTGAACCATGGCGCTCCAGATGTTCTTGGACTTCAATTATCAGAAGCCCCCATGAATCAACACGAATGGGTTTGCTGCGATTCATCCAGCCCATGCCGCCCTGTCGCTCCTGGAAGCGGAAGTAAAATGTGCCTGGACGGGTGCGTTTTACTTCCGCCTCCAGGAGCAACAGGAGTGGCATGGGCCAGATGAATCACAGCAAACCCATTCGTGTCGATTCACGGGGGCTTGGGCTTCTGGGAATTGAAGTCCAAGAACATCTGGAGTGCCAAGGTCCGCCATCATGGGACTAGGCAAAGGTCAATGTCTCCCTTGCTCAGAAGCCAGTCATATCCAACTCTGTGGTTCAGTGCTCGTAGACACAAAAGCACACAGAACACTGTTACCTTTCCTGCAGAAATGGTATCTATTTATCTACTTGCAACTTCTTGCTTTCCAACTGCTGGGTTGGCAGGAGCTGGGACAGACAACAGGAGCTCACTCCATCATGCGGCGCTCAGGTCTTGAACTTCTGACCTGCTAACCTTCCCATCATCAAGTTCAGCATCTTAACAGCTAAGCCACTGCAGTCATATTCTTGGACTACCGCTTCCTAAAATACCCAGCAATATAATTTGCCTGTGACTGCAGTGGCTCAAGTGGCTCAAGACGCTGACTGGGAGGCGGAAGGTCAGCAGTTCGATTCCCGAGTACTGCAGGACAGAATGAGCTGCCATCTTTGTCCCAGCTCCTGCCAACCTAACAGTTTGAAAGCAAGACATTGCAAGTAGATAAATAGGGACCACTTCGGTGTCTAGTCATGCCTGCCACATGACCACGGAAATGTCTGCATTTGGAAATGTTACTCTTTTTTTTTAGATTACAGCTCCCATATCCCTGCAGACAGCATAGACAGCCATGGGAATTGTAGTCCAAAATATAGATTTTCCCCATCTTTACAATATTGCAATTCGAGGCTGGTGCGTTTAATTAGATGAGGAATCTAGTCTTGAGGGACCTGGGGAGGACAAAATGGCATCTTGTGTTTGATAATGGAGGGAACCTTTTTTTACAAAGCTAATCACGTTGTTGTTTTCTTTTAGCTAGAAACAATTGCCAGAAACCCTTGCCTTGAGATTAACCTACTGAATCCTTCTAGCAAATGGACTCAAACTCTCGAGAAAGTTCACACAAGGACACACAATGCTGTTTTCTCTCTCTCACACACTGTGAGGATTTCAAGGCCTTTCCACCATGTTCCTGTTTTGTACTACTTTCCTCCCTGATAAAAGTTTCCCTGTTTTGTAGAAAGTCCCTTTCCGACTGGCAATTATTTTCCAGCTGTTATGGGGACAAATCCTTGACCAATGGCCCAAAGCCTATTCAGTTCCTACACTGGTGTAAGGCAGTTGACCCAAATCTAGTTGGTGAATTTGCCATAAGTTGAAAAACTGGTGTAGACGATTTGTGTTTCTATGTTGAATTGGTTCACAACAGCGCTTGCCTAGACCAGTGATGGCAAACCTTGGCACTCCAGTTGTTCTTGGACTTCAATTCCCAGAAGCCCAAGTTCCTGTGAATCCACACGAATGGGTTTCTGGGAATTTAAGTCCAAGAACAGCTGGAGTGCCAAGGTTCACCATCACAGGCCTAGACTAACCACTTAACTTGCACCAGTTTGTCAACCAGATTTGCACCCGTCATGTTACCTCAGTGAACACAACTATTAGGATTTTTTGGCCAATGTCAAGAACAAAGTTGGACAGTAAAGAAAGATGACTGGGAAAAACTTGAAATACGGTGCTGGGGAGAGTTTTATGGATAACCTGTACAGTCAATAAGGCAAATGGTTCTGGAAGCAAATCAAGCCTGAAGTGTCTCTGGTGGCAAAAATGATGAAATTGAGATTGTCCTGCTTTGGGCATATCATGAGAAGGCAAGGCTGTCTGGAAAAGGCGCTAATGCTGGGAAAGTTGGAAGGCCGCAGGAAAGGAGGAGAGCCAAATGTGAGATGGATTTACTCCCTAAAGGAAACCACAGCTTTGATTTTGCAAGAGCTGGGCAAAGTTGTAGAGGATGGGGCATTTTTGAGACCTATCATTCATAGGGTCGCCATAAGTCAGAGAGACTACTTGATAATGTACAACAACTACAACCACAAAGAGCAAAGTATTAAAAGATACCCTTTCCTTCAAACAGTGATTAGATTCAAAAAGGGAACAAGATGCCCAGTGAGTATGGCTTGTGTCCCTTAAAGAACGGATAGTTTCCTGATGCCCTCTCGATAACACTTTTTAAAAATACTCAGTAGATTTCAAAAGTGGTTTGCAACATCTATGAAGAGAGGTTGCATTTACTGCTTTTCAAAACAGAGCTTGTAAAATTCATTCTTATTCATTTATTTATTTATTTAACACTAGATGTTGTGCTCTATAAAAGTAAATCATTCTGAATTTCGCTACCCACACACACAAACACAAGTCACTCTTAGCATACCAGAACCTCTGCCTGAGTTTTGAGATTCTGGTTTAGGACTGATTTTTGCTATGTGCACCAGGACATTTCCAATTTATGGCAACCATAGTGAGTGGTTTTCAAGAAATGTTGGATATTTACGTCTTTTCCTGTTTCACACACCCAGTAAGGATTCAAACCTTGGTCTCTTGAATCCTAATCCATCACTTCTTCTTCTGTGCCTAGGCCAGATGTGAAACTACCAAAATGAAGGCACCTTTTGGTGAGTTCATTCTACAGTACCTTTCGCCTGGCCTAGTGTGAGAAAGATCTGCCGGCAACACAAGGTTGCCATTACCAGGGTATGCCTGATTGTCCATCACTGTACCCATTACATCATGCTTTTTTTAAAAAATAAATTTTATTAAACATAAATTAATATACATACAAATAGCATGTGTGTTTGTGAGTGTGAGAGAAAGAGAGATATAAGGAAACATCCATACAGTTGTTATAATTACTTCTATGTGAATTTGAATTGGATAATTGGTACGTACCTGTCAAGCGCAGCTCTGGAGATTACGGGACCTACACAGAACGTTTCTGCACAGGTCCGTTCTACGCATACATAGAAGGCTTTTACGCATGCGTAAAACGGACCTGCGCAGAACCGTTCTGCGCAGCTCACTTCTACGCATGCGTAGAAGGCTTTTACGCATGCGTAGAAGGCTTTTACGCATGTGTAGAACAGACCTGCGCAGAACTGTTCTGCGCAACTCACTTCTACGCATGCGTAGAAGGCTTCTATGCATCCCCTTCTGCACAGAAGAGTTCTACGCATGCATAGAAGAGTTCTACGCATGCATAGAAATGACCTGCGCAGAAGGGATGCGCAGTAACTCCTCCCCCCCCTGCTGCCAAATTACGGGGTAGCGACAGCTCCGGGCGGGAAATGGCCAAAATCGGTGCGAAAATACGGGAAATCCCGGCCAATCCGGGATACTTGGCAGGTATGAATTGGTATAAAGATATATGGAATATAGCTATAAATGACAAATTAACGTGAATTGAAGCTAAAAAATGAATTGATAAAAAAAATGACTTTGAAGAAATATAGGGAGAATTTTTAGATTATGTATTAGTGAAAGGGAAAGGAATAAAGTCAAAGCAAGATATATTATCTTTTTGGAATGAAAGGATAACTTTGTAAATAAAAGGTAATGATATAGAGAATAGTTAAGTGAAGATTTATAATGTCCCACTGGTGGAGGATGCATTTGTTAAGTTTTTTTTTTGTTTTTATTTATATACAGTATTTGTATTCATTATGCATCTTTCTAGATGACTGAACATTTTTGGTGGAACATTATTCAAACAGATCTGTAAGATTTTTACAGACTTTTTAGCAGCTCTAAAGTTGCCTCTGGTAACAGCAATATTTAACTCCCAAGTAAATCTCAGCAAGTGGATGGTAAGGTCTTCCTCTATCAAGTGTTCCTCTGGATTGCAATCTTCATTGTTTTGGGTCACAAACCAATGTGTTAATGAGTCTCCTTCTTCTTAATAGTATTTCCTACGTGGGGGTGGTGTGGGTTGCCCATGTGAATAATTGGCCAAACCTTTCCCAAGGGGTTCGCCCGGTCTGGGTACCAACCGGACTTTGCTGGAAAGGCAATTGGGGTTCGGGCTAGTTAGATAGTTTGGGGGGCAATTCATAAAGCCTTGGCTGGTGGCTACGATAGAAATAGGGCAAGAGTCAAAAGGTGATGACTCTAATGGAAATACACAATCCTCCACTTCTGGCTATAGATTAGGTTGCACAAACAAGCCATGCTAGACAGCAGAAGAATTAGGCACCCGGAGTCAATATAGATGGACTCCGAGATTAGGGCAGGAACGATGGGTTTCGCCAACCCAAGGTTTCGCCAACCCAAGGTGCGAGTTGTCCAATTAACACCTCGGTACCTTGCTAAGAACCGGCATGGCAGCTGGGCCACTGGAAGAGGTCACGTATGCAAGCCTTCTGTATCAGGGGTCACGCGCATCCTAGGCGCGCACCACCCCAAGGCAGGGTAATAAATACGTACCACCCAACCCAGATCGGGGCTGGACTTGACCGCACGATTGTCTTGCATGTCTTCCTTGCGGCCAGCCACTGCAACATCTGGTAGCCATTGCAACAGGGTGGGTCACAGAATTTGACAGCAAGAAACCCACAGAGAAAATATCTGACGGAAAGCGTTGTGTTTTAAA
Source organism: Bradypodion pumilum (assembly GCA_035047305.1). Lineage (NCBI taxonomy): Eukaryota > Metazoa > Chordata > Lepidosauria > Squamata > Chamaeleonidae > Bradypodion > Bradypodion pumilum. The sequence continues at coordinate 3,792,899 of JAWDJD010000003.1, forward strand.
CACCTCTGTTTAAAAGAAATCTCCAAAGAGGGAAAAGTCATCTCATGCCCTCTGAGACATATTTGAACAGCGTGCGTTGGTGATCACAGCCCAAAGGTCAGTCCTGAAATTCAAATGCTATGATGACCTCAGGAAAATGTCCATCTCCAGAGCCCTGTTGGTCCATGTTTCTACTCTGACCCTCCAAGGTTTCAAGCAGAAAATTCCCACCCACTTCTTTTATCAAGCAAGAGCCTTTCATTAGCAACAGCAACGAGGATCTGTTGTGTACAAAATGTGAATTGCACAGCTGAATCATGCAGTGCTCCAAAAGATCCCATCAAGGCTTTTAGATTTATGTATTATGTTGCAGTTGTAACTGAAGCCTAGGACCGTGATGGCAAACCTTGGCACTCCAGATGTTCTTGGACTTCAATTCCCAGAAGCCCAAGCACCCTGTGAATCCACACGAATGGGTTTACTGCGATTCATCCGGCCCATGCTGCCCTCATCGCTCCCGGAAGCGGAAGTAAAACGCGCCCGGATGGTTAAGGCTCTTCCGGGTTAACCCTTCCTCAATACGGGCGCCTTTTACTTCCACTTCCAGGAGCGATGAAGGCAGCATGGGCCGGATGAATCGCAGTAAACCCATTCGTGCAGATTCATGGGGGCTTGGGCTTCTGGGAATTAAAGTCCAAGAACATCTGGAGTGCCAAGGTTTGCCATCACGGCTCTAGATACTGAGATAGAGGAAACAAGTATAAAACAAGTGGCAGAGTTCAAATATCTAGGAACAACATTTACTGAAAATGGCAAAATGGGCGAAGAGATTAACATATGGTGCAATAAGGCAAACCACATATTGGGACAGTGAGCTCCGCTCTCATAACACAAGGGCAATACCAATCAACACACACATGCACACCAACTCATACAAAGCATATTAATCCCCATTTTATGTTACCAATGCCAAACACGGACACTTACAACAAAAAATAAGCTAAAGTTGGTCACCACAGAAATGAAATACAGGTATGTGAGGAAGGCTACTGGAGTGACTAGAAGGGATAAAATTAGGAATGAGATTAGAAGGATTAGAACAGAACCAATCTTAAATTACATTCGGAGACAATGAATAAAGTGGTTTGCCCATTTGGAAGGAATGTCCTGGAATTGCATACCTTACAAGGCATCATATGCGGAAAGAGGAAAAGGAGAAAGACCACGAGGCAGACCCAGAGGTAGGGGGAGGGAGAGAACATCAAACATTGCAAAAACACCAAATAACACCAGTAAAGGCTGCTAGAAATGCCAAAACAAGAACTTTGCATCTTCCTTGACACCTGAAGAGGTAAAAGGAGGAAGAGGAGGCAATGTCTGGGAGGTGGACATAATTTGGCCATTCTCAACAAAGAAGCAGGCAGCCACAAAGTGGATGCCAAAGAGTTTGCTCTCAAGATTAAAGCTATATGTCCAAGTGGCCATAGAATGCTTCCCCTCACTTGGTTTCCATCAGCATTATCTCAGCCCAACATGAGACAAACTAATGGCAGAAGAGAGTGATGCTAAGCTGGAGAGTAAGCCACCACTTGAGTAGGCCCATTTGAATCATTGGTGTGTGTGTGTTTTCATGTCAGAGATTACTCTGGGATGAATGGGTTTTTAGGGGACAGCCAAATGAGGCTCCTTTCATGTCCCCAAGCGCAGCTCTTAGGTATCGAAACCCGACCTTCCAGTCTCCAGCTCAGCGCCTTAACCACTAAGCCCAAATCATTGGTGATTTGGTACATCAACCCTGGGATGAACCCTAGAGAGGAAGAGGAGCAGGGGGAGAAAGACAGTCTTGCTCTAAAACATTGTCTTGCTTTGATTCACAAAGACTACTTTTGGACTACATCTCTCAGAATCCCCAAGCCCACAGGGGAACTGTAGTCCAGGGCACCATTTCTCAAGTTCTGCTTTCAATCTTACTGGTACTGCAGCTCCCTTAGTTCGAGGTACATATCCCGGTGAGAGGTGATGGAGTCCAATGACCTCTGGAGGAGGACAGGCATTCGAGGGACCTTTGGGTGACCCAGGTGTGAGGGATGTGCTACTCAAATGGGGCTGGGATTCATTAAGGAAATGAGAGCCACACAGGGAGCTATATGAAAGCTCTGACAGAGGTGTGTGTTTGTGAGGGGTGCGAGAGCTGGGTTTTGCAACCAGGCAGTGACTACAACTAACAGTGGTGAGCATGTAGAGAAAGAAGATGATAACTGAAGGGAGGGGACGATGTCAGCTCAAGAACTACCAGAGTTAATGGTGCATGCTGGCAATTTGCTGCTGATTTATGTTGACTTAGGAGCATATGACTTCCAAAAGGTCTTCTCATGCACAGCCCTATTGATGCTTTGCAAACTCAAAGTGGTGGCTGCCTTTACAGCAGAGGTGCCCAAACTTTTCGGGCCGCGGGCCGGTCATGTGGTTCCTCCCACCGGATGCAGAAGTAAAACGCGCCTTGCAATCTGTTTTGCAACAGATTGCAAGGCGCTTAAATCAGGTGTGCCCAAACTACGGCCCATGGGCCAGACCCGGCCCCTGGCTCCAATTCATCTGGCCCATGCCACCCTTGCCGCTCCTGGAAGCAGTGAAAGGTAAAGGTCACCCTTGCTCAAAAGCCTGTTGTATCTGACTCTAGGGTTCAGTGCTCATCTGTTTTAAGCCAAAGCGTCTGTCTGTGTCTGCAGACGTTTCTGTGGACATGTGGCAGGCATGACTAGATGCCAGAGTGCACGGAACATTGCTTATTTTCCCACCAAAGTGTTCCCTATTTATCTACAGTACTTGCAATGTCTTGCTTTTGAACAGCTAGGTTACCAGGAGCTGGGGCAGAGATGGGCGCTCATTCCGTCATGCAGTACTTGGGATTTGAACTGCTGACCTTCTGCCCCCCAGTCAGCGACACGTGTAATAAAGGTAAAGGTAATCTGAAAAACAGGTGAAATATTGGGCCCTCTGCCAATAGCTAGCTTTCATAATAATTCTGTCACACCAAACTGATTCCTAGGGAAAGGGAAAGGTTTCCCTTGCTCGAAAGCCAGTCGTACCTGATTCTAGGGTTCAGTGCTCATCTCTGTTTCAAAGCCAAAGAGCCAGTGCTGTCTGCTTCTGCAGACATTTCCGTGGTCATGTGGCAGGCATGACTAGACACCGGAGCGCACGGAACGCAGTTTACCTTCCCACTGAAGTGGTCCCTATTTATCTACTTGCAATTTCTTGCTTTGGAACTGCTAGGAGCCACTGTATGAAATTGGTCCTGGCATGAGCTTTTGTAGACCCACCATTTATGAACGACATCAGGTGCGTGGGAAGATATCTCCCTGTTAAAGGAACACCACTATGGATGGGGGAAGTTAACTTCTGGACTACAATTTCCAGTATCCCCAGCCAGGATAACCGTGACAGCCAATCTAAGCCCGGTCGTGTCCTCTCCTCCCCTGCCGGCTTGCGGTCGCCTCCTGCCGGTGCTCAGGAAAGGGAAGGTCCGCTTTCCAGCCAGTCCATTGGGGGTGGGGTGGGGGGGCTGGCCGGCCTCGCAGGGCGGGCGGTGGGCGAGGCCAGCCAGGGCAGTGGAGGGAGGAGCCCCCGCCCGCCGCGCTATAAGAACCGTGCCCGGCCCGGCCGGCTGCGCTGCGCTGCCTTCTCCGCTGCTTCGTGCTGCCGCTTCGCAGCTTCCCTGCCTGCCTGCCTGCGCCGCCGCCGCTTTCTTGCCTCCCCTTGCGGACGCTGCCGCTTTCTTCCCCGCTGGGCAACCGGTGAGTGGTTCGATCCCTGCCTTGGGACCACGACTCCAAACAAACATTCCCCGGGGGTGGGGTGAGGGGGGGGCAGGAGGGAGAGGGCTGCCCCTGCCTTAGATCCCCAAAAGCCCTCCCCCCCAAAAAAAAATGCTTGTGTGTGTCTTTTCTCCCGGCGTCTTTCTCGCTTAAGCAATGTTTTTAAAAAATAATATGCATCTTACCTTTAAAAAAAAATCAAAAATAAACAGTGAAAGAACAGTAAGGTTTCCCTTGCTCGAAAGCCAGTCGTATCCGACTCTAGGATGCAGTGCTCATTTCAATTTCAAAGCCGAAGATCCAGCGTTGTCTGCTTCTGCAGACGCTTCCATGGTGATGTGGCAGGCATGACTAGAGACCGGAGCGCATGGAACACTGTTACCTTCCCACGAAAGTGGTCCCTATTTATCTATTTACAATTTCTTGCTTTCGAACTACTAGGTTGGCAGATGCTGGGACAAAGACGGGAGCTCATTCCGTCCTGCAGTACTCGGGAATCGAACCGCTGACCTTCCGCCTCCCAGTCAGCGTCTTATCCACTTGAGCCACTGCAGACCCACGAAAGAATAGTAACAGCAATTATATACCGCCCCATAGCATTCAGTGCGCTCTCTGGGCGGTTCACAAAGTAACAAAGCATTTCTTACCCCCAACATGCTCAATTTACAGACATTCAGAAGGATGGAAGGCTGAGTCAACTTGGCATCCCATCAGGATCGAACTCACAAGGCTTTGGCTGCAATACAGCCGTTTAACCCCTGGGGCTCCAGGGCACTTACAAATCTTACCTTTAAAAAGAAAAGCTGGGTTTGCCTAATCCCGTGATGGCGAACCTTGGCACTCCAGATGTTCTTGGACTTCAATTCCTAGAAGCCCAAACCCCCATGAATCCGCATGAATGGGTTTACTAAGATTCATCCGGCCCACGCTGCCCTCATCGCTCCCGGAAGCGGAAGTAAAACGCGCCCATAGGAAGGATGGGTTAACCCAGGAGAGCCTTAACTGTACGGGCGCCTTTTACTTCCGCTTCCAGAAGCAAATCGCAGTAAACCCATTCGTGCGAATTCATGGGGGCTTGGACTTCTGGGAATTGAAGTCCAAGAACATCTGGAGTGCCAAGGTTCGCCATCACGGGCCCTAATCTCTAGGGTGGGACCCACTCGCCCACCCATCCATCACTGCCCACTCCCAGCCCAGATTGTTTCAGGGCATCTGGCTGCAAAGGGCAGGGCTCGGAGAGCTTCCTTCCTTGTTGGGTTTGATCTGGGTTATCGGAGGTTGTGGTACAGTAATTGTAAATGTTGAAATGCTGTATGCCGCCCAGCATGGGTGGTGTGTGAATGTAGCAAATAAACAAATTCATTAGAGGGCAACTCCTGGCTTCCACCAGCTGTGGGATGCTGGGGGTGTAACTTGTCAAAAAATACATATAGTGCTGGCCGCCATCTGAAAAATAAACCTTTAAGGTTTGGACAACAGCATCTGAGCTTGGCAAGAAATAATAATTATAGGAATAGTGATGACACTTCTCTACTGCCCCATACTCTCTGGGTGGTTTACAGGCAGTTGGCTCAAGTGACTAAGATGCTGACTGGGAGGCGCAAGGTCAGCAGTTCGATTCCCGAGTACTACAGGACGGAATGAGCTCCCGTCTTGTCCCATCTCTTGCCAACCTAGCAGTTTGAGAGCAAGAAATTGCAAGTAGATAAATAGGGACCACTTCGGTGGGAAGGTAACAGCATGGGTTGATGTAATAGATCCAGCTGCAGAGGATAAGGCATCAGTTAATTACTCCAGAGGGCGGAATGTAGTAGAGCCAAGGCTGATGATGACACAGGGCTTTTACAATACATAAGGAGCAGCCTTAAGCCTAGGCCCGTGATGGCGAACCTTGGCACTCCAGATGTTCTTGGACTTCAATTCCCAGAAGCCCAAGCACCCTGTGAATCCACATGAATGGGTTTACTGTGATTCATCCAGCCTACGCTGCCCTCATCACTTCCGGAAGCGGAAGTAAAATGCGCCCCGACGGAGGAAGGCTTAACCAGGAAGAGTCTTAACCGTACAGGTGCGTTTTACTTCCGCTTCCGGGAGCGATGAGGGCAGCGTGGGCTGGATGAATCACAGTAAACCTATTTGTGTGGATTCACAGGGTGCATGGGTTTCTGGGAATTGAAGTCCAAGAACATTTGGAGTGCCCAGGTTTGCCATCACGGGCCTAGGTTTTTTTTTTTTTGAGATTGACAAGGAGGTTGTTCCTTACTAACTTACCTGAACTCGCAGGTAGCAAGAGAAGAAGAAACTGAGAAGGAACTCATTAAGTAAGCATGTTTATATTTCTGTACCTTTGTAAGTGGGAACTGTGGCGGCTTAGTGAGGATAAGATGCTGAACTTGATGAGTGGAATGTTGGCAGGTCAGCAGTTTGAGACCCGAGTGCTGTGCATAACAGTGAGCTCCTGTCTCTGCCCCGGGTTCTGCCAGCCTAACACTTCAAAAGCCAGAAGGTGCAAGTAGTCAAATAGGTGCCACTTTAATGGAAAGATTACCGTGTTCTGTGCTCTCTGGTGTCTAGTCCTGCCTGCTACATGACCAGTCTCTTTGGCTGTAAACTGAGATGAGCACTGTTATGTATTGAATGTATGTTGCAAGGTTCCCTTTAACAGAGTGTAACCAGCCAATGTATCCAATTGTATCTAATCACAGACACATTGTAGCAAGCTGTGTAAGGATGCGAGCGAAGTGGCCACAGGTGGCAGTAGCAAGCATCCAGCTCACATGGTACAGATCATACCTGTCAACCCGCGGCTCCGAAAAAACGGGACCTGCGCACATTGCTCGTGCGCAGGTTGCGTTCCACACATGCGTGGAAAGGTTTTACCCCTTCCACGCATGCACGGAAGCGCTACGCCGCTTGCGCAGGCCTTACGCAAGCGACGTAACGCATACGCGGAAAGCATTTCCCCCGCTGCCAAATTACGGGGTTTTGGCAGTGTGGGCCGGGTTATGACGTCAATCAACATCAATTTACGGGGTAATCCCGGCCAAATCGGGAAGGTTGACAGGTATGGTACAGATTCCCTGAATACCTGAAGAGCGGGAAACCTTCCCGCCACACCGCACCTGGAGAAGATGGGCGTGACGATCTATGACATCACACGGACAGTAGCCAATGAGCTACCACACCGGGATATTCAAAAGTACAGTGTAGAGCTGTTTTGTCCGCCATTATTGTTCATCATGTTCACTCTGACCATCATGCAATAAAGTTGTGTTTAGCCCTACTGCAGCTCCTTCTTTGTCTTCCTTGCAAGACACCAAAAGCACCGAACCCTAGAGTCAGACACGACTGGCTGTCATGCAACGAAGACCTTAACCTTTACATGTTGTTGTAAGACATTTTAAAAGTATCACCTGTTTTGAATCTTTAGCTGCAGATAAGCACGGGCTGTTTGCATCCTTGCCCAAGTTTCTCGGGGAGGGCTTTGCTCTTGGAGTTTTCCGCCCCGCTGCAAACTGGTCCAGGTAGGAGAGGCTTAAACCAGGTTTTTCTAATAAGCTCATTCAAAAGCCAGGCTAACAACTGAAGGGCGACGATGCTTTGAACGGGGCTCTTTCTGCTTTTAACGCCTCTGCCTTAAATTTTTTGGTACAAAGTTCCTTCGAAACAATATTTTCGACATAGTGTCGCTTGGGGAAACGCTGCCCAATCTTGCTCTGGAGATGACCCTTAATTTCCATCTTTTTGGCTTACGAGGGCAATCTGGTGCTGGTGTGAACTAACTGGTTCTGCCTGGAACTCAAAATGAGCTGCTAATGTGATTCTTGGTCTCCGTCGCAAATCCAGGTGTGAGAAAGCCAGATATAAAAGCGCGGTCTTTGCTGACCAGTCGATCTCTGTAGCCCGACGTTTGCATCATTTTCTGAGTCGTCCCTTGAAATAAAACTCAGGTCATCTGCTTCTTTTTCAGACTTTTCTCTGTCATTTTTTTTTATCCCCTTGCAGGATAAAATAGTATGATTATTAAGTGTCGTCTTTCTGCCGGTCTTTCTATGGAAAAGAAAGAGAGTTGGAAAGTGGCGGCCCTGAACAGATTCGACGAGCGGGATACCTTTAGAGAATCCTGATCAAAGCGCCAGCAATCCTGACCGACTTGAATCAGGTAACTTCTGTACCACTTCTTCAGGTCCAGGTGTGCCTTTGCATCTGTGGGCGGGGCAACCCTACACACAGGTGGAGGAAATACAGGTGTGGATGGCCATGCTGACCTTTATTGAGACCTGAAAGTTGAGTATTACTTTTTGTCTTGGCTCTGTGTAAAGATGTGTTGAGTGAAATATGTGGGGACAGGGGTTTTCTTTTGTGTCCAAATCAAACTTTGGGTAGCCACTTTTTTGCCAAAATCAAATCCGTGGGTGAAATCGCAGAAGCCATAAGGTTTGCTTTGATGAAATTTCTAGGATTCGGAGAAGGTCTTCACAGCAGTGTTTTGTCCCTCCTTAGGGAGGTTACACAGAGTAGTAAAAATCTTGAACTCAAAGAAGGTGCTTAGGTTTGGTCTGTCATGCATCTCAAGGAAGGCGTGACACTAGTTCCGTGATGGCGAACCTTGGCACACCAGATGTTCTTGGACTTCAATTCCCAGAAGCCCAAGCCCCCCGTGAATCCACACGAATGGGTTTACTGTGATTCATACGGCCTATTCTGCCCTCATCGCTCCCGGAAGTGGAAGTAAAATGTGGCCGTACGGAGGAAGGGTTAACCCGGAAGGGTCTTAACCATTCAGGCATGTTTTGTTTCTGCTTCCGGGAGCGACGAGGGCAGCGTGGGACGAATGAATGGCAGTAAACCCATTCGTGTGGATTCACAGTGGGCTTAGGCTTCTGGGAATTGAAGTCCAAGAACATCTGGAGTGCCAAGGTTGAAGCCCAAGAACATCTGGAGTGCCAAGGTTCACCATCACAGCTATACAGTATGTAGGGCCGGGATTCTCAACCTTGGTGTCCCAGATGTTCTTGGATTTCAATTCCCAGAAGCTCTGATCAACAGGTGTGCAGACTTAGGCTTCTGGGCATTGAGGTCCAAGAACATCTGGGACACCAAGGTTGAGAAACCCTGAGTAGGCAAAGTGCCCTTGTTTTTAGCAAAACTCTGGAAGTTTTTGGAATCAGCAAATATTTCTGAATTGTTTGCAGACAGTCATTCTGGAGGCTGTTGTTTTTTTGCAAAGGCAAGCGGGCTAAGCTGTCTCTGCACCAAAATCTGCTGCAGGGGAAATTGACCAGAAGCAAAAAAAAAATACTGATTGTTCCCAAACCATTTCTTGCTAAGCGATGTGGGGTTTTAAAAATGGATCCCCCCCACCCTAGTTGCTGTAGCCAAATAGGAAATAAGGTTGGCCACAGTTTCTAGCAGTCATGCGTGCCTTTTAAATCCATGACTGTGCTTGTTTTTGAGTTCACTGCAGTGTTACGGTAATTATTACCTTTGGCGTCAGATGTAGCACGAGATATGGCCGTGATGGTGAACCTTGGCACTCCAGCTGTTCTTGGACTTCAATTCCCAGAAGGCCAAGTCTATGTGAATCCACATGAATGGGTTTACTGTGCGTACATGCAGTAAACCCATTCGTGTAGGGATGCACAGAGACTTGGGCTTCTGGGAATTGAAGTCCAAGAATAGATGAAGTGCCACGGTTCGCCATCACTGAGATAGGGGGACATTCATACTTTTGCATCCCCATGATTTCACAGGGGATTCTTTAGTTCCCTTTTGTTGGGGTACACTATGCTATGCAGAGAGAGATGAAAGAAACTGGGGAGAAAAATGAGTTATAGGAAGGGGGCAGCACGAGACCCCCCAACCCATTTCATGGTTTCTTTTGGGGGGTGATCGGACGCCCCAAGGGTGAGTAAAGTGGGGGCCACCTATGCTGCCCCCGGGGCCTCCAAACAGAGTCTTCCATTTTAAAAAATCTGCTTCAAATGTCTATTCAGTTCCTTGTGGTTGAAAGAAGTAGCCGCTGAAAACCTATACAGGTGAAACTCAGAAAATTAGAATATCATGCAAATGTTCATTCAGTAAAGCAACTTAAAAGGTGAAACAAATATATGAGATTATATGCAAAGCAAGATAGTTCCACCCTTACTTTGTTATAATATTGATGCTTATGCCTTACAGTTTATGAAAACCCCACCCCCACAATCTCATGTACCCCATAATCATCACATAATCTCATGTACGCTATACGCCATGATCATCACAATTATGATGAATTAAGGCACGACATATTTCGCTTTGCATGTAGTGAGTCTCATATATTGGTTTCACCTTTTAAGTAAAATGAATGGACATTTGCACGATATTCTAATTATCCGAGTTTCACCTGGGATGTTGTGCCAACCTTGTCAATTGCCCCCAGCAAAGATGTGGATCCAGATTTTTGTAGGTGTTTGGTGGAGTTGAGTGAGGGTTAGGAGCAGTGGTGGGCTCCAAAAAAACTTTACTACCACACTGTGGACGTGGTCTGGTGGTTGTGGCCAAGGGGAAAGCCCTGTGTTGCACCTGAATTAGGACTACTTTATTTCAAAACTTGGATGGGTGGGACCAGCCAGAATTTCTGCTACCGGTTCTGGCGAACTGGTGCAAACCTGCTGATGCCCACCCACCACTGGTTAGGAGGATCAGGTGCCTTCTAAGACACTGCAAGGTGTTGATCCCTGAAATGTACCTTCCGTGGGTCTTTGGTGGCTGATAGCAAGCATGGTGTACTGGATTGATTAGTGAACTAGTGTACGGATATGACACTTTTAGAGCATGCTGGGGTGAGGAATGGTCACTTAGGCATAGCTGGACACAGAATCTATTGAGTTTGCCCAGCTAGGAATGCTCAAAGCTAGAGATCCCTTGTCGCCTCTGTGAGATCCTTCCCCCGGTTCATGACAACTAGCACTCAGGAGAGCTAAGTTCAAATCCCCTCTTAGCCCTGGAACTGGGAAAGCCATTCCTTAAATGTCTCCCCCTGAAAGCCTTATTAAAGGTAAAGGTAAAGGTTTCCCTTGCTCGAAAGCCAGTCGTATCCGACTTTAGGGTGCAGTGCTCATCTCTGTTTCTAAGCCGAAGAGCCAGCGCTGTCTGCTTTTGCAGACATTTCCGTGGCCATGTGGCAGGCATGACTAGACACCGGAGCGCACAGAACGCTGTTACCTTTCCCACCAAAGTGGTCCCTATTTATCTACTTGCAATTTCTTGCTTTCGAACTGCTAGGTTGGCAGGAGCTGGGACGAAGACGGGAGCTCATTTCCGTCCTGCAGTACTCGGGAATCGAACTGCTGACCTTCCGCCTCCCAGTCAGCGTCTTAGCCACTTGAGCCACTGCAGTTCCAGCCTTATTAGGGCTGCTATAATTTGCTTCTGACTTGACAACACATAATACACGCTGCTCTTTGGGGAGGCTCTCTGAGTTATTGAATGATCTATTGATTGATCGATCCATCTATTCAAGGGCATCCATCCAATCACTGAATCTCTGAGTTGGAAGGGGGCCTTTTAGGCTATCGAGAGTCCAACCCTTTGCTCAATGCAGGAATCCGAATCAAAGTAGATCTGACAGGTGGTTGTTTTCCAATTCTCTCTTGAATGCTTCCAGTGTTGGAGCACCGTCCGTCCATCCATTGAGGGCTGACATGTACCTACAGAAGACTTGCCTGTATATGTTTTGTTTGTGGGCTGGCCTTTCTTTGGCTGATGACACAGTAAATTGCATTTGTCTATGTAGAGAACTTTGTTGGTTGATGCGAATAACTCATGATCAAATTTTCATTTAAAGTTGTTTATTTGGGGAAAGAGGTCTCGGAGGGAGGTTAAAGGTAGGATGAGGTAAAGCGGGGGAAACATTTGTATATATACATGGGATACGTCATAGGAGCATTGCATTCTGGTACATGTAGTTGAGACAGTTTGATATTACATCTGACAGTCTATTCATTGGATCACTCTCCTATGGGTGCGAAACCAGGATCTGAGCTCTATATTTCATCAGGATTACTACCACTAAGTTACTTTGAGTCAGTCTGCTCCATGGGAAAGGCTAGAAACAGGGGTGCCCAAACCTTTTGGGCCTTGGGCCAGACACATGATTCAGTGGGCCGGTCACACGGTTCCTCCCACCAGAAGCGGAAGCAAAACGTGCCTTGCAATCTTTTTTTACAACAGGATGAGATAGATTTTAAGCTGCCATTTTCTCTGCTTAACCCAGGGGTGCCTAAACTATGGCCTATGGGCCAGATCTGGCCCCGATGCCAATTCATCCACCCTACCCCACCCTCTTCACTCCCAGAAGTGCACATTTTACTTCTGCTTCCAGGAGCGACTGTTGTGTTCTAATGGTTTTACCTTCCACATGAATCACAATGTATCTGAACCAATGTAACCTTGCCTATAGCAACAATGTAACCTTCAGCTGTATCATATAAACCCTGTAATAGGACGCGAGCTAATGACCACCAGCTGGCAGCAGCGAGCGTCCAAGCTCTCTTGGTCCGAACTCATCAAAGGCAACAGCGCGGGAAGCTTTCCCGCCACCACCTACACCTGGACAAGAAGGGCGTGACCCACAATGACGTCACGCAGACAGTAGCCAATGGGCTACCATGGCACCACGTTCAAATGTATCCCTACTGTATATAAAGAGCTATCGATCCGCCATTACCTCATGTTCCCTCTGTCCACGATGCAATAAACCTGAGTTAACCCAGCCCGAGGCTGTGTCCTGTGTCTTAGTTTCATACACTAAATTGGCGACGAAGGTGGGATAATGGATCCCCAAGGAGCAGCCAGGGCACAGAGCGGGTTCAACATCACCAAACCGCAAGACTGGGAGTTGTTTGAGATGGACTTCCATGCGGCGCTGGTGGAACTCAAAGTCAAGGAAGACGATGAGGAGAGGAAGAGGGCCATCCTCACCCGCATGCTTGGGATGGAGACCAAGCGGACGCTGGTGGGCATCATCGCTCCGAAGAAGGTGAGCGAATTTAAAGCGGACGACATCATGAAGCTGCTTCGGGAGCGCTTCCAACCCTCGAGGGCGATGTTTCCCGCTCGGAGCGCGTTTTGGAGGCGAGTCCAAGCGCCGGACGAGTCGGTCGAGACATTCGTGGCCGCCATGAGGGTAGCCGCCGCCCCCTGCAAATGGGGCAACATCCTAGAAATGGCCCTCAGGGACGGCGTGCTGTGTGGCCTGAAAGACAAGGAGGTGCAGCGCAGCTTGATGAATAAGGAGCCGCCACCAACGCTGGCAGAGGTCGTCGAGGCCGCGGAGGCCGCAGAGTCCACGAATGCTGGAGTGGACGAGATGCACCAGTGGCGTGAGTGGCGTCCCAGAGCCGGTAAGGCGGAAAAATCGGTGCACGCAACTCAACGGGCCTCAAAGTCGTCTTCGGAAGGCAGCGACGGCGAGGAGATCCAGAAGGTCCGAAAGGGGGGGCGCCGCTGTGATGGTTGCGGAGCGGCCCATGAGCGTGCGAGGTGCCCATTTAGAAAGGCCGAATGCTACACCTGCGGCCGTCGGGGGCACATCGCCAAGGCATGCAGAAAACGGAAGGAGGGCCGGAGGCAGTCACCGGACCGTTCGACCAGACCGGACCGTTCAGCGAGGCCCAAAGATGGCGTCCAGACCACGAGGAAGCAGGACGGCGTGGGCCGCGTCTCGGACAGCAGCGAGGACGACGTCCCAGTGCTCAGTGTGTCCGCGGAACAGTCCCATTATTTCGTTGAGGTACTAGTACAAGGGGCCCCTATCAGGATGGAGATTGACTCGGGGTCCTCCTATTCCATAATTCCCCAGAAAGAGTTCTTGAAAATCGACCCCCACGTGCGGCCCAAACTTAAAACATTGAGGTCCACGCTACGAGATGTGCAGGGGAACAGCATTCCGGTGTTGGGGGTCGGGAAATTTCGGGTCGAGTTTAAGAGACACTCTGCGGAGCTGCCCCTAGTTGTCCTCAAGGGGGGGAGTTGTAGCCTCCTAGGGACACAGTGGTTCCAGCCTTTAGGCCTGTTTATAGGGGGAGTACATGCAGTGGGGGTGGACCCAATACAAGCGGTGTGCGATGCGCATCCCGCCGTTTTTGAAAAAGGACTTGGAAAATTCAAGGGACCCCCTGTAGCTTTCGACCTAGACCCGGAGGTCCGCCCGATAAGACTCAAACCGCGCAGGGTGCCCTTCGCACTAAAGGACAAAATAGAGGCGGAACTGGACAAATTGGTGGGCCAGGGGATTCTTATTCCTGTTGATTCCGCGGAGTGGGAAACTCCAATTGTAACAGCTCTGAAGGCTAACGGGGAGGTGCGCATTTGCGCTGATTATAAGTGTACAATTAACAAGGCGATCCGCCCTAACGCATACCCGGTGCCGGTGGTCAGCCACCTTTTGGCCAGGCTAAATGGGGGAAAGTGTTTCGCTAAGCTCGACCTGGCGCAAGCCTATCAGCAGCTTCCCGTAACACCCGCCACGGCCGCGGCACAAACGATAGTCACTCATAAAGGAGCGTTCCAGGTGTCGCGTTTACAGTTCGGCGTGAACTCGGCACCCGGCCTTTTCCAGTCGCTTGTGGAACGCCTCCTGAAGGGGCTGGAGGGGGTGTTGCCTTATTTTGATGACGTATTAATAACTGGGGGGAGTGAGGCCGAACTGGCAAAGAGATTGGACAAAGTACTAACGGTGTTCGAGAAAGCGGGGCTGAGACTGAGGAAGGACAAATGTGTTTTTTTCGAAACCGAGGTCGAGTTCTTAGGGTTCAGGATTACACCCGAGGGTATCAAGCCATCCAAATCCAAAGTAGTAGCCATCAAAAAGGCCCCTCGCCCCACATCCAAAACCGAGCTACAGTCATTCCTGGGGCTCCTCAATTTTTACCATACATTCCTTCCGCGGAAGGCGTCCGTGGCCGAACCGCTCCATCGGTTGCTTAAGAAAGAGGAGACTTGGATGTGGGGTGACGAGCACGAGAGGGCCTTCAAAGAATTAAAGCAACTCTTGACCTCTGACGCAATTCTAACGCATTTCGACCCCAAACGGCCGGTGGTCCTAGTCTGTGATGCATCACCGGTGGGGGTGGGGGCAGTACTTTGCCACGTGTTGGATGACGGAAGAGAGGCCCCGGTTGCATTTTATTCAAGGTCCCTGTCCCAGGCAGAGCGAAATTACGCACAAACCGACAGGGAGGCATTGGCAATTGTAGCGGGGACCAAAAAGTTTCACGATTTTTTGTATGGCCGCCCGTTCAAAATCGTGACGGATCACAAGCCCCTGTTAGGGATTTTCACGGCAAGCAAGCCCACCCCGCAGATCCTATCACCGAGAATGCTGCGATGGGCCATTTTTCTCAACGCTTACCAACACGAGTTGGTGTACCGGCCCGGAAAAGAGATCAGCCATGCTGATGCACTTTCGAGATCCCCTTTGCCCTTGTCGGACGACCAGAAGGCTAGAGTAGGAAGAGACCGCCAGGTGTTACTAATTGAGGTTTTAGATGCACCCCCAATTGTACCAGCCGATATTGCGAGGGCGACAGGCAAGGACAGGACACTCGAAAAAGTCAGCTCATGGGTACAAAAGGGGTGGCCGGCATCGTCCCCAAGCACGGAATTCGACCCATTCTTTCGGAAAAAGCTAGAGTTGTCCCTAGAAAGGGGGTGCCTATTGTGGGGCCAACGGGTGGTGGTTCCTGCAGCCATGCGGCCGAGGGTGCTCAAACTGCTGCACGTCAGCCACCCGGGCATCGTTCGTTCGAAAGCGCTGGCCCGCAGTTACTTCTGGTGGCCACAGCTGGACGCGGACATCGAGCACATGGTCGGCACTTGTGAGGCATGCCAGGGATCCCGACCAGAGGCGGCCCGCCTCCCGCATAGGGAATGGGACACAGCGAGGGGGCCGTGGTCCAGAGTACATGTAGATTTCGCTGGCCCATTCCGAGGAACCATGTTTCTCCTGGTGGTGGATGCGTTCTCCAAGTGGCTGGAGGTTATCCCAGTAAAGAGCACGTCCTCCGCCACAACAATTAGCCAGCTACGGAGGGTCTTTTCCACGTTCGGTTTACCCGACACTTTAGTCAGTGATAACGCGAGTTGCTTCACCTCCTCGGAGTTCGAGGCATTCATGGGAGCAAACGCCATTCGGCATGTCACATCCGCGCCGTTTCACCCGGCCACGAACGGCCAAGTGGAACGGTTGGTGCGTACAACGAAGGATGCGTTGCGGCGCATGGGCCCGGGGGACCTAAATCACCAAGTATGTCAGTTCTTGTTAGCGTATAGGGTGACCCCCTTAGCGTCGGGTTACTCGCCGGCAGAACTCTTGATGCGGCGAAAACTGACCACACTTCTGACCAGGCTGGACCCGACGAGAGTCGAGGATAAAGGAAAAAACATAGGATTGGCAGTCTCGAAAGGGTTCGCCGCCGGCGACCTTGTTTACTGCAGGAACTATGCAAGCGCAGGGCCAGCCTGGGTGCCAGGAACGATAGTAGAACAAACAGGGCCAGTGTCATATCGGGTGGAAACGAGCACCGGTCTCCTCTGGAGGAGACACGCTGACCAACTGAGGCGCCGAGTGAGTGAGGGGCCGGTCAGTGGGGCACAGCAACAGGATTCAGCGATAGGGTTCTCCCCCACCCGTTTAGCCCAAGGGGGAGAAAATGAGGGACTTCAGTCCGAATCCGGGGGGGAAAGCAGTGATCCCGACTCATATCCTTTTGATACCCCAGTCCTATCAGAGCCCGGGGGGAGGGAAAAGGAATGTGCGGCCGCCGCCGCGTCCCCCGAATGTAATTTTGATTTTGATTCGAGCCGGGGGGGTTTTCAGGAGTGTTCCCCCACCCTTCCAAGCGAGAAGAGGGGTTTTTCGTTAGCCCCCAGTGCCCCCGGTTCTTCCCCGAGAAAGAGCATACCCCCCAACAACGCCGTGGAGCCGCGGCAAGTCACTAACAAGTCTCCCTCTCAAATTACAGGGCAGGAAACCAGGGGACAAAGAGGAGGTAGCAAACCCGGGGAAAGGCAGCCCGCATCGAGACCCCAGCGTGTTCGAAATAAACCATCTTGGCTGAGAGACTTTGTCTCCTAAGGGGGGGGAGTGTGTTGAAGTGTGGGCTCGAGACATTGTCTCGTCCTAGGGGGGAGGGGTGTTGTGTTCTAATGGTTTTACCTTCCACATGAATCACAATGTATCTGAACCAATGTAACCTTGCCTATAGCAACAATGTAACCTTCAGCTGTATCATATAAACCCTGTAATAGGACGCGAGCTAATGACCACCAGCTGGCAGCAGCGAGCGTCCAAGCTCTCTTGGTCCGAACTCATCAAAGGCAACAGCGCGGGAAGCTTTCCCGCCACCACCTACACCTGGACAAGAAGGGCGTGACCCACAATGACGTCACGCAGACAGTAGCCAATGGGCTACCATGGCACCACGTTCAAATGTATCCCTACTGTATATAAAGAGCTATCGATCCGCCATTACCTCATGTTCCCTCTGTCCACGATGCAATAAACCTGAGTTAACCCAGCCCGAGGCTGTGTCCTGTGTCTTAGTTTCATACACTAAAGCGACGAAGGCAGCATGGGCTGGATGAATGGGCCATAGTTTGGGCACCCCTGGGCTAGAAGATGGTCACAAAAGGTTACTGTTGGCCACATGAGGTCTCTGACTCAGCTGGGTTCTCATTCTTGCTGACTTGTCATTGTGAGTGAGGAAGTGATACCTCTGAGTCATTTTCCATCACACAGAGAGTCAGTCTTCCAGGAAGGCCAGGGCAGCTGCAGCAAAATCTGATCTATGCTCGGGGCCAGGAGGAGCTGCTGCTGTAGCTTCACTTTCTGGAAAAAGGTACTTCTTTCAGGTCACAATGCCCCAACTCTCTAAACCAGGGTTTCTCAACCTTGGGCCTCCAGGTATTCTTGAACTTCAATTCCCAGAAACCCATGTCATCACACCTGCTGATCAGGGCTTCTGGGAATTGAAGTCCAAGAACATCTGGGGGCCCAAGGTGGAGAAACCCTGAACCACTGCAGCTGCTGCCCTGGTACCCTGGGGAGTGTGTGGACTTCAAGGGTAACTGTGAGATGATGATGCTCTTTTCCAGCCAGGTGGTCTGGTGCTATCCGACTCAGTTCATTGCTCATCTCTGTTTCAAAGCCGAAGAGCCAGCACTGTCTGCTTCTGCAGATGTTTCCATGGTCATGTGGCAGGCATGGCTAGACACCGGAGTGCGCAAAATGCTGTTACCTTCCCACCGAAGTGATCCCTACTTATCTACTTGCAATGTCTTGCTTTCGAACTGCTAGGTTGGCAGGATCTGGGACAAAGACCGATGGGAGCTCATTCTGTCCTGCAGTACTCGAGAATCGAACTGCTGACCTTCCGCCTCCCAGTCAGTGTCTTAGCCACTTGAGCCACTGCAGTCCCTCAAGAGACCTATGTGTACATTTTTAAATGATCTAATAAGGACTGCGGTGGCTGAACTTGATGACGGGAGAGTCAGCAGTTCGAGACCCAAGTGCTGCACAGCAGTTCAAAAGCAAGAAATTGTAAGTAGAGAAAGAGGTACCACTTCAGTGGGAAAGGTAACAGCATTTGGTGTGCTCTGGCATCTAATCATGCCTGTAACATGACCACAGAAACGACTGCAACCTTTATCTTTTTTCACCTTTAATAGAGGTATCATTTGTGACAGATAGGCTTTGACCTTGCCCTTGGGGCTCTCCCGTTCCTGCCGAGCGACTTTTACCAGAACTTCCCCAAAGACTCCCGGGCTCAGGAGGCCTGAATGCAGTCCTGCAGCATCCTAGGGCTTTACCTGCATTAGCAGCGCCCAGCAAGTATTATGGAGAGTATTGTATTAAATGTGGTAGCGTGTGGCTCATGGCTTAACTCTTGTCTTACCCCCTCTCCCAAAGAACAGGCGTTGTTGATGAAGGAAAGATGTTTATTGTTCTCGAAGCATATTGTAGTAATAACAGTTCTTCCCATGGTTCAGGATACAGAAGTGCAGCATACAAAAATACTAATCAAAAAGGACAGTTAGGGAAATCCGCACTCAGGTCTTCCCCCAGAAACAAAAGGGAAACCTGACTACTTCTAAGTAATCATGTTGGGTAGGACTAGGGACTCTGGTGTAGCCCCAAAAAACCCCGAACTCGAATCCCACTAGAACTCGAACTTGAACTAACTCCCAGGGCCATGTGCCTATAGGAAAGACATGAGCTTGGCCCTCCTTATTAGCATGCAACCAATTAGAGCCCTGGGATTGTATAAACACACCCTGGTTCCCATAACAATTGTCTGGTGTTCCCAGGCTCTGGATGTTGATGTAAACGGACATTCCCGACCTGGGGAAGAAGACAAAACACATAGGCCTGAAGCTCTGAGAAGCTTCTTCTAAGCACACCTGCTTGGTAAGCGCAGCAGAAAGAATTATGAGGCCTTTAAAGGTAAAGGTAAAGGTTTCCCTTGCTCAAAAGCCAGTCGTATCCGACTCTAGGGTGCAGTGTTCATCTCTGTTTCTAAGCCAAAGAGCCAGCGCTGACTGCTTCTGCAGACGTTTCCGTGATCATGTGGCAGGCATGACTAGACACCGGAGCGCACAGAACTCTCTTACCTTCCCACCAAAGTGGTCCCTATTTATCTACTTGCAATTTCTTGCTTTCGAACTGCTAGGTTGGCAGGAGCTGGGATGAAGACGGGAGCTCATTTCCGTCCTGAGGCCTTTGCAAAGAAGCAAAGCGACCTTCTAAGACGGTTTGCAAACCAAAGAGACTCCATGTTGAATAACCTGTGACCCATTCCATCACATCATTCGTTCCAGAATTCGGGGGGGGGGGTTTCGTGACCTGTAAGATGGTTACCTGTGGACAAACTTCTTTGCGCTCTGAAGTTGCAAAATGTAGAGCAGGGTCTTTGTGAGTATGTGACGATCTGTTTTCTTCTCTCCTCTGCAAGTAACACAGTCAACACTCAACTGTTCTGTACCAGGAATGGTAACCTTAAAAGAAGGTTTTCCTTGTTCCTCCAGGCAAGGGCAGAGTCGGTTTGTCTCGTCCTTTTCGCTGGTTTGGTCTCCAGCAGTTTCTTTCCGTCCGCTTTGAAGTCCTTTTATCGCATCCAGAAAAGCAGCAGGATGGTTGGGTTCAAGCCCACAGAGATCCCTCCCACGGCCGCTGTCAAGTTTTTGGGGGCTGGAACAGCCGCCTGCATCGCAGACCTGATCACCTTCCCCCTGGACACGGCGAAAGTCAGGTTGCAGGTGAGCAAAACCCTTCCCAGGGGTACCTTGGTATTCAAAGCAAAGCAATCACACTTCTATCCTGCCCCATTGTGCTTAGTGCACTCTTTGGGTGGTTCACAAATTAATTAGCGTTTTGTTCCCCCCCCCAACATGCTGGGTCCTCACCTTGGAATGATGGAAGAGGTTGAATCAACCATGGTCAGGATCAAATTCACAACCTTCTGGCTGCAGGACAGCAGTTTTAACCACTGCGCCATCAGGGCTCTATAATGATAGGTTGCTTATCTGTAACTGTTGTTCTTCATGGTCACCTGTGAATCTGCATGTATGCGCAGTGAACCCATTCATGTGGATTCACAGATACCACAAAGAACTTGATAAAGTGTATGGGCAGAAATAGCCCATCATTAGAACATTGTTATATCTAACAAGGATACAGCAATAGCAATTACACTTATATATATATATAAACAAATTAATTAATTTAAAAAATAATAAATAGCTCAAGTGGCTAAGAAGACGCTGCCTGGGAGGTGGGAGATCAGCAGTTCGATTCCCGAGTACTGCAGGACAGAATGAGCTCTCATCTTTGTCCCAGCTCCTGCCAACCTAGCAGTTCGAATGCAAGACATTGCAAGTAGATAAATAGGGACCACTTAGGTGGGAACGTAAACAGCATTCCGTGTCTAGTCATGCCTGCCACATGACCACCGAAACGTCTGCAGAAGCAGACAGCGCTGGCTCTTCGGCTTTGAAGCACATATGAGCACTGAACCCTAGAGTCGGATACGACTGGCTTTCGAGCAAGGGGAACCTTTACCTTTAATAATATATATACACCATTATAACCCCATAACGCTTCATCCACTCTCTGTCCAGTTCCCAAGTTAATTAGCATTTTGCCCCCCCCCAACATGCTGGGTCCTCATTTTAACTCTGAAGGATGGAAGACTGAGTCAATCTTGTGTCCCATTGAGATCAAACTCGCAACCTTTTGGTTGCAGTACAGCAGTTTAACCCCTGTGCCAACAGGGCTCCACATTCAGGCACCATGGATGAGCTGTATGTTGTCCCCATGTGTGTGTGTGTGCGCAGCATAGACATCTTCTTTCCCTTAGGTTAGCTGAACCCTTGCTGCATGCTTGTGTTGGGTTTATTTTGGGGGGTGAATTAGCAAGCCATCAGACAGAGAACATAGCTCCCATTTTGGGCCACTCATGACACAGTCTGGTGTACATTATTAACTGGGAATCGCACCATGCACAGGAGATCACAATACCCGCCATGCTTTGCTCTGTGATCAGCCGGGATGGCTTTTGGTCCAGTAACCAGCTGTTCTCTCTTTTGGAGCCATTCGTACATAGATGGGATGGGTTGTTGAAGGGAGAACATTCCCAGAGGAACAGCCATTTCCTGAGAGATCCGGTGTGATCCTTTCTGGCTCTCTGACTGGAGTTTCAGACAAGATCCCAGTACCTATGCCCGTGATGGTGAACCTTGGCACTCCAGATGTTCTTGGACTTCAATTCCCAGCAGCCCCCATGAATCCACACGAATGGGTTTGCTGCGATTCATCCGGCCCGCGCTGCTCCCCGTCGCTCCTGGAAGCGGAAGTGAAACGCGCCCGTCTGGGCGCGTTTCACTTCCGCTTCCAGGAGCGACGGGGGACAGCACGGGCCGGATGAATCGCAGCAAACCCATTCGTGTGGATTCATGGGGGCTTTGACTTCTGGGAATTGAAATCCAACAACATCTGGAGTGCCAAGGTTCGCCATCACGGGCCTATGTGGAACTGAAGTCCAGTTCAACAGTCCACATTCTGTCTTCTGTTGACACCAAAATATCAGCCACTGTGAGCCAACCACAATAAGCACCATGTGAAAAATTCGCACAAGTGCCACATTTTGGTCCACATGAGATGTCCTCTTCCCTTCACTCGGGCTCCAGGTTGGAGACATGTAGTAGGTGAAGTAGGTCTGAACCTGTTGAGCTTTGGTTTGTTGGCTTGCTGTAGCCTACCTGATCTGGTAAAGGTCCCCCTTGCTAGAAAGCCAGTCGGATCTGACTCTAGGGGTCGGTGCTCAACTCTGTTTATAGAGCCAGCACTTCCTGTGTCTGCAGTTGTTTCCTTTCTCATGTGGCAGACATGACTAGAGGCCGGAGTACACAGCACACGGTTACCTTTCCTACTGAAGAGGTACCTATTTATCTACTTGCAAATTCTTGCTTTTGATAAATGCAAAAAATCAAAACAGTAACTCTACATCAGTTGTTTCCCAACCTTTGGGTTTTTTGCACTTCAATTCCCAGAAGCCTACGTAAGTTTCCCAAAACATGGCCAATAGACTGACTTAGGCTTCTCAGAATTTAAGTCCCCCTGTGGGGCCTGGGCCCCACATTGGGAACCGCTGATCTACATGCAGCCCATCCACCCACGCATGGAGCCTTATAAAGAAATTATTTTGTTATTTTTTTTGGTCAAATTTAAACATTCCCATTCATTTCCAAATAGACATTGGTTTCCTTTCCCTTTTCAGTAAGACTTAATTCAAATGTGCTCCCCAAATATCTTTGAATTGGGTTTATTTTTTAACCATTCCTTTTTAAAAATGGATGTCACTAGTCAATTTATCATTAATCGCAATATTCTGTTTCTTTGCATCTCCAGGGACTCCAGTGGCTTAGTGGTTAAGACGCTGAACTTGATGACTGGAAGGTCAGCAGTTCAGCAGTTTGAGACCCGAATGCTGCACAACAGAGTGAGCTCCCGTCGTTGTCCCAGCTCCTGCCAACCTAGCAGTTCGAAAGCAAGAAATTGCAAGTAGATAAATGGGTACCACCTCGGTGTGAGGGTAAACAGTGTTCCGTGCGCTCCGGTGTCTAGTCATGCCTGTCATGCAGACCGTGTTCTCTCTTTGGCTGTAAACAGAGATGAGTACCGCACTCTAGAGTCAGATACAACTGGCTTGCAAGCAAGGGGTGACCTTTACCTTTTGTACCTCCAACTGCTTTTTTAAGACTCAAAGCTATCTGACCCATGACATTCCTTCCCAGATGGACCCTGGATTCTTTCCTTTAAGGCTGGCCTCTTGTCAGGATGAGTCCCGATTCATCCCACTGTCCTGATTCTCTCCCACACAGATCCAAGGCGAGAACAGGCGGGCGGCCGTTGCGGCCAGAGCCGTTGAGTACAAAGGCGTCTTTGGCACCATGGCCACAATGGTGAAGAACGAAGGGCCCAAGAGCCTCTACAATGGCCTGGTGGCTGGTCTGCAACGACAGATGAGTTTTGCCTCGGTCCGCATCGGGTTGTATGATTCGGTGAAGCAGTTCTACACCAAGGGCTCGGAGCGTACGTTGGTGTCTGGTGCTGGGGGGAAGTGGCCTAGGGTGGGGGACCTGGGTCAAGGTAGCACAGTAGCCAAGTAGGCTTTTTGTACAGATGAAACTTGAAAAATTAGAATATCTTGCAAATGTTCATTCATTTCAGTAATGCATCTTGAAAGGTGAAACAAATATATGAGGTAGACTCATGACATGCAAAGTGAGATATGTCAAGCCTTACTTTGTTATAATTGTGATGATTATGGGGGTACAGCTTATGAAAGCCCCAAAATCACAATCTCAGAACATTAGAATAGTGAGAGAAGGTTCAATATCTGTGGCTCAAAGTGTCCCACTCTAATCAGCTAATGAATCCATAACGCCCATAAAGGGTTCCTGAGACTTAAAATTGTCTCTCAGGCTGGTTCAGTAGGAATCACAATCATGGGAAAGACTGCTGACCTGACAGTTGTGCAGAAAACCATCATTGACACCCTCCATATGGAGGGAAAGCCTCCTAATTGCAAAAGAAGCTGGATGTTCCCAAACTGCTGCATCAAAGCATATTAATAGACAGTTATGTGGAAGGGGAAAGTGTGGTAGAAAAAAGTGCACAAGCAGCATGGATGACCACAGCCTGGAAAGGATTCTCAGGAAAAGGCCATTCAAAAGTGTTGGGGACTTTCACAAGGAGTGGACTGAGGCTGGAGTCAGTGCATCAAGAGCCACCACACGGAGACGGATCCTGGACATGGGCTTCAAATGTCGTATTCCTCTTGTCAAGCCGCTCCTGAACAACAAACAACATCAGAAGCGTCTTACCTGGGCTAAAGAAAGAAAGAACTGGCCTGTTGTTCAGTGGTCCAAAGTCCTCTTTTCTGATGAGAGCAACTGTTGCATCTCATTTGGGAACCAAGGACCAAGAGTCTGGAGGAAGAATGGAGAGGCACCACCATGCAAGATGCTTGAAGTCCAGTGTGAAATTTCCACAGTCTGTGTCATCTGCTGCCATTGGTCCACTGTGCTTCATTAAGTCCAGGGTCAACGCAGCCGTCTACCAGGAGATTTTGGAGCACTTCATGCTTCCTTCCGTAGACGAGCTTTATGGGGATGCTGACTTCATTTTCCAGCAGGGCTTGGCACCTGCCGACACTGCCAGAAAGTACCAAAACCTGGTTCAATGACCATGAGATTACGGTGCTTGATTGGCCAGCAAACACGCCAGACCTGAACCCCATAGAGAATCTATGGGGCATTGCCAAGAGGAAGATGAGAGACATGAGACCGAACAATGCAGCAGAGCTGAAGGCCGCTATTGAAGCATCCTGGTACTCCATAAGTCTATGGTGAGGCCCCATCTGGAATACTGTGTACAGTTCTGGTCGCCATACCTCCAGAAGGATATTATGGAGCTGGAAAAAGTGCAGAGGAGGGCAACCAGAAGGATTAAGGGACTGGAACACCTTCCTTACCATCTGAGGCTGCAACGGTTGGGCCTCTTCACTATTGAATGACGGACGGCGTCTAAGAGGTGACCTGATTGAAGTTTATAAAATCATGCACGGTGTGGACAAAGTAGATAAGGAAAAACTGTTTTCTCTATCGCACAACACTAGAACTAGGGGACACTCCATGAAACTTTTGGGTACTAGTTCTCAAACAAATAAGAGAAAGTACTTTTTCACCCAGAGGATCACTGGTCTATGGAACTCCCTGCCAGAAGAAGTGGTGATAGCTGTCAGTCTTGACAGCTTCAAGAATGGATGAGACAAGTTCATGGAGGACAAGGGTATCAGTGGCTATAATTATGGATACTTAAGGACAACCTCCGGGTTGGAGAGATAGGCAGGATATCTCTCAATGCCATGTCCAGGGAATCCTAAGCAGGTGAAGGCATCTGCTTGGGAAGAATACCCTGAAGCCAATGGTGAGCCACTGTGTGAGACAGAATGCTGGACTGGATCATGGGCTCCTGTGGCCTCTTCCAGCAAGGCTGCTCTTATGTTCTTAAAACACCTCAGCAGTGCCACAGGCTGATTGCATCCATGCCACACTGCTTTGAGGCAGTAATTGATGCAAAAGGGGTCCAAACCAAGTACTGAGTACATATGCATGCTTATACTTTTCAGAGGTCTGATATTGTTCTGTTTACAATCCTTGGGTTAATGATTTCATGTAATATTCTAATTTTCTGAGATTGTGAATTTGGGGTTTTCATAAGCTGTACCCCATAAGCATCACAATTATAACAAAGTAAGGCTTGACATATCTCGCTTTGCATGTCATGAGTCTATCTCATATATTTGTTTCACCTTTAAATTTGCATTACTGAAATGAATGAACATTTGCACAATATGCTAATTTTTCTAGTTTCACCTGTACGACAAAACCTGCCTTAGCCTGACCAAGTGTATTTTTGGTTGGTAAAAGTTGATGCGGTGAAAAAAATTAATGTACTCTTTTAGGGGCCACATTAGAAATTTCTGTTGGGATCATAGACTTACTGAGTTGGAACGGGGGCCTTTGAGGCCATCTAGTCCCACCCTTTGCTCAATGAAGGAATCCAAATCAAAGCAGAACTGAGAGACGGTTGTTTACCAATTCTCTCTTATACACCACTCAGAGTGGGAAATATCCCAGGTGGGCAGTGTAAAAATGTAATAAATAAATATTTATTTATTTATTAGTTGGCTCCGCTGTTGTACTGCTCTAACAGTTAGGAAGTATTTCCTAATATTCAGCCTATATCTGGCTTCCTGTAGCATTATTATATATTTTTATTCATCTATAACAACAAAACATCCACTTTGGTCTGTTAATTTATGGTTGCTGGGGTTTTTTATATCTATCTATCTATTAATCTATCTATGCACCACTTTTTACCAGAGTTTTAGAAGTGACAGGTTACGAAGAGGCAAGCATGGTCCGTTTGCTAAATTGCAATGTGTCTGTTTATATCATTAATTTTTTTTGCTCTAGAAAGTAATATTTCTTCCCAAAAGATGTGGGGGGGATTTTTAGTACATTGGTCACTTTGGGACCATTTCTGTATTTTTGTTTTTTAAAACCAAAACAGTAAAAAACAAATTAAAAATATGTTAGTAATATCAGCAGCAACACCTTGGCTGTAAAGAGATGAGTAATGTGATATTCTTGTGTCATATAATGGTAAAAGATGCAGGAGTAGGTGTAATATAATAATGGGTTTGGTTTTCTTTTTAAAAATGTTCAAATTCTGCTCTTTTTCTTTTAAGAAGGATCTGATTCCCAAAAATAATGTCAACTAGCAAACATTACAACTAAGACATTAAAAGAAGCATCGTTAAAGCTTTCCTATATTGAAAAGCGAAATTGAATAAGGATGGCTTGAGCCCCAAACACTATCAGGGGTTGGTTTTCTCTCCCCTCATTGGAAGAGAAGGGGCTGTGGTGGCTTAGTGGTTAAGAAGCTAGCCTTGTTAGCTGGAAGGCCGGCAAGTCGACAGTTCGAGACCCGGGTACTGCATGGCAGACTGAGCGCCCATCTCTTGCCCCAGCTCTTGGGGACATGAAAGGAGACTCATTCAGGAGTTCCCCGAGTAGAATTTCTTCCACAAAAGTCCTTCAACCCAGAATAATTTCTGACACAAAATTATTATTGTTATTGGAAGAGAGTAGCTGGTCACCTGCGGTAAGATTTAATCTCCAGATGACCAGACAGTAAAAAAAAAAATCAAACTGGAATATGGGCCTTTCTATGCTTTAAATCCGTGTTCCCCGACCTTTGGGTTTTGGACTTCAATTCCCAGAAGCCCAAGTCGGCACATTGGCTGATCAGTGCCTTGGAGAATTGAAGTCCAAAACCCAAAGGTTGGGGAACACTGCTTTAAATCATTGATAGGTCAACTGACAATTTGCCTCTGTTTATGTGGACTACTAAAATTTTGGGAAGACCCTTTATTTGTAATAAATAAGGCTTTTTGCTCCTCAACAAAGCAAAGGATGTTATTTCTGCAGGAGGATTAATTTCTGCTATCTAACTGGATGGCTGTTTCTTCTTGATGTTGGCAGATGCTGGTATTGGCAGCCGGCTCCTCGCTGGGTGCACCACTGGTGCGATGGCGGTGGCGGTGGCTCAGCCCACAGATGTGGTCAAAGTGAGATTCCAGGCCCAAGCCCGGATGGAAGGTGGTAGCAGGCGGTACCAGGGGACGCTTGATGCTTACAAGACCATTGCAAGAGAGGAAGGCTTCAAAGGACTCTGGAAAGGTTGGTGGAGGAGAAATGGAGAGTTCAAGTGATGCACGGCCTTTGGGGCCCATGGGGACAGTGTTAAATTGAGATCGGTTTGTACAGAATTTGGAAGAGGTCTTAGATGTCTCCCCGTGCTGCTTCAGATCAAGGGTGTGTGAACCGTATTGTGCTTGTGGGTGTCTTGTGTGCCCAGAATGGGATGTAGACACCCACAAGCACAATACAGTTCACACACCATCGTCCTTCACACACAATACAGTTCACGTACCATCTGGTGTAAAACTAGGTCAAACTAGCTTTACCAAAGCTATAGTTAGTACAAGGAACATCATAATCAGGAAATTATTTATATTTATTTATTGCATTTTTATACCACCCATGTGAGATATTTCCCACTCTGGGCGGTGAACGTACAAATAACATAATAAATTTAAAAATAAAACAACCGAATAAGGAAATTCATAAACTGTACATGGGGAGCTCAACCATCCATCTTTGGTGTGACATTTGACAGGACGTTCTCTTTTAAGCAGCACTGCCTGAATACCAAAGCCAATGTTAGTACAAGGAACAACACCATCAGGAAACTCATAAATTACAAATGGGAAACTCAACTATCCATGCTGCGCACATCAGCTTTGGCCCTGAGTGTCTCTGCAGCAGAGGATGATGCTCCAGTATGGAGCACATCTCATACGTGTGAAAAGCTGACATAGCTGTTAATGAAACTATGCGTAGAGTGACAGGATGTCTCGAACCTACACCAGTTGAGAAAATATACCCTCTTGTTGGTATCGCTCCACCTAAGATCAGGAGAGAAGTAGCAGCAGACGCCAAGATAACTAAGCAAGAGAAAGACCCTCGACATCCTCTGAACGGATATGAGCCTCAAGTCTGCCAGCTCAGATCCAGGAGGAGCTTTATGGGGTTAGAACAAACATTATTGAGGGTTCACAAGAGCAAAACCTAATTAGAAGATGGAGGAAGGGTCTCACTGGGCATGGAACATCATTAAAGGAGGATGTGGTTGAAGATCTCAACCTCCCCTACATCACTTGGAGAACCCTGAAGAGGCTGAGGGTTGGAGTCTCTAAATGCAAGACCCACATGCTCAAGTGGGGGCTGCTGGCAGACAACAACACACAGTGTGAATGTGTAGAGAGACAGAATCCATGGGCTCATTTACTGGTCTGCAGATTACTGCCAGAAATATGCATCGATGAGGACTTAAGTTTGACCAACAACAAAGTCAAATTCAGTTGGTTTCATTTGGGTAGTCCAGGGTTTGATCAGGACACGAAAGAAGAAGCAGGGTGGAGAAATGTTACTTTTTTCGGACTACCATTCCTGGCAAACCCAACCAGCATAGCCAGCAATGGGAACGCTATTCCAAAAAAAGAAAGTACTGTATCCTTTTCAAGCTGTTCCCCCAACTTTTCATGCAGAAGACACTGAAAGGTATTGCTTGCTTGGGTCAGATTCGGATTCAGGACTCAAATTATGGGTGGGAAAGAGGGGTGGAAGATGCAAATGAAATTCAGAGACCATATCCTTCCCTCCCCCAAATCACAGTCCTACCTGTGGCCCCTCCCCAACTGCTTCACCCCCATCACCCTCCTCTTACCATGCGCGTCTCACTGTTTTGAAATCTCATTCTTGCCTTGACTCTCATTTTAGGGACATCTCCTAATATAA
Source organism: Bradypodion pumilum (assembly GCA_035047305.1). NCBI lineage: Eukaryota > Metazoa > Chordata > Lepidosauria > Squamata > Chamaeleonidae > Bradypodion > Bradypodion pumilum. The sequence goes on from JAWDJD010000003.1 coordinate 3,822,229, forward strand.
CCCGGAATGCACTTGTGAACTGTGCAGAGTTGGTGACCTACGATTTGATCAAAGACCAGATTCTCAAGCACAACCTCATGACAGGTGAGGAGGAGGAGGAGGAGGAGGAAGGGGCTCTTGCTGTGCCTTCTGGACCAAGTCTGGATGTGACCAGAGCATCTTGTTTGCATGGTCAGGCTGTGTGAACCCCACAGCAAAGGGATACATTAGTTTCCCATGTGGCGGAGCACATTTGGAAAAAGAAGCTGTCTTCATAACTGGCGGCGCGGTAGTTAAACTACTGTACTGAAGCCAAAATGATGTGAGTTCGATCCTGGCCAGGAATCAAGGTTGACTAACCTTCCAGCCTTCCAAGGTCAGTAAAATGAGGACCCAGCATGTTGGGAGCAAAATACTAATTGCTTTTTGAACTGCCCAGAGAGTGCACTAAGTACTCTGGGTTTGTATATAAGTGTAATTGCTATTGCTGAGTTTTGAGAGTCCCCTGGGCAGCGAGGAGAACAAATAGGTCAATCTTAGAAGAAATCAACCCTGACTGCTCCTTGGAAGGTCAAATAGTAAAGATGAAGCTGAAGTACTTTGGACATCAAATGAGAAGAGAGGATTCACTTGAGAAGGCCTTGATGCTGGGAAAGGTGTAGGGCAAAAGAAGAAGGGGACGGCAGAAAATGAGATGGATAGATGGTATTGTGGACACAATGGGCACAGAGCTGGGCGGGCTGAGGAGGATGGTGGAAGACAGAGGGGCCTGGAGGTCAATGGTCCATAGGGTCACAAAGGGTGCAACTGAACAACAACAAATATATTTTAAAATATAACAATCCTTGTTAATTATTACAATGTTCTAATTGTTATGGGCTATCTACAATGCCTATTTCTGCCCCTCCGCTCTATCAAGGTCGTCTTCGTGGTCTCTGTGAACCCAGACGAATGAGTCTACTGCGCGTATGTGCAGTAAACCCATTCGTGTGGATCCACAGATGACCACGAAGAAGAACAGTTACCGGTAAGCAACCTGTCATTGTACAGCCCTGGTGGTGCAGGGGTTTAACTGCTGTACTGCAGCTGAAACATTGTGACTTCGATCTTGACCAGGGCTCAAGGTTGACAGCCTTTTCAATCCTTCTGAGGTCAGTAAAATGAGGACCCAGCATGTTGGGGAGAAAATGCTAATTGCCTTGTGAACTGCCCAGTGTAAGCACTAAGCGTTATAGGGTGGTGTATAATTGCTATGGCTCTTCATAATGCTTGTGTCCTGTTCTCTGAGATCTGGCACATTATTCCAAATACCTGTACAGTATCTCTTTGGTCATATAAGGTCTTTAAGTGCCTTCACTAATGAAAATGTGGGTTTCCCCCCTAAATAGATTTCTTAAATTGGTGCAGCAAGATGTATACAAGAATCAATATTTTTGCTTAAATTTTTGGTGCTCCAGTGTAGCCAGTTCCAAAAATTAAAATTGTGTGATTAACACATAGGTAAATGCCTGCAAAATGCAGACAGCACTGGCTCTAGAGATGAGCACTGAACCCTAGAGTCGGATACGACTGGCTTTTGAGCAAGGGTGACCTTTACCTTTAAAGGGACTGCAGTGGCCTAGTGGTTAAGATGCTGAACTTGACGACTGGAAGGTCAATCGGTCAGCAGTTCAAGACCTGAGTGCTTGCCAAACTAGCAGTATGAAAGCAAGAAATTGCGAGTAGATAAATAGGTGCCACATCGGTAGTAAAGGTAACAGCATTCCATGCCCTCCAGCATGTAGCCACGCGACCACGGAAATGTTTGCATGCGCAAACGGTGCTGGCTCTTTGGCTATAAATGGAGGTGAGCATCGGCCCCTAGGGTTGGACAGGGAAACCTTTCCCTGCTCTCAAGTCAGTTCTGATTTATTGAGACCCTTTCCAGGGTTTTCCACGTCGAGAATGCACAGAAAGGGCTTGACCTTTCCCTTCTTCTCTATCTAGGAGTGCCCTAGAATTGTGCAGCTTGCCCAGGGCAACAGAGGCTGGCTCTTCTCCCTGGAGGCCCAATGGGGAATCAAACTCCCAACCTCCAGAGACCTAAAAACTGAGCTATCAAGGGGGATGTTTGATGCTCCCCTTCCATCCTTCTGCTTGTTCCTAATTTCTTTCTCTCCTCCTGGCAGACAACCTCCCGTGCCACTTTACCTCGGCGTTTGGAGCCGGCTTCTGCACGACTATCATTGCTTCGCCTGTGGACGTAGTGAAGACCAGATACATGAACTCTGCCCCCGGTCAGTACGGGAGTGCCGTAAAGTGCGCATTGGCCATGCTCCAGAAGGAAGGGCCCCTGGCATTTTACAAAGGGTAAGCCCCTCTCTTGTCACCCATCCAGCGGTGCTGGAAAGTTAGCAGGGGCTGGGAATGAGTACCATCAAACTAGTTTAGTGCCGTGTTCTTAGCAGATGGCCATTGAGGACTGGAGCCTTGCTTCTTCCTTTGAAAGCCAATGGCTGTCCCCTGATCCTGTGGAAGGAGGAAATTCTTGGAGAACCTAGTGCTGTGATGGTGAACCTTGGCACTCCAGCTGTTCTTGGACTCCAGTTCCCAGAAGCCCAAGTCCCTGTGAATCCACGTGAATGGGTTTACTTGCACGTACGCAGAGTAAACTTGATGACACACATCCTGCCTGCACCATAAACCCATTCATGTGGATTCACAGAGACTCGGGCTTCTGGGAATTGAGGTCCAAGAATAGCTGGAGTGGCAAGGTTTGCCATCACTGGCCTAGTGCATGGTTTCTCAACCCTGGTGCCCCAGATGTTCCTGGACTTCAATTCCCAGAAGCTTCGATCAGCAGGTGTGCTGACTTGGGCTTCTGGGAATTGCAGTCCAAGAACATCTGGAGCTCCAAGGTTGAGAAACCCTGATTTCTACCGCATAATCGGTGGTGGTGGTGGTGGGGAGATTCTTTACCCCTAATACCTGCAGTAGATGCAGGATTTGAAGTCGGGGCTCTGGAGAAGCCATAGCTCAGATATCCACTTGCACAGAAGAACATGAATACCCTGCTGTATTCAGCTCTGCTTGTGTGTTGGGTGTTCCTATCTGGCTACCTGAATTTTTGGAAACTTTTTATGTTGGCTGGGGGATTCTGGGAGCTGTAATCTAAAAAAAAGTTGTTGTTGTTGTTTTTTGGGGGGATTTTCCACCTCCTTCCTGCTGTTTCTCTAGGATAGTGTTACCCAAACTTTGGTTCTTGGACTTCAATTCCCAAAAGCCCAAGTCAATTCCCCAAAGCACTGATCAGTCAATGGACTGACTTCACTTAGGCATCTGGGGATTGAGGTCCCCCTGTGGGGCCTGGGCCCCACATTGGGAACCACTGCCCTAGGAAAACCACTTTTGTCCCCATTGTTTCAAAGGACCTTGGAGTAATTCTTGCTTGATCTCTCTCCTCCTAGCTTTACACCCTCATTTCTGCGCCTGGGCTCCTGGAACGTGGTGATGTTTGTGACCTACGAACAATTAAAACGGGCCATGATGGCAGCCCGTGGATCTTTTGAGGCTCCCTTGTGAACAAGCTGATGATGGGCGCACTTTACGGATCTTATTTATTCTCATCTTCTTGAGCCGTTCTACCTCTTTGTAGAGCATCCTCTGCAGCCTTTTGAAACTACTTTGCAGTTACTATCTCTCTCCGAGACTGCGATTTTACTCTTCTTCTCATGGACCTACACCTAGTAGGGGAGGAACAGGACCTCCCAGCTGCTTGTTGTAGCCAATTGTTTTGCACATGTTGTCATCCAGTCTCTTCGCACATTTTCTCCCTTTTAAAGCCGTGCCTGTTGGATGGTTGTGCTTCATCAGGATCTGAAGCATTAAAGATGGCCTGCAGTCAGTTGCGCAAGCACGAATGCCTGCAATCTCTCATCCATCCAGTTTTTCCATGCACATTATATTATACATTACAGCCATGATAGATCCATTTTATTAATTGACTCACAACTAGAGGCATCAGTTGGCCAATCACTGCAGTGATGTCAAACCTTGGCACTCCAGATGTTGTTGGATGTCAATTACCAGAAACCCCTGTGAATCCACACGAATGGGTTTACTGTGATTCATCCGACCCACGCCACCCTCGTCACTCCTGGAAGCAGAAGTGAAACGCGCCCAGGGGTGACAAGGGTAGTGTGGGCCAGATGAATTGCAGTAAACCCATTTGTGTGGATTCACGGGGCTTCTGGGAATTGAAGTCCAAGAACATCTGGAGTGCCAAGGTTTGACATCACAGGCATAGTAATTCATGTGAAATAAGACTACATCCAACCAGACCTGTTTGGTTCTTTTCCAGATCCTAAAGATGCTGTATGAAGAGGTGGAAACAGGCTTAAGATAAATCATCAGCAAATTCTTTCTCATTGCTTTTTCATACAAAAGTACCTTTTAAATTCTGTTTTAAAATAGTCTTATTTGAGGTGAGGGTTCTTTCCAAGCTTTGAACCACTTGGCTCCACTTGAATTGTTAAAACTGAAGGACTGGGAATGAGGGAGAATAGATCAGTCTGTGCCCGCGATGGCGAATCTTGGCACTCCAGATGTTCTTGGACTTCAATTCCCAGAAGCCCAAACACCCTGTGAATCCACACGAATGGGTTTACTGCAATTCATCTGGTCCATACGGGCGTGTTTTACTTCCGCTTCCGGGAGCGATGAGGACGGCGCGGCGCAGGCCAGATGAATCACAGTATCACAGGGTGCTTGGGCTTCTGGGAATTAAAGTCCAAGAACATCTGCAGTGCCAAGGTTCGCCATTACGGATCTATGCCTGTGCCTCGTATTGTGATTTTTTTAACTCTTAGGTACGGTAACAGAGAAGTGTCTTAGGGTGTCATTTTTATTTTAAGAGGAGAGAGAAGCAGCCACAGTCAGAGAGCAGTTGCTAAATGCCAGCCCCAGCAAAAATCTATACGTCTGGGACTTAAATTCTGGACTGAACGATGGTCTATTTAACTTTTAATGTTCCATCCTGTTAGAAAGGCAGTTCCAAGCTTTTTGTGGGTGGCTCCTGTCATGTAATTTGTGATGGCGGCGGAATGTTTTCTTCTCTTTCAAGAACTCTTGTCTTGCACATGACTCTTTTTTTAAAAAAATAAATGAAGCAGAAAGCTAACTTCTTTTGGTCTGTGCAGTTCGTCCCTTGCTCTTCATCTCTCTCTGTGTTATGGGCAGTGTGTTTTAATCAAACACGGATGCACGCCTGTGATGAATTCTAACATTAGTCAGCTTTGAAGGCACTTGGCACTCCAGGTGGTCTTGGACTTCAGTTCCCAGAAGCCCAAGTCTCTGTGAATCCACACAAATGGGTTTAGCATGCGTATGCAGTGAATTCACAGGCTTCTGCGAATTGAAGTCCAAGAATGGTTGGGATGCCCAAGGTTCATGTACTAGGTCAAGCAAGAGGGTTCATTCCCTCTGGAAAGAGCTCTCCTTCTGACCCTCTAGATCTGGGGTTCCCAAACCTTTTTGCCCCACAGGCTGGATCATGCCCCCCTGGACAGCTGAGCAGGCAGTCATGTGCTTCCTCCCACTGTAAACACTGCCATAAAACGTGTCTGTGGCTGTCATAAATGCGTTTAACAGCTGTGGGTGCATTTACAGCAGCATTTATGGCCGGTTCGGGGCACATAAGTAGTTATATACTTTCAGACAGGGTGATATTGTGTACATGTACCCAAAAGTGGGAGGGACCACGGTAGCTTAGTGGTTAAGACGCTGAACTTGACTAGAAGGTCAGCTGTTTGAGACCTGAATTCTACACAACACAGTGAGCTGCCGTCTCTGTCTTGGCTTTTGCCAACGTAGCAGTTCAAATAGGTACTGCTTTATCTTACCCTAAGGTGGCTGCAGAAAATACGTCTGCTTCCAGTAATGGCGAGGATGGCGGCGGGCCGCATAAAATGGTGCCAAAGACCTGACCTGGCTCATGGGCCGTAGGTTGGCCACCCCTGTTCTAGATCAGATACTCTTCCCACAGCATCACAAGGTATACCTAGATCTGTGATGGTGACGCTTGGCATTCCAGGTGTTCTTGGACTTCAATTCCCAGAAGCTCAAGTCTCTGTGAATCCACTTGGGCTTCTGAGAATTGAAGTTCAAGAACAGCTGGAGTGCTGTTGGTAGACCATCCTTCATTTGAGGCTTACACAGAGGCTATGGTCCTCTTATCTGAGATGCCTTCGCTGTGAATATCGTGCATGGAAGGGGTTGGAACATGACCTTTGGAGATGCTTCCAACTCTACGGTCCTATAGATGACCAGATGGCAGAGTGGGGGCAATCCATCCCACCCATAAATTCCTGGGCGATTGCAGACAGTTGCTCGTCATTTGCCAAGCAAACGGTTTTAAGAGAAATGCCAAGAGAGATGTGCATGGAAGCGGCCTTCCATAGGAACAATTAGGACCCCTGCTTCTATCCGTGTGTTTATCATCCTCCTCCCCGGTCCCACTGGTGGATCAGGCTGCATCCTTAGATAGTGGGAGAAGGCTTTCTTCCCCCGAGGGTTGATAGCAATGGAAGACACGGGATCTTCTAGACAAAATAGGAAGTTTCTATTTGGGGTGAGTGGGATCAAGGGAAGCAAGCGCACAGCCGATGTGCCGTTTCCTCACGTCAAGAGAGCTTCCCGCAGGAGCGACTTCTTGGCTGGGGTCAGCCTTTCAGGAAAGATGATGTCAAAGTACATGATGAGGTCCCCTTTGCAGGTGGGGTCGATGGACAAGGGCATCCCTTCTCCGGGCACAATTTTGTAGTACTTAGGGCTGTAAAGAGGAAGAAAGGAGACCCCACACACACACTTAGCAGAAGAAGGGAAAACGGTGGAAGGTAGTGGTGGTTTCTAGAAAAGACAGCCTCCCCTTCCTCTACAGGGGTCCTTCCAGCTTGGCACTGTCTGGCCATGCTGGGCCACAAAGCCTATCATCCACTGTCACAGTACGGCTTTAGATAATAAGAGTTTTAACCCAACATGGAAAGGCAAACAACAAAGCCCATCCACTGTCACACTATGGCTGAGGACAATGGGAGCATTAACCCCTGCAATCTGTTTTGCAACAGGATGAGATAGAATTTAAGTTGCCGTTTTCTCTGCTTAAACGGGGGGTGGCCAAACTACAGCCTGCAGGCTGTATCCGGCCCCTGATGCCAATTCATCCAGCCTGCGCCACCCTCGTTGCTCTCGGAAGCGGAAGTAAAACACACCCGTATGAATTGGCATTGGGCTGGATATGGCCCACAGGCTGTAGTTTGGGCACCCCCGGTTCAAGCTGTCCCTTGGATGTTTTCCATGCACAAACTACAGGACTACAGAAAAGGCTGCCCCGGACATCATCTTTTCTCAAGTGTCCCTTGAACCCCAGCTCCGCCCTGCTGTCCACCGCAAGACTTACTGGACAATGTCATTGATGGGGATGTTGAGCAGCCGCTCATCCAGCGTTCGCACATCCACGGTGCACCCGGTCAGAGCCTGTAAGAAACCAAGTGACTATTTCTGAATTTCACTGCTCCCTGAATGTCTCACTCACTTTGGAATGCACACACATCGAGTTTTATGAGTGAGCCCTTGTGATGCAGTGGTTAAACAGCTGCCCTGCAGCCAAACACTGCTAATGCTGTGAGTTCGATCCTGACCAGGGCTCAAGGTGGACTCAGCTTCTCCCATTCTTCCAAGGTTAGTAAAATGAGGACCCAACATGTTGGGGGCAAAGTGTTGATTAACTTGTGAACCACACATTGCTATGGGGCAACGCAGAAGTGTGATGGCTATTTAAATAGTAGCAAGTTGCTCTTGCTCGAACGCCAGTTGTATCCAACTCTAGGGTCCAGTACTCATCTCTGTTTTTAGCCAAAAGGCCAATGCTGTCTGCATATGTGTCCGTGGACATGTGGCAAGCATGACTAAACACCGGAGTGCATGGAACGCTGTTTACATTCCCACCAAAGCAGTCCCTATTTATCTAAATTTCTTGCTTTCAAACGGCTAGGTTGGTAGGAGCTGAGACAAAGACGGGAGCTCACTGCATCGTGCAGCACTTGGGTCTCGAACTGTTGACCTGCTGACCTTCCAGTCATCAAGTTCAGCATCTTAACCACTAAGCCAATCTCAGCTCAGCCCTGGAAGGTGGAGGGGGGGGGGCAGGAATTGTCCCATTTCCAGAGATAGTCGTGTGAAATGTCACAATGCTAGCCTGGCCTTAGATGGAGGAGAGACCCCCAGGGATCTCTAGGGAAGAATCCCACCTGAACAGCCCCTCCAACTCCCCAGAGAGCAGCTCTGCCTGCCCGTCACAGCTGTGCAGATCCAAACTTGGTAATCTAAGGTGGTTCCCTGTATTGCTACCTTACCTTTCCCAGGGGAAGTTTAGCTACATAGATTAAGTTGTCGTCCTCTCGTTTAAAGCGGGGATGGATTTTCTCCTTGACAATGAAGATGATGTCAGCAGGGATGATATTGGGGCCCTAAACAGAAGGATAAGGAGATGGCAAAGAGGGAAGTGAGTGGTGCAAAGAGGACAAGATCCAGGAGTTGAGGAAGGCCAGAAAATGCTTACAGTCTGGTGAGGTTATCCTGCTATGGTAATAGAGTAGACCAGTGTTTCCCAACTTTTGGGTTTTGGACTTCAATTCCCAGGAGCCTAAGTCAATTCCCGAAAGCACCAGACACTGAGAGAATGAAGCAAGAGGATGACCCTCGACACCCTCAAGACCACCGGCTCAGATCCAGGAAGACCTTTATGGCAAGAACAAACACTCTTGAGGGGTTCTCCATTACTGATCTAGACTGTGGGGGCCACTGGTTGACCTGTGAGAGGGTGATGGGAATTGTAGTATAACAAATGTAAGAGGGGCAAGAGTGATATAAGAACTAGTTTCAGCACAGGGTTTTGGGGAAAAGTTAGATTTATGGATGTCACCCAGAATTATGATTAATTTTTACTGTAAGCTGTTCAGAACAGTGGTCTCACTAATAAGGCAGGATATTAATGAATTAAACTCCCCATCCTTTATGGCCACACTGGCAAGGGGACTTAAGGGAGTTGTAGTCCAAACAGGTAATACTTCTAGCTCCAAGGTTTGTACATGTTAACCCTCGAGCCAGAGAGCATCACATTATGCCCACCTTGGTGCATCTTCCACTGTCCGCCACCCTGGCCTTGAGTGTCAAAGCCGGATGCAACCCGAAAACATCTGGAGGGCCAGACAGTCCCCAGCCCTTTCGTGAAAGCAGATGCCAAGAGGTGGGAGGGCAAAAGAGGCCTCAGCCACGCCACCTCCTGGCCACTCGACCCTCAGCCTGCAACAATGTTACCTGGTCTCCTTCCTCTTCAAAGGTAATGCGGGTCCCCTGCTTCCACCCCGAATGAACATCAATGGTGAGGATCTTGTCCTTGATGGTCGAGGCATGGCCGTCCTCGTTCATCACCTGCAGGGGTGGAGAAAGCAGGCCTGCCAACTGCCCAGGGACTGGCCGGCTGACCGACAGGCAAGCCGTAAGGAAAGCAAGTGTTTTTTTTGCTCCAGAAGGACCATTCAGAATACCTTAGCTATGACAGGTAAGAGATTGGGGGGGGGGAGAGACCCTTAGAACTTACCCTAATAGGCTAAAAACAGGTGGCTCAGACTCATAAGCTCTGTCTGGTACTGTTAATGCAGCGGCATCATAGAGGGGGCAGAAGGTACATGATAGGGAGAAAGGGGTGAAATCAGGGCCATAGCATATAAGTGACTACCTTATCCATTTCTCAACCCCTCTAAGGGTCCTGCTGCAGCCACTACGAACAGCACTGTGGGGGCTGCAAGAATTCATGTTCCCCTTTCTTTGGGCATTAAAAGAAGCCCCACATCCCATCTGGACTTTCCTTCAGGGAGCAACAGCACTCGGGGGGGGGGGGGTTCTGGGAGGATTAGTCTCCTTTTAGGCATCAAAGAGCCCTGGTGGCACAGGGGTTAGGACTTTTAGAATGGTATAAACCTACACCAGTTGAGAAAATATATTCTCTAGAAGTAGTTAAGATGTTGAGCTTGGAGGCTGCAAGGTTGGGTTTTGATACCCATGAGATGCACTTGGGGACATGAAAGGAGCCTCATTCGGGCATACCTTGAGTGGAGTTAAAGGTAAAGGTGCAGTGCTCATCTCTGTTTCAAAGCCGAAGACCCAGCATTGTCTGCTTCTGCAGACATTCCATGGTCATGTGGCAGGCATGACTAGAAACCGGAGCACACGGAGCACTGTTTACCTTCCCACCAAAGTGGTCCCTTTTTATCTACTTGCAATTTCTTGCTTTCGAACTGCTAGGTTGGCAGGAGCTGGGACATTCCGTCCTGCAGTACTTGGGAATCGAACTGCTGACCTTCTGCCTCCCAGTCAGCATCTTAGCCACTTTAGCCACTGCAGTTACTCCAGCAAAAATCCTTTCAACCCAAAGTAATCTCTGACACGAAATTATTATCGTTCCACCTAAGATAAGGAGAGAAGTGGCAACAGACACCGAGAGAACTAAGCAAGAGAAGGACCCTTAACATGAGCCTCAAGTCCATCGGTTCAGATCCAGGAAAAGTTTTATGGCAAGAACAAACACTCTTGAGGGTACGCAAGAGCAAACCCAAATTAAAAGATGGGGGAAGGAGCGCATTGGGCAAGGAACATCATTAAAGGAGGATATAGCTGAGGAACTCAGCCTCCCCTCCATCCTGAACATCGGAGTCCCTAAATGCAAGACCAACAGACTCAAGTGGGGGCTGGTGGAGGACATCCATCGATGGTGTGAATGTGGAGAGACACAGAATCCAGCTCATTTTCTCATCTGCCAATTACTGCTAGAAACATGTATCTATGAAGATTTAATTCTGGCCAACAACAAAGCCAAGAAAGTGGCTTCATTTTGGCAGTCCAAAGTTTGATCTGGAATCGAAAGGAGGAGGGAGAGAGTCCTGAAATCTGAGTTTTCCACTTTACAGCCTGTGGCTGCAGCACATAACTTATCTCTTGCCCCGGTCTTTTCTGCCCTACTACTGTGGGATTTCTCTCCTTACTTACTCTGCGTGAAATCTTGATTTTTTTGGTGCATCCATAGAACAAGTCTTCCAGGGAGAGATAGAGGTCTCTCTCAATGGGGAGATCCTTCTTCTTCACGCCCTTTCCACGCAGCCCCCCAATGGCCATGTTCACGTCTGCCCCTTCTCCAGTGTAAAACTCTGCAGCAAGAGAAAGAAGGTGTGGTGGTGGGTTTTTAGGGCATGTTTTGACATCATTAAATTAAGCACATCTGACTTGGAACAAAGGGATGGAAACGTTCCACAGTTCGGACCAGAAATTGCAGGCGTCGCTTTTCTCAAATTTAACTCCAAGAATCTCCCAGAGTTTGAAAATCTTCTGTGCTCAGACTACAATTTGGAAAATGTTCCATCGGTTAAGTCAGCTGGGAAGTTCTGGAGATTGCAAATAATGACATTATATTTGCAAATTCTGCTTCTGAACCCACTTGAAACAATGGCATTTTTAAAAAAATTGTCCTGTTTATATAATTACAATAGGGATTGTGGTGGCTAAGTTATTAAAACGCTTTACTTGACGACTGGAAGATCGACAAGTCAAGCAGATCAAGACCCAAGTGCTGCATGACAGAGTGAACTTCTGTCTCTGTCCCAGCTCCTGCCAACCTAGCAGTTTTGTTGTTGTTCAGTCGCACAGTCAATTCCGACCCTTTGCGACCCCTTGGACCATTGACCTCCAGGCACCTCTGTCCTCCACCATTCTCCTCAGCCAGACAAGCTCTGTGCCCATTGTGTCCACAATACCATCTATCCATCTCATCTTTGGACACCCCCTTCTTCTTTTGCCCTCCACCTTTCCCAGCATCAAGGCCTTCTCAAGTGAGTCCTCCCTTCTCATTTGATGTCCAAAGTACTTTAGCTTCATCTTCACTATTTGTCCCTCCAATGAACAGTCAGGATTGATTTCTTCCAGTATTGACCTATTTGTTCTCTTTGCTGTCCAAGGGATTCGCCGGACTCTCCTCCTACACCACATCTCAAAGGCATCTATTCTTCTGCGTTCAGCTTTCCTAATGGTCCAGCTCTCACACCCATACATTACCACTGGGAATACCATTGACTATGCGAATTTTTGTTTTCAAGGTGATGTCTCTACTTTTCACTATGTTCCCCAGGTTTCTCATAGCTTGAGTCCCCATAATCAGTCATCTTTTTATTTCATGGCTACAGTCGCCATCTGCAGTGATCTTAGATCCCAGGAAAGTAAAATCTGTCACTGCTTCTACTTCTTCCCCATCTATTTTCCAGGGACTGATGTGGCCTGTTGCCATTATCTTGGTTTTCTTGATATTGAGTCTCAGGCCAGCTTTTGCACTCTCTTCTTTCAACCTAAGCAACAACTTCTTTAAATCTTCCTCACTTTCTGCCATGAGGGTGGTATCGTCTGCATATCTCAAATTGTTGATGTTTCTCCCAGCAATTTTGATCCCATATTGTGATTCCTCCATCCCTGCATTGCGCATTATGTGCTCTGTGTATAGATTGAATAAGCAGGGTGATAAAATGCAGCCTTGTCTTACTCCTTTTCCTATTCCAAACCACTCTGTCATTCCGTGTTCTGGCCTAACTGTTGCTTCTTGATTCATGTACAGATTTCTCAGGAAATTGCAAGTAGATAAATAGGTACCACTTTGGTGGGAAGTTAAATAGCATTCAGTGCACTCCAGTGTCTAGTCATGCCTGCCACATGTCCACAGAAACATCTGCTCTTTGGCTATTAACAGAGATGAGCACTGAACCCTAGAGTCAGATACAACTGGCTTTCAAGCCATTTACAGGAGTAAAACAGCAAGAAGGCAGCAGGCAACGCAAGTCCCAGTTCATGCCAGGTTGCACATCCATGTACATCTAAACTCAAACAATATTCCTCTACCATGAAGCATTCCACAGATAAACCAATAAAGCAGCTCCCAAGCATGCCATAAATTGTTGAAATTAACCTAACAGAGTAAAAAAAAAGTCTCAAATAATGCTAAAGTTGCAGTTCAGCATTTCAACTGTTGTTCTTGATCTGGTGGTACATCAGATGTGCTGAACTACAAACTGGGGGAGACTGGAGTGACAGTTTGACACTTCTTCAGGTCACTGGATGACAGAAGGCTGCTGAAACTAGGTACAACTGAGAGTTAACTCCAACAACTCAGTGGGAAATTACTTACAAGTAACAGTACAGAACAGGATCACAAGGGTGCCATTTGTATGTTGTGACAGAGCTTGCAAATACTACCTTTCTGGACTCCAGTTCCCAAAATCCCTCATCTAGCCAAGCTGCTTGAGCTGCCAATGGGAACTGTAGTTTTTTTAAAAAGTCACATTTACTGTACAAATGTTGTAAACTGTACAAATGAACCAGGACTGGGAACTTGGCAACTCAAGGGGATGAGAACATACACTTCATGCTCCATCACGATATAGGGACTTGGTTGCTTTTTTAATTGTATGAACTTTGTTGTCTACATTAATGGTGATATATACAGTGAGCACAAATTGACCAACTCAAGTTCCTAACTAGAGTTCCATGTCTAGGTTTGAAAGCCACTGAGGACTTCATCTGTGGCACTATGCAAGTCCTCCAATGCACCTCTAAATGTGCATAGTAAAGGTAAAGGTTTCCCTTGCTCGAAAGCCAGCCGTATCCGACTCTAGGGTTCAGTGCTCATCCCTGTTTCAAAGCCGAAGAGCCAGCGTTGTCTGCTTCTGCAGATGTTTCCGTGGTCATGTGGCAGGCATGACTAGATGCTGGAGCGCACGGAATGCTGTTTACCTTCCCACCGAAGTGGTGCCTGTTTATCTACTTGCAATTTCTTGCTTTCGAACTGCTAGGCTGGCAGGAGCTGGGACAGACAGGAGCTCATTCTGTCCTGCAGTACTCGGGAATCGAACTGCTGACCTTCCGCCTTCCAGTCAGTGTCTTAGCCACTTGAGCAACTGCAGCCCCCAAATGCGCATAAGATACACTCAAGACCATAGCCAGGATTCTTGATTTGGGGAGGGGGTTGATTTTTCAGGAGGGGCAAATAAATTTTCAGGAGGAGCAACAATATCATACTCACATATATAACATTGGCATCACGGGGTGGGTTGGAGGGGGACGAGCTGTTAGCTCAGGAGGGTTAGATAGATAAAGATAGATAAATCTTTATTGTCATTTTCCCCTTGCGGGAACAACGAAATTTATCGATTGCTATATATCAAATTGAATAAGGCATACCCCTTAATTTAAAACAGCTACAGAAACACCAATTAAGATAGTACCATACAGTACAATTTAAAAATCTAAAATTTTAAAATAAGATAAGATGACTTCAGAGTCCAGAGTTTCCATTTAAGGCCAAAATTGCTCTGGAGAAGAAACTGTTCTTGAGATGGCTCGTTTTTACCTTCATTGTTCTATATCTCCGTCCAGATGGCCGAAGCTCAAAGAAGCAGTGGCCAGGATGCGATGAGTCTCCTACTATATCTAATGCTTTTCTGTGGCACCTGATGGTGTAAATTTGTTCTAAAGTGGAGAGTGGACAGCCGATGATACTCTCTGCTGTTTTAATAATTATGTGCAACATTATCCTATCCCGATGAGTACTACTCCCATAGCACACACATAAGCTATAAGGGAGCACGCTCTCAATAGCGCATAGCAGGCAAGCAGCAGCTTTTGTGGAAGATGGTTTTTCCTTAGAGTTCTCAAAAAATACAGTCTCTGCTGCGCCTTCTTTGCAAGCCGCCTTGTGTTGGCACCCCATGTTGTGTTCTAATGGTTTTATTGTACACATGGATTACAATGTATCTGAGCAAATGTAACCTTGCCTATAGCAACAATGTAACCTTCAGCTGTATCATATAAACCCTGTAATAGGACGCGAGCTAATGACCACCAGCTGGCAGCAGCGAGCGTCCAAGCTCTCTTGGTCCGATCTCATCAAAGGCAACAGCGCGGGAAGTTTTCCCGCCACCACCTACACCTGGACAAGAAGGGCGTGACCTGCAATGACGTCACGCAGACAGTAGCCAATGGGCTACCATGGCACCACGTTCAAATGTATTACTGCTGTATATAAAGAGCTATCGATCCGCCATTACCTCATGTTCCCTCTGTCCACGATGCAATAAACCTGAGTTAACCCAGCCCGAGGCTGTGTCCTGTGTCTTGGTTTGCATACACTAAATTGGCGACGAAGGTGGGATAATGGATCCCCACGGAACAGCCAGGGCACAGAGCGGGTTCAACATCACCAAACCGCAAGACTGGGAGCTGCTAGAGATGGACTTCCAGGCGGCACTGGTGGAACTCAGGGTCAAAGATGACGACGAGGAGAGGAAGAGGGCCATCCTCACCAGAATGCTCGGAATGGAAACCAAGCGGACGCTGGTGGGCATAATCGCTCCGAAGAAGGTGAGCGAATTTAAGGCGGGCGACATCATGAAGCTGCTGCGAGAGAGGTTCTCCCCCTCGAGGGCAATGTTTCCCGCTCGGAGCGCGTTTTGGAGGCGAGTCCAAGCGCCGGATGAGTCGGTTGAGGCATTCGTGACCGCCATGAGGATAGCCGCCGCCCCCTGTAAATGGGGCGACATCCTGGAGATGGCCCTCAGGGACGGCGTGTTGTGTGGCCTGAGAGACAAGGAGGTACAGCGCAGCCTGATGAATAAGGAACCGCCACCCACGCTGGCAGAGGTCGTAGAGGCCGCGGAAGCCGCAGAGTCCACGAATGCTGGAGTGGACGAGATGCACCAGTGGCGTGAGTGGCGTCCTAGAGCCGGCAAGGCGGAAAATTCGGTGCACGGGAAGTCCGGACAGTCGGTGCACGCAACTCGACGGGCCTCAAAGTCGTCTACGGAAGGCAGCGACGGCGAGGAGGTCCAGAAGGTCCGAAAGGGGGGTCGACGCTGCGAGGGTTGCGGAGCGGCCCATGAGCGCGCGAGATGCCCGTTCAGGAAGGCCGAGTGTTACACCTGCGGCCGTCGGGGGCACATCGCCAAGGCATGCAGAAAACGGAAGGAGGGCCGGAGGCAGTCACAAGACCGTGCGGCCAGACCGGACCGTCCAGCGAGGCCCAAAGATGGCGCCCAGACCACGAGGAAGCACGATGGCGTGGGCCGCGTCTCGGACGACAGCGAGGACGACGCCCCAGTGTTCAGCGTGTCCGCAGGACAGTCCCATTACTTTGTTGAGGTATTAGTACAAGGGGCCCCTATTAAGATGGAAATTGACTCGGGGTCCTCTTATTCTATAATTCCCCAGAAAGAGTTTTTGAAAATCGACCCCCACGTGCGGCCCAAACTTAAAGCGTTGAGGTCCACGCTGCGAGACGTGCAGGGGAACAGCATTCCGGTGTTGGGGGTCGGGAAATTTCGGGTCAATTTTAAGAAACATTCTGCGGAACTGCCCCTAGTTGTCCTCAAGGGGGGAAGCTGTAGCCTCCTAGGGACACAGTGGTTTCAGCCTTTAGGGTTGTTCATAGGGGGAGTACATACCGTGGGGGGGGACCCAATACAAGCGGTTTGCGATGCGCATCCCGCCGTTTTTAAGAAAGGACTCGGAAAGTTCAAGGGACCCCCTGTAGCTTTCGACATAGACCCGGAGGTCCGCCCGATAAGACTCAAACCGCGCAGGGTGCCGTTCGCACTCAAGGACAAGATAGAGGCGGAACTGGACAAACTGGTGGGCCAGGGGATTCTTATTCCTGTTGATTCCGCGGAGTGGGAAACTCCAATTGTAACAGCGCTAAAGGCTAACGGGGAGGTGCGCATCTGCGCTGATTATAAGTGTACAATTAACAAGGCGATCCGCCCTAATGCATACCCGGTGCCGGTGATCAGCCACCTTTTGGCCAGGCTAAATGGGGGAAAGTGTTTCGCCAAACTCGATTTGGCACAAGCCTATCAGCAACTTCCTGTGACCCCCGCCACGGCCGCGGCACAAACGATAGTTACACATAAAGGAGCGTTCCAGGTGTCGCGGTTACAGTTTGGCGTGAACTCGGCACCCGGCCTTTTTCAGTCGCTTGTGGAACGCCTCCTGAAGGGACTGGAGGGGGTGTTGCCTTATTTTGATGACGTGTTGATAACAGGGGGGAGTGAGGCTGAACTGGCACAGAGGTTGGACAAAGTATTGACCGTGTTCGAGAAAGCGGGGCTGAGATTGAGGAAGGATAAATGTGTCTTCTTCGAAACCGAGGTCGAGTTTTTAGGGTTCCGGATAACACCCGAGGGGATTAAACCGTCTAAATCCAAGGTAGCTGCCATTAAAAAGGCCCCTCGCCCCACATCCAAAACCGAGCTACAGTCCTTCCTGGGGCTCCTCAATTTTTACCATACATTCCTCCCGCGGAAGGCGTCCGTGGCCGAACCGCTCCATCGGTTACTTAAAAAGGAGGAGACATGGATGTGGGGTGACGAGCACGAGAGGGCGTTCACAGAGCTAAAGCAACTCCTAACATCTGAGGCAATCCTGACGCACTTCGACCCCAAACGGCCGGTGGTCCTAGTTTGTGATGCATCCCCGGTGGGGGTGGGGGCGGTGCTTTGCCACGTGTTGGAGGACGGAAGGGAGGCCCCGGTAGCGTTTTACTCAAGGTCCCTGTCCCAAGCGGAGCGAAATTACGCGCAAACCGACAGGGAGGCGTTAGCAATAGTAGCGGGGACCAAAAAATTTCACGATTTTTTGTATGGCCGCCCGTTCAAAATCGTGACCGATCACAAGCCACTGTTAGGGATTTTCACGGCTAGCAAGCCCACGCCGCAGATCCTGTCCCCGAGAATGCTGCGTTGGGCTATTTTCCTCAACGCGTACCAACATGAGTTGGAGTACAGGCCCGGAAAGGAGATCAGCCATGCTGATGCGCTTTCGAGATCCCCTTTGCCCTTGTCGGACGACCAAAAGGCGAGAGCAGAAAGGGACCGCCAGGTGTTGCTAATTGAGGTTTTAGACGCACCCCCAATAGTACCAGCCGACATTGCTAGGGCGACAGGCAAGGACAGGACGCTGGAAAAAGTTGGTTCATGGGTGCAGAAGGGGTGGCCGGCTTCGTCCCCGAGTACAGAGTTCGACCCATTCTTTCGGAAAAAGCTAGAGTTGTCCCTAGAGAGGGGGTGCCTTCTGTGGGGCCAACGGGTGGTGGTCCCTGCGCCCCTGCGGACGAGGGTGCTCGAGCTGCTGCACGTCAGCCACCCGGGCATAGTTCGCTCAAAGGCGCTGGCCCGGAGTTACTTCTGGTGGCCACAGCTGGACGCGGACATTGAACACATGGTCGGCACTTGCGAGGCTTGCCAGGGATCCCGACCTGAGGCGGCCCGTCTCCCGCATAGGGAGTGGGACACAGCAAGGGGGCCGTGGTCTAGAGTGCACGTGGATTTCGCTGGCCCATTCCGAGGAACCATGTTTCTCCTGGTGGTAGATGCGTTCTCCAAGTGGCTGGAGGTTATCCCAGTAAAGAGCACGTCCTCCGCCACGACAATTAGCCAGCTAAGGAGAGTCTTTTCCACATTCGGTTTACCCGACACTTTAGTCAGCGATAACGCTAGTTGTTTCACCTCCGCTGAGTTCGGAGCATTCATGGAGGCAAACGCCATTCGGCATGTTACATCCGCACCGTTTCACCCGGCCACGAATGGCCAAGTGGAACGGCTGGTGCGGACAACGAAGGAGGCGCTGCGGCGCATGGGCCCGGGGGACCTGAATCACCAAGTATGCCAGTTCCTCTTAGCGTATAGGGTAACCCCCCTAGCGTCAGGCTACTCGCCGGCGGAGCTCTTGATGCGGCGAAAACTGACCACGATCCTGTCCAGGCTAGACCCGACGAGGGTCGAGGATAAAGGGAAAAACATAGGGTTGGCAGTCTCGAAAGGTTTCGCCGCCGGGGACCCTGTTCACTGCAGGAACTATTCCAGCGCAGGGCCGGCCTGGGTACCAGGGAAGGTTGTAGAACAGACGGGGCCAGTATCGTACCGGGTCGAGACTAACACCGGCCTCCTCTGGAGGAGGCACGCAGACCAACTGAGGCACCGAGTGAGTGGGCCAGTCAGTGGAGCTCAGCGACAGGATTCAGCGTTAGGGTTCTCCCCCGCCCGCTTAACCCAAGGGGGAGACAGCAGTGGACAACAGTCCCAAGCAAGGGGGGAAGGAAGCAGAAGCAGCGGCCCCGACTCATATCCTTTTGATACGCCAGTCCTATCAGGGGCCGGGGAAGGGGGAGAGGAGTTCGCGACCGCTGCCCCCGATAGTAATTTTGATTTTGATTTTGCGAGCCGGGGGGGTTTTCAGGAGTGTTCCCCCACCCATCCAAGCGAGAAGAGGGGTTTTTCGTTAGCCCCCAGTGCCCCCGGTTCCTCCCTAAGAAAGAGCACACCTCCCAACAACGCCGCGGAGCCGCGGAAAGTCACTAACGAGTCTCCCTCTCATATTACAGGACAGGAAACCAGGGGACAAAGAGAAGGTAGCAAACCCGGGGAGAGGCAGCCCGCATCGAGACCCCAGCGTGTTCGAAATAAGCCATCTTGGCTGAGAGACTTTGTCTCCTAAGGGGGGGGAGTGTGTTTAAGTGTGGGCTCGAGACTTTGTCTCATCCTAGGGGGGAGGGGTGTTGTGTTCTAATGGTTTTATTGTACACATGGATTACAATGTATCTGAGCCAATGTAACCTTGCCTATAGCAACAATGTAACCTTCAGCTGTATCATATAAACCCTGTAATAGGACGCGAGCTAATGACCACCAGCTGGCAGCAGCGAGCGTCCAAGCTCTCTTGGTCCGATCTCATCAAAGGCAACAGCGCGGGAAGTTTTCCCGCCACCACCTACACCTGGACAAGAAGGGCGTGACCTGCAATGACGTCACGCAGACAGTAGCCAATGGGCTACCATGGCACCACGTTCAAATGTATTACTGCTGTATATAAAGAGCTATCGATCCGCCATTACCTCATGTTCCCTCTGTCCACGATGCAATAAACCTGAGTTAACCCAGCCCGAGGCTGTGTCCTGTGTCTTGGTTTGCATACACTAAACCCCAGGAAAGATCCTCCTGTATCTCAATGCCCAGAAATCTGAACGTTCCCCCACACACCCCTGGCTACAGCCCTAGAGATGCTTAAATATAATGTGGCGCATAGTTTGGTTTTCTTCTCCACAATCACATTGGGAAGAGGACTTCCATTTCCATGTGAACAGAACTAAAATCCAATGATAGACTCATGTGTATATAGGTTTTGACTTACTAGGTTGCCCCACCCATTCAATGGGTCTTTTTTAGTTGGGATGAATTACTGCTGAAAGCCTGTCCAAGCTGCCTCCTGAGTTGACCCGCGTCCCCTGCCCATTACACCAAGGAAAGACAGTGGAGTGGAAATCTCTCAAGTAAAGGAGATATATATATATATACCTACCAGCAAAGGGGTTGTCCCCTCCAAAAAACTCCCGGAAGACTTTCTCGGGATTCCCATGGAACACGTAGCCTTCGGTCCAGGGAGTGTCAATCCCAAACTCCAAGGGGATCCCTCCTTTAAGGCCTTCTTCTGCAAATTTATCATAAATGGCCTTCTTCACTGCTAAGGAACAAAGAGACCATAAACATTAACGGAAGAGAAAGGAAGAGGTTTTGTCACGCAGTTCGATAACATAGTCCAGTGATGGTGAGCCATGGCACTCCAGGTGTTCTTGGACTTTAATTCCCAGAAGACCAAGTCTCCGTGAACCCACACGAATGGGTTTACTGCATGTACGAAAGGCCCTGGCCCTGCCTCCTCTGTTCTGCAGATGCTTCTCGAGCTCAAAAATGATGCGCTGCCTTCTACTTACGATCACTCAAGACATCGTAGGCCTCTGCAATCTGCTTGAACTTCTCCGCTGCCCAGGGATCCTTGTTTTTATAAGGATGGAACTTCAAAGCCAGCTTCCGATAACTGCAACACAAGAGAGAGAGAGAGACTGTAGCCATTCTCTTGAGAACGGTTTTATTTCCTATGTCCCTGCTGAAAGCACAAAGATATAGTGGCCAGTATCCTGTCACGAAGCTCTGCCTGCAGAATAGGACCAACATTACCACCCTTGCTCGAAAGCCAATCATATCTGACTGTAGGGTTCAGTGCTCATCTCTGTTTCAAAGCCGAAGAGCCAGCGCTGTCTGCTTCTGCAGACGTTTCCATGGTCATGTGGCAGGCATGACTAGACACCGGAGCGCACGGAGCGCTGTTTACCTCCCCACCGAAGTGGTCCCTATTTATCTACTTGCAATTTCTTGCTTTCGAACGGCTAGGTTGGCAGGAACTGGGACAAAGACAGGAACTCATTCCGTCCTGCAGTTCTCGGGAATCGAACTGCTGACCTGCTGCCTTCCAGTCAGCGTCCTGGAAGGTCTCACAGGTGCTGACTGCAAGGGTAGTAAGAAGGGCTGACTTGAAGAAGAGCCTTTTCAGTGGCAGCATCAACACTTTGGAACACTACCTGTGGTAGTGCCGGATCAGCCATATAGCAGGAGTAGCAAATATTCAAAAAATGTTCACCTTGACTCACTGATGCCTCATTGGAGCATTCAATGTGCACCAAAGAGTAAAGATGTACACACAAGCAGAGCCGTCTTTGTCTACACGCGCATCTTACATGTTATGCCATTGTAGCATGAATTTTTAAAATATTTTATTGTGTATTGTGTACTGTTGTGAGTCACCCAGAGTCACGTTTGTTGATTGGGTGGCATAGAAATATAATAATAATAATAATAATAATAATAATAATAATAATAATAATAATAATAATAATAATAATAATAATAATAATAATAATAATAATAATAATAATAATAATAATAATAATAATAATAATAATAATAATAATAAATGTTTTGAGCAAGGGCCTCTGGACATGATTTGCTACAGGCCTCGCACTGCCTGTGGAGCTGCACCAGGTTCCATCTTTAGCAAAGGTAAAAGCCGCCCTTATTCAAAAGCCAGTTGTATCTCACTTTAGGGTACAGTGCTCATCTCCGCTTACAGCCAAAGAGCCAGGTCAGCAGTTTGGGACCCGAGTGCAGCACAACGGAGTGAGCTCTCGCCCCTGTCCCAGCTCCTGCCGACCTAGCAGTTTGAAAGAAAGAAGTTGCAAGTGGATAAACAGGCAACCGCTTTTGATGGGAAAAGGTAACAGCATTCCGTGCATCTAGTCGTGCCTGCCACACGACCACGGGAACGTCTGCAGACGCAGACAACACAACGCCTGGCTCTTGGGCTGTAAACAGAGATGAGCACCGCACCGAGAGTCGGACACGACTGGTTTTCGAGCAAGGGCGACCTCTTAAAGACGCCTCTACTCTGGCCTGTGACACGCATGAATGCATGCATGCATACACACGTGCACGCGACCTCTACCCATACATACGCACCCGCATCTAACGGGGGGGGGGAAGTGACCCACCCCCATCTCTCCCCCTCCGCCCCCCCCTCCCCACGGCTCACGCCTTCTTGATGTCGGCATCCTTGGCGCTGCGGGTCAAGTCCAGCACCGCGTAGTAGTCCTGCCCCATGGCAGCAGCGGCGGCGGCGGCAAAGCTCCCGTTGCTAAGGACGCCGCCAGAAGGGGCGGGGCTTCCTTCGCTTCCCTCCTTCTCACGCACGCGCACTATCGCTCCCTCCGCCCCAACTGTGGAGCATGGTGGGAATTGCAGTCCTTCTCATGGGACCGTCGCCTAGGCAACGGGCCGGCGGCTTCTCTGGGCCTAACAAAGAAGAATGAAACCCTTTCCGGAGTGGGGGGGTAGGGGGATGGAGCAAAGTTAGGGCAGAGGTTTTTATTATTATTATTATTATTATTATTATTATTATTATTATTATTATTATTATTATTATTATTATTATTATTATTATTATTATTATTATTTTGAGGGGAAAGTTCGATATTTTGGATCACAGCTCCCTGCAACAGGATGGGTCCAGGAGTCTGAAGGAGTTTAAGGCAAATAAAATGTGGTCGTTTTATATAGTCTTCCTGCAACCGACTGACAAGGGCTACTTCCAAATGAGGGGGAAATAAATAAATAAATAACTACAAGAGTCTGGCTCTCCATAGGCAAAAAAGGTCCAGACAAAGTTGGTTTTGTTTCCTCATCTGCTCAGTTTAAACGTAGATTATATCATAGTAAAGTAGTATTAATCTCAGTCAGACAAAACGGAGCAAAAACATGAGGATGAAGCATCAGCAATGCAAGAAAATGGAAACGCTATACAGGTGAAACTCGGAAAATTAGAATATCGTGCAAATGTTCATTCATTTTACTTAAAAGGTGAAACAAATAGATGAGATAGACTCACTCCATGCAAAGCGAGAGATGTCATGCCTTAATTCATTATAATTGTGATGACCATGGCGTACAGCATACATGAGATTATGTGATGGTTATTATGGGGTACATGAGATTGGAGGGGTTTGGTGTTTTCCTAAACTGTAAGCCATAAGCATCATCAATATTATAACAAAGTAAGGCTTGAACTCTCTCGCTTTGTGTGCAATGAGTCTATCTCATATATTTGTTTCACCTTTTAAGTTGCATTACTGGACTGAATGAACATTTGCACGATAGTCTAATTTTCTGAGTTTCATTTGTAATTCTAGTAGAAAATACCAATGACTTGAAATGGTGACTGAAGATGGAAGTGCAGAAGGAGGATGACAGTTGAAACTTCAGACAGCATATCCACACAGAAGAATTGTACAATTTCAATGTGGTGCAGTGGTTAAACTGCTGTACTGCAGTCCAAACTGCTGATGCTGTGGAACCCAAGGTTGACTCAGCTTTCCTTCGTCTCCTTCACCTCCTCCTCCTCCTCTTCTCCTGAAGGTGCTGAAAAGAACAATCTCAAAACAGTTGTTAAATGTCAACTCCATGTCTTGAGTGTAAGACAGCATTTTGCTTCCGCACCCTTTTCGCTTTCCTAGCAATAAGCTATGATAGTCCTTTTGCACTCAAAAGCTTCCACTATCATGTGCCCTATAATATAGGCATTGTAAAGGTATACTCATACAACAGACAGCAGCTATACAGTATACACCAAGTTTCCCATGTCTAAAGTTGCAAGGAAATTTAATGCTAACACCACACAACAACTCCTTCGAAACAGTGGTTTGACATCACAGATCTGTGGCTAATGAAAGATAAAGGGTTAAAAATAAAACCATAAATGCTTTCCCTGAGAGAATCAATTAAGAGAAGGGAAAAAACCAGTTTCAGATCAAAGCAGCTTTATTTCTGATGGGAACTTAAAACTGGCAGACTCCACTCTGATGGGCAGTGAGAAACAGCACAAAAGTTGCATTCTACATGGAAGGCACGAGATCTAAAACAACAGGGCTTTTCATTGGGTTTTTTACTCCAGGCAAGAGACAAAACAGACTCAGCCGGGCATATTAAAAGTATTCCCTGACTAAAGTTTGCTGGCCTTGACTTTCCTCTGACCCATAATCTCTTTCCTGTCTTTGGGACAAGCAGAGGTCACAAGATAGATAGCAAAACACATTTACAAATGCAACAAAAAGGGGGGCTTTAAACCAAACAAACATTCTGGGGGTTGCTTAGTCCAGAGAACTGGGGTAAACCTTCACTGCTGTTCTGTTTACCTCCCTTAGAAGGAAGATGACCCAGAATTTGATCTTGGATTATGTCTTAACATGGTCTTTATCTCAAGCACATATACACTTCATTCATGCCACTGTACAAAGTCCTGGAAATTTGGCAGCAGTAGGGCTTGTTTCTAAGCAGTGTTTTTAAGGCTATCCCTGATAAATATATATATTCCAGCATCTCTAATCCAGTGTTCACAGCTGCAATCCAGTCAGAGGTCTGAAAGTTGGTATCTCCTTATTAGCCCATCTCTGCAACATGTATATATTTGCTTCTCCCACGTTGCTACCTAACAAAATAAAATAAAAAAGGTACATGAAGTAACAATGCAGTGAAAATCTGGTTCAGAATATCCACCTTATCCAATGAAAAGAGACAGGAAGGGTGAGGATCCATTCCATGGTTAAGGAAACTCAGTGACCTGTCTGGCCAGGCTATACTGCTACGGTAATAGAGTAGACCGTTCTGCCAGCTCAATGCTGAGTATCAGATGGCGGCTAATTAACCTGACCACCCTGAGGACTAATGGCTTTGGGTGCCGTAGTCCACAGGAAAGGGTGATGGTTCCCAAGTGGATTAAATCCCACTTGATCCATCTTGATGGAGGGCAGTAGCTTCATCCATCCTGGCCTGGGACTGAGGAGGACTTTGTGTGCCAAAAGGGCTCAGAACTAGAAAGTGACTCGTAGAACTGGATCAGTGGCACTGGGGTCATGCATGCTGTGATGCGGAAGGTAGATGAAAGGCCACTGCATTATATTCTCAAGACAGTCTTCATGGCTGATCGCCATGAGGATCACCAATATTCAGATATGGCAGAAGAAGAAGTCCATTCAAAGTTCTCCTAAATAGGGAAATGGTATGATGCCAACTCCTATTTTTTTATTCAGGTGAATCTTTGACAAATTACCCGATGAAGCTTTTAGGAAGAGATGTTTTAAAATTGCTTTTTATTCCAGTGTCCTAATATTAATAGCCCAAATCCTGTTAGTTACACCTGAAACCATAATGCAGACAGTATAATATTTACAGGCAGATTGCCTCAAATAAACGTACTGATGTTACATATTGTGCCGCATGATTTTAAGTGTGTCAGATACTATGATGTTTTCTTTTCCAGAAGTAATGCTGTATACATTACGGTGGCATGAATTCCAAATAGGATTTTGACCTATATCTTGTTTAACTGTGTTTTAATCAGTTGTTTTTATTTGTAGCTGTTTTTCAGTAAGGAAACCCCAGGCCTAAAACAAGTTGGAGGAGTGAAATAGGGTGAAACAAATATCCACACTTGATGTAGGCACTTTTTATCTGACAACAAGAGATGTTGTGGGCGGCTGAACTCGTAAGATGCACTTTCCCATCTTGACCCCAAGCCACTCGGCCGGTACAGCCAAAAATTCCCTCTCAATACGAGCCCTGCCCTGTCTAAATAAGACGGGCGGGACATTTTGTCTAACTTTATTTGCTGAGAAATCAGCTCTAGGTAATAGCAGAGTCACAGCAGTGATGGCAAACCTTGGCACTCCAGCTGTTCTTAGACTTCAATTCCCAGAAGCCCAAGTCCCTGTGAATCCATTCGTGTGGGTTCGCAAGGACTTGAGCTTCTGGAAATTGAAGTCCAAGAAAAGCTGGAGTGCCAAGGTTCGCCCCCACAGTCCTACAGCATTCCTCCTTCCAACAAGACTTCCAAAATCAAAATGGTCCCACGTTGGACACCAGCATAAAGCAGGACCTTTTTACCTTGTATACGGGGTCACAATCTGGTCCTGTAAGTTCAACGACGTGATCAAGATCCTGTTGCATAATAAAGCACGTCCCATCCCCTGGGAAAAGTTAAAGAACGTGTAAGAAACAGGCAACCATGGTTTACTTTAGAAACCAATGTCACTCTTTCACCCACCTGACGATGCAAGACACTCAAAAAGCAAATTAACAAAACGAAAGGAACCCGTACTGCAACACAGCAAGTGTTTGGTCTTTTATTTATTTCTATATGGAACAGTTAAATTTTTTTCTGCTTCAGAATATTCCAAAATGCACGTTGGAAGGAAGTGAAAAGGTTCATCTGTGATATCAAAAGTAAACAGGGATATTACCTTGGCTGGCAATAAATCCATCTTTGAAAGGGAAAAGGGAAAGCACGGGAGCGCCTGATCTTTGAATAATTCGAACTGGAGCCCTAAAAAGAGCAGAGAAACAACCTTTAGCCCAAAGAAATATTCACAGCATGGTACTTTAGTCAGAATTCTGCTTTAAAATGAATTGGATCACATCCGATGTTGCTTATGTACATTTCTTGCCTATTATGCACATTTCTGGAGCAACAGGAGCATCCACGGGTTAGGTAACCAGCACCCTTTATTCCTACTCACTTGGTATTTCTGACATCAAGCTGATATATATTTCCGTCCTGTGTTCCTCCCAGGAGGTAGATATTGGAAATAAATGTACAGCAGTTAAACGCATCGGAACCGATGAAGAGAAAAACCTGAGAAAAGAACAAGGCAAGGGATTTGAAAGGTTTTCTGTGGATGTAAAGGGAGAAAAATCCAGAGTAAAACAGAAGGCAATTCTGAAGAAGTGAGGACTCAACTCTGAAAGTACATCCTGAATTTTCAGATGTAACCTCAGGCACAAAGAAACACCTCATACAAAACACATTCATTCGCACCTTATGTTACAAGTGCAAAACATGGACGCTTACAACAAAACATTAATGAAAATGTCTGAGGAAGGCTGCTGGAGTGACTAGAAGGGATAAAATCAGGAATGAGATTCTAAGGGAAAGAATTGGAATGGAACCCATCTTAAACTACATACAGAGACAACAAATAAAGTGGTTTGCCCATAAGGAGAGAAGTTATTGGGATTCCATACCTTACAAAGGCCTATGTGAAAAGAGGAGAAGGACAAAGACCATGAGACAGACCCAGAGGAAGGTAGAGAGAGAACATTAGAGAACCATAGCAAGAACACCAAATAACACCAGTGGAGGATGTTGGAAGTGCCAGAACGAGAACCTTGCATCTTCCACAACACCCAAAATGGTAAAAGCAGCAGCAAAGAAGAACCACCGTAGGACCTGTGTAATGTTGACGAGGTTCCTGCATGGCAGCCCCACAGAGCACATGAGAAAGGTCAAATCAGCCACTCTGCTGAAAACCTGCCCATTTTATTTCCTTCTTGACACATGTGCAATCAAGGCGCAACAAAGACTTTTTTAAAAAGTTCACATGAAACGTGGCTAAGGGAGACTCTTACCGGTTGCCTGCTTTGCAATCCCACACCCTGCAACTTTTTGTCCTCTCGAGCCAGCAGCAGGAGTTTTCCTTCAGTTCCAATTTCTCGCTCACCTGTGCCAGAAAGGAATGCTATCAAGATCAGCAGTGATTTGTCTTGTAATTATTTTTCAGGCAAGAATCAGGGCCAAATTAGAGGTGATAGTGGGGCAGCCACGATTGATGCTATGCACAGTAAAAGGGTTGTGTATTGTTGTGAAGTATTTATTTATTGCATTTGCACATTTAGTAGGTTCTCTTTTCATGATATCAATGACACTTCTTGTTGTTGTTGTTCAGTCGCACAGTCGGTTCCGACCCTTTGCGACCCTATGGACCATTGTTCTCCAGGCACCTCTGTCCTCCACCATCCCCCTCAGCACTCCCAGTTCTGTGCCCATTGTGTCTACAATACCATCTAGCCATCTCATCTTTGGCCTCCCCCTTCTTCTTTTGCCCTCCACCTTTCCCAACATCAGGGCCTTCTCAAGTGAATCCTCCCTTCTCATTTGATGTCCAAAATACTTTAGCTTCGTCTTTACTATTAGCCCTTCCAATGAGCAGTCAGTGTTGATTTCTTCTAAGATTGACCTATTTGTTCTCCTCGCTGTCCAGGGTACTCTCAAAACTCTCCTCCAACACCACATTTCAAAGGCATCTATTCTTCTGCGTTCAGCTTTCCTAATTGTCCAGCTCTCACATCCGTACATTACCACTGGGAATACCATTGCTTTGACTATTCTAATTTTTGTTTGCAATGTGATGTCTCTGCTTTTCACTATGTTCCCCAGGTTTCTCATGGCTTGTCTCCCAAGAATCAGTCGCCTTTTTATTTCATGGCTGCAATCCCCATCTGCCGTAATCTTTGATCCCAGGAAAGTAAAATCTGTCACTGCTTCTACTTCTTCCCCATCTATTTTCCAGGAACTGATTGGGCCTGTTGCCATTACCTTGGTTTTCTTGATATTGAGTCTCAAACCAGCTTTTGCACTCTCCTCCTTCAGCCCAATCAAGAGGTTCTTTAGGTCTTCCTCACTTTCTGCCATTAGGGTGGTATCGTCTGCATATCTCAGATTGTTTATGTTTCTCCCAGCAATTTTAATCCCATATTGTGATTCCTCCATCCCTGCATTTCGCATTATGTGCTCTGTGTATAGATTAAATAAGCAGGGTGATAAAATGCAGCCTTGTCTTACTCCTTTTCCTATTCCAAACCACTCTGTCATTCCGTGTTCTGTCCTAACTGTTGCTTCTTGGTTCATGTACAGATTTCTCAGGAGGCATATGATGTGCTCTGGTATTCCCATCTCTTTAATTACTTGCCACATCTTGTTGTGGTCCACACAGTCAAATGCCTTAGTGTAATCAATGAAACAAAAGTAAACTTGTTTCTGGTATTCCTTTGTTTTCTCCATGATCCAACGTATGTTGGCAATGTGGTCTCTAGTCCCCCTGCCTCTTCTGAAACCGGCCTGCACCTCTGGTAGTTCTCTCTCCACATGTTGCTGAAGTCTGTCCTGTATTATCTTGAGCATCACCTTGCTGGCGTGTGGGATGAGTGCAATTGTTCGGTAATTTGAGCATTCTTTGGCGTTGCCCTTTTTTGGGATTGGGACGTATACTGATCTTTTCCAATCCTGTGGCCACTGTTTTGTTTTCCAGATTTGCTGGCATATTGAGTGCAGTAATTTGAGTGCAGTAATTCTATACCACCCCATATAAGCGCTGAGTGCCCTGTCTGGCCGGTTCACAAGTTAATTAGCATTTTGTCCCCAACATGCTGGGTACCCATTTTACTGACCTCAGAAGGATGGAAGGCCGAGTCAACCTTGAACCCTGGTCAGAATCGAACTCACAACCTTTTGGTTGCAATACAGCAGCATAACTACTGCACCACCAGGACTCCTTATATATACAATCCAAGTAGCTGAATATTTTTACTGGAACAAACTAACTCAGCTACCAGCTAATGACTGGCTAAGAGCCTGTCTACACAGCTTGGATTACTTCTTGGTTCAAAGCACAGGTACGCTTCTCTTAGCCTAATACCAAAAGCTGCGACACAAGCTCCTGAATGCGACACAGTGTGGAGGGGAAAGGCAGGGAAAGTTCCTCTTCTGAACATCTACACAACTCTTTCCAATGTGGAAAATAAAAGTCTTCTGGGTAACCCTTCATTCATTCATTCGCACATATCCTGCTCATCTGAGACATTCTCCCACTTAGGGCAGGTTGCAACAAATTAAAAGATTTTTAAAAGTAATAACATAAAAATGAACATAAATGATAAACCAAACAGGATAAATTATGGGCAAAAACAATTATGGCAAAGTATCAAGTTATTTGGGACTGCGGTGGCTTAGTGGTCAAGATGCTGAACTTCATGACTGGAAGGTCAGCAGTTCAAGACCCGAGTGCTGCATGACAGAGCTTCTGTCTCTGTCCCAGTTCCTGCCAACCTAGCAGTTGAAAAGCAAGAAATTGCAAGTAGATAAATAGGTACCACTTAGGTGGGAAGATAAACAGTGTTTCATGCACTCCAGTGTCTAGTCATGCCTGCCACATGTCCACGGAAACGTCTGCCAACACAGACAGCGCTGGCTCTCTGGCTATAAACAGAGATGAGCACTGAACCCTAGAGTCGGATACGACTGGCTTTCAAGCAAGGGTGGCCTTTACCTTTACCTATCGGGTTAATTAACCCTATTGTTTGGCCATCTCTTTAAAAGCTTCTTTAGAGAAATGATTTCAATAGTTTTTTTAAATAGAGGTAAAGATGGAACTTGGTGCAAATCAACAGGTAGAGAGTTCCAAAGAGTTGGTGCCGCCACCAAAAAGGCTCTTCTACAAGTCAGAGCCTTTCTGGAGCTGCCCTGTCTGGGAGGAGCAGGTGATGCAGTCTGATGTTCTGAAGGAAAGACGTTCCCGCTAGGTAAGAAGGTCCCAAACGTTGTTTTCTAATTGTTTCTATTTTTGCCTTCAAAGGCCAACTTACCAAGTTGAACCTGCTATGCTCAAAGATGAGCAAGAGAAGTTTCCTTAACTCTGGATGTATTTTTATATGAATTTACTTTGATTTTGAACACATCTCATTTGTGCTTTCAAATGTCATCCTTGCGCTAAACATCTCTTGTTCCAAGCTGGCTTCCATGCTAGCACATTTTAAAAAGTGATGAAACTAAGACCTTATCACTGTTCCATAGGTGGAAAGCGAAAGGTGAGGTTCAGTGCTACCTTTACTCCTTACCTTTTAAGATCTAGGACAAACAGAGTTTGCTAAATTATGATATCATAGTGGTTGGCACTTAGCTGGAAGTTGGTTCTAGCTAGGTCTACCATAAATGTTGTCGGATGTTAATTGTATGTTTATTGTTTTTAACTGTTGTACACTGGCCAGAGTGAGTAAATGAATTGATGGATGGATGGATGAAAATGGTCTGTTTGTTGAATTGCCATGAGCTGAAGCTATTATCTTATTCATAAAACATTACATGGCAGTTTTACATAGCCTTCTAGCCCTCTCTGATCAGCCAATAAAAATTTTTCCTAGAATTAAATATAAAAAGGTGACTGATTCTTGGGAGACAAGCAATGAGAAACCTGGGGAACATAGTGAAAAGCAGAGACATCACATTGCAAACAAAAATTCGCAAAGTCAAAGCAATGGTATTCCCAGTGGTAATGTATGGTTGTGAGAGGTGGACCATGAGGAAAGCTGAACACAGAATAGATGTCTTTGAAATGTGGTGTTGAAGGAGAGTTTTAAGAGTCCCCCGGACAGTGAGGAGAACAAATAGGTCAATCTTAGAAGAAATCAACCCTGACTGTTCCTTAGAAGGTCAAATAGCAAAGATGAAGCTGAAGTGCTTTGGACATCAAATGAGAAGGGAGGATTCACTTGAGAAGGCCTTGATGCTGGGAAAGGTGGAGGGCAAAAGAAGAAGGGGGCAGCCAAAGATGAGATGGCTAGATGGTATTGTAGACACAATGGGCACAGAACTGGGTGGGTTGAGGAGGATGGTGGAGGACAGGGGTGCCTGGAGGATAATGGTCCATAGGGTCACAAAGGGTCGGAATCGACTGTGCGACTGAACAACAAACTATTTTAAGATGCTTTCCCTTCCTAAGATTTTTTTTTAAAATAAACACAGCCAATTTGAAAAGTCAAGTTAGGGTTACTTAGAGAGAACCTCTTCCAAAGGTTGTACTTACTAGGAATATTTTCAGGTGAGCCTAAGTTTAAGGTGTTGTCGGCTTCCCCCAAAGCAATCCCATTGATGGGGGCACTGCAGTCTGCAACCACCCCCAGGCAGGCAGATCTCCCACAATCCCAAAGGCGTGCTGTGCCATCTCGGGAGCTGGAGACCACGTTCCTTCCCCGGTCCACGATGGCCGTGTCCAGGATTCCTGCCATAAAGCAGAAGAACCAAACTTAGGCAATGAAGGAGAAATGGCAGCAAGCAGAAATCCAGCAAACCTGGCACATGGTCTTCTATCTGACCATCTATCTGTAACAATCCGCTCAATCCCAGGAAGAACCCGGTAGTCCTCCGGCCTCCTGGCGATGGGAATGCACCTGATCCTGCTTCCCTGGCCCAGATCGGACCCAGCAGTTCAGAGCTTTTTCCTATCAGTGTGCCCAGTCACCCCTGACCGAAATCTAGGTAGTGAGCAAAGGATGCCCATGAGACTAGTGTACATTCAGGTAACGTGTGCCAAATAATCACTCCAGTCTCTTCAGGCATTTTAGAAATATATTGAAAGCATAGCAAGATTCAGGATACGGTCCATTTCAAAGCAGAAATAAAGCAAGCATGTTCCAGGGATAGCCCATAATCCTATAGGGCCCCCCTTTCTCCCAAGCCCTACATTTTGCCAGCTGGCAAAGCAGTCATTTCAGAGAGTGTCTGAGTGTGTGTGTGTGTGTGTGTGTGCGTGTCTGGGATTAGGGATATATCTCCTCCCCCAGGGACCACCTTTGGCCCTACCCCTCAGGGATTCCAACCAATGATCTTACAGCAAGACATGTCAATCATACATTAGTTTTCATTCCTCCGAAGTCAAGAGGCAACCATGAGGCAAAAATGTTTACATTCTTTTTAACTCCCACTTATTTGAAATCACCATTTTGCAGAGGCTAAAGAACAAGGTATGAAAAAGCACAGGGAATACTCCAGCGTCACACTATCTATCATACATTTGTATATTTTAAACCAGTATTCATTCATTCATTTTTTCTTTCTTTCTAATCTATCTCTTTTGGGGAGTGTTCCAAATATATGGTGCCACCAAAGAAAAAGTCTTGTTTCTTTCTTTCTTTTTATCTACTCTCATACACACACACTGAGGGTAGAGATGACACCTCAACAGAGCAAGTGAAGTGAGGAAATGCCATAGTTGGGATTACTTGACTGAGGGCACAGACTAGGGAATGGACATGGCCTCTGCTCAATGACGAAAGCAGGCAGGAAAGAATGTGCCACGGGGTGCTCGCACCATTACCCCAATCTCTTTGCAAACGAATAAGATGCACCATGGAGGAGTCCGATGTTGCAGATGCAACAGCTTTAGGGTAAATTTACGTTGGCTTATAGTGTTTAAGACACTGAGCTTGATGACCGGAAGGTCAGCAGTTCAAAACATGGGTGCTGCATGACAGAGTGAGCTCCCATCGTCTGAACCAGCTCCTTGCAGTTTGAAAGTAAGAAATTGCAAGTAGATAAATCGGTACCGCTTTGGCAGGAAAGGTAAACAGCGTTCCGTGCACTCTGGTGTTTAGTCATGCCTGCTACATGACCATGGAAACGTCTGCTGATGCAGATAGCAATGGTTCTTTGGCTGTAAATGGAGATGATCACCGGACCCTGGAGTCAGACATGACTGGCTTTCAAGAAAGGGAGACCCTGACCTTTGCCTTCTGAACAAATGGTTTCGCTATACCTGAACCAGGAACTCTTGCAAGTACATTTGTTTTACCTGCCCGTTTTCTGTACCTGCTTTGTGGCCCTGAAACGTGGCAGCACAGCTGGCATTTTCTACAGACCAGATCTTCAGTCTTGCATCCATCCCCCCACTTAGGACCACGATGCCCGATGGGAAGAATCTGCAACAATTTACATCATACACGTGGCCTTGCAAATTTCTCTGGGAAGATTAAAAAAAAATAGATGCTAGGGATACATTAGCAATGACACTTCTATACCACCCCATAGCACTTTGTGTGCTCTCTGGGAGGTTCACAAAGTAATTAGAATTTTGCCCCCAACTTGCTGGATACCCATTTTACCAACCTCAGAAGGGTGGAAGACTGAGTCAACTTTGAGTCAGGATCAAACTCACAACCTTTTTGGTTGCAGCACAGCAGTTTAACACCTGTGCCCCCAGGACTCTTAATCAGGAATAATCAGGTTCTGGCAGTACTCAAAAAGTCCTGACTAATAAAATTCAGGCCAATTATGCATTGAAATCATTTATACCTCATATCCCTGGAGCACGTAATACTTATCAAAAAATTAAACCTGTGTCCATTTCAGATTGAGTTCACGGTACTGAAAAATCTTCCTCTATAAAGTTTTTTTTTTAAACCCCAGCACATACAGGTGAAACTCAGAAAATTAGAATATTGTGCAAATGTTCATTCAGTCCAGTAATGCAACTTAAAAGGTGAAACAAATATATGAGATAGACTCATTGCATACAAAGCGAGATAGTTCAAGCCTTACTTTGTTATAATATTGATGCTTGTGGCTTATACCTTATGAAAACCCCAACCCCCCAATCTCATTTTTAATTTAATTGTTAAATTTCTATACCGCCCACTCGACCAATGCCGGCTCAGGGCGGTTCACAATCATAGATAAAACAGATAAAAACAGAATTAAAAACCCACCCCCTAAAAAGGGGTGCAGGTACCGATGGAACCATGGGGGAAGACATACTCCTCTATATCAACCACCCAACGGAAGCCACCCCTCTACCTGCACCCCAAACTTGGCCTCCATAAACCAAAGTGTTCTGGTGACATGGAGAAGATTAACAGATAACAGATCATCAAAAGTGTCTAGATCTGTAGATTTCATTAGTCATAACTATAGAATATCATTTTATTACCTTATCTATTGAGATGACAGGACAAGCTAACTGTTTAAAGAAACTGGTGCAACTGCATTAAACATTAAAAACAGAGCCTGGGCCTTAATCCAGATATGGACACACAGGCAAGCATTCACACAGAGATTTCTCACGCTGTTTCTTTTTCAAGCAGTTACTTCTTCTAGCTCTTGGGCTGCTTTAAAAGCATTTGACTGTGAAATCGCTGATTGACTGGATCGGGAGACTGGCCAAGAATGGCAGACTTCTAACGTGACAGATTCCAAGTAAAGCCTCGAGTCTTACTCTGATTTCTCCATTGGCAGCTTGCCAGATTTTCATCGTTCCATCCGAGCTGGTTGACACCCCCAGCCCCCCGCCACTTGAAATGTCAAGGCAAGTGACCTAAAAAGAAGGAAGGAGAGATAAACGATTGCAGTTTGCAAAAAGACAGAGTGAAGATGCACTGGCTTAATTCATACTGTTCATTCTATGCAATGGTGAACATATCACAGCCTATTCTTCTTCTTCCGTGTCTAGGCCAGATGTGAAACTGCCAAAATGAAGGTACCTTTTGATGAGTTCATTCTGCTGTTCCTTTCGCCGGACCTAGTATGAGTAAGATTAGCCGGCAAAGCAAGATTGCCGTTACTAGGGTACGCCCAATTGCAGTTCAAAAATACCACAATCTTCAAGGAGGCTCTTTCTGTGTTACCCCAATTACAACCCACTTCACTATTCTGATTTTATTTACTATATTTATACCCCGCCCATCTAGGAGAGTTTCCTACTCTGGGCGGCTAACTACACAAACTCACACATTAAAAATAGTCACACATTAAAAAAAATACATATACAATATATAAATACCAGAGTAAAATATGCAAAGAAAAAATAAGTAAAATAAAATAGCTGGCGTCATTTACGACAGCCACAAGTGCATTTACAGCGGCATTTAGCGCATGTGTGTTTTAATTCCGCTTCTGTGAGGGCACCGCGGTTTAATTATTAAAAATATTACTTTAATAATAAACCTAAGCAGCCCAAGCTGTGCATTTCTAACTGGAGCCCCTATTTGAAAAGAGTAAAAATAAAAAAAAAACTTACACTTTTGTCATGGATTCTACAGAATGCAGTGTAGGGTGCCAGAAATCTGGAGGCTGCATTTTCACGAGGACAGGAAACCAGTAGACTTTTCTGAAGAAAGTTGAAAAGAAGACAGGCCATTAACCTTTTACTAACAAGAGATTATCTATACATTCGCCCAATGTAAAGTGTAATAATTTGGAACAGATCTGATAGAAGACCCCAGGCAAGACACTAAAGCAGAAAGAGACAATGACTCTTATCTTCTTTAGTAAACTCTCTGGGCAGTTCACAAATTAATTAGTATTTTGCCCCCAACATGCTGGGTACTCATTTTACCAACCTCGGAAGGATGGAAGAGGCTGAGTCAACCTTGATCCTAGTCGGGATTGAACTCACAACTTTTGGGCTGCAGTACAGCAGTTTAACCGCTGCTGTACTGCATGACTTCCTCATCTTCGTACAATTTCTTTCTGTTTCAGAGATTCTTGTTACCGGTATGTCTCATCAAATCACTTTTGACATGGGATGATCCTAACAGATTTGAAAGGTAAAGTGGTTCACCCTTGCAACTTCCCCCAATGAATTTCTGTGTCTGAGCGGGTTTCAGATATTGTGTAGCATAACATGGGAAGTATTTCAGCAGGGCTAATGTAGAAGTATTCAAGCTCTTATTTACACCTACCTGAACCTGTTATTCAATAGGCAACTGTTTCTCAACAAAATAAAAAGCCGTTTCTTCTGAGATTAAAAAAGAGGCATCAAAATGGCAAATGTGATTTGGGGTAGAAGACAGGTGTAAAGTGATGCATTTTAAGGACCTCCCCCCTTAAAAAGGAGCCCTCATTTCACATACACACTGAAGGGAGCATTTATTGTCATGGCAGGCAGCACAATTAAAATAATGATCTAGATTGCATCCACTGTGTAAAAAGTAAATTTCATGCCATTGGTTGGTCCTTAGGAAATGAATTTATTTCTACAATAGTTTTGTACAGGTGTACAGAAACAATCACAAACAAGATACCATGTACAGTTCTGGTCATGCTGATACTCTTCTCTGTGATCTATAGTTGAGGCCTTGACAACCAAGCACGTTATTAATTTTTTAAAAAGATACTTCAAATTGTAACTGCATACCTGTAAAGTATCCTGTATTGTCCGGGATTTCCCATATTTTAGCGCTTGTCCCTTTCACGCCGCTGTCCCATATTTTGAACGGTGGGGGAAGGGGTTACAATGCATGCGCGCCCATCGCAAAGGGGTTCTGCGCATGCGCAAAGGGTTCTGCACATGTGCAAAGGGTTCTGTGAATGCGCAAAGGGTTCTGCGCATGCGCAAATGGGTTACTAAGCATGCACAACTGTGCATGCACATTAATTTCCCGTATTTTATGGAGCCGCGCTTGACGGGTATGAAAGGCTGTGGGAATGTTTTGATTACAAGACATGGATCCGTGAGATTATCTCCAGCCAGGTGGAGCCGAAAGAAGGAAAGAGGAAATGAGTAAGAAACTCAAATTCAAATTAAAAAGTGTACAACAAAAGTTGACAGGTTGATTTTCCTCTACTAAGTGCAAGTCTGCCCTTCAACTGCAGAGAGTGAAGTACCTTAGTTATTTCACTGACAACGAATCCCTCAGAAGCTTTGATTTCAGGAACTCCATCAGAGTTTATACCTTGACAAGTAAGGGTCCCATACAAAGTTGATTTTCCTACAGAAAAACAAATAACAACAGGGAGGTAGCAATATCAATTACACGTAACACCCCATAGTGCCTAGTGCATTCTTTGGCCAGTTCACAAGGTAATTAACATTTTGCCCCCAACGTGATAGGAAATCATTTGGAGTCAACCTTGATTCCCATCAGGATCAAACTCACAACATCTGATGCTTTGGGCTGCAGTACAGCAGTCTAACCACTGTGCGATGAGGGCTCAGTGGTTCAGGTATCTGGTTGTGGAGCCAAATATTGGGACTTGAATTCTACCGGTGGTCCAATGTCATTAACACCTTCAGTATCATAAACAATATTACTTAAGATTTTAATCCCAATGTAATTTTTTAAAAACATGACCTTCTTAAAAAGCTCAGCACGTTATTTAGTTCACAAGGATTACTTCTTTGCTTTTGGTATAATATAATGGAAACATTTACTGTATTTTTGGATCTGGAGATTCAGTAAGTGCCTCTTGTTCAGAACGAGTTGCTTTCAGTAAGGATTGATGGAGAGAATGGAATTGCTAACAAAGACAATGGAACTAATCGATGCCACTACCCAAGGGCTTTCGGGCTTACCTGGACTCTTGCAGCTGAGCCAAGCCTCTTCCTCATTCTTCCTATAAAGATGAAAAATACCAAAAGAGTTAACAGAAGGACATGAGTGAAAGCACACTCAGAGACATGGAAACCCCCTGTAAAAACATTTTCCAGAATGCATTGTGTAACTTGCTTTACAGCGGCATGCGGCGGCTGCAACTCGTGTCCGAGAATGCATTTTCCCCTAAAGCAGGGAAAATGTCATTGGCATGAATTTAAGGTGGATCCTGCATGTCTCATTTCATTTTGTGCCGCAAGTGATGGCTCCGTGATCATAGCATGTGGGTCACTTCATGTTTGATGTATCCACACTATAACTCTCCTTGACCTATGGACAAGTATCAGTCCCTTTGATCCAGTCTTGATCAACTTAGATCTTCTAAGTCGATCAATGGAGAGTCTGTCCTAAGCCTGGACTTTGGCAAAATCCTAACTCACCCAATCCTCTATTTATTTATTTATTTGGATTTATATGCAACCCTCTCGCCCTAGGCAGCGGCAGCCATGATGATAACCAATATTTGGAACAGATATGGTACATGAAGACCCTCAGAATCCCTTCACTGGAGAGAAGAAGTCCTCTTCCTTCGACAGGATCTTGGGCGTTGAAGTTCTGCCCATATGAGCTGCTCCAAATTTGAGGAAGTCCCAAACACATTTAGTGCAGACATGAGAACAGATGTTTTCTGGGGCTTCACATGTGAGAACCGCCTTGCGTTGCTACCATGAATGGTTCCTGAGGTCTCATTTTGTATGGCAAGCAAAGAGGAATTGTTTTCTGCCAGGCAGGCTTTTAGCAACTGAGTGGGTCACTTGGGAAGGGGTGTTTAATGAATGCAATTTATTTATTTTACTTTTACTTTTTCTGAAATGATTTTAAATGGTTTCTATTGGGCAGCCAGAATCCGACTGAATATTTACAGTGGCATAAGTGAAAGCAGTGAAGAGTCACTGAGAAATGAGTCCCCTATGGCCGTGATGGCAAACTTTGGCCCTCCAAATGTTCTTGGACATCAATTCCCAGAAGCCCAAGCCCCTTGTGAATCCATACGAATGGGTTTACTGCAACTCATCCGGCCCATGCTGCCCTCGTCGCTCCCAGAAGCAGAAGTAAAATGCGCCTGGATGGTTAAGACTCTTCTGGGTTAACCCTTCCTCTGTACATGTTACTTCCGCTTCCGGGAGCAACGAGGGTGGTGCGGGCCAGATGAATCGCAGTAAACCCATTCGTGTGGGTTCACAGAGACTCGGGCTTCTGGGAACTGAAGTCCAAGAACACCTGGAGTGCCAAGGTTCGCCACCACTGCCCTAACCCTTTAGTGTCCACACCAAGTGTAGTGGGTCCAGGAAAAGATGTTAAGGGTTTAATAGGCTTGCTCGGGGCAAGATTCAAATCAGACAGCCTGGACCCCAAGCTATATGGAGGTATATAGGTCGCCACAGCGGGTTAAAGGTCAATGCCTTCCTTGCTCAAAAGCTGATCATATGTGACTCTAGAGGTTGGTGCTCATCTCCGCTTACAACCAAAGAGCCAACACTGTCTGTGATCATGTAGCAGGCACTAGACACTGGACCGTATGGAACACTGTTACCTTTCCTGCTAAAGTGGTACCTATTTATGTTTGCAATTTCTTGCTTTTGAACTGCTAGGTTGGTAGGAGCTAGGACAGACGACGGGAGCTCATTCTGTCACGCAGCACTCAGATCTCAAAACTGATGACCCGCCGACCTTCCGGTAGTCGAGTTCAGCGTCTCCACCATAGCCCAAATCCAAAGTTTAACCCCAAAGCCTGCCCTCCTTACTCGTAACTGGTACTTTCACCCTTGACTCCTTAATCTCAGCCCTTCACCCTCCAGATGTTTGGGACTTCATTTCCCAGAAGCCCCCTCCAGGCTGACCCCAAAGAAGGGGATTCTGGGAGTCAAAATCCAAACAAAAACCCTTTTGGATACCAGGTGTTCCAGCTTTAAAAAAGAAGGAACAAGACAATTTGGGGGAAGGGGGGGATGAGAAACACCTTTGGGGGGTTCAAGAGGAACAGAAGTGGGGCAGCCTTTAGGGAGGGTGAGAAAAGAGGAGGCAACCCCCCTCAAGTAGTGGGTGTGGAAACTGGGGAGAGGTGGGCAATTAATTTAAAGGTAAAGGTTTCCCTTGCTCGAAAGCCAGCCGTATCTGACTCTAGGGTTCAGTGCTCATCTCTGTTTCAAAGCCGACGAGCCAGCCGCTGTCTGCTTCTGCCGACGTTTCCGTGGTCATGTGGCAGGCATGACGAGACCCCAGAGCGCACGGAACGCTGTTTACCTTTCCCACCGAAGTGGTCCCTATTTATCTACTTGCAATTTCTTGCTTTCGAACTGCTAGGTTGGCAAGAGAATTAATTTATAAAAAAAGGGGGGGGACTTCAGACTCCTAAGCAGGTGACTGTTCAGGTGTTCCCTCCCCCCCCTCCGCAAAGAATAGGCGTGACCATGGTGGGGAATGGGCGTGTCCTCCTCCATCCGCCCCCACCTCAACACCTGGTCCCAGTCGCTCTGGATCCGCACCACGGGCGCCGCCATCTTGGCCCCGCCCCGTCCCCTCCCCCCAGAAGGCCCGGGCCCCGCCCACCAGGGGAGCATGCTTTGTCAGGGAGGGGGCCAGGCCTCCCGCTCGCCCCGGCCCTGCCCCGGCGCCTGAGCCTGCCGGGGTGGGTGGATCACGACCACTTCCGGGTCGCGGCGGAAGTGGGTGGGTCGACGGCAGGCCAAGGGCGGGAGGGCTCCCGCCCAGGTGAGCGAGCGGCGCGTCGTTCCCCAGGTGAGCGAGGAGTCCCAGGCGCAAGGCGGAGGGACAGACAGGTGACCGACAGGCACAGGTGAGCGGGGGAGAGTCAAGACGCTGGGGGGTGACATGGAAGGTGCCCTATGAGACTTCAGCCAAGCTTTATTTTAGCCCCGCGATGGCGAACCTTGGCACTCCAGATGTCCTTGGACTTCAATTTCCAGAAGCCCCTGTGAATCAGCACGAATGGGTTTGCTGCGATTCATCCGGCCCGCGCTGCCCTAGTCACTCCTGGAAGCGGAAGTAAAATGCGCCCGAACAGTTAGGCTCTGTCAGGTTAACCCTTCCTCCATCCAGGCGCATTTTACTTCCGCTTCTGGGAGCGACGAGGGCAGTGCGGGCCGGATGAATCGCAGTAAACCCATCCATGTGGATTCACAGGGTGCTTGGGCTTCTGGGAATTGAAGTCCAAGGACATCTGGAGTGCCAAGGTTCGCCATCACGGGACTAAGAGATGAACAGCCTTTAGGTAAATAAATCAGCCACAGAGGTTTTCAAATGAAAAAAAAGAGAATTTTATCTAAGTTTTTCAACCATAACATAACATTTCATAGTATTACGTAGCATTTCATGATCATGACGTGTGCACATGGGGTGCCTGATTCCGTGGCACGATGAGCATTTTGACGAGGCTTTTATACTTTTCATAAAGCTTTGCACACGTGTCTTCGATCCAGTTGGGCCCCCATGCGTGGTAGGCGTTTCACACTTTATCTTGATAGAACCTATTCTGACTAACACATGTAATGATGTACGTTTACCGTGCCCCTCTGCTTGCCATGTACATGCCTGCTTACTTAGATAAGAAGCTTGGGTGTGTTCTTCAGTAAACTAGCTGTAAACAACTTTTAACTAGAGAGGTTCTCATAATTCCACGATGGCTCTACTTATGTTCATCCAATTGAATTTTTATTGTAATTTTCATGTTACTGTATTCTATTGTATTTATGTAGGCTCTGTATTTTCGCTGTGGTTCTGTATCTTATGATTTGTAAACCACCTTGGGTCGCCCCAGGGTGAGGAAGGCGGTACAGTCAACCCACACATAACAACGCGTTCGTATAGCATCATTTTTGCTTAACAACGCATCGTTATGCCCCACGTGTTCCCCCGCATAACAATGTTTTTAGTGTCATTGTCCAGACAACAACGCTAAAATAACCGGCTGCCGCCGCCTCTAAAAACGTCGTTATGCGGGAAACTTCATAGAAACCCGAATAACAAAATTCGCTTAGCAACACTACTTGGGGAACCAAGTAACGTCGTTGTGCGAGGGTCTACTGTATATAAATATAGCAATAAATAAATAAAAATACATTGCTTTGCAAAAGTAATATGTCAGCAATCCAAAACTAGCTATTTAATTCACTGGAGTGTCATGTTTAAGGCGTGGGGTGCATAG
The DNA here is from genome assembly GCA_035047305.1 of Bradypodion pumilum. Lineage (NCBI taxonomy): Eukaryota > Metazoa > Chordata > Lepidosauria > Squamata > Chamaeleonidae > Bradypodion > Bradypodion pumilum. The sequence continues at coordinate 3,864,904 of JAWDJD010000003.1, forward strand.
GATGGACTGCTGGGGAGGGTGGGTTGGCCACTTACGCACCACTCCAGGGCCTGTCCTAGGGAAAGTGACAGGGGAAGGCCCAGGAGACCCTCCTGGCGGTCTGCAATGATGTAATGGAGGGGTTCTCAATCTATGGGCCGAACCCAGCCCACAGTGCCATTTCATGTGGCCCACGTCACCGCTGCCATCAGAAGCGGATACGTTTTACAGCAGCATTTACGGCGGGGGAACCACCATTCTGGCCCGCTCAGCTGTCTGAGGGGGCGTGGAGCCAGAGATTGGAGAAATCTGACTCTCCACCCTGTCTTCTGGGAGAAGAGCTTGCCTTGGTGGACTTGGGCTAGCTGCATAGTAGTCCCAGGGTAATCCCTGAAGACGGGACTGGTAAGCCACTTCTAAGCACTTTACCTTCTACCTAGAAAACCTTGCAAAAGGGTCACTATAAGTCAACACTGACTGGATGGTACACATAAATCCCATAAAGAGCTTTGTTGTTTGGAATTAAATCAATGGTCTCTGTAATCATCAATTTGCATATTACTAATACTCCTCACATTCTTCTGTAGTCAACAGGTTAATTAATGTGCAACAACAGCTGCTCTCTCTGAACTGTATACATCCATTAGTGTCATAAGTACTGTCTCAACGACTTAGATGTGTAAGAAAGATTTCAACCCCTAATGTTTTTAAAAAATGATAATAATGCTTATCACCTCTCATTCTTCCTCCAGAATCTACCAGGATGTCCAGTGGGAACCCTTCTGGTCATGACTGGAGCCGGAAACCGAAAGCTGAGGAGGAAGAGGAGGACCCCTTTGACCAAATGATTGCCCGCACGGGCTGTGCCTCTTTTCATTATGCAGTGCAAGAGTGCATGTTTGAGCATCAAGACTGGCGGAAGTGCCAGCAACAGGTGCTGAGCTTTAAGGACTGCATGAATGAATACCAGAAGAAGAAGGCAGAAGAGTACCAAAGGAGACAGAAATTACACCAGGCTGCTAGTTGACAGAAAGAAATCAAACTGGAAGGAGGGGTGGGGTGGGGTATTCCATGGCCATACTGAAGGCACCCAGCACTGAGCAAAGTGGACTTTTTCAGCAGGCTGCAGAGAGACATGTGCAAGCTGGAAGATCCTGATTTCTTCCTTGAAAAATAACAATAAACATAGCATTGTTATCTTCTTTCTTTTCGTCATCTTTTGGGGCATTCTAAAAGACATTAGGATTGTCTGGTTCACTCCCACTGCCGAAAATGTGCCACGTTTCCAGTCACAGACACAAATCAGACTTCAAAGACTGTTTTATTTACTATTCTCAGAAGGCCCCTAAGGGCAAAGTTGGCTTTCCCGGCAACTGAAACATATGGCGGTGTCATAGAGCGCTGCAAGGCAATGCGCTAGATTGAGGTGAAGGTGGCGGCCCAATCAGTATCCACAATTAACCACAGGCTAGGCTAACTTTGCTTGGGCACGGAGCTCTTCAAGTTCCGGTCGGGTCTTTAGTCGCATCCTGAAATCTTCTTCTGTATACTGTAGAGAAGGCAGGGAGAGAGAGAGCACATCAGGAGAGCAAGTTGAGGTCAGGCCCAGGGAACATCTGCCGAGTATGATGCTCACACAGGGGTCACGAATGATCATGCTGAATCAGACCACTGGCTCACTTAGGCCAGAGTCGTCAGCTCTGACTGAGAGCAAGGGCTTTGAGACAGGTTGTCTTACTAGCCTGACTGGCTGGCTCCATCCTGCAAAGCAGGAGATCTACCACATGGCACACCCGTCGTGCCACCACACCCTCATAAGTGCAGCCACACTCTTAGTCTCTTGTTCCCCAACAACTTTTGTTGTGCATAGTCATTCTCACCAGAGCACAATGAGCAGGGCTTCAATGAGAACCCACAAGGGATTGGGATATAATTTCTCGGCACTGCGTCGCCCACAAAGGCTCCTGGCAAGGAGGTTCAGTACCTGCAATTTCACTTATCCACAGTATGAAAATATTCCATGAAAAATCCATTATTTTCATCCAAAACATCTCATGAGCACACATGAAGGTTGGCAGAGTCATTTCCACAACCACACCCCACTTGAATGACTGTTATCTGTATGAAAATACAGGGTTCACTGCTTTCTGCAGTTTCAAACAACTACAGAACATCTTGGGATGTATCCACCATAGATTTGGGGCGGGGGGGGGGGACAATATGTACTTTCTGGCCTTGATTTCAGCCAGCAGAATGAGATCACCCAGAACATGGCTGCCTACACACTGTTCAGCAAATCCTAAACCATTTGGGGTGTGTCAGATCAAAAAGGGGGGGGGGGAATCCATTATGCTTCTGAATCTAGTTGGGGAAGGAAAGAATAGGCTTTCTAGATAAAATTTATGAGCAAACTTCTAAGGACTGCAATTTTTGAAATGGGTGGGTCAGTAGTAAACTACGAAAGATTACAATTTTTAGAATTATCCTGTCCTGCAGGAGCCATAGAGAAAATAGTAACAGTTGGGCCAGGCTTGTTTTCTTGTGAGCTATCCATGGTCAACTGGAACAGCTGTTTTTAATTCAGGCTCATTTCAGAACACACAGGAAGCTTTAGCCAATTAAGAATTTGGCAAAGGGAGCTTTGAATCCATCAGAATTTCATGTTTGCTTTGAAATCAATACATTAGGAAAGATACTCTCATTCTGGGAGTGGGGCAGACTAAGAATGTCCTGAAATGTAGGCTAGATGGGCTGTTTTGTTTGCTGGTTGTTTCATTTCTATCATTGTGTTAGCCTGCAATGAATATATTCACAGTAGTTCTAAAGCAGTGGTTCCCAACCTTTTGTTTGACCATGCCCCACCTAAGCATCTCTTAAATCCTGATGCCCTGCCCCCCACCCCCTGGTGACATATAAGTCTTATTATTCAAAAAGTGAACTATTCACCTGGAGGAAGCCTAAAAAGCCATTCACTGTTAATAACTCATTCTCAAATTGTGCCTCTTAAAAATCAAACTGCACCCCTGTGGGGCATGTGCCCCACATTGAAAACCACAGTTCTAAAGACAAAAGTCAAAAACACCCTTTTCCAATGTCTGCTTATCAACCAGGAGGAAGTCATAAATTTCTGCATAATGTTCCCCTCTCTAACTGGGTCTGACCAGAAATGTCCATTTAGGCACAGCTTCCTGTTTCTAGCAGTGGGCAGGCAGAAGTAACCACAAGCCAGCTGTAAAAGCAAGAGTCTCACATTTCTTCCATGACCCCAGGCATCTGGTATTCACAAGTGTACTATTAAGAAACAGGGACCTGTTGTTTAGCCATAACGGCTCACAGCTCTTGCTGGCGTTAGCCGTCCTGTTGCAGGCTTTTAGATGGAGGAAGCCTGGCTACGGACATGTGTTATTCCTGGGAAAATGAACCATTTAAATGCATCCTTCACATCTGCTGATATTGTCTGAGCACCCTGCTAGTCTCACAAACATCTCTTGGTAAGTAAAGTGCATGGAAGCCCCTTAGATTTGGGGAGCGATGTTTGGGGCACACATCTGAGATGCCTTTGGTTCTATATCAGTGGTAGCGAACCTTGGCACTCCAGTTGTTCTTGGACATCAATTCCCAGAAACCCAAGTCTGTGGATCCACATGAATGGGATTACTGTGTGTACACAGCTGTTCTTGGACTTCAATTCCCAGAAACTGAAGTCTCTGTGGATCCACACGAATGGGTTTACTGCGCGTACTCGGGCTTCTGGGAACCGAAGTCCAAGAACAGCTGGAGTGCAAAGGTTTGCCATCATGGTTCTATAAGCTGGTACCACAGTCTTGTGTTAGCAAGGAACCTGATCCCGAAGAGGTGTCAACCATTCTGACAATCAGGAGTACATGGTGTGTGTTTTGAGGATGGGGAGGGAAAGTTGTTGCACACTTCTGAGAACACGTCAGAACAGTTAAATATCCAGGAGCCACTCTGCTGAACGTCAACGCTTCTGCAGGAATCCACATACCTCTTTCACTAACAGATGGACTCCTTCAGGCAGATTACTCTGTACGATATCCAAGAAAATAGGCGCAAAGGTCGCACTCAAGCCACTGATCTGAGGAGGAAGGAGGAAAAAACTAGTGAACTGACAACATGGAGATGGGGTTGTATAGAGGCAGACTAAAACGGGTAAGACCCCATCATTTAACTGGCTCATGAACACAACTTAGAAAAATCCATCGTTTTAAACATAACTCTGGAAGGATCCCAACTTCATGGATACTGTCCTGTTCTGCCTGGAATATTCTAGAAGCAGCTAATCTGAAAAATATTTTTTTTCCTAAGCTTTCGATTTGCTTCAGCCAGAAACAAAGATATGATGTAAATCAGGACTCCAATGCAATTCTGCCATTGAGAGGGCTCTGTCTCACATTTGAATCTCTCTTTCCACTCCGTTGTTATTGTGGACCCCATGGACCACAGCATGGCAGGCTCCTCTGTCATCTGTCATCCTCCCTAGTCCACCCAGATCTATGCCCACTCTGTCTAACCATCTCATCCTCTGCCGCCCCCCCTCTCCTTTTGCCTTCGTTCTTTCCCAGCATCAAGGCTTTTTCAAGTAAGTCCCCTCTTCTCATTTGGTGGACAAAGTACTTGAGCTTCAGCATCAGCATCGGCATCTGTCCTTCCAAGGAGCAGTCAGGGTTGATTTCCTTCAGGAAGGACTAATTTGACCCCACTGGGCTTTTTCTATTTCATACTCAGAGAGAGGGACTGAGTTCCACAGTTGTTGTTGTTGTGGTGGTGCTTGTAATATTTGAATCTGTATGCCGCCCACTTGACAACGCAACTCTAGGCGGCTCACAGAAACAGCAGAGCATCTCAAACACATAGTACATACCGTATTACAACACAGTAAAATACAATGGAATAACAGCAAATAAATCACGGTAACATGTAAATCATAAATCACAGCATAATAAACTATAACTATCGTAAAACATCATAAAACAATGCAGAAAAGGAGAAAATCATTCATATGAAAAAGTCCCATAACAGTCACAGGACACCACAACCGAAACCCTTGGTGGGGCTCAGAGGTCAGCAGCAATTCTCTGATAACTGGACACCCATCTGCGCAATCCACATCCAAAACTACTATAAACAATGATTTACAGTAACATTGGGCGGAACACAATTCTTTGAATTTTTTGGAATAGTAGACTCTCAATGCCCGGTTTTAACTCATTAGATATGACAAGATAAAGTAAAACAATCCAAATTCTGAGATAAGGAACTCTTGCATAATTTTGTCTCAACTCTAGCTTATGAATGCGCACACCTAACATGAAAAGGAGATTCACTGTGCTACTACTCATTTAGTCACATAAATCTGCTCCTCCCTTGGGTGATAATCTAGTGCAGTGACGGCCAACCTTGGCACTCCAGGTGTTCTTGGACTTCAATTCCCAGAAGCACAAGTCTCTGTGAATCCACACGAATGGGTTTACTGTGCATTTACTGGATATTGCATACGCACAATAAACCTATTCGTGTGGATTCAGAGAGACTTGGGCTTCTGGGAACTGAAGTCCAAGAACACCTGGAGTGCCAAGGTTCGCCATTACAGCTCTAGCATATTTCCTGGATGGCCCCCATCCCAACTTCTATCTCCCACTAAACTTGCTATCTCCCACTAAACATAACACCATCCGTTGCATCCGGAGCATCCATTACTGTGATTTTAAAAGTGAGTTTTCAGTGCTGGGAGTAATATTGGAATGTTTGTAAAAACTGGAGAGTGAAATATAAAGCTAGCCAGCCTTTGCATGGTATCACAGCCCTAATTCAAGAACAGAACGGAGGAAAACAAGACCTGGTGCCTACCTGAACCACACGCTGGTGGGTTGTAAGAATGGAATCCAGCTGACTCTTGGAACTCTCTGGCTGTGTCAGAAACACTTCCGTGGTCTTTGTGGGCAGGGCATAGCTGTGGAAACATTAGGGCAGTCAAAGTGGGGAGTGTCCCAGATGGGTCGCATAAAAAGGTAATTAATTAATTAATTAGCATTCCCTGCCAACCTAGTAGTTTGAAAGCAAGAAGATAAATAGGTACCACTTTGGCGGGAAAGGTAACAATGTTCCGTGCTCTCCAGCATCTAGTTATGCCTGCCACATGGCCACGGAAACATCTGCAGACACAAACAGCGCTGACTCTTTGGCTGTAACTGCAGGTAAGCACTGAATCCTAGAGTCGGATACAACTAACTTTCGAGCAAGAGGCATCTTTACCTTGACTCCTGCCAACCTAGCAGTTCGAAAGCAAGAAATTGCAAGAAGATAAATAGGGACCACTTCGGTGGGAAGGTAACAGCATTCTGTGCACTCCGGTGTCTACTCATGCCTGCCACATGATCATGGAAACGTCTGCAGAAGTAGACAGCGCTGGTTCTTCGGCTTTGAAACAGAGATGAGCACTGAACCCTAGAGTCGGATGCGACGTGCTTTTGAGCAAGGGAAACCTTGACCTATGTTTTTGTTGTTCAGTCGCACAGTCGATTCCGATCCTTTGCAATCCTATGGACCATTGTCTTACAGGCACCTCTGTCCTCCACCATCCTCCTCAACCCACCCAGCTCTGTACCCATTGCATCTACTATACCCGTGATGGCGAACCTTGGCACACCAGATGTTCTTGGACTTCAATTCCCAGAAGCCCAAGCCCCCTGTGAATCCACACGAATGGGTTTACTGCGATCCATCAGGCCCACGCTGCCCTCGTCGCTCCCGGAAACAGAAAAAAAAAGCACCTGGACAGTTAACTCTTCTATGTTAACCCTTCCTCCGTACGGGCGTGTTTTACTTCTGCTTCCAGGAGCAACAAGATGAATCACAGGAAACCCATTTGTGTGGATTCACAGGGGGCTTGGGCCTCTGGGAATTGAAGTCCAAGAACATCTGGAGTGCCAAGGTTTGCCATCACGGTACTATACCATCTAGCCATCCCACAGAAATGGCTTTGCAGCCTGACACAGCGTTTGCCTTTTTTTTCCTCTTCATTCCTCAGCAAAAAGAAATCCTTTAGCCTCAAGGATCAAGACTCTGTGAGGGAGCCTTTGCAACACATTAGTGATGCAAACGAGATTGCTCACCTTTGTCAAATGGGGCAGAGCTGGTCTTAATTAATCAGGCCTCTTTGCACTCAACTCTTACTTGCTTGCCTGCAAAATTGGAGGTGATTTTGTGTGTGTGTGTGTGCGCGCGTGTGTGTGTGTGTGCCCAAAACAGCAAAGCCTATTTTATTTACTGGCCTTGTCCCTAAACGCACATGACGACTAATGAAAGAAAATAAGGAATAATCATGTGGCATTCCTCTTCATCTCACCTTATTAGCATAATCAGTATTAAATCTATGAACATAGTGTATTAATGTACAGTATATATAGCCAATGTCTTATTGGAAACCTGAAACCCAATGCAAGGTCCGTTTTCTCTGTTGTAAGCAAAGTAAGTAATTAACACTGTTGTGTCTCTTTCTGTCCTGGGCCAAGGCCATTGCTGGTCCTGGGTTCAGAAAAGACAACACACATTCAGGGGTGCCCAAACTTTTTGGGCTGTGGGACAGTCATAAGGCTCAGTGGACTGGCTGCGTGGTTTTGCAATAGGATGAGATAGATTTTAGGCTGCCATTTTCTCTGCTTAAACCAGGGATGCCCAAACTATGGTCTGCAGGCCGGATCTGGCCCCCGACACCAATTCATCTGGCCCATGCCACCCTCGTTGCTCCCAGAAGTGGAAGTAAAACTTGCCCATTCACTTCCGCTTCTGGGGGCAACAAGGGCGGCATGGGCCAGATGAATTGGTGTCAGGGGCCAGATCCAGCCTTTGGGCTGTAGTTTGGGCACCCCTGGCCTAAGAAATGTATCTTTCTAAGTGGCATCCTGAGCTATGCTCACTCTAAAACAGGGGTTCCCAACCTTTTCAAGCTGGGGGCCAGATCACAGTCTCTCAGTCAGCTTTGGGGGCTGGACGGCCATTCTCCCCTGCTTGCACGATGGGGGTGGCCATTTTGTCCCAACAGCTTCAAAGGGACAGCCATTTTGTTCCTCGCTGGAAGGAGGGAGACGCCAACCCTCAAAGGAGGCTTTGGACCTCCCTCCCTGACTGAGATGAATTGCCTGCTCGGGGGAAAGGGTGAGTAGGGCTTGCTAGTCCTTCCTTGTGGGGCTGGGGTCCCAGGGGGGTGGGTTGGGTGAGACAAGGCCTGGAGCCCAACGATTCCCACTCTCACCCCCTGTGGCGTCATTTCATGTGGCCTGCTGCCCTTGCTCCTGGCGCCGCTGGCGCCGCCAGAAGCTGTACCACCTATGGTCCCTTTTTAAATTTAAACAGTTTTGAAATGCTGTTTACAGAGGGGTTGCCCGTAAGTCCCTACCCATCCATATACCTATGTATCCAGTGTCTCTGTGTGGGTAGGAACTTACGGGCCACCCTGTATATTAAAAAGGAACCACACATGGCACTTCCGGGTGCGGTGGGGGCACATGAAATGGCCCCACAGGCCGTAGGTTGGGAACCCCTGCTCTGAAGAACCGTATCTTTATATTGTTGCCACTGGCCTTTGTTTCCGCATAAAAAGCCCACCTCTAAGTTATCACTTTGGATTCCATAGTTACAGGCTCACAGGTATGTTTTCTCCACTAGGGTTATAAACAGCCTTCTGGCGTGGTGCGTAAGATGTAGTACTGCAGCCAAAACATTGTGAGTTCAATCTTGATGGGGGTCAAGTTTGAATCAGCCTTCCATCCTTCCAAGGTCAGTATGAGGACCCAGCATGCTGTGGGCATAAATGCTAATTACAGTGGTACCTCGGATAAAGTCGCGGTTTTCATGCACATGCGATGCATCGCATAACGTTCAAAACAGCTTTAAAATCTACGTTATCCGAGGTATTTGGTATAGGAACCTTGGATAAAGTCTATTTTGGGGCGTTATCCGATGCATCGCCCATTTGATTTGGATAAAGTCCAAAATCGGATAAAGTCCAAACTTGTGGAACGGAGTTTAGACTTTATCCCAGGTTCTGTACCTGTAAACCACCCAGAGAGTGCACGAAGTGCTATGGGGGAGGTATATATGTGTAACTGCTATTGCTGCAGACCCAGAAAGCTATTCGGGCTTAGTTTGCCTTCAGGAGATGAACGAAATCCCTGCTGAGCCATGAAGTTCCCTGGGTAGACCTTGACGGAAGCAGGCCAAAGCAAGTCTAGTTTTGCAGTTTGCACTGCAAATGATGCAATCGGAATTAAGGAACTGCAAAGCTAGAAGGTGCTCAAAGGTGTTCAGGTCCAACCCCTGCTGAAGGATCTATAATGTACTGTACAATCTTCTTCTTTCTAGTCATGATGTACAGCAGGGGTAGGCAACTTATGGCCCACGACACCAAATATTCCACCAGCTGCTGCAGCTGCCAGAATCAGCCGTGGACCCGTTTACAGCAGCTGTAAAAGGGGGGGGGGACTACCAGCCCAGCCCCCTCAACTGTCTGAGGGCACGTGACTTGGCCCCGGACTCAAAAAGATTGGAAACCCCTGATGTATAGGGTCCGGAAGTTACTTCCAAGGTGATCAGCAGCCGCTTGCTGACCCCAGAGTCAGCCATGCCTGCTACTGCAGAAGTAGGTAAAGGTTTCCCTTGCTCGAAAGCCAGTCGTATCTGACTCTAGGGTGCAGTGCTCATCTCTGTTTCAAAGCCGAAGAGACAGCGTTGTCTGCTTCTGCAGACGTTTCCATGGTCACGTGGCAGGCATGACTAGACACCGGAGCGCACAGAACGCTGTTACCTTCCCACCAAAGTGGTCCCTATTTATCTACCGTATTTTCCGGCGTATAAGACGACTGGGTGTATAAGACGACCCCCAGTTTCCAGTTAAAATATAGAGTTTGGAATATACTTGCCGTATAAGACAACCCCTCTTCCAATGCACACCAAATAAAAATTAACCCACACTCAACCAAGACGCGCAGCCCTCCGAGTCGAATGGGCAGGTTCTGGTGGAGAGCCAATCCACGCTCATGTTTTCCTCCTCGAGGTACAGGAAGATGTGTGCAGCTTGCTTCCCCTTGCTTCATACTCCCCGCACAGAGCACAGTACTTGCAATTGCTTGCTTTCGAACTGCTAGGTTGGCAGGAGCTAGGACAAAGACGAGAGCTCAATCCATCCAAGAGAGCTCAATCCATCCAATCAATCGAACTGCTGACCTTCCGCCTCCCAGTCAGTGTCTTATCCACTTCAGCCACTGCAGCAACCATGGTATCTCCAGCTCCTGACCTGAGCAATGGGATAGCTACCTGCTTCCAGGAACCATTAGGCCAAACTCAGCAGGTTTGTGTGCTCTTTAAGACTTGCTTGGGGTGTGTGTGTGTGTGTGTGAGTGGAACTGGAGGGTATAATCTTGGTCTCGGTTCCTCTCCAGCCATCGTGGGAGCCATCCTACTGGCTGCTCTTGCCACCTGCGAGCTCATCAGACCAGGCCTGAACACAACACCAATGGAAAAGAGGTCCTGCATCTTTAACAGTGTACAGAAGAGGCCATTTCATTTCATTTCATTTTCATTTCATTTATTTGATTTGTATGCCGCCCACTCAGCATATGCCGACTCAGGGCGGCTCACAGCATATCAAACAATGATACAATACAGAGAAAATAAAGTACACAATATAATAGGACACAGTCATACAAAATACAATTCAAAATACAGTATCACCGAATAGAGAACACATATTAATACAGTTACAAAATACAAGTTACAGTTCAAATCATGAACTAAAAAATTAAATACAAAGTGCTAAATACAGGCCCCGGGAAGCGACCCCTTCCAGCGGTGCTCTAACTTCCCCGCGGCCAATGCCAGACCGGGGAGGGACCTCAGGAAACAACTGCTTCCATCCTCGCGCCGGTGTTAGAGGCAGCGGGGAAACGCAGCAAAGGTCCCGCTTGCGGCGGGCGTCCTCCGGCGATGTGGGCGTTCCTTTTTATCCTCTGGCCAGGCAGGGCCAGGGGAGAGGGACCGACGTCCAGAGGTGCAGCTTGTTCCCTCCCCGCGCCGATGTTGGAGGCAGCGGGGAAACGCGGCAAAGGCAGCGCTTTTGAAGGCGCAGTCCATCCCCAGCTGTTCTCACTCCCCACCGACCAGCCGGGCCGGGGGGAGGAGCGCGGAGCCCTAGAGTCCGGCGTCCGATGTTGGGGGTGGGGGTGGCGGCAGCGCTTTTGAAGGCGCAGTCCATCCCCAGCTGTTCTCACTCCCCACCGACCGGCCGGGCCGGGGGGAGGAGCGCGGAGCCCCAGAGTCCGGCGTCCGATGTTGGGGGTGGTGGTGGCGGCAGCGCTTTTGAAGGCGCAGTCCATCCCCAGCTGTTCTCACTCCCTGCCGACCGGCCGGGCCGGGGGGAGGAGGAGGAGGAGCGCGGAGCCCCAGAGTCCGGCGTCCGATGTTGGGGGTGGTGGTGGCAGCAGCGCTTTTGAAGGCGCAGTCCATCCCCAGCTGTTCTCACTCCCCGCCGACCGGCCGGGCCGGGGGGAGGAGGAGGAGGAGCGCGGAGCCCCAGAGTCCGGCGTCAGCAGGTGTAGATTGCTGTTACCTTTCCTGCCTAAGTTGTACCTATTTATCTACTTACAATTTCTTGATTTTTGAACTGCTAGGTTGGCAGGAAAAGGGAGCTCACTCCATCACGCAGCACTTGGGTCTCAAACTGCTGGCCTTCCGGTCATCAACCTCAGCATCTTAGTGAGAGACAAATAAACAGGACCCTGATCCCTTCTGAACCTTCTCTCTGGTTCAGGCCACTTTAAAAAGAATCATTACCAGGAGCATTTGGTCATTCAGAAATCTTCCCAAGTGCTACTGATATTTATATTTCTACATCAGCACAGGAAACTGTTGAAAAAATAGGATGTTATTCACTGTGACACTCATTGTCTTTTGGTTACTACCAGTTATGTGAACAAAACACTTTGGACTGATAAGAAAATGGCAGAAGCAATTAACAATTCCTCTGAAATGTCTTAAAAAGTAACTTATGTAGAAAATGATGCTTACTGAATCATCAGTAAAGTAACTTAATTCCTACTTGTTCTTATTACTTTTGCAGTTAAATCACTCTATGCCAGGCTTTCTCAATGTTTTTGGATCATGGGCCAGATCACTTGCCCTCAGACAGCTGAGCGGGCCGGTCACATGCTTCCGTGCAAGTTCTCGCGCGCGCGTTCTTGCATGTTTTTGACGCATTTTATGTGTGTTTTCGGTACTTCCACCACGGGCTGTGTGGACAGGAATGAGGATGGGGGGGGGCACATGGAATGGCTCTGTGGGCTGCATCCGGCCCACGGGCCGTAGGTTGCAAATGCCTGCTCTATGCCTTCATCATCCAAACAAGTAACTGTTTATAGTTAGCTATCTGACTCATTACTCCCAAGGTCTGATTAGTTTATCTTGCAATTAGTTCCAACCAGCCAATGTTGGAAATCTGCATCCTTAAGAATCTTAGTTTTCTCCTTTTAAAAAATAAGGTTGTATCTCCCACTGATATGGAAACAGGTTTGGAAATAGTTATGGTATCTCGCACATATATAACAGAAGCGTTTAAGCAAAATCTTTTGGCTTCTGCCTTCTTCAGTTGCTCTGTTACAATCTATTTCCCTTTAGCCCATTTCTTCAAATGGCTCCAGAGAAACCTTGATTGAAGTGCTGTTTAGTTCTCATTAGTGTGCTTTTTCAATGCTCACATTTGGCTACTTAACCTGCAAGTCTGTTTAAGAAAGCAAACCATGACTTCACCCTATAGCCCAGCTCCTTCCTGTTGGGTCTTTTTTCAGATTTATCGGCCATCTTTATGAAGCTTCTCCGACATGTTTTTTTTTCAAAGACTGCCTTGTCCTAGTTTCAGGAGGATTCCAGCTAAGGTGGAACAAAGCCAAGTTGCTATTTTACCTGCTCTGATCTCAATTCTGCTCCTGGAACCTTCAAAGAGGCAAGAGGAAGAATCAGGTTCTTCTTCTTCCGTGTCTAAGCCAGATGTGAAACTACCAAAATGAAGCCACCTTTTGGTGAGTCCATTCTGCAGTTCCTTTGGCCTAACCTAGTGTGAGAAAGGTTAGCTGGCAACACAAAGTTACAGTTACAAGGGTATGCCTGATTGTGGTTAAAATATAACACAATCTTCGAGAAGGCTCTTTCTGTGTTTTTGTTCAGTTGCACAGTCGGTTCTGACCCTTTGCGACCCTATGGACCATTGCCCTCCAGGCCCCTCTGTCCTCCACCATCCTCCTCAGCCCACCCAGCTTTGTGCCCATTGCATCTACCTATCTCATTTTTGGCCGCCCCCTTCTTCTTTTGCCCTCCACCTTTCCCAGTATCAAGGCTTTCTCAAGTGAATCCTCTCTTCTCATTTGATGTCCAAAGTACTTTCTGTATACTCATGCCATAAAGAGTGTCCTGAGAATATAATGCAGTAGCCTTTCATCTGCCTTCCATGTCACAGCATGACTTTCGTACCACTGATCCAGTTCCGCAAGTCACTTTCTGGTCCTGAGCCCTTTTGGCACACAAAGTCCTCCTCAGTCCCAGGCCAGGATGGCTGAAGCTGCTGCCCTCCATCAAGATGGATTCAATTGGGATTTAATCGACTTGGGGACCCTCACCCTTCCCTGTGGACTTTGCCACCCAAAGCCGCTAGCCCTCAGAGTGGTCATGTTAGTTAGCTGCCACCTGACACTCGGCGTTGAGTCACTGGCAGTAGAGTTTACTCTATTTCCATAGCAGAAATCAGGTTGAACAAGATGAACACCACAGGCTAATTTCTGAATACGGGGAAGGAAATAAAAATAAATCTGCCCAACGCACAGATCTCACTGTTCAAAATTGCAAGTGGAAGGCACATGTTTGTTTTTGGTGAGATACTACCAGAAAAAGCAGCTGCAGAAAGCAATTGAGCACCAGCACAATCCAGGAGCGAAGGACACATTCCGGTTTGGTTTCCAAACTCTTCCAAGCTTTGCCACCTCACTTTTTAGAGCCATTCTGCATGCAAGCAGAATCACAAGGTGTAGACCCATGATGGCGAACCTTGGCACTCCAAATGTTCTTGGACTTCAATTCCCAGAAGCCCCCGTGAATCCACACGAATGGGTTTACTGCAATTCATCTGGCCCGCGCTGCCCTTGTCGCCCCCAGAAGCGGAAGTAAAACACGCCGGTACAGAGGAAGGGTTAACCCGGAAGAGTCTTAACCACAGAGTCATGGAACATAGCTGCTTCTAGAGAGGATCATCTCAGACTAGAGGTTGTTGGGCCACTGATAAAATCTAACACAGAGACCTTAAATTTTCAAAAGGGAAATTTCCCAAAGTTGAGGAAACTAGTAAAAAAGAAGCTGAAAGGGAAAATTGAGAGAGTCCAAACACTCCAAGAGGCATGGAGGCTGTTTACAAAAACAATAACAGAGGCTCAATTGGAATGCATACCCAAAAGGAAAAAGGCCACTGCCAGGTCCAAGAGGACTCCGATGTGGCTTACAGTAGCTGTTCGGGAAGTGATCAAGAGCAAGAAAAGCTCATTTAGAAGATGGAAGGCTTGTCCGAATGAGGACAGCAGGCAGAAACATAAATTCTGGCAGAACAAATGCAAGGCAACAATCAGGAAAGCAAAGCAAGACTTTGAGGAGCGTATAGCTAAAAATACTCAGAGAAATAACAAAGACTTCTTTAAGTACATTAGAAGTAAGAACCCAACTAGGAAGGCCATTGGACCATTAGATGACAATGGAAGGCAAGGGGTTATTAAAGAGGAAACAGAGATTGCAGAGAGACTCAATGAATTCTTTGCTTCACTATTCACTGAAGAAGACAGAGGCCACATGCCCAAAACAGAGCCTATCTTCGTAGGGAGGGAAACCGAAGAATTAAGCCAGATAGAAATAACCAGGGAGGAGGGCCTTGCATGTCTTGTTAAACTAAACACTAACAAATCACCAGGACCAGATGGCATCCATCCACGAGTTCTCAGGGAACTTAAAGATGAAATTGCTGATCTCCTAGCCAAAATATATAATCTTTCCCTCAAATCAGGCTTTGTGCCTGATGACTGGAAGGTAGCGAATATAACACCAATTTTCAAAAAAGGATCCAGGGGTGATCCAGGAAATTACCGACCTGTCAGTTTGACATGTGTCCCAGGTAAAGTGATGGAAACCATCCTAAAAGATAGAATTAATAGGCACATAGAAGAGAAGGCGCTGCTAAACGAGAGCCAACATGGCTTTTGCAAGGGCAAATCATGCCTCACTAATCTGTTGGAATTTTTTGAGTGTCAACAAGCATGTGGATAAGGGGGATCCAGTTGACATTGTTTATCTGGACTTTCAGAAGGCTTTTGACAAGGTCCCGCACCAAAGGCTCTTGAATAAACTTGCCAGTCATGGAATAAAGGGACAGGTCTTCTCCTGGATCAGCAACTGGCTAAGGGACAGGAATCAGAGGGTAGCACTAAATGGACACTTCTCCAAGTGGAGGGAAGTCAAGAGTGGGGTGCCCCAAGGTTCAGTACTGGGACCCCTGCTTTTCAACCTCTTCATAAATGATCTAGAGGTAGGAATAAATAGCAAGGTAGCCAAATTTGCTGACGACACTAAATTATACAGGGTAGTGAAAACTGTGAGAGATTGTGAGGAGCTCCAGAGGGATCTCTTGACACTGGGGGAGTGGGCAAAACAGTGGCAAATGAGCTTCAACATCAGTAAGTGCAGAGTGATGCATGTTGGGGCAAAAAACCCCAATGACATTTATAAACTGATGGGGTCTGAACTCTGTGCGACAAACCAGGAAAGGGACCTTGGTGTCCTGGTGGACGAGAGCTCAATGAAGGTGTCAGCCCAGTGTGCCTCAGCAGTGAAAAAAGCAAACTCAATGTTAGGGATCATTAGGAAGGGTATAGAAAATAAGTCAGCAAGTGTCATTTTGCCTCTTTATAAATCTATGGTGAGGCCCTATCTGGAATACTGTGTACAGTTCTGGTCGCCATACCTCTAGAAGGATATTATGGAGTTGGAGAAAGTGCAGAGGAGGGCAACCAGAATGATTAGGGGACTGGAACACCTTCCTTAACATCTGAGGCTGCAACGGTTGGGCCTCTTCACTCTTGAACGATGACGTCTAAGAGGTGACCTGATTGAAGTTTATAAAATCATGCACGGTGTGGACAAAGTAGATAAGGAAAAACTGTTTTCCCTATCACACAACACTAGAACTAGTGGTGACAGCTGTCAGTCTTGACAGCTTTAAGAAAGGATTAGACAAGTTCATGGAGGACAAGGGTATCCATGGCTATAATTATGGATACTTAAGGACAACCTCCGGGTTGGAGAGATAGGCAGGATATCTCTCAATGCCATTTCCGGGGAATCCTAAACAGGTGAAGGCATCTCCTTGGGAATACCCTGAAGGAAATGGTGAGCCACTGTGTGAGACAGAATGCTGGACTGGATGGGATGTGGCCTGTTCCAGCAAGGCTGTTCTTATGTTCTTACCTATTTATCTTCTTGCAATTCCTTGCTTTTGAACTGCTAGGTTGCCAGGAGCTAGGACAGAGATGGAAGCTCACTCCATTGTGCAGTACTCGGGTCTCAAACTGCTGTTCTTATGTTCTTATATTAACCAGCTGTCAAAGAATAACCGTACAGGCACATTTTACTTCTGCTTCCAGGAGCGGCAAGGGCAGCGTAGGCCGGACGAAACACAGTAAACCCATTCGTGTGGATTCGCGGGGGCTTCTGGGAATTGAAATCTAAGAACATCTGGAGTGCCAAGGTTCGCCATCATGGCTGTAGACCTTTCTGGGTTCTGTGTGTGTGTGTGTGTGAGAGAGAGAGGCATGTGCTGGTAAGTCCCTCCCTACTCAGCAAACGCTGTACATTTTGATGTGCAGCAAGATGTACTGGTTTGGGCAGAGTAGGAGAATGTTGCAAACATGTGGCCCAACAACCTCTAGTCTGAGATGATCCTCTCTAGAAGCAGCTATGTTCCATGACTCTGTGGTGGCAGCGTCTTCTTCTTCTGCAAAATAATTCCAGATATTGGAGGTGATAGTCTTCCTGTTCTTAACACCATACAGCAGGGGTGGCCAAACTTTTCGCGGTGGGACAGACGCCTCCTTGGACAGTTGAGCAGGCCGGAGGCGTAATTCCTCCTGCCACTTCCGCCACTTCCGGTGGCAGCGGGAGAATGGGCAGTGCATTTTCGTTGCACTTTTGGCTGTTTTCGCAGCATTTTTGGCTGTTTTTTGCTGCGTTTTTAGCACATCCCATGTGATTTTGGCATTTCCTGTGAGATTTCAGTGTGATTTCAGCACTTTCCTCATGATTTCTGCACTTCCGGGGGTGGCGGCATCGTCTTCACCACTGGCTGGATTAACTGGCGCTGCAGGCTAGGTCCGGCCCACAGGCTGTAGGTTAGGAACCCCTACCATACAGCAATACTGGGAATACGTAACATCTCACTATTCAGATCTTTGTAGCAAAAGTTGGATATCTACTGCCTAACAAATGTCGCATTTTTATGAAGATGGGGCTTGCTTTATCTATTCGTATTTTAACTCTACCTCAGGATCCCAATTTTCATTTAACACACTCCCCAAAATAGACAATTTTATCCACTCTTTTGATTTCTTGTGTTCTTGCCATTGGTGTTTGGCTTATAACATGACTCTGTAGTAGGCGCAAAACATTTCTTAGAAACCTAGTACTGATGGCAGCTGTATAACCACATCAGACCCAAAGAAAAGACCCGCCCCCACCCGAGCTGGTAACAAGTGGCCTACCATTCCTCCACGCTGACGGACATCCGGTTACAG
Source organism: Bradypodion pumilum (assembly GCA_035047305.1). NCBI lineage: Eukaryota > Metazoa > Chordata > Lepidosauria > Squamata > Chamaeleonidae > Bradypodion > Bradypodion pumilum. Next base: position 3,882,768 of record JAWDJD010000003.1, read on the forward strand.
AACTTGTGGATGTACTGAGCATAATGTTCCACCAAGGTCATGTCGTAACCAGTCACCACAATGTTCAGCGATCCATAGTTGTGATCTGTTCCAGGGTCAATCTCTTTCATTTGTACCTTATCCCTCTTTCCCTTCTTGGGATCCTTTGAAAAGAAAGGAACAAAGTTATTGCCCCTGCAGCCAGGAGCACCAGAATCCACAGAAGTTCCTTTTGTTATCCAGAATGCAAATGGGCATATACGAGCACAGCTGGGGACATAATTCTCAACCCTGAATTCTTTGCCTAGGAAAAGAGGCCACTCTGATTTGAGCAATCAGAGGCAAAGGGAAAAAAAGAGCATTTTAAAGCAGTGCCTAAACTTCTGTGCTGCAACCAAAAGGTTGTAAGCTTGATCCTGACCATGTATTTATTTTATTTCTATGCTGCATTTCTGTCAATATAGGAATCTAAGGTTGCTGACAAAAATATTAAAAAACACAAAGGAAAAAACCCCAATACATTATAAACCTGAAAAACCGAACATATGGTAACATTAAAAACTACTAATAATTTTAGAATAGTTTAGGAATATATCACACAAAACTATTTTTTTCCTTCCGGCTTACAATTCTCCATGTCATTTGCCATTTTGAAATGTAAGATAATAAGCATGAAAAAGTAATTTTATTGCACTTTGAAACATTCTCTGGATAACACAGAAGTGTTGTCATCTCTTTTTGAAATGACCATTTGGCTGGCTAACGTGTTTTTCAGATAGAAGCATAACCTGGTCTTTGCCAGGAGATAATAAGAACATGAAAAGTTCTTTTGTATTTTGACCCTTGTTTCTTTGGTCATCTTCTCATGATTGCAGGAACACTGCATTATGAAGCCCTTATACTGAAATCTGTATTTTATGAGCCCACCTCCTTAATTTCTTGACAGCCTACAATTTTAGGCTGTGGAGCTGCTGCACTTTTAGGGATTGAGACACTATCAACTTTTATATATTGAAATGTACCCTGTTCACAATTGAGTTGTGTAATACAACAAGAATCTCCTTCCAATTCATAGCCTCCTGCTTTCAGCACAGCTTCAGAAAGTTCCTTATTTGAGCTACAACTCTGGGAATCTCTCATCCATGATGGCTGAGATATTCTGGGAGCTCTATTCCAAACAAGTAATTTTCGAAAGCAGGTATTGATCAGGACCAAACCATGTGCTTTCCCAAGACTGCCTGGAAATCTATTCCTAAAAAACTACTAAAGCAAGATGATCTAAGAAACAGACCTTTGGTGGAAGCAGATATTGGAAGCGCCCAATGCCGTGGGTCGGACGTGATCTGTAATGCCTCTGGCAGTTCAACAGGGTGCTCCCTTTAGGAAACAACAGAGAATAGTTCGAAAGCTCATGGACCTCAACCTTTCAACCCACAATAACAGATACCTGGACATCTGTTATTCTGCAGGCAGGCAGGATTGAGATTAGCCTGCATCAAGGAAACTTTAAATCACTCACCTGGTGTGTTTCTACCTGGATTCTAAGACAGTGGTAGTTCTCAAACTTTGAGTTTCTAGATGTTTTGGACTTAAGCTCCCAGAAGTCCCAGCCAGCAGAACCAGTGGTTGAAGATTCTGGGAGTTGATGTCCAAGCTATCTGGAGTGGCAAAGAATGAAAGCCATTCTCTTAAGGCACTCTTAAGGTTTACCAGGGCTTCCTCAATCAGAACATCAATACCCAACATGTTGAGGGCAAAGTGCTAATTCCCTTGTGAACCCACCCAGAGCGTGTACAAGCACTCTGGGGAAGTATATACAGAGGGTGCCAAAAATGTATGCACATTTTAAGAGATATTATCTATGTCTTAATTTTCAAAGTGAATTGAGTTAAGGTAGCAATGCTTAGTATAGCATTTGCTCAAAAGAATGAATGTTAGCATCACCAAGCAACAGGCAGGACAGTCAAAGAAAATGGTGGAAGCACGATTGTCATTCAAGGAGTGCCAAGCCATTTTAATTTTGAGAACGTTCTCATGACTTAAAACGTCTTAATCTCTGCCAGTGGGGGGACCTTAAAGGATGTGGTGTACTGTAGGAAATCTGCTATGCTGGCAGTACTTCAGGAAGGAATTTAAACTGCATGTACAGCGATACAAGTGAACACTTTGGTCAACATTGCTCAAGAAGTAATTTCCTGTAATCAGAAGTGTCTGAATGCTGATGGCTTGGTTTACAGATTTTTTTTCCAGAACGGATTAATTATTTTTCAATACATTCCTATGGGAAATTTGGTTAAAGTTATATTCACTGTATGAAATGTCCTGGAGAACGTATTAATTATGTTAACCGAGGTACCACTGTATACAGTATATTTCTGTCTAGTGATATTATTCAACCTATTTTTTCTAAGTAAGGGTTTACTATGTTTTGTTGGCACATTCAGGGTCTAAAATAGTAAATCGTCTGAATTGTTATACTGTGCTCAAAAATAACATTTGACTCGGGCATGTGCACCTGTTTTCTTATTCCTAGAAACTGGATAATCAAACTCCCAATATCTGGCTCCACAGCCAGATACTAAGCCACTGAGCCATCCAATACACCAAGTAATAATATTCTTGTGACATCATTTCCAACAGCACTGAAGAGGAGAGCTCGCTGAAGCCCAAATACCCAAGACAATTATCCTTCTTATAGCAGCAATATGTACAGCATTTGCTTTAAAAAGGAAACATTCTTACCTACAGAACAGATGGGATTCCTTCTGCATGCTTTTAAGCTAAGACTAAAGAAAAAAGGAGAGCTGATTATTACATTCTGTTGTCCATTCCACCTAAGAAATATTTCAGTGCCTTCTAAAATATAACACAAGACACCTTAGTTAATACTAAAAGCCACAAAGCACATGAAGCTGTGAGAGAAAAGCCTTTGGTTGCAATTCCATGTACACAAATGCAATAAGAAGACAGAGACACATTGATCAATGAGAACTTAATTCCAAACAAATAAACTGTTTTCCACCCTAACTGACAAAATCTTTTCGAAGAGTAGTTTATAAACCAGGGGTGCCCAAACTACGGCCTGTGGGATGAATCCGGCCCACGCCACCCGTGCCACTCCCAGAAGCAGAAGTAAAATGTGCCAGTATATGTACAAAACGCTGCCATAAATGCACCCACGGCTGTTGTAAATGCGTTTACAACAACCACGGGTGCATTCACAGCAGCGTTTTATGCATGCATGGGCACGTTTTACTTGCGCTTCTGCTGGGAGGAATCACGTGACCAGTCCGCTGAACCACATATCCAGCCCATGGCTCGAAAGGTTTGGGCACCCCTGCTTTAAATAATTAGTTACAAAGGGTAATTGAGATAGAGTTGGAGAAGTAACTCTCAGAAATTGCCACCCATGTCTATGCTAGCTGGAGGATTCTGGGGTCTCTATTCCCCTCAAAAACCTTTTTCTAAACACTGATTACTAATGTGAAACATGAACCAAAAGAAGACAGCAATGTGGAATTACTCCAAAATCAAATCACATGCCTTGGGTTACTTTTACTGCCATCACAAAAGATCACAATAAACTGACTGATCAATCTCTCTTAATAATAACGTTTTTACTTACTTTTTTACTTAGGATATGAGTCAAGGAATGCCATGTTTGCTTAAATGTTAATCATAATGCACCTTATTGTATATTACGTCTTTATATGGAATGTTGCTCTTTATATGGTTCTATATGGATTGTGACTGGGAAACTGATGTAATTTGTATCTGTTACTTGTATCTTATTTCTGCTCTTCATATGTTGATGCTTTCTATGGTTTGACTGGTGAAATTGACTTAACTTCAATGCAATTCTTTGTAATTGTATTTGTATATTGTATCTTATTGGACATTTTTTTGTTAACTGACATGTTGTAATGCCGCCCTGAGTCAGCCCTGTGCTGAGAAAGGCGGGGTATAAATCAAATAAACATAAACATCTTACTTGATAAGCACGGTTGTTTCTTTCAAAAAGGATTCCGTTCCCAAGCACAGCATCTAGTGGAATACAAAAAATATATATTAATCCCTCCAAAAGCAATAAAGATTGCAAACAGTTTCCCCAGGGTCATGGTTACTTTTTCAGAGAGTATTTTAGCTCACAACTATTACTGTTTTAAGGTACTGTCTGCGGAAGAGTTTTCCTCCATTCTAAGGATTTAAGATGAGATTACAAAGAAACAGAAGAGCTTCTAGTATGAAAAAGTGTCAAAAGGACTGGATAATGGAGGAGCAAACAATGGAAGAAGAAATAACAATAACTTAAGATATGCTTCTACTTCTTCTTTCATGTCCAGTTCAAACTTTGGACTGCCAAAATGAAGCCACTTTCTCGGCTTTGTCATTGGTCAAAATAATCGTTAATCTTCATGCAAACTTTCTTGCCAATCCAAAAGACCAGTTGCTCTCCTTTCATACATAGGTTCCTACAAAGCACCGGACTCTATCTTAAGAGTACCCCTTCCTAGGCCATGCAATTTACTCAGGAAAACACTCCCAGCAACCAGCAGGCTTCCCCAGTCGGTTTGCCCTTCAAATAGGCAAAGCTTATACATTCACATGAGATTGTGATGTCTTAGTGGTTGGGATGCTGAGCTTGGTGACTGAAAGGTCGGCAGATCAGCAGTTCGAGACCCGAGTGCTGAACAACAAAGTGAGCTGCCATCTCTGTCACAACTCCTGCCAACATAGCAGTTCAAAAGCAAAAAAAATAAAATGCAAACACATAGGTACTGCTTTGGCGGGAAACAACATTCCATGTACCTCAGTGTCTAGTTATGCCTGCCACATGTCCATGGAAACGTCTGCAGACAAAATTCTTTGGCTGTAAATGGAGAGGAGCACTGGACCCTAGAGATGGACAGGACTGTCTCTTTTGTTGTTGTTGTTCAGTCGCACAGTCGATTCCGATCCTTTGTGACCCCATGGACCATTTCCCGCCAGGCACCTCTGTCCTCCACCATCCTCCTCAACCAGCCCAGTTCTGTGCCCATTGTGTCTACAATACCATCCAGCCGTCTCATTTTTAACCGCCCCCTTCTTCTTTTGCCCTCCACCTTTCCCAGCATCAAGGCTTTCTCAAGTGAATCCTCCCTTCTCATTTGATGTCCAAAATACTTTAGCTTCATCTTTACTATTTAACCTTCTAAAGAGCAGTCAGGGTTGATTTCTTCTAAGATTGACCCATTTGTTCTCCTCGCTGTCCAGAGGTCTCTCAAAACTCTCCTCCAACACCACATTTCGAAGACATCTATTCTTCTGCGCTCAGCTTTCCTCATGGTCCAGCTCTCACGGCCATACATTACTACTTGGAATACCATTGCTTTGACTATGTGAATTGTTGTTTGCAAGGTGATGTTTACTTTTCACTATGTTCCCCAGATTTCTCATAGCTTGTCTCCCAAGAATCAGTCTCCTTTTTATTTCATGGCTGCAATCCCCATCTGCAGTGATCTTGGATCCTAAGAAATTAAAATCTGTCACTGCTTCTACTTCTTCCCCATCTATTTTCCAGGGCTGATGGGGCCTGTTGCCATTATCTTGGTTTTCTTGATGTTAAGTCTCAAACCAGCTTTTGCACTCTCTTCTTTCAACCTAAGCAGCAGCTTTTGAGCAGACCTTTACCTTTATAAATTCACAGAATCCCACCCCTAGTTTTGGAAACAACTCAATACATCCAGCTGACTGAGGATGAGGTTGTTAAAGTTGCAATTCTACTCACACTTGAGTTTGGCGAAGTTACTTTTTTTAGGGGGAGGGAATATAAGAGCTAGAGTTCACAAATCCTTTTATTTCCTCAAACTATCACTTTACCTATCCAGTCGCATGGTGCATAGTGAGGCTTAATCCCAGGTAAGTAGGTTTACAAAAAAAAAACAACCCTTCTCTGAGCACCCAACCAAGTATTATGGACAAACCGGCGTAAACCCCAATAATGATGTACAGTATATGGTCAGGATCGAGCAAGGCAAAGGATTTTGGGAATAGCCAGGCGGGTTGAGGACAAAATATAAAGACTCGAAATAGAAGGATAGAATAAGCAGAAAGTTGTATTATTAAGATCTTCAAAACCTCTGTAAAGAATATAATCAGCAATTCACAGTTTGAACTCTGCTATTTTCCTAGTTATTAAACAACTGATAGGGGGACCACCAATAATTATTTGCATTGTGTTCCTATCCCTAAAACAAATATTTTTGTTCAAATGTTTATATACATTGTAAGCCACCCTAAGTGGTGCTTGTACCAAAAGGGCGGAGTATAAATGTAAATAAATAAATACATACATACTCCTGCCAACCTAGCAGTTTGAAAGCAAGAAATTGCAAGTAGATAAATAGGGACCACTTTGGTGGGAAGGTAACAGCGTTCCGTGCGCTCCGGTGTCTAGTCATGCCTGCCACATGACCACGGAAACATCTGCAGAAGCAGACAGCGCTGGCTCTTCGGCTTAGAAACAGAGATGAGCACTGCGCCCTAGAATCGGATACGACTGGCTTTCGAGCAAGGGAAACCTTTACCTTTACCTTATGCATACATACATACATACATAAAATAAGGACCGGCCAAAAAGGACGAGAAGTAGGAAATTCCCCGTTTCCGCCACAAAATACATACTTTGCAAAGAACTGCACTCATTTTTCCCAACGGCAACGGGCGACCTCCAGACGGTAACCACGGCGACCCAGCAGAAGAAACGTAGGCGTCAATGGGACCTCCGCACACAACTGTCCCCCTAGGTCTCATGGGTCCTTCGCAAAATATGTCCCCCCTACTCCTGGGTTCCTGGATCCATAGTTCCGATGCAATTCCGTTCCGCAGCAGCTCCAAGGCAAAAGGAGAGTGAAGGAGGCAGCCGCCGCCAATCAGTGACAAGCTCCTCCCATCAGCTGCTCTGATTGGCTACGAACGTGGTCTGGCGATGAAAAAGGGGTGGGGCGCGATTTTTTTCGCTGCTTTAAGTTCGGCTTTGAAACAAAGATGAGCACTGCGCCCTAGAGTCGGATACGACGGGCTTTCGAGCAAGGGAAACCTTTAACTTTACCATCCTATTCTGAGTACTACATTGTTGCTTTCCTCTTTCCCCCCGGCAGAATTATGAATCCATTGCTGTCAACTCTCCTCTCCACTCTTCAATTGTATTAAATATCCACCACTAGTTATTAAGTGATAGACGCCTTTGAGATGTGGTGGTGTTGGAGGAGAGTTTTAAGAGTCCCCTGGACAGCGAGGAGAACAAATGGGTCAATCTTAAAAGAAACCAACCCTGAGTGCTCCTTGGAAGGTCAAATAGTAAAGATGAAGTACTTTGGACATCAAATGAGGAGGGAGGACTCGCTTGAGAAAGCCTTGATGCTGGGAAAGGTGGAGGGCAAAAGAACAAGGGGGCAGCCAAAGATGAGATGGGTGGATGGTATTGTAGACATAATGGGCACAGAGCTGGGCAGGTTGAGGAGGATGGTAGAGGACAGAGGCGCCTGGCGGGCAATGGTCCATGGGGTCGCAAAGGGTCGGAATCGACTGTGTGACTCAACAACAACAAGTTATTAAGTGCATTCAAAGGATTGTACAGCTGGGAAATAATACAGTACTGCCAGAGGTCATCTAGTCCAACCCCTCTGCAGAAACAGGAAACCCATGGCTTGGAACCAGAGGAGTGTGTGTTTGTGGTTTTTGGATTATGCTTCGGGGTGTGGGGTGTGTGAGGGGGATTCTGTCAATTGTTGACCAAAAATTCCAACCTGCATAACTCTTTAATTTCTACCAATGTCTACTACACTAGTGCACTTACGCTAGTGTTCCTGCACAGAACAGGGGGAGATGTATGACATTCAGATAATACTCTGTCAGATAAAGAATACCTCACTGTCCTTCATCACCAATGACCATAATGCACCATTACCCTCAGACCTCTTCCTGACCTCTCACACTAACCCCCTCCTCCCCAAAGGGATATAAAAGGAAGCTTACCTTACCACGAGGCACCCAGATTCATGGCGTCCTTCCAGGGGGTGCTGTAAGAGAAGAGATGTGTAATCAATAAAGCTTTCAAACATATTCCGGTGTCTGTGGTTATTTCAGCAAAACCATTCCTAAATCCTCACATGCTCCAAATGGTGCAGGCAGATGTGCCGTGTCTCAGCACTCATGACAGAAATGGATGGCTTCAGGTACTCCACCAGGGTGGTCACTTACTTCTTCTTTACTTCCTCTACTACCCCTTTGGATGTCGAGGGAGATACAAGGTTATTACTGTGGCACTTCTAGCGGCCTCCACCGATGTTATTTGGGGTTCTTGTAATATTTCTTGGGACTGCCATGGCTCAAGTGGTTAAGACGCTGACTGAAAGACGACAGAACCACTTTGGTAGGAAGGCAAACAGCATTCCATGCACTCCAGTGTTGAGGCATGCCTGCCACATGTCCATGGAGATGTCTGCAGACGCAAACAGCGCTGGCTCTTTGGCTTATAAACAGATGAGCACTGAACCCTAGAGTTGGATACGACTAGCTTTCGAACAAGGGTGATTTAGTGTATGAGAACCAAGACAATAGAACAGCCGAAAGGTTGGCTTAACACATCTTTATTGCATGATGGTCCGGGGGAACATGTGGTAATGGCGGATGAACAGCTCAATATATACTGTGGCTATACATTTGAATGTGGTTCCTCGATAGCCCATTGGCTACTGTCTGCGTGACGTCATTCCCCGTCACGCCCTTCTTGTCCAGGTGAGGTGGTGGCGGGAATCTTCCCGCGCTGTAGGTATTTGGGGAATTGGAACCATGTGAGCTGGGCGCTCGCTATTGCCCCTAGTGGTCACTAGCTTGCGTCCTGATACAGAAGGTTACAGTGTTACAGCTGGTGATTATTATATCCACTCATTCGAGTGTTACATTACTTAAAGGCACAATATTCCAAACACAACATCCCTCCCCCCTAGGATGAGACGAAGTCTCTCATCCAATATGGTTTATTGCAAGCGCGTTTTGGGCACAAGGCTGGCTGGCTTGTCCCGGGGGCACTATCACTTCTGTGTTCCCTGGGCTCTTGTCCTGCAATGGGAGAGGGAGACTCGTTAGTGACTTGCCGCGGTTCCGCGGCTTTCGGGGTAGGGGTAAACTCCATTGTGGGAAAACCGGGGGCACTGGGGGCTAACGAAAAACCCCGCTTCTCGCTTGGATGGGTGGGGGACCACTCCGAACCCCCCCCCGGTTTTGTAACTCAAAATCAAAATCATCTTCTGGGGTATCTGTGGGGGTATCCCTCAGGATATCTGCGGGGACAAACTTATTCCCTTCCCCCCTTGGTGGGGGCCACTGACCCCCCTCTCCTCCCCCTTGGGTTGAACGGGTGGGGGAGAACCCTAACGTTGAATCCTGTTCCGCGCTGTCCGCGCTCTGGTTTCCGGAAACCCGATGCCGGAGTTGGTCCGCGTGTCACCTCCAGAGTAGACCTGTGCTGGTCTCGACGCAGTACGACACGGGACCCGTTTGCCCAATGACTATGCCCGGCACCCAGGCTGGCCCTGCGCTAGCGTAGTTTCTGTAATGGACCGGGGCGCCTATTTCGAAACTCTTTGTGCCCGCTAACCCGATGTTCCTCCCAGTGTCTTCCACCCTCGAAGGGTCTAGCCTGGTCAGTACAGTGGTCAGTTTTCTACGCATTAGGAGCTCTGCGGGCGAGTATCCTGACGCTAGGGGGGGTCACCCTATATCCCAGCAAAAACTGGCACAACTGCAGGTTTAAATCCCCGGGGCCCATGTGCCTCAGCACGTCTTTGGTGGTACGCATGAGGCGTTCTACTTGGCCATTCGTCGCCGGGTGGAAAGGCGCGGAGGTGATGTGCCGGATGGCGTTGATTTCGGTGAATGCCCTGAATTCGGCGGACGTGAAACAACTAGCGTTATCGCTAATGAGTGTGTCGGGTATGCCGAACGAGCTGAACACCCTGCACAATTGTTTAATTGTTGCGGCTGAGGAGGTGCTCGCAACTGGGATAACCTCCAACCACTTGGAGTAAGCATCCACTATGAGGAGAAAAAGCGATCCTCTGAAAGGGCCCGCGAAGTCAATGTGCACGCGGGACCACGGCCCCTTTGCCGCATCCCCTTCCCTGTGCGGAAGTCGAGCCTCTTCGGGCCGGGAGCTCTGGCAACTCTCGCAAGTGCCCACCATGTGCTCGATATCGGCGTCCAACTGGGGCCACCAGAAGTAGCTCCTGGCCAATGCCTTGGAGCGGACAATTCCAGGGTGGCTGACGTGCAGCAGCTTGAGCACCCTTGCTCTCAGGGACTCAGGGACGACCACCCGCTGGCCCCACAGGAGGCAACCCCTCTCCATGGACAGTTCTAACTTTTTCCTGAAAAACGGGGCAAATTCCGCCGCCGGGGAGTACGTTGGCCACCCTTTCTGCACCCATGAACTAACCAGGGCCAACGTCTTGTTCCTGCCCGTCGCCTTGGCGATCTCTGCGGGCACTACGGGGGGGTGAATCTAGGACCTCTATCATGAGCACTTGGTGGTCTTGTTCCACCTCGCACACGTGGCTGCCCGTGTGGGGGAGGGGAGACCTCGACAGGGCGTCCGCGTGGCTTATGTCTTTTCCAGGGCGATACACCAGCGCGTTCTGGTACGCGTTTAAAAAAATGGCCCACCTGAGCATCCTAGGGGACAGAATCTGTGGCGTGGGCTTGTCTGCGGTAAAAATGCCTAGCAGGGGCTTGTGGTCAGTCACGACGTTAAAGGGGCGGCCATAGAGGAAATCGTGGAACTTCTTTGTCCCAGCAATTATCGCTAATGCCTCCCTGTCTGTCTGTGCGTAGTTACGCTCTGCCTTAGACAGGGACCTGGAGTAGAACGCCACCGGGGCCTCCCGCCCGTTCTCCAACACGTGGCACAAGACCGCCCCCACCCCCACTGGAGATGCATCACATATCAGAACCACTGGTTTCTTTGGGTCAAAATGGGTTAATATGGCGTCCGAGGATAAGAGTTGTTTCAGCTCATTGAATGCCCACTCCTGGCTCTCGCCCCATTTCCACGCCTCGTCCTTTTTCAGTAACTTATGAAGCGGCTCTGCTACCGACGCCTTCCTAGGCAGGAAGGAATGGTAGAAGTTTAAGAGCCCTAGGAACGACTGCAGTTCGGACTTGGAGGAGGGGCGAGGAGCATTTTGAACGGCGGCCACCTTTGATTCGGAGGGTTTAATGCCTGCAGGGGTTACCCGAAAACCCAGGAACTCAACCTCTTTTGCAAAGAAGACGCATTTGTCTTTCCGCAACCTCAACCCCGCCTTTTCAAATACCGTCAGTACTTTGTCTAGTCTCTCAGCCAGTTCTGACTCACTCCCCCCGTTATCAATACATCATCAAAGTATGGCAAGACCCCCTCCAGACCCTTTAAGAGGCGTTCCACGAGCGATTGGAAGATACCTGGCGCTGAGTTCACGCCAAACTGTAGGCGCGTCACCTGGAACGCCCCCTTATGAGTGACTATCGTCTGCGCAGCAGCTGCAGCTGGGGTTACCGAGAGCTGCTGATTAGCCTGTGCCAGGTCAAGCTTTGCGAAACACTTTCCCCCGTGTAACCTGGCCAACAGGTGGCTGACTACCGGCACCGGATACGCATTTGGGCGTATCGCCTTATTAATGGTGCATTTGTAATCAGCGCATATTCGAACCTCCCCGTTGGCCTTAAGCGCTGTTACAATCGGAGTTTCCCACTCCGCGGAATCAACAGGAACAAGGATCCCCTGGCCCACCAATTTGTCCAGTTCCGCCTCTATTTTGTCCTTAAGTGCAAAAGGCACCCTTCGCGGTTTGAGTCTTATTGGGCGGACCTCCGGATCCAGGTCGAACGCGACTGGGGGCCCCTTGAATTTTCCGAGTCCCTTCTTGAACACTGCGGGATGCGCGTTGCACACCTCCTGAATTGGGTCAGTCCCAACGGCATGCACTCCCCCCAATGAACAAACCCATGGGCTTAAACCATTGTGTCCCGAGGAGGCAACAACTCCCCCCTTTGAGAACAACCAGGGGAAGTTCCGCGGCGTGCTGCTTGTATTGGACCTTGAATTTTCCAACCCCCAACACCGGAATGCTATTCCCCTGCACGTCCCGCAGCGTAGACCTCAGTGCTTTGAGCTTGGGCCGCACGTTGGGGGAAATTCCCAAAAACTCCCTCTGGGAAATGATGGAATATGAGGAACCCGAGTCTATCTCCATCTTAACAGGGACCCCTTGCACCAGTACCTCAACAAAATATCGTGGGTGTCCCAATGACACGCTGTGGACTGCCGTGTCGTCGTCGCTGTCGTCGGAGATGCGGCCCACGCCGTCCTGCTTCCTCGAGGGCCGGACGCCTTCCTGGCCTTTCGGTGAGCGGTCTGTTGAGCCTCTCTGGTCTCTGCGCCGCCGTCTGCAGACCTTGGCTATGTGGCCTCGGCGCCCTCAGTTGTGGCACTCGGCCTTCCTGAACGGGCACTTGATACGGTCATGGAGCGCCCCGCAGCCATCGCAACGCCGGCCATCCTTCCGCACCTTCCGGATGTCCTCGTCCTCGCTGCTCTCCGTGGAGGAGTGTGGTGCCCGCCTGGCTGCCTGCACCGAGCCCGCTGCCTTGTCGGGTTGTGGGGGCCTTGCTCTGAACCCCTTAACCCCAGCCCTCGTGGCTTCCGCCGCCTGCGCCTCCTTCACGACCTCTTGCAGCGTCGGAGGCGGCTCCCTGTTCATCAGCTTTCGCTGGACCTCCTCGTCCCACAGGCCGCACAGCATGCGGTCCCTGAGGGCGATTTCCAGGTTCTCCCATTTGCATGGGCCGGCGGCCAAACGGAGGGCCGCTGCAAAGGCAGCCACGGACTCACCAGGCACCTGGACTCTCTTCCAGAACGCGTCCCGAGCTGAAAACATTGAAACCGAGGGCTGGAAATGGTCGCGCATCGCTTTCAGGAGCTGCTTGACCGGCACTTCGTTCACCTTCTTCGGAGACACCAGGTCCACCAATACCTTCATGGCGGGAAACCCGAGCATCCTGATGAGGATGGCCCTCTTCTTCCCCTCGTCTGAGATGTCGGACACCATCAGTGCGCTTTGGAAGTCCATCTCGAACAGCTCCCATTCTTCCGGTTTGTTGATGTTGAAACCGGCCTGCGTTGTCTTGATTCCGTGGGGATCCATCATCCCACCTTCGTTGCCAATTTAGTATATGAGAACTAAGACAATAGAACAGCCGAAAGGTTGGCTTAACACATCTTTATTGCATGATGGTCCGGGGGAACATGTGGTAATGGCGGATGAACAGCTCAATATATACTGTGGCTATACATTTGAATGTGGCTCCTCGATAGCCCATTGGCTACTGTCTGCGTGACGTCATTCCCCGTCATGCCCTTCTTGTCCAGGTGAGGTGGAGGCGGGAATCTTCCCGCGCTGTAAGTATTTGTGGAATTGGAACCATGTGAGCTGGACGCTCGCTATTGCCCCCTAGTGGTCACTAGCTCGCGTCCTGATACAGAAGGTTACAGTGTTACAGCTGGTGATTATTATATCCACTCATTCGAGTGTTACATTACTTAAAGGCACAATATTCCAAACACAACAGGTGACCTTTACCTTTTACGTTTAATATTTCTGGGACGTTAGCTCACCCCCTTCCTCTGGGTCTGCCTTGTGGTCTTTGTCCTTCTCCCCCTCTTTCCACATATGCCTTGTAAGGTATGGAATTCCAAGAGATTCACACCAAATGGGCAAACCACTTTCTATTCCAAACCTTTCCCTTATATCATTCCTGATTTTATCCCTTCTAGTCATTCCAGCAGCCTTCCTCAGACATCTCATTTTCTGGGGTGACCAACTTTCATTTATATTTTGTTGTAGTGTTTGGAGTGGTAGCCATGTTAGTCTGAGCAAACATATCAGTGCGTAAACAAAACAGCAACAAAAAAAAGAGAGACTAACTCATGTATTTAAATATGAGCTTTCATGGATCAAATCTGATGAAGTGGGTTTTATCCACAAAAGCTCACATTTAAATACAGGAAGTGGTCTTTAAGGTGCCACAACATTTTTGTTGTCTTTTATGCTATTTTATTTTCTGATATGTTTTGTTGTGTCAATGCTTGGCACTGGTAACAAAGTGGGAATGAATCACATATAATCTATTGCTAAAGAAGTCCAAATAGCCACTAACACTAACTAGAACAGAGGTGAAAGCACTGTAATCCTTATCAGCCAGGCCTTATCAAACAACGTACGTGGCAAAATCAAAGTCTTCATTGAACAAAATTCAGGATGAACGGTCTCCCAAAAGACACGTTGTACAGGGATCAGAATCCAAATTCCAGGGCAAGGCAATACTTTGTTGTTGTCATGGGGTGCCGGTCACTTCCCTTTTATAGGTAAAGGTAAAGGTATCCCTTGCTCGAAAGCCAGTCGTATCCGACTCTAGGGTGCAGTGCTCATCTCTGTTTCAAAGCCGAAGAGTCACCGCTGTCTGCTTCTGCAGATGTTTCCGTGGTCATGTGGCAGGCATGACTAGACACCGGAGCGCACGGAACGCTGTTTACCTTCCCACCGAAGTGGTCCCTATTTATCTACTTGCAAAGTCTTTCTTCCGAACTGCTAGGTTGGCAGGAGCTGGGACAAAGACGGGAGCTCATTCCGTCCAGCCTTTGCAGGGTTAAAAGCCATGGCTTGTTAGAATTAGGCATATCTTTGTCAGTTTAGCGCTTCTGAAATGCTCAAAACTGCTCTCAGACGTCATTATCCATTCACTAGGCATAATGTTATGAAATAGGAGGGAGTTGGAGGGTGGGGGAGGAATAAGACAGCAAAACTGTCCCATTTGTGATGAAGATTGGAATGACAGGTTTTCAGATGTGGTTCTTCCATGACTTTCAGCGGAATGTCACCATTCTTCTAGTTCAAAAATAATAATAAAGAAAATGTGTATTAAAATCTTAAAATCTGGCTATGGATTCATAGAACAACCATGGCCTGTGTGGAAAGCTTTAAACAAGCTGTGCGCCGGGGTAGGAAGATCAAGAGTTAATCTGAGAAAGTTGGGTTTCCCTGCAGATGGTAGCCTGTGTGAATGTGGAGAAGAACAATCGCCCATATAATACAATGCACATGATGCCCTTCAACATGCACTTTTTGTTTTAGATGTGTTAATTTTAGCTTTGGATGTGATTATATGATGGTGGTGCCTCTGACACGAATAAAGAAAAGCTACACATTTTTACCTAAATCAGTCCTATTTGAAGTTCATGGCTCCTCGGGCCCTTGCTAAGTTATGAGCAGGCACACTATTGACATGTTTGGAGGACAGTTTCAAGTGCATCAGCTTGTCAGCTGGTTCTGCCAGCAGGACTCCCTTATGCCAGAGAGTGGTTCTAAAATAGCTAGGGAAACAAGCACCCTATGGTTCTCTGATTAGCAAGCCAATTAGCTGTGGGCTAGATAGAACAACTGTCAGGTGGATACACCGGTGGCCATAGAATCATTCTCAGAAAGTGCTTATCAGTAGCCTCTACTCAAAATGGGAGGCAACAAGTCAGGCACCACAAAGGCTACTGACCAGTGTCACTCCTTTGCAACCTTTATAAGCAGTGGTGGACTCCAAAAAATGTTTACTACCACACTGTGGCTGTGGTATGGTGGGCATAGCCAGAGGGAAAGCCCTGCATTGTGCTCGAATTAGGACTACACTACTTTATTTCATAACTTGGATTTGGGGGGGGGGGGAGGCACAATTTCTGCACCCGGTTCTGGCGAACCGGTGCGAACCTGCTGATGCCCACCACTGTTTATAAGGCACTGGAACGGGTGGTTCACAATTGTATTTCCGAATGTATTGATGAAAAGAGCAGATCATGTTGTGGTCAAATTCTTAACCTTACGCAACACATTGAGGATGGCTTTGAAAGAAAGCTAATTACGGAAGTGGCTTTCATTGACCTAACTGCAGCATACGATACTGCCAACCATAGGATTCTGCTCCATAAAATAAATAATCTTACCAAAGATAACAGGCTTACTGTCAGCAACTCCTTCTGAGAACATGCCAACCTTACCTTAACACCATGATGGCGAACCTTGGCACTCCAGATATTCTTGGACTTTAATTCCCAGAAGTCCAAGCCCCCATGAATCTGCACAAATGGGTTTACTGCGATTCATCCGGCCCGCACCACCCTCGTCGCTCCCGGAAGCGGAAGTAAAATGCGCGCGTATGGTTAAGGCTCTTCCGGATTAACCGTTCCTCCATACGGGCGTGTTTTACTTCTGCTTCCAGGAGCAATGAGATGAATCGCAGTAAACCCATTCGTGCTTAATTTCCCTGCAGAGAAAAAACAAAAATCTCCAGGATACAGTGAGGGTGTGTCCCTATGCAAGCTCTCTTTCCCTGGCTTCTGAAGTGGGAAGGAAAAAAAAACCTGAGATATGGAAATACATAAGCACAGCATGAATCGCCCAAAACTTTGCATGCTGTGACTCAGCAGCTGCAGGCAGAGCCTGCCTTGAGTTGTAGACTTCTGAGTGTGACCGTGCTGTGCCTACTGCAGGCAGAGTGGCTAGGACCGTGATGGCGAACTTTGGCACTCCAGATGTCCTTGGACTTCAATTCCCAGAAGCCCCCCGTGAATCCACATGAATGGGTTTACTGCGATTCATCCGGCCCGCACCGCCCTCATCGCTAGCGGAAGTAAAATGCGCCCGTCCAGATGAATCTGGAGTGCCAAGGTTCGCCATCACGGGGCTAGGATCACACACACCCATTAGGTGAATGTCTCCCTTGCACGGAAGCCAGTCGTATCCGACTCTAGGGTGTGGTGCTCATCTCCAGTTACAGCCAGATGTTTCCGTGGTCTAGACGGCCAATGAGATGGCTGGATGGCATTGTGGACGCAGCACCAAGCTGAGCGGGCTGAGGAGGCTGGTGGAGGACAGGGGTGCCTGGAGATCAATGGTCCATAGGGTCGCAAAGGGTCGGAATCGACTGTGCGACTGAACAACAAAGACGCACACACAATGCTGTTACTTTTCCTGCCGAAGTGGGTACCTATTTATCTACTTGCAATTTCTTGCTTTCGAACTGCTAGGTTGGCAGCAGTCGGGACAGAGACAGGATCTCACTCCATTGTACAGCACTTGGGTCTCGACCTGCTGACCTTCTAGTCATCAAGTTCAACGTCTTAACCACTAAGCAGCTGCAGCCCCTCCTTCATTACTCACCCATTCCTCTGGTGCAAAAAAACCCAAACCCAGTAAACATACTGAAACGTGCCTTTAGGACAGTGTGCATAGGACGGCAGTGCAAAATTCCCAGTGTGTGTCTGTTGTGTGTGTGTGTGCATGGGGAGACAGACAGGCAGACAGACAGACATACAAGCAGGGAGGCAGATGGACAGGACACATGCACGCACGCACGCACGCACGCGCACGCGCGCACACACATGCGCACACACACACACACACTACAATCAGCCTGCATTTGACTACAACAGGGAAGTGGAAATTTGCAAACGTGGCAACAATGGTACATAGCCGTCAAAATCCTGACATGTCATTAGGATGCTGATCTTGGCCTCCGCTCAACTGGTACAGTGTTTGGCTAACTCTGTTTGGTGTATGCAAACCAAGACACAGGACACAGCCTCGGGCTGGGTTAACTCAGGTTTATTGCATCGTGGGCAGAGGGAACATGAGGTAATGGCGGATCGATAGCTCTTTATATACAGCAGTAATACATTTGAACGTGGTGCCATGGTAGCCCATTGGCTACTGTCTGCGTGACGTCATTGCAGGTCACGCCCTTCTTGTCCAGGTGTAGGTGGTGGCGGGAAAACTTCCCGCGCTGTTGCCTTTGATGAGTTGGACCAAGAGAGCTTGGACGCTCGCTGCTGCCAGCTGGTGGTCATTAGCTCGCGTCCTATTACAGGGTTTATATGATACAGCTGAAGGTTACATTGTTGCTATAGGCAAGGTTACATTGGCTCAGATACATTGTAATCCATGTGTACAATAAAACCATCAGAACACAACACCCCTCCCCCCTAGGACGAGACAAAGTCTCGAGCCCACACTTAAACACACTCCCCCCCCTTAGGAGACAAAGTCTCTCAGCCAAGATGGCTTATTTCGAACACGCTGGGGTCTCGATGCGGGCTGCCTCTCCCCGGGTTTGCTACCTTCTCTTTGTCCCCTGGTTTCCTGTCCTGTAATATGAGAGGGAGACTCGTTAGTGACTTGCCGCGGCTCCGCGGCGTTGTTGGGAGGTGTGCTCTTTCTTAGGGAGGAACCGGGGGCACTGGGGGCTAACGAAAAACCCCTCTTCTCGCTTGGATGGGTGGGGGAACACTCCTGAAAACCCCCCCGGCTCGCAAAATCAAAATCAAAATCACAATCGGGGGCAGCGGTCGCGAACTCCTCTCCCCCTTCCCCGGCCCCTGATAAAACTGGCGTATCAAAAGGATATGAGTCGGGGCCGCTACTACTGCTTCCTTCCCCCCTTGCTTGGGACTGTCGTCCCCTGCTGTCTCCCCCTTGGGTTAAGCGGGTGGGGGAGAACCCTAACGCTGAATCCTGTTGCTGAGCTCCACTGACGGGCCCACTCACTCGGTGCCTCAGTTGGTCCGCGTGCCTCCTCCAAAGGAGGCCGGTGTTAGTCTCGACCCGGTACGACACTGGCCCCGTCTGTTCTACCACCGTCCCTGGTACCCAGGCTGGCCCCGCGCTGGAGTAGTTCCTGCAGTGAACAGGGTCCCCGGCGGCGAAACCCTTCGAGACTGCCAACCCTACGTTTTTCCCTTTATCCTCGACTCTCGTCGGGTCTAGCCTGGACAGGATCGTGGTCAGTTTTCGCCGCATCAAGAGCTCCGCCGGCGAGTAGCCTGACGCTAAGGGGGTTACCCTATACGCTAAGAGGAACTGGCATACTTGGTGATTCAGGTCCCCCGGGCCCATGCGCCGCAGCGCCTCCTTCGTTGTCCGCACCAGCCGTTCCACTTGGCCATTCGTGGCCGGGTGAAACGGTGCGGACGTGACATGCCGAATGGCGTTAGCCTCCATGAACGCCCCGAACTCGGCGGAGGTGAAACAACTAGCGTTATCGCTGACCAAAGTGTCGGGTAAACCGAATGTGGAAAAGACTCTCCTTAGCCGGCTAATTGTCGTGGCGGAGGACGTGCTCTTTACTGGGATAACCTCCAGCCACTTGGAGAACGCATCTACCACCAGGAGAAACATGGTTCCTCGGAACGGGCCAGCGAAATCCACGTGCACTCTGGACCACGGCCCCCTTGCTGTGTCCCACTCCCTATGCGGGAGACGGGCCGCCTCAGGTCGGGATCCCTGGCAAGCCTCGCAAGTGCCGACCATGTGCTCAATGTCCGCGTCCAGCTGTGGCCACCAGAAGTAACTCCGGGCTAGCGCCTTTGAACGAACAATGCCCGGGTGGCTGACGTGCAGCAGTTCGAGCACCCTCGTCCGCAGGGACGCAGGGACCACCACCCGTTGGCCCCACAGAAGGCACCCCCTCTCTAGGGACAACTCTAGCTTTTTCCTAAAGAATGGGTCGAACTCTGTACTCGGGGACGAAGCCGGCCACCCCTTCTGCACCCATGAACTAACTTTCTCCAGCGTCCTGTCCTTGCCTGTCGCCCTAGCAATGTCGGCTGGTACTATTGGGGGTGCGTCCAAAACCTCAATTAGCAACACCTGGCGGTCTCTTTCTGCTCTCGCCTTTTGGTCATCCGACAAGGGCAGAGGGGATCTCGAAAGCGCATCAGCATGGCTGATCTCCTTTCCGGGCCTGTACTCCAACTCATGTTGGTACGCGTTGAGGAAAATAGCCCATCGCAGCATTCTCGGGGACAGGATCTGTGGCGTGGGCTTGCTTGCCGTGAAAATCCCTAACAGCGGCTTGTGATCGGTCACGATTTTGAACGGGCGGCCATACAAAAAATCGTGAAATTTTTTGGTCCCCGCTACTATTGCTAACGCTTCCCTGTCGGTTTGTGCGTAATTTCGCTCCGCTTGGGACAGGGACCTTGAGTAAAACGCTACCGGGGCCTCCCTTCCGTCCTCCAACACGTGGCAAAGCACCGCCCCCACCCCCACCGGGGATGCATCACAGACTAGGACCACTGGCCGTTTGGGGTCGAAGTGCGTCAGGATTGCCTCAGATGTTAGGAGTTGCTTTAGCTCCTTGAACGCCCTCTCGTGCTCATCACCCCACATCCATGGCTCCTCCTTTTTAAGTAACCGATGGAGCGGTTCGGCCACGGACGCCTTCCGCGGGAGGAATGTATGGTAAAAATTGAGGAGCCCCAGGAAAGACTGTAGCTCGGTTTTGGATGTGGGGCGAGGGGCCTTTTTAATGGCTGCTACTTTGGATTTAGACGGCTTAATCCCCTCGGGTGTGATCCGGAACCCTAAAAACTCGACCTCGGTTTCGAAAAAAACACATTTGTCCTTCCTCAATCTCAGCCCCGCTTTCTCGAACACGGTCAGTACTTTGTCCAACCTTTTCGCCAGTTCAGCCTCACTCCCCCCTGTTATCAACACGTCATCAAAATAAGGCAACACCCCCTCCAGGCCCTTTAGGAGGCGTTCCACGAGCGATTGAAAAAGGCCGGGTGCCGAGTTCACGCCGAACTGTAACCGCGACACCTGGAACGCTCCCTTATGTGTAACTATCGTTTGTGCCGCGGCCGTGGCGGGGGTCACTGGAAGTTGCTGATAGGCTTGTGCCAAATCGAGTTTAGCGAAACACTTTCCCCCATTTAGCCTGGCCAAAAGGTGGCTGATCACTGGCACCGGGTATGCATTAGGGCGGATCGCCTTGTTAATTGTACACTTATAATCAGCGCAAATGCGCACCTCCCCGTTAGCCTTTAGAGCCGTTACAATTGGAGTTTCCCACTCCGCGGAATCAACAGGAATAAGAATCCCCTGGCCCACCAGTTTGTCCAGTTCCGCCTCTATCTTGTCCTTGAGTGCGAACGGCACCCTGCGTGGTTTGAGTCTTATCGGGCGGACCTCCGGGTCTATGTCGAAAGCTACAGGGGGTCCCTTGAACTTTCCGAGTCCTTTCTTAAAAACGGCGGGATGCGCATCGCAAACCGCTTGTATTGGGTCCCCCCCCACGGTATGCACCCCCCCTATGAACAAACCTAAGGGCTGAAACCACTGTGTCCCTAGGAGGCTACAGCTTCCCCCTTTGAGGACAACTAGGGGCAGTACCGCAGAATGTCTCTTAAAATTGACCCGAAATTTCCCGACCCCCAACACCGGAATGCTGTTTCCCTGTACGTCCCGTAGTGTGGACCTCAACGCTTTAAGCTTGGGCCGCACGTGGGGGTCGATTTTCAGGAACTCTTTCTGGGGAATTATGGAATAGGAGGACCCCGAGTCAATTTCCATCTTAATAGGGGCCCCTTGTACTAATACCTCAACGAAGTAATGGGACTGTCCCGCGGACACGCTGAACACTGAGGCGTCGTCCTCGCTGCCGTCCGAGACGCGGCCCACG
This sequence comes from Bradypodion pumilum, assembly GCA_035047305.1. NCBI lineage: Eukaryota > Metazoa > Chordata > Lepidosauria > Squamata > Chamaeleonidae > Bradypodion > Bradypodion pumilum. The sequence goes on from JAWDJD010000003.1 coordinate 3,904,329, forward strand.
CCGTCCTGCTTCCTCGTGGTCTGGGCGCCATCTTTGGGCCTCGCTGGACGGTCCGGTCTGGCCGCGCGGTCTTGTGACTGCCTCCGGCCCTCTTTCCGCTTTCGGCACGCCTTGGCGATGTGCCCCCGACGGCCGCAGGTGTAACACTCGGCCTTCCTGAACGGGCATCTCGCGCGCTCGTGGGCCGCTCCGCAACCCTCGCAGCGTCGACCACCCTTCCTGACCTTCTGGACCTCCTCGCCGTCGCTGCCTTCCGTAGACGACTTTGAGGCCCGTCGAGTCGCGTGCACCGACTGTCCGGTCTTCCCGTGCACCGAATTTTCCGCCTTGCCGGCTCTAGGACGCCACTCACGCCACTGGTGCATCTCGTCCACTCCGGCATTCGTGGACTCTGCGGCTTCCGCGGCCTCTATGACCTCTGCCAGCGTGGGTGGCGGCTCCTTATTCATCAAGCTGCGCTGTACCTCCTTGTCTTTCAGGCCACACAACACGCCGTCCCTGAGGACCAACTCCAGGATATCGCCCCATTTACAGGGGGCGGCGGCTATCCTCATGGCGGCCACGAATGCCTCAACCGACTCATCCGGCGCTTGGACTCGCCTCCAAAACGCGCTCCGAGCGGGAAACATTGCCCTCGAGGGGCAGAACCGCTCTCGCAGCAGTTTCATGATGTCGCTCGCCTTAAAGTCGCTCACCTTCTTCGGAGCGATTATGCCCACCAGCGTCCGCTTGGTTTCCATTCCGAGCATTCTGGTGAGGATGGCCCTCTTCCTCTCCTCGTCTTCTCCTTTGACTCTGAGTTCCACCAGGGCCGCCTGGAAATCCATCTCGAGCAGCTCCCAGTCTTGCGGTTTGGTGATGTTGAAACCGCTCTGTGCCCTGGCTGTTCCGTGGGGATCCATCATCCCACCTTCGTCGCCAATTTGGTGTATGCAAACCAATACACAGGACACAGCCTCGGGCTGGGTTAACTCAGGTTTATTGCATCGTGGACAGAGGGAACATGAGGTAATGGCGGATCGATAGCTCTTTATATACAGCAGTAATACATTTGAACGTGGTGCCATGGTAGCCCATTGGCTACTGTCTGCGTGACGTCATTGCAGGTCACGCCCTTCTTGTCCAGGTGTAGGTGGTGGCGGGAAAACTTCCCGCGCTGTTGCCTTTGATGAGTTGGACCAAGAGAGCTTGGACGCTCGCTGCTGCCAGCTGGTGGTCATTAGCTCGCGTCCTATTACAGGGTTTATATGATACAGCTGAAGGTTACATTGTTGCTATAGGCAAGGTTACATTGGCTCAGATACATTGTAATCCATGTGTACAATAAAACCATCAGAACACAACACTCTGGTACTTTGGTCAACGGGTTGCAACTCATCAATCAAACTCATCCATGCCCACCCACTAGCTTTCTGATTGGCTCCTGCTTCCTGGCAAAAAGAAGAAACCATCTTGAGGGACTGCAGTGGCTCAAGTGCCTAAGACGCTAACTGGGAGGCGGAAGGTCAGCAGTTCGATTCCCGAGTACTGCAGGACGGAATGAGCTCCCGTCTTTGTCCCAGCTCCTGCCAACCTAGCAGTTCGAAAGCAAGACATTGCAAGTAGATTGATAGGGACCACTTCGGTGGGAAGGTAACAGCATTCCGTGCGCTCCGGTGTCTAGTCATGCCTGCCACATGACCACGGAAACATCTGCAGAAGCAGACAGCACTGGCTCTTCGGCTTTGAAACAGAGATGAGCACTGCACCTTAGAGTCGGATATGACTGGCTTTTGAGCAAGGGAAACCTTTACCTTTATCGAGTGTGTCAGGGTCAGGGAGGGTAGCAGAGAGGAATGTGGGAACAAGGCAAAAGCCCTGTGATACCTTTATCGGATCTCGGGGTGGGGGTGGAAATCAAACATTACATAAGCTTTTGTGATTCAAGATCACTACTTCAGGCAAGCACCAATTTGTGACCCCCCCAAAAATATATATATATAGCTAAAATGAATTATTAAAACACTTTCCCTTATCAAAATTAGTATGTAGTTAAAGATTACAATGAAGCTTGCACAACTATTTTAATTATCTGTGCTAATCTATAGTGTGGCCTGGAGAAAGTTATTTTATGAGAATATAGTTACTGTTGTGTATACATGCAATTCAGCTGCTCGCCATTAGCGCAGCTGATGGAGCTCACGTGGCTCCAATTCACCCAATGAGTAACTAACGCGGGAAACCTTCCCGCCACAGGTGAAATTATGTCAGGTATGCATTACGTCAGAAGGATGTCGCCATACTGTAACCAATAGGCGCCTTCAGGTGAGATTCAAATGTATTATGTGCCATATATAAGGAGGCAAGGCTCCGCCATTGCCTCATGTACAGATTGACCATGTTACAATAGAGTTTAGCCCATCTGCCGGCATCGTGTGCAATCAATCTGCCTACAGTTACACAAAACTCCTGTGTCATTTGAGGCGTAGACTTGTGTGATTGTGCATTTCTGGACACTTTAAAAATATGTAATGCCAAGATAAAATATGAAACGTCTTTGCCCTTTGGCCCTACCTGGCCAAAAGACACGTGAATCATATGTTTGTACAAGTATAGTATATAAGTCTGGTTGAAACATTAATTAGAGTCCTTGAATCTGCGTTGATTCAAGCACCAATATGTGCCTATATCATATTAATTAATCTTGTTGATAAATCTATTTTCCCTTCAAAACCTCTTTGACTGTTTCGTTTGTTTAAAGTAACATGAATTGATCACTTTTTAGAGAGTGATTTATTGTGGATAGTGCAAGAAAATTATCAATGTTTTTTGGAGCCACGTGCAAGAAAATTATCAATGAGAGCCCAAACAATTCATGGCAAGATGTTGTGCCAGACTCTGTTTCTTAGAAGCGAGTTGGGGGGAAAAGGCCAGGCTTGCTTTTAATATCATCTTCCATTCCACAAACACAGGAAACCAGGTCTATGCATAATGTTTTCCTTCTTCTTTCCAAATCAAACTTTAAACTGCCAAAATGAAACCACCTTCGCATTTTGCCCCAACATGCTGGGTACTCATTTTAGTGGCCTCAAAAGGATAGAAAATTTAATTAAGCTTGATCCCCATCAGGACTGAACTCACAATGATTTGGCCGAAGTTCTTCCTTTGTGTCCCGATCAAATCCTAGTCTTGTCTTCATAGCTGTGAAGTAATCCTTATTGACTGGGAAAACCCCTTATTTCACCCTCTTTCCCGCCGTCATCCCTTATTAATTAGACTGCAATGCCCTATTGCCACCATTGGAGGGCAGCACAGGATAAGCATAGCTGTCAAGTATCCCGTTTTGGCCGGGAAATTTCCCTTATTTCCAAATCCAAAACTTGACAGGCATGCTTGTCTTTTGTTAATCTATAAAAACTGCCTGTACTTCTGAACTGTTTGACTTCTTTTCTCTTCCCATCCCTCGAAGGAGGGTGGAGAGAAGAGTTTTGCAAAAGATCTTTTAATAAAGTCTTTCTCCCTCTCTTACTTTTGTTGCACATATTCCTTTCGGTACCCACAGCGACACGAGCTGCAATTTGCCCATTTTGGCAAAATATCCACCAGAGTTTTCCCATAGAAGGAACCCTTGTTGAAACGTGCAGGAGCCATACAAAAGCACTGTAGCATTTTTGTGTGGAAGACATTATGCAGCTCCTACTTGTTTTGAGACAAATTGTCAACAAATTGTGACAGAGATCAGGAAATTTCGACCTTCTCCATCTGAGGGCTGTTGCAAAGGAGCCCTCTCTGCTCCATGCTTTCTAAAATAGCAGCTCCACCTCTACTCACATCCTCTGCATTTCTCACAAAGTTATGCTCCTGTCACTTCCCACTCCTTCCAGCCCACTGAAGTTTGCTCATGATCTTTATTCCATCCCCACAAGGAAAGCATTTTTAGTTAACTCACTTCAAAGCATAATTGTAAAAGTTCTCAGCATTTCTTGTTGTCATCTTAGAGCAGGGGTCCAGCAGGACCACCCTGAGCCCCAAACACTCCCCCACACATCACTTCCCTGCTTACCGGTGGCCGCGTGCATCTGTCGGAAAAGCCGCTCTTGGCCAGAGCAACCCCTGGGAAAGATGTAGGCATCCACATGTATCTGCCACTTGCGCTGCCGCCACTGCCACCTCAATTCCTGTCCCCTCCGCTTGGCTTGGCGTGTCCCTAAAGGCACTGCATAGCAGGGCGGGCTGCAGTGGCTCAAGTGGCTAAGATGCTGACTGGGAGGCGGAAGGTCAGCAGTTCGATTCCCGAGTACTGCAGGATGGAATGAGCTCCCGTCTTTGTCCCAGTTCCTGCCAACCTAGCAGTTCGAAAGCAAGAAATTGCAAATAGATAAATAGGAACCACTTCGGTGGGAAGGTAACAGTGTTTTGTGCGCTCCATGTCTAGTCATGCCTGCCACATGACCACGGAAACGTCTGCAGAAGCAGACAGCGCTGGCTCTTAGGCTTTGAAACAGAAATGAGCACTGAACCCTAGAGTCAGATATGACTGGCTTTCGAGCAAGAGAAACCTTTACCTTTTAGCAGTGCGGATGTTGTAAGCCTTATCTTTCTACATAAGAACAGCCTTGCTGGATTACAGGCCACAGGTGCCCATCCAGTCCAGCATTCTGTCTCACACAGTGGCTCACCATTTGCTTCAGGGTATTCTTCCCAAGCAGATGCCTTCACCTGCTTAGGATTCCCTGGAAATGGCATGGAGAGATATCCTGCCTATCTCTCCAACCCGGAGGTTGTCCTCTCTCAGCAGTTTAAATTATCAATTTAAATTAGTGGTGGCCTCTAAAGCAGCTCTACTCCAACTGCAAAACTTACCAGTGCTCACTTCCTTTGTTTGGCTCTCCTCAGCAGCAGCTCTGCTTAAGAGCACATGCAGAGTCAAAATTTTCACCTTTCTCTGGCAATCTGTGTACTCCGCTGTCTTTGATTTTGATACTGGGTACGTTGGTTGGTGTTGATACTTTGACTGTAATTTTAAAAAGTTATTTTAATTTTAAACTGTACTGTTTTAAATGATCACTTCACTGGAATTTCACTTGAATAGTTTTGCACTGTCTATACAATTTTTCTGGATGCTCTTGTCTGGACATCACTTTTAAAGGGCTACTGCCTTTTAATGAAATGATAGCACTTACTACTCAGGGTCCTGGAAAGATTGCTCTAGTAGGGTTGCCATATGTCCTGGTTTTCCAGGATTTTCCCGGATTCAAGCTGTCCCGGCCGGTTAAAGAAAAAACATGTAAAAGTCCCAGATTTTTAAATTTGAACAAGATCACCCCTCACCAAGGGATTTTTGCAAAGAGTTAGTTCACTGCCTCCCTGCCTTTCTTTCAATTAGCCTGCTTGAAAGCAGCGAAGGCAAAACAGCACCCTGAGAAGCCCACCGGGGAGAGGAGCATCTCTAGATGTTCTTGGACTTCAATTCCCAGAAGCCCTGAGCAGAAGGTATAATGACTTGGGCTTCTGGGAATTGAAGTCCAAGAACACACGAAGAGCCAAGTTTGCTGACCCCTTCTGTAGCCAAAACGATTCAACTGACAGATTCAGTGTAAGCCAGAAATTAGATGCACAGGGGAAACAAAGAGAAGAATCACCCCCATAATCTCAGTGGCCTATTACTGAAAAAGCACTTTCTTCTTTCTTTCTATCCTACTTTGGTTGTAGAGATTTGGTTGTAGAGATAACTGAATAGGAATATGCCAGAACGCAGCATTGTAGAGGGGCTCTCTAATTGTTCCTTCAGCTAGAGGGGCCCGTCTCTCTAGCACAAGAAGGAGGGCCTTCTTCTCCGTGTCCTCAACGGTCCTTTGGAACCTCCTGCCAATAGAGCTATGGTTGCAGAAGGAATTCCTGCCCTTTAGGAAATGTAGGAAATTGTATTTCCGGTGCTAATGTATGGCTCTGAGAGCTGGACCATTAGAAAGGCTGAGCGAAGAAAAATAATGCCTTTAAGATGTGGTGCTGGAGGAGAGTTTTAAGAGTCCCCTGGACAGCGAGGAGAACAAATAGGTCAATATTAGAAGAGATTAGCTCTGCCTGCTCCTTAGAAGGACAAATAACAAAGATGAAGCTGAAGTATTTTGGACATCAAATGAGAAGGGAGGATTCACTTGAGAAGGCCTTGATGCTGGGGAAGGTGGAGGGCAAAAGAAGGGGACGGCCAAAGATGAGAAGGCTAGATGGTATTGTAGACACAATGGGCACAGAGTTGGGCAGGCTGAGGAGGATGGTGGAGGACAGAGGGGCCTGGAGGACAATGGTCCATGGGGTCATAAAGAGTCGGAGTCGACTGTGCGACTGAACAACAAGGAAATGTGGTCCCCACCTGCTGGCTTGCACAATAATCAGGATCCTCCCTCTTTTATGAATGGAGTGGGGTGGGAGGGTGGGTTTAAATAGGGGTGGTTTTTATCTGTTTTGATATATTTGTGACTGTGTATTTATTGTGTTTTGCTTGACTGCTATGTGAGCCGCCTTGAGTCAGTTTCCCTGAGTGGGCAGCATATAAGCACGAAAATTAATGCGGATTTAGCCTTCTATATATGAAAACACAGCCTGGCGTGTTATGGTCCATGGGGTTGCAAAAACAACAACATGAAATTTTTTGTTGCAGTGCATATGGGCACTGCACATAATGTGCAATGCAGGGATGGAGGAATCACAATATGGGATCAAAATTGCTGGGAGAAACATCAACAATTTGAGATATGCAGATGATACCACCCTAATGGCAGAAAGTGAAGAAGACCTAAAGAAGCTCCTGATTAGGTTGAAAGAAGAGAGTGCAAAAGCTGGCCTGAGACTCAATATCAAGAAAACCAAGATAATGGCAACAGGCGCTCTAAGTCCCTGGAAAATAGATGGGGAAGAAGTAGAAGCAGTAACAGATTTTACTTTCTTAGGATCCAAGATCTCTGCAGATGGGGATTGCAGCCATGAAATAAAAAGGTGACTGATTCTTGGGAGACAAGCTATGAAAAACCTGGGGAACATAGTGAAAAGCAGAGACATCACCTTGAAAACAAAAGTCCGCATAGTCAAAGCAATGGTATTCCTGGTGGCAATGTATGGGTGTGAGAGCTGGACCATTAGGAAGGCTGAGCGCAGAAGAATAGATGCCTTTGAGATGTGGTGTTGGAGGAGAGTCCTGAGAGTCCCTTGGACAGCGAGGAGAACAAATAGGTCATTCTTAGAGGAAAGCAACCCTGACTGCTCCTTAGAAGGTCAAATAATGAAGATGAAGTACTTTGGACATCAAATAAGAAGGGAGGTCTACTTGAGAAGGCCTTGATGCTGGGAAAGGTGGAGGGCAAGAGAAGAAGGGGTGTCCAAACATGAGATGGATAGATGGTATTGTGGACACAATGGGCACAGAGCTTGGTGGGCTGAGGAGGAGGGTGGAGGACAGAGGGGCCTGGAGGAAAATGGTCCAAGGGGTCGCAAACGGTCGGAATCGACTGTGCGACTGAACAACAACAACAACAACGATATGGGCTTGTCAAAGTCTGTTTTTGCCTGCTTGCGAAAGGAGAGCAAAGATGGGGCCAGCCTGGAAGTGGCAGCAGAGAATGGCCCTTTCCCTGTTTCTCCACCAAAGCCACAAGGGAGGAGGGGGAGATGGAGAGCCCGGCTTCTCTGAGGATCTTAAAATCCTGCTAAGCCTGTAGGCATGCGGTGAACCCATTCCATGACTGAAGCTGTAGACTTGAGCTGAGCAGACCTGCTGAGAAGAGTCATTGTGAAGATCACTCACTCGTGGGGTTGGAATATGTTGGAGACAACTTGACAGCACACAGCCAGTAAACAAGTATTCCAACATGGTAGCCTTCAGACAGTGCACCAGGACTGCCAGGATGTGTTTTTTTCTCCTTTTAATAAATTATTTAATGGTTAAAAATGCATTAATTAATTTAAAATGATAAAATTAAATAAAAGCACACACCAAGACTAGCTGCCCTAAGATTTCATGGGTAAATAAAGCAAAAGGATGCGAAAAACACATCCAGACTTCAAAGTGTAACACCTGGGCAGGTTGTTGTTGTTCAGTCGCACAGTCGATTCCGACTCTTTGCGACCCTATGGACCATCGCTCTCCAGGCACCTCTGTCCTCCACCATCCTCCTTAGTCCACACAGCCCCGTGCCCATTGTGTCTACAATACCATCTAGCCATCTCATCTTTGGCCGTCCCCTTCTTCTTCTGCCCTCCACCTTCCCCAGCATCAAGGCCCTCTCAAGTGAATCCTCTCTTCTCATTTGATGTCCAAAATACTTCAACTTCATCTTTGTTATTTGTCCTTCTAAGGAGCAGGCAGAGCTAATCTCTTCTAATATTGACCTATTTGTTCTCCTCGCTGTCCAGGGGACTCTCAAAACTCTCCTCCAGTACCACATCTCAAAGGCATCTATTTTTCTTCGCTCAGCCTTTCTAATGGTCCAGCTCTCACAGCCATACATTACCACCGGGAATACCATTGCTTTGACTATGCGGACCTTTGTTTGCAGTGAGATATCTCTACTTTTCATTATGTTCCCCAGGTTTTTCATAGCTTGTCTCCCAAGAATCAGTTGCCTTTTTATTTCATGGCTGCAATCCCCATCTGCAGAGATCTTGGATCCTAAGAAAGTAAAATCTGTTACTGCTTCTACTTCTTCCCCATCTATTTTCCAGGGACTTATAGCGCCTGTTGCCATTATCTTGGTTTTCTTGATATTGAGTCTCAGGCCAGCTTTTGCACTCTCTTCTTTCAACCTAATCAGGAGCTTCTTTAGGTCTTCTTCACTTTCTGCCATGAGGGTGGTATCATCTGCATATCTCAAATTGTTGATGTTTCTCCCAGCAATTTTGATCCCATATGGTGATTCCTCCATCCCTGCATTGCGCATTATGTGCTCTGTGTATAAGTTGAATAAGCAGGGTGACAGAATGCAGCCTTGTCTTACTCCTTTTTCTATTCCAAACCACTCCGTCATTCCATACTCTGTCCTAACTGTTGCTTCTTGACTCATGTACAGATTTCTCATGAGACATATGAGGTGTTCTGGTATTCCCATCTCTTTAATTACTTGCCACATTTTGTTGTGGTCCACACAATCAAAGGCCTTGGTGTAGTCAATGAAACAGAAGTAAGCTTGTTTCTGGTATTCCTTTGTTTTCTCCATGATCCAGCGTATGTTGGCAATGTGATCTCTGGTCCCCCTGCCTCTTCTGAACCCAGCCTGCACCTCTGGTAGTTCTCTTTCTACATGCTGCTGTAGTCTATCCTGTATTATCTTGAGCATCACTTTGCTAGCTTGTGGGATTAGCGCAATTGTTCGATAATTTGAACATTCTTTGGAATTGCCCTTTTTTGGGATTGGGACATCTACCTGGGCAGGTAGGAAAGGTAAAGGTTTCCCTTGCTCGAAAGCCAGTCGTATCTGACGCTAGGGTGCAGTGCTTATCTCTGTTTCAAAGCCGAAGAGAGCCAGCGCTGTCTGCTTCTGAAGACGTTTCCGTGGTCATGTGGCAGGCATGACTAGACACCAGAGCATACGGAACGCTCGAAGTGGTCCCCTATTTATCTACTTGCAATATCTTGCTTTCGAGCTGGGACAAAGACGGGAGCTCATTCCGTCCTGCAGTACTCGGGAATCGAACTGCTGACCTGCCGCCTCCCAGTCAGCGTTTTAGCCACTTGAGCCACTGCAGGTAGGCTAGGCTAGGGGAGGACAGAAGGGTAATAGGGAAGGTCCCGCCTCCTATGGACTCTCCAGCCAATCAATACTGGCTGATACTGACGCTTGGGCGTGCACAAGGAACTCAGTCCCTCTCGGACCCACCCTCCTCGTCTCCCGCGCTTGCGCAGTGGCCCGGCTGAAACGTCACCTTGATCGTGGCGCATATATCGCTGAAAAGGGCTGGTCGGGAGCGATTGACAGACAGGCAAGGCGGGCGCGAGGAGCCCACCTACGCTTCCCCCCGCCTCCTAGAGCGGAGGAGGCGGGGCCCCGTTGCTGTTTCTCTCATTCTGATTGGGCGAAGGGCGCGGCGGGCGGGCTCCAGCACGCGGGCGCGCCTGCGCACTAGCCCCCAACGCCTCCCTGCGTCTGTGTGAGGAGATTGAAGGCGGGCCTAGGCCGCAGGCGGAGCCCGCCCCGCAATTGCCTCAGCGGCGGAGGCGGGTGGTGTCGTGGCTGAGGGGTTGGCGCTGGTTTCCCCCTCCCTCCGCCCCGGAGCTCTACCCCTCAGCGCCCGTCTTCGGTTCGGGTCCGCCTGGCTCTCCGTGAGGGGAAAAAAAAACCCTTAACCGCGCCTGAGGGAAAGGGCAGGAAAGCGAGGAGGGCCCTTTCACACGCAGGAGGCTTTTTCGCCCCCCCTCCCTTCCCACCCCGAGGCCTTCCCCCCTCCCCCAACCCCCCATCATCCTTCCCTACCTCCTGAGGGGAGCGGCGGCAGGCGGACGGGCCCCTCCTGAGGCGGCGGCGACGACAACAACAACTCCTGCTTGGCCCCCTTCCTCTTCTTCATTATCTCCATCATGTCGGCCGGCGGGGACTTTGGCAACCCGTTGCGGAAATTCAAGCTCGTCTTCCTCGGGGAGCAAAGCGGTGAGTGATTGGGGGGGGGGGGCGGGCGGGCGGGAGCAGGGGGGCGACTCCTTCTCTTCCCCTCCCCTCCCTGGCCCGGAGTGGCCCCACATTTTGGGGAGTGGGGGGGAGGAGTTCGCCTCCGTCCCCCCTTCTTCCCTCCCCTAAAATTCCTTCATTCTGGGCCCCCCAGACGGCATTTCCTTCCCTCCCTTTTGGTCCCGATCCAAGTTTGGACGTCGATTTTATTTCCATTATTATTTTTCTCTCCCCTCCCCCCCCCCGGTTTCTTTCTCCTTCTTTTCCTACCTGGCAAAGAGGGGAAGGGGACAGGGGAGGGAAACCAAATCATGGGGTGGGGCTAAGAGAAAAACATCTGTATCTGTAGGCCTTAAATACCGTATGTGTTTTTATTTAGGTGTGTTTGGTATATGCATGCCTTTCCCCCCCTTCCTGTAGTTTGTCCTGTTCTGTCATGGAACCAGCAGTAGCAATTACACTTATATACCGCCCCCAGGCTCCTGCCAACCTAGCAGTTTGAAAGCAAGAAATTGCAAGTAGATAAATAGGGACCACTTTGGTGGGAAGGTAAACAGCGTTCTGTGGACTCCGGTGTCTAGTCATGCCTGCAACACAACCATGGAAACGTCTGCAGCAGCAGACAGCGCTGGCTCTTTGGCTTTGAAACAGAGATGAGCACTGCACCCTAGAGTTGGATACGACTGGCTATCGAGCAAGGGAAACCTTTACCTTTATTTTTACAGCAGTTTAACCACTGCGCCACCAGGACTCTTGTGATCTTCATCCTGATTCCTTTGGGGAGTAGGGGGGTTACCTTCCTTCCTTCCTTTTCTTGAGCTGTAAAGCCATCCAGAGCCATCCCCAAGAGGGGGTATGTCCCCTCCATGTATCTTTTCTGCTTATTTGTTAAATCTCCCCACATTACTGAACTGCACATATTTACAGATTCAGTTCAGAAAAAAACAGATTCAGGTTTCCAACTTGCTCTTATCTCTTCCATGGGGGTGGGGGGCTTGTTCTGAATTGAGAAAGGTAATCTTATGCTCCTCCCAATCCCTGTTATGACTGTTTCTGTCCTTGAGAGCAGGAGAGGCAGTGCCTGCTCTTCTGGATAGGGTGGACCAATCCCAGCTGTGAAATAGTCGAGGAATGGTGGCCAAAGAAATCATTTTCCTTCTCCTTTATTCTGCATCTTCTCTCTGTTGCCAAAAATGGGCAAATTGCAGCTTGTGTGGCTGTGAGTACCAAAAGGAATACATGCACTAAAATTAGGAGAGAGAAAGGCTTTATTAAAAAAAATTTTTTTTGTAAATTATTATTTTCTCCCCTAGAGGATCAATGGCAATTAACATATACAAATGGCTAGAGGCAAGGTGGAAGTGAGGGGGGGGCAAGAGTGACTCTTAACAGGTAAACAGAGGCATGAGGGAGCGTTGGGGGGGGACTTTTCCCCTTTAGTTCACTTTTTACCCTTTAGTTCAAAATTTCTTTAGCTATTCCCTTTCTTTTCTATTCATCAATTCTGGTTGCTGCTTCAGAAATCTTACCACTCCAAATGTCTTTTGAGTCTGCTATGAGGAGAAAGGATGCATATTAAATCATTTGTAGAAAGGCCTCTGCCCATGAAGAAACAGATTCTGGTCCGAATCCTGCTACATACAATTGACCTCTTCTCAGTTCTGCTAGGGTTCCAGTTTCTTCAGGGAGTGCTAATGAATGTTCCAATCCAATAAATCTACAATCATGTACAGTATATTCTCTCAGATTTGTATGATTTTTGAATTAAAAACTGGTAGCACACAAGTATTCATTTTGGTTACTCATAGTGGCCAAAATGGTGTACCTGCTCCTAGGAAGATGGGGGTGTTTAAATGGGGGCTTCCCTGTGTTTTTCAATCTATGAAATCATGAATAAGATGAAAGAATAATTCAGTTCATTTTGTGGTATTGTATTTGATATTTTATGCTTGTTCTTTCCATTTGGAAGTTTGGGCTCTGACAATTTCTGTGAATTGCTGTATTTAAGCAGCAAAGGTATGAATCTATTGATTCTGATATTCTCTATTTTTGTGGGTTTACTAGGTTTGCAGTGAAGAAGGTGACAGTTCTATTTAAATATATTTTCAGGCTTAAATATAGTTTCCCTATAGAAAAACAGCCTGTTTCAAAAAATCATTGTATTGTACTGTACTGTAGTCTAAAAGGTTAACCTAATACATTTGTTTTCTTTCTCATACTCACTCTGTATGCCCACTAACTACTTAGGAAGCTAGGCTTTGGTGTTTCTTAGGTGAGGTACAAAATTCAGATTTTTCCTGTTTTCTGGGTTACTCTTGTATTTCACATTTGAGGGTGTTTATGAAAATTTACTCATGGGAGTACCTGCTGTGTAAACAGAAGCCCAAATGTTGTGCATGGTATCTCCAGTTAAGAAAGATCTAGGACTGTTGGTATGAGAGTTGGATAATAAGGGACTGATTTAGTAAGCTGTTTTGCAGTTTATTCTGATTGATTGAACAGCCTTGAGTCTGCTTTGAGGAGAAAGACGGCATATTAAATCAATTTAAAAAAATAAGCAGGCAGGCTCTACTGAGTAAAAATGACCTATCAGCTTACTATACCATAAAGCAGTATTATATGTTCAGACATTTTCATTGGTTGTTAACTGGTTTGGCAATTAGAAACAAAAAGAGCTGTTTGTAAATGTTGTTTACTTGCTTAAACTTTGATACCCTGGTTGTTAAATAACAATCAGGATAACGAAAGGCACCAAAGTGTCTGTTTTTAATCCTAATAGAAGTGGGGAAGGTTTGTATTTAATACATCGAGATGTTAGTATTTAAAACATTCTTTTTAACAGCAATACATTTTGCTTTCTACCCTTGTAAATTGTTTTGACTTACTGTTCTACTAAGAGATGGGTGAAAAAAATAATCATTTTATGTTTAAGGCTCTTTGAACATTCCTGTGGAGGAAAAGTCTTCCTTCTTGGGCTATGGATATGGGATTAGTATGGTCAAGTTGCATACATAAGGAGATCCTTTGCCAAGGCATCTAGATAGATTTCAGGACAGATATTTGCATCTAGTCTAGTAATATAGATAAAGTGAAGGCAAAATGCCAACTTGGCACCTTTGAGTCCTGCTGTCTGGCCTAATTTGATTTAGTTGATATAAAGTGTTTGGGATAAGCCTCAGAGAACTTTACTTATAGTAGGTTTTTTTCTTCTTAACAGAGGTTTATTTAATTTTTTTCCTGTTAAATCAGTTGGCTACATTGCCTACACCAGAAGTTATCAACCTTTTTAAGTCAGGGGCCTGGTCACTCTCCCTTAGACAGCTTTGGGGGCCGGATGTCCATTTTGCCCTTCCTCCCCCACATGGCTCTTTCTGGTGTGGTGGAGGCAATGGGGGACCACATGAAATTGCGCTGATGGCCACATCTGGCCCACGGGCTGCAGGTTGATAATCCCTGGCCTAGATAGAATATATCTATAGTGGTTATAACTTTAGTTAGTGGTTAAGATGCTGTGGAGACTGGAAGGTCGGGTTTCAATACCCGAGGGCTGCATTTGGGGACATGAAAGCCTCATTCAGGCGTCCCCCGAGCGGAGTTTCTCCAGCAAAAATCCTTTCAACCCAGAGTAATTTCTACTACACTTGATCTTAGCCAAAAGGCCGAGAAGTGATACCCAGAGTAATTTCTGACACGAAATTATTACTATAGTAGGCTATATATACTTCATGGTTTGCTCGTATGTGTGCCAAGATGCAATCTAAAGGATTGCTGATCCAGATATTAAACATAATGCTAAAATAGCATTATTTGTGATACTTCCAAGGAAATATATTCTGTGGTGAAATAATTTATATATATATTTTTAATCTTATGCTTTTATTTTCTGAGATTGACACGTTCTTGTCTATTGCTAATATCAAGACAGTCAGCCACCATCCTCCTTTGCCAAAGTGGATGGTCTATTAGCATGATTCATCCTCAGAAGCTGATGGATCCCGTTGTTTTCCATGTAGTGGGTGTGGGGTGGGCATTGTTCTGTAGCAAGACTGTTGCTTGTTGGAGTTCTGATCAATCTGTGGAATGGAAGAGTAGCCAGGAAAAATTGATGCAGTTGCTCCTATATGCTCTCAGAACAAAGAGCAATCGAGCAAATCATTTCAGAGAGTAAACAAAACAACAAAAAAGTTATGACACCTTAAGGACTAACTCCTATATTTAGATGTGAGCTTTCGTGTATCAAGTCCATTTCATCAGACACAAGAGTAGAAACAAGCAAATCAGTACATTAGGTATTAAATCATACCTGGGAAGAAAATCCAGTTATGTGCAGGGAAGTACACTTAACAAGTACCCATTACCATGCTTTTTCAACAATAATAAATGTGATGAATAAAAGTTTCATTACATCTTTGTTCTGTTCCTCTGTTGTGACTTCTGTATTTTATTTATTTAAATTATAGGCTATGTTTCTCCCAGGAGAAGAGTCAAGGCAGCTTAAAGCGTACATTTAAAAATTTTCAGTGCACGATAGTATGAGCAGAAGTTTACTTATTACAAGCCTTCCTATTTATATACTGATGGAGCTTTCCTTTTATATGCTGTTCTGGAGATCATGGAATCCTCTGTTGTCCACTATCACTTATATGCAAGGTGGTGCAAAAATAAATTTGATTACATTGTACAGGACTTTGGGTTTGTCTTTACAGTAGATCAGCCACAAGAATTATTCATGCTACCTGTTCTTTCCTGCTGTTTCTGTTAGATGAGTTTCACATAGTAAGCTGTAGCTAGAGTAGTCCAAATAAACATTGAATTCTATGGAGGAATTGAGTAATCAAATCCCAACTGATTCAATAGGTCTACTGTAGTTTTTAGTTACAACATTGTTTTTGTTATGTGCTATCACATTGTCTGTGACCTATGGTAGCCCTAAGAATAAAAGCTCTCCAAAATGTCTTGTCCTCAACAACCCTGTTCAGTTTTTGCAATCTCAAGCTTTTGGCTTTCTAAGGAGTCAATTCATTTCACATTTGCTCCTCTTTTCTTTCTACCGTCAATCTTTCCCAGCATTATTGTCTTTTCCAGAGAATCTTGCTTTCTCCTCATGTTCCCAAGGTAGAATGTCTTCTAAGTCTTCATTTTTGCCTCTAGAAATAGTTCAGTCTTTATTTGCTCTAGGACCCACTTGTTCATTTTTCTGATAGTCCAGGGTATCCACTGAACTCTTCTCCAGTACAATATCTCAAATGAATCAGATTTTTTTACTGCCCTATTTTCACACTCATACAATAGTGGTCATGAATACAAGAGTGTGCATAGTCTTATTCTCCAGGAACATATTCTTATGTTTGATGATCTTGTCTAATTCCTTTTTTTCCTGCCCATCGAAGCCTCAGTCTTCAGATTTCTTGGCTGCAGTCTCCATTTGGATAGATGATTGACTGGTCACAAGAATTGGTCATTTTGGCCATATTATCCTGGTCTTAGCAAGCCTGCATTGGCTGTCTGTTGAATTCCAGGCCAGGTTTAAGGTGCTTATGTTAACTCATAAAGCCCTTAACAGTTTAGGACCATGCTATTCTGAGGGAATGCCTCGTCATATGGAATTGTACCCATAGCACTCACGCTCTTAAACTGCATGTTGTCGTGCCTAAAGAAGTCAAAAAGGTTGTGACAAGAGCAAGATCTTTCTCTGTAGTGGCTCCCACTTCATGGAACAAGCTGATTATGGAAATTAGATCCACTTGAATACTTATTGCATTCCCCAAACTACTGGTATGTTCTGCATAAGAACACTGGTGGACTTCAGTTCCCAGAAACCTATGTCAGTACATTGGTTGATCAATGCATTGGGGAATCCAAAAACCAAAGGTTGGGAAACAATGCGGCATAAACAGTTAAAAACATTCCTGTTCCAACTAGCATTTTCCTCTTAAGTAAATTGATTATATGTGTGCAGGATTCTTTTATTAATGTACTTAATTATTTTCAATTTAATTTTAACCTAATTCTGATTTATTTTTTGCTGATTGAGTTATGTGAGTAAAAAAAAGTTGGGTTTTAATTTATTCTTTATTTATTGGATTTCTATTTATTTACTATTGTTTATTATTGATTGCATTTTGTTTGGATTATTTTGATTGATGTCATCATTTGTGGATTGTTGATTTGACGGTTTTAAGCTGCCCAGAGTTGTGCTTGCACCAATTGAGGTAAAGGTAAAGGTTTCCCTTGCTCGAAAGCCAGTCGTATCCGACTCTAGGGTGCAGTGCTCATCTCTGTTTCTAAGCCGAAGAGCCAGCTTCTGCAGACGTTTCCGTGGTCATGTGGCAGGCATGACTAGACACCGGATCGCACAGAACGCTGTTACCTTCCCACCGAAGTGGTCCCTATTTATCTACTTGCGATTTCTTGCTTTTGAACTGTTAGGTTGTCCCCAATTGGGGACAGGGTATAAAATAAATACCCTGCAATGGCTTAGTGGTTAAGATGCTGAATTTGGTGACTGAAATGTCGGCAGGTTAGCAGTTTGAGACCTAAGTACTGCATGACGGAGTGAGTTCCTGTCATTTATCCCAGCTCCTGCCAACACAGTGCTGGCTCTTTGGCTATAAATGGAGATGAGCACTGAACCCTAGAGTCAGATACGACTGGCTTTCAAGCAAGGGTGACCTTTACCCTGCCTTTTGTGGTTCAGTTTATTTAGGGAAGAGAAGG
Source organism: Bradypodion pumilum (assembly GCA_035047305.1). NCBI lineage: Eukaryota > Metazoa > Chordata > Lepidosauria > Squamata > Chamaeleonidae > Bradypodion > Bradypodion pumilum. The sequence goes on from JAWDJD010000003.1 coordinate 3,921,680, forward strand.
GAGCAGTATTGCAAAGACTAATGATTGCAGGGTATTGCTTAGCCTTGCTCTGCCTCAGTGTGGGATTCTGCAGATTTTGATTTCATTTCCCATATTTTTAAACATCTACTGAATATAATCATTTAGACCAGGGGGTGGCAACCTTTTAAAGTCGGCTCACACTCCCTCAGACAGTTGCACCCGCAGCCTCCATAAACGTGGCCGCTTCCAGCTGTGGCAGTGGCAGTAGTTTGCCAACCCCTGATCTAGAGGTTTGTCATGCTTTGTCATCACTATGCTTATGCAGTTCAGTTTTCCCTTTGCATTACAAGCAGATGTGTCAAACCAATCCTTAGATCTCATAATGGTCAGAATAAGGATCAGCAAACTGAAGTTCAGTCTAGATGAGCTAGTCTGATAGTGGTTCTTTAGTTTGAATGGGTGAGGTACAATCATATCTAAATCAGGTTATGTTTCTTCCAGAGGAATAGGCAGGCAGCTTGCAGGTACTTCATAATTATCTTTGGAAGCATAAGTGACCTCTGTGTCATGAAGTGCGTTCCGCCAATTTCATTGATTGTTTTCTGTGGAAGACAGTAGGGTGTCGACAGTGTTTCTGCTCTGGTGGCTTCTGAGATAGATGAATACAATGTACCATATTTTATGTTGGGTTCTAAATTGTATCCGTAGTTCTATCCCACATGCAGTAGCTGCAACGCAAGATTGAAACCCTTCTTTCAATGCTTCTGTCAAGTGTTGATACAATATCTGGTTAAGAGAACGAGCTCTCTCTCATGTTAGCCACATAATTATGGAATATTTTCCTTAAGGAAACCCTTTCATATATTTTAGGCATCATTGAAGCTGTTTCTCTTTTCCTGTATATTTGATTAGTATAATGGACTGATTTGGGTGGCTAATTTTGTAGTTCACTCCTGTGATGGATGGAGGTTGATTTTTAATTTTAGATGGTGAGGAGTGTGAGAGAGATGTTTTTGTAATTTGTTTGGTTTTGAATGAGTTTATTGTTTTAATCCTTCTGTAAATAACATGATGACTTCTTTTTTGTTTACTGTTCATATCTAGCCAGTAATCTTACACAAACCTCTGAAAGAGCATGACCTTGTGAATGGATTAATGGCATTTATTTACCAAAAACCTTTCTCATTTTGATCCTAAGCTCTCACCAAAAACTTTAAACAGTGAATGGATGTACAGCCTTATGTTACATAATTAAATACTAATACTGATTTCTCGATGAATAAACTTTGGATTATAATGTATCTTAAATAGAGAGCTATCTTTAGATAGATTTCCCCCTCAAAAAGCAGTTTATTTTTAAAATTCAATTTAAATGAGAAAAAACCAATTTAAATTTTCAATTTTTTTAAATAAAAAAATCATTGAATTTTATCCACCCTGCAGAGAAATGTGTTTTTAGGTCCTTGAGTTTGTATCTTGTGCATCTGAGCAGATGCAATTGTGCCTGATACTTGGATGTACCAGATAGATTTTTGTCATGTCTTCAGGATGGCAGCTTGAAGCATGCAAGTAGGTACTGTATATCAGTTGCTCAGTTTGCAATACTGTCCATATTGTAGCTTCACAATGGTGTACAGAAAGTACAACTGTAGTGGGAACTTAAGAGAAGGCCTTTTCTCATTTTGATCCTAAGCTGTGGAACTCCCTTTGGCTGGCCCCCTCTTTACTATCCTTCTGGAAACAGGCAAATATCTTTTCTTCTGGCAGACATTTTCCTCAGCAAATGCACTATATGAGGACGTTCTTAAAAACGGGGCTGCAGTTGAGTTTTCTGTTTTAATGCATTTTTAGAATAGCTTTAAACTGTTTTGTTTTTTTACATTAGTTTTTAATATATTTATTTAATCCTTTTAAAAATATTGTAATAATTTATTCATTTTTTTTTTAGTTTTCTACTTTAATATAGTAGGCTGCCCTGTGTCCTACTAAGGAGAAAGTTTTAAATAAAAAATAATAATAACATTTTTAGATATAAGATAGATGCAACCTCCACTTCTGACAAGTACACAGCTCTATTTTTGCAGAGTACTGTATGTAAAAATAGAATAGCTGCAGAGCATTGGATCTCAGTGAGCATATTTGATTGCATATTACCCAACATTTGGAATTTAAGAAATGTTAATTAGAGATCAGAAAACACTTGTGATCAGTGAGACGATTTATATGCCAACCTGTATGTCCTTTCATCTTCAGGCCTGATGTCCTAAGAATGCTAAGAGCTCACATATCTCCCAGTAATTGATTTCTTCGAACAGGGGTACCCAAACTTTTCGGCCTGTGGGCCGGACATGTCGTTCAGTCAGTTGGTCACATGGTTCCTCCCACCGGAAGTAAAATGTGCCTTGCAATCTGTTTTGCAACAGGATGAGATAGATTTTAAGCTGCCATTTCCTCTACTTAAACCAAGGGTGCCCAAACTATAGCCTGTGGGCCAGATCCAGCCCCAGATGCCAATTCATCCAGCCCGTGCCGCCCTCATCACCCTGGGAAGTGTTAGTAAAATGTGCCTGTATGTTACTTCTGCTTCCAGGGGCGACGAGGGCGACATGGGCCGGATGAATTGGCATCAGGGCCCGCAGGCTGTAGTTTGGGCACCGCTGTCTTAGAACATCTCTATTTTTGTAGGCCAGTGTCATCTCAAATTTAGGATCATACTCTGAAGTAGTAGGTTAATAGATACTGTACTTAAATTATGGTGGAATGATACAGAGAGCTGTTGAACTGACTCACAACATTTGTTTTGACACAGTGAACTAACTCATATGTAATAAGTGCAAGAGTAGTGATATGAAATATACCTTTTCCTACTGTAGTAGGAATTTCTGAATGGATTTAAATCTTTAAAATATTAGGTTAACTTATATTTTTTGGTGTTTATATATATTGGTCTTAAGTTATGACTTGTAACTAACTTGACTGTGTGTTAATTTCTATCTTACTGAATATACTGCATTGGTTTATGTTTATGTTTATTGGATTTATACCCCGCTCCACTCAGCCCAAAAGGCCGACTCAGAGCGGCTTACAACACAATAATATAAGTACAATTACAACAAAAAAATTAATATACATACAATTAATAAACATACGATTATAACAGTATAATATCACAAATAATCAATAATACAAAAATACAAGATATGGATCCAAAAATACAATATAATCATAACAAATCAAATATAGACAAAATATAACAGCATGAAAATGCAATAGGAAAACAATAATAATACAATACAGTAAATTATACAATGAATTATACAATAGACATTTAATTACACAGTCCCTCGGCTACTGATGTCCCCAAAACGGAATCCCATGGCCCGCACATTAATGAACAGAGTCAAAGAAGAAGACAACCCGGCCCCAACACAGCTGAGGCCAGGAAATGGACTGGCAACTCTGGCGGTGCAGCTTTTGAATGTCCCGCCGCAACAATGCTGGTCAGCTGCGCTCCCACCTCCCCCACCGGGTGGGGCGGGGGAGGGAGCCGTGGTGGACTGCGGCTCCGACGGCGCTGGCGGTGCAGCTTTTGAATGTTACACCGCAACAACGCCGGTCAGCTGCGCTCCCACCTCTCTCACCGGGCGGGGCGGGGAAGGGAGCCGTGGTGGACCGCGGCTCCGACGGCGCTGGCGGTGCGGCTTTTGAATGTCCCGCCGCAACACTGCCGGTCAGCTGCGCTTCCACCTCCCCCACCGGGTGGGGCGGGGGAGGGAGCCGTGGTGGACTGCGGCTTAATACTTTATATCTGTCTGGCCGGACATCCCACTACAGTAATGGAGTATACCATACAGCCAGCATCTCAACATAGAGTGTTGGGTGACAGTAAATAACCTAACTCCCTAAAAGGCCCAACGGCTACGGGCAGATGAGCCCCTTTAGGTGGGGTGGTGGTCCCCTCAGCAGAGGAAATGGGAACCATCATATTGAGCTCAATGGCAAAATGATCCTATCTTTGTTGCTATCTTTACAGTATTTGCAGAGTATACCTCAAAGTTATTCTTCTTGCTTTAACTCTTTTTGGTTTTGCATAGAATTTGGTAGTGTATTGGGACATAGTAATTAAATGGAAAAATTGTGCAGTGGTCTGAGACAGAAAGAAAATGGAAAAACATATCAAGATATGGAATTCAAATCATGGTGAACAGCAGGTTATCAGAGCTGCTTCTAAGTCTAAACAATATAAATTGTGCCATACATCATGGTCTGTACAGTCAGACAGATGGGATTGACACAGAATAGTTTACCAGTGGTTTTATGAACTCAGGGGAAAAAAACTGTGAAACCTTTCCTCAGTGGGGAAATGCTGTGTTAATCCATGGTGAGACCAAGGCTCCCTACTGCTGCTGTCTGGACAGGAAGATGTCCTGAGATGCTGTAATTGGCTAAGCAAGGGTAAATATGGTTTGGCATTATGTTAAATTGAGAAACAGTGTTTGCAGTTACAGTACATGGTTCTGACCTAAATCACCTTTGGTTGTGCAACCATTACATTGAACTACAGTTAGCATTTTTTACATTAATTTTATGGCTCCATTTGAGCACATGAGGGCTAGATAGGCAAAGGAATTATATAAACAAGGTCTTCCTTCTACATCCCCTTTAGGTAGAGGTAATTGAGTATCAAGAAGAATTTGGATTTATACCAGCCTCCTTTCTTATGATGGCACATGCACAGCCCAGAGTGGGAAATATCCCAGATGGGCAGTATAAAAATGCAATAAATAATAAAAAAACTGTAGACAACAATAACACATTTTTAAAAATCTTGTCCCAATACAAAGTCCTAGTACTGGGAGACATTTTAGTCAAAATACATAATGGATTTCCTGGCAGGTACCCCATATTTTTGATAATATAGGTTATAATGTGGGTTTCCTAGATGTTGCTTTTTTGTATTTTTAGAAGATGTTATACTCCCACCCCCAAACACTTAAGGAAAATGGGCATTACTGTACATATGGCTCTTTGGTTACCTTAAATGTTCTTTGGTCATGGTTATATAGATCCTGTCATGGGCTCATTTGACTACTTTGAGAACAGTGCTTTGAGCCAGTATGATCATAAAGTAGTAATGACTATACATTAATCTATGTCTATGATACACTCATAAAACCTATTTTATTAATATTGCCAAAGATGTATAACATCTACTAAAGGCCCCAAGGGGCCTCTTATTAACACAGGAGTCCTCAACCTTTTAAAGTTGGGGGTTGGTTCATGCCCCCTCAGACATTTGCGAGCCAGGCTGGTAGTCCCCGCAGCGGCAGCACCCTGTGCCCACATGACACTCCCACCACCACCACCACCACCGTCAGCGGCAGCAGAGCACAGCTGCTGCAGAGCACAGTTAGGGACACACCGAGCCAAGCAAAGGGGACAAGGATTGCAGCAGCGGCTGGAGAGTGGTCATGGGCAAGAAACGTGGTTTGAAGTAGCAATTGCTGCCTCAGAGGTGAACTCTTCTCCAGATGAGCCAAATGGAGGTGTCTGCAGTTGTGTGTTTTTGGGTTAAATCTCTAAGAATTCCACATATGTTCTTCACTTGAACAGTGGTATTGCAAATGGGATTTGGGTCTAGGTGCACAGTGTGGCACCCTTAGAATTTTTTTCCATACTTTACTGAGCAGTTGAAATGACATATCAAAAGCTGGAGGTAGATTGACTAGGACATTGATTGTGAGCAAAGAGAGGTTTAACTTCTCCTTGTCCTGCTGGCTTGGGGAAACAATGTGAAGTTTGCAATTATATGCTAGTTTGCATAACTTTCAGGTCATCAAACATGGGTCACCTTGTTCCAGAATCAGGATCATTTTTCAGATGATAAGGTTTGTGCTGATGTCCTTAAATCCAGTAACCACCTACCTACTTTATGTCTTGTCTTTAGTCCCAGACTGCTTAGAAGAGAGCCAGTGACAACAGGAACCTAGAAATGTAAGGGTTTTTAAGAAGCCCAAATCCTTGTATGGTAGGACTGCCAGCACAAGGCAGTTTTGGTCTCAAAATTGGACTTAGTGTCATGAATTGTGGCAGCCATGTTGCTGATTTCTATAATAGAAGTAAGGGGGGAATATATATCATATTTTCCGGCATATAAAACGACTTTTTAACTCCGAAAAATCTGTGCCAAAGTTGGGGGTCGTTTTATATGCTGGGTACTCTGGAGCCAGGGGCTGCCCGGCGGGAAAAGCCATTCGCCGCCGCCGCCACGAGGCCTCCGGAGCAAGGGGCCGCCCAGATACCACCACCCCCAGCCTTGCGGTGGCGGCGGTGAATGGCTTTCCCCGCCGGTTAGCTGCTGATCCTCCTCCTGCTCACCCACCCCTGGGGTGGTGGTATCCGGGCGGCCCCTTGCTCCGGACGCCTCACGGCGGCGGCGGAGGCTGGTTTTCCCCGCCGGTCAGGTGATGCTCCTCCTCCTCCTCCTCCTCACCCCCTGGCTGGTGTGTGGTGGTGCGGAGGAGAAGGAGCATCAGCTGACCGGCAGGGAAAACCAGCCGCCGCCGCCACGACTCCTCCGGAGCAAGTGGCCGCCCGGATACCACCACCCTCAGCCTCGCCGGGGCAGGGGGGAGGAGGAGATGACCAGCGGGAAATGCCAGCCACTGCCGTGAGGCTGAGGGTGGTGGTATCCGGGCGGCCACTTGCTCCGGAGGCCTTGCGGCAGCGGCTGGTTTTCCCTGCCGGTCAGCTGATGCTCCTTCTCCGCACCACCACCCCCAGCCGGGGGTGAGGAGGAGGTGGATGAGCTGACTGGCGGGAAAAGCCAGCCGCCACGAGGCCTCCGGAGCAAGGGCCCGCCCAGATACCACTACCCTCAGCCTCTCGGCTGCGGCTGGCTCCTCCCTCCCGCCGGTCAGCTGCTGCTCCTCCTCCTCACCCCCCCTCACCCCCTGGCTGGGGTGGTGGTATCCGGGTGGCCCCTTGTTCTGGTCGCCTCGCGGCGGCGGCGGCGGCTGGTTTCCCCCGCCAGTCAGCTGATGCTCCTCCTCCTCCGGACCACCACCCCAGCCAGGGGGTGAGGAGGAGGAGGAGGAGCAGCAGCTGACCGGCGGGAAAAGCCAGTTGCCGCCGCCGCCGCGAGGCCTCCGGAGCAAGGGGCCGCCCAGATACCACCCCCCTCAGCCTCTCGGCTGCAGCTGGCTCCCCCCCTGCCGGTCAGCTGCTGCTCCTCCTCACCCCCACCCCACGCTGGGGTCGTGGAATCTGGGTGGCCCCTTGTTCCGGACGCCTCGCGGTGGCGGTGGCTGGTTTTCCCCACCAGTCAGCTGATGCTCCTCCTCCTCCGCACAACCCCCCCAGCCGGGGGGATGATGAGGAGGTGACCGGTGGGAAAAGTCAGCCGCCGCCGCCACGAGGCCTCTGGAGCAAGGGACCGCCCACCTCCCCGCCCCCTTCACTGGCGGGGAAGGTAAAAGGAGCCCTGTCGGGCTTGGAGACGCCGTGAGCCGCGCCTCCCTGCCCCCTTTTCCGGCGGGGAAGGTAAAAGGAGCCCCGTTGGGCTCGGAGACATGGCGAGCCGCGCCTCCCCACACCCTTCACCGGCGGGGAAGGTAAAGAGCCCCGTCGGGCTCGGAGATGCCGCGAGCCGTACCTCCCCGCCCACGCACCTCCCCGCCCCCTTCACCGGCGAAGAAGGTAAAAGGAGCCCCGTCGGCTCGGAGACTCCGCGAGCCACACCTCCCCGCCCCCTTCACCAGCAGGGAAGGTAAAAGGAGCCCCATCAGCTCGGAGACACCGCGAGCCGTGCCTCCCCACCCCCTTCACCGGCAGGGAAGGTAAAAGGAGTCCCGTCGGGCTCAGAGACGCCCGACAGGGCTCCTTTTACCTTCCCCGCTGGTGAAGGGGAATAGGTTATATATGTTGTAAGCTGCTTTGAGTGACACTTGTGTCAGGAAAGCGGGATAGAAATAAAACTTATTATTATTACCAAAAGGTAATATTAAAATATTAAATATTAATATTAAAAATGATGATGATAGTACTAATGGCAACCTGATTTATGGCCACCCTTCCCATGGTTTCCTAGGTAGGGAGTCTCCAGATTTGAGTTTCCTCCCCTAAGGCTCTTGGGATTCTTGGGCCATTTGCCCAGCCCCCACCCCAAGCTGGCTTTCCCCGCCAGTCAGCTGCTGCTCCTCCTCCTCCGCACCACCACTCCCAGCAGGTAAAGGGAGCCATCCCCTGGCCGGGAAGCTCCAAAGACGCTGCAGTTGGAAGAGGGGTAGTCATACGGCGAGTATATTGCAAACTCTACATTTTAACTAGAAAAGTTGGGGGTCGTCTTATACGCCCAGTCGCCTTATACGCCGGAAAATACGGTACATTCTAACAAAATATATTAGTGTAATGGAATGTGTAACATGTATATCTGATACCAAGTATAATTGTTGGTTGTAAATATACTGAATGCAGACAGGATTGTATGAAATGAAATGAATGAAATGAAATTTTTAATTTATATACCGCTTACTCACCCAATGAGCAACTCAAAGCGGTTCACAAAACAAGCAATACAGCATATAAGTGCAACATAATCAAAACAAAAACGAACACAGGTGATGCAAAATAGCACCAAGCATAGTTATACAATAATAATTATAACAATTGCAGCAATTAAACATATCAGATATCATAAAAAAGAATTACATCAAACGAATAGGCAAAACAACATCATCAATCCTCATAAACACTATAACAGTAAAGCGCCCCGGTTTTTGCATCCCCGATTGTGTGGGGGCAGAGGCCCAGGGGTGTGGTGGTTCATCCGCAGCTGGGGCTAGAGCCGGCAAAGTTCCTCACCGCCGCACCATCCCTCCCGGCTTTTGAGGCCCCGATGGCATGGGGGCGGAGGCCCAGGGGTGTGGTGGTTCATCCACAGCTGGGGCTAGAGCCGGCAAAGTTCCTCGCCGCCGCACCATCCCTCCCGGCTTTTGAGGCCCTGATGGCGTGGGGGCCGAGGCCCAGGGGTGTGGTGGTTCACCCGCAGCTGGGGCTAGAGCCGGCAAAGTTCCTCGCCGCCGCACCATCCATCCCGGCTTTTGAGGCCCCGATGGCGTGGGGGCGGAGGCCCGGGGGTGTGGTGGTTCATCTGCAGCTGGGGCTAGAGCCGGCAAAGTTCCTCGCCGCCGCACCATCCCTCCCGGCTTTTGAGGCCCCGATGGCGTGGGGGCGGAGGCCCGGGGGTGTGGTGGTTCATCCGCAGCTGGGGCTAGAGCCGGCAAAGTTGTATGGGCAAGAACTGGAAAAATACTCCAGCTATCAAGGACCACATTGCCAACATACGTTGGATCATGGAGAAAACAAAAGAATATCAGAAACAATTCTACTTCTGTTTCATTGACTACACCAAGGCCTTTGACTGTGTTGACCACAACAAAATGTGGCAAGTAATTTAAGAGATGGGAATACGAGAACACCTCATATGCCTCATGAGAAATCTGTACAAGAGTCAAGAAGCAACAGTTAGGACAGAATATGGAATGACGGAGTGGTTTGGAATAAGAAAAGGAGTAAGACAAGGCTGCATTTTGTCACCCTGTTTATTCAAAATATACACAGAGCACATAATGTGCAATGCAAGGATGGAGGAATCACAATATGCGATCAAAATTGCTGGGAGAAACATCAACAATTTGAGATAATAATAATAATAATAATTTTAATTTGTACCCCGCCTCTCTCAGCACATGGCCGACTCTGGGCGGCATTACAACATAATCAAAAACACAATATACAGTCAAAATATAAACAAAGCCAACAGTAAGTACAATACAGGTATAGCAAAATACAAATAAATTACACTAGAATTCTCCACAAAATGGCAATTTCTACAATATTAACAATACAACATTACCGCATCTAATACATAACACGATCCCTCAACACTAATGTCCCCAAAACATAGCCCCATAGCTCATACGTCCCTAATAAAGCCAAAGAAGAGGACGATCCGGTCCCAAGGCAAATGAGGCCAAGACCACACCGACACCGGCCACTCCAATAGCAACATCCCCCCAAAGTCCCACCACGCAATGCTGGTCAGCTATGCTCCAACCCCCCCACCCCCACCCCACCGGGCAGGGCAAGGAGGAAGCCGGCGAGGAACCGTGGCTCCAGCGATGTTGGCGGCGCGGCTTTTCAAGTCCTACCGCGCAATGCTTGTCAGCTGTGCTCCAACCCCCCTCCCACCGGGCAGGGCAGGGAGGGAGCCGGCGAGGAACCGTGGCTCCAGCGATGTTGGTGGTGCGGCTTTTCAAGTCCTACCGCGCAATGCCGGTCAGCTGTGCTCCAACCCCCCTCCCACCGGGCAGGGCAGGGAGGGAGCCGGCGAGGAACCGTGGCTCCAGCGATGTTGGCGGTGCGGCTTTTCAAGTCCTACCGCGCAATGCTTGTCAGCTGTGCTCCAACCCCCCTCCCACCGGGCAGGGCAGGGAGGGAGCCGGCGAGGAACCGTGGCTCCAGCGATGTTGGCGGCGCGGCTTTTCAAGTCCTACCGCGCAATGCTTGTCAGCTGTGCTCCAACCCCCCTCCCACCGGGCAGGGCAGGGAGGGAGCCGGCGAGGAACCGTGGCTCCAGCGATGTTGGCGGCGCGGCTTTTCAAGTCCTACCGCGCAATGCTTGTCAGCTGTGCTCCAACCCCCCTCCCACCGGGCAGGGCAGGGAGTGAGCCGGCGAGGAACCGTAGCTCCAGCGATGTTGGCGGCGCGGCTTTTCAAGTCCTACCGCGCAATGCTTGTCAGCTGTGCTCCAACCCCCCTCCCACCGGGCAGGGCAGGGAGGGAGCCGGCGAGGAACCGTGGCTCCAGCGATGTTGGTGGTGCGGCTTTTCAAGTCCTACCGCGCAATGCCGGTCAGCTGTGCTCCAACCCCCCTCCCACCGGGCAGGGCAGGGAGGGAGCCGGCGAGGAACCGTGGCAGATGATATCACCCTAATGGCAGAAAGTGAGAAAGATCTAAAGAAGCGGTTGCTTAGGGTGAAAGAAGAGAGTGCAAAAAGCTGGCTTGAGACAACATTAAGAAAACCAAGATAATGGCAACAGGTCCGATCAGTCATTGGAAAATAGATGGGGAAGAAGTAAAAGCAGTGACAGATTTCACTTTCTTAGGATCTAAGATCGCCACAGATGGGGATTGCAGCCATGAAATAAAAAGAAGACTGATTATTGGGAGACAAGCTATGAGAAACTTGGGGAACATAGTGAAAAGCAAAGACATCACATTGCAAACAAAAATTAGAATAGTCAAAGCAATGGTAATTCTCGGTGGTAATGTACGGCTGTGAGAGCTGGACCATTAGGAAGGCTGAGCGAAGAAGAATAGATGCCTTTGAAATGTGGTATTGGAGGAGAGTTTTGAGGGTCCCCTGGACAGCGAGGAGAACAAATAGGTCAACCTTAGAAGAAATCAACCCTGACTGCTCATTGGAATGTCAAATAGTAAGAATGAGACTGAAGTACTTTGGACATCAAATGAGAAGAGAGGATTCACTTGAGAAGGCCTTGATGCTGGGAAAGGTGGAGGGCAAAAGAAGAAGGGGGCGGCCAAAGATGAGATGACTAGATGGCATTGTAGATGCAATGGGCACCGAGTTGGGAGGAAGATGGTGGAGGATAGAGGTGCCTGGAGGACAATGGTCCATAGGGTCGCAAAGGGTTGGAATTGACTGTGCGACTGAACAACAACAAATCAAGGAGTAGGTGTTGGATGCATGCGTCTCGTCAAAATGGACACATTGGCAAAGACTGTTTTCAGAAGATCTGGCACAAATGACAATAGGTGTTGGAGAGGAACAGACAAGCTTTATTGTCGTCTTGAAATAGATGTTGTAAACGTATCAAGCCAGATGGAACTTACTTTCACAGCAAATGTTGGTTAGGCATGTGCCTTGTCCAGGAGTATCTCCATGCTTTTTTAAATGACTGAGACAGAGCAAAAGAGCTATTATTCAGTTCCAGGATAAAGATACCACAACAGATCCTTTATATCCTATTTAGCATTTGTAGAGTTAAAAATATCACTAAGAGTCCACTTGCATGTGGTTTTTTTAGCCATTTGGATACAGTATCACGTCACCTGCTGGCTGGGCGGACTGTGACGTATGCCCTCCGCTTTCACCTGACCCAAGGAATCTGATGGAGGGCGCTTTGGTGAGTTTTTAGTCCCTCATACCCTAAGTGTTAATAACATAGCAGTAAGATCCTTTATTTACAAATGGAATTCACTTTTATTTTTAATTAATTGTAACAAATGGAGCAACAATCTCCTGAACTGTATGGATGGAGCCTCTTTTGCTTATGTGGAGTGGGCAAAAACAATTTTAAAAAACCCGTCAACATTAGTAACAAAGAAAAAAATTTAAATTTCCTCTCCACAAATAGACACAAAGCACCCATTCTCATAAAAAGAATTTAGAGAGAAAAGGGATGTGAAAGGGACTAAGATAGTCTTTTTCTGATATTTGATTAGTTCCATCATGTCTAACTTTGCAATATAGAATATTCCTACACACAAAATCCTGTTTTTTCAAGGTTTCTTGTAACAAGGGAAACCCCAATAACACACACTGCTTTGTTCTTTTATTTTGGTTCTCTATTAGAGGAAGGTAGAGCCAGCCTCCTCCTGCTACTTACTAGTTAAGATTACTTCATTTAGTAAAAATGTGAATAGGGTTTGAGAGAGCAAGTTTATATATATTTAAAATTATATTTATGTCTTGATATTAATTCCTAGTTTTTCTATGTATAAACTTTGGAGTAAATCTTCTACATAAAATTTTCTTGGATAGTCCTGTGAGCAACAGGATGAGGGATAAATGCTACAGGCTGAGCAATGCTGTTACAGTATTACAATTCTTGTCTGCGTATTAGGTGTGAATTGCTAAAGCAGTGATGGTGAACCTATGGCGCACATGCCAAAGGTAGCACTCGGAGCCCTCTCTGTGGGCACCTGTGCAGTCACCCCAGCAGAGAGTTTGCCCCACCCTCTGTCCAGCAGCCCAACGGGAGCGTTTCCTCCCTCCCCCAGCACAGAGTTTGCCCTGCCTATCCAGCAGCCTAATGGGAGCGTTTCCTTCCTCCCCTGTTGCTGTGTTGGCATGTTGTGATAAGTAAGTAGGTTTTGGGTTGCAGTTTGGGCACTCACTCTCTAAAAGGTTCGCCATCACTGTGCTACAGAAACAATACTCAAGTTACACTTTCTGACTGTAGCTCCCAGAACTTCCTGCCAGTGTGGCAATGCTGGCTGGGGTATTCCTGAAATTGCAGTCTTTGAAAAGTAACTTTTCTAAACTTTGGAGGCAGGTACAGCTCAAAGGTGCTGTAGCATTTGTTGTGGTTCATCCAAATTAAATACAGGAAATACTGGCTAGGCAAATTATCCTAGTGGCATGAATCAGAATTTTATATGTGTTAAAATAAATGTCTGGGTATGTTCACTAGCTGGATCTAGGGTGAGAATGCACTGTTAAGAACAGGGTCTATTCCTGTTGCCCTCTTTTGAATTCAGTGGGGCCAAATAAATGAAGTATAATCCTGGGTAAATTTTACAGAAAGTGGCACCTGCTTCTTTTCCCAGATCCCAAGGATTTGATTCCTGTTCTGTCACCATCTGCCATCCGAATTCACATTTGAGGGAGTGATATAAACTGAAGCTCTGAAATGGTTGATTGTTCTTCTTTCCAGTCCAGCCTCAGCTGTCTATGCCTGCCTTTCAGTTTGTTATTTATAAATAGAAATCCTTCCAAATGCAGGTGCTGCTTATGAAACACAAAATGCTTGTTTTAAAATAAAATATACAAGTTGGTCAGAATAATAGAATCTGCGTGAAGCAAATTTCAAGTAGGAACACAGAATTTTAAATTATTATTTTTATGCATAACAAAAAATTGCATTGCGGTGTCTTTTGATTTTAAAATAGAATAGATCTTTGCTGTTTAAAATACACGTTAATGAAGATCAGTAAACACAAACTAAAGTAAAACCCAAGCAGTCAACTAAAAAGCTTGCATTAGGACATTAAAGTCATACTGTACTATACAAAAAAAAATCAACTACAATCCTACCTCCTGTTCAAGTGCTGATTAAAGCAGGGTGACCATAAATGATTGCTGAAAGCCTGTAAAAGCAAGACTTTCTCTGTGCCCAGCATTAAGACAGAAGTTGTTTTTTTCTAGCATTAGTATCCTACGTGCAATGTTTCCTCCTAATTTGAGGATGCTCTTCTGTAGGTGGATGTCATTTCTCATTATTTCATGCCATTTCACTCTACTCTGTAGCTTCTTTTCCTGGCTCTTCTGCACCAGACACTCATAAATATTCATGCAATCCTCCTCCATCCTTTCAGTCTTGTATACTTAGCTGATGGCCTGTTCTAATTTTTAAAAGGGCTTTGTTTTGAAATGCTAGTGCAGAGGACTGCTTAGTGAGCTAATGCTTAAGGTTCTTGTGTTGCAGTTGGAAGCACTAAAGCCAAATTGAAGGCTACAGTCTTACTGTGTAATTGGAGGATATTCTGAAAGTGAACCATCACTTGCCTCATTTAAATGATTACCGCTAGGAATTTGAAATGCATATATTTCTCTGTGCCCAATTACATTTTATTGTGAGTTCCCAGGTCTGTCCATCCCCCTCTTAACATACCATTCACAGAATATTGTGAATTGTTGAAAATTCACATCATAGCTGGACTCTGGAATGTTACATGATGCTACTTAGAGCTGTTGAACTTAAGAATGGGGAGTAAGTTATTGTGTGCCTTTACTCATAGCAGATTCTACATTTGTTTCAAGCCAGGGAAGACTATTTATACTTGATATGTGAATGAGGAACATCATACTCTAATTGGACTACAAACACAGACGTTTGTGAAATAAAATAGCTCAGTGAATTGTTAGGAAAATATTCCACTTTTCTCCAACATAGTCTGAAACAGAAAACCTTGAGAAACTATTGAGGAACAGGTTAGCAGGAAGCATAGCTTTAAGAACAGTTAAGTGATGCTAAACTTTAATGTGGGAGTGGGGGAGAGTGCTACCTGGGGACCATGGTTTCTCAGCTGTCCCCAAAAAATTCTGTACAAAAAACCACTTGGTGGTTTTAGAGTTAAACAGAGCACACTCCTAACATATATTTCATTTTGATTTTTTGTAAAATTTGGTGCAGTTGGTGCAAACTTCATTTGCTCTTGGTTTATAAAATTGACCACAGGAACCTTTGAAGTGGCCTGTCTTTACCTTTATTTGAAACAGAGTTAGACTTCAGTTGGTTGACTTGCCATAAAATATCATGTAATAAATCCACTCTTATATTTATAGAACATGGTGACCCAGATAAACCCACAGTTGGACAAGGAATAGAGGACCCCAAAGCTGTAATCCCCTGGCACTTCATATTGCCGATCAGTTAAATATTGTGGATTATGAGGAAGCACAGAGAGAGAGAGAGTACAGAAAAGGAGCTCACGGAACAAAGAATCACATTAAAGGAGGATACTGTATGACTGAGGAACCCGACCTCCCTTATGTCACTTTGAGGATCTTGAGGATCTTGGAACGTTACCAATCATCACACGCTGGTGAACTCTGGGGTCTGTGAACTTTTTCTTTACAGGTAGCAAGATCCTAAACTACATCAATATAGCTGATAAGGTTTCCACTGACAGCAGTAAGTTAGACGTGTGAGGGTTTGTGTTTTCGGACCACAGGACAGCTGCCCACAGAATTCTAGGGTTCTGAGTAAAAAAAATACATCAATCTGCCCACCTCTGGCAGTTCCTGCCCCCATATAACAATACTGGTGATCAACACCCAGGCACATGGTGACAGGATGCCTTAAATCTACACCAGTTCAGAAAATGTAATCTCTTGTTGGTATTGCTCCACCTAAGATCAGGAGAGAAATGGCAGTAGATGCCAAGAGAACTAAGCAAGAGAATGACCCTCGACATCCTCTGAACAAATATGAGCCTCAAGTTTGCCAGCTCAGATCTAGGGAGAACTTTATGGCAAGAACAACCACTCTTGAGGTTACACAAGAACAAAACCAAATTAGAAGATGGAGGAAGGAGCTCACTGGACAAGGAAGAATGTTAAAGGAGGATATAGCTGAAGATCTCAGCCTTCCCTGCATCACTTGGAAAACCCTGAATAGGCTGAGGATTGGAGTCTCTAAAGAAGTCGACTGTCAGAATGGCTTACTTGGATAACTGACCTGGGAGGAAAGGCAGGATTTAATCTATGCCACAGACACGGTTGAGGGCTGGAGAGGGCAGGAATTCAAATTCTCACCAGGTGGATTTGATAATACTATGTTTAAATCATGGTTTTCTGCATAAAGATGTATAAAGGCTCAAAGGGTAGACGGGGGAAATCTTGTGGCAAGAGAATAATGAATGAGCTCCCTTTAACTAGCAGCATTCTACTGACTGGCTGTACAGTAGTTCTCATGCAGTGTCATAGGGTAGAATGAAATTCGAGACAGAAACCTATCTTATAGTGTATGTATTCAAAGAGCATGACTTCTCTTTCCTCTTAGTTTCTGTTTGGCTGCCAGATTAGTAGCTTCCTTAAGAAGAGCATTCTTATTTTCATCATTTTTTTCTCATGAGAAAGAGCTGAGGGTTTTGTCTTGTTGTTTCTTCTCCTTGTGCTTCCTTTATACAGCAATACCTCATAGAAAGTCCGCTTCATACAACATCGGATTCATACAACACCGCCGAATTCCTTGAAAAAAGTTGCTTCATACAAAGTCGTGCGACTTTGTATGAGGCATTGGGGTTTTCCCAGGTTGTATTGTGCCTGGGCAGTATAAAAGGCAGGACACATGCGTGCATTGCTCTTGTGGTTTTTGCATGAGGCGAAGAGTGTTTAGGAGTGGTTTTGAGAGCGATTTTGGATTTTTTCGTCAGAATTTTTAGAAGCATTCATGGGATTTTTGCAGCATTCTTCAGGTTCTTGGACAATCAGGGTTGTTTGACATGTTTTTGTAATGTATTTAGCCTTTAGACAATGATTTCTTAAAGTTCTGTCAGTTTCCTGTCTGTTTCCTTGACTTTGCCCTGAAGTCTGTGCTGTGACAGTACGATGCATCTCTATAAAAATGATGTTGTATGAGGCATCGCGGCAAGGATTTGGACATTGTATGAGGCATCACGGCTAGGATTTTGCATGCCTCATACAAAGTCCAAATCCGTATAAAGTCCAAACTTGTGGAACCAAGTTTGGACGTTGTATGAGGTATCACTGTACTTGTGTGTCTTTGGTTTTCTTCACAGTGCAGCCTCATGTGTTCTTCTGATGCCTGTGTCAAGGCAAACAATATTAGGAGAATGCTTGATTGTTCCACACCTCTGTGATATTTTCAGTATCAAGGGGAATTTATTATGCATATTTCTATGTTTTTAGAAGCTTAGAGAAATTGAAATACTGCACCAGGTACTATAGTAATTCTCACGCTTTGTCCCATGAGAATGACTGGAATATTTGATTTTCTACTTTTGCCAATACATGGCCATTAATTATGCATTAGGATTCATTGATGTAGCCTCTTCTTCAATTGACAGAGGCTTGAGACGGCTCATAAAACCAATATTCACTGCACAGAAGGCATGGATCACCAGACTAGAGGACGAGGAAGATGTTGGCAAGCCTTACTGCTAGACTAATGTGAAATTAGGGGGGGGGATCTGTATTTGCAAATGTGGTACCATTTCTAGTGTAGCATGACCTGTACTTCCAGTTTTAATCTAGGATGTTGGCCTTGATATTAAATATTACAGGAAACACTCAGTAGGAGTTGTAGGATGCTAATGGCTCTGCCTGTATGTCCACAAAGTATTATTCAAAAATGTAAGGATTAAAAAGAGAGATCCCAGATGGTTTTTGATTGCATAAAGCCCTTCTCTGAAATGGGAAGAAACTGGGAATCTATCATAAGAGAAGCTAAGTATGTTGGGCTAGAACATTGGAAAACATATTTAGGAACCCAGCTTCGAAGAGTTTCTATTTCCAAGGGATAAAATAGATACAGTATCTGTCACTTGAGGGCAACAAATTGGCTCACAATAGAGGTAAAGGAAGTGATTAATTTGATCAGTTTTCAAAACTTAAAAATAAAATTGAGCAGTATCAACTGATAAGCAAACAGAGCAAAGCATTCTTAAATAGCACCCCTCCTTATTCTGATTTAGGCTCTTTTGTCCTTCATCCTGCCCCCATTCATGATCTTGCTGCCCAAAGCAATTATTGGAGGTGACTTTGTAATTACAGCTGTGGTGATAAGGATAATTGCAAAGGAAGTATGCTGTTGGACAGCCACAGGTGCACCAATGAAAAGGGTCTGTCAACGTGGAAGGAAAGCAGTAGAAAGAAACACCGCAGGAATGCATATTTTGGCCTGTGATGGGGAGCAGAAAATGAACGGGGGGGGCAGGGGGAGAAACAGATTGGTAGTGAAGCCACACAAGAAGCTGATGGACTTTACTGATAGTTTTAAGGATAACAAACCCTATTATCCCACTATCAAAGGACCTGTTCCACCTGACATAGACCTACACCCATTTTAGGTAAACAAGGGACTGTGGTGCTTAGTGGTTAAGATGCTGAACTTGACGACTGGAAGGTTGGCAGGACAGCAGTTGAGGACCCATGATAGAGTGAGCTCTCGTCTCTGTTCCAGCTCCTGTCAGCTTAGCAGTTTGAAAACTAGAAATTGCGAGTAGATAAATCGGTACCACTTTGGTGGGAAGGTAAACAGCATTCAGTTCACTTGTGTCTACTTATATCTGCCACATGTCCGTGTAAATGTTTGTAGATGCAGACAGTGCTGGCTATTTGGCTATAAACTGAAATGAGCACTGAATACTAGAGTTAAATACGATTGGCTTTCGAGCAAGGGCAACCTTTACCTTTAAAGAACTGTACCATATGTATATATACCTCTTTTTCTAGAGCAGAGTCCTGTCACTAAGAAGTGGTTGTGGCATTTACTCATATTCTGGAATTCTTTTGCTGAGAACTGGTTGTGGGGCTAATCGTTACAATAAGGTATGGTGTCAGATAGGTTCACTATGGTGCTAAGCAGAATATTCTTGTGCATGCGTACTTATGAAAGGTATTAGCAGTTGTGGACAGTTGCCAGCTATAGCCAGAAAGACAAACATAATTTGCTTCTTAAAATCTGAATTGTACAATCTGCTGCATCTTTGAATCAGATAGTCTCTAGGTTGGTACTAAATCAGTTCAATTTGATACTGAAACCCACTTTATTTTGTTTGGTTGGAATGAGTGAAATGGGGCCTGAAAAGGCTATATGTGAGAAATTATTCAAATTACAGTAAAACCCCTACTTACGTAAAAAGTCTGTTCCATAGGCTTTTATGTAAATCAGTTTTTTAACTTGATGCAAACCCATAGGAAAATGATATTTATGTAAATCGAAGCAACCTCATAGGAAAAATGATTTTTTACGTAACTTGAAGCAAACCCATAGGAAATTGTGTTATGTAAATTGGGACATGGTTTTAGTGCAAAAATCATTATGTAAGTCGGATTTTATGTAACTTGACGTATATGTAAGTTGGGGTTTTACTGTAGTGTTTATTGTGTTACAGCACCAAGGGCTTTCTCGGTGATGGCTCCAACTATGTTCTACCTGGGGATCTGCATGTGATTGACTCTTTAGGGTCCTTTAAGAAGCAACTGAAAACCTTTCTTTTCAAGGAGGCCTTTGACAGCTTGTTGATGTTTAAATAGGAGACCCTCCCATAAGAACATAAGAACAGCCTTGCTGGAACAGGCCACAGGAGCCCATGATCCAGTCCAGCATTCTGTCTCACACAGTGGCTCACCGTTTGCTTCAGGGTATTATTCCCAAGCAGATGCCTTCACCTACCTAGGATTCCCTGGAAATGGCATTGAGAAATATCCTGCCTATCTCTCCAACCCGGAGATTGTCCTTAAGTATCCATATAATTATAGCCATTGATACCCTTGTCCTCCATGAACTTGTCTAATCCTTTCTCAAGACTGACAGCTGTCACCACTTCTCCTGGCAGGGAGTTCCATAGACCATTGATCCTCTGGATGGAAAAGGTACTTTCTCTTATTTGTTTGAGAACTAGTACCCAAAGGTTTCATGGAGTGTACCCTAGTTCTAGTGTTATGCGATAGGGAAAACAGTTTTTTCATTGTTTTACCACTCAGGCTAGTGGTCCTTAGTTCCGATTGGACTGGGTGGGTGGGATTTTTCCTATGGTTTTATTGTGTCTGGTTTTGACCTTTACCTTTACTTTGTGCTTTATTTATTTAACTATATACGATATGATAAAGCTTTATTGTCATTGTCCTGTACAGAACAACAAGATTGAAAATTTGCTTATCGACTTTACAAAACCTAACAAAACAACTGTACAAAATTATCGACATACTCCCACACCACATATACACATTTAACTCCTGAAAAGCTCTAAAACTCTCAAAACTAAAATACAGAAGGTCCTTTATAAACTGCATTTCGCTGCATTCAAAGCCAGAACTGCTTTTGGGTAAAAATTATTTCTCAAGCAGCTGGTCCTGGTCTTTATGACCCTATACCTTCTTCTAGAAGGCAGAAGCTGAAAGAGATCATTTCCGGGGTGCGCACTATCTTGTGCAATCTCCACAGCTTTCTTATAACACCTGGAGGCATAGATTTGATCTAGAGTGGGAAGAGTACACCCAATTATTCCCTCCACAGTCTTTACGACCCTGGACAGCATTGTTCTTTCCTTAGCTGTACAAGTCCCAAACCATACACACAGACCATAGGTTAACACACTCTCTATGGTACAGTGGTAGAATGCCAACAGCAGGTCCTTTGAAAGGTTGTTCTTCCTGCGGATTCTCAAGAAGTATAGGCTTTGGTCCAAAAATAGTTCTAACATGAGTTCATTTGGGAAAATTTGAAAGTAGAGAGAAGTGTCCATGAACTATTCTCTATCCCCAAACAATCATATCCACAGCAGGTAGATTTCAATTTTGCCTTCTTTTTTTTCATTCAGTGGGGAAGACCTCGTTGATCACTAGATTCATGTATGACAGTTTTGATAATACCTACCAGGTAAGTCATTATTTGTGTACTTCTAAGACAATGACTGTGCTAGTCTGTTCCAGCAGATCTAAAAAAAGAATCCTGCAGTGACTTAATGGCTAACATGTTTTGTTTGGTATAAACTTGCACAAATGTCAAACCACATCATCAAATCCATTTGATGAAATAAGCTGCCATCTATGAAAGTTTATGCCAAATAAAATTTAACAAGCTTAAGATCTGAAGAACCTTTCATTGTATTTGTCTCATGTTTTCTGCATATTTTATGGTGCAAAGACTTAGACAGGTGATCCTTTGGTAAAAGAATTTACCAGGATTTACTCTGACTTTAATGCCATGTCTCCTAGGTGTAAAAATAATCATTTAGGCACTGTATCTATTGTTAGCACATAGAAATTGGAAATATCTCATTGTATCTATACCTCCATCCTTTCAATTAAATAAATGGTGAATTAGACCAGGTACTGATTACACTGGGATTGGCGGTAGACGATGATTCTGTTGTGTTATATACAGTATAGATATTTCTCAAGAACTCTAGCATTTCTAGTTGGTTCTCTGGTTCTGCAGAAATAGCTTTATGGTTTATGAAGAATGAAATGGGTTTGGTTTTTTTGGTCAGAGTCCCAGGTCTCTTCGTTCTTTTTGTTAACAAAAGTTATTTGTTTTAACTTTGTCATACTTATTGCACAAGATACAAAGCCTGATAACAACAGATGATTTTGTAATAGATTGTTGTGTTAGTACTGTAATAAGGTTTTGGATATATCATATGTGAGGGTTTTGGTTTTTTTACTTAGCTGGCTTTCTTTCTCCTCCCTTGTACAGAAATCACTCATTTAATATTGTAGAATTAACTAGATACAGCACTGATGTACTGTGAAGTTTTTTCCTTCTTGGTTGGTTAGTAGTAGTAGTAGTAGTAGTAGTAGTAGTAGTAGTAGTAGTAGTAGTAGTAGTAGTAGTAGTAGTAGTAGTAGTAGTTTATTAATTGATTAGTCTTGCGACCTTATCAATAAACAACATAGCAAAAGAATTGAAACTACAATACAATAAAATACATGCCTAGGCTAGTTTCAAAGGGAATGTAAACTGGAGAGAATACATTAATACATTTCATATAATACATACCCATAGCCAAGTAAGAGATCAGCTCCCCCGATGACTTAGTGGTTAAAACGCTGAGCTTGGAGACTGGAAGGTCAGGTTTCGATGCCCAAAGGCTGCACTTGGGGACACGAAAGTAGCTTCATTCAGGCATCCCCTGAGCAGAGTTTCTCCAGCAAAAAATCTTTCAACCCAGAGTAATCTCTGGCACAAAATGATTATTATCCGGTAAGAGAATCTCCTTTGCAGGATACCCCAATTTGATTGATATACTGTATTGAGTTCTTATAGCCAATGCCTTAATCATAAACTTGGCAGTTCTACATACAATGTGTACATTGGAACCCAAGAGGAAATAAGACAGTTTGTAATTAGGGTCCCAAAAAGCTCTCCCCCTCCCCCCCCCGCCAGTAAGGATGAAATATATTTAAATCTAATAGCAGTATATAAATAGCAATTGAAAAAATAATTTTCAATATCTGGTTAGTAGTTGATTTAACTGTACCTGTTACTTTGGAAAACAGATGCTCAAAGAAATTAACTGTATTTGTTTGCTCACAAATGAAATCTTTGTTTTGCAGGCAACAATTGGCATTGACTTCTTATCAAAAACCATGTACTTGGAAGATCGCACAGTGAGTAATGATTTGTAATAACTAGACTTTACTCTTAATACAGGGAGTACAGTGCATTATCTGAATGAGACTTGATTAAGTATAAGAGCAACCTGGAACAAGAGTTGGGGTTCCACAGGGTCAGAGTTACTGCTGCTGAACCTGCCAGTGTAGCATTGCACTTACTTTGAAAATGTTTAGCTTAGAGCGCATGGGAAGGCCTGATGTGAAAAATTCATTATTGTAAATATCTTTGCCTTTATGGACAAAGGCAGAAAAAATTGTTTTTGACAGAAAATCTGTAGATTTTACAGAATATTTTTTCCCCATTATTGGGCTTTTTGTTTGCATTCCAGAGGTACTTATTTAAACTGGCCAGCAGATTATACAATGAATAAACACTGTTTCAGTACTTTAATAAGAAAAGCAAAATAAGTAGGATGGTATACCTTTAGTACAGTCATGGTGAACCTTGGCACTCCAGCTGTATGTGCAGTAAACCCATTTGTGTGGATTCACTGAGACTTGGGCTTCTGGGAATTAAAGTTCAAGAACAGCTGGAGTGCCAAGGTTTGCCATCATGGCTTTAGTATATGACATGCCCTTGGACCAAGAGGATATACAGTAATACCCCAACTTACAAATGCCTTGAGTTACATAAAATTCGACTTACATAATGATTTTGTGCTAAAACCATGTCCCGACTTACACGATTTCCTAGGGGTTTGCTTCAAGTTATGTAAAAACTCATTTCCCTATGGGTTTGCTTCAATTTACATAAAAATTTCATTTTTCCTATGGGTTTGCTTTGAGTTATGTAAAAAAAATTTTTCTTATGGGTTCGCTTCGAGTTACATAAAAAAACGATTTAAACAAAAGCCTATGGAATGGACTTTTTTTCGTAAGTAGGGGTTTTAGTGTAGCTTCAATATTACCTGCATCTGTCACTGATTATATCAGAAAACCTATTCTCTGCATCTGTTTATTTATCTACAGTGACTTTGAGCCAAGGTTTTCGTTCTGTCTTCCAATCCCAGTCATCAGTTCTTCCTCTCCCAACAGTCCCCAGCGTTGTTCCCCAAAAGCTTTTTAAGAGTGTCAGGGAACTTTTTCCCCAGGTGATGATGTTGACATCAATAACAGGGAGATGGGAATTGTCATAAATTGCCTGCCACATGTTTCAGACAAGAAGTGGAATCCAGTCTAATATTCATTGACAACTCTTAAGCCACTTAAGAACTTGAAGAACAGCATATAAAGAACAGAACTGTACAGCTGTGATAAATGAAATGCCTGGTTTCAAAGCCTATCTGAGTGAATTTTTTCATTGGAAAAGATGATCCAAATAATTTAAGAAAGAAAGAACCCAAGCTTCTGGTTTATTGTATAGTATTTCTTTTTCGTCCTTGCAACAGGTATATTTTGCTACTTAATGTATTATATCCCTTTTTCATCACAGTGTTAGTCAGATGTTAGTCATCCTTCATCCAGGCCATACTTTTCCAGCCCGGTTTCTCCAGATGTGTTGAATGATAACTTTTATGATCTCCAGCCCAGTATTGTCAATGGACTGTTCATTGAGGAAGATGTAATTTGACACATTTAAAGGATGCCAGGGTTAGGAAGTCTGATCCAGGCATTGACCAGATCCATAGGATTCTAGAATTGTAGTAGTATTTGAAGGAATCCCAAAGGCCTCCTGGCAGTTCAGGAAATCTTATCACCCCGGCTGTTGTTTAAAAAGAGCAGTAGATCAGTTACCACAGAAAATGGCAGACTCCCCTTTCTTCAAAGCTTTTGAGCCCTTTTTGCCTAGCTTCAACATGGTTGTTTTATTGTCTGCCTTCAAACGCAGAATGGAAACAGATACAGATCACACACCCTAACTAAAACAGAGCTGATTCTGGCTTAGTTAAAACCCAACATGTCCATTCACTCTGCACTGGTCTCCAGCTTGGGATGCGACATCTGCCTCTGCTGAGCTGGTCTACTAAAAACGTGTCTACAGAATTCATTTTCACAGGATCTAAATGAAAGGTTGACTCATAGCAGGAGACCAGAATCTAACAGCATGGGCACCTTGATGAATTTAAGTTTCTCATTGTTGCAAGTCCTTGTGTGAACTGTATGGGGCATTATCAGATGAATTATGTTTCTGAATTCACATCAGAAATGAATGTGTGTTCCATCCCCCTCAAAGTAAGGAATGCTGGCTCTTTTTCCCCCATACTGCATGCAATCAAACATCCTCTGAACATGAGTACTGTATTGGCTAGTGACTGGCTTTGCGAATGAAGTATGCAATATTTGAACTACCCTTTTTAGCAGCCACTGCTTTTTCTCAAAGGATCAGACTTTGTCTAACCCTCAATCTGACGTGCCAATGACTCTCACAGGGACTCCCTGTGTAGCAGTTGCCCTTAAATTTCTCCAACAAGATGCTGCAAGGCAGGCCAAATAGCTGCCTGCGGAGGAGAATTGTTGGTCGGCATGGTCCTCTGCCTGGCAAATGTGCATTCTCTTACCTGTGATCCAGCTGGCTAAGAGACTCAGACTTGGTTTGTTTGCTTCTGCTGGCAACCTCAAAGCAATTTCCACCATGCATGGTTTTCTTTTCTAAAAAAATATTTTTGCTTTGCTTTTTTATTTTTTAAAAAAGCAATCAGATTTTTATTTCTAGTGGCAGTTTGGCTTTTTTTCTTTAATTTTCTCCCATCTCACAGATCAGGTTGCAGCTCTGGGATACTGCGGGTCAGGAACGTTTCCGTAGCCTCATTCCCAGTTACATCCGTGACTCTGCTGCAGCTGTAGTAGTTTACGATATCACAAGTAGGTATATCTGCTCTGGCTTTGACTCTTTGTTTTTTTCTTCTTGCTTGTTTGACTGATTCCCGTTAGGTACGGTTGCAATTGTGGGACACAGCAGGTCAAGAGCGGTTCAGGAGCTTGATTCCTAGCTACATTCGTGACTCCACTGTTGCAGTTGTTGTTTATGATATCACAAGTGAGTGGGGGGAAAATTTCTGCATTTCTGGTCATCTTTTCCATGCTTGTGCTCTTGCCCTTCTTCTTCCTTCTCCTTCTTCCTTCTCTCTCCCCCTTTTTATCTTCACATTTTGCCATGCATGCCTTACCACAGTCATCTGCTTGGCCGTCATTAAACGTGAAGATGGTTATTGATCTTGAGCATCAAGCAGGAGACATGCTATGGTATTTCAGAAATCTTGCATGTAGGAGCTCAGTTCCCCAGAGCTGAACCACACAACTAGCAAAGGCTTTCACTTGTTATGTTGCTTTGGTTTAGCACTGTGATGGCGAACCTTGGCACTCCAGATGTTCTTGGACTTAAATTCCCAGAAGCCCCAGCCCCCATGAATCCACACAAACGGGTTTGCTGCGATCCATCCGGCCCACGCCGCCCCGTCGCTCCAGGAAGCAGAAGCAAAATGTGCCCGTACGGAGGAAGGGTTAACCTGGAAGAGCCTTAACCATACAGGCGCGTTTTACTTCCGCTTCCAGGAGCGATGGGGGCGGCGTGGGCCGGATGAATCACAGCAAACCCATTCGTGTGGATTCATGGAGGCTTGGGCTTCTGGGAATTTAAGTCCAAGAACATCTGGAGTGCCAAAGGTTCGCCATCATGGGTTTAGAATATCTTTGAGTGCATTAAACAAAATTAACTTGTACACTGTTGAATTGAAAGAAGGTCTCCAGAGTGACAGCTTAGTTTTGGAAATTTAATCTGGCAATTTCCAGAACCTAAGTACTTTCTGTGCCCTTCTAAGGGACCCATGGAGATTTGCCCAAAGATGTGCTAGGATATTTCCCTTGAAGCAAAATTGCAATGCCTGTTCTGTTCCAGTCTTCACTCTTTCCCTCCCCTATCCCACAACATGTATGTGCTCAGAATGATTAAGATGCTGGCCTCATCACCATCTTAGCTCATCTGCTGTTCTGTGGGTGTCATTGTTATATGTTTGGCTTCTTCTTTGAATGGTTGTTCTCAAATTAAACTTCTCCACTGAAGTAATCTGCTCTTTGCTTCTCTGACATTCCTAATAGCTGGGTGTTGTACCATCTCTCTCATTTACCAAAAAAACTATCTTTTTTTTTTTGCAATTTGTTTTGCTCTCATGTTCGGCTAAGGTATGTATACCTTAAAGAAGTAAAGTTTTTAAAAACGTATTTTGGTGGGGCTTGTGTTCTCTCTCTAAGTGCCAAGTTATACAATTCCATTGTGCTTTTGGACCTGCCATTGCTTAGGGAGGGGGCAGGTGGCAACCATACCCGTTGAACTCCTTCCTGAACAAGGCATACATGCTACAATGATCCGTGCCATAATGTCCTCTTGTTTTAATTGGTTATACATGGGATTGCCTGTGAAATAATAAGAACATAAGAACAGCCTTGCTGGAACAGGCCACAGCCCATCCAGTCCAGCATTCTGTCTCACACAGTGGCTCACCATTTCCTTCAGGGTATTCCCAAGCAGATGCCTTCACCTGCTTAGGATTCCCTGGAAATGATATTGAGAGATATCCTGCCTATCTCTCCAACCCGGAGGTTGTCCTTAAGTATCCATAATTATAGCCATTGATACTCTTCTCCTCCATGAACTTGTCTAATCCTTTCCTAAAGCTGTCAAGACTGACAGCTGTCACCACTTCTTCTGGCAGGGAGTTCCATAGACCAGGGATCCTCTGGGTGAAAAAGTACTTTCTCTTATTTGTTTGAGAACTAGTACCCAAAAGTTTCATGGAGTGTCCCCTAGTTCTAGTATTATGCGATAGGGAAAACAGTTTTTCCTTATCTACTTTGTCCACACCGTGCATGATTTTATAAACTTCAATCAGGTCACCTCTTAGACGTCGTCGTTCAAGAGTGAAGAGGCCCAACCGTTGCAGCCTCAGATGGTAAGGAAGGTGTTCCAGTCCCCTAATCATTCTGGTTGCCCTCCTCTGCACTTTTTCCAGCTCCATAATATCCTTCTGGAGGTATGGCGACCAGAACTGTACACAGTATTCCAGATGGGGCCTCACCATAGATTTATAAAGAGGCAAAATGACACTTGCTGACTTATTTTCTATACCCTTCCTAATGATCCCTAGCATTGAGTTTGCTTTTTTTCACTGCTGAGGCACACTGGGTAGACACCTTCATTGAGTTGTCCACCAGGACACCAAGGTCCCTTTCCTGGTTTGTCTCAGAGAGATTGGTATAATACTTGATAACTGCAGCTAATTGCAGAAATATGGCAGCTGCGTTGATTTCTGGCATACATTTTAATCACATCATTCTATACAAATTGCACTGGCTTCCAACTTGTTTCCAGGCGCAATTCAAGGTGCTGATTCTTACCTGTAAAGCTCTAAATGGTTTGCAGGTAGGATATCTGAAAAACCGTGACCTCTTCAGTTGGTGTCTGTTCTGCCATTGAGGTTTTCTCCTCCAGTAGAAGGCTCTGTCTTTTTCTGTGAGTGGAATGTCTTTCTGAGAGAGGCTATGGTTTTCTTTAGTTTTAGATAAGATGTTAAAATGATTTTTTTAAATTTCACTTACCTTTAGAATGATTTTGGATGCAGTTTATTTCCTTTTCTTTTGTTTTTATCCTGTTGTGATATTTTAATCAATATCACAAATAAATGTTTTTTATAATTGCAAGTTGCCTTGGGGAGGGGTAGTTTTTAGGCCAATAGGCAACTCATAAATACTGTAATTATACAAACAAACAAAAATTGTGCCCTCTGCATTTTATCTGGTTAAAAATATTGGGACCCTGCCATATGAGCAAAGAAACAAATATCAATTCCATGGCAGAAAAGGTTTTAACTCATAGCACCTGTCATACTCAAAACCAGGTATGGGCTGAGTTTCTTTTGGGTGTGTGTGTGCATGCGCAAGATTCTCCAGCCTTGGCAGCTGCCTTGGTTCAAGACCTTGTGATGGAATATTATGCCATAGTGTGTCATTTTAATTGCTACTTGGGTTGGGTTTCAGTTGCTCTTAGCTGCGTTAGTAGCCCATGTTTTAGCAGGCAAAGGGGAGAAAACTGTTAACGGTCAAGCTGTCCCCAAAGAGTATTGATGGGAACAAGGCCCTGCTCTATGCCCTTGGAAGCAGAATGACATAGTGCTGCCATCATCATTAATGTCATTTGTTGGCAGCAGGGATTCTGACCAAGTGTATTGGAGATGGCTCCACACCTATGGAGTTTCCTTGAGCCCATTGCTTAGGCCAAAGGAAAAGAAGGACAATTGTTTTGTTCATGAGATCTTGGGGACATGAAAGGAGCCTCATTCAGGCGTCCCCTGAGCAGAGTTCCTCCAGCAAAAATCCTTTCAACCCAGAAAACACCTTTGTGTGCTCCTGACATTTTTTTTAAAAAAGCAATTTAAATAGCAGTATTTATTGAGTTATGACTTAGAAGACAGTGGGCCTCCCTAATGAGCATGCCTTTTTCAAGTCACTGCTAGTCTAAGTCTGTGTGTTGAGTAGCAGGTGTAACACTGTGTTATTCTTGCCAACATTGAGGGAAATATACTATGCCCCCACTCCTTTTAAAAAAAAATCCTTAGAGATCATAAGTGTGGAGTTAGCTGGATGAATCTTGATTCCTACCCCTCTTTCTTTAGGGTTTTCAGCCTTTGGTTTGGAGGAGCATACAGTTAAAGTTTCTCTCCCTCAGGGAGACTTCCTAGGGTATATTTTGAAGGCTTTTGTTAAAGCACCACCCTCAGTGTTTAAAGTCATTAACCTCCCAGAATATGATCAGTGAATGTATTGACAATGATGTGAATAAGGTTAAGGTGACCTCCTCCTCTTTGTTTTATTTTCCTTCATAGATGTAAACTCATTCCAACAAACCACAAAATGGATTGATGATGTGAGAACGGAAAGAGGCAGTGATGTCATCATAATGCTAGTAGGAAACAAAACAGATCTAGCAGATAAGAGGTAGGAGATTGACCCTTTGCCTTTGTGGAATAGGTTTTATTGAAAAATAGAACTGGGTTTGAAATCCTAAGATTTTGAGGTAACAATAGGTTGGTGTGAAGCATGGCACATAGCTGTAATTTTAAGTACAGTGACTGTAATTTAAGTCCAGAGGAGCTAAACATTATTGATTGATTTATTTTTAAAAAAGCAAGACTCCTGTTCATTGTGGCTGTAGAGGAAATGTAGAAATCATAGTGCGATACAGTACATCTAAACTACCTGCAGAACAAATAAAATATTATTTTTATATTTTTCAGCCAAACATACGTAAGAGGGAAAATATATTCCTAACATGCCAGGAATATTTGTCAGTAAATTAATTTAGGTGTTTAGGTACTTTTTGCATGTTGGGTCCCTGACACTCACACAAAAGCAGGAACTCGCCTCTGTTTCTTTTCCTTCTGGGAATATTCCATGTTTAGATTTGCTCAATGAGTTTCTCCCAACCTATTACAGAAACACATTTTCTGTGCATAAGCTACAAGTTTGTAGCAGTATACATTTATCAAGAGCATTGTGAGAAATAATTGATTTCTATGCCTTTAAGAATAATTAACTACTGGCTATCCATTTGAAACTACTTCCTAGCAAAGAGTTAGGAAGTTTTCCCCTGAACCGGTATGTCTTCTCAATAGCAAGGATAAAGTGTTTCTTATTCAACATAAACTGTGCCAGTACAGTTTTTACAGGCTTGTCTATTTTTACCCTATCTCTGCATTTATTCTGGTCATATCCCTATTTATACTTTGCCTCCTACAGCTCTGTCTCCTCAGAATTCCCTACTCTCTTTGAAAATGTCTTTCTGCTTTTTTTCCTTGCTGTCTTCTATGTCAGGAACTCTCCCCCAGAAAAGCTACATGTGTACCACCTTGCTTTTCCCCAGGACACCAACCAGTGCTACACCCTAGGCTTACTCCCTGGATCGTAGCTTCCCATTAAATGCAATTGTTATTCCCTGTATCTTCTGTCTCTGCAGATTTCTTAGATTCTACACTCATGAGGCCCAGGATCTATTCCCCTTCTTGTAAAGCATCCTCTATGTTGATTTTGCTATACACACTACTTTATTGATTGTTATCATTTTGCTAGTTATTGTAAAGAAAATTAGTAAGAAATCTCATCACCTAAGCAGGTGTGAGCAGTTCTAAAACAGTTGTTTGGGATTTAGGAGGAATGCAGGTACTGAAGAGAAGCCAAATACAGTATTCCCAAATTGTCCTCTTAAGTCAGACTGTTTATTTTCCCCCCTCTAGGCAAGTATCAATTGAGGAAGGGGAGAGGAAAGCCAAAGAGCTGAATGTAATGTTTATTGAAACTAGTGCAAAGGCCGGGTACAATGTCAAACAGGTAAGTGTTCTTTTGTTGAACAATCATTTTTACCAAAGTCCTCAGTTATGTAAGAATCAGTTGGATCGTATTCTAGTGCATTGATGGCGGTCCTTTTAGAAACTGAGTGCCCAAGGAGGCGGGAGAGATGGACAGCAGGCATCACGTGTGCTGGTGATGTCACATAAGAATATAAGAACAGCCTTGCTGGAACAGGCCACTTCCCATCCAGTCCTGCATTCTGTCTCGCACAGGGGCTCACCATTTGCTTCAGAGTATTCCCAAGCAGATGCCTTCACCTGCTTAGGATTCCCTAGAAATGGCATTGAGAGATATCCTGCCTAAATGACTTCACCGGCACGCTCCACCAAGCTTTGCACCGCCCCCCAGCAAGCTACCACGCACCCATTCCAGGCACTGGATGGCCTCCCGGAAAAGCCCTGCGTAGCCTTCCCAGGGCTGCAGGGGGTGGGGCTTCCCGTTGATGGGCCACGTGCCGGGAAAAAAGCTTCTGCATGCCACTTCTGGCACGCATGCCATAGGTTCACCACCATTGTTCTAGTGTATTGAAAGAATTTTAGGTCCTGCCACATTTTCATATGTTTCTACTGACTCAAAATAAGCTGTGACACACAACCTGTGTAGTTCCTTACATCTTAAGGAGTGTTTATCCGATAGTCACACCACGAGTGGTAGTACACAAGCTTGTCTGCGGTTCAAAATAGAGCCTTCTCCTTTGCAGTGTTATGTTGTTCAAATGTCCTCCCCTCAAAAAAAGGTCTAACACCAGCTCTATAGAATTTCTTCATTGTGGTCTCTGTGAAATCACATTTATTAGTTTTGTTTCTTCCCTGCACGCATGGCTCTTGGAATCTAACTGAGCCAGAACTGTTTCAACATGCCCTCTCTCACCCCTCTTGGTCTCTATCCAGCCAGGAAACCTCAGTTTCCTTTTTTCCTCTGCTGAGTCAACTCCTCATGGTATTTCTTCAGATCCTGCACTCTTTATTATAAACAGTCTTTATATAGTTATAAATAGTTCATATATATCATACTTGCCAGCGTATAAGTCTTTTATCTGTTCAAAACTCTTTCTAAAGTGCACTTTGGAATTTTTCATCATGTTTTCACTATTTTAGAAAGAGTTGTGAACAAAATTTGGGTTTTTTGCCTTTTTTCTGAGCTCTGGAACACATTATTTGACTTTCAGAGCATTCCTATGGGAAATTGCATTTCAAGATATGAATGTATCAAGTTACGAAAATCCTTGAGGAACATATTAATTTCGTATCTAGAGGTTCCACTGTATTGTGGACAATCTATATAAAAATGGAACACAGCAAAACATGGGATTATCCTCTCAAACCCAAGAAACCTGCACAGCAACTCCTCTGATTAATGGATATACTCACTCAATCACTACTTGGAAGGACATTCAAACAACTTCAAGCGTATATCCAAGTCACTATGGACGCCTGTTTTACAGGCTGATGAGCATATTGTCTAGGCCACCAAATTCACATGCTTTGCTCAAATACCCATAAATGGCTGCACATAAACAATGTGGAACTTCTGCTTGCAATAAAGGTCATGGCCTTCAAAACCTTAATCAAAGTACAGATAGCCACAGACAATATGGCTGTGATATGCAGCTACATAAACAGTGGTTTACATTCAGTGTCTCTGTTGTACCTTGTAGTACAACTGTGGGAAAGGTACCTACAAAGACACCTTCTCATTTGTAATCCACATTGCGAAGGGAAGGAAATGAAGAAACTGACCTCAGGAGACAGATTTATGATCTACGTACGAGTAAGTTCTATCACAGTAGGCATTTGATAACATCCCATCCATTGACTGCCCAGAAATGGATCTGTTCGCAAACTGCAGCAACAGAACATGCATCGTGTTTTATTCATGGACTGCCCGTGGAAAGGAGTCTTTAGGGGATGCCTTTATAATTCTGTGAATTCCGAAGGAATATTATCTGTCTCCTCCTATACTCCACAGAGTTGTAGTGAAGCTGTACCAAGATAACCCCAAGGCAATACTGATAGCTTCTTGGTGGCTGCACCAATCATGGTTTGCCATCCTTGGATAATGGCAGTAGATCTTTACCACCTTCCTCTGGCTCCAGACCTAATCACACAGGACCAAGGTACATAACCTGGTTTTGCCTTACCTGAAACTGACAGCCTGGAAAATTCACCAGACCTAAGAAGAATTCTGGATGAGGCAAGAAAGCCCACTAGCTGGGTCAGATTTGTGGCATTTGCTATATCATTAGGAACAGAATATTTCTCAATCACAGTACATGTGGCTTTTTACTTTCACAACATGTGCTGTGAATGTGGAGAGATACAGAATCCATGGGCTCATTTACTGGTCTGCCAATTACTGCCAGAAACATGCATCAATGAGGGCTTAAGTTTGGCCAACGCCAAAAAGGTGGGCTTCATTTTGGCAGTCCAGGGTTTGATTGGGACACGAAAGAAGAAGACTTTCATGCTCATCTGTAAGGGTGTATTTGTCTGCAACAATAGCTCCCCAACCTCATGGCTGCACAGCATCCCTTATGTTCAGAGATCTTTAGGCCATTCTTCCTAAAAGGCATGACATCAAAGCTCCACTGCCTCAATAGCCTCTCACTTTGGTGCTTTTCCAATTAATAAAACCACCGTTTGAATTCATGGCAACCTCTGAACTCAGGCTGTTCCCTTTTAAGCCTTTATTCTTGGTGGCTGCCACCTCTGGAATGAAAGCAAGCAAACTGGAGGCCTTCTGGTGTGATCCACCATTCCTTCAGTTCTGCAAAGATAAAGCCACTGTGTTTCAGACCTCTCTTTTTGCTATCCAAAGTAATTCCCTCAGTTCACCTCAATCGGTGCTTGGTCTTTTCTACACCCTCTTCTAGCCTAGAATGTGCATTAGACAGTCTGGATATCTGAAGGAAGGGCTTTGGTCTTCTACATCTCCAGATTGAAGAGCTTTTTAAAGTCCTCTTGCCATTTCCTTTACTATTGGGGGCTGAAGAATAGTCAGCACATCACATGCCAGAGGCTGTCTGAGTGGATGTGAATACAATTTATTTATACTATTTATCTGGGGGTGATATTGCCTACTCCCTTGAGGAACATTATGCAAGAGGTGATGCTGCATCCATGGTCCTAGACAGGGCCATTCATTTGGGATGTCCTCATGATTGCAACTCCGCCACAGCCCTTGAATTTCATAAAACACCATAGACTGGATGTTTGTGCCAAGCTTGATGCTAAATTTGGTAAAGAAATGATCTCAGTGTTGACATGACTTCTCACCAGTGAGTGAGTGAGCGAGCTTGCCATTCACCCATAAGTGTGATTTCACAGGGACCATGAAGAAGGAGGATAGGTTGCTTTCCTGTAACTCTAGTTCTTCAAGTGGTCGTCTGTGAATTCACTCTGGTCCTCCGCACAGTTTGTTACACAACTCCTGCTTTTCTCTAGTTGCAGTGGATTATGAGAACTGAGGGCTCTTGGCTGGATGGGAAGCATATATGGTGGATAGGGATTGCCCTAACAACTCCTCCTGGCTCTGGGAGAGTCTGAGGGACATTTGCACAGAACAACCCCATAAGTGTGTCTTCATGAATGGCCACTTGACGAACTATAGTTACAGATAAGCCAACTTGTCCTTTCTCTTCCATCTTAAAATCTGCCTGCTCAATTGGACATTTACAAGTCAGTTGTTGCTGCAGTTCAGTTTCATTGCTGATTCTTTTATTGGTATTCTTAGATTTATTTTATTGGTATTGTTTTAGATTTTTCCCCCACCTTATGAAGGACAGCATATAAATAGAACAAATGATTGAGGAATAAAATAGTTTTTAATGTGGTAGGGCTTTACCAACAATGACATGAAATGTCTTTAGCAGGGGTGGCCAACCTATGACCCGTGGCACATTTTCATATGACCTGCCGCCCCCGGAAGTGGAAGTGGGCACGTTGACAGCCATAAAATGTGCCTGCACATGCATAAATGTGGTTACATCAGCCGTAAATGTGCCTGCAGCTGTCGTAAACATGGAAACGGACGCATTTACTTCTGCTTCCAGGAGGCATGCTCAGGCTTGCGGCTTAAAACGGTTGGGAACCCCTGGTCTTTAGGTTCAATAGATCACTTGCTGGCCTCCCTCTGTCCCAGAATAAAAATTAGTATTTCATAAGGGATTGCAGTGGCTCAAGTGGCTAAGATGCTGACTGGAAGGCGGCAAGTCAGCAGTTCGATACCCGAATACTGCAGGACGGAATGAGCTCCCGTCTTGTCCCAACTCCTGCCAACCTAGCAGTGTCTCCTCTCACACCATTGGTCTCTGGGGTGAATGTGGCTTTGTTTCCATCTTTGGAGGGTGTTGTCTTGCCCTTTGTTTGTTTGTTTATTACATTAGGGTTATATTTATTACATTGCTCTGAGCTTTGGGGTTCTGTTGGCTGCTTTTTCTTAAGAAAATTATTAACCCTTTTTAGTGAAGATCTAAATCTTCCACCATCTGCCTTCTCTGCATGATGAGTTCTATGAAGTGCTTTGGCCATGAGGCATGATGCTTACTGAGGGGTTCTCATGTCTCTCTCTCTCTCTCTCTCTCTCTCTCTCTGCCTGTCTGCGAATCCAGCATCTTTCTGAATACAGTGTTAATAGAAACAGGTGGGATGAGGAGGAGGAGGTGTGTTGGTTGTTCTGTTCTCCTTTAGTGTAGAATCTGGTTCCTCTGGGACCTCTGTTCCTGTTCTCATGACAGCCTACCATCCAAAAGATTGCTACAGGCAGGACTCTTTAATTTTTGCATCATGGGTAGCTAGTGTAATGGTGGAGGATAGGGGTGCCTGGCGAGCGATGTTCCATGGGGTCACAAAGGATCAGACTCGGCTATGTGACTGAACAACAACAAAGCTAGTGTAAACAGTCAACAGCAATAGCAATAACATTTATATGCCACCCCATAGTGCTTAGTGCGCTCTCTAGGTCAGTATTTCTCAACCTTTGGTTTTTGGACTTCAATTCATTCACAGAAGCCTAAGTCAGTACATTGGCTGATCGGTGTTTGGGAAACACCACTCTAGATGATTTACAAAGTAATTAGTATTTTGCCCCCACATGCTGGGTCCTTATTTTACCGATCTTGGAAAGATGGAAGGCTGAGCCAACCTTGATCCGCGCAACGTGCATACCTTTTGTCTGCGGTACAGCAGTTTAGCCACGGTGCCACAATGGCTTCTTTTCTGCTGAATGTTACTGAGATGTACGCTAGAGGATGTGACCACACTGTTTCCCTTACTATGCTGGCTTGTTCTCATGCTGTTTGAAAATCCTTAACCCAGAGAAAGAGAGAAAAGGCAATGGAAGAGAAGACGAAGAAGGGAAGGGTGTACAAAAGAGCGAAGGTTTTGAATTCCCCTTGTAGCTTTCTGGCTTCTTATAAAAAATTTCCCTAATTGGATTATTCCTGCCTGTTATGACTGGTAAATCTACTTTGACTTGCCAAATTCTCCTGCTTTAATATAACTGTTTTGTGCACAATCTAGCTCAGGGCATACTTTTATTCCTCGGCTTTAAGTGATTACCATTTCTAAGCAGTAGTTGCCAAGGGCCGGATTTAGATACAAGAATCCAGTTGGTTTCTGTCAAATGATTTCCACTGCTTAGGAAAAAGATTTTTTTTTGCAACCTTTATTTTTAAGTATTAGAAAAAGCAGTGGTGCCCTCTAGGACAAGCATCTGGAAGGAGAAGCTCAGCAGTAATACATCCCCCCGGGAAAACACTGAAAGTGGTTTTGTTCAGAATGTCGTTAGCCCAAAGATTGTCCAGACATTTGTTCTTTCACAAATGTAGCAATTGCACTTATATACCGCCCCATAGCGATTAGTGCACTCTCTGGGCGGTTCACAGAGCAATTAGCATTTTGCCCCTAACATGATGGGTACTCATTTTATCGTCCTTGGAAGGATGAATGGAAGAAGCTGAGTCAACTTTGAACCCTGATCAGGATCAAACTCACAACCTTCTGGCTGCAGGACAGCAGTTTATCCACTGCGCCCCCAAGGCGCATAGACTTTGTTTGCCTGACAGGTTTTCTGGCTTTTCGAATCCAACTCTTCAAATCCAACTTTGTCTGTACATTTGCGCAGTTTCTTAACCATCTTAATTGAACTTTTAAATGTTTGGCTCTCCTACATGTTTCCATGCATGATTTCATGAGTCTTACTAAATTATAGTATTCTTGCTAAATTACAACTCAAGTTATAATTAGGTCTAGACAACTTTGAATTCAGCCAGTAAAGCAACAAGTAAAAGGCTCGAGCACATTCCTATCAAAAGTGAAGGGTGTCCATAACCATTTTCCTTTGATCATCTGTGGGAGCAGCTTCCTTGTGGTAAAGAACACAATATGTGACAAAAATTTCAAACTGACTGAGGATGCACATGGTTTGATGCTATAGTCTATAGTCTGTGATGGTGAACCACGGCACTCCTGCTGTTCTTGGACTTCAGTTCCCAGTAGCCCAAGTCTCTGTGAATCCACACAAATCCTCAGAATTGCGCGCAATAAACCCATTCTTGTGGGTTTCTGGGAATTGAAGTCCAAGAACACCTCGAGTGCCAAGGTTCACCATCACAGCTCTGGAGTCTTCTGAGATGGCTGCAGATCTTAGCCCCACACAGTTGCAGTTTTGGATAGCAATCTTGCAATGTACTCCTTCCTTCCTCTTTTTGATTTGCTTCTCCATATTTTTCCCCCCATCTTCCCCTGCAGCTTTTCCGACGTGTGGCGGCTGCCTTGCCTGGAATGGAAAGTACACAGGACAAGAGTAGAGAAGACAGTATCCTTTCCCACAGCGGTTCCTGTGCACTAAATTAAGAGGGACAGTAAGATCAAAACAGCAGAACCTTCTCATGCAAAGGTGCCTGAACCTTTTGGGCTGTGGGCCGGTTACATGGTCTTGGGGTGCCCAAAATATGGCCCGGGGCCGTAGTTTGGGCACCCCTGTTCTAGTCTGTGCGGGTGGTGGTGGAGTGAACAGCGAAAACCCATTTGGCTCAATTAGAACAGTTGTCAATATAATATGAAGCTAGACTCCAAGGAGAGGCCCATTGTTATAATTGTAGAGCAGTCGGGGGCTTCTCCTACATAAAATATGCTTTTAAGAACATAAGAACATAAGAACAGCCTTGCTGTAACAGGCTCACCATTGGCTTCAGGGGATCCCCAAGGAGATGCCTTCACCTGCTTAGGATTCCCTGGAAATGGCATCGAGAGATATCCTGCCTATCTCTCCAACCCCGAGGTTGTCCTTAAGTATCCATGCTTTTACAGACAGCGACAGGGCATCGTAAACAGAAGTGCATGGATGTCTTGAAAGTGCAAATAATATAACACGGATGGCTCAAGCAGGGTAAAAAAAAAAACAGCATTTGGAAAACTACTTATAAGAGGCACTTGTTGCATTATTTTGGTTAAACAAACAGAACTGTTATTGTCACATATTTGGAAAAGGAGTTAATTCCGTTGGGTCCCTTTGCCTTTACCAGCATTTGGAGAAGAAGAACAGAGAAAGGATTGGTTTTTCTCCTTTCTAGTGGCTAATTCCTGACATATCACCTTGAAAAATATTCACTTTTAAAAAATATATTTATTTATTTTCTAATTTGTATTGCTGCCCAACTCTGAAGACTCTGGGCGGCTCACAGACAGTTTAAAAAGCAATAAAAACCCATTAAACATTACTGACAAAAGTTAAAAAAAAATATTAAAATAGGGAGTGTTCTACTAAATTAGCCAGCAGGCCGGGGTTATCACGTCGCTGGTGTCCCACACATGTCCTGCCAGCCAGGTTTTTAACCCTTTCCTGAAGGGCAGCAACTCTGTCTGGAGACGTAACTCAATTGGCAGGAGGCTCCAAAGGGCCAGAGCATATTTTATGTAAAAGATTATGAAGAAATAACAGCAAACAATTGTTCTCTCTGGTGTCTCTAAAAGGGGCCTTAGAACAGCTTTGCAAAGTAATTAGAAAATGTAACTCAATACATCAGAACATAACTTGGTGTTTGCTTGTTAACATTGCTTCTAAAAACCACCTGGCCCAGGTGTTGCCTCATCAGTGGCTGCTTTCAGTCTTGAGAAGACGATGTTGTTTTCTGCACCTTTAACTGGCTAATGAGACTGGGGTGGCTCAAGTGGTTAAGACACTGACTGGAAGGTTAGCAGGTCAGCAGTTTGAGACCTGAGTGCTGCATGACGGAGTGAGCTTCTGTCTCTGTCCCAGCTCCTGCCAAACTAGCAGTTCGAAAGCAAGAAATTACAAGTAGATAAATAGGGACCACATCGGTGGGAAGGTAAACAGTGTTCCGTGCATGCCGGCGTTTAGTCCTGCCTGCCACATGTCCATGGAAATGTCTGCAGACGCAAGCAGTGCTGACTGTTTGGCTGTAAACAGAGCTGAGCACTGAACCCTTGAGTCGGATACGACTGGCTTTCGAGCAAGGGCGACGTTTACCTTTACCTAAGCAGCTCCCCTGATGGCTTAGTGGATAAGACGCTGAGCTGGAGACTGGACGGTCAGGTTTTGATACCCGAGACCTGCACTTGGGGACATGACGGGAGCCTCATTTGGGCATCTCGTAAAAATCCTTTCAAACCCAGAGTAATCTCCGACATGAAATTATTATTCCCTAACCGGCTAATAATGGCAACTGCAGAAAGGTCAGGAATGAGCTTTGGGAAGCCCAGCTTTGAGACTGGGGTCCCCTGTGGGTATCATCTAGGGTCTACCTCTAGATCACTTTCCCACCCCAAGTTGTAGGAAAGATTGGATTTAAAATAGTATTTTCTGGCGTATAATACTACTTTTTAACCCCGAAAAATCTGTGCCAAAGTCGGGGGTCGTCTTATAGGACAGGTACTTAACTGCAGCTTGTTTCCCCTTGCTTCATATGTCCGGCGCATATGGTGGTGGTGGTGGGGGTGCCGCGGCCGAGTCCCTGCTCTGTGCGGGGAGTATGAAGCAAGGGGAAGCAAGCTGCACACATCTTCCTGTACCTCGAGGAGGAGAACGTGAGTGTGGATTGGCTCTCCACCAGAACCTGCCCATTCGACTCGGAGGGCTGCGCGTCTTCGGGTTGAGTGTGGGTTAATTTTTATTTGGTGTGCATTGGAAGAGAGGTAGTCTTATACGGCAAGTATATTCCAAACTCTATATTTTAACTGGAAAAGTTGGGGGTCGTCTTATACGCCGGAACATACGGTAATTATAATTTTGGGTGAATAATAACGTTGGGTCGAAAGGTGTTTTGATGGCGGAACTCCGCTCAGGGGACACCCGGATGAGGCTCCTTCATGTCCCCAAGATCCTTTCCCACCGAAGTGGTCCCAGTTTATCTACTTGCAATCTCTTGCTTCCGAACTGCTAAGTTGGCAGGAGCTGGGACAGAGACGGGTGCTCATTCTGTCATGCAGCACTTGGGTCTCGCACTGCCGACTTGCCAACCTTCCAGGTAACAAGGCGAGCTTCTTAACCCCCGAGCCACCGCCGCCCGGATGAATTTAAAACAACTCATTTTGAGATACTGTACTGGCCTTTGCTGGCGATGCCCCATGCTCTTCTCAGGTGTTTGTTTTTTCAGTACATGATGCGCCCTTGCTTTTATTTCCCTTAACATTTTCCCCCCTCCCAGTGATTGACATCAAACTTGAAAAGCCTCAAGAGCAGCCCGTTAGTGAAAGAGGCTGTTCGTGCTAATAATGGCCATTGTGTCGTTGTTCTCCAGACCATCCGTGCTTCTTTCTTCCTCCCCTCCCCTCCTTCCCTCCCCTCCCCTCCCGTGACTCATTCATTGATGGCCGTGTGTCTGTTGGCTTGCCCTCTCCCCACTCCTGTCTTGTAACGTAGCACGGTTCATCATTGCTGCCTGTCTTCGTTGGGAGATGATCTGTTCGCTTCACAAGCACAAGAGAACATCAATGTCTTCATTATTTATAAGGAAAGTTTTTAAAAAAACACGATTTTAGCATATTCCAACCATTCTTTTAAGCGACCACAACAACCAGAAACGACCCATTTGCTAAATCTTTGTTCTTTTAAAAAAAGAAATAATATGTGACTACATCTCTGGAAGTTACAGAAGCAAGGGTGAAAGTGATATTATTTATATATGGCCCTATCTATCTATCTATCTATCTATCTATCTATCTATCTATCTATCTATCTATCTACCTATCTATCTACCTATCTACCTACCTACCTACCTACCTATCTATCTACCTATCTACCTACCTACCTACCTACCTATCTATCTATCTATCTATCTATCTATCCATAGATAGATAGATAGATAGATAGATAGATAGATAGATATGGTCATAATGGCCAACCTTGGCACTCCTGGCATTCCTCGACTTCAATTCCCAGAAGCCCAAGTGTCTGAATCCACACGAAAGGGTTTGCTGCAATTCATCCGGCCTGCGCCGCGCCGCCCTCGTCGCTCCCGGAAGCGGAAGCAAAACGCGCCCAGTCGGGCGCGTTTTGCTTCCGCTTCCGGGAGCGACGAGGGCGGCGCGGCGCAGGCCGGATGAATCGCAGCAAACCCCTTCATTGGGCTTCTGGGAATTGAAGTCCAAGGACATCTGAAGTACCAAGGTTCGCCATCTCAGGCATAAGAGGATGGAGGAAGGAAGCTTTGAACAGGCTTCTGGCATGAAGGGTAGTTTAATGATGTTGAGTTAGTCTCTATAAATAAATAAATAAAACGGAAGGAGGAGGGGGGCAAGCTACCCATCTTCTCCAGCGTCAAAGGGGGCTGAGGCGGGAGCAGGACAGTGTTGGAGCAGCTATTCCTGATGAGTTCAGGCTAAATGGAAGGGGAGAGTTTACTTACGAAAGTAGGTTATTAAAAATCCCTTTTTAGGTGACGATAGAAGGGAATGTAAGATGGAGAAACGAAACTTA
The DNA here is from genome assembly GCA_035047305.1 of Bradypodion pumilum. Lineage (NCBI taxonomy): Eukaryota > Metazoa > Chordata > Lepidosauria > Squamata > Chamaeleonidae > Bradypodion > Bradypodion pumilum. Next base: position 3,963,811 of record JAWDJD010000003.1, read on the forward strand.
CAATTATGCAGACATTTGCCTTTATTTTCAGCATTTTTTTTAAAAAAACAATGGATCTTTATAAAGTCTAGTTATGTTTGTTCTGTGTAATTTGGTTAAATAACTGGTTGTTTAGTATTATGTTTAACTGAACTACAGTTGCCCGTGGTTTCCTTCGGTATTTATTTCTCCTTTTTTTTAAAAAAAAAAATTACTACAGTATGTTGAGTTTTTTTAGGAGTTTAATTCCTTTAGAGCTCTGGCGATGTCACAAAAAATAGCTTTCCAAGAAACTCAAGAGAACTTGGACATGAACTCACATGTGCTTTCACATTCTCAAACAGGTGTACGCACACATGCACGCTCTCTCTCTCTCTCTCCCCGGAAGCGCACTCTCTTAATCTGTACTAGTCATTGTGAAGTTGCTGTGTAAGTTAACACAAGTGTAAATACATTGTTTGCAGGGAGAGTATTAGCAGCAGGGGAGTGGCATGGGGCAGGAAAGGCTTTGCGAATCTTCATTTTTCTGAGACGGGTTCGCAACCTATGACCTGTGGGCCAGATGCAGCCCATGGGGCAACATAATCCGGCCCCTGACCTTGCTCCAGCCGCTGCCACCGGAATCAGCCGTGGACTCATTTGCGGCCATCGTAAATGCGTTCATTACAGCCATAAATGCTTCTGCAGACTCATTTTATGGCAGCATTTACAGGGGCGGGGGGGGGGGACGACGACCCCCAGTCCAGCCTGCTCAGCTGTCTTGGGGGGGGGGGGTCCAGCCTACGGCTGATAAATGTTGAGAACCCCATGTACTAAGTTGTTTTAAAAAGGGGGGGATGAGAGAGACGGTTCAGTTCCTCCTTCTGGAGCCCCCCCCTTTTCAAGGGAAGCCCTCCCCCCCCCCAAAGTTTCAGTGTTGGATGTATACAAAAGCAAGGGGTCTCTTTTCCTGCATTGTGAAACTGGAATGGCTAATGGTTTCCAATAACTTTTGTGTATATCAGTAATATCATATTGAAAGGCAGAATAAGATATAAAAATGCTTTAAATGCAATATTGACAAGGTGATTCCTTTATTTCCTTTTTTTTTTTTGGAAATAGCATGTCTAAGAAAATAAGTGTTTCAATATGGAGACAGATGTTGAACTTTATCCTGATGGGAAAAGAAAGGAGACGGAGCTTTTCCTATATTGTATTCTACATGTGCAAAAATGTAAAAAAAAAAACAACAAAAAACGATCCATCTTGCTGCTTTTTAATATATTTTTTCCCTGTGGCTTAGGTTCTTAAAGCAATGAAATGTGTACACAGGTTGGGTTTTTTAAAAACATGCACAGAATTTTTTGCTTCCAATAAAGTATCTAATCAAAACACTAAGAAGAACAAGTGTTAATCTCTGTTTATTCTGCTAATAAGGTCATGACAAGATGACCACCACCAGTTCCCCACTTCTGACTGCCATTGATTCATCTTGCAAACATACCAGTGCTGTTGCTGGGAGGTGAGGAACTGGGGTGTGCGCGCGCCGTGTGTGTGTTTATTTTGACTCTCTTGCCTCAAAAAATGAAGAGAGGAGCAGCCTTTTGTGATCCCCTGGATTAAGATGAATTGTTCATTCAAATAAATCTTAAAAGGATGATAGTGATGTGTGAGATATCTGACCTGGAGGATACCAGCAGCTCTCCAAAATGGGTGCCCAAACTTTTCGGCCCATGGGCTGGTCACATTCCTTCCACTGGAAGCAGAATTAAAGTGCGCCTTGCAATCTGTGTTGCAACAGGACATGATAGATTTTTAGGCTGCCATTTTCTCTGCTTAAACCAGGGGTGCCCAAACTACGGCCCGTGGGCCGGATCTGTCCCCAACACCAATTCATCCGGACCTTGCTGCTCCTGGAAGCGGAAGTAAAATGTGCCTGTACGGGTGCACTTTACTTCCACTTCCAGGAGCAGCAAGGGCGGTGTGAGCCAGATGAATTGGTGTTGGGGGCTGGATCCGGCCCCCAGGCTATAGTTTGAGCACTCCTGCTCTAAAATATGGGGAAGTATTTGGTTGGTAATAGAGTGCCTATATTCCAGATGAAAAGTTAGGTTTGAGGCATCCTGCCACTATACCCGTGATGATGAACCTTGGCACTCCAGATGTTCTTGGACTTCAATTCCCAGAAGCCCAAGCCCCCTGTCAATCCGCACGAATGGGTTTACTGCGATTCATCTGGCCCGGGCGGCCCTCGTCACCCCTAGAAGCGGAAGTAAAATGCGCCCATGATGGCAAACACAAATTGGAATTACAGCAACCAGAGATTTTCTGCTGTAAAACCTTTTATTACTAGTAAATAACTCACTGATTTCCATGTCCAATGAACCTCGCCCAGCCACTCGGAGTCTCCACACCAAACATGTATAAATGTATACCATGATATCCACTCTTATGCCTGATGAAGTGGACTTGGTCCACAAAAGCGAACATTAAAATGCAGGAGTTAGTTTTTTAAGATGCCACAGCTTTTTTTTTGTCTTTTGACTTGTTTTGTTTACTCTTATATCCTTGCACAGACTAACACGGCTACCCGTTCAAAAATTTCTTTTTGAAACAGAAACTCATGTGCCTTAAGCACAGGTTTGGCAGTCAGTGCATTTTAAGGAATCTCTTGGATTCAACATGTGTTGAATCTCTTGGATTCTCACTTTTCAACAAGTGGGTGGCAGAAATTCAACAAGTGCTACTTCTCCTTGGGATTTCCCATGTTGCACTCCATACTACTGCCTAGCATGCTGTGGTTGAAGGTGTAAGAGATGCCTTAAGGAAAACATTGTCAACTCTTCCTGCGAGTCCTAGAGCAGGGGTGCCCAAATTACGGCCTGGGGGCCGTCTCTGGCCCCTGACGCCAATTCAACATGCCCATACGGGCGCGTTTTACTTCTGCTTCCAGGAGTGACGAGGGCTTGGTGGGCCGGATGAATTGGCGTTGGGGGCTGGATGCAGCCCCAGGGTCATAGTGACCGGCCCACGGCCTGAAAAATGTGGACACCCCCTGCCCTAGGTCAGTAATTCCTGGGTTCATCCGTGAGATGTAAACTAGCCTGGCGGATTGAAGAGCAGCTTCTGTTTAATTCTTAAATAGCATTTTATTCTTCCAAAATGTACATAAGTATTAAGTGTTTTCAACAAGGTTTGATAGAACCAAACTCTGCGAACTGACACACAACCACCCAGACACAGAAATGTGGCAAGCAAATGCGAAGCTAGTTTGTGCTGTGGATGCCAAAGGAGTCGGCCAGACGACTGGTTCTCTCCTCGCGGAGAAGGTTGGGAGGTCGAGCCCAGAGTCAGACCTGCTAGCATTGTGGACATGTGCTGTCTCAGCAAAAGGGTTTTCTTTTAATGCTCAGGCGTAGTATTTTGAACACTATATCCATGATCAAGCCAAGGTGACAAGCACAAGGCTGGGTTTGGGGCGCTTTCTCATTTTTAAGAAAGGACACCCACGTGCCTGATGTAGAGCTTAGACAAGACAATGTTCTCCTCAAAGCCCCCCTCCAAATAACTTCTCCAAACACTGGTTTTCTAGTTGCTGTACCCAACCAGCCGAAATGCTTTCATCGCCTTGCTGCCAAATCTGAGCGTGCTAAACCATTGTTTAGGACGGAATGAGCTCCTGTCTTCATCCCAGCTCCTGCCAACCTAGCAGTTCGAAAGAAAGAAATTGCAAGTAGATAAATAGGGACCACTTCAGTGGGAAAGTAACAGCGTTCCGTGCACTCCGGTGTCTAGTCATGCTTGCCACATGACCATGGAAAGTCTGCAGAAGCAGACAGCGCTGGCGCTTTGGCTTTGAAACAGATGAGCACTGAACCCTAGAGTCGGATACGACTGGCTTTCAAGTAAGGGAAACCTTTACCCTTACAAAGCAGCAGCAGCTTCTGGTGGGTCTCCCTTGCTTAGGAAGCCACTCGTATCTCTGACTCTAAGAATCATCTCCGTTTACAGCCAGAACCAGCATCTACAGACGTTTTTGTGGTCTGTGGACTAAACGTTGGAGTGCATGGAACACTTACCATTCCCACTGAAGCAGTACCTATCCATCTACTTGCAAATTCTTGCTTTCAAACTGCTAGGTTGGCAGGAGCTGGGACAGACGACAGGAGCTCACTCCATTGCGGCACACTCAGGTCTCGAACTGCTGACCTGCTGACCTTCCAGTCATCAAGTCCAGTGTCTAAACCTCTAAGGCACTGCAGTCTCTAACTTTTTGCCAGACCTATACACGCACATTAGACTCGCATACATGCAAGGCTGCAGAATGGGCAGATGGAACGAGGCTTCCCCCCCCCCCCACCATTTTTGCTCAGGAGAGGAAAACCGATTGCCTCAATCAATGCTGGTTTTCCCACAGTATCCTGTAACTACCCATAGCTATTGCATCAGAATCGGTGTGACGGCACACAGTTGCTAGGTGGCCAGGAAGTGCATAGCTTCGAGAAGGAGGTTGCCTGCAATTCCTCTTTGCCATAGGCAGCCGCATTGGTACAGGTTAGGTTGATGCATGTGAGTTTGGTAAAATTTTCTCCGTGGCACAAGTGGGCACTTCACATGCCTGTCTGTACAGCTTGGAGCACAACACCACCAAAAAAGGCAGGCACCTCCACCCCACTCCACTCTGTTATTTACTCCCAGAGCCACGTATGCAGTTAGCAACAGTGGTTCCCAAAATTGGGCCCAATGATTTTGGGCTACAACTACCATGTGTCTGGGCCACTGGTTGTCTGAGGCTTCTAGAAACGGCAACTCAAGAACATCTGGCACCGGTCCTTAACTATCTAGCTTTTGCATTATGGGTCATGCAGAACAGATGTTTCAAGTAAGCAGGGCCAGGTACCAGGTACCTTACAGGTTGCATTCCTAAAATCTTCCATCGCTACGGTTGTCAATACAAGAACAGATGAATCTGCCTACAGGGAGTCAAACCACAGTCACATTAAGGTCGTACTGCAAGGAGATTCTAGACCCATGTGTGGAGGGTTTCATATTACCACCCACCCACCCCAAACAGGTGCTGGACTACAGCTCCCATCTGCCCCAAGTAGTATGCCGATAGCAAGGGGGTGTCGTCATGAGGAGTTGAGTTCCAGGGCTGCCCTCTGTCCATACCTGTCAAGTATCCCGGATTGGCCGGGATTTCCCGATTTTCAGCGCCGATTTGCGCCATTTCCTGCCCCATGCTGCCGAAACCCCGGAATTTGGCAGTGGGGGCAAGGAGGTACTGCGCACCCCTTCTGTGCAGGTTGCGTTCTACACATGCGTAGGAGGGTTTTACGCTTGCATAGAACCCTCCTACGCATGCGTAGAAAGCTACGCATGCATAGAAGGGGGCTACGCAAGCGTAAAACCCTTCTACGCATGCGTAGAAAGCGACCTGCGCAGAACTGTTCTGCGCAGTTCCCGGATTGGCCAGAGCCACGGTTGACAGGTATGCCTCTGTCGGGATTATTTTTCGGGGGAGATGATCCATCAGTAATGCAACTCAACCTCTCGGCCCTTTAAAGACCAGACTCTTTCTAGGAATCCAGCAGCTGTTAAAGCAACACCTAGCAAGCCCTACCGGTTCTGCCAAGACTACATACTGGTTCTACCAAAGCACACCTCAAACTAGTTCACAGACTTACTTAAACTTGTGATGAAAATAAAAAAATGGTTTCCATCTGAAAGAGACTCCACCCTTGAGCAATCTCTCCCACTCACTCTCGTTGGCTGTATCAGGAAATAATGAGGTCTTTGTACAGAGAGAGCGTACAGTGGAAGCCTCGGTTAACGATGCGTTCGAATAGCGTCATTTCCACTTAACAACGCAACGTCACTCGCCACGTGACTCCGCAAAACGACAAAAAACCGTCGTTGTGCGGATTAACGACTTTTAATGTCATTGTGCGGATAATGACAGTTTTTTGCCACTAGATGGCGCAGCTGCCGTTGAAAACCGCACAACGACGTTTCCCCTATAGCAACGCTACTTGGGGAACCAAGCAACGTCGTTATGTGAGGGTCTACTGTACAGTCATTCTTGAGACTCTCCCAAAGTCAACGCCATCTGTATTCTGGGTTCATTCTAGACATTTGCGCATGCAATCTGAGCAGTTCACATTAAGAACCAGAGCCTTGGGCATTGAAAAGACTAAAGATGGCCCTATCCGAACGTGCCAGCTACAGAGCTTCCCAAAAAATGTACATCCCTTCAACCACCGCTAATCAGTTTAATTCAGGGGTCAGCAACCTACGTCCTGCAGGCCGGATCCGGCCTATGGTGCCAAATCTGGCTCACCGCTGTCACTCCAGCCCCTGGAAGCAGCAGAAACAGCTGTAAACACGTCTGCGGTTGTCGTAAGCACGTTTTATGGTAGTGTTTACAGTGGGGGAGGGGGCAGTCTGGCCCCCTCAACTGTCTGAGGAAGCGTGACCTGGGCTTGCCGACCTCTGGTCTAATCCAAAGGCGACACTTCCTTTCTGTACAGGTTTTTGGGGAGCCCAAAGTAGAAGATTGAATGCCATGGGTCGGTGGTTCTCAGCCTCTGGACAACCCTCAGACCCTAGAACAGAGATTCGCAACCTACAGCCCGTGAGCCGGACCCAGCAATCCATCCGGCTTGTAGGGATGACACCCCCGGAAGCAGAAAAGACGTGTTTACAACAACTGTAAACACACCCGCACCTACACAAATGTGCCCATGCCTGCGCAAACGCACCTGCCATGGTCCGGCCCATCCAGCTGACGGAGGGGGCGTGGTCCAGCCCGTGGCAGGAAAACGTTGAGAACCCCTGTTCTAGAACCTCTGGCCTCCAACGATAGTTGTGAGAGATTTTGGACAGGGCTTCCCAACCTTGGGCCCCCAGATGTTCTTGGACTTCAATTCCCAGAAGCCCTGATCAGCAGGAGTGTTGACTTGGGCTTCTGGGACTTGAAGTCCAAGAACACCTGGACGTCCAAGGTTGGGAAGCCCTGCTCTGGGAGCTGAGAGCCAGAAGAAGTTCTGCCTTTTGCCATGCATACCAATAGGGCTGAAAGAGGATGCAGTGATGGCCAACCTTGGCACTCCAGATGTTCTTGGACTTCAATTCCCAGAAGCCCTCGTGAATCCACATGGATGGGTTTACTGCGATTCATCCGGCCCACGCCGCTCTCGTTGCTCCTGGAAGTGGAAGTAAAATGCGCCTTTCCCCCACACTGTAGACCTCCAGAAGTTTTGGATTACAACCCCCGGCCAGAATGTAAGGTTGGCATCACCACTACCGGCAGTAGTGTGTGAACCACAGATATCTCTGTGGCAGAATAAATTTTGAGGGAAGACGCTTCTCCTAGGAAGGGAAGGAATAAGAGGGTCTCTCCTATTCACCATTCTCCAAGAAGGACACACAGAAGACGCTCGGTCTGTGATGGCCAACCTTGGCACTCCAGGTGTTCTTGGACTTCAGTTCCCAGAGGCCCAAGTCTCTGTAAATCCACACGAATGGGTTTACTGCACGGACGCGCAGTAAACCCATTCGTGTGGATTCGCAGAGACCTGGGCCTCTGGGAACTGAAGTTCAAGAATAGCTGGAGTGCCAAGGTTCGCCACCTCTGCTCTATGTCATCACAAAACTTGGAAAAGTTACTTTTAAAGCCCTATTTCCCAAGGGCTCCCCAGCCACCATGGCTCCAGTCTGGCGCTGTCCTGAGAGCTGTAGAGTTTTTCTCCCCCTCTCTTTAAAGGAACTTTTTCCTTAAGTTGTTTCTGTTAGGCCAAGATGGAAAATTAGCAGAAAGGCAACTCTAGAGTTTAATTAACTGTTAGTGAGCTCCACAGCGGATTCAGCAAGAACGTATAACAGCTAATTAACGCTTAAGCGTCTCCTTAGGGAGTTCCCTGTCTCTGCTTGGCACACTATTGATGCCGATGGCTCTCCTCCACAGAGTCCACTAAAGATCCCATTTATGCCCTAAAGACACTTCAGATGAATGAGGCTTGGGTGTGTAGAAGAAACCACGACAACAGCCTTACAACTCTTGGTTTACGGTCACCCCAGGATCTACCGGCTGGAGCCCATTGACCAAAAGGGTGTCCTGAGCGGTAGTAGTGAGACGGATATGAGATGGTGGTTCAAAGGCAGAAGCTATTTTCTACCACACTCCAGAAACCATAGATGTCTTGCCAATGAATTACAACAGCTCAGAGAAGCTATCTAATGAATTAGATAGGGGAAAGCATCTTCTTTTTTTTGCAATTATTGAATCTTTGCCAATTGGAAAGTGACACTAAATTCCTATCGCTGAGATTTAGTAGTACCCCACCCCCCACCCCCCAATCCCCGACCACATCTCCCTCCTCCCTGGCCTGCAATCCAGCGCAGGACTCCTTTGGGGGGGGGGGGGGATGATGCCGGAGCCGTCACAGCAACGGAGCCGTTGAGTTTGGTCGGAGGACAGAGTCTCAGAACCAGCAGGGCATCCACATGAAGGACCCCAAGGCTGCCCCAGAGGCCGCCCCGGCCAGCAATCCCAGCGCCATCTGGTCTCCGGACACACGGTAGGGGTCTTCGCGGAAGATGATGTGGGTGGTGCCACTAGGAACTGGGGAAGGGAGAAATGGCCGTGAGTCATATACTGTGCCATAAACGTAGGTCACTCTTGCTTGAGAGCCAGTTGTATCTGACGCTAGGGTTTGGTGTAGATCTCTATTTATAGCCAGTGCCGTCTGTAGACGTTTCTGTGGACATGTGGCAGGCATGACGAAACACCGGTGTGAACCGAACGCTGTTTACCTTCCCACTGAAGTGGTACCTATTTATCTACTTGCAATTTCTTCCTTTTGAATTGCTAAATTGGCAGGAGCTGGGATAGATGATGGGAGCTCACTCCATCGTGCAGTACTTGGGTCTCAAACTGCTGACCTGCCAACATTCCAGTCGTCAAGTTCATTGTCTTAACCACTAAGCCACCGCATTTATTAGGACTTACCAAAACGCTGCATGATTGTTGTTATTTATTTATTTATTTATTGGATTTTTACCCCGTTCTACTCAAGCACAAGGCTGATTCAGAGCGGCTACAACAATTCAATACATAAACAATTACATTCAATAATTACAATTTGAATACAAAGTATAAGAGCAACAAAATAAATAATATCCAAAAGCATTAGCAAGGTTCTGTGTTCTCCAGAACTCTCCATTGGGTCTGGCATTTCAAAGACTCCTGTGCCAATCAAGCATGTTTCCCCATCGCTTTGCCACAATTTGGTAATTTAATTTAATTTAATTTAATGGCTGGCTGAATAGCTCAGTGAGCTAGGTAGATCCAGAGGCTGGGAGTTTGATTCCCCGCTGTGCCTCCCGGGAGACGAGCCAGCCTATGTCGCCATGGGCAAAATGCACAGTCCCAAGAGCTCCCCCCAGAGGAGGGCAATGGTAAACCACTTCTGAGTATTCTCTTCCCTAGTAAACCTTAGAAAGGGTCACCATAAGTCAGAATTGACTTGACAGCATTCAATTAATATGATTAATAATAAAAGCTATTCTTCAACTGAAGGCTTTCTTTTTTAGGGGCCAGCTTGGTTTCCTTTGCTTTGGGCACCTTGAATAAAGGAGTCGTGATTCCCTCCATTGTATTTGCTGAGGCTAACTGCAACCCTTTCTCCGCTGTTGGGTGGTCAACCTTGTCTTGCCCTTCAACTGGGCTAATAATCCTCAGAGAGGATCCCTGCTCAATGCTTTGCTTCTAGCCAGACTCTGTGCTCCACTAGGAGATGCCTTCAAGAGGCCAAAGTCAACTTCATACCATGAGGATATGACTCTTTCCAGAGAGATGGTTAATTTTAATTTTATTTGCACATGCAAGGAAATTCATTGCTGGGGCCACCAGATGTCACCCTAAACTTTGGATTGGTGCTATCAGGTGGCAGAAGTCTGTTGGTCTGAGATGCTCAAACGTGCAGAAGCACATCGTATAGAAGTAATAAGTATTCCAATGCTAGAAAAATACACTGCAGTAATTTTGAATTCCTTCTGGTGGTTTAATTATGATCTTGTACCATGCAGACACAAAGAGATTGAAGGGGGAAGCAATACAGTATATGTCTCTACTTATTCAATGATTTTATTCTGATTTCTTATATGGGTTTTATGATGAGCATTGTATATATTTTTATATATTGTAAACTGCCCTGAATGGTGCTTGCATCAAAAGGCTGGGGTATAAATGTAGACAGACAGACAGACAGATGGACTATAGGCAATCTAGATAGATAGATAGATAGACAGACAGACAGACAGACAGACAGACAGATAGATAGATAGATAGATAAAGTAAAACCCTTACTTACACAAAAATTCCGTTCTGTAGGCTTTTGCTTGAATCGGTTTTTTATATAACTCGAAGCAAACCCATAGGAAATCATGTTACGTAAATTTCTGTAAATCAGGACATTTCTGTAAATCAGGACATGGTTTTAGCACAAAATCATTATGGAAGTCGAATTTTATGTAACTTGGGGCATTTGTAAGTCGGGGTTTTACTGTAGATAGATAGATAGACAGATAGATACTTTCCTTGACACTGATGGCATGATACCTGAAAAATCTTTGAAAACTATTTGAAAAATGACTTAAAAAGCTATTTTGAAAGTAACTTTTGAAACTAATGAGAAAAGTTATTCGTCACAGGCCATCAGGTGAGCAAAAAGTTTCACTGGGCCAGGAAAACAAGACCAGGGGGGGGGGGGAAAGGCGTTGACCTACCTCCATACTGGTTGCCGTAGTAGTCGGAAGTGACGTACATTGCCTGGTGGGAATTGAGGGGCACCGTCTGGTAATAATCATCATCATATGGGTCGTACAAGTGGACCTGGAAAGACGAGAGCCGATCAAAAAGTTGGAAGCAACAAATTAAAGGCTCCAGGCAGTTTTGGAACAATGTAGACCAAGGGTCCACCTCCTAAGGGTCTCTAAAATCCTGATGCCCCCTCATCCCCCGTGACATATAATTCTTATTATTCTAAAAGTAAACTACAGTATTCAAGTGGAGGAAGCCTAAAAGGCTATTCACTGTTAATAACTCATTCTCGAATTGCTTCCCTTAAAAATCAAATTGCCCCCCTGTGGGCCTTGGGCCCCACATTGGGAACCAGGACTGTAGAGCCTTATGAAGGTACCTTCCTTTGCATTATTACAGTATTCCAGAGCAGCACTGGTCAGGAAATAGGTCTTTTACCCCACTTAGGTAGGCACATGGTTTTGAGAGCCACAGGTCTCTTCAAGTAAGGGCATTTTAACAAAACACCACACCACAGCATGCAGATGGACAACAGAGAGAGAGAGGAGGTCCATTCTTCTTCTTTTTCAAGTGCTGCATCCATTCCGGATATTGGCTATAGTCTTGGGACAGTTCTTCCAAGGACCTGCCACACCAGCCTCTCAGGGTCTTCAGCCATGAAGTCCATCTATGTGCACGACTTCCTCTCTTCCCAGGGATCTTTCCTTGCAGAGCGAGTTGGAGGAGTCTATACGTTATGTTGTTCCTCATGATATGGCCCAGGTATGAGCTTTCTTTGCTTGATGGTCTTCAAGAGTTCTTGTTCTTTATCCATCTGGCGCAACACTTCTATGTTAGTCCCATGGTCCACCCATGATATCCTTAGCAGCCATCTGTAGATCCACATTTCAAAAGCTTCTACATTTTAATCCGTTCCATGGGGCTCATTGTTGTACAAAACAATTGCTATACGATGCTTGCATTGTATAGCGATTTTCCCTATGGGATGCATCGTACAACGATTTTTTTCGCTAAGTAGTTTTTCCCATTTAAAATTTGTTGTACGATTTTTTCCATAGGGAAAATTGTTATGTGGGACGCCATTTCTCCCCAAAACCTAATTGTTATGCGATTTCATTGCTATATGGGGTGATTGTTGTATGAGGTTCCACTGTATTTTAATTTAATTTAATTTAATTTTCGCGCTTATATACCGCCCACTCAGGTGCAACCCGACTCAGGGCGGTATTCATTTTTCAAATGCTTTAGTCAATGTCCAAGCTTCAACTCCACATAACAACACAGGAAATACATAACATCTCTTCGCATCTTCGTAGCAAGTGTTAGATCTCTAGTAAAGGTAAAGGCTTCCCTTGCTTGAAAGCCAGTCGTATCCAACTCTTGAGTTCAGTGCTCATCTCTGTTTCAAAGCCATTTCCCTGGTCATGTGGCAGGCATGCCAAAATACTGGAGCGCATGGAACGCTGTTACCTTCCCACCAAAGTGGTTCCTACTTATCTACTTGCAATTTCTTGCTTTCAAACTGCTAGGTTGGCAGGAGCTGGGACAAAGACGGGAGCTCATTCGATCCTGCAGTACTCGGGAATCGAACTGCTGACCTTCCGCCTCCCAGTCAGCATCTTAGCCACTCGAGCCACTGCACCTTCGTAAAAGGTGCACATTTTTACGAAGGTGGATCTTGTGTTTTCTATTCGTATTTTGATGTCTACCTCGGGATCCCAATTTTCATTTTAACATACTGCCCAAATAAACAATTTTCATTAGGTGACAGCGATCAGTTTTGGCTGGGGCTGGATAAATTTGGGCAGGCCAGTTTTGGCTGGGGCAGGCCACTTTGCAAAGTCTGGTCCGCCTCGTGCACTGCAAAGTTCTCAGGCTCCTTTGCTCAAGGACAGAGAGAAGAACCAAGGACTGAGATACGGGGTTGCCTCCTCTTCCTCCTCCTCTTCCTCCTCCTGCAATTCTACCGGATTGCCTGCCAAAAAAGGGACCTCAGCCGGCTTGGGAAGCATCTTGGCAGCCTCACAGACGGGGAAGTCAGCAGAAAGGGAGGAACCCGTTCAATGAACTATTCATGAGCTTAATCTCTCTCTCAACAGGAGCTCATCAAACATTAAATAACGGGCCGCTTCTGTCTGATTCCCTTCCCACATCTCTGCGGCAGTCCTTCTACTACTGCAAATGTTGGCAAGATCACTTCAGTGGCCAAGCAAGGGGATCTCAAAAATCTTGCCTTCCCAGGAGTCCTGCAAGAGACCCTTGGCTCTTGGTCTGCCAGGTTGCAGAGCATTGGGCTTGCGGGTCATGGCGAGGGCTGTTTTTCTGCCTGGAGGTGGGCACATGCCAGTTGTTTCCTCCCCTACATGAGCTGCTTTGCCTTCTTCATCGCCTTCTTTGTTGTTGTCCTCTTCGTCATTGTCGTCGCCTCCTTCCTCTTCTTCCTCTCCATCTTCGTTGCTATCAAACTGTGGACTGCCAAAATGAAGCCGCCTTCTTGACTTTCTCGTTGGCCAAACTTAAGTCCTCATCTGTACATGTTTCTGGTAGCAACTGGCAGACCTGCAAATGAGCCAATGGATTCTGTATCTCTCCACATTCACATTGCGTGTTGTTGCCCACCAGCAGCCCCCACATGAGCCTGTGGGCCTTGCATTTAGGGACTCCGACCCTCTGCCTATTTAGGGTTGTCCAAGTGACGTAGGGAAGGTTGAGATCCTCAGCCATGACAAGAATAAAAGCCAATTTTAAAAAAATGCAAGGCATGCAATAAAAGAGACCAATAATAAAATGCATATAAATGCTCCACTGTGCATCCCTGTGGTGGCCCTGAGCAAGCTGCACAGTCCCAGGGACACCCCTGGAAGATGGAGGGGATGGCAAACCCCTTCTGGGTACCGTCTACAGTCTTTGCCTTTACGGAGTCCCATTTGCCTGTTGCAGCAAAAGCCAGAAACTACTTTACTCCTTGAAATCAAAAGCCCCTATTTCTGTGATGACGAACCTTGGCACTCCAGATGTTCTTGGACTTCAATTCCCAGAAACCCAAGCCCCTGAATCCACCCAAATGGGTTTGCTGCAATTCATCCGTCCCGCGCCGCGCCGCCCTCATTGTTCCTGGAAGCGGGAGTAAAACGCGCACGACTGGACGCATTTTACTCCTGCTTTCAGGAGCGATGAGGGCGGTACGGCGTGGGACGGATGAATTGCAGCAAACCCATTTGGGTGGATTCACAGGGGCTTCTGGGAATTGAAATCCAAGAACATCTGGAGTGCCAAGGTTCGCCATCACGGACCTACACCCTGTCCCAGTAGTTAAGGTAGCAGAGAAGTCCCTTGACAAGCAGGCTGACACCCTTCCTCATTCCTTGCCCAGAAGCAGAAACTAAACAGAGGATAGCTCAGTGGTTTAGGCATCTGGGTGCGGAGCCAGAAGTTGGGAGTTTGATTCCCCACTTGTGCCTCCCAGGAGACAGAGCCAGCCTGCGTAGCCATGGACCAGCTGCACAGTCCCAGGGCTTCTGGGTATTCTCTACCTAGTAAGAGTGGCCATGAATCCGAATCCACTTAACGGCACACAAGAAGCAAGATCCCCACTCTGCAAAGGAACTCAGAAGTTGGAAGGATGGGGGGAAAGCCCAGGCAGCTATTTCAAACCTTCTGAAACCCATCTCTATGGACTGAGATGTTTCTTTACGTGTGTCTGCCAAAGGCCCATCCATGTGCCATCCCACACACAGTGCATAACCTGCCTCTTACAGCAGAGTTGAACGCTATGCATCTCCAGACCGCAAGAACATGCACTTTTTATCATAATGACTGCTGTGGACTGAGCCGGCTACGGAATGACCACAACCAGTGATGCACTCCAAAAAAAATTACTACCACCTTTGTGGGCGAGGCCACGTCGGTGGGCATGGCCAACACAATGGGCTATGGAGGGGGACGTGGCCGGCCAAGTGGGTGTGGCCTGGGGAAATTTCCGCTGCCGGTTCTCCCGAACAGGACAGGACCTGCTTCAGTGCATCACTGCCACAAACAGTTTAACTGGTGCCAGATGTGGGTGAGTTCAACCATGGAGCACCGACAACTTAGCATACATGTTTGTGGAGAAAACCCACAGGTTTTAGCCAGGTAGCAAATGGTTGGCAGGATGCCACCATAGCTGTCTGTTGCAAAGGAGACTGGGAAGAGATAAGAGCTAAAACAGGGGTGCCCAAACTACGGCCCATGGACGAGATCCGGCCCACGGGCTGTAGTTTGGGCACCCTGGGTTTAAACAGAGAAAATGGCAGCTTAAAATCTCTCTCATTCTGTTGCAAAACAGACTGCAAGGCATGTTTTACTTCTGCTTCCGGCGGGAGGAACCATTTGACCTACTTGACCGGCTCACGGCTCGAAAAGTTTGGGCACCCCTGCGCTAATAAGTAAGAAAAATTGCATCACACTATTGAGGAGGACCATGCGCAGAAAATAGATGATGCTTGGATTTAGTCTCTGGTCTCTTGCCTCTACCCAGAGAACTCAAGGGCCTTCGGCGACATCCAACAGATCGATTGGCAGCCTGATTGCATTTATTGATCTCTAATTAGCCAGTCCCGGAAATTGGAAAGTGGCTCAGCTAAAATTAGAGTTGCAGACGCAAAGAAAACGAATGTGTCCTTTTCTTGACCAAAGCCCTACACAGTGTAGTATGGGAGACTAAGTTAGAGGTGCAGAGGGCTTCATTACTTCCAAAGTAAAGCAAAGCAATCACACATATCTACCGCCCCATATATGCGCTTCATGCCCTCTCTGAGCGGTTCAGAAGTTAATTAACATTTTGCCCCTAACACACGGTGTCCTCATTTTTCAGACCTTGGGAAGATGAAAGGCTGAGTCAACCTTGAACCCTGGTTAGGATTAAACTCACAACCTTTTGGTTACAAGACAGCGGTTTAACCCGTAAACCACCACGGCTCCTCCCCTGCCCCTTCTCAGGCAACATGAAAATCACTGTAAGGTTTCACACCAGTGTGTAGGGCAGTGATGGCGAACCTTTTAGAGACCGAGTGCCCAAACTCAATGGGCTCCTGTCCATGCCACAGAGGAGCGGGGTGAACTCTGTGCTGGGGGAGGGAGGAAGCATTCCCATTGGGCTGCTGGACAGAGGGGCGGGGCGAACTCTGTGCTGGGGCAATGGCACGCATGCCCACAGAGAGAGCTCTGCATGCCCCCTCTGGCATGCGTGCCATAGGTTCGCCACCACTGGTGTAGGGATTAGCTCCACTCCATTATGGGGTGCATGGTGCCCCTCTGTGGCTGGGGTCAGCTTGGTCAGAGCTTGGGCATGTTCCTTTGTGGGCTACAAATCCCAGAATCCCAGTCTGGCAGCTAGCCTGTAGAACTCTGGGGATTTGGACTACAAGAAAATAACTTTCCCAAGGTCTGAATGAGATCTAGAAGCAGCTTCTGAAGATAATTGCTTTTGGAGGGAACCTAAACAAGGGAAGCAGGCTGGATAGATTATTGGCTTAAGCATCTGATTGCAGAACCAAAGGTTGGGAGTTGGATTCCCCCCTGAGTTTCCTGGAAGAAGAGCCAGCCTGTGTAGCCTTGGACAAGTTGACAGGAGTCCCAGGGCGCCCCCTAGAGGAAAGGACTACACACCAGAGTGCATGGAATGCTGTTTACCTCCCCACCGAAGTAGTATCTATTTATCTACTTGCAATTTCTTGCTTTCGAACTGCTAGGTTGGCTGGGACAGAGACGAAAGCTCACTCTGTCATGCAGTACTCGAGTCTTGAACTGCTGACATGCCAACCTTCCAGTAATCAAGTTCAGTGCCTTAACCACTAAGCCACCGCAGTCCCTCTACCTAGAAAACCCCAAAAATTCGCTCAGGGTTTAATCTTGGCGTGGATGGGGAGGGTCAGGGGGGAGCCAGTGCACAGTCGTGCTGTGTTATCTGGGATCAGTTTGATCCTGTTGCCCCAGATGAAGTGGACGGGCTCCTTGCGGCGGTCCGCGCCACTAATTGTCCATTGGATCCCTGTCCCGCCTGGCTGGTAAAAGCCTCCAAGACGGTGACAGGTGGCTGGGTCGGGACTATAATTAATGCGTCTTTTCGGGAGGGGATATTTCCTGCACCGTTGAAACATGCTTTGGTGCGCCCCCTCCTGAAGAAGCCATCCCTCGACCCAGCAGTCATAACCAACTACAGACCTGTTTCCAACCTCCCCTTTTTGGGGAAAGTATTGGAAAAGGGAGTGGCGCGTCAGTTGCAGGGGGTACTGGATGAAGCGGAATATCTGAACCTCTTCCAGTCAGGATTCAGACCTGTATATGGTACTGAGACTGCATTGGTCGCGCTGATGGATGATCTCTGGCGAGAGCGGGATGACGGTCATCCGTCCGTCCTTGCTCTTCTTGACCTCTCAGCGGCTTTCGATACCGTTGACCACGGTATCCTTCTGGAACGGCTCCGAGGATTGGGGATCCAGGGCACTGTGTGGTCCTGGTTTTCCTCATTTCTGAGGGGCCGGACCCAGTCGGTGTGGTTGGAGAGCGAGAAGTCCAGTCCTAGGTCCCTAAAATATGGGGTGCCTCAGGGCTCGGTACTCTCTCCTCTCCTATTTAATATCTACATGAAGCCGCTGGGTGAGATCATCCGTTCCCACGGGGTGCGGTACCACCAGTACGCGGATGACACACAGTTGTACATCTCGGCCCGTGGGTACCCCAGTGATGCAGTCAAAGTCCTTTCCAGCTGTCTGGAGGCTGTTGGGGTCTGGATGGGGGCAAATGGGCTACAGCTGAATCCTAGCAAAACTGAGTGGCTATGGATAGGGGGTCCTGCGTTATCCCGGGAGCTACCATCTTTGGTTTTGGATGGAGCTATTTTGCCCCAGACCGACCCGGTGCGCAACTTGGGGGTCCTCCTGGATTCGCGGCTGCTGCTAGAAGAACAGGTGGCGGCTGTGGCCAGGAGGGCCTTCGCCCAACTTCGGGTGATTCGCCAGTTGCGCACGCTCCTGGACCGGGACTCTTTGCTCATGGTCACTCATGCTCTGGTGACCTCCAGACTAGACTACTGTAATGCGCTCTACATGGGGCTGCCCTTGATGACCATTCGGAGGCTGCAGCTGGTCCAGAATGCCGTGGCCCGGGTGGTGATGGGGTGTGGACGTTATGCCCATGCCTCACCACTGCTGCAGGAGCTGCACTGGTTACCAGTTTGTCTCCGGGTGCAATTCAAGGTGCTGGTTTTGACCTTTAAAGCCATACATGGTAGTGGGCCAGGTTACCTTAGAGACCGCATCGCCCTAAGGACGTCTGTCCGTCCAACCAGAGCGGACCGGAGGGGTTCTCTAATTGTGCCATCGGCCAGGGGTGCTTGCCTCTCTGGCACAAGGAGGAGAGCCTTCTCTGTGTCCGCACCGGCCCTTTGGAACCTCCTGCCTGTGGAACTGCGTCTCCAGACGGAGTTGTTGCCCTTTAAGAAGGAACTAAAGACATGGCTGGTGGGCCAGGTTTGGGGTGCAAGTGGAGGGGTGGCTTCTGTTGGGTGGTTAATATAGGGGAGGATGCCTGCCCCATGGTTTCTTCAGTTCCTGCACCCCTCTCTTTTTAGGGGTGGGTTCTTATTGCTGGTTTTTATCTGTTTTATTTGTTTTTATATGTTTTTACCCAATGTTGTGAACCGCCCGGAGTCGGCTTTGGCTGAGTGGGTGGTATAAAAATTTAACAATAAATAATAAATAAATAAATAAATAAATAAAATTAAAAAGGTCAATATACTGTAAGTCAGAATTGGCTTGATGGCATGCAATTTATATTAACCAAGGCTACTCAACCTAAAGCTATTCTGTCATTAAAATCATGCCCTTGTTAATCATTAAGATGCCACTCTTCTGCACATGTCATTCTGGTGGGGAAACTGGGAATACTGGAAAGAGAGGGGAGCCACCAGTGAAAGATAGCCAGTAGCCAACAGATGTGGAGGAACAGGGAGAAAATGCGTGCATTAAAGAAACTTAGGGACTGGTCTCTCTGGTCCATTTTCAGTGTCTAAATGAAAAACAATCTTGTAAAGAATATTCTTCTATTGTTACTTTTAAAAAATCTGGACTTTAACATGTCTGTCATATTTTCTCACTACATCGCAAAATTTTGCTTTCCGTATTAGTTGCTCTTTCGGAATCTCCAGGATTTTAAAAAAAAATACTATACAACACTGTTAAATTTCAGATATATTCCATCTGGTACCTTCTAGCTTTAAGAAACCAAGCACGGAGAAGGCAGGTTTTGAATCTCCTCAATATGATATATATATATATATATTTTAAAATCCTTGTAATTTGAAAAGTTTCTCATTATCCACCAGGTTATCTGTTTTCTCAACAGCAAGAACGATTGCACACCTATGGATGATTCTAGCCCACCAAGAGCACTGTAAGGGGCAGGGATGTTTCCAGGTCAAACCCACAGAGCTTGGAAAAAATATGTTACGTTTCTAAACTACAACTACCAGCATCCACAGCTGCCGAAACAACCCGAGCAGTGATGCACTGCAGCAGGTTCTGTCAGGTTGTGCAGAACCGGTAGTGGAAATTTCCCCAGGCCATGTCCATTTGGTTGACCACGCCCACCTCCATAGCCGATAATGTGGGATGTTTGGCCACGCCCACAGAGTAGGTAGTAATTTTTTCCCCAGTGCATCACTGAACCTGAGTGTTGTACTACAGGAATCGAAGCAAACAAGCCCTGCCCGTACTCTGTGCGGGGAATCTTACCTGCGTTGCTTTTGCCTCCAACATTGCGATCTTCCAAGCTCTGTAAAATAAATGCAAAACAGGAGCAGGTGAATATATTCATTACCAAGAAAGTTGGAAGCTTTCAAAGTCTCCTTCGTACGTTCTACTCCAGTTTTGGCAGAAGGCAAGTCTTGGAAAGATACTTATTGCCAACTCTTGGGTTTTGAGCAGTTATTGTTTTATTTATTTGTATGCTACCTTTCCAGCAACAGGCACATTGACCTTGCAGGTAATGAAGCCATGTGTATAGTGACAGGATGCTTCGAACCTACACCAGTGGAGAAAATAGACCCTCTTCTTGGCATCACCTCACCTAAGATCAGGGGAGAAGTAGCAGCGGACACTGAGAGAACTAAGCAAGAGAAGGACCCTTCTCGACACCCTCTGAACGGAGATGAGCCTCAAGTCCACCAAGGCTCAGATCCAGGAAGAGCTTTATGGCAAGAACAAACATTCTTGAAGGTACACAAGAGCAAAACCAAATCAGAAGATGGCGGAAGGAGCTCACTGCACATGAAACATCATTAAAGGAGGATATAGCTGAGGAACTCAAACTCCCCTACATTACTTGGAGGATCCTGAACAGGCTGAGGGTCGGAGTCCCTAAATGCAAGACCCACAGGCTCAAGTGGGGGCTGATGGTGGACAACATTTACCGGTCTCCTGATTACTGCCAGAATCATGCATCGTTCGTCAAACTCAATGATTTAACCACTAAGCTACCACAGCCCAATTTATATAATTAAAAAGACACAAAATGAAAAGGTAAGAATAATAAATGATAAGCCAGAATCCCAGACGGGCGGGTTTTACTTCTGCTTTTCCGAAATTTTGTTGTTCCAGCAAGGGGACAATGACAATAACGATCTATCTATCTATCTATCTATCTATCTATCTATCTATCCATCTATCTTCCAGGAGTGATGAGGGCAGCACAGCGCAGGCCGGATGAATCGCAGCAAACCCATTCATGCAGATTCACGAGGGCTTGGGCTTCTGGGAATTGAAGTCCAAGTACATATGGAGTGCCAAGGTTTGCCATCATAGGTCTACTCCATTACCGTAGCGGGATATCCAGCTAGACACATTATCTTAGCGTAACCCATTGAAAAGCAGCAAAGCATAAACCACCCCATCCTCTCCCAGGCAAATTCCTTCTTTCAAATGCAAAAATTCTAGTTGAGACCAACATAAAATATATATATATCTATATCCCTTTTGCCGGTGAGGAAAAAGTATTTTTGCTTTCTTCTTACATAAGAACAAAGCCAGGCAGGGCTTCCGCCTCTCAACTGAGCAAGTCCAACATCTCTGATGCCCCCATTAAAGACACCTTTAAAATAACCGAAGCCAACAGATCTTACTCTCTCTTAGCAAAAGAGACACAGGAGGGGAGAGAAACCTTTTATTTGCAACGTAAGCGTTTGTGGATCAAAGCTTCCCCATGTCTTCCACTTTGGTCTACAAAAGGCCACACTGAAATAAATCCGATAAGTCTTTAAAGTGCGGTGATGTTCCCCCCTTTTCTTTGAGCCTCCTCCTTGCGCGTCCGTTGTTGGCCTCTTAATGATGCGTCGTAAGGGTACCTCCACCCCATGTTGCTCTGACCCCTCACAAGAAGAGTCCCTGACCTGATTGTGGGAACCAAAGTAAATTGCAAATTGGGTGAAGACGGAGCAGGGACGCGCAACAGGGAGAGGATGGACCACCTGCGTTTAGGCTGGTTCTGGGAACAGACCGTCATGCAGCCAAACAAGAGCCAGGATGGCCCATTCAGACATGCGAGTCGTCACGCAACGGAAGCATGAGGGAGCAACTGATCCATCTGTAAACATGGCCCTTGGGTTTGTGTCATCTCTGCTTTCTCCCCACCCATGGCAGGAGAGTGCAGGGCAGTGGTTAGAGCACTGCATGAAAATACAGGGGGGAGGCAGGTTGAGTTTCCCAATGGCGGAAAATGTAGTCTACACAGGTTGAAGAATCCTTACATAAGAACATAAGAACAGCCTTGCTGGAAGAGGCCACAGGAGCGCATCCAGTCCAGCATTCTGTCTCACACAGTGGCTCACCCTTTCCTTCAGGGTATTATTCCCAAAGAGATGCCTTCACCTGCTTAGGATTCCCTGGAAATGGCATTGAGAGAGATATCCTGCCTATCTCTCCAACCCGGAGGTTGTCCTTAGGTATCCATAATCATAGCCATAATGATACCCTTGTCCTCCATGAACTTGTCTAATCCTTTCTTGAAGCTGTCAAGACTGACCGCTGTCACCACTTCTTCTGGCAGGGAGTTCCATAGACCAGGGATCCTCTGGGTGAAAAAGTACTTTCTCTTATTTGTTTGAGAACTAGTACCCAAAAGTTTCATGGAGTGCCCCCTAGTTCTAGTATTATGCGATAGGGAAAACAGTTTTTCCTTATCTACTTTGTCCACACCGTGCATGATTTTATAAACTTCAATCAGGTCACCTCTTAGACGCCGTCCATCGTTCAAGAGTGAAGAGGCCCAACCGTTGCAGCCTCAGATGGTAAGGAAGGTGTTCCAGTCCCCTAATCATTCTGGTTGCCCTCCTCTCCTCTCCACGAGTCCAACCCTACGTCAGGGTGGTAAGAGGGCAAAGTGGGGGATGGCTAGGATTGGGTGAAGCATTGCGTGGCCTTGTGCCACAGGATCATGACAGCAGCTATGAAGGCCATCCTGGGTCACCCTGAAGCGACCTGGTCAAAGGGGCTCTGGTGAAGTTGCGACAGACCCAACAAGCCAGTGATGGACAATCCATTGCTAAAGAAACACAGAAGAGACGCAAACGGACTGAACAAATGGAAAACAACGGCGATGCTGTTAAAGGACTAAGAGACAGAAGAGCAAAATCCAAAAGAGGAACTCTAAACATAACCAGTGGAAGAAAGCAAATCGCCTTCAAGGCCTGTGAAGCCCATGCGCGGTTGTGCTCCTTTTCTGTTGGGTCTCTTCCTCTGGACATGTGGCAGGCATGACTAGACACCTGCCACACGGAACGCTGTTACCTTCCCACCATCTTTGTTTATTTTCATGACGTACAAGTATAAGTAAAGAACAGATCTTTAAAAATCAGGACTCTAGAGTATTATTTCTGACATTCTTCGTCTCAAATGGTTAATTACTTTCCATTGGATATACACCATTTTGCCAACTTCTTCTGTAGTATAAGACTAGACACCTGCCACATGGAACACTGTTACCTTCCCACCAAAGTGGTACCTATTTATCTACTTGCAAATCTCTTGCTTTAGATAAGTTCCAGCTCCCAAATCCTGCGAGGGGGCCACCTACCCACACATGGGTGCCTAAAAATCAGCTGCTCAGCATGAAGATGCCAGGCTGGGCATGTGTTATACATGGAAGCGCCTCCGTGGGCAGGATCCCTCTTGCAAAATGAGCCAATTGTGATCCATCGGAGTTGGGGTTCCAAAGCATTTTGCAGCTAGCAGCTAAGTCCACGTTATGTTCAGGATTCCCAGATTCTAGTATTCAAGGAGAGACTTTTGCATCTGTTTCCTAAATAAGTTTCTAGTCCTCAAAGAAGCAATGACAGTTATGACGGAGATATGTAAGGCCACGTCTGCAGAAACCTTGGAAGCCAGAGAAGGAAATTCTACTTTCGTGTTCCGATCAAACTCTGGACTGCAAAAGCAAAGCTACTTTCTTGGCTTTGTTGTTGTTGGTCAAACTTAAGTCCTTATCGGTGAATGTTTCTGGTAATAATTGGCAGACTAGCAAATGAGCCAGATTCTCTCCACATCCACCCAGCATGTTCTCTATTGTGATGGCTTCGGCAACAGACCCACCCTCGCTAAGTGGTGTTTCAGACAATACAGTACTTGGGTTAAATGCAAGAATGTCTATCTGCATTTTCTCATCCTGGTATGGGAGGAGAGATCTTATGCCTGGGCCGGTGCAAATTCTTATACTTCTGAGTACAATCTTTGGCAATGGTGCAAAATTACAACAGACGCTGCCTTGTTGCTTGGAAATTATGGAAGCATCAGATGGATTCTTTCCATCTTTAGGACAGGTCAGCCGACCGTCCTCCGCATGCTAGGCAGGCTGCTTTGCTTCAAAGGGGGAAAAACCTCTAGTTTTGTGCAGACCTTTTGTGCAAATCACATCATTTGATTTAGTTTTAAAAACCTTTATTTCATTCTCGTGCTGAAGGAGAGAAACTTTGAGACCAGAGGTTTCTCAGCAAGCTATCAAGACAGCCTGTCTCATGAAGAATGAACCATTTTGCAAACTTTCTTCTTATTCCTACTCACAAACAACTTGAGGACTTAACCGACCAGCATGCACTGAATTGTGTCTGGAAAAAGAGTCTGGTATCCTGTGAACAGTCACTCACAAAAGTAACTTCTCTCATCAAAGAGAAAAGGGAAGGATGTTTATGGTGTCTTTTCACCGAGATTTATAAGGATGGGTAATACCAGAACTGGCCACTAGAGGGAACTGGAAAGTCACTCTTTCCCCTGATGAGCAGCTGTGGTTCACAGCAGCCCAGTTGTGTTAAAACAGGGCAAGGCAATAAATTCCCTGCATCATCATGTCAACAGCTGGTCATCATAAGAGCAACCAAGCTCCTGTGAAATAATGAATGGCACACCAAGTTTCCTTTGAACTGTAATGTTTCTTGTGTGTGTGTGTGCGTGCATGCGCGCGCACCTCTCTTTGAAGACGAAAAACATTGCGGCACCTTAAAGACTAACTGCTGTATTTTAATGTTAGCTTTCATGGATCAAGTCCACTTTGCCAGACATAAGAGTGTATAAAAGTGTGGCATCTTTTATACATATCATGGCAGCATTTATACACATCAGGTACACAATGGTTGGCTAGCATAACAGATCTTCTTCTGTGCTGTATCTGATTCTGAATATTGGTGATCCTCATGGCGATCAGCCATGAAGATTGTCCTGGGAGCAATATAATGCAGTGGCCTTCCATATACTTCCTGCATTGCAGGGTGACACCCGTAGTACCATTGATCCAGTTCCACAAGTCAAATCAAATTAAATTTATTTGTACAGTCACAGACCGAAGAGAAGAACTCACACTTAAGAAGGGATGGCATACTATAAATATTATTTATTAAAAGTCAAGTCTTTAGGAGACTCTAGAATCGTGATGGTGAACCTTGGCACTCCAGATGCTCTTGGACGTCAATTCCCAGAAGACCAAGCACCCGGTGAATCCACACAAATGGATTTCCCGCATTGCCCTCATCGCTCCCGGAAGCAGAAGTAAAACACGCCTGTACGGAGGAAGGGTTAACCCGGAAGAGTCTTAACCGTACGGGCGCGTTTTGCTTCCAGGAGCGACAAGGGCAGTGCAGGCTGGATGAATCGCAGTAAACCCATTCACAGGGTGCATGGGTTCTGGGAATTGAAGTCCAAGTACATCTGGAGTGCCAAGGTTCGCCATCACGGCTCTAGAGCTATCTGAGGGGTACCTAGATATAGTTCCACGAGTCACTTTCTGGTCCTGAGCCCTTTTGGCACGGCAAGTCCTCATCAGCCCCAGGCCAGTATTTTTCTTTTCATTTCTATGAGGGAAGAGGCTCGTATATCCCACCATGCCTGGTGGATGTGGTTTTTTTTTAGGGATTAGGGCGAAAGCCCTTCTGGCTTTCAAGTTAGGTTTCTTATTTTGGCACTCTTTGCTCATGAATGCTCTCTGTAGTTTACATCCAAAATTAAAAATCAGACTACTGAAGATGCGGTCTGTCTCCTGGCTGTGTTCGTTCCTGAAGGGAAGGCATGAGAATTCTACTGAAGTAGGTTCTGTAAAGGTGATGTGGGAAATTGTAGCATATAACCACCTGTTAGTTGTGGTGTTTCAAATTTGATAATGTCCCAGAAACCTTTGACTTATATCCAAACCTTTGAGATGGGCATACATGTCAAGCGCAACTCTGGACAATATGGGACCTGTGCAGAAGGCTTCTACGCATGCGCAGTAGTGTTCTGCGTAGAAGAATTCTGCGCAGAAGGCTTCTGTGCATCCCCTTCTGAGTATCCTCTTCTGCGCATGCGTAGAAGGGTTCTGCGCATGCGTAGAAGGATTCTGTGCATGCATAAAAGGGTTCTGCACATGCTTTTAAGGGTTCTGCGCATGTGTATAAGGGTTCTGCACAGAAGGGGATGTGAAGTAACTACTTTCCCCAGCCATCAAATTACGGGATGGCGGCAGCTCAGGGCGGTTAAAGTAGAAAAAGTGGCGCTGAATTACAGGAAATCCCGGCCAATACGGGATACATGACAGGTATGGAGATGGGTGTCCAGCATATGGCTACGCTTTATCTCTGCTGTCTCTCTCTCTGGATCCTTGTCTTGTAATTTTTCTGTTCCCGAATGGCAACATCCAAGTCTTGTGCAAACTGTCCAGGTAGACTGAAATTGGGTGCTTCTGTACCTGTTGTGTATACATTGATGCCATGAAGTCTCACTCTTATGTCTGACGAAGCGGACTTGATCCATGAAAGCTAATGTTAAAATATAGCAGTAAGTGCTTTTTTTTGGTTTTGTTTACTCTCTGACATGCTTGAAACACAGGATAAACATCTCTTTGAAAGCACAGCCAAATCTAGTTCACAACCCCCGAAGGGTACTTTCCGTCTCAGGACACAATGCGTATGTTCAGGGGTAGGCTGGCCATTGCAGAAGTGGGGATCATACCTGTCAACATTCCCGGATTGGCCGGGATTTCCTGGTTTTCGGCACCGAACTGCGCCATTTCCCGCCCCGCGCTGCCGAAACCCCGGAATTTGGCAGCGGGGGAAAGGAGGTACTGCACAGCCCTTCTGCGCAGGTTGTCTTCTATGCTTGCGTAGAACCCTTCTATGCTTGCGTAGAACCATTCTACGCATGCGTAGAAGGCTATGCATGCGTAGAAGGGGGCTACGCAAGCGTAAAACCCTTCTACGCATGCGTAGAAGGCGACCTGCACAGAACCGTTCTGCGCAGGTCCCGGATTGGCCGGAGCTGCGGTTGACAGGTATGGTGGGGATGAAAATGCCTTCATGCCCACTCATAAACACCCAAGACTGATACGGGAGGGATGGAAATTTCCCTAAAGCTACCAGATCCCAGAAGGAAACCTTTCGCTCGCAGCAGGAGGGCCCTGGGAGAAGCCCGAAGCAGTCGCAGGGATAAACACCACAACAAAACCTTTAATTAAAGGGAATAAGGGCAGAGAACTTTGGCATGTCTCAAGAGGCACTATAAATCTACCGCTATGCTATTAGTTTCCTCCAGCTGAAAATCTCTTCTTTTTTATGACCATCTTTCGGGTATTTGAAGAGTGCTATCATCCTATCCCCCTTTGTCTCTTTTCTCAAGGCTAAACATGCCCAGTTCCTTCAGTCTTCTCTCCTAGGGCCGTGATGGCGAACCTTGGCACTCCAGATGTTCTTGGACTTCAATTCCCAGAAGCCCCCATGAATCCACACGAGTGGGTTTACTGCTACTCATCTGGCCTGTGCCACCCTCACCACTCCTGGAAGCGGAAGTAAAGCGTGTTTCACTTCCACTTCCAGGAGCGTTGAGGGCAGCGTGGGCTGGATGAATCGCAGTAAACCCATTCGTGAGGATTCACGGGGGCTTGGGCTTCTGGGAATTGAAGTCCAATAACATCTGGAGTGCCAAGGTTCGCCATCACTGTCCTAGGGTTTGGTTTCCAGTCCTCTGATCATTCTTACTGCCCTTCTCTGTACCTGCTCTCGTTCATTGGCATCTTTCTTCAAGTGCAATGCTCAGAATTGGACACAGAATTCTAGATGTGGCTTGACTAGTGCTGAATAGGTTTCCCTTGCTCGAAAGCCAGTCATATCTGACTCTAGGGTGCAGTGCTCATCTCTGTTTCAAAAGCCAAAGAGCCAGCGCTGTCTGCTTCTGCAGACGTTTCCGTGGTCATGTGGCAGACATGACTTGACACCGGAGTGCATGGAACACTGTTACCTTCCCACCAAAGTGGTCCCTATTTATACTACTTGCAAATTGCTTGCTTTCGAACTGCTAGGTTGGCAGGAGCTGGGACAAAGATGGGAGCTCCTTCCATTCTGCAGTACGCGGGAATCGAACTGCTGACCTTCTGCCTCCCAGTCAGCGTCTTAGCCACTTGAGCCACTGCACTAATATCCTCATGGGTTCTGGTGACTGTTAATGCAGCCTAAAAGTGTTGGCCTTTTCTGCAGCCACATCCTACTGCTGGCTCATACTTCGCCTGTGATCTACAACAATTCCAAGATCCTTCTTGCTCGTAGCATTACTGAGCCAAATATCCCGCATCGTGTAACTGTGCATCTGGTGTCCCCCTAAAACTTTGCACTGTTAAACATCGTTCTGTTGTTTTCAGCCCAGTATTCAAGCCTATTGAGATATTTTTGATTCTTGCTCTTATCTTCCAAAGTACTAGCTATTCCACCCAGTTTTTTGTCACCTGGAAATCTGATAATTATTCCCTGCACTCCCTCCACCAGATCATTAATGAAAATGTTGAAGAGCAAAGAAGGCCCAGGACTGAGCCTTGTGATGATCCACTTGTGCTGGAACATAAAAGGAGTCAAGATCAGGGTTGGGAAAAGACAATTCTAAGGTTTGTGCTTTTCCAGTTCACGAAGTGGCTTTGAAGGACTATGGTGGCTTAGTAGTTAAGATGCTGCACTTCACAACTGAAAGGTCAGCAGGTCGAGACCCGAGTGCTGCACGACAGAATGAGCTCCTGTCCCAGGAGCTGCCAACCTAGCAGTTCGAAAGCAAGACATTACAAGTAGATAAACAGGTACCCCTTCGGTGGGAAGGTAAACAGCATTCCGTGCACTCTGGTATCTAGTCATGCCTGCCATATGACCAGGGAAATGTCTGCAGACGCAGATAGCGCTGGCTCTTCGGCTTTGAAAAAGAGATGAGCACTGAACCATAGAGTCAGATATGACTGGCTTTCGAGCAAGGGGGACCTTTACCTTTACTAAGTGGCTTTAGGCAAGGCTGGGTCTTAGTAAGGTAAAGGTAAAGGTTTCCCTTGCACGAAAGCCAGTCGTATCCGACTCTAGGGTGCAGTGCTCATCTCTGTTTCGAAGCTGAAGAGCCAGCGCTGTCTGCTTCTGCAGACGTTTCCGTGGTCATGTGTCAGGCATGACTAGACACCAGAGTGAACTGAATGCTGTTTACTTTCTCACCGAAGGGGTACCTGTTTATCTACTTGTAATGTCTTGCTTTCGAACTGCTAGGCTGGCAGGAGCTGGGACAGGAGGTCACTCCGTCGTGCAGAACTTGGGTCTCGACCTGCTGACCTTTCAGCCCACCAAAGTGGTCCCTATTTATCTACTTGCAATTTCTTGCTTTAGAACTGCTAGGCTGGCAGGGGCCTGGGACAAAGACGGGTGCTCGTTCTGTACTGCAGTACTTGGGTATTGACCTTCCACCTCCCAGTCAGCGTCTTAGCCACTTGAGCCACTGCTGTAGTTCCTCTGTAAAATGGGAGTAATAATGATGATGTTGACAAGGATTAACTGTCGTTCCTGTTCAACAATGAGAAGATTTAGCAGTAAAGAATATTACTGATGCAACATTGTTCTGAAAAGCAATTCCATAGCTCTGCATCATGATGGACACCCTACCACCACCCAGGTGGCAGCCCCTACCCCCCCAACCATGACTTACATGGCATCGTCTTCGCTCTCAGCGCAAAGCATGGTTTTGGAGCCATCCCTTTGGACGATGCACATCAGACACTCGCGGGTTCTCCCTTCCGGAGGTTGAATGTCTGGAAGGCAAAAGGAGAAGGAGGAAGGGGGATGGACAGACAGACAGACAGTAAGGAAGAGGGATGCACAGACAAGGTCCATCACTGAGCAGTGAGAAAGCTTGGTGTTCTTACTTAAAATAAAGAACCTCCCAGCCTCAAGGGCACAACATTCTCCCCCCTTCCTGAGTACCATCAGTGATGCACTGCAAAAAAATTTGCTACCCCCACCCTGGGCGTGGCTAATTCTGTGGGTGTGGCTAACTCTGTGGGCCATGCCCACTTGGCCAACCACACCATGGCCTGGGGTAGGGAGGCGGGTGTAGCCTGTGGGAATTCCTGCTGCCGGTTTCCGGGATCCGGTGGGAACCTGGAGCAGTACACCACTGAGTACCATCCTTATTGAATGTCTTCCCATTTTTGTACAGTTTCTTGGCCATTCTTCAAAGTTGCGCCACCTCTCCTAAGGCTTAGCTATTCACCAACTACTCTTCGAAACTAGTCTGGCCAGGTTATCCTGCTATAGTAACAGAGTAGACCCTACTGCCCGTGACTTAATGCTGATCGTTAGGCAGCAGTTAACGAACCCGACAACCCGGAGGCATACCTGTCAACCTTCCCGGATTGGCCGGGATTTCCCGATTTTCGGCGCCGATTTGCGGCATTTCCCGCCCGCAGCTGCCAAAACCCTGGAATTGGCAGTGGGGGAAAAGAGGTACTGCACATCCCTTCTGTGCAAGTCGCGTTCTACGCATGTGTAGAAGGCTTTTTCACTTGTGTAGAAGGCTTTTACGCTTGCGTAGAACCCTTCTTCGCTTGCGTAGAAGGCTACTCAAGCGTTAAAGGGTTCTACGCAAGCGTAAAAGCCTTGTACGCATACGTAGAACGCGACTTGCACAGAACCGTTGTGCACAGGTCCCAGATTGTCCGGAGCTGCGGTTGACAGGTATGCCCGGAGGACTAGAAGCCTTGGGTGGCGAAGTCTACAGTGATGGGTGACGATGGACTAAATCCCACTTGAGTCCCTCTTGATGGAGGGCAGCAGTTTCATCAATCCTAGTCCTGGGGCTGAGGAGGAACTTTGTACATCGCCATGATGATAGCCAATATTCGGAATTGGATATATAGCACGAGAAGAAGAACTCTTCAAAAGAACTCTGACTTGTAATGTGTATTTTTGGGTCCCATCTGCTTTGCTCTGAAATGCATCCCCAAGACATTTCTTAAGCATAAATTTCGTCCTCGGGATGAAAAATGTTTCTTGACCCTTGACTTGGCGGACGCCAATGCTAGTGAAATAATTCAGCCAGGCAACCCCTGGGCAGCTGAACAGAGGAGGCATAACTTAGGTAAGCTATTCCTAAAGACTCTTCTCACCAGAATCCAGATCTCTAGCTGGCCTGAGAGCTCGATTTTCCAAGCTCTGTGTAAACCAAATTTCTGGGCTCCCACGTGCAAGGTGGCCTGTATGACTACACGGGAATGTTAACTACAGCACCACTACATTTTAAATAAATAAATATAATTTATGCACATTACAAAACTGTTAATTAACGTTAATGCAAAAATGCACATTACAGGTCAATACATGTGTGTGATTATGTATCTCCCTCCCTCCGTCCATCCATCAGCTATCTGTCTGTCTAAAAGTCAGGAGGTGTACTAGTAACACAAGGGAGAAAGATGGTGGAAACCAGTCTCCCATGGCTTATGCATAATCCCATTGCCTCTAACCTGATGATTAGCAAAACAAGAACAGTCCAAAACAACAAACACTGGGGAATTATGCAAAAGAAAGAAGAAAAAAGAGAGAGGGGAAAAACAAAGAGGAAATTCAAGTTCATAAAGTTAGAACATAAGAACAGCCTTTCTGGAAGAGGCCACAGGAGCCCATGATCCAGTCCAGCATTGTGTCTCACACAGTGGCTCACCATTTCCTTCAGGGTATTATTCCCAAGGAGATGCCTTCACCTGCTTAGGATTCCCTGGATATGGCATTGAGAGAGAGATATCCTGCCTATCTCTCCAACCCAGAGGTTGTCCTTAGGTACATCCATAATCATAGCCATGGATCCCCTTGTCCTACATGAACTTGTCTAACCCTTTCTTAAAGCTGTCAAGACTGACAGCTGTCACCCCTTCTTCTGGCAGGGAGTTCCACAGACCAGTGATCCTCTGGGTGAAAAAGTACTTTCTCTTATTTGTTTGAGAACTAGTACCCAAAAGTTTCATAGAGTGTCCCCTAATTCTAGTGTTGTGCGATAGGGAAAATGTTTTTTCCTTATCTACTTTGTCCACACTGTGCATGATTTTATAAACTTCAATCAGGTCACCTCTTAGACGTCGTCGTTCAAGAGTGAAGAGGCCCAACCGTTGCAGCCTCAGATGGTAAGGAAGGTGTTCCAGTCCCCTAATCCTTCTGGTTGCCCTCCTCTGCACTTTTTCCAGCTCCATAATATCCTTCTGGAGGTATGGCGACCAGAACTGTACACAGTATTCCAGATGGGGCCTCACCATAGATTTATAAAGAGGCCAAATGACACTTGCTGACTTATTTTCTATACCCTTCCTAATGATCCCTAGCATTGAGTTTGCTTTTTTCACTGCTGAGGCACACTGGGTTGACACCTTCATTGAGTTGTCCACCAGGACACCAAGGTCCCTTTCCTGGTTTGTCGCAGAGAGTTCAGACCCCATCAGTTTATAAATGTAATTGGGGTTCTTTGCCCCAACATGCATCACTCTGCACTTACTAATGTTGAAGCTCATTTGCCACTGTTTTGCCCACTCCCCCAGTGTCAAGAGATCCCTCTGGAGCTCCTCACAATCTCTCACAGTTTTCACTACCCTATATAATTTAGTGTCGTCAGCAAATTTGGCTATTTACTCCTACTTCTAGATCATTTATGAAGAGGTTGAAAAGCAGGGGTCCCAGTACTGAACCTTGGGGGACCCCACTCTTGACTTCCCTCCACTTGGAGAAATTATTTTAAAAAGTTATTAAAGCTACACAGTTTAACAGAGATTGGACATATAGCTTTTAATTTTAATAATTAAAATTGTAAATCACTGTCTAGAGTAGAAAGGGTAAATTTTTCTGAGTCTGGTGTGGGTGGGTGGGTGGGAACATCAGGGGCCCACATAGACTGCTTCCAGATGTGAAGACTTCAAGGCAATGGAAGAACAATGGGGACTTGTTTAGGAATAGACAGAGAGGGACATTTCACCGGCAGTTGAAGATCAAGGTGTGGATCAGAGCCAGGTCTAATTCTTATGAGTTTGGGTCTTTTCTGGCTGTCCGTGTGAAACATCTCAATTTTATGAACCCCTGTTCAGAGGTAAGACTCAGTATAACGACGTCCTGGGTTCCACACCACTACTCAGCTCCACACAAGAAGTTCTGGAGCCACAGACCCAAACTCAGTTCTGCACCATTCAATTTTAAATTGAAGGCAGGCGTTGAGTTGGATATTACATGGCAAGGGAATCGCCTACAACGTTCTTCAGCACCAAAATATCTCAACGTGACACTCGACAGGATGTTCTTTTTTAAGCAGCACAGCCTGAATACCAAAGCTAAAGTTAGTTTGAGGAACAATATCATCAGGAAATTGACAAACTATAAATGGGAACTCAACCATCCACTTAGTGTACATCAGCTTTAGCCCTGAGGGTCTCCACGGCAGAGTATATTACTCCAGTATGGAGAGCATCCACACATGCAAAACAAGCTACCACCGCTATTAATGAAGCTATGTGTCTAGTGACAGGATGCCTCAAACCTACACCAGTTGAGAAAATATATCCACTTGTTATTATCACTTCACCTAAGATCAGGAGAGAAGTAGCAGCGGACGCTGAGAGAACTAAGCAAGGGAAGGACCCTCAACATCCTCTGAATGGCTCAGATCCAGGAGGAGCTTTATGGCAAGAAGAAACACTCTTGAGGGTACGCAAGAGCAAAACCAAATTAGAAGATGGAGGAAGAAGCTAACTAGACAAGGAGCAACGTTAAAGGAGGATATATTTGAGGAGCTCAACTTCCCCTACAACACTTGGAAGACCCTGAATAAACTGAGGGTTGGAGTCCCTAAATGCAAGACCAACATGCTCAAGTGGGGGCTGATGGTGAACAACAGCACATGGTGTGACTCTGGAAAGATACAGAATCTGGCTCATTTACTGGTCTGCCGGTCACTACTGGGAAAATGTAACAATGAAGATTTAATTTCAGCCAATGACAAAGCCAAGAAAGTGGCTTCATTTTGGCTTCAAGTTTGATCTGCACATGAAAGAATAAGAAAAATTAAATAATTTCCTTCAATCTGGGAATAATGAGTAGCCAAGAGACAATATGATTGGAAATTGCAGGCCAGGGCAAAATTCAATGACAGGCATCCGCCATCAAGTCAGAGATTTCCCCACCCAGTTTCCTTAGCCTATAATTAGTTAACATTCTTCTATGGCTGTTGTATATACTGTACTTCTGATCTTAATCTTTGCTTTCATTGTTTTATTATGCTTTAGGATTTTATTTCTCATTATACATCACCTGGGGGAGAGACAGGGATTACATCTTGTACATCTTTGTAAAAAAAAAATTTAAACTCTTGGAAATGAAGCAAGGAAGCATTAATCAATGAAACATGATCTTATTAAATAAAACAATAAATGAGACTTTTGCTTAATCAAGTCTACTGTTCATTAAACTGTGCTGAAAATGTTGATTAAAACATCTAGCCGTTAACATCTTTATTAATGGAGTCTTTTCATTACTTTGCCTGGGATCAGTGTCAGACTCCAGTAATCGTGTAATTAATCAAGGGGTTATTATCTCTCTTGTTCTTTTTAAGAGCCACAAGAAATCTGCTCTGTATTCAAAGCCTGTGAATTGGTTGCGGGTTGGGGTGAAACATCAGAATTTAGGGAATGGGAATCTTATCCTTTTTAAAAATCAGAATTTAAAAAGGAAAGGAAAGTAATCACACTTATATACCACCCTATAGTGCTTAGTGCACTCTCTGGGCGGTTCACAAGGGAATTAGCATTTTGCCCCCAACATGATGGGCACTCATTTTATTGACCTTGGAAGGATGGAAGGATGAGTCAACTTTGAGCCCTGGTCAGGATTGAATTCACCATATTTTGGTTTCAGGACAGCAGTTTAACCATTGTGCTACCAGGGATCCTAAAAGGGGTGCTACAAATTTTACAGAATACAGAAAAGTTGTAGCATGGATGCTTATGGGCTGGGCTCTAGTGGGAGAGCCATGAGCTATCTCAGGAGAGCCCATTCTGCTCTCTGGCCCTCTGAAAATGCCCAACAGACACTTGCCATTTTGAAAGTACAGAACATGTTGACTCCTTGTTGACTTTGGGGGAAAGTGAGTCCCGTTTCCACACACACTCATCATTTTAATGCAAACTGTGGAGCATGCATGCAGCAAATTAGGTGACTTGAAACCCCATCTCTGAGCCTATACCAAAAGTGGTCCAAAAGCTGTCTCCTGGGATACAGAAAACACCCTGCCTCAAGTCTTTCACCACATCAAGGTCTAGAAACCCAATGACAAACGAAAGCAGGAATCCTCAAAGACTTGCACATGGGTGACTCAAGTGTGCTTAGAATCACAGAATCACTGAGTTGGAAGGGGCATCTTAGGCCACTGGTTCTAACCCGCTGCTCAATGTAGGAGCCCTAATCAAAGCAGATCTGACAGATGGTCCATTTCTCTCTTGAATGCTTCCAGTGTTGGAGCGCTCACACCACCTCTCAAGGCAGTGGGCTCCATTGTCATACTGCTCTAACTGTTAAAGACCTTTTCCCTGATATTCAGCCCATATCTGGCTTCCTTTAGTTTCAGTCCATTACTATGCATCGTGCATTCTGGAATGATGGAGAACAGAACAGAGCCTTCCCTTCCTCCTTAGGATGATCTTTCAAGTATTTGAAGAGTGCTATCATCATCCTATCCCCTCTCTGTCTCCTTTTCTCAACATGCCCAGTTCCTTCAGTCTTTCGTCCAAGGGTAGGTTTCCAGTATCCTCTGATCATCCTTCTAGCCCTTCTCTATACCTGCTCTCGTTTGTTTGCATCTTTCGTACAGTGTGGTGCCCAGAATTGGACACAGGACTCTAGATGTGGTCTAACTACTAGTGCTTCTAGAGATCAGAAGGCTTAATTTTGCTGGACTATAACCTCCCTGCTGACACACTACTAGGGTCCAAAAATAATTCCCCCCAAGGTCTATTTGGCAAGCAACATTCTCATGCTCAAATTGCTAAAAACAAAAAGATCAGCCGAGGGACATAAACTGAGCAGTAGCAAAAACTCCTGGGAAAATGTTTAGCTTCCATGAACGGAAAAAATCGATAAGATAACTGGGCCTTGGGAGACAATCATGACCCCTGCCTCAGCCCCAATAATAATAATAATAATAATAATAATAATAATAATAATAATAATAATAATAATAATAATAATAATAATAATAATAATAATAATAATAATAATAATAATAATAATAATAATAATAATAATAATAATAATAATAGCTCTTACAAGAGAACAAATGTATAAAGATACTCAAGTGGCTAATACACTGACTGGAAGGCAGCAGGTCAGCACTTCAATACCCGAGTACTGCAGGACGGAATGAGCTCCCATCTTTGTCCCAGTTCCTGCCAACCTAGCAGTTCCAAAGCAAGAAATTGCAAGCAGATAAACAGGGACCACTTCGGTGGGAAGGTAAACAGCATTCCATGCACTCCGGTGTCTAGTCATGCCTGCCACATGACCACGGAAACATCTGCAGAAGCAGACAGCGCTGGCTCTTTGGCTTTGAAACAGAGATAAGCACTGAACCCTAGTCGGCTACGACTGGCTTTCGAGCAAGGGTGACTTTTACCTTTACACTATACCAAGATTATGTTCAATATTTCTTGTTGCAATGTTTTTGATTAATTAGTTTCCTCCAGTCTAGGGTGTAAATGTTAATTACAAATAACAGCCTCCTAGTGGTGCAGTGGTTACACTGCTGTACTGCAGCCAAAACATTGTGAGTTCTATCCTGGCAGAGAACAAGGTTGACTTAGCCTTCCATCCTTCTGAGATCGGCAAAATGAGTACCCGGCATGTTGGGAGCAAAATGCTAATTTCCTGTAAACTGCCCAGAGAGTGCAGTAAGTGCAATGAGGCGTTATAGAAATTGCTAATTGCTATTTACATTTTCTTATGTGAACTAGCACTGAACGGGTGGGCTACATTCATTCCTGAGTTTTTGTTGGCTTGAATGAGAAGCAAACCAGATCATCTGTGGTTGTGTCTGAACCACGACGGGACCCAAAATGTAATGTCAGAAATCTCTGCCAATCACCGCCCCTTGCCCTGAAGAGAAAAGAGATCTCCTTCAAGGGAATCGAAACCAAGCGTAGGAGTGGAGTCACATTCAGGAAGATTTGCAACAATTTCCCCACTGTTTCTTGTGATGGAATTGTGGCAACAGGACAAGAGATCCATTCATTGCGATTGCTCAGCTTTTCTTGCCATTGTCAGTCAAGAGGCATCCGGCTTAAAAATGTCGCTTTTTTCCAGCAATGTGGCCATTATTATTGGGCAGATGGTTGTTTGCATCCTACTTAACCCACCCACTGTGGCATCCATCAGCGCAACTACAGTTGCCCTAAAGCAGGGGTGCCCAAACTACAGCCCGTGGTCCAGATCCGGCCCCCAACGCCAATTCATCTGGCCTGTGCCACCCTTGTCACTCCTGGAAGCGGAAGTAAAACACGCCCCTATGGGCACGTTTTATTTCTGCTACCGGGCGCGATGAGGGCGGTGCGGGCCACATGAATTGGTGTTGGGGGTCCAGATCCGGCCTGCAGGCTGTAGTTTGGGAAAGTTTAAGCAGAGAAAATGGCAGCTTAATATCTATCTCATCCTGTTGCAAAACAGATTGCAAGGCGTGTTTTACTTCTGCTTCCGGTGGGAGGAACCTGCTGAACCTCATGACCGGCATGCAGCCCAAAAAGGTTGGGCATCTCTGCCCAAAAGACCCGCAGTCTCTTTAGTGTGTTGGTCTGTTTGCTGTCAGGGTCACCATGGAAGGCTTAAAGCCCAAGCATCTTTGCAGAAAAGTTGGCCACCCCGAAATCCCAAGCCCAACCCACAAGGTTAGCTCTCCCTGCTGCTAGTCAGAGAAGAGGACGTAACTTTTTGGTCTCCCATGTTACCCAGCAGGGTAAAAGAGGAAGCAAAGAAGAAGAAGAATCCAATGGCCAGACTGCTTGGTGGGAGCTGGGAGACATAAGCCCAAAGGTCTGAGAAAGAGGACCTGATTCATACAAGAGATCACATTAAAGTGCAGCGGTTAATTGTTAAGGTTCCACAATTATTTTTTACTATTATTGGATACAAATCTACCATTTGATTCACAGTTGAGAATTGGAATAAAATTAACAGTTCAAGCCCTAACCAAGGACCTACAGTAAGAATTAAGGTAACGTCTGAGTATATAGATGAAACTTGGAAAATTAGAATATCGTGCAAATGTCCATTCAGTTCAGTAATGCAACTTAAAAGATGAAACAAATATATGAGATAGACTCATTACATGCAAAGCGAAATAGTTCAAGCCTTACTTTGTTATAATATTGATGCTTATGGCTTACCGTTTATGAAAACCCCAACGCCCCCAATCTCATGTACCCCATAATCATCACATAATCTCATGTACGCTGAATGCCATGATCATCACAATTATAACGAATTAAGGCATGACATCTTTCGCTTTGCATGTAGTGAGTCTATGTCATATATGTGTTTCACCTTTTAAGTGAACTGAATGGACATTTGCACGATATTCTAATTTTCCGAGTTTCACCTGTATATGCAGTTCCTAGTAGAGGTTTTTTTTGAGAGTTAGGATGTTCAAGCCCAATAAACACAAAATTTTAAAATATTTGGGGAGTCCTTTAGGACTAGCTGTTGTGTTTTGATGTTGGCTTTTTTGGATGAATAGGGACTGCAGTGGCTCAAGTGGTTAAGGCGCTGAACTCGCTGACTGAAAGGTTGGAGTTTGATTCCCAGGTACTGTATGACTGAGTGAGCTTGTGTTTCTGTGCCAGCTCCTGCCAACCTAGCAGTTCCAAAGCAAGAAATTGCAAGTAGATAAATAGGGACCACTTTGGTGGGAAGGTAAACAGCGTTCCATGCACTCTAGGCATGCCTGCCACATGCCCACAAAACATCTGCAGATGCACACAGCGCTGGCTCATTGGCTATAAACAGAGATGAGCACTGAACTCTAGAGTTGGATATGACTGGCTTTCGAGTAAGGGCAACCTTAGGTATTACTCCAAGGGCTCTGATTTCTATGGGTATGGCATCAGATTTCCCCCCATAAACGCTCAACTTCAATTTGTAAATCAAGGTAATTTGTTATTTTCTACAGCTGTTTCTCTTCAATTTGTTCATCTCCTGGTATAGCAATGTCAATAAATCAGATCTTCTTTTCCACAACAGTTACATCAGTTTAGCTGTGAGTCAGATTGTCTATCTGTTTGAATTTTAAAATCCCACAGGATTTTGCCTTTTTCATTTTCCAAAAAATTCTCTACCTGATGTTCCCAATAATTTTTACTATTTTCAAATCCAAACTTTTGACAAAGTTTCCAATGAATAATTTTTGCAACCCTGTCATAGCGTTGCAAATAATCAGTTTGTAAAATATGCTGCATCCGCTCCTCCTCTTCTTCTGTTTTGTCTCTTCTCTTGCAGGCCAGAATAGTAATTTACTATATCTCTGTCCAGGGTGCTTTAGAGGGTTGGGGGTGATTCAGAGAGCATAAATCCAAAAAAGTTGCTGTATTTTTCTCTAGCCATGCTTGCTGGGGGATTCTGCACGTTGTATTCCAAAACAGTAACGTTCTCCATCTCTGGCCAAGCTACATCAGCTATTATGGGAATTATAGTTTTAAAAAGTAACTTTTGCATTTTAATTTAATTTTTAATTTAATTGTCAAATTTATATACCGCCCACTCGGCCAAAGCCGAGCTCTTAGTACTTTTTCTGCATCAAAAACCTGATTTTAGGTTGAATGGCAAGCAAAGTATTTCTCTCCAGGAACCCATGACCCTTGGATTCACATCTGCCTGTTAAGAATACATTTCCCCCTCCATATTCCAATCCTCGATTGAAAAGCAGGCTTTTTATGTGGGGCTTTAGTAAGCAGCTTTTCCAGAGGTGTAACAGTTGTGGCTTGAAACTTTACTGTATGAAATCTGTTCCTGGATTATCAAGAAGCTAATTTACCTAGATAGCTTCCCAACTTGTGAGTGAAAAATATTCAGATGGTAGATTATCTAAAAGCATACCTGTCAAGTTTTGGATTTGGAAATAAGGGAAATTTCCCGGCAAATACGGGATACTTGACAGCTATGCTTATCCTGTGCTGCCCTCCAATGGCGGCAGTAGGGCATTACAGATTAATTAATATGGGATGATGGCGGGAAAGAGGGTAAAATAAGGGGTTTTCCCGGCCAATAAGGGATACTTGACAGCTATGCTTATCCTGTGCTGCCCTCCAATGGTGGCAATAGGGCATTGCAGTCTAATTAATAAGGGATTATGGCGGGAAAGAGGATAAAATAAGGGGTTTTCCTGGCCAATAAGGGATACTTGACAGCTATGCCTAAAAGCCAAAACAGTTTGTTTTTGAAGGAAAAAAGTTGAGATTTGAGTAAAACCTATCGAAGTGGGCACTTTCTGCTTTTGCAATTCAAATCAGAAGTGCTTTGTTTCTATTTCTGGTTTAATTTAACCCTTAGGTAGTGTCTCTTCAAGTCCTAACACCGGGGAATATATTTTGAATTTTTGCCATCAGAACCAGTTTAGAAGAGAATGATATTTTTCTCATAAACTCCTTTCAGGCAAAGTTGCAGCTGGGGTAACAAAATGAGATGAACAAAACAAAACACAGAAAGCGCATTGAACGGCCTGTGTCGATATTCCAGAGTCTCAATGTGACCGGGGCTTTGCAAACAACTGGACAACCGCAAGGCTTTACATGATAGCTGCCAGAAGGCTCAGAAATGAGACTAGTCCTCTGTGAACCAAACCTTTGTTTTGCCTCTTTATTTCTACCCATTGTTTTGAAAGAAACACTTGGTGACTCAGCAGTGTGGTACCAGGCTGTATAAGAGCCACAAAATTATAAACAAAGGAGGGAGGCGGCGATGATGCTTGGCAAGAGGAAGATAAAGAAGTGGCAGAGATGAAGAGGGCTAAGGTAAGACCCAGACTTTACACTTTGTCGGCAGCTACTTGTATCCGAGTATACATCTTCCTCTTGAAAACAGTGCTGGGCATCAGCAGGTTCGCACCGGTATGTGCATACCGGTAGTAAAAATGGCTGGCCCTGCGCACCTCCCTGCCCTGCCCACCTCCTCCCCCTCCTAGAAGAGGCTTCTGACGGGGCTGCCTCTATTTCCCCTTCATCCAAGGCTTTTCCTGGGCTTCGTTTCACCCCAAAGTGCATCCCCAGCCAGTTGGGAAGGAAGGGGGAAATGGCTTTGGAGGGGGATCTTCACTATAGAGCTATGGTAAAAGAAGCCTATTTTCATCACTCTATAGCGAACCTCTGAAGCCATTTCCCCCTACGGCCAAGGCTTTTCCTGGGCTCCGTTTCAATCCGAAATTCTCTATAGCAAAGAGCAGTCACATGGCCAACAGGCCATGCACACCCAGTCACATGGCCATGCCCACAGTGTGGCAGGGTTTTTTTTTTATGCCCACCACTGCCTGGAAATCATTTTCACTAGGAAAAATGCCATTGGCGTGAATTTGTTTATGATGGATCCCAGCTTTCCAAAAAGTAACCCACACACTGTGATCACGGAGCCATCTCCTGTGGCACGTATGGAATGAGATATGCAAGATTTATCACCGGGACTGCAATGGATTGCCGCAGCCTTGAGGATATGGATAAAGTGCGCCTTCACACCCAGTCCATCTGGCATGGCCTCCTCCGCCTCCATAACTGTTGGGAATCAGAGTTCCTCCTCTGCTCATTTTACCATTGGGCCCAATATGATGGTTTCCAGTGGCATTTCTTCCACTGAGGGGGACTATCACCCCGCCCAAAGGGGCTCATCCGCCTGTAGCCATTGGCCCTTTTAGAGAGTCTGGTCATTTACCGCCACCCAACACTCGGTGTTGAGTTGCTGGCTGTACGGTCTACTCCATTACCATAGCGGGATGTCCGGCCAGACAACTTAGTATACTCCCATGGCGCTAAGAAGGCCTGCTGACAGAGCAGGATGGGTATTTGACCTCTAGCTGGGTCTCACACACACCACCCTCAATTAACTTATTAGCAGATGTGTAATGTCTGAATGTTTACTTTGCACCCACTAAACATTTACAACTTAACAGAACCGATAATCAAACTAACCCCAGTCAGGGATCTTCTGTTATTACTGTTGTAAATAGTCACACTGATCGTATATTATTACTGGTTGTAAATAGCACACTGATTTGCAAACCTCTCTGTTATGCCAACCAACCATTCTGTGCCTCTGTACCTGATATATATATATATAGCAGAGGTGGTTCTCTGCATGCTTTTGATTTTTAGCAATAATAATCATATTTGCTAAAGTAAATGGGATATGTAGTTCAGAAGTAGCTAGAAACCACCAGGCCCATTTTCTTCAAATTATCTGGAACAAGACAATTGTGCTTATTTCTGCTTGCTGGCCACTTCTCTCAACCTCAAGGACTAAGATCTTCTCTTTTTTTGGGAAAAACAAGTTGCAGGATCCAAAGAGGCAGCATTTTTGATGCCACTCTCAGCAAACCTTGGGGGAAAGTGGGCACTTTTTTGGAGGGTGGGATAGGATTGCAAGTCCCAAAAACCAAAACAAGTCATTCGGGGACGATGGAGTCTAGTAGAATTTGGAGACTTGTAGTCTTACAACTTGCCTTACTTTATGAATTTATGTAAAAACATAGCAAAAGGGCTGCAGTGACTTAGTGGTTAAGACACTGAGGTTAACAACTGGAATGTAGGCAGGTTAACAATTCAAGACCCGAGTGCTGCCCAACGGAGTAAGCTCCCATTGTCTGTCCCAGCGCCTGCCAACCTAGAACTTCGAAATCAAGGAATTTGCAAGTAGATAAACAGGTACCGCATTGGCGAGAAAGGCAACAGGGTTCTGTGTGCTCTGGCATCTAGTCATGCCTGCCACATGACCAGGGGTGTGCTGGGCACCTTGGGAGGACAGTGGACAGGAAGTGATGGGGGCACCTATTGGGGGGTTTGGTGGGGAGAAATCCCATACATTCCCATTACCTCTGCCTGCCTCTGGGGGTGCCAGTCCCTGTATCCTGTATCCCTGTGAGCCAGCACACCACTGCACATGACCACGTAAACATTTGCAGATGCAGACAGTGCTGGCTATTTGGCTGTAAACAGAGATGAACACCAAACCCTAGAATCAGACGCGACTGGCCTTCAAACATGGGTGACCTTTACTAAAAAAATAAAATAGCAAAGCCACACTGAGCAATCAGGGCACAACCAACGGTGCACAGACTCACCCCGACATTCGCGCCCGGTCCTGACATCCCTGCAGTTGAACTTGATGTTGATGCGGCCATCCATATCGCGCCCAGTATCGTCATGGTAATAGACGAGGCTGCCATCCACCCATAAGACAAACCAGTTTCTTTTCCAGCGTCTGAGAATGGAGCCTGTGAAGGAAAGCGGGTTGAATGAGAGGCTGAACCGAGAGGTGGAAAAAACTGTAGAGAAGAACAGTAGAAGGATAGAGCTGTTTGCACACCTCATAGGCCACTGTATCTGCTTAACTGCATATTCCTGTTCCATTATATAGGGACTGCAGTGGCTCAAGTGGTTAAGATGCTGAACTTGACAAATGCAAGATCGGCAGGCCAGCTGTTCAAGACCCGAGTACTGCATGATGGAGTGAGCTTCCATCTCTGACCCAGCTCCTGCCAACCTAGCAGTATGAAAGCACGAAATTGCAAGTAGATAAATAGGGACCACTTCAGTGGGAAGGTAAACAGCGTTCCGTGCACTGTTTAGTCATGCCTGCCACATGTCCACGGAAACGTCTGCAGACACAGAGAGCGCTGGCTCTTTGGCTGCAAACAGAGATGAGCACTGAACTGTAGAGTCAGATACGAATGGCTTTAGAGCAAGGGCGACCTTTACCTT
This sequence comes from Bradypodion pumilum, assembly GCA_035047305.1. Classification (NCBI taxonomy): domain Eukaryota; kingdom Metazoa; phylum Chordata; class Lepidosauria; order Squamata; family Chamaeleonidae; genus Bradypodion; species Bradypodion pumilum. Next base: position 4,007,399 of record JAWDJD010000003.1, read on the forward strand.
TACTGTATTTCCATTATAAGAGCTGGCTAGGTAACTCAATGAGTTGGGTTACTACCTGCAGGGACAGAGGTTGAAAGTTTGATACCCTCCTTTGGCTCTTGGGAGAAGAGCCCAGCCTGTGTAGTCTTGGGTAAATTACGCTGTCTCAGGATGCCCCAAGAAGGAGGGAATGGTAAAACAGGTCACCCCTGTGGGGTTGGTACCCAGAGATTCAGGTATCCACAGATCTAAACATATTCAAACAAGTACTGAAATACATAATATATATGGATTTCTATGGCATGTTACCAGAGCTGTCCACTGTCTGCAACATACAACATAATGTTCACTGTTTTCTGCGGTCTCAGGTATCTTCAGAAGGTCTCAGAACACACCATCTGTGGATATTGGGGTGGGGTGGGGACCTGGACTCTATACCTAGACAACCCTGAAAAGGGACATCCTAAACTGAAACTGACTTGACAGAAAGTCGCAATCATTATTATCCCAGTACAATATTCCTGACCCAACTCGGCAGAAATAGAATTCCTGCATCAAAAGAAAGCGCATAACCCACTGGGAACAACATCTGTGTGAGTTCCCTCAAAATGAAATGAGTTGTGTTTGACTGTTGTTTTTTTTAAAAAAAGGACAAAGAGTCTAGTACATGGGTGCCCAAACTACAGCCCGTGGGCCAGATCCAGCCCCCAACGCCAATTCATCCGGCCCACACCGCCCTCATATGGGCGCATTTTACTTCTGCTTCCGGGAGCGACAAGGGCGGCACAGGCCGGATGAAGTGGCGTCGGGGCAGATCCAGCCCATGGGCCATAGTTTGCGCATCCCTGGATTAAGCAAAGAAAACAGCATCTTAAAATCTATCTCATCCTGTTGCAAAACACAAATTGCAAGGCACGCTTCCGGTGGGAAGAACCACGTGACAGTCCCACTGAACCACGTGACCGGCCCACGTCCTGAAAAGTTTGGGCACCCCTGGTCTAGTACTACCTTAAAGAAGAAAACAATATCTGCAGACTTGAGCTCTAACTGTGGACAACTTATCTGAGGTAAAATTGGCTAAGGAACCATGAAAGGCACCAAGCAAAAATCAATCTGCACTCAAGATTACGTTTTGGGTGGAATGGGCTCTCAATCTGCTGACTGACCTTCCTGGTCATTCTTCCTATCGTATTTTGCCTCGTCCGCTAGATTTGTTCCAAAGAAGCAGATTCCAGAGATCAGATATCTCCAAACAACTGCTCCGTCATGACAAAGAAGCCCGATAATGCATTATTCATCACTAAGAAACAGGAAGCGAAGAGCAAGTGGATGAGAAAGATGCTCGTACAATAAACATACATTACAGTTCCAGGAATATCACTAGAATACAACCTGTAGGGAGGGGGTGTTGGAAGACCTTGCAGCATCAGAGAACCGAATGAAGCAGTTGTTGCCGAAAATGGGCAAATCGCAACTCAGGGTGGCTGTGGGCACCAAAAGGAACACATGCACCAAAAGTAAGAGAGAGAGAAAGGCTTTATGAGAAGAAGGCCTTATTGCAGGGGTGCCCAAACTATGACCCGTGGGCCAGGTCTTCTGGCTGATTTATTAATATTAATAATTCTCTCTTCCTCTTTTTTAAGTGGTAGGGGTTGGAGTAATGCCCGGTAACAGTTTTTAATGGGTTTTTTAAATTGGGTTTTTTAATTGTAGTGGGTTTTTATCTTTTGTAAGTCGCCCAGAGTCCTTGGAGTTGGGTGGCAAAATAAATCTTTAAATAAACAAACAAAAATCTGCCCCAATGCCAATTCTTCCAGCCGACGCTCCCCTCATCGCTCCCAGAAGCAGAAGTAAAACGCACACGTATGGGTGTGTTTTACTTCTGCTTCTGGGAGCGATGAGGGCGGCGCAGGCTGGATGAATTGGTATCGGGGCAGAGCTAACCCACGGGCCATAGTTTGGGCACCCCGGTTTAAGTAGAGAAAATGGGCAGCTTAAAATCTATCTCATCCTGTTGCAAAACAGACTGCAAGGCGTGTTTTACTTCCGCTTCCGGTGGGAGGAACCACGTGACCGGCTTGTGGCCTGAAAAGTTTGGGTAAGGCGCCCTATTGCAAACAATTTATAATAAAGCCTTTCTCTTTGTTCTAATTTTGGTGCATGTATTCCTTTTGATACCCACAGCCACATATGCTGTGCTTTACCAATTTTTGTCAGGATTTAATATGCAATGCAAGAGTTTAACTCAAAGGATAACAGACAGGACACCCTTGCAGCTCAGCCACTGTGGAGATATACAGAGAGAAGCCACAATATTGAGTCTCAGGAAGTGGATTATGTTTCGCAATTTCTCACATCAACACAAACCGGAAGACAAGGGAAAGTGACACCTTTATTACGCCACTAAAAAAAATATAACCAACAGAAGCAACTTTTCTGCTTCACATGAGGCTGGTTAGCAGGTGTAGGTCAGAATGTCTCTCCCAATCTTTTTAGACAGCGGAGTGTGTATTTTCTGCACCATACCCAGCCGGATGAAGACGCGTGTGGAATAAAAAGCTATCTTACGTTTGTCGTGTTTTATGAGCTCTTTGAACACGAGATAAAATTTACAGATATCTCTGGTATGCAAAAAGAAAAAAAACACAGAGAGATATCAAACTAGAAGTGCCCAATTTTCTGAACGGAAAATCCTCTTTTGTCGAAAATACCCAGACAGCCAGTGGAGAAAGACAAAAGGCAATCTGGTTTGAGCTAATGCAGCCTCCATTGAAGTCACAGGTTTTAAGTAGCTTAGGAGACAATCCGACTCGTGTTTACTAAGAGCATGGGGAAGTTATTTTGATCCATGTGTCGATGCTGGCTGAGACACTCTGGAAATTATGGCTCTCCCCTCCCTTTAGTCTCCCCAAATTTATTTGCCTTAGCCCTGGTGAAACAAGACCAAAAAAAAAAAAAAAAGATTCCAGCAGATCAATGTACGGGTATATGGTTATGTGTGTGTTCGAGGGAGACAGAGAGAGAATAGTGTATTAGCCTCTAAATCAGGAGTTTTCAACTTTTTAAAGCCTGGGGCCGGATCACGCTCCCTCAGACAGCTTCGGGGCCCGGACGGCCATTTTGCCCTTCCTCCACCACATGGCACTTCCTGGTGTGGTGGAGGTGGTGGTGGGCCACATGAAATAGTGTCACGGGCCGCAGGTTGAGAATCTCTGCTTTAAACGCTTTTCTGGCAATTCCGCTCTTACTCACAAGTTATGTCCTGTTGTGTCCCATAGAGATGACTCCACATTGAACCCAAGCCATAGAGACTCTTTCCATAACAGACTGCTTGATAATCTGATGGTAACGGTTTAGTTCAATGCTGGCATTCATTAGGTGTAACCTGCATTCAGGGTCAGTTTTGAGCTTTCTTGACCTCAGGCGCCATCAAATATTTATTTTATTGTTTATTCTAATTTATTGTTTTATTATGTTGCTGTTGTTTATTTGTCTGTACACCGCCTAGAATGGGGTACACAGAAAGTGCCTCCCTGAAGACTGTGGTATTTTTGAACCACAATCGGGCATACGTTGGAACGGCAAACTTTATTTTTTCTCACACGAGGTCAGGCAAAGGCAACTGCAGAATGAACTCACCAAGAGGTGCCTTTGTTTTGCCAGTTTTACACCTGGCCTAGACACAGAAGGGCGAAAAAAAGAGTTGGAAATATCCCAGATGGGTGGTATAAAAATGCAATAAATAAATAAATTCAAATTATTTACAGAGTTAAATCATCATCATTGTCGTTGTCATCATCATTGAGGTCAAGATGCTACCTTCACGCAGCAAAATGTGGAAAATATCCCAGATGGGTGGTGTAAAAATTAAATGAATGAATGAATGAATGAATGAATCTCTCCAGAACACCATCTCCTTCCACGAGAGATTAATTTCAGATTAATCAGCTGTTACTATTAATGTTGGAAGAATTAGTCACTTAGCTTTGATTTTCAGCAAGTCAGTTCCTTTCATAAACTGGGGCTCCTTCTATTATGAAACCTACTGGTTTTGGTTTTGCGTGGTTCACAAACTTGTTTTTTAAACCCTATGTAACTTTCAATAAGGTTTTAACATTCATTCCCTGTCTCTTTTTAACATTTACGTCTCCTGTTCTGGTTTCCCAACCTGGCACTTGCCTAATACTTTGCTCCAGGAAATCCCTTCTTAGGCTACACTAGCTTCCTAAATGATATTATTTCACTGCAGGATGGAAATGAGCTCCCGTCTTCGTCCCAGCTCCTGCCAACCTAGCAGTTCGAAAGCAAGAAATTGCAAGTAGATAAATAGGGACCACTTCGGTGGGAAGGTAACAGCGTTCTGTGCGCTCCGGTGTCTAGTCATGCCTGCCACATGACCACGGAAACGTCTGCAGAAGCAGACAGAGCTGGCTCTTCGGCTTAGAAAGAGAGGAGCACTGTACCCTAGAGTCGGATACGACTGGCTTTCGATCAAGGGAAACCTTTACAGCAGGGACAAAGGAGAAATTTAGGAACAGGGAGGGACTGGGGAAACTGGTTGTTCAAAGGACACCAAGCAGAATTTAACTCCAGCATTTCCCAGTCATGGGCCCTGCTGCACAGAGAGGAATTTTGGCATTGTTTTGTGTGTAGGAACAGATGGTCAAGCAAGGAGGGCGGAAAGGAATCTGCTTTGGTAAATTCCACAGTTATTCAGGTGGATAATCCCGCAAGCAAAGCACTTGGGGTCAATATGTTGCCTGGTTTCCTAGCCTCAGCACCAGGGGGTGCCCAAACTTTTCAGGCTGTGGGCCGGTCATGTGGTTCAGCACGCTGGTCACATGGTTCAGTGGGCCGGTCAAGTGGTTCCTCTCACCGGAAGTCGAAGTCAAACGCACCTTGCAATCTGTTTTGCAACATATATGTTTTGCAACAGGATGAGATAGATGTTTTTTAGACTGCCATTTTCTCTGCTTAAACCAGGGGTGCCTAAACTATGACCTGTGGGCCGGATTCAGCCCCCGATGCCAATTCATTTGGCCCATGCCGCCCTTGTTGCTCCTGGAAGCGGAAGTAAAACGCGCCCATACGGGCGCGTTTTACTTCTGCTTCCAGGAGCGACAAGTGTGGCATGAGCCGGATGAATTGGTGTCAGGGACCAGATCCAGCCCACGGGCCGTAGTTTGGGCACCCCTGCTCAACACAGTCCCTTCAGTTTCCCTGAAACCAGTGGGAAATTAATTTCCCAAGGGAGCAACACACGGACAGAGACTTAGATTACGACTCCAGAGACACAGGTTCAAATCCCCAGCTGACCGTGAAACTCCTTAGGTGACTTATGTCCAGGTCTCGTTCCAGGTGGGATAGAAATGCGGCAAACAAGTAACAAAGCTCTCAAAAAGACCACCCATGGCCTGAAATAAGAATGCTGTTTTTATCATCATCTGTTTTGCCATTCGTGGGTGGCTGCGTTTCTGCTCCTTTCCCCAATTTGAATGGTAAATCAACCCTGAAAGCCTTGGCAGAAGGTATGTTAATACAGTACTGCACATTTCAGGATGTGACTGTAATGCGCTCTGTGGCAGGCTGCTTTTGGTCTGGAAACTGCTGCTGGCATAGAACGCAAATGCCAGCATGTCAATAGGTCCCCAGCAATTTGTGTATGCTACATTGATTTTTTTTACATCAACTATGCTGGGGGCTGGTCTAATTACAGACCCAGTATTGGGCTTTAAAGCCATTAGCTGTTTGGATGTGCCGTCCATGCACCATACAGATTGCCCTGAACCCTTTTGTCAGCTTTCAAAACTCTAACCTCCAACCCACCCTTGGGAGAATTACTTTGGGTGGGTATAACAGACGGGGCCTTTCCAGTGCTGGCCCCTCCTGCCATTGACAGAATACCCTTCTTAAAATGAAATGATTTCATACTATCACTTGGAGGACACTGAATAGCCTGAGGGTCGGAGTACCTAAATGTAAGACCCACATGTTCAAGTGGGAGCTGCTGGCAGACAACAACATACTGTACACTGTGTGGATGTGGAGAGATACAGAATCCAGCTCATTTACTGGTCTGCCGACTACTACCAGGGGCTGCAGATTTGAATGGAGAAATTCCCAGGTTCAGTATTGCTGAAAAAAATAGCGAGCTCCTGGCCGCCAGAGTTGAAAATATTATGCTAGAGAAATCTGCACATGAGTCAAGAAGCAACAGTTTGGACAGAATATGGAATGACGGAGTGGTTTGGAATAGGAAAAGGAGTAAGACAAGGCTGCATTTTGTCACCCTGCTTATTCAACTTATACACAGAGCACATCATGCGCAATACAGGGATGGAGGAGTCACAATTTGGGATCAAAATTGCTGGGAGAAATATCAACAGTTTGAGATATGCAGATGATACCAGCCTAATGGCAGAAAGTGAGGAAGATCTAAAGAAACTCCTGATTAGGTTGAAAGAAGAGAGTGCAAAAGCTTGGATTGAGACTCAACATCAAGAAAACCAAGATAATGGCAACAGGCCACATCAGTCTCTGGAAAATAGATGGGGAAGAAGTAGAAGCAGTGACAGATTTTACTTTCTTAGGATCCAAGATCTCTGCAGATGGAGATTGCAGCCACGAAATAAAAAGGCGACTGATTCTTGGGATACAAGCTATGAGAAACCTGGGGAACATAGTGAAAAGCAGAGACATCACATTGCAAAAATTCACATAGTCAAAGCAATGGTATTCCTGATGGTAATGTATACGTGTGAGAGCTGGACCATTAGGAAAGCTGAGCGCAGAAGAATAGACGCTTTTGAAATGTGGTGTTGGAGGAGAGTTTTGAGGGTCCCTTGGGCAGCGAAGAGAACTAATTGGTCAATCTTAGAAGAAATCAACCCAGACTGCTCCTTAGAAGGTCAAGTAGTAAAGATGAAGCTAAAGTACTTTGGACACCAAATGAGAAGAGAGGATTCACTTGAGAAAGCCTTGATGCTGGGAAAGGTGGAGGGCAAAAGAAGAAGGGGGCGGCCAAAGATGAGATGGCTGGATGGTACTGTAGACGCAATGGGCATAGAACTGGGAGGGCTGAGGAGGAGGGTGGAGGACAGGGGGGCCTGGAGGGGTCGCAAAGGGTCGGAATCGACTGTGCAACTGAACAACAAGAAGACCAGTGTTTCCCAACCTTTGGTTTTTGGACTTCAATTCCCAGAAGCCTCAGTCAATTCCCCAAAGCACTGATCAGCCAACGTACTGGCTTAGGCTTTTGGGAATTGAAGTCACTCTGGGGAGCGTGGGCCCCACATTGGGAACCCCTGCGCTAGACGGATCAAGGATCTGACTTGATAACTTCCTGCATTTCTATTCTCCCACATCGCAGATGTGTTCTGATTTAAATTTTTGCAGCTATTTCTGTGCAAATTGCAACGGGGTAACTTTTCTTTTAAACCATTTATCTACTTGTGGTGTAGCTGGAATAATCTTGAACTGAATGCAGGCAAAACCGTAGAAATGATAGTGGACTTTAGGAGGCTTCGATCTCTACATCCACCGCTTATAATATTAAATAGTCCAGTATTAAAAGTGGAGTCCTTCAAGTTTCTAGGTACTGTCATATCCCAAGACTTAAAATGGCCATCTAACATTAGGAACATCATTAAGAAAGCGCAACAGAGACTGTTTTTTCTGCGTCAACTCAGGAAGCTTAAGTTGCCTAAAGAGCTGCTGGATCAATTTTACAGAGGGATTATAGAGTCCATCATCTGCACCTCTATAATTGTCTGGTTTGGTTCTGCATCTAAACAAGACATAGACTACAACGAGTAATCATAACTGCAGAAAAAAATATTGCTGTTAACCTACCTTCTATTGAAGATCTATATATTACACGAGCCAAAAAGAGAGCAGAGGAAATATACAACGACTCCACACACCCCGGCACTAATGTGCCCCAGCTTCTACCATCAAAACCATGTTTCAGAGCACTTCATACTAGAACAACCAGATACAAGGACAGTTTCTTTCCAAATGCTATCAACTTGCTGAATAACTAAATTGTGTGTTTTATTGCATTTTATCATTAGGGGGAGCATATGTACCAAAGACAAATTCCTGGTGTGTTATAGGAGCACACTTGGCCAATAAAGGATTCTTTTCTATTTATTCTATTCTTTTCCCTGGTGAGTGACAAGCAGTATACAAACAAACTGTAAATAAGACTAACCCAGCCTGATTTTTGAAAGCTAAACAAGGTCAAACCCAGAAAACCCTTGGATAGGAGATGACCATGAACTACCAAAGAAGTTTAGAGAAGGATCCTGGCAAGAAATTCTGGACCACAAACAGAGCCTTCTTAACAAAATCTATAAATATAAAGGAGACACGTACATTTGTGGGTCCAGGCTGCCTTCCTCCCCTCCGCCACCCATCCACCTGACCAGCACACGCCACCTACCTTGCAACCCCCTTCGGTCAAAGAAGGGGGGTCAGATGATGCAGGTGGGGCGCAAGCCCCACTGGAGCCATCAGGAAAAAATCCAGGATGCACCAGCACATGACAGCAAGGCCACCGCAGGCCGCTGCTGCGCCCTCCCCGATCGCCTAGGGATGCAGGGCTGAAGAACCCGGCTACTACGTCTCACCGGGTGGCAGGGAACGCAAGGGCGCCAAAGGTGCCCACTGCGCACTCCCCGTTCACCTTGGGACGCAGGGCCGAAGGACCCGGCCACTGCGTCACCTCGGGTGGCGGGGATCACAAGGGCGCCGTAGGCGCCTGCAGCGCACTCCCCGCTCACCTGGGGAGGAAGCCGTGGCCAGGTACTTTGGCCCTGTGTCCTCCCCGAGTGCCAGCCGAACCGCCCTTCCCTCCCGCAGGGAAAAACAACCCCGGGGCGAAGCCTGCCCGGGTAAATATGCTAGTGTGCTCTAAAGCACACAAGCATATACAGTACAGTAAAACCCTGGGTTACAATCACCTCGGCTTAAGTTTGCCGCAGTTTACAATGGCAAATCCTTCGGTTTACAAATTATAATGTATTTTTTTCGGTTTACTTATTTATAATTATTTTTTATTATTATTATTTTATAAAACACATATCAAAAAGTACATATCAAAACAAACATATCAACACATCAAAAACCAACCCTAATCCACTCCCTGTGCTGTACAAAAGTGAAATTTACTTATATTATCTTTTAATATGCTACTAATATGCCGTTATTCTATTTCTTTCCCCAAAATTTATACTCTTCCGGACATGGCCTAACTCCATCCTTATTTGTCAAACCAAATATAATAAAGTGCTTCCATATTTCCCAAAATTTGTTCTTTGTTGTTATTCCTTTCTTTATCCTTAATTCTGTTGTTAATTTATCATTTAACGCCAAGCGCCAAACATTTCTGTACCATCTGTCTCTTCTTATTATGAACTTATTCTTCTATTCCGCAGCAATCAATTGCCTTGCCACTGATAACAATACAACTAAAGCTCTTTCTTGTTAATATCCATCTTTATTTCATTTCATTACAACGATCAATTCAGGACCTTTCTTTATTTTTCAATGCATTTGTATGGATGTTTTGGTTTACATTTTTTTCGGGTTACAACGGAGGCTGCTGGAACGGATCTCAGTAACCTGGGGTTTTACTGTATATTCATGCATGCATGTGTTCGTGCATGTATGCGCTCATGTATACATGTGTTCAGGTAGACTTGAACTGTACTGTGATGTTCTGTTCTCAGAATGGGGAACAGTTTAACAAATCACATCACTGGATCCTCCAACTCTCCCACAGGAGAAGATTTGACCTCTCTTACAGCGCGCCATGCGCAAGACAAGTGACACGGGTCCTGCCAACCACCTCGTCCCAGAAAGAGAAACGCTTCCACTCCAAACCACCATGCTGCCCTGAGTCGGGTTCTGCCTGAGTGGGCGGCATATATAAATATGACTATTAAATTAAATTAAATTCCCCAAGTTACTTACTCTGCCGCCAAAGCCAGCCGCATTTCAGCATGGCCATTTCGTTTGCAGATTCTTCTCCGAGCGTCTCTAGAGAGAAGGACTTAAAGAGAAGAAAAGAGGGGCGTTCAGAACATTAAGCCGTCACGGGGCATCCCATCCGTCCTCCATGGATCACCCCCCCCCCAAAAAAAAAACAACCTAAGAAATAAACCCCCAACTTGTTTAGCTCCGAGTAATTTCCCAGACCCAGGCAGGCTTCCCTTAGAAGAGCAAAAAAGAGCAGCGGCCAGAGCCACTGGACTTCTAAATATAGACACAACTCTGCACTAACCAGATCTTCTTTGGGAAAAAAAGCTCTTCTCGAATTATCTGTGTTATGTAAATTACATGGGAAAGGGAGAAAAAGAGGAGAGAGAGAGATGATGTTTCGATTCCTGCTGTGAGATTTAAAGATGAGCCTATGTTTAATAACTGGGACATACCTGAGACATTTTAGGAGGTTACCCTCCCTCTCTTTTCTCCAAATTCTCCCCCCTCCTAAGTCAGTACAAAATACCCATTGGCTGTGCTTCCAAAAACCCTTACCGGACATTGACTACACATTGAAAGCATTGGCATAGGAGTGTGACTTTGCCTTGTGAATAAATCTAAACCGTCTGGGAAGGGGGGGGGGGAAGCCTGTGATCTTGGTAATTTGCATAGGCAGATATACCCAGCATAAGGCTTAGAATTAGCCCGCCTACAGTCATGGCAGTGGTGGGGAAATAGCGCATGGATCCGACTCAGGTGTTTCGCAAAGATTTGGGTCATCCCGGCAGAGAAAGAGGCCGGTGAGTGGACTGGTGGAGACGGCCTCAGATCCAGCCAGATCTGGAGAGAAAATACATTGGCAAAATACATTGGCAGGGGTGCTCAAACTATGGCCCGTGGGCCGGACCCAGACCTCATTGCCAATTCATCCGGCCTGCGCTGCCCTTGTCGCTCGCGGAAACCATATGGGCGCATTTTACTTCTGCTTCAGGGAGCAACGAGGGCAGTGCTGGCTGGATGAATTGGCGTTGGGGCCTGGATCCGGCCCACAGGCCATAGTTTGGGCACCCCTGGACTAGAGGATGTGAACTTCTGAGCAGAGGAGGGCATTTAAGCTGTTTAGCATCCATGCAAAGCAAGGCAGTGCGGCATAAGGGATACAGTGCCAGGCTTGGGTTCAAACCTCCCACACACACCTCAGTGAAAATCATTCTTCCCACACGCCCACATCCCCGAAAAAGCCCTGCTATTGTTGCCCTGAAATGTCACAAGCCATTCAAGTGGCGTCAAAAACACAGCCACAAAACATGCCGGCAAACAGGAGTTATGAAACAGTGAGTTGCCATGGTTTGCAAAACCACCCAATGGCTTCGGCAGGTACAGTTCAGGTTGGCAATCTTAGGCCCAGTTCCTTGGGGGGGGGAGCCCTATTTTAATTCAAGGGGGGGGGGGAGAGACACATGCCTAGATAATACTGTAATATCTGAGTGGGAGGGGGGGCATTTTTAAGCAGGAGAACCGCAAAAAACTAAGTCCCCAAAAACCCTCACCTTTTAGTTGCTTCCTTTGCGCAAAGTTCTTTATGCACCTTGGAAAGACTACAACGCCCAGCATCCCCAGCCAGCTTTCTGGAAGGTGTGGTCTTCCCAACCCAAAGGAGTGGGGGCACATCCAGGCTGGGGCTGCTTTGGACATCTTGGGGAAAGGCTTGAGGACCTCACCTGGCTAGCCTGGAGGGGGCGGGGTTACCCTCCCTCACCTGGGCGCTCATGCCAGGGGTGGCGAGTGCCATATGTTGCCCCCCCCACCCCCAAGGCTGGATTCGTCCCAACAGCAAGAAAGCGCGGGGGAGGGGGGGGGGAGAGGAGAGATGATGATCCTAACGTCGTCCCCCCCCCTCACTTTTCCTTTGCCTCTTGTTGCAAGGAAGCTCCCCCGCCCTCCCCGCAGCCCTGGAGCGCTAGCTGGCAAGGGATGCTCACCTGCGCAGGTGTGCTCGGCTCACCCAGGTACCGCAGGTCCTACCGCCGCCCGTCCCGGGAATCCTCCTTCTTCTCTGGCAGGACAAAGATGCTCCCCCACCCCAAAAAAAACCCCACCAAACCCAGGTCGGGTCCAAGCCGGGGGGGGGCCCAGATGTTTCTGCACCTGCCACCCCCACCCCTCCATCCCTTACCTCTGGAGCTCCAGCTGCATGCGCTTCTTCCTCCTCCTCCTCCTCCTCCTCTCCGGAGACTCTTGGGCCGGCCAACTCCACCCCAGTCCGGGCAGAGATGACTACTCAGCGCCCCCCCCCCCGCCCCTCCCTGGACCAGCGACTTTTCTTGGCTTTTATATATATATATATATATATATATATTGCGCGCAGCCTTCTGGGAATGGTAGTTTGCCACCCGGCCGCCGCTCTGGGCAGCAAGCAGGGCAGCCTGGCAGGGACTCCAGCTCCCAGCATGCACAAGGTTGGCCAAGATGCTGCTCTAGTCCCAGGTGTGTGCCAGGTGTGTGTGTGTGTGTGTGGGGGGGGGCTGCCAAGCCACTACTACCTGGGCCACCTAATGCATGCGTTTGCAACGGGTAAGAAGGCAAAGTCCCAAGGGGGCGCCTGGACCCATATCAGCTTTCCCCCCCCCCTTGCACACCTGGATCTCTGCAGGGTTGGGGCACCTGGAAGGATGCAGAGGGAGCCCTCTCTCTTTTTGTTTTTGGATTTGTTGCAAAAAATAAATAATTTTTTTTAGACACTTTTGCCGAAGAGCAGCTGCTTTCCATATCCAACTTGGAGTCTTTGTAAGTTGGGCGGCTATATGAATATGAATATAAATAATAAATAAAGATGAAGGGATATGCGGGGGGGGGGGACCCTCTTGCAGTGCCCTCTAGATCAACCTTTAGATAGATAGATACATCTTTATTGTCATTGTCCTGCGCAGAACAACGAGATTGGGGAACCTTTGTAGTGATGGCAAACCTTGGCGCTCCAGATGTTCTTGGACTTCAATTCCCAGAAGCCCAAGCACCCAGTGAATCCACACGAATGGGTTTACTGCGATTCATCCGGCCCGCGCTGCCCGTGTCGCTCCCGGAAGCGGAAGTAAAACGCGCCCTTTAAAAAAAGGGAAGTGTTGCATAATTGCTCTTAATCTTCAGGCAGCCAGGTTACCATACTCACTTGGGTTTATTTTATTTTATTTATTTATTTAAAATATTTCTATCCCGCTTCCCTCACTCAAGAGTGACCCGAAGTGGCTAACAACATGATTAAAACAAGAAATAAAAACATTAACAGACCCCATTAAAAACCCCATATTAAAACCATCTAAAAGTCCCATCCCTCCCATACAGATTAAACAATCAGGACAAAAAAACCGTATAGGCTAAATGAGCCAGCGGGACTGGGCAGTTGATGCATCCAAGCCCCATACCCACTGGCATAGCCATGTTTTCACTTGTTTTCTAAAGGGGAGCAGCCCCGTCTGGAGGCGTAGTTCAAGTGGCAAGAGGTTCCAAAGGGCCGGGGCTGACACGGAGAAGGACCTCCTCCTGGTCCCTGCAAGGTGGGCTTCTTTCGCTGAAGGGACCATAACCGAGCACCTCCGGTCTGCCCTCGGAGGTTGCCCAGGTGATGGGTGGCTTCACAAATTATTAACAGTTTGGCTTGTCAAGCTCATGTAGGGAGGTTTGGGCCATGTCAGCTCTTTAACATGGGTGCATGGAGGGTTGAGGATAGTTTTAATTAGATAATTTTATGTGATTTTAATATGGTAGTTTTAGATATACAGATTTTACTTGATGTTTTTATGCAATTGGGTTTTTTTTAATGTGATGTTTTTTATTATCTTTGTAAATCACCTTGGGTCGCTTTTTAAGCGAGGAAGGTGGAATAGAAATAGCGCAAATAAATAAATGTTGTGTTGTTACCAGAAGGGCAAGAAAAAAAGAGGAAATACTGTACAGTATATATTCTTTGGTTCCTCCTAGTGGCTGATAGAGAAGGTCCTGGGAGGAGGTGAGAGAGGAGGAGGAGGTGCTCATAGGACAATAGCAAGTCCAAGTACTACGCCCACAAGTTTGGCATGATGTGGAGTGCAAGGAACTCAATTTCTGCCCCAAAGGTTTGACTTCCTTCTCGTTCCGCTTCAATATGTCTTCGGCAGAAAAGAATACGACCAACCTCTCCTGGGTAGAGCTTTGGGTTCTGCAAATTCCCCAGTTCTAAATGGGCCAAGCCCATACCTGTCAACCTTCCCGATTTGCCCGGGATTACCCCGTAATCCTGCACCGATTGACGTCATTTCCCAACCCGCGCTGCCAAAACCCCGTAATTTGGCAGCGGGGGAAAGGAAGTACTGCGCAGCCCTTCTGCGCAAGTCGCCTTCTACGCATGCGTAGAAGGGTTTTACACTCGTGTAGAACCCTTCCACGCATGCGTGGAAGCCTACGCTGCTTGCGTAGGGGGCTGCGCAAGTGGCATAGCCTTCCACGCATGCGTGGAAGGCGACCTGCACGGAACCGCTTTGCGCAGGTCCCGTTTTTTCTGGAGCCGTAGGTTGACAGGTATGGCCAAGCCATGTACTGTGCTCTTTCAGGTTCTGAAGTCAGGTGGGTGGGTGCATTGCAAAGCAGCGTTACAGGAAACAGAGGGTAGCACTAAATGGACACTTCTCCAAGTGGAGGGAAGTAAAGAGTGGGGTCCCCCAAGGTTCAGTACTGGGACCCCTGCTTTTCAACCTCTTCATAAATGATCTAGAGGTAGGAGTAAAAAGCAAGGTAGCCAAATTTGCTGACGACACTAAATTATACAGGGTAGTGAAAACTGTGAGAGATTGTGAAGAGCTCCAGAGGGATCTCTTGACACTGGGGGAGTGGGCAAAACAGTGGCAAATGAGCTTCAACATCAGTAAGTGCAGAGTGATGCATGTTGGGGCAAAGAACCCCAATTACATTTATAAACTGATGGGTTCTGAACTCTCTGCGACAAACCAGGAAAGGGACCTTGGTGTCCTGGTGGACAGCTCAATGAAGGTGTCAACCCAGTGTGCCTCAGCAGTGAAAAAAGCAAACTCAATGTTAGGGATCATTAGGAAGGGTAAAGAAAATAAGTCAGCAAGTGTCACTTGGCCTCTTTATAAATCTATGGTGAGGCCCCATCTGGAATATTGTGTACAGTTCTGGTCGCCATACCTCCAGAAGGATATTATGGAGTTGGAGAAAGTACAGAGGAGGGCAACCAGAATGATTAGGGGACTGGAACACCTTCCTTACCATCTGAGGCTGCAACGGTTGGGCCTTTTCACTCTTGAACGACGGCGTCTAAGAGGACCTGATTGAAGTTTATAAAATCATGCATGGTGTGGACAAAGTAGATAAGGAAAAACTGTTTTCCCTATCGCACAACACTAGAACTAGGGGACACTCCATGAAACTTTTGGGTACTAGTTCTCAAACAAATAAGAGAAAGTACTTTTTCACCCAGAGGATTACTGGTCTATGGAACTCCCTGCCAGAAGAGGTGGTGACATGTCAGTCTTGACAGCTTTAAGAAAGGATTAGACAAGTTCATGGAGGACAAGAGTATCAATGGCTATAATTATGGATACTTAAGGACAACCTCCGGGTTGGAGAGATAGGTAGGATATCTCTCAATGCCATTTCCAGGGAATCCTAAGCAGGTGAAGGCATCTCCTTGGGAATACCCTGAAGGAAATGGTGAGCCACTGTGTGAGACAGAATGCTGGACTGGATGGGCTGTGGCCTGTTCCAGCAAGGCTGTTCTTATGTTCTTATGTACCTCAGTGGCTGGAATGTGATGATGCTGTGGATGCCCTGAACGGATGCTCTTTGATGTTACAAGACTGTACATGGACAGCTTTCTCCAGTCCTGATCGGAAAAATCTATCCATCATAGTATATACAGCCTCCCATCATAATCATTTCGGGTCAGAAATTATTCTGGTTTGAAAGGATTTTTGCGGAAGAAACTTTGCTCAAATCAGGCTCCTTTCATGTCCCCAAGAGCTGGGACAGAGATGGGCGCTCAATCTATCATGCAGTACCCGGGTCTCAAACTGCCGACTTGCCAGCCTTCCATACAAGTTGAACAAACAACAACAACAACAACAACATCCCCTATCAGGTGAGTTTCCATGGCCAAGTGGGGATTTGAACCGGAGTCTCCTGAATCCTAGCATGGAAAGGTTCTTACCTTATGTTTTGACCCTGTTTGTACTTTTGATTGATACTAATTGTATCTAGTGCCGATAAAACGATCTTGGGTTGTGCACATCAATCAAACAACTACAGAGTCAAAGCAGCCTAATTAAAGCCACAGGCTCAATTGTTGCACATCAACATTATCATCTTGGAAGTAACTACAGTAATCTTTGTGCATCCTTGAACTGTAGGACTTTTGTTAACATAGGTTGGTTCTCACTTGCAGGTTATAATGCTATTTATCCTTTGTCACGGGGGCCCCCCAATAGTTCAGGACAGCCTGTGGCTCGGTACTGGTCTGCGGCCCGGTGGTTGGGGACCCCTGCTTTGTCATTTCTTTCTACCATCAACCAAGTGGAGCTGTTCTTCCATGGGAGCTGTTTTGACGTTTGGCTCTTTGACACATACAGTACATAGATTCTTGAGGTTGACAAGCACATGCCTGCCATGTCTGTGGCTAATAAAAGTTTAGAGCTCTATTTTTTGGGCTACAGTTCGGATATCCATGATATCCATGATATGGGTGAATAATCTATGATTACTGGACTGTCTTGCAACCGCAGCAAGGAGGTGCCCTGGAAGATAAAATGCAGCCGACAAGTGGAAGCTAAGGAAAGCCACACCATGGAACAGAAGTATGGGTATATGGAACGAATATGCAGCCCAATCATGAGCTGGAACATCAAAGCATGAATATTAAACATTAATGTCAGCATCAAATGTGAGATAATTACTTCCTTGTGAGAAGTGTCCATAATCCTCAAGTAGGCTTTATGTTATTATCACGTCAGCTTCGCAAATCAGCCTTAGCTTCTTAGCTCTGTATAGCAGAAATAACAGTTGGGGTATCATTAGACTGAGTTATGGTGACCCTTCCCAGGGTTTTTTAGGTGGAGAATGGATTTGCCATTCCATTCTTCTGGGGACATCCTTGGACTGTGCAGCTTACCCAAGGCTACCCAGGCTGGCTTTTCTCCTGGAAGGCACAGTGAGAAATAGATCTCTCTACCGGGTGCCTAATTTGCTGCGCTATCTCCAGCCAGCCCATTAGACCAGGGGTGCCCAAACTTTTTGGGCTGCGGGCCAGTGCCGTGGTTCCTCCCACCAGAAGCAGAAGTAAAACACGTCTTGCAATCCGTTTTGCAGCAGATCTGTTTTGAAACAGGATGAGATAGATTTTAGGCTGCCATTTTCTCTGCTTAAACCAGGGGCGGCCAAACTACGGTGCACAGGCTGGATCCGGCACCCAATGCCAATTCATCCGGCCCACACTGCCCTCGTTGCTCCCAGAAGTGGAAGCAAAACACAATGCATTTTACTTCCGCTGCTGGGAGCAGCGTGGTCGGCGTGGGTAGATGAATTGGCATTGGGGGCCGGATCTGGCCTGCAGGCCATAGTTTGGGCACCCCTGCATTAGACTGTTAAAGATTACTATATGGATACAACAAACTTGGAGGACCTTTAATAGGCTGAGGCTTCGAGTTTCTATATGTAAGAAGAACATGCTGAAGTGGGCCCGCTGGCAGACAACAACATGCTGTGGGAATGCGGAGAAATACAGGATCCGGCTCATTTGCTGGTCTGCCGATTGCTATCATATGTACGGACAGAGATTTTATTTTGGCCAATGAAAAAGCCAAGAAAGTGGCCTCATTTTGGCAGTCTAAAGTTTGATTTGGACACAAAAGAAGAAGACTGGAGAAAGCTGTCCATGTACAGTCTTGTAACATCAAAGAGCATCTGTTAGCAAATGGGCATGATGCAACTCCAACTAATGGGGTTTCTGTTTTCTTCTCCTATGCAGGGGTGTGTGCATGTGTGTGCATAAGCCTTGCACAGGTAGCAGTGTGGGGATATTTACCATAAGGTTTTGATGCTGTTTCCAAATGAAAGACAAGTTGTCCAGGTGGCATTTATAAACATGCCTCTCCTGCAGCTTGTAAGCCTGGGAAATGAATCCTCTGGTTGGATTATTCTTTGTCAGTCAAAGCCCGTCAAGATAATAAAGTTGTTTAATAACCACTTGCAACCTTTAAATACTTAAGCCTTCTATTTCAGGCAGTAGCCTTGCTATCTAAAGCCTCTACCCCCCCACGCCACCCCGCCTTCCTGGGCTAGCATTGCCAAGCCGAATCATCAGGAGGAATTAGATTAAGCCAGCGACGTACTAGTTGATTACAAAGGGTGTGTGCGTGTGCGTGATGTTGTGATGTGTAAAGATGCAGTGGGTGGGTGGGTTTCTCTCTCCCTAAGAAGAGGTGGAAATGCTTTTAATCCACCCAGCCTTGTGCTGTATGTAAAAATGCATGGCTGGGAATTAAGCTCAAGCGCGGGTCTCTGCTCCCCTATCTTTAAACTGAATTTACTGTAATCACCATAATTAAAGTTGCCCCCATAGGCCAGAAGCGCTGAAGCATTGGCAGGAATTTTTATCCACTCCAGGCTATCTGCACAGTATTAGCATGGGCTATGCTATGGGCTCAAATTATTCTAATCTCAAATCCTCTCTGTATTCCAGTTGTAAGTGTTTACAGTGGTCCAGAAACACTTGCTCCTTTTGCAAGAAAGTTATCTTATTGTCTATAACAGTGATGGCGAACCTTGGCACTCCAGCTGTGCTTGCTACCAGTGCCAAACATGGACACTCACAACAAAACATAAATGAAAGTTGGTCGCCGCAGAATTGAGATGTCTGAGGAAGCTGCTGGAGTGACTAGAAGGGATAAAATCAGGAATGAGATTATAAGGAAAAGATTTGGAACAGAGGCCACCTCATACCTGTCAACCTTCCCGGATTGGCCGGGATTTCCCGATTTTCAGCGCCAATTTGCGCCATTTCTCGCCCGCAGCTGCCAAAATCCCAGAATTGGCAGCGGGGGAAAAGAGGTACTGCGCAGCCCTTCTGCGCAGATCGCCTTCTACGCATGCGTAGAAGGCTTTTATGCTTGCATGCGTAGAAGGCAATCTACACAGAACCGTTTGCGCAGGTCCCGTATTTTCCGGAGCCGCGGTTGACAGGTATGGGCCACCTTAAACTGCGTACAGAGACAACAAATTACAGTGGTTTGCCCATTTGGAGAGAATGCCATACCTTGCATGGCATATGTGGGAAGAGAAGAAGGACAAAGAGCACCAGGCAGACCTAGAGGAAGGTGGAGAGAGAACATCTAAGAAATATTACAAGAAAACCAAATAATACCAGTGGCAGGAAGGATTAGATGCTGGAGCGCATGGGACACTGTTACCTTTCCTGCCGAAGCAATAGCTATTTATCTATTTGCAATTTCTTGCCTTCGAACTGCAAAGTTGGCAGGGGCTGGGACAGACGACGGGCACTCACTCCGTCATGCAGCACTTGACTCTCGAACTGCTGACCTGCCCACCTTCCAGTCATCAAGTTCAACCTCTTAACCACTAAGCCACTACCCTACTAATGAGTAAATCACGTTTTTGACATAAATACTGTTATATCAGGGCTGCCAATAGTTCAAGTGAGCAGCATTCCTGCTGTATTGACATGCTTCTCTGAGGCGAGCTTCTAATGAAATTTGCATACATATTCCCAGCTGTTAGAGAAGGCCACGTTTTCTGGAGTTGTTGTTTGCATTTACTGCATTTATGACGGTTTATTTTTTCATGCAGCACCATCGGAAAAACTCTGAATTCTGGAGGCACTATAGTACAGGAAGGAAAGCACTAAGATAACAATGTTTTACATGCCCCTTGCAACCAGCTGCATAATAAGTAAATAAAAAATGATCCGTAGATGCCTATAAAAGAACAAAAAAAGGAGAGGAAATCTTTCAAAATGTGCAGCTGATTAGATGGTTTAACTGTTTCATTTCCTTTTTGAATACTGAGAGCAGTAAATGCATGTAGAAGATGTACCATCTTCCAATCGTACTATCACCAGGTTTGTTTGGGATTTCTGGAGAACTTTTCCTTGAAACCCAGAGGAAGTTGTACCAGTACCTCTGATATCCTGTCTGGCCGGACAGCCCGCTACAGTAATGGAGTAGACTGTACATCCAGCGACACAACGCTGAGTGTTGGGTGGCGGTAATTTAACTGACTCCCTAAAGGGGCGAAGAGCTACGGGCGGATGAGCCCCTTTAGGTGGGGTGTTGGCCCTCTCAGTGGAAGAAATGCCACTGGAAACCATCATATTGGGTCCAATGGCAAAATGAGTGGAGGAGGAACTCTGATTCCCAATGGTCATGGAGGTGGAAGAGACCATGCCAGATGGACTGGCTGTGAAGGCGCACCTTGATAATATCCTCAAGGCTGTGGCAGTCCGTTGCAGTCCCGGTGTTGAATTCTGCATGTCTCATGCAAAATGAGTGGAGGAGGAACTCTGATTCCCAATGGTCATGGAGGTGGAAGAGGCCATGCCAGATGGACTGGCTGTGAAGGCGCACCTTGATAATATCCTCATGGCTGTGGCAGTCCATTGCAGTCCCGGTGTTGAATTCTGCATGTCTCATTTCATACGTGCCACAGGAGATGGCTCCTCCGTGATCCTAATGTGTGGGTCACTTCATGGCAAGCTGGGATCCACCTCCTTCTGGGGAAAAATGCATTCTCAGATACAAATTGCAACCGACGACCTCTGATATCAATGGCCTAAGTTTACCAATATTCCCTTCATTTAGGGTGGTCATTATTCATCACCCCACAAAGCAGAGCCAGGAGAAAGCATTTGCTACTTGATATGTAAAGCTAGAGATTTGAAAACAATCATTGTAATTTAAATAGATGTATGATGTTGAAAAGCTCAGGACGCCTTTGAATTGTGGTGCTGGAGGAGACTCTTGAAGAGTCCCTTGGGATGCGAGGAGATCAAATCAGTCCATCCTAAAGGAAATAAACCCTGACTTGCTCATTGGAAGGACAAATACTGAAGATGAAGCTCAAGGACTTTGGCCACCAAATGAGAAGAGAGGACTCACTGGAGAAGGCCCTGATGTTAGGAAAGATTGAAAGCAAAATGAGACAGGGACTGCAGAGGATGAGCTGGATAGATGGCATTGTTGACGCAGTGGGCATAAATCTGGGCAGGCTACGGAGGATGGCAGGTGATGGAAGAGCCTTGCGTGCCATGGTCCATGCTGTCGCAAAAGGGTCAGACTGTACGACTGAACAACATAGTGTTATCTCCCTCTAGTAGGGTAGCAACCAGGTAACCCATGTGCCTGCACCATCCACGGTGCAAATGTTAATTGGTAACCAGCAATGTCTTCTTAGGGTTCTTGTTGGCTCAGGCAACTTGTTAAACAGAGCTTGTGGTTCTCCAGCTTAATTAATTTTCACTATCCTTCATTCATACCACCCATCTACTTTAAAAGCTATTCTGGGCAATTGACACAATTAAAAGCACAATAATATATAAACAATATGAACAGAGTAAATAAATAATATAGGAAGGTGGTGATACAATAAGACATAACCGTGAGAAGATTCTCGCCAAAAACCTCTCTGAAAAAGCAAAGCTTTCATTTGCTTCCTAAAGGAAAGGAGGGAAAGAGCCTCAAAGACTTCACGAGGAAAGGTTATTCCATAGTGAAGGAGCCACCACTGAGAAGGCCCAGTTTCTTGCTGACCTCATTGGCTTCCCTTCCAGCGCAGTAATAATAATTTCATGTCAGAGGTTACTCTGGGTTGACAGGATTTTTGTTGGAGAAACTCTGCTTAGGGGACACTCGAATGAGGCTCCTTTCATGTCCCCAAGTGCAGCTCTCGGGTACTGAAACCCGACCTTCCAGTCACCAGCTCAGCATCTTAACCACTGGGGCAGCTGCTCCAGTTCGGTGATTTTCTAATTCTATAGTCTGGCCTGTCCCAAAGTCACCCTGTGAGCTTCATGCTCTAGTGGGGATTTGAACCTGCATCTCTTGAGTTACTAATCCAACAGAAAGACCGCCAAGGGTAGGCTTGCTGTTTCGATTGGTTGCTGGACTCCCCTCCCTGCCTGGTTGCTCTCCAGACTGCCTTCCAGCCCGCTGGCGCATCTCTGTTCTGAGGAGTGGATGCAAGTAACAGATGTTTGTGTCCAAAGTGAACTCCGTTTGCTCTTGTTCTCTTCAGCAAGGCATGGCTCCTGAAGGGCTTGATCTAAATATTTCATTCCTGTTGCTTTATAAAAAATTCAGAAAGCAGAGCAATTCTCTCTCAACAGCAGCCGGCTCCAGTGTGATGCGCGGAAATGGCTGTGTTTCTGACTCAATGTCTTTTCGCCCCCATGAAGGTATAAAACATCCCTGAGGAACTGACTCTTAGCTGTCATTTCTTTCATGTCCAATCAAACCCTGGACTGCCAAAATGAAGCCACTTTCTTGGCTTTGCCAATGCTGAAACTTAAGTCCTCATCGGCGCATATTTCTGGCAATAATCGGCAGACCAGTTAATGAGTCGGATTCTGTATCTCTCCACATACACACCATGTGTTGTTGTACACCAGTAGTCCCCACTTGAGCCTGTTGGTCTTGCATTGAGAGACTCCAACCCTCTGCCTATTCAGGGTTCTCCAAGTGACATAGGGAAGGTTGAGATATTCAGCTATATCCTCTTTTAATGTTGTTCCTTGTCCAGTGAGCTCCTTCCTCCCCCTTCTAATGTGGTTTTGCTCTTGTGTACCGTCAATAATGTTTGTTCTTGCCATAAAGCTCTTTCTGGATTTGAGTTGGCATCATAATAGACATAGAGAACCTGGGGTGCAAAATTTAATCTTACTGCTGGCACTGCCATCTAAGCTGAGCTTGGCAAAGTTACTTTACAGGACTGCCAGTTTCAGAATCCTGCATGTGGCATGGCCATTGGACAAACTGGGCATTGTGGCCAAACTGTTGACAAGGGATGACTGGTTTTTTAGCTGTGTTTTCAATCTATTCTTACTGCTTTAATTGCATCTTTAAAGAATAATTTCCTTGAAAATTATGTTTCCGAAAAGG
The DNA here is from genome assembly GCA_035047305.1 of Bradypodion pumilum. Taxonomy (NCBI): domain Eukaryota; kingdom Metazoa; phylum Chordata; class Lepidosauria; order Squamata; family Chamaeleonidae; genus Bradypodion; species Bradypodion pumilum. Next base: position 4,030,519 of record JAWDJD010000003.1, read on the forward strand.
GGCAGATCCCAGCTCATGTGGCTGTGGGTACATGCAAACTGACTGAATTTAAAAACTGCCTGTACCCCTGAACTTCTTGTCTTTCTTTTTTCTACCCATCTCTTGAAGGAGGATGGAGAGAAGACGGCCCTTTTGCAAAATATATTTTAATAAAGCCTTTCTCTCTCCCTCCTGATGTTGGTGCATATATTCCTTTTGAAACTCACAGCCACATGAGTTGCAATTTGCCTATTTCCGGCAACATAAATTTTGCATTTGAGGGAAATTGGTTAGTGATACAGAATATTAATAATAAATAAGGTTCTGCAACCGTGTATCCTTTTTCTTCACAAAAATGTCCTGGCTCTAACACAGGGTCTGCCTGTCATTTGAAATTGAACAGGAAATTGAAGGTTTCCTGTTGTTTGACTGTAAATTCCACAGTGTGCGATTCTTTCCCACCTCACACACACTCCTGACAATTGAGGACCATACTTCATAATGCCATGCAAGGAAAGAGATTGGATTTGGAGAAACCTCCCAAGGCAATTTGTTAGTCCCGTGGCCACTTTTGCTCTCTGATGCCGCCTAGAGGAGGTCGGAGGAATGCACAAGGGACTACAGTTCCTGCCAACCTAAAATAAGAAATTACAAGTAGATAAATAGGGAAGGTAACAGCGTTCCGTGCGCTCTGGTGTCTAGTCATGCCTGCCACATGGCCACGGAAACGTCTGCAGAAGCAGACTGCGCTGGTTCTTCGTCTTTGAAACAGAGATGAGCACTGAACCCTAGAGTCGGATACGACTGGCTTTCAAGCAAGGGAAACCTTTACCTTTACCTAGATAGATAAAAACAGCACACATTATATAATATATAGAATTATATTATGTGGCAGACATGACTAGACACCGGAGCGCACGGAACGCTGTTTACCTTCCCACTGAAGTGGTCCTTATTTATCTACTTGTAATTTCTTGCTTTCGAACTGTTCGGTTGGCAGGAGCTGGGACAAAGACGCGTGCTCATTCCATCCTGCAGTACTCGGGCATCGACAAACTGCTGACCTTCCGCCTCCCAGTCAGAGTCTTCTTAACCACTTGAGCCACTACAGAATACCTAAATATCTAGAATATAGTAATACCTCATACAAAGTCCGCTTCGTACAACATCGAATTCATACAACACCGCCTAATTTCTTGAAAAAGGTTACCTCATACAAAGTTGCTCGACTTTGAATGAGGCATTAGGTTTTTCCCAGGTTGCATTGTGCCTGGGCAGTATAAAAGGCAGGACACATGCGTGCATTGCTCTTGGGGGTTTTGCATGAGGCGAAGAGTGTTTAGGAGTGGTTTTGAGCGTGATTTTGGATTTTTTGAATTGTTTCATCATAATGTTTAGAAAGCATTCCTGGGATTTTTGCAACATTCTTCAGGTTCTTTGACAATCAGGGTTGTTTGACATGTTTTTGTAATGTATTTAGCCTTTAGAGAATGATTTCTTAAAGTTCTGTCAGTTTCCTGTCTGTTTCCTTGACTTTGCCCTGAAGTCTGCGCTGTTACAGTAAAATGTATCTCTATGGAAACAACGTTGTAGGAGGCATCACAGCAAGGATTTGGACGTTGTATGAGGCATTGCGGCTAGGATTTTGCATGCCTCATACAAAGTCCAAATCCGTATAAAGTTCAAACTTGTGGAACCAAGTTTGGACATTGAATGAGGTATCACTGTACCTAAATATCAAAATGTTTATAGCTAGCGGTCTAGATATGGGGGTGGGAAATTGCATACAGTATACAGTAGAACCTCAGATAAAGTCCAAACTGTGTTCCACAAGTTTGGACTTTATCCAATTTTGGAATTATCCGAATCAAATGGGTGATGCATTGGATAATGTCCAAAAAATGGATTTCATCCGAGGTTCCTATACCAAATACCTTGGATAATATCCATTTTTAAAGCAGTTTTGGACTTTATGTGATACATCACGTGTGCATGAAAACCGCGACCATATCCGAGTTGGACTTTATCTGAAATAGACTTTATCCCATACCTGTCAAGTATCTCGGATTGGCCGGGATTTCCCGTTTTTTTGCACCAATTTACGTCATTTCCCGCCCGGAGCTGCCGCTAACCCGTAATTTGGCAGCGGAGGGAAATGAGTTACTGCGCATCCCTTCTGTGCAGCTCACTTCTACGCGTGCGTAGAAGGCTTTTACGCATGCGTAGAAGGCTTCTGTGCAAACAGGGATGTGTAAAAGCCTTCTACGCATGCGTAAAAGCCTTCTATGCATACGTACAATGGACCTGCGCAGAAACGTTATGCGCAGGTCCCATAATCTCTGGAGCTGCGCTTGACAGGTATGCTTTCCCCAAGGTACCACTTGTAGATACATATGCGTGCACATCTCTCTCTCAATGTGCAAATAGATGTACGGGAAAAATGCACATTACAGGTCAAAACCTATCTATCTATCTATCTAATCTCATTTCCATACAACGCTTTCGAGTAGTAACCTGACTGGCGACTACTACACCCCCCAGCATGCACCTCGCTCCCCCGCCGCCCTTTCCGCCCCGCCCCTTCCACCCACCCGCAGGAAGAGGGCGGAGGGCGCCGCGGGCAGTGGGAGACTCCATCCCCCAGCGTGCACAGCGGCCGGGGCGAGGCCCTCCGAGGGCGCGCTAGGCCCGCCGGGAGCCGTAGTCTCTCTGCACTGTGTGGCTTGCTTGCCCCTAACGGTTCTTCGACCAGCTGCTGGCTACGGGCGGGTATCGGCGGCGCGTTTCCCCCCCCCCCCCACCCCTTCGCCTCACAGAGACTGCAGGCCAGGCACACACACACACACACGGGCCCACCCCCCTCTTCTTGCTGCTCCTCCTCGGCGGCCTCATCAGGGCTGCTCCGGCGCCGCCGTTCGCTGAGGGAGAGAGAGAGACCGACGGACGGACGGACTGAGGGGAGACGACGGAGAGACACGGATTCGACGCCTCAGACGACACCCACAGACCCGCAGGTGGGAAGCCGCTACGTGTGAATGGGGGGGAGGGGAGAGAAGGGAAGGGGGGAAGGGAAAGGGGGGGGCGCCGCTTACCCCTTCCCCCGAGGGGAGGGGAGAAGGAGGGGGGTCGTCTGTCTGTCTGTCTGTCATTTTGTGGGAAACTCTCCTGTTTTCCCTTCCTCGGGGGGGGGGGCGGGGGCGGCGGAGAGTCATTTTGGCTTTTTGCGGCGGTTGTGTGTGTGTCTGTGTGTGTGTCTGTCTGCTTGTCTGTGGAAACCTGCAATGTAATCTAACGGGAGGGAGGAGGGGTGGCATTTCGTGGATGGGGGAGGGAGGGAGGGGGCTGCGTGGAACACGCGCGTGTGTGTGTGAATGCGCGTACACGGGGAGGCAGCGGAGGCATTTTTTGGAGGGGAGGGGCTATTTTTTTTTCCTCTGACGCCCCCCCCTGGGCTGAGGATGAGGTCCTGGGTGGTGTGTGTGTGTGTGTGTGTGTGTGTGTGTGTGTGTGTGTGTGTGTGTGTGTGTGTGTGTGTGTGTGTGTGTGTGTAAGCTAGAACACTCTCTCTCTCTCTCTCTCTCTCTCTCTCTCTCACACACACACACACACACACACACACACACACACACACACACACACACACACTCTTCCACCACTACCCTTTTGGCACATCACAAATCTCATTTCTACGCTACCACAGGTCAACTGGAACCTGGCAGATTCTAGTGACACCAACGCACTAAACACACCTACACAGTGCCAGCTGTGGCTTGCTCTCTGGCACGGCCACCCTGTGCCTTTCCTAACCCTTCTGTGCAAAAAAACGCACCGCGCAATGCCAGGCTTAGAAAGGATGATGCATGTCCACTTGGCCACCCACTCCACCACCTCCACCACCACCACCGTCACTTCCCCTCCCCTCTCCTCCCCCCCCCCGCAACTCATACCCCCAACTCCCACCTTGACACGGCAGCCCCGCAAAACACACACACACACACACACACACACACACACACACACACACACAGAGGACTAGGGTTGCTCCCCCCAGGTTCTGCCTTGGATCTTGCTGGATGACCTTGAGCCAGTCAGGGTCTTTCACCCTATCCTGCCTCAGAGGGTCGTTGTGATGGTCAAAAGGACACACACACACAGAGATAGTCATGCCTGCTGCTTTTAGGAGTGTGTGTGTGGGGGAAGGCAGGGTAGAAAAGAAGCCTCAAAGGCTTTGCCTTTTGCCTGTAAACCTAGGGGAACAAACAGCTGGAATGGGGTGAAAGGCAGCGAGGTAAAATGGGGGGTTGTTTACACTTTTCAATACATGGGGATGTAGTAATGTTTGTTGTTGTTGTTGTTCAGTCGCACAGTCGATTCCGACCCTTTGCGACCCTATGGACCATCGTTCTCCAGGCGCCTCTGTCCTCCACCATCCCCCTCAGTCCTCCCAGTTTTGTGCCCATTGTGTCTACAATACCATCTATCCATCTCATCCTTGGCCTCCCCCTTCTTCTTTTGCCCTCCACCTTTCCCAACATCACGGCCTTCTCAAGTGAATCCTCCCTTCTCATTTGATGCCCAAAGTACTTTAGCCTCATCTTTACTATTTGACCTTCCAATGAGCAGTCAGTGTTGATTTCTTCTAAGATTGACCTATTTGTTCTCCTCGCTGTCCAAGGTACCCTCAAAACTCTCCTCCAACACCACATTTCAAAGGCATCTATTCTTCTGCGTTCAGCTTTCCTAATTGTCCAGCTCTCACATCCGTACATTACCACTGGGAATACCATTGCTTTGACTATTCTAATTTTTGTTTTCAAGGTGATGTCTCTGCTTTTCACTATGTTCCCCAGGTTTCTCATGGCTTGTCTCCCTAGAATCAGCCGCCTCTTTATTTCATGGCTGCAATCTCCATCTGCAGTGATCTTAGATCCTAAGAAAGTGAAATCTGTCACTGCTTCTACTTCTTCCCCGTCTATTTTCCAGGAACTGATCGGGCCTGTTGCCATTATCTTGGTTTTCTTGATATTGAGTCTCAAGCCAGCTTTTGCACTCTCTTCCTTCAAACCGATCAAGAGATTCTTTAGGTCTTCCTCACTTTCTGCCATTAGGGTGGTGTCGTCTGCATATCTCAGATTGTTGATGTTTCTCCCAGCAATTTTGATCCCATATTGTGATTCCTCCATCCCTGCATTGCGCATTATGTGCTCTGTGTATAAGTTGAATAAGCAGGGTGACAAAATGCAGCCTTGTCTTACTCCTTTTCCTATTCCAAACCACTCGGTCATTCCGTGTTCTGTCCTAACTGTTGCTTCTTGGTTCATGTACAGATTTCTCAGGAGGCATATGAGGTGTTCTGGTATTCCCATCTCTTTAATCACTTGCCACATCTTGTTGTGATCCACACAATCAAATGCCTTAGTGTAGTCAATAAAGCAAAAATAAACTTGTTTCTGGTATTCCTTTGTTTTCTCCATGATCCAACGTATGTTGGCAATGTGGTCTCTAGTCCCCCTGCCTCTTCTGAAACCAGCCTGCACCTCTGGTAATTCTCTTTCCACATGCTGCTGAAGTCTATCCTGTATTATCTTGAGCATCACCTTGCTGGCGTGTGGGATGAGCGCGATTGTTCGATAGTTTGAACATTCTTTGGCATTGCCCTTTTTTGGGATTGGAACATATACTGATCTTTTCCAGTCCTGTGGCCACTGTTTTGTTTTCCAAATCTGCTGGCATATTGAATGCAGTAATTTGATGCCATCATCTTTTAGAGCTTTGAAAAATTCAACTGGGATACCATCATCTCCACTAGCTTTGTTGTTTGCAGTGCTCTTTAGGGCCTTTCTGACTTCACTCTCCAGGATGTCTGGCTCAGGTTCAATTTCTTCATCATTGTGACTATCAGGAGTGTTGAGTTCCTTTTTGTAGAGTTCCTCTGTGTACTCTTTCCATCTTTTCTTAATCTCTTCTGCATCAGCTAGCTCCTTTCCGTCTTTGTCCCTTATCATGGTCATTTTTGCTTTAAATGTTCCCTTGATTTCCCGGATTTTTTTGAAAAGATCTCTGGTTCTGCCTTTTTTGTTGTTTTCTTCCATTTCTTTGCACTGTTCTTTTAGATAGTTTTCCTTATCTCTCCTTGCTTTTCTTTGAAATTCTGTGTTCAGATGATTGTATTTTTTCCTTTCTCCTTTGACTTTTGTGTTCCTTCTTTCCTCTGCTATTTTAAGAGCCTCATCAGACAACCACTTTGCTTTCTTACTCTTCTTTTCTTTTGGTATGGTTTTCTTTGCTGCTTCCTGCATGATGTCCCTCATCTCTGTCCATAATTCTTCTGGCACTCTATCTATTGAGTCTAAGCCATTGAATCTGTTCATCACCTCCACCGTGTATTCTTTAGGGATGCTGTCTAGGTGATATCTGTCTGGTCTCTTTGTTTTCCCTATTTTCTTGTAGTAATGTAGTAATGGGCATGACATATTTAGGGGGAAGGAGGAGTTCCCACCGGATTGCTATAGGGAACCCATTTTAGAAAGTGGCAACATGTAATAATGAGATGGGTTTAGCAGAGGATCCGGGCACACAGTGCATAGTGCGCTGATCTTGATAGGCAGTGGAAAGCAGTACAGGACACCCGTGTGGCACTTTAGGATGCTGGCGTCGTGCAATGGTGTCAGGAGGGAAGGTTGGCCTAGAACCAGGGAAATGATGCTCACAGAACAAGCAGGCAGGGAATGGCGAGGCTTGCCACAGAAACATGAGAGAGACAGCCAGCAGTGCCATGAAGGGTTTGTGTAGAAATGCTTGACTTGGCTTGGTGTGGAAGAAGAGAATGCATTCTAGCTTCAAAGTGATTTGTGGGGGGGGGGGGGGGGTGTCAATGGTTTCTTACGCTTTTAATTAAGCTGTTGATGGTATTGCTAGCGAATAAGGGGAACACTGTGGGCATATTTGGAGGGTTCCTGTTATTCCGCTGACAAGACAGATTGAAAGTCATGAAAAGCAACCAAGAATGGCTTGGTGGGAGGGAGGGAGCTGGGGTGGATTTATTTAGAATGTCAAATTGTACATCCCCACCCGGTGAGGAGCCTCAGGCTACAAGAAAGGAACAGCACTGTAGGAAAAGATCGGGAAGAAAGGTCATTGGCAGAAAGGCACAACAGAGAAAATAAGGTGAGCATAAAGATGGTGCCTGAGTGATAGTCGAGGGCACAAGGACAATGACTGTTGCAGGGTAATTCTACACATGCTTACTCCAAAGGCAGTCAGTCGACTTGAACTCAGTGAGACTTACTGCCATATAAACGTGTATAGCCGTGATGGCGAACCTTGGCACTCCAGATGCTCTTGGACTTCAATTCCCAGAAGCCCAAGCCCCCGTGAATCCACATGAATGGGTTTGCTGTGATTCATCCAGCCCACGCCGCCCTCGTCCCTCCTGGAAGCGGAGGTAAAACACGCCTGTACGGTTAATGCTCTTCCGGGTTAACCCTTCCTCTGCATGGGCGCGTTTTACTTCTGCTTCCAGGAGTGATGAGGGTGGTGTGGTGCGGGCCGGATGAATCGCAGCAGCAAGCCCATTCGTGTGGATTCACGGGGGCTTGGGCTTCTGGGAATTGAAGTCCAAGAACATCTGGAGTGCCAAGGTTCGCCATCACGAGTATATAGGATCCCAGCCAGAGTGAATAGGTCCTTACCTGACTTTCCACTGCAATGTTTGTTTCATAAACAAGTATATCTTTTATGCCACGTTTTATGCAAAATGTTGGCATGTGGACAGTTGGCAGGAGGAGGACTACCAAGATGTCTCGGCAAACTGGCTGGTGTGAGAACCTCCAAGAGCCAAAACGGGAGGGGGGGGGAGGGAAGGGAATAGCTACTGTCAAGAGTAACCCTTTCTCTACTTTCCTTGGTGCCTGAAGGAGAATTTTAAGCATATCCGCTCACTTAGGATCATTATAGATCTTCGATGGCAAATCCTGCAAAACTTTGCAACCTCATCTGAGGTTTGCAGATGGTTGCTCTAGAAAAAGGCTTGGGAAGTATGAGAGGATTATTTTTAGAGGAAACGGGGTATTGTGTTTGTTCTGCAACACACGACTTTTTTGTTTTACAAGCTGCATTGCATGTGTGGATTGCAGGGTATGTGGATATAAAATATAGTTTTTCATTGTTTGTTGAAAAACGGAGGTAATACTGCTTGTAATGAGAACAGAAATTGTATTTTTGTTGTGTAACTCCTTAGGTAAAAGGGAAGGAGACATTTGCATGGCTTCCTCTCTGTGGTAGAATTTCTAAGATGACTTGGGTTTGATTTGATTGAGGATGTCACTGGTCTGAAAGCAGTACATTGCAAGGCTGAGAAATGTTCAGCTGCATTAATTTTCTATTATGAATACAGATTGGAACAGGGATAAAGGATTTCATTCTGCTCAAAAAGCATTGCTTCAAGAGTTCATTTATTGGGACTGCAATAATAAGGGTAATTAAGTTTATCATTATATTGTGGATTAATAGTGTCAGGGTAAAAGTAATCCTGGATTCATTCTTCTCTATAAACAGAGATGAGTAATGAAATATGGCAATACAATTATTGCTCATTGTCGGAAGGTGATTGGGTGTTGTTTTGCGTTGTTGTTTTTTGTTTCTTTTTGTGCTAGCTGTTTTTCCTCCCTTTTTGGCCTGTTTGGTGATAAGCATTCTGGTTACAGCTTGTATTTCCCATTGATTGAATTTCATCCAAAAGGAATTCAGCTGTGCTGGGAGCTGTCAAATGTGGAAAAATGAACAGGTTGAGTTTTCTTTTCCCCTTTTCTTTCTTTAGACAAAGACATGTTGTGTTAACCAAAGACAGAAAAAGGCAATTGGTTCCATGTATGTTTCAATCAAAATATTATTTGGGATGCACCAATGTATCTATTCTTTCTAAGAAGTTGTCATATGGAAAGACAAAGCATTTATCAAGGACTGAAGATGATGGAAGCATTTTGAGAGACACAGTTAATCAAGTTGATTAAATCGGTAGAATTATTTGGTGAAATGTAAACTATGAAGTGGTTACTTATTATAGAGTGCCATATTGGTCGGGACAGGAGGGGATAAGATAAGAAACTATTTGTTACCTAAATTATTATTATCTATTTTAATTTTCATTGCAGCCTATCATGTCACAAGATCTATCTCACAGAAATATTAAAAATACAGTGAATTGTAACAATTGGAGCAACAATCGCCTGAAATGTACAGATGGAACCTCTGTGGTTTTGTTACCTTATGTGGAACAGGCAAAAAAACAACAACCAATTTTAAAAAACCCAGAAAAAATAATCAACATTAGTAACAAGGAAAATTATCATATTTCCTCTCCACAATATCAAATAGACATAAAGCACCCATTCCAATGAGAAGAATTGAGAGGGGAAAGTGTGTACAAGAGACTAAGATTCAATGAATAGGCATAAAATTTAATCACTCATTTTCTGAGCTGTACTGTACCCAGGTTTTAAAAATGTTTTTGAAGCTATATGAACAGCTTGTCTTAAATATTTTATTCATCATGTTAAAAAAAATGCATAATCAATTTTCTTCCTAATTCCATTTCCCCCCAGAAAATAACAAAAAAAAGTGCTTCAGACCCCCCCCCCCGAAAAAAACCCAGTTTCTCCAAGCCTTCACATCCTTACTTGTTCTTTTCTTAGCAGAGGTTTGGTATAATCTTGTCTATTCTGTTTTGAATGTGGCAGCTGTAAACAATGACATTGGATGGAATCCTGTTGGTATATGTTAGCCATGCAACTCTGGTGATGTCATCAGCCATGGCCATTCTGCAGGCATTACAGGGGAATCAAAAACTTCCTGTCCTCCCCCCTCTGGTTATGGGGATTCCTAGGGGTTTCTTTCATCACAGGAAGACTTCAGGAGCAGCAGAACAGGTTAGGTAATGATTTAAACCCAGAATAATAAGTAATTCTCTTTGCCTCTTTCTAGTTTTGTGGCTCCTGGAGGCTTTTTATGATTAAGGGGATCCCTGGGAGTCCCCAGAACTTTGGTGGGTGAACAGGAAGTTTTTCATTCTCATGAAATGGCCACAGCATGGCTGTGGATAATGATGTCGCCCAAGCTATGCGGTGTAACTTTTGCCAACGGAATTCTGGCCATTGTATTGCATTAAAATGAATTTCTAGACAGAGTGCTCAAGCTATGGCCTGCGGGCTGCATCCAGCCCACAGCGTCAACATCTAGCCCATGCCACTCCTGGAACCAGAAGTAAAATGTGCCTGTGCATGCACAAAACGCTGCCGTAAATACACCTGTGGCTGTCCGTTTACGACAGCCACGGGTGCCTTTACGGTAGCATTTTGTGCATGTATGAGCACGTTTTACTTCTGCTTCCAGTGGGAGGACCATGTGACTGGCCCGTGGCCTGAAACATTTGGGCACCCCTGTTCTAAGATTTTCACACAATAAAATGCTGCCCTTTCAACATTTGTTTCACCTTTACAGTGGAGCCTCGGTTAACGTAATTAATGCATTTTCCGGGACGTTTCTTACAACGGAAATTAATTGAACCAAATTTCCCATAGGAATGCATTGAACGCAATTTCCTATAGGAATGCATTGGAAACCAAAATACATTAACCGAAACACGGTTTCCCTTAGGAATGCATTGGAAACCAATGAATCTGTTCCAAAAAAATTCCATAAACCCATCCACTATTTTCTATGGATTTCCTTTTGTTATGCGATTTTTATGTTAACTAAGCTGTTTGTTAACCAAGGTTCCACTGTATTTTTCTTTGAAAATATCAGCTGCAAGGATCTACAATTCTCATTTTTCATTACATGACAAAAGTAGTCTACTTTTCTACATTTTATGTAAATTCATCATCATTATTCAGTTGCCTCAACAAATCTTTGTTGGTCAGCTCTTAATCCAAGAAATCCTTAATACCCTGCAATACACTCATCTTTCATATACGTCTGTTTTATTTGCGGTAGCCTATGTAAACGTCCATGATTCCATGCCATATAGTAGGACTGACAATAGATAGCACTTCACTCTCACAACACATTTTCAAACCAGTTTTAAATTCTCAAATCCTGCCAAAGATATACAGTTAAAAATACTTGGCTATCTAATGCTGCACATAATTATTTGCTTTAATTCCTATTTCAATCCATGGAATTTATCCCAGGTAGAAAGCCAGTTTGTTTTTTACAGTTGGGATTTTGAAACAAAGTGTTGTTGGATTATAATTCCCATTAGCATAAACAATCATACTCAGTGATAAGGAATGCTGGGTGTTGTGGTCCCTTAACAACTGGGGAGTAATTTTTTCCTCACTTTTGCCCTAAAATAAGCTGCCAAAATAGTTCAGAGGCATTTTTTTGCCCTGCTTTTACATCTGGAAACTATTTACATCCCAGGCAGAAATTAGCCATAGATGTTGTAAATTCTACTGGTTCACAGTTAACGCTGCTTGATCTAACAACCAAGACCTCTGCAGATTTCTAGTCTTCTCTACTCTCCTGTTTTTTGTGCTCAGCAATCAGGGCTCCATTGGTTTCCAATGTGGGCCTCACGCCCCACAGGGTGACTTCAATTCCCAGAAGCCTAAGTCAGTCCATTGGCTGATCAGTGCTTTGGGGAATTGATTTAGGCTTCTGGGAATTGAATTCAAAAAACACTGGCACCAGCCGTTCCTCGTCTGTGTTGCCCTCGATCCTTCAGACTTTCTGGATGGAAATAATGGCTTGAAACATACTTGACCTTCACTCTCTTCATTATTTGGTGGTTTTCACAGATACGGCCACCTGACCCTGATGTTGGAAGGCTATCTTGTCTTGGCCTCTGACACAATTTCCAGAATATCTAACTCATGTTGGTAGGCTGTAATTGTGGCAAAGTGTGTTAACAAGCACGGTTTGCTAATTTGAGAGTTATGGAGGCACAGTACTGTATTCCTTTCTATAAGCACACACATTATAGAGGTGTATGCTTGCTATATTTATCTGCTTCCTTATGGTCAACATATTCAGTGTGGAGACCTGAAGTGCTGTGAGCTCCTGTTGTCTGTCCCAGCTCCTGCCCACCTAGCAGTTCAAAAGCAAGAAATTGCAAGTAAATAAATACTGTAGGTACTGCTTTGGTGGGAAAGGTAACAGGACTCCATGCGCTTCAGCATCTATCTAGTCCTGCCTGCCACATGACCATGGAAATGTCTGAATTTCCAGACATCGCTGGCTCTTTGGCTGAAAATTGAGATGCATGCCACCCCCTAGAATAGAACACAACGGGCTTTTAAGCAAGGGAGACCTTTATACAGTTTGATGGGCACACTGTGAAAGAGCGAGGGAGAGAGGGAGGGAGGGAGGGAGAGAAGGTAAATAAAGCAAAGTGCTGTGTTGAATGGAGTTGTTCTTAAAAGGGGGAACTGCAGTAGTATGTTCTCAGACTTAGACTAAGGTATGTGGCTTTGGCATCCCCTCCTATATTGCTTATTTCAGTCTTCTTGCACTTTGTGTGTTTTTTTTAAAAAAATAAGGGAACAAATAGAACGGAATAAGAAAATTTTGTTAGATTGAATAGGTATTAATCTGTTGAAAAATAATTGCTTTCAAATAGCTTAAGTCCGAGAAACCCTAGACTTAAAGCCATGGAATCCTTGCTTGATTATTTTTCTCTAGTGAAGCTGAATAATGCAGTTGTCAATTTCTTTGTTCAAATGTTGCTGTGCCAGTTGTCAGATTGAGCAGTGACTGCAGAGCATCGGAAGAAAGAAGCTGCAGTGTAATGAGGATTTTTTTTTTTAATGCTTGAAATATTTAATGGTTCATATGTGCTCACAGAAAAGAGCACGGCTCGCCTTCTGTGCCTATCCAAAAGGGGAAAATCTAAGTGGGAAATAATTGCAGTTCTCCAAGAACACAAACACCTCTTAGGCAGCAATTTAGAATGTTTTAAGAAAATTACGTATCTCGCTTCTGCCTCTCCATGATACGTTGGCCCAAGCATAGCTAAATTTTATCCACTCTAATCAGTCTCGAAAGTCTAGGCAAGCCTTAAAATGGCCACAATTGCAAAGGCACCATGCTTAGGCAGGCTGAATGTATACTTCAGGCTAACAACCACGTCTGACTCATTTTAAAACATGACAATAATGGTTGGATTTTTGACTATCTTTCATAAAACGTTGGCTAGTTGGAGATGATGAGCTTGTTAAAAGGGAAATGCTGTCTCTGAGCTTTCTCTCCCGAGCTGGCTCTCTGTCTGCCCTTCAGTCCAGTTTATTATTTTCATTTGTTTTTACTTAATGCCTTTCATACTTGGTTGTATCTACTGAAGCTCTTGATTTAAACACACTTCCAGTACCTTCTGTGCTGCCCAGGTTACCTTTAATTGAGAGACATTGATTTGTAATACAGTATAGTGTAGCTCAGGGATTCTCAACCTGCAGCCCATGGGCCGGATGTGGCCCATGGCACCGTTTCATATGCTCCCCCCCTGCCTCCACCATGCCAGGAAGTGTCATGTGGTGGAGGAAGGGCAAAATGGCCATCTGGCCCCCAAAACTGTCTGAGGGAGCGTGACCCTGGCCCCAGGGCTTAAAAAACTAGAGAACTCCTGGTATTTATTTATTTATTTATTCATTTATTCAATTTATATCCCGCCCACTCAACTCAAGGCCGACTCCGGGCGGCTAACAACATAAACGTAACCCCAGGGCAACCCAAGGAGTTTACAAATGTAAATACAATATTCACAAATACAATAATAAATACAACATTTCAAATATATAATCACAATCCTAAAAACAGTTAAAACAGTAAAAACAAATTAAGACTACCCACCCCCTAAAAAGCAGGGGCTGCAGGATCGAAAGGCACCATGGGGAAGAGTTCCTCTACACCAACCACCCCATGGTGGTTACCCTTCCACCTGCACCCCACACTTGACCCGCCAGCCAGGTTTTAAGATCCCTTCTGAAAGGCAGCAACTCCGTCCGAAGACGTAATTCTGTTGGCAGGAGGTTCCAGAGGGCCGGTGCAGACACGGAGAAGGCTCTCCTCCTTGTGCCAGAACTCCTGGTATAACTGAAAACTTAGGTGGTAGAAACTGGGTTGTAAATCTTTTGCCCAGTTTTCAGCAACATTGAAGTGTATGCTACAATGGGCAAAGTATAGTTCTCCAAGTGTTCTTGAAGTGGAATTCCAACTAGCCTGAGCCTGGAAAATCAGCGGTGAGGAGTGCCAAGATTGTTATTCAAAAACATCCAGTGGGTAGTATTTTCCCCACTCTGAGCTATGTAATTAACTAGGATTAAATCTAAAATAACTATAATAGTTAAAATATGCATTGCAACATCATGGAGCAAATCACAGAGATGGTGTGGGTAGCATTTGGCCTTCTAGATATTATTGGGCTACAACTCCCAGCCCGCTGGTTGTTTGCTATGGTGGCTAGGGCTGATGGAAATTACAATTAATTTCATTTCATTTAATTTAAATTTAATTTAATTTTTCAAAGAAAAACACAATATCATAATTACAGTACAAAATATCAAGTCATAAGCGTTTCAGAAACATTACAGCGAATATCCCAACCACCATCATAAAACTTCAACCCATTCTACAATATCGATGTCATCCTGGTGACATGGTGGCTAAACTGCTGTACTGCAGCCAAAACATTGTGAGTTTGATCCTGACAGGAATTAAGGTTGCCTTCCATCCTTCCAGGGTCAGTAAACGGAGTACTCAGCATGTTGGGGGCAAAATTTTAATTAACTTGTGAACCGTCCAGAGAGGCCACTAAGCGCTATGAGATGGTATATAAGTGTGATTGCTATTGCTGTCCTGCAAATATCAGGAAGATGATTTCCAATAACTATAAAAATAACTTTATGTGCAACAACTGCCCATTCTCAGCATTCTGGTGGACTTCTACCTAATCAAGGTAGGGATTATTTAAATGATTTGGAGGTGCCACTTATATAGGATCAGTTTGTTCTCAGACATTGGAACCTTAGGTGGGAGTTAATGGAAAGTGCATCAAGTGTCCATGAGGGGTGGTGTGAGGTGAGTGGGTGGGTGATGATGTATGGGGAGAGGGGTGGGTAATCACGGTTTATTTGTCTTATATGTTAATTTGTTGTGTATGTTTTATAATAACATCTTTTTAAAAAAACAAAAAACACCAAAACCCACCACCAACAGAATCATCATAGACTAAACTAAACTAAAATAAAGATAATTGGTGTCAGAGGACATCGGGACTAAACCTAACTGGCTAATTCATCGATAGGGGAACAAAGCCCTGAAAGGCCTCCTTGAAAAAGAGGATTTTTAATTGTTCTTTTTAAAAAGGTAGGCAGTGATGGGGCCTGGCACAGCTCCACCGGTCACCGGTAGAGTATTCCACAGTGTTGGTGCCACCACCAAGAAGGCTCTATTTCTGGTTAAAGACTTTCGAGCCATCCTCGGGGTTGGCACCTGGAGCTGCGCCGACTGAGATGACCAGGTGATGCAGGAAATTGCTCTGAGGGAGAGACGCTCCAACAGATAGCAAGGTCCCAAACCGTATAGGGCCTTGTATGATAACATTAACACCTTGTGTCTGACACGGTAGGCAATAGGTAACCCGTGCAGGCCTGCCAAGGCTGGGGAAATATGATCAAATTTCTTTAAACCTGACACCAGCCTGGGTGCTGCATTCTGGGCCTGTTGTAATTTCCGTATCAGACACAAGGGCAGCCCCACGTAGAGAGCATTACAGTAGTCAATCCGCAAGATTACCAGTGAATGGGTCAGTGTTATGAGAGACCGCCTGTCCAAGTAGTGGCGTAACTGCGCAATCTGTCAAAGCTGGAAAAAAGCGGCTTTGGACACCACCACTATCTGTTTTTCCAATGAGAGCAGTGGGTCCATAATGACCCCCAGATTGCAGACCTGGTCTCTAGGAGTAAGAGTAATTCCGTCCAGAGTAGGGACCAGGCCTCCCAGTCGGGCAGACGGCCTCTCAAACACCAAAACCTCTGTCTTGTCGGGGTTCAGTTTCAGCTTTGGTCCATACCATTATCAAGTCCAGGCAAGCGGTTTCTTCTCTTTAAAAACGGAGTTGTTTTAAGGAGGGGGGGGGAATCGATCCACTCTCCCTGGTCTCCTGGGTCCAGTAGGGTTGGGGGGACATACCCCTTTTGTCCCCCCAAACCTCCCAACCCCAGGGGAGCCAGCGGAGAGGGGGGGTCGCAACCCCCCACCCACTGATATTAAAGGGAAAACCCGATCTACTTTCACGACTCCACACAATCAAAGCACCATAACACAATAAAGCCCCCTCCCCACCACCTAGCCCACCCTTTCTATCCCCCACCGAGCACGCCCTCCTCCCCACCACCTAGCCCACCCTTCCTAACCCCCAACAACCACGCCCCCTCTCCACCACCTAGCCCATCCTTCCTAACCCCCAACGACCACACCCCCTCCCCACCACCTAGCCCACCCTTCCTAACCCCCAATGACCACGCCCCCTCCCCACCACCTAGCCCACCCTTCCTAACCCCCAACGACCACGCCCCCCTCCCCACCACCTAGTCCACTCTTCCTAACCCCAATTACTATGCCCCCCTCCCCACCACCTAGCCCACCTTTCCTAACCCCCAATGACCACGCCACCCTCCCCACCACCTAGCCCACCCTTCCTAACCCCCAAAGACCCCTCCCCACCACCAAATAGATAAATAATTTTTTAAAAATTACTAAAAATACAGTCAAAAACATCCAAAAAACACAAAAACAAACAAAAACAACACCAAAACAATACAAAGTAAACAAAACAATAAAAATAAATCAAACAGACAAAAAATACAAATTCCAACCTACGCCCCCCTCCCCCCCCACACACACACACACAAGAAAGAAAGAAAGCAAACTTACCAAAAGATGTCCTACCTTCACTAGGCACGGAAAAGAAATGAATAAAGAAAGCGACTACTTACCAGAAGAAGCTCCACCCAGAGGCCAGGAGAGAAAAAACAGTCAAAATACAATAACCCCTACCAGCACCACCTGCTGGCCACAATAGTAAAAACAATTCAAAAACACACAACAGCCCCAAACAAAAGGCCATAAGAGTAAAAACAAATAAAAAACATAACACAAATTCACAATTTTACACAAAAGGTCACACCAATAAAAACAAGTCAAAAAAATTACACTAAAACACACTTTAACACAAATCACAAACATATGTCAATAAAATACAATAGAAACTTTTAAAAATCCTGTGCTGAGTTTTAACTCAAATTAAAACCCAAAACATCTAAACACATTTTAAAAACATTGAATGTAAAAAACATTTACTTTTACTTTATTAAAATTATTACCTACGGTATAACTAATTAAAAAAATTCAAAAAACTAAAACATTATTCGCTTACATAAAACAATTTGAAACAATTATATCATACTTTGTTCTTTTATTAATCCTCAAAAAAACCAAAAAAAGCAGATCTCAGTTAATAACAACCAAGTCAAAAATTGTTTACATAAATAAACATTTTTAAAATTAAAATTACAGACTAAGCAATTTAAAAAAACATTAACACAATTTAACCTTCCAACACAATTTAAAACAGGCCGGTAACGCCGGGCCACCTCTGCTAGTGTTTTAATAAAGTTAGCTTCAAACAACAGGGAAAATTGAACAACTAGGGGAGCCTGGGAGAGCATCTAGACAGGTTCTGTCACTTTCTGGGAACCCAATGTTTACTGGTTCCTTGTCTGGGTGTTTAGAAAGGTCCAGGGTGCCGTTCCTCAGAACCAGAGTCAGCCCAACAATTCATAAGAACATAAGAACAGCCTTGCTGGAACAGGCCACAGCCCATCCAGTCCAGCATTCTGTCTCACACAGTGGCTCACCATTT
Source organism: Bradypodion pumilum (assembly GCA_035047305.1). NCBI lineage: Eukaryota > Metazoa > Chordata > Lepidosauria > Squamata > Chamaeleonidae > Bradypodion > Bradypodion pumilum. The sequence continues at coordinate 4,048,415 of JAWDJD010000003.1, forward strand.
CCTTCAGGGTATTCCCAAGGAGATGCCTTCACCTGCTTAGGATTCCCTGGAAATGATATTGAGAGATATCCTGCCTATCTCTCCAACCCGGAGGTTGTCCTTAAGTATCCATAATTATAGCCATTGATACTCTTCTCCTCCATGAACTTGTCTAATCCTTTCTTAAAGCTGTCAAGACTGACAGCTGTCACCACTTCTTCTGGCAGGGAGTTCCATAGACCAGTAATCCTCTGGGTGAAAAAGTACTTTCTCTTATTTGTTTGAGAACTAGTACCCAAAAGTTTCATTGAGTGGCCCCTAGTTCTAGTGTTATGCGATAGGGAAAACAGTTTTTCCTTATCTACTTTGTCCACACCGTGCATGATTTTATAAACTTCAATCAGGTCACCTCTTAGACGTCGTCGTTCAAGAGTGAAGAGGCCCAACCGTTGCAGCCTCAGATGGTAAGGAAGGTGTTCCAGTCCCCTAATCATTCTGGTTGCCCTCCTCTGCACTTTTTCCAGCTCCATAATATCCTTCTGGAGGTTTGGCGACCAGAACTGTACACAATATTCCAGATGGGGCCTCACCATAGATTTATAAAGAGGCCAAGTGACACTTGCTGACTTATTTTCTTTACCCTTCCTAATGATCCCTAGCATTGAGTTTGCTTTTTTCACTGCTGAGGCACACTGGGTTGACACCTTCATTGAGTTGTCCACCAGGACACCAAGGTCCCTTTCCTGGTTTGTGGCAGAGAGTTCAGACTAGGGTTATGGCCTGAATATATTTTGGACACATAGCAGAACATGCGTCATTTGGACTGGTGACACTTGTGTTCAGTTCAATTCAGTCTCTGTCTCTCTCTAAGGATCAGAACAGTGATGGCTAACCTTGGCACTCCAGGTGTTCTTCGACTTCAAATACCAGAAGCTCAAGGCAGCACTCCTGCTGGTCAGGGCTTCTGGGAATTGAAGTTCAAGAACAGCTAGAGTGCCAAGGTTTGCCATCACTGCCCTAGAACCATGATGGTGAACCTTGGCACTCCAGCTGTTCTTGGACTTCAATTCTCAGAAGCCCTCGTGAATCCACATGAATACTGCGATTCATTCGGCCCACGCCGCCCTCATCGCTCCTGGAAGTGGAAGTAAAACGCGCCCATCCGGATGTGATCTGTTCTTGAGGCATTGACAGCATCTCTCCAGTTTGAATCTTTCCTGAAAACAAAGATCTATTATACGTGCCTTCTTGAGAGCCGTGAATGAAAAGCTAGCACCTTTAGCATGTAGCTGCATTTTGGGTACGAAATCGTGGAGGATATTAAGACCTTGGCTGGTTTGAGAAATGGGATTTCTAGCTTTCCTTTTAGTTCAGATATATATCCTGATGAACAAGTGGTTTGTATATTGTGTTAAATTTTAAAAACGTACTGTGCTTTCAGATGTGATCTGTTCTTGAGGCATCTGAAAAATGAAAGTCACGCGCAAAATATAAGCTGCAAACCTGAAGTTGTAAGGTTTCCTGTAATAATAAGATTAATAAGCAGTGATTGTATCCAAAGGAGAGTTTAAACTTTAAAAAATATCAAGCATTATTGAAATTTGCATCCCCTATTTTGTTAAAAAATATAGTCATCAGAGTAGCTAATGAAAATAATAATTGCACGAAGAGAGCAAAACACTAATATCAAAACAGTACAAGTAACAAAATTAATAATTGTTCAGTTACACAGTCAAGTCTGACCCTTTGTGACCCCATGAACCACAGCATGCCATCTGTCATCCACCCAGATCTATGCCCACTGCGTCAACGATGCCATCTAGTCATCTCATCCTCTGCCACCCCCTTCTCCTTTTGCCTTTGATCTTTCCCAGCATCAGGGCCTTCTCCAGTGTGTCCTCTCTTCTCATTTGGTGGTCAAAGTCCTTGAGCTTCAGCTTCAGTACTTGTCCTTCCAATGAGCAGTCAGGGTTGATTTCCTTCAGGATAGACTGATTTGATCTCCTTGCAGTCCAGGGGACTCTCAAGACTCTTCTCCAGCACCACAGTTCAAAGGTGTCTATTCTTCTGTGCTCAGCCTTCCTTAGGGTCCAGCTCTCACAGCCATACATTACTACTGAGAAGACCATTGCTTTAACTATGTGGACTTTGGTTGGCAGGGTGGTCTGTCTACTTTTTATTATGCTGCCTAGGTTTGCCATGGCTTGCCTCCCAAGAGGTAAGCGTCTTTTTATTTCATGGCTTCAGTCATCGTCTGCAGTGATCTTAGATCCCAAGAAGGCAAAGTCTGTCACTGCTTCAACTTCTTCCCCTTTTGTTTGCCAGGGAGTGATGTGGCCAGATACCATGATCTTGGTTGTTGTTTTTTGATGTTGAGTTTGAAGCCAGCTTTTGCACTCCTCTTTCACCCTCCACAGGAGGCTCTTTAGATCTTCTTCACTTTTTGCCATTAGGATAGTGTCATCTGCATATTCTCAGGTTGTTGATATTTCTCCAGGCAATCTTAATTCTGGCTTTTGCTTCGTCCACCCCTAATACAGCACCTAATAATAAAGTCCAATGACGTGTCATATCTTCCCTGTTTTTGTTCAGCTGAAAAAGACATGGAGGATTGGCATTAATGTTGGCAACACATTCTCTGTAAGCTTAAGCGGCTGATGTGAATGTAATTATTATTAAATTCTCCAGTTGCATAATAAGAAACACCAAATGCAACACACAAAATAAATTAAATGTTTTCTCACCCACTCCAAAACTAGTTGTTGTCCTCTTCATCATTGTGTTACTCTCTGCTGGAAAGCCAGATGTCATTATAGCTGTTTTCATGACTTTGGATGCGTCAGCTATAAACAAGGATGTTGTGCTGCACCAAAACTGTTTTCTGAGGTTCTTCAGTTAAGATGTTTCTTCTCTTTCCCCCTATTTATTTTATCTTGAACTAGCAAGGGTTGCCCGGCGTTGCCGGGCTTCCCCCCCCCCCCCTCTGTTGCATTAAAGAAGATGCATTGGAATGTTTTGTCCAAAAAATTTTTTTTATTTTTCAAAAACATGTTTAACAATTAACGTTTCATTTCTAAACTGGTTGTGTCTTTACTGGTAGTTACACATTGAGGTATGTTACTTTTGTTTGTAAATGCTTAATTTCTAATTTAAGTCTTTGTATCATTACTGTTATTTGCACATTAAAGTTTTTTTCCAAAGTAATATTAAACATTTAACTATATATATTTTTTGTTTCCTCCTTTGTCGTCCAGCAATGTGTGTTTTTAATCTGTAAAACATAAAACATAGGGAAAGATATTGATATTTGTCTGGTTTTTTTTTTCTTTTTGAAATTTATTATTTGTGATTCTTTAAAATTTTAACATGTGTTTTAATCTGAAAATATTGTTGTTAGTAAATATAATTTGATAACTTTTTGCTCTAAATTTTTTATTTACCTTCAGTATGTTTTTTTAATTTTGTCGTTCAGGTAGTTGATTGTTGATCTGTTGGGGCACCTGTGTAATGAGAGTAATAACAAAGTTATATATATTTGTTTTTTGCAATATTATAAAATGGCATTGTTTTATTTATTTACCTTTTTTTCTCTGGGTCTGTTCAAATTTGATCTTCAAAAAATGTTGGAGCATTAATTCCGCTAGTGGCTGGTTGAATGGAGTTGGTGGATGTGTCATGATGAGTAGATGCCTTCGTATGATGGAATCTATATCTAATTCATCCTTAATTTGCAGGTGTGGGTCTCTTTGTTGCGGTTGTGGCTGGTTGTCCTTTTGTTTTGCATTGGTGAATTCTTGTGTCTCTTGTTGCACTGTTTGTTTGTTGTTTATTTGTTGAATTATTTCTTCTAATTTTTTATTGTTTGGGTGTTGTTTTATTTCTGTGTTCCTGTCTTGTTGTTCTGCATTTTCCGTTGCTTGTTCTTTGTAGTAATGTGTTGTGTTTTTCTGGGTGAATGTTGGTGTTTCTTTTTTTGGGATTGTGCTCATTTCTGGTTGTTTATTGTCGCTTTCTTCTGGTTTGTAATTTCTTTTTATTGTGGTTGTAGTTTCTGTTTCCTTTGTTGTGTTGTTTTTGTGGTTTGTGTTGTTATTGGCTGTTATTGCTGTTGTCTGCTGTTTCCATGGCAATATCAATTTTGGTTTAGTTATGATTTGTTTTTCTTTTTTTCTGACAATTAGCATTTGACCTTGTTTATTTTGTTGCTCTTCTTGTTTGTCTGTTGTGGTTGTTTTGTTGATTTCATAGTAATTGTCTGCTGTTTCTGTTGATTGTTGTTTCCATGGTAAAATTATTTTGGGTTTTGTTGTGGCTTTCATTTCTTGTGTTTTGTTAATTTGCATTTCTGGCTGTCTATTTTCTAAATATTCTTTTGGATTAATATGTTTGTTTGCGTTTGTTGTTTCCTCTTCCACTGATTTGTTTGTTATGTAAATTTTGGAGACACTCTCTGTTATTTCTGTTGTCTGTTGTCTCCATGGTAATATGTTTGCATGCTGATATTGCATGCAGTGTTGGCTACTTGGTTTCCTGGCTGTGAGTGTCTTTTTTGGGTCCTGGATTTTGGAAAGAAAGTCTTCTTGCTGATTTTCGTTTTGTGTGTAATTCTGGTTTGATGATTTCTGGCTTTCTTTCTCCATTTCTATTTTGTTTTGATTCCCTCGCTATTGTTTCCCCTCTGTAAGTTTTCAGTCACTTTTTTGGCAAATCTCTGTTGGTGGATTAGTTTCGTTTTTAAGCTGTGTGTTTCCCGTATGTATGTTAAATCTCGTTATCGCGTTATTTTCCCTCGCTGTTTTTTGAGCTTGGGAGAGCGAAGTGAGCTAAGTGGATTTGCCTGTTTGGAGGTGTGTCTGTGTTCGGCGTTGCTGTTTCGCTGTGCAGAAGGCATGGCTGTAAGGGAGAGCGTATTTTCCTTTTAAAGTTTTCGTGTCTTGCTTCTTTTCGAAGCGTCTGTGAGTGTTCTTTGGCTGGCTTTGGGATAGTTTATGTAGAAGCAATGTGTACTGTCGATGACTTCGGGTGTTTCCTTTACTCTTTTTGTGGGTAAGTTTAACTGTTTTCATGTTATCTCTTGTAAAGGTGTTTTACTATTTCTATTTATTACTGTCTGCTGTAATTGTAATTGTTTTATGTGTTATGTTCTCTGCTGCTGCCACTCTTGAGCCCGCAACATATAATTGTCCGGCCTCGTTGGCTGGGTGGGCCATTAAAATAGTAATTGTTGGTAGGTTGTGGTATTTTTTGCAGCCCGGATTATTTGGAATATATGTACGTCGCCGGCCCGTGGTGGGGAGGGGAGCATTGTTATTAGGGGTTAGGAAGGAAGGGCTCGGTGGTGGGGAGGGGAGCTGTATTGTTTTATGGTGATTTATTTTTCTGGAGTCGTGAAAGTAGATCGTTTTTCCCCTGTATTATCAGTGGGTGTGGGCTGCGGTCCCCTTCCCCGCTGGCTTCCCTAGTGTTGTTAGGTTTGTGGGGAGAAAAGGTGTGTTTTGGCCCTACACTTCTGGACACTGAGAAACAGGCAGAGAGGATCGATCCCATCCCCCCCCTCCTTAATTCAACTCCGTTTTTAAAGAGAAGAAAAGACGGAGTTGTTTTAAGGAGGAGGGGTGGGGCATGGATCCTCTCTGCCTTATCTTTTGTTTCCTGTTTGTTTGAATGTTAAAGGAGAAACTGCAGTCGGGAGCTTTAGGCGCCGCGGGTGAGTAAAAGAAAGGCGGCTGCTGTTTGCTTTCTTGTGAATTGTTTTGCTTTTTAATTTTCCGGCCCGCCGTTTTCCTCAGCGTTCTGCGTTGGCGCGCAGGACGCTGGGGCTTGTAGTTATCGGTTGGTGCTTTGTGTTTTTGCTGGTTTTTTTAAAAATGCGTTCCTTTTGATTGGCTGCGGCGCGTGTCCGAACGCTGCGGCGTGTGTGAGCCTCTCAGCCTGATTGGCTCTGGCGCGCCACGGCGCAATGACTTTTGGGACGTGAAGTTCTTTGCGTTTCTTGCTGTTAGTGGGGCTGAGGCCCCCGTGCCGGATTTTTAAATCCTTCGTTGACCTGCGTAGCCAATTCGGCCGTGCTCTCGAAGGGAGAGTGCGGGTCAGTAGGGCGACGCATAGCAACGTATAGCCAATTCCAACGGTGAACACTTGGTTTTATAGGTTAAGATGGGCAGCTATAACCATCTGCATTTCCCATTTTTTATGACATGACAGAAATAGTCTTGCTTCTTTATTTCATCAGATTTAACCAGTAGTAAAACATAAAGACAACTCCTCACTCACCAAAAATTATTAGTGCAAATGGACGTTGCATTGCTTCTAAGTGAATAAACCAGGCACAGAGTTTGTAATTGTGGGACTGCTGCTGAAAAGGTCAATCTTATTTGCTTCACTATCCTTATGTCTCTTTAAAACGGAGACTGGAGCAACTGTTTTCTGAATTATCCTATGATGTACTCATATTCTTCTTCCATGTCTAGACCAGACGTGAAACTGCCAAAATGAAGCCACCTTTTGCTGAGTTCATTCTGAAGTTCCTTTCACCTGTCCTAGTGTGAGAAAGATTAGCCAGCACAAGGTGGCCGTTGCCCAGCGTATGCCCGATTGTGGTTCAAAAATATCAGTGTACTCTTATAGAAAGAGGAGTTTTAAAAGAAGCACAAGCCTTAGTAGTGATTTATACGTGGATCTTCATCGATTTTGTCCAAAATTCATTGAAATATTAATTCGATGTAAGGTAAGACTTGGGTGTTAAAAAGCATGTAGTGGATGAGCATTAGATAGTAGTAATCTTAATTAGCTAATAGAGGTAGAATGGGTAAGTAGCGCATAGCGCCGGCAGTAGGGCGCATCTTGCAGGTCCCCCCTCTCCCCTCTTTGGTTGACAGAGGCGACTTTTCGTTGGAAGGTGGGGAGAGTGAAAAATGTGTGTTTTATGTAGTGGGTATGGTGAAGGGTTTTTGGTGGCACGCCCGATGGAGAGTTTAAAGTTGGGAGAAGAATTTGGTTATGGATAGTATTAAAATAATATCGTGGAATGTGAAAGGTACAGGCTCTGTTCTTAAGAGACGGAGGGTGGAATCGGCGTTGAAAAAAGATAGACCAGATATTTTATTTTTACAGGAAACACATCAGAAATCAAAAGATACGAATAAACTTTATCTGAGTTGGATGCAACACTATGAGATGGCGTTTGGAACATCTAAAGCAAGAGGGGTGGCAACTATGATTTCTAGGAAGTTAGGATTTGAAATCACAAAAAAGATTGCTGATCAAGAGGGTAGGTATCTGTTGTTAAGAGGAAAATTGGAGGATGAGGAAATATTGTTGGTAAATATTTATGCTCCGAATGACCACCAAGTAGTGTTTCTTGAAAAAATTCGGAAAATAGTGGAGGGGGAAAATGTTGCAAAAATTATTGTGGCTGGTGATTTTAATTTGATCAGGTCAGGAATGGATTGCACAAACATAGCTAGAAGTGGAATGGGTGTGAAAGGGAAGGCGATGGACAAATGGATGAAAGTTATGGGTTTGAAGGATTCGTGGAGAGAGTTTAAAGGCTTGGAAAGGGCATATTCCTTTTTTTCGCATGTACATGGGACCTACTCGAGAATAGATTATGTTTTTCTGTCGGAAAACTTAATTGGGGATATAGAAAGTACGGAAATTGGGATTATTAAGGAATCGGATCATGCTAAAGTATATCTGGAATTGAAAGCACCAAAAAATATTCAAAGAGTTAGAAATTGGAGGTACGATCCTAATTTGTTCAAAGATCAGAAAAGCAAAGAGGCAATTATGGAAAATTGGAAAGAAAGTTGGCAATGGAATGATAATAATGAGGTTGATTTTAATATTGTATGGGATACCATGAAGTCAGTTTTTAGGGGGGAAAGCATAAAAGTGGCAAGCCTTAAATATAAAAGGTATAAAGCAGAACACATAGAAAAAGAAAGGGAAATAAAACAATTACAGGAAGAACACGTAAAGAGTAAAGATAAAAAAATTCTCTTGAAACTACAAGGACTCAAGGCAGAAGTAATGGGTAAAGATATTGATAAAGTTAAACGAGATCTGATTTATTTAAATAGAGAATATTTTGAATTTAGTAATAAGAACTCAAAACTATTAGCAAGAGCAGCTAAGGTTAAAAGGGAAAAAAGAGAAATTGGGGTGTTAGTTGACAGGCAAGGTTCAAGGTGTAATAAGAATAGCGATAAATGTAAAATAGTTAGGGAATTTTACCAGGTGTTATATGCAGAAAAAGAAATAGATATGGAAAAGCTTAAAAGGATATTGGAGAGGCAGTTAGGGAATGGGATAAAGCAAGAGCATAGGGAGAAAATGGAGGAAAAGATAACTGATAAAGAGGTTAAGGGGGTAATAAGCGGATTGAAGATAGGGAAAGCCCCGGGGGAGGATGGATTATCAACAGAGTTTTACAAAGAATTTAAAGAGGTGGTGGTCCCGAAATTGGTGAAGTTATATAATTATATATTAGATGGAGGATCAATCCCGACTTCATGGTATAACACTACAATTGTTCTTTTGCCAAAACCTGGTAAGAATTTGGAAAGAGTGGATTCGTACAGACCAATTTCGCTTATAAATCAAGATGCGAAGATCTTCACGGCAATATTGGCTAACCGTTTAAATAGTTTTATGGGGGAATATATAAATGTTGATCAAGTTGGGTTTCTAAAAGGACGACACATGGCGGATTTGACTAGAAGGGTATTAGATTTAATAGACAGTGTTAATCAAACAAAGGAAAAAGTGGGATTACTATCATTGGATATTTTTAAGGCATTTGATTCATTGCAGTGGTCTTCAATTAAGGAAATAGTTAGAAAATATGGGTTTGGAGATAAATTTAATAGGGTTATAGATTTACTATATCAAAAAGGAAATGCCAGGGTTAGAGTAAACGAGGAGCTCACGGATGTGGTAAAGCTAGAGGCAGGTACTAGGCAGGGTTGCCCATTATCTCCTATTTTGTTTATAATGGCAATGGAGATTTTAGCTAAAAGTATAAGGGAGGATTTAAATATAGAAGGGATTATGGGTAATAAAGTGAGCATGTACGCTGATGATACATTGCTTATGGTGAAGCACCCCGAACAGGTAATGGACAGGATTAAAGATCATCTACAAGTATTTCAAGCTATAACAGGATTAAAGATAAACTGGGATAAATCTGAATTGATGTTGTGTAATTTGAAATTGAGCGAGATGGGTAGGACGGTGTCGACACTTAATATACAAATCAAAGATAAGTTGAAGTATTTAGGGATAACTATTTCAAACAAATTAGAAGAACTTAAACGATTGAATTATGACAGCTTGAGAATTGAATTTAGGAATAAAATACGAGAACTTCAGAAGTTAAAGCTGTCATGGTTTGGAAGGATTGCTATGTGTAAAATGATACTGTTACCAAAGATTAACTTTTTATTTGACACGCTCGCGATCCATTTAAAAGAGAAAGAAATCAATGAGTTTCAAAAAATGTTTAATGACTTTTGTAATGGAGGAAAAAAATCTAGGCTTCCAAAGAAATTATGGTATTTGTCTCAGAAAAAAGGGGGGTTGGGTATGCCAAACCTCTTAGTATATTATCGAGCATTTCAAGTCAAGAATGTTGTGAAGATCTTGGCAAGAGAAAAGGTAATTTGGGAACAATTGGAAATGAAAGAATACAGAAATATTGGAAACTTGAATTTTCTGGGAATGAAAGATAAGGCGAAAAGGTCAAATAATACTATGATGAAAGGTCTCATGGAGGTGTGGAAGAAGGTAAAAAAAGATATGGTTCCGAATCTCTCCCCAATCTTGGAATTGACTGATATGATGTGTTTCCCAATAAAATTAGATAAAGAAAAAATAGAAATATTGGATAAAAATGGGACGTTGTTATTGAAGGATTGGTTAAAAGCATGTGATGTTGATGCCGAGCGGAAAAAAATGTTTGAGATATTAAACTTGAATTGGTTTCAGAAGTTAAAGGTGGACAATTGGAATAAAAAATATAAAAGAGAACTAGGATCAGATAGAGTACTTACGGAATTTGAGGAATTGGTAAGGAAGATTAGAAAAGGCGAAAGTAGTATTAAGGGTCTTGTAAGTAAGCTTTATAATATATTGAATAGAGGTGCAGATCCACAGGAGGATTTGAAACGGAAGTGGGAACAAAATTTGAATATAAAAATTGGGGAGACTGAATGGAAAAATAAATGGAAAAAGAGAATTATGAGAACAATGTCTGTAAGAATTAAAGAACATAATTTCAAGATGTTGTGGCAATGGTACCTGACACCATTAAGACTTTACCAGATGGATAATAAAAGAGATAAGTTATGTTGGAGATGTAAAGAATTTGATGGAACATATGAACATATGTGGTGGAGTTGTAAAAAAATAAGGGATTTTTGGGGAAAAATAGAAAATGAATTTGGTGAAATATTGGGTAAAAGTGTTAAGTTGGTGTCGGGTACTATTCTTTTAACGAATGTGGAAGATCTGGGTTTAAACAAGGAGGAAAAAGAACTACTGGAAATTGTACTGACAACGGGTAGACAATGTATAGCCAGAAATTGGAAAAACGATGTAGATATTCAGGTTGGAGAATGGTATAAAGAAATGTGGAGTTTAGCATTGAACGATAAATTGACATGGGAGATTAAAGTCAAAAGAGATAATTTAAAAGAGAATAGATTCTGGAATATATGGAAACCGTTCGTGGATCACTCTATTATGGCAGGCGATAGTTCAGGACCAGTACCATCTCAAAGAAGTTTCTGGACTTGAGTTAAAAATAAACTCTCCGGGCATTGTATATATTCACAGGGTGTTTTTTTTTTTAATTGGTTAAAAAGATTAGTGGTAGTACAGAAAGTTTTTTTCCTATTAGTTTGGATTTTGAAATAAAGGTTCTTAATATTTGGTGGTTAAATAGTAGTTAATGAATATAGATATTGTTATGTGCTACCATATAGTAATGTTTGTTAGTATGATATTATGGACTTGTTAGTGTAATGTACTGTTAATGTATTGTTAATGTTTTCTTTTCTTTTTCTGTATGTTTATTAAAGATTTAATAAAAAATTAAAAAAAAAAAAAGCATGTAGCAAAGGGTAACAATATATAACCGGGTGTGTGGTGGTAATTACCTGCACAAATCATATTAAGATTTTGAAGATGATTGTGAGTGGAACTTCCCCCATTAAAGTAGAGGTAATTAACTAAATATTTTTACCAGGGAGTGGCAAAGCTGTGAAAATTTCCCCCAGCCTTAGTGAGCCTGTATCTGCTAGGTCTTCTGCATATTTTGATGTTCTAATAAATGCTCTGGTTCTATCTCTTTTAGACCCGGAACACTATAGTCATATAGAGCTTCAGGCAAGTTAATTGATTTGCATCTTAATTAAGAAGGCATACATAAATGTAAATAAATGAAATGTAAATGAATGTCCTTAGTAAGGTTTGCAATGTTATTTATATCTGTGACTTAGAGTAAATTATACTGGGTTATCAGTCCATTACCTACCACAGTTCAAAGTGTTGACCATGACCTATAAAGCCTGTAAAACTTGGGTCTAAAAATTATATTTTCTTATTCAGGCCCATCTGGGCTTCAAGATCTGCTGGATTAGTCCAATTTGAATTAAAGTAATTTACAGATGAATTGACTCACTTGTTAATCAGTTTTCTTGCATGGAAAATTAATACAATGATCCTATAGTTACAGTACTGCACTCTTTGGTGTCTCCTTTACAGTACAGTATTTGGGTTTGGAATATATATCGAATGTTTCCATCCTGTGGCCCATTGTTTTGTTTTCCATATTTGTTGGCATATTCTTGTTAGGATTCTCATACATACAGTCCCTTTGTCTTGAAATTCTATAGTTCTCTTGGTATCCTATCTACCCCAAGTGATTTTCTTCTTCTTAGTGCTGTTGGAGCAGCTTTCACTTCACTTTCTAGAATTGCAGGTACTTAATCATAGAATTCCTGTTCAAATGAATCTGCTACCCCTTTATCTCTTCTGTATAGTTCTTCATTATATTATTTCTCTTTGTTTTATTTTGGCCCTGAAATATGCCTCCCTTCTCATTTTTCAGCATCCTTAATCTAGGATTAACTTTCCCTTTGATTACTCGGATCTAATGAGAGAGAGAACTTTCCCCCCTGCTTTGATGTTCTCTTCTGTTGTTGGTTCTCCCCCATTGATTATTCTAGTTTTTTTGTCTTTACATGACAGTCATTGAAAAACTTGCATTCAGGATTCTGACCCTATTTTTTTCTAACCTTGAAATAAGCCTCTCCTTTAAGTTAACTAGGCTGCTACCCGGTGGCAGAGGAGGAACAGAGGGTAATGTTTTTGTATTGGGACAAAGTGTAGTCTAATTTTTCATTGTACTTCTCACTTGCATATATAGTTTTTAATTGTCCATGGCTAAGGGGCAAGTATTTAAATTCATTTCTTTATGTACATTTACAGTGTATCCACATCTGGAAATTACTGTGTACACCTCTGGTTGTTATATCCTGAAAAGCACATTGTAGAATTGGAATTTTTGCCAGAAAAGGAGAGAGTGAAACAATCAAGAGGTTGAAGTTGTTCACTTACAGCAGGGGTGGCCAACTGTTGTGTCCTAGTGTTACTCACTTCAAAGGGACACAGCGCGTGAACTGGATCCTCCAGAGGGGCGCCCTCTTCAAAGGAGGGGCACATATCAAAGCGGCGTTGGAGACCAAATGGGGGTAGTAAACTGTGAGTGTCCGCTGGTATGTTCCTTGTTGTTGTTGAAACGGAAAACCGCTGTATATAAGATACCATCTTTCCCCACATCCTCAGTCTTGTCTCCCGATCTGAATAAAGAGTCACTATGCTAAACCCACACGCTGCGTTCTAGTCTACTTCCTGCGAGAATCTAACATTGGTGATGAAGGTGGGATATGGCTGCTACTGCATCTTCAATCGGACCGTTTGACATTGCAAAGCCGGAGGCATGGCCCATGTACGAGATCCAGTTCGAGAACTTTGTGATCGCTGGGGAGATCGAGGATGAAGGGCGACAGAAGGCGTTGTTCCTGGCCCATTGTGGTTTGCCCATGATTGAGCTGGCCGGGCATCTGCTGCTGCCACAGGCACTGAGGGAAGCCACATTGACCGACATCCTGGCGGTGCTCCGAGAACACTTCAAGCCCGTCGTTTCCATCTTCCCAGCCAGGGTTGCCTTTTACCGGCGAGATCAGAAGGAGGGGGAGCCGGTAGCTGAATACGTTGCGGCTCTCCGACAGGCTGCCGTGCCGTGCCAATGGCATGACCTGGAGGAGGCCTTAAGAGACCGGCTTCTCGTGGGCCTCAGAGACGAAGCTACTCAGCGGCGGCTGATGAAGAGAAATAGGTTGACTTTTGCCCAGGTCCTGGAGGAAGCCTTGCCGTCCGAGGCTGCACACGCCGGGGTGAAAATCCTCCGTGCCGAAACTGTTGCTCCTGCCCGTGGTGAGTCGGCTGTCCAGCTGCAGCAGTGCGCTACTCCAGTGGATACAGACAATGCGTCAGAGGAAGGTACTGTCGGGAGGATTCGCCAGCAAACCCCCCAAGCTTCAAGGAGCAACATCGCGCCATGCCAAGGCTGTGGGGGGAGGCACCTCCGCTCACGGTGCCCGTTCAAGACTGCCGAATGCCACAAGTGTGGGCGGAAGGGGCACATTGCACGGGTGTGCCGCCAGCGATCCGAAGGTCACCCCGGGGACGGAGGTCAGCGCAGGATGGAACACCCAATTTCCAAGGTCCGCGTTGGACGGAAGGCATCATCTAGTGTACAGTCAGTGTCCGGGAGGTTCTTTGTTGATATTCGCCTCCAAGGGTGCCCCGTCCGCATGGAGATCGACTCAGGGTCAGCCTACTCAATCATCTCACAGAGGGAATTTTTTCAACTTCCTCCAGCAGACCGGCCGAAACTGCGGGCTCTGCAGGTCGCCCTGACCGATGTGCAAGGTCGACACATTCCAGTGTTGGGAATCGGAAATTTTGATGTGCGGTTCAAGGCCATCTCAGCAAAGCTTCCCCTAGTCGTGGTGAAAACCGGTAGGAATAACCTTTTGGGTGTGCAGTGGTTTGGGCCCCTGGGTATTGGGTTTTCGGGCATTAATGCGGTTACGGCCGACCCCATTCAGGCTGTGTGTGAACGCTATCCAGATGTTTTCCGACCCGGGCTGGGTACGTTCAAGGGGGCCCCTGTTAATTTTGAGCTGGACCCAACTGTCCAACCCATTCGCATGAAGCCACGGAGGGTGCCGTTTGCCCTGAAAGACCGCATTGAAGCGGAGCTGGACAAGCTGGTGGCACAGGGCATCCTGGAGCCCGTGGACTCTGCTCCGTGGGAGACACCTATAGTCACGGCTATCAAGGCGAATGGGGACATCCGCATCTGCGCGGACTACAAATGCACGATTAATAAGGCTATCCGAGCTAATTCTTACCCTGTTCCAGTGGTTAGCCATTTGCTGGCCACCCTCCATGGGGGAAAGTGTTTTGCTAAACTGGACTTGGCCCAAGCATATCAGCAAGTGCCTGTTAGCCCGAAATCTGCGTTGTGTCAGACTATTACTACTCATAAGGGTGCATTCCGTGTGAACCGTCTTCAGTTCGGCGTTAGTACGGCTCCGGGTCTTTTTCAGGCTCTTGTGGAAAGGTTATTAAAGGGTCTCCCTGGGGTGCTGACATTTTTTGATGACGTGTTGATATCTGGGGCAGACAAGGGGGACCTGGCCACTAAACTGGGGAAGGTGCTGGAGCATTTCCAAAATGCGGGGTTGCGGGTAAAAAGGAAGAAGTGTTGTTTTTTTGCTCATGAGGTTGAATTCTTGGGGTTCAACATCACGCCTGCCGGCATCAAGCCCTCTGAATCCAAAGTTCAGGCAGTCTGGGAAGCCCCACGTCCCACTTCAAAGACGGAGCTCCAGGCATTTTTGGGTCTCTTAAACTTCTATCACTCCTTTCTGCCCCGAAAGGCGACTGTGGCTGAGCCCCTGCATTAGTTGCTGAGGAAACAGGCGGTGTGGAAGTGGGGGCCTCCTCAGGAAAAGGCATTCCGGGAAGTCAAGGAGCTGTTGACTTCGGATGCTGTCCTTACACATTACGATCCGAAGAAGCCCCTTTTGCTTGTATGTGATGCCTCGCCGGTGGGGGTTGGGGCTGTTCTGTGCCATGACATGGGGGGAGGGAAAGAAGCGCCTATCGCATATTACTCCAGGTTGTTAACGGTGGCCGAAAAAAACCATGCTCAGATTGATAGAGAGGCGCTGGCCATAATCGCTGGAACGAAGAAATTTCATGACTTCATTTACGGGAGGGCTGTCACGATTATCACAGACCACAAACCGCTCCTGGGTATTTTTGTGCCAGACAAGCCCACCCCCCAAATCCTGTCTCCGCGGCTGATACCTGGGCGATGTTGGAGCGTGTACTGGTACGCCTGAAGGAACATTGCCCACTGCGAGAATCTAACACCAACCTACCAGCCTCGGCCCACAGCACCATTCCATGTGGCCCATGACGCTGACGCATTGGAAGCGGACACGTTTACAACAGCCATAAACACATCTGTGCCTGCATAAACATGCCTGCTGCTGTCATGAATGCATTTACGACAGCCACAGATGTGTTTTACAGCAGTGTTTACAGCAGGGGAACCACGTGACCTGCCTGCTCAGTTGTCCAGGGGGCATGGTCAGGCCCGTGGTGTAACAGGAAAAGGTTACTTCTGCTGGGTCGTCGTTGTCATCACCATAACGTGCTTTAAAGTCAATTCTGACTTATTATGACCTTTTCCTGGTTTTTCTAGGTACAAAGAATACTCAAACGTGGTTTCCCAGTCGCACTTTCTTGAGGCAATCTGGGTCTGTGCAGTTTGCTCAAAGCCACACAGGCTGGCTCTTCTCCTAGGAGGCACAGTGGGGGAATTGAACTCCCACCTCTAACTCCATAGCTGGATACTTAAATCACTAAGATACCCAGGCACTCAGGGTCATAATTACTAAGCATATGTGGGTCATAATACTATGTGTTAATGTTGAGCACTTTGAGTCATTTCTGTTTGCTAAAAGAAGCTGCCTCAGGACACTGCTTTGCTAAGCTGTGGACTTTTGCTGTTAACAACAGTGAAGTGGGGAGATGGGAAATGTGAAGTAGTGTGAAGTTTTCTTATAACAGTTGTTCTTCTGAATACCGGACCACTATAATGGCCTTCCTAGTCATTGGCCTGCTGTTTAGAGGAGAAAAGATCTGAATGGGGAGGAGGGGTTGAAGAGACTGTTTTTGGGAAATGTATTTTGTTTGGCAATATATGTTGAGGACAGTACTTATAAAGCAATTTGGTGACACTCTCCATGGAAGGCTTAGCATATTCTGCAATTTTCTGTTTTCATTCTAATACAGTATTCATGATTGTGATCACTGATATTATTTAAAGAATTTTGAAATTACCTTTAATGATTAATGCACTTTCTAAGAAGTTTTACATAAGTCTGTAAACAATTTAAAATGAAAGAAGCAGTGGCATTACCGTGCAAAAAATTTGGATATGTGTGTTAGCCATATAGAGTTGTTTTAAGGATAGCACCCTGTTGGCTGATTCTTACATTCTGGAAGCATTTTTGAATTCCTTTCCAACATGAATGAAGAAGGAGAAACAAAAAACAACAACCGAAAGCCTTGTGGCATGTTAAAGAATATACAGTGCAACCCCGAATAACGACAGCACCGACTAATGACAAAACCGGATGTCACCAAAATTTGTGAAAAGCTGTGCACCGGATAGTGACACTTTGTCGTTATCCAATGCTGTCTTTTTTTCTCACTCGCTGCCCCTGCCGGCAGGGAACCTGCCAAGTTCCCTGCCGGCAGGGGCGGCGGGTGGGTCTGCGCTCACCCTGCAGCCCTCCGGGGGAGAACCAGCCAAGCGCGTGGCTGCTTCTCCCCCCGGAGCGCCTCAGGGTGGGTCTGCACGCCCCCACCCCCGCAGATCGGTACTCACCCACCGCCCCTGTAACATGCGCCCTTCCGCTTCCCGGAGTGACCGGCTCCTGGCTGGCAGCGAGGGTGGGGTGGATCGGCGTAGTGACCGGAAGCGGAAGGGCACATTTTACAGCAGCAGCGGGTACATGCCGATCCACCCTACCTCTGCTGCCGGCCAGGAGCAGGTCACTCCGGGAAGCGGAAGGGCGCGTGTTACAGCGGTGGCGGGTGAGTACCGATCAATGGGGGGCGGGGGCACGCAGACCCACCCGTCGCCGTTGCAGGCAAGGAGACGGTCAACCGCTTGACCAGTTCCTTGCCTGTGTTGTGATTCCATGACAATATGATGTCATTTTTTATGTTATTAATCATAGTTTCATGTATGGTTTCATGTACAGATGCTATGTAGTTAATTTTGTTTAATTCTGATTAAGTACACTTAGCCTAAGTGCACCCATTTTGTGAGCAACTCTCCACCATTTTCTAGAAGATGATGGAAAGCTGCCTTGTGGTCAGTTCTCAAGGCCATTCCTTGAAGATGTTCTCTCTCACGGACTTAGATGAAGAACACTAATAATGTGCCATCTGGATCTTTGATCTACGTACTGAACTTGTCATTTTGACAAGTCAATTAGGACTTGTTATCTACCTTTTCCCATCAGAAAAGGTATATAAACAGATGTTTAATTCAATCTAGGGAGATCTCGCTCTCTAGAGAGATAAGCACACTTTCACACATTGATAGACTTTCCTACCATCGAGGAAGCTATCGAACCCATCTCTAATGGAGCACCTAGAAGCGCCACAGTTTAGGGTACATTAGGTTAAGGTACTGCTATGCTATGCTACTTTCTTTGATTTCTGTATTATGTGCATTTATTGGAACTTTATTCTATTATTTCTATTAGAATAATAAACTCTTTAAATTGGCACCCGAGTCAGTCTTAATTCTTCTTGCTCCTTTAGCCAAACCGGAGCAAGATATAGAGAGGGGAGGCTTTAAAATACAAAGGGCAATTTATTAAAAGGAAAGATAGCAACTTTCTCCTATGAAGTTCGTGGGGTTTTTTCCAGTTGTCCAGAGGAGTACTGTTCCGGCTCGCCTTTTCCCAGCCAGAAGCAGCAGAACATCTTTGAAGAAGGTAATGGGCAATCCCCACCGCACCCTATCCTTCCAAGGCCAGCATGTTCTCCCCAAGTTAGAGATAAGGGTGTCGTTTGGTGGGAATTGGCATTGACTGTTCCAGAGGTCTTTGCAGCCCAATTAAACCTGCAACATTAATTTGTCTTCTCGCCATTTTCCCTGGAACCTATGAGCCAGATTAGCTGGACCAGTCTTTCTCAGCAGCGCTAAACGAGGCTGGGAGAACACACCCTTAGGCCACGCTGACCAAGGGCGTCTTCATGCTCGGGCTGCAGCTGGCGTCCTCACAACGTCTGAGCATCCCGGGGTCTTCCGGCGAGTAGAGAGGACATTACAGCCTGCAACGGTGGTGGGTGCACGCAGATCCACACCCCCAGGAAGGGAACGGGCCATGCAGGGCTTGGTTTGGGGGAAAGTGGCTTTTTAAAGCGATATCAGGTGCATGCACCGGATAAGGACACAAAAAAAGGTGATTTCCCCCAAATTTTGTCGTTCTCCGGTGCATGCACCGGATAAGGACAAAAACCGGACAACAACATGACTTGTGGAACCAAGTTTTGTCGTTATCTGGGATATTACTGTATATACAGGTATAATATAGTATATTATACTGTGGATCATCCAGAAGTGGATTAGAAATGAAATGAAACTGTGTTTTTGCTAGCCATACCAGGACTTTGGCTGCTGAACAATTACAAACAATTCTTCAAGGAACATGATTCCGAATACTGTATTTAGGGATCCAAGATTAGTATGGGTACCTATATCGGACTTGGAAACAATAGAACATATTTAGACTTAGAAGTTTTTTGTTTGAAAAGGAATGTACTGATGTCAGGAGAAAGAACCTGCAGAATGAACTCATCAAAAGGTTCCTTCACTTTGGCAGTATCACGTCTGGCTTAGACATGGAA
Source organism: Bradypodion pumilum (assembly GCA_035047305.1). Taxonomy (NCBI): domain Eukaryota; kingdom Metazoa; phylum Chordata; class Lepidosauria; order Squamata; family Chamaeleonidae; genus Bradypodion; species Bradypodion pumilum. The sequence goes on from JAWDJD010000003.1 coordinate 4,067,471, forward strand.
GAAACAGCAGCACTTATTGCAGATGCTCTGACATGAGGATTAAATTTATATATGTTCCAGCATACATTTTCCTTCTTTTCCTTGGATATTTTTCTGCAGTCATAAAAGGACTAATAAGATGGAGACCTGAAGAGCAATTTTCTGGAAATTGCTCCTTCTGGTAAAGAGACTGACACAGTAAACACCATAATGCTCTTTTATCTTATAAGAGTTGCTCAGATGGGTTGTTTGTTTTCAAATAATGGTGTGATCCACAGGATTTATAAATGCCTGTGATTTTATTCACATGGAAAGAGCTCTGTAGTATTTTGACTCAAAGGTCTCCTGTTGGGGTTAATATTTGTAGTAGGCTTGCTAATTTACTCTTTTTATCTCCAACATCTGGTTTTGTGTTTCACATATGGCTGAGCAATTAGCCCAAGGCACAGTCCAATCTCCTTTGCTTTGGGGCTGCCAGGTGGTTCCTAGCTAACTGACTGGTCTTGCTAAGTAGGAGTTTATGGTAGCCCTCGATCATTAGAAACCTCTGTTTCAGTATTTTGTAATCTTTCTTCCTGAAATTGATGGTCCTGCAAAGTGTTCAACTTTCTCATCACAACCATCTGTATCCACCTACCACATATGTGGGAGTGTTTTATTTTGTTAGATACATATCTAGAAATACAGATAATACCATGGACGTAGGGAACGAGTTGTAGTCGGGCCAGGTTATCCTGTTATGGTAATAGAATAGAGATACTACCATCGACTCAACGCTGATTATCAGGTGGCGGTTAACTAACCTGACAACCCTCAGAACTAACGGCCTTCGGTAGTGATGTCCACAGGGAAGGATGATGTTCCCCGAATGGATTAAATCTCACTTGAATCCATCTTGATAATGGGCAGCAGCTTCATCAAGACTGACCTGCAGCTGATGAAGACTTTGTATGCCAAAAGGGTTTAGGACCAGAAAGTGACTCATGGAACTGGATCAGTGGTACGGGTGCCATGATGCAATGCAGAAAGCAAATGGAAGACCACTGCATTATATTCTCAGGATGATCGCCATGAGGAGAGCCAATATTTGGAACCGGATACGGCACAAGGAGAAGGAGAAAAAGAAGAAGGGACACAGTAGGTGAAATTCCTCCTAAAGGATACGGGACAGTCTTAATCTCTGTTTCATTTTATTCAGATACACAGCAGCTGCAGCAAACTCTTATTAAGGGATGCTGGTGACTATAGTAAATAGAATAATAATAAATAATATAGTAAATAGATGAGCAGGAACCTAAGTACAAACATATAAAGAGAAACTTCCAGAATTGCATTCAAGTTTTAATTAAACAGGGCTTGTCAATTCACTGCTGGTTATGTATGACAAACCCACAAAATTTCTGTATCATGAATGTGAGCGATAACTTTGTTAATAAGGCAGCAAATTACTTTGGAGTTCAGTCTTGAGCAAAGAAAACAGTCATAGCTCTAATAAAAGAATGAGGAGGCCACTGGGAGTGGTTGTGGGACTGGAAGCAGCTGAGGCGTTCTTTGCCTCAACTGGTGGCCACTCCTCTCCCCACAGGTAACATTTAAAGGAAACCCCCTTACTAGGGGCAGCACCTCTCTAGGGAGAAAAGGAATTTTTTTGCTGGTAGTCACTGCAGTGGCTCAAGTGGCTAAGATGCTGACTGGGAGGCGGAAGGCCAGCAGTTCGATTCCCGAGTACTGCAGGACGGAATGAGCTCCCGTCTTTGTCCCAACTCCTGCCAACATAGAAGTTCGAAAGCAAGAAATTGCAAGTAGATAAATAGGGACCACTTTGGTGGGAAGGAAACAGTGCTCCATGTGTCTAGTCATGCCTGCCACATGACCACAGAAACATCTGCAGAAGCAGACAGCGCTGGCTCTTCGGCTTTGAAACAGAGATGAGCACTGAACCCTAGAGTCGGATATGACTGGCTTTTGAGCAAGGGAAACCTTTACCTTTAACCTTTAGTCTCCTTTAGAAGAAAAGGCACCGCCTTCTGTTTTAAATTAAGTATTGTACTGTATTTGTTTTCACTAGAAAGCTACTTCTAGACACTTGCATTGTTTTTCTTCAAAAAAATAAATAAATAAAAATTGGGATGGTGGTGGTTGCCTTCTCTAGGAGATCCCGAGAGTGGAAAATTGACCTTTGGAATCTTTTTGCTGGGAGATAAAAAAAGTCCTGCAAAGCCATCTTAGAATTGTGTTTTTAGACTTGTTTAGGTGATAGCTGTAGACCTCAGCATGTTAAGCCATGTTTTGAATAACAAAGCTGCCCCCAAAAGCTCATGCACCACTCCCCTTCTGGTGTGGTTTTGAGAAGTTTGGAAGGTTTCCTTTCTATTTTGGACTAACAACAGCTTGTCATGATATCTGAGCCCAGAAAGGCTTCAGTTTAGGCGTGCAGGGGTGGTTTCAGAAGCTCTTTGGTTTCCATTAAATGTTGTTAAGAAAAAAACATCATGATTTAGTGTTTGGACATAAAGCTGAACTTTGGAAGATCAAAAGGCTGTTGGCTTCTGGCTACTGTGATCTGCAGAAGAGAGTAAACACTAACTAAATGCTGCTGTCAGTAGATGTGATGGAACACCTATGATGTGCCTGAAGTCCTCCACCATTTGGCCTTTGACTTTTCATACAGAAAAGCTTCAGCCAGCTTGAAATGTCTTTAAGTTTAGCAGAAATGATTTGCTTGAAAAGCAATACCATTCCTAAGATTTAAAAAAAACCTTTATATATCATTTCCCTTTTTCAGCTGGCAGAGAACAATGCCTTCAGAATTCGTCAAGTTTTGCATGCTTGCAAAAAGGGCACTACCTGTACTCTGCAATACCAGCTCATGTGTTGGGCTCTGCAGGCTGAAATAATCCCTGGCCAGCACTCACTTCCTCCAACTGGATCAGATTGTTTGTTTTTCTTCCTCCTCCTGATTATGGAATAGCTTAATTGCAGATGGCTTTTTAGTCGTGGGGGAGTTAGTAAACAAGAACAAGTCAGCATTGTGAGAGTAGATTTTCCCTTGGGCTGGAGGTAATTTGTTCCCACATGCAGCATCTCTACCTAAATGGAATGGGGCCCTTTCATCCCTCCCCACCAAATAGTGTAGTTGTTAGAGGTGGATTTTATTTAGGATGTTGATTTTTTTTTTTTAAAAAAGAAAAGCTACCTTTACCTAATAGCCTCAGTAGGAGGGTAGTCTGTCTGGCCATAAAGGCATAAAGGCAATAGTCTGGCCAGGTTACCCTGCTATGGTAATAGAGTAGACCATCCTGCCAGCGACTCAATGCTGATCAACAGGTGGCAGTTAATTAACCCTGAGGACTAGTGGCCTTGGGTACTGAAGTCCACAGGGAAGGGCGATGGTCCCCAAATGGATTAAATCCCACTTGAATCCATCTTGATAGATGGCAGCAGCTTCATCCATTCTGGTCTGGGGCTGATGAATACTTTGGGTGCCAAAAGGGCTCAGGATCAGAAAGTGACTTGCATAACTGGATTATTGGTGCGGGTATCACACTATGATGTGGAATCCAGGCAGACATTCTTACCATGTGTGGGAAACTGATCCTCTGGGGGCTGTTGTTCTGCAGCTCCTGTTGTCCTTTACAATTTGCTGTGTTGGCCTGGATGAATGGGAAATGCAGTGCAGCGAGACCTGGAGGACTGTGTCTTCACTATCCTTGATGGGTGTGCAATGGCACCACGTAGGTAAACTTGTGGGGAGTTGACAAGGCACATTAAAGAAACAAAAGGTAGAACATTAACTGGTTTTGTCTCAAATGTTAGGAACTGTCGACAGGCCATAGGTTATGGCTAAGTTTAGTTTGAGGAGCATATTGTTTAGGGCAGTTACATAAGAAGTATTAGTAGTGTGAAAACCTGCCTTGAGTTACATAAAATTCGACTTACATAATGATTTTGTGCTGAAACCATGTCCCGATTTACATGATTTCCTATGGGTTTGCTTCGAGTTACATAAAGATTCTTTTTCCTATGGGTTTGCTTCGAGTTACCTAAAAATTCATTTCCCTATGGGTTTGCTTCGAGTTACATAAAAATTCAATTTAAGCAAAAGCCTACGGAATGGACTTTTTTCTTAAGTAGGGGTAGTTTATCGTGGTATCTGAACAGGGCAAACTGTGTTCAGTGGCACCACCTTCCATTTCCTAATGAGACTTGGCAAGCTACTTCAAATCTCGATTTCCAATCTTGATTGCACGGCAGACTCTGAAGAATGTTGGGTGCAAAGTATTTCTCTTGATAGTAGAATACCTGTTGTATTTCTGATCAAGGGATTTAATCTGCACTTTGAAAGCATCCTTTTGGCTGTGAGTGGTGATTCTAATCTGTGTAATCTTTCCCATGGTTCACCAGGTTAATAAAGTATGATACTATTTATAAGGTCTTCACTGCCAGCTGCTTCCTAATTATTGCTTTGGTTCCAAGTTTTTGCATGGAGTGTTTTTAACTTTTTCCTAGCATTGGAAATGAGACCTGCATCTTTTCTTGAATTGCATAATATTGACAATATGTTTTATATGCAAAACACCGAATAGCATTTTTGTAAAATAAAACAAGAACCTTATCGCCTTGTGGATGTACAATCTCTGTCCTCCTCTTTAGATGTTTTTTTGCGCATAAACACCCCATCCCCCACAATAAATATCTTTTTCAGACTCCCCAAATAGCCAGCCTGCTTTTGTCACTTATAAATCTAGCCAAGTAGTGTCTGTGGGAAAAGTACACATCTTGGACTCAGAACAGTAGTCATGTTCACAGCCTGCCAGTCAAGAAAAGAATTTCATTAAACTGCAGATCTGTCTTTTGAAAAACATACAGGTAGAAATAACACAGCTAAACTAAATATTCATTTCATGTAATAAAACATTTCCCCAGACAACTGAGTTTACTATAGCTAATATGAAATACATTGGGCTTTGTGGTACAGCTTTTAAAAATACAATTTCCATAAATTTACTGTTTAAAAATAAAATGACTGGGTTAAGGAACTGGAAAGTTAATCACACCTTGTATCTAGCACAAAATGCACAAGCAAAATAAAAACTAGTTGTTCTGCAAACAAGAAGAATAGATACTGTAGACTGTTGAGTAGGTAGCTGACATTACAATGTATTATTAGCTAAATATTTATGGTTAGTTAATTCCTGGTGTAATATTTGCAGAATTGTCTTCATAGCAACACCACTTCAAATATTGCTGATCCCATCTTTAATAGTTGGTGGGTAAACACCAGAACTGTATTTGTTTTGTTGACGAGTTAAGTAATATTCTTGCATTGTGTAGCTTGTCGCTTAGAATAATTTCCAAATTTCTTGTTTCCATGCTTCCAATTTCTGGCACAAATGACAATTTGTACTGCAGTGACTCAAGTGGTTAAGATACTGAACTTGAAGACGGGAAGATTGGAGTTCAATACCTGAGTACTGCACGACGGAGTGAGCTCCCGTCTCTGTCCCTGCTTCTGCCAACCTAGCAGTTCAAAAGCAAGAAATTGCAAGTAGATAAATAGGTACCATTTCAGTGGGAAGGTAAGCAACGTTCTGTGCACTCCGGTGTCTAGGCCTACCTGCCACATGTCCATAGAAATGTCTGCAGGCGCAGACAGTGCTAGCTCTTCGGCTTTAAAACAGATGAGCACTGAGCCCTAGAGTTGGATATGACTGGCTTTTGCGCAAGGGTGACCTTACTCCATCTGTAAGCATGAATTGATGAGAAAATGTGGGGAAAATCCATCCTAATTTTTTTAATTTAATGTGGTGGTTGTGATGACAGCATAATTATTAATTTCCCAGTCTGTACAAAATAATTAGCTTTAATTTGCCTGAAGGGATTTCAGGTATTGCTTTCTTTTGGGCTCTGAAACTCAGCAGCAGGTATTGTGCTGATATCAATACTTTGTTGTTGTTGTTTTTAAAGATTCCAATACTGGATGATAGTGATACATCATACAACGTCCAAACTTGGTTCCACAAGTTTGGACTTTATACGGATTTGGACTTTGTATGAGGCATGCAAAATCCTAGCCGCGATGCCTCATACAACGTCCAAATCCTTGCCGCGATGCCTCGTACAACGTCGTTTCCATAGAGATACATTGTACTGTAACAGCACAGACTTCAGGGCAAAGTCAAGGAAATAGACAGGAAACTGACATAACTTTAAGAAATCATTGTCTAAAGGATAAATACATTACAAAAACATGTCAAACAACCCGGATTGTCCAAGAACCTGAAAAATGCTGCAAAAATCCCAGGAATGCTTCTAAAAATTCTGACGGAAAAAAATTCAAAAACATCCAAAATCGCGCTCAAAACCAATCCTAAACACTCTTCGCCTCGTGCAAAACCCACAAGAGCAATGCACGCATGCGTCCTGCCTTTTATATTGCCCAGGCACAATGCAACCTGGGAAAACCCAAATGCCTCATACAAAGTCACAGCGACTTTGTATGAGGCAACTTTTTTCAAGGAATTAGGTGATGTATGAATTCGATGTTGTACGAAGTGGACTTTGTATGAGGTATTACTGTATATTATTTTGGTTGCTTAACCTATCTCACAAGATTGTTGTGAAAATAAAATATTAATACGTGGGGAGAAATCAAAACAAAAAGTATTTTTAAGCATACAGGAAGAGGAAAGAGGGTGGTGGTGGGGAGAGATTTATAGATTTTTAAAAATTTTTAAAATTTATTGTTAAAATTTTATACCGCCCACTCAGCCAAAGCCGACTCCGGGCGGTTCACAACAGTGGGTAAAAAACAGATAAAAACAAATAAAACAGATAAAAGCCAGCAATAAGAACCCACCCCTAAAAAGAGAGGGGTGCAGGAACTGAAGAAACCATGGGGCAGGCATCCTCCCCTATATTAACCACCCAACAGAAGCCACCCCTCCACCTGCACCCCAAACTTGGCCCGCCAGCCAGGTTTTTGGTTCTTTTCTAAAGGGCAACAACTCCGTCCGGAGACGCAGTTCCACAGGCAGGAGGTTCCAAAGGGCAGGTGCGGACACGGAGAAGGCTCTCCTCCTTGTGCCAGAGAGGCAAGCCCCCCTGGCCGATGGCACTATTAGAGAGCCCCTCCGGTCTGCTCTGGTTGGACGGACAGACGTCCTTAGGGCGATGCGGTCTCTAAGGTAACCTGGCCCACTACCATATAGGGCTTTAAAGGTCAAAACCAGCACCTTGAATTGCACCCGGAGGCAAACGGGTAACCAGTGCAGCTCCCGCAGCAGTGGTGAGGCATGGGCATAACGTCCACACCCCATCACCACCCGGGCCGCCGCATTCTGGACCAGCTGCAGCCTCCGAATGGTCATCAAGGGCAGCCCCATGTAGAGTGCATTACAATAATCTAGTCTGGAGGTCACTAGAGCATGAGTGACCATGAGCAAAGAGCCCCGGTCCAGGAGCGTGCGCAACTGGCAAATCACCCGAAGTTGGGCGAAGGCCCTCCTGGCCACAGCCGCCACCTGTTCTTCTAGCAGCAGCCACGAATCCAGGAGGACCCCCAAGTTGCGCACCGGGGCAAAATAGCCCCATCCAAAACCAAAGATGGTAGCTCCCGGGATAGCACAGGACCCCCCATCCACAGCCACTCAGTCTTACTAGGATTCAGCTGTAACCCATTTGCCCCCATCCAGACCCTAACCATCTCCAGACAACTGGAAAGGACTTTGACTGCATCACTGGGGTCCCCACGGGCCGAGATGTACGACTGTGTATCATCCGCGTACTGATGGTACCGCACCCCGTGGGAATGGATGATCTCACCCTGCGGCTTCATGTAGATGTTAAATAGGAGAGGAGAGAGTACCGAGCCCTGAGGCACCCCATATTTTAGGGACCTAGGACTGGACTTCTCACTCTCCAACCACACCGACTGGGTCAGGCCCCTCAGAAAAGAGGAAAACCAGGACCACACAGTGCCCTGGATCCCCAATCCTTGGAGCCGTTCCAGAAGGATACCGTGGTCAACGGTATCGAAAGCCGCTGAGAGGTCAAGAAGAGCAAGGACGGACGGATGACCGTCATCCCGCTCTTGCCAGAGATCATCCATCAGCGCGACCAATGCAGTCTCAGTACCATATACAGGTCTGAATCCTGACTGGAAGAGGTTCAGATATTCCGCTTCATCCAGTACCCCCTGCAACTGACGCGCCACTCCCTTTTCCAATACTTTCCCCAAAAAGGGGAGGTTGGAAACAGGTCTGTAGTTGGTTATGACTGCTGGGTCGAGGGATGGCTTTTTCAGGAGGGGGCGCACCAAAGCATGTTTCAACGGTGCAGGAAATATCCCCTCCCGAAAAGACGCATTAATTATAGCCCCAACCCAGCCACCTGTCACGGTCTTGGAGGCTTTTACCAGCCAGGCAAGACAGGGATCGAATGGACAATTAGTGGCGCGGACCGCCACAAGAGGCCTGTCCACTTCATCTGGGGCAACAGGATCAAACCGATCCCAGATAACACAGTAAGACTGTGCACTGGCTCCCCCCTGACCCTCCCCATCCACGCCAAGATTAAACCCTGAGCGAATCCAATCGATTTTCTCCACCACATGGTCAGCAAAGTCCTCAGCCGATCCCTGCCAACCGGGCACAGCCCTCCCCCCCCTACCAAGGAGGGACCTGGTCACCCGAAACAGGGTGGCTGGGCGATTATCAGCGGAGGCAATAAGAGAGGTGAAGTATTGCCTCCTCACCACCCCCATCGCCACTAGGTAGGCCCTAATAGCGTCTCTAGCTAGTGTCCAATCGGAATCGTTCCTGGTCTTCACCCAGCGGCGCTCAAGGCGTCTCTTTGCCCGTTTGAGCTCCCGTAGTTCTTCCGTGAGCCACGGGGATGACCTAGCTCCGCGGGCTCTGAGAGGCCGTAGTGGAGCAATTACATCCAAGGCAGCTGTCGTTGACCCACACCACAGGTCAACAAGTGCCTCAGGTGAATCGTGTCGCCGATCCAGAGGAAATTCCCCCAGTTCCCTCTGGAATCCATCCGGATCCATCAGTTGCCGGGGGCGGGCCACTTTAATAGACCCTGCCTCCCTACGATGAGGTGTCGCCCCCAGAAAGTCTAGAGCCACCAGATAGTGATCTGACCATGGCACAGGTGTTATGTCTAGCTTCTGTAAACTCAGATCACTCTGCCACCGCTCCGACAAAAAGACTAAATCTGGTGTGTGGCCACTGCCCCTGGTCGGGCCTTGAATTACCTGAGCCAGGTCCATAGTTGCCATGGAAGCCATGAACTCCTGTGCCACCCCGGAACCAGACCCCAGCGAAGGCAAATTGAAGTCCCCCAGAACCATCAGCCTAGGGAACTCCAACACCAACGCTGAGACAGCCTCGAGGAGCCCAGGCAGGGAATCTCTTACCCTGCAAGGGGGCAGGTACAGGAGTAGGATCCCCAACTGACCCTTTGGGCCCAGCCGCAGGAGCAGGGCCTCACAACCTAGAATTTGTGGAGCAGTGGCCCTGGTGACTCCCAGTGACTCCCTGGCTATAATGGCAACACCACTGCCCTTGCCCTCATCCCTAGGCTGGTGTCAAACACCGAACCCGGCCGGACACATCTCTGATAGAGGCACCCCATCCTCTGGTCTCAGCCAGGTCTCAGTGATGCATGCCAGGTCGGCCCTCTCCCCCAGAATAGAATCTTGGATTAGGGGTGCCTTACTACAGACCGACCTGGCATTCATCAGCAGCAGCCTAAGGGTGGGGTCACCCTGGATCAACTGCTCAGGACCTAGAGGTGAAACCGGGGGGCCAGAACACGGGACAGATACTAAGCATCGGTCCCGCGTTCCCTGAGTGTGGCCTGCCCCGCGGTTCCCGCTATAACGCCCCATGCCCGTCACAACCTCTAAATGGGCCCCTGGAACCTCCACCATTAACCCAGACGGAGTGTCGCCCCATCTTCCCGGCTGGCAGGGCCATCTCTCCCTCCCTCCCTCCCTCCCTAATCCACTTAAAACATACCCTCTCAGTCTCTCTACCCGTGTTGATGGTCCCGGCGAGTTCTGGCTGGCCGCAAGAGTCTCCAGGGCAGCGGTGGAAATTCCGGTGCGACTGCCGGTCTTTTGAGCCCCCCGCAGTGAGGTGGGAGCACGGGACACCGATGGTGGAGGTGGTCCCAACAAGCTCCGATTTGCTGCAGGTGTCTCCAGAGCGGCGGTGGAAATTCTGCCGTGGCCGCTGGCCCTTTGAGCCCCCTGCAGGGAGACGGGAGCTCGGGACGCCAATGGTGGGGTAGTCCCAGCAATCTCCGATTGGCCGCAGGTGTCTCCAGGGCGGTGGCGGTGGAAGCTCCGCTGCGGCCGCCGGCCTACCGAGTCCCCCACAGGGGGGTGGGAGCCTGGGATGCCGATGATGGGGGTGGTCCCAGCAATCTCCAACTGGCCGCATGTGTCTTCAGGGCGGCGGTGGGAGTTCCTCCGTGGCCGCCAGCCTTTTGAGCTCCCTGCAGGGAGGCAGGAGCCCGAGATGCCGATGGTGGGGTGGTCCCAGTGAGTTCCAACTGGCCATAGGTGTCATCAGGGCGGGGTGAAAATCCCGCCGTGGCTGCTGACCTTTTGAGACCCCGCAGGGAGGCGGGAGCCCGGGACGCCGATGGTGTGATGGTCCCGGCGAGCTCCAAACTGGCCGCAGGTTTCTCCAGGGCGGTGGTGGATGTTCTTCCACAGCTGCCAGCCCTTTGAGCCCCCCCGCAGGGAGGCGGGAACCCGGGACACCGATGGTGGGGTGGTCCCAGCGAGCTCCAAACTTGCCGCAGGTGTCTCCAGGGTGGCGGTGGAAGTTCATCCACGGCCACCAGCCTTTTGAGCCCCCCGCAGGGAGGTGGAAGCCTGGGACACCGATGGTGAGGGCGGTCCCAATGACCTCCTGGCAAAGGAAGGAGGGGTAGGGCTCACCTCAGCTGGTCGGAGGCTGTTGTCTTCTGCCGGCCCCGACGGCCCTGGCAAAGCACTGTTCTGAGTTATAGGATAATGATACATTATTTTGACTCATATTTCTGCTAAACTCTCAAAAGTACAATGACCTCCCTCAATTTTATTTCCATCAAAAAGAAGATGGAAATCCTAAGCAATACTTCTCTTGCCATCCATCAACATATGAGCAGAAAGAATTGGCTTGCACTGTGGTACTCTGGGGAACATTTCTAAGGAGAACCTCATTAATGGAATGAAAATTGTCGCTGTTGGGGTTTTATTATCAATGGAGGAAGCTGCTTCATAGAAATAAGCTTTCCAAATAACTAGGACTAAAAAGGCTCCTCAGTGAAAGCCAATTACAGTACCTGGGTTGATTGTATATGTGTGTTTGAGAGAGAGAGAGAAAAACCTTGCCATTTGGTAGATTCTGTTACATAATGCGTGGGTATCATCATTCTGTGGGAAGAAAAAGAAGTTAAACGTAGAAACCCCGTCTTCCAAAATACTGCCTTCCATAATTCCAGTTCTATATTTGTAAAGACCTGGCTTCTCCAAACAGGCATCTTCAGAGGTCTTAGTCAACAATGCCATTGGTCAAGATTTCCATGCTTGTTTGTTTTTTGCCAGCATAATGTGCCTTAAACAAGTGATGGCGAACCTATGGCATACGTGCCATAGGTGGCACTTGGAGCCCTCTCTGTGGGCACCAGTGCGGTTGCCCCAGCACAGAGTTTGCTCCGCCCCTCTGCCCAGCAGCCCAATGGGAGCACTTCCTCCCTCCCCCAGCACAAAGTTCACCATGCCCCTCTGCCCAGCAGTGTTTCCTCCCTCCTCTGTTGCCATGTTGGCACTTTGCAATAAATAAGTGTTTTTTGGGTTTCAATTTGGACACTTGGTCTCTAAAAGGTTCGCCATCACTGCCCTAAACATTTGGGATAGGGCAGGTTACCAATCAAAATGGGTACTTCAGAGTATAGGCAGCTGAAAGGGAATGGTAGAGTATGGCACTGCTGCTTCATAATAATGTGGATTTTTCTCTCACTCCCACAAGGCTGAACTTGAGGCACCTTTTCTTTGCCCTAGAAAGTCTGTTCATTTGAGTCACATGCTTTATTGCTGTTCATTCCAATTTCAGGAAGCTTGTTGTGAGACTCTTGGAAAGAAGTCTGTGTCCCCAGTTGCATTGACAAAATAGCTGTGTACATTTCTGAAGTAGGACTTCAGAGAATGGGTTTCAATTGTGCGAGAAGTTTTTTTTTTTTAAATCAGTAATGTAATTTGGAATGAAGAAGGTGCCTGAATGGAAAGATGCTGAGAGACTGCAGAAGTTGATGTGATTGTGGTTGCTTAGGTTCCTTCCTGCATGTGCTTGATATTATTTCAGAATACATGCGATAATCTGGGTTTCCGAACTGCCAGTGAGGTCCTGGTAGAAGTAAGAACTTTCTAGGAGCGCAGTCTCGCTTATGAGATAGAAAGATGTAGCTGTTTTGTGTTTTCTTTTATTCCTATACTTCCGCTATTGCACACATTCTCCGAATCCTTTTATTTAGAAGGCATTTCTAGAACTGTTTAAATCACACCATTTTCTCCCTCAACATGGCATTTACTGTTTCTGAACAAACCAAGATATGATATGGAGTGATGTGTGAAGTAACACTCCTTCATACTTCCTGCTCAAAGGTCCATTGCATGAATGGCTGTGTTTCGGTTCTCTTTATTTTTTGTTTGGACTGGAGTCTACACAAGGGGAATTTACTTTTCCCTTGGATGAATGGAGGGCTCAGTGCTTTAAATGGAACCATCTTTGTGCTCAGGAACTCTGGTGGAATGTACTGGCTCAAGATTTACACCTTAAATTGCTTTTTACACTCATTCTTTGTTATACCCTAACGGCCTGTCCTATCACATACAATTCTAAATGGCGCTCTACATGGGACTGCCCTTGATGACCATTCGGAGGTCCAGATTGCAGCTGTCCAGGTGGTGATGGGGCTGAGACGATACGCTCATGCCTCACCACTGCTTCGGGAGCTGCACTGGTTGCCAGTGTGCCTCCGGGCGCAATTCAAGGTGCTGGTTTTGACCTTTAAAGCCCTACATGGTATGGATCTGCATACTTAAGGGACTGCGTCACCCCAAGGTATTCTTCCCATCCTACGAGGGCAGACCAGAGAGGCTCAGTGCTGGTCCCTTCTACAAGAGAAGCTCATCTGACTGGGACCAGAAGAAGAGCCTTTTTGGTGGCTGCCCCGGCCCTGTGGAACCTCCTTCCACCTGAAGTGCGCCTCCAGTCAGAGCTGCTCCCCTTTAGGAACGCCGTGAAGACCTGGTTCTGCCAGCGGGTTTTGGGGCCAGCAGGTGTGACAGCCCAGTCCCGCTGGCTTATATAGTACCTTCAACTGACCTGTCTGTTTTTATTCCCCCCCTCCACCTTTTAAAATCTTTTTAATTTCCTGTTTTAATTCCTTTTTGTCTTCTTAAGGGGATAGGGTGGGTATTGTAGGATTTACTTGTTTTATGATTCTATTTTAGATAGGGGTTTTAACAATGTTTTTAGCTTTAGATGTCTTTTAGGGTTTAACTATGATATGGTTCTTTCTTTTGTAATGCCACCCTGAGTGGTGTTCACACCAATAGGGTGGGGTATAAAATCAATCAATCATTCAATCAATCAACCAACCAATCAATGGTAAGATTCTCCATTATATCTTTTCTGTGGACAGTCAAGAAAAAATGTTGCTAACAATGTAATCTCTGCCCTTTGTTTTTTGTGTCTGATTGAACTGTGTGTTAGTTTATCTGGAAGTCAGATGTCCAAAAGCTTAAGAATCACTCTTCAGTCTCATAGTTATAACCATATAGTACAGTATTTTGGCAGTCACTTGCCATTAATTTATAAATAAGCTCTAACATAATTAGGGATATGAGCTAATATTCCAATACTAATTGTGTGCTATCTAGGTAATTCTAGGTAGAGAGTACTCAGAAGTGGTTTACTATTTTGTTCTTCTGGGGATTTTGGGATTGCATAGTCTGCCTTAAACCACATAGGCGGGGATGCACAGCGGGGAGTTGAATCCCCAACCTCTGCTTCTATAGCCAGGTACGTAACTCAGATGTCTCATAGCAATTCTTTTAAAAAAACTTCACATAGGGCAGTGATGGCGAACCTTGGCACTCCAGTTGTTCTTGGACTTCAATTACCAGAAGCCCAAGTCAGCACTCCTGCTGATCATGGCTTCTGGGAATTGAAGTTCAAGAACAGCTGCAGTGCCAAGATTCGCCATCACTGACATAGGGTCTTGATTATATAACATATATCTGAGCTCCAAATGCTGAGACAGTTACTGTGCTCCAAGAGTTAATGTACTATTTCTTTAGAGCAGAGTCTAGTTCTACAGAGGACTTTTGTATAATAGATAGCCAGCTTGCATTTATGACAAGGGTAAATGATTTGGTTCTTACAGCAAGCAAGATGGAGGCATAACAGTAAGGTTTGTTACTCCGAACAGCTACATGGCAAGAAATTCTGAGATGATTTTTTTCCATACTGAGAAGGTGTAATCATAGATACTTATTTTAATCTGCTGCTTACAAAGCATGGAAGCCTTGCTGGGAAAATAAGCTGTTCATAGTAGGTTTCAGACACATTAAGCTCTTCATGATGGTTACAGGTGTGGTATTGACTGAAATGTTCTAGTCCTCCAGGACATTGCTGTTTGTCTTTTTCAGGTTGGCAAAGTTGATTATCCTGTTTTACAGAGCTGCATCTTGCAACCATTAGAAATTTGTCACCACTTTCTTTCTTGTTTGCCATTCTAGACTTGTGGAAAGCAGTGAGGATCCCATCTGCCTCACAGTGACAGACAGAATAAATTTGGATTATTTCCTGCAGTAGGATACACTTCATCTATATAAAAGGTATGATGAAACAAACCAGCATTCTTGGCCTTCTTGTTCCATCTTAACCAATTGAGTTTCCAGATGCTAAATTCTTTTAGGAAAAGTAAATCGCGAGATTCACATTCCAAATGTTTCTTAGTTTGAAATTGTAGTACAGTGTACTGTATGCATCAAATTGGACACTAAATTTGCCAGGAATAACCAGCCAGCCCTAAAATTCTATTTTTGAAGGGATACTATTTTTTATTATGTACCATATTGTCAAATTTATGTTTTCTGAGTGCAGCTTACCAGGGGAAATGTGCTGTTGCTGATTTCTTTCAAAGTTTGAAAGCATATCTACATCCTCAGATAGGTGCCCATCTGCTTCAATCAGCTTTACCCAAGCTGGCACTCTTCAGATGTGATGGAGTTCAACCTCTATTGCTCCATTCTGCTTGTTAAGATGACAGAAGCTGTAGTACAACAAATAGGGCAGGTGAGGAAAATTAAGTGGAGCAGAGTAGTCTCTCAGGGTTTGGGGGATGACTAGGTTTTGTGCATAGTCTTGGAAAGTGATGAAGGATATGTTTTGAGAAGAAAAATGAATGAAAAGAAGGCTGTGGCCAACATGTGATCATCTGTATTGTTCGAGACTAACATAGGTGGCTGTTGCTGGTGGTGACATATTCAGTGGGGTGTGGCGTAGCAGTGTACTCTGGCTTCTTCAGAGGTAATGACAGTGCCAAGCTAGAGCACTTCTTAAAGAGTACTGCAAGGCCACAACAGCTTATATCAGTGATGGCCTACCTTGGCACTCCAGGTGTTCTTGGACTTCAATTCTGGGAACTGAAGTTCAAGAACAGCTGGAGTGCCAAGGTTCGCCATCACTGACTTATATCAATGATGGCAAACCTTTTAGAGATCAAGTGCCCAAACACAACACACTGCCATTTGTGCTGCAGAGGGGTTGGGTGAACTCTTTGCTGGGGGGGAGGGTGGAAGCACTCCAGCCTGGCCATATTATCTCTTGTTCCATTGGGCTGCTGGGCAGAGAGGTGGAGGCAAACTCTGCCGGGGGGAGGGAGGAAGCACTCCCATTGGGCTGCTAGGCAGAGGGGCAGGCCGAAATCTGCTGTGGGAGGGAGGAAGCGCTCCCATTGAGCTGCTGGGCAGAGGGGTGGGGTGAACTCTGCTCTGAGTGCCCCTGACACACATGCCATAGGTTCGCCACCACTGGCTTATATTATTTCCCTAATCTTTTTTCCAGCCTGGCCATATTATCTCTTGGATAATATCCAGACCATTCGTAACCGAAGAGCACTGATCCTTCACTTTCCTCTGGCAGTATAGAGTGGGAACATCCCAGCTGCTTTAATTCACTGATTCCCATGATGTTGGTGTTCAGTCTTGCCATTTCATGTCTGCCACATCCAGCTTACCTTGATTCATAGACCTTACATTCCAGGTTCTGATGCAATATTGTTCTTTACAGCATTGGGCTTTCCTTTCACCATCAGAGTGTGCATCATCCACAGCTGAGCATCTTTCTGGGCTTTGGCCTAGCCGCTTCACTCTTTCTGGGGCCACTTGTACTTGTCCTCCACTCTTCCCCAGTAGCATATTGGACACCTTCCGACCTGAGGGGCTCATTTTCCAGCGTCATATATTCTAGTGTTTTGAGGGTATCCATGAGGTTTTTGTGCAGTGATACTGGAGTGGGTTCTGATTTCCTTCTCCAGTGGGTTGCATTCAGTCTGAGTTCTCCACTCTGGCCTGTCCATCTTGGGTGGCCCTACATGGCATAACCCATAGCCTCATTAAATCACACAAGCCCCCTTGATATGGCAAGGCAACGATCTTTGAGGAGGCTAGAATCTAAGCATTTACCCAATTATCAATTCTTACAATTCCATGTCAGGTCCCATGACACTGGGAAAAATCCACTGACTTTTATTTCAACTCTGCAGCAACAATGGTTTTTAACCTATCTCCGTGATGGCGAACCTTGGCACTCCAGCTGTTCTTGGACTTCAATTCCCAGAGGCCCAAGTCCCTGTGAATCCACATGAATGGGTTTACTGCATGTATGGGCTTCTGGGAATTGAATTCCAAGAACAGCTGAAGTGTCAAGGTTCTCCATCTCGAACCTATCTCAACTTGGTGTGCTTCAGATCTTCCATTTCAGCTTCTGTAGATCACAGGATGCATGAAGTTGAACCCTCTGAAAAACTGGTCTAAAGCTGTTCACTCTCTGGCTTTCCAGCTCTTTGTTCCTACTCATTTTTTCTTACTCATTTTTTTTGAAGTATACTGTTTTAATGTGGATTTTTGCAAGGATTGTGAAAGAAGCATGGTCAAGTCCAAAATGAGGACTGCATAAATAATTTCTCAAATTGGGTGCAAATTTAAGAATGTTAAAAGATCACTTTTGAATGGATCATGGTGGGTGCTCAGTTTAGTCACCTTCCATTTCCTGGGAAAATGTATCAGCCTCCGTGGTTTTGGCAAATCCTTTAAGTGGCTTGGATGAGATTAGAACAAAAGGTTTTCTAACCTGTACCTGTTTTTTCATGGCTACTTCCCTACTGAGCATGTCCTACATAGCTCTGCCTTCAAAAGCCTGTCTAGAAGTAGCATTTTTGGCTTCTGATGTATAATTTACTGGGTTTTTTCCTTGCCGTTCCAGCCTTGTTTGTATGAGTACATGCATGTTTCTATGAACTGCCTGCCAACAATTTTGTAGGCTGAGCATGCTGTGCAGAATATACCTGGCTTCTGTGAAGTGTTTTTGGATTGAAAGGTTTCGTTAATAAGCTAGTTGTCATTAAAGACTTGCCCTTGGCCTTGCTTTTATAAACAAATTCTGAACTTGCAAGACTGATTTATTTCAGTGTACTCCCATGAGTATTATATGACACTCTTCCCTTAATGAACCACATGAGCGGACCGGAGGGGCTCTCTAATTGTGCCATCAGCCAGGGGGGCTCCCCTCTCTGGCACAAGGAGGAGGGCCTTCTCCGTGTCTGCACCGGCCCTTTGGAACCTCCTGCCTGTGGAACTGCGTCTCCAGACGGAGTTGTTGCCCTTTAGGAAGGAACTAAAGACCTGGCTGGCGGGCCAAGTTTGGGGTGCGCGTGGGGATGGGGGTACCATTGGGTGGTTGGTATAGAGAAGTGTGCCTTCCCCCAAGGTCCCTTCAGTTCTTGCACACCTTTTAGGGGTGGTTTTTTTTAACTTTTAACTTTGTTTTATTATGTGTCTTTTATGTATTTACTGTCCGCTATGTAAACCGCCCTGAGTTGGGTTGTACCTGAGTGGGCAGTATATAAACGTGAAAAATAAATAAATAAATAAATAAAATGTGGGAATTTTCTTTAACAACATTATGTGTTATCCTTGAGAAGGGATTTGGGGGATCCTATGGCTGCTCTTCCCACTTTTTTATATGTTATGCTGTCATAAAATCTGAATATTTCTGAGCCATTACAAATTACTGTGATTAAATGCTTCCTTCAGACATACCGCATAAAACCTATGGGTCAACGAAATAAGTCTTTGTCATTTAGTAACAGGCAAATTAAGACTTCAGTTTTCTTGGCAAGCCCTAATTTAAATTTTCGACAGCTTACATGGGTGAGTCAACTGAGATACTGTACAGTGCCTGAGAATAAATGCTGAAGTTTGAGAGTCCATTAAGTCAGAGCAAAGTAACTTAAATAAACTTTCTTAGGGAGAACAAAACAGTAAAAGGGAAAGTAAATACTGTACTGATACTTTTATAACCTACTAGTGTAATTCAGGCATAAAAATAATAATTTCATGTCAGAGTTGAAAGAATTTTTGCTGGAGAAACTCTGTTCAGGGTACATCCAAAAGAGGCTCATTTCATGTCCCCAAGATTTCCCCCCACCGAAGTGGTCCCTATTTATCTGCTTGCAATTTCTTTTTTGCCATTTGCTAGTTTGGCAGGAGCTTGGACAGAGACGGGAGCTCACTCCATTGTGCAGTACTCAGGTCTCGAACTGCTGATGTGCCGGCCTTCCAGCTAACAAGGTGAGCTTCTTAACCACTGAGCCACTGCAGCGTAAGAGCTGGGAAGTGAATTGGCTGATCATGGATACTCAACCTGTCCTAGTGCACAGGGTGGTTAAGAGTAATATGAGTTAGAGACAACCATATGTTGTCACCCCAACCTTCTGGAATCTCTAAAATACATGTAAGAAATAGACATGCTCACAGCATTTATTGGGGATGACAATGTTGTCAACAGATGGTATTCAGGCTAATCTTTCTCACACTGGGTCAGGTGAAAGGAATTTCAGGATGAATTCACCAAAAGGTGGCTTTATTTTGCCAGTTTCAAAAGTCTGGCCTAGACATGGAAGAAGAAGAAGAAGACAAAAATGCTTGGGCTATACAAGGAGTTAGCAACATGGTGTCTTCCAGATGGTTTAGGTAACAACTCCCATAAACTGTAGTCAGCATAGCCAGTGTACAGGAGCTGTTTCCATTGTTCTGAAGGTAATTGAGAAATTGAAATGAACAGGTCTGATGACATCCAGGGTTTTTACAGTCTGCTGAGAGGTGGTATCTGTGAATGCGCTAAATCTCTCTTAGCACCTCAGTCAGAAGAGTAAATAATAATAATAATAATAATAATAATAATAATAATAATAATAATAATAATAATAATAATAATAATAATAATAATAATAATAATAATAATAATAATAATAATAATAGTTTATTTGTACCCCACTCTTCTAGTGCACACACCACTCAGAGTGGCTTCCAACATTAAATGATAAACAATATACAATACAGTATAATAAGAATACAATACATATAAGCATAATATACATAAGATTACAATTTTAAAAAATCACATAAAAATAACACATCCATTATAAAAATTACAGAATTAATATGATAACCAATTGTGCTGAATAGTGTGACACAGTGGTTAAACTGCTGTACTGTAGCCAAAACATTGTGATCTTGACAGGGCTCATAGTTGACTCAGCCTTCCATCCTTCCGAGGTCGGTAAAATTAGGACCCAATATGTTGGGGGCAAAATGCTAATTACCTGTAAACTGCCCAGAGAGTGCTCTAAGTGCTATGGGGTGGTTTGCAAGTGTAATTCATATTACTGCTGCACCTCTACTTCCCATGGCACCAACCTTCACCTGGCTGGTATGAAAGACATAACTTGTTCTTGATATAGGGGGCTCAGCTTTAGGCTGGCTCCAGTCACCCCCTCCAGCCTAAATGCAACATCTGAACGTGCTACGTTTTGCTAGACTGCAGGCCCAGAGGGGTTGGGTGCTGGGAAGGATGTCCCTCAAATCCATCTATTGCTAGCACCAGGCCGTGGTAGTGCAGGCAACAGCCTGGTGATTCGCATGTACCTGTTCGCATACTTGATCATATTGATGTGGCTTAACCTGTTTAAAATCTGTTCTTGTTTTGTTCGTTTACTTATTACATTCCTATAATGTTAAATAGTAGACAATTGGTTCATTATCATCCCTGGACCTTTACCAGCTGTGTTTTACCAGTCTTAAATATACTGAAAGGGAAGCTTCAGCCTCTTGGAAAAAGGGTTATACAACCCATGCTTTCTGACCTGTTTGGTGGAAGTAGCAGAATTGGAACTTTGAATAAGTTCATAGTTTATAATCCTCTTGAAAATGCTTATAAATAGACAAAAGGGAGGCTGATGGTGGAAGTCAAGGAGTCAAGAAAGAAAGCTATGGATGGCAATGGACGTATTTGAAGTAAATGAGAAGAATTATAGTAGGACAGAAGGGAGACAGCTTTGAATAGGCATACAAAGTAAGAGGTAGAAGTTTGGGAATGATGGGGACTGGCAGAACATCACACAGAGATAATGAGCTCAGAGGTATTATGAATCAACACATCAGGAACCTATTTAATCCGGCTCCCTTAAGAAAATAAAGAAAAAGGGGGAAAAATTTTCATCCTTGTCTTGTCCTATCATTTGCTTCTGGATTTCATTTAAAAAAAATATTTTTAAAGTGGTGCTGCATGTGGGTATTGCCCTAAATTGGCTTTAAATTTTTTTGCTTCCTCTTCTTCATGGATGAGCAGAGAAAGGAAATTTTAATTTACCAATTTACCCTTATTGTTCAGTAATTATGATGTTTATTTAATCCTCTAATGATATAAGGATATTGAATCCGAAAGCTCACTTTGGTTCAATTCCAGTGATTGCATGTGCGGGAAATGGATCAAAACTGAGCAATTTTGTGTTTGTGCGTGTGCTGTCAAGTCAATTGTGACTTATGATTACCCTTTCCAGGAATTTTAGATAGAGAAGACAGAGAAATGGTTTACCATTATCTTCTGGGGACTGTGCAGCTTGTCCATGACTGCATATAGGCTGACTCTTTTTCTTGGAGGCCCAGTGGGAAATTGCACTCCTAACCACATCTAAACCACTGAGCGACCCAGACAGCCAGAGCAATCCTACCGGCAATTAAAAATAGTAGTCTCTGACAAGGCCCTGGAAAGGACAAGGTAGGAATGCTCTGGGGACGGGTTGGTTCTCTCTACCAAATATGTTGTTTTATAGATAGATAGATTTTTATTTATATCCCGCCCTATTCAGGTTACGCTGACTCAGGGCGGCTAACAGCACATCAATAATACAATACAATGGAAATACAATACAATAAAAAATACAACAGTGCAAAAATTCCAAAAATATCATATCTACTACACGATTAACATTTCAAATAATGCCCTAAGAAAAAGCCAAAAAACAATACATGAAATTAGACTCGGACCCACCACTTCCCTCCAGACTTAAGGCAAAAGACCTCATACGGCAAAGGGCCTCATCTCTCTCAAGGCCAGGTGCTAACTGAGGGGGGGGGGCGAGTCCAGTAGCGGCAGCTGTGGAGCTCCCACATCCGTCCATCTGCTCCGCACCTCTGCTTCTCATCTCCCTCAAAACCGGAGGCTGTTCGCAGGAGACAGTCCAATGCAGGCTGCGGAACGAGGAGACGAGGCAAAGTCTATCTGTCCGCGGCCGCTGGTTCCTGGGGCGGTGGCAGTGGTGCTTTTGAGGGCGTGCTCTGGACGCCCATCCAGGTGCCGGTGGCCGAGCGGCGGTCCGTTCCCCTCCTCCAGCCGGGGCGGCGAGGCAGGCTCTGGGGTGGTGGCAGCAGCGCTTTTGAGGGCACGCTCCTGACACCCAGGTGCTGGTGGTCAGGCTGCGGTCCGTTCCCCGCCTCCAGCCGGGGCAATGAGGCAGGCTCTGGGGCGGCGGCAGTGGCGCTTTTCAGGGCACCAATAAAAAGAATGAATGGGGTGGGGAACCTGTGGCTTTGAGGGGAGCCTGGGCTTCTGGGAATTGAAGTCCAAGATCACCTGGAGGACTAGTCTGTTTCTTCCAGACCAGGGTGTTTCAACCTTGGGCCGTCAGGTGTACTTGGGCTTCGATTCCCAGAAGCTCAGGCTCTCCTCAAGGCTGCAGGTTCCCCTCCCTTGACTATTCTATTCCTTTGAGGGACCAAACAGGAGGTTAAATGTATGTGTAGTTACCTCCGAGTTTAAAAGTGTGCTACAGGAACATCTTAGTGTTCTAGTTAATAGAAAAAGCTCAGAAGAGGGAAGTCAGATTTCTAGGGAGATGCTATAGCAATGGTCAGGAAGGTAAACTGGTTCAGAAAGAGAGATGCTACCGTAGAAAACTATAACAGAAGACGCTTTCCCAGTTTTACAGGTTTTGCTCCTCCCCTTAATTTTACAGTACTTTAGTTCTTGGTCCTATAAAAGTTCTTGATAGGACTAATGATACCAATGAAAACCCAGCAATTCTGATAGATACTGTTTTGTAGCCTGCACTAGCAAAGTTTGCTCTCTGTAATCTTTGTCTTGCTGATACTATCACATTCTTGTAAGCATGTTGAGGAATGTCGTTGGGTGACTTGTAGATGTGCTTATATCTTTGGCATCAGGAGGAAAGAATCTTAGAAGATATGAAATCTCTCGTCAGGTTCTGGCAGGTAAAATATGCACCTGGAGGTTGTCCATATTCCATATACTGCATGTCTCCTAGTCATCTTCATCTCAGGATTTCAAAGGAGCAGTACAGAATTGTAACAGTCCTATCAATAGATAAATACCTCAAAGAATGCCTCATTGAGATTATTTTCATCTGGTAAAAAAAATTGTGATTTTCAGAATTCAGTTCCGCATTTTGCATTCCAGAAGAGCCAGCTTGTGTGACCTGATCAGGTTGTACAATCTCTGGATCCCCACAGAAGAAGGGAATGGTAGAAAATACCTACTCTCTATCTATAAAACTCTGAAAAGGGTCATCACAATTCAGCATTGACTTGATGGTATGCACATACATGCATTTACACACACACACACACACACACACACACACACACACACACACACACACACACACACACACACACACACACACACACACACACACCAGTTAACATAAAAATCACATAACAAAAGGAAAGCCATAGAAAATAGTGGTTCAGTTTATGGATTTTTTTTTGAATGGATTAATTGGCTTTCAGTGTATTCCTGTGGGAAAGCATGTTTCAGTTAACATATTTTGGTTTTCAATGCATTCCTGTGGGAAATTTGGTTAATGTAATTTTCACTGTAATAAACGTCCCGGAGAACGCATTAATTACGTTAACCGAGGTTCCATTGTAGTCTGTTACTGTTATTACACTGACCATCTTGAACTGCTCATAGTACCTTGTATAGGCTGCTCTCAAGTTAAAGATGACCATAGATGTGACTGCATTGGCCGATGGAACCAAGTTTTTCAATCTATTGTGAAGAGCGGCTGATTAAATAGATAGGCAAACAAACTGAGTGAGCGTAAAGTGGCGTACATTTATGGTGAGGTTTTTCCAAAATTCAGAGCTACAGTGAAGGGGTTTGAGCTAGTGGTGAACAACTAGGAAAGAGAAATTGGAGTTAATGTGGACAGCTCAATAAAATTGTCTATGAAATTCTATGGTAAGAATTTAGAAATAGGGTCAACAACTCCCAGGGTCATAATTCTGTAATTTGCATCTGTGACGAACTACCTGGTAAATGCTGCTCGTTCTTTCTGGGTGCTTCAATTTCAGAAGAAAATGACAATTGAGATGACCTGGGGCTAGAGGGCTTTTTTCTTAATAGTAAACGTTGGGGAGTTAGCTTTTCCTTCCATCCATAGATGGGATACAAGAATTTAGAAAACTATGTATGTATATTTGGGTGAACCTGGACAGGCAAACTGCATGCACTCCAAAAGCCAAAATTCCGAGGTAGTATCCTCCCCACAGTAGTACATGTACTGTAATGTATATGTATGTTGGCAGCCATTTCTAGAAACAGAAAAGCTTAGAAGTGGTATTTTTTCCTGACACAGAGGCATTGATGGCCTTTTTGGCAAAAATGTGAAATAAGTTGAATAGAAGCAAAACTGAATGAAGACAGTTAAAGAACATAAGAACATAAGAACAGCCTTGCTGGAACAGGCCACAGCCCATCCAGTCCAGCATTCTGTCTCACACAGTGGCTCACCATTTCCTTCAGGGTATTCCCAAGCAGATGCCTTCACCTGCTTAGGATTCCCTGGAAATGGCATTGAGAGATATCCTGCCTATCTCTCCAACCCGGAGGTTGTCCTTAGGTAGCCATAATTATAGCCATTGATACACTTGTCCTCCATGAACTTGTCTAATCCTTTCTTAAAGCTGTCAAGACTGACAGCTGTCACCACTTCTTCTGGCAGGGAGTTCCATAGACCAGTAATCCTCTGGGTGAAAAAGTACTTTCTCTTATTTGTTTGAGAACTAGTACCCAAAAGTTTCATCGAGTGTCCCCTAGTTCTAGTGTTGTGCGATACACACACACACTCCTTAGGGGTTGAATTGCGGTCCTGCGCACAGAATTTACTCGCAAATGGACCAGATTGAAAGCAACAGAGTTTATGCAAACATATAAGGCGTTCAGGATAAACATGCGGGCTTTTAAGCAACAGATTTGGAAAATCGCCTCCAATTTCTCTGTAAAAAATTCCACGATCCCCTTTATGAGGGGGAAAAAAATCAATTGCAGGCAGTGGGTTCGATACAGACTTAGTCTGGAAACTCACCGAAATAATATCACTTTAAAGCGCCAAATATTGCAATAGACTTGCTTTAAAGGAAGCTGGGCGAGCGGCAAAGGGGCCTGCCGCCGCCGCCGCCGGGCAGCCACCCCAGCCGGGGGTGAGGAGGAGGAGGAAGAGCTGGGCGAGCGGCAAAGGAGCCTGCCGCCGCCGCCGCCGGGCAGCCACCCCAGCCGGGGGTGAGGAGGAGGAGGAAGAGCTGGGCGAGCGGCAAAGGAGCCTGCCGCCACCGCCGCCGGGCAGCCACCCCAGCCGGGGGTGAGGAGGAGGAGGAAGAGCTGGGCGAGCGGCAAAGGGGCCTGCCGCCGCCGCCGCCGGGCAGCCACCCCAGCCGGGGGTGAGGAGGAGGAGGAAGAGCTGGGCGAGCGGCAAAGGGGCCTGCTGCCGCCGCCGCCGGGCAGCCACCCCAGCCGGGGGTGAGGAGGAGGAGGAAGAGCTGGGCGAGCGGCAAAGGGGCCTGCCGCCGCCGCCGCCGGGCAGCCACCCCAGCCGGGGGTGAGGAGGAGGAGGAAGAGCTGGGCGAGCGGCAAAGGGGCCTGCCGCCGCCGCCGCCGGGCAGCCACCCCAGCCGGGGGTGAGGAGGAGGAGGAAGAGCTGGGCGAGCGGCAAAGGGGCCTGCCGCCGCCGCCGCCGGGCAGCCACCCCAGCCGGGGGTGAGGAGGAGGAGGAAGAGCTGGGCGAGCGGCAAAGGGGCCTGCCGCCGCCGCCGCCGGGCAGCCACCCCAGCCGGGGGTGAGGAGGAGGAGGAAGAGCTGGGCGAGCGGCAAAGGGGCCTGCCGCCGGCGCCGCCGGGCAGCCACCCCAGCCGGGGGTGAGGAGGAGGAGGAAGAGCTGGGCGAGCGGCAAAGGAGCCTGCCGCCGCCGCCGCCGGGCAGCCACCCCAGCCGGGGGTGAGGAGGAGGAGGAAGAGCTGGGCGAGCGGCAAAGGAGCCTGCCGCCGCCGCCGCCGGGCAGCCACCCCAGCCGGGGGTGAGGAGGAGGAGGAAGAGCTGGGCGAGCGGCAAAGGAGCCTGCCGCCGCCGCCGGCGGGCAGCCACCCCAGCCGGGGGTGAGGAGGAGGAGGAAGAGCTGGGCGAGCGGCAAAGGAGCCTGCCGCCGCCGCCGCCGGGCAGCCACCCCAGCCGGGGGTGAGGAGGAGGAGGAAGAGCTGGGCGAGCGGCAAAGGGGCCTGCCGCCGCCGCCGCCGGGCAGCCACCCCAGCCGGGGGTGAGGAGGAGGAGGAAGAGCTGGGCGAGCGGCAAAGGGGCCTGCCGCCGCCGCCGCCGGGCAGCCACCCCAGCCAGGGGTGAGGAGGAGGAGGAAGAGCTGGGCGAGCGGCAAAGGGGCCTGCCGCCGCCGCCGCCGGGCAGCCACCCCAGCCGGGGGTGAGGAGGAGGAGGAAGAGCTGGGCGAGCGGCAAAGGAGCCTGCCGCCACCGCCGCCAGGCAGCCACCCCAGCCGGGGGTGAGGAGGAGGAGGAAGAGCTGGGCGAGCGGCAAAGGAGCCTGCCGCCGCCGCCACCGGGCAGCCACCCCAGCCGGGGGTGAGGAGGAGGAGGAGAGCCGGGCGAGCGGCAAAGGGGCCTGCCGCCGCCGCCGCCGCCGGGCAGCCACCCAGCCGGGGGGTGGAGGGGTGAGGAGGAGGAGGAGAGCCAGAGTCCCAGGCAAAGGATAAGTAACAGATATGCAAATGTAGAAGACCTAATATAGCAACTGACATAGAGACTCTATACTGACTAAACATAGAAACTGACATAGAGACTGTGTATAAAGTGTGATAATATGCATGATAATATGTTGTCTTAAATGTGTTAAACTTTTAAAAACTGTGATAAAATGTATGAGGAGAGAAAAATGGCGCAGACACCGGCAACCACGCCAAAAATCTTGCCAAGAGAACCCTATTGACCAAAACAAAAGGCAAAACAAAAGGGCAGGCTAGGTGATACAGGATGCTTAACACCACAGAGGGGAGAAAGGGGAGGGACAGGAAGGGGGAGGGGAAATGCAATGTTGCAAGGAGCAATACTGCATAGGGACATGGAATGTGAGATCAATGAACCAAGGTAAACTGGAAGTGGTTAAAAATGAGATGGAAAGAATAAGCATTGACATCTTGGGCATCAGTGAGCTAAAATGGACAGGAATGGGTGAATTCAGCTCTGGAAACCATCATATCTACTATTGTGGACAAGAAAACCTTAGAAGAAATGGAGTAGCCATAATTGTCAATAAAAGAGTGAGAAGAGCAGTAATGGGATACAATCTCAAAAATGACAGAATGATGTCAGTAAGAATTCAGGGCAAACCCTTCAATGTTACTGTGATCCAAATATACGCACCAACCACTGGTGCAGATGAAGCCACAATGGACCAGTTCTATGAGGACTTACAACACCTCATAGAACAGACGCCAAGAAATGATGTCCAAATTATATTAGGAGACTGGAATGCCAAAGTAGGAAATCAAAAAGTGGAGGGAATAACAGGCAAATTTGGTCTTGGAGTACAGAATGAAGCAGGGCAAAGATTGATAGAGTTCTGCCAAGAGAACGCACTGGTCATAGCAAACACTCTCTTCCAGCAACACAAGAGGCGACTTTACACATGGACATCACCAGATGGCCAACACCGAAACCAAATTGACTACATACTCTGCAGCCAAAGATGGAGAACCTCCATACAGTCAGCAAAAACAAGACCTGGAGCAGACTGTGGCTCAGATCACAACCTATTGATCGCAAAATTCAGGCTTAGACTAAAGAAAATAAGGAAAACACGGAGACCAGAAAGATATCACCTAGACAGCATCCCTAAAGAATACGCGGTGGAGGTGATGAATAGATTCAATGGCTTAGACTTAATAGATAGAGTGCCAGAAGAATTATGGACAGAGATGAGGGACATCATGCAGGAAGCAGCAAAGAAAACCATACCAAAAGAAAAGAAGAGTAAGAAAGCAAAGTGGTTGTCTGATGAGGCTCTTAAAATAGCAGAGGAAAGAAGGAACGCAAAAGTCAAAGGAGAAAGGAAAAACTACAATCATTGGAACACAGAATTTCAAAGAAAAGCAAGGAGAGATAAGGAAAACTACCTAAAAGAACAGTGCAGAGAATTGGAGGAAAACAACAAAAGAGGCAGAACCAGAGATCTTTTCAAAAAAATTAGGGAAATTAAGGGAACATTTAAAGCAAAAATGACCATGATAAGGGACAAAGAAGGAAAGGAGCTAGCTGATGCAGAAGAGATTAAGAAAAGATGGAAAGAGTACACAGAGGAACTCTACAAAAAGGATCTCAACACTCCTGACAATCACAATGATGAAGAAGTAGAACCTGAGCCAGACATCCTGGAGAGCGAAGTCATAAAGGCCCTAAAGAGCACTGCAAACAACAAAGCGAGTGGAGATGATGGTATCCCAGTTGAATTCTTTAAAGCGCTAAAAGATGACGGCGTCAAATTACTGCATTCAATATGCCAGCAGATTTGGAAAACAAAACAATGGCCACAGGATTGGAAAAGATCAGTATACGTCCCAATCCCAAAAAAGGGCAATGCCAAAGAATGTTCAAATTATCGAACAATCGCGCTCATCCCACACGCCAGTAAGGTGATGCTCAAGATAATACAGGATAGACTTCAGCAGCATGTGGAAAGAGAATTACCAGAGGTGCAGGCAGGTTTCAGAAGAGGCAGGGGGACTAGAGACCACATTGCCAACATACGCTGGATCATGGAGAAAACAAAGGAATACCAGAAACAAGTTTACTTCTGTTTTATTGACTACACTAAGGCATTTGACTGTGTGGACCACAACAAGATGTGGCAAGTAATTAAAGAGATGGGAATACCAGAGCACCTCATATGCCTCCTGAGAAATCTGTACATGAACCAAGAAGCAACAGTTAGGACAGAACATGGAATGACAGAGTGGTTTGGAATAGGAAAAGGAGTAAGACAAGGCTGCATTTTGTCACCATGCTTATTCAACCTATACACAGAGCACATAATGCGCAGTGCAGGGATGGAGGAATCACAATATGGGATTAAAATCGCTGGGAGAAACATCAACAATCTGAGATATGCAGACGATACAACCCTAATGGCAGAAAGTGAGGAAGACCTAAAGAATCTCTTGATTGGGCTGAAGGAGGAGAGTGCAAAAGCTGGCTTGAGACTCAATATCAAGAAAACCAAGATAATGGCAACAGGCCCAATCAGTTCCTGGAAGATAGATGGGGAAGAAGTAGAAGCAGTGACAGATTTCACTTTTCTAGGATCAAAGATCACGGCAGATGGGGATTGTAGCCATGAAATAAAAAGGCGACTGATTCTTGGGAGACAAGCAATGAGAAACCTGGGGAACATAGTGAAAAGCAGAGACATCACACTGAAAACAAAAATTAGAATAGTCAAAGCAATGGTTTTCCCAGTAGTAATGTACGGATGTGAGAGCTGGACAATTAGGAAGGCTGAACGCAGAAGAATAGATGCCTTTGAAATGTGGTGTTGGAGGAGGGTTTTGAGAGTCCCCTGGACAGCGAGGAGAACAAATAGGTCAATCTTAGAAGAAATTAACCCTGAATGCTCACTGGAAGGTCAAATAGTAAAGATGAAGCTAAAATACTTTGGACATCAAATGAGAAGGGGGGATTCACTTGAGAAGGCATTGATGTTGGGAAAGGTGGAGGGCAAAAGAAGAAGGGGGAGGCCAAGGATGAGATGGCTAGATGGCATTGTAGACACAATGGGCACAGAGCTGGGAGGGCTGAGGGGGATGGTGGAGGACAGAGGCGCCTGGAGAGCAATGGTCCATAGGGTCGCAAAGGGTCGGAACCGACTGTGCGACTGAACAACAACAACTTTGTCCACACCGTGCATGATTTTATAAACTTCAATCAGGTCACCTCTTAGACGCCGTCGTTCAAGAGTGAAAAGGCCCAACCGTTGCAGCCTCAGATGGTAAGGAAGGTGTTCCAGTCCCCGAATCATTCTGGTTGCCCTCCTCTGTACTTTCTCCAACTCCATAATATCCTTCTGGAGGTATGGCGACCAGAACTGTACACAATATTCCAGATGGGGCCTCACCATAGATTTATAAAGAGGCAAAATGACACTTGCTGACTTATTTTCTATACCCTTCCTAATGATCCCTAACATTGAGTTTGCTTTTTTCAATGCTGAGGCACACTGGGTTGACATCTTCATTGAGCTGTCCACCAGGACACCAAGGTCCCTTTCCTGGTTTGTCGCAGAGAGTTCAGACCCCATCAGTTTATAAATGTAATTGGGGTTCTTTGCCCCAACATGCATCACTCTGCACTTACTAATGTTGAAACTCATTTGCCACTGGTTTGCCCACTCCCCCAGTGTCAAGAGATCCCTCTGGAGCTCTTCACAATCTCTCACAGTTTTCACTACCCTGTATAATTTAGTCAGCAAATTTGGCTACCTTGCTTTTTACTCCTACCTCTAGATCATTTATGAAGAGGTTGAAAAGCAGGGGTCCCAGTACTGAACCTTGGGGGACCCCACTCTTTACTTCCCTCCACTTGGAGAAGTGTCCATTTAGTGCTACCCTCTGTTTCCTGTCCCTTAGCCAGTTGCTGATCCAGGACAAGACCTGTCCCTTTATTCCATGACTGGTAAGTTTATTCAAGAGCCTTTGGTGTGGGACCTTGTCAAAAGCCTTCTGAAAGTCCAGATAAACAATGTCAACTGGATCCCCCTTATCCACATGCTTGTTGACACTCTCAAAAAATTCCAACAGATTAGTGAGGCATGATTTGCCCTTGCAAAAGCCATGTTGGCTCTCCTTTAGCAGCGCCTTCTCTTCTATGTACCTATTAATTCTATCTTTTAGGATGGTTTCCATCACTTTACCTGGGACACATGTCAAACTGACAGGTCGGTAATTTCCTGGATCACCCTTGGATCCTTTTTTGAAAATTGGTGTTACATTCGCTACCTTCCAGTCATCAGGCACAAAGCCTGATTTGAGGGAAATATTATATATTTTGGCTAGGAGATCAGCAATTTCATCTTTAAGTTCCCTGAGAACTCGTGGATGGATGCCATCTGGTCCTGGTGATTTGTTAGTGTTTAGCTTAACAAGACATGCAAGGACCTCCTCCCTGGTTATTTCTATCTGGCTTAATTCTTCGGTTTCCCTCCCTACGAAGATAGGCTCTGTTTTGGGCATGTGGTCTCTGTCTTCTTCAGTGAATACTGAAGCAAAGAATTCATTGAGTCTCTCTGCAATCTCTGTTTCCTCTTTAATAATCCCTTGCCTTCCATTGTCATCTAATGGTCCAGTTACTGAAACTCATGGTAAAGGGATTTTTGGTGATTGGAGGAATAGGTAAATTATTGTTTAGTTATTTTTAATTACCTTCTAGCCAGTTGAACATGATTGTGTTGGTGGGAAAAGGTTCCAAAATAAGTGGTCTGGTGATTAAGGAAGATCACATGTCTTTTCACGTTCGGATCTCATGCACTTGAAAAAGAAAGAACCTATCCATTTCTTTAGCCCTTCCAAATGTAAAAAGAAAGGTAAGGAAAATCTGACTTCTTTTGAACTGGAAAAGACTTAGAACAGTGAATTTTGCTGAGTTGCCTCTATTAGTTCATAGAGTCTTATGTCAAATGAATGTTGTACTAGAGGAAGAACATACCGAAATAAGTTTCCTAATGATTAATTGTACATTATATAGAGAGAAAATCAGACTGTAATTTTTGAAAAAAATTCCCCTCTAAAAAAAAGTTGAATACTTTAGTTTAATTTGTTGATGTAAACGGTTAGCAGAGTGGTATGCAGTGGCCAGCAAGAGGTTCGCACCTGGCAAGGTGGTCCCTTGTGAGAAAAACAGGCAGACAGATCTTGATGCAGAAGAAAAACTCAACGTAGGTATATACAGTGCAACAACTGTAACCCAAAACCAGATATATTCTCTTGGGCTGCTCAGTTGACCTCACTGAGACAGTTCAGTTGTGCTATATACAAGTCTATACAGTTCAGTAGCAGTCCAGTCCAGTCGGGTCAATGCAAGCTGTAATGACAAACCAAGCCAAAGAGTTCTACGGCTTCTGTCCTCCTGGTGGAGAGGCTTACTACCCCAAGTAGTCCTTCTTGAAGGTCCAGCAAGCTCAGATGACATATCAGGCCAAAGCCATCATCAGGATCAGTGCAAAGATTCAGTCCTCGTAGCAGGTTCTGGAAGATGCAGGAATCTTTGTCCAGACTGTCAGCAGAGGAAGTTGAGCATTGTAGCGAGAAGTCTGCAATCCTGCTCTGATCTAAATACACTGGCCCGTGGAGCACATCAGGGAAAAGTCCCAGCACCTGTGTGCGCCCCCTGCAGTAGGGTCTTAAAGGCATCACAGACATAATATGCCTTGCAACCAGTTAGAGTGTGAGGTGAAGACTTACATCCCCTAACATAATTTCTACACTCAGTTCAACAATCTTAGTTGTCATGGCTCCTGGGCAGAAATATCTTCCTTTTTGTTGTGGAGTTAGTTTCCTAGCAAAGTGACAACTGGAATTTGGCCAAGTTGTTAGCCCGAAGCATGTCTGTCTTTCCAGTATGTAAGAAGGGAGAATACTGTCAGATTTGTCTGATCCCTATTTTTAAGAGACAAATTAGTTCTGTCTAGAGACTAATGCTCAAAGGTTGCTGCTTTTGAAAAGTAGCATATTTGAGGGGGTTCCCTTGTGCTAAGTCTCCCTCTTGCAAAAAGAGTCTTGAAGCTGTCTTGTAACTGGATTAATGCTGTGTAGCTTATTTTATTAGAATAATTTATGTCCTGCTGTATCGTTTACTAAAATAGTGCTCACAATAGCTAATGTCATGCAGTGAATACTAAAACACCCACCAGCAATTAAATGTAACAGCTAAAAACAACAGACATCATGATAGACAAATGGAGCACAGTTAGCTTAAAGGTTAATGAAAACCTTTGTCTTCACCTGCAAGAAGAAGCTAAAATGAGAGCTTCAGATGAGCTTGTGGCCGGGAGGAGTTTACAGTAGAGCAGTGGTTCCCTACGTGGGGCCCACGCCCCACAGGGGAACTTCAATTCCCAGAGGCCTAAGTCAGTACATTAGCTGATCACTGTGAAATTGGCTTAGGCTTCTGGGAATTGAAGTCCAAAAACCAAAGGTTGGGAAACACTGCAGTAGAGCAATATATTCCCGAGTGGTCATAAATTTGTCAGTCATGTCTTTGTAATGCTGAAATGGGGTTCTGAGTTGGGGGATATTTGCAGAGAAAAGTGGCAGGTAGATACTGTATCTGATGCCGACAGCAGATTATCCCATGCAAATGCATCATGCAGGCTATTTTTTTTTAGCTCCAACTTTCCCAAAGAAGTCCCAGATGAAGTAAGCTTAGCAGTTTTTGGGAGCAACTCAAGAGTAAAGAACCGATTGAGTGCCCCACCCTCACTTTCCAATTAAGTCTTCCCATACAAATATTCCAAAGCAAGTAAGTTGTGTTCCATGGCTTCATCCTTCAATCAAAGTTAGGACTTGAAAGGGGTTGTGGTGGCTCAGTGGTTAAGAAGCTCGCCTTGTTACTTGGAAGGCTGGCAAGTTGGCAGTTCGAGACCCAGGTACTACATGACGGATTGAGCCCCCATCTCTGTCCCAGCTCTTGGGGACATGAAATGAGCCTCATTCAGGTGTTTCCTGAGCGGAGTTTCTTCCACAAAAATCCTTTCAAGGCAGAATAATTTCTGACACGAAATTATTATTAGGACTTGAAAAGTTCACCCAGGCTCAACTTGGGTGATGCTGGCTAGATGAGAGTTGGGGGATCCCATTCAACACTAGCTGGACCATACATACCTGGGTAGAATTAATGCGTTTAGATTCTTACACTAATTGATAACCTATGTTTTCTATTTGCAGGCAAAATATAACTCAATCAGCAAAAACAAATCAGAATTGAATTAATTGAATTAAAATTAAATTGAAAATACTGTAATGGAGTTCATTTATTGAACCACTTACTAGAACACACTGCTTTTACCCATTTGCCTAGAACATACCTGTCAACCATCCCTATTTGGCCGGGAAAACCCCGTAATTTGACATCGATTGACGTCATAACCCGCCCCGCGCTGCCAACCCCCCGTAATTTGGTAGCGGGGAAAATACTTTCCACGCATGCGCGGAAGCGCTACTCCGCTTGCGCAGCCCCTATGCAAGCGGCGTAGCGCTTCCACACATGCGCGGAAGGGTTTTAACCCTTCCACGCATGCGTGGAAAGCGACCTGCGCACAAGCGATGTGCGCAGGTCCCGTTTTTCCGGAGCCGTGGGTTGATAGGTATGGCCTAGAAGCCTCATTATTATAACCATTTCTCACAGAAAGGAAGTGGTGGAAACACAGCTCCTGGACCAGTTTATTTCTCCTCTTTTTTCTGTTCTGAGGATGCCCTCAGTGTATTTCCCCCCCTGGTAATTTCTTGTTTAAGAAGCATCTGTGTTACCTTTTGCCTTTCAACTCTGTGAAGGAATGAATGGCTGTGGTTTTCTTCTCAACAGTATGTCCATTTGCTGCCTTCCAAAGGGCCTCAGTTATGAATCATTGCTTTATTTGCCATGTCAAGCTCCAGGAGGATGGCTTAAGTGCTTTTAGTCGGCAGTAATTTGAGGCACTCTGCCAAAGCTGGGCTCAGCTGTTGTAACCCGGCAGTGGCTGCAACTGATACGGTGATAAATACACATTTTGATTGTAGATCAGTTCAGTGGCTGTCAAAATTGAGCTAGTTTTTACATGTGACAGTCAATAAGTGCTAATTAACAGAAATAGAAATTGGTGGGTTGTGGCATTGCTGGGAGAGTGGATTTGGAGGAAGAAATGTTTGCCTCTGTACATTTTAAGAAAAAAGCTCAAAGATGATACCTCCACCATATTTTTCTTTATCTTTCTTATTCGTGTCAGAGGCACCACCAGCATATAATAACATAAAGGTAAAGGTAAAGGTTTCCCTTGCTCGAAGGCCAGTCGTATCCGACTCTAGGGTGCAGTGCTCATCTCTGTTTCTAAGCCGAAGAGCCAGTGCTGTCTGCTTCTGCAGACGTTTCCGTGGTCATGTGGCAGGCATGACTAGACACCGGAGCGCACGGAACGCTGTTACCTTCCCACTGAAGTGGTTCCTATTTATCTACTTGCAATTTCTTGCTTTCGAACTGCTAGGTTGGCAGGAATATAATAACATACTAAGCTAAAATTAACACATCTAAAAGCAAAATACGTAGAATTAAAAAGGGCTAGATGACATCTGCCCAATACGTTTCTTTATGTTGTCATAAAAATACGCGTCTCCAGAGCAAAAAGAAAAACACTCTATGACTGTGATGGCGAACCTTGGCACTCCAGATGTTCTTGGGCTTCAATTCCCAGAAGCCCAAGCACCTTGTGAATCCACACAAACGGGTTTACTGTGATTCATCCGGTCCACACTGCCGTCGTCTCTCCCAGAAGCGGAAGTAAAACGCCCGTATGGAGAAAGGGTTAACCCGGAAGAGCCTTAACTGTACAGGCGCGTTTTACTTCCGCTTCCGGGAGTGGCGAGGGCAGCGTGGGCCAGATAAAATCGCAGTAATCCCATTCGTGTGGATTCACAGGGTACTTGGGTTTCTGGGAATTGAAGTCAAGAACATCTGGAGTGCCAAGGTTCGCCATTGCGGCCCTATGAAAACATTTTAAAAATTGCTTTAAATCATTCCTTCCGTGAAGGACATTGTAGCTCAAGGAAACAGCCCAATGCTGGGTATCATTGTCAAATTTTTGGGGCAGAGCAAATGCTTGCAGTTTGATGTTATAAAGGAAAGTGCCTCAGGATATAACCACATATTTTGAGGAAGAAGCTTCCATTGAGCCATAAAAGCTCTTCTGGGAGAAACCTACTACTGTGTTTTTTTATATGAATAGTGTCAGTGAGTACATACAGAGACACCAAATAATAGGGCAGGATTTTGTAGAAGGTGTTCTGTCTTTTAAGTTTCAAGATAACACTTTTTTTGCAGTTTAATATTCATATGCTTCAATTAAAGGTATAGTTGATACTGTTCTTTTTAAAATATACAGCATAGTTGGAAGAAAAAAATTGTATCGTGTAGCCTGAAAATTTGAGAACTGTATCCTTTGAACAAGTTGTATGGCGTCTAGTACTCAATTAAATGTATTTTAGCAGCCATCTATGATAATAGTAGGCTTGTCCAGTGCTCTAGAGTTTACGGGTAATGCTTATTCCACCTCAAAAGCTTGTGTAGGTTTTACATAATTACCGGTAATCATACTTAATTATGGACATTTATCAAGGGCAGATCTACCGCAGGCTACTTCAAGTTAGTGTGGCTTAACTCGAGGTGGTTTCCAGTAGGAAGACTGATGTCCAAAACACAGTAAGGAGAATGGTATTATACAATTGATCAGGTAAGGGCAAGAAGCCTAACCCTGTCACATCTGTTTCGGCCCTCAGCCTTTTAGTCTAGTGCAGTTGTGCCAGGAGGTCCATCGGATAAGTGCATGTCCCCCTGGTAGCACATGACCATTTCACTTATCCTAGGACGGAATGAGCTCCCGTCTTTGTCCCTCCTCCTGCCAACCTAGCATTTCAAAAGCAAGAAATTGTAAGTAGATAAATAGGGACCACTTCGGTGGGAAGGTAACAGCGTTCTGTGCGCTCCGGTGTCTAGTCATGCCTGCCACATGACCACGGAAACGTCTGCAGAAGCAGACAGCGCTGGCTCTTAGAAACAGAGATGAGCACTGCACCCTAGAGTCGGATATGACTGGCTTTCGAGCAAGGGAAACATTTACCTTTACCTTGGTGGGAAAGGTAACAGCGTTCCGTGCACTCCGGTGTCTAGTCATGCCTGCCATGTGACCACAGAAACATCTGCAGAAGCGGACAGAGATGAGCACTGAACCCTAGAGTCGGATACGACTGGCTTTCGAGCAAGGGAAACCTTTACTAGCAATCCATTACAGAGGTTTGTAATTCATTGCACCATAGGTGCCTATATCTGTGGTCCTTTCCAGTTCATTTGCCTTTTGGCCTCATCCCAATGAATCCTTGGACTGTGGGGGCTTAGTGGTTAAGATGCGGACCTTGATGACTGGAAGGTCAGCAGGTCAGCAGTTTGAGACCCGAGTGTTGCACAATGGAGTGAGCTCCTGTCTCTGTCCCAGATCCTGCTAACCTAGCAGTTTAGAAGCAAAAAAATGCAAGTAGATACATAGGTACCAGTTCTGTGGGAAAGTACCAGTAAACAGCGTTCCGTGCACTCCAGTGTTTAGTCATGCCTGATACATGTTCATAGAAACATCTGTAGACACCGACAGTGCTGTCTCTGGCTATAAACAGAGATGAGCACCGCACCCTAGAGTCAGATACGACTGGCTTTCAAGCAAGGGAGACCTTTACCTTTACTACCACCCCATAGTGCTTAGAGTACTCTCTGGGCGGCTCTACAAGGTAACTAGCCTTTTGCCTTCAATAGTATTCCTTTCCATCACTTCATTTCAAGACATTTTACAGTGACATCCACCTTGCGTTCCTGAAAGTAGCAATCTTTTAACATAGCCAGGCCTGGATAATTCTCGAATCAGGTACTAGAGACTTCTATTTATTTATTACATTTTTCTCCCGTTCATTTGGGAAATTTCCCACTCTAGGTAGGTTTAGGGTTAGAATCCTTTCTAATCCTAGGAATAGCCATGGCTGCCTGTCATAATTGTCGGCACTGGGCCAAGATGGACTGAAAGACCGGCTGTGGATAAAGACGAAGGACCCATCCAGCTATCTCCGCAGCTTCAAGATTGGGGTGAAGGCTAGGGCCCTGCAGACTCATTAAAAGTGGGGTGGTGGTGGTGGTGGTGGTACACTCTGAACATAGAGAGCGTGGCAAGGAAAAATGAGGAGGCCTGAGAACAGAATATCTTGTGGGAGATACAAATGCTCCACAACTCTTTCATGTTAATTATTGTTGTATTCAAGGCAGTGGAACAAGTAAAGCTCGATTTTATATTTAAAATATCCATTTGAAAATGACCGTTTCCTAAAGCAATTTTTGCTGCATTCACATTTCAAAGGCAGTGTTCCTGTTGGATTTAACTCTCTTTTTTGTACAGCTGTAAGTGTCTTTGAGAGGCTTTTTGAAAAGGTATTTGCAATTGTTGTCTTAGTTTTCCCTTAGGTTTTAACACTGCTGCATTTATTTGTTGATATTATTAATGGCAATACAGTAATTATTTCATATATATATATATATATATATATATATATATATATATATATATATATATATATATATATATATAGAGAGAGAGAGAGAGAGAGAGAGAGATATTTCTTGGGAATGGAATAAAGCAGGGGTTCCCAACCTATTTACATGTGGGCCGGACCATGTCCCCCGTACAGCTGAGCGGACTGGTGGCTTTTCCTGGCGTAAACACTGCCGAAAAACACATCTATGGCTGTCATAAATGCATTTATGACAGCTGTGGGCGCATTTATGGCATGTTTACGACAGCTGCAGGTGCGTTTACAGCTGTCATAAATACGTCCACTTCCGGTGCGTCGACCGTGATGACATGGGCCACATGAAATGGTGTGCAGGCCGGGCCGGCCTATGGACCGCAGGTTGGGAACCTCTGGAATAAAGGATTACCTTTGTCAGATTACAGTCTTGCAGGATTGGGTTTGTCCATTAGGAGCCAATGGCCTATGTGTAAGGCTAGCTCCACCGCTGCTGCCGCCGCCGCCAATTGAGGACATTTTTCAGGACGCTGTTACTGGGTCTTGTCAAGGTACCGGTCAAGGTTGTGAGTCTTGGGCACCTTCCCCCCCCCCCCCCCCCCGTGATTTGTAATTTTATACTTGATTCTCGTCATTGTAACAGTAACTGTATTATATTGCTGCATTTGTGGTTGATATATTGTATTATTGTGCTTTTGCTATTTTTTTGCTGTATCGCATCATTGTGTTACTGATTGTATGAATCCATATATATATTTGTATTACCCGTGTAAACCGCTTTGAGTCATCCACTGGGTAGAGTAAAGCGGTATATAAGTTAAACATGAAAAATGAAAAAAATGAAAAGGTTCATCTTTTCAGGACAAATAACTGAATTTAAAAAGCAGATAAAGTACACATTTAATGATACACACAAGGCTAGCTGAAGAAAAGCTTGTATTTAAGAATGAATATAGGAATATGAGGAAAGGGATATTTTACCATCTGATTTACTCTCAATCCATGGCTCATGGGAAGAATCTTGTTTCAAATGGAAAACAGTATATAAAACATAACAGATAGAGCAAAAACAAATATTTCAAAGTATTATAATATACCTGACCACTGGATGATTTTATTAATTGTTAAATGTCTTCCAGTTTTTTTTCTGACTTTTCAACCAGTGCTTTTCTGACTTTTATCGTCGCTGGCTGCTACTTGTATCCGAGGATAGATTTTTCCCCCTGAAAATCATTTTCAGGGATAATGTCTTTGGCGTGAATTTGTTTAAGGTGCCATGAAGTGACGGCCCACCACACAATGATCATGTAGCCATCTCCTGCGGCACACATGAAAATTGATATGCAGGATTCAACACCGGGACTGCAATGGACTGCCGCAGCCTTGAGGATACTACAAGGTGTGCCTTCACAGCCAACTGGAGGCAATTTATAATCGAGATAGATAATGTGACTGTATCTATTTATCAAATAAAATCCATGCTATATCTCTGTAAAGACATTCTGCAACACATCCTGGTTGTGATTGTTAAAAAAGCACCTTTCAGTCTTTTACCTGTTTAATAACACGTGGAGGCTGCTTACAAATTGCTGTGATTGGGCTATAGAGCAGGAAGTGCATTCAGGGAGGTGTTTTAAATATTCTTTTTCTTCAATTGACCAGAAGTTCCTGCTGGTTGCAACTCACTTTCCATTACCTTGGTTACGATTGGGTTTTCCTATCTTTTTTTTTTAAATTTTTTTGTGGGGTGGGGGGGGGGTGCTGCCAAGGGGCCGTTTTGCTTCTCTGGAATACCACTCTGTGATTGCTGTCGTTCAAGAGGCGTGTCCAGCCCAGTGTATGAAATAATACTCAAAAAATAAATGGATATAAAGTTCTTTTATAGTCCAGGCCAGAATATGCACACCTTTGTTGCATTACTGGTAATCTAGTGGGGGAACCTCAAATTAAGCCTTCCCACAATCATAATATAGGGCAGGGGTGCCCAAACTATGGCCCAGGGGCTGTATCTGGCAAAGCGCATTTTATTTCTGCTTCCGGTGGGAAGAACTGTGTGACCGGCCCACTGATATAGGACATAATCTGGGAACAACACTAATCCTATGCACTAAATAGTGTGGTTGAATCTAAGTAAGGAGTATGGTAGAGCTGTCTTTGTCATCAGAGGAACTAATTGTTAAACTGGCTTATTCTAGGTGCCAGTTTAAGGTTTTTCTTCACATCAGAGAAATCTCAGGAGGCTGCTAAAAGGTTGGCTTAGAAAGCCCTGATGAATTCTGTAATGCAGCAAAAGGGCTGGAAATGGTTTTAAGAACTTGCTTCAGGAAAGATAAGTCAACCTTGAAATAGGAGCAGTGGGCTTCTGTAATGATTTTGGAGTTTGCTTTTGAATTGATATTGCTTGGGAGCTTTAAAAAGGCTTATTTAATATTTGACCAAATGGATGGGCCAGGCTAACATTTCATCAGGTTTTATCCAATTTCAGGCTGGATGATTTCGTATAAAAATAGCTGCTTAAATAAAATAAAAATTCTAAACCACATTGCCTACAGATAGCAAAACAAAATGGGGCACATGAGTTAATCTATAAGCACATACATAAGAACATAAGAACAGCCTTGCTGGAACAGGCCACAGCCCATCCAGTCCAGCATTCTGTCTCACACAGTGGCTCACCATTTCCTTCAGGGTATTCCCAAGCAGATGCCTTCACCTGCTTAGGATTCCCTGGAAATGGCATTGAGAGATATCCTGCCTATCTCTCCAACCCGGAGGTTGTCCTTAGGTAGCCATAATTATAGCCATTGATACCCTTGTCCTCCATGAACTTGTCTAATCCTTTCTTAAAGCTGTCAAGACTGACAGCTGTCACCACTTCTTCTGGCAGGGAGTTCCATAGACCAGTAATCCTCTGGGTGAAAAAGTACTTTCTCTTATTTGTTTGAGAACTAGTACCCAAAAGTTTCATGGAGTGTCCCCTAGTTCTAGTGTTATGCGATAGGGAAAACAGTTTTTCCTTATCTACTTTGTCCACACCGTGCATGATTTTATAAACTTCAATCAGGTCACCTCTTAGACGCCATCGTTCAAGAGTGAAAACGCCCAACCGTTGCAGCCTCAGATGGTAAGGAAGGTGTTCCAGTTCCCGAATCATTCTGGTTGCCCTCCTCTGTACTTTTTCCAGCTCCATAATATCCTTCTGGAGGTATGGCGACCAGAACTGTACACAGTATTCCAGGTGGGGCCTCACCATAGATTTATAAAGAGGCAAAATGACACTTGCTGACTTATTTTCTATACCCTTCCTAATGATCCCTAGCATTGAGTTTGCTTTTTTCACTGCTGAGGCACACTGGGTTGACACCTTCATTGAGTTGTCCACCAGGACACCAAGGTCCCTTTCCTGGTTTGTCGCAGAGAGTTCAGGCCCCATCAGTTTATAAATGTAATTGGGGTTCTTTGCCCCAACATGCATCACTCTGCACTTACTAATGTTGAAACTCATTTGCCACTGTTTTGCTCACTCCCCCAGTGTTGAGAGATCCCTCTGGAGCTCCTCACAATCTCTCACAGTTTTCACTACCCTGTATAATTTAGTGTCGTCAGCAAATTTGGCTACCTTGCTTTTTACTCCTACCTCTAGATCATTTATGAAGAGGTTGAACAGCAGGGGTCCCAGTACTGAACCTTGGGGGACCACACTCTTTACTTCCCTCCACTTGGAGAAGTGTCCATTTAGTGCTACTCTCTGTTTCCTGTCCCTTAGCCAGTTGCTGATCCAGGACAAGACCTGTCCCTTTATTCCATGACTGGTAAGTTTATTCAAGAGCCTTTGGTGTGGGACCTTGTCAAAAGCCTTCTGAAAGTCCAGATAAACAATGTCAACTGGATCCCCCTTATCCACATGCTTGTTGACACTCTCAAAAAATTCCAACAGATTAGTGAGGCATGATTTGCCCTTGCAAAAGCAATGTTGGCTCTCCTTTAGCAGCGCCTTCTCTTCTATGTGCCTATTAATTCTATCTTTTAGGATGGTTTCCATCACTTTACCTGGGACACATGTCAAACTGACAGGTCGGTAATTTCCTGGATCACCCCTGGATCCTTTTTTGAAAATTGGAGTTATATTCGCTACCTTCCAGTCATCAGGCACAAAGCCTGATTTGAGGGAAAGATTATATATTTTGGCTAGGAGATCAGCAATTTCATCTTTAAGTTCCCTGAGAACTCGTGGATGGATGCCATCTGGTCCTGGTGATTTGTTAGTGTTTAGCTTAACAAGACATGCAAGGACCTCCTCCCTGGTTATTTCTATCTGGCTTAATTCTTCGGTTTCCCTCCATACGAAGATAGGCTCTGTTTTGGGCATGTGGCCTCTGTCTTCTTCAGTGAATACTGAAGCAAAGAATTCATTGAGTCTCTCTGCAATCTCTGTTTCCTCTTTAATAACCCCTTGCCTTCCATTGTCATCTAATGGTCCAATGGCCTTCCTAGTTGGGTTCTTACTTCTAATGTACTTAAAGAAGTCTTTGTTATTTCTCTGAGTATTTTTAGCTATACGCTCCTCAAAGTCTTGCTTTGCTTTCCTGATTGTTGCCTTGCATTTGTTCTGCCAGAATTTATGTTTCTGCCTGCTGTCCTCATTCGGACAAGCCTTCCATCTTCTAAATGAGCTTTTCTTGCTCTTGATCACTTCCCGAACAGCTCCTGTAAGCCACATTGGAGTCCTCTTGGACCTGGCAGTGCCCTTTTTCCTTTTGGGTATGCATTCCAATTGAGCCTCTATTATTGTTTTTGTAAACAGCCTCCATGCCTCTTGGAGTGTTTGGACTCTCTCAATTTTCCCTTTCAGCTTCTTTTTTACTAGTTTCCTCAA
The DNA here is from genome assembly GCA_035047305.1 of Bradypodion pumilum. Classification (NCBI taxonomy): domain Eukaryota; kingdom Metazoa; phylum Chordata; class Lepidosauria; order Squamata; family Chamaeleonidae; genus Bradypodion; species Bradypodion pumilum. The sequence continues at coordinate 4,110,612 of JAWDJD010000003.1, forward strand.
CTTTGGGAAATTTCCTTTTTGAAAATTTAAGGTCTCTGTGTTAGATTTTATCAGTGACTTGCGGTCTATGATCAAGTTAAACATACCGTATTTATTCGTGTATAACGCGCACTCGTGTATAACACGCACCCCTAATTTTCCATGAAACCTCGGTATAAAATTATATCGGTGAAAAAGCTTGTTCATAAGAGCACGCCTTAAAACATTGAGGGAGGGGGGGATAATCAGACCCACCTGTTGCAGGGTAAAGAAAATGCAATCCGAAACTCGCTCGAACTGCGAGCTACCTCCGGGCCACGCCTCGTCTCCCGCGCCACCCAATCAGATCCCGTCAATTTCTTCAAAGCCACACCCCCGCCTCCCCTTCAATAGACAGCCGACCCAATTCTAAAAAGCTTGTTCATAAGAGCACGCCTTAAAACATTGAGGGAGGGGGGATAATCAGACCCACCTGTTGCAGGGTAAAGAAAATGCAATCCGAAACGAGCACTTCCGACCCCCAGGAGCCTCACTCGAACTGCGAGCTACCTCCGGGCCACGCCTCGTCTCCCGCGCCACCCAATCAGATCCCGTCAATTTCTTCAAAGCCACACCCCCGCCTCCCCTTCAATAGACAGCCGACCCAATTCTAAAAAGGAAGTAAAAGAGGCTCGCGACGGGGGTGGGACACCAGTCCTCGTTTATAACGCGCACCCCAACTTTGATTTCTTTTTTTGGTATAAAATTTTGCGCGTTATACACGAATAAATACGGTAATTGAGTTGTGGTCACTGTTCCCTGTTGGATCAGTCACATTAACATCTTGCACCAGATCCTGAGTATTACTCAGGATCAAGTCAAGGATTCTTGTACCTCTAGTTGGGTCTTCAACCATCTGTCCCAGGGAACAATCATTTAGCATATCTAGGAACTTTATCTCTTTATCATGTGCTGAACAACAGTTCACCCAGTCTATGTGAGGGTAATTGAAGTCCCCCATTATAACCAGGCTCTATAGGTATTAATATGAAAGATCTCAAACTTAAGTACTTTAAAGTTTAATGGGAGACCATATTTCAGAAAACGTTGAACAAAGTAAATGCCAAAATTTCTGAGGAACACTAGTAAGAACTTACTGGCTGCTGAAATGTGGAAAGAACAAACTTGGAAGATGGCAGACTATTCTTCATTTGAGGTTTCTAAACAGAGGTTGGGTAGCCATCTTTCAGAGATGCTTTAGTTGTAGATTTTGTGCATTAGTAGGGGGTGAAATACGGTAGATGAAACTTGAAGGAGGGGATCCTAACTACATTTATATGATCCTACTGTACATAGCTGCAGTGACACTTGAATTAGTACAAGAGTGGAAAACATAATAACTGCTCCCTGCATGCACAATGTCTGGACTCATGTGAGATTAAATTAGAAGCAAGTCTCTATCCCCATGATGGAGAACCTTGGCATACCACCAGGAGTTCTTGGACTTCAATTACCAGAAGCCCAAATCAGCACTCCTGCTGATCAGAGCTTCTGGGAATTGAAATTCAAGAACAGCTGGAGTGCCAAAGTTCGCCATCTATCCAGTCTGGCCAGGTTATCCTGCTATGGTAAAAGAGTAGACCATACTGCCAGCAACTCAACGCCGATTGCTAGATGGTGGTTAACTAATCTGACAACCCTGAGAACTAACGACCTTGGGTGGTAAAGTCGACAAGGAAGGGTGATGACACTTGAATCAACAGGTGATACTCGGAAAATTAGAATACCGTGCAAATGTTCATTCATTTCATTTAAAAGGTGAAACACATATATGAGATAGACTCACTCCATGCAAAGTGAGACATCATGCCTTAATTCGTTATAATTGTGATAATCATGGCGTACAGCGTACATGAGATTATGGGGTACGTGAGATTGGGGGGGTTGGGGTTTTCATAAACTGTAAACCATAAGCATCAATATTGTCACAAAGTAAGGCTTGAACTATCTCGCTTTGCATGTAATGAGTCTATCTCATGTATTTGTTTCACCTTTTAAGTTGCATTACTGGACTGAATGAACATTTGCACGATATTCTAATTTTCCAAGTTTTACCTCTATCTTGATGAAGGGCAGCAGTTTCATCAATACTGACTTGGGGCTGAGGAGGACCTTGTGTGCCAAAAGGGCTGAGGACCAGACTCGCGTAACTGAATCAGTGGTATGGGTGTCACGCTGTGATGCGGAAGGCAAATGGAAGGCCACTGCATTACCTTCCGCCAGGACAATCTTCATGGTTGATCGCCATGATGATCACCAATATTTGGGATCGGATACAACATTTGAAAAAGAAGAAGAAGAAGGCTCTAACATGCAGATTGGAAGGAGGGAAGTGAAGAATGGCATGAGAGATGGGCAGAGTGGGCGACCAGGCTAGCCTTTCTATAAGGGAAAAGGAATCCTATGCCTTGGATGGCAGGGCTGGAGGGGTGCACAGTAAAGCAAATCAATCTCACATATACCACCCCATAGTCCTCTCTCCACTGGGGGGGGGGGAGACGACACACCTACCACCATTGCTGGATTGAAATTCCAGAGAGGTCCGCTGGCCTTGCCCTGGCACTGCGGTAAATACAGTAGCAGGAGACTGTTTGGCACGACTCGCCAGAGCATTTGGTTTCCCTCTGTCTTTGGAGAGTACCATTGGCCTCTTGATTTGCTCTAAAGTCCTCAAAGGCACATGGAGGTCAGGTGGCAGCAGGTGGCCATGGAGCAGTGGTGGCAGCTTCCTGCTTCCGGCCTGAGGACATTTTGTGCTGCTGCCCAAGTGTGGCTATCCGAGCATAAAGGAATGAGAGGATTAATGTGAAGAAAGATGCATGTGACGAAAGGGGGTGAATTCTGTCTGATAGGTTTGTTGATTTGAAAGCTTATATCATTGGTTGCATTTTGAAAATGTTTTCAAGGTTGCTGCACCTTGGGGAAACTTTTTTTTTAAAGGAAAAATTGTGTGGCCTTGGGCATTGTTATATGCTCTCGAATGAAAGGACAAGAAAATAAGACATAATAACAGAAAGGCAAAGATGTTTTGAGAAGGAAAAAATACAACAGTGCATAACTGTCCTATGCACTTCAGTCTCTATAAGTTTCCCAAAATGGAGAGGATAGATCAGGGGTGCCCAAGTTTTTCAGGACACGGGCCAATCACGTCGTTCAGGGAGCCGGTCACTATGGCCTGGGGACCGGATCCATCCCACAAAGCCAATTCATCTAGCCTACAAAGCCCTTGTTGCTCCTGAAAGCGGAAGAAAACACACCCAGGAGCAACATAGGAAGAATCTTGTTTCATGTTTCGCGGCCCGGATGAATTGGCATCGTGGGCCAGATTCAGCCCCCAGGCCATAGTTTGGACACCCCTGGTATAGATCACAATCCATCAAGAACCAAAGTCTGTACAGTATTTCGCTTGAGGAAAGATGAATTGTGGAACTGTATGCTACAGAGAAATCATTGTGGCAAAAATAGCAGTTTCCAACAGATGATTACGTGTCATAACTGATATTGTATTGTGCCAAAATCTGTCTTCTTTTGCCATCACTGTATCTTGCCTCACTTCTGCTCCAGCATTTTGTGGATGGTATCCCCAGTCATTTTCTGTTTTCTCAGAGGAGCTGTGAAGGTAGAAAGTTTGATAACTCCCCCCCCAAAATAATAATAATAATAATAATAATAATAATAATAATAATAATAATAATAATAATAATAATAATAATAATAATCTATCATTGTAAATGGCTTCAAAAATTCACTCTTCCTCTTGTTTTGAGACTCTGTTTGGATTCTGTGTTGAGTCATGCCTGTCACATGTCCACGGAAACATCTGCAGATGCAGACAGTACAGGCTCTTTGTCTATAAACAGATGAGCACTGAACCCTAGAGTTGGATACGACTGGCTTTTGAGCAAGGGCATCCTTAACTGTACCTTGGATTCCTTGTTTATTTTATTTATTTATTTATTTATTTGTGTAGTTTATTTATACCCCGCCCTATTGGTGCGAGCACCACTCAGTTGTTACCCAGTCAACGGAGTAATGCCCTGGAAGATTGTCTACTCTTGCTTATCAGGGAACAAGGGCCTTTCTCCATGCTGTTGGTGCCAGAACAGTATGAAATAGGAAGTGTTGTTTCACCTTCAGAGAGCAAGAATGTCTATGAAATTTCTAATCCTAAAGATTAGATGATCACATATCTATGACATAAAGTCATATATTCAGGCATTAATTTTTATTAGATCCAGATTTCAGAAAACAAAACAGGGAAGATTAGTGGCAAATTAGTCTGTTTAACATGGCTGCTGGCTACCTCGGAGGTAATTGAATAGATTTCTAAGACTTGCTGTTTAATTTCACCCTAAGGCAATCTTTGCAACTGGAAAATAGTCCCCTTGGATGAATAACTTTCAGCAATTAATTTTTTTTAGATGGAGAGACACTGGTTTCCCACAGACAACACTGAGGGGTATGAAATTAGCAGGTCGCCTTTAGTAGGCTCCCGTACTGGAGGATGTAGGAGGAAAAAATAATATTTTAAGGAAAAATATTTTTCAATTTATTTTCACAAGATAGGGAAAAAAATTAGGACTGGAATTAAAGAAAGAACTCTGGGAAGACAAACTCCTTCTTGCTTGCCTGTATAATCAATCGGCAATGTGATGTTTAGTCTCTGTGCATGCATGTGCAAGCAGAAATTTCCCTCTGCTAGCTTCATAGCGGTCAGAAGATCTCTCAGAGCAAGAAACTGTTCCTGTGTGATATTAGACAGATCAGAAATGCTAATTTGCTTAGTTTGCTGTTGCCACCTAATGTACCTGAGTAGGTGTAAGCATTAGCTGCTAGCCAAATAAATAATGCTTCCCTTTCACTTTGGTTCGGTCTCACAGCTTCTGTTGCAAGATGTTAGTAAGATGTCAAGTATGCACAGATACTAATTCAACTATTTAAACAGTGTTGTAAGCCAGTACACACAAGCCAGTTATCAAATCATTTTTATTTGCTAACCTGCCTCTCCAAATATAATGTATTTCACTGAATTTTCTCTACCTGCCCGACTAGAAGAGGTTTTACTTGCTGCGGGCAATGAGACTGCATTCTTGGCTGCCACTGAGTTGGATGCAGGACACACAGCAAAACTCCAATGAGGAGGGAAGGAGGCAAAGTCCTTCTCAGGTGTGTTCCTACTTCCAACAGAGTGGACTGGAAGAAGGGAATAGGATAACATCACCACGGAATGCGCAGTTCTGTATTAAGAGATTGGGATGGATCAACTCATGGGGTGCCATTTTCCGCCTACTGTTAACCACAGCATAGGGCAATGATGGCGAACCTTTTAGAGACCGAGTGACCAAAGTGTAACCCAAACCCCACTTATTTATCGCAAAGAGCCAACACAGCAACAGGGGAGGAAGGAAATGCTCCCATTGGGCTGCTGGGCAGAGGGGCAGGGCAAACTCTGTGCTGGGGTGATTGCATGGGTGACCACTGAAAGGGCTCCGAGTGCCACCTCTAGCACGTGTTCGCCGCCACGGGCATAGGTAGTAAAATTGTTAATAACAGCCAAGTACAGCTGTCAAAATGCCAAATGAAACGCTTTCATGTGTACATAGCCATTTTGGTGCTTATATCTGGATGTAGTTGTTACCTTTATGTAATCTCAAAAGGGAGATATAAAGCGCTTTGCTCTTGTTTCATTAGGAAGCTTACTTAAATTTGCCCTGAGCTGGAAGAGTAGACACTCTGTCAGTCGAGGGCCCAAGAGTCGAGTCAGTGATATATCATAACTCTCTACCTTTCAAGAAGAATATCGTAGAGAACTAGGGTGGATTTACCAGTTCCATGAGTTGGTTGGAGACCTGGCAGGAGCAGGGATTGTAGTTTTCCTTTACTTGCCAGAAAGAATGCCAGTAATTTATATCCTAGCTTTTCCTATCTTCCTTAATTTTCTCTAGCTCAGCAGGAGAGAGTTTATGTGTCAACCGCTGAATCATCTCTATACCCCACAGAGAAATAGAACAATGGTCAAAGCCCTCAGGAGGAATCTTTTGGAATCAGTTATTAGTCTTTCTTCTGTTACGTCACTCACCCTTGCCAATAAGGATGAGGCTGAGAAAAGGTGAAAGTGACCTGACTACAACCAGGATGTTAACAACGCTGTCACTGCTGTCAGGCCTCCATCATCCTGCTTGGTCAGATAAGGCTAACTGTGTCTGTCCTGATATGTGTGTTGGGCCAACTGCATAGCAGGGTAACCCCCACTGTTATCTTGATGATTATGCTTAACTGCCTGCATCCTAATGTGACATCTGTTTGAAGCCTAATCCAAGCAAGATTCAACTGTGTGCTTTCCACCTCTGAAACTGAGAGGCAAGGGTTGAGTTGGATGTCACGTGGCAAGGAAATTCACTACAGCATTGTTCAGCACTGAAATACCTCGGTGTGGAACTTGACAGGACAATCCCTTTTAAGCAGCACTGCCAGAATACGAAAGCCAAAGTTAGTACAAGCAACACCACCATCAGGAAACTCACAGACTACATGGGGGAACTCAACCATCCACACTGCGTACATCAGCTTTGGCCATGAGTGTCTTTGTGGCAGAGTATGCTGCTGCAGTATGGAGCACAGCCACATACGAGAAACAAGTTGACTTTGCTGTTAATGAAGCCATGCATATAGTGATAGGATGCCTCAAACCTACACATATCCTTTTTTTGGTATTGCTCCACCTAAGATTAGGGCTGCTGGCGGGTAACACCATGCTCTGTGAATGGGGAGTGATACAGAACCCATCTCATTTACTGGTGTGTCAACTACTACCGGAAACATGCAACAATGAAGGCTTAATTTTGGCTAATGGCAAAGCCAAGAAAGTGGCTTCGTTTTGGCAATCCAAAGTTTGATCTGGACACAGAAAAAAAAATCTGTTGATAAAGGATGAGATTACATTGGTTTAATAAACTAAGGGCTTGCCTATATGGAATTGTTTGAAATTGGCTGGTGTGGACTAAATAAGGCCACTTGGAATCTAGTAGGTCATTTGGTGTGATCCTTGCATCCAAATTACATATGTGCTTCAAACTTCCCTATTTGGTTCAGCTCCTGAAAATAAAAATATCACGCGTAAAACGTCCTACTACCCATTTTACTTCCTGTGTTTATTTTTTGATGGTTTTACCCTGTTTTTCAGTGTAGCATCTCACAAGGAAAGACATTGAACCTCAGTGACAGATCACATGCTCTGTATTCTGTAGTTCTCAGATTCAGTTCCTATGAAGGGCTATGAAAGCAGACATAGCAGCCGATGGGAATTTCACATAGATGAAACAAGTGTCATAATTTTTTGGGAATTGACAGTAATTTTAGCTGATAGCAGAGGACAGTCAGGTCCACAGATGCCAAACAAATCTTCCAAGTCCAAATTCATATACCCATCATTATGAAGGTGGAGTGAAAACCTCTGCTTGTGCGGTTGTTTTGGATCACACCATTGCATAAGCATTGCATTGGACAACATGGCACAGGAGCTTTCCCAAGTGTGATCTACGCAGCACAGCTGTTTGCACAGCACATCCTGTGTTAAATGCCACCCTTGGCCAAGTTACATGTGTATACTCTGTAAATGCAGGTACACTTGTGCAACCAGTTAGGGGGCAGGACAGTAAAACTGTTGCATGAAAATCTTGAAGAGGGCCCAGTTGGTTTGAAAGTCTTGTGGAAACTGGGCGGTGCTCTTTCAGGTTGTATTATGAAATTGTGGGTGTCCTGTAGTCACCTTCATGGCCAGGTCTATTATTCTACCCACTATACTGTATATGGTACTAGTGGTCACAGTCTTTATGTGTTTCTTTGCTTTTTTGTTTTTTAAAAGTAAAGGTTCCCCTTGCTCGAAAGCCAGTCGTATCTGACTCTAAGGTTCAGTGCTCATCTCTGTTTCAAAGCCAAAGCTGTCTGCTTCTGCAGATGTTTCCGTGGTCATGTGGCAGGCGTGACTAGACAACGGAGTGCACGGAACGCTGTTACCTTCCCATCGAAGTGGTCCCTATTTATCTACTTGCAATTTCTTGCTTTCGAACTGCTAGGTTGGCAGGAGCTGGGACAAAGGAGTGGTCAAAAGACTGGGCTGCACCCAGGCCGAAAAGTTGCAGAAATAGGTTAGTTGGAGGAGGAGGAGATTCATCTCTTGTTCTGCTCTGCAGTCATTCTTAGTGATCAGGCCTGAGACAGGCGACATGGATTAATTGAACTGTTAGTTCTGATTGAAGTGTACCCATGAAATAAGTAAGATGTGTTACATCAACACCTACACAAGCCTCATTGACTTAGCAAGTTTACGTTAATATGTACTCACAGTGAAATTTAGTCCATTCATTTATCTCCAATGTGGGACAAGCATCATAGCCACTTCTTTTAACCCTAGGGAGTAAACCTGGCCCAAACTACAGGCCAATCATTAACTGTGTTGTTGGAGCACAATAGGTAACAACACACCAAGATTCCACATGGGAATGGAAGTATAATTTTGTGTTATGTCCCATTAAGTTTCTTCCAGCTGATGGTGACTTTGATAAAAATGTTAAGGTAAGGGCAATATTTAAGGAGTGCTTTCTACGATTAACACCTATCATTAGGTTTTCATGGCTGTAATTTACCTCTGTTCCTGTACAGTAGTTTTCATAGTGAAGAGTGTATATGCTGAAAAAATTGGATCAGTAGAAGTAGTTATATAAATGGTAATAATGCATTTATAAATCTGCCTACTACTTATATAACAATATTACATGAATAATAAAAAGAACAACTGATGGCCAGTTTTCACAAGAAATTACATAGTACTGTATGTGATTCACACCATAAACAAAAAACAAAGGCTCAGTAGGATAAGGATAAAAGTTTCACATTGAAAATTGCAGCACTAAAAGCCCACTAAACTAAGTGGATTTAAATGTCTCTCTGCAGTGGCTCAAGTGGCTAAGATGCTGACTAGAAGGTGGGAGGTCAGCAGTTCAATTCCCAAGTACTGCGGGACAGAATGAGCTTCCCGTCTTTGTCCCAGCTCCTGCCAACCTAGCAGTTCAAAAGCAAGAAATTGCAAGTAGATCAATAGGGATCACTTTGGTGGAAAGCTAAACAGCATTCCGTGCACTTCAGTCATGCCTGACACATGATCGTTGGAAAGTCTGCAGAAGTAGACAGCGCTGGTTCTTCGGCTTTGAAAGAGATGAGCACTGAACCCTAGAGTTGGATACAACTGGCTTTTGAACAAGGGAAACCTTTACCTTTATATTTATATTGAACTTTGTTTATTGTTAGTTGATACTCTCTTTTCTTTCTTGCTGCTTCGAGAATCCTCTTACAGCCCAACATGCTGAGAAGATGGAGGCTAGCTCACAGTGTGGTCATTGTTCAGTTATACATTTGATTCTGACCCTTTGCAACTCCATGGTCCACCACATGCCTGTCTCCTCTGTCATCTGCCATCCTCCGTAGTCTGCCCAGATATACGCCCACTGTGTCAACGATGCCACCTAGCCATCTCATCCTCTGCTGCCCCCTTCTCCTTTTGCCTTCCATCTTTCTCAGCATCAGGGCCTTCTCCAGTGAGTCCTCTCTTCTCATTTGGTGGCCAAAGACCTTGAGCTTCAACTTCAGTACTTGTCCTTCCAATGAGCAGTCAGGTTTGATTTCCTTCAAGATAGACTTCTCTCAAGACTCTTCTCCAGCACCACAGTCCAAAGGTGTCTATTCTTCTGTGCTCAGCCTTCCTTAGGGTCCAGCTCTTACAACCATACATTACTTCTGAGAAGACCATTGCTTTAATTATGTGGACTTTGGTTGGCAGGGTGATGTCTCTACTTTTTATTATGCTGCTTATGTTTGCCATGGCTTGCCTCCCAAGAAGTGAACCTCTTTTTATTTCATGGCTTCAGTCACTGTCTGCAGTGATCTTAGATCCCAAGAAGGCAAAGTCTGTCACTGCTTCAACTTCTTCCCCTTTTGTTTGCCAGGGAGTGATGTGGCCAGATACCATGATCTTGGTTGTTGTTGTTTTTTGATGTTGAGTTTGAAGCCAGCTTTTGCACTCCTCTTTCACCATTAGGGTAGTGTCATCTGCATATTTCAGGTTGTTGATATTTCTCTCAGCAATCTTAATTCCAGCTTGTTCTTCATCCAGCCCTGCATTGTGCATGATGTACTCTGCATATAAGTTAAATAAGCAGGGTGTCAATGTGGTGCTCCCCCCCACACACACACACGAATATGAGCTCTGTTGCTATGGTCATAGCTCTGCAAAAATGTCAGTCTCAATAAAACAAAAGTTGAAGCTGACATTCTGACAAGAATCTAATAATTGCTGGAGACCTTGCGGCATGTCTTCCTGCACAGAGAAGCTTCTTCAGTGGTATTAAAGAAATGGCAGCTCCCCCATTTGTAGAATTCCTTCTTGTCCACTGGAAGGCAAGATTGTCCCATTTTTTGGATGTCAGTAAAGGAAACTATTTCCTGTCAGGAATTACTTTTAGTAAATTTAATATATTGTTTTAATGCTTTACATAAGAACAGGCCACAGGAGCCCATCCATTCCAGCATTCTGTCTCACACAGTGGCTCACCATTTGCTTCAGGGTATTCCCAAGGAGATGCCTTCACCTGCTTAGGATTCCCTGGAAATGGCATTGAGAGATATCCTGCCTATCTCTCCAACCCCGAGGTTGTCCTTAGGTATCCATGATTATAGCCATTGATACCCTTGTCCTCCATGAACTTGTCTAACCCTTTCTTAAACTGTCAAGACTGTCAGCTGTCACCACGTCTTCTAGCAGGGAGTTCCATAGACCAGGGATCCTCTGGGTGAAAAAGTACTTTCTCTTATTTGTTTGAGAACTAGTACCCAAAAGTTTCATGGAGTGTCCCCTAGTTCTAGTGTTGTGCGATAGGGAAAACAGTTTTTCCTTATCTACTTTGTTCCTCTTCTGTACAAAGCTACAATTTTCTTATATTTTGAGCACTTGCTTGGCAAAGCCTGTGATTTTATAAGTTATAATGACTTTATACAAAATTAAAAATCCCAGTAATGTATTAAGTGCCTTAGCTTGTTCTTGGTATAGTGTCTGAGCTGTGGTCTGTCAAGTGAAGCAAGTGTCAGGATTAGTTGTCTATAAACTACAGCACCTTGGACAGCTCTAAGGTTGTAGTATGGTCTGAGGAAAGCATCTGGGTTATACCTTTACTGGTTCACTCAAAATGTAGAAAGAAGACAAGCTTTCAGGTCTCAAGACTACTTCCATATGGCATGAAATGTGGAAATAGGGAACCAAAATACAAAACAAAACAAAAATTTAGAAAACCAGGCCGGATATAATGGCTATTATTCCTTAGAGTTATTCCTTAAAGGTGGTCAGCTGGTGATAATGGAATTTGCAGACTTGCTGTCACGGTATCAGTTTACAGTCTTTCTTTTCTCTGTAGAGAATATCCTTTCTGGGCAGGGTGTAGGGTAGAAAAACAGCAGCACAGCAATTTGTTTCTGCAGAAGTGGAGATCATATTTAGATGCCCACATTATGTTAAACCCTGGGTGCCCAAAGTCTTTGGGCTATGGGCCGGTTACATGGTTCAGCGGGCTGGTAACGTTCCTCCCACCGGAGTGGAAGTAAAACGTGCCTTGCAATCTGTTTTGCAACAGGATGAGATAGATTTTAGGTTGCCATTTACTCTGCTTAAACCAGGGGTGCCCAAACTACAGCCCACAAACCAGATCTGGCCTCTGATGCCAATTCATCTGGGCCATGCCACCCTCAATGTTCCTGGAACAGGCATCGGGGGCTGGATCTGGCCCACGGTCAGTAGTTTGGGCACCCCTGTGTTAAACAGTCAATTAAACCTCACTTACTAGCCATACATAATGATGGAAAGAAATGGAATCCTCACTGAAGGCTCGGAGCCTTGTATATGTTCGGTGTGAACATATCTGAGATAATAAGACGTCTGGGCATCTAGTTGGCATCAGTGCAAAGATCTGCTGGTTTGTTGGCTGTGATGATGAAATCCAGGAGGATAATTTCTGGCCATATGTTCCATCTCTGCACTAGGACTGTAGTTGTAGCTGGGGTATTTGATTCTTCTGCAGCTGTTCTGTTCCAGTTTGCACCAGGGTCTGGGTACATTCCTGTCTCCCGCTTCTCTTCGAGTTTTATTTCTGGTTTCTTGAGTGCAGCACTGACAAGAACATGATGCCCACATGACATTGTTCTTCAGAACGTGGCACCCAAGGCAGATTCCTGCTCTGTCCTGTGCAGATGGTTTGCCACCATTTCCGCATAAATCAGAGGTGGCAGGAATGTGAGTCTGTAAAGTAGGAAACAGATGTAACAATGGCATATGTTTCTCCTCTGGAGGTCCCATTCAAAAGAATAGGAATGGGGCAAAAGCAGGAAAATGTCCTGGTGGACCATGTCTCATGGGGTCTTAGTGGTTAAGATGGTGAGCTTGGAGACTGGAAGGTCGGGTTTCGATACCTGAGGGCTGCCCTTGGGGACATGAAAGGAGCCTCATTTGGGCGTCCCCTGAGCGGAGTTTCTCCAGCAAAGATCCTTTCAACCTAGAGTCATCTCTGACACAAATCTACTGTTGTACTTTGCTTTTTTGTTTGTAGAATTCAGCACTGAGAGGGGCTGAGATTTAGATGTACTCCCTCTTTTTTGCCTTTTCTCAAAATGTCCTGAAGGCAAAGGAAGGCAACTGTGAACCTCTGGCAGTTCTTTTGGGCTGTTTGTTGATCTCCACCTGAAGCTGTGGGTGAACTTTGACCTGGCTTCCATTTTATTTCACTGCTTTTTGAGGGTTTCTATTGCACAGCAGAGCGAGAGCATTCAAGCGTGGGATTACAGACACTTAATATTCTTCTTCTTTGCTTCCTCTTTTACCCCATCGGGTGTCGAGGGAGACACTTAATAATGGCATGCAAAATTCAAGCTGAGCATTCAGAGAGCATCCCTTTCCCTCCCTCCCTAATTCAGGGGTGCCCAGACTATGGCCCGTGGGCCGGATCCTGCCCCTGACACCAATTCATCCTGCCCACACCACCCTCGTCGCGTTTTACTTCTGCTTCAGGGAGCGACGAGGGCGGCGTGAGCAGGATGAATTGGCGTTGGGGGCAGGATCCGGCCCACAGGCTGTAGTTTGGGCACCCCTGCCCTACTTTGACCGACACATTGACTATTTACTGGAGGGACACAGTCTCATTTGTGTCACTATTTGCACTTCATCTGAACCAATTTCTCAGTGCAGTGGAAGCCATTGGGTGCCTTCAAGGCAAAGATACAATAGATGGAAGGAAATATAACCAGGTTGTGATAGGCAGGTATCCTGAGGTTATTTGCTAGCAGGAACCTCTCAGGACTTCCATGTTAGAATTCAACCACCTCCAGTCCCTAGCTTGATTTGGTTGGCAGCTTCTGAACAACAGAACTGTTGTTGTTGTTGTTGTTGTTGGGACACTGATGTTTGCATTGGAGTAATGCCTCTGATTTGTCTATGAGTCCTTTTGTTCCTCTTGGGCTGGGCCTTTATTTTCTCCATGTCTTCTTGGCCATTATGCCTGCTTTAATGAAACCCAGTTCATACCTCGGTCTGCTGAGGTAGGCTCTCCCCATAATAATAAAAAAAGTTGCCTTTAATCTTTTAAAGCGCTCCAAGAATCTTTGCTGTGTTTGCAGCAAACAGACCAACGCTGGTCCTCCTGTGGATTTTATTCTGCTTTCAGCTGCACTTCCTTCCTCCTGGCTCTTCCATAGCACGGAAAAAGATTAAACACATACTTGATCTTTATGAGTGTTCTAGAAACCACTCGGAGCAAGACCCTTATTACTAGAGCGGCTTGCTCTCATTTGCAGTGTGATAAAATGATAGTCACGGCTGGCTGCCCCCACCCCACCCTCCGCATGGCAGCCAAAGGCTTGCCCCTCTTTGGCCATTGTGTAGATAGACAGAGTGGTAAACCAGGCAGGCCTCTGGAGTAATCCAGTATTGCAGTTCTTATGGTCAGATGTTTTTAAATTGCTTATTTCTGCACCTTTGTAGCACAATAAAAATTTTGTACATCCCATTTTAAATCTTACAAACGACAACAAGGTTCTTTGAGTTCTCTTCAGAGAGGCAGCCTTTTTTAGTTTGCTGCAGCAAAAATAGCAAAATATCCCGTGGTGTTTTAAAGGCTAACAAATGTTTAGTAGCATGAGTTTCATGAACTATAGCATTTTACTGATTAAATCCAAGCTGGCTGCTGAGAAATATTCTAACAATAATGAAACAAGTTAAAACATAAATTCAAAACAGACTCGTTAAAAACACCATTAACACTTGACAATAAAATATTTAGCAGTGTTGTGACCCAGCCCTCATCAGACTCTGAATACGACCTGGGTCAGGAGATACTTCCTATGCCCAGCAGAGTTCTGCCTCCCCAGCCTGCATCCAGCCCTGAGCTCCAGCCTGTACCTGAACCTGAGGATGACTCGAACCAGGAACCTCAGCCTACTTCTAGCCCAACTCTGACTCTTCAGGCAGATGACTTGTCAGATGAAAGGTCTGACTCTGACAGTACTCAGTCCTTAGCCAGAGACCGTTGCCGAAAGGATCTGCAGCTGAGATGCAAGAAAGCCAGAGCTCGGTATCAGAGGAGGCTCCCAGCTGACACTCATTAGCTGGGAGGCTTCGTAAACAAGCATATTTCATAAGACAAGCATCGGTACAATTTCTCAGTGTGACGACCAACACTCTGCCAGATCTTCCGTGTACCTTGTGACTGACTGCAGTGACCCTGATTTCTTTGGACTTGACTATTGGATTCTCCTTGGATAGACTTTTGCCAGGACACTCCTGTGTAGCACCACTGCATGGTGACCCTGCTCACTGGGTAGGTCAGCACAAACAGTCTGACTGGTTTGACCTTCTGTAGGCAAAGACAGGAAACAAAGCAGAACCAAATATTGTAGGAAAAATTTGGCCTAAGGGACAGAAATGAAGTAGAATAATGATTCATAGATTCTGTGAGGCTAACAATCTGTTTACTGTAAATATTTGCTTCAAGCAAATATTTTGGTGATGCCCACTTTACATGTGGGCATCACCAAACAGTCAGTACAAAATTCAAATAGAGTACATAATTGGAAGCAGGAGATGAAGAAGCTGTATTCTCTTAGCCAAAGTAAGACAAGGAACAGATTGTGACACTGATCATGAACTGTTAAGATCCACAATTAGAGTAAATCTGAAAAAGCACACTAAAAGAATTGCAGTTCCAAAACATAATTTAAACTACATTCCTGATAGATTTAAAGTCCATGCAAGAAACAGATTTACACTACTAAACTCAATTGACCGTGAGAAAGAAGAACTGTGGATTTAAACAATAAACATTGTTAGGGAAGAATGCAAAAAGTTAATTTCTGTAGACAAAAGAAAAGGAAAACCAAGATGGATGAAACATTTAAAATTGTGAAGAATAGGTGAGAAGTAAAAGGTGACAAAAATAGAGTCAGAATCCTAATTGTAGATTTTCAGCAACTGCCAGGTAGAGACTAAACTACTATAGCAACTATTGCGAGGAAATATAGGAGAACAACAAAAAGGGAAAAACAAGACATTTCTTCCAGGAGATCTAAGAAATCAACAGGCAATTTAAACATAGATTAGGAACATCGAATGACCAACAGGGAAGCAAAATATCTGACCAGGGAAAAATAACAAGAAGGTGGAAACAGTATATTGAACACCTGTATAGAAGAGATGGACGGAGATGAGGGACATCATGCAGGAAGCAGCAAAGAAAACCATACCAAAAGAAAAGAACAGTAAGAAAGCAAAGTGGTTGTCTGATGAGGCTCTTAAAATAGCAGAGGAAAGAAGGAACACAAAAAGTCAAAGGAGAAAGGAAAAACTACAATCATTTGAACACAGAATTTCAAAGAAAAGCAAGGAGAGATAAGGAAAACTACCTAAAAGAACAGTGCAGAGAAATGGAGGAAAACAACAAAAGAGGCAGAACCAGAGATCTTTTCAAAAAAATCGGGGAAATCAAGGGAACATATAAAGCAAAAATGACCATGATAAGGGACAAAGACGGAAAGGAGCTAGCTGATGCAGAAGAGATTAAGAAAAGATGGAAGAGGAACTCTACAAAAAGGACCTCCAGACATCCTGGAGAGCGAAGTCATAAAGGCCCTAAAGAGCACTGCAAACAACAAAGCTAGTGGAGATGATGGTATCCCAGTTGAATTTTTCAAAGCGCTAAAAGATGATGGCGTCAAATTACTGCATTCAATATGCCAGCAGATTTGGAAAACAAAACAGTGTCCACAGGATTGGAAAAGATCAGTATACGTCCCAATCCCAAAAAAGGGCAATGCCAAAGAATGTTCAAATTATCGAACAATCGCGCTCATCCCACATGCCAGCAAGGTGATGCTCAAGATAATACAGGATAGACTTCATCAGCATGTGGAGAGAGAATTACCAGAGGTGCAGGCTGGTTTCAGAAGAGGCAGGGGGACTAGAGACCACATCGCCAACATACGCTGGATCATGGAGAAAACAAAGGAATACCAGAAACAAGTTTACTTTTGTTTTATTGACTACACTAAGGCATTTGACTGTGTGGACCACAACAAGATGTGGCAAGTAATTAAAGAGATGGAAATACCAGAGCACCTCATATGCCTCCTGAGAAATCTGTACATGAACCAAGAAGCAACAGTTAGGACAGAACATGGAATAACAGAGTGGTTTGGAATAGGAAAAGGAGTAAGACAAGGCTGCATTTTGTCACCATGCTTATTCAACCTATACATAGAGCACATAATGCGCAGTGCAGGGATGGAGGAATCACAATATGGGATTAAAATCGCTGGGAGAAACATCAATAATCTGAGATATGCAGACGATACCACCCTAATGGCAGAAAGTGAGGAAGACCTAAAGAATCTCTTGATTGGGCTGAAGGAGGAGAGTGCAAAAGCTGGCTTGAGACTCAATATCAAGAAAACCAAGATAATGGCAACAGGCCCCATCAGTTCCTGGAAAATAGACGGGGAAGAAGTAGAAGCAGTGACAGATTTTACTTTCTTAGGATCAAAGATCACTGCAGATGGGGACTGCAGCCATGAAATAAAAAGGCGACTGATTCTTGGGAGACAAGTGATGAGAAACCTGGGGAACATAGTGAAAAGCAGAGACATCACATTGCAAACAAAAATTAGAATAGTCAAAGCAATGGTTTTCCCAGTAGTAATGTATGGATGTGAGAGCTGGACAATTAGGAAGGCTGAACGCAGAAGAATAGATGCCTTTGAAATGTGGTGTTGGAGGAGGGTTTTGAGAGTCCCCTGGACAGCGAGGAGAACAAATAGGTCAATCTTAGAAGAAATTAACCCTGACTGCTCATTGGAAGGTCAAATAGTAAAGATGAAGCTAAAATACTTTGGACATCAAATGAGAAGGGAGGATTCACTTGAGAAGGCATTGATGTTGGGAAAGGTGGAGGGCAAAAGAAGAAGGAGGAGGCCAAGGATGAGATGGCTAGATGGTATTGTAGACACAATGGGCACAGAGCTGGGAGGGCTGAGCGGGATGGTGGAGGACAGAGGCGCCTGGAGGAAAATGGTCCATGGGGTCGCAAAGGGTCAGAGTCGACTGTGTGACTGAACAACAACAACATAGAAGAGATGGGGCCGTGTGTGCTGACCTACCCCAGCAGGCACGGTCGCCGCACAGTGGTGCTACACAGAGTCTATTCAAGGAGAATCCAAATAGCAAAGTCCAAAGAGCAAGCCGAGGTCTGGTTACCGGTAGTTCAAGCGAGTATCTAGTCCAAAGGATTCCTGTGGCGTCGACAGGGTTGGCAGAAAAGTCATGGTCATGGCAGGCAGGTCAGGGTCTAGGCAGGCAGTCTCAAGAGGTATCTGAAGTCAAGCAGGGTTTCGGTCTTTGCACTGAAGTATTGTACCAATGCTGGAATGCTGTAACAAGCTTGCTTAAGAGCCTCCCAGCTAATGGGTATCAGCTGGGAGCCTTCTCTGGTAACGAGTTCTAGCTTGCTTCTTTCTGCACCTTTCCCTGGCTGAGGGCTGATCACTGTCAGAGTCAGACTTCTAATATGACAGGTCATCTGCCTGGGGAAACAGAGTTGGGCAGAAGCAGGCTGTGGGCCGGATCTGGCCTGTGGCACCCAATAATCTGGCCCCTGCCCTCACTCTAGCCACCACCACCACTGCCGAAATCGGCTGCAGACTCATTTGCTGCAGCCGTAAACGGCGGGGGGACCACCAGTCTGGCCTCCTCAACTGTCTGAGGGAGCATGACCAGGCCCCGACTCAAAAGGTTGGCAACCCCTGTGCTAGATGGCCAAGGTATAAATATGACAAAACAACAACAACAAATAAATAAATACAGTAAGAGAAAGATTTGCTGCAAACAAGCGAGAGTGTAAAAACTGCTGGGAAGGCCACAAGCTTGGTTATGCATGCCATGCAGTTCTTAAGCCTTAGCATTGCATAGACTGAGGATAGATCTTCCTTACATTCAGGCAGGGAATTGTTTTGGTTTTTTTTTCTTCCAGTTTTGGTTGGAGGGATACTCTGAACCCTTGCTTTGGACTTTCGGATTCCCCCAAACCTCCTGCATGTTTTGGTTCCTTACAAGCTGCATCTTTTTTCTCTTTGGAAAGCTGCTAGTACAAAGTTAACGTGGAAACAACAAGCTTAATTAAATACTAATTGCCAATCCAATTGTTGCTAGGCTAAACATTTGACCTGCTTACTATCTGGAGGTTAAAAGGAAAGAATTAATTTTCTAACATACGTATTACTCATCTTAACCTATAAATCCAAGGGTTCACCGTTGGAACTGGCTATAGGTTGCTATGCCTCGCCCTACTTGCCTGCACTCACCCTTCGTGCACACGGCCGATCTGGGTACGCAGGTCAACGAAGGATTTAAAAAACTGGCAGTGGGGCAACAGCCCCACAAACGCGAAGAAAGGGAAACAACTTCACTTCCCAACATTCCTTGCGCCGTGCCGCACCAGAGCCAATCAGGCTGAGAGGCTCTCACACGGGGCAGCGTTCGGAAACGCGCCGCAGCCAATCGAAAGAAAAGCATTTTAAAAAAACGCAGCACAAACACAAAGCAGCAACCCATAACTACAAGCCCCAGCGTCCTGCGCGCCATGAGCGGCAGAGCGCTGAGGAAAACGGCGCCCGAAAAATGAAAAAGAAAAACAAGTCACAGCCAAGCACACACCAGCTGGCTTTCCTTTTCCTTCCCTCACCAACAGAGCCTGAAGCTGCCGACTGGAGTTTAATATCAGGGGGTGGGGGAGTTGCGATCCCCCTCTTCGCTGGGTTCCCTACGTTTGGGAGGATTGTGGGGAGAAAAGGGATATATTGCCCCCCCTTCTGGACACAGACGAACAGGCAGAGAGGATCGATCCCCCACCCCTCCCCCTCCTTCAAACAACTCCGTCTTTTCTTCTCTTTAAAAACGGACTTCTTTAAAGGAGAAGGGGGTGGGGGTGGGGATTCCATCCAGTCTGCCTGATCGTTTGGTTCCAGAAGTGTGGGGGCAATATAGCCCTTTTCTCCCCACAAACCTCCCAACCCTAGGGAAGGCAGCGGAGAGGGGGGTCGCAACCCCCACCCAGAGATATTAAAGGGGAAACCCGATCTACTTTCACGACTCCACACAAACAAACCACCATAACACACTAAAGCCACCCTCCCCACCACCGAGCCCACCCTTCCTAACCCCAACGACCCCCCCTAGCCCACCCTTCCTAACCCCCAACGACCATGCCCCCCTCCCCACTACCTAACCCACCCTTCCTAACCCCCAACGACCATGCCCCTCTCCCCACCACCTAGCCCACCCTTCCTAACCCCCAATGACCACGTCCCTTCCCCAATCCCCAACACCAAATAAATAAATATCTTTTTAAAACATAACTAAAAACAGTCAAACACATCCAAAAATACACAAAAACAAAAACACCAAAAACAATACGAAGTAAACAAGGACACAATCAAAAACAAAACAAACAGACAAAAATACAAATTCCAACGCCCCCCCACACACACACACACACACACACAAAACAAAGAAAACAAGCAAGCTTACCAAAACATGTGCAACCACCACCAGGACTGAAAAACAAATGAATAAAGAAAGAGACTACTTCCAAGAAGAAGCTCCACCCAGAGGCCAGGAGAGAAGAAAAAGTCAAAATACAATAACCCCTACCAGCACCACCTGCTGGCCACAATAGTAAAAACAATTCAAAAACACACAACAGCATAACACAAATTCACAATTTTACACAAAAGGTCACACCAATAAAAACAAGTAAAAAAAATTACACTAAAACATATGTCAATAAAATACAATAGAAACTTTTAAAACTCTTGTGCTGAGTTATAACTCAAATTTAAACTCCAAAAATCTAAACACATTTTAAAACCAAGGAATGTAAAAAACATTTACTATTACATTATGAAAATTATGACCTACGGTACAACTAATTTAAAAAATTCAAAAAACTAAAACATTATTCACTTACATAAAACAATTTGAAAAAATTATATCATACTTTCTTCTTTTATTAATCCTAAAAAAACCCAAAAAATCAGATCCCAGTTAATAACAGCCAAGCCAAAAAAAAAAATTACATAAATAAACATTTAAAAATTTAAAATTACAGACTAAGCAATTTTTAAAAAACATTAACACAATTTAACCTTCCGACACAATTTAAAACTATTGCAAAAATAAAATTGGTTCATTTTTTATTAAAACACACGGGGGGAAAAGCCCGGCAACGCCGGGCAACCCTTGCTAGTCTCTTATAAATATCCATCTTGTGTGTTTAAATTATTATTTCATAATGTGAGCATCTTTTTAAAAATCCAAAAGAGTGTCAGCATGATGGGTGCCGTAATTTAAATTTGTCTAGGTGGCTGTGGAAACACAGGACTTGCCTAATAAACCTTTAATGACTGATTTTCCCTTCACTTATCAGAGCTGAGAATGTACTTCATTAAGATAATTAATTGAGTTGTTTATCTGACTGTACTATATGTAACTTCCTAGATTTCTTGGTTTTCTCTAAATAAAAAGAGGAAAAGAGACATTGGCTCTGTCTTATAAACTAATGGACAAAAGGTTTTTATTTTTATTTTATTTTTAAAAAGATGGTTTTCTGCCTGGGGCAGTTTAAATGTTTCAGCCAGCATTGAATGTGGTATCAGTATGCCTACCTGGCAGAGAAGATTTTTTTTTAGTGTGTTGGTCTGACATGAGCAAGTTAAATATGAAGCTAACTTTTGTTATAAAAAAGCTCAACGGCATCCCACCAAACTCTGTATGTCTGTAACATAAGTAATCCATCAAAGATGGGCAATTCCTCCATGTTACTAAAATGATAAGTGAGGTCATAGTTTGATTTAACATAATGTAGAACTTCTGAGCAGTAGATTGGCGGGCCGGTTACAATTTGGTCCCTGGTGAGAGATGAGTGAACATTCAGAAGCCGCCTTGTTCAGCATTTTTGGGTCTTAAACCACTCTAATCTTAGTTTAGCTCCACTTTGTCAATGGCAGGTCTGAAGAACAGTAAAACCCTAACTTACATATGCCTCAAGTTACATAAAATTCGACTTACATGATGATTTTGTACTAAAACCATGTCCCGATTTACAGTTTCCTATAGGTTTGCTTCGAGTTTCGTAAAAATTCATTTCCCTATGGGTTTGCTTTGATTTACATAAAAATTTCATTTTTCCTATGGGTTTGCTTCGAGTTACATAAAAAACGATTTAAGCAAAAGCCTACAGAACGGACATTTTTCATAAGTAGGGGTTTTACCGTACAATACCGTACTAGCGGGTTGCCCGGTGTTGCCGGGCTTTTTAAAATATTGTTTATTTTTTAGAAAGGAAAAATGAGTCTCTGTAAAGTGTAATAAGTTGTTTATTTTTTACATTGTTTATTTTATGCAGTTTTTTTGCGATGTTTTTTTTGTAATTGTAATTGTTTTGTCAGAAATTTGTTTTGTAATTAACTTGTTTGTAAGTTGAAATTGTAATTTTTATAATTTATCTTAGTGTTTTTCAGTTAATTTGTCAGAAAAAAATATTTTAAGTAAATGCAGTTAAAACATTTTATGTGAAAGTCAATGTTTTAAAACTGTGTTTAGATTTTTTTGTGTGTGTGAAAACTAAACATGATTTAATAAATGTTTTAGGAATGTTAGATTATTTCTTAATATTTTTGACTGTTTTTTCTCCTGTGTCCTCTGGGTGGTGCTGTTGTGCTATTTTTCTTTGACTTTCTTTCTGGTCTGGGCGTCGCTTGTACGTGTCTCATTTCATTTCCAGCTTTCGTGCCAAAAGGGGTCTGTCTCCCCAACTCTTCCGGACCCAGGAGAGCCATCGGAGAGGGGGATTCCCCCCCCCCACAAACTCCGTTTTTAAAACTCCGTTTTTAAAGAGAAGTAACCGCTTGGTTTCTTCTCTTTAATATGGGGCGTGTGTGTGTGTGGGGAGGGGAATCCCCTCTCTGCCAGGTCCCCTGGGGTCAGGAGGGTTGGGGAGACAGACTCCTTTGGTCCCCCCAACCCTCCCAACCCCAGGGGAGCCAGTAGAGAGGGGGAGCACAACGCCCCCCCCGTGATATTAAAGGGGAAACTGATCGGGAGCTTTAGGCGCCGTTGGGGAGGGGGGCTTTCGTTCCCGCGGCTTGGTGGACTTGCTCTCCTGGTGTTTTTTTTTTTTTTTTTGTGCGCCGGCTTCCTCAGCATTCTGCGCACTCATGGCACGCAGGACGCTGGGGCTTGTAGTTATGGGTTTGTGCTTTGTGTTTGTGCTGCGTTTTTTAAAAATGGTTTACTTTTGATTGGCTGCGGCGCGTTTCCGAACGTTCCTTGCGCCGCGCCGTGCGAGAGCCTCTCAGCCTGATTGGCTCTGGTGCGGCGTAAGGAATGTTGGGAAGTAAAGTTGTTTCCCTTTTTTGCGTTTGTGGGGCTGTTGCCCCACTGCCGGTTTTCTCAATCCTTCATTGACCTGCGGACCCAGATCGGCTGTGTGCACGAAGGGTGAGTGCAGGCAAGTAGGGCGAGGCATAGCAACCTATAGCCAGTTCCAACGGTTAACCCTTGGTTTTATAGGTTAAGATAGTACTTCCACTTTTTGGATGGATATCTTTCACATAGATACAATTTCTTTCTTGCTTGATTTTTGCCTATCCTGGCTATTAAACTCATTTCTAATACAGTATTACGAGCTGCCAAGTCATGTCAATTTATGATGACCCTCATAGAGTTTTCAAGATATGTGAAATATTTAAGGAGAGGTTTTACCACTACAGACAGGATGTCATCTTGAATTTGGGGGCTGTGCAGTTATCAGAGTTTGCTCCACAGCTGTGATGGCAAACCTTTTAGAGACTGAGTGTCCAAACAGAGGGGTGGGGTGAATTCTGTGCTGGGGGGAGGGAGGAAGTGCTCTCATTGGACTGCTGGGTGGAGGGGCAGCGTGAACTCTGTGCTGGCGCGACAGTGCACATGCCAGCAGAGAGGGCTCTGAGTGCCCCCTCTAGCACCTATGCCATAGGTTTGCCTCCACTGCTCTAGAGCCATACCTGTCAACCCGTGGCTCCGCAAAAACAGGACCTGCGCACATCGCTTGTGCGCAGGTCGCTTTCCACGGATGCATGGAAGGGTTTTACCCCTTTCACGCATGCACGGAAGCACTACGCCGCTTGCACAGCCCCTACGCAAGCGGCGTAGCGCTTCCCCCCACTGTCAAATTATGGGGTTTTGGCAGCGGGGGGTGGGTTATGACGTCAATAGACGTCAAATTACGGGGTTTTTCCGGCCAAATCGGGGTGGTTGACAGGTATGTCTAGAGCATCTACAGTGTGCTGAAATATAGAGAAAAATTACCAATGCCGGACCGAGGAAGGAGCTCAAAAAGAGGTGGCGGCAGTGGGAGTTCATATACTCGCAGCATTGCAAGCCCAGGAATTTCGACTTCCCCGCGACCAATGCTGGACCAGGGAAGCCGTACCGATCGCCCCACAGTTAGAGCTACAGTTAGAACCAAATGTAAAACCATTGTGAATCTATGAGAGAGAAAACATGTTATTCTATAGCAGGGCTTTGCAACCATTTCATGCCACGGGCTGGATCATGCCCTCTCAGACAGCTGAGCAGGCCAGACACGTGGTTCCCCCCTCCGTAAACGCTGCCGTAAACTGCATTGGGTGTGTTTGTGCAGGTGCAGGCATGTTTACAGCTGTCGTAAACACATCTGCTTCCACTTCTGGCATTGTTGCTGTGGGCCAGATGATTTGCCACCGAGGGCTGGGTCTAGCCCATGGGCCATAGGTTGCGAACCCATGTTCTATAGCATCATCTTGTGGGCATTTGCAGCATGCACATTGTTTTTGTTGTCAGTAAACATGTTTACACTGTAGAAACCAGCTAGAAGGATAGCCACACAACACACAGCACAACAGTGGCAAATGCACTGTGGCATCAAGGACACAAAGTTATGCTTATAATGTCCAGCATCATGAAGCAACAAAGGCAGCTGGCTTCATCTGAAGTCATAATATTGACATAAAGGAATTTGCCCTGTAGGTTTAGGCAGACAGGGCTGTTGCGCTTTAAATGTTATTTTACTTTGTGTTCTTTTTCAGCATGCTTAAGGCATAAGAGTTTAATATTTTGCTTTTGACTCTGAAATATTTTAGGGGAAAAAATCTTAATGTAATGTATTTAAGACCTTTCTGCTTAAATGTTGTAAGGAATATATTCTTTTTTAATGTGCCTTTTCAGGCTCTAAAACTCTTGTACTTTACAATGCAACTGAGCCATTTCCCCAAGATGTATTTATATTCAAAGCATTTTTGTTTTGTGCTCCTATATGCAGTTTTCATATTTTTAAGTACAGTATATTTTTAAAAATGAATCTTTAATTTGGACATTTGTCAGGGAGCACGCCCTCAGTATTTTAAAAGAACAAGCCTTTTTATTCTGATAATACACAAATTAGAAATAGGTCATTTTATGCTAATTACCTTGTGACCACCCAAAGAGTGCACTAAGCACTATGGGGTGGTATATAAGTGTAATTGCTATTGCTTTGTTTATGCATACCATCTTCCACATCTAGGAAGACAGTGGATGCTTAGGAAAAATGATTGTAGCTGTGAAGGTTTGGAAGGGAGATAAGTTGAAAGGAAATCTGGACATAATGGAAATCCTTGATTCCTTGATTGACCAGACTATCAAGGGATTAATTCCTGCTGGTCGCAACTCGTTTTCCATTTGTTTCTCTGCCACGCTCTTCTCCAGGTTCAGCCAAAACTTTTCACAATTGGGTCTTCCCATCTTTTTTGGGAGGCTGCCAAGGGGTCTTTTTATTCCTCTGGGATCCCGCTTGGTATCCAATGTCCGTCTGTCATTTGAGAGTCGTGTCCAGCCCAGTGAAATTTCCATTTATGATATTCGGCCACATCTTCATTGATTCCGCTTTGTTTTCTTATCTGGACATTGGGGATGTGGTTGTGAAGTGATATCTTTAGCATTGAATAATAACAATATGGTTGGATTTGGAAATGCAAGGATAGGGATGAATTATCCTTTAAAAGATTAGGCCTGTAGTTTGGAATGCTTCTTAATGTGACTCCTCTACTTTATGTACAGAGGGCGAGGAGCAGAAGCTTCAGCTGGTTTGTTGGCTGTGCCTTTTACTTGATTAAAGAGAATTTCAGCACTGTCATTTATAATCTTGAAGATAGACAACAGTAAAATGTGTGGCTGCATATCTCATTGTGTTTTCTTTCACTTAGTTCAGTTTCATGCTAAAAATGTATATGATTTTTAGAACTTAGTAAATCCTTTCCTGTGCAGCTTTAAACCCTGTCTTTCCTACCCCTAATTCACTGTTACTTTTCAAATGTCTATTTTTCAACATTTGATTTTCCTTTCCCCCCCAGGAGTTCTACGTCTTCCACAATGAATCCTGTTTACAGCCCCGTTCAACCAGGGGCTCCCTATGGAAATCCTAAAAACATAGCCTATGCAGGTAGGACTTGGTTATATGGCAAAACGTTGTTTTGAAACCCATCTCTCTTCGGTGATAACACCTGTGTCTGCTCTGCATCACATAAGAATTCAGGGTATTCACGTGAAGCTTCCAAATATAAAAACTCTGTTACTAATATTAGGGAAACCAGATGCAGCTTTGCTTATTCTTCACATCTAACTTTTATTATGTGTGGGTTCTTTTCATCTCAAAGAAGCCTAGAGCTACAATCTGAAATAGTGCACCCCAAGTACAGCTTTACCATGCGATAAGATCTAAGCTACATGCCAATTAGCTTGTAAATTTGGATAACATGTGAAACACTTCTGTGAAGTTGCTAAAGGTATATTTTTTATGATCTCAGAAATGAGTTACAAGTCCTGGAGTTTCTTCAAAAGCAGCAGGTTTTGTTTGATAAGGTTTCTCTGTTCCCGCATGATCCCATATAACATCCCAGCTTGCATTTAACCCTTGGTATGTCTTTGTATTCCAGCTCTAATTGCTTATCTTGATTTTGTACACATTAGAAAAGCTAGTCGTTTCTCTATCTACTGAAAAGAGCTGGCTTCTGCATCCACAACTCTTTGTGAGTTACAGTTATGAACTTTGTCACTGTGGAAATAAAATGTGAATTCTATACCACAAAACTGTTTGATATGGTAGCAATTGAATGTTGTGAATAGATACAGAAAATACTGTAATGTGCAGGGGTCAGATACATTGTGTTGCATGTTCATCCTTTTAAATGATGTGTGTTGTATATTTTTAAATCTTGTAAGTTGCTCTGAGTGGTGCTTGCATCAAAAGCGCGGGGTATAAATGTAAATAAATTATAAAACCACATTTCCCAGCTTTTCCACATGTTACTGGTCTACTCTAGAATGATCGTAATCCTCTTTGAACATTTTTCATGTTGATAGGGAAAGAGGGACATTGTTGTCCATTGGCTGCTTAAAGCTGTTTCTTTGAAGACTTCCTCTCTAAAGCTTTTTCATAAGGAGCATCCAAGATTTCTCTTAAATTATTTCAAGTTGTGATTCCGGTTTCCCTTTAGTTTAGTTTTGCAAATTTTTTGATAAATCAACAATGCAGTTGGAAATATGTGGCACATTTTCATCCCTCTGTGTCAGCAACATGACACTGAAATCATACGATTATTGCTGTTTTGAATTATTTTATTTGTTTGTTTTTGCTGCTCTAGGCACAAGGAGTTACATGATCCAACGGTTCTGGTTTTCCCGGACCAGTTCATGACTTGATTGTAGATATAGCTCTTGGGAAGAATTGCCAATGTGCTAAAGTACCCTAATTGTGTTAGAAAGTAGCTCTATTCCTGTTGTAGTTGGAGCCGGAAGAGAGTCTGAAAAACCTTTTTGTTAGCAAGTCAGGGAGATGGGCATTTTAGGCAACTTCATTTGACATGCAGAGCCCTATTGCAACCAAAGGTAAACAGGAGGACAGCTTAAAGAGCAAAAAGATGCAATCACCTGGGGGTGGGGGTGGGAGATGTGATAAAGTAATGAAATGATGGCTTGTGACCCATATGAATTGTGTAAGAGGTAAACATGCATAGAATATAAGAGGAGAATGATATATTAGAACAGACACAAACTATTCCAGCAGAAAATCAGAAGATTGCTACATAAGGGAATAAAAGGTCAAGAGAGGCTAAGTATATGTGTTCATGTTATGATTTTTTTTGTCTGTGTAATATGTACAGAGATAATGTTAAATAGCACTAAAATATGTTACCATCCCAATAAGGAGTGATCAACATGCAAAATTATCCCCAAGAGCATTTTGAATCCTACTGGCCCCTATATAAAGTTATGTAACATGGAGGCATTTCTCCTGGGTTTCCAATACCCTCCAATTTTGTTTAAATTGTCATTTGATAACACAAAGGTTTTCTTTTGTTAAGCTGATATTCAAAAAAAGTTAAAGTCCTCTTTTCAGTTAGCATAAACTCTTTGTGGCAACATTTTACAATATTATTTGTTTGTTTGTTTGATTTGTACCCCGCTCTACTCAAGCACAAGGCCGACTCAGAGCGGCTACAACAAATCAATACACATACAATTACAACAATATAATAATACACATAATCACAGGTACCAAATAAATAACCAGAAACATCCACAATGGTACAAAGGCACTGCATCAAAATATCAACAATCAATAGTTACAATTCAAATACAAGGAATAAAGAACAACAAAATACATAATATCAAAGACATTTCGAACCAAAAGGGAATATATAACCATATACTGTATAATCATATATATATGATTGGATGTAGACAGACTTCATGGCTGAAGAACCTAAGAGACTGGTTTGGCATGTCCTCGGAAAAACTGTTCTGAGGAGTTAAGAACAGGAAGACTATTGCCATGATGATAACCAGTATCCGGATCAGATACGGCAGCTGAATAATAATAATAATAATAATAATAATAATAATAATAATAATAATAATAATAATAATAATAATAATAATAATAATAATAATAATAATAATAATAATAATAATAATAATAATAATAATAAGCAAATTAACCTGCTTGGCACATCCCACTTCTTTTAGCCTCTCCCACTTGCTCTACTGGTAAAGCTGGAGTGGTGGTGGGAATGGCTCTTGGTCATCCAGGTTTTCTACAAAGAAGATAAGAACATTGATATATGACATGGAGTTTGAGTAGAATATGAATGTTCTGCTCATGATGTGACCATCTTTCTAAACAGGTCTACATTTAAGCTTATTTTCAAGTCCTAGGCTCCGTAGGAAAATAAGAAGTAAATTCCATGATGTTGTGTAATAAAAAAAGATGGTGCGTAAATATGTTGGGCACTGAGAGAACAAAGAATTCCTGAGATTGTCTAATCAAGTGTCTGTTCTCTGTGTCTGTAATCATAAAGCCGCCTACCTACCTACCTACCTACGCACCTATTTATTTATTTATAACCCACCATAATTAGTGTGAAACGCTACCCTAGGTGGCTCAAAAAACAACAACTACCTAGTCTTCTTCAACAGCACGTTCTTTGTGTGTATGCTTTCAAATGGTGTATACGCTGTGTTCAGAGTAAATTTCCCCAGAAGTTACAATCTGCTTTTGGCTACTTGCCAAACTGTCTTTTCTTGTCACTCCTCACCCCCTTTTTTGCTTTTTCCTTGAGTGAGTTTGAAAGTCATCAAAACAGCCATTCTTTGTGAAGCAAAAAGCAAGACCCAGTCCTTCCCCTTTGCTAAGGGAGTTCTCTTGATCATATCTGCATTTCCATTCCTTATGTTCTGAGTTTGAAATCTGGGATTACTGGAAAGATTTCTTAAACTCCAGAGAGCTAGATTTTCTGGACGTTTAGTATTTTGAGGAAATGATTAGAATACTGTTAGAGACTCTCAGAGATATGATTTTATTCATGTAATTAAATTTCAGATGCTAATTCCTCCAAGGGAAGAAATCAGTGTAGTTCATACCAGTTGTAAATGTCTGGCCAGACATCCTGCTACTGTAATGGAGTAGACTGTACAGCCAGCGACTCAATGCTGAGTGTTGGGCAGCGGTAAATAACCTGACTCTCTAAAGGGGCCAACGGCTATGGGCGGATGAGCCCCTTTAGGTGGGGTGATGGTCCCCCTCATTGGAGGAAATGCCACTGGAAAACATCATATTGGGCCCAACGTCAAAATGAGCAGAGGAGGAACTCTGATTCCCAATGGTCATGGAGGTGGAAGAGGCCATGCCAGATGGACTGTCTGTGAAGGCGCTCCTTGTCCGTATCCTCAAAGCTGCGGCAGTCTATTGCAGTCGCAGTGTCAAATCCTGCACGTCTCATTTCATATGTGCCACAGGAGATGGCTCCGAGATCATAGTATGTGGGTCACTTCATGGCAAGCTGGGATCCACATTAAACAAATTAATGCCAATGGCATTTTTCCTCTTTCAGGAAAAAAATGCATTCTCGAATATGGATTGCAGTCAGCGATACCAGTTGTGTGATATTCTGCATGGCCACAGATGCCTATGCTGATTTCTTAACATTGTATGTTAAAATTTTAAAATATTTTTGTTTCAGTGTAAATTATAGCACTGTATGAACTAATTTGGTTCTTTTTGTGATGTATGATTATATATTGCTTGCCAAGTGTCCTCTCAGAATGGATAAATGTTTCATCTTCCAGTGTTGGATATACTAGTTTCAGGTTTTCACATTTGTAACCCTGCTCTGAGTTAACCATAAAATGTGTTGGAAAGAGAGGATATATACATTGGAGAAGCAATGTGTAATATAGGTCCTTTCTCTCCTTTTTGAAGACCGGGAAATGTCATATGAAGCTACAGTACTTTAGAAACCACAAGGAAATGGTTTTTAGATGTACAGTAATACATTTGTTTTAATTTTGTATTATTTTCTTTATTATGTTTCCTTCTGATATATGAGCTCCTTTGAAATTTGTTGGTTGTTGGTGGTTGAAATGTATCTTTAAAAGCATGAACAGTTTTGGAAGGCGAAACCAAATTCTTGTAAGCATGCATACATAATTTTTTATACTAGTTTTTGAATCACCATTCATACTTTTTTCTTTGTGGGGCTCCTTTTACTCTACTGATCTGGGTGAGACAGAAACTCAAGTTAGATTTTAGAGTAGGGGTGCCCAAACTACGGCCCGGGGCCCGGATCTGGCCCCTGACGCCAATTCATCCAGCCTGCGAAGCCCTCGTCGCTCCCGGGTGCATTTTACTTCTGCTTCCGGAAGCGATGAGGGCTTCGTGAGCTGGATGAATTGGCATTGGGGCCAGATCCGGCCCCTGGGCCATAGTGACCAGCCCCCTGAACCATGTGACCGGCCCATGGCCCAAAAGGTTTGGGTATCCCATGTTAGAGCATGGCATAGTTCTTTTTACTCTTTTACCCCAGCCCCCAAGTCAGCAGTGTTACCGTGGAATAGCAACCAACCTCCTACCTAATTTTATTGCCAAGGATTTGTGGGGGGCAGTAGGATTAACGTCACTGTAGTAAACTCAGAAGTGCTCCCCCAGGCATCTTGTACTATCAGCTGCTCTTGTAGGAATCATGATTTGATTTACTTCTGTTTGCTGCTGAGTGGTAACAGTAGTTATACAATAGTGAACAGTCAGAGGAAATAATATAGCTTGGGGAAGCAAAACATAATAATTGAACATGTCCTTCCCATCACTGACAAAATGTATCTATAATCTACCAAAATCCCATGCAACAGACGTGTAGAGGCCTGAACAAACCTTTTAAAAATAATGAGAAACAGCAGGAAATATTTATGAGTTTTTGCATTTAATTTTTTTCTAGCATTGCACATTGAGCAGCCATAATCTTTCCTGCCAATTTGCATTTTGTGAGTTAGTGTGTGTGGACTTGTATGCAGTGCATGTTAGTGGTAGAATTGATTTCACTTGCTTTAGAGGTGGTATTGGTAGTAGTGATAAGTGCTTGTTAAACCACTGTTCAGTTTTTTTAGTACCTGTATTAGAGCCTTGTTCCTTGACAATTAATTGCTAGACATATTTCAGCTCTTTTGCCTTCTCTCATTGCAAAACCTTTGACTATTTACATTCAGCAGGTGTGCAAAAATACTCTGGAGTCTTACCTATTAGAGCATATGTACCATTATAGTTTAAGTCAGCAGACCGGCATGAAATATAATTTCCAAGTTCCTAAATTATCAGCATCAGATTTTGGAGCCTGGGAAGGTTTATGTCTCCCCAAGAAGAAACCCAGGAAGGGTCAGCAGAGAAAAGATGTCTTAAACTAGTCTGTTCTGTTACTATCAGTGGCACAGAATTGATCTCAGTAGGGTATTTAGTCATAGCAGCACTTCCTGGAGTGTTTATAAGACTTATCCCTGTAATATTGACTTGGACTTGAGCTTTCCTGGTTACCTGTCTCAGACACTGTGTAAGGAATTTGAACACACACACACACACAGGTTGTGTTTTGACTGCTTCAAGGTGTGGTAAATTGGCTACTGGTCAGGAGTTTTAAATTAAAAACCTCAGTTTGAGATCCCTGCTGATCCATTAAGTTGTCTTGAGTAACTCACCGTCTCTCAGCCTAGCTCATGTTCTGAGGGAATTATAAATCCCTTTGCATTGTTAAAAATATTGAAGATGTGATCAGTGATATTAATTTTTGTGATTTGTTGTATGAAGTGATAATCTGCAGTTCATGGCTGGCAGGCTCACTGAAAGTTTAGATAGTCTGCAATTTTCCCCAATAAATTAAATAATTGACACCATATAATAAATAATGAGAAAACCAAGATCATGGTAATCATTACAGAGCAAGTAGCTTATTGACAGATATAAATCAGAATTTGGTTGAATAAAAAGTGGGGCCCATAGCCGTACAATAAATGTCGGAATAGACCTAGCTTGGAACAAAGTAAAATACTGTAATGCAACAAGACATAGTACACAACAGAAACTTAAAATTGACTTTGCATGTGTGCATTGAACAGTACTAAATATTGTTGATTCTATTATGCTTCTTAGAATTATCGACACAGGAAACTATAAAAACAGAAGCACTTGAAAACAGGATTTATTTCAGAGTGCTAAGAAATGTTGGATTGAAAGGATGCCCAATGAAGAAATCCTAAAGCAAATGAGTAAATATTTTTTAAAATCTTAAGCTCCATGAGATGTAGAAAGCTAGAATACAGTAGTTTAAATTACAAATGAGAAATGAAAATTATAGATTGTTAGAGCTGATTGTTTAAGATAAAGTAGATGGGAAAGAATGTAAGGAGAATTCAGGCCACGTCTAGAGGACTGTGTCCAATTCTGGACACTGCACTTTTGAGGAGGATGCCAACAAACTGGAGTCAGTTCAGAAGAGGGCATCAAGAATTAACAGGGGACTGGAAGTCAAACCCTATGAGGAAAGAGTGAAAGCACTGGTCATGAATAGCCTTGAGAAAAGGAGACTGAGAAAGAAGAATATGATAGCACTTTTCAAATATTGTTGTTCAGCCACACAGTCGAGTCTGACCCTTTATGACCCCATGGACCATTGCTCACCATGCTCCTCTGACATCTGACATCCTCCGTAGCCCACCCAGATCTACGCCCACTGCGTCAACAATGCCATCTAGTCATCTCATCCTCTGCCACCCCCTTCTCCTTTTGCCTTTGATCTTTCCCAGCATCAGGGCCTTCTCCAGTGAGTCCTCTTTTCTCATTTGGTGGCCAAAGTCCTTGAGCTTCAGCTTCAGTACTTGTCCTTCCAATGAGCAGTCAGGGTTGATTTCCTTCAGGATAGACTGATTTGTTCTCCTTGCAGTCCAGGGGACTCTCAAGACTCTTCTCCAGCACCACAGTTCAAAGGTATCTATTCTTCTGCACTCAGCCTTCCTTATGGTCCAGCTCTCACAGCCGTACATTACTACTGAGAAGACCATTGCTTTAACTATGTGGACTTTGGTTGGCAGGGTGGTCTGTCTACTTTTTATTATGCTGCTTAGGTTTGCCATGGCTTGCCAAGAAGTAAGCGTCTTTTTATTTCATGGCCGCAGTCACCATCAGGATCGGTTCCTGTTCATCACAGAGTGCAGGACAACATACCAAGGGGCTGAAACTACAGGAAGCCAGATATACAGGTGAATAACAGGGGAAATGTCTTAACAGAATAGTTATTCAGCACCAGTTAGGCTTCTTCTAGAATACTGTATCCAGTTTTGGACACTGCACTTTAGGAGGGATGCCAACAAACAAGAAGAAGTTCAGAGGAGGACAATAAAGGTACATAGAAAGAGCCTCCTTGAAGATTATGGTATTTTTGCATGTGTGGATGCTTGACAACTGAATTTAACACCAAAAGAGACAAGGCAAGGTTGTTCTTCTTTCGTGTCCCGATCAAAAACTGGACTGCCAAAATGAAGCCAATTTCTTGGTTTTGTTGTTGCCCAAACTTAGGTCCTCATCGCTGCATGTTTCTGGAAGTAATTGGCAGACCAGTAAATGAGCCGAATTCTGTATCTCAAGGCAAGGTTTAAAGGTAAAGGTAAAGGTTTCCCTTGCTCAAAAGCCAGTCGTATCTGATTCTAGGGTTCAGTGTTCATCTCTGTTTCAAAGCCGAAGAGCCAGCGGCATCTGCTTCTGCAGACGTTTCCGTGGTCATGTGGTTTAAGAGAGGCGAAATAACATGGTACATTCAGAGGAGATGCTTTAGAGTCCATCTGCTGAAAGCTGTCATTTACAGTATAGGTCCGTGATGGTGAACCTTGGCATTCCAGATGTTCTTGGACTTCAATCCCCAGAAGCCCAAGCCCCTGTGAATCTGCACGAATGGGTTTACTGTGATTCAACTGTCCTGCGCCACCCTTTGTCGCTCCTGGAAGCGGAAGTAAAAGACGCCTGTACGGTTAAGGCTGTTCCGGGTTAACCCTTCCTCCGTACGGGCACGTTTTACTTCCGCTTCCAGGAGTGACGAGGGTGGTGCAGGCCGGATGAATCGCAGTAAACCCATTCGTGTGGATTCACGGGGGCTTGGGCTTCTGGGAATTGAAGTCCAAGAACATCTGGAGTGCCAAGGTTCGCCATCATGGGTATAGGTTTATTATTTTCTTGTATCTGTTGTTTTCACCAGAGAAATGTGAAGTAAGGGGTTTGAGAATGAATGGGGCAGGCAGCCAGTGTGCTGTAGTTTGTAGAAACTTGAAGAATGCTTTGAGCAAAATTGTATGGGACCAAGCAAATGCTCTCACCAGCTAGCTAATCAGGCACTCAAATGACCTTTCTTTGCCCTGCTGGAGATCCCAGGGAGAGATGGCTGCTTTTGATAAAGGAAATGGAAGGTAAATTCAAATGTGGAAATGCTTAACAAGGTCCCTAAGAATGTAAGTGAATTCACAAAAGGAAGGCAAACTTAAGATGTCGCTGGTGTGAGAACTCATACCGTGAGCATTGATGAATCAGTTTAATTGATATAGTCCTTAGATGTTTGTCTTGATTGCCCAGTAGGTAAAGAATTGTCATAAGAGTGTCTTTTACTTTAAAAATAAGAAGAAGCCTGAAACAGAAAACGAAAATGGAGTAGAAAAGCAAGACACAAAATATATCAAAAAGCTCTTTATGTTTCTTTCTTTTTTCCTGTGAAGTGAGCTAAATCTGAATTGCAAAAGAGAACAAAACAATTTTTGTTGGCTAGAAAAGTCTGCGTTTTATAAAATGTGCCCCCCGCCAGCAGTCACTCATATGGGAACTATCTGTTGATTTTCATGTCGCAGCTACCATTTTATCACAAAAACCTTCATGATTGGCCATTCCTATATGATCATTGACATCTTAGAGCAGGGGTTCTCAACATATGGCCCATGGGCTGGATCTGGCCCACAGTGCCAAATAATCTGGCCCTCACTTCAGCTGCTGCAGCCGCCGGCAGAATCAGCCACGGAATCAGCCATGGCTGTTGTAAATGTGTTTACGATAGGCATAAATGAGGCAGCCAGCAGCGGCTGGACCACCAGTCCAGCCCGCCAGCTGTTTGAGGGAGGATGACCCAGCCCCTGACTTGAAAAGGTTGAGAACGCCTGTCCTAGATTTTCATAGCCCTCACCATGACACAGTTTCTGCCCTTCAACAGATACCCACAATTCTCCAGAAATAGCATCCTGGAATGGGCAAGCTTGAAGTTATCTCAAGGGATAAAGCAGGAGCATTTTCAGCAGGAGGACTTGAAGAATTCGGACACTATTACAACATCAATCATTTGAAGCCTAATCCAAGCAAGACTCAAGTGTGTGCTTTCCACCTCCAAAACTGAGACTCAAGGGTTGAGTTGGATGTTACGTGGCAAGGGAACCGATTACAACATTGTTCAGCACCAAAATACCTTAGTGTGACTCTTGACAAAACACTCTCTTTTAAGCAACACTGCCTGAATACCAAAGACAAAGTTAGTACAAGGAACAACATCATCAGGAAACTCACAAACTATAAATGGGGAACTCAACCATCCACGCTGCATACATCAGCTTTGGCCCTGAACGTCTCTGCAGCAGAGTATGCTGCTCCCGTATGGAGTGCATCCACACACACAAAACAAGTGGACATCACTGTTAATGAAGCCATGCATATAGTGACAGGATGCCTCAAACCTACACCAGTTGAGAAAATATACACTCTTGTTGATATTGCTCCACCTAAGATCAAGAGAGAAGTAGGAGCGGATGCTGAGAAAACTAAGCAAGAGAATGACACTCGACATCCTCTGAACAGATATGAGACTCAGATCCAGGAAGAGCTTTATGGCAAGGACAAACATTCTTGAGGGTCTACAAGAGCAAAACCAAATTAGAAGACGGAGGGAGGAGCTCACTGGACAAGGAACAATATTAAAGGAGGATATAGCTGAGGAATAACACACAGTGTAAATGTGGAGAGATACAGAATCTGGCTTGTTTTCTGGTCTGCCGATTACCGATACTACCTGAAATATGCACTGATGAGGACTTAAGTTTGGCCAACAGCAAAGCTAAGAAAGTGGCTTCATTTTGGCAGTCCAGAGTTTGATTGAGACACGAAAGAAGCAGAAGCAGCAGGACCAAGTGGAGAACTTTTCCCAGCTGCTTTCTGAGAAACCATCAAAGTACAGTAATCATGCTTTCCTTCAGAATTCAGATATCAGCTTGCATATGTCTGATAGTGATATTTGCAGACTCATTTTCTGATGGCCACTAGAGAGAATCTGTTTGCCTGCTAGTGGAATTCCCTAATCACATTTTGTGTGTGTGCATATGCATGCTTCATCAAATTGGTTCCATATTGTTCTCGGGGGTACTTTTGAATCATGTAGCATTCTCAAGACTACATAAGCTTGGAAAGCACGCTGGGGACTTGAACTCTGGGGCCCTGCCTTTGCAGCCATGTGCTCGAGCTCTGTGAGTTGTCCAGCCAGTCTAGAGTCCAGCCTACGTAGCACCAAATTCCTTATTTTTGGTCGCCAAGCAAGTCCTCTCACGAGGCTTTAAAGACAACCAGTTTCTGCTTACGACTGCAGTGTTATATATTTTCTAGCGCTAGATCTTTTGCATTTGTGATTTAATTTTTTATTATGTTGCTCACAGTGAAAACCAGATTTGAAACATCTCTGTAAAGTTGCATACAAATCTTTAAAATAAGGAATGAAATAAACTTGTATTTTGTATTGTACTGCTTCAAAATGCTGATAGCAGTTCACATGATTGAGTGTGTTTTATGCAGAAACTAAAATGAAAATAAAATCTCCAAGCCACAAAGCTCATAAGTAAAAGAAAAACATTTTTGCTATAGACTTTTCTCTACAGGTGAAACTTTTCTACTAACGTTTTGCGCACAGGCATTTATTTATATACTAGCAGATTTTGCCCGGCGGTGCCGGGCTGTTTTGAATTGTTTTAGACGGGTTTTTTTAGTTAATGTTTGTAAAAAAGAGGTTAGTCTGTAATTGACATTTTAAAAATGTTTATTTATACACACGGGCTGTTATAAACTGTGGTCAGTTTTTTTGGAGGGTTTTTGTGGATTTTAAAAAGAACAAAGGATGCTATTTTTTATTTTTTTTATTTAACCAAATAATGTTTTATTATGTGTATTTTATTTTAATAGTGTTAACGTAGGTAATTATTTTTTAAAATGTGAAAGTAAATATTTTTTACCTTCAATGTTTTTAAACTGTGTTTAGATGTTTTGGGTCTTTTTTTGAGTTAAAACTCAACCCAGGATTTTAGAAATGTTTTTATTTTGGTTAGGTTTTATTTGTGTTTTGTGTGAAATTGTGATATTTTGTTATGTTTTTGACTTGTTTTTACTTTTGTGGCCTCTGGGTGGGGCTGTTGAGTCTTTTTGAGTTGTTTTTACGATTGTGCCCTACAGGTGGGGCTGCTAGGGATTTGGGTTTCATTTTAGGTGTTTTTTCTCTTCTGGTCTCTGGGTGGTGCTTCTTCCGGTAAGTTGTCTTTGTTTGTTCATTTCTATTCCGGACGTCGTGGAGGGAAGACGTGTGGTGGTGAGTTGGCTGGTTTTATTTATTTAGGGTGTTTGTTTTTTGAATGTTTAGTGGTGGTGGTCTCGGAGGTGTTTATTTTTGTTATTGTTTGTTTTAGGTTTGGTTATTTCTGGCTTTATTTATTTTTTCTTGTTTGTTTTTGTGATTTGTGGTTTTTTAGTTTTCTAGTTACCGGTAGATGCTTTGTTAGTGGTTTTGTGTATTAGTTGGTATTTGTGTTTGTGTTTTTTGTTTTTTTTAATGGTTATTTTTAATTTAGGGGTTTTTTTGGGAGTTGTGTGTGGGGTGGGCTTCCCTTCCCGCGGCCTGGGCTCGGTGGCCAGGCCGTGGGAACCTCAGCGCCGCTTCAGGAGGCGTTGGGGGTGGGCTTCCCTTCCTGCGGCCTGGCCTCGGTGGCCGAGTTGCTGGTACCCCAATGCCGCTTCAGGCGGTGTCATGGGGTGGGCTTCCCTTCCCGCGGCCCGGCCTCAGTGGGCAGGCTGCGGGAACCCCAGCGCCGGCTCAGGTGGCGTTGGGGGGTGGGCTTCCCTTACCGCGGCCCGACCTCGGTGGGCAGGCCGCGGGAACCCCAGCGCCGGTTCAGGTGGCGTTGGGGGGTGGGCTTCTCTTCCCGTGGCCTGGCCTCGCTGGCCGGGCTGTGGGAACCCCAGCATTGGGGGGTGGGCTTCCCTTCCCGTGGCCTGGCCTCGGTGGCCGGGCCACGGGAACCCCACCGCTGCTTCAGGTGGCATTGGGTGTGGGCTTCCCTTCCCGAGGCCTAGCCTCGCTGGCCAGGCCGCGGGAATCCCAGCATCGCTTCAGGCAGCGTTGGGGGGGAGGGCTTCCCTTCCCACAGCCTGACCTCGCTGGCCGGGCTGCGGGAACCCCAGCGCCGCTTCAGGCGGTGTTGGGGGATGGGCTTCCCTTTCCGCGGCCTGGCCTCGCTTGCCGGGCCGCGGGAACCCCAGCTCTGCCTCAGGGCACTTGTTTGTTTTTAACTTTCGCGTGGTGGCCTTCTCAGCGTTCTGGGCACTCATGGTGCGCAGGACTCTGGGGCTTGTAGTTTTCGGTTTGTTTTTCCCGTTTGTGAAGCGGTTTTATTTCTGCGGCTTGTTTTTGATTGGCCGCGGCGTGTTTCTGAACGTTCCTTTTGCTCGCGCCGCTCAGCCTGATTGGCTGCGGCGCGGCGCACGGAACGTTGGGACTTGAAGTTCGTTTTCTTTGACTGCGTTCGTGGGTCTCCTGCCCCACTCTCACATTTCTTAACCTGACAGTTACCTGCGAACCCTGGTCAGGCAAGTGCACGAATGCTTGGTCGGGGCTAGTGGGGCCTGGTGCAACATCCTTTGTCACATTCCAACGGTTAATGCACAGATTTATAGGTATAGATTCTTTATGTAGGAGCATTCTATTATGTGCACTGTCATTTCCAGGCTGAAGTTGTACTGCTCAAATAAATAGATTCTATTGCCAGTTAATGTTTGCACCAGGGCAATAACTTTAAATCTTGGCAGCAAATTATCTTTTGCTAGTTGCATTCCAGTTATGGATGAGCTGCTACTGTGTGTCTCTTTTTAATTTTTAAATGTTTAATTTTTATCAGGACTGTTCATTGTCAGCTATTTTCATGCTTTATTGTTTTATCTTTCCAAAACTGGAAATGTGTCATTTATTTACTATCCATATCAAACAGGGATTCTCAACCTATGGCCTGAAGTCCGGATGTGGCCCACTATGCCATTTCATGTGGCCCTCCACTGCCTCCAACACACCAGGAAGTGCCATGTAGTGGATGAAGGGCAAAATGGCCATCTGTCCCCCCGAAACTCTCTGCGGGAGTATGACCCGGCCCCCCATCTTAAAAGGTTGAGAACTCCTGATGTAAACAGAAGGGAAAGGAGTTTTAGATTGAGGAAGAGTGCTAGAGAGGTGTGAAGAAAATAAGCAACAGGAAACTCCCAGTAGATGAGAGGAAGAAGACATTATTGTATGAAATACAGAAGGAAAGAGAAGTGGGGGACCGAAAGAATGGAATGAAGAAGGAGATACGCTAATAGTATGCATTTTGCTTTTAAAATTAGGAAATTTCCTTATCCTCCAGTTCAGTACAACCTAGTTACCAGATGTCTTTTAGTAAGTCATAAGCACCTGCCAAATGAGCATTCAGACATTGCCCTGTTTGGAAACCTTACTCCACTTTCCAATATATAAAACAAGCATAATCCCCGACTCCTCTTCCAAAGCCACGAGGGTTTTCCATATAGCTTGCTGACCACCTTACTATGAATATTTGTACCTCTAATATAGCCAAATTATATTTATTTTCATCCGATTTTGGAGAGCATGGAAGGTTTGATTGCTTTCAGTGGCACATAAATTCTTCCTCTATGCTCTTGCTGGCTTTCATCCTCATTTCATCTAACAGAGTACTGGCCTGGAATGTTAATGTGTCTGCAGCCAGAGATGATTTATCCGCTCCCAGAGCCCTGGCGAAGACCACGGGGAGAAAATATTGCCTCAATGAGTTTGTTGGCACTGTTCGAATGCTTGAGTCTGGAAAGGGCTTCCAGTGTTTTGGCCTTTTTCATCAAGTGCGTTTTGTAGGGCTGATTGAAAGAAACTTTTCAGAGCAGTATAATTCTCTGCAAGTTCATCACAATCCTACCATACCTGTCAACCTTCTCGGATTGGCCGGGATTTCCCGATTTTTGGCGCCGATTAGCGCCATTTCCCGCCCACAGCTGCCAAAACCCTGGAATTGGCAGCGGGGGGGGGGGGGAGGTACTGCACATCCCTTCTGCGCAGATCGCCTTCTACGCATGCGTAGAACCCTTCTACGCTTGCGTAGAAGGCGATCTGCGCAGAAGGGGATCGTAGAAGCCTTCTACGCATGCTTAGAAGGCGATCTGCGCAGAACTGTTCTGCACAGGTCCCGTAGAAAGTGACCTGTGCAGAACCGTTCTGCGCAGGTCCCGTATTTTTCGGAGCCGCTGTTGACAGGTATGAGTCCTACTATTATTTACGGAAATTAAAGATGTGAATTGCAGAATATATTTTCTGAACCTATTGGTCCTCGTCGCAATTGCGAATTATAAGATGGACTGTATTTTTTGGAATATATACATTGCAGAGTTACTTTTGAATCGTTTGATTGTGGACATTATTTCTAAGACTATACTTGACCCTTCGCACATTTGAATAAGCAATTTAGAAATAACAATAATAAACGGACTTTCTTCATTTATTTTTACCTCAAACAGTTGTTTCTATATTATAAACAGAGCACTGAACCCTAGAGTCAGATACAACTGGCTTTCGAGCAAGAGTGACCTTTACCTAACCTCTAGAGTCCACTAACACCTGCCCCTGAAAGTGTGCCAAAAGTAATTTTCTTGATAAAAATACTGTACTTTATTTTAATATTTCTGCATTCATTAGGATCATATTTCAGAATCTTTGCTTGCTATTTCTCTTTAGGAAAGCATAGTAAATCAGGGTGAGAGGTACATGGCACATGCTATAATAAACCCAATCATATGGATTCACTGGGGCTTGGGCTTCTGGGAATTGAAGTCCAAGAACATCTGGAGTGCCAAGGTTCACCATCACGGATCTATATTATGTTTGTATGTGGAACACTCTGCCTCCCATTCTAGTGAAATTTAAAGAGGATTTTTTTTTGCTGCTGGTAAATTTGTCCATGGGAAGGCAGATTGGATCTGAGATATTCCCCCGGAAGGCCAATGCGCATC
Organism: Bradypodion pumilum; assembly: GCA_035047305.1. Taxonomy (NCBI): domain Eukaryota; kingdom Metazoa; phylum Chordata; class Lepidosauria; order Squamata; family Chamaeleonidae; genus Bradypodion; species Bradypodion pumilum. The sequence goes on from JAWDJD010000003.1 coordinate 4,152,518, forward strand.
TGTGCTAGCAAATGACGTTGGCCAGCCCCCTCTGGTGTTAGCATGATGCCCAGCTTCTACTGTGGAGAATTTCACACTGTGTTGCTCTAAGAGCTTTTGAAAACACATGACTAGTTACATCCTCATCGCCTCCTTTCCTGGTGGATCCGCTTTTTGAGAGAATTGTGCTTTTTTGTACTGTGGAAAGTGTATTTTGATAGGCGCTTGTGTGTGAGAGAGGGGTGGGACTGATACATTTGTTTTGAGAATCTAATTCTAATCTGTCCAGGCGTTATCCTCTGGGGAGGCATTTTTTCATAGCGTCCCTGAGTAAGCATCTTTTCTGCTTAGGTTCTTTTGTGCCTTAGCATAGCTGCTGGTCTCATCGCTGAGTTTACAACTGAAAAGTCATCTAAACAAATTAATAATAGGATAAAGCCCAGGGACTGCAGTGGCTTAGTAGTTAAAACACTGAACTTGATGACACAAAAAGTTGGCAGATCAGCAGTTCGAGACCAGAGTGCTGAACAACAGAGTGAGCTCCTGTCTCTGTCCCATCTCATGCCAACCTAGCAGTTCAAAAGCAAGAAATTGCAAGTAGGTAAAGCATTCCATCCAATCTAGTTATGCCTGCCACATGTCCATGAAAACATCTGCAGACTCATAAAGTGTGGGCTCTTTGGTTTTAATTGTTTTTTCAAAAAAATCGTAAGCTAGGGGCCCTCAACTTTTGAAAGACAGGGGCTGGTTCATGCCCCCTCAGACTGTTGAGGGGCCAGACTGGTGGTCGTGGCACTGGGACCACCCCGAGCCCCCGCCACTCTCCCAACACCTGCAGCAGTGGCGGGAAAACCCTGAGCCCCCACTACTCATTCTCACTGCTGGCGGCAGTGGCAGGACAACCCTGACCCCCCCAACTCAACCCCCCCCCCACTGCTGCCCATGCCAGCAGGATCACCCCAAACCACCCGCCACTCCACCCCACACTGTTTCCCTGCTTATTGGCCTGCAGGAGCTGCATGACGTGGACGAAGGAGGGTTCCAGGCTGTCCTTCTCACCTGCTCTCTGCCGGAGCAGCCCATGGGAAAGATGTGGGTGGCCATGGGCAGTCGCCATTCTGCCTCCTCCTCCTCAGTCCTTGTCCCCTCCGCTTGGCTTGACATGTCCCTAATTGCGCTCCGTAGCAGGGCGGGTGTTGTAAGCCTGTTACGGAGTGCTGGCAGGGACATGCCAAGCCAAGCAGATGAGACAAGGATTGAGGTGGCAGCGGAAGCGGCGGCTGGAGTGACAGTATGGGCCGGATGATTTGATTCTGCAGGTCAGATTTGGCCCACGAGACGTAGGTTGAAGATCCCTGTCCTAAACAATGGAAAAGTATTTACTAAAGTGCCCTTCCTTACTCATGCCATTGAGCTAATATGAGCACCACTTCTCCTACCAACACCAGGTTTAATTGGGCTTAGGCAATACATTATCCATAGGCCACTTGCTGATGAATCTGTAACAGAGAAATGGGATCTGGACTTCAGTCTACTTTAACCAGCTCTATTGCACCCCTCCCCCCCTTTGACTATTTCTTTGCTGTTTATGTTTATTTGTACTATTTTTATTTAATAGTACTGTATCCCATTGTGAGTATGAAGGACAGATAATACTCAGAGACAATCCTATAGATTGGTGATGAATTATTATTATTATTATTATTATTATTATTATTATTATTATTATTATTATTATTATTATTATTATTATTATTATTATTATTATTATTATTAAACATATGTGCCGCCCCACTCGCAAAATGACTCTGGGCGGCTAACAAAGAAACAATATATCACAATTACAAACTATCACATCACAAACTATCACATCACACAAAACATTTCAAGAAATCCCCAATCACAATTACAAAAAATCAAGTCATCATAAAAAGACTTCAAAAATGCTTCAAAACAGTACACAAAAACCTCGTAAACTCAACCCCACCCACTAAGTCCATTTCCCTCCAGGCCAAGCTGGCCGAGGGACCGTCCGGCGGTGGCCGCGGCGGCACTGTTTTCAAAGCCAGCCGGGCCGCACAACTGTTGCCCCCCTCCTCCCCAGCCGGGTCGACCGAGGGAGCGTCCAGTGGCGGTGGGCGTTGTATGTATCCGAGCATACATATCACCCTATTGGTACAGCTGGATTTTCCAGTGAAAAGGGAGGACACGTCCAAATGTGATTGATAAGGCAGCCTGAATCAATGATGGTGAGAGACTTTCTCTTGTTTTCCCTCCCTGCTCTCAGAAGCTGAGGTGCTAGACATTCCTTTATAAATATTATTCTTTATCATCCTCTGGAAGGCAAAAACAAATCACATTTTTTTGGTATGTGTGCCTGTTCATCATCTCAGAATGCTTTTTTGTCCTGAGTGTTCTAATTTCTCATTCATATATTAAAGGCTAGAAATGCAGTATATCTTTCTTTCTCAAGCACCACACAGCCTTGAGCTATAACCTTCAAAACCTAGATTTCCTTCATAGATTGCTTTGTGGCTTTTTTTGTTGGTTTAATCTGTAGAAGAAGGTGCTGCAATCTCCAATTTGCTTCTGAAGCATTAATAACATTACCCTAGCATGCTATGTTTTGAGACACAAACGGTGGAGTCAAAATGAATTAAAGTAATTTTCATGCTCAGGCTGTCTCCTGCGCTTTGAAAGAAGCAATACAATCTGTGCCGGAAGGAGAGTTAATATTTTTACATTCCTGCTGAGTGATGCAGTAATGAGCTGGTGCATGAACAGAGTAGAAGACACATGGAGTCAAAAGAAGCTAGTTATAGCCCTGTGATTCCAGTGATTGGTCTAAAATGAGAGCTGAATAAGAAATACTATCATTTTTTATATAAAATGGTGCATGGCAAACTGACCTCAAATTCAACAGTTTATTAGCTGTTTGTGACACACCAGTGGGCCATTGCTGTGTAAATTTTACTCTGATGGGGGAATACAGGTGATGGTGTTAATGACACTCTAGACCAGGAGTCAGCAAAAGTGGCTCTCCAGATGTTCTTGGACTTCAATTCCCAGAAGCCCTGATCAGCAGATGTACTGACTTGGGCTTCTGGGAATTAAAGTCCAAGAACACCAAGAGAGCCACGTTTGCTGACCCCTGGTCTAGACAATTGTTGAGGACTTTGCAGGAGAGCTCTTTGAGCAAAAAATTGTCAAACTCTGTTTTCCTGTTCATAAGCTATGCTTTTAAATTTATGGCATATTGCTGGAAACATTATGGCCTCACTTTTCTCCCACTCTTAATTCTAGATGTTAAAAGACCTTTTAGATGTTGGTGGCACCCTGGCAACAACACTAGTTTGTGAGTGTAGTAATTGACACTACAACTTTAATTCCTGGGATCTAAGATCACTGCAGATGGCGACTGTAGCCATAAAATAAAAAGACGACTGATTATGGGGAGACAAGCGATGAGAAACCTGGGGAACATAGTGAAAAACAGAGACATCACCTTGAAAACAAAAATTTGCATAGTCAAAGCAATGGTATTCCCAGTGGTAATGTATGGGTGTGAGAGCTGGACCATTAGGAAGGCTGAGCGCAGAAGAATAGACGCCTTTGAGATGTGGTGTTGGAGGAGAGTCCTGAGAGTCCCTTGGACAGCAAAGAGAACAAATAGGTCAATGTTGGAAGAAATCAACCCTGACTGTTCATTGGAGGGACACATAGTGAAGATGAAGCTAAAGTACTTTGGACATCAAATGAGAAGGGAGGACTCACTTGAGAAGGCCTTGATGCTGGGAAAGGTGGAGGGCAAGAGAAGAAGGGGGCGTCCAAAGATGAGATGGATAGATGGTATTGTGGATGCAATGGGCACAGAGCTTGGCGGGCTGAGGAGAATGGTGGAGGATAGAGGTGCCTGGAGGAAAATGGTCCATGGGGTCGCAAGGGGTCGGAATCGACTGTGCGACTGAACAACAACAAAATGCAATGTGACCTATCTAAATGGTTTAACAATAGGAGATCCTGTCCTCATAGTGCCGTGATGGCGAATCTTGGCACTCCAGATGTTCTTGGACTTCAATTCCCAGAAGCCCAAGCACCCTGTGAATCCACACAAATGGGTTTACTGCGATTCATCTGGCCAGCACTACCCTTGTTGCTCCCGGAAGCGGAAGTAAAAAGCACCAATACAGTTAAGGCTCTTCCAGGTTAACCTTTTCTCCATCCGGGCATATTTTACTTCCGCTTCTGGGAGCAACGAGGGCAGCGCGGGCCAGATGAATCACAGTAAACCCATTTGTGTGGATTCACAGGTTGCTTGGGCTTCTGGGTATTGATGTCCAAGAACATCTGGAGTGCCAAGGTTCGCCATCACGGCACTATGAGGACAGGATATCCTATTCTTAAACCATTTAGATAGGTCACATTGCATTAGGAATGAATTAAAATTGTAATGTCAATTACTACACTCACAAACTAGCATTGTTGCCAGGGTGCCATCAACATCTAAAAAGCCTTTTAACATCTAGAATTAAGAGTGGGAGAAAAGTGAGGCCACCGGCGAGGGGTGTGTGTGTGTTGTTAAAAGGAGCCTCTCGCGGCCTGAGAGGCTTGAAGATGCTGCCATCGAGCCACAGCGCCTCCTCGCCCCCTCCACGGGTGGTGGTGGTGGTGTTTAAAGGAGCCTCTTGCGGCCTGAGAGGCTCGAAGATGCTGCTGCCACCACTGAGCCTCTGGCCCCACTGGCGGAGAAGCCTGCCCAGCTCTGGATGCTTGGGGGGGGGCTTTCCATCTCCTCCGGTGTCCTCGGACACCACCACCCAACCCCCAGGGAGGACTTAAGGGCCATAGAGGCGGCAAGACTCTTGATGCTGCCTCCTTCCTCACCAGTGGAGAAGCCCGCCCAGCGCTGGATGCCGGGGGGGGGGGGGCTTTCCATCTCCCCCGGCGTCCTCGGGAGATCATATTCATTGTTGATTTCTCTTGCTGTAATTGAATTGTATATTTTGTGGTTTGAGTTTTTGTAACTGTACCTTTGGAGATGTGTTACTGTATTATTATGTATTTATTGTGCGCCATGTAAACTGTCCTGAGTCGGGTTGCACCTGAGTAAGCGGTATATAAGTGTGAACATTAAATTAAATTAAAAACATCTGGAGTGCCAAGGTTTGCCATCATGGTCATAGTGCTTCTGTTGCCCTCTTTGTGGATGAGTTCCCTGTCCCTTCATTTCCATGCATCTCAGGACATCTGCCTAGGTCTCAGCTTCTCACTCTTTGGGATTTATATTCTCCTTTCAGTTACCTGAGCACAAGAACATTCTGAATCACTGCAGCAATCCAGCCAATCAATGTCATAAAATTCCCCTTGATAAGCACAATGCATTATTGATTCCAGCAGATGATGATGTTCCTACAGCTTGCTTGCTTAATGTTAGATGTATTTTTTACGCCTTTGAGTAAGGAGGGAATAAAGAAGAGATGTAATTAGGGGTGTAGAAAATGTATGCAGTGAAGAAAGAGCAGCATGTTATTCCTGGAGTTGGGGCTATGAGGCTGTCGTTGCTCCTGATGACTAATTTGTGGAGACTTGTATATAGCAAAAAGAACGTTGGTCTATCTAGCCTAGACCTATCTAGATTGATAGGCAACAGATCTCTTCACACCTCTCCCGTTCTTCTGTCTGAAGTTTGCTTAATTACGTACAGCAGACCTCGAGAGATTCTCTGAAGGAAGAGGATATGCTTTATCAGGGAGCCATGGGTGCCCTCTCCGTATAGGCAATTAGCTTCTTTGCCTTCTCCAGTCTAGGAAGCAATGTGTTCACATGCCATCCCCAGACTGAAGAAGTCTAGACAGTATGGAGAGCATGAATTACTTCAGGCTGTAGGTTGATGATTGAATGTGAGCACAGCATTCTGTAGGTGATCTGAGAGATCAAATTACCTCAAATCCAGGTCAGCTAACTACTTTCAGAGCAATTTGCCTAGTAAGTATCAGACTATGACACTGTTGAATGACATGAAGAGACAAAAGTATTTAAATATAGTAGGAGTTGACTAAATAGTTTGGTGAGTTAGGTATCTGGCTGCAGACTCAGAGGTTGGGAACTCGATTCCTTATTGTGCCTCCCAGGAAAAAAGTAAATCTGTGTAGTCATGGACAAGTAGCACAGTCCGAAGACTCCCCCAAAAGAAGGGAATGGTAAACCACTTCTGGTTATCTCTAACTAGGTAACATAAGAATTTTTTTTTGTCTAATCTCAGAACTGACTTGACACTACAGGTCTCCACCTGTATCTTTGGGGTATGCATTCTGAAACTGTCTGTGATACATGAAATTCCTATATTTAACACATATGCCTAAGTCATAGAAGCAAGGGGAGGGATTTCAAATATCTTCATCATTCTACATGAGAGCTACCAAAATGTCTGCCTCTATTCCTTGTACACATTTGCATTGCAGATATTGGCCTTTAGTGGTGAGCTGTGGTAATGCACCATAGAAATGCCTCTATATTATGTACAGTATTTCAAGATTTCTGCCCAGGAGTTTTGTACATAAGTGTGTACGCCTCTTCTTCAGTGACATGTAGAATGGGATCCAACTGTTCTTCTGCTTCTCCTCCCTCCTCACTGCCCAAGCCTGATGAATCCACCATTTTCAGTTACGCCCCTGTGCACACCACAGTTGCAACATCACAACGCACAAGGGCAGTAACTCAAAGATGGAGACATTTTTAGAGGCACGCTGAGGGGAAATTTCCAAGAGTTATGCCAATCTCATCAAGTCTCAGGAGGAAAAACAAATGAAAAACAATGTGTAATGTGACAAGTTTAAACAACAACATATCTTGGTTTGTTTACATGATGCTAACAGCAATGAATTACTGTGGGGCAGGCGGCTGCTTTGTAATGAGTTCCATAGGGAATAATTTTGAAATGTAACTTTCCCTCTGTTGATTTTCTATCATGTCGCCATCCTGTTCTGAAATTACTTTTCCCTTGCAAGTGATTGCCAGAGGTATTGAGCAGGGGAGGGAGAAATATATGCTGTGATGTGATAGAGAGAATGGTGTGCATATCGCGTTATGCAGAATTTAAGCATAGCTGTCTTGGCCGAAAGAAAAGTCCAAAATCCATGCTCTAATAATAGCCTCTGTTAGTCCACCCAAAAAGGCATAAAAATCTATGTGCAAGCTTTTTAAATCTCCAGCCCCCATTCTTTAGTCGAAGATAGTAAGGCAGAGGAAACCAGGAATGGGGAAGATGAATAGATGTTAAGCCACCATTGTCTGTAAACAGGGAGATAAAAAGACTCAAAGAGGGCTCATCAGGTATTGGAGTCACCTTGCTGGAACCAGGAACCCTATAAAGGCCACAAATGTCAAATCTTCATTTGAAAGAAGAAATAGCACACTTTGAAATCCCCAACTGTAAACCGGATGAAAGAGGGAAAAAATCTTCGAATCCAGAGGAATATGTGTGTGATCCAGCCAAAACTGAGCACTGTAAGTTATGGGGATACTCCAGAACCTTGTAGCTCTCTCGACACCCTAATGCCGTGATCACAAACCTTGGCAGTCCAGATGTTGTTGGACTTCGATTCCTAGAAACCCAAGCCCCCTGTGAATCCACACAAATGGATTTACTGCAATTCATCCGCTTCATCCGGAAGCGGAAGAAAAACGCGCTCCGGGTCCGGGAGCGACGAGGGCAGCGCAGGGCGGATGAATTGCAGTAAATCTATTTGTGTGGATTCACAAGGGGCTTGGGCTTCTGGGAATCGAAGTCCAACAACATCTGGAGTGCCAAGGTTCGCCATCACGGCCCTAAGGGGTAAAAGAGGAAGTGAAGAAGAAGAAGGTGATCCAGCACTCATGATGGAGCTCACATCTCTCTGACTCCAACAAGATGCTGCTTTTGTCAATTGTTCCCCCCCACCCACCCACCCACCCGTGTTGGGGCATAGCTGCATAATTCACCTTCATAAGAAGATCAGTAAAGCTGCCTCTCCTGGTTTATATGTTCAGAATCTCGTTTAAGCTTCCACAGCGCAGTAAACCTCTTCAATGCTGCAGCAATCTTTTTATGAAGGAAAAACCTCTGTGGCACTGAACCTTATAACAAAGCAATTTCACTTTTAAATACAGACATTAAATTTCTCAGGTCAACAGATTTCATCCTAATGGGCTGGATAAGGGTGTTTTATAAATTTTCTTCTATTGTAGGACAAAATAAGGCTTAATGAAATCAACACTGAGCAACCAATATGCTCAACCAGCATAATAGAGCATTCAATTCATGCAAGCCATGGGGGTAGTGGCTGCTTGGTTTTTAGCGACGTATTTACTCTGCTTTAGAATAGCTTTCAAGGATAAGCACTTGAATGCGCCAGCTGCCTCTGCATTTCTTTCCCATGTTCATAGTTCAGGTTTCAAAAAATGTTTTTCCCCAGAGTACAAGAAAAACGCTTATCTATTATTTTCTAGCCTATTTCTAAAAGCGACCTTGAATTAAAGTAAAGGTTGTTGTTGCTCAAAAGCCAGTTGTATCCGACTCTAGAGGTCAGTGCTCAACTCTGTTTACAGCCAAAGAGTCAGCACTGCTTGTGTCTGCAGATGTTTCAGTGGTCATGTAGCAGGCATGCCTCGGTGCTGGAGTGTCGATTCCAAGTGTCAATTCCATATATGTATTAATAATTAATAATCAGTTTTGACTTATGAATGGTGACCCTTTCCAGGGTTTTCTTAGGTATAAAATAAACAAGTGGTTCTTCCTTTGGTGGCGCCCGGGAACTGTGCAGCTTGCCCATGACTACATAAGCTGGCTTTTCTTCTGGGAAACTCAGTGAGAAATCAAACCTCTGGCTCTTCAGTCTGATAACTAAATCATGTAACATAAGTATTACTGTTAGAAAAACTGTTCCCCCTTCCCACTTTTCAGCATGTTCTTTATGTTGTGGCTTCCAGGATGGGTGGGTGGCACCAGAGATCAACATAGGAAAATCATGAATCTATTTCATTAACTTTTTCAGTGATTCCCATTAAAGAGCTCTGGGGCAAAATGCAGGTGTTTGGAAGTCTCCCAGCTTTAAAAAAAGTCTAGTATATAATTTGTTTTGTTTTACTTCACCTTCATGTAAAATATATGAGGCAGTTTAAAACAGGAAGAATTTGATTTGAGAATCAAGATACATACAGGTGAAACTCGGAAAATTAGAATACTGTATCGTGCAAATGTTGATTCAGTCCAGTAATGCAACTTAAAAGGTGAAGCAAATATATGAGATAGACTCATTGCATGCAAAGCGAAATAGTTCAAGCCTTACTTTGTTATAATATTGATGCTTATGGCTTACAGTTTAAAAAGACCCCAACCCCCCAATCTCATGTACCCCATAATCATCACATAATCTCATGTACGCTGTACGCCATGATCATCACAATTATAACGAATTAAGGCATGACATCTCTCGCTTTGCATGTAATGAGTCTATCTCATATATTTGGTTCACCTTTTACCGTGTTTCCCCGAATATAAGACACTGTCTTATATTTTTTTAAATTTCAAAATCAGCACAATGTCTTATTTTGGGGGATGTCTTATTTTTCACAGCTGGGGGTGTGGTCTCCAGGTCCGGGCTGGAGGCCACGCGGCCGCAGAGGTAGCTGGCCTTCCTTCCCACCACGCCCAGCTCCTCCTCACCCCTGGCTGGGGGTGTGGTCTCCGGGTCCCAGCAGCCGACGCCCGGCTCCGGACGGAGGCCACGCAGCCACGGCGGTAGCTGGCTTTCCTTCCCGCCGGGGCCCAGCTCCTCACCCCTGGCTGGGGATGTGGTCTCCGGGTCTGGGCGGCCCACGCCCGGCTCCGGATGGAGACTACGCGGCTGCGGCGGTAGCTGGCTTTCCTTCCCGCTGCGGCCCAGCTCCTCACCCCCAGCTGGGGGTGTGGTCTCCAGATCCAGCCGGGAGTGAGGAGGAGCTGGGCCGCGGCGGGGGTGTGTGTGTCTTATTATAGGAGGAGGTCCTATAATCGGGGAAACACGGTAAGTGAAATGAATGAACATTTGCACGATATTCTAATTTTCCGAGTTTCACCTGTAGATTCAAGTGGGATTTAATCCATTTGGGGGGCCATCACCCTTCCTTGTCGACTTCACCACCCAAGGCCGTTAGTTTCTCAGGGTTGTCAGATGAGTTAACCGCCATCTGACGATCAGCATTGAGTCGCTGGCAGTATGGTCTACTCTTTTACCATAGCAGGATAACCTGGCCAGACTGGATAGATGGCGAATCATCACAATTATAACGAATTAAGACATGACATCTTTCGCTTTGCATGTCTATCTCATATTTGTTTCACCTTTTAAGTGAAATAAATGAGCATTTGCACAATATTCTATTTTTTCCAGGTTTCACCTGTATACAGTACTGTAACCTTCTTTGTCTTAATGATGGTAATTTAGTTTTTATCACTTTTTAAAATAGGTTAGTTAGGTTTCATACATGTGGTTCATTATATATAAAACAATGAATCGTATGGGTGGTGACTTTAACTCTTATAATATTAAATGTGTATCACACCTCCCATGGGTGTGTGTGTGTCTGTGAGACAGTTACAGTTGATGTAATTTTTACAGCTAAAGCTACAGGACAGTAATTTGCCCAAATCTGCTAGCTTTGTTGTGAACGCAGAAGCCGGGAGATGTCTACACCAACATTCTTGTGTTGCTTTGATGTTGCTTGGCTGTTGACCCTATTCTCTTTATCTCTTTATGTTTGTGTGGGAAAGATGATTATGTTTACATGTTGCCTTTCTCCCTTATGGAGTTCAAGGTGTGAAGTTCACAAAACAGGCCTGCTGAGCTCCTGTAGGATTCCTGCCACAGATGTCTTATGTCAGTGGTGGCGAATCTATGGCACGCGTGATAAGAGGGGGCACTCAGAGCTCTCTCTGTGGGCAAATGTGCTATCGCTCCAGCACAGAGTTCACCCCTCCCCTCTGCCCAGCAGTCCAATGGGAGTGCTTCCTCCGTCCCCCCAGCACAGAGCTCGCCCCATCCCTCTGGCCAATCGGTCTCTACAAGGTTTGTCATCACTGTCTTATGTCCACCTCATTTGTATCTCATCCTTGAGTGAAGCCTATGTGTGGCTTACCAGTTCTGTGATGGTATTCTTTGCGTTAAATCCCTTCCCTCAACTTTTTTGCTATCATGTGCATGTCACTTCTTCCCAAATAGGGATGAGACATAAAGAAAGAAGATACAAACTAAGTGTGAACACCAAAAGCCTGATTATTTAGAAAAGCAGCTTTAAAATCAGTTCAAAATAGAAATTTTTATAGCCGCCCAGAGTCATTTTGAGTTGGGCAGCTATACAAATCGGAAAATAAAAATAAATAAATTAATAAATGCCCTTCCTCTTGAGAATTATGCTTATGAAGACAATACAATGAGTACCAGTAATAAAATAACATTGGTACAGTATTTTTTTAAAATTCAGTCTCAGGTGGCTTTTAATGTTTTAATTCTACTATTTGTTTAATTGTGTTCTAGTAGTACAACTTTTTGTCTTCTTATCCATGCCCTATCTTTCATCATGGGCTCTGTGACTAACACTAATACCTATTCTTCGTCATAGTCTCTGTGTGATGCACACAAATGGGTTTCTGAAACTGCATGGATCATTTTGGAGCTTTCCAGAACTAAGCAGTTTAGTTGAGAAAGGTCTGCCTCTGCCCTCTTACTGCCATGTACCAGCATGCCTGGACTGATTTCTTCAGTTCCAGAATGACAACAACTTCTTCAATTTGTTTTGCTTCTTAAGTATTTTGCTTTACCATTCCTTTTTGTCTCTTTTTTGGAACCTCTCCTCAGTACCATCAATCTTTCCTGAGACTCTTCACTGTTGCAAATATATTTTTCTGTTCTGTCAATAGAGGGATTTCTTGTCAAATGATTTGTGGATATGGTGCATCTCTTTAGAAAATGTACTAGTTGCAGATCTCATATTCTCTTGATGGCATACACTGTAAGGGTGTCTTTTGTTTAGGCGAGTTTTATAGTATATTAGCTGATTACCCGGCTTTGCTTGGGTTTTTCTTTAACGTAGGCCAGCCTTTCCCTCTTGGAAACCTCGTGGTGTGTGTGTGGGTCACTCCTGCCTCCCTTCCTCAGTCTCTCTCTTCCCTCACCTGTCCTGCTTCTCCATCGACGGTCACTTACCGCCCTTATCTTTCCCATACATGTGTTCGGCCACCTAATGGACCAGAAGTCTCCAACAGCATACACCCCACATGGGGCTTGTGACCCCCACAGTGCTGATCTCACATGCCCATTTGCCTTCCACCTACTGTGAAAACAACAGCTGAGCTAGTCAGATGATATCACAGTCTCAACCTACCTGGGACTATGACATCAGCCAATTACATCACTGGGAAACACACACATTGTATAGATCAATTGGGACACAAATTTTTTTTTGGGGGGGGTGTATGCCCCCCATGGGGCTTGTGACCCCCGCAGTGCTGATCTCGCCGGCCCAAGGTACGTATGTGCCAAATTTCAGCTGGATCGGTCCAGAGGTGTGGGAGCCTTTCGAGCACATACAAACCCACACCTCTGTTTTATATAGATAAACTCAATCATTGTTTAATGTTTAGTCAGTGCAAGGGGGGGGGGATACTCTTTTTCACACATTGGAAAGAGGTAGCTTTTTCTTCAGAGGCTATCACCGTGCACCAAGCACTTCAGTTGGTTAAAATCTGCTGGAATCCTTGATGCTGTTCCTGGCGACCTAAGCTTTGGGATTCTGTCATGATTTCATTTGCTGTTGTGATAACAGACTACTTCAGCACTTGCCATTTCAATATTAACTGGTCCAATTGCATCGAGGTTTACATTGTAATCCTTTGCTTTCAATGACTGTGGACTCTAAGCCTAAAATCAATTTAGCAGCACCGATAGCCGTAAACATCTTGCTCAGAGGGTGAGATTTATTGAAGAATTCCCACCCTACTTAATATCTGGATTATCTCTGCATCTCCCTGTGGCAAACAGTAGCACCATATTGAGGAGCAGTCAGTCTGAACCTATTAATTTTCATCAAGATTATTGTTTGAATGCATGGCACACTTGGCACTTCCTGTCAAGGCATCCTTTGTAGGAGATTGTGTTTTGTTTCCCCCTTATGACCAATGGACCACTCTGGGCAGTTAGCATGGATAATATAATCTTAGCCTAGTTAAGCCTCAACATTTTCCAATTAAGGCTTAGGTGAGCCAGATGTCTGTAAATTGTTCATAAGGGCTGCAGTGGCTTAGTGATTAAGATGCTAAATTTGATGACCGAAAGGTTGGCAGGTCAGCGGTATTTGTACTTTGAGGTAAAGGTTTCCCTTGCTCGAAAGCCAGTCGTATCTGACTCTAGGGTTCAGTACTCATCTCTGTTTCAAAGCCTAAGAGCCAACGCTGTCTGCTTCTGCAGACGTTTCCATGGTCATGTGGCAGGCATGACTATACACCGGAGTGCACGGAATGCTGTTTACCTTCCCACCGAAGTGGTCCCTATTTATTTCCTTGCAATTTCTTGCTTTTGAACTGCTAGGTTGGCAGGAGCTGGGACAAAGAGAGGAGCTCATTCCATCCTGCAGTACTTGGGTATCAAACTGCTGACCTTCCGCCTCCCAGTCAGCATCTTAGCCACTTGAACCACTGGACTGTACTAATTGCATGGGTTGGGAAGAGGGTTCAATATCTCTTCTGAGTTTTGCACTGGATGAACAAATGGAGAGAAATAAAGAATGAATGTTTATTTTATTTTATTATTTTATTGATTTATATCCCGTCCTCCTGGTGGGAACACCACTCAGGGTGGCTAACAACATGTAATATAATACAAAAAACAGTAACACAAATTAAAACAAAATTGGCTAAAAACACTCAACCCCCGCTAAAAACAATGTTAAAAAACCCAAAAACCTACTGTGTTTCCCCGGTTATAGGACCTCCTCCTATAATAAGATACCCCCCTTTTTTCCCCTGCCTTTGAAATATAAGGCCCAACCCAAAAATAAGACCCTCTTACCTCCTGCCCGGCTCCGAACGGAGGCCACGCGGCCGCGGCGGTAGCTGGCTTTCCTTCCCGACGCGGCCCAGCTCCTCACCCCTGGCTGGGGGTGTGGTCTCCGGGTCCAGGCGGCCCACACCTGGCTCCGGACGGAGGCTATGCATCCACGGCGGTAGCTGGCCTTCCTTCCCGACGCGGCCCAGCTCCTCCTCACCCCCGGTTGGACCTGGAGACCACACCCCCAGCCGGGGGTGAGGAGCTGGGCCGCAGCGGGAAGAAAAGCCAGCTACCGCCGCAGCCACGTAGCCTCCATCCGGAGCCGGGCGTGGGTCGCCCAGACCCGGAGACCACACCCCCAGCTGGGGGTGAAGAGCTGGGCCGTGGCGGGAAGGAAGGCCAGCTACTGCCGGCCCAGACCTGGAGACCACACCCCAGCTGTGAAAAATAAGACATTGTGTTGATTTTGGAATTTTAAAAAATATAAGACAGTGTCTTATATTCAGGGAAACACGGTAACCTAAACAGTTAAACATTAAAAAGCTACCCTTCCCCTCCCACCCTCATAATAAAAACAGCAAACAAAATAAAATAAAAATGCAATACACAGGATCCCTCAGACAGACTATATGAGCCAGCGGGCTTGCACGGTGGACTCAGGCATGCCCCACACCCGCTGGCATAGCCCGGTCTTTAACAATTTCCTGAAGGCTAACAGAGCCGACTGGAGCCGGAGTTCTGGTGGTAGGAGGTTCCGCAGGGCTGGGGCAGACATGGAGAAGTCTCTCCTCCTGGCCCCGGTGAGATGGACTTCTTTTGCAGACAGGGCCACCACTGAGCCCCTCCTGTCTGCTCTGGTGGGACGGGCTGAAAACCCTGGGGAGATGCAGTCTCTAAGGTACCCCGGACCAATGCCATGAACTTTTGGATTACATCTCCACTTTCTCATTGAAATCATGTTTTTAGACATTCAATTGGACATCATACATTCAGTGATTAGAGATTGTGTTCTGCATACATAAATAGAATTATGTCTGAAGATAATATCAGAACAAATCTTTGCAGTGGAACACAACAGAAAACCAACATGGATTCAAGCTGATGACATGAGTGTGATGCTGTTGGGATTGCCCCTGGAACAGTCACATGTGTATTACCTTTGAGGGCTGCACCTTTAATCGCACTTCAGTGTTTCCTAAGCTGCTGCCCACCCTTCAGTATAAAACAGCATGTGTTAATGTGTTTTTACTTAGTATTTTTGCCCTGCCACTGCAGCTAAGTAAATGTGGAGTCTTTTGGTTCAATTTCAGTTTTGTACAGAAGGGTCAGAAGGACTTGCCCCTGTGCTCTTGGCTATCTATCAACATGTACAAGCTGTTAACTTCCCTTGGATTGATAAGGTCACATTCTTTATAAATTCATAAAAGACCAAGCTGAGAGACGCTGATGAATTACATGAATGAATGAGAATAATCACACAGATGGCAGACGGCTGGAAGTGAGATTTTAAAAATACAATATTAATTTCCCTCCACTTAAATTCTGTTGTCCTTCAGAATTAATTATCCAGTCTGCTTAAAACTGAGCAATCTAATGAAAGTTCACCCCCTTCCCCCCAAGTTTAAGAATGGAATTCTGTAGGGTTTGATTTTTAAAAAAAGACTCCTCTTTTTGTAAAACAAATGCAGGAGAAAGCCGATACCTTTATTGGATCACTTTAAAAAAATCAAACATTGCACAAGCTTTTGTGATTCACGATCACTTCTTCAGGCAGGCCTCAATTTCTTGTGGACAAGGTAGGAAAATTATAAACGAAAGTCCCAAAAGTGCATAGCAAGATGTTCTGCAAAGTGCTGTTTCTTAGATGTGAGTTGTAGGGGGGAAAAACCAGGCTGAATCTTTTATTCTCCCCCATTCAACAAACACAGGAAACCAGGTATAGTATCTGCATGTTGCCTTAGTGGCACTTTTATTTTAAAAATCTAGATTTTAAAATGTTTAATTAACTTGTGACATTTTTCTTAACAAATACGCTGACGAACAAGGGGGGAAGGTGGTATTCATAAGCATATTGCACAATGGAATGAGCCCCCGCCTCTGTCCCAGCTCCTGCCAAGAGCAGTTCGAAAGCAAGAAATTGCAAGTAAATAAATAGGGACCACTTCAGTAGGAAGGTAAACAGTGTTCTGTGTGCTCTTGTGTCTAGTTATGCCTGCCACATGACTACGGAAAGGTCTGCAGATGCTGACAGTGCTGCCTCTTTGGCTGTAAACGGAAAGGAGCACTGAACCCTAGAGTCGGATACAACTGGCTTTCGAGCAAGGGAAGCATTTACTAAGTACTGCTAGCCTTCATTATCCCATTTGCTCCTATTTTCCAAGGCATATAAACTAGATGTTGAGACAGAGTAACAAGATCTACACATCTGCCAAATTTTAAAGATTCACTATTTTGACCACATGACCAACCAGGAGATGCTTCAAAGGAATGGCTCGTGCAAATTACATAACACCGTTGCACAAAGAATGCTCCAAATGGCAGGCCATATTTTCCGTACGGAGAAAAACAGGATCCCTAAGGTGACAATTGGTTGTTGTTGTTGTTGTTGTTGTTGTTGTTGTTGCTGTTGCTGTTGCTGTTGCTGTTGTTGTTGTTCAGTCGCACAGTCGGGTCCGACCCTTTGTGACCCCATGGACCACTGCATGCCAGGCACACCTATCCTCCACCATCCTCCACAGCCCACTAATCTCTATGCCCACGGTGTCAACAATTCCATCTAGCCACCTCATCCTCTGCCGCCCCCTTCTCCTTTTGCCTTCAATTGGAGGCAATTGGTTGGACCCCTCCTAGTTGGTTGGACCCCCTCCTAATGCCAAAGGACAATGAGGACGCCCTCGAAATACATGGCAAAGAACTTTCATGGGAGACTTGAAGACTCTGGAAATGACACGGGAAGAGGCAGAAGTACTTGCCCAAGACCGAAACCATTGGAGATCTCTTGCTGCCCAATATGCTACATAGCATGGGAGGATTCAAGTCTAAGAATTCATGTAAAATTTTGCCAGGCAAACTTTGATTCCTTTTTAGTTCTTCCTTCAAAGAGCTTGATATCAGATAAATTAAATCATCTCTATTGGAAAGCTTTGTGGCCTCTTCGGAAACCACGATTGCCTGTGTTGGTGTTGACAGAGTGCTCTGAAGATTGAAGGGGCAAAACCTGTCTGGCCAGGTTATCCTGCTATGGCCGTGATGGTGAACCTTGACACTCCAGATATTCTTGGACTTCAATTCCCAGAAGCCCAAGCCCCTGTGAATCCACATGAATGGGTTTACTGCAATTCATCCGGCCCACGCTGCCCTTGTCTCTTCCTCGTCTCTCCGTCCGGGCACATTATACTTCCGCTTCTAGGAGCGACAAGGGCTTTGTGCGCCGGGTGAATTGGCATCAGGGGCCGGATCCAGCCTGGAGGCCATAGTGATTGCCCCCTTGAACCCCGCAGCCTGAAAAGTTTGGGCACCCCTAACTTACAGAGGGAACAATATTTTGTGTGATCACATTGGCAACTGGCTCTGCAGAGAGCAGGCATGTGCAAGAAACAGTAAGAACATGTTGCAAATCCCAACAGAGTCTACAGAAGCAATTTATATCCAAGCTGAACGGCTGTTTAGGAAGAGAAATGGAAGAAAACATGGTTAAGCAGTCACAGAATCACTGAGTTGGAATAGGGGCCTTTTAGACCATTGAGTCCAACCCCTCCTGCTCAATGCAAGAATCCAAATCAAACTAGCTCTGACAGAGGGTTGTCCAATTCTCTCTGAATGCTTCCATTGTTGAAGCACTCGCCGCCTCTCGAGGCGGTTGGTTCCATTGTCGTACAAGCTTCCAAGATGTATCATGTGGTTGAGAAGCTCACCTTGTTAGCTGGAAGGCCGGCAAGTCAGTGTCACCTGGTTAATTGTACCCTGAGGTTAGCCTCATTCCACAATGGAGATTTCCAAGCATTATTATTATTATTATTATTACTTTTTTGGGGGGGAGCAGTGACACATTCCATAGAGGGATTGTTAATCAAAACATGCTAGCCTCAAGGTTTGGAAGAAATGGAACCTAATTTGTGATCGACATGTGCTGCAACTAATCATGAGTAATGAGATTTCTAACAGTTGGCAGTTCGAGACCCGAGTACTACGCGATGGTTTGAGCGCCCATTGTCTGTCCCATCTCCTGCCAACCTAGCAATTCGAAAGCAAGAAATTGCAGTTAGATAAATTGGGACCACTTCGGTGGGAAAAGATCATCATCTTGAGGACATGAAAGGAGCCTCATTCGGGCGTCCCCTGTGCAGTGTTTCTCCAGCAAAAATCCTTTCAACCCAGAATAATTTCTGACACAAAATTATTATTATCAAGCTTCCAGCCAAGCTCTATCTAACCTGGTACCCTCTAAATGAGTTGGATTACAATTTGTGTTGTCTTCCAAACAGTTTTGCCAGAGATTGGACAAGGTTGTTGAAGGCATATTTTTCTCAGCTTTGAAAGTTTACAGAGCTTCAAGCTACCTTTTATTACTCTCTGGGTTTGTAATCTTCCAAAAATGGGGATGGAGGGAGTTGTAGATGGGCAGTCTTCAAATTTCATGTGGAAGTTAATTTCTGATTTCCATATTAATAAAAGAGGCCTTATCTTTTTATTTGGCTGTAATCCTTGCAAAAACAGGGGGAGATTATATTGGAGATGATAGGAAACCAATTAAAATGCTGCATCAGAAACTTAGGGAGAGAGGTGAAATTAAAAGGCAGAGAATACTGAATGGTGGCTGCAGCAGTTTATGAGACAGAGAATGACTTGCATGTGTATTTGGGTACTAGTTGAGGCTACTTTAGCTGATAAGATGACATGCTTATTCTTTGCATCCATAAACATTAAAAAAGGCCACATTAGAAAACGTATTTTTAGCCTGTTTCAGAACACCAGGGGTGGTGGTGGTAGAAGGTATTTTGGAGCAGGATGTTTGGGTACTGTATTATCATATTTTGTTTGTTTTGTAAGGAATGGAGTAATCTCTCATATCATATGCACTTTTGAAAAATATGCTCAAACCATCTTTTTTGTGATACTACTAAATATCCTAGTTTTGTCACTGTTTTCAATTTCACAAGTGTAAAACAAGATTCTTTGTCCAAATTTTTTTGGACTACGAGACAGTACTTGCTAGAGCACTTATAAGAACATAAGAACAGCCTTGCTGGAACAGGCCACAGCCCATCCAATCCAGCATTCTGTCTCACACAGTGGCTCACCATTTCCTTCAGGGTATTCTTCCCAAGCAGATGCCTTCACCTGCTTAGGATTCCCTGGAAATGGCATGGAGAGATATCCTGCCTATCTCTCCAACCCGGAGGTTGTTCTTAGGTATCCATATAATTATAGCCATTGATACCCTTGTCCTCCATGAACTTGTCTAATCCTTTCTTAAAGCTGTCAAGACTGACAGCTGTCACCACTTCTTCTGGCAGGGAGTTCCATAGACCAGGGATCCTCTGGGTGAAAAAGTACTTTCTCTTATTTGTTTGAGAACTACTACTTGCAGGATGGATTAATGGGAATAAGACAATAGTTCTCCAAATCCCTCCGCCAACATGTTTACTGGGGATTGTGGGCAAAAAAAGTAACATTTCCTGGCTTCATGGCCTGTTTGAGGACCACAGGAATGTTTCTGCAAGTAGCTGTAGTGCATCCTGTTATTCAAAACCGTGGGTCCTATAGGATCACCATACTGGGTTTTGAGTTATGGGGAGAGAATTGGGTTTTGATTTAATAGGTTTGACTTCTGTTTAGTAAACACGCCAATTTTATATACTGTATGAAGATCCCAGAAGCTCTTCTAATAGCCCAAATTGTGTGAACTGAAATGTACGATTGGATGGTGCAGAAAATTTTAAAAAGATACAATTAATGTGATTTGAATGTTATGGTCAAAAGAATTAAAAGCATTCCTTGAAAATTACTTTTATTGGAACTAGCATTTTTTTTTGTGAGTGGGTGGTTGGGGTGGTTTTTTTTGGTGGGGTGCACCCCCCCCAAAAAAAAAACACACCTCAACCACCAACACACAGGTAATATTTGCCCGGCAAGGCAGGGGTGTCTGTGTGTGTGTGTGTGTGTGTGAGAGAGAGAGAGAGAGAGAAAAGCAGTCCAGCAAGGGGTGTGTGTGTGAGAGAGGGGGGGCGAGAGAGAGAAAGGGGGAAAAGAGAGTGAGGGGGGAAGAGAAAGAGAAGGGGAGAAGAGAGAGAGAGAGAGAAAGGGTGGGAAAGGGAGAGGGGGAGAAAGAAAGGTGAGGAGAGAGAAAAGGGGGGCAAATGAGAGTGGGGGGAAGAGAGAGAGAGATTGGGGGGAAGGCGATTTCTTCTCTCCGGGAGGCGAAGGCGTGACCTTTGTCTCCCGGGGAGAGCACGTCGTTTCCTTGCGGCCCTGGAGGTGAAGGTGCCGGCCTTGCCGTAGCTTCGGGGGGAAGAGGGGCAGCCCCTTCTCTCCCCACACGGCTTCAGTGAGGAAGCGGGGAAAGGCTGTGTCGGCCGTTTTTTTAAGCGTGCGGCGCTTTCCTGGCCTCCTCCGCACTCGCGCCCTTCAGCTTCATTGGCTGAGGGGTGGCGCGGCGCATTGGATGCTGGGCCTTGTAGTTTTTCTTTTGCCGCATTCGTGGGGCGGTTGTCCCACTCGCGGCTGGCGGACTCTTGCGGCAATGCTCCAAGGGTGGTAAGGTAAGTGTAGGCGGCTCGGTTCAGGATGGTTGGGCCGGGTGCGTGCGTGCATGCCGGACACCTATGGTTAACGGGCCTCCTTATAGGTAAAGATTGTAAATATTTTGCAACATTACATCTCAACAGCATGCACTTCAGTTCACATTGTTTAATTTATAAAAATAATAAAATGAATCACTGAATACTGATAGCATGATTATTTCAGCTTGCCCAAAAAACTAAACAAACTATATTTCCCAAAAAAATCCTTTTCTTTTATGCTCCTAATGCATTGTATTAATGTGTGAAAGGACAAACTGGGTAGCTTCTGCTAGCCATTTTCTTTGTCCACATGTAAAGTGTGAGAATGGATTACACACGTGCCTGGCTGCACGAGTGATCAGAAATGCATACTCTGAATTTTTGCACAAGTATTTTGACTTTTCCTCTACTTCAGGGTTTCTCAACCTTTTCAAGCCGCGGGCTGGACCTTGCCCCCTCAGACAGTTGAGCAGGCTGGACAGGTGGTTCCCCCATCATAAACGCTGCCGTAAAACATGACATGGGCCGTGTGAAATGGTGCCGTGGGCTGGGTCCGGTCCAGGCCCGTGGACCGTAGGTTGAGAACTCTTGCACTAAGTGGACCAAATTTGGAAAGTGTTTGCTAAGATCCTGACTCTTCTCCATGTGTTGATTGAACATGTGGATCGAATTTAAAATGAAGAGAGCTAGTGTCATTTGTAAAAAAGTTAATGATGAATGGGTAGAAGGATGGGTGGGTGGGCAGATGGATTATATCATATTGTATTTATATACTACTGGATTTAGTGCCAAACACCACTCACGGTAATTTACAATATTAAATATATAACCCCCACTGGGTGAGAGCCTTGTCGAGGTGCGGGTGCTTGAGCTGTCTGACTAGGCAGTGTTGCCCATCTCTTGTCAATGATGTTAGGCCAGGACTAAAACTCACCAAAGCGTCCTCCATGGGATCCCTTGGGCAAGGTGAAGGCAGAGGGCACACATTGTGGTCCACCTAGCCATTGGGTGACGTGATATCCAAATGGCTAAAAAAACTGCATGCAAATGGATTGATTTCTCAAATCCGTTTGCATTTGTGGAATGTCATCACGGAGATGTCTACCAATGTGTGGACTCCTTGCTGAATAACGACTCCAAGGTATCCAAAGTAAAGATATAACAGTGAACCAAGAAGAAGATGAAGGAAACAACATTTGACCCTTACAATAAGAACTCTAACATTGAATACCCACTTTTGACTATTACATTACTAGTTAATGTTATAAAAGAATGCCATTTATGATCGGCGTTACTGGTGCTCATTGTATTGTCGCTCCTTCTTTTGCTTTCATTATGGGGCTGGTGTTTAAATGATGATCTGTTATGCAGCGCTCTGATGGCTTCTCTGCCACGATCAGAGTGTGTTTGAAGGTTACCTTCCCAAATGACCAGGGGTCACCCCCAGACACCAAGGGCTCTTCTTGGCTGCTCTGCCTTTGCAGTGTTTCTGAGCCAAGCATCCCTTTGGAGGGAGGAAAAGGCAGATCCCGCCAACAACCAGAGAGCTGTGAAGTGGATTTCTGAACAGTAGATCCTGACAGTGAGGCTTTCTTATCAGTAGTAAAGGGAATGCAGGTGGAAAATATTCACAAAAGGAGACTGACAAAGGTTTGATTAGAAAAAAAACTAATCTGTAGGCCAAGCAGAGAACCAAATTAATTGATAGCTAGTTTTAGAAACATTGGCTTTCTAGGCATTATTCAAGACTTGCAGAAGTGCAAAAAAAAGTAGCTGCTGAGCTCTTGTTTATATTACATTTAGTTTTTATTTTAATTATAGATTAGTGTGCAATTTTCCAGAAAATATATAATTCTTGGTATAGTACAAGATGCTGAAATTAGTATTTTTATTTTTGTGCCTCTTTCCTCCTTTGATTGTTAAATTGGTACCTTGAATTCAGATATGAATTCAAAAATAGGCAGTTCTTTTCTGCAACGTGCTTGTTTAGCAATGACTTAGTGACACAGTGAATTTCTGTTTTAATTAATGCTTTCAAATCCAAATATATACAAGAAACCAAACTACAAGTCATTTATATTGCTATCTTAATACTCATTGGGATTTTATTGTTTTCAGAACATAACCATTAATTTCTCCAGAATGCCACCTGTTGGGGACATAATGACTTATTTTCTTCCTTGGAATGAAACCTCTTCTGGCTTTCCCCACCTATGAAATTTGACTTCATTTGTGTGAGATTCATCTTCAGACACAGCTGTGTAGTTCTGCAAATCCCCATTTCCCTGAAGCATCATTTTGAAGCTGGTCCAGGGAGCCGAGAGAGAAGCGTTAAGCCTTTTTAACACTCTAAAACTGGTTTTGCTAATATTCTATGCACACTCCATCTGCTTTTGTGTTTGTCAAAAGCAAATGGATTTGAGAGCAATTTGCTTTTCTGGTATTAGTCCAGAAGCATCCAAAATACCATATGGACAACTTAAAGTTCATTAGGGTGCAGAAATTGAATATCTAGAGATCAAGGGTGATGTGATTTAAAATCTTCTTGGACTGAGGTCATAACCACGCAGCTCTTCAGTGTATAGTACTGTATATCGATGAAGTTGTTACAAATTTGAATCTTGCCTACAGTTGTTTTGGCAAATAAAATAATATAGCCACGTCACCCTGCCAAATTGGCAGCCACTAACAACCCCAGGGAATGTGTGCCGTTTCCTGCGGGCTACCCATATGGCATGCTAGAATGCTAAATAGCACTTGTGTGACATTTTCACTAGAACAGACTGTTATATTACAACTGAGCTGCTTTTTGGGAAGGGACACATTACCTGCTACCAGTCTGCTCTGTGCTCTGCTTCACCCATAGTGAAGTGGGATTTGAATTTTAGTGCTCTACATTTTAATTGCTTCTCCTGCCAAATTTAACCCAATGTTGCTCTCTTTCTGTACTGCAGCGTTGTTCTAATGCAAAATAAACCAGCTACTGTATGCGGTTTGACATGTAATACTCTTTAAATGCTAGTGAGGCTCATTTAGTGTGAAGAAGGGTTTGTCACACCATTGCCTCTGATACCAATGTCAAAGCTTCTTTTGTCTTACCACTTGACTGTTGATGTGGTGGTCTCTTTAATAAACATGTTTTCTTTAACAATCTACTTTTACTACTGCTAACTTATAGCTATTTCTGTGTGCAAATTACCCCTTGACTAAGGCCTTTATAACACCTTCCATATAGCCAAACCTCAATTATTGGATTCAGATTATTCAGCTAAAACAGAAAGGGCCTCCTCAAAGAGGAGGCCTGATGGGGTCTGAACTCTCTGCGACAAACCAGGAAAGGGACCTTGGTGTCCTGGTGGACAACTCAATGAAGGTGTCAACCCAGTGTGCCTCAGCAGTGAAAAAAGCAAACGCAATGCTAGGGATCATTAGGATCATTAGGAAGGGTATAGAAAATAAGTCAGCAAGTGTCATTTTGCCTCTTTATAAATCTATGGTGAGGCCCCATCTGGAATACTGTGTACAGTTCTGGTCGCCATACCTCCAGAGCTGGAAAAAGTGCAGAGGAGGGCAACCAAAATGATTAGGGGACTGGAACACCTTCCTTACCATCTGAGGCTGCAACGGTTGGGCCTTTTCACTCTTGAACGACGGACGGCGTCTAAGAGGTGACCTGATTGAAGTTTATAAAATCATGCACAGTGTGGACAAAGTAGAGAAGGAAAAACCGTTTTCCCTATCGCACAACACTAGAACTAGGGGACACTCCATGAAACTTTTGGGTACTAGTTCTCAAACAAATAAGAGAAAGTACTTTTTAATCCCCAGAGAATCACTGGTCTACGGAACTCCCTGCCAGAAGAAGTGGTGACAACTGTCAGTCTTGACAGCTTTAAGAAAGGATTAGACAAGTTCATGGAGGAGAAGAGTATCAATGGCTATAATTATATGGATACCTAAGGACAACCTCCGGGTTGGAGAGATAGGCAGGATATCTCTCAATGCCATTTCCAGGGAATCCTAAGCAGGTGAAGGCATTTGCTTGGGAATAATACCTTGAAGCAAATGGTGAGCCACTGTGTGAGACGGAATGCTGGACTGGATGGGCTCCTGTGGCCTCTTCCAACAAGGCTGTTCTTATGAAGATTGTGGTATTTTTGAACCACAGTCTAACATACCCCGGGCAATGGGAACCTTGCCATGCCAGCTAATCGTTCTCACACTTGTTCAGGCAAAAGGAACTACAAATGAATTAACCAAAAGGTAACTTCATTTTGGCAGTTTCACGTCTGGTCTAGACATGGAAGGGGAAAAAAAGCTAAAATAAAATAAGGGGTTTATTAAAAACAACAGTACTCAAAATGTGCTTTGTTCCTATGCTTTACGTTTATTTTGCACAATTCTTAGTCTTCTCTATATTCTCTTCCTCTCAAACTCTCTAAGACTGCTTTCCCTGATTCCAAAAGCACCATCTTTCTGCTCTCTCTACCCCAGACTGATCAAAAATATCACAAACACTCCAGTCCTTTCGTTTCTCCCAGCCAGAACGTGCTCCACAATCCTCCCCACTGGCCACCCACTTACCAAACCAGTGCCTTTACCATCACAATGCATTTACATACTGTATGACCAGGCATCGCAGGCTGCTTCTTATCAAGCCGAAAGTGACAAGCAAGAGTGATGTGAGATGGGTTCAAAGAGGGAACTTTCTTGAGGACAACTGCCGTGGTTTTCAGGGGTTGGCTTAGTGGTTAAGATGCAGCACCCATGTCTCGAACTGCTGACTTGCCGACCTTCTGGTTGTCAAGATCAGCTGTCTTAACCACTAAGCATCCCCAGCCACTCCTGCAAATCAGAGCAGTCGTCTTCAGGGAAGTTCCCTCTTTGGACCAATTTCATATTAACTTAGCCACAATAGTTTTTTCTTGGTAAAGAAGATCATGTAAACAGAAATGAGGAAAGAAAATAATGGGGATCAAAACTTTATAGAGCATCAACATGCTAATCTGCTGCTGTTATGCCTGGCAGACTGTTTCCATAAAGTCTTTAACTGATGGGAGCTCTTGGACTGATTAGGACCGAAACAGTTTCAAGAGAAAAACTGGCTCACTATACTTTATATGCTCATTATCTGCCTAAGCTTCAAAAATGCTGCATTCGTTACTTTTCAGTTCACACTTTCTTCATAAGGATGGCATCTTTGGCACACATTTAATCCTTTCATGTTAGGTATAGCAACCTGGTAGATGAAAGAGCATTTAGAGATAAGATGCCATTAGTTATAGTGGCACTGAAGTTTGATATGAATTTTTAAATTTTTTGTTTGCTTTGAAAGGTAGACTAAGTCAGCACTATTTCTAGATTCTCATGTTTTGCAATTCATGTGAAACTGTAATAGAGTTAGTAAAGGTAAAGGTTTCCCTTGCTCAAAAGCCAGTCGTATCAGACCCTAGGGTCCAGTGCTCATCTCTGTTTCAAAGCCGAAGAGCCAGCGCTGTCTGCTTCTGCAGACGGTTCCGTGGTCATGTGGCAGGCATGACTAGACACCGGAGCACACGGAACACGGTTTACCTTCCCACCGAAGTGGTCCCTATTTATCTACTTGCAATTTCTTGCTTTCAAACTGCTAGGTTGGCAGGAGCTGGGGCAAAGACGGGTACTCATTCCGTCCTGCAGTACCCAGGAATTGAACTGCTGACCTCCCGCCTTCCAGTCAGGGTCTTAGCCACTTAGAAGCATGTATATGAATGTTTATAGATGTCTTCCAGATTAACATGTGCAAAAGACATAAGAAAAGTTAGCAAAGATTGTTTTTCACCAGCATGTATGATGATAGGGTGAATTGACAGAAGAGCTTGGAAAAGTTTTGAAATACAACTAGAATTGTCTTAGGATCGGCCAAGCAGATCTTGGGAGCCCCAGTCCGTAGACGTAACATTTATAACACTCCAATGAGGCATATCAGGATCCATTGGTAGGTCTCAGGGTAATTCAGGATACATTGGGAAGGATTTCTGCCAGCCTGCTTCTTGACAATAGCAGGTTGTGTTGCTGAAGCATCATCCTTCATCCAAAACTTGGCCCACACTGACAGGGCTCCTTTGCTTGTTCACTGCCCTTTCTGTGTCCTAGATCTTTCCTGGGCTAGCCTGTGCCAGTCAACACCAAAAAAGAAGAAGAGGATTTCCCTCCCGTGTTCCTATTGCTCCAGTGAAAATGTTGTTTATTGCGATGTGCTCTAAGCAGCTGTATGGAGAATTGGTCTGAGGCTTAGGGAAAACTACTTCAGCTCAGGCCCTTCCTGGTTGCCCTGAGCTACATTATTACATGCACAACCCTGCAAAAGATCCAGGTGGTATCCGAAGATTCACCCACCAACAGTGTCATTGGCACAGGGAAGACCTGCAGTCAATTGAGCCTTTAAAAAGCTGATGGTTTAAAATTCCAGGAGCGCCATACCTGTTAGGTGCCACTTGCAACTCCCAACGTTTGGGTGTCTGCTACTCCACTCTCATGCTGCTACCTGCAAGGAATTGAAAAGCCGCTAGAGCAGGGGTTCCCAAACTTTTCACACCATGGGTCAGTCACATGGTCGAGTGGGCCAGTCACATGGTTCCTCCCACAGGAAGCAGAAATAAAAGGTGCCCGCGTTTGCACAAAATGCTGCCATAAATGCACCTGCAGCTGTCATAAACGCATTTACGACAGCCACGGTTCATTTACGGCAGCATTTTGCACATGAGCAGGTGCATTTAACTTCTGGGAGTGGCACAGGTGGCACGCGGTGGATTATTTGGCACCACAGAACAGATCTGGCCCACAGGCTGTGGTTTGGCCACCACTGTGCTACAGAATCATCCTCAGCATCATATGTTGTTGGTAGAGTGCTGTTTTCAGGGCAGGAAGGCAGTGGGCAGGTTTCTGAGAGCTCCTCCTGAAGAAATGGACCAGCTTTTCTGAACCCCACTCTTCTTCAGGGTGGCACTGGCCTTGGAGCCAGTGACAACCATACTATTGATGGGTCACAGATATCTTTAAGTCCTGGTTTCTATCCCTGTGGTGTTCTTTAGAAGTGGGCAAGCCTGCATGGCCAGAAAAGCCCTTCTGAATGAAATATCTGACCAAGTTGGGTTTTTTAAAAATGAGTTTTTAAAGTTGTTCTTTGCTAACATACGATACCAGGGGCACACCATGTTTTAGAGGACAGCCATGCACCCAGGAATAAATGCACCCAGTTTTCACAGGAATACAAATGTTGGAAACCATTGCTTTTCTTGTAGAGGCTCCAGGAACCCAAGAAAGTCTCTTACCAGAACCCATGACTCTCAGGCTCCACGATTACATCTCCTCCTTTTAGGCATGATAGTGGATGAAGGGAAGAGGCTTTTTCTCTCTGTGTGTGTGTGTGTGTGTGTGTGTGTGTGTGTGTGTGTGTGTGTGTGTGTGTGTGTGTGTGTGTGTGTGTGTGTGTGTGTGTGTGTGTGTCTTGACAGCACCAAGCACACAGTTCTGTCATGTGCATTTCTCACTCATATAGCCCATGAGTTGTGGTAACTCAGAAAGTAAGGCCCAGAGCATTTGAACTTGTCTTTGGAGTTGGGCACCTTGAGCTGTTTTGGTAGTGTGAGGAAATAAACAATGCTCCTTCTCCTGTCATGGTGATTATCTATAGAAATCCTGTTACAGAATGCTTAGGAGCCAGATGTAGCGGGTAACAAGTTAGTCTTCAAGGTAGAAGGCCTGTCCTTTAAAAGATAAAAATAAATCCCCTGATCCCATAGTCAACAACAACCTGCTGGAGAAAGCAAGGGTAAGTTTTGTAGTTTGACTTAGCTATGTCCTCATTAGCATTCTGTGCATCATTTCTGGTTCTATAAATAACTCTCAAGGAGTGTTTTGATTGCTAGCATCCTATACACTCCATAGCGTACTCCTTAGCAGCGTGGATTTTCCCATACAATTAGTGGGTCCTTGGCCTTTCCAGCATTAACTGCAGACATTTTTAATTAACCTGATTTAGTAGCAGAATGCCACACTCGTGAAAATGAGAACTTGGAACAAATATTTATTCCAGCTCATGGCTGCTGAACTACGTGGGTCTAATTAACTTCAAAGGAAAGAGATTTGCACTTATGAGCCCTGGTAGCACAATGGTTAAATTGCTGTACTGCAGCCAAAACGTTGTTCGTTCAATCTTGATGTGGGTTGATTCAGCCTCTTCTGTCCTTCTGGGCTTGGAAAAATGAGTACCCAACATGTTGGGGGGAAATGCTAATTGCTCTGTGAATCACCCAGAGAATGCACTAAGCGCTGTGGGGCGGTATAGAAGTGTAATTGTTATTGCTACCATTGAAACAGCATCAGCAGCCACATCTCAGTGGATAATCACAGATTTTTGTGGATTCTGTGGCTTGGGACAAATCCCGGAGACGCTGCTTTAGGTTGAGTGATCACTTTCCATGTTGTTCCGTGCTTGAGTTGCTAACAGCGTTGTTCAGCTACACGATAGAAGTATAGTAAATTTGACTTCAAGAACTGTTGGTGGACCAAAGAGAAAACAGGGAAGAACCCAGACATCCCTCTTTGCTACTGCTTTCGCAGGTACAGAAGTAGATGAACATCCATGTAGGTAGGAAATCCCACCCTCTTACAGACTGGGGAAAAAACCTGGTTGCTGAATCTAAATCTGTTTTAAAAGGGGAAAGAGTCCTTCCTTCCTTGTGTAGCTTTCTTAAAGAGGCAACAGCTACTACAACAGCAGGAGGAGTGAAGGAAGAGTCCTGTAGACATTCCTGTTTTCCCTGGGCATCCAGTAACTCACTGGTTCCCAACCTTTTCTTGGCCATGACCATACCTGTTAACCGTGACTCCGGACAATCCGGGACCTGCGCATAACGGTTCTGCGCAAGTCGCGTTCTACGCATGCGTAGAAGGCTTTTATGCTTGCGTATAACCCTTTTACGCTTGCGTAGCCTTCTACACAAGCGTAAAAGGGTTCTACGCAAGCATAAAAGCCTTCTACGCATGCGTAGAACGCGACTTGCCCAGAAGGGATGCACAGTACCTCTTTCCCCCCGCTGCCATTTCCTGGGTTTTGGTAACTGCGGGCGGGAAATGGCGCAAATCGGCACCGAAAATCGGGAAATCCCGGCCAATCCGGGAAGGTTGACAGGTATGGCCATGCCCCATCCTAAGCATCTCTAAAATCCTGATCCCCACCTCCACCCTGTGACATATAATTCTTATTATTCAAAAAGTGAACTCCTGTTCACGTGGAGGAAGCCTAAAAGCTATTCACTCGGTCTAACTCAAGGGTGCCCAAACTTGTTGGGCCTTGGGCCGGTTACGTGGTTCAACAGGCCGGTCATGTGGTTCCTCCCACCGGAAGCAGAAGTAAAACGCACCTTGCAGTCTGTTTTGCATAGATTTTTGTTGTTGTTGTTCAGTCGCACAGTCGATTCCGACCCTTTGCGACCCTATGGACCATCGTTCTCCAGGCGCCTCTGTCCTCCACCATCCCCCTCAGTCCTCCCAGTTCTGTGCCCATTGTGTCTACAATACCATCTATCCATCTCATCCTTGGCCTCCCCCTTCTTCTTTTGCCCTCCACCTTTCCCAACATCACGGCCTTCTCAAGTGAATCCTCCCTTCTCATTTGATGCCCAAAGTACTTTAGCCTCATCTTTACTATTTGACCTTCCAATGAGCAGTCAGTGTTGATTTCTTCTAAGATTGACCTATTTGTTCTCCTCGCTGTCCAAGGTACCCTCAAAACTCTCCTCCAACACCACATTTCAAAGGCATCTATTCTTCTGCGTTCAGCTTTCCTAATTGTCCAGCTCTCACATCCGTACATTACCACTGGGAATACCATTGCTTTGACTATTCTAATTTTTGTTTTCAAGGTGATGTCTCTGCTTTTCACTATGTTCCCCAGGTTTCTCATGGCTTGTCTCCCTAGAATCAGCCGCCTCTTTATTTCATGGCTGCAATCTCCATCTGCAGTGATCTTAGATCCTAAGAAAGTGAAATCTGTCACTGCTTCTACTTCTTCCCCGTCTATTTTCCAGGAACTGATCGGGCCTGTTGCCATTATCTTGGTTTTCTTGATATTGAGTCTCAAGCCAGCTTTTGCACTCTCTTCCTTCAAACCGATCAAGAGATTCTTTAGGTCTTCCTCACTTTCTGCCATTAGGGTGGTGTCGTCTGCATCTCTCAGATTGTTGATGTTTCTCCCAGCAATTTTGATCCCATATTGTGATTCCTCCATCCCTGCATTGCGCATTATGTGCTCTGTGTATAAGTTGAATAAGCAGGGTGACAAAATGCAGCCTTGTCTTACTCCTTTTCCTATTCCAAACCACTCGGTCATTCCGTGTTCTGTCCTAACTGTTGCTTCTTGGTTCATGTACAGATTTCTCAGGAGGCATATGAGGTGTTCTGGTATTCCCATCTCTTTAATCACTTGCCACATCTTGTTGTGATCCACACAATCAAATGCCTTAGTGTAGTCAATAAAGCAAAAATAAACTTGTTTCTGGTATTCCTTTGTTTTCTCCATGATCCAGCGTATGTTGGCAATGTGGTCTCTAGTCCCCCTGCCTCTTCTGAAACCAGCCTGCACCTCTGGTAATTCTCTTTCCACATGCTGCTGAAGTCTATCCTGTATTATCTTGAGCATCACCTTGCTGGCGTGTGGGATGAGCGCAATTGTTCGATAGTTTGAACATTCTTTGGCATTGCCCTTTTTTGGGATTGGAACATATACTGATCTTTTCCAGTCCTGTGGCCACTGTTTTGTTTTCCAAATCTGCTGGCATATTGAATGCAGTAATTTGATGCCATCATCTTTTAGAGCTTTGAAAAATTCAACTGGGATACCATCATCTCCACTAGCTTTGTTGTTTGCAGTGCTCTTTAGGGCCTTTCTGACTTCACTCTCCAGGATGTCTGGCTCAGGTTCAATTTCTTCATCATTGTGACTATCAGGAGTGTTGAGTTCCTTTTTGTAGAGTTCCTCTGTGTACTCTTTCCATCTTTTCTTAATCTCTTCTGCATCAGCTAGCTCCTTTCCGTCTTTGTCCCTTATCATGGTCATTTTTGCTTTAAATGTTCCCTTGATTTCCCGGATTTTTTTGAAAAGATCTCTGGTTCTGCCTTTTTTGTTGTTTTCTTCCATTTCTTTGCACTGTTCTTTTAGATAGTTTTCCTTATCTCTCCTTGCTTTTCTTTGAAATTCTGTGTTCAGATGATTGTATTTTTTCCTTTCTCCTTTGACTTTTGCGTTCCTTCTTTCCTCTGCTATTTTAAGAGCCTCATCAGACAACCACTTTGCTTTCTTACTCTTCTTTTCTTTTGGTATGGTTTTCTTTGCTGCTTCCTGCATGATGTCCCTCATCTCTGTCCATAATTCTTCTGGCACTCTATCTATTGAGTCTAAGCCATTGAATCTGTTCATCACCTCCACCGTGTATTCTTTAGGGATGCTGTCTAGGTGATATCTGTCTGGTCTCTTTGTTTTCCCTATTTTCTTTAGTCTAAGCCTGAATTTTGCAATCAGTAGGTTGTGATCTGAGCCACAATCTGCTCCAGGTCTTGTTTTTGCTGACTGTATGGAGGTTCTCCATCTTTGGCTGCAGAGTATGTAGTCAATCTGGTTTCGGTGTTGGCCATCTGGTGATGTCCATGTGTAAAGTCGCCTCTTGTGTTGCTGGAAGAGAGTGTTTGCTATGACCAGTGCGTTCTCTTGGCAGAACTCTATCAATCTTTGTCCTGCCTCATTCTGTGTTCCAAGACCGAACCTGCCTGTTATTCCCTCCACTTTTTGATTGCCTACTTTGGCATTCCAGTCTCCTAGAATAATTTGAACATCATTTCTTGGTGTTTGTTCTATGAGGTGTTGTAAGTCCTCATAGAACTGGTCCACTGTGGCTTCATCTGCACCCGTGGTTGGTGCGTATATTTGGATCACAGTAACATTGAAGGGTTTGCCCTGAATTCTTACTGACATCATTCTGTCATTTTTGAGGTTGTATCCCATTACTGCTCTTCTCACTCTTTTATTGACAATTATGGCTACTCCATGTCTTCTAAAGTTTTCTTGTCCACAGTAGTAGATGTGATGGTTTCCAGAGCTGAATTCGCCCATCCCTGTCCATTTGAGCTCACTGATTCCCAAGATGTCAATGCTTATTCTTTCCATCTCATTTTTTACCACTTCCAGTTTACCTTGGTTCATTGATCTCACATTCCATGTCCCTATGCAGTATTGTTCCTTACAACATTGCATTTCCCCTCCCCCTTTCCTGTCCATCCCCTTTCTCCCCTCTGAGGTGTTAAGCATCCTGTATCACCTAGCCTGCCCTTTTGTTTTGCCTTTTGTTTTGGTCCATAGGGTTCTCTTGGCAAGCTTTGTGGCGTGGTTTGCCGGTTTCTACGCCATTTTTTTTCCTCGCATCATACATCATATCACAGTTTTAAAAGTTTAGAACAGTTTACACTACATATTGTCATGCATAATTATCACACTCTAAAACACAGTCTCTATGTTACTTGCTATATTAAGTCAGTATGAAGTCTCTATGTTTTTAGGATGACATTTTCTCTGCTTAAACCAGGGGTGCCCAAACTATGGCCCACAGGCTGGATTCAGCCCCTGATGCCAATTCATCCAGTCCACGTCGCTCTCATTGCTCCTGGTTTTACTTCCGCTTCTGGGAGCAACGAGAGCGGTGCGGACCGGATTAATTGGCATTGGGGGCCGAATCTGGCCTGTGGGCCATAGTTTGGACACCCTTGGTCTAACTCATTCTCGAACACACACACACCCAAAACAAATCAAATTGCCACCCCTGTGGGGCATGTTCCCCCCATTGAGAACCACGGGTCTAGAAGGCTATGACTTTTTCATCTTGTCTACAGCAATAGTGGTCGTCGGGACATTGAGAACTGGGTTCTCGGTACTTACTTCAGCTGCTGCCAGCTTCCAGAAGAGCACAGCCACAAATCATAACATGGCATCCCTTCGTTTTTTGTAACAGCAGCTCTTTAGGAAGAGGTAGACAATATTGAGCTGTGTTTCTCCTGCTTGGTTCTCGGATGGTTGTGACTACCTCTGGGTTTCCCCCCCCCCCCCAGAGAAACTGTACTGCTGGAAAACTCTCAAGGGATCAAGCTGCAACCTTTATGCAATTTCCTCTCCCAGCTTATTTTAGCCCTGGAGATATGTTTGTGTGTGTGTGTGGGGGGGTGTGTGTGTGTTAAAGCAGGAAATGACCACCTAGTCACCATACCTGGAAATTCAAAATATTTCTTCCCTAAGCACTTATTTTACTTTGGCCCCACCTGATTTAAAAGCAGTCCTTTCTTTATTCGTGTCAAATGCACCACCAGGATATCATAACATACAAAGCTAAAATTAACACATCTAAAAACAAAATAGAATTTAAAAGGGCTAGATGACATTTATTTATATTTTATTTATTTATTTATAGCGCAAATTTTTATGCCGCCCAATCATCCACTCAGTATTGGGCCACATCAACAGCATTTCCTCTTGCCAACATAAGGTCCTCCTCAGTGCACGTTGAAGGGCATTGTGTGCATTGTATCCTATGGGCGATATTTTGTTCTTCTCCACATCCACACAGGCTGTCATCTACAGGGAAACCCCACTTTGTCAGATTAGCCCTTGATCTTCCTATCCAGTCTTCCGACGCAGTCTGTTTAAAGCTCTCCACACAGGCCGTGGTTGTTCTTGGCCAGGCAGTAGAGAGTCCTGTGGTTCTGCCTAGTTATCTGGTAGCGCTTTGCCCACCTTCCATAGTTCTAAGGCAATCTGTGGGGGGCTGGATGTTCAGAGAGGCAGACGTTGTGAGGAAGCTATGCCTTGATTTCAGTCTCTGCTTTGATGGTTGGTGATCAAATAGCAGGTGCATTTCAGAGGAACTTGCTTTGACCCACTCTTTCTGAGCAGCATTTTTTTTAAAAAGTGCCCAAATGTCATAAAAATAGAAATGGCATTAAGTGGTAAAGTAAGCAAGTGTTGGTGTGTCTTAACTTTTCTGTGAAGAAATCTCCCTTTGGGGAAAGGGAAGTACACAAATCAAAAGTGTTTATTGTCAGTGAGCTTTTTTACTCGCCTGCTTCCCCCCACACCACCCCTGCTTTTCAGTTCCTGCAGATTGTCAGGCTCCTTCTTACTGTGTGTCTGCTAGTTATCTTTCTACCAACTAAAGCATGATTTCTCCTTTCCTCCGACAGGTTATCCCGCTGGATACCCCACAGCCGCCCCTACCTACAATCCAAATTTGTATCCGACCACCAGCCCAGGCTATGCTCAAGGTAAACTGATCATTTTTTATTTCTTGGCAGTTGCATAGCCAAACTTGAGGGTATGCAAAATTGCCTACCATTTATTGGTTTTTAAGTCATGCATATTGTGGCTGACGCAAGTAAGTGTGTGCGTGTGCATGCACGTGCTTCATCCCATATTTCATTCTCTGGTCACAAGCACCAGATCTGTCATTATCAAAACATCATTGGCTTTTACAAAATGTATTGTGGAACATGTAGCAGTACATTATAAAGTACATTGTTAGATGTATTCTCATGAGTATTTCTGCATGCACTGTGTAACAGAGGTGAACATACGTGATGGTAGGACAATACCCCTAGATAGACAGGGTACATGGATCAAATAAATGAATAAAATGTCTTATTTCTGCACAGGTTTGTTTGTTATCTATGAAACGTACTTACTTGGTTACTTGGTTGATCTGTAGTTCACACATTTACTGGAAGTAAAAATGTACCTCTGTACCTGTTCATATTGAATCATCCATTTATGCAAACTTCAGAATATATAATGGACAAAATGATGTATACCTTTTTGAGTCAGAGTTCAGATTCAGAGTAACTCAGTCTTAAGAGAATATACAAAAATAGATTTATTGCAGTTGAGGCTGTTATAGTTTTATTGTATTTTTTGTGGTTGATTCAGGTTTATTACACTCACTGAAGTTTGACTACTTGCATTTCAATTTTTTTTACCATGCATGAACTGCTGACCTCTCAGAAATAAACAGCTGGAGGCTTCTAGAACTCTGATTTGAAAGCCAAATATTTATATATACCACTTTTCTCAGTTGTGGGACCCTTCCTAGTTGTGGCTTATGAAATATGTTTTAAAAATAACATTTTAAAATCATTTCCCCTTGATTCCTTGAGTGACCAGACTATCAAGGAATAAATTCCTGCTGGTTGCCACTCGTTTTTCCATTCATTTGACTGCCGTGCTCTTCTTTTCCAGGTTCGACCAAAACCTTTCATGATTAGGTCTTTCCATCTTTTTTGGGTGGGGGTGGGGGGGGGCTGCCAAGGGGTCTATTAGAAACATAGTTTATGTTTAAAAACAAAATATAAAAAACATAAACCATATTTTATGTTAAGAAATTGCAGTGGCCAAAATCCTCTTGCATAGGTTATGCCTGCGGCATGGTGATGACATCACTAAGAGGGGGAGATTTTTCAGCAGTTACAGACTCCTTTTTCTTCTTCTTCTGAAACTTGTTCAACTCACAGGTGGTTTGTTTCACTGTGCATAAGCTGCAGAATGAGAGGGGAAAGTATTTAATTATAAGTTGCACCCATTGTGCGTGGAGAATACGTCCTGAGACCTACCGTAGATAATTCATACTCTGGATAACAGCAAATCCTATATTGTACATTGTAGAAAGTGGCTTCTAGTGGCCAGATTTGGTAAAGTCCTATTGAAATATATATTTATAATATATTTCAGGATTTTTATTGAATATTTTTAGACCTGCGGATAACTGAAACGGTGGATACTGAACTTGTGGATATATGGCAGTGATGGCGAACCTTGGCACTCCAAGTGTTCTGGAACTTCGATTCCCAGAAGTCCTGATCAGCAAGAGTGCTGACTTGGGTTTCTGGTAGTTGATGTCAAAGAACCTGTGGAGTGCCATAGGGGTTAGCCTGTAGGTGTAATTCATATGAGAAGATTTTGATAATTAAATTACAATATGAGAACAATATGAAAGAAATGAGAATCCCAGTGTATTGTAGTGGATAGAATGTGGGGCTGTGACACAAGAGACCTGGGCTTGGATCCCTACTTGGACATGAAAACTGAGTAGAGGGGTGGCGGCAGCAGCAATGGTAAAATGATTCATTAAATACCAGACATAGGTACAATGTCTCAAAACCTGTGAAGGCTGTGGCAGTCCATCGCAGTCCTGGTGTTAAATTCTACATGTCTCATTTCATACGTGCCGTGCCACACAGGATATGGCTCCGTGATCACAGTGTGTGGGTCACTTCATGACAAGCTGGAATCCACCTTAAACAAATTCATGCCAATGGCATTTTTCCTGTTTGTTATTCTTCTTTCGTGAAAATGATTTCCAGGGGGAAAATGTATATTCAGATATGAGTAGCAGCTGACAATAACAATGAAAGCAAGCACTATTGTCTCAGTTCCAGCAGTTTCTGTTAATTCTTTAACACATTTCAGAGTGCTTGAGATCACCAGGTGTGATGTGATTCAGATCTGGAACTTCCTAGTTTATAGTGCTTGATTCCTCCTTCAGCTGGACAACTCTAATGGATGAAGAAAGAAATCCCAAATAACATTTGAAACTTACTTAAAATAGATGCAAAGATGCTGAGGTTATTGTCTTTTAGATAAGTTTTATTTTGCCTGTCTCATCACAAGGTTTCCAAGAAATCTGAATGACAATCCTATTTTACATATGCTAGATTTGAAGTTATGCGATAATGGCAGAAATCCTGTCGCTTTGTTACAGGTGCAGAAAGCAAAGAGTATAACATTCAGTTGCTTAGCATTAGTGCATGGTTGAGAACCTCAGCAGGCCATTGGTAATGTCCAGCTCCAGAAAATGACAAAACTACACTGGCAAGAATAACAAAACTGAGGCTGCTGTGCTTTGGACACATCATGAGAAAACAAGCCTCACTGAAAAAAGATAATAGTGCTAGGAAAAGGTGAAAGCAGCAGGAAAATAAATTAAAAACAAAAACAAAATATGAGATGGATAGGCTCCATAAAGCAAGTCACAGGCTAGAATTTGCAAGAGCTGCTAATGATAGTTAATGAGGTAACTCTTTTATAGGGTTATTATAGGCTGGAAGCAACTTGACAGCAGACAAGAACAACAGAAGCAACTGTGCTTGCCTTCAGCATGCATAACAAAGCAATAGGATTCCAGCCAATAATTTAGTCAGGGCCACCCAGCAAGCCTGTTGATGGAGTTAAATATTGCAATGTGTTTTCTTCCATCTGATATGAAACAAGAAGTGCCTTTTCTTTTCTGCGACAGTTTGTCTCCTGGCATTCTTCAAAACCTCCTGCCAGTTGGCAGACCTGAATCTTACAGCTTCCTCGTTTTTTTCTTTCCTATTAATAATCAATTGTTAATTGATGCTAACTCAGGAAGTAATTGCTGGTTGTGGCAGTGGGCTTGGGGTGCTTTCTGTTGACAACATGAAGTCAACTGAGGACCAGGGCAAAGTTTCATGGTGTGTTCATGGTGTATGACACCACACACACACACACACACACACACACACACCCTGTTTCAAGCCCCTTCCTCCAAACACTAAAAAGGGTTGCTTTTTCCCCAGTGCCAAAAGTTTCCCCAAATTGTCTCCCTGTCTGTGTGCTCCCCTGCCGCCCCGTTTGGTGCCACCCATATAGCTCAATGATTCTTTTCCAGAAATATTGTTCTGTAGTGCACTGCTTGCACAAGAAACTCAGTCAGCTAAAATGTGTCTTTGATAAACAAACTAATCAAAAAGGCAAGTTGTTCCATTATGAACTATTTAATTTATTTTGTGTTTGTCCTGCCCTGTATCTATAGATGGCTGACTAGATAGCTCAATGGTTTAGGTATCTGGCTCCAGAGCCAGAGGTTGGGAGTTTGATTCCCCCACTGTGCTTCAAGGTAGAAGAACCAGCCTGGGTAGCCTTGGGCAGGCTGCACAGTCCCAGAGCACCCCCTATAGCAGCATTTCCCAACCTTTGGGTTTTGGACTTCAGTTTCTATAAGTAAATTGATTGATCAGTGCTTTGGGGAATTGACTTAGGCTTCTGGGAATTGAAGTCCAAAAAACAAAGGTTGGGAAACACCGCCCTAAAGGAAGAGGGTTGGAAACCACTTCTGTATATTCTCTATGTAGAAAACCCTGAAAAGGTTTGCTGTAAGTCAAATCGGCTTGAGAACATACAATTATTATTATATTTATAGATACCAAAGTGAGATAGAAACTTTAAAAACAATTTAGAATATTTTAACTTACTTCAGCAGAATAACGATCAGGACCCGAATCCATAATCCAAATTCTGGGTGGACGTTTAAACCAAATGATAAAAAAATGGCCATGCCTGATGCCAGGGAGGCTTCTATGGGTAGGCATTGCTCAGTTGGAGTCTCACAACAAAAATAGCCTCTCACTTGTCTCTGCCTAATATCCTGGTCCCAATGGTGGCACACAGAGGAGAGCCTGCCTGACAGATCTCAGAGCTCAAACAGTGAAGTATCTTTGTGTCTGTAGGTCCCAGACTTTTTAGGAGCTCTGTTGGATTAAACACAAGTCCCATCTTGTACGCCTCGTGCTGCCTTAAGTGGGCAACTGTAGATGCCCCCAGCAGGAGCCCACAAGCAGGGCATGATGGCAATTTTCCTTTGAATTGATGCGCAGAAGCATCTTTCTTCTTCTTCTATCCCCCCCCCAAAATAAATAAATAAATAAATCTGGTGTTGAGAGAGATGCAAGGTTCTTATTCTGGCACTTCTAGCAGCCTCCATCCACATTATTTGGTGTTCTTGTAATTTTTCTTTGCTGTTGCATCCTTTTCCTGTTTCTCAGCTAAAGATTTCTTGTGCCATTATTGGAAGATGTCTTTGAGGTACACAGGACTGCCAGCTCTCAAGGTGCTGGAGTGCCATGTGAGTTGAGGTGAGAGCCACATAGGATGCAATCTAGTGGTGCGCTCCAAAAAAAATTACTACCACACTGTGGGTGTGGTATGGTGGGCATGGCCAGGGGGAAAGCCCTGCAATGCACCCAAATTAGGACTACTTTATTTCATATCTTGTATGGGCGCGGCTAGCCAGAATTTCTGCTACTGGTTCTGGCGAACTGGTGTGAATCTGCTGATGCCCACCACTGATGCAAGCCCTACTGGGAATAGCAGTGGCCAGTGAATTAATATACCCATCTCAGCTTTGGTTTGCCATGTTATTTGGATAGTTAAATTCTAAATGGATTCTGAGAGCTTTTACTTTGATTAAGGCCATGCCATTTTCTACAGTCAGCTACCCCAGAAGCTGTTTTGAGCCAAAATCTTGCCTGCCCCAGTTTTGTAATAGTACAAGAACCCACCCTGTGGTTTTGAAATTATGGGAGTGAGATGCTATTGTCTGGAGGGCAAGTGGTATTATCACTTCTGAATTCATAGCATCTATATGTGCTAAGTCTGGCCAGGTTATCTTGCTATGGTAATAGAGTAGACCATACTGGCAACGATTCAATGCCGAGTGTCAGGCGGTGGTTAACCAACCTGACATGCGTAGAAGGGTTCTGCGCAGAAG
The DNA here is from genome assembly GCA_035047305.1 of Bradypodion pumilum. Lineage (NCBI taxonomy): Eukaryota > Metazoa > Chordata > Lepidosauria > Squamata > Chamaeleonidae > Bradypodion > Bradypodion pumilum. Next base: position 4,192,976 of record JAWDJD010000003.1, read on the forward strand.
GGGATGCACAGTAACTACTCCCCCCCCCCCGTCAAATTACGGGATGGCGGCAGCTCCGGGCGGGAAAGAAGGAAAAGCAGTGCTGAATTACGTGAAATCCCAGCCAATACGGGATACTTGACAGGTATGCTAATGACATGGGTGCTGAAGTCCACAGGGAAGGGTGATGTTCCCAAGTGGATTAAATGGTCCCACTTGAATCAATCTTGATGGAGGGCAACAGCTTCATCAAGACTGGCCTGGAGCCGAGGAGGACCTTGTGTGCCAAAAGGGCTCAGGACCAGAAAGTGACTTGTGAAACTAGATCAGTGGTCCAATGGTTGTCATGCTGCAATGTGGAAGGCAGATGAAAGGCCATTGCATTATATTCTCAGGACAGTCTTCATGACTGAGGATTGCCTCAGTCATGAAGGCAATTTTTAGGAAACCATCCTAAAAGTTTTAGGAAACCATCCTAAAAGTTAGAATTAATAGGCACATAGAAGAGAAGGCGCTGCTAAAGGAGAGCCAACATGGCTTTTGCAAGGGCAAATCATGCCTCACTAATCTGTTGGAATTTTTTGAGAGTGTCAACAAGTATGTGGATAAGGGGGATCCAGTTGACATTGTTTAGCTGGACTTTCAGAAGGCTTTTTACAAGGTCCCACACCAAAGGTTCTTGAATAAATTTACCAGTCATGACCTATATCAGCAACTGGCTAAGGGACAGGAAACAGAGGGTAGCACTAAATGGACACTTCTCCAAGTGGAGGGAAGTCAAGAGTGGGGTCCCCCAAGGTTCAGTACTGGGACCCCTGCTTTTCAACCTCTTCATAAATGATCTAGAGGTAGGGGTAAATAGCAAGGTAGCCAAATTTGCTGACGACACTAAATTATACATGGTAGTGAAAACTGTGAGATATTGTGAGGAGCTCCAGAGGGATCTCTTGACACTGGGGGAGTGGGCAAAACAGTGGCAAATGAGCTTCAATATTAGTAAGTGCAGAGTGATGCATGTTGGGGCAAAAAAATCCACTTACATTTATAAACTGATGGGGTCTGAACTCTCTGCGACAAACCAGGAAAGGAACCTTGGTGTCCTGGTGGACAACTCAATGAAGGTGTCAACCCAGTGTGCCTCAGCAGTGAAAAAAGCAAACTCAATGCTAGGGATCATTAGGAAGGGTATAGATAATAAGTCAGCAAGTGTCATTTTGCCTCTTTATAAATCTATGGTGAGCCCCCATCTGGAATACTGTGTACAGTTCTGGTCGCCATACCTCCAGAAGGATATTATGGAGCTGGAAAAAGTGCAGAGGAGGGCAACCAGAATGATTATTAGGGGACTGGAACACCTTCCTTACCATCTGAGGCTGCAACAGTTGAGCCTCTTCACTCTTGAATGATGGCGTCTAAGAGGTGACCTGATTGAAGTTTATAAAATCATGCACGGTGTGAACAAAGTAGATAAGGAAAAACTGTTTTCCCTATCACACAACACTAGAACTAGGGGACACTCCATGAAACTTTTGGGTACTAGTTCTCAAACAAATAAGAGAAAGTACTTTTTCACCCAGAGGATTACTGGCCTATGGAACTCCCTGCCAGAAGAAGTGGTGACAGCTATCAGTCTTGACAGCTTTAAGAAAGGATTAGACAAGTTCATGGAGGACAAGGGTATCAATGGCTATAATTATGGATACTTAAGGACAACCTCGGGGTTGGAGAGATAGGCAGGATATCTCTCAATGCCATTTCCAGGGAATCCTAAGCAGGTGAAGGCATCTCCTTGGGAATACCCTGAAGGAAATGGTGAGCCACTGTGTGAGACAGAATGCTGGACTGGATGGGCCCCTGTGGCCTGTTCCAGCAAGGCTGTTCTTATGTTCTTATGCCTATGTTTGGCTTCAGATATGACAATAATAATATGTACAGTACTTTGTTATCTTCTCTGTGGATACAGAACCACTAACAAAAATGAAGGTGACTTTGTGTAGAATAGTTCAAAGCATTTAAGATTGGATGAACTCATGTTTTTTTCTTCATATGCAGATTTCTACGTAGCTAATCAACTTTGACTTCTTTACCTGAGTCATACCTATTCTAGCATGTTAGAGGTATCCAGATACAGTATTTGCAATGCTAAGTTAGATTGTTGAATTATATTGATTGGAATTAAAACATAAATAAAAAGTGTTAATCAGGTTTTTGTAGTACAGAAGATGAGCAGCAAACCTATATTGATTTATCTTGTTTTGCTTAACTTGCATTATTGGCAAGGTTAAATAAGAATACCTTTTAAAAACAAATCTGCAATATTTTCCTTTAGTAATCTACTTAACTGTTATTTATATTGTAATATTCCCTCTTATGGACAACGATGTATGCCTCTCAGTACATCAGTGGTCTCCTTCAAGATGTGGCTGATTAGTAGTCTGTCCTGAGCAATTTTTACCATTAGCCATGTTGGCAGATGGATTCCAGATTTTTTAGTATTTAAAAAGTAACTTTCCATGCCCAAGCTCTGCTTTTTCCAATGGAATGATCATTGCTAGAGATGAATTGTAGACAGATATCAGGAACATGTTGTAAAGCAGGAGTGTCCAAACTTTTTGGGCTACGTTCCAGTCATGTGGTTCAGCGGGCTGGTCACGTGGTTCCTCCCACAGATATGTTTTGCAACAGGATGATATTTTAGGCTCTCATTTTCTCTGCTTAAACCAGGGATGCCCAAACCATGGTCCGTGGGCCAGATTTGGACCCCGACGCCAATTCATCCGGTCCATGTCACCCTCGTTGCTCCTGGAAGTGGAAGTAAAATACGTCCGGACAGGCACATTTTACTTCCACTTATTGGGAGTGACAAGGGTGGCACGGGTCGGATGAATTGGCGGGGCCACGGACCGTCGTTTGGGCACCCTTGTTGTAAAGTAACGATAGAGTCCTAAACAAAGGGAGCAAAGGCAGTCTTTAAAATGCAGGCTCCCTCGGCTTTAATTAATCAAACACATTTTGAGGTCAATGTAAATCGAAGCTAGAAGAGTTTGAGGTGTGCCAAGTACGAGATCAGACCTAGGGGTAAGAGTTTTTGTTTTGTATTTTTCAATTGGAGAAAAGGCAATTTTTTAAATCGTGTGATGAACTTTATTTGTCTACATTAATGCTGATACAGGTACAGTATATACAGTGAGCACAAATTGACCATCTCAAGTTCATAACTAGAGTTCCACGGTTGGTTCTAGGTTTAAAAGCCATTGAAAGGCTTCATTTGTGGCACTGTGCAAATCTTCCAATGTGCTTCTAAATGTGCGTAAGGGACACTTAAAGATAATGTGGTCCATGATTTGGTCTTCTCCAGAGTCATACTGGGAAGAGGCAGTGAATGCCAAGGACTGAATAAAATGAGTAGGGGGGATATACATTTTTAAAAGAAACCTTCAATTACAGAACTGGTGGCTTGGTGGTTAAGATGCTAAACATGACAACTTGAAGGTCGGCAGGTCAGCAGTTCAAGACCCAAAGTGCTGCACGACAGAGTGAGTACCCGTCTCTGTCCCAGCTCCTGCCAGCCTAGCAGTTCGAAAGCAAGAATCTGCAAGTAGACAAATAGGTACCACTTTGGTGGGAAGGTAAACAATGTTCCGAGCATTCTGGTGTCTAGTCATGCCTTCTGTAAGACCACAGAAACGTCTACAAATGCAGACAGTGCTTGCTCTTCTATACCTATAAATCCAAGGGTTAACTGTTGGAACTTGCTATATGTTTCTGTACCCGTCCATCCTATCCCGTACGGAGCCTCCTGCACTCACCCGAACCCGGTCCGGAGGTTACTGCAGGGTTGAGAAAGGTGCCAGTGGGGCAAGAGCCCCACAAACGTGAAAAAAGGAAAAGAACTTCACTTCCCAACGTTCTCTGTGCCGCACCGCACCACAGCCAATCTGGCTGAGAGGCGCGAGCAAAAAGAACGTTGGGAAACACGGCACGGCCAATTAAAATTGAGCCGCAGAAAAAAACTGCCGCACGAACGCAAATGAAAAACGCAGAACTACAAGTCCCAGCGTCCTGCGCGCCGTGAGAGCGCAGAACGCTGAGAAAGCCAGCGTGCAAAAAAATAAAATTACAAAACTCAACGGGAGCGCAAGTCCCCAGCAGGCAGACGCAGCGCATCACAGCCTTGCAAAACAAAAAGCCACAAACAACCACTGTGAGACACCCGCCAGCCTTATTTCCCGGAGCAACGGGGAGAAGAGGGTCTCCCTCTCCTCCACGCTACCCCGCCGAAGACACGGTGAGACCACCGCTGGCCTCAAGTGGCCGCTTAACCACTGCACCACCAGGACTCTCAATCTGGAGAGCACCACATTTCCCAGCCCTTGTCTACTGACTGCTTCCCAGTGACACCAAGGCATATAGAACGAAGTGGTATGTTTAGAGAAGGAGGACTTAGAATTGTGCCATTAAGTTAGAAAGAGTCCAGTAATGATCTTACTGGGCTTAGAGGCACGTGAACATGTATGTGCTTACATCACCCACCCTGTGAACAAGAAGGTCTAAGTCTTCTTTGCCCTGAACCGGCTGGGATTTTAGAAGTAACACCCACTACAAGCCATCAATCTTAGTAAGGAGTTCTCAACCTTTTAAAGCCGGGGGCCATTGGGTTACGCTCCCTCGGACAGCTTCTGGGGCATGACCATTTTGCCCTTCCTCCACCACACGGCACTTCCTGGTGTGGTGGAGGCAGTGGGGGGGCACATGAAATGGTGCCAAGGCCTACATCCAGAGGCCTAGAAAGATGTGCTTTCCTATTTCAGTATTTCTAGAAAGTGGCTGTGCATGGTTGTTAGCAGCTGGTTCAGTCAGAATGGAATCCGATTTTTAAGTCATATTTTTTGGCTCATTTCAAAACAGTATGCTTCTGAAACAACGCTGCTCTCCTATTACAAAAGAACACTGTTGATGGAGCTCGAGAGATCTTTGCTTTGGGGTTCCATAACATTTTCTTTCTCTTAAATGAATGTTTGCATGTCTTTTTCTTGTTTCTTGATTGCGGGTTTTGCCGCCTATATCTCTGTGTCTGCTAGAAAGAGAAGCAACAAAGGTTACGAGCAATGTATGCATGTGAATCTGATTGCCAGGCTTTATCCCCCTTGTTCAGCCCAGGAGAACAGGATCTGTGCTGGCAGAATTACTTTTGAATGACATTGCTTATACAGTGGAACCTCATTTAACAAACACCCCCCTATAGCGACTAATGGGGTTTTTAAAGAAAATGACGCCCCACATTACTTTTCCTATGGGGAAAAAAATCGTACAACGAATTTTCATTGGGAGAAACTGCTTGGCAGAAAAAAACCACCATTGTACCGTTTTTTCTCCATAGGAAAAATTGTACAACGACAAAATCACATAGCGACCAGACCTGTGGAACAAATTAAAATGGTTATACGGGGTTTTATTGTACTATATTTTAATAAAAGCAGTGAAGGAAGGGCTGCTCCCTCAATTAAAATATATAGATATATCTGTTCCCTTTCAGGGCTCCTACATTCGGCAGATAGGATGCTGTTGCTGTTTTGCTTTTGCACCAGCATGTTTCATATAGAGAAGAATAGAGAATTAGTTTCCACAGAGGCCGGTTTTTGCCCAAGCCATTTCTATTAATAATACAACAGATAAGAGTGTGGGTCATCCATCAAATCGGCTCCCACTCAGAAGGAATATTGCTAAAATGCAAATACAACACTGGTTGTAGCAAACTCTTTCACGGTGGGTTCCCTTTTCCTAGGATTTGTGCAAATGCCCCCCTTTCTGGTTAATACAGTTAAAGTCTCAGAGCAATTGCCTTTCTCTTTGTCCTCTCTACAGAGGTGACCAGCAAGCTGAAGGTGGGGCCTGAGTAGGCTGGATGGCCGTTGTAGCCGGAGTGATGCTTAGAACCGCATCTTACTGGGCTTCTAGCAAGGGACTGTGGTGGCCTTAGTGGTTAAGACGTTGAACTTCAGCGCCAAAGAGCCAGCATTGTCTGTGTCTGTAGACATTTCCGTGGACATGTGGCAGGCATGTGTGAGTGTTACCTTCCCACTGAAGTGGTACCTCTTTATCTACTTGTAATTACTTGCTTTCGAACTGTTAGGTTGGCAGAAGCTGGGACAGAGATGGAAGCTCACTCCATAATGCAGCACTCAGGTCTCGAACGGCTGACCTTCCAGCCGTCAAGTTCAGCATCTTTACCACTTAAGCCACCGCAGTCGCTGATCTGTAATGTAAACTGTCAAGTTTTTTGGTATTGGCTTTTATCAGCTGGCCAGATTGTGGGGCTGAAGCTACTATAACTTTCTACATTCACATTTCAGTGTCCTTTTTTATGAATAAGCAAGGGCAATGGCTTACATGTGGCTATATAAAGAAATCCATGCATGAAATAACTCCTTCCCAAAGTGTTCTATGTTTAGCCTTTTTGCTCCACTGAATTTCAACTAAGCAACATTTTATTGGCGTCTCAAATGTCTTCTTTTTCCCTACCACACCTGATAAGTCATTTGAAGGCCAGGCAAAATCTTTTCCCCCTAAAAGCAATGGCTGTGAAGTCAGTGGGCACAGCCAACAGCTGGGTGGAAAGGGACAGCAAGTAGAATGTCGCTACTAAAGCTAATGTAGTCTCTATTTAGAAATACCTGTACAGTACTTTCTATTAATAATACATTGGCTTTCAACAAAACTTATGCCCAGGTACCGTACATGCATTGGGTAGGAGCCTTGCATTTCTTCTCTGTAGTCCCTGTGAATTGTGGGTGCACCTGCAGAAGGACTTTGTGAGTAGTTTCCAGAGCTTGGGGGTGGGTGGGCAGCCTAACAACTTTACAGTATTTCCTTCCCACTTTGCACATGCTCTGGAACAGAGCATTTAACCTCCAGTTCCATTTTGTTGCCATAAAAACAGGATGGTTGTATGACCCAGAATAGCTTTATTAATGGACTTTGGAAACATCACCATAGCAAGAAATAAGAAGGAAATGATTATAATAATGGTAACAGCTATGAGCTCCTGCCAACCTAGCAGTTCGAAAGCAAGAAATTGCAAGTAGATAAATAGGGACCACTTTGGTGGGAAGTTAACAGCATTCCGTGTGCTCTGGTGTCTTAAGTCATGCCTGCCACATGACCACAGAAACGTCTGCAGAAGCAGACAGTGCTGGCTCTTCGGTTTTGAAACAGAGATGAGCACTGAACCCTAGGGTCGGATATGACTGGCTTTCGAGCAAGGGAAACCTTTACCTTTACTAACAGCTATGAGACTACTTATTGTTAAAAGATGGAAAGTGTATTGTGAAATCCAGCTGGATGATTGGTATAAAGAGCTGTGGAAGATTGTGATGAGTGATAGACTGTCATGCAAATTAAAGTTTAAAAAAGGATTAATTAAAAAAAATGTGCAACCTCTACCAAGATCCTCCTCTGGAAAAAGTGGCCTATCCATAGACCTGCCCTTCAGAGGCCTTGGGCATCAGCTTTTCCCGAGAGGCTATCCGCACCATGCCTTCTAGAGTTAGGCTGACTGGGGACTGAGACTTCTTTCCACACCCTCATCTACTTTAATTTAATTTCCAATTTGTATAGCCGCCCAACTCAAAATGACTCAGGGCGGCTCACAGCATTAAAAACAATACAACAATACAAAAAACATTATAACCACATTCATAAAAGCTACGAGATCAAGAAGATGATTCCTTTTTTCAGGTGTGGCAGAAGTTGGTGGACTTTGTAAATAAGTACGATACGTAGGAGCATCAAAAGAAATGTACTACAGTAATTAAAATCGATTGGCTTTAGAGGATAAGAAGGCAGCGGAGTAACCAGTAAACACCACAATGATTAAAATAAGTGCAAGAGAAGTAGTTGTTGGAAGTCATGGGGGGGGAGGAGATATGAAATGTTTTTGTACTGGGTTAAAATTTGATGTTAATATGTTTTTTATGTGACAATTACTAATAAAGAATTTTTTTAAAAAAAAATAACCACATCCATAAAAACCCAATTTAAAGCACAGTAGTACCCCCGTATAGCGATCGCCCTATACAGCGATGAAATCGCATAGCGATGAGGCTTGGAGGGGGGAAGCTGTTCCGCATAGCGATCGTTCCTATGGGGAAATCCGTGTAACGATTTTCCGGTGGGAAAAACCGCTTAGTGCCAAACATCGTTGTACGGTTTTTCCCATAGGGAAAATAGTTGTACAGATTTCCCCATATGGAAGATCGTACAACAATGAAAACCACATAACGATCAGCTCCGTGGAATGGATTAAAATCGCTATACGGGGTTCTACTGTACTACGAAGTCAGATGGCACAATGAATGAGAGAGCCTCTCTGCACCGCTCTGGTGGGACGGACAGATGTTCTCAGGGTGATGCGGTCTCTTAAGTACCCTGGCCCACTACGATGTAGGGCTTTAAAGGTAATAACCAGCACCTTGAATTGCACCCGGAGGCACACTGGCATCTAGTGCAGCTCCTGAAGGAGTGGCGAGGCACAGGCATTGATGGAATTTCCTCAATAGAGAGACTCATGTGGTACCAGTATAACTGACTTTAAGGCATCCAGTTAAACCCACTGTTGCATCTTCCAAAGATTCAATTGTTTCATTTGTTCTAATGCAATGATGGTGAACCTTGGCACTCCAGGTGTTCTTGGACTTCAATTCCCAGAAGCCCAAGTCTCTGTGAATCTACACAAATGGGTTTACTGCAGTACGCGCAGTAAACCCATTCGTGTAGATTCACAGAGACTTGGGCTTCTGGGAGTTGAAGGCCAAGAACACCTGGAGTGCTGAGGTTCATCATCACTGTTCTAATGTGTTTCGCCTCTTTGTTTTTCATGTTGGATTTTACAGCTGGGCATGGGAGGAGGTTTTTTTTGTTTCTGAGGTTTCAATTAATATTTATTCTTTGGAAGACTGCTGAAGACTATGTAAAGCAGAAAGGCAGAATATACATATTAAAGAGAACGGAGCACAAAATACTTGATGGTAACCAAGAGACGCTTAATTCACATGCTCACATGGTGAGTGACTTGTATGTGGCCCCTCACTGCAGGACGAGTCCTGTGCACGTGATTGCCTTATCTTCTGAGATACAGTGGTTTGCAGCATGGGTGGTTCATGCAACTAGCATTGTTGTAACCACAGTCCATTGGGATGAGGGACAGCAATCACTGCTTACTCTTTCTTTTGTGGTTATTTCCAAAGATAAAAGAAGAATACTCAAGATGAGTATTCTCATCTTGAGAGACACACACACACCCCGGGAGTCTGTAGCCAAGGAGAACATTCAACCTATAGTAACTAGCATACCTAATTTGCCAGTTACAGTGTGGGAAGTATTGTGCTTTACCAGGTAAGGCAGCGCAATCCCTTCAAGCCAAAGTGACTGCGTAGGTCACTTTGGCTGAAGGATAGGCATCTGAGTTGTGATGGATGCTTATGTTGGGAAACAGTTGTAGTATTTCCAAAAGGCCTTTACAGATTCAGATCCAGATCCAGCTAAGGGGTGCATCCTCCATGGAGCCTGCTTTCTAGGGTCGTTTTGAGATGCCGGAACCATTCTGTTCAGTCCTACTGTTGTTCAGTCAGATGTTATGAGCAAAGTCTTGTTCTTCTCTGACACTGTCTTTGAGAGAGGTTCAAAAGTACTTCACCTGCAACAAAGCAAGCTGAGAGAAGCCAGCGTGTGCTTTCACCTTCTTAAAATCACCTGTTCCAATTTCTCTCCCTCTTTCTCCCTCCCTCCCTCCCTCTCTGCTATCACTCTTTCCCCAACTTCATCAGAAAGCTGCCAAAAAGCAAGCAAGAGGCCTGGATGACACCCCTCCTTTCGGACTCCAAAATGTGGATTCCCTAATAGTTTCAACTTTTGCTTTGATGTCTCTTTGAAATGACACTGCAGTCGTATCTGACACACAGTACTGTACTCCAGATCGGAAAGAGAGAAGCACACTAGTTACTTAGCACTTCTCTTTCTAAAGGATGTGACTCCCACTTGAAAAGTGGAGAGGTATCATTCAATCGCCACTGGCATAAAAACGGGAAGAAAGTTGAAGGAAAATGGGAGTGGAGTGTAACACTTTTCCCCGCCCCGCAGCTGTGTTGCTTGCCTCCTTACAAAGGTTGCTCTGGCAGTGCATTACTTTCACTGGACTATGATATCTAGAAGCATTCATATCATCACACTAAGATGCTTTCCATTGAATCTGACCATTTGGTCCATCTGAAAATAAGTTCTTTCCAGCTCTGCTACCAAGGAAGCTTTAAGTTGAAATGCTGGAAATGCAACCTGGAATTTCCTCCGTATCAGGCATAGCTCCTGTTTCTTACACAGATCAGAAAGCTGACTGGTAGATATTGCTCTCTTTCACCACATTCCCAAGTGCTAAGGGACAGGGGCTAGCCCAGTGTTTCCCAACCTTTGGTTTTTGGACTTCAGTTTCCCAGAGCACTGATCGGCCAGTGTACTGACTTAGGCTTCTGGGAATTGAAGTCCAAAAGCCAAAGGCTGGGAAACACCGGGCTAGATAATGTCTTCACATGGTGATGTTAATGTTACAGTAAGTGCTTATAGAAGGAACTGGGTTGGATCCACCACAAGATTCTTGCTCCAGTAGCCTCCTTGTCAGAGTTTGGGAAAGTAATTACTGTATTTGCAGACATCTCCCAGACCCAAGCCAGTGTGGCTGAGTCTGGCTTGTATTTCCAAAAGGCCTTTACAGAGTCTAAGTGCAAGTCCTTGTATGAATTCTTTTGAGTAATCCAACGCTGCAGTGAAGTGGAGAAATTATATAGAACTCTATAGAATGACTTCAACCATTCACTTTTTGCAATACTGTAGATGCTTCGAACAGCTACTTCTGTGATATTTTCATCCAGTAGGATAAAATATGCAATCTGGCCAGGTTATTCTGCTATGGTAATAGAGTAGACCCGTGATAGTGAACCTCGGCACTCCAGATGTTCTTGAACTTCAATTGCCAGAAGCCTAAGCCCCCATGAATCTGCATGAATGGGTTTACTGCGATTCATTCGGCCCACGCCACCCTTGTTGCTCCCGGAAGCAGAAGTAAAACACGCCTGTACAGTTAAGACTCTTCCGGGTTAACCCTTCTTCCGTCCAGACACGTTTTACTTCCGCTTCCGGGAGCGACAAGGGCGGCATGGGCCGGATGAATCGCAGTAAACCCATTCGTGTGGATTCACGAGGGCTTGGGCTTCTGAGAATTGAAGTCCAAGAACATCTGGAGTACCAAGATTCGCCCTCAACTCAACGCTGAGTGTCAGGCGGCGGTTAACTAAACTGACAACCCTGAGGTCTAACGACCTTGGGTGGTGAAGTCTACATGGAAGGGTGATGGTCCCAAGTGGATGAAATGGTCCCACTTGAATCCATCTTAATGGAGGGCAGCAGCTTCATCAAGTCTGGCCTGGAGCCGAGGAGGACTTTGTGTGCCAAGAGGGCTTATAAAGTGACTCACGGAACTGGATCACAGAGCAGCATTTCCCATGCTGCGATGCAGAAGGCAAATAAAAGGCCACTGCATTATATTGTTCCCAGGACATTCTGCATGGCTGGTCGTCATGATGATAGCCAATATTCAGATATAGAAGAAGAGAATAAAATAATTTCAAAAATCAGCTTTCAGGACTAATTAAATGTCCCAACAGCCTCCTAGGACCACAGAGTGTCCACCAAAAAAAGTACATTTGGAAGAAATGGATAACTGTGTCGTCATTGTGATTGCCATCCCATTGTTTGTTCCCTTTGTAACACCTTCTCTTCTGTCTTCACTCAAGCGACACTTCTGATGAAGCAGGCCTGGCCCCAGACATCATCCTCTTGTGCCACTGAGGGTATCTTTCACCTCCCAGTGAACACTGGGACCGAGAACAGAACTTACCAAGCCTCCTCCGCTGCATTCAGTAAATAGAATTTTACTTTGGGGATTATTACTGGGGTTTTGCCTTCTCTCTTTCTTTCTTTCTTTCTCTCTCTTTCTCTCTCATTTGTTTTGAGATTGGTTGTGTTTTGCAGTTATTATTTTTGTTATAAATCTCCTTAGCAGCAAGTGACAGAAATTTTATTGGGGCCATCCGTATGCTTTTCCTCCACAATGCTTTTCACTGGAGAGGTGCTGTTCTCTTTCTTTTGAATGAATGTGATTTGAACACAGCTGAGCTCCTGCCAAGCCTCAATCGTTTGGATGGGATTTCTGAGAAACATGCCTTATGAAGCAGCACCTAACCAGTGGAAGATCATTTCCCCAAGGCAAAGACGGTTGAGTGGAAAAAATAATTCTACTCCACTAGTGTCTGTCTGGGCCAGATCCAGTTCTGGCATAGAGGAGGTCTTATGTTTATATTTTAACACCTCCAGTTAAAAAGTTCAAGTAGCTGGTGAATGAAAACAGCTCTTTCTGCAGGAGATGCTCAACATCAGAGTTCGCCATTATTTGATTTTTGGACTTCAATTCCCAGAAGCCTAAGTCAGTACATTGGCTGATCAGTGCTTTGGGGAATTGACTTAGGCTTCTGGGATTTGAAGTCCAAAACCCAAAAGTTGGGGAACACTGCTCAACATAATATACATTGGACTAGATCAGGGTTCCTCAAACTTGGCTGTCCAGATGTTCTTGGACTTCAGTTCCCATAAGCCCTGATCAGCAGGTGTGCTGACTTAGGCTTCTGGGAATTGAAGCTCAAGAACACCTGGAGAGTCAAGTTTGAGGAACCCTGGACTAGACTGATAAACCGTCTCTGAAGTGGCTTTTGGATTAAGAATCCCATTTGCTATCAGCCAATTGCTCCCTTATTGTTAAGGATATTCAGAGTAAAAGATATTAGTGCCTTTCTTTACCCTGTGCCAAATAAGCTGATAGAATTCTCTGCAGTGCCTTTTGTGGAACTCCGCAGGGAGGGAATTGTATTTTTAAATACCTCCCATGTTAATAGTTCTCCGGATGTGGTAAAGGTACATGCGGCCTGTATCTCTGACATGGCTCGTTAGAGTCTTTACATCAGTCTTTTTAATGAAAGGTGGGGAGCATTCAGAACAGTGGATTCTGAAAGAGCACAGTACAGAATTCCACCTGCTGTAATATAATGGGTGAAACAGCCCTTGGTCTGTTTCAAACTAGGCGAGTGGAAAATAATACACGCACATTGTGATGCTGGAGAATATGTGGAAATTGCAACCAAGATGATTAGGGGTGGGCAAGAGAGATACACTAAGGCAGGGGTTCTCAACCTTTTTGAGCCATGGACCGGACCACGCCCCCTCAGACAACTAAGTGGGCCAGACTGGTGGTCCTTCCCCACCCCACTGTAAACGCTTCCATAAAATGCATCTGCGACTGTCGTAAATGCATTTACGATGGCCGTGGACTCATTTGTGGCTGTAGTAAACGCATTTGTGATGGCCATGGACTCATTTACACATTTATGACAGCTGTAAATGAGTCCGCTGCCGATTCTGGTGGTGGTGGCGGCTGGAGTGAAGTCAGGGGCCGGATTATTTGGTGCCATGGCCCGAATCCTGCCCACAGGCCAAAGGTTGAGAACCCCTGCCCTAAGGCTCTATCACTGCTGTGCTGGTCAGAGGTGTGAAGGCAACTGAGGTCAGCTTTATTAGACAGTGGCCTAAAGTGAACTAAAGATAACTTAACCCTGTCCAAATGGTAGCTGCAATGTTTTGCACTAGTGAAGTTCCCTTGGATTTGTGCAGCTACTGGAAAGCATCCTTGTGAGCATATATATTTCCAAGTGCCCATTCTCTGAGTAGAAATCATATTGGGCCTTGTCCCTCCCATCCAAGGCTTTGAGAAAGGTAGTTCCAAGTGGAAGCTGCAAGTCCGCTTAAACCTCTTCTCAGCAAGGATTTCTCATGGTAACTCTCTGGTTTCCAGCAAGCATGTGGTCTACATACATCTCTCTTCATGCCAGACTTTCCATCCCCACTCCCTCCCTCTGCTTCCTTGAGGTTTTTAGGCTCTGTAGGGTCTCTTCCTCAGGAGAGCAAGGCTGTGACTTCTGATCCTATGCAGGGGATGTTGCTATGAGATCTTAGGTTTGGGAGAAGTGGGGATTCCTGGCTTTCATTTTGACTGTGGTGAGCTCATAGACTCAGAGAAAATGACAGTCTAAAATCTCTCATCTTGTTGCAAAACATATCTGTTGCAAAACAGATTGCAAGGTGCATTTTACTTCCACTTCTGGTGGGAGGAACCATGTGACCGGCCTGCTGAACCACATGTCCAGCCCACATCCCGAAAAGTTTGGGCACCCCTGCCATAGAGCTATGAAGCACGGCACCAAAGGTCTATGCAGTGAAACAGAACAGAACATTTGGTACCGCTGTGGGGTCAGAGCCCAGCATCTGGTGTGATCCTAATAACACATTTATATGAAAGCCGTCACATATTCAGTGAAGGTTTCTCAGATTTTTATTTTTATTTTGTAACCTTGGAGCCAGTTGGGTATTGAACACTTTGATTCGTTTTGAGTCTAGTAAGTCTCAGATGGCTGGCATCTAGTTAGTTTTGACTGTGCTTTCATACATGACTGATGACTGCAGCCTTGGGGAGTCTTCCTTTCCCTCTACTTTGCTTGCCAGTTATTCTGTGCAAGGTGACCCCTGCCATAGGTTTGTGCCACAGTTTGCCCTTTAAGACAAACTGAAGCTTTCTGAGGTTGTGTGTATCTGAAGGAAGCAGTCACTCTCGTTTTTAATAAGGACCAAAGAGATGCAGCACTTTTGTCAATAATGCAAATGTTCCAGCGCAGAGGTGGGTACAAAGCTATCAGAGAAATCTCCATTGCATGACTACAGTGACCTTTGATGCAATCTGTTTGCTCTGAAAGAGATCAGAGGGTCTCCTGCTACTCTGCCCTTATTATTTTGAACTTTTTGTCTAAAGGTAAGCTTAGTGCTTTGGCACACTGCGGGTGCACGGCTTGTGGAAGTTGAGTTCCTCATTTAAAATGAGCTATTGCTAATTGTAGATTTAAAAGAGATGATAAAGCAAGCATGCCACAGAGAAGATTCAAGGGCTCTCATTTACAGGTGAGGACAAAGGAATTATTGACTCTGCTGGCTGTCTTCTGCTGCCAGATCTGTGAGACTGGAAACACAAATGTTGGAAGAGTTTCTGTTTTCACCTGTACATAACCTGCTCCTTACAAATGATAACTACCGGTAGGAGCGCAGAGGAGGGGATTAGGGTAAGGCGCTGCACCTGCTAAAGGTCTTATGTGGATGCCTTTAGTAGGTGGACTGTCATCGTGAACTGTCAGAATATCAGTTTATGCTGCAGATACTGAGATGCCTAAATTGATCTTAAGAGAACATAAGGAGAGATGCCTTGGGATTATGCTAATTCCACGATGGTGAAACTTGGCACTCCAGATGTTCTTGGACTTCAATTCCCAGAAGCCCAAGCCCCCGTGAATCCACATGAATGGGTTTGCTGTGATTCATCTGGCCTACGCTGCGCCGCCCTCGTCGCTCCTGGAAGCGGAAGTATAACGCGCCCATACGGGCACCTTTTACTTTCACTTTTGGGAACGGCAAGGGTAGTGCGGGCCGGATGAATCGCAGTAAACCCATTCGTGTGGACTCACAGGGGGCTTCGGCTTCTGGGAATTGAAGTCCAAGAACATCTGGAGCCCTAGTGGCGCAGGGGTTAAACTACTGTATGCAAACAAAAGGTTGTAAGTTTGATCCTGACCAGGGCTCAAGGTTGACTCGGGGCAAAATGCTAATTAACTTGAGCCGCCATGGGTCACCGAGGCGAGGAAGGTGGCCATATAAATTCATAAATAAATAAATAAATAAATAAAATACTGTAAATAATTTGTGAACCGCCCAGAGAGTGCACTAGTCGCTATGGGGCAGTATAGAAGTGTACAGTAATTGCTATTGCTATATCCTTGTTAAATATAACAATGTCCTAATTAATGTACAGTATGTCTATTTCTGCCCCTATGCTCTGTCAAGTTCTTCATGGTCTCTGAATTCACATGAAAGGGTATGCACAATAAACCCATTCATGTAGATTCACAGGAGACCACGAAGAAGAACAACAGTTACGGGTAAGTAACCTGTCATTATAGAGCCGTGGTGGTACAGTGGTTAAACTGCAGTCAAAAGGTTGTGAGTTCAGTCCTGACCTGGGCTCAAGGTTGGCTCAGCCTTCCATCCTTCCGAGGTCGGTTAAATGAGGACCCAGCATGTTGGGGACAAAATACTAATTAACTTGTGAACCACCCAGAGTGCACTAAGTGCTATGGGGCAGCATATATAAGTGTGATTATTTTGCTTTGGTTTGCTTCGCTTTAGCAGAGGCAGCTTTGGTCTTCACAGGTTAGCTCGACATGGGCAAAACATAGGCCAACCTTTGCAGTTACATTACAATTTCTTTTTTAAAAAATGGTTTTGCAAATGGGGAGTCTAAAACAAAATTCAGGGAAGAATTCCCCCCCCCTTTCCAGTTCCAGAGGCCGAATTATTCCCTATTTAGATGGGAGGCTCTAGGATCCAGATAGTCCTGAGGGTTTGGTTCCCATTCCTGCTGTGGAATAATCAGGGTTGGGATTGTTCAGCACAAGTCCAAAGCTGAGCCAAGCCCATGGGCAGTGGGTGGATAGGTGAGTGATCAGTCACGGCCTGTTTGTGTAGGCCAGTGGTGGGAGAGGTTGTCCCTAGATGTTCTCTTATACAAGTGGTGGTGAACCAGTGGCACATGTACCAGAGAGAGCACGCATAGCCCTCTCTGTGGGCACGCGTGCCATCACCCCAGCTCAGAGTTCGCCCCACCCCTCTGCCCAGCAGTCCAATGGGAGCACTTCCTCCCTCCTCCCAGCACTGAGTTTGCCCCGCCCTTCTGCCCAACAGTCCAATGGGAGCCCAATGGAAGCGCTTCCTCACTCCTCCCTACACAGAGTTCACCCCGCCCCTCTGCCCAGCAGTCCAATGGGAGCACTTCCTCCCAGCACTGAGTTTGCCCTGCCCCTCTGCCCAACAATCCAATGGGAGCCCAATGGAAGCGCTCCCTCACTCCTCCCAGCACTGAGTTTGCCCCGCCCTTCTGCCCAGCAGTCCAATGATAGCACTTCCTCCCTCCTCCCAGCACTGAGTTTGCCCCGCCCCTCTGCCCAACAGTCCAATAGGAGCCCAATGGAAGCGCTCCCTCACTCCTCCCTGCACAGAGTTTGCCCCGCCCCTCTGCCCAACAGTCCAATAGGAGCCCAATGGAAGCGCTCCCTCACTCCTCCCTGCACAGAGTTTGCCCCGCCCCTCTGCCCAGCAGTCCAATGGGAGCACTTCCTCCCTCCTCCCAGCACTGAGTTTGCCCCGCCCCTCTGCCCAACAGTCCAATAGGAGCCCAATGGAAGCGCTTCCTCACTCTTCCCAGCACAGTGTGGGTTTTACCCATTGAATACATGCAGCCTGTTGTGAGTGGAATGATTGCCCATGATTTCCACAGGTGTCTATTTCTGTTGTGCCATCAAAATCTTAACCTATAAATCCAAGGGTTAACCGTTGGAACTGGCTATAGGTTGCTATGCCTACTTGCCTGCACTCACCCTTCGTGCACACGGCCGATCTGGGTACGCAGGTCAACGAAGGATTGAGAAAACCGGCAGTGGGGCAACAGCCCCACAAACACGAAGAAAGGGAAACAACTTCACTTCCCAACATTCCTTGCGCCGCACCGCGCCAGAGCCAATCAGGCTGAGAGGCTCTCGCACGGTGCAGCGTTCGGACACGCGCCGCAGCCAATCAAAAGAAAAGCATTTTAAAAAAACGCAGCACAAATACAAAGCACCAACCCATAACTACAAGCCCCAGCATCCTGTGCGCCATGAGCGCGCAGAACGCTGAGGAAGCCGGCACCCAAGAAATAAAGCAAAAACAGAAACCCCGGGAGAGCAAGTCCGCCAAGCCGCGGGAACCAAAGCCCCCCTCCCCATCGGCGCCTGAAGCTCCTAATTGGAGTTTCCCCTTTAATATCACTGGGTGGGGGGTGTTGTGCTCCCCCTCTCTACTGGCTCCCCTGGGGTTGAGAGGGTAGGGGGGAAAGGAAGCTGTCTCCCCCATCCTCCTGACCTCAGGGGACCCGGCAGAGAGGGGATTCCCTCCCCCCCCACACACACGCCCCATGTTAAAGAGAAGAAACCAAGTGGTTACTTCTCTTTAAAAACGGAGTTTGGGGGGGAAATCCCCCTCTCTACTGGCTCCCCTGGGTTTCAGAGGGTGGGGGGGACCAAAGGAGTCTGTCTGAGAGGGGATCCCCCCCCAGTACACCAAAAAACACAAAAACAAACAATCAAAAACATTCAAAAATACACAAAAACAAACAAAAATAACACCAAAAAAGTAAACAACAACAAACATTTCCAAACACACCCAGCCCCCAGCCAAACACCACAAAATCCAACCACCACCACCACCCCAAATAAAGAAAAACAGCTAACTCACCACCACACGACCTCATACCACAACGACTGGAAAAGAAATGAATAAAGAAAGAGACTACTTACTGGAAGAAGCTCCACCCAGAGGCCACGAGAGAAAAAACAGTCAAAATACAAGATAACCCCTACCAGCAGCACTTGCTGCCCACAATAACAAAAAAAATCAAAAAGACACAATAGCCCCACACAAAAGGCCCCAAGAGTTTTTCGAAAAAGTATATCATCCTTTATTCTTTTTTTCATCCACAAAACCAAAACACCAAACAAAACTCATCACAGTTTAAAACAGGCCATCAAAAAAAATTTGTATAAATAAAAATTTTAAAAATTTCAAATATAGATTAACCTCTTCTTTACAAACATTAACAACAACAACAACAACAACAACTTTCCAACACCATTTAAAACAGCCCGGCAACGCCGGGCAACCTTTGCTAGTAAGGTTATATTTTTACTTGTTTTAGTTTTAACAAATGGATACAGTGGATCAAGGCATTTGGTTCCAAACAGTCCTTCAAGAAGATATATGCTTGGGTGGGGGTGGGGGGTGGGGGGTGGGGTGGGGATGTATGTTTGCACAATAGGGATAATCCCTAAATGAGACATTTATTCTAAGGAGATTTAAACTGTTTATTTTTGGATTACAGCTACCTGACTCCTCCCTAGCTATTGCTGGGTAGGGATTTCTAGTTAATTTTGCCAGGTTTTGGTTTAAATGGGATTAAAATAATATCTAATGCATAGTCAGGGGCCATTCATCAATTACGTGATCCATCTTTGGGGGGGGGGGGAATTTACACCCACCCATGTAATCCGACCGTAATTTTCGCTTCGAAACCCACCCACCTCTTAAAATTACGTAATCCAGAGCTTTTGTATCAAAACTCTAATTTTTAAAGCTTTTCGCTATTGGTGAAATAGAAATAGACTGCACAAGCATTTCAATAATCTCAAATCAGATCAAAATTCCCAGAGATCATTTTTAAACCTTAAAAAGTGCCATGTTTCGAAACCACAACAGCTCCAAATGGATTACGTAACCTTTGACCTGACCCCACATAATTTTCCATAATTCAGATGGCAGACCCCCTCCCCCCCTCGAGGATCACATAATTGTTGAATGACCCCTCAGATAATTATTGCACAGCCTGCTTTGAAATGGAATAGGAGTTGCATAATATCATGTATACAATGATTTGTAGTGGGTTGTGAGTGGCAGAAGCCCCCACCCACCCCCACCCCACCCCATGATGGCGGGGGTGGGATTGTGGAATGGCTGTCTTCAAGTGCTTAACATTGGATGGATATATAGACACTAGGTGTGTTTGGAGTTAGCGGTCCAGATTCTCCCCCCTAACTTAATCCAAAGTTAGTGATGGATGGAATTTTGATAATGTCTCCCTTTGACAGATAATCCTTTTGTTTCTCAACAGGGTATACTGCTGGAACTCCCTACAAGGTCCCTCCTACCCAGAGTAACAGTGCACCTCCTCCATACTCACCCTCTCCAAATCCATACCAAACTGCCATGTACCCCATCCGAAGTGCCTATCCACAGCAGAACCTGTATGCCCAGGTATGGAGCTCTGTCGTCTTCTTCTTTTGTATTCTGTTTCTATATGAAATTCCACAACTTGCCTTCTGTACAAGTTACTCAAGTTAGTGTATCATAACAACCATGTACAGTACTAGTAACTAGACCTGTGATGACAAATCTTGGCACTCTAGGTGTTCTTGGACTTCAATTCCCAGAAGCCCAAGTCTCTGTGAATCCACATGAATGGGTTTACTGCGCATACAATAGGTAGGTAGCAAGAGGCAATGTTCTCATCGGGGTCCATATGACCTTAACAGATATCCTTTAATCAGACAAGTCCATCACTGATCCTGGAAACCTGCTCAGGACCATGACTTGCTCTCTTGTACCAGAAGAAGAAGATAAGAAGTGTCATAAGTGTTGCTTCAATTTGAATCCCAGTGAGTTTGTGTTGATTCTCAATAGCCCAGAGGATTAAAGTGGAACCTTGTGAGAACCCATTTAACAGTCTCCATTGAGTGGAGAAGAAATGGCTTAAGAAGCAGTCTGCCAAGTAGAAGCAGAACCAACCCAGAATGTTGCTGCAACAGACTAAGGACAGGTATATGACCTCTCAGTCCTTTGAGATTTGAAGGGATTCCTTTCTCCCTCCTGTCTGCTAATATTGTCCACTTGTCTGAACAAGATTGATAGCGAATCTGGGTAACCCGTTTCATCCAGGAAAGTCTGGAGTTGTCTCTTCACCACTTGTACCCAAGCGCTTTGCCTGAGGATTCAATAATAGAAACTGGGAAGCAATTTTATAGGCCACCTCTTCCCAAGGAGCTTTTTTGTAAAGGACAAAAGAAGTGACAGTGCAAAGACAGCTTTCGAAGAAGTAGCCGTGTTAGTCTATGCAAGTGTATCAGACCCAAAAAGGAGAGAGAGAGTGTGTGTAGCGCCTTAAAGTCTAACTGTTACACGATAATGTGAGCTTTCGTGGATCAAGCCCATTTCATCAGACATTAGAGAGGAACTACATGACTGTCCTATTTATGCATATGATGTCTGGCCAGACATCCTGCTATACTAATGGAGTAGACCGTACAGCCACCGATTCAACTCCGAGTGTTGGGCAGCGGTAAATAACCTGATTCCCTAAAGGGTCCAATGGATACTGGCGGATGAGCCCCTTTGGGTGGGGTGATGGTCCCCTTCAGTGTAGGAAATGCCACTGGAAACCAGCCTATTGAGCCCAAGGACAAAATGAACAGAGGAGGAACTCTGGTTCCCAACGGTCATGGAGGCGGAAGATGGACTGGCTGTGAAGGCGCACCTTGTCAATATCTTCAAGGCTGCGGCAGTCCATTGCAATCCTAGTGTCAAATCCTGCATGTCTCATTTCATATGTGCCGCAGGAGATGGCTCCGAGATCACAGTGTGCTGGGATCCACCTTAAACAAATACACGCCAATGGCATTTTCCCTTTTAGTCATTCTACTGTGAAAATGATTTTCAGGGGGAAAATGTATACTCGGACATGAGTAGCTGCCGCTGGCGATGATTTATGCATAGCCCCATGACCAGGTGGGATACAGATAACGGACAAAGTTTATTAGTACTGTAATAGAATTAGGCTGTGTCAGGCTGTGAAAAATTTTAGTTCTCCTTCATATAGTTTGTGAATCCCCACTATTGGGTTATGCGCCTGCGCAGAACGCTGATCGGAGGCTTAAAAAGCTATTGGTCAAAAGTTTTGGCAGTAAGACCGCCCACCGTACCGCCCACCCTGAGGCGCCAGTCCGCCATTTTACCTCAGTTCTCTTCTTTCCGCCTTAGCAGCAGGACGATCTTTGAGAGCTTCCTCAATTTTTTCGTCTTTTCTGAGGGAAAGTCTTTGACGAACTTTAACAATTTTTTTCGGCGATCTTGTCCTTTGGGCAGGATTGCCACCCCGGTGCTGTTTCTTCCTTCTGGTGGACTCAGTTACCTACTCACTCCGGTCACCGTTTCCCCCCTCAAGGGGGTGGTGGCTGGCCTGCCCTTTGGGGTGCTCGCCTTCTCGGACCTTCCGTCAGAAGAATTTTTTGATGGCTGCAGCCTTCAAGCAGTGTTCTGCTTGCCTCAAGAAGTTCCCTGCCTCCGACGGGCATAGCCTCTGTCTGTTTTGCCTGGGAGAATCTCACCAGAGCCAATCCTGCACTCACTGTAAGAACTTTACACGACTTGCAGTTCAGAACCGGAGCAACCGGTTGAAAGCGCACCTTATGGAGCTCGCTTTGGCTCCCGCCGCGGCTGCCTCCACCTCCACTGGTGTCTCTCAGCCCTCTCGGTCTCTGCCGCTTCCTCCTTCTTCTTCCACTCTCCCCATCAGGAAGAAGAAAAAGAAGGATAAAAATGGGAAGAAGAAACATGGGTCGGAGAAACGACGATCTCTCCCGCCTACGCCTCGTCCTCCTGTCTCTCCGGGGCCCTCACCTCCTTTTTCGGTTGCGAGATGTCCTTCACCCGGATCTTCGATGTGGGGCGGACGGTCCTCTTCGGGATCTCCTGCAAAAGGTCGCAGGGCTGGGGCTCCAGCTCGCCCACTGCAGGTACTCTCTTCTCCGCCTCGTGAGAGGGGCCGTCCACCCACGAGGTAGGCTTCTGTCTCCCCGAGGCCTAGGACTCCGACAATAGACGAACCGGCAACCACCATTCCAGCCACCGTTTCGTCTCCGATCATTCCGACCACCGTTTCGCCGGCCACCATTTCGTCCCAACCATTGGCGGTGGATGCATCCCAGGTGGACTTCTTTAAGGGGATGTTCGAGGCTATGGCAAAATCGTTTGCCCAACAGTTCAAGGCCTCCATGCCTGCAGCCTCTGCGGCTCCGGTGCCGACCACCGCAAGCCCCAGGGATGTTGGTCCTGCTGTGGCTCCGCCGACCTCTCAAGGGTCGAGCGTTCGCTCCGCTGGCCCACCCATATCGTCTTGGTGTGGTCCAGACGTCGATGCGGTGAGCTCCCAACCCGTCGACCCGCCCAGGCCGTACTGGCGCGGTCCCGACGTGGATACCAGGATTCCTCCCTCGTCCTCTGATGATTCCAGCGTGTCTTCGGAGGAGGACGAGGGGGATGTCGACGCCGACAAGACGCCGGACCAGGCTATCGGCGCGATTGACCCACCGCGTGGTGAGGATCAACGCTCCCTCATGGCAATGCTGACTCGTTTGGGGACCACTCTTAACCTGAAGGTGGACCAGCCGCCACTGGAAGGCGAGGACCAAATGACCGCCAAGTTGGACAAAAAGGCGATTCGACCGGTCCACATCACCATGCTTCCATCCATGTTGACGTCAGCGAAGGCAACATGGAAGAAGCCGGTGTCGTCGCACTCCGTTTCGTCCAGGCTCGACGGAATGTATAGAGTCTTGGACGACAACGTTGAGTTTCTCCAGGCGCACCCTTTGCCAAACTCGCTGGTGGTCAAGGCCTTCCAGCATAAAACGGCCGTCAGCGGTTTTCCGGTACCTTCGACTCCGGAAGGGAAGAAGCTGGAAGCGGTGGGCCGTAGGTTTTACGCCACCGGTTCCCTCTTCCTACGGGCCGCTAATTACTCGGCTGCCATGGGCCTCTATCAGTCCCACCTCTGGGAGCAAGTGAAGGTCCTTGCTGCTAAACTGCCTGCCGATGCACAGAAAGGATTCGACGCGCTGGCGGCAGAAGGAGATTTTCTGGCAGAGCAGCAGATGAGGACGGCCAGGCACATTAACGATTACGCTGCCAAGGACATGTCTTCTGCCATTTTACTGCGTCGTCATGCCTGGCTCAGGGGCACCTCTCTCGATGATGCCATGAAAAAGCTCATCGAGGAGTTCCCGTTTGATGGGCAGGGCCTGTTCGGACAGGATACTGATAAGGTACTGAACGAACTGCGACAGACGAATTCGACGGCGAAGTTCTTGGGGCTCACCACGCCGACTCAGCCTGCCAAGCCACGGTTCCAACCCTTTACGGGTGAACCCACAGCAACAGGGTGGCTCGACTGACCAGCCCAGGCCCAGGTTCTACAAGCAGCGGCGCCAACACAAGCCTCGCTAGCAGCCTTACGGACAGGGAAAGCGTTCCGACGCGAAATCCAAGTCCTGGGTTTGAAACTGCGATGGCCAAGTCTCTCTCGCTCCACATCCCATACCTTCCCCTCCGGAACTTCCTCCAGGTGTGGTCAGGCATCACGGATGACCGGTGGGTCTTAAAGATCTTGTCCGCTGGTTACACCATCGAGTTCGTACGAGTGCCTCGGGTAGGAAGACATCGTTTCACCACCTTGTCCCCCCATTCGGAGGAAGAAATATCAACTCTTCTGTCCAAGGGAGCCATCGAGCAGGTAACACTGGGACAACGGCTTCTACTCGAGGTACTTCGTGGTTCAGAAGAAGGACGGAGGACTTCGCCCAATTCTGGACCTGCGCCGCCTGAACAAGTGCATCCACACCAGGAAGTTCCGGATGGTGACCCTGCAGACCGTCCTCCCCCTCATCAACAAAGGGGACTGGTTCACAGTCATAGACCTCAAGGACGCTTACTTCCATGTCTCCATCCTCGAGGATCAGAGGCGGTTCCTCCGCTTCCGCATCGGCAATTCTGTCTACCAGTACCGGTGTCTACCGTTCGGTCTGGCCACGGCACCGAGGGTCTTCACCAAGTGCATGGCTCCGGTGGCTGCCTTCCTCCGTCAGCGGGGGATCAGGGTCTTCCCGTACATCGCCGACTGGCTGATTGTCTCCCCCACCAGCTCGTCATCCATTCGGAACACACAATTCACGGTTCACCTCATGGAGAGTCTTGGCCTCAGGATCAACTTCGCCAAATCGAAGTTGATTCCCTCTCAGCGCGTCGAGTACATTGGAGCGGTACCCGACTCGCTTGTTACCAGAGCCTTCGCCCCCCAGAAACGCTTGCAGGACATTGCACATGGGGTGAGTGACTTCCGGACCAAACCGTTCATCCGGGCGAAAAAGGCAAAGAGACTTCTAGGCCTCATGGCCTCAACGACGGTGGTAATTCCTCACGCCAAGTTGAAGTTCCGGTCCCTGCAGTCGTGGCTCCTCCACGAATTTGACTCGCTCAGGGAGAACCAGTCCAAACGGCTGACTGCGTCTCCAGAGCTGATGGACCA
Source organism: Bradypodion pumilum (assembly GCA_035047305.1). Classification (NCBI taxonomy): domain Eukaryota; kingdom Metazoa; phylum Chordata; class Lepidosauria; order Squamata; family Chamaeleonidae; genus Bradypodion; species Bradypodion pumilum. Next base: position 4,218,150 of record JAWDJD010000003.1, read on the forward strand.
GTTACTGTGGTGGACCATGCCACCCAATGTGGCCATGGGGAAGAGTTTTTACCCCCCGCAACCTTCGTTGCAGGTGTTGACCGACGCAAGCAACCTCGGCTGGGGGGCTGCCTGCGGGACTCTAACGGTCAACAATGTTTGGTCGCCTCACGAGATGGTGCACCATATCAACTATTTGGAGCTGTTGGCCGTTTGGAAGGCCCTACGTTCCTTCGAGGCCCTACTCACCGGCAATGTGGTCCAAGTGGCCTCGGACAATACCACGGCAGTGGCGTACCTGAACAAACAGGGAGGAACGCGGTCCACCATCCTACTTTACCTTGCAGTGCAACTCTGGGAGTGGTGCCTGGAAAGACACATCTTTCCGATTGGAGTGCACATTCAGGGCAAGCTGAATGTCTTGGCCGACCACCTCAGCCGTCTCACCTTGACGACCCACGAATGGGAACTGGACGACGAAGTATTTCGGTCCCTTTGCAGGGCCTGGGGGACTCCGAGCATCGACCTCTTTGCGTCGGAGTCCAACAGGAAATGCCACAGGTACTGTTCCAGGGCAGGCATTGGACTGAACTCCGAGGGCGATGCCTTCATGAAACGGTGGGATCAGGACTACCTCTACGCCTTTCCTCCGTTTCCTCTGGTCCAGAAGGTCCTCATCAGGATGCACCAACACCGGGCCAACGCGATCCTCGTGGCTCCAGCATGGCCTCGCCAGCCCTGGTTTCCGCTACTGTTACGCATGTCGTTGCAGTATCGCACACTGCCGAAATCGCCAACATTTCTCCAGATGGAACACGGCCGGCTCCACCATTCGGACCTACCCAGCCTCCACCTCACCGCGTGGAGGATAACCCCAGACTGTCCAGGATCCTGGAGTTAGCACGGCGCCCTTCCACAAGGAAGTCTTACGCATCCAAATACAAACGCTTTTGTGCTTTCCTGGCATCCTGGCAGACGTCCCCCCCACAGGTGGGACTACAGGACGTCCATTTGGCGGAATCGGGCCTTAGTATCACTTCCATCCGGGTCCATCTCGCAGCGGTGGTGGCTCACTCCCCGGCTGGGTCACCTGCCTCTGGTGCCTTTCGCGACCATACGGTGAAGCGTTTCCTCAAGGGACTGCGGAACGCCTTCCCGCCGGTCAGGACTCCAACAGCACAATGGTCCTTGTCTGCCGTTCTCAACGCGCTCACCAGGACTCCTTTCGAGCCTATGGCTACTGCGGATGTTCGTCTCCTCACGTGGAAGACGGCTTTTCTGGTGGCTATCACGTCTGCTCGACGGGCTGGTGAACTGGTTGCTCTGCGGGCAGATGCACCATTTCTCCAGTTTTTCAATGGCCGCGTGGTGCTTCACACGGATATCACCTTCCTTCCTAAGGTGGTCTCCGAGTTTCATATGGCGCAGACTATCTCGTTACCAACCTTCTTCCAGAACCCCACCAATGCCCAAGAAAGGACTTGGCACACGCTGGATGTCAAAAGAGCTTTATTGTTCTACACCAGCAGGACAAGGGAGTTCAGGAAGTCACAGCGTATCTTTGTGGCCTATGGGGGAAAGTCCAAGGGTGAACCCATCTCTGCCCAGAGGTTCTCCAAATGGATCACGTCTACCATCTACCTGGCCTATGAGTCGGCCTCACTGCCACCTCCGCCGCATGTCAGGGTGCATTCTACGAGGGCGGTTGCCACGTCCACTGCCTTTTTGGAGGGCACACCCCTTGAGGACATCTGTAAGGCTGCCACCTGGTCCAGACCTTCTACATTTGTCCAACATTACAGGGTGGACACCAGAGCCACTGCGGACGCCAGACTTGGCCGTGTCGTCCTCACTAGGGGGCTCCGGGCTCATCGCCCTTGACAGTTCACCCTACCTGACCATCATCTTCATCGTGGGATCATCTCATCCGACTGCCCACCGACCAAGTGAATGTGAGCTTGCTAATCTCCCAATAGTGGGGATTCACAAACTATACGAAGGAGAAAGTTCAGTTTCACTTACCAGTGATAACTTTCGTTCTTCGAGTATATAGTTTGTGAATACACACTACCCACCCTGCCTCCCCTCTTGAGCTGCACGGATGAGATCAATTGGTTTATCCTGTGCTTGGCTTAAGTATGGAACTGAGGTAAAATGGCGCGCGGGTGCCTCAGGGTGGGCGGTACGGTGGGCGGTCTTACCGCCAAAACTTTTAACCAATAGCTTTTTAAGCCTCCGATCAGCGTTCTGCGCAGGCGCATAACCCAATAGTGTGTATTCACAAACTATATACTCGAAGAACAAAAGTTATCACTGGTAAGTGAAACCGAACTTTATAAGTCTGCAAAATAACAATAGCATTGTTGACACAAGAGGCAAACTGAAGAGTTGGTGTAGGATTCCACACTTTGTAGTGACAGCAATGACTTGGAACGACTTTTAGTGAAAATGAAAGAAGAAAGTGCTAAAGTATGAATGCAGTTGAACATTAAAAAGACAAAAATCATGAGAGCAAAAGAGCTACATAACTTTAATGTTAACAATGAAGAAATTGAAATAGTTAAAGATTTTGCATACCTTGGTTCAGTAATTAATCCAGATAGAGATTGCAGCCAAGAAATCAGAAGAAGACTGGGATTCAAAAGGGCAGCAATGAAGGAATCAGAAACGATCAAGTGTAAGGATGTGTCACTGGAGACCAAGATCATCTATGCCCTTGTAATCTAGGTTACTATGTACAGATGTGAAGCCTGTACAGTAAAGAAAGGACACAGGAAAAAATTGGATTTGTTTGAAATATGATGTTGGAGGAGACTTTGTAAATGTTGCTGAATACAAGAAAGATGAACAAGGCAACAGGAAGAGAGGAAGACCAAATACAAGATGGATTGATTTTCTAAAGAAAGCCACCGGCTTGAGTTTAGAATTGCTGAGCAGGGTAGAGGACCGGACTTTAAGATGATTGAGAACAAATCCTGGTGTTCTCAAGACTGAAGCTGGAAGTATGCAAACATACATTTTGATCTGTGGTTTTTGGATGCAGTGTGTTAAATTAACCAACTTGTCGCTTTACAGAGATATCCCGAAAGATAACTGTAGCCTAAATTGGTTCAGAACTCCAGGTGCTTCTTTTTTGCATGTTTAGGTCATAAAAATGTCATCAATTTACTTTAAATAGGGAAGTGGTCTAGAGGTAAAACAGGTCAGAGGTATAATACCTGTATGAATATATTTTCATATCATGGGGCCATACAAGAACCCATGGCAAGTTCTGTTAATCTGGAGGCAGATATTGTTGTCAAAGATGAAGAGTTGTGTGCAGGCCCAAGGTCACAAAGGGTAGTGGATGGATGGATAGATAGAAATAGAGAGAGTGAGAGAGATCAGAAAACAAAAACATTAAAAAAAAAGCACTGCAGCACTTTAAACACTAACTGCTATATTTTTACTGTGAGCTTTCGTGGTTCAAGTCCACTTCTTCAGACAAAGGAGTAATACTTCTAGGCATGGTTTATATACACCAGATGCAGGGGTCAAGATGTCACAAGGCAATTGGATCACAAAGCAATGAGGTAAAGAGTAATCAAACAGAATGACAGAAAAGCATGCATATCAATACAGCTTCCTACAGCTAGCAGTAACAAATGATTATTTAGATTAGTTTTAGATATGCCTAAACCACAGACTAATATGGCTACTATTTCAAAAAATTCAACTATGATAGATAGATAAGTTTTTGATGCTGTGGGTGTCATTATACTCTGTTTGACTGGGACTGTATGATAAACTATGTCGTTAGCGGATGGTCTTTGCCTTACCTAACCAAATTATGGCTGATAACTCAACCAGCCATCTACGTACTTACTAGTGGCAATATTCTACAGTAGTCCACTTATGCCAGCTTAACTAACCAACAGGATTGTGGCCACCGGAAGAAGCAGTAATGCTAGGAAGAATGGAAGATAGTAGGAAAAGAGGAAGGTTTAACAAGATAGATTGACTAAATGAAGGAAGCCACAAGGACAGAACTGTTAATGATAGGATTTCATGGAGGTCATTAACTTTAGTTGACTACATTAATGCTGAGATATACAGTGAGCACAAATTGACCATCTCAAGTTCCTAACTAGCTTTCCACGTCTAGAGAAGACTAGCCTCCAGGTGGTGCATCCCAGACAAAGTGACAAAGTCACGGCTAAATAGTCTACACATCAGAATAAGATGGGACCGAACTGTTGCGTATGACCAAAAGATCCTTCACGGGACCCTCCGGCCGTGTTTGACAACAAATGCCTAGGCCAGCTGCTTCTTTCTTGTCTAGGTCAAACTTTAAACTGCCAAAATGAAGCCACTATGGCGAATTCATTCCATAGTTCCTTTCGCCTGATCTAGTGTGAGAAAGATCAGCGGGCACAGCAAGGTTGCAGTTGCCCAGGATACACCCGGTTGTGGTCCAAAAATACCAGAATCTTCGAGGAGGCTCTTTCTGTGTACCCAATGCCAATTTCTTAACTTGAAATAATTCACTGCTGAGATTTATGTTGGTGGGCTTATGCTGATGGGTTTAAGTAACAGGATTCTAGTTGCTGTTTCGTTATATCTGGGGTGCAGCAAGAGGCTGTCGCTATCTTTGAAATTTTCCCATGTGCCAAGTGTAAGCTTTGAGCTGAGTTGTTTTCACAGTTGAAAGAGCAACTGACTGACTGGTGGTGATCAAAATGTCTGTGCACTGCACAGAAACCTAAATTTAAGACAAGCCTTGTCTAGAGATGAAGAAAGACTGCACAGGCCACCTGACTGGAAGGCTCTAGTGCAGGTCAGTTCTGTCATTGCTGATCTTTCTAAAGATACGTCTGCTGACATGTGGCTATTTCCCCCCTTCCCCATTGCCTTTGCGAACAGGGAGCCTATTACACGCAGCCAGTGTATGCAGCACAACCGCATGTTATCCATCACACCACTGTGGTCCAGCCAAACAGCATCCCGTCTGCAATTTATCCAGCTCCTGTTGCTGCCCCCAGGACTAATGGTGTGACCATGGGCATGGTAGCTGGAACCACCATGGCAATGTCAGCAGGTGAGAATACAATGAAAAGAGCATTTTGTGTTTTCGTGCATCCCCCTTCCCTGACACTGTACCTTGCAGATGTATTGTGCTGTAGGACCCATCACCTGCACCCAGCATGGCCTGATGGGTGTTGCAGTCCGACATATTTCCTAGGTGTTGTGTCAAGGCTGCTATAGCATCTTCCATCTGAAAACTGTGTTGCATCATTGGAAATGCCTGAACCCCTGTCAGCAGCTGTTAGTTTAGTGTAATACTTTAACCTTAGGCTTCCCAAGTATCTCCTAAACATGCTGCCTCTCCTCTGGAATTTTATTCCTCTCAAATTGGATAGTATAGTATAGTGATGGCGAACAGTGACACTCCAGGTGTTCTTGAACTTCAGTTCCCAGAAGCCCAAGCCCTTGTGAATCCACAGGAATGGGTTTACTGCGTGTACGCTGGCCTTCTGGGAATTGAAATGCAAGAACACCTGGAGTGCCAAGGTTCACCATCACAGGTATAGTAGGAAGCACGGAAGAGTCTGCCAAATGAGATCTCTGAAACAAAAGGATGCAGTAAAATAATACAAGGGTGGAGCTTCAGATATCTCTCTTGTGTCTTCCCATGTCTATCACAAGGAGAATAAATCCCACTGAATGGCAAATGCATAGAAGGGTTGCTTGGTCTGTGCTCATCACTTGGCCACCAACCAGTCCTTGAACCCATCGCAGCTGCTTTCTCCCTCATTCTGGAAGGAACAGTTTGGACCCTGGACAGTGGTGCCAGCTGTGAAGGGCCACAGGAAGACTTTGTCATGTTTCATTTAGAGATTTGCCTATTTGTGTTCTTAGACAACAGAGCCCAAAATGTTGAGAACTATAGTCCAAAAACACAAACCTGTATCCCTTTAGTTTCATCCAATCACAATGCAAGGGTCATTTACCTGGCAGTACAGTATATCATTATCTGCTATCCTATGTTTCCCTAGGGTGGATTTTCTGTCTATTTGCAAACTAGGTCTTTTTTTATCCCTTTTGTTCTACTAATCGATCTCTTTTGAAGAACAGATTTGTCAGAAGAGTGAACCTAGCACAGCTCAGCAGATACTTGTTGTAATCTTTGTACTGAGGTCAATTTTATGATCCTTTTTAAAAAAATTCAGGTTTTAATGATTTCTAAGCTCCTTCTTAAGCTAAGTATTTTTTAACATTTTAAAAAAAACGGTATAATAACACTGCAAAGTTCTATGGTTTATTTCCCCCCCAAATCCTCAAATACCCACTTTGTTTTTAAAACAGTAAGTTTTAAAATTCTTTTTTTATCATGCCTTATCAAAATACTATCATCATAACATTATGACAACACAGTACAGCAGTTAATGTAGCATTGTGTTACAGTATCATGCCTCTTTTGTGAAAAGAAAAATCAACCTGGAATAAGCATTTTAGTAGAAATTAAAAGAAGGATTAATTGTATTTATATGCCACCTTCTTAATCAATAGGCCACCATTTAAATAAATAAAAAAATGGTATAATAAAATCTCATCTGCTGCAGAGGTAATCATGAATGTCCTATGGTCCCATCCCTGGCTGCTGTGTCATGCCCAGTGATGTGAGCAGGGCGTAGCAGGATGTAAGTGTTGCTGAATCCACAATGCTCTTGACAGTGCTAAAATTCAATTACTGGGCTCATTGGTCATCTAGAAAGGCACCACCTGTGAAAGAGGAGATAGGGTAGACCCGTGATGGCCAACCTTGGCACTCCAGCTGTTCTTGGATTTTAATTCCCAGAAGCCCAAGTCTCTGCGAATCCACACAAATGGGTTTACTGCGCGTACAACCTTGGCACTCCAGATGTTCTCAGGCTTCAATTCTCAGAAGTCCAAATCTCTGTGAATCAACAAGAATGGATTTACTATGCACAGTAAACCCATTACAAACAGAGACTTGGGCTTCTGGTAACTGAAGTCCAAGAACAGCTGGAGTGTACATGCAGTAAACCCATTTGTGTAGATTCACAGAGTCTTGGGCTTCTGGAAATTGAAGTCCAAGAACACCTGGAGCGTATGCACAGTAAACCCATTCACAGAGACTGGGGCTTCTTGGAATTGAAGTTCAAGAACATCTGGAGTGCCAAGGTTCACCATCATGGAGGTACCTGTAGACCTCCAAGCTCTTTCCAGGTGGCGATCTTTTTCGGTTGCCAAAAACTACCACAGAAAGCTATTCTCCTTCTGCCAGAAGAGCGAGCCAGGATTAATCCCACATCAGGATTTCCCAGCTGTCAGAAAGAGCATTGTGTTACAGCAGAGAGCAATCTCACAGCTTCCTTCTTCCTCTGTCGAAGTGGCAGACGATAAGCCATCCCTTTTGGTGTGCCTCTACACAGCCTGGCATTAACTGGGCTCTAAAGTAGATGAAAGCCCAATTAATGACAGTCCAGCAATTTCAAATGCAGTCTTCCCGTTTGTGGGGTGGGAAGTGATAGCTCTTGAAAGGCTGCTGGCAAAAAAAAACAAAAACCCTTCATGTCATTTTGGGGCAGGCGGAAGAGCATTCAGTGAAAAGCACTCATTAAAATGTGTGCATGTTATTGTCTCTAATTTCCATAGCTAATTGTGCAAAAACGCTTGAGACAAATAGGATGGTTCAGCTGAAATAAAATAGCCTCCTTTATCTGCCAGCTCCGGCCCCACCCCATCCTCCCCTCATGAAGGTCTGGTTGTTTGGTTACAACCCGGGTGCAGCTTTGCGTAGTTTCGAAGGTAAGGGACTGCGTGGTCTATTCAGCAAGGGGGTACGTGTAGGGATCTCTCCCATCATCCTGTTCAAAAAGAAGGTTGCACCGCCTGCTCACATCCTCAGTTGAAGCTCCAACCTTGAGCACCAAAATCAGAATTCGCAATCTGATAGCCCCCCTAGTACCCAATCTCTGCATGAGGCCGGCCTTAGACTGTTTGTGCATTCTCCCCACCCCACCCTATATCATAGAAGAGGAGCCTCTCTCTCTCTGTAGCCTAGTCTACTGGTGTGTGCTTTGAAAGTGGTTCACAATGGAGAGCCAAGCCAAGCCCTCCAGCTGTCACCTTCTCTGGGGGGCCCTTGCTTAGAACTCAGTGTGGACGCAACTCTTGATGGACACTCAAGGTGCCAAGATGTTGCCTTCCGTGCCTTCATCTCTTCTGATCCTCTCTTTCCCTCTTTCAGGCACTCTGTTGGCCACCCCACAACACACTACAATTGGAGCACATCCCGTCTCGGTGCCAACGTACAGGGCGCAAGGGACCCCTGCCTACAGCTATGTACCTCCACACTGGTAATCCTACTGGCCAATCCATGTAAGTGCCAACCACAGTCTCTGCAGAGTAGGAAAGGAGGGTAGAGGGGAAATACCTTCACTTTGAAAGTTCTGAAAATGAAAGTGAACAAGAAAAAAAGCAGCCTATAATATTCGATCTAGGACCGTGATGGTGAACCTTGGCACTCCAGCTGTTCTTGAACTTCACTTCCTAGAAGCCCAAGTCCCTGTGAATCCACATGAATGGGTATGCACAGTAAACCCATTTGTGTGGATTCACAGGGACTTGGGCTTTTGGGAATTAAAGTTCAAGAACAACTCAGTCAACCCATTAGTGTGGATCCACAGGGACTTGGGCTTCTGGTAATTGAAGTTCAAGAACAACTGGAGTGCCAAGGTTCACCACCACTGGTCTAGGATCAAGGAATAGGATCGGAAGAAGACGTAGAAAGATTTCCATCAAAAATGCGTATTTGCTCATGCAGATCAGAGAAAGGGTTTTCCCTCCAGTTTAGCCCTGAGCTGCTAAGCACTATATATATTTCTGGACTGTCATTGTTATGTACCATCATATCTCTTTCTACTTGTGGTGACCCTGTGAATCAATGCTCTCAAAGGATCCTGTCATTAATTGCCTATCTTACCAAGGTCAACTAGAGGTTATTTTGGGATTTGGAAACAAGGAACGCACCAGTGAGGGAAAAAGTAAGAAAAAAGACAATAAAAAAGACAGTCGAGCAGAAAACATGAACAAGAATGCAGCAGAATAAGTAGAAAGATTATCCTTGTGTTTCTTCTGCTTGCTAAGACTGCTAAAGAGTGACTCCTGGAATCAGTAGATGCGCAGCACCTGCTTGGGATCTAAGCTTATGTTGAGGCTGACAGTATAGCAATTAATTCTTCCTGCTTGTATGTAGAGCCAACTTCCCCCTATGTTTAAACCTCACTTATTTGCAAAAGGATAACAGAGGATCTCGCTAATGAGCAAAATAATAACAAAACTGAATATCTAGTTGTAAATGTGCTCCAAGCTGTCAATTTTGGTGCCCTTATCACCAGATGGGTAAATATGAGCTTTTACCTAAAACCGTGATGGCGAGCAAAGCTTGGCACTCCAGGTGTTGTTGGACTGCAATTCCCAGAAGCCCAAGTGTCTGTGAATCCACACAAATGGGTTTACTGGGAATTGAAGTCCACGAACACCTGGAGTGCCAAGCTTCACCATGACTGACCCAGAACATCTGGGATAAACACATTTTATCTCCCAAGCAAACTTTTGTCCTATCAATAAAGGACAGAGGTTTACAAGAAAGTAAGGAGTGTATCTCTATACAGAAGCTTGGGCATGGAGGGAACCACACAATTTAAGCCTAATGAAGATGATCCAGAACGACACTAAACATGCCTGTTCGTGTTTTCCAGACTGAAGGCCAAGGCTTCCTGTAGTGAATTAATCCCTCTCATGTCTGAACTTCCTCTTTTCCCATTGCCTTCCTTCTTTCCTAGCATTAGGGTCCTTCCCAGTGGGTCATACATTCTTATGATAATCTTAATTTATTCATTTTAGGTTTCAATGAGTATCCTAGTGATATATGCTCCCCCTTAATTATCTTTCTGGTGACCCATGGTATCTGTATTACAACATGTAATATTGTCACATGTTGACTTTCTCAGCTGTCTCCCTTTCATATCTGTAAGTAATAATGAGGAATGCCATTTCCCATCCATACAGTATGACTGGAAACACAGTCGTGCAGTGGTTCCCAACCTTTCCGTGGCCCCACCTAAGCATCTCTCAAATCCTGATGACATATATATATATCCCTGTGACATATAATTCTTATTATTCAAAAAGTGAACTCCTATTCACATGGATGAAGCCTAAGAGATCATTCTCTCCATAGTCTGTCCTAATTGTCACTTCTTGTCCATAACATATAGATTATGCACCAGAACAACAATCGGGTGTCAGGTTTGAGCACCCCCATTTCTAGAATCACCCATAGAGATACGTTTGTGACCAAGAAAACACTGAAATTGAGCCTAATTAAGTGGACACTATTGTTGGACTGGGTCAGCAGAACCAAGGGTCACGTTACCCACCCTGCTAGGGTTATGTTGTTTTGCGCCGAGCAAAGGAACACATATTCACCTTTGGCAAATAGGTTGTACTGGTCTTGTGTTTAGGTTTTTTTTTTTAAAAAAAAAAAAACCTCCTTGATCTGTTTGACCTGGGATGATGTTGAAAAGGAAGAATTGTACTGTATCTGTTTTGTTCATTCCAAGACTTGCAATTTCTGTCTCAAAACTCTTACGCCACTGGACTCAGTAGGCAGGTGGCTCCACCTAGCTACAGGCAGAAGTTCCACAGGGGAGGTGTGGAGACACACATGGTGTGAATTTGTCCTTTGGGTCATTGTCTTAATTGCTTCAGTTCTGTGAATTGGTACTAGAAACATAGCACATTTGACGTGCAAGGTTCCAATCCCTTGAGTAATTTAAATTGAACGCCTGCAGAGACAGATATACCAGCTTAGCTGTAACAGGATGAGATAGATTTTAGGCTGCCACTTTCTCTGCTTAAAGCAGGGGTGCCCAAACTATGGCCTGTGGGCCGGATCCAGCCCCAATCTCGTTGTTCTGTGCAGGACAATGACAATAAAGATTTATCTATCTATCTATCTGTTCATCCGGCCCACACTGCCCTTGTCGCTCCCGGAAAAGGAAGTAAAACACGCCTGTCTGTGCGCGTTTTGCTTCCACAAGCAACGAGGGCAGCGCGGGCTGGATGAACTGGTGTCAGGGGCCGGATCCAGCCAGCGGGCCGTAGTTTGGGCATCCTTGCCCTATGTGGAGATGGCAATCATTTTTTTTTAAAAAATCATGATACCAAACCCCCACCCCCAAAGGTAACTGGGTTAAATGAAGATGTTCTTCTTCCATGTCTAGGCCAGACGTGAGTTCATTCAGCATTTTCTTTTGCCTGACCCAGTGTGAGAAAGATTAGCTAGCAACACAAGGTTGCCGTGACCAAGGTACGCCCAATTGTGGTTCGAAAACACCACAATCTTCGAGGAGGCTCTTTCTGTGTTCCCCAGTGGAGATGTTGATTGACCAGAAGCTATGGAACTTGATGGGGAAATACTGTACAAGAAGCAAGTCTTGGTGATTCTTGCATTGCTGCCACTGTTTCTAACTTGTGTCCAAATGCCTCTCCACCCCCCCACCCACCCCCCAAATCCTCTTCTGTCTTGCAGAGCTGGAGTCAGACGTCCCAAGCAACAACTCAAGTCTTACATGGGTGCTGGAGCATCTGTCCTAAAGCACCATGTCTGATAGGAAGAACAAAACAAAAAAGTGCAAGGGTCACTTTATTATGCATTCTTTAGGGTTTAATTTTTTTTAAACTTGTTTTAGTTTATTTGTAAAAGCAGACTTCCCTTCTGTCACCACCACCACCACCACTCCAGTCTCCCGGCTCCTTTCATTTCTCCCTTCTTGCTTCTCCTCTCAAATTGTTTCATGCCATCCACTGATGCTGAGCAATACTCAAGGATTTCTATCTCTTCCCTCACCGACATTTGCATTCTACTCTTCACGAAGAAAGCTCCCATCAGTTCATGCTTACAAGTGTCTCTGGATGTCACACATTTCACGACCAGAGTCCCATTTTGGGGTTTGCTGGCAAGAATTATTGATGGTTCAGGGGTTGCAGAGTGGGAAAGCACAGCGCTGGCAGGTGTGATTCTTCTCCTTTCAATTGTATTAATCCTGTTCTGACTGTCTCTATCTCTCTTGTATGTTTGATTGTCTCATATTCCGTGACATGAATGGGGAAATTGGTGTCTTCCAGATAGGTGTTGGAATGAGATTTGCAACTTGTTGGGGGGGGGGGGGGGGATATGGATCTCATCCCTCCGTTTTGAAGAATGATTTATAAGTTGCCCCTCCCCTCCTTTGTGTTATAGGAACCACAGCAGCTACAAATGGTCATCCATTGACTTGTATTTATCTTTAAATTGCAAGGTCCTCTGTTCTGTCTTGTTCCCCTGCTGCGCACGGATTGGAAAAGCTATGGGTGGTGGTGAGGATGCTGGTCTAAGATGCCAAATGAACAGGAACCCTCCCCTTGATGTGATAGCAATTTAAGTGTGTCCCTGGTTGAGTGAGTAGAGTTATGGCAGTGATAGTGAACCTTGGCACTCCAGCTGTTGTTGGACTTCAATTCCCAGAAGCCCAAGTCCCTGTTAATCCACATGGATGGGCATACTGTGCATACACTTCTGGGAATTGAAATCCAAGAGCAGCTGGAGTGCCAAGGTTCGCCATCACAGAGTTATGGGGTTGCAGGGAGAGATTAGGCAAAGCTTGTGAGAGGTGAGAGAGCTGCCTTGAAAAGGAAAGATTTCCCAAACGTTAGACTTGAGTGGTTCCTTTAACTGGGAGCCAGGAGGAGAGATTCAATAGCTAGTGCCCAGTGATAGTTAATGTTGATTTCATGACTCATCCATTCAACCCAACTGACTAAAATAGAGGTTTCTTTAAATGTAAAAGAAGTTTCTGCTAAGAAGCTTATCTTGTCTGGTACACCCAGAGCTTTTACCTTCCACTCACTTCTCTTTTTCTCAATGGCCTCTGCATGTGTTTCTAACAGAGTAGTTCCATTGTGTGTAATGGGCCAAAGATTTGGAGAACCGCCACTTGTAGACTTGGGGAAGGCACACCCATGAAAAAGCATTTATTCTTCCCAGTTACCTATCCTACTGCTGATATAGATCTAAGATGGAGGATTTAGTTCTCATCTTTTGAAATGGCATATATAGCAGCTCCATACACCTGGGGCTGGAAACAGTGGCAGGTGCCCAAAAAAATTACTACCACACTGTGGGCGTGGCATGGTGGGCGTGGCCAGGGGAAAAGTCAGTGGTGGGCATCAGCAGGTTCACCCCAGTTCGCCAGAACCGGTAGCAGAAATTCTGGTTGGCCCTACCTATCCAAGTTTTGAAATAAAGTGGTCCTAATTCAGGTTCAATGCAGAGCTTCCCCCCTGGCCACACACACCATACCATGGTCACAGTGTGGGAGTAAAAAAAAATGGAGCCCACCACTGAAGAAAGCCCTGCATTGCACCCGAATTAGGACTGTTTTATTTCAAAACTTGGATGGGTGGGTGGGGGCCAGCCAGAATTTCTGCTACCAGTTCTGGCGAACTGGTGCGACCCTGCTGATGCCCACCACTGCCTGGAAGGGACTTCTGAGGCCATGTAGTCCAACCTCCTGCCATTGCAGGTATCCTGTACCAGGAGTCATTCCTTCAGAGGGGTACGACCAGGGCTTGTTTGCCTCCAACCAAGGAACAAGACAAAATTGAACAGAGGCCTCCTTGGCCCTCTCCACCACCACCACCACCACCACCACCACCCGGAACTCTGGTGGTGCAGTGGTTAAACTGCTGTCCTGCAACCAAAAGGCTGTGAGTTCAATCCTGACCAGGTCTCAAGGTTGACTCAGCCTTCCATCCTTGGTAAAATGAGTACTCAACATGTTGGGGTCAAAATGCTAATTAACTTGTGACCACTCAGAGTGCACTAAGCGCTTATATGGGGTGGTATATAAGTGTGATTATTTTGCTTGTCTGCTCCTCTGTCTTCAAGGGTGCTAGCTCTGGGTGTCTTTATGCTGTGTAACTGGTGTGTTCAGTCCTTGTAGGGGTCTCTTGATGGGGTTACTCTTTGAGAACACACTTCCATACCTGTCAAGTTTTGGAGTTGGAAATAAGGGAAATTTCCCAACAAATACGGGACACTTGACAGCTATGCTTATCCTGTGCTGCCCTCCAATGGCAGGAATAGGGCATTGCAGTCTAATTAATACGGGATGATGGCAGGGAAGAGGGTAAAATAAGGGGTTTTCCCGGCCAATACGGGATACTTGACAGCTATGTACTTCATGCTCTTATACCTAGAAAAACCTGGAAACATTCACTATGAATCAAAATTGACTTGACAGCATGCAGTTAGTATTTTTATTATCAAGGCAAAGTTCCCAGGGTATTGAGGAAAGGAGAAGCTTCTGTGGAATTAGATTTGGAGGGGGGAGAGAGACCTGGAGAAATTCTGATTGGGAAAAACCACTGCTTTACTCCATTTGTTCCTGGAGTCCTTTTTGTCCCATGCCATATTATCAACATTTTCTATTGGATGGCTCCTGAGAAGAGATTCTTTGAGTTGGCCTTTCATCTCATCAGGCTTCTTTGCAAAAACGTAGGAAGATTTGGGCCAGAAGAAAGAGAAAACACAAGCACTAGAAAAGTGGCAAGGTGGAATGGAAGTGATATCCTCTGGTGCTTTTCTATCATTTTAGACCAGAGGTTCCCAACCTAAGGCCCATGGGCCGGATCCGGCTCATGGTGCCATTTCATGTGCCTCCCTCAACTCTCCAAGGGCATTCGAGATACAAAATGCCCACCCCTTTGAAACTATTGGTACAAAATCCCCCCCCCCCCAATTGTGCAAGCAGGGCAGAATGGCTGTCCGGCCCTCAAAGTTGAGCGAGAGAGCGTGTCCTGGCCCCCCGGCTTGAAAAGGTTGTGAACCCCTGCTTTAGATGGACGTTTTGCTGCCTGATCAATTCCCAACCAGGTGTGGTCGGGTCTTGCTGCCTTCTGGCTGTTGGCTGATACTGAGAGGCAGATTCCAGCTGTTTACAGTCTGCAGGTGTCTGGAAGTAGAGGAGGCAAGCTAGGTGGATGGAGGTTACCGTTGGCGAAGGAGACCGTTCCATTCAGTAGCACAGGTGGGCAGGTGTGCTTTGTGCACCTGCCAGGAGGTGAGAGGCAAGGAAGTAGGCAGGGGGACAGACTTGGACGTAGGAGCGAGGAGCTTATAATGCCAAGGGTAGCCAGCCAGCTTTAGATGTTGCTTATTGCAATCATTGTGGCTATTTCATTCAATAAGTAGGGCTTGGGAATAGCACACCCTTCAGAATCACCAGTGGAAAACAGGTGTGGCCATTGTTCTGAGAACTAGCCCAGGGGAAATCAGTCCCAATTCTGAAAAATATCTATGTATGTCAGCAAACTCTTGCTCTGTAATTTGGTCTTTGCCTTTACCCTTCATGAGACTCATTTCCACAAAAGGGCAACAGAAGAACCAGTTACAGGAAGATGATGGATTTGTAAGAGTAGAAGGCAGCCCTCTCGATGGCTGTGGCAGCTTGTGGTCAACAGCATAACCAACATCTGCGGCGTTTTTCATGTCCAGATGTACTTGGACTTCAATTCCCAGAAGCCCAAGCACCCTGTGAATCCACACAAATGGGTTTACTGCGATTCATCTGGCCCGCGCTGCCCTCGTCACTCCCGGAAGGGGAAGTAAAATGCGCCCGTTCGGTTAAGGCTCTTCTGAGTTAACCCTTCATCCGTACCAGTGCGTTTTACTTCTGATTCCGGGAGCGACGAGGGCAGCGCGGGCCGGTTGAATCACAGTAAACCCATTCGTGTGGATTCACAGGGTGCTTGGGCTTCTGGGAATTGAAGTCCAAGAACATCTAGAGTACCAAGGTTCGCCATCACGGAACTAGGGCCATGGACCATCTCTTCAGGCAAAATCTACACTAAGCCCAGAACCGATGAGAGAGCTGAATCCCATCTGTCTGGGGTCATAGGATTCATTGATTCCTTGGATGTTGATGCCAAAAGGAACAGACTTTCATTGCTAGTGGAGGATGTACCCCCATGCGTTTCTTGCCCTTCTACCAGTTCCCATTCATCCTGTCCACCAGTGGCGTGGCTTGGCAGGAATCCCGCCTTAGGAAGGCTGCTTGTCATTAGGATCCAATGTTTAATAATACAAGTCATCTCGAACTCTGTTTGTACATAACTGTATATAGATTTAAATTTGACTGGAAAGCAGTTGTGGGGAAAGGAGGTTGGTGGAAGGTTGGAAAGTAGCCTGGAGAGGGAGGGAAGGGCTGCGTTTTGACACATGCCACAAAATCAGGGAGGGCATTTGCGTTCTGACCCAATATCAGAAAATAGAGCAATGCTTGACCACCTTGGCGTGAACCCTTTTGCTGCTGCTTTCTGAGCACCGTGTTGTATCCTCTTCATTGCTTTTACATTTCCATAACCCATCATTGTTTGTCCACAAAGGTTAATGTTCCTTTCCCCCACCCCCAAGAGAAGAATGAACTAGAGAAAACGTTGTGATATTCCCCACTGATGCTGGTGTCCTCACAGATACCCACTGTAAAACACACCTTGTAATACCAGACGGGGAAAAACCAAGAATCATGTCAGTAAAAGAATGCATATTAATCATCCTATTGGCCCAAACCCATGACAAAGAACCTCAGAGGTATCTCACGGCCACAACTCCAGGGAAACTGAACTGTGTGTACAAGTATTTGCACCTGTATTTTATAAACCATAATCTAGTCAAAGTTTTTTTTGCAGTTCAAATATGTAATTTAAAAGACGCTTTTTACCATAAGTGTTATTTAAGTTTTTTGTTTTTAATGATTGATGTTTATTCACTAGAGGAACTTTATGGTTGAGCTGCTTTGGAGCTTCTTCAAGCTACAGGAAGCACTTCAGAACACAAGTGTGGGCTTTCATTGATCAGAAGGAGTTTGGTGCCTCTCTGCCCCTCCTACTAAAAAAAAAGTGCTAATAAGGTGCTTTTAATGCTGTTGTCAACAAAACCTAAGGTAGGCCAGGACACAGTCACTTCCATTCCTAGATGTGGGTTCAGTAGACCAGCCCCTGTGGCAGGGGGTGCCCAAGTTTTTAGGGCCGTGGGCCAGTCATGTGGTTCAGCGGGCCAGTCACATGATTCAGCAGGCCAGTCACATAGTTCATCCCACCGGAAGCGGAAGTAAAACGCGCCTTGCAATCTGTTTTGCAACAGATGTTTTGCAACAGGATGAGATAGATTTTAGGCTGCCATTTTC
This sequence comes from Bradypodion pumilum, assembly GCA_035047305.1. Lineage (NCBI taxonomy): Eukaryota > Metazoa > Chordata > Lepidosauria > Squamata > Chamaeleonidae > Bradypodion > Bradypodion pumilum. The sequence continues at coordinate 4,235,426 of JAWDJD010000003.1, forward strand.
TCTGCTTAAAGCAGGGGTGCCCAAACTACAGCCCATGGGCCGTAGTTTGGGCACCCCTGCCCTATGGGGAGAGAGCAATGATGCATTGGATCATGGGCCATTGTTAGGCTTCCTAAGGGGATCCTGGCGATAGATTGCTATTCATGGAATCAACTTTCTGTAGACCTCGAAGCCTCAAAATAGCCCGTCCTCTGCTCTCCTCTGGGCCATTCCATACACATCCCACATCTGCATGTTATTGGTAGCAAAGCATGTCTACACTTTGCTGTAGGGACACTGGGAAAGTTGTCCATTCCTTTAGTCGTCTTCTTCCGTGTCTAGGCTAGATGTAAAACTGCCCAAATGGAGGCACCTTTTGGTGAGTTCACTCTGTAGTTCCTTTTGCCTGATAATGGGATGGGAAGAGTCATGAGCTTTGTGATTGTGTCATCTTATCCTCCAGCTAGGAAAGAATGATCTTCCTTGTTCCATGAGTTTTGGCTTAAAGGAAGATACCTGATTTCCCTGCCGTTTCTGAACAACACTGGTGCATTGATTGCAGACTTGCACAGTCTAGAAGTGTGCTCTTGTGTTAAATTTATAGTATTATAAAGTTCAGCCCTGTCCAAGAACACATGGCCCCTATTGTGGGTTTTGGCAAATGATCTCTATGTGTTTATCACATTAATGCTCTTGCTGAGTGACTGCTGGGAGACATTCCCGTGTGAATAGCAAAGCTGCTTTTATGAACCATCCGACATCTGTACATCAGATTCCTGAAATAGATTGTTCCATTTGCTTTATCACCATAGATTGCTGTGGGTGTTTGGGGTGTGTGTGTGAGACGGGACCCTCTTTGTAGTTTTTGCATGCTTTTTAAGAACATAGACAAAATCTTAACAAATACCTTTTATGGAGGGAAATATGAAACAAATCCACCAGCTTAAAAAAGCAATAAGGATCATAAAGTATCATGTCATATTTTTAAAATGTTCTAAGGCCGTGATGGCGAACCTTGGCACTCCAGATGTTCTTGGACTTCCAATTCCCAGAAGCCAAAGCACCCTGTGTCTTTTACTTCCGCTTCCGGGAGCGACGAGGGCAGCCTGGGACAGATGAATCGCAGTAAACCCATTCGTGTGCATTCACAGGGTGCTTGGGCTTCTGGGACTTGGAAGTCCAAGAACATCTGGAGTGCCAAGGTTCGCCATCACAGTTCTAAGGTATTCTGAAAGTACCATTCTGCTTCTGTTTGGCCCTATAGAGAAAGAAACTGGTTTCATAGACGTTAAATTCAGGTTGCATATCCTGTTATCCACAGCATCATGGGACCACTCTGATATAACTTTTGTATGTTAAGCCTAATTTGGCTGGTGTTGACATTCTGCTGAAATTTTAAAAAAGATATTAGGACTGTGCTCATCTTCACAGTGCTTTTGGGGGGCTTTGAATTGGCACATATTAGCAACAACAATGACTTATGATTATCCACAACAATTGGCAGAAATTTTTCATATGTCTGGGAAGAAAGAAGTCTCACTTCTGGAAGCCTTTTCTCTGCCATGTGCTATGACAGTCATGGCGAACCTTGGCACTCCAGGTGTTCTTGGACATCAGTTCCCAGAAGCCCAAGTCTCTGTGAATCCACACAAAAAGACTTGGGCTTCTTGGAATTGAAGTCCAGGAACACCTGGAGTGCCAAAATTTGCCATCACGGTGCTATGAGGATCTTCTAAGTGGGTTCCATGTATGACAACTTAAGTTTTTTTTCTCCAAAACTCTGAGAGATTTCAATGAGATTATCCCTCTTTGAATTTCATAGCAGCCTGGTGAAGAACATTAGGATGAGAGTAAGTGACTCGCCCATGAGAGAGTGGGGACTGGGCTCCATATCTGACTCCTGCTCTGGTATTTATTCTTCAGTGGCTGGAGAAGAATAAAGGAGAAAAGGGTGATCTCTGTAGAGCTGCCATTCTTAGATGTGCATATGAAGAAGCTCCTTTCTTTCCAAAGCTAGAGAGGGTCAGCATAGTAGGTGGGCTGGAGGCATTCTGGGGTTGATTCAACTCCCCATTCGGTGCAGATTCTGCAGAACGTGGTGTCAGTGCAACTTCTTAGTTCATTTGTTTATAAGTTGCAAGGGGCATCTCTAGACAACCCTCCCCAATGCAAGTACCACTGACTCACCTTCTGGAGCAGTTTCTTGTACCAAGTACCTTCAAAAAATCATCCAGAGTCCTGATAATATGGGTCATTTTATCAGAAGGACATTTATCTGGTAAGAAATACTCCCATTTGAGCAGATGAAGTGGAGAGGATAGAATTTGGAGGGAGGTGGAGAGAAATGGGGTTGGATGCAGAGCTCCGTGGTTTGGTTGCAGGTTCAGTTCTTCACTGTACATCCCAGGAGAAGAGCCAACCTGTGTAGACTTGGGAAAGCAGCAGAATCCCAGGGCCACCCACAGAAGCAGGAAATGGTGAATGTGTGTACTGTATACTCTACCTGGAAAGGGTCGCCTTGAGTCAGAATTGACTTGATGGCACACAGTTATTAGTGTTGTGAGAATTAGATCTAAGAACTGCAGGAAGTGTGCAAGTAACTGGGTGAACAAATGGGTACATTGGTTGAGTAGTATCACAAAGACAGACTCAGTTGATGGGGACTTGAATCTTCACCAGCTGCTATTCATCAAGGCTTTTCTCCTCTCTTCTGATCTCACCAATACTTCCTCCTCCTAACACTTGCATAAATCTGAAACTTGGTTCCATGGTTCTTCTTCGTCGTCCCTTTGAATACACACATTAGTGTGAATTCACAGGAGACCACTCGAAGAACTGCAATTACAGGAAGGTAACCTGTCCTCCTTCTTCGTGGTCCCTGTGAATACACACTAACATGTGAATTCGCAGGAGACCACTCGAAGAACTACAATTACAGGTAGGTAACCTGTCCTTTTCTCTCTCCAAAAAGCAGACTGAAAACATTTCACTTCACTTAGGGCTAAGTAGTCTAACACCCATTGCTTGGTTGTTGTTTTGATGTCAGTGGCATAGGCTCCCCCCCCCCCCCCAGTCTTACTTCAGAGTCTCTAGCACATGGCAGAAATCTTGCTCCAGGTATGTGAGATGCTTTGGGGAGGAGATGGGAGTAATTCTGTAATTTAAAAAAATAATATCAATTATGAACTGATTTTAAAGTTTTATTGAGGTGAAAAAGTGTTGTAAGAGAGAAATCAATTCATTGTCTTCCAAGTTATAGCTCCAGTGACTCAATATTGGGCAAAAATAAAAACTCTAGAGTTTAAGTTGGAAAACCCCAGAGACTCAACTTGTGAATATGAAGTGTAAATCTGTATTATCATTATTTTGTTCTAAGGATCAATTAGTGGTCTCCCTGACTGATTTAAGCCAAAAGTTTGTAACTGTATGATATTTACTGTAAGATGTAGAACATTGGATAACTATTAAAATGTTTCCAAAAAAATATACCCTTCTCCCTGTGGTCTTCAATACCTGCTTTTAAGAGTATTTTTTATTATTATTATTATTATTATTATTATTATTATTATTATTATTATTATTATTATTATTATTATTATTATTATTATTATTATTATTATATAAAATAGGGATTCTGCAAAATACCACTTACTAAGAAGAGCCTCAGCATTGAAGAAGTAGGGGCCATGTGGTGGCTCAGTAGTTAAGAAGCTCACCTTGTTAGCTGGAAGGCTGGCAAGTCAGCGGTTTGAGACCGCAGTACTGCATGACAGATTGAGCACCCGCCTCTGTCCCAGCTCCTGCCAACCTGGCAGTTGGAAAGCAAGACATTGCAAGTAGATAAATAGGGATCACTTCAGTGGGAAAAGATCTCGGAGACATGAAAGGAGCCGCATTCAGGCGTCTCCTGAGCGCTCCAACAAAAATCCTTTAAACCCAGAATAATTTTTGACAGAAAATTATTATTATTGAAGAGGTTTCTCTCTCTCTTTCTCTTCCCTGAACTGAACAGAAAAGGTGGCATTTTCATTTTGCTGCACCTACAACAGCGATGGCGGACCCCAAGTGTTCTCGGACTTCAATTCTCAGAAGCCCAGCATACGGATAGTAAACCCATCCATGTGGATTCACAGAGACTTTGGCTTCTGGGGATTGAAGTCCAAGAATACCTGGAGTGCCACTTCTTCAACCAACTGAGTCGTGCAGCCTTTGAAAAGTCCTCCCACCAGGAACAGGGTTTTCTCTGGCAGGTCTTGGGCCAGAAGCTGTAACCATTGGTTTTGGAGATGGTCACGCAGCCCGAAGGGTTCTTCTCTTCCTTTTGAGGACTGATGGGGCATGTTCTTCTCCAAGAACTCCCATCAGGCCCAGCAAGCATGGCCAGGGTGTGTGTGTCAGGCCTGATGGGATCTGTAGTCCAATGGCATCTAAAAGGATCTGCCCCCCAAATAATAATAATAATAATAATAGGCTACACCTTTTGTTGGATGAGCCACATTGAGATCCAGTGAAGCTGTGTCAAACCCCCTCCCTGGATGTATTTTAAAAACAACTGAAGAAAACATTTAAGGAAGCTTTTAAAGCTCTCTGCAGCCAATTAGTTTAAGTTTCAGTCTTAAAGGTTCAGTTTAATTGCTGGGCATGCTTTTTGGGGTGCAGGCGAGTGGATTAGATGTTGTCGTTGCCTGCAACTCGTATCCGAGTATACATTGCCACTGGCGTAAATTTGTTTAAGGTGGATCCCAGCTTGCCATGAAGTGACCCACATGCTATGATCTCAGAGACATCTCCTGCGGCATGTATGAGATGAGACATGCAGGATTTAACAGCGGGTTTGCAATGGACTGCCGCAGCCTTGAGGATATTAACAAAGTGCACCTTCACATCCAGTCCATCTGGCATGGCCTCTTCTACCTCCATGACCATTGGGAATCAGAGTTCCTCCTCCACTCATTTTGCCATTGGGCCCAATAAGATGGTTTCCACTGAGGGGGACCATCACCCCACCTAAGGGGCTCATCTGCCCGTAGCCCCTTTAGGGAGTCAGGTTATTTACTACCGCCCGACACTCAGCATTGAGTCACTGACTGTATGGTCTACTCCATTACTGTAGCAGGATGTCCAGCCAGACATCTATACCTATAAGAAGGTGGTTGAATTTTAATTTAATTTAATTTAATTGTCACATTTATATACCGCTCACTCGGCCAAAGCCGACTCAGGGTGGTTCACAATAAAAATTTAAAACACATGTTAAAAAGTTAAAACTACCCACCCCCTAAAAACAAGGGGTGCAGGATCCAAAGGCACCATGGGGAGGAGTTCTTCTACACCACCCACCCAATGGAGGTTGCCCTTCCACCTGCACCCCACACTTGACCCACCAGCCAGGTTTTAAGTTCTTTTCTGAGAGGCAGCAATTCCGTCCGGAGATGTAGCTCTGTTGGCAGGAGGTTCCAGAGGGCCGGCGCAGACACGGAGAAGGCTCTCCTCCTTGTGCCAGAGAGGCGAGCCCCCCTGGCTGATGGAACCATTAGAGAGCCCCTCCGGTCTGCTCTGGTTGGACGGACAGACATCCTCAGGGCGATGCGGTCTCTTAGGTAACCCGGCCCACTACCATATAGGGCTTTAAAGGTCAAAACCAGCACGTTGAATTGCACCCAGAGACAAACTGGCAACCAATGCAACTCCCAGAGCAGTGGCGAAGCACAGGCATAATGCCCACACCCCATCACCACCCGGGCTGCTGCATTCTGGACCAGCTGTAGCCTCCGAATGGTCGTCAAGGGCAGCCCCATGTAGAGCGCATTGCAATAATCTAGTCTGGAGGTGACCAGAGCGTGAGTGACCATGAGCAAGGAGTCCCGGGCGGCTGTGACCAGGAGGGCTTTAGTCCAGCTTCGGGTGATTCGCCAGTTGCACCCACTCCTGGACCCCGGTCCAGGAGTAGGCGCAACTGGCGAATCACCCGAAGCTGGGCTAAAGCCCTCCTGGTCACAGCCGCCACCTGTTCTTCTAGCAGTTGCCGCGAATCCAGGAGGATCCCCAAGTTGCGCACCGTGTCAGTCTGGGGCAAAATAGCTCCATCCAGAACCAAAGATGGTAGCTCCCGGGATAGTGCAGGACCCCTTATCCATAGCCACTCAGTCTTGCTGGGATTCAGTTGTAGACCGTTAGCCCCCATCCAGACCCCAACAGCTTCCAGGCACGTGGAAAGGACTTTGTGCGTGTCCGGCATATGCGACCACACCCAGCCTAACCATCCTGTACAGAGCTGCCTACACTTACCTTAACAACCTGCAAGCATCACCGCAAGGGTCCGAATACTGAGAGTGTGCTTTCTCACACACACACACACACAGGGCACCCGTGCCTTGCTGGGCAGTTATTATCTGTGTGTTGGTGGTTGGGGTGGCTTTTTGTCATAAAAAAGGATTCTGGCTTCTCTGTCCCCAGCAACTCCTCCCTGCTACTCAATATTTCTGCACTGGGGGAAACTCTTGAAGGAGTGGGTTCCTGGTAGAGTCGGGCAAATATCTGATAAAGCTCTCTGGAAGATGATTGCGATGGGGAAATCGACTGCAGTGGATCTCTCAGGGTTGTGGGGGGTTCAAGAGGTGGGAAGGCATCCAATAGGTACTCCCGACTAGAAGGAAAGGAGGTGGTTGCCAGAGAATGTCTGACAGATTCCTGAGATGCTGAAGGCAATCCAATGTGTGGTTCAGTTTCCATCTGACTATCATATTGTGCTCAAAGGCAAAATCAGCGGAGGAGGAACTCTGATTCCCAACGGTCATGGAGGCAGAAGAGGCTATGTCAGATGGACTGGATGTGAAGGGTCACTTTGTTAATATCCTCAAGGCTGCGGCAGTCCATTGCAAACCTGCTGTTAAATTACATTACAATAACCATTTCTAATTTTGCATCTGAGTGTGCAGAGTGAGCTCCTGTCTTTGCCCCAGCTCCTGCCAACCTAGCAGTTCGAAAGCAAGAAATTGCAAGTAGATAAATAGGGACCACTTCGGTGGGAAGGTAACAGCGCTCTGTGCGCTCTGGTGTCTAGTCATGCCTGCCACATGACCACAGAAACATCTGGAGATAGCGCTGGCTCTTTGTCTTTGAAACAGAGATGAGCATTGAATCCTAGAGTAGGATACGACTGGCTTTCGTGCAAGGTAAACCTTTACCTTTACCTTTACCTAAACCTCCCAGAGTAGATATATTTCCCAGATGGGCGTTATAGAAATAAAACAATAAGTCAATAAATAAATCAACCAGCTAAACATTTCTTGCCTGTTTCACATAACCCTGAAGAGAAATGGCTGCCGCTTCGCCTGGTTTCTTCACGCCTGTGCAAAAGTACGAACAGGTGGGCAGTGTTGGGAGAAGGTGGAGCCTTAGGCAGGTGAGACGTTGGGTTTGGAGGCCTACAATCCAGAGTAAAGCTACAAGGCTACCATCTGGTGGAAATTCAGAACCAGCACAGTTGCTCTGGAAAGCTATTTTTGCCCTTAGTTAGTAATTGGGTTGCCTTTGTCTCGACCTTTCTCATACTAGGTCAGGCCAAAGGAACTGCAGAATGAACTCGCCCAAAGGTGCCTTCATTTTGGCACATTCCTGTCTGGCCTGGACATGGAAGATGGAGAAGAAACCAATACTCTCCGTTGACAATATGTGGCGTGCCACCGAGTCACCGCTGGTGGTAATCCAGTTAAAAAGGGGGTAATATTGGGAAGGAGCCGTGTTGTGCTCTTTCTGCCAAAGCAGAAATGAAATGACCAATGTGGCACCTTTCAAGACTCACACATTGATTTCAGAATGATCTTATGGATCACAGTCCACGTTTTTCCCAACACACACCACAAACCTTATGCCTTTCAACGACCTTGGCATTTGGCAGATCAGCTGAAACCTCCTCTTTTCGGGGCACTCATTCTTGGCATTGCAGCAAGACAGAGTCCGTCTTCTCTTCCTAAGTGTTTTGGACCCTGTACAGCTCTTGATGTAATTTCCATAGACCTGTGGCCTTTGGACAGGGAAAGAGGGACAGAAGGACAACCTGAGCTTTCATAGAATGGCCTGTACCGGCTCGGATCTGCTGACCCTTCCTTCTGTCTCAGACTGCTATTTTGAGGGTGGTTGAGGTCACTCCCTCCTTTCTCATGCCTCACTCTAGTCCAGTCCTTCCATGGAGTAGACATCGTGTCATTGTTCTCTAGAGATGGAAGGGTCAGATGTGGCACCAGACCTCTTAAAGAGCTAGAAGTAGGGCTCCTATGACCACCTTTCCTATTTCAGATGTGCTTCACCAATCAACACAAGCTTTCCTGTTTTCTTAGGAGTGTGGATGGGGTTACTTTAGAAAATATGATCATCTTATCACCCCTAACTTCAAATACTGTAGCTAAAGGTTGTCACATTTGACTCTAGGGTTCAGTGCTATTTATCTACTTGCAATTTCTTGCTTTTGAACTGTTAGGTTGGCAGAAACTGGGGAAAAGAAGGGAGCTCACTCCATCACGCAGTGCTCGGGTCTTGAACTGCTGACCTGCCGGCCCTCCAGTTGTCCAGCTCAGCCGCTTAACCACTGAGCTACTGTGGCCCAAAATGTTGTGCTTACCCTCTAACCATCAACAGGGAAGAGAGTTGGAGGCCCACCAGTGGTTATAGGATCCCAACTCCTGAGCCTAGAGCCCATGTCTAAAGAGCCAGAATCTTCACCATCAACCCTCTATAGCCATGATGGTGAACCTTGGCACTCCAGATGTTCTTGGACTTCAATTCCAAGAGGCCCAAGCACCCTGTGAATCCACATGAATGGGTTTCTGCGATTCATCCGGCCCTCGTCTCTCTCGTAAGTGGAAGTAAAATGTGCCCATACGGAGGAAGGGTTAACCCGGAAGAGTCTTAACTGTAGTACTACGGGCACATTTTACTTCTGTTTCCGGGAGCAACAAGGGTGGCGTGGGCTGGATGAATCGCAGCAAACCCATTCATGTGGATTCACAGGGTGCTTGGGCTTCTGGGAATTGAAGTCCAAGAACATCTGGAGTACCAAGGTTCACCATCCCGGCTCTATAACCATGATGGCGAACCTTGGCACTCCAGCTGTTCTTGGACTTCAATTCCCAGAAGCCTTAGTCAGCCCTCCTGCTTACCAGGAGCGCTGACTTGGGTTTGGGTTGGAGAAGAGCTTCACGGGCATCGTGCACTGCCGGAAAGACAAGTAAGTGGGTTTTAGATTAAACCAAGTCTGAAATAAAATGACTAAACTGGAGGTGTGACTATACTGCATTTTCCCCTGTGGTTTGTGCCAGAATTGGCACAGTTAAATTCAATATATTTTTCATCAATGCTTTCACTCCACATTAGACATACAGCTAATTATGAATAAACCTGGTCTTTTTTCCCCTTGCTTTATATAGCAATAGGATAATTAAACATTATGTGTCAATAGCGGCAGCAATTTATTTGTCATGTGAAACATTGAATTGACTTGAGACGTCATCATTGTCTAGTCACCCTTGAGGCTGCCATACTTTGGATCTATCACAAGAAGGCAAGAGGAAATATAAACAATATTTTTTAAAAAAATCTGGGAGGCCGTAGGAAAAGCGGATAGTCACAGCAGTTGCCGGGAGATGGCGCTAAACTCTTATCCATCAATAACATTTTTAAAAGGTGATCAGCTTTTCTTCTACAAGGACTGACTAACCTCTGACAAACAGGAATGTGTCACCGTGATCATGATGGGTGATATAATATATGCACGACAACTTATGGCCTGTTGTTGGCAAGTGATCGCATCGGAGGCAGGAACGGCCAGCTATATTGGGAAACTTAGTACAATCTCCTGCCTTGGTCAAAATCCAGAGCGTTGCATCACCTTCTGTCAGTTTGCACTGAAAGCTACACCTGACATTTTGGAACAAGTTCCCTTACCTGCATCCCTCCAGTGTGTTGGTCTCAAATCCCATCCACCCTTCCCAGTAGCCATACTGATGGACATTGGAATACCATGTACCACCTAGAACAGGGGTTCTCAACCTATAGTCCATGGCACCATTTCATATGGCCCACGTTGGTGTCACTGGAAACGGAAGCAGATGTGTTTACGACAGCTGCAAATGTCTTTTACAGCAGCGTTTACGACCGGGGGAGGGGGGACCACCAGTCTGGCCCAGTTTAGCTGTCTGAGGGGACGTGGTCTGGCCTGTGGATTAAAAAGGTTGAGATCTCCTGACCTAGAACATAAGAACAGCCTTGCTGGAAGAGGCCACAGGAGCCCATCCAGTCCAGCATCCGGTCTCGCACAGTGGCTCACCATGTGCTTCAGGGTATTATTCCCAAGCAGATGCCTTCACCTGCTTAGGATTCCCTGGAAATGGCATTGAGAGATATCCTGCCTATCTCTCCAACCCGGAGGTTGTCCTTAGGTATCCATAATTATAGCCATTGATACCCTTGTCCTCCATGAACTTGTCTAATCCTTTCTTAAAGCTGTCAAGACTGACAGCTGTCACCACTTCTTCTGGCAGGGAGTTCCATAGACCAGAGATCCTCTGGGTGAAAAAGTACTTTCTCTACAGTACTTAGAAGAAGGGGGAAACTGTTCTAGCATATTGGAACAAGGGATCATTGACCTGGAGAACCACAGCTTAGAGAGTGTGTCAAGGTTGATCAATAAAGTAAAAGGACATGGTCCAAAAATAAATGCTAAGAAATCCAATTCCATGCTAATCAATTGAAAGCAAGCAGCTGAAGAAATGCAGTCACAGATCTGAAAAGAAAGGCGTGGAACACTTTGACACATCTATATGCTTTGCAATTGGGATCAGTGAACAAGGGAAACATAGCTGTGCCATAAAAATCAGAACTGAGGGACCCCATATCAGCTTCCTTTAGATCAGAGGTTCCCAACGTGGGGCCCACACCCCACAGGGGGGCTTTGATTCCCAGGAGCCTAAGTCAGTACACTACCTGATCAGTGCTTTGGGGACTTGACTTAGGCCAAAACCCAAAGGTTGGGAAACACTGCTTTAGATTAAAAAATGAACTCTACAACCAAAAACCTAAAATGCATCTTGAGAAAGTGCCTTCTCCAGTGGTACGTTGGATGGCATGGGAATAATGAAGTTCGACCCAAGTAACTAGAGAAAAGCATTTGAGAAGCCATCAAATCTGCACATGCTGAAAAGAAGCCCAGGGTGGGTGCCAAGATTTACTGATGCTCACATCCTCTGTCAGGACAAAGGATTCCACGGTGGTTGCTGTTGAAGATTAAAAGGATCCAATCGGAACTTTGTAAGGAACGCAGTCTCCCTCTTGGATTGCAATGTCCCTAGAACCATGATGGTGAACCTTGGCACTCCAGATGTTCTTGGACTTCAATTCCCAGAAGCCCAAGCTCCCGTGAATCCACACGGAGGGGTTTACTATGATTCATCCGGCCCGCGTTGCCCTCGTCGCTCCCGGAAGCAGAAGTAAAACGCACCCATACAGAGGAAGGGTTAACCCGAAAGAGTCTTAACCGTATGGGCGCGTTTTACTTCGAGCTGTCTCCACATACGTAGGCCAGTGGTGGCAAACCTATGGAATGTGAGCCAGAGATGGCACTTAGAGCCCTGTCTGCAGACACGCGCGCTGTCTCCCCAGCACAGAGTTCGCCCTGCGCCATCTCCCCAGCAGTCCAATGGGAGATATTCCTTTTAGGCTCTACCTCTTGGAGTAATCTTCGGTCTCCATCCAGTTTCCAAAATGTTATTGTAAGGTAAATGTTGCCCTTGCTTGAAAGGCAGTCGTATCCAATTCTAGGGTTCAGTGCTCATCTCTGTTTATAGCCAAAGAACCAGGGCTGTCTGCGTCTGCAGACATTTCCGTGGACATGTGGCAGACATGACTAGACCCCCGGAGTGCACAGAATGCTGTTTACCTTCTCACCGAAGGGGTTCCTATTTATGTACTTGCAATTTCTTGCTTTCGAACTGCTAGGTTGGCAGGAGCTGGGGCAGAGACGAGAGCTCACTCTGTCATGCAGTACTTGGGTATTGAACCCCAGCCTTCCAGTTTTCAAGTTCGATGGCTTAACCACTTGAGCCACTGCAGTCAAAATGTTATTGCGCAGCAGAGCAAATCAGCATTCTACGGGGTAATTCTAAAAATGGGGAACTGTCCAAACAAAAGAAATTACTTTGAAACTGGGCTTTGGATCAGCACCAAATTTGGCACGGGTGCAGCAGACAGTCTGTTCTTGCTCTGTTCCAAACTTGGTAAAGTTTGGGGAAACAGTGTTCAAGTTAAGATTTTCTTTTAAAGGAGCACTATTTTATCTTGTTTAGACGTGGGTGACTGTAAACACCTCCAGATGTCTGACAAAGTGGACTTGATCTGCAAAAGCTAGCATCAAAATACAGCAGTTAGTCTTTAAAGTGCCACAACTTGTTTGGTTTGGTTTGGTTTGGTTTCCTCTCTGATATTCAGATATAAAATAGCTCAGATTTACTGAAAAGAACACCTCTAGTCTTGCTTATCTTGTAAGAGCATGGTTGCTCTTCTCCCAAGAAGCATAGCTGGGAATCGAACTCCCAACCAGACGCCTAAGTGACTGAGCCATGTGCCTAAATCCGAATACTGTTCAACGGGGGAGTTTCAGAGTCTTTTGCCTGAGCTAAACTTAATGAGAATAACTTTCTTTTTATAAACAAATAAGAGCAGAGAGACCTCTTGGTTTATCCTCTTTGGGACTGACCTAGATTTCTATTTAAACAGCCCAGAAAGATGGACTTAAACAACACGTGCCTCTCTTGTCTAATTCTTCCCTTCCCTTGGTGTGATAAAACACACACACACACACACACACACTTTCTCTCATACACACATACAGATGCAGAGTTGCCTATACCTGTAGTTACAAAATTGGGGATGTTTTCCCACTCTGTGTGCAAGCTAATTTCAAAGGATTACCAGGTTTTAATATTTTAAAAAAATATTTTTAACCTGAAACTGATATCATCTGGCAGATAGGTTATGTTTTTTTTTTAACTGTACAGAAATGTTTGGGACAAAACTTCCCCAGAGTATATGTTGTCTCCTCTGTGAAAAGGGAGATCCACTTAATGGGGGGGAGATAGCAGTGTTCGCAGAAACAAGAGAAAGTCTTCTTTAGTTCGAGTCTGGGGTGTCAAAACTGGAAATACATTGGCACAATAGCTGAAAGCCAGTAGCTAACAACAACAAATGCATAGATATAAATATACTAGCATAGGTGCCCGTCTCCGACGGTTGTTTTTTTTTGGGGGGGGGGGGCTCAACCCATGGGGTGGGGGTGGCTTGGAGAGGGTTTTTTTTCCTTTTTGCCTCCCCCCCACACCGTTTGTGATGCCCCCTGGCTCTCAGTAAAGGAACCTGGGCAGACTCACCCTGGCGTGATGATGAGGGAGGGATGGTAGGTATTGAGGGGGAAATTTAGGAGGAAAAGAAGACAGGAGGGTAAGAATGAGGGAGGGAAGGAAAGAAGGAAGGGGAGAATAGCTGGAGGTAGGGAAGGAAGGATGAGAGCTAATTACCCGGCCTTGGCCAGGGGTGGTGGTGTTTGTTGTATGTTTTCTTTCTCTCTCTCTCTCTCTCTCTCATTCAGGCACACCCACACCCACAAGTGACTGATCCGGAACCCACTGTCTTGTGCATTGGCTTGCACACACACAGAGACACACACTCCCTGTCTCTCTCTGTCTCTCACTCACACAGCATTGATGTACATTGAAAGTGTCTCATTCCAGGGCTGTAGAGGCTTAAATGGAATGGGTTTGTTCCATCCGCATCAGGACCTTTCTCCATCAGTCATTCATTCTCAACCAATCACAGTCCAACATGCAAATCCTCTCTCCAACATTCTGTTTCCAGGCCTGGCTGTTAAACTACCCATTTTTTCTCCCATGGCACCATGGGAGTTGTAGTTTCCATTTTTTCCCCATTTTGTGGGGCTTAGGCCCCACTCTCGGTCCCCAGACCCTCACGGCACTGATCTTGGGGACAAAAGGTAGGTGCATGCGGAGCATTACAGGATAGGCTGCAGGGGTGTAGGTATGCATTCCGCACACGTACGGCCACACTCCTTCCTTATAGGTATAGATTTATATTCGGATGCCTTTTATATAAGCCAATGTTTTGCTTAGTTTCCCCCTGTTTTGCAGCATTATAATTCAGTGTTGAGACCTGCTGAATCTCCAGGGGAATTTGAACAGTTACAGTATGTCCTTCTCAGTAATAATTAGCTTGAGGTCAGCCACTTTCCTGGTGAGATGACTGGGGCTATAAATTAGAAACCCTGGTGGTGCAGGGGTTAAACTGCTGTCCTGCAACCAAAAGGTTGTGAGTTCAATCCTGCCCAAGAGTTCAAGGTCAACTCACCCTTCCACGGTCTGTAAAATGAGGACCCAGCATGTTGGGGGATGAACTGCTAATTAACTTGTGAACTGCTCAGAAAGTGCACTAAGTGCTGAAGGGCAGTACTGTACATCAATGTTATGGCTATTGTGCAAACCCCATCACCCCAAAGCCCTTGAGATGTGGTGACCAATTCCAATGGACCTCATTAATTTCCTCACTGGCCAATTTCTCGTCAGCCTCCCTGGCCTTCCCCCCTCCCCCTATATTAATAGGCAGGCAGGCAAGGGAGGCGGCCGTCCATTCCCCCATCCGCAGAGGGCTTCCCTGCCGCAAGGTCGCTTGCAGGGCAGGTTGAACCAGCCAGGTGGGACGAGCCAAGTCGGGCGACCATTTCTTGATGACCATCTGGCACATCTGCATGCCCAGCGGAGAGCAAGTGATCAATAGCAAAGGTAAAGGTCACCCTTGTACAAAAGCCAGTTGTATCTGACTCTAGAGTTCAGTGCTCATTTGTTTATAGCCAAAGGGCCAGCGCTGCCTGCATCTGCAGACATTTCTGTGGACACGTGGCAGGCATGCCTCATCACGGAACACAGTTTACCTTCCCACCGAAGTGGTACTTATTTATCTGCTTGCAATTTCTTGCTTTCGAATTGCTAGGTTGGCAGGAGTTGGGACAGACGATGGGAACTCACTTCATCACACAGTACCCGGGAGTCGAACTCTGACCTTCCAGTCGGCGAGTTCAACGTCTTCAGCCTTGAGTCGGCCTCGGTCAGAGAAAGGCGGGGTATAAATTAAAATTTGATTTGATTTGATTAACCATCTACTTGCAATTTCTTGCTTTCGAACTGCTAGGCTGGAGGAGCCAGGACAGATGACGAGAGCGTTTTACTTCCACCTCTGGGAGCAACGAGGGTGGCGTGGGCCAGATGAATTGGTGTCAGGAGCCGCATCCGGCCCCCAAGCCATAGTTTGGGCACCCCATTATAGACAGATGCTCTGCTTTTACATGGGCTGGTTCCTTCAGCATCCTTGGGCCCTGGAGACTTGAACCCTTTCAAAACAGCTAATTCTCCCCATTCCCTCACTTCCAACTCTTTTATCTTTTCTACCTTGCGTGCTACCTTTCTTCTTAGTTAAAAAAAAAACCCACAGGTGAAACAGGTGTGCCATTTAGCTTCCAGGGCTGCTTTTATTTAGCATCGTTCAGAAACAAAAACCAATGGGTTGTAAAGCTGCCCCAACTCCTCAATGTAAGACAGAAAACCCCCACCCCCAATTCCTCCCAACAAAGTTGTCAATAATAAATAACACAATGGCAGCAAAGGCTGGAGGTTGCTTCTTACAGGACATCAACACCTCCTGCTTTGCCGCATAAATAACACGCTTGATGCAGAAAAATCACCATTATAATCATGAGAAACAAACAGAAAGAAAGAAAGAAAGAAAGGTTGAGACAGAACAATAACTACAGATATTTTAAATAACTGGACAAAGAAGGCTGGCTTTGGTAGCTTCCCATGCTTTGATGCCATGGAAACCAGGTAAAGCTTACTGGGTTAAGCCATCTATGCTGACTCCATCACTAAGGTTCCTATGGTTAAGACAAAGAGGTACCGGGGCTCAAGTGACCTGCAGGTCATAAGAAAACCTAAACCTGAGCCATTATCTTCAATTTCCAGATGAGTTTAAACCTCCATGTGATAGAATTCAGTTTCTTGAGCATAAAGGTAAGGGTTGCCCTTGCTCGAAAGCCAGTCTCATCCGACTCTAGGGTTCAGTGCTCATCTCTTTCAAAGCCTAAGAGCCAGCGCTGTCTGCTGCTGCAGACGTTTCCGTGGTCATGTGGCAGGCATGACTAGACACCGGAGCGCACGGAACACCTATTTAATTTTTCTGTTTTAAGAGCCATTGCCCTTTCCTTATTCTTCCAGAACGATTAAGAAAAGCATTTATGTGAGATGCTTGCTAACCTCTTAGAGCACCCAGAGGGTTTTCAGAGCAAGAGTGCTGAACCTTCAGCCTTCCAGAAATTTGGGCTTCAATGCCAGCCTAACCAGAGGGTAAGCCATTGCGGTGCTTTGGAAAATCTAGAGCATCAAAGGTTCTCACCTCGTCCTGGGAAAGCTCCAGTCCTTTGCATCCCATTGCCTTTAAGCAAAACCTCATGCAGTTTGGATTGAATCATCCAGTTTTTCCAGGTCCCAGTTTCCTTGGTACAATATTTTAATTTAATGGCATGACTCTGACAGCAGGTGTCCCTTTCCTACCCCATATTCTGCTAAAGGCCTGCAATAATAATAATGACAATAATAAATTTCATTTCAGATGTTATTCTGAGTTGAAAGAATTTTTTGCTGGGGGAACTCCACCCAGGGGACGCCCGAATGAGGCTCCTTTCATGTCCCAAAGATCTTTTCCCACCCAAGTGATCCCTATTTATCTACTTGCAATTTCTTGTTGCACTGCTAGGTTGGCAGCAGCTAAGACAGAGGCAGGTGCTCAAACCGTCATGCAGTACCCAGGTCTCAAACTGCTGTCTTGCCAACCTTCCAGCTAACAAGATGAGCTTCTTAACCACTGAGCCACCCATCCCAAAGGCATGCTGTTTGCGGATGAAATGGAAAGGAGAATCTTTGAAAGATGGCTTTTCTCTCAGAAGAAAGCTGAGCTGCCTAGGTATGTTCACATCCTGCTTGGGAGCTTTGGTCTCTTCCTCGGTGAGACTGAAGACTCCTATTGCACATACAGTTGATGCCAGGTGAAAGATGAACAGCAAAGAAAACTGAGAATGTAGTCCTCCTCTTATGGTGAGAATGTGGATCAGACCACCCTCCCAGACCACCAATCCCTTTACAAGGGGGATACGTCCCTTTCCAAAAATGTATGCAACCGTCTGTCTCTATCTGAAGAAAATACTTTCCCCTCTATAGCAAGTGTCAGGGGGAGATGAATTCCAGTCATGTCAAGGTAAAATACAGGTCACACTCACACACACCATATCCACATTTTCAATTATCTTCAGATCTAAAAATATTCAGTAAAAAATCCCTGATATACATATGTATATCTATGGCACATTACCAGATCTGGCCACTAGAGGCGACTGTCCGAAGTGTAACATTTACAAGGAGCAGAGGCAGACATTTTGGTAGCTTTCATGTAGAACGATAGAGGAATTTGAAAACCCTCCCCTGCTACTATGATTCAAGTAACTTAGAGTTTGTTGCTCTCCATGGTTTTAAGAATTTGTGGAAGGTCTCAGCCCCTATCTTCTGCAGATATGGGGGGGGGAGGCCTGTATTTCGTAGCATTTGCTTTGCAGACTTTTTTGTGTGCACAGATTGCATTTTGAGCCCACCTCATAGTCTGAGACTGTAAGACAGGGGTGCCCAAACCTATCGGGCCAAGGGCCAGTTACGTGGTTGAGCAAGCCAGTTACAACGTGCCCTGCAATCTGTTTTGCAACAGAATGAGATAGACTTTTAAGCTACCATTTTCTCCGCTTAAACCACAGGCCGTACTTTGGGCACCCCTGCTCTAAGATGTGGCTTAGTGCAGGTTGTTGTATAGGCTCCGGAAGAGCTAGTTCAGCTCATTGAGTTGGAGTACCTGGCTGCAGAGCCAGAGGTTAGGAGTTAGAGAGGCTGGGTCCATGGACCAGAAGAGTGCACGGGACTGATGGGGTACATGCTCTCCCATCTGTATGGCTCTGAGTAGTTCAAGACTGCCATCAGGAGGAGAGAAGCGACCTCTGAGGATTTTACCCCTTAAAACCCCTGGGTCGGTCGTCGGCCTTATGACACACAATTGTTAATTATAAATTAGAAAGGTAATAGCATAAAACTCATTCTCTGCACAGGCAGAAGACAGACAACTGTGTTGTGCCATGGGCTCAACCCACCACAAGAAAGACCCCTCTGGGACAGCAATATTCTTGATTCTGACAACCACACAAAGGAGCGATACCTGGTCTGCCAGAGGTTTAAGCGTGCAACTGGCTTTTTTAAAAGGCTGGGAAAACAGCATGGGAAGAGGCAAGCAGGAATGCCACCTTCCCTTCCTAACAACAAAACAGTGGGAGCTGAAAAGTTATCTCCTCACCCTTGAGAACTTCACATCACTGGATCTTGTGCAAAGGAATAGGATCGGGCTTATGGAGCGATCAGTGGAGATGCCTCACCCCAAAACCTTGGGAGGAAAGACACCCGCTGCTTAAGTCACCAGACCCTACAATAGGAACTGAGCAAGCCACCTTAGGTAAAGGTAAATATTGCCCCTTGCTCAAAAGCCAGCCGTATCCGACTCTAGGGTTCAGTGCTCACCTCTGTTTATAGCCAAACAGCCAGCGCTATCTGCATCTGCAGACCTTTTCATGGACATGTGGCAGGCACTGAAGTTGCCCTTGTTTATCTACTTGCAATTTCTTGCTTTCAAACTGCTAGGTTGGCAGGAGCTGGGGCAGAGACGGGAGCTCACTCCGTCATGCAGTACCCAGGAATCGAACTTCGACCTTCCAGTCACCAAGTTCAGCATCTTAACCACTTGAGCCACCACAGTCCCTCTAAGTCACCTTGGACAGACCCTAGTTCCTCTAGGCTATCATGGGCAGCTCTGACCGGCAGCATTTGCTTCCCAGGGTTTCAGGCCATGATTCCTTGGGACCTTCCACCCTCTAGAGTTGTCTCGCTGCTACATTTCCTTATTAGAGCATCCAGTATTCGCTTATGGTCTCCCACCGGCTCAAAGATGAAAAAGATGGAAAAGATTGGTTTCTTCCTACCCACCCACCCACCTCTCGTTCCCCAGATGGACTTCACACCTGTGCTGAATGGCAACATCTGTAAAAATGTTCTTCTGCTTTCCTTTGACTCTTCAGAAGACTCCCCAGCCCAGCTGGCGCAATGAAGATGATTTCATGCCATGTAAACAAAAGCAATGTAGTGGTTTTCTAGTTTGGCAGCTAAAGGGTCACCCTCCCACCCACCAGCCACAACCTCCTTTCCTTCCTTCCTTCCTTCCTTCCTTGTAGTCCCTTCTCAAAGAAGTGTCAATGCAACGCCCAGGTGTCCCCCCTGGAGGTTGGCTCTCCGTTGGCATGGATGGTGCTATTGGCATGATCCAAAGGGAACCAGCCCTCTGATGCTCCAGGGATCAAGAGACTCCCCAGGTCAGGGAAGGGAGGGATGAAATGAAGTGCTTCGCCTGCCAGAATGCCCAGTCCCTCATCCATGTGGTGAGCAGGTTGGCATCACGCCTTGGAAATTGTTCCGCTGTTCTGTCTCTGCTCTGCCACAGTGGCGTCAAATGATCACCTGCAGAGAGAGAGAGAAAGAGTGAATGAAGCCTGGGACCAGGACTGGAGGAAGAGAGAGAGACATGTTTGCCAGGGAAGCCCCAGGGTGGGAAGCAGGGAACCAAACTGAACATCGTTTCATTGCAAAGGCTGGAACCGAGCTTTCTGTGCACATTTTTGTTCCTGCATCTCGTATTCAATGTTTGCCAAGCGTTCAATCACTATCTGCCGGCTGGCATGCATAAATGTCACCCCTGCTCGAAAGCTAGTCGTGCCCGGTGGTGGAAGCTCACTCCATCATGCAGCAATTGGGTCTCAAACTGCTACTTTCCAAAAGTGCTTTACCCTTATTTTATGGTGATGATAATAATAATTTCATGTCAGAAATTATTCTGGGATGAAAGGATTTTTGCTGGAGAAACTCCGCTCGGGGGAAGCCCGAATGAGGCTCCTTTCGTGTCCCCAAGATCTTTTTTCTCACCGAAGTGGTCCCTATTTATCTACTCCCAATTTCTTGCTTCAAAACTGCTAAGTTGGCAGGAGCTGGTACAGAGATAGGCACTCAAACCGTCACTCAGTACCCGGGTCTCAAATGGCTGACTTGCTGACCTTCCAGCTAACAAGGCGAGCTTCTTAACCACCGAGCCACTGCAGGATGATGATAATAATTTCATGTCAGAAATTATGCTGGGTTCAGAGGATTATTGCGGAATAAACTCTGCTCAGAGGACGCCCGAATGAGGCTCCTTTCATGTCCCCCAAGAGCTGGGACAAATGATGGGCGCTCAATCCGTCACGTTGATGTTATAATATTGCGGATTATACTGTATTGGTTACTGTATGGAATTTCTATATTTATATAATATTGTAACTGGATTTGATATTATGTTATTGTAATACTGTCCTTTTTGGGTTATTTTTGTACTGTATTATGTATTTGTATTGTATGCTATTATAATTTGCATTTATATTGTTTATTATTATTGTCTATTATATATTGTTTTGATTTTGTTGTTGTTGTTACTACTGTACTGTTGCTTTAATATGTTGGGAAATGCTTTGAGTCGAAAAAAGCGGCATATAAATAAAAATGATATGACATATGATATGCAGAACTTGCTGGCCTTCCAGCTAACAAGGTGAGCTTCTTAACCACTGAGCCACTGCAGTGATAACGATGATCAGTGATGATAATATAGGTGTAGTATTAGCAGGAGTCTGCTAATATACATGTGAACAATTTGAGTGTTGTCGATAAGCAAACCGTCCTTCTACCTACCTACCTACCAACTAATCATTATTAGCCTTTGCTCTGAAATCAATGAGGCCGGCTACCTGCATTTCCAGACCAAAGAGTGCTTGCTCCATTTCTGACTGCCTTGGAGCCTGGGGAGAAATGGCATTTGCTGCCTTTGCTCCCAAGGGGAAGAGGAAGGAAGGCGGAGGATATAAATTGCATCCAAGAAGCTGACACCCAAACCTTTCCCCGGAACAGCTGCTGGGATGTTTTCCTCCCTTGTCTCAAGTATCCCAGAGAGCCCCAGGAAAGGGGAGAGATCTTGTCCCGGGACACCCTGAGTTAAAGCCCAGCAGAGGACCCGATTCTCAAAAGCACCAGAACCCAAAGAAGCAGCCTTCACCAGAGTTGCTCTGAAGTCAAGCCGCGGAAGACCTCCAACTATTGCAACCATGCCAAGAAAATGTGGCAGCTATTGCATGAGGAACAGGAGATTACACGAGATTTACCTTCAGATCACCAGTTTACTCTCCCCAACTCTGACAATGAATGGGCTGTCCTAGGAAAAGGAATGAGCCGGTCAGATTTGCAGGAAGAACTGGGAGCGAGGTCGTGCTTGGCATGGGGCACTCTGTCCCTTCCAAGACGTGTGACAATGTGCTCTTTGCTCTCCGATGTGTTTTGCAGAACATTCATTGCCTTATAAATGAATCAGCCCTATGCTCAGCCCAGTATTGGAATTGGTCATCGTCATTGGCTGCTACTCATGTCTCAGTATACATTTTTGTCCTGAATGGTTTCAGGAAAAAACAGAATCGGTGTGAATTTGTTTAAGGTGGATGCCCGCTTGCCATGAAGTGACCCACACACTATGGTCACGGAGCCATCGCCTGCGGCACGGGTGAAATGAGACATGCAAGATTTAACACTGGGACTGCAATGGACTGCCGCAGCCTTGAGGATATGGACAAGGTGCGCCTTCACAGCCAGTCCATCTGGCATGGCCCCTTCCGCCTCCATGACTGTTGGGAATCAGAAGTGGTTTCTCCTCCGGTCATTTTGTCTTTGGGCCAAATCTGATGGTTTGATATAAATATGACCAATGGCTTGATATAAATATGGTCTGATATAAATAAATGTTCCCTCCACTGATTGGGCCATCACCTCACCTAAAGGGGCTCATCCACCTGTAGTCATTGGCCCCTTTAGGTAGTCAGGTTATTTATTTATTTGGGATTAAAGGTAAAGTTCACCCTTGCTCAAAAGCTAGTCGTATCCAACTCTAGGGCTCAGTGCTCATCTCTGTTTCATAGTCAAAGACATTTCTGCAGACATTTCCATGGTCATGTGGCAGGCATGACCAGACACCGGAACACTGTTTACCTTCCCAGCGAAGTGGTCTCTATTTATCTACTTGCAATTTCTTGGGATTTTCACACTTCAAAATCTCCATTAAGTATCTTGTTGCTCTTTTGGAGCTAGACATGATAAGGGATTGAACTTGGGACATTTTTCTACTAGTGACTCTCTCTGCCACTGAAATGAAAGCTCCCTGTTTTTTCGTCTGACTGCTGCCTTTGGTGAATGAAAAGCAAGGGACGACCCATCCTGTCGTCCCCTTCCCAAAAAGAAATAAAAGCCACAGTTTGGGCAATGTCTTCACGAGGACAAGCCCAAACACCACAGAAGTGTGCAAGGTTTGGAGTTCTCCAGAACTCTTCGTCACTTGGGTAAAAGTCTCCCTTGCTCAAAAGCCAGTTGTGTTCGACTCTAGGGACGGTGCCCATCTCCGTTTATAGCCAGTGCTGTCTGCATCTTCAGACATTTCTGTGGTCATGTGGCAGGCATGACTAGATGCCGGAGTGCACGGAACGCTGTCATCTTTCCTGCTGAAAAGATCTATTTATTTACATGCAATTTCTTGCTTGCCTGTGACTGTTCTTCTTCTTTGTGGTCTCTGTGAATCCACACAAATGGGTTTGCTGCGCAGTAAACCCATTTGTGTGGATTCACAGGTGGCCACAGAGAAGAACAACAGTCACAGGTAAGCAACCTTTTATTAAGAGCCCTGGTGGCGCAGTAATTAAGCTGCTGTACTGCAGCTAGAATGCTGTGAATTTGATCCTCGGCAGGGCTCAAGGTTGACTCAGCCTTCCATCCTCCTAAATTCAGTAAAATGAGGACCCAGCATGTTGGGGGCAAAATGTTCATTACCATGCAAACTGCCCAGAAACTGCATCTAGCGCTAATGAGGCAGTATATAAGTTTAATTGCTGGTTTTATTTCTCCTTGGTGGGGCCTCTCAAGAGCTTTGAAGCACTTTTGAGGTTAACGAAGGATTGTGAGTCCACCTGGGATTGAACCCAAGGCTACCTAGCCACCCACCTCTTGTAATCCGTCCCCCGTCGTCAACCACTTTGGCTTCACCCCATTTCTGACCAGCGGCTTTTGCTCAGGGGCGCGGCAGGCACAAGGGACCTCGGCGGGTTCGGCTCCCACGCCCTCCGAAATGGTTTTCGCTTCTGAGGAACTGGGCCTCTGCTCAGGGATCCGAGCAACATGGAACCTAGCCAAAAAAGCAAACAGAACCCCCAAAGATGAGGCACAGGTAAGGCGGCAACGGGGAATATTTACATCTACGGCAACGTCCCGAACGTCTACCGCACAAGCCTTGGTTGCAAAATATCAATGGAGGATAACCCAATGTCTTTTCTTCCAGAGGCAGCTCTGTTTCTAATTCTGAAGCTGCTCCCTCGTCTGGCTCTACCTGGAGCAAAGCTGTACAGCACAAGGAACTCCCACAAAAGGACATTTGCCAACTCCACTGGCCAACTGATGATGTGCAGGGCCCATTCAAGATGCTGCGTCTGACCCTTAAAGCGTTTCAGGGACAGCATTTCTCTTCGTAAGAACTAATCTGAGTTTCCTGACGTTAGGGAAATGAGAACAGGATGGTAGTAGGAAAGGGTTAACATCTTAACACCCTTCCTCTCTTACTGCCCATTCATTCTCAAATCCATCTGCCTGGTTTCAAGGTCAAGGTTACCCCTGCTCGAAAGCCAGTCGTATCCAACTCTAGGGTTCAGTGCTCATCTGTTTCAAAGCCGAAGAGCCAGCGTTGTCTGCTTCTGCAGATGTTTCTGTGGTCATGTGACAGGCATGACTAGACACTGGAGCGCACGGAACGCTGTTACCTTCCCACCAAAGTGGTCCCTATTTATCTACTTGCAATGTCTTGCTTTGGAACTGCACGATTGGCAGGAGCTGGGACAAAGACAGGAGCTCATTCTGTCCTGCAGTACTCGGGTATCGAACTGCTAACCTTCCGCCTCCCAGTCAGCATCTTAGCCACTTGAGCCACTGCAGTCCTTACAGCTTATGAAAACCAATGCTGTCAAGTGTCCTGTATTGGCGGAGAACCTCCCGTATTTTACCCTCTTTCCCGGTGTCCTCCCATATCAGGAAGACTGCAATGCCCTAATGCAACCACTGGAGGGCTGCACAGGATAAGCATAGCTGTCAGGTTTCCCGTTTTCAGTATGCGCGGGGGGGGGGGGGGGGGGGGGATCTGTTGTCCGAGGGCTCCATTATCCTTTAATTTCCTTTTCGTTATCCAAACCCTTCATTATCTGAGGTTTTGTTGTGCGTTCATTGGCTTACCTGCCAACTGAGAGGATGATTTCTCCTGGCCGGCTGGTCCTGTTCCCTGGTTTTGTGAGCTTGGTGGCCGCGCTGCCCGATGTAACGGCGACCGCCGTGGGCATCTCTGTGGAGGGCAGCACCTCGGGCCACTTCTTCTGGCTGCACCGGGTGCAGGAGGGGCCGGAGCGCGTGGCTAAGCCCTGGACTGTATGGAGATGGTGCTGGTGCCTGCAGATGTGGGGAAACTGAGGCAGAAGGTGCAGCCTGATAGGATGTAGGAGAAAGAAAGACCCATTAAGAAAGGAGACCACCTCAAAGGGCTTCAGTTTCAACTTAGCAAGGCCGTCACAATCTTTTCAACCCATCAGACCAGATAGAAATAAAGGTGGTGAATATTAATTAATGTGAAGGTTTCCTGCAGGGGTGGGAAATTTCAATGGAGTAGGAGTGAAAATTTAATTTAATTTAATTTAATTTATTTATATACCGCCCTATCCAAAGGATTCTGGGCGGTGTACATAAGTCAAAACCAATATACAGGTAAAACAATTACAAAACCCTTAAAAATATTCCTTGTAGGTGCCAGGCACAGAAACAGCTGGAAAGAGCCCTTTTTCAACCAACACAGAAAGAACTAAGGGAGAGTGTCTCCCCATATCTATCCATCCATCCATCCATCCATCCATCCATCTATCTCTCCATCTATCTATCTACACTGCACAATAATTTTGCTACTGGGAGTAACACATGTGATTTACATGATATCGAGTGTGCTGATTCCAAGTCTGAACTTGGAATTTGCCTATCATGTACAGATTTTATAGGCGTGCTATAGCTGTTCAAATGGTCACTAATTGGCTCATATATTTTACATGGTAATATTACAACAGTTGCAGCTACCACTATGCCTGCTGCCGCCTCAGCTGAATCACGTCCCCTGGTGGCATGCATGTTCCTGCAGCAGATGGGCAAGTCAGCCAGCTGATGTCAGAAATAGGTATACAGTATAAGGCGAGATGGACCACGGGCTTGTCTCTAGTGTGAAACCATCTTATTGGATAATACAGCCAGGCCATAGTGAGTCTGTTTTGAGCTAAAGATGAGTAGGTGCAGCTGTGTTAATAAAATGAACAATTTTTGCTACATTTGTGGGAAATGTACCCCTGTGTGGTCAGTGCAAGAACCTAACCAAGAGGGTGAGATTTGCTAACTTAAGATCCTGCACACTTGATTGGATAGGACTATAGGACACATGGATTAGACCAAATAGAAGAATGTATATATATTCTTCTATTTGGTCTAATCCATGTGTCCTATATCCAATCAAGTGTGCTGAATCAAAAGTTGAAATCCAATTCTGCCTAGGCCGTCAGGATCTTAAGTTAGCAAATCTCACCCTCTTGGTTAGGTTCTTGCACTGACCACGCAGGGGTACATTTCCCACAAATAAATATCTATCTATCTATATCTATATCTATATCTATATCTATCTCTATCTCTATCTCTATCTCTATCTCTATCTCTATCTCTATCTCTCTATCTCTATCTATCTATCTATCTATCTATCTATCTATCTATATATATATATACACACACACACACACACACACACACACACACATAATGCAATGCTATCTATCTACCGATCTATCCATCCATCCGTTTCAGAGACAGGGGTGAGCAACTTCAACAAGGGCTAATTTTGGGGGGGCGGTGCGGTGTGTGTGCGTAGCCACATGATGTGTT
The DNA here is from genome assembly GCA_035047305.1 of Bradypodion pumilum. NCBI lineage: Eukaryota > Metazoa > Chordata > Lepidosauria > Squamata > Chamaeleonidae > Bradypodion > Bradypodion pumilum. Next base: position 4,261,717 of record JAWDJD010000003.1, read on the forward strand.
TCCCCCTCTGACCCTGTTCTCTACCACTGAATATTAGTCACAGCCATACTTCAAACCCCTGTGTTTATTTTTATTGTTTCCTTAAAACATGGTGCAAACGGGCCATGCTGTGATCATGTGGCAGGCATGACTAGATGCCTTACAAACCATTCCTGCACTTTCATTCCACCTGATTTCAGCCACAACTAAGAACCTAACTAAACTAACTTAAACTAAGCTAAAATACAATACAATGCATTGCAATCCAATATAAGCAATAGCAATCACACCTTTATACCGCCCCATTGCGCTTAATGCACTCTCTAGGTGGTTTACAGGTAATTAGCAATGCCGGGCACTCATTTTACCAACCTCTGAAGGATGGCAGGCTGAGTCAACTTTGAGTCCAGTCAGGATCAAACTCAGCCCATGAACAGAGTTTTGGTTGCTGAATTGCATCTCAACCCCTGCATTTTGCTCCCAACATGCTGGGCACTCATTTTACTGACCTCTGGAGGATGGAAGTCAGCCTTGTGTCACAGTCGGGATTGAACTCACAACAGTTTGGCTACAGTACAGCAGTTTAACCACTGCACCACCAGGGTTATATAGTACAAGAAATGCAAATTTGCGGTTCAAAAGTGACAGATGGGGAGGGAGTATCTATGCGGTCTGTGGGTTATGTTTGGCCAACCTCGTTTCTAGAGCTTTTTAAGATGATTAAAAGGAAGAAAGCTATACATTTGCTTCTGTCGATTTGAGCTTTTAGAAAAGAGAAGATTTTGCAAAGCGGAGGCAGTTGGGTTGAATAGCACAAACCAGTTCCAGATAACGAGTGAAATCAAGGTTGGATGGCGTACTTGTTAATTGGCTTGAAGACGGGCTGCGCAACCTGTTTGCTGTGATATTCCTTCAGCATCTCTTCTAAGACGGCGGCATTCTCTGTTGCCAGGAAATGGAGAACCAGGAGGGGAGATGAAAGAAAAATCCATTAGAACGGGGGTGCCCAAACTTTTTGAGCCGTAGGCCGGTCATGTGGTCCAGCGGGCCGGTCCCATGGTTCCTCCCACCGGAAGCGGAAGGTAAAACACACCTTGCAATCTGTTTTGCAACATATGTTTTGCAACAAGATGAGATTTGAGGCTGCCATTTTCTCTGCTTAAACCAGGGGTGCCCAAACTATGGCCCATGGGCCAGATCTGGCCCCTGATGCCAATTCATCCGGCCCACGCTGCCCTCGTTGCTCGCAGAAGTAAAATGCAGATGGGCACTTTACTTCTGCTAACGGGTACGACGAAGGTGGCGCAGGCCAGATGCATTGGCGGCAGGGGCCAGATCCGGCTCACAGGCTGTAGTTTGGGCACCCCTGCATTAGAAGAACAAGGAGGCCTCCCTGTCACCTGGCTTTACAGATTGGCTGCCTAAGAGCTCCCATAAAGTGGCAAACCCAGTACCCAATCCTGGCCCCCAGATTTATGTGGCTCAATGCTCCTCCATAACAACATCTTCTCAGTTCTGCTAATATAAGCATGGGATCGCCAGGGACACAAGCTACTAAAACAGTGTGAGACAGGAGCTCTTCGAATGTAGATTTAATCACGAGATGCTAAGCATTTCTTGAATCCAGAGGGTCAACGAGGACAAAGCAATACTGGAGAACGGATAAAAGCCCAAGAAATCTTTACTGGGGTAAACATCTTCTTGTTCTTCCATGTCTAGACCAGACACGAAACTGCCAAAATGAAGGCGCCTTTTGGTGAGTTCATTCCGCAGTTCCTTTCACCCAACCTCGTTTGAGAAAGATCAGCAGGCAACACAAGGTTGCCGTTACCAGGGTATGCTCGATTGCGGTTCAAAATTAAACTACGTGGTGTCATGCTTAAGGAAGTTTAAAAGGCTGTGACAAGGGGAAAAATCTCTCTTTGCCTGTATTACGAAACAAGTGGCCTGTGGAAATTCGATCGGCTTCCACACTTACGGCATTTTGCAAGCAGCTAAAAACATTCCTCTTCCAACTGGCATTTAGTAAAGGTTTCCCTTGTTCGAAAGCCAGCCGTATCCGACTCTAGGGTTCAGTGCTCATCTCTGTTTCAAAGCCAAAGAGCCAGCGTTGTCTGCTTCTGCAGACGTTTCCATGGTCATGCGGCAGGCATGACTAGACACCGGAGCACACGGAACGCTGTTACCTTCGTTCTCACCGAAATGGTCCCTACTTGCAATTTCTTGCTTTTGAACTGCTTAGGTTGGCAGAGGGTGGGGCAAAGACGGGAGCTCATTCCGTCCGGCAGTTCTCGGGAATCAAACTGCCTCCCAGTCAGCGTCTTAGCCACTTGAGCCACTGGCATTTACCTCCTAATAAATTGGCTGCAGTGGCTCAGAGGTTAAGAAGCTCGCCTTGTTAGCTGGAAGGCTGGCAAGTCGGACCTTCGAGACCCAGGTATTGCTTGAAAAAATGAGCTCCCGTCGTCTGGCCCAGCTCCTACCAACCTAGCAGTTCGAAAGCAAGAAGTTGCAAGTAGATAAATATGAACCACTTAGGTGGAAAAAGATCTCGGGGACATGAAAGGAGCCTCATTCGGGCGTCCCCCGAGCGGAGTTTCTCCAGGAAGAATCCTCTCAACCCAGGATAACATCCGACACAAAATTATTATTATAATTGATTGCGAAGGTGCAGGATTCTTCGATTAATGAACTTTATTGTTTTATGTTTTGTTTTTGTTGATTGAGTTATATTTTGGCTGCGAATAGAAAAAAAATTGGTTATTAATTACTGTATGACTCTAAATTTATTAATGCCATCTAGATAGGTATTTGATTGAAGTTTTATTAATGTTTATCATATATTTTTTATTGGTTTGGATTGTTCTGTTTTTATATTACAGGACTGTATTGTGGGATGTTCTTTTATTGCTGTAAGATGCCCAGAGTGGTATTTGCACCAACTGGGGCGGGATAGTCAATTCAATTCAATTCAATTCAATTCAATTCAATCCAATCCAATCCAACCCAACCAATCCATTCCAATCGAATCCAATCGAGGAACTACCCCTCGGTCTGAAAACTTTGAACACCTGCTAGATCACTGCTCAACATCCTTCTTATGGGTGCCTGTCCAACATTACAATAGCCTTATTGAGGAGTTTCCACCTTTGACAGGAATAAGGTGGAAAGCTGATTTCTGCAAAAATCCTCCAGCCCAAGCAAAGTTTTCTTCATACCCGCTAACATTCAGCTTTTGGAAAATTTGACTTTTGGGGATTCTTATTCCCAGGGGGAACAAAAATATCCTTACCCTTCTTCTCTGTGATCAGCCGCACAAGGACCCCGATGGTGTCTTCGTTGGCATCCTCCATTCTGTACCCAGGATTGCTCCCTAAGGCAAGAGAGGGAGGTGGGCAGGTTGAGACACACAATGCGCTAATGTTTCTGCTCTGCACATTTCTCTGTGCTTCTCCGCCTCCCTCCCACCATCGCTGAGCCTCCCCACCCCAATCCTGTGGAGTCAAAGTATTGTAAAGAGCCTAAAACCGCTCTTTATGGGCGGCGGGGGTGGGGTGGGGAGTAAAGTGAAGGGCAAGAGCCACCCACAGTCTGCATAGTAAGAGCATTTGCTATCATCTATGTTTGACGCAGGTTCATCTCACACATCTACTGTTGTTTTAGAATAGCTTGAAAAATGTGTATTTTTATGTATTTTATATCATTTATACCCATATATCGGATTTTATCTTGTACCTTTTGTATTTCTGATTGTGGTTCCATATTCACCGCCATAGTGGCCTTCCTGGCCAGAAGGGCGGTTATATACACAACTACAACATATTTATTTATTGCATTTTTATACCGCCCATTTGGGATAGTTCCCACTCTGGAAGCAATAGCAGCTACTAATGCCACTATCACCACTACTACTACCACTACTACTGGGCTGGGCTAAATCTGCTCCTTGTCTAGGTATCTGTCGCTATGCTTTGGAAACAGAAGGTGAAGCCGTTGCAGGAAAAGTACCCCAAGGAGGACTCACAGTTCTCTCCAAAGTTGACCTAAAAGTAGGAGTGCCCAAACTACAGCCCATGGGCCAGATCCGGCCCCCAACACCAATTCATCAGGCCCCCGTGCCGCCCTCATTGCTCCCAGAAACGGAAGTAAAATGCACCCATACGGCTGTTTTACTTCTGTTTCTGGGAGTGACAAGGGCGGTGCGGGCTGGATGAACTGACGTCAGGGGCCGGATCCAGCCCGCGCTTGGTAATTTGGGCACCCCTGGGTTAAGCAGAGAAAATAGCATCCTGTTGCAAAACAGATTGCAAAGCATGTTTTACCTCCGTTTCCGGTGGGAGGAACCACATGGCCAGCCCACTGAGCCTGAAAGGTTTGGGCACCCCTGACCTAGAGGAACTGATGGGTCCAAATTGCTCTCCTAAAAGGGGCAACAGACCTCTGGCTCTCGAAGCCTAGGCTCAAGTGCGCCGTCTCCCAGTCTTCCTGCTGTTTTATTCGAGAGGCTTCGCTGCAATTATTTTTAGACGTTGCCTGTTTACCGTCACTGCACTTCTGTTATTTATCATGCTCAGTTGTATTTGGACAGCAATGGCGATAGCAATTGCACTTCTATACCACCCCATAGACATTACAGCATTTTCTGGGCAGACCCCAACATGCCGGATCCTCATTTCACTGACCTCGGAAGGATGGAAACAACTGAGCCAACCCTAAGCCCTGTCAGGATCAAACTCACATAATGAGCAGAGTTTTGGCTGCCATACTGCAGCTTAACCACTGCACCGCAGGAGCCTTCTTAGGATGATGCACGCATAATTAAGGCTTCTGTATTTATTTTTAAGATGACTCAATGCACAGGATTTAAACCTCTCGGAGCAGTGCTACCAACTACATCTGATGCTCAATTCTAGAAATGCTGTCAAATTTCTGATGAGTAGCAATAGCTGGTTTTTTCTCTCTAGAGGATCTCCTTGTCCTGTTAAAACAGGGATTCTTAGCCTGCGGCTCACAGGCTGGATGCGGCCCACACCACCATTGCATGTGGGGGACCTCCAATGCCTCCACCACACCAGGAAGTGCCATGTGGTGGAGGAAAGGCCGTCTAGCCCTTGAAGCTGTCGGAGGGAGCGTGACCCGGCCCCCGGCTTGAAAAGGTTGAGAACTCCTGTGTTAAAAGCTTCTTCAAAAGACTAGCAAGATTTACAGTTAAATCTTGCAGCCTAGACCAGTGATGCCGAACCTGGGCACTCCAGATGTTCTTGGACTTCAATTTGCAGAATCCCAAGCCCCCATGAATCCACACGAATGGGTTTACTGCAATTCATCCGGCCCGCGCTGCCCTCGCAGTAAACCCATTCATGGGAATTGAAGTCCAAGAACATCTGGAGTGCCAAGGTTTGCCAGCACGGGCCTAGACCATTTCTTTTTTCATGATTCTGGCCAGCTTGCCGCTTTTGTATAGGTGGCCATTTTGCTATCTATGCATCCATCTTCAGTCTTGCACTTCAGAAATATGATGGAATAGTAATGGCAATTACACTTTCCGTGGACATGTGGCAGGCATTAGACACCGGAGTGCACGGAACACTGTTATTTTACCCGCCGAAGTGGTACCTCTTTATCTGCTTGCAATGTCTTGCTTTCAAACTGCTAGGCTGGCTGGAGGCTGGGACAGAGATAGCAGCTCACTACGATGTGCAGCACTCGGGTCTTGTACTGCTGACCTCCCAGTCGTCAATTTCAGCACCTTAACCACTAATCTACCACAGTCCCTTCGCTCCCAACATACCGGGCACTTATTTTACCGACCTTAGAAAGACAGGAGTCTGAGCCAACCTGGAGCCCCGTCAGGATTGAACTCACAAGGTCAGCAGTTTTTGCTGCAGTGCAGCAGTTTAACCACTGCGCCATTCTGGGCCTCTGGGAGCCCTTGCCAACTTTGGCAGAGGGATGGTGCGCGCTCTGACCCAAAGGAAGCACATGCGGCCCAATATCTCTTTTAATTAAAACTTGGCTCTTTCACAGACTCTGAATTCCACAAAAACCGAGCAGCCAATTTCTGTAGGCTGACATTGAGGGCTCTCATTCCTTCTCTCTGTCCTCATGTACTGGCCGTAACTATGGCGACAAGAAAGCATCTTCAGGGCTTTTGAGAATCTGTAGCAGGGGTGCCCAAACTTTTCGGGCCGTGGGCTGGTCATGTGGTTCAGCGGGGCCAATCATGTGGTTCCTCCCACCGGAGGCAAAAGTAAAATGTGCCTTGCAAGTGGTTTTGCAACAGAATGAGATAAATTTTAAGCTGCTATTTTCTCTGCTCAATCCAGGGGTGCCCAAACTACATCCTGCAGGCCAGATCTGGCCCCCAATGCCAATTCATCCGGCCCTTGCCACCCTCGTCATTCCCAGAAGCAAAATGTACGGGTGCATTTTGCTTCTGCTTCCGGGAGATACGAGGGTGGCATGGGGCGGATGAATTGGCGTTGGGGGCCGGATCCAGCTTATAGGCCATAGTTTGGGCACCCCTGACTTATAGTCATGGAGTTTAAAACACACACACACACACAATATCACCAGCAGAGGAGAGTGTGTGTGTGTTGTGCTAAAAGAAATGCCCCAGACAACATGTGCAATTTTTTTTACAGGTTTTGTTTAATGTCAAGCCCTGGTGGCACAGAGGTTAAACTGCTGTACTGCAACCAAAAGGCTGTGAGTTCGATCCTGGCCAGGGATCAAGGTTGACTCAGCCTTCCCTCCTTCCGAGGTCAGTAAATGAGTACCCACTTTAAGAAGGATGCAAACAAATTAGAGCAGGTACAGAGATGGGCAACAAGGACGATCAGAGGACTGGAAACGAAACCCTGCGAGGAGAGACTAAAGGAAGGCACTGGGCATGTTTCGCCTTGAGAAAAAGAAGAATGAGAGGAGAACAGGAGGATATAGCTCCATAGAGAGGAAGAGAAGGATCATCCCAGAGTGCAGGACGCGTAATCATAGGCTCAAGTGACAGGAAGCCAGATCTAGGCTGAATAGCAGGGAAAAAACTCCTGTTAGTGAAACAACAGGAACCATGACCTCGGCAGGCAGCGAGTTCTCCAATGTTGGCCCTGCAGGAATCCGAATCAAAGCAAATATGTACCTATTTATCTACTTGCAATGTCTTGCTTTCAAACTGCTAGGTCGGCAGGAGCTGAGACAGAGACAGGCGCTCACTCCATCGTGTAGCAACCGGGTCTCAAATTGCTGACTTGCTGTCCTTCTGGGTGCCAAGCTCAGCCTCTTAACCACTAAGCTACCACAGTCCTCGGCACAGCTAGAGTGCCAAGGTTCGCCACCACTGGGCTACGCTCTCTCTTGCTCCACCTGCTCTCGTAACGTTGTTGTGGCTCTTCCAAATGAAGTTCAGATCACAAAGGGGAGACGGCTACTGATTTGGGAGGCTATGAGAGCCAACGATGGGCGGCTTTGCCCTTTCAGAAATTCTGGACTTTAGGAGCCTGAAGCCCCAAAGTTAGAAGGGTGGGTGGGAGGGGTGTCTCAAAGGTTTTCCCGACTGCCTGGATTATAAGAAACTAGCTGATTACCCGGCTTCGCTCGGGTTTTTCTTTTCTTTAACGTAGACCTGCCTTTCCCTCTTGGAAACCTCGTAGGGTGTATGTGGGTCAACCCTTCCTCCCTTCCTCCATCTCTCTCTTCCCTCATCCGTCCCGCTTCTCCATCAATGGTCACTTACCACCATTATCCTTCCCATACATGTGTCTGGCCACCTGGTAAGAGAGCGGCACACAGCCATTGAGGAGCCCTCAGACCTTCCCTCCCTCCTCCGCCGCGGAGGCTGGGTGGCCATTTCCGAAGGGTGGCCAGCCTCCTCCATGGCTCTCGTGCCCTCCTGGCCCCCTCAAGGGCCTCCATCGCCACTGCTGTCCCGGCCCGACCAGGCCCCCCATTTGCCTTCCACCTACTGTGAAAACTACAGCTGAGCTCAGAGGGCTTCAGCTGAGCTAGTCAGATGATGTCATAATCTCAACCTACCTGGGACTATGACATCAGCTCAATTACATCATACATTGTATAGATCAATTGCTTCCCAATTTGGGGGGCATATGCCCCCCATGGGTTTTGAGCCCCCCGCAGTGCTGATCTCTCCAGCCCAAGGTACGTATGTGCCAAATTTCAGTGGGATCGGTCCAGGGGTGTGGGAGCCTTTGGAGCACATACAAGACCACACCTCTGTTTTATAGATATAGAGAGGAGAATCTGCCAAATGCCTCTCCCAACCATTGCAGAAATGCCTCCTCTGCTCTTCATAATGACTCAGCTGCAACTTCTGTGGCGTTTTCAGCAGGATGAGGAATAGCTAAAAGAGCTGTTTTAAAGAAATAAGAATAATCTGCCCATTCCTGGAGGAAGGAGGCATTTCAAGGTAGGGGTTTGCTATGGAGTTGGATGAACTTGCTGTCAGCCTCTGTAAGATTTAGGATGCGGTGCTGGAGACCAAATTAATCCATATTATGGTAAATCTGGTTGACTCTGTACAGATGTGAGAGGCCACAATGAAGGAAGTTGTCAGAAGAGGGAGAAGTGAGTCACTGAACTTGTTGCAGGGAAGCTTTACAGAGATCACAAACTGCCAGGAAGACAAACTGACATTGCTGAATAAAATTCAAACTCAATTCTCGAAGCCAAAATGACTAAGCTGAAGCTATTGTATATTGTCTGTCTCGTGAGAAGAAAACAGAAAAGTAGAAAAGACGATAACGCCAGCCAATGTGAAAGGCAGCCGGAAAAGAGGAGGACCAAGCAGGAGAGGGAACAATCCAGTAAAGGAAGCCATGGAGTTGAGTCCACAAGACCTGAGCAGGGCCATAGTCAGGGGGAAGCCAGGGTGGGCTTGGCCCACCCTGAGTTAGCAGTTTGCCCTCCCTGGCAAAGCACGGTTTCCCATAGGAATGCATTGAAAAGAGGCTTTGTTGCCCATCCTGAAAAAATATTCAACCACCCACATCTGGAATCCTGGCCAGTCACTTTGTAATGCAAGGACCATTAGGAAAGTGGGCCAGAGTTAGGAGTGTTGGACTCCGTCTCCCAGGATTCCCTGCCCACCATGACCAACTCCGACCCCCCGGGGGGCTCACCATTCCACTCTGACTTGGCTCCTTCCTCCTCGGGGTCCTTCTGCGCCATGCAGCGATAGCCCTTCTTCATCAGGAGGTTGCAGAACAGAATTCCCAGCAAGCCCATCACGCAGAAGACTGGCACAATGGCCAAGACCGCGTACTGCGTGGCCCGCTCCTCTGGCTTCCCGTCGCGGGTCCCGTTGGCCGCCATCTCCTCTTCTCGTCTCCGCGGGGCCTCGGCGTTACGCGCTTGGCGAGTTGGCCACCGCCGCGACCCTGAAAGAAAAGGTGTTTGGAAAAAGAAGGGATCGTGAGATGCTCAACAAGAAGGGATGACTTGACGGGAGCCAGAAGACCTCCGCATGTCTATCCAACCAATACCGGATGAGTGAGAGAGTGGGAATCGGTAGAGGGAAATGTGGGCTGTTGATATACGAGGGGTATCATTAGTGAAACTGGTTAGTCAGCAGAAAGCCACCCTGTTTCCAGGTTGAAATGAAAGAGAAACGGTCAAGATCACGGTTTCCCTTGCTCGAAAGCCAATCGAACTGACTTCTAGCAACCCTAATAGCGCTTTCAAGCCAAGTGAGCTATTTAAGCATTGTTTCTATCCATTCCAAACTCTCCCCAGAAGAGGATTTGAACTCAGATCTCTTGAGTCCTGATCCATCACTCTGTTATCTACACTATGTCGGGAATCCCATTTCCAGCTCTAGTGCAGGGATTCTCAACACGTGGCCCGTTTGCTGGATGTGGCCCACAGCACCATTTCATGTGGGGGGGGGCACTGCCTCCACCACACCAGGAAGTGCCATGTGGTGGACATACCTGTCAAGTTGCGGTTGTGAAAATACAGGAAGCACCGCTGCCTCTGACGGGCGTGCATGCATAGTAACCCCTTTGTGCATGCGCCTGGACGGCAGGAAAGAGGGGTAAAATACGGGATTTCCCGGCCAATATGGGAGACTTGACAGGTATGGTGGTGGAGGAAGGGCAAAATGGCCATCCGGCCCCTGAAGCTGTCTGAGGGAGCGTGATCCGGCCCCCAGCTTTAAAAGGTTGAGAACTCCAGATCTAGTAATTCTATGACTCCTACCAAATTCAAGCCATGTGTGGGAAGCAAAATGCATGAAAGAGTGATGCTGCGTGAAACCGATGAGGGTGAAACACTCTGGTGATGACTCTGAGCCAACATGAAAAGACAACAGGCTGTTCGAGTACGCAGGCACCTTGTTACTTAAGAGAGACAAAGGTAAGCTAGTTGTTGCCTAGGCAAAGCCTGGTTAGGAGCCTAAGAGCTTCTTTTCCACATGGAAAGTACCGTGAGGTTCCTTAATGAACCTGGAATTACAAGAAACGAATGACTGGTCTCTTACTCATCTCACAATTCATCTCGCAACTTATTCTCCAAAGAGCTTGTGGGACAGGGAAGGACGAACATAGTCCTGTCATGCAATGGAAAACAGTCCTTCATGACTCTTCTGTGTCTGAGTTTCTTTTGCTCTCTACTGTAGACCCGAAACAAAATGAATAGCCCTCCAAGCGTTGGACTCCAACTCCCAGCAGCCCAAGCCAATGCAACCAAAAATGAAGGGTGATGGGTTGCGTAGTCCAGCAACTCCTGGAAAACAACTCGTCCCATTTTCAAACCTTCATCTGGGTACAGAGAATGTTGCTTTTGTGCTCACTACCCCTAGCACATCATGGCTAACCTTCATAGCAATAGCAACCACACTTAGTTGTACTAATCATGCTTAGTGCACTCTCTGGGCAGTTTAACATGCCCCCAACATGCTGTTGTACTTATTTTACCGACCTTGGAAGGATGGAAAGCTGAGTCAACTTGGATCCCCATCAGGATTGAACTCACAATGTCTTGTTTGCAATTCAGCAGTTTAACCACTATACCACCAGGACTCCTCATGAGCCCTTCATGGGTTCATAAATTCTTCATTCCACGTCAAGACATTTGAAAGTTTATTATACACCTTGGTTTATAGTCTATTCCTGAAACTTGTTTATCATATGAAACAACCAGAGCCGTTCAAATCCATTCTATCTAGTCAAATGCCTTTTGGGCATTGGAAGCAGCAAACATTATTTTTCCTTTTTAGAGACAAACTTAATCTGGATATTATTTGTATAACTGGATGGGCTTTTGTTTAAATGCCTATATGAAACAAGCTGATTTTTCAGTGCCCACAGGAGGCCTGCCTGTTTATATGAATCATGCACAAACAATCCAAATTAAGGAATTAAACACGCACGTGATTACCAGCCCTGAAAATAAAATCAGGTGCACTAAGGAGGTCCGGGGCTATACTATGAAGCACAAGGACATTTTACTTCCCATTCCCTCAAAGCTTCAGAACAGCCAAAACATTGTGAGTTCAATCCTGATGGGTATCAAGGTTGAATATGTCACCAGCCCGTTGGGAGCAAAATGTTAACTACTTTCTCAATCACCCAGAGAGTGCACTAAGCACTATGGATGGTATATAAGTGTAATTGGTACTGATATCTTCCTTGGCCATGGTGGCTAAAATTTCCAGGAGCAGAAGTCCAAAACATCTGCAAGACCCAAGTTTGTCAACCATTGGTCCAAAATATCAGAATCCCATTGCCTTTATAACTAGTTTGCTCGCAGCATAAAAACAAAACAAAAACAAAATTCCTGTGTTTGACAGCAGTGGAACAGACCTGAATGTTAATTTATGCATCAACAAATTAATCAGAAAGTGACACTAAATCAATTAAAAAGTAATCCAGCTGTTTAACATGAATGGAAGAAGGGGGGAGCATGCTTTCTGACTGGGGGAATATGGAAGCGTTAGTCCAAAACAGGGGTTCACAACCTATGGCCCACCAGCCCAAGGCAGCAAACCATCTGGCCCACAGCAACAACCTTGGAGGCAGAAGAGGTTGTTTTTACGACAGCCGTAAATGGCACAGTAGTGTCAGGGGCCAAATCCGGCCCATGGGGCCATAGTTTGGGCAGCCCTGAATTAGACAAACACGAAAATGTGGCTAACCAGTAGGATTTTAAGCATTCAGGCAGCAGATCTATAGAAGCGCTGTAGATCCAGAGCAGTGGTTCCCAATGTGGGGCCCACACCCCACTGGTGAACTTCAATTCCCAGAAGCCTAAATCAGTACATGGGCTGATCGGTGCTTTGGGGAATTGAAGTCTACGAACCAAAGGTTGCAAAACACTGGTCTAGAGGATCTGAACATACAGGGACTGTCACACCAACCACTTCTGGAGCTGCCTGTTCTTTTCTAGTGCAGACATGATTTTTGTAAAAAGAAGGCTGATATGTTGGAGGTTAAAGGTCAAGGTCTCCCTTGCACAAAAGCCAGTGGTATCCAACTCTAGGGTTTGGTGCTGATCTCGTTCTACAGCCAAAAGAGACAGTGTTGCAGATGTTTCCGTGATCATGTGGCAGGCATGGCTAGATACCAGAGTGCATGGAATGCTGTTACCTTTCCCATTGAAGCAATATCTGCTTATCTACTTGCAATTTCTTGCTTTCAAACTTCTAGGTTGGCAGGAGCTGGGACAGTTGTTGTCGGGAGCTCACCCTGACATGCAGCACTCGGGTCTTGAACGGCTGCCCTGCCGAACTTCCAGCCACCAAGCTCAGGATCTTAACCACTAAGCCACCCTCATATGTTGGAGGTACCGGATCCAAAACATGAGAGGTTCTTTCTGTGTTTGCGTACAGTCTTGGCTATGTGACTAGAAGCTGCTTTGGATGCCAGGCAGTGAAGAAGAAGAAGCACTGATTCCTAGCCCTGGCCTTTTCTTTCCCTAAACGAGGCCTCTTTCTGATTCATTAAACTGCAACTCCCATCATCCCCAAGACTGTGCTGGCTGGGAGAATGGGAGGTGCAATCCACTGCACCAGGTGGTACAGTGGTTAAACCAAAAGGCTGTGAGTCCAATCCTGACCAGGGCTCAAGGTTGACTCGGCTTCTTCCATCCTTCTGAGATCATTAAAATGAGTACCCAGCATGTTTGGGGGGAAAATGCTAATTAACTTGAGAACTGCCCAGAGAGTGCACTAAGTGCAATGGAGAAGTGTATATAAGTGTGACTAGCATTTTCTGCCCGGCCTTGCAGGTTTTGGGTTTTGTTTTGTTTTGGGGTATTTTTATTCAGCCAAAGACACGGCAAGGGCGACAGGCAGGGATTCACCAGGGTAGGCTTCTCCTTTGATGGAGTTCAGTCTCTCACCCTTGCCATTCTCCTTCCACTGTTTCGAAAACAGCCCTCGAAACAACGGAGGGAGAATGTCTAGGGCGAGAGGCAGTAATCCGCCAGGGGAGGAGCCTACCCTGGCGGATCCCTGCCTGGCGCCTTCTCCCGGTGGGAAGCGGTTCATTTTCCTCAGCGGGCGAGGGCCTAAGCTTTTGGCCCCCGCCCTCCGCGGAAGGCAATGACTTCCCTCCAGGAGACGAACGGAGCGCCGTTCTCAGCCTTCGTCTCCTGGAGGGAAGTGGTTCGCACATCGGCCTTTTTTTAACGCGCACGCTGGCTGCCCTGCCTACTCCGCACTCACGCCCTTCAGCCTGATTGGCTGAGGGGTTGCGTGGCACAGAGGATGCTGGGAAGTGTAGTTTTTTTTGTTTAGGTTCATGGGGCGTTGGCCCCACTCTCGGCTTCCGGACCCTTGTGGCGATGCTCGCAGGGTCAAAAGGTAAGTGTGGGCGGCTCGGTACAGGATGGTTGGGGCAGGTGTGGCCACACATGCCGGACACGCACGGCCCATCCACCATTTTATAGGTAAAGATTGCTTTGCTTTTGCTTTTTGCACAGGAAGAACACCTAGGATAGGTAAAGCCAAAGCACCTCACCTTAGTCCATGGTGAACCTATAGCATGTGTGCCAGAGGTAGCACTCGGAGCCCTCTCTATGGGCACCTATGCAGTCACCCCAAAACAGAGTTTTTTCTGTCCTTCTGCTCAGCAGCCCAATGGGTTTGGGTTTTGCAGTTGGCACTTTATGATAAATAAGTAGGTTTGGGTTTTGCAGTTTGGGCACTCCGTCTCTAAAAGGTTCGCCGCCGCTGCCTTAGTCTCTCAGCCCCACCCATGAAATCACAAGACAGCGTACCTGCTGACAGCTATGGAAAAAACAACCTCCTTGCAACTGAGCAGGAAGGAGCTGCAATGATTCACTGAAATTTTATTTATTTATTTATTGGATTTATATAACTGCCTTTTTCGCCTAAGCGACCCAAATCCCATTCCACCCCACCCACCCCCCACCCCCAATCACAGATGATGTGATGCTGGTTTAGGATGAATCTGCACAGGTTGTCAAGTTCAGCCGCCCAGTGTGTATCATATCCACAAATGGACAATAAAGAGGGAGGGAAGGAGACAATTCAGAAGCGAGCAGGATTAGATCCAACCCTGATACAATAGCTTTGGCATCTTGGGTACGTTTTGCGGGGGCTGCAGTGGCTTAGTAGTTAAGATGCTGAACTTGACTACCAGAAGGTCGGAACCCGAGTGCTGCACAACGGAGTGAGCTCTCATCTCTGTCCCAGGTCCTGCCAACCTAGCGGTTCAAAAGCAAGGCATTGCATGTAGATAAATAGGTACCACTCCGGTGGGTGCCATCTGTCCTGGAAAACCAGGATTGTCCCGGATTCAAGGTCGGAAAAATTGTCCTAGCCAGTTCAATAAAAATCATGTTAAAGTCCCAGACTTTAAAAACTTACTGATTGTGTAAAATAAATGCAAATTCTCGCCATCAAACGAGTGTTTTCCTGCCACATTGGAGTTGGAATATACCTGGAGACAAATCTTAATGTCCTCGCCTCACACCACTGCCTGATAAGTGTGACCACTGTGTTTCCTGGAACTGAGGACGTTAAGAGTTGACCATGACACGACGTCTCAGAAGTACAACAGATCATCTTATGCTAAGAATTAACTGTTGTAAATAAATTCATTTATGTATTGATATATTTAATGTGAGTGTTTTATAACTGTCATTATATATATATATATATAAAAAAAGAAAGGCTATTTTGTACATAACCTGCCCATTTTTGTCAAGTATATCTCTGTCCTGGTTTTTGTGGGAGAGAATTATGGCAACTCTAGTTGCAAGCCAGTTCCCTGTCCTTCTGCTAGAATGACGTGGAAATAAGAAACGTTCCTCTCCCCTTTTCCCCCCGCCCCCATGTTGCCCATTCACCTCACCTGGACATCCTGGCACACCTTTGTGGGTGGACGAACAAGGCAGGCAGATGGTTTCAGGGTCTGTTTCACCTTTGGTGCTGTAATATCTGGGATGGGAGTAGAAGAGAGAATATTAGGCTGACTCTCCAAGAAGCCAACAGAAGCCACCCTATCCCATCCCATCCAGACTATATATCCCTACCATGGCTCAGGGAAAAAAAGTTATACTTTGAATTAAAACTGCCTAGGCCCTTTGCACTCCAGATGTTCTTGGATTTCAATTCCCAGAAGCCCAAGCCCCCGTGAATCTACACACGAATGGGTTTGCTGCGATTCATCCTGCCCGCGCCGCCCTCGTCGCTCTCGGAAGCGGAAGTAAAACGCGCCCATGGGCGCATTTTACTTCCGCTTCCGGGAGCGACGAGGGTGGCGCGGGCCAGATGAATCGCAGCAAACCCATTTGTGTGGATTCACGGGGACTTGGGCTTCTGGGAATTGAAATCCAAGAACATCTGGAGTGCCAAGGTTCGCCATCACGGGCCAAGGATATGTCTGCTTTTGCTTGACAGCCACCCTCTTCTCTTGGAGATTTCACAACTGCTTTGCATCAGATAAAGGTGCAACTGCTGGTGTTTCCACATATAGATAACATACTAAGCCCCTGTGTACAACGAGTCTTAACCTACTTTAAATATATTCACCCTTCTCTAGAGCTTGGAAAGTTGCTTTTGTGTGTGTGTGTGTGTGTGTGTGTGTGTGTGTGTGTGTGTGTGTGTGTGTGTGTGTGTGTGTGTGTGTGTGTGTGTACTATATGCCCTGGTGATGCAGGGGTTAAGCTGCTGTAGTGCAACCAAAAGGTCATGAGTTTGATTCTGACCAGGGCTCAAAGTTGACTTAGGCTTCCATCCTTCCAAGATCAGTAAAATGAGTACCCAGCGTGTTGGGGGCAAAATTCTAATTAACTTATGAACCACCCATTAAGCACTATAAGTGTGATTGCTTTGCTTTTTCGCTTTGTCCCTGAATTCCTCTAGATCAGGGGTTCCCAACCTTTTCAAGCTGGGGGCTGGGTCACGCTCTCTCAGTCAGCTTTAAGGGTCGGATGGCCATTTCGCCTTGCCTGCACAATGGGATGGCGATGGCCATTTTGTCCCAACAGCTTCAAAGGGGCAGGCATTTTGTTTCTCAATTGCCCTTGGAGGGGCACTGGGGGTCCGGGGGCCAGATCCAGCCCACGGGTCTTAGGTTGGGAACCCCTGCTATAGACAGCAATGAAGAATTCTGGGAGTTATCATTCACTCCCCCCAAAAAAGCAGCTTTTCTGGGCTCTGACATTTCCTATGATAAGAAAAGGCCACACAGAAAAGGAAGAGAAATCAAAACCAGAAGTAACTGTAAAATATGTGAAATGTAAAAATATATTGAGAAAGAGAGAGACAGGGAGAGATAGAAAATTAGGAAAGATGAAGGTCTTTGGAGAGCCAAGATAAGGGAACCACACATCTTGCTAAATGCATGTAACCGTCAGTGGAACGGTTTGTACTCCCCCCCCCACACCCCAATTATGCATAATTAGAAGAATGGCTATTAATAAGTCTTACATTCTGTACTGCTTTGGAATATTGGCTTTTCTGATGTTCCCTTATGGCTGTAGTCATGAAAATTTTAATTAAACAACCAACTCTCAAATTATATCAGTGAATTTCTTCCCCGCATTGTCATGAGACCCTGAATGTCCCAAAAGCAAGAGTGCTATCTTAACCAACACAGCAAGTGACCCAAAACCATTGGCTTGTTTGTCCTTAAGTAAAGGTAAAGTAAAGGCCCCACTTGCTCGAAAGCCAGTCGTATCCGACTCTAGGGTTCAGTGCTCATCTCTGCTTCATAGCTGAAGAGCCAGCGCTGTCTGCATCTGCAGACAATTCCGTGGACATGTGGCAGGCATGACTAGACACCGGAGTGCGAGGAACACTGTTACCCTCCCTATTTGCAATTTCTTGCTTTCAGACTGCTAGGTTGGGCAGGAGCTCACTCCGTTGTGCAGTACTCGGGTCTCGAACTGCTGACCCAGCAACTTTCCAGTCGTCAAGTTCAGCGTCTTACCCACTAAGCCACTGCAGCTTCTCATCTGGTCCTGCCTCTTCTTCTTTCCCATCTTGGCCAACCTGGTGGCCTCTTAAAAGCTCACGACGAGGACAGGGAGACCAGGATAGCACCAACCTCCCTGTTTTCTAAGAACTGATATGCACAGAAATACTCTCCCAGATCCTAGAGCGGTGATGGTGAACCTTGGCACTCCAGCTGTTCTTGGACTTCAATTCCCAGAAGACCAAGCCCCTGAATCCGGCCCACGCCGCCCTCGTCACTCCCAGAAGCAGAAGTAAAACACGCCCATACGGGGGCTTCGGCTTCTGGGAATTGAAGTACAAGAACAGCTGGAGTGCCAAGGTTCGCCATCACGGTCCTAGAGGAAAAAAATCATGGCTGCTATCTTGTTGCATACACTGGAGCAATGAGAGGGCCATCATCATCATCAGCAGCAGACTGCCTCTAATTAAAGAGTCTCTGCTTCGGTTCTGGATTCCACACGACTCACATGCAATGAGACAAAGTCGCACACAAATTGAAATCAAAGGAGGAACTCTCTAGTTAACCACAATCTGCCACTGCTGGTGATCTCACTGCCATTGTGCTGGTAGACATATTGAGTAGGATACTGGCCATAGTTATAATCAACTTCTTCTTCCTTCTACGTCTCTCTGCATCGCACATAACTGGCTGCAAGGTAAAGGTCTCCCTTCTCTGAAAGCCAGTTGTGTCAGACTCATCTCTGTTTACAGCCAAAGAGCTAGTGCTGTCTGTGTCTGCAGACAATTCTACAGTCATGTGGCAGGCATGACTAGACACTGAAGCACATAGAATGGTGTTACCTTTCCTGCCAAAGCAGTACCCATTTATCTACTTGCATTTTCTTGTTTTTGAAGTGCTAGGTTGGCAGGAGCTGGGACAGACGGCTGGAGCTCATTCTGCTGTGCAGCACTGGGGTCTCAAACTGCTGACCTGCCAACCTTCTCATCCTCAAGTTCCATGTCTTTAACCACTAAGCCACCACGTCCCTACAACTGGTTGTAATTGTGACCAATTACCACTGCCACAGTTTCTTGCTACTGGTGATGCTGGCTGGGGATTCTGGGAGTGGAAGCCCAAGCCATCTGGAGTGCCAACCAGGTCTCCAATGCTGAGTTATGCAATCATAAGACGTTTCCCATATTTGCTGGTGTATAAGACGCATTGGATTATAAGATGCACTCCAATTTTCTGGTGCATTTTAAGGGGGGGAGTGTGTCTTATACCCTGGCAAATACGCTAATTCCTTATGCGCTACAGCAGAGGTGCCCAAACTACGGCCCGCGGGCTGGATCCAGCCCCCGACAGCGAATTCATCTGGCCCGCACCGCCCTTGCTGCTCCTAGAAGCGGAAGTAAAATGCTCCCATACAGTTAGGGTTAGGGTGCATTTTACGTCCACAAGGGTGGTGTGGGCCAGATGAATTGGTGTTGGGGGCCAGATGAATTGGTGTTGGGGGCCAGATCTAGCCCGTGGGCCATAGTTTGGGCACCTCTGGCTTAAGCAGATTGCAATGCACATTTTACTTCCACTTCTGGTGGGAGAAACCACGTGACCGGCCCGCTGAACCACATGACCGGCCCACGGCCTGAAAAGTTTGGGCAACCCTGAACTACAGTATTCAGATCACGGTCCTACTGATGTTTACGTCAGGTTTGCGTAACCTGCCGTAGATTATTTGTTCCTAATTGATAAGGTGCCAGGGTGTGTCTCCGTCATGTGCCAGCTCACATACCCAGCTGCACAACTCAGAGGTGACCCAGTGCCCCATCAATTAGCCACAGTTAGCTGCTGGAAGTTGGCAAACCTTACACAACCCTCCATGGAAAGTCCATCCTCTTTTAACCCCTTCTTTGACAAACATGTTTTCTGCAGCTGTCGGGCTTTGCTTGATTTTGCCTGTGACTGCTTTTATAAAGAAACATCTGCAGATGACGACTGGGAGATCCAGTCCTAAAGGGTAGCCATGTTCTGTCCCAGATGTGGCTGCCGGTCATACAAGAAGGCAGGAACTGGGGGGGAAAACCCACCTTGGGGCATAAAGAGAGAGTTCAGGCAGTGGGGGAACGGTCCCATCCTGCCTCTTGCAAATTCAAAACCTGGGGAATCTGGATTAGTCAGGCTTGGCTGTTCTTGAGTCGGTTACCCTGGACGGAGCGGAATATGACTCAGTCAGGGGGAACACAGCGCCTTTCGCTTCCGCCTGGCCTGGCATGCAGAGGCCGGGCTGGGTTCAGCCAAAAGTTGCCGGTGACTCAGAGCAACCCACCCACCTACTTCTTCTTCCCCACGGATTTCCTTTCGAGAAGCCGAGATTCTGGCTCTTCCGGGTGCGCAGAGGTTGCAGAACGCGCCAAACCTGCTGCTTTACATGCTAGTTTGCAGGCAGAAACCTGTCTGGAGAACCCCCCTTCCCAGCCTAACAAATTGGATCAGAGAACCAAAGAGTCCGGGATAAGGACAAAATCTGTGCGCTACTCTTTGCTGACAGTAAACACATCAGTATTGCACGAAGCAAATGAGAAGCCATGGCTTCTACCAAACCAGCAGCAAGAATTGTTATAAAACAAAGGAGATAAAGTGCCTACATGCAAAACAGTCAGAGATGACTCCTAGAGCAAATCCAAACATGCCTGGCATTCTGCTGCTAGTTAAATAGATAGGCAGACTGTACCTTGCGTCTTTTTTTAGGAGAAAGGTAGCCAGGTGTGTGGATGGATGGATGGATGGATAGATAGATAGATAGACAGACAGACAGACAGACAGACAGACACTGTAGATAGATAGACAGACAGAAAGAAAGATAAGAATTTTGTGTCAGATATTATTCTGGGTTGAAAGGATTTTTGTTGAAGAAGGCTCAGGGAATGCCCAAATGAGGCTCCTTTCATGTCCCCATGAGCTGGGATAGAGACAGGTGCTCAATCCGTCATGCAGTACCCGGGTCACGAACTGCCAATTTGCCAGCCTTACAGCTAACAAGGCAAGCTTCTTAACCACTGAGCCACCGCAGCCCATTATAGATAGATAGATAGATAGATACTCTATTTTTACTGAATAAGGAAGAGGGAGAGAGAGGCCTGCCTGCCTGCCTACCTGCCTACCTACCTACCCACCTGATAAATGAAGCAAGAGACTCCCTTGGCAAAGAGCATTTTCTCCATGCTGCCAGGATTAAGTGCTTAAGAGCAGTCCTGGCGTTTCAGCCCAATCCTGCCTAATGCTCCATTTACAGTGGGGAAGATGTTTCAAGTGTCTTAGTTTTAACTGCTTTTCAAGACTAGAATGAGTTTAATTGCCTTTAAACCTTTTGTAATTTTATTATGCTCCAATTTGTAAAAAACACTTATTTAAATGCCTCGTAAGGCACCCTGGGAGTCCCACTTCTGGAAATGAAATGAAATGAACTAAAATTAGAAATAAACGTGTTATGGCTCTGAGCGCAAGGAGGCTTTCTTGCAGGTACGTCTGCCCTGTAAGAGAACAGACAGTGAAGCAAAAAACAACAACCAAAAAACATGACCCGTGTTACCCTGGCATGCAGTCCCCACACAAGGCATCCGCGATGGCTGTCCCAGGACTGGCGCGGACCCTCTTCTTGCCCTCACAGTGGGTATGCGCTGAGCAGAGTTCCAGCCCAGAACTGGCAGAGAAGGAATCGGCCGAACACGGCTTGCAAATCACGCCCCGTCCTGCCCCATAACCACATTTCTATGGGGGGAAATTAAAGAAAAGATGCCATTACACATCCGGTCTGGGCAGAAGGGTTTTTCAGTTACATCCTTCCTACGGTGATCCTTCTGCACCTAAGCATGCAATGAGGTGTGTAGTTCCCAGGTACTTGCGGGCTCTCCCCCACCCCTCCAAGTCACAAAGGACAACTCACGGGGATCTTTGCACACATTCCAAGGGCAAATGGTCAGAGGTGCAATTGTGGGGCTCCCTGTGCCGGATGCACGATAGCAGTGATGGCAAAGCTTAGCACTCCAGATGTTCTTGGACTTCAATTCCCAGAAGCCCCCATGAATCCACACGAATGGGTTTACTGCGATTCATCCGCCCTGCGCTGCTCTCGTCGCGCCCATACCGAGGAAGGGTTAACCTGAGAGCCTTAACCATCCGGGCATGTTTTATTTCCGCTTCCAGTAGAGATGAGGACGGCGTGGGCCGGATGAATCGCAGCAAACCCATTTGTGTGGATTCACGGGGGCTTGGGCTTCTGGGAATTGAAGTCCAAGAACAGCTGGAGTGCCAAGCTTCGCCATCATGGCCCTATAATCTATAAGGCTGCCTTCATAAGCTGACACATAGCTGAGCCAAATCAGAAAGGGGTTGCAAAAGGAGAAAGTCTTTGAAAGGCACACCGACGGAAAAGCGGCATCCAGAGCGAGAGCGCTGGAAAATTCAGCTTACCCGGACGGGTTCCATTCCTGGGGGGCAGCCTTCGCAAGGGGCGCAACGTCCTTCAGGGCTCCAGTACTCCTGGGGTCCACACAACTGTGCCCACGTGTCACGCCAGCAGAAGACCTGGAAAGGGAGAACCAGGGTGTTGTGTGTGTGTGTATGTGTGTTCTTCATCTCTGAAGAAGATCTTGTTTCCAACTTAGACCAAACATAGCTTCCAGTGTTGCCCAATCCTGGACAAGACAGTTAAACTTACATTGGGTTAATGAAAACAATCCAACTTTAAACCACCATTTCTACAGCTGCTTTGCTTCTGTTGGAATGGGTGTGTGTGTGAGAGAGTGTGAGTGTGTGTGTCATGTACAAAGCCAATAATCAGAAATTATTATGTTGGGGGGAAGGATGGGCAAGTAGACAGCCCGAGTTATATTTCATTCATTTTGCTTCTTCCAGGGCTTGCATGCCATCCCATAATCTTAGGCTTCCTTCTTTTGAGTCATCTCCATTCTCAACCCTGGTAAAGGTTAAGATCTCTCTTGCTCGAACGTCAGTCGTATCCAACTCTAGGGGTCAGTGCTCATCTTCATTTACATCTGTGACTGTAGATGTTTCTGTGTTCACATGGCAGGCACGACTCGACACCGGAATGCACAGAACGCTATTACCATTCCTGCTAAAGTGGCACCTATTTATCTACTTGCCATTTCTTGCTTTCGAACTGCTAGGTTGGCAGGAGGCTGGGACAGACGACAGGTGCTCACTCCATTGTGCAGCACTCGGGTCTCGATCTGCTGACCTGCCGCATTTCAAACTCGGGTCTCGATCTGCTGACCTGCCGCATTTCAAACTCAGCAACTGAACCACCAAGGCACCCCAAGCCCTACCTACATCAACACTAGCACTAAAGACGTCTATATTTAGTGCTCTTTCTCCTCCTGCAACAATCTATAAATGAATTTCTTGAATATGATATGGGAGAGATGTTTGCAGCAGTATCCGGGCTGACTGTAACTTTTCCCCCAATAAACAAAGTCAGCCGTGTGATCCATGTATAAAACATATGCACAAGTAGGTGATCCCTTTTCTGGATCACTAAATAAATAAAAAAATCATTACGAGCTGATAATCATGACATGAACATTTGAAAGCGTGCCTGAAGAAGTGATCGTGAATCACTAACGCTCGTAATGATTTTTTTCATTTAGTGATCCAGAAAAGGTATCACCTTCTACTTCTGCATTGGTACCCCCCAATAGTTATAAGCTAATGCCTTTTGCGTTCATGTATGAGCATTGGATGATAACACCAACTACTGAATCTCTTAGCCCTGTGATGGCGAACCTTGGCACTCCAGATGTTCTTGGACTTCCATTCCCAAAAGCCCAAGCCCCTGTGGAAGGGGTTTACTGCGATTCATCCGGCTCGCGCCGTCCTCGTTGCTCCCGGAAGCGGAAGTAAAATGCGCCCATGCGGGCGTGTTTTACTTCCGCTTCCAGGAGCGACGAGGACGGCGCGAGCCGGATGAATCGCAGTAAACCCCTTCGTGCGGATTCACGGGGGCTTGGGCTTAAGTCCAAGAACATCTGGTGTGCCAAGGTTTGCCATCGCGGTCTTAGCCCACGAGAGGTAGATTCAGGTCATGCTAAACCCAAATTCCGCGAGCCACCTTTTGACCCAGGGAGTCTATTTGTTTTGGCAAGCGCTGTCTCGGTTGCCCTGGACAGAGCTGCCTTTCAATTTACAGATTCAAGGATGACCATCCAAGTGCGGCTTTCTAGCCCATGTGGCACGCTAGGCACTATTTACAGCTACAGCGTGACCTGCCATTATAGCTTTGTTTGCCTCCCTTAAAACCACCCCCTCCCCATCCGTGGCTTAGGGTTTTCATCCACCACGTGGCCTCCTTAGTCCGGGGTTTATTTTGGGAAGGAGGGTGAGAGGAAACCTCTGTTTGCCAAGCCCTGCCTAAGCGATGGTTCGGTGCAAAAGCCCTTGTGCTGCTGAACTCCTCGGACGCTCTCTCTCTCCTTCGGCCGCGGGGTTCGTCCAAGGTGACCATCTGGGTTTGATCTGGCCAGACTCTTTGCCAAGCAGCGTTTGTGGGCCAGGAGAGGGCAAGCGAAAGAACCACAAGAAGACGACGTCTTAATTTGATGGGGCTGAAAGCCGTCCCCTGCGGTGGAGGATCGTTGTGGATGCATCGCTGCGCATGGGATTGATTTGGCAAAGGAGTCTCCGCTTGAGGCCAGTTGGTGCCACGTGGCGCTCATGGTCTCAGAGGACTGGGGCATTTTAATGATCAGCAGCGGACAGCATCATCATCCCTGCTCCCTTGGCTCCTTGGCAACCATGCCACAATCCGCACACAGTTGAAGAAAAAGGCCAGGGTGTTACTCTTTAGCTGTCGCCAGAATGTGGCTTTGTTCTTGTTTTCGATCTTTGTTTGCCTCCTTTAGTGTATGAAACTAAGACACAGGACACAGCCTCGGGCTGGGTTAACTCAGGTTTATTGCATCGTGGACAGAGGGAACATGAGGTAATGGCGGATCAATAGCTCTTTATATACAGTAGGAATACATTTGAACGTGGTGCCATGGTAGCCCATTGGCTACTGTCTGCGTGACGTCATTGTGGGTCACGCCCTTCTTGTCCAGGTGTAGGTGGTGGCGGGAAAGCTTCCCGCGCTGTTGCCTTTGATGAGTTCGGACCAAGAGAGCTTGGACGCTCGCTGCTGCCAGCTGGTGGTCATTAGCTCGCGTCCTATTACAGGGTTTATATGATACAGCTGAAGGTTACATTGTTGCTATAGGCAAGGTTACATTGGCTCAGATACATTGTAATCCATGTGGAAGGTAAAACCATTAGAACACAACATCCCTCCCCCCTAGGACGAGACGATGTCTCGAGCCCCCACTTCAACACACTCCCCCCCCTTAGGAGACAAAGTCCCTCAGCCAAGATGGCTTATTTCGAACACGCTGGGGTCTCGATGCAGGCTGCCTTTCCCCGGGTTTGCTACCTTCTCTTTGTCCCCTGGTTTCCTGCCCTGTAATTGGAGAGGGAGACTTGTTAGTGACTAGCCGCGGCTCCGCGGCGTTGTTGGGAGGTGTGCTCTTTCTCGGGGAAGAACCGGGGGCACTGGGGGCTAACGAAAAACCCCTCTTCTCGCTTGGAAGGGTGGGGGAACACTCCTGAAAACCCCCCCGGCTCGCAAAACCAAAATCAAAATTACATTCGGGGGACGCGGCGGCGGCCGCACATTCCTTTTCCCTCCCCCCGGGCTCTGATAGAACTGGGGTATCAAAAGGATATGAGTCGGGACCACCGTTTTCCCCCCCGGTTTCGGACTGCTGTCCCTCAATGTCTCCCCCTTGGGCTAAACGGGTGGGGGAGAACCCTATCGCTGAATCCTGTTGCTGCGCCCCACTAACCGGCCCTTCACTCACTCGGCGCCTCAGTTGGTCAGCGTGTCTCCTCCAGAGGAGGCCGGTGCTCGTTTCCACCCGATATGACACTGGCCCCGTCTGCTCAATTACAGTTCCCGGCACCCAGGCTGGCCCTGCGCTTGCATAGTTCCTGCAGTAAACAAGGTCGCCGGCGGCGAACCCTTTCGAGACTGCCAATCCTATGTTTTTCCCTTTGTCCTCGACTCTCGTCGGGTCCAGCCTGGACAGAAGCGTGGTCAGTTTTCGCCGCATCAAGAGTTCTGCCGGCGAGTAACCTGACGCTAAGGGGGTCACCCTATACGCTAATAAGAACTGACACACTTGGTGGTTTAGGTCCCCCGGGCCCATGCGCCGAAGCGCATCCTTTGTTGTCCTCACCAACCGTTCCACTTGGCCATTCGTGGCCGGGTGAAACGGCGCGGATGTAACATGCCGAATGGCGTTTGCTTCCATGAATGCCCCGAACTCCGAGGAGGTGAAGCAACTCGCGTTATCGCTGACTAAAGTGTCGGGTAAACCGAACGTGGAGAAGACTCTCCGTAGCTGGCTAATTGTCGTGGCGGAGGACGTGCTCTTTACTGGGATAACCTCCAGCCACTTGGAAAACGCATCCACCACCAGGAGAAACATGGTCCCTCGAAATGGGCCAGCGAAATCTACATGCACTCTGGACCACGGCCCCCTCGCTGCGTCCCATTCCCTATGCGGAAGGCGGGCCGCCTCTGGTCGGGATCCCTGGCATGCCTCACAAGTGCCGACCATGTGCTCAATGTCCGCGTCCAGCTGAGGCCACCAAAAGTAACTGCGGGCCAGCGCTTTCGAACGCACGATGCCCGGGTGGCTGACGTGCAGCAGTTTGAGCACCCTCGGCCGCATGGATGTAGGGACCACCACCCGTTGGCCCCACAGCAGGCACCCCCTTTCTAGGGACAACTCTAGCTTTTTCCGAAAGAATGGGTCGAATTCCGTGCTCGGGGATGATGCCGGCCACCCCTTTTGTACCCATGAGCTGACTTTCTCGAGCGTTCTGTCCTTGCCTGTCGCCCTAGCAATATCCGCTGGTACAATTGGGGGTGCATCTAAAACCTCAATTAGTAACACCTGGCGGTCTCTTCCTACTCTAGCCTTCTGGTCGTCCGACAAGGGCAAGGGGGATCTCGAAAGTGCATCAGCATGGCTGATCTCTTTTCCGGGCCGGTACACCAACTCGTGTTGGTAAGCGTTGAGAAAAATGGCCCATCGCAACATTCTCGGTGATAGGATCTGCGGGGTGGGCTTGCTTGCCGTGAAAATCCCTAACAGTGGCTTGTGATCCGTCACGATTTTGAACGGGCGGCCATACAAAAAATCGTGAAACTTTTTGGTCCCCGCTACAATTGCCAATGCCTCCCTGTCGGTTTGTGCGTAATTTCGCTCTGCCTGGGACAGGGACCTTGAATAAAATGCAACCGGGGCTTCCCTTCCGTCATCCAACACGTGGCAAAGTACCGCCCCCACCCCCACCGGTGACGCATCACAGACTAGGACCACCGGCCGTTTGGGGTCGAAATGCGTTAGAATTGCGTCAGAGGTCAAGAGTTGCTTTAATTCTTTGAACGCCCTCTCGTGCTCGTCACCCCACACCCAAGTCTCCTCTTTTTTAAGCAACCGATGAAGCGGTTCGGCCACGGACGCCTTCCGCGGAAGGAATGTATGGTAAAAATTGAGGAGCCCCAGGAATGACTGTAGCTCGGTTTTGGATGTGGGGCGAGGGGCCTTTTTGATGGCTACTACTTTGGATTTGGATGGCTTGATACCCTCGGGTGTGATCCTGAACCCTAAGAACTCGACCTCGGTTTCGAAAAAAACACATTTGTCCTTCCTCAGTCTCAGCCCCGCTTTCTCGAACACAGTTAGTACTTTGTCCAATCTCCGTGCCAGTTCGGCCTCACTCCCCCCTGTTATTAATACGTCATCAAAATAAGGTAACACCCCCTCCAGCCCCTTCAGGAGGCGTTCCACAAGCGACTGAAAAAGGCCGGGTGCCGAGTTCACGCCGAACTGTAAACGCGACACTTGGAACGCTCCTTTATGTGTGACTATCGTTTGTGCCGCGGCCGTGGCGGGTGTTACGGGAAGCTGCTGATAGGCTTGTGCCAGATCGAGCTTAGCGAAACACTTTCCCCCATTTAGCCTAGCCAAGAGGTGGCTGACCACCGGCACCGGATAAGCATTAGGGCGGATCGCCTTGTTAATCGTACACTTATAATCAGCGCAAATGCGCACCTCCCCGTTAGCCTTCAGAGCTGTTACAATTGGAGTTTCCCACTCCGCGGAATCAACAGGAATAAGAATCCCCTGGCCCACCAATTTGTCCAGTTCCGCCTCTATTTTGTCCTTTAGTGCGAAAGGCACTCTGCGCGGTTTGAGTCTTATCGGGCGGACCTCCGGATCTAGGTCGAAGGCTACAGGGGGTCCCTTAAATTTTCCGAGTCCTTTTTCAAAAACGGCGGGATGCGCATCGCACACCGCTTGTATTGGGTCCACCCCCACTGCATGTACTCCCCCTATAAACAGGCCTAGAGGCTGGAACCACTGTGTCCCTAGGAGGCTACAACTCCCCCCCTTGAGGACAACTAAGGGCAGCTCCGCAGAGTGTCTCTTAAACTCAACCCGAAATTTCCCGACCCCCAACACCGGAATGCTGTTCCCCTGTACATCTCGTAGCGTGGACCTCAAAGTTTTAAGTTTGGGCCGCACGTGGGGGTCGATTTTTAAAAACTCTTTCTGGGGAATTATGGAATAGGAGGACCCCGAGTCAATTTCCATCCTGATGGGGGCCCCTTGTACTAGTACCTCAACGAAATAATGGGACTGTTCCGCGGACACACTGAGCACTGGGACGTCGTCCTCGCTGCTGTCCGAGACGCGGCCCACGCCGTCCTGCTTCCTCGTGGTCTGGACGCCATCTTTGGGCCTCGCTGAACGGTCCGGCCTGGTCGAACGGTCTGGTGACTGCCTCCGGCCCTCCTTCCGTTTTCTGCATGCCTTGGCGATGTGCCCCCGACGGCCGCAGGTGTAGCATTCGGCCTTTCTAAACGGGCACCTCGCACGCTCGTGGGCCGCTCCGCAACCGTCGCAGCGGCGCCCCCCTTTTCGGACCTTCTGGACCTCCTCGCCGTCGCTGCTCTCTGAGGACGACTTTGAGGCCCGTTGAGTTGCGTGCACCGACCTTTCCGCCTTGCCGGCTCTGGGACGCCACTCACGCCACTGGTGCATCTCGTCCACTCCAGCATTCGTGGACTCTGCGGCTTCTGCGGCCTCGACGACCTCTGCCAGCGTGGGTGGCGGCTCCTTATTCATCAAGCTGCGCTGCACCTCCTTGTCTTTCAGGCCACACAGCACGCCGTCCCTGAGGGCAATTTCTAGGATGCTGCCCCATTTACAGGGGGCAGCGGCTACCCTCATGGCGGCCACGAATGCCTCGACCGACTCGTCCGGCGCTTGGACTCGCCTCCAAAACGCGCTCCGAGCGGGAAACATCGCCCTCGCGGGTTGGAAGCGCTCCCGTAGCAGCTTCATGATGTCGTCCGCCTTAAATTCGCTCACCTTCTTTGGAGCGATGATGCCCACCAGCGTCCGCTTGGTTTCCGTTCCAAGCATGCGGGTGAGGATGGCCCTCTTCCTCTCCTCATCGTCTTCCTTGACTTTAAGCTCCACCAGCGCCGCATGGAAGTCCATCTCAAGTAGCTCCCAGTCTTGCGGTTTGGTGATGTTGAACCCGCTCTGTGCCCTGGCTGCTCCTTGGGAATCCATTGATCCCATCCTCGTCGCCAATTTAGTGTATGAAACTAAGACACAGGACACAGCCTCGGGCTGGGTTAACTCAGGTTTATTGCATCGTGGACAGAGGGAACATGAGGTAATGGCGGATCAATAGCTCTTTATATACAGTAGGAATACATTTGAACGTGGTGCCATGGTAGCCCATTGGCTACTGTCTGCGTGACGTCATTGTGGGTCACGCCCTTCTTGTCCAGGTGTAGGTGGTGGCGGGAAAGCTTCCCGCGCTGTTGCCTTTGATGAGTTCGGACCAAGAGAGCTTGGACGCTCGCTGCTGCCAGCTGGTGGTCATTAGCTCGCGTCCTATTACAGGGTTTATATGATACAGCTGAAGGTTACATTGTTGCTATAGGCAAGGTTACATTGGCTCAGATACATTGTAATCCATGTGGAAGGTAAAACCATTAGAACACAACACCTCCCTTAAAATCCAACCCTCCTCAACCCCCAGTGGCTTTGGGTTTTCGTCCACCACATGGCCAGGTTCCCTCTTTGTCTATATTTTTAGAAAACTGAAACCATTTCTATTTAAAGAGGCTTTTAAAGAGATCCTTCCAATTGCAGAACAATAGGTTCAATTAACTCAAGGATTCTCAACCTGCGGCCCGTGGGCCAAATGCAGCCCGTGGTGCCATTTCGTGTGGGCCTCCACCGCCTCCACCACACCAGGAAGTGCTGTGTGGTGGAGGAAGGGCAAAATGGCTGTCCGCCCCGGAAGCCGTCGGAGGCTTTAAAAGGTTGAGAACTCCACTGGATATTTCACCATTGCCAGTGTGGGTTGATTTGGGGTTATTTTGATTGTTTATTACTTTTTGTCTATAATTTATTCTGTTTGCTTTACTGTCTATTGGTTTTCTGTATTACAGTGGTAACTTGAGTTGCAAATTTAATGCGTTCCAAGCCATACCTGTCAAGTTTTGGATTTGGAAATAAGGGAAATTTCCCGGCAAATACGGGATACTTGACAGCTATGCTTATCCTGTGCTGCCCCCCAATGGCGGCAATAGGGCATTGCAGTCTAATTAATAAGGGATGACGCGGGAAAGAGGGTGAAATAAGAGGTTTTCCCGGCCAATAAGGGATACTTGACAGCTATGGTTTCCAAGGCATTTTTCATGTTATGAAAAATTTGTAACTAGAATTTCCCATAGGAATGCACTAAAAATAAAAATTCATAACTTGAAACCCAGTTTTCCATAGGAATGCATTGAAAACCAATTAATCTGTCCCGGGAAAAAAAATCGCAACTCGAGCCATTATTTTCAATTTATTTTCATTCGTTATTGTGAAAATTTTGGAACTCGAACCATTTGTAACTCGAGGTACCACTGTATATCATGTTGAATTTGATATTGTTGGTAAAAAAAGTATTTTAATCTGGAGGTCAGCAGTTCAAGACCCGAGTGCTGCACGATGAAGTGAGCGCCCGTCGTCTGTCCCAGCTCCTGCAAACCTAAATAAACTTCAAGTAGATAAATCGGTACTGCTTTGGCAGAAAAGGTAACAGCATTCTGTGTGCTCTAGTCATGTGCCTAGTCATGCCTGCCACATAACCATGAAAATGTGCGCAGATGAAGAAAATGCTAGCTTTTTAGGTGTAAACGAAGATAAGCACTGAACCCTAGAGTTGGATACAACTGGCTTTCGAGAAAGGGAGATCTCGACCTTTTTACTTGTTAAGTAGCAGGGGAACCCGGCCATTGATCCTGGTCCCTCTGTTTCCCTGCTCCCTGTTGTAGACCTGCCTGGAGTCCTTGGCTCTACTCTCAGGAGTAGCAGGATGGAGACAAGAGCCTCCACTGAGGATATGAAAACCCAAAACAGAAGAATATGGTCCTTCAGAAACAACTAGAGAGGAGAAGTTACTTTAAAAAAAACACACAACCCTTAGAATATCAGAGCGTAAACAAAACAAAATAACAAAAAACGAAGTCAAATTGCTCCACGGAAGCTCATATTTAAATACAAGAGTTAGTCTTTAAGGTGCCACAACATTTTTCATCTTTTTCATTGTTGTTTTGCTTTGTTTACTCTCTGATATGTTTGCACAGACTAACACAGTTACCACTTCAAACATTTCAACCCCCAGAACAGTGATGGCAAAGCTTGGCACTCCAGCTGTTCTTGGACTTCAATTCCCAGAAGCCCAAGTCCCTGTGAATCCACACAAATGGATTTACTGTAAACCCATTCGTGTGGATTCACAGCGACTTCTAGGAATTGTAGTTCAAGAACAGCTGGAGTGCTAAGGTTCGCCATCAGTGCCCTAGACCTGCGATGGCGAACCTTGGCACTCCAGATGTTCTTGGACTTCAATTCTCAGGAGCCCAAGCACCCTGTGAATCCACACGAATGGGTTTACTGCGATTCATCCGGCCCACACCGCCCTCGTCGCTCCCGGAAGCGGAAGTAAAACATGCCCATGTGGAGGAAGGGTTAACCTGGAAGAGCCTTAACCGTCCGGGCGCGTTTTACTTCCGCTTCTGGGAGCGACGAGGGCAGCGTGGGCCAGATGAATTGTAGTAAACCCATTTGTATCACAGGGTGCTTGGGCTTCTGGGAATTGAAGTCCAAGAACATCTGGAGTGCCAAGGTTGTCCATCACTGCCCTAGACTATCTCAGCCAACACATAGTAGATAAGTGGCTATGCTTGTGTTGCATTCAAGGCACCGTATTCCGAAATAAAATAAAAAAAAATCCAGTCTGTGGAAACAGCAAGGCAGAATCAAGAAATAGTGGAGGCTTCTCATTTTCTTATCCAAGAGTTATGTTACTTACTGCGAGAAGGCTGACGACCAAACAGAAATCCAAGAGCTTCCTCATTTTCGGGGCGTCCAGTTTCAAAGCAGAGGTGAAACGACAGCTGTTGGGGAAGGAAAAACAGGGAGTTTTAGGTCACCAGTTGAGACTAGCCTTCCCCGAGCAATCTTGCCTTACTGTCCTTCCAACCGGACTGGGGTCTCCGCTCTTTTAATGCCCTTTGTTTACCTCCATCCCACATAAATTCCGGCAGCAAATGCTGTTTATCGTTGCAAATTACAGCTGATTGCACCGGAAACCTATCAGCTGTGATGATGTCAAAGGAAGAAGAAGAAGAAGTCCGTTAAAGGATTTTCCTTCTTGGGTGGGAGTTGAGTTTCTCTTTTTGGTTTATTTACGTGGGCTCAGGTGCTTTTGGGAAGCTCTGCTTCTTCGGATCTTTAAAAAAAGACACAGACCCCATGCAAAACAGAGAATCTAAAACACACACACGTGCGCACACGTGCGCGCAAGGATCAGAACAACATCCTTCCTAGTCAGCTTCCTGTTTCCCACAATGGCCAACCTAAAAAGCTTTCCAGAAGGACATAAAATGATGGATATCAAATGAGAAGAGAGGATTCACTTGAGAAGGCCTTGATGCTGGGGAAGGTGGAGGGCAAAAGAAGAAGGGGGCGGCCAAAGATGAGATGGCTAGATGGTATTGCAGATACAATGGGCATGGGGCTGTGCGGACTAAGGAGGATGGTGGAGGACAGGGGTGCCTGGAGAGCGATGGTCCATGGGGTCGCAAAGAGTCGGAACCGACTGTGTGACTGAACAACAACATACAACACTTGCAAGGCAACCGTTCCACTTTCTGTTGAGAATTGCTGCTCACCTATAGACTGCTCTTCAACATGGAGGTTCTACAACGCTCGATGTCTTTCCTGGTGCCAAGCTCCAAAGAAGGAACTCTGCTATTTGGGTCAGTATTTTATTGACACCCCCAAAACGTATGTAACACAAAGAGCAATCGAGCGAAGGATGCTACGCATACGATGCTTTGGTTGAATATCAAATGAAGAACTGCGTATAAGGTCAGGTGCAAAACAAGCATCAACAGTGACTGAGTTTGCAAGCCATTGGTGGGCCGGGCATGCGCGCCGCTTCAGAGATGGCAGGTGAACGAAAGCTATCACAGAGTGGGTAGCACTTGACATAAAGCGACCACTAGGAAGGCCAGCAACCAGACGGGAAGACCAGTTCAGGGCAATTGTAATTGTACTTCTGGAGATGGCAATTTTTTTACTGTATTCATTGTGTATTGCGTTACTGTATTTTGTATTTATTGTCCGCCATGTAAACCGCCCTAAGTTGGGTTCGCCTGATTGGGCGGTATATAAGCGCGAAAATTAAATTTAATTACATTTAAAAAGTTCCCGAGGCCCTGGATGAGACTGGCTCAGGATCGGAAACAGTAGAAGATCCTCTACATCAGGGGTTCCCAACCTAAGGCCCATGGGCCGGATCTGGCCCACAGTGCCAGTTCATGAGGCGCCCCTCTAAGAGCATTTGAGAAACAAAATGACCGTCCCTTTGAAGCTGTTGGGACAAAATGGCCACCCTCTGTGCCTCCTGGGAGAAGAGCCAGCTTGTGTAACCATGGGCAAGCTGCATAGTCCCAGAAGAAGGGACTGTGGTAGAAAAGAATGATAGAAAATGGCAATAAATGAAGATTGACTTGCCAATTATAGTTAAAGAAAGGGTTGGTAAAAAGGGATGATTCTAAAGAAATATGGGGTGAATTTGTTGAGAATTTTCCTAAATAAAACGGAAGAAGAACAATATATAACTTTCTGGAAAGAGGGGACAAATATGGAAAATTAAGCTATATAATGAGAGCAAGCAGATGGTTGACAATAACTCATTGGTCATCGGGGACACTTATTTGATTATGTAATGTTTCAATATATATGTATACATGAAATGTTGTTATTTTTATTTTGTTTTTAATAGTATGTTTTAATAAATAAGGATTAAATTATTTTATTAGTATTATTTTTTTAAAGATGGGAATGATGAATCACTTATTCTGTGCATTCTCTACCAAGAGAGCCCTGTAAAGGGTTGCCATAAGTTAGAATTGAATTGACTGGTCCCTATCCTGGATGGACCATTGTCCTCCAGGCACCTGCTCTGACCTCCACCATCCTCCTCAGCCCACCCAGCTCTGTGCCCATTGTGTCTACAATGCCATCCAGCCATCTCATCCTTGGCCTCCCCTTTCTTCTTTTGCCCTCCACCCTTCCCAGCATCAAGGCCTTCTCAAGTGAATCCTCCCTTCTCATTTGATGTCCAAAGTATTTCAGCTTCATCGTTACTATTTGACCTTCTAAGGAGCGGTTAAGGTTGATTTCTTCTAAGATTGACCTATTTGTTCTCCTCGCTGTCCAGGGGACTCTCAAAACTCTCCTCCAACACCACATTTCAATGGCATCTATTCTTCTGCGCTCAGCTTTCCTAATGGTCCAGCTCTCACAACCCTACATTAGGGAATACCATTGCTTTGACTATGCGAATTTTTGTTTGCAAGGTGATGTCTCTACAAGCATCTATAGCTTGTCTCCCAAGCATCAGTCGCCTTTTTATTTCATGGCTGCAACACAGTACGATATCAAAAGGAGAGATTTTCTTGGAGTATTTTCAGAGTATGCCCAGTTCTTCTGCATCAAAAGGCCACAACCAGTGGTGCGAAGGGCTTCCAGCTCAAAACTCACACAGAACCCGATATACATCAATACAGGCTGAAAACATCACCTTGAAAGCATTACCTGCTTCCCACAATGGGGGCACCCTCTTCCCTGTAGAAAAGATGCTTCTGATCATCTTATGCATACAGTATAGTAAATCTATGTAGGTCAGTGCCCTGAAGCATCGTGTTGGCTTCAGGTTCCCGGTCGCTGCGTCATGCAGAGGAAAGCAAGAATGCAGATTTTCCTGGTAAAGGCTGGAAAGTCTCAAGTCTGAATTCTTGCCTCATTTCTTTAAGAAAAGCAACCCTAAACAATGTGCTAAGGAGCTGAGTAGACTTAATTCTGAGGCATTCTAGCCAAAGTCAGAAATTGCTGCTCATGAAGATGTTAAGGAGAGAGCATTTTCTTGTAAATAATATGTTCTCCTCCCGCAACAGGATTTCTAAAGAGAGAGCTGCCTCTACAATCAGACATATAAATTAAGCCTGTTTTCACTTTCC
Source organism: Bradypodion pumilum (assembly GCA_035047305.1). Lineage (NCBI taxonomy): Eukaryota > Metazoa > Chordata > Lepidosauria > Squamata > Chamaeleonidae > Bradypodion > Bradypodion pumilum. Next base: position 4,296,802 of record JAWDJD010000003.1, read on the forward strand.
AATGATCAGACACAAACCAAAACAACCTAAATGCAAGATATGGAGGTGCGGAAAATCACATGCTATGACAACGCGGTGTCTGTGGTGAGGAACTCTTCTAAACCATGCTAGCTATGTTGCCTGGATTGAGTGCGAATGGCAGGACGCTGGATCTTCAGGGTCTCCCCAAAGTTGCCGTACACAGGCTAAATTGCATAACAACAGATATCTACTTAGAATGTGTTCACCATGAGTTGGGGAGAAGAGTTAGGGTGTGGGGAGAAAGAGATGGGGCTTTGGTGCATTAGTGGTTAAGATGCTGATCTTGATGACTGGAAGGTTGGCAGGCCAGCAATTCGAGACCCAAGTGCTGCACGACGGAATGAGCTCCCGTCTCTGATCCAGATCCTGCCAACCTAGCAGTTTGAAAGGAAGAAGTTGCAAGTAGATAAATAGGTACATGACTGGCTTTCAAGCAAGGGAGAACTTCATCTTTATTAGATGAAAGACTTGGCCAACACATAAAGACTATTTTGTAAATATTTTGTAAATTTTTGCAATAAATATTTTATCAATAAAGGTTAGTTTAGCTATAATTTCCCAGTCCCAACTTTTGGGACACCCCGTACACCAGGGGTTCTCAACCTGTGGCCCAGGGGCCAGACACGGCCTGCAGCACCATTTCATGCGGCCCCCTTTCCAACACACCAGGAAGTACCATATGATGGAGTTAGGGCAAAATGGCCATCTGGCCCCCGAAGCTGTAAGAGGGAACATGACCCAGCCCCCAGCTTTGAAAGGTTGAGAACTCCTGCCGTACATTTTTCTGGGAAAGCAAATGTGACATCAGGATGAAGCTCAAAAGCAATTAAACACATAAATCCATTTCTGGTATCCCCACCACCATTATTATTTTTTAATATTTCAGCAACCTGGTTTAGGAAAGGAGAGAGCGATATATATCATGTGTATAAATTAAATTGAACAACACAAATAGAAAGGGGAAATATCCCAGATGGGCGGGATATAAATGCAATAAATAAATAAGTAGGGACTACAGTGGCTCAAGTGGCTAAGACGCTGACTGGGAGGTGGAAGGTCAGCAGTTTGATTCCCACGTAATGCAGGACGGAATGAGCTCCCGTCTTTGTCCCAGCTCCTGAAAACCTAACAGTTCAAAAGCAAGAAATTGCAAGGAGATAAATAGGGACCACTTCGGTGGGAAGGTAACAGCGTTCCGTGCGCTCCGGTGTCTAGTCATGCCTGCCACATGACCACGGAACCATCTGCAGAAGCAGACAATGCTGGCTCTTCGGCTTTGAGACAGAGATGAGCACTGAACCCTAGAGTTGGATACGACAGGCTTCCAAGCAAGGGAAACCTTTAACTTTACTAAATAAATAAATAAATAAATGTTGCTAACATTGGGTGGGGGGATGAACATGAAAATGAAATAAAGGGGGAGGAGAGAAAATAGAATAAAATTTATTTATTTATTTATATAAAAGTCTAGTTTAATGGAAAGAAATAACTACAGCAAACAAATTAACAAAAATGCTTCATTTTCTCCTTTACTTCTCCCAGTATCCCTTTCCACCATTGGCAGCTATGAGTCATGCTCTCTAGGGGATTCTGGGGCATGTAGTCCAAAAAGAAGGCTTCAACCCATCCTCACACTGCAGCCTTGAGCATAATAAGCCATAGCTCTGCATTCCCTTCTGGAGCTCTCTTGCACATCAGCAGAAAACGATTTATGCGCCAAACCCATTTGTGGGTTCTCATTTCCAAAGGGAGGGTCGAGAAGAGCGGAGCAGCTCCAGACGACTTCATTGCTTGCCTTTGGTTCTGCCAAAGAATCACCTTGTTTGCCAAAGGGACCTTCCTGGCGCTGCCACTCAAAGAGAGCATGGTTGTCACAGGGGCTGGAAAGAGCAAGGAGGCGCATTGCCCACAGAGAGAGCCCCGGGCGGGCAAAAAGCCGAAACTATTCATTGGGCTTGATTGATTTGCTCCCTGGAGAGTTCCCCCATCCATCACACTTACAACATGACAAGATCTCTGGCTTGCTACCAACGTCAGCCCCTGGCACTCCCTGGAAGCGCATCCCAGGAACCGGGCCAGGAGCAGGCTTCCCTGGAGGAGCCCCCGAAGTGGGGATCTGGAAATGTAACTTTTGGGCGGTGGTTGATGCCCAGAACCCTTTTCACCCACAAAAGAGAGAAGCATTTCTGGTTGGTGGATTTTGTCTCCCAATGAATGCTTACCCCGGCCGGTGGCCACTCGATAGCATGCCCGCAGCATTTTGAATACGAATAACGTGAAATATGCAGGTTTTCTCCTCCACAATTTGTTCTTACAACGGCCCTGCTAAGTAGGCCAGGTGGCAAAATGGCAACTGGACTAAGGTCACCTTGTGTGTTTATCACAAGTACAGCCACAGTGCTAACCACTACACCACTCAGTCAGCACTGCTTACATATCCCGCATCAAGGATAGCCTGGAACAGCTCATAGGGGGGCTGTTTTGGACTACAATTCCTATTAGCCACGTTGGATAGGGAATTCTGCGTTTAGTCCCAAACCGAAGCGTTTCCTGACTTGGGTCTAGAGCCGTGATGGCGAACCTTGGCACTCCAGATGTTCCTGGACTTCAATTCCCAGAAGCCCAAGCCCCCATGAATCCACACAAATGGGTTCACTGTGATTCATCCCGCCTGTGCTGCCCTCATCGCTCCCAGAAGCGGAAGTAAAAAGCGCCTGTACGGAGGAAGGGTTAACCTGGAAGAGTCTTAACCGTACGGGCATGTTTTACTTCCACTTCCAGGAGCAATGAGGTCGGCATGGGCCGGTTGAACTGCAGTAAACCCATTCATGTGGATTCATGGGGGCTTAGGCTTCTGGGAATTGAAGTCCAGGAACATCTAGAGTGCTAAGGTTCGCCATCAGGGGTCTAGAGCTAGTTGTTTTGCAGAATGACAGACTATGCTTTTAACTGTCTGTCAGATACAAGTTACAGATAAGGTCTCCCTCCCTTGCTCAAAAGCCAGTCATGTCCAACTCTAGGGTTCAGAGCTCATCCCCGTTTACAGTCTGCATCTGGCAGATGTTTCCATGGCCATGTGGCAAGCATGTCTAGACAATGGAGCGCATGGAAGACTGTTACCTTTCCCGCTAAAGCGGTACCTATTCATCTACAGTGCTTGCAATTTCTTGCTTTCAAACTGCTAGGTTGGCAGGAGCTGGGACAGAGGACAGGAGCTCACTCCGTCATGTAGTACTCGGGTCTCGAACTGCTGACCTGCCAACCTTCCATTCATCAAGCTACCTCTCTTTAGCCTACCTTGCAAGGTTCTTGTGTAGAGAAAAAGGATGCGAGAATTGGCCTTGGTTAAAGGATGACAGAGGAAGGGGAATGCTTTCCTGGTTTCATTTATTTCATACAGTGGTACCTCGAATTACAAACACCTCGTTTTATGAAATTTTCATGCTACGAATGAAAATCCATTGAAAATAATGCTTCGAGTTACGAATTTAAATTCCTAACTCGAAACGTGATTTTCCATAGGAATGCACTGAAAACCAATTAATCTGTTCCGGAGGTCAGCAATTTTTCAATGCATTCCTATGGGAAACGGCATTTCGAGTCACAAATTTTTCATAATACGAAACGTCCCGGGGGAATGCATTAAATTTGTAACTCGAGTTACCACTGTATATTTTTTTGTTGTTGCTTTGGCCAAAACAAGCCCGGCTTCCTTTCGGGCTTTTCCTTCAAATGTTTTTATTTCAAATGTTGTAATGCCGCCCTGAGTCGGCCTGCACCGAGTAGGGCGGGGTATAAATTAATAATAATAATAATAATAATAATAATAATAATAATAATAATAATAATAATAATAATAATAATAATAATAATAATAATAATAATAATAATAATAATAATAATAATAATAATAATAATAATAATAATAATAATACTTTCATGGCTTTCAGCTGGAACGTAGCTGACAATGGTTATACTATTTTGGACTGTGTCGCCTAAGCACGAGAAAGAAATAATTAAACTCCTGGGAGCCTAAATCTGCCCAGAGGGGGATGTTTGGATGTGTGATGTAGCCACATGTCCTTTTTTAATGGAGGCAGTCCTCCAGTTGAAGAGCCCCCACAGGACAATTCCTAGACCCGGGGTGGCCAACCTTGGCTCTCCAGATGTTCTTGAACTTCAATTCCCAGAAACCATGATCAGCAGATGTGCTGACTTGGCCTTCTGGCAATTGAAGTCTAAGAACACCTGGAGGCCCAAGGCTGAGAAATCCTGTCCTAGACCATCTGACGTTGTCCTCTGTTTGAAAACCCAAATCTGGTTTAAAGACCATGAAGAAGGAAGATCAGAGCCCATCATCCACAGAGAGCAGGGCGCTGGTCAACAGATTAACACACAAACATTCATTGGTCACAGTCTTCCCCATTTGAAGAGGAAGTGTCATAATTCTGAAAGTGACAATAATGGGGGAAATGTAGCAGGGAAAGAGGAAGGCCAAATGTGAGATGGACTGACTCCCTAAAGGAAACCACAACCTTGAGTTTGCAAGTATGAAAAATAAATAGAAGTATGAAAAATAAATAAATAAATCATTTCTCACTTTGCAGCGCCACATACTAATTAGTAATCACACTTTTAAGCTAACGAGTGTCTGGTTCATCCTCTGCTTCTGATGTCCTCCTTTCTGGTGATTTCTAAGTGGCCACGTTATGCTCACCATGGAAGAAATCATTTGTCTCACCAGTCTGGGACTGAGTTGCTTCAACTACACCTTTGCCATTGGACTATTAGTTTAAAAAAACATTCAATGTGTTAAGAGATTCTTGCAAACCCCCAGATCTCCCACCTCTGATGAATCTTGCACTTTCACACATGCAGAGCAAATATAGAAAAAGCAAAACCAGTCTCTAACCAGTTATTGACTAGTTAACAGCCTTAACACTCCTTATCTGACTTTAATTATCTAGTCCGGCACTTTATGAGCCCTAGGTAGTTAGATGCAGACCCCTTTGTATTAATTAAGCATCCAATCCCATGAGAAAAACTGAAGAATGGAGAATACATTTCATTTTCTCCTGAAACAATTGTTTGAAATATGGTGCTGGAAAGAAGCTTTATGGATACCCTGGACTGCCAGAAAGACAAACAAGTAGTCTTAGACTATAAATTGAGTCTGAACTGTTTCTGGAGGCATAAATGATGAATTGGAAGCTGTTCTACATTGGGCATGCCATGAGAAGAAGGCAAAACTCTCTGAAAGTGACAATAATGCTGGGAAGAGGTGCAGGAAAAGAGGAAGGCCAAATATGAGATGGACTGACTCCCTAAAGGAAACCACAACCTTGAGTTTGCAAGAGCTAAATAAGGCTGATGAGGACAAGGTTTTTTTTTAAAGGTCACTTGTTCATAGTTCCAGGGCAACTCCATGGCACTGATAAGTCTGTGTGGGCGCAACATTTGAGCATCTCCTCCTTCTATAACCATCTGTGGCATTCCCTCGGCCAAAAGACAACACAAGGGGCCTATTTTATGGTCCCAAGAAGAAGTGTTGGAGGGTCTGCACGTGAGGGAATGTAATGGGTTTCGTCATTGTTTTCAGGAATTTCCCAGAAGAAAGTCTCTTTGTTAGAGGAGGAGGACGGGACGCCAGAGGGGGGAGAAAAAGGCAGACAAAGGGAACAACAGCACATTGAAACAACACTAGGATGGAGAAACCGGAGCAGCCGGCCTTCAGAGCGGTTGGCCAAGCGAGGGGAAGCCCCAAGAAGCCAAGACCAGGGGACACCAAGTGGACCACAGATTCCAGATGTGGACTCAGCTGATGCTTTTCGCAAACAAGTTCTCAGGCGCTCACTGCAAAGCTACAGAAATATATCAGGATGTGTACCATGCGCACTGTTAGGGCTGTATGACAGGGGTGCCCAAGGTTTTCAGGCCACGGGCCAGTCACGATTCAGCAGGCCGGTCACGTCGTCCAGCGGACCGGTCACATGGTTCCTCTCTCTGGAAGCGGAAGTAAAACATGCCTTCTGTTTTGCAACAGGATGAGATAGATTTTAAAGTGCCATTTTCTCTGCTTTAACCAGGAGGTGCCCAAACTATGGCCCACGGGCTGGATCCGGCCCCATGGGCCATAGTTTGGGCATCCCCTGCTGTATGAGATTCAGGTGGGATCCATGGTCTCTGTATCCCAAGAGAATGAATGTGACACTGTGGAAGTCACCAAAGTTTGAAAGGAGATGAGGACGACGAATCAATGAGAAAGAATGGAAGAGGAAGTCAGGTAGCAGGGGAAGCACCTGCAGAACCAGGAAAAGTTACTTTTTTTGGGACTGTGGATCCCTGAATCCTCCAACTAGCTTGACCATGACTTGAGGAGGCATGTCTAGACACTGGAGCGCACAGATCGTTGTTACTATTCACGCCAAAGCAGCATGCCTGTCAAGTTTTGGATTTGGAAATAAGGGGTTTTCCCGGTCAATAAGGGATACTTGACAGCTATGCAAAGCAGTACCTATTTATCTACTTGAAATTTCTTGCTTTCAAACTGCTGGGTTGGCAGGAGCTGGGACAGACTCCATTGGGCAAACACACAAGTGTTGATCTGCCAACCTGCTGACTTTCTGGTTGTCAAACTCAGCATCTAAACCACTAAGCCATCATGGCCCTTCTGGGGAATATAATGTCCCCCCCCCCATAAATAAATAAATAAATAAATAAATAAATAAATAAATAAATAAATAAATAAATAAATAAATAAATAAATAAATCCTCCAGTTTCTGAATGCCAGTTATTTCAGGCTGGGCTTTGCTGACAAAGCAAACTTTTATAGATGCCATGCAAGCAAGATCAGAAGATTTATCACAAGGGCAACTAACCAAGAGTTTAAAAAAGGAAAGCCAAGTCTCTAGTCCCCATGCTGCCGAACTATGTCCTACACCAGTGATGGTGAACCTTGGCACTCCAGGTGTTCCTGGACTCCAATTACCAGAAGCCCAAGACAGCACTCCTGCTGATCAGGGCTTCTGGCAATTGAAGTTCCAGAAAAAGTGTGTGCCAAAGTTCACCATCACTGTTCCACACTGAGCGCAGATCCTTTATGGCCCTACCAATACAATTGGACTACAATTCCCATCATATCTCTCTCTAGTGGTAATGCCGATTACAGCTAATGAGAACCACCAGCCCAAACCATATCTTGTCTTGAGCTGCCCGGCAGACCATTTATGGATATCATGGGAGTCAGACGCCAGAAGAAGCCAGTCCAAAAATACTTCCCTTTATTATCAGACACAGCTTGGAGGCCTTGCTCACAGTTTGCACATCAGTACCGTATCTCAGGAACGGGGAAAACACTGGCAAGATGAAAGCAATGGGGCTTCACCACCCCTACACTGGGTGATTTCCCTCTAGGGTTTTCTCCCTCCTCCTCCCTGACACTGAGTATGTGGAGCAGAAATCTGGACATGGAAGAAGAGGATGAACAAAGATGTGGGGGGCAGCAGCACATAATAAAAATAATTTCGTGTCAGAGATTACTCTGGGTTGAAAGGATTTTTAGGGGACGCCCAAATGAGGCTCCTTTCATGTCCCCAAGTGCAGCCCCTGGGTATTGAAACCCAACCTCCCAGTCTCCAAGCTCAGCATCTTAACCACTAAGCTAGACCCGTGATGGAGAACCTTGGCACTCCAAATGTTCTTGGACTTCAATTCCAATAAACCCAAGCCCCCATGAATCCGCATGAATGGGTTTAATGCGATTCATCCGGCCCACGCTGCCTGTCGCTCCCAGAAGCAGAAGTAAAACGGGCCCGGACGGAGGAAGGGTTAACCCGGAAGAGCCTTAACAGTAAGGGCACGTTTTACTTCCGTTTCCAGGAGCGATGAGGGCGGTGTGGGCTGGATGAGTCACAGTAAACCCATCTGTGCGGATTCATGGGGGCTTGGGCTTCTGGGAATTGAAGTCCAAGAACATCTGGAGTGCCAAGGTTCATCATCACGGAGCTAGACAGTAGCAAATGGGGTGGGGTTAATTAGATAGATAGATAGATAGATAGATCTTTATTGTCATTGTCCTGCACAGAACAATGAGATTTGGGGGTGGGGTGGGGGAACACTTATCAACCCAACAAAACCTAAACAAAACACAACTATACAAAATTATCAACACACTCCCACCCCACATATACACATTTAACACCTAAAAGCTCTAAAAACTCTCTACAGAAGCTCCCTCATAGACTGCATTGCACTGTATTCAAAGCCAGAACCGCTTTTGGGTAGAAACTATTTCTCAAGCAGCTGGTCCTGGTCTTTATGACCCTATACCTTCTTCTAGAAAGCAGAAGCTGAAAGAGATCATTTCCAGGGTGCGCATTATCTTGCGCAATCTCTATAGCTTTCTTATAACTCATGGGGGCATAGATTTGATCTAGAGTGGGAAGAGTACGCCCGATTATCCCCTCTGCAGTCGTTACGACCCTGGACAGCATTGTTCTTTCCCTAGCTGTACAACTCCCAAACCATGCACACAGAGCATAGGTTAACACCCTCTCTATGGCGCAGTGGTAGAAGAATGCCAAGAGCAGGTAAACCTTTGAAAGGTTGTTCTTCTTCCTGAGGATTCTCAAGAAGTCTAACCTCTGCTGTGCTCTCTTCATCACCAGATCTTTGGTGTTTGCTCCCCATGTTAGATCATCCCTCAGCTCCATTCCCAGAAATCGAAACACCGAGACCTGTTCCACACAATTCCCTTCAATAATAAGTGGCTGGATGTTCAATTTGCATTTTCTAAAGTCCACAATGATCTCTTTTGTCTTTTTTACATTGAGGAATAAATTGTTTTCCCTACACCGCTCCGTCAGCATCTCAACCTCCTTCCTGTAAGCCGACTCTTCCTCCCCAGCAGTCATCTGACCCACCACCGTTGTGTCGTCTGCACACTTGATGATCTTATTGCTGGGGTAACTGGGAACACAATCATATGTGTAAAGCATGTACAGAAGCGGGCTCAGCACACACCCCTGCGGCGTCCCCGTACTTATACTGAGATCCACAGAGACATGAGAGCCCATCCTGACCCGTTGGGAACGATCTGATAGAAAATCTAGTATCCACCTGCATAAGCATGGCGGAAGCCCCAGATCTAATAATTTGGGCACCAGTCTATGCGGAAGAATAGACAACTTCCAGGTTGTCCCCAGCAAATTAAACCCATCAAAATAAAACAGGCTGACTTCCACTTTGGAGGGGCCACAGGGAGGAAGAAGCGGCCGAGGGGAGGAAGGGTCCCGGGAAGTCCCGGGAGGAAGTCAATCTGGAGAAAAGACCCCTTTCCAGGAGGGTCAAGAGAGAGAGAGAGAGAGAGGACCCCTCCCCTCCTCCATGGCCTGGAGTCCCCCACCCTTCCCCTGCCCATCAGCACAGGGCTCTGGACGTGGCAGTGGGGTGTCAGCATTTGCGACTCCGCACAGCTGGAGCGGGATTATGCTTGTTGTGATGATGTGAAAGGGTAGGAATGCTGACTCAACCAGGCCAGCTCCTCCCGCAGGGAAATTGGGTCACTTTGGTGCAGATGTTACAAAACCTCCTTTCTAACAGCTGTGATTTCCCCTGATTATGGTACAGTACTAACAAAAGACAACCTCTTTATCAACATGGCCTCTTCGTCACAGCCTATAATGCCGAAGGTTACATATGCGCCTGCCAGGTCTAGCCACCACCCTTGCCACTTTGAGGGTGTGCAGCTGGAAAGATCGGGATGTCCATATGGCTGAACTTCCTAGATAACTTATTTCTGACTAATTACAATAAAACCTCGCATAAAGAGCGCATCACTTAGAGACTAACTTGCTTAAAGAGCAGAATTTTCTCTGAATGGTTGCCTCACTTAACAACTAAAACCAACCAAAAACTCGCTTAACAACTAAACCTGGGTTTGCAATCCCTTCCTCTCAAGTGGCTAAGACGCTGATTGGGAGGTGCAAGGTCAGCAGTTCGATTCCCGAGTACTGCAGGATGGAATGAGCTCCTGTCTTTGTCCCAGCTCCTGCCAACCTAGCAGTTTGAAAGCAAGACTGTAGATCAATAGGGACCACTTCGGTGGGAAGGTAACAGCGTTCCGTGCACTCCAGTGTCTAGTCATGCCTGCCACATGACCACGAAAACGTCTTCAGAAGCAGACAACACTGGCTCTTCGGCTTTGAAACAGAGATGAACACTAAACCCTAGAGTCGGATACGACTGGCTTTCAAACGAGAGCGCCTCCGCCAGAAGTCACAGTTGGTCACTTACAATGGTGTTTCACTTAAAGAGCAAATTTGCTTAAAGAGCAATCCCATGCATCAGAAAATTTTGGGCCCGGTACATGCCCCCCCCCCCATTTTGGCCACACCCCTGTGGTTTTCTGCGCATGCGTGGTTTTAAATGCACTCGCAGATCTGTTTTTCCATTTCCTGCGCGTGCGTTGTTTTCAACACACGCACAGATGTTTTCCCCTGTTTCCTGCGCATACGTTGATTTCAGCGCACGCGCAGATGTTTTCCCCAGCTGGTGCTGAGGGCCCCGTGGTCTCCGTGCCCGTGCCCCTAACAGTTCCCCTTTGATGTTGGCTCTGATCCCATGGAACACATTATGCTCTTTAAGCGAGGTACCACTGTACTAGTCTCTAGACTAGGGAGTCCTCTTTAGCAAACACAAGCTCAGTATGAAGCCACTGTGTTCTGCTTGTAAAATACTAAATATTTCTTACATATCCTAGCTATGTTGTAGTGGCTGCAGCTGTTATGTGCCAGCAAAACCAAGATTTTAATTTAATTGTTCAACTTGTATGCCACCCCACTCGCAGAACGACTCTGGGCGGCTAACAAAGCAACATGCACACCCTTGTATTTCTGATCATCATGTATGGATGTGAAAGCTGGGCAGTAAATAAAATTGGCAGGAGGGGAAATTGACTGGTTTGGAATATGGTGCTTCTCCTACCCACATTTTGGTGAGTTCATTTTGCAAATTTCTTTAGCAAAATCAGCTGGCAACATAAGGTTGCTGTTGCCCAGGATACACCCGATTGTAGTTCAAAAATACCACAATCTTCGAGGAGGCTTTTTCTGTGTATGGTGAGGAAGAAAAGCTTTATAGATACCTTGGACTGCCAGAGAGACGAACAAGTAGATGTTAGACTAAATCGAGTCTGAACTGTTTCTGGAAGCAAAAATTATGAAATTGAGGCTGTCCTACTTTGGGCATGTCTTGAGAAGGCAAAACTCTCTGGAAATGACAATAATGCTGGGGAAAGGCAGCAGGAAAAGAGGAAGGCCAAATGTGAGGAGGATAGACCCCCAAGGAAGCCACAGGGTTGAGTTTGCAAAAGCTAAGCAAGAAGCAAATCGTTGTTTGGCAAATCAGGCCCAATTAAACTCAGAAAGCAGACATGGGAAAAGGCTTCCACCCACCCACCCCTCGCACAGCACCGTAGCACAAATTGCTGGGGAGAGGAGACCCTCGGGTGGCCAGGTTGACCCTAAAAATGAAGATAATTCCAGGCTGTGACATGGATGGCTCTTTCTGCAACCTCAGCTCAGAGCAGGCAAAGACACAGCTGTGCCCGCCGAAAGGGACGGCGCGTTCCGCTCCCTGCGAGGCGGTTCTCTCTGGCAGAGCAGAATTAATGAGAGGCAATGAATGCTCAGAGCCCCTGCAATAGCCTGGCAAGGGAATCAGGAGGATTTATTTATTTATTATTTCTATTTATATCCTAGGCCTTTTTTTTTTGGAGAAAAAACAAAACAATATCTCAGTGTGGGGAAAACAATTGCATTTGAACATTCCCATGCAAGACTCAGCCTCCCAAATCAGAGAAAGACAGAGACACACAGTGGCACCCTGATAAAGGGGTTACACAAGCTCTAGCCACTGTGGTGGCTTAGTGGTGAAGACCCTGAGCTTGACGACCGGCAGGTTGGCAGGTCAGCAGTTCGAGACCCAAGCACTGCACAACAGAGTGAGCTCCCAGCTCTGTCCCAGCTCCTGCCAACCTAGCTGCTTGAAAGCAAGAAATTGCAAGTAGATAAATAGGTACTGCTTCGGTGGGAAAGGTTACAACGTTCCATGTGCCTAGTCATGCCTGCCAAAAATATATATACTGGAAAAAGAAGTTTACTTCTACTTTTGAAAAACAAATATTTGGGCGATGGATAGTTCAATTTGTCGAGCAAATGGGTCATTATAGCCTCTCCTCTGATCCTAATAAAAATCATGTTCCCCTACAACCGTGATGGCACACCTTGGCACTCCAGATGTCATTGGACTTCAGTTCCCAGAAGCCCCCCGTGACGGGGCGCGTTTTACTTCCGCTTCCAGGAGCAACGAGGGCGGCACGGCGCGGGTTGGATGAATCGCAGCAAACCCATTCACGTGGATTCACAGGGGGTTGGGTTTCTGGGAATTGAAGTCCAAGGACATCTGGAGTGCCAAGGTTCACCATCACAGCACTACAAGCAAGCAAACGGTTGCCAGTCAGAAATAGGGCTGTTTTACTGAGCAGGCTTAAATAAGTGTGGATTTGGACATACAGCAGAAGGGTTGCCAACTGACCAGAAATACTCCACCCTAGCCTGCTCTTCTGCCATTCCTGGCCCTCTAACCTGTGCCTTAGCAAGGGGAGCATTCCAGAACCTCATCGGCTGCTGGGCCTTGTCCTTCACAGGGCTGTTGAAGCACGATTACCGGGACCAGTCCAGAATCATACCATTGTACATACAACACCACACCATGCCTGTCAAGTATCCCGTATTGGCCGGGATTTCCCGTATTTCTGCGCTGGCTCCTCTCATTTCCCGCCGCCGCCCCATATTTGAATGGCAGGGAAAGGGGTTACTGCGCATGCACACCCATCATAAATGGGCTCTGCGCATGCACAGAAGGGTTAGGCGCATGCACACAGGAGTTGTTGCTGCGCATGCACGCCTGGCCCGGAGCAGTTCCCGTATTTTCCGGAGCTGCGCTTGACGGGTATGCACCACACGTTCATCCCCCACAAAGCATCTGTTCCCTACAGTGTTTCAATCCAAGATACCAAGAACCCTGTGGCAGGAGCAGAGCATCTCCGGGAATTTGACCACCAACCAGAGTTCCTCACAATTAGGAGAGATAGAGAGAGGAACTGAGCATAAACACCCTCAGATATTTTCCCTCCTTGGTGAGTCTTCAATGAGTGTCTCCTGTAAGGTTGACCTTGCTTGAAAGCCAGATGTATCTGGCTCTAGGGTTCGGTGCTCATCTCAGTTTATAGTCAAAGGAACCAGCGCTGCCTGCATCTGCAGACGTTTCCGTGGTTTTGTGGCAGGCATGACTAGACAACAGAGTGCACAGAACACTATTACTTTTCCCATCAAAGCAGTACCTATTTATCTCCTTGCAACTTCTTGCTTTCGAACTGCAAGGTTGGCAGGAGCTGGGACTCTGTCATGCAGCATTCGAGTCTCGACCTGCCAACCTTCCAGTCGTCAAGTTCAGCATCTGAACCACTAAGCCACCATAGTCCCGGTGTCTCCTGTACTCCTGCCCAAAAATGCTTCCAATCTGCCCCCAGCCACCCTACAAAACCAACTGGTCATACTGGATTTGTAGGATGGGAAACAGGGTCCAAAAGATATCTGAGCATTGCATGGCTTGAGATGATGGTTCTTCAGCAGTGATGGTGAACATTGGCACTCCAAGTGTTCTTGGACTTCAACTCCCAGAAGCCCAAGTCTCTGTGAATCCACTGAATGGGTTTACTGTGCATACATGCAATAAACTCATTCGTGTGGATTGACAAGAGACTTGGGCTTCTGGGAATTGAAGTCCAAGAACACCTGGCATGGCAAGGTTCACGATCACGGTTCTACAGGGTTCCCTCATCCTTTTTGGACACGAGACCCTCCTCCGATATTCCTCCCTCAGAAAATCTACATGGAGATGACCTTGTTGTCCCACCTCAGCCCAGAAATCCATCCTTCGAGCAGATGGACAATGCCGTGCTACACCTTTCGGTCAAAAATAAATAAACCGATTAGAGCGGTTGTAGGTGGTTCCCAAATGTCCACGGTGGAGTCCTCTACTTTTAGCTGGCTGAAAGCTTGACCCTTTCTTCTTGCAAAAGAGAAAGAAAGAAACTCTCAGAAACACCAAGAGGTTAGCTAAGCTAACTCTTAATGTATATTCCCAAGTACGTCACGCCGTAAATACCTAAAAAAACGAGGGGGGGGGGGGAGAAGCACCATCTGTAAATACTTCTGTGGCCATGGCAATGAAACAGTTGGCGTTCGTTATTTTTAGGATAGAAAAAGGAATGCAAAAAATAAACACAGGAATTGCCCGATGAGTTTAAAGCAAGGGTGGGCCACCTCAGAGGGAGGTCCCACTGGTTCCAAAGAGACGCTTCAATGGGCCTGGAAAATGGCTGGGAAAGGAAACTTTTTTAAAAAAACTAAGAAAGCAGCTGTTCTTGCTTGTGTCTCTGCTGAGAATTTTTGGGAGGGAATGAAGGAGTATTAGAGGTCAGCCTCCCAAGGAACCGAAGATGGAAACCATTGCTCTAGAGGAGAAGGAGACCTTCCTTGGACCCATAAAACAAGGATTCTTTTTGTGCCAGAAGAGACTTTTGTGCCATGGTGCCAGTGACTCAATGCCGAGTGTCAGGTGTCGGTTAACTAACCTGACAACCTTGAGGACTAGTGGCCATGGGTGCCAAAGTCCACAGGGAAGGGTGATGGTCCCCAAGTGGGTTAAATCCCACTTGAATCCATCTTGATGGGGGGCAGCAGCTTCATCCATCCTGGCCTGGGGCTGAGGACTTTGCGTGCCAAAAGGGCTCAGGACCAGAAAGGGATTTGCATAATTGGATCAGAGGTTCTATGGGTGTCACGCAACAATGAAGAAGGCCAATGCATTATATTCTCAGGACAGTCTTCATGGCTGTTCGCCATGATTATTGCCAAATATCCGGATATGGCAGAAGAAGAGACTTAAAACAGCCTGAAGAAAAGCCATTTTGAACATTCACTCATGCCTCTGTGTACCTGCCAGGAAGCAGGCAAAGGGACTGAGTAGTTATGCAAAGGACAAGACAAGACCAGGTCTGCACTAGTGTGAATTTTGTGTATTCGGCTGCCTCTCTTAGGCCTGGTCTATAAAAGCCTTTGTTTATATCTTTGCTACAAGAGGAGGCCATAAGTACAATAATAAACATGCATATGTACAATAATAAAACCTTTCTATCTCTCCTAATTTTGGGGCATGTATTCCTTTTGGAAACCCACAATCACCCAAGCTGTGATTTGCTCATTTTTGGCAACATTGGAACAGCACACGTGCCACTATTGGATACTCGTTTCCTCTCTGGCCAAGGTTCTTTAGATGAATGGGTTGCCCTTAAGTTGCATATTGCAGACAGGAAGGTCCACAGCGTAGGCTGGTGACCCCCAGCTTTCCAGGGGGAGTTCTCCACGATGCTGAACCCCATCCTCAAAATAGGTTCAGCACCTCGGACAGCTCTTTAAAGTTCAGACTTAACCACAGCATATATTCAACTCCCCCACCACCACCACCCCCCCTGTGAAATGAGACATTCTCTCTCTGGAACTGATAGAGCTGATTTTGCGGGCACGTAAGACAAAGGAGGAGATTGAACTTAAGGAGGGCTTTGGTAATGATCCATGTAGAGGGAAAACCTGCAAAACCTATTTGACCAAGAAGGAAGCGTGGGACCAACCGCACCATCCTCAAGCTAGGAACTTTATTGCTTCATCCTGTTTCCATCCTGCTTCCCTTCCACCATAACAGACTTAAAGGGAGTTAATCAAACAAAACAAAACAAAACAGGAAATGAGTCCCAACAAAAACCGACACAAGCAATGCCCATTCAACTTTCTGCATGCCACCACCTGGGACATTTCATGCTGTGGAAAGGAAACAGGATGTAAATAGAATGAAGTCATACCATTTCCTTCTGGAAGTTCATAGACCTCCACTCCTCTTTCTTCAGCAAATATAGGCTTTGTAGGTTTGCAAGGGTTGTTCTCCTGCATGGCTCACACTAGAGCTTTCCTTACATTTCTGTTCCCACCCCCTCGTGGCATTAGGTGAGTTCCCCAGAGGTCTCCCACAGTGGAACTTGGTCTCTTAGCTCCAATGCTAAGGGTGATGGTGCAATGCACATCTCAAAGTAGATGGTGTCCATCGGGAATGGTAGAACCAAGTGGCTAATGGAAGGGTTACCAAAGTCAGCCATAACTAATTATAGCTTTCTCCCCTTCATTTCTCCCATGCAAGGATGCAACACTTCATATCTGATTAAAGTGAAGAAGCGTGTCTTATGTGGGCTCCGTAGAGTTGACCATCACTCTTCCCGAGTCTTTGCCCAGGGAGAAAACTGGCCTCGATAACACTTTCTAGCCACCACTCAGAGGGTGATTCTTCATTAAGCAGAAGCTTTGAGCATTTCTACCAAGATTGCTTTCCAATGCACCTTCATTTAAGATGGAAGAATTTCTTCCACCGGGTTTGTGATTCTCACCAAAATAATCACCCATTTTGCACGTCACTGCAAGAAAACACTTATGTCGAAATCTGCACTTTTGAGCCCCTTGTGAGAAATAAAGTATATGCAGAATTGTGGCAACAGGGGGGCAGCTGCAGATTTTTGTAATGAAAAAATATACACAAATGTGTTTTAATAAAAGCAAAAACCCTTGCTCGAAAGCCAGTCATGTTCAATTCTAGAGGGCAGTGCGCATCTCTGTTTACAGCCCAAAAGCCAGTGCGGATTCTGTCTAGAGGTGTTCCTTTGGTCATATGGCAGACATGACCAAATGTCGCAGTGCATGGAACGCTGTTACCTTTCCTGCCGAAGCAGCATCTATTTATCTACTTGCCATTTCTTGCTTTCAAACTGCTAGGTTGGCAGGAGCTGGGACAGAAAACAGTTGTCTAGTTTAGTGTCTTAACCAGTAATGGGCCATTCAACAATTACGTGATCCTCAAGGGGGTCTGCCATCTGAATTACAGAAAATTACATGGGGAGGGGGCAGCCGCAGCGGGGTTCAGACCAAAGATTACGTAATCCATTTGGAGCTGTTGTGATTTAGAAACATGCCGCTTTTTTAGGTTTGAAAATGATCTCTGGGAATTTTAATCCGATTTGAGATTATTGAATTGCTTGTGCAGTCTATCTCTATTTCACCAATAGTGAAAAGCTCTAAAAAAATCAGAGTTTCGATACAAAGGCTCTGGATTATGTAATTTTAAGGGGGGGGGGGTGTTTGAAGCAAAAAATCTGGTCGGATTACATAGGGGGGAGGGGGTCAGTTTCCCCCAAAAAATGGATCACATAATTGTTGAATGGCCCCTAAGCCACTGTGGTCCCAATGAATAAAATAAAATGCATTTTAGTTGATGGCAAAAGTATGTGCAGAAAGGCAGTCAAACAGCAAAAGCTTGCCTTATGAAAAAAACACATGGATTTTTCCCCTGCAGAAAGTAAAAGGGGTTTTATGACCTGATAAAAACCGACCATGGGGTGGGAAAGTGGAAGGAATTTTGGGGAAAGGCCATGAAATCAGGACAGAAATCCTCACATCTGTTTTCCAGAGTCAGAGAGAAAGAAAAAAGAAATACCGCCTGTTTTGAGAGTGAGATATGGGATTGTGACTTCATACAGTTTGAGTGCAAAGATCCCCATCCGGGGTGGGGGAAAGAAGCATCTACGTGTACAGCAACTTTCAAATACAAGAAGTTTCCATTAGTCACCCGCTAAACAGTCGGCGAGTGCTTTGCATGCCTTGTCACTCATTTGATGCGAACTGACACTGCAGGAGGGAGAAATCTGCCCTACAAGACGTGTCTTGCTTCTTAGGAAATTCCTCCAACCACATGAAAGAGGAGGACTGAATAAAGCCCATACTTTCAGTCCTCTTCATCGGCCCTTCCCGCAGCTATCCCGTATTTTGGCCGGGGAGGAAAGGTGTTTCTGTGCATGCGTGGCCATTCTGCGCACGTGCAAAGGGGTTCTGCGCAAGCGTAAAAGGGTTTTTTGCTCCGCATGCACACCCGGCCCAGAGCAGCTCCCGTATTTTCTCCGGCAACACTTGACTGGTATGGCCCTCACAAACTCCAGGTGTGCCATTGAGTATCCATCCCCCTCCACCCCACCCCAAAAAACGCTTGATCTTAACGCTGATAACATTTCCACTTTCCTCTCCCTACTCATCAGGGTGGGGAAATGGTAACAATGAGCCCTCTTCTGTCCTGTACTATAGTGTTAAATCATAGCTGTCAAGTACCCCTTATTGGCCGGGAAAACCCCTTATTTTACCCTATTTCCCGCCATCATCCCTTATTAACTAGACTGCAATGGAGAGCAGCAAAGGATAAGCATAGCTGTCAAGTATCCCTTATTTGCCGGGAAATTTCCCTTATTTCCAAATCCAAAACTTGACAGGTATGGTGTTAAATGCCCAAAGCACCCCAGAGGGTTCTCACCTTTTTAGCTGCAACAGAGGATCAATATTATTCTCTCCCCAGGTGCCAAAAGGCCTTAGATTTTGGAGATTTAATTCACCTTAAATTGCTCTGAAAGCAAGGCAAGTCCACACTTTCAGCTCTGCTTCTCCGGGGAAAAATGTTCCACCAGCTGGTAATCAGAAATGTATTTTTAGAATGGATCTTTTAAAAGGCCTTTTGTGATCGTTCTGCGGTTCTCTGGATCCCAACAAAAGCCCTCAGATGCTAGCACAGCCCCCTCACTCCCCACAGGTAAGCAGTATTTGAAATATGATAGAAGTAGCACTCTCTCTTTCTCTCTCTTTGCCTCTCCCCCCCCCCCGCCCTTGTACCCACACAATCAGCCATACTATCAGTCATACCGCCGCCTCTGAAACACGGCCATCCTATTCTCAGCTATTACAGTCAACCCTGCGCACAAAGGTTAATAGGATGAGGCCACTGCGACTTGAACCTATGCTCTTTGCACAGAAATAGGCTCCAGGAAGTTCGAAGTCGCTCCTTAGCTGGAGTTAAGTCAGAGCAATTGGGCTTTTGCACAGAGGAACTAAAATTCACAGGCTTGCAAAATCTCATGGCCAATCTATTGATCAGTATTAGGAAAATAAGCAGCAGCAAATCCAAACCCTATGCATTTTCCTTTATTTGAGGAGCGCAGGGGAGAGATATCACATTTGTCTCTTTTTTTTCATGGGGGGAGGGGGAAGGCGTGTGCCCACAACTCAAAGTGGAGGGGATGGGAGATGCATTAGCTATCAGAACGGCTGGTTAGAGCTCGGTTCCCAAAGCAGCAAACATCTTACCAAAATGCCGGTCCAGAACTTGAACTTGTTACTTTTGTCATACCAGCTTCCAGAGTTCTCCAACTGCTAGGTGCAGGGGTGGCCAACCTGAGCACTCCAAGTGTTCTTGGACTTCAA
Source organism: Bradypodion pumilum (assembly GCA_035047305.1). Taxonomy (NCBI): domain Eukaryota; kingdom Metazoa; phylum Chordata; class Lepidosauria; order Squamata; family Chamaeleonidae; genus Bradypodion; species Bradypodion pumilum. The sequence continues at coordinate 4,316,287 of JAWDJD010000003.1, forward strand.
TTCCCAGAAGCCCAAGTCCCTGTGAATCCACACAAACAGGTTGACTGCGCATACGCATAGACGCAGTAAACCCATTCGGGTGGATTCACAGGGATTTGGCCTTCTGGGAAATGAAGTACAAGAACACTTGGAGCACCAAGGTTCCCCCCCACCCCCGCCCCCAGCAGGATTTGGGCTGTTATGGTCTATGCAGGTACATTTTCTAAGCTCTGGGTGGGAACCTATCTTCAACAGACCCATCCCTGACCCTCCATCGGCAGCAGATAGATAGATAGATAGACAGACAGACAGACAGACAGACAGATCTGGAAGATAGTGGTCCAATTCTCTCTTGAATGATTCCAATGTTGGAGCGCTCACCACCTCTTGAGGTCATGGCTTCCGTTGTCATACTACTCTAACCATTATGTTTTTCCTGATATTTTGCCTATAGCTTCCTTTAGCTTGAGCCTGTTATTACGCTTCCTGCATTCTGGGATGATGGAGAACTTTCCTTCCTCTTTATGATTCTCTTTCATGCATTTGCAGAGTGTCATCATGTTATCTCCTCTCATTCTTCTTTTTCTCAAGGCTAAACATGCCCAGTTTCCTTCAGTCTTTCCTCCTAGGGTTTGATTTCTACCTGTAGTCCTCTGATCATCCCAGGTGTCCTTCTCTGTACCTGCTCTGATTTGTTTGCATCCTTCTTAAAGTGTGGTGCCCAGAATTGGACACATTTTGGACACAGGTGTGGTCTAATGAGTGCTGAATAGAGAGGCGGGGGGACTTTGTACCCCCTGGGTTTTGGAGACGATGCACAGTACTTCTGTTAATGCAGCCTAAATTGACAAGGGCAAACAGCCCATTCCCTTAAATTAACTTCTGCTGGGAAACAAGGCCTATGTGTGAGTCAGAGACGGCCGGTTGTCAAGCTGGCTTGAGTTACACAAGGGGAGATAACACATTTCCTGTGCAAAACACAAATGCTTTTATAAAAATCTCATTTTGAACCTTAACAAAGAAGACAAAACATCTCATCCTCAACCCAAGATCCCTCTTCCAGTTTAATTGGTTGGTGGGCAGGACAGGACAGATCTACCGGTATCTCTTAGACAGGGGCTACTATGAAGACCACCAATTATCATTTTTACTGCCCAACACACACACACACACACACACATACCCAGACAGATGCTTTATCTGCAAAAATAGCTGATATTTTATCTCCATCTTGTAATAACCTCCATTCTGCTGTATGATTTTTTTAAATTATTTACTGTATTTCAGCATATGATGCTCACAGCTCGGAAATGTTTCTATTTTGGACTTTAAATTTGGGATGGGAAACTGTACCTCCTCTAAGCACTGGTGGCACAGTGGTTAAACTGCTGTACTGCAGCCAAAACATTGTGAGTTCGAGCCTGACAGATTGATTCAGCCTTCCATCCTTCTGAGGTTGACGAGGACACAACATGCTGGGGGCAAAATGTTAATTAATTTGTGAACAGCCCAAAGAGTGCACTAAGCACTATTGAGGGCGACATATATGTGTAATTGCTATTGCCCTGATTGTGTGCATCTGATTAAAAGCATAGGCTGAGTTTAATTTTTTTCCCCCTTCCCTGCTCACCTGGCAACCAACCAGGTTTCTGTCAAAGAAATATCCCACTCTTGAGCTTAGGCTCAACTTATGGGACACCCCCACCACTGGCCTAAAATGGTTAGGCAGAGGCTAGGATTCATGGCTGGGGGTAGGATTTGAATCCAGGGCCTTTGGGAGTGATCAGATGGACACATAGCATGCTTACTCTAACTCAGGGGTGCCCAAACATTTTGAGCCATGGGGCTGGTCACACGGTTCAGGGGGCTGGTCACTATGGCCTGGGGGCCAGATCCGGCCCCCGAAGCCAATTCATCCAGCCCACGATGACCTCGTCGCTCCTGGAAGCGGAAGTAAGGGCATATTTTACTTCTGCTTCCGGGAGCGATGAGGGGTTCGTGGACCGGGTGAATTGATGTTCGGCCCCGGATCTGGGCCCCGGGTCATAGTTTGGGCACCCCTGCTCTACCTACCTTTGCTTCAAGGCACCTGAGGAGTTAGAAAAGAGATCTAGCCAAGAAAAAGAGGGGATTTGGTTATTAAAGGAACAAGATCCTTCTAGAAAAGGCTTGGGGATTTTAACATATCTATGAGGGAATAAGAGGACGTCAGATTCATTTGGGCTTCATTACTACCCAATTTGGCTACATTTAGCATCTTAACATTAGCCATAACTGCCAGCATCTTACTGCTAGTCAGGCCCATTGAATCAACTGCGGAATGGAAAATCCACACTTCTGTAAATCCCATTAGGTCATTCACACTACACTAGTTGGGACTCGACGTAGGATACTGTCTGCTGTGCCCAAGTGTATGTATCCAAAAATCCAACCCATCTGAGTAAGTACCTTTTGAGAAAACAAGTACCCGAAACCCCCAGAAAAATATACATGTATTAAAAATGGACTGAATTGTAGCCCAAAGCAAAATATTATGAATAATAATTTGAGGTTGGACAACTAAAAGGTCAACTACTTGTTTTGCATAATGTTAGGGTAGCAATGAGCATGGGACTACCACCTGTGTGACTTTTCTCAAAACCTTGAGTTGCCAGGTCAGTAATAATGTACAAAAACGTATGTAATGAAGTTCTGGGGCCAACTGGGACTGAGTAGATATGGGCACCTACACACACACTTCCCAAACCCCAACTTTCTCCTCCATCTAGCCCACCTTGGCTTCACATGAATGGATATATGCCCTCAGCTTGGATCCAGGAAGAGTTTTATGGCAAGAACAAACATTCTTGAAGGTACACAAGAGCAAAACCGAATTAGAAGATGGAGGGAGGAGCTCACTGGACAAGACACAACATTAAAGGAAGATGTAGCTAAAGATCTCAACCTCCCCTACGTCACTTGGACGACCCTGAGAAGGCTTAGGGTTGGAGTCCCTCAATGCAAAACCCACATGCTCAAGTGGGGGCTGCTGGTGGATAACAACATGTGCTGTATGAATGTGGAGAGATACAGAATCCAGGTCACTTACTGGTCTGCTGATTACTGCCCGAAACATGCACCGATGAGGACTTAAGTTTGGCCAACAACAAAGCCAAGGAAGTGGCTTCATTTTGGCAGTCCAGGGTTTGATTTGGACACAAAAGAAGAAGATTCTTGGCTTCAGATTGCTCTTCATGCTTTGAGACTCAAGGAAACATCTCAGTTTCCTGTTTCTTCAGACGATGCTCTGCTGATGCTCAATAAAACAGCAGCAGCATCTCTGCAAGCTACCCACAACTTAGATGACAGTTTTGGCCTTGATTTGCTCAACATACATAGAAGATCCAAGATGGACTGCCTAATAAAGACAACAGCTTAGGAAACCGTGAAAGACCTGTTAAAAATACAGCCAAACTACTACCCCCACCAATTTTAATATCCCATCAGGCCACAACTTTCTAAAACAGTCTGAGGTTGGAGGATAAAGCCAAGAATAGCATCCATTCTCTCTACACCCATGGGAGATGCTGCACCTGGTTGGTCTCTCCTTCCTATGCTATTTCCTCCAGCAAAGCCCTCCTCCTTCTATGGCCACCTTCCCCAACTTGAAGTGACAGGCAGGCTTTCGAGGGCATGTGATGAAGGCTTTAATTGGCGTTCAACTGTCTTTGCCTCCTCCAAGGTTCCCTTGGTTGGTGACTCAACTGCAGAGTGTCAGGCTTGCCCAAGGGATCTGTTACTGCCCTGTTTTGCGCAGAGGCGCTCAATACCTCCCCTTCCCCACAGGCCCAGCTAGCATGAACTTGAAAGTAGTGTACTGTAATTACAAAGAACTAATCCTATTGTCCCAAAATGAAGTCCTAGTAACGTTAGAGACAACCTACCTCTGTGATGGCGAACCTTGGCACTCCAGATGTTCTTGGACTTCAGTTCCCAGAGGCCCCCGTGAATCCACACAAATGGGTTTACTGTGATTCATCCGGCCCGTGCTGCCCTCGTCGCTCCCGGAAGCAGAAGCAAAACGTGCCCGCACGGTTAAGGCTCTTCCGGGTTAACCCTTCCTCCGTACAAGCGCGTTTTACTTCCACTTCCGGGAGCGATGGGGGCCGTATGAAACGCAATAAACCCATTTGTGTGGATTCACAGGGTGCATGGGCTTCTGGGAATTGAAGTCCAAGAACATCTGGAGTGCCAAGGTTCACCATCACGGATCTACCTCCTTCCAGGGAGCAATTGCTACAATTCGGTTATTTTTAAAGATAAGAGAATGGATAAGGGCGTTTTTAAAAATTATTTTTTAAAAAAATTTAAACAATCCAATTTTAATGCTATTTTTAATGTTTTTGTAAGTTTTTATTTGTTGTAAGCCGCCCGGAGTCGCCTTGGCAAGGTGGTGGGATTAGAAATGCGAGTAATAAATAAATAAATAAATAAATAAATAAATAAATGAATAAATGAATAAATGAATGAATGAATGAATGAATGAATGAATAAATAAATAAATAAATAAAATGATGTGTCTAGACCAGGCATAAAACTGCCAAAATGAAGCCTCTTGTTGGTGAGTTGATTCTACAGTTCCTTTTGCCTGACCTAGTTTGAGAAAGATTTAGAACAGTAACAGTTTTAGAAACAGGAAAATAAGGAGCTATTTTTTTAATTAAAAAAAACCACACACCTGGAACTCTGGCTATAAATTGTAAGAAAACTTCAATTTGGAGTCCACAAAAAAGGAGTCTAGGATGAAGAGTTTCACAGACAAAGGATGAAAAGATAATGCATGGCCATTTTTAAAGGCTGGAAACAGCAGATGTAACGCTACCCCTCCCTCATCCCCCAATAAATCTTCAGTTATAAGAAAAGTTGTATGAAAACGCAAGCTTATTCTATAACCATGATGGCCAGCCTTGGCACTCCAGGTGTTCTTGGACTTCAATTCTCAGAAGCCCAAGTCCCTGAAGGACTAGAAAGTGACTCATAGGACTGGATCAGTGGTACAGGGGTCAAGTTGTGATGTGGAAGGCGGATGAAAGGCACTGAGCTCCACGTCTCCTCCCCTCCGGCCACGCCAATGCTGGAGGAGGTTAAAGGGCTGCTGGGGCTCCGAGGTGGCCAAAGACACCAGTGAGGACATTGCGCCCCGGGCTCCGCCGAGGACGTTGAGCCCCAGGCTCCATCGATATGGTATAATTATTGTGTATATTGTATACTGCATTTTTGTGTTTGCTGCTAATATTTATATTGTATTGCTGTCTATTTACTTTGTATATCGTTGATTTATGTGAGATTTTTGTGAGCCGCCCTCAGTTGGCATATGCCGAGTGGGCGGCATATAAATCAAATAAATCAAATCACTGCATTACATTCTCAGGACAGTCTTCATGACTGATCACCATGAGGATCACCATGGTAACTTGAGCTTCTGGGAACTGAAGTCCAAGAACACCTGGAGTGCCAAGGTTGGCCATCACTGTTCTATATCAAGGAAGATCGCTGCTGTCCCCAGTGTCTGAGGCAGGAAGGTTTGAGAGGTTAGAGAAACAAGGAGCAAAATGATGCATGTGACTTGTAGGCAAAGAGTTGTCCAGCACCCAGTCTGGACCACAAATGGGCAGCTTTTTTGACTATATGTCCCATCATCCCCATCGAAGAGGGATTTGGGGTCTTATAGTCAAAAGTATATGATGGGGCTGAGGTTTGGCTGCCAATGGTCTCTCTCCAAGACAGGTGCTCCAGATATCGTTGGACCTCAACTCCCAACCACCTTAGTCAACACAGAAGACAACTCAAGGCCTTTTTGGTTCTCCTGTATTGAAGCCCTCCTTTGCTTGACTCTCACCCCTTGAGGGGGAATTTTCAAGTAGGCCAAGGGTCCTCGCTACAAGGCCAGAGCAAAGAATGAGAAACAGGATGCGTGTACATGCACATGTTTATGGACACATACCTACGGCATAGAACGATGGCGGACTGTTAGCACAAAACTCTATTTCTGATCCTCAAAAGTCCACACAGCAGGGCAACCCTTCTCGTTTCCTGCAAATCAATTATTTGTGTGACAGTGTTGTTTGCAAGAAAAGCATTCATCTGGATAGTTTTGCTTCATTGGCTCAAAAATAACCCCTTCTTGATCTGAGCGTGCAACAAAAATGCACCATCTTCTTTGCAATATAAGAAGGTTCCCCAGTATCACCTTTGGGTGTGAGACAAGTAGACCCCACACGCAGCACTCTTCTTCTTCTTCTTGTGCCATATCCAATTCCAAACATTGGCTATTCTCATGACAATCAGCCATGAAGATTGTCCTGGGAACAATATAATGCATTGGCCTCCACTGGCCTTCTGCATCACAGCATGACCCCCGTACCACTGACCCACTTCCGGGAGTCACTTTCTGGTCCTGAGCCCTTTTGGCATGCAAAGTCCTCCTTATCAGCCCCAGGCCAGGATTAATGAAGCTGCTGCCCTCCATCAAGATGGATTCAAGTGGGATTTAATCCACTTGGGGACCATCACCCTTCCCTGTGGACTTCGGCACCCAAGGCTGTTCGTCCTCAGGGTGGTCAGGTTAGTTAACCGCCGCCTGATAATCAGACATTGAGGCGCTGGCAGTAGGGTCTTCTCTAGTACCATAGCAGGATACCCTGGCCAGACTGGCACGTAGTACACGGTCATACCCAAAACTTCTCTCAAGTGTTTTTTTTTTTAAGCAGACAGAGCAGCCTGTCATTTCCCGAAACAAACACACAGAGCAAAAGAGGCAGCTTCACACCCCTGGTCAAATGTGCCATGGACATGTGCTGAAGAGAGCTGTAGGCAATGAAGATGAGAAATATCTTGCTAAACGCAAATAAGGTCGATCCAGTCCATTTCTCAGAGCACTGGAAACAGGTCGTTTGCATAATAAGCAAAGCCTAAGTAAGCCTTCTCTCATTTGAATACCAAATGCTCAAGCATCCAAGAATGCTCCCTGAAAAGAGATACAGTACTGTATTAGTTTAGCAATCATGTCAGTTGGGATTTATTCTCCACTAATTTATCTAATCCTTCTATTAAAAGACATGTAACGGAAAAAGCTTGCCTTGGGCAGCATGGCCCAACTCTTCCAAGCAAATATGAGAAATCCATCACATATAGCAAGAAGTCAACCAATACTTTGAGTCCAAAATGCACCGAGCCTTCCACCAACCCTAAACTTGCCATGCTTACAACACTCAGCATCTATATGGCTTTTCTATTCACTCAGATTTCCAAATACAGTGACCCCTCGCTTAACAAATTTAATGCGTTCTCCGGGACCTTTTGTACTACGAAAAATTTGTGAAGCAAATTTCCCATAGGAATGCATTGAGTGCAATTTCCCATAGGAATGCATTGAAACCCAACATTTGTTAACCAACACTCGGTTTCGTATAGTAATGCATTGAAAACCAATTAATCCGTTTGGAATTTTTTTTGTTAACTGAGCCGCTATTTTCTATGGATTTCCTTTTATTATGCAAATGTTGTGTTAATCGAGCCGCTTGTTAAGCGAGGGTCCATTGTACAGAAAACAGCCTGGAAATAACACATTAATATTAGGGTTGTTCCTTTTGCATTGAAAAAGAGACATGAATCTAATGCCTTTTTAACAATGTGGTGCATTTGCTTTCAAAACATTATTTTGTTCAGAAGTTGGTTGTCTTCCCAGAAGACAAAAGGGGTAATTTTTAATGTCAGGTCTAGTACATCAATTCCAAACTCTGGCCTGGAGCATACATATTAAGAGACAGTAAATCTCTGCTCCTTAATCCCTTCCTCTCTCATCACTTGTGATAGAAATCTGACCTCTGGAAAAAAACCTCAGGACTCATGCAAAGCAAGAGAACTCTGTAAAATGGGGCCCATTAAAAAAAAAAACTCAATAGTAAACAGAAACGGGAAGGGAGATGGAATAATCCAACTGAGAGATGTTGCAACCAGAAGAGTTAATCTAATTTCAGCGGAGACAGGAGAGGGGTCGCTTTGGCTACCGAGAATCAACCCGAAAACAAAAATGTGGAATGCCAGCTTGAATATAGTCCACAGGGGCTAGCAAACACCCAATTTTGTTAGGGTTACCAGCACCATCTGTTTCATCCAGCCTTCCAGATGTGTTGAATTGCCACTCCAGATGTGTGAGGCTTGGTGGGAAAATTGGGAATTATAGTCCCAAAACACCTGGAGAGTGTTAGCGTGGGCAAGGGATCCACCAGTCAGAGCCCTGAGATCCTCAAAAGCCCTGGTTAAACTGCTGTACTTCAGCCAAAACTGCTGATGTTGTGAGTTCGATCCTGATGGGGTACAAAACTGATTCGGCCTTCCATCATTCCAAAATCAGTAAAATGAGGACCCGGCATGTCGGGGCCAAAATGCTAGTTACCTTGTGAACCACCCAGAGATTGTTATGAGGCAGTAAATGTGTTATTGCTACCAAGGTCAACCACATGCTTTAAGGCCACTCTTTGGGGATTTTCCCCTGACTTCCCCCATTCCCTAATTTTTATGTAGCCCATAACCTGATTTGGAACTGCAGTGGCTTAGTGGTTAAGACGTCAGCAGTTCAGCACCCGAGTGGTACCTATTTTGGAGCATACTTGACAAATTTAATATTAACCTGCTACATCCAATGTGTGATTTACCTAATGTTCTGGGGTGGTTTGGGGGCTAAAGCCCCAAATGGGGAAATCAAGAGTTGAAGTGGTTTTATGACCAGACACCTTTTAATGGCAGCTGGGTGGGTGGGGGCAACCTGCATTGATCGGCTGACTAATGAGCAAATTAGACAAAGGAAGAGTATGTTTTGCTGAACTTTGAAGGAGAAACCTCCACCAAAACAGACCCTGGGATATGAGGATGTGATGAAGAGGAAGCGGGGGGGGGGGGCAGCAGGTGTGAAGAAAGCCACTTATTAGACAGAAAGAGGATCAGGGTCATCCCAATTAAGAGTCAGCTCGTGAGCTCCAAGACTATCCCAAGGTCTGCAAAATCAGTTGCATGTCATTAAAAACAAGTTGCTAATTGTTAAGAGCACCTGGGCAGGATGTGTTCAAGGGAAGCGTTAAAGCCGATTCTGTCAACTGACCTATTTAGACAGGCGCGGGAGGTGGGTCTTTTCCATGTTGCAAAACGACGAGCCACACTTAAGTCGCAGGAACGCTTGTTTTCCCACAAAAGCCACTGCCAGAGAGACGCCTGCCTTGCAGGGTAGACCACCCTCCCTCAGCCTGACTGCACTGTAAGTTGAGACAATATGCCCTCTTGCTGGTATCTGCTCCACCTAAGATCAGGAGAGAAGTAGCAGCAGATGCTGAGAGAACTATTTATTTATTTTATAGTCACATTTGTATTGCCACCCCCTCGCCGAAGGGACTCAGGGCGGCTCCCAAGTAAAGATGTAAAAACATAAAAATATCCATAATAAAATAATTAAAAACCATTCCCATTAAAATCCCACCCACCCCATCTGCAGAAAGAGGGAGAATTATACAAGCCAGCAGGCGGGGGTCACACCCCCAACCGTGCCCCACACCTGCCCCGCCAGCCAGGTTTTCAGTCCTTTCCTAAAGGGTAGCAATTCCGTCTGCAGCCGTAATTCTCTTGGCAGGAGGTTCCATAGGGCCGGTGCGGACACAGAGAAGGCCCCCCTTCTTGTGCTAGAGAGACGAGCCCCTCTAGCAGATGGTACAATTAGAGAGCCCCTCCGGTCCGCTCTGGTTGGACGGACAGATGTTCTTGGGGAGACACGGTCTCTTAGATATCCTGGCCCACTACCATGTAGGGCTTTAAAGGTCATCACCAGTACCTTGAATTGCACCCGCAGGCAAATTGGCAACCAGTGCAACTCCCGGAGCAGTGGCAAGGCATGGGCATAACGCCCGCACCCCATCACCACCTGGGCAGCCGCATTCTGGACCAGCTGCAGCCTCCAAATGGTCATCAAGGGCAGCCCCATGTAGAGCACATTACAGTAGTCTAGTCTGGAGGTCACCAGAGCGTGAGTGACCATGAGCAAGGAGTCCCGGTCGAGGAGCGGGCAAGAGAAGAGAACTAAGAGAACAAAGCAAGAGAACGACCCTCGACATCCTTTGAATGGATATGAGCCTCAAGTCCGACGGCTCAGATCCAGGAAGAGCTTTATGGCAAGAACAAACTTTATTGAGGATACGCCAGAACAAAACCAAATTCGGTGGAGGAAGGAGCTCACTGGACAAAGAACATCATTACAGATGGATACGGCTAAAGATCTCAATCTCCCCAACATCACCTGGTGGACCCTGGATAGGTTGAGTGTCGCAGTGCCCAAATGCAAGACCAACAGGCTCAAGTGAGGGCTGATGGCGGAGAACAACACACTATATGAACATGGAGAGATACAGAATCCAGCTCATTTACTGGTCTGCCAATTACTACCGGAAACAACATGTACTGATGATGATTTCAGTTTGGCCAATGACAAAGCCAAGAGAGTGGCCTCATTTTGGCAGTCCAGGATTTGAGCTAGAAATGAAAGAAGAAGTTGCAGGCTTGAAATACCGGGTGTCCCAAAACTCACCATACATAAGAAAAATCACGTAACAGTTATCTTGGAACATTTTTGCCATGAGCATGTGTATGGAAAGAGGTGGCCAACATGTAGAGAACATTTTGTAAAATATTTAGCAATATTTTGTACATAAAGGTACCTTTAGCTACAATTTCCCATTTTCCCTATGGATGGCAACCTTCGGGCCACCCTGTATATATAATTATACACATAAGTTATTGTTTCCACCTTTTGTTGTTTGATATTTCATTGAAATCCTGTGGGGTTTTTGCCTCTGTGTGAAGTTGCTGTTTGCCCTTTTAAACTTCTTTTTTGAGAAGCAAAAGCCAAGTTGAAATAAATGAGGACGAGGATCGTTCTGGACACCTGTGACGTTACATGTTTCACACATCCATCATTCGCTCACGGAAGCCAGACAGTGGAAATGAAAATTCATAACTGAATTGTCTGGTTCCTGTAATATATTTTGTGCATCTAAAAACACAACAGGCAAAATGGTTCCCAAACCTTGACAAGTGACTTCTAACTCATTGCCCTTCTTCTTCTTTCATGACCCGATCAAACCCCGGATTGACAAAATGAAGCCACTTCCTTGGCTTTGTGGTTGGCCAAACTTAGGTCTTCCTTGGTGCATGTTTCTGGCAGGAATTGGCAGACTAGTAAATGAGACGGATTCTGTATCTTGCCATTCTGGGGTATACACAAAGAACCTCATCGGAGATTGTGGATATAATTAGGCATATCCTGGGTCGCAACCTTGCCGGCTAATATTTCTAACACCAGATCAAACTAAAATATACCTTGGCACTCCAGATGTTCTTGGACTTCAATTCCCAGAAGCCCAAGCCCCCATGAATCTGCACAAATGGATTTACTGCGATTCATCCAGCCCGCACCGCCCTTGTCGCTCCTGGAAGCAGAAGTAAAACGCGCCCGGACGGAGGAAGGGTTAACCTGGAAGAGTCTTAACCGTACGGGCGCGTTTTACTTCCGCTTCCGGTAGCAACGAGGGCAGCGCGGGCCAGATGAATCGCAGTAAACCCATTTGTGTGGATTCATGGGGGCTTGGGCTTCTGGGAATTGAAGTCCAAGAACATCTGGCATGCCAAGGTTCGTCATCACGGCCTTAAAGTTTTGGGAAGCTAATCTTTCACCAAATGAAGAAAGCAGATCCATTAGGAAGCATATTCTTCTTGTTGTTCTGCTATATCTGAGTCCAAATATTGGCGATCCTCATGGCAATCATCCATGAAGACTGTCCTGAGAATATAATGCCATGGCCTTTCATCTGCTTTCTGTATTACAAGCATTACGCCTGTACCACTGATCCAGTTCCACGAGTCACTTTCTGATCCTGAGTCCTTTTGGCACCGAAAGTCCTCATCAGCTCCCGGCCAGTATGGATGAAGCTGCTGCCCTCCATCAAGATGGATTCAAGTGGGATTTAATCCATTTGGGAACCATCACCCTTCCCTGTGGACTTTGGCACCCAAGCCGTTAGTCCTCAAGGTTAGTCAACCACCGCCTGACACTCAGCGTTGAGTTGCTGGCAGTTTGGTCTACTCTATTGCCATAGCAGGATAACCTGGCCAGACTTAACCAGAGTCTTTGTGAGTTGGGCGGCTATATAAATATGAATATAAATAAATAAAAATAAACAAAGCTGAAAGCCTGAGTCCCTCCTGGGCCCTAAATTTGATGGGGGTGAAGTGGAGCCAGTCACCTCCTCTCCACCTGTTCTACCTTGAAGGGCTATTTGTTCTGCAAGGCAGGAGTGGGGAGAATTGCTACCAAAGCATTTTTAGGCTCCTGGGAGGAAAGATAAGAATAGAAACACAACTAATAATAAATGAAAGCAAGGATAACTAGAGGCCAAAATCAAAGCGTGCCTGAAAACTGCAAACAACAAAGTTTCTAGCACTCTACGGAGAAGTGAGTGTAAATTCACTCTATTTACTACAAGCTCTCATGGCACCGCATTCGACCTCTTGCCAAACTGTTCTGGCCCACAGAGGATTTATTGTTCTCTTGCACACAGATTTCTTTTGTTTGTTCGCTGAGAGAGGGAGGGGAAACACGGAGGGGCTATAGCAACATCTTTGGGGCAACAATAGGATAGCAGCAGCTGAGAGATGCTATCATGGAGAGTCGAGTGAGGGGCATGATGTAGTAGAGACATGATGCAGGGCATCTGCCACCAGGAGCCTGAGCATAGTTTAGTCACCAGTCTACGAGGCATGGCTGGGACGTAAAGAGGTGAGCCAACAGCTCAATGGAGATCAAGGAAGGACCATCTCAAATCCCTCCTTGGTCAACCCAGTTGGAAGAGGAAAGCCAGGAGATCTTGAGGACTTGTCACCTTTGCCACCAAGGGACCATACTGGGGTTTTTGTGAGCATACAAAGGGAAAGAGAGGCAACCATGCTCTACCTCCTAGCTGTAGGCAGCTTCCTCCTCCTCCTCCTGCCATATCCAAATCTGAATATTGGTGATCCTCATGGCAATCAGCCATGAAGACTGTCCTTAGAATATAATGCAGTGGCCTTCCATCTGCCTTCCGCATCACAGTGTGAAACCCCTGGTACCACTGATCCAGTTCCGTGAAACACTTTCTGGTCCTGAACTCTTTTGGCATGCAAAGACTTCATCAGCCCCAGGCCAGGATGGATGAAGCTGTTTCCCTCTGTCAAGAAGGATGATAAGAGTCTCTGGCAGTATGGTCTACTCCAGGAGTGCCCAAACATTTTTGGGCCATGGCGGGCTGGTCACGTGGTTCCTCCCACCAGAAGCAGAAGTAAAATGCACCTTGCAATCTGGTTTGCAACAGGTGGAATTTTCTCTACTCTATTACCATAGCAGGATTCTTGCACTTACATTCAAAGACCTCTCACATACGTGACCAAACCCCCACTGGCAGCCTTGGAACAAGTCCTGTGCAACAGACTCTTGCTTGCAGGAAACAATCACCTCATAAATTATCTACCTTGTTCTTCTTCTAAACGGCAGCAATAACTGCAAACACACACCACCCACAAATAGACATTAAATACCGAGTACGACAAGATGAAACAAATTCAGAAGCGAAACATCTCTCTGTTTCTGACAAGAGGTTTGGAGATATGGAGGCAGATTCATCAACATATTGCATTACAGTAATACCTCACATAACGACCGCATTGGATAGCGTCATATTCGCATAACGTTGTGGTTTTAAGCACACGTGATGTATTGCAAAACGTCCAAAACTGCTCAAAAATGGACGTTATCCGAGGTATTGGTATAGGAACCTCAGATAACGTCTGTTTTCGACCATTTTTTGGACTTTATGCGATGCATCTCCCCATAGAAACCGCATAACGTCCAAAATCGCATAGCGACCAACCCCGTGGAACGGAGTTTGGACATTATCTGAGGTTCTACTGTATTAGCTTACTGTTGGGGTACACAGAAGAAGCATTGATAAGCTTCTTCATCAGTTCTGTTGAAGAACTCGATTGCTTAGTAATTTAGGGTTCGGAGTTCAATTCCCTACTGGGCCTCCCTAACCGGGGCTGGACTAGACCAGGGGTCCCCAAACCTTTTGGGCCATGTGCCGGTCATGTGGTTCAGTGGGCCGGTCATGTGGTTCAGCGGGCTGCTTCTAGGAGTGACGAGGACAGCGTGGGCTGGATGAATTGGTGCCTGGGGCCAGATCTGGCCCATGGGCTGTAGTTTGGGTACCTCTGGACTAGATAATCTTCAGGATTCCTTCCAGCTCTGCAGTGCTAAGATTATAATAATAATATTCTATTTATGAAAAATAAACTGAGGGAGAAAAGTGGAACTGACAGGTTGAGGCCTCCCAGATCGAGAGCAAAATCAAGAGAGATAAAAATGGGTGTTACAGTACTTCTTAAATACTTTTTTTCCCCCTGTTATCAGCAGGTGTCGTTTCCTCTTGTGGTAAATTGTGCTGGACCAAACCAAGCCTTGTTGGTAATTAGAAGGCCTCTTCTGACAGCCCCTCGCCCTCCAGTCTTGCCCACCCCTTAGTATGTCTGGAAGTCTCTCCAGGGTAGGAGATGACTGGGTTTCCCAAAGACAGTTTAATGTTAGGTCTTTTCCTGTCTGGCGAGGGATGAAAGAAACAGCAGGTAAGGTGAGGAGAGGAAAACTGGAGCCAAATTCAGTTCCATCAGCATGTTTTTAACTTAAAGCTTTCATTGACAGTCATCAAGTCTTAGGAGAGGTATTTCAATTTTTACAGAAGAGGGGTTGGAGACCCAAAGGACCGGGTTTGATTCCCCAAGAGCTGCACAATGGAAGGAGCCTCGTCATTTGGGCGTCCCCTGTGAAAATCCTTTCAACCCAGAGTAATCTGACATGAAAATACAGAAGAGCGGTAGGGAGGGGGTGGAGGATGATGCCCAAAATCTGGGAAACCACTAGACTAGATGATTTTGCCACCCAGATTGGTAAAATATCCCAGATGAGTGGGATATACAATTGGATGGATGGATGGATGGATGGATGGATTCTAGGGAATCCCAAGACAATACAAATAAGAAGTACAATTACAGTATTTACTTTTTGAAAGGTAAAGGCTCAAAAGCCAGTCATATCTGACTCTAGGGTTCAGTGCTCATTTCTGTTTATAGCCAAAGATCCAGCACTGTCTGCATTTGCAGACGTTTTCATGGACATATGGCAGACATGACTAGACACTGGAGTGCACAGAATGCTGTTTACCTTTCCACCAAAGTGGTACCTATTAATCTACTTGCACAGAGACAGGAGCTCACTCTGTCATGCAGTAATCGAGTCTCAAACTGCTGACCTGCCGACTTTCCAGTTTTCATGTTCAGCATCTTAGCCACTAAGCCAGAGGTAGGCAACCTATAGCCCATGGGCTGGATCTGGTCCATGACACCAAATCATCTGGCCCGACGCCCTTGCTCCTGCCACCGCTGCCACTGGAAGCGGTGGAAACAGCTGTAAACGTGTTTATGGTGGCCGTAAATGCATCCACAGCTGTCGTAAACACATTGACAACAGTCATGGGTGAGTTTTATGGCAGCGTTTACAGTGGGGGACCACCAGTCCAGCCCCCTCAACTGTCTGAGGGAGCGTGACCTGGCCCCTGACTTAAAAAGGTTGGCGATCCATGCACTAAGTCAACACAGTCCATCTTTTTAAAAGATAGATGCACCAACAAATAACAAATTGCTCAACATTTCCAAACCCAGTAGGGCCATTGTGGAAGGAAGGGGCTCCTATTTAATCCACAGCTTTACAGCAAGCCTTCGGAGGAGATACAGGAGTGGACTTTAGTCTACCGGACATCAAGAGTTCCTTCCCTGCTCAAATCCTCTCTGATCCCGCATTACGTAGCCAAGACAGGAAGCAACACGCCGGCCCACCTTGTTTTATCTATCAACTCATCCATTTGTCTTCCTAGAGGAAATGAGACATACAAGACCCCAAACAAAACAAAAACCCCAAAAATTGGCAGGTGTCAAAAATAGCGTATGATGTACCATAATTTGGACATCTTGCATGTCTCGACAGTAGCAATTACAATTCTGTCATGGGCTACCTTGGAAGAGGGGGATAAGTCGTGAGAAAACACTTGTAATGATCACACGCCTTCAAGAGGAAGGCGAGAATAAATAGGTGTCTATATTTAGTACACAGAGAGATCAGGACGTCAGCATCCTTTTACTAAGCGGGAGGCTAGAAAGAAAACAGGAGAGATGGAATCGGGGGAAGACTTGACGATCCCTCCGTGGTCTTGGAAGATGCTGTGCAAGTCCAATAATCTCATCTTCTTTCGTGTCGAGATCAAACTTTGGACTGCCAAAATGAAGCCACTTTCTTGTTGCTGCCAAACTTAAGTCCTCACTGGTGCATGCTTTTGGCAGTAATTGGCAGGCCAGCAAATGAGCCGGATTCTGTCTCTCTCCACATTCACATGTGCTGTGTCTGCCAGAAGCCCCCACTTGAGCCTCTTGGTCTTGCATTTAGGCACTCCACTCTCAGCCTATTCAGGGTCTTCCAAGTGATGCAGGGCATAGCTGTCAAGTATCCCGTATTGGCCGGAAAAAACCCTTATTTTACCCTCTTCCCTGCCGTCATCCTGTATTAATTAGACTGCAATGCCCTATTGCCGTCATTGGAGGGCAGCACAGGATAAGCATAGCTGTCAAGTATCCCATATTTGCTGGGAAATTTCCCTTATTTCCAAATCCAAAACTTGACAGGTATGATGCAGGGGAGGTTGAGTTCTTCAGCTATATCCTTCTTTAATGATGTTTCATGCCCAGTGAGCTCCTTCTGCCATCTTCTAATTTGGTTTTGCTCTTGTGTACCCGCAAGAATTTTTGTTCCTGCCATAAAGATCTTCCTGGATCTTAGTTGGTGAACTTGAGGCTCATTTCCATTCAGAGGATGTTGAAGGTCCTTCTCTTGTTTAGTCCTCTCAGCGTCCGCTGCTACTTCTCTCCTGATCTTCGGTGGAGCGATACCAACAAGAGGATATATTTTCTCAACTGGTGTAGGTTTGAGGCATTCTGTCACTATACGCATGGCTTCATTAACAGTGATGCCAAAAATGTCTGGAAACTGTCTAGACACATACCAGGAAGGACAGAAGTTTATAAAGTTGTGCAAAGTTTTTTTCCTGAACAGAAACTCGGAAACAGACAAAGGAATTACTTGGTAGGAGATGAAAGACAGACTAAAAAGATTATGGCATGACAGGTAACCAGGTAACTCATGAAACATACGCAAAGCACTTTCATTGGCTTCAGGAGGCTCAAGAAGAAGAAGAGGATGAGCATGGCCTCTTGTGAGTCATCATGGCCATATAAAGCAGGGGTGCCCAAACTTTTTGGGCCCCGGGCCAATCATGTGGTTCCTTTCACCAGAAACAGAAGTAAAAACGCACCTTGCAATCTGTTTTGCAACAGGATGAGATTCTAGGCTGCCATTTTACTTATGCTTCCGGGAGCGATGAGGGCAGCGTGGGTCGGATGAATTGGTGTTGGGGGCCAGATCTGGCCCACAGGCTGTAGTTTGGGCACCCTGGATATAAAGCTTCCATGTCTGGTGGCAATATACCTTTGACTCCAGGGATCAGTAGTAAATTTGGAAGCAAACTTTCAACTCTCGTAGTCAGCTTATTTTGAGCCAGATCCCAAGCTCTGTTAAACTAGCCAGGAAGATTCCTCTTCAACATGTGAGGTCTGCTTTGAAAAATAAAACGAAGCCATGCCCTGTATTTCGATGCCTGAGCAAGGCCTCCTTCAAGCAGAAACGAATGCCATTGAGCTGCCTGTGTGTATCCTAATAGTAGCTGGAAGGATGAAGGCAGACGGAGCAGCCATTACTGCAATGCAGATATACCAGGAGGTGAAGTCTCAGCTTTCTGCAAGGCAAGAAATTCCTGCAAAAAAAAAAAAACTGGTTCTTCGCCGCCTGGAGAAAACTGTTTGCTTAAGTAAATATTAAGCTATGGATTAGTCCAATCCTTCTTTATGCTTCACCCTTTTAAGGACAGGCCCTCTGCCTTTAGCTCTCCAGATGTTTTGGGGTTCAGCTCCCTGGCATTTGGCTATATTGGCTGAGCCTTTTGGGAGCCAAAATCCAGTAATATCTAGAGGACCCAAAGGGAGAGAACAGTTACTTTAGACCAGGGATCAGCAAACGTGGCTCTCCAGATGTTCTTGGACTTCAATTACCAGAAGCCCAAGTCAGTACACCTGCTGATCAGGGCTTCTGGGAACTGTAGTCCATTGACATCTTCAGAGCCAAGTTTGCAGACCACTGCAAGGAAAATGAGAGGGCAGCAGCGGCTTAGTGGTTAAGAGGCTGACCAGATGGTTGGCAGTTTGAGATCCAAGGGCTGTGCGATGGAGTGAGCTTCGGTTGCCAGTCCCGGCTCCTGCCAGCCTAGCAGTTCAAAAGCAAGAAATTGCAAGCAGATAGTTACCACTTTGGCAGGAAAGGTAACAACGTTCCGTGTATTCTGGTGTCTAGTCATGCCTGCCACATGACAAACGGTAACGTGTCCAGTCTCAGACAGCGTTGGCTCTTTGGCTGTAAAGGGAGATGAGCCTAGAGTCAAATATGACTGGCTTTCGAGGAAGGGAGACCTTGACTTTTACCTTAAGCAAAATGAAATCAGAAAATGTTTTCTGAACAGCTTGGCAAAGAATATTCCTTATATACTGGAGCTTGCAAAGTTATGCATCGTATATGCAGAGCCAAAGAGTCCATGTTCACATTTCTTTAAAAAGGCAACAGTGGGTTTCTTGTCCCTCTGTGAAAAATCCCCTCTTTTTGGGGTGGTGGGTGGGGGGCAAATGCTACCTGAATCCACCCACCACTCCTCTTGCCAGAATGATTCTGTCTCATCTGCTGCCAACCAGAAATGTGACTTTTCTTAGCTGAGTCTCTCCTGTGATTTCCCTGGAGGTCACCTCTAGTCTCTGGCCAGAGCCAGCCCAGAACAATTCTCGGAGTCAAAACCTTTTGGAATTGGATTCTTGGATGCTCGGATGTAATTGTGAAACCTACATCAGCGGGAAACAGCCTGCCATCGACCCAGGCTGTCTGAGTGCCAGACAGAGAGTGGCTCCCGTTGACACACGAGTGATGCTCAAAGCCAGGGCTGCCCAAACTATGGCCTGTGGACCGGATTCAGCCCGATGCCGATTCATCCGGACAACACCACCCTCGTACGGGCGTTTTACTTTCACTTCCTGGAGCAAAGAGGACGGCGCCGGTCGGATGAATTGGTGTCAGGGGCCGGATCCAGTCCACGGGCTGTAGTTTGGGCACCCTTGGTTTAAGCAGAGAAAATGGCAGACTAAAAGCTATCTCACCCTGTTGCAAAACAGACTGCAAGGCATGTTTTACTTCTGCTTCCGGTGGGAGGAAACTTGTGACTGGCCCACTGAACCATGTGGCCGGCCTGCTGAACCACATGGCCGGCCCATGGCCCAAAACGTTTGGGCACTCCTGCTCAGGGCTGTAGTCTTGATGCTTCTTCCTGCCTAGCAGGCCTGTTTCTCTGTTGAAACACCACATCAACACCACATCAACTGCTGCAAGGTAACCTCATTCCAGCCTCCCTTGCGCATGTCCTTCACAACAGCCTTGAACTCATCTGCTTTTCTTGTGCAGCCACGCAGTGCCAAGTTCAATATGGCCTTTGCTACCAAACATGACAAAATAAGGAGATGCAAAAAGAGGAGATGCCATGGAGGAGAATTTTGAATGAATGTCAGGCAGTGTCTGCTGTTTGCTCATAGGAAAAGGGCATTAGCCCTTCTGATGAAATAGCCACAAGCTTTCTAAGGAATAAGGAATTAAGCAGATTGGAAAGAAGATGTAGAAAGAGTTCCATCAGAAATGTGCATTTGCTCATGTAGATCAGAGAAAGGGTTTTTCCCACCAGTTTAGCCCAGAGCAGTGATGGTGGACCTTGGCACTCCAGGCGTTCTTGGACTTCAATTCTCAGAAGCCCAAGTCAGCACTTGCCCTGATCAGGGCTTCTGGGAATTGAAGTCCAAGAACAGCTGGAGTGCCAAGGTTCACCGTCACTGGCCTAGAGCTTGAAAACACTATACAGTGGATTAACCTCCGTTAACATAATTAATGCATTCTCCGAGACGTTTCTTACAGTGAAAATTAATTTAACTGAATTTCCCATAGGAATGCATTGAAAACCAAAGCACATTAACGGAAACGCGGTTTCCCATAGGAATGTATTGAAAACCAATTAATCCATTCCAAGTGGGGCGGGGTGGGGGAGAATCCGTAAACTGAACCACTATTTTCTATGGATTTCCTTTTGTTATACAGTATTTGTATAAACTGAGTGGTTTGTTAACCAAGGTTCCACTGTATATTTTTTTAGACTGTCATTGTTATGTAGCATCATATCTCTTTCTGCTTGTGGTGATACTGTGAGTCAATGATCTCAAAAGGTTCTGTCATTAATTGCCATTATCAAGGTCAACTAGACGTTTTTGGGGGATTTGAAAACAAGGAACACACAAGTGAGGAAAAAGTAAGTGGGGGAAAGACAATAAAGAGTCTGTAGAGTTCTTCTTTTTCATTTGTGTCCTCATCAAACCCTGGACTTCCGAAATGAAACCACTTTCTTGGCTTTGTCATTGGCCAAATGTAAGTCCTTATCACTGCATGTTTCCACTAGTTACTGGAAGACTAACAAATGAGCCGGATTCTGTATCTTTTCACATCCACACAGCGTGTTGCTGTCTACCAGTAGACCCCACTTGAGCCTGTGGGTCTTGCATTGAGGGACTCCAACCCATAGCCTCTTCAGGGTCCTCCAAGTGACGTAGGGGAGGTGGAGTTCCTCAGTCATCTCCTCCTCCTTTAATGATGTTCCTTGTCCACCAACCTCTTTCCTCCATCTTCTAATTTGGTTTTGCTCTTGCGTACCCTCAAGAATGTTTGTTCTTGTCATAAAGCTCTTCCTGGATCTGAGCAGGTGAACTTGAGGCTCATCTCCATTCAGAGGGTGTCGAGGGTCCTTCTCTTGCTTAGTTCTCTCAACGTCTGCTGCTAATTCTTTCCTTATCTTGGGTGGAGCAATGCCAACCAGAGGGTATATTTTCTCAACTGGTGTAGGTTTGATGCATCCTGTCACTATGAGCATAGTGGATAGTAGAGCAGAAAACATGAACAATAAAGCAGCAGAATAAGTAGAAAGATTATCTTTGTGTTTCTTCTGCTCCTAGAGCCGTGATGGTGAACCTTGGCACTCCAGATGTTCTTGGACTTCAATTCTCAGAAGCCCGTGAATTCACAAGGGGTACGTTTTACTTCTGCTTCCAGGAATGACGAGGGCGGCGTGGGCTGGATGAATCGCAGTAAATCCATTCGTGTGGATTCATGGGGGCTTCTGGGAATTGAAGTCCAAGAACATCTGGAGTGCCAAGGTTCGCCATCACAGTCCTAGAGAGTGACTGCTGAAATCAGTCGATGTGCAGCACCTGCCTGGGATCTAAGCCTATGTTGAGGCTGACAGCATAGCAATTAATTCTACCTGCTTGTATGTGTAAAGCCAACTTCAACCTATGTTGAAATCTCATGGATTTGGAAAAGGATAACAGAGGATCTCACTAATGAGCAAAATGATAACAAAACTGAATATCTAGTTGTAAACGTGTTCCAGAGCTGAACAATGAGATTTTACCTAAAACATCTGGGATAGACACATTTTATTTCCCAAGCAAACTTCTATCATATCAATAAGGAACAGAGGTGGGCAAGAAAGCAATATCCATGTTTTACCCAGCACAGGGTTACCTCCAGAAGGACTAGAGACATTGTGTTCACATGTTAAGGGCTGCCAAGTCACATCCAATGAATGGTGTCACCATGACGGAAAGAGGCTACTGTACACTTTTATTAGGACATTATCAGCAGCCAGTTTTAGGGCTGGACTTTGCACTCAATCCAGAGGTGGAAAACCTGGCCAGCTGCCAAACACTGGAGAAAAATCTATGCTCATACACAGACCCTTTAGTCCAGTGATAGTGAACTTTGGCACTCCAGCTGTTCTTGGACTTCAATTCCCAGGAGCCCAAGTCTACTGCGCATACACGCAGTAAACCCATTCGTGTGGATTCACAGGGACTTGGGCTTCTGGAAATTGAAGTCCAAGAACAGCTGGAGTGCCAAGGTTCACCGTCACAGCTTTAGTCATAAATTTCCTGAAACACCTCCAACACAGAGAAAAATACCTTGAATTTCTGTTCACTGTAGAAGTAATTCACAAGCCTCAGGCCAAGAAAACCGATATCCCAAAAATCTTCTCCAGCTCAGAGCTAAAATATGCCAACCATCTCTCTCTCTCTCTACTTTGCACAATCTTTTCCAACCACAACGAAAAAAGTGTCATTTATTTTCCCAGTACATAATTTGGATCGTGTTTTTCAAGGGTCGGGAAAGGCATCTGGAACCAGTTCTCTCGCTTTAATTCAAAGACAAGTTTCCAAGACCACCGATTTTTTTAAAAAATTTATTTTACAAAAATAACATACACAATCAAAAAGGAAAAAAAAGCTCACCCAAAGTTATACCCTACATGACTTATTACTTCAATCTTCCAAAACCCATAAATACAAATATATAAGTATATACACCTGTAGACATTGGAATTTATATACAAATATTTGTATTAACTTTCACAAAGAATTTTATTAACATTAACACACACACACACACACACCAAAAAAACCAAACAAACGTGTTTCCGTCGGGGAAATCAGCAGGGACTCCTAATTCAATATACTATAATTCTTTTTCCCAAAAGGTGAAAGTATCTGGGCTAGGTTGAACCCCCTTTTTTCTATTAAAGTATAATCAACAAAAAATTTCCATATATCCCAAAAAAGTATTTTCACTGATAACCCTCTTCTTTGTCGTAGTTGCATAGTTAATTTTTCATTGAGAGCTAGTTGCCACACTTCTGCATACCATCTCTTCCTATTAATATTCCCCCCCCCCCTTTTCCACTCTTTAGCAATCACTTGTCTTACAACCATCAATAAGGTTAACAATAATTCCTTTCTACTCTCTTCCAAATTTAACTGATCCGTTTCCCCCAGTATTGCAAGTTTTGGATCTAGTACGATTGTTGTGCCCAATATCTGATTTATTTCTTCTTCTATTATTTTCCAAAAGCACCTTATCCTTTCACATGTCCACCACATGTGTGTATATGTTCCCTTTGCTTTATTACACAAATCGGATACACTACTACACATTAGATGAAGTTTGACCGGAGTAAGGTACCATCTCCATAATAATTTACAATTATGTTCTTTTTCTTTAATTGACATTGATTTCATAATTCTGTGACTCCGTTTCCCCCCTCAATTTATATCTTGGATCGTAATTCCCAGATCCTCCTCCCAGGTTTTTTTGAGTGTTTGTTGACCTTGCAAATTTTTGACCTTGCAAAAAAAAAATGAGTTTCCCCCCACCAAAACCACTTCAGAGAAGCTTTCCCCTGCAAACATCTCATCGTTTAGACCCATGATGGCGAACCTTGGCACTCCAGATGTTCTTGGACTTCAATTCCCAGAAGCTTAAGCCACCTGTGAATCCACACAAATGGGTTTGCTGCGATTCATCCGGCCCACGCTACGCTGCCCTCGTCGCTCCTGGAAACGGAAGTAAAACGCACCTGTACGAAGGAAGGGTTAACCCGGAAGAGCCTTAACTGTCCGCGCACATTTTACTTCCGCTTCCGGGAGTGATAAGGGCGGTGTGGGCCGGATGCGCAAATGTGTTCTGTGCATGCTCAAAGGGGTTCTGTGCTGGCACAATGGAGTTTTTGCTGCGCATGTGCACCCAGGCCGGAGCTGTTTCCATATTTTCCGGAGTGGTGCTTGGTGGGTATGGCATGGAACATTGTTACTTTTCCTGCCAAAGCAGTACCTATTTATCTACTTGCAATTTCTTGCGTTCAAACTGCTAGGTTGGCAGGAGCTGGGACAGATGATGGGAGCTCACTCGGTCGTGCAGCACTTGGGTCTCGAACTGCTGACCTGCCAACCTTCCAGTCTTCAAGTTCAGCGTCTTCACCACTAAGTCACTGCAGTCCCTAAATTATTAATGGTGCCAAATTACAGATGGCTGCAGGAAGAAAGGCAGAGATCAGAGGGAATTGCTGCTTCGTCAAGAAACAAGGAATTAATTCAGCCCTGTTTCTTCCCCAACTGGGAGCGCCCCTCCTAATGTTTTGAACCACAAAACCCTTCACTCTCAGCTGTCAGTGATGGGGGGTCTGTAGTCCAACACATTGGGAGTGATTCCAGGCTGGGCAATAACAGTTTGAACTAAAGGGACAAACACTGGGAGACCAGTCCAGATATTCCACGGCTCAGTTTAACCCCTCCCTGTCCAAGGTACCAAGAAGGGGAGCCCCCCCCTTGAATATTTAGACTGCAGGTCCAATCCTTCTACAGAGCTGCCTAGACCCCCTCTCCATTTAACTCAGTGGGGTTTACCGGTACTCTTCGAAACAAAGATGTGCCACATTGCACTTCAAAGACCCAATCCACCAGAACTGCCACACTGTAATTGCATTTGATATTTGGCTGGTACACTGTATACCTTCTCTTCCTATCAATCAATACGGCTTGCTTTTTTTTAGGGGGGGGGGGTCAGCATTTTGGAGGAACTGATCCCCAAGTGGCTATCAACGTCCATTTGTCCCCTCCAGTGGGCAGACTCAGCTTTTTTCATTCATTCATTCATTTATTCCCTGCCGATCTGGGATATTCTCCCAACTCTGGGCAGCGTACAACAAATGGATGTTTTGTTTTGTTTTTAAAAAAACAATATAAAATTCACCATAATATCATACACGAACTAACAAATGATAAACCAAACAGCTTCAACTATGGACAAAAGCAAGAAACTGGAACAATACCCGAAAGAAAACATACATTGCTGACGGTAAAGCATCAAGAGAATTAAACCTAAACAAAATAAACCTGTTCTGAAACTGATATAAAGCACTCCATAGTTGAATTTTTTTGCAAAGGTAGCCATGTTAAGACTGTACAAGCATATGAAAGAATAAACAACACATTACAACAAAAAGTTGTGGCACCTTAAAGACTAACTGCGGTATTTCAATGCGAGCTTTCGTGGATCAAGTCCAAGCTTCCATTAAAATACAGCAGTTCATCTTTAAGGCACCACAACTTTATTTTTGTCTTTTTTGTTTTGTTTACTCTCTGAATCTGACAGGCAAGGGTCCAGGGTACGGGTGGGGGACCCCACCGAGCGCACGTGGGCCAGCACTGAGCGCACACGACCCTTACCAGTTGGCCAAACGCTCTCCCCATATCCCTCCCAGCCCAATGCTCTCCGCCCACCCATGCCGGCCCCTGTGCACTCGGTGATCCACCACCCTTTCCCTTGCCAGTCGGCCCGACGCTCCCCCCACCCCTCCTGCCTTGCACACCCTCCACCACTGCCCCATGGCACAGGTCCCAGACCCCTCACGTCCCCCTATGCTCAGCGGCCGTGCTCCGCACCCCCTGCCCAAGGAGGGGCTATGGGCCCTCTTGGCGGCCCGCATACCAGGTTGGGTCCCACACCCGGGCAATGCTGGGTACCCCTGCTAGTATGATATAAAGCAGAAAGACAATCTATAGCTCTGTAAGAAAACACAACCCTGGTCACAGGAAGTATTTTTGATATGCCTAAAAATAATGCCAGCCAGATTTAACATGAGGTTATAAGCGTGTGTGTGTGTGTGTGTGTGTGTGTGTGTGTGTGTGTGTGTGTGTGTGTGTGTGTGTGTGTGTGTGTGTGTGTGTGTGTGTGTGTGTGTGTGTGTGTGTGTGTGTGTGTATATATATATATATATATATATATATATATATATATATATATATATATATATATATATATATATATATATATATATATATATATATATATATATATATATATATATATATATATATATATATATATATATATATATATATATATATATATATATATATATATAACAGCTTCTTATTTTACACAGACTCAGCTCCTTATTCCAAGTGGGTTAGCAACTGCTCTGTGTTGCTATTAAGGGGGGATTTCCCAGTCTGGGGGGGGTTGCGTTGAATACATCTGGTCCAGGCTGCCACAGCAATGTTATTTCAACACAAAAGCCTTGCCATGTGGCTTGCCAGTGCAATGCTTTCCAACCAGAGGAAATGCCAGCCTTCAGAAATCCAAGTGTGGGGCAAGGGCCACCAGCTTTGGCCCTCCATGTATGGGGTTTTGCAGCCAGATTGGCCCACAGGGAAGACCTGGGAGAGCCCACAGAGTCCAGAAAACATCTGGGAGCCTAAAGCCTCTGAGCCAGGGGCTCCCAACCTTTTCAAGCCGGGGGGCCGGGTCATGCTCTCTCAGTCAGCTTCAAGGGCCGGGTGGCCATTTCCCCCCACCCTGCATGATGGGGATGGCCATTTTGTCCCAACAGCTTCAAAGGGGCAGCCATTTTGTTTCTCAAATGCCCTTGGAGGGGTGGGGCGCCATATGAAATGGCACCGGGGGTGGGAACCCCTGCTCTAATTTGTGGGCTCAGGTGGGTTGGGGCCTCACCACAAGAGGGATAGGACAAGGAGAAATTAAAAAGGGGTGTGTGCGCAGGTCCCACTCCAGGAAGAGGTAAACTTTCTTTTCTCCATGTGTTTGGACTACATGATTCTTGACTTTATTGGCTTAGGCCCGTGATAGCGAACCTTGGCACTCCAGATGTTCTTGGACTTCAATTCCCAGGAGCCTTCGTGAATCCACACAAATGGGTTTACTGCGATTCATCCGGCCCATGCTGCCCTCGTCGCTCCTGGAAGTGGAAGTAACCATACGGGCGTATTTTACTTTCGCTTCCAGGTGCAACGAGGGCAGTGCGGGCCAGATGAATCGCAGTAAACCCATTTGTGTGGATTCACAGGGTGTTTGGGCTTCTGAGAATTGTTGTCCAAGAATATCTGGAGTGCCAAGGTTCGCCATCACGGGCTTAGACCCTGGGATGTGTAGTATAAAATGTCTGGCAGGCCACAGTCTTGTCACAAGGGCTTAGAAGCAAACCGGAAAGAAACATGGAAGTCAGTGCTGGAGAACATGTAGTCCAAACAACACAAACCAGCTCACCTTCACTCAAGTCTACCAGGCAACACTAAATCCTGGAGGCGCAGTGGTTAAACCGCTGTGCTGCAGTCAAAAGGTTGTGAGTTCGATCCTAACAGGACACAAGGTTGACTCAACCTCTTCCACCCTTCCGAAGTCAGTAAAGTGAGTCCCCAGCATGTTGGGGGCAAAATGCTAATTAACCTGTGAAACGCCCAGAAAGTCCTCTAAACCAGAGCTTTTCAACCTGTGGCCTGGATGCGGCCCATGGCACCATTTCATGTGGCCCACCACCACCTTCACCACACCTGGAAGTGCCATGTGGTGGAGGAAGGGCAAAATGGCTGTCAGGCCCCCAACGCAGGAGAGCTGAAATTTGGGAATATGGCATTTCCCTGACCCTTTGCGACTAGAATCTCTTGCTTGAATCTTCTCCTTCATAAGTTCTTAAAAACGGAGCCTGAACCTCTACTGGGCCCTTTGCACATGGATCTTCCACATATCAGCCTGGGGGAACACCCTCCTATTCCTGGGTGTTTACAGGCTCTTCCTGTCCCCTGAGCGCATGCAAAGCAGCTGCTTCCTGCTTGTTACTAAATATATAAAATCCTGAACACCAAAAGTGAAAGTTGATCATTTGCTGCCAAGGAAATACCTTCTCTCTGAAGACCACAGCCAAAGATAAGAAAAACTTCTCAAAGTACTGCTTTAATCAATTCATATTCAATGTGATGTGCTGCCAAGCTGTCCCTGAGGGCCTCACATATTAATGACTGCCTGTCATGGTTCTGCTCAG
Organism: Bradypodion pumilum; assembly: GCA_035047305.1. Taxonomy (NCBI): domain Eukaryota; kingdom Metazoa; phylum Chordata; class Lepidosauria; order Squamata; family Chamaeleonidae; genus Bradypodion; species Bradypodion pumilum. The sequence goes on from JAWDJD010000003.1 coordinate 4,344,333, forward strand.
CACTTGCAAACTTCAGGCAGTGGTTTCTTTCATTGGATCAATCTCTCTCATTCATGTTCAACCTTCCTCTTTTCCTGCTGTCTCCCACTTCTTCCTACCATCACTGGCTTTTCCAGCGAGTCTCGTCTTCTTGCAGTTTGTCCAAAGTACAATGGCACCAATTAAGTCCTTTTTAGCTTAATTTAAACCTTGCCATATCTAAAACGATAGTTTGAAACAGTCACTTCCCTCTTGCTATGCAGCTTCTATAGCACAGGAGCCCTGCCAGGAAAAAAAGTTGGCAACAAAGTCTTTGAAAAGTCAACACAGTGAATCCTCTCCATAAGATGCACCCAAATGAAGGCAAAAAATATCAAGGATTTCTCTAATCAAAACTCGTATCAGTGGAAATAAAATGGGACTCTGCTCGGAAAGACCTGAATTCGAAACCTGTCTCCATCTTGCAAGTTATTAGCAAGCCTTGAGAAAACGGTCAGATGATCCATGCTTTGTGAGCATGAGAACACTAACAGTGACCCATCACACTTTTGTATATTGACCAACAACCAACAAATGCATCTCTGTTTTGCTGCATAACCCACAAATTCTGGCAGCTTTTAAAGGGGGATTAGAGGCATTTAGGGAAGAGAAGGCTATTATTCTGCTCACTTCATTTATTGAGTAAACAAAACAAAAATACAAAAAAGTTGCATATCAGAGAATAAACAAAGCAAAAATGTTGTAACACTTTAAAGGTTGTTATATGTACTGCTATATATGTTGTATATTGTTATATATAACAGACATTTTTCGGTCAAATTCTCATTTCGTAACATAGGCTGTCTGACAGTCACAGGACGAAAGATGTACTCAAACAATTGCCAATAGATGCTGAAGGTTAAACTCATTAGAAAATGTTCAATGCCAGGTCTTTGTTTTGTATCTTCCTAATGTTGCAAATGAAATAGTATAATCCCACATTTGCAACTGAAACAGTATCTTCTCACTCTTCCCAATTGAAAATAATGGAGGATTTGCAACTACAGTAATCTGAATAACAACCAGCGAACGCCCATTACCAAGTGTATAAAGCCGGCGTTCTCAACCTTTTAAAGCAGGCTCATGCTCCCTCAGACAGCTTTGGGGACGGACAACCATTTTGCCCTTCCTCCACCACATAGTACTTCCAGATGTGGAGGCGGTGAGGGGCCACATGAAATGGTGCTGCAGGCCCATGGGCTGCAGGTTGAAAATCCCTGGTATAAAGCCATATTGATTTACATACTTATCTGTCATGCTAACCAGTCACTCTGTACCTGGTGTGTATAAACTGATGCAATGAAGCCTCGCTCGCTCCCATGGCTGATGAAGTGGACTCAGGCCACGAAAGCTCACACTGAAATATACCACTTAGTCCTTAAAGTGCTCCGGCGTTTTTGATTTGTTTTGATTATTCTCCCATATGCAAAAAAAAGAGAAAAAAAAGTTGTGGCACCTTAAAGGCTAACTGCTATATTTTAATGTGCGCTCCCGTGGATCAAGTCCACTTCGCCCATGCGCTGCCTTGGAGGAGGATGACTTTACTAGGAGCCCTGGTGGCGAGGGGGTTAAACGGCTAAAACGTTGCCAGTTCGATCCTGACCGGCACCAGGTTGACTCAGCCTCTTCCGTTTTTCCAAGGTCAGTAAAATAAAGACCCAGCAAGGATTTGGGAGGCAAAAATGCTTAAGTACCTTGTGAACCGCCCAGACAGAGCACTAAACGCTAAGGAGGTGTGTGTGTGTGTGTGTGTAATTGATGTTGCTATAACACCCCACCCCTTTTTTTTACATCCGATCCTTATCCAGACTCCCCTTCCCAGAAACGCCGGGTTGGGGATTTTGGGATTTGTAGTCCCGAAAGGGACGTTTCCCGAGCGCTGACCTTCCTAAGAAGAGCCTTTCTAGGGGAACAAAAGGTGGGAGAGGAAAGACGACGCCCCCACACCCACCCCACCTCACCCCACAAGTCAAAGCCAGGCTCCACTGAACAAAAGGCGCATTTCCAGCTGCCGGAGAGTCGGGGAAGCGTTCGATCCCCCCCTTCCCTGCCTAGGCGAAGGCAGCCGGTCCTAATGGGCAGAGAGCGCAGTCTCATCTTAATAAAAGGGACACCCACCCTTACACGGATTTGGGATGAACGTGAGAACGGGCTCCTTACCTGAGAGTCAAGGCTTCCCAGCAGGCGCTTAGAATCCCCCGCGGGGCAAGGAGAGACGCCGCTTCAGTGCGCGGGGCAGGCGCGGCTCCTCGACCCGCTTTATGAATGAATGAACGAACCCGTCAATCAGACTCCCGGAGGAAAAGTAGCAGTTTATGTCCCCTCGGTCACGCCCCCTCCGTAGCGTCACGGCAGGGGGCGGTCCCCGGCCACGCCCCTTTCCCCGGGCCCCGGCGGCGGCCGCAGGAGGGCGGGCGAGACTTTCGGCTCTGTAGCGCCACCGCGTGGGAGGGAGAGGGAGCGGCCGCGGGGAAGGTTTTTTGGGGAAAGGCCCGTTAGTTTGTGTTTCAAGATTATGTCAGAGACTAAACAAAGCAAAAAACGATGAAGCACTTTTAAGACTAACTGCTGCATTTTAATGTTAGCTTTCGTGGATCAACATTAAAATATAACCTATTGGGGAGACTCATGCCTGTCAAGTTTTGGATTTGGAAATAAGGGAAATTTCCCGGCCAATAAGGGATACTTGACAGCTATGCTTATCCTGTGCTGCCCTCCAATGGTGGCAATAGGCCATTGCAGTCTAATAAGGGATGATGGCAGGAAAGAGGGTAAAATAAGGGGTTTTCCTGGCCAATAAGGGATACTTGACAGCTATGCTTATCCTGTGCTGCCCTCCAATGGCGGCAATAGGGCATTGCAGTCTAATTAATAAGGGATGACGGTGGGAAAGAGGGTAAAATAAGGGGTTTTCCCGGCCAATAAGGGATACATGACAGCTATGCTTATCCTGTGCTGCCCTCCAATGGCGGCAATAGGGCATTGCAGTCTAATTAATAAGGGATGACGGCGGGAAAGAGGGTAAAATAAGGGGTTTTCCCGGCCAATAAGGGATACATGACAGCTATGCTTATCCTGTGCTGCCCTCCAATGGCGGCAATAGGGCATTGCAGTCTAATTAATAAGGGATGACGGCAGGAAAGGGTATAATAAGGGGTTTTCCTGGCCAATAAGGGATACTTGACAGCTATGCTTATCCTTTGCTGCCCTCCAATGGCGGCAATAGGGCATTGCAGTCTAATTAATAAGGGATGACGGCAGGAAAGGGTATAATAAGGGGTTTTCCTGACCAATAAGGGATACTTGACAGCTATGCTTATCCTGTGCTGCCCTCCAATGGCGGCAATAGGGCATTGCAGTCTAATTAATAAGGGATGACGGCAGGAAAGAGGGTATAATAAGGGGTTTTCCTGACCAATAAGGGATACTTGACAGCTATGCTTATCCTGTGCTGCCCTCCAATGGCGGCAATAGGGCATTGCAGTCTAATTAATAAGGGATGACGGCAGGAAAGAGGGTATAATAAGGGGTTTTCCTGGCCAATAAGGGATACTTGACAGCTATGCTTATCCTGTGCTGCCCTCCAATGGCGGCAATAGGGCATTGCAGTCTAATTAATAAGGGATGACGGCAGGAAAGGGTATAATAAGGGGTTTTCCTGGCCAATAAGGGATACTTGACAGCTATGCTTATCCTTTGCTGCCCTCCAATGGCGGCAATAGGGCATTGCAGTCTAATTAATAAGGGATGACGGCAGGAAAGGGTATAATAAGGGGTTTTCCTGACCAATAAGGGATACTTGACAGCTATGCTTATCCTGTGCTGCCCTCCAATGGCGGCAATAGGGCATTGCAGTCTAATTAATAAGGGATGACGGCAGGAAAGAGGGTATAATAAGGGGTTTTCCCAGCCAATAAGGGATACTTGACAGCTATGGAGAGTAGGGGCTGCTGCAGTGGCTCAGCGGTCAAGAAGCTTGCCTTGTTAGCGGGAAGGCTGGCAAGTCAGCAGTTCGAGATGCAGGTACAGCATGACGGATTGAGCACCCGTCTCTGTCCCAGATCTTGAGGACATGAAAGGAGCCTCATTTGGGCATCACCTGAGCAGATTTTTATTCTGCAAAACCCCGTCCAACCTAGAATAATTTTTGTCATTAAATTATTATTATTAAATAAAGAGTAAACAAAACAAAACAGGAAAAAAACCAACAACAACCAACAACAATGTTGTGGCACCTTAAAGACTAACTCCTGTATGTGAGCTTTCGTGGACCAAGTCTGCTTCATCAGACATGAAAGCTCACATTTAAATACAGTAAAACCCCAACTTACATATGCCTCGAGTTACATAACATTCAACTTACATAATGATTTTGTGCTAAAACCATGTCCCGATTTACATGATTTCCTATGGGTTTGCTTTGAGTTACGTAAAAATTCATTTGTCCTATGGGTTTGCTTCAATTTACATAAAAATTTCATTTTTCCTATGGGTTTGCTTCGATTTACATAAATATTCTTTTTTCTATGGGTTTGCTTCGATTTACATAAAAAAATTCATTTTTCCCATGGGTTTGCTTCGAGTTACATAAAAAAAAACAATTTAAGCAAAAGCCTACGGAACGGACTTTTTTTTTGGTAAGTAGAGGTTTTACTGTACTCTCTAATATGCTGCCAACCTAGCAGTTTGAAAGCAAGAAATTACAAGTAGATAAATAGGTACCAGAAGAAGATGATGATGAAGATTAAGACGAAGACTATGAAGATGGACAGTGAAGAAAACTAACAAAAAGGGGGAAAGGACCCCTTCCCTTCACAGAACCGTGGCAACAGGCCTCTCCATATCTGAACATGTCATACAACATTCTGATGGTAAAAAGGTGAGTTTAGGAGAGATGGACCAGCCACTTGCAAACAACCCCTCTGTCTTGCTTGCAAACATATTTTTGCCACCCAGATGTTAGCTAACCTCTAAGCCCATGTGCACCACATACAAAAACATGGTAAAAAGGGAGTTGTAAGCAAGCAGCCAAGCTAAAAACCATCAGCAGCATAGATACCCACCTATCCACTCAACCTGAGAGCATCAAAACAAGATGAAGCAAAAATAAACAGAACCAGAGGCAGTATATTAAATGATCCAAAGCGTTCAATTATCACACCGGTAAAGCCAAATCTCTCTTGCACAACCTCAACCTACATCTGACTCAGCAACCTCCCCATTCTCCAGGTGTGAGATACTTTCAAAAATCAAAACAACAACAACAGCAATAACAACTCCCTTTCTGAAACCAGGTCATCTCCCCCTGTCTCTGGTTTCAGGGAATCAGGCAGACATTTAGCTGATAGTTCAAGGTGGTATTCTTGAACTGCTATGGCAAGCATTGGCCCAATATGGAGCAAGTGAACATTTTATCATATTATGTAAATGCTCCAGTTCCTTTGGCTTGATCCAGTGTTAGAAAGATTAGCTGTCAAATTTGCCCCCCAGAGTATGCCCGATTGTATTCACAAGCTTTGTGGAGGCTCTTTCTGTGGCTTCATTTTGGCAGTCCAAGATTTGATTGGGACACAAAATCTATATCTATCTATATCTATATAACTAAAATCAAGGTCTGGTGCTGTATGTTCCTTATACAAATCCACACCCCTGGACCGATCATGCTGAAATTCAGCACACACGCACCTTGGGCCGAAGAGACGGTCACTGCAGGGGTGACAAACCCCATAGGGAGGGGTACGCCCCCTGAATAATCTGCAAAGGGGATGCCCCCCACCGACAGGAGAAAAAGCAAGGGAAAAAAGCCAACTGGGGGGGTTGTGATGTCATCGCCACAGCTCAACCAATTCCCAGCTGACCAGACCTGGAGCTCTGTGACATCACAGGGCTCCCTAATACAAAGTGACACCCCTGCACCGATTGCACTGGAAACTGCGTGCATGCCTACCTTCAACATCTGGGGTGGCCAGTGTGGGTAACTGGCAACCCACCTCGGGGTCCTTGCCCCCCAAAAGGGGCTGCAATTATTATTATTATTATTATTATTATTATTATTATTATTATTATTATTATTATTATTATTATTATTATTATTATTATTATTATTATTATTATTATTATTATTATTATTATTATTATTATTATTATTATTATTATTATTATTATTATATTTACATTTCTATACCGCTTTACTTCCCCTAAGAGAACTCAGAGCGGTTTACAGCATGTAAAATAAAGTAAAAAATACAATCCAAAATACAGAAACAGTATGCAAATCAAATTCAGACAAAATACAAAATCACAATCATAAGATAGTATATAAACATCAATTAATCACATCAAAAGGTACACAATATAAAAAATTCAAAACATCAAATACAAATCATCACAGAGTAACAATATCAAAAATATGCCCCGCCCAGTCCTTCCAGAGGGGGAGTGGGACAAAAGCGTGCACCAGTCCTGGGGCTCCTAGCCGACCGGCCTCCTTGCCTCCACCAAGGCCAAAACCATAAGCGATGATGATGGCAAGTCCAGCTGGCCGCCGCGGCGTCATCCTTCCATGTTGGCCCAAGGTGAGGACCGGGAACGCAAGGAAAAGAGGGGATGAAGCCCCTTTCCACAACTATAGTCACAATCCCCGGGGCAGCGATGGGCTTCAGCATGATGTGGCGGCCCATGGCCCTATGTCCCTCCCCGCAGGGGACAGGAGAGGAGGGCAAGGCCCCCCACAGCTGTGGCAATGGTCTTGGGGTGGTGGTGATTGCTCCCTCAGCTGTCCTCACTCCCCGCCGACCCGGGGGGAGGAATGTGGAGCTCCAGCGTCCAATGTTGGGGTGGTAGTGGCGGCAGCACTTTTGAGGGCGCGGCCAACCCCCAGCTGTTCTCATTCCCCGCCGACCAGCTGGTCGGGGGGAGGAACGCGGAGCTCCGGCATCCGGCGTCTGGCGGTAGGGTGGCGGCGGCGGCCGTGCTTTTGAGGGTGCAGTCCACCCTCAGCTGTTCTCACTCCCCGCCGACCAGCCGGCCGGGGGGAGGAACGCTGGCAGAAACGAAAGCAGACGGACGGGCGCGTTTTACTTCCGCTTCCAGGAGCGACGAGGGCAGCGTGGGCCGGATGAATCGCAGCAAACCCATTTGTGTGGATTCACAGAGGCTTCTGAGAATTGAAGTCCAAGAACAGCTGGAGTGCCAAGGTTCGCCATCACGGGTCTAGCACGCTGATCTTTCCAACTTCTGCTGCAGAGGCTACGGCCAACTCAGCCCGCCTGACTCTGGAAGGAGTGGCTCTTTAAGGTTCATGTGCCTTGGCAACCCAAGCATACCTCTGGCACAAAACCCACCAGCAGCCTCAACAAAGACCTGACCAAGGTTAGATCTTGGAGACAGACGAGGCTATTAGACCTCACCTCATGTTTTGCCCAGATGTTGGCCACAGCTTGTTTTTGTGCATTTGTTGACAGGTTGTTTCTGCTATTTCACCCATGGCAGGCTTATGGGTGGGTTGGAGATGCAAACGGGCAAACCTGCCTCCCCTCTCTGGCTTTTGCAAAGGCACAGCTAGCTTCTCCCCCTGGCATTTAACTGGCGGACTGGAATCACCGGCCCCACTGTCTTCCTCTAGCTTCAGAGTTTGTTTTGCCCCATAACCGAGCTCTTTCTCTGCCAAGTCAAGGGCATTTTGATAGAAATAATTCTGTGGTGCTGGTGAAAAAGCCTCCCTTCCTTCCATCCTTGGTCAGGGGCACACAGGAGAGTGTGGCATTTCTACACCACAATCGGGCATACCCTGTTGTTGTTCTTCAGTCGGACAGTCGATTCTGACCCTTTGAGACCCTATGGACCACCGCCCTCCAGGCACCTCTGTCCTCCATCCTCCTCAACCCGCCCAGCTTTGGACCCATTGCGTCAACAATGCCATCTTTTGTTAAGTTGCACAGTAGATTCTGACCCTTTATGACTCTATGGACCATTTCCCGCATGGCACCTCTGTCCTCCACCATCCCTCTCAACCCGCCCAGCTCTGTGCCCATTGCGTCTACAATACCATCTATCCATCTCATCTTTGGCCGCCCCCTTTTTCTTTTGCCCTCCACCTTTCCCAACATCAAGGCCTTCTCAAGTGAATCCTCCCTTCTCATTTGATGCCCAAAGTACTTCAGCTTCATCTTTACTATTTGACCTTCCAATGAGCAGTCAGGGTTGATTTCTTCTAAGATTGACCTATTTGTTCTCCTCGCTGTCCAGGGGCATACCTGTCAAGTTTCGGGAAATTTCTGTAAAATAAGGGAAATTTCCCGGCCAAAACAGGAAACTGGACAGCTATCCTGTGCTGACCTCCATTCTAACTAATACTGGATGACGGCGGGAAAGAGTGTAAAATATGGGGGTTTGATAGAAATTTCCTGAAACTTGACAGGTATGTCGAGGGGACTCTCAAAACTCTCCTCCAACACCACATTTCAAAGGTGTCTATCCTTCTGCGTTCAGCTTTCCTAATGGTCTAGCTCTCACACCCATACATTACCACCAGGAATACCATTGCTTTGACTATGCGGACTTCTGTTTGCAATGTGATGTCTCTATGTTCCCCAGGTTTCTCATAGCTTGTCTCCCAAGAATCAGTCGCCTTTTTATTTCATGGCTCCAATTTCCATCTGCAGTGATCTTAGATCGTAAGAAAGTAAAATCTGTCACTGCTTCTACCCAGAGGAATGGCAATCTTGTGTTGCCGGCTAATCTTTCTCACACCGGGTCAGGCGAAAGTAATTGCAGAATGAACTCACCAAAAGTGGTAGCTTCGTTTTGGTACTTCCACGCCTGGTCTAGACACGGAAGAATAACTAACCATGGCCAACACCTTAATGGTTAGAGCAGTATGACAGTGGAGCCAACTGCCTTGAGCGGTGGCGAGCGCTCCAACACTGGACGTATTCAAGAGAGAATTGGACCATCTGTCACATCTGCTTTGGCTTGGATTCCTGCATTGAGCAGCGGGTTAGACTTGAAGCCCTCGTGGGACCCATCCTAACTCAGTGATTCTATGGCTAATAAAATAAAACCAACCTCCAGGAAATACCCATCGTAACATCTTGCTTGTAAAACAATATATTGGCAAAGGACACTTTTTGCTTTGTGTTTTTCTCTCCATTTTGTTCTAATCTTTAATGCAGTTTAATAGATACCATAACTTAAAACTGTGTCTGGCACCCTCATTTGTGCCCATGAAACCTTTAACAAGGATATAAAAATATGCCATTAAATTCATATCGACAATCAAAAGACTCAAGGACGTTATGTACAGAGGCGGCGATATATACCAATATTTACAGAAAGTCTTCAGTGGCTGAGAACTCAGTAAAGCGCGCAGGAAAGAAGAGTCAAAATTTAAGGGCGAGGGAAGCAGAAGAGAAATTTGCTAGCCATTCACTTTGCTTTAGGTGGCACCTATGCCAAAGCGACATGGGCACATGGCAAACGGATGGACTCTTGGGAGCTGCTGCCCCCGGTTCCATCAGCTACTTGCATGTGCTGTGATTTACTACCACATCCCACATCTTTGGATGCTCATGTTTTGGTACTCACTCGGGATTCACTTTGCATCATGAGTTCAGCTCTGGAGTCTTTACATCCACGTAGTTAAATACAGAAACAACTGAATGACCTCTGAACATGCAGAGAGAATTTGCTCTACACACATCACTGGGCGACCACAGCACATCCTACAGTAGGGTGAAGAGGCAGGACTTACTGGAGTAGATCAGTGTTTCCCAACCTTTGGTGTTTAGACTTCAATTCCCAGAAGCCCAAATCAATTCTCCAAAGCACTGATCAGCCAATGGACTGACTTAGGCTTCTGGGAATTGAAGTTCCACTGTGGGGCATGGGGCCCACGTTGGGAACCACTGGAGTAGATAGGATCTTGCTCAAGGAAAGCCCAAACCCCATCTGTGGTACATAAGTCCCCACTTTTTCTGGTGTTGGGGAAGCTATTGAGACCCCTGGCATTACTGTGATCTCTCATGTCAATTAGAAACATATTTTGTTGTGCGTTCTCACACAATTCCAAATAAAAGATTGTGTGCAATCAGAGATGAAGTTAAGTGCTGTTTTCTGGTTATGTGCACTATGCCACAACATAGTTTCTGCTGTGTCCTTCCAAACCTCTTGATCTAGTTAGATCAGAGGGGAAGTCTTGATTTCTGTGGAGTCCATAAGCAAAGCTTTCCTTTTTTTGACATCAGCATTTTATGGTGCAATTACAGTTTTCTCCCTGGATTTGCAGGCAAGTGTCAGTCCTGTTGCAAAGGTCTGTCTCCAACTTTATGTTATCTGCATCATTCCTGTTAAGCTGAAGTGATCCCCTTCTAGTCTGGTTTACTTTGGGCCAAGTTCAAGGAGACTTCCTCCAGGCTACCTGAGCAGAAGAAAGCATAGCAGTGGAATGACCTGTTGAGGTTGATGTTCAAAAGAAGGGGGGCGGGGAAAGAGACCAAATGTCTACACAGGTCACCACTGTTTCTTGGTTACCTGAGTAGACCCTCAGGAACAGACCCCTAACAGCATCAGAGGCCAAGTTAGCACGTTCCTCCTCTGCAACCCACCTCCTTCCAAACCACAGAGCCGTAAACCCAACTCCACCTGAACTGGTGCTTGGAGCGCAAAACCACCCACCAATGATGTAGTATTTTGGTGATGCCAGTAATGGACAAAGCACTTTTGTGAACTTCAAAAGATCAAGGAGGAAGGCTGTGTGTATTTGCGTGCGCATATGTCCCACCAGTTTTTTCTGCAGATGGAATAGTGTCAGGCTAACATGGAGTCTTCCTTCACAACCACTTATGGCCAGTCTACACACAGCAAAAGATATGGCGATGGTCAACTGATATGATTGTTAGCTGTGGTGCTCAACCCATTCCTTGGGAGAAGGTGATTACAAACCCATCACCCAGCTCAATATAGAAGGATGTCCTCCAGAAAGCCTTTCAGAGGACCAGATATTAGCTACATAGGTTCCATCCTTTGGTCCTTCACGCACCAACACGCTTTCTGACAAGGGATTTATGAAACAGAGTGGGGAATATGAAGAACCCTAGTGGCACTGTAGCTAAACTACTCTACTGCAGCCAAAACATTGTGAGTTTGATCCTGACAGGGTTCAAGATTGACTCAGTCTTCCGTCTTTCCAAGGTTGGCAAAATGAGCATGCAGCATGGCAAAATGCTAACTACCTGTAAACTGCCCAGAGAGTTTATATACCACTGTTGGATGGTATATAAATATAATTGCTATTGCTGCTACAGTGGCACCTAGGTTTACGGATTTAATGTATTCCATGGGACGTTTTTGTATTAGCAAAAAATTCGTAAAGCAAAGTGAGGTTTACTGTAGGAATGCATTGAAAATCGTTCCAGAAAGAAATCTGTAAAGCGAAATGTAGCTTCCCATAGGAATGCATTGAAAACCAATTTAAAAAATCATAAAGCGAGGCATTGTTTTCAATGGGTTTTCATTCGTAAAGCAAAAATTACGTTAACTGAAGCATTTGTCAACCGAGGTATCACTATATGTGATTCATGTGGGGTTGTTGAAGGATGTCAACTGTGATTCTTCACTACCAACTGTGTAATCTAGGAATTAGTCATGCTCCTCCAATCCAATGTTCTTGATTTGGATCACTTTTGTAGGGGTTGAGAGAGAGAGACGGTTGCTTCACCAGCACCCAAAGAGATCAAAAGGATTTAACAGGCATTTGCTTGGGTTTTATTAAACACCTTTCTCTGGCCTTCATGCCTTCAACACTTGGGGAGATTTGCACAAGCAATGGCTCAATGGTCTGAAGACATCCGTCTCAGCTTGCAGTGTATAAAAAACAGGTTCAAGAGAGGAAACTCCTTAGAGTTTTGGAAAGCTTGGAAAAGTTTTTAAAAAAAACCACTTCCAAAATCTTCAATTGCTTATAGCTTTAGCGGCCATTCAGAAGGCAGGATTCTGTGCATCACAGCCCAAAAAGTTACTTTTCTCAGCACTGACTAAAGCTCATGTCTGTGCAATGCTTCAGATAAATGTGTACCAACTTGAGATTGTGCAAAAACTGTGCATCCTGTGAAAGTGTATACATTTGGAGTGTGCGTAAAAACTTACTAAACGCAAGCGGCAGAGACACAGCGTGTGAAGGGAATGCAGTCAATGAATTCAAAGGACTTACTCTGTCACTCTAACATACACACACAAACACACTTTGCAACTCTATGAGCCGCCACATCCTTACAGAATCTGAATATGTTGCATTACTTAGGTCAGTGATGGCGAACCTTGACACTACAGCTGTTTTTGGACTTCAATTCCCAGAAGCCCAAGTCTCTGTGAAGCCACACAGATGGGTTTAACTGCGTGTACAGTAAACCCATTTGTGTGGATTCACAGAGACCTGGGCTTCTGGGAATTGAAGTCCAAGAACAACTGGAGTGCCAGTAAACCCATTTGTGTGGATTCACAGAGACCTGGGCTTCTGGGAACTGAAGTCCAAGAACAGCTGGAGTGCCAAGGTTCACCATCATGGGTTGTCACGTACCATCAAATCCATCTTAACCACTTCAGGCTCCTACCTCGCTTTTTAATAATCTAAATATTGGCTCCTCTCCCATTCAGAACCTCAAGAGCCCAATAGCTCCTGGATTCCGTTCTGAAAAGAAATTAAGCTTTGGTTCCTGAAACTCATACATTTAGTACCTTGGAATTTTAAAAGTGAATTTATAAAGGTTGCCCTTGCTCGAAAGCCAGTCGTATCCGACTCTGGGGCTCAGTGCTCATCTGTTTGCAGCCAAAGAGGCAGCACTGTCTACGTAGGCAAATGTTTCCATGGACCTGTGGCAGGCATGCCTAGACACTGGCGTGCACGGAATGCCGTCTAACTTCCCACCAAAGTGGTCCCTATTTATCTACTTGCGATTTCTTGCTTTCGAACTGCTAGGTTGGCAGGAGCTTGGGACAGAGACGGGAGCTCACTCCGTCATGCAGTACCCGGGAATCAAACTCCAACCTTCCAGTCAGCAAGCTCAGCGTCTTAACCGCTTGGGCCACTGCAATTTATAAAACATAGTGCTATTACGAGGCCAATTTGTTGCCTACCCTGAACAAACAAGAGCTAGGTAAAGGTTTTCCTTGCTCAAAGGTCAGTCATATCCGCCTCTAGGGTTCAGCGCTCATCTGTTTGCACCCAAAGACATTTCTCTGGTCCTGTGGCAGGCATGACTAGACACTTAACACACAGAATGATGTAACCTACCCTGCCAAAGTGCAAGTTTACCTACTTGCAATTTTTTTGCTTTCAAAGTGCTGGGTTGGCAGGAGCTGGGACAGATGACAGGTGCTCACTCCATCGTGCAGCACTCAGGTCTCAAACTGCTGACTTTTCTAAACTTCCAGTCACCAAGCGCAGCATTTTAATCACTAAGCTACCGTAGCCCCAGAATAGCTAGTCTCCCCCCCAAAAAAAAACCCAAAGAGAGAGAAAAGAGGAGAAAAAAAGAGAACATAAATACTAGGGGTGTTCAGGTTTGTAGGGTTTTTTTTGGGACTGCAACTGCCAGAATTCCCCAGGCAACTGAGATCTGTAGTCCAAACACACACACACGCACGCACGCACGCACGCACACACAAATTTGCACACCTCTAATAAATACTATACAAAGGAGGATAATAGAAACTCCTGCCTTCTCTACTCTCTGTTCTTTGACAACAACATGAAGTACGTCTGCCCTGGTCACATACACATACATACACACACACACACACAGCCAAAGCCATCCTGGATGGTGATGGCCCTCAGAATTGCCCTCTCAGTTGTTGCAAACCTGTAGTTCATGGGTGGTCAATCTTTTTGGGCCATGGGTTGGTCACATGGTTCAGCGGGCCGGTCACATGAGTCCTCCCACTGGAAGCGGGAATAAAACGCACCTTGCAATCTGCTTTGCAAGAGGATGAGATAGATTTTAAGCTGCTATTTTCTCTGCTTAAACCCGGGGGTGCCCAAACTATGTCCCACAGGCCAGATCCAGCCCCCAATGCCAAATCATCCAGCCCACACTGCCCTCATCGCTCCCGGAAGTGGAAGCAAAACACGCTGTACGAGCACATCCCACGAGTAGTGAGGGCGGCGTGGGCTGGATGACTTGACGTCTGGGGCCGGATCTGGCCTGTGGGCCACAGTTTGAGCACCCCTGCTGTAGTTTTTGTGATACAGACTACGGGGAGTTAATGGATGGTCAACTGACCGTAGCAGAGGTCCAATTCTCTTCACCCTGTTCTTGGTCACCTCCTGTGAAAGGAAGGGACCTCACCTCCCCACTCCTCCTTCCTTCCCAGAACACCTTCTCCTTCCGATCCCCAATAAATAACAGTTATTTATACACATATTTTTAAAAGACACACATACATATTCCCCCCTCCCCGCTGCCACCTTTCCAGGACATCTGTAAGCGGGCAACGAAGGGGTGGCTTTGAAAGCCTTCTGGAAGCAACGGCGTGGAGGCAAAGGGTTCAGGTGAGGATTACTTATGAAGCCATGTGCTTGAAAAGAGGATGATGGAATAGAGGGGTGATGCCTTGGCTCCCATGCCCAATGAAGAGAAACCCAAGGAGAAGTGAAAGGGTGTGGGGAAAGAGCGCTGTGAAGGTAGTCTAAGCATGGTCAACTCAACTCAAGTTTTGGCTTGGGAGGTCCTGAAGAGACAACGCCATCCCATGAGTTCTTGGAGACTTCTTACCAAGCAGGACACACGGAAAGATGCAAATCCCTTCTTAAGCGGGACAGAATTCCTAAGCAGTTCTCTGTCGAGACCCCTTCCGGACAGCCTTGTGCCTTAAGCATGGCCACCCGTACTCTCCCTCTGGTCTTTCGCCCATGGGCACACACACACACACACACACACACACACACGCACCCTGGTATTCAGACACAGCATCGGGCTCCTAAGCCGTACAGCACAGAGATGATGGGGGACGGCACTGGGCATGTTTTTTGCACAGCCCTATCTCTCAAGGCGTCGTTGCTCCCCTGTGTGTGCCGTGGGAATCCAGAAGGGCATCGCAGGCACACGTACGAGACGTTCAAGATAGGCGACGAGACGGCACACGTTCAGGCGCCAGCAGTGAGGACGGAACGGGAGCTGTCTGTATGTCTCTCAGTCCCTGTAAAAAGAGGCTGCCCCTGTTCTGACGCCCCTCAGACCCTCCAAAGAAGCAGGTGATTTGTGCTGTCGTCCCGTCCCACCGTCTCACTGCTGCTGGTGATCCTGAAGTCTTCGTAGCCATCTCCGCCGCTGATCACAAGCATCTTGGACTTGGAAGCTCTGAGCTGCCTCATAGAGTCTTTCTTCTCCAAGTCACTGGGCTTTTCCGTACCTTGAGAAAAGGTTAAACAAAGTTTGTTTGTTAATAATAATAATAATATTAATTATTATTATTATTAATTTGTGCTCTGAGCAAATCTGGATTCTATGACAGAATGACCTACGTAAAACATGCCTGTTGACAGTACCTGTCAAGTATCCCGGATTGGCCAGGAAATCCCATAATCTAGCGCTCTTTCCCCCTCCTTCCCACCGTCATCACGTAATTTGACTGGTCAGGAAAGGAGTTACTGCGCATGTGCGCAGGGGTTACTGCGCATGTGCAGTAACCCAGTAACCCCTGCACGCATGCGCAGTAACCCCTTTCCTGGCCGAAGGGGTTACTGCACATGTGTGCAGGGGTTACTGTGCATGTGTGCCGCTGCCTCTGATGGCCACGCATGCGCAGTAACCCCTTTCCTGCCTGGTGCCGGCAAACTTACTGCACATGCGTGCCTGGCTCCCGGATTTTGAAAACCGCGGCTTGACAGGTATGCTGTTGGCACACGTGTACCATAAAACACACCAGAGCTTCTGTATGACACTTCAACAGACATACAGTAAAACCTTGGTTAACATAATTAATGTGTTCCCCGGGACATTTCTTAAAGCGAAAATTACTTAAACTAAATTTCCCATAGGAATTCATTGCATGCAATTTCCCATAGGAATGCACAGAAAACCAATTAATCTGTTCTGAAAAAAATTCCTTAAACCAAGCCACTATTATCTAAGGATTTCCTTTTGTTTTGCGATTTTTCTGTTAACTAAACCATTTGTTAACCGAGGTTCCACTGTAAGAGAGAAAGTTTCAGTTATTGTTAGAAGCAGATTAGACCTTCTTCCTTGTTTTTAGTGAAGGAGGGAGGAGGTTAGCATTGGCATTTCCCCCCTCTCCCTGGCCTAAATTAATCCCACTCCAACCCTGGGAGCTTACTAAATTTTGTGCCAAAATAAATAGATCCTGAATACACAAGGCAGAAATCACACAGACGTGCCAAAGAGCTGGTCAAAATAGTATTCCATTGGTAGTATTGAACTCACAAGTGATAACGTTGTGCTAGAACAAGGATTCTCAACCTGCAGCCCGGGGTTGGATGCGGCCTGCAGCACCATTTCATGTGGCCCATCACCACCTCCACCACACCAGGAAGTGCCGTGGCCATCCAGCCCCCAAAATGGCCATCCAGCCCCCAAAGCTGTCTGAGGGAGCATGACCCGGCCCCCGGCTTTAAAAATTTGAGAACTCCTGTGCTAGAAGAACATGGGAGAAATCTGTAGATGTTCTTCTGAACCCTCAGGTCCATCCGTCTGCTCATCCATCCATCCATCAGTTAGACCAACCAACCCACCCACCAACTCACCAACAAACCCACCCATTTTTATACCACCCCCTTAGTGTTATCACTCTTCCCCATAGTTCATTCCCTTTCCATGCCTCCTCTCTGTCAGGCCTATGTCAACCTACCTGGGTCGCTAGGCAAAGGAAAGAGGATGTCAAACCCTTCTGGCAGTTCAATGGACGTGAGGAACCGGACATGACCTGTATGTCCTTGTGAAAGGCCCACTGGGACAGGAGGACTCTTCAAGGAGGTGGTATTAGCTGTGATGGAGAGCGTCAACACCACGCCGGCACTGGTGCCAATCCAGAGCAGATCCTTGCATGCCAAGAGAGCAGTGATGCGCAAGCAAGCAGCCTTATGTTGACGGATAATGGCGTCAGACCCTGTGAGACACAAGGAAATAAACAATGACCGTTCAAGCCTGACATTGACTTAGGAGATACCTTACGGGTCAAAAAATACTCGCAGGTAGATCTTCTAACACAAGGTGGAATAGACCGATCCCTTGGCTTCTCAAATAAAGGTGGTTTCTCCCACTTGACTCTTTCTGAAGGGGACTGCAATCCAATCTTTTGTCCGAGACAGGACTCATCTTCTATTGGAGTATCAATGCTTTAGAGTGGTGGTGGCAACTCACTCAAAGCCCTCTCTGTGGGCACGCATGCCATCGCCCCAGCAGTGTTTGCCTAGCCCCTCTGACCAGCAGCCCAATGGGAGCGCTTCCTCCCTCCCCCAGCACAGAGTTCACCCCGCCCCTCTGGCCAGCAGCCCAATGGGAGCACTCCCTTCCCCAGCACAGAGTTCACCCCGCCCCTCTGGCCAGCGGCCCAATGGGAGCACTTCCTCCATCCCCCAGCACAGAGTTCATCGCCCCTCTGGCCAGCGGCCCAATGGGAGCACTCCCTTCCCCAGCACAGAGTTCGCCCCGCACCTCTGGCCAGCAGCCCAATGAGAGCACTTCCTCTTTACCCCCAGCACAGAGTTCACTTCACCCCTCTGGCCGGCAGCAGCCCAATGGGAGTGATTCCTTCCTTCCCTGTATGGGGTAAGGTGGGCGGCTAACACGTGCTGTGAGGGTGTTTGGGCACTCAGTATCTAAAAGGTTCACCATCAATGCTTTAGAGGTAGCTGGGGTGGCTCCGATCAGGTTAAAACAGGATTACAGAAGTCACAAGAAGGGAGCTATTTCTGATAGCCACTGACAGGGATCTCTAACCAAAGTGTGGCAATCAAACAAGAAAGAAAATATTCTACAGGCAGATCTAACACATGGTTGAATGGAACAGGTTGTTGGTTGGAACAACGTCCATGTTGGGCTAGCTTCTGCGAGTTACAACTCAACACAGCAGGAACACCATCAAATTGGGGAAGGCTGATGTGTGATACAAGTGTTCAAAGCACCTTCATATACTCAACCTTTCTAACTAGCTAGAACTGTTGTCCATGTTGCAGATCTCGGTGGTGGTGGTGGGTGGCCTGAAAGGCTAGTCTAGGCAACTCAAAGTTTAGATCAGCTGCCCTTCCCTTCAAAAAAAATTAAAGGAAAAAAAACCCACACAAGATGGCTTAGGAAGGGACAAAACCTCAAAACGATGCTAAAGAGAGAAAGCATTTCTGGCATACAATGAGTCACCTTTGCCAGGCAAAATGTCAAGACCTCCTTGAAACATATCACAGACTAATACAATACCTTTGCATAAGCTTTCCAATCCTGTGCCCTTAATTTAGACCATGCCATCATCTCTTCTTCACAGGTGTGACAGATCATGCCTTCGAATGTGTCAGCCAGACCATGACTCAAAACATAGATCTTCCATTTTCACTTCTAGCATCCTTTTGAAGTGTGGCCATGTCCCCAATTTTGGCTTTGCAGTATTTCAAGGCTGCTTTGCTTTCCTTGTCTGGTTACTCCCCGCTCCCCCAAGTAAGATGGCATTTGAAGGTGGTCTATTGATTGCACCTTATCCTTTTTCTCAAGGATACAAGTAATGTTCCTAAGCTTAATATTAAAATGGAACGAGAAAATGATTACAGTACTGCAGATGATACAATACAGAGCCCTGGTGGTGGAGGGGTTAAACCTGCTGTACAGCAGCCACAACACTGTGAGTTTGATCCTGACCATGTCCCAAGATTGACTCAGCCTTCCACCTTTCTGGAGGCAAAATGCTAACTAACCTGTGAACTGCCCAGCGAGTATACTAAGTGCTATTGGGCAGTACAGTAGACCCTCACATAACGACGTTGCTTGGTTCCCCAAGTAGCATTGCTACAGGGGAAACGTTGTTGTGCGGTTTTCAATGGCAGCTGCACCATCTAGCGGCAAAAAAACTGTCATTATCCGCACAATGATGTTAAAAAAACATCGTTAATCCACACAATGACGGTTTTTCGACGTTGTGCGGATAGTCATGTGGTGAGTGATGATGTGTCGTTAAGCAGAAATGACGCTATTCGAATGCATCGTTAATCGAGGGTCCACTGTATATAAGTCTAATTGCTATTGCTAATGTATTCTGGTGGTTTTTTGTTTCACTCCATCGCACAATGTTCTGATTTCCCAGTCTGGGCTTCAGAGTCAAACCCACAGAGTCCGAGTTATTAAGAGCCTCGTGTATTTTGATACCTCCCAAGTTCTTACCTGCCAACATCTTGTGGACTGGAGGGGTGATGTCCACTTCAGCCAACTGGTCATAGCTGGCAGGGTGGTACAGTCTCACCTGGGCACTCCCCTGCAGAGTGACCCACACCCCCATGATGGAGCTGACCATACAGGTCACGCTGCGGGTGCAGTCCTGTCCCACCTGGAAAGTGTGCTGCAGGAAAGAGCAAAAAAAGGACTTGGGTTAATACCCTGGGGAGCAGCACAACCACATTTGTTCTTACTTACAATTCTGTGTGTGTGTGTGTGTGTGAGAGAGAGAGAGAGAAATAGACAAGCTAGATGGATCCATTAACATAATATTGTGAACACTTCATGGAGGGCATTCCTTCTTCATCTTCTGCTATATTCGTATCCGCATACAGGCGATCATCATGGAGATTAGCCATGAAGACTGTCCTGAGAATACAATGCTATGGCCTTTCATCTGCCTTCCGCATTGCAGTGTGTCACCCATAGTACCATGGATCCAGTTCTGTGAGATTCTTCCTGGTCCTGAGCCCTTTTGGCACACAAAGTCCTCCTTATCAGCCCCAGGCCAGGAGGGATGAAGCTGCTGCCCTCCATCAAGAGGGGTTCAAGTGGGATTTAATCCACTTGGGGACCATCACCCATTCCTTGTGGACTTCAGCACCCAAAGCTGTTAGTCCTCAAGGTGGTAAGGCCAGGTTAGTTAACTACTGCCTGACACTCAGTGCTGAGTCACTAGAAGTATGGTCTACTCTATTACCATAGCAGGATAACCTGGCCAGACTGGGAGGGCATTCCTTACTCTGGATTTTCCTCTAGGACCGTGATGGCAAACCTTGGCACTCCAGATGTTCTTGGACTTCAATTCCTAGAAGCCCAAGCCCCCATGAATCCACACAAATGGGTTTACTGCGATTCATCTGGCCCGCGCTGCCCCCGCCGCTCCTGGAAGCAGAAGTAAGATGCGCCCATACAGTTAAGACTCTTCCATAAGAACATAAGAACAGCCTTGCTGGAACAGGCTACAGCCCATCCAGTCCAGCATTCTGTCTCACACAGTGGCTCACCATTTCCTTCAGGGTATTCCCAAGCAGATGCCTTCACCTGCTTAGGATTCCCTGGAAATGATATTGAGAGATATCCTGCCTATCTCTCCAACCCGGAGGTTGTCCTTAAGTATCCATAATTATAGCCATTGATACTCTTCTCCTCCATGAACTTGTCTAATCCTTTCTTAAAGCTGTCAAGACTGACAGCTGTCACCACTTCTTCTGGCAGGGAGTTCCATAGACCAGTAATCCTCTGGGTGAAAAAATACTTTCTCTTATTTGTTTGAGAACTAGTACCCAAAAGTTTCATCGAGTGTCCCCTAGTTCTAGTGTTATGCGATAGGGAAAACAGTTTTTCCTTATCTACTTTGTCCACACCGTGCATGATTTTATAAACTTCAATCAGGTCACCTCTTAGACGTCGACGTTCAAGAGTGAAGAGGCCCAACCGTTGCAGCCTCAGATGGTAAGGAAGGTGTTCCAGTCCCCTAAACATTTTGGTTGTTGCCCTCCTCTGCACTTTTTCCAGCTCCATAATATCCTTCTGGAGGTATGGCGACCAGAACTGTACACCGTATTCCAGATGGGGCCTCACCATAGATTTATAAAGAGGCAAAATGACACTTGCTGACTTATTTTCTATACCCTTCCTAATGATCCCTAGCATTGAGTTTGCTTTTTTCACTGCTGAGGCACACTGGGTTGACACCTTCATTGAGCTGTCCACCAGGACACCAAGGTCCCTTTCCTGGTTTGTCGCAGAGAGTTCAGACCCCATCAGTTTATAAATGTAATTGGGGTTCTTTGCCCCAACATGCATCACTCTGCACTTACTAATGTTGAAACTCATTTGCCACTGTTTTGCCCACTCCCCCAGTGTCGAGAGATCCCTCTGGAGCTCCTCACAATCTCTCACAGTTTTCACTACCCTGTATAATTTAGTGTCGTCAGCAAATTTGGCTACCTTGCTTTTTACTCCTACCTCTAGATCATTTATGAAGAGGTTGAAAAGCAGGGGTCCCAGTACTGAACCTTGGGGGACCCCACTCTTTACTTCCCTCCACTTGGAGAAGTGTCCATTTAGTGCTACCCTCTGTTTCCTGTCCCTTAGCCAGTTGCTGATCCAGGACAAGACCTGTCCCTTTATTCCATGACTGGTAAGTTTATTCAAGAGCCTTTGGTGTGGGACCTTGTCAAAAGCCTTCTGAAAGTCCAGATAAACAATGTCAACTGGATCCCCCTTATCCACATGCTTGTTGACACTCTCAAAAAATTCCAACAGATTAGTGAGGCATGATTTGCCCTTGCAAAAACCATGTTAACCCTTCCTCCATACGGGCACGTTTTACTTCTGCTTCCAGGAACGACGTGGGCTGGATGAATCACAGCAAACCCATGTGGAGGAAGGGTTAACCTGGAAGAGCCTTAACCGTCCAGGCGCGTTTTACTTCCGCTTCTGGGAGCGACGAGGGCAGGGTGGGCCAGATGAATTGTAGTAAACCCATTTCTATGGATTCACAGGGTGCTTGGTCTTCTGGGAATTGAAGTCCAAGAACATCTGGAGTGCCAAGGTTCACCATCACAGCTCTAGGAACTTTCCTTTGACAGTGTTAGGTACTAAGTGTTTGCCTAACTGGTTGTTTAGGATATTATATCCTAATGTAAAACTTCTGTACCACTTTAAGGGCTCTGCAATTATAACAGCACAGGTGTAGCCTGCTGATTCTGTAAGCCAAGACTTTGTATAAAGCAAGGTCTCAGTTCACACTTCTTTTGCCTATGTGCTCAATAGAGTCTATCTGCACAATCCTGCCTGTGTGCTCAAGACCTCTGCTGGTTGTCATGCTCTGAAGGGGAAAGGTTTCATACTGGAACAAGCCTTATGAAGACATTGCTGACTGCTGGTCATATTGCTGGAGGAAAGAGTAAGACTTGATATTCTACAAGCACCTTCCTGCCGACTGCTTTATATACTGAACATACCTGTCAAGTTTTTGGATTTGAAAATAAGGGAAATTTCCCAGCCAAAACGGGAGAATTGACAGCTATGCTTATCCTGTGCATCCCTCCAGTGGTGGCATTAGGGCAATGCAGTCTGACTAATACGGGAGGATCGCGGGAAAGAGGGCAAAATATGGGAGTTTCCCGGCCAATACGGGATACTTGACAGCTATGATATTGAAAGACCTTTGCATTGTTTTGTGTGTGTATGCTGACTCATGCTTCGTCATCATACTGAAGAGGTTTTGCACTTTGTTGTTGTTGTTGTTCAGTCACAGTCGACTCCGACCCTTTGCGACCCCATGGACCATTTTCCTCCAGGCACCTCTGTCCTCCACCATCCTCCTCAGCCCACCAAGCTCTGTGCCCATTGTGTCCACAATACCATCTATCCGTCTCATCTTTGGACGCCCCCTTCTTCTCTTTCCCTCCACCTTTCCCAGCATCAAGGCCTTCTCAAGTGAGTCCTCCCTTCTCATTTGATGTCCAAAGTACTTTAGCTTCATCTTCACTATTTGTCCCTCCAATGAACAGTCAGGGTTGATTTCTTCCAACATTGACCTATTTGTTCTCTTTGCTGTCCAAGGGACTCTCAGGACTCTCCTCCAACACCACATCTCAAAGGCGTCTATTCTTCTGCGCTCAGCCTTCCTAATGGTCCAGCTCTCACACCCATACATTACCACTGGGAATACCATTGCTTTGACTATGCGAATTTCAAGGTGATGTCTCTGCTTTTCACTATATTCCCCAGGTTTCTCATAGCTTGTCTCCCCATAATCTGTCGTCTTTTTATTTCATGGCTACAGTCGCCATCTGCAGTGATCTTAGATCCCAGGAAAGTAAAATCTGTCACTGCTTCTACTTCTTCCCCATCCATTTTCCAGGGACTGATGGGACCTGTTGCCATTATTTTGGTTTTCTTGATATTGAGTCTCAGGCCAGCTTTTGCACTCTCTTCTTTCAACCTAATCAGGAGCTTCTTTAGGTCTTCCTCACTTTCTGCTATTAGGGTGATATCATCTGCATATCTCAGATTGTTGATGTTTCTCCCAGCAATTTTGATCCCATATTGTGATTCCTCCATCCCTGCATTGCGCATTATATGCTCTGTGTATAGATTGAATAAGCAGGGTGACAAAATGCAGCCTTGTCTTACTCCTTTTCCTATTCCAAACCACTCTGTCATTCCGTGTTCTGTCCTAACTGTTGCTTCTTGGTTCATGTACAGATTTCTCATGAGGCATATAAGGTGCTCGGTATTCCCATCTCTTTAATTACTTGCCACATCTTGTTGTGGTCCACACAGTTAAATGCCTTAGTGTAGTCAATAAAGCAAAAGTAAACTTGCTTCTGATATTCCTTTGTTTTCTCCATGATCCAGCGTATGTTGGCGATGTGGTCTCTAGTCCCCCTGCCTCTTCTGAAACCAGCCTGCACCTCTGGTAGTTCTCTCTCCACATGTTGTTGAAGTCTATCCAGTATTATCTTGAGCATCACCTTGCTGGCATGTGGGATGAGCGCAATTGTTCGGTAATTTGAGCATTCTTTGGCATTGCCCTTTTTTGGGATTGGGACGTATACTGATCTTTTCCAATCCTGTGGCCACTGTTTTGTTTTCCAAATTGGCTGGCATATTGAATGCAGTAGTTTGATTCCATCATCTTTTAGGGCTTTGAAAAATTCAACTGGGATGCCATCATTTCCACTAGCTTTATTGTTTGCAGTGCTTTTTAGGGCCTTTATGACTTCGCTCTCCAGAATGTCTGGTTCAAGTTCAACTTTCTCATTATTGTTATTATCAGGAGTGTTGAGGTCCTTTTTGTAGAGTTCCTCTGTGTACTCTTGCCATCTTTTCTTAATTTCTTCTGCATCAGCTAACTCCTTTCCATCTTTGTCCCTTATCATGGTCATTTTTGCTTTAAATGTTCCCTTGATCCCCCCCCCCTTTTTTTTTTTGAAAAGATTTCCCCTTTTGGCACGCAAAGTCGTCCTCCGCTCCAGGCCAGGATGGATGAAGCTGCTGCCCTCCATCAAGAGGGATTCAAGTGGGATTTAATCCTATTGGGGACCCTCACCCTTCCCTGTGGACTTTGACACCCAAGGCCATTAGTCCTTAGGGTGGTCAGGTTAGTTAACCGCCGCCTGACAATCTGCATTGAGTCGCTGGCAGTAGGGTCTACTCTATGACCACAGCAGGATAATCTGGCCAGACTTAATCTGCAGTCCAGCCCATATGTTCCCAGGCCATTTGCCTTATTAACAACTACAGATTTTAGACAACCCCAGAAATCCCAAAAGAAACTGGAGATGGAAAGCTGTGGATTTAGGATTACTCCTAAATGGACTCTTCTGTGTTCTGAGCTGTGCTTTGAGGAATTGGGGAACAGGGGAGGTCTTCCTCCCTCCTTCCCTCCTTCCCTTACCTCTTGCTGCAGCGTGGATGGACTGAGGACGATCACTCTGTTTTGGCATCCACACCAAAGTTTCCTGCCCACTGACACCATCTTAGTTACGGGGCTTCCCGGGGAGCCCAGCGAGAGACCCTTGGAGTTCTGGGCGTCCCAAAAACGTCCTGCCAAATTCAGGTAAAGAGAAAGAGATAGGTAAGGTAAAGGTCGTAAGCCAGTCATATCCGACTCTAGGGTTCAGTGCTCATCTCTGTTTATAGCCAAAGAACTAGTGCTGTCTGTGTCTCCAGGCATGACTAGACCCCTGAGTGCATGGAACATTGTTACATTTCCCGCCAAACTGATACCTATTTATCTACTTGCAATTTCTTGCTTTTGAACTGCTAGGTTGGCAGGAGCTGGGACAGATGACAGGAGCTCACTCCGTCATGCAGCATTCAGGTCTCGAACTGCTGACCTGCCGACCTTCCAGTCATCAAGTTCAGCATCTTTACCACTAAGCCAATGCAGCCCCAAGGGATAAGTAGGACTGAAGAAACTAGCCACTGTACTTCCTATGGCAAACCTTGCACCATTTGCTCTTGAGTACCATGGGCTGCCAGACCAAAGTGCATGGGTTCCCAAACTATGGTCCATGGGCCGGATCCAGCCCCCAATGCCAATTCATCTGGCCTGCGCTGCCCTCATCGCTTGCAGAAGTAAAATGCATCCATATGGGCGTGTTTTACTTCCATTTCCAGGAGCGACGAGGGGAGCATGGGCTAGATGAATTGGCATCAGGGGGTCAGATGTAGCCCACAGGCCATAGTTTGGGCACCCCTGGTTTAAGCAGAGAAAATGATATCCTAAAAATCTATCTCATTCTGTTGCAAAACAGATTGCAAGGCACGTTTTACTTCTGCGTCCGGTGTTCTTCTAACTCTGAGCTCTCCCCTGTGGTTGCAATCTGGATCACACTCACCTATTTCTCGGGCAAACCCTCCCTTAAAGCAGTTACCCATTCAACTCTTTACCTGCTTCTCTTTGGTAGACCACAAGCTCTCCGTTGGCCAGTGACACAAACACCTGGTTCTCGAGATACCTGGGGGAGAAGCAACGGTTTTATTGCATCAGATGAAATGAGCAACAACTTGGGAAGTTTGCAGAGACCAAAGTCAAAAAAGGATCACCCTTGTTCATACTTTTTAGAACTCCTGATAATTTTTTTTAAAAAAGTCAGATCTTGACCTGAGCTCAGCAAAATCAAATTTTCTCCTGTGAATCCACACATTCAGAACTGAAGCATTAGGAGACTATGGTCGAATGCCCACACCATTTGTCTAGTGTACACTTCTACCTTAAAAAGTAGGACCTAATCTGGACCCCTTCCAGTCAGGATTCAGGCCCGTATACGGTACAGAGACGGCAATGGTTGCGCTGATGGTGCCATACAGTAGCGTTGCAATAACAACAGCTTGGTATACCATGAGTTTGGGTTTAGTGTAGTTAACCAAGAGACAAACTCACCAAAGAACTATAGGATTCAGTCTTCCAAGAGGTAAAAAACCCTTAAAGTGAGGAATAGACCTTCAAACGAAGGCAGCAGACCACATAACTGAATGCATTTTCATTTTTTAAAAAAGTGAACAGCTTCCACAATGTATGTGCTTTTAATCATGTTGACTAGAAACCTGCTGTAACAAAATAAAAAAGGAACCTGTGGGTCTCACAAAGTTAGACTCGTCAGGATGCCTGTTACCACCTCTATCTAGCATTGTAGCCCAGGGCAGAATTGGACACGTACAAAATGCAGGTCACCGAGGCCGAATGTTGCATCTTCATGCTATTCTTCCGGTTGCGGATGTTGTCTGAAGACTGATAGACGTGGATGCTGGGAGAGAAAAGGAAAGGAGGAAATTATGAGACACTGGAAGGATCTGACTGTAAGCAAGGAAAGGGTGGTGCAGGAGTTAAACTGTTGTACTGCAACCAAAAGGTTGTGAGTTTGATCCTGGCAGGGATCCAGGTTGACTCTCTTGGGCAGTTGACAAGATAATTTGCATTTGGCCCGGAACATGGTGGGTCTTCATTTGACTGACCTGGGAAGGATGGAAGGCTGAGTGAACCTTAATACCTGTTAGGATCGAACTCACAACGTATTGGCTGCAGTACAGCAGTTTAACCACAGCACCACCAGGGCTCTTTAATGACAGAGGTAGGGTGTGTTTTACTTCCGCTTCTGGGACTGACGAGGGCGGCATGGGCCAGATGAATTGGCGTCGGGGGGGGGGCAGATCTGGCCTGTGGGCCATAGTTTGGGCACCCCTGGTTTAAGCAGAGAAAATGGCAGCCTAAAAATCTATCTCATCCTGTTGCAAAACAGATTTCAAGGCACGTGACCGGCGCACGGCCCAAAAAGTTTGAGCATCCCTGCCAAAGGGGCTCCCATCGTAACCAGTTCTGGGGGGAAAACCTGTAAAGCCCAACCGACCTACCAGCCGTCTTCTGTCCCCAGCCACATGGAGCTCTGGTAGGCCTCGGGGTCAAGGCTGAGCAGGTCTTCCAGGCTGCCCCGAGTGAAAGACCCTCGACTTGACCGCCTCATTGCCCGGCCGTCCATGGGGCTCTCGCTGTTCCTGCTCTGGGCAAATGTTGTGGCGATGGGGAGGAAACCAGCCGGGTCTTGCTCTTCTTCGGAGCTGGTGGTCTCGGCTGTCGCGTCTTTAGAACTTGGGATCTCCTCATCTGGCAAACGAGACGTGATGAAAACATAAAGGCCAAGAAGATGTTTATTAGTCTGAATACGCTGCATCACAAAAATATAAATCTTGCCTGCTACTTGGTCTAATCCATGTGTCCTAGACTACATCAAGTGTGCTGAATCCAAATCTGAAGTCCAATTCTGCCTAGGACGTCAGGATCTTAAATTAGCAAATTTCACGCTTTTGGTTTGGTTCTTGCACTGATCACACGGGGTAAAAATTGTCCAGTTTATTAACACAGCTGCGCCTACTCATCTTTAGCTCAAAACGTACTCACTATGGCTCAAAACATACTCACGATGGCGTAGCTGTACTATACAATAAGATGGTTTCACACTGGCCCTTGGTCCAGCTCGCCTTATATACCTATTCCGATGTCAGCTCACTGACATGCCCGGCCGCTGCTGGAACATGCATGCTACCAGGGGACATGATTCAGCTGAGGCGGCAGCAGGCATAGCAGTAGCTGCAACTGTTATAATGTTCCCATGTAAAAATACATTCCCCAATTACCGTCCATTTGAACAGCTATAAAATCAAATTCTGAGTTCAGATTTGGAATCAGCACACTCGATATCCTGTAAATTACCTGTATTATTCCCAATGGCAAAATCATTGTTGTGCATTGGTATCAGTCTGCAAAACCTGGGAGGTGCTATTAGTCTCCCGCTATTCAACCCTAGTTAGACCACGTCCAGTGTACTGTGTCCAATTTAGGGCACCACACTTGAAGAAAGAGGCAAAGAAACTAGAAGAAGGTCCATAGGAAGACAACAGGGATGATCAGAGGACTGGAAACCAAGCCGTAGTAGGAAAGACGGAAGGAACTGGGCATGTTTAGGTCGCTCTTGCTTGAAAGCCAGTCATATTTGACTTGAAGGCTCAATGCTCATCTCTGTTTCAAAGCCGAAGATCCAGCGCTGTCGGCGTTTGTAGACATTTCCGTGGTCATGTGGCAGGCAAGACTAGACGCCGGAGTGCATGCAACACTTTTACCTTCCCTCTGAAGTGGTACCTATTTATCTACTTGTAATTTCTTGCTTTAGAACTGCAAGGTTGGCAAGAAATCAGGGAGCCTAGCTTAAATAAGTGAACTAAAAGCTGCAGATATGTCATAGAACCGTGATGGCGAACCTTGGCACTGCAGATGTTCTTGGACTTCAATTCCCAGAAGCCCCCGTGAATCCACATGAAGGGGTTTACTGTGATTCATCCGGCCCAGGTTGCCCTCGTCGCTCCCGGAAGCGGAACTAAAACGCGCCCATATGGAGGAAGGGTTAATCCGGAAGAGTCTTAACCATACGGGCACGTTTTACTTCCGCTTCTGGGAGCAACAAGGGCTTCGTGGGCCGGATGAATTGGTGTTGAGGGCCGGATATTTTAAAAATAAAAACCAGACATATTGGAACTCTTTTCAGTTTGTTTTTTGACAGTCTGGAAAATGGACTGTGGTGGCTTAGTGGTTAAGACGCTGAACTTGATGACTGGAAGGTCGGCAGGTCAGCGGTTCGAGACCAGAGTGCTGCATGATGGAGTGAGCTCCTGTTTCTGTCCCAGATCCTGCCAACCTAGCAATTTGAAAGCAAGAAATTGCAAGTAGATAAACAGGTACCACTTCGGTGGGAAGGTAAACAGTGTTCTGTGCGCTCCAGTGTCTAGTTATGCCTGCCACATGACCACGGAAACGTCTGCAGAAGCAGACAGCGCTGGCTCTTCGGCTTTGAAACAGATGAGCACTGAACCCTAGAGTCGGATACGACTGGCTTTCGAGCAAGGGAAACCTTTACCTTTTACCTTTAGAAGGATTGGTCCAGCTGCACTTTGTTTTGATGCGAAATCACCGCTACTGATGCTTCCAGGAGTGGAGATATAGTTTTTGGCATTGGAGGACCATGAGGATATAAAGCAGGGGTTCCCAACCTAAGGCCCCTAGTGCCATTTCATGTGCCCCCACCCCACCCCTCCAAGGGCATTTGAGAAACAACATGGCCATCTCTTTGAGGCTGTTGAGGCAAAATGGCTGCCCCCATCATGCAGGCAGGGCAAAATAGCCATCCGGCCCTTGAAACTGACTGAGAGAGTGTGACCCGGCCCTGGCTTGGAAAAGGATGGGGATACTTATAGAAAGGCAACAGCTTTTAAGGAAAAGAAATGGAAAAGTTTATGAAGCTCACTGACTTCCAAAGCTGGAGGAGATGGTGGAGTGGCTGGCTTGGCTCTGAAGGGTGCCAGACGGGCTGGGGGAGGACTCGTCGTCGGTGTCGTCGCTGTCGAAGGGGACAAGTTCCCGGCTGGTGTTGTCCATGGGCTCCGAGAGCTCCAGGGAAGACCCAGAAATGGAGATATGCAGGCACTGCTGTGGCACGGACTCATCCAGCATGGCGTGGACTGGTTCAGAGGACGGGCTGGCCAGGGATGATGGGTGCTCCCTGGATGCCGAGAGAAGCAGGATAGCGAAATGAAAGCCACGGAAAACAAAACACACAAAGTGGAGTTCCAACCACACAACATGGGGGACATGGAGCCCACGGCGAGGAGAAGGTAGAAACGATGGGCTCCAAAGGATTTGAACGGAGCCACGCAAACAGCGGCAGCAGCAGGGGCGCCTGGAATCACGTGGCGCAAGAGTCCAACGGCACAAACTAGAATGGCGAAGCAAGGCACTTTTATACTGCCCCATAGCAGTCGGGCCGGACTGGTGCTCCAAATGTGGCCGGAATCGGCCACGACTCATTTACAGCTGTTGTAAACACGCTTACGACAGCCATAAATGAGGCCACGGCTGATTCCAGTGGCAGCTGGAGCGAGGGCTGGATTATGTGGTGCCAAGGGCCTGCAGGCCATAGGTTGAGAACCCCCTGCTCTGGATGGTTCACAAGTTAATTAGCATTTTGCCCCTGACATGCTGGGTCCTCATTTTACTGACCTCGGAAGGATGGAAAGCTGAGTTAAAACTGAATCCCGTCAGGATTGAACACACAACATTCTGGCTGTAGTACAGCAGTTTAACCCCTGCACCACCAGGGCTCCAAAAGGACAGGTTGCTTGTCTGTAACTGTTGTTCTTTTTGGCGGTCACCTGTGAATCCACATGAATGGGTTTACTGTGTGTATGCATTCATGTGGATTCACAGAGACCATGAAGAAGAACTTGATAGCACATAGGGGCAGAAAGAGACATTGTTGATAGCCCATAATTAGAACATTGTTATATTTAACAAGGGTATAGCAAGCAATAGCAATTACACTTTTACACCGCCCCACTCTCTGAGCGGCTCACAAGTTAATTAGCATTTCGGGATCGAACTCACGACGTTTCGGCTGCAGTAGGGCAGTTTAAGCATCTTCCACCTGATGTATTTTGTTGAATTTTCAGAGTGTTATCTCAAGGAATTAACTTCTCCTAGATCTAACGCTCTTTCCTGCTGCTTCTGCTTCCTAGCAACGGATATGTCCAGCATTTTACTGACTCAAGAGCTTGAAAAATGGGCACTTGGGCAATTATGATGAAAGAGACGGATATAAAAACCTCTCCTGTCCCCTTTTCTCCACAGCAGGCAGCTAAAAGCATTCCTGAGAGCCACCTAGGATTGGCTGATTTAAATCTTTTATTTCATATTAATCACACGCGGCTTAAAGAAAAGAAGAACATAAATACACCTGGAATGGTGTGCTGGCCATGCTTTTTCTGCATGTGTCGAGTGCAAAGGAAGTTTGTCGCAGGGTACAACACATAGGGTACATCAATTAGTCAAACATCCCATTGTTGAGGAGCAGAGCTTGGGTGGGTGGATGGATAGATAAAAGATCAGGTGGGCCAAACTTTTCAGGCTGGTTCCTCCCACGTGGATCCTCTCACCGGAATCAGAAGTAAAATGTGCCAGCGTTTTGCACATGCATGGGCACATTTTACTTCTGATTCCGGGAGCAGCATGGGCATTGTGGGCTGGATGATTTGGCGTCGTGGGCTGGATCCAGCCCATAGGCCACAGTTTGGCCAGCCCTGGATTAGGTAGATAGATGCAGAAATTAATTGAGTATTAAACTAGCCACCTGTAATAACGCCAATTGCTGCATATCATAAACCTGTGTCAGCAGTGTTCATGGTAATGTGCATTATAGCCCTTTTGATAATATGTTAATAAGTATTTTTAATGCTATTTTGTTTGGTTTCTTTTTGTAAACCACCCAGAGTGGGAATTTCCCAGATGGGTGACATCTATGTGTAAGTAAGAAAGCAACCAACCAAAATAGATTTCCTTCTTGTGGTAATTTGTCGGGAGAGTTACAGACAACAGGGTGATGATCCAAGCAAGAAAAAACAATTCCTCTTCCTCCTCCCTCCCTCATCCTCTTTCACAGGGGCTTCAAAACCAAAACCTCCGTCTCTGCATGCAGGCCACTAGCCAACTCTGATTTGCTAGAGCAGTCAGCAGGGCTGGCATCAGAAATTCCCAGGCCCGGTACCCCCCCCCCCACACACACATTTTGGTCAGACCCCTCTGGTTTCCTGCGCATGTGTTGTTTGCGCATGCACACACCAGTGGTTTCCCGGCGGCGCCACGCCCGAGGTTTTCTGTGAATGTGTCGTTTGTTTGTGCATGCGCACTTCAGTGGTTTCCCGGGGCTGCCAGGGCCCCATCATCTCCAGGCCCGGGATGGGAGTCCTGATGGTCCCCCCCTGATGGCGGCCCTGAGAGTCAGTGCCTGCAAATGTAACTTTTCCAGAAGACGCCTCCCAGGATCCTTCCAGCAACACAGCTACGGACCGGATTGCCAGGTGGATTTTGGGAAGTGAAGCCCAACAAGTCACTCTTCCCAATCTCTGGGGTTCAACCCGCTACCCACACGTTCTTCTGGCTTGGCTACCTGTACATCCGCTTGAGGCCGGGCACGGAGGAGATGCAGAGGATCCTGGCGGAGCAGACGGCGATGCATGCTTCCACGATGGGTTCTTTCTTGATGCTGAGGAGGCAAACCTGCCCGACGTACCCATCACTGTTGCACACCCAGACCTCATAGGCGCTCTCCGGGTTGCTGTGGCTCGGGGAGGCACAGGAGAACTGCGGGGTGAGCAGAAAAGAAACCCGTTGGTGGCAGAATCCCCACTCAGAGGGGTTTGCCACCAGCGGGCAAATCTATCTGCAAGCATCCACACGCACACATGCACCAACTTTGGTAAGGGGGCACACGGACCTGCAGAATGCAGCTACTTTCAGGACTGGAAAAAAGAGAGATTTTGGCAGGTCTCGGATGGGAAATTGTTCAGGCTGGAATTGCCTCATTCATGCCAGAGTCTGAAAATGCAACAATCTGAACCCCCCAGTCAGTTTAGCTTGGAGCCTTGCCAGCCGAAGCATCCCGGGAATTTCAGTCCCCAAAGATCGCTAAGCCACGGTTTGCAGTCGTTGTTAAACCCTACAAGCAGTCTGTGGGCAGCAAGGATAACTTTCTCCCACAAAGCAGCAATGACACAGCCATGCGCCCTAGAAATGGCCAAGGCTGAATCAACACGTCAGAAAAACTGGGTGGTATTTGCAAGGACCTCTTGTGTCCATGTGCATGAAACATGTTGAGTATTGTAGTGCAACCCCAGCATGCAGTGGGTGTTAGTACAATAACTATAGAGACAGAAATACTAGCCTAAAAGAAGTTGTTTTATATTGTTTGTCCCTAAATAACCAATTGGAAAGTGTCCTATCTTCCCGCCTCTAGGGATCATCTGACCTATTTGCATGTATTAAGGCTTTGTATTCTCTGGTCTTTTCTCTCTCTCTTTTGCCTTCTGAAGAGGAAAGATATCTATTTGATCAGCTCCATTTTGCAGGCCTAAAAGACTCAAAAGACCTAAAGACTTAAACTTTACTTCTTTCTAAAGACAATCTCACCAAGAATCCTGAGCACATGTATATTTCTCTGACCTCATTGTGAGTAAACAATATTCTGTTCTTTCTCTCAGCCTTTAGTGCAAGTGCATTCATTGGCTGGACTAAACAGGGAGAAAGCTTGGGAGAACTTGCATTCAAACTAAGATTTGTGTAAAACCTGTCCTGTTTTTTTCTAAATACTAAAAAGAGCCCTATCTGCTGGGGAGCTTAACAATTTAGGCAGCCAGACTCCAAAGTTGGGGGAGAGCATGTGAATGCTTGGGCACATTGGAGTTGGGAAGACGTTTTGGCCATAAGTCTCAGACAGAGGACCTTCTGTCCCACCTACTGGTGGATTGTGTCCTACTCCTGTGGACACTGAGCCAGGAAACCTCTCCACTGAGCATGCCTTATACTGCCCAAGTGTGGGATTTCCCCTCTAGACTTTTTTTGGGGTGGTGGTGGTGGTGAGCTTAACCACCTCCCAAAAGATTGGGTCCTCCTGCCGCAGGTCCATTCCCACAGCAGGGCCCTGTGTTCCCCTAGACCTGCTTTGATAGGAGAAATTCCTTTGGTATGAGGGACGGGACTTCACGTCTGTTTGCAGCTCACTCACAGTGAAAAGCTTTGCTGAAGATTACTGCAAAGAGCCAACCCAAGATCTTACGCCATAGACTGCGATGTCTGGATCTGTAAGAATTCAAGGGGAGGCAACAGTTGTCTTCTTCTGACCCCCACCTCCATCTTCACTCTATCTATCTATCTATCTATCTATCTATCTATCTATCTATCTATCTATCTATCTATCTATCTATCTATCTATCTATCTATCTATCTATCTATCTATCTATCTATCTATCTATCTATCTATCTATCTATCTATCTATCCAGTATGTCAGTCTTTCAGTCTTGATTGTCAGTCTGTCTTTCTGTCTATCTTGAGCCAGTCACTCACTCAGTATATCTAATCTATCTATCTTGATTGTCTGCCTGTCTGTCTGTCTTTTTGTCTCTCTGTCTTTCAATCTTGATTGTCAGTTAGACTGTCTTTCTGTCTATCTTGAGTCAGTCAGTCAATCTAATTTATCTATCCTGATTGTCACCTAGCCAGCCAGTCATTCTGTCTGTCTATCTTGATTGTCAATCAGTCTGTCTTGATAATCAGTCAATCTAATCTATCTTGATTGTTAGTCAGTCAGTCAGTCTATTAAATTTATATCCCGCCCATCTGGGATATTCTCCACTCTGGGGCTGCATACAAAAAAATTTAAATATTTTTACAAGTAACAATATAAAATTAAACATAGCACAATACACAAACAATAAATCAAACAGAATAAATTATGGGTAAAAAATATATAAACAATAACAATACCCCCCAAAAACAGATCTCATAATGGTTGAAACCGTGGGTGACTTTAATGTTTTTGGGACATTCCTTGCGGTATTTCTGTAAATGCTACCTCTATGTCTGGATATCTAACTGGCAGTGAGAATTTCAATTGTACTGTTTATGTCGCCTCCCAGTTCCCTTCCCTGCTGTAAAAGTTAAGCAGCAGTTCCAGTTGTCTTGAGGATCTTTTATGAAGCCTAAAAATGGGTCCTCCAGGAACAAGAAACCATCTGTGGTTTCATTCATAAGCACAATAGAATTAAACAAACAGCGCGGAGGTGAAGTGCAAATCATTTGAGCAGCAACCAAGCAAAATATAGGCTTTGTAAAACACTGTATTAATAACTGTTTGTTCAAATAGGAGCAGAATCCATGGGCCGTTCCTTGAAATATAATCATTCTTACCTTGTGTAGGATAAATGAATGGGCTACTTGGTGAAAGTTTCACAAAAATGACCTGCTTGGGAGTAGGACGACGTTCAGAGGTCAAACTTTTAATGCTCAACTCAAGCGCTAAGATTTTAGGCACCACAAAGGAAAAGAGAGAAGTAGCAGCTGAGAGAACCAAGCAAGACAAATGACCCATGGCATTCTCTGAACTGTGAGCCTCAAGTCCGCCAACTCACGTCCAGGAAGAGCTTTATGGCAAGAACAAACATTCTTGCAAGAGCAAAACCAAATTAGAAGATGGAGGAAGCAGGTCACTAGGCAAGGAATAACATTGAAGGGATGTCTGAGGATCTCTACGTCACTTCACTCTCGAATTAACTCATAATTTCTTGAATTGCTCCCCATCCCCTTAGAAATCAAATAGCTCCCTGTTGGGTGTGTTCCCCACATTGGGAACCACGGCACTAACCCCTTGCTAACAATTTTCATTTCAAGAGCACTTCGATTAGACCAGGGGTTCCCAAACTTTTCTTGCCGTGGGCCTGACCCCGGACAGCTGAGCAGCCAGGACCATGTCTAACGGAGGTAGACACATTGACGGCTGTTGTAAATGCAACCACTTCCACATTTACGACAGTCGTGGCCACATTTGCACATGCACAGGTGTGTATTACAGCTGACATAAGACGCACCTGCACATGTGTAAACACGCCCACTTCCAATTCCAGGTGCAGCAGTGGCGGGCCACATGAAACAGTGCCACGGTCCAGAGCTGACCCACAGGTTGGGAACCCCTGGATTAGACAAACAACAGCAAACGCGCCCTGTGGGTTCATTCTCGGCAGAGTTTGCAAATAGACCGAAAGTGCTTTGCTGAACACTGTCGAGCAGGAACAGGGTGGCCAATAATGAGAGCTGACGACACAGATTTTTGCTGGGCAAGGCTTGTACCAACCTGCATCCCACTCCTTGTTTTCATGATGGGAATTGCCTTCAGGAACTCGGGATCCAGGCAATTTTTGCTGGAAGCTGGTGGTGGAAACAAAATAGAAGAGAATGAAACCTCTAGTGATGGCCAACCTTGGCACTCCAGGTGTTCTTGAACTTCAGTTCTCAGAAGCCCTGATCAGCAGGACTTGGGCTTGTGGTCATTCAAGTCCAAGAACACCTGGAGTGCCAAGGTTCACCATCATGACATGCAGGTAAAGAAGCTAAAAGGTTTTTCTACCTGGTGGTTTCCCTGCCTCCACCAGTTCAGGCTCCTGTAACATCATAGGATATTCACAAACATTTAAGTCAGGGGTACCTAAACTTTTCGGGCCATGGGCCCGTCACGTGGTTTTTCCCACCGGAAGCAGAAGTAAAATGTGCCGTGCAATCTGTTTTGCAACAGGATGAGATAGATTTTAAGCTGCCATTTTCTTTCCTTAAACCACGGCTGCCCAAACTACAACCCGTGGGACGGATTCGGCCCCAATGCCAATTCATATGGCCCACACAGCCCATGTCGCTCCCGGAAGTGGAAGCACATTTTACTTCTGCTTCCGAGAGTGATGAAGGTGGCGCAGGCCGGATGAATTGGCATCAGGGGGGCAGATTCGGCCCACAGACCATAGTTTGGGCACCCCTGATTTAAGTGATAGTCTTTTTACCATCAACACATCTGCTACCAAAGGCCGTAGCAGAAGGTAAATTTAACTGTGGACAAAACCTCACAGTTTCTTCATCCGTGCTGTGGTGGCGCGGATGAAGGAAAGAATATCTGCCTGGATGCTCCGTAAAGAGGCAGAAAGAAAACA
The DNA here is from genome assembly GCA_035047305.1 of Bradypodion pumilum. Taxonomy (NCBI): domain Eukaryota; kingdom Metazoa; phylum Chordata; class Lepidosauria; order Squamata; family Chamaeleonidae; genus Bradypodion; species Bradypodion pumilum. The sequence goes on from JAWDJD010000003.1 coordinate 4,381,368, forward strand.
GAGCACGTATTTTTCGCCATATAAGACGCACTTTTTCTTCCCCAAAACTGGGGGGGAAAAGTTGGTGCGTCTTATACGGCAAATATACGGCAGCCGCGCTCTCCCCGCCCCCACCATCGGCGGGGAGATAAAGGGAGCCGCGCCGCGCCAAGCCGTCCCTCCCCGCCCCCTGCCACCGGGTGGGGAGGTTAAAAGGGCTCCCTGGCCGAGGGAGCCCTTTTAACCTCCCCGCCCGGTGGCAGGGGGCGGGGAGGGACGGCTTCGCGCGGCGCGGCGCGGCTCCCTTTATCGGCGGGGAGATAAAGGGAGCCGAGCCGCGCCGCGCCGCGCGAAGCCGTCCCTCCCTGCCACCGGGCGGGGAGGTTAAAAGGGCTCTCTGGCCGAGGGAGCCCTTTTAACCTCCCCGCCCGGTGGCAGGGGGCGGGGAGGGACGGCTTCGCGCGGCACGGCACGGCGCGGCTCCCTTTATCGGCGGGGAGATAAAGGGAGCCGAGCCGCGCCGAGCGAAGCTGTCCCTCCCTGCCACCGGGCGGTGAGGTTAAAAGGGCTCCCTGGCCGAGGGATCCCTTTTAACCTCCCCGCCCGGTGGCAGGGGGCGGGGAGGGACGGCTTCGCGCGGCTCGGCTCGGCTCCCTTTATCGGCGGGGAGATAAAGGGAGCCGAGCCGCGCCGAGCGAAGCCGTCCCTCCCTGCCACCGGGCGGTGAGGTTAAAAGGGCTCCCTGGCCGAGGGATCCCTTTTAACCTCCCCGCCCGGTGGCAGGGGGCGGGGAGGGACGGTTTCGCGCGGCGCAGCGCGCCGCGGCGCGGCTCCCTTTATCGGCGGGGAGATAAAGGGAGCCGAGCCGCGCCGAGCGAAGCCGTCCCTCCCTGCCACCGGGCGGTGAGGTTAAAAGGGCTCCCTGGCCGAGGGATCCCTTTTAACCTCCCCGCCCGGTGGCAGGGGGCAGGGAGGGACGGCTTCGCGCGGCTCGGCGCGGCTCCCTTTATCGGCGGGGAGATAAAGGGAGCCGAGCCGCGCCGAGCGAAGCCGTCCCTCCCTGCCACCGGGCGGTGAGGTTAAAAGGGCTCCCTGGCCGAGGGATCCCTTTTAACCTCCCCGCCCGGTGGCAGGGGGCGGGGAGGGACGGTTTCGCGCGGTGCGGCTCCCTTTATCGGCGGGGAGATAAAGGGAGCCGAGCCGCGCCGCGCCGCGCGAAGCCGTCCCTCCCTGCCACCGGGCGGGGAGGTTAAAAGGGCTCTCTGGCCGAGGGAGCCCTTTTAACCTCCCCGCCCGGTGGCAGGGGGCGGGGAGGGACGGCTTCGCGCGGCACGGCACGGCGCGGCTCCCTTTATCGGCGGGGAGATAAAGGGAGCCGAGCCGCGCCGAGCGAAGCTGTCCCTCCCTGCCACCGGGCGGTGAGGTTAAAAGGGCTCCCTGGCCGAGGGATCCCTTTTAACCTCCCCGCCCGGTGGCAGGGGGCGGGGAGGGACGGCTTCGCGCGGCTCGGCTCGGCTCCCTTTATCGGCGGGGAGATAAAGGGAGCCGAGCCGCGCCGAGCGAAGCCGTCCCTCCCTGCCACCGGGCGGTGAGGTTAAAAGGGCTCCCTGGCCGAGGGATCCCTTTTAACCTCCCCACCCGGTGGCAGGGGGCGGGGAGGGACGGTTTCGCGCGGCGCGGTGCGGCGCGGCGCGGCTCCCTTTATCGGCGGGGAGATAAAGGGAGCCGAGCCGCGCCGAGCGAAGCCGTCCCTCCCTGCCACCGGGCGGTGAGGTTAAAAGGGCTCCCTGGCCGAGGGATCCCTTTTAACCTCCCCGCCCGGTGGCAGGGGGCAGGGAGGGACGGCTTCGCGCGGCTCGGCGCGGCTCCCTTTATTGGCGGGGAGATAAAGGGAGCCGAGCCGCGCCGAGCGAAGCCGTCCCTCCCTGCCACCGGGCGGTGAGGTTAAAAGGGCTCCCTGGCCGAGGGATCCCTTTTAACCTCCCCGCCCGGTGGCAGGGGGCGGGGAGGGACGGCTTCGCGCGGCGCGGCGCGGCGCGGCTCCCTTTATCGGCGGGGAGATAAAGGGAGCCGAGCTGCGCCGAGCCGAGCCGCGCCGCGCGAAGCCGTCCCTCCCTGCCACCGGGCGGGGAGGTTAAAAGGGCTCCCTGGCCGAGGGAGCTGAAGACGCCGACGCCGACGCCGACGCCACCGCGCCGCGCAAAGCCGTCCCTCCCCGCCCCCTGCCACCGGGCGGGGAGGTTAAAAGGGCTCCCTGGCCGAGGGAGCCGAAGACGCCGCCGCCGCCGCGCTCTCCCCGCCCCCACCATCGGCGGGGAGATAAAGGGAGCCTTCCGTGGCCCGGGAGGCTCCGAAGACGCTGCCGCAGCCGCGCTCTCCCCGCCCCCACCATCGGCGGGGAGATAAAGGGAGCCTTCCGTGGCCCGGGAGGCTCCGAAGACGCCGCCGCCGCGCTCTCCCCGCCCCCACCATCGGCGGGGAGATAAAGGGAGCCTTCCGTGGCCCGGGAGGCTCCGAAGACGCCGCCGGCGCCGCGCTCTCCCCGCCCCCACCATCGGCGGGGAGATAAAGGGAGCCTTCCGTGGCCCGGGAGGCTCCGAAGACGCCGCCGCCGCCGCGCTCTTCCCGCCCCCACCATCGGCGGGGAGATAAAGGGAGCCTTCCGTGGCCCGGGAGGCTCCGAAGACGCTTCCGAAGACGCTGCCGCAGCCGCGCTCTCCCCGCCCCCACCATCGGCGGGGAGATAAAGGGAGCCTTCCGTGGCTCCGAAGACGCCGCTGCTGCGAAGCATCGTGCCCTCCCGGCCCTTTGTTCCTCTTGGAGGTTGACTAGGGCAGGTAGTTTTTGACTTTGAGTATTTTTGTGGTGGCTTTATTGTACCTGGACATGTGGGGTTTCTGAAAAGATGTGTTTTTTTTCTTCCCTTTTAGTACAGTATTTGGTTCAGAATCTTTTTTTTCTAGATTTTCCTCCTTTAAAATTGGGTGCGTCTTATATGCCGGAGCGTCTTATAGGGCGAAAAATACGGTATGTTTACAAGCTTCTTCTTCTTCTTCTTCCGTGTCTAGACCAGCCGTGAAACTGCCCAAATGAAGGCACCATTTAGTTAGTTCATTCTGCAATTCCTTTTGCCTGACCTATTGTGAGAAAGATTAGCTGGCAACACAAGGTATGCCCAATTGTGGTTCAAAAATACCACAATCTTTGAGCAGGCTCTTTCTGCGTACCCCTTGTATCTTTGAACAAATACTGCAGCTGAATTTTTATTGCGATTCTTTTAGCATTTTATGTGTCGGGATTCCTGTGTTTTTTAAACAGGGAGTAAGCATTTACAGCAGCTGTGGACGTGTTTTACGGCAATGTGTACGGTGGGACTGCAGTGGCTTAGTGGTTAAAATGCTGAACTTGACACCTGAATGGTTCAGCAGTTCAAGACCCCGAGTGCTACACGACAGAGTGAGCTTCCGTCTCCATCTCAGCTCCTGCCAACCAAACAGTTCGAAAGCAAGAAACTGCAAGTAGATAAATAGGTACCCGCATTCGACAGGCAAGGCAATAGCATTCCAGCATCTACTCATGTCTGTCACATAATTACAGGAACATCTGCAGGCGCAGACAGCACGGGTTCTTTGGCTATAAACGAAGGTGAGCACCACACCCTAGAGTCAGATACAACTGGCTTTCAAGATCAAAAATCAAATTAGAAGATGGAGGAAGGAGCTCACTGGACAAGGAATAATATGAAAGGAGGCTATAGCTCAGGAACTCAACCTCCTATACGTCCAGTGGTGGGCTCCATTTTTTTTTACTACCACACTGTGGGCGTGGTATGGTGGGCATGTCCAGGGGGAAAGCCCTGCATTGTACCCGAATTAGGACTTCTTTATATCAAAACTTGGATGGACGGGGCCAGCCAGAATGTCTGCTACCGGTTCTGGCGAACTAGTGTGAACCTGCTGATGCCCACCACTGTCTACGTCACTTGGATGACCCTGAATAGACTGAAGGTCGGAATCCCTAGGTGTAAGATCAACAGGCTCAAGTAGGGTGTTGGTGTTGGTGGACAACAACACACGGTGTGAATGTGGAGAGATACAGAATCCGACTCATTTGGTGGTCTGTCGATTACTACCAGAAACATGTACTGATGAGGATTTAATTTTGGCCAACAACTAAGCCAAGAAGGCGGCTTCATTTTGGCTGGCCAGAGTTTGATCTGGACACGAAAGAAGAAGAAAAAGCGGGTGTGTGGTGTGGTGGATAAGATAGAACAAAATAAATTCTCAAATTGAGTTACGTACCCAATTTCTTCTTCGTGTCCTCAAAGGCTTGTTCAAAGCTGTGCCGTGCGTCTGGGTTGGGGAATTCAAAGATGAAGGATTCTGTGCTATCAGCCTTGGTGACCGTCAGCTCCATCTTGTTGGGAGGGAATGACATGGCGAAGGAGAGGGACTGCTTCTCGGCCAGCTCACGGTGAAGAGCGGCCATCAGGTCCTTGAGGACATCGTCCAAGCTCTGAAGAGATAAGAGGACCATGAGCAGCAAGGACTGCCATAGCAAATTCACTCACATAATGCCCCCATCGTGCTTAGCGCAGGTGATCTCAAGCTACGGCCCACCACCCTCGCTCCCGCCACAGCCAGAAACAGCCGCGACCGCATTTACGGATGTCATAAAGGAATTTACAGCGGTTGTGGCTGTGTTTTACGGCGGGCGGGAGGAACCACCAGTCTGGCCCACTTAGCTGTCTGAGGGAGCTTGACCTGGCCCATGGCTTGAAAAGGTTGAGAACTTATGGCTTAGTGCAATCTCTGGGTGGTTCACAAGGTGATTAGCATTTTGTCCTAAACATTCTGGGTACTCATTTTTCCAACCTCAGAAGGATGAAAGAGGCTTGCCCGCACCCAATCAGGATCAAACTCACAATGATTTGGCTACAGTACAGCAGTTTAAGCACTGCGGTTGCTTTTTTACCTTTATGCTATCATTAAGCCCAGTAATGTAAATTCCAGAGGTGAATTGCTGCCAACTAAAAAGTTGAGGCCCATGATGGTCAACCATGGCACTCCAGATGTTCTTGGACTTCAATTCCCAGAAGCCCAAGCCCCTATGAATCTTCACGAATGGGTTTACTGCGATTCATCCGGCCCGCGCCGCCCTCGTCGCTCCCGAAAGCGGAAGTAAAACGCGCCCATACGGTTAAGACTCTTCTGGGTTAACGGGGATCCAGGTTGACTCATTCTTCCATCCTTCTAGGGTAGTTGGGGTAGTTGCCCGTGTTGGGGGCAAAATGCTCATTAACTTGTGAACTGACCAGATAGTGCTCTAAGTGTTACGGGGGAATAAGTGTAATTTCTATTGGTAGGTTCTGGCCACCACCTTTCTTTTCTTTCCAAACCTGTCTCGCCATGACTACCTGATGGTGATTCTTCTCACCTGATGGGAGAAGCTGAGGGTTTCGGAAAGCTTGCTGACTTGGCCGAGGGTGCTCAGATCTTCATCCAAGCGGGAGATGGCCTTCTGGATGCTCTCGCGGTTGGTGGACTGAGAGGCCCCTGCAGCCAGATTAGAACCCACACAAGACATCACACAAGGGTAATAATTATCAGGCAGCTGATGGCACAGTATTCGCCTGGCAACATTTTACAACTATTCCCTACCGTTCCAAAAGGGTTCCCAAGGAGAGATGAAAATTGCAAGCTGTTCTCTTCAAAAAAACAGGTGGCAATCCTAGCCCTAAAGCAAACTGACATTTTGCTGCAAGAAGCGAGGAGTTTCTTCGTGTGTGGAATGGCATAGCAAGTCAGTCTATTGGGGGCAGAAACAGATGAGATGGGCAGCTTCTCAATTAGAAGCCAAGCTGCCTTAAGAAGTAAAATAAAGTTGCAGTTTGGAAAGTTGCAAATAAACTTTTGTTTGGGAATGGGTCATCTGGGAGAAAAGCCAATAAGCTCAACTTGTACCTTGACCATGCAAACAAACATAGCAACTGTGAAGCATGTGTCTGATTAAAACACCTTGGGCCTTTAAGAAATAACACAACCATGACCAATGGGTGAAGGAGGCACTGTGCCTCGAAAAACACTATCCATGTCCAAAAACCCTTTGCAGTACAAAACATCTCCTTACCTTTTGAGATGCCTTACTGTTAAAAAGTTGGTATTTCTAGTATGGTTTGCAGTAGTCTAAAAATACAATAAATCAATCCAAAACGTCAGCAAAGTTGCATCTCTGGACTCGACATAGGGGCCATTCAACAATTACGTGATCCTCGAGGGGGGCGGATGGGGTATGCCACCTGAATTACGGAAAATTACGTGGGGATGGTGGGGGTGTCGGTCCAGTCAAAGATTACGTAAATCCATTTGGAGCTGTTGTGGTTTTGAAACATGGCGCTTTTTTAGGTTTAAAAATGATCACTGAGAATTTTGATCCGATTTGAGATTATTGAATTGCTTGTGCAGTCTATTTCTAACCGACAGAAATTCATATAATATCTCATACTTTCGCATCGGCCGGCCGGTTATGAAATAAATAAATAATACCTGGTGCATAGAAAGCTTTTATTTTATTAGATGATTACGCTGCATTAGGCACCAATAGTGATAAACTCTAAAAATTAAGAGTTTTGATAAAAAAAGCTCTGGATTACGTAATTTTAAAGGGGGGCTTCAAAGTGAAAATTACAGTTGGATTACATGGGAGGGGGAAGGAAATCCCCCCCCCCCCAAAATGGATCATGTAATTGTTGAATGGCCCCATAACAGCTACACAGGGACCGGATCCTAAATCTTGTTGGCCAGTGATGGCCAACTTTGGCACTCCAGGTGTCCTTGGACTTCAATTCCCAGAAGCCCAAGTCAACACAGCTGCAAATCAGGAGTTCTGGGAATTGAAGTTAAAGAACATCTGGAGTACCAAGGTTGGCAATCACTGCGTAGGCAATGCCTTCCCAAGCAACATCTTTAGGTCACAAACCTTTCACTATGTCCACATCTTCCAGGGGCATCTTCCAGAGCAACTTGTACTTGCTGGCTGTGTCGATCACACTGGCGGCTGTGTACCTGGAAAGAGAAGACAGAGAGAAAAATAGGGAGGCTTTTCATGGCTGCAATACTGGCCGTGACCGCTGAGTGGCTGAGATGGCATGTTTTGGAGAGAACCTCATCCTCCTTTGGCTTTCTGGCTCCCCCACCAAACCCACCCACCCCCTTTGCATTGTCATCTTAAATTTATCTGGCCATCGGCCGTAATAAATAATTTGATTTGATTTGATTTGATTTGTCATCTTAAACTGTAGGAAGGCAACAAATGGGCAAATACTAATGGCAGAAAGTGAGGAAGACCTAAAGAACCTCTTGATTGGGTTTAAAGAAGAGAGTGCAAAAGCTGGCCTGAGACTCAATATCAAGAAAACCAAAATAATGGCAACAGGACCCATCAGCCCCTGGAAAATAGATGGGGAAGAAGTAGAAGCAGTGACAGATTTTACCTTCTTAGGATCCAAGATCACTGCAGATGGAGATTGCAGCCACGAAATAAAAAGGCGACTGATTCTGGGGAGACAAGCTATGAGAAACCTGGGGAACATAGTGAAAAGTAGAGATATCTCACTGCAAACAAAGGTCCACATAGTCAAAGCAATGGTATTCCCGGTGGCAATGTATGGGTGTGAGAGCTGGACCATAAAGAAAGCTGAGCGCAGAAGAATAGACGCCTTTGAAATGTGGTGTTGGAGGAGAGTTTTGAGAGCTCCCTGGACAGCAAGAACAAATAGGTTGATCTTAGAAGAAATCAACCCTGAGTGCTCCTTGGAAGGTCAAATAGTGAAGATGAAGCTAAAGTACTTTGGACATCAAATGAGAAGAGAGGATTCACTTGAGAAAGCTTTGATGCTGGGAAAGGTGGAGGGCAAAAGAAAAAGAGGGTGACCAAAGATGAGATGGCTAGATGGCATCGTGGATGCAGTGGGCACAGAGCTGGGCGGGCTAAGGAGGATGGTGGAGGACAGAGGTGCATGGAGGACGATGGTCTATAGAGTCGCAAAGGGTCGGAATCGACTGTGCGACTGAACAAACTCTCCTAGGCTTTAATTTTTGCCCAGCTGTCTGAGATACTTCATAAATCACAAATATTTGTCTGCCAGTTCTGCGTTTTTGGTAGCATCAGCCACAGCTAGGAAAGTGGGTATTTTCTGGGAGGGGGGCTATGCAGAATGGGGTTGTTATGGGAGCTACTGTCCAAAAGGAAGTAACATTTATTCATTCGTTCGTTTGTTCCATTATAATCATTTTGTGTATTTTTGCTGGAGAAATTCTGCTCAGGGGACGCACGAATGAGGATCCACTAAAGTGGTCCCTAGCTATCTATTTGCAATTTCTTGCTTTTGAATTGCTAGGTTGGCAGGAGCTGGGACAAAGACGGGAGCTCATTCCATCCTGCAGTACCCGACTCAGTGTGAAGAAGCTCGCCTTTGTTAGCTGGAAGTCGGCAGTTCTTTCCCTTTATATCTTGTTTGATTTATTAAGAAATACAATTCTGGGTGGCCAGTTACAATCGTATTTAGATATTTTGAACCAGTATTCATTCATTCATTCATTCATTCGTTCATTCATTCATTCCATCTATCTATCTATCTATCTATCTATCTATCTATCTATCTGAGATATTTTCCCACTCTCGGTAGTGTACTAAGAATTTCACAAGTGAACATAAAAAACAATAACCCCATACCATTACAACCCACTAACCCTTAACCAACAATATACAGACCCAAATTAACAATATCCCCCCTGCCACAGCCCACAACATAATGTGTAATAGTAAAATGAGAATAATGAGTCACATTTTTGTTGAGTACAGCGGGATATAAATCTAATAAATTAAATTAAATTAAATTTAAAAAACAATGAGATTGCAATGCATGGCAACAGCATTAAATCTCGTATTGGATTCACATTAAGTATTGTATCACTCAGCTCTATCCATGGGGAGAACAGTAGTTATTAAAAGCCTCTTTCAAGAACCTTGTTTTGAATACCTTCTTAAGACGTTCCCATGCTTCCCAGAAAAGCTGTGAGCCCCTTTGCATACCTACCCTTTCCTCTAGCATGCTGAGTGAGATTATACCTATAAAGTGTGGGATTCTCTACAAGTCTATGCATGCACCGAGGACAGGCTTTTGGGGCTTCTGGGAATTGAAGTTCAAGAACACCTGGAGGGCCAAGGTTGGCCACCGCTGTATCTAGGCCAGTGATGGTGAACCTTCGCACTCCAGCTGTTCTGGAACTTCAATTCCCAGAAGCCCTGATCAGCGGGAGTGCTGGCTTGGGCTTTCTGGGAATTGAAGTCCAAAAACAGCTGGAGTGCCAAGGTTCACCATCACAGATCTAGGCTATTAGCCATCACACTTAGGATCCAAAACCACCTGGTTCTACAACCACACACCTGTTAGTAAAAGGTTATGGTAAACAAGAACACTGCACCGTGTTGTGCACCGTCAGCGAGGCCACTTTTGAGCAGAGACTATTGGAAGATCGGTCTTATCTTGGAAGGCAACGCCATAGATCTGCCTATTGAAGCTCATAGTGCTAAGTTGAGGAATTTCATATTAGAACGGTGCATGATGCTTGTAGTCATTAAGTCCATGCCAGGGTAAGACAGCTGGGGGCGGGGGGAGTCCTCTCTCAGCCTGAGTTTGGGCACCTCCCAGATCTTAGAGGAACTTTGGTCTTGCTTACTTACAGACTCATGGAGCTTCGCCGCAAAGATCCAGACTTGCGTTTTAATGTGGTGCAAACCAGCAGGTCCGAGAAGAGAAAAAGCGAACGTTCCTTCTTCCCACCTACGGCCTTCTGCAACAGGAGACAAGAAAAAGGTCAGGTGGTGTCTTGATACCCATCTGGACACCCATTCATCTTGGGACGAGAGTATGCAAGCTCTAGGCTCATCACAGATCTCTTTCCTCTGACCAAAGGTAAAGCTCACCCTTGCTCAGAAGCCAGTCATATCCGACTCTAGGGTTCAGCGTTCATCTCTCTTTAGAGCCATAGAGCCAACGCTGACTGCATCTGCAGACTTTTCCGTGGTCATGTGGCAGGCAGGACTACATGCCAAAGTGCACGGAACGCTGTTACCTTTCCCGCCAAAGCGCTACCTATTTATCTACTTGCAACTTCTTGCTTTCAAACTGAGTTTGGCAGGAGCTGGGACAGATGACAGGAGCTCACTCCACTGTGCAGTACTCGGGTTTTGAACTGCTGACCTGCCAACCTTCCAGTCATCAAGTTCAGCATCTTAACCACTAAATCACCAAAAGAAGACGACTATTTATTGAGTTTTTCTCTCTCTCTCTCTCTCTTTCTTTTTTAAATGCAAGCAATTTCACAAGGTTGTTTTCCTAAAACCTCAAGACAACCACTGCCAGATGGGATGGATGTGACATGGCTAGCAAAGATAACATCTGGACCCTGGAGTCTTAGCGCAACCCAAAGGGTACCACCTGGCCAGGGGCACTGAAGAACCCGTAAGGCAGGTTTTACAGATTGCAAGTGGTCTAAAGGCACCAACATAAACTAGCATTGTAACTTAATAAACAAAAACTGCTGAATGTTCAGAGCCAGCAAGAAGCCTGTAAAGAAATACAGTCGTTAGGAGTCGCTCTCTTGTTTTATCAACTGGTCTTGAGTTTGCAAGGGTTAAAGTCCTATTATGCATGGTGTAACTTAGCACTACTCCCATGATGGTGAACCTTGGCACTCCAGATGTTCTTGGACTTCAATTCCCAGAAGCCCCAGCTCCTGTGAATCCACATGAATGGGTTTACTGCGATTCATCAGGCCCACACTGCCCTCGTCGCTCCCAGAAGCGGAAGTAAAATGCACCCGTATGGTTAAGGCTCTTCTGGGTTAACCCTTCTTCCGTACGGGCGCGTTATACTTCCACTTCCGGGAGTGATGCATACCTGTCAACTATCCCGTTTTCCCCGGGGAAACCCCTTATTTTTTACCCCTCTTCCCGCCCCTCCTGTTTTATTAATTTCCCCGTATTTTCCCTTATTTTTTTAAAAAAATATCCTGACCAGAGCCCTCACAGGCGAAGCTGCAGTATTTTTTTCTGGCCACCAGAGGTTGCTGTGTGGCAGGCTTTTCGCTTGTGGAAGGAGAGAGAGAGAAGGGGGGGGGGGCGTTCTGTAGTTTTCCCTTTCTCTTTCCCTTTCCTGCCAGCCACATGGTCCTGGAGGCTTCGTTTTGGCTGCTGGGAGCAGGAGTCTACTGTAGGTGAGCGATATATTTCATATATGCAGGGGCAACCTCATGCTTTATTGAGCTGTTTCTGCCCTGCCTCCTGGCTGGAGGATTTCGTTTCTAGAGTTCTAGAGTTAACTTGGGGGGGGGGGGTTGCTTGATCATTATATGAGAGAGAGGGGGGGGAATTAATCCCTTGCTCAAAAGCCAGTCGTATCCGACTCTAGGGTTCAGAGCTCATCTCTGTTTCAAAGCCGAAGAGCCAGCGTTGTCTGCGTCTGCAGACATTTCCGTGGTCATGTGGCAGGCATGACTAGACATCAGAGCACACGGAACGCTGTTACGTTCCCACCAAAGTGGTCCCTATTTATCTACTTGCAATTTCTTGCTTTCGAACTGCTAGGATGGCAGGAGCTGGAACAAAGACGGGAGCTCATTCCGTCCTGCAGTACTCGGGAATCGAACTGCTGACCTTCTGCCTCCCAGTCAGCATCTTAGTCACTTAAACCACTGAGTAAACAAGAAAGAAAACAAAACAAAAGTCCCCCAAGAAAATGGGGAAAGGGTTCTTTGGCTCAGACAGCTTTGTGCCCATTGCATCTACAATTCCATCTAGCCATCTTATTTTTGGCTGCCCCCTTCTTCTTTTGCCCTCCACCTTTCCCAGCATCAAGGCTTTCTCAAGTGAATCCTCTCTTCTCATTTGATGTCCAAAGTACTTTAGCGTCATCTTTACTATTTGACCTTTAGTGAGCAGTCAGGGTTGATTTCTTCTAGGATCGACCTATTTCTAACTCCACATTTCAAAGGCATCTATTTTTCTGCGCTCAGCTTTCCTAGATAGATAGATAATGGTCCAGCTCTCACACCCATACATTACCACCGAGAATACCATTGCTTTGACTGCAATTTTTTGTTTGCAAGGTGATGCCTCTACTTTTAACTATGTTCCCCAGGTTTCTCATAGCTTGTTTCCCAAGCATCAGTCGCCTTTTTATTTCATGGCTGCAATCACCATCTGCAGAGATCTTTGATCCTAAGAAAGTAAAATCTGCCAGTCGTATCCAACTCTAGGGTGCAGTGCTCATCTCCATTTACAGCAAAGAGCCAGTGCTGTCTGTGTTTGCAGACATTTTCATGTCCATGTGGCAGGCATTACTAGAGCCCAGCAAGTCGCATGGCTATATTTGGCCACGCCCACAGATTTGGCCATACCCACAGAGGGGTATGGCCAACATTTCCCTTATTTTCAAATCCAAAAATTGACAGGTATGGAGTGATGAGGGCGGTGCAGACCGGATGAATCGTAGTAAACCCATTCGTGTGGATTCATGGGGGGTTGGGCTTCTGGGAATTGATGTCCAAGAACATTTAGAGTGCCAAGGTTCGCCATCACAGCTATAAAGGTTTCCTGCCTCCAGATTCCCTATCCTTTAAGGGATTTGTTCTCAATCTCTGTCCACCCAGATGTTTTCGATTTTAGTTCCAAGAAACTTGAGCCAGCAAAGCTAATGGTAAAATATTTTGGGGAGGTGAAGGTCAAAACATCTGGACAGGCCTTAAGCCAGGGGTGCCCAAACTTTTCAGGCCGTGGGCCATTCACATGATTCAGGGGGCCAGCCACTATGGCCTGTGTGCCAGATCTGTCCCCAATACCAATTCATCCAGCCCGTGAAGTCCTTGTTGCTCCCGGAAGCGGAAGTAAAACACACCAGGACGGGCGCGCTTTACTTCCACTTCCGGGAGCGATGTGGGCTTAATGGGCTGGATGAATTGGTGATGGGGGATGGATCCGGCCCACGTGCCATAGTTTGCGCACCCCTGTCTTAAGCAAAGCAATCACACTTATATACCGCCCCATAGTGTTTAGTGCACTTTCTGGGCGGTTCACAAATTAATTATCATTTGCTGGGTACTCATTTTACTGACCTTGGAAGGATGGAAGGCTGAGTCAACCTTGAGTCCTAATCAGGATCGAACTCACAACCTTTTGGTTGCACTACAGCAATTTAACCATTGGACCACCAGGGCTCCTTAAGGTTCAGATCCAAAACTTTTAAGCTTTTCCTTGCATTTCTTCCCACCCAACTTTCCAGTCTTGAGCTGGTTTCCCACCACCTCCATTATCCATGCCATCTCCTCTATCAATAGACATCCTCTTTGGTCCATGTATTTCAGTGAAATAGCTGACTCTTTCTCTTCAATCTGCTACTAAATGTTCTATATAATCACAACAGCTCAAGGGTACACATTCATTTTCTTCCTGCCCAGCATGGAGACTGACCCCTCCATCTCCAACCCACCCAAGGAGGAGGTGGAGTAAATCAGAGTTCTTGCATTACATATAATTTTTATTCTGATCCATGGAAGACAGGTGTGTTTCTTTCTCTCTGTGTGTCAGTAGGCATGGTTGGTTCATTACTCAACGGTATGACGAAGCTAATAAAACTTTCTAACAACCAGAGGGGAAGTCAGAAAAATAAATTAATTCTCAATTAATTCCACTAAGATCCACGAGTGACAGGGAAAGAGTTTGCTACAGTATGGAATACTTAAAAAACCACAATTCCATTATTTCTTTATTCGTGTCAGTGGCACCACCAACATATAATCACATACAAAGCTAAAATTAACATATCTAAAACAAAAAGGGAATTAAAAGGGCCAGATGCATGATTCCATTAATCACTCTAAATCAGGAGTTCTCAACCTTTTAAAGCCGGGGGCCGGGTCACACTCTCTCAGACAGCTTCGGGGGCCGGATGGCCATTTTGCCCTTCCTCCACCACACGGCATGTCCTGGTGTGGTGGAGGCAGTAGGGGGCCACATGAAATGGTGTCATGAGCCGCATCTGGCCTGCGGGACACAGGTTGAGAATCCCTGGTCTAAATGTAAGACCAACATGCTCAAGTAGGGACAGTTGGCGGATAACAACATGCTCTGTGAATTTGGAGAGATACAGAACCCAGCTCATTTAATGGCCTATTTCTTCTTCTTTCGTGTCCAGGTCAAACCTTGGGCTGCCAAAATGAAGCCACTTTCTTTACTACCAGAAACATGCAGCAATGAAGATGTAAATTTTGGCCAAAAACAAAGCCAAGAAAGTGGCTTCGTTTTGGCCATCCAAAGTTTGATCTGGACACGGGAGAAGAAGAAGAAACCAGTCACCAACTATAGCCTCCAATTAGCAAGGGCGTTTATGAATTATGCCCTCAACCTGTGGCAAGAGACATACAGAGCAAGGCTATTTTGCTAGCGACTGGAGCATTATCTGACTGGTGCTGTTTAATAAACTGATGTTTCCACTCAGTGATCCCTGGCTGCTTTCCCCAATGAATGTCCGTAATCTGACTATAAACCTGCCAATATGTGGGGTTGGGGTAAAAAAGAAGGCAGCTGTTTGTGGCCAGACTAAAATGCTGCATGAGTCAGAATAGGGTGGCGAAGCCTTTTGTGTGAAAAGGGGCCTATTTATCTACATCTCTGGCTCCCTTGTTGCCATGGAGATGCGTAGCAGCACATGTTCGGCTGAGGACCCTTTGATTTCTCATCCCTTTTCCTTCTCTTAGAGGACCAGGAAAACCTCCAGGAACATGTGGGGGGAAAGGCACCCGTCCAAAAATGGTTATGGCCACATGAATACCTTTGGGATGCAGGGACATGTTTTTAGGGACTGCAGTGGCTTAGTGGTTAAGATGCTAAACTTGACAACCAGAAGGTCGGCAGTTCGAGACCTGAGTGCCACACGATGGAGCGATGTATATCAAAAAGCGCTTCCTAAACTCAAGTGGCTAAGACGCTGACTGGAAAACGGGAGGTCAGCAGTTCGATTCCCGAGCACTGCAGGATGGAATAAGCTCCCGTCGTCTATCCCAGCTCCTGCCAACCTAGCAGTTCGAAAGCAAGAAATTGCAAGTAGACAAATAGGGACCATTTTGGTGGGAAAGGTAAACAGCGTTCCATGCGCTCCGGTGTCTAGTCATGCCTGCCACATGACCATGGAAACGTCTGCAGCAGACGACAGCGCTGGCTGTTCAGCTTTGAAACAGAGGTGAGCACTGAACCCTAGAGTCAGATACGACTGGCTTTCGAGCAAAGGAAACCTTTACCTTTACTAAACTATATTCCATAGAACACTGGTGGACTTCAATTCCCAGAAGCCTCAGTCAGCACATTGGCTAATCAGTGCTTTGGGGAATTGACTTGGGTTTCTGGGAATTGAAGTCCCCAAAAAAAAAAAAAACAAAGTTTGGGAACACACTGAGCTAGAACATATGTTAGTCCGGACTCAGGTCCTCTTTCTCATCCCCTCAAGAGCATTAACCATGATTAAAGATGAGACTGAACTAGTCTTAACCATGGACAAAGCTATATATTCACTACCAAGTTATAATGGAGTTGTAGTGTTAGTTAGTCTTTAAAGATGACTCATTTGTGGCTTTGAACAGAAGGTGACTGAAAAATACGGTAACAGGTTGCCCAAGATCCTCCATTATTATAAACCCAATTAGGGTCAGAATAATTAAGGCTGGTGAAAACATGACTTTTAACTGTTGCTGGAGGCTGGGAGCTGGTCAAGAGGGGGGGGGGGGGGAGACAATGGCCAGAATCCTGTTGCTTTAAAAAAACAACCATAGGCAGAAGGCAACATAACATTCATTTGCTTCCAGACAGCAATTAAAGAGTCACTCCTGCTTCTGGTGTTAAGGGAGATAACAGGACACATGTAATTATACAGCTCACGCTCAACCTTGTTTTCATCATTAAAGGACTGGGAATTTTAGAGACTAAAGTTATGATTCCACCAAAGTCAAGTAGAAAGGAAAACCTATTCTTATTGTACCTGGCAAAAGGACAGAACTGCTGGCTTTCCACTTTCGGGAAGGGGAACATGTGCCTCCATTAATCTGGACTTTCTGATTAATCCATCCCGTTAAGTAGGCCTAATTATCCTGTGCCAGCTCTCTGCCCACTGAAACGCTTGACACTTGTCAAACAGCATGAAAGAGCACTTACCATTTCCACCACCATCTCCTGGCGTAAGAACCTGCGCAGTGGAGCCTGGAGCTGGAAACATTTTAAAAAATGAAAGCATTAGAGGTGCGTCATTCAATGCTCAGCATAGATCGTAAAGCTCATGTCAAAATCATGATAACGTGGCTACGTAACTTGGGCTGCCAGGTGTCTCAATCCTCTGACTCTGAAGCTGATCCCATTCCAGGGTGTGTGTGGAATTGAACCATGTTCTGGTGAAACATTAGTACTGTACTCCCAATTAAAAAAACAAACCAGGAACAAAAGGGATATTCCATTAGAACCTCAATTAGTGTATGAAGTGTGGGCAGGTGTGGCTCCCCAAGTTCCAGACTGGAGCATGTCTGGAAATTACCTGCACCTGTCCTAGAAACTATGAACCCAACAAATATTAATGACGGAGGCTACCGATAGTTTTCACCCAATTCTTTCTTCATTTTGTTTCACGTCCTTTAGGTTTTCAACTATTATTATAAAACATCGGACATCTTATATGATTTTTCAGAAAATGAATACATCAGCAACCTAGAAGAAATGGCCAGTCTCCAATATCATAACCACATGGGGGGCAGGGGGTGGACAAGGCTTTGCTTTGGGTTTTTTTGTTTGTTTGTTCCTTGATGGCTCAAACATACTGAAGTCTATAATGAATGCTAGAGATACACTTGGGAATCTGAGCTTCAAACATATTTATGTTGCAGAGAGGGGAGAGAATTGATGACATTTAGATGCTTTCATTAGTTATGGATTTTCTTCCTCTAATCATGCATTCTGGCTGCCTGATATAAAGCAAAGCAATCACACTTATATACCACCCCATAGCGCAGTGATGGCGAACCTTGGCATTCCAGATTTTCTTGGGCTTCAATTCCCAGAAGCCCAAGCCCCCGTGAATCCACACGAATGGGTCTACTGCGATTCATTGGTCTGCGCTGCCCTCATCGCTCCTGGAAGTGGAAGTAAAACGCGCCTGTACAGAGGAAGGGTTAACCCGGAAGAGTCTTAATCGTACAGGCGCATTTTACTTCCACTTCCGGGAGCGATGAGCAAGGCCGCCATCAGGAGGGGACAAGGGGAACTGCCGTCCGGGTTCCGGTGCTTGCAAGGGCCCAGGCGGCATCATGTGAATTTTTTAAAAAAAACTTTTTTAACTGGCGGCAGGCAGCGCCACTGCGCATGCCCCGCTAGAGGGCTCAGCCTTGACCCGGATATCCGGGTTCAAGGCTTCAGCCTTCAGTTCAGCCCACACGGTGCGCCAGTCTGGGCAGCAGAGACCCCGGTCACCCCATGCAGGGGCCGGAGGCCGCGGAGGAGGAGGAGGAAGCAACTGCGCCCCCGACGCTTGGGTTGGGGTGCTCGGTGGTCTTGCCTCCCTCTCCCTGTGCTCCTTCCGTCATGCTTGTCGCTGTGTGTGAGGCCGACGTGCACAGGCAGGATGGGAGGGAGGGAAGCAGGGGAGTCTTTCTCTCCTTCTCTGTGCATGAGTGTCTGCACACACGCAGACACACACAGAGGAGAGAAAGACTCCCCTGCTTCCCTTCCTCCTGCCCTGCCTGCCCGTCTGCCTCACACACAGCAACGGGCACGACAGAGGGAGCGCAGGGAGAGGGAGGCAAGACCACCGAGCACCCCAGCCCAAACGTCGGGGGCGCAGTTGGCCCCTCCTCCACAACAGTAGCCGCCTCCGGCCCCTTTACTTTTACCTTTAACATGATGACAAAATAAAAGCACACACATTGGCTGAAGTTCTGTTGCAGATACTCACGCAGAAAGGAAAAGGTATAGTATTTACCTGTTTCCAGTTGGCAATTATAGAGTCACCAGAGGCAGTAGGGACTCTTTAATTGCTATCTGGAAGCAAATTAATGTTGTCTTGCCTTCTGCCTGTGTAAAAAAAGCAACAGGATTCTGGCCATTGACTTGTTTTCACTCCGGCAATGAGAAACCTTGCAGTGGTTAACA
This sequence comes from Bradypodion pumilum, assembly GCA_035047305.1. Taxonomy (NCBI): domain Eukaryota; kingdom Metazoa; phylum Chordata; class Lepidosauria; order Squamata; family Chamaeleonidae; genus Bradypodion; species Bradypodion pumilum. The sequence goes on from JAWDJD010000003.1 coordinate 4,399,590, forward strand.
AACTCTTGACCCTTGATGTCCTCACCTCAACATGACCAAATGGTTTAGCAAGATTTCATCCCATCTCTCTCACACACATATGAGGGCAAATGAATGCCAGCTGACAATTCTACACCATCAGAAGCACATTTGGTAGAACTTACATCCTCCATCCCCTCGATGTGGGATTCTATCTCCTGCACAATCCGGGCATTCCTCTCCACTTCCTCGGCACTTTTCATCCCTTTGTTGATTCTCTCCGCCACTTGCTTGATGCTCTTCTGGGCTTCTAGCAAGAAGGGATGGTCAGGATGATCCTCTGATGTATGTTTCAGAAGATCCTGATGCAGGAAAAACAGCACATTAAAACATCAAGGGGCTGTTCCAGAACATATTCCAGGAATGGCCAACCTTAGCACTCCAGGTGTTCTTGGACTTAAATTCACAGAAGCTCTGATCAACTGACTTGGACTTCTGGTAACTGGAGTGCAAGGTTGGCCATCACAGCTATAGACAATATTGGGGTGCGGGAGTCATTTATTACTAGGTGACAGCCCCAATCAAGCACAAAGGTGCTTTGGAATCAGGGTATGTAAACCTGCAACCCTTAAGCCAAGGGTGCCCAAACCTTTCGGGCCGTGGGCCGGTCATGTGGTTCAGCAGGTTGGTCACATGGTTCCTCCCACTGGAAGCAGAAGTAAAACATGTCTTGCAATCTGTTTTGGAACAGGATGAGCTAGATTTTAAGCTGCCATTTTCTCTGCTTAAACCAGGGGCACCCAAACTACAGCTCGCACGCCAGACCTGGCCCCCGACACCAATTTATCTGGCTCACAGTGCCCTTGTCACTCCCGGAAATGGAAGTAAAATAGGTCGTCCGGGCGCGTTTTACATCTGCTTCTAGGAGCGATGAGGGTGCCATGGGCCGGATGAATTGGCATCAGGGCCCAGATCTGGCCCACGGGCCATAGTTTGTACACCCCCACCTTAAGCAAGAAAGCTGTAAATCTTGAGTTCACAAAGATCTTCCAGTTTCCACTTTGAAGCTCATTCCAACTTGATTCCTTATCAGATTGGGCAGGTTATTTATTTACCATATGCTCATTGCTTTATAATAATGCACATTTTTTCACAGTCTCTTCACTTCTGACATATAGTTTCAAAACAGCTGACTGGATAATGTTTGCATGGGTTTTTAAAATACATGCATTTCTCAAATCCATTTATTTATTTTGCCCTGCCAGCTTCGGTCAAGTCTGCACTGAGTTCTGCAAATCTGTAATTTCTTCGGCATATACCTGTATAGAAAGGGCTTTTTAAATTCAAACTACTAACGCTTGGCAGATCCACAACCAAAGGAAAAAAAATACAAGAAGGTTGTGCCAACAGTAATCTGACAAAGTCGCATGGTTTCATTTTACACAAAACAGCAGAACGAGAGAACTGGATGAAAGAAAGGTATTTCACAGATTTTAAAAACAGAGAAGTAACATGGGTAAAGTTTTGCTTGGATTATAATCACTCTAGCCTGCAAATGGGCAAGTATTCATTTTAGGCATCTGTCAAGCGTGGCTCCGGACAATGCGGGACCTGCGCAGAACGGTTCTGCGCAGGTCCGTTTTACGCATGTGTAAAAGCCGTTTACGCATGCGTAGAATGGACCTGCGCAGAACGGTTCTGCGCAGGTCCATTGTACGCATGCGTAGAAGTCTTTTACGCATGCGTAGAACGGACCTGCGCAGAACCGTTCTGTGCATGTCCGTTGTATGCATGCGTAGGCTTTTACGCATGCGTACAACGGACCTGCACAAAACTGTTCTGCGCCGGTCGGTTCTACGCATGCGTAGAAGGGTTCTACGCAACCCCTTCTGCACATAACCCTTCTACGCATGCGTAGAAAAGTTCTACACATGCGTAGAAAGTACCTGCGCAGAAGGGATGTGCAGTAACTCCTCCCCCCCCCACTGCCAAGATCCGGGATAGCGGCAGCTCCGGGTGGGAAAGGACAAAAATCAGCGCCGAAAAATGGGAAATCCCGGCCAATCCGGGATACTTGACAGGTATGATTTTTGGTAGCAACAGAAAACTTATAGCGCTGATGATTGTGATTCTGCTTGGCCTTATTTTTCTTCATATAGAGACCAGGTTTATTTTAAATGGATAATATATTATAATATATGTCATTCACCATCTGTGGCCTGAGAAAGAACAGCCTGAAAAAAACCATGTTTCTTCCGTCTACAGAATCTGCCTTATCATGCTTTCTCTTCAAAGTGGGCCTTTTGATTAGTCTATCTTTTATGGCCATTTGTTAAAGTTTTGTTATTTCTTACTGCAGTTTAATTGAGAAGGCATGAGTGCACTGATATATCAGGATTCCAAAAAAGGTATATACAACATCAGTTCTTGATAATCCCAGACTGCAGGATGTGTAATAATGGGGTCAAGTTGCAGGAATATAAACTGAATATCAGGGGGGGAAACCTTTTAATGGTTTAGAGCAGCATGACAACGGAAGCCACGAACTGGAGAGGTGGTAAGTGCTCCAAAGCAGGAAACATTCAAGACAAAACTGGACTACCATCTGCCAGATATGTTTTGATGTCATTCAATAGCAATTAATAGTACTGTACAGTAATAATACTTATATACCACCCAATAGCGCTTAGAGCACTCTCTGGCTGGTTCACAAGGCAATTCGCACTTTGGCCCCAACATGCTGGGTACTTATTTTACCGACCTCAGAAAGATGGAAGGTTGAGACAACCTTGATCCTTGTCTGGATCTAACTCACAATGCTTTGGCTGCATTACAGCAGTTTAAGCACTGTGCCGCGGGAGCTCCTAATGACCTCACAGGCCCAGTGATGCACTGAGGCCGGTTTTCAACGGTTCTTGCGAACCGGTAGCGGAAATTTCCCAAGGCCACACCCACCTGGCTGGCCACACCCACCTCCCCACCACACCACGCCCACCTCCTCCTCTCCCCGCAGTCCAGACGCAACCAGGAGCCAGGAAGGAGAGGAGGAGGAGGAGGAAGAGCAGCCAGCGGCAGCATTGCTGGGAGGTGAGCGGGGCGGGTTGGTGGGCTGGCCAGCCTCCCCCTCTGAGCACTGCTGGAAACACTTCCCATTTCGCCTCGCCCAGGGCAGAAGGCACGCAGGAAGTGCGGAGGTGAAAGCGCGCCTTCGGTCCTGGCTGGGTGAGGCGAATGGGAAGCGTTTCCGGTGGCGCTGGGAGGGGGAGGCCGCCAGCCCGCCTTCCAGCAATTATTTCCACTTCCAGGAGCGTCGAGGGCCGGATGAATCGCAGTAAACCCATTCATGTGGATTCACAGTGTTTGGGTTTCTTGGAATTGAAATCCAAGAACATCTGGAGTGACAAGGTTCGCCATCATGGATCTAGGTCTAGGATGTTTTGCCACTCTGGGTGGTTTACAACTAATTAAATGAACGAGCAACAATACCGTATAACAAACAAAATAATAAGTCAAACATCTGATGGCGTCTGAGGCAAGCAAGCTCAATTCTAAACATCTAACTTGTATGAAGCAAACAAATAATTAGAGGTTTGGGAAAAAAACATTCATTTTGTGTTCTGTCATTTCCACAGAACTTCTCCTAAGCCTTAGAGCCAAAAACACATTGAAACCACATGTTTGTTACCTGGATGTGTTGCTGCCAGGTGACAGGTAATTGCTTATTATTATTATTTTGTACAGTCTGAAAAACAGTGGTCTAAAAAAAAAAGCTGAAATCATTTTATTTACTCAAGCCTTTCTAGAGGAAGGAAGGAGAACATAAGAACAGCCTCTGTGGAAGAGGCCACATGAGCCTATCCAGTCCAGCATCCTGTCTCACCCAGTGGCTCACCATGTGCTTCAGGGTATTCTTCCCAAGCAGATGCCTTCACCTGCTTAGGATTCCCTGGAAATGGCATTGAGAGATATCCTGCCTATCTCTCCAACCCCGAGGTTGCCCTTAGGTGTCCATGATTATAGGTAAAGTTGGTTATGTGTACGGTGGCCACGTGTCAGACCCAGTCCTGCCATTAGACAAAAGATTTGGTGTGCGCTAAAAGGACAGCAGATTGTTAGCAGTTGAGTGTCTATGAGCATCTATTTTTTACTCTTCTGCTTCATGTGCTAAAACAGGGTGCCCAAAGTTTTCGGGCCTCGGTCCAGCCACATGGTTCAATGGGCCGGCCACATGGTTCCTCCCACCAGAAGCGGAAGTAAAACGTACCTTGCAACCTGTTTTGCAACAGGATGAGATAGATTTTAAGCTGCCGTTTTCTTTGCTTAAACCAGGGGTACCCAAACTACGGCCTGTGGGCCAGATCCAGACCCCGATGCCAATTCATCCGGCCCATGCCACCCTCGTCGCTCTGGGAAGGTTGCTAGGAAGGTTGTGCTACGTTTCCTAGTTTATAGTGCACAGTTCTCTCTGATTTAAAGACAAAGGTGTTTTAAATGGGGTCTTTAACTTCTACTAAGGGAAACTGTCAACAAGAGGTTTGTTCCCAAACAGCATTTAGGGGGGGGGGATGCCTTCCTTAAAAGAGGGGTGGCTGCAATGCTAAGGATTTTTATGGTTCCATTCACATCTTGCTTTAACCCCAAAAAACTTTCTTCCTCTTTGGCAGTGCCAAAGAAAACAGCTTCTGAGTAACACAGAATTTCCTCTGGAAGGAAAATAACAGCCACTTTGGCTATTCATCACCAAAAATAAAATAAAATAAAATAAAAACCAGCTGGTTAATTGGCCACTGGTAATGGCTGTATTGGGGCCGCAGTGACTTAGGGTTAAGATGCTGAGCTTGACGTCTGGAAGGTCAACAGTTCGAGACCCGAGTGCTGGAGTGAGCGCCTGTCGTCTCTCCCAGCTCCTGCTAACCTAGCAGTTTGAAAGCAAGACATTGCAAGTAGATAAATAGGGACCACTTTGGTAGGAAGGTAACAGCGTTCCATGTGCTCTGGTGTCTAGTCATGCCTGCCACATGACCACGGAAACGTCTGCAGAAGCAGACAGTGCTGGCTCTGCGGCTTTGAAACAGAGATGAGCACTGAACCTTAGAGTCGGATACGGCTGGCTTTTGAGCAAGGGAAACCTTTACTATAGGATAGGATAGGATTTTATTTGTATACCGCCTTACTCGACCCAATGCGTGACTCAAGGCGGTTCACAGGCATTTCAATATACAGTATAACAAAAGATAAAAATACAGTATTACAAAACACAATAAAATGCGCAATATAGTATGGTACAAATTTAGCAAAGTTACATAAGGCCATGTGGGCTGATCCTCATATCACATCTCCAAGGGAGACCTATACCTTTACCTAATGGCTAGATGGCAGGGCTTCTGGGTGATGGGTGGAAATTCAGTGCCATCTCTTTGACACAGATGCACATCTATCAGGGAGGCATGGGTTTTGGGGTGGGTGGCCTGTTCGTTTTGTCAATTTTATTTGTGATAGGAGCCTGGGGGAAAAAAAGACCTATGGGAAAGCTTTCTTCAGCCTATATTTCCAACTCTCCCGTTGCTGGTCTTTTAGGAAGTCCCTTAATGTTTTGCAGGAACATTCGAGGCTCCAGCCAGAAGCCACTCTCTGTCTCCATCCATCCATCCATTTTCTAGCACTCTCCTTCTGCTTCAACATCTCAATTCTGGATATTTTTTTCTCTCTTGCGACACCAACATTTCTGGCCAGAAACCTCATCTTCCTTCTCTTTGCAAGCTGATCTCATTCCCACTTTCCACGTAAAAATGAGCAACCTATTTAGGGAATGCCCGTGTAGTGCTTTAAGCGTCAAAAATCTGGTGACTGATGATGCTTACCAGTGGTTCTTAACATTTAAAGAGGCTTAGAGGGAAATGGTTGAACATTTTGACATATACAGTGAAACCTCGCATAAAGAGACTAACTGGCTTAACGAGCAGAATTTTCTCTGAATGTTCGCCTCGCTTAACAACTAAAACCAACCAAAAACTCGCTTAACAACTAAAACCAACCAAAAAACTCTCTTAACAACTAAAACCAACCAAAAAAACTCGCTTAACAACTAAATTGGGATTCGCAATCTCCCCCACCAGAAGTCACAATTGGTCACTTACAACGTTTTTTTGCTTAAAGAGCAAACTCGCTTAACGCGCAATCCCGTGGAACGCGTTATGCTCTTTAAGCGAGGTACCACTGTTTTGCTAAATGCTTTCCAGTAAATAAGAGCTGGCTGGATAGTTCAGTGGTTTAGGTTATCTGGCTGAAAAGCCAGGAAGGCCAATTCCCCACTGTGTCTTCCGGATAGAAGAGCCAACCTATGTAGCTTTGGACATGCTGCACTGTCCCAGGGCACCCCAAGAAGAAGGGAATGGAAAACCACTTCTGTATATTCTCTTACCTAGGAAACCCAGGAAAGGGTGGCCATAAATCAGAATTTATTTAATAACATGCAATTATAACTAAGAAGAACGATGCACAAAAGCTCTGCTGCATCTGGCAAAAACCCAAAATAAAAATGCCAGATTTTCATCTTCCAGGAAGGCCAAAAGCAAGGTATGACGGACCAAAAGGTTCCCTTGTTGTTTGGCCCAGAAAATGCACAAGGGGAATGTTAATCCCCCTTTCCAAACTCACTCAGGTATACAACAAAAGAGAAGCTCTCTACAAGGAGAGAGCGATCTCAGCAATACAACAATGCATAAAAACACAACAAATGCAAAAATACACTGAAATAAGAACACATTCTTAAAAACCACGAAAAACCCTCCAGCACCCTCCCTAACCCCATAAGAAGTTAAAAACAAGAATATAAGAAGATAAAATCCATACAAAAGCATAAAAAGCAGATGGCAGATACAAAAAATTCACAGCAGTGAGACCACTAAACCAGCCAGCGGGCCTGGGCCGTTCCACCCATCGGATCCCAAACCCGTTGGCATAGCCAGGTCTTAAGTTCCTTTTTAAAGGGGAGCAGCTCATTCTGGAGTTGCATCTCAGGTGGTAAGAGGTTCCACAGGGCCGGGGCAGACACAGAGAAGGCTCTCCTCCTGGTCCCCGTCAGATGAGCTTTTCTTGTCGAGGGGACCACCACCGAGCCTCTCTGATCTGCCCTCGAGGGATGGGTAGAATACCTTGCGGCGACGTGGTCCCATAAGTAACCTGGTCCACTGCCATGTAGGGCTTTGAAGGTCAAAACCAGCACCTTGAATTGCACCCGGAGGCAAACTGGCAACCAGTGCAGCTCCCGGGGCAGTGGTGAGGCATGAGCATATCACCCCCGCCCCATCACCACCCACGCAGCCCCATGTAGAGCACATGACAATAATCCAATCTGGAGGTGACCAGAGTGTGAGTGTCCGTGAGTCCTGGTCCAGGAGCAGGTGTAACTGGTAGATGACACGCAACTGCGCAAAGGCCCTCCTAGCTACGGCTGCCACCTGCTCTTGGAGCAGTAGCCATGAGTCCAGGAGGACCCCCAAGTTACGCAGCGAGTCAGACAGTTGTGGACAGTTGCCCACAACTGTCTTTTGTCTACACCAAAAACTCCGCCAGAAACTCCGTGACTGCACTTTCTCAACTGTGTATCCCTTCCTCACTGAAATGAAGAATCCTATCCAGCTTCTGTTTAGATTTGCTGTCTCACAGGTTTTCTTTCTTTTCCCCATGTGGCTTTATCTTTGTTAAAATATTAGGTTGCAAGTTCATTTCACAAAGATAAAACTGCAGAGGAAAAAGAAGTAAACTCTGTGTAGCAGGACTAGTAAACTGGGACAACAGAAATAAACAGAAGCTGGTTCTTCATTTCACAGTTGAGAAAAGGCAATCTCAAAGTTTCTGGCATGGACAGCAGGCAGTTGTGGGGATGCAGATACATACCTGTCAACCGCGGCTCCGGAAAATATGGGACCTGCGCAGAATGGTTCGGTGCAGATTGCCTTCTATGCATGTGTAGAAGGCTTCTACGATTCCCTTCTGCGCAGATCGCCTTCTACGCATGCGTAGAAGGGTTCTACGCAAGCGTAAAAGCCTTCTATGCATGCGTAGAAGGCGATCTGCGCAGAAGGGATGCGCAGTACCTCTTTTCCCCCTGCTGCTAATTCCGGGGTTTTGGCAGCTGCGGGCGGGAAATGGCGCAAATCGGCGCCGAAAATTGGAAAATCCCGGCCAATCCGGGAATGTTGACAGGTATGTGCAGATGTGTGCAAAAGAGAGGAAACAAGCAACAAACATAGGTCTAAGGACTGAATCAGTAACTGGCTAAAAGCCCTGTTCTGGCCTTACATTTAAATTTGTATAAGAAAAAGGTTTCCAGAGTCCCTTTCAGATTAATCAGAAAACAACAATAAATAAATAAATAAATAAATAAATAAATAAATAAATAAATAAATAAAAACAAATAATCCTTTCAGATTAACATTTTTAATTGTCAGTGGAAACAAAACTGGTCCGTGCAAAGCCTGTTTTATTAAAAGAAAATCAGACAAGCAAGAGCAAATTCCTAGGCCTCATGGCTATCGTAAATCACTAGGGGTTTAAGTTTCTTTGTGTTTATGGGGGCTTACATATGACTAAGTGCAGTGGGGATTGGAGTGCTATGGAAGGTCATTCAGGATCAGCTAGTTCCCAGGCCGGAGCGGGATTCATTCATCCATCCATCCATTCATAGTTATATCCTGCCCTTTTGATGCAAGCACCACTCAGGGCGGTTTACAATATACTGTATAAATAATACACACCATTATGTACATATATTTTGTTGTTCAGTCGCAGTCAATTCCGACCCTTTGCGACCCCATGGACCATTTTCCTCCAGGCCCCTCTGTCCTCCACCATCCTCCTCAACCCACCCAACTCTGTGCCCATTGCGACTACCATACCATCTAGCCATCTCATCTTTGGCCGCCCCCTTCTTCTTTTGCCCTCCACCTTTCCCAGCACGAAGGCCTTCTCAAGTGAGTCCTCCCTTCTCATTTGATGCCCAAAGTACTTTAGCCTCATCTTTACTATTTGACCTTCCAATGAGCAGTCAGTGTTGATTTCTTCTAAGATTGACCTATTTGTTCTTCTTGCTGTCCAGGGGACTCTCAAAACCCTCCTCCAACACCACATTTCAAAGGCATCTATTCTTCTGCGTTCAGCCTTCCTAATGGTCCAGCTCTCACAACCATACATTACCACTGGGAATACCATTGCCTTGACTATGCGAATTTTTGTTTGCAATGTGATGTCTCTGCTTTTCACTATGTTCCCCTGGTTTCTCATAGCTTGTCCTCCCAAGAATCAGTCGCCTTTTTATTTCATGGCTGCAATCCCCATCTGTAGTGATCTTGGATCCTAAGAAAGTAAAATCTGTCACTGCTTCTACTTCTTCCCCATCTATCTTGGTTTTCTTGATATTGAGTCTCAAGCCAGCTTTTGCACTCTTATCGATCATCTTATATAAAGATCATGAGCCAGGCCGGACACCCCGATACGTTAATGGAGTAGACTGTACAGCCTGCGGCTCAATGCTGAGTGTCAGGCAGTGGTTAACTAACCTGACTCCCTAAAGAGACCAATGGCTACGGGCGGATGAGCCCCTTTAGGTGGGATGATGGTCACCTTCAGTGGAGGAAATGCCACTGGAAACCATCATATTGGGCCCAACGGCAAAATTTGCAGAGGAGGAACTCTGATTCCCAAAGGTCATGGAGGCAAAAGAGGCCATACCAGATGGACTGGTTGTGAAGGTGCACCTTGTCCATATCTTCAAGGCTGTGGCAGTCCATTGCGGTCCCGGTGTTAAATCCTGCATGTCTCATTTCATATGTGCCACAGGAGATGGCTACGTGATCATAGTGTGCGGGTCACTTTATGGCAAGCTGAGCTCCACCTTAAACAAATTCACGCCATTGCATTCTCGGATACGAGCTGCAGTCGAGGAGATATAAAGATCAGAATAAGCCCATCCAATAATAACCAATATGTGGGGAATTCTTCCCAAGGTTTGGTAAGATATCCTTGTAAAAAACACCAACAAACCACTGACACCAATATAACAGTGGTTCTGGTTACTGGGAGCAGCTACATTCCAGATGTATTTGGACTACATCTCCCAGAAATCTTAGCCAATGGTGAAAATCTCTGGGAGTTTAGTCCAAGAACAACTTAGGTCTAAAAAGTTGGGACTCCCTCCATTATAGGGAGCCTCTTCTTTGCTTTGCCTGATCTCAACCATCTTCTGGAAATAAGGCTGATGTGCAGACCTTTGGCTTATGTGCATCAACACCATCCCACGCAACTTAAAAGTCTCATTTTTTTCCACCGTGGGCTGTAGAGATCTGCAGGGTTTGGTATTTTTTTTTTAGGGAAAGGCTCAATGCTCCAGAATGAGTAATGTTTCTTTCCGGGGAATCAAAGCTGAGCTTTTTGCTCTGACTCAGGCATGTGAAGTATCTGAGGAATGTGGCATGCAAGCTGTCGCTGCTGCAGCCCACCATCCATACGGGAGGCAGGCAGCAAGCAGACCCCCCCCCCCGGCCCCTAGGAAGGAGTTCTGGCTTAGTGGGGAGCGCTGGCTGTGCAAAGCTCTGGTGTACCTCACCTTCACTTCATCAGGTTTTGCCCAAGAGACCTTCCTCAAGGGATATGCCCTGGTTTCCACCACCTCCTCTTTGCAATAAACACATTCTGCAAATTCACCCAAATGGCTCCACTTATTGAGGTACAGAGCCAAAGATCCAAAATGGTCCTGTTTTATTTTCATAATAACCATGTGAGGAAGACCAGACCAGAAAGAGTCTCAAACTAAGTGAGTTAGAGGGTGGCATAAATGTGAATCTCAATAGTAAAAACCAAACATCTTGTTCAAAAACACCACTCTAGATTGTCTACCCATGCAATTTATATCTTGCTTTTCTTTCCCAAAGGAATTTTAAGGTTTTCTATTCCCAATAATGGCTGCAGTGGCTTAGTGGTCAAGACACTGAGTTTGGCGATTGGAAGGTTGACAGGTCAGCAGTTCAAAACCCAAATGCCACACGACAGTGAACTCCCGTCATCTGTCCCAGCTCCTGCCAATCTAGCAATTTGAAAGCAAGAAATTGCAAGTAGATAAATAGGTACCGCTTTGTCAGGAAAGGTGATAGCATTCCATGAACTCCCACATCAAGTCATGCTTGTCTCATGACCATGGAAAGATCTAGGGTGCACTACACCCTAAAGTCGGAAACGACTGGCTTTTGAGCATGGGAGACCTTTAACTTTACCTATTCCCTATAAAAATAAAGTGACTGAAGCTCATTAAAATGGCTGTAAACATCAGTTTGGAAAAGGAATTTCTTTCTTTCTTTCTTGGATTATAACTCCCAGAGGGATTGGGAATTAATCATCTTTTCCTGGATCTGGGGCAATTATGGAGGGAAGCACAGGATAAGCATAGCTGTCAAGTATCCCTTATTGGCCAGGAAAACCCCTTATTTTACCCTCTTTCCCGTATTAGTCTGTAATGCCCTATTGCCGCATTGGAGGGCAGCAGCACAGGATAAGCATAGCTGTCAAGTATCCCGTATTTGCTGGGAAATTTCCCTTATTTCCATATCCAAAACATGACAGGTATGCCACTGTGTGAGACAGAATGCTGGACTGGATGGGCTCCTGTGGCCTGTTCCAGCAAGGCTGTTCTTATGTTCTTATGTAGATAGCGCTGGCTCTTTGGCTATAAACAGAAATGAGGACTGAACCCTAGAGTCGAATATGACTGGCTTTTGAACAAGGGTGACCTTTACCTTTACTAGACTAGTTGTGGTTATTGGGGGTGGGGGGAGAGAATAACTTTCCTCGAGTGGCAATAAATGTCAGTTGCAAAGGGAAACACGCCTGCTTTTGCAACTCTGCTTCTCTTCAGTGGACTTCACACTAGATCTCACACTGTTGTGAACAACCCAAAATGGTCAATCCCCGTTTGGCTCACCTTGACCAGGAGTTCGTAGCGCGGAATCCGTTGCACTGGCTTGATCATGAGATCTGAGAGGGCCTGCTTCTCTTTGTTCTCTCTCATGCTTTGCTGGAGGAAGGGGGGGAAATGGAGATCTCCAATCAGTTCTGCAAAAGGAGCTGAGCAAAAATTCTGCATTGGCATGCAAGTGTGTTGGCGGCATGCTCGTTTTCTAATAAGTCTGTTGGACTACACTGGTGGGGTATCCTCTAGAGACTAGTTTCCTGTGGACATCCACAGCTGATCTACTAAAGTCTGTCTCAGAGGTAGAATTTCTTTTTGCCCTACCCATGAGACTAAAAGGGATAGTGTTCCTCAAGTGGGTTGGATGAAAGGACCGATAGCTAAGATATGCATTGCAATCTGTTGGTTTTGTAGACAATCGTGTGTTGATCTTGCATTCTGAAGAAATGATAACTTACCTCTAGGAACTTCATAAATGCTGGTCTGGCTTCCTTAGCAATCCTCACGGCATCTTTGGCATTGAGAAAATTATCAATGTAGGCAGAGTAAATGCTCACCAAATTGTCCTTGGAAAACTGGAAGAAAATGAAAAAGCTGTAGTGAAATACCAAGACATTTTTCCTTCTAGGTGACGTCATACATAAAAAAATAAGACATTACATAATCCTCAGCAATAAAGTCTCTTCCTTTTTTAGGCACCTAGGAATCCTCATTTACAATACCAATACCATTAATTAATCAGAGATTATCCAGGTCTTCATCTTCCTGTACACAAAAATCAGTTTATACAATCAAAACCAGGATCCATTAATACCAAATTGTCTTTTAAAAGCATTTTTAGACTAAGGTCTACTTTGCTTACCAAATATATCTGATTTCCAGTCCAGGCTGCTGCAAAGATGCGCTTCCTTGCTCTGAACACACAATTTGCGACCACAGAACAGAGAGCCACCATGAATAATTAACTGGAGTCATGGAAAGTGGGGTTTCCCCCTTCCAAAAGAGTTCCCAAAGAAAGATGAAAATTGAAAGCTGTTCTCTTCAGGAAACAGATGGCAATCCCAGCTCTAAAGCAGTCTGATATTTCTCTGCTCCTCACGTGTGGAACAGCATAGCCAGTCAGGTGAGATGGGCAGCTTCACAATTAGAAGCAAAGCTGCCTTAAGAAATAAAGAAAGTTGCAGCTTGGAAAGTTTACTTTTGTTTGGGAACAGAACATCCAGAAAGAAGCCAATAGGCTCAGCTTGCACCTTGACCATGCAAACACAACAACTGTGAAGTATGTGACTGATTTTAACACCTTGGGACTTTTAGAAATAACGCAACCATGACCGTTGGGTTAAGGAGGCACTATGCCACGAGAAACAGTATCCATGTGCAAGAATCTTTTGCAGTAAAAATGGCAATCAACAGCCTATTACCATGATGGCAAACCTTGGCACTCCAGATGTTCTTGGACTTCAATTCGGGGAAGCCCAAGCCCCCTGTGAATCCACACAAATGGGTTTACTGTGATTCATCCGGCCCGCACTGCCCTCGTCGCTCCCGGAAGCGGAAGTAAAACACACCCTTACGGTTAAGGCTCTTCCGGGTTAACCCTTCCTCCGTCCGGGTGCGTTTTATTTCCGCTTCCGGGAGCAACGAGGGCAGCGTGGGCCGGATGAATCGCAGTAAATCCATTCGTGTGGATTCACAGGGGGCTTGGGCTTCTGGGAATTGAAGTCCAAGAACATCTGGAGTGCCAAGGTTCACCATCACAGGCCTATTCAATAGCCTAGTGTATTGGTGAAATGGACTATTCATAAAAGAGAAATCCCTGTTTCCAATGACACCTTATCTATCAACGCGTGCAATGGTTTCATCCCTTAACAGCTGGTGCATACAGAATGCACAGCATAAATAAAGAGAACTAAAACTGACAGGCAGGGCCTGAGGGAAGAATGGATACAGTCACATGTACACAGGTATGTTAATACCTGCAAGGGGGGGGGTCACAGGTAGGGGGACTTATGCTTGCTTCAGGGAGAGGGGGCTGGAAAGCACTGGGGTGATTCTGGGTCCTCTTTGCTCTAAAGCAGGAGTTTTCAACCTTTTAAGGGTGTGGGCCGGATCACACTCTCTCAGAAAGCTTCAGGGGCCGTATGGCCATTTTGCCCTTACTTCACCACATGGCACTTCCTTCCTGGTGTGGAGGAGGATGTGGGGGGGGGAGGAGACATAAAATGGTGCATGGGCCACATCTGGCCTGTGGGCCGCATGTTGAGAATCCCTGCTCTAAAGGACCAGCTTCGCCTTCTTTTATCTGTTTAATCAGTTCATATATAACATTTGCTTATTATATCTCAAGGGACATCCTGGAACAGTCTGGCCAGTCAGTGTCTGATCTGGTTCCGTTCATCATTTATCTCTACCAGTTGCTGCCTATTAATACCATCTCTCTTAATCAAGCTGGCCTACTTTACATGGGTGCAGGACAAGCCTATTGAGTATTATTGTTCAGGCTGCATTGTCAATTTGCCTCATATTCCTAGCATGTTTCCACCAAAACAATTCAGGCCACAGGTACTGAACCCCAGATGTTTAGCAATATTGATGAGCAAATCTGTCTCCTCTCTGAGGATGAGAAACGGTTGTCCTTCAAACATCTCTCAGCTACACAAGCTAAGCCTTCAGAAATGGTCCAAGAAGATCCAGAAAGAGCTTTATGGCAAGAACAAACATTCTTGAGGGTACATAAGAGGAGGATCTAACTGAGGAACTCAACCTCCCCTACGTCACTTGGAGGACCCTGGATAGGCTGTGAGTTGGAGTCCCTCAATGTAAGATCAACATGCTCAAGTGGGAGCTGCTGGTGGACAACAACATGCTGTGTGAATGCAGTGACATTAAAGGAGGATATTTATTTATTTATTTATTTATTTATTTATTTAGTCATATTTATATATGCCGCCCACTCAGGCAGAACCCGACTCAGGGCGGCATTACAACAAATTCTAAAAACATATAAAAACACTTTAAAAACCCCTTATCCCACCCATCCATCCCACCCACTCTAAAAAAGGAAGAGAGAGTTCTTAATGGTTTACATAAGCCGTGTTCCCATTCGGGCCCCACACCTGCCCTGCCAGCCAGGTCTTCAATCCTTTCCTGAAGGGCAGCAATTCTCTTTGAAGTCTTAGATCTGTTGGCAGGAGGTTCCAGAGAGTTGGTGCGGCCACGGAGAAGGCCCTCCTTCGGGTGCTAGACAGATGTGCACCCCTAACTGATGGCACCATTAGAGAGCCCCTCCGGTCCACTCTAGTTGGACGGGCAGACACTCTTGGGACGATGCGGTCTCTAAGGTATCCTGGCCCACTGCCATATAGGGCTTTAAAGGTCAAAACCAGCACCTTGAATTGCACCCGGAGACAAACTGGTAACCAGTGCAGCTCCCGAAGTAGCAGTGAGGCATGGGCATATCGCCCACATCCCATCACCACCCGGGCTGCTGCATTCTGGACCAGCTGCAGCCTCCGAATGGTCGTCAAGGGCAGCCCCATGTAGAGCGCATTACAATAATCTAGTCGGGAAGTAACCAGAGCATGGGTGACCATAAGCAAGGAGCCCCGGTCCAGGAGCGTGCGCAATTGGCGAATCACCCGAAGTTGGGCAAAAGCCCTCCTGGCCACAGCCGCCACTTGTTCTTCCAGCAGCAGCCGTGAATCCAGAAGGACCCCCAAGTTGCGCACTGGGTCTGTCTGGGGCAAAACCGCCCCATCCAATACCAAAGGTGGTAACTCCCTGGATAACACGGGGCCCCCTATCCACAGCCACTCTGTCTTGCTGGGATTCAGCCGAAGCCCATTGGCCCCCATCCAGACCCCAATGGCCTCCAGGCATCCGGATAGGATTTCAACAGCATCACTGGGGTCCCCACGGGCCGAGATATACAACTGGGTGTCATCCGCGTACTGATGGTACCGCACCCCGTGGGAACGAATGATCTCACCCAGTGGCTTCATGTAGATGTTAAATAAGAGGGGAGAAAGCACCGAGCCCTGAGGAACCCCATACTTGAGGGACCTAGGGCTGGACCTCTCACTCTCTAACCACACCGACTGGGTACGGCCCTCCAGAAAAGAGGAGGAGGATATGGCTGAGGGACTCAACCTCACTTCTGCCACTTGGAGGACCCTGGATAGGCTGTGAGTTGGAGTCCCTCAATGTAAGATAACATGCTCAAGTGGGAGCTGCTGGTGGACAACAACATGCTGTGTGAATGCAGTGACATTAAAGGAGGATATGGCTGAGGGACTCAACCTCACTTCTGCCACTTGGAGGACCCTGGATAGGCTGTGAGTTGGAGTCCCTCAATGTAAGATAACATGCTCAAGTGGGAGCTGCTGGTGGACAACAACATGCTGTGTGAATGCAGTGACATTAAAGGAGGATATGGCTGAGGGACTCAACCTCACTTCTGCCACTTGGAGGACCCTGGATAGGCTGTGAGTTGGAGTCCCTCAATGTAAGATAACATGCTCAAGTGGGAGCTGCTGGTGGACAACAACATGCTGTGTGAATGCAGTGACATTAAAGGAGGATATGGCTGAGGGACTCAACCTCACTTCTGCCACTTGGAGGACCCTGGATAGGCTGTGAGTTGGAGTCCCTCAATGTAAGATCAACATGCTCAAGTGGGAGCTGCTGGTGGACAACAACATGCTATGTGAATGCAGTAACATTAAAGGAGGATATAGCTGAGGGACTCAACCTCACGTCTGCCACTTGGAAGACCTTGGATAGGCTGCGGGTTGAAGTCCCTAAATGCAAGACCAACATGCTCAAGTGGGGACTGTCTCTCTCCACATTCAGAGAGACAGAATCCGGCTCATTTGCTGGTCTGCCAGTTATTAGAAGAAACATGCACTGATGAAGATTTAATTTTGGCCAACACCAAAGCCAAGAAGGGTGGCTTCATTTTCGCAGTCCAAAGTTTGATCTGGACACGAAAGAAGAACCTTCAGAAATGCCCTCTTTCCACAAAAACTGTTAAAGGCACAGGGCAGCCTGCCTAAAATTTCCTGTGACTACCCTACCAAGTGGAGAACACCTTGGCCACAGCAAGACTTTTTCTGCGCTGTACATCTTGCACCTTTTGAAATATTTGCACCGTCTTTGCTGCTCGCTGCAGCTGACCAGGGCTCTCCGTTTCTCTCCCCGAGAAAAGCCAGCTATGTCATGACTGCACAATGAATAGCCTCCTTCTGCAGTAGGATGATGAGCCCTCCATCCTTTCCAACGCTGTGCCTACCCGGGAGGACGTGGCTTGCATGCTGAGCGTCTCCTGGGGAAAGCTCTCTCTCTCTCTCTCTCTCTCCTGTTGAATTCTGATTTGATTTTATCCGAGGGCCTCTGCTTTCAAGCATGAGCAGCATCTGTGCTTTGCCATTTCCAAGAAAAGTACTTTCCAGGGAAAAAGACCAGCGAGAGAAGCTGGAGGCAGATTCTCAGGGGCTAAGGAGGGGTTTATTGGAGAGCTGGAAGGCAGCCATCTCTCCCTCCCTCCAGGCTCTTCAATTTAAATAAAATCTGTGCTCTCTCTCGGCTGGCAGAAACGACATCTAGAGCTACTTAGCACATGCATTCTCCAAGGCACGTTGTTCCCCACGCTTCCCCTGTGTTTCCACGATCGTGGCACGTGCAGCAAAATCGGACGTCTTTATTAATTTATTTTATTAATTCATTGTATTTCTATGGCACCCATTTGGGTAGTATCCCACTCTGGGTGGTGAACAAACAAACAACAACAAAAACAAACAACTGACAAATATATATGGAGTAAGCCATTGCAGAAATCCTTCTTTGCAAGAAACAGGAGACTTGGCAAGCATATCTCTTGACGGAGAAAACCCTACCAGTGATGGGGCTCAGCTGAGTTTGGAACTGCAAGCCAACCTGGAACATATGATTTCAGACTCTGGCCTTGGCAGGGACAACACCCTGAAAAGCCTCCTTGACGAAGAGTTTTTAATTGCTTTTTAAAGATAGTCAGTGATGGGGCCTGGCGTGGCTCCAGTGGTAGAGTGTTCCACAGTGTTGGTGTCACCACCAAGAAGGCTCTATTTCTGGTTAAAGACTTTTGAGCCATCCTCAGTGCGCTGACTGTGATGACCGGGTGATGCAAGGATTTGCTCTGAGGGAGAGATGTTCCGACAGATAGCAAAGTCCTAAACCATATAGGGCCTTATATGATAACATTAACACCTTGTATCTGACACGGTAGGCCACAGGTAACCAATGCAGACCTGCCAAGGCTGGGGAAATACGATTGAATTTCTTTATGCCTGTCACCAGCCTGGCTACTGCATTCTGGACCCGCTGAAAGGTCAGCCCCACATAGAGAGCATTACAGTAGTCAATCCGTGAAATTACCAATGAATGGGTCAAAGTTACGAGAGACTGTCTGTCCAAGTGGGAGCGTAGAGAACCACGGCTCACCTTCTGACATTTATAAGCCTATGCCCATGATGGTGAACCTTGGTACTCCAGATGTTCTTGGCCTTCAATTCCCAGAAGCCCAAGCCCCCATGAATCCACACGAATTTGCTGTGATTCATCCGGCCTGCGTCACCCTCATCGCTCCTGGAAGTGGAAGTAAAACGCGCCATACGTTACTGTATGGCTGTGAAACATGGATCCTCTATCGCCAAGACATCAAAAAGCTCGAGCGCTTTCAACAACAGAAGCTAAGGTCCATCTTGAACATCAAGTGGGATGACTATATCATCAACATCGCAGTTCTCAAGAAGGCACATGTAAATAGCATTGAAGCTTCCATCATAGGCCATCGTCTTAGATGGATAGGGCATGTCCGCCATATGGATGGTTCCAGGTTTCCTTGTCAAAATCTTTATGGGGAACTTAGCTCCGGCACAAGACCTCGCGGAGCTCCTTTGAAGCATTATAAGGACCAACTGAAACAAACCATGAAGGTGTCAGGAATAAACACAAGGCAGTGGCTGTAGATCGCCCACTTCGGCACCAAACCACCTCTGCTGCTACCGATCACTTTGAAGGAGAACACCACAGACATGAAGAGACTAAGCGACAATCATGAAAGCTTTGTCAAAATCAACTATGTCCTCCACCATTCAGTGTACTGTGTGTGGCCACATGTTTCATGCCAGGATCAATTTATGGAGTCACCAGAGGCACATCCATCATCTGTGAAAATGACTTCCAGGAAAAACGTATACTCAGATACGAGTAGCAGCCAACAACGACGACAACTATCAGTTTGTTTGTTTATTCATTCACATTTATACTTCGCGAGCATTTGATGTGAGCACCACGTAGTTTGGCTTCAGCTGATTTTTTCCCCCCATACTACGGAGGATGGCAGATGACAGAGGAGCCTGGCGTGCGGTGGTCCATGGGGTTGCAAAGGGTTGGACCCAACTGTGTGACTCAACAAAAACAACAACATAACACATTAACTTCTTCTTTCATGTCCAGATCAAACCCTGGCCTGCCAAAATGAAGCCAAACTTAAGTCCTCATCGGTGCATGTTTCTGGCACTAATCGGCAGACCAGCAAATGAGCCTGATTCTATATCTCTCCACATCCACACTGCATGTTGTTGTCCACCAACAGCCCCCACTTGAGCATGTTGATCTTACATTTAGGGACTCCGACCCTCAGCCTATTCAGGGTCCTTCAAGTGACGTAGGAGAGGTTGAGATCTCCAGCTATATCCTCATTTAATGTCATTCCTTGTCCAGTGAGCTCCTTCCTCCATCTTCTAATTTGGTTTTGCTCTTGCGTACCTTCAAGAATGTGTGTTCTTGCCATAAAGCTCTTCCTGGATCTGAGATAGCAGACTTGAGGCTCATCTCCAGTCAGAGGTGGAGCAGCTGGAGCAGCATACTCTGCCGCAGAGATGCTGAGGGCCAAAGTGGATTACGCAGCATGGATGGTTGAGTTCCCCATGTATAGTTTGTGAGTTTCCTGATGATGTTTTCCTCATACTAACTTTGGCTTTGCTATTCAGGCAGTGCTGCTTAAAATAAGAGTGTCCTGTCAAGTGTCACACCAAGATATTTCAGTGCTGAACAATGTTGCAGTCGATTCCTTTGCCAACTGACATCCAGCATTGCTGATATAAATTTATTATTTTCTCCTTCTGCTCCAAGCCACACTGTTTTCAATGAAGGTAACAAGCAGATCTTTTGAGATTACAGTTAAGCTTTTATCTAGGGACAGGGGAGCTGAGGTGTACATTTACAAATGCAGATGCTCACTCTGACATTTACCGTAGCCAGCCATCACCACAAGAAACCAATGATGCAGGCAGCTGGATTGGTACATATCTGTGAGTAGATGTTTTGTACCGTTAATGGCTCTTGATAACCACCTTCACATGTTTTGCATTGCATTTCTTGTTTTAGCAAGGGAAAAGGTAAAAATGTTCCTTTTTAGTTTTATAACTTTTTTGTTATCCTGGTTTTTAATCTACTTTTCCTTCATATAATAAAGTTTACTTTTTACAGGAGGCTTTTGTACATGTCGGTTAGAGCATAAACTGGATGGAAAATTCTAGTTCCTTTATTGACAACACTACATATTGCTACCTAATCTACACATTGCTAATTCCTACCTGATCTGGTTGGTTTGTAAGCATAAACACCCAGTGATTGAAATTTATCACAGACTTCTCTAGCCAGGAGCAGAACCTCGTGTACTATGAAGCAGCAAAAGGTTTTATACTGGTTTCCTGAAAGGGTGCAGGTCATTGTCGGGTGTAATAAGTCCTTTGGTAGTGGGGTAATGGGCTTTGTTATCCTTACATAGAGACCTGGCTTCACTACAGCATCATGAGAAAACAGCTATAAACTGATACAGTATTGTGAAACCTTTGCAGAATCTGCAAGAATCTTGCAAGTCTGTCTATCCTTGAGGCATAAAAGACACAACATCTGGCCAGATGTTGGGATTTTTAAAATTTCTTCTGCAGCTCCTTCTCCCTGCAAATTCTATGGCATCTAAGTCTGAGAAAGAGTTCCAGAGTATCCTAAGGTTCACCATGTCTTTGACCCTTTAGTGAAATCCATAATGATATTGCCAGACCCAATCTGTACAGAACGTCCAGCAGACATTTGGAACTAATCGCCATATAACTCCCTGGTGAGATCATGGATCATGGAATAAAAGAGAAAACAGAAGTGAGACTGTGAAAAGTTGTGAAAAGGTGCAAACATACAAACAAACAGTGAAAAACAAATAGAAGAAGTGGAAAGCTACGTTTATTTGGGTCACACAGTCAGGATGGACAATGGTTTAAAGAAATCTCTAGAAGACAGAGAGCTGCATGGGGGTAAGTTCAGAGAAGTGTCAGCCATCTGGAAGTCAAAAGCTAAACCAGAAACAAAGGAAATTTTGTGCAATTCTACTGTCTTGAAAGCAGAGAAACGTGGGCTAAGGAGCACCAGAATAATGGATTGGTATCCGAGAGATTGCAAAAGACCTGGGGAAGACCGCCTCGCAGATGGGAAGGTTGTCGCAAGAAAAATGTTGGACCAACATGGAGAAGAACTGCTAGGGACAGATCACTATGGACAGACGTTGTGTGAAATGTCGTTGTGCAGACATCTACTCATACGATGACTCCTCGCTGAATAATGACTCCCAAGGTGTCCAAGGTAAGGCGAACATACATACAGAGAAATTGGTAAAAGGCAATTGTGACTCCGAGGCCAGGCTTTACCTACAGGCTGCTAGTTGCCAACCCCTGCTATGCCTTTCTTACGGTGGTCTTGGACGTTCAAAAGCCTTTTGCCATCCTATCGTGTATGCAAGCAGCTAGTTCCACACAGAATTCAGCAGGCAGCAACTGAAGGAGATAGCAGCTGAAGGAGCCAAGCCCATGCGGCTCCAATCACCCAATTAATAGTTAGCGCAAGGAACTCCCCGCCTCCAGGTGTTCATGGTCAGGAATACAACACAATAGGTAATCAGGGTGTTCATGGTCGAGAATACAACACAATGGGAAATCATGGTCAGGAATACAGTGACGTCAACCAATGGGTATTGTGGCGGGGAATTCAAATGCATTATAAAAGGAGCTGCGTCTCCCAGTGTAACCTCATGTACAGATTGACCATGCTGAAATAAAGAAGTGTTTGGCCCACCTGCTGG
Source organism: Bradypodion pumilum (assembly GCA_035047305.1). Taxonomy (NCBI): domain Eukaryota; kingdom Metazoa; phylum Chordata; class Lepidosauria; order Squamata; family Chamaeleonidae; genus Bradypodion; species Bradypodion pumilum. Next base: position 4,421,684 of record JAWDJD010000003.1, read on the forward strand.
CTCCGTGTGCAATCAATCTGCCTACATTAAACATCCTTTTCTGTGTTTCTATAATCTACTAGCACTCCATCACCCTGATGCTTTTCTTTACCGCTGTCTGCAGAAGTCAACCCAAAGAGGTCTTGGAAAAAAAAACCAGTTTCCAGATGTCTCCGGCCAGGCAAGAGTACTTACCGATTGTACCAGAATGTCTCCCACTTTCTGCTTCTCATGCCAGTTGTGCATGCATTCGGAGATCTGCTCCAGGAACTCTTCATGATGCTCCAACAGCTCTGGGATCTGGTCAAAGATTTCATCCACCAGAGAAGGATCACAGAGGATGGAATTTTCTGGCTGTTTCAGGGGCTTCATGTAACCCTGGAAGAGGGAGGGGGGGGGAGAAATCCAGAGAGGGCTGTTTCATAATATAGGAAAAGATCCCATACTAAACCACAGTTGATTTTTTTTTTTTTTTGGAATCGTAGCCATGTTAGTCTCTGTTTCAAGCACATCAGAGAATAAACAAAAAATGTTGTAGCACTTTGAAGACTGTTAAATTTTAATGTTAGCTTTCGTGGATTGAGTCCACTTCGTCAGACAAAGTGGACTTTTTGATCCACAAAAGTTAACATAAAAATTTAACAGTTAGTCTTCAAAGTGCTACGTTTTTTAAAAAAATTTATTCTCTGACATACTAAATCAGAAGATTTGAAACTAGGGGCAGGGACTACTAGGTGGTGGCTTCCTATCTATAGGATTCTTTCCCGAGATGATACATGACTGCTTCTACTTACTGTTTTTGAGAGGTAATCTGTTATTGGCAGTGGAGATAAAGTTGTTTGGTGAAAGAGTCAGAACAGGTACTGTGTAAGTGTGCACTTTTGTGCCTAATTAAGCTACAGAATTGATTACTGCAAAAGATGCGGTGATGGCAACCAATATAGATCCCTATAGCTAAGCTTGCTGGCAATTCTTGGAGGTCCCCAAAGTAACTTTCCCAAGTCTTGGCTTATGACTAGGAGCTGCTCCTGCTCCAGCTTCACAGCATTTCAAGAGTGCTATATCTTAGTATAGTTAAAGGTTGCCCTTGCTTGAAAGCCAGTCATATCCAACTCTAGGGTTCAGTGCTCATCTGTTCACAGCCAAAGAGCCAGCACTGTCTGTGTCTGTGGACATTTCCATGGACATGTGGAAGGGATGTCTTGACACCAGAGTGCATGGAATGCTGTTTACCTTCCCACTGAAGTGGTAGCTATTTACCTACAGCAATTTCTGCTAGATTGGCAGGAGCTTGGACAGAGATGGGAGCTCATTTAGTCATGCAGTACTCAGGTCTTGAACTGCTGATCTGCCGACCTTCCAGTCATCAGGTTCAGCGTCTTAACCACTTGAGCCACCACCACAGTCCCTTGCCATAGCTTAACAGATGTTTAAAAAGCCATGTTGCTCCTTTGATTCACATTCCTTTCCAACCCTACTCAGTAAAGGATTTAGTGTCTATCCTCCCCACCTTTGCTTCAAAGGTTGTGTGTGTGTGGATAAATCAAGAGCCCATCCTGAAATGTCACTGTACTGAATTAAAGATGTAAATCTGAATTAATGTCCTTTAAGTGAAGAAAGAGTGCCAATTTTAGCTCTGAAGACAGCTGGATGGGCTGCATTTGTTCCTTCTAATTAATGTTTCATTGTTCAACTAAAAGCTGAAAAGGAGGCTAGCTGACTGTGTAGCCTCTGGAAGCATCAAACAGGTTTTACTGTGGGATATGGGTCTTTTAAAGTGTTTTTATGTGTTTTTAGAACTTGTTGTAATGCCGCCCTGAGTCGGGTTCTGCCTGAGTGGGTAGCATATATAAATATGACTATTAAATTAAATTTAAATTAAATTCTAGGGATAGCATTCTGTGTAAGCCTGGTTTTGAGTGTTTCGAGAGCTATTCAGCTTTCACTTCCTCTGGTGGCAATCCGGTCTCGAACTGCTGATCTGCCAACCTTCCAGTCGTCAAAGCTCAGCGTCTTAACCACTAAGCCATCATGGACCCTCTCCAAAAGATAACGGAGCTACTAAAACCTCTCACTGTCAAGGGAGGAGTGTGGTGCAGTGGATAGAGTGGTGGACTCAAGGAACCTGGGTTCGAATCCATGCTCAGCCATGGAAGTCACCTAGGGGGTGGCAATGGTAAATGACTCCTTTGATATCCCAGGTACCTTGGAAACCCTACTAGGGTCACTATAGGTCAGAATGTGATTCAACAGCACACAACAACATTGTTGGTTTTAAAGGGTTTATTTAAAAGTTTTGTTTTAATCCTGTTTTAATTATTTAATGTATTTCAATTATTAAAGGTAAAGGTCACTCTTGCTTTAAAGTCAGTCATATCCCACTCTAGGGTTCGGTGCTCATTTCTGTTTATAGCCAAAGAGCCAGAGCTGTCTGTTTCTGCAGACGTTTCCGTGGTCATGGGGCTGCCATGACTAGACATGGAACACTGTTTACCTTCCCACCGAAGTGGTCCCTATTTATCTACTTGCAATTTCTTGCTTTCGAACTGCTAGGTCAGTGATGGCAAACCGTTTAGACCGAGTGCCCAAAGTCCAACCCAAAACCCAATTATTTATTGCAAAGTGTCAACACAGCAACAGGGAGGAAGGAAACGCTCCTATTGGGCTGCTGGACAGAGGGGCGGGGTGAACTCTGTGCTAGGGGGAGGGAGGAAGGGCTCCCATTGGGCTGCTGGGCAGGGGGGGTGGGGTGAACTCTCTGCTGGGGGAAGGGAGGAAGCACTCCCATTGGGCTGCTGGGTGGGGGGGCAAACTCTGTGCTGGGGGAGGGAAGAAGCACTCCCATTGGGCTGCTGGGCAGAGAGGCAGGGTGAACTCTGTGCTGGGGTGACTGCTAAGATGCCCAAAGAGAGGGCTCTGAATGCCACCTCTTACACACGTGCCGTAGGTTCGCCACCACTGTGCTAGGTTGGCAGGAGTGGGGACAGAGATGGGAGCTCACTCCATCGTGCAGTACTCGGCTCTTGAACTGCTGACCTGCCGACCTCCCAGTTGTCAAGTTCTGCATCTTCAATTATTACTCAAAAGTTTAATTCTTTTTTTAATTGTAAAAATGTGTTTTACTTTGACCTTTTTAATACTGTGAGCCACCTTGAGTCCCTCATTGGGAGAAATGTGCTCTATAAATAAAACAAACAAATAAAAATAACATCACACGGTATTGCACACAACATGTATAAATTGAAAGCCATAAGTTTCATTCATTTTGGCAAACATGGCTTTTCTGCAAGGGAATATTTAACAGGATAGCAACCGATCTCTGTATGAGATTCTGGTGATCTCTGTTGCTTGCTCCAGCCTCTTCCCCTGAAATCTTCAAAGCATAATAAATGCTACTGCTGCGACCACATCTGTTGGAAGACCAAAACAGCAGGACCCATGCACATGTCTACTCAGAACCAAGGCCCAAGAAGCTGAATGGGACTTACTCCCAGGGTAAAGAATACACAACTGAAGCCATTCTGCATGAAAGGCATAACTGCATTAAATTAATACTGTACAGTACACCAATCCCTAGGAGATTTATCTGACTCCACTAATTACTTTCCTGGGGCGTATTAAAAACTGTGATAAAATGTATGAGGAGAGAAAAATGGCGTAGACACCGGCAAACCACGCCATAAATCTTGCCAAGAGAACCCTATGGACCAAAACAAAAGGCAAAACAAAAGGGCAGGCTAGGTGATACAGGATGCTTAACACCTCAGAGGGGAGAAAGGGGAGGGACAGGAAGGAGGGAGGAGGAATGCAATGTTGCAAGGAGCAATACTGCATAGGGACATGGAATGTGAGATCAATGAACCAAGGTAAACTGGAAGTGGTAAAAAATGAGATGGAAAGAATAAGCATTGACATCTTGGGCATCAGTGAGCTCAAATGGACAGGGATGGGGGAATTCAGCTCTGGAAACCATCATATCTACTACTGTGGACAAGAAAACCTTAGAAGGCATGGAGTAGCCATAATTGTCAATAAGAGAGTAAGAAAAGCAGTAATGGGATATAACCTCAAAAATGACAGAATGATGTCAGTCAGAATTCAAGGCAAACCTTTCAATATCACCGTAATCCAAGTCTATGCACCAACCACTAGTGCAGATGAAGCCACAGTGGACCAGTTCTATGAGGACCTAGAACACCTCATAGAACAGACACCAAGAAATGATGTCCAAATTATATTAGGAGACTGGAATGCCAAAGTAGGAAATCAAAAAGTGGAGGGAATAACAGGCAAATTTGGTCTTGGAGTACAGAATGAAGCAGGGCAAAGATTGATAGAGTTCTGCCAAGAGAACGCACTGGTCATAGCAAACACTCTCTTCCAGCAACACAAGAGGCGACTTTACACATGGACATCACCAGATGGCCAACACCGAAACCAAATTGACTACATACTCTGCAGCCAAAGATGGAGAACCTCCATACAATCAGCAAAAACAAGACCTGGAGCAGACTGTGGCTCAGATCACAACCTACTGATCGCAAAATTCAGGTTAAGACTAAAGAAAATAGGGAAAACAAGAAGACCAGACAGATATCACCTAGACAGCATCCCTAAAGAATACACGGTGGAGGTGATGAACAGATATAATGGCCTGGACGCAATAGACAGAGTGCCAGAAGAATTATGGACAGAGATAAAGGACATCATGCAGGAAGCAGCAAAGAAAACCATACCAAAAGAAAAGAAGCGTAAGAAAGCAAAATGGTTGTCTGATGAGGCTCTTAAAATAGCAGAGGAAAGAAGGAAGGCGAAAGTCAAAAGAGAAAGGAAAAAATACAATCTTCTGAACACAGAATTTCAAAGAAAAGCAAGGAGAGATAAGGAAAACTACCTAAAAGAACAGTGCAAAGAAATGGAGGAAAACAACAAAAGAGGCAGGACTAGAGATCTCTTCAGAAAAATCGGGGAAATAAAGGGAACATTCAAAGCAAAAATGACCATGATAAGGGACAAAGACGGAAAAGAGCTAGCTGATGCAGAAGAGATAAAGAAAAGATGGAAAGAGTACACAGAGGAACTCTACAAAAAGGACCTCAACACTCCTGATAACCACAATGATGAAAAAACTGAACTCGAGCCAGACATCCTGGAGAGCGAAGTTATAAAGGCCCTAAAGAGCACTGCAAACAACAAAGCTAGTGGATATGATGGTATCCCAGTCGAATTTTTCAAAGCGCTAAAAGATGATGGCGTCAAATTACTGCACTCAATATGCCAGCAAATCTGGAAAACAAAACAGTGGCCACAGGATTGGAAAAGATCAGTATACGTCCCAATCCCAAAAAAGGGCAACGCCAAAGAATGCTCAAATTACCGAACAATTGCACTCATCCCACACGCCAGCAAGGTGATGCTCAAGATAATACAGGACAGACTTCAGCAACATGTGGAGAGAGAACTACCAGAGGTGCAGGCCGGTTTCAGAAGAGGCAGGGGGACTAGAGACCACATTGCCAACATACGTTGGATCATGGAGAAAACAAAGGAATACCAGAAACAAGTTTACTTTTGTTTCATTGATTACACTAAGGCATTTGACTGTGTGGACCACAACAAGATGTGGCAAGTAATTAAAGAGATGGGAATACCAGAGCACATCATATGCCTCCTGAGAAATCTGTACATGAACCAAGAAGCAACAGTTAGGACAGAACACGGAATGACAGAGTGGTTTGGAATAGGAAAAGGAGTAAGACAAGGCTGCATTTTATCACCCTGCTTATTTAATCTATACACAGAGCACATAATGCGAAATGCAGGGATGGAGGAATCACAATATGGGATTAAAATTGCTGGGAGAAACATAAACAATCTGAGATATGCAGACGATACCACCCTAATGGCAGAAAGTGAGGAAGACCTAAAGAACCTCTTGATTGGGCTGAAGGAGGAGAGTGCAAAAGCTGGTTTGAGACTCAATATCAAGAAAACCAAGGTAATGGCAACAGGCCCAATCAGTTCCTGGAAAATAGATGGGGAAGAAGTAGAAGCAGTGACAGATTTTACTTTCCTGGGATCAAAGATTACGGCAGATGGGGATTGCAGCCATGAAATAAAAAGGCGACTGATTCTTGGGAGACAAGCCATGAGAAACCTGGGGAACATAGTGAAAAGCAGAGACATCACATTGCAAACAAAAATTAGAATAGTCAAAGCAATGGTATTCCCAGTGGTAATGTACGGATGTGAGAGCTGGACAATTAGGAAGGCTGAACGCAGAAGAATAGATGCCTTTGAAATGTGGTGTTGGAGGAGAGTTTTGAGAGTACCCTGGACAGCGAGGAGAACAAATAGGTCAATCTTAGAAGAAATCAACACTGACTGCTCATTGGAAGGGCTAATAGTAAAGACGAAGCTAAAGTATTTTGGACATCAAATGAGAAGGGAGGATTCACTTGAGAAGGCCCTGATGTTGGGAAAGGTGGAGGGCAAAAGAAGAAGGGGGAGGCCAAAGATGAGATGGCTAGATGGTATTGTAGACACAATGGGCACAGAACTGGGAGTGCTGAGGGGGATGGTGGAGGACAGAGGTGCCTGGAGAACAATGGTCCATAGGGTCGCAAAGGGTCGGAACCGACTGTGCGACTGAACAACAACAATTAAAAGCAGTGTTAAAAAAAATGAAAATAGGGAATGAGTACCTAATCTCATAATTGCTGCAGGACTGAAGGTAGCTTCAAAATAGAAAACCAACCTAACGTCTACAGAAAATTGGCTTAAAACAGTACTCAATACAATTTTTATTGTTTAGATGGGCACACCTAATTTAATTTAAAACAGACAGGGTATTGTAATTTTACTTAAAGATACATGAGCTCAAGTTCACCTTTTGAAATGTGAGATCCGGACAAAATATATATTTCTGTAGGTGTGCCGATGTATTTTGTGCGCTGTATTACGCAACTGATTTCTGCTAGAGCACGCACGTATGAAGAAACTGCATGGACGTTTTTGGAAATTTGAATTAATAAAAATGGGGGTTAAGAATACATTGGAAAGCTGCCTCTTAAGGGATCAGAAAGCAGAAAACTCTTGGCAACCTACTTGGACTACACAAATACTGGCTCAGCAGGCCACAAAGATCTATCTATCTATCTATCTATCTATCTATCTATCTATCTATCTATCTATCTATCTATCTATCTATCTATCTATCTATCTATCTATCTATCTATCTAATCTTGTAGGACATTCCGCTATGGTAATGGAGTAGACCGTACAGCCAGCAACTCAATGCCGAGTGTTGGGCGGCGCAGCGGTAAATAACTTGACTCCCTAAAGGGGCCAATGGCTATTGGCGGATGAGCCCCTTTAGGTGGGGTGTCAGCCCCCTCAGTGGAGGAAATGCCACTGGAAACCATCATATTGAGCCCAAGGGCAAAATGAACAGAGGAGAAACTCTGGTTCCCAATGGCCATGGAGGCGGAAGAGGCCATGCCAGATGTACTGGCTGTGAAAGTGCGCCTTGTCCATATCCTCAAGGCTGCGGCAGTCCATTGCAGTCCAGGTATTAAATCCTGCATACCTTAATTCATACGTGCCACAGGAGATGGCTCCATGATCATAGTGTGGAGGTCACTTTATGGCAAGCTGGGATCCACCTTGAACAAATTCATGCCAGTGGAATTTTTCCTGTGAAAACGATTTCCAGCAAAAATATATCCTTGGATATGAGTAGTAGCCAGATCTATCTATCTATCTATCTATCTATCTATCTATCTATCTATCTATCTATCTATCTATCTATCTATCTATCTATCTATCTATCTATCTATCTATCTATCTATCTATCTACTGTATCTATCTATCTGGATTGCAGTGCCTCAGTGGTTAAGAAGCTCACCTTGTTAACTGGAAGGCCGGCAAGTTGGCAGTTCGAAACCCAGGTACTGCATGACAGATTGAGCGCCTGTCTCTGTCCCAGCTCTGGGGACATGAATGGAGCCACATTTGGGCATCCCCTGAGCGGAGTTTCTCCAGCAAAAACCCTTTCAACCCAGAATAATTTCTAACACAAAATAATCTATCTATCTATCTATCTATCTATCTATCTATCTATCTATCTATCTATCTATCTATCTATCTATCTATCTATCTATCTATCTATCTATCTATCTATCTATCTATCTATCTATCTATCTATCTATCTATCTATCTAATCTATCTATCTATCTATCTATCTATCTATCTCATTTATATCTCGTGCATCTGGGATATTTTCCCACTCTTTCATAAACCTTGAGTGAATATGTAATGGCAGTTTGCAGATTCTATAGGAAGCTGATCATTTTGCTATTCGCCAGCAAGACAATTGCATTTAAAAAGAAAGTATATCTGGGTGCACAAAGATTGAGCAGTGAAGCCTGCTATCAGTTCTGCATGGATTTTGATGTGAGCAATAAATAGCACAGGCACATCTGGGGGACACCAAATCTAAGGGAGATCAGGGCAGGCATTACAGCTGTGCAGAAAATTCAATGGGAGCAAAAGTCTCTCTTTCTCATCTTTCTTTCCAGAGTGACCACTTACCAGCATCAGGGTCCGGAGGGACTCCACATACGATTGCTCTGTATCCAGTAGGGTCATGATAACATGTTTTCGCATATCCTACAAGAAAAAAAAAGAGAGAAAGAAAGATGGTATTTTTAAAATAATTGATGGAGGAAAACATCTTAGGGTAGATTGCTGCACCCAGCTAGGACTGGGCATACAAAAAACAGGGGATAAAATTAGCATGGCACCGATGTGATTGTTCAGTTGTATACCTGTTCTGTTGAACCAGGCGTTCTCAACTTAATGTCCATGGGCCAGATCTGGCCTACACCAACCCCTCCAAGGGCATTTAAGAAAGAAAATGACCTTTGAAGCTGCTAGGACAAAATGGCCACCCACATTGTGCAAGCAGGGCAAAATGTGTTTTGAGGGTTTAATATGCATAGCTTTCCTACTTTGATGGGTCTGCCTGTGAAATGTAAAACTGAAATACCAAGTACTGTACAGGTTTGGGCAGCAGGAAATTTAATATCGTCAGCCAATAATCCAGCAACTTTTTATGACAAACGATCAATCTAGAACCATGATGTTGAACCTTGGCACTCCAGATGTTCCTGGACTTCAATTCTCAGAAACCAAGGCCCAGTGAATCGACACGAAGGGGTTTACTGCGATTCATCCGGCCCACGCCGCCCTCATCGCTCCCAGAAGTGGAAGTAAAACGCACCCATACAGTTAAGACTCTTCCGGGTTAACCCTTCCTCTGTACAGGCGCGTTTTACTTCCACTTCCGGGAGCGACGAGGGTGGTGCGGGCCGGATGAATCTCAGTAAACCCATTCGTGTGGATTCACGGAGTCTTGGGCTTCTGGGAATTGAAGTCCAAGAACATTTGGAGTGCCAAGGTTCACCATCATGGGCCTATACTGTATTCGGATACAGGAGGAGGAGGAGGAGACAACTGGCTCGAAAGCCAGTTGTGTCCGACTCTAGGGGTCAGTGCTTATCTCCGTTTACGGCTAAAGAGCCAGTGCTGTCTGCGTCTGCAGATGTTTCTGTGGCCACATGACAGGCATGACTAGACGTCGAAGCGCATTGAATGCTGTTACCCTTCCTACCGAAGTGGTACCTATCTATCTACTTGCAAACTCTTGCTTTTGAACTGTTAGCAGGAGCTGTGACAGACAACAGGGGCTCACTGCATCGTGCAACACTTGGGTCTCGAACTGCTGACCTGCAGACCTTCTGGTCACCAAGCTCAGCATCTTAACCGCTAAGCCACCCCTTTACAAGGTGTTAGAGAAACACAATTACTGTAACCTTGAGTGATAAAAAGAAGAAGACATGGAAAGCACACACTCACACACACACCAGTTTTGCGCAGCCCCTGGTCTGAATTTCCTCTCCACTCTTTTCTGCCTTAACCATGTGAGTTGGGAACAAGCCCACAGATAAATTATTTGAAGTTTTATCCCCACCCCACCCCTGCCCTTCCTTTATGAGATGACAGGAGCAGGACCATGACTCTCTAAGCCAAATTGAACATAGATCTGCCCGACCAAAACAATAGGTTGGAATGACAGAAGATGCTTGGATGGGCTTTGCTTCAAAATCCCTTAATACCCTCTTTTTTCTCTGGAACCTGCAAGTCTTGCTTTGCTGCAGGCTTTGCTTCCAGGAATAGCAGCCACTGTGTCAAACCAGATTGGGAGGAACCGCTGCTGCTGCTGCTGCTTCTCCAGTTGCTCAAATGTCAAAAAATAAAAATAAGGGGGGAAATGGTGCTGAGTGATAATAAACCCTACCTGGCTTATAAAATTTTAGTGACCCTAAACAAGAAATTAAACAACTCAGACTTTTATTTCTTCCCCTGAAACTGAAAGGAGGCAAAGACTTCCTTTGACTGAATTCACACCTTTAATTCCCATTTATAATACAGAGACTGACATTGTGTATGAGGCAGGAAACACTATAGACTAGTCCTGCGATGGCGAACCTTGGCACTCCAGATGTTCTTGGACTTCAATTCCCAGAAGCCCAAGACTCCATGAATCCACACAAAGGGGTTTACTGAGATTCATCCGGCCCGCACTGCCCTCGTCGCTCCCGGAAGTGGAAGTAAAATGTGCCCGGACAGAGGAAGGGTTAACCCGGAAGAGTCTTAACCGTACGGGTGCGTTTTACTTCTGCTTCCAGGAGCTACGAGGGTGGCGCGGGCCAAATGAATCATAGTAAACCCATTCGTGTGGCTTCTCAGGGGCTTGGGCTTCTGGGAATTGAAGTCCAAGAACATCTGGAGTGCCAAGGTTCGCCATCACAGGACTAGGTTATAAATCCAGTGGTGTGGCAGAATCCAGCCCAGCCCTGGCATATCCTGTACCACTTTAGACAGCAAACAGAAGCATTCAGGTCTGATTGCTCCCCATTCAACAACATTTGCTATCGTTTGTGGGGAATTGTAATCAAAGTTATATATTTTTTGGGGGGGATTATAATTCAAGGTAAAAATAAAGGTCTTCCTTAACTAGACACCAGCGCACACTGAATGCCGTTACCTTCCCTGCCTAAGAAGTACTACTTATCTACTTGCAATTTCTTGCTTTCGAACTGCTAGGTTGGCAGGAGCTTGGACAGAGGCGGGAACTCACTTTTTTGTGCAACACTTGGGTCTCAAATTGCTGACCTGCTGACAGCGTCTTAACCCCTAAGCCACCACAGTCCTTATTATAACCCAAATAATTACATAAATCAATAAACTTTCCAACATTTTTCTTCTGCCACTTGCTGATTATCTGTTTTTGAGCACATTAAAAGTTGTGCCCCATGTGTTCTGGGTTCAAACAGTTCTCTTGGCCTGGGACAAGCCTCACTTACCTTTCTTTTCTGTAAAATGGGTCCCTTATTATGCTTTGGAGAGGATAAAATGAGATATCAAGACTACAAAGCAACGTATGTGCAGCAAAGGAACAAATGAAGAGCCATATGGTTGTTGAAGAACGGGGCCAAAACCTTCCAAAGAACTGGAGGCACAATTGGCCTAACTTTTAAAGAGAGTGGGCGAACCATGTTGCACAACCATCTGCATACATTTGCGCAGGTGAGTCCCTCTGTTCAGCTACTGTATAGGTATTTCTCACACCTCTGTCCCACTCATCTCTTCTTTCTTTTCCAAAACACAATATGCAGGAACCAAATATAACTCTTTGCAAAATCACAAACAGTTACAGCCACAGAGGAGAACCATGAAATTCATGATGCTGCCAGACAGGCTCAAAGGGTAAAACCTTCGAGAGACAAGATCAGATCTAGGGCTGACCCCAAAAGAACAGTTTCCAAACTCCCAAAAACTCCTATTCTCATCCCACGGAAAAACCAAATGGGCATATATTTTGGGGGCGGGGGTTGGGGGGGTTGTACATCACCCCAGTGATGCTGCAGCTGTGGGAGTTCTGTTTTTGTAATGGAATAATGTTGCGATGTTCCGCACAATATAAAAAATGTGGAGCTAACCCAGTTTTTCTACACAAGGGCTCTCTCGCCCAGGTGAGCTTCACTACAGTTCCCAATACTCCAGCCAGCACAGATAACAGGGCGATGGAAACTGTGGTTAAGGTAATAATAATTTCATGACAGAAACTATTCTGGGTTGAAAGGATTTTTGTGGAAGAAACTCTGCTCAGGGAACACCCAAATAAGGCTCCTTTCATGTCCCCAAGAGCTGGGACAGAGACAGGTGCTCAATCTGTCATGCAGTACCTGGGTCTCGAACTGCCGACTTGCCAGCCTTCTGGCTAACAAGGCAAGCTTCTTAACCACTGAGCCACTGCAAAGTAGCATTAAAAACATGAATTCTTGGGCCAGTAATCCAAAAGAGTACAGTTCATCCTAGAATTCTGTCATCTGTCAAGCAAAAGGTGATGGCTGACATTTTCGTGTTTTGTACGTGAAAACCATGGGGAAATTACTTTCTCGCCAATTAACAAGGGTGAGCAGCAGCCCAGGAAGTTTCTCTGGGTAATTTTCCTGAAATGAACAAATACTGCCTGCACTAGACCTTATTACAGGGGTGCCCATGGGCCGGATCTGGCTGCTGATGCCAATTCATCCGGCCCATGCCACCTTTGCCTCTCCTGGAAGCAGAAGTAAAATGCACCTGCACGGGCATGTTTTACTTCCCCTTCTGGGAGTGGCAAGGGCGGTGTGGGCCAGATGAATTAGCATCAGGGGCCGGATCCAGCCCTTGGGCCGTAGTTTGGGCACCCCTGGTTTAAGCAGAGAAAATGGCAGCCTAAAAATCTATCTCATCCTGTTGCAAAACAGATTGCAAGGCGCGTTTTACTTCCGCTTCCGGTGGAAGGAACCATGCGACCAGTGCGCTGCACCACGTGACCAGCCTGCAGCCTGAAATGTTTGGGCACTCGTGCCTTAATAGCTCCTCCTTAAGCTGAGAGGGGGGTAACAAGTGGAGTACCACAAGGGCTGAGCCTTCTTTGCTCATCAATATTTTCATTAATGACTAGGAATACTTATCAAATTTGCAGATAGAAAAGCTCTTGATAGGCTTGAGTGCTGGGCTGAAACCAACAGAATGAAATTTAACAGGGATAAATGCAAAGTTTTACACCTAAGGAACAAAAAACAGGTGCTCAGTTACAACATGGGGGATACTTGGTTCAGTAATACTACAAGCGAGAAGGATCTTGGAGACGTTGCAGATCACAGGCTAAATACGAGTCAACAGTGCGATGTGGCTGCAGAAAAGGCCAATGCTGTATTAGGCTGTATTAACACAAGTCTAGTCTCCAAAACCCACGAGTTACTAATCCCTCTCTATTCAGCACCCATTAGACCACATCTAGAGTCCTGTGTCCTGGGCATCACTCTTTAAGAAAGGCACAAGCAAACTAGAGCAAGTACAGAGAAGTGCAAGAAAGTTGATTAGAGGACTAGAAACCAAGCCCTATGACAGGGGTTCTCAAACTACGGCCCACAACGCTAAATCCTCCGGCCCACTCCACCGCCGGAAGCAGGCGTGTTTACGACAGACGTAAATGTGCACATGGCTGTCATAAACACATTTACCAACACTGAAAGCATTCAAGAGAAAATTGGGCAACCCTCTGTTAGATCTGCTTTGATTTGGATCCCTATATTGAGAAGGGGGTTGGACTTGATGGCTTAAAACAGAGGTTCCCAAACTAAGGTCCATGGGCTGGATCTGGCCCGCAGCACCATTTCATGTGGCCCGCCCAACCCCTCCAAGGACATTCAAGAAACAAAACATTAAAAAGATTCACGCCTCAGTCAATCACGTGTTCAATTTCACGTGGCGTCTGGCTCTGACGTGGAGTATGGATATGAGCCACCAAGCAAAGTTTGCTTTTTCACGTCAGTACTAGTTCCATGTGAAGAAAGGTGGACAATTATAGTGATTCGACAATGATTAATGTGGCCCAGTTAATCAACTAGATTCTTCCTCCTGCAACTTTTCTTAACACAGTTCTATTCTTTGTTGGCCTTCTATCTTGCAGAAGGAAATAAATCATGAGAAACAATTTGCTAATCTGTGTAATTTCTAAGAGTGATTCAGGTGGAACAGTTACTTTTCTTGTTCCACAACAATATCTAAATGGTATCATTGCTGTTACCTGCCATCACGTTGTCTCCAATTTTTGGTGACCCTATGAATGAGAGATCTCCAAAATATCCTGGCCTCCACAGCCCTTGCAAACTCAAGCCTGTGGCTTCCTTCAGAAAGTTAACCCATCTCACATTCAACCTTCCTATTATCCTGCTGCCTTCCACCTTTCCCAGTATGTTTGTCTGGTCCAGAGAGTCTTGCCTTCTCAAGATGTGCTACTTGTTCATCTTTTCCTGAGTCCAAGGTATCTGCAAAGCTCTCCTCTAGGATATTTCAAATGAATTAACTGAGCTGCGCTGGCCCAGTGGTTAAGAAGCTCGCCTTGTTAGCTGGAAGGCCGGCAAGTTGGCAGTTCGAGATCCGGGTGTTGCATGATGGATTGAGTGCCCCTCTCTGTCCCAACTCTCAGTTCAGTTCAGTAGGTTTTTCTCCGCTGCAACTGATATCGCTCCTAGAAGTTCTCTCCAGCAATGTGAATAAAGAGGTTTCATTTTCTGGCAAGCTGCTGAAGTTTGCGGGCTATAAAATTTCTCCAGAAGTCTTCAGAACTGCATGTTCTTCCCACTACGGTACAAGCAGAAGATTTCTGGTGAATCATGGGTTCTGGCGGGTACGACATTTCCAAAGCTCAGACAGCCCATGCCAGATGCAACAGCTTGTAGCACATAACAAAGGACTCCAGAATTTCCATTAGTCCACATCTGTGGTTACTGCAGTTCAGTAGCCCAGTAGGTATACTGGGTGTGTTTTTCTCTCCACATAGCGAGACTGCACTGGGACACACACTGAACAATCTTCCACAACTGATGGAGATGCAGAATGCTGGACAAGCTAAAAGTTTCTGGTCTGGATCACAAACTCTGGAATCCTCCAACCAATAAGGCCATTCCTATAACAACAAAGCTCATCGGAAATGCTGCAATTCCTATTGTCCTCATACAGGTGAAACTCGGAAAATTAGAATATCGTGTAAATGTTCATTTATTTCACTTAAAAGGTGAAACAAATATATGAGATAGACTCACTACAAGCAAAGCGAGAGGTGGCATGCCTCAGTTCGTTATAATTGTGATGATCATGCGTACAACGTACTGTACATGAGATTATGTGATGATTATGGGGTACATGAGATGGGGGTTGGGGTTTTCATAAGATGTAAGCCATAAGCATCAATATTATAACAAAGTAAGGCTTGAACTATCTTGCTTTGCATGCAATGAGTCTATCTCATATATTTGTTTCACCGTTTAAGTTGCATTACTGGACTGAATCAACATTTGCACGATATTCTAATTTTCCGAGTTTCACCTGTAAAATTTCCTGAGTTGCAGGAAATGGTGGAGGCTTGGGAAAACTCCTTTTTGTTTTTAAAAGTTCTTTTATCAGATGTGAGAGGGGTCCCGGGAAGGTCTGGGGTTGGGCTGCCCCCCATGTCTTCAACCCTCATCATCCCATGGGGTGATAGACCTTATCCATGGAAGGAAGGCAGGCTGCCCACATTAAAGGTATCAGCTCCATCACCGTCTCCAATGGAGGTTGTAAAGAAGAAGACAGCAGAAGAAGGTGGCACAGAAGGTCTCTAGAGCAGTGTTTCCCAACCTTTGGTTCTTGGACTTCAATTCCCAGAAACCTATGTAAGTCAGTACATTGGCTGATCAGTACTTTGGGGAATTGATATAGGCTTCTGGGAATTGAATTTCCAAAAACCAAAGGTTGGTAAGCACTGGTCTAGAGGGTGGGAAGCCTTTAGGGCGAGGTCCAGGCAGGAAGATCAAGGTCCAGGGAGGAGGATCACTGGTCTATGGAACTCCCTTCCAGAAGAAGTGGTGACAGCTGTCAGTCTTGACAGCTTTAAGAAAGGATTAGACAAGTTCATGGAGGACAAGGGTATCAATGGCTATAATTATATGGATACCTAAGGACAACCTCCGGGTTGGAGAGATAGGCAGGATATCTCTCAATGCCATTTCCAGGGAATCCTAAGCAGGTGAAGGCATCTGCTTGGGAAAGAATACCCTGAAGCAAATGGTGAGCCACTGTGTGAGACAGAAGGCTGGACTGGATGATGGGCTCCTGTGGCCTGTTCCAGCAAGGCTGTTCTTATGTTCTAAATGATCTGGACAGGAGGCAGAAGATCCAGAGGTATAAAAGGAGAAAGCTGTAAAGAGTAAGAGTTGTGATTGAAGGTTGAGGGAGAACATCAGTGGTCTCATGCAGAACCGCACAAGGAAGTAATGCAAGCATCAAGTTCATCCAACCAAGGAGATGCGACCCCTTCATACCCGGTGGGGTAAAAGAGGGAGCAAAGAAGAGAAAGAGATGTGAATTACAGTGAGCCCTATATTTAACACTGTGTTTGATTTAACACAATCAAAGGCCTATGATTACACTAAGGCCTTTGATTGTGTGGATCACAACAAGATGTGGCAAGTGATTAAAGAGATGGGAATACCAGAGCATCTCATATGCCTCCTGAGAAATCTGTACAGGAACCAAGAAGCAACAGTTAGGACAGAACACGGAATGACAGAGTGGTTTGGAACAGGAAAAGGAGTAAGACAAGGCTGCATTTTGTCACCATGCTTATTCAATCTATACACAGAGCACATAATGCGAAATGCAGGGATGGAGGAATCACAATATGGGATTAAAATCGCTGGGAGAAACATCAATAATCTGAGATATGCAGACGATACCACCCTAATGGCAGAAAGTGAGGAAGACCTAAAGAATCTCTTGATTGGGCTGAAGGAGGAGAGTGCAAAAGCTGGCTTGAGACTCAATATCAAGAAAACCAAGATAATGGCAACAGGCCCCATCAGTTCCTGGAGAATAGATGGGGAAGAAGTAGAAGCAGTGACAGATTTTACATTCTTGGGATCTAAGATCACTGCAGATGGAGATTGCAGCCATGAAATAAAAAGGCGACTGATTCTTGGGAGACAAGCCATGAAAAACCTGGGGAACATGGTGAAAAGCAGAGACATCACCTTGAAAACAAAAATTAGAATAGTCAAAGCAATGGTTTTCCCAGTAGTAATGTACGGATGTGAGAGCTGGACAATTAGGAAAGCTAAACGCAGAAGAATAGATGCCTTTGAAATGTGGTGTTGGAGGAGAGTTTTGAGGGTACCCTGGACAGCGAGGAGAACAAATAGGTCAATCTTAGAAGAAATCAACACTGACTGCTCATTGGAAGGTCTAATAGTAAAGACGAAGCTAAAGTACTTTGGACATCAAATGAGAAGGGAGGATTCGCTTGAGAAGGCCTTGATGTTGGGAAAGGTGGAGGGCAAAAGAAGAAGGGGGAGGCCAAGGATGAGATGGATAGATGGTATTGTAGACACAATGGGCACAGAACTAGGAGGACTGAGGGGGATGGTGGAGGACAGAGGTGCCTGGAGAACGATGGTCCATAGGGTCGCAAAGGGTCGGAATCGACTGTGCGACTGAACAACAACAAATACTATATTTAACACCAGAAGCCCTGATGGCGCAGTGGTTAAACTGCTGTCCTGCATTCCAAAGATTGTGAGTTCGATCCTGACCAGGACTCAAGGTTGACTCAGCCTTCCATCCTTCCAAGGTTGGTAAAATAAGTACTCAACATGTTGGGGGCAAAATGCTAATTAACTTGTGAACGGCTCAGAGAGTGCACTAAATGCAATGGGTCAGGATATAAGTGTGATTGCCTTGCTTTTGCGTTGATAGACTGGAGTCATAGAAGTGTGTGAGGAGGTTTCAAATGCCTCTGTCATTCTACATGAGAACTCCAGATTCAGAAATGTAATTAGACTTTCCTCTTGTTTCTCAGTGGCCCCATTTTGGCTTCCTCCCTATTAGAAATTTGTGTCCAACATTTGCGACCAGAGGGAAATGTACCAAATTAGGAAGGGACTTTGCTCGGCAATAAAATCTCCAATTTCCCTCACCCAAAAGCTCTCATTTAGACAGACCGGGCAATGTTGCAAAATGGCCCATTTCGTGGAATAGGACTCTCAGTTTCTCTGAGTCCCCACAGTCGTTCTGGCTGGGAACATCATGTAGCCTAAAGAGTAACTTTGCCAACTCAACAATACACAAGATTTGACACAATGGGGTTGACGAGGTGAATCACTGCCATGCAGCTTTGTACATGCGTTTATATCTGAAATGCCGTAATATGTCCTCCTGCTTCTCCTGTCTGTCTTCACCAGCCTTCTTTGTGGTTCAGGAATTCAAGCCACCGTTCTTTCTCTTGGCAATTAAATCGGAAAGGGCTCGCTCTTAATTGTATTAGTGAGTAATACAGAACCAATTCGCTGCAGGAATGGGTTGGTGGAAGAGCAGAGGGATAAAGGAGGCATTCGTTTTCCTTTTATAACTCTGCAAATCCCTGTAAATCTAGGAGGGATCAGGGGTGTTCTCTGACTCGAAATGCCCTCCACCTAGGCCTGTGATGGCGAATCTTGGCACTCCAGGTGTTCTTGGACTTCAATTCCCAGAAGCCCAAGTCTCTGTGAATCCACACAAATGGGTTTACTACTTGTGTACGCACTGTGTAGTACTCTGGTTTTGAACGCAGTAAGTAAACCCATTTGTGTGGATTACTGAACCCTAGAGTCGGATGCGACTGACTTCCGAGCAAGGGTAAACTTTACCATTAAGACTGTGGTGACTTAGTGGTTAAGACACTGAACTTGATGACTGGAAGTCACCACAGTCTTAATGGTAAACGCTACCTTTGCTCGAAAGCCAGTCACATCCGACTCTAGGGTTCAGTGCTCATCTCTGTTTATAGCTGCAGAGCCAGTGGTCTGCGTTTGCAGACATTTCCGGTCTTACAAATGCACAAAACAACCCTAGTTTCCTTCATCCCTGCGCCCAAATTGTTGGTGATCCTATGAGAGTTTCTGAAGTAATATTTAAGGTAGCAACCACGGAGAGTTCTGTGGCACCTGTAAAGCTCAGTAGCACAGCACTGGCAAGCACAGCCTACGAGATGTTGTTCAACTGAAAATCCCATTTCCTCTGGGTTCTTCTGGCCAGGGGTCATGCTGGTCATTAAAGTCTATAGTATGCGTTTTCCTGAACCCTATGGTGGGTCGTTGTTGGCATCCCGGTATAGATGTGCCAGTGCCTCAAGATGGTATGCTTGATCCGGTTGGCCAGAGGGGTGTAATCCAATGACCAAAATAAACCAGGCTGAGTTTAATATTGTCTTCAAGTAAGGTACTTCTGGGACATAAGTTGACTTTATTGCGAGCTGTTTGAATAATGCTCCTGGGATAACCTCTATTACTTAAAGTAGTAGATATTTTATTTGTTGCCAATGTATAATCTCGGTATTGAGTGGAATTTCTTTTCGCCCTCAACATGACTCTATACCGGGATGCCAACAATGACCCACCATAGGGTTCAGGAAAACGCATACTATTGCCAATCTCATTTCTCGAGCCGATATTGTTCCCCACAAAACCGTGCCACCTACTATTGTTTCAGGTCATTAAAGTCTAGCCAGGTTATCCTGCTATGGTAATAGAGTAGACCCTACTGCCAGCGACTAAACGCCGAGTGACAGGAGGCAGTTAAATAAACCTGACTACCTTGGGTGGCTAAGTCCACAAAGAAGGGTGATGGTCCACAAGTGGATTAAATCCCACTTGAACCCATCTTGATGGAGGGCAGCAGCTTCAGCCATCCTGGCCTGGGGCTGATGAATACTTTGGGTGCCAAACGGGCTCAGGACTAGAAAGTGACTCAAGGGACTGGATGAGTGGTAGGGGAGTCATGCTATAATGCAGAAGGCAAATGGAAGGCTACTGCATTATATTGTTCATGCTAATTAACTTGTAAACCACCCAAAGAGAGCACTAAGCGCCATGGGGAAGTATAAAGAGTAATTGCTAATTGCTATTAAGCCATGACTGTATCTTGAGACACAGAAATCTGTCTAGCATCCCCGTGGATAACCCTGCCATTGCATACGTGAGTTAATGTTCCAAACCATGAGGACTATAACATTGTTTTGTCCAAAAGGCTCCAACGGCAGCATGGCCAAGATCTTAACCCCCAAGCTGACCCTCTAGAGTTGGGAAGCCTTCCTTCCCATCTCCAGGCTTTTGAAGGCGTCTCTTTTTCCGCCTCTGCGGTGTCAAGCCATTCACACCGGCTGTGTCACCATCCCTCACCCAGAAACCAAGCTGCTTCGGGGCTGGAAGTCTCAGTGACAATGACAGCGTTGGCTCAGCCAAGAGAACATGGTGTTTCATCAGCCAGAGTTCAAATCCCAGGCATGCGTACAAAGCAGGATTGGAGCCCCAGGCAAACATCCTCTCTTTCCACCACCATTGGTTGCTAGGTGGGCCAGCCCTGGCAGAGAGCATAAGAACATAAGAACAGCTTTGCTGGAACAGGCCACAGGAGCCATCCAGTCCAGCATTGTGTCTCACACAGTGGCTCACCATTTCCTTCAGGGTATTCTTCCCAAGGAGATGCTTTCACCTGCTTAGGATTCCCTGGAAATGGCATGGAGAGATATCCTGCCTATCTCTCCAACCCGGAGGTTGTCCTTAAGTATCCATAATTATAGCAAATGCCTTCAGAAAGGGAAGGGGTGGGAAGGACTGAGATGTACTGAGATGCTTCATGATCCAGATGCCAATGTCACAACCCGTAGGAGTGCGTTGGCTGGTAATGATGGGAGAGGCATCAGATCGGGAAAGAGGGAAGGCAATCAGTGGGACGCAGGGCTAGACTGACATTTGGTGATACTTTGCCACTTATGGGTTAGAAATGTTAAGACAACTTGGTTTTATAAAGTCAACCAGGAGTTTTGGATTAGCAAAATGTCAGAGCACTCTGGATGCATTCAATCCAGAATGAACAATAAATCCAGAATTCATGAGATAAAGGTAAAGGTCACCCTTACTCGAAAGCCAGTCGTATCTGATTCTAGGGTTCACTGCTCATCTATTTTTATAGCCAAATAACCAGTGCTGTCTGTGTCTGCAGACGTTTCCGTGGACATGTGGCAGGCATAACTAGACATCAGATTTTTTAAAAGGTTTTTAAGATTTTATATTTGTTTTTAGATAATAGATGTCACGGCGGGGGTGGGTGAGTAATATTGTTATGTTTTTATGGGGTTTTTTAAAAAATTGTTTTACCTGTATATTGGTCTTAGTGTACACCACCCAGAGTCATTTGGATAGGGCGGTATATAAATCTATTAAATTAAATCTATTAAATTAATTAAACAGAGCGCTGTTTACCTTCCCATCGAAGTGGCACCTATTTAAAAGGTAAAGGTTTCCCTTGCTCGAAAGCCAGTCGTATCCGACTCTAGGGTGCAGTGCTCATCTCTGTTTCTAAGCCGAAGAGCCAACGTTGTCTGCTTCTGTAGATGTTTCCGTGGTCATGTGGCAGGCATGACTAGACACCGGAGCACACGGAACGCTGTTACCTTCCCACCGAAGTGGTCCCTATTTATCTACTTGCAATTTCTTGCTTTCGAACTGCTAGGCTGGCAGGAGCTGGGATGAAGACGGGAGCTCATTTCCGTCCTGCAGTACTCGGGAATCGAACTGCTGACCTTCCGCTTCCCAGTCAGCGTCTTAGCAACTTGAGCCACTGCATTACCCTGGCACCTATTTATCTACATGCATTTTCTTGCTTTCGAACTGCTAGGCTGGCAGGATCTGGGACAGAGGCAGCTCACTCGGTTGCAGCACTCAGATCTCGAACTGCTGACCTTCCAGTCATCAGGTTCAGTGTCTTAACCATTAAGCCACCACATTCCCTTCATTCAGGAGGACCAGAGTATTATTTTTATTATTCTTCCTCCTCCTCTCCTCCAAGTTGATCAGTCAATAGAATAAAATGCTTGGCTACTTGGCTGCCCTGAGTTACCTTAGGGCAAGTGGGCGGGATATAAATTTAAATAAATAAATAATACTAAGATCCGATAGAATTTGAATCAGGTATTGGGGCTGGGATTGTTTTGAGAATTTCTATCCAAAACTCTCCCTGGCATTCTGCCTATGGGTATTGAGCTAGCAAGCATTATTTTTTTGCAACAGAAACAGAAAGGGCTTTACTTGCCCCTGTTCTGCTGACTCAAAGAGTCTCAAAACAGCAGCAACATGGCTCCAAACAAGATTTGTGCTTCTTAATACATTTAATCCAATAATTATGTCCAATTAGCCCTGTGATAAACGTGCCTTGGAAACCTTTAATTTATTATTATTATTATTATTATTATTATTATTATTATTATTATTATTATTATTATTATTATTATTATTATTATTATTATTATTATTATTATTATTATTATTATTATTATTATTATTATTATTATTATTATTATTATTTTGGGGGTGGAGGGACTTCTAAAAACCAACAGGCATGAACACTGGAGCAAAAATCTCCCTTTGACAAAATCTCCTTTTTTAGAGGCACAAGGAAAGCTGTGGTGTAAGAAGCATCCTTCCACATCATCGGCACATGCTCCCGGCGATCTTTAACGAAAGATGGAGCAGCCTGGAATTGGATCATGCCAGAATTGACGCAGGCAACTTGCTCTTCCTGAGAATCTGACCCCGAGGGAGGCTAAGTAGTCTAAAACTTTTGGGGAAACAACCAGACACCAATGAACACAGGACTGGTCTGCAGGTATGCTCAGGCCCCTGCATCGCCAGGTAAAGCTATCTGGTCAGTTGGAGCAGGTAATGTCTTTCAGACCCATGGCCAAATTGATTTGCAGAGAATTCCTTCTGGGACATATTCCAGATGGGCATACCAAAAGGTTAAGAGAAATGCCAAAACATTTTAGTTCAAGGCTCTTACAGGTCGGTCCCCCAATATCTATGGGGAATATGTTCCAAGACCTTCTGTGGATACCTGAAACAGCCTAAAACAGCAAACCTTGGTTTATAGTGCAGACAATGGCCTCTAGTGGCGAGTTTTGGTATTGCATCATAAAAATACATTTTAAAATTGAATATTTTTAGATAACTAAAACCATGGATACTCAACCCATGGATAAAGGGAGAGGGTTAACATGTACTGACAACAAATAAGCTTGAGAAGAGGTCATTTAAAGCTTTTAGAAGGGAGAAAAATCTCACAGAAACCCTGGGAAATGACCAAATTTTGGCAGCACAGGGAAGGCGAAACATAGTCACAGAGCCATTCTGCGGTATTATGTGCACTCTGATATGCCATGACCCTAAGACAGCATTTCAGCATCTGTTCCTCGCCAACTATGCCCATTTTTTGGATCATGTAAGTCAGTGGGTACCAACTAATGGCCCATGGGCCAGCCCCGGTCCACAGCATCATTTCATGAAGTGGAAGCAGACGCATTTATGTCAGCTATAAAATGCACCCACGCATGAGTAAATGATCCCACAGATGTCATAAATGTGGAAGTGGACACATTTATGTCAGCCATAGATGTGCCCGCTTCTGCTTCTGGGTGTGTGGTCCAGCCCGCTTAGCAGTCCAAGGAGCGTGGTCAGGCCTGTGGCGTGAAAAGATTGGGAACCCTTGGTGTAAGTTCTACTACAGCTTTGGGAACATTATATTTTTGAGCTGTAATTCCCATAACTCCCCAACCAGCACAGCTACAATCCTGGGAATTGCAGTTCAACAACCACGACCACCACAACAACATTAGGAGGTTTTCCTGGAAGCTTCAGCCACGAGGGAGGTTCTTTCTTTTGCCCTTCATGTACCATGGTTGAGACCTCTCTAAATGTTCTTGTGACTCTGAGTACCTTTAACTTTATGTTATTTTACTAGGAAATCTCTGGTTATTAGATAATTTGGGGACCCAGTCTAGAGTCCAAAGCAAACAAACAGACAAAACCAATTATTGGTTGCAAGTAAAAAAGACCTAAATAATTCAGGGGACTCATGTAATTGTTGAGTTACTAAAGAACTATTGATATAATGGTTGTACTGTACTTTACTTCCTTTTGACATCTATGTTCTAGTCTTTTCATCATCA
The DNA here is from genome assembly GCA_035047305.1 of Bradypodion pumilum. Lineage (NCBI taxonomy): Eukaryota > Metazoa > Chordata > Lepidosauria > Squamata > Chamaeleonidae > Bradypodion > Bradypodion pumilum. The sequence continues at coordinate 4,445,853 of JAWDJD010000003.1, forward strand.
TCAAATTATATGGAGCACATAACATCCCTGATGCAACAACTGCACTGGTCACTAGTCTATTACCAGGCACAATTCAAAGAGGTGGTCATGACTTATAAATCCCTATATAACTGGGGTCCACACTATCTGACGGGCCTTATCTTCCCATATCAGCCCTTATGGCCATGATGGCGAACCTTGGCACTCCAGATGTTCTTGGACTTCAATTCCCAGACGCCCAAGCACCCTGTGAATCCACACGAATAGGTTTACTGCGATTCATCCGGCCCACGCTGTCCTCGTTGCTCCTGAAATCGGAAGGAAAACGCACCCATACGGCACCATTCCGGGTTAACCCTTCCTCCATAGGGCGTGTTTTACTTCCACTTCCCGGAGCGACGAGGAGACCGTGGGCTGGATGAATCGCTGTAAACCCATTCGTGTGGATTCACAGGGTGCTTGGGCTTCTGGGAACTGAAGTCCAAGAAAATCTGGAGTGCCAAGGTTCGCCATCACGGCCCTACTGCAGACCAGTAGACATGGAAGTCACCTCTTGAGGGTTCACTTAAAAGTTTTAGAACAGTCCTCCTGCATTGTCCCCAATGGATATCCTACCACATGAGCAGCTATGGCAAACCTAGACAACTTTTTTAAAAAGTAGAGAAATAAAAAGTCTGCATAGTTATAACAATGGTCTTGCCAGTATGGCTGTGAGAGCTGGACCCTAAGGAAGGCTGAGTGCAGAAGAATAGACACCTTTGAACTGTGGTGCTGGAGGAGACGTTTGAGATTCCCTCGGACTGCAAGGAGATCAAATCAGCCAATCCTGAAGGAAATCAACCCTGACTGCGCCTTGGAAGGACAAATATTGAAGTACTCAAGTACTTTGGCCACCAAATGAGAAGAGAGGACTCACTGGAGAAGGCCCTGATGCTGGGAGAGATCAAAGGCAAAAGGGGTGGCAAGGGATGAGATGGCTAGATGGTATAATTGACATAGTAGGCATAGATCTGGGCGGACTACGGAGGATGGCAGGTGACAGAGGAGTGGTCCATGGAGTCGCAAAGGGTCAAACTTGACTGTGTGACTGAACAAAAACATCCTACAAGCATGTCTTCTTCCATGCCTAGGCCAGACATGAAACTGCCAAAATGAAGGCACCTTTTGGTGAGTTCATTCCATAGTTCCTTTCACCTGACCTAGTGCGAGAAAGATTAGCCAACAACACAAGGTTGCCGTTGCCAGGGTATGTCCGATTGTGGTTCAAAAATACCACAATCTTTGAGGAGGCTCTTTCTGTATAACCCCCCCCCCCCAAAAAAAAAAGCACCAAGTTGTTGTTGCTGTTGGCCTTACTACCAGCCTCCACAGTGGTTGTTCCCTTCAATGGTCAGGACTCTGTAGGTAAACATACCAAATCATACCAAACCCCGTATGCTTCTGGCTGCTGTGAAAACACAAAACAGCCAGCACACACTGCACATAAACAAGATGACGTTGCAAACAACATGTCTAGGGGCACCTCTTTCCCAGACCCCAACAGGAGGGGGACCAAGGTCCATTCTCTGTCTCTGTGGAGTTGGGTGGGAACATTTCAGCTCAACTCTTGCTTAAAATGTCACAGGGCTTAACATATTTGCCCATGCATTGTTATTATTTCCACTGCACATAGGTCATCAGATGCTGGCTGGATTTAGGTAATTAAATACCAGGTCATCCCCAAGGACCTAGGATATTTCTGTGATAGCTTACATCCTTTTGTGTATTTTAATTACAGTATTTCATATGCTGCCCAGAATACCTTGCTGCTGGGCAGGTGGGCAAATGGTCAACCAACCAACCAACCAACCAACCAACCAACCAACCAACCAACCAACCAACCAGCCAGCCAGCCAGCCAGCCAGCCAGCCAGCCACCAGCCAGCCAGCCAGCCAGCCAGCCAACCAACCAACCAACCAACCAACCAACCAACCAACCAACCAACCAACCAACCAGCCAGCCAACCAACCAACCAACTAACCAACCAACTAACCAACCATCCAACCAACCAGCCAGCCAACAAACCAAGGCACAGTATTTCCTTAAAATCTGTGTTGTTCCCACTAAGCCAGTCTTCTACCCTTGCTGTACCGTGACCCCATTTATGTTTTAGAGTACAAAGATGATTTTCTAAGTTTTTTCGTACTGTTATCTAAAACACCAATTCCAACGGGGGAACACTTTTAGTTCTCCTTTTGCCACAATTGCTCCATCTCAATGCATAAATCTTTGTATTTGGTCATCTTCTCAAATCCCTTCTCTTCCATCTTGCACTGTTAGTTGTTGTTTGCTGCTACTGATGTTCCTTTGCAGCTATTCTAAATCTGTTGCTTTTATGGGTTTTTAATGCTTCCTTTATTAGTTATTATTTTCTATCCTGCTCTTCCTGCAGATGAAGGCAGCATAGACATAGAGCTGTGATGACGAACCTTTGCACTCCAGATGTTCTTGGACTTCAATTCCCAGAAGCCCAAGCCCCCGTGAATCTACACGAAGGGGTTTACTGCGATTCATCCGGCCCGCGCCGCCCTCGTCACTCCCAGAAGCGGAAGTAAAACGCACCCGGATGTGTAAGACTCTTCCGGGTTAACCCTTCCTCCATACGGGTGTGCTTTATGAGGGCAGCGCGGGCCGGATGAATCGCAGTAAACCCCTTCGTGTAGATTCACGGGGGCTTGGGCTTCTGGGAATTGAAGTCCAAGAACATCTGGAGTGCCAAGGTTCGCCATCACGGACATAGAGGCTTCTTCTCCACCTCCCCATTCTGGCCTCAAAACCACAACCCTGTTAGGTCAGGTGGAACAAAAAACTATCTGGTTTTGGGACAAGGACAAACTCCCAGGTCCCTAACCACCGCAACTCTTTTATTTTAAATGTGCATGCTCTGTTACTGATAGTCTGCCTGGAGCCCTTTGTTTTTAAAATCATAAAACAAGCAATAAACAAATAAATCATGAGGGTGGAAATAAGCCCCTTGGGACTTCCTTTCCCGGTTCTCTCCCAGTTTCCCTGCCTGCTTGAGCCAAATGTCCACTTCCTGCCTCTTTTCTCCCCCTCTGCGGAGGTTGCAATGATGTCTTCCAAGAAATGTTTATTAATCCTTCTTTTCTCCAAAGCCTTGTTGCTCGCTATGAAAACACCACCAGTTAATTATACATCGTGAGACAGTCCAGATACCAATTTTTATGAGCCCTGATTTGTTAATTTTAAAATAGCCTCACATGCATCCTGACCTCACCTCGCATGCGCACATGCGCGCACACTCAAGCACACTGGACAGGGCACCCTCAGAAAGGCTAGAACTGACCTGGCTGGAAAGGCAATTTCTAAAGGCAACAAGGGTTTGATCTATGCCACAGACACAGCTGAGGTTTGGTAAAGGTCGCCCTTACTTGAAAGCCAGTCGCATTCGACTCTAGGGTTCAGTGCTCATCTCTGTTAATAGCCAAAGAGCATTGTCTGCATCTGCAAACTTTTCTGTGGACATGTAGCAGGTATACGTAGACACCAGAGTGCACCGGACGCTGTTTACCTTCCCACCAAAGTGATACCTATTTATCTACTTGCAGATTCTTGCTTTCGAACTGCTAGGTTGACAGGAGCTGGGACAGACGATGGGAGCTCACTCTGCCATGCAATACTCGGGTCTCAAACTGCTGACCTGCCAACCTTCTAGTCAGCGTCTTAACCACTTGAGTGACCACAGTATGGCAGAAATTCAATATTGTCACAAGGTGGATTTGTTAATACTGTAAGGTACTATGTTCAAGTCATGGTTTCCCGCATAAGAACATATAAAGGCTCAAAAAGTTTCACTGTTATTTCTACTTATTGCCCCTCCCTCCTCACATTTAGCTAATGCAGATATATTCATAGTTCTAAGAACTGTAAATACAAGCATCTGTGACAATATCTTCTAGATAGAAAAACTGTCCAATAATCTTACAGAAACCTCTGGAAGAGCATGACAATGTGAATGGATTAATGGAAAGTATTTACCAAAAACGTTAAACAATGCCTGAATATACAGCCTTATGTTACATAATTAAAAACTAATTATTTCTTGATGAATAACCTTTAGACTATATCAGAAAAGAAAAAAAATGTTGTGGCACCTTAAAGACTATCTCCTATATTTAAATGTGAGCTTTCGTTGTATGAGGTACCACTGTATATATAAATACCAAAGTAAAATAAAATACAATATGGAAAGAGGGGACAAATCTATAAGTAAAATGCTATACTGTATATAGAATATTTAGTGAGTTATATAGCATCCCATTGGTGTGTGTGCATGTAGTAGTTATATATGTTTGTGTGTTTGTTTGTTTGTTTATTTACTAGCATATTTTGCCCGGCAGTGCCGGGTTTTGTAAAATTGTGTTGGATAGTAAAGGGTTTCGGTTTTTTTTCTTGAACCAATGGTGCTTGGCTGTTTTAAATGGTGTTTAAAGGTTTTGTGATTTTGTGGCTTCGAGGAGCTGCGTCCGCCTGTGGCAGACTTGCGCTCCCAGTGTGTGTATTATTTTTATTTTTGCGCACCGGCTTCCTCAGTGCCAGGCTCTTTAAATTGGTTTTGGAAGGTTTTTGTTTTATGTTTATGCAAATTTTATTTTAATTTAATTTATTTAATGTAAATTTAAAAAAATTAATTTAAATTTAAATTTTGTTTTTTTAAATCTTTATTTTTATGCATTTTTGTGTGTTTTTTTGGAGTGAAAAGTGATTTCTGGTTTTTTTTGGTATTTTTTGAGATTAGTGTGAATATTTTTGAATGTTTTGATAACTTATTTGATTAATTTGGGAATTAATCTTATTAGTTTCAATATTTTTGAATGTTTTTTCTCTTGTGGCCTCTGGGTGGGGGTGGTGAGCTTTTCTTCCACTCTACAATTTTTCTCTTCTGTCCTCTGGGTGTCACTTTCGGTAAGTATTTTCTTCATTTTCTCAGTTGAGTTCCAGTCGTCATGGAGTGAAGACGTCTCCTGGTAAGCTCTCTGTTTGTGTGTGTGTGTGTGTGTGTGTGTGTGTGTTGGGGTTGTTTTTTTTTGGGGGGGGGGTCTTTGTGATGTTTTTCTGTTTGCTTTTTGGATGTTTTTGTGTTTCTTTTTGACTGTTTTTGAATGTTTTTTGTGTACTTTTTTGGGGGGGAGGTCTTTTTTTTTCATGGGCCAGGCTCGACCCCTGGCCTGTGGAAAGAAAAGGGCAGGGGGGGGGTGTTCTTATTTTTTCTGCGGGCCAGGCTCGATCCCTGGCCCGTTGAAAGAAAAGGGGTGGTGATCTTTTTTTTCCACAGGACAGGCTCGATCCCTGGCCCGTGGAAAGTAAGGGCAGCGGTGGCGGGGTTTTATTTTATTTTTCATGTGCCGGCTGCCTCAGAGTTCTGCGCGCTAATGGCGCGCAGGACGCTGGGGCTTGTAGTTTTGCGTGCGCGTGTTTGGTTACTGCAGCAGTTTTTTCCTGCGGCTTTTTTTTTTGATTGGCCGCGGCGCGTTTCCGAACGTTCCTTTTGCTGCGCCGCTCAGCCTGATTGGCTCTGGTGCGGCGCAAAGAACGTTGGGAATTGAAGTTCCCTTTTTTTGTTTGTGTCCGGGGGGCTCTTGACCCCCGGCCAAAAATTTCAACCTGACAGTTACCTGTGAACCCCGTTCGGGCGAGTGCACGGAGGCTCGGACAGAGCTAGTGGGGCCTGGTGCAACATCCTTTGTCTCATTCCAATGGTTAACGCACCATTTTATAGGTATAGATTCGACTTATACTGCTCCCAACTGGGATATACTCCCACTCTCGGCGGCTCACAATGTTAAAAAGAGCAAAACAGGCACCATAAAACCATAGAAAAAAACCCACCCACCCAGCCCATTCAGAACCAAGGACCATTAGGACTCTCGAGTGATGGAAGCGGGATAGAAATATTTTAAATAAATAAATAAATAAAATTAGCCTGGGTGGCAAAACGATGGGAGGGTCTCCTATTCAAACTTGTTTTCTTTAAGATGTTGTGTTTTTCTTTTTAATGTTTTGTCTTTTTATGATTTTTTTATGATTTATGTTATATTTGAAATAAATAAATAAATAAAAACAAAAACCAGAAAAGTATAATTAATAAATGTTAGAACAGAGATCATTTGTCCAGGATGAGGATGAAGATTTAGGTTTGTCGGCCATAAATACAGGTGCACAAACAGGGCCCAAAGAAACAAGAGGTTGGCAGGTACAATTCAGGACGGGGGGGGGGGGGGGTGTTAAGGAAGAAAAACTCTGATGATCACAAAAAATAACCTTTCTAAAACTTCAATTTGTTAAACTAAATTCCCACAGTGCATCTCCAAAAAGGAATTACCAAAATGGATGATATGGAGGACAAAAGGAAAACCCCAAAAGAGTGTGTTTGCCTTAAAACTGCATTGGCTAATTTAAGTTATTACTCATGCACATATGTCTTCATTAGTAATATTTGCTGTACTTTATATATCCAGTTACGATATATAACTCATCACATAGCTGAAGGCCAGCCAGATGACTGTCTTAGGTTCCATTATTGGGAAACAGAAGAGGATGTAAATCCAATAAATAAAGTACAGTGAAACCTCATACAACAATCGCCCTGTATAGCAACGAAATCGCATAACAATTAGGTTTGGTGGGGGAATTGCGTCCTGCATAACAATTTGGAAAAAAATCATACAACAATTTTTCAATGGGAAAAATCACTTAGCAAAAATTAAAAATAAAAATCATTGTACGATGCATCCCATCAGGAAAATCGCTATACGATGCATGCATCGTATAGCAATTGTTTCATACAACAACGAGTCCCGTGGAACAGATTAAAATCATTGTATGAGGTACCACTGTATAATGCTTAGGCAAAGGTAAAGGTTGCCCTTGCTTGAAAGCCATAGAAAAAACCCCACCCACCCAGCCCATTCAGAACCGAGGACCATTAGGACTCTCTAGGGTTCAGTGCTCATCTCAGTTTACAACCAAAGAGCCAGGGCTGCAGACATTACCGTGGACATGTGGCAGGCATGACTAGACACCAGAGTGCAAGGAAAGCTGTGTACCTTTCTACTGAAGTCGTTCCTATTTATCTACTTGCAATTTCTTGTTTTCGAACAGCTAGATTGGTAGGAGCTGGGACAGAGACAGAAACTCACTCAGTCATGCAGTACTCGGGTCTTGAACTGCTGACCTTCCAGTCATCAAGTTTAGCATCTTAATAACCCCCTAATATGGTTCTAAAATTCATGAAGTATAAATATACCTGGAAAATTTAAGATCCTTGTGGATTCGTTCCCTCGACCCGGTGGGGGTAAAAGAAAAAACGGAGAAGAAGTGGATAAAGTTAATGTGTGAGATGCAATAAAAGAATCAACAGTGTTTACGTTGAAATTAGAAATGAAATTACCAAGTTTGAATGATCTGATGGATGGAGAATTTTTTTATCTGGCCGACTCTGTACTTGGGTTGCCTTCAGCCCCGTTTCTGCTCCACACTCAGCACCCAAAGTCCTCCTCCAGAGAAATTGCTTACACATCTCCATCACCAAATCAGAGGACAAAAGAGGGACACTGATTTACACAGCACTGAGCATGCTAATTCAGACGCAAAATTAGATGCTTGTAGCACAGACTAACACGGCTACTATTTTTTTAAAAATAGATGTGTTTTTCATAATTTAATCAGAATTCTTGACCTGTGCGCCTGCTGCCAAGTTTGCTGTCCATTTACTGCTAACTGTGGGTGAAGAATATCAATGTTGGTGAAATGCGTAAGGGATCTTTATCTTTATGTCTGACGTGAACTGGACAGCCCTTCCGATGGCAGAAAAATCCCCTCTGAAAATGAAATGTGGCAATCCTGCCGTCCTTTCCTAAAGAGGATGGCTTCTCCCACGCAAGAGTAGTGGGTGTATTTTTCACAGGTTCTGGAACCATATGGGCATATAGCATGTGTCACAGTGTGACACCTTCCCTTAGAATTAGCAAATAGCCATCCTAATTTGTATAGCACCGGAAATCATTCCCATGCCGAATTCTGCTCCGATTAGATAAGATGCGGTGGATTCTGAGACAATTAGCAAATATAAAACACTATTTCTACCTGAGATAAGGCTTTGTACTTACTAGCAGTGAAGCAAAAAATGAGAAAATTACAGGCTGAACTCATCAACACCACCCTTCTATTCTGCCTGCTGTATTATACGGCAGTGAAACATGGGCACCTACAAAAGCTGACACCCCAAAAAATCGATGTAACACAAAGAACAATCAAACGAAGGATGCTATGCATACAATGAGTTGACCGACCGAATATCAACTGAAGAACTGCGGATAAGATCAGGTGCAAAACAAGCATCAACGTTGATTGAGTTTGCAAGGCATCGGTGGGTCGGGTATGCATGCTGCTTCAAAGATGGAAGGTGGACGAAAGCTATCACAGAATGGATGCCACTTGACATAAAGCAACCACTAGGAAGGCCAGCAACCAGACGGGAAAACCAGTTCAGGGCAAAGCTCCCAAGGCCCTGGATGAGACTGGCAGGGGATCGGACACAGTGGGAGATGCTTCGATCCGCCACGTCAACCTGACATGTGAAACACAGATCAACCAAGTAAGTATCAGAACTGTCACTATAACCTATATATCAGGGCCGGTTATGTGGTTCAGCGGGCCGGTCACGTCGTTCCTCCCACCAGAATCGGAAGTAAAACGCTCCTTGCAATCTGTTTTGCAACAGATGGAGTTCAAACCCACAGGAGAGCATAATCCCAATGGCAATGCATCTGAGACAACAGAGAACCTGAAAACCCACAATTCTTTGGTTCCATTCCACAAGGAAGGCCACTCCGAATTTATTCTTTGATTCCAAAATATAAAGGGATCGTGTATGCGTGTACACATGTGCGCATGCAGAGAAAACAATTGCAAAAGAACTCAGTCTGGAGAAGACAAAGGAGAACCGTATGTTGGTTCTCAGTTCTGTCAGAGGCAACTTTTGTACTAGTGATCCTGAAAGCTTCCTGAATAGGAAGAGATAAATCTGACAAATGCCACACAACATTACTTTCATGGGTTTTAAATCATCGTTCTGGTCATTATGAATTCTGCATTTATCTGAGAATTAAGAATTTAAATGCTTATTCTGATATTTTTGCACTTTTAAGAACTGCTTCTCCCACTCAGATTAATTAATTAATTGCATATTTATGCCATCCCATCTGGGATCTTTCCCAGACAAATAAAAAACAACAAAATAATAGAACAATCAACCAAATAAAATAAACGACAGACTAGATACATTGTCGGAGTTCCATTCAGACTAGTTCTTTACCACATTTACTCACAGGGAAGTCCAACTAATGCCAGTCATTTTAATGCTTCTTGAATTTGCTTCCTAGTTAGCACATATGCTTGGGACTAAAGCAGTGGTTCCCAACGTGGGGCTTACTTAAGTCAATACGTTGGCTGGCCAGTGCTTTGGGGGAATTGACTTAGGCTTCTGGGAATTGAAGTCCAAGAACTAAAGGTTGGGAAACATTGGACTAAAGATTAAAGTCTTAACCTGGGAATAAATCACAAGTTTAGCAAAACAGAGGATTATAGTGACACTGTTGGATTTCATGGAAGATGGATGTGGGAGATCTCATAGCAAGCCAAAGGAGGTAGAAAGAATCTCCTGCTAAGACCACAAAATGAACAACATCGAGAAAGTCTTCAACAAGCCACGAATCAACAGTTCTAAGATACCCCAAAGATCACCTTCCTTATTCTGCTAAATCAGGGGTTCTCAACCTTTTTAAAGCAGGGTCCGGATCACACAACCTAAGACAGCTTCAGGGGCCGGATGGCCATTTTGTCCTTCCTCCACCACATGGCACTTCCTGGTGTGGTGGAGGCGGTTGGGGGCCACATGAAATGGTGCCACAGCTGCAGGTTGAGACTCCCTGTGCTAAATCAAAGTCAGACAATCTTTTCTTGGGTGAAGGGCCACATTTGTGGTAAAATAGGTGGGTGGGAAAGAACATTTCTACCTACTCACATGTGTGTGCAATCCCATTCTGACACACCCATCCTTTCTTGCTCGCTCTCTCACACACACTCACACTTCCCTCCAGAGTTTAATTTGAGCTGGAGGTGGGAAATAATATATATATAACCACCACAACCCGTCCAAGAGTCCTAACTCTCAACTGCTGATAGCAAAAGGGGAACAGACATCACGATTACAATCAATCAAGTGATTGATGACTGAGCCACTTGGCAGAGATCTCACGTGGCATGTGGACCCTGGAAGATAAAGTACGCAAAAAACCGCTGAATCGTACTTCCGTGGTTAGAGCAATAGTGGTCTGGGAAGACTGACCAGTGCAGTGTCAAATCAAGTCAGACGAAACCACACTATTCTGGCAATGGTATGAATTCCACAGAAATTTGACCGCAAACAAACTCTTCTGTACTCAGAAACAGAAAGGTTGAAGATAAGATGTGAATAGCCAGCAAGGCACTCTCTCAAGATGTTAGATGGGCCCAGGGGTGTGTGTGTCTGATCCCCATCTGATTTCCAGAGCTAAGGTTGCCTTTGCTTGAAAGCCAGTCATATCTGACTCTAGGGCCATGATGGCGAACCTTGGCACTCCAGATGTTCTTGGACTTCAATTCCAGGAAGCCCAAGCACCCTGTGAACCCACACAAAGGGGTTTACTGCTATTCATCTGGCCCACACTGCCCTTGTTGCTCCCGGAAGCGGAAGTAAAACGCCCCGTATGGAGGAAGGGTTAACCTGAAAGAGTCTTAACCGCACGGGCGCATTTTACTTACGCTTCAATTCCCAGAAACCCAAACCCCCATGAATCCGCACGAATGGGTTTACTGCAATTCATTCGGCCCACACCACCCTCGTCTTTCCTGGAAATGCCTTAACCGTACGGGCGTGTTTTACTTCCGCTTCCAGGAGCGACGAGGGCGGCGTGGGCCGGATGAATCGCAGCAAACCCATTTGTGCGGATTCATGGGGGCTTGGGCTTCTGGTAATTGAAGTCCAAGAACATCTGGAGTGCCAAGGTTCACCATCACGGATCTACCCTATCAGGCCTGCAGTGACTGAGATACAAAAGAATGACAGGAATTCTTATTTTCCCCAGCACCCTGAAATGAAGAGGAATTTCTGAGAGGGCAAAATGGATGCTGCTTTATGAATTGACTTCACAATTCAGGGGAGACTCAACATGGCTTAGCAACATTCCCATGCCTTTCACCGGCAAGCTAAAATGAATGCATGCCATGCGTGCCCTTTCAGGGATTCCTTGGCCAAAGACCAAACTTGGGGAGATGGAACCATTCAGAGGAAGACCCCGGTTTCAGCCCAGAAGGTTGCAAAAATCTTGATCTCAGGTGCTCTCAAGCCGGCAGTGAACAAACAAAAGAAAATGAGGCTTCCAGATTACTCTGGTGTTACTCCAAAATACAACTAGTAGGGAAAAGACGGAGGAACGGGGTATTTCCTTTCTCTCTCCTTAGCACAGATTTGCAAGAGGAGTGGCAATCGCTTTCATTGGTGTTGTTGGTAACTTGGCCAAGCAAGGGTGGTAGAGGTTGACTTAAAACATCTGGAACAGAAAAAGGTATCTTCTATACATGAGAAGCCCTCTGCAACGAAGCAAAGAAGCATTTTCACGATAATTCAAAGAAAGAGCATTTTCCAGCATCAAAACAAGATGCTTTCTGCATCCCAAGAAACCACCTGCTCAACCTGCCACGACCCCAACAGGTGAGCACCTGTAGAGCTACCAGCCTCAGGTAACAGAAGCTCCTCTTGGCAGGATGCAAACCACATCTTGAGCAGAAGCTGGGTTGTGTTTGCCACCGGCCCCCTCCCAGCAAGAGAGTTCCTGGCACAACCCCACCCACTGGTTCCCCGATACCACCTGTCCCCCCCCCCCCCAACAATTGTTATTTTACAGATTGAGGGAGACCCTGAAAGCCCGTCCGGCTTCCTTAGCAGAACCATTACCCTATCACCCTTTAACCACAAGCCACCCATCTTCTGAGTCTGGCCAGGGGACCATCTTTTCGCCCACAAACATGTGAACAGCCTTTGACACCTGTCCACACACCTGGGTGGAAATTCTCTGAACCAAGCCCTGACATACCACACGGATGCCTCCCCCAAGAACCCAACCCACCAATTCTTGGGGGGAAGGGGTGAATTTGCCCTGCAACCATCCAAATCCCCCCCTCCCCTGCCCACTTTCCCCCATCACCTCAGTGGTGCCATTCCGGGTGGGGCTGCTTCCCCCATGGCTGCCGCTGTGTTTCTCGGGGGTGTCCTCTGTTGTCCCCCCAACCAAGGAAGAGGCGGTCGAGGTTGGCTCCGAAGCATCCCCGAGTTCACGCATGTCTTCCAATGCGATGGTGAACTGGGCAAGGGTCCTGACCATTTGCAGCATGCGGTGCGCTGGGAGGGGGCTTTTTGTCCGTCCGACAACGGCACCAGCAGACCACAAAAGAATATCCCAATGGAAGCGGGGTCTCTCTCTCTCTCTCTGCACCCAAAGGGGAAGGGGGGATTGGTTGCAAAAGGGGTGTGAATGGATCACCCCCTCCGCTGCCTCTTCCTCGCAGTGCTATTGTCCTTCAGTGCCTCTCTCCGGCTTTTCTCCTCTGCTTTCCACATATATAATTGCTCCCTCCTATTCCCTTAGCAGGTGTAATTGCCTTTTTTGCATCGCTCTGGCTGTTATGATGAGGCATACAGCAGGCAGGAGCAATCGTTATCAGAGAGCAAGGAAAGGATTGGCACCGAGAAAGACAGAGAGAGAGAGAGAAGGTGATGGAGGCTGTGGAAACTGTCCTATGCGCATGCACAGATGCAACTGTGCGGAGATGCACACCTTCACATCTGCTATCGAAAAGGTTTTGCAAAAGGAACCAGTAAGGCCTTGAGTTCTTGAAGACTGGAAAACAGGTCCAAATTTGAGCATACGGTACACCTTGTTTTCATCTCTGACACGACAGCCTCCAGATGTGTCAAAACCACACACCTGCATTTCCCCCAACCACACACTGACTGGAGATGATTGGAGATAAGTTTCCAAAAACCTGGTCTATATGTTCACCATGAAGATCACAGGCAATGAAACTTGCCCAGGTGGAATTGCAATACAGTGATGGCCAACCTTGGCACTCCAGATGTTCTTGGACTTCTATTCCCAGAGGCCCTGATCAACAAGATTGCTGACTTGGGCTTCTGGTAATTGAAGTCCAAGAATACCTGGAGGGCCAAGGTTGGCCATCTCTGCATATGACAATCCTTCACATCTGGCCAGCCTCATTTGCATGTTGTGCGACCTGGGTCACACTTTATTGTGCAGATTTGCATCCTACACAGTTACCAACACAGGATTTGTCTACCAAAATTCTTTATCTTTGGCATCACTTATATACAAACGGTTGACCTGAGAGTGCTGGAAATTCCTGCTTAACTATAAAGTTTGAAGCAAAGCAATCACACTTAGTGCTTAGTGCACTTTCTGGGTGGTTTACAAGTTAATTCGCATTTTACCCCCAACATGCTTGGTATTTATTTCGCTGACTTTGGAAGGATGGAAGAGGCTGAGTCAACCTTGAGCCTTGGTCAGGATTGAACTCTCAATCTTTTTGGCTGCAGTACAGCAGTTTAACCACGGCATCACTAGGGCTCCTTGGTGTCCATAACTCAGTTTGTACCTCTCAGGTCAAGCAACCTGACTAGGCTCTTTCCCAGCCAAAGCAGAGCAAAACAATCACACTTATATATTACCCCCATAATGCTTAGTGCACTCTGTGGGTGGTTCACATTAATTAGCATTTCACCACCAACATGCTGGGTCTTCATTTTACCCAACTCGGAAGGATGGAAGCCTGAGTCAACTTTGTACAAGGGACCCGCAGAACATATCCATGTATATTGCCAGTAATTGATTTTTAAAATATTTATACTATATACTCGAGTATAGGTAAAGGTAAAGGTTTCCCTTGCTCGAAAGCCAGTCGTATCCGACTCTAGGGTGCAGTGCTCATCTCTGTTTCTATGCCAAAGAGCCAGCGCTGTCTGCTTCTGCAGACGTTTCCGTGGTCATGTGGCAGGCATGACTAGACACCGGAGCGCACGGAACGCTGTTACCTTCCCACCAAAGTGGTCCCTATTTATCTACTTGCAATTTCTTGCTTTTGAACTGCTAGGTTGGCAGGAGCTGGGATGAAGACGGGAGCTCATTTCCGTCCTGCAGTATAAGCTCGAGTATAAGCCGGGCTTTTTAGCCCCAAAAATGAGCCCCAAGAAGGGGAATCGGCTTATACTCAGATCAATGACCACGAGGGTCCCAAAACTGTGTGCGATTGAGATGTGCCAACAATTTAATTAATGTTACCATATTTTCATGTATTTTGATTATAAAAACACACTAGCTGCTGCTTTTCCCACCCTCAGCTTATACTCGGGTCAATCTATTTTCCTGAGTTTTCAGGTCAAAATTAGGTACCTCGGCTTATACTTGAATATATACGGTACTTGGATTCCCTCTCCCAACGCCCTAATAATCTGCCATGATGCATTCCGACAATTCTAGCTGCCATGAAAGAGAGAATCCTTTTTTTAAAAAAAGTAATGATGCTGGGTGGACAACGATACCAAACTTTGCTTTCTGACCCCTGGGAAGGATGGAACCCTTTGGAGAAAGACGAAACTCCCTGGCCACGACTCTTTAACTTCAGGGAAGACAGATGCTGTTGAATAATTGTCCCTAATTGCCTCCAAAGGGATTTAGAATCAAAGCCGGAGGAGGCAAGGATGTAAATATTAACGTAGTATGCTGTTAACTGTTCAATATTATATTTTAAAAATCCTGAAGGCCTGAGAAAAGAGCTAGCAGTTCTGCAGCTAACAGGTCTCTGTTGGAAGGCATATTTGGCCTGCACCAAAACTATCAGAAGGGACTGTGGTGGCTTAGTGGTTAAGATGCTGAGCTTGACGACTAGAAGGTCGTCAGGTCAAGATCCGAGTACTGCACAACAGAGTAAGCTCATGTCTCTGTCCCAGCTCCTGTCAACTTAGCAGTTTGAAAGCAAGAAATGGCATGTAAATAAATAGGTTTCAGTAGGAAGGAAAACAGCATTCCGTGCATCCTGGTGTTTAGTCATGCCTGCCACATGTCCACGGAAACTTCTGCGGATGCAGACAGCACTGGCTCTTTGGCTTTAAACAGAAATGAGCACTGAACCCTAGAGTCGGATACGACTGGCTTTCAAGCAATGGTGACCTTTACCTAAAGCTTATCAGATCAAAACTCCCCAGAGTAATGCCATTTTAAGAAGTTTCCCAGAGAATTTGAACATTATGGTTGAAGAACCCAGAAAACAAATTGGATAGTATCTTATCCTGCATTTGCTAGAGAAAGGCACGGTGGTTAGAATATCAGACGGGACTTGATGGTTTCTGGTCTACCTCGCAGGATTGTTGTGAGACAGTACTCTGTGTGTGTGTGTGGAAAGGCAACTCCTGATGGTAGATTCTGGGAGCTATCACTGAATAAGTCACTTTTACAAGCTTTCTAGCTTTCTGCCATCCCTTGAACGAGGAGTACAACCCACTCAATGTATGGATAAAGCAGCCATAGCTATTATACTTGTATAATGCTTAGTACACTCTCTGGGTGGTTCAGAAGGTAATTAGCATTTTGCCATCCACAAAGCAGGTGTTCATTTAACAACCACAGAAGGATGGAAGGCAGAGTCAACTTGGAGTCTGTTGGCATCGAACTCGGATTGTGAGCAGAGTTCCGGGTGCAGTAGGGGTTTAAGGAAGTGTAGTTCTCTCTTCATTGGCTGTGTTGGCTCAGGATGATGGACGATGGATGGCCACCCACTCGCCATGGCTGATTTATTAAAACCCTATACATGCATCAGAAAATAAAAAGAATATAGAGGGAAATATTTCCACCTCCTGGTCCTCCCGTTTTCTTGCCCCCTTGTACATGAGGATGATGAGCCATAAGAGGAAGAGTTCCATTATCCACAGGGGCTCCCATGTGAGTCAAGCTTTCTTGTGGTCTCTTGATTAGATACGATTACCATAAACGTAAGAGCAGAAGAGCAAATATAATTGCACATATTCAGCAATGCCATTTGTTCAGTCACATTTCACTGCATCTCTCCTGCAGAAACACCTTTAGATTTGAAATCAAGCCCCAGCAGACATCCCTGACACCATGACCTGTGGGTGAGCTCTATCCAAAAAAAGCATGCTGGTGAACATTTGCTTTTTTTGCCAGCTACAATGTTTTGCTGTGGGTA
The DNA here is from genome assembly GCA_035047305.1 of Bradypodion pumilum. Classification (NCBI taxonomy): domain Eukaryota; kingdom Metazoa; phylum Chordata; class Lepidosauria; order Squamata; family Chamaeleonidae; genus Bradypodion; species Bradypodion pumilum. The sequence continues at coordinate 4,462,206 of JAWDJD010000003.1, forward strand.
AGAAACAGGTAGCTTTAGTTCAGTGACATTTACTGTGGCGTAACAGGTACGTAAAGGTAAAGATCGGCTTTGCTCGGAAGCCAGTTGTGTCTGACTCTAAGACACAGTGTTCACCTCTGTGTAGAGTTGAAGAGCCAGCGCTGTTTGTGTCTGCAGACGTTTCCATGGTCATGTGGCAGGCATGACTAGACACTGAAGAGCATGAAACGCTGTTATCTTTTCCGCCGAAGCAGTACCTATTTATCTACTTGCAATTTCTTGCTTTCCAACTGGTAGTTTGGCAGGAGCTGGGGCAGAGACTGGAGCTCACTCTGTCGTGCAGCACCCGGGTCTCAAACTGTTGACCTGCCGGGCTTCCAGTTGTCCAGTTCAGCGTCTTAACCACTAAACCACCGCAGTTCCGGCATAATAGGTAGAAACCCACAAATGAAGCTTTTTCCAGCAAGGGAGAAATCTGGTGACCAGGAAAAGCTTAAACTGCAAAGCTCTGACCTCTTGGGACAGTTCAAATAAGGACGGAATACTTTGACAAACAAAATATTTCCACTCTGCACTGACAATATCCAGTTGTGGAGGATGACTTCGGGAAGGAACCGTGTCCAGGGCTGTCTAGCCATCTGGAAGTATAGTCGCATAGAGTCCAGAAAGGTAGTTCATCAACTGTGGGAGTTTTGCTTTTGCATTTTCCTTGAGTTTATATGTGTACTAATCAATAGTATGTTAGATGGAATAGATCTTGGAAAGTTACCAATCATCACACGCTGGTGAACTCTGGGGTCTATGAACTTTTCCTTTATAGGTAGCAGGATCCTAGTAAACGTAAGCGTTTCCCTTGCTCGAAAGCCAGTCGTATCTGACTCTAGGGTTCAGTGCTCATCTCTGTTTCAAAGCCGAAGAGCCAGCGCTGTCTGCTTCTGCAGACGTTTCTGTGGCCATGTGGCAGGCATGACTAGACACACCGGAGCGCACGGAACGCTGTTTTACCTTCCCACCGAAGTGGTCCTTATTTATCTACTTGCAATTTCTTGCTTTCGAACTGCTAGGTCGGCAGGAGCTGGGACAGACGACGGGAGCTCATTCCAACCTGTAGTACTTTTGAATCGAACTGCTGACCTTCCACCTCCCAGTCAGCGTCTTAGCCACTTTAGCCACTTTAGCCCTAAACTACAGGATCCTAAACTACATCAATATAGCTGATAAGGTTTCCACTGACAGCAGTAAGTTAGAAGTGTGGGGGTTTATGTTTTTGGACCACAGGTCAGTTGCCTGCAGAATTCTAGGGGTCTGAGTAAAAAAAGACACCAATCTGCCCAAATCTGGCAGTTCCTGCCCCTATATAATGGCACTGGTGATCAGCACCCAGGCGCATAGTGACAGGGTGCCTTAAACCTACACCAGTTGAGAAAATGTAATCTTTTGTTGGTATTGCTCCACCGAAGATCAGGAGAGAAGTAGCAGCGGACGCCGAGAGAACTAAGCAAGAGAACTCAGCATCCTCTGAACAGGTCTGAGCCTCAATTCAAATGCTCAGATCCAGGAAGAGCTTTATGGCAAGAACAACCACTCTTGAGGGTACACAAGAACAAAACCAAATTAGAAGGTGGAGGAAAGAGCTCAATGGGCAAGGAACATCATGAAAGGAGGACATGGCTGAGGAACCCAACCTCCCCGACGTCACTTGGAGGACCCTGAACAGGCTGAGGATCAGAGTCCCTAAATGTAAGACCAACATGCTCAAGTGGGGGCTGCTGACAGACAACAACATACTGTGTGAATGTGGAGAGATACAGAATCCATGGGCTCATTTACTGGTCTGCTGATTACTGCCAGAAACATGCACCAATGAGGATTTAAGTTTAGCCAATGGAAAAAAAACCAAGAAGGTGGCACAAAAGGAAAAAAAGAAAAGCAGCGGCCAGGCAGATATGGAAAGCCCAGACCTTGGAAATGATACCCCTTTGAATTAAGCCAGGGGTGCCCAAACCTTTTGGGGCATGGGCCGGTCATGTGGCTCAGCAGGCCAGTCACGTAGTTCCTCCCACCGAAGCGGAAGTAAAACACACCTTGCAATCTGTTTTGCAACAGGATGAGATAATTATACGCTGCTATTTTATCTGCTTAAACCAAGGGTGCTCATGGGCCAGATCCAGGCCCACGGCACCCTCGTTGCTCCCGGAAGAGAAAGTTCAGCTTCCGGGAGTGACAAGGCGGGCATGGGCCGGAAGAATTGGCATCAGGGCCCGGATCCGGCCCACAGGCCATAGTTTGGGCACCCCTGAATTAAACTCTTGCCATGCTGGGCGAGAAACTCTAAGAACTGTAGCTCCAGAAAGTACAGTAATACCTCCCCCAAGCTTTTTGAAAGCCCCCCTTTTTTAAGTATATAAAACCAGATCTCCTGCATTGCGGTCAGGTACGCCTAGTCCAAAAACCTTAAAGGTAGGATAGATTTCCCAGTTTGTTACACGACACAAGAAGGGAAACCAACTGCTATCTACTTTGTGCGGTGCTCTTCGCTACCCATGCTCGTTCACTGCCAGCCTGCCTCGTGCTTTATTAATTAGCCCTTATTAGGGACTCACAGGTTTCTATGACAACTTGGTCTGGCAACCGTTCTTATGCCAGGCTGGTTACAGAGCCAGTAAATTTCCTCTCTGGAGGCATGTGGCAGAGGAAACCCGGCATTCGTCAACAAAAAAAGGAAAGAAAATGAAATGCAGAGTGCTAAAAGTCTTAATTGATCATCCACAGGATTTCATTTCACCACCACAGGCTGTGGCTTTCCTGAAAGGTTCACAGAGGCAGAGGTGATTCTAGATATTGATAGACAGTGTCTCCATTTGTTCCTAGGCCCAGGATGGCGAACCTTGGCACTCCTGGAGTTCTTAGACTTCAATTCCCAGAAGCCCAAGTCTCTGTCAATCTACACAAATGGGTTTACTGCGAATTGAAGTCCAAGAACATCTGGAGTGTCAAAGTTTGCTATCACAGTAGTAGCCTGTCCACTCCTGGGTTAGTCGGAAAAACCCAAAGTACATCGAGAAAAATATATTGTTCTTTGGGTATCCCTTGAGAAGTGGAGACTTCCTGGAAAGGAGAACAAAGTTGTGAAAAGGGAAAAGGCGTAATGAAAAGAAGAAGACGTACCATGGGAAAGACAGATGGGTGGACTTGATAAAGAACACCACTGCCTTTAATGTGCAAGATTGCTGGCACTGTAGGCTCCTCAATGCGTGGATGAGGCGGTGGTGTCGAGAGGAGGGTTTCAGATTTGTCAGGAACTGAAGAACATTTTGGGACAAGCCAAATCTGTTCAGGAGGGATGGGTTGCATTTGAACCATGATGGGACCAGATTGCTGGCACTCAACCTCAAAAAGGCTGCAGAGCAGCTTTTAAACTGATAACTGGGGGAAAGCCGGCAGGAGCTGGGCAGCATCCGGTTCGGGAAAGTGTGTACTTGAGTAGTGAGGAGGATGCAAAAATTACTGAGCAGAGCGAGGAGCTAGTCACTAGCATTCTAGCAGAAGGATGCAAGAGGCAGTCTAACAATGCAACTGGACACAAAAGACTGTGTCAGAAAAGCATATATAAATGCTTGAATACAAATGCCAGAAGCCTCCGGAACAAAATAGGGGAGCTGGAATACTTAGCAATAGATAAGAATATTGATATTATTGGCATCAATGAAACCTGGTGGACGGATGATAACCAATGGGATACAGTTATCCCAGGCTACAAACTGTACAGGAAGGATAGGAAGGGGCAAACAGGAGGTGGTGTGGCCTTGTATGTCAAAGAAGTGATAAAATCGTATGAATTGGAATATCTAGGTGATTTGGAGTCACCATTAGAAGCTCTGTGGGTAAGAGTACCAGGCCACAAGGATGGTCTAACAGTAGGCATATACTATCGGCCTCCGACCCAAACTCTTGAGGGAGACTGGCAGCTGGAGAATGTTGTAAAGGAGGCATCCAAGAAGGGAAGCCTGGTTATAATGGGGGACTTCAATTACCCTCACATAGACTGGGTGAACTGTCTATGTTCAGCACATGATAAAGAGATAAAGTTCCTAGATATGCTCAATGATTGTTCCCTGGGACAGATGGTTGAAGACCCAACTAGAGGTACAAGAATCCTTGACTTGATCCTGAGTAATACTCAGGATCTGGTGCAAGATGTTAATGTGACTGATCCAATAGGGAACAGTGACCACAACTCAATTATGTTTAACTTGAACATAGACAGCAAGTCACTGATAAAATCTAACACAGAGACCTTAAATTTTCAAAAAGGAAATTTCCCAAAGTTGAGGAAACTAGTAAAAAAGAAGCTGAAAGGGAAAATTGAGAGAGTCCAAACACTCCAAGAGGCATGGAGGCTGTTTACAAAAACAATAATAGAGGCTCAATTGGAATGCATACCCAAAAGGAAAAAGGGCACTGCCAGGTCCAAGAGGACTCCGATGTGGCTTACAGGAGCTGTTCGGGAAGTGATCAAGAGCAAGAAAAGCTCATTTAGAAGATGGAAGGCTTGTCCGAATGAGGACAGCAGGCAGAAACATAAATTCTGGCAGAACAAATGCAAGGCAACAATCAGGAAAGCAAAGCAAGACTTTGAGGAGCGTATAGCTAAAAATACTCAGAGGAATAACAAAGACTTCTTTAAGTACATTAGAAGTAAGAACCCAACTAGGAAGGCCATTGGACCATTAGATGACAATGGGAGGCAAGGGGTTATTAAAGAGGAAACAGAGATTGCAGAGAGACTCAATGAATTCTTTGCTTCAGTATTCACTGAAGAAGACAGAGACCACATGCCCAAAACAGAGCCTATCTTCGTAGGGAGGGAAACCGAAGAATTAAGCCAGATAGAAATAACCAGGGAGGAGGTCCTTGCATGTCTTATTAAACTAAACACTAACAAATCACCAGGACCAGATGGCATCCATCCACGAGTTCTCAGGGAACCTAAAGATGAAATTGCTGATCTCCTAGCCAAAATATATAATATTTCCCTCAAATCAGGCTTTGTGCCTAATGACTGGAAGGTAGCGAATGTAACACCAATTTTCAGAAAAGGATCCAGGGGTGATCCAAGAAATTACCGACCCGTCAGTTTGACATGTGTCCCAGGTAAAGTGATGGAAACCATCCTAAAAGATAGGATTAATAGGCACATAGAAGAGAAGGTGCTGCTAAAGGAGAGCCAACATGGCTTTTGCAAGAGCAAATCATGCCTCACTAATCTGTTGGAATTTTTTGAGAGTGTCAACAAGCATGTGGATAAGGGGGATCCAGTTGACATTGTTTATCTGGACTTTCAGAAGGCTTTTGACAAGGTCCCACACCAAAGGCTCTTGAATAAATTTACCAGTCATGGAATAAAGGGACAGGTCTTGTCCTGGATCAGCAACTGGCTAAGGGACAGGAAACAGAGGGTAGCACTAAATGGACACTTCTCCAAGTGGAAGGAAGTAAAGAGTGGGGTTCCCCAAGGTTCAGTACTGGGACCCCTGCTTTTCAACCTCTTCATAAATGATCTAGAGGTAGGAGTAAAAAGCAAGGTAGCCAAATTTGCTGACGACACTAAATTATACAGGGTAGTGAAAACTGTGAGAGATGGTGAGGAGCTCCAGAGGGATCTCTTGACACTGGGGGAGTGGGCAAAACAGTGGCAAATGAGCTTCAACACTAGTAAGTGCAGAGTGATGCATGTTGGGGCAAAAAACCCCAATTACATTTATAAACTGATGGGGTCTGAACTCTGCGATAAACTAGGAAAGTGACCTTGGTGTCCAGGTGGACAGCTCAAGGAAGGTATCAACCCAGTGTGCCTCAGCAGTGAAAAAAGCAAACTCAATGCTACGGATCATTAGGAAGGGTATAGATAATAAGTCAGCAAGTGTCATTTTGCCTCTTTATAAATCTATGGTGAGGCCCCATCTGGAATACTATGTACAGTTCTGGTCGCCATACCTCCAGAAGGATATTATGGAGCTGGAAAAAGTGCAGAGGAGGGCAACCAGAAGGATTAGGGGACTGGAACACCTTCCTTACCATCTGAGGCTGCAACAGTTGAGCCTCTTCACTCTTGAATGATGGCATCTAAGAGGTGACCTGATTGAAGTTTATAAAATCATGCACGGTGTGGACAAAGTAGATAAGGAAAAACTGTTTTCCCTCTCGCATAACACTAGAACTAGGGGACACTCCATGAAACTTTTGGGTGCTAGTTCTCAAACAAATAAGAGAAAGTACTTTTTCACCCAGAGGATCCCTGGGCTATGGAAGTCCCTGCCAGAAGAAGTGGTGACAGCTGTCAGTCTTGACAGCTTTAAGAAAGGAATAGACAAGTTCATGGAGGACAAGGGTGTCAATAGCTATAATTATGGATACCTAAGAACAACCTCCGGGTTGGAGAGATAGGCAGGATATCTCTACATGCCATTTCCAGGGAATCCTAAGCAGGTGAAGGCATCTGCTTGGGAATAATACCCTGAAGCAAACGGTGAGCCACTGAGTAAGACAGAACGCTGGACTGGATGGGCTCCTGTGGCCTGTTCCAGCAAGGCTGCTCATATGTTCTTATGACCTGAGTAGAATGATTAATGACTGGACCTTTCATAGGGTCATTGTAATTTGGAAGTGACTTAAGGACTCATAAAAACAACATCAGTAACACAACGAAACTGCCTTCAGCTGATTTTCAGTCCCCAGAGAATTCTGTTGTAGAGATCTCAGTAGACTGTTTTATCATGGGTAATAATTGACCGTTCACAAACCCTAGGGGCAGGGGCAGACCCAGAGTAAGCCAGAAGGCTCTAAGCAGTCTCCCAGGGGCCCAACTATAGACCCCCAACATCCAACAACCATCAAGTCAAGCCCTGGATCCCTCCACGTTTGCTCAGAAAGAGTCCTTGCACTCTCAAAATGACATGCATGCAATTCTGCCCTATTCTGACCCACTATGTGGTTTTTTCGTTATACGAAAAAATTCGTATATTGAAATTTCCTATGGAAAAACTTGCATAACGAAAATTTCTATGGAAAAACTATAATGGAAAAATTTTCACTAAGCAAATTTTCCCATAGAAATTTTCATTACAGTACAGGTAAAACTCAGAAAATTAGAATATCGTGCAAATGTTCATTCAGTCCAGTAATGCAACTTAAAAGGTGAAACAAATATATGAGATAGACTCATTACTGTACATGCAAAGTGAAATAGCCCAAGCCTTACTTTGTTATAATATTGATGCTTATGGTTTACAGCTTATGAAAAACCCAACCCCCCATCTCATGTACCCCATGATCATCACATAATCTCATGTACGCTGTATGCCATGATCATCACAATCATAACTAATTAAGGCATGACATCTCTCGCTTTGCATGTAGTGAGTCTATCTCATATATTTGTTTCACCTTTTAAGCGAAATGAATGAACATTTGCATGATATTCTAATTTTCCGAGTTTTACCTGTATCTGAGTTTTCCCCATAGGGACACCAATTTGCAGAGCAAAAAATTTCATTATGTGAGTTTTCCCTAATAGGGAGCGCTATTTTCACATAGTGGAAATTTTCGTTATGCGAGGCACCATGGCTTTTCAATTTATTTTCATTATGCGAGTTTTTCATTATATGAGGCATTTGTTATACAAGGTTCCACTGTATTAACAAATGTATAGATAGATATAGATAGATCTATTTATATTGGTTTAAATTCAATGATGCGTAACACCTATAGCAGGGGTTCCCAATCTACTGCCCATGGGCTGGATCCAATTCATCCGGCCCATGCCACCAATTCATCTGGCCCACACCGTCCTCGCTGCTCTCGGAAGCGGAGGCAAAATGCACCCATGCATGCGCACAATGATACCATACATAACCTGCAGCTGTTGTAAACAACCGTGGTTCATTTACGGCAGAGTTTTGTGCATGTGCGGGCATGTTTTACCTCCGCTTCTGGGTAGGAGGAACCACGTGACCGGCCCGCTGAACTACATGACCGGCTCGCAACTCGAAAGGATTGGGAACCCCTGACCTAGAGTAAACTAGCTTAATCAATTAAACATACATATCTGTTGCCTTGATGAATTTCCATTGATTCAGTGCATATTTATTTATTTAGAATAGATTTATATACCGCCCCAATCAATAGACTCAATACCTCACTGGCCACTCAGCAACAATTCACCCAGAGGATCACTGGTCTATGGAACTCCCTGCCAGAAGACGTGGTGACAGCTGTCAGTCTTGACAGCTTTAAGAAAGGATGAGACAAGTTCATGGAGGACAAGAGTATCAATGGCTATAATTATGGATACCTAAGGACAACCTCCGGGTTGGAGAGATAGGCAGGATATCTCTCAATGCCATTTCCAGGGAATCCTAAGCAGGTGAAGGCATCTCCATGGGAAAGAATACCCTGAACCAAATGGTGAGCCACTGTGTGAGACAAAATGCTGGACTGGATCATGGGCTCCTGTGGCCTCTTCCAGAAAGGCTGTTCTTACGTTCTTATGTTCTTAACAATTAAAAAACAATGTAAAAACAGTTAAAAGCCCTTCCAAAATAATAATGCTGGCCCCCGCTGTGCCTTATTGATCTCTTAAAACAGGTATAAAAACAGCGTAGCATTAAAAATTATATAATCATTAAAAACCAATTACAAGAGGGGTGGGACCTCAGAGGAGCCCAAAAGGGGAGGCTTGTTGACAATCTTGTTCCCATTGCAATTAAAGTTGTGAGGGAGAAATGCACGCCTCAATAAATACAAATAATAAAACAATATGGTAGGTAAAGGTAAAGGTTTCCCTTGCTCGAAAGCCAGTCGTATCCGGCTCTAGGGTGCAGTGCTCATCTCTGTTTCTAAGCTGAAGAGCCAGCGCTGTCTGCTTCTGCAGACATTTCTGTGGTCATGTGGCAGGCATGACTAGACACCGGAGCGCACGGAACGCTGTTACCTTCCCACCGAAGTGGTCCCTATTTATCTACTTGCAATTTCTTGCTTTCGAACTGCTAGGTTGGCAGGAGACAATATGGTAGAGGGAGGAAAATAATTTTACCATTAGGGGAATAACATCGTCTCTACTGGTGCTTAAAAGTCGGGAGAGCTGTGCATTTCCAGAGCTGGGGTACCACAACCAAAGAGGACATCTTTCCTGCTGAAGTGAGCCATGAAACAAATCCCTACAGCCAAGGGTCCGATACTCCACAGCTTTTAAAATGGAATATCAGACAGGATATGGAACTTTGAATAGTTATTTTGGGAGGGGGGCACAGTGAAGTAACCTCCCCATGTCAAGCAGGTATGTTGGCGGAGGGAATCTGGGAAATATCATCCCCCAAAAATGTAATATTCCAAGCACAGCACATCTCTGTTAGAAAACAAATGAACCCATTTCACTCCAGCAGATGGAAGCAGAAAGTGGAGGAAGGAAGGAGAAGACCATCTCTCAGTTGGTCATGACTATCAATGAGCTCAACAAAACAAGCAGACCAAATGACATTTAGCGCAGCTGGCTCAATTGATTGAGGTCACAGAGGTGTTAGCCTTGTGGAAGGAGCATAACTCAGCCAAACACTGTACCTCTGTAATATTTTGTGGTTGTTCAGTCGCAGCGTTGATTCCGACGCTTTGCGACCCCATGGACCATTGTCCTCCAGGCACCTCTATCCTCCACCATCCTCCTCAACCGCCCAGCTTTGTGCCCATTGCGTCACCAAGGCCATCTAGCCATCTCATTCTCTGCCACCCCCTTCTTTTGCCCTCAACCTTTCCCAGCATCAAGGCTTTCTCAAGTGAATCCTCTCTTCTCATTTGATGTCCAAAGTACTTTAGCTTCATCTTCAATATTTAACCTTCCAAGGCCTGCCTATCTATCTATCTATCTATCTATCTATCTATCTATCTATCTATCTATCTATCTATCTATCTATCTATCTTCAGCTTTACTATTTGACCTTCTAATGAGCAGTCAGGGTTGATTTCTTCTAAGATCAACCTATTTGTTCTCCTCGCTGTCCAGGGGACTCTCAAAACTCTCCTCCAACACCACATCTCAAAGGAATCTATTCTTCTGCGCTCAGCCTTCCTAATGGTTCAGCTCTCACAACCATACATGACCACCGGCAAAACCATTGCTTTGACTATGCGGACTTTTGTTTGCAAGGTGATGTCTCTGCTTTTCACTATGTTCCCCAGGTTTCTCATAGCTTGTCTCCCCATAATCAGACATCTTTCTATTTCATGGCTACAGTCTCCATCTGCAGTGATGTGTTTTAAAAAAAACTATTTATTTATTGCAGAAAGCATTTTTACTTTAGGTAAAGGTCGCCCTTGCTCGAAAACCAGTGCTATCTGACTCTACAGTTGAGTGCTCATCTCTGCTTATAGCCAAAGAACCAGCATTGTCTGGGTCTGCAGACGTTTCCATGGGCATGTACCAGGCATGACAAAACACTGGAGAGCACGGAATGCTGTTTACCTTCCCACCAAAGTGGTACCTCTTTATCTACTTGCAATTTCTTGCTTTCAAAGTGCTTGGGTGGCAGGAGCTGGGACAGATGATGGGAGCTCACTCTGTCATGCAGCACTCAGGTCTCAAACTGCTGACCTGCCAACCTTCCAGTTGTCAAGTTCAGCGTCTTCGCCACTAAAGCCACTGCAGCTCTTTACTCTGTAGCTAAAAGGAATTGCACATCAGCAAGATTTTTTAAAAGGAAATGGCATGCAAGGAAGAAGGAACATAGAGGGAGAAGGCAAGTTTTAGTTTTTAAAATTACAGTACCGTGGACCCTCGAATAACAACGTTACTTGGTTCCCCAAGTTACTTGGTTGTTATTCGAATAACAACAAAAAATGTTGTTATTAGAATAATGACGGTAAAAATACCGTTGTTATTCAAATAATGATTTTTTGGTCGTTGTTCGAATAATCGCATTGGGAGCGTTGTAGCTTTGGTAGTCGAAAATGACGCTATTTGAACGCGTCATTAATCAAGGGTCCACTGTAATTCGATTTCTCCTTTAAAAGGCCTTCCCAAAGCAATCTTGGCTGCCAGCACAATTTCAGTCTTTTAGGTACTAGAAAACTCTTACAGTATTTCTAAAATTTACCAAACATTTTTACTAACTTCCACATCACAGCTTTTGACTTTAATTGCATTGTAGCCACTTATATGTATTGCTGTAAGTAATATTTGTAAACTATGTTTGAGTATATAAACATATACACAAATGTATATGTATATGTATTTATTTCTTTATTTAATCATATTTCTAACACTGGGCCCCCTCACCGAGGCAACTCTGGGCGGCTTATAATAAAACAGTAAAAACACAGAAACGCCTTACAAACATCAAAAATGTAATCTTGTTTAAAGTTAAACATTTTAAAATTTCTTTTAAAAGTATCTTTTTAAAATGCCCACCAATGCCAGCACCTAATCTTCCAAGAACTGACCATTCAAACAAGCCAACCCAAGGTGGCTATCTCCTATATATGCTTATTTAATTTAATTTAATTTTTGGATTTATGCACCGCCCATCAGACAAGCCCGACTCAGGGCGGCATTACAACAATCTAAAAAACACAAACATGAGAATATAAAAACTATCAAAAACAGATAAAAACCACCCACATAAAAAGAAACCCACCCACCCCATTTCTTTAAAAAAAGGAATTTATATACGGTAAGCATATAAACAAAAAAAAAAATCACATTCTGAATTACATTTTTAAACAGCCCCTTAACCTGAACTAAACTATCATCCTGTCTTTTTTTTTTTGAAAACAATCATAAATATAAGAGAAGATAATTCTGTTCAAGATGCATTCCTTTTCAGTGACTGGTCCCAAAATATGAAATTTTGGAAGCCTGATAAAGTCAGAACCTGAGCATTTAAAAAACAACACAGCAACTTGCTCTTTCTTTCCAATACAAACATATATTGCAGGCGGGACACAGAATTAGCCTACAAGGGACATCACATTTTCATAACAAGCTGCGTTTGCCCCGCTCCTCTGCCTAGCAGCCCAATGGGAGCGCTTCCTCCCTCCCTAGCACAGTTTGCCCCGCCCCTCTGGCCAACGGGAGCGCTTTCTCCCTCCTCAGCACAGTTTGCCCCACCCCTCTGCCCAATGGGAGTGCTTCTTCCCTCCCCAGCACAGAGTTCACACCGCCCCTCTGCCCAGCAGCCCAATGGGAGCGCTTCCTCCCTCCCCCCATCACAGAGTGGGTTTTGGGTTGCAGTTTGGGCACGCAATCTCTAAAAGGTTTGCCATCACTGCTATAGATCACCAAGTTCTACCCCTGTCAAGGAGGCTCATTGGGGGAATTGAACTCTCAACCACCCAGCTATCCGCCATACTTTGCCTCTCCATCATAAATTGCCACAAATTATCCTTGACTTTTTAACATGCCAACACTATCTCTGGAACTCACTTAATCTCCTTCATCTCTCCATTTTATTATTAACAATGAACCTATTTATGGTTTTAAAAAAGTATAAATATCCTTCTTTTTCATGCTTTGAATAAAGTCAAGATTTTAAAAACTCAGAACCATCATGCTGGAAGGCTCACAGAGAAGGATCTGGCATATTCGTCTGCAACTAATTATTCTGTTTGCTAAATTTATCATATAAAAGGAGTGAAGTAATGCGGAAATGTTATCTGAAGCAACAGGCAAATGTTTGCAAATCTCCCATGGCTCCAGAAGATGGCAATATTCACAGTTTTTACCTCTTGCAGCCTGTGGCTTCAGTTACTTTGTTGTGTAAGCAGAAGGGAGTAGAAAATAGCAAATTCCAGAGTTTAGAAATGTTACTTTTCTGGACTGGGGAAAAATATTAATTCAATAGACAAGTCATTCTCTCAGTGAATCTGTATAAAAATGCAGGAAAATCGCTTATCCCCCCCCCTCCAATTCTACAAATTGGCACAAACATCAGAAACATGGCTAATCACAAGTGGGAAATTGTGGTGAGTTGTGGCAAAAGCATAATTTATGCGGTTGAGTTCACACCGCACATGACATGAGAAAGCAAAATCTCAAAAAGCCCCCGTGCGGCCAGCTCGGATCCATACAAGTGGCAAGCTGACGGATGAAAGAATAAAAATGCTTTCGCCAAAATGTGGCAGCATAAAACCGATCACAAGGGCAGAGCTAAGAAAAGCCACAAACCTGTGGCTAACACTGAAGAGCATCAGATGGCTTCTCTAAAATGCTTGTTAGGGACTGCAGTGGCTAAGTGCCCAAGACGCTGACTGGGAGGCGGAAGGTCAGCAGTTCGATTCCTGAGTACTGCAGGACGGAATGAGCTCCTGTCTCCCGTCCTTGTCCGAGCTCCTGCCAACCTAGCAGTTCGAAAGCAAGAAATTGCAAGTAGATAAATAGGGACCACTTCGGTGGGAAGGTAACAGCATTCCGTGCGCTTCGGTGTCTAGTAATGCTTGCCACATGACCACGGAAACGTCTGCAGCAGCAGACAGCGCTGGCTCTTCGGCTTTGAAACAGAGATGAGCACTGCACCCTAGTCGGATACGACTGGCTTTCGAGCAAGGGAAACCTTTACCTTTACCTTAAAATGCTTAGCTGGCCCTGGCTGGACTGTTCTGGGAGAGGTAGTCCCAAAAAGGTAACTTTTCCAAACTCTGCATACAGAATACCGCGTTCCAGAAGGCCGTTGCTCTAGAATAGACAACTAAGGAACTGATCCATCAAGAGATGATACGTGGATTTGTAAATACTAAGTGCTGATTTAAATGCATGAATACAAAATGTAGAATTAATTGCAATAATTTAAATAGAAATCCAACACACCTGTGCCTGAGAGAGAAGTTAGCAATCGCAATAGCCGAATGCCTTCCTTCCTGATCAGCAGCATTGCTCACTTGGGCTTCTGGGAATTGAAGTCCAAGAACACCTGGAGTGCCAAGGTTGGTCATCACTGGCCTAAAAGGCTCCTTCCAACTCAGTTATTCTATGATTCTATGACAGCTTCAATTCTTGCACAATCTGTGATACTCTCAGAGTACTTGATCTGTATGGGGGAAACGCCATTAAACAGAACAGAATGTTCTTGGGAATTTCCTAAAATATAAATCTCCTGGATTTAAAATTCAAGAGCGATTCCCAGTATGTCAACAACTACTTTGAGCTGGCATGACTTTTTCATCATAAACACTAACTCACTCTTGGTATGTACTGCCGAAAATCTATTTAATATGGAAAACATCTCATCTAGGGCTAAACCAGACCTGATGTTGCCTGCATTAAGTGTGTGCATACTTCGACATCAGAGAGGAACCCCTTTTCTTTTGAGAGTTGAATCGGAGAGGACACAAAATATTTACCAACTCATAATCTCACATAGGTTAGATAATAAAACAAGGACCCAGCATGTTGGCGACAAAATGCTAATTACTGTACCTTGTGAACCGCCCAGAGCATGCACTAAGCGTTATGGGGTGGTGTAGAAGTGTAAATAGGTTTTCTTTGCTCGAAAGCCAGTTGTATCCAACTCTAGGGTTCAGTGCTCATCTCTGTTTCAAAGCCGAAGAGCCAGCGCTGTCTGCTTCTGCAGACGTTTCTGTGGTCATGTGGCAGGCATGACTAGACACTGTTACCTTCCCACCAAAGTGGTCCCTATTTATCTACTTGCAATTTCTTGCTTTCGAACTGCTAGGTTGGCAGGAGCTGGGACAAAGACGGGAGCTCATTCCGTCCTGCAGTACTTGGGAATCGAACTGCTGACCTTCCGCCTCCCAGTCAGCATCTTAGCCACTATTATTGACATAGCCTGGAGGTGAGGTACTGCACACATGAAATTCCCCCTTACGAAAAATTTTACCCAACAGCTAGAAATCTATTATCTGTGACTTTTAAACACTGGTGGGCTAGAAATTTTGTCCTTTTGCTTTCAAATTAAAAACTGCACCGTGACATTTGCTCAAGAAAGCAAGAAATCTGGACAAGTCTCCATCTTATTCAAGGGCATTAGGATTTACCTGTTTATTAAAGTAATTAATAAAAAAGCTTGGGTGATGGTTTCCCAAATCCCTAAGTCCCTAACTTCAGGGAGCTGGCAGTTCAGAACAAGTAATCTTTCCAAAGTGGACAGCTCCAGATATTTAATTTTTATTTATTTATTGTATTTATACCCCACCCATCTGTATGGTGGCTGGAAAGATAACAATGTTAGTAAAGGTGGACGGTAGCAGGAAAAGAGGAAAGCCAAATGTTAGATAGATTGACTCCATAAGGGAAACCACAGGATTGGGTTCGCAGGACAGGAAATTTTGGAGATTGCACATTCATAGTGTTGCCATAGGTTAGAGACATATTGACAGCAGGAGTTCTCAACCTTTTTAAGCCAGGGGCCCGGTCACACTCCCTCAGACAGCTTCGGGGGCTGGATGGTCATTTCGCCCTTTCTCCACCACATGGCACTTCCTGGTGTGGTGGAGGTGGTGGTGGGGCCACCTAAAATGGTGCTGCTGGCCACAGGTTGAGAATTCCTGCCATATAACAACAATGGGGATGGGCTTTTCAGTACACACACCAAAATATTTGACATAACTATTTCTGTCTGACTGATTTGGGGTTCATTTTGAATCCTGCTTCCAAACAGGCAATTGACAGATTGTAGGATTACTTACAACAAAACAAACAAACAAAAAGGTCTCATTCTCTAGGAAGTTCATCCATCCTAAATTTACATCCCTGAAGAAAATAAGACCTGTGCCCATGAAAACAAGTAGGCTCGTCCAGAGGAAAAGAGACAAGGCAGAATCATTATCAGAGCATTGAACTGGCCACTGAAAAATTCTGTCTGATCTACCTAACAAGAGAGTTGTGAGGACAGAATGAAAAAGAAAGCCACAAATACAGTCTTGTGTTCAATAGAAGAGATATAAATGTCACTAATAAACAAACAAACAAACAATTACCAAGTGCTGACAAGTCAGTTCTGATGTATGGCAACCTTTTACAGAGTTTTCTAGGTAGAGAATACATGGAAGTGGTTCTCATTCCCTAATTCTGGTGATGCTATGAGAGTGTGCATTTTGCACATGACTACGGAGGCTGGCTCTTCTGGCATGCAAAGTGTGGAATTGAACTCCCAACCTCTGGCTCTGCAGCTTGATGAGTTATCCAGTCAATGTATAACTTATGTTGAACTCTGTTAAAGAGATTCCAACTTATGGCAAACCTTTCCAGAGTTTTTTTTTGGGTAAAGTATACACAGAAGTTGTTTATTATTTCCTTGTGCAATTTTGCCCAGGGCTGCCTAGGGTGGCTCTTCTCCCAAGAGGCGCAGTGAGGAATTGAACTCCCAAACCTCTGGCTCCTTAGCTATAAACTTAAGCTACTGAATGATCCAGCCTGCCAAATAAATGAAAGCACCAAATATAAGACACAGAAGAAGTGGTTTTCTGTAGCACCCATATGTCTGTAAGGTGAGCCCAGGTACATGAAGACACATCACAAGACATCTCCAGGTCTCAGGTGGGAGAGGAATTGAAGCAGACAAGCAACTGGCCAGTCTTGGCCTTTTTCTGATCCAAGCCAATAAATCAGCAGAAATAGCAAGAAAAACAGCATTTTCTCCTCCCACTAAGCATAGTTCAAGAGGAAATTCTTCTAATGTTTGGCCTTTATAATCGTCCTGACCTATTTTTAGTCAAGCCTAAAATACGGCAGGGTTATTTATAGGAATATTCTTTTGCAAGCACCTTTTAAAACACATGCATGCACTTGCTCATACTTCAAAATGTACATTATTTTGAAATTTTCAGAGTTTCCTTTTGCATCCCCCGGACAGCTGAGCGGAACCGACATTCCTGGCTGGTTAAATGTTTTTTCATCCCTTGACTTTTTAAAGCATGTTACGCACCACCACCACCATCCCGGAATGCATGACATTGCGGCTGCCCACCTCCCAAGAAAAGGTCAAAATAATCCAGAAAGATGGTGGAAGGAGCGCCTGATGGGAGGAGGTTCTGTGGCGGTGGAGTGGGGGGGGGGGTGAGTTAGGAAACTGCAGGTCAAGAATTCTGTGCCGCTCTTTGGAGTCAGACAAATGGTTACAAAATCAAATTGCAAAAGACGATCAGAACTTCAGAGGCTGAATTATTTTGGATTCCCCCCCCCCCCCCCCCCACTTTCTTCGCAACGGCCAACAGCAGACAGGACTGTTCCTGCCAGGGTCTAGCAAAAAATAACCTTTACCTTTACTAACTTTCCCTTGGACCTCTTCCTTCCCCATGCATAAGAAATAAAAATAAAATAACTGTAATAAAGGAAATTTAATTTCAGCATAAGATGCATTCACAGAACAAAAAAGGTCACAATAACCCAGAACAAACAAACAAATAAAGATTGGCTTGCCATTAGTTTAGAACAGGGGTGCCCAAACTACAGCCCATGGGCCGGATCTGGTCCCCAATGCCATACCGCCCTCGTAGCTCCCATTTAGCGACAAGGGTGGTAGGGGCCAGATGAATCGACGTCGGTGCCCAGCTCTGGCCCATGGGCTAGAGTCTAGACACCCCTGGTTTAAACAGAGAAAATGGAAGCCTAATATATAATATATACTATATATAATATATAATATATAATATATGGGCCAGAGCTGGCCACCGATGCCGATTCATCTGGCCCATATCACCCTTGTGTGTTAGCTCGGTGTGTTATATATATAATCCTGTTGTAAAACATATCCGTTGCAAAACAGATTGCAAGGCGTGTTTTACTTCCGTTTCCGGTGGGAGGAACCATGTGACGAGTCCACTAAACCACGTGACCGGCCCCCTGAATCACGTGACCAGCCCACGGCCCGAAAAGGTTGGGGACCGCTGGTTTAGAAAAACCACTCGTTATTAACCCTAACTTCCAGTCATCAAGCTAACTGCCTTAACCATTTAGCGTACCCCCTTTCTGGCATCCGGGTAAAGGTAGCCCTTGCTCAAAAAACCAGCCATATCTGACTCTAGGGTTCAATGCTCATCTCTGTTTTCAGCCAATGGGCCATTCAACAATTACATGACCCTCGAGGGGGGAGAGGGTCTGCCATCTGAATTACGGAAAATTACATGGGGGCAAGGGGGGTCAGGTCAAAGATTACATAATCCATTTGGAGCAGTTGTGGTTTCGAAACATGGTGCTTTTTTAGGTTTAAAAAGGATCTCTGGGAATTTTGATCCACTTTGAGATTATTGAATCCTCCTCACCGATACGTTCTGCATTGGGCACCAATAGTGAAAAGCTCTAAAAATTAGAGTTTTGATACAAAAGCTCTGGATTACATAATTTTAAAAGGGGGGGGGGTGTTGAAGCAAAAATTATGGTCGGATTACATGGGGGGAGGGGGGGGCAATTTCACCCCAAAAATGGATCACATAATTGTTGGATGGCCCCCAAAGAGCCAGCAGTGTCTGCAACTGCAGATGTTTCTGTAGACATGTGGCAGGCATGCCTCAACACCGGAACACTGGTCAGTTCCCGAGTACTGTATGACTTAGTGAGCTCCCTCTCTGACCCAGCTCCTGCCATCCTAGTAGTTCGAAAGCAAGAAATTGCAAGTAGATCAATTGGTACCATTTCCGTGGGAAGGTAAACAGTGTTCCGCATCCTGTTAACTTTACACAAATATCAGCCCATGTCTTGATAAGTCGGAAGTTTCATCTATGCTGATGATCTTGTCTTAACAGTCCAGGGGGAAACTTTGGAGACCCATCAAGCACCAGCTAAATTCTGCCATAGATCTTTCTTTATATCTGTGATGGCGAACCCTGGCACTCCAGGTGTTCTTGGACTTGAATTTCCAGAAGCCCAAGTCTCTGTGAATCTACACATATGGGTTGACTGTCCAAGATCACGTGAAGTGCCAAGGTTCACCATCACTGCTTTATATGATGAAAACAATCAGCTGAACACAAGTCTGTGCCTTCCATTTAAGTCACGGGGCCTCCCATCAGAGAGAATGTGATTCCCTCCCCTTTAGTGTCTATCTTAGCGGTTAAGACGCTGAACTTGACGACTGGAAGGTCAGCAGGTCAAGACCCGAGTACTGCATGACAGAGTGAGCTTCCATCTCTGTCCTAGCTCCTGCCAACCGAGCAGTTTAAAAGCAAGAAATTGCAAGTAGATAAATAGGTTCTGCGGGAAAGGTAGCACCGTCCTGTGCAGTCCGGTGTCTAGGCATGCCTGCCACATGTCCATGGAAACATCTGCAAACGCAGACAGCACTGGCTGTTTGGTTGTAAGCAGAGATGAGCACTGAACCCTAGAGTTGGATACGACTGGCTTTCGCGCAAGGGTGACCTTTACCTTTACTATCCTTAAGTTTAGAATATAATTCATTACTCTAAAAATTAACTTCCAAAACTTCATGAAATTTTAAGAGGACAAGACAATATAGCCAAGCAAAAGCAACCTTGACTTTGACCTAGCTTGACCCCAGAATGCAGTCATTCAGTAGACCCAAGTGACCCCTTTTGCTTACAGAAAATCAGAAAAATTGGGGACTCCTTAGGTCTTAGGCAGAAATAGGAATCAAAGCTAACATAGTTTGCATTTAAAGAGTTTTTAAAATTCCCCAAGCAGGAAGAAAATATCTTCTGCAAACCACCCCATGGCTTTGAACTCAACCTTAGCAATTAAGGGCACCAAAACAAAAGCAAAGCGATCACACACTTATAAGCCGCCCCATAGCGTTTAGTGCACTCTCTGGGGCCGTTCACAAGTTAATTAGCATTGCCGAGTACTCATTTTACCGACCTTGGAAGAATGGAAGGCTGAGTCAACCTTGAGCCCTAGCCAGGATCAAACTCACAACCTTTTGGTTGCAGCACAGCACTTTAACCACTGCGCCACCAGGACCGACCTAGCAGCAAAACTCTTGATTTGACATTTTCCCTCTTCCTTTATAAATTAGTATTTTATTGCACTTTAAATCAAAATAGGCCACGTTTACACAAAACGGCCATCCAGATAATTCCAGACGTGAAACACCAGCACAGAGGAAACAGCCGGCGCCTCGAGTCCGGTTGTTACATAATAAGTCCTCATCGATGGAGCATTTGTCCTCACCGCAATTATTTGCCTCTGTAAATATAAAGCCTTTTTTAAAATCCCCATTGAGCTTCAGGGCTGGGGGGCCGTGAGTCCATAAGCCCAAAAAGGATGCACGTGACGAAACGAAAGCAGCTGTGGAACAAAGAGTATTGTAAATAAGAAATAGTGAAGTTTGGAACCATAAGGAACCTTAAGAGGATGCCTACAAATTGGTTTTTCTTTTTATATAAGACATATTATCTTAGGATTCCAAAAGGAATTGGCAAAGACCAAGAACAGACATAACAGGTACAGTGAACCCTTGCATAACGACGCGTTCGGATAGCGTCATTTTCGCTTAACGACGCATTGTTATGCGCCACGTGTTCCCCGCATAACGTTTTAGCTTCGTTATCCGGATAATGATGCTACAAATAACCGTCGTTATCCGGATAACGATGCTAAAAACGTTATTGTGGGAAACTCCATAGAAACCCGCATAACGTTTTCTGCATAATGACGCTATGCAGAACCAAAATGACACCTATTTATCTACTTGCAATTTCTTGCTTTTGAACTGCCAGGTTAGCAGGAGCTGGGACAGACAATAGGAACTCACTCTGTCATGCAGTCGTCGGGTCTCGAACTGCTGAAATGCTGACATTGAGGCCATCAAGCTCAGCATCTTAACCACTAAGTCTCCGTATCCCAATTTAGGTATTAGCATCCCTCTGTATCAGGGGTTCCTAACCTTTTCAAGCAAGGGACCAGGTCACACTCTCTGAGCTAAACTTCAAGGGCCGGATGGCCATTTTGCTCTAATTGCACAATGGGGGTGGCCATTTTGTCCAACAGCTTCAAAGAGGTGGCCATTTTGTTTATCGAATGCCCTTGAAAGGGTGGTGTGGGGCACATGAAATGCTGCCATAGGCCGGATCCAGCCCATGGGCCTTATATTGGAAACCCCTGCTCTATATAGTAGGTGATGGCAGATCAAGGTTGGGATATGGAAGGGGTTGGGAAACATGACCTTAAGAAAGAAACTGTGTTATTTCCTCCCGTGTTTAGGTTGGCGTTTTCCCTTGGCTTGTTAGGTTTCTACATGCAGGGTTGTTCATAGATGCAGCTTCCACCATCATTAGCTGGAGTCTGGAGCCAGTACTGTATCAGATTTTCAGGCATCCGCTAAATAAAGGTTTCATATTTTGAGAGGCCTGGAGGTTGGACCTTTATAAGATTTCCCCCCCAAAAATGTCTATTTTTATGTAATTATAGAAACAATAGGAAACCAGAAGGCTAGCAGTCTGTGGTTTGGCACTGCCGTCTTTATGCAAATTATATGCAAATTGCATACCCTAATCTGCAGGAGTTTGTTTAGCTTTGAAAACTCAGGGTTCCACCACATCCCCAGGCATGTACTGGACAAGGCATAAACATATACGGTAACCTGGAGTGGTTGCTTTTTTAACTACAACACCCATCATCCCCCAGCCAATGTGTCAAGAGATCCTGCTGACTAGGGAATTCTGGGAATAGCTCATAATGCAATTCACAGGGCAGGCTAGCCCACAACTAGCATGGCATCTGAAAACACTGTACATGAGCATAGAGGTTTTGGCATTCAGGACCCAGTGGTGGGTTTGGGCTTTGAAATCTGCCTTTTTGGGGGGAATGCTGAATCAAGCTAGTGGTTCACTACTGCCAGATCATCATTCCTACACTTCTTTGAATGGAGAACGAGTGTGCTTTGTTGAGTAGCCAGATTGATATTTCTGCACATTAACCTAAAGCCAGAGGTTTATGATGGTGTCTGTAGCATGGGAAAAATAATTTGATGCACAAAGAAAAAAAGAATGATCATAATCAGATTGACATAGAATAGAAAAGTTCTCCCTTGCTCGAAAGCCAGGTGTGATGCTCATCTTTCTTAGCAGACAAAGAGTCAGTGTTTTCTGCATCTGCAGATGTTTCCGTGGTCATGTGGCAGGCATGACTAGATGCCGAAGCACACCTTTCCTGCCAAAGTGGTACCTATTTATGTACTTGCAATTTCTTGCTTTAGAACTGTGAGGTTGGCAGGAGCTGGGACAGAGGACGGGACCTCACTCCACCCCTATCTATCATGAAAGATCTGTTGTCTTAAATAACTTCCAACTTTTGCTAGTCCCAAGTCAAAATCCTAGTAGGTGGGTGACGGGTAGTCTCTCTCCAGTTTAAACATCTCTGGCTCTGTGATGTTTCATCTCTCCTCAACTGGCGTGAACTGCTGATGAAGTGCAGACAGGTGCAAACATGCCAACACCCATCCAGGAGGGCCTTTGTTGCTTGGCTCGAGGCACCCGTTTATCATGCCTTTGCTTTAGTTACTGGGCACATTTGCTGACAGCTGGAAGTGTGGACGCGTGTGCTGTTTAGCTATGCCACCCTCCCTGCGTGGCCAATGGCCAGGCTGTTTTGACATGTCCTCTCTAGTTGGATCTCAGCTCTGGAGCCATCATTTGCGCGCCTGTAAATGCTCCTTCCTCCTCTGTGTTAACAGGTACAGTATTTTCTTTTCCTTCTATGATTCTTTTTCTTCTTTCATGTCCCAATCAAACCCTGGACTGCCAAAACGTAGTAGCCACTTTCTTGGCTTTTTCACTGTTCAAAATTACATCTTCATTGCCACATGTTTCTGGTAGTAACCAGCAGACCAGTAAATGAGCCAAGTTCTGTATCTCTCCACATTCACACAGCGTGTTTTTGTCCACCACCAGCCCCCACTTGAGCATGTTGGTCTTAGATTTAGGCACTCCGACCCTCAGCCTATTCAGAGTCCTTCAGGTGACGTAGAGGAGGTTGAGATGCGCAGACATATTCTCCTTTAACGTTATTCCTTGTTCAGTGAGCTCCTACCTCCATCTTCTTCCTAAGCCCGGCACTTTCCAAGAGCAACTGGACAGCAAATCCCATCAGCCCCAGTCAGACTGTCAGTGATAGGACCTGTAGATCGCATCTGGGTGCTGGGTTGCGCGAGCCTGTTCTCTACAGTTTTCATATTTAAACCATCTTTGTCTACCGTGACAAGCAATAATTCTCCACACTCCCCCCGATTAGGACAAGTTACCGTTCGGAGTATAATTCCCAGATTATGCAAACCAAATCTGCCTTTTCACCAGGCCTGCAAAATCAACTTTTTTGTGGCTGAAACTGTAGTCTCATAACCTCTGCTGAATCTCAGGCCTTCTGTAGGGAACACCACAGACCTAGTCTGTGAATCATACCCTGACCTAGGAATATACCTAGCTAAAAAGAATGCAAAATTTGAAATTTTTTACAGGAAACATCCCCGTCTCTACATACATCCTAGGGCCGTGGTTCCCAACATTTTTTATTTTAATTTTTAAGGAGGCAATTTGAGAATAAGTTATTAACGGTGAGGGACTGCAGTGGCTTAGTGGTTAAGAGGCTGAACTTGGTGACTGGAAGGTCGACAAGTCAGCAGTTCGAGACCCGAGTGCTGCATGACAGTGAGCTCCCGTCTCTGCCCAAGCTCCCACCAACCTAGCTATCGTCGGCTGCTGCTCATGTCCAACTATACATTTTTTCTTGAAAATCATTTTCAGGAAAAATGTCATTGGCGTGAATTTGTTTAAGGTGGATCCCAGCTTGCCATGAAGTGACCATGATTATGGAGTCATTTCCTGCTGCACGTATTAAATGAGACATGTAAGATTTGACACCAGGACTGCAATGGACTGCTGCAGCCTTGAAGATATTGACAAGGTGCACCTTCACAGCCAGTCCATCTGGCACGGCCTCGTCCACCTCCATGACTGTTGGGAATCGGAATAGTGAAATGGTTCTTCCTCCGCTCATTTTGCCGTTGGGCCCAATATGATGGTTTCCAGTGGCATTTCCTCCACTGAGGGGGCCAACACCCCACCTAAAGGGGCTCATCCACCATTGGCCCCTTTAGGCAGTCAGGTTATTTACTTCTGCCAAACACTTGGCGTTGAGTTGCTGGCTGTACGGTCTACTCCATTACTGTAGCGAGAGATACAGCCAAGCCAACCTAGCAGTTAAAAAAAATTGCAATTAGATAAATAGGTACCACTTCAGTGGGAAAGTAAATAGTGTTCCGTGCATGCCGGTGTTTAGTTCATGCCTGCCACACGTCCACGGATACATCTGCAGATGCACAGTGCTGGCTCTTTGGCTATAAACAGAGTTGAGCACTGAACCCTAGAGTCAGATACGACTGGCTTTCGAGCAAGGGCAACCTATTAACAGTGAATGGCCTTTTAGGCTTCCTCCACGTGAGTAGGAGTTCACTTTTTTGGAATAAGGATCATATGTCATGAGGGTGGAGGTGGGGATCAGGATTTTAGAGGTGCTTAGGTGGGGCATGGCCAAAAAAAAGGTTGGGAACCACTGGCCTAAGCCCGTGATGGTGAACCTTGGCACTCCAGATGTTCTTGGACTTCAATTCCCAGAAGCCCAAGCCCCCATGAATCCACACAAATAGGTTTGCTGCGATTCATCCGGCCCACGCCACCCTGTCACTCCTGGAAGCGGAAGTAAAACGCGCCCGTACGGTTAACTCTTCCGGGTTAACCCTTCCTCCATAAGGGCACGTTTTACTTCTGCTTCCAGGAGCGAGGGGGGCGGCGCGGGCAGGATGAATCGCAGCAAACCCATTCGTGTGGATACATGGGGGCTTGGATTTCTGGGAATTGAAGTCCAACAACATCTGGAGTGCCAAGGTTCACCATCATGGGCCTAGGCCTGTGGTTCCCAACCTTTTTTGGCCATGCCCCACCTAAGCACCTCTAAAATCCTGATCCCCACCTCCACCCTCGTGACATATAATCCTTATTATTTCAAAATGAACATCTGGAGTACCAAGGTTCGCCATCGCAGGCCTAGAACCTTGGCTTTGTCAGAGTCGCCATGCAATACAAAGCCACTCAAAGGTAACAAGAAACCCCTGCTCTGTTGCTTATTGAAATTCTCCCAAAGAAAATGCTGATGTGGAGTTTTCGGAAGCATCCGTGCCTGTCTAATGCAAATGGGGACAAAGCTTGTTGGACCGGAATAGATCAGTAACATAGCAAGTTCCTTTCAGTTGTTGGCTTAAGGCTAAACTGCGGGGAAACTTTTTTCTATTAATGGGAGGAGTGCATGTTTTTAAATGGCATTTTTTAATTTTTTTAATATATCTATTTTAATTGAATTTATTATATTGTTTTCATTGATTGTGAACTGCCTTGAGTTTCTCCATTTAGAGAAAGATGGCATACAACTCAACTCAATTAAATAACTAAACTAATCCTTTCTCCATGAACATACTATTGGATCCAGATCCAGTCACAGACTGACTATTCTAGACCCAGTAAA
Organism: Bradypodion pumilum; assembly: GCA_035047305.1. Classification (NCBI taxonomy): domain Eukaryota; kingdom Metazoa; phylum Chordata; class Lepidosauria; order Squamata; family Chamaeleonidae; genus Bradypodion; species Bradypodion pumilum. The sequence goes on from JAWDJD010000003.1 coordinate 4,487,656, forward strand.
ACCAATGTGAAGTCAACCAACCATGACCAATTTAAATCTCTTTGATTTCAGCAGGCTTACTGTAAACACAATTAAGTGTGAATCCAATCTATTGGTCATGCTGCATAAGGTCATTCTTGTCCTTCCACTTTGCAAAAGGCCTGTGCAGAATTGTTCTCCAAAGATGGGTGGATGGTGCTAATGGTAGGCTGCCTCATTTCAGCTGTAAGAACATCCTGTTCTGCAGGTAAACAACAGGTTAGAGATGCAAATTCATGATTCCTATGTCCCCAAACACCAATCACTATGCCATACTTGCTTGAGAATTGTCTGTTTCAAACTCACACCAACCTGTCCCACTGGCTGGCCTACGTTGTTAGAGGGATGTAGAACAGTGATGGCGAACCTTGGCACTCCAGATGTTCTTTGACTTCAAATCCCAGAAGCCCAAGCACCCTGTGGATCCACACGAATGGGTTTACTGTGATTCATCCACCCCGCGGTGCCCTCCTCGCTCCCAGAAGTGGAAGTAAAACGCGCCCATACAGAGGTTTAACCCGGAAGAGTCTTAACCATATGGGCATGTTTTACTTCCGCTTCCGGGAGCGACGAGGGCAGCGCGGGATGGATGAATCACAGTAAACCTATTCGTGTGGATTCACAGGGTGCTTGGGCTTCTCAGAATTGAAGTCCAAGAACATCTGGAGTGATAAGGTTCGCCATCACGGATGTAGAAGATACCTTACATCTAGTCTGGCTCTATTACACCTGAAACCATGGAGGTTACCTGGATCATGGGACCGAATGCTAATCCCCTCCTACACTACCTCTCTACCATGGAATCACTCATTTTTTGCTTGAGAAGGCAACAAGAGGTTGAATTACAGCTTTTAAGTGTGCAAAGCTGCATTCACTCACAGAGCTCCATGACAGGGAGCCCTGTATTCACTCACATCTTCGTCCTCTCCACACAGGTGGCCATGCCCACAGTGCCAGGTATCAAAAACCTGAGTAAGACTTATCAGCCTCCCAGATCTGTTGCTCTTGCTCCATTCCTTTGCTCCCCTTAGCCTCACAGTCCCAGTTGCAAGGAGTTCCTGTGGTCCAACATATGCTACATCACTTATACTGCTCTGAAGACTGCCAGTTTTGTCTGATTTTGGAAGCCCCGCAAAGCCAACCCTAATCGGCAGCTCAATGGGAGGCTGTAGCCAAAGAGCCAGCGCTGTCTGCGTCGGCAGATGTTTTTGTGGTCATGTGGCAGGCATGACTAGACACCGGAGTGCATGGAACGCTGTTTACCTTCCCACTGAAGCAGTACCTATTTATCTACTTGCAATTTCTTGCTTTTGAACTGCTAGGTGACGGGAGCTCACTGTCGTGCAGTACTCGGGTCTCAAACTGCAGACCTGTCGACCTTCTATCAAGTTCAGCGTCTTAACCACAAAGCCATCCCCATTCCCTAAGGACAAGGCAGCTTCCACCGTTTCTTGTTTTGACTTTGCAAGGTAGAAAAACCGCTCCTAAATTTCAGTTTCTACACACAACTGAAAGGCAAAAAAGAACAATCCAAACGAATTTAGGGGAGAAAGAATTTAAACCCCAAACCATCCAAAGCATGTTGTGTTGAACACTGCCCGGGGAAAATTACTTGCTCTTGACTACAATTCCCATCATCCTCCCAGTCATTAGCCACGTGGCTTGTAGCTATAGCCTAAATGGGGCAAGTGGACCACTTTATCTGTTTAATAGTTTCCTTTCTACATGTTTTTCTTCCCAAAGGCATCTGGCAGGAGCTGGTGTTTTTTTTTTTTTTTTTTTTGCTGGTCTCAAGTGAGGTTGCCTAGCAACCGGCCAGGCCTAGTCAGAAGAAACGGGACAGGGGGACTCCGAAAAGTTACTTTTGGGGACTACAAACTGCCAGAATATTCCCCAACCCATGTCTTGAGAGGGGCACCCTGGCAGCTCTCATGGGAAAAGGCCATTTTCCCAAGCAACGGCACTGGCTCCCCCCCGCCCCCCCCCTGCCTCCAGGGAAGATGCAAAATGGCTGCCCAAAGCTCCAGACATTTGTAGCAAAGAAAGGGAGATTCAGAGGGGGAGAAAGCATCCTCTCTTGGGCAGCATGTCTGTTGCTGGCCAGGCCAAAGCATGGCTTTTTTGCAGCTCCCTGACCTCTGACTTCAGCGGCTGTCCTGCAAGCGCCGGCTCGCACTTGGCTAATTAGTCCCGGGAAACCCTAATGCGTGCAGATTATTCTACCGCCACTGCCAAGCTTAACCTCCACTTCCTCATAAGGAAGAAAGAGGCATTTTTTAATTAAGTCGTTTACAAGCTCAGCTTGTCAGAAAGTGAAAGGACAGGCTCCTTTGCAGCTGCCTGGCCAAAGCAGGATTAACGCTTGCTCAGGGCAGGCTCCTGACTCTTCACCTCAATAATTCAAGATATGAACAGCTGCCCTGAGTGGTGCTTGCATAAAAAGGTGGGATAGAAATGAAAATAAATAGATAAATAGCAGCCTCAAGCATTGGTATCTCTACCACAGACTGAACTACAACATCCATTATCCCCATCTATCATGGTTAGGGAATTATTAGAGCTGTACTCCAGCAGGAGACTGTGGTGTCTTAGTGGTTAAGATGCTGAACTTGATGACTGGAAGTTCGGCAGGTCAGCAGGTCGAGACCCGAGTGCTGCATGACAGAATGAGCTCCCGTCTCTGGCCAAGCTCCTGCCAACCTAGCAGTTTGAAAGCAAGAAATTGCAAGTAGATAAGTAGGTACCACTTTGATGGGAAGGTAAAGAGTGTTCTGTGTACTCTGGTGTCTAGTTATGCCTGCCACATGTCCACGGAAACGTCTGTAAACGCAGACAGAGGTGGCTCTTTGACTATAAACAGAGATGAGCACTGATCCCTAGAGTCGGATACAACTGGATTTCAAGCAATTTCAACCTTGGCCTTGACCTTATTCCAGCCCATCTGAAAGGCATCAGTTTGGGAAAAGTTGCCTGAGATGAGTCAGACCAATCTAGCGCCCCCCCCCCCCAAAAATGCCCTACCTTAACGTGTTGAAATTTTGCCTGTCAGAGATCCCTATGGCTCTTAAAAAGAAGTTGGCAACCAGATGACTGCCTCCCCTTCTGCACACATGTTTTTTATCATCCATTTTTTAGGATTACTGTCAGGAGGCATTATTACTGAAAGCTCTTTGAAGCTTCCTGTGCTATTCAAAAACACAGACAAATTTCCTGAAAACTCTGCAAAACCTTTAGTACCTACTATAAGCTCTTATGTGGGTAAAATGCATTTTTACCCTACTTATGAGAGAAAAAAGTCTGTTCCGTAGGCTTTTGCTTACATCGTTTTTTTATGTAACTCGAAGCAAACCCATAGGAAAAATGAAATTTTTATGTAAATCGAAGCAAACCCATAGGAAATCATGTAAATTGGGACATGGTTTTAGCACAAAAGCATTATGTAAGTCGAATTTTATGTAACTCGAGGCATATGGAAGTCGGGGCTTTACTGTATATACTACTGTGCCCTGGTAGCACAGTGGTTAAACTGATGTTCTGCAACCAAAAGACTGTGAGTTTGATCCCGGCCAGGAATTAAGGTTGTCTATTTCTTCACCTTCTCTCTATCAAATTCTTCTTTGTGGTCTCTGTGAATCTACACAAATAGGTTTACTATGTGTACGCCCAGTAAACCCATTTGTATGGATTCACAGGGGACCATGAAGAAGAACAACACAGCAGGGGTGCCCAAACTTTTCAGGCCGCGGGCTGGTCACGTGGTTCAGGGAGCCAGTCACTATGGCCTGGGGGCCATATGGGCGTATTTTACTTCTGCTTCCAGGAGCAGCGAGGGATTTGGGGGTCAGATGAATTGACATCAGGGGCCAGATCCGGCCCCCGGGCCATAGTTTGGGCACCATTGAATTACAGGTAAGCAACCTGTCATTATAGAGCCCTGGTGGCACAGTGGTTAAACTGTTGTTCTCTGCAACCAAAAGGTTGCAAGTTCAATCCTGGCCAGGGCTCAAAGTTTGACTCAACTTCTTCCATCTTGTTGAGGTCAGTAAAATGAGTTCCCAGCATGTTGGGGGCAAAATGCTCATTAACTTGTGAACCACCCAGAGAGTGCACTAAATGCGTTGGGGTGGTATATAAGTATGATTGCTTTGCCTTGCTCAGTATTATAAACCTATCTATCTGACACCTACCAGAATTGGTTTGCATAAAAAGCTTGAACCTGTGTGACAGAACAGTATTTAAAGTGTAAAGGTTTTATCAGGAGCTTGATAATTGTTTTTTAAACGGGTCTAGAAGTAAAACCCATCAGCCTAATGGTTTCAGATTAAGCAAGCAAATAATTTCTCACTAATTATTCCCGTTGTCAATGCCAGCGCACTGAAAATTTAAAAAAGAAAATGCTTCAGTTTTCTCCCCCCCACTTCTTTTTGGGCAAGCTCCTTGGGACAGAGACAGAAAAAGGGCATATGCTACATAAACTGAAGATGCACAGAAAACTTAAAAAGTGCTTATTTAAAATATTACAAAATTTCAGACTGCTGTCCCCTAGCTAGCCAGACACGTGTTTCAGAAACCTTTGTTCAGAGCAGTTTTTAGGAGCTACCTTGGTAGGTTTTACCACCAACACAGCCACTATCTGATGGAAATGCAAACATATCCCTTTACACTCAGAAATCATCATCAGGACCAATGTGACCTTCAAGGTTTTTGTGTGTGCAAAGCTGAGAGTGAGTGAATATTATCTTGCTTTTCACATGCCTGACTCATACCAGCTTTTGAAGATGTGCCTGATATCCCTTGCCAAACTCTAATTACTATTTTTTATATATGTGGGACATTGGTGGTTGACTTTTGCTGTCAAGTTGACCTGCACACTTCCTATTTGGGTCTGTGGCAGATTCACATTCAGTTAGAAAATGGGGAAGACAAAGGAGGCAAATCGAAAGCCAGTCGTATCCGACTCTAGGGCCCAGTGCTGATCTCTGTTTATAGCCAAAGAGCCGCCGCTTTCTGTGTCTGCAGACGTTTCCGTGGACATGTGACAGGCAGGACTAGATGCCAGAGTGCACGGAAGGCTGTTTACCTTCCCACCGAAGTGGTGCCTATTTATCTACTTGCAATTCCTTGCTTTCAAACGGCTAGGTTGGCAGGAGCTGGTAAAGAGATGGAAGCTAACACTGTCATGCAGTACTCAGGTCTCGAACTGCTGACCTTCCAGTCGCCAAGCTCACAGTCTTAAGCACTAAGCCACCGCAGTCCCTGAAGAGAAGCAGAGTTTAAAAAGAGCCAGAGCGCTAGTGAAAAGGAAACTAGACAGGCAATAAACAGGGAGAGAAAGGAAAGAAAGCTAAAGCAGTTAATCTCTTTTGTGACCAGTCACCCTTTTCTATGCTGGTAATAAAATTCTGCAGAATGAAGACTGCAAAAACGGAAGGCAAACAACCGATGAGATCTAGAAGGACGACGCACCCAGAATACTTTCTCCCGGCACCGTAGCTCTTCTATCTCTCTGGCAGAATACTTCCTGGGCCCCATTCCCATAAGAACCTAAAGATTCAAATTAGGAGTTTTCCATTAAAAAAAACAAAGGAGAAAAACTGGCCATAGGGGAGAAATTGACGTGCAAAGTTGAATCCACGCAAGACATTTGCACAGTGAGTTAAAACCAGTTTATTTATTCCAATTAATTTTTATTTTATTTTATTATTTATATTCTGCTCTCCCAGTGCAGGACCCAACACAAATGAAAGTGTGGTGAAAAACAGGCAAGCCAGAATGCTGTCTCTGATTTACACTTTTTGTGTAAACGAAATCACGTGAGCCCTGGTGGCAATTTGTGTCCAAAAAAATGAGCCGCTGGATCTACTCATGACCACTAGTGGGTTAACCAGGACCATAGAGCAGAAGTTTGCCATCAAGATCTGTAGAACTTCCCTTACACATGCATATCAGCAACAGGGATTTTGACTATTATGTAAAGAACTGATGGGCAGTTGAGAGATTCAGAAGCCAGAGGTTGGGAGTTTGATTCCCATTGTTGCCTCCTTGATAGGAGCTAGACTTGATGATCTATAGAAGTGATGGCGAACCTTGGCACTCCAGGTGTTCTTCGACTTCTATTATCAGAAACCCATTCGGCACTCCTGTTGATCAGGGCTTCTAGGAATTGAAGTTCAAGAACTGCTGGAGTGCCAAGGTTTGCCATCAAGGATCTATTGCTGTGGTGATGAATCTTGGCACTCCAGATGTTCTTGGACTTCAATTTCCAGAAGCCCAAGCCCCCGTGAATCTACACGAATGGGTTTACTGCGATTCATCCAACTCGTGCTGCTCTCGTCGCTCCTGGAAGCGGAAGTAAAATGTGCCCGTACAGTTAAGGCTCTTCCGGGTTAACCCTTCCTCCGTACAGGCGCGTTTTAATTCTGCTTCAGGGAGCGATAAGGGCAACACGGGCCGGATGAATCGCAGCAAACCCATTCGTGTGGATTCACGGGGGCTTCTGGGAATTGAAGTCCAAGAACATCTGGAGTGCCAAGGTTCTCCATCACTGGGCTAGGGTTTGATCGGGATATGAAAGAAGCATGCTTAAGAAGGAAATGCTACAGATACTTTGTACACAAAGCAAAAACCACATCAAAGAAAGAAAGTTCATTCCTGATACACAGTAGAGTCGGATTCTTGGGATGCTTGTAGAATGACTGAAATCAATCTCAAGCATTCTTCCCATCTGTGTCTATGGCCGTTTCGTCCACCCTGCTGGTCACTACAAGTCTCACTGGAATGAACAGCATGGGGATGATGGGAGAGTAACCCAACCCATCATGAGGGAAATACACTGTGATCTTTCACACTGAAATAGGTCTTCCTCTTGAGTTGCCTTCCCCAACGGGTTGAAGTTCAGATGGTAAGTCCCTTTGGCTATATTGTCTTGTCCTCTTTTGTTTTTGTTGTTGTTGTTCAGTCGCACAGTCGATTCTGACCCTTTGCGACCCCATGGACCATCGTTCTCCAGGAGCCTCTGTCCTCCACCATCCCCCTCAGTCCTCCCAGTTCTGTGCCCATTGTGTCTACAATACCATCTAGCCATCTCATCCTTGGCCTCCCCCTTCTTCTTTTGCCCTCCACCTTTCCCAACATCACGGCCTTCTCAAGTGAATCCTCCCTTCTCATTTGATGCCCAAAGTACTTTAGCCTCATCTTTACTATTTGACCTTCCAATGAGCAGTCAGTGTTGATTTCTTCTAAGATTGACCTATTTGTTCTCCTCGCTGTCCAGGGTACCCTCAAAACTCTCCTCCAACACCACATTTCAAAGGCATCTATTCTTCTGCGTTCAGCCTTCCTAATTGTCCAGCTCTCACATCCATACATTACTACTGGGAATACCATTGCTTTGACTATTCTAATTTTTGTTTTCAAGGTGATGTCTCTGCTTTTCACTATGTTCCCCAGGTTTCTCATGGCTTGTCTCCCAAGAATCAGTCGCCTTTTTATTTCATGGCTGCAATCCCCATCTTCAGTGATCTTAGATCCTAAGAATGTAAAATCTGTCACTGCTTTTACTTCTTCCCCATCTATTTTCCAGGAACTGATGGGGCCTGTTGCCATTATCTTGGTTTTCTTGATATTGAGTCTCAAGCCAGCTTTTGCACTCTCTTCCTTCAAACCGATCAAGAGATTCTTTAGGTCTTCCTCACTTTCTGCCATTAAGGTGGTGTCGTCTGCATATCTCAGATTGTTGATGTTTCTCCCAGCAATTTTGATCCCATATTATGATTCCTCCATCCCTGCATTGCGCATTATGTGCTCTGTGTATAGGTTGAATAAGCATGGTGACAAAATGCAGCCTTGTCTTACTCCTTTTCCTATTCCAAACCACTCTGTCATTCCGTGTTCTGTCCTAACTGTTGCTTCTTGGTTCATGTACAGATTTCTCAGGAGGCATATGAGATGCTCTGGTATTCCCATCTCTTTAATCACTTGCCACATCTTGTTGTGATCCACACAATCAAATGCCTTAGTGTAGTCAATAAAGCAAAAGTAAACTTGTTTCTGGTATTCCTTTGTTTTCTCCATGATCCAACGTATGTTGGCAATGTGGTCTCTAGTCCCCCTGCCTCTTCTGAAACCAGCCTGCACCTCTGGTAATTCTCTTTCCACATGCTGCTGAAGTCTATCCTGTATTATCTTGTCCTCTTAAAATTTCATAAAGTTTTGGAAATTAATTTTAGAGAAATGAATGATATTCTAAACTTAAGGATAGTGAAGGTAAAGGTCACCCTTGCTCGAAAGCCAGTCGTATCTGACTCTAGGTTTCAGTGTTCATCTGTTTATAGCCAGAGCCAGTGCTGTCTGTGTATGTAGATGTTTCCGTGGACACGTGGCAGGCATGACTACACACTGGAGTGCACGGAACGCTGTTTACCTTCCCACCGAAGTGGTGCCCATTTATCTACTGGAATTCCTTGCTTTCCAACTGCTAGGTTGGCAGGAGCTGGAACAGAGACAGGAGCTCATTCCATCGTGCAGTACTCAGGTATCAAACTGCTGACCTGCTGCCTTCCAGTCAGCATCTTAACCACTTGAACCACTGCAGTAGGATGCCCAAAAACCACACATTTGTCAACTTATGAGACTGTCCAATGAAAGAGGGCAATAAAACAACTAACTATTTGATTTAGTGACACTTTGAGAAATGCCAAAATGAAGTTGTGGGAATAGTAATCAATGCTAAGATTTCATATGAAATTAAAATTTAAAAAGGACAATAAAAGAAAAATAAATTGAACAGATAAATGGGGAGATTTTCCTGTGTTTGGATTCATCAAAGAAGTCCAAATGCCTGCAATAGGTGTAATATCTTTCTGGAAGGGCTAGCTATAGAATCATATAATTGAGTTGGAAGGGATCTATCAGGTCATTGAGTCCAAACCCTTGCTCAATGTAGGAATCCAAGTCAAAGTTTATCTGACATTTGGTGGTCCAATTTTCTCTTGACTACCTCCAGTATTGGAGTTTTCCCTGATGGGTAGTTTTTAAAGCAGTTTTAACTGTTTTAATTGTGTTTTTATTATGCTGTGAACCGCCCTGAGTTGGCCTTGGCCAAGTGGGCGGTATAGAAACCTAAATAAATAAATAAATAAATTCAGCCTGTACCTGGCTTCCTGTAGTTTGAGCTTGTTATTATGTCTACTGCATTCTGGGATGATAGAAGACAAATCCTTCCCTTCCTTTTTATGATTGCCTTTCAGGTATTTGAAGAGCGCTATCATCATCTCCCTTCTTCCTCTCCAGTTCCTTCAGTCTTTCCTCATAGAGTCTAGTTTCCAGTACCCTGATCATCCTTGTTGCCCTCCTCTCAACCTGATCCTGTTCAGAAGCCTTCTTAAAGTGCAGTGTCCAAAAGTGGACATAGTACTCTAGATGAAGACTAACTAGTGCCGAATAGAAATTAGTACAGGAGTTCTCAACCTTTTTAAGCCGGGGGCCAGATGGCCATTTAGCCCTTCCTCCACCACATGGCACTTCCTGGTGTGATGGAGACAGTGTGGGGGGCACATGAAATGGTCCCATGGGCCACATCTGTCTCACGGGCGGGTTGAGAATCCCTGGATTAGTACCTCGCCGATTTTGGAGACTAGACTTCTATTAATGCTGTCTAAAATAGCATTGGGTCTTTTTTGCAGCCATGTCACATTGTTGACTCATATTTAGCTTGTGATCTACAATAATTCCAAGTTTTTTCTCACTTGTAGTATTACCGAGTCACATGTCCTCCCTTCTTGTAACTGTGCATTTGGTATCTTCCCATAGGGGCAGAACTTTGCATGGACCATCCATACCTGACAGGTTTTGGGAAATTTCTGCCAACCCCCCGTATTTTACACTCTTTCCCGCCGTCATCCCATATTAGTTAGACTGCAATTAGACTGGAGATAGACTGGAGGCCAGCACAGGATAAGCACAGCTGTCCAGTTTCCTGTTTTGGCCGGGAAATTTCCCTTATTTGACAGGAATTTCCTGAAACTTGACAGGTATGGGACCATCCTAAAATCCAATGTTAAAATGAAAAGATTATGTCTTTAGTAATCCTAATGGTGGGCGCACAATTAATTTTATTATTAAATTTGCATGCTTTTTTAAAAAGTTATACAGTAAAACCCCGGGTTACGACGGAGGTCTGTTCCAACAGCCTCCATTGTAACCCAGTAAAATTGTAAACCAAAACATCCATAGGGATGCATTGAAAAATAAAAAATGGTCCTGAATTGATCGTTGTAAACCGGGAAAAAATACATTAAAAATCTGTAAGCCAGGACAGCATTTACATAGGATTTGCCATTGTAAACCGCAGCAAACTTAAACCGAGGCGGTTGTAATCCAGGGTTTTACTGTATTGTGATTCTTTTGATTTGTAAAGCAAAGCAATCACACTTATATACTGTACTGCCTCAAAGCGCTGAGTGCACTCTTTGACCGGTTCACAAATTAATTAGCATTTTGCCCCCAACATATTGAGTACTCATTTTACTGACCTTGGAAGGATGGAAGGCTGAGTCAACCTTGAGCCATGGTAGGAATCGAACTTCCAACCTTTTGGTTGCAGGACAGCAATTTAACCACTGCACCACCAAGACTCCTAAGTAGTGGTTATATATCTTCTTCTATAAATTTAAAATAGCCAAAAAAACCACGTTCATAATAAGCCATGCACTTGGATGGCACAGGTCAGATATATATAATGCAACAATAGTGTAGTAAAATGTTCCGTGTAATGGCTGGAATGCTGCCGTATCACCTAAACAAAATGTGTGGGTTTCCCCATTTTTGTGCACACAGATTTTAAAATGTATTCAACACGCATAATGTAGCCATCAATTGCTCCAGCTGTGCAACATCTGCCTGTGCTAAATGGAGTTAGAACAACAGGGCCTTTTCTGGCCACCTCTTAAACCTCCCGCCTCTCAGCCGCCAAGACCTCTGGAATCAGATTAGAGAATCTCTTCCTTGGCATCTCAAATCACTCATTTTCATCCAGACATTTCATTTTACCATCTCCTCACAGCTGCTGTTCTGTCATCCCTTGCTTTATTCTTTTATCTGGGCCCAGACTCTCCTGACTGCTCTTTCAAGTGTGGTAGGAGAGGAAACCTTATTTATTTATTTATTTATTTATTTATTTATTATTTATTGTGCTTATATACCGCTTTACTTGTCTACTGACAACTCAAAGCGGTTTACAGAGCAATCCAATAAATACAAACAAAACATAAGGGGGAGGGGAGGGGAAGGAGGAGGAGGGGGAAGGGGAAAATACAGTGCAAAATACAATCATAATGAGAATCACAATAAACTTTACAAAAATATCAAATCACAATCGATAATACAATTAATACACATCATAGAACAATAATACAATTGATTGTTCGACTTACAATTATAAGATAGCAATTAACAGTACAATTCGCAGCTGCCTCGCAACAGCAGCCAGTCTCTCGCTCCCGCCACCCCTGCTCTCACCAAGGGGAAGCGTCCGGCAACGTTGGTGGCTCCCCGGCATGGCAGATCTTCTTATGGGCGCACCGGGCTACCTCGCAACTGCAGCCAATCTGTCAGCCGATGACAGGGGCCGGGGAGAGGCAGCGGCGAGGTCCCGCGGCGTTGGGCGCGTCTTCCTTTTTTATCCCGCCAAGGCGGGCGCAGAGGAGAGCGGCTCCAGGTGCCTCACATCCCCAGGCCGATGACAGGGGCCGGGGAGAGGCAGCGGCGAGGTCCCGCGGCGTTGGGCGCGTCTTCCTTTTTTATCCCGCCAAGGCGGGCGCAGAGGAGAGCGGCTCCAGGTGCCTCACATCCCCAGGCCGATGACAGGGGCCGGGGAGAGGCAGAGGCGAGGTCCCGTGGTGTTGGGCGCGTCTTCCTTTTTTATCCCGCCAAGGCGGGCGCAGAGGAGAGCAGCTCCAGGTGCCTCACATCCCCAGGCCGATGACCTTGCTATCATTTCAGTTTTCTTCTGAAGCAATCACACTTATATACCACCCCATAGCACTTAGTGCACTCTCTAGGCCAGGGGTGCCCAAACTATGGCCTGTGGGTCATATCCGGCCCATGACGCTAATTCACCCAGCCCGCAAAGCCCTCATTGCTCCTGGAAGCTGAAGTAAAACGTGCTCGTATGGGCGCGTTTTACTTCCGCTTCCGGGAGCGACAAGGGCTTTGTGGGCTGGATGAATTGGCATCATGCGCCAGATCTGGCCCACTGGCCATAGTGACTGACCCCCTGAACCACTTGACTGGCCCACTGCCAGAAAAGTTTTGGCACCCCTTCTCTGGGTGGTTCACAAGTTACCCTAATTCCCATTTTGCCCCAACATGCTGGGTACACATTTTACCGACCTCGAAAGGGGAGAAGGCTAAGTCAGCCTTGAGCCCTGGTCACGGTCGAACTCATAACTTTTTGGTTGCGGTACAGCAGCTAAACTACTGTGCTACTTCTAAAATGTGCCTGAACTGTCTCTGAAGGCAAAACTAATGAAGCCGAGGCGGTCCTACTTCTGGGTCATCATGAGAAGGGAAGATTATCTGGAAAAGACAAAAATGCTGGGAAGGGGGGGAAGGCAGAAGGAAAAGAGGACAGTCAGATATGAGATGGATTGACTCTGTGAAGGAAACCACGGGCCTGCATTTGCAAGAGTTGAAGGGCGGTTGAAGACTGGGCTTTTTGGAGATTGCTGATTCCTAGGGTTTCCAGCTAATTATAGGCCGGTCTCCAACCTCCCTTTCTTAGGGAAAGTTTTGGAGAAGGTGGTGATGTGGCAGTTGCAGGGGGTCCTGGATGAAGCGGATTATCTGGACCCCTTTCAATCGGGTTTCAGGCCTGGATATGGTACAGAGACGGCATAGGTCGCACTGGTTGATGATCTCTTGCGGGAGTGGGACGGGGGTCATCCATCCGTCCTGGCTCTTCTGGATCTCTCAGCGGCTTTCCATACCGTTGACCACGGTATCCTTCTGGAATGGCTCAAAGGTTTGGGGATCCAGGGCACTGTGCTGTCCTGGTTTTCCTGATTCCTGGAGAGCCGTACCCAGTCAGTGTAGTTGGAGAGTGATAGGTCCAGCGCTAGGCCCCCACAGTATGGGATGCCTCAGGGCTCTCTCCTCTCCTATTCAACATATACACGAAGCCGTTGGGTGAGGTATCACCAGTATGCTGATGATACCCAGTCATATGTCTCAGCCCATGGGGACCCCAGTGATGCGGTCAATGTCCTATCCAGATGTCTGGAAGCGGTTGGGGTCTGGATGGGGAACAACGGGCTACAATTGAATCCCTCCAAGACTGAGTGGCTTTGGATGGGGGGTCCCGCGTTATCCAGGGAGCTGCCAACTTTGGTCTTGGATGGGGCTGCTTTGCCCCAGACAGACCCGGTACGCACCTTAGGGGTCCTCCTGGATTCGAGGCTGCTACTTGCAGATCAGGTGGCAGCTGTGGCCAGGAGGGCTTTCGCACAGCTTCGCGTCATCCGTCAGTTGCGTTCTCTCCTGAACCGGGACTCCCTGCTCAGGGTCACACATGCTCTGCTCACCTCCAGGCTAGATTATTGCAATGCGCTCTACATGGGGCTGCCCTTGTCAACCATTCGGAGGCTGCAGTTGGTCCAGAATGCGGCAGCCCGGGTGGTGATGGGGTGCGGGCGTTATGCTCGTGCCTCACCATTACTTCGGGAGCTGCACTGGTTACCAGTTTGCCTCCGGGTGCAGTTCAAGGTGCTAGTTTTGACCTTTAAAGAAGAACAGGGTAGGTGGGTGAGTATGTTGGGGTTTTAATGGTTTAATTGTTTTTATGTATGTTTTACCTTGTTGTGAGCCGCCCAGAGTCGGGTTTACCTGATTGGGTGGCATAGAAATTTGAATTTAAATGAATAAAAAAATAAAATATTTCTGAGATGACTTGACAGGAAAGAACAAAAAAACAAAATGAGATTGTTTAGAGCCGTGGTGGCGGACCTTGGCACTCCAGGTGAACGCGCAGTAAACCTATTCGTGTGGATTCACAGAGACTTGGGCTTCTGGGAATTGAAGTCCAAGAACACATGGAGTGCCAAGGTTCACCTTGACTGGTTTGGAGGATTTGTCCTTCACGCAACCTTTGATCAGAAAGATCTGCTGCTTTGTTTTCAAATGTGGGAAAAGGCCAGTAAAGAAAGTGCACTCTGCACATGTACAGAAACTCTTCAGTAGAAGCTCAAACACTGGCCAACCACTAAATAAAAAGCACCTGTCGTGATCAAACTATACATGCAGAAACAACAACAGAATACAGTACAAGAGACTGTCTTTGCTGCAAAATGGCCAGGAAGCCACACCGTTTTCTTGTTGCATCTCTGCTCTTTGTCCTACTAGCATTCCAGTAAAACTAGCCAGTCAAGGACAAAGAAGGAAGGTGAACGCAGAAGAAAAGTGCTGGAAAGGGAAGGGCTTAAGCATGAAAGCACACCCTTTTCGCTGCCATGGTTCCAGGAACAAAGACAGTATGGTGGAGAGGTTGGAGCTAAACCACAAGACCTAGGGCAGTGGCGGCAAACCTATAGCATGTGTGCCAGAGGAGTCACTCAGAGCACTCTCTGTTGGCACGTGCGCTGTCGCCCCAACACAGAGTTCACTCTGACCAGCAGCCTATTGGGAGCGCTTCCTCCCTCCCCCAGCACAGAGTTCCCCCCCGCCTCTTTGCCCAGCAGCCCAATGAGAGCACTTTCTACCTCCTCCAGCACAGATTTCATCCCGCCCCTCTGCCCAGCAGCCCAATGGAAACGCTTCCTCCCTTCTCCCAGCACAGAGTTTGCCCCGTCCCTCTGTTTAGGCCCTTGGTCACTAAAAGGTTCGCCATCATTAGGGTCTAGTCTCCACTACAGTGGAACTCTGGATAACGTCAAAACTCCATTCCACAGAGTGCAACGCTATCTGGATTTTGATGCTATGCGGTCCCTATGGGAGATGCTCCGGATAACGACCAAAAAGTGTTTGTTATCCTGAGCATCGATACCAAATGCCACGCATAACGACCATTTTGTAGCTTTTTGGGGGGCACCACGAACGCGTTGTTATGCGGATTTGGCATTATCCAGAGTTCCACTGTACTTCATAAAACCTCACGATGCTACCTTGGGCCAGTCATTCTTTCTCAATTGTTTTTATAGTAAGTGTGCAATTACCCTAAGCAAACTGGGTGGGAAGCAAAAAAATACCCATTCATTCATTCATTGAACTATGTATCGTTATTTTCTCCTGCTAAAAACCTCCTGGCGAGCTGGGAATCCCATGCTATCTTTTGATCATAGACTTCTGTCCTTGGAAACGCATTTCCGGGTCTGAGAAACATTGCCTGCCCTCGGGTTTGCTTGTTCTCCCACGGGTAAAGGAAGCCGGAGAGGCTCTGGAAAGGGGGCAGAAGCATAAATCAGAAGCTCTCCAATGCAGCTCCACTTGGGTTACTAAGAATAATCCTGTGTTTATCTCCCCAGCCTTCAGGCAATAGATTTTGCTTTCAACTTCTCCAAAGTTTCCACACACACCTTCCCAGGCTCCCAAGAAGAACTGAGGCCTACAGGAATCCTTCATTTGGGATGGGTGGAGAACAAGACAGACAGACGGAGGCTGCCTGACCGCCACGGGCAGAGAAATGGCTGAAGAAGGAAGAGATGAGGAAGAGCCGTCAGTCCCAAAGAGCTGCTTTTCTTCTCGTGTTTCGGCCAGACGTGAGACTGCCAAAATGAAGGCACCCTTTTGGCGAGTTCATTCTGCAGTTGCCTTCGCCTGGCCTAGTGTGAGAAAGAGTAGCTGGCAACACAAGGTTGCCATCACCAGGGTATGCCCTAGTGCGGTTCAAAAATACCACAATCTTCGAGGAGGTTCTTTCTGTGTACCCGAGTCCCAGAGAGCTCAAGGTGGATCCCAACTGAACCACCTACTCTGAACTTTCACGTTCAAAACGCCTTAAAATATTATCAAATGGTGGCGGTGGTGGTAGTAGTAGGGTTGATAAAGGTCTGGCTGGAGATCCTGCTACAGCCATGGAGTAGACCCGTGATGACGAACTTTGGCACTCCAGATGCTCTTGGACTTCAATTCCCAGAAGCCCAAGCCCCCATGAATCCACACGAATGGGTTTACTGCGATTCATCCGGCCCGTGCCACCCTCATTGCTCCTGGAACCGGAAGTAAAATGCGCCTAGATGGTGGAAGGATTAACCCAGAAGAGTCTTAACCGTACAGGCGCATTTTACTTCCGCTTCCGGGAGCGACGGGGGCGGTGCGGGCCGGATGAATCGCAACAAACCCATTCATGCAGATTCATGGGGGCTTGGGCTTCTGGGAATTGAAGTCCAAGAATGCCTGGAGTGCCAAGGTTCACCATCACGGAAGTAGACCGTTCAGACAGTGACTCAACGCTGTGTTGGGCGGCAGTAAATAACCCGACTCTCTAAAGAGGCCAATGGCTATGGGCGGATAAACCCCCATAGGGGTTTATAGGTGGGGTAATGGTCCCCCTCAATGGAGGAAATGCCACTGGAAACCATCCTATTGGGCCCAACGGCAAAATGAACGGAGAAGGAACTCTGATTCCCAAAAGTCATGGAGGCGGAAGAGGCCATGCCAGATGGACTGGCTGCGAAGGTGCACCTTGTCCATATCCTCAAGGGTGTGGCAGTCCATTAAACCCTGCCTGTCTCGTTTCATACGTGCCACAAGAGATGACTCCATTATCATAGACAATGTGTGTGTCACTCTATGGCAAGCTGGGGTCCACCTTAAACAAATTGTCGCCAATGGCATTTTTCTTGAAACCATCCGGGGGGGGGGGATGTATACTCGAACACTAGTAGCAGCCGACAAGTAGTAGTAGTAGTAGTAGTAGTAGTAGTAGTAGTAGTAGTAGTAGTAGTAGTAGTAGTAGTAGCAGCAGGAAGAGGATGATAAATTGAGTCACACTGTAATATACCAACGGTCCGATCTTGTATTTGGTCCTTACCACGGCCAGCCACGTACAGTACTTATAAAAAGTCTACAATTTGCACACGTAATGCAGAGATATTTTGCACTTTTTAACTAGCTGGTGAAGTTTTGCACCCTGTTAATCTGTTCTGCGTTGTTTGCAGCCCTCACGGGTTGATTCTGATTGCATTACTTGGGTTGATTTTTCACATCGCTCTGGTGTCCATAAGGGTGAAGGGTTGTTTAAAAATATGTCAAGAGATGAACAAATGAATAAACAACTGCTTCCCGGCTGACAGTATGTTCTGTGGCAGGGCTTACGTCACCGGAGCCAACAATGGTGGTCTCTGTGCTTCCCAAAGACGGCGAGGTCTTTGCTTATTTTGCAAAGGGAGTGAATCTTTTCCACTAAGGTCAAAGCCATGCTCCTACCATTGGTCAATACAGCCCAGATTTGACTCTTGCAAGTATTCTATGGATGTGTCACACGGGACTTCCTGTACCCCCAGCCAGCACATGGGTGATGGGACTTTTAATCCAATCTTTAGATCAGGGGTTCCCAACCTTTTCAAGCTTGGGGCCGAGTCACGCTGTCTCAGTCAGCTTTGAGGGCCGGACAGCCATTTTGCCCTGCCTGCATGATGAGGGTGGCCATTTTGTCCCCACAGCTTTAAAGGAGTGAACATTTTGTTCCTTTAATGCCCTTGGAGGGGGGGGGGCACATGAAATGCCAGGGTCCAGACAGCACAACCAACTGTGCAACCACTCCCACAGCCGACTGTACAACGGAGCCTGTGGAATTAATTACTACCTGGATACCTTTTCCACCCTAGTGCAAATTTTTCAATGGCTTATACAGCTTCTATTTACACAAGCATAGCTACACAATGGGATTTTGATCAGTAGGGCAGCTCTACTTATTCTGGATTGAAAGGATTTTTGCTGGAGAAACTCTGTTCAGAGGATGCCCGAATGAGGTTCCTTTCCTGTCCCCAAGATCTTCTCCCACCAAAGTGGTCCCTATTTATCTATTTGCAATTTCTTGCTTTCGATCTGCTAGGTTGGCAGGAGCTGGGGCAGAGACGGGTGCTCAATCCGTCATGCAGTACCCGGGTCTCAAACTGCTGACTTGCCGGCCTCCCAGCTAACAAGGTGAGCTTCTAAACCACTGAACCACCGCAGCTCATGAGATCAGGCGTGGAGGTTTTGAGGAGGCACTTTGCTTATGGGATTAGCCTTAATGGGATCCCATAAGCAAATAGGGTGTCATTGCGCAGATTATTAATTTTGCCAAGAAAAGGTGGCAAACGTCCCAGAAGGATGGAGCCTTTTTAGCAGCGGCAAATGCGACAGTGAGCTCCTTTGCAACTGAAAAACCTGGCTGCAGTCCATGAAAAGTGACACGGATCTTAAACCTGCTAAGCTGCAAGATGCCAGAAGATGCTTTGTTATTTTGGTGGCGGCAGGCTACGGATGAACATGCCGTCTCTCCTTCCGAGCCTTGTGACGCCTAGAAGGCTTGCATACTTTCTGCAGCATAGACTTTTGCAGTGGCGAGGCAGTGAGCTTGCATGAATTCTTATCCCTGGTGTGCAGATGTGTTTTATTTATTTATTTATTTCTACGCATTTATATCCCGCCCTCCTGGTGGGTACACCACTCAGGGCGGCTAACAACATAGTAAAAAATTACAGTAAAACAATAAAACAACAATAATTAAAACAGATCTAAAAGCCCCAATTAAAACCAACATTAAAAAGGAAAGGCATCGATCCCAGTGTGGTGGCAGAGAAGGAGAAAAAGAAAGAAGGGGGAGAGAGAGAGATAGGTTGCTTACCTGTAACTGTTGTTCTTCTCTGTGGTCACCTGTGCATCCACACAAATGGGTTTACTGCATGGTAAACCCATTCATGTGGATTCACAGAGACCACGAAGAAGAACTTGATAGCACATAGGGGCAGAAATAGACATTGTAGATAGTCCATAATTAGAACATTGTTATATTTAATAGGGATATAGCAATAGCAATTTCACTACTATACCGCCCCATGGAGCTCAGCGCACTCTCTGGGCGGTTCACAAGTTAATTAGCATTTAGCCCCAGACATGCTGGATACTGATTATACCAACCTCAGGAGGATGATAGAGGCTGAGTCAACCTTAAGCCCTAGATCGGGGTGCCCAAACTAACGCCCATGGGCTGGATCCGGCCCCTGACACTGATTCATCTGGCCCATGCCACTCTTGCCGCTCCTGGAAGCTCCCATACGGGCGTTTTACTTCCGCTTCCAGAAGCAGCAAGGGAGGCATGGGCCGGGTGAATTGGTGTCAGGGGCCAGATCTGGCCAGTGGTGGGCTCCAAATTTTTTTTTACTACCACACTGTGGGCATGGCATAGTGGGCGTGGCCAGGGGGAAGCCCTGCATTGCACCCAAATTAGGACTACTTTATTTGAAAACTTGGATGGGCGGGGCCAGCCAGAATTTCTGCTACCGTTTCTGGCGCACTGGTGCGAACCTGCTGATGCCACCACTGGATCTGGCCCACGGGCAGTAGTCTGGGCAACCCTGGTTTAAGCAGAGAAAGTGGCAGCCTAAATATCTATATCATCCTGTTGCAAAACAGATTGCAAGGCACATTTTACTTCCACTTCTGATGGGAGGAACCACATGACTGGCCTGCTGAACCACATGACCGGCCCGCTGACCACGTGACCGGCCTGCGGCCTGAAAAGTTTGGGCACTCCTGCCCTAGATCAAATGCACAACCTTTTGGTTGCAGTACAGCTGTTTAGCCACTGCACCACCAGAGGAAAAAAGAGGGAAAGAAAAAAAGGAAAGGCTGTTGAAAGGCCTGGAAGGCGGGAAAGGGGAGCCCAGAGGTGTTTCTGTCAGTGCGCTCAGAAAGGAGGTTTGTCCCGAGAGCGGCTTTTGCCAAATATGGACCGTTTTTTGCCTTGCCGTTTAGTCACAGAGAGGCCCGACTTTCCAAGCGTTGAGGTCACCCAGAAACAACCCATCCGCCCTCACTTCCAGCCTGTCTCTCCTCCACAGCTTATAAACTCTCGCCCGGGAGTCTCCATGCGCTCACTCTTTCAGTGTGTCTGTGAGAGAGACAGACAGGAGGATGCTGTGTTTTTTAAAAACACTCTATGATGGTTCCCCCACATCTTTCTGCAGGCCCGATGTTGCTTTTCCAATTTATCTACATTGTTAAAATTTTCAAAGATTATTTTTATTATTATGTTGTATGCCGCCCACAGTGGGAAAATATTCCAGATGCGCAGGATATGAATGCAATAAATAAAACAAACTTCCCTGTATTCTTTATTTCTCCCTTCTTCGGCCCTAAGGGTTTGAATACAACTGGAAGGGGTACACATCATGTCCCAGAATTTTTTATTTATTATTTAATGCGCTTATATATCTCTTTTCTATGTTCGCGGACAAACTCAAAGCGGTTCACAAAACGATCAAACAAAGACAAAATAACAATAATAACAGAACCACCCTTACCACACACCCCGTTTCCTTCCCATCCTGAAGGCCTGTGAACGAGTTGTGGGAGGATGCGCAGAACTTCTCCGAAAGTTCCCAACCGTTGCAAATTATTTCCTCTGGTTTCCTCCCCACCGTTCGTTCTCCCGCTTTACGTTTTGGCTACTTGAACTGTGGGGGCCTGGGAAGTGGAAAGAGGCTCCCTGGAGACCCCACACACACACACACACACACGCACACACACTCCCTGCTGCTAATTTCCTCTCCGTTTTCTTCCAGGGATTTATTTCCCTTTATTTTTCTATGGCCCCTCCAAATTCTGGGGAACTAGAAATAATTGCATGGGAAAAGGTACAAGGAATGCCCTGGGAGTTCCTCAGCGGTTATTTTCCAGTTCCCCTCGCCACACATCTCCAATCTGCACATCGGAAGAGCTTGGGAGAGATTGGGAAGGATATGAGAAATACCCTGAATTGCCTCTTTAACCATGGTTTTACTTCCCCTCCCCTCCATCCCAATATTTTTCATGCTGCTATATGAATCTCCCCCTCTAAGGTAAAGGTTTCCCTTGCTCTTAAGCCAGTCATATCCGACTCTAGGGTGCAGTGCTCATCTCTGTTTCTAAGCCAAAGAGCCAGCGCTGACTGCTTCTGCAGACGTTCCCGTGGTCATGTGGCAGGCATGACTAGACACACCAGAGCGCACGGAGCGCTGTTTACCTTCCCACCAAAGTGGTCCCTATTTATCTACTTGCAATTTCTTGCTTTCGAACTGCTAGGTTGGCAGGAACTGGGACAAAGACGGGAGCTCATTCCGTCCTGCAGTACTCGGGAATCGAACTACTGACCTTCCGCCTCCCAGTCAGCGTCTCAGCCACTTGAGCCACTGCACTACTGTACTACTGTACTGCAGCCAAAAGCTTGTGAATCGATCCTGACTTGCAATTCGAACTGCAATTCGAACTTGCAATTCGAACTGCTAGGTTGGCAGGAGCTGGGACAAAGACGGGAGCTCATCCCGTCCTGCAGTACTCGGGAATCGAACTACTGACCTCCCGCTTCCCAGTCAGCATCTTAGCTACTTGAGCCACTGCAGTCTCCTCTAACTAGGAATAAACAAAGCAATCACACTTCTATACCACCCGATAGCCGCTTAGTGCACTCTCTGGGTGGTTGGACCAGTTAATTCGCCCTGGTGGTGCAATGGTTAAACTGCTGTCTGGCAACCAAAAGGTGGTGAGTTCAATCCTGACCAGGGCTCAAGGTTGACTCAGCCTTCCATTCTTCCAAGGTGATTGCTTTGCTTTGTCCCCAACATGCTGGGGACTCACTGTACCGAGCTTGGAAGAATGGAAGGCTGAGTCAACCTTGAGCCCTGGTCAGGATCAATTCACAAGCTTTTGGCTGCAGTACAGTAGTGCAGTGGCTCAAGTGGCTAAGACGCTGACTGGGAGGCGGAAGGTCAGCAGTTCGATTCCCGAGTACTGCAGGACGGAATGAGCTCCCGTCTTTGTCCCAGCTCCTGTCAACCAAGCAGTTTGAAAGCAAGAAATTGCAAGTAGATAAATAGGGACCACTTCGGTGGGAAGGTAACAGCGTTCTGTGCGCTCCAGGGTCTAGTCATGCCTTGAAACAGAGATGAGCACTGAACCCTAGAGTCAGATACGGCTGGCTTTCGAACAAGGAAAACCTTTACCTTTATAGTAGTTTAACCACTGCACCACCAGGGCTCTATAATGATAGGTTGCTTACATGTAACTGTTCTTCTTTGTGGGGGGCCCTGTGAACCCACATGAATGGGTTTACTGCGCGTACACATATGTACAGTAAACCCATTCATGTGGATTCACAGGGGACCACAAGGAAGAACTTGATAGAGTGTAGGGGTAGAATTAGATATTGTAGATAGTTCATAATTAGAACATTGTTATATTTAAAAGGATATCGCAATAGCAATTACACGTCTATACCGCCCCATAGAATTAGTGCAATCTCTGGGCAGTTCACAAGTTACTTAGCATTTTGCCCCCAAACAAGCAGGGGACTCATTTTACCAACTTTGGAAGGATGGAAGAGATTGAATCATCCTAGTTAAGATCGAACTCACAACCTTTTGGTTGCAGTACAGCAGTTTAACCACTGCACCACCAGGGTACATGACCTTATTAAATTTCACAAGCCCAGTTTTCCTCTCGAATGCATGTGTTGCTGCTGCATAGTCAGAGGTCTGCTTCCGTGTATTGCAGTGCGCAACCCCTGCCTTCCGCCACCAGAACCACCCATGTACAATGGGCATTAGTCAACATTCCTCCTCCTCACCCTCTATAACAGGGGTGCCCAAACTTCTCTGGCTGCGGGCCGATCACGTGGTTCAGTGGGCCGTTCATGTGGTTTCTTCCCCCAAAGCGGAAGTAAAACGCTCCTTGCAATTTGTTTTGCAACAGGATGAGAGATTTTAAGCTGCCATTTTCTCTGCTTAGACCAGGGATGCCCAAACTACGGCCCGTGGGCCAGCCCCAACCCCCGTGCCAATTCATCCGGCCCATGCTGCCCTTGTCGCTCTTGGAAGCAGAAGTAAAACGTGCCCGTATGGGCGCACGGAACGCTGTTACCTTTCCTGCCGAAGTGGTACTTCTTTATATACTTGCAATTTCTTGCTTTCAAAACTGCTAGGTTGGCAGGAGCCGGGGCAGAGACTGGAGCTCACTCCATTGTGCAGCACTTCAGGTCTCGAACGGCTGACATGCCGACCTTCCAGTCATCAAGTTCAGCATCGTAACCACTAAGCCACCCCAGTCCCCAATGGATGTATATAAGGAGTAACAAAAATATTTGGGGTGTGTGGCAGATTACTTCCCTTTTTCAATCTTTCTCTTCCTGGACAGTTTGCAATTCCCAAAGACCAAAAGATAATAATATATAAAAATGTGGCTCTATTTATAGTGGGCGTCTTGGAGGCTTTCTCTACCGTAGCTGTTGCCTTTGAAAATGTCCATTTTTTTTGCCATGGTAACAGAAAGAGCATGAGAAACACACACACACACACCCAAAAAAGCAAAAACCAGGCCTTTATATGGAAGAAGAGGCAAGGAGGGCGCATGTTACATTTTGGGATTCTTGCTGGCTGGGGTATTCTGGGAGCTGTAGTTCCAAAAGAAATCTTTGCAAAATGCAGACTCCAACCCCACCCATAGGAGAAATCTGCAAAGTCAAGGTTTCCCCGTACATTTGACTAAGCATGGCCAAGTCTCTGACTTATCTTAGTCACTAGTTAACAATGCTTAAGACACATGCTCCTCCGTGTGGGAGGCACCAGGGCACAATTAATGAAATGGAAATATAAAATTAGCACCGGCGTCAGGCTTAAGGCAGGCGGACCAACCCTTATCTCAGTCTGCAAACATTTTATGGTTTCATAAGGATTTAAAACAAGAGCGCACAAACTCCTGTCCTTCAAGAGCGATGTCTTTCTCACTTTCCTTTAATCTGAGAAAGAGGCTTTGCTATAGTAACATTAGACAACACTGTCAAAAATAATGTTCATGTGATTTAGTTGTTTTTTTTAACTCAGAGTTTTCTTTCTTTTTTAATCCTTTCTTCCTAACTAAGTTACAGGACCAACTTATAGTCAGCCTGGTGGGATTTTACAAGGCAAGTGAAATACTTAAGGAGTATTACCAGTTGTAACCCTCCATTCCATGAGCGGGGTCTTGAACCACAGTCTCTCTGAGTTCTAATCCATTGCTGTATCCACTATGCCCATGATGGCGAACCTTGGCACTCCAGATGTTCTTGGACTTCAATTCCCAGAAGCCCAAGCCCCCATGAATCCACACGAATGGATTTACTGCTATTCATCCAGCCCTGTACAGAGGAAGGGTTAACCCGGAAGAGTCTTAACTGTACAGGCGTGTTTTACTTCCGCTTCCGGGAGCGACGAGGGTGGCGTGGGCCAGATGAATCGCAGTAAACCCATTCGCAGGGTGCTTGGGCTTCTGGGAATTGAAGTCCAAGAACATCTGGAGTGCCAAGGTTCGCCATCATGGCACTATGCTATTCTGGTTACCTTCTTTATTAAACTCTCTCTATTCCTTCTGCATCTCTCTCTTCTTCTTCTTTCGTGTCCCGATCAAACCCTGGACTGCCAAAATGAAGCCACTCTCTTGGCTTTGGCGTTGCTCAAAATTAAGTCCTCATCGGTGCATGTTTCTGGCAGTAACCAGCAGACCAGTAAATTAGTCAATAGATTCTGCATCTCTCCGCATTCACGCCACGGTTTTTTGGTCCGCCAGCAGCCCCCACTTGAGCATGTTGGTCTTGCATTTAGGTACTCCAACCCTACAGGGTCCTCCAAGTGATGCTGAGGAGGTTGAGATCCTCAGCCATATCTTTCTTTGCTGTTGTTCCTTGTCCAGTGAGCTCCTTTCTCCATCTTCTAATTTGGTTTTGGCTGTTGTGTGCCCTCAAGGATGTTTGTTCTTGCCATAAAGCTCTTCCTGGATCTGCGCGGGTGAACTTGAAGCTCCTATCCATTCAGAGGATGTCGAGGGTCCTTCTCTTGCTTAGTTCTCTCGGCATCTGCTGCTTCTTCTCTCCTGATCTTAGGTGGAGCGATGCCAACAAGAGGGTATATTTTCCTCAACTGGTGTAGGTTTGACGCATCCTATCACTATAAGCAATTGAAGCCCCAGAGAAGGAGAGGCAAATCCGTTTTCTTTGCCCTTGTCTCAGGCATTTTGACTCTTGCAAGCAAGCTCGAATCTTCACTCTGATTTTAGATTTTATCTCCAGGGCTGCAGATCTGTTAGACACAGGGCTCGTCATTATTCTGAATGTTTATTTCTTGAAAGCACCGTCATGAACACTAATTGGAGTGGGAATACTTCAGAAATAACAAGGCATAAATTACTACATTTCATGCATGTTGTGAATGGCCATTGAGAAATGAGGCACAGATTTATGAAGTCTGTCAATCAACCAACTAACAAGATTTTTTTTAAAAAAAAATACAAGACACGGCTATCACGATACTGTGTGGAAATATTCAGTAGTGTATATAGCAGTGATGGTGAACCCTGGCACTCCAGCTCTTCTTGAACTTCAATTCCCAGAAGCCCTGATCAGCAAGCCATATAAATCTAAATGAGTTAATGAATGAATGAATGAATGAATAAGTCCAAGAGCAGCTGGATTGCCAAGGTTCTCCATCACTGGTATATAACAAAAACATCACAACTACCATGAATCAGCTAAGTTACTTTCTTGAACTACAACTCTTGAGGATTTGATCAAATATAATGCAAAATCCAACCTATCTAGCAAGGGAAGAGGGAAAGGTCACCCTTGCTCGAAAGCCAGTTGTATCCGACTCTAGGGTGCAGTGCTCATCTCTATTTCAAAGCTGAAGAGCCAGCGTTGTCTGCTTCTGCAGACGTTTCCATGGACATGTGACAGGCATGCCAAGACACCGGAGCACATGGGACGCTGTTTACCTTCCCACCGAAGGGGTCCCTGTTTATTTACTTGCAATTTCTTGCTTTCGAACTGCTAGGTTGGCAGGAGCTGGGACAGACGATGGGCGCTCATTCTGTCATGCACTACTTGGGTTTTGAACTGCTGATCTGCCGCCTTCCAGTCGGTGTCTTAGCCACTTGAGCCACTGTAATCCCAGCAAGGGAAAGTAGAAGGCAAATAAATGTAATCCAACACTCCTAATGCAACTGAACGTGGAGAGGTAAAACGTCAGGCCCACAGATAAGGAAGGGAAGACAACCCATCCTTCCATTCCTCTAGGCTACAACTGTACTGGAACTGAAGCCAGAACAATTCATGCAGTCAACGGAGCAAGGATTTTTCTCCTCCTTTATTTTTTGTCTGACAAAAGATTTGCCTTTGGTCTGGTTAAACTTAAATAAATTCACCCAGAAAGCCGAGCACAGATGCTGTTTTCCGATATGCTGCAGGAACAATAAGATAGCGTAGAATTTAATATAAATAATGGCTGGGACCCAAAACCTGCTGGGGGAGCGCATGAAGAAACTCAGCGTGATGCACTGGGATTTTCAGAAACTTATTTCTATGATCAGCTGGCTTCATCCACAATGCCATCAAATCTGTGTTTAAGAATGAGGACAAATAATGATTCAGAAAGAACATATTGAAAGTCCCGTCAGGTTCATGAAACTGCTTTCAACCAAGAGGCCATCCTTTAAAAATCTGTTTTATTTGAAAAATTCCTATAATGCAATTCACTACCCTCCATAGGCAAAGGACATGCCCTTATCACTCTTTGATAAAAGGGGCAGCCACATACTGATGTTGAAGGATAATAATAATAATAATAATAATAATAATAATAATAATAATAATAATAATAATAATAATAATAATAATAATAATAATAATAATAATAATAATAATAATAATAATAATAATAATAAATGTATTATTGTTGTTGTTGTTGTTGTTGTTGTTGTTTCATGTCAGAAATCATTCTGGGTTGTAAGGATTTTTGCTGGAGAAACTCCAATCAGGGATTCCCGAATGAGGCTCCTTTCATGTCCCCAAGATCTTTCCCCACCGAAATGGTCCCTATTTATCCACTTGCAATTTCTTGCTTTCAAACTGGTAGGTTGCCAGGAGCTGGGACAGAGACGGGCGCTCAGACCGTCATGTAGTACCCGGGTCAAGAACTCAGTGGTCCGAAACCCAGACTGCATCTGGGGTAAGGAGTGAGGGGAGAAGGGAGAAGGGAAATTCTGGAAAAGAGGAAATTCTAAAGGGACAACTCCAGAGAATTCCCAAAACAAAGAAAGGTGAAAGACAGCAAGTAAAACATGCCTGTGCAGATGCTGCAGTAAATGCATCCACGCCTGCTATTTACGACAGCAGCAAACACATTTTATAGTGCGAGGAATCACATGATCGGCCCGCGGCACGAAAAGTTGGGGAACCCCTGCACTAACTCAACTTCCCTCATTATCAAGGTTATCTCCCCCTTGTTTCTTGGTCTTAATCGTGGTTTAATTTTGTTACACCGAGATCTTAAACAAGGTTAACTTTAACCGTGGTTAGTTTCAATCAGGTTTTGCAGATCCAATTAAAACTTTGTCCTCTTCAAGCAGGTTAAGACTAGTCCAGATGTAACAATAAACCATGGTTAGGCCCAGCAGAAGACAGGAACATAAGTTTGTACCAATGCATGGTGGAAAATACGGGACATATTCCCACAAATTCCCATTAGCACCAGACAGCATGATTATACAGGGCCAGCTTCCTTTTGTCAACAGCTTCCCAAGCATAAGCGAATCGAGGAAAATGCACAGTGGGAAAGAAAACTTTGCCTGCAATCCCACTGGCCCAATAAAACAAAAGCATCTCCAAGACAATTTCCAAGAAGGCCTTCTCTTCCGCCACTTGGTCTCCAGCCCCTGTCAAACTCCCTCTCCAACCTTCTCACCACCACCACCAGTTTATGGCAGGAAGCCAAGACGAAGGACAAAGTCCATTCCCCATCTCATACCAGAGAGCAACGCCAAAAAAGCCTTAAATGCAGAAACAGAGCAAAATTGCTGTTAGCCGCCCAGAGGCATCCAAGAAGGGAAGCCTGGTTATAATGGGGGACTTCAATTACCCTCACATAGACTGGGTGAACTGTTGTTCAGCACATGAGAAAGAGATAAAGTTCCTAGATATGCTCAATGATTGTTCCCTGGGACAGATGGTTGAAGACCCAACTAGAGGTACAAGAATCCTTGACTTGATCCTGAGTAATACTCAGGATCTGGTGCAAGATGTTAATGTGACTGATCCAATAGGGAACAGTGACCACAACTCAATTATGTTTAACTTGATCATAGACCGCAAGTCACTGATAAAATCTAACACAGAGACCTTAAATTTTCAAAAAGGAAATTTCCCAAAGATGAGGAAACTAGTAAAAAAGAAACTGAAAGGGAAAATTGAGAGAGTCCAAACACTCCAAGAGGCATGGAGGCTGTTTACAAAAACAATAACAGAGGCTCAATTGGAATGCATACCCAAAAGGAAAAAGGGCACTGCCAGGTCCAAGAGGACTCCGATGTGGCTTACAGGAGCTGTTCGGGAAGTGATCAAGAGCAAGAAAAGCTCATTTAGAAGATGGAAGGCTTGTCCAAATGAGGACAGCAGGCAGAAACATAAATTCTGGCAGAACAAATGCAAGGCAACAATCAGGAAAGGAAAGCAAGACTTTGAGGAGCGTATAGCTAAAAATACTCAGAGAAATAACAAAGACTTCTTTAAGTACATTAGAAGTAAGAACCCAACTAGGAAGGCCATTGGACCATTAGATGACAATGGAAGGCAAGGGGTTATTAAAGAGGAAACAGAGATTGCAGAGAGACTCAATGAATTCTTTGCTTCAGTATTATTCACTGAAGAAGACAGAGGCCACATGCCCAAAACAGAGCCTATCTTCGTAGGGAGGGAAACCGAAGAATTAAGCCAGATAGAAATAACCAGGGAGGAGGTCCTTACATGTCTTGTTAAACTAAACACTAACAAATCACCAGGACCAGATGGCATCCATCCACGAGTTCTCAGGGAACTTAAAGATGAAATTGCTGATCTCCTAGCCAAAATATATAATCTTTCCCTCAAATCAGGCTTTGTGCCTGATGACTGGAAGGTAGCGAATGTAACACCAATTTTCAAAAAAGGATCCAGGGGTGATCCAGGAAATTACCGACCTGTCAGTTTGACATGTGTCCCAGGTAAAGTGATGGAAACCATCCTAAAAGATAGAATTAATAGGCACATTGAAGAGAAGGCGCTGCTAAAGGAGAGCCAACATGGCTTTTGCAAGGGCAAATCATGCCACACTAATCTGTTGGAATTTTTTGAGAGTGTCAACAAGCATGTGGATAAGGGGGATCCAGTTGACATTGTTTATCTGGACTTTCAGAAGGCTTTTGACAAGGTCCCGCACCAAAGGCTCTTGAATAAACTTACCAGTCATGGAATAAAGGGACAGGTCTTGTCCTGGATCAGCAACTGGCTAAGGGACAGGAAACAGAGGGTAGCACTAAATGGACACTTCTCCAAGTGGAGGGAAGTAAAGAGTGGGGTCCCCCAAGGTTCAGTACTGGGACCCCTGCTTTTCAACCTCTTCATAAATGATCTAGAAGTAGGAGTAAAAAGCAAGGTAGCCAAATTTGCTGACGACACTAAATTATACAGGGTAGTGAAAACTGTGAGAGATTGTGAGGAGCTCCAGAGGGATCTCTCGACACTGGGGGAGTGGGCAAAACAGTGGCAAATGAGTTTCAACATTAGTAAGTGCAGAGTGATGCATGTTGGGGCAAAGAACCCCAATTACACTTATAAACTGATGGGGTCTGAACTCTCTGCGACAAACCAGGAAAGGGACCTTGGTGTCCTGGTGGACAACTCAATGAAGGTGTCAACCCAGTGTGCCTCAGCAGTGAAAAAAGCAAACTCAATGCTAGGGATCATTAGGAAGGGTATAGAAAATAAGTCAGCAAGTGTCATTTTGCCTCTTTATAAATCTATGGTGAGGCCCCATCTGGAATACTGTGTACAGTTCTGGTCGCCATACCTCCAGAAGGATATTATGGAGCTGGAAAAAGTGCAGAGGAGGGCAACCAGAATGATTAGGGGACTGGAACACCTTCCTTACCATCTGAGGCTGCAACGGTTGGGCCTCTTCACTTTTGAACAACGACGTCTAAGAGATGACCTGATTGAAGTTTATAAAATCATGCACGGTATGGACAAAGTAGATAAGGAAAAACTGTTTTCCCTATCGCATAACACTAGAACTAGGGGACACTCCATGAAACTTTTGGGTACTAGTTCTCAAACAAATAAGAGAAAGTACTTTTTCACCCAGAGGATTACTGGTCTATGGAACTCCCTGCCAGAAGAAGTGGTGACAGCTGTCAGTCTTGACAGCTTTAAGGAAGGATTAGACAAGTTCATGGAGGACAAGAGTATCAATGGCTATAATTATGGATACTTAAGGACAACCTCCAGGTTGGAGAGATAGGCAGGATATCTCTCAATATCATTTCCAGGGAATCCTAAGCAGGTGAAGGCATCTGCTTGGGAATACCCTGAAGGAAATGGTGAGCCACTGTGTGAGACAGAATGCTGGACTGGATGGGCTGTGGCCTGTTCCAGCAAGGCTGTTCTTATGTTCTTATGTTCTTATGACTTGGGAGGCAATAGAAATTTGAAGAATAAATAAATAAATAATGTTGGTGCATGTTCCGACCTATGCTGCCTTCTAAGCCATGTTCATCATTTTGAGAGGCAACCAAAATCCCTACCAGTTAAGGGTGAGGGGGGTATAAAACGCCACAATTCTGCCACCAAAGTCAACCAAATAATGTGCCTTCCTCCTTCCTCCCCATGGTCAACTTGAGCATGTAAGCTTAATGTGGGCAGGAACCCATATATTTTCTCTAACACTAAGAAGCACCATGTGTTTCGGGATTGAGAAAAAGATTATCCCATCAGATATAATGACAAATATCAGAAAGATCCACGTGGTGATGATGTTGATGAAGCAGAAGCAGCAGCAGCAGCAGAAGAAGAAGAAACAGACAGACAGACAGAGATACATCTAGGTAAAGGTTACCCTTGCTCGAAAGCCAGTCATATCCGACTCTAAGGTTCAGTGCTCATCTCTGTTTACAGCCAGAGAGCCAGCGCTGTCTCCATCTGTTTCCGTGGACATGTGGAAGGCATGCCTCAACACCGGAGTGCATGGAACGCTGTTCACCTTCCCACTGAAGTGATACCTATTTATCTACTTGGAATTTTTTGCTTTCAAACTGCTAGGTTGGCAGGAGGTGGAACATTGACAGGCGCTCACTCCGTCATGCAGTGCCCGGGAATCGAACTCCGACCTTCCAGTCAGCAAGTTCAGCGCCTTAACCACTTAAGCCACCGCAGTCCCATCTGTTATATCTAGAAACATATAAATATCTATATTTAGGTAAGGAAAGAATATAATCTTAAAAACTAGCTACAGCTAGAAACAACCCTACAATAATACTGTAGAGAGAGGTGCTGCTTCTAAACTGGAAAATAAAGAGAAATAAACCATCCTCCTCCCGGTGCAATCAAAGTGTGTTTCTTTTTGAAAAAGCCTCCACTGGCATCCTGAAGCTTTCAAAAGGCCTGGCTACAAGTTAAGAAACAGCCGTAGACATAAGTATGAGCATGCATTCGTGAGCATGTGCATCTGCATATATGGTTATGTATGTGAACTGTCCCAGTGTGCCAATGTGCCAACAGTGAGTGCCACTCTCCAACTGGGATTGAATCCCCATCTTAAACCTGCATAGAAACTATTCAGCCATCTGGCCAAAAGAGGCGCGCATCACGACAACTGCAATTCGCACCAATTCTTTTAGCCACATTACACAGAATTAGTTCAGAAAAGGTCCTTCATGCAATGACAAAGCTTCTGTCCCTACCAACCACGTAGGTTGGAAGATCCAGAAACAAATCCAGCAAAGTAACTTTTCAGCGGTTCACATGCAAGGGTGGAATTCTGCCATCCAAATTTACTGAGGGCAGGCAGGTAGGCAGGCAGGCGGGTGGGCAGACGGAAGATCAAGATCCGGCGCAAGAACCCGTGGCTTCATGGGAAAGTGTTCTCAGATTTTAGCCCAAAGAACCAGACAAACTGATCTTGCATTTCTTTTAAATCAGCGGCCACGATGAGGTCCCAAGGAAACAGCTGTGGCTCCCCAACAGGCATGGGCTGGGCCACTGGGACAGGGGGATTCATCCTGGTGCGCCCTCGCCTCTGGCGCACTGAGGCGCAAATAATAATTTTTTTATTATTTTATCCGCTCGGCATGCTACACTTTAGATTAGGCCGTTGTCCCAAGCTCCCTCCTTCATATGTAATTTATTCTAAAGTGTTGTGCGCCGGGCAAAGCAAGTGAGGGGTGGCGACCAAGTAGTTTCTGGGGGCAGCCTTCTCCCCCGTCCCTTGGTTGCCAGCCCTTGCCCCTGTCCAGCACGCGACCATGGTGCCCAGAACACCTCTGCTCCCCAAAATGGATGGTGGGTGGCCCATCTTCTCTATGATGAGAAGAGGAACTCTCCGGATCTGAGGAGCCCCAGCCGCTTCATGAATCCTCCTCTGCCCCTACTCCACCCTTGCATGAGCATCCTACGAGTAGCTGGTGGCTCCAGCCATTGCTTCCCTGCACGCAACCGAGTGGCTCTCCCCCTCCGTCCCTCCCTCTTTTTTTAATATCCGTGTTTATTTCTGCCCACGGAATAGCAGCGGCAAAAGTAATCCACCCAGACAGACGAAGCGGCAGAGCCGATGAAGAAGTTGGAGAAATTGGCAGGGTGTGTGTGAGATGGGGGTAGAGGAGAGGAATAACTTTGCCGGAGATATTACTATTGTTGT
Source organism: Bradypodion pumilum (assembly GCA_035047305.1). Taxonomy (NCBI): domain Eukaryota; kingdom Metazoa; phylum Chordata; class Lepidosauria; order Squamata; family Chamaeleonidae; genus Bradypodion; species Bradypodion pumilum. Next base: position 4,520,595 of record JAWDJD010000003.1, read on the forward strand.
TGAGACAATTTGAGTTCCAGACTGGCGGGCAGATCCAAGACCACCACACAGCTGAAAAATATCAGCCAGAGGGCAACTGAGCCGAGACAGTTCCTACGAGCCTCACCCTTCAAAAACCAGCATTATATTGGCAAAAAGGTGCAAGACCCAACTTAATATCACATGCAAATGCCTGCAACACATCCCCATATTTTATTTTTAAAACCACTTCGGAAAGAGAGGGGTGGCAATTCAACCCCAGGAAAATCACAGGGAAGAAGGGGTGCTTAACTCCAAGCCTACCAGTGGGGGGAAAAATGTTTTCTTTTTTGCACTCCTATGCACATAAACAACATTCCGTGCACTCAGGTGTTGAGGTATGCCTGCCACATGTCCATGGAAACATCTCCAAACGCAGACAGTGCTGGATCTTTGGCTATTAACAGAGATGAACACTCCTAAAGTCGGATATGACAGGCTTTCGAGCCAGGGCAAACTTTACCTTTATGCACAAGCTAATGGTCTGGCCGGGGTACACAGAAAGAGCCTTCTCAAAGATTGTGGTATTCTTGAACCACGACCGGGCATATCCTGGTAACGGAAACCTTGTGCTGCTGGCTAATCTTTTTCACACTAGGTCAGGCAAAGGGAACTGCGGAATGAACTCACCAAAAGGGTGCCTTCATTTTGACTGTTTCATGTCTGGCCTAGACATGGAAGACGAAGAATGTTCTGGCCAAGTTATCCTATTTATGGTAATAAAGTAGACCATACTGCCAGAGACTCAACACCAATCATTGGGCGGCGCTTAACTAACCTGGCCACCCTGAGGTATGGCCAGGTTATTCTACTATGGTAATAGAGTAGACCCTACTACAGTAAAACCCCGACTTACAAATGCCTCGACTTACTTACAATTTGACTTACACATTGATTTTGTGCTAAAACCATGTCCACAATTTCCTATGGGTTTGCTTCGAGTTACATAAAGATTCTTTTTCCTATGGGTTTGTTTCGACTTACAACAAAATTCAATTTAAGCAAAAGCCTAAGGAACTGATTTTTTTTTCATAAGTAGGGGTTTTACTCTACCAGCAACTCAACGCCAATTGTCAGGCAGCAGTTAACTAACCTGACAACCCTGAAGACTAACAGCCTTGGGCGCCAAAGTTCACAAGGAAATGTGGGGGTCTCCATGTGGATTAAACAGTCCCACCTGAATCCCTCTTGATGGAGGGCAGCAGCTTCATCCATCCTGGCCTGGGGCTGAGGAGGACTTTGCGCGCCAAAAGGGCTCAGGACCAGAAAGTGACTCACAGAGCTGGATCAGTGTTATGGGGGGATCATGTTGTAATGTGGAAATCAAATTGAAGAGTACTGCGTTATATTGTTCACAGGACAATCTTCATGGCTGATTGTCATGATGATCACCAATATTCGGAATCAGATGCGGCACTTGAAGAAGAAGATGCACAAGATGGAAAACTTCCCCAAACCCTGGAACCTATTTTGTGAATGGGGGCCCAACCTTACACTGCTGTGACTGTACAGGTCTAATGCAAACAATGCTTACAGGGAGAGGACTTTACGCATCCTTCTCATGCGCATGCGCAAAGGGATTCTGCACATGCACAAAGGAGTTGTTGCTGAGCATCCGTGCCCGGGCCAGAGCAGGTCCCGTATTTTCTGGAGCCGCGCTTGACGGGTATGCTGCAAACATAGCACAGCGTTGAAACTGGAATCAGGATCAGGATCTAAAAGGCATTCCCAAATTAAATCAGTAGTGGGAAAATACCCAGATGGGGCCAGGTCATGCTCGCTCAGTCAGCTTCGAGGGCCATTTTGCCCTGTCTGCACAATGGGGGTGGCTGTTTTCTTCCAACAATTTAAAAAGGGGTGACCATTTTGTTTCTTGAATGCCCTTCTAGGGATTGGGGGGGGGGCACAGGAAATGGCGCTGTGGGCTAGATTTGGCCCACAGGCCTAAGGTTGGGAACCACTGGTATAAATGTAATAAATAAACAAATACAGTAACTAGAGATGTCCCATTCACTGTTTTTACTACAAATCCCAGATTTCTCCATTTTGGGAGTCCTGCCCAACAGCTGGACACATTAACCTTTATACCGTATAGAGGGGTGTCTCTTTATGAACTCCCATTCCCAGGAAGCAAATTGGGGTAGTTTCCCTCCACAAAACATTGCAACAGAAAATTAAGACCTAGACAAGGTGTTCTCAACCTTTTTAAGCCGTGGGACGGGTCATGCTCCATCAGACAGCTTTGAGGGCTGGCTGGCCATTTTGCCCTTCCTCCACCACATGGCACGTCCTGGTATGGTGGAGGCAGTGGGGGGGGGCACATGAAATGGTGCCATGGGCCGCATTTGGCCCACAGGCTGCAGGTTGAGAATCCCTGACCTAGAAGAAGGCCTTGATGAAGGCCCTGTTTTTGTCCAGGCGAGCAAAATGTCTACAGAATTATGGGAGAAATCTGGGAGTTGGAATCCATCCATCCCAACCAACCAACCAAATAATTTCTGAAAGCCATACCACTGCTCCCTCTCCCATAACTTCCAAGCTGTGATAATAACAACAACTAAATTGTAATCAACAACTAAATTGTATGATTTTATTGTATTGTTATTGTTTCTCTAGGGATATGTGAGATTGTTGTTAGTATTATGATTAGCATGCGCAAAGGGGTTCTGCACATGCACAAAGGAGTTGTTGCTGTGCATGCGTGTCCGGGCCGGAGCAGGTCCCATATTTTCCGGAGCCGTGCTTGACAGGTATGCTATTATTATTAAGTGTAGTAGTAAAGGTTTCCCTTGCTCGAAAGCCAGTCATATCCGACTCTAGGGTGCAGTGCTCATCTCTGTTTCTAAGCCGAAGAGCCAGCGCTGTCTGCTTCTGCAGACATTTCCATGGTCATGTGGCAGGCATGACTAGACACCGGAGCGCACGGAACGCTGTTACCTTCCCACCGAAGTGGTCCCTATTTATCTACTTGCAATTTCTTGCTTTCGAACTGCTAGGTTGGCAGGAGAACTGCTAGGTTGGCAGGAGTGTAGTAGACGATCTAGTAAATGTAATTTAATTTTTCACGTATATAGAGAGCATATGCACCAAAGACAAATTCCTGGTGTGTTAGCACACCTGGCCAATAAAGGATTCTATTCTATTCTATTCTATTCTATCAGAATACAGCACAAAGTTCAAAATTGTTACTGTCCCCCCTCCCTTCTTTCTCTTATTAAAAGCAATTTTCTCACACTTGTGGCTAGGGAGGTACAGTATATACTTGAAAGCGGATGGGTACTACCAATAGAAGCAGGAAATAACCAGCATTACAGAATAAAATGAAAACCAGGGTGCTATAGTGGACAAAATGTCAGAAAATGTGGGTTCAAATCCCTGCTCAGCCCTGGGAATTGGCGGCGGCAGGAGCAAAGGCAAATCACTCCATGAACATCTTGTGTATCTTGAAAATGTAATTAAAAACATATTTTATAAAAGCCAGTATCAGGTTCCTGGGGTGCCCTTTTGGGACACCATAAATGATGCTAAGTTTCAGAATGCCTCCCAGTCAGATCAACCGACAGTTGCACCACAGTCGACAAGAAAATAAAGAAGGTTGATTCATGAGGCTTTCTCTCAGCTCTCCCTTCCAATTTGAAGTAGGAATGGAATATTTTTCGTGATGAAAGCTTTATTTGAACCATATGCCTTCTCCACCACCACTTTTGCCAAGAGACACACATCTCTTAAGAGGTCACTCACTATTCTAGATCTGCACAAAATCTACACATCTGCCCAAACTTTTCAGCCCTTGTTTTGCTTGATACACAGACAAATATCTAGAAAATCCCCAAATTGGATCCTATGCAGTTTCCTCATGACATGCACGCATAGGCTTTGTACCACAGGTTCTCTGGTTTTGAACTGCCCATTTAATCAGGGACAATTTGAGGTGTGCTAAAGTGCTCCTTCAAAGAAACAAAAGAACAGAAAATGGCTCTGAACATGTAAATCAGGGGTTCCCAACCTAAGGCCCACAGGCCGAATCTGGACCACGGTGCCATTTCATGTGGCCCCCACCCCTTCAAGGGCATTTGAGAAACCCCTTTGAAGCTGTTGGGACAAAATGGCCATCCCCATTGTGCAGGCAGGGCAAAATGGCCAGCCAGCCCACGAAGCTGACTGAGAGAGCATGACCTGGCCCCCAGCTTTAAAAGGTCGGGGACCCCTGATGTAAATCTTCCAAGTTCCCAAGGATTGAAGATTAGAAGATCCAAGGTCAAGCTCAAAAATCAAGTGTTTGTATATGTATTTTCTACTTCTTCCCAGCTTATGTTACCAGTGCCAAACATGGACACTTACAACAAAACATAAACAAAAGTTGGTCACCACGGAAATGAGATGTCTGAGGAAAGCTGCTGGAGTGACTAGAAGGGATAAAATCAGGAATGAAGTTGTAAGGGAAAGAATTGGAACAGAACCAATCCTGCTCTACATGCAGAGACAACAAATAAAGTGGTTTGCCCATTTGGAGAGAATGCCTTGGAATTCCATACTTTACAATGCAAATGTCGAAAGAGGAGAAGGACAAAGACCACAAGGAAGACCCAGAGGAAGGTGGAGAGATAACAGCAAATAAATATTACGAGAACACGAATAACGCCAGTGGAGGCAGCTAGAAGTGCCAGAACAAGAGCCTTGAATCTCCCTTGACACCAGACAGGGTAAATAAAGAAGCAAAGAAGATTTTCTACTTAGAACCAGTGATGCTTCATTCCTAGCAGCCTTAAAGGTAGAATTCCTTCGAAGAACCAAAAAAAGGAAAGAAATGGGAGGTAGTTGCAAATTTAACGGTTGAACAAGCAATGATTGCTAGCAAGATAATAGCTTTCCAAAGGCAATATGGCAGCGGTGTTTCCAATTAAGAGATGGCAGCAAAGGAACAAAAGTAAAAAACAAGACCACACTGCCTCTAGGACAGGGGTGCCCAACCTACAGCCTGTGGGCCGGATCCAGCCCCTGGTGCCAATTCATCTGGCCCACACCTCCATGCAGGCATGTTTTACTTCCGCTTCCAGGAACGACGAGGGAGGGGTGGGTTGGATGAATTGGCATTGGGGGCTGGATCATACCTGTCAACCCGCGGCTCCGGAAAAAACGGGACCTGTGCAGATCGCTTGTGCGCAGGTCGCTTTCCACGCATGCGTGGAAAGCGTTTCCCCCGCTGCCAAATTATGGGGTTTTGGCAGTGCGGGGCGGGTTATGAAGTCAATCGGCGTCAAATTACGGGATAATCCCGGCAAAATCGGGATGGTTGACAGGTATGGGCTGGATCCGGCCCACAGGCCATAGTTTGGGCACCCAATTTAAGCAGAGAAAATGGCAGCCTGAAATCTATGTCATCCTGCTGCAAAACATATCTGTTGCAAAACAGAATGCAAGGCACATTTTACTTCGGCTTGCGGTGGGAGGAACCATGTGACCAGCCTGCTGAACCACGTGACCGGCACACGGCCCAAAAAGTTTGGGCACCCCCTGCTCTAGGATAAGGCAGTTGTTGTCTGGCTTAGTGCAGAATTCACCATTGGACCTTATTAGATAGAAGTTAGATTCAAATCTTTATTCCATGAAGATATAGAAATGCTTTGCAGGTGGAAGTGCCCAGTTACGCACTCTTGTAGCTGCTTCTTAAAATTAGCAAAAATGTACCGAGTGGATATTAATATACAGTATTCTGGCATGAAAACACACACCTCTTTTATATTTATGTTTGGAACAATGTGGGGACAGAATGCACAGAAATTAACGGAGTTATAGACCAAGCAGGCTTTCTAATAGGTCAGAACTAAAAAATGTTTTTGAAAAGGATGGGGAAAAAATCCCCTCCCATATCTAATCCCCAAATGATTGCCACCTTTTCCTCTCTGTGTGTGTCTTTAGGATATGCTTTCCTTAATTTGTATTTGAGCACTTGACATCACTGCTTTTCCATCTTTTTTTCCAGAGCAACAAAGAGGACTAGAAACGTGCCTTTCTAAAAATAAAAAATAAAAAATGAAACGGCCATTCAACTGTTTTGTTAGTTGAACCTGAAAGAACAAGCAAAAAAGTTGAAAGAAAGCAAAATGTCCTCCAGTTGCTCATTCATTCCCTGCCCTCTTCAGACTTTCCCAGCTCTTCTGATATACCTGCCTCTACCACAGGGGTTTGCAACATACAGCCTGTGGGCCAGATCTGGCCTGCTGTGCCAAATAATCCAGCCAAATAATCCGGACCCTGACTTCAAAAAATGTTCGTTATCCGGGGTTCCCATTGGCTGGGTATACCCCAGCTACCGAAAAGCCTGCATAGCAAACATTTTTTTTTCGTTATGCAGGGTATCACCCTTGCATAACAAATGCTTCGTTATGTGAATGTTTCGCTATGTGAAGCGTTCGTTATGCAAGGTATTACTGTATCTCCCATCTAACTTGGTGAATATGCACACAGAGATGTGGCAAACCCCATATCATAAAAGCTGGAGGTTACATTTATTTTTCACACCACAAACCGAAATAGTCAATTGTACTCAAATTAAGAGTACTGGCGCACTGAGTTGATTCATGACACCATTACCTGAACAGCAACTGATCACGTTTTAAGGCCTTATGCCAGGGATTCTCAATCTGCAGCCCATGGGCTGGATGTGGCCCACAGCACCATTTCACATGGCCCCACTCTGCCTCCACCACACCAGGAAGTGCCATGTGGTGGAGGAAGGGCAAAATGGCCATCCGGCCCCCGAAGCTGTCTGATGGAGCGTGACCCGGCCCCCGTGTTTAAAAGGTTGAGAACTCCTGTCCTATGCACACACACACAAAAAAACTTCTGTCCACATTAAGCTGAAAGGCGCGTCCTAAATTCAGTTTGCTGAGGAGTGGCGTGTCTGAACACAAAGGAACAAATTGGGAGCGCATGAAAACAAGCTCGCCTTTCTTTCCAGCATGCTTAGGCCAATAAATTCCATTCAGTTCTTACTGATGTGTTGGTCGTTCATTTCCAGGCCGGTTAAGGAGGCTCTCGTAGTTTCGGCTCTCACCATTTCAGGGAGTGCCTAATTTTTTTCCACCTTTTATGTACAAGAGAGGATGTGTGGTAAGTGATGGACACAGAAAACTTCTCTTCCCTACTCCGCAGATCCACATCATTTGTGGCCTAAAGCCCTTCTTGAAAATATATCACCGTCATCCATCCTATTATACCAAAGAGTCTATCTTTATGGCAAGAACAAATATTCTCGTCGGTACACAGGAGCAAACCCGATTTAAAATATGGAGGAAGGAGCTCACTGAACAAGAAACATCATTAAAGGAGGATGTGGCTGAGTAACTCAACTTCCCCTACGTCATTTGCAGGACTCTAAATAGGGTGAGGGTCAGAGTCCCTAAATCCATGATGGTGAACCTTGGCACTCCAGATGTTCTTGGACTACAATTCCCCGTGAATCCACATGAATGGGTTTGCTGCGATTCATCCGGCCTGTGCTTGTACCACCCTCGTTACTCCTGGAAGTGGAAGGAAAACATGCCCGTGAATCCACACGAACGAGTATGCTGCGATTCATCCGGCCTGCGCCACGCCGCCCTCGTCGCTCCTGGAAGCGGAAGTAAAACGTGCCCGTATGGGCGCGTTTTACTTCCGCTTCCAGGAGCAACGAGGGCGCCGCGCCGCCGGCCAGATGAATCGCAGCAAACTCGTTCGTGTGGTTTCACAGGGGCTTGGGCTTCTGGGAATTGAAGTCCAAGAACATCTGGAGTGCCAAGGTTCACCATCATGGCCCTAAATGCAAGACCAACATGCTCATGTGGGGGATGATGGTGGACAAGAACATACTGTCTGAATGTAGAGAGATTCAGAAATCCAGCTCATTTACTGGTCTGCCAACTGCTGCCAGAAACATGCACCGATGAAGACTCAGGTTTGGCCAACGACAAAGCCAGGAGAGCAGCTTCATTTTGGCAGTCCAAAATGGACATGAAAGAAGAATTTTACCAGCCTTGAGAGGGTGGAAGGCTTAGTCAACCTTGTATCCACTGGGATCGAACTCAGATTGTGAGCAGAGCTTTGGCTGCAGGACTGCAATGATCGGAATCAGAAAAAAATAATAATAATTTCCAGCTTCATCTTTCCACTTAGGTAAAGGTAAAGGTTTCCCTTGCTCGAAAGCCAGTCGTATCCGACTCTAGGGTGCAGTGCTCATCTCTGTTTCAAAGCCGAAGAGCCAGCGTTGTCTGCTTCTGCAGACATTTCCGTGGTCATGTGGCAGGCATGACTAGACACCGGAGCGCACAGAACGCTGTTACCTTCCCACCGAAGTGGTCCCTATTTATCTACTTGCAATTTCTTGCTTTCGAACTGCTAGTGAACTTGCCAGTGAGCATATGTGACCTTATGCATAAGCAACATTCCCTATATTTAACTCTAAACAAGCACAACTTCTCGCTCCCCCAGAAAAGAAGGATCAATAAAAGGTTATTTAGTGAGAAACACATTCCACCTCCAAAAAGAAAATATTTACAGGTTTATTTTGGATTTGTGCAAAAACACAAATCTGCTCCCTTCTATTCAGAATGGTAGGAACCAGTGGAATTTTATTCTCAGCCCAGTAACACCACTCATTTCTTTCAAGTTTCCCTTTGGGTCCTCTCATGAGCACATACTTGGGAGCCAGGTTGCCACGACAACCTTGCCACTCGGCCTGGGTTTATTTATTTCTCTTAGGCCCAACCGGCCTCCTCCCATAACCACCAAACAGCATTTGGGCCCTGGTCTTGGATCCTAAAACCCGATTTTATTTTCATCTCCTCTAACAAGTGCCTAAGACGCTGACTGGGAGGTGGAACGTCAGCGGTTCGATTCCCGAGTACTGCAGGACGGAATGAGCTCCCGTCTTTGTCCCAGCTCCTGCCAACCTAGCAGTTCGAAAGCAAGACATTGCAAGTAGATAAATAGGGACCACTTCGGTGGGAAGGAAACAGCGCTCCGGTGTCTAGTCATGCCTGCCACATGACCACGGAAACATCTGCAGCAGTAGACAGCGCTGGCTCTTCGGCTTTGAAACAGAGATGAGCACTGCACCCTAGAGTCGGATACGACTGGCTTTCGAGCAAGGGGAACCTTTACCTTTACCTAAAGACACAGAAAGAGACTCTAAGGCCAGGCAGGGCAGAGGGAGGCAGTGAAAGATCTGATCCCAGGCACAAATGAGGGTTGGCTTTTTTTTTTTTACAACCGGAAGATTGGCAGGTCAGCAGTTCGAGACCTGAGTGCTGCCCAACCGAGTGAGAATCCATCATCTGTCCCAGTTCCTGCCAACCTAGCAGTTCAAATGCAAGAAATTGCAAGTTGATAACTGGTATTGCTTTGGTGGGAAAAGTAACAGTGTTGTGTGGACTCCGGCATCTAGTCATGGCTGCCAGATGACCACAAAAACGTCTGCAGACACAGACACGTTGGCTCTTTGACTGTAAATGGACATGAACACTGAACCCTAGAGTTAGATACAACTGACTTTAGAGCAAGGTAGACTTTTACCTTTACCTGCCTGACTGCAGAAAGCTAGGATTTGTACTCGTAACACATCTGCAGGGTCCAAGATAAGGTTGGAGTGAGCCCCTGTCATCTGTCCCAGCTCCTGCCAAACTAGCAGTTCGAAAGCAAAAAATTGCAAGTAGATAAATAGGTACTACTTTGGTGGGAAGGTAACAGTGTTGTGTGCACTCCGGCATCTAGTCATGCTTGCCAGATGACCACAGAAACATGTGGTTAGGTGTTCAATCAATCAATCAATCAATCAATCAATCAATCAGTTTAATTTATATCCCGCCTTCCTCAGCAGAGGCTGACTCAAGGCGGCTAACAATATAATCATACAAAATAACAATACAGAGGTACAATAAATCTAAAATAGAGAGAAATACAGGTAAGCATAGTATCAAAATGTAAAAAAAAACTACACAACATAATTACAGCATAAAAATACAATAAATATAAATAAATAAAAATATAAATAAATAAATTTATTGTTGCATAAATTGTGTGATATTATTCCTTGTTTTGAAGATTTCTGCCTCCTTGGCAACATTTGTCATGGAATTTTTTTTATGAAGATCTCCATTTGCGCCATCAGGACTGCACACTCAAAATTTAGTGGAGTGAAAGGTGGGGGTGTCGATTTGCATAAAATCAGCATATGCATATTACTACATGTGGCCAGAAGTCATCTGATCACAGCCTTCCCCATTCAGGGGAAAAAGAGGTGCTAATACCATTTAAATTATAGACAATCCTTTCTAATTCCACACATATAAAGTCGGATAATCTGTGCAAATCGTTGTCTTTTTCTGTCTTCTTTTCTTTTTGGTGATAAGTACTCAACAGCAGACCTAAGCTAGCAACCGTCCATGGTATGTAACACCCAGATTCGACGACTATAAAAGGCTCCCTGTCTGAACAACAGGAGGAACCTTCTTTTTAAAAATTCTTTTTAAAAAGTTTTTTTCTGAAAGCTAGAAGCTCCCTCATGCCCTCTAATGGACATTTTATTAAATTTACCAAAAAAAAAAATCGCCTGGAAAAAAGACTTCCGTGGAGTACAGAGATAACTAAGAAACTTCCAGATACAATTTTTTAAATTAAAAAAGGCAGTGTGTGTAGGTGATGGATAGCCATGGGATGCAAGAGGCCACATTTGGGCCCCTGAGGACCACATGCAAACTAAGGACTAGACCAGGGGTGCCCAAACTACGGCCCATGGGCAAGATCCAGTGGTGGGCATCAACAGGTTTGCACCAGTTCGCCAGAACCGATAGCAGAAATTCTGGCTGGCCTCACCCATCCAAGTTTTGAAATAAAGTAGTCCTAATTTGGGTGCAACGCAGGGCTTTCCCCTGGCCACACCTACCATACCACACCGACAGTGTGGTAGTAACAATTTTTGGAGCCCACCACTGGCCAGATATGGCCCTCAATGCCAATTCATCTGGCCCACGCCACCCTCGTCACTCCCAGAAGTGGACGTAAAACACGCCCATATGGATCAGAGCTGTTCTCAAGTTTGGAAGAGGGCTGCAAAATATTCCTCAGCACGTTTTACTTCCACTTCCGGGAGCAATGAGGGCAGCACGGGGTGGATGAATTGGTGTCGGGGGCCAGATCCAACCCGCAGGCCATAGTTTAGGCACCCCTGGTTTAAGCAGTGAAAATGACAACTTAAAATCTATCTCATCCTGTGTCAAAAAAGATTGTAAGGCACATTTTACTTTTGCCTCGGGTGGGAGGAACCACATGACTGGACCACTGAACACCAGCCCACAGCCCGAAAAGTTTGGCACCCCCGGACTATACTTTGACCTCTCTTGGTTTACTGGGGTCATCATACAATGGGTAAAAAGCCCATGCTTTGCACTGAAGAGAACATCCCGGTTTCAGAAAGATCATGCAGCAGTTTGTGGGAAAGATCTTCCTCTCTCTAGGGAGAGCTACTGTAGTTATTTCAGAAAATAAAAATGAGGCGAGATGGATAAACAGACTGCTTAGTAAAGTTCCTTTTTGAACTACATCTCCCAGCATGCTCCAGCCAGCATAGCTACCAGTCCAGTTTGCTGGGGAAATCTGAGTAGCCCAGAAGGGAATCTGGCTGAGCTTTGGCCCAAATAACACAACTTTCTATGAATTGAAGTGACCACAGTAAAGTCGCCAAAGATCTCAAAGAGATTTGAATGCTAATTTAAGGGTTCTTAAATGAGTTTCGGAACTGCAGCAGCTTGGTGGTTAAGACGCTAGACTTGACGACTGGAGGTTTGGCAGGTCAGCAGTTTGAGACCCGAGTGCTGCACAATGGAGTGAGCTCTCGTCATCTGTCCCAGCTGCTGCCAACCTAGCAGTTCGAAAACAAAAAAAATATTGCAAGTAGATAAATAGGTACTGCTTCGGTGGGAAAGGTAGCAGCATTCTGTGCACTCTGGAGTCTAGCCATGCATGCCATGTGACCATAAAAATGTCAGCACACAAATAGTGTGACTCTCTGGCAATAAACGGAGATGAATACCGCATCCTAGAGTCAGATACGACTGAGTTTCAAGCAAGGGAGACTTTTACTAAATAAGGTTCTTCTAAAACAGGAATTCGCAAACTATGGCCTGTGGGCCAGATGTGGGCCATTGGAGCCATTTCATGTGGCCCACTGTCCTCATTTCCCGCCACTGCCACCACAAATGGCGGAAGCACCAAAAATGTGGTGAAAATGTGTGTTTTCTTGCGAGAACTTGCAGAAAACACACAAAAATGGACAAGAACTCGTGCGGAACGACGTGACCGCCCTGCTCAGCCATTGAGGAAGAATGATCCGGCCCATGACCAGAAAACTTTGAGAAAGCCTGTTTTAAAAGGAGAGGTCTTTGGAACTTCAAATTATTGCCAGGCTTGGATTAAGGTCAAGGACGGAGAAGAATGCTTGTCCAATGCTGATAATAACCATGTGGGTGACGGGGCCTCGAATACTTCTGAGTTGTGTCCTTCTCTCTCATTGCAGTTGTCTACCAACCTGGAACATGTTTGACACAGGACTGCCACTTATACCATTCAGAGAAGCGGAGTACAGTATAAACAGAAAACTTGTTTTGGTCCTTTAAACCAGGGGTGCCCAAACAACGGCCTGCAGGCCAGATCCATCGCCCATGCCGCCCTCATCATTCCAAGAAGTGGAAGTAAAGCGCACCTGTACTTCTGCTTCTGGGAGCGACAAGGGTGGCATGGGCCAGATGAATATGTGGGGCTGGATCTGGCCTACAGGCCGTTGTTTGGGCACCCCTGGTTTAAGCAGAGAAGGTGCCAACTTAAAATCTATCTAATCCGGTTGCAAAACAGATTGCAAGGTGTGTTTTGCAGGAGGAACCACGTGACCGGCCCAAGGTTGGAAAGGTTTGGGCAACCCTGCTTTACACAGCTCTGTGTAGCCCAGATGTTTATATTCTGAGTCACTGCACTTTAGCCTTGCTAACTGTAGGAATCAGGGCCACTGGGGGCCGGAGGAGCCCGGAGGAGGACTGATCAAGTAACGACACGAGGCAAACGGAGCGAGATCAGATCAGTACTTTATTGGAAAAAGGCAACATCATTTATAGGGAAAAAAGCGCAACGGTGGCAAGCTGTCATCTGACAGGAAAATTACCTCACCCACGTACACGGGTTAATGGGGAATTCTTCAAAGGGAAGTTAATTATCTGGGGCAAACATGGGTTTGGGGACCTCATTGTCTTGGGGATTAGGCAGGGACAAACATGGCTTATTTGCGCCAGGGATTTCCCGAGCCGGGAGATGAACTATGCACTTAATATTTGACAGGAGTCAGCTATCTGCTTACTTGGCCGAGTCGCAGGTCAGGTCACGGTAATCGGGTGAATCAAACCCTATATTTTATTCACCCCCCTTAATTTGGCGGCCGCAGAGCCCACGGGCTGGGAGCGTCTCTCACCGCGGTGGCCTCTGGCGGGCCGTTCCATGCCCTGCGGGGCATGGGGAAACCGCATCTCCCCTTTATTTTCTATTTAAGGACCTGACTGGCGACCTTGCGCAAGAGCGGCATCAGCTGTTGAGCGGGGATGACGTCACGGAGTTTCTCTCTGGGGCGGCACTTGGAGATCAGCGAGGGAATGCACTGAGCAAAACAACAAAGCGTAATGCCTAGTATGGCTATCCCCACCACTACCTTAAGCACCGTTTGCAGCCACCCCCAGGGGATCCATGACCACATCCAATTCCACAGGGAACTCCACCAAGCTCCCCACGCGGAGCCTTCTGTAATGCCTGCAACTATGGTGTGGAGGTTCGTGATCTGGCTTTGGATCTTACGGGAGTTATCAGTAAGATTGAAGCAGCACATTCCATGAAAAGACTCGCAACCCAGGTGGTGCAGCAAGAGGAGGTAGTCGATAGCCGCTCGATTGTCAAGAACGGCATGGCGAAGTTCTGCCTGCTCCTGATTGAGGAGCGCTATCGCTGTGGAGGTGTGGTTAATGGCTTTGGCCAAACCGCAAGCCAAGCGGCCAATCCTCCGTGCGTTGCCGACGGCCAAGCCTGGCACGCCGACAAGGCTGACTGCTAGGGATACATACTCAGCGGGGCTCAGTACTCTGAAGCTGCTGTCACAAGAGCTGTCTAACTGGGTTGTGCGTGTGTGCCGTATGAGTGGGGAAACATTTGAAACATTGGAAACATGTGGACCATTAGAAACATTTGTGCTTGGGGCAATCATGTCCTTAGTAGGAAGTAACAGTGTCAAACGGCTGATACAACACATTGAGTCCGACAGATTCGCAGGAATATAGTTCCATGTGAACTGGTTGCAGGTGAAAAACCACCCTGAAGGTAGGGTGACGTGAGCGTACAGCGAAGTGAGTGTCTCTGGTTTATTACAAGTCCAGTTGCCGCTGCCGGGGTCAAGGCAGCGGCGCCGAGTCTGACCGCCTGAGGTGCAGCCGGTCATTCGGGTGCAAGCAGCGTCCGGGCTGATCGCCACTCGGGGGGTATGAAGAGTGGCGGCGTCAGCCGGCAGGGTTGACACAAGTCGCATTCCCCCCCAGCGTGCGTATGCTGAGAAGGTGGTAGGAGTGTGTGGGCCAAAGAACGCCTTCAGCAGCCAGTCGCCATCCTTGGTGCGCGCGTCCAGAGTGTGGCACACGGGGATGAGACAGGTGCTGAGGATAGATGCAGAACCAATGTCCTGCTGTAGACAAAAATCGGACTGGTTGACGAGACCCGCCAACCTTTCCCACAAGTTGTACCGCATTCGTGCGGAAAGATCTTCGCCAGGCGGCAAACCGTCGGCCTGGATCGGAGTAGCCTGAACGCCTCCCCCCAAGAGCAGGGAAAGGGCCAGGATGATGGTGATCGCCGCTGTGTTGGCGTGAATCAGGGCAAAAACTGCAGCTGTGAGGTTCTCCGGTGTCGGCTCTTTTTCCTCGCGCTGAACGGCGTCCTGGGCGTCACTGCAAAGAGCCTTGACCATCCCCCAGGTGATCTTGGGCATCGGCGGCCGTTTCCTCCGGCGGGTCCTCCCGGTCAGGGTGAGGTCCTCCATCTCCGGGATCGGACTCGGGCCGGCCTGGTTCCACGCCATGCGGTTCCAAGTGGGGCTTGACACACCGGGCTGGAACCCAAACGACACCTGTAGGAGACATAACTGCAGCATACCCTCTTCCCCAGGTTATGAGCGGCACCGGGCCCCTCCAAGAAGGGTCTGGTGGCACTCGGTACCGGACCATAGGTCGCGGGAGAGCTTCCGAATGGCGGAAATGCTTCTCCTGCGGCGTGCAGTCCGAAAAAACATTGAGGTGATTGTAAGTGAACAATACCTTGCTGAGACACATCTGTGCTTCCCCCTGTGACTTGGGGAGGGCTGGTGGCTCCCCCCTTTCTGTTTGTTTATCAATATAGGACTTCAGCGTCCGATTGGCCCGCTCTACAATCGCCTGCCCTTGCGGATTGTAGGGGATTCCAAATGTGTGCTTGATGTCCCATGTTGCCATGAAGGCGGCCAACTGCCTAGAGCTGTAAGATGGCGCGTTGTCTGTTTTCACGTGCCGTGGTTTGCCCATGGCAGCTATGCAGGAAAGGAGGTGCTGCTCCACATGGGTCGCAGTCTCCCCCTTCTGCGCCGTCGCCCAAACGAACTGTGAAAAGGTATCTATGCAGACATGCATGTATTGCCACCTCCCAAATTGTGGCACATGCGTGACATCCATCTGCCACACCTGATTAGCCTCTGTCCCTCGTGGGTTGACCCCCCACGAGGGCCCCCCCGGTGCCCCTGCACAATGCTGGCAAGAGCGAACTATGCCTTGGGCTTGAGAAAGTGGCAGATTGAACTGTCTGGCGAGTGCCTTGGCATTTTGGTGAAAAAAGGCATGACTTTGGATTGGAGTAGTGAAAACTCCCAAAACCGAACGCTGCTGAATTTCCTTCGCGGCCGCGTCCGCTCTGCTATTGCCCGCGGAAATCGGACCCGGTAGGTCTTGGTGACTCCGAATGTGGGCGATATAGAGCGGCTCCGTGCGGTTTCGCAAGTGAAATTGAGCAGTGAGAAACAGACTGAGCAAGTTCTTGTCTATCGCGGGAGTAATGTAGGCTCCCGGTAGACTGTGAAGCAAATTCCGTACATACAGACTGTCAGTAATGATATTTAAACGTTCCTTGGCGAAGGTGCGCAAGGCAAGGTTCACGGCTGCCAACTCTGCCCGCTGAGCGGACTTCTGTGGAAGAGTTAACAGCGTGTGCCAAGCTTCGCCCTCCTGCCAGGTCAAAACACCATAGGTGCGACCGCCATCGGAGAAAACTGTTCTGGCCCCCTGAAGCGGGACCAGCGAGAGCAATTCGAACAAGCTGACTGTTCCTGTCTGAAGTGAGACAAGTCTAGGGTCTTTGGGCAAGTGATATGCTAAACTGCCGGTGAAACCTTCCAAAGCTATCGGAAGCGAGTCACCCAGCTGCATCAGCTGATGAATTTGTTCCTTGGTAAATGGAACCACAATTTTGGCCAAATCATTTCCTGAAATGTCCCTAGCTCTCAGCCTGCCGCGGTAGACCACCGCGGAGACCAGTTCTTGGGGCGGAACGATGTTCCGTGAAGATGTATTAGGCAAGTAGACCCATTCCACAATCTTCGCTACCTTCTCTGAGTCTACTCCTAGCGCCCCCGTGAACATGGAACCTGACCGTACGATGTACAAATTCAGGATCGGGGCATATGGCCCCGGGGCGATCCTATCCACCCACCTCTGGCTGAGAACTTGGTTCACCTTCTCGAGCGCCAAGCGCGCGTCTCGAGAGATTTTTATCCGGTCTGCCGGCTGCTTACCTAAGGTTAGCAGCGAGAAGAGCGGTTTTAGAAGATCCGTATCTAAGCGAAAATACGGTCTGGCCCAATTGATGTTCCCCAAAACTTGCTGCAACTCTACAAGGGTGACTGAGTCTTGTAAATTTATCTAAGGCAGGACTGGTGCTGCAAAAGAGCGGAGAAGCCGATGACCCAAGCATAAGAAGGGCTCGGACTTCTGCACCTTCTCAGGGGCAATAAGTAAGCCTTTGTCCCCCAGGCTGGCCTGGAGGTCAGAAAACATTTCGCTGCCAAGCTGCGGCAACGCTACTAAAATGTCGTCCATGAAGTGACAAACAATAGCTTTAGGGTAAAGGCTTCGGAACTTTGCCAGTGCGCCGTGAACATATATTTGGCACAGGGTGGGCGAGTTGAGCATGCCCTGTGGCAAAAATTTCCACGCGTAACGCTGCGTGGGCTCTCCGTGGTTCACGACCGGCACCGTAAAGGCGAACCTTTCCCGGTCCCTGGGGTCTAGGGGGATTGTATAAAAGCAATCCTTGAGATCTACAACTAGGATCTCCCACCCCTCGGGAATCATATTAGGATTTGGGATGCCGCATTGAAGCGGACCCATCGGCTGAATGCATTTATTGATCTCCCTGAGATCGTGGAGGAGTCGCCACTTCCCCGACTTCTTCTTAATCACAAAAATTGGCGAATTCCAGGGGCTTGTGGACTGCTCTATGTGTCCTGCGTCTAGCTGTTCTTTCACTAGCTGCTTGAGAGCAACTAATTTCTCTCCCACTACCGGCCATTGTTCTACCCAGACCGGGGTATCGGTGAGCCATTTAAGTGGCAACGCCATTACCCGAAGGTAAGCGTAGCACCGTACTGCTGGAGAATGTCTCGCCCCCAAAGATTGATGTGCACGTCAAGAATGTGCGGCCGAATTACCGCCGTGCCCTCAGCCTTTGGGATTGTGACTTCCACCCACTCTCGGCTCCTAAACGCTTCCTGAACTCCACCTACCCCCCACACATCGGAGACCGGCTCAATGGCCCACTCTCTAGGCCACTGGCTCCTGCTTATCACACTCACATCCGCTCCGGTATCGAGCAACCCTGAGAACACTCTTTTGTTCAAAAATACCTCGATAACGGGGCGCTGTTTCCACTCAATGTTGGTCTCCACTGTCGCTAAGACCTGGTATCCTTGCACTGCCTCACTCGCGCTCGAGCGGTCTGCTGAACCGGACTCTGAGCTGTCCCTGAGCCTTCCCTGGCTGCCTGCTGGCGAGTGACAAGGAACCATGATCAGTTGCGCTAACGTGTCTCCCTTGTGGATGGTTTGGGGCAGGTGTGTCCAAAGCTGGACCTGGAGAATGCCTGAAAAATTCGAGTCAATGACTCCTGGAATTATGAAAATTCCGCGTGCTCCAGCTACACTACGGGGCAAAACTAAACCTAAAAAGCCTCTGGGCAGGGGTCCCATGTACTGGGTGTCGACTAGATAGACTGTGCCTGGCAGGTCGCACGTAACGTCCGCCTGGCAAGTCAATTCTAGCCCTGTACTACCCTTGGGGCTGGCCTGTGCCCTCGCAGTGCCTGGGATGTGCCTGGAATCTAGTCTTGGTCTGGGGAGTTCTGGATCTGGGTGAAGGAAGCCTCTGTTTGGACTGGGGCCAGAGACGTGCCCGGATTCCGGTTTCCCGAACTCGGACAAAACCTGGCCCAATGATAGCCTTTCTTGCACCTCGGACAGAGGGTATTCGGAGCCTTAGAATGGCCGGACTTTTGTCCGCCTCCCTTGGATCGGCACTCCCTAGCGAAGTGGCCGACCTTGCCACAAGTGTGACATGCCCCTTTGGTCTTTCCATTAGGATGAGATCTTCTACCCCCTTGCACGGCTGCCGCTAGCAGACCCATTTTATAGGAATCTGTGCCAACGTCAGCACATGCTCGGATCATGTCCGTTAAGGTCAAGTCAGGACGATTGCCTAGCGACTGCAAAACCTTACGGCAGTCCAAGTTGGCATTGTCCTTGGCTAGCTTAATCATGAGCTCTTGCTGGGCTTGCTCGTTGTCAATCTGCCTGGTGATTGCTTCTTCCAAGCGATTGATGAAGTCCATGTAGGGCTCCTGGGCTCCCTGCTTAATGGAGGTGTAATTTTTGGCCGCTTTGCCAGACGCTGGGACCTTGAAGTAAGCCCTAAAGGCTGCCTCGGCTGACATCTCGAGAGTGGCGAGAGGCAGGTTGATCTGAGCGTTGATTGACTCAAAGGCACCTGAACCATATAGCTGTTCAGCAATTACCGCGCCTCCCATCCTGGCGGCCCTGGCCTGAGCCTCGAGCCGATACTCGCTGTCCCAGATCATGTACTGGCTAGGGGTCAGCATCATCCTCATGACGGCTTTCCAGTCATGGGGAATCCACATGGTGGTCTCGCACGCCTGCTGAAGCGTGCCCCTGGTAAAACGGCTTTGGAGCCCTGTCTCTGAGATTGCTTTCCGCAAAGCCATGAGAAGCTTGTACGGGACTGGGGAATGGACGATTTGTTGAGCGCCTGTGAGCGCGTCCATCTCCATTCGGATTGGGCATATCTGTCTAAGCTCAGCTAGTTCTTCCGCTGACAGTTCTCCCTTTTTGAGTTCTATCTCTGCTGTGCGCTGAAGGGCACTCTTCACGACTAGGGAGCTTGGAGCTGTCAGAGAAGCGCCTGCGCTTCTCATTCCTTGCATTCCTTCGGTGACGTCTGCAGCTGTCACCGCGGGAATGCTCCCTGCGCTACTATGCTGATAGCTGATTGACGGATAGAGCGCCGTGGGCGCAGTCGGCTCGACTGGCCTGCCTGATGACTTTTCTAACGGGGGTTCATTGGCCTCTATCCGGACTGGCTCGATCTGTTCTAAGAGCTTCCTACACTTCCTCCAAGTACGAACTATCCCTCCTGGAGCTTTGGGGGGCTGCTGAATGCAGTCTCCTATCTGATCCCAGAGCTGCAGGGTTAACGTACCTACTTCTGGGTAAAGTAGGCAGTGTTCCCTGAGGTACGCCAAAAGTCTCGCTAGTTCCCTGCTGTGAAATCGTAACTGAAATACCCTGGCCAGGATTCTGAACTCTTGCTCCCGAGTTCTTTGGCTAGCGGACGGACTTGGTCCATGAGAACAAGTCCCCATATTACCTGCGATGGTCCTCTGAAGTTTCCTCCTCGGGACGAAGTTCGACGCGTCTTTGCAGGCAACAGGTTCGGGCGTCGGGTGTCTGGGGTAGACCTCGGAGCGTGGACCTTCTGCCACGGGCCCTCGGCGGCCTCTGCGCTGTCAGGGGCTCACAGCCTGCCCTGAGCGGAACGCGTTTTTCCCTTTGCGCAAGCCTCCCCGAAAGCTGGGAGCAAGCTGTAGGAATGCCTCTTTGGAATGCCTCGCCGCTGGCCGTCTCTCTGTCCGGCTGGCTGCCGACCAGAGCGCCGCGCTGTCCTCCGGGCTGGTTTTGGTCGCGGTTCAAGCGCAGAACCGGACCGCGTGGATCGTTACTCGCGAGTAGACCTCTCCAGGGTCCCTTTACTCACGAGTAAATCACGTCGGGGTCACCAGATGTAGGAATCAGGGCCACTGGGGGCCGGAGGAGCCCGGAGGAGGACTGATCAAGTAACGACACGAGGCAAACGGAGCGAGATCAGATCAGTACTTTATTGGAAAAAGGCAACATCATTTATAGGGAAAAAAGCGCAACGGTGGCAAGCTGTCATCTGACAGGAAAATTACCTCACCCACGTACACGGGTTAATGGGGAATTCTTCAAAGGGAAGTTAATTATCTGGGGCAAACATGGGTTTGGGGACCTCATTGTCTTGGGGATTAGGCAGGGACAAACATGGCTTATTTGCGCCAGGGATTTCCCGAGCCGGGAGATGAACTATGCACTTAATATTTGACAGGAGTCAGCTATCTGCTTACTTGGCCGAGTCGCAGGTCAGGTCACGGTAATCGGGTGAATCAAACCCTATATTTTATTCACCCCCCTTAATTTGGCGGCCGCAGAGCCCACGGGCTGGGAGCGTCTCTCACCGCGGTGGCCTCTGGCGGGCCGTTCCATGCCCTGCGGGGCATGGGGAAACCGCAGCTAACAGTGCAATGCTATATACAGTATGTTTATTCCAAACAACATTTTCCCTTATTTACTTTACAGTGTGTAACTTCAGAGGGGGAGTGGGGAGTTTTTCTTATTCACAAGTTTATTTGCAAGCCACTTTTTCATTGCAAAAGCACATTTAACATGTCTTACATCAGGGATTTGCAACCTGCTGGCTGAATGCGGCCTGCAGCGCCATTTCATGTGCCCCACCCCACTGCATCCACCACACCAGAAAGTGCCATGTGGTGGAAGAAGGGCAAAATGGCCATCCAGCCCCCGAAGCTGTCTCAGGGAGCGTGACCCGGCCCCTGGCTTTAAAAGGTCGAGAACTCCTGTCTTACATGAATACAGTATTAGAAAATCTGCACACAAAAAAAAGCAAACTACTATCTCCAAACTAGTGAAGCAACCAAGAAACACATGATTTAAAGATATAAAAATAGACTAAACACCTGACAGTCTTAGATATACTTGAAGATTAAGTAATCCACAGATAATTAACATCTAATAGGCCAGACAAGAGGAAGAAGGACCAGATTTGGAAGGACTCACAAGTCAAGCAACAGCAATTAGAAGCTAACAAACAAACATTAATATTAGGAATCTGCCCATCTGCTTTGTATACTTTTAAAGACATATTTAATCTTTTTCCTATTTCAGTTAGTTTGGAGACTAAGCCACATATCTGTCAAACAGCAAAGCAGATTGCTCATAAAACTTCTCCTTCCCCCATTCTCTGTAACCTTATCATAGAAAAAGGGGCTCAGACTTCTTTAGTCCGTCTTCTTTCTTGTTCTTTTTCTGGCTAAGCAGAAGAATCAGAGTTTCTACACTTTAAGATCGTTTTTCCTTATGGAGAAAAAGGCACATTCTTTCCTTTGGTTGCCCTTGTTCGAAAGCCAGTAGTATCCGACTCTAGGGTTCAGTGCTCATCTCGGTTTACAGCCAAGGAGCTAGTGCTGTCTGTGTCTGCCGACGTTTCCAGATCAACCAATGTACTGACTTAGGCTTCTGGAATTTGAGGTTTCCAAAACCCAAAGGAGGGTTTGGGTTATAGGAGACAAATACTTTTCTAAAGGGGCAGAATGCAAAATCCAAGATGGGAAATGTGCATTGTTTCATTAACAGCAATGTTGACTTATTTGGCGTGTGCAGATACTGTACTAGAGCAGCATACTGTTCCGTTGGAGATTTTTAACCAGGTTTAAAATACACTGTAAATAACACGAGGGTGATATTATTGTTATAAAATGTGTAAGAACTTGAAAATGAAGGGGTAAAGTTTAATATCTATATATATAAAACAGAGGTGTGGTCTTGTATGTTCTCTATACAAATCCACACCCCTACACTGATCGCGCTGTAACTTGGCACACAATTACCTTGTACCTGCAAGAGTGCCACTGTGGGGGTCACAAGGCCCATGGGGGGTATATGCCCCTAAATTGATCTGCAAAAGGAAGTATACTCAACAGGAGAGTGTGTGTGTGTCCGATGTCATAGTGATGTTAATGTCATAGCCCCAGGTAGGCCACCCGATTGTGACATCATTGCGATGTAATTGAGCTGGCTAATGTCACAGTCCCAGTTAGGGACACAAAGGGGACACATGTATGGGAAGGATAAGGGTGGGCCATCAACGGAGAAGCAGGACGGGTGAGGGAAAAGAGACAGATGAAGGGAGGCAGGAGTGACATAGACACACCCCATGAGGTTTCCATGGGAAAGGCTGGCCTATGGTAAAAAAAATACCCGGGCAAGGCTGGGTAATCAGCTAGTTTGTTTTATAAGTAAAAATGTATTTTATAAGTATAATTACTACCCATTAACTAATACTAAGAATTTTTTGTTATGTTATGTTCAATGTTATTTTCTTTGTGTTTTTATGTTGCATTGTCTTAAATGGTATGTTTATGAGTTAAATTGAATTAAAAATATTTTAAAAATGTAAAGATAAAATACATTGGCTATGAATAGCAATAGCAATTACACCAATATACGGCCGCCAGAGCCCTTGGTGCACTCTCTGGGTGGTTTACAGGTCATCAGCATTTTGCCCTCAACATGTTGGTCCTTATTTTACCAGCCTTGGAAGGATGGAAAAAGCTGAGTCAAGCTTGTGTCCCATCAGGATCAAGCTCACAATGTTTGGGCTGCAGTACTGCAGTTTAACCACTGTGCCACCAACAGTGTGCTGGCAGAGGGGCTGGACTAGATGACTCTTGAGAACCCTTCCCTTTCTTCACTACAAGCACTCAGGGTTCATTTGCTCCAGCAAAACATCAAAGACTCTTGAAGCACTTTAAAAATGGTCAGATTTACGCAAGCATGTGTTTAAGGGATTTCAG
The DNA here is from genome assembly GCA_035047305.1 of Bradypodion pumilum. Lineage (NCBI taxonomy): Eukaryota > Metazoa > Chordata > Lepidosauria > Squamata > Chamaeleonidae > Bradypodion > Bradypodion pumilum. Next base: position 4,543,929 of record JAWDJD010000003.1, read on the forward strand.
CCAGCTAGGGTTCTTTGTTTACAATGCTACCCTTCCGTTTCAAATTACACCTGAGAGTGACAGAACCCTCTGTTTAAATTTAAATAGGCCTTAGTCATGTATGGGATGGGGAGATGGGATTTTAGGGCTTTTCAGAGAGGCATGGGTGGCAGAAGGTCAACAAGTCAGCTTTCTGCTGTCATATGCAGTTTGCAATGCAGTAGGAGTTGAGCACAGAGAATAAAAAGATGCCGTTGTGTATGTGTGTGTGGTGTGTGCGTGTGATATCAGACTGGCAATCGCAACTGCTAGCAAAATATACGAAAGGATATATTTATGGTTCTTTCGCACATGCCTTCTCCCCCTCATGCTGTCACTCAATGCAAATAAGAATTAAGGACTTTGGTTAAAAACCAGTGAGCAGCAGAAAGAAGCTTCCAAAATGTCATTATTATTTTATTTTATTTTATTTGGGGGGGGGGGGGATGACTGCTTTTTTTGTTTGTTTGCAGAGTATTTATATGCCGTCCATTATCAAATGAGAACCATTGTGGATACATTGGCTGATCAGTGCTTTGGAAAATTGACTGAGGCTTCTGGGAACTGAAGTCCAAAAACCATAGGTTGGGAAACATCTGCCCTAAAGGAAGTCACAGGCATACCTGTCAACCGCGGCTCCGGAAAATACGGGACCTGCGCAGAACGGTTCTGCGCAGATCGCCTTCTACGCTTGCGTAGAACCCTTCTACGCATGCGTAGAAGGCTTCTACGATCCCCTTCTGCGCAGATCGCCTTCTACACATGCGTAGAAGAGTTCTACGCAAGCGTAGAAGGGTTCTACGCAAGCATAGAAGGGTTCTACGCAAGCGTAAAAGCCTTCTACGCATGCGTAGAAGGCAATCTGTGCAGAAGGGATGTGCAGTACCTCTCCCCCCCCCCCCCCCGCGCTGTCAATTCCGGGGGTTTGGCAGCTGCGGGCGGGAAATGGCGCAAATCGGCATCGAAAATCAGGAAATCCCGGCCAATCCGGGATGGTTGACAGGTATGGTCACAGGCTGTAACTTGCAGAGGTTGAGCAGATTTGTTGAGGAAAGGACATTTTGAATAAGGCAGGGGCAATTTGATGGCACATAACAACAACAACAACAGCAACAACATTGCCCTTTGGCTCCCATTCTGAATGAATGAGTGAATGCGGAAGAGGAGACACTAGAGAGAACTGGCTAAGCTCAGAGGAAGACAAGGGAAGAAGTAAAGTATGGCTCTTGTATCTGTCTCCTTTTCAGTCTCTGCCATTCTCCACCCTTCCCCATTTTAGTATTAAGGGCACCTTCTGATCCAGGACCACATACAACACATGCCAAAACTTTGCACTCCAGATGGGGTACACAGAAAGAGCCTCCTCGAAGGTGGTGGTATTTTGAACCACAATCGGCTGTACCCTGATAACAGCAACCTTGTTAGTTGCCAGCTAATCTTTCTCACACAAGGTCAGGTGAGACGAACTGCAGAATGAACTCACCAAACGGTGCCTTCATTTCGGCAGTTTCACGTCTGACCTAGACACAGAAAAAGAACTCCAGATGTTTTGAACTACAACTCCCAGATTCCCCAGCCTGCATTCCCAATGACAAAAGACTGTGAGAGTTGTCGTTTCCACGTGTCTCCCCTGCTCATCTACATCCCGTTCCAGGCAATGGCTCGGTACCCTAAGAATCCTAGCCCTTCTCTCCACAGCTCCACTGCCTTCTGAAACCCTACATCAGGGGTGCCCAAACTTTTCAGGCCACAGGCCGGTCACGTGGTTCAGTGAGCCAGTCATGTGGTCCCTCCCACCGGAAGCAGAAGTAAAATGTGCGTTGTAATCTGTTTTGCAACAGGATGAGATAGATTTTAAGCTACCATTTTCTCTGCTTAAGCCAGGGGTGCCCAAACTATGGCCCAAGGGACAGAACTGGCCCCCAACGCCTATTCATCTGGCCCACGCCGCCCTCATCACTCCCAGAAGCAGAAGTAAAACATCCCCATACGGGCGCATTTTACTTCCGCGAGCGACGGGGAAGCGGGCCAGATGAATTGGCGTTGGGGGCAGGATCTGGCCCCGGGCCATAGTTTGTGCAACCCTGCCCTACATCCTCCCAGTGCCCTGCCTTGATGCGTAATAAATCAAAAAGGAAAATAAAATATTGTTTTTCTGCTATGGCTGTGGCACCACAGGGGCTGAAAGGCAGGAGGGATATTCAAGGGAACACTTAGGGAAAAGTTGCCCTTAAAAGGAAAACTTTGCATCGGATTATTTATTTATTTTTTGCAGCCCCCACCCCCTCCGGCCAGAGACAGACCATGGGTTCACATTAGGTGAGGCCTGCTTCTCAGATCCAATGCCCCCCTCTCACCCCTGGTCAGCTGGCAGGGAGATCAAGCGCCTACTACTCCTTGCCCTGAAAGAGAAAAGGGATGCCGAATGCCAAACTCTGCCAGAAATAAGAAAGAGCCGCCAAGCCAGCCTGGAGCCATAAGATAACTGACAGAAATCAGTTTTAATGACATTTAGCTCCCGCTGCACATTCTCTAAAGTTGCTGGCTCATTCGCACACGAGCCTGCTTCATGACAATTAATACTTATTTTGTTTTATGGTAAATGACCAGTTTATCCTGCTATGGTAAAAGAGTAGGCCATGCTGTGGCTGACTCAACACAGTGTGTCAAGCAGCAGTTAACTCACCTGACCACCTTGAGGACTAACAGCTTTGGGTGTCAAAGTCCACAGGGAAGGGTGAGGGTCCCCAAATGGATTAAATCCCACTTGATTACATCTGGATGGAGGGCAGCAGCTTCATCCATCCTAGCCTGGGGCTGAGGAGGACTTTGCACGCCAAAAGGGCTCAGGACCAGAAAGTGACCCGTGGAACAGGATCAGTGGTACTGTGGGTGTCATGCTGCGATGTGGAAGGCAGATGAAAGGCCACTGCATTATATTCACAGGACAGTCTTCATGGCAGTTCGAAAGCAAGAAATTGCAAGTAGATAAATAGGGACCACTTCGGTGGGACGGTAACAGCGTTCCGTGCGCTCCGGTGTCTAGTCATGCCTGACACATGACCACGGAATTGTCTGCAGAAGCAGACAGCGCTGGCTCTTCGGCTTTGAAACAGAGATGAGCACTGCACCCTAGAGTTGGATACGACTGGCTTTCGAGCAAGTGAAACATTTACCTTTACTTCGTGACTGATTGCCATGATGATCGCCAATATTTGGATTCTGATACGGCAGAAGAAATGATAAATAAATATTCTTCTATTTTGTTGCATACTGGAGCATGAAAATGGGTCCTCCCTCTCTCTCTGAGAGAGACTACTGAGCAATTCAGACAGCGGTCTGGCAATATACCTATTTATTTTATTATTACTTTCAATCCTATTCTTCTTCTTCTCATCATTACTTCCATTGCTATTACAGCAAAACCCCGGGTTATGACGGAGGTCTGTTCCACCAGCCTCCATTGTAACCCGAAATAATTGTAAACTAAAACATCCATAGGGATGCATTGAAAAATATAAAGATGGTCCTGAATTGATCGTTGTAAACCGAAAAAAATACATTAAACATTTGTAAACCAGGACGGCATTTCCATAGGATTTGCCATTGTAACCCGCAGCAAACTTAAACCAAGGCGGTTGTAACCTGGAGGTTTTACTGTATTACTACAACTATTATTATTATTTTTAATACAGCTGCTGACTTATGACGAGAGTAACAATAACATGAAATACAGAAATACTGCTAAAATATGCTTGGATACGTTAGTACTGTATACATATTTACTCTTGTGTGCTTCAAACTACAAGCCCCCCAACAAGAAGATGCTGCTGAGGATACAGTATAAACCTGTGATGGCGAACCTTGGCACTCCAGATGTTCTTGGACTTCAATTCCCAGAAGCCCCCGTGAATCCACACAAATGGGTTTACTGCGATTAATCCAGCCCATGCCGCCCTCGTCGCTCCTGGAAGCGGAAATAAAACATGCCCATACGGGCGCTACGGGGTGGTATATACCAGTAAGTGTAATTGATATTGATATTCATGCTCAGGGTATGGAATTCAGCTGAGAAGAACCCATCACCTGCCTAGATCATGAATAACTGGGAACCCACTGGGACTTGGGCCATCAGATCAAGAACTCCCCATGGGGGAAAATGTGTTCCTTTTTTCCTGCCCTAGTAATAAACCAACACAGTATGAAACTGAAGCCAAAATATGGATTTGGGGCCACTATCCATGTTTTCTTTGGGATCATCACACACACTTGCTAAACTGCAAAAGGTTTTATTGTTATTGTGCACCGGCAAATCACCTCTATTTAAAGCAGGCATTCACAACCTACGGCCCGTGGGCCAGACTTGGCCCCCGACGCCAATTCATATGGCCCATGCTGATCTCACCACTCCTGTAAATGTGTTCTGTGCATGCGTGGGCATGTTTTACTTCTGATCAGCTGTCGGAGGGGTAGTGGTCAAGCCCATGACTTGAAAACATTGAGAACCCCCTGATTTAAAGCTTTCAAAGCCATATTAATAAAAGGGACCCATGGTTCTAAATGAACAAATCTGAACTGATTTAAATAGTAGGTCAGCTGCCCCCAAAGCAGTCTTGGGAAAGCAGGCGCATAAAGGTGCTTTATGCATAGCATCAGATCTACAGGGGAGCGAAGGGGCCTACCAGAACATACAACCCTTGATCAACCTCCAGAACGAGGCAGAGGGACGAAAGGAGAAAGATTGGACCACTTGGACTGTACAGGGCTCTGGTTCTCATTGAAGATGGATACCAGGTTGGGGGGAAAGGACCAAAGTACCCCTCCAAACTGGTAACACAAAAGGGACTACATCGCCAGTCCTGAAAATACGGGGTACTATTATGCGGGATGGATTGAGTGGCCATTGTCTGTCCCAGCTCCTGCCAACCTAGCAGTTCGAAAGCAAGAAATTGCAAGTAAATAAATAGGTACCACTTTGGCAGGAAAAGGTAACAGCATTCCATGCACTTTCGGCATCTAGTCATGCCTGCCACATGACCATAGAAATGTCTGCAGACACAAATAGCACTGGCTCTTTGGCTGCAAATGGAGATGGGCACCGACTCCTAGAATCGGACATGACTGGCCTTTAAGCAAGGGAAACCTTTACTTATTCTGCTTATTTTTCTCCTAGACCTGTGCATCCCTCCCAACAGGCAGAAATGCAAAAGTGAAGCTTCCCCTCCACTATAACTCGAGATGAGACAAAGATTCACTTCCACCTTGAAGTGGATTTATGCCCATTTGCTGAAATGCGCAGAAGCGTTTTGCTTGAGTTTGCTCCACATTTACTGCATCGGCTGAATCGATTCAAAGGGTTGGTGGTCAGTCCGGAAAAGACCTTCTGCTTCGTCTTGCCACCATGTTTCCAGGAATGTGAGGTTGTCTGTCGTTGATGCGCAGCAGGGAAACCAACACATGTTGCAGGCCTCAAACCCCACCAGAGGCCCGCGATGGTGTCAGTCATCGAAAACGACCCAGAAAGCAATTCAGGAAATCCGACCATTGAAATTCAATGAAGAGCCACAGGAAATGTTTCACAGCAAAAAGGCCAAGGTTGTGTATGTGTGTGCTGGGGGAAGGAGAGGCCAAGCCTGCACCACATGCTCACTGAGAGAACTGGCAGACGCACAACTGAGAAGTTTTGTGTGTGTGTGTGTGTGTGTGTGTGTGTGTGTGTGTGTGTGTGTGTGTGTGTGTGTGTGTGTGTGTGTGTGTGTGTGTGTGTGTGTGTGTGTGTGTGTGTGTGGTTTTCACTCTTAAGTTCATGATAGCTCAAGACGCTGAGCTGGCAGACTGGAAGGTTGGAGTTCGATACCCAAGTACTGCACGACAGAGTGAGCTCCTGTCGTCTGTCCCTCATCTGGGGGAAACTGAAACAGCTTTCATAAGCAGACGCTGAAATTCACTGAGCTTGGGATCAAGTTTACGACAGCCGTGGGTCATTTACGGCAGTGTTTTGCGCATGTGCATTTTACCTCTGCTTCTGGGAGCAGTGTGGGTGGTGGGCCGGATGAATTGCTGTAGGGGCCAGATCTGGCCCACAGGCTGTAGGTTTGGAACCCCTACACTAAACCAGCCAGCCAGCTTGTCTTGTTTCCCCTGGTTTCTTTTACCTTTGTTCCACTGTGTTTAATGTGCTGAGCATTTGGGTGGAACACCCTGATTACTGCAGAGACAAACATGCCTTTGACATGGAGCCTTTGCAAACCCTGCAATCTGTGACAATTCCCGCAGAGTCCAAAAATATCCCCAAACTGTCACAATGCCAGTTTAAAAAAAAAACTAGTGCCTGAGATTTAAAGAGACAAAGCCAGTCGCTCCTAAAGGTGTCTTCCTCTGTAATACAAAACCCAAATCTGACCGTGTGTTTTCACTGCAGGCCAATGCATCTGCCATTCAAGGTTTAAGCATGTCATGTTTGTCTCCATCAGATAGGATTTTTTTTTAAAGCTTGTTTCTCCAGTCATACAAAAAGCTTGGCTTCATATATTTTTTCTTGACCTTTACAGCCTGGACACCAGAAACACCCACGAAATGCCTGATCCCTGCTGGCTATCTATGTCCGGCTGGACAGTGCATTCCATTCTGCGCACTCAAGCACCACCGCTTTCTCAAAATGCAGTCGGCCAAATTTTTACCATTATCTGAAAACAGCCCTCACCAGTTTTTGGACGGGGCCTTAATTTTACTGGGTACCACAGCTTTTGCACAGTTTGTTCAGGGTAACCTTTCTGTCTCCCTAGTATTCAGCCTAGACGGCACCATAAGTAATTTATGCAGTTCTCAAGCTGAGTTTGTGTCTCCAGAGATGTAACATCACTTTTTATGAGGGTGAGAAATAACTCAACCTTATTTTCCAGCTTTGACTGAAGTTGTTCCTGGAGTTTTAGCTACCTTTTTTGACAGAACGGTGGTAGGTAGGTAGGTAGGTAGGTTGGTGGATGGATTGATGTATGTATGGATGTATGGATTTATGTATGGATGTATGGATGTATGGTTGGATAGATAAGAACATAAGAACATAAGAACAGCCTTGCTGGAACAGGCCACAGCCCATCCAGTCCAGCATTCTGTCTCACACAGTGGCTCACCATGTGCTTCAGGGTATTATTCCCATGCAGATGCCTTCACCTGCTTAGGATTCCCTGGAAATGGCATTGAGAGATATCCTGCCTATCTCTCCAACCCGGAGGTTGTCCTTAGGTAGCCATAATTATAGCCATTGATAGCCTTGTCCTCCATGAACTTGTCTAATCCTTTCTTAAAGCTGTCAAGACTGACAGCTGTCACCACTTCTTCTGGCAGGGAGTTCCATAGACCAGTAATCCTCTGGGTGAAAAAGTACTTTCTCTTATTTGTTTGAGAACTAGTACCCAAAAGTTTCATGGAGTGTCCCCTAGTTCTAGTGTTGTGCGATAGGGAAAACAGTTTTTCCTTATCCACTTTGTCCACACCGTGCATGATTTTATAAACTTCAATCAGGTCACCTCTTAGACGCCGTCGTTCAAGAGTGAAAAGGCCCAACCGTTGCAGCCTCAGATGGTAAGGAAGGTGTTCCAGTCCCCTAATCATTCTGGTTGCCCTCCTCTGTACTTTCTCCAACTCCATAATATCCTTCTGGAGGTATGGCGACCAGAACTGTACACAGTATTCCAGATGGGGCCTCACCATAGATTTATAAAGAGGCAAAATGACACTTGCTGACTTATTTTCTATACCCTTCCTAATGATCCCTAACATTGAGTTTGCTTTTTTCACTACTGAGGCACACTGGGTTGACACCTTCATTGAGCTGTCCACCAGGACACCAAGGTCCCTTTCCTGGTTTGTCGCAGAGAGTTCAGACCCCATCAGTTTATAAATGTAATTGGGGTTTTTTGCCCCAACATGCATCACTCTGCACTTACTGATGTTGAAGCTCATTTGCCACTGTTTTGCCCACTCCCCCAGTGTCAAGAGATCCCTCTGGAGCTCTTCACAATCTCTCACAGTTTTCACTACCCTGTATAATTTAGTATCGTCAGCAAATTTGGCTACCTTGCTTTTTACTCCTACCTCTAGATCATTTATGAAGAGGTTGAAAAGCAGGGGTCCCAGTACTGAACCTTGGGGGACCCCACTCTTTACTTCCCTCCACTTGGAGAAGTGTCCATTTAGTGCTACCCTCTGTTTCCTGTCCCTTAGCCAGTTGCTGATCCAGGACAAGACCTGTCCCTTTATTCCATGACTGGTAAGTTTATTCAAGAGCCTTTGGTGTGGGACCTTGTCAAAAGCCTTCTGAAAGTCCAGATAAACAATGACAACTGGATCCCCCTTATCCACATGCTTGTTGACACTCTCAAAAAATTCCAACAGATTAGTGAGGCATGATTTGCCCTTGCAAAAGCCATGTTGGCTCTCCTTTAGCAGCGCCTCCTCTTCTATGTACCTATTAATTCTATCTTTTAGGATGGTTTCCATCACTTTACCTGGGACACATGTCAAACTGACAGGCCGGTAATTTCCTGGATCACCCCTGGATCCTTTTTTGAAAATTGGTGTTACATTCGCTACCTTCCAGTCATCAGGCACAAACCCTGATTTGAGGGAAATATTATATATTTTGGCTAGGAGATCAGCAATTTCATCTTTAAGTTCCCTGAGAACTCGTGGATGGATGCCATCTGGTCCTGGTGATTTGTTAGTGTTTAGTTTAACAAGACATGCAAGGACCTCCTCCCTGGTTATTTCTATCTTGCTTAATTCTTCGGTTTCCCTCCCTACGAAGATAGGTTCTGTTTTGGGCATGTGGTCTCTATCTTCTTCAGTGAATACTGAAGCAAAGAATTCATTGAGTCTCTCTGCAATCTCTGTTTCCTCTTTAATAACCCCTTGCCTTCCATTGTCATCTAATGGTCCAATGGCCTTCCTAGTTGGGTTCTTACTTCTAATGTACTTAAAGAAGTCTTTGTTATTCCTCTGAGTATTTTTAGCTATACGCTCCTCAAAGTCTTGCTTTGCTTTCCTGATTGTTGCCTTGCATTTGTTCTGCCAGAATTTATGTTTCTGCCTGCTGTCCTCATTCGGACAAGCCTTCCATCTTCTAAATGAGCTTTTCTTGCTCTTGATCACTTCCCGAACAGCTCCTGTAAGCCACATTGGAGTCCTCTTGGACCTGGCAGTGCCCTTTTTCCTTTTGGGTATGCATTCCAATTGGGCCTCTGTTATTGTTTTTGTAAACAGCCTCCATGCCTCTTGGAGTGTTTGGACTCTCTCAATTTTCCCTTTCAGCTTCTTTTTTACTAGTTTCCTCAACTTTGGGAAATTTCCTTTTTGAAAATTTAAGGTCTCTGTGTTAGATTTTATCAGTGACTTGCGGTCTATGTTCAAGTTAAACATAATTGAGTTGTGGTCACTATGTTCAAGTTAAACATAATTGAGTTGTGGTCACAAAGATAGATAGATAGATAGATAGATAGATAGATAGATAGATAGATAGATAGATAGATAGATAGATGGATGGATAGATGGATGGATAGATAGATAGATAGATACATAGATGGATGGATGGATAGATAGATAGATAGATAGATAGATAGATAGATAGATAGACGGACAGATGGATGGATGGGGGGATAGATAGATAGATAGATAGATAGATAGATAGATAGATAGATAGATAGATAGATAGATAGATAGACGGACAGATGGATGGAGGGATAGATAGATAGATAGATAGATAGATAGATAGATAGATGGATGGATGGATGGATGGATGGATGATAGTCAAATATTTGGAAAGTCAAATATTGAAGATGAAGCTAAAGTACTTTGGACATCAAATGAGAAGAGAGAATTCACTTGAGAAAGCATTGATGCTGGAAAAGGTTGAGGGCAAAAGAAGAAGGGGGAGGCAGAGAATGAGATGGCTAGATGGGCTTGGTGACGCAATGAGCACAAAGCTGGGCGGGTTGAGGGGGATGGTGGGGGACGAGGGTGCCTTTGTGGGCAATGATCCATGGGACTGCAAAGGGTCATAATCGACTGTGTGACTGAACAACAAAAAATAAATAGGTAGGTAGGTAGCTTGGTAGATGAATGGATGCTAATTACTGTAAAGGTAAAGGTTCCCCTTGCTCGAAAGCCAGTCGTATCCGACTCTAGGGTGCAGCGCTCATCTCTGTTTCAAAGCTGAAGAGCCAGCGCTGTCTGCTTCTGCAGACGTTTCCGTGGTCATGTGGCAGGCATGACTAGACACTGGAGCGCACGGAACACTGTCACCTTCCCACCGAAGTGGTCCCTATTTATCTACTTGCAATTTCTTGCTTTCGAACTGCTAGGTTGGCAGGAGCTGGGACAAAGACGGGAGCTCATTCCGTTGCAGTACTCGGGAATCGAACTGCTGACCTTCCGCCTCCCAGTCAGCGTCTTAGCCACTTGAGCCACTGCAGTCCCCTAATTACTGTATTTGCTGGCATATAAGACCCACTTTTCCCCCTTTAAAATAAACTGGGGAAATGGAGTGCATCTTGTACTGGATATAGTGGCCTATTTTGGTAATAACGGGATGCTTCTTATACACCAGCAAATGCAGTACCTGGAAACTGTCCAGAGAGTGCACTAAGCACTATGGAACAGTATATAAGTATTATTGCTTTTGCTATAGACTGGTAATCTATAAAGATAGATGGATGGATGGATGGGTATCTTCTTGGAAATTCTTGGAAGCCCTGTCAAAATCCCTAGGGTTGCTTGCAAGAGTTTCCCTGAGTTAATCCTACACCTTTAAAGTGGGAAATCTATTTGCTCTCCACCTGCAATTTTGTGTAGACAAAATTAAGCTTTACCTCTGACTTTGACTGTGCGTGCTTTCAGGCACTGAAACATCAATGGTATGATTATGCTAGAAGTATATTCCAACTGTGCATGGAGACTAAAATAGTTGTTATGTAAAATACAGGTGAAACTCGGAAAACTAGACTATTGTGCAAACGTTCATTCAGTCCAGTAATGCAACTTAAAAGGTGAAACAAATATATGAGATAGACTCATTACATGCAAAGCGAGATAGTCAAAAAGAGATAGTTCAAGCCTTACTTTGTTATAATATTGATGCTTATGGCTTACATCTTATGGAAACCCCAATCTCATGTACCCCATAATCGTCACATAATCTCATGTAAGCTGTACGCCATGATCATCACAATTATAACGAATTAAGGCACGACATCTTTCGCTTTGCATGTAGTGAGTCTATCTCATATATTTGTTTCACCTTTTAAGTGAAATGAACATTTGCACAATATTCTAATTTTCCGAGTCTCACCTGTATGTAGCAAGCAAGAAATCTAATTATTAGATTAAACCAAATCTTTCTAAATGGTGGTTTTATTTAAACCAAACCCACTCTGAATCTGTGCCCTCTTTCATGCCCCCTCTTTTGGCTGAGAGATGCTGTCTTTTTGGTTGGTGTGTAAATGCCCCCCCTCCCCACAGATCAGATAGACATGGTCCAAACCATTGGGAGTCCTTCTTTTTTAGTCCCATGTATGCTTCTGTTAGCCAATGCCAAAACCAAGTGGAAAATGTGACCATCACTCGCTCTCTAGAGGCCAAAGAAACAGAAAGAATGATAACAAGAATGAGAAAAGCCTTTGCTGATTAGGCACTCGGATATTCCACGGGGTGGGGGTTCAATATCTGAACACTGACATTGGCAAATGAAACATTGGGCATCCTGACTTGTTGCACAGAGCGTAAAGCACGCAAGCCCATTATTCGGTAAGGGTCCCTCCATGACTCTTCATTCCTTATATGTGTATTTGCAAGCCCAGTGTTTGGTACGTGTGAAATTACTTTAAACTCCAGCCTATTTTCAAATTCCTTTGCATGAGCATAAGGCTGGCTAAAATTAAAACATCCAGAGGTTTCGAAAACAAAACAAAAATCATCCATTGCACCAAAACAAAAAAAGCAGGAGTCCAGAAAGCAATACAAAACGATACCCATATGAACACATGTCGAGATATCACAGCTAAAATAAAAATTGTGGACACTTTTGCATTGCAGAGACGACGGGCAGAACATCAGACATTTTAACAGCGTATGAAAAACAATCATAATAATTTCCAAAAATATAAAAATAAAATCAAAAAACCCCAACAGAACAAAAGCAATCTACAAAAACCCTAAAGAGGAATAGAAAAGTTTCCATCCAGTGTTCTAGGCACGGATTTGACTCGGGCGAGCCAAAAGATTAACACTTTATGGAGCCTTTACAGTGCAGTTTGCAAAGACTTACACATCATTTAGGAATTGCAGGCCATCATTCAGGGAACTGAAGCTCCTTCCTCTGTAACATTATTGGTACACCAGGATCAGGCCACCTCCCTAGGGCTAACGGTAGGGCCGGCTCTGCTGAACAACATTCGGTCATGCAACTTCAGCAGCCACGCCATGCTTTCTACTTGCATCACTAACTGGAACTATTTTTTTGCACGGCCAGAAATTTGAGACAATGCTGCACCCAGAACCCCCCAGTTAGCATGGCTATCCTAGGAACTAAAAGTCTGGCCGGGGTTATCCTGCTATGGTAATAAAGTAGACCCTACTGCCAGCGACTGAACGCTGATTGTCAGGTGGCGGTTAACTAACCTGACCATAAGAACATATAAGAACATAAGAACAGCCTTGCTGGAACATGCCACATGAGCCCATCCTGTCCAGCATTCTGTCTCACACAGTGGCTCATCATTTGCTTCAGGGCATTATTCCCAAGCAGATGCCTTCACCTGCTTAGGATTCCCTGGAAATGGCATTGAGAGATATCCTGCCTATCTCTCCAACCCGGAGGTTGTCCTTAAGTATCCATAATTATAGCCATTAATACCCTTGTCCTCCATGAACTTGTCTAATCCTTTCTTAAAGCTGTCAAGACTGACAGCTGTCACCACTTCTTCTGGCAGGGAGTTCCATAGACCAGGGATCGATCCTCTGGGTGAAAAAGTACTTTCTCTTATTTGTTTGAGAACTAGCACCCAAAAGTTTCATTGAGTGTCCCCTAGTTCTAGTGTTGTGCGATAGGGAAAACAGTTTTTCCTTATCTACTTTGTCCACACCATGCATGATTTTATAAACCATCCTGAGGACTTGGGTGGTGAAGTCCACAGGGAAGGGTGAGGGTCCCCAAGTGGATTAAATCCCACTTGAATCCATCTTGATGGAGGGCAGCAGCTTCAGCAGTCTTGAACTGGGGCTGAGGAGGACTTTGTGTGCCCAAAAGGGCTCAGGACCAGAAAGGGACGCATGGAACTAGATCAGTGGTACTATGGGTGTCACGCTGCAATGCAGAAGGCAGATGAAAGGCCACTGCATTATATGGTTCCAAGGACAACAATCGTCATGGATGATCGCCATGAGGAGAGCCAATATTTGGAATTGGATATGGCATTTAAAGAAGAAGCAGGAGGAGTAGGAGGAAGAAGAGCTAGATTTGGAAAAAGGAGTCATTCCAACCTCTCCCCATTCTTCTTCTTCAGGGCTTGAACAAACCACCCTTTCCTCTTGGACACGTAGTCAAAAGGAGCTAAGTATCCCCGTAGTTGCAGCCTGTTGCTTTCGGGTAGGAAACAACACAACTTCTGGTACTGCAGGGAATGGAGGTCCAAATAACACCTACCAAGTTGTTGTTGTTGAGTCGCACAGTGGATTCTGACCCTTTGCGACCCTATGGACCATTGCTCGTCAGGCACCTGTCCTCCATCCTCCTCCTCAACCTGCCCAGCTCTGTGCCCACTGTGTCTACAATACCATCTAGTTATCTCATCTTTGGACGCCCCCTTCTTCTTTTGCCCTCCACCCTTCCCAGCATCAAGGCTTTCTCAAGTGAATCCTCTCTTCTCATTTGATGTCCAAAGTACTTCATCTTCAGTATTTGACCTTCCAAGGAGCAGTCAGGGTTGATTTCTTCTAAGATTGACCTATTTGTTCTCCTCGCTGTCCAGGGGACTCTCAAAACTCTCCTCCAACACCACATCTCAAAGGCATCTATTATTCTGCGCTCAGCTTTCCTAATGGTCCAGCTCTCACACCCATACATTACCGCCGGGAATACTATTGCTTTGACTATGCAAATCACCCACCAAGTAGCATCTGTCAAGCCACCTGCAAGCAGCCCCGAGCTCTGAGCCGCTGTGTAGGTAAAAAGCCAAGAAAGTTATCCTTTTTATTTAGGGTGCCGTTGCGATTATTCCTCTCCTGTGGCTTTTGCCAAGAAACGTCCCTCCCAAGGCTAGTTACCCTGAGCTTGAGTTTACTAATCAAAACACAAGTCAAGGCACACAAGGAAGAAGGGATGTGGAGGGAGGAGGAAAGCAGCAAGTTATCATCCTTACTTCAGGCCCCTCGCTTGGGTTTAGGAAGGATTAAAATGGGACTGGCCATGCTCCTTCCTTTGGAAATCAGGTGGTTTGAGGTTCCAGACCCATTTTTAAAAAGTTCTTTGTAGGAACAATGGTTTAAGGAGCATTACCTTCATTGTCCAATGTTTCATGGATAATTTAAAGATGCCACTTCCTGTAAACTGCCTTAAAAGCAAAGCAATCACACTTCTATACTGCCCCTAGCGCTTTAGTGCACTGGGTGGGTGTGCGTGTGTTCACAAGTTAATTAGCATTTTGCCCCCAACATTTTACTGGGTACTCATTTTACCAACCTTGGAAGGATGGGATGTTGAGTTATTCTTGTTTCCTGGCCAGGATCGAACTCACAACCTTTGGGTTGCAGTAGAGCAGTTTAACCACTGCACCACCAAGGCTTCTTTAAAAATGCTGTAAAGGTAAAGGTCACCCTTGCTCGAAAGCCAGTCGTATCCGATTCCAGGGTTCAGTCCTCATCTCTGTTTATAGCCGAAGAGCCAGCGCTTGTCTGCGTTTGCAGATGTTTCCGTGGACATGAGGCAGGCATGTCTAGACACCGGAATGCACACAACATTGTTTACCTTCCCACCAAAGTGGTACCTATTTATCTACTTGCAATTTTTTGCTTTCAGAATGCTAGGTTGGCAGGAGTTGGGACAGAGACGGGCGCTCATCCCGTCATACAGTACTCGGGTTTTGAACTGCTGACCTTCTGCCTCCCAGTTAGCCACTTGAGCCACTGCTGTAGGGGAAAACAAATCAGCCATGCCTGCAAAACCTCCCAAATTTCACAGGGTGAGAACTGTGGGTAGGGATTTGTGATTTCATTTACTTTCATATCTCAACTGTTTTTGCAGACAAATATCACCCGATGCTATTAGGTGAAGCATCTCGTCAGTCTTACTCTCCGTCCCATCATGTAAGACTGGCGTGGAAAAGTCAACAACTCTTTTTGCTCTTTCGAAGATATGCCCAGGAAACACCACAACTCAGCCAGACTGAATTCTCCCCAACTTGGGGATATTTTAAACTACACCTCCCATCAGCCCAGCCAGCATGACTGTGGGGACGACGTGGTCTGCAGTTCTCTCGACACAATGCCAACTAGTGACGGCTGCCTTCCAATATTTTATTGCATTGAAAATCTGGACACCATTCAAAGCATTTCATGGTTCTTTAGCTGCACAAGAAAAGAAAAAAAAGATATAACACGTGGTCTGGCCACGACCCAGGATGATGGTGGCTTCAAGGAAGAAAAAAATACAGCAAGTCCTTGGAAAAGGCAGAAAGAGCCAATGCCAACCCCAAATTCTGAAGACTACTTTCTCAAAGCCAAAAATGAGGCTGGTGATCAATGCCAGAAAACGAGACCTCTTCCGAATCGATAAATGGGAATAACAGAAAATTAACTTCCCCTGTTGACTGACAGCTAGAAGGTTGGCAGGTCAGCAGTTCGAGACCCAAGTGCTGCATGACGGAGTGAGCTCCCATCTCTCTGTACCAGCTCCTGCCAACCTCGCAGTTCAAAAGTAAGAAACTGCAAGCAAATAAATAGGTACCGCTTTGGTGGATAGGTAAAGGCATTCCGTGCACTTCGTCGTCTAGTCATGCTTGCCACATGGCCTTGGAAACGTCTGCAAACATCTCTTGGGCTGTAAATGGAGATGAACACTGCCCAATAGGGTCAGACCTGGCTTTCAAGCAAGGTTGACATTTACCTATAATAATAATAATTTTGTGTCAGAGATTACTCTGGGTTGAAAGGTTGAAGTTTTTAGGGGACGCCCAAATAAGGTTCCTTTCATGTCAAAACCCGACCTTCCAGTCATTTTACCTATTACTCTACTTGATCATATATAAAACCCAATTTTATATATATATATATATATAAATCATATAAATTTTATACATATATAAATCATATATAAACCCAATTTCTAAAGATTTACGTATCCTCAAGTTGATTCCAACTGCTACTAAACCTTTCAAGGTTTTCACAAAAAGAGCCTCTTCGAAGATTGTGGTATTTCTGAACCACCATCAGGCATACTCTGGTAATGGGAACCTTGCGTTATCGGTTACTATTTCTCACACTAGGTCAGACGTTTCCCGGGACACATGGCAGGCATGACTAGATGCTCAAAGGCACAGAATACCATTACCTTTCCCACCAAAATACAGTATTACCTATTTATCTACTTGCAATTTCTTGCTTTTGAACCTTGCTCGGCAGGAGCTGGGGCAGATGACGGACGCTCACTCCGTTGTGCAAGACACGGGCCTTGAACTGCTGACCTGCAGGCCTTCCAATCGTCAAGTTCAGCATCTTAACCACTAAGCTAACACAATTGAACGATACCAATCCAAATTTCAGTCTGGATGGCACCCACTTTGACAAATGAGGAACCCGTGTGGTGGTTTGGCCTTCTACACAAAGTACTGGTACCTCAATGTGGAAATAAGTCACTTCAAGTGGAGGAACCTTCCCTTTCACACACGCTCCACCTCCTTCATCACCTGCAGGGTGAAAGGATGCTCTTTACTGCCAAACTGTCCCTCACTTAAAGTGATGGCCAACCTTGGCACTCCAGGTATTCTTGAACTTCAATTCCCAGAAGCCCTGATCAGCAAAAGTGCTGACTTGGGCTTCTGGGAATTGAAGTCGAAGAACACCTGGGGTGCCAAGGTTGGCCATCACTGGATAGGCCTTTGATGGCCAACCTTGGCACTCCAGCTGTTCTTGGACTTCAATTCCCAGAAGCCCAAGTCTCTGTGAGTCCACACAAATGGGTTTACTGCGTGTACCCATTCGTGTGGACACACAGAGACTTGGGCTTCTGGGAACTGAAGTCCAAGAACACCTGGAGTGCCAAGGTTCACCATCACTGGACAAGAGATAGCTGGGAAGGTTTTTCACAGGATTAGGATGTTGGGTTACCTTTTCAGAAAGATCTTACTTCATATTGAGCCAACCACATAGGACCCCTGAATTCAGCGACGAGTCCCACTACATTACGTTTTATTCAGTTTTCAGATCCCCAAGAGGGTTACCGTGCAAGCCCCAAGCGCACCAACAGAACCACAGAAGAATAATAGTCACACTTTCAAAAGATACCAGGTTACACACACGCGCACACGTGGCTGGGGGGAAACAAAGACCTAGATCTGGCTGTCCCAATGCTTGAATCCATGGGATTTACACATATGATGACTTAACAAATCTCAGCCATTCAACGGGTGTCTATTCTGCCTATTAATAAACAAGCCTAGCCTGTGACTCAAAGTGCAGCAACAACAAAACCATCATGCTTGCCTATGGCAGCTGGCACTCAAACCACATAACCACAACAAGACATAGGTTTGCACTGTACAGTATAGTATTTGCAAAGGGAAATGGTTTGTCTCAAAACTTGGAACATTTATTTTTTTGGGACTACATTTCACAAAGTTTGTCAACTGGGTGTTTCTGAGACCTGTAGTCCCAAAAATAGGGGAAAACTTTTCTCAAACTCTGGTTCAACTTTGGAGTATGTTGCCCGTGGGCGACCAGCCACAAGACACGTCTTCTTATTCCACATCACCCCTCTTCAAACGATGAATCTTTCTCACACTCGGTCAGGCGAAAAGAACTGCAGAATGAGCTCACCAAAAGGTGCCTTCATTTTGGCAGTTTCACGCCTGGCCTAGACAAGGAAGAAGAAATACTGAACAAACTCTGGACCAGGGGTGGCCAAACTTTTCAGGCCATGGGCTGGTCACATGGTTCCTTCCACCTGAAACAAGTAAAACATGCCGGGTGCATTTACAGCAATGCTTTCCACATGCATGGGCACATTTTACTTCTGCTTCCGGGAGCAGCAAGGGAAGAGCGGGCCAGATGATTTGGTGTCGTGAGCCGTAGTTTGGCCACCCCTGAAATGGACGACAGAAAATCAACTGTCGGTAGAAAAGTCCAACGTCTCCTACCTTGTTTGCAAGACCGAAAAGCCCCCCCCCCCAAATGTATCAATAGGAAAGCAAGATCCTCAGCTCTTTCAACGGACTTCAAACCAGACTATCAATATAAATGTGTGTGAACTCACCACTTGTGGCTTGCTCCTGGTGATGCTGGTGCTTGGGTCCTCATGATGCTTTGGACATCTGGGCAACTTAGGCTCTGGCACGGTCGGTGTAGCAGGCGACGGTCTGGAAGTATCCACAGGGCTGGTGGAGGGCTGTTCCCCTGAACCAAAGGCCAACATGTAGTGCTTGCTGACATCATCCAAGGATGGAGCTTGGAGAACCGGGTAGGGCTTCAGGGGAAGGCGAGGGAGCTCAGGTGTGGCCATGTGGGCCTTCTGACTCATGGGAGGAGGCAGGCTGGGGTCTGAGATGGGGATGAAGGTGGCCGGCTCGCTGGTGTGGCGGACATGTTTGGAGGCTGGCTTCGCTGTGCTGAGAGTAGTAGGCATGGCAGGGGATGGGGTGGTCTCTTCTCTCCTGCCTTCCTGTTGGCAGTTCACCCTGTTGTTGCGCTTCTTGGAGCTGCGCCGGATTATCCGAGGAGAAAGGACTTCTGCCAGTTTGGGGTCAAAGCTATAGTTCTGAGCCACATCAGTCCCATCTTCCTCTGGAGGCAAGAGGAGGCCATGTTCTGACAGAGTGTGCAGTGTGCCCATCTCCTCTCGTTCGGTCCGCTGACCTCTTGGCTCGGAGAGGATGGGCTCACTACTGGAGGGAGGGATGCTCTGGTCCATCTCGCTGATTGGTTCTCCAGGACCATCAAAGCCCACGCTGGCCAGCTCCCCACGGCGACTGGGATCACTGAAGGACTTCTTCTTGATGGTCTTGCCGTTTCCCTTCTCATCGATCACTTTGTCCATGGCCCCCGGTTGGCTGACAATGTTCTGGATCATGGTGTTGTAATCATTGAGACCATCGCTGCAGACGGACAGGTCGCTCGCGGCGCTCCCCATGCATTCAGACAGGGCTGCGGCTGAGGACTCCGGGAGGCCAGTCTTTGGGTTTAGCGACCCCAGGAGGTTACTGTCAACAGAGAAGTTCTTCACATCCCCAGCCACGGAGCACCTTCTGTGGGGCATGGGATCACTCAGGGACCTGTAGGTTTCCCCATTGGCTTCTCCGTTGCTTCCATTACTGGACTCGGACCCATTGTCCCCCACCGACGGGAACTTCCTCCGTCGCCGAAGGGCACTGGGGGTCAAAGGGGCCTCCAGCAAAGCATGGGATGCCATCTTGTTGTTGGGAAGGGCCTCCTCTCCAACAGTTGGTTTCTCGCTACTTGTTGTGGTTGTGTGGCTTGGGAGAAGGCTCTCACCCAGCTCCAGACAGCTAGCTTGATCTCCCCTTTGGGCCACCGGCTTCCACGCCGCAACCGAAGAGCTGAGATAGCTGTATGTGGGGCCAGTCTCCGGTTCCGTTACAATGCCTTCGTCGGTCATGCTGGATTCTGGACCTGAGAGTTCTTCCAAGGATTTCCTGCAGGGGAAGTTTCCTTCTAAACCGGCTTTGCTCAAAGGCCGATCATAGCTACTTTCCGGGGCTTCATCCTGGTCTCCTCCAATGGTCACGCTAGCTCTGTCCTTCTGCTCCGAAGCAAAGTTATAATCGTGCTGAGAGCCAATCTTACTGATCTTCTCAAAGACTTGCCTGGCTTCTTGAATGTACTGGTCTTGGACAACCACAGGCATGCCGTCTTCCACCCCGCCTTGGCCAACTTCCTGGTTGGAAACTGTACACTCGTGGTCGCCAGCCAAGGTACTAAGAAGTAGTTCTGAAGAGCTCTGCTTCATGGTATTCTGGTGGAAGAGTCTACGGGGGGAAGGTTTGTCCGAGTAGGTAAAAGATTTGGCCCTTCTCAGCGTGGCCGTGAGGTCTTTCAGGGTGGGACGGCCACCAAGTGCCCTAAGGTTTGATGGCTGGACTTGACTCTCTGTTCTGCTCACTGAGGGATACCGTGATAAGCTAGGGTGGTACCTCTCGTACCTGCCGCTGCTGAAGCCAACCTCTTCTTGTTCGCTTGGCGGGACACCTTTCTTTCTCGCCTTCAGGTCCAAGAGATCCGACTTGAGGAAGCCAAGCAGGGCCAGGGTTTCGGTCGCAATGTCCGGGTTGGACATGGACTTCCGGTATTCGGACCTCCTTCCGGCTTCCAGGCCTTGCAGGTTCTCGAAGGAGGGGAGGTCCTGCTTCATCCTGACCATCCCGGGGGGCAGCTTGGGACGGCCACGGATCTGGGCCTGAAGCTTGGCTAGACTGGCGCTTTGGTTGAAGCTGGGGGACCGGAACACCCCGAGGCTCCTGCTGGGGCCGCCCCAGGAGGTCCCATAGTGGTCTTCCTCCTTCAGTGTCTCGGTGCTGGAGTACCGGCTGCTGCTTTGGGAACCGCAAGGGCTCCTCGGCCCCAAAGGCGGGATGGTCACTTTGGAGACCCTGGAGACCAGCGGCAGAGGAGAGGCCGCCGCCGAGGAGAGGGGCCTGGGACCGCCAGGGGCCCAAGTGCTGCCTTGCACCCTGAGCCCCTCGGAGCCGCCGCCGCAGTCGGGGGGCAGTTGGGCCGCAGGAGACATCCTGGTCCTCTCGTCGGTCACAGTCCAGATGATGCCCTGGTCCACCTCCTCCTGGGCCTTCAGGTGCCACTCCAGCCCGGCCAGGCCCTCCCCTTCCCAGGCTTGGTCCCAGAAGCCCGGTTCCCTCTTCTTCATCTTACGGTGGTTGGAGCACCTCCGAGGGGGCCCCGGCTGGCTCTCCTCCTCGCTCCCCGACGACCTGTCCGGAGAGCCTTTGGCCCCGGGACGGAGGCGCTCTTCCGGGCCAACGCCGACGGCGCCCGCCGCCGCCTCCTGCCCTCCGGAGGGGCCCCGTCGGGAGGCCGAGCTATGCCAGGAATGCGGGCCTTCCCATCCGTCGGGGGGCGACGGCGAGGGGGCAGCAGCTGCCCCGCGGGAGAGCGGACGGCGGAGCCCAGGGAAGGGGATGCAGCTGCGGGGAGGCGGCGGGGGAGGCGTCGTCGTGCCTCGACGGTCCTCGTCGCCCAACGCCACCCGGGCTCCCCTTCCTCGGCGCAGGGGCGGAGGGGGGGCCGCCGCCTCCCGGCCTTGGCCGGCCCGGTCCAGGGCTCCGTTGTCGTCGTCCCCGCCGCCGCCGCTGTCGGGGGCCTCGTCGTCGTCCCTGGGCTCGGACGCCCGGGCGGCCAGCGGCTGCCGTCGGAAACTCTCGCCGAAAAGTTTCCGCATCTCCGTCACGCTGGGCCAGTCGGGCGCCTGGACGGCTGGTGGTGGGGCGGGCGGCGGGCTCAGCAGCAGTAGCCGCCGCAGCCCCGGGCTCGGCGGGGGCGGCCCGGGAGGCTCGACGCCTCCTCTTCCTCCGTCGGCCTCATCCGCGGCGGGCGGGGACCGTCGGCGGCGGCTCCGGCTGCAGCATCCCGCTGGCGGCGGCGGGCGGCACCCGAAGGCCTGGTGACCGTCGCGGGCGGCGTCGAAGCGCTGCGAAAGTTGCCGCACCGACGGCGAGAAGCTCCGCGAGGCTCGGCTTCCTCCAGGCGGCGGCGGCGGCGGGTCCGGGCCGGGCAGCGGGGACGGGGAGGAGTAGGAGGGCCGCCCCCCGACGGGCTCCGGCGGCAGCAGGGCTTCAGGCTGCGCCGGCGCCCGGGCCTCGGGAGGTCCTAGAACTGTGCGCTGCTCCCCCCGGAGGGGGCGGCCCGTCTCCGTCCCGGTCCACCTCCTCTCCGAGCAGCGCTGGAAGGCGGAGAGGCTCCTCCTGGCCGGGGGGCTGCTCGCCTCCCCCTCCTCCTCCGCCATTGTTGGACGGTTCACACACACACACGGCCGGTTTCTTTCTACGCCTCCCCCCACCCCCACCCCCCCACTACATAGTCCCGGGCACGTCGCTGCCTTCTTCAGCCATCCGAGCTTGCGGGCGGGGAGGGCGGAGGAGGGGGTGCCGGGCAGGGTTTCAATTCTCTCCCCCCCCCTCGACGAGTTCCCACGGCAGAAGGAGGGAAGGAGGGAGGGGGGCCGCCCAAGCCGTCGAAGCTGGTTCTGGCCCCAAATCCGAAGTCACCACCACTCCGGTTCCGTCCCGGTGTGGAACCTTGGGGGTGGGGCGGGGGGGGCGCAGTCTGGCCTGGTTTCGTGTGATCCAGAGTCTGAGTCCTTCTTTCTTCCCTTCCCTTCTTTCCTTCCGTCCAAATAGGGAACCACCACGGAGGAGATGCAAAAGCCACGCGCCCCCCCCCCCAAAAAAATATTTCAGGCCCGCAAAAACAGCAGTTCGAGACCCCCGCCTTCTCCTGGAAAAGAGGAGCGAGAAAAGCATGCACACACACACACACACACCCCGCACACACACCGGCCCTTGGGCTTCTTCTTTGGGGGAGGGGGGCCTCCAGTTCCCCCGAAAGATACAAAGAAAGCGATCCGGGAAAAAAATCAGGTTCTCCCCCCCCCCCCAAAAAAAACACCCAGGCTCCGGAAGTCCGTGCTGCTCGACGGGCGGCTCTCCCTCCGCTCCGCTCCTTGCTTCCTTTGCTGCGCCTGTTTGTTGTGTTTCTTTTGCAGTGGGTCTCCTTCTCATCGCTTTGATTTCTTTCTTTCTTTCTTTCTTTCTCTCTCTCTCTCTCTCTTTTTAAAATCCTCCCCTTTTTTAGCGTTTCACATCAACTTTCCCCCCTGAAGAGAGAGGCGTGGTTTCTTATTTTAAAAAAAGAAAGAAAGAAAAGAAGGAGGGTCTCTTCTTGCAAGGGGAGGAAGAAAAATCTCTGGGAAAAGTCTCTTGTGCAATATTAAAAAAGGGAATAGATAGATAGATATATATAGAGAGGAGGAGGAAATCAAAGAGTAATCCTGCTGCATCGCAGCCTCCCCTCCTTCTCCCACGGGGGTGGCTTGGGAAAGAAACACTGCATGCACTCTCTCTGTGTGTGTATATGTATATATATATATATTTATTTATCGCATTTCGGCTCCTGGAGTGGGAAGAAGACCCCAGGAGGAGGCAGGGAGGAAACAGCGCGATCAGCAGTAGGACTGCAGGGACGGAATGAGCTCCCGTCTTTGTCCCAGCTCCTGCCAACCTAGCAGTTCCAAAGCAAGACATGGCAAGTAGATAAATAGGGACCACTTTGGTGGGAAAGGTAACAGCGTTCCGTGCACTCCGGTGTCTAGTCATGCTTGCCACATGACCACGGAAATGTCTGCAGAAGCAGACAGCGCTGGCTCATCAGATTTGAAACAGAGAAGAGCACTGAACCCTAGAGTCGGATACAACTGGCTTTCGAGCAAGGGAAACCTTTAGGATCGTCCAGAAAGGGGGTTCTAGCTCAAAGCAAGCCTGGACACTTAATAGGAGCAAACGCAGATAAGCTAGGGCTATGATGCTCCAGAGATGACGGTTTATAAGCGAGACTCGATGCCAACGGCAGTAGGAAGAGAGGAAGGTCAAGCATGAAAGGGATAGACTCAGTAAAGGAAGCCATTCATAGAGTCACCCTTAATGGAAGCAACTTGATGGTAAGGAAAAGGTCATGGCCTCGAGTGCTCGAAAGCCAGTCATATCTGGCTCATCTCCACTTACAGCCCAAGGGCCAGTGCTGTCTGCAGCTGCAGACGTTTCTGTGGTCATGTGGTAGGCATGACTAGATGCCAGAGTGCACAGAATGCTGTTACTTTCCCCACCTATTTATCAACAGGCAATTTCTTGCGTTCGAACTGCACGTTTGGCAGGAGCTGGGCCAGGCGATGGGAGCTCAATCCATTGTGCAGCACTCAGGTCTTGACCTGCCAATCTTCTGGTCATCCAGCTCAGCGTCTTAACCACTGAGCCGCTGTGGCCCTTGGTCATTCATAGGGAATGAATGGTGGAAGCAACTTGATGGCGCAGAACGGCAACACTACAACCACAGTTCTGTATGGATGCACCGCTGCAAGCATCCATTCAGACTCCTCTCGCCGAGGAAGGACATGGAGGAGGAATGTGTGAATGGGCATAAAGCCATGATGGCGAACCTTGGCACTCCAGATGTTCTTGGAGTTCAATTCCCAGAAGCCCAAGCCCCAGTGGATCCATACAAATGGGTTTTGCTGCAATTCATCCAGCCCACGCTGCCCTCGTCGCTCCCGGAAGCGGAAGTAAAATGTGCCCTGCAATCTGTTTTGCAACAGGATAAAATAGATTTTAAGTTGCCATTTTCTCTGCTTAAACCAGGGGTGTCTGAACACCAATTCATCCAGCCCGCGCCACCCTCATCACTCCCAGAAGTGGAAGTAAAACATGTTTTACTTCTGCTTCCGAGATCAACGAGGGCAATGTGGGTCGGATGAATTGGTGTTGGGGGCCGAATCTGGCCTGTGGGCACCCCTGTTCTAGGTACTCTGCTGTCGAATATGGAGGATCTTCTTTGGAGTGGCAAAATGTAAGAGAGCCCTACTATTAGGTGGAGCAAGGCAGCTCTCTCGGACAGGTGGTCCTGGATGGTGTAAAGGTGCCAATGGCCATTCTCTCGGACAGAAATCGCATGTGTTCAGCCAGCCTGGTATGCGCCAACAATGCCTGTCTGCTTTCGCCGGGCCTCATGTGAAATGCTGTGCCCGGTTCTAGACTGGAACATGTCCAGAGCAGGACAACCAAGATGGTAGAACTTCTGGAACCCAAACCCAAGGGGAAACAACTGAAGGTGGTGGGTCTATTTAGCTTGGAAAAGAGGGGACTGAGGTGATCTATGAAGGACTCAGACCATCAATGGCTATAATTATGGATACTTAAGGACAACCTCCGGGTTGGAGAGATAGGCAGGATATCTCTCAATGCCATTTCCAGGGAATCCTAAGCAGGTGAAGGCATCTCCTTGGGAATACCCTGAAGGAAATGGTGAGCCACTGTGTGAGACAGAATGCTGGACTGGATGGGCCCCTGTGGCCTGTTCCAGCAAGGCTGTTCTTATCTGCTCTAGTGCTTGAGAGAACAGAACCCACCCCACTGGGATTCAAAGAATCTCCTGCTTGTTCTTGTGCCGTATCCAATTCTGAATATTGGCGATCATCATGGCAATCAGCCATGAAGACTGTCCTGTGAATATAATGATGTGGCCTTTCATCTGTCTTCTGCATCACAATGTGACACCCATAATACCACTGATCCATCTCCATGAGTCACTTTCTGGTCCTGAGCTCTTTTGGCACGAAAGTCCTCCTCAGCCCCAGGCCAGGTTGGATGAAGTTGCTGCTGCCCTCCATCAAAATGAATGCAAGTCAGTGGTGGGCTCAAATTTTTTTTACTACCTATTCTGTGGGATTGGTATGGTGGGTGTGGCCAGGGGGAAAAGTCCTGTGTTGCACCTGAACTAGGACTACTTTATTTCAAAACTTGGATGTATGGGATGCTACCGGTTCTGGCGAACTGGTGTGAACCTGCTAATGCCCTCCACTGATTCAAGTGGGATTTAATCCACTTGGGGACCATCACCCTTCCCTGGGGACTTCGTCAAGGCCACTAGTACTCAGGGTTGACAGGTTAGTTTTGTTGTTGCTTTAGTTGCATAGTTGAGTCCAACCCTTTGCGACCCCATGGACTACTGCATGCCAGGCACCCCTATCCTCCACCATCCTCCACAGCCCACTCAACTCTATGCCCATTGCATCAACAATGCTCTACACCCATTGCATCAACAGGTTATTGAGTTGCCTTGCCATCTAATGCTCGGTGTTGAGTCGCTGGCAGTATGGTCTACTCTATTACCATAGCAGGGTAACCTGGCCAGACGCATAATCTCCTGCTGGTAAGAGCTATTCAGCAGTAGAACAGACGGCCTTAGAAAGTGGTGGACTCTTACATCAGGTTTTTTTTTTAAAACAGAGTTGGTGAAGGTCTGCCAGGAATTCTCTAGCTATGGAACCCCCGCTTTATGTATGAAGGAGGTTAGACTAGATGACCTGAGTCATCATCATAAAGAGGAAGGGAAAAATCTATTCTCCATCATCCTAGAGGGCAGGAGGCATAATAACAGACTCAAATGATAAGGAAGCCAGATATCAGCTGAATATTAGCAGAAACATCTTAACTGTTAGAGTAGTATGACAATGAAACTCATGACTTCGAGAGGCGGTGAGTGCTCCACCACTAGAAGCATTCAAAAGAGAATTGGACAACCATCTGTCAGATCTAGTTTGATTTGGATTCTTGCATTGAGCATGGGGTTGGACTCAATGGCCTCAACAACCCCTTCCAACTCAGTTATTCCATGATTCTATGACCCTTGGCGTCTCCTTAGTTCTATGATTCATATTGTGTGTCCCGTAATTGGCATCAATGTCCAGCTCAACTGCCATTCTCTGTGGGGTGGCTTGCCCTTCCCAGGAAGCTCAAAGCCCTTGGGCCTTTTCAGCTCTATAAAGTTTGGACCTGGCTGATGGACTGCTGTCCAGTGGGAAGCTCTCTGACCCAACTTTTATTTGTTTTAAAAAATGAATTCGTTTTGACGATGGGACGTGAGTGCAGGGAAAATTCCTGCTAGATTGTGCTTTGAGATTGCCCGTTCTCATTTGGCTCACCCCAGCTGTTTATCTTACGTATCCTTTCACTCCGAGCCAATTTTAAACTCTTTCCGCCTTCTCCAATTCCATATTTTCAAGTGTTTTTGAGGTAGCAGAGCAGGAGTTGAATGGCTGCGACCTTTGCTCCTGTTGAAGTCAAGAGCCAAATTCAGAGCAATCTGAATGGAGCCCGAATTGCAGCAAATTGTTTTTAAGTCCGTCTTGGAGCTCTAGGATAAAAATTGCTTGCTGTTCAGAAGTGATCGAGGCCTCCTCCGCTGATGAGACCTTTCAAACAGCAGCTTTAAAGACTTGTGGATTACTTGCATGTTCAGTTAAGAGGCCTGGTGGGTATTTTTTAAAAAAACCAGGATGATTATAGCATCGTTTTCCACCTTGTTTTGGAACCAGACTAAAGCACACAGATGGTAGCCATCAAAGCCCCAACCTCCGGTTCTACAGCGGGACGCTCCGACACAACTGTGCTAGGGATCCACATAGATTTCACAAAGCCAGGACTTCAGAAGCTAAGGCTGACATCTTCACAGACCTTTCCAAAGTTAGTCACGATTGTCACTAGAGACGGACAAGTCACTAGCAGTGTCGCCCATGCATTTGGACAGGGCTACAGCCAAGGAGTAGGGGATGCCAATCTTTGGGTTCAGCGAAGGAGAAGTTCTTGGCATCCCTGGCAACGGGGCACCTTCTGTGAGGCTTGGGATCGCTCAGGGATAGGTAGGTTTCACCACTGGCTTTGGTTTGATTTGGTGTGAGAAAGATTAGCTGGCAACACAAGGTTGCTGTTACCAGGGTATGCCCAATTGCACCCACAATCTTTGAGGAGGCTCTTACAGTGTTACCCCCACAGGATTCTGTGTATCCTCTTGTTGGTATTGCTCCACCTAATCAGGAGACAAGTAGCAGTGGACAACAAGAGAACTAATGGATGTGAGCCTCAAGTCTGCCAACTCAGATCCAGGAAGAGCTTTATAGCAAGAACAAGCATTCTTGAGGTACACAAGAGCAAATCCATATTAGATGGAGGAAGGAGCTCCCTGGACAAGGAACATAATTAAAGGAGGATATGGGTGAGGAACTCAACTTCCCCTACATCACTTGGAGGACCCTTAATAGGCTGAGGGTTGGAGTCCCTAAATGCAAGACCAACAAGCTCAAGTGGGGGATGATAGCAGACAACAACATGCTGTTGTGAATGTGGAGAGAGACAGAATCCGGCTCATTTATTGGTCTGTTGATTACTGCCAGAAACATGAATCAATGAGGACTTAGGTTTGGCCAACGGCAAAGCCAAGAAAGTGGCTTCATTTTGGCAGTCTAACGATTGATCTGGACAAAGAAGAACCATTGGTTCTCCGTTGGTTCCACTACTGGACTCAGAGCTATTCTTCAGCAATGAGGTTGTGCAGGTTCGCAAACCCTGCATGCTTGCAGCTTACAACTACAATTCCCATCACCGCCATCAGGAAGTTTGCTGGGTATGGTGGGAATGTTGCCCAAGAGGCCCGGAAGGTGTTGGCTGGAAGGTAGGTTTGAGGGCTCACCAGAGTAGCTGTGAATAAATGGATCTGTTCGATTCACAGCCAAAGATGGTCTCTTGACCTGCCTTTCCTCCTATCCAATGCACAAGCCAATTGGATCCCCTGTGTTGCCACTTTCCTCTCCTCGCCTCCCAGGTAAGAGACCCAGGAGCATTTAAGGAAACTGAGGCTGAGTTACAATTTAACCAGAAAAGATCTCCAGCAGAGAAAACCCATTAAAAGCAGAGGTGGAGGTGGGTGAGTGGAGCCTCTCTCCACCTTTCATCCGTAACTCATTGACAGTCTGAGCTCTGCTGGGGAGGTTTTTAAGGAGACACCTTCTCCCACGGCAAGCCATGGCCCTTGGCATAGACGGGACCTCTTTCATGTCCTCCACCCTAAAAAGGCTTCACAGGGGATCTGTTGGAACCATGGGGCGGGGGTGTGTGTGTGGCAATAACAGAAAGCAGCCATGAGGAAATGCACTAGCTGAGGGAGCAACTATACCCAAGATGGCGAACCTTGGCACTCCAGATGTTCTTTGACTTCAATTCCCAAAAGCCCCTGTGAATCCACACGAATGGGTTTGCTGCGATTCGTCCGGCCCGCGCCACTCTCGTCGCTCCTGGAAGCGAAAGTAAAACGTGCTCATCCTGGCATGCTTTACTTCCACTTCCAGGAGCGATGAGGGCGGCGCGGGCCGGATGAATCGCAGCAAACCCATTTGTGTGGATTCACGGGTGCTTGGGCTTCTGGGAATTGAAGTCCAAGAACATCTGGAGTGCCAAGGTTCGCCATCACTGGGCTATACCAACAAGACTTTGGCATTTGCTCTGAAAGTTGTTGTTGTTTAGTCGCACAGTTCAGTCCGGCTCTTTGTGACCCCATGGACCACAGCGCACCAGGCTCATCTGCCATCTGCCATCCTCCATAGTCTGCCCAGATTTACATCCACTGTGTCTACAATGCTGTCTAGCTCTCTCATCCTCTGCCGCCCCTTTCGCCTAGCATCAAGGCCTTCTCCAGTGAAAGTGCAACGGCTCGATTAATTTCTTTTAAAGTGATTGCACAATTCAAATGCCAATGCTTATCAGCCTGGCTCTTTTTGCTTCCTATTAGGAGTCCACCCCCAACAGTGCAGAATTCTAC
This sequence comes from Bradypodion pumilum, assembly GCA_035047305.1. Taxonomy (NCBI): domain Eukaryota; kingdom Metazoa; phylum Chordata; class Lepidosauria; order Squamata; family Chamaeleonidae; genus Bradypodion; species Bradypodion pumilum. The sequence continues at coordinate 4,573,599 of JAWDJD010000003.1, forward strand.
TTTTTTTCCAAATTAGAATAATGTTGTTTTCCCTGAGTGATCCCTTGTTTCTTTCTGCAAAATGATGAGGGGGAAGTGGACCCTTCGTGATGTTAAAGTGGTGTAGTAAGCTGAGTGTGATATTTTGGGGCAGCAAGAACACTCACCCTAGAACTCTGTCTCCCTCGGTAAAGATCTCCCTTGCTTGAAAGCCAATTGTGTCTCAATCTAGGGCAGTGCGGGCAAACCTATGACGCGCATGTCAGAGAAGGCACTCAGAGCCCTTTCTGTGGGCACGGGTGCAGCTGCCCCAGCACAGAGTTTGCCTCCCCCTCTTTCCAGCAGCCCAATGGGAGTGCTTCCTCCCTCCCCCAGCACAGAGTTCATCCAGCCCAGCAGCCCAATGGGAGTGCTTCTCCCCTCCCCAGCACAGAGTTCATCCTGCCCATCTTTCCAGTAGTCCAATGGGAATGCTTTCCCCTCCCCACAGCACAGAGTTCGCCTCCCCCTCTTTCCAGCAGCCCAATGGGAGTGCTTCCTCCCTCCCCCCAGCACAGAGTTTGCCCTGCCCATCTGCCCAGCAGCCCAATGCATACCTGTCAAGTTTCCCGGATTGGCCAGGATTTCCCTTATTTCCGTGCCGCTACCTCCACTGTCCCACCACCATCCCGTAATGTGACTGGCAAGGGAAAGTAGTACTGCGCATGCCCTTCTGCACAGAAGCCTTCTGCACAGGTCCCGTATTTTCCGGAGCCGTGCTTGACAGGTATGGCCCAATGGGAGTGCTTCCCCCTCCCCCAGCACAGAGTTCATCCTGCCCATCTGTCTAGCAGCCCAATGGGAGTGCTACCTCCCTCTCCTCAGCACAGAGTTTGCCCCGTCCCTCTGTTTGGGCACTCAGTCTCTAAAAGGTTCACCTTCATTACTCTAGAGGGGTTGGTACTCATCTCCATTTACAGCCAAAGAGCCTGCGCTGTCTGCATCTGCAGACTGTCATGTGGCAGGCATGGCTAGACACCAGAGCGCATGGGGCACTCTAGGGTGCAGTGCTCATCTACATTTACAGCCAAAGAGCCAGGGCTGCCTGTGTCTGCAGACGTTTCCATGGTTGTGTGGCAGGCATGACTAAACACTGGAGCACATGGAATACTGTTACCTTTCCGGCAGGTAAAGGTAAAGGTAAAGGTTTCCCTTGCTCGAAAGCCAGTTGTATTCAACTCTAGGGTTCAGTGCTCATCTCTGTTTCAAAGCCGAAGAGCCAGCGCTATCTACTTCTGCAGACGTTTCCATGGTCATGTGGCAGACACGGAACGCTGTTATCTTCTCACCGAAGTGGTCCCTATTCATCTACTCTCAATTTCTTGCTTTCGAACTGCTATTTATCTACTTGTAGTTTCTTGCTTCCAACCTGCTAGGTTGGCAGGAGCTGGGACAAAGGTGGGAGCCCGCTCCATTGCACAGCACTCAGGTCTCGAACTGCTGACTTGCCGAACCTCTGGTCACCAATGTCAGCGTTTTACCTACTGAGCCACCACTGCCGACTGGGAAGCAGAAGGTCAGCAGTTCGATTCCCGAGTACTGCAGGACGGAAATGAGCTCCCGTCTTCATCCCAGCTCCTGCCAACCTAGCAGTTCGAAAGCAAGAAATTGCAAGTAGATAAATAGGAACCACTTCGGTGGGAAGGTAACAGCGTTCCGTGCGCGCCGGTGTCTAGTCATGCCTGCCACGTGACCACGGAAACGTCTGCAGAAGCAGACAGCGCTGGCTCTTCGGCTTAGAAACAGAGATGAGCACTGCACCCTAGAGTCGGATACGACTGGCCTTCGAGCAAGGGAAACCTTTACCTTTAGTGTCCCTTTGGGGCGGGGATTTTAAATCAATGGATCTAATACTGAAACATTGCATTTATATATTAATTCAGCGTTAGAACACCTGTGCATTCATGGCGGGGAGGGAACCTGGGCATCAGCCAATGACAATCATAAAAGAAAAAGGGATTTTGGACTTGGATCTGAATGCACCGGATGGAGGTCCCTCAGTCAAATGACCAAATGATGAGATAGACACTAGTTCACAAAGACAGGCAACAAAACCCTTTCCAAGGAGCAGTGTAAAATAAAATATTATTTGCAGGAGGACTACACAATCCTAGGGAATTATGACCCTTTTATCTGTGGTGCATGTTCTCCCGAACAAAGTGTTGTCATTCTGGATCCCTCTCAGTTGTGAGAAAAGGAGGTTTCCTTGTAAATCACTCATCTTCCGGCTGGCATGATTCAAATGATGCTATTATTATAAAAGGGGCCAGTAGAAAATATTAGCCTTCCGGCGTAATTTAGTTCTTTGTTTATTTATTCGTTCCAATAGAGTGATTGCTAGAAACTGGCAGCATTGTGAGTCCGAGTCCTCGGGGGATCTCATTCTCATGGACATTTAGCCAGGATGGTGTCATTAATAAACACCATGCGCTTTGTGGAGAAGCAGAGATTCTTCTTCTTCTTTCGTGTCCAGATCAAACTTTAGACTGCCAAAATGAAGCCACTTTCTTGGCTTTGTTGTTGGCCAAACTTAAGTCCCCATCAATATGTATTTCTGGCAGTAATCAACAGACCAGTAAATGAGCGCATGGATTCTGTATCCACATTCAACAGTGTGTTGTTGTCTGTCAGCAGCCCCTACTTGGGCCTGTTGATCTTGCATTTAGGGACTCCAACCCTCAACCTATTCAAAGTCCTTCAAGTGATGTAGGAGAGGTTGAGTTCCTCAGCCATATCCTCCTTTAATGTTATTCTTTGTCCAGTGAGGCCCTTCCTCCATCTTCTAATTTGGTTTTACTCTTGCGTACCCTCAAGAAATGCGGTTGGCATCCTATGGCCTTTGGGCCAGATCTGGCCCATGGTGCCAAATCATCTGGCCCACTGCCCTCGCCGCCGCCGGCAGCAGAAGCAGTGCAAGTGGCTTTAAATGTGTCTCCGGCTGTCATACGGACAGTCACAGAGACATTTTATGGCAGCATTTACAGTGGGGAGACCACCGGTCCGCCCCCTAAAACTGTCTGAGGGAGTGTGACCCGGCCCCCAACTTAAAAAGGTTGCCGTCTCCTGCTCAAGAATGTTTGTTATTGCCATAAAGCTCTTCCTGGATCTGAGCTGGCAAACTTGAGGCTCATATCCGTTCAGAGGATGTCAAGGGTCCTTCTCTTGCTTAGTCCTCTCAGCATCTGCTGCTACATCTCTCCTGATCTTAGATGTGGAGCCATGCCCACAAGAGGTCGTATTTTCTCAACTTGTGTAGGTTTGAGGCATCCTGTCACTCTACACATGGCTTCATTAGCAGTGACGTCAACTTGTTTTGCGTGTGCGGATGGTTGAGCACCTCATGTACAGTTTATGAGTTTCCTGATGATGTTGTTCCTTGTACTAACATAGAATCAAATATGTCAAGTGCGCATGGAGAATAATACTGCCCATCAAGGCTAAAGAGTGTTTAATTTAAACATGAGTGTTCCTGGATAAGGCGCTATCACAGCAAGCCATGGTGATGTAGGAGTAATGACAGATTTAAGAAGGAGTTGTGGAAGAAGGAAGATGATCATGGACCATTTGCAACCCACATGGGTTTGGTGGGTGGGAGACGTCACAATCAGTGTGGGCAACCTACAGAAACCTGCAATCTGCCTTTGCTAAGGAGGATGGCAGGCAGGCAGGCATGGGCTGGGTCACCAGTTCAGGGGGATTTATCCTGGTGTGCCCTGGGGCACAAATAATTATAATAATTATTATCTTATCTGCCCAGTGTACCGCACTTTAGATTAAGCCATTGTTCCAAGCTCCTTCCTTCAGCTTGGAACAATGGCTTATTCTAAAGTGCCATGCGCCAGGTGGAGCAAGCGAGGGGCCACCGTGGCCAACCCTCCATCCAGCTCAAGGCAGGAATCAAAACCTTCATATATGCTTTGATTTGGTTCCTGCATTGAGGAGGGAGTTGGACTCGATGACCTCACGTGCCCTTTTCTGACTTAGTTATTCTATGATTCTGTGATTTTAATTCAGAAATAGTGCCTCCCCCGACGCCTCTTCTGCCAGTGTTACCTTCCGCTACCGCTGCTGCCCAGTAGCTGCCATCACCATTACCATCTTCTGTTGATGAATCCATTACCCTTGAATTGGGTGGTTGCATCTTGCAATACTGTCTCAGCTCAGCTGCAACCCTTCTGCCTTGGGTGGCCCTGCGAGGCTTCTAGGCTTCAAATGGATGGGTGGCCTCTTGACGACATGGCTGTCAGCTTCATGGACACACTCAAACCCCTTCGCTACATTCAAGAAGTGTTGGCGAGAATTGAGTTTGAAGCCCCCAAGGTTTGATGTGGACACTCAATGTGAACAGAGAGAGGGCATGGTCAGCTACTGCTGCAACATCGGGGAGGAGAGAAAAGCAACTGGGCTTCTCGGGTGGCCAGAGACCGCCGCCACATGGCCAGGGCCGCTCCCATGGCCAGGGGAGGACAGGGAACCGCTGTTGACCACCGAGCTTTAGCAGGACGCTGAGCTCCAGGCTCCGTTGAGGACGTTGAGCTCCGGTCTCCATTGAGCTCCGGTCTCTGTTGAGGACGTTGAGCTCCGGTCTCCATTGAGCTCCGGTCTCTGTTGAGGATGTTGAGTTCCGGGCTTCGACCTCTGGGCCCCCAACAATGCCCAGACTTAGGGCCGGTAGAGGACATTGTGTTTCTAATGTTTTTTCTAATGTCTTATTATGTATATTGACTGTATCTATATCTCTAAAGCAAAGAAGTACGTTTTTATGTCCTGCATAGGTACTCCACCAACCCCCCCAAACTGGCCTGGCTGAAGGTGGGCACCTCTGCTAGTTGTATTCTATTATGTATTCTGTATTGTATATTTTATTATACTGTAATATTAGATGCTTTGTGGTGTATGTAAGCCACCCTGAGTTGCATGGTCAAGCGGGCAGCATACAAATCCAATCAATCAATCAATCAATCAATCAATCAATCAATCAATCAATCAATCAATCCCCAATCTCGTTGTTCTGTGCAGGACAATGCCAATAAAGATTGATTTATCTTTATCTTTATCTATCAATCAGTCATTCCCAGGACCTGGAAAACCACCTAACACATCCAGCTCACACCTCAATCTAAGCATTTAGACTCCTGCAGAAATACAAGTCAATAGTATTTGCTGATCCCTAGTGTGGTGGCTTAGTGGATATGATGCTGAACTTGATGACTGGAAGGCCATCAGGCCATCAGTTCAAGTCCCGAGTGCTGCATGATGGAGTGAACTCCTGTCTCTGTCTCAGCTCCTGCCAACCTAGTAGTATGAAAGCAAGAAATTGCAAATACTGTAGATAAATAGGTACCACTTGGGCGGAAAGGTAAACAGGGTTTCGTGCACTCTGGTGTCTTGTCATCCCTGCCACATGTCCATGGAAACATCTGCAGATTCAGACAGCGCTAGCTCTTTGGCTATAAACAGAGATGAGCACTGAACCCTAGAGTTGGATACAACTGGCTTTCCAGCAAGGATGGCCTTTACCTTTGGGTACCTTTGGAATGAAGCAGTGGTTGAAAGCAAAGAGGCAGGTTGGGCCTCATAGGTGTAAATTGGCCAGTGGTTTAAATTGGGCTGTGCCTCAGTGGTTCAGATGCTGAATGTGACGACTGGGAAGTCGTCAGGTCAGCAGTTCGAGACCCAAGTGCTTGCATGATGGAGTGAGCTTTCATCTCTGACCCAGCTCCTGCCAACCTAGCAGTTTGAAAGCAAGAAATAGCAAGCAGATAAATACATACCACTTCAGTGGTAAGGTAAACAGTGTTCCGTGCACTCCGGTGTCTAGTCATGCCTGCCACATGTCCATGGAACCATCTGCAGATGCAGACCGCACTGGCTCTTTGCCTATAAACAGAGATGAGCACTGAACCCTCAAGTCAGATATGACTGGCTTTCGAGCAAGGGCAACCTAATGCCATAGGCTGGTGTTTTGGAGGGTTTAGGGTCAATATGTGGCTTGGGTTGGGCAGAAGGTGCAGATCTAGAGAAAGTCCAGGCTCAAGAAAAGGTGGTTTTTGACTCCACATTTCAGGTCACAAAAGTTGCCAATGGATCTTGTCTGGAGGCTTCCAAAAGTGATGGTGCTGGGCTAAAGAAGAGTCACAGCACCTCCTTGTGGCCATCGCTGGACTGGCATGGCTGGATGGGCAGCCCAAGGGAGTAAGGCGACAGTGCCCCCTGCTGTGAGATTCAATGGCAGCAGGGACAACAACGGCTCACATTCCCATGTGGTTCAACTTGCGCATGTACCAAATGGTGAAGCAGAAAGAAAAGTAACTGATGTGCGGGGGAGGAATAGGCAATGAGTCTTGGTAGCCAGGAATCTTACTCTCAAACATGGATGCCCCTTCACAACAGCCCTGTGAGGTAGGAACACAGTAACCCCCCATAGGTCAAGGTCTTCCATGCTCGAAAACCAGTCATGTCCAACTCTAGGATATGGTGCTCATATCTGTTTACAGCCAAAGAGCCAGCTCTGTCTGCATCTGCAGGACCTTTCTGTGGCCATGTGGCAGGCATGACTACACACATGGAACGCTGCAGCCAATCCTGATGTATTTATTTTTAGCATATGGCAAGCCAATCCTGAGAATTAAACTCATTCATTCAAAAAGCCACAGAAACCAGTGGCACGCCCCCCCCTCGCAATGGCTTAGTGGTTAAAACGCTGAGCTTGACCACTGGAAGGTCGGCAGGTCACCAGTTTGAGACCTGAGTGCTGCGCGATGGCGTAAGCACCCGTTGTCTGGCATTTGAGCAAGGGAAACATTTAATATTCCATTTGTGTTGAGAGATCCGAAAGCAGATTATTTTATTTTATTTGTTGCAATGTTGCATGACAGACCTAGACAACAAAGCATGGGGGAGATGCAGACAGGTAAATAGAACATTTTTATTCAGGAAGGACTATGTTACACTGTCGCTTGCCCCAGAGAGCATACACTATAGCAAAGGCATCCATTAAGTGCTTAACTCGGGTTACAAACAGAAAGCACACCACAGAGAAAAGGGTCAAGAAAGAAATGCAAGTTATTTTAATAGGTGAAGCTCAGTGCAAGGTGCAGAATGAGCGTTTGAAACTGAAATCCTTTTTTCTTGCTTACATATATGCATATGGTCTAGTTCAGGGGCTCCTAACCTTTTCAAGCCGGGGACTGGGTCACACTCTCTCAGTCAGCTTCAAGGGCCACATGGCCATTTTGTCCTGCCTGCACAATGGGGTGGGTGGGGTGGTGGCCAGTTTGTCCCAACAGCTTCAAAAGAGTGGCCATTTTATTTCTTGAATGCCCTTGGAGGGGTTGGGGGGCACATGAAATGGCACTGTGGGCTGGATCCGGCCCATGGGACTTAGGTTGGGAACCCTTGGTCTAGCTGCAAAAATATGGAGCCACTTGTTCTAACTCAGGTTTTTTGTGTGGAAACAAGAGAGATCTATTCTGCTCAACAGGGAATTTTTTATAAACACTATAAAGCCATGATGGTGAACCTTGGCACTCCAGATGTTCTTGGATTTCAATTCCTAGAAGCTCTCATACATCCACACGAATGGGTTTACTGCGATTCATCCGGCCCGCGCTGCCTTCGTCGGTCCCGGAAGCAGAAGTAAAGCACACCCGTACGGTTAACCCGGAATAATCTTAACCGTACGGGCGCATTTTACTTCCGCTTCTGGGAGCGACAAGGGCAGCGTGGACCGGATGAATCGCAGTAAACCCATTCATGTGGATTCACAGGGTGCTTGGGCTTCTGGGAATTAAAGTCCAAGAACATCTGGAGTGCCAAGGTTCGCCATCACGGGTATAGAGGGAGTCTCGCCAACACCAAAACAGGTGAATGGGACAGAGTTCAATCAGAAGGTACAGAATGGAGCCCTTGGTGGCACAGTGGTTAAACTGCTGTCCTGTAACCAAAAGGTTGCATGCTCAATCCTGACCTCCAGGGGATCAAGATTTACTCCATTCTTCTGAGGTCAGTAAAATGAGCACCCAGCATGTTGGGGGCAAAATGCTAATTAGCTTGCAAACTGTCCAGAGAGTGCAGTAAGCACTATGGTCAGTATAGAGGTGTGATTGATTTGCTTTGCAATGCTATTGATCGGGGTGGGGGGAGTGTTTTGGACCTGAAGCAGAAAGTCTGTTTAAAATTTTTATTGGTTTTGGGATGGTTTTCACCTATCTGATGCAGATAGTAGTAGTACAGTACAATACTTGCAGAATTGGAGTACCTCACAAAAGCATGTGGGAAGAAGGCAAGGAGACCCTCCTGCCACATTGTGTTCTAGGTATTTTTTTAATTTCACATCGCTTTACGTACGTTGGTTGAGAGATGAAGCAGTGGTTGAAAGCAAAGAGGCAGGTTGGGCTTCATCGGTGTAAATTGGCTAGTGGTTTAAATTGGGCTGTGCCTCAGTGGTTCAGATGCTGAACTTGACGACTGGGAAGTCGTCAGGTCAGCAGTTCGAGACCCAAGTGCTTGCATGATGGAGTGAGCTTTCATCTCTGACCCAGCTCCTGCCAACCTAGCAGTTTGGAAGCAAGAAGTAGCAAGCAGATAAATACATACCACTTCAGTGGTAAGGTAAACAGTATTCTGTGCACTCTGGTGTCTAGTCATGCCTGCCACATGTCCATGGAACCATCTGCAGATACAGATATAAACAGAGATGAGCACTGGGCCCTAGAGTCGGACATGACTGGCTTTCGAGCAAGGGGAACCTTGACCTTGACCTGTTAAGTTGGGCTGCAGCCAAATAAAAGGGACTACAGGCTGGGTTTGCCTGGTGCTATTCAATACAGAACATGGCTTTGGATTTTGGATTTAAAAGGCATAAAGAATGGCATGAACTCAAGTGCAAAATTTATCTTGGCTCAGATGAAACCAAAGTGCAAATGAACATAACATTATGCGTGACATGATCGACGAGACAATGCAAATAGAGCTAGGTAATTGCAAACAACGAGGGGGGAGAAATGAGATCAAATACAAAGAGAAATGTTTAAATAGGGACAGGATATGTAAATCTCCTTCTTGTTCTGCCAAATGGGCAAAAAAATGGGAAATGATGGATTATAATTTGGGTCAGGCTGACTTTAGATGGACTGGATCTGGGTGTATCATCTTTGCATGATCTATATCCGTGATGGCAAACTTTGGCGCTCCAGATGTTCTTGCACTTCAATTCCCAGAAGCCCAAGCACCCTGTGAATCCACACGAATGGGTTTACTGAGATTCATCCGGTCCACGCCACCCTCGTCACTCTCGGAAGCAGAAGTAAAACGTGGCCGTACAGAGGAAGGGTTAACCCGGAAGAGTCTTAACCGTACGGGCGCATTTTACTTCTGCTTCCGGGAGCAACAAGGGCAGCCCGGGCCGGATGAATTGCAGTAAACCCATTTGTGTGGATTCACAGGTTGCTTGGGCTTCTGGGAATTGAAGTCCAAGAACATCTGGAGTGCCAAGGTTCACCATCACGGATCTATATTACCCCAGCCATAGCACCCAGGGTGAAAAATTAAGCCATCTCAATTTGCTAGCAAGGACAATCTTGCCAGCTAGAGGCAATGCAGATTTGGTTTTGGACTATTAACACTGCAACCCCACTTCCCCGGACAGCAATTCTGGGAAGCGTAGTTCAGAAAATTCAAATACCTACAATGCCTATCAGCTGCTAAAAACAAACCAAATTAATGTGTCATGTGTGGGAAATAAGAGATTTTGGAGAACCGATGAGACATATAAGATTCAGCTAAACAGCCTTTTTTGGGGGACGGGAATAGGCAAATCCTGGTTTCCTGCTTCTAAACTGTAGAAAGATGTCAGCTGCTGTTTGTCCCATATTTACATCTAAGGTTGAGCCTGGCTGGACTACATACTCCATGCCACATTAGCCTGAAGAAGTAGTCGTGAACTACGAGAGCTTGCTAAGTTTTGAATTTTTAAAGTGACCTAAAATAGACATCATCTCTTTCCTGCATTTGTTTCAGCTAAACAGCTGAAGCTGTTCTTCTTTTTTCATGTCCCGATCAAACCATGGACTGCCAAAATGAAGCCACTTTTTTGGCTTTGTCATTGGCCAAACCCAAGTCCTCATTGGTGCATGTTTCTGGCAGTAATTGCAAACCAGTAAATGATCCGGATTCTGTCTCTCTCCATGTTCACGCAGTGTGTTGTTTGCCAGCAGCCCCCACTTGAGCATGTTGGTCTTGCATTTAGGCATTCCAACCCTCAGCCTGCTTTCGCAATAGTGTATGGTCTACTCTAATACCGTAGCAGGGAACAATGGCCAGCCAAGTGGGCATGGCTTGGGGGAATTTCCGCTACCGGTGCCCGGGCACCTGTGAGCACCGGGAGCAGCTCAACACTGGTTTACATGCCTTTTTACCGCATTACTTGTATAATACATGTCTAAGCAACACATCTTTAGACACCCCTACTTCTAAAAAACCAATGTTCCGTGCACTCTGGTGCCTAGGCATGCCTGCCATGTGTCCACAGAAACGTCTGCAGACGCAGAGAGCGCTGGCTCTTTGGCTATAAACAGAGATGAGCACTGAACCCTAGAGTTGGATATGACTGGCTTTCGACCAAGGGAAACCTTTACCGTTACCTTATTTGGATATAGAGCAAATTTTCTGTGACAGTGAATAGATTCAATCAATGCAGCATTTATGTGCATGTAATTTATGCCTTACCTGTGTAAAGAAGTCTGGCCAAGTTACCCTGCTATGGTAAGAGAGTAGCCCCTTCTGCCAGTGACTCAATGCCAATTGTCAGGCGGCAGTTAACTAACCTGAAAACCCTGGGGACTAATGGCCTCGGGTGTCAAAGTCCACAGGGAAGGGTGATGTTTCCCAGTTGGATTAAATCCCACTTGATTTGTTTTTTTTAATCTGTTTTATATGTTTTTAATCTGCTGTAAGACACCCTGAGTTGGGTTGGTCTGAGTGGGCGGCATAGAAATCTGAAAATTAAATTAAAACTAAACTAAAAGGGCTCAGGACCAGAAAGTGACTTGTGGAACTGGATCCGTGGTATGAGGGTCACACTGTGATGCGGAAGGCAAACGGAAAGCCACTGCATTATATTATTCGCCATGAGGATCGCCAATACAGTGGAACCCCATATAGCAATTTTAATCCATTCCATGGAGCTGATCGCTATGCGGTTTTCATCGCTGTACAATCTTAAGAACATAAGAACAGCCTTGCTAGAACCGGCCACAGGAGCCCATCTCACACGGTGGCTCACCATTGGCTTCAGGGTATTATTCCGAAGCAGATGCCTTCACCTGCTTAGGATTCCCTGGAAATGGCATGGATAGATATCCTGCCTGTCTCTCCAACCCGGAGGTTGTCCTTAGGTATCCATAATTATAGCCATTGATACCCTTGTCCTCCATGAAATTAAATTAAATTAAATCTTCCCCATGGGAAAATCCGTACAACCATTTCCCCTATGGGAAAAACCCGCTCCCAAATCAACAAAAGTATAAGTAATTTTTTAAACAGAAGTATTTAATTGTAGGAAGATTAAAAACCTTTCCCAAACATCTTTCATTTGGGCTACAGTTTCTTCTTCTTTGCTTCTTCCCAAGTGCTCACAGTAGCATACTTCGTTCTTCCCATCCTGATACGAGGCTGGGAGGCAGGTTAAGAGAGAGTGACTGAGTCAAAATCACTCAACAAGCTTCAGTACACAAGGGGTTTTGAACATGGATCAACCCTCCATCAATGACATTGAGCCCCAGGCTCCGCCGAGGACATTGAGTCCCAGGCTCCAACCCCTGGGCCTCGCTAACGTCCAGCTGCGGGGCCAACAGAGGACAATGTGTTTATAGTTTTTATAGGTTATGTGTTTTGTAGGTTATGATATGTTTGTGAGCCGCCCAGAGTCGCACTTGTGAGTGGGGCAGCATATAAGTCGAAAATAAATAAATAAATAAAAAATAAACCCAGTCCTAGAGTTTTGCAACATCCCTGTGGTCTTGTTTTATTGGCCTGTCAGTTGTCAGCCCATCTGGGACCCTTACAGATGTGGCGTTATTTCACTACCCCAAATAAAGGGGTCCCTGCCCCCCCCCCCGGCACTAGCTGGAGTCTTAAAGCATTAAGACCAGTATCCTATTCCTTTGATCGGGTAAATGAAAGCAGTGTGAGACCAGGGATGGAAAGGGGAGGCTGACGAAGCAGAGGGAATGCTTATGTGATCGCTCTTTCATGACTATGTAAACATATCAGGATAATGGCCTAAGCCAGGCATTCGCAACCTGTGGCCTGCAGAGCCATTTCATGTGGCTCTCTGCCCTCATTCCCGGCCACGTCGCAAGTGGTGGAAGCACCGAAAATGCACAGGAAATGCGGCAAAAACGTGCCAAAATGCACAAGAACTCGCCAAAAACACACAAGAATATGTGCGAGAACTCACGTGGTACCACGTGACCGGCCCACTCAGCCATCGATGGGGAAGTGATCCGGACCATGACCCGAAAACATTGAGAAGGCCTGGTCTAAGCAGTGATGGTGAACCTTGGCACTCCAGATGTTCTTGGACTTCAATTCCCAGAAGCCCAAGCCCCCGTGAATCCACACGAATGGGTTTGCTACGATTCATCCGGACCGCACCTCGCCACCCTCGTCGTTCCTGGGAGCGGAAGTAAAATGCACCCATACGGTTAAGGCTCTTCCAGGTCCACCCTTCCTCCATACGGGCACATTTTACTTCCGCTTCCAGGAGCGACGAGGGCGGCGTGGGCCAGATGAATCGTAGAAGGTCCACCATCACTGGCCTAAAGTGTGGATGGCTCTGAGCCCTGGGAACTTTTTGGCATTTGCTTAAAAGTGTTTGAGAAAAAACAGGTTCTGCAGATGAGATGCAGAAACAAAGCTCATTTTTGATCTAGAACCAACCGAGAATGCTGAGAATTTTGTATACTTTGGGGAAATACTTCTAGCTATTTTACCATATATTAGATGTCAACATGAGGGTTCTTGTTTCAACCGTTCCTTGGTCAGGCTGCATCTTGGTAGTAAATTCTAACTCAATGACTGGAAATCAATGCATTAGGGAACATGGGTTTACACCAGTGATGCTCTGCAAAAAAATTTACTACCCCTACCATGGACGTGGCTAAATCTGTGGGCCATGCCCACTTGGCCTTCCTAAGCCATGGTCTGGGGTAGGGAGGTGGGCGTGGCCGGCCAAGTGGGCATGGCTTGGGGGAATTTCCGCTACCGGTGCCCGAGCACCTGTGGGCACCGGGAGCAGCTCAACACTGGTTTACATGCCTTTTTACAGCATCACTTGCATAATACATGTCTAAGCAACACATCTTTAGACACCCCTACTTCTAAAAAAACAGTGTTCCATGTACTCTGGTGCCTATGCATGCCTGCCATGTGTCCACAGAAATGTCTGTAGACGCAGAGAGTGCTGGGTCTTTGGCTATAAACAGAGATGAGGACTGAACCCTAGAGTTGGATACGACTGGCTTTTGAGCAGCCAAACAACACTGATATGAATGGAGCAACCCAGGCGTACAAGACCAGAGCAGCAATATTCGTTTCTTCATGATTAGTCACCCCACCACCCCACCCCTGGAAGCATTAGGATGAGAAAACTTCCATCTTCACAGCAAGCAAGTAGAAATTCCACACCACAGTTCCTGATTCAGGCTGTTCAGTGCATGTGAGGTTGAGGTGCAAAAGACTTCCATGTTTACCAGTAAATAGGTTTGCTAGACCTTCTTCCTGGACTGCGTAGCATCCTATGATGCAGCCGGTGGCCCAAACTATGGCCCGTGGGCCGGACCTGGCCCATGGTGCCAAATCATCTGGCCCATGCCGCCCACGCTGCTTCTGTAAGTGGAAGTAAAACACGTCCATGCATGCACAAAACATTGCCGTAAATGCACCCGCGGCTGTCGTAAACGTGTTTACAACAGCCGTGGACATGTTTTGTGGTGAGAGGAACCACATGGCCTGCCCGCTGAACCATGTGACTGGCCTGTGGTGTGAAATGTTTGGGCAACCCTGGGTTAAACTGCAGTGTTGCAACTAAAAGGTTGTGAGTTCGGTCCTGGCCAGGGCCGGACGAATTGCAGCAAACCCATTTGTGTAGATTCATGGGAGCTTGGGCTTCTGGGAATTGAAGTCCAAGAACATCTGGAGTGTCAAGGTTCGCCATCACGGTCCTAAGATAACTGATCCAAAGGAAGTGTTTTGGGACCAAACCTTACTCCAGGCTTCTAGGACCTGATACACTTAAGTGCTGCCATTAATTCTCCAGTTGTGGTGGCTAGTTGGTGTGCAAGACCTTTAGCCAATAGATCAATCCAGGGCAAAGTGTTGAAACCAAACATTTGATAAAAGACTTGACGGTTCCAGTCCACAGTGGAACAGCCCATAATACTATTTCATGGACAAGCCTCAGCTGAAACTCCCATGGGGTTACTGGAGGGACTTTTCTCATTTGTCATTCAGACCCTGAAGTCCCATCTAGATGTCCTCACTGAACAGGTGCGCTTGAGATCTTCTCTCTGTTGACACAACTCTATACATAAGTAGCCTTCCCACTGATCTTCTTCCATTCTTCTTGGTCCCTTTGGCAACCCATAATATGATAAGGGATGTTGAGGAATCTCCAAAATCAAGACGAATGGTTCTTCTCAACCATAATAAGGTCAAGTGGGAGAAAAAGAGAGAGAGAGGAATGTAATGATCTGTTATTTATATTCTCCTTCTTGGTGAAGAAATAATATCTTCTTAAGGGTGTGGCAACCAGGGCGAGGTTGTTGGTCTCTCATTCATATGAGACCAATCTCTTCAAGTCAGCCATGAGGTATCAAGAGCAAGACAGATGGCCTGAGATGTGCCCCGAAGCTGGAGCATCACTCATCCCTCCTTTCCGCGAAGAGACACTTGCTTCAGAGCTCCATCGGTGCATATGTCTCATGAATCGTGTTTCCATTTGGTACTGACCTTATCCAGTAAGTGCCTGGTGCTCTCGCGAAACTTGCGCTTAGTGAAGTAGAACAGGATGGGGTCCAGGACACTGTTCATGCTCGCGAAAGGCCGGGTGCATTTGTAGGCAATGGCAAAGGCCTGCCTCGTGAGACAAGGCACTCCAGGGATGGAGCGGATGATCAGGTAGAGCGTCTTGGTCAGGTGGAATGGGAAGAAGCTGATGGCGAACACCAGGACCACAATGATGATCATCCGGATGGCTTTGTCTTTCTTCTTGCGGACGGCCAAGCCAATCATCTCGTCCTTCTGGCACAGGATCTTGGTCATGGAGCAGTAGCACCCCAAGATGGAGACGAAGGGAACCAGGAACCCAATGACTGTCAAGGTCATGCCGTAGGGGAAGTAGTCAGCAGAGCGTTCTGGCGTGCTGAGGTCATAGCAGACTGTCCTGTTCCTCTGGATGCCGGTGGAGGCAAAGAGGAAGGTGGGCAGGCACAGCGCGGTCACCACGAGCCAGACCACGGTGCACACCATCCAGGTGAAGCCTTTGCCCCGCTTCTTGTGCCAAGCAGAGAACGGGTGGCAGATGCCCAGGTAGCGTTGGATGCTCAGGCAGGTGAGGAAGAGAATGCTGCCGTGCAAGTTGGTGTAGAACTGGAAGCGGATGAAGCGGCAAGTGAAATCGCCAAAGGGCCAGTAGTCCTTCTGTGAATAGTTGTAGATGAGGAGGGGCAACGAACAGACATAGAGTAAATCAGCCACCGCCAGGTTGAGCATGTAGATCATGGTGCGGGTGAGCGCTTTCCGGGCGAGCCAGATCTGGACGATGACGATAAAGTTCAAGGGCAACCCCACCACCAAGACCAGGGAGTAGACCACAGGGAGCAGGACCTGCTTGAATTCCTCGTGGTAGGTGCACGAGTTCTTATTACCAGCGGCGGCAAGAGTCACGTTATCCATCTTCTTAAACTACCAGGCTTTCAGTTTGCTTGCTGCAAAAGCCAGCGTCGGTTCTCCAGAATCTGTGGATAAGACAGTCAGCAGTTAACTCTTTTGTAAACTTTTATTTTGCATTCTTTCCCCTCCTTTCTATTCCTCCCTAACCCCATAAACAGCAAAAGCATTGTGGTTCAGGCAGGGAGAAAGACCGCGGGGGTTTAATGCATGTCCTCTACTTCTTCTTTGTTTTAAAATTCTAATTAGAGCTTTGTGCTGAATTAGGGGGAAAAACTCCTAGTTATGACCCAATTCATCCAGATCTGGGCTGATTTGTGTGAGTTCCAGATCGAAGATGAATAGATGGATTGGGATCCAGGATTCAGTGAAGCAAATGTTCAGATCAAAGCACAAATGGAATTTGGATGGGGTGGAGAAAATGGCTTCAATCCCCTTTCCCCCCTAATATATATATATATGCAAAATTTGTCTAAATAGAAAGGCCTGAAGTTAGTGGTCTGACATTCAGCTGGTTTACTCTCTTCTTTAGTGTCTGCTCCATTTCTAGGTTTCATTTACATCAGTCTAAAGCAGGGGTTCCCAACCTTTACATGCCGGGGGCCGGTTCATGCTCTCTCAGTTTTAAGGATCAGACAGCCATTTTGCCCTGCCTGCATGATGGGGTCAGCCATTTTGTCCCAACAGCTTCAAATGGGTGGCCATTTTGTTTTTCGAACGCCCTTGGAGGGGTTGGGGGCCACATGAAATGGCACTATGGGTCGGATCTGGCCCATAGGCCTTAGGTTGAGAACCCCTGGTCTAAAAGCAAAAACGTCATAGCCATTTTGTGCATTTCTAGTGTCCAAAAGAAAACTTACAATTCAATTTGAATCTAAGGCACAAATACATCTGTACAGAGCACAAATCATTCGAGATCAAATCGAGATACTTTCCAAAGCTCCAAACTGGCCTTTGGATCACATTAGAGAATCCGTGCACATACCTAACTTTAGTGATAAATAATTGTGTGCTAATATTAGAACTTATTTAACTGCCCCCCTCCCCCCAACACTTGTAAGTTGTTTTGTTTTTAATTTCTTGGATCCTAGATCTTTGTGAAAGGTGATGGAATAACATGAGTCTCTGCTTGCTTCCATCTTTCCTGGAGCCTTACTGAGATGTTCACAAGAGACTCTATCATGAAGCATGACACAAATCATCTTTTGAGCACTTGGAAAGTTCTCCTGGGGAGAATTCCATGAAAGAAGCTGAGGAGATTGGAAGGAGAACACTTTGAAAGAAATACTTTACAGAAAAGCGAAGACCAGGGTGAGAAGGTTGCAAGGAAGAAAGAGGCAGAGAAAGACCAGGCCCCAATTGCCCAGAAACCATCCAGAGGCCTGGGAGGGAGAAGGTCACCATCCACCACTGCAGCCAGAGGCAGAGGAAGAGGAACAGCTGAGACACAGGGAAAACATCCACTGCCCGCCACTGCGATGCCCCTGGAGCAAGGGACCCAGAGACAACAACCCCACTTGGGGAGTGAGGACACAAGGATAAGTAGCTGATGTGAAAAATGTAGCTGAATTAATATAGAGACTGACATAGAGACTTCATACTGACTTAATATAGCAAGTAACATAGAGACTGTGTTTTAGAGTGTGATAATTATGCATGACAATATGTAGTGTAAACTGTTCTAAACTTTTAAAACTGTGATATGATGTATGATGCGAGGAAAAAAATGGCGTAGAAACCGGCAAACCACGCCACAAAGCTTGCCAAGAGAACCCTATGGACCAAAACAAAAGGCAAAACAAAAGGGCAGGCTAGGTGATACAGGATGCTTAACACCTCAGAGGGGAGAAAGGGGATGGACAGGAAAGGGGGAGGGGAAATGCAATGTTGTAAGGAGCAATACTGTATAGGGACATGGAATGTGAGATCAATGAACCAAGGTAAACTGGAAGTGGTAAAAAATGAGATGGAAAGAATAAGCATTGACATCTTGGGAATCAGTGAGCTCAAATGGACAGGGATGGGCGAATTCAGCTCTGGAAACCATCACATCTACTACTGTGGACAAGAAAACTTTAGAAGACATGGAGTAGCCATAATTGTCAATAAAAGAGTGAGAAGAGCAGTAATGGGATACAACCTCAAAAATGACAGAATGATGTCAGTAAGAATTCAGGGCAAACCCTTCAATGTTACTGTGATCCAAATATACGCACCAACCACGGGTGCAGATGAAGCCACAGTGGACCAGTTCTATGAGGACTTACAACACCTCATAGAACAAACACCAAGAAATGATGTTCAAATTATTCTAGGAGACTGGAATGCCAAAGTAGGCAATCAAAAAGTGGAGGGAATAACAGGCAGGTTCGGTCTTGGAACACAGAATGAAGCAGGACAAAGATTGATAGAGTTCTGCCAAGAGAACGCACTGGTCATAGCAAACACCCTCTTCCAGCAACACAAGAGGCGACTTTACACATGGACATCACCAGATGGCCAACACCGAAACCAGATTGACTACATACTCTGCAGCCAAAGATGGAGAACCTCCATACAGTCAGCAAAAACAAGACCTGGAGCAGATTGTGGCTCAGATCACAACCTACTGATTGCAAAATTCAGGCTTAGACTAAAGAAAATAGGGAAAACAAAGAGACCAGACAGATATCACCTAGACAGCATCCCTAAAGAATACACGGTGGAGGTGATGAACAGATTCAATGGCTTAGACTCAATAGATAGAGTGCCAGAAGAATTATGGACAGAGATGAGGGACATCATGCAGGAAGCAGCAAAGAAAACCATACCAAAAGAAAAGAAGAGTAAGAAAGCAAAGTGGTTGTCTGATGAGGCTCTTAAAATAGCAGAGGAAAGAAGGAACGCAAAAGTCAAAGGAGAAAGGAAAAAATACAATCATCTGAACACAGAATTTCAAAGAAAAGCAAGGAGAGATAAGGAAAACTATCTAAAAGAACAGTGCAAAGAAATGGAAGAAAACAACAAAAAAGGCAGAACCAGAGATCTTTTCAAAAAAATCCGGGAAATCAAGGGAACATTTAAAGCAAAAATGACCATGATAAGGGACAAAGACGGAAAGGAGCTAGCTGATGCAGAAGAGATTAAGAAAAGATGGAAAGAGTACACAGAGGAACTCTACAAAAAGGAACTCAACACTCCTGATAGTCACAATGATGAAGAAATTGAACCTGAGCCAGACATCCTGGAGAGTGAAGTCAGAAAGGCCCTAAAGAGCACTGCAAACAACAAAGCTAGTGGAGATGATGGTATCCCAGTTGAATTTTTCAAAGCTCTAAAAGATGATGGCATCAAATTACTGCATTCAATATGCCAGCAGATTTGGAAAACAAAACAGTGGCCACAGGACTGGAAAAGATCAGTATATGTTCCAATCCCAAAAAAGGGCAATGCCAAAGAATGTTCAAACTATCGAACAATCGCGCTCATCCCACACGCCAGCAAGGTGATGCTCAAGATAATACAGGATAGACTTCAGCAGCATGTGGAAAGAGAATTACCAGAGGTGCAGGCTGGTTTCAGAAGAGGCAGGGGGACTAGAGACCACATTGCCAACATACGATGGATCATGGAGAAAACAAAGGAATACCAGAAACAAGTTTATTTTTGCTTTATTGACTACACTAAGGCATTTGATTGTGTGGATCACAACAAGATGTGGCAAGTGATTAAAGAGATGGGAATACCAGAACACCTCATATGCCTCCTGAGAAATCTGTACATGAACCAAGAAGCAACAGTTAGGACAGAACACGGAATGACCGAGTGGTTTGGAATAGGAAAAGGAGTAAGACAAGGCTGCATTTTGTCACCCTGCTTATTCAACTTATACACAGAGCACATAATGCGCAATGCAGGGATGGAGGAATCACAATATGGGATCAAAATTGCTGGGAGAAACATCAACAATCTGAGATATGCAGACGACACCACCCTAATGGCAGAAAGTGAGGAAGACCTAAAGAATCTCTTGATCGGTTTGAAGGAAGAGAGTGCAAAAGCTGGCTTGAGACTCAATATCAAGAAAACCAAGATAATGGCAACAGGCCCGATCAGTTCCTGGAAAATAGACGGGGAAGAAGTAGAAGCAGTGACAGATTTCACTTTCTTAGGATCTAAGATCACTGCAGATGGAGATTGCAGCCATGAAATAAAGAGGCGGCTGATTCTAGGGAGACAAGCCATGAGAAACCTGGGGAACATAGTGAAAAGCAGAGACATCACCTTGAAAACAAAAATTAGAATAGTCAAAGCAATGGTATTCCCAGTGGTAATGTACGGATGTGAGAGCTGGACAATTAGGAAAGCTGAACGCAGAAGAATAGATGCCTTTGAAATGTGGTGTTGGAGGAGAGTTTTGAGGGTACCTTGGACAGCGAGGAGAACAAATAGGTCAATCTTAGAAGAAATCAACACTGACTGCTCATTGGAAGGTCAAATAGTAAAGATGAGGCTAAAGTACTTTGGGCATCAAATGAGAAGGGAGGATTCACTTGAGAAGGCCGTGATGTTGGGAAAGGTGGAGGGCAAAAGAAGAAGGGGGAGGCCAAGGATGAGATGGATAGATGGTATTGTAGACACAATGGGCACAAAACTGGGAGGACTGAGGGGGATGGTGGAGGACAGAGGCGCCTGGAGAACGATGGTCCATAGGGTCGCAAAGGGTCGGAATCGACTGTGCGACTGAACAACAACAAGTTCTGAGGAGAAGACAGGAGACAACATACAGACCTCATCTCAAGGGTTGAAAGTATTACAGGAATTGCACATGAAACTATAAGGGTCATGCTCCGAATAGTTTAAGATGCACCATGTACCAATCTTAAAGCAGTCCAAAACATCACTTGAGAGCTGGATTAGGCATGACATTCAATGTCTTTCTCCCTGAGGAGACGGCCAGAAATGGGGAAGAGCTTTCTTAGTTGTGGCCCCTGTAGATTGGGATCCATAGCTTCAAGATCCCAATATTTTTGTATTTGGTTCACTCTTTACATCCATGTTTAAAAGGCAAGGGCCAACCTATCAGCTTGAAAGCAAGAAATTCCAAGTAGATAAATAGGTACCACTTTGGCAGGAAAGGTAACAGCGTTCCGTGTACTCCGGTGTCTAATCATGCATGTTACATGACCAGACACGGAAATGTCTGCAGATGCAAACAGCTGTAAGTAGAGATGAGCACTGAACCCTAGAGTCGGATACGACTGGCTATTGAGCAAGGGAGACTTTTACCTTTACCTAACTTCAAAGGAGCATCCATGTTAGCCCACTTCAGCATCACCAGAAAGGAAAAATGGAGTCTTATAACACTTTAAAAATTAAGATCACATATTTAGTTAGTTCTAGCAGAGGTTGCCCGGCATTGCCGTGCTGTTTTTAATTGTGTTGGAAGGTTTTTGTTTTGTTAATGTTTGTACAAATGAGTTTAGTCTGTAATTGTTATTTTTAAAATGTTTATTTATACACACGGGCTCTTATAAACTGTGATCAGCTTTTTGGGGTTTGTTTTTGTGGATTAAAAAAAGAGAAAAGGATGATATAATTTTGTGCAATTATATTATTTTACAAAATAATGTTTTAGTATGTCAATTTTTTTTAAATAGTTGTACCTTGGATAATAATTTTAAAAATGTGAAAGTATATGTTTTTTTACATTAAATGTTTTTAAACTGTGTTTAGATGTTTTGGGGGTTTTTTTTAGTGAAAACTCTACACAGGATTTTAGAAATGTTTTTATTTTATTATTTTGTGATTTGTTTGTGATTTGTGTGAATGTGTGATGTAATGTTATGTTTTTGACTGTTTTTTCTCTTGTGGCCTCTGGGTGGGGCTGTTGAGTGTTTCTTTTACTTTTACTGTTTTTTCTCTACTGGCCTCTGGGTGGCGCTTCTTCCAGTAAGTAGTCTCTTTCTTTCCTCATTTCATTTCTGGCTGTCGTGGAGGTAGGACGTGTGCTGGTAAGTTGTCTGGTTTAATTTCTTTTGTGGGTTTGTTTTCTTTTTCTTTTTTGGTGTTTTTATGTGTGTTTTTTCTGTTTGTTATTTTTGGTTTTGGTTAATTTTGGATGTTTTTGTTTGTTTTTTTTAAATTAATGGTTTATTTATTTTAATTATTTTGGTGTTTGTTTTTTACTTTTGTTTCTCTTTCAAGGGGGGGAAGCCACGGGTGCCTTGGCCACCACTTGAAAGTGAAACGCTTTTTCGGTAAGTAAAGTCAGTGGGCGGAGCGCCGTCCGCTGGCTTTACTTTCCTGGAAACACTTTCTTTCCCGCGGCGTGGCCTCGCTGGCCGGACCGTGGGAATCCCAGTGCCGTTTCAGGCGGCATTGGGGTGGGTGGGCTTTCCTTCCCGTGGCCCCGCCTCGCTGGGCAGACCGTGGGAACCCCTGTGGCGCTTGAGGCCGCTTGTTTGTTTTGTGTGAGGCACTGGGTTTTTAATTTTTATTTTTCGCACGGCGGGCTTCTCAGTGTTCTGCGCGCTCATGGCGCACAGGACTCTGGGGCTTGTAGTTATGGGTTTGTCATTTGTGTTTGTGCTGCGTTTTTTTCTGCGGCTCGATTTTGATTGGCCGCAGCGCATTTCTCAACGTTCTTTGTGCTTGCGGCTCTCAGCCTGATTGGCTGTGGTGCGGCGTGGCGCAAAGAACATTGGGAAATGAAGTTGTTTCCCTTTTTCGCGTTTGTGGGGCTCTTGCCCCACTGGTGCATTTCTCAAACCTTTGTTGACCTGTGTACCCAGTTCGGGCGTGTGCACGAATGGTCGGTGCGGGCTAGTAGAGCCTGGCTTAGGATCCTATGTGAAGTTCCAACGATTAACCCTTGATTTTATAGGTTAAGAAGATGAGCTTTTGTGGGTTACAGTTTTCTTCCTTATTTTTTCAAAGTTTCTTTTTAAACTGCTGCACTATAAGGAAGGTCTTTGCTCTCCAACAAATCCTTTAAGGCCGTAATGGTGATCCTTGGCACTCCAGATGTTCTTGGACTTCAATTCCCAGAAGCCCAAGCACCCTGTGAATCCACACGAATGGGTTTGCTGTGATTCATCCGGCCCGCACTGCCCACCTCACTCCCAGAAGCAGAAGTAAAACGCGCCCGTATGGTTAAGGCTCTTCGGGGTGAACCCTTCCTCCGTACGTGCGCATATTACTTCCGCTTCCAGGAGCTGCACGGGACGGATGAATCAGACTTGAAACGCAGACTAATACAGCTACCATTTCAAAAAATTCAGCTAATTACATTTGTAAGGTAAAGATCTCCCTTGCTTGAAAGCCAGTTGTATCTGACTCTAGGGTTCAGTGCTCATCTGTATATAGCCAAAGTGCAGCGTTGCCTGCATCTGCAGATGTTTCCGTGGATGTGTGGCAGGCATGTCTAGACACTGGAATGCACGGAATGCTGTTTACCTTCCCACCCAAGTGGTACCTACTGATCTGCTTGCAATTTCTTGCTTTCGAACTGCTAGGTTGGCACTAGCTGTGGCAGAGATGGGAGCTCACTCCATCATGCAGTACTCGGGTCTTGAACTGCTGACTTGCCGCTTTCCAGTCAGCATCTTAACCACTTGAGCCACCGCAGTCATCTGTAACCAGGTGGAAACAGGCCTCCTTGTGCTAATTTCCACTGGCCCATAGATGGCAGTCTTGCAACACAGAAAGTCCAGGGACTGAAGACACAGAATAATAATAATTTCGTGTCAGAAATTACTCTGGGTTGAAAGGATTTTTAGGGGATGCCCGAATGGGGCTCCTTTCATGTCCTCAAGTACAGCTCTCCAGTATCGAAACCTGACCTTCCAGTCTCCAGCTCAGCACCTTAACCACTAAGCCACCAGAAAAACTGCCAAACAAAAAAGAAGAGTGATGTATTATTCAGAAGCTTGCCCATTCTCACCACTGCACAAAAGGCCGTTTCCTGAATATTATTTTTTAATGATGGCTGTAATCATGTTGGTTCATGACACTGCCCTAAATGCAATGCTGTAAACCAAAGCAGCAAACAGCTACGGCTAGTAACCCTCATCACACACCATCATCCTGTGAATACCTAAATCAGGGATTCCCAACCTAAGGTCTGTGGGCCAGATCCATCCCACAGTGCCATTTCATGTGGCCACCCACCCCTCCAAGGGCATTCAAGAAACAAAATGGCAAACCCTTTGAAGCTGTTGGGACAAAAAGGCCACCCCCATCGTGCAGGCAGTGCAAAATGGCCATCTGGCCCTCAAAGCTGACTGAGAGAACATGACCTAGCCCCCAGATTGAAAAGGTTGGGAACCCCTGACCTAGATGGAAAATATGTGGTAGATTTGTTTGGACATTTTTAACCACTTTGGGGAGGGAGAAGCCTGTACAAGGCAATTGCGTAAGAGATGAGGACACTGTTTACAACTCTTCAAGTGACCCACGGGGTCCTAGTCCCCTTCTACCCAGCACTTGTTGGACCACATCTAGAGTCTTGTGTCCAATTCTGGGCACCACATTTTAAGAAAGATATAAACAAATCAGAGCAGGTACAGAAAAGGGCAACCAGGATGATCAGAGGACTGGAAACCAAATCCTAGGAGGAAAGACCGAAGGAACTGGGCATGTTTAGCCTTGAGAAAAGGAGAATGAGAGGGGATAGGATGAAAAATTAAAAAATAATATTCAGGAAACGGCCTTTTGTGCAGTGGTGAGAATGGGCAAGCTTCTGAATAATACATCACTCTTCAAAGACCTGAAAGGTAATTTATTTATTTATTTATTTATTAGTCAAATTTGTATATGCCGCCCGCTCAGGCATGCCCGACTCAGGGCGGCATCACAACAATGCACAAAAATACATAAAACATTATAAAAAACCCCAACCCACCCCCTTTAAAAACCCCTATATATCCCACCCACCCATCCCATCCACTATAAAAGGAAAAAAGGAAGAAAAAGGAAGAGGAAGAGAGAGAGTTCTTATAAAAGCCAGCAGGCGGGCACCATAGTCCCATTCGGGCCCCACACCTGCCCTGCCAGCCAGGTCTTCACTCCTTTCCTGAAGGGCAGCAATTCACTTTGGAGTCTTAGGTCTATTGGCAGGAGGTTCCAGAGAGTTGGAGCGGACACGGAGAAGGCCCTCCTTCGAGTGCTAGACAAATGTGCATCCCTCGTTGGTGGCACAATTAGAGAACCCCTCCGGTCCGCTCTAGTTGGACGGGCAGACACTCTTGGGACGATGCGGTCTCTAAGGTATCCTGGCCCCCTGCCATAAAGAGGAAGGGATTCTCACTGATTCTATGACAACTTGTCAGTCTTGTGCTGTGTGAACTCTGCAAAGACAGACTCACACACACCTACCCAACCTGGGGTAGTAAAATGTCCTCTCCGCCTGGATGAGAGTTGAAGAAAGTCATTGCAATTAATAGCACACAAAGAAGCAAGAAGAATGGCAGATAATGTAAAGCAGGCTTTCCCAACCTTGGGCCCCCAAGTGTTCTTGGACTTCAATTCCCAGAAGCCCAAGTCAGCACACCTGCTGATCAGGGCTTCTAGGAATTGAAGTCCAAGAACATTTGGAGAGCCAAGGTTGGGAAAGCCTGCCATAGAAGCTAACACAGGGATTGGTAAACCAACGTGTGACATCACATGGGCACCCATGTGTGTATGTCCACCCATAAAGAGACAACACTCATCACAAAACACAACCACATCCAGCAAGGACAGAAGTCTCTGAGATGCCTTTGGGTTCTTGTTGTTGTTCAGTCGCACAGTCGATTCTGACCCTTTGTGACCCTATGGACCATTGCACACCAGGCACCTCTGTCCTCCACCATCCTCCTCAACCCGCCCAGCTCTGTGCCCATTGCGTCTACAATGCCATCTAGCCATCTCATTTTTGGCCTCCCCCTTCTTACGCCCTCCACCTTTCCCAGCATCAAGGTTTTCTCAAGTGAATCCTCTCTTCTCATTTGATGTCCAAAGTATTTTAGCTTCATCTTTACTATTTGACCTTCTAAGGAGCAGTCAGGTTTGATTTCTTCTAAGATTGACCTATTTGTTCTCCTCGCTGTCCAGGGGACTCTCAAAACTCTCCTCCAACACCACATCTCAAAGGAATCTATTCTTCTGCACTCAGCCTTCCTAATGGTCCAGCTCTCGCACCCATACATTACCACCTTTGGGTTATTCTCTTTCAAAAACCCATTACACCCATTGCTAGGTTTAGACCAGTCATGGCAAACCTTGGCATTCCGGGTGTTCTTGAACTTCAAATCCCAGAGGCCCAAGTCTCTGTGAATCCACATGAATGGGTTTACTGTGTGTATGTGCCGTATACCCATTCATGTGTATTCACAGACTTGGGCTTCTGAGATTTGAAGTTCAAGAACACCTGGAATGCCAAGGTTCGCCATCACGGGTTTAGACTGTGCTTAATGAGTAAAGTATTTAAGAAAAATAAAGGTCCTTAAGACAAGGAAATTAATCTGGCTGACCTAGATAACCTTTGTAAATGTACTGGTCACAATCCAAAAGAATGACACACCAGTCATGCAATTTGGTGCTTGGCTAGGATGGTGACTCATTATTGAGCGGGTCAATCTTTCATTACAGTTTATGCAACCACACTTGCACTTTCTAAAAAGTTACCAGAACAACTGCTTCTGCTTTCTACTAGGCACACAGGTGACTATAGAAAGTGCTAGCCAGGTTATTGACCTTATCTCAAAACAAACAGACGTCTTATTGCTTAGACACTCAAACGCATGCACAAGCTGAACTCCTGTTGTTTAGTCTATTGGACCAATGGTATTTACACAGGAGTTGGCTCATCAAATCCCTACTGATTTGATGGGACTACTTTAGTTCTGACTTACTAGGCTAAGCAACAAGAGTTCAGCCACAGTGGAATTTTCTTCACCCCACCTCCCCTGCCGAGCGAGAGTCTCTCCTCCGCGTCGGGTCTAGGTGTTCTTGGACTTCAATTCCCAGAAGCCCAAGCCCCCTGTGAATCCACACAAATGGGTTTACTGCAATTCATACGAGCTGCCTTCGTCGCACCCGGAAGCGGAAGTAAAACATGCCTGTACGACAAGGGCGGTGCGGGCCGGCTGAATCTCAGTAAACCCATTCGTGTGGATTCACAGGGGGCTTGGGCTTCTGGGAATTGAAGTCCAAGAACATCTGGAGTGCCAAGGCTATATATTCACTGGCCAGGCTGGCTGGTGGTTTCTGGGAGTTGTAGTCCAACAAAGTAACTTCTCCTAGCTCTGCATGCCCTAGGAACCGGAATTATTTCTGGCCCTTTCCTCTTCCTTTCCCTTTTAAGCTTGCTAAGCAAAACCTTTGTTGTGCTGATGGGAGAGAACTGAGTTGTTCTCCCCATTGCTGCCATACATGGATTGACAGGGCTGGGCTGGACCTTCAGACGTGAACTCCCCTCCATCTTTACTTGGGGATGCTCAGGATTGAACCTGGAACCTTGAGAGTGTGTGCAAAGCAGGGGTCAGTGCTCATCTCTGCTTACAGCCAAAGAGCCAGCGCTGTCTGCACCTGTAGACGTTTCCGTGGTCATGTGGGAGGCATGACTGGAGTGCATGGAATGCTGTTACCTTTTTCTGCTGAAGAGGCACTGGGACAGAGATGGGAGCTCACTCTGTAATGCAGTGCCCAGGTCTCAACCTGCTGACCTGCCGACCTTCTGGTCATCAAGCTCAGCATCTTAACCACGAAGCCACTGTGGCCCTTTCTGCAAGAATGCTCACCCTTAGCCATACTTAGCCTGGAGCATTTGTAGACAGCATTGTGCAATATTCTCGTGACAGGCTGCCGGCCCCTGTCTGATGATCGGACTTAACTTCTCCTGCTGCTTTCCAAGTCGGGCTGGGCATTTTTAGCATGCATAGAGAAGTGGTGCCCCTTCCTGCCTATGACCGCAGAATGCTTTTAACCCAAATCGATAGATCCTTGGCTTCCTCTGGAAGTGGCATTATGAAATGTTTCAGAGGAAGCCGGGGAGAGAGAGAGGTAATGGCCTGCTTATTCAGGATCTACCGCTGCCTCCCATTAAAATGGAAAACGTACACCATCATTTCTGCAGCAATTCACACACACACACACCCCAAGCATCGGTTCATTGACAAATTGGGAAAAGGAAAAGACCCATCAGAGACAACCAGATAGCAACACGGCTGAATCTAATTTTAAAATGTTGACTCATACCTCCCGTAAGGGACTGCAGTGGCTTAGTGGTTAAGATGCTGAACTTGACGACTGGAAGGTTAACACGTCAGCAGCTCGAGACCCGAGTGTTGCATGACACAGTGAGCTTTTGGTGTCTGTCCCCGCTCCTGTTAACCTAGCAGTTTGAAAGCAAGAAATTGCAAGTAGATAAATAGGTACCACTTCCGTGGGAAGGTAAATAGCATACCTGTCAAGTATCCCGTATTGGCCGGGATTTCTCGTAATTTAGCGCTGCTTTTCCTCCTTTCCCGCCCAGAGCTGCCACCAGCCCGTAATTTGATGGTGGGGGAAAGTAGTTACTGCGCATCCCCTTTTGCGCAGGTCACTTCTACGCATGTGTAGAACCCTTCTATGCATTCGTAGAACCCTTTTACACATGCGTAGAAGGGTTCTGCGCAGAAGGGGATGCGTAGAAGGCTTCTATGTATGCGTAGAAAGGACCTGCACAGAACGGTTCTGCATAGGTCCCATATTGTCCAGAGTCATGCTTGACAGGTATGGTAAACAGTGTTCCATGTACTCCGGTGTCTAGTCATGCCTGCCACATGACCACGGAAACGTCTGTTAATGCAGACAGCGCTGGCTGTTTGGCTATAAACAGAAATGAGCACTGAATCCTAGAGTCGGATATGACTGGTTTTCGAGCAAGGACAGTCTTTACCTTTACTAACATTCCTCCTGCATCAAAATATTGTCATTTCTGCCCCAAAACCATTTTTTGCTCTGTGAGTTACCTGGAAAATTATTATCATAGGGCCATGATGGCGAACCTTGGCACTTCAAATGTTCTTGGACTTCAATTCCCAGACGTCCAAGCCCCCATGAATCCACACAAATGGGTTTACTGCGATTCATCCGGCCTGCGCCGCCTTTGTCGCTCCTGGAAACGGAAGTATAACATGCCCGTCCAGAGGAAGGGTTAACCTGGAAGAGTTTTAACTGTACGGGCACATTTTACTTCCACTTCCAGGAGCGACGAGGGCAGTGCGGGCCAGATGAATAACAGTAAACCCATTTGTGCAGATTTACGGGTGCTTGGGCTTCTGGGAATTGAAGTCTAAGAACATCTGGAGTGCCAAGGTTTGCCATCACGGTCATAGGAAGCATTCCAAAGCAAGGAAATAAAGCAAACTGGTTCTCTAAGGGATAGCCCACGGGCCCCACTTTCTTTCAAGTTTGTACATCTTGGCAGCTTAAAGCACAGCACTCCAAAGAGTGTCTCTGTGTTGGCATGTGTGTGCGCGTACGTCTCTGGGTTATATCTCCTCCCACAGGGTCCACCTTTGGCCCTCCGCCTTAGGGATTCCAACCAATGATCTCACAATAAGACATGTCAATCACACATTAAGTTTCATTTCACTAAAGCCACGAGGCAACTCATGAGGCAAGGATGTTTACATATTTTCTCTCTCCCCCTGATTTGAAATCGCCATATTGAATGAATTGAAGAGTCGTTCACTCTTGAACGATGGCGTCTAAGAGGTGACCTGACTGAAGTTTATAAAATCATGCACGGTGTGGACAAAGTAGATAAGGAAAAACTGTTTTCCCTATCGCACAACACTAGAACTAGGGGACACTCCATGAAACTTTTGGGTACTAGTTCTCAAACAAATAAGAGAAAGTACTTTTTCACCCAGAGGATCCCTGGTCTATGGAACTCCCTGCCAGAAGAAGTGGTGACAGCTGTCAGTCTCGACAGCTTCAAGAAAGGATGAGACAAGTTCATGGAGGACAAGAGTATCAATGGCTATAATTATGGATACCTAAGGACAACCTCTGGGTTGGAGAGATAGGCAGGATATCTCTCAGTGCCATTTCCAGGGAATCCTAAGCAGGTGAAGGCATCTCCTTGGGAAGGAATACCCTGAAGCCAATGGTGAGCCACTGTGTGAGACAGAATGCTGGACTGGATCATGGGCTCCTGTGGCCTCTTCCAGCAAGGCTCTTCTTATGGTCTTATGTTCTAATAAAGCACAGGGTATACTTCATTCAATAAGATGAGATGAGCCAGGGTTTGCATTCAAACCTAAATCCCCAGCTAAATATCATCATTTGGAGGGAGGAAAAAAGAGAGATCATTCAGACTCAAATTAGCATCACACAGTGAGACTATATCACAAAGATGGAGATCAGACTCCCTTTATTGTAACCCAGCTCAACCCAGCTCAACTTACTCACCATTTACTCTGTTTCAAAAGATCTAGCAGTCTGTTTTGCTCAAGACATGTAGGAAGCAAATGGACTTGCAGACCGCGTTTTGGTCCCAAGGTATCTCATGGACCTGAAGCCGAAAACTGCTTCTCTCATCAGCTCATGGCCCCTGGCATCTCCAGCAGCCTGCCTTGAGCCCCAACAGTGTGGTCAGTCCTCCCGTGGAGACTCATTATATGGATGGAACAAGGAAGCGGCAGGAGGTAGGACGCCAGCCAGTTGGGTGCCAAGAAAACCAAACTCAACACGAAACTGATAGGAGCTGTAAATCTGATCCACCGTCCAGAGAACCACATCCTGTTGGCAGGCAAAGCTGGCTCAAAACCACAACAGCAGCCGCGGGAAGCAGGAACCAAGGGGGGAAAGGAACTTCCAAGAAGAGGAAGTGCAACCCAAATTCT
The DNA here is from genome assembly GCA_035047305.1 of Bradypodion pumilum. Taxonomy (NCBI): domain Eukaryota; kingdom Metazoa; phylum Chordata; class Lepidosauria; order Squamata; family Chamaeleonidae; genus Bradypodion; species Bradypodion pumilum. The sequence goes on from JAWDJD010000003.1 coordinate 4,604,423, forward strand.
GCCTTCCAATGGTTGCCACGGCCAGAAAACATGGCTGAGGTGTGGAGGATCTATCTCCATGATGGCAAACCTTGGCACTTCAGATGTTCTTGGACTTCAATTCCCAGAAGACCAAGCTCCCGTGAATCTACATGAAGGGGTTTACTGCGATTCATCCGGCCCACGTTGCCCTCGTTGCTCCCAGAAGCGGAAGTAAAACGTGCCCATATGGTTAAGACTCTTCCGGTTTAACCCTTCCTCTGTACAGGCGTGTTTTACTTCTGCTCCGGGAGCGACGAGGGCGGCGCGGGCCAGATAATTTGTAGTAAACCCTTTCATGTGGATTCATGGGGGCTTGGGCTTCTGGGAATTGAAGTCCAAGAACATCTGGAGTGCCAAGGTTCGTCATCACAGATCTAGCTAACCACATTGAAGGAGAGGCATAATCACAGAGAAAATATATCTTCTTGTTGGTATCTCTCCACCTAATATCAGGAGAGAAGTAGCCATGGACAGTGAGAGAAGTAAGCAAGGGAAGGACGCCTCAAGTCCGCCGGCTCAGATCCAGGAAGAGCTTTATGATAGGAACAAATATTCTTGAGGGTAAAGTAAAGGAAGCCCTTGCTTGAAAGCCAGTCATATCTGACTCTAGGGTTCAGTGCTCATCTCTATTTACAGCCAAAAGCCACCACCGTCTGTGTCTACAGATGTTTCGGTGGACATGTTGCAGATATGGCTAAACACCAGAGTGCATGAAACACTGTTTACCTTCCCACTGGAGTGGTCCCTATTTATCTACTTGCAATTTCTTGCTTTTGAACTGCTAGGTTGGCAGGAGCTGGAACAGAAACGGAAGCTCACTTCGTCGTGCAGCACTCAGGTCTCAACCTGCCGATCTTCCAGTCATCAAGTTCAGCGTCTTAATCACTAAGCCACCGCAGTCTTGAGGGTACGCAAGAGAAAAACCAAATTAGATGTTGGAGGAAGGAGCTCACTGGACAAGGAAAAACATTAAAGGAGGGGGAAATGGCTGAGGATCCCAATCTGCCCTACGTCACTTGGAGGTCCCTAAAGAGGTTGAGGGTCGGAGTCCCTAAATGCAAGACCAACATGCTCAAGTGGGGGCTGCTGGCAGACAACAACATGTGGTGTGAATGTGGAGAGACGCAGAATCCGGCTCATTTGCTGGTATGCGGAGTACTGCCAGAAACATGCACTGATGAAGATTTAATTTTGGCCAACGACAAAGCCAAGAACATGGCTTCATTTTGGCAGTCCAGCGTTTGATCCGGACAGGAAAGAATAATAATAACCACAGAGCAACGTAATGATGGGACATCTGCACAAACGACAGCTCTCTTTAGACGTGGGGCATGATGGCTCCTCCATCCTGTACCACAGAATATCAAGTGCGCAGCAGTTGGTGAAAGAGCAAGGCTTTCAGATCCCACTTATGGATCCATTAGGGACACCTGGACAGTCACAGGTGAGAACAGGATGCAGGAATAAAGCTAGCGGGCTAAGTAGGAGAGCCTGCATGGCTGGGCAGGGCTTGGGAGATCCGGGTTCAAAGCCCCACTGAGCCAGAAACAACCTTCAGCCAGACTCCCTCCATCCCTCCTTGGAACCCACATTATCTTTTTCTCTCTCCCACTTGCTTTAAAAAGAAACATACTGTACTTAAAACAAGCAAATTAGAAAGAGCAAGCGTCCCGAGAAGGCCACCTGGGGATATGTTCTGTCAGCAGCCAAGGGCTTGCAATTATGTAATTGCTTCATTATTTAATGCACCTTCTGTTTCAATGCACCTCTCTGGGAGTGCAGCCTTAAATGGAAGCAATTCAATGCACTGCACATCTTTTTCACACTAGAGCAGGCGAAAGGAACTGCAAAATGAACTCACCCCAAGGTAAAAGTTGCCCTTGTTGGAAAGCCAGTCGTATCCGCCTCTAGGGTTCAGTGTTCATCTCTGTTTATAGCCAAAGAGCCAGCGCTCTCTGCGTCTGCAGATGTTTCCGTGGACATGTGGCAGGCATGACTAGCCACCGGAATGCACGGAACGCTGATTACCTTCCCGTCGAAGCGGTACCTAATTATCTACTTGCAGTTTCTTGCTTTTGAACTGCTAGGTTGGCAGGAGCTGGGACAGAGGATGGGAGTTCATTCTGTTGTGCAGTACTCGGGCCTCGGACTGCTGACCTGCTGACCTCCCTCCCAGTCATCAAGGTTCAGCATCTTAACCACTAAGCCACCACTGTCCCATCTCACCCAAAAGATGCCTTCATTTTGGCAGTTTCACATCTGGGCTAGACAAAGCAGCAGCAGCAGTGAAACTTGGCCTTAAAAACCTGTAGCACTGTATGTGATGGTGAACATTGGCACTCCAGATGTTCTTGGACTTCAATTCCCAGAAGCCCAAGCCCCCCTGTGAATCCACACGAATGGGTTTACTGTGATTCATCCGGCCCGCGCTGTCCTCGTTGCTCCCGGAAGCGGAAGTAAAATGCGCCTGACACTGTTTTCACAAGTCTGATGAAGCACTCCTACATCTATCTGAGGAGGGTGTACATTGTTTTATTTTTCTAGATTTTTAAACTTTAACAGCTTATTCAAAAATAAGAGGGAAGCCAAGGGAAAAGAAAAGAGGAAGAGAAATAAGAAAAAATGAAGAAGACTCTTCTGCTGTAATTTGGCAAGCAGGGCTTATGTACCAAAAATGGATAGCAGCTGTAAGATACACATTCATGCGCTGACTGAGCATTAAGACCACCTGATAATTGAATGATAAATGAGAAACATTTACTGCCTATCAGTTAAATTTCAGGCCCTAAAAATATACCTTGACTGGACAAAAGGGAATGCAAATATAATTTTCCCCTGATGTAGTTAATGCACAGGGCCACAGTGGTTTACTGGTTAAGACACTGAACTTGATGACCGGAAAGTCGGTAGGTCAGCAGTTGGAGACCCGAGCGCTGCCTGACAGAGTGAGCTCCTGTCATCTCTCGCAGTGCCAATCAACCTAGCAGTTTGAAAGCAAGAAATTGCAAGTAGACAATTTAGTGTATGAGAGTCAAGACACAGGAAACAGCCAAGGGCTGGGTTAACTCAGGTTTATTGCATAGTGGACAGAGGGAACATGAGGTAATGGCGGACGAACAGCTCTATATATATGGTAGTAACGTATTTGAATGTGGCTCCACGATAGCCCATTGGCTACTGCCCGCGTGACGTCATGGCTGGTCACGCCCTTCTTGTCCAGGTGTAGGTAGCGGCGGGAAACTTCCCGCGCTGTGGCCTTTGATGGGTTTGAACCAAGAGAGCTTGGACGCTCGCTGCTGCCAGCTGGTGGTCATAAGAACATAAGAACATAAGAACAGCCTTGCTGGAACAGGCCACAGCCCATCCAGTCCAGCATTCTGTCTCACACAGTGGCTCACCATTTCCTTCAGGGTATTCCCAAGGAGATGCCTTCACCTGCTTAGGATTCCCTGGAAATGGCATTGAGAGATATCCTGCCTATCTCTCCAACCCGGAGGTTGTCCTTAGGTAGCCATAATTATAGCCATTGATAGCCTTGTCCTCCATGAACTTGTCTAATCCTTTCTTAAAGCTGTCAAGACTGACAGCTGTCACCACTTCTTCTGGCAGGGAGTTCCATAGACCAGTAATCCTCTGGGTGAAAAAGTACTTTCTCTTATTTGTTTGAGAACTAGTACCCAAAAGTTTCATGGAGTGTCCCCTAGTTCTAGTGTTGTGCGATAGGGAAAACAGTTTTTCCTTATCCACTTTGTCCACACCGTGCATGATTTTATAAACTTCAATCAGGTCACCTCTTAGACGCCGTCGTTCAAGAGTGAAAAGGCCCAACCGTTGCAGCCTCAGATGGTAAGGAAGGTGTTCCAGTCCCCTAATCATTCTGGTTGCCCTCCTCTGTACTTTCTCCAACTCCATAATATCCTTCTGGAGGTATGGCGACCAGAACTGTACACAGTATTCCAGATGGGGCCTCACCATAGATTTATAAAGAGGCAAAATGACACTTGCTGACTTATTTTCTATACCCTTCCTAATGATCCCTAACATTGAGTTTGCTTTTTTCACTGCTGAGGCACACTGGGTTGACACCTTCATTGAGCTGTCCACCAGGACACCAAGGTCCCTTTCCTGGTTTGTCGCAGAGAGTTCAGACCCCATCAGTTTATAAATGTAATTGGGGGTTTTTGCCCCAACATGCATCACTCTGCACTTACTGATGTTGAAGCTCATTTGCCACTGTTTTGCCCACTCCCCCAGTGTCAAGAGATCCCTCTGGAGCTCTTCACAATCTCTCACAGTTTTCACTACCCTGTATAATTTAGTGTCGTCAGCAAATTTGGCTACCTTGCTTTTTACTCCTACCTCTAGATCATTTATGAAGAGGTTGAAAAGCAGGGGTCCCAGTACTGAACCTTGGGGGACCCCACTCTTTACTTCCCTCCACTTGGAGAAGTGTCCATTTAGTGCTACCCTCTGTTTCCTGTCCCTTAGCCAGTTGCTGATCCAGGACAAGACCTGTCCCTTTATTCCATGACTGGTAAGTTTATTCAAGAGCCTTTGGTGTGGGACCTTGTCAAAAGCCTTCTGAAAGTCCAGATAAACAATGTCAACTGGATCCCCCTTATCCACATGCTTGTTGACACTCTCAAAAAATTCCAACAGATTAGTGAGGCATGATTTGCCCTTGCAAAAGCCATGTTGGCTCTCCTTTAGCAGCGCCTCCTCTTCTATGTACCTATTAATTCTATCTTTTAGGATGGTTTCCATCACTTTACCTGGGACACATGTCAAACTGACAGGCCGGTAATTTCCTGGATCACCCCTGGATCCTTTTTTGAAAATTGGTGTTACATTCGCTACCTTCCAGTCATCAGGCACAAAGCCTGATTTGAGGGAAAGATTATATATTTTGGCTAGGAGATCAGCAATTTCATCTGTAAGTTCCCTGAGAACTCGTGGATGGATGCCATCTGGTCCTGGGGATTTGTTAGTGTTTAGCTTAACAAGACATGCAAGGACCTCCTCCCTGGTTATTTCTATCTTGCTTAATTCTTCGGTTTCCCTCCCTACGAAGATAGGTTCTGTTTTGGGCATGTGGTCTCTATCTTCTTCAGTGAATATTGAAGCAAAGAATTCATTGAGTCTCTCTGCAATCTCTGTTTCCTCTTTAATAACCCCTTGCCTTCCATTGTCATCTAATGGTCCAATGGCCTTCCTAGTTGGATTCTTACTTCTAATGTACTTAAAGAAGTCTTTGTTATTCCTCTGAGTATTTTTAGCTATACGCTCCTCAAAGTTGGTCATTAGCTCGCATCCCATTACAGGGTTTATAGTGATCAGCTGAAGGTTACATTGTTACTCGTAGGCAAGGTTACATTGGTTCAGATACATTGTTATCACATGTAGAAGGTTACACTGTTAGAACACAACACTCCTCCCCCCTAGGATGAGACGAAGTCTCTCAGCCAAGATGGCTTATTTCGAGCACGCTGGGGTCTCGGCGCGGGCTGCCCTGCCCCGGCTTCGCTCCCTCCTCCTCGCTCCCTGGCTTCCTGCCCTGTAATCGGAGAGGATGACTCGTTAGTGGCTTGCCGCGGCTCTGCGGCTTTGTTGGGAGGTGTGTGCTTTGTTTGGGAAGAACCGGGGGCACTAGGGGCTAACGAAAAACCCCTCTTCTCGCTTGGATGGGTGGGGGAACACTCCAAAAAACCCCCCCGGCTAGCAAAATTAAAATCGTAATCGAATTCGGGGGAAGCGGCAGCGGCGGCCGCAAGCTCCTTTTCCCCCTCCCCGGGCTCGGATAGAGCTGGTAGAACTGGCGTATCAAAAGGATATGAGCCGGGCTCACTGCTTTCCCCCCTGGCTTTGGACTGGTGTCCTTCTCTGTCTCCCCCTTGGGCTAAACGGGTGGGGGAGAACCCTATCGCTGAATCTGGTTGCTGAGCCCCACTGATCGGACCCTCACTCACTCGGCGCCGCAGTTGGTCCGCGTGCCTCCTCCAGAGGAGACCGGTGTTCGTTTCCACCCGGTACGACACTGGTCCCGTCTGTTCTACTATCGTCCCTGGCACCCAGACTGGGCCTGCGTTGGCATAGTTCCTACAGTGTACAGGATCGCCTACGCCGAAACCTTTCGAGACAGCTAAACCTATGTTCTTCCCTTTGTCCTCGACCCTCGTCGGGTCTAACCTGGACAAGATCATGGTCAGTTTCCTCCGCATCAGCAGCTCAGCCGGCGAGTATCCGGACGCTAAGGGGGTCACTCTGTACGCTAATAGAAATTGACAGCGCATCTTTTGTTGTGCGCACCAACCGTTCCACTTGGCCATTCGTGGCCGGGTGAAACGGCGCGGATGTGACGTGCCGAATTGCATTTGCCTCCATGAATGCCGCGAACTCAGCGGACGTGAAACAGCTAGCGTTATCGCTGACCAGAGTGTCGGGTAAACCGAACGTGGAAAAGACCCTCCTTAGCTGGCCAATGGTAGTGGCGGAGGATGTGCTCTTTACCGGAATGACCTCCAGCCACTTCGAGTACGCATCCACTACCAGGAGAAAAATGGTTCCTCGGAACGGGCCAGCAAAATCTACGTGCACCCTGGACCACGGTCCCCTTGCTGCGTCCCATTCCCTATGCGGGAGACGGGCTACCTCCGGTCGGGAGCCCTGACATGCCTCACAAGTGCCAATCATATGCTCTATGTCGGCGTCCAGCTGGGGCCACCAGAAATAACTCCGGGCCAGTGCCTTGGAACGGATGATTCCCGGGTGGCTGACGTGCAGCAGCTTTAGCACCTTCGGTCGCAGGGACGTAGGAACCACCACCCGTTGGCCCCACAAGAGGCACCCCCTCTCTAATGACAATTCTATTCGTTTTCGAAAAAATGGGTCGAATTCCATGCTTGGGGATGACGCCGGCCACCCCTTCTGTACCCACGAGCATACTTTCTCCAGTGTTCTATCCTTTCCCGTCGCCTTGGCAATGTCGGCCGGTACTATTGGGGGTGAATCTAAGACCTCTATTAGCAATACCTGGCGGTCTCTTCCTACCCCTGCCTTCTGATCGTCCGACAAGGGCAACGGAGACCGTGAGAGCGCGTCTGCATGGCTGATCTCCTTCCCGGGCCGGTATTCCAACTCATGTTGGTATGCGTTAAGAAAAATAGCCCACCGCAGCATCCTCGGGGACAGGATCTGTGGCGTGGGCTTATTTGCAGTGAAGATTCCTAACAGGGGCTTGTGATCAGTCACGATCTTGAACGGGCGACCATACAGAAAATCGTGAAATTTTTTGGTTCCCGCTACTATCGCTAATGCCTCCCTGTCGGTCTGTGCGTAATTCCGCTCTGCTTGGGACAGGGACCTTGAATAAAACGCTATCGGGGCCTCCCTTCCGTCGTTCAACACGTGGCAAAGCACCGCCCCCACCCCCACCGGGGATGCGTCGCAGACTAAAACTACTGGCCGTTTGGGATCGAAATGAGTCAGGATTGCCTCGGATGTTAGGAGTTGCTTTAACTCTGCTTTAACTCTTGCTCGTCACCCCACAGCCATTTTTCCTCTTTTTTAAGTAACTGATGGAGCGGCTCGGCAACAGACGCCTTCCGTGGAAGGAAGGTATGGTAGAAATTGAGAAGCCCCAGAAATGACTGTAGTTCGGTTTTGGATGTGGGGCGAGGAGCTTTCTTGATAGCGGCTACCTTAGATTTGGACGGCCTAATTCCCTCGGGCGTGACACGGAACCCTAAAAACTCAACCTCTGTTTCGAAAAATACACATTTGTCTTTTCTCAGTCGCAGCCCCGCTTTCTCGAACACGGTCAGAACTTTATCCAATCTATGTGCCAGCTCGGCCTTACTCCCCTCCGTTATCAACACGTCATCAAAATATGGCAACACCCCCTCCAGCCCCTTCAGGAGGCGTTCCACGAGCGACTGAAAAAGGCCAGGTGCCGAGTTCACGCCGAACTGTAAACGCGACACCTGGAACGCCCCCTTATGTGTAACTATTGTTTGTGCCGCCGCTGTGGCGGGGGTTACAGGGAGTTGCTGGTAGGCCTGTGCTAAATCGAGCTTAGCGAAACACTTTCCCCCATTCAGCCTGGCCAGGAGGTGGCTGACCACTGGCACCGGGTATGCATTAGGGCGGATCGCCTTGTTAATTGTACACTTATAATCAGCGCAAATGCGCACCTCCCCGTTAGCCTTCAGTGCTGTTACAATTGGAGTCTCCCACTCCGCGGAATCCACAGGAACAAGAATCCCCTGACCCACCAGTTTGTCCAGTTCCGCCTCTATTTTGTCCTTTAGTGCGAACGGCACCCTGCGCGGTTTGAGTCTTATCGGGCGGACCTCCGGGTCTAGGTCGAAGGCTACAGGGGGTCCCTTGAACTTTCCCAGTCCACTTTTAAAAATGGCGGGGTGTGCGTCGCACACCGCTTGTATTGGGTCCACGCCTACGGCATGCACCCCCCCTATGAACAAACCTAAAGGCTGAAACCATTGCGTCCCGAGGAGGCTACAACTCCCCCCTTTTAGCACCACTAGGGGAAGTTCCGCAGAATGTCTCTTAAAACGAACCCGGAATGTCCCGACCCCCAACACTGGAATGCTGTTCCCCTGTACGTCCCGTAGTGTGGCCCTCAACGCTTTAAGTTTGGGCCGCACGTGGGGGTCGATTTTCAAGAACTCTCTCTGGGGAATTATAGAATAGGAGGACCCCGAGTCAATTTCCATCCTAATAGGGGTCCCTTGTACTAGTACCTCAACGAAGTAATGGGGCTGTCCCGCAGACACGCTGAACACAGGAGCGTCGCCCTCGCTGTCGTCCGAGATGCGGCCCACGCCGTCCTGCTTCCTCGTGGTCCGGGCGCCATCTTTGGACCTCGCTGGACGGTCCGGTCTGGCCGAACGGTCTTGTGACTGTCTCCGGCCCTCTTTCCCTTTCCTGCACGCCTTGGCGATGTGCCCCCGACGGCCGCAGTTGTAGCACTCGGTTTTTCTGAATGGGCACCTCACGCGCTCATGGGCTGCTCCGCACCCATCGCAACGGCGCCCTCCCCTTCGGACCTTCTGGACCTCCTCGCCGTCGCTGCTTTCCGAAGACGACTTCGAGGTCCGTCGGGTTGCGTGCACCGACTGTCCGGACTTTCCGTGCAACGAGTTTTCCGCTTTGCCGGCCCTCGGACGCCACTCACGCCACTTGTGCATCTCATCTACTCCAGCATTCGTGGATTCCGCGGCTTCCGCGGCCTCTACAACCTCTGTCAGTGTGGGTGGTGGCTCCTTGTTCATCAGGCTGCACTGCACTTCCTTGTCCTTCAGGCCACACAGAACTCCGTCCCTGAGGGCCATCTCTAGAAAGTGGTCCCATCTGCAGGGGGTGGCGGCTACTCTCATAGCTGTTACGAAGGCTTCTACCGACTCGTCCGGCGCTTGAACTCGCCTCCAAAACGCGCTCCGAGCGGGAAACATTGCCCTCGAGGGTCGGAAACGCTCACGCAGCAGTTTCATGATGTCATCGGCTTTGAACTCACCCATCTTCTTCGGCGCAATAATGCCCACCAGCGTTCGCTTGGTCTCCATCCCAAGCATGCGGGTGAGGATGGCCCTCTTCCTTTCCTCGTCGTCTTCTTTGACTTTGAGTTCCACCAGTGCCGCCTGGAAGTCCATCTCAAAAAGCTCCCAGTCTTGCGGTTTGGTAATGTTGAACCCGCTCTGTGCCCTGGCTCCTTGGGGATCCATCATCCCACCTTCGTCGCCAGTTTAGTGTATGAGAGTCAAGACACAGGAAACAGCCAAGGGCTGGGTTAACTCAGGTTTATTGCATAGTGGACAGAGGGAACATGAGGTAATGGCGGACGAACAGCTCTATATATATGGTAGTAACGTATTTGAATGTGGCTCCACAATAGCCCATTGGCTACTGCCCGCGTGACGTCATGGCTGGTCACGCCCTTCTTGTCCAGGTGTAGGTAGCGGCGGGAAACTTCCCGCGCTGTGGCCTTTGATGGGTTTGAAGCTTGGACGCTCGCTGCTGTCAGCTGGTGGTCATTAGCTCGCGTCCCATTACAGGGTTTATAGTGATCAGCTGAAGGTTACATTGTTATTCGTAGGCAAGGTTACATTGGTTCAGATACATTGTTATCACATGTAGAAGGGTACACTGTTAGAACACAACAGACAATTAGGTACCGCTTGGGTGGAAAAGGTTAACTGCATCCCATGCACTCCTGCATCAAGTCATGCCTGTCATATGACCACGGAAATGTCTGCAGACGCAGAGAAGCGTTGGCTCTTTGGCTGTAAATGGAGGTGAGCACAACCCTCTAGAATCGGACACAACTGGCTTTCGAGCAAGGGGAGACCTTGACACTTTACTAACACCTTAAGCCAAAATGGAACCAGCACTGCTAAGACATCCATCTATCTGTCTACCATATAATTCTCTTCAATCTTCCTCTAAGGATCTCTGGCTTAATGTTAGGCATATCAGAAAACAAAAACGCTGCAGCACTTTAAAGACTAACTGCTGTATTTTTAATGTGAGCTTTCGTGGATCAAGTCCACTTCATCAGACACAGGAGTGAGACTTCAAGGCATGAACCTATATGCACCAGATACAAAGGCACAGAGTGATTAGTCAGCATGACAGATAAGTATACAAATCAATACAGCTTCCTACAGCTGGCAGTAGCAAATGACTTCTGGTTGTTATTCGGATTAGCTCTAAATGCCCCCCTTCCCCACCAATTGTAAATAGTGGGAGGATAAAAAACAAATACCTGGCATTGAGCATTTGCTTTGTATTACTGTGTGAGTACAGTATATCCTTTGTCCTGTGAGATTTGTTGTGAAAGACATGTGGCTTAATATTGTGAACCACATTGAGTTTCCCCAATCAGGAGAAAGGGGGCAATAAATGAGGCAAGCGAGAGAACAAACAAACAAACAAACAAACAAACAAACAGAATGCATCTAACTTTATCCTCTAAGCAATCTTGCAACACAGCCTAGGCTGACTGTGAACATCACATAAACAGAAGAGCTAAGAGAAATGAAAACCTGGATTTATTTTTCTGGACCTCCAGAAATGCCTGTGAACCCAGAACACACTCCAGCAGCTCCTGCAAGTATTTGGGCCTTTTGCCATTGGAAAAGCACCCAAGGGGGTTGTCCTTTCCCCCCTGTTTCCTGCAACATCCACCCCTGGGGAGACCTTCCTCGGTGTTAACGCTATCACGTGTGAGGTGATCACTGGGTTAGGCTGCTCGAGAACAACGTGCCGCTTTGACCGAAACCACAAATAAACTTTTCCCTTCCTGCAGAAGGTCGACACCATGCTTTGCAAAGTGCAGCACACAGAAACACACACAGAGGTGATTCCAGCTGTGCATCTTCTGGGATGTCCAGATTCTTCCAGCCAGCATAAACACAGGGCTGATGTGTGCGGCTTTTTCTTTACTGCCGTGATAAAAGAGGTGACAGAGCAGGATCACAGTGCGGGGGGAACTCAAAATGTGGTTGAACTGTCAGATACAGAGAGCTCGCTAAAGGTCACAGTTATACAAAGTTAACTTTCAGGGTACTTTTTTTGCACACACTGGGTTGGGGATGTTGAGAGATGTAGTCCAGGAAAGGGAGGGTGGGGGGGATTGTGCAGGTGTAGCTCTTGAAGTGACTCTACATGCATTGTATTTCAGACATGGGCAAAGGTAGTGTTTGATCAAAAGGCCCAAACATGTTGTCCTGCTATGGTAATAGAGTAGACCGTACTGCCAGCAGCACAATGTTGAGTGTCAGGCGGCATTTAACTAACCTGACAATCCTGAGGAGTAGCGGTTTTGGGTGCCAAAGTCCACAGGGAAGAGTGATGGTCCTCAAGTGGATTAAATCCCACTTGAGTCCATCTTGATGGAGGGCAGCAGCTTCATCAATCCTGGTCAGGGGCTGAGGAGGACTTTGTGTGCCCAAAGGGCTCAGGACCAGAAAGTGACTCATAGAACTGGATCAGTGGTACTATGGGTGTCATGCTGCGATGCAAAAAGGCAGATGAAAGGCCACTGCATTATATGGTTCCCAGAACAATCTTCATGGCTGATTGCCATTATGATAGCCAATATTCAGAATCGGATATGGCACTCGAAGAAGAAGTCAAAAAGTCTGAAATGCAAAGAACCCTTGTAATTTATTGATGACAAAGCAGGTGAAATATTCCATTCTAGGCTGTGGCTGTCAAGTTGGCAGTTTGAGACCCGGGTACTGAATGACAGTTTGAGCGTCTGTCTCTGTCCCAATTCCTGCCAACCTAGCAGTTTGAAAGCAAGAAATTGCAAGTAGATAAATAGGGAGCACTTCAGTGGGAAAAGATCTTGGGGACATGAAAGGAGCCTCATTCGGGCGTCCCCTGAGTAGAGTTTCTCCAGCAAAATTCCTTTCAACCCAGAATAATTTCGGACATGGAATTATTATTATTATTATTATTATTATTATTATTATTATTATTATTATTATTATTATTATTATTATTATTATTATTATTATTATTATTATTATTATCATCATCATCATCATCATCATCATCATCATCATCATCATCATCATCATCATCATCATCATCATCATCATCATCATCATCATCATCATCATCATCATCAGTGAAAAAGAAACAGGCAGTTATAACACGCCCACTCCAAATCAGGGTCAGGTTTAAGGTCCTGCCAACTATCTGTCATCCGTCTGCATCTGATGTTACTTCCTCTTACGTCTGACCAACACAGATTTCCATAAAGCTTCTTTTCAGCTGAGCAGATCACTGTGGACCTTTCAATATTTGATATGAGTTGAACTGTATAAACACACAAGTGTAAATATTTGCTTTTGCTCTTGATGTCTCCCAGGAACCATATATCAGATAATTTGAATCAAGATAAGATGGATTGGGAAAATCATTGGGCCAGTTAGAAGGATCATTTACCTGGCGTCCATGAAGTTACACTTCCCTGAAGGATTGGGTTTGCATTTGGGAGATACTCCTGGACCCAAGTCTCAATATGGAGGCCCAAATATCTGCTGTAGGTAACTTTTTTATCAACTTCAGCTGATTGCCCTCCTCTACCCCCAACCTGGATAAGAAATGTGGAACAACAGTACATCATGTGTTGGTAGTCTCCAAAGTGGACTACTGTTAACACTTCTATGCAGGACTTCCCTTGAAGTCAGTACAGAAATTTCAACATGTCCTAAGGCAGGACCCAGACTCATTATAGGTACCAGCAGATATGAACACATATTACCAGTCTTAGTGCACTTTCACGGTCTCCCTGTTAAGTTTCCGGGCCCAATTCAGGGTGTCCTTAACAGGTTAACAAAATAGATATCTGTCAGGATTTTATTGCTTTTACTGTGCTGTATGTTTTCTGTTTGTGTACCTGATTAGGCTGTGAACCACCCAGAGAGTGTTTGCAGTATGGAGCAGCAGAAAGAAAGAAAGAAAGAAAGAAAGAAAGAAAGAAAGAAAGAAAGAAAGAAAGAAAGAAAGAAAGAAAGAAAGAAAGAAAGAAAGAAAGAAAGAAAGAAAGAAAGAAAGAAAGAAAGAAAGAAAGAAAGAAAGAAAGAAAGAAAGAAAGAAAGAAAGAAAGAAAGAAAGAAAGAAAGAAAGAAAGAAAGAAAGAAAGAAAGAAAGAAAGAAAGAAAGAAAGAAAGAAAGAAAGAAAGAAAGAAAGAAAGAAAGAAAGAAAGAAAGAAAGAAAGAAAGAAAGAAAGAAAGAAAGAAAGAAAGAAAGAAAGAAAGAAAGAAAGAAAGAAAGAAAGAAAGAAAGAAAGAAAGAAAGAAAGAAAGAAAGAAAGAAAGAAAGAAAGAAAGAAAGAAAGAAAGAAAGAAAGAAAGAAAGAAAGAAAGAAAGAAAGAAAGAAAGAAAGAAAGAAAGAAAGAAAGAAAGAAAGAAAGAAAGAAAGAAAGAAAGAAAGAAAGAAAGAAAGAAAGAAAGAAAGAAAGAAAGAAAGAAAGAAAGAAAGAAAGAAAGAAAGAAAGAAAGAAAGAAAGAAAGAAAGAAAGAAAGAAAGAAAGAAAGAAAGAAAGAAAGAAAGAAAGAAAGAAAGAAAGAAAGAAAGAAAGAAAGAAAGAAAGAAAGAAAGAAAGAAAGAAAGAAAGAAAGAAAGAAAGAAAGAAAGAAAGAAAGAAAGAAAGAAAGAAAGAAAGAAACCAACCAACCAACCAACCAACCAACCAACCAACCAACCAACCAACCCAACCCAACCCAACCCAACCCAACCCAACCCAACCCAACCCAACCCAACCCAACCCAACCCACCAACCAACCCACCAACCCACCCACCCACCCACCAACCAACCAACCTACCAACCAACCAACCAACCAACCAACCAACCAACCAACCAACTGGATCCTGTCATTGGATCAGAAATTTTTCAACTAAGAAAAGACTTGCCTGTTTTGCCAGGTAAACAGTAAGGTGAACAGAACGTCAAATGAGATGTGGCAAGGGAGGCAACTGACAATGATATCACAAAATCATAGGATCAATGAGTTGGAAGGGGCCTATGAGGCCATTGAGTCCAACCCCCTGCTCAGGGCAGGAATCCAAATCAAAGCAGATCTGACAGAATGGGAGACTTTCCCAAGATACTCTGTCAACGGTTTTAAGGCACCTATTCTCGAACAAAGGAATTTCAAAGGAGAAAATCAATGTTCAGCTGCTGAACTGCAATTTCCTCTTGAAGGCATCCAGCGTTGGAGTGCTCACCACCTCCTGGGTTGCTTTTTCGCAAGGAAAGCGGTATATAAATACTGTAGTAGTAATAATATTGGTTCCATTGTCATACTGCTCTAACAGTTAAGAAGTTTTCCTGGTATTCTGCTTATATATCTCAATAATGTTTTCTTCATGAAAAAGAGACACCAAAGAACAAGGAGCTGTCTTTCCACCCTACACCATTTCCGTATAATACCTGCCTACTTGCCCTTTCCTTGCTCATAGATAACATCAAGGTGGTGGTGGGTTATTTTGATTATGGAAACACCAGAAGGTACTCTAGTTTTAAGACCAAGTTATCTTCTACGTGGTTGCTTCTAGTAAAAAAAAAAGTGGATAGAAGGAGCAGGCATGACACTGGATAATGCCAAGAAGCACAATTTATTTTCATGATAAGGTGTTGTCTTGTTATGGTGTGGGGAGGGGTTGGGCAACTTCGTCTTAATCACTAAGCCACTGCAGCCCTCTATAAATATACACACACATATAAAGAACACTAGATAAAAATTTGTGCATCTGATGAAGTAGCCGACAACACAGAACATGTGAAGAGAACCAGTTTCTCATGTGGCTTTCCTTTGTTTGGAGACATGAATTCTCTTTGTAATGTACCTCTGAACAACCGTGTGAAAAACAGGGTTCCTTACTCTCTGCATGGGATTCTCTGATGGCTGTATTTGCATAAGAGATTTAATGATAAAAAGACCTGATTGTGGGGACTGTATAAAACTCTCTGACAAAGTGCGGAAGTAGAAAGGGCTCGGAATCCATATAAAGTTAAAGAAGGATGTTTAAAATGTGCTCCACATGTTGAAAGAGCTGTAGATTGGTATCTCTATCTCTTTTCCAGAGAATCCTGCTTTTTCTAAAAAGGAGAATGGCTCCTCAAATCTTCTCTGTGCTTACTAAGTCTCTTGCCTATCCCATTGCTTGTAGATTGTTTGAAGGTGGGTGAGTGTAGAAAATAAATGCAGTTGTACATCTCGGCCCGTGGGGACCCCAGTGATGCAGTCAAAGTCCTTTCCAGATGTCTGGAGGCTGTTGGGGTCTGGATGGGGGCTAACGGGCTACAACTGAATCCTAGCAAGACTGAATGGCTATGGATAAGGGGTCCTGCACTATCCCAGGAGCTACCATTTTTGGTTTTGAATGGAGCTATTTTGCCCCAGACTGACCCGGTGCGCAACTTGGGGGTCCCCTTGGATTCACGGCTGCTGCTAGAAGAACAGGTAGCAACTGTGGCCAGGAGGGCTTTCGCCCAACTTTGGGTGATTTGCCAGTTACGCCCGCTCCTGGACTGGGACTTCTTGCTCATGGTCACTCATGCTCTGGTGACCTCCAGACTAGACTACTGTAATGCGCTCTACATGGGGCTGCCCTCGATGACCATTCGGAGGCTGAAGCTGGTCCAGAATGATGCGGCCCGGGTGGTGATGGGGTGTGAGCGTTATGTCCATGCCTCACCACTGCTTCGGGGGTTGCACTGGTTACCAGTTGGCCTCTGGGTGCAATTCAAGGTGCTGGTTTTGACCTTTAAAGCCCTATATGGTAGTGGGCCAGGTTACCTAAGAGACTGCATCACCCTAAGGACGTCTGTCCATCCAACCAACCAGAGCGGACCGGAGGGGCTCTCTAGTTGTTCCATCAGCCAGAGGGGCTCACCTCTCTGGCACAAGGAGGGGGGCCTTCTCCGTGTCCGCACCGGCCCTTTGGAACCTCCTGCCAGTAGAATTGCGCCTCCAGATGGAGTTGCTGCCCTTTAGAAAAAGACTAAAAACCTGGCTGGTGGGCCAAGTGTGGGGTGCAGGTGGAGGGGTGGCTTCCGTTGGGTGGTTGGTATAGAGGATTATTCCTTCCCCCATGGTCTCTTCAGTGCCTGCACCCTTTTTAGGGGGCGGGTTCTTAATTCTGTTTTATCTATGATTGTGAACCGCCCTGAGTCGGCTTTGGTCGAGTGGGCGGTATAGAAATTCAACAATTAAATTAAATTAAATCTGATTTCACTTCACGTTTCCATTTGAGGCTTGCAGATACTGTGTTGTTTATATGGCATTTCCCAGAATCAGGATTCCAGGAGATGTAGTCTAATAACACCAATCTGTACATTTCTTGTTTTCCTCATTGATTAGCCAGAGGTTTCATAACGGATAAAAGTTGGCTTTGGCCGAGTGGGCGGTATATAAATGTGATAATTAAATTAAATTAAATTAAAAACATTTTTCTTTGTCCTTGGCAAAACTTCCCAGAACTTTGATCAAAAGAGTTGTGATTAAACAATGCAGCCTGTTTGTCCAAATATTTACTCGCGTATAGCGATGGCACCTTCTCACCTCCCCTGCTGTGTTTTGGCTAGGTTGGTGGCTGAAATGTTTAATGCAAAGCTTTTAATAAAATTGCTTTCTTGGACTGTGATTCTCAGAGTCTGTAGTCAGAGGGAGTCTTGGGCTAAACAACTCCAGGTTTTTTCAAACAGCAGCTGGAGGGCATAAATTAAGCTGGCTCTCTCTTCATCCCATTTCATGCAATTGTCTGGCCAAGTTACCCTGCTATGGTAATAGAGTAGACCCTACTGCCAGCGATTCAACACTGATTGTCTGGTGGCGGTTAAGGAATAACAGCTTTGGGTGCTGAAGTCCACAGGGAAGGGTGAGGGTCCCCAAATGGTTTGAATCCCACTTGCATCCATCTTGATGGAGGGCAGCAGCTTCATCCATCCTGGCCTGGGGCTGGGGAGGACTTTGCGTGCCAAAAGGGCTCAGGACCAGAAAGTGACTCGCAGAACTGGATCAGTGGTACAATGGGTGTCAAACTGCAATGCAGAAGGCCAATGGAAGGCCACTGAGTTATATAGTTCCCACGACAATCTTAATGGCTGATTACCATGAGGACAGCCAATATTCGGAATCGGATACTGCAGAAGGAGGAGGAGAAGGAGAAAAAGAGACAGAAGAAGGAGGAGGAGAAGGAGGTGGACTATCAAGAAATACCAAGGATCTCCAAGTAGGCTTGAGATGCTAAGAAGCTGCTGCCAGCCAGAGCTAGCAAAACTGGGTTAGATAGTCCAAAGTGATGACCCAAACTGACTCCTATATTCCAAAGGCTGGATTACCATATGTTCAAGTCAGTGCAGTCACATAACTCCCCAAAGGAGGATTGGGGCAGGCAAGGCAGGAATATTAACCCGCAAAGTCTAAAATTACCTAGCTGCACATCTGTTTACCTCTAAGCGAGGAAAGTTGTGCCCACACCATGCCAATAATTCAGACAGGCAAAAGGAAGCCCCAGGAAACTTAGCAGCTATAATCAGTTACCTGTTTTGGTAACATGGGTATAGAAGGAACCAAAACATTATGATGCATGGGGGAAATGTTACTATTTTGTTGTAATAAGTACAGTAATGTATCTAGTTACTATTCAAAGGACACTTAATGGCCTTTTGGGAGGAAGTATTTAAGTTTCTCCCCATTCTCTTATTAACCTCAAATGTTGCTATTTATTTACAGTTGAACTTCATACAACAATCGCCCCATATAGAAACGAAACCGCATAACAATTAGGTTTTGGGGGTAAATGGCATCCCACATAACAATTTTCCCTATGGAAAAAATTGTATAACAATTTTTCATTGGGAAAAACCACTTAGCAAAAAAATCGTTGTATGATGCATCCCATAGGGAAAATCGCTATACGATGCTTGCATCGTATAGCAACTGTTTCATACAACAACGAGCCCCGTGGAACAGATTAAAATCATTGTATGAGGTACCACTGTATTTGTTATATTTATAGGCCACTTTCTTTCGATGGGGGACTCAAGGTGGTTTACAATGATAAAAAACTCAAATTAAAACATACAAAAAAATAACATTAAAAAACTCCACTGCCTGTGGAGGAATCGCTCAGACCATTCCCTAACCTACAATCTCTTTCCTTGAGTGACCAAGGTCTTATGTTGTCAGACGACAGATCCCAAATTCCCACAACGAGTACGGCTGCAGTTTCCCAGCTAATTTATCACCTAATTAATGAATTCCTGGTTTCCTTGATGCCTGGAATATTGGGTCCACTTTATCTGCAGCAAATCCATAGGTCTGTGATAGCAAACCTTGGCACTCCAGCTGTTCTTGGACTTCAATTCCCAGAAGCCCAAGTCTCTGTGAATCCACACGAATGGGTTGCATACAGGGACTTGGGCTTCTGGGAATTGAAGTCCAAGAACAGCTGGAGTGCCATGGTTTGCCATCACAGCCATAGGTCATCATCAAATGAGGCAGGATAAGGTAAAGGTTTCCCTTGCTTGAAAGCCAGTCGTATCCGATTCTAGGGTTTAGTGCTCTGTTTCAAAGCCGAAGAGCCAGCGCTGTCTGCTTCTGCAAACGTTTCCGTGGTCATGTGGCAGGCATGACTAGACACCGGAGCACACAGAATGCTCTTACCTTCCCACCCAAGTGTTTTTCTCTAATCTTCCCTTAGATCAGACAAACAAGCAAGTTGCAGCCACATAGAGTTAAGATGTCTAACATTTCTCAACAAATCCCTCCCCCCCACCACCTGTGTTTTCTTTGTAGATTCTTTTGAGCAAAACTCTTCCCGTATGTCCTATTTGTCCATTGGGTTTAAATATCCGGGGTTTTCCCAGATGGGAGCTTACTTGAAAAAGGAGGTTGGGCACGTTTGCCAATATATATATTCCGTTTATGGTCTGCCACTTCTGATCTTAATCACCCACGTTTGTGTAAACAGAGACAGCAAATCCCTCTGCTGGTTCCTGAAAAGAAAACCGCGGGTCAAAGCAAGGAACCTGTCATAAGAGGTTGTTCAACGATGATCAAGACAAGAGCTACTCAAGTTTCTGGGAAGCTGAAATCAGAGTTGCAAAACCCTCTCAAAAGTTCAAATCCTGCTTGCAAGATCTTGTTTTCAAACTGCTAGGTTGGCAGGAACTGGGGCAGAGACAAGAGCTCACTCCAGTGTGCAGCACTCAGGTCTTGAACGGCCGATCTGCTTACCTTCCGGTTGTGAAGTTCAGTGCCTTAACCACTAAGCCACCGCAGTCCCGCGGTGATTACAATTCAACAAACAGGGCAGTTTAGAGATTATTAGGCAATCTATTTCCCAACAGCTGCCTTCTAAGCACTGAAGAAAACTTTCGCTCACACAACTTTATACCATAATAAGTTTATTAGTGTTGAAAAAGTCCATAGATCAGAAGTTTTTATGCACTCTCTTAGCTACAGTGCAGGAAGTTACTTTTAAATAATAATTAGAGATACAGCCAAGGCCACTAAAATCATTTAGGAAATGGTACACAGATGCAGGAATGAACTTTCTTGCTGTGCAAAACAGATATTACAGCACAAAAATGAAGGGCTAGAGAAAAGTACTGGAAGTTTTATCTCTTGCTATGGTGCATGAATCCTTCCCAACAACATAAGATGTGATCAATTAGTGCAAACTGATTTTTTCTTGATCGTTCGTTTTCGTGTCAGAGATTACTCCGGGTTGAAAGGATTTTTGGCGGGGACGGCCGAATGAGGCTCCTTTCATGTCCCCCGTCGGGCAGCTCTCGGGAATCAAACCCATCTTTTCAGTCTCCAAGCCTAGTGCCTTAACCACTAAGCCACGGTGGGGTGTGTGCGTGTGAGCTGATGAGAGCTATAGACACATTGGTTTTCATAAGATGTTCTCCTGTTGGCGTCAAGAAAGCATGACTGAGACTTTGTTGAACTCCCTCAGAATTTCCCTGCACAATACTAGTGTCATGTCTCTTTCTGAAGCAAAGTACACAAAGTTGCACACCCCAGGTACAAAAAGACGTGTTCAATTATCAAAAAAGATCGAACCATTGAACCAAAGAGTCCTGGGGGTGCAGTGGTTAAACCGCTGTACTGCAGCAGGAACTTTGTAAGTTCGATCCTGACCAGGGCTCAAGGTTGACTCAGCCTCTCCCATCCTTTTGAGGTCAGTTAAATGAGTCCCCAGCATGTTGTGGGCAAAATGCTAATTAACTTGTGAACTGCCCAGAGAGTGGACTAAGTGCTATGGGGCGTTATATAAGTGTAATTGCTATGGCTAAAAAGACTCAAGCAAATCATTCAGTGCCTCTAACTGTTGTTTTCCTTTTTAAATCCATGCAGCAAGTATTATCTCAATAATTTATTTATTTATATTTATTTATTTTTCACGCTTATATACCGCCCACTCAGGTACAACCCAACTCAGGGCGGTTTACATAGCGGACAGTAAATACATAAAAGACACATGATAAAACAAAGTTAAAAGTTAAAATGTTTGCATTTTTGAGAACAAGATTTATACATCTAGTAAGAATTCCAAGAGATGTATAAGGTGGTGCAGTGAGTAGAGTAAAAGACCAGGACTCAAAGAGACCTGGGTTTGATTCCCCACTAGCCATGGAAACTTGCAGGGAGGGTGGAACAAGTAAAACTCCTTCAATACCTCACTTAGATTGGAAAGCCATACCTGGCTGAGACCGGAGGATGGTGTACCTCTGTCAGAAATATGTCCAACTGGGTTCGGTATTTGGCACCAGCCTAGGGAGGAGGGGAAGGGTGGTGGCGGCGCCATTGTAGCCAGGGAGTCTCTGGGAGTTGCTAGGGCTGCTGCTCCACAAGTTCAGGGTTGCGAGGCCCTGCTCCTGCGGTTGGGCCCTATGGGTCAGTTGGGAGTCTTACTCCTGTACCTGCCCCCTTGCAGGGTAAGGGACTCCCTGCCTGAGCTCCTCGAGGCCGTCTCAGTGTTCACGTTGGAGTTCCCTAGGCTGATGGTTTTGGGGGACTTCAATTTGCCTTCACTGGGGACTGGCTCCGAGGTTGCACAGGAGTTCATGGCTTCCATGGCAGCCATGGGTCCGACCAGGGACAGTGGCCACACGCCGGATCTAGCTTTTTTGTCGGAGCGGTGGCTGAGTGATCTGATGTTACAGAAATTAGACATAACACCTGTGCCATGGTCAGATCACTTTCTGGTGACTCTAGACTTTCTGGGAGCGATGTTTCACCGTAGGGAGGCAGGGCCTGTTAAGCTAGCCTGCTCCTGGCGACTAATGGATCCTGATGGATTCCAGTGGGAACTGGGGGATTTTCCTCTGGATCGGTTAAGCTATTTACCTGAGGCGCTGGTTGACCTGTGGAACAGGAAGATGACGGCAGCCTTGGATGAAATCGCGCCACTACGGCCTCTCTGTGCCCGTGGGGCTAGGTCATCCTCGTGGTTCACTGAAGAACTGCGGGAGCTCAAACGGGTGAAGAGACGCCGAGAGCGCCGCTGGGGGAAGACTCGGACTGAGTCTGACTGGACACTGGTTAGAACCGCTATTAGGGCCTACCTGGTGGCCATAAGGGTGGTGAAATGGCAATATTTCACCACCCTTATTGCACACGCGGATAATTGCCCAGCCACCCTGTTCCGGGTCACCAGGTCTCTCCTTGGTAGAAATGGATTACACATGCTTTCTGTAATTTTGCCATTTGCAACACAACTTTTCGTTGGTCTGTAATGCTTTATATGTGAACTTGTTGTGTTACTCTTTTGACATCCATCGACACTGAAAGAAATCACTTGTGAGGTCTGGGACACGCTTTAATCTTGGATATAAATACTTTTTGATATATATTACTCACCATCTTAAGAATTACTGTGGATGATACAGGTAATCTTTTTCAATCTTTTCTGTGGTCTGATAATTGTGAATCCGAAGTCGATTCATTTAAAATATTGTATATAGTGTAAATAGTATAATGTGTATAGTGATTAGTTTTTTGTTTCTATATAGATCCTTGAGGAAAGTTTTTGCTTTGAAAATTCCACTTATCGAAAGGAATTCGGATCTGTTATGTTGGATTATCTTACTATTTGGAATAAAGATCAACACGTTTTGTTTGCGGAATAAAAGATTCTTCGCTACCATTTTTCCAGTTTCAAGCTGTTTTCCTCTCCTTGTTTGTATTTACTTACTTACTGGCCAACCTAGTGTGAACACTACTCTGGGTGGTGTTACAGCAATTAAAAAACTCTGTAGCAAAATCAACCATCATCAACCTGATAAACTCCAAATCTAGGTGGTAGCATCAAAAACTGTGCAAAGAGCCTTTTCTAAATGGAAGTATTTTCGGTGTAATATGGTGCAGGAGAAGAACTTTGCAAATACAGTCCTGTACTCTGAACTGCCAAAAAGATAAACAAATTAGTCTGGGATTAAGTCAAGCCTGAACCGTCTCTGGAAGCAAAAATGATGTTGAGGCTGTTCTACTTTGGGCACATCATGAGAAGGCAAGACTCTCTGGAAAAAAAGACAAAAATGCTGGGAAAGATGGGAGGCAGCAGGAAAAGAGGAAGAGAAAATGTGTGATGGATTGACTCCCTTTAGGAAAACACAGGCTATAATTCTTTTGCATCAAATATCACATACTGTATAACAGTGAAGCTAAAAAAAAGTTCTAGCCATTCTGGTTTTCAAAAAAAAGCCAATGCTTTGACTTTATGTTGCTCTCTATCCAAGGGACAAATAGGACTGGATGAGGCCCCAGTCATTCTGGACTGAAGCAGGATATATTCCCAAATCCCAAAGTGGCTTCCAATCCCCATGCACAGGCCTCGTCTACCTGCAAAGCATGCGCGCTCTTGCCTTGTAATGCATGTTTTATTTCTCCTTTTGACTCATGGCACTATAACAGACCAAGACAGGGCCTTCTGCATGCAGCAAGTGAGCAAATTCATGCTATATCCCAGTGTTTTTCAACCCTTTTTGGGCCATGCCCCACCTAAGCATCTCTAAAATCCTGATGCCAACACTTCCCACCCCCGTGACATATAATTCTTATTATTCAAAAAGTGAACTCCTAGTCACGTGGAGGAAGGCTAAAAGACCATTACATTTGTCTAACTCATTCTCCAATTGTCCTCCTTAAAAATCAACACACACATCCCCGTGGGGTATGTATCCCACATTGGGAACCATGGCTCTATCACTGTGATGGCGAACCTTGGCACTCCAGATTTTTATTTTTATTTTTAAATTTATTATTCAATTTTATATCCCGCCCTACTCAACACATGGCCGACTCAGGGCGGCTAACAACATATAAATGACCCCGGGACACCCCACAGGGTTTACAAATGAGATACAATATTCAAATTACAATAATAAATATAACAGAATATCAGCAAAACCTATGAAACAATAACAAAAATAGAGCAATCAAGCAAAAATACATTATAAATACAATAATCAATGCATGAACACATAATCATGAATTGAACAGCAATAAGATAATAATATAATGTACTAATGAAATAAAAAAAACAACATATCAATCAGTTTCAGAAATTGTGGGGTTGTCGATTTTTTCTCTGGAACAAAACAACATAACCTGCCTTTCAAATCTATTAATTATTCAGTAATATAAATCAATTCCCAGAAACCCAAGCACCCTGTGAATCCACACGAATGGGTTTACTGTGATTCATCCAGCCCACGCTGCCCTCGTCGCCATCAAGGCTCTATCATCTTCTGTCTTGGGTCATATTTTCTCCTCCTTGTCTTTTCTTTTTCCCCTCTCCTTTTCTAAGAGATTAACAGAACGCATAGAATAAACAGCCGGCAAGGTAGAATCCCATCTTCTTCGTCTGCCAAAATCTGCATTTAGATTTCTTGTCTTCTGCACAGTTTCACGCTCTTTTTTTTTCTAATGGCTGCACTGCTATTAAAAACTTGCACAACCCCCTCGGTGAAGGGGGCAGCGGAGTGGCCAAGGCTGATTAACCCGCAGAACAGCCCATACATTCACACTCACTCACACACACTTTTTAGGGTCCTTTGAAAGGTTGGGCACCAAGTGCAGATGTATTGATTCTCCAAGCGCATGAGCCATCCATTATGAGCTGCGTGGTATTGGCAGCCCTTAGTCTGGTCCTAATTACTTAACCACACCTGCCTGCTCAATGCGCTCAAGAGGGACTCACAAAGCAGCATGAGAGCAGGCAGGTGTGTTTAAGGACAGTCTGAATTTCTCTGTCAATGCATACTGCATTGTGTACTTTCGCCACTACTATTTATCACCTATATAGACAGTACAAGCAAAAATGTTAAGCCCATAAAGTTAAACCAAAGTAGCAATCAGACCGTAAGACCCTTTGGGTGGAAGGATGCATCAGACCCTGATTTTTGAGAAGCCGCTAAAGGATTTGTTATTCATCTCCTACATAGACAACATAAGCAAAAAAGCTAAGCCCATGAATGGAAACAATATCGACAAATTACTTTTTGCCAATGATCAGGCATTGATAGGAAGTACGGTACAGCTAAGGCAGTGATGGCGAACCTTTTAGAGACCGAGTGCCCAAACTGCAACCCCAAACCCACTTATTTATTGCAAAGTGCCAACACAGCAACAGGGGAGGAAGGAAACACTCCCATTGGACAGAGGGGTGGGGCAAATTATGTGCTGGGGAGGGAGTAAGCTTTCCCATTGGGCTGCTGGGGAGAGGGGCAGGCCAAAGTCTGTGCTGGGGTAACCACATGGGTACCCACAGAGAGGGCTCTGAGTGCCACCTCTGGCACACGTGCCATAGGTTTGCCACCAGTGAGCTGAGGAATTACAGCGACACCTTACGTCCATGAACCAAGATTGTAAGATAAATAATATGAGAATTAATAAAGAGAAGAGTGAGGTAATGGCAATTGGAAGGAAACAGCATACTCTTCTAGATATCAAGATAGAGGGAACAGGAATAAAACAAGTGGCAGATTTCAAATACTTAGGAACAACATTTACTGAAAATGACAAAATCGACAAAGAGATTAACCTATGGTGCAGCAAGGAAAACCCAATATTGGGACCATTAGCTCCACTGTTACAACACAAGGCAATACCAATCAACACAAAGAAACACCTCATACAAAGCACATTCATCCCCACCTTATGTTACCAGTGCCAAACATGAACACTTACAGCAGAACATAAATGAAAGATGGTCACCACGGAAATGAGATGTCTGAGGAAGGCTGCTGGAGTGACTAGAAGGGATAAAATCAGGAATGAGGTTATAAGGGAAAGAACTGGCATAAAAACAGTCTTAAACTACCTGCAGAGACAACAAATAAAGTGGTTTGGCCATTTGGAGAGAATGTCTTGGGGTTCCATACCTTACAAGGCATCATATGTGGAAAGAGGAGAAGGACAAAGAGCACGAAGCAGACCCAGAGGAAGGTGGAGAGAGAACATCAGAAAAATATTACCAGAAGAAGATCTTAGGCACGACTTGAGGTGATAAGACATGCATGTAGCTCTCCGTGGTCCTGGAATATCTCGACCCTTGGGTTGCCCACCTCTGGTACACAATTCAACCTGGTGTGGAGACAGTGAATGGGGAAGTAGGCATGATCTTTCCTTCCCTTTCTTACAATGTCAGCACCAGACAAGAGTCACTCTTTGAAACCAAATGGTGATTGATTCAGCACAGAGAAGATGAAGCACAGAGACCGCGTCCACCCACCTCTGGCCATTGCCCTATTTTGATGTAGGCAGATTGATTATACACATGAGCCGACAGAAGGGCTAAACCCTACTTTATTGCAACATGGTCAATCTGTACATGAGGCAATGGCGGAGCCTTGCCTCTTTATATATGGTACCTGATACATTTGAATCTCACCCGAAGGCGCCTATTGGTTACTGTACTGGTGACGTCTTCCTGACGTCATGCATACCTGACATAGTTTCACCTGTGGCGGGAAGGTTTCCCGCGTTAGTTCCTCATTGGGTGAATTGGGGCCACGTGAGCTCCGTCAGCTGCGCTAATGGCGAGCAGCTGAACTTTATGCATACACAACATTCCTCCCCCCTAGGATGGGACGAAGTCCCTCAACCATTGTGGGGGCCAGCGGGCGCGCTGCGGTCGGCCGGTCGATTCAGCGGTGCTGCCAGGATCAGCTGTTGCGCCCGAACCTCCCCCCCCCCCCCGGGAAAACTGAAGTGTCCCATTGAAACCCGGCAAGGGCAGGGATGGGGTATCTCTATGTTGGGAAGGATGGGGGGACCTCTGGGACAACTCAAAACCCCACTGCTCACTGGGACGAGTAGGGGAACACTCGCAAAAACTCCCCCCCATCCTGTAACAAAAAATCAAACTGGGGTTGTTCATTTCTGGGTTGGGTGATGGTCTCCTGTGGGTTTATGCCGTCTGTTAAGCTGAGTCTTGTATTCCCCCCTTGGGTTACGCGGGTGGGGGAAACCCCTAACACTGACTCGTCAAAATACCCACTTTCCCCGTGGCTTCCGTGACTCTTCTCCTAAGCTGATCGGCATGCCTCCGCCACAACAACCCCAACCCTGCCTTTACTTGGTACGATACGGGCCCGGTTTGTTCCACCACTTCCCCGGGCACCCACGCTGGCCCTAAACCCGAGTAATTTCTGCAGTGCACTGGGTTGCCTGCCCCAAACACTTTCCTTTGATCTACCGCCATATTCGTGCCTCTATCCTCCACCCTGGAAGGATCCAAGTGGTCAAACAATGTTGTGGCTCTCCGTTGATAACCTGGGCTACGTGAAGACAAAGGTATCCCTTCCTCGAAAGCCAGTTGTGTTTGACTCTAGGGTTTGGTGCTCACCTCCGTTTATAGCCAAAGAGATAGGGCTGATGCAGACTTTCCATGGTCATGTGGCAGGCATGACTAGACACTGTTGTGTGTGGAACATTGTTGCCTTTCCCACTGAAATGGTATCTATTTATCTACTTGCAATTTCTTGCTTTGGAACTGCTAGGTTGGCAGGAACTGGGACAGAGATGGGAGCTCACTCCTTCATGCAGCACTCAGGTCTTGAACTGTTGACCTGGCTGTCACTCTTCCAGTCGTCAAGTTCAGCTTCTTAACCACTAAACCACCACAGACCTTAACCTGGGCTACTAAGACTTCTTCTTACACATTGGGATTGTGTAAACTTTGGAAAATTCAATGCAGAGACAAAGAGAAACAACGTTTTCACCCCCTCCCTGTTCTGCAAACATCTGTTGGATGACAGCCTGTACAGAACCCTGGACCAGATAGAACTTGGGCCAGATAGAACTCCGAATGGGGTTCTGGATGTGCTCAGAACCAGGTTTGGCTCATCTTTGATATGGTTGTCAGGAAGCCTGCCATGCTAGCCCACAGCAGCAAGAACATACAGGAGACTTGTGGCATGTTAAGGATGCCCTGACTCCATCTAACATACACTGCCCATGGGTCACAGCTCTTCAAAAACATGGAGGGGGTACACAGAAAGAGCCTCCTTAAAGACTGTGGATACTTCTTACATTTTTAAATCAGTCGGGTGTACCCCAGGCAATGGGAACCTTGTTTTGCCAGCTAACCTTTCTCACATCAGATCAAGCAAAGAATAACATTGAAGGAGGATACGGCTGAGGAACTCGAACTCCCATCCATCACTTGAAGGACCCTGAATAGGCTGAGGGTTGGAGACCCTCAATGAAAGACCAACATGCTCAAGTGGGAGCTGATGGCAAGCAACACATGCTGTCAATGTGGAGAGATACAGAATCTGGCTCATTTACTGGTTTTTGTGGATTACTGGCAGAAACATGCACCAATGAGGACAAGTATGACCAATGAGAAAGGCAAGAAGGTGGCTTTGTTTTGGCAGTCCAAAGTTTGATCTGAACATGGAAGAAGAA
This sequence comes from Bradypodion pumilum, assembly GCA_035047305.1. Classification (NCBI taxonomy): domain Eukaryota; kingdom Metazoa; phylum Chordata; class Lepidosauria; order Squamata; family Chamaeleonidae; genus Bradypodion; species Bradypodion pumilum. Next base: position 4,632,909 of record JAWDJD010000003.1, read on the forward strand.
GACGGAGGAGGAGGAGGAAGAAGAAAAAGCATGGAGTTTCCATGGTTGTGGTAGCTGTGGAAACTGAGCCACCTTATTGACCTTCAGAAGATCATATACCCTATTTTCTGGCATATAAGACTCACATCCCCCCCCCCATTAAAATACACTGGAAAATTGAGTGTGTCTTATACTGTATATAGTGGCCTATTTGGGTAATAACAGGGTGCGTCTTATACTCCAGTGCGTCTTATAAGCCGGCAAATACGGTATTGCAAGCTTCACAGAACTCCCTTCCCCGGATTCTAAAAAAATAATAAAATAAAATAACTTAAAATAACTGTTTTAGTTACTCTCATAAAGGAGACACCCAAAGGCTTAAAATGCTAAGGATGATTTTGCAGCCTATGTCAACCAAGACTTTGCCCAATTGCAATCAAGTAGTGAATTAACAACAGGCTGTGTCCTTAAGCATAAGACAAACTCAAACCTCATCTCCCTCCCCAGGAGAAACCCTGTTGCAGGCCCTACTTGGGTTGGGATCTGCATTCATTTGCTAACACCCAGTTAAATTAATTCCACAGTCAAAGTCAGCAGAGCAGGGAAGCTGCCTTCTCCTTAAACTCTATCTTCTGACAAGTTTTCAACGTCTCTGAAAGCCCCAGGCACAAGAAGGGTGGGGTTACTGTAATGCAAAGTTTCCCCCACAGCAATCCAGTCCCAGGGCTGGGTCTTTCTCTGGCTGCAAGGAGAAACCAGTCCAACTGGTTGATGGTTTAACTTGGGGAACGTGTGAAAGGAAGGAAGGAAGAAAAAGTTTTCTCAAAGTTTCTTCTCCATTTTGCATGATTTGACATGATGGCTGGCCTACGATATCATTAAGGACATCTGCAGACTTGCAATTGATTTTCTAGGCCCATTTCCATACAGTTTTCTTTTTTTTTACAGCTTGCAATGCCTGCCATACTGATGTTTAGCTTACAGTTCATTTGTTCTGTTTTGACTATCTTGTACATTTATATTGTAGATGTGTATATTACATAATGGTTTAAGAGTTCACACCCTGGATAAGCTGTGCATGACAGGCAATAGGGAAATATTTTCACACACACACACACACACCCCACAATATCTAGAAGGTTGCTTTTCAAAACCCAAAATGGGAGAACAGGTGTTTTCAGACACTGTGTTCTGCAGCAATTCTCAACCCAAATGGGTGGTATAGAAATGCAATCAATCAATCAATCATAAAGGTTTATTTATACCCCACCCTCCTGGTGCAAGCATCACTCAGGGTGGTTTACAATACAAAGAAAAAATTTAACAGTACTGTATATAATACACAATAAGTACAAAATAAAAAAAATACAGTAACTCACAATAAACAAACAAACAAACTTGGGCTCCATAAGGAATTAAGAAATTCAAGGTGTCCGCTGAGTCCATCAAAGAAGAAAGTGGTTGTTGCATTTCTGCCATGGTTTATTATTCCAAATTTGCTTGCTTCCTGCCAGTTTCCTTGGGCCAAAGAAGAAACAATACTGTACATCCCTTTTGCCTAGTCCCCAAAAGTTAATTTTTGGACTATGATTCTGGGAATTGTAGTTTGAGTTCTTCCTCTCTTATTTTAACGATGGTAGTCCAAAGACCTTTTCAAAGCTCTGCTCTTTGACCCAAAAAGCAGGACTTCACAAGATGTAGAAGTGTTGCGCCGGATGGGTAAAGAACAAGAACTGTTTAAGACCATTAAGCAAAGAAAGCTCTCATACCTGGGCCATATCAGGAGGAACAACATAACGTATAGAGTACTCCAACTCGCTCTGCAAGGAAAGATCCCTGAAAAGAGAAGCCCTAGACGTAGACAGACCTCGAGCCTGAAGAACCTGAGAGACTGGTGTGGCATGTCCTTGGAAGAACTGTTCTTCCTTCCTTCCTTCCTTCTAATAACACACAAAGCCATAGCTGTCAAGTATCCCTTATTGGCCGGGAAAACCCCTTATTAAAACCTCTTTCCTGCCGTCATCCCTTATTAATTAGACTGCAATGCCCTATTGCCGCCATTGGAGGGCAGCACAGGATAAGCATAGCTGTCATGTATCCCTTATTGGCCGGGAAAACCCCTTATTTTACCCTCTTTCCCGCCGTCATCCCGTATTAATTAGACTGCAATGCCCTATTGCCGCCATTGGAGGGCAGCACAGGATAAGCATAGCTGTCATGTATCTCTTATTGGCCGGGAAAACCCCTTATTTTACCCTCTTTCCCGCCGTCATCCCATATTAATTAGACTGCAATGCCCTATTGCCACCATTGGAGGGCAGCACAGGATAAGCATAGCTGTCAAGTATCCCGTATTTGCCAGGAAATTTCCCTTATTTCCAAATCCAAACCTTGACAGGTGTGCACAAAGCTAAGAACTGTTCTGAAAAGTTAAGAACAGGAAGACTATTCACCATGATGATAGCCAATATCTGGAACAGATACGGCACCTGAAGAAGAAGAAGAAAGTCCAAAGACCTTTTCAAAGCTCTGTTCTCTTTCCCCAAAACCAGGACTTCACAAGATATTAATTTTTACCCTATATATACACACCACAACTGCACGCCTTCTCTTGAATACAGAAGGGATAAGACTCCATGTGCTGGAGATATAGTAAGCTAGGAGATTCCCCGCTCAGAATCATCAACCATCGTAATTAACCAGAGGGCAGATTTAAAGAGCAATGAAATCGCCACTGATTTAACTGCCTGATTTAAATCTGTCGAACCTTGAAGTCAGTATTTCAGGGGCTCATTCATTACTTTGTGCTTGGCTGATTTTACGACCTTCTAGGAAGTGTCTCAGGAGGATCCTTTGCAAAGTAGCGAACCTCGCACAAAGGCATTGATCACTAATGGTTAATCACCACCGCCGGCCTTTTCCAGACTTCTTGTTAATTAAAAAAATCCACCAGAATTTGATGTTCTGGCACCGCTGTTTTCTAGTGTTCCTGTGCTCTGTTGGATTTGAAGAGCCTCTTTATTACCCATTATATTCACTCCCTGAAGAATGTTAATTACTTGCTGACTTCCACAACCTATTTATTCTAGGAAGCGGAAAGGACTGAGGCTGCGACAGGATTTCTCAACCATATAAAAAACAACGATTATGACCCCATAAAGTAAACCCAGTAGCCAAAAATATCCAGAATCACAATGATGATGGAACGGTTGTGTCTTCTGTGAGGGGTAAAAAATGATTTCGGCTAAAACAGGCCTCTGGTTTCCCAGCTCTGACACTGAAGGAGAGAAAAGGACATTTAAAAAGAAACAAAAAGTTGATTATTTTTTGATAAGAGGATGTTGAAGGGCAAAAAAAAAAAAAAACTATGGGGAACAATGACCCGTTCAGTTCAGTGTGACAAAGCTTTTAAAATTTAACCAAGTTTTTAAACTGTAAGAAGGCAAACTGTTGTAAAATGTGTGCGTATATTAAAGGTTTGCAAAATTTCTGGTTTTGGACTACAACTTCCAGATTGTATAAACACAGGTAAGAACTAAACAACACTTCAATCAAGGTTTCTCCAAATCTGCTTGGGTGAGGCAGTTAATCACAAAGATAAATATACACTTATGAGAATAAATTGTAAGAGTGATTGTTAGTCACTTTTGTAAGTGTGTAAACATACAGACACATAAACACAACAAACAGACATTAGGTAAAGCAGGGGTTCCCAGCTCTCTCAGTCAGCTTAGAGGGCTGGATGACCATTTTGCCCTGCCTGAACGATGGAGGTAGCCATTTTGCCCCAACAGCTTCAAAGAGGGTGGCCATTTTGTTTCCTTGAATGCCCTTGGAAGGGTGGGGGTGCCATGGGCTGGATCCGGCCCACGGGTCTTTGGTTGGGAACCCCTGAGTTAAAGCATACAAGACCTCCTTTTTCTTTAAAAAGAGTTCACAGAAGAACGATATGGAATCCATTTTAATTAGGATTCTCTGAGATAAGGGAATTGTGGGATCCAATAAGCCATTATTTAAGAAATGTTTCCTGGGGATAGGGTTGCCATATGTCCCGGTTTCCCAAGATTTTCCCGGAATCAAGCTGTCCCGGCCGGCTCAAGAAAAACCAAGTAAAAGTCCCGGATTTTTAAATTTGAACAAGGGAAGCAAGATTTTGCCCCTCACCAAGGGATTTTTGCAAATACTTAATTCACTGCCTCCCTGCCTTTCTTTCAATTATCCTGCTTGAAAGAGGTGAAGGCAAAACAGCACCCTGAGAAGCCTGCCAGGGAGGGGAGACTCTTGCAAGCGAGATACAGTCTATTTCAGTGAGGTGTGTGTGAAGGGGAGGGTGGGTTGACCTCAGGGGGAGGAAGGTTGGTTTCAAGAGTGGCCCAAGAAATTTTATTCAAAAAAATAAAATAAAAATAGAACCATCAAGAATAGTCTTTTGCAAAGAATTACACAGGAGAAAAACTCTTGACTACAGTTTATTTTAAACTAATGAAGGCTGTCTGCCCTGGATGGGAGAGAATTATGGCAATCCTACCTAGGGATGGATTCTGTTTCAAGGTCACAGGGCAACAGAAACTTGCTAGAAGTTAACAAGCAGGGGATGATGACTTATGAGTTGTCGCAAATGCCTGACTTATGGCCACAATGTTCTGCCATGCTTGGGGTTTTGAACACTTGATATCTTGTCTGGCTTTTTGGCTTCATAGATAAAGGTAAAGTTCGCCCTTGCTTGAAAGCCAGTTGTATCTGACTCTAAGGTTCAGTGCTTATCTCTGTTAATAGCCAAAGAGCATCTGCAGACATTTCCATGGACATGTGGCAGGCATGACTAAACATCAGAGTGAACGGCACACTGTTTACCTTCCCACCAAAGTGGTACCTATTTATCTACTTGCAATTTTTTGCTTTCAAACTACAGTATAGTACTAGGTTAGCAGGAACTGGAACAGAGATGGAAGCTCACTCTGTCATGGAGCACTCTGGTCTCGAACTGCTGACTTGCCAACCTTCCAGCCATTAAGTTCAGCATCTTAACCACTAAGCCAGCGTAGTCCCTTTTTTTGGCCTCATAGCGGAGGAGAATTAAGAGAGCAATCTCCTGAACTATGATAATGTCACAAATTGGGAAAAGTGACTCGGAAAAAGTGGCTTTTGTGGACTGTAGACCTCTTTTTCAAATATACCTGGAGAAGCAAGATACAGCTGCTGAAGGTTTATGCCGGATAAAACTTTGCAAGTCAGAATTCTTTTGGTAATCCTAAGTGAGGTTGAGCCATTGCACCAATGGACTTATAGTAGGGTTGATTCACCACTCAAGAGTGGATTCCACTGTATCTACTCTAGATGGACCTGCCAATAGGATTTTGTCCTTAATTCTTGAGGTACTACAAGACTCTTTGGTTTGGCTATGAGTTCCCAGAATGCCCCAAGACAGCATGGTTGACAGACCTGCTGGCTGGGCAATTCTGGGAGCAGTAATCCCCCCAAAAAGTAACTTTCCCAAGCACTGATCAACTGAGCAGATTTCTACCATGAAATATATATAGCCTTTGTATTCCTTGCGTATGGTCTGGAAAAGCAGATATCAGATTGCTGTAGCTTGGTTTTCTCCAAAGGAAGTCCTTGGCTGCTCACAATGTGCCAGGCAACAGTTTGGCAAGATATAATTCTTTTATGTATTATGTCTGCACTCTTTCCTTCCAAATTCAAGGTCTAATGTTACATTTGGGTTCCTGCTGGGTCGGTCCTATCTCTGGCAGTGTGAGTGAACCACCTCAGGCATCGGATTTGTGGCATCACGAAAGTGCAGCAATTGGTTAGTTATGTTCACTGCCTGATGAGGAGACTTTCTGCTTAAGTCAGGGGTGCCCAAACCATAACCTGTGGGTCAGATCCGGGCCCCAATGCCAATTCATCCAGCCCGTGCCACCCTCATTGCTCCAGAAAGGGCATGTTTTACTTAAGCTTCTGAGAGCAATGAGGGTGGCACGGGACAGATGAATTGGCGTTGGGGGCTGGATCCGGCCCGCAGGCCATAGTTTGGGCACCCCTTGTTTAAGTAGAGAAAATGGCAGCCTAAAATCTATCTCATCCTGTTGCAAAACAGATTTCAAGGCACATTTTACTTCTGCTTCCGGTGGGAGGAACCACGTGACTGGCTTTGATGTTTGCAGATTGATATGCAGTAGGCAGCAGTCAGGGGGCCAAACACATCTTTATTGCAGTGTAGTCAATCTGAACATGAGGTCAATGGCGGAGCGATGCTCCTTATATATGCAACAGTAACGATTCAAACCTGGCGCGAAGCCACATGATTGGTCAGTGCAGGTAAACAGCCAGGTGACAACACTTGAATTGGTAATGAGTAAACAATAGGTACATCTACGGCGGGAACGCAGTCCCGCGATATCTACACAAGAGGAATATTCACTAGGGGGGAAAGGGAGGATCGCTAGATCCAATTCATTCACATTCCACTTGGTTACATGTTTGCTTTCAATCACAGATCGCTTAAGTTACATACACAACACTAGCCCGCTGAACAACACGGCCCACGGCTCAAAAGGTTTGGGCACCACTGGGTTAAGTTTCCCAAACTCCATGCCTGGTTTGAAGTATTATGCACTTTGAAGCTGGACTGATGAGATCACATTTCCCTGCTCTGCCTCAGGCAGCAGAAATTTATTCATTTATTTATTTATTGGATATCTACCCCGCCCTACTCAGCGCAAGGCCGACTCAGGGCGGTATTACAACATAATTAAATACAAATAAAGGTAATTAAATACACATAAAATACAATAGAAAACAATATCAGGATACAATATCAGGATACAATTGCAACAAAATATGCAACTATGATTACAGTAACAGTTTACAAAATATACAACTATGATTACAGTAACAGTTTACAAATCAAAGAAAGAAGGGGAAAAATACAATAATCCAGGGGTGGGGTGTGGGGTGGGGGGTGGGGGGTTGGAGCATAGCTGTCAAGTTTTGGATTTGAAAATAAGGGAAATTTCCTGGACAAAATGGGAGACTTGACAGCTATCCTTATCCTGTGCCAGCCCTCCAGTGGCACATTAGGGCATTGCAGTCTGACTGATACGGGACGCTGCCGGGAAATAGGATAAAATATGGGAGGTTCCCGGCCATTACGGGACACTTGACAGCTATGGGTTGGAGTCCAAGGCTCAACAACCTTAAATGAGCCCAAACTAGGTTGAGGCTCAGCCTTAACCTTAACTAGGGCCAGGGTGGCTCAACGACCATTTCGGAGCCCAGGTCCACGTACTCAGCAGCATCGCCAGGGCGAGGTAACAAGGCAATGCTGCAAGCCGAAGTCGAACCATGAAGGGAAGAGAGAAACCCACACAGCCTATGCCGGAACGAAGGAAAAGGCTCAGACGAGGCGGTGTCAGTGTCTGACTTATATATATCTTGGTGGCCCCTCAATTTTACCCGGTAAAGCAGATTAAGTCTGAGAGATATTGGCCTCTAGCTTATTGCCAGTTTCAACTAGAGTGAATCGTCAGACTCAGTGGGATTTACATAAGTGTTGATTTACTATTGGGATATTATTTCAATGGGTCTGCTTTTAAGTTGGGTCTGGTAAGAGAACACTGGCCAATAAATAGTGGAATATCACCCAATGAAGAGTCCATATATTACAAGTTACTTCCTGGCAGTTTTCTTTTTTTATTATTATTCAAATCTTGAAAGTAATTCAAAGTAATTGTTGAGTATACCAAATTGCCAGAAAAATGCAGGGAGATACTCCTCCTAGTGGCCAATTCTGATATTACACCTAGGAATATTTCTTACAGATGGTCTGTCTGTCTGTCTAAGAATATTTCCCTTGCCATGTTGGACTGATACATGAGAACAAAAAATCACCCCCCCCCCAACAAAATGTCTTTAAAATCCTGTAAAAATCCTTTAAAAATAACTTTTGGAAGTAACCTGGTGTTGCTTGTTAATAAGGGTGTCAATCTCCCTTAAGTCACTTGGAGGGCTCTGAATAGGCTGAGGGTTGGAGCCCCTAAATGCAAGACCAACATGTTCAAGTGGGGGCTGCTGGCAGACAACAACACGTGGTGTGAATGTGGAGAGATACAGAATCCATTGGCTCATTTGCTGGCCTGCTGATTGCTGCTGAAGGCATGCACCCATGCGGACTTAAGTTTAGTTAACAACAAAGCCAAGAAAGTGGCTTCATTTTGGAGGCCAGGATTCAGTTGGGACACAAAAGAAGAAGGGTGAGAAAAAAGCAATATTCCTCAACACCCCAAAATAGCATACTTTACCACCACATTTTTGAAATGGTAACCATGTTAGTCTGTGCAAGCCTATCAGAGAGTAAACAGAACAAAACAAAAAGAGGAAAAAACCTTGTGGCATCTTAAAGTTTAACTGCTGTATTTTGATGTTAGCTTTCATGGATCAAGTCCACTCTTATGCCTGGTGAAGTGGACTTGATCCATGAAAGCAAACATCAAAATACAGCAATTAGACCAGGGGTTCCCAACCTTTTCCTGCCAGGGACCTGACCACGCCCCCTCAGTCAGCTGAAGGGCCGGTCATGTGGTACTTCTCAGTGGCGGCAGCAGCAGTGGCATATTCATTTGCGCCATGTTTTTGGGAGGGTTTCCCCCCACTTCCGCCGCTTCTCTTGGAGGAGGGAGCAAGGGAGGAACATTTTCCAAGCCATATTTTTTTTGTCACATTTTCATGGCGTTTCAGTGTGAAAACATGACAATTTTGGCACTTCTAGTGATGCTGGGGCACTTCCGGCGTTGGCAGCGATTGGGTCTGTGGGCCGGTAACTTCAGCCTGTGGGCCAGATCCATACCTGTCAAGCGCAGCTCCGGACAATATGGGACCTGCGCAGAAGGCTTCTGTGCATCCCCTTTCGCACAGAACCCTTCTGTGCATGCTTAGAAGGGTTCTGCGCATGCACAGAAGGGGATGCGCAGAAGGGGATGTGCAGTAACTACTTTCCCCTCCCATCAAATTACGGGAGGCGGTGGGTCCGGGCGGGAAAGTAGAAAAAGCGGCGCTGAATTACGGGAAATCCTGGCCAATACGGGATACTTGACAGGTATGGCCAGATCTGGCCCATAGGCCGTAGGTTGTGAACCCCTGAGTTAAACTTTAAGGTGCCACAATGATTTTTTTGTCTTTTTGTTTTGCTTACCACTACATGTTTCTCTACATAAGAGCATGGAAAAGCGACTCTACAGTTTCCTCAGAAATAAAGAGGGAACCAGCTTGGAGAAGGCAGATTTAACGAACATATGTCCTTCAGTAAACTGAACCTGCTTGTTATTCCACACAGCTCAGGAATGTCGACGTTGGGTTTTTTTTTAAAAAAAATCTGCATTTTCTATTGAATGATTCTATTCAACCATTTCTCAGTGAACGATGCTATTTCACTATTTTTCAGCCTACGAACAAAATATGAGTGCAGAGCAAAAGTTGGCTATGGTAAATGAGGCAGAGGGGAATGGATAAAACAACCAACTCATCACTATAGAGCTGTGATGGTGAACCTTGGCAATCAGTAAACCCATTTGTGTGGATTCACAGAGAATTGGGCTTCTGAGAATTGAAGTCCAAGAACAGCTGGAGTGCCAAGGTTCGCCATCACTGCTATAGAGTGTCATAGAAGTGGAATTGCTGCCGCTAACAATCAGAGCTTGGGAAAAGTTACTTTTTTTACCCTACAGATCCGAGAATCTGTCAGCCAGCATTGCTTTGGGTGGCTGAACTTCATTGCAATTTATATCCTTGCTTTTTAATGTACAACTGACTAACTAATTCCAGTCAGAGGAATGTTTACGGATCATTTCACTACTGAGTTTGTTTGAATGAGTTATTGCAACTTGATTTATTTTATTGCATTTATTTTATTGAATTATTTCAACTTGATTTATTTGTAGATATCACAGTACATAGCAAATATTTTAATTTGTGCTTTTATAGAACCATAGGATAATGGAGCTGGAAGGGGAGCCTATAAGGTAATCAAGCCTCCAGTGTTGTTTCAAAGCTCTTCAAAATTGCTTCAAAGATCTTAGAGTAAGAAAGCAACCTATAGTACTAACAGTAATAGCAAACAGCCGAAAAAATTACTTGTGTAGAAGGGAAAGGGGGAAATTGACACAGTGTCATAGGTAACGCCAAAGAGCCAGTGCTGTCTATGTCTGTAGATGTTTCCATGGTCATGTGGCAGGCATGAGTAGACACCGGAGTGCATGTTACCTTTCCTGCCAAATCAGTACCTATTTATCTACTTGTAATTTCTTGCTTTCGAACTGCTAGGTTGGCAGGAGGTGGGACAGACAACGGGAGCACACTCTGTCATGCTGCACTCGGGTCTCAAACTCCTGTCCTTCTAGTCATCAAGTCCAGCATCTTAAACACTAAGCTATTTCAGATCCCTTACAGCCGAACCTTGGCACTCCAGATGTTCTTGGACTTCAATTCCCAGAAGCCCAAGTCACTGTGAATCCACACAAATGGGTTTGCTGCGATGAAGACCCAGCATGTTGGGGGGTGGGGGTAAAATGCTAATTAACTTGTGAACCACCCAGAGTGCACTGTGCTATATAAGTGTAATTGTTAATTGCTATAGAGAAGAGACGGGATGGGATAAGGAAAGAGCCTGGGGAAATATCAGGGAAATGAAGCCTTGGGAACTCCAGTCCCAAATAGTAATTTTTCCCAGTGCCAGAAATGGATCTGTTTCCTTGGCAGACAGCTTTACACAAGGGGTCAAAAGCCAGTTGTATCCGACTCTAGGGTTCAGTGCTTCTCTCTGTTTAGAGCCAAAGAGCCAGCGCTATCTGTGTCTGCAGACGGTTCCATGGTCATGTGGCAGGCAGGACTAGACACCGAAATGCACAGAATGCTGTTTACCTTCCCAATGAAGTTGACCCCATTTATCTACTTGCAATTTCTGGCTTTCGAACTGCTAGTTTGGCAGAAGCTGGGACAGAGATGGGAACTCATGAAGCACTCGGATGTTGAACAGCTGACCTGCCGACCTTCCAGTTGTCAAGTTCAGCATCTTAACCATTAAGCCACTGCAGTCCCTACACCAGGCATAGCATCCAAATATTTATGGATGGAGGTCCCACAACGTTTTACCATGGGCTCTACCGACTGCCATGAATTGCGGGCCAAAAAGAAATCACTCATGGCTTATTGTCAGGGCTGGAACATCTTCAGGAGTAAGAGAAGCTCAGACGCCCAGGCTAGAGAGAGAGACGCAGGGTTTGAGTAGAGGCACTCTGGGCTGACTCCATGCAGATCCCATGAGTAGAAACATGCAAGCTCCACAACAGGAATGAGTTTTGGGGGCAAAATTAAAGATGTGCTTCTGCTGATCTCACTTGCAAACCTCAGACCAGGTGCAAAAATCCTCTTCCCCACCCTGCCCAGGTGCCGTGGCTGCTGTTCAAGGTGAAAATATTTCTGATAAACATCTAAGCAGAAAAGAGAAGAGGCTGCAGAGATTTATGGTGCTACAAACAAGAAGATGATGAAAAGGTTTGGGAACCTACCCAGACCCCTGAAAATTCTCAGCCAGAATATTTTCTCTTATTAAAAGAGAAAAGCCGTTTTACTTCCACTTCCAGGAGCAGCGAGGGCTTCGTGGGCTGGATGGATTGGCATCATGGGCCACATCTGGCCCCCAGGCCATAGTGACTTGCCCGCTGAACCACGTGACCAGCCTGTAGCCCGAAAAGTTTGGGCACCCCTGCTTTAAACTGTCAAAATGAAGTCACCTTTCTGATTTTGTTGTTGGCCAAAATTAAATCCTCATCAGTACACGTTTCCAGTAGTAACCAGTATCCTAGCTAGTGAGCCAGATACACAGAAAGAGCCTCCTCGAAGATTATGGGTACAGTTTACCTTTTTTGAAACCACAATCGGGCATGCCCTGGGCAACAGTAATCAATGCTAGGGATCATTAGGAAGGGTATAGAAAATAAGTCAGCAAGTGTCATTTGGCCTCTTTATAAATCTATGGTGAGGCCCCATCTGGAATACTGTGTACAGTTCTGGTCGCCATACCTCCAGAAGGATATTATGGAGCTGGAAAAAGTGCAGAGGAGGGCAACCAGAAGGATGATGAGGGGACTGGAACACCTTCCTTACCATCTGAGGCTGCAACGGTTGGGCCTCTTCACTCTTGAACGATGACGTCTAAGAGGTGACCTGATTGAAGTTTGTAAAATCATGCACGGTGTGGACAAAGTAGATAAGGAAAATCTGTTTTCCCTATCGCACAACACTAGAACTAGGGAGCACTCCATGAAACCTTTGGGTACTAGTTCTCAAACAAATAAGAGAAAGTACTTTTTCACCCAGAGGATCCCTGGTCTATGGAACTCCCTGCCAGAAGAAGGGGTGACAGCTGTCAGTCTTGACAGCTTCAAGAAAGGATTAGACAAGTTCATGGAGGACAAGGGTATCATTATGGCTATGATTATGTATACCTAAGGACAACCTCCGGGTTGGAGAGATAGGCAGGATATCTCTCAATGCCATTTCCAGGGAATCCTAAGCAGGTGAAGGCATCTGTTGGGAATAATACCCTGAAGGAAATGGTGAGCCACTGTGTGAGACACAATGCTGGACTGGATGGGCTGTGGCCTGTTCCATCAAGGCTCTTCTTATGTTCTTATATTCTTATGTTTTGGCAGCTAATCTTTCTCATACCAGATCAAACCACAAATAATGACAGTATAGACCTGGTTTAAACTCCTGTCAACACCATGTCAGCAGGCACGAACATTAGATATGATTTGTTAAAAACCCGTCTTTTTCAGATCAAGACTCCAGTTAGGTCAGGATTGGGTTTCCAACAGGGACTATCCAAGTGCTTCACAGAAGTTGACAGCAAGCCACGAATGTTCCCTGCTGTTCGTCTTCCATCAACTGATGTTCAAGGTATACTGCCTCTGACCCTGGAGGTTCTGTACATTAGAAAAATCTTGTGGAGCAACACCTCGCTTGCACCTCTCTCTACAGGTGTTGACTATGGGTGTTCTGGAAGTAAGCATGCAGTGTATCTGTCTTTTGCATTGTCTCTCTTACTGCCTTATTGCCCCTAAAAAACCACAACTCCTCATTCCCGTATTGCAATCCTTTCTCACTTTCAAGCGGTTAATGTCTCTTTCTTGAGGCTGAGCTATACCCTTCTCTCTAAGCAGAGTGCTCAGGAGTGGAGACGTAGCCTTCGGTCAAGTTGAGAGAGGCTCGTCTAACAAATATATTTCCTAAATAAACTTAGCCACTTTCGTTGCAAGCGTAACCTCTGGCTGGTTTATAGAACAAATCGATACGGTAGGCGTAAAAGCTTTTAGTGGAACCCCACTGCTGTTTGCTCTGCTAACAAATGGATCTCTTAACAGGGCTCTCCCAATCAGATTCAATCAGTGGAACAAAAATTGACAATATTTCTAGTGTGTAACAATGCATGACAGACCTCTGCTCTTTCATTATTGATGTGTCTTTTTAAACCATTGGCACATCTCAAGGCAGCAAGTTCGATAATCTAAACATACGTGGTGTGAGATAAAAGAGTTTCCATTAGTTCAACTAAGAGTACAGTACTGTAGTTTGGGTACATCCTGAGAAAATGAGATTAACTGGAAAAAGATAGTAACGCTTGGAAAAGTGAAATGTAGCAGGAAAAGAGGAAGACCAAACATGAGATGGATTGACTCAGTAAAGGGACCATGACATTTACTTTGCAAGACCTTGAGCAGGGCTGAGGATGATATGACATTTCAAAGGTCACTGATTTGCAGGCTTGCCATAAGTCAGAAACAACCTGACAGCCCATCAGAACAAATTCCCACTTCTCTTTTTCTCTGGAAACAAAACTCACAGCCGATTGGAAGGAAAACACATACATATATGTATCATTTTTTTTAACGTGCTAAAATACCGTTTTTTTTTTTTACAATGCAGGGTTGCCAGGACAGACATTTATTTTGGGAGTGGGTGGGGTAATTCTCAATGTCTACAAATAATACAGACACTTCTAAGCCTCTAGTTATGTGTAATAAATAACAGCAAACCAAAGTCTGGTAACTTTTTTCTTTAATCCGGTGCCATCAAACCCAAGGCATTTTTGATGACCCCCAAAAGCATTTAGATACACATATTTCTTCCTCAAGTACTGGTATAAATAAGAGGCGCTCATAACCATATCTCGAGACATATATGGTCACTCCCAGATAAGAGGCAGCCTTTTGATCTGAATCAGTTTTATTCCCCCAAACAACTATTATGAAAGAGCATTTCTTTGGCTGCCTTGACCTAACACTTTCCAGATGTTTTGGGCTGACAGGACTTGTAGTCCAATATATAGCTTATTGTATGCGACCAAGAAATCCATCAGAACATGAATTTATTTTTTTAAATTCTTCTTCTTCTGCCGTATCCGAATATTGGAGATCATCATGGCGATCAGCTATGAAGATTGTCCTGCGAACATAATGCAGTGGCCTTTCATCTGCCTTCTGCATCGCAGCATGACCCCCATAGTACCACTGATCCAGTTCCACAAGTCCCTTTCCTGTCTGGAGCCCTTTTGGCACACAAAGTCCTCCTCAGCCCCAGGCCAGGATGGATGAAGCTGCTGCCCTCCTTCAAGAGGGATTCAAGTGGGATTTAATCCACTTGGGGACCCTCACCCTGGAAGTAAATTTCCCCTCTGAGATCTGCAGTCCTTGCGCATCTCAGTCCAGCAGCTTTTAAGCCAAGAGCCTTAGGATCAGCTTTCTGGAGTTTGTGCAGCTGAGCTCATCAACATCCCCAGAGGTGCAAGAAATTAATTTGACTATGGAGGGTGCCAAGGATTTCCTTTTCCATAGAACTGAAGCACCTTCTGGGCCACATGGTTAGACACACACACACCATAGGGCTGTGATGGGGAACCTTTGCACTCCAGATGTTCTTGGACTTCAATTCCCAGAAGTCCCCTGTGAATCCACACGAATGGGTTTACTGCGATTCATCCTGCCCACGCTGCCCTCGTCGCTCCCGGAAGCGGAAGTAAAACGCGCCCATCTGGGCGCGTTTTACTTCCGCTTCCGGGAGCGACGAGGGCAGCGTGGGCAGGATGAATCGCAGTAAACCCATTCGTATGGATCCACAGGGGTCTGTGGCTTCTGGGAATTGAAGTCTTAAGAACATCTGGAGTGCAAAGGTTCGCCATCACGGCACTCAAATGGAGAAGGCAGCGACTTGTTGCTGTTTTAGAAAAAGGATGCGCAACCCTTGCCTCCTTTCTCTGCCTTTCCCTTTTAAAAAGACACTTTCCCTTTCATTGGGGGGGCAGGGGGGCTGCTGCTGCTCTCTCCCTCCCCCCCCCCTTTCCCCCTGTTCGGTATAGAAGTGGGATCGCAAAGGGATGCAAGCAGGGACTCCCCAGCCTCAACGCTTGCACGTGAAAAAACATGAACTTGGGGATGGGGAGGGCTACGGAGGGTGGGGGTGGGGGGAGAGGTTCAGGCAAACATCCCCACCTGAGACCCACGCTCAACATCCCCCACCCCACCCCCCACCCCCAGGCCAGGCATCAACGGAGTGAAGAGACAGGTAAGTAACACACACGCACACCCTTCCCCAACCCCCGTCAGCGCCTGAGCTTGGAGGTGGACTACAAAGCCCAGCATGCGGCGTCCCGCGCTCGCTCGCCCTTCCGAGGGGTCCACCCGACTCGAAACTCCCTGCTCGCCTCGCCCGGACTACAAAGCCCATATGCGCAATGCCACCCTCCGAGGCTGCCCGCTTACCTTCCGAGGGGCTGCGCGCGATCCTGCCCGACGGGGCTCCGCGGTGCGCTCCGACTGAGCGGCGGACGGCGGACGATCGCCCAGGCATAGCCGCCCCCCCTCCCGGCCCCGCCCCCGGCCAAGGCCGGCCCCAAAGAGCGCCTCCGCCCTCGATGATCCACGCCCCGGGCACCGGCCAGACGGTCCGCAGGCAGGCAGGCAGGGAGACCCGGTCCGGAGTGGGAAGAGGTTTCGTTGCGTCGCCTTACTCGCGAGGAGATCCCCCGCAGGATCTTGTAAAGGTAAAGGTTTCCCTTGCTCGAAAGCCAGTCGTATCCGACTCTAGGGTGCAGTGCTCATCTCTGTTTCCAAACCGAAGAGCCCAGCGCCGTCTGCTTGTGCAGACGTTTACGTTGTCATATGGCAGGCATGACTAGACACCGGAGCGCACGGAACGCTGTTTGCCTTCCCACCGGAGTGGTCCCTAGTTATCTACTTGCAAAGTCTTGCTTTCGAACTAATTCCTGGCACCAGCAAGGCGCGCCGTCCTGCGCGGGCGCGGACATCCCGCCCTGCGCGCGACCCTACGAGGCCGCCCCGCGCAGCGCTCCCGCCCGAGGCTCGTAAGGGCTCGCCTGCCCGAGCTCCAGTCTGCCGATCAGGGCACTGCGGGAGAAAGACAACCCCACCCCCCGCCCCACACACACACACACACACACGCTGCCGAGCGCACCTAGGCTCCCCTGAAGAGGACTAGGTAAAGGTTCCCCTTGCTCGAAAGCCAGTCGTATCTGACTCTAGGGTGCAGTGCTCATCTCTGTTTCAAAGCTGAAGAGCCAGCACTGTCTGCTCCTGCAGACGTTTCCGTGGTCATGTGGCAGGCATGACTAGACACCGGAGCACACAGAACACTGTTACCTTCCCACCGAAGTGGTCCCTATTTATCTACTTGCAATTTCTTGCTTTCGAACTGCTAGGTTGGCACCGTAGGACAACTAAAATCGTTATATGATGCAATGCAGCTCTATGGGGGAAATCGTACAACGAATTTTTTGTTGTTGTACAATTTTCCCCATAGAGATATCCGTTGTACAATGCATCCCATAGGGAAAATCGCTATACGATGCATGCATCATATAGCTTTTTTTTTTTTTTTACAACAATGAGCCCGATTAAAATCATTGTGTGAGGTACCACTGTAATTCTTTTTCCAGGTGAGGTCAGTCGGATCCCTGTGGGAAGGCCCTAGACCTTTGAAGCCAATCTCTGAGACAAAGGCAGGATTTAAAACTATTGTTTTCCGTCATCTACACCGTACAGTTCTTACACAATTCTTTCTGGAATAAACATGTAGAAAAAACAATGGCACATAGTCCAAAGTTTTGTCAGTTGAAGAGATGTCATGAGGACAAAAGCCAGAAAAGAGCCAACCATAACCAACAAACACACAAAAGGGGGAAATGAAGGAGATTAGAATATTCTTCTTCTTCAAGTGCCGTATCCGATTCTGAATATGGGCTCTCATCATGACGTTCAGCCATGAAAATTGTTCTGGAAACAATATAATGGAGTGACTTTCCATTTGCCTCCCACATTGAGGCATGACCCCCGTACCGCTATTGCAGTTTTGGTCCCTGGGCCCTTTTGGCACGCAAAGTCCTCCTCAGCCCCAGGCCAGGATGGGTGAAGCTGCTGCCCTCCATCAAGATGGATTCAAGTGGGACCATTTAATCCACTTAGGGACCATCACCCCTCCCTGTGGACTTCCTCACCCAAGGCCATTAGTCCTCAGGGTTATCAGATTAATTAACTGCTACCTAACGATCACAGTGATGCGCTGTAAACATTTTTACTACCTACTCTGTGGGCTGGCCAAATCTGTGGGCGTGGCCAAACATCCTGCATTATTGTCTATGGAGGTGGGTGTGGCCAACCAAGTGGGCGTGGCCTGGGGAATTTCCGCTACCGGTTCTGCAGAACCTGACAGAACCTGCTGTAGTGCATCACTGCTAATGATCATTGGTGTTGAGTCGCTGGCGGTAGGGTCTACTCTGTTACCAAAGCAGGGTAACCTGGCATGACTGGCAGATTAGAATATGAGGGAAGTATTTGATTTGATTGATTTGATTTATTCGATTTGTATGCTGCCCACTCAGCATATGCCGACTCAGGGCGGCTCACAAAAATCACAACATATCAAACATTACAGTACAATAAAATATAACAATACAATATAATGTAACAATGCGATACAAAAAACAATGCAAAAAATAACAATACAATAAAATGTAACAGTGGCCATTCAAGCAATGGACATAAGTGATTATTTATCATATCAAGGTCACTAGTACTGTGACAGGCATCTTTTAATACCTGGAAAATAATCTGGCACAGATGTATCTTGAACCAAGAGACAATGAAATGAAATGGGTGGTGCACATAAAAGTATACACTCTTTGCTGCAAAGGTGCTGAGGCCTGTCTTTAAAATGCTACCTCCATCAATGCCTAACAACAACAATAATCATACATTTCTGCTATGTGACTTATTTATTAAATATTTATTTCCTAGTTTCTAAGTCACACCGAACGAAAAGTAGTCTAACTTTTTTTGTTGTTCAGTCGCACAGTCAATTCCGACCCTTTGTGACCCTATGGACCATCATCCTCCAGGCCCCTCTGTCCTCCACCATCCTCCTCAGCCCGCCCAGCTTTGTGCCCATTGCGCCCACGATGCCATCTAGCCATCTCATCTTTGGCTGCCCCCTTCTTCTTTGGCCCTTCACCTTTCCCAGCATCAAGGCTTTCTCAAGTGAATCCTCTCTTCTCATTTGATGTCCAAAGTACTTCAACTTCATCTTTACTATTTGACCTTCCAATGAGCAATCAGGGTTGATATTATTATTATTATTATTATTATTATTATTATTATTATTATTATTATTATTATTATTATTATTATTATTATTATTATTATTATTATTATTATTATTATTATTATTATTATTATTATTAAGCTCATTTACATCCCGTCCTCCTGGTGGGAACACCAATCAGGGTGGCTAACAAGAAAAGGGGAAAGGGGAGAGGGGAAAAATACAATAAATAAAAGTACAATATAAAACAATTTAAACCACAGCAGCTAAAAACATAACCCAAACCCCCCAGCCAAAATCAGCATTACAATGCACCAACAAACAAATACTCATTAAAAAACAACCCTCCCCACACTCCACCCACATTAAAACAGAGTTACCAAACCGGGGAAGGTCCCTCAACCAGGCTAAACTAGCCAGCGGGCTTGGGTAGTGGAGTCAAGCGTACCCCACACCCGCTGACATAGCCATGTCTTCAGCATCTTTCTAAAAGGTGGTAGATCCGCCTGGAGACGCAGCTCAAGTGGTAAGAGGTTCCACAGGGCTAGGGCCTATTTGTTCTCCTCGCTGTCCAGGGGACTCTCAAAACTTTCCTCCAACACCACATTTCAAAGGCGTCTATTCTTTTGCACTCAGCTTTCCTAATGGTCCAGCTCTCACAACTTAAACACGTATAAATTGATGCCATGAAGCCTCTCTTCTATGTCGGACAAAGTGGACTTGACCCACGAAAGCTAACATAAAAAAACAACAGTTAGTATTTAAAGTGTTTTTGTTTTGTTTATAAGCTGATATGCTTAAATAACAAGTCTGACTTTGAGAAACAGCCATCAATATCCAGCAGATATTGTACCATCATTGCACAATATATTAATTGAAAGTGGATTAGAATAGGAAAGTTTTCAAGACCAAATGTTAATTTAAAAGCAGCTTGGGCCAATGATCAAAACCCATTTAAATCAGTGGCCACTTAATTCCTGCAGGCTTTTGTGTCCTTCACTAACTATTTCAATGAAAGGTCTTTTAATTAATTCTGCTTTATTTGGATGTGTGTTTAAACTGTTTTTAATTCATTAGGCTGATAGCCTGTTGAGTGCCGAGGGAGCGTAGAAGGATCTTTATGGGGATCTTCCCTTGGCACAGGTTTTGCAGAAATTCCCATTCAAAATATTGAGTTTCTGCATCTGCAAGGAGATTCTCTGCTCTCTGCATGAGATTCGGAAAAACATGAACCCCCTGCCCCTGTGTGATATCTATTGTACAGGCATTGTGTCTCTATCAGGATCCCAGTCGTAGCAATCTGAACATTAATTTAATTGCATTTTAATAGCCATAACCTTCTGGATGATTTTGTCTGCATTGATTTTTCATCAGCATTCTCTTTATGCTTATGAGCCACCCTGACTCCCAGTTCCGGGGAAGCTTTGAGATGAATAAATAACTATTAAACCGCATTGACTTGTCTGCAATGCCTGCTTGGGTATCATTCTCCTAGTTCCAGAGAAGTAAGGAGGCCTGCACTCTGTACATGTTTAGTGGTCTTTGGTCATTGCTCTGTGTGGCTTGAACACTCCCCTGCCTCATTCAAAATATATTCTAGGCACAAGCATGGGTCTGACGGCATACCTGTCAACCTTCCCGGATTGGCCGGGATTTCCCGGTTTTCGGCGTTGATTTTTGCCCTTTCCCGCTCCGCGCTGCCGAAACCCCGGATTTCGGCAGCGGGGGAAAGGAGGCACTATGCAGCCCATCTGCGCAGGTCGCGTTGCACGCATGCGTGGAAGGGCTCTACACTTCCGTAGCTCCCTTCCATGCATGTGCAGAAGGCTACGCCGTGTGCGTAGAAGGCTACGCAAGCGGCGTAGCCCTCCACGCGCATGCATACAACGCAACCTGTGCAAACCCGGTCCGCGCAGGTCCCGGATTCGCCGGAGCCGCGGTTGACAGGTACAGTGACAAAACTCCTCAAGTGTGGCATAATCTGAAAAAATGGTTGGATTGCTTGGCATCAAGGGAGATTTGTGTGTGAATAAATACAAGAAGGGACTACGGTGGCTTAGTGGTTAAGATGCTGAACTTGATGACTGGAAGGTCAGCAGACCTGAGTGCTGCGTGATGGAATGAGCTTCCGTTTCTGTCCCAGTTCCTGCCAACCTAGCAGTTCGAAAGCAAGAAATTGCAAGTAGATAAACAGGCACCACTTCAGTAGGAAGGGTAACAGCATTCTGTGCACTCTGGTGTTTAGTCATGCTTGCCACATATCCAAGGAAACTTCTACAGAAGCAGGCAGCACTGGCTTAGGCTATAAACACAGATGAGCACTGAACCCTAGAGTCAGATACGATTGGCTTTCAGGCAAGGGCGACTTTTACCTTTAAATAGAAGAACAAGCGCTATATTTTTGCAGACATAGTTTGAAGATCCTTGGGTAAACCGCCACGTTTGTGTCATGGTATTTTTGAGAAGAACAGGGTACAAAATCCATAGAAAGATGCAACGTTTAATCAGGAGAAGAATCCCAGTGACTTCTGTAGACTTTTAGAAGGAGTCATTACCATAGAACCAGTGAGTTGGAAGTGGACTTGTAGGCCATTGACTCCAACCCTCTGCTCAATGCAGGAATCCGAATCAAAGCGGACTTGACAGGTGACAGCCCACTTCTCTCTTCAATGCTTCCAGTGCTGGATCACTCACCACCTCTCGAGGTAGTTGGTTCCACTGTTGTACTGCTCTAACAAGAGGTTTTTTCTGATATTCAGTCTATACCCATGATGGCGAATCTTGGCACTCCAGATGTTCTTGTACTTCAATTCTCAGAAGCCCAAGCACCCCATGAATCCACACGAAGGGGTTTGCTGCGATTCATCTGGCATGCGCCGCCCTTGCCATTCCCGGAAGCGGAAGTAAAACGCACCCGTACGGAGGAAGGGTTAACCAGGAAGAGTCTTAACCATACGGGCACATTTTACTTCCGCTTCCAGGAAAGACAAGGGCAGTGTGGGCCAGATGAATTGCAGCAAAATCCCTTCGTGTGGATTCATGGGGGCTTGGGCTTCTGGGAATTGAAGTCCAAGAACAGCTGGAGTGCCAAGGTTTACCATCACGGGCCTATACAGTATCTGGTTAGTTTTTAGAGTTTTAGAGTTTTTAGAGTTTTAGAGCTTTTAGGGGTTAAATATGTATATGTTGGGTGGGAGTATGTTGATAATTTTGTATAGTTGTATTTTGTTTAGGTTTTGTTGGGTTGATAAGTGGTTCCCCCCCCCCCCAATCTCGTTGTTCTGTGCAGGACAATGACAATAAAGATCTATCTATCTATCTATCTATCTATCTATCTATCTATCTATCTATCTATCTATCTATCTATCTATCTATCTATCTATCTATCTATCTATCTATCTATCTATCTATCTATCTATCTATCTATCTATCTATCTATCTATCTATCTATCTATCTATCTATCTATCTATCTATCTATCTATCTATCTATCTGGTTTCCTTTAGTCTGAGCCCGTTATTATACATACAGTAGTATAACAAAAACAATTCATTCTACGAGGCACTTTGTTATACGATTTTTCCCATTGTATGATGCATGCATTGTACAACAAAAATCCCTATTGTATTTTTCCCATAGAGATTTCCGTGGTACGATTTTCCTCATGGAGATGCATTTCATCATATAACAAAAAATTTCGTTATACGGGGCACAATGTTTTTTTCAAATCCTCTTCGTTGTACAGTTTCTCTCTCTGTATCAGGCATTTGTTATACAGGGTTCTACTGTACTGAACTACAGAAGACCCTCGCATAACGATGTTTCTTGGTTCCCCAAGTAGCGTCGTTATGCAGAAAACATCGTTATGCGGGTTTCTATGGATTTTCTCGCTTAACGATGTTTTTAGCGTCGTTATCCGGATAATGACGCCAAAAAGTCGTAATGTGGGGGGACATGTGGCACATAACGACGCATCGCTAAGCGAAAATGATGCTATCCAAATGCGTCATTAAGTGAGGGTTCACTGTATGGGATGACCTGGTAGTGCAGTGGTTAGACTGCTGTACTGCAGGAAAAAATGTTGTGAGTTTGATCCTGACTGGCCCCAAGGTCGACTCAGCCTTCCATCCTTCCAAGGTCGGTAAAATGAATACCCAGCACGACGGGGGCAAAATGTTAATTAACTTGTGAACTGCTCAGAGTGCACTAAGCGCTATAGGGTGGCATATAAGTGTAGCTACTATGATGGAGAAGAGATCCCTCCCCTCCTCTTTAGAATTATCTTTCAGGTATTTGAAGAGTGCTATCTTGTGTGCGAATGGTTGTCCTACTCTCTACAAGTAATTAAATCTGTAGCATTGTATCGTCACTCAAAGTCTAGTATAATTAAACATCAGTGGTGACGCAGAAAGATGGTGTGAGCTGTCTCTCCTGATGCAAGCCAAGCCCTGTGCATTATAGTTTGGGTTTAGCCTGAGTTTGTGTGATTGTTGCTTCCAGGCTTCTCAGCCTGTTTTTTGGGAAACTGTCCCTCACCTCCTTACCCAGAAGTGCCCACCGTAACAATCCACACCCCCATTTCTCCCTAGAGGTCTGTGACATGTCTCATCTCCCTTACAGATGTGAACCCCCTCTTTCTGTTTCCAGGGTGGAAATGTATATACAGTACAGTAGAACCTCGGATAAAGTCCAAACTCCATTCCACAAGTTTGGACTTTACCCGATTTTGGACTTTATCCAAATCAAATGGGCGATGCATCGGATAACTTCCAAAAAATGGACTTTACCTGAGGTTCCTATACCAAATACCTCGGATAACGTCCATTTTGTAGCGGTTTTGGGCTTTATGCGATGCATCACGTGTGCATGAAAACTGCGACTTTATCTGAATCGGACTTTATCCGAGGTACCACTGCATACCTGTCAACCATCCCGATTTGGCTGGGATTACCCCGTAATTTGACGTCGATTGACGTCATAACCCACCCCGCGCTGCCAAAACCTTGTAATTTGTCAGCGGGGGAAAACGCTTTCCACGCATGTGTGGAAGTGCTACACCGCTTGCACAGCCCCTATGCAAGCGGTGTAGCGCTTCCGCGCATGCGTGGAAGGGGTAAAACCCTTCCGCGCATGCGGGGAAGCTCTACGCCACTTGCGTAGGGGCTGTGCAAGCAGCGTAGTACTTCCACGCATGCGTGGAAAGCGACCTGCGCACAAGCGATCTGCGCAGGTCCCGTTTTTCCGGTTGACAGGTATGCCACTGCACTTGCATTTCTAGCAAATGTGATCATGTAGGACATAGTCAAATGCTGAGACTCAACAGCCACTTCCCATGAGATCAAACTGGGCGATAACCTCGAAAGAGTTGGAAAGGAGATGACGCAATCACAGGCTCAAGATACAAAGCTCATTCTCCTATGACATATCTGCAGCATTTAGTTCACTTATTTAAGCTAGGATCCCTGATTTCCTACTAAACCAGCAGTTCGAAAGCAAAAAATTGCAAGTAGATAAATAGGCAGGAAAAGGTAACACTGTTCCATCCACTCTGGAGTCTAGTCATGCCTGCCACATGACCACCAAAACATCTGCAGATGCAGACAGAACTGGCTCTTTGGCTATAAACAGAGTTGAGCACCACCCCTGAAGTTAAATACGACTGGCTTTCATGCAAGGGAGACCTTTACCTAATGGGGACTCCACCACCAATGGGACATTATTATCTTACCCTTAAAATCCTCTATTTCCATAAAGTTAAATATTCTTGTCCTGATTTTATCCCTTTAACACATACTGTACATAGATGATGAACTCATCCCCTGTCTCTATGCAATCATTTTTCTTTATCTGACCTTTCCTTAGTTTTAATCCGCATGTCAATTTATCATTTATAGCTATGTTCCATAATTCTTTATACCAATCCTCTGGTACAAATTCAGTGTGCATTTTCTAATTTTATAGCCATGATTATTGTTATGGTAACAGCAACGAGGTTGTTAATGCTTTAAACCGTTTTAAATTGTCTCCGCAGTTCTAATTTGTTGTTTTATGTTACTTTAAACGGCTTTAATCACATAGTGGCGTTTTATTACTTGTTCCCTCTTTGAGATCCTAAGAGAGATGGATATATTAAATTGAAATACTGTAATCTATATACCTAAAACCAAGGTGTCATTGCATTTGGGGCTGCAACACC
This sequence comes from Bradypodion pumilum, assembly GCA_035047305.1. Taxonomy (NCBI): domain Eukaryota; kingdom Metazoa; phylum Chordata; class Lepidosauria; order Squamata; family Chamaeleonidae; genus Bradypodion; species Bradypodion pumilum. Next base: position 4,657,752 of record JAWDJD010000003.1, read on the forward strand.
ACGACACCTTGGGCCCCCCATCCCAGAAACATGCTCCCCGCCTACCTGAGGCACTTTGCTGGGCCGGAGCAGGATAGCGGCAGCGTTCCTTGGGGTCCTACACCCCAAAAAACGAGCTCACAAGTCCCCCCACCAACGGCAGCAAGCGAGAGCTGGGGAAGTGGCACTAAGCATGCGTGTGACTTCACGTAGGTGCAGAAGCCAGCCCAGAGTTGCAGCCAGCGCTGCCGCAGGGAACTCCTGGCAGGCTGCTGTGCCTGCAAGTGGGTTGGGAGTGAGCATGGAGGATGTGATACCCCTCTCTGTTGGCTCCCCTGGGTCCAGAAGGGTTTGGGGGACAGACCACTTTTGTTCCCCCAACCCTCCCAGACCCACGGGACCCGGGAGAGGGGATCGAATCCACCCCTCCTCCAACACTCCATTGCTGAAGAGAAGAAACCGCTTGGTTTCTTCTCTTTAATAATGGGGTGTCCACGGGGGGCATCCCCTCTCTGCCGGGTCCCCTGGGTCCAGGAGGGTTGGGGGGAGAGACCTCTTTTGTCCCTCCAACTCTCCCAGACATAGGAGACCCAGGAAAGGGGAGCGAATCCACACACCCCCAACACTCCATTTTTAAATAGAAGAAACCAAGTGGTTTCTTCTCTTTAATAACGGGGTGTCTGGGGGGCATCTCCTCTCTGCTGGGTCCCCTGGGTCCAGGAGGGTTGTGGGGACAAAAGGGGTCTGTCCCCCGGCCCCCAACCCTCCTGGACCCTCTGATCCTGCTCTCCACATGCGGACAGTAATGGGGATGGGGCAGATGAAGCCGCCCAGATGTGTCTTGCCGGCTTTGTCCGCCCCCCCCCCATGCTGGCTGCATGTTGATAGGCAGTCACCGACCAAAGGGTGGGTGGGGGGATGGCCGGTCAACTGAAACCCCCTCCGCCCTGCTCTCCTCACATGGACAAAAATGGGGAGTGGGTGGCGGTGGACGAAGCCGCCCGGATGCGTCTTGCACCAGGGGGAGCCATGGCGGCATGGGCTGTATGGCGTGGACCTCAACCGCCCGCCTTCGGCCATGCATGGAGAGGTAGGCGCCGGAGGGAGGGGGTTCGGCTGTTCGGCCATCCCCCCATCCCCCCATCCCCCCTTCCCCCCTTCCCCCCTTCCGGTCGGTGGCTGTTGTATTGTGTGTATTGTGTGGGGGTGTTGTTTGTGTGTGTGTTTGTGTGTGTGTTGCGAGCGTATTGTGGTGTTTGTGGCTGTGGTGTGTGTGTGGTGTGTGTGTGTGTGTATTGTGTGTGTGTGTAGGGGGGAGGGTATTGTGTCGGTGTGGGTGTTTTCTGGGTGTGTGGTGTATCGGGCAGTGTTGTGTGTCAGATGTGTGTCCCCCACCCGGGCAAAGCCGGGTACCCCTGCTAGTAATATCTAAATGAAGTATTTAGATTTTCTCGGTTCTGTAACTGTGGCCTTCTCAAGCCTCTTTCTTCCCTTCCTGCCACCCCCTCTGACAGCTCCAGGCCTGGGAATTTGCGGTGTTTAATTCTGGATGAGCCTAGCATTCATAAAGCGCTGCATGTGAGATTTACAACAAACTCTAAGTGCATACAGAGCATTTGATGGATGTGTGCTGGATCTCAGCCACTCCTTCTCCATAGCCAATAGCCCATTAGCCCATTAGTTCAGCTTTGATGAATTGTGGGGAGAAAGATCATTAGATGGAAGAGGCTTAGCCATAAGCCATCTGTGTCTTTTCTCTTTCTTAAAAGGAGAAAGACAACCCTTTATAAGGATGGGGAGAGGCTGTCATTCTATCTATCCCGTTACCAGGGGCCTGGGGTTTAATGTTTATCAGAAAAGAGCTAGTGAGATTTTGAGGGCCTCGGGGGCAAAGGCCTGAAAAATGAAGGGTTGTGCCTGAGAGACTGGGAAGAGCAAGCAAGTGCAGAATATGGTTTGGATCTCATTCTCAACACCAATAAAAATAAATATCTTGTTATAAGTCAAGAATCAACTCAGGGGAAGCTAATGGGAGGAACACAGGAAATTGAAAGAGTGGGTAAAATTGTTTATTTGAGGAGTGTGTTAAGTGAAAAGTGGGATCACAAGGTAGATATTAGAATGTGAATAGAAAAAACAAGATCCACCGTCATAAGAAATGCAATTTGTTATGCAGTAGAGATCGAACAGGAATGCAGTGGCTCAAGTGGTTAAGGCGCTGACTGGGAGGCATAAGAACATAAGAACAGCCTTGCTGGAACAGGCCACAGGAGCCCATCCAGTCCAGCATTCTGTCTCACACAGTGGCTCACCATTTCCTTCAGGGTATTCCCAAGGAGATGCCTTCACCTGCTTAGGATTCCCTGGAAATGGCATTGAGAGATATCCTGCCAATCTCCAACCCGGAGGTTGTCCTTAGGTACATCCATAATTATAGCCATTGATACCCATGTCCTCCATGAACTTGTCTAATCCTTTCTTGAAGCTGTCAAGACTGACAACTGTCACCACTTCTTCTGGCAGGGAGTTCCATAGACCAGTAATCCTCTGGGTGAAAAAGTACTTTCTCTTATTTGTTTGAGAACTAGTACCCAAAAGTTTCATGGAGTGTCCCCTAGTTCTAATGTTGTCCACCCCATGCATTATTTTATAAACTTCAATCAGGTCACATCTTAGATGCCGTCGTTCAAGAGTGAAGAGGCCCAACTGTTGCAGCCTCAGATGGTAAGGAAGGTGTTCCAGTCCCCTAATCCTTCTGGTTATCCTCCTCTGCACTTTCTCCAACTCCATAATATCCTTCTGGAGGTATGGCGACCAGAACTGTACACAGTATTCCAGATGGGGCCTCACCATAGATTTGTAAAGAGGAAAAATGACACTTGCTGACTTATTTTCTATACCCTTCCTAATGATCCCTAGCATTGAGTTTGCCTTTTTCACTGCTGAGGCGCACTGGGTTGACACCTTCTTTGAGTTGTCCACCAGGACACCAAAGTCCCTTTCCTGGTTTGTCACAGAGAGTTCAGACCCCATCAGTTTATAAATGTAATTGTTTTTTTTTGCCCCAACGTGCATCACTCTGCACTTACTAGTGTTGAAGCTCATTTGCCACTGTTTTGCCCACTCCTCCAGTGTCAAGAGATCCCTCTGGAGCTCCTCACAATCTCTCACAGTTTTCACTACCCTGTATAATTTAGTGTTGTCAGCAAATCTGGCTACCTTGCTATTTACTCCTACTTCTAGATCATTTATGAAGAGGCTGAAAAGCAGGGGTCCCAGTACTGAACCTTGGGGGACCCCACTCTTTCCTTCCCTCCACTTGAAGAAGTGTCGATTGAGTGCTACCCTCTGTTTCCTCCTTAGCCAGTTGCTGATGCAGGACAAGACCTGTCCCTTTATACCATGACTGGTAAGTTTATTCAAGAGCCTTTGGTGCGGGACCTTGTCAAAAGCCTTCTGAAAGTCCAGATAAACAATGTCAACTGGATCCCCCTTATCCACATGCTTGTTGACACTCTCAAAAAATTCCAACAGATTAGTGAGCCATGATTTGCCCTTGTAAAAGCCATGTTGGCTCTCCTTTAGCAGCACCTTCTCTTCTATGTGCCTATTAATTCTATCTTTTAGGATGGTTTCCATCACTTTACCTGGGACACATGTCAAACTGACCGGTCGGTAATTTCCTGGATCACCCCTGGATCCTTTTTTGAAAATTGGTGTTACATTCGCTACCTTCCAGTCATCAGGCACAAAGCCTGATTTGAGGGAAAGATTATATATTTTGGCTAGGAGATCAGCAATTTCATCTTTAAGTTCCCTGAGAACTCGTGGATGGATGCCATCTGGTCCTGGTGATTTGTTAGTGTTTAGCTTAACAAGACATGCAAGGACCTCCTCCCTGGTTATTTCTATCTGGCTTAATTCTTCGGTTTCCCTCCCTACGAAGATAGGCTCTGTTTTGGGCATGTGGCCTCTGTCTTCTTCAGTGAATACTGAAGCAAAGAATTCATTGAGTCTCTCTGCAATCTCTGTTTCCTCTTTAATAACCCCTTGCCTTCCATTGTCATCTAATGGTCCAATGGCCTTCCTAGTTGGGTTCTTACTTCTAATGTACTTAAAGAAGTCTTTGTTATTCCTCTGAGTATTTTTAGCTATACGCTCCTCAAAGTCTTGCTTTGCTTTCCTGATTGTTGCCTTGCATTTGTTCTGCCAGAATTTATGTTTCTGCCTGCTGTCCTCATTCGGACAAGCCTTCCATCTTCTAAATGAGCTTTTCTTGCTCTTGATCACTTCCCGAACAGCTCCTGTAAGCCACATTGGAGTCCTCTTGGACCTGGCAGTGCCCTTTTTCCTTTTGGGTATGCATTCCAATTGAGCCTCTGTTATTGTTTTTGTAAACAGCCTCCATGCCTCTTGGAGTGTTTGGACTCTCTCAATTTTCCCTTTCAGCTTCTTTTTTACTAGTTTCCTCATCTTTGGGAAATTTCCTTTTTGAAAATTTAAGGTCTCTGTGTTAGATTTTATCAGTGACAGAAGGTCAGCAGTTCAAAACCTGAGTACTGAATGATGGAATGAGTGCCCGTCTCTGACTCAGCTCCTACCAACCTAGCAGTTCGAAAGGAAGAAACTGAAAGTAGATATATAGGTACCACTTTGGTGGGAAAGTAAACAGCATTCCATGCACTTCGGTGTCTAGACATGCCTACCACAGGTCCATGGAAATGTTTGCAAATGCAGAGCGCGCTGGCTCTTTGGCTATAAACAGAGATGAGCACTGAACCCTAGAGTCAGATACGACTGGCTTTCGGTCAAGGGTGACCTTTACCTTTACCTAGAGATCTAACTCTCTCTGAAGAGCCGAATAGCGAGATGTTACATATTCCCAGTGTTGCTCTATGGAGTTGAAGCTTGTCCACTGACTACAGCATCTGAAAAGACAATCCAAGCTTTTGAAATGTGGATCTACAGACAGCTGCTAAGGATATCATGGGTTACTTGACCCTGTGACTAATGTAGAAGTGTTGCAAAACTGTTTAAGACCATTAAGCAAAGAAAGTGCCAATACCTTGGGCATATCATGAGGAACACCATGAAATATAGAATATGCCAAAAGGTTTAGCCAGAAGCTATCTGTGTCTTTTCTCTTTCTTAAAAGGAGAAAGACAACCTTTTATAAGAATTGGAAGAGGCTGTCATTGTATCTATCCCATTACCAGGGGCCTGGTGTTTAATGTTTATTAGAAAAAAGGTAGTGAGATTTTGAAAACCTCAGGGGCAAAGTCTGGGAAATGAAGGTTTCCGTCTGGGAGACTGGGAAGAGAAAGCATACATGGAGGAACATATGGCACATATGGGGGATGTCATCTTAGTTTGTTTATTGCCACAAAGGTGGTTTCTGACATTCTAATGAGCAATGAATATTTCTTGGTATAAGCTTTTAATGGCACAATGTTGCTGGCCACGAAACTTGCAAATGTGGAGAGGATGTTCGTTTCCAAGCCAGGGTGTGTATACACTGTTGCATACATGGAGGTGATAGGGGCATGGCCCCATGTGTGTGAACTGAAAAGCACAGGTTGCTTCTAGGGAAAACACAAAGTTGTCTTGCAGGGAATGAAGCAAAAGGTTTTGTTTTATAGTCTATACCTCTCTTGTGTAGCTAGAAGCTTTCCATGTTCCCCAAGAGTTATTTTTCTAAAGTTCCATATATACTCGAGTATAAGCCGAGATTTTTTAGCCCCAAAAAGTAGCCCACAAAAAGGGATATGACTTATACTTGGGTCAATGACCAAGAGGGTGCCAAGACTGCGTCAGATTGAGATGCACCAACAATTTAATTAATTTTTACCATATTTTCATGTATTTTTATTATTGAAACTCACTAGCAGCTGCTGCATTTCCCACCCCCGGCTTATACTCGGGTCTATCTATTTTCCATGGGTTTTCAAGTCAAAATTAGGTATCTCGGCTTATATTTAGGTCATTTTGATGTTGGCAGATTGATACACAGCAGTCAGCAGTTACAAAGCTAAACACATCTGTATTTGGTGGTATGCAATCTGAACATGTGGTAATGGCAGAGGTACAGCTCCTTTTATACAGCAACAACACATTTGAATATGGATACATGGTAACCCATTTGCCACCACCTGCATGACATCATTCTGAGTCATTCTGTAGCCGTGGCAGGAATGTTCCCACGGCTGACAGTAATTGGGGAATTTGTACCATGTGAGCTGAACACTCGCATCTGCCCTCTATGTGTAGCTAGCTCGCGTTCCATTACAGCTGAGAAACATTGTATTCATTACAAGGTTACAATCTTACATTGAAGTGGTTACATTCATTCTTAAAGATATAGTGCTTCCATGCACAACACCCCTTCCCCCTAGGATGGGACGAAGTCCCTTAACCATTGTGGTTTTCCGCATGTGCGCTTGGGGTGTACGGCAGCTTGGCCAAGCTCGGGGGAACTAGGGGTTCCGTGTTCCACGGATTCTCACCCTGCAAGGGGAGAATGAGACTCGTTAGCGATCTGCTGTGGATTCGCTGTCTTCGATGGTTCTCGTTGAGGGGTAGGGGTAAATTCCAACCCTGAGAAACCAGGGGCACCTGGGACTAAACAAAAAACCCGCTTTTCGCTCGGACAGGTGGGGGTCCACTCCGCAAAACACCCCCGGTTTCAAAAATCAAAATCAAACTTCTCAACCACTTCATTATCCTCTCCCCCCCCCCCCCCGATGCTTCCAAAGGATATGGATTTGTATCATCCACCTCCCCTCTTGGTGGGAGCTGAGGATATGCATTCGTATTCTGAGAGCCCAAAGGATATGGATTTGTACTCGAGGGGTACTCTGTGTCTCCCCCTTGGGATAAGCGGGTGGGGGAGGACCCTAACGTTGACTATCCTTGTTGGCTCTCCTTGCCCTGGCTGCTGGTGACCCGACGCCTGAGTTGGTCAGTGTGTCTTCTCCACAGTAGACCCATACTGGTTTCTACGCTGTATGACACCGGCCCCATTTGCTCAACAATCACTCCTGGAACCCATGTTGGTCCTGAGGTCACGTAATTTCTACAATGCACCGGTTCCCCTACTGCAAAACTTTTGGTGCTCCCAATTTCTATATTCCTCCCCTCATCCTCCACCCTGGTCAGATCCAACTGATCAAAGAGTGTTACAGGTTTTCTACACATGAGGAGCTCTGCAGGTGAGATCCCTGACGCCAGGGGAGTTGCCCTGTAGCAGATCAGAAACTGGCACAGTTGGAGGTTCAAATCCTCGGGGCCCATTCGCCACAGTGCGTCTTTTGTAGTCCGCACCTGGCATTCTTTTTTTTAAAAATAATTTTATTTAAATCTACACATTACATAATAACAAAAAAAATACATCAACTTAATAGAGGACATTCACCATGTGCTATTTACATTGCCATATGGGACAGAGTTACTTAATTCTTATATGATTCCTTTCCAAAAGGAATGCTGATCCGGCGTTGGCTTCTGACCTTGATCCTTATGCAGTATATAGTCTGTGAAACATCTCCACGTGTCCTGAAATTTATTTTCTTTTATTAGTCCTTTTCTTAAATTTATTTCCCAGGTAAGCTTATCGTTTAAAGCAATAGTCCATAACTCATTGTACCATTCATCGATTTTTGGAGTGACATCATTCTTCCATTGCCGCGCTATACAGTGTCTGGCACCTGATAACATGACTGCCATTAATTCCCTTTTACTATATTCCACCTTATCAACATCCGTTAGTAATACTATAACTGCACGCACCTGGCATTCTACCTGACCGTTTGTGGCAGGGTGGAAAGGAGCAGAGGTGATGTGCCAAATGACGTTTCTCTCGATGAACGCCTTGAATTCGGCAGACGTGAAGGTACTGGCGTTATCGGAGACCAGCACATCGGGTAAACCGAAGCAACTAAACACCCTGCACAACTGCTTTATTGTTGCGGCTGATGAGGTGTTGGACATTGGAATAACCTCCAACCACTTGGAGTACGAATCTACTATCAACAGGAAAAGGGAGCCCCGGAACGGACCAGCAAAGTGGCTCCACAACGGATGCTTTCCTTGGCAAGAAGGAATGGTAAAAATTTAGGAGCCCTAGAAATGACTGCAGCTCTGGTTTCACTGTGGGGCGAGGGGCATTTTGAACAGCCACAACCTTTGACTCAGAGGGCTTAATACCATTGGGGGTTATCCTGACAGTTTGATTTCCAGGGGGGCAAACCACTGAGTCCCCAGGAGGCAACAAGACCCTTGTTTAAGAACTACTAGGGGCAGTTTCTCCGTGAACCTTTTAAACTTCACCGTGAAGTTTCCCACCCCCAACATCGGGATCCCATAACCCTGTACGTCCCGCATGTTTGTCTTCAAGGCCTTCAGCTTGGGCCGCGCATTAGGGTGAATGCGCAGGAACTCCTTCTGTGAAAGGATGGAGTTGGACGACCCCAAGTCTATTTCCATTCTAACCGGGACCCCTTGTAACAGTACCTCAAGAAAAAAATGCCGGTGCTCCAGGGACATGCGGTTCACTGCCGGCACATTGTCATCATTGGAGACCTTTCCGATCCCAGCCACCTTCCGCCGAGGTCGTTCTGCTGATCCCTTGTCCTCCGTTCGCCGTTGCCTGTACACCTTGGCGATGTGGCCTCGCCGCCCGCAGTTGTGGCACTCTGCTTTCCGAAAAGGAACCTTCTCCGCTCGTGAGATGCTCCACAGCCATCGCATCAGTGGCTCCCTTTCGAGTGAGTGTGACTCTCCACTGACCTTTTCCGCACGTTTTGGACGTCGTCGTCTTCGCTGGAGCCCAAACCCGCGGTTGCGGAGGCCTCCGATGAGGATGTATGCCAGGCCGCCTTCACCGCGACCACTGGCCCTTCGAGAGCCGGGGGTCGTGCCTTAAACATCTTGACCCCGCTCCTCACTGCCTCGGCCGCCTGAGCTTCCTTCATCACATCTTGGAGCGTCAGGTCGCGGCCCCGGGTCATTAGCTTTCGCTGGGTCTCCTCGTCCCGCAGACCGCAGAGTCATACCTGTCAACCATCCTGTTTTACCCGGGAAACCCCCTTATTTTCGCCCCTCTTCCCGCCTCCTCCTGTTTTATTATTTTCCCCATATTTTCCCTTATTTTCCCAGCTGAGGGTGAGGAGGAGGAGGAGCACCAGCTGGGCTGCGGCGGGAACGCCAGCTACCACCGTGGCCGCATGGCCTCCATCCGGAGCCGGGCGGGAACTGCCCGGACCCGGAAAACACACCCCCAGCCGGGGGTGAGGACGAGGAGGAGCATCAGCTGGGCCGCGGCGGGAAGGCCAGCTACCGCCACGGCCGCGTGGCCTCCGTCCAGAGTCAGGCGGGGCCGCCCGGACCTGGAGACCACACCCCCAGCCGGGGGTGAGGAGGAGGACCAGCTGGGCCGCAGTGGGAAGCAAGTGGCTGGATACCTCGGAAGCCGGGGCGGCGGGTGGGTAGGCGGCACCGAGGTTCAGCCCCATCCGGGGCTTTGATTGTGTGGAGTCATGAAAATAGATCAGGGTTTCCCCTTTAATATCAGTGGGTGGTGGTTGCGATCCCCCTGGGTCCCCTGGGGCCAGAAGGGTTTGGGGGACAGACCCCTTTTGTCCCCCCAACCCTCACAGACCCACGGGACCCAGGAGAGGGGGATCGCAACTCCCCACCCACTGATATTAAAGGGGAAACCCCGATCTACTTTCACAACTCCACACAATCAAAGCACCATAAGGCAATGATTTTGGCCAAATAACATAGCGGACTGTCAGATTAGTCGGCTTCAAGTTTGTGACATCATGTCATCTCCTGTTTGTAATACCTCCATGCTTTAAGGACTCTAGTCGGGAGAAGGGGGTGGAGCTAATGTGGCCATGCCCACCTATTTGGTCATGCCCACCTATTTGGCCACGCCCACAAAATTTCCCTTATTTTCAAAGCCAAAAGTTGACAGGTATGCGCAGAGTAGCCGGTCTCGGAGGGTTATCTTCAAAGTTTCTCAGTCGCACGGGCCTGCCGCCAGTCGCAGGGCTGCCGCGTATTCAGCCACGGACTTTCCCGGTTGCTGGAAATGTTCCTGCAGTGTCGTCAGGATCTGTTTGAGTGGAACCGTCTCCACCTTCCTTGGTGCCAGCAGGTTTATGAGGAGCTCTAGCGTGGGGAACCCCACGCTTGTGGGGAGATGCAACCGCTTTTTCCCTCGTCGCTAATGTCGGCAACGTCCATTGCATGCCAAAAATGCATCTCGAACAACCCCCATTTTTCGGGGTGCTTGATGTCGAATAGAGGTACATGTACCTTCTCGGATGCCATATCCCACCTTCGTCGCCAATTTGATGTTGGCAGATTGATACGAAGCAGTCAGCAGTTACAAAGCTAAACATATCTTTATTTGGTGGTATGCAATCTGAACATGTGGTAATGGCGGAGGTACAGCTCCTTTTATACAGCAACAACACATGTGAATATGGATACACGGTAGCCCATATGCCACCGCCTGCATGACATCATTCTGAGTCACGCCCTTCTTCACCAGGTGTAGCTGTGGCAGGAATGTTCCCGCGGCTGACAGTAATTGGGGAATTTGTGTAAGCTGAACGCTCGCAGCTGCCCTCTATGTGTAGCTAGTTCGCATTCCATTACAGCTGAGAAATATTGTATTCATTACAAGGTTACAATCTTACATTGACGTGGTTACATTCATTCTTAAAGATATACTGTTTCCATACACAACAGACATCCTATACTCGAGTATATACGGTACCTTCTTGTTGGAGAGGGTACAGACAATAACTTTTAGCACAGCATTAGCAGCTCCCTTTAGAGGTAAAAGACCCGAGCTTTCCCCAGTTCTGCAACTTGCAAATGAGCTTGCTTTTGCTTGCAGTTGGCCATGGAAAGGTAAGCATGGGCTTCATTTGCATACATGGTTCCTCCGGCTCAGCAGCTCTGAAGGAATGTAACTTTGGAAGGAAAATGTTTTGCCATTTCCTAATTATGAAGCTACAGTATAGGGCTGCAGTGGCTTAGTGGTTAAGACACTGAACTTGATGACTGGAAGGTCAGAAGAGCAACAGTTTGAGACAGGAGTGCTGAGTGATGAAGCAAGTTCCCACCTCTGTCCCAGGTCCCACCAACCTAGTAACGAAAGTAGATAAATAGGTACCGCTTCAGTGGAGAGGGTAACAGCATTCCGTGCACCCTGGCATCTAGTCATACCTGCCACATGACCATGGAAACATCTGCAGACGTAGACAACACTGGCTCTTTTGCTGTAAACAGAGATGAGCACTGAACCCTAGAGTTTTACGTGAATGGCTTTCGAGCAAGGGCGATCTTTGCTGTTATCTAATTATGAAGCTGGTATTTTTGTCCAGTTTTGCCTAACAGATTGAACTTGGGACTTCCCCCTCTACCACTGGCCTATAGATCTTTGTTTCTTCTGCCAATGACAGCATCTATAACCGGTTATTTGCATGAAACGTCAGACAGAAGCTGGCCTGTTGAATTCTTGTGTTGGACCTGGAACCTGCAGTGTGCCAAGCACACCTGTGCAGCTGCTCCCCTACTGAGTTCTGCTCAGGGCAGCCCTTTCTTTCAGCCGACTGGCTTTGTTTTCTTTGGTATTGCTTTCAGAGTTTCTGCCAGCGCTCAGACATTTTGAAAGGTTTACAAAGAAAAGGACAAAGAGCCCTCAGAAGGTGGTGGTGTTTTTTTTTTTTTTTTGAGAGGAAGCCTTCAGACATAGCATTTGCACAGGTGCCAAAAGGTGGCACCTATTTCAGTTGCCAATCGCAGGCAACAGTCTCGGAAAGAACAGGGAGGCTTGCCACCTGTTCCCCAAGGGGTTGAGGACTCCCTGCATATGGGGAGAGGCATTGTGTGCTGTAAATAGATAGAAGGCTGTGAAATGGTATTCCTCTTTGGTGATCAAAGTCACAGGCCCCCTCCCTCCCCGTATCTTTCTTTCTAGTTGTTTCTCTGTCTCTCTGATTTATATAGCAGCCCATTAGCGCAAGCATTACACTACTCAGTTTGTGGGTTCTTCTTCTTTCATGTCCAGATCAAATTTTGGACTGCCAAAATGAAGCCACTTTCTTGGCTTTGTTGTTGGCCAAACTTAAGTCCTCGCCGATGCATCTCTCTTGGCAGCAATCGGCAGACCAGCAAACGAGCCAGATGCTGTGTCTCTCCACATTCACATAGCATGTTGTTGTCTGCCAGCAGCCCCCACTTGAGCCTGTTGGTCTTGAATTTAGGCACTCCAAACCTTAGCCTATTCAGGGTCCTCCAAGTGATGCTGGGGAGGTTGAGTTCCTCAGCCATATCCCTTTTTAATGTTCTTCCTTGTCCAGTGAGCTCCTTCCTCCATCTTCTAATAAGGTTTTTGCTGTTGTGTACCCTCAAGGATGTTTGTTCTTGCCATAAAGCTCTTCCTGGATCTAGGAAGTCACCATAGTGACTGACCATAAGCCTTTGCTAGGCATTTTCACCGCAGACAAGCCCACGCCCCAAATCCTGTCCCCGAGAATGCTCAGGTGGGCCATTTTTCTCAACGCGTATCAGCACGCGTTGGTATACCGGCCCGGGAAGGAGATCAGCCATGCCGACGCCCTGTCGAGGTCCCCCATTCCCCGGGATTGCTGCCACGTGGGCGAAGTAGAGAGGGACCACCAGGTCTTAATGATAGAGGTTCTAGACTCCCCTCCAGTAGTACCGGCCGACATCGCCAAAGCGACAGGCAAGGACAAAACGCTGGCCACAGTTTGCTCCTGGGTACAGAAAGGGTGGCCCGTGTCTTCCCCAGCAGCGGAATTCGACACATTTTTCAAAAAGAAACTAGAGTTGTCCCTAGAGAGGGGTTGCCTTTTGTGGGGACAGCGGGTAGTGATCCCCACGTCTCTCCGGCCGAGGGTGCTTAAACTGCTGCACGTCAGCCACCCGGGGATCGTCCGCTCAAAGGCGCTAGCCCGCAGTTACTTTTGGTGGCCCCAGCTAGACGCCGACATCGAACACATGGTCGGCACTTGCGAAGCGTGCCAAAGCTCAAGGCCAGAAGAGGCTCGCTCGCCACCTAGGGAGTGGGACGCAGCAAGGGGGCCCTGGTCCCGGGTACACGTAGACTTTGCTGGCCCGTTCAGGGGAACGCTTTTCCTCCTCGTGGTGGACGCGTTCTCCAAGTGGTTGGAGGTCATTCCAGTCTCGAGCACCTCCTCGGCCACAACAATTAAACAGTTAAGGAGGGTCTTTTCCACGTTCGGTTTACCCGACACCCTCGTCAGCGATAACGCTAGCTGTTTCACGTCCGCCGAGTTCGGGGCATTCATGGAGCGCAACGCCATTCGGCACGTCACCTCTGCCCCCTTTCACCCGGCCACCAACGGCCAAGTAGAGCGCCTCGTGCGCACCACGAAAGACGCGCTGCTGCGCATGGGTCCCGGAGACCTCGACCTGAAATTGTGCCAATTCCTGCTAAGATACAGGGTCACCCCATTAGCCTCAGGGTACTCCCCCGCAGAGCTGTTGATGCGCAGGAAGCTGGCCACGGGAATCTCCAAGCTAGACCCCATGAGAGTAGAGGACAAAGGGCGGAACATAGGGGTGGAACCCACAAAGAGTTTCAGCGTAGGCGCCCCGGTGCATTGCAGGAACTACGCCAGCGCGGGGCCAGCCTGGGTGCCGGGCACCGTAGTAGAACAAACCGGCCCCGTCTCATACCGCGTAGAGACCAGTACAGGCTTCCTGTGGAGGCGACACGTGGACCAACTCAGGCGCAGGGTCCCCGGAGAGCAGGACGGAGACGAGAATAGCATCGAATCAGCGTTAGGGTACTCCCCCACCCGCTTAGCCCAAGGGGGAGGAAAAGGGGAGCATGGGTCCCCACCAAGGGGGGAGGAAAGGGAATCGATCCACAGAAATCTTTTGCGGGAGTCCCCGACAAAATGGAAGAGCCCCGACCACACACATACCCCGCGGGAGTTTCCCCGAAACACAGATGCCCATAGAAGTTTAGACGTTGATTTACAGTACCAGGGGGAGTTAGCGGAGTGGTCCCCCACCCGTCCTAGCGAAAAGAGGGGTTTCAGTTCAGCCCCTGGTACTTCCAGTCCCAGTAGCCCCTGTGAGTTAGAATGCAATATAGCGCCAATTTCCCGGAGACCGACACCCCCAAGATGGGAGGCATCAGCGAGTCCGCCCACCACAGTCTCAAGGTCCCCCGAGCAGGGATCAGAAGGTAGCCGAACCACAAGGGCGACCTCATCGGTTCTGCGGTTCACAATAGGAGGGTCCCCGGGGCCCGAGAGCAACAGGCAGGGGTTCACCTCCCAACTATTCATTCCTTTCCCATCCCCGGGCGCGAGGCAGACACAGACGCCCCACAGAGCCACTAACGAATCCCCGTTTCCCATTGCAGGACAAGCACCCGCGGAGTCAGGGATCACAGGCTCTCCAGTACTAGGTCAGACGCAAGCGCGTCCCAAGCGCACGTGCGGCAAGCCACAATGGTTGCGGGACTTCGTCCCATCCTAGGGGGGAGGGATGTTATGTATGTATGCATGTTCATTATACTGTAAAGGAAAGAATGTAACCACTCCAGATACAAACGATATCAGCTGTAAAGGAACGCGAGCAGACAGCCCATAGAGGGCAGCTGCGAGCGTTCAGTCTCACATGGTTCACATTGCTCAATCACGGACAGCCGCGGGAAAACCTTCCCCGCATTCAGCAGCAGAAGAAAGAGGCGTGCCTGGGCGAGGCCACGCCGGTAGCAGCCAATGAGCTACCGTGCTACAAGATTCAAATGTAGAGAGCTACTGTATATATTGAGATGTATCACCGCCATTACCTCATGCTTCACTGGAACCTCATGCAATAAACCTGTGTTAAACCAACCCTTCGGTTGTCCGATTGTCTTTGGTCCCATACACTAAAGTGAACTTGAAGCTCCTATCCATTCAGAGGATGTCGAGGCTTAGTTCTCTCGGCATCTGCTGCTACTTCTCTCCTGATCTTAGGTGGAGCGATACCAGCAAGAGGATATATTTTCTGGTGTATTATGGAATTAAGATGATGCTACCAACAAGAGGATATATTTTCCCAACTGTTGTAGGCTTGAGGCATCCTGTCACAATACACATTGTTTCATTAACAGTGATGTCAACTTGTTTTGCATGTGTGAATGCACTCCATACCGGAGCAGAGATGCTGAAGGCCAAAACTGATGTACGCAGCATGAATGGTTGAGCTCCCTGTGTATAGTTCGTGAATTGAGTTTGCAGGTTAAAAAATAAAACATGACAACATTCATTCAAACAACATAGCAACACACAACTATAAAGGAAAAGAGGAAAAAATTATTGAGTGTGCAGGTTAAAAAATAAAACATGACAACATTCATTCAAACAACATAGCAATACACAACTGTAAAGGAAAAGAGGAAAAAAATATTACAGCATTCTGTAGACTCAGTTGTTGAAGGCAGCTGTTAAATAGTCCATTTTTACCAGTTTCCTGATTACAAGAAGGGAATTGGCCTCATGTACCTCAGTTGGTAGTTTGTTCTAAAGACTGGGGGCCTCCATTGAAAAGACCCAGTTCCTTGCCATCGTCTTTTTGGTCATCCTTGATGAGACCACTTTTAGCAACATGGCTTGAGAGAAGCAGGTAGGACGTGTAGCTGATTTTTGGGAGAGATGTTTTAATGGTCATGAAACTGACTGGAAGATGGAACTGATTAAAACATTTCTTAAATAGTTCACACCCCTCATGGGGCTACAACCTCCGGAATATATTTAACCAGAATAGTCAGCTGGTTTAGAGGATCTGGGAGTGGCAGAACAAAACAACAACAACAAGAAGAACAAGAACAACGTGGAGGGATAGAATAGAAAAACCAATGGCTTGTGGCACATTACAGACTAAAAGATCTATTCCTATGGAGCTTCTGGAAGGTGGAAGGTCAGCAGTTCGATTCCCGAGTACTGCAGGACGGAATGAGCTCCCGTCTTTGTCCCAGCTCCTGCCAACCTAGCAGTCCGAAAGCAAGAAATTGCAAGTAGATAAATTGGGACCACTTCGGTGGGAAGGTAACAGCGTTCTGTGCACTCTGGTGTCTAGTCATGCCTGCTACATGACCACGGGAACATCTGCAGAAGCAGATAGCGCTGGCTCTTCGGCTTTGAAACAGAGATGAGCACTGAACCCTAGAGTTGGATACGACTGGCTTTCGAGCAAGGGAACCTCCGTGATTTACAATATGACTCCTGAGATGCCTGGAGCAAAATAGTTAAGCAACAAGTTAGATTTATGTGTAGAGAGGAGAAGGTGGAGCGATGCGTGAGATGCAGGCATTCAAAATGGAAACCAATGGAGCTGAGCTATCCTGGACTGCTCAGGACTTATCTGGACTGCCGTGCCATGGTCTGGATGGTACCTTTTAAGAAGGAGGTTAGTCAACTGGAAAATATAAAGGAAAGCTGGGAACGAAAGAAGAGGCAATTTAAGGGAGACTCAGTTGAATGGTGAAGTCGACTTCTCAATTGCACCAGATGAGTGCAGCTTATCCTACTGTGGTAATAGAATAGATCCTACTGCCAGTGACTCAACACTGATCAGTGGTGGTTAATTAACCTGACAACTCTGAGGACTAATGGCCTTGGGTGGTGAAGCTCACAGGGATAGTAGAACTGCATCTAACCGCAGATCCTCTGTTACACCCAGGACTGGACTAGATGACGGTTTTCAACCTTTGGGCATCCAGATGTTTTTCGTAGACAATAATGGCCAAAAGCTTCAGGTAGCATTCCTGGGATCAGGAGGTCAAAAACATCTGGCTTCCAAGGTCTTCAGTTTTAGCATCACACTTCCAAAACTGGTGTCTGTTGAAAGTTTCACTAAAAGTACAAGACAGCAGCCTTCTTGGTACAAATACATGGCAGTCGTAAATGATCTATACCGGTGACCAAGTGCCCACTTATTTATCGCAAATTGCCAACACAGCAACAGGGGAGGAAGCAAACACTCCCATTGGGCTGCTGGGCAGAGGGGCATGGTGAACTCTGTGCTGGGGGAGGGAGGAAGCGCTCCCATTAGACTGCTGGGCAGAGGGGCGGGTGAACTCTGTGCTGGGGGGAGGGAGGAAGTGCTCCCATTGGGCTGCTGGGCAGAGGGGCAGGGCGAACTCTGTGCTGGGGTGACTGCATGGGTGCCCACAGAGAGGGCTCCGAGTGCCACTTCTGGCACACGTGCCATAGGTTCACCATCACTGATCTAAACAGAGTTCTCAGTTAGCTCTGAGTCAACCTTGTGCTTGAGTAAAGCGGGGTATAAATCTAATAAATAAATAAATCTTTCAGTGACATCATTACATTATGTCTCATGGAGTGGTGGTCCCTGATTGGTTAAAGCCCTCACCAATCTACCTTAGACCCCGGTAGCAAAAATATTGGCCTGCTCTCAGTTTAGAATTTAGAAAACAAATATCACTTTTTCTGACAATAGAGCCACGGTGGCTAGGGGATTTTGGGATTTATAGTCCAACTAGCTGGGTACCCGGCCTTGCCTGGGTTGTTGTCGAGTAGAAAACATCAGGGGCCACCTCCTCCTCTTCCAGCCTTGATCAGGTGCCTGCTTCCTCTCCTGAGGGTCCCTGGCAGCCTCTCTCCTTTCCTCTTCCTTCTCCTGGGCTGACCTCTGTCCACTGGACTCCTGTCATGCCCTGTCAGCTGGCCAAGGGGCGCAGCCCTGTGATGTCACGAAGGCCCAGACCTGGTCAGCCCTTGTGATTGGTTGAGGTTTTATTCACTGGCCAAGGAGTGGGGGCCCTATGATGTCACAAAGGCCCAGACCTAGTCAGCCCTTGAGATTGGTTGGTGATCACAGTGACATACCTGGGGCTATGACATTAGCCCTACTATGACATCACTGGGTCACACACACAACCTCCTGTCCAGTATACTTCTCTTTACGGATCAATTTAGGGGCATACACACCCGCCCTATGGGGCTCCTGATCTCGTGAACCCAAGGTAGGTGTGTGCCAAATTTCAGGGTTCGGGCCAGGGGTGCGGGAGCCTTTACAGGACCCACAAAGACCTTGCTTTTATATACAGTATATAGATTTCCTCCCAAACTCTGCCACAGAAAGCGCACAAGCTAGTATGAGATCACGTAAGTGAGCAAGAGACATCAACAAGGGGATACTTGAGATTCTGAATGCCTTCCAAAAATACTGAAACAATTAGTTTGCAAGAGTTTAAGGAGATTTACATACATAAACCCCACTTCCCAGAAATATTAAGGTAAAGGTCACCTTTGCTCGAAAGCCAGTCATATCCGACTCTAGGGTTCGGTGCTCATCTCTGCTTATAGCCAAAGAACCCGCGCTGTGTGCATCTGTAGATGTTTCTGCGGACATGTGGCAGGCATGCCTCAATACCGAAGTGCACAGAATGCTGTGGTACCGAAGTGGTACCTATTTATCTACTTTCAAACTGCTAGGTTGGCAGGAGCTTGGATAGAGATGGGAGCTCACTCCGTCGTGAAGTACTCGGGTCTCGAACTGCTGACCTGCCGGCCTTCCAGTCGTCAAATTCGGCATTTTAATCACTAAGCCACCACAGTCCCCAGAAATATTTAGAAACCCAATATTCGATTAGCTCACACACCCCTCCATGCTACATTATGCACACTGTGCAAAATGAAGAGAGTGGCCCCTTATGGTGAGGTTTTGGCCTTCCTGGAAGTTAAACAAAAGATGCTTTCTTGACCAATGGCTTATTTTCCTCTAGCCACAGCTAAGCAGGCATTGCTTAGTTGCATTCTTTATGTTTCCTTGCCATACACAGCCCATCCCTTATTAAACAAAGACTAGAAGGCATATGACACAATGGGCAAACAACTTTGTGTTGACTTTAGTGGGGCCTTTGTTTGTGAGCCACGTGTGACATCTGCCCAAACTGAAATTGGAATGAATTTTGGTCAAAAGAAATAAGAAAAAATGATTATTGCAATGGTAATTAGCTTTGAGATTACACATTGTAAAAATAATGGAAACTAGATTGTCAATTGGACTTTGGATGATTGGTTTAAAGAATAATGGAGCATAGCAATAAATGATAGATTAATATGCAAATTAAAAGTAAAGAAGGGATTAACAAAAAGAAATGATTTTAAGGAGATATGGGGAGAATTTATTGTATATGTTTTGGTGAAAGCAAAAAGAACAAGACTGGGACAAGAATACAAGACAGTCCTTCTGGAAAGAGGGGACAAATATATAAAAGAAATATCATATAGTAATAAAGGAATGGAGGTATATATATTGTAGCCCCATGGGTGGTGGGTGCACAATCTTAACCTATAAAACCAAGTGTTCACCGTTGGAATTGGCTATGGGCTGCTGTGCGTCGCCCTACTTACCCGTTCCCTCCCTTCGAGAGCACGGGCAAAGTGGCTACGCAGGTCAACGAATGGTTTAAAAAATCGCGATTGGGGCATCAGCCCCACCATTGGCAAGAAAGGGAAACAACTTCATTTCCCAAAAAGCATTGCGTTCCGCCGTGTTTCTCCCAGTGTCAGCCAATCAAGATGATAAAAACAACGGACTCAGTCATTGTTTTACGAGCCGCAACCAATCAAAAGTAGCGTTTCAAAACCTTGCCGAGCGACGGACGTCAGAAACTACAAGTCCCAGCGTCCTCCGTGCTGTGACCCCTCAGCCAATCAGGCTAAGGGACATGAGCATGGAGGAGGCTGGGAAAGCCAATGCGCCAACAACTTCCCTCCAGGAGGCACTTCGTCTCCCGGAGGGAAGCCATCCCCAGCTCATCGCGGTGGGCGGCTGGCCATGTCGGATCCTGGACTGCCTGCTTTTGGCGGCCCCCACCCAACCGGCGAGGACCTCGGCACCAGCGGAGAGGGAGAAAAGGCTGCGCCACAGAGGCATGGAAGGTGAGGCCCGGCACAGAAGGCTGCACTGGGGAAACGTAGAGTACGAAAGGCCCAACTGGCAACGGGTAAGTGGGGCGGGGGAGAGGAATTGAGGAGGGGAACGGGCCTGGGGAGCACGCCACCCACACAGGTCATAGAGAAGAAAGGGGGAGAACGAACCCACCTCCTTCCCCCCAGTCTCAGTCCCCTGCCCCACTTACCTGTTGGCAGCTGGGCAATTCGTACTCTGCGCCTCCCCAGAGCGGCCTTCTGTGCTGGACCACTCACCTTCCATGCCTCCCTGGTGTGGCCTTTCCTCCCTCAATGCCGGCGCCAAGGCCTTCATCGGTGGGGTGTGGGCCACCAAAATCAAGCAGCCCAGCCGGCAAACGATGCTCCCGCCCGCCCAGCAAAGGCCTCCTGGGTGTCCTCACCAAGGCTTGGGGGGAGGAGGAAGAGCTCCTCCTCCCCCTGCAAAGCTTCAGCATGTGTGTGTGTGTGTGTGTGTGTGTGTGTGTGTGTGTCCTCACCGAGGCTTCAGGGGGGAGGAGGAAGAGGCCTTCCTCTTCCTGCAAAGCTTTGGCATGTGTGTGTGTGTCCTCACTGAGGCGTCAGGGGGGGAGGAGGAAGAGTCCCTCCTCCCCCTGCAAGGCTTCGGCGTGTGTGTGTGTGTGTGTGTGTGCTCACCAAGGCTTCGGGGGGGGGAGGAAGAGCCCATCCTCTCCCCATGGAGCTATGGCATGTGTGTGTGTATTGTGTGTGGGTGTGTTTGTGTTGTGTGTGTGGGTGTGTTGTGTGGGTGGTTGTGTTGTTTGTGTGGATGTGTTGTGTGTAGTTCTGTTGTTTGTGTTGTTTGTGTGGTTGTGTTGTGTGTGTGTATTGAGTGTGTGTGTGTGGTTATGTTGTGTGTGCTGTGTGTATTGTGTGTGTTGTGTGTGTATTGAGTGAGTGTGTGGTTGTGTTGTGTGTGTGCTGTGTGTTGTGTGTGTGTGGGGTTGTGTGTGTGATTGTTTTGTATTTGTGTATTGAATGAGTGTGTGGTGATATTGTGTGTGCTGTATGTGTGTATTGAATGAGTGTGGTTGTGTTGTGTGTGCTGTGTGTGTATTTTGTGTGTGTGTGTATGTGTTGTGTGTGTGTGTATTGTGTGCGCGTGTGTGGTTGTGTTGCATGTATGCTTATATTGTGTGTATGTCTACCCCTCAAAACCACCCCAACCACAAGCACACATGTTATACCTGCCCGGCAGGGCAAAAAATGCTGATCTTAACCTATAAAACCAACCTATAAAACTTTACAAAGTTAAAAAAATAAAATTTTTACAAAAAACAACAAAGAATTCATTGTTTTATATAAAGCACAGGGGGGGAAAAGCCCGGCAACGCCGGGCAAACTATGCTAGTTATGTTATATAATTTCCGCCCTTTTTCTTTTCAGTCTTTGTTCTTGTTTTTAGTTTTATGGTTTATATGTTTTATTATGGGGCTGCAGTGGCTTAGTGCTTGGGACACTGAGGTTGGTGAACGGAAGGTTGGCAGGACAGCAATTTGAGACCCGAGTGCTGCATTATAGAGTGGGTGCCCATCCTCTGTCCCAGCTCCTGCCAACCTAGCAGTTTGAAAGCAAGAAATTGCAAGTAGATAAATAGGGACCACTTTGAAATAGGGGTGAAAGAATTAAGCTATTAAGATAATATTAATTCTGTTTTAAAAGTAAAAATTATTTTCTCAGTACTCTGTAAAGTTAAACAGATCAGATTGACCTATCATATCGAACTGATGATGAGGCTAAAGTACAAGCTTAGCACAGTTTGTACAGCTGACAGGGAACCGTAAATAATATTTGTGTGACATGACATGATGTGACATGAGACATGTTCCTTATATGACATGTTCTAAATAACAGATACTGAATGTTCTAACCTGAACTTAATGAAATGTCAGAAGGTTAATTAATAATTTTGGCTTATCCCATAGTGATGTAATGTGTAGAAATTTCCACATTTTTATGCTATAAAAAGATGGCTCTGAAAATGTATTTTCATTCCGGGAATATTAGCTTGGTAAAGCGTTCCTGAATCTGTTTGGCCAAATATTGACAAATAAAACTCCTAAATCTGTCTTAGCGTGTGGAATGCGAATTTGTCTAGTTCAGAATTCCATAACATTTTTGGCGAACTCCGCCGGGGACTGACTTGACAAATAGCAGGTGCCATTGTCACTCTAGATGGCTGTTCCTGATGGGATAAAACGACGCCTCTCCAGGGATAACCTAAAATGCCGGCATAGTAGACCTTTGATCTACTCTAGGAAATCAGTGAAGAGGTGGCGAGTAACTGTCAGAACAAACAGACCAGTCAAGGATCCGGAAGGCTAAGACAGACGGAGAACTCTAGAAGGTGGATTTTCAAAAGCCTGCAGGCAAGTATAAAATTGTATGAAACTGTATGAAACTGTATGAAACTGTAGAAGTATACTTATGTGTGCCCACTCATTTGAGGAGTGGAAGTGGAGCCTGATCACCTTCAAGGGGACAGGATGGCGATTCCTAAGTCCTTAATGAACCACGGGCAATAACCCAGTGTTCCTGGAAAAATTAGGGCGGCGAACCTGATTTTTGTGTGTGTAAAATTTATATTGTGTGGGTGGTTAAACCATCGCGTTCCCCTGACGGTAGCCCTTGAATTTTTCAGGTGCCCCAGGCCGGTGGTAGTGTTTAGTTTAGAATGGGTGGTGGTAGTAGCGTTCCAAGAACGCCACTATGGTGTTTCCTTGAGAACTTTGAGATATTTACAGCAGAGACAAATGAACCCCCTTTAACAAAATTTGAATTAATAAAGTTTTGTGAATATGAATGGCCCAGTTTCCAAGTAGGGTGGCCTCTGGAAGGCTCCTTAGATTTGGGTCATATAAATAGAGTGTTTCGAAGAATAACGCAGAATAAACAATGGGATCAGTATCCCTATATATCAGCATGGCAAGCTATAATACAGAAAGCCGTGACCCCCCCTTGGCTACGGAAATGCCAGGCTGAATGTGTAAAATCATATTTAATGAAGAAAAAGAAATCCAAAGATAAATTAGGTAGGAAAGTGGTCAGAACACCCAATACCCCAGAAATAGAATGGCAGACAGAAGAAAGATTGAAAATTTTAAACAGAAATGAAAAAGATGAAATTCTGTTTCAAAGACCTCCACCTTATGTCATGCCAAAATCAGCGCCACAAGATGGCCAAGTTCCACATATTTATCCAGACCTTGCATTAGCAAATGCAGGAAGCAGTCACTCTGCAGGAAGATTTCAGACCCCAGACAGAAGTGAGGCTTCCCCAACCACAGAGAAACTAAGAAAAGTAACTGAGATCTTGAAAGATGTAATTGAACAGGGAGAAGACAAATTCAAAGGGTACAGCCAATCTTCTCCCTATAACAATGAAGCTGGAAAGGAGCCACCTTCGAAAACCCCAATGGCACGCGTCATGCCAACGATGAAAAAAAGAAAAGAGATAGTGGCCCCACTGAGGGAAATGATAACCAGCCATATGAGGGAAGATGATGAACTAGTAAATCAGTCAATCTTCCAATATGTACCATTTACCACAACAGACCTGTTAAACTGGAAACAGCATTATGGACCTTTTAGTACCAAGCCGAATGAGGTGATTGAAATAATTGGAACCATAGTCCAGACACATAACCCCACATGGAGTGATATGCAGCAAATAATAAATACGCTCCTTAATATGGAAGATAAGCAAAAATTGAACCTGGCAAAAGACAGGATCCTTCGTAGAAACTTCCCAGACGCAAATCAGACTGTAGTGCGTATGGCGGCAGCTGCTGAACAAAACCCAAATTGGGATCCTAATGATTCAACACACAGGATAAGTCTTCAACAGTACAGATATTTGATTTTGAAAAGCTTAAAGGAAGCAGCAAAAGGTTCTGTCAATTTTAGCAAACCTGCTAATATAATTCAAGAGAAAGAAGAATCCCCTGAAAGTTTCTTAGCCAGGTTAATTGAGGCTTATAAAGTGAACACAGGGATTAATATGGAAGATCCTGAAAACTGCCAGATGTTAAATGAAAGATTCATTACACAGAGTGCACCGGATATAAAGAAAAAGTTACAAAAGCTGGAAGGACCATTGGGAAAGAACACAAGTGAACTGGTGCAAATTGTGAGGAAGGTCTACTTTAACAGGGAGCAGGAGGAAGAGAAGAAGGAGAATATGAGAGAATATAAAAGAGCTGAGATGATCGCCCTTGCTTTGGGAAGAGGCAACAATCAGTGTGCTTACTACAAGCAAGAGGGCCATTGGCAGAGGAATTGCCCCGAGAGAGGAATGAGATGATTGAAGAAACCAGAGGAATTTGGGAAATCCCAGAAAAAACAAACAAACAAACAGCTGAGCACTTGATAGCTAACCCCAAGATTTTGAATCCCTAGTCGGCCCCAAGCTTCAAGGCTACTAGGTTTGTCTCAACTTTTTCAGGCAGTATGTGAAAGTACGCAGAAATAAAAGTGTAAATGTCACAGGCCAGTTGCCTAACTCCAGAGGAACTTGAAGGCCTGCGCAAGGAGTTTACTTTTTCTGCAGACGTACAGACATACTGGCCATCCCCTAAACAAGGGACATTTATGGGTTGGTAATCAAAGACTGATCAAAGCTGCCCAAAATGCCTAGATCCCTTGCAATTAATCAGGAAACAGAAGGCACAGTTGGCAAAAGGGAGCAGAAGAAGCAAAGCGAAAAACAGCTATGTTTAAACAGCCAAACAAACACAGAAGTTGTATTTGATTAAAGAATTTGAGGACTTGAAAATATAAAACATCTGAAGTATACGAAAAAT
Source organism: Bradypodion pumilum (assembly GCA_035047305.1). NCBI lineage: Eukaryota > Metazoa > Chordata > Lepidosauria > Squamata > Chamaeleonidae > Bradypodion > Bradypodion pumilum. The sequence continues at coordinate 4,682,536 of JAWDJD010000003.1, forward strand.
GAAGTAAAAAAGCCAGTAAGGAAATACTTACTTAAAAGTAGGGAGGCTTAGTGGAGTCATCTTGCCCACAGTTAGGAAGAGGTTGAGAAAGCATTGCAAAATTGTAAATCAATAAGTCCGGGTTTAGCCAATGACAATGCATGATATGAGAACTCCCTTCTGTACAAAGTATCCTATTTCCCCATTTGAATTTCTGTCCTAAACATATACAGATGGCCAGATCTGGCCCGCTAGAAGGAAATTATTAACTCAGTCACTGCAGTAGAAATCAATAATGTGAATCAGTGCAGGAGGCTTGCCCTCCCCATCTCCATGGCAACACATGGCTTTAAGCCAGAAGACTGATTATAGTTAAACATTGATAAAATGGATTATTGCAAAACCGAAAAGAACTATATACTGTCGATAGTATCTTTTTTCTTGCAGTTTAAGACCCTGGAAAGATTGGAATGCATAGATTTTGCTTAAATAATCAACGCAAGAGAGAAGACGGCAGTTTGGCTAAAGACCCAAACTGGAGGCAGTCTTTTCAATGCCCAGCCGAAGCTTGAGGAATCGGCAATCAACATGATAGAAATGTTTATGTGAAAAAGTTATTAAACTTTAATAATTTTCAAGAAATCAGGAGGGAATGAAATAGGGGTGAAAGAATTAAGATATTAAGATAATATTAATTCTGTTTTAAAAGTAAAAATTATTTTCTCAGTACTCTGTAAAGTTAAACAGATCAGATTGACCTATCATATAGAACTGATGACAAGGCTAAAGTACAAGCTCAGCACAGTTTGTACAGCTGACAGGGAACCGTAAATAATATTTGTGTGACATGACATGATGTGACATAAGACATGTTCGTTATATGACATGTTCTAAATAACAGATACTGAATGTTCTAACCTGAACTTAATGAAATGTCAGAAGGTTAATTAATAATTTTGGCTTATCCCATAGTGATGTAATGTGTAGAAATTTCCACATTTTTATGCTATAAAAAGATGGCTCTGAAAATGTATTTTCATTCAGGGAATATTAGCTTGGTAAAGCGTTCCTGAATCTGTTTGGCCAAATATTGACAAATAAAACTCCTAAATCTGTCTTAGCGTGTGGAATGCGAATTTGTCTAGTTCAGAATTCCATAACAACTTCAGTGGGAAGGTAAACAGCGTTCTGTGCATTCCGCTGCCTAGACATGCCTGCCACATGTCTACAGAAATACCTGCACCAGGGTATAAACAGAGATGAGCACTGAACCCTAGAGTCCGATACAACTGGCTTTTGGGCAAGGGTGACCTTTACCTTCACATTACCTCACTAAAGGTATTAGTGTGGACAGCATTCCCCACCTAATTAATGGAATTAGTCTAGCTGGTGGCATTATTGATCCAAACTGAAAAGTATGCTCCCACATACACCGTCCATTTCATTTTATCAGCATTTGAAAGACAGGTTGCTTAGCAGCCTGGGTGAGAAAGATGGATTCTTTTTTGTGGATTCTTCTTCTTTCATGTCCTGATCAACCCCTGCTGCTGAAATGAAGCCACTTTCTTGGCTTTGTTGCTGGCCAAACTTAAGTCCTCATCGGTGCATGTTTCTGGCAGTAACTGGCAGACCAATTAAATGAACCGGATCCTGTATCTCTCCACACTCACTCACACAGAGTGTTGTTGTCTGCCAGCAGCCCCCACATGAGCATGTTGGTCTTGCATTTAGAGACCCCAACCCTCAGCCTAGTCTGGGTCCTCCAAGTGATGTAGGAGAGGTTGAGATCCTCAGCCATATCCTCATCCTTTAATGATGTTCATTGTCCTGTGAGCTCTTTCCTCCATCTTCCAATTTGGTTTTGCTCCTGTGCACCCTCAGAATGGGTGTTCTTGCCATAAAGCTCCTCCTGGATCTGAGCCAGTGGACTCGAGGCTCATCTCCATTCAGAAGATGTTGAGGGTCCTTCTCTTGTTTAGTTCTCTCGGTGTCTGCTCCTACTTCTCTCCTGATTTTAGGCAGAGCAAAACCAACAAGAGGATATACAGTATTGTGTCAACTGGTGTAGGTTTGAGGCATCCTGTCACTATACACATGGCAAACAAAAGGGATGCCTCTGAAATAGTATATTTTCTGCCCATTCCCCAATTTTTATACATGGTTTTAAGATGTTTTGGCCACCAGAGGCTGCAAGGGGGCTTTTCCACACTAAAAAAAAGCAACTGAGAGAGAGCAACTGCAGAATCTGATGAACACCTTTCATGCCAGTAAAGTCCCCTTCTTCTTCTTCTTCTTCTTCAACTATCCCTTCAGGTGACCAAGGATGCTAAAACTAGCACTGTAGTTCAATTGGAGAGCCTATATTCAGCATGGAGACAGCCCCAGGTTTGGTTTGGTCTTTAAAGATATTCAGATAGCCTGAAATAACATTGTGACGTTCGGTTATTCCCATCAAAGCATTGGTTCCATTTGCTTCTTGCTTTGTGTCGAAAGAAAAGGTGCAAAATTTACTGAGATTGGCACCCATACTTCCCTTTAAAAACCTTCTCCCTTAATTAATGGATTTTGGAAATAAAATGGTAGAAAGGAATAAGAAAGAAATAATTATTATAATGGCAACAGCTTTGAGATTGGTTATTGTTTATTAAAAAAAATTGAAAGTAGATTGTGAATTTCAACTGGACAGTTGGTTTAAAGAGAGATGGAATGTGGCAATAAATGATAGATTGACATTTGGATTAAAATGTAAAAGGGATTATTAAAAAGACTGGTTTTAGAGCGATGGGAAAAATTATTGAACATGTTTTAGTGAAAGGGAAAGAAGAGGGGACAAATCTATAAGGAAAAGCAGGAAATATTCCAAGTGGGTGGTATAAAAATGCAACAAGCAAGCAAGCAAACAAACAAACAAACAAACAAACAATATATAGAGAATAGTTAGATGAGGGTATATGATGCCCACTTGTAGTGAGTGCATATAGTAGTTTATATAAGTTTTTTCTTGCTGATTTTTTTTTGTATAATCTGGTTTCTTATTTTTTGTATTTTTATGTTGATGTTTTTATTATTTACATTATATTTGAAATCTTTAAAAATAATAATAACCCACTTTCCTTTCTCTATGAAAAACCTGCATCTCTTTAAAGAAGTCTTTCTCAAATCTTTAAGAAATTCATTTATCTTCCAGGACTTCTCTGCTGGACCTTTTTTTAAAAAAAGGAGATAGGTAAAGGTAAAGGTTTCCCTTGCTCGAAAGCCAGTCGTATCCAACTCTAGGGTTCAGTGCTCATCTCTGTTTCAAAGCCAAAGAGCCAGTGTTGTCCAGATGTTTCTATGGTCATGTGGCAGGCATGACTAGACAAAAAGGAGCAGAATGTTTTGTAGGAAATAGACACTGGACAACGCAAGAGAAGAGGAACACCATACAGAGTGTGGGAAAATACTTTAACATGAAGAAATGATCGGTTTGGAAGGAGTATTTCTGCTCATCAGAAGAAACAAATGAGGCCAATGTAGACCATGGATCTGATAATATAGTAAAGGTAAAGGTAAAAGTCATCCTTGTTCGAAAGCCAGTCGTAAAGAGGAGGTTAATTCATGCTGAGTTGTATTTATGGCAGTGATGGTGAACCTTGGTGTTCTTGGTCTTCAGTTATCAGAAGCCCAAGTCAGCACTCCTGCTGATCAGGGATTCTGGGAATTGAAGTACAAGAACAGCTGGCGTGTCAAGGTTTGCCATCAGTCCTATGGCATCTAGCTAACACAGTACTGTCCAGGGTTTCAGGGAGACTTATTTGTTATTTATTTATTTATTTATTTATTTATTTATTTATTTATTTATTAGTAGTATTTAGATGCGGCTTCCAGTTCCAGCTGAAGGCACCAGACACTGCAGCTCGGATCTTATCCATACAAGGCAAGTGTTATACCACTCAGCATTAAACCTTGCCTATGCAAAGCATCCTTGTATTACTAGTTCCCAAACAAATAAATTCTAGTTCTCAGACAAATAAGAGAAAGTACTTTTTCACCCAGAGGATCCCTGGTCTATGGAACTCCCTGCCAGAAGAGGTGGTGACAGCTGTCAGTCTTGACAGCTTTAAGAAAGGATTAGACAAATTCATGGAGGACAAGGGGATCCATGGCTATAATTATGGATACCTAAGGACAACCTCCAGGTTGGAGAGATAAGCAGGATATCTCTCAATGCCATTTCCTGGGAATCCTAAACAGGTGAAGGCATCTGCTTGGGAATAATACCCTGAAGCACATGGTGAGCCACTGTGTGAGACACAATGCTGTACTGGATCATGGGCTCCTGTGGACTGTTCCAGCAAGGCTGTTCTTATTTCTCTTCAGAACTGGGCACAATCCAGAAATAACCCAGGCATTTAAAAATCCCACTGATTTCAACAACATAGCTAAATTTATTTATTTATTTATTTATTTGCTCAAACGTATATAGCAGCCGCGCTCGCCGGAGCGACTCTGGGTGGTTCACAATGTTAATATTCCAACACTTAGAAAATTACAAACTCTTAAAACATTAAAAATTACAGAAATCATTAGAGCTTAAAACCATTAAAACCTGTTGCTAAAAAATAAATTCTTTGCCATTTACCACTGAACTCAGTAGGTCTCCATGCCGGCTGGGTCATCCTGATGGACCATACAATATAAGTCATGTTTTATGTCTTTAATTCCATTTTTGCGACTACTTAGAACTATATCTACATTATTTTTCTATTTTACTGCCCTTGGGAAGTCTGCAGATAAAACAGAGTAGAATAAAGAACTGTATATAAAATAGGATAAAGTATGTTAAACAAACAGTGAAAGCCATGTCTAAGCACAGGCATTCAGTATATTTAAAATAAGCCTATAATTTGATAATACTGTCTGGCTTCTAGTCTTTCTTTCTTTCTTTCTTTCTTACTTACCACACATTTCTGGTTTAGTTTCATGTTCAATTCTCATACTGTACACTATAATTTAAGAAGGGGAACCTAAAACTGAATACCTTGTATGGGACTTTTCTAAAATCATTGAGAATTGTAATGCACCCACATTTAGCAGCTGGATCAGTGAGGTGGTTGAGTGTCCTGAAAGTTGGGTTTTCACTTACAGCTCCTGCATTTTCCTCCTGCCATGAAAACTCCAGGGCCCGCGCCCACATTAGGCCAACCTGGTGGCCATGAAGCCACTTGATTTCTGTATCTTTCTTCTGTGGTTCTCCAAAACATGGCATGGGATGCTACCTAGCATTGTCTGGGGGATACACAAATACACATTCACACAGTGAACATGTAATGGATTTGTTAGAAAACTCATTCCAGATGTTTTCCCCCTATCTGTGTGTTTTCTTGTAGGAGAAAACAGATATGTGTAGATAAGGTAGTGTCAAGTCAAGTAATCACTCCAAGTCTCTTCAGGTATTTTAGAACTATACTAGCAAGGGTTGCCCGGTGTTGCCGGGCTTCCCCCCCCCCCGTGTGTTTTAATAAAAAATGAACCAATTTTATTTTTGCAATAGTTTTAAATTGTGTTGGAAGGTTAAATTGTGTTAATATTTTTTAAAAATTGCTTAGTCTGTAATTTTAAATTTTTAAATGTTTATTTATGTAAAAATTTTTTTGGCTTGGCTGTTATTAACTGGGATCTGCTTTTTTGGTTTTTTTAGGATTAATAAAAGAAGAAAGTATGATATAATTTTTTGAAATTGTTTTATGTAAGTGAATAATGTTTTAGTTTTTTGAATTTTTTTAATTAGTTGTACCGTAGGTCATAATTTTCATAATGTAAAAGTAAATGTTTTTTACATTCAATGTTTTTAAAATGTGTTTAGATGTTTTGAGTTTAAATTTGAGTTATAACTCAGCCCAGGATTTTTAAAAGTTTCTATTGTATTTTATTGACATATGTTTTAGTGTAATTTTTTTTACTTGTTTTTATTGGTGTGACCTTTTGTGTAAAATTGTGAATTTGTGTTATGCTGTTGTTTGTTTTTGAATTGTTTTTACTATTGTGGCCAGCAGGTGGTGCTGGTAGGGGTTATTGTATTTTGACTTTTTTTCTCTCCTGGCCTCTGGGTGGAGCTTCTTCTGGTAAGTAGTCTCTTTCTTTATTCATTTGTTTTTCAGTCCTGGTGGAGGTAGCACATCTTTTGGTAAGTTTGCTTGTTTTCTTTGTTTTGTGTGTGTGTGTGGGTGTGTGTGTGTGGGCGGGGGGGGGTTGGAATTTGTATTTTTTGTCTGTTTGTTTTGTTTTTGATTGTGTCTTTGTTTACTTCGTATTGTTTTTGGTGTTTATGTTTTTGTGTATTTTTGGATGTGTTTGACTGTTTTTAGTAATTAAAAAAAATATTTATTTATTTGGTGGTGGGGAAGGGACGTGGTCATTGGGGGTTAGGAAGGGTGGGCTAGGTGGTGGGGAGAGGGGCATGGTCGTTGGGGGTTAGGAAGGGTGGGTTAGGTAGTGGGGAGGGGGGCATGGTCGTTGGGGGTTAGGAAGGGTGGGCTAGGGGGGCGTGGTCGTTGGGGTTAGGAAGGGTGGGCTCGGTGATGGGGAGGGGGGCTTTAGTGTGTTATGGTGCTTTGATTGTGTGAAGTCGTGAAAGTAGATCGGGTTTCCCCTTTAATATCAGTGGGTGGGGGTTGTGCACCCCTCTCCGCTGGCTACCCTAGGGTTGGGAGGTTTGTGGGGAGAAAAGGGGTATATTGCCCCAACACTTCTGGAACCAAAAGATCAGGCAGACTGGATCGAATCCCCACCCCCCTCCATAAAACAACTCCGTTTTTAAAGAGAAGAAAAGACGGAGTTGTTTTAAGGAGGGCGGTGGGGGATCGATCTACTCTGCCTGTTCCTGTGGGTCCAGAAGGGTTGGGGGGGGGATACCCCTTTTGTCCCCACAAACCTCCCAACCCTAGGGTAGCCAGTGGAGAGGGGGATCGCAACCCCCACCCACTGATGTTAAAGGGGAAACTCCAGTCGGGACCTTCAGGCGCTGTTGGTGAGGGAAAGAAAGCCAGCTGGTGTTTGCTTGGCTGTGACGCGGTGAGTTGTTTTTCGTTGGGGGTTAGGAAGGGTGGGCTAGGTTGTGGGGAGGGGGGCGTGGTTGGGGTTAGGAAGGGTGGGCTCGGTGGTGGGGAGGGGGGCATGGTCATTGGGGGTTAGGAAGGGTGGGCTAGTTGGGGGGAGGGGGGCTGTAGTGTGTTATGGTGCTTTGTTTGTGTGGAGTTGTGAAAGTAGATCGGGTTTCCCCTTTAATATCAGTGGGTGGGGGTTGCGATCCCCCTCTCCGCTGGCTTCCCTAGGGTTGGGAGGTTTGTGGGGAGAAAAGGGGTATATTGCCCCCACACTTCTGGAACCAAAAGATCAGGCAGACTGGATCGAATCCCCACCCCCCCTCCTTAAAAGAAGTCCGTTTTTAAAGAGAAGAAAAGACGGAGTTGTTTTAAGGAGGGGGGGTGGGGGATCGATCCACTCTGCCTGTTCCTGTGGGTCCAGAAGGGTTGGGGCAATATATCCCTTTTGTCCCCACAAACCTCCCAACCCTAGGGTAGCCAGCGGAGAGGGGGATCGCAACCCCCACCCACTGATATTAAAGGGGAAACTCCAGTCGGGAGCTTCAGGCGCTGTTGGTGAGGGAAAGAAAGCCGGCTGGTGTGTGCTTGGCTGTGAGTTGTTTTTCTTTTTCATTTTTCGGGTGCCGGTTTCCTCAGCGCTCTGCGCGCTCATGGCGCGCAGGACGCTGGGGCTTGTAGTTATGGGTTGCTGTTTTATGTTTGTGCTGCGTTTTTTTAAAATGCTTTTCTTTCGATTGGCTGCGGCGCGTTTCCGAACGCTGCCCCGTGCGAGAGCCTCTCAGCCTGATTGGCTCTGGCGCGGCACGGCGCAAGGAATGTTGGGAAGTGAAGTTATTTCCCTTTCTTCGCGTTTGTGGGGCTGTTGCCCCACTGCCGGTTTTTTCAATCCTTCGTTGACCTGCGTACCCAGATCGGCCGTGTGCACGAAGGGTGAGTGCAGGCAAGTAGGGCGAGGCATAGCAACCTATAGCCAGTTCCAACGGTTAACCCTTGGATTTATAGGTTAAGATTGAAAGCATAGCAAGATACAGGATACAGTCCATCAAAAGATCAGGAAGCATTTCAAAGCAAGGAAATGAAGCAAACTGGTTCTCTAAGGGATAGGCCATGGGGCCCCCCTTCCTCTCAAGCGTCTACATTTTGGCTGCTTAAAAGCACAGCATTCCAGAGAGTGTCTCTGTGTCAGCATGTGTGTGTGCATGAGTCTCTGGGTTATATCTCCTCCCACAGGGTCCACCTTTGGCCCTCCCCCTTAGGGATTCCAACCAATGATCATACAATAAGACATGTCAATCACACATTAAGTTTCATTTCACTAAAGCCACGAGGCAACTCATGAGGCAAGGATGTTTACATATTTTCTCTCTTCCCCCTGATTTGAAATCACCATTTTGAAAGAGGCTAAAGCATAGGGTATACTTCATTCTGTTACAGAAACCTTGCTGCTTAGCCTAGTAAGTCAAAACTAGAGTAGACCCACTGAATCAGTGGGTATTTGGTGAGCCACCTTCTCCATAGGTCCTACTGATTGCAACGGGCTTGTTTTAATTGTGATTTACTAGGCTAAGCAATAGGATTTCAGCCCATACGTGGCGCCTGGTTGGAATCTGAGGCTGTGGGATAGAACCTGGCAAAGTCTCATAAGGTCTACCTTGATGGTCTGCATTTCTGTGGATTTTGCAACAAGACAGACAGGCAAAGAAATATGTTGCAAGAGGATTAAAAATGCACCAGAAGTTCGTAAAAGGTCTCCTGCAAAGAGATTCAACAACAACAAATGTGTTCAAATCTACGTGGCCCATGGGTCTCTCACCTTGACCTTGAAGAAGATATTTCAGTTGTGCAACCAAACAGCAGGCAGCTTAGCTGGTCGTTGCTTTTATCGCTGCCTTCTACTTACACCACATTTAAAGAGAAAGGGGGGAGGGAAAGCCTCCCCCCCACCAGATAATATTAAAGAGGTCCCATGGGCTTGAAACTGAGACCCTTAGATTAGAACAATTTCACACACAGTGAGTAGGTATTTCCAAGCTGGGATTTGAACCCAGGACTCTGAAGTCCTGTTTGGACACTTTGCCCCTTATTCCACACTGATTTTCAGTGTGACTCATTACTCTGAAGTCACTTGGGTGTTACTCATTATATATGAAAAGTAACCTTGTAACTACCAGTTTTAACTCATTACCCCAAAAAGTTAAGTTCTTACTGGTAACTACAATTCCTTGAAGGTAGTTATGGCCAAGTTCTGCTAGTGGCTGTGTTGAACTGTGAGTTTTAGTTTTCACCATATAGAAGCTTGAATATATTTCTGTGGGTATTTATCATAAAGTATGCATTCTTAATGTATATTTGTGTGTACAGTATTTCCCAAAGTACATATTTTTGTGTGCATTTACCCATTATCTGCACATTTCTTACGCATGACTAAAGCATGGTAATGCACATTTTCCACTTGCACAGATTCTTCCTGTGTGAATTTCTCACATGTATACATCCCTTGAATGCCTAAGTTAGGAAGAGAGGACTTGTGAATCACATCACAAGCTCCAATCTTACACAGATTTCTGCTTAAGTTTTCATTTAGCTATGGATTCAAGTCTTGGAGCTTCAAATTAGGAAAAAGAGAACAAATATTGCAAACCAAGTGGATTTCTCACCCAACCCTCCTAAAAAATGGTAAAATATTGGACTTTCCAGTGCAATCTTGTTATCCAAGGGCTACGAAATGGCCGTGAAATGTGAGATGTTCTTTGGGACCTCTTGTTGCCTCACAATCAGTTTATTAAAGGATGGGTAGTGTTTTCGGGTGGAAATCTTGACCTGGCAAGTAGCAACCATGTTGAAACCCTAGAATTCAACCCTGGGCTGCATTTCTTAAGCAAGGGCTGCGGTGGTTCAGTGGTTAAGAAGCTCGCCTTGTTAGCTGGAAGGCCGGCAAGTTGGCTGTTCGAGTCCCAGGGATTGAGCGCCCGTCTCTGTCCCATCTCCTGGGACTAGCAGTTCGAAAGCAAGAAATTGCAAATAGATAAATAGGGATCACTTTATGGGATAAGATCTTGGGGACATGAAAGGAGTCTCATTTGGGTGTCCCCTGAGAGGAGTTTCTCCAGCAATAATCCTTTCAACCAAGAATAACTTCTGACACAAAATTATTATTATTTCTTAAGCATGCTCCAAAATGGCCAGTATCAACTTGGAAGGATAAGAGTGATGCAGCCCAGTCATGGTAGAAATCGTGTTGCATTGTAAAGACCCCCTGGAGCATGTAGGCAATTTTTCACAAGCCAAAGCTTCATCCCAAGGCATAGAATTTGCAGAATTTGCCAATTCCAGAAATCTAATGGTAGGGGTTCCCAACCTTTTCATGCCAAGGGTCGGATCATGCTCTCTCAGTCAGCTTCAAGGGCCAGACGGCCATTTTGCCCTGCCTGCACAATAGGGGTGGCCATTTTGTCCCAATATCTTCAAAAGGGTGACCATTTTGTTTCTTGAATGTCCATGGAGGGGTGGGGGCCACATGAAATGGCACCATAGGCCAGATTTGGCCCATGGGCCTTAGGTTGGGAACCCCTGTCTCAAGGGATTCTAGGAGCTTTAGTAGGGCAAAAGGTCCCTTCAGGTGTCTCTAACCATTCCCAGCTGATAAATAATGGCTTTTCTCAGACATGAGGAACACAGAGGAAGGGGCTGGGCTAGGGCTTATTGGGAACTGCAAGGCAGAATGGGTTGTGCAGTCTCCCTGCATTTTATGCCTGATACCAGGTGCAAGGGGTTTAAGAAAAATGGAGCATTCACCCCTCTCAGACAGCTTGACCATGCCTAACCACTTTCCCTATCTTCTTCATGTCCTTGAAAAGTCATTATTTCTCAGATGAATGTGGTTACAGAATCTGATAATATTGGTTTTTGTTTTTGGTTTTTACGTAAACTCCCAAGAATTCTGGCTGGGGGAATTCCTGCAGAACCATTTCCCATGAATTCCAAAATATCCCATGCTTATCTGCCACTATCATCTCATGTTTATTTCTACAAAGTATTTCCCGATCAATGGTAATTTTTCATATGACATATATAGACAAAGCATCCCCGGCCTTCAAAGCAAAGGAAGTTAGTCACGCCTTGGTTCTCTTGAATTTGATGACTAGCTGACAAGAGTGGTAAATCCTCATTTTGCAAAAGATTAGGGCATAATTCATAGCAAAACATCTAAGAGGCCAACATTGTGAGAGGCTATTTGAGAAATTGCCCTTACTTGGTGTAAGAAAAGGTTCCTGGCTCAGTCTCTGGGAGTAATCCCAGTGGCTGATAGGCAGGTGATTCGCATCAAATCGAGTTACAGTCAACCCTCACATAACAACGTGTTTGGATAACATCATTTTAGCTTAACAACGCATCGTAATGCACCATGGGTTCCCCCGCATAACAACGTTTTTAGTGTCGTCCGGACAACAACGCTAAAATAACCGAAAAACGACGCTAAAAACGTCGTTATGCAGGAAACTCCATAGAAACCCGCACAACAACAAAAATCGCTTAGCAATGCTACTTAGGGAACCAAGTAACGTCGTTATGCGAGGGTCTACTGTACAGTATTTGTCTCTTCCCAGTGAGCAGATTTCAGTTTGCTATGGTAATAGAGTAGACCACACCGCCAATGACTCAACACCAAGTGTCAGGTGGTGATTAAATAACCTGACAAGCCTTGGGTGCCAAAGCCCACAGGGAAGGGTGATGGTCCCCAAGTGGATTAAATCCCACTTGAATCCATCTTGATGGAAGGAAGCAGCTTCATCAGTCTTGGCCTGGGGCTGAGTAGGACTTTGCATGCCAAAAGGGCTCAGGACCAGAAAGTGACCAGCAGAACTGGATCAGTGGTATGGGTGTCATGCTGTGATGCAGAAGGCAAATGGAAGATGGCCTACCCCAGTGGGCAGGGTCACCACACAGCGGCGCTACACAGAGAGTCCTGGCAGCAGTCTATTCAAGGAGAATCCAAATAGCAAAGTCCAAAGAGCAAGCTGAGGTCTGGTTACCGGTAGTTCAAGCGAGCATCTAGTCCAAAGGATGTCCGGGGGCATCATCAGGGTTGGCAGAGAAGTCAGGGTCACAGCAGGCAATCACAAGAGGTATCCGAAGTAAGCAGGGTGTCGGTCTTTGCACAGAGGAATTGTACCGGTGCTTGACTGCTGGAACAAGCTTGCTTAAGAGCCTCCCAGCTAGTGGGTATTAGCTGGGAGTCTTCTCTGATAACAAGCTCTATCTGTCTTGCATCTCAGCTACAGATCCTTTCTGCACCGTTCCCTGGCTAAGGGCTGATTGCTGTAAGAGTCAGACCTTTGGTCTGACAGGTCATCTGCCTGGGGAGTCAGAGTTGGGCCAGAATCAGACTGAGGTTCCTGGTTCAAGACATCCTCAGGTTCAGGTGCAGGCAGAACTGGGCTGGGCATAGGAAGTGCCTCCTGATCCAGGTCATCTTCAGAGTCTGATGAGGGCTGGATCACAACATCTCAGGACAGTCTTCATGGTTGATCACCATGATGATCACTTATATTCGGATCTGGATACTGCAGAAGAAGAAGGAGTGAGCAGATGATGGGTGGGGTGGGTGGCAAAGGAACCCTGCAGAACTTGGAAAAGTTATTTTTCTGGGCTCTGGAATAAAGACAAATATCAGCTACTTTCTTCTGACTGGCCTCAAGGCCAATGGCTTCCTTGATGGAATCAGTCCATCTCATATTTAGTCTTCTTCTTTTCTAGATGCCTTCAGTTCTTCCCCATGTCATTAACTTTTCCAGTGAGTCCTTTCTTCCTATGATGAGTCCAAAGAATGATAGCTTTAGTTTAGTCCTTTTTGTTTCTAGCGGGAGCTTCGGTTTGATTTGACCCAAGACCCGCTTGTTCGTTCTTTCTGGCAGTCCATGATATCCATATAGTTGACCTCTGTGTTTTTCATTTAAAGAACAGAGCAGCAGATAGGAAGCTCTGAGTTAGCTGGGAAGCAAGATTTTGGAGCACTACCCTGAATCAAAATACCTGGATGTTACTCTGGAGTGACTCCATGGACTACAAAAATGCTATCTAACCACCACACAAAAAATTTCTGCCAGAAATAACATCCTAAGCAAAGTGGTTGAGTCAGACTGGGTTACACACTCACAAAGAACAAGAACAACAGCTTTATCCCTGAGATAAATATGCTAGTCTTGTTTGGTATGATTCAACACATACCTAATAAGTGGATGTAGCTTTTAATGAACCATGCAGGATTATTACTAGCTGCCTGAAACCTATGCCCACCGAAAAAGTCTATTATTTGGCTAGTACTGCCCTTCTGAAAGTGCAGCGAGAGGTGCTAGCAAAAAAGAAGAATGAAACAAGTTAATACAGCACCAAGTCTAACCACTTCATGGACAAACAACTCCCTTGACAACAGCTAAAATTGATGAAAAGGTTTGTGTCCATTTCTCAAGCTGTAAATATTGAATCAGAAGAAGCTAGACTAAACCTATGGAGAGCAAAACATATATGTCTTGCTGAGTGGATGAATGCTAAAGAGCATCTCCCACCAGGACAAGAGTCTAGGTATACAATCTGGAAGTCATTTAATAAATTTTCAAGTAAATCAGAAAGATCCAAGAATAGTCAGATACCTGTAGAAGGGGGCTACTTGGAAAGAAATTCAATCAATGCAGCATTTATGTGTGTACAGTTTATGACCCACCATAAGTGGGAATACCCCTGAATGAATTATCTTGGATGTGGTCTCCAGTAACATATCCCTGCTCCACTTGATGATCTTTCCTAGTTCCTCCACAGCTGCCCTTCCAAGTCAATCTTCTCAGCTTTCCCCCTCCAATTGAGCTGATGATTGAGCTGGGCTGTAGAAAATCTTTGAACAAGTGAAGAAGTTAGCATGTGCGGTCACTCATGCTCTAGCCACCTCCAGATTGGATTATTGTAATGCGCTCTACATGGGGATGCCCTTGATGACCATTCGGAAGCTTCAGCTGGTCCAGAATGTGGCTGCCTGGGTGGTGATGGGGTATGGGCACTACGCCCGTGCCTCGCCACTGCTCCGGGAGTTGCACTGCCTCCCAGTATGCCTCCGAGTGCAATTCAAGGTGCCGGTTTTGACCTTTAAAGCCCTTCATGCCATTGGTCCAGGGTACCATAGAGACCGCATCTCCCCAAGGTATTTAGCCCATCCTACTAGGGCAGACAGGAGGGTCTCAGTGGTGGTCCCGTCTGCAAAAGAAGTCCATCTCACTGGGGCCAGGAGGAGAGACTTCTCCGTGTCTGCCCCAGCCCTGTGGAACCTCCTACCACCAGAACTCTGGCTCCAGTCAGATCTGCTATCCTTCAGGAAAATGTTAAAGACCTGGCTATGCCAGCAGGTGTGGGGCGTGCTTGATTCCACCACACAAGCCCGCTGGCTCGTATAGTCTGTCTGACGGATCCTGTGTATTTTATTTTATTTTGTTGCTTTATTTTATTATGTGGGTGGGAGGGTGAGGGTAGCCTTTTTAATGTTTAACTGTTTAGTTTTTTGGGTTTTAATATTGTTTTTAGCGGGGGTTGACTGTTTTTAGCTAATTTAATGCTGTTTTAATTGTGTTATTGTTTTGTATTGTATTGCATGTTGTTAACCGCCCTGAGTGGTGTCTCCACCAGGAGGGCGGGATACGAATCCAACAAACCCAACAAACAAACAAACAAATAAATAAATTTGCTGCCAACTTGGGTGTGTGACTGTAGCTGCAGATGTTTAAACTGCATAATTAACCTGCAGAAATTTGCTACAGAAATTTACACTCATTGTGTACTTGCATGAGTGGCTAATAGGTCTGTATCCATTTTGTCTCAATGGTTGCCCTGTTCAATAATTTGGTAAATGGGTGGGGACTACATCTTTCGTGGGGTCCATGCCAGCCCCAAGCCCGAAGAACACAAAGACGCTGACAACAACCTTAAAGACTAACTGATACTGTATATACTGTTGTGACCTTTTGTGGATCAATTCTCCTCCTCCTCCTCCTCCTCCTCCTCCTCGGGGCTTGGGGCTAGCACGTACCCCACAACTGACTTAACCTTAAGATAATGTGATTTTTGAACTCAGTCCAAGGGACCTCAACCAGCAAAATTATGAGGCATTCCACCCAAGTTGTAAAGGCTGTGGCCTGGTGACCTGTGGGATTATCCAAGTGTGGATGATGATGATGACCAACAAGGCCTTTGATCTCCATCCTTCTTTGGGTTCTTTTCCTTTAGGTCAGGCTGGGCCATGACATTTCCTCAACAAGGGCAACTGGCCATTGTTGTGATGTAACTAGGTATACCCTGTATCTTTTTCAAAATGGCAATTTCAAATCCGGGGGAGAATGAAAGAATGTAAACATTATATATAATATAGGGGAGGATGCCTGCCCCACGGTTTCTTCAGTTCCTGCACCCCTCTCTTTTTAGGGGTGGGTTCTTCTTGCTGGTTTTTATCTGTTTTATTTGTTTTTATCTGTTTTTACCCACTGTTGTGAACCGCACACACACACACACACACACACACACACACACACACACACACACTACAAGAAAAATAAAACCATTACCAATAAAAATATTACATAAAAACCCCAGCTAAAAGCAGAATTAAAACACATAAAAAACTAACATCATCATCATTAAAAACTACCCGAACTCTCCCTCCATCCACAATAAAACAGGTTTATCAAAGAACGGGAGGGGGGGGAGCTCAATCCCACAACAGGCAGGCTAAACAAACCAACGGGCTTGGGATGTGGAGCCTAATGTGACCCACACCTGTTGGCAGAGCCAGGTTTTCAGCATCTTCCTGAAGGGGAGTAGCTCTGACTGGAGGCGCAATTCTGATGGAAGGAGGTTCCAGAGGGCTGGGGCAGACACGGAGAAGACTCTCCTTCTGGTCCCCATCAGAGAGGCTTCTTTTACTGATGGGACCACCAATGTGCCCCTCCTGTCTGCCCTTGTAGACGGTTTAGTGTTCAAGAACCAAGACAATAGAAACAGCCGAAGTCTGGCTTAAGTCATCTTTATTGCCTGATGGCCAGGGGGAACATGTAGTAATGGTGGACGAACAGCTCATTATATACAGTGGCTATACATTTGAATGTGGCTCCTCGGTAGCTCATTGGCTACTGTCTGTGTGACATCACCCTTAGTCACGCCCTTCTTGTCCAGGTGAGGCAGTGGCGGGAATCTTCCCGCGGCTGTAGGTATTTGGAGAATTTGTACCATGTGAGCTGGATGCTCGCTACTGGCCTCAGTGGTCACTAGCTCGCGTCCTAATACAGAAGGTTACAATGTTACTTTTAGAGATTGTTACATTCACTCATTCGTGCGGTTGCGTTTACTTAAAGGCACATTACAATCCATACACAACACCCTCCCCCCTAGGATGAGACGAAGTCTCTCATCCAATGTGGTTTGTTGCATGAGCGTTTTGGGCGTAAGGCTGGCTGGCTTGTCCCGGGGGCGCTATCGCTTCTGTGTTCCCTGGGCTCTTGTCCTGCAACAGGAGAGGGAGACTTGTTAGCGACTTGCTGCGGTTCTGCAGCTTTTGGGGTAGGGGTAAACTCCATTGTGGGAAAACCGGGGGCATTGGGGACTAACGAAAAACCCCGCTCCTTGCTTGGATGGGTGGGGGACCACTCCGAAAAACTCCCCCGGTTTTGTAACTCAAAGTCAAACTCCTGTTCCGGGATATCTATGGGGGCATCCTCCAGGATATCTACTGGATATCTTATTCCCTCCCCCCCCTTGGTGGGGACCGCCGGTCCCCCTCTTCTCCCCCTTGGGCTAAACGAGTGGGGGAGAACCCTAACGCTGAGTTCTGATGCATGGTTTCCGTGCCCTGACTACCGGGTACCCGTCGCCGGAGTTGGTCTGCAGAGTAGACCCGTGCTGGTCTCGTCGCAGTACGACACAGGTCCCTTTGGCCAATGATTACCCCCGGGACCCAGGCTGGTCCTGCGGTTGCGTAATTTCTGCAATGGACCGGGGCGCCTATTTCGAAACTCTTGGTGCCCACTATCCCTATGTTCCTCCCAGTATCCTCCACCCTTGTGGGGTCTAGCTTCGTCAGTATCGTGGTCAGCTTCCTGAGCATGAGGAGTTCTGCTGGCGAGTAACCTGACGCCAGCGGTGTCACCCTATAACCCAGCAGGAATTGGCATAACTGTAGATTCAGGTCCCCGGGGTCCATGCACCTCAGTGCTTCCTTTGTTGTACGTACAAGGCGTTTTACTTGTCCATTTGTCACTGGGTGAAAAGGTGCAGGGGTGATGTGCCAGATGGCGTTTATGTCAATGAATGTCTGGAACTCGGCGGACGTGAAACTACTCGCATTATCACTCACAAGCACATCAGGTATACTGAATGAACTGAACACCTTGCGCAATTGCTTTATGGTTGCGGCTGATGAGGTGTTTGCCATTGGGATAACTTCTAACCACTTGGAATAAGCATCCACTATGAGGAGGAAAAATGAACCTCTGAAGGGACCTGCGAAATCTATGTGCAGGCGAGACCACGGCCCTTTGGCTGCGTCCCATTCTCTGTGCGGAAGTCGGGACTCTTCGGGCCGAGAGCTTTGGCAACTCTCGCAAGTGCTCACCATGTGCTCTATGTCAGCATCTAACTGGGGCCACCAGAAATAGCTCCTGGCCAAAGCCTTGGAGCGGACAATCCCCGGATGGCTGACGTGCAGTAGCTTGAGCACCCTTGCTCTCAAAGATTCAGGGACGACCACCCGCTGGCTCCAAAGGAGGCAACCCCTCTCCGTGGAAAGTTCTATCCTCTTCCTAAAAAATGGGGCAAATTCTGCCACTGGGGAAGACGTTGGCCACCCTTTTTGCACCCATGAACTCACTAGGGACAACGTCTTATCCCTCCCTGTCGCTTTGGCGATTTCCGCGGGTACTATTGGGGGTGAATCCAGAACCTCTATCGGGAGCACTTGGTGATCTTGTTCCACTTCACACGCGGGGTTGCCCACATGAGGCAGAGGTGACCTTAAGAGTGCGTCCGCATGGCTTATGTCCTTTCCGGGGCGATAAACCAGCATGCTCTGGTACGCATTTAGAAAAATGGCCCATCTCAGCATTCTGGGGGACAGGATCTGTGGTGTGGGCTTGTCTGCGGTGAAAATGCCTAGCAGGGCTTGTGGTCAGTCACGATGGTGAAAGGGCGACCGTATAGAAAGTCATGAAACTTCTTTGTACCAGCGATTATTGCAAGTGCCTTCCTGTCTGTCTGTGCATAGTTACGCTCTGCCTTTGACAGGGATCTGGAGTAGAACACCACTGGGGCTTCCCGCCCGCTTTCCAACACGTGGCACAGGACCGCCCCCACCCCCACTGGTGAGGCATCGCATACCAAAACCACTGGCTTCTTGTGATAGAAATGGGTCTGGATGGCCTCTGAGGATAAAAGTTGTTTCAGCTCATTGAATGCTCTCTCTCTTGACTCTCGCCCCATCGCCAACCCTCGTCCTTCTTTAATAATCGATGAAGTGGCTCCGCCACCGATGCCTTCCTAGGCAGGAAAGAATGGTAAAAATTCAGGAGCCCCAGGAATGATTTCAACTCGGGCTTTGTGGTGGGGCGAGGAGCATTTTGAACAGCGGCCACCTTTGACTCAGAGGGTTTTATGCCAACTGGGGTTACCTGGAAACCTAGGAACTCTACCTCTTTTGCGAAGAACACACATTTGTCTTTCCGCAGCCTCAAACCCATTTTCTCGAATACGGTCAGTGCCCTGTCTAGCCTTTCGGCCAGTTCTGACTCGTCCCCCCCATTATCAAAGCGTCGTCAAAATATGGCAAAACCCCCTCCAAACCCTTCAAAAGTCGCTCCACTAATGATTGGAAGATACCTGGAGCTGAATTTACGCCAAACTGTAGGCGCGTCACCTTAAACGTCCCTTTGTGGGTGACTATCGTCTGCGCAGCAGCTGCAGCTGGGGTTACTGTAGGTTGCTGGTAAGCCTGCGCCAGGTCTAACTTTTCAAAACACTTTCCCCCATGTAACCTGGCCAACAAGTGGCTGACTACCGGCACCGGATACGCATTTGGGCGTATTGCCTTGTTAATTGTACATTTGTAATCAGCGCAAATTCGAAACTCCCCGTTAGCCTTTAGCGCTGTTACAATAGGAGTTTCCCACTCCGCAGAATCAACTGGGACTAGAATCCCCTGGCCCACCAACTTGTCCAGTTCCACCTCTATTTTGTCCTTTAGAGCAAAAGGCACCCTTCGCGGTTTGAGCCTTATTGGCTGGATCTCCGGGTCCAGGTCGAACGCAACTGGGGGCCCCTTGAATTTTCCAAGTCCCTTCTTGAATACCTCAGGATGCGCATTACACACTTCCTGTATTGGATCAGTTCCAACAGTATGCACACCCCCTATGAACAAACCCAGGGGCTTAAACCATTGTGTCCCCAGGAGGCAACAGGCCCCCTCCTTGAGAATGACCAGAGGGAGCTCCGGGGCATGTTGCTTGTATTGCACCTTGAATTTTTCCACC
This sequence comes from Bradypodion pumilum, assembly GCA_035047305.1. NCBI lineage: Eukaryota > Metazoa > Chordata > Lepidosauria > Squamata > Chamaeleonidae > Bradypodion > Bradypodion pumilum. The sequence goes on from JAWDJD010000003.1 coordinate 4,702,154, forward strand.
CCCAACACTGGAATGCTATTTCCTTGCACATCTCGCAAAGTAGACTTCAGTGCTTTGAGCTTGGGCCGCACGTTGGGGGAAATTCGCAAAAACTCCCTCTGGGAAATAATGGAATAAGAGGAACCCGAGTCTATCGCCATCTTAACGGGGACCCCTTGCAACAGTACCTCAACAAAGTAACGTGGGTGTCCCAAGGACACACTTTGGACCGCCGCATTGTCGTCGCTGGGGACTCGTCGGTACACTCCATGTACCTCGACGTCGCTGTCGTTGGAGACTCGGCCCACGCCGTCCTGTTTCCTCGAGGGCCGGATGCCATCCTTCCTTGGGGTACGGTCTGCTGAGCCCTTGTACTCTCCGCACCGTCGCCTGCAAACCTTGGCGATGTGGCCCTGCCGTCCGCAATTGTGGCACTCAGCCTTCCGGAACAGGCACTTGCTACGGTCGTGGGACGCTCCGCAGCAGTCGCAACATCGGCCGTCGTTCCGCACCTTCCGGATGTCCTCATTCTCGCTGCTCTCCATGGAGGAGTGTGGCGCCCGCCTGGCCGCTTGTACCGGGGCTGCTGCCCTGTCGGGTTGTGGGGGCCTTGTTCTGAACCCCTTAACTCCGGCTTTCATGGCTTCTGCCGCCTGCGCTTCCTTCAGGACCTCTTGTAACGTTGGAGGCGGCTCTTTGTTCATCAGCTTCCGCTGGTTCTCCTCGTCCCATAGGCCACACAGCATGCGGTCCCTGAGGGCGATTTCTAGGTTCTCCCACTTGCATGGGCCTGCAGCCAAACGGAGGGCCGCTGCAAAGGCAGCCACGGACTCACCAGGGGACTGCACCCTCTTCCAGAAAGCGTCCCGGGCCGGGAACATCGAGACCGTGGGCTGGAAATGGTCCCACAGAGCTTTCAGGAGCTGTTTAACCGGGACCTCGTCTACTTTTCTTGGAGACACCAGGTCCACCAAAATCTTCATGGCCGGGAAACAGAGCATCCTGATGAGGGTGGCTCTTTTCTTCCCCTCATCCGAGATGTTGGACACCATCAGTGCGCTTTTGAAATCCATCTCGAACAGTTCCCATTTCTCCGGTTTGTTGATGTCGAAACCGGTCTGTGTTGTCTTGATTCCGTGGGAAGCCATTATCCCACCTTCATCGCCAGTTTAGTGTTCAAGAACCAAGACAATAGAAACAGTCGAAGTCTGGCTTAACTCATCTTTATTGCATGATGGTCAGGGGGAACATGTGGTAATGGCGGACAAACAGCTCATTATATACAGTGGCTATACATTTTAATGTGGCTCCTCAGTAGCTCATTGGCTGCTGTCTGCGTGATGTCACCCTTAGTCACGCCCTTCTTGTCCAGGTGAGGCAGTGGCGGGAATCTTCCCGCGGCTGTAGGCATTTGGAGAATTTGTACCATGTGAGCTGGACGCTCGCTACTGCCCCCAGTGGTCACTAGCTCGCATCCTAATACAGAAGGTTACAATGTTACTTTTAGAGATTGTTACATTCACTCATTCGTGTGGTTGCATTTACTTAAAGGCACATTACAATCCATACATAACAGACGGGCAGATAACCTTGGGGTGATGCGGTCTCTTAAGTACCCAGGTCCAATGCCATGAAGGGCTTTAAAGGTCAAGACCAGCAACTTGAATTGCACCCGGAGGCATACTGGTAACCAGTGCAGCTCCCGTAGCAGAGGTGAGGCACGAGCATACCGTCCGCAACCCATCACCACCTGGGGAGCTGCATTCTGGACCAGCTGAAGCCTCCAAATGGTCTCCAAGGGCAGCCCCATGTAGAGCACATTGCAATAATCCAATCTGGAGGTGACCAGAACGTGAGTGACCATGAGCAAGGCATCCCTATCCAGGAGTGTGCGCAATTGGTGAATGACTCGAAGCTGTGCAAAGGCCCTTCTGGCCATGGCTGCCACCTGCTCTTCAAGCAGTAGCCGCAAGTCCAAGAGGACCCCCAAATTGCGCACGGGATCTATCTGAGGCAACACTGCCCCAGCCAGTTGCCTCGTGTTAAATGAAACCTAATGTGTGATTGACATGCCTTGCTGTAAGATCATTGGTTGGAATCCCTAAGGGTGTGGGCCAAAAGGTGGACCCTGTGGGAGAAGAGATATCTCTGACACACATACTCAGACACTCTCTGGAATGATGTGCTTTGCAATCAGCCAAGATGTAAGAGCTGGGGGGGGGGGCTATAGGTCTATAGGCTTTCCCTCAGAGAACCAGTTTGGTTCATATCCTTGCTTTGAAATGCTTTGCATCTTGCTATGCTTTCAATACACTTATAAAATGCCTAAAGAGGTTTGGAGTGATTTCTTGGCTCGACACTACCTTATCTGCACATATCTGATGCCTGGGCTGTCCAGCCAAGGGCCTGCAACTCAGAAGAACAATAGGGCCTACCTGTGAGTAGGGCATCCTATTGTTACAATTGTGGTCCTGCTAGTTCCTGCTCTGTGTTTACAAGAGCCATGTGCTGTTTTTGTTCTGCAGGGCCGTCACTGGGTCTCTGCTCAAGCAGATATTGTTGGGTGAAAAGATCACAACGTCTAAAGATAGTTGCTTTCTGGTTCCCAATAATTGATTTCAAGTTGGACAGAAGCTTTAGAAATATCAAACACAATGACTAAAGGAAGCGTCTGGCTGTTGCCAGAAGTCAAAGCAGGATGTGCCTGTGGGTGTTTCAAGGAAGCCGGCCGCTCAAGCAATAATACTCAAGGGTGCCGTTGTGGGAATCAAGTGAGTAAACCTGCTAGCTGATGTTCCCAGTGGTCCTTCCTTTCTCAGGAAGGTGGTCAGGCAAGACACACCCTCTTTCTGACCTCAGGTCATCTCTAAACTCAAAGAGGCATTTGCTAGCAAGCGGGACACTTTCCCCGTATGGAAAGGTTTTGTCACCGTGTCCCACGTCCCTCTAAACACTGCAAGGAATGCAGGCAGGATGAATCCCAGACTTGGCTGGAAAAGGCTCCTATGCCTGGCAGAGGTCGGAAAGAGTATCTGTGTTGCTGCAACTCCCAGCCAAATACAAAGGTCTGGGCAAGAAAATAATCAACATCAAAAACCCCAAGATAATGGCAACCGGCCCTATCACTCCCTGGCAAATAGAAGGGGAAGAAATAGAAGCAGCGACAGACTTTACCTTCTTAGGATCCAAGATGTTTATGTTTATTTGATTTGTATGGCACCCTCCTCAGCATACGCCAACTCAGGGCTGCTCACAACCCATCAAAACAAAGATACAGAACAGCAAAAACAAAATACAAGAGCAAATACAATATAGCAAAGAAGAAGATACAATAGAGTCCAATAACATCTCAATAGAGTACAATAACGTATCACAGTCTAACATTTTTAATTGCTTTATTTATTTTCAGAAGAGCATTCCAGGACGCTTCCAAGCTGGCTCCTGATCAGCTATTAACGATTATCTGCAGGACCAAGTTGCATGACTTCTAGACTGGATAGTAAAATGGTTTCTCTAGTCCCGTGATGGCGATCACTGCAGATGGTGAATGCAACCACGAAATAAAAAAGATTAATTCTAGGTGTAAAGTGGCCTGCAGTGACTTAGTGGTTAAGACACTGAGCTTAACGACTGGAAGGTTGGGAGATCAGCAGTTTGAGACCTGAGTGCCATGCGACAGAGTGATCTCCCTTCATCTGTCCCAGCTTCTGCCAACCTAGCAGTTTGAAAGCAAGAAATTGCAAGTAGATAAATTGGTACTGCTACGGTGGAAAAGATAACAGCATTCTGTGTGCCTCCCACACGATGACCACAGAAACATCTGTAGATGCTGTAAATGAAGATGAGCACCAACCCCCTAGTGTTAGATATGACTGGCTTTTGATCAAGGGAGACTTTTGCCTTTGCCTTTACCCAGAAGCAGTGTATACTTCTCTTCTCCCTGGGGTGCCCTGGGACTGTGTAGCTTGCCCATGAGCAGCCAGGTTGGCTCTTCTCAAGGGCAATGCAATGGGAAATCAGACTCCCAACCTTTGGCTCCACACCCGACTCACTGAGCTATCTAGCCAGTCAAGGCTGGAGATAAATCGTACCAATAAAACTGGTACAAAAAAAAATGGCCTTTTGAACAATTTTTCAACAGTTCCTTGAAACCACACAAGAAAAGCCACAGGAATCTAAGGGCAAAACCAATTGCTGTCATAAACAAGCCAATCACGATCATAATCAGATGAAGTGGACTTGAACCATGAAAGCTAACATTAAAATACGGTAGTTAATCTTTAAGGTGCCACAATGCTTTTTGTCTTTTTTTGTTTTATTTTGTTTACTCTTTGATATCATTATCAGGATGCTGGTAGGCATTACATGACCGACTAGAGAGCTGATATTTGCCTTTCTATTTCTTTTTATTTCTTACTTATCTTGTAGGTCTAGCCTAGGTTTACAAATGGATAGCCCTCCTAATTCATCAAATTGTCCCTTCCTCGTGGGTTGGAGATGCAACCGGCTCCTGTATCCCTGTTTCCCAAAGCACTGAGATGTGGCTTTTTGGTGTCTCTGTTTTCCAGAGTTGAGAAAAGTTACTTTGCTGGACTTTAACTCTAAGAGCAAGGTAGCTTGAAAAAGCAAGGCCTTTAAAGTCTGATAGTTTTCTCAGTTACAGGAAGCTGAGTCAACACAAAAGTCTGTTGTGTTTTTTAACCCCCATTCAGGCTGTCGCTTCCCCTGCCTTAAAAAGTCTCATTGCCCTTCGTTGACCTCCAGCTGGAAAAAAAACACATCTTTTCCAGTCTCCTGCATGCAATGCTATTGTGATGGCATTCAGAGCACATAAGACACTAATGTTTGAGACATACACATGCAGAAAGTGTTGAAAAGGACAGGGAAGTTGTTTCCATGTCCCTTGGTTAGAAGGTCAAGTTGATGACTGGAAGGTCAGCAGGTCAGCAGTTCGGAACCCGAGTACTGCACGACAGAGTGAGCTCCTGTCTGTCGCAGCTCCTGCCAACCTAGCAGTTCAAAAGTAAGAAATTGCAAGTAGATAAATCGGTACCACTTCAGTGGGAAGGTAAACAGCGTCCCCGTGTACTCCGGTGTCTAGGCATCCCTGCCACATGTTCATGGAAATGTCTGCAGACACAGACAGCACTGGCTCTTTGGCTATAAACAGAGATGAGCACTGAACCCTAGAGTCGGATATGACTGGCTTTTGAGGATGGCTGCCTTACCTTTACCTGGTTAGATGGTGACTTGAACAATGGGAAGAAAGTCAATCTGTTCTGTGCATGGGACAACATCATCATTGCTTTGCTGGGGGCATGTTTACAACATGCTACCACCATCTCAGTCCTTATTTTGGTTCCATAAATGTGGCCTCCCTGTTTTTCTTTCCATTGCCAGGCACACTTCTATGTGCTGCATTCCAACTTTTAAACTCCAAATGCCTTGAGACTGAGCTATCAAACAGGGTGGCCACATGAAATGGACACCAGTGTCCTTTTACCTTTAATACTTGCTGCTAGCTCATCTCTGTTCCAAATCTCTTCTGCTAGAGCAGTGGTTCCCAACATGGGGCACACGCCCCACGGAGGGGGGGGGGAAGGTAGAGGACTTCAATTCCCATTAGCTTAAGTTGGCATGACTAGACACAATTGGCTGATGAGTGCTTTGGGGAATTGACTTAGGCTTCTGGGTATTGAAGTCCAAAAATCAAAGGTTGGGAATCGCCTCACTAGAGGTTCCTCCTCACAGAAGGAAGCAGCCTTGGCATCAGGACCATCCCAGTTGGACAGTGCAAAAGACAGTTCTACTCTAGGTCCTTGTATTACTACCTCAACGAAGTATCGGGGGTGCTCCGTGGAAACGCTGCAAACCGGAGCGTCGTCCTCGCTGTCGTCGGAGATGCGCCCTACGCCGTCCCGCGTCCTCGTAGTCCGGGTGCCGTCCTTTGGCCTCGTGGTGCGGTCCTGCCTCGCCGAGCGGTCTGGAGAACTCCTTGTGGCCTCGCGCCGCTTCCGGCAGACCTTGGCGATGTGCCCGCGCCGGCCGCAGTTGTGGCACTCGGCCTTGCGGAATGGGCATTTGGCGCGGGCGTGGGCGGCGCCGCAGCCGTCGCAGCGCCGGCCCTCTCTCTGGACCCTCCGGACGTCCTCGTCGTCGCCACTCTCCGCAGACGAGTCCGAGGCCCGCCGGGCCGCGCGCACCGAGCTCTCTGCCTTGGCGGGCTTCGGGCGCCAGTCCTGGAGCTCTTGCACCCCGGCAGTTGTGGCCTCCGCGGCCTGCGCCGTGTCGAGGACTTGTTGCCACGTGGGAGGCGGCTCCCTTTTCATCAGCGCGCGCTGAGTCTCTGTGTCCCTCAGACCGCAGAGCAGGCAGTCCCGGAGGGTGACTTCTGGGATCTCCCACTTGCATGGGCCGGCGGCCAGCCGCAGGGCCGCGGCGAACTCAGCGACTGACTCCCCGGGCGCCTGGACTCGCCTCCAGAACGCGCTCCGAGCGGGGAACATCGCTATCGCTGGCCGGAGATGGGCGCGCAGCGCCGCCAGGAGCTCTGTGGCTTTGAGGTCGCCCACCTTCCTCGGCGCGATCAGGTCCACCAAGGTCCTCTTGGTCTCTTGTCCGAGCATGCGGACGAAAATGGCCCTCTTCTTGGCCTCATCTGAGACTTCGAGCTCCACCAGCGCTGCGTTGAAGTCTATCTCAAACAGCTCCAAGTCTCCCGGCTTCCTGATCTCGTAGCCGGCGCATGTCTTGGTCCCGTGGGCAGCCATATCCCACCTTCGTCGCCAATTTAGTATATGGGACCAAAGACAACAGGACAACCGAAGGGTTGGTTTAACGCAGGTTTATTGCATAGTGTTCCGGTGAAGCATGAGGTAATGGCGGTGATACATCTCAATATATACAGTAGCACTCTACATTTGAATCTTGTAGCACGGTAGCTCATTGGCTGCTACCGGCGTGGCCTCGCCCAGGCACGCCTCTTTCTTCTGCTGCTGAATGCGGGGAAGGTTTTCCCGCGGCTGTTCGTGATTGAGCAATGTGAACCATGTGAGACTGAACGCTCGCAGCTGCCCTCTATGGGCTGTCTGCTCGCGTTCCTTTGCAGCTGAGATCGTTGGTATTTGGAGTGGTTACATTCTTGCCTTTACAGTATAATGAACATGCACACATACATACATAACAGAAGGTAAACAGCGTCCCCGTGTACTCCGGTGTCTAGGCATCCCTGCCACATGTTCATCGAAATGTCTGCAGACACAGACAGCACTGGCTCTTTGGCTATAAACAGAGATGAGCACTGAACCCTAGAGTCGGATATGACTGGCTTTTGAGGATGGTTGCCTTACCTTTACCTGGTTAGATGGTGACTTGAACAATGGGAAGAAAGTCAATCTGTTCTGTGCATGGGACAACATCATCATTGCTTTGCTGGGGGCATGTTTACAACATGCTACCACCATCTCAGTCCTTATTTTGGTTCCATAAATGTGGCCTCCCTGTTTTTCTTTCCATTGCCAGGCACACTTCTATGTGCTGCATTCCAACTTTTAAACTCCAAATGCCTTGAGACTGAGCTATCAAACAGGGTGGCCACATGAAATGGACACCAGTGTCCTTTTACCTTTAATACTTGCTGCTAGCTCATCTCTGTTCCAAATCTCTTCTGCTAGAGCAGTGGTTCCCAACATGGGGCACACGCCCCACGGAGGGGGGGGGGAAGGTAGAGGACTTCAATTCCCATTAGCTTAAGTTGGCATGACTAGACACAATTGGCTGATGAGTGCTTTGGGGAATTGACTTAGGCTTCTGGGTATTGATGTCCAAAAATCAAAGGTTGGGAATCGCCTCACTAGAGGTTCCTTCTCACAGAAGGAAGCAGCCTTGGCATCAGGACCATCCCAGTTGGACAGTGCAAAAGACAGTTCTACTCTAGGTCCTTGTATTACTACCTCAACGAAGTATCGGGGGTGCTCCGTGGAAACGCTGCAAACCGGAGCGTCGTCCTCGCTGTCGTCGGAGATGCGCCCTACGCCGTCCCGCGTCCTCGTAGTCCGGGTGCCGTCCTTTGGCCTCGTGGTGCGGTCCTGCCTCGCCGAGCGGTCTGGAGAACTCCTTGTGGCCTCGCGCCGCTTCCGGCAGACCTTGGCGATGTGCCCGCGCCGGCCGCAGTTGTGGCACTCGGCCTTGCGGAATGGGCATTTGGCGCGGGCGTGGGCGGCGCCGCAGCCGTCGCAGCGCCGGCCCTCTCTCTGGACCCTCCGGACGTCCTCGTCGTCGCCACTCTCCGCAGACGAGTCCGAGGCCCGCCGGGCCGCGCGCACCGAGCTCTCTGCCTTGGCGGGCTTCGGGCGCCAGTCCTGGAGCTCTTGCACCCCGGCAGTTGTGGCCTCCGCGGCCTGCGCCGTGTCGAGGACTTGTTGCCACGTGGGAGGCGGCTCCCTTTTCATCAGCGCGCGCTGAGTCTCTGTGTCCCTCAGACCGCAGAGCAGGCAGTCCCGGAGGGTGACTTCTGGGATCTCCCACTTGCATGGGCCGGCGGCCAGCCGCAGGGCCGCGGCGAACTCAGCGACTGACTCCCCGGGCGCCTGGACTCGCCTCCAGAACGCGCTCCGAGCGGGGAACATCGCTATCGCTGGCCGGAGATGGGCGCGCAGCGCCGCCAGGAGCTCTGTGGCTTTGAGGTCGCCCACCTTCCTCGGCGTGATCAGGTCCACCAAGGTCCTCTTGGTCTCTTGTCCGAGCATGCGGACGAAAATGGCCCTCTTCTTGGCCTCATCTGAGACTTCGAGCTCCACCAGCGCTGCGTTGAAGTCTATCTCAAACAGCTCCAAGTCTCCCGGCTTCCTGATCTCGTAGCCGGCGCATGTCTTGGTCCCGTGGGCAGCCATATCCCACCTTCGTCGCCAATTTAGTATATGGGACCAAAGACAACAGGACAACCGAAGGGTTGGTTTAACGCAGGTTTATTGCATAGTGTTCCGGTGAAGCATGAGGTAATGGCGGTGATACATCTCAATATATACAGTAGCACTCTACATTTGAATCTTGTAGCACGGTAGCTCATTGGCTGCTACCGGCGTGGCCTCGCCCAGGCACGCCTCTTTCTTCTGCTGCTGAATGCGGGGAAGGTTTTCCCGCGGCTGTCCGTGATTGAGCAATGTGAACCATGTGAGACTGAACGCTCGCAGCTGCCCTGTATGGGCTGTCTGCTCGCGTTCCTTTACAGCTGAGATCGTTGGTATTTGGAGTGGTTACATTCTTGCCTTTACAGTATAATGAACATGCACACATACATACATAACAGAAGGTAAACAGCGCCCCCGTGTACTCCGGTGTCTAGGCATCCCTGCCACATGTTCATCGAAATGTCTGCAGACACAGACAGCACTGGCTCTTTGGCTATAAACAGAGATGAGCACTGAACCCTAGAGTCGGATATGACTGGCTTTTGAGGATGGTTGCCTTACCTTTACCTGGTTAGATGGTGACTTGAACAATGGGAAGAAAGTCAATCTGTTCTGTGCATGGGACAACATCATCATTGCTTTGCTGCGGGCATGTTTACAACATGCTACCACCATCTCAGTCCTTATTTTGGTTCCATAAATGTGGCCTCCCTGTTTTTCTTTCCATTGCCAGGCACACTTCTATGTGCTGCATTCCAACTTTTAAACTCCAAATGCCTTGAGACTGAGCTATCAATCAGGGTGGCCACATGAAATGGACACCAGTGTCCTTTTACCTTTAATACTTGCTGCTAGCTCATCTCTGTTCCAAATCTCTTCTGCTAGAGCAGTGGTTCCCAACATGGGGCACACGCCCCACGGAGGGGGGGGGGAGGTAGAGGACTTCAATTCCCATTAGCTTAAGTTGGCATGACTAGACACAATTGGCTGATGAGTGCTTTGGGGAATTGACTTAGGCTTCTGGGTATTGATGTCCAAAAATCAAAGGTTGGGAATCGCCTCACTAGAGGTTCCTTCTCACAGAAGGAAGCAGCCTTGGCATCAGGACCATCCCAGTTGGACAGTGCAAAAGACAGTGCTAAGAATGCAAACCTAACACCTCCCTGCCAAGCTGATTGCTGAAAGGGATTATAAAAGGAGCATAGAAAACTTCTTTTCTTGATACAGTGACTCCTGCGATTATTATTTATCATGTCAAAGGTGTTTTCTGGGTTGAAAGGATTTTTGCTGGAGGAACTCCACTCGGGATGCTCAAACGAGGCTCCTTTCATGTCCTAAAGATCTTTCCCCACCAGGTGGTCCCTATTTATCTGCTTGCAATTTCTTGCTTTCAAACGGCTAGGTTGGCAGGAGCTGGGATGGAGACGGGTGCTCATTTCGTAATGCAATACTCAGGTCTTGAACTGCTGACATGTCAACCTTCCAACTAACAAGGCGAGCTTCTTAACCACTGAGCCACTGGAGTCCCACTCCTGTGATCATCCAATTTAGATTTTATATTTGTTTTTAGATAATAGATGTCATGGCGAGGGTAGGTGGGTAATATTGTTATGTTTTTATGAGGTTTTTTTAATTGTTTTACCTGTACATTGGTCTTAGTGTACACTGCTCAGAGTCCTTTGGATAGGGCGGCATATAAGTCTATTAAATTTAATTAAATTAAAATGCAGTGGGATTTTGGGATCTCATCTCTAAAAAAGGAAATTCCAGTGGGAGGGAAAAGGATGGGAAGACTTGAAAAAATTAAACAAAAACAAGAACACAATTAAACATGAATGAACATGTATAATGAACTATATAAGAGAACAGTGTAAATACCTCAGCACTTTTAAAGCCTACAATTTTATTCCAATGCAGGTTTTCATGAAATGATAATCCATTTCTCCAGACCCATGGAATACGTTAATATTGGTGGCTTTGTTCATAGAATCAAAAGCACAAATCTACACAGCTCTAACACACACAGAGAGCCAAGGTGGCCTAGTGGTTATGACACTGAACTTGATGACCAGAAGGTCAGCAGATCAGCAGTTCGAGATCAAAAGGCTACCTGATGGAGTGAGCAACTCCGGCCAACCTAGCAGTTCAAAAGCAAGAAATTGTAAGTAAATAAATAGATACCGCTTCAGCGGGAAAGGTAGCAGTGTTCCATGTGTTCTGGCAAATAGTCACATCTAGTTGTGTCTGACTCTAGGGCCATGATGGCGAATCTTGGCATTCCAGATGTTCTTGGACTTCAATTCTGAGAATCCCATGCCCCTGTGAGTCCACACGAATAGGTTAACTGTGATTCATCTGGTCCGCGCTGCCCTCGTCACTCCCGGAAGTGGAAGTAAAACTCACCCGTACAGACTGGATGAATCACAGTAAACCCATTCGTGTGGATTCACAGGGGTTTGGGCTTCTCGGAATTGAAGTACAAGAACATCTGGAGTACCAAGGTTCGCCATCATGGCTCTAGGGTGTGGTGCTCATCTCAGTTTACAGCCCAAGAGCCAGTGTGGTCTTCATCTGCAGACGTTTCCGTGGTCATGTGGCAGGCATGCATGACTAGACGCTGGAGTGCATGTGTCCACGACATTCAGTGTTTCATAAGACTACTTTTTTGACTTCAGTTCCAGAATCTTCCAGTTAGTCTGGCCAATGGCCATGCCAGCTGATGGATTTGGAGAGCCGTGCTCCAAAATAAGTAACTTTTTCATGTTGTAATTACATAATAATTTCTGAAACTACTAGAACTTCTTCTTGGTTAATTTCAATTTCAATTTTAATTTGTACCCCGCCTTTCTCAGCCTAGGCCGACTCAAGGCGGCAACAACATATAAATACGATATAACAGCATAATAAGATAATACACAAACAGGAATACAAAACCCAATCACTAATTACACTATAATAACCCCAAAATACAATATAACAATACAGAGCAGCATCAAATATCATTTAACATCATAACACACAATACACGAAGTCCCCAGGTGACGGCGCACAGCTCACAGACGGAGCCCCAGCTCAATGTCCTCAGCTGAGGAAACATCAACAGCTGCTGGGCCAGTCCATCTCCCAGTTTCTCGTCTCTCCACCCTCCCCTACTCTCACTTAGATTTTGCTGTAAAAGAAAAGGGTAATGTTTGTTCAAGGAAATGTGAAATAAAATTCACAATAAACTATATAACTATGCCAGGTGCATACAGGTAAGTCAGCACTGTGACCTTGTACAGAAACCCAATATCTGTGTGCTGGCAACGGGTTTCAAGAAGGAGAAAAAATACAGATCCGTTTTCTTTCTTTATTGTGTCTTTAACCACAAATTGGGTGCAGCCTCGTTAAACAGTTCAGATTCCACCCCACCCACCCCAAATATGCCTTGGTGCGCATTCAGAGTTGTCAAAGCATTTCGCAAACATGAAACAACCCATTTTCCTAGGCCAGTATGTTACCTATGCTGGCTGAGAGATTGGTATTGTATGTCCCTCTTGTCCAAAAATACTTTGGTATGGACCGTTGTCTCTCAAGTTGGTTTTCACAAGCTCAGCCCATGGAAAGACGCCAGTTGGCTTGCCTGCCTCAGATCTTGCCAATTAACCTCCCATTTGGGTTTTAAACGCAAGTCCCACAAACAATACCCCATCAGGTGTTGAGGGAGATACAAGGTTCTTGCTCTGGCACTTCTAGCGCCCCCACTGGTGTTATCTACATCTATAAAAGAGAGATGTCCCCTTGTGGGTACTTAATACGAATCCACACCCCTGTTGTGTCTCCGACCACACTGCGCACAGAGTTACCTGGCAGTACAGAGAAGGTCATAGTCGAGGTTCAGAGGCGAGGTTCGGGGTGCGCTCCCCCAAAAATGAGAAAAACAGAAAAAACTACACCTCCCAGAGGGCACTGCAGCATGCCGTGGCCAATCAGGGAGGCCACCAAAAGCACGGCAGAGGCAAGACAACAATGCAGCCAATCGGGAAAGGGGGCATGGCCAGAGTGGCAGTTGGCCTCCTGAAAGCACGGACTCAAGCACCGTCTCCTTGGGCTGGGCCTGCAGGGGAAGTGAGAAGGAGGTGCTATGGAGCTCAGCTGCCCGACGTGGCTGGCCTGTGTGCATGTTATTTTTTAGAGGGATGGATGGAGTGTGTGTGGAGAGGAATGGTGTGTGTGTGTGTGTGTGGAGAGGAATAGTCTGTGTGGGGAGGGATGATGTGTGTGTGTGATCAGAGGGATGAATGGAGTGTGTGTGAAGAGGGATGGTGTGTGTGTGTGTGGAGAGGGATAGTCTGTGTGGGGAGGGATGATGTGTGTGTGTGTGTTCAGAGGGATGAATGGAGTGTGTGTGAAGAGGGATGGTGTGTGTGTGTGTGTTTAGAGGGATGGATGGAGTGAGTGTGGAGAGGACCCCCACATGGACCAAAGCACCAAAAATATGGGGCAACACCAGCACACGCACTGACGCAACCCTGGGTGGCATGCCACCACCACCATCCCCAGGCGAAGCCGGGCACTAAGCTAGTTTGTAATATTTCTTTGATGTTCTCTCTCCACCTCTGGGTCTGCCTCGTGGTCTTTGTCCTCCTCTTTCCACATATGCCTTGTATAGGATAGACTTCAAAAATATTCTCTCCAAATGGGCAAACCATTTTATCTGTCAGTGTATGTAGTTTAAGATGGATCCTATTCTAATTCTTTCCCTTATAATCTCATTCCTGATGGACTAGTTATTGACTTAAATGGGCCTACTCTAACTTCAACCAAGTTTAGTATTCTGAGTCTCATTTACAGGAGGTCCATTTGAATCAAAAGAACTTAAGTAGGAGTTGAAAGTACCAAACCCACATTGAGTCAATGGGCCTACTTTAGCATAAATTATTATCCTAATAGGATTTTGACCATTATGTCCAACTCTGAGGCAGACTGAGGAAGTCTCCTTAGGTGGTAGGGTGGCGGTCAAAGCCAAAAATGAGTTATATGGTCTACTGTTCATGACCTTGCCTCACCTGCTGACACCAGGTGTGATAGATGACCTTATTGATCCCATTGCCAATGTGATAATATTGCTCAGCCCCTCCAGTCATTTCCTGTATATACTGTAGTATGGAAGCAAGCGCTCCTTTATCCTTTCCCCAGGTAGCCGAAATACCTTGACAATGAACTTTTAAATCTCATTGGGGCTATAAATCAGATTTGGACAAATCACAGATTGCTAATAGAACTGGCATGGCTCAAGTGGATTTGCTATGAAGTCCAGATCAAGACAGAATAGCCAAAGCCAGTTCCAGATCAAACTGAAGCAAGCTGACAAATTGAGTACAAAATGCTTTAGCTTTCTAGCTTTTTAAAAAAACAAACTTTGCCTAATGTCTAATTTCCAGAAACTACCTGTCTGAACTTTGACATTTTTTAAAGGGCTCTTTAAGGTTTACTGTTCCTCGAAACATCGTGCATGTCATTGGGAAACAAAATAAAGGTGTTGTTACTTTGTTTTTCCAATACAAATTACCATATTTGCTGGTGTATAAGACCCACTTACCCCCTTTAAAATACACTGGAAAATGGAGTGCATCTTGTACTGTATATAGTGGCCTATTTTGGTAATAACATGGTGCGTCTTATACTCCAGTGTGCCTTATAATATGGTAATTTAGATCTGGACCACAAGAGCACAAACCACTCTGGATTGAACTGGAATACATTCTAAAGCCCCAAATTGACCCCAAACCACATCAGGGGACCCTGTGTGGTTGGGGTGGGATACAAGGTTAAATAAATAAATAAATAAATCACCTATTTAGACAGAAAGACTAATGGTTGCTTGGAATTTGTAGCAGCTGCACAGTAACTGGAAGACTCTGGATTTCATCTACAGTATTTCCTCCCAGGCGGCTATTTAAAGGACTTTCATTTCCCCTAATTCTCCCAGTTTAAAGTGAAGAGATTCAAGTTCTGCTTTCATCTATTCCAAGGCTGTTTCATGTGCCTTCAAGGGAACAATTTTAGCACATTACGGTTAGCTTTTATTACTGCTCACAGCTCTGAGGTAAGACCCACAATGTGTGCTTGTTCTCACTCAAAACAAACCACTTTCTTGTTGAGAGGTTAAGTACATGGATGAGAGGTTAAGAGGTCAAGAACATGGACGAGATAACTGAGGCATCTGCTGCTTCCTCCACAACTGTGGTCAAGGGCAGGATTTCTAACACCCTTGGAAGAAGATGGGTTATTTTTGGTCAACTTTTCCCCAGGGTCACCTCACATCATTTGGAGGGCCAGTCTAGACACTAATTAGAATAGCAGAATCGCTGAGTCCAATCCCCTGCTCAATGCAGGTCTCCAAATCAAAGCAGATATGACAGACGATGATCCAATGCTCTCTTGAATGCGTCCAGTGTTGGAGCATATACCATTAGGAGACAATTGCACGGCTGAACATAAATGGGGTTTCCTCTAATGACTTGCAAATTACAGCATCTTTCTTGATTAGCAGAATGGGAACAGCAGCAAAAGTTATCCTTCTCTAGCTGTCCTCCCTCTCCTTGTGTGTAAGTAACCTGCCCCATACTGGATAAGAGGATTCAAGCCACGTGAAATTGACCATGACCAAGAGACAGTCCCGAAACCGGTGATGGATTTGTAGTGAAATATGAGTCTTGATCCACAGTTCTTCAGTTCTGCCTGTTTTGCTTTGCTTGGGACTTTGTAGGATTGCAGTGTTGGATAAAGAAGAGGCCTATTAGAAAGCCAGCTGGGTAACTGAGAGGGATTTAGGTCCACCTGCATTACTGCTCATTTTGGTAATTTTCTGCATGTGAAAGAAGACCTTCTAATGAAGAGGACTTTTCTTATCTGTGAACATTCTCCATGTGGACAGAAAAGTAAACAGATTCTGAAAGGACTCCAAATCAAACCAACCAACCAACCAACCTCCCTCCATCCCTCCATTAAATATACAAAAATACTGGAGTATTTTCTTAAACATAATTAGTTTAAAAAAATAAGGAGACAAGAAAAACACTGCAGTTCTGATATGATTTTGAATTATCTGATGATGATGATGCCATGCAGCGTGTAACACATAATAGGTGGAACCTATCAGTTGTGTGGTTTTAAACCTTAGCAAAGTCTTGTTCACTAGTTAAGAAGCTGTCATAGACTTTGGTATTGCAAACAGCAATTGTATGACTTGTTTTGTGTCAACAAATGCTTATTCCAGCATCTTATATAGTACTGTAGCTATTTTCTGCTGCATTTTACGCGGATAGGTTTACATTGGTGTAAATCATCTGCTGGATCCTGGATAACATAGATCATGCACCAAGGCTTAGGGCTTCATCAAGTCATTATTATCCACCCACAGGGGTCAGAGAACCCCACAGTAGCTGGGTGGGTGGGGGTGGGGGAAGACAGTCAGCAAACTTTAATCTAATTTCTAGGGCAGACTTTGAAAATTACTTTGGGGGACTAAAGCCATTAAAACAGGAATGCACAAAACCACTGCAACATGGTAGCCAGTGCAACCAGGACGAATGTCTAAGAAGAACATAAGAACAGCCTTGCTGGAACAGGCCACAGGAGCCCATCCAGTTGAGCATTCTGTCTCACACAGTGGCTCACCATTTGCTTCAGGGTATTATTCCCAAGCAGATGCCTTCACCTGCTTAGGATTCCCTGGAAATGGCCTTGAGAGATATCCTGCCTATCTCTCCAACCTGGAGGTTGTCCTTAAGTATCCATAATTATAGCCATTGATACCCTTGTCCTCCATGAACTTGTCTAATCCTTTCTTATAGCTGTCAAGACTGACAGCTGTCACCACTTCTTCTGGCAGGGAGTTCCATAGACCAGTACATAAGAACATAAGAAGAGCCTTGCTGGAAGAGGCCACAGGAGCCCATCCAGTCCAGCGTTCTGTCTCACACAGTGGCTCACCCTTTGCTTCAGGGTATTCCTTCCCAAGGAGATGCCTTCACCTGCTTAGGATTCCCTAGAAATGGCATTGAGAGATATCCTGCCTATCTCTCCAACCCCGAGGTTGTCCTTAGGTATCCATAATTATAGCCATTGATACCCATGTCCTCCATGAACTTGTCTAATCCTTTCTTAAAGCTGTCAAGACTGACAGCTGTCACCACTTCTTCTGGCAGGGAGTTCCATAGACCAGTGATCCTCTGGGTGAAAAAGTACTTTCTCTTATTTGTTTGAGACATATTTTCACATTTGGTGACTTGGGGAGGTTTGCCTTCATATCCCATTTGTGAGCTTCTTGGAGACATCTGTGTAGCATCACAGTTCTTCTTTTATGTCTCGGTCAAACCCTGGACTGCCAAAATGAAGCCACTTTCTCGGCTTTGTTGTTGGCCAGACTTAAGTCCTCATTGGTACATGAGTCTGGGTAGTAATCAGCAGACCTGTAAGTGACCTGGATTCTGTATCTCTCCACATTCACACAGCATGTTGTTGTCCACCAGCAGCCTTCACTTGAGCCTGTTGGTCTTGCATTTAGGGACTCTGACTCTCAGCCTATTGAAGGTCCTCCAAGTGACATAGGGGAGGTTGAGTTCCTCAGCCATTTTCTCCTCCTTTAATGTTCTTCCTTGTCCAGTGAGCTCCTTCCTCCATCTTCTAATTTGGTTTTGCTCTTGTATACCTTCAAGAATGTTTGTTCTTGCCATAGAACAAGAAAGTACTGTAAATAGAAAGTGCCTCCTCAAAGATTGTGAATACAACCAGGCATACCCTGGCTGGCAACCTTGTTGGCTAATTTTTCTAACACTGGATCGAAAAATAGGTTGTGGATGGAAACAAAGAATTATGGGAAATGTCATTTAGAATTAAAGAGAATTGCTGTAAAACAATTTGGAGATGGTATATGACTCCGGACGATTTACGCTATTACGATTCAAATTATAGTTAGAATTGTTGGAGATGTAAAAAAGAGGCTGGGAGATATATCTTCATTTTATGGTGGGATTGTAATTATGTGAAGAAAATGTGGAAAAGAGTTTTCTGGGAAATTAATCAACTATTGTCTATAAAATTGGAGATGTGTCCTAAAATAGTATTACTAATAGATTTCAGAAATAAGCAGATAGAAATGAATAAAAAAGAAAGGATTATTATAATGTTCACAGCTTTGAGATTGGGTATTCTTTTAAAAATGGAAAGTAGAGCATGAATTTGAATTGTTGTAGTGTCCTATATTGCAATATGAGTTTTGCATAACTGTGCTTTATTGTATTGTTCTATACTGTGATATGACTTGGCTGAGGAGGATGGTGGAGGATAGAGGAAAATGGTCCATGGCGTCGCAAAGGGTCGGAATCGACTGTACGACAACAACAACAACAACAACAATAATATCCCATTGGTGATAGCTTTTATAAGTCATGGTTTTAAAAAAAGATTTTGTGTAATTTCTTTTCTTTTACTGTATATTATATTTGCATATTTTTGTATATACAGTGGAACCTCATACAACAATCGCCCCGTATAGCAACGAAATCGCATAACAATTAGTTTTTTGGGTGGGAAATTGTTTCCCGCATAACAATTTTCCCTATGGAAAAAATCGTACAACAATATTTCAATGGGAAAAACCACTTAGCAAAAAAAATTGTTGTACGATGCATCCCATAGGGAAAATTGCTATACGATGCATGCATCGTATAGCAATTGTTTCGTACAACAACGAGCCCCATGGAATGGATTAAAATCATTGTATGAGGTACTACTGTATATATATTTAATTGTTTATAATAATAAAAAAGAGCGGTGGAAAAGCTCTTCTTTTTAACTTTGGTGTCTTTATCTCCAAACCTTTCAGTGTGCTTTTTTTTTTTGCAAAAGGGAATTAGTATTTTCTCTGGTCAATAGCAATAGTGATTATATTTCTATACTGCCACTTAGTGCATTCTCTGGGTAGTTCACGAGTTAATTAGTATTTTGCCTCCAACATTCTGGATACTCATTTTACCGAACTTGGAAGAATGGAAGGCTGCATCAACCTTGAGTCCTGGTCAAGATTGAACTCACAACCCTTTGGCTGCAGGACAGCAGTTTAACCACTGTGCCACCAGGGCTCAAGTGAGACATCACTTGATAAAGGGAGCCCCCGAGGCCATGGGGAGCTCCAAAAACGCTGCCGCTACTGTTGTCGCGGTGCTGCGCCCCTCCTGTTTACTGGACTTTGTGGGACTCCTAGGATGAGGTTTCCGTTTCGTTTTTTGAAATGTTTTAAATTATATTGCATTACTGATATCTTGTATTGCTGCTTGCCTCTGTGTTATGGGGTTATATTGTTTCTTATCGTAATTGAATTTCTATTGTTTATGATTGATTATATGAGGATTGAACTATGTAACTTTGTATATGGAATTTTTGTTTTGTCATTTCATGTCCTATGTAAACCGCCTTGAGTCGGCCATTGGTCTGAGAAAGGCGGTATAGAAATATTAAATGAAATGAAATCAAAGAGGCAACAGAGGGGCTTATCACTCTAAGCTGGGGTGCCCAAATTTTCGAGCCGCAGGCTGGTCACGTGGTTCCTCCCACCAGAACTGGACGTAAAATGCTCCCACGCATGCACAGAACACTGCCGTAAATGCACCCGCTGCTGTTGTAAACATGTTTATGACAGCCCCGGGTGCATTTATGGCAGTCTACTGTCTATGCGTGGGCGCGTTTTACTTTTGCTTCCAGGAGCATGGGCTGTAGTTTGCGCACCCCTGTTCTAAGCAGCTTTTTCGGACAACTATGAATATTGGCTTCACTCCATGGGATCAAGGATTACTTCCCGATAGCTCCTCATTTCCATGAAAGCCACTTCTCCTATCAAGAGGTTTTCCTGGATTGAGCCACCTCAACTTCCTTCTCAAACCACTGCGATTGCCCAACAAGCTGCTTTTATGATTCAATGAAGTCTCACAGCCACATCCAAAGTCACACGTCCCTGTGTTCAGAAAAGATTAAGTAATGTTTTCCTGATGTCCAGACTGAATCCTCAGCATTTCTCAGCTGGACAGGAGATTTTGAAACAAAGCTTTTAGAACTTTGCACTGGGTTTTCGTCAAGGGAAGGGGCCTTTCATATAGAGCAGGGCTTCTCAACCTATGGCCTGTGGGCCAGATCCAGCCCATGGCACCATTTCATGCGGCCTGCCGCACTTGCTCCCACAGCTGCCACCGGAAGTGGTGGAAACAGCCATGACTGCATTTACGGCTGTCATAAATGCATTTCCGACAGCCATGGATGCATTTTACGGCAGCGTTTACAGTGTGTGTGGGGGGGGGAGCCACCAGTCCATACCTGTCAAGTTTTGGATTTGGAAATAAGGGAAATTTCCTGGCAAATAAGGGATACTTGACAGCTATGCTTATCCTGTGCTGCCCTCCAATGGTGGCAATAGGACATTGCAATCTAATTAATAAGGGATGATGGTGGGAAAGAGGGTAAAATAAAGGGTTTTCCTGGCCAATAAGGGATACTTGACAGCTATGCACCAGTTTGGCCCACTCAATGGTATGAGGGAGCATGACCCAGCCCACAGTGAGAGGAGAAGGAGGGAGCATGACCCAGCCCCTCTGCCTCCTCCTCCTCGTCTTCTTCGTCTTCCGTGTCTAGGACAGATGCGGAACTGACAAAATTAAGGCATCTTTTGGCGAGTTCATTCTGCAGTTCCTTTTGCTTGACCTAGTGTGCGAAAGATTAGCCGGCAACACAAGGTTACCATTAACTGGGTATGCCTGATTGTGGTTAAGAATACCACAATCTTCCAGGAGGCTCTTTCTGTGTACTCCGTCTCCTCTGCTTCCTGGCCTTGATCCACCCTGGGGTCCTTCACGGCTGCCTCTGCAAGGAGAAAATTACATGGTTGTGTATTTGAAACTTGCCTTTTTTGTTTAACAACATGTAATTTATCTGTAACTTTGAACATCCTCAAGAAATTACAGGAGGGAAGGCACATTGGATACATATAGTTGTGATGTGGCTTTGTGAAAGAGACCAATGCTCTGAAAATATACTTCCCACCCCTGCCCAACCCATTTAACCTTAAATGTCTTTACAGTATTGCAAACCTTTAGTCCTTGTTGAGACTTTTGTGTTCCTGGACTGAAATCTTCTTAGTATGACCTTTTCCGGCTGAAAACACAGGAAGGGAGTTTGTTTGTGTACCAACGCAGTATGAGAGATAGTTCTGAGAAACACTTGTTTGGTCACAAAGGGTGTGAAGTTCCAAGCAAAGCATGAAAGGACCCCTGTTTTGGATGATGACTCCCATCAATTCCAGCCTACCATACGTTTCTAAACTCCCAGTGACAATCTCTGGTTGCCAAAATCTAGGCCAGTTGCCATAAAACTAGAGCAAGGATTCTCAACCTGTGGCCCGTGGGCCAGATGCGGCCCTTGGTGCCATTTCATGTGCCCCCACACTGCCTCCCACCACACCAGGAAGTGCCATATGGTGGAGGAAGGGTCCAGACCCTGAAGCTGTTTGAGGAAATGTGACCCGACCTCTGGCTTTAAAAGGTTGAGAACTCCTGAACTAGAGGTTTAAGAAAACATGAATTTGACATGCTAATGTTCTTTGCCAAAGAACAAAGGTCTGGACAGATGGAGAAATTATAATAAATGTTTTATGAGGGTCAGTTTTGGAAGGAAAGCCACCCTGAGTGGTGTCCCACCAGGAAGGGTGGGATATAAATCGATTAAATAAATAAATAAATAAATAAATAAAATAAGGCAGGCAGAGCTCAGAAGCCTCAATGCGTGGATGAGGCGGTGGTGTCGAGAGGAGGGCTTCAGATTTGTCAGGAACTGGAGAACATTTTGGGACAAGCCAAATCTGTTCAGGAGGGATGGGTTGCATTTAAACCATGATGGGACCAGATTGCTGGCACTCAACATCAAAAAGGCTGCAGAGCAGCTTTTAAACTGATAACTGGGGGAAAGCCGACAGGAGCTGGGCAGCATCCGGTTCGGGAAAGTGTGTACTTGAGTAGTGAGGAGGATGCAAAAATTACTGAGCAGAGCAAGGAGCTAGTCACTAGCATTCTAGCAGAAGGATGCAAGAGGCAGTCTAACAATGCAACTGGACACAAAAGACTGTGTCAGAAAAGCATATATAAATGCTTGTATACAAATGCCAGAAGCCTCCGGAACAAAATAGGGGAGCTGGAATACTTAGCAATAGATAAGAATATTGATATTATTGGTATCACTGAAACCTGGTGGATGGATGATAACCAATGGGATACAGTTATCCCAGGCTACAAACTGTACAGGAAGGATAGGAAGGGGCAAACAGGAGGTGGTGTAGCCTTGTATGTCAAAGAAGTGATAAAATCTTATGAATTGGAATATCTAGGTGATTTGGAGTCACCATTAGAAGCTCTGTGGGTAAGAGTACCAGGCCACAAGGATGGTCTAACAGTAGGCATATACTTATCGGCCTCCGACCAAAACTCTTGAGGGAGACTGGCAGTTGGAGAATGTTGTAAAGGAGGCATCCAAGAAGGGAAGCCTGGTTATAATGGGGGACTTCAATTACCCTCACATAGACTGGGTGAACTGTTGTTCAGCACATGATAAAGAGATAAAGTTCCTAGATATGCTCAATGATTTTTCCCTGGGACAGATGGTTGAAGACCCAACTAGAGGTACAAGAATCTTTGACTTGGTGCAAGATGTTAATGTGACTGATCCAATAGGGAACAGTGACCACAACTCAATTATATTTAACTTGATCATAGACCGCAAGTCACTGATAAAATCTAACACAGAGACCTTAAATTTTCAAAAAGGAAATTTCCCAAAGTTGAGGAAACTAGTAAAAAAGAAGCTGAAAGGGAAAATTGAGAGAGTCCAAACACTCCAAGAGGCATGGAGGCTGTTTACAAAAACAATAACAGAGGCCCCATTGGAATGCATACCCAAAAGGAAAAAGGGCACTGCCAGGTCCAAGAGGACTCCGATGTGGCTTACAGGAGCTGTTCGGGAAGTGATCAAGAGCAAGAAAAGCTCATTTAGAAGATGGAAGGCTTGTCCAAATGAGGACAGCAGGCAGAAACATAAATTCTGGCAGAACAAATGCAAGGCAACAATCAGGAAAGCAAAGCAAGACTTTGAGGAGCGTATAGCTAAAAATACTCAGAGAAATAACAAAGACTTCTTTAAGTACATTAGAAGTAAGAACCCAACTAGGAAGGCCATTGGACCATTAGATGACAATGGAAGGCAAGGGGTTATTAAAGAGGAAACAGAGATTGCAGAGAGACTCAATGAATTCTTTGCTTCAGTATTCACTGAAGAAGACAGAGGCCACATGCCCAAAACAGAGCCTATCTTCGTAGGGAGGGAAACCGAAGAATTAAGCCAGATAGAAATAACCAGGGAGGAGGTCCTTGCATGTCTTGTTAAACTAAACACTAACAAATCACCAGGACCAGATGGCATCCATCCACGAGTTCTCAGGGAACTTAAAGATGAAATTGCTGATCTCCTAGCCAAAATATATAATCTTTCCCTCAAATCAGGCTTTGTGCCTGATGACTGGAAGGTAGCGAATGTAACACCAATTTTCAAAAAAGGATCCAGGGGTGATCCAGGAAATTACCGACCTGTCAGTTTGACATGTGTCCCAGGTAAAGTGATGGAAACCATCCTAAAAGATAGAATTAATAGGCACATAGAAGAGAAGGTGCTGCTAAAGGAGAGCCAACATGGCTTTTGCAAGGGCAAATCATGCCTCACTAATCTGTTGGAATTTTTTGAGAGTGTCAACAAGCATGTGGATAAAGGGGATCCAGTTGACATTGTTTATCTGGACTTTCAGAAGGCTTTTGACAAGGTCCCACACCAAAGGATCTTGAATAAACTTACCAGTCATGGAATAAAGGAACAGGTCTTGTCCTGGATCAGCAACTGGCTAAGGGACAGGAAACAGAGGGTAGCACTAAATGGACACTTCTCCAAGTGGAGGGAAGTAAAGAGTGGGGTCCCCCAAGGTTCAGTACTGGGACCCCTGCTTTTCAACCTCTTCATAAATGATCTAGAGGTAGGAGTAAAAAGCAAGGTAGCCAAATTTGCTGACGACACTAAATTATACAGGGTAGTGAAAACTGTGAGAGATTGTGAAGAGCTCCAGAGGGATCTCTTGACACTGGGGGAGTGGGCAAAACAGTGGCAAATGAGCTTCAACATCAGTAAGTGCAGAGTGATGCATGTTGGGGCAAAAAACCCCAATTACATTTATAAACTGATGGGGTCTGAACTCTCTGTGACAAACCAGGAAAGGGACCTTGGTGTCCTGGTGGACAACTCAATGAAGGTGTCAACCCAGTGTGCCTCAGCAGTGAAAAAAGCAAACTCAATGCTAGGGATCATTAGGAAGGGTATAGAAAATAAGTCAGCAAGTGTCATTTTGCCTCTTTATAAATCTATGGTGAGGCCCCATCTGGAACACTGTGTACAGTTCTGGTCGCCATACCTCCAGAAGGATATTATGGAGCTGGAAAAAGTGCAGAGGAGGGCAACCAGAATGATTAGGGGACTGGAACACCTTCCTTACCATCTGAGGCTGCAACGGTTGGGCCTCTTCACTCTTGAACGACGACGTCTAAGAGGTGACCTGATTGAAGTTTATAAAATCATGCACGGTGTGGACAAAGTGGATAAGGAAAAACTGTTTTCCCTATCGCACAACACTAGAACTAGGGGACACTCCATGAAACTTTTGGGTACTAGTTCTCAAACAAATAAGAGAAAGTACTTTTTCACCCAGAGGATTACTGGTCTATGGAACTCCCTGCCAGAAGAAGTGGTGACAGCTGTCAGTCTTGACAGCTTTAAGAAAGGATTAGACAAGTTCATGGAGGACAAGAGTATCAATGGCTATAATTATGGATACTTAAGGACAACCTCCGGGTTGGAGAGATAGGCAGGATATCTCTCAATGCCATTTCCAGGGAATCCTAAGCAGGTGAAGGCATCTCCTTGGGAATACCCTGAAGGAAATGGTGAGCCACTGTGTGAGACAGAATGCTGGACTGGATGGGCTGTGGCCTGTTCCAGCAAGGCTGTTCTTATGTTCTTATGTTCTTATGTAAATAAATAAATAAATAAATAAAACAAGAAACAGAACTGTAAAGAGCCATGGAGTGGTAGAAAAAACTAGAGATAAAAAAAATGGAAGTTAATACTTTGGGGAACTGGAGGAAGTTCCTTTAAGGTGGTTAGGATTTTTGTTTGTTTCTTTGTTATTTTTCTCTTCTCTTATTTTTCTCTTTTTTTAAAAAAATAATAATTGTTTAGTATAAATAAACAAAACCTTTCTTACTTTTTTCTTCATTTTGATTTCCCCTCCTTTTGTTTTCTTCTTTTATCTTTTTTTCCCTTTCTTTTTGAATGGCAGCAATTATTTGTGCTATTCAATTGAATTTACACAAAGGATGTATGCAAATTTGGCTAATGTGCCTTTGCTAGTGTACCATTGTTATATATTTCTTCTTTTTAATTTTTATTTGTTTGTTGCCAATAAAGTTTTTAAAAACCAATTCCAACCTACCATAGGTTTCCACACTCCGAGTGACAAACCGCAGTTTCCCAAATCTTAGCCGGTTGCCATCAAACCAGTTCTATAAGAAAACATGATTTTGACCTGCAGATGTTTGTCATCAAAGAACAAAAAGTCTGGCCAGACACTAACAACCATTATCCTTGAAAAGGGCAGATTGATTTTTTTCCCAAGATGGAAATTGCAGAAAGAGTGAAGAACAAAGGCATTAAGATACCCATTTCTAATCTGTCCCTGGCTGTAGTCCTTGTGGATCCCACTTTTTGGAGCAGAAGACTGAAAGCAGCATTGTTGTCTTTAAATCATTAGAGTGAGAGATTAAATTTAGATGTTCTGCTGGGTTGAAAAGTCCATCAAAGCCAAACCGACATGTGCCTAGTGGGTGGAAGATGTGTCTTCTTCTACCGCTTATCCTGGCACAGGTGGCTGGTTGTGGAGAGAAAGTCTTTCTGACTGGCAAGGTCTAATGCAGGGGTGCCCAAACTACGGCAGCAGGCTGAATCAAGCCCCTGATGCCAATTTATCCGGCCCACGAAGCCCTCGTTGCTCCCAGAAGCGAAAGTAAAATGCGCCCATATGGGCCACCATACTGGCAACCATACGGGCACATTTTACTTCCGCTTCTGGGAGCAACAAGGGCTTCGTGGGTTGGATGAATTGACATTGAGGGCCAGATTTGGCCCATGGGCCATTGTGACTGGCCCCCTGCGGCCCAAAAAGTTTGGGCACTCCTGGTCTAATGAGATGTTATTTGCCATCCCTTCAGACTTCCCAGTTCTTTCTGAGCTTTCCGGCCATTGTCACAACATCTGGGAGAGAAATGGATTTTCTTAGGAATAGGGTATTACTGCCAAGTATCCCTGCTGTCATGTACAACATCTAAGGGTGATTTGGACTTGAACGGGCAATTAAGAGTCACTAGCTTCACAAAAGACCTGCTCCTCATTTGTGGATAGGTCTGATCCAGCTGCCTGCAATTTTGGCTTCTCATTACGGGGTGGCAGTGGTTGTGGGGACTGTGGTTGTGAACACTTCCAAAATCAACCCTACATTGTTGTTGGTAGACATTTTGTGAGTCCTTTGTGTTCTTACACTTTTAAATGCCCCTCGTACCATACTACCACCAACCACAAAGTTAGGAAACTGAATGCAGACCTTCTCTCTGCTATGGGTCATTGCAGTGTGACTGGGTGGGTTGTGTCCCCATTCCCACCCCAAGTCTTCATTGTGATACAAAGCTTCAAAGAATGGTAAAGGATCAGACATTGTTGTTTTGTTTTCCTGGGTGCCTTTACCCTGTCATTCTTAGATTGCCATGGGGGGAGATGGAGCACTGTGGAAACATCACAGGAACCACTAATGCAACTCTGCTAAGACCATGGTTATTTGACGGGATGTGGTTGAACACGTTGCTCCCAAAGAATCAGCTTCTGCTTTCTTTCAGCATCTGGACAGAGTCAACTTCCTCTTTCTTGTGCCCCAAGGGGAGAGCATCAAAGCAAGAGAGGGCTTTCTTCAAAGAAACAGTGTGTACATGTGTAAGGCATGTTGACATTGTGTGGTTCCCCCCTTTTATTTTCCTTGATGACATGGTCCTATTGTGCGGATGAGTGCCATTTGCAGGAATTCACACTTACTGGT
Organism: Bradypodion pumilum; assembly: GCA_035047305.1. NCBI lineage: Eukaryota > Metazoa > Chordata > Lepidosauria > Squamata > Chamaeleonidae > Bradypodion > Bradypodion pumilum. The sequence goes on from JAWDJD010000003.1 coordinate 4,729,301, forward strand.
AAGGACTGTAGTGATTTTGGGACTGTTGTGTATTCTAATGCAACCACAGCCGTTGATGGCTGCTACTCGTATCTGAGCATACATTTTTTCTTGGAAGTCATTTTCACACTGTGTCTCTGGTGACTCAATAAACCGATCCTGGAATGAAACAGACCACATTACACTGGATAGATGGTGGAGGGCGTAGTTGAGTTTGACAAAGCTTCCATCACAGCCTCTTCATGTCTGCATATAGTGACCAAAAAGACAGGAAAAAGTAGCCTGACCTAAAGGAAGTTGTTTTGCATTGTTTGCCTGTAATTACAATTAGAAAGGTTATTTCCTGCCTCACAGGTCACCTGACCCTATTTGCATGTCTTAAGGCATTTGTTTTGGTCTGGCCATCTTTTGCTTTCTTACAATAATTAATTTTATTTTCATGTACCTTATTTTGATTATTGAAACTCACTAGCAGCTGCTGCATTTCTCACCCTCGGCTTATACTCGGGTCAATCTATTTTCCTGGTTTCTCAGGTCAAAATTACGTACAGTACCTTGGCTTATATTCGGGTTGGCTTATACTTGAGTATGTATAGGTAATAGCATAGAATACCAGCAACAATAATTATAATCAAAATATAGAATAACAATTCAATAGGAAAAGGTTATGGTTTCCCTTGCTCAAAAGCCACTCATATTCAACTCTAGGGTTTGGTGCTCATCGGCATTTACAGCACTGCGTCTGCAGACATTCCATGGTTATGTGGCAGGCTTGACTAGATGCCAGAGTAAGTGGAATGCTGTTACCTTTCCTGCCAATGCAATACCTATTTATATACTTGCAATTTGTTGCTTTCAAACTGCTAGGTTGGCAGGAGCTGGGACATAGATGGGAGCTCATTCTGTTGTGCAGCACTCGGGTCTCGAACTACTGACCTGCCCACCTTCTAGTCATCAAGTTCAGCATCTTAACCACTAAGCCACCAGGTTCCCATTAATTTCATTCATTCCCGTATTTAAATACTGCTCATCTATCAGAAGTGGCTTCTCTGGTTGGTTTACAAACAAGAATAGGATTAAAATATACAAAACAACTTGGAACTAAAATATCAAAATGAAACACAAGACAAAGCAAACTACAATAACAGACAGCAAAGCAATATGCCTCTTCAAATGCTTCTTGAAAGAGTCTCATCTTCAAAGCTTTTTTTAATAATAAGTTTTCCTTTCCCCTCCTTTTCTGTCTCCTTCATCATTTAGAGTGCTTGAAGGATTTTGTCTTCACATCCCAGCGGGTGTTTTTCCACCATGAACTAACAAGTGAATCCGGTCCAACGCTAACAGTAAGGAACAGCCGCAAATGATTCAATGGGATTTCATCCATGGAAGCGAAAACACGGTGATCTGCTAAACTTCCTTTCTGCCTTCTTTTAAGTCTGGGATTTCAGCATTGCTACAAATCTTCATCTGTGGTTAACATGAAGTTTGGTCGGGGCATCGCTTCTGCATGGCTCATCTCATTTAACAGGAGGGTGATAAGGCAGGAGAAGCAGCCAGACAGACTGGGATGTTAATGTCTAAGGCAGGGGTTGTCAACCTTTTAAAGCTGGGGCCGGATCACGCCCCCCTCAGAATGTTGGTGGACCGGACTGGTGTCCCCCCATACCGCCACAACCACCCTGAGCACACACACCCCACGCCAACGCCTTCAGTGGCAGCAGCGACAGAAGGTGGAACACTAGTCCGGCCCACAAACACTCTCACCCCTGCCGTCGCTGCCAATACTCCCCCCAGGCCACCACTGCAAACACCCTCCACACACCACCAGTCCAGCTTGCCAATGCTACCCCCATGCCACTGCTGCTTCCCGGCCTGCCATGGGTGAAGGACAGATCCTGACTATTCAGAGCGACCTCTGGGAAAGTCGCGGGTAGCCACATGCATCTTCCGCTTTCACTTCTCCCTCTTCCGCAGCACTTGTCCCCTCCATCTGGCTTGGCGTGTCCATAACGCTGCTCCGTAGCAGGGTGGATGCTGTAAGCATTCTTACAACGTCTGCCCTGCTATGGAGCGGTGTTAGGGACACGCCAAGTCAGGTGGTGGTGGTGGTGGAGGCGGGATGAATGGAATGGTGCCACAGGCCGAATCTGGCCTGCAGGATGTAAGTTGAGAACCCCTGGTCAAAGGGAAGGATATGGTGCAAAACTGGGCCCACACCCAAGGTCCGCAAGGGTTGTGCAGAAAGAGGCATTTTATTCAGTGGTGGGCATCAGCAGGTTCGCACCGGTATGTGCGTACCGGTAGTAAAAATGGCTGGCCCCACCCGCCTGCCCATCCCGCCCACCTCTTCCTCCTCCTAAAAGAGGCTTCTTAGAGGGCTGGCTCCATTTCCCCCTTCATCCAAGGCTTTTCCTGTGCTCTGTTTCACCCCAAAGCGCATCCCCAGCCACTCCAGAGTGGTTGGGGAGGCACTTCGGGGTGAAACAGAGCTCTGGAAAAGCCTTGGATGAAGGGGAAATGGCTTCAGAGGTTCACAATATAGTGATGAAAATAGAAGTCACATGGCCAATAGGCCACACCCACCCAGACACATGGCCACGCCCACAGAGTGGTAGGAATTTTTTTTAATGCCAACCACTGATTTCATTGGTCCTTCCCACCCACTCTTTTAGACATTCTGACATTTCAAACCTTTAATCCATCTTCTGGTGCCTCTAAACTACACATATGCCGTCTTGCATCCCCCGGTCACCTTGGCTGGAAGATTCTGTGACTTATAGTTACAGTAACATGTCACTGGGGACCAAGAACCTGATAATTCACACTGTTGCATTTCCGATCACTATGTGAAAGTTGGTAAGCAAAGAAACTCACAGAGAAAAAAATTATTCATTTGAAATAAGGTGTTGGAAGAGAGATTTGTAGATCTCCTGGACTTCCAGAAAGATGAACAAGCAGGTCCTAGAACATGTTGAGACTAAATTGCCTCTGGAGGTAAAAATGATGAAACTAAGGTTGTCCCACTTTTGGACACATCATGAGAAGGCAAGATTCTCTGGAAAAGATGTTGATGCTAGGGAAAGTGTAAGCCAGTGCAGGGAAAGAGGAATATCACATGTGAGATGACTTGACTCTGTGAGAGAAGCCACAAGCTTGAGTTTGCAGGCGCTGAGGAATGTTGTTGAGGACAAGACGCTTTGGAGATCTTTCATTCATAGGGTCACCATAGGTCAGAGAAGGCTTGACAGCACATGACAAGTTCCAATAAGCAACTTTTCTATATGTACAACGGACTAGTTCATGAATTTATAGATGGCTCCCTGTTGCCTCCAGTGAGCTCTATGTCATCTACTACACGACAACTTGAACTTCACAGCAGCCTTGCGAGGCTAACAGAAATTGTGACTGGCCAGAAGTAACTTAAGAAGTTTTATATCCAAGCAGCGCTTTGAATAGGGACTGCAGTGGCTTAGTGGTTAAGACGCTGAACTTGAAGATTGGAAGGTGGGAGTTTGTGACCCGAGTGCTGCATGACAAAGTGAGCTCCCATTTCTGTCCCAGATCCTGCCAACCTAGCAATTTGAAAGCATGAAATTGCAAGTAGATAAATAGGTACCACTTCAGTGGGACGTTAAGCAGCATTCCGTGCACTTCGGTGTCTAGTCATGCCTGCTGCATGACCACCGAAACATCTGCAGAAGCAGACAGCGATGGCTCTTTGGCTATAAACAGAGATGAGCACTGAACCCTAGAGTCAGTTATGACTGGCTTTCGAGCAAGGGTGACCTTTACCTTTACTAGGGCTTTGAATTCTGGACTGCCAAGTCTTCATCCTGATCTTTGGAATCAACTTATTCTTCTTTTGTTGTCCAGATCAAACTTTGGACTGCCAAAATGAAGCCACCTTCTTGTCTTTGTCCTTGGCCAAACTTAAGTCCTCATCAGAGCATGTTTCTGGCAGTAATCGGTCAGCCAGTACATGAGCCGGATTCTGTATCTCTCCACATTCACAGCACATATTGTTATCCACCAGCAGCCCCCCCCCCCACTTGAGCCTGTTGGTCTTACATTTAGGGTCTCTGACCCTCAGCCTATTCAGGGTCCTCCAAGTGACCTAAGAGAGGTTGAGTGCCTCCGCGCCTCACTGGTTCACTCTCTTGCCAGGTCGGGGCTGGAGGGAGCGCGGAACACCTGAGGGCGATTGGCGCAGCTTAAAACGCCGTCGTTGGAGCTGCCCCTGCTGGACTGCCTCTGCGCCTCGCCAGTTCACTCCCTCGCCTGGTCGGGGCTGGAGGGAGCGCAGAACACCTGGGAGTGACGGCTGCAGTTCTAAAACGCCGGAGCTGCCCCTGCCGGACTGCCTTCACGCCTTGCCGGTTCGCTCCCTTGTGTTATGGACGTTGAGTTCTACCGCTGACGTTTGAGCTCCGGACACAGTCGTGAAAGTTTGAGATCCGGGCTGCATGGCGGACGCTGTAGCGGAGGACATTGTGTTACTTATTTCGTTATTTCTGATTCTAGCACTTAAATGGCATTTTATCGTGCAATTTGTACTTTATCTTGTAATTTTGTAATCTGAAAACTATATTTTCCCGTTAGAGTCCATTGACTTCAATCTGGCTACCTGCCTTCAGTGTATTCTTTCCTCTTTCTTTATTGCATTTGTTTATGTGGTGGCTGAAGAACGGGAGAAGAAGTGAAGGGATCCACTTTGCTTCTAAACTCTCTTCCCTCGATCCAGCTGTTTTCATCAGTGAGGCTGAGATTTTTCATTGGCAGGATTTGCCACTGAGCTTGTAAAGCTGGGTTTCCTTGCTAGCTTGTCCTTCCCCTGTACTGTACAATTAGATCACGTTGACACCGCTTAATGCCACTTTGACACCATCTCAGGCAGCCTAGGGTTTTATAATGTGGTTGGGGAAATAAGTAGCATTTTTCTGCTGGAGCACTTTAGTGTATTCTCCTGAACTACAGCAGAAAAGCAAGCAAACTTCAAAGACCAGCATTCCCCAGGGCTAAGCCATGGCAGCTGAGTGGTATCAAATAATCTATATGTATAAAACAGAAGTGTGGTCTTGTATGTGCTCCAAAGGCTCCCACACCCCTGGACCAATCCTGCTGAAATTTGGCATATATGTACCTTGGGCTGGAGAGATCAGCACTGCGGGGGTCACAAGTCCCATGGGGGGGTGTACACTCCCCCAAATTGCATCCCAATTGATCTATACAATGTGTGTGTGTTGCCCAGTGATATAATTGGCTGATGTCATAGTCCCAGGTAGGTTGAGATTGTGACATCATGTGACTAGCTCAGCTGTAGCCCTCTGAGCTCAGCTGTAGTTTTCACAGAAAGTGGAAGGCAAATGGGTGTGCGAGATCAGCACTGTGGGGTTCACAACCCCCATGTGGGGGTCCCTCCGAGCTCTGGAGCCACAGAGGTGGAGGCGGCCACTGTCGGTGAAGCCGAAGAAGGAGGGAAGGTCTAAGGACTCCTCAACAGCTGCGTACCGCTCTCTCACCAGGTGGCCAGACACATGTATTGTAAGTGACCATCAACGGAGAAGTGAGACGGGTGAGGGAAGAGAGAGACGGAGGGAGGCAGGAGTGACCCACATACACCCTACGAGGTTTCCAAAAGGGAAAGGCTGGCCTACGTTAAAGAAAAGAAAAACCCGGCAAAGCTGGGTAATTAGCTAGTAATAACTAATAATCAAGTCCAGCCCATTGGGGAACCAACCTCCCAACTTCTGGCTATCCAGCAGAACACCTATGGCTGTTCAGTGTATATTTTCTCCTGGGCTCCCCCTCAGTATTGTTAAATATTTTAGTGCAATCCCAGCATGCAGTAACTTCTGTTTTATATATACAGTGGTACCTCAGATAAAGTCTGATTCAGATAAAGTCCGATTCGGATAAAGTTGCGGTTTTCATGCACATGTGATGCATCGCATAAAGTCCAAAACCGCTAAAAAAATGGACGTTATCCAAGGTATTTGGTATAGGAACCTTGGATAAAGTCCATTTTTTGGACATTATCTCATGCATCGCCCATTTGAGTCGGATAAAGTCCTAAATTGGATAAAGTCCAAACTTGTGGAAGGGAGTTTGGACTTTATCCGAGGTTCTACTGTATAAGATTTTGCTGGGATGACTTTAGGTAATAGCTATTGCAGTGCTGCCCCCTTGTGGTAAATGGCAGGTTTATTGTTGTGTTTCAGTAGCACAGTCGAGTCTGACCTTTCTTGACTCCCATGGACCACAACACGCCAGGCTCCTCTGTCGTCCGCCATCCTCCGGAGTCTGCTCAGATCCACCTTACCATCCTTTGTAAATTTGCTTTCTTTACACGGTCAGTTTCTCATGGATACTTTTGGAATAGTTAACAGAATTAGCTAATCCGAGGGAAAGAGGCACTAAAGGCACGCTTCAATTGATTCGGAGAAGAAAACTACAATTTCAGATACAATTCTGCTTGCTTGCATCACACACACAAAAATTAATTTTAAAAACTTTTTTAAATTTTAGCATTGCACAAGAGCAGAATTGCATTAACAACAAACAGAGTACAAAACCACCAACTCAGCAAAATATGTTTGGCAGTTTGCTGAAAATCATAAAAGGGGCGGATGAATGTATCACAGTTTGGGAACAATTGCTGTTTTATAACTATTTTATTATAACATCCAACCTTTTGTGGACTAGTGTTCCATTAACAGCCTAAGGCAGGGGTTCTCAACCTACATTGCCAATTAATATAGCCCATGATAAGGACCCTACTGCCGCCACCAGAAGCCCAGAAAACGTGCTGGAAGCACCCAAAATGCACCCAGAATGCACCAGAAGCATGGAAAACCTGCCAAAAACTTCCCCAAAAGCCCTGGAGAATGGTGAAAGCACACTGCCCTCACTCCTACTGCCACAGGAAGTAGCGGAAACGGCGAAAAAACCACGAAAACACTCCGTGATTGCATCCACCGCCGGAAATGTCAGAAGCAGGGGGAGGAACCACACCTCTGGCCCGCATATCTGTCTGAGGGTGTGTGGTCCAGCCCACAGCAAGAAAAGGTTGGTCACTGCGGATTCCCCATGCCCATCTGGCATGGAACAGCCCTGCGGAGGCTGCTTAGGTGAGAAGGCTCCTGGCGGTGGCTTCTGCGGGCAGCGAAATTAAGGGGGGTGAATAAATGATAGGGTTTGATTCACCCAATTACATGACCTGACCGACGATTCTGCAAAGTAGGCAGATCGCTAACTCCAGTGACTGATTAGGTAAACACTCATCTCCTGGCCAAGGAAATCTCCGGTGCAAACAGTGAAGATGTTTACCCCCTGTCTAAACCCCAAACAATGGTCTCCCTCACCCCGTGTTTGTTTGGAATAATTAACTTCCCTTCGAGAGGTTCCCCAATTAACCTGAGTAAACAGGTGATGTGATTGACTCCCGGGTGGTGGTTTTTTCTACCTGCCTTCTGATCTATAAAAGGTGTATGTATTTTCCCAATAAACCACTGATCTGATCTCGCTCCTGTTGCCTCGTGTTGTCATTGATCAGTCTCCTCCGGGACCTAGCGCCGCCCTAGCGGCCCGACATCGCTACAGCTGGTGACCCCGACGTGATTTACTCGTGAGTAAGAGACCCCGGAGAGGTCTACTCGTGAGTAGCGATCCACGCGGTCCGGTTCTACGCTTGAACCGCGACCCGTCAGTCCGGAGGATAGCGCGGCGCTCTGGTCGGCAGCCAGCCGGTCGGAGGACGGCCCGCGGCGAGGCATTCCAAAGAGACTTTCCTACAGCTTACTCCCCGCTTTCGAGGAGGATTGCCATAGAGGGAAACACGTTCTGCTCAGGGCCAGCTGTGAGCCCCTGACATCGCAGAGGCCGTCGAAGGGCCCGTGGCAGAAGGTCCACACTCCGAGGTCTACCCCAGACACCCGACGCCCGAACCTGTTGCCTGCAAAGACGCGTCGACTCGTCCCGAGGAGGAATCTTCCGGAGACCCAATCGCAGGTAATATGGGGACTTGTTCTCATAGACCAAGTCCGTCCGCTAGCCAAAATACTCGTGAGGAAGAGTTCAGAATCCTGGCCAGGGTTTTTAATCTACGCTTTCACAGCAGGGAATTAGCGAGACTTTTGGCGTACCTCAGGGAACACTGCCTACTTTACCCAGAAGTAGGTACGTTAACCCTGAAGCTCTGGGATCAGATAGGAGACTGCATTCAGCAACCCCCGAAAGCTCCAGGAGGGATAGTTCGTACTTGGAGGAAGTGTAGGAAACTCTTAGCAGAGATCGAGCCAGTCCGGGTAGAGGCCAAGGAACCCCCGTTAGTCGAGCCATCAGGCAAGCCAGTCGAACCGGCTGCGCCCACGGCACTCTATCCGTCAATTAGCTATCGGCAGAGTAGCGTAGGGAGCGTCCCCGCGGTGACAGCTGCAGACGTCACCGAAGGAACGCAGGGAATGAGAAGCGCAGGCGCTCCTCTGACAGCTCCAGGCTCCCTAGTCGTGAAGAGTGCCCTTCAGCGCACAGCTGAGATAGAACTTAAAAAGGGGGAATTGTCAGTTGAACAACTAGCTGAACTCAGACAGATTTGTCCAATCCGCTTGGAGATGGACGCGCTCACGGGCGCACAGCAGATAGTACACTCCCCAGTCCCGTACAAGCTCCTCATGGCTTTGCAGAAAGCAATTTCAGAGACAGGGCTCCAGAGTCGTTTTACGAGAGGCACGCTTCAGCAAGTGTGCGAAACCACCATGTGGATTCCTCATGATTGGAAAGCCGTCATGAGGATGATGCTAACCCCCAGCCAGTACATGATTTGGGACAGCGAGTTCCGCCTAGAGGCGCAAACTCGGGCTGCCAGGATGGGAGGCGCGGTAATCCCTGACCAGCTGTATGGTTCAGGTGCCTTTGAGCCCATCAACGCTCAAATCAATTTGCCTCTCGCCACTCTAGAAATGTCAGCCGAAGCTGCCTACAGGGCATACTTCAAGGTCCCAGCGTCTGGCAAAACGGCAAAAAATTACACTGCTATCAAGCAGGGAGCCCAGGAGCCCTACATGGACTTCATCAATCGCCTGGAGGAAGCAATTAGCAGGCAGATTGATAATGAGCAGGCCCAACAAGAGCTTATGATCAAGCTAGCTAAGGACAACGCCAACCTGGACTGCCGTAAAATCTTGCAGTCCCTGGGCAATCGCCCTGACTTGACCTTAACGGACATGATCCGAGCATGCTCCGACGTTGGCACCGACTCCTACAAGATGGGGCTGCTAGCGGCCGCGGTGCAGGGGGGAAGAAGACCTCAGGGCAATGGCAAGATCAAAGGGGCATGCCACACTTGTGACAAGGTCGGACACTTCGCTAGGGAGTGCCAATCCAAGGGAGGCGGACAAAAATCCGGCCGTCCCAAGGCTCCGAACACCCCCTGCCCAAAGTGCAAGAAAGGCTATCATTGGGCCAGGTATTGTCCGAGTTCGGGAAACCGGAATCCGGGCACGTCTCTGGCCCCAGTCCAAACAGAGGCTTCCTTCACCCAGATCCAGAACTCCCCAGAACTGGACTAGGTTCCAGGCTCGTTCCAGGCACTGCGAGGGCGCAGGCCAGCCCCAAGGGTAGCACAGGACTAGAATTGGCTTGCCAGGCGGACGTTACATGCGATCTGCCGGGCACAGTCTATCTAGTCGATTCCCAGTACATGGGACCCCTACCCAGAGGCCTTATAGGTTTAGTTTTGCCCCGTAGTGTAGCTGGAGCACGCGGAATTTTCATAATTCCAGGAGTCATAAACTCGAATTTTTCAGGCGTTCTCCAGGTCCAGCTTTGGACACACCTGCCCCAAACAATCCACAAGGGAGACACCTTAGCACAACTGATCTTGGTTCCTTGTCACTCGCCAGCAGGCAGCCAGAGAGGGCTCAGTGACAGCTCAGAGTCCGGTTCAGCAGACCGCTCGAGCGCGAGTGAGGCAGTGCAGGGATACCAGGTCTTGGCGACAGTGGAGACCAACATTGAGTGGAAGCAGCACCCCGTTATCGAGGTATTTTTGAACAAAAGAGTGTTCTCAGGGTTACTCGATACCGGAGCGGATGTGACAGTGATAAGCAGAAGCCAGTGGCCGAGGGAATGGGCCATTGAGCCGGTCTCCGATGTGTGGGGGGTAGGTGGCGTCCAGGAAGCGTTCAGAAGCCGAGAGTGGGTAGAAGTCACAATCCCAAGGGCTGACGGCACGGCGGTAATTCGGCCGCACATTCTTGACGTGCACGTCAATCTTTGGGGACGGGACATTCTACAGCAGTACGGTGCTACGCTTACCTTCGGGTAATGGCGTTGCCACTTAAATGGCTCACCGACATTCCGGTTTGGGTGGAACAATGGCCGGTAGTGGGGGAGAAATTAGTTGCCCTCAAGCAGCTAGTTCAGGAACAGCTAGACGCAGGACATATAGAACAGTCCACAAGCCCCTGGAATTCGCCAATTTTTGTTATTAAGAAGAAGTCGGGGAAGTGGCGACTCCTCCACGATCTCAGAGAGATCAATAAATGCATACAGCCAATGGGTCCGCTTCAATGCGGCATCCCGAATCCGAACATGATTCCCGAGGGGTGGGAGATTCTAGTCGTAGATCTCAAGGATTGCTTTTATACAATCCCCTTAGACCCCAGGGACCGGGAGAGGTTTGCCTTTACGGTGCCGGTCGTGAACCACAGTGAGCCCACGCAGCGTTACGCGTGGAAATATTTGCCACAGGGCATGCTCAATTCGCCCACCTTGTGCCAAATTTACGTTCACGACGCGCTGGCAAGGTTTCGAAACCTCTACCCACATAGTTTGTCACTTTATGGACGACATTTTGGTAGCGTTGCCACAGCTTGGCAGCAAAATGTTTTCAGACCTCCAGGCCAGCCTGGGGGACAAAGGGTTACTCATTGCCCCGGAGAAAGTGCAGAGAACCGAGCCCTTCTCATACTTGGGCCATCGGCTTCTCCGCTCTTTCGCCGCACCGGTTTTACCCCAGATAAACTTACAAGACTCAGTCACCCTCGTAGAACTGCAGCAAGTTTTGGGGAATATCAATTGGGCCAGACCGTATTTTCGCTTGGATACGGATCTTCTAAAGCCGCTCTTCTCGCTGCTAACCTTAGGCAAGCAGCCGGCAGACCGGATAAAAATCTCTCGAGACGCGCGCTTGGCGCTCGAGAAAGTGAACCAAGTTCTCAGTCAGAGGTGGGTGGATAGGATCGCCCAGGGGCCATATGCCCCGATCCTGAATTTGTACATCGTACGGTCGGGATCCATGTTCACTGGGGCGCTAGGAGCAGACTCAGAAAAGGGAGCGAAAATTGTGGAGTGGGTGTACTTGCCTAACACCTCATCTCGGAACATTGTTCCGCCCCAAGAACTGGTCTCCGCGGTGATCTACCGCGGCAGGCTGAGAGCTAGGGACATTTCTGGGCACGATTTAGCCAAGATCATAGTCCCGTTCAGTAAGGAACAGATTCATCAGTTGATGCAGCTAGTTGACTCGCTTCCGATAGCCTTGGAAGGATTCACTGGAAGCTTGGCATACCATTTGCCCAAAGACCCCAGACTTGTCTCGCTTCAAACAGGAACAGTCAGCTTGTTCGAATTGCTTTCGCTGGTCCCACTTCAGGGGGCCAAAACAGTCTTTACCGATGGTGGACGCACATATGGTGTCTTGACCTGGCAGGAGGGCGAAGCTTGGCACACGCTGTTGACTCTTCCACAGAAGTCCGCGCAGCGGGCGGAGTTGGCAGCCGTGAACCTTGCCTTGCGCACCTTCGCCAAGGAACGTTTAAACATCATAACTGACAGTCTGTACGTTAGGAATTTGCTCCACAGTTTACCGGGAGCTTACATTACCCCCGCGCTAGACAAGAATCTGCTTAGTCTGTTTCTCACTGCTCAATTTCACTTGCGGAACCGCACGGAGCCGCTCTATATTGCCCACATCCAAAGTCATCAAGACCTACCGGGTCCGATTTCCGCGGGCAATAGCAGAGCGGATGCGGCGGCAAGAGAAATTCAGCAACGTTCCGTTTTGGGAGTTTTCACTACTCCGATTCAAAGTCATGCATTTTTTCACCAAAACACCAAGGCACTCGCCAGACAGTTCAATCTGCCACTTTCTCAAGCCCAAGGTATAGTACGCTCTTGCCAGCATTGCGCAGGGGCGCCGGGGGGGCCCTCGTGGGGGGTCAACCCACGAGGGACAGAGGCCAATCAGGTGTGGCAGATGGACGTCACGCATGTGCCGCAGTTTGGCAGATGGCAGTACATGCATGTCTGCATTGACACCTTTTCTCAGTTCGTTTGGGCGACGGCGCAGAAGGGGGAGGCTGCCTCCCACGTGGAGCAGCACCTCCTTTCCTGCATTGCGGCGATGGGCAAGCCGCGGCACATGAAAACGGATAACGCCCCGTCCTACTGCTCCAGGCAGTTGGCCGCCTTCATGGCTACATGGGACATCAAACACACATTTGGCATTCCCTACAATCCGCAAGGGCAGGCGATTGTAGAACGGGTCAATCGGATGCTAAAGTCCTATATTGACAAACAAACAGAAAGGGGGAGCCACCAGCCCTCCCCAAATCACAGGGAGAAGCACAGTTTTGTCTGAATAAGGTATTGTTCACATACAATCACCTCAATGTTTTTTCGGACTGTACGCCGCAGGAGAAGCACTTCCGCCGTTCGGAAGCCCTCCCGCGACCTATGGTCCGGTACCGAGTGCCACCAGACCCTTCTTGGAGGGGCCCGGTGCCGCTCATAACCTGGGGAAGAGGGTATGCTGCAGTTATGTCTCCTACAGGTGTCGTTTGGATTCCAGCTCGGTGCGTCAAGCCTCACTTGGAACCACATGGCGTGGACCCAGGCCGACCCTAGTCCGATCCCGGAGATGCAGGATCTCGCCCTGACCGAGGGGACCCGCCGGGAGAGACAGCGGTCGCAGACGACAGCACCGAAGATCACCTGGGGGATGGTCAAGGCCCTCTGCCATGATGCCCAGGACGCCATCCAGCGCGGGGGGGAGGAGCTGACTCCAGAGAGCTTTGCGGTTGCGATTTTCGCCCGAATTCACGCCAACTCCATGGCAGTCACCATCATCCTGGCCCTCTCCCTGCTTTTGGGGGGAGGCGCTCAGGCTGCCTCACTGGAGGCCAGCGATTTAATGCCAGGCGGAGACCTCTCTGCCCGGATGCAGTACAACATTTGGGAAAGGTTGGCGACCCTTGTCAACCAGTCCGATTTTTGCCTCAGGCAGGACGTCGGCTCTGCCTCGATCCTCAGCACCTGCCTTGTCCCGGTGTGCCACTCTCCAGGCGCACACCCCCGGGACGGGGACTGGCTGGTGAGGCGACTCTTCAGCCCATACATCCCATCGGCTTCCTCGGAATATGCCCGTTGGGAGATGCGGCTAACCATGACTTTACCGGCTGATGCGGCCACTCTCCACACTCCTCGGGTGGCGGTCAGCCCGAACTCTACCTGCGGCCGAATACACGGTTGCTCCGGACCCGGCCGAGCCCGGCGCCGTTGCCTCGATGTAGGCAGCGGCAATTGGACTTGCAATGACCCAGTGCCACTTGGTTCGATGTATGCACATATCACCCTACCATCTGGATGGTTCTTTACGTGTAACCAGTACACGTTCAACTACATTCCGGCCAATATTACAGACTCTATATGTTGTATCAGTCGTTTAACACTGTTGCTTCCTACTAAGGATATGATTACCCCACGCACCAATGTTCCCAATGTTTCCAATGTATCTAATGTTCCCTCGCTCATACGGCACACTCGCACCACCCTGTTAGACAGCTCATGTGAAAGCAGCTTTAGGGTAATGAGACCTGCCGAATACCTCTCCTTGGCAGTCAGCATCGTTGGCGTGCCAGGCTTAGCCGTCGGCAACGCAAAGAGGATTGGTCGCCTGGCCTGCGGGTTAGCAAAGGCCATCAACCATACCTCCTCGGCGATAGCGCTCCTTAATCAAGAGCAGGCAGAGCTTCGCCATGCCATTCTCGATAATTGAGCGGCTATCGACTACCTCCTACTATTGCACCACTTGGGCTGCGAGTCCTTTCACGGAATGTGCTGCTTCAACCTCACTGACAACTCCCGGAAAATTCAAAGCCAGATCACAGACCTCCACACCATAGTCGCAGGCATCACAGAGGGCTCTGCATGGGGGGCTTGGTGGAGTTCCCTGTGGAGGTGGATGTGGTCGTGGATCCCATGGGGGTGGCTTCAGACGGTACTCAAAGTGGTGGTGGGGATAGTCATACTGGGCATAGCAATTTGCTGTCTCGCTCAATGCATTCCCTCACTGATCTCGAGGTGCCGCCTCAGAAGGAAACCCCGTGACGTCACTCCCGACCAACAGCTGGTGCCGCTTCTGCGCAAAATCGCTGGTCAGGCTCTTAATATTAAAAAGTAAGGGGAGATGCGGATTCCCCATGCCCATCTGGCATGGAACAGCCCTGCGGAGGCTGCTTAGGTGAGAAGGCTCCTGGCGGTGGCTTCTGCGGGCAGCGAAATTAAGGGGGGTGAATAAATGATAGGGTTTGATTCACCCAATTACATGACCTGATCGACGATTCTGCAAAGTAGGCAGATCGCTAACTCCAGTGACTGATTAGGTAAATACTCATCTCCTGGCCAAGGAAATCTCCGGTGCAAACAGTGAAGATGTTTACCCCCTGTCTAAACCCCAAACAATGGTCTCCCTCACCCCGTGTTTGTTTGGAATAATTAACTTCCCTTCGAGAGGTTCCCCAATTAACCTGAGTAAACAGGTGATGTGATTAACTCCCGGGTGGTGGTTTTTTCTACCTGCCTTCTGATCTATAAAAGGTGTATGTATTTTCCCAATAAACCACTGATCTGATCTCGCTCCTGTTGCCTCGTGTTGTCATTGATCAGTCTCCTCCGGGACCTAGCGCCGCCCTAGCGGCCCGACATCGCTACAGGTCACCCCTGGCCTAAGGCAGTGGTGGCGAACCTATTGCATGCGTGTCAGAGGGGGCACTCAGAGCCCTCTCTTTGGGCACGTACGCCATCACCCCAGCACTAAGTTCACCCCACCCCTCTGCCCAGCAGCCCAATGGGAGCACTTCCTCCCTCCCCCAGCACAGAGTTTGCCCCACCCCTCTGCTCATGCCTCCCCACTGCATATAACAGGCTTTCTTCAGGAGTAACACGGCCTCTTATGCTGAAATGTTTGGCAACCTTGCACATGGCATACATCCTGGGCTGCTATGGGGGTGGTGGGGGTAACTCAGGCCGTTTGCCCTTAAGCCTCTGCAAAGCCCAGGATCCCCTGACTCACTTCCTGTGCATAAGACTGGCCTCTCCCACACCTTATTCCTCAGAAGAAAGCTTTGGGGGTTCTTTTTGTGTCTTTCAGAGAAAGAGGAAATTAAAGTGTAAGATGATCTGGATTTCAACATGTTATTGTGATGTAATGGGACCTCTCCTTGGCTGTGAGCGGAGAAATGTTTTTTCACAATGGTACGTGGAACAGAAGCCGTGAGCGGTTGTTTAAATCATTGGTGTGCAGTCAGTTCAGATAAGTGCAGTTTCAAGGGATTGTTCCACCCCCTTTGGCTCAGACTTTAAACCAGGGGTTCCCATGCTGGGGGCCAGGTCATGCTTTTCAGTTAGTTTCGTGGGCCGGATGGCCATTTTGCCCTGCCTGCACGATGGGGGGTGGCCATTGCGTCCCAACAACTTCAAAGGGGTGGCCATTTTGTTTCTCAAATGCCCTTGGAGGGGCCACATGAAATGGCATGGCAGGCTGGATCTGGCCCATAGGCTTTAAGTTGGGAACCTCTGCTAACAAGGATGGGTGGTGGGGTGTGTGGAGAACCTTTGAATGAACAACACCTGCAAACCAACCACAGGGGAATCTAAACCATGCGCAGCAAGATGAGAGTTTTCTTTACATCTGGACAACATCAGAGATAAGGCGGTATAATCTCAATTGCAAGGAGAGAAGGAATAGGGAAGGCTATAAGGAGAGATTTTGTTCTGCTCACAGGACAAACTTCAGATGTATGGGGGCAGGGGGGACGGGAGTTCAGTTTATGATCCATTGAGTGAGCATGTGTCCTTGTCTTGTCATTTGCCAGAGCATTTCCAGACAAATGAAGAATAATTTTCTGAAGCAAAGCAAAGCAATCACACTTCTATACCACCCCATCCTACTTAGTGCACTCTCTGGCTGCTTCATAATTAGCTTTTTGCCCCCAATATGCTGGGTACTCATTTTACCAACCTCCGAAGGATGGAAGGCTGAGTCAACCTTGAGACCTGGTCAGGATCGAACTCACAACCTTTAGGTTGTAGAACAGCAGTTTAACCACTCTGCCACCACAGAGAAAGGTTGTTGTTGTTGTTTTTGTGTCAGAGATTACTCTGGATTGAAAGGATTTTTACAGGGGATGCCCGAAGGAGGCTCTTTTCATGTCCCATATCGTGCAGCTCTCGGGGAATAGAACTCCATCCTTTCGGTCTCCCAGCATAATGCTTTTACCCACTGAGCCACCGGTGTTGGAGTAGCATGAAAGGTAGGTCTTTGGGATGGAATGCATGGGTAATGAAGACAGCTAGGAAGGAACCTCGCAGGTAATTGATGTGTATCGCCCAGGATGGTGGGCTATTGTGGAAGACTATTGTAAACGCAAGGCAATATAGATGATATACCCATTTTCCTCTTCCAGGTGCTAAGATGGTTGAAATCATATGAAAATGTATTAAAATAATAGAATATGCTTGGTGAGCAGTTTATGCATTTAGAAAGTCATGTTGACCAAGAAAGGAAGTTTTCCCATCAAACTTGTCAGTAAGATTTAATAGAGCCATAAAGGATAAATGAGGAGTTTTGGGCAGGATGTCTATGGGAACATAAGACACCTGGGATGTATAATGGGTGGGAAATCCCAGACCAAATAAGGAAGGCATGTGGCACATCACAGTGACCTTTTCCTAAGAGAGTAACCAGCTGCAAGGATAAAGCACCAATTAACTATTCTAGATGGCTTTTGTTCAGTTTGGATATCATCTGAGTGAAGGGCATAGAGATGATAGCATAGTATTTTAGCTTTAGATTATGAAGAGGGGAGTCGTAGACCCCAGATTTTGGACCTCTCTCGACCTCAGAAGTACCAAGCAGCATCCCTGCTATCTTACCGGGCTTGCAGGTAGGTGGAGAGGGGACAGAGGGAATCCAGGCTAGGTAAATATGAATAGCTTGCTTGAATTCTTGCTCTTGTTGTCTGCTCTGTCCCTGGTAGGCTTTGTTTTGAAGATAAAGCTTTGTTTAACACTGATGCTTATTGTCTCTGAGATCCTAAAAAAGAACCTGAAGGATCGGGACTGGCCAGCCTGAATTGGCAACCCATGGTGTACTGTACATAATCATTCTTGCTTGTGGGTCCCCCATTAATCTCTGTAAAGTAAAGGTCACCCTTGCTTGAAAACCAGTTGTATCCAACTCTTGGGTTCAGTGCTCATCTCCGTTTATAGCCCAAGAGCGAGCGCTGTCTGCATTTGCAGACTTTTCTATGGACATGTGGCAGGCATGCCTACCTAGATACCGGAGTGCATCGAACACTGTTACCATTCCCACCTTAGCTACTTGCAATTTCTTCCTTTCAAACTGCTAGGTTGGCAGGAGCTGGGACAGAGCTGGGAGCTCATTCCATCATGCAGCACTCGGGTCTCGAACTGCTGACCTACTGACCTTCCAGTCATCAAATTCAGTGTCTTAACCACTAAGCCAGGGATTCTCAACCTGCGTCCCACGGCACCATTTCATGTGGAGCCCCCACTGCCTCCACCACACCAGAAAGTGCCGTGTGGTGTAGGAATGGCAAAATGGCCATCCGCCCCTTGAAGCTGTCTGAGGGAGCATGACCTGGCCCTCAGCGTTAAAAGGTTGAGAACCCCTAAACTAAGCAGTCCCTTCCTTGGTCCCTGTAAGAGTCAGCATGCAGCAAAACGCTCACTTTCATGCTTGCCCTCAGGGTAGCCCTGCAAATCTGAACAGGAGGAGGTAAAGACAGTGATCAGGGTTGTGGGGTGCAGGAATGCAAAAATGCTTATATCCAAGGACACTATTTTCTGCACACTAGGAGTTTTTAGCCCTACAGAATAAACTTTGCAAGCAACAAGATGGATGTCCTGCTGATTTAGACTACATGCATGTAGTAATTTAATTTCTGCTTTATTAAGATCATTTCTATATCAGTTTTCATTCAAAAAATAATCTCATGACACTTTATGATTGAAACAAATACAATAAAACTCTTAGCTCAATATAATAAAACAATAAAATCCATTAAAAAAACCACTTCATTAGAAACTAGGGGTAACCAATAACATTTACAATCATGAAAATGACCAGGAAGCAACAGGTAAACATACAAGGCAACTATAGTAGTCAGTGGTTGGGCTTCAATTTTTTTTACTAACACACTGTGGGCGTGGCCAACTCTGTGGGTGTGGCCAGGTGACTGGGTGGGCGTGGTTAAACTGCTGTACTTTAATGTGAGCTTTTGTGGATCGAGTCCACTTCGTCAGACCATTAGTTAGCAATTACACTTTGATGCTCTATTTTTCCTTTAAAGAGTAACTGCAGCAGAGTAACTGCTGGCTCAGCCTCACCTCACTCTGGGCGCCCGGACCCAGCAGCAAGGATGGATGTTGGAGTTGTGTCCGGAGTGGGGTGAGAGGAGGAGGAGGAGGAGGAGGAGGTGGGTGGAGCAGTGGGTGGGGCCAGTCAGTTTTTACCGGTTCTCCCGAACCTGTCCAAACCTGCTGGAGCCCACCACTACATGTGGTCCTCAACAGATGTGTCTCCCTCATAAAGGGAACTGTGTTTCACGGATTCCTCCCTTGGATATAATCACAGGAAGTTTGATTTCTCTCCACCACCACCACCCCCACCCCCAATAGCATGCCAGTTTTAAAGTCGATCACATTTTCAATTAGCAAGTCAATAGCCAGAATCCTACCACTTCTTCTTCTTCATTCATGTCCATGTCAAACTTTGGACAGCCAAAATTAAGCTACTTTCTTGGGTTTGTTGTGGGCAGTGGTGGGCTCCAAAAAAATTTACTACCACATTGTGGGTGTGGTATGGTGGGTGTGGCCAGGGGAGGAATGCCCTGCGTTGCACCCAAATTAGGATTACTTTATTTCAAAACTTGGATGGGCAGAGGGGTCAGCCAGAATTTCTGCTACCGGTTCTGGCAAACTGGTGCGAGCGAGCCTGCTGATGCCCATTGTTGGCCAAAATAAAGTCTTCATTGCTGCATGTTTTTGGTATCCTTCTGCTTATTTATGTTGGTGTAAATGCAATGGTGTAAATCGCAGTGGCAAATTGCTGTCAATTAATGTGTTGCTGCTTGTATTTATTGTTGCATAATTCACATGCAAAGAAAGCAGTAATTCATGAGCTAGCAGCAATTCATCACAGCGATGCATGCTATTATACTTAGCAGAAATAACCAATAAAATTTTGGCCAGTATTATTGATTTGTGAAGAGGAAAGCTCTTCTGACTGTAATCTTCTCAGCGTTGTCAACGTTATGTCTGGCCGACTGCCTTTTAAGGTACCTGCACAATCTGCAGCAACCCTTACAATTTCCTAACCTTCCACTCCAAATCTCAGTTGTGTAAAATTGCCAGTTATTCCACTTACTGAAGCCAGCCATCATGAGAGAATAGCCCCCGCTAGAATTTCCATTATTGATAATAATTTTATTTAAAATACCAAGAGGTCACTATTCCTCCCAAAGCAGCATAAAGTGTTTTTAACAACCCAATATTTCCATGAAATCATAGGACAAAATAATTAGAAAAACACAGCAAAAGTGACTAATTTAATTAGACACTGGCTGAAATAAACAGTACAGCTCTTTGAGAGTTTTAAGGCCGAGAGTCAGGTGAAATTGCTGCTACAAGTGGACCCTTGATTAACGATGTGTTCAAATAGCGTCATTTCTGCTTAACAACACATTGTCACTCGCCCTGTGACTATCCGCACAACGACGAAAAACCGTTGTTGTGTCGATTAACAACATTTTTTAAACGTCGTTGTGCGGATAATGACAGTTTTTTGCCGCTAGATGGCGCAGCTGCCATTGAAAACCGCACAACGACGTTTCCCCTATAGCGGTGCTACTTGGGGAACCAAGCAACGTCGTTATGTGAGGGTCTATTGTATATAGAAATTAGCTAGAGATTGAAATCTCCTTAACTCAAAATATTCTGCAGCCACCCCAAAGCCAGTCTCCATGTTAGCTCTCAGATCCTAGGAGTTACTGTCTCTAAATGTGACTTCTATCTCTTATATCAGCAGTGCCCAAACTTTTTGGGCTGTGGGCCGGTCACATGGTTCCTCACACCGAAAGTGGAAGTAAAATGCGCCTAGTAATCTGTTTTGCAACAGGATGAGATAGATTTAAAGCTGCCATTTTCTCTGCTTAAACCAGGGGTGTCCAAACTATGGCCTGTGGGCCGGATCCAGCCCCTGACACCAATTCATCCAGCCCACGCCCTCATCACTCCCAGAAGCAGAAATAAAATGCACCTGTACAAGCACGTTTTACTTCCACTTCTGCGAGCAATGAGGGCTGCATGGGCCAGATGAATTGGTGTCAGGTGCCAGATCCAGCTCATAGGCCATAGTCTGGGCACCCCTGTTTTATACGATCTACTCCATCCATCTCTTTATATCCAGACTAAAAAGTGTCTAGGTCTAGGAACAATCTTCCCATGTGAATGCACTGTTAGGTAGGCAGTATCTAAACATGTTTCTCTTCCCACTATACCATACAGCCTAATGTTGTATGAATGCATCTCAGCTTCTGATGAAATGCCTTTTAAATCTCCCTCCTGAGACTCCTTTTATAATCATGTTTTTTTTCTGAGTGTGATATTTTCCTCTATTACACTGTCTACAGCATATTGGTTGGACAAAATGCTACATTACAGCACTGTACCTAGATGCCAACCAAGCAAAAATGGACTGGAAAACTGATGCGTTCATACAACCATTTTGTACTGTTTCCTATTAACGCATACCCACTATCTCAACAGGTGAGTGTAAATACTCCTTCTTACAATACAGAAATCCTACCAACATTTCTTGGTAGACTAATACTCTTGTGGATTGGTGAAGTCAGAACCATCTCCGGCTAAGACACCCTGTTTTTAACCTTCATGGCTAGATGGTTTCCAGCGTGCAACTGGCCATTGATGGTGCTTTCAGTACCAGAGTGATGTCCACCCTTGGCCTGTGTTTGTGGACAGGCAAATTTCACAAACCTTTGCCCTGCCAGAAAGTACAAGATGGGGTCCAAGCAGCTGTTGGTACTTGCCAATGGACGGGTGACTTTGTATGCCAAGTTGATGGCGTTGAGGATCGGACAACTCAAGTCCCAGTTGCGGAAGGAATAATACAAAGTGCGGGTGACGTGGAAGGGCAGGAAGCAAACGATGAAGACCACCAAGACGATGATGATCATCTTGATGGACTTCTTCTTGGAGCTGGACATGCGGGTGGTGCCGCGAGTTGGCTGGAGCAGCGTACGGGTCATCAGGCAGTAGCAAATGATGATGACCAGGAAGGGGATGCAGAAAAGGAAGCCAAGCATCACCGAACTGTAGATGATGAACTGGCCAAAGAGGTCAACAGCTGACGTGTCGTGGCAGGTGGTCTTCCCGCACCGCTGGCTGGTGGTGACGAAATAGAATATGGGGGACTGGCAGCCGATGACGACCACCCAAACGATGGCTGACACCCAACGGGCGTAGCGGACCTGGCCCCACTCCAATGACCGTAGCGGGAGGCAGACGCCCATGAACCGGTGGCCACTGATGCACAGGAGAAAAAGGATGCTACAGTAGAGGTTGGTGTAGAAGAGGAAGCGGACGATCTTACACATGCACACCCCGAAGGGCCAGTCGTCCTCCATGGCGTAGTAATAGACCAGGAGGGGCAGTGAGACCACATAGAGCGTGTCGGAAACAGCCAGGTGGAACATGTAGGTAGTAGAGGCGTTCCAGGTCTTGATCCTGAAGATGAAGATGTAGAGAGCCAGGAGGTTGAGGCAGAGGCCCACCACAAACACAAGGCTGTAGGAGACGGGCAGGAGGATGTACTTGAAATCCTCGTCAAACTTGCACTTGTAAGGGCTGTCGTCCTCACTGCACTCGCTGCCAGAGGAGTTGGTGCTGGCGTTCACTAATGGCAGCAGGAGCGTCATGTTCGCCATGGCCCTAAGGAAGCCAAACGGGAAAGTCAGTCGCAAGTGAGCAACGCCAAAGGCTTTTAGCCCATACCTTGCAAAAGGTTAAGGTCCCTACACAGAGGAAGTGGCCCACTGTGGGATGCATTCAAGCTAAAAGCCACAACGCAATAGCATGATTTAAAACACACAAACTGCCAGACATTACTGAGGTTTAAAGCCTCCCTTTCTTGAAAGCGAGTTGTGTCTTATTCTAGGGGCTTATCTCTGCTTACAGCCAAAGAGCAAGTGCTGTCTATGTCTGTAGACGTTTCCATTGTCGTGTGGCAGGCATGACTAGACACTGGAGCGAACAGAACGCTGATACCTTCTCCGCCGAAGTGGTACCTATTTATCTACTTGCAATTTCTTGTTTTTGAACTGTTAGGTTGGCAGGAGCTGGGACAGATGATGGGCACTCATTCCATCATGCCACACTTGGGTCTCAAACTGCTGACCTGCCGACCTTCCAGTTGTCAAGCTCAGCATCTTGACCACTAGGTCACCGCAGCCCACTACTGAAGTTTACACAAATTTAAAAAAATGTGGAAAAGGTAGGTAGAGACATTTCCCCCTCCTCTTCTCTCTTTAAATCATTCTAGAACTTGGAGACAACAATCCTAGAATTTGGAGAGAATAGCCTGGTGAAGTAAAACGCGCCCATACGGAGGAAGGGTCAACCTGGAAAAGCCCTAACCTTACGGGCGCATTTTACTTCCACTTTTGGGAGCAACGAGGGTGGGCCGGGCCGGATGAATCGTAGTAAACCCATTTGTGTAGATTCACAGGGGGCTTAGGCTTCTGGGAATTGAAGTCCAAGAACATCTGGAATGCCAAGGTTCACCATAACGGCTCTAGGTGGTTCACAAGGTAATTAGCATTTTGCCCCCAACAATTTTACTGATCTCAGAAGAATGGAAGGCTGAGTTGACCTTGATCCCTACCAGGATTGAACCCACAACGTTTTGGCTTTAGTACAGCAGCTTAACCTACTGCACCACTTAATGATGCATACATCAATGCCTTTTGCCATGTGTAGATCTTCCCACTTTGGATGCCCTGACACAAAACATGTACAACCATTCAACCCACCAGCTTTTCCGATCTGAAATTCTGTGTTGGCGTAACCAAGGCAACATAAAAACTCAAGATGTTCTTATCTTATTTCATGCAAACTTGCCAAGCAATAAACTTGTGGGAGTTCATTGCCCCAGCACTTCATACTGTTATTCAAATAAAAGTGACTAAAACATTTCTCCGAAAATTGCATGGGTGAAATTCTTCCGTTACTCACCATCCTGCCTTTTATATGACTCTTTCCGGGTTCAGGAGGCAAGCTTGCACTTTAATTATTAACTCCCATAACTACTGGCCATCTGGCAATGTGAAAAGCAAACAGGTGGGTTTGGTTGCCCTGATGGGCATGCTTGGTGTGTGATCCCATTTCTGCCTGCAGTAGCCAAACAGAAATCTCTGCTGGACCAGTGCGTGTCTGAATGCCAGATTGCAAGTGGTTTTGAGTCGAAGAAAAGATGGTGCAAAACTATCCCACTTAAGCAGATGGGATAGTTAATACGAGAAACAACATCATCAGGAACATACCTGTCAAGTATCCCGGATTGGCCGGGATTTCCTGTATTTCTGCGCCGCTTCTTCCACTTTCCCGCTGCCATCCCGTATTATGACCAGCG
Organism: Bradypodion pumilum; assembly: GCA_035047305.1. Classification (NCBI taxonomy): domain Eukaryota; kingdom Metazoa; phylum Chordata; class Lepidosauria; order Squamata; family Chamaeleonidae; genus Bradypodion; species Bradypodion pumilum. Next base: position 4,753,290 of record JAWDJD010000003.1, read on the forward strand.
GGGAAAGTAGTCACTGCACATGCGCGTATGCGCAGAACCCTTCTGTGCATGTGCAGAAGGGTTCTGTGCAGAAGGGTTCTGCGCAGGTCCCGTATTTTCCGGAGCCGTGCTTGACGGGTATGATCAGGAAGTGCACAAACTATACATGGGGAGCTCAGTCATCCACACTGTGGACATCTGCTATGGCCCTGAGCGTCTCTGCAGCAGAGGATGTTGCTCCAGTATGGAGCACATCTGAATATGTAAAAAAAAAGCTGACATCGCTGTTAATGAAGTTATATGCATAGTGACAGGATGCCTCAAACTTACACCAGTTGGGAAAATATACCCTCTTGTTGGTATTGCTCCACCGAAGATCAGGAGAGAAGTAGCAGCAGATGCCAAGAGAACTAAGCAAGAGAAGTACCCTCAACATCCACTCAATGGATATGATTCTCAAGTCCTCCAACTCAGATCCAGGAAGAGCTTTATGGAAAGAACAAACACTCTTGACTTGAGGGTACACAAGAGCCAAATCAAATTAAAAGATGAAGGAAAGAGCTCACTAGACAAGGAAGAATATTAAAGAAGGATATGGCTGAGGGACTCAACCTCCCCTATGTCACTTGAAGGACCCTGAATAAGCCTAGGGTTGGGGTGCCTAAATGCAAGACTAACATGCTCAAGTGGGAGCTACTGGCAGACAACATCATGCTTGGTGAATGTGAAGAGATACAGAATCATGCCCATTTACTGGTCTGTCAACTACTACTTGAAACATGCAGCAATGAAGACTTAATTTTGGCCAATGACCAGGCCAAGAATGTGGTTTCATTTTGGCAATCCAAAGTTTGATCTGGGCATGAAAGAAGCAGATGATGGGAGTCAGTAGCGGCTGATGCCCCCCACCCCAGGCTGGTGGAATTGAAGGCAGGATCACGAAAGATGGAGATAGCTATATGTGGGATGAATTCCTCTTGCGTACATGTACACAAATGGCAAGGATGGTATCAGCTTATCATCTGCAAGTGTCACTAAAAAAAGGATAGTTTGGCCACCCTGAAGTGCACACAATTTCCTTGCATTACGGACACGTTTTGTGCATCCTATAGTTGTCAAAGTAAATCTTTCAGCGGGAGCAATTTGCCCTCTGCTGATGATGCCATCCCCATTACGCACAGAGGTGTGCAATAGGATTTCAGCCCTTAGGGCGGCCCAGCGCCTCTCTTGCATGTTCTCTAACTACACCATGTGGCAGCAGATGGTTGAAAGGCATTGTTGTGGTTTGAGTGAGCAATGCCCTCTCTGCCCAAGAAGCCGACCCCTCCCTGCCTCTCTTCAACTTTATCAATGGGGCAACACCTTCCATCACACCTGAAGGTCAGCTTAAGTTTGGGGCAGAGGGAAAGCATTTCAAAGCTGCTTCCTTGAAACACTTTAAGGTTGACTCCCTGTTGTGTTCTAATAATGTAACCTTCCACATGTGATATCAATGTATCTGAACCAATGTAACCTTGACTATGAGTAACAATGTAACCTTCAGCTGTATCACATAAACCCTGTAATAGGACGCGAGCTAATGACCACCAGCTGGCAGCAGCGAGCGTCCAAGCTCTCTTGGTTCAAACCCATCAAAGACCGCAGCGCGGGAAGTTTCCCGCCGCTACCTACACCTGGACAAGAAGGGCGTGACCAGCCATGACGTCACGCGGACCAGTAGCCAACGGGCTACCGTGGAGCCACATTCAAATACGTCAATACCATATATATAGAGCTGTTCGTCCGCCATTACCTCATGTTCCCTCTGTCCACCATGCAATAAACCTGAGTTAACCCAGCCTTTGGCTGTGCCTTGTGTCTTGACTCTCATATACTAAATTGGCGACGAAGGTGGGATAATGGATCCCCATGGAGCCAGGACACAGAGCGGGTTCAACATCACCAAACCGCAAGACTGGGAGCTTTTTGAGATGGATTTCCAGGCGGCACTGGTGGAGCTCAAAGTAAAAGAAGACGACGAGGAAAGGAAGAGGGCCATCCTCACCCGCATGCTTGGGATGGAAACCAAGCGGACGCTGGTGGGCATTCTTGCACCGAAGAAGATGAGCGATTTCAAAGCAGGTGACATCATGAAAATGCTGCGTGAGCGTTTCCGACCCTCGAGGGCAATGTTTCCCGCTCGGAGTGCGTTTTGGAGGCGAGTTCAAGCGCCGGACGAGTCGGTAGAAGCCTTCGTAACGGCTATGAGGGTAGCCGCCGCCCCCTGCAAATGGGACCACGTCCTAGAGATGGCCCTCAGGGACGGAGTGCTGTGTGGCCTGAAGGACAAGGAAGTACAGCGCAGCCTGATGAACAAGGAGCCACCACCCACACTGGAAGAAGTTGTAGAGGCCGCGGAAGCCACGGAATCCACGAATGCTGGAGTAGATGAGATGCACAAGTGGCGTGAGTGGCGTCCGAGGGCCGGCAAAGCGGAAAACTCGTCGCACGGGAAGTCTGGTCAGTCGGTGCATGCAACCCGGCCGACCTCGAAATCGTCTTCAGAAAGCAGCGATGGCGAGGAGGTCCAGAAGGTCCGGAGAGGCGGGCGCCGCTGCGATGGTTGCGGAGCGGCCCATGAGCGCGTGAAGTGCCCATTCAGGAAAGCCGAGTGTTTCAACTGTGGACGTCGGGGGCACATCGCCAAGGCGTGCAGGAAATGGAAAGAGGGCCGGAGACAGTCGCAAGACCGTTCAGCCAGACCGGACCGTCCAGCGAGGTCCAAAGATGGCGCCCGGGCCACGAGGAAGCAGGACGGCGTGGGCCGCATCTCGGACGACAGCGAGGGCGACGCTCCTGTGTTCAACGTGTCTGCGGGACAGCCCCATTACTTTGTTGAGGTACTAGTACAAGGGACCCCTATTAGGATGGAAGTTGACTCGGGGTCCTCTTATTCTATAATTCCCCAGAGAGAGTTCTTGAAAATCGACCCCCACGTGCGGCCCAAACTTAAAGCGTTGAGGGCCACACTACGGGACGTTCAGGGGAACAGCATTCCAGTGTTGGGGGTTGGAACGTTCCGGGTTCGCTTTAAGAGACATTCTGCGGAACTTCCCCTAGTGGTACTAAAAGGGGGGAGTTGTAGCCTCCTCGGAACACAGTGGTTTCAGCCCTTAGGCCTGTTCATAGGGGGGGTGCATGCCGTAGGCGAGGACCCAATACAAGCGGTGTGTGACGCTCACCCCGCCGTTTTTAAAAGTGGACTGGGAAAGTTCAAGGGACCCCCTGTAGCCTTCGACTTAGACCCGGAGGTCCGCCCGATAAGACTTAAACCGCGCAGGGTACCGTTCGCGCTAAAGGACAAAATAGAGGCGGAACTGGACAAACTGGTGGGTCAAGGAATTCTCGTTCCTGTGGATTCCGCGGAGTGGGAGACTCCAATTGTAACGGCACTGAAGGCTAACGGGGAGGTGCGCATTTGCGCTGATTATAAGTGTACCATTAATAAGGCAATCCGCCCTAATGCATACCCGGTGCCAGTGGTCAGCCACCTTCTGGCCAGGCTGAATGGGGGAAAGTGTTTCGCTAAACTCGATTTAGCACAGGCCTACCAGCAACTCCCGGTAACTCCCGCCACAGCGGCGGCACAAACAATAGTCACACATAAGGGGGCGTTCCAGGTGTCGAGGTTACAGTTCGGCGTGAATTCGGCACCTGGCATTTTTCAGTCGCTAGTGGAACGCCTCCTGAAGGGGCTGGAGGGTGTGTTGCCATATTTTGATGACGTGTTGATAACGGGGGGGAGTAAGGCCGAGCTGGCTCACAGATTGGATAAGGTCCTGACCGTGTTCGAGAAAGCGGGGCTGCGACTGAGAAAAGACAAATGTGTATTTTTCGAAACAGAGGTTGAGTTTTTAGGGTTCCGTGTCACGCCCGAGGGAATTAGGCCGTCCAAATCTAAGGTAGCCGCCATTAAGAAAGCCCCTCGCCCCACTTCCAAAACCGAGTTACAGTCGTTTCTGGGGCTTCTCAATTTCTACCATACCTTCCTTCCACGGAAGGCGTCTGTTGCCGAGCCGCTCCATCGGTTACTTAAAAAAGAGGAAAAATGGCTGTGGGGTGACGAGCAAGAAAGAGCGTTCACAGAGTTAAAGCAACTCCTCACATCCGAGGCAATCCTGACTCATTTCGACCCCAAACGGCCCATAGTTTTAGTCTGCGATGCATCTCCGGTGGGGGTGGGGGCGGTGCTTTGCCACGTGTTAAACGACGGAAGGGAGGCCCCGATAGCGTTTTATTCAAGGTCCCTGTCCCAAGCAGAGCGGAATTACGCACAGACCGATAGGGAGGCACTAGCGATAGTAGCGGGAACCAAGAAATTTCACGATTTTCTGTACGGTCGGCCGTTCAAGATCGTTACTGATCACAAGCCCCTGTTAGGAATATTCACTGCAAATAAGCCCACGCCACAGATCCTGTCCCCGAGGATGCTGCGGTGGGCTATTTTTCTTAACGCATATCAACATGAGTTAGAATACCGGCCAGGGAAGGAAATCAGCCATGCAGACGCGCTCTCACGGTCGCCGTTACCCTTGTCGGACGACCAGAAGGCAGGGGTAAGAAGAGACCGCCAGGTATTGCTAATAGAGGTCTTGGAATCACCCCCGATAGTACCGGCCGACATTGCCAGGGCGACCGGAAAGGATAGAACATTAGAGAAGGTATGCTCGTGGGTGCAGAAGGGGTGGCCGGCGTCATCCCCAGGCACGGAATTCGACCCATTTTTCCGAAAGCGAGTGGAGTTGTCCTTAGAGAGGGGGTGCCTTTTGTGGGGCCAACGGGTGGTGGTTCCTACGTCCCTGCGGCCGAAGGTGCTAAAGCTGTTGCACGTCAGCCACCCGGGAATCGTCCGTTCCAAGGCGTTGGCCCGGAGTTACTTCTGGTGGCCCCAGCTGGACGCCGACATAGAGCAGATGGTTGGCACTTGTGAGGCATGTCAGTGCTCCCGACCGGAGGTGGCCCGCCTCCCGCACAGGGAATGGGACGCAGCAAGGGGACCGTGGTCCAGGGTGCACGTAGATTTTGCTGGCCCATTCCGAGGAACCATATTTCTCCTGGTGGTGGATGCATACTCAAAGTGGCTGGAGGTCATTCCGGTAAAGAGCACATCCTCCGCCACTACCATTCGCCAGCTAAGGAGGGTCTTTTCCACGTTCGGTTTACCCGACACTTTGGTCAGCGATAACGCCAGTTGTTTCACGTCCGCTGAGTTCGCGGCATTCATGGAGGCAAATGCAATTCGGCATGTCACATCCGCGCCGTTTCACCCGGCCACGAATGGCCAAGTGGAACGGTTGGTGCGCACCACAAAAGATGCGCTGCGGCGCATGGGCTCGGGAGATCTAAATCACCAAGTTTGTCAATTTCTATTAGCGTACAGAGTGACCCCCTTAGCGTCTGGATACTCGCCGGCTGAGTTGCTGATGCGGAGGAAACTGACCACGCTTTTGTCCAGGCTAGACCCATCGAGGGTCGAGGACAAAGGGAAGAACATAGGGTTAGCGGTCTCGAAAGGTTTCGGCGTAGGCGATCCTGTACACTGCAGGAACTATGCCAACGCAGGCCCAGCCTGGGTGCCAGGGACGATAATAGAACAGACGGGGCCAGTGTCCTATCGGGTGGAAACTAGCACCGGCCTCCTCTGGAGGAGGCACGCTGACCAACTGAGGCACCGAGTGAGCGAGGGGCCGACCAGTGGGGCTCAGCGACAGGATTCAGCGATAGGGTTCTCCCCCACCCGTTTAGCCCAAGGGGGAGACAGAGAGGGACACCTGTCCGAAGCAAGGAGGGAAAGCAGCGAGCCCGACTCATATCCTTTTGATACTCCAGTTCTATCCGAGCCCGGGGGGAGGGAAAAGGAATGTGCGGCCGCCGCTGCCGCTTCCCTCGAATCCGATTTTGATTTTGATTTTGCTAGCCGGGGGGTTTTTTTGGAGTGTTCCCCCACCCATCCAAGCGAGAAGAGGGGTTTTTCGTTAGCCCCCAGTGCCCCCGGTTATCCCCAAACAAAGCACACACCTCCCAACAAAGCCGCAGAGCCGCGGCAAACCACTAACAAGTCATCCTCTCCGATTGCAGGGCAGGAAGCCAGGGAGCAAGGAGGAGGGAGCGAAGTCGGGGCAGGGCAGCCCGCGCCGAGACCCCAGCGTGTTCGAAATAAGCCATCTTGGCTGAGAGACTTCGTCTCATCCTAGGGGGGAGGAGTGTTGTGTTCTAATAATGTAACCTTCCACATGTGATATCAATGTATCTGAACCAATGTAACCTTGACTATGAGTAACAATGTAACCTTCAGCTGTATCACATAAACCCTGTAATAGGACGCGAGCTAATGACCACCAGCTGGCAGCAGCGAGCGTCCAAGCTCTCTTGGTTCAAACCCATCAAAGACCGCAGCGCGGGAAGTTTCCCGCCGCTACCTACACCTGGACAAGAAGGGCGTGACCAGCCATGACGTCACGCGGACCAGTAGCCAACGGGCTACCGTGGAGCCACATTCAAATACGTCAATACCATATATATAGAGCTGTTCGTCCGCCATTACCTCATGTTCCCTCTGTCCACCATGCAATAAACCTGAGTTAACCCAGCCTTTGGCTGTGCCTTGTGTCTTGACTCTCATATACTAAACTCCCGATGTTGGCTACCTGAGGCAACGGCCCCACTTTGCTTCATGTTAGGGCTGGCCCCAAGCTGACTGGTTATTAAACCTTGCAGACTCCATGCGACGGATCTTCTGCACAAACTCTTTCTCTATCATCTGAAATATTAAGGGGGCTGTTATGAATGTTAACTGTGTTTTCTGACAGGAGCGGAATATATCTTTTCTCACGTATCTATTCTTATGCAAATAAGTGGGTCGAAAATGTGCACACTCTGTTAGCCAATGGGCTTGTTGCATTATTGTTACTGTTACTGTTTATAGTGTATATAAGTCCGAGTTTTGCCCCATCCAAACTGTGTTCAAACCCCATTAATAAAGAGCTGAATTTCACTATTTCACTCGTCTGCTTCTTCATTCCCTGAACACAAAACTGGCGACGAAGGTGGGATGGCGTCCCCACACGGCAGCAACATCGGCCTATTTGACCCAGCGCGTCCAGAGAAATGGGCAACATACAAATGCTGATTCCGCCATGCAATGGCCTCGCAGAAGATCACCGACGAAGACCAGAAGCGCTCCTATTTCCTCGCTCAGTGCAGTTCTGACACGCTTGAGCTGGCAACCCACCTCTTTCTCCCAAGGGACGTGGATGTGGTGTCGCTCGCAGAAATCATGTCCGCACTGAGGAAACACCTGCAGCCATAGGTCTCGATCTTCCCAGCCAGGGTGGCCTTCCACAGAAGGGAGCAGCGACCTGGGGAGTCCATTGCAGACTACGCCGCCGCTCTGCGCATTGCTGCCTCCCCGTGCAAGCGGGACAACATCAAAGAAGCACTCCGGGACCATCTGCTGGCCGGCATGAGGGACGAAGATGCTCAATGTCACCTCATGATCAGGAAGATGCTAACTTTCAAGACTGTCCTAGAAGAGCCAGTAGTGTCTGAGGCCGCACGGTCCGGCATCAAGCTTTTCTGGCATCGCCACTCCACCACCAGTGCCACCGACTCAGCTGTGCAAACTCAGCAAAATTCATCTTCATCCACCTCCTCGTTGCCTGGTTCCACCTCTTCATCGGAGTTGGAGTCCAGCGACGCAGAGGTACATAAGAACATAAGAACATAAGAATAGCCTTGCTGGAACAGGCCACAGCCCATCCAGTCCAGCATTCTGTCTCACACAGTGGCTCACCATTTCCTTCAGGGTATTATTCCCAAGCAGATGCCTTTACCTGCTTAGGATTCCCTGGAAATGGCATTGAGAGATATCCTGCCTATCTCTCCAACCCCGAGGTTGTCCTTAAGTATCCATAATTATACCCATGGATACCCTTGTCCTCCATGAACTTGTCTAATCCTTTCTTAAAGCTGTCAAGACTGACAGCTGTCACCACTTCTTCTGGCAGGGAGTTCCATAGACCAGTGATCCTCTGGGTGAAAAAGTGCTTTCTCTTATTTGTTTGAGAACTAGTACCCAAAAGTTTCATGGAGTGTCCCCTAGTTCTAGTGTTATGCGATAGGGAAAACAGTTTTTCCTTATCTACTTTGTCCACACCATGCATGATTTTATAAACTTCAATCAGGTCACCTCTTAGACGCCGTCGCTCAAGAGTGAAAAGGCCCAAACGTTGCAGCCTCAGATGGTAAGGAAGGTGTTCCAGTCCCTTCATCATTCTGGTTGCCCTCCTCTGCACTTTCTCCAGCTCCATAATATCCTTCTGGAGGTATGGCGACCAGAACTGTACACAGTATTCCAGATGGGGCCTCACCATAGATTTATAAAGAGGCAAAATGACATTTGCTGACTTATTTTCTATACCCTTCCTAATGATCCCTAGCATTGAGTTTGCTTTTTTCACTGCTGAGGCACACTGGCTTGACACCTTCATTGAGTTGTCCACCAGGACACCAAGGTCCCTTTCTTGGTTTGTCGCAGAGAGTTCAGACCCCATCAGTTTATAAATGTAATTGGGGTTTTTTGCCCCAACATGCATCACTCTGCACTTACTAGTGTTAAAGCTCATTTGCCACTGTTTTGCCCACTCCCCCAGTGTCAAGAGATCCCTCTGGAGCTCCTCACAATCTCTCACAGTTTTCACTACCCTGTATAATTTAGTGTCGTCAGCAAATTTGGCTACCTTGCTATTTACTCCTACCTCTAGATCATTTATGAAGAGGTTGAAAAGCAGGGGTCCCAGTACTGAACCTTGGGGGACCCCACTCTTTACTTCCCTCCACTTGGAGAAGTGTCCATTTAGTGCTACCCTCTGTTTCCTGTCCCTTAGCCAGTTGCTGATCCAGGACAAGACCTGTCCCTTTATTCCATGACTGGCAAGTTTAATCAAGAGCCTTTGGTGTGGGACCTTGTCAAAAGCCTTCTGAAAGTCCAGATAAACAATGTCAACTGGATCCCCCTTATCCACATGCTTGTTGACACTCTCAAAAAATTCTAACAGATTAGTGAGGCATGATTTGCCCTTGCAAAAGCCATGTTGGCTCTCCTTTAGCAGCGCCTTCTCTTCTATGTGCCTATTAATTCTATCTTTTAGGATGGTTTCCATCACTTTACCTGGGACACATGTCAAACTAACCGGTCGGTAATTTCCTGGATCACCCCTGGATCCTTTTTTGAAAATTGTTGTTACATTCGCTACCTTCCAGTCATCAGGCACAAAGCCTGATTTGAGGGAAAGATTATATATTTTGGCTAGGAGATCAGCAATTTCATCTTTAAGTTCCCTGAGAACTCGTGGATGGATGCCATCTGGTCCTGGTGATTTGTTAGTGTTTAGTTTAACAAGACATGCAAGGACCTCCTCCCTCGGTAGAAGTCCGAGTGGTCCAACGAAAGCACTGAGAGCACCGTGATGATCGGGAGAAGAAATTCCTTTGCAAGTGTGATGGCTGTGGAGCCCGGCATGACCACAGGAAGTGCCCCTTCCGCACTGCAGAATGCCACAACTGCGGGCGACGAGGGCACATTGCTAAAGTATGCCAACAGCGAAACCAAAGAACTCCAGTACCTGAGTCCAAGAAGAGTCATCACCACAAAACGTCCATCGCCAAAGTGTCACCAGAGCCTGAGCCGTGCCAAGTGGACATTGTCAGCAAGCGTCTCTTCGCAGACCTGAGCCTGCAGGATGTCCCCTTCAAGATGGAGGTAGATTCAGGTACTACCTTTTCCATAATCCCACAGAGGGAGTTTTTGAGAATTCCCGCTGCCTCTCGGCCCAAGCTCAAATCTTTTAAAACTTCCCTCCGGGATGTGCAAGATTGCCAGATTCCAGTCCTGGGGGTGGGAAATTTCTTGGTCAAATTCAAAAACATTTGGACCTCCTTGCCATTGGTTGTAGTTAAGCAGGGCACTAACTGTCTTATTGGGACCCAATGGTTTAGGCCCATGGGAATCTGGCTTTCTGGCATTCACGCAACAGACACTGACCCAATCCGGGACGTTTGTGCTGCACATCCTGAGGTGTTCAAAAAGGGTTTAGGGTTATACAAAGGACCCCCTGTGGACTTTAAGCTTGACCCAACCATCCGGCCCATCCGGATGAAGCCACGCCGGGTACCCTTTGCTTTAAAGGAGAAGATAGAAGCTGAACTGGACAAACTGATGGGGCAGGGCATCCTAGTGCCAGTGGACTCCACAGAGTGGGAGACACCAATAGTGGACTGCTTTGAAAAGTAATGGGCAGGTCAGGATATGCACTGACTATAAATGTACCATCAATAAAACTATTCGCCCAAATGAATATCCTGTGCCCGTGGTAAGCCACCTTCTTGCCTCCTTGCATGGAGGAAATTGCTTCGCAAAACTTAACCTTGCCCAGGCTTACCAACAGTTGACTGTGTCTCCTGCTGCTGCCATAGCCCAGACCATAGAAGTGCATAGGGGGGCATTTAAGGTAACTAGACTACAATTCAGGGTGAATGCAGCCCCCAGAATATTTCAATCTCTTGTAGAACGCATTTTAAAAGGTTTGCCCAGTGTCCTGCCATATTTTGACGATGTCCTGATTACTGATAAGGACACCGTCGAACTAGCAGCCAGGCTTGATCAAGTCCTCTCACGTTTTAAGAGGGCCGGTCTACATCTCAGAAGAGACAAATGTGTGTTTTTGGCACAGGAAGTGGAGTTCCTGGGGTACCGCATTACACCCCAAGGTATCATGCCCTCTGACTCCAAGGTGGCGGCTGTGCGAAATGCACCCAGGCCAAAATGTAAAGCCAAATTGCAATCATTTCTAGGATTGTTAAACTTCTATCACACTTTTCTCCATCTCAAAGCCTCAGTTGCTGAACCGTTACATCGGCTTCTTAAGAAAGATATTGTTTGGCACTGGGGCCATTGCCAGGAGAAAGCGTTCCTAGAACTTAAAAGGCTGTTATCTTCGGATGCTGTATTAACTCATTTTGATCCTAACAAGGAAGTTGTACTTGTGTGTGATGCATCCCCTGTGGGGGTGGGAGCTGTGTTATGCAATGTACTAAATGACGGGAGGGAAGCCCACATAGCATTCTATTCCCGTTCACTCTCAAAGCCTGAGAAAAATTACGCTCAGACAGACAGGGAAGCATTGGCACTAAGAAATTCCACGATTACCTTTACGGAAGACCTTTTACCATCGTAACTGACCACAAGCCCATCCTTGGAATCTTTGTTAATGGGAAGCCCATGCCTCAAATTCTGTCCCCAAGGATATTGCCTTGGGCAATTTTACTTCAGTGTACAGGCCCGGCAAGAACATCAGCCACACTGATGCCCTGTCACGTTCTCCACTGCCAGGGGTCAGGGAAGCTGATTGCATGATCGAAAGCGACCACCAAGTCCTTATGATTGAGGCTTTTGACTCGCCCCCAGTCGTCCCCTCAGATATAGCCAAAGCCACAGCCAAGGATGTAACATTGACTAAAGTAATGTCTTGGGTACAAAAAGGCTGGCCTGTCTCTTCTTTAGCCGAAGAATTCAGAACATTCCACTGCAAGCGGTTGGAATTGTCAGTGGAACGAGGTTGCCTTCTTTGGGGCCAGCGGGTGGTCATTCTTGTCACTCTTAGGAAAAAGGTTTTACATCTACTTCACACAAGTCACCCGGGAATTGTCTGTTCCAAAGCCCTTGCCAGTAGCTACTTTTGGTGGCCTCAACTGGACCAAGACATGGAACAAACGGTCGGCACTTGTGCCAGTGTCAATCCTCTCGCCCAGAGCAATCCCACCTTCCCTCTAGGGAATGGGATTCTGCTCGGGGCCCGTGGTCCAGGTTGCACATAGATTTTTGCAGGTCCATTTAGGGGTGTCCTATTTTCGTTGGTTGTGGATTCATTCTCTAAGTGGTTGGAAGTGATTAGGGTGCCTAATACCACTTCAGCCACCATGATAATGCACCTAAGAAGGCAGTTTGCAGCATTTGGACTTCCAGATATCCAGGTGCCCAACAACGCATCCACTTTCACATCTGCAGAATTCCAATCCTTCATGGAAAGGAATGCAATTAGGCACATCACTGCCGTCCCATTCCACCCAGCCACCAATGGCCAGGTAGAGCGGCAGGTGCGCACAACTAAAGACACGCTTCGGCGTATAGGTGAAGGGGATTTGGAGCTCCACTTATGCCAGTTTCTTTTCATGTATAGGCTCACCCCCCTTGCCTCAGGGCTGTCCCCTGCTGAATTGCTCCAGCGAAGGAAACTGTCATCCTTGCTGGACATATTGGATCCCTCTAGGGTAGAGGACAAAGACACAAATATAGCAATCCAACACCAGAAGGGTTTCTCGTCCGGAGACCCTGTACATTGCCGCAATTATGCAGCTGGTGGGCCTACGTGGGTGCCTGGGTTTGTGATCGATCAAACTGGTCCTGTTTCTTACAGAATCGAAACAGCCACTCGTCTGATCTGGAGGAGGCACGCGGATCAATTGAGACCCAGAGTACTGGACCCACAAGACGAATACAGACACTCAATACTAGGGTTGGCCCCCACCCGTTTAAACCCAGGGGGCAGAGGTAATAGTCAGCAGCCAGCCAACATTGACTAAGAAGTGTCTTCTAGGAACCAATTTCAAGGGAAATTGCTCCTCTATTCTGGCCATGTGTACCCCTACACTGTCCCAGCCTAGGACTCTGGATCCCTTTATTGATGATGACCAATTTTGCTTGGAGTCGCCCTCCACTCTTAGTACACCCAGGAGGGACCCTGAGCTGTCTTATTCATCCACAGAATTAGATTTTGGTTTTGAGCGATCCCCTGCTCCTCCATCTGACAAACGGGGCTTAAATTTGGGTTTACAATCCTCCCCCTCTAGTCAATCCCTCACTCCAGTAGGGTTGCCCATCCTACGAGCCCCTGAGCCAGCTCAGCCAAGCGTCCGACCCAGAAGGGAAACTAGACCGCCATCCTGGTTAAAGGATTTTGTTTTTACCTAGGGAGGAAGAATGTTATGTACGTTAACTGTGTTTTCTGACAGGAGCGGAATGTATATTTTCTCATGTACTTATACACTTATGCAAATGAGTGGATCGAAAATGTGCACACTGTTAGCCAATGGGCTTGTTGTATTATTGTTATTGTTTATAGTGTATATAAGTCTGAGTTTTGCCCCATCCAAACTGTGTTCAAACCCCACTATTAAAGAGCTGAATTTCACTACTTCACTCGTCTGCTTCTTCATTCCCTGGACACGAAAGGGGCTTAACAATATCAGAAGAAAAACCCTCAAGCACATACCAGGAAGAAATAGGATCTCAGTCGTTAAAACCTTCTGAGCTCACAGTCCCTGAAACCACAGGAACGGTTAAAAACCACAGAGCCTCAGAATTTCCCGCCATCAACACACTGGTTAAGTTGGGAAATAGTTTGGAGCCAACAAATTGCTCATCCAGGTTGCTAGCAAGCTCTTTTGTTCTTCTCGCTGGTCCATAATAGAGAGCTTGCAGACATATTTTAGTGTTTAAATTGCATCCTATTGTGTAAATTGTATTTTATGGTATTTTATTGTATTGATGTATGGATATGTTGTAAGCCGCCCAGAGTTGCATTTCGCGAGTGGGGCGGTATATAAGTTGAATTAATAATAATAATAATAATAATAATAATAATAATAATAATAATAATAATAATAATAATAATAATAATAATAATAATAATAATAATAATAATAATAATAATAACAATAACAATAACAACAACAACAACAACAACAACAACAACAACAACAACAACAACAACAACAATAATAATAATACAATTCCATGGCTAGTTATTAATGTGTCCTTTGTTGCTCTTATTATCACTGCATTGAATAACCTTTCTAAGGTAAAGGTCACCAGTCATATCCAGTCATATCCGACTCTAGGGTTCAGTGCTCATCTCTGTTTACAGCTCTGTCTGTGTCTGCAGACATTTCTGTGGACATGTGGCAGGCATGCCTCGACACCGGAGTACAAAGAACGCAGTTTACCTTCCCACCAAAGTGGTACCTATTTATCTACTTGTAATTTCTTGCTTTCAAACTGCTAGGTTGGCAGGAGCTAGGACAAAGACGGGAGCTCATTTGGCCATGAAGCACTCAGGACTCAAACGGCTGACCTGCTGACCTTCCAGTCGTCAAGTTCAGCGTCTTAACTACTAAGCCACCGCAGTCCTCATTTCTAAACCAAAATGCAAAATGCAAAAGAAAGAAAGAAAAGAAAATGGGGGGGGGGGGGGGGGAGGCGATGCAGCTGCTTTCATACCACCTCATAGTTCTGAACGTTTTACAAATCTATTATGTAAATAACAATAAACAAGGGCCTGGAACCAGTATAGAATAGAGCTCCTAATCTCTAAAACCAATTAATTAAAAATGTGATATCAAAGATGTTTATGGGTAACATGGACTGCCAGAAAGACAAACAAGTCGATCCAAGGTCAAATAAAACCTTAACACTCTCTGGAAGAAGAAATGACCGAACCGTGACTGTCCTACTTTGGGCACATCAGAAAACAAGACAAGGTTCAGTAGAAAAGACAATAAGACTGGGAAAGGCTGAAGGCAGCAGGAAAAGAGGAAGACCAGACATGAGATGGATTGACTTAGTAAAAGAATCCATGACCTTGAGTTTGGAAGAGATTAGTAAAACATTTTGATGGTCACTCATTCATAGAGTCCCCATAAGATGGAAGAGCATTGATGGCACATTAATAACAATTGAGAAGGAGAAGAAGAGAAAGGAGATGGGTATGCAGGAAGGAACAAGGCAGACCTTCTAATAATGAATAGCAGACTTCTCATGCCACCTAAAGGCGGTAAAATTACAAACAGGCACATTATAAGCAAATAAGGTAACTTTTTTCCCAGTTCCATTTCCCCCCAAAATGGGACTGACGGGAAACATAATTCATTAGAAATGAGAGAGGCTTCTAAGTTCTGAGTGACACTTGGATTTTATGAGCAGTAACATCAGTCTCCAGTTGAGGAAGTTGGTATGCTTTAAATAAATAAGATATACTTGCCTTCTTCCTTATCACACTTCAAAATGTATATTATTCTTCTAAAGCTGTTTATATTGCCATGCATTAAGAAAGAAGAAATAACAGATGTTTCCTTCTATGGTACTCTGTGGATTCCCCAATTAATGTTTTTTTAAATGCACTTCCAACCTAACAGCTTGATCTTTGAATAAAATTGCAAAAAGTTCAGGAAATGACACGACGGCTTCTTCTCCCGTGTCTAGGCCAGACATGAAACCGCCAAATTGAAGGCACCTTTTGGTGGGTTCATTCTGTAGTTCCTTTCGCCTGACCTAGTGTGAGAAAGATTAGCCAGCAACACTAGGTTGCCGTTACCAGGGCACACCCGTTGTGGTTCAAAAATACCACAATCTTTGAGGAGACTCTTTCTGTGTACACTTTGACTGAAATCCTGTAATTGTGTCCATCATCATAACTCTCACTTGTGATTTGCTGTAAGTTAAGGAGTCAGCGTAAGCATTTCCTGTCTGATAGTAAATTGTGCGACTGGTTCTTCTCCTTTCGTGTCCCGATCAAATCCTAGTCCCTCTGGTTTGGTGTGGTGTTCGAAAGATTAGCCGGCAAGGTTGCCACCTATGATATGCCCAATTGTATTCACAATATTCGAGGAGGCTCTTTCTGTGTACCCTGTGTGACTGGTATGCAGGTGGAAATGCTTTCACTGACTTCTTAAATTTGTGGCAATTCGCTACTAAAAGTTAAATCAATTCTTCTACATTTGTGTCCTAATCAACCCCTAGGCTGCCAAAATGAAGCCACTTTCTTGGCCTGGTTGTTGTCCAAACTTGAGTCCTAACTGGTACATGTTTCTAGCAGAATCGGCAGACCAGGTAAATGAGATGGATTCTGTATTTTTCCACATTCACAGTGCAGGTTGTTGTGTTAGCAGCCCCCGCTTGAGCATGTTGGTCTTGCATTTAGGGACTCTGACCATCAGTGCTCCAAGTGACGTAGTGGAGGTGGAGTTCCTCAAATATATCCTCCTTTAATGTTCTTCCTTGTCCAGTGAGCTCCTTCCTTGTGTACCCTCGAGAATGTTTGTTCTTGCCATAAAGCTCTTCCTGGCGTTGGAGGACTTGAAGCTCATCTCAGTTCAGAGGATGTCGAGGGTCCTTCTCTTGCTTAGTGCTCTCAGGGTCTGCTGCTTTTTCTCTCCCCCACTCTTAGGTGGAGCAATATCAACAAGAGGGTATATTTTCTCAACTGGTGTAGGTTTGAGGCATCCTGTCACTATGCACCTGTGATGGCGGACCTTGGCACTCCAAATGTTCTTGGACTTCAATTCCCAGAAGCCCAAGCACCCGGTGAATCCACACAAATGGGTTTACTGCGATTCATCCACCCCACACTGCCCTCGTCGCTCCTGGAAGCGGAAGTAAAACGCACCCGTACGGAGGAAGGGTTAACCCGGAAGAGTCTTAACTGTACGGGCGCATTTTACTTCCGCTTCCGGGAGCAACGAGGGCAGCGGGGGGCCAGATCAATTGCAGTAAACCCATCCATGTGGATTCACAGGGTGCTTGGGCTTCTGGGATTTGAAGTCCAAGAACATCTGGAGTGCCAAGGTTCACCATCATGGCTATACACAATGCTTCATTAACAGTGATGTCAACTTGTTTCACATGTCCAGATACACTCCATACTGGAGCAGCATGCTCTGCCACAGAGACGAGTTAAGTCAATAATAATGTCATGTCAGAAGTTATTCTGGGTCGAAAGGATTTTTGCTGGAGAAACTCCTCTCAGGGGACGCACAAATGAGGCTCCTTTCATGTCCTCAAGATCTTTCCCCACCCAAGTGGTCTCTATTTATCTACTTGCAATTTCTTGCTTTCGATCTGCTAGGTTGGCAGGAGTTGGGACAGAGACGGGCGCTCAAACTGTCATGCAGTACCCGGGTCTCAAACTGCCAATTTGCCAACCTTCCAGCTAACAAGGTGAGCTTCTTAACCACTGAGCTACCGCAGCTTCCAGTTAAGTCAATTTTATCCTGCCAACAGAACTAATAAGATTTGGGGCACTCTTTATAGGTCTTTAAAAGTTTCTCAGCTGGGTGCGTACAAAAGTTCTTCAAAAGTTGGCAGAAGGGTCACATCTGTATTTGTCTCATCTTCCCCACCACTGCCTCCATTTGGGATTTCTCATCATTGGCCGTGACATCTTTCACATGGTTTATGTCAGCAGGAGAGTTGACCTGATCAAGGCTCAGCAAGGTTCCCACTACAATTGGCATCAGATCTTGCTTTTCCAATTCTACCTGAAATGGGTTAACCCTTGGCATCTGTCAGCGTTTGAAGACTTAAGTTTGACCAACTACAAAGCCAAGAAGCTGGCTTCTTTATTTTGGCAGTTTAAAGTCTGACCTGGATACTAAAGAAAGATTTATCAGTGGTTACTGGCATTGTGTTGGATGGAGTGGGCAAAGTTTGGCCAAGGGGCCAGGAGTTCCCCTTGAAATCTTGTCTATGGCTCTTGCAGCACCTCAAACCTCTTGCACCCCCAACTTGTTGAACTAAAGATGATCACCCATGCGCTCAAGAGGGCATGGGGGCAATCTTGCCGTATTTTCAACTCTTTCAAGCTCTTTAAGGCCCGGGGGGGGGGGGGGGTTCCCAACACTGGAAGGGAGTTGGATTGTGTCAGTGGTTGGAAGAGAAGACGGTTCTTGGGGCAGGTGAATTCACATCCTTCCAGGAGTAAATAGCAACAGGAATTTTTGGAACGTCTGTTCCTTGTGCTGCAGCACTGGAGGGCTTTTTGCCTTTGTTAACCTGACAAAAGTGTTGGGTTGTAACACCCGTACTCTCTGATCATAGTCTGGGGTGGTAGGTGATGGACAATGTAGTCTGACCCAACGTAAAAGCAAGCTGCTGCCCTTCCTGAGGTCTTTTCCCCCCTAATCCAGCTGGAACGAGAAGGTAACGTGGGAGACAGTCACAGAATCACAGAGTTGGAAGGAGCCTTTTAGGCCTGCTTAATGCAGGAGTTGGAAGCAAAGCAGATCTGGACAGACGGTGGCCCAACTCTATCTTGAATATTCCAGTGGCTGGAGGGGATGACCGTGCTCCTTCCAGGAGCAAATATCAACAGGTAGAGCACATGCGCTGCGCACAGGAAATTTTGTTCTCTGGGCCAAAGCTCCAGCATAAACACCTTCTTCCCAATATAGGGAGCCAAAGTCACTGGAGAGCAAAATGTAGCTTCCAGGTATACTTGGCCTGATAAATGGTGCCACCCTTCTTAGACTGCATTTGCCTAAGAAAGCACGGCTAATTATAGGCTGAGGTGAGGAGAGATGCATGGAAATTTTAATAAAATTAAGTCGGTGCCTATGAAATGTATTGTCTCGCTCTGTTGCAATAGGTTTATTGCATAACCTCTTCACTTCCCAAAACAAATATGTGCACATGCTTGCACACACAAACACACGCATATCAATTTTATATGCACAAGAGGCATGAGGGGAAAGGTTACTCATCTTTCGGAAAGTTCCAATGAGAACTTGAAACGTGATGCAGTTTCAATTTGGAGGGCTCCACATGGATGCTACATTACGTAAGAACATGCAAAGTTGCCTTTGAATCAGACAGTAGTTCTTCCTCTGTTGCTGCATCTGAATCTGAATATTGGCGATCCTCATGACGATCAGCCATGAAGACTGTCCTGAGGATATAATGCAGTGGGCCTTTAATCTGCCTCCCGCATCAAAGCATGACCCCCATACCATTGATCCAGTTCCATGAGTCATTTTCTGGTCCTGAGCCTTTTTGGCACACAAAGTCCTCCTCAACCTCAGGCCAGGATTAACATAAGAACATAAGAACATAAGAACAGCCTTGCTGGAACAGGCCACAGCCCATCCAGTCCAGCATTCTGTCTCACACAGTGGCTCACCATTTCCTTCAGGGTATTCCCAAGGATTGATGAAGCTGCTGCCCTCCGTACTGCGTACATGCAGTAAACCCATTCACATGGATTCACAGAGACTTGGGCTTCTAGGAATAGAAGTCCAAGATCACTTGGAGGGCAAAGGTTCACCACCACTGCCATAAGTGTAAAACTTTTGCACTTCTCCCTGTTATTCATTCTCTTGGTTTCAGTGCTTGCGTCAAAGTCTTAGTAGTGCACAGCGCACATATTCCTTGTCCAACCCCCTCCTTTCACACCCCCTCCAGCCTCAGAACTCACATGCTGGGCATTGCCCATCAATTACCAAGGTCCTCTCTATCTGTTGGTCTCAAAGGCGCCATAATAACCCAGAGTGTTTTGTTTTGTTTTGCTTTCCATTGTGCATACCAGAGAGGCCAGACGCTGAAACAAAGGTTGAGATTCTCTGGACCACATTCCATCTGGGGCAGTCGTGCGGAAGGCACATGGCTTCGCCACAACGCTCCCTTGCAACAAGGCTGGCATTGTTCTCCCTGACGGCCCCCAAATGTCACCCTGATCTTTTTTCTTCCCACTTCTCCAAATGACAAAGACAAGACCAGTTCCCTCCCTGTGCTGCTCTCTCAGTCTGGGACTTCTGAAACCCAACCAGTCTCACATCAATATCTCCTGAACATGGAAGGGGAAAGCCCCAGGATCACCAGAAGCTTTAAAGCAGGGGTGCCCAAACTACGGCCTGTGGGACAGACCTTGTCCTCGATGCCAATTCATCCAGCCCATGCCGCCCTCCTCACTCCTGGAAGCAGAGGTAAAACATGCTCGTAAGGGCACATTTTACTTCTGCTTCCAGGAATGACGAGGGCGGCACAAGCCAGCTGAATTGGTGTCAGGGCCAGATCCGGCCCACAGGCCGTAGTTTGGGCACACCTGCTTTAAGCAGAGAAAATGGCAGTTTAAAAATCTCTCTCTTCCTGTTGCAAAACAGATTGCAAGGCATGTTTTACTTCCACTTCTGGTGGGAGGAACTACGTGACCGGCCCATGGCCTGAAAAGTTTGGGCACCCTGCTTTAAAGCAAGCCCTTCTGAACACCAGAGAAGGGGTGGTTGAAATATCTGTGGAGGATCATAAGCAGCACTGCGGTGGCTTAGTGGTTAAGACGCCGATCTTGGAGACTGGAAGGTCAGGTTTTGATACCCGAGTGCTGCATGACGGGTCTTGGGGACATTAAAGGAGCCTCATTCAGGCGTCCCTTGAGTGGAGTTTCTCCAGCAAAATTCCTTTCAACTCAGAGTAATAGCTGATGTGAAATTTATTTATTTATTTATTTATGAGTTGGCAACTTCAAGAGATATAGTAGTTTCCCCACAGGTCGCCCGTTGACCTCTTTGAGAGCAGAAGGCTGGACCAGGTGGGACTTTGGCCTGATCCGACACAGCTTTCTGCTCTCCCTCGCTCGAAAGGCAGGTGTATCCAACTCTAGGGGGCAGTGCTCATCTCAGTTTACAGCCAAAGAGCCAGTGCTGTCAGCATCTGCAGACTTTTCCACAGTTATGTAGCTAGCATGAAATGCTGTTACCTTTTCTGCTTGTTATTGAATGTTTATAATGAGTGTTTTAAACTAAAGTCAAGCCAGTGTTTTATTACTGTTCTGGGTTACTGTGACCTTCCTTTGCTCTATGAATATGTTAATAGAGCAATTAAATTTCCTTTATTACATGTTGACGGAGTACGTGTTTATCTACTTTCAATTTCTTGATTTCAAACTGCTAGGTTAGCAGGAGCTGGGACAGACGACGGGAGCTCACTCTCTGTCATACAGCACTTGGGTCTCGAACGGCTGACCTGCCTACCTTCTAATCGTCAAGTTCAGTATCTTAACCACTAAGCCACCTCAGTACGTCTGCTTTCCTTAGACAAGCATAAAATGAAATGCACCAATGCACCAATGCACAAAGCTGTGTTTGCTTCCAAAGCCAATGGCAAGTTCAAGGCAGACTGTACAAAAGAAGGTTCTCTTAGAATCATGTGGCATAAAATCCCAGCATTGCAACCATGCACAGCATAGAAACTGTTTATGTTCATGGTGGGAATTCTGGTGGTTGTGTTACAAAGAACCAATTTCTCTCTTGCTCTACATCAAGGGTTCACAA
The DNA here is from genome assembly GCA_035047305.1 of Bradypodion pumilum. NCBI lineage: Eukaryota > Metazoa > Chordata > Lepidosauria > Squamata > Chamaeleonidae > Bradypodion > Bradypodion pumilum. Next base: position 4,774,461 of record JAWDJD010000003.1, read on the forward strand.
CCTTTTCTAGCCGGACATTGGGTCATGCTCTCTCAGTCAGCTTCGAGAGTCAGACAGCAATTTTTATTTATTTATTTATTTATTTATTTATAAGTCACATTTGTATATGCCGCCCACTCAGGCAGAACCCGACTCAGGTTCCCTGCCTGCATGATGGGGGTGGCCATTTTGTCCCAACAGCTTCAAAGGGATGGCCATTTTGTTTTTCAAATGTCCTTGGAGGTGTGGGGCGGAGGAACATAAAATGGTGTTAGGGGCTGGATCCGGCCCATGGGCCTTAGGTCGGAAACCCCTGCTCTACATGTTTGGCACATTATGGGTTTTTAATGAGGGTCAGCTTTTATGGATATTTTAATTGTTTTAGTATAGGTTTTATTGTATGGGATGTTTTAATTGATGTGAGCCACCTTGAGTCGCCGAAGCGAGTAAGGCAGCCTATAAATCCAAAATTAAATTAAATTAAATTACATTAAAATTAAATTTTGGCTAGCAGCTGCAGAAGCAGCCAAACACTGCCAAGCACAGCATTGCTCTCCTTTCTAACCTCTGGATGTGTTCCACATTTCCACACAGTTAGTTGCAAGTGAACTGCTCGAACGTAACCTTTTGCTACACTTTCCCATGTTGGCATTCCCCAGATGTGCCAGTTAACCAGGTAATAACTTTCATGCCTGAGGAGAGTTTATACACATAAATGTGTATTATATGTAAATTTATTTACTTATTTATCACATGATGATTATCTACATTAATGTTGATATAACAGCAAGCACAAATTGACCATCTCAAGTTCGTACCTAGAGTTCCTCATCCAAATATGAAAGCCATTGAAAGGCAACGTGACATAGTTATGGCTAAATAGTCTACACATTAAAATAAGATGAGACCAAACTGCCGCGTTTGGCCTCCCGGTCAAAAGCTACATAGAAGAAGAAGATACAGTTTATGTAAATATAAATGTGTATAAATTGATGCCATGAGGTCTCACTCTTATGTCTGATGAAGTGGACTTGAAAGCTCACATTTAAAATACAGCAGTTAGTCTTTAAGGTGCCACAATGTTTTTTGTCTTTTTGTGTTATTTTGTTTGCTCTATTACAGTGGTGGCGAACCTATGGCACACATGCGAGAGGTGGCACTTGGAGCGCTCTCTGTGGGCACCTGTGCAGTCAACCCAGCACAGAATTCACCCCGCCCCTTTGCCCAGCAGCCCAATGGGAGTGCTTCCTCCCTCCCCCAGCACAAAATTCACCCCACTCCTCTGCTTAGTAACCCAATGGGAGCGTTTACTTCTTCCCCTGTTGCTGCATTGGCACTTTGCAATAAATAAATGTTTTTTTGGGTTGCAGTTTGGGCACTCAATCTCTAAATGGTTCGCCACCACTGCTTTATAATATGCTTGTACAGACTAGCACGGTTACCACTTCAAAAATGTGTATTATCTATGTTGGCCACAGCCGAGGTCATTCTGGCTGATTCCCAAGTAGTATATCTCATTGAGAGATGTAGGCTAGTTAAACCAAAATTATCAAGAGTGGAGAAGGTAGTGACTCCCTGTTTTTGATAAATTGTGATTATAATGGTCATGTCTTAAGCCAAGGCCTTGAAAGGTATTACAGTACAGTGATACCTCATACAACGTCCAAACTTGGTTCCACAAGTTTGGACTTTATACGGATTTGGACTTTGTATGAGGCATGCAAAATCCTAGCCACGATGCCTCATACAACGTCCAAATCCTTGCCGCGATGCCTCATACAACGTTGTTTCCATAGAGATACATTGGACTATAACAGCTCAGACTTCAGGGCAAAGTCAAGGAAACAGACAGGAAACTGACAGAACTTTAAGAGATCATTGTCTAAAGGCTAAATATATTACAAAAACATGTCAAATGACCCTGATTGTCCAAGAACCTGAAGAATGCTGCAAAAATCCCAGGAATGTTTCTAAAAATTCTGACGAAAAAATTCAAAAAAATCCAAAATTGCGCTCAAAACCACTCCTAAACACTCTTCACCTCATGCAAAACCCACAAGAGCAATGCACGCATGTGTCCTGCCTTTTATACTGCCCAGGCACAATGCAACCTGGGAAAAACCCCAATGCCTCATACAAAGCCACAGCGACTTTGTATGAGGCAACTTTTTTCAAGGAATTAGTTGATGTTGTATGAATTCAATGTTGTACGAAGCGGACTTTGTATGAGGTATTACTGTACTTCTAAAAAGCAACTTCGAAAGTGATGGACATGGAATAAACATGCAGGGGCAGAGTCTCTTGCTTGTTGGCTTGCTTGCTTCATTTTCACCATCACAGATGGCATGGGCTTTTTTTCCCCAGAGGGCCCAATAGAATTCCCTCCCAGGGATTTTTGCAGATGTGGGTTGAATGACTCTTTCCCCAAGTGAGACCAGTGGGTGGGAATGGCAGTGGTTTGGCATGGGGCCAGAAGCACATGCTGTGAGGAAACCATCTAAATGTCATTGCTGGAGACTCTCACCAGCAAGAAACGGAGGTCACCATGCCTTCACAGAGAACTCTGTAGACCTCAGACATCTCTGCCCAGCCTTCCTGCTCTACTAAGAATTTACAGCCTCTCCTTTTCTGCAAAGGCTGCAGAGTCTGCCAACATGGGCTGGTGTTTGGGCTGCTTTTAAATCACTCATCTTAAATCCTGGGAAGAGAAAACATTGGCATGGCCCACTGTCTCCTTGGAGACCATAGTTCAACAACTCTAGAAGCCCAAATCACTGTGACCTCCTCACAGAGGCTGTAGAAGTGTTGGCAGGAAGTAAATGCACTGAAGTGGCATGTTTGTATGTGCTCGAAAGGCTCCCACACCCCTGGACCGATCCCACTGAAATTTGGCACATACGTACCTTGGGCCAGCGAGATAAGTACTGTGGGGGTCATGAGCCCCATGGGGAGCATACACCCCCCCCTCCAAATTGTGTCCCAATTGATCTATACAATGTGTGTGTTTCCCAGTGATGTCATTGTCTGATGCCATAGTCCCAGGTAGAGATTGTGACATCATCTGACTAGCTCAGCTGTAGCCCTCTGAGCTCAGCTGTAGTTTTCACAGTAGGTGGAAGGCAAATGGACATGAGCCCCATGTGGGGGTGTATGCCATTGGACACTGCTGTTGGAGACTTCTGGTCCACCAGGTGGCCGGACACATGTATGGGAAGGATAAGGGTGGTAAGTGACCGTCGACGGAGAAGTGGGATGGGTGAGGGAAGAGAGAGACAGAGGGAGAGAGGAGGCAGGAGTGACCCACATACACCCCACGAGGTTTCCAAGAGGGAAAGGCTGGCCTAAGTTAAAGAAAAGAAAATCCCGAGTAAGGCCGGGTAATCAGCTAGTAAGATATAAATCTGCATTGGCCAAGATGACTGAGACACACAGACTAGTTGGGGGAGCAGGGGCAAGAAGCTGGTTGTAGTTCCCTACAGCCACCTTTGCGTTAATGACACCTTTGCTTTTAATGAAGCCATGCACACAGTGACAGGATATTTCAAACCTACACCACTTGAGAGAATACTCCCTTTTGTTGGTACAGTATCACTCCATCTAACATAAGGAGAGAAGTAGCAGTGGACGCCAAGAGAACTAAGCAAGAGAAGGCTCCTCAACATCATCTGAATGGATATGAGCCTCAAGTCTGCCGGCTCAGATCCAGGAAGAGCTTTATGGCAAGAGCAAACAATTTTTGAGGGTACACACGAGCAAAGCCAAATTAGGAGATGGAGGAAGGAGCTCATTGGACAAGGAACAGCATTAAATAGCTGAGGAACTCAACCTCCCCAATGTCACTTGGAGGACCCCAAATAGGCTGAAGGATGGAGTCCCTAAATGCAAGAGCAATATGATCAAATGGGGGCTACTGGTGGACCGCAGCATGTGCTGTGTGAATGCGGAGATACAGAATCTAGCTCATTTGCTAGTCTGAGGTTTACTGAGGACTTAAGTTCAGCCAACGACAAAGCCAAGAAAGTGGCTTCAATTTGGCAGTCCAGGGTTTGATCGGGACACAAAAGAAGATGAAGGCCACTAAAGCTATGGCAAACCTAGGCAGCATAATAAAAAGTATAGACCTCACCCTGCCAACAAAACTCTGCATAGTTAAAGCAATGGTCTTCCCAGTAGTAATGTATGGCTGTGAGAGCTGGACCATAAGGAAGGCTGAGCGCAGAAGAATAGACGTCTTTGAAGTGTGGTGTTGGGGAAGGCTCTTCAGAGTCCCCGGGACTGCAAGGAGATCAAATCAGTCAATCTTGAAGGAAATCAACCCTGACTGCTCATTGGAAGGACAAATACTGAAGCTAAAGCTCAAGTCCTTTGGCCATCAAGTGAGAAGAGAGGACTCATTGGAGAAGGCCTTGATGCTATGAAAGATTGAAGGCCTTGATGCTACGAAAGATTGATGCTAGGCAAAAGGAAAAGGGGATGGCAGAAGATGAGATGGCTAGATGGCATCATTGACCCAGTGTGCGTAGATGGATCTTGGCAGAATACAGAGGATGGCAGATGACAGAGGAGCCTGCCATGCGGTGGTCCAAGGGGTCACAAAGGGTCGGACTTGAATGTGCAGCTGAACAACACAGTCGATTGCAAGCCTGACCCTGCTTCATGCTCAAAACGGAGCTTTTTGGTCTAGTGTCAGGATTGCTCTTTCAGGAGGTCACACTGGAGTGATTTTTGGAAGGGCAGAAGGGTTGCTTTAAGGGAAAGCAATTATTTCCAGCACAATTGGACACAGTGCTTTTCCTGTGTCCGTTTACACCCATAATTATTACCCATCATATGCAATACCAGATGTTCCAAGTAAGGGATGATTGCCCCAAGACAAGGATTATGACTTTGATGACAGCCTCATTTGACCAATAGAGATGTCATTTCATGCAAACAAGAATCTTCATTCAGAATCCACCTTCTTATCAAACATAATGAGTTCTTAGCCTCTTGGGAATGGCATAGTATCTGCACTTAGCAGCCCCACAAGCCATTGTATCTCGGTGAACTTCCTGACTGTTAGAGCAGTACGACAATGGGACCAATATTACCTTGGGAGGTGGTGAGCACTCCAAAGCTGGAGGCATTCAAGAGAAAATTGGAACACCATAGTTGGACTCGGTGGCCTCATAGGCCATTATTCTGTGATTATGTGAAGCTGGTTAGAGGGCTCAGCAGTTTACTTATCTGAAGCTGGAAGTTTGATTCCTCACTGTGCCTTATGTAAGTACAATCACCTTATGTAGCTTTGGGCAAACTACACAGTCCTAAAGTGCCCCACAGAGGAAAGGAATAGTAAACCTTTGCTGTGTATTTTCTACCTAGAAAACCCTGGAAAATGGGTTGCCATAAATCAGAACTAACTTGACAACATGCAATTATTATAATTGTTTATGATTCTACTATGAAGGATTAATTGCCATACGAAGGCAATGAATAGAAAATTACTTTTGGGAAGATGTAAACAACTGCATGGATTTAGGTTAACCACAAAGCAAGGCAAAACAAAGTCAAATAAAACAACAACAAAAACAACTTGCATATAGAAAAATAATGCAGGATTCTTTATCAGGATCACAAAAATACCACACACACACAAATGAAGCTTAAACGTTCTCCAGGACCCACCACCTTCAAGGCTACAGTGTACAAAAGGTAGGGCATAGGAGAAGCTACCTTCTAGGAATTATGGTGTATATCACATCATAAACGATGACAGCAGTGATTACGAGTAATTCACAGCAACATATGCCAAAGGTAACAGTGGCTGGACATTTTGAATACTCCCATTATGATCCTGAAGCATCTTTGCAGTAACTTCTTGGTCACTTTTGTGAAGCAGAACACCAAGGTAAATGGGGTCCTTGTGTTTACAAAGAGGTGTTTGCTTAAACATCTCCTATCCTGGTCAAACAGGGACTGTGGTGGCTTAGTGGGTAAGGCGCTGAACTTGATGACTGGAAGGTCGGCAGGTCAGCAGTTTGAGACCCAAGTGCTGCACAATGGAGTGAGCTCCGGTCTCTGCCCAAGCTCCTGCCAATCTAGCAGTTCGAAAGCAAGAAATTGCAAGTAGATAAATAGGTACCCCTTCAATGGGAAAGGTAGAAGCATTCCATGTCTAGTCATGTCTGCCACATGTCCACAGAAAGTTCTGCAAATGAAGACAAGTGCTGGCTCTTTGGCTATAAACAGAGATTAGCACAGAAGTCTAGAGTCGGATACGACTGGTTTTCGAGCAAGGACGACCTTTACCTTTACCCCGGTCAAATGTTGGACATTAAGACACATGACAACAACGCTATTTACTAAATGTTGAATAAAAAGAAATCCAAGGCCTTGATTACTTCAACAATAATAAGCAAAAGCTCTTAGATAAGCCAATTCTGCAGAATTCTGCAAAGGGCATGCCCAACTCTGCAGAGGATGTACATCTTGGGTTAAACAGAGCATGAACTACAAGTCCCAGAATCCCTCAGCAGAGATACTGGCTGGGGAAATCTAGCAGCTATCATTCTGAGAAAGAAATTTTCCAGGCTGTGTCTTGGGGCTAGGAGGAAGGGATCTGCCATTCAGGTTCATAACTCCGTTGCCCAAGGCATCTTTCATGCACTCAGGCGTGTTCTAGGAATGGTACAGACATGCCTTGAGTCAGACAAGACCCAAGCTGTTCATTATGGGTTGTGCTAATCCCAGTAGTAATGTATGGCTATAAGAACTGGACCATAAGGAAGGTTGAGTGCAGAAGAATAGATGCCTTTGAACTGTGGTGCTGGAGGAGACTCTTGAGAGTCCCCTGGACTGCAAGGAGGTCAAATCAGACAATCCTGAAGGAAATCAATCCTGGCTGCTCATTAGAAGGACATGTGCTGAAGATGAAGCTCAAATACTTCGGCCACCAAATGAGAAGAGAGGACTCACTTGAGAAGGCCCTGATGCTGGGAAAGATCGATGGCAAAAGGAGAAGGGGATGGCAGAGGATGAGGTGGCTAGATGGCATCGTTGATGCAGTGGGCGTAGATCTGTGTGGGCTGCAGGGAATGACAGAGGACAGAGGAGCCTAGTGGGCAGTGGTCCACGGGGGTTGCAAAGGGTCAGACTCAACTAGGCGACCGAACAACAAGAAGAATGCTATTTTTGGCTGGGTGGATGGCTGAGTGATAGTTTAAAATTTTAAATACAGTGGTACTTCGATTTATGAACACCTCAGTTAACGTAATTTTCTGTTTACGAATGAAAATCCAGTAAAAATAATGCCTCGGTTTATGATTTTTTTGTAATAGGAAGTATTTCTATGCTGCATTACCAGATCAGGCCACTAGAGGATACTGTCTGCAATGCAAAATACAGTGGTCCCTCGTTTTACAATTTTTTTGCAATACGAAACGTCCCGGAGAACACATCAAATTCGTAAACTGAGATACCACTGTATCTCCTGCTGAATTCCAGTTTGAGAATGCAGAGTTGCATTCCGGAGGGGCACAGCCGAAGACAGGATGGACGAGGCCAACTGTGAAGCCAGGAGGGTGAGGTCAGTATAGTCCCTACACATCTGTTCAGCAGGGTTGGCATAAGATCTCCCACAAACCAGGCTGGGCAACAGGACCTCTGGCCATCCTCACTGGTCAGGTGACCCTCCCCCCCTTCCATCCTCTCCTGTACGATAGCACACAGTAAACTGGGAGTAAGGGGCAAAAAAGTGGGTGGTGGAAGGGTGGCATCATACAACAGCGTGCTTTCTTGAGCGGCTATTTAAATCACTCTTGAAACTACCGGCAGATGATCTCTGCTATTACCGGTTGTAAAAAGCCTATTGATTTGTATACTTATTTGTTACGCTGACCAATTGCTCCGTACCTCTGTACCTGATGCATATAAATTGATGCCATGAAGACCAGTGGTGGGCATCAGCAGGTTTGCCCCAGTTCACCAGAACCGGTAGCAAAAATTCTGGCTGTTCCCACCCATCCAAGTTTTGAAATAAAGTAGTCCTAATTTGGGTGCAACGCAGGGCTTTCCCACTGGCCACGCCCACCATACCACGCCCACAGTGTGGTAGTAAAAGTTTTGGAGCCCACCACTGATGAAGTCTCACTCCTATGTCTGACAAAGTGGGCTTGATCCACGAAAGCTCACATTGAAATACAGCTGTGAGTTTTTAACATGCCACAAAGTTTTTATGTTTTGTTTTCTTTATTCTCTGATATGCTTGAAATACAGACTAATATGGCCACGATTCAAAAAATGTATCCTTTTGTATTATTTGTTATATGAGCAGCATAACTGAGCATGCAATGGATAACTTGGTGCATTTTGTCTCCAAAGGTAATGCCTTTTGAGCAACTGTGCAAGAGAATGCCAGTCAATATGTTTAGTTTTTTTTTTTACATACATTGTTGGCTGCATTTATCTTCTAGTACAGGGGTTCCCCACCTGAGGCCCGTGTAGGGTTGCCATATGTCCCGATTTTCCAGGATTTTCCCGGATTCAAGCTGTCCCGGCCAGTTCAAGAAAAAACATGTAAAGGTCCCGGATTTTTAAATTTGAACAAAGAAAGCAAGATCACACCTCACCAAGCGATTTTTGCAAAGAGTTAATTCACTGCCTCCCTGCTTTTCTTTCAATTATCCTGCCTGAAAGCGGCGAAGGCAAAACAGCACCTTGAGAAGCCCGCCTGGGAGGGGAGACACTTAAAGCGAGATAATTGAAAGAAAGGCACGGAGGCAGTGAAAGAACACATTGCAAAAATCCCTTGGCTCTCTCCTGCCAAACCTTGAAGTTTGGGGGACAAGGAGTCATCCTCAGCCTTTTTCCTTGAAAGCCAGGAGAGAGCAAGAAATACCCATATCTAAGAAGCCAAACCTCCACCATACACTGGGACAGAGGATTCATTCTTTGAAGAATACAATGATGTCACATGGTTGTCCCGGTTTGGCGGGAGAGAATTATGGCAACCCTAACCCTGTGGGCCAGATGTGGCCCATGGTGCCATTTCATATGCCCCCCCACCCCTCCAAGAGCATTCAAAAAACAAAATGACCACCCATTTGAAGCTGTTGGGACAAAATGGCCACCCCCATTGTGCAGGCAGGGCAAAATGGGCATCCGGCCCTCAAAGCTGACTGAGAGAGCGTGACCCGGTCGCTGGATTGAAAAGATTAGGAACCCCTGTTCTAGTATTAGGGCTTAGAGTCCCTTCATTGGGTGAGGGTTAGGCAATAAATAAAAGGATTGAATGGATAATAAAGGGATGAATAAATGATTTCATTCTTTTTCTGGTTCTCCCCCTTCATTTTATGAGAAGTTCTTTGTTGCATTCATTATGTTTATTTATTCCTTTGTTTTCCAAGCCCTTTAAACATAGTTTTCCTCTCTGTCATTCCTTCCTTTCATTCTACCCCAATTTGTTCTCTTCTGTGTGAAGTTTTCGTTCACATCATTAAATACAAAACATTTCATCTCCCGGCTTCCACCTTTTGCCCAGGTAATAAGTGGGTGGATTTGTCCTCAACTCCTGTGTGACCTGATAAAATTGCCTCCCGCTTGCACAGCAAGATAATTTTGGCCCATAAAATAATTACTCACTTGACCTGATCTAGAAAGGGCAAAAAATAATGAAGTTCTTCTGCACGTATACAGTATTTTTAGATGGTTTCTGCTCAGAGCGTGTGAAAAATCACATTTTTGGACTACAGTTCCCAGAATCCCCAGGGCCACAGATCATGTCAGCTAGGGGTTCTGAAAATTGTAGTCTAAAAATTAACGTCTCCAAGATCTATCTTATGTCAGCCTTTCCTGAATGCAAACCTTCTGGATGGTCAGACTTTCAAATTTCGGTGTTGTTGGAGGGCAAGAGGTCCAGCCCTAGGCTTCTCCAATATGGGGTGCCACAGGGCTCGGTGCTCTCACCTATCTTATTTAATATCTACATGAAGCCTCTGGGGGAGATCATCTGTTCCCACGGGGTGAAGTACCACCAATACACTGATGATACTCAATTGTACATCTCAGCCTGTGGTGATCCAAGTGATGCTGTCAGAGTCCTATCCAGGTGTCTGGAGGCTGTTGGGGTCTGGATGGGGGACAACGGGCTACAGCTAAATCCCAGCAAGACTGAGTGGCTGTGGGTCAAGGCCCCTGCGTTATCCCGGGAGTTACCATCTTTGGTACTGGATGGGACTCTTTTGCCTCAGACAGACCCGGTGCATAATTTGGGGGTCCTCCTGGACTCACTCCTCCTCATCGAAGAGCAGTCGTGGCCAGGAAGGCTTTTGCTCAACTTCATGTGATTTGCCAATTATGCCTTCTCCTGGACCGGGACTCTTTGCTTATGGTCACACACACTCTGGTCACCTCCAGACTAGATTATTGTAATGCGCTCTACATGGGGTTGCCCTTTATAACCATTCAGAGGCTGCAACTGGTGCAAAATGCAACTGCCCATGTGGTGATAGAGTGTGGGCATTATGCCCATGTCTCACCCCTGTTGTGGGAGCTGCATTGGCTGCTGGTTTGCCTCTGGGTGCAACTCAAGGTGCTGGTGATGACCTTTAAAACCCTACATGGTAGTGGACCAGGTTACTTAAGAGACCGTGTTACTCCATGGATATCTGCCCGTCCCACCAGAACAGACTGGTCACCGGAGGGGCTCTCTAATGGTTCCATCGGCTAGAGAGGCTCACCTCTCTAGCACTAGAAGGAGGGCCTTTTCGGCATCTGCTCCGGCCCTGTGGAACCTCCTGCCGACCGAGCTACGCCTCCAGTCAGAGCTTTTACCCTCTAGGAAAGATCTTAAAATATGGCTGGCACAGCAGGTGTGGGGTACTGGCTTATATTTATTTATTTATTTGAATTTATATTGCCACCTCCTCACCAAGGCGACTCCAGGCAGCTCACAAATATAAACATCACATAACACTAAAACAGGAACCTCAAAACTTTAAAAAAAATGTTAAAACCATTAAAATACCCTCCCAACAATCGCAAATTAAAATTGAACTAAAAGCCCGGACAGCCCTCATATAAGCCAATGAGGGGGTTGACATTTCGAGACCCGAGTGCTGCACAACGGAGTGAGCTCCCATCTGTTCCTGTTTCTGCCAGCTTAGCAGTTCCAAAGCAAGAAATTGCAAGTAGATAAATAGGGACCACTTCAGTGAAAAGGTAAACAGTGTTCTGTGCACTCTGGTGTTGAGTCATGCCTGCCACATGTCCATGGAAACATCTGCAGATGCAGACAGCGCTGGCTCTTCAGCTATAAACAGAGATGACCACTGAACCCTAGAGTCGGATACAACTGGCTTTTGAGCAAGGGCAACCTTTGCCTTTCTTTACCTTTAGTTCAGAAGAATAACCATCACCAACCCTGGTTAAGAGTCTGATTGGTCTCCTCTCAATTTCATGGTTGACGCTAATGATTCTCGGTCCACTATATAGCATTGTATGAAACTTTTATCACCTTTTCCCTTTCCTTACATTTCTTCCAAAATCACCTCCAGCTGTTCTTCCAAGGCAAAATGTTCCAGAAAAACCACTGTTCCCTCCACAGTCTGCATTTTATGGTGAGCTGACCAGATTTGCTCTTGGGAAACCAATACAGACCCCCGTACAGAAAATGAATGCAAAAATGTTTCATCCAAAATAATCTAGTGCTGTGTATCATGTTAGGAGAAAATGCTTACAGAAGCAGGTACCCTGGGAGCAAATGCTGCCTCTGCAACATCACAAGGACCCAGGTGTAGCTCTTGGGTTTTAAAATGTACAGGAATGGGATGGCGGTAACCTAATAACCCTCACATGGGCACTCACAGGGCAGGGGAAGCAGAAGAACCAGGAAGAAAATGGGCTGACGACTCAACAAACACATCTCCAGCTCATAACTGTCAAGTATCCCGTTTTCCCCGGGAAAACCCTTTATTTTTACCCCTCTTCCCGCCCCTCCTGTTTTATTAATTTCCCCTTAATATCCCTTATATTTTTTTAAAAAAAATTCCTAACCGGAGCCCTCACAGGCGAAGCTGCATTATGTTTTTCCTGCCACCAGAGGTCGCTGTGGCTTTTCGCTTGTGGAAGGAGAGAGAGAAGGTGGTGGTGGTGGTGGTGGGGCTTCTGTAGTTTCTCTTTCATTTCCCTTCCCTGCCACATGGTCATGGAGGCTTATTTTTTGCTGCTGAGCTGGTCGGAGCCACCATGGGACGGGAGTCTACTCTACGTGGCGATATTTCATATATGGAGATTAACTCCTCAGCTGCTGGGAGGCTTGGAAACTACAGAGTTTTTTTTTACTTCTTTACTAATTCCCTTCCTTAAGGTGGATCAGACATTCTCAGGTGTTGGTGCTTCAACTGGTTGCAGTGAGGAACAAATAGATTGGTTAATTTGGGGGAGTTAATCCCTTGCTCCTCCACCCTAATTGGGTGGGTGGGTGTCTAGCCATGTGCAGGGCTAGTTCACCCTAGGGGGCTGGTTTACTATTCTGCTCTTTGCTTCCAAGAAATTTTTATAAATTAAAAATGAGTCAACAAGAAAGAAAACAAAACAAATCCTAAGAAAGTAAAATCTGCCAGTCGTATCCAACTCTAGGGTGCAGTGCTCATCTCCATTTACAGCCAAAGAGCCACTGCTGTCTGTGTTTGCAGACATTTTCATGGCCATGTGGCAGGCATGACTAGAACCCAGCAAGTCACATGGCTATATTTGGCCACACCCACAGATTTGGCCACGTCCACAGAGGGGTGTGGCCAAAATTTCCCTTATTTTCAAATCCAAAACTTGACAGGTATGCTCCAGCTTAGGAAGTGGTTTAGAGCCAAAGTAGTCAGTTCTAGGCCCACAGTGGCTTAGTGGTTAAGACGCTGAGCTTGATGGCTGGAAGGTCAGCAGTTCAAGACCCGAGTGCTGCGTGACGGAGTGAGCTCCCGTCATCTGTCCCCGCTCCTGCCCACCTAGCACTTCGAAAGCAAGAAACTGCCAGTAGATAAATAGGTACTGTTTCGGCAGCATTGTTCTGTAAATTGTGGTTTAAGAACGTTTACCCAGTCTTGGGTGAGGTGTGTGTGTACTTTGTAGATTCACTAATTCTACATCACCAAAAAAAAGGGGGGGGGAGATCAAAAGAAAACATCCCTTTCCATAACGATGCAAAGTCAAAAAATGTTTCTCTGAATTTTAAAGAGTAATTAAAGGATGTCTCACTCAAGAGGGGAAGACTGTGTTTACTCTCCAAGTGGAAGGTCATTGTTCCTGATCTCCTTCTTTCTTAGGGTTCTTGATCTTTAAATATCAGCCATGCATCGGGAAAAGCTCAAGTGACTTCAAAAGGAAGGTTGTCCTCTGGAAGCCCTAGACATGGAGGACTGTGTTCCCTAAAACAGGGCACATGGCCACACTACAAAGATCTCCTGCTCAGCCAAGTGGAGAAATAGTTGCAGTGGCTTTCTCTCCCTGACCACAGAGACTGAAAGAACAGCACATGCGCCGTCTCAAGAGACAAAGGTCAGAGCTGTGGAGACAGAGGCCATCAACAGAAATCATGGGAGAGCCACAGAGTTAGGGACGGGCTTGTGCAACTGGAACTGCTCCTGCGAACTGGGTTTCCAGCCTTCTCCTCCCGGGAGGTTGAAGCAGACAGACTGTGAATATAATCAGAAACTTGTCATTACCAAATTCCAATACGCAATCCTGTTCGTTTTTACTGGTCTGTCAATTACTACCAGAAACATGAACGGATGAGGATTTAAACGTGGCCCGTGGCAAAGCCAAGAAGGCCAGTTCATTTTGCCAGTTTAAAGTTTGACCTGGACACGAAAGAAGACCACCAAATTCTAAAACGTCCTTTTTGCGCACAATGGTGGTTGCACAGCTGTTTCCATATAGGTCAAGGTCAAGGCTTGAAAGCAAATCCAGCCGTATCCAAACTCTAGGAGATGGTGTTCATCTCTGTTTACAGCCAAAGAGCCAGTGCTGTCTGCATTTGCAGATGTTTCTATGGTCTTGACTAGACGCTGGAGCGCACAGAACACGGTTACCTTCCCACTAAAGTGGCACCTCTTTATCTACTTGCAATTTCTTGCTTTCGAGCTGTTAGGTTGGCAGGAGCTGGGGCAGATGATGGGAGCTTACTCCATCGTGCAGGACTTGGGTTTCAAACTGTTGACCTGCCAACCTTCAAATCGTCAAGTTCAGCATCTTAACCACTAAGCTACCGCAGCCCCTTGTTTTCATATAACCTGCTGTAAATACCTTACAGTGAGTTGTCGTTCTTGACCTTCTGAGCTCTGCCCTAAACTATCCCTCATAGACACTAACTCTGACTACCAGGCTATGGTTTGAACAGGGCTTGGAAAAGCTTTGTTTTCCAACTGCTGGTGCCAAAATTCCTATGCTGTTTGGGGGATTCTGGGAAATACAGTCCTCAAAAGGAACTTTGCCAAGCTCTGGGTCTCTCCTCCTCCTCCTTCACTTCCTCTTTTACCCCATTCAGGTGTCAAGCAAGATGCAAGGTTCTTGCTCTGGCACTTCTAGCGGCCTCCACCGGTGTTCTTGGGTGTTCTTGTAATGTTTCTTTGAAGTTACCTCTCTACTAGGGTTGCCATATGTCCCGGAAAACCGGGACTGTCCCGATTTTAAGGTCGAAAAAATTGTCCCGTCCAGTTCAATACAAATCATGTCAAAGTCCCAGATTTTTATGCTCACATTAAAATACAGCAGTTAGTTTTTAAGGTGCCACAAAATGTGTGTGTGTGTGTGTGTGTGTGTTGTCTTTTTGTTTTGTTTACTCTCTGAAATCCCCTCCCTCATTTCCTTCCTATGTGGGGATCACCCCCTGCGTGCACTCTCTCTCAGCCAGGCATTTGTTGTTGGCTCGAAGTGGGCAGAAAGGCCAGTGGGGTGAATGGGATCAGCCTCGGGGGATCTGCCACCAATGGCATAAAGTCGTCCGTTCTTCGCCACCCCACGGAGACCTTCCTGCCTCGGCACTGGCAATGGTGAGCGCACTCTTGCCGGAGGGGGACAAACTGGTGCTTCGGAGGAGGGCTCAGGGAGCCGCCACCTTATTTCACTCCCAACCCTGCAAGCAAAATAAACTAATGCAGGGATTGTGGTTGAGCATAGCTGTCAAGTATCCCTTATTGGCCGTGAAAACCCTTATTTTACCCTCTTTCCCGCCGTCATCTCTTATTAATTAGACTGCAATGCCCTATTGCCGCCATTGGAGGGCAGCACAGGATAAGCATAGCTGGCAAGTATTCCGTACTTGCTGGGAAATTTCCCTTATTTCCAAATCCAAAACTTGACAGGTATGGTGGTTGAGACACATGGCAGGGGTTGGTAGGTGGGTGGGTGGAAAGATGCATGGATGGTGCTCACAGAACAATCTTTCTTTGTCTTTCCATGGGCTTCATGCTTCCCCTCCCTCTATTAAGAACAAGCTTAATTTGCTTCTCTCCCCCCCCCCCAGGTAGATAACCCACCCATTTTTGTCAAGTATACTTCTCTCCTGGTTTTGTGGGAGAGAATTATGGCAACTCTACTCTCCACCTTCCTCTGGGTCTGCCTTGTGGTCTTGGTCCTGCTCCTCTGTCCACAAATGCCTTGTAAGGTATAGAATTCCAAGAAAGTTGGCAAACCACTTTATTTGTTGACTCTGTATGTAGTTTAAGATTGGTTTTATTCCCAATTTTCCCCTATAATCTTATTCCTGATTTTATCCCTTCTAGTCACTCCAGCAGCCTTCCTTGGGCATCTCATTTCTATGATGACCAACTTTTGTTTATGTTTTGCTGTAAGTGTCCATGTTTGGCACTGGTAACATAAGGTGGGAATGAACAGGCTTTGTATGAGGTGTTTCTTTGTGCTGGTCGGTATTGCCTTGTGCTGTATGAACGGAGCTAACTGTCCCAATATTTGGTACCATAGGTTAATCTCTTCATCCATTTTCAGTAAATATGATTCATTCATTCATTCATTCATTTATTTGATTTGTATGCCGCCCACTCAGCATATGCCGACTCAGGGCGGCTCACAGCATATCAAACAATGATACAATACAGAGAAAATAAAGTACACAATATAATAGGACACAGTCATACAAAATACAATTCAAAATACAGTATCACCGAATAGAGAACACATATTAATACAGTTACAAAATACAAGTTACAGTTCAAATCATGAACTAAAAAATTAAATACAAAGTGCTAAATACAGGCCCCGGGAAGCGATATTTAGAGTATGCTGTTTCCTTCCAATTCTCATTACCTCAGTCTTCTCTTTACTAATTTTTATATTATTTCTCTTGCATTCTTGATTCACGGGTGTAAGGGGTTGCTGTAGTTCCTTTGCTGTACTTGCTATGAATGCCTGATCATCTGCAAAAAGGAACCCGTTGATATTGTTTCCATTCATGGGCTTAGCTTTTTTGCTTATTTATTTATTTATTGGATTTATATAACCACCTTTTTCGCCTAAGCGACCCAAGGCGGCTCACAACATCATACCCAATACTAATTAAAACGAAATACTGAACTATAAAACTATCTAAAAACATCCATAAAACCTCCACAATGTTGTCTATGTAAACCTCCATAAAACCTCCCCTAATGCTGTCTATGTAGGTTGGGGTGCCCAAATTATGGGCTGGCCCCGGCTCCTGACACCAATTCATCCGACCCACGCCACCCTCATCATTCCCAGAAGCAGAAGTAAAATGCACCCATCCCAGGGCGGTGTGGGCCGGATGAATTGGCGTCGGGAGCCGGGGCTGGCCCACGGACTATAGTTTGGGCACCCCTAGTTTAAGCAGAGAAAACGGCAACCTAAAATCGATCTCATCCTGTTGCAAAACACAGTTTGCAAAGTACATTTTACTTCTGCTTCCAGTGGGAGGTACTGCAGTGGCTCAAGTCGCTAAGACGCTGACTGGGAAGCGGAAGGTCAGCAGTTCGATTCCCGAGTACTGCAGGACGGAAATGAGCTCCCGTCTTCATCCCAGCTCCTGCCAACCTATCAGTTCGAAAGCAAGAAATTTCAAGGAGATAAATAGGGACCACTTCGGTGGGAAGGAAACAGCGTTCCGTGCGCTCCGGTGTCTAGTCATGCCTGCCACATGACCACAGAAAAGTCTGCAGAAGCAGACAGCGCTGGCTCTTCGGCTTAGAAACAGAGATGAGCACTGCACCCTAGAGTCGGATACGACTGGCTTTCGAGCAAGGGAAACCTTTACCTTTACCTTTACCAGTGGGAGGAGCCACATGACCGGCCCACTGAACCACGTGACCAGCCTGCTGAGCCACGTGACCGGCCCGTGGCCCAAAACGTTTGGGCACCCCTGAGGTAGGTGTTGAATAATAGTGCCCATCCACTCCCTGAAACCACCAGACCTATCTCAGAACGCCGTCTCCAACCTCTTACTTCTTGCCACCAGCCTGAGCTATGGAGCAAAGGCCAGCAGGACTCGAGAGCCAAGAGTCTCAAAGTCCTTCTCAGGCTGCAAATCCCAAGGGAGCAAAAGGGCTTTCTGGCACCCCTTGCAGGAATCCATCCTGCTGTCTCAAACCCATCTTACACAATGCACATTGCCTGGAGATGGTTAGACATCTACCAGTGCCAGATCGAATCGAATCTTGGTAGTGAAGGTGGTGACTGGGGAGTGCTGATAGTGGAAGAAAGACATTATGCAAGACTTTGTCTGTGACTGTTAACCATAACAGCTAGTGGTGCCTCCATGTGTAAAAGCAGTATCTTCTTCTTCTGGAGTATCCGGACCCGAATATTGGCAATCATCATGGTGATCAGCCATGAAGCTTTTCCTGAGAATATAATGCAGTGGCCTTCCACTGGCCTTCCACATTGCAGTGTGTCACCCGTATCACCGATCCAGTTTTGCAAGTCCCTTTCGGCACACAAAGTCCTCTTCAGCCCCAGAGCCAGGATGGATGAAGCTGCCGCCCTCCATCAAGATGGATTCAAGTGGGGTTTAATCCACTTGGGGACCATCACCCTTCCTTCTCTGTGGACCTCACTACCCAAGGCTGTTAGTCTTCAGGGCTGTCAGGTTAGTTAACTGCTGCCTGACACTCAGCATTGAGTCATTGGTCATAGGGTCTACTCTATGACCATAGCAGGACAACCTGGCCAGACCTACAAAGCAGTATACCTCTAAGACATATAGTGACCCTAATAGGGCTTCCAAGGCAGGTGAGATATTTAAGCAGTGGTTCTGTATCAATTTTGTTCCCCAGTAAGTTTTCATCATTGAGCACAGACTCGAACCCAGGTTTTCTGAGTCCCAGCAAGCATTTTCTCTCATGAGCAAATTGATCTGAATACGTGCCGGATGCTCTAATGAATTAACTTAATTAATCTTCAATTAAATTTTGATTTGTTTATCGGTGGAGTTGAGTTCTATGGTGGCCGTGAATGGAGAATGAAGGGTTATTAATCATTGTAAGATTTTAAATTTGTTGGATGGCACCCCCACCCCCAGCAGACTTAATGTCTGGCCAACATGTGGAAGAAAGATAAAAATTAAGATAGGAAGCTCTTCTTTTCCCAGTGGCTCCTGTAAGTGTCTGTCCTCCAGCACACTTTCTTTTGCTTTCCTGCTTCCATTTTTAAAAAACCCAGAATCAAAAAAGAAATACAGGTATTATCAAGGAACTGCTGGGTTGCTTTATCTTGCTGCGGAGCCAGAGGTTAGGAATTCAGTTCCCCACTGTGTCTCCTTGCCAGGAGCTGGGCTCCATGATCTATCTACAGCAGGGGTGCCCAAACTATGGTCCGTGGGCCAGATCTGGCCCTGACACCAATTCATCTGGCCCACGCCACCCTCATCACTCCTGGAAGCAGAAATAAAATGTGCCCATATAGGCACACTTTATTTCCACTTCCTGGAGCAATGAGGGTGGCACAGGCCAGATAAATTGGTGTTGGGGCCGGATCTGGCCTCTGGGCCATAGTTTGAGCGCCCCTGGTTTAAGCAGAGGAAATGGCATCTTAAAATCTATCTCATCATGTTGCAAAACAGATTGCAAAGTGCGTTTTACTCCCGCTTCTGGTGGGAGGAACCACGTGACCGGCCCACTGAACCACGTAACCGGCCCGCTGAACCAAATGACTGGCCCATGGCCCAAAAAGGTTGGGCACCCCTGATCTACAAGGTCCCTTCCACGTTCTGCCATTCTAAGATGATAATGATTAAAATGGGGTTTTTTCCCTTTCCTTTTTTTAAAGAGGACATTCTATCATTCTCATGTACATGGCGTGACCGTTTTGTAGCACTTCATGGTGTCTACCAAGGAGAACTACTATCAGTGCATGGGATTCAAAAACTGTTTTAGTATTGTGTCTAGCACGGGTATGACCGCTTGATCTTGTTGCATTTTAAGAGTATTTGTGGGGAGGGACCAGAGGATCAACCCCCTCCCCATCCTACACATAGCAGTATTTTTCTTCTTCAAGTGTCATATCCAATTCTGAATATCAGCTCTCCTCGTGGCGATCAGCCATGAAGATTGTCCTTGGAACAATCCTTTTGCCTTGACATCGCAGCATGACACCCATAGTACCAGTGATCCAGTTCCACGAGTCACTGTCTGGTCCTGAGCCCTTTGGGCAAACAAAGTCCCCACTGGCCTCAGACCAGGATGGATGAAGCTGCTGCCACCCCTCCATCAAGAGAGATCCAAGTGGGGTTTAACCCACTTGGGGGCCATCGTCCTTCCTTGTGGTGTTGAGTCACTGGCAGTATAGTCTACTCCAGTGATGGCCAACCTTGGCACTACAGGTGTTCTTGGACTTCAGTTCCCAGAAGCCCAAGTCAACACTCCTACTGATCAGGGCTTCTGGGAATTGAAGTTCAAGAACATCTGGAGTCCCAAGGCTCGTCATCACTGGTCTACTCTTATTACCTGATCAGACAGGGATAGCAGTACAGGTATTAGGCAAACATATATTTAGCTTCCCACTCAGCTTATATATTCCTGTAGAAACTCTTGGCAGTACCTCCAAACAATTTTTTTTAAAAAATCTCTAGTTTCTGAATGTGGGATAATTTGCTTCTGCATCCATGGTTCAAAGGCCCAGGAACTCACTCAACATTGCTGTGCAATATGTCTGCGTTGCTACCAAGAAAAAAAAAGATGCCAAACCATACATATCAAAGGCTGGCCTGAATGTTGATGACACCTGCGCTAGCAGTCAAGATGGTCTACAGCAGTGATGGCAAACCTTGGCACTCCAGGTGTTCTTGAACTTCAATTCCCAGAAACCATGATCAGCAGGAGTGCTGACTTGGGCTTCTGGGAATTGAAGTCCAAGAACACCTGCAGTGCCAAGGTTTGCCACAGTGCCAAGATTCGCCACCACTGGTCCACAGGATCCTCCCTTGTGCTCACTACCACTCACAAGAAGACTCCAAGCAAGTAAAATCCCAGAACCCCTTCCCCCCCCCCTTAGTTACTTACTTCTCAACCAAACACAAAACAATTGTCATGGTTTCCACCCCATTATAAAAGGACGAGAGTCTTACGCCTTTTTGAGAAATGCTTCCACCTTAGGGATACACACATTACTTGGGTTAGAGTGGAGTTAACCAGGCTGGTTATTCTAGTTTTGGTTTTGGAATAATTGTTAGATAAGAAAGCTAATGTACTGGATTATGTTCCCTTTTTTCCAGTGAGGTTCTTTTAGGTTTTTTTTTTAAAAAATCTGTCATTCTTTTGTTGCGCTCCACATCCAGAGACTGTTCAAAAACACCAGTCAGATCTGCCCACCGACTCTACCATGCCATCCAAAACCCACACGCAGAACACTGTGCTCAAACCAGGAACTAACATGCATCAGCTAGTATCTGATGGACATTTCTTATATGCTTCCATTGCACTGAAAGAAAAAGGGATGGTCGCACTGAGATTACCCAAAGAGGAACATGCTTACACAGGCATGGGTTATGCATTGGCACAGGGATCTGCTTTGGTCTTCTGCCAACACTCATGCCCTGTGGTTTCAGCAACCATTTGCCCGTGTAGCCCAGTATTATCTGTTCCACCAAGGGTGGGCACCTTCTAGAGCAGGGGCAGCAAACTTGGCTTTCCAGATGTTTTTGGACTTCAATTCCCAGAAGCCCTGATCAGCAGGTGTGCTGACTTGGGCTTCTGGGGATTGAAGTCCAAGAACACCTGGAGAGCCAAGCTTGACGACCCCTGTTCTAGAGGTCCAGGGACTGCTCACACTCATTCTTGGGCTTGGGAAGGGAGCATTTGTGTCCCCCACCCCACAAAAACATTTTTCTTACACTTTTTTTTTGGTAAAAGGTCCCATTTCACCCTCTAGTGGTCAGTGTTTTTTTCTTTGGTCATGGCAGGGAGGGGTTTGCTGAGACTAAGTTGTTCAAGACATAGCAAAGTTGTCCCCTTGAAAAGGCATGGAGAATTTCTGAGCAAAATATATCTTGCCAATTTTGGGGACCCCCCCCCCTTTTTTTTTTTTTTTTGCTTGGGTGTGGGTTAATGATGGGGAGGGTGGAGTGACTACATGTTGTCCTCCATTGGCCGCTTCTGACGCATAACATTTCTCTTGGATCCCCAAAGACCAGGTAAGAAGAAAACGTACGACTGGTACTTTCTACTCCCCATGTCTTGGTCCAAAATTAATGTGGAGAGATACACATTTATTGGTCTGAATTGTCTCAAAGGGCAGCCACATCTCACAAAATTAGCTTGCTTTTGTTTATAAGCAAAGCAAAACTCAGACTTGAGTTGGCCAGTGTGTTGAGATGAATGGCTGGTGTTAATGTGTTTTCTCCATCTCTCTCCATGCATTTTTTTAACCTGTCTGCTCCTCCGTCACTCTCTCTTTCAAGTCTTTCTGTGAACTCAAGTCACAAATCCGCTGCCCAAACTTGTTAAACAAGCCCAAGTAGCTATTCTGTACATGTATCGGTGACAAAATTATACTAACTCCCTTCTGAATACTAGAACTCTTGTGTTTATTCAGCCCGCTGGGTTTACCCCTTATGCACGCTTCTACGTTTTTGAAACTGGATTTTACCATTTTGCAAGCAGAGAATGAATTTGGGGTGGAGGGTGGGGGAGAGAAAATTGATATCTTCCCCCTCACCCATGGTAGCATTTTGGAAGCTGTGACACATTAAAATTATGGCCATGTATCATACCATCATTTTTAAAAACAGCTCTAATGTTCTGCTTTGAAACAAATCGTTCAAATCATGTCTCTCAAGCCCTGAGAAATCAAATCTGGCTCACATCCTCTGAATGTCTTGCCTTATACAAAGCAAACCAATCTCTTTATTTTGAAATATTTCAGCCCATATGTCTAGGGCAGTGATGGCCAACCTTCCAGAGACAGAGTGCCCAAACAGAGGGGCAGGGCAAACTCTCATTGGACTGCTGGGCACAGGGCGGGGTAACTCTGTGCTGGGGGGAGGGAGGAAGTGCTCCCATTGGGCTGCTGGGCAGAAGGGGGGCAAACTCTGTGCTGAGGGGAGGGAGGAAGCGTTCCCATTTGGCTGCTGGACAGAGGGGCAGGGTGAACTCTGTGCTGGAGCGACATTGTGCGTGCCCACAGAGAGAGCTCTGAGTGCCCTCTCTGGCACACGTGCCATAGGTTCACCACCACTGCTCTAGGATGTATATTTATACAGCATGTCACAATGTTGTGGTGAATGCAGCCCACATCACCCTGGCACCCTTTGCAATCTGTAATAATCTGGTATGACCATCATGTTCAAGTTTGTGGAGTCTTATCTGAGACCAAATGCTGTGGTGTTTGTGTGGGTGTTTGCACATCTTCCACCCTCCGGCATTGCTTTGTGAAGATATGCCAGCTTTATTCTGCCCAACTTTAAAAGAGTTTTGAAAAGGTTTCTATGTGGCTATTAAAAATAGACATAAACACCAGTCTAAAAATATGGCTGAGATGATGATACCACCCCTTTTGAGCCGGCATGAAATCCCAGCAATGCAAAATGACACCTCCTTAAAATCATTTTTTTTTAAAAAAAAATTCAAAAGTGCTGACAGCATCTGTTGCGTGATAGAACTAGCACGCTATTTTAAAAAATTACACAATGCTTCCTTCATGAAAGTCTGCTTTTGTTCACACGCCAGTGTCGAGGAGACAAGAAGAGAGTTTGCCTCATGAAAGAACTAACTGTCCAGTAACATTTTACACAGCAGTGGATGCCATTCCCTTGATGTCCAGCAATAAAGTGCAAGCAGGGCATCAAATGCTTCCAAATGCTTCTATTACCCACCACCCACCACCCACCGCACAACACACACCCACACCCCTCCAGTGCATTGCTGTGCAGCTGTCTATACGACTATGACCCCTTGGGCCGGATCCGGCCCCTGATGCCAATTCATCTGCCCCATGAGGGCCAGTGCCTGTTTAAAAACTGCTTGCTCTGCCCCCTGTCTTCTCACCCACTCAGCCTGAGGAAGGAAGAACAGCTGGGGAGGGCTGGTAGCTGATTCAGGAGATGATGGTCCCTTTGCCACAGTTGTCAATGTATGCGTTGGTCTTTTACGTTTTGTTGCACTGTTGCATTTTATTGTATTGTTATTTTTATTGCACTGTTATTTTTATTGCGTTGTTACATTTTATTGTATTGTTATATTTTATTGCACTGTAATGTTTGATATGTTGTGATTTTTGTGAGCCGCCCTGAGTCAGCATATGCTGAGTGGGCGGCATACAAATCGAATAAATCAATCAAATCAATCAATCGTCACTCCCGCAAGCGGAAGTAAAACGTGCCCATACGCTTCTATGTTTATGTTTATGTTTATGTTTAATTGGATTTATACCCCGCTCCACTCAGCCCAAAAGGCCAACTCAGAGCGGCTTACAACACAATAATATAAGTACAATTACAACAAAAAATTAATATACATACAATTAACATACAATTATAACAATATAATAATACAAAAATACAATATAATCATAACACATCAAAATATAGACATAATATAACAGCATGAAAATACAATAGGAAAACAATAGTAATACAATACAATAAATTACACAATGAATTAGGAGTGCTTCTAGGAGTGACAAGGGCATTGTGGGCCGGATGAATTGGCATCAGGGGCTGGATCTGGCCCATGGGCCATAGTGACCTGACCCATGAACAATGTGACTGGCCCAAGGCGCGAAATGTTTGGTCACCCTTGTTCTATGCTCATGTAGGAAACTCATTCAACAGTCTTTGGGGGAATCACTGTCTTTCAATGTGCTGAGGCTGCCCCATGTGGGGGAAACAGGGCAGGAATCCCCCAGAGAATAGCTCACCAGCAGGCAGCTGACACCATGGACAGAGAAGGAAGTGCGTAGCATTCTTGCAAGGACCCTTTCCTGCATCAGAAAGCGTCTTGAAGTGAACTTAGCACGGGCAATATATACCACAGCTCAACAAACCAAATGTCTTTCTTCTGTCTGCTATGGCATTTCAAAATAGGTGTTTGCACCACTAAACAAGGACCGCGGTGGCTCAAGTGGTTAAGACGCTGACCACGATGGCTGGAAGATGGCGGGAACACCCGAGCCCACAACCACCGGCGGCGGCACCAACAGTCGGCCCCTCAACAGTCTGAAGGGGTGTGAACTGGCCTCCTGCTTTAAAAGTTTGAGGTCCTCGGCCCTAAAGTTTTCCCCATTTCTGGTGAAGGTTTGCAATTACTGTAGCGGGTAGGGCTTCTAGTTACTTAGACTGCCAGCTCTTTCATAAAGCCAAAACAAATATCAAAAATAGCCTGATGTTAAGATTCCTGATGGGACTGCGGTGGCTCAAGTGGTTAAGATGCTGAACTTCACGACTGGAAGGCAGTTCGAGACTAGAGTACTGCATGACAGAGTGAGCACCTGCCTCTGTCCCAGTTCCTGCCAACTTAGCAGTTAAAAAAGCAGAGAAATTGCAAGTAGATAAATAGGTACCACTTCAGTGGGAAGGTAAAACAGCATTCCATGCACTCCGGTGTCTAGTCATGCCTGCCACATGTCCATGGAAATGTCTGCAGGTGCACATAGCGCTGGCTCTTTGGCTATAAACAGAGATGAGAACTTGAGTCGAATACGACTGGCTTTTGAGAATGGGCAACCTTTACCTTTACTTTTTTATCACTAAATAAATAACACTCTCTCCTTAAATATAAGATGCCCAAGGACTCTCAAGGTCATGGTCTCACACATAAAGACAAGAGTAGCCCCCTTTGAACATTGTGAAGCTTACTTCAGAGTAAGCATGTAGAGGGAAACATGCCCTAAATGTCCCCGTACATCTTCCCTGTACAATCTGGGGTGATGTCTCTCTTGTGTGGGTCGTTCTGGATCAATTGTGCCCAACCTGGCATTTCCTAGTGCCTTAGACTACAAGGTCTAACATCCTCTAGCCAGGCATCCATGTTACCGGGGGTTGATGGGAGTTGTAAACCAGGGTGTACAAAGTACGGCAGGTTGGAGAAGCCAAACGTATACAATCTAGGCTTCTTCCCATGCCTGTCTCCTTTCTCCAACTTCAACTAGGTCACACACATTTACCACTGTGGGTGACAGGCACCGTATCTACAAATGGGATTCGGGAGGAGAGATAAAGAAGGAGAGATTGGAACCCTGATCGTGTGTTTAAAAAGAACCCAAAACTTTAAGCATGCGCTGGTGTGCTGTTGCGTAAGCGCCTGTTTGTGTGTGGTGTATCTATTGCTACACTTGTGTGAAGTCTGCTGAACTTATTGCAGACTGGCTGATCTTTGGAGTTTGACCCCAGGAAACTGACACTGGAGTGCGCTGAAATGTGCAGTGGCATCTAGACACATGCCGTGGGGCATGCTCAGCAACCCGTAGAGGCGCACCCACTCGCACAAGGCACACAGATAGAGGACACCCGCCGACACACAAAGAACACTTACCGTCTCTCGGATGCCCAGGGGAAACTTTTCACATGGCTCGGTTCTCTCACTTTCCCACCTTGAGTTCCTTAAGGAAGTGACAGTGGCAACAAACCGGGCATGGCTCCCTCTCCGCAGTTCCTCTTCTCTCCTCTTTCTCTCCCAAACTGTGGCTGGTTCTTGTCCAGGTTTTGGAACAGCAGTGGTGCTGGAGGTGTGCCAGGGGTGGCTTGAGTGCCTGCCCAAACTGGCCCCTGAGCCCAAAGCGGCTGATCTCCAGTCTGCCGCCTCTCCCCAGCTCTGGCCTGGGTGACGAGAGGGACGGAGGAAGGAGAAGAACACCCACGGCCAACTGCCCCTCCCCAACCAGGCAAGCCAGCCCAGGACAGCCTCTTCTTCTCTCTACTGTGGCAAATGCGACTCACAGATGCCACCAGCTGTCCGAGCCAAAGGAAGCAGCCCTTGGGCTGACTCAGGGTTCAACCTAGGGAAGGGAAATGGAACAAGGACAGATTTCCTCTCCTCTCTCTGAGGAGCCTCTTTGGGGCAAGGGGTGTGCTTGGAAGGAGTCCACGCATGTGGAGGACATTCCCCCTTTTTCTTGGCTATGTTTCCTCTTTTCGTTGTTCTTGTTCAGTCCCATAGTCGAGTCCAACCCTTTGCAACCCCATGGACCATCACACGCCAGGCACCCCTATCTTCAACCCACCAAGCTCTGTGTCCATTGCATCAACAATGCCATCTAGCCATCTCATTCTCTGCTGCCCTCAACCTTTCCCAGCATCAAGGCTTTCTCAAGTGAGTCCTCTCTTCTCATTTGATGTCCAAAGTACTTTAGCTTCATCTTCACTATTTGACCTTCCAAAGAGCAGACAGGTTGATTGCTTTTAAGATGGATAGATAGTTGTTGTTGTTGTTGTTTAATCGCTCAGTTGATTCTGACCCTTTGTGACCCTATGGACCATTGTCCTCCAGGCACCTCTGTTCTCCACTATCCTCCTCAGCCCACCCCGTTCTGTGCCCACTGCGTCTACCACACCATCCATCCATCTCGTCTTTGGCCGCCCCTTTCTTCTCTTGCCCTTGACCTTTCCCAGCATCAAGGCTTTCTCAAGTGAATCCTCTCTCCTCATTTGATGTCCAAAGTACTTCATCTTCATTATTTGACCTTCTAAGGAGCAGTCAGGGTTGATTTCTTCTAAGATTGACCTATTTGTTCTCCTCGCTGTCCAGGGGTCTCTTAAATCTCTCCTCCAACACCACATTTCAAAGGCATCTATTCTTCTGTGCTCAGCTTTCTTTATGGTCCAGCCTCTTGGTGTCCTTCAAAACCTCATGGAGGTCTTGCTCTGTTTGCCTTCCACAAAACACTTCTTTGCTCCCTTCAAAACGGGAGCTCATTCCGTCCTGCAGTACTCGGGAATCCAAGACGCTTAAGGAGTGCCAATCTGCCATGAATAGAGGACTGCGGTGGCTCAGTGGTTAAGAGGTTTGTCTTGTTAGCTGGAAGGCTGGCAAGTCGGCAGTTCGAGACCCGGGTACTGCATGCCGGTTTGAACGCCTGACTCTGTCCCAGCTCCAGCCAACTTAGCAGTTGGAAAGCAAGAAAGTGCAAGTAGATAAATAGGGACCACTTTGGTGGGGGAAAAATCTTGGGGACATGAAAGGAGCCTCATCCGGGCGTCCCCTGAGCGGAGTTCCTCTAGCAAAAATCCTTTCAACCCAGAATAATTTCTGACATGAAGTTATTATTATTACCTGCCATGACTGGTTTCCTTGGCTAAGTGATGTTTGCACCCAGGAGGTGTCCTCAGTCCTAGCTCGGCACCCTACCCACTGCACCACAGCAATTTGAGAAACTTCTGTATCCCACTCTATCTCTGAATAATGAACAATTAATAGGCTCCGACTAGACACTGAATTGCACAGAACGCTGTTACCTTTCCCACCGAAGTGGTACCTATTTATCTACTTGCAATGTCTTGATTTCGAGCTGCTAGGTTGGCAGGAGCTGGGACAAAGGCAGGAGCTCACTCTGTCACGCAGCACTCGGGTCTTCCAGGCATCCAGGCATCAAGTTCAGCGTCTTAACCACTAAGTCACCACAGGTGAATGCATTGCTGGTAGGTGACAGCAAATACCTACACTGACTTCTTAACTCGTCCAACGTCACACCATAGACTTTTTGCTGCTGGACATAACTATGATGATCCTAGTCTACAACATCCAGAATTCTCCGTCAGCGGGGATCTTGGCTGGTGTCAGAGTGGTAGTAGGGACTTTCTTTTACAGTAAAAGGGAAAATAAAACAAAACTTTGGGGTACCACAAAGCAGGTAACTGTGCTGTTCTGCCAGTTTCATGTCTGCTGTAATTTCTGTTTCTTTATCTCTGTTAGCCCTGTGTGGACATTAGATTTGAGGATGGGAGCACCAGGATAATGGGAACCAGATATCTCCAATCAAACTTCTTCCCTGGGTACGCATTCATTGCCCACCTCAAATGTGGGCAAAGCTGACAGCAACAGTGGCAACAACAAGGGAAACCTTGATACTTTGGAGTCGTTGTTCAGCAAGGAGTCCTCGCATGAGTGGACGTCTCCGCAACGACATTCTGCACAACTTCTATCCATAGCGATCTGCCCCTGACAGTTCTTCTCCAACATTTTTCTTGAGAAAATCTTCCCATCTGCCAGGTGGTTTTCCCCTAGGTCAGTGATGGTGAACCTTGGCACTCCAGATGTTCTTGAACTTCAATTCCCAGAAGCCCTGATCAGTAGGAGTGCTGACTTCGGCTTCTGGGAAGTGAAGTCCAAGAAAACATGGAGTGCCAAGGTTGGCCATCAGGGGTGCCCAAACTTTTTGGTCCATGGGCCGGTCATGTGGTTCAGCAGGCCGGTCACATGGTTCCTCACTGGAAGTGGAAGTAAAACGTGCCTTGCAATCTGTTTTGCAACAAGATTAGATAGATTTTAAGCTGCCATTTTCTCTGCTTAAACAAGGGGTGCCCAAACAATGGACTGTGGACCGGATCTGGCCTGCACCACCAATTCATCTGACCTGTGCCACCCTCGTTGCTCCCGGAAGTGGAAGTAAAACACACCTACTCTGAGCAACGAGGGTGGTGTGGGCCGGATGAATTGGCGGTGTGAGCCAGATTTGGCCCACATGCCATAGTTTGGGTACCCCTGGCTTAGGTCTTTTGCAATCTCTTGGGTACCAATTCATTACTCTGCAGAAAAGCAGCTGCGGGAGGATGATTTTGAATGAATGGAGAGGTAGAGAGGAAAGGGTTAAGCACCTTCAGATCAGATCAGCAAAAAAGATCATTAAAAAGTAAAACAAGCTGACCCATTGGGAAATGGCAAAATTGCAGCTGTTGTGTGATTTGGCCAGAGGGGAAATGTCAGATGTGAAACCATTTGGAACTGCTGGGTTACAACACATTGGGAACAGCACTGTCTGGGTGTGTCTGTTTGTTTGTTTGTCTGTTTAGTTACTTAGTTGAACTTCTCTACTAGCCCCCTTATTTAATATGTACCGGTATATTAGTTTGATTCTCTTGATTTTTGGAGCCTTTCACATTATGTTAAAAGTCTAGCCAGGGATTTCAGGGCCATTTGAGTTCATCCACCAAATAATGCAGATGGGTTTGGTGTAAGTTTTGGATGAGATTATGACTACCCAATTAAACAAACCAATGGCACACCAAAACTGAGTTTTATTTCAGTTAGCAGAGGGCCACATTAGGATGATGCTATTGTGTGTGCATCTTATGTGCTGTCAGATCACATCTGACCTCCATCATCATTGTCAGCGTCAGCGTCGCCTTCTTCTTCTTCATCATCATCTCCATCATCATCATCATCTTCTTCTTCTTTATCATCTTCATCATCATCATCATCATCTGCTGCTGCTGGGTTCAAGGGAGATTCAAGATTTCTGCTCTGGCACTTCTGTACCTTAATCTCTTCATCCATTTTACCATTCTCAGTAAATATTATTCTTAGGTATTTGAGCTCTACCATAAAAGGTCTTCCTAGATCTGACACAATGGACTTGAGGCAGATATCCTCAGAGGATGTCAATGATCTCTTGCTTACTTCTCTCAGCACCCGCTGCTCCTTCTCTCCTGATATTAGGTGGAGCGATACCAACAAGAGGGTATATTTTCTCAACTGGTGTTGGTTTGAGGCATCCTATCACTATACGCATGGCTTCATTAACAGCCATGTCAGCTTGTTTCATGTGTGCAGATGCACTCTCTCACACTAGGTCAAATGAAAGGAACTAAGGAATTAGGTGCTAAGTGCATTGTTGAGTTTGGTCCCTTTTATTCCACTTTATCATTGTCATTCACTAGAGTACCCCAGCTAGAGCTTTGTAGCAAAGACATCTCATGCTTCAGATCCAGTGAGGACGGAGCCATGATTGCCACCAGCCTAGACATTCTCAGTAGGTCTCTAATGCAAAGTCTCTACTTTTATTTTCTCATTTTCCCACAGCTGTATAAAAGAACTCAGGGCCGGCATCAGAAATTTCCGGGCCCAGTACGCAGTCGTCGTCCCCCCCACACACACATTTTGGCCACGCCCCTGTGGTTTTCTGTGCATGCGTGGTTTGTTTGCGCATGCGTACATCAGTGGTTTCCCGGCACCGCCATGCTCCTGTGATTTTCTGCACATATATGGTTTCTTTGCGCATGCGCACATCAGTGGTTTCCTCGTGCCGCTGGGCCCCCGTCATCTCCGGGCCCGGGACGAGAATCCTGATGGTCCCTCCCTGCTGATGGCAGCCCTGAAAGAACTTCCAGGTCAAACTTTGGTTTTAGAATATAAGTAATCTTCTTTGAAAGGAGGACAATTAGCTCTTGATAATTAAAATGGCAGGTGCAATATTGTTACAACAGAAAGACAGGGCCCATCTCCCCAAATGCCTAAAGTAGCAGATCTTTGACTCTCCATAGTTTTTGAATGTCACGGCCTGAACTGCTGGGTGACTGTCAAAATCTCTTGAGATTGGTAGCCAGAACTGGCTCAATAGCTCAGAGTTCAATTCCCAGGAGAAAAGCCATCCTGTGTGACTTTGGGCAAGCAACACACTCCCAAGAGCTCCCCCTAGAGGAAGGGAATGGAAAACTACTTCTATGTACAGTATTCTCTACCTAGAAAACCCTGGAAACAATTCACATAACTCAGAATTATCTTGATGGCATGCAATTATTAATGAACCTAAAACATCTGGAGGACAAATGTGTCTCCATCCTGGCCTGTGTCACTCAAGAAAGATTGTGGAGAGAGAAATCATGTGCTGCCTTTCTGTCAAATGTCCCCAAATCAAAACAATCAAAACAATTCAATAGAGTTTAGCAATTTGCTTTAAAAATAGGGAAGATCTTCCAGAAATCACAATGCACTTAAATCATCTGGCTCTACTAGTTTCGAAAAATGCTATAATTTCTGCGATTACACAAGGCATAGAGAGACAATAAACTTGCCCATATGGGCAAATGACAGGCTAAAGAGATGGTGCCATCATGGTTTAATTCCCCACATCCCTACATTCCATTCCAGTTGATTTGTACATCAGTTGGGGCTCCAAAATCCATCATCAGTGCATTCTCAATGTAGTTTACTTGTTTTACTCCCTCTCCCCCTCTCTCTGGTTACAATCACAAGATGTTTGATTGGAAGGATTTAGCTGTGGTTTGATTTGATTCAAAGCCTGCATTGCATTCAAAATCCTCATTAGTGCTGGCATGGGGCTGCAGAACATTTCAAGAGTTCAACACTAAGCACATTGGGAGTCGCATTCTTCCTGATAGCCCCATTCCTTCCTTCCTCCCTCCCTGTAGTCCTGCCTCTCCTGATCCTTTTATAGTTTGCTGTATATTCTGAATTTGAAACTCATACAATAACATGGGATAGTCTTTCACATTTTGTAGTTGCTTCTGTTTTGTTCCCATTATTTTTTCTTTGTACAGTATATGCAGAGGTGATCTAGTGCTAGACTAACAAGAAAAGGAAGCAAAGGTTGATCAGATGCCGGCACAATTGATTTATGCCTTTTGCTGATTTGCCAATTCCCTCTGTGGGGGATGATGAAGCTCACTGAACAGTTACCTTTCTTACCTTGGTGCTAACTATTTATTTACTTGCAATTTCTTGATATTTAAACTGCTAAATTGGCAGGAATGGGACAGAGGGCAGGAGCTCACTCCGTCACACAGCACTTGGGTCTTGAACTGCTGACCTTCCAATCATAAACGTCAGCATCTTAACCACGAAGCCATATCTACACTGACTTTATAACTTGTGATAACTCACTGCCATAAAATGCAAAATTTATGCTACATTGGCCACAGGATTTTGTATAGTAGATATTTTGATAATCAAAAATAAATGAAGCCAAAGAAAGAGAGGGAGGGAGGGAGTCAGAAAGAGGAAATAACAAACATTAATTTTCCCCAGCCTGAGCTGCTCTTCACACTACTGTATTACAAAAATGCCACTTTTGGAACATACCAAAACTTTCAGGGCTTCTGTCCCTGAAATTCTCCAATTATTTCTATCTTCCTTTTTGGTTTCGAGAGTAGAGCAAATGTCACATCAGCACAAAAGCTTCCCACTCTTTCTTTGCTAACTGGTCTCTTTCTTTGGCCTTTCTGTTCCACTAACCACCTTCCCCCTCCCTGCCGAAGAGCCTCACACTTATCTGGATAACCTCAGGTTCTGGATTTTCACTCTATCACAAACCAAAATTAGGGAAGCAAACGTTTTAAAGAAACATTATAAGCATTACAAAACAAAAACATGTACTGTACATGTATCTTCTTTTCAGCTATAAAATGCACTCCTTTTCAAAATAAAAATTGCAAAATTTTGCAGCTGGAAATAGGACTTGAAACATCTGTCCATATATATCAGCAGCTGTCTCTTTCGCTCGTAGGTTGTTTCCAAATCTGTGGAGCAATGTGGGAACAATGCATGGTACATTTGGGGTGTGTACAACTAGACAAGAATACTCTCTGCTTATCACAAGAATCTTCCACAACACCTGGAAGTCACAACTGCAAGATGTCTTTTCAGACAGCTAATCCATTGAAATAGAGATTTCCCCAGATTTTCTTACACTGAAAAGCAGTTGTAGAGGCATCATCAGGAGCAGAAACGTTGTGTGTTTCCCTCCATTACTACTTTTCTCAGTCAGCTGTCTAGCTGCACAACTCTCCATTTGCAGAGTCATGTACATGCATAGGAATAGGAGTGCAACAAGGCTGCATATTGTCACCCTGCTGATTTAACTTATATGCAGAGTAAAGGTGCTTGAAAGCCAGTCGTATCCGACTGTAGGGTTCAGTGCTTTTAGTGGTCAAGGAATGAAGAAGCAGACGAGTGAAGTAGTGAAATTCAGCTCTTTAATAGTGGGGTTTGAACACAGTTTGGATGGGGCAAAACTCAGACTTATATACACTATAAACAATAACAGTAACAATAATACAACAAGCCCATTGACTAACAGAGTGTGCACATTTTCGATCCACTTATTTGCATAAGTGCATAAGTACATGAGAAAAGGTACATTCAGCTCCTGTCAGAAAACACAGTTAACGTACATAACATTCTTCCCCCCTAGGTAAAAACAAAATCCTTTAACCAGGGTGGCGATCTAGTTTCCCTTCTGGGTCGGAAGCTTGGCTGAGCTGGCTCAGGGGCTCGTAGGATGGGCGACCCGACTGGAGTGAGGGATTGACTAGAGGGGGAAGATTGTAAACCCAAATTAAAGCCCCATTTGTCAGATGGAGGAGCAGGGGATCGCTCAAAACCAAAATCTAATTCTGTGGATGAATAAGACAACTCAGGGTCCCTCCTGTGTGTACTAAGAGTGGAGGGCGACTCCAAGCAAAATTGGTCATCATCAATAAAGGAATCTCGAGTGCTAGGCTGGGACAGTGTAGGGGTACACATGGCCGAAATAGGGGAACATCCCACAAATTCCCCTTCAAATCGGTTCCTAGAAGACACCTCTGGGTCAATGTTGGCTGGCTGCTGACTATTACCTCTGCCCCCTGGGTTTAAACGGGTGGGGGCCAACCCTTGCGTTGAATGTCTGTATTCGTCTTGTGGGTCCAGTACTCTGGGTCTCAATTGATCCGCCTGCCTCCTCCAGATCAGACCAGTAGCTGTTTCGATTCTGTAAGAAACAGGACCAGTTTGATTGATCACAAACCCAGGCACCCACGTAGGCCCACCAGCTGCATAATTGCGGCAATGTACAGGGTCTCCGGACGAGAAACCCTTCTGGTGTTGGATTGCTATATTTGTGCCTTTGTCCTCTACCCTAGAGGGATCCAATCTGTCCAGCAAGGATGACAGTTTCCTTCGCTAGAGCAATTCAGCAGGGGACAGCCCTAAGGCAAGGGGAGTGAGCCTATACGTGAAAAGAAACTGGCATAAGTGGAACTCCAAATCCCCTTCACCCATACGCCGAAGCGCGTCTTTAGTTGTGCGCACCTGCCGCTCTACCTGGCCATTGGTGGCTAGGTGCAATGGGACGGCAGTGATGTGCCTAATTGCATTCCTTTCCATGAAGGATTGGAATTCTGCAGATGTGAACGTGGACGCGTTGTAGGACACCAGCACATCTGGAAGTCCAAATGCCGCAAACAGCCTTCTCAGGTGCATTATCGTGGTGGCTGAAGTGGTATTAGGAACTCTAATCACTTCCAGCCACTTAGAGAATGAGTCTACAACCAACAAAAATAGGGCACCACTAAATGGACCTGCAAAATCTATGTGCAACCTGGACCACGGGCCCCAAGCAGAATCCCATTCCCAAGAAGGAAGGTGGGATCGCTCTGGGCAAGAGGATTGACAACTGGCACAAGTGCCGACCATTTGTTCTATGTCTTTGTCCAGTTGCGGCCACCAAAAGTAGCTACGGGCAAGGGCTTTGGAACGTACAATTCCCGGATGACTTGTGTGAAGTAAGTGTAAAACCTTTTTCTTGAGAGTGACAGGAATGACCACCCGCTGGCCCCGTAGAAGGCAACCTCGTTTGACTCACAATTCCAAACGCTTACGGTGGAATGTTCTGAATTCCTTGGCTAGAGGAGAGACAGGCCAGCCTTTTTGTACCCAAGACACCAAAGTAAAATCGTATGCATTTAGGAAAATTGCCCAACACAACATCCTTGGGGACAGAATTTGAGGCGTGGGCTTCCCATTCACAAAGATTCCAAGGAGGGGCTTGTGGTAAAAGGTCTTCCGTAAAGGTAATCGTGGAATTTCTTAGTGCCAGCCACGATTGCCAACACCTCCCTGTCAGTCTGAGCATAAATTTTTCACAGGCTTTGAGAATGAATGCTATGGGGGCTTCCCTCCCGTCATTTAGTACATGACATAACACAGCTCCCACCCCCACAGGGGATGCATCACACACAAGTACAACTTCCTTGTTAGGATCAAAATGAGTTAAAACAGCATCCGAAGATAACAGCCTTTTAAGTTATAGGAACGCTTTCTCCTGGCAATGGCCTCAGTGCCAAACAGTATCTTTCTTAAGAAACCGATGTAATGTTTCGGCAACTGAGGCTTTGCGATGGAGAAAAGTGTGATAGAAATTTTAAAATCCTAGAAATGATTGCAATTCGGCTTTACATTTGGCCTGGGTGCATTTTGCACGGCTGTCACCTTGGAGTTAGAGGGCATGATATCTTGGGGTGTAATGTGGTACCCCAGGAACTCCACTTCCCATGCCAAAACCACACATTTGTCTCTTCTGAGACATAGACCGTCCCTCTCGAAATGTGACAGGACTCGATAGAGCCTGGCCGCTAGTTCAACGGTGTCCTTAGCGGTGATCAGGACATCGTCAAAATATGGCAGGACACCGGGCAAACCTTTTAAAATGCATTCTACAAGAGATTGAAATATTCTGTGGGCCGCATTCACCCTGAATTGTAGTCTAGTTACCTTAAATGCCCCCCTATGCATTACTATGGTCTGGGCTATGGCGGCAGCAGGAGACACAGTCAATTGTTGGTAAGCCTGGGCAAGGTCAAGTTTTTGCGAAGGAATTTCCTCCATGTAAGGAGGCAAGAAGGTGGCTTACCACGGGCACAGGATATGCGTTCGGGCAAATTGCTTTCTTGATGGTACACTTGTAGTCAGCGCATATCCTGACCTCCCCATTACTTTTCAAAGCAGTCACTATTGGTGTCTCCCACTCTGCGGAGTTCACTGCCACTAGGATGCCCTGCCCCACCAGTTTGTCCAGCTTGGCTTCTATCTTCTCCTTTAAAGCAAAGGGTACCCGGCGTGGCTTCATCCGGATGGGCCGGACAGTTGGGTCAAGCTCAAAGTCCACAGGGAGTCCTTTGTATAACCCTAAACCCTTTTTGAACACCTCAGGATGTGCAGCACAAACGTCCCGGATTGGGTCAGCGTCTATTACGTGAATGCCAGAAAGCCAGATTCCCAGGGGCCTAAACCATTGGGTCCCAATAAGACAGTTAGTGCCCTGCTTAACTACAACCAATGGCAAGGAGGTCCAAATGTTTTTGAATTTGACTAAGACATTTCCCACCCCCAGGACCGGAATCTGGCAACCTTGCACATCCCAGAGGGAAGTTTTAAAAGATTTGAGCTTGGGCCGAGAGGCAGGGGGAATTCTCAAAAACTCCCGCTGTGAGATTATGGAAAAGGTAGTACCTGAATCCACCTCCATCTTGAAGGGGATGTCCTGCAGGCTCAGGTCTGCGAAGAAATGCTCGCTGACGATGCCCATTTGGCACGGGGCGGCGTAGTCTGCAATGGATTCACCGGGTCACTGCTCTCTTCTGTGGAAGGCCACCCTGGCCAGGAAGATCGAGACCTCTGGCTGCAGGTGCCTGCTCAGTGCGGACATGATTTCTGCGAGCAGCACCACATCCACGTTCCTTGGTAGAACGGGGTGGGTTGCCAGCTCAAGCATCTCAGAACCGCACTGAGTGAGGAAACAGGAGCGCTTCTGGTTTCTGTCGGTGATTTTCTGCGAGGCCATTGCGTGGCGGAACCAGCGTTCGTATGTTGCCCATTTCTCTGGATGCACTGGGTCGAATGGGCCGATGTTGCTGCCGTGTGGGGATGCCATCCCACCTTCATCGCCAGTTTAGTGTTCAAGGAATGAAGAAGCAGACGAATGAAGTAGTGAAATTCAGCTCTTTAATAGTGGGGTTTGAACACATTTTGGATGGGGCAAAACTCGGACTTATATACACTATAAACAGCAACAGTAACAGTAATACAACAAGCCCATTGGCTAACAGAGTGTGCACATTTGCGATCCACTTATTTGCATAAGAATAGATACATGAGAAAAGATACATTCTGCTCCTGACAGAAAACACAGTTAACATACATAACAGTGCTCATCTCTGTTTATAGCCAAAGAGCCAGCGCTGTCTGCATCTGCAGACGTTTCCATGGGCATGTAGCAGGCATGACTAGACACCAGAGTGCATGGAACACTGTTTACCTTCCCACTGAAGTGGTTCCTATTTATCTACTTGCAATTTCTTGCTTTCAAGCTGCTAGGTTGGCAGGAGCCGGGACAGAGACGGGCGTTCACTCTGTCCTGCAGTACCCAGTAATCGAACTCCAACCTTCCAGTCAGTGAGGTCAGCGTCTTAACCACTTGAGCCACCGCAGTCCCTTATATGCAGAGTACATCATGCGTAATGCAGGGCTGGACGAAGCACAAGCTGGAAATAAGATTGCTGGGAGAAATATCAACAACCTGAGATATGCAGATGACACTATCCTAATGGCAGAAAAGCGAAGAAGATCTAAAGAGCCTCTTGATGAGGGTGAAAGAGGAGAGTGCAAAAGCTGGCCTGAAACGCAACATAAAGAAAACCGAGATCATGGCGTCCAGCCCCATCACTCCCTGGCAAATAGAAGGGGAAGAAAAGGAAGCATTGACAGACTTTACCTTCTTGGGATCTAAGATCACTGCAGACGGTGACTGCAACCATGAAATAAAAAGAGACTTATTCCTTGGGAGGCAAGCTATGGCAAACCTAGGCAGCATAATAAAAAGTAGAGACAAAAGTCTGCATAGTTAGCGCAACGATCTTCCCAGTAGTAATGTATGGCTGTGAGAGCTGGACCCTAAGGAAGGTTGAGCACAGAAGAATAGACGCCTTTGAACTGTGGTGCTGGAGGAGACTCTTGAGAGTCCCCTGGACTGCCAAGGAGATCAAAGCTTCTTGGAAGGACAAATGCTGGAGTTGAAGTTCAAGGACTTTGGTCACCAAATGAGAAAAGAGGACTCACTGGAGAAGGCCTTGATGCTAGGAAAGATCCAAGGCAAAAGGAGAAGGGGACGGACACAGTGGACGTAGATCTGGGCAGACTATGGAGGATGACAGATGACAGAGGAGCCTGGCGTGCAGTGCTCCATGGGGGCGTAAAGCACAGACTCAACTATTCTACTGAACAACAATGTACATGGGGCCAACATAACATTTTTCCCCATTGGGGAGCTTCCTCCATTATCCGTACTCATGTTGCCAAATTTTGTGTTGTTTTTTTAATTAACACCCCCCCCCCCCCCAGTTCCTGGAGAAGGCCTGGGAAACAGTGGACTTTGCACAAAGCTGTCTACCCAACATCCCCTCCACCACCACCACCCCAACCCAAAAGCGGAAGCAATCTGTTCTGGCTTTTCTGCTTCCCCTAAATTTGGGCCATTTGATAATAAAGATTTCATGGTGGTTGTTTTGTTGTACTTGAAAATAAAACACGTAAAGACTTTTACAGAAGCATTTTGAATAGATGTATCAGAAAGTAAACAAAACCAAAAGACGAAAAAATAATGTTGTGGCACCTTAAAGACTAACTTCTATGTTTTGATGTTAGCTTTTTGTGGATCAAGTCCACTTTGCCAGACAGTTTTGTTGACTCTCTGATATGCTTGCGCACAGTAACATGGCTGCCATAAATTTTGAATAGAGCTGCTCATGTCTTAGCATCCTTCCTTAGCAGTCCTATTTTCTTTCTTTCTTTTTTAAAAATAGGAAAACAAGAAAAAAGTAAGTACTCAAGCACCAGGCAGAGTAAAATGCTTTAGACTAACAACAGCAAAAGGCTTTGTAGTGATTTTCTATCCTTTGTGGCACCGTAAAACTGCTGAGCCAACATTTTGTGAGTATGATTATGATGAGATTCAAGGTTGACTTGGACTTCCATCCTACTGAGGTCAGGAAAATGAGTACCCAACATGTTGGGGGCAGAATGCGTAATGACCTTGGGAACTGGCCAGAGAGTGTGTTAAATGGTATGGGGTGGTATATATAAAGTGCAATTGCTATTGCTATTTATTTTATACCTTTATAATTCTCTTTTCTTTACAATGATATACAGTATATCCATTTCCCTGCTTTAGTATCACAACAACTGAACTGATGAAGTGGTTGGAATGGACTAAGATAAGGAGAGGAGTAGCAATGGTATTCCTGGTGGTAATGTATGGTTGTGAGAGCTGGACCATTAGGAAGGCTGAGCACAGAAGAATAGATGCCTTTGAAATGTGGTGTTGGAGGAGAGCTTTGAGAGTCCCATGGACAGCAAAGAGAACAAATAGGTCGATCTTAGAGGAGATTAACCCTGACTGCTCCTTAGAAGGTCAAATAGTAAAGATGAAACTAAAGTACTTTGGACATCAAATGAGAAGAGAGGACTCGCTTGAGAAAGCCTTGATGCTGGGAAAAGTGGAGGGCAAAAGAAGAAGGGTGTGGCCAAAAAGGAGATAGCTAGATGGTATTGTAGATGCAGTGGGCACAGAGCTGGGCGGGTTGAGGAGGATGGTGGAGGACAGAGGACCCTGGAGGACAATGGGGTCACAAAGGGGGTCGGAATTGACTGTGCAACTGAACACCAACAACAAGCAATGGATGCTGAGAGAACTAAGCAAGAGAACGACCCTCAACATCCTCTGAGTGGATTTGAGCCTCAAGTCTGCCAGCTCACATCCAGGAAGAGCTTTATGGGGTTAGAACAAACATTCTTGAGGGTTCACAAGAGCAAAACCTAATTAGAAGATGGAGGAAGGAGCTCATTGGGCAAGGAACATCATTAAAGGAGGATGTGGCTGAGGATCTCAACCTCCCCTACGTCACTTGGAGGACCCTGAATAGGCTGTGTGAATGTGTAGAGATACAGAATCCAGCTCATTTACTAGTCTGCCGAATGGTGCCAGAAACATGCACCTTTGAGGACTCATGTTTGGCCAATGACAAAGTCAAGAAAGTGGCTTCGTTCTGGCAGTCCAGGGTTTGATCGGAACACGAAAGAAGAAGAGAGGAATCTATGGCCTTTAATTTTCAGGACCTGAGTAGAGCTGTTAATGACCAGGTCTTCTGGGAGGAATCATTAATTCACTGGTTCACTTTATGTTGTGTTTGGAATATTGTGCCTTTAAGTAATGTAACACTCGAATGGGTGGATATAATAATCACCAGTTGTAACACTGTAACCTTCTGTATCAGGACGCGAGCTAGTGACCACTAGGGGCAATAGCGAGCGCCCAGCTCACATGGTTCCAATTCCCCAAATACCTACAGCGCGGGAAGATTCCCGCCACCACCTCACCTGGACAAGAAGGGCGTGACGGGGAATGACGTCACGCAGACAGTAGCCAATGGGCTATCGAGGAGCCACATTCAAATGTATAGCCACAGTATATATTGAGCTGTTCATCCGCCATTACCACATGTTCCCCCGGACCATCATGCAATAAAGATGTGTTAAGCCAACCTTTCGGCTGTTTCTATTGTCTTGGTTCTCATACGCTAAACTTTAAGTCAGAAGTGACTTCATGATGGCATATAAGACACTCATATCTCAAATGTTCCAAAGTTGTGTTTACAAGCAATCACGAATTGACGTACAGTACAGACATTGGAACAGCATGCCAGATAGAAAGCAACAGTCCAGACAACGATGAACAAAACAGGAACAGTCTTTATTCGGCAGTCTTTCACACTGAGCTTACAAGGTGCTCCGGACGACGAGACGGCTATACAATCCCATGAAATCTGTCCCTCCGGACTCTGCCATGTAGGAGGCAAATACTAGCTACACCTGGAGTGGTAGCGTGGAGGAGGAACCCTGGCGTAGCCGTTTCTGGCTACCCATGCGGTAAGGAAGTATAGGTCCGGTCCGGCCCCACCCCTGTTTACTCATGGGGCTTATATAGTGTCTCCCTAGTAGTAGCTCCTTGATACTAAGTAGCAACAAGCTGGAAAGCCATAACTAACCAATCATAATGGAGTATCTATGTAACTAACCAATGGGGAGTAGGATCCAAAACTGTAGCCAATCACAAGACTCTGATTAGCATAACGAGCGCGCCCAGGACGGGTTTTTTTGCACCAACTTTAGCTCCTAATTTGGATGGCAGGAAACCGCCATTTTCTTCCTTGCAAGGCGCCTCCTGCGCTACTTGCGATAATGCCTTAATACACAACAAAATTAAATCCTTGTTGGTGCATGTCTCTGGCAGCAATCGGCAGACCAGTAAATGAGCCGGATTCTGTGTCTCTCCACATTTACACCATGTGTTGTTGTCTTCCAGCAGCCCCCACTTGAGCATGTTGGTCTTGCATTTGGGCACTCTGCCCCACAGCCTATTCAGGGTCCTCCAAGTGATGTAGGGGAGGTTGAGATCCTCAGCTATATCCTCCTTCAATGTTATTCTTTGTCCAGTGAGCTCCTTCCTCCATCTTCTAATTTGGTTTTGCTCTTGCATACTCTCAAGAATGTTTGTTCTTGCCAGAAAGCTCTTCCTAGATCTGACCTGGCAGACTTGAGGCTCATATCCATTCAGAGGATGTCAAGGTTCAATTCATTCTCTTGCTTAGTTCTCTCGGCGTCCCCTGCTACTTCTCTCTTTAGGTGGAGCGATACCAACAAGAGGATATATTTTCTCAACTGGTGAAGGATTGGGGCATCCTTTCACAATACAACTTGTTTCATTAACAGCAATGTCAACTTGTTTCATGTGTGGATGCGCTCCATGCTGAAGCAGAATACTCTATTGCAGAGATGCTCAGGGCCAAAGCTGATGTATACAGCATGAATGGTTGAGCTTCCCATTTATAGTTTGTTAACTTCCTGATGATAGTTCCGTGTTTTAACTTTAGTTTTGTTATTCAGGCCATGCTGCTTAAAGGAGAATGTCCTGTCACACCAAGGTATTTTTGTGCTGAACAATGCTGTAATCGATTCCTCTTGCCATGCATCATCCAACTCAACCCCTGGCTCCTGGTTTCGAAGATGGGAAGCACACACACATGAGTCTTACTTGGGTTAGGCTTCAAATGGTTGATGGTGTAAGACTGTCCTAGTTCTTCAAGTGCTCCAGTAAGTGTTCCAGCTATCTCATCAAAGCTTGATCCTTGTACGGCCATGAAACCATGGGAGCAATAGACCAAAAACATAAGACATGTACCAGCTTTGGTTTCTTGTCAGCTTCCATCCTATTGTTTGCCAACGGCATGAAGAGCACGAGAAAGTTTCAAATTGCTTGCC
Organism: Bradypodion pumilum; assembly: GCA_035047305.1. NCBI lineage: Eukaryota > Metazoa > Chordata > Lepidosauria > Squamata > Chamaeleonidae > Bradypodion > Bradypodion pumilum. Next base: position 4,816,958 of record JAWDJD010000003.1, read on the forward strand.
AAGAGGTGGCCGTCGGCATCCCCTCTTCGCAAGCGCCAAAGTTCCAATGAAATACGAGAGAACAGTTCTGATAAAGTATGTCCGAAGCCCTCTAAAGGGTTGTTGTCCTGCCATTTCTTTGAGAAGCAGTGGCAGGTGTTCCTGGGAGTCCGGGAACAACCATATTTCTGTCCTCGACTGAGGTCACTCTCCTTTGCTTCCTTAAGCAAGAGGAGAACCGCTTTCGCCCTCTCCCATGAGCGCATATGTCTCTTCTGCTGTCATCCTCTTGTGAAAGACCCCCCTAAGCAAGAGACCTTGGTGGGTTGGGTTGGTGGATTAAAATAGCAGAATTACATAAAACAAATGTGGAAGGCTATTTGTAGAATGGCCCGTTCAGCACTGGGGGAATCTTCCATTGTACTTTCAAATGGATGGCTTGTCTTAATTTAATAATTGGTCTCTCTGTAAAGAGAACTAATAATTAGTAGCTCTGAGCGAGTTCCTGCCGTCTGTCCCAGCTCCTCCCAACCTAGCAGTTGAAAAGCAAGAGACTGCAAGTAGATAAATAGTTATCACTTTGATGGGAAAGGTAACAGCATTCTGTGGACTCCGATATCTAGTCATGCCTGCCACATGGCCATGAAAACATCTGCAGATGCAGACAGCACTGGTTCTTTGGCTGTGAACTGAGATGAGCAGCGCCCCCTAGAGCAAGGAAGACCATTACTTTTACTAAATATAGTTAGCTGGATGAATAGCTGAGTGGTTTAGGTGGGGTCGGGAGTTTGATTCCCTGCTTTGACTCTGTCCTTTGGGCAAGCTGCACAAGAGGCCCAGGGCGCCCCCTAGAGGCAGATAATTTATTTATTTTATTAATTATATTTATACCCCACTCTATTGGTGCAAGCAATGGTAAACCTGTGTATTCTCTACCTAGAAAACCCTTTGACTTGTTGACATCCAATTGCATACATTATATAAAGGTAAGTAAGATTAGCAGAAGGCCTTTGCGCCTTGGTTTCCACCATCATCTCTCTTTCCCTTTCCAAGAAACATCCCCTCCACTGTATGATCCTTTTCTCCTAAATCTAATTGCTGGGGTGGGTGTCTGTGGGATATTGGGGTTTACCCAAGGAGTGATAATTTGGCCCCTAAAACCATTTGTGCAGCCCATGACCTCATGCTCCATTGCCACCAAATAAAGAGGGGCAAGAAATGTGAACTGGAAGTCTATAGGAAAAGGAAAAGGTTGCCCATACTTGAAAGCCAATCATATCCAACTCTAGGGTTCGGTGCGCATCACTGTTTATAGCCAAAGAGCCAACACTGTCAATACAAAGGAACCGCTAGGCTAAACTGACCTGAGCCAGTGCTGTCATGTGGAAGGCATGACTCTAGATGCCAAAGTGCACAGAATGCTGTTACCTTTCCCATCGAAGTGGTATCTATTTATCTATTTGCAATTTCTTGTTTTCAAACTACTAGGTTGGCAGGAGCTAGGATAGTTGACGGGAGCTCACTCTGCCGTGCAGTACTTAGGTCTCAAGCTGCTGACCAGACGATCCTTCCAGTCGTCAAGTTCAGCACCTTAACTACTAAGCCACCACAGTTCCCTTTTAAAATCATTTGTACCTGCCACCCCACCTCAGTGCTTCAAATCCCATTCTTTCTACATTGGAAGTGGAGTTCCTGGTTTGGGGGTGGAATCCGGACTCTGCTACAAGCATCCTGAGCACTTTCCAATTTAAAATTTCCCATTTTGAACTCAAAGGAGTTACGCCGGGGCAATTGTTAGAATTCCAGAGGATTGCAAGTAGAGACAAATATGTTTTAGGGCCATTCCATGCACACACCCACATACACTCTTCATGCACAATTAAGCACATCATACTTTATGCACAATTAAGCACATCATATATACCTCTACAAGGGGAAATTCTGCTCATGTGGCTTAATTTTCCTTGCTCACAATGTTCTTACGAGGCAGAATGGATGCTTGTAAAAAAAAAAATCTCTAGAGCCTTTGAGTTTTGTATATGTTTAATGGGCTTTCTATAGCCATATTGACAGTTAAACAATACATTTACTGTATAGTGTTTGTTGTTAATTCCTCTTTCCTGTTTGCTATAAATTTTCCTTTTAATCTACCAGCTGCAGAGTTCTGGCAGGAAACTTGAGCTGTTTACAAGACATTCTGCCTTGATCAAACCACTTAGCCTTAATAAGGGGTGTTTTGAGAATCAATGCAGTATAATGTTGTGATGATTACAGTTTGGGATTTGCAGTACAAAACCAGTTTGGATTGAAATCCCAGAGCAAAAGGGAAGTTTAGTGTAAGGGACCAAAGACAATGAAACAGCCGAAGGGTTGGCTTAACACAGGTTTATTGCATGATGATCCGGAGGAACATGTGGTAATGGCGGATGGGTAGCTCAATATATACAGCTGGCTATACATTTGAATGTGGCTCGTTGGCAGACTATTGGTTACTGCCTGCGTGACGTTGTAGGAGGTCACGCCCTTCTTGACCAGGTGAGGAGGTCGCGGGGAATCTTCCCACGCTGCTGATCCAGGTGGCTATGATCCATTAGAGCTAGACGCTCGCTACTGCCCTCTGGTGGTCACTAGCTCGCGTCCCCTTATTAAGCATACATTGATACAGGTGATGGTTATAATGTTGCACACAGAAAGGTTACATTGATAACACATGGCAAAGGTACATTGTTAAAGGCACTGCTTTACAGAACACAACATCCCTCCCCCCTAGGATGAGACGAAGTCTCTCAGCCAAGATGGCTTGTTGCATGTGCGTTTGGGCCGTGAAGAGGGGTGCCCCCCCCGGGGGCGTTACTGCTTCTTTGTTCCCTGGTCCCTTGTCCTGAAACGGGAGAGGGAGACTTGTTAGTGGCTTGCCGCTGGCTGGCGGACTTAGGGGAAGGGAAAAACTCCATTGTGGGCAGACCGGGGGCCGTTGGGGCTAACGAAAAACCCCTCTTCTCGCTTGGACGGGTGGGGGACCACTCCGAAAACCCCCCCCGGTTCTGAAAATCAAAATCTAAGTTGGTAGTACCCGCATTTGTGGGGACCTTCCGCGAGATATGTATGGGGTCGGGTTCCTCCTCCTCGGAAAGATCCCCCCAGGGTATCTATGAGGATATCCTCCTCCCCCCTTGGTGGGGGCCCACGGTCCCCTTCTCCTCCCCCTTGGGCTAAACGGGTGGAGGAGAACCCTAACGTTGACTTATTTCCTGCGTGCACCGTGTCCTGCTCATCGGAGACCCTGCGTCGGAGCTGGTCTGCGTGCCGCCTCCATAGGAGCCCCGTGCTGGTTTCCACGCGGTACGACACGGGGACGGTTTGTTCCACGACTACGCCCGGCACCCAGGCTGGGCCTGAGCTGGCGTAATTCCTGCAATGCACGGGGGCGCCTATGCTGAAACTCTTTGTAACCTCCAGCCCAATGTTCCTTCCTTTGTCCTCTACCCTCGTGGGGTCTAGTCTAGTGAGGATGGTGGTCAGCTTCCTGCGCATTAAGAGCTCTGCGGGGGAGTATCCTGACGCCAACGGGGTCACCCTGTACCCTAGCAGAAACTGACACACTTGTAGGTTCAAATCCCCTGGGCCCATGCGCCGCAACGCGTCCTTCGTGGTGCGGACGAGGCGCTCTACTTGGCCGTTGGTGGCCGGGTGAAACGGGGCAGCGGTGATATGCCGAACGGCGTTAATCTCCATGAATGCCTTAAACTCGGAGGACGTAAAACAACTAGCGTTGTCGCTAATTAACGTGTCGGGTATGCCGAACGTGGAAAATAGCCTCCGCAAGTGCCTAATGGTCTGGGCCGAGGAGGTGCTCGTGACTGGGATAACCTCCAACCATTTGGAGAAAGCGTCCACAACAAGGAGGAATAGTGTGCCTCTGAACGGGCCCGCGAAATCAACGTGCACCCGGGACCACGGCCCCTTAGCCGCGTCCCATTCCCTGTGGGGAAGGCGGGCCTCCTCCGGTCTGGAGCATTGGCAACTTTCACAGTGCCGACCATGTGCTCAATGTCGGCGTCTAGCTGGGGCCACCAGAAGTAACTCCGGGCCAGCGCCTTGGATCGCACGATGCCGGGGTGGCTGACGTGAAGCGGTTTGAGCACCCGCGGCCGAAGGGAAGTGGGAATCACCACCCGCTGCCCCCACAAGAGACACCCCCTCTCTAGGGACAGTTCTAGCTTTTTTCTGAAAAATGGAGCGAACTCCTCCGCTGGGGAGGACGCGGGCCACCCTTTCTGCAGCCAGGAGCTTACTGTCGCTAACATTTTGTCTTTCTCTGTCGCTTTGGCAATGTCGGCGGGCACTACGGGGGGCGAATCCAGCACCTCTATCATGAGAACCTGATGGTCCCGCTCCCCCATGCTCACCTGGCTGGGCGTTAGGGGAAGGGGAGACCTAGATAGGGCGTCCGCATGGCTGATCTCTTTCCCGGGCCGGTAGACCAACGCGTGCTGATACGCGTTGAGAAAAATGGCCCACCTGAGCATCCTTGGGGACAGGATTTGAGGGGTGGGCTTATCCGCGGTAAAAATGCCTAGCAGGGGTTTGTGGTCCGTCACGATGGTGAAGGGGCGGCCATACAGAAAATCGTGAAATTTTTTCGTCCCCGAGACTATCGCTAAGGCCTCCCTGTCCGTTTGTGCGTAGTTTCTCTCTGTTTGGGACAGGGACCTGGAGTAAAATGCTATCGGGGCCTCCCTGCCGTTCTCCAGCACGTGGCACAGCACCGCCCCCACCCCCACTGGAGATGCATCGCAGATCAGAACTACTGGGCGTTTGGGGTCGAAGTGGGTCAGTATGGCGTCGGACGCCAGGAGGCTTTTCAGCTCGCTAAATGCCCTTTCTTGGTCATCGCCCCACTTCCATGCCTGGTCTTTCTTTAGCAGTTTGTGTAGCGGTTCGGCCACCGCTGCCTTCCGGGGAAGGAAGGAGTGGTAAAAGTTGAGCAGCCCTAGGAACGACTGCAACTCGGGCTTGGAGGTGGGGCGGGGGGCTTTCTTGATGGCTGCCACCTTAGACTTGGATGGTTTTATCCCCTCAGGAGTCACACAAAACCCTAGGAACTCAACCTCGGTTGCGAAGAAGACGCATTTGTCCTTGCGCAACCTCAGCCCCGCCTTTCCGAATATAGCCAGGACCTTCCCCAACCTCTTGGCCAATTCCGCCCGACTCCCCCCTGTTATTAACACGTCATCAAAATAGGGCAACACCCCCTCCAGACCCTTCAGGAGGCGTTCCACGAGTGACTGGAAAATTCCTGGCGCCGAGTTCACGCCGAATTGGAGGCGCGTCACCTGGAACGCCCCCTTATGGGTGACTATGGTCTGTGCAGCAGCTGCGGCGGGAGACACCGTGAGCTGCTGGTAGGCCTGGGCTAAGTCGAGCTTAGCGAAACATTTTCCCCCGTGTAACCTGGCCAGCAGATGGCTGACTACCGGCACCGGATATGCATTCGGGCGGATCGCCTTGTTGATGGTGCACTTGTAGTCGGCGCATATGCGAACCTCCCCATTGGACTTAAGAGCAGTTACAATTGGAGTTTCCCACTCCGCAGAATCTACAGGCACAAGAATCCCCTGACCCACCAGTTTGTCCAGTTCCGCCTCTATCTTGTCCTTGAGTGCGAACGGCACCCGGCGTGGTTTTAGGCGAACAGGGCGGACCTCCGGGTCCAGGTCGAAAGTCACTGGGGGCCCCTTGAATTTCCCCAGTCCCATTTTGAAGACTTCGGGGTGCGCCTCGCACACCTCCTGAATTGGGTCAGTCCTAATAGCGTGCATCCCCACGGCATGTACCCCCCCAATGAACAAACCCAGGGGCTGGAACCATTGAGTCCCGAGGAGGCTGCAATTTCCTCCCTTGAGCACGAGCAGGGGAAGGGACGTGGCGTGCTCCTTGAATTTGACCTGAAATTCTCCAACCCCCAACACTGGAATACTGTTCCCTTGCACGTCCCGTAGTGTGGCCCTCAACGCTTTGAGCTTGGGCCGCTTTTGGGGGGCAATTCCAAAAAACTCCCTCTGGCAAATGATTGAATATGAGGACCCCGAGTCAATTTCCATCCTAATGGGCACCCCTTGGACTAGTACCTCAACAAAGTAGCGGGGGTGTCCCATAGACACGCTGAACACTGGGGTATCGTCCTCGCTGCCGTCGGCGATGCGGCCCACGCCGTCCTGCTTCCGCGTGGCCTGGGCGCCGTCTTTGGGCTTCGCTGGGCGGTCTCGTCCCGCGGAACGGTCTGGGGAGTTCCTCCGGGACTCGCGCTTCTTCCTGCACACCTTGGCGATGTGCCCGCGGCGGCCGCAGTTGTGGCACTCGGCCTTCCGGAAGGGGCATTTCACGCGGTTGTGGGCCGCGCCACAGCCGTCGCACCGTCGGCTCTCCTTCCGGACCTTCTGTACGTCCTCGTCGTCGCTGCTCTCTGTAGACGACCTCGAAGTTCGCCGGGCCGCCTGTACCGGAGCCTCTGCTTTTCTCGACTTTGGCCGCCAGTCCTGGAGTTCTTGGACCCCGGCCTTCGTAGCTTCTGCGGCCTGGGCCGCTCTGACGACCTCCTGCAGCGTGGGAGGCGGCTCTTGGTTCATTAATGTGCGCTGGGTTTCGGCGTCGTTCAGGCCGCACAGCACACAGTCTTGGAGGGTGATTTCGACATTCTCCCATTTGCACGGGCCGGCCGCCAGCCGCAGGGCCGCCACGAACGTGGCGACCGTCTCCTAGGGGGCTTGGACTCGCCTCCAAAACGCACTCCGAGCGGGAAACATCGCCGTGGCGGGCCGGACGTGCTCACGCAGCAACTGCATGAGTTCCTTGGCCTTGAATTCGCTCACCCTCCTCGGTGCAATCAGGTCCACCAAGGTCCTTTTTGTTTCTTGTCCGAGCATTCTGGTGAAGATGGCTCTTTTCTTCGCCTCTTCCATGACTTCGGACTCGATCAGTGCGGCCTGGAAGTCCATCTCGAAGATCTCCCAGTCGCCCGGTTTCCTGATTTCGAAACCGGCGCATGTCTTGGTCCCGTGGGCTGCCATCCCACCTTCGTCGCCAATTTAGTGTAAGGGACCAAAGACAATGAAACAGCCGAAGGGTTGGCTTAACACAGGTTTATTGCATGATGATCCGGAGGAACATGTGGTAATGGCGGATGGGTAGCTCAATATATACAGCTGGCTATACATTTGAATGTGGCTCGTTGGCAGACTATTGGTTACTGCCTGCGTGACGTCGTAGGAGGTCACGCCCTTCTTGACCAGGTGAGGAGGTCGCGGGGAATCTTCCCGCGCTGCTGATTCAGGTGGCTATGATCCATTAGAGCTGGACGCTCGCTACTGCCCTCTGGTGGTCACTAGCTCGCGTCCCCTTATTAAGCATACATTGATACAGGTGATGGTTATAATGTTGCACACAGAAAGGTTACATTGATAACACATGGCAAAGGTACATTGTTAAAGGCACTGCTTTACAGAACACAACAGGAAGTTTGCTGTGTGGTTTGGGGCGGCAAACTCATGAATGGTCAAACCTGGCTTACATGATTGTTAGAACAATAACCTGAATTAGTTCGTAAGCTAGCATCACCCTGAGAAGAAAGTCAAATACTTTCCAAAGGGTTGAAGGACTATATATGCCAGGGATGGTTAACCTTGGCACTCCAGGTGTTTTTGGTCTTCAATTTCCAAAAGCCCTGATCAGCAGGAGTGCTGACTTGGGCTTCTGGCATTTGAAGTCCAAGATCACCTGGAGTGCCAAGGTTAACCATCACTGATATGGGCGGCAGAAAGACCTGTCCTCTTCAGTGACAGTCTTTACTCAACAGGAAGAGAGACTCTCTACAGAACTGAAGACTGAAATCTGCAGAGTACGCTCACCCACCTCTGCTATTCCCAATTCCAAATTGATCAAGGGTTGGACTCAATGGCCTCACAGGCACCTCCCAACCCAGTTATTCTAAAAATTATTCTATGAAATAAATGTGTTTTCTTTTTTTATATATAATTTTTATTAGAAGTTTTCAACAAATATAAATACACAATAATACATAATAAAAATACTAATAAGAAAAAATACACTAAAATACTAAACAAACAAAAGAAAACAATCAATAAACAGAAAAAGATACAACCTATCCTAATACATTTTTCATCTATCATTATATTTCAAATGCATTAATGCCACCCTTAAAAATATATTCACTTAAATATGACACAGTAAGTATTGTTACCCTTAACTCAAAGCCTTCTTTTTAATATTACTTGATTACTAGTACTACTGAGTTATACACATTTTTATTCAATTCATTACCAATTCGGATAGGAAACAATAACAAAAACAATAATATACACACCCCGTGTTTATTTACATTGCCCAAGAGAGCTCACAGTGACTAATTATTTTATCTCCAAAAACTACTTTGTTCCGGTACAGGTCTGTTACTTTCAACACCCATAAGTGAGTGATCCACAAAAGGTTTCCATATTTTCCAAAATCTGTTCTCTCTCAAGCTACCCTTATTTACTTTTATCTCCCATGTTAGTTTATCATTCAATGCTAAATTCCACATTTCTTTATACCACTCCTCCGTCTGTATGCGTATGTCATTTTCCCAATTTCTAGCAATACATTGTCTACCCGTTGTAAGCATTATTTCAAATAATTCTTTCTCATCCTTATTTAAATTAGTACCTTCCACATTTGTTAACATAGTGGTACCCGATCCCAGCTTGATTTTCTTACCCAATATTTCTCCAATCTCCTTTTCAATTCTTTTCCAAAAATCCTTTACCACGATGCAACTCCACCACATGTGCTCATAAGTTCCTACTGTATCCTTACATCTCCAACACATTTTATCCCGTTTATTATCGATTTGATGTAACCTCACTGGAGTCAGGTACCACCTCCATAACATTTTATAGTTATGTTCCTTAATTCTAACCAACATGGTTCTCATTATCCTCTTTTTCCATTTATTTCTCCATATATCTTTTTCAATCTTTCAATTCTTGTTCCCAGCTTGACTTCAATTCCTCCTATGGATCACCCTCTTTATTCAATAATGTATACAATTTACTAACTAAGCCCTTAATATTTTTTTCTCCCTTTCTAACTTTTAGGATCAATTCTTCAAATTCCATCATTTCTCTATCAAAAGCATATTCTCTCATATATTTGTTATTCCAATGATTTACCATCATTTTCTGCAACCAATTCATTTTCAATTGTTCAAACAAGTTTGTCTTTCTATCATGATCCCTACAGATCCGTAACCAGTCTTTCACCAGGAACACTTCATTCTTATCCAATATTCCCTGTACCTCTTTGTCTATCTTTATCGGAAAGCTCGCCATATCTAACAATTCCAAAATCGGAGAGGAATTCGGGGCCAGGTCCTTCTTTACTTTTTTCCATACATTCATTAATCCTTTCATCAAAGTGTTTTTAATTACTACCATTTCCACCTTACCTCCTAAAAAAACCCATTTTACCTATGTTTCTATAATCCCTCATCTCAATTTCTTCCCAAATTGTTTTTTCCCTTGCCAAGATCTTCACAGCATTTTTAATTTGAAAGTCTTGATAATATACCACCAAATTTGGCATTCTTAAACCCCCTTCTTTCTGAGGTAAGTACCACAATTTTTTTGGAAGTCTGGCCTTCTTTCCCCCATTGCAAACATTATTTATCAGCTTTTGAAACTCCTTAATCTCCTTATCTTTCAATTGAATTGGTAATGCCTCAAATAAAAAATTTGTTTTCATTTTAAGGTGGGACTTTTTTTAGTTGAAAAGGATCTTCAGATCCAGGAAGAGCTTTATGGCAAGAACAAACATTCTTGAGGGTAAGGTAAAGGTCAGCCTTGCTTGAAAGCTAGTCATATCCAACTCTAGGGTTCAGTGCTCATCTCGGTTTATAGCTGAAGAGTCAGGACAGTCTGCATTTGCAGACGGTTCCATGGACATGTGGCAGGCATGTACGCATGGTACACAAGAGCAAAACCAAATTAGAAGATGGAGAAAGGAGCTCACTGGACAAGGGACAACATTAAAGGAGGATAAAGCTGAGGAACTCAACCTCCCCTACGTCACTTGGAGGACCCTGAATAGGCTTTGTGAATGTGAAGATACAGAATTTGGCTCATTTACTAGTGTGCCAAATACTGCCAGAAACATACACCTGTGAGGACTCAAGTTTGGCCAATGACAAAGCCAAGAAAGTGTCTTCATTCTGGCAGTCCAGGGTTTGATTGAAACACGAAAGAAGAAAGATATGGCTGAGGAACTTAACCTCCCCTACATCACTTGAAGGACCCTGAATATGCTGAGGGTCAGAGTCCCGAAATGCAAGACCAACATGCTCAAGTGGAGGCTTCTGGCAGACAACAACATGCTCTGTGAATGTGCAGAGAAACAGAATCCGGCTCATTTACTAGTGTGCAGAATACTGCCAGAAACATGCACCTGTGAGGACTCAAGTTTGGCCAATGACAAAGCCAAGAAAGTGCCTTCATTCTGGCAGTCCAGGGTTTGATCAGGACACAGGGGTACACAGAAAGTGCCTATCAGATATGGAAGAAGAAACCAGGACACAAAAGAATTGAAAAGGCTCTCTTGTGCCCTCTAGTGACCATTTGTAAAGTCCCAGGGTGGGCTCTGGGACCGATGGGGGGTCCATCAAAACACTGCGAAATTGCCCACCCACCACCCTTGCATCTCATAAAAGGCACGTGGAAACTTTTTGAAACCATAATTATTTCCCAAAAAAATTAATAAACTTTTGAAGGCAAAAGTACTTGCTAGCTCAGAGGATTAGGTATCTGGCTGCAAAGATAGAGGTTGGGAATTTGATTCCCCACTATGCCTCCCAGATGATGGTGATGATTTTAATATGATGATGATCATCATAATCATCATTCAAGTTCTGATTTCATTTTTGCATTTTTTCAGTTTTGCTGGAAATTTTTAACCTGTTTTAGTGAGAAACTAACATTTTGAGGCTTCCTGGTATGAGAAAATGTTTTGGGGTGGGGAGGCGGAAGGGTCAGGAGCAGAAAAATACAGCAAGATAGTAACCCCCCCTTAATGCTCTGGGGCCTATGCCCTAAGCCAGGGGTGCCCAAACTACGGCCTGTGGGCCAGATCCAACACATGACACCAATTCATCCCGCCCACACCACCCTTGTTGCTCCCGGAAGCGGAAGTAAAAGTAATATGGGCATGTTTTACTTACGCTTCCAGGCCGGATGAATTGGCATTGGGGGGCAGATCTGGCCCACGGGCTGTAGTTTGGGCACTCCCTGGTTTAAGCAGAGAGAATGGCAGCTTAACATCTATCTCATCCTGTTTCAAAACAGATTGCAAGGCAGATATTTTACTTCCGCTTCCGGTGGGAGGAACTACGTGACTGGCCCACTGAACCACGTGACCGGCCCATGGCACAAAATGTTTGGGCACCCCTGTCCTAAACCGTTGTGCTACCATTGCAACAATGAGGAAAACAGCTTCACAGAAGAACAGAGGGTCTATATTTGGCTTTCCTTCCATTGCATTACAGGAGACAGCTGCTCATGAAAAATAACTTTTGCAAGCCTGCTCAGTCCTGCAGATCCATTGTTAGAACGGAAAGTGCCGAACACAAAGCAGGAGTCCTCTCCAGTCCTAAGGAAACAAACACATTATTTGGGTTTTCCGGCTGCCTAGCTAACTTTTGCATCAGGGCAAGAACTCAGATGGTGCTTAAAGATCTCTAAAATGAGCATTAAAGCATGGTCAATTTCTACTGCAAAGAAAGGTTTCATCCCCTACAAACAATGGTAAAAGGCTCAGAGAGCGGAGATTGCTGAAGCCTTCTTATCTGTCATACTTTCCATTTCACAAAATATTTGGGCTTGGAGTGAAAAAAATTAGGGCTCTGCTGCTTCAGGTTCCGTTTCTCATCAGAAGTGACCAAAATGCACAACAGTCAAATAGTGGGAAAATTAAAACTGACAGACATAAGCATTCAAACTTGGCCTTTCAATATATGTTGCACTATAAGAGCCCTGGTGGCACAGTGGTTAAAATCTGTTGTACGGCAACAAAAAAGGTTGTGAGTTTATCCTGACCAGGGCTTATGGTTGACTCAGCCTTCCATCCTTCCGAGGTCGGGAAAATGAATGCCCAGCATGTTGGGGGCAAAATGCTAATTAACTTGTGAACTGCCCAGAGAGTGCATTAAGTGCTATGGGGATATATATCAGTGTGATTGCTTTTGCTTTGCTATAACATCCATCACCTCTGTCCACAGGTTGATGATTGGAAAAACCGGGAGTCGTAGTTCAATTCAACTAGAGCCCTGGTGGCCAACCTTGGCACTCCATATGTTCTTGAACTTCAATTCCCAGAAGCCCTGCTCAGCAGGAGTACTGACTTGGGCTTCTGGTAATTGAAGTCCAAGAACACCTGGAATTCCAAGCTTGGCCATCACTGCTATAGGCTATCAGATCACTTCCAACCCTTAGTGACCCTATCATCTCCAAAAGGTCCTATTGTGAAAAGCCCAACTCAGTTCTGGCAAGCTCAACACCTGCAAACTCAACACTTGGCCTATCTGCTGTGGCTGAGATCTGTGGCAAGATGACATTATAGTGTCTCCCATTACCACCAATGATCTTTCCAGTAGTAATGTATGGCTGTGAGAGCTGGACCCTAAGGAAGGCTGAGTGCAGAAGAATAGACGCCTTTGAACTATGGTGCTGGAGAAGACTCTTCAGAGTCCCATGGACTGCAAGGAGATCAAATCAGTCCATCCTAAATTAAAGCAACCCTGACTGCTCCTTGGAAGGACAAATACTGAAGATGAAGCTCAAGGACTTTGGCCACCAAATGAAGAAGTAGACACATTTGTGTGGATTCACAGGGACTTGGGCTTCTGGGAATTGAAGTTCCAGAACATTATTTTTGGCATTGTTTAATTTCTTTTTAATAGGGTTTTTTTAAATTTTGTGTGAGTATTTTTTCTTAAGGGGTTAGGGGGGTGGGGTGGTTATGGCTGTATTTTAACCTGTATGTATTTTAACTGCCATGTAAGCCGCCTTGGGTCATCCATGGATGAGGAAGGCGGGGTAGAATCTTTTTAAAATAAATAAATAATAAATAAATGCATTCCTATGGGAAATTGCGTTCAATGCATTCCTATGGGAAATTCAAGATAAGAATTTTTTGAGATACAACCAACCTTGAAAAATGAACTAAATTTGTATGCAGAGGTTTGACTGTATATAACAGTTCTGCACAATATTTAGAACTTCACACACATCCCCAACCCAAGGGTTTTTAAAAAAATAATGCCTTATGGTTTTCTTTAAAACAGAGAAATGTCGCTTAACAAGTTTCTGGTTAATAAAGACACAAGATATGAGTGCCATTTCCTGTGGTTCGGTGACATTGCCTTATCAAAGGTATGTGGACACCTAACTAAGATGTGGAGGATTTCCTATTTCCTGTCCTATGACAATGTATAATAATATGACATCTTCATTTATTTATTAGATTTCTATACCTCCTGGTTTAGTAAAACTCCACTACTCTGGGCAGTTTACATTAAAAGGAAAATATGAAAGAGATTAAGCTCCCCCCAACCCCTACCCCACCCCAATCTGGCAGCAAATAATAGCAAATAAAATGTCAGTGGAACAAATTAGGATAAACAAAACACATGGTGACATATGACATAACACGTAAGCTAACACATACATTTATGTGTTGTGGGTCATAAATTATGAATCAGAGTTACTTTAGGTCCTTATCCCAAGTATGGAAATAGGAAGGAAAATGACAAAGAGGAAGGGGAAAGGGAGCAGTTTTAAGAGGAAAAGAAGGTGTTTTCATTTCAGTAACACAAATTTAGGCTTAGGTCAATTGCTTGGGGAAAAAAGGTCAATTGCTTGAAACAGTAGAAAGTAGCAATAGTTATAGATTACATGGTATACTGTATAGCACTGGTGGCAAACCTATGGCACACATGCCAGAGGGGGCACTGTGAACCCTCTCTGTGGGCATGTGTACCATTGCCCCAGTAGAGTTTGCCCCACCCCTCTACCCAGCAGCCCAATGAGAGCTCTTCCTCCCTCACCCCAGCACAGAGTTCGCCCCGCCCCTCTACCCAGCAGCCCAATGAGAGCGCTTCCTCCCTCCATGGCACTCAGTCTCTAAAAGGTTCACCATCACTGCTATACAGTGTCCTATTGTAGTACAGTATTGCATCTTGAAAATTCATATATATTCTGTATTCCTGGGATTTTTCAGTGAATATTTTTGGGGTATGGATAACTGTGAATACCAAACCCATGGATAGGAGAGCCAGACTGTTTCACAATTGGAGAAGGTGAGGCAGTGTCTGAACCTGCCCCTTGTATGGGTTTGGCTATATACCTATATTGGCTTTCAATAACCAATCACAAAACAAAGCAGATTAAATACAAGATACCGTATTTTCCCAAAAATAAGACCTAACTGGGAAATAAGCCTTAGCATGATTTTTCAGGATGATCATGATATAAGCCCTCCCCCTCCCCCCCAAAAAAATAAGCCCCAGTTAACATCGTCAGCCAGTCGGACGCATTTAGTACATCTGTTGCAACACACGACTGACATATTGAATTATAAAATAGTATTAAATATAAATAAATATTGTTGACATTAATACTTAAAATAAATGCTAATATAAATTAAAATTAAGTAGATATCAAAGGGGGTGCCTTTGGATGAGAGGCAAACACCTACGCAAACAGATGAACTTGAGACTTATTGCTGAATGACCAATTGGAGTACAGACACAACGCATGAACAATGTGCGCACTTGAGAGTGAATAGACATAGTTGTGTCTAATATGAGTCTTCATAATTCAATATGTCGTATGTTGTAACAGGTGTACTTAATGCGCTACATGCCCTGAAAATAAGCCTTAATGTGTCTTTTGGAGCAAAAATCATATGCTATAATTGACATCGCTACTTGGGGGAGCACTTCAGGGTATGGGGGGGAAATCCTGGGCATAACCTATTGCCTGGTTGGACGCTTCACCGTCATCCTAACGGCCCCAGCTTAATGAGAAAATGGGAGATATGGAGGCTATCAACCTCTGGGGAAGACCTAGTTCTCCACTTCCCTTCAAAAGCTGAATGTTTCAGGTATGGGATGCTGAAAGATGATGGAAATTGATCCAGGATTCTCTCTTGTGCTCAGCATCCTAGAATTCTCAAGACTGGGAGAGAAGCCAGAACATTTGGAAAGCCATGACTGGCACCAGCGTGTGTGTGGTGATGCAGATATTTCCCATAGAGAATAATCCTATCACCAAGGCCAGAGTAACGTAAATATTATGATCCTAAGATCGGCATGCCAAGCTAGTGGAAAGTGAGAAGGTTGAAATAGCAACACTACAATAGAACAAGTGCCTTCAGAGCCTTTGCTAGGCTGATTATTTCAAGCAGAGGATATTGTTCTTAAGCTAATTTAGGATGTAGGCTCATCATGAGTGGCAGTCTTTGTCCTGTAAGGCCACATCTCCCACCCATTATAGCCAGTGGTGAAACATGATGCATGTTGCAGCCCAGGAACATCTAGAGAACATCAGAGGCAGATGATGTTGCAAAGAGTCAGTGATGCCCTCCAAGTTTTACTCTGAACTTGACTTGAAGAAGTCATCCAACATGATAGACTCTATATCGGGAGAGATTTATTTATTTCAAACATTTATAGCCCGACCCGTGTCATAGGATCTCAGGACAGGTTAAAAGTAAAGGTCGTCCTTGCTCAAAAGCCAGGCATATCTGACTCTAGGGTTTGATGCTCATCTACATTTACAGCCCAAGAGCCAGCACTTTGTGTCTGGAGATATTTCTGTGGTCATGTGGCAGGCAGGACTAGACACTGAAGAACAGGGAATGCTGTTATCTTTCCCGCCCAAGCAATACCTATTCATCTACTTGCAATTTCTTGCTTTCAAGCTGCTAGGTTGGCAGGAACAAGGACAAGTGGGAGCTCACTCAGTTGTGCAGCACTCAGTTCTTGAACTGCTGACCTGCCAGCCCTCCAGTCAAGTTCAGCATCTTAACCACTTAGCTACTGTGGCCCTTCAGGATAAGTTACAGAGCTCTATAAAAAGTGTTAAAAAATAAGATAATTAGACAATTTAAAATAAAGGAATTTAACTCAAAAATGAAACAGAGCCCATCCAGTGGGATAAATTCCTGTATAGTTTAGAGTAAAAGCTGGAGCAGATACCTGCCTCCTGCAGCCCAAAATTGGAGTCATCAGCCCCACTGCTCCTGACTAGCTTAGGGTGGAAGAAAAAACCAGATGGCAAAACGGTATAAGAAGCAAGGAAAAAGCACACAAAACGTTTGTAGAAAATCCAAGAGTCTTATTCCAATGGTGAAAATTTTACTCAATAGTGTTAAGTTCTTCAACATTCAATAATGATTGTATATAAATGTAATCTTCAGATAATCCAAAACAATATGCTGTATTGTCATACAGAAAACTCCAACAAAATCAGTGTTCTTCTCTACTCTTTCAGAATGTATATAAACCAGTCCAAAATAAAGTAATGCAAATCTCAAAGTTCAGTCCAAAGTAAATCTTCAGAAATCTCTTTTGGGGTATGGATAACTGTATGAATAAATCCAAATTTGTATGAATAAATCCAAATAGGTATTATAATTCAGGGTGAAACTCACAAACTCAATCCAAGTTAAATCAAGACTGTTCCGGTATATTCAGCCTTTCACATGTAGCTTCCTCAGGATTTGATTTCTGTAAAATGCGTCTGAGAGCCTCTTTTAGTGCTCATGAGCTGTCATGACATTAATACAGCATATTGTTTTGGATTATTTGAAGATTACATTTATATACAATCATTATTGAGTGTTGAAGGACTTTACACTATTGAGTAAAATTTTCACCATTGGAATAAGACTCTTGGATTTTCTACAAACGGTTTGTGTGCTTTTTCCTAGCTTAGGGTGGAGTCGTCAGCTGCAACTCATATCCAAAAATGCATTTTTCCCCTGAAGCAGGAAAAATACCATTGGCATGAATTTGTTTAATGTGGATCCCAGCTTGCCATAAAGTGACCCACACACTATGATCACGATGGAGCCATCTCCTGCGGCATGTATGAAATGCAGGGTTTAACACCAGGACTGCAATGGAGTGTCACAGTCTTGAGGATCTGGACAAGGTCCATCTGGCATGGCCTCTTCCACCTCCATGACCATTGGGAATCAGAGTTCCTCCTCTGCTCATTTTGCTGTTTGGCCCAATATGATGGTTTCCAGTGGCATTTCCTCCACTGAGGGGGCCAACACCCCACCTAAAGGGGCTCATTCGCCCGTAGATGTTGTCCTTTTTTTGGGAGTAAGGTTATTTACCACCACCCAACACTCGGCGTTGAGTGGCTGGCTGTATGGTCTACTCAACTGCTGTAGCAGGATGTCTGGTCAGACAGGTGTACAGGTGCTGTAATAACAGAAAGCCAACAAGGATTTGTCAAAAATAAATCCTGCCAGACTAATCTGATTTCATTTTTGAAAAAGGGTGGAGTATAAATGTAAATTAAATCAAATATGGCTTCAGAGAGGGGTCTTGGATCAGTGTGATCATGAGAAGAGTCCTTTTCAGTCCGGCTTGAATGAGCCTTCCTATCCAGCACCTTCTTTGCAACAGAAGTCTACCAGACCACTACAAGTCTCGGGATCCAACAGTCAGCCTGGGCAGGGATTCGGAAAGTTGTCTCTTGAGGGTTTCCAAGCACTGACAGAGGCCACAGAAAACAGGACAAAATGCTAAGCTGCGCGTCTGCCTGCCAAAGCGTCTCCTTGACCTAAATCCAAGTGTCCCTCCCAACTACCATAGATCCACAGAATCAACAGATTATGTGTTTGTGGCATTGGAACTAACACTTGGATTTAGGCCATTACAATTAAATGTGATCTGGCTGTTTGTTCCATTTTTTGCAAGATGTTTTGCAGCTGGAAAAGAGCATGTGTCCGTGGGCGAGGGGGAAGATTTCGGCTCAGTACCAAAATGGCCGGATTCCAACAGAAAAGTGTTTCCCAAGGCCTTAGAATCACATGTGGAACGTGATAAACGCTGTTTGTTGAAACGGATGCGTATAATATTGTGCAGTTGGGTTTCTGGCTGAACATGTCATTCTATGTCACACATGGGGTAACACATAGATCATGTTTCAGATTTTAAACCAGGAGTTCTCAACCTTTTTAAAGCTGGAGGCCGGGTCACGCTTCCTCAGACAGCTGAACTGGCATCGGGGCCAGATGAATTAGCATTGGGTGCCAGATCCGGCCCATGGGCCACAGTTTAGGCATCTTTGATTTAAGCAGAGAAAATGACAGCCTAAAATCTATCTCATCTTGTTGCAAAATAGATTGCATAGCATTTTTTACTTTCACTTCTGGTGGGAGGAACCATGTGACCGGCCCGCTGAACCACGTGACTGGCCCACTGCCTGAAATGTTTGGGCACCCCTGATCTAAGTAAATAGATAAATAACTCTGGCTAACAGCCATGAATGTCTTTGTTTTCTCTTGCACAGACAGGTGTCTTGCAAAGCAAAGGTCTGACTGGGTTAAGACAGGGATAAACACCCCACTCTTGCCACAGACTGGAAGGGTCACTTTTGGGGTTGTTATTGTTCAGTCGCACAGTCGATTCCGACTCTTTGCGACCCTATGTACCATTGCTCTCCAGGCACCTCTGTCCTCCACCATCCTCCTTAGTCCACACAGCCCCGTGCCCATTGTGTCCTCCCCCTTTCCTGCCCATCCCTTTCTGTCCACCTAATGTGCTGAGCATCCTTCCTGTTTCCTCTGATTTGTCCCTTTGTTTTGCCTTTGCTTTGGTCAATAGGGTTTTCTTGGCAAACTCCCTGGCGTGCTTTGCCGGTTTCTACGCCATTTCCCCCCCATCATACATATTATCACAGTTTAAAACAAAGTAACATCATGCATATTATCACAGTTTAGGACTTTTGGGGTTACAACTCTCCAAACCTTCAAAGAGTGTGGATTTCCCACGCCCGTTGGGCATGGAACGGCCCTGGCAGAGGCCACTACGGTAGAGAAAACTCCTGGCTCGTGGCATCTGCGGGCAGAGAAATTAAGGGGGGGGGTGGATAAATAATAGGGTTTGATTCACCCAACTCCTGACCTGACCAGCGGTTCTGCTGAACGAGCAAATACCTAACCCAGTTACCTATTAGAGTAATCACTCATCTCCGTGTCTCAGTGTAATCTCAGGCACAAACAGATGCCATGTTTACCCCTGCCTGATCCCTGAACAATAGAGACTCCGAGGTCCATGTTTGCCCCAGTTAATTAACTTCCCCAAAGAGATTCCCAATTAACTTGGGTACACAGGTGAGGTAATTTCTGTCAGGTGACAGTCTTGCCACCGTTGCGCTTTTCCTTCTATATATGTTGCAGCCTTTTCTCAATAAAGTACTGATCATATCCTCCTCCATACTGCCTCGTATCGTTCCTTGATCAGTCTCCTCCGGGACCTACGGCCCTCAGCGGCCCCGATTCCTACATCTGGTGACCCCGACGTGATCTACTCGTGAGTAAGAGCGGTCTTCCTCAGAGTAGCGATCACACGGTCCGGTTCTGCGCTTGAACCGTGTCCGAATCGTCCCGGAGGACAGCGCGGCACTCCGTCCGGCAGCCAGCCGATCGGAGGGATGGCCTGCGGTGAGGCAGTCCAAAGAGGCTTTCCTACAGCTTACTCCCGGCTTTCGCGGCGGCTTGCGCCAAAGGGAAATGCGCGTTCCGCTCAGTGCAGCTGTGAGCCCCTGACAGCGCAGTGGCCACCGAGGGCCCATGGCCGCAGTCCACGCTCCGAGCTCTACCCAGAAAGCGACGTCGCCAGAACCTGTTGCCTGCCAAAGACACGTCGACTCGTCCCGAGGAGGAATCTTCCGAGGACCCAATCGCAGGTAATATGGGGACCTGTCCTCAGCGACAGCGTCCATCCGCTAGCCAAAGAACCCATGAGGAGGGGTTCATCATCCTGGCCAGGGTATTTAATTTGCATTTTCACAGCGGGGAGCTAGCGAGACTTTTGGTGTACCTAGGGGAACACTGCCTGCTTTACCCAGAAGTAGGTATGTTAACCCTCGAGCTCTGGGATCAGATAGGAGACTGCATTCAGCAACCCCCGAAAGCTCCAGGAGGCGTAATTCGCACATGGAGAAAGTGTAGGAAGCTCTTAGCGGAGATAGAGCCAGTCCGGGTAGAGGCCAAAGAACCCCCAAGTCTGCCAGAAGCGCCAGCCAATCCAACGGCACCTACGGCGCTCTATCCGTCACTCCAATTTAGGCAGGGTAGCGTAGGGAGCTTTCCCCCGGTGACAGCTGCAGACGTCACCGGTGGAATGCAAGGAATGAGGAGCGCAGGCGCTTCTCTGACAGTTCCAGGTTCCCGAGTTACCAAGAGTCCACTTCAGCGTACCATTGAAGAGGAAATTAGGAAGGGGGAATTGCCAGCAGAAGAACTAGCTGAGCTTAGTCAGATATGTCCCATCCGCATGGAAATGGACGCGCTCACAGGCGCACAGCAGATAATTCACTCCCCAGTTCCGTATAAGCTTCTCATGGCCATACGGAAAGCCATCTCAGAAACAGGGCTCCAAAGTCGTTTTACAAGGGGCACGCTTCAGCAAGTGTGCGAGAACACCATGTTCATTCCCCATGACTGGAAAGCCGTCATGCGGATGATGCTCAACCCGAGCCAGTATTTAATTTGGGACAGCGAGTTTCGCCTAGAGGCGCAGACGAGGGCTGCCAGGATGGGAGGCGCAGTACTTCCTGACCAGTTGTATGGTTCAGGTGCCTTCGAGTCCATCGACGCCCAAATCAACTTGCCTCTAGCCACTCTCCAAATGTCGGCCGAGGCCGCCTTTAGGGCGTTTTTCAAAGTCCCAGCAACTGGCAAAGCAGATAAAAATTACACCGCTATCAAGCAAGGAGCCCAAGAGCCCTATATGGACTTCATCAATCGCCTGGAGGAAGCAATTAGCAGGCAGATTGATAATGAGCAAGCCCAGCAAGAGCTCATGATGAAGTTAGCCAAGGACAATGCCAATTTAGACTGCCGTAAAATCTTGCAGTCACTAGGCAATCGTCCCGACTTGACACTTACGGACATGATTAGAGCTTGCGCTGACGTTGGCACTGAATCCTACAAGATGGGATTGCTAGCGGCAGCGGTGCAAGGGGGCAAGAGACCAAAAGGAAAGACCCAAGGAGCATGTCACAGTTGTGGCAAGATTGGTCACTTCGCTAGGGAGTGCCGATCCAAGGGAGGCGGGCAGAAGCCCGGCCGTCCCAAGGCTCCGAAAACCCAGTGTCCGAAATGTCAAAGAGGCTACCATTGGGCCCGAGACTGTCCGAATTCGGGAAACCGGAATGCGGGCATGTCTCTGGCCCCGGTCCAAACAGAGGCTTCCCTCATTCAGAGCTCACCCGAGCTAGACTAGATCCCAGCCCCATTCCAGGCACTGCGAGGGCACAGGCCAGCCCCAAGGGTAGTACAGGGTTAGACTTGACTTGTCAGGCGGACGTTACATGCGACCTGCCAGGCACGGTCTATCTGGTGGACTCCCAGTACATGGGTCCACTGCCCAAGGGCTTTATAGGTTTAGTTTTGCCCCGCAGCGTAGCTGGAGCACGCGGAATTTTCGTAATTCCAGGAGTCGTCGACTCCAATTTTTCAGGCGTTCTCCAAGTCCAGCTTTGGACTCACCTGCCCCAGACAATTCACAAAGGAGACACCTTAGCGCAACTGATCATGGTTCCTTGTCACTCGCCAGCAGATAGCCAGGGAAGGCTCAGTGACAGCTCTGAGTCCTGGTCAGAGGACCGCTCGAGCGCCAGTGAGGCAGTACAAGGATACCAGGTCTTAGCGACAGTGGAGACCAACATTGAGTGGAAACAACGCCCGGTTATCGAGGTATTTCTGAATAATAGAATATTCTCAGGCCTGTTAGATACCGGAGCAGATGTCAGCGTGATAAGCAGGGGCCAGTGGCCAAGGGAATGGGCCATTGAGCCGGTCTCCGATGTGTGGGGGGTAGGCGGCATTCAGGAAGCGTTTAGAAGCCGAGAGTGGGTAACAGTCACGATCCCAAAGGCTGACGGCACGGCGGTAATTCGGCCGCACATTCTTGATGTGCACATCAACCTTTGGGGGCGAGACATTTTGCAGCAGTACGGTGCTACGCTTACCTTCGGGTAATGGCGTTGCCACTTAAGTGGCTCACTGATACGCCGGTCTGGGTGGAACAATGGCCGGTAGTAGGAGAGAAGTTAGTTGCCCTGAAACAGCTAGTGAGAGAACAGCTAGATGCAGGACACATAGAGCAGTCCACGAGTCCATGGAATTCGCCAATTTTTGTGATTAAGAAAAAGTCGGGGAAGTGGCGACTCCTCCACGATCTCAGAGAGATCAATAAATGCATACAGCCAATGGGTCCGCTCCAATGCGGCATCCCGAATCCGAACATGATTCCCGAGGGATGGGAGATCCTAGTCGTAGATCTCAAGGATTGCTTTTATACAATTCCCCTAGACCCCCGGGACCGGGAAAGGTTTGCCTTTACGATGCCAGTTGTGAACCACAGTGAGCCTACGCAGCGTTACGTGTGGAACTTTTTGCCACAGGGCATGCTCAATTCGCCCACCCTGTGCCAAATTTATGTTCACAACGCACTGGCAAAGTTCCGAAGCCTTTACCCAAAAGCTATAGTTTGCCATTTCATGGACGACATCTTGGTCACGATGCCGCAACTCGGCAGCGAAATGTTTTCTGACCTCCAGGCCAGCCTGGGGGACAAAGGCTTACTCATTGCCCCAGAGAAAGTGCAGAGAACCGAGCCCTTCTCATACTTGGGTCATCGGCTTCTCCGCTCTTTCGCCACACCAGTTTTGCCTCAAATCAATTTACAGGACTCAGTCACCCTGGTAGAATTGCAGCAGGTTTTAGGGAACATCAATTGGGCCAGACCGTATTTTCGTTTGGATACGGATCTTTTAAAACCGCTCTTCTCGCTGCTAACCTTAGGTAAGCAGCCGGCAGACCGGATACAGGTTTCTCGAGAAGCGCGCTTAGCTATCGAGAAAGTGAACCAAGTTCTCAGCCAGAGGTGGGTAGATAGGATCACCCCAGGGCCATATGCTCCGATCTTGAATTTGTACATCGTACGGTCAGGATCCATGTTCACCGGAGCGCTCGGCGTAGATGCCGAGAAAGGGGCGAGTATCGTGGAATGGGTGTACCTTCCGAACACCTCTCCATGAAACATCGTTCCTCCCCAAGAGCTGGTCTCCGCGGTGGTTTACCGCGGAAGGCTGAGGGCTAGGGACATTTCTGGGCACGATTTAGCCAAAATCGTAGTCCCGTTCACCAAGGAACAAATCCAGCAGTTGATGCAGCTCGGTGACTCGCTTCCAATTGCGTTGGAAGGATTCACCGGATGCTTGGCATACCACTTGCCAAAGGACCCCAGACTAGTCTCACTCCAGACGCAGACAGTCAGCTTGTTCGAATTGCTCTCGCTGGTTCCACTTCAGGGGGCCAGGACAGTTTTTACGGATGGTGGTCGCACATATGGTGTCTTGACCTGGCAGGAGGGCCAAGCTTGGCGCACGCTGCTAACTCTTCCACAAAAGTCCGCGCAGTGGGCAGAGTTGGCAGCGGTGAACCTTGCTTTGCGCACCTTCGCCAAAGAACGTTGAAACATAATTACTGACAGTATGTATGTTAGGAATTTGCTTCACAGTCTACCGGGAGCATACATTACTCCCGCGATAGACAAGAATTTGCTTAGCCTGTTTCTCACTGCTCAATTTCACTTGCGAAACCGCACGGAGCCGCTCTATATTGCCCACATCCGAAGTCACCAAGACCTACCGGGTCCGATTTCCGCGGGCAATAGCAGAGCGGATGCGGCGGCAAAGGAAATTCAGCAACGTTCAGTTTTGGGTGTTTTTACTACTCCAATTCAGAGTCATGCATTTTTTCACCAAAATGCCAAAGCACTCGCCAGACAGTTCAATTTGCCACTTTCTCAAGCCCAAGGTATAGTTCGCTCTTGCCAGCATTGTGCAGGGGCGCCGGGGGGGGGCCTCGTGGGGGGTTAACCCACGAGGGACGGAAGCTAATCAGGTGTGGCAGATGGACGTCACGCATGTCCCGCAGTTTGGCAGATGGCAGTACATGCACGTCTGCATAGATACCTTTTCCCAGTTCGTTTGGGCCACGGCGCAGAAAGGGGAGACTGCTTCCCACGTGGAGCAGCACCTCCTTTCCTGCATCGCGGCAATGGGCAAACCACGGCACGTTAAAACCGATAACGCCCCGTCCTACAGTTCTAGGCAGCTGGCCACCTTCATGGCCACTTGGGATATTCAGCACACTTTTGGCGTTCCTTACAATCCGCAGGGGCAAGCGATTGTGGAACGGGTCAATCGGACGCTCAAGTCCTATATTGACAAACAAACAGAAAGGGGGGAGCCGCCGGCCCTCCCCAAGTCACAGGGCCAGGCACAGCATTGTCTGAATAAGGTATTGTTCACTTACAACCACCTTAATGTTTTTTCGGATTGTACGCCGCAGGAGAAGCACTTCCGCCGTTCGGAAGCTCTCCCGCGACCGATGGTCCGATACCGAGTGCCACCGGACCCTTCTTGGAGGGGCCCGGCGCCGCTCATAACCTGGGGGAGAGGGTATGCTGCAGTTATGTCTCCTACAGGTGTCGTTTGGATTCCAGCACGGTGTGTCAAGCCTCACTTGGAACCACATGGCGTGGACCCAGACCGACCCAAGTCCGATCCCGGAGATGGAGGACCTCACCCTGACCGAGAGGACCCGTCGGAAGAGGCGGACACGGATGACGGCGCCGAAAGTCACCTGGGGGATGATCAAGGCGCTTTGCAATGAGGCCCAGGACGCCCTCCGACGTGAGGAGAAGGAGCCGACACCGGAGAATTTCTTGGCTGCAGTTTTTGCCCAGATTAATGCCAACTCCGTGGCAGTTCTCATCGTCCTGACCCTTTCCCTGCTTGTGGGGGGAGGCGTTCAGGCCGCCCCGCTTGGGGCCAGCGGTTTGATACCAGATGGAGACCTTTCCGCCCGGATGCATTACAACTTGTGGGAAAGGTTGGCGGGTCTCGTCAAGCAGTCCGATTTTTGCCTGAAGCAGGACGCAGGTTCTGCCTCAATTCTGAGCACCTGTCTCATCCCAGTGTGCCACACTCTAGATGCACACGCCAGGGATGGCGACTGGTTGCTGAAGAAGATCTTCGGACCGCATCTCCCTGCGAGTTTTGCAGCTTACGCTCGCTGGGGGGGGATTACGGTTCACAATGACTTTGCCGGCTGACGCAGCCACTCTTCACACCCCGCGAGTGGCGGCCAGCCCGAACTCTACTTGTGCTCGAATGGTCGGCTGCGCTGCAGTCGGCCGAACTCAGCGCCGCTGCTTCGATACCGGCAGCAGCAACTGGACTTGTGATAAACCAGAGACACTTGGTTCTATGTACGCTCACGTTACATTACCATCTGGTTGGTTTTTTACATGTAATCAGTATACCTTTAACTACATTCCCGCAAATGTATCAGATTCCACATGTTGCCTTAGTCGGTTGACACTGTTGCTCCCCACTAAGGATTTGGTTACCCCAAGCACAAATGTTCCCAATGTTTCAAATGCTTTAGATGTTCCCGCACCCGTAAGGCACACTCGCACGACCCAGTTAGACAGCTCATGTGATAGCAGCTTTAGAGTCCTAAGTCCAGCCGAGTATGTCTCATTGGCAGTCAGCATAGTTGGCGTGCCGGCCTTAGCCGTCGGCAACGCTCGGAGGATCGGTCGTTTGGCTTGCGGATTAGCCAAAGCCATCAACCATACCTCCACAGCGATAGCGCTGCTCAACCGAGAGCAGGCAGAGCTGCGCCATGCCATTCTCGACAATCGAGCGGCTATCGACTACCTCTTATTGCTCCATCATTTGGGCTGCGAATCCCTCCATGGTATGTGTTGCTTCAACCTTACCGATAATTCCCGCAGAATACAGAATCAGCTCACAGACCTCCACACCATAGTAAAGGGTATTAGAGAAGGTTCCGCATGGGAGACCTGGTGGAACTCACTGTGGAGCTGGATGTGGTCATGGATTCCATGGGGGTGGCTCCAGACGGTACTCAAGGTGGTAGTGGGGGTGATCATACTAGGCATAGCGTTATGCTGCTTTGCGCAATGTGTTCCCTCACTGATCTCGAAGTGCCGCCCCAAGAAGGAACCCCGAAGCGTCATTCCCGCTCAACAGCTGATGCCGCTCCTACGCAAAGTCGCCGGTCAGGTCCTTAAATGAAACTTAAAGGGGAGATGTGGATTTCCCACGCCCGTTGGGCATGGAACGGCCCTGGCAGAGGCCACTACGGTAGAGAAAACTCGTGGCTCATGGCATCTGCGGGCAGAGAAATTAAGGGGGGGTGGATAAATGATAGGGTTTGATTCACCCAACTCCTGACCTGACCAGCGGTTCTGCTGAACGATCAAATACCTAACCCAGTTACCTATTAGAGTAATCACTCATCTCCGTGTCTCAGTGTAATCTCAGGCACAAACAGATGCCATGTTTACCCCTGCCTGATCCCTGAACAATAGAGACTCCGAGGTCCATGTTTGCCCCAGTTAATTAACTTCCCCAAAGAGATTCCCAATTAACTTGGGTACACAGGTGAGGTAATTTCTGTCAGGTGACAGTCTTGCCACCGTTGCGCTTTTCCTTCTATATATGTTGCAGCCTTTTCTCAATAAAGTACTGATCATATCCTCCTCCATACTGCCTCGTATCGTTCCTTGATCAGTCTCCTCCAGGACCTACGGCCCTCAGCGGCCCCGACTCCTACAAAAGAGCAATGCTGGATGGGGAAGCTGGGAACTGTAGTCCTAAAGAACAACCTTTCCAAGATCCAGGGGCAAAGAAGGAAATCTACTCTGGACAAGTTCACAGAGGGGCATGAATTACCACCTACTAAAGCACGGCCAGTGGTGGTTGAGTGATTAAGATGCTTAACTTGACTGAAAGGTCAGCAGGTCAGCAGTTTGAGACCCGAGTGCTGCGTGACAGAGTGAGCGCCCATCTTTGTCCCAACTCCTGCCGACCTAGCAGTTTGAAAGCAAGAAATTGCAAGTAGATAAATAGACACTCCTTCAGCAGGAAAGGTAACAGTGCTCTATGCACTCTGGCATTGACAAGCCTGCCACATGACCATGGAAACGTCTGCTAGTGCAGACAGCGCTGGCTCTTTGGCTGTAAGCAGAGATGAGTACCACCCCCTGCCTAGAGTCAAATACAAACTGACTTTCAAGTAAGGGAGAACTTTACCTTTACAGCATGGCTAGAAATAACCCCATGTCTCCTCTTATACTACTAATCAATGCTACTTAAAATAGACACAGTCACCCTTCCCTGTCAGTGGCGAGAACAGCCACGTTGGGCTATGGCTCATGTGAGCCGCTCTCCCTCCCTTGTGTGGTAGGAGCCACAGCAGCAGGGAAATCGCTCAAAGCATGGGAATGGACTGGATTATGCCCAACTGCAAACTATATTTGGCCAGACAGTCCAGCAAGCCTGTCCACAGAGGTCTTTGGTATTATAAAAGAGGCCGGGTTTTTAAAACAAGGTTTTGCAGAATTTTTTTTTTAGCTAGTTTAAGGGTTTTACTCCATGTTTGAATGCTTTTCATTCATTTGAATAATTTTATTGGGAGCCCTGCCTGGCAGAAGAGCAATAAGCAAATGCAATAAATGAATGAATAAACGGAGCAAGCTACTTCTTATATGTCTTGGTTTCATTTCTGTCCTGCCTGTCTTCCAGAAAGACACATGGTGGCTGGCATTCTGGGTCCGGCACTATCTGCTTTGCCCTGGCAATGAGCCTGCCAAGGTAAATTAGAGTGAGTGGGTAGATGTGGAGAGCCTCTTCTCTTTGCGAGGGGAAGATCTGTTCTTTCTCACGCTTGTTCCCTGCAAATGTTTCCTTTTGGTTTCACTGAAATTAAATGAATTATTTTGAAACCTAGGTAAACATTGCCCTCGCTTGAAAGGCAGTCATATCCGACTCTAGGATTCAATCCTCATCTCTGTTTACAGCCAAAGAGCCAACGCTGTCTGCGCTTGCAGACGTTTCTGTGGACATGTGGCTAGAGTGCACAGAACACTGTTTACCTTTTCACTGAAGCGGTACCTATTTATCTACTTGCAATTTCTTGCTTTGGAACTGCTAGGTTGGCAGGAGCTGGGAGAGAGACAGAACTCACTCTGTCATGCAGCACTCATGCCTCGAACTGCTGACCTGCCGACCTTCCAGATTTTGAAACCTATCCAGCTCTAAAACCCTCCTTTTCCTCACAACTCTTCAGGGTACGGAGCAGCCGGGGGGAGTGGGGGCAGTTTGGCGTGGCTGAATTTCTAAGTGTGTTTGTTCATTGTGACTATTGCTGTTAGCAACCTTTCCAGGAAACAATACAATGAGGGCATGTGTGAGGGCGGGGGTCTCCATGCCTGTGCGGTCTGGTGGCTAGAGTACTGAACTCTGACATGAGATAGCCATACCCAAGTCCCCACTGAACCATGCTCATGGCGGATGACAACATGTGAATGTGGAGATTTGCAGAAATCCAGCTCATTACTGGTCTGCCAACTACTACCAGAAAGAAACATGCAGCGACGAGGATTTAACTTTGGCCAACGACAAAGCCAAAAAAGTGGCTTCATTTTGGCAAACCAAAGCTTGGTCTGGACACAAAAGAAGAACTGAGCCATGAAACTAAGGGCTTTTGTGAACATGAAGAGAGCAGTCCTATGTGGCATTCACTGTAGAAATGGTGGTATAGAAACACTTCCAGTGATGGTGAATATCTTGACGCTCCAGGTGTTCTTGGACTTCAATTACCAGAAGCCCAACTCAGCATCCTGCTGATCAGGGATCCTGTGAATTGAAGTTCAAGAATACCTGCTGTGCCAAGGTTGGCCATCATTGCACTAGATAACCACCACCTCCTCCTCCTTCAAGTGCCGTATCCATTCGGGATATTGGCGATAGTCTTCTTGTTCTTAACTCCTCAGAACAGTTCTTCCGAGCACCCTCCACACCAGTCTTTCAGGTTCTTCAGCCATGAAGTCCGTCTACGTCCAGGGCCTGTAGATAAACACCATTCTAAAGAATTGAGATTGGCATTTTTAAAGAGAACGTCCCTTTTTGTTTTGGCTCCAGAGCAGGGGAAGGCTTTCCATGAGAGGCTTTCTTTCTATTTGTGTTGGAATGAATGGTGAGTGACCCCCTTTCCTCACTGGTGGCATGCATGCAGACCCCTCTCAGTGAAAAGACCCAGCAAACTATTGGAATAGGCAGCTGATGTTTTGGCTGTAGCTCTGCTGATCAGCTATTTAGCTGGTTGCACTTTCTACTGCCAAGATCACTCTTTCCAGGAAAACTCTAGGAAACAATGAAAAGAAATAGATATTTTGCAGCCTTCCTGGCCCTGAAAGAAATGGATAAAGTTGGCTCCAATCCATTTAAAGCAGGACTCTGACCTACCGACATTCCTTGGCTTTTTGATGGGGCAACAGAATACCCCAGGCCATTTCAATGCTCACTTGAAGTCAGCATTGTTCTCTAAAGCAGTGTTTCCTAATCTTTGGTTTTAGGACTTCAATTCTCAGAAGCCTAAGCATACCTGTCAACCTTCCCGGATTGGCAGAGATTTTCTGTTTTTCAGCGCCGATTTTTGCTATTTCCCGCCTGGAGCTGCCGAAACCCCGGAATTTGGCAGCGGGGGAAAGGCGTTACTGCGCATCCCTTCTGTGCAGCTCGCTTCTACGCATGTGTAGAAGGCTTTTACACATGTGTAGAAGCCTTCTACACTTGCGTAGAACCCTTCTACGCATGCGTAGAAGGCTTCTATGCAGAAGGGGATCGTAGAAGCCTTCTACGCATGCGTAAAAGCCTTCTATGCATGCGTAGAAGCGAGCTGCGCAGAACGGTTTTACGCATGCGTAGAAGGCCTTTATGCATGCGTAAAAAGCAGCCTGCGCAGAACGGTTCTGCGCAGGTCCCGGATTTTCCGGAGCTGCGGTTGACAGGTATGAGCCTAAGTCAATTCCCCAAAGCATTGATCAGCCAATGTGCTGACTTTAGGCTTATGGGAACTGAAGTCCAAGAACCCTGCTCTGAGAATCCACACGAACGGGTTTACAGCTAGGCCCAGTCCTACTTAGCTTCCAAAATCAAGCATGTTTGGGGCATTACCAAGCCCCTATGCTGGGGTGGCAGGACACCACCCAATGTACGTGGGGCCAGGACTGGTGGACAGGTGCACTTCCTGCCTCCAACAGGTGGATTGCCTGCCTTTGGCTCTTTTTCAAATGTGGCTAACAAAGTGTAGAACGGCTTTTGCAGCTTGGCCAAACCTAGCAGTCTGTCTCTGCAAAAGAGCAGGTTGTGTCTCTCCTCCAGCAGCTGATGACATTTGTACAATGGTTATGAAAGAGAGAGAGCTTTCTCCTATTGGCAATCTGGTTGGCTTCAACATTGGGCACAGTAGAATAGAATCCTTTATTGGCCAAGTGTGCTATAACACACCAGGAATTTGTCTTTGGTACATATGCTCCCCCTAATGATAAAATGCAATAAAACACACAATTTAGTTATTCAGCAAGTTGATAGCATTTGCAAAGAAACTGTCCTTGTATCTGGTTGTTCTAGTATGTAGGAAGATGAAACACTTGGTTCGTTTCTCTGCTAGCTCATTTTCTCACCTCCTGCCAGTTCCTCGTTGCCTGTGGGCTACCTAAGGGCAAGCAAGGCAGCCCTGCACAGAGATTTTTGCACTGTCTTTAAGACCTGTCCGCCAGGGAGGTAAGATTTCAAAACAATTCAGCCTAGCTTTTGGCAGGACAAACAGACTTGATTTAACCTGGGATTCTATTTCATGGGACTCAAAGGATGGGAATATCTACAGATTTATTTTACAACTTGCCTGCCAGGTCTTTCAGAGAGGGCATGCTTTGTTCTTGATCTGGTTGATTTGTCTGGAATATTGTGCATCCATCCTGAGAGCACTTCTGTAGAAGAGCACAAAGTTATAAATATTTCATGAAATAAATAAATCTTGGCCTCTCAAGCTTTTTGTATACGACAATTTATTGATCTACTGAGTCCATTATCTTATGGAGCTGCTCTGCACAGCTCGGCCAGATCGTAATTGAGCTTTCACTGTCTCTTATTGTATTTTATTGTCTGCTGATGCTCCATAACAGATCTGTTAAAAGGTTGTCAAGCTGCTGCAGACAGTAAGTTAAGCACAAACCCACTGAGTTTTGCTCTGTTCTAACTGAAAACAATCCTGGGAGGAAAGGACATCAGGCCGTACCCCTATTTATTTTATTTATTTATTTTTTTAAAAAATCTACCCTGCCTTCCTCATCCATGGATGACCCAAGGCGACTTGCATGACAATTAAAATACATACACATTAAAAACAAGAACACCCACCCTTACCCCCCTAACCCCTTAAGACAAAGGTACAAAACACATTTTAAAAACTGTTAAAAAAGAATTAAACAATCCTGAGAGTAATGTTAAAAAATTAAGTAAGCTAAAAAAAGGGAGGGGAAGGGACAGGAGGACAAGGGGAGGGATAAAAGCAGACAGGTGTATTACAACAGGCCATCATGCCAGCCAGCAGGACTGGGCAGTCACAGCTGACGGGCCCAATACCTGCTGGCACAGCCAAGTCTTAAGAGCCTTCCTGAAGGGGAGCAGCTCTGTCTGGAGGCGCAGTTCAGATGGTAAGAGGTTCCACAAGGCCAGGGCAGATACTGAAAAGGCTCTTCTTCTGGTCCGCACCATATGTGCCTCTTTAGTGGGCGGGACCACCAATGAGCCTTGTAGGATGGGCAGAGTACCTCAGGGCGGTGCAGTCCCTTAAGTAACCTAGTCCATTGCCATGTAGGGCTTTAAAGGTCAAAACCAGCACCTTGAATTGCACCCGGAGGCATACTAGTAACCAGTGCAGCTCCCGGAGCGGTGGTGAGGCATGAGCATAACGCCCACGACCCATCACCACCCGGGCCACCTCATTCTGGACCAGCTGCAGCCTCCGAATGGTCATTAAGGGCAGCCCCATGTAGAATGCATTACAGTAATCCAATCTGGAGGTGACCAGAGCGTGAGTGACCATGAGCAAGGAGTCTCGTTCCAGGAGTGAGCGTAATTGGTAAATAACACGAAGTTGTGCAAAGGCCCTCCTGGCCACGGCTGCTACTTGCTCTTCGAGCAACAGATGTGAGTCCAGGAGGATCCCCAAGTTATGCACCGGATCTGCTTGGGACAAAGATCCCCCATCCAGAACAAAAGCTGGTAGCTCCTGGGATAACGCGGGACCCTGAACCCATAGCCACTCAGTCTTGCTGGGATTCAGCTGAAGCCCGTTGTCCTCTATCCAGACCCGAACAGCCTCCAGACACCTGGTTAGGACTTCAACTGCATCACTCAGGTCCCCACGGGCTGTGATGCACAATTGAGTGTCATCAGCGTACTGATGGTACCTCCCCCCATGGGAACGAATGATCTCACCCAGAGGTTTCATGTAGATGTTAAATAACAGAGGCGAGATTACCAAGCCCTGAGGGACACCACACAAGAGGGGCCTAGGACTGGACAACACACCCTCTGAAGACACTGACTGGGTCCAACCTGTCAGAAATGAGGAAAACCAAGACAACACAGTGCCCTGGGCCCCCAATCCTCGGAGCCGGCCCAGAAGGATACCGTGGTCGACGATATCGAAAGCTGCTGAGAGGTCAAGAAGAGTGAGAACAGAGGGATTTCCACCGTCTCACTCCCACCAGAGATCATTCATGAGAGCGACCAATGCAGTCTCATTACCATGACCGGGCCTGAATCCTGACTGAAACGGGTCCAGATAATCTGTAACATCTAGAACCCCCTCGAGCTGTCGCGCCACTGCTTTTTCCATAACCTTCCCCAGAAAGGGGAGGTTGGAGATTGGTCTGAAGTTTGAAATAACTGTGGGGTCGAGCATTGACGTCAGGGACTGGATGAATTGGTGTTGGGAGCAGGATCTGGCCCACAACCCATAGTTTGGGCACTCCTGGTTTAAGCAGAGAAAATGGCAACTTAAATCTATCTCATCCTGTTGCAAAACAGATTGCAAGGTGCGCTCTGTTTGGCCCATGCCTGACGCCGGGAATCGCACATGGACTGGGGTTTCAGGTGCCTAGCCCAAGAGAGCGCCGGCACCCGATCTACGACACAGAAGCCCTCACGGGTGTGAGGTGAGGCGGAAGTGCTGGACTGGGCTCATGGAGGACACCCAGGAGAGAATGGATGTGTGTGTGGGATGGAGGCCACACTCCAACTCAATCCCAGGAGGTAGGACAGACCCCCCCCCAAACCCCGCCCACACGAAGCCGGGCTCCCCTGCTAGTACTGTATAATATTTCAGTTGCTGTGTTATTCATATTTTGTCAGCTTTGCTCCTAGGTAATTGAGAACTTCTTAAGGCCAAAGACTGCTTCAAGTAGAAGGAGTTAAGGTGGCAGATAATATTTTAAGTATCTGTTCATTTTGCATAACACAGATTTAGTTTGTTTTGGGATTGTATCCATTTACCGGGCTCTAGCAGTGGCTCAAGTGGCTAAGACACTGACTGGGAGGCGGAAGGTCAGTAGTTCAATTCCCGAGTACTGCAGGATGGAATGAGCTCCCGTCTTTGTCCCAGCTCCTGCCAACCTAGCAGTTCGAAAGCAAGGAATTGCAACTAGATAAATAGGGACCACTTCGGTGGGAAGGTAACAGTGCTCCGTGCACTGATTTCTACTTGAATAGGTTTTCACCCTTTTTGAACTAATAAAATACATTTACAGTGGTACCTCATATGATTTTAATCTGTTTCACGTTGTTGTATGAAACAAGTGCTATATAATGCATCATATAGCGATTTTTCCTATGGGATGCATTGTATGCTTTTTTTTTTTGCTAAGTGGTTTTTCCATAGGGAAAATTGTTATGCGGGACGCCTTTCCCCAAAAAAAAGCTAATTGTTATGCGATTTCGTTGCTATATGGCTCAGATCACAACCTACTGATTGCAAAATTCAGGCTTAGACTAAAGAAAATAGGGAAAACAAAGAGACCAGACAGATATCACCTAGACAGCATCCCTAAAGAATACACGGTGGAGGTGATGAACAGATTCAATGGCTTAGACTCAATAGATAGAGTGCCAGAAGAATTATGGACAGAGATGAGGGACATCATGCAGGAAGCAGCAAAGAAAACCATACCAAAAGAAAAGAAGAGTAAGAAAGCAAAGTGGTTGTCTGATGAGGCTCTTAAAATAGCAGAGGAAAGAAGGAACGCAAAAGTCAAAGGAGAAAGGAAAAAATACAATCATCTGAACACAGAATTTCAAAGAAAAGCAAGGAGAGATAAGGAAAACTATCTAAAAGAACAGTGCAAAGAAATGGAAGAAAACAACAAAAAAGGCAGAACCAGAGATCTTTTCAAAAAAATCCGGGAAATCAAGGGAACATTTAAAGCAAAAATGACCATGATAAGGGACAAAGACGGAAAGGAGCTAGCTGATGCAGAAGAGATTAAGAAAAGATGGAAAGAGTACACAGAGGAACTCTACAAAAAGGAACTCAACACTCCTGATAGTCACAATGATGAAGAAATTGAACCTGAGCCAGACATCCTGGAGAGTGAAGTCAGAAAGGCCCTAAAGAGCACTGCAAACAACAAAGCTAGTGGAGATGATGGTATCCCAGTTGAATTTTTCAAAGCTCTAAAAGATGATGGCATCAAATTACTGCATTCAATATGCCAGCAGATTTGGAAAACAAAACAGTGGCCACAGGACTGGAAAAGATCAGTATATGTTCCAATCCCAAAAAAGGGCAATGCCAAAGAATGTTCAAACTATCGAACAATCGCGCTCATCCCACACGCCAGCAAGGTGATGCTCAAGATAATACAGGATAGACTTCAGCAGCATGTGGAAAGAGAATTACCAGAGGTGCAGGCTGGTTTCAGAAGAGGCAGGGGGACTAGAGACCACATTGCCAACATACGTTGGATCATGGAGAAAACAAAGGAATACCAGAAACAAGTTTATTTTTGCTTTATTGACTACACTAAGGCATTTGATTGTGTGGATCACAACAAGATGTGGCAAGTGATTAAAGAGATGGGAATACCAGAACACCTCATATGCCTCCTGAGAAATCTGTACATGAACCAAGAAGCAACAGTTAGGACAGAACACGGAATGACCGAGTGGTTTGGAATAGGAAAAGGAGTAAGACAAGGCTGCATTTTGTCACCCTGCTTATTCAACTTATACACAGAGCACATAATGCGCAATGCAGGGATGGAGGAATCACAATATGGGATCAAAATTGCTGGGAGAAACATCAACAATCTGAGATATGCAGACGACACCACCCTAATGGCAGAAAGTGAGGAAGACCTAAAGAATCTCTTGATCGGTTTGAAGGAAGAGAGTGCAAAAGCTGGCTTGAGACTCAATATCAAGAAAACCAAGATAATGGCAACAGGCCAGATCAGTTCCTGGAAAATAGACGGGGAAGAAGTAGAAGCAGTGACAGATTTCACTTTCTTAGGATCTAAGATCACTGCAGATGGAGATTGCAGCCATGAAATAAAGAGGCGGCTGATTCTAGGGAGACAAGCCATGAGAAACCTGGGGAACATAGTGAAAAGCAGAGACATCACCTTGAAAACAAAAATTAGAATAGTCAAAGCAATGGTATTCCCAGTGGTAATGTACGGATGTGAGAGCTGGACAATTAGGAAAGCTGAACGCAGAAGAATAGATGCCTTTGAAATGTGGTGTTGGAGGAGGGTTTTGAGAGTCCCCTGGACAGCGAGGAGAACAAATAGGTCAATCTTAGAAGAAATCAACACTGACTGCTCATTGGAAGGTCAAATAGTAAAGATGAGGCTAAAGTACTTTGGGCATCAAATGAGAAGGGAGGATTCACTTGAGAAGGCCGTGATGTTGGGAAAGGTGGAGGGCAAAAGAAGAAGGGGGAGGCCAAGGATGAGATGGATAGATGGTATTGTAGACACAATGGGCACAAAACTGGGAGGACTGAGGGGGATGGTGGAGGACAGAGGCGCCTGGAGAACGATGGTCCATAGGGTCGCAAAGGGTCGGAATCGACTGTGCGACTGAACAACAACAACAACAAATGGGGCGAACGTTGTATGAAGTTCCACTTGTATAGGGGAATGAATAACGAAGGACCTTTAGCTCTGCAGGAGACTTGCTCTTCGCAAGTAAGGAGACAGTTGGAACGGATTTGTTGACACGGATCAGCACAAGTTGTGTCGGAACAGTCGCCTGGAAACTACCTGCTCTCCAGTTCAGTGGGTCTTGCAAACTTAAAGGTTCACCGAGCGAGCTCGGAGCCTGCCACGTGCTTGTGCAATGGCCGCCACTTGCCGTTAGGGGGCAGCCGCAGCTCAGCGGGCTCCAAGCTGACCACGCCCCCAAAGCGCGCGCCGGGCCAGAGAGGGGCGTGGTAGTGTCGGCGCGCGCCTCTGCAAGGCGCTCTCTTTCTCTCCACCTCCCGGCCCCCGCCGCGTCAAGGAGGGCGAAGAACTGCGCATGCCCAGCCACCCTGGCTCCTTCTTAAGCCCCACCCCTTTCATTTCCCATCCAATCCGGGCCCACCCCGCCGCCCGCGTCAATCGGCGAGTGAAAGATACCGATCCGATCCGTTAGTGATCGTCGGAACCGAAGGAGTTTGCATGTTGGGAAAGGAGACGGGGAGCGAGGGAATGAAGGGTTGGTGGTTTGTAACTTCTGTAGCAAGAGTCAAAATTTCCTCATGCGACACGCTTAACCCGGTCCAGACGTTACTCAGCCCAGACGACACGCGGTCCAGAGGAGGAGCCATGCTCCCCTCCTACTGTGGTCGTTTCACCGCCCCCACATCGGCCACCCAAAGCGCGTGAGGCGGCCCGGCGGCCCTTCATTATTGTCAGTCAGGCGCCGCTGTTTCCCTCAGGATTTTCTCCCCACCGCAAAACACTCCCTTCCTTCGCTTCTAGGCGGCCTAGAACCGAGGGAGAGAGAAGGGAGGGAGGGTGGAAAGAAAGGGAGACTTTGAGGAGATTCAGCCGCTGACTTTTTTTCCCCCTCAGCGAGCAGGGGAAAAAAGCCGCCCTCGACCGTTCTCTTAACGGCGCCTGAGGACTCAGGAGGCAACGCTTCCCCCTCCCCCGCTGAGGCGAACTCGGCTAACGGCTTCTCTCTTAAATCCCCCCCCCCCCAAGTTGACTTTTTTTAAAAAAATAACACTAGCCGCGTTCGTCTGTGTCGTAAGCACAACACCTCTCTCCCCCCCGTCACAGCCATTTCCCGCTTCCCTCATGCGTCTGCACCCCGCCACCCCACATTCTCACACACACCCCCCCCCCCCGGCTGGCCCCCTCTAAGGTAACGGTCTTCGGTTGCGCATGCGCATTCCGGCCCGGCGGAGGCGCGTGAGGCCCTCCTCCTTGCCTGAGCCCGCCATCCAGCTCGCGCGCGGTGGTGGTGGAATAAAAATGCTGCCGCCTTGGGAGACGCCCCCTAAGCCCTACCCATCGCCGCGCCCCCTCCCCTTCGGTCCTAGCGCGGGGCCGCCTCTAGCTCCGCCCCCTCCTCCCTTCTCTCGCCCCCTCCGTCGCCTCGTCGTCCTCCCCCGGTTACTACAGACACTGCCGCCGCCGCCGCCGCCGCCGTTTGGGGCGGGGAAGGGGTTGATGTGGAGGCCGAGAGCGGCCGCGCCGCCGCCGCCGCCATGCAGCCCCCGCCGAGGAAGGTGAGGACTGGAGGCAACGGTGAAAGAAATTTGGGGGGGGGGGCTTAGGGGAGGGGAACGGCTGAGGTAAAACCGGGGGGGGGGGGGAAGAGAAGAGATGCTTTCTGAGGAGAAAGCTGAGGGAAATATCGCGCACGGGGGGGGGGGATGTTCCTTTTCCCCTCAGAGCTGTCCTGGGGGGCAGGTTAAGAGCCAAGGGGGGGGGGAGATTGGGACGGGTTAGGAAGGAGTAAGAGGGACGGAGATATAAAGGGGGGGCTTTACTTTGGGGGGGGGGTTAGAAAGGAGGGAGAGGGATGTGAGGGGGAGGGGGATGTTGGGGTGAAGGAGGCAAGAGAAGGGGGCCCAAGGGGGTGCCGTGGGGTTTGCGGTGCTGGGGGGGGAGGCGAGGCTATACTGGCGACGGTGTGGGGGGTTGGGGCCGGGGGGGGGAACGTTTAGTAGGTGCTCTGAGCCGGGGTTTGTGGGGCGGGAGGGCAGTTGTGAGGGAGAGGGAACCAGAGCAAAGGTGGCTGTCAGCGTGGCTGCCTGCACCGGTGTGGATCTTGGAGGGGTAAGGGGGGGGCGTGTGGGGGGTGTTAGGTGGGTGCTCTGAGGCAGGTACCAGGTGTCTGTGAGGGGCAGGGCGGTGGGGCCGGAGGGCAGTGGTGTGTGCTTGGGGCAGCCCCAGGGCAAGGGTGGCTGTCAACGTGTATGGCTGCCTCCACCAGTGTGGGTTTGGGAGGTGTAAGGGCTGTGGGAGTGTGTGTTAAGTGGGTGCTCTATGTGGGGCAGGAGGGCAGTTGAGGGGAGGGGAACAGGGGAAAGGGGGGAGCTGTCACCTTGGCTGCCTGCACGGGTGAGGGCCTTGGAGGTGCAAAGGGTGTGGGAGGGATGAGGCATGGCTGAGGGTGAGCAGGAAACCTGGGGGGATGGGGATGCAGGAGGACATTAGGGAGAAATGTGGGCACTCCAGAGGGCTTTGGGGTCAAGGCAAAGTGTTGCGCCAGGTAAAGTGTTGGCAGAGAAGGGACCATTTTTGACTGAGAATCTCTGTTGAGAGATTGTGGTGAAGGTGGCGAAAGGCAATGCGGTGGAAAAGGCGACCATATGGCTGTGAGGTAGGGAGTGCCCCCCCTTTCCATGCAGGTGAGGTTTGAGCTTCTGTAGTGAAGAGGTAGGTGGGGTTGGGGAGCAGTGGAGGTGGGGGGCCCTTCCCAATATGAAGCAGAGGACTAAGAGAATGCCTCTGGGTGAAACATTAGGGGATTTGGGTGCTGTAGGGTGGCAGCACTGGAGTTTCGAAGATTGGATATGGGGTAGGGAGACCTTGACAGCCGGTTGCAGTCAGTGTAAAAGAGAGGCTTCAGAAGCGTGTACAGGTATGTCTTCATGGTTGGAGGGGAAAGGGTGTACAATGCTGGAGTCTGCCTTAACGGGGAGGGGGATTTTCCAGCGTTGAGGACGATGCAGATTCAAGGTGCATTGGCAGAGGAAAGCTGGCTTTTGCACAGCTGGTTGTTGGGTCCTGGGTGTTGAAGGGAAGGTACATAGGTTAGGCTTCCAGGTAGGCTGCAGTGGCGCAAGCCCAGGTGCAGTGGCAGTTAGAGGTGGCTGAAGCAGAGAATCTGTGGGTTAAGGTTGCTTGCATGGAAGACAGCGTACAGGGGAGCTAAGAGCCTGGGTTGGAAAGATGTGAGGATTGCGATGGGAGCATAACTGATAATGTGGCTGGGGTAATGATAGCCAGTTAGTTGAGATGTGGTGGTGTTTGGTTCAGATTGCTATGAAAGTCATGGGGGTGACTTTCTCTTTTGCTTTGAGCAAACTGAAGAAAAGAGCAGAAGGCTTTAGTTGGTAAAAGAATTAGGTAAAATAACTCAAACAGCCACTGCCCATCTCAGTCACCATACTGGACTCGATGGCCCAATAGGTTTTGTCCAGCTTCCTATACACCAGAAATTTAGGATCCAGTTGCATTTCTACGAAATGTACTGGACAAATTTGTTCACTTTGTGAGCATCAGGATGCTGAGTGGATGACAGCTTTGGAAAGTGAAGGCTCACTGTGGTATCACTGCCCTAAGTGTCAATACCGTATGATTGGAGTTTGATAAGCTCTCTTTGTTTAAGGGAGCGGATTCAAGAGTTACATCAAATTGAGATAACATAAGAATAGAAAGCAGACTGTAGTTGCGTTTCTTCTGTTTTGTTGCAAGTAAGTGCAGCCTATACTGATGTGTGTGAACAATTTTTTAAAAAACCCTCTCTGTTCATGACAAGGGACTCTGGTGTGAATTGCAGAATTAGACCTAGAGGGAGGAGGGGTTTGCCTACGTGGTGTAGAAGACGGAATAAATGCTAATTTTTATGATTTTAGGGATGTTGTGAGGAGTAGAGTTTTATGTCTAGTCATGGTAAAGGTTAGAATGTGGATTGCCATGCTCTGATTATAAGGATATTGCATTAGGCCTTCAGGTTTACTTGTTCTCTGTAAAGCGGCAACTCTGTTGTTGACATGTGAATGTGTTCCTATACGTAAATGCTAATGGGTATGTATAGGAAATAAATAAAATTATACTTGTGTGTGTAATGCTGAGACATGAGTGACATATATGATGAAGAAATGGTCCTTGATCGTGTAAACAAAAGGCTGGGTTGACCAGTGGCTCAAGATTTTGTTGTTTTGGTGGTGGGTTCTGTCAGGAAAGGGGTGGGTGGGTTAAATTTATGTTAAATATCATTTTAGTTTGCACACAGCTTTTTATATTGCATGCTTTGATTTCATATGAAGGTTTTATCTCAATTCCATGGGGTAGCTGAATTTCTTTTTAATA
Organism: Bradypodion pumilum; assembly: GCA_035047305.1. Taxonomy (NCBI): domain Eukaryota; kingdom Metazoa; phylum Chordata; class Lepidosauria; order Squamata; family Chamaeleonidae; genus Bradypodion; species Bradypodion pumilum. Next base: position 4,857,777 of record JAWDJD010000003.1, read on the forward strand.
CAGTTAAAATAAAAATCAAATATACAGTATCTGACTTTTAAATTAACACATGGTTAATGCATGATTTAAGTAGCGTGGGGTTTTTAAAGATACAAGCAAAAAACAACAACAACCCTTGACTTCTCTTGCAGGATTGGGGCTTTTTTCACAGTGGGAGAATATTTTGATTTAGGATTGTTGCGAGAAAAAAGTGAGGCGCTGTTATTGAGTGTGAAAATTTAGAAGGCTGTTTTTGCTTTGCTAGAGGGAAGATGGAACTCTATCAGTCTTGTTCCTCTAATTTTTTATTCTATTCATCCCCCTTCATAATAGCAGAAACAGTTCGATTCCTCCACACTTTGGTGGTATAGCTCAACCTGCTACTTAGTACAGTAGAACCCCACATAACAAAAAAGCTCCGTTCCACGGAGCTCTTTGCTATGCAGTTTTTTTCGTTATGCGGGTCAAATGGGCGATGCCCTGCATAATGAAAAGAAAATGTTCATTATATGGGGTTTTCATTAACCGGGGTTATGCGGGGTATCATGATTGCCGCACAAACGCTTCGTTGTATGATATTTTCATTATACAAAGCATTTGTTATACGGGGTTCCACTAAATGCAAAAAAGGAAGAATGTTAATGTCCCTGGGGATTTTCTGGATTCAAGTTTGAATGAAGTCTCTAGCCAATGCTGTGTTGCTTAGCATAGCTCAGAAAACCCTATCCCCAAGACTTTGTAGTGTTCAAACACAGTGCCATATTTTATTGCTGTATACAGAAGATAACGTTTTGTAAAATGAAACTGTTGAGAATGGGCATTTGAACCTGTTGGATTATTCATCTCGATGACTGCATTTTTAAAGCAAAGCAATCACACGTCTATACCGCCCCATATAAGCACTTAGTGCACTCTCTGGGTGGTCCACACGTTAATTAACCTTTTGCCCACAACATGCTGGGAACTCATTTTACCGACCACGGAACAATGGAAGGCTGAGTCAACCTTGAGGGTCTTATCAGGATCGAACTTACAACCTTTTGGTTGCAGTACACACTTTAAGCACTGCATTAGGGTTCCTTTTAAAAGATTAATGTGTAATGAATCCCTCACAGAGTTGTTGATTAGTGTCACCTTTTGCATCAGTGGCACTATTAAAGATGCCAAGTATTGGAGGATTTGCTTCTTTAACTTTCCTTTCTGTATTTGCCACTGTTTTCAGGCAGTAAATGTCTAGCGCCTGTCTTTGAATGTGTGCAGGGAGTAAACATATAGCAGATGGAATGAGACTGTGAATCTGTAGGTTTTAACTCACATAATGTATACAGTAGCGGTACACTATATTTTCCAGAAAGGGTTTTATCTAAACCAGCCTTAAATAAGTCTTCATGGTACTGTATCTGCATTTTAAAAATAATGTTGAGCCTCTCAAATAATATTGCCTCTCTCTTCTGAACTTTGGAATTATTTTATGTTTTAGTTTTCTGTTTTTGGTCTCATAGCTATTTTCCCCCCTTGGCTGACTTCCTATAATCCAGTCAGTGTCATCTTACTGAAAAGTGAAATTTCAGTAATTCAGAGGTGGAGCATTAATGCTTCCTTGATTATTTGGCTGGAAACATTGCTTGTGATTGTCATTTAAAATTAAGAAGGGATTGTTGTTGTTTTTTTTGGTGCTATGCAGCTTTATGGCCAAGAAGGTTATCTGTGCACCTTATTGTAGCTCAAATGTGGTAGATAGTGGTTTAAACTTTGGAAGTTATGGATACTGGTTACTATCATTGACAGATTAAGCTTTATGAATTGTGAGATAAGACATCTATAAATTGTTTGCACATGTCCCCAGCAAACATTGCAAGTGGTTGCCTCTGTGATGTTTGCCAGCCAATTTGTAGGAGAGAAATAAGTGTTCTTGAGTAGCTCTAGGGCAGGTAGAACCACTTCTGTCTTCAACATTGTGCAGTCATAAGATGCATGCCGCTTTTCGGATGTGTGCCAGAAAATATGGGAAGAGAGATGGCTGATATCCCATTTAAACTCTGGGCTTGAGCGTACAGTATGTAGAAGAGATGAAGGACCTTCATTTTCTCCTAAGCTCAGTTCAACAGAAGTCTTTCCCCTATCCTTCCTTTAAATTCTAGCCTTTGGTCTGTGTGATGCAAACCTCATCACAGTGGGAGAACGTCTCTTTTGAAATCACTGCTGTTCACTGAGAACGTGAAGAAAGAAATATGTGTGCTGCTGGGATATCTTAACTTCCTAAGAATAGGATGTAACAAATAGATTTGCAGCGGTCTGTGTTGGAACTTTCCTTATAGACTAGTTTAGCAGAACTGTAAAGTTTAAAAATAAACACTGTACCTTGCTTTACAAAGCTTATTGCTGTATAAATGATTCATAATAACTGTCATGACAAAGTTTGAGAAAATACATAGTATGTAAAATTATACTTTTGTTGTATTTTTTTTCAGGTGAAAATTACTCAAGAGCTAAAATTAATTCACACTGAACAGATGACAAAACTTCAAGCCAAACATCAGGCAGAATGTGACTTACTTGAAGACATGAGGTAAGGCTGTAGCAAACACCCAGATTCCTGTAAGAGCTCCTTTTTGGAAGAACATTTGGGTTACAAAACTCCGGGAACTGACGATGGAATTTCCTCTTGGACTTCCTGCTTCTAGATTCTTAAAGCATTGACACAGCTGGAAATTATAACTGGAACTAACACAATGCATGTTGCCCTATTTTGAGTAGGGTTCATTAGAGATACATGTCATGAGTAATGTGAAAAATATTGGTTCTTTTTGGCACTATTCCTTTTTGCTACCGAAGGCTATCTAACATTTGCCAGCTTCACCTTAAAAATGGGTAGGTAATTGTCCCAAACAGATTTTAAATAACCTTGTTTAAATTCATCAAACAAATGGTATTTATACAGTCATCCTTAGAAGATATTCTTGATATTCATTGATGTAGAGTGCCTGTTTTTATAAACCATAGCATTATCTAGCTTTCAATATATATATTTTATTTTTAGCACTTACACATTTTTTAACAAATTATTCATGGGAACTAATGAATAATCAACAGCACTCTTGAATAGACTGTGAATTTCCATGTTTTGTATATTGTGAAATGTTTAAATGTTCTCGGTGTAACAGCTGTTGCCTTTCACCCCAAGTTGTACATGCATTTCATATACTAATTGCAAATGCAACAAGATTACCTTGCAAGAAAAAATGACAGGTCAAAGATGAAAGTTCATGAGAGATTGCAAGTGTCAGGCTTGATAACATGTTAGTCACTGTTAGTGCCTCTGTGTGGTCAAAATTAATTTGCTGAGTTACTTTTATTTATTATTTTTAGGATTTGTATTGCTGCCCAATTCCAAAGACACTGGGTGGCGTACAGATATTAAAACCATCACAATTTTAAAATCACAATTAAAACCCCATTAAAAACTACCACAAAACATTCCTTACCCTCCCACCAGTTTAAATTGAGGGAGAGAGTGTTCCTAAATCAGCCAGCAGGCTGGGGCACAGCAATGTCGGTGCCCCACACCTGCTCTGCCACCCAGGTTTTAAAGCCTTTCCTGAAGGGCAGCAACTCCATCTGGAGACGCAACTCGGTTGGCAAGAGGTTCAATAGAGCCGGAGCAGACACTGAGAAGGCCCTCCTTCTAGTGCTAGAGAGACGTGCCTCTCTAGCAGATAGAACAATTAGAGAGCCTCTCCGGTCTGCTCTGGTGGGAGGGACAGATATTCTTGGAGTGATGCAGTCTCAAGTATCCTGGCCTACTGCCACATAGGGCTTTAAAGGTCATTACCAGCACCTTGAATTGCACCCGGAGGCATACCGGTAACCAGTGCAGCTCCCGAAGCAGTGGCGAGGCACAGGCATAGCACCCGTACCCCGTCGCCACCCTAGCAGCCACATTCTGGACCAGTTGCAGCCTCCGAATGGTCATCAAGAGCAGCCCCATGTAGAGCACATTGCAGTAGTCAAGTCTGGAGGTGACTAGAGTGTGTGTGACAATAAGCAAGGAGTCCCGATCTAGGAGCGGCTGTAACGCGTATGACACAAAGTTGTGCAAAAGTCCTCCTGGCCACGGCTGCCACCTCCTCTTCAAACAGTAGACGTGAGTCCAGAACCAAAGATGGTAGCTCCCGAGATAACGCGGGACCCCTAACCCATAGCCATTCAGTCTTGCCGGGATTCAGTTGTAGCCCGTTGTCCCCAATCCAGGCCCCAACAGCCTCCAGGCACTTTAAACTTGCATATACTGTACTATCATTCTATCTCAGTTGGTTCAGTGCAGTTTTATATAGGAACTATTGTTGCTTATTTCTTGTGAAAGAGTGGTTAGGTCTCATTTGTACAATAAATAATGGTTGATGTATGCAAGATTTCCCCCCTGTGCATAGGAGTTAAAGTTTAAAATGTTGGCCCTTAGTTGCAAGCCCAAGATCAGTTGATTTCTTTCTCTGAATGTTTCCTTCAGCGTATAGACATGCAAAATAAGGAGAGCTGCCTATATGCTAGAGGGAGTATTGCTTTTAGGCCAGGGTGGCCAAACTTTCCATGCCATGGGCCGGTCACTTGGTTGAATGGGCCGGTCACATAGTTCCTCCTGATGAAAATGCAACTGCAAACCACATCCATGGCTATTGTAAACACATTTATGACAGCCGTGAGTGCATCTGCGGCTGCATTTACAGATGTCGTAAACATACCTGCTTCTGGTAGCGGCAAGGGCGGCCGCGGGCCACATGAAATGGTGCCGTGGGCCATAGTTTGGCCACCCCTGCTTTTAGGTTTCACAAGCCACCGCAGTACCATATATAATAACTAGTTGCCAAAAATCCTGTTTAATTGAAATGGTAAAGGGAGGAATGGTGTAGCTTTCCATGATATATTTTTGCTAATTAATGAACCATGTCTTGAATTTTGAGTGCTGAACTATTGGACTATTGTGCAATGGGGAGTCGAAATAGATGTCAGGAGTGACCTGCCTCCCCTTGTAAACTTCAGCTTCCTTGCTGCAAGCTCTTTGGTTGTCTGGGGGATTCAAATTGGGGGGGGGGGGGAGACAGAGGGCGCTGAGCTTTCTCTGTAAATAAGATAGCCCAGAGAAGTTTCTAGAAGAGGAAAGGACTAGAGAGGGAAGAGAGGTTATAAAAGGGGAGCTGGGGGATGTGGTGGTGGAAGAGGAGTGGGAAGAGAAAGAACAAGGAGAGACAGGAGAAACCTAGGAGGATTTCCCTGGAGAACCTGTGGTGACTGCCTTGGAATGAGCTCTGGAGAAACCTTAAGAAGTTTCTTTCTCAGGTGGGCCTCCATTTTCAAGGAAAACCTTTGGAGCAGGCAGTGAATCAAGTTGATGGTCCTCACAGAAGCAGAGAGGAAAAAGCCGGCGTGGGGGTGGAGTGCCAGAGAAGGGAGGGAGGATGAGTTCATGCACAAGACACCCTAGGGACAGTCTGAGAGCAATGGGGCTCAGAGTCTACAAAAGGGGTGCCCAAATTTTTTGGGCCATGGGTCGGTCACGTGGTTCAGCAGGCCGGTCACGTGGTTCCTCCCACAGGAAGTGGAAGTAAAATGCACCTTGCAATCTGTTTTGCAACAGGATGAGATAGATTTTGTGCTGCCATTTTCTCTGTTTACACCATGTGTGCTAAGACTATGGCCTGTGGGCCGGAAGCTGAATTAAAATGTGCCTGTACAGGTGATAAGGGCGGTGCGGGACGGATGAATTGGTGTCAGGAGCCGGATCCAGCCCACGGGTAATAGTTTGAGCATCCCTGGTATACAAGCTGAGCTACTGTGCCCCAGATGCTCAGAGAAGACTATTACCTTATTATATGGCTGGGACTGAACTAAGTTGAGCAGCTCCCCAACCCCAGTGAAGTAACTGGAGCAGACAGAGGGATTCAGACTTGTTTGCTGTTGATGTATTCGTTTTCCACTAAAGTCATTGATACTTGTTTGTTGAAATTGAAAAATGTTGTTTAGTATAAAATGTGTCACTCCCCTTATGGAGATAGAATGTAGGCAGGCTCACAGTGGGACTTTGTTAATTAGTGTTAACTTTCTTCTTCAAGTTTTGTTCTTTTTCTTTCACCAACATCAACTAGGTAACAGACTTTTCAGAACTAAGTTTAAGTGGTGTGGTATAAATTTCATGTCTTTGTTGACTACATTAGTTTAATTTGTCATAGTGTCCCTTGGGGCTTGTGCATGGGATGTTGTAATTTTGTGAGGGGTACAGCTATTTTATTGCAAGTCCTTCAACTAAAATGCTTGTTGTTCTTTTTTGTCCTGATCAAACCCTTGACTGCCAAAATGAAGCCACTTTTGTTGCTTAGTAAAATGATTAGTGTGCCTTTTGAAGTTGAGACTGGGAGTCTTAAATTAAATCATAGTGCAATAATTCTCAAATAAATGATAGATTGGTATACAATATTTATATTTGAGTTTTTCCCCCTGTGTTCCATGTTGTGTGCATTAAGTCTGCATATGGCAACTACTATAATCTATCTATATCTATCTATCTATCTATCTATCTATCTATCTATCTATATCTATCTACACACACACACACACACACACACACACACACACACACACACACACACACACACACACACACACACACACACACACACACACACACACACACACACACACACACACAGAGGTGTGGGTTTGTATGTGCTCTAAAGGAACCCACACCCCTGCACCGATGTGGCTGAAATTTGGCACATACGTACTTTGGTCTTGCGAGATCAGCACTGTGGTGGTCACAAAACCCATTTGGGGGTTTATGCCCCCCAAAGTGTGATGCAAAGGGGACATCCCCACCAACAGGAGAAAAAGCAATGAAACAGCAGTACTATGCATGCGCACCACAGCCTCCATTTTCGCTAATCGATCCCAACGCAGCCAACACAGCCGTGCTTTCCCTTGAGGAGAACTTACTGACAGGACGGTTTCCAGGCTTTCTCGACAGTACAACATAAAAATTACAAAGGCCACAGAGGGCAATGTTTACAAGTAGGGAATGAAGGAAGGAGGAGACTTGACAACGGTTTGAATTTTCCGCCCGGCGGCATCTCCGGCCCGTAAACTTAAATTTCTGTCAAGTTGCGTCCTTTCGCTGAGGGCAGGAGGACGTGGCTTGACAGTGGTTTGAGTTTACTTCCAGGAGATGCTGCTGGTAAAGCTTTCTTCGGTGGCGGTGTCTCCAGCCCGTACACCTAAAGTTCTGTCAAGCCACGCACTCCTTTCGCTGAAGGAAGGAAGACACAGCTTTACAGTGGTTTGAATTTACTGCCGGGATATGCTGCTGGTAAAGCTTTCTTCAGTGGCGGCATCTCAGGCCCATAAACTTAAAGTTCTGTCTGGCTGGAAAATTCAAACCTCTTTTCTACAGCGAAAGGAGGCGGTGGCTTGACAGAACTTTTACGTTTACAAGCCAGAGACACAGCCGCTGAAGAAACTATACTTCCTTTAAGGAAAAAAAAATCTGAGCAAGGCCGGGTAATCAGCTAGTTAGTTATATGTTCTAAAAAATTGTTTCTGTGTTATTTGTCCACTGCAAGTTAAGAAGAAAAAAATATAGGTAGAAAAAGTTAGAGGGTGCTTAGAACAGAAATTGGTGCTACCGCTGATTCAAAAGAAGTTTCCAGTTTAGTTCGTGGAAAGCAACTGAGGGGCCATTCAACAATTACGTGATCCTCAAAGGGGGGAGGGGGCCTGCCATCCTAATTACAGAAAAATTACGTGGGAGGGGGGCAGGTCAAAATTACGTAATCCATTTGGAGCTATTTCTAACCGACAATGGGAAACCAAACCTGTGCATAAAAAGAGTTTTATTTACCTTTGTGCCTTGGTCCATGCGGTGAAAATGGAGGGGGAAAGACATGCTTCCTGGTTGCAGGGAGAGCAAGAGGCTAGGCTAGAGCATCGCTTCCTGCTTCAGTGCAATTGGCCTGCCCGCCCATTTCCCCTGCAGTGCCACCACTGGTTGGTGGTGCAAAATACAGTACTATTTGGTTCAGATAACGTAATTTTAAGGGGGGAGGGGGTCAAAGCGAAAATTACGGTTAGATTACATAGGGGGGAAGGGGGACAATTTCCCCCAGAAAAAGGATCACATAATTGTTGAATGGCTCCAGAATCTGGCCTCCAGCAACTGAATTTGAAATATCTTTTTCTTTCTTTAGGGGTGACTGAGTTATGAATTCTTTAGAAATATAGAAACCTGTGTCATAGAATCCGATTATATTTCAATTTCTGTGCAGTATTAAGGAGCCATGATGAATTGAAGAATTCCTTCCTGGCTTTTGACCATTTTACAGTCCACTAAAAGAAAACTGAATCCTGATTGTGAGTCCTCATGTTGACAAAATGCACTATGTATTCACAGAATACACCAGCATGCTTGTGTGGGGGAACAGCAACCAGTAGGTTTACAGAATTCAAAAACATACTTCCAGAGATACATAGGGAAAAACTGCCTGTTTTAAAAATAATGCATTCTAGCGAAGACTCAGTAGTGGTAGTGGGAATTGAATGCTAACTGACAGATTTATTTATTTATTTATTTTGGTGGGGAGAAGAAATAGAATAAAATGGCTGTAAACATAAGAATAACTACAGGCCTTCAAATTGATTCTGATTTACAGTGACCCTGTCCAGGGTTTTCTAGTTATAGAGTTATCTGAAGTGGTTTACTGTTCTCTGCTTCTTGGGATGTGAATGAACTGTGCAGGTTGCCCAAATCAACATAGGCTGGCACAGGAACTGAGTTTGTGATCCAGGTGCTCCTTCTCATTGCTGTCCTGCAAGATTTTGGTGTGAGCCCTTCTGATTTATGGTGACTAGGAATAAGTTATTTCTGAAAGATCCTATACTGGCACTTCAGCAGTATTGGATGTGAGCATGGTTGGCTGGAATTTTGAACAGAAGTAGTCTAGACTGCAACATTTTGTTAAGGGAATTTGCTTATACTGTACGGTTTGCATTTCCTTTCCTTACTGTAAAGTTCACTGTGCAATCCAAATAGCTCAACCTCCCTCCCCCCGAAATTTGCAACTTAACAAATGAATCCTTTAGTAGTTGCTAATCTCTGCAGCCATTTCATGATGATATGGCTGGCACATATGTTTTAAAATTCAGGACCTCCACACTCAGTCAGATTTGCACAGTCCTGCTTAAGTCCCTGCATGCAATTATCTTATCAAAATAAGATAGCCAAATAGCAGCCAGATGGTGCTTCTGTTTTAGTAAGTAGCAGCCTTTAAATCACAGTCAGAATCCAGAGAGCAGCAGTAACTTATTCAGTTTTTCTGGTGGCCAGAATCTGCTCCACCCCTCATTATACCTCCAAATTACAAATTGGTTTTGTAGAAGATGAAATTTCAGAGTGCAGCGAATATTCACTGAATGTTTAAAATGTACAGTTAAGTATCAACACCTTCTCTCCCTCCCTGGACCCCCACCAGATCTCTTAGGTAACAGCCGGAAAAATCCCAGGCAGTTTTAATTTTCTGTTTGTTCTATGGCTGTGAAAAAGTTTGAGGATGATCTGGTTGGGCTTTAGGTGGTGATGATTTCCTTTCTAGCAGTGATAAATACCACCCGTGATTATAACATACATCAGCTGTTTTTATAATCACTTCAGTTATGTGGATGACAAATATGCATTGTTAATTGTTGGGGATTAATTTGCAATTCTGCTTTGTATTTTGCAGTTTAAAGTCAGCACCAGAAATGTTAAGGAAATGGAATGAGGGTCTTTATTAGAGAAGCAGAAGTATTTGCAAGATATTGGTTTATATATTTCCTCTCCATATCCTCTTTTTATTTTCACACAGAAGCAACAGCAAAATAGGTTAGGCTGACCATGTCAGATTTGCCATGAATTCCACAACTGAGTGAATATGGGTATCTTGAGTTATAAAATTATAGAATAACTGAGTTGAAAGGGGCCTATGAGGCGACTGCTCAATCCAAGCCAAAGCAGATCAGAGAGGTGGTTGTCCAGTTTTTTCTTAATATTCAGTTTGTATGGGGTTGCCTGTAACATGAGTCCATTATTATATGTCCTGCACATATAATAACGATAGAGAACTAGATTCTGCCCCTCATCTAGATTCTGCCCCTCATTTTTATTATCTCACAAGTATTTAAAGAGTGCTGTTTGTCATATTCCCCCTCAATCCCCTTTTCTTAATGCTAAACATGCCCAGTTCCTTTAGTCTTTCCTTCTAGAGCTTGGTTTCCAGTCCCCATAACATCCTTGTTGATCTCCTTGTTCCATTTTATTAGCTTTCTTCTTGAAAGTGTGATGATCATGAGCTAGATAGAGTACTTTAGATGATGCCTAACTAGTGCTAAATAGAGAGGATCTTGTAGTTCAGGTACCGTATTTTCCGGCGTATAAGACGACTGGGCGTATAAGACGACCCCCAACTTTTCCAGTTAAAATATAGAGTTTGGAATATACTTGTCAGCTGCAGTTAAGTACCTGTCCTATAAAACGACCCCCGACTTTGGCTCAGATTTTTCGGGGTTAAAAAGTAGTCTTATACGCCAGAAAATACAGTAATTTGGAGACTATACTTCTGTTAATGATCTTCACACTCATTCTCTTGATTTGGGAAATTGGTAAAGTACCTGATGACCTTAAGAACGCCACCATTATCACCATCTTTAAGAAAGGTGATTGTAGTACTTGTGGCAACTATCATGGCATATCATTGTTATCCATCGCTGGAAAGATTTTTGCAAGAATCCTGCTCAGTCGCCTGCAAATTATCTCCGAAAGGGTCCTCCCAGAATCTCAGTGTGGTTTCCCATATTTCCCAAGGCACAAGGGACATGATTTTCTGTGCAAAACAATTTCAGGAAAAATGCAGAAAGCAACAGAATCCGCTCTTCTTAGTATTTTATCACCTGGAAAAGTCTTTTGATTCTGTCCTGAGGCCTGCTATGTGGGCTGTGCTGAGACGCTGTCCCAAGGACAGCCTCCCTTCCAGAGTTCAGCATCACCATCTCAGATTCAAGAGTGGAACAGGTAGACCAGTTTTCTTACCTTGGTAGAATCTTGTCTAAAAACTGCACCTCTGAACAGGATGTGGTGAAAAAATTGGTGCTGCCCATTCATCTATCGCATTGGGTCTTCATGAACAAAGATTTAACAATCCAGACTAAGATCATGTTATACCAAACTGATGTTACCTCAACATTACTGTATGGCTGTGAAACATGGACCCTCTATCGCCAAGACACTAGAAAGCTTGAGCGCTTTCACCAACAGAAGCTAAGGTCCATCTTGAAGACCAAGTGGGATGACTATGTCACCAACATCGCAGTCCTCAAGAAGGCAAATGTAAGTAGCATTGAAGCTTCCATCATAGGGCATCGTCTTAGATGGATAGGGCATGTCTGCCGTATGGATGGTTCCAGGTTTCCTCGTCAAATTCTTTATGGGGAACTTAGCTCCGGTACAAGACCTTGCGGAGCTCCTTTGAAGCATTATAAGGACCAACTGAAACAAAACATGAAGGTATCAGATATAAATCCACAAACTTGGGGAGCAGTGGCCATAGATTGCCCACTTTGGCGCCAAACCATCTTTGGTGCTACTGATCACTTTGAAGGAGAATGCCGCAGACATGAAGAGGCTAAGCGACAAACATGAAAGCTTTGTCAAATTCAACTACGCCCTCCACCATCTATTCAATGTAATAATGTGTGTGATCGCATGTTTCATACCAGGATTGGTTTACGGAGTCACCAGAGACACATCCATCAACGGAGAAAATGATTTTCAGGAAAAATGTAGCAGCCAACAACAATGAGGTTGGCCTTTATGAGGATCTTGTCAGCAGTTTTTTTACAGTTTTTTTCTGGTGGTGGACTGCTCGTAAATGGAATGCTCGTATTTTGTGTTTTTTCCTGGTGATTAGTGTCATAATAGGCAGGTAATTCTTCAAGAGCAGATGCCAGCATAGTCTCTCTATTTCCTCAAATGTTCCTTGAGCAGTGATTGTTGTGTCATCTGCATCAATGAAGGTCCTAGTTCTGGTATTGATAAATTGGTCTTTAGTATAGTTATTATATAATACAGGGGCCAATAAATTTCCTTGGGGAAGGCCATTTTTCTGAACTCTCCAACAGCTCTTTTTGCCCTGCCAGGTGACAAAAAACTGTCCATTCTGCAATAGGCATTGGATGAACTGTGTCAGTTGATAGTCCTTAGTAGTTGTATACACCTTCCTTATCATTTTATTGTGGTTTACTGTATCATACGCAGCTGTGAGATCAATAAAATCTACTCCTGCAGTCTGCCTTGTTTCATATTCATCCTCTATTATGTTGGGTTAAATTAAGTATTTGAACAGAACACAACTTTCCTGATCTGAAGCCTGATTGTTCTTTAATAATCATTCCATGAACAGAATAATCAATTCTGTTCATAACCATTCTCTCTAGGACTTTGAAAAGATGGCAAGTAGCAATACAGGCTGAATGTTCTTGGGATCAATTGGTTCTTTTCCTGGCTTAGCTAGGGCTATAATTTACATTTTATGACAGATTTTTGGGGTCAGCATCCTATTCAGCACAAGTATTCATCAATTTTAGGATCCACTTAATGGTTATGGGGCCAAAATGATTAATTTGTTCTGACCTTATGTCATCCAAGCCTTCAGCCTTATTGTTCTTCATCTGTTGGATAGCAGTTTGCAGTTTTTCATATGTGAAAGGGCTAGCAAGATGGTTTTTCTCCTCTTTATACCTTTGGGATTTCACTCCTCTGGGTCTTCTTGTAGTTTTCCCATTTAATAACAGTTGATGTGCTACTTGGCCAGGAGTGATTTTACTCAATTTCATGGACAGGGTGGGGCTGTTGGATCACCCTGGAGGTTCTTTAATAGATTCCAAGCTCAGCAATTATTCCATTATGTGTCCAAATTCCCTAAGAATTTGCACCATCTCTCTGTTCTAGATATTGATATGGCTTGGAGAACCTCTTAACTTGTTTGTATGGTCTCTTCAGAGAAGGGATCAATTTCAAAATGTTGTCCATGCTTCTTGAGCAGAGCCTTCAAGTCCTTATCCAATCCAGATATATAAGATGTTCTACAGCCCCTTGGAATGTATCTAAAAGATACGATCTTCACCATTTCAACAAAATCTCCATAATTTTCTGGGTGAGGTTTGACTTCTTTATCATCATCATCATCATCATCACCATCATCATCATCATCATCATCATCATCATCATCATCACCACATTTATATGCCGCCCACTCGACTATGCGACTCAGGGCGGCTAACAAAAATGCAAATCATAACAGCGAATAAATCACATAACAGCAAATAAATCACAATATAAATCACCACATCATAAAACATCATAAAATATTCATAAATGTCCATATTCATAAATGTTCATTTAAAGTCCCGTAGCAGCACAAATAACACGGCCTCATCCGTCCACAGGGGCCGCAGCAGCTCCTATCCTATCACAAGCTTTTCTTCTCCCCGGCCCCAGGAGGGAGGGGCCCAGGTCAGCTGGGTGGCGGTCTCCGGCCACCCACAGAAGCTGACTGCTTTTCTTCTCCCCGGCCCCAGGAGGGAGGCCGGGGAGATCTCGAGCAAAATTGTCCCATTGGGTTCTCTTAAAGTTGAATCTTCTTTTAAATTCAACTATCTCTGGTTTGACAGCAGTCATATCTGCAGACCATATACTGATGTCCAGTTTTGTAAAATTGCACTCCCATATTGTTCATTTGGTCTTTCTAAAACAAGTTTCATTCCATTTATGTTAAGGGAAACCTGTATTGCTGAATCTTCCATTACTATAGGTAAAGGTAAAGGTTTCCCTTGCTCGAAAGCCAGTCGTATCCGACTCTAGGGTGCAGTGCTCATCTCTGTTTCTAAGCCGAAGAGCCAGCGCTGTCCACTTCTGCAGACATTTCCGTGGTCATGTGGCAGGCATGACTAGACACCGGAGCGCACGGAACGCTGTTACCTTCCCACCGAAGTGGTCCCTATTTATCTACTTGCAATTTCTTGCTTTCGAACTGCTAGGTTGGCAGGAGCTGGGATGAAGACGGGAGCTCATTTCCGTCCTGCAGTACTCGGGAATCGAACTGCTGACCTTCCGCTTCCCAGTCAGCGTCTTAGCGACTTGAGCCACTGCAGTACCCATATCCATTACTATACAGCACATATATATTTGGCAAAATGACTCACTCAAAATGGCATTTTTCAATGCCAGACCTAGTGGTAATCTCTATTAATATTGAACGTATCTCAGAAGAAAAGGAAGCACTATTTTCTGACCTTTGTGTGCAACATGCAGGCTCCAGAATATTTGGAAAAGAGCCTAATGTTGATGGGGTATTTGTAGCTACTGTGTCCTAACATGATCTAAAATAGTAAGTAGATTTTGTTTAGAATATAAAATGAGCTGAAATAATATGTTCCTCCTCCTCATCTATAGTGGGCCATGGTAGTGGGCCAGGATACTTAAGAGACCGTGTCACCCCAAGAACATCTGTCCATCCCACCAGAGCGGACCGGAGAGGCTCTCTGAAGATACCATCAGCTAGAGAGGCATGACTCGTTAGCACTAGAAGGAGGGCCTTTCCCGTGTCTGCTCTGGCCCTGTGGAACCTCTTACCAACTGAGTTGCACCTCCAGACGGAGTTGTTGCCCTTCAGGAAAGAACTTTAAACACACCCGATTTCATCTGGCTGACAAAGCAGGTGTGGGGCACCGGTGACGTGTTGACCCCACCCTGTTGGCTTATATAGTGTAGGCCTCTGTTCTTTTAGTCGTTCTTTTTAACCATAATTTTTAAATAACTGATGGGGAGGGTAATCTTTAAGGTCTAGTAAGAGTTTTTGAATAATAAATAAATAAATAAATAGTTCTGATGGTATTGAGATAAAATGTTAAGTTGATAGTATCTTATGTAAAGCAAAAGCAGAATTCAAGTAATTCCTAGTGCTGTAATTTCTACCTATTAAGTATGCAGGGAACAGAGTCAAACTCTTTAGCAACAAAATTAACAATTCAAGTTATATTGATTGTGCATCGCTGAAAACAGGTATACAGTCTATGAGATTTACACAATGGCTATAACAGATCAGGTTATACTGAACTGTATAAGAGTCAGTGCATATTCTGAAGAGAGACTAGAAAAGCATGTATAACTGCTCTCGATATTATGAGGTGTGTTTATATTTTGAAACTTTTATGCAAGTTACTAATTCCTGTTTTGGCAAATGTGATTAACAAGATTAAAAGTGCAGAACTACTCCACAAATACTTGACTTTTTTACTGTTAACAGTTTAAAATAGGAAAATGTGAACCTTCCAGAGGTCACACATCTCTGAATTAGCTATTTTTGTGATGTAGCAAGATACATGCAAACTGCTTCGTATAATCTGCATATACTTGTTTTTTGAAATGTGAATCTCAGTTTATTGCAGCATTCTTAGCAGGTATTTGTAATATGTATTTCAATGACATGTTGTTTAGTCAAACAGAACCACGTGCATATTTGGTCTCACATGCTATGCTGACCTCCCCCCAGCAGGCCATAAAATAAATCTGAGAGAAAACGTAATTGATTTCTCATTCAAGCTAAACAGAATATTGTTCATGATTGTGGCAGTTCCTATATTATTCCTGCATCTTTTCATAAATTTTAGTTTTTCTGTGTAAATGTTGAAAATGGCTCTGGCATATTGTGAGTTCTGAACTCTGTTTAACTAGCTCCCTGAAATTTTGGAGGTCTTGTGAGGTTACTGGTAATTCTTGAGATCCTGAATTTATGGTTAGAACCACAGTTCTGAGGGGTCTTTAAAATCAAACAATCAAACTGTTAAGTAAAGTGTGCTGGTGTAAGAGAATTGATGTCATTCAACAGAGAAGAATTTCAGGTAATCGAAAGAGTCTGTTTCAGTCTGAATGCTTGCATGAGCCTCAGAATTGAACCAGGATTCTTTAATTATCATAAGCTTTACTGCAAAATAATGTAATCTCTATTATTCTGGTATACTCTACTCAACAGATTTTGAACATTAAATGGTGTGAAGCTGGTCTAAGCTCCATGTGGATATACTCTAAAACAAGACATAGTTAATCCAGTGTCTGGACAATGAGAATTTCAAGAGGGAAGTGGAAAGGCTGTAGGTCTAGCTTGAAGAGCCTAGCTATATAATCATTTTCTTTTGTGTCTAGGTCAGACTTTAAACTTCCAAAATAAAGCCACCTTCTTTGTTCTATGGTTATAATAATCAGTGTGTGTTGTCAAATCAATTCTGATTTATGGAAACCTTTTCCTGGGTTTTCTAGGTAGATAATACTGACTCAAGTATCTAAGACGCTGACTGGAAGGCGGGAGGTCAGCTGTTCGTTTCCCAAGTACTGCAGGATGGAATGAGCTCCCGTCTTTGTCCCAGCTCCTGCCAACCTAGCAGTTTGAAAGCAAGAAATTGCAAGTAGATAAATAGGGACCACTTCTGTGGGAAGGTAAACAGCATTCCATGCACTCTGGTATCTAGTCATGCCTGCCACAAGACCACGGAAACATCTGCAGAAGCAGACAGCGCTGGCTCTTCGGCTTTGAAACAGAGATGAGCACTGAACCCTAGAGTTGGATACGACTGGCTTTCGAGCAAGGGAAACCTTTACCTTTACTAATACATAGAAGTGGTTTATCATTCCCTCCCTCTGGGGGCACCCTGGGATTGTGGAGCATGCACATGGTCACACAGGCTGTTTCTTTGTGGCTGCACAATGGGGAATCAAATCTCAATCTCCGTCTCCAGACACCTAAGTCACTGAGTTGTCCAGCCAGCTAGATTGAGATTGTAACAGTAAAATATAAAATGCTCTT
Source organism: Bradypodion pumilum (assembly GCA_035047305.1). NCBI lineage: Eukaryota > Metazoa > Chordata > Lepidosauria > Squamata > Chamaeleonidae > Bradypodion > Bradypodion pumilum. The sequence continues at coordinate 4,874,687 of JAWDJD010000003.1, forward strand.
TATGGCTAGCTCATATGATAGAGAATAGATGTTTAAAAAATAATAATAATAGTTTGATACCAGAGCATATGTCTTAAATAACATACCAAATATAGCCATTTATTGATAGCAATAAACCATTTGTGACTCCCAAAAATGACAGCCTCAAACAAATGTGTACAAGCAGAAACATGATTCTATAACATTGTTATAACAATATAGTAACAGTTTACACAAATTCCACACAATGCTTGGGTAGGTTTTTAAAATTCTGTTTGTTAGAGAAACAAACTTCAAAATCAAAACAGTCATTAGACACTAGTCATTTATTGTTGGCTGAACAAGGGTGCTGATCATAGGACTTTTGGGCAAACATTCCTACAGTTGTATTAAGTCAAAAGTCATTTGATGGCATACAACAAAACCGGTGCAGCTTCCCTGGTGGTTTAGTGGTTAAGGCTCTAGGCTTGGAGACTGGAAAGATGGGTTCAATTCCCGAGAGCTGCACGATGGGGGACATGAAAGGAGCCTCATCCAGGTGTCCCCTGCAAAAATCCTTTCAACCCAGAGTAATCTCTGACACGAAAATGAACAATTGAACAACACCGGTATTTGTTGTAGAACGCCCAGAGTGATATTACTTCATCTAGTCAGAATAGAACTGGTGCTTATTTTGTATAATTTTACACAGTATCCTAAAAGTAACACTACAGAGAGATAGTCTAGAAAATTTTCTTGCAAGTATCATGAATGATTGTATAAATACCTATATTTATTTATAAACCACATCCTCTTAAAAGTATATATTTTCCTTGCCTGTTGCACTGAGTAGCCCACATACAAAGGAACATGGGCAAACAGCAATGAAAGTGTATGCTGTATACTTATTGTGATGTTCTCTTAAGTTGGTTCCCACTTACAGCAACCATAGTAGGGCTTTCAAGGTAAATGATATATTTAAGGCAGGGGTTCCCAACCTTTTCAAGCTGGGGCCCGGGTCACACTCAGTCAGCTTTGAGGGTCGGACGGCCATTTTGCCCTGTCTGCACAATGGGGTGGCCAATTTGTCCCAACAGCTTCAAAGGGGTGGCTATTTTGTTTTTTGAATGTCCTTGGAGGGGTGGGGGGGGCACATGAAATGGTGCTGCGGGCCTTAGGTTGGAAACCCCTAATTTAAGGTTTTCCAGTTCCACATCTCCAATGAGTTTTCCATGGCTAGACAGGAATTTGAACCCAGGCCTCTTAAGTGCTAGTCCATCACTCTATCTCTTATCCCCTTATGTAATTAAGTACATTATTTTTTTTAAAAAAGGTGCACTATTATGACCGTAACTAACAGGAATTCTGAAACATACTATATCTCTTTACTGTTTGTGCTCTTTTAAAAAACAAGTTATTGATGTTTGCCATGCCTCTTTTTTATGCACTAAACATGCTTTTAAACTTTACAGTTACAAGAAGAGTTTCTGAAATCTGCCTTAAGCTGTTAGAATTCTTTTGTTTGCTATATGAGGCTGTGTTGTGTTTGCATAATACTGCACCTGAGCACCTAGCAGAAACCTTAAAAGTAAATATGTTTGTAGGCACATGGTTGTGTGAACCATAGAATACACCATGTACAGCAAACATGTCAATTGGGAATTGTGATATTGGCTGAGACTATGAAAAAGAAAATTCAGGAAATTGCTTCTGTCTCCCTCAAACAAATTTTATATTTAGAAGAAAAAATCCTATATGAAAAGGTCTTCTAAACAACATATATAACAGGGTGGATTTTTTTCTAGAAGCATTAAAATTAAAGAGTTCGTGTATTTCAGTCATACTCCCTTCCTTGTGATAATTACTAGAGACCAGTAATTTTGAAAAAGCGAATACGTTGCATAGATTTATTCCCTGCAGGCACTTTATAAAGAATAATATTTCAGTTTCTGCCACTCCTTCATTTTGTGTCTTAATTATTCTTCTAGTAATGCCAGTACAGTACTTCTTTAAAAAAAGATTCTTTAAAAGAGGACCACCTACACCTAGCAATTACTCTCTATTACATTTGCCAGGCTGTTGTGCTGATTATTGGTGGCCATTGCAGCTGAATGTGAAAGCCCATCTCCCTCTACTTATTGGCCGTACATCATTTTAAGAGAGAGTAGTTTTAGGAATGAGATTGTTGAACATTTCTGTTGTGTCTATTTTAAAGGACTGTAGCCATCAGTCCATTGCCCTTGGAGGCTTGCAACCTGGAGTTCCTGATCTCTAGCTGCCTGTTGACTTGGGCAGTCACCTTTGAGCAGAGGAGACTGGGGTAGCTAAGTCCTTCCAGGATATTGGGGTGGGGGCACTAATGGAGTCACCAGCAGGGGATATGGAAAAAAGGGAGACAGGCTCATATAACCATTTAGAGCAGGGGTTCTCAACCTTTTGAAGCCATGGGGCTTAGGTTGGAAGCCCCCGATTTAGATATATTTCAACATGTCCATAGTGGTATTTGTAAGATATTTTAAAGGTACATTTGGGTTTTGAGAGACTATTGGTGATGTTTCTCATTACAGGCTCCCGAGTAAATGTAAACTGGGTTCACAAAATGGTTCTGTTTATGGGGCAGTGAGCTATGAAATAATAGTACAAGTTAAAAAGGAGTGAATGTTCCTCACAACAAAGGCAAATAACAGATGGGGTCATCCAAAGATCTCTGTGGGAAACCAGTATTTGCTGATTATAACCAGAGTGTTTATTAATGACACCCAAAAGAATGTTCCCAGACTGGATGAATGGATTACAGAATGGTACAGAGAAGGCAACAAGGATGATCATAGGACCGGAAACCAAGCCATATGAGGAAAAAGTGAAGGAACTGCGTATGTTTGGCCTTGAGTAAGAGGGACTGAGAGGGGATAGGATGATTGGTTGATTGATTTGATTGATTGATTCAATTTGTATGCCGCCCACTCAGCATACACCGACTCAGAGCGGCTCACAACAATCACAACAAAAATCAACAATACAAAATAAATACACAATAATACAATATACAAATGTAAAGAAATTCAATCTACAAAAGCAACACAGAGAATGTCCGCAATAGAGCCCAGCGTTCCTGACGGTGCCCGGGGCTCAGTGTTCCCGATGGCGCCCGGGGCTCAGCGTTCCTGACGGCACCCAGGGCTCAACGTTCTCAACAGAGCCTGGGGCTCAACACCCTTGGGACCCCTCCTACGGGGTTGGAGTGGCCGAAGGGGGGGGGGAGACACAAAGCTCTGCTGGAGGGGTGGAGACACGGCACCCGGTCTTTGGCTGGCTGGAGACCCTGGCAGCCCTTTAACCTCCTCCAGCATTGGCGTGGCCAGAGGGGTGGAGACGCAGCACCCGGTCTTCGGCCGCCTGGAGATCCCAGTGGCCCTTTAACCTCCTCCAGCATTGGCGTGGCCAGAGGGGTGGAGACGTGGCACTCGGTCTTTGGCCGCCTGGAGATCCCAGCGGCCCTTTAACCTCCTCCGGTGTTGGCGTGGCCGGAGGGTTGGAGACGCGGCACATGGCAGTGCTCTCCAAATACCTGAAAGATAACCATAAAAAGGAAGGGATGGATCTATTCTCCATCATCCCAGAGTGCAGGATGCGTAACAACAGGGTAAAACTACAGGAAGCCAGATATAGGCTGAATATTAGGAAAAACCTTTTAGCAGAGCAGTACGACAGTGGAACCAACTGCTTTGAGAGGTGGTGAGCGCTCTGACATTGGAAGAATTCAAGAGAGAATTGGACAACCATCTGTCATATCTGCTTTGATTTGGATTCCTGCCTTGAGCAGTGGTTGGACTCAATGGCCTAAAAGGCCCCTTCCAACTCAGTTATTCTATGGTTCTAAGAGCAGTTTAATATAAACACTGTGAACATCGGGGACAATAAATTCAGGTTTGATGAGGTCTGAGATACTCCTATGACTAAGCTAAATAGTAAGTGATTCAAGACAGAAATGTGTTTCCCCCCCCTGTATCAACATACTTAGCTTGTGGATTTTTGCTATCACAAGATGTGGACACATTTTGTCAGAAGACTTTAAAAGACTATTGTATCTTCATAAGGCCTGTCTAACTTGTTCTGGATAATTGTAGCTAATTGATGAGGTACTGGGCTGCATCTCAGGTACATTTGGGTGTGTGGCCAGGCATGCAACAGAAACTTTTGTCAATACCACATCAGGTGGCTGCAGTTAGCCTTCAAAAGTTGTGAATCACCAGTAGGATATCAGTTGTGGGAATATAAGTGAGAGAATGATGTTATTGTGTCTTGCAAAATGTAATGGATGAAACTGGAGAATAAAAGTGGGTTAGACAAGCCTTGCGTGTGTTTGAGGAAGATTTCTCTTACTTTCTTAAATGATTGTGACTGTCCAAAATTTAATGCACAGAGGGGCTTATGCTATCTATGCTTTTTGAGCTCCTTTAATTAGAAAAGACAAAGATCAAGCTATTAGCTCAGTGACAATGCATATGTATTGCATGTAGAAAGTCCCAGATTCATAGCAGGTAGCACACATCAGTGGCATCAGTTTTTTCTAGTATGGTGTTGACTTTGATTTGCACAACACTTAACAAGCCAGGATACATGCTGAAGGCTGTCTTCTCACTTACTAATCATGATCTTGATTGCTTTAGATTGCCAACTTGCATGACATACTTCTGGCACTCTTTTTCTTTGGAGGGTTGCCAAAACCTTAAGTATCTCATAGGAATGCTGCAATACATTTTGATAGCACTTATAATTAGGGATAATCATAATTCTGATAATGCTTCTTAGATTTCCTATTATTGAGTCAAGAGTCTCTTGAATCTATGGAAGGAGACAAGTTGAGCATGGGGACATGTGAGGCTGCTGTACAGTTAGCCAGCCATTTGGTTCCTTTAGTATTATCCTGTCTGCACAAACTGGCAGCAGCTCTCGAGGTTAGGGGCGCCCACACTTTTCTGGCTGTGGGCCGGTCGTGTGGTTCAGCGGGCCAGTCACGTGGTTCACCAGAAGTGAAATGTGCCTTGCAATCTGTTTTGCAACAGGATGAGAGAGATTTTAAGCTGCCAATTTCTCTGCTTAAACCATGGGGTGCCCAAACTACGGCCCGTGGGCCAGATCCGGCCCTGATACAATTTCATCCAGCCCACACCACCCTTGCCGCTCCTGGTAGCAGAAGTAAAACATGCCTGTATGGGCACGGTTGTAGTCTGTACGGGCATGAGCCGTAGTTTGGACACCCTTGCTCTAGGTTATCAGACCAGCTTCTTTCCAAAATCTATCTGTAGATGATGAGTAAGCCTGGTATCCTGTGCATGCAGACTGCATCTTTTATCATATTTCCATCACATTATACTTTACTTGGACTCAGGAGGCTACAGAATCCATGACAAGTTGTGACAGTTGCTCCTTGGAGAAAGGATGAGATTTATTTGCATCTGAATCAGAAAAGTTAAAAACATCATGCGAGTTTTTCATGGGATTTCTGGGATTGCATCTTAGCCATCAGAGATAGGCTGTTGATACAGTAGTTCTCTGGATGATCAGGCAACTGTTGCATTATTTGAAACTAGAGTCCATGTTTCTTTCCAGTTGTTGCATGTGTAGTCAAATAAAATTTTTTTCCAGATTATGAAAGATTCTGTTGTATCCCCAGTGATGGAGGTTGCTTAGGGAGAGAATACTGTACCTTTTTTGTGGCCTTGCTGGTTATATTGGATAGCTAAGTGCCAAATAGTTGTAATAATACATCCCATAGCGGGAAGTCTGGCCTGACATTCAATTCAATTCAAATTTAATTTATACCCCGCCTTTCTCTGACCGAGTCCAACTCAAGGCGGCAACAACATCTCAAACAATACAATGTAATACAATACAATTCAAAAAGCAGTATTCAAAATCAAAATACAATACAAAATATCACATAAAAATAAGCATAATATCATACATTACAATTCAAAAAATCACATCAAAAATAACATCTTAACCTATAAATCAAAGGGTTCACCGTTGGAACTGGCTATAGGTTGCTATGCCTCGCCCTACTTGCCTGCACTCACCCTTCGTGCACACGGCCGATCTGGGTACGCAGGTCAACGAAGGATTGAAAAAACTGGCAGTGGGGCAACAGCCCCACAAACGCGAAGAAAGGGAAACAACTTCACTTCCCAACATTCCTTGCGCCGCGCCGCGCCAGAGCCAATCAGGCTGAGAGGCTCTCGCACGGGGCAGCGTTCGGAAACGCGCCGCAGCCAATCGAAAGAAAAGCATTTTAAAAAAACGCAGCACAAACACAAAGCAGGAACCCATAACTACAAGCCCCAGCGTCCTGCGCGCCATGAGCGGCAGAGCGCTGAGGAAAATGGCGCCCGAAAAATGAAAAAGAAAAACAAGTCACAGCCAAGCACACACCAGCCGGCTTTCCTTTTCCTTCCCTCACCCACGGCGCCTGAAGCTGCCGACTGGAGTTTCCCCTTTAATATCAGGGGGTGGGGGAGTTGCGATCCCCCTCTTCGCTGGATTCCCTACGTTTGGGAGGATTGTGGGGAGAAAAGGGATATATTGCCCCCCCCCTTTCTGGACACAGACGGACAGGCAGAGAGGATCGATCCCCCACCCCTCCCCCTCCTTCAAACAACTCCGTCTTTTCTTCTCTTTAAAAACGGACTTCTTTAAAGGAGAAGGGGGTGGGGATTCCATCCAGTCTGCCTGATTGTTTGGTTCCAGAAGTGTGGGGGCAATATAGCCCTTTTCTCCCCACAAACTTCCCAACCCTAGGGAAGGCAGCGGAGAGGGGGGTCGCAACCCCCACCCACAGATATTAAAGGGGAAACCCGATCTACTTTCACGACTCCACACAAACAAACCACCATAACACACTAAAGCCACCCTCCCCACCACCGAGCCCACCCTTCCTAACCCCAACGACCCCCCCTAGCCCACCCTTCCTAACCCCCAACGACCATGCCCCCCTCCCCACTACCTAACCCACTCTTCCTAACCCCCAACGACCATGCCCCTCTCCCCACCACCTAGCCCACCCTTCCTAACCCCCAATGACCACGTCCCTTCCCCAATCCCCAACACCAAATAAATAAATATCTTTTTAAAACATAACTAAAAACAGTCAAACACATCCAAAAATACACAAAAACAAAAACACCAAAAACAATACGAAGTAAACAAGGACACAATCAAAAACAAAACAAACAGACAAAAAATACAAATTCCAACCCCCCCCCCCCCCACACACACAAAACAAAGAAAACAAGCAAGCTTACCAAAACATGGGAAACCACCACCAGGACTGAAAAACAAATGAATAAAGAAAGAGACTACTTCCAAGAAGAAGCTCCACCCAGAGGCCAGGAGAGAAGAAAAAGTCAAAATACAATAACCCCTACCAGCACCACCTGCTGGCCACAATAGTAAAAACAATTCAAAAACACACAACAGCATAACACAAATTCACAATTTTACACAAAAGGTCACACCAATAAAAAGTAAAAAAATTACACTAAAACATATGTCAATAAAATACAATAGAAACTTTTAAAACTCCTGTGCTGAGTTATAACTCAAATTTAAACTCCAAAAATCTAAACACATTTTAAAACCAAGGAATGTAAAAAACATTTACTATTACATTATGAAAATTATGACCTACGGTACAACTAATTTAAAAAATTCAAAAAACTAAAACATTATTCACTTACATAAAACAATTTGAAAAAATTATATCATACTTTCTTCTTTTATTAATCCTAAAAAAAACCCAAAAAATCAGATCCAAGTTAATAACAGCCAAGCCAAAATTTTTTTTACATAAATAAACATTTAAAAATTTAAAATTACAGACTAAGCAATTTTTAAAAAACATTAACACAATTTAACCTTCCAACACAATATAAAACTATTGCAAAAATAAAATTGGTTCATTTTTTATTAAAACACACGGGGGGAAAAGCCCGGCAATGCCGGGCAACCCTTGCTAGTACATTATAAAAACAACACAAATCAACCTCAACCACCCAGCAGTCACAAAGGCGCCCCGTGATTCAAACGCCCGTGAGGGCAGTTGCACTGGTGGTGATCGTTGAATGGCTCCCACCTGCCTCTTCCTCCCGCAGGGCCGGCAGGAAGAGGTGGTGTGGCTCCAGCGTCCCTTGAACTCCCCGCTCGGCGGGGCCAAAGGGAGGGGCGCCGGGGCACAGCAGCCTCCCATCCCGGGACTGAGGAATAGTCACCGGGAGAGGCCCGGAAGTCCGGTGTCGGTGGGGGCAGGGAGCCATTTTTGGGGCCACGGAAAGGCAAGCCCCAGGTGCAGCCAGTTCTCTCCTCCCCACCTCCTCCTCCGGCCAAACACCGGGCGAGCTCCACGGGGCCTCCAAACCTCGGCGTCGGTGGTGTCGGATGCTTGCCGGCCCAAGCTGGGAAGGGCAGCCCCAGATCAGCTGCACTGGTGGCGGTGGTGATGGTTCTCAGCGGGCTGGGGGCCGTCTGCTTTTACCCTCTCCCGGGCTGGGAAGGGCAGCCCCGGATCAGCTGCGACGGCAGTGGTGGTGATGGTTCTCGGCGGGCCTTTACCCTCTCCCGTGCTGGGTAGGGCAGTTGCAGCGGCATTGGTTCTCGGCAGGCCAGGGGCCATCCGCTTTTACCCTCTCCCAGGCTGGAATGGGCAGCCCCGTGTTGGTGGCAGCAGTGATGGTTCTCAGCGGGCTGGGGGCCGTCTGCTTTTACCCTCTCCTGGGCTGGGAGGGGCAGCCCCGGATCAGCTGCATTGGCGGCGGCAGTGATGGTTCTCGGCGGGCTGAGGGCTGTCCGCTTTTACCCTCTCCCGGGCTGGGAGCGGCATCCCCGGGTCAGCGTTGGTTACCATCCAATTATGGTAATGGAATAGACTGTACAGCCAGCAACTCAATGCCAAGGGTTGGCAGCGGTAAATAACCTGACTCCCTAAAAAGGCCAACGGCTACAGGCGGATGAGCCCTTTTAGGTGGGGTGATGATCCCCCTCAGTGGAGGAAATGCTACTGGAAACCATCCTATTGGGCCCAATGGCAAAATGAGTGGAGGAGGAACTCTGATTCCCAACGGCCATGGAGGTGGAAGAAGCCATGCCAGATGGACCGGCTGTGAAGGCGCACCTTGTCCATATCCTCAAGGCTGCAGCAGTCCATTGCAGTCTCGGTGTTAAATCCTGTATGTCTCATTTAATACGTGCCGCAGGAGATGGCTCCGAGATCACAGTGTGTGGGTCACTTCATGGCAAGCTGGGATCCACCCTAAACAAATTCATGCCACTGCCATTTTTTCTGCTTTGGTGGGAGGGGGAGATGTATTCTCGGATACGAGTTGCAGCCGCCACCAACAAATGTTGGAAGTAGCCAAAGGTTGAGGCAGTGGTCTCCCAGGATTTATAGGGTTAAAGCAGCTGCAGGAAATCTGTTTCAACACCCAAAAATAATACTGTACTGTACATAAATTGTATGTGAAGGGACAGTCCCTTTAGTGGCACAATTAGGATCAACTTATTATTGGTGCAAAAAAGAGAAGAAGATTTATTTAGTAGAAATTGCTTCAGCTATTTTCCTCCTTGGTTCAGTTAAGGAAATTAAGAGAAAGCTTAATTCTGTTTAGGTACAGTGATTACTAATGGTATATGTTGCATTTGTCCATTTCTGGCATGCTCATGGCTCCTTGTACACAAAATAGAGTGTATCTGGTGGTAACAGCTTTCATTTCTCTTAAAGAAGTCTTATGTTTTCTTGCAAACCCCCCCCCCCCCTCCTCAGAAAAAGCCACCCATCTTGGTACACTATAATGTTTGGGAAGCAGTGGTCCTGTAACCTTTTGGTGCACACCAGTGCCTTTCTGATGAAAGTAGAATTGCTGCCTAGGATTTAATACTACGATTGCTCTGGGAATTCTAGATTCCCCCAAACTGATTTTATAAAAAGCTCTGTTGCTAATGGCAACACATTCTAATCCCTTACTGTATATGGTTTGTGGCTTATGACTTTGATGGAATACTGCAGTCTAGAATATAATTCTTCATTGTATTTATATATCTGAGAAGAAACTACGTATTTCTGGTAAAAACTGAATGTGGCTTTCTTTTTGAGCTAGAAAGGTGAAATAAGAGAGAATTATACCTTCTACTGAGATTTTAGACCAAAGAAACTTACAGTGTTTAATGATCAGGCTGGCACACTGCCAAACAGCTGTAGAAACTCCCACTTCTGTGATTTACAGTAAAGCTGAGAATATGGTTTCTGTTCTATATCCTGAGTAAGGAGTTGGGGCTTCTGGTCATTTGGTCAATACTTGGATTCACACAGCATCTCGCCACCTACGCCCAGAGAAGACAGAGGACAAGCAAAGCCCTTCACTGGTCCTTGCAGGCCCAAGTCATCAGTGGCCAGTTTGATTTCTCACCCCTCTTCTGCACAAGCTGTCAGTCAGCACCAGCAGTTCTTCAATGCTACCTAGTTCTTCCTTGCAGAAGTGAATGGTGTGGAGTTGCCTGCAGATGATACCTGTGATTGGTTAGCTCTTCCTCTGTTCAGAAAGGGAATGAGAGTGACATTAAAGGGAAACCCCATTGTTATTTTGCTATTCGCAGTTTGAGAATATCAGTAGTAGCAATTACTCTTATACCATGCTGTAGCATAATAATACTGGATATTCAATATCCAGCACTAATAGCATCCCAGTCATGGGATTCATCCTACCAAGTTTCTGTTATCCCTAGCACATCATATTTCCCCTTCTGAAATAAGAGGTCCAATTCTTCTTGCTTGTTTCCCATATTCCTTGCATTCATATATAGACATTGAAGATTGTGTGATTTGCAGTCTACTTTCCTTTCTCCCTTTTTACAAAAATTATTTGTGTTGGTCTCCATTAAAGGTACTTAGTCTGTTCCTCTTCTTTTACATAAGCCTATATCTGTTCTTACCTCTGATTTTATGTCTCCCTCCCTCTTCCATTTCAATTTAAAGCCCTCCTGATGAATTTCTTCATGCTGTGCCGAAATACCCTATTTACCCTACTCACTTTTCCTCCCTTAAAATACACTGGAAAAATGAGTGCAACTTAAACTGACCTATAGTGTCCTATTTTGGTAATAATAGGGTGCGTCTTATACTCTGATGCGTCTTATAAACCAGCAAATACGGTACATTCTTCCCAGTTCTTTGAAGTGTAACCCAACTCTTGCCAGCAGTCTGTCTTGCAGGGAGCATCACACATGGTCCCAAAAACCAAATCCTTCATGTCGGCACCACCTTCATAGCCAGTCATTCACCCAGCATGCATGCTGGCAGGCTCTTTCTTTTGTAGTTCTCGAGGGGAAGTTCCAAAGGACACCAGTGTCACAGACACAATGCTTCTGTGACACAGGAGAAATCAAAACCACAGAACACATTCTCTGCATTTGCCCTTTTTACAGAGACATCCAGAACAAGTTCATATCTCAGCTGTTCTGCAAATATCGGGTTGGCCAAACAACACATACGCTTACTGGCGGCTACCTGATGAAAGCTCCACCTTCATTGGCAACACTGCCAGGTTCTGTGCCACAATTTATAGGATCAGAAGAACAATCCTGGCAGGTCCTTCAGCTAAATAAGCTACCAGCACTCCATCATAGGTTTAGTAGTAGTTGTAGCATAATTAATCTTAAGTACTAATATATTACTCTTTTAACTCTGAGCAGACATACTCCTCTTAAAATATATTTTATGTACCCTCATTTTAACTTTTTTTGCTGTACTATACTGTTCTTGAGCTGTAATAAAGATTGATTGATTGGATTGATTGATTACACACAGAGTTTTTCCTTTTCCCTTTCTAGTCCTCTTCCAACCGGTAAGATGTATGAAAAGTCCTTGAGTTTCCCTCCCAGAGCTTCAAAGTCTGATGTAATTTCATCAGAATTCCCATGTGGATGAGAAGAAATGGATATGAATCTGTCAGCTTTATGAATGATGGCAATCTTTCTTTCCTTACCTGTGCTCCAGGGAGACAGCATGCCTCCAAGGATCTTCCTGTCATAATTTTGATTTAATCCCATGGAGTAGGGAGTCACCTACTACAACTGCTGTTGTCTTCTTTTGTAGGGTGTGGCTTCTGCATCTCTGGTTTTCTGAGCTTCAGGCTCTCTCGTGCCCTTTTGGGGATTCATGTGTTTGTCTCCTGCATGCTGTGTTAACCTGTTTGGCCAGGTTATCCTGCTATGGTAATAGGGTAGACCCTACTGCCAGTTACTCATTGCAAACCATCAAGCGGTGATTAACCAGACAACCCTGAGGACTAACAGCCTTGGGTGGTGAAATCCACAGGAAAGGGTGATGGTCTCCAAGTGGATTAAATCCCACTTCAATCCATCTTGCTGGAGGGCAACAGCTTCATCAATCCTGACCTAGGGGTGATGAGGACTTTGAGTGCCAAAGGGCTCGGGACCAGAAAGTGACTCACAAAACTGGATCAGTAGTACTGGTGTCATGCTGTAATGTAGGAAGCAAATGGAAGGGCTCCATTCCGCTCTTCGTCCAAGGTCCCCCTACAGCGTGCTTTAACTGGGAATGCACGTTGGACTAAGACCGCTCCATTCCGCTCTTCGAGTTCCCCCTGTGGCGGACTTTAGCAGGGAACACGCATCAGACAAAGAGTGGAATGGAGCGGTCTTCGTCCCGTTAAAGCACGCCTCAGGGGGACCTCGGACGAAGAGCAGAATGGAGCAGTCTTCGTCCAATGCGTGTTTCCAACTAAAGTGTGCCACGAAGAAACCTCAGACGAAGAGCGGAACCAAGTGGATATGCCCCGTGCACTCTCCCAGTACCGGCAGAAGCAGTGGGGACTCCAGAAAAGGTTGCAAAAGTGCCGCAGTCATCACCGCTGCCACTTCTGCCTCCACCGCTGCCACGGTAAGTGATGTTTTACGACTTTCGGCGGTGGGGGCGGGTGGCACGGAGTGGAATTTTAAAGTTTAAAATGGTGCAGGGCTGCCATTTTAGAGTTTAAAATGGCAGGGCTGGCATTTTAGACTTTAAAACGCAAGAACATTCTGGGGAAACCCATTACGTAAAATGATTTATTTGCATAAAATGGGACACATTTTTCTACAAAAAAATTGTTATGTAAAACGATTTTTACATAAATCGATGCATACGTAAATCAGGGTTTTACTCTAAATAATTAGATTTTAAATATAATAATTTATTTATTATTCTTATACCCCACCCATCTAGGGGATTTTCCTACTCTAGCCGTGCTTTGTTTAGTGCCTGAACTGATCTAGTCTATAAAACAGAAGTGTGGGTTTGCATGTGCTCTAAAGGAACCCACACTCCTGGACCAATGTCGCTGAAATTCGGCACATACATACCTTGGTCTTGCGAGATCAGCACTGTGGGGGTCACAAAACAGGAGAAAAAGCAATGAAAAAGCAGTATTGTGCACACACACCACAGCCTCCATTTTCCCTAACCGATCCCAATGCAGCCGCGCTTTTCCTTCAGAACTTACTAACAGGAGAGTTTCCATGCTTTCTCGACAATACAACATAGAAGTGAAAAAGGCCACAGAGGGTGACGTTTACAAGTAGGTAATGAAGGAAGGAGGACGCGGCTTGACAGTGTTTGAATTTACCACCCAGCGGCGTCTCTGGACCGTTAACTTAAATTTCTGTCAAGCCGTGGCCTCCTCCTGCTGAGGGCAGGAGAACACAGCTTGACAGTGGTTCACATTTTCTGCCCAGCGGCGTCCCTGGACCGTAAACTAAAACTTCTGTCAAGCCATGGCATCCTTTCGCTGAAGGAAGGAGGACATGGCTTGACAATGGTTTAAAGTTTACGGGCCGGACATGCCGCAGCTAAAGAAAGCTGTGGCCATGAATAGCGGCCACAGCTTTCTTCTGCGGCGGCGTCTCCAGCCCGTAAACTTAAAGTTCTGTCAAGCCACACACTCCTTTCACTGAAGGAACGAAGATGCAGCTTGACAGTGGTTTGAATTTACCGTGGTGGCATCTCAGGCCCTAAACTTAAAGTTCTGTCCGGCCAGAAAATTCAAACCGCGCCCTCCTTTCTACAGCGAAAGGTGGCTGCGGCTTGACAGAATTGTACGTTTCCGGGCTGGAGATGACAACGCTGAAGAAACTATACTTCCTTTAAGGAACAAAAATTTAAGTTCCTCATCCTCAGCAGTAGAGTGTTTTAAATCTTGGAAATGGCAGTGGGACCCATCCATGCATTCTTTGCACTGTTGGTATATGCTGGTCAAAATCCTGTTCCATAGTTACACTGGTGCAAGAGAAATTACATGTCTCATAGTAGCTAATTGTGGCTAATTAAAGAGTCCCCATTTGGATTGCTGATCCCATGCCAAGCCATGTGACTAGTGCACAATGAAGAAGCTAAAGAAGGACTCTTTAATCACAGCAGCACAGTTAGCCATTGTGAGCTGCATATTTTCCTTTCTGTTTGTAAGTAGTAGAATACGATGACAATACGTAGTGCCACTTGTTCGGTGTGGTTGTTTATTAACACGTTTCCAGTTGTATATTACAACCAGTAAGAAGATTTAATGTCTTTTAGAATGGAGTTAAGACACACTTTCAAGATAGTGGTTGACAGAGTTAAGGAGTAAACTATCTACAGAATGGTTGTATAATTACCGGTAATATCTATCTGTAGTCTCTTGTTTTCTCCTCTCCTTTTGAGACAGTGACAACGCTGTGTCATTGTACAGCTATTTTGACTTGGTAGGTAAATCTACAGGTAATCAAAGAGAATAGAAAGATAAATTTAGTTCACTTTTGGATTGGTTACACTTACAAACCTGTGGCAGTCAAAGTTAAGTAATTAACCTTGCATAACAGAACATGAATCAACAGGAGGGGGATAGATGACTTCTCACTGTTTGCATTTAGGAACATAAAACCAGCTTGCAAAGCTTTACATATGAAGAGTAAATATAACCTTTGAAATATGAGAGGAAAATTTTGATGCACCTTTTTGTATGCAATTTGAAACTTATATCTCAGAAATCTGAGGCATACTTCCGAGTTTAGTGGTGTGCAAAGTTGCATGGGCAAACACTGTTTATTATAAGAAGAGCAAAGCAGAGCTACCAAACAATCAGAAAAGAAACTGCTTTTAGGAAAGAAACAGCAAGGAAGATGAATGGCCTCTTGCCATAAGTGAGCTTCTCTGACATTTTAGTCCCAGGCCTTCAGGAAAAATAATTATTAAAACATTACACAATAGCAACAAAGTTTGTTTTCTTAAAATTTGTCTTCTACTTTTGGAGCCAGAGGGTTTATGTGTTCAGTGCACTGTTAACCTTTAATAAATACATGCTGATGTTCCCATTTGGTATCTTCAGTCACAAGGATGAAGGGCTCAATACAGGAAGAGGCGCCTTGCCAAGTATGCAGTATTCATCATTAAATTATACAAATTGACAGAAATGTGGATGGTAAAGTCTGTTAGGTCTGTAAATACTTTCTTAAAGGCTTTATAGATGGACATTGTGCATGTATATTCATTCATTGAAGCATACATTTAAGAAGTTCTGGTAAAACCAGTTTTAAAATGATTTCATGAATTGGGACCGCTTTTTATGTTCAAAATTTTATATCTAGAGGTCCACTAATTTGGTCAAAGTACTGATAGGCAGTTTAATGTCTGTGTTCAGGAGTACTTTGCCTCCTCCTTCAATGTGGTTCTGTACATCAGGGATAGGCAAACTCCAACTCAAACCTGTCTTACAGTTTTGCCTCTACAGATGATTTGGTGGCTGGAAGGAGAGCAATCCATCATCTTCTGTCCAATGGGAAAATTTTATGAGTGGTGGTTTTGTCAAATATGGGGACCTCAGATGTTCTCTGTAATTTCTATAAGTCCTTCCCATTGACAGTACTGACTATGACTTCTGCCAGTTGTACTCCAAGAGAATCTGAGCCCTCAAGATTTGGGTACCACTGTTTCTAGAGCTATGAGGGACAGCGGGGATCTTAGGTTAACACCTTCTTTTCTACTTGGTGTTCCTTTGTCATCTGTAATTTTAAAAGGGGTCCAACATTCATTTCTGCCTTAGAGAGGGATATGGGTATTTTTTGTGACATCCTTCAGAGCTCTGTGCTGATCAACACAGCTGTAGGCAAGATAATTTCCATACTTCAAGCTAGAGAGGGTGACTGGGGCTGTTCTTTTCACTTTCATTAAGGTTAAGGAAATGGTGAAACTGACATATGAGAATGTGAGCTTGTGCCATATTTCATATACTCTATGACCCCACTGGTATGGTTGGAAATAATTATTGAAATCATCATGCTACTGCTGTTAGGAAAAAGTAAAGGAAGACTCTCTTGCTCGAAAGCCACTAATATCCAACTCTATGGTCAGGTGCTCATCTCTATTTACAGTGAAAGAACCAGTGCTGTCTGCATCTGCAGATGTTTCCATGGTCATGTGGTAGGTATGACTAGACACTGGAGTGGATGGAACGCTGTTTACCTTCCTTCCATTGCTTTCAAAATGCTAGGTTGGCAGGAGCTGGAACAGAGACGGGAGCTCACTCCATCATGTAGCACTTGAGTTTCAAAATGCCAACCTGCTGTCCTTCTAGTCATCAAGTTCAGTGTCTTAACCACTACTTCTGTTACTACTTATTTATTCATTCTTTAATTTTTGTACATTACATTTATACCCAACTCAAGTTGGTTCACAAAATCTTCAATTGTATTTTTCTGTGTTTATATTGGCAAAAATCAGTGTTTCGGTGGTTTTTACTGTATTTCAGTGATAACCAAAAGACTGGAATTACTACCAATAATAATTGTAGTACAGTAAAACCCCTACTTACGAAAAAGTCTGTTCCGTAGGCTTTTGCATAAATCGTTTTTTTATGTAACTCGTAGCAAACCCATAGGGGGAAAAATTCCGTAACTCAAAACAAACCCATAGGAAAAATGGAATTTTTGCATAACTCGAAGCAAACCCATAGGAAATCGTGTAAATCGGGACATGGTTTTAGCACAAAATCATTATGTAAGTCAAATTTTATGTAACTCGAGGCATTTGTAAGTCAGGGTTTTACTGTAATGTACTTTCATGTCAGTTCTGACTTTTGGTCATGGCAATCTTTTTCCAGGATTTTAAAAGATATGGAATACCTGGACTGGTTTACCATTCCCTTCTGGGGGCGTCCTGGAACTGTGCAGGCAATGATGCATGACCTGGCTATTCTCCTGAGGTGCTCAGTGGGGAATCGATCTACCAAGCTATGGTTGTACAGCCAAATACCTAACTCACTGGGCCTCAAATTGCAAATAGTATGTATGAATTGCACAGAATATGTATACAGTACAGTGATGAAGAGATTGTGGAGTGTCATTTAAAAGGGGTAATTTATAATAGAGCTCACACATATGTGTCTGTAGATATCTTTTAGAGTGCTTGTGTAGTGTAACCCAGCTCAGTCATGGAAACTCACTGGACTGGGGTAGCAATAAGCAAACCACTCCTTGAATATTTCACATGCCTTGAAAATCCTATTAGAATCTCTGCAAATGTAAAACAACTTGATGGCACATTACAATGCAAGATTCTTATTAGATATAGTTGTGCTGGATTGGTCAGCTTTTGGGCCATGAGATCTTTGTATGGTTTCTTACAATGACAGCTTACTTCTGTAAGGGTAACCTGATCGTATTGATTGGCATCTTACAATTGCCAGCAGATCCGCCTATAGGATGTAATCAAATAGGTTGTTGAAAAATCCAGTTCAGAGACAACTCAATAGGTTTTAAGAGAAAACCTATTTTTAACCAGAAACAGATGGCTACGTTCTGGACTAGAGTTCACACAGAGCAGCAAGCTGTCTTCAAACAGACAGCTACTTCAGAGGGTAGATCAAGAGATCCCAAGCATTCTTGTTAGAAAATTTGTACTGTTCTGAGTCCAGAAGTGCAGTCTCTGGATGTGTCCCTACAAGGGCTCCCATGTATTAGATAAGACTTTGGCTTTCTAAAGCTCAAATAATGATTCTTCTTTCGTGTCCCGATCAAACCTTGGACTGCCAAATGAAGCCACTTTCTTGGCTTTGTCATTGTCCAAACCTAAGTCCTCATCAGTGCATATTTCTGGCAGTAATCGGCAGACCAGTAAATGAGCTGGATCCTGTACCACAATCACACCATGTGTTGTCATCCGCCAACAGCCCCCACTTGACCCTGTTAGTCTTACATTTTGGTATTCTGTCCCTCAGCCTATTAATGATTGCATGCTGCCAAGTCAGTTCTGAGTTATGGTGACTCTTTCTAGGATTTTCTAGGTCGGGAATACACAGAAGTGGTTTGCCATTTCCTTTGGGGTGCCCGGGGACTTGTGCCCTGGGACAGTGAAGCTAGCCCAAAGCCATACAGGCTGACTCTTCTCTTGCAAAGCACTATGGGGAACCAAACCCCCAATCTCCAGCTCTACAGAAACCTAAGCCATTGAGCTGTCTAGTCACCTTCTGGAGTTCCCAAAAGTAGGTATGATGTTTGCATCTTTTGTTGAAGGTTTGCATGGAAAATTTAGATAAGTACCTTCTAAATGTTTTATCAGATCTGCAGGACAAATATGTGTTGGGGGGAAATTTTAGGGACTTGTATTAGCAGGGAAGCTTCACTTCTTGGAAAATAAAGATACTTTTACTCAAGTGTCCTTAGGGGCTATTGAAACCTCATTTCTATTGTAAAGCATATATTTGCAGACATCCTATTGTCTAGATACCATAAACGAGAAAAAAATTGTTTTTCCGCAAGTCACTTTCACTTGAAGTTATAGCAAAGCTGTGGGAGAAAACCCACAACTTGTAAAAGCATAAATTCCTCTGATATCTACCAGAAATATGTTCTACTCACTCTCCTTGAACTTTGTGACTCAGATCTATATGAGAGAGTTCAGGAATAATCTCTTTCTCATGCTTTGGAAAAGGCCGCCTAGGAGGACATAGAAATGGGAGGAGGAATAAATGCCATATAGTTTCTGTCCATCATATGTATAGATAATATTAGAGGCAAATTAGTAATTAGACTGATTGTGTCTCAGGTTGTGCTTGAAGACTATATTAACACCAGTTTTTTTTTGTCAGCATGCCAGATATTTCTATTGTTCATTATTAGAGCAGTGAGCCATTTAAGAAATATGAACTCCTGGATAGCTCAGTGGTTCTGGGAGTTCAGTGTGCCTCCTTGAGAAGGGGTTGGACTCAGATGATCCATAGGGTCCCTGCCAGCTCTGCAGTTTGAAAAAGTTGTTTGCTTTGTTATTGTCTGCCCCAATGTTATTCCAGCAATGTGGTGCTGCAGTGTCTTAAGAAATGTTGCTTGTGGCTTTAACAGATATTCTTCTTAAGCTCACTGGAGCACTGTGTTTGAAAGTTATCCCATATTTCATACTTCAGACCACAAGCAACTACACAGGTTATCCGCTACTTCTCCATCATAGCCTCAGACTGCTTTTGAGCACCTCCTAAAAGATCCAGTAGGATTGCACACAAAGTGAAAGAAAAGTGCATGGATGGTATGGAACGTGTTTGTAAATCTGTTAGTGTTTTTAATGAGGAATTCCAGAGAACTTTCAGACCTCTTCAGAACCTAAGCTGTAGAAGCAGCATGCATACCACATGGCTACTTATAGTTCAAAGAAAGTATAAGATTAGATGGTGATTTTTGATGGGTGCAATGTGTAGATGGTGGTGGTTTCCAAAAGGGTATAATTTAGCTCCCCAACATAAATAAGTTGATTATTTGTTCCCACTTTAAAAAATAATAATATTCAGATAGAAGGAAAACTTGCTAAATGTAGAACCTGAAATAACATTCAAAATAAGGATTACCCAGCTAAAGACCATGTCTTATAGTCAGAAAAAGATTGATTGTTCTACTGACAAACACAACTGTTAAACTTAATCATTGTGATATTAATTCCTTGGCAATTACATTTAAAACCTTCGAGGGCATGATGTTCTGCAAGACATGCCAATCTGAATGTGAGCATCATGAACCTCTAACAACAATTTAAAATCATTCTATTGTGAGTTCATACGCATTTGCTTTCTTTTTTCGTGTCCAGATCAAAATCTGGACTGTCAAAATGAAACTACTCTCTTGACTTTGTCATTGGCCAAACCTAAGTCCTCATCGGTGTATGTCTCTGGCAGTAATTGGCAGACCAGTAAATGAGCTTGATTCTCTACCTCTCCACATTCACACAGCATGTTGTTATATGCCATCAGCCCCCACTTGAGCATGTTGGTCTTGCATTTAGGCACTCCGACCATCATTCTATTCAAGAGTCCTTCAAGTGACGTAAGGGGAGGTTGAGTTCCTTAGCTGTATCCTCCTTTAATGTCCCTTGTCCTCCTTTAATGTCCCTTGTCCAGTGAGCTCCTTCCTCCATCTTTTAATTTGGTTTTGCTCTTGCATACCCTCAAGAATGTTTGTTCTTGCCATAAACTGCAGGGGTCCTCAAACTTTTTAGCCGGTGGGGCAGTTCATGGCCCCTCATATTGTTGAGGGGCAGGACTATTTTTTGAATGGAATGTATTTCATTGGGAAGTGTGAGCCTTGGAATGGAGCAGAAAGCAAGGCTTCAAAAAGGCTCCAAAAGTCCCAGGCATGATTTTGCCTTGCAAAAGTCAAAGAACCCAGTGGCACCCTCAGGACGACCACCTTGGTGCACACCATCCAGCCATCCACCCAGCCCAGCTCGGTTGTCCTTACGGTGCCACAGGATGTTTCGGCACATTCGCTTTCCTGGAAGTCCCAAAGCATAGGGTCTGATCCTGCTATGGGCTGGGATTGATCCTACCCAGGGATGGGGCCGATCCATCACAAACAAACAAGCAAGCGAGGGGAGCAGGAGGCAATCCTGGGGCTCCGTCCCTGGCACCTACTGTGGAACGCACCTGGCCCTCAACCCCCCCTCCCTGCCGGAGGATCTCCTGTTACTACTCACAGCCAGTTGCTGGCATTGTCCAAGAAGGCCGCCAGGACGAGCAGTAGGAGGCAGTGGAGGAAGTAATGTGCATTCATCCTGGATGGTGTGGCCCCGATCCCAGCCCTGGAGCCCCTCCGGCTGGCCAAGAGAGCCGTCCTGATCCCATCTGCCATGTCCAGGATGGCTAGTGGCTGAGGAGGAATCCAGACTGGCAATGTGCGGCCGGGGCACTCTGGGGAGGCAGCCCAGGCAGGTGGAGCATGGGCCTCAGAAGGTGGCTTGTGGGGCAGGACGGGATGGAGATACCACACTGAGGCGGAGCCCCCATACCTCTATTCACAAAGAGGCTGCCCCTGCCCACCCTGGTGCTCCCAAGGCCCCAGCCCGCCCAGGCGCTCCCAGAGTAAGGAGGAGAGTGGTCTTTCGTGAGGGAAGTAGTGAAGGCTTCTCCCCCTGAGGTTGAAGTTTTTAAAAAAAACCATCCCAGTGAAATGGGTCCTTCTGCCCCAGTAACTTCCCAGCTAACCTGCTCTGGACTGTGGCTTAGTGGTTAAGAAACTCACCTTGTGATCTGGAAGGCTGGCAAGTCAGCAGTTCAAGACTCACAGCCACAGCAAGGGGTGGATTTTTCAATGAGGAGGGCTGGATATGGCCCATGGGCCATAGTTTGAGGACCTCTGCAAAGTGTTCTTAAATGTGAAGAAGGGTTCACCTGACTTTGTGGTCATGTGTAAGATAATGAATGTGATGAGTAGAGATTTAAATACATGTGAATCTGATTTTAAATGTTGTGGAATGCATGTAATATACTGTAATATGTTTCCACTTCAAAGTTTATTATTTATCTAATTTATCTAATAATTGCTGCCAAGATAGCTTGCAATGAGTTCAAAACAGCTTGGGTTTGATCTGGTGTGAGAACCAGTGTGAACAGACCAGACATTTACTGGTCTGCCAATTACTAACACAAACATGTACTGTTGAAGGTTTTGTTTTGGCCAACAACAAAGCCAAGAAAGTGGCTTCATTTTGGCAATCCAAATTTTGATCTGGACACAAAAGAAAAAGTTCAAAACAGCTTTAAAATAATTGATTGTAACTTATTTTGCACCTTTAGGATTGTTTCTTAGTTCAGCAGCAGTATACTACAGTACATTCAGATAACATATGATATATGACATTCAGATATAATGATATAATTAGAGAGTCACATCATGGGTGGCCAGACTGCAACAGAAAATGTTGCATATGTCATAAAGTGCAAGAGTTTGTGCCATGCCTCAGCAGCATCAGGAGAATGAAAGGGTAATGGGCTATTGAGGGAATTTTGATCTATGCTGAAGTTTATATAACTGTTTACTCCAGATTGGTTTCCCACATATTATCCCAGTGCATAGTTCCTAATATATTTATGCCCTTCTGGATCCTTATAGTGCAAAAGTATGAAAAAAGAAACCTTTATTTCATTTTACTGGCCTCATTAACATGATGAACTTGGTGTCATTTGGACTGATTACCCTTTTGTGGTCACAGGTGTGTGAGTCTGTTGCAGCTAAAACTGCAAAGGATTTTGTGGCGCCTTAAAGATTGACTTGATAGCACAGTACAGTGCATTGAAATACTTGGCAGCAGAGTGAAAGGTTGAGAGTTTGATTCCCCATCATGCCTGGTAGGTAAATAGAAAGAGACAGCCTTTTGGCCTTGGGGGAGCTAGATGGTCCATGAGTGCTCACAAAAGAAGAGAATGCTAAATTACACTTGTGAATAGTATACAAAAGGTTACAATAAATCTTTCTCATGCTAGAAACTGCAGAATGTACTCACCAAAAAGTGCCTTCATTTTGGCAGTTTCACGTCTGGCCTAGGCACGGGAGAAGTATTGATTGATTGATTGATTGATTGATTGATTGATTGATTGAATTTCTATACTGTCCATTTGGATGGTATCCCACTCTGGGCGGTGTGCAAACAAATAACAGAACACAGCAAATCAAAACAAGCAAACGAAAATACTGTAAAACTAAGTAGCAGTAAAATAAATGAAGCAGCAGGTGCAATTCTCATTGTTCCTTAGTGGCCACATCATCTGTCACAGTATTGTTCCTACTATCTTGTGGGGAGTAACTGGTTCTGCTACTGTAATCAGATCTCATCAGATAGTGGAATATTTGCATTTTATAACCAGATATCAACATCCTGAGATTGACATTGTGGAGAATCTGACCTTATGGAACTTCTATTTAGACATCCTTGAAGTGCTTCTTGGAAGAAGTCTACAATTTCTTCTTCTTGTTGTTGTGCCGTATCCAATTCCAAATATTGGCGATCTTCCTGGCCTTGAAGACTATCAGAATATAATGCAGTGGCCTTTCATCTGCCTTCTGCATCACAGCATGACCCCCGTGCCACTGATCCAGTTTTGTGAGTCACTTTCTGGTCCTGAGCCCTTTTGGCATGCAAAGTCCTCCTCAGCCCCAGGCCAGGATTGATGAAGCTACTGCCCTCCATCAAGATGGATTCAAGTGGGATTTAATCCACTTGGGGACCATCACCCTTCCCTGTGGACTTCACCAAGGCTGCTAGTCCTCAGGGTTATCAGGTTAGTTAACCACCACCTGACGCTCGATGTTGAGTCTCTGGCAGTATGGTCTACTCTATTACCATAGCAGGATAACCTGGCCAGACAATTTATCCATACAATCATAAATGGAAATATTTCAAATGATTTGTTACATCTTATAACTAACCATTTCAAGCAACTCTAGAATCTAATTTATCTAATACTATGCTCAGTATCTATTTAACATTGTATAAATAGCGTATAACCTTAGGCCTGACACTTTTCTCATGCTTTCATTAAGAAATTTCTAAAAGGATCTAACTATTTGTACTTTCTAGCCATTGCTGGTACCTACCTCGTCCCTATCAATCTTTCTCACAGAACTTAAGTCTCTTACCATTTGAGCCTGTGGTCACAGTGCATTTTCATCCTCTGGTTATTTCTATAATAATTATAATAGCTTGTAGAGCTGGTAGGCTCCATGCCTTGGATGCACTTTTGCTTATTTTTTCATAAAAACAGTGGTTCTCTGATTTAATGTCTTTCCTCCTGAATATAATATCCAGCTTTCTGTTAACCAGGGCATCATCACATTCCTTTGCTCATACCTCATCGCCAGTGAAGGCCTGTCTCTATTTCTTAACCTTACATATTAACCAAACTCATCCTTTGCAGCATTTAATTACTCTTTCTTTGTAAGAAGGGAAACCCAGTGTTGACCCAGTGCTCATGATGTAGGATTGGATTGCTATTAGCCTAACCGGTAGGTTGACTTGACTGCTTTTCACAGTTGTTTCGACAGAGCAGTAGCATCCAATTGTATTTCTCTGAGGAAAATGCTCCTGTCTGTTTTTTATTTGTAAGACGTTGCTGATTGGTTGTGCGACACCACCCTTGGGCATGTTTTGTATTCCATCCAGTTGTAAAATACCCTCCTCTAGTTAGTGAGTTTGCTAGTTATATATTTGAGTGATTAACAAGGGCCATACAAAGAAGAACAGATTGCCTAAATGCATCTGTAAATACAGATCACCTGCACACCTTCCAACAGTCCTTCACACTGGTGATATCAGATTTGGAACTGTGGGGGAGTGTGCTGAGGCATATTTAAGCATGCGAGTTAGAGGCAAAATGTGAGGTTTTTACTAAAAGCCACTCAGCTCTAGAAGATGCCAAATGTGACCCTGCACAGGTACAAGACCCATGTGTATAAGTTTACATATGAACACTTGAAGAACCACTGTTATTTTGCGCCAGTCATGTGTATGTAATCAACCACCGGGGCTAATATCTCTGCTGTCCCCTTTTTTCTTCTCAAAGAGTTTTCCTGTCTAGTTTTTGGTAGGGTGTGTGAAAAGAGGCAGTCTTTGCTTACTGCTCCTTTAACAAATGTAGAAGAAGAAGGCAATACCTTTTTCTGGATCACTAAACAAAAAAATCTTTTAAGCATCTCTTCTAGTCTTGTAGTATTTGTCCACATGCAAGGTAGAACGTGTGTTTCAGGACAGAAATGTCAGTCTCATGGTTGCCTTTTCTTTTTGCATGTGATAGCAGCGTTCACCTATAAGTAGAATGAGAAAGCCTGAGGCTAGGACCTATGTTTGGATCAGATACAGTAATAGGTGGAAATAGAAGGTGAAATATGCTTCCTAAGGGGAAAAGTGTTTTGCATAAGGAATTCATGCTGTTGACAAGAAGTGTGCTGTCTGTCTGAGAAAGTACCTGGCCATGACTGCTTTTTCAATGTGCAAGAGATTGATTGATTGATTACATATATATATCCCACAAATATGGGATATTTTTTCCACTCTGGGCAGCTAATCTAATTCCAAGTGGCTAGGTTTTACTTAAACCACTGATCTGAGGTATAAATTAAAATTGTATTGTATTGTAATTTGGGAGTGGTATGTAATCCCTGTTTTGGAAATGTATTGGATCTTGACGGAAATCGAGATATTGTGGATGCCTTATTAGACAGTATTTGTTTGATTTCCTGTATTGCCTGTGACTGGCCATCGGCTGTAATAATAATAAATTGAATTGAATGTTTCTATGTACCCGGCTCAAAATGAGCAGCCTTTTTAAAAAATGAAGGAAATTTAATACCAATTAGACTCATTAGATATTAAATCCTGCTCTTGATTGTATAAAAGAAATTTTATTTCCCCTGTGTACTTATTTTGAAACAACTGAATTTAAGTATATGAAACATGCTGTAGGAATGCCTCTGATAGGAAATGGTCTTTTCTCACCAATTCTGCTTGAAAACACAGGCTTCTATCTAAGGAACAAAATGAAAATGTTGGGTGAAAATGCATTTTACTATCTTCAGACTTCTTCTGTAGCAATTATTAAAGTCAAAGGCATGCATATAAAACAGCAGCTATAATACATGTGTGTGTAACACATAACAGATGGGGGATTTTTGTATGCAAGTAAATGGGCTCTTTCCAGGATTTTAATGAGTATTACAGAAGGCTTTTGTTAATATATAATGCCAAACATTCTCCACTAGAATGCTGCTGAAAGAAAAAGCCCCCTCCCCAAATTAAATCTGAAATTCTTGACATTGTACAAATGCAGTATGTCAGATTACCCAAGATAAGATGGTAATGTTTTAGATCAGTGACTAAGATTTTTACTCCTAGTAGAGTTTCTTTACTCTCAGGAATTTTGGCTCTTTAAATCCCTTCTCTCTTGATGGTTTGTAATAAACATCCAGCTGCCATAAGTGTATTCCTATATAAATTGTCCTGAGGTTAAAAAAGCCTTTTATATGTCTGTTCCTGGGGATGTCAGTAATACAGCTGGAAAAAATATAAACCCTGAAAGAAGATAAAAGTCTGTTACTGTCAATCTCTAGTATTGAATCTCCCTAAGTCAGATCTTTGCAAATAAAAAGATTAAAATGTAATTGCTGATCCATGTTGACTTTAATTATTGAAGGCATGAGACCTTTTCTTTATATAATAAAGTAGCATCAAAACAAATCAAAAACTCATCACAGGACTCATCACAAACTCATCACAAACTCATCATAGCATGGTACTGTACTAATAATTGTTCAGATCAACTCTGTGCAGTTACTCCATGTATGTTGCTGTTACAGAGGGAGGCAACATCTTATTTGAATTGTGGGACAAGGTAAATTTCACTACTTCTGCAAAAAAAAAAAAAAAAGCAGCTGTTCCATGTTTGAAGCAAGTTAGTCTCTGTGTATGACTGGGCTTAAAAGGCCTAAGTGACGTGCAGTATTTCTCTTAACTGAGAGTTAAATAATTTTCAAAACACTTGATTTGGAATGCAGCATATTTATAGCCTATTTATGCAATATGACCAAGGTTATTTTTTTACTTTGTTTTAGGATTTTTGAGTTTTTATTTGGAAAAGGAATTTCGAATGCTACCTCTTTCAGTACTTTGTAGATGCTCTTAGTTTTTATGGTCCATGTTTTCCATTTTAAAGTCTGTTGAACATCTACACAATTTGCAGTCTTGTTCTGTCATCCTATTAGTCCCTTAAGGCGAGGTTCAAGAATCTCTTGAAGGGAAGGTTTATAGAACATAAGAACATAAGAACATAAGAACAGCCTTGCTGGAACAGGCCACAGCCCATCCAGTCCAGCATTCTGTCTCACACAGTGGCTCACCATTTCCTTCAGGGTATTCCCAAGGAGATGCCTTCACCTGCTTAGGATTCCCTGGAAATGGCATTGAGAGATATCCTGCCTATCTCTCCAACCCGGAGGTTGTCCTTAGGTAGCCATAATTATAGCCATTGATAGCCTTGTCCTCCATGAACTTGTCTAATCCTTTCTTAAAGCTGTCAAGACTGACAGCTGTCACCACTTCTTCTGGCAGGGAGTTCCATAGACCAGTAATCCTCTGGGTGAAAAAGTACTTTCTCTTATTTGTTTGAGAACTAGTACCCAAAAGTTTCATGGAGTGTCCCCTAGTTCTAGTGTTGTGCGATAGGGAAAACAGTTTTTCCTTATCCACTTTGTCCACACCGTGCATGATTTTATAAACTTCAATCAGGTCACCTCTTAGACGCCGTCGTTCAAGAGTGAAAAGGCCCAACCGTTGCAGCCTCAGATGGTAAGGAAGGTGTTCCAGTCCCCTAATCATTCTGGTTGCCCTCCTCTGTACTTTCTCCAACTCCATAATATCCTTCTGGAGGTATGGCGACCAGAACTGTACACAGTATTCCAGATGGGGCCTCACCATAGATTTATAAAGAGGCAAAATGACACTTGCTGACTTATTTTCTATACCCTTCCTAATGATCCCTAACATTGAGTTTGCTTTTTTCACTGCTGAGGCACACTGGGTTGACACCTTCATTGAGCTGTCCACCAGGACACCAAGGTCCCTTTCCTGGTTTGTCGCAGAGAGTTCAGACCCCATCAGTTTATAAATGTAATTGGGGTTTTTTGCCCCAACATGCATCACTCTGCACTTACTGATGTTGAAGCTCATTTGCCACTGTTTTGCCCACTCCCCCAGTGTCAAGAGATCCCTCTGGAGCTCTTCACAATCTCTCACAGTTTTCACTACCCTGTATAATTTAGTGTCGTCAGCAAATTTGGCTACCTTGCTTTTTACTCCTACCTCTAGATCATTTATGAAGAGGTTGAAAAGCAGGGGTCCCAGTACTGAACCTTGGGGGACCCCACTCTTTACTTCCCTCCACTTGGAGAAGTGTCCATTTAGTGCTACCCTCTGTTTCCTGTCCCTTAGCCAGTTGCTGATCCAGGACAAGACCTGTCCCTTTATTCCATGACTGGTAAGTTTATTCAAGAGCCTTTGGTGTGGGACCTTGTCAAAAGCCTTCTGAAAGTCCAGATAAACAATGTCAACTGGATCCCCCTTATCCACATGCTTGTTGACACTCTCAAA
Source organism: Bradypodion pumilum (assembly GCA_035047305.1). Classification (NCBI taxonomy): domain Eukaryota; kingdom Metazoa; phylum Chordata; class Lepidosauria; order Squamata; family Chamaeleonidae; genus Bradypodion; species Bradypodion pumilum. The sequence goes on from JAWDJD010000003.1 coordinate 4,903,116, forward strand.
AAATTCCAACAGATTAGTGAGGCATGATTTGCCCTTGCAAAAGCCATGTTGGCTCTCCTTTAGCAGCGCCTCCTCTTCTATGTACCTATTAATTCTATCTTTTAGGATGGTTTCCATCACTTTACCTGGGACACATGTCAAACTGACAGGCCGGTAATTTCCTGGATCACCCCTGGATCCTTTTTTGAAAATTGGTGTTACATTCGCTACCTTCCAGTCATCAGGCACAAACCCTGATTTGAGGGAAATATTATATATTTTGGCTAGGAGATCAGCAATTTCATCTTTAAGTTCCCTGAGAACTCGTGGATGGATGCCATCTGGTCCTGGTGATTTGTTAGTGTTTAGTTTAACAAGACATGCAAGGACCTCCTCCCTGGTTATTTCTATCTTGCTTAATTCTTCGGTTTCCCTCCCTATGAAGATAGGTTCTGTTTTGGGCATGTGGTCTCTATCTTCTTCAGTGAATACTGAAGCAAAGAATTCATTGAGTCTCTCTGCAATCTCTGTTTCCTCTTTAATAACCCCTTGCCTTCCATTGTCATCTAATGGTCCAATGGCCTTCCTAGTTGGGTTCTTACTTCTAATGTACTTAAAGAAGTCTTTGTTATTCCTCTGAGTATTTTTAGCTATACGCTCCTCAAAGTCTTGCTTTGCTTTCCTGATTGTTGCCTTGCATTTGTTCTGCCAGAATTTATGTTTCTGCCTGCTGTCCTCATTTGGACAAGCCTTCCATCTTCTAAATGAGCTTTTCTTGCTCTTGATCACTTCCCGAACAGCTCCTGTAAGCCACATTGGAGTCCTCTTGGACCTGGCAGTGCCCTTTTTCCTTTTGGGTATGCATTCCAATTGGGCCTCTGTTATTGTTTTTGTAAACAGCCTCCATGCCTCTTGGAGTGTTTGGACTCTCTCAATTTTCCCTTTCAGCTTCTTTTTTACTAGTTTCCTCAACTTTGGGAAATTTCCTTTTTGAAAATTTAAGGTCTCTGTGTTAGATTTTATCAGTGACTTGCGGTCTATGTTCAAGTTAAACATAATTGAGTTGTGGTCACTGTTCCCTATTGGATCAGTCACATTAACATCTTGCACCAGATCCTGAGTATTACTCAGGATCAAGTCAAGGATTCTTGTACCTCTAGTTGGGTCTTCAACCATCTGTCCCAGGGAACAATCATTGAGCATATCTAGGAACTTTATCTCTTTATCATGTGCTGAACAACAGTTCACCCAGTCTATGTGAGGGTAATTGAAGTCCCCCATTATAACCAGGCTTCCCTTCCTGGATGCCTCCTTTACAACATTCTCCAACTGCCAGTCTCCCTCAAGAGTTTGGGTCGGAGGCCGATAGTATATGCCTACTGTTAGACCATCCTTGTGGCCTGGTACTCTTACCCACAGAGCTTCTAATGGTGACTCTAAATCACCTAGATATTCCAATTCATAAGATTTTATCACTTCTTTGACATACAAGGCTACACCACCTCCTGTTTGCCCCTTCCTATCCTTCCTGTACAGTTTGTAGCCTGGGATAACTGTATCCCATTGGTTATCATCCGTCCACCAGGTTTCAGTGATACCAATAATATCAATATTCTTATCTATTGCTAAGTATTCCAGCTCCCCTATTTTGTTCCGGAGGCTTCTGGCATTTGTATACAAGCATTTATATATGCATTTCTGACACAGTCTTTTGTGTCCAGTTGCATTGTTAGACTGCCTCTTGCATCCTTCTGCTAGAATGCTAGTGACTAGCTCCTTGCTCTGCTCAGTAATTTTTGCATCCTCCTCACTACTGAAGTACACACTTTCCCGAACCGGATGCTGCCCAGCTCCTGTCGGCTTTCCCCCAGTTATCAGTTTAAAAGCTGCTCTGCAGCCTTTTTGATGTTGAGTGCCAGCAATCTGGTCCCATCATGGTTTAAATGCAACCCATCCCTCCTGAACAGATTTGGCTTGTCCCAAAATGTTCTCCAGTTCCTGACAAATCTGAAGCCCTCCTCTCGACACCACCGCCTCATCCACGCATTGAGGCTTCTGAGCTCTGCCTGCCTGGTAGGTCCTGCGCCAGGGACAGGCAGCACTTCTGAAAATGCTACCTTGGAAGTCCGGGACTTCAATCTTCTTCCTAACAACCTAAATTTGGCTTCCAGGACAGACCGCTTGGCCTTCCCAACATCATTAGTACCAACGTGTACCATGACAACTGGCTCGTTCCCAGTTCTCTCTAACAATCTATCTAGATTTCTTGTGATGTCTGCAACTTTTGCACCTGGCAGGCAAGTCACCATACGGTTATCATGTGCATCACAAATCCATTTCTCTGTATTTCTAATTATTGAATCGCCTAGTACAAGGAGCCTCTCTCCTGCAATCTGTTCATCTACATGCACCTCATCAACCATATTAAGGGAGAGAACCTCAGTTTGTTCCTGATGTTCATCTTCCTGGATCTCATCAAGTGTGATGAAGGAGAGATCATCAGGTGGAACCAGCTGTTCCTCTGTGTGTTCCTCGTCAGGTGTGATAAGGGAAAGAGCAAAACTTTTGTTCAGAAGACAAAACTTTTGTGAGAAGAAGCCAGAAGGATAAGAGCCCACGTGGCCACGGTAGTCTGAAGACGACAACGCACCCTCCTTGGCCCTTTCCATTGGCCAGGAGGATAAGAACCCCTGTGGCCACGGGAGGCTAAAGGCGCTGCTGTGCCCCTCCTTGGCCCTTTCTATTGGCCAGAAGGATAAGAGCCCCGTGGCCACCGGAGTCTGAAGACAACAGTGCACCCTCCTTGGCCCTTGCCATCAGCCAGGAGGATAAGAACCCCCGTGGCCACAGGAGGCTGAAGATGCTGCTGTGCCCTCCTTGGCCCTTTCCATTGGCCAGGAGGATAAGAGCCCACGTGGCTACGGGAGTCTGAAGACGACAACGCACCCTCCTTGGCCCTTTCCATTGGCCAGGAGGATAAGAACCCCTGTGGCCACGGGAGGCTAAAGGCGCTGCTGTGACCCTCCTTGGCCCTTTCCATTGGCCAGAAGGATAAGAGCCCCGTGGCCACCGGAGTCTGAAGACAACATTGCACCCTCCTTGGCCCTTTCCATCGGCCAGGAGGATAAGAGCCCCCGTGGCCACAGGAGGCTGAAGATGCTGCTGTGCCCTCCTTGGCCCTTTCCATTCGCCATGAGGATAAGAGCCCCCGTGGCCACGGGAGGCCGAAGACACTGCCACGCCGCCCTTGGCCCTCCCCACCGGTGGTTTTGGTTGGGGTGCCGTGACGTATTCACGCGGTGACTTTTGTTTTTGTTGCTGTTGACCTTTCTGTGGGACTTCTCATATGAGTGCTGTGGGACTTCTCAAATGAGGTTTTCTCTCTCTTTTTGTAATGCTTTTTGATACTGTGATACTGATACTTTTTGATACTGTCATTTTGATGATTTGTGATGATGATATGATATTGTTTGTGATCTGTGATGATAATATGTATTGTGATTATTGTTAGCCACCCTGAGTCGCATAGCCGAGTGGGCGGCATACAAATCCAATAAATGAAATGAATGAAATTTAGTTCCTCCTTCATGTCTACTTCCTGAAAAGAAGATCTGCAATCTGTTGTTAACTCATGGGCTCAGTTGTGTATGAAATGACACATAAATTGGAGTTCAAACCGTTATTCCCTATGAAGAAGAAAGGGGAAAAATCCTTGGCATTCTGTCACCACATCTGTAATCCTGCACAATTGTAGGATACCACATCCCTGACTATGTATCATGCCAAAAATTTCATATATCAAGTACTGTATTTTTATTTCTTAAAATAAAATAGGAAGAATATCAGGTACTTCATCAGATTCATGGAGAGTAAGGGGAGATATAGTACAGAGAAAAAAAAATATTGGGAGAGAGGAAAGAAGTAGGTTATTAGTTATTCCCAAATTGTTTCCCATGGCCTGTATTGTGTTGGTGGCGTTCCCTGTACCATTCCCTGTGGGTGAAATTGCTGTCACTAAATGCCAGGTTAGTGAAAGGATTTTATTTTGGTGGAACACATTGACCTGTCTTGCAATACAAAAATCGGGTTGGATGAATCTGGGGAGTTAAACTCTCCCAGTTCTGTCCACCTCCACCTCAGTTTTCTCTGAACCAAAAAATTAGAGCTGGATTGGAAATGAGGAAGTAGGAGGTAGAGTTACTAGATGCCTAGTCTTGTGTTTGGGTTTGATTGTGTTAAGTTGAAACTGAGTGACTGGTACAGAATATGTTAGTATGCCATCCATCTTGCTGCTCAACTGGCTGAGTTGGTCTTGGGGGTGATGATAGAGTCTCCTTTGCATTTTCTGTTGTGGGATTTCAACATCCATGCTGAGGCTAGTCTTTCCATACCGGCTTGGGACTTTATGTCTTACAGGAGATGGATCATCACCTGGTAATATCAGAGACAGATCATCACCTGGTAAATTTTAGATTTGCTGGAACTCAGAGTCCCAGCAGGGGTAGACAACCAATTTAAATGGTCCATCACATCCAAATGGTATCATGATGACTGTTGGAGTCTCCTGTTGCCTTGGCAAGTGGCCCTGTCAAATCCCTAGTCAACCTCTGGAATGGAGAAATGGCCAGAGCTGTAAAAATGGATGCTCCTAAGGGTTCCCTTATTGGAGATATGCAGACGACACCACCCTAATGGCAGAAAATGAGGAAGACCTAAAGAATCTCTTGATCGGTTTGAAGGAAGAGAGTGCAAAAGCTGGCTTGAGACTCAATATCAAGAAAACCAAGATAATGGCAACAGGCCCGATCAGTTCCTGGAAAATAGACGGGGAAGAAGTAGAAGCAGTGACAGATTATACTTTCTTAGGATCTAAGATCACTGCAGATGGGGAGTGCAGCCATGAAATAAAGAGGCGGCTGATTCTAGGGAGACAAGCCATGAGAAACCTGGGGAACATAGTGAAAAGCAGAGACATCACCTTGAAAACAAAAATTAGAATAGTCAAAGCAATGGTATTCCCAGTGGTAATGTACGGATGTGAGAGCTGGACAATTAGGAAAGCTGAACGCAGAAGAATAGATGCCTTTGAAATGTGGTGTTGGAGGAGAGTTTTGAGGGTACCTTGGACAGCGAGGAGAACAAATAAGTCAATCTTAGAAGAAATCAACACTGACTGCTCATTGGAAGGTCAAATAGTAAAGATGAGGCTAAAGTACTTTGGGCATCAAATGAGAAGGGAGGATTCACTTGAGAAGGCCGTGATGTTGGGAAAGGTGGAGGGCAAAAGAAGAAGGGGGAGGCCAAGGATGAGATGGATAGATGGTATTATAGACACAACGGGCACAGAACTGGGAGGACTGAGGGGGATGGTGGAGGACAGGGGTGCCTGGAGAAAGATGGTCCATGGGGTCGCAAAGGGTCGGAATCGACTGTGCGACTGAACAACAACAAGGGTTCCCTATCAGGAGGTGGAACTATACTAGTCCCCAATTAGCTAGGGAACTAGTTGTGGTGAAATACTGTAATAGGGAAGAGACTAGAGCAGTGATTGCATAAAACTCAGTGAATCCAATTCTACATAGACTAGAGCTCATTTGAGTACGTACCTACTCTGTGGCAGTGTCTGCAGCAAAGAAAGGATTTTATTCTGAAGAAATTGATTCTGTATACAGTACAACCAGGCGCCAAAGCTGTTTTAGTTGGTTGGGGGCCTATCACATCGTTGCCTGCACAATCAAGATGCTGATCGTTCAGTAGCCTGTTGTGAAGAATTTGCATGACATTTTGCAGTGAAAGTTGCTTTAATTAGCTCTGACTTGGACACTGTAGTTTATACAGGTCTTGTCAATGTAACTTTAGCTCCTGCTCGTACTGTTATAACAGATACTTTTCAATCTGTGCAGCCTAGTGATATGGACTTGGTCCTTGGAGAAATTAAAAACAATTTTTGCTATGTTCAGTAAATGTTGTTCCTAGGAATTTGAACTCTGCCACTTGTTTTATACTTCCTTCTGTTATGAAATTTAAAGTTTGCTGTTTCCTTCCAATTACCATTACCTCAGTCTTCTTTCTACTGATTCTCATATTTATTTTGCATTCTGGGTTCATGGGCATAAGGTGTTGCTGTAATTCCTTAGCTGTACTTGCTATCAGTCCAGGATCATCTGCAAAAAGTAATTCACTGATACGGTTTCCAATCATGGGTTAGTTTTTCTTTCTTATGCTATCTATGTAGGTGATAAATAATAATGACAATACTACACATCACTGTGTCACTCCAGATATTACTGCAAAAGGTTCCAATATTCCTTGATTCATTGTAACCACACTTCTGCAGTCACTATATAAACATTAATATAATCTAACAAAATGTTCACTTATTCATATTGGGTCAGTATTTGCCATAGCAATTTCCTGTCAACTCTATCAAATGCTTTCTCTTGGTCTACAAATGCAACAAAGAGATTCTTATTGTATACTATTTTTTTCTATTAGTTGTTTCAACATAAAAATTGCATCTGTATAGCCTGTTTTTTTAAGCCCATACTGTAAAACAGTATGTGTTCTGTTTGCTGAAGAGAGATGATTTAATCACAGAGCATTTCTGCTCTTGCTGTATTCCTTTCTATCAGTCAAAACAGACTTACAAAGTGCTTAAAACAAATGAATTTATTAAAGTTGTTAAAAACGTAAATCTCTTGCACTTGAACTGTCATTGTGCATTTAATGACATTTTCTTCATATTTCTTGTAGGACATTCAGTCAGAAGAAAGCTGCGATTGAAAGAGAATATGCACAGGTAAGCCACACAGAGAAAAACAGTTAATTTGCATGCGCACCATAGTTTCTTCTTCTGTAAAGTCTTCACCTTTTTCCTCCCTCCAAAATTGTACAGTGATGTTGATAACATCAAGAAGCTGATGCCTAGAAGGGTTAACAGTTAGTGCTACATAACACAGGAGAGAAGTTGCAGGTCCAAGTCCAGTCTGATCAGAGAAGACATACCCTTAGTTTCTGACCAAATTGGATGACTTGTACTGGGGAATGGCTTTGCGATCCTGTGTCCTTCTGGTCAGGTCTATCTATTTTCACGTTACACACCTTATTCATTCCTGAACATTTTCCTTGAGCTGATGTGGTGTGGCTCGAGAAGTGGGATTGAACTTTCAAAACCTTAGGATGTTTCTCACTTGCATCTTGAACTTATAGAATGGCCCTCAGAAATGCGTTTTCACCCTTAGTCTGTCAGTTATTTATCAAATAACAGTTCTTTGTGTTTCTTTTTTCTTTATTTTAGTGAAACTAGTTGAACAATTATTGTGCTGGGTTTACTAGTAACTTACATAAAAAATTCAGGGGAAAAAACAATTTTTAAAAATTATTTATTTATTTGTTAGTTAGAATAGAATAAATCTTTATTGACATTGTCCCCTTGTGGGAACAACGAAATTTCTCGGTTGCTATATGAACTCAAATAAGGCACACCCCATAATTTAAAACAGTACAATACAGTACAATATAACAATTAAAATAAGATAAGATGACTTCAGAGTCCAGAGTTCAAATTTATATTGCCGCCCACTCACAGTAGCGACTCAGGGCAGCTTACAAACCATACATCACATTACAATATGTTGATGGGGGCTCAGGGGGAGGGGCGGTGAAGTCCTCAACTGGCCGTGGCTTCTTCTTCCACTGGCCTTTGGGCTAACGGGGAGGGGTGGCAAAGAATGGCATGTTAAACATCATACACATTGAAAAAACATTGGAACCTTCAATTTTAATGAAAAGCCAAGATTTGGACAAGTCAGCTTGTCCTATTATACAGGAATAATTAACTTTCCTATGTTCTTCAAGAGAAGTAGTAAAAATGAAATATATAGATGTATATGAACTCTCTGGTATTGTGCCACATATGTTTTAATAAGATCAAACAAGAAATGACATTGTTTTTTCATCTACATTCTATAAAGGATACAGAATACAAAAGCTGTACTGCAAAGAATGTCCATAGAAGAAGTATACCTCTCAATTCTCCATGATATAATAATAAATAACAATAACAGACTGAAAACTGCAAATCTGGAAGGGACCCTGTAGATCAGTGGTTCCCAACATGGAAGCCTAAGTCAGTACATTGGCTAGTCAGTGCTTTGGGGAATTGAAGTCCAAAAACCAAAGCTTGGGAATATACTGCTGTAGATTGAATCTGGCCCCTCTCAAAGGGGTACAATGGCAAATCAAATTCCCAACCTCTGGTTCCACAGCCAGATATTTAAACTACTGAGATATCCAGGAGAAAAACTACCATGTTTTGAGCAATAAAGAATGGTGAAGGAAACTAGAACACTAAAACATGCATTGCCAGAGTGAGATTCAAAAGTACGCTTGCAGCTGGGGTCCTATTCAATGGTCCTGGTTACCATCATATAATCTTAGTGCAATGTCAGGTCACAGATCTGTTGCCTGCCCATGCCTCAAGAGCCCTTCAGAACTTTATAAATCTTTAGGAGGGGGTTCTCAACCTTTTCAAGCCAGGGGCCGGGTCACACACTCTCAGTCAGCTTCAAGGGCCGGATGGCCATTCTGCCCTGCCTGCATAAGGGCAGCCATTTTGTCCCAACAACTTCAAATGGGGAGCCATTTTGTTTCTTGAATGCCCTTGGAGGGGTGGGGCCACATGAAATAGCGCCATGGGCCCGTAGACCTTAGGTTGAGAACCCCTGCTTTAGGGGAATAGTAAGAAGCCTGTGTTCATAACAGCTGGCTTTTATCCCAGATAAAGGGTTAAATCCAGAATAAAATCAGAAAATCCTTTCCAGTCATACCAAATCTATCTGAGTAGGTAAAAAGTTTCCCATGTTGCAAAAATTACAGGCAACATCAGCCTGCATATTTCTACAAGCTTTATTTATTTACATTGCCTTTAGGTTCTGTAAGCATGAAATTACTTGCAGCCATGAAAACTGAGTTTGAGTTATAGACAGATCAGAAATCAATCCAAAATATAGTAGCATAAAACAATAAAAATACCAAAAATATATGTTTCAGTTACATTTTAAAAAGTGCAAATGCTTTTAATCTTGAAAAAGCAGAGAATACATCTCTAAAATGTTATCATTGTTCAAGGGAAAAAAACATAACTTTGAGCAACCATTAGCCTTGAGTAAATAAAACGAACACACACGGAAAACTATCCTAATTATGCTCACCTAGTCAGGATATTTTGAAGCTATGGAGGAAAATCCATGATGTTTGTGTTGTTGGCCTCTGGAAAAACCAGCTGCCTCACTGCTACATGTTTCCTATGTTAATATCTGGTGTATATGTGTATGGGAGGGTGGGCATAGTTTCATACAGATGACTTCCTTTTCTCCTTGCCCTGGCTAGCTTCCTTGGCTATTATTTATACCTTTATCTGTCCTCCAAAGTGTAGGCAATTCTTTTTGCAGAGATTGAAGCTCTAGCACAGGGGTGCCCAAACTACGGCCCCAAAGCCATTCCATCCGGCACGCGACGCCCTTACCAAAACAGGAAGTCAATACAGACACTTCTGTGCATGTGTAGACATGTCTGTATTTACTTCCTGGTTGGGCACAGATGTCCTTGCGCATGCGCAGAAGCATCTGTATTTACTTCCTGGTTGGGCGTGGACGTGCTCGGTCATGTGCAGAAGCATCCGTATTTACTTCCTGGTTTAGCACAGATGTGCTCGTGCATGCACAGAAGCATCCATGCTAAACCAGGAAGTAAATATGGTTGCTTTCGCACATGTGCAAAAGCATCTGCGCCAAACCAGGAAGTAAATATGGATGTTCATGCGCAAACATGCCCTGTTCTGGGTGTGTGGTCTAGACTCCTCACCTGTTCTAGGGGTGTAGTAAGGCTCCCAGCCCCAAAGGTTTAGGCACCCGTGCTCTAGCATCTGTAACATCAAGCATTTGATGAACCAGAGTCCTGTACCATCAGGGTCCTAGAGCATTAGGACTTTGCATCTATTTATTTATTAAATTTCTATATACCGCCTATCTGGGATATTTTCCCACTCTGGGTGGTGTACAATTGTTAAAACCAGACTTTATAACAGATCTCCAAATATGTTGCAAGTACAGTAATACCCCACATAACGAATGCTTAGCATAACGAAAAATTCACATAACGAAGTGTTTGTTATGCAAGGGCGATGCCCCGCATAACGGAAAAAAATCATTTGTAATGCGGGGTTTTGGTAACCGGGGTATTAGGGAACCCTGGATAATGAACATTTTTTGTTCATTATCCAAGGCATCTCCCATTCGCTTCGCATAATGGGAAAAAACGGAGTTTTTTCCGTTATACGGGGTTCTACTGTACAGGTGAGTTCAGCTGAGCATGATGGTCTGAAAAGTGTTATTTTTCTTAGGTTAAAGTTCATAAGAGGCATAGTAAACTTCTCAAAATAAGCTTTCCCCCATTGCAGTGCTAGAAGTAATGCTTTCAGGCATGCAGACTTTCAGAAAGTGTTGACAGCTAAAGAAAACAGAAGGAATGTTTAAGTACCATCAGCTGTAAATGATTATTCAGTATATAAATGTACAGTAGCTGACTTATTAAGTTCCAAGCAGATGAAAGGCCTTCTATCAGCCAGTTCTAGAGTTTACTCTCCCAAGGATAAAAGGGAGGGAGGGAACGGAAATGTAAGTTGGCCAAGTCAGTTCAGGAAACCAGGCGGTGCCAGCTGTGAATTAGTAAAAGGACAGGTCGCTAACATAATATTTGCTAACAGTGAAGAAGAGTTTGCATAGGACTAGTGGCAAAAGGCTAGTCTCGCCATATGAATATCTACAACACCGTTTCCCAACCTTTGCTTTTTGGACTTCAATTCCCATAAGCGCAAGTCAATTCCCCAAAGCACTGATCAGCCAATGTACTGACTTAGGTTTCTGGGAATTGAACTCCACCAGTGTTCTGCGGAACATAGTTTGGGAAATGCTGGTCTGCAGGATTGCTTCTGTCATTGTCATATTTATATTACGAAGCTTCTCTGTTCACATGGGGATGGAAGTCCTCTCCCTAATGTGACTGTGGAGAAGAAGACCAAACCATGGACCACATTATATTTAAGTGTCCTTTGCATGCGACTAGAGGACTTGCATAGTGTCACAGATGAAGCCTTTCAATGGCTTTCAAACTTGGATGTGGCACTCTAGCTAGGAACTTGAGACAGTCAATTTGTGCTTACTGTTATATCAACATTAATGTAAATAATCATTATATGATAAATAAATAAAATAAATTGCACAATTCAGGATCAAATTTCCATACCTGATTTGCAGGATATTTGATAGTCTTGTTGTTACTAATAGAGGTGGATGCCAGAGTAATGCCTGAGTGCATAGTATAAGAAGGATCTTGTGTGGCTAAGGCTCAAGTCCTGTGTACATTTTCTTGTTAAACTCAAAGGGGTGTGCCTTCAAGTACAATCCTTGTATATGGTGCTGCTGTAAAGCAAGCAAAGAACTTCTAAAGGTAAATATTTCACATTTAACTCCAATTTTTGTGGCTTTCTATTAGTACAGCAAAGGACAGATTTATTGAACTAATTATAGGTTGTAGTAGCAAAATCTATCAGGTCTTGCTTATGCAGGAAAATGTGCATTCTCTCGTTTTGGATTGCTTGGTTTTTATATCCTGTACCAGTGGTGTTGAACCTATGGCACGCGTGCCAGAAGGGACACACAACTCTCTCTGTTGGGACATGCGACGTCACCCCAGCACAGAGTTCACTCTGCCCAGCAGCCCAATGGGAGCACTTCCTCCTCCCCCAGCACTGAGTTTGCCCTGCCCCTCTGCCAAGCAGCCCAATGGGAAAGCTTCCTCCCTCCTCCCAGCACAGAGTTCACCCTACCCCTTTGCCCATCAGCCTAATGGGAGCGCTTCCTCTCTCCCACATCACATAATTCACCCTTGCCCCTCTGCCCAGCAGCCCAATGGGTGTGCTTTCTCCCCCCAGCACAGAGTTTGCCCCACCCCTCTGTTTGGGCACTTGGTCTCTTAAAGGTTCACCATCACTGTCCTATACCGTCCTGCTAGGCTGGCTACATAGTCCATTGAGTTAAGCAGCTGGCTGCAGATTCAGAGGCTGAGAGTTCGATTCCTCCCAGGAAAAGAGACAGTGTTTGTTGCCCTAGGAAAGCTGCACAGTCCAAGGGTGCTGCCAAGAAAAAAGGAGTGTTATTCCACTTCTGAGTAATCTTTACCTAGAAAACCTTGAAAAGGTCATCATAAGTCAGAACCGACTTTATGACATATTGTTGTTATTATTATTAACAGCTAGCTATAACCATAGCTACCTAGTGCTTAACACAGTAGATTTTATCCCATGTTTCATTCTGCTTGTGTGAGCATTCTTCCGACTGAACTGATGCTCATTACCTTGCTGACAGTGAAAAGGAGGATGCTGATTCATTCTCATTTTGTTACTTTTAACATTATTTCCTCCAAGGTCACAGAAGCTTGCTTATCTACCTTCTAAAGCAGATTTAAAAAAAACCCCATAAAACAGAAACGATCATCTGGCTCAGCGGCTGCCTATAAACAGAAGTACATTTTCACCAGCAAAAGGGAGGTTTTGTATCCAGCCAGTGTTTTGCTATGCTCAAAGGTGGAATGGCAGAATTCTGAAGTATGTTTTGTTTGTTTGTTGTATTTATAGGCACTTTTCTCCTAATGGGAAACTTAAGGATAGCAATAGCAATTACACTTATATACCACCCCATAATGCTTAGTGCAATCTTTGTGGTTACAAAGTAATTAGCATTTTGCCCCTAACATGCTGGGTACTCATTTTACCGATCTCAGAAGGATAAAAGACTGAGTTAACCTTGATCCCATCAGGATCAAACACACGTTTTGGCTGCAGTGTAGCAGTTTAACCACTGCACCATGAGGGCTTTCTAAGGTGAACATAAGAACAGCCTTGCTAGAACAGGAACAGGCCACAGGAGCCCATGATCCAGTCCAGCATTCCGTCTCACACAGTGGCTCACCATTTGCTTCAGGGTATTATTCCCAAGCAGATGCCTTCACCTGCTTAGGATTCCCTGGAAATGGCATTGAGAGATATCCTGCCTATCTCTCCAACCCGGAGGTTGTCTTTAGGTATCCATAATTATAGCCATTGATACCCTCGTCCTCCATGAACTTGTCTAATCCTTTCTTAAAGCTGTCAAGACTGACAGCTGTCACCACTTCTTCTGGCAGGGAGTTCCATAGGCCAGGGATCCTCTGGGTGAAAAAGTACTTTCTCTTATTTGTTTGAGAACTAGTACCCAAAGGTTTCATGGAGTGCCCCCTAGTTCTAGTTTTATGCGATAGGGAAAACAGTTTTACAATCAAATTAAAAAGCAGAATGAATTATACAATTAAAAAGAACTAAACTACAGTAATACTTAAGGTACATGAAATGATTATAAACAGGAATAAGCATTAACTTTAAAAACAAAACATCAACTTAGCTAAAAACCAGTATCCAGGGTCTCAGTTATAGTTATTAAAATCCTGCTTGAAGAGGGCCTTTAGCTGTCAGCAGAAGGATCAAAGGGAGGGAGCCAACCTAACCTCACGAGGGAGAGCATTTTGCAGTCTGGGAGCTGTGCTAGGGAAGGGCTTCTTTTATATCCCTATCAAATGTACTGTACCTCTGATGGCAGTGAAGCTGAGGATCTTAAGACTCATGTCTTATGGGAAGATATTATCCTTCAGATGGCCTGGACCCCCCAGCACTTTGAATTGGGCCCGGAAACGGACTGATAGCTGTTAAATTAAGCCAGTGATGGTGAACCTTGGCACTCCAGCTATTCTTGGACTTCAATTCCCAGAAGCCCAAGTCTTTGTGAACCCACGTGAATGGATTTACTGCACGCAGACCACGCCGGAATGAAGTCTTTCATGACTTAAGCTAATTATTGCAGTTTATATGTTTGGCAAAGTCTTTTATTTCTTCTTCTGCTGCTAGTGTTGCAGAATAAGAGTACTGTACACAGAACACTAAAATTTCACCTGCTTAACATATTTTCCAGTGTTCTCTGAAATATTACTACGTGCAGCTGATGTTGATAAACTCACTCTGAATCTACAATAACTAAATGTCATATATTACTTTGTATTTATAGTTAAGATTTTTAGAATTGAATGATATATGGGCAGTTTATTATCATTATTATTTAGATTTCTATACCGCTTTTCTTCCCCTAAGGGAACTCAAAACGGTTTACATAATGCAAAATATAATATCTAGAATACAAAAGCAACATACAAAATCTAAATTCCCACAGTATAAAAAATGACAATTATAAAATTATATATAAACATCAATAGCAGCACAAAAGTATACAAGATATAAAATGTCCAAGTACAAATCATCACAAAAAATAACAATATAAAAATATACCCCAACACAGTCCCTTCCAAGTCCTTTCCAGACGGATTGGGTGGGTTGCGAAAGCGAGCACAAGTCCTAACGCTCCTAGCCGGCCAGTCTCCTCTGGGAAGGAAAAGGAAGAAAGAGCGCCCCCCTGCAGCTGCGGCAATGCGGGGGGGGCGGCAGTCTTTGGCCCGGCCCGGCATCCCATGGCCCTTTGTCCCCCCTGCAAAGGATGGGAGAGGAGGCCCCCCCCCGCAGCTGCGGCGATGGTCCTGGGGTGGCGGAAGTTTTGGCCCGGTAGCCCACGGCCCTTTATCCACCCCCACCCCCCGCAAGGGAAGGGAGAGGAGGGCGGGGGGGCCTGCAGCTGCGGCGATGGTCCTGGGGCGGCGGCAGTCTTTGGCCTGGCCTGGCGGCCCACAGCCCTTTATTTTCCCCCCGCGCGCGCAAGTACCGGGAGAGGAGGGCGCCCCCCTGCAGCTGTGGCGATGGTCCTGGGGCAGCGGTAGTCTTTGGCCTGGCGGCCAGCGGCCCTTTATTCCCCCACCACCACCACAAGGGACAGGAGAGTTTGCATGATGCTGATGAAGTATAGTTAATTAGCTTCTTGAGTAACTGTAAAATACAGTCATGCACAATCTAGAACAAATGGTTAGATGGCCAGCATCTGTGCACATGTGTCTCCAGGAGCAGATTACTGACAGGGGTGATAGGCTGCGTTCAGCTTGAACAATCAAATCTTGAGCAGGCCTGAATTTAGGCAATCAAATTTTATGTGACTGTGCCAAGTATTCAATGGTGTTTATATATATATATACTAGCAGAGGTTGCCCGGCGTTGCCGGGCTGTTTTAAATGGTGTTGGAAGGTTTTTTTTTTGTTGTTGTTAATGTTTGTAAAGAAGAGGTTAGTCTATAATTGTAATTTTAATTTTTTTTATTTTTACACATTTTTTATAGGTGGGCTGTTATAAACTGTGTTCAGTTTTGTTTGGTGTTTTGGTTTTGTGGATTAAAAAAAGAACAAAGGATGATATACTTTTTTTAAAAAAATATTTAACCAAATAATGTTTTAGTATGTATTTTTTTTAATAGTTGTACCATAGGTAATAATTTTAAAAATGTGAAAGTACATGTTTTTTACAATAAAAGTTTTTAAACTGTGTTTAGATGTTTTTGGTTTTTATTTGAGTTAAAATTCAGCACAGGATTTTTGAATAGTTTTTATTTTATTTTATTGACCTGGTTTTGATTTGTGTAAAATTGTGATTTTGTGTTATGTTTTTGACTTGTTTTTACTCTTGGGGCCTTTTGTGTGGGGCTGTTGTGTCTTTTTGAATTGTTTTTACTATTGTGGCCAGCAGTTGGGGCTGGTAGGGGTTATCTTGTATTTTGACTGTTTTTTCTCTTGTGGCCTCTGGGTGGAGCTTCTTCCGGTAAGTAGTCTCTTTCTTTATTCATTTCTTTTCCGGTCGTCGTGGAGTGAGGTTGTGTGGTGGTGAGTTGGCTGTTTTTCTTTATGTGTGTGTGTGTGTGTGTGTGTGTGTAGGGAAATCCCTTCTCTGCCAGGTCCCCTGGGGTCAGGAGGGTTGGGGAGACAGACCCCTTTTGTCCCCCCAATCCTCCCAACCCCAGGGGAGCCAGTAGAGAGGGGGAGCGCAATCCCCCCATTGATATTAAAGGGGAAACTCTGATCAGGAGTTTCAGGCGCCGTTGGGGAGGGGGGCTTTGGTTCCCGCGGCTTGGCCTCGCTGAAAGCAAAACCCTTTTGCAGTAAGTAAAGTCAGCTAACGGAGCGCCGTCCGGTGGCTTTGCTTACCTGGGAATGGGTTCACTTTAAAGGGGGGCAGTGCCTTTTCCCCCCTTGAACCCCCTCCCTCTGTGTTGTTTTTTTTTTCCTATGACATAGTGATGACCGGCTGCGGAGGACTTGCGCTCCCGGTGTGTTTTTTATTTTTATTTTTCGCTCGGCAGCTTCCTCAGTGTTCTGCGCGCTCATAGCGCGCAGGACGCTGGGGCTTATAGTTTGCCGTTTGCGTTTTCGGCTTGTGTGTCGTTTTTTCCCCTGCAGTTTCCTTTTGATTGGCCACGGCGCGTTTCCGATTGGCTGTGGCGCGGCGCAAGGAACATTGGGAAATGAAGTTGTTTCCCTTTTTCGCGTTTGTGGGGCTCTTGCCCCACTGGCACATTTCTCAATCCTTCGTTGACCTGCGGACCCAGTTCGGGCGTGTGCACGAATGGTCGGTGCGGGCTAGTAGGGCCTGGCTTAGGATTGTATCTGAAGTTCCAACGGTTAACGCTTGGTTTTATAGGTTAAGATATATATATTTCTATCATGCTCTTATTTGTTGGAAGTCACAGTGCCAAATATAAATATATGAATGTATCCTTCTACTGTAGGTATGGCCAAGACTCAGATTAGGTTAATTGTAGAAATACATGTACCTTTATAACTCTTTGGGGGCTAATATTAAAAGTATAAACAGTTTTTGTCTAAATACCAGTAATTTCTCTCTCTCTCTTTCTCTCTCTCACTCACTCACATGAATATGATGTATTCATGTACTGTATGTGCATGTTGAACGGATATTTTACAAGAAAATTCTTGAAGTCCCATGAAAATCCTTAAAAGTGTATCAAAAGAAAATAGAAAAATATTTTTACAGATC
Source organism: Bradypodion pumilum (assembly GCA_035047305.1). Lineage (NCBI taxonomy): Eukaryota > Metazoa > Chordata > Lepidosauria > Squamata > Chamaeleonidae > Bradypodion > Bradypodion pumilum. The sequence continues at coordinate 4,920,166 of JAWDJD010000003.1, forward strand.
TTTTAAGGGATAAGCTATTTTACGAATAGCTGATCTGGAAGCTGGAGTTGCGTGTACCCAGCTAAAGTTGTTTGTCTCCAGGGTACTACAAGACTCCTTGTTGGTTTTGCTGCAACAAGGTGACATGGCTACCCTCTCTGTAAAAGGAGTCTGGGCGATGAGGTGCATTGATAGCAGTATTGCTGGACCCACCACTCTTCCACCCTGTGTTCTAAATAAATTTTAAGGAATAGCAAATGTGAATTAGTATAATGTGTGTTTATTTTTTATCATCCCATTCTATATGTAAACTGTGATGTTTTGTCCATTAGAGTGGAAACATGGTGCAGATACTTTGTATCTATTCTAGAGCTAAAGAAGGTTCATTTTCCTACCATGGGCCAGTTCCCACCACCACACTCAACTGTGGGGGCTGGAGGTGTGACTGCGCCCACTATTTACATTTTTGCTGTCATCGGTGGTGGTGAGAATTGCTCCATTTTAGTGGGTTCTTGGACATGCTCTGCCACTTCCCAGGGCAATGGGAGGCTTTTCGGAGCATGTTCGCTCCGGTTTGGGATTTTTCTGACGTTTTTCCACTGCACTTTGGCAACTACAGTGCGGCTGTGGGCAACTTCCTGGTTCCGCTCTGAGATCCCAGCCGCTGATGTAAGCTCCGGCGGCACCAGAGGTTACCCACAGTTGCGCTGTAGCTACCAAAGCGCAACGGAGAAACATCAGGAAATCCCAAATTGGAGCGAATATGCTCCAAAAAGCCTCCCGCCACCCTGGGAACTGGTGGGGCCTCTCCAAGAACCCAGAAAAATGTCATGATTCCAGCTACCATGGTAAATGATGTATTGCTACTTATGGTGGTGGTGGGTGGTTCTAGAGGTGCCTGGGTGGCCACCACAGGCTGGATTAATGATATAAACAGGCAGGATTAGGCCCACGGGCTAAGGGTTGGCCACCCCTGCTTTATATGGAACATACCATATTTTATACACTATAAAATATGTTTTGCCATTTTTAAAAATAAGCCCCTGCTACCACACCTTGCTTGCAGGAGAGAGCCTCTGCAGTCTTGGACAGAGTTGGTTTCCTCCTGCTTCTTGACTTTGAAAGACAGGATGAAGGATTTAGAGAAGTTTACAAAAAAAGTCAGGTTTTCTTGAGGTAGCCTTTCTGGAGAGAAAGGATTTCTCTACCGTATTCTTGGCACATTCTTCAGAGAGACGAGACACTCTCATTTGCAACTGCTCTTGCCTGTTTTGTTAAGATGCAGAACTACTGTAGTAACTTAGAAGTAGAAAAACAAAATCCAACCAAAAACTTCCTTTCAGTTTTGTTTGTTAGGATAAGGCAATGGGCTGTTAAAATGATATTTGCCCCTGAATTCTGCTTATGAGAATTGTCTGAAGAAAGCTTTTGTTTGGATGCATCCGTTCATATTCAGAATCTAAATAGGCAACTTGGTGTTACCCTGCCTGCTCTACAGTCCTGTATGCCTCATGATCCATGCTGATAGCTCCCAGCCCTCCCTTTGTCCCAGTCCCACAAATCACTGTGTTAAAGAACGTGGGTCCATCTATAATAAAAACAAAAAGCTCACCTTTTGAGAGAAATAGTAAAGGTAAAGCTTATTCTTGCTCGAAAGCCAGTTGTATCCAACTCTGTGGTTCAGTGCTCATCTCTGTTTATAGTCGAAGAGCCAGCGCTGTCTGTGTTTGCATATGTTTCTGTGACACGTGGCAGGCATGCCTAGACACCGAAGTGCACGGAACACTGTTTACCTTCCCACCGAAATGGTCCCTATTTATCTACTTGCAATTTCTTGCTTTCAAACTGCTAGGTTGGCAGGAGCTGGGACAGAGACAGGCGCTCATTCCACCATGCAGTATTCGGGTTTTGAACTGCTGACCTTCCACCTCTCAGTCAGCGTCTTAACCACTTGAGCCACTGCCAGTCTAATTTCAGGCATTCTGTATATCATTTATGATTGAAAATGGAGTAGTATTGTTGGTAATAAAGACATTAATTACAAATAATAAGCCCATTGTTATATTGGGGCAAGAACTACTGAAAATTGTAAGCCTTTTCCTAGTGGTTGACCCAGTTGCCTCTTTTGGATGTTTAAGATTCCTTGATTGACCAGAGTATCAAGGAATAAATTCCTGCTGGTTGCAACTCACTTTCCATTCCTTTCTCTGCCGCACTTTTCTTCTCAAGGTTCAACCAAAACTTTTCACGATTGTGTCTTCCCATCTTTTGGGACTTTTTATTTCTCTGGGATACCACTCAGTGACTGCTGCTGTCCAACGACCACCTGTCATTGGAGAAATGCATCCAGCCCAGTGCAATTTCCATTTATGATATTCAACAACAGCTTCATTGATTCCACTTTTTTTTCTTATCTGGGCGTTGGGGATGTGGTCGTGAAGGGATAACTTTAGCATTGATCTCTCCATGGCGCTTATGGCTCTTGATAGTTGTTCTTCCTCGACCTTCGTTAATGACCATGTTTCACTCTCATAGAGGACCACAAGTAGTACTGTCAAATTAAAAAGGTTGGTGTGTTGTTTTTTGTCGAGTTTCTCGTTTAGGATCTTTAAGAATCTTTGGTAAATTTTAGGTAATATGTCATATAATTTTCATGCAATAATTGGAAACATCAAGGGTATTTGGGGCAATTAGCATCAAATATAGCACATGGTGGGCCTGGGTAGGTCTTAGCCTGTATGAGTCCTGCGCATCATCCAATAGGTGATCACAGAACCTCTGAAAGAAATGACATAGAGGAAGCAAATATACTGTAGTGAGGTTTAAGAGCCCTGTGTTTTCACCCAAACAGGAGAAGCAGTTCCTCTCAAGAAAGACACTAAATCCTGCCATTATAACTAAATGGAGCTTCCATCTTCAAAAACAGTATGCCTTTGAATGCCAGTTGCTCACGGTTTGTGGAATGCACATAAGCCATACAGCTGGAAGGCCAGAGGTGGACCCTTCTCGGTACCCCCAAAGCAAACTCTGGATAGGCACTATAGTTGTTCTAGTGTTTTTCAACATTACAGTATTTTAATTTTTGATAGTAACAATTTCTAACGTTATCCTTGACATGGTCTTTAACATGCTCCATTTGTAGTCTTACTTTTGCAGGAAAAATACAGTTGCTCCTCTTGCTTACATAATCTGTTTTATTTTTCTCTTGGTTATTGGGGGATGTCCATGTAGGCAGTTGCCTGTTAGGTTTCCAGAAGCATCTTTTTGCAGTAAACAAGTAACAGAATTTGATGACTTGCTCTTCTGTTTTGTTTGCTAGTTCAAATCCCCCCATTGTTTGGTTCTGCTTTATTTCCTACACTTGTATTCCAGTCACATATGATTATCAGCATATCTTGTTTTTGTGTGTAATTCATTCCTGGGCCCGTTCCCATATCTGTAGTCAGCACAGAATTGAGTATATTCCTCATCTATTCTTGGCATTTTTCTTTTATGCAGATCTGATGATGTGTTTTACGCTAACATATGTATTGATTTATGAACTTCCATTGTCCATTCCATTGCTATCTTGTCTAATATTCAGCAAGAGGATATGTCTCCATTTGTGTAAAGCAGTGTATGATGAGAGTTAAGTCTTCCATGATTGTGGCTTCTGAAAGAACCTCCACTATGAATCTTTCTTTCTTTCTTTCTTTCTTTCTTTCTTTGTCCTCCCTCACTCCCTCTCTTTGGGGGAAATGTGTTGACATCCTATTGGATATCCATCTTATGAGAGTATTTGTTTGCAATAGACGCATTAATCTAGTTTTTGGGTGTTTTCTAATCTTTTGTATAAAGTAACCAGAACACCGAAACCAGATTGACTACATACTCTGCAGCCAAAGATGGAGAACCTCCATACAGTCAGCAAAAACAAGACCTGGAGCAGACTGTGGCTCAGATCACAACCTACTGATTGCAAAATTCAGGCTTAGACTAAAGAAAATAGGGAAAACAAAGAGACCAGACAGATATCACCTAGACAGCATCCCTAAAGAATACACGGTGGAGGTGATGAACAGATTCAATGGCTTAGACTCAATAGATAGAGTGCCAGAAGAATTATGGACAGAGATGAGGGACATCATGCAGGAAGCAGCAAAGAAAACCATACCAAAAGAAAAGAAGAGTAAGAAAGCAAAGTGGTTGTCTGATGAGGCTCTTAAAATAGCAGAGGAAAGAAGGAACGCAAAAGTCAAAGGAGAAAGGAAAAAATACAATCATCTGAACACAGAATTTCAAAGAAAAGCAAGGAGAGATAAGGAAAACTATCTAAAAGAACAGTGCAAAGAAATGGAAGAAAACAACAAAAAAGGCAGAACCAGAGATCTTTTCAAAAAAATCCGGGAAATCAAGGGAACATTTAAAGCAAAAATGACCATGATAAGGGACAAAGACGGAAAGGAGCTAGCTGATGCAGAAGAGATTAAGAAAAGATGGAAAGAGTACACAGAGGAACTCTACAAAAAGGAACTCAACACTCCTGATAGTCACAATGATGAAGAAATTGAACCTGAGCCAGACATCCTGGAGAGTGAAGTCAGAAAGGCCCTAAAGAGCACTGCAAACAACAAAGCTAGTGGAGATGATGGTATCCCAGTTGAATTTTTCAAAGCTCTAAAAGATGATGGCATCAAATTACTGCATTCAATATGCCAGCAGATTTGGAAAACAAAACAGTGGCCACAGGACTGGAAAAGATCAGTATATGTTCCAATCCCCAAAAAGGGCAATGCCAAAGAATGTTCAAACTATCGAACAATTGCGCTCATCCCACACGCCAGCAAGGTGATGCTCAAGATAATACAGGATAGACTTCAGCAGCATGTGGAAAGAGAATTACCAGAGGTGCAGGCTGGTTTCAGAAGAGGCAGGGGGACTAGAGACCACATTGCCAAAATACGTTGGATCATGGAGAAAACAAAGGAATACCAGAAACAAGTTTATTTTTGCTTTATTGACTACACTAAGGCATTTGATTGTGTGGATCACAACAAGATGTGGCAAGTGATTAAAGAGATGGGAATACCAGAACACCTCATATGCCTCCTGAGAAATCTGTACATGAACCAAGAAGCAACAGTTAGGACAGAACACGGAATGACCGAGTGGTTTGGAATAGGAAAAGGAGTAAGACAAGGCTGCATTTTGTCACCCTGCTTATTCAACTTATACACAGAGCACATAATGCGCAATGCAGGGATGGAGGAATCACAATATGGGATCAAAATTGCTGGGAGAAACATCAACAATCTGAGATATGCAGACGACACCACCCTAATGGCAGAAAGTGAGGAAGACCTAAAGAATCTCTTGATCGGTTTGAAGGAAGAGAGTGCAAAAGCTGGCTTGAGACTCAATATCAAGAAAACCAAGATAATGGCAACAGGCCCGATCAGTTCCTGGAAAATAGACGGGGAAGAAGTAGAAGCAGTGACAGATTTTACTTTCTTAGGATCTAAGATCACTGCAGATGGAGATTGCAGCCATGAAATAAAGAGGCGGCTGATTCTAGGGAGACAAGCCATGAGAAACCTGGGGAACATAGTGAAAAGCAGAGACATCACCTTGAAAACAAAAATTAGAATAGTCAAAGCAATGGTATTCCCAGTGGTAATGTACGGATGTGAGAGCTGGACAATTAGGAAAGCTGAACGCAGAAGAATAGATGCCTTTGAAATGTGGTGTTGGAGGAGAGTTTTGAGGGTACCTTGGACAGCGAGGAGAACAAATAGGTCAATCTTAGAAGAAATCAACACTGACTGCTCATTGGAAGGTCAAATAGTAAAGATGAGGCTAAAGTACTTTGGGCATCAAATGAGAAGGGAGGATTCACTTGAGAAGGCCGTGATGTTGGGAAAGGTGGAGGGCAAAAGAAGAAGGGGGAGGCCAAGGATGAGATGGATAGATGGTATTGTAGACACAATGGGCACAAAACTGGGAGGACTGAGGGGGATGGTGGAGGACAGAGGCGCCTGGAGAACGATGGTCCATAGGGTCGCAAAGGGTCGGAATCGACTGTGCGACTGAACAACAACAACAACAAACCAGAAATAATCCCAGTATTGTCAGATTTGTATTAAAATGGTTAAAATGTCTACATGTATCTGCGATCTGTTTATTAAAAATGTATGATCATTATTCTTGCAAGCTTTTTTGTGGGGGAGGGGGAAGGACTGAGTTGGCTAGATCCCAAAGAATTACACAACTGTTCTGCATTCCCAGTGGGCTTGTGGATATGTTTGTTTTGAATAGCATCTCCCTTCCTGCTTTGGCAATTGAAACTCAAGGTAATTTGCAGTATTATATGTGGAAATATTTTTGGAACTCAAAAAGTCTTGCATTTCTGCATACAACGTTATTTGTCTTTCCATTCACTTATTCCTTTTTGTTTAAGAAAAATTTGAGTACCGCATATGTTATAACCTCGGAAGAGATGGATAAGGTATAAATCAAGTGAAAGTATTATTGTTTAGTTTTTACCGTATTTCAGTGAGTTATTTCAGAATTGGTTCTTTGACACTGGTGATTGCAACTATAGTAATACCTCGCATAAAAAATGCTCCGTATAATGAAAAAATCGCATAATGAAGCGTTCGTTATGCAAGGGCAATACTCCGCATAATGAAAAAAATCGTTATGCGGGGTTTTTTGTAACCAGGGTATACCCACTCAATGGGAACCCCAGTTAACGAACTTTCCCCCCATTATGTGGAGTATTATCGCCAATAGTGCTTCGCATAACGGGAAAAACCGCATAGCGAAGAGTTCTGTGGAACAGAATTTTTTCTTTATGCGGGGTTCTCCTATATGTTTTTATCATCATTTTTGGAAGTCCTGGAAATTAAAGACTGCTTTTCAACTGATTATTGCTAACCTAGTGTTAAAAACAGATATGTTACCTTGTAGCAGAAACCTCCTTCATCTTCATTATTATTGCCAACCAGTAATTTATTTCTGCAATACCCAATGTTAACATAACATAAGAACAGCCTTGCTGGAACAGGCCACAGGAGCCCATCCAGTCCAGCATTCTGTCTCACACAGTGGCTCACCATTTCCTTCAGGGTATTCCCAAGGAGATGCCTTCACCTGCTTAGGATTCCCTGGAAATGGCATTGAGAGATATCCTGCCTATCTCTCCAACCCCGAGGTTGTCCTAAATTATAGCCATTGATACCCTTGTTCTCCATGAACTTGCCACATCCTTTCTTAAAGCTGTCAAGACTGACAGTTGTCACCACTTCTTCTGGCAGGGAGTTCCATAAACCAGTGATCCTCTGGGTAAAAAAGTACTTTCTCTTATTTGTTTGAGAACTAGCAATGTTAATATAGGTTCATTCCTCTTTGTGGGCTTATGATAGCAACACCTATCGGCTTGATAAAAAAAGAGTGGATCAACCTCCCCAATTCTTGAAGGAGTCATCCAAATGCACATCTGGACAGGCTCTTAGTAACATGAGACAAGCTGCATCTACAGAACTATTAGGCAAGACTCCACCTATTATCTTGACCCCTTAATTTGGGCCTGAAAGGTGCAGGGATGGAACTCTGATGGTGGTTTAGTTAGTTTGTAGTTCTGAAGGACATGCATGTACAGTACTTGTAAAGTGCAATATAAGAAAAAGGAATACATAGATTTAGAGATTAGATATTGAATAAAGAAGTATTATTTTCCCCTTATTTGTTTGTTTATTTATTTAGGTTATTTAGGTTATTTATATCCCGCCCTTCTTGCGCTAACGCCACCCAGAGTGGCTAAACAACAAAAGAGAAAGCTCTCTACAAGGAGAGAGCGATCTCAGCAATACAACAATGCATAAAAACACAGCAAATACAAAAATACACTAAAATAGAAACACATTCTTAAAAACCACTAAAACCCTCCAACACCCTCCCCAACCCCTTAAGAAGATAAAAACAGCGTTATCAGGGTTACACATAACAACCAAATAGAATTCAACATTTTATATCTTTCTAAACAAGCAGTATTGATATTCATATAAATTATTCATACTATATATTATTTATTGATTTATCAAATGTCATATTCACTCACAATTAAATAAAAGAAAAAACACAAAAGATAAAATACAAAATATAATATGTGAAGTATAAAATTATAGGTGTATACATAGAAACCATTGTAACAATTCTTGATAACCATGAAACGAAGCTTTGAGATTTCAGAGACCAAAGGCTGGATCAGTTTGTCTGAAGAACATGTTTACTGTACTTGATATTCAGCACTGCTGTTGACCTTCAATAACAGGGCAGCCGTGTGTGGAAATAGCACATTTTTGTTATGTGCCACCTCTCTGTCTCTTCATTTGTGCTCACACACTTTAGTAAAAAAAATCAGGAGGAGATGGTTGAAGTAAGATCTAGGTACATCCATCTTCTCCTACCTTTATGTGTTTACATGTGTGCAAGTAAACATGCATGTTTCTCCTGTTACACTTCTTTCCTCCCTTTGGAAACAGACGGAAAAATCTTGGTTTGTTTTTCCACATGACTGGGAAACAATTACTGCTTCCACATGGAGCTCTCTGCCTGTTCCTGGGAAACTAGCAGGGAGTAAGGGCTATTTGCATAATCATCTTTAGTACTATTGTGGGTGGGTTTGGGGTGCCAATGCAGAGAAGCAGACTGGCCACCTGTCCAGAACAAATGAACATAGCTTTTGTACAACATCTATCACTGTTTCTGTACTGTTATTTCTGTATCATAAATAACTTTACAAAAATATTATAAAACCCATAATTCAGTACTAATTAATTAGGTTGTTAATTCTTTTCCCTTTCAAGGGAGTTTAAGAATTTTGTATTTCTGTGCTAGTACAACTGTGTTTTAAAGCCAGTCCCACCCACCCCCCGACATAATATTAAACTGCCGTTATAAAATTATGCTCATAAATATTTATTAGGGGGATGAGAATTGGGGCTCAAACCCCTTTGGGCTTCAAATTAACTTCATTAGCTTCTATCAGTACCAATAAAATGTAATTGTTATTTATTCTTCACCACCGGAAGTAATTCTGTTGCAACTATCACATACAATACTAAACATTCATAGGTTATTAATATGTTATTTAATATTTGTCTATCTTGATTTAGTTCTGATAATGCCCAAGGTTAAACTGTCAGAAATTTATTTTTAGTTAACACCTAAGGTGATGGGGTTTATTGATGTTTTATTGTTGTTTTTACTATTTGTTTAGATTATGTACATGTCATAGTGTTTAAATTACTTAGTAGATGTGCTAAATAATCTAAACTGATCATCAGTTTGAAATAAACTGTTTGCTTCATGCCTCTCCCTCCTCATAGGTAAAATAGCTTACTTTCTCAAATTTGTCTTTTCTAGCTGAATAATTTAAAGTACTTAATTGACTGAAGAGATAAACTTATCTTAATTGCCTCTTGATTCAGATATTTTGTGTGCTACAGTGCATCTCTGGAGAAGTTTTCATTACAGCAACCATATCCTTTTTGTAGCTGTTTCATTACTTTCTGCTTAGCTCTCTTTGGCTTAGAAATTGGCATGATGTTGTTATTCCTCATCAAGTTGTGTCCAACTTAAAGGCAACTTCATAAATGAACTCCAAAAGGTCCTATAATTAACAACCTACTTCTTTCTTGCTGTCATCGATTTCCCCCAAGCAAGAAATTGCAAGTAGATAAATAGGGACCACTTCGGTGGGAAGGTAACAGCGTTCCGTGCGCTCCGGTGTCTAGTCATGCCTGCCACATGACCACGGAAACGTCTGCAGAAGCAGACAGCGCTGGCCCTTCGGCTTAGAAACAGAGATGAGCACTGCACCCTAGAGTCGGATACGACTGGCTTTCGAGCAAGGGAAACCTTTACCTTTACCTTTTATTGTGTTTTACATTGAGTGTCTTCAAAATATGATACAGTAGCAAGGCTCTTCAGCTTTGAAACAGAGAGGAGCACTGAACCTTATAGTCGGATATGACTGGCTTTTGAGCAAGGGAAACCTAGCATCATTTTTGCCTCTAGAGCAGTGTTTCTCAACCTTTGGTTTTTGGACTTCAGTTCCCAGAAGCCTAAGTCAATTCCCCAAAGCACTGATCAGCCAATTAACCGACTTAGGCTTCTGGAAATTGAAGTCCCCTTGTGGGGCCTGTGGCCCACATTGGGAACCATAGCATTAGTGTTGCATACTATATGCAAGCAGGTTTGGAATTAGAGATCAAATTGCCAATATTTGCTGGATCATGGAGAAAGCAAGTACAGTACTGTACCAGAAAAACATCTACTTCTGTTTCATTGACTACACCAAAGTCTTTGATTGTGTGGACCAAAATAAACTGTGGCAAGTCCATAAAGAGATGGGAGTACCAGACCACATCACTTGTCTTCTGAGAAATCTGTGTGTGGTTCAAGAAGTGAGAGGACAGGATATGGAACAACCGATTAGTTTAGAATAGGAAAAGGAGTACGACAAGGGTGTATATTGTCACTCTCCTTATTTAGCTTATATGCAGAGTACATCATGTGTAATGCAGGGCTGGATGAAGCACAAGCTGGAATTATGTTTGCTGAGAGAAATACCAACAACCTGAGATATGCAGATGACACCACCCAAATGGCAGAAAGTAAAGAAGACCTAAAGAACCTTTTGATGAGGGTGAAAGAGAAGAGTGCAAAAGCTGGCTTGAAACTGAACATAAAAGAAAACACCAAGATCATAGCCTCTGTCCCCATCACTCCCTGGCAAATAGAAGGGCAAGAAAAGGAAGCATTGACAGAGTTTACCTTCTTGGGATCTAAGATCACTGCAGATGGTGACTATAGCCATGAAATAAAAAGGTGCTTCCTCCCTGGAAGGCAAGCTAGGAGAAGCCCATGAACCATAATCTTCTTTCCTGTCTAGGCTAGACATGAAACTGCCAAGATGAAGGCAGAGACATCACCCTGCCAACAAAAGTCCGCATAGTTAAAGCAATGGTCTTCCTAGTAGTAATGTATGGCTGTGAGAGCTGGACCCTAAGGAAGGCTGAGTGCAGAAGAATAGATACCTTTGAACTGTGGTGCTGGAGGAGACTCTTGAGAGTCCCCTGGATGACAAAGAGATCATATCAGTCAATCTTAAAGGAAATCAACCCTGACTGCTCCATGGAAGGACAAATACTGAAGCTAAAGCTCAATTTAATTTCATTTAATTTTCATGCTTATATGCTGCCCACTCAGGAGAACCCAACTCAGAGCGGCCGGCACACAAACGGCATATACGGCATATACAAAATAGAAACATAAAACAGATAAAAGCATAAAACAGATTAAAAAGAACCCCAATTTCCTCCCCCCCCCATCATAAAAAGAGGGAGGGGGAGGATCTAGGTTATTGCACAAGCCAACAGGCGGGGGGGGGGGTACATTTCCATCAAGGCCCCACACCTGCCCCACACCTGCCCCGCCAGCCAGGTTTTCAGTTCTTTCCTAAGGGGCAGCAATTCCATGTGCAGCCGTAACTCTATTGGTAGGATGTTCCATAGGGCCGGTGCGGACACAGAGAAGGCACTCCTCCTCCTTGTGCTAGAGAGGTGAGCCTCTCTAGCCGATGGAACAATTAGAGAGCCCCTCCGGTCCGCTCTTGTTGGACGGACAGACGATAAACAAAGCTCAAGTACTTTGGCCACCTAATAAGAAGAGAGGACTCACTGGACAAGGCCCTGATGCTAGGAAAGATCAAAGGCAAAAGGATAAGGGGACAGCAGAGGATTAACTGTTTCTTAGACATAGATCTGGGCAGACTACGGAGCATGGCAGATGACAGAGGAGCCTGGCATGCAGTGGTCCATGGAGTTGCAAAGGATCAGACTCAACTGTGTGACTAAACAACAACAAAGTACTGTGCCAAAGCCAAAGGCAGAATCCATGCATTTGTTGTTGGCCATGCCTACTTTATAGGTTTTGATGAGATTATTGTCACTTGAAAACTCTCTAAAAAGTGATTAGTTCTTAAGTTTCTTTAAACATAAATAAAACAGCCAAAGAGGTTTTGAAGGAAAAAGAGATTTTATCAACAAGATCGATCATAACATTATATATGCATATATTGGTGCTTGAATTCATGCAGATTCAAGGATACTAATTAACAATTCAACCAGACTTATATACTTTCTGACAATCTACACACTATGTGTTCTCGGCCTAGGAGGGGCTGAAGGGCGAAGGCATTTCATGTCTATCTTGGCATTACATACTTTTCAGAATGTTCAGAATTGCACAGTCACACAAGTCTACACCACTTAGATAAATGATACAGGACTTTTTGTGTAACTGTCTTCATAAAATGGCTTTTCCCAAGCCACACTATAGATTATCACAAATATTTTCTTAAAATTATTATACAATCTTCATTAACTGCATGCTTATTTTGATAACCAATCAGGTTTTTCCACAATTGCTGCTGCTAGTAAATGCATACCTCTGCTTTCAGAATATAAATTAATTTATTTGTATACGAAAATATGTTCTGCAAAAATTAATCGAAATTAGGAAAAATGTTTAGAAGAATGATTTAATGTATTTCAGAAATTTATATACTGTTCATAATACGTATCCTAGGAGAACTTAAGGGAAAGCATCTTAGTGAAAAATGGCAAAAGTTCTGGAACTTAAAGAAATCTTGCAGTGATTGTTGTTGTTCAGTCGCACAGTCGATTCCGACCCTTTGCGACCCCATGGACCATTTTCCTCCAGGCACCTCTGTCCTCCACCATCCTCCTCAGCCTGCCAAGCTCTGTGCCCATTGTGTCCACAATACAATCTATCCATCTCATCTTTGGACGCCCCCTTCTTCTCTTGCCCTCCACCTTTCCCAGGATCAAGGCCTTCTCAAGTGAGTCCTCCCTTCTCATTTGATGTCCAAAGTACTTTAGCTTCATCTTCACTATTTGTCCCTCTAATGAACAGTCAGGATTGATTTCTTCCAGTATTGACCTATTTGTTCTCTTTGCTGTCCAAGGGACTCTCAGGACTCTCCTCCAACACCACATCTCAAAGGCGTCTATTCTTCTGCGCTCAGCCTTCCTAATGGTCCAGCTCTCACACCCATACATTACCACTGGGAATACCATTGCTTTGACCATGCCAGCAAGGTGATGCTCAAGATAATACAGGATAGGCTGCAGCAACATGTGGAGAGAGAATTACTAGAGGTGCAGGCCGGTTTCAGAAGAGGCAGGGGGACTAGAGACCACATTGCCAACATATGTTGGATCATGGAGAAAACAAAAGAATACCAGAAACAAGTCTACTTTTGTTTTATTGACTACACCAAGGCTTTTGACTGTGTGGGCCACAACAAAATGTGGCAAGTAATTAAAGAGATGGGAATACCAGAGCACCTCATATGCAGTGATACAGCCAGGAAATAATTTGGCATTTCACAGACAATGTAACACTTTCATGCAGCCTACATGGATAGAGTAAGATTGCTATCCAAAGATTTAAGATTTAAGATTGCTGTTTCTTAAACTACAAAGTAATGAGTTTCCACTAAATTAGGCAGTATTTTAAAAATCCAAAACAAAACAATGTGGGTGTTTTCTTCTTATGTGAATTTAATCACCTTTTTAAATCTTACAGTCAGTTTGGCTTGTGAAGGCATTCTAATTTGACTTTATAGTTGAGAAGAAGTGAATCTGCCTTTGTAACTTCAGAGAATAAATATTTTCAAGCAGTTTTTTCCTCTACAAGTTTCCTAATTCTTAACAATTCTGTATCCTGTGGTGTTAAAGCTTGTTGCCCTGTGGGACCTCAGTTCAAAAACATCTGCAATAATTGCAATTATGCCAGATATTCAGGTATTCATAACAGGAAAAATAAAGAAGTTATTTTCTGTTTTGAGATAATGTCTTGGTTGCTTGGCTGGAGCCTTTTTAGAAAGGATTCTTTTTAAAATGGCTCAGACACTAGGGTGTCATACTTCAAATATTTACTGTTCTTACTGTGTATTTTTAAACATGCCTGCTAATAGCGTATGAAATTAGAGGAGTTTAAAGCTTTACATATATTTTATTTGTTTGAAGAGAAAGAAGCTAAAAAGCTCTGTTTGATTTATGATAGGGTTGTATGATGCTGCCACAAGGCTGCTTAGTTATAATCTTTTCTCCCCTTTAATGGCAGGAAACTTTTAGAAAAAGCGGGTCAGTGCGGCTAACTAGCAGAAATGAATAAAATTTTAAAAATAATAATAATAACAATAAATTTTAATTTATATCCCACACTTTCTCAGCCGAAGCCAACTCAAGGCGGCCATTACAACATGTAGATATCATACAAACCAATAATAAAGAAGCATGAAAAGTAAATTTGATACAATAATCAATAGTCAATAATAAACATAAATTAATCAATACAATATAACACAGTACAATTCAAAAAGCAGTGCAGTACAATTCGAAAGGTCAAATTTGAATACAAAATATCACATCAAAAAATAAACCCATTAACAACAATAAACCCAAGAAATATCCAAGACCACCCACGAAATCCCCCCCCCCCACCTTTAGAGTCTTTTGAGTCTGAACAGGGCAAGGGGGAGGGCAGAGCCCAAGAACGCTGGCTGGTGGAGTGGCCTCTTTGCCCTCACCGGGGCCAGGACGCGCAGCAGTGGCAGCTCACCCGGCACCCCCTTGCCTTTTGAGTCCAAGGTGGAGAGCGGGGCCCAAAAAATGCCGGCTAGGTGGGGTGGCCGGTAGAGTGGCCTATTCAAATAGTCCAGATGATTAAAAGCATGAACTTTTTAATGTAAAGTCCAAATTCTTTTGTTAAAAAGTAAGAAGCAACAGGTTGCCAGCCAGATTGACAAGTGAGAATTTCAATTCAATATATCTGGAGAACCTCAACATGGAAAAGGATGGTTAACTTTTTGAAAAAACAAAACAAAACAAAAATAACTGGCCAATCTAAACATTGCAAGTTATTATCAAAAAAGTATTTTTATTGTATAAATACTTCCTTTCTCTAGTAAATTCAGTTTGGTTATGGTCAGAGATTTTGGATTGATGCAATGATTCTTCTTTATATGGCTTATTTTCTACTCATGGTTTAGATTCAGAATGATACCACTGCTATTAATTGGGCCTGATTAGATGTGTGTGTGAGACAGGTCATGAAGGACTTGAGTCCAGTTGGTAATCCCAATAAATCAGTGAGATTGACATAAATACTGATTCAATGTTCAGCAGTTGATGCAGTGGATCTACTATAATTGCAAGCACGGCGCCAAAATGGCCGCCGCGCCCTTTGCGGCCCCCCCCACAGGACAGAGAATCCGGGTAGTTAGGGGCGTGGCCAGCTCCCTTATAAAAGGGGTGGCCACGAGGCAGCCAAGCTGCCATTTTACCTCAGCGACGGAGCGGAGAAGTTTTTTCCCCTCCACCCCCTCCCTAGTTAACAGTGTGATATTATGGTCGCTTCGGGGCCGGGTGGGAATTTTTGGTTGGGACCCATATTGGCTCCGGGTCCTGGCTTTTTTGCCCATCCCACACTGTTGCTATGGTTTGATATAGGGGGCTTTCTGTGTTCCTACTGTTGACTTTGGTCACATTGGCGGGTAGCACTGGTAAGGTAAACAGTATGACCCACAAGTATCCGGCAGGTTCGCAATTGACTGGACAACACTAGACAGGAATAAATTAGTTAAACGTTGTCCGGTCAACGACGAACCAGGCGATGGGGTGATGACGATTGCTAACCAGCATGCATCACCCCTGTGATTTCACGGATACGCGTCAGAGGGTGGGGTCATAAGTTAGTTATTGACTACGGTCAACAATTTGTTTGTTGTCAACAAACAAATTGATACAAATTGATACATTGTAACCAATTGCCGTTGGCAATTTTGGGGTGGTACCTTACCAGTGTTACTTCGGCCTGCTTGCCTTAGGAATTACGATTGGTCGTTTTACCAATGCAAATTTATAATTCGGACTAGGGCATTGAATCAATAAATGTGGCCCTATGCTGTTATCCACTTTCAATGTTGTCTGTGTCCGTTATTGGGGGGGTGCGCCTGCAATGGGACTAGTGATTGAATTTAGGCCTGGGCTAATAGTCCCCATTCTTCTAGGATGATGTCATTAGCTGTCCTGAGTGGTGCTTGCACCAAAAGGATGGGGTATAAATGTAAATAAATAAATTAAACATGCGTTTGGTGTGTTCTCATGTGCTGAATTCCCACACTGAACATCTGCCAAACTTCCATACACACCACAGTACTGAAGGGGAAGGCAGTTTATCTGTAGCACTCAGACTTTTGATAAAATTGTTCCCATCTCCTATGAAACTTTTCCCTTTGTCATGTTAGTAACCAGGGCACAGCTGACTGCCTACTTTCTTTTCAAAAAAGGGGAAGAGTGTGCTTGTGACAAAAGCTGATCAATCAAAATGGTATTTTTGTTTTTTTTAGGATGTAGGAAATAACCTGTAATTCCAAACTGCTTTGGGTCTTTCCAGAAGAAGAAGAAAGTAAACCACACAGCTATTTTAATAGAAGTGGGAATTTAGTTTGGCCACTTGCTTTTGACTTGTTACAAAGAGAAAATTTGATGTGAATTTTGGCAGCATTTTATCATCTTGAAGCACAAATATCTAACTGAGAAACAACAGTAAAAAAAGGAATGGATGCATAGTTAAAAAACCTACAAGGTGGGATTGCAAGAACTTTGACAGGAGGGCAGTCAGGAGGGAAATGTGTGTTGGGGGATTTAAATCTAAAATGCCAAGCTGTTTAAAAAACAGAAGGGAAAAGTATTTTTTCATAGAGCAGCGTAACTTTTTTGCTGCAATAGTGATGGAATCATATAGCTGGAGGATGGAAAGAGGAATGGTTCAATATTCTGACTTAAGACTCAGTCACCACAGCAAAGTCCCCCTTTCCATCTCTCTTTCCAGATGCAGTTTCAACATTGGTTTTCTTCAGACCAATTTTGAACCTTTTGATCTTTTTCTAAAAATCTGTCTAATAGTGTGCAGTAAGAACAAATACAATAAACGTAACTTAAAATGGGCAAGTTATAGTGAGTTTTCCTGCTGGCAGAGTGAGGGAAGACATAGCCAGTGGTGTTTATGCTGTACAGTAATACTCTGTATAACGAAAAAGCTCTGTTCCACGGAGCTCTTCATTATGCGTTTTTTTGGCTTTTTTTGCTATGCAATCAAATGGGCAATACCCCGAATAATGGAAAACAATTTGTTCGTTATACGGGGTTTACGTTAACCAGGGTATACCCTGCTTAGCAAAAAACCATATAACGGGAAAAATGTGTTATGCGGAGTATTGTGATTGCCTAATGAACACTTCGTTATATGAAGTTTTCATGATATGAAGCATTCGTTACGAAGGGTTTTACTGTACTTTCTAATAGCAGTCTGATCTGTAAAAATCAGGAAAAATAGGAAACAAATTATTTTCTATAGATGATTGCATTTAAAGATATGAAAGTAGCTAACAGGTCCTTTTACCTAAGCATTTATTTAACCACCACCACCCGGTTGATTTCTCAGTTCTGGAGAAACAAAGATTCATCTAATACATGGAGTTAGCATGTGTGGCTGATGGGAATTATGTGTCCTGTCATATAGAAAAGCAGAATGAACGACAGGTATTAGAAGTGTGCACTAATTTGCAGATGAGAGGGAAGGAATGTGCATGATGTGGAATATGTAAGGCAAAAGGATAGGCCCTATGAAAGGAAATGTCCTTGGAAATGTTTGCTCCATTTGTGAGTAGATTGTTTCACAGTATTGTTAGGTGAGGTTGTTTTGGAAGCATACCCAATTTTTAAAATGTAGAGGAAGAATTTACGTGAAATTGAATTTTGCATGACTCCTTGAAGAACAGTTGAACTGGCTTGAAAATAATTTGCTTTTTTCATCCAGGAATTAGCAAAACCCTCGTGTCTTCTTGACTCAGTTCTTGTCTGCTTTGCCCAGGGTGCCTTTTACAGGGAGGACATACTTCAATAGATTCTGGGCATCTGCATACAGGGTAACTTATACAGTGGTGTACTGGCCCACAGGGATACAGGGACTCATCCCGGTGCGCCCCAGCGCCTGGCGCCTGCCCCCCCCCCCAGGCAGGCAGAGGTAACGGGAATATATGGGATTTCTCCTCCCTAACCCCTCCCTCCCCCAGGAACCCCCATCATTTCCTATTCACCGCCCTTCCAAGGTGCCCAGCACACCCCTGAACTTATACTGACATATGTAGAAACAGTTTGGTCAGACAAGTTCTTTTTAGCTCTGTATAGTAGTTCCTGGACTTTTTAAAAGCATTTCTTCTTCCATGTCTAGGCCAGACATGAAACTGCAAAAATGAAGCCACCTTTGGTGAGTTGATTTTGCAGTTTCTTTCACCTGACCTAGTGCGGAATGACTGAGTGGTTTGGAATAGGAAAAGGAGTAAGACAAGGCTGCATTTTGTCACCCTGCTTATTTAACTTATATACAGAACACATAATATGAAATACAGGGCTGGACAAATCAAAAGTTGGAATTAAAATTGTGGGAGAAACATGAACAATCTGAGATATGCTGATGATGCCTATCCTAATGGCAGGAAGTGAAGAAGACTTAAAGAAACTCTTGCTTAGGTTGAAAGAAGAGAGTGCAAAAGCTGGCTTGAGACTCAGTATCAAGAAAATCAAGATACTGTACTGTAATGACAACAGGCCCTATCCCACCCTGAAAAATAGATGGAGAAGAAGTAGAAGCAGTGACAGACTTTACATTCTTAGGATCCAAGATCACTGCAGATGGGGATTGCAGCCATGAAATAAAAAGGCGACGGGTTCTTGGGAAGCAAGCTATGAGAAACCTGGGGAACATGGTTAAATATAGAGACATCACCTTGCAAACAAAAGTCCGCATAGTTAAAGCAATGGTATTCCCGGTGGTAATGTATGGTTGTGAGAGCTGGACGCAGAAGAATAGATCCCTTTGAAATGTGGTTTTAGAGGATAATTTTAAGAGTACTATACCCTGGACAGCAAGGAGAACAAATAGGTCGGTCTAAAAAGAAATCAACCCCGACTGCTCCTTGGAAGGTCAAATATTGAAGATGAAACTAAAGTAATTTGGGCATCAAATGAGAAGAGAGAACTCACTTGAGAAGGCCTTGATGCTGGGAAAGGTCAAAGCCAAAAGAAGAAGGGGGCAGCAGAGAATTTGATGGCTAGATGGTATTGATGATGCAATGGGCACAATGCTGGGTGGGTTGAGGAGGATGGTGGAGGATAGTGGTGCCTGGCATGCGATGGTCCATGGTATCACAAAGGGTCAGACTCGACTATGCGACTGAGCAACAACAAAAGTGTGAGAAAGATTAGCTGGCACAAGGTGGTCGTTAAAAGAGTATGCCCAATGTTAGTTCAAAAATACCACAGGCTTTGAGGAGGCTCTTTCTGTGTACCCCAAAACATTTCTTGAAAACACAATATCTCTCTCATAGTCTACTTTTGCACTTGTTGGTTGTTTTATTCAGTACCCAAATGAAATAATGTATATGTACATACACAATCATATCAGTAATGGGATTTTGCCCGTATTTAAATATTACAGTCCAACTGTTTGAATTAAAAGACTGCCAAGTTGACCCGTGAGCAAGTACTGAGCACACTCCTAAGCCTTACGTTCAGTGAAATTGTGTCAAAGGTTAAACTACTGGTAGATTTCCCAGTTGGAGTAAAACAATGATGGTCTCTGTCTAAGGACATTTAAGGAGGAAAATCGGCAAGTGTCCTTGAGAGCAGAACAAGGAGATCTTTATATTTTTATAGCAGCTATGAATACAAACCCACTGTCCTTTTAACTGAAAAAGAGCTGCTTTTGCTGACATTTATGACTTCCAATATAAAATATCCCAAAACAAGTTCTAAGCCCTTTAATTTGGTAAGGATCCATGGCAGATTTACCAACCAAGCAAGAAGAGACAAGCTTTTGCAAGATCTTCTGTTTTGTTCTTGGTCATGAGCTCATGTTACACAAATGATGCATATAGAAAAATAATGAGCCAGTAATGGTAGGATGTTTCTGGTAGCACCAGCTATAAAGGATGAGTATTTCAGCTACCAGTGGAAGTAGGGACAACTAATTGCTGTGGGTACAAATGAACGTTTCTTGATTGACCAGACTATCAAAGAATAAGTTCCTGCTGGTTGCAACTCATTTTCCATTTGTTTCGCTGCTGTGCTCTTCTTCTCCAGGTTTGACCAAAGCATTTCACTATTGAGACTTCCCATTTTTTTTGTTGTTTTTTTTGTTGTTTTTTTTGGGGGGGGGCTGCCAAGGTTCCTTTTACTCCTCTGGGATACCACTCGATGAATGCTGCTGTTCGATGCCCATCTGTCATTCGAGAGACGTGTCCAGCCCAGGACAGTTTCCATTTGTGTTATACATCAACAGCTTCGTTGATTCCGCTTTGTTTTCTTATCTGGGCGTTGAGGATGTGGTCGCAAAGGGATATCTTTAGCATTGATCTTTCCATGGCTCTTATGGCTCTTGATAGCTCTCCTTCCTTGACCTTCGTTAATGACCATGTGAAAGTACTGTATCATTAACTGAAAAAGCACCTTCCCAGGTAAACATCAAATAATAGTATTTTTCTAATTAGGAGATTAACAATTGTGAGGCAACCAAACCACAACAAAAGATCTGGCAATTTTTGGTTCAGCTGTATGGTTATAAATGCCTTAATGTACTCTTCTAGAAGTGGATCAGTTGTTTTGTGTGTGTAGGAAAGAGGAGGTTGCACACATTGATTTAATGCTGCGGTTTGGTTATACACTTGGCAATTCTGGACTTACTAGACACTTGGGTGTTTCACTAGAAGTACTAGAGGTAGGAATCTTCCACATGCGTCCTGGAAGATTGGTCATTGCGGTACTTATCTTGTTATTTGTTATTTATTTATTTGATGTTTCATTGCATAATTTGTATTGTACTTTTTTGCAGCTATTATATTTGTTTGATATATTGTACCGCAGAATTTGTATCTATTTGTAATAGCATTTTGAATATTGTATTTATTACTGTGTTTTGAATTTTGTATTTCGTATATAAACCCCTTGGGTTACCTTGGGGTTATTTATATGTTGTTAGCCGCCCTGAGTCGGCCATGTGCTGAATAGGGCGGGGTATAAATCGAATAAACATAAACATAAGACTGCTTTGAAGATTCTGTAATAAGATAATCTTTGGGGAAACTGTTAACAATAAATATTCATGTAAAACTAACACTCTTTTTGTCTTTTTAACAGGGCATTCAGAAATTGGCTAGTCAGTACTTGAAGAAAGAGTGGCCTGGGATAAAAGCTGACGAGCGAAATGATTTTAGGTAACTTTAACAAATATGCTCATTTTTAATACTTTTTTTACTGTATTCTTATACAGCTATACTGAAGTGGTTTGTGGTTCATAATTCACAATATATTGTCAGGTTTTTGCACACACTGTTTTACTTTTTATTAACACTGTAATGCTCAATATATATGATAATAAAAGAGGAATACAAGTATAGATGTAAAATCCCCAGAATTTTTTTTTCGGGGGGGGGGAAATTGGGAAATAACTATTGGTTTATTATTTCTCAGATTTTTTTTATGTGTATAAACAGTACAAGAAATGCGTATTTGGTAAAGATTAATATGTAATAAAATGATTTTTCATATGTAAGAAATTAAAAAATACTTTTTAGCAGCCATGAAACGTGCATGGAACATCATTCATGAAGAACTTCCACAAGTGAAAACATTTGGTTGTGCAGCACATGGTTTAAATTTGCTTGTTGTTCAGTCACACAGTCAATTCCGACCTTTGGCGACCCTATGGACCATTGTCCTCAGCCTTCCCAGTTCTGTGCCCATTGTGTCTACAATACCATCTAGCCATCTCATCTTTGGCCTCCCCCTTTTTCTTTTGCCCTCCACCTTTCCCAGCATCAAGGCCTTCTCAAGTGAGTCCTCCCTTCTCATTTGATGTCCAAAGTACTTTAACTTCATTTTTACTATTTGACCTTCCAATGAGCAGTCCGGGTTGATTTCTTCTAAGATTGACCTATTTGTTCTCCTCGCTGTCCAGGGGACTCTCAAAACTCTCCTCCAACACCACATTTCAAAGGCATCTATTTTTTTTTTTTTTTTGCGTTCAGCTTTCCTAATTGTCCAGCTCTTGCATCCATACATTACCACTGGGAATACCATTGCTTTGACTATTCTATGTTCCCCAGGTTTCTCATAGCTTGTCTCCCAAGAATCAGTTGCCTTTTTATTTCATGGCTGCAATCCCCATCTGCAGTGATCCTTGCTTTCTAAGAATGTAAAGTCTGTTACTGCTTCTACTTCTTCCCCATCTATTTTCCAGGAACTGATTGGGCCTGTTGCCATTATCTTGGTTTTCTTGATATTGAGTCTGAAGCCAGCTTTTGCACTCTCTTCCTTTAGCCCAATCAAGAGGTTCTTTAGGTCTTCCTCACTTTCTGCCATTAGGGTGGTATTGTCTGCATATCTCAGATTTTTGATGTTTCTCCCAGCAATTTTAATCCCATATTGTGATTCCTCCATCCCTCCATTGCACATATGTGCTCTGTGTATAAGTTGAATAAGCAGGGTGACAAAATGCAGCCTTGTCTTACTCCTTTTCCTATTCCAAACCACTCTGTCATTCCGTGTTCTGTCCTAACTGTTGCTTCTTGACTCATGTACAGATTTCTCAGGAGACATACGAGGTGCTCTGGTATTCCCATCTCTTTAATTACTTGCCACATCTTGTTATGGTCCACACAATCAAATGCCTTAGTGTAGTCAATAAAACAAAAGTAAACTTGTTTCTGGTATTCCTTTGTTTTCTCCATGATCCAACATATGTTGGCAATGTGGTCTCTAGTCCCCCTGCCTCTTCTGAAGCCAGCCTGCACCTCTGGTAATTCTCTCTCCACATATTGCTGAAGTCTATCCTGTATTATCTTGAGCATCACCTTGCTGGCGTGTGGGATGAGTGCAATTGTTCGGTAATTTGAACGTTCTTTGGCATTGCCCTTTTTTGGGATTGGGATGTATACTGATCTTTTCCAATCCTGTGGCCACTGTTTTGTTTTCCAGATCTGCTGGCATATTGAATGCAGTAATTTGACGCCATCATCTTTTAGAGCTTTGAAAAATTCAACCGGGATGCCATCATCTCCACTAGCTTTGTTGTTTGCAGTGCTCTTTAGGGCCTTTATGACTTCGCTCTCCAGGATGTCTGGCTCAAGTTCAATTTCTTCATCATTGTGATTATCAGGAGTGTTGAGGTCCTTTTTGTAGAGTTCCTCTGTGTACTCTTTCCATCTTTTCTTAATCTCTTCTGCATCAGCTAGCTCCTTTCCGTCTTTGTCCCTTATCATGGTCATTTTTGCTTTGAATGTTCCCTTGATTTCCCCAATTTTTCTGAAAAGATCTCTAGTCCTGCCTCTTTTGTTGTTTTCCTCCATTTCTTTGCACTGTTCTTTTAGGTAGTTTTCCTTGTCTCTCCTTGCTTTTCTTTGAAATTCTGTGTTCAAATGATTGTATTTTTTCCTTTCTCCTTTGACTTTTGCGTTCCTTCTTTCCTCTGCTATTTTAAGAGCCTCATCAGACAACCACTTTGCTTTCTTGCGCTTCTTTTCTTTTGGTATGGTTTTCTTTGCTGCTTCTTGCATAATGTCCCTCATCTCTGTCCATAATTCTTCTGGCACTCTATCTATGGAGTCTAATCCATTAAATCTGTTCATCACCTCCACCATTTATTCTTTAGGGATGCTGTCTAGGTGATATCTGTCTGGTCTCCTTGTTTTCCCTATTTTCTTTAGTCTAAGCCTGAATTTTGCAATCAGTAGGTTGTGATCTGAGCCACAGTCTGCTCCAGGTCTTGTTTTTGCTGACTGTATGGAGGTTCTCCATCTTTGACTGCAGAGTATGTAGTCAATCTGGTTTCGGTGTTGGCCATCTGGTGATGTCCATGTGTACAAGCGCCTCTTGTGTTGCTGGAAGAGAGTGTTTGCTATGACCAGTGCATTCTCTTGGCAGAACTCTATCAATCTTTGCCCTGCTTCATTCTGCGTTCCAAGGCCAAACTTGCCTGTTATTCCCTCCACTTTTTGATTTCCTACTTTGGCGTTCTAATCTCCTAAAATAATTTGGACATCATTTCTTGGTGTCTGTTCTATGAGATGTTCTAGGTCCTCATAGAACTGGTCCATCGTGGCTTCATCTGCACTAGTGGCTGGTGCGTATATTTGGATCACAGTGACATTGAAAGGTTTGTCTTGGATTCTGGCTGACATCATTCTGTCATTTTTTAGGTTGTATCCCATTACTGCTTTTCTCACTCTTTTATTGACAATTATGGCTACTCCATGTCTTCTAAGGTTTTCTTGTCCACAGTAGTAGATGTGATGGTTTCCCGAGCTGAATTCGCCCATCCCTGTCCATTTTAGCTCACTGATTCCCAGAATGTCAATGCTTATTCTTTCCATCTCATTTTTACCACTTCCAGTTTACCTTGATTCATTGGTCTCACATTCCATGTCCCTATGTAGTATTGTTCCTTGCAACATTGCATTTCTCCTCCCCCTTTCCTGTCCCTCCCCTTCCTCCACTCTGTTGTGCTAAGCATCCTGTATCATCTAGCCTGCTCCTTTGTTTTGCCTTTTGTTTTGGTCAATAGGGTTCTCTTGGCAAGCTTTGTGGCGTGGTTTGCCAGTGTCTACGCCATTTTTCTCCCATCATACATATTTAAAACAAAGTTTAAAACATTTTAAACAACATATTATTATACGTATTATCACCATTTACAACACACTATGTCAGTTTCTATAAATTAAGTCAGTGTAAAGTCTCTATGTCAGTTGCTATATTAAGTCAGTCTCTATGTCAGTTGCTATATTAGATCAACTACATTATTGTCTATCACTTACTTATCCTTTGCATGGGCCTCCCGCCCCTTGGCTTTCCTCTTCTGTTTTCTTCCCTTCTGCCGCGTGGTCTTCTTCTCCAGTGCTTAGCTGGCAGCAGGAGGTGGCTTTCCCCGCCGGCCGCCTGGTCCTCCTCACTCCCGGCTGGGGTGGTCTCACAGCTGCCTCTGGCCCTGGGCAGCCTCTCTGCAGCGGCGGCAGTAGAGCAAATAAATTTGCTATTTCATGACATAATGAAGTTAAAGGCAATGGAAGATCTTCAGTCAGATGCCAAGAAAATTATCAAATTTGTTAAGAAACATCACATTGTTCAACAAACATTCATGAACATTCAAAAGGAGAAAAGGGTCTTGGAAGAATTCTGCAAGAACACTGAAACTGCCATCTGTTACCAGATGAGGAGGAATAACAATAATGCTGAAAAGTCTCCTGGATGGAAAAGAAGCTGTACAAGCAACTTTTATTCAAGATGGTTTACTACTCGATAAACAAATAAGGAAGATTGTTTTGGACAATGATGTACAGTAAAAACCCAGCATACGACTGCCCTGGGTTACATTTGCTGCGGTTTACAACGGCAAATGTTATTAAAATAATTCCCCAGGTTACGACAGATTTTCGATTTACGACCCAAAATCGAATGATTTTGAACTCTAAAATGGCACTTCAAGTGCTATAGCATTTTTGTTTTGTTTATTCTCTGATATACTTGAAACACAGACTGACACGGCTACTATTCCAAAAAATTCAGTCTCTTAAAATGTCTATACATTTTGTACTACCCCCTGTGTGGGTGTTCTATGTCTTCCCCTGGCTCATGATACATGTGAAGTATGACACTTTAACACTTGCTACAAAATTAGGTGGAAGAACAAGAGTAAATTGTTACATATACATAATTTTTTTTAAAGTGCATTTTTGCAATAAATATAGACATCGATTAATAATGATCTCCTTATATTTGGAGTGGACATTAGTTGGTATAGATAAGAAAATAAAGAGAATTCTCCCTGTGAATGGTGTCTGTGAAGTGAACTTTGATAAACGGCTTTACCATAAAAAAATAACCTAACCACTGCATTAAATAGATAAATACAATATTAAATTAATAAAGTTTGCTGGTCTAAATATGGTCATTTATGTTGTGCAGCACTACATGAAATGCTTAAGAAATTGTATTCGGATTTATAAAAATATCACAAACTGATGTGGAACCTGGGTGAAATGTACTTGTATTTGAAGAAAGATAAATATTATAAACAGCAAAATGGACAGATCTACTTACTTGACACTTACCAGAGTTACAATGTCAGCATTGGATGTGTGTATATGGGCTCATAAGTAGTGGGCAAATGTCATTCATTGTCAAAGTTTTAAATGGAGACATAATTTTGTAGACTTGCTATCAGTTAAATTTGGATATAAATAATCTTCATTTTATTTTCTAACTTCAAAGTGCAACTTTTGGGAAGCTGCCAAATATTTTTGTGGTTTAAAAAAACTCATTGTCTGCAGTAACTTTGCAATTCCAATTCTATTTACAAAAACCTTAGATAGATCTTCAGTGTGTGCCACATTAATGGAACTGTAAGCTCTTCAGGGCAAGAACATGTTTTTCAAATCTCTTATGCATCTTGAGCCAAATGGCAGTTCTGTGTAAATGATTTAAAACAATAAAACCTATTCCTGTTTCATCCATGCTGACTTTTAGCAAACACTTGGCACGCCTTCTGACTTTTCCCTTTATTTCAGGAGCATGTATCCAGTGTGGAAATCATTTCTTGATGGCACAGTACAAGTGGCACAGTCCAGACTCAATATCTGTGAAAACTATAAGAATTTAATTTCTGAGCCTGCCAGGGCTGTGAAGTGTTTTAAAGAACAGCAGCTGAAAAAGGTATTGTCTCGGGATATCTTATTGTGTACCTTACATTTCGAGAAACAATGTTCAGTTATGCAAATGCCAATTTTATGCCACGACTATTGTGAAGAATCCCTGTTCGTTTTGTTTACTTCTTTCTATGCTAACAATAAGGAAAAATCATTTCCCTCATCTGATACAGATTTATGATAACTATTTTGCTGGCCTGCCAGCTTACTGAAGCATCTGGTCTGTCCTTTTTGCTTATGAAAAAGCATGTGATTCCTGCATTCTGAGAAGTATCCGACTCTAGGGTTCCATGGACATTCGTCAGGCATGACTAGACACGGAACACTGTTTACCTTCCCACTGAAGTGGCACCTTATTTATCTGCTTGCAATTTAATGCAGCATGTAATTTCACCACTCACACTCTGGTCTGTTTTAGGCATGAAGGGTCTTTTAAAATCCCTTTTTCCGGGAGTGGCGAGTCAGGCAGCCCTCTAACGTCTGCACAGCTCCATAGCAATTACACTTATATACTGCCCCATAGCATTTATGTGCACATAGTCCATCCCCTGCTGCATGCAAATCATGTCATTTGCATCCTTGCAGTGCAAGGAACTGAGGTAGCTGACCTTGAAATATTACCACCCCCTCCACTGCCATTTCTCTAAAATTATGAAATAAGATGCTTTCTTCTTCACATTGATCTGGTTAATTTTTGTTCTCTTAAAGCAACAAAGTTAATAATGCTGGTGTACACATGCCCTGTAATAACTGAGAAAAATCTTTTTTGTACATAAAACTGAAAACACCTATGACGAAAAAAGAAATCTTTGAAAAATAAGCATTTTTTAAGGTTGCTTCCCAAATTATACTAGCATAGGCTTGGAATTTGAGGTGTGTCTTTTTAAACGTTTAAGGAATTATTCATGGATCTAAGAAAGCAGCGGAAATTGAGATGTTTCAGCCACATCCTGCAAAGGCATCCTGGGCAGCCATCCAGAAAATCAATACAGAGGCAACTTTGTGCTTTAACACACAGAGCAGGCTATTCTGATTAAGGGAGGCAAATGTTACATTTCTTAGAGAAATGATGTAGTGGATAAAGTTCTGTTTGTTAGGTCATCTTCTTTGGGGTTGATTTCTAAGCTTTGGCAGTATAGTACAGTCAAGTACCAGATACATATTCAGTGTGTAAAAGATACCAGTTCATCACTCTACTAGCTTCCACTTCTCCAAGTCATTTTCCCACTTTGCAAAGCAGCTGCCTGGATTTTCTTAAAATCATTTCTTTGCATTATGTGGATTCATTCCAGAGTCTTGGATCAGGATCCAATTTTGTGCATCCTCTGCCAGAAGAAACTGTCAGTAGATGCAGGCTGTTGTTCGTCTCCCCCATACAGCTTCTGTGTGCCCACAACTGAATGATCTCCTTATTCCCTCCCTTCAGCACTATATGCCCCTTAAAACTCTGTTTTGAGGATTTCCTCTCCACCCCCACATTGGAAATTGAGAACACATGAGGGGGCTGCATGGATTGGGGGGGGGGCAATTGCCTCTTTCTGGTCTCATAGTTAGGACTTCTTCCAACACAGATATATACAGTTGGGTGCTGGCCTGAATGTAATCATTGCTTATATAGTACAGTGATACCTCATACAACGTCCAAACTTGGTTCCACAAGTTTGGACTTTATACAGTTTTGGACTTTGTATGAGGCATGCAAAATCCTAGCCGCGATGCCTCATACAACGTCCAAATCTTTGCTGCGATGCCTCGTACAACATCATTTCCATAGAGATACATTGTACTGTAACAGCACATACTTCAGGGCAAAGTCGAGGAAACAGACAGGAAACTGACAGAACTTTAGGAAATCATTGTCTAAAGGCTAAATACATTACAAAAACATGTCAAACAACCCTGATTTTAGGGGACAAACCATACAAGTTTTTAACTTTTGAAAGCTTTATGAAGTGCAGGTTTAAAAGTTAACATGTCCCATCATGCAGCACAGTGTTAACCTGCAGCCATGCGGCCGATCATCCATTTTGTACAAGCTACTGTAAACAATGACTGCATGGAAGCAAGGACAAAATGGATGACAACATGTCCCATCATGCAGCACAGTGTCAATCATCCAAACAGCAGCAAACACCAAACAGTTAAAATCGTGCTCAAAACCACTTCTAAACACTCTTTGCCTCGTGCAAAACCCACAAGAGCAATGCACGAATGTGCCGTGCCTTTTATATTGCCAGGCACAATGCAACCTGGGAAAAACCCCAATGCCTCATACAAAGTCGCAGCGACTTTGTATGAGGCAACTTTTTTCAAGGAATTAGGCGATGTATGAATTCGATGTTGTACGAAGCGGACTTTGTATGAGGTATTACTGTATGTCCCATTGGTGTTGGGTGCCCATATGTGTTGCTGTATGTTATTTTTATTAATTTTAGTGTATTTTTGTTTATATGTTTTTAATTTTGTTAATATTATCAATATTTTTTAAGGTAAAAAACGAATTAAAAATGTTATGGCACCTTAAGGACTAACTGCTATATTTTAATGTGTACTTCCTCAGACCATGAAACATGACCCACAAAAGTGCATATTAAAATAAATCAGTTAGCCTTTAAGATACCACAACATTTTTGTCTTCTTTATTTATTAAAAAAAATGTTTTAGTTTGTTACAGAAGCTGCTACTGCTACCACTTTGAAAACTGTAACAATGGAAGGCAGTTGCTTATTTACTTTATTATCTATATCTTGTCTTTCCAAGGCAGCCCTTTTGCATGGGCTGATGCAGCGCCTTCTTAAACAATGCAGCAATTAGTTTACATTTAACTGGAGAGCATCTTTATCTTGACAAAGCGTGTACTTAACATAGCACAGATGACAGAATGCTCACTGCAGTGTTCTCAGGCTTCTGCACCAATTATGGAACTGAAACCAATTCTGTTAAAATGTGTGTTCTGTTCAGTTTGTGAAAAGTTGATTGTCATCCAAAAACCAAACACAAATTGAATGTGCTTGCTTATTATTTAGTTATATAACAATGGGATTGTTAACATCTGTTTGTTGTTTGCTTGCATTTTTATTAAAGATAACACTATTTCAAAATAGCTCATCCATTTCTAAGACCATAATGGAAGTAACTGTGTATATTCATTTCTGTGTGATGGGGTGAGGTGTGTATGTGTATTTGTGAGGGAGAAACTGTGTGTGAGAAGGAAAGGAAGAGAAATGATTTAAAGAAAATTATTGTTATTTAAGTTCTGAAAATAGGAGCAAAGAGAATACTTGACAGCTGCTGTCTTCTTGGACATCCAAAACCAACTTAAGCGTGCAATTTCTTTTCCTCCTGCCCTAAATTTAGCTACAATACATAGGGCACTGCTGATTCCCACTTCTAAAAGTCCTTGAGGTATTATGCTATGCAGCCTTTTTAACCAAGTGTCAAAAGATTGAGATAGCATTTTGCAATGGAGGTCATAAACAACAATTCTTTGTTAGGTTTTAAGTTGGCACTTTTGCCATTTTTATTTGACATGTTGGCAGCCTGTATTCTGTTACATTCCTAGCCAGCCAGTATAACACATTCCACATATGCAAAAGCAGTTCAAATGCTTTTCTGCTGTTAGTTCTGTAGTATGTTTAGGTTTCCTGCATCGGACAGATCTGGGTTTTCAGAAATTTTTCATGTTTAGTTTACTTTGTCTCCCGAAATAACATACAAACCTGCCTTACACTGGTTTTGTCTTCCCCAGAATTGCCTGTTCAGCTCTCTAGATTCTTAAACCAAGTTCTTTCCTAGAGACCTCGGATGCTTGTAAAGAGATACCAGGACCTTCTTCCTGTAGAACATCCTCTCTCCTACTGAGAGAGCAACTTTCCCTATTTTAAAATCAAATACAGAGCAGTATTCATCCACCTCACCCACTGATCCTTTCCTCAGCATTTTGGTCATTTCTTTGTTTACCCACTGTTAGAAATATTTTGCTTTATTGCTAGATTCAATTATGAAAAAACAGAATGTGCAGATTTTGCAGGGGGAAACCCCAAAAGCTCTTGCACCTGGGATAAATTTGGTTAAACATGGTGGGAAATTCTTTTTTGAAAAGGAGTTTTCAAACAGCAGTAACTGAAATTAGTGTCACAGGAAACCATTCAAAAACAGGATGCTATAAATCTGTTGGGAACTGACAAGCTTTGTATTCCACTTACATTCCTCCATCAAAATACCCACTGTAGATCTATGCTTGTGTCCTTCAATGGGGATTTAATTCTTCATCTCTGTAACAGTAGCAGTGTAGGTTCTGGTTCTTGGCCTTCAGTTGTTGTAAAAGCTCTTCATGGATGGAATTTTAACCAGCTCTTCTCTGCATAGCTCTGAAAAGGTAGCAGGGTATTTGCCTGTATGTTTATATAGGTAGAATTGCTTCCATATTTATATGCAGCCTCGTGCTGTGAAGGTTCTGTAAAGCCCAAAAACCCAGGACTGTTAAAATGCTAGATTCACAGAAGAACTTGCCTAGATATATGGAGTAAGACATACATCACTTGAATGAGTTTAGTGAGAATGAAAGTGTAACAGATTCATACTTCACTGAGCCCAGCTGTGTGGATTAATTGGAATGTAAGGCTCAGATTAATGTTCTGACCTGATCTGCTAGGTTCATCGAGCAAGGCTTGGCAAGGGAAACTTACCATCACCAACTTGTGTTGTTGTGCACAGGTGTTTTTTATTCATGATTTTTTTTGGCTGTAGTATTGCAGTGCAAGAATATTGTATTGCAGTGTTGCAGGTACAGTGGACATAACAGTTTGCTAGAAAAGGCAGTGACTAGGGTTGTTGTTAAAAGCACCTTCTTTCAGCAAGCAAATCATCTGTTTTTACTTTGTTCAAAATAAGAATAACCAGTATTTATAATGATCAGCATGGATGTTTTTGAATTGCATACACTAGTAATGTCAATTCTACAAAACAAACAAACATTAATTTACCTTTTGTATGTCTCGTCCTACCCCCTTCCTTAATTTAGTGTGTGGAGCAGCTGACCAGGATCCAGACTGAACTACAGGAGACAGTAAAGGATTTAGCTAAAGGCAAGAAGAAATACTTTGAAACAGAGCAGATG
The DNA here is from genome assembly GCA_035047305.1 of Bradypodion pumilum. Lineage (NCBI taxonomy): Eukaryota > Metazoa > Chordata > Lepidosauria > Squamata > Chamaeleonidae > Bradypodion > Bradypodion pumilum. Next base: position 4,952,157 of record JAWDJD010000003.1, read on the forward strand.
GCTCACGCCGTCCGTGAAAAGGCTGATATTGAGGCCAAGTATGTTACAGCATCTCTACTTGTAAATTGCTTTAAACAGCTTTGTGTTGTGCACTTGCTTGACCATTACTAATATACTTGAAAGCTGTAAACAAGCATTCCTCTGGTCATCTACAGAATCATCTCCAGGTTACTATAAATTTACTCCATTTCTCAAGTGCAACATTACCGTATTTATTCGAGTATAACGCGCACTCGTGTATAACGCGCACCCCTAATTTTCCATGAAACCTCGGTATAAAATTTTGTTTCACACCACGCATTGAAATTGAACGAAGCGTCATATGCACAACGTTTACGCTTGATACCCTGAGATGCAATCTAAAGGGGAACCAGTTATATCGGTGAAAAAGAGCACGCCTTAAAATATTGAGGGAGGGGGGGATAATCAGACCCACCTGTTGCAGAAAATGCAATCCGAAACGAGCACTTCCGACCCCCAGGAGCCTCGCTCGAACTGCGAGCTACCTCCGGGCCACGCCTCGTCTCCCACGCCACCCAATCAGATCCCGTCAATTTCTTCAAAGCCACCCCCCCACCTCCCCTTCACCCGCCGCAGCAATAGACAGCCGACCCAATTCTAAAAAGGAAGTAAAAGAGGCTCGTTTATAACGCGCACCCAGTCCTCGTGTATAACGCGCACCCAAACTTTGATTTCTTTTTCTGGTATAAAATTTTGCGCGTTATACACGAATAAATACGGTATTTTTGTTTTCCAAAGCATGAATGTTAAGTTGTTTCAGATAATAACTCTAAATCAGTGGTTCCCAACCTTTTTTTGGCCATGCCCCACCTAAGCATTTCTTAAATCCTGATGCCCCCACCCTGTGACATATAGTTCTTATTGTCATAAAGTGAACTCCTATTCGTGTGGGGGAAGCCTAAAAGGCCATTCACTGTTAATAACTTATTCTTGAATTTCCCACCTTAAAAATCAAATTGCCCACCTATGGGGCACGTGCCCTATGTTGGGAACCACAGTTCTAAATGTAATAACTGCTGATCTCTTGTGTAACTTTGTGTTACAGGTCTAAACTCAGTCTTTTTCAATCAAGAATAAGCTTACAGAAAGCAAGTGTAAAGGTGAGGATTTTTAAAAGTTACATAATAAAATTTTAGGGATATGTAACTTCTATCTAGGGAAAGTCACAGATGTCAAGAAAGGAGAGTGTCAGAAAACCAGATGAACTGAAGCAGGCTTATTTTCTTGTCTAACTTCAGAACTCAAACATGCATACACCTCACCAATATGAAAAGTGGGGAATGTCTTGGTTTAAAAAATACCTTTGTTACCCTCTTCCCAGAAGAAGAAATACCTGTGCAACACCACAAAGTATGGAGCACATCCACACACACAAAACAAGTTGACATCACTGTTAATGAAGTCATATGTATAGTGACAGAATGCCTCAAGCCTACAGCAGTTGAAAAAATATACCCTCTTGTTGGTATCGCTCCACCTAAGATCAGGAGAGAAGTAGCAGCAGATGGCAAGAGAACTAAGCAAGAGAATGACCCTTGACACCCTCTGAACAAAAATGAGCCTCAAGTCTGCCAACTCAGATCCAGGAAGAGCTTTATGGCAAGAACAAACATTCTTGAGGTACACAAGAGCAAAACCAAATTAGAAGATGGAGGAAGGAGCTCACTGGGCAAGGAACATCATTAAAGGAGGACATGGCTGAGGAACTCAACCTCCACTATGTCACTTGGAGGACCCTGAATAAGCTGAGGCTTGGAGTCCCTAAATGCAAGTGGGGGCTACTGGCAGACAACAACACACAGAATGTGGAGAGACATTTACTGGTCTGCCAGTTACTGCCAGAAACATGCAGAGACATTGGTATGAGGACATGGGTTTGGGCAATGACAAAGCAAAGAAAGTGGCTTCATTTCGGCAGTCAAGGGTTTGATCGGGACACAAAAGAGAGAGAGAGAGCTGGGTTTAGAAAGAAGAAATTTCATAGAAATCTGGTTTGGCCTGTTTTTAGTCTTTGTCTCTGTTGCTTTGTGGAGTTTTTTTCTTCTTCGACATATTGCCCGGTATTTCATGTAGTTCATCACTTACCCATATATTATTTCCATTTGCAAAAGAAAACTCATACCTTTTATTACTGAAATGAGTTTGACAGAGATGTATTGTGCTCCTTGAACTTGGCTTCCTATCCAAGTCCTAAATCTAATGTGATGCTCTTCAAAGCATCTCAACTTTTGACCATTTCCCCTCACAGTTCTCTGTAGCACTGAAATTCTATTGTGGAGGGTTTGTCAATCTTCCAGAAAAGGTTTTTAGCTACCGTACTGCGGAAAGGACATAGATCCACTACATACTTGAAGTATCATCAATATGCTGATGATACCCAACTGTATATCTCGGCCCATGGGAACCCGGGTGATGCAGTTGAAGTCCTATCCAGGTGCCTGGAGGTTGTAAGGGTTTGGATGGGGGACAGTGGGCTTTAGCTGAATCCTGGCAAGACTGAGTGGCTGTGGGTTTGGGGCCCTGTGTTATCCTGGGAGCTGGATGGGGCTTCTTTGCCCCAGACAGACCCAGCGTGTAATTTGGGGGTCCTCCTAGACTCACGACTACTGCTTGAAGAGCAGGTGGCAGTTGTGGCCAGGAGGCCTTTTGCGCAACTGCGTGTCATCCGCCAATTACGCCCGCTCCTGGACCGGGACTCCTTACTTTTGGTCACCCATGCACTGGTTACCTCCAGATTGGATTATTGTAATGCACTCTACATGGGGCTGCCCTTGATGACCACCCGGAAGCTACAACTGGTTCAGAATGCGGCTGCCCAGGTGGTGACGGGGTGCGGGCGTTATGCCCGTGCCTCGCCGCTGCTACAGGAGCTGCATTGGTTGCCAGTGTGCCTCCGAGTGCAATTCAAGGTGCTGGTTTTGACCTTTAAAGTCCTTCATGGTAGTGGGCCAGGATACTTAAGAGACCGTGTCACCCCAAGGTTTTTGACCCGTCCTACGAGAGCAAACCGTAGGGGCTCCACAGTGGCCCCATCAGCCAAGGAGGCACATCTCACTGGGACCAGGAGAAGAGCCCTCTTGGTATCTGCTCCGGTCCTATGGAACCTTCTGGCACTTGAATTGCGCCTCCAAGCAGAGTTGCTCCCCTTCAGGAAGGCCCTAAAAACATGGCTATGCCAGCAGGTGTGGGGTACAACTGATACCACAGCCCAGCCCTGCTGGCTTATTTAGCCCTGCCCGGGGTTCTTGTTTACTCCTGCCCGGGTGTCTTTCTTTTTTAAGGGGATTGGGGAGGTTTTACGGACATTTTTATCTAGTTTTATAATATTTGGTTTTAATTAGTATTGGGTATGGGTTTAAACTGATGTTATGAGCTGCCTTGGGTCGCTTAGACGAAAAGGGCAGTTATATAAATCCAACAAATAAATAAATAAAATAAATAATCACTTCTGCTAATTGAAGAACCTTATTCGTGGATGCCAGTTCAAATCGTGCATTTATGTTGCCTTTTATTCAGTATGTCTCTGCCTTTCCATGAAATATTTTAGACATTTCTATGATGCAGTTAAGAATGTGAACCATGAAATCTCAATTAAAATCTCCCCATACCAAGAATTGTGTTTACAATGTGTTTTCAACTCATGATATGTATTATATAAATTGTTGTCATTATATAGTACACACTAGTTGACTTTATCAAATTATCAATCTAATTTGGTAGCTATACCAAACGGACTAAAGTAAATGCCTTTGGAAATATGTAAAGACTTTAAAACATGTTTCATATTCTTAAATTTTCCTGACTTAATTACTACTCATCACTTCTTTATAATCTGATTTTCTTATGTTGATACAGTTGAAAGCACGACGATCAGAATGTAATTCTAAAGCTACTCATGCAAGGAATGACTACCTTCTCACCTTAGCAGCTGCAAATGCACATCAAGACCGCTATTATCAGACAGACTTAGTGAACATTATGAAGGTAATGCCAGATAATATTGTTTGAAAAGCTAGTATTCCCCCCCCCCCAAAAAAAAAAATTGTTATTGATATGCTAAGGTATAATTAATAGAACAAAGCATTACTGATTCAGTGTGATGGATTTTCCTGGATTTATTCTGTGTGTAAAGAGATGTTATTGAAGTCTTTTGTTCTGTGGCATGCTGGTAAAACTATAACTATGGCTTAACACCTTTGCTGTCTCTAGCCTGAAAAGAAATAGAGAGAGTAGGTTAATTTAAATACTGTATCAGCTTGTGCCAAATTAATTTTATAAAAGCTAGATTTTGATGCTTCAAATCATAAATTGTAGTTTGTGATCAGCCAGTCAGCCAGAATTAAAATCTTTTGTTTTAAGTGGATTTGTAGACAATGGTCACTGCTTTGCCTTTGAAGGCTGCTGTACTTTGGGGACAAAATTATGTGTATGAACTTTTGTGCTGAAGTGACGGAAAGTAAAAGCAGAAAAACAACTGTAATAAATTATAGTTTCTCCATTTTATGTTTCCCAAAAAATATTTTTCCTTTCCCATTAATATGTTTCCTAAACTATGCTTTTCCGTAAAGTCTTCTGAGTCCAGGATTGGGCCATCCCCCACCCCACCCCCATAAAGTACCAGCAACTTTATTGCCAAGGCTCATATTTTCAGACATTGTGGAGGGCAATTTTATAGCCAATGCTGTTTCCCATTTATGAATGTTAAAACCATCTTCTACAAGTGCTTTAGCTAGATGTCTAGATCTCATCCTGGTTCACTCCAGGCAGGTTACATCGCATTATTGGCTGTGGGGGATTATCAATAATTTTCTGGTATTCTTGAAGCGGGGTATTTTTTCATCTTACATCAGGGGTGGGATATGACTGAGAACAGGGAGCCAGTAGTGTATGTGGAAACAGATTGCATTGTCCCACTAATGATGTGCATTATCTCATAGAGCTGTATGAGTGCAGACACTTGTAGCTTATCCATTGCTGAGCGCCAGTGGGTTCCACATATCATATTTCCCCGAAAATAAGACCAGATCTCATGTTCATTTTTGCTCCAAAAGATGCAGTAGGGCTTATTTTCAGGGGATGTCTATTAATTGAAGACTTACGAGACAGGAGTGGCAACAAAAATGATGACAGTTAAGAATGATGGTCCACACAAAAGTATTAAAAAATTGTAGGCACCAAAATTCAGAAAATGTTTCTTTCACACGAGTACATGTATGTTGTATTGAATTATGAAGACTCACATTGGACACAGCCACGTCCGTTCATTATCAAATGCGCACATTGTTCATGCGTCGTGTCTGTACTCTGATTAGTCATTTGGCAATAAGTCTCTAGTTCATTTATTTACATAGGCTTTTACTACTTGTCCAAAGACACCCTCTTGGGTAATAACAAATACTTAATTATCACTTATTGTTGTTTATTTTAAGTATTAATGTCAATAATAATATTATTTATATATATTTAATTGTATTTAATTTTATTTTATAATATTTTGGGGATAGGGCCTGTACTACGAGTATCCTGAAAAAAATATGCTAGGGTTTATTTTGGGATTAGGTATTATTTTTGGGGAAATACAGTAGTTTATGTAATGTTATTTCTACTTCTCAATTTGGTGGCAGTCTTCATCAGATATTCTTTATAGGAAAATGTCCTGTCTAAAGTAACCCCTAGGAATTTGGGATGCACATTATAATTGATATTCCCTTAAATCTTATATTAAGCTCTTTGCCTGCTGATCTATTACAAAGATGGAAACATCTCGCATTTTAGTTGGATTAGGCTACAACCTCCATTTACAAAAATATTTATCCAACGTGTCTAAATCAGTAACAAGAACATCTTCAGTTGTCTCAAAAGATTTATACTGGCTACGTAAAGCCCAGTCATCGGCATAGCCAAACTTCCTGGACTTTTGGTAGGGTATGACAGCTATGTATAGATTTTAAAAGAAGGTTGATGAACCAAGCCTTGTGATAGGCCATTATTTAGTATTTTAGTAATGTTAATATCTTCCCCCATAGTCACAAAGAAAATTCTTTCAGTGAGCATATTATCAATAAATTGAATAGATTTTTGACATGAGATTAAATGTATTAATTTATATGACAATCCATGTCTCTGCACTGTATCATATGATGCACTCAAATGTATAAAGGCAGGAAATATAAACTGAGAGCCCAGGACGGAAAAGAGAATGTCAATTTAGATCCGATTTGAAGACATTGCAAATCTCACTCTGAGTATCAGGTTAGTAATCCTTCCAGACAAATGAGTATGTGTGCACGCACATGAACACACATTTCTATACAGAATAAGGGTATGACAGAAATAAATTGTATCACAGTGGTACTGATCTTCAAGACTGTCTCTGTTTCAACTGTAATTTTGGGGAGGTGGTAGTAAATTATTTAAGAGGCATGGTATTTTTCCAGAAAAATGATATTGAATTGATTTTCGGATCATTTTCCCAGATTGCATTAATAATTAAAAGAGCATTTTTTAAAAAGTAGATTGGATAGCCATCTGTCTGGGGATTTAGAAGTGCTCATCTCATGTTTCAAGCAGGGATGTTCATGGCTCCTGTTCAATCCCCACTAAAATGCATGTGGAATGCTTGCAAGTAAGTCTATATTAAGATAGGTGGCCCCTTACACAATGCCATTATAGCTTGAGCTTCTTAGTATCGGGGAAGGCAGCGAGCAATTGTCAACTAGGCTGTCATCATTGTAGTTTGGGAAAGTGTTGGGAAAGTGCCATGTCACTCAGCAATCCAGTACAGCCTAGATCAGGGATGGCTAACCTTGGCACTCTAAGTGTTCTTGGACTTCAATTACCAGAAACCCAAGTCAGCACTCTTGCTGATCAGGGCTTCTGGGAATTGAAGTCCAAGAACAGCTGGAGTGCCAAGGTTCGCCACCACTGGCCTAGGTGTTCAAGAAAGGACAGTAAAGCTATTAATGGCTGCTGGTTGTGCTGGGTGCACACAATGTACAAAATGCAATGTATATCCCTCTGAAACTTAACCTTATCGATAAATTAGCCAGTTAGGTTCAGTTCTGATGCCCTCATATTCCAATTATTTTATTTTAGTTTAGTTTAGTTTGTGATGTATTTGTTGGTGGTGAGTTTTTATTTGTTGTGGGTATTGTTGTTATTTGTTTTCTGTTTGTTCACTGTCCAGAGTGGGATAACATCCAGATGGGCCATATAGAAATTAAATAAATAAATAAGGGTGCTGATGCTGCCCTCAAGTTCTTGCTTATAGGCTTTCCACAGGCAACTCTTTGAAAAAGTATGAACTATGGAGTCCTTGCCCCCGAAAAGGGGCTGCAACGCCCCCCCCCCCAAACAGCCAACAAAAACAACCAGGGGAGGTGACTGCACATGTGCAAGAATCCACGCATGCGCCAAAATCTGCCCGGCATTCCAGGTGGCGCACGGCCTAGTCGCCAATACAAACAGCGATAATTACTGCCATTACGGCCGCCCCAGCGACTACTGTCGGTGGGCGGCCACCATGGCATGGCTCCCCTCTATGGGTGCCCTTGTTGCTTTACATACATTCTTGAGTTGTCTACTCCCAAAGTACTGTTAAAAGCATACTTGTACAATGGATTTTAAGCCCTTTAGGCTTTGGACAGTTTTTATATATGTGACTTTAAATTACCAAAAGGGCCTTAAATTAAGTGTGAACTTTTTAACCATTGTGTTTCTGTTATACAGCTCTGATTATTTTCTATTTCCTGCATCTAATCAGATTCCCCCCCCCCCCCCCAAATCGTAGGATCTGATATATATTTCATGCATATTGGAGGAGAAGCTGCCTTTGGAAATATTTAACAATATGCATATTTGATACCTAACTTGCTTTGCTGGAACCTATCCAGCAATTATATGTGCTGATTGCTGCTGATTTGAGGTTTTTGAGGAAATGCTTCTGTTGATGCATCTGTCATTGCCATGACCTTACCATTTATACAGATACGATTGTGTTTTTTCCCTTGAAAGCATGCAATGTTACTGTTTCCTGAAATAAATCCTGGGAAGAGTTACATAAATGCACTACACTGCTTTATTTACTGGTCTAGGGTTTTGAGAAATCTGGATTGTTGTAATATGGTTTGTTTGCTTGCTTGCTTGCTTACTTGTTTAACTTACAGAGGTTATGCAGTTTATACATTAATTAAAACAACAAGTTGTAGTATGTAAATTGCATAAACAGTAAAATGAATAAGGTACAATGTTACATTTAAGATACAATCTAATAAAAAGAATTAAAATACACTTATTTATTTATCGTATGATGAATATCTTTCTGTTTGTTCACTGTCCAGAGTGGGATAACATCCAGATGGGCCATATAGAAATTAAATAAATAAATAAATAAGGGTGCTGATGCTGCCCTCAAGTTCTTGCTTATAGGCTTTCCACAGGCATCTCTTTGAAAAAGTGTGAAATATGGGGTCCTTGCCCCCGAAATATAACAAGCACAAATTGACCATCTCAAGTTCCTGGCTAGAGTTCCACATCCAAGTTTGAAAAGCCATTGAAAGGCTTCATCTGTGACACTATGCAAGTCCTCCAGTATGCCTCCAAATGCGCGTAAAGGACACCTAGATATAATGTGGTCCATGGTTGGTCTTCTTCTCCACAGTCACATTCGGGAGAGGACTTCCTTCCCCATGTGAACAGAGTGGCTTCGTATCTGCCACAGCCAGTTCTCACTCTGTTCAACATCACACTAATACAGCAGCATAGATTTAAAATGGGATTCTTGTTGTTGTTGTTGTTCAGTTGCACAGTTGAGTCCAACCACCGCATGCCAGGCTCGTCTATCATCTGCCATCCTCGATAGCTTGCCTAGATCTACATCCACTGAGGCGTCAGTGATGCCATCTAGCTATCTCATCCTCTGCTGCCTCTTTCACCTTTTGCCTTCGATCTTTCCCAGCATCAGAGCCTTCTCCAGTGAGTCCTCTCTTCTTATTTGGTGGCCAATGTACTTGAGCTTCAGCTTCAATATTTGTCCTTCCAAGGAGTAGTCAGGGTTGATTTCCTTCAGGATAGACTGATTTGATCTCTTTGCAGTCCAGGGGACTTAGGTATGCCATAGCTCCCAAGAAGTAAGTGTCTTTTTATTTCATGGCTGCAGTCACCATCTGCAGTGATCTTGGATCCCAAGAAAGTAAAGTCTATCACTGCTTCTATTTGCCAGGGAGTGATGGAGCTGGATGATCTTGTGGTTTTTGATGTTGAATTTCAGGCCAGCTTTTGCACTGTCCTCTTTCACCCTCATCAAGAGGTTCTTTAGGTCTTCTTCGCTTTCTGCCATTAGGGTCGTGTCATCTGCATATCTCAGATCGTTGATATTCCTCCCAGCAATCTTAATTCTAGCTTGTGCTTCATCCAGCTCTACATTATGCACAATGTTCTCTGCATATAAGTTAAATAAGCAGGGTGACAATACACAGCCTTGTCGTACTTAAAATGAGATAGTTGCTGCAATTCATTATCTGAAAGAGACAAACTGCTTCTGGTATGGCTAGGATGAAATCATCCCTGATACATTGAAATTTCCTAAGAGGACATTCACAAACTACCTGCTTTACCATTTGTTCCAATCTATGAAGTGTAGACAACCTCCTCGATGGTATATCCCAGGCAATGCTCTGTTGAAAGTTTACGCCTACTATGGCGACTGAACTAGATATTGTGTATCTCGCGGGGGGAAACTACAGAGCCAGCAATTAAATTACAACAGTTCTTTTAACTCAGAAGTTCTCAACCTTTTAAAGTCAGGGGCCAGGTCACGCTCCCCCAGACAGTTTCGAGGGGCATTTTTCCCTTCCTCCACCATATGGTACTTTCTGGTGTGGAGGAGGCAGTGGTGGGGGCACATGAAATAGTGCTGCAGGTTGCATACAGCCCTCGGGCAGCAGGTTGAGAATCCCTGTTTTAACTGATGTCCGGCTGACTGGTCTATGATTCTAAGGTCCTGGCCTGTAATTCCATACTGTAATAGAACAAAGGGTATGCTTGTGTATGCACACACCTACATTTTAAAAGATTCATTTCTTTTGCTCTGGCAGCAACATTTAGAGTTGTAGTTCCTAATCTTGGATCCCCAGATGTCGTTGGATCACAGCTCTCAGACGGTCTGACCGTTAGGTGTACTGTACTTGGCTGGGATTTTGGGGAGTTGAAGTCCAGAAACACTGCTGATTTAGGAAGATGAGATGAGCACTGCACCCTAGAGTCAGATACGACTGGCTTTCGAGCAAGGGAAACCTTTACCTTACAAATTCCATGCTAAGCCATGGTTAATGCTGCTCATAGTTTTGAATCCAAACTGATCTCAAATGCAAAAGGAGAAGATGATATTATTGGATCACTAAACCAAATATATATATATCATTACGAGCTTTCGTGATTCAAGATCCCTCCCTCAGGCACGCATCGGTTTCTTGTGGGTAAGGTAGGGAAATTATCAATGAAAGTCCAAATGTTCATGGAAAGATGGTCTGTTTGCCAGGCTGTGTTCTTTAAAATGAATATAAAGCAGCAATCCATTTGATACCATTTGAAAGCAGCAGGGTATAAAGAAAACTATTATTATTATTGCTCTCTCTCAAAAAAAAATGGTTTAGTGATCCAATAAAGGTATCACCTTCTCCTTCTGCGTTTGTTTTTTGTATGGATCACATGGCTGACTTCCTTTGTTTATGAAACTGATTTCAGTTTTCAAGCATGATTTCAGTGTCCAGTGTATGGTAAGAGTTGTTTGTATGATTTTTTCCCCTTTCTACCGAAATTTAGATTCGTATGTCCATTCTGTTCTCATGGAAGATCTGTCTCTAGAGACAGATCAGTTGGTGTCATTGTGGTTTTTGAATTCAAACGTCACATCAAACTATACTTGACTTTGACCTAAGCTGGTGATATCTTTGAAAGAAACTGCTTATGATTGATTCTTAATTTTATGCTGTGGTATGTTGGTTCAGATTTCATTGCAGAACTCATTAAGCTTCCTTAACCAAATTCAGCAAAAGGTGATTAAACAGAACCTCTTATTCTCCCTTATGTTTCTCTTTTTGCTTCCAATTGGAAACTGAGGTTACTACTTATGTGTTCCTGCAGATATCTAATTAACAACTGTGAGTAATAAGCTGTGAAACGTTATAAGTCTTTGAAATGATCTCTCTAGCAGAGATTTTCTTATGTTCTTGGTAATGACCTGAGGCTTTTAGGCAAAAACTTGCCAGTTGTGGAGAATAACACTAGGAACTAGATTAAAGGAAAGTAAAACAAAAAAAATGTTGTGGCACCTTAAAGACTAACTTCTGTATTTTAACGTTAGCTTTCGTGGATCAAGTCTACTTCATCAGACATAAGAGTAAGATTTCATGGTATTAATGCAAGGTTTGAAAAGTAAACTCATTAGCAAGTGTGTAGTGCCACAATGTTTGTTTTGCATTCATATACTGACCATTTGCAGCTCAACAAAGCCAGGCTTCGCAGTAATAGATCTGAATACCAATCAAGGATCTTCTGTTATTACAGATTGTAAAAAGCCATACTGATTTGTAAACTTATCTGTTGTGCTAGCCAACCATTGTGTACCTCTGTACCTGATATGTATAAATTGAAACCATGAAGTCTCACATCGATATGCCTGGGCAGACTAATCCAGCTCCCACTTCAGAAAATTCAGATTAAAGGGGCATTTGAATAGGGGCCCTTAAGTGAATAGTTTGCCTCAAAAGCAGAATACTCATCCCCATTCCTAACACCACTGTTACAGAGATATTTATCAACCTCCTGGGTAATGGTAAGGAGCCCAGCCCCTATCCACACATCATATGATAATCTGTGGGTGGAGAAAATTGTTCCATTCCAGGTGAACATATGTCTGGGAAAGTGAAATTGATGGCAATTCTCAAGACAGAGTAAAGCCTTATCTACTTTAGTTTAGATCAATTTACAGATCCCAAATACAGTATGATCAATTGATATGTTGACTGATACACCATGTGAGGAGACACAAGGCAGAAGTAGCATTCTTACTATAACGCAAAGGTAAAACATGTACATGAGCATGGTCCCAGTATTGATTCCTGGTATCTCTGATTTGAAGGGATTATGTACCAACTGTTGCTAACACAGAAGGGAATGTGTTGAAGAAAATTCATAAAAATACGAGGGGTGAGAAACATCCCCCATTTAATCCCTCACTTGAAAATTTTGGAATTGTCAACATGTTCTCTTCCAAAATAATTCATAAAACTTACAGGTTGTTCATATATTGCTCTCTAGCCTCTTCCCTCGCCCCAAAGATTTTTGACAATGAGGTAATAGAAAAGCATCTATAAGGCAATGTACAATATCAGATCATTACAGTTTCTGCAATTAAGAACAAGCAGTACATTACAAATGATTCTCTCTTGCCTTCGATCCTGCCATTTCCATAACAAAGACATATGATTCATTTTTGTCTTAGGTTGTGGGCTTTATCTTAGAATCATAGTTCAGATACCAAAGATATAGAGGAAGACTCGGCTATACTTAAACCAGACAAGCCGCCAGAAGACCCAAAAAGCTACAGGCCCATATCTCTTCTTAGCCACCTATACAAGATATATGAATATTTAATTCTGAACCAACTATCTGCAATAATAGAACTCTTGCTTATATCACAGCAAGCTGGTTTCAGACCTGGCAAAGATTGTACAGAACAAATTCTTAACCTAACACAGTACATAGAAGATGGTTTTGAACTGAAGGAAATCACAAGCATAGTATTTATAGATCTCACTGCAGTTTATGACACAGTCAACCACGCAAACCTGCTAAAGAAAGTCTTCCACATCACAAAGGATTTTAAATTCACAAAAATCATAGGTTGTTTATTGGAAAACCATAGATTTTTGTTGACTTCCAAGGACAAGGCAGCCAATGGAGAAATCGGAGAAATGGCCCCCCACAGGGCAGTGTGCTAGCCCCCACACTGTTTAACTTATATATACTAATGATCAACCATTCTCAGAAACCACTAGGAGCTTTCTTTACGCAGACTACCTGGCAATTGCCGCACAGTGAGCAACCTTTGAGGCTGTTGAGAAAAAACCTGACTGAGGCTTTGAATTTAATGGCTATATATTATAGGGATAACCAACTGAAGCCAAACTGCCTAAAAACTCAACTCTGTGCTTTTCATTTGAAAAATCGTGAGGCATCAAGAAAGCTGCAGGTGACTTGGAATGGCACCAGACTTGAACACTGCCTCACCCCCAAATATCTGCTCTCCTCTGAACTTGTTCTAGTTTGGAGCAGATTGACCAAGAATAAAGACTGCAGAACTGGATAATCAGGACATTTGTTCCAGTTTCCAAAGTTACCCTAATATAACTTTTTCATTAATAAATAAGGGTTAATCGTTATGGAATTAAGGTTAGCTGGTATTTTTAGCTCTGTTTTACTTGGAGAAATTGTTTGAAACTGAAGTGGAAGAAGAAATGCTTCAGTGTAATCTGTTAAAAGTAAAAGGAGTAAATTTGTTCAGCAAAAGCATGAAATATCAACACTGCTTCTACACTCCAGAGTGAACTGAAGAGATCTTTCAGTGGTGTATCAGCTGTGACATTCCATGGAAGAGGTTTTGTATAAGACAGGATCTTGGCAGGTGCTCAAGATAAATAAGCCTATAAATTATATTTTCCGAGAAAAAGTTTGCTTTGAATAATTTTCCAGTGTGTATTAAAGCAGAGCCAGTAAATAAGAGCTGCCTTCAAAGTTTTAAAGCATACTAGAAATAGCACTTCAGATGAGTCTTTATAGTTAGCTATATATGTAATTTACAGTTGTCTTTGATAAATACACTGCTAACCTAATAAATCATAGTGAAAGCCATGCCTAGTGTGAGCCATGCCTGTGCTATAGGAGGTTACCAAAAATAGCTGTGTTGATCTGAATAGTATGAAGCTGCTTAGAGATTCATTTGACACTTTCACTGACAAATAAGATTCCTTTTAAGTCTAAGGGTATCCATGATAGCGAAATGAACAGATTGTACAACATAGCAGATTTTTGCTCTGTTTTCTAGATCAGCAGTTTCCTGCTTCGTTTTCAGTTCAGGGTCATCTGTTCTCGATCCCCTTTTTCACTCATCATGTATTCACATTTTCATTCGTGTACACCAGGGATCCTCAACCTACGGCCCATGGGCCATATCTGGTCCGGGGCACCAAATCACCCTGCCTGCACACTTGCTCCAGCCGCCGCCGCCTCAATCCTTCTCTTCTCCGTTTGGGTTGGCGTGTCCCTAACGGTGCTCCGTAGCAAGGTGGGTGTTGTAAGGCTTACAACATCCGCCCTGCTACAGAATGCCGTTAGGGACATGCCAAGCCAAGTGGAGGAAACAAGGATTGAGGCAGCAGAAGCAGCCATGTTTCCAGTGGCTGCAGGCGCGTTTCTTCACCCATGCAATACAGCTCCTCCAGTCTGGTAAGCAGGGGGGGGGCCCTTTGGGGGTATGGTGGGTTCAGAGTGGTCACTGCCTACACCTTTGGCATCGATGACAGTTGGGGGACCACCAGTCCAACTCCTCAACAGTCTGAGGGAGCGTGACCTGGCCCCCGTCTTTAAAAGGTTGAGGACCCCTTTTTCCCCAGTCTTCCTTGATTGTACTGCATATGAATAGAATTGGCACAATAAATACTTGGGCATCTTTGGTATCCCTAGCGTCCATATTATTTCCCCTTAGAACGGGTGTGTAAAATGCTGTCCATGGTTTACAAAACATTCTTGGAGCCCATACGAGACCTACTAGAATCCCCTAGAAGCCAAAAATGGCCATTTAAAAATATATTTTTATTTTCATAATGTGGCTGGAAGATTCTCCTTGAGTGCTCTAGGTGGTACATAAAGCCAGTGGGCACAGTGCTAGTGCGCTGAAATTTAAAAGGTTTCCTGGCTTGTTTTTATTCCCTTTTGGGGGGGTTTCACTTGTCAGACAAGTTTGCAACAGAGTAATTTAAATGTGCGTCCTCATGTCTTCTGGAAGTTGAATTGCTGTGTTCTCCCTCTTCCTAGTCTAGAGATCTAGTTCATGCTTTCTCTTCCATTAAAATAGTCTGTTAAGCATAGATCGATCTTCTGAAATTCTTTGGTCCACTCCAGTAGCCAGCTTGAACATAAGGCATCTCTTCTCCATATAAGGTAGAAACCTTTGCTGTACCACCTTGATCATCACTTTGTTTGCGTGGCAAATTTTGAAACAGTGGCCTGAAACAGTTTTATCAGAATTCTGTCTGTTCCTGATGATTTATTTCTTCCTAGTGTTTTCAGAGCAGCTTTAACTTCATTTTCTAGAGTAGCAGGTTCTTCATCATAGGATTCTAGCCTTAGATTTTCCTTTGATTTTTCAGATTTTCTATAAGAGATCTCTTGTTTTTCTTTTCATTGGTCTCTATTTGTTTGAACATATTATTGTATTAATTCTCCTTGTCTATATGTGATTTACATTATTACTATATGTAATGTATGGGTGTGAGAGCTGGGCCATTAGGAAGGCTGAGCGCAGAAGAATAGATGCCTTTGAGATGTGGTGTTGGAGGAGAGTTTTGAGAGTCCCCTGGACAGCGAAGAGAACAAATAGGTCAATACTGGAAGAAATCAACCCTGACTGTTCATTGGAGGGACAAATAGTGAAGATGAAGCTAAAGTACTTTGGACATCAAATGAGAAGGGAGGTCTCACTTGAGAAGGCCTTGATGCTGGGAAAGGTGGAGGGCAAGAGAAGAAGAGGGCGTCCAAAGATGAGATGGATAGATGGTATTGTGGACACAATGGGCACAGAGCTTGGCGGGCTGAGGAGAATGGTGGAGGATAGAGGGGCCTGGAGGAAAATGTCCATGGGGTCGCAAAGGGTCGGAATCGACTGTGCGACTGAACAACAACAATATGTGACTTATCTATATTACCGCTATGGTAATGGAGTAAACTGTACAGCCAGTGACTCAACGCCAAGTGTCAGGCGGCGGTTAACTAACGTGTCTCCCTAAAGGGGCCAACAGGTGGATGAGCCCCTTTAGGTGGGGTGATGGCCCCTTCAGTGGAGGAAACGCCTCTGGAAACCATCATATTGGACCCAATAGCAAAATGAGCAGAGGAGGAACTTTGATTCCCAAAGGTCATGGAGGCATAAGAGACCATACCAAGTGGACTGGCTGTGAAGGCACACCTTGTCCATATCCTCAAAGCTGTGGCAGTCCATTGCAGTCCCGGTGTTAAATCCTGCATGTCTTATTTCATGTGTGCTGCAGGGGATGGCTCCATGATCATAGTGTATGGGTCACTTCATGGCAAGCTGGGATCCACCTTAAACAAATTCACGCCAGTAATTTTTTTCCTGATTCAGGGGGTAAATGCATCCTCGGATATGAGTTGCAGTCGATGACAACGATACGTGACTGTTGCTGAAAAGCTACATTCAGGCTTCCAACCCTATTTCTCTCATCTTTTACTTTTGCTGCTTCTGTGTCCTTTACAATTTTGTGTTTTTTAATCAACCCTCTAGGTTCTTAATGTTTTTTGTAACCTATTTTACATTTCTCACTTCAGAAATCCTATTAGAGTTGCCATAAGTCAGAATTGACAAGATATGGCCTGACAGCTGCTAGGATGTAAAGTTTAAGAGCAATCTCCAGGTACAGACAATGCCTTCCATTTTATTTCACTCCTTCCTGTGGTAATCCCGCAGTTGCTTTTTTCTCTCTTTCAGTGCTAAGTTATAGTATATTCTTTCTTTCCTCTCTGGCTTGTGGATTTTTGCATCTGGTAATTTATTCTAAAATACTTTGCCTCTGTTGTCTTTTGTCAGTAGCAATTTTGTTTCGGATAGCAGCTTCAGTACTAATTTCAGAAAACAATTTTGTTCTTTTTTTTATAACCAAATGTGGCAGCAGGACTTTGTAAAACACTCTGTTCAGAGTAGGTGGGCAGGCTGATTGCCGGCTGATTGTGTCAGACATGTGTCAGACGTACATCAGAAAGACATGCATGAATCATCAAGCAAGTCCATTTCCAAACTGAGCAATTAAAAATAAATCCTGGGAGACTTTGGGAAATGTGTAATTTTAGTTGCCCTGAGCGAAATTGGCATCATCTCACTATTGTTGTTGCTACATCAGTGCCCATCATCTGTAGATACCTTTTCCTTAGGGGATGCAAAGTATTGCATTTGCTGTCCTGGACTTGTATAAAGGCAAGAAATCAAGAGTTTTGGAGCTGGCTGTGAGCTGGCTGATTTGGTTGTCTTACATAAAGGAAATGCAGCTATGGGCCTCGGGATTTATTTTGGCTGATGTCCACACCTGTTCTACATATCATTCTGGAACATATACAGTATTGTGCAAAAGTCTTAGGCCAACACCAGTTGATTTGGGGAAATTCAATAGTTATTGGGTGGGTGGGTGGGGGCATAACTCAGCCCTTAAACTACCTAGACACACCAAATTTGGAGTCTTCTGTTTGGAGTTAGGGTGTCTAAGGTATGGCCCTACAAATCACTCATTGAATTTTCCCCAAACTAGCTGGTGGTGATCTAAGACTTTTGCACGGTACTATATTCCATTTGTCTAATTGATGGCCTAGTCCTATATGGCCGGTAATAATGTTGTTTGTTTGATTCATTGATTGTAAGCTAGAAAATTCCTACTCCCAAGGATGTTATGGAATATTTGCCCCATGAAATCATTGACTGCAAATTAGATGCAGATTGGCCTTAATTAAAATGGGGGCAGGAGTTGTTCCGTTTGATGCTAAAAAAAATATCCAGCAATACCTTTTAGCTAATGTTGTAGCCTCCAATTATTCCTAAACAGTGGAATTCTGTATTAAATTTTGAGGGAAGCATATTTGGTAGTGGAGATGGTGGCCATCCAAGGGAATGCAAGAAACAATGGTAGGGGTGAGTGAGGTAGACTTGCAGAGGTAAAAGGTTCATGACCATGATGAGTTCTGTGATGAACATCTATCTCGCCATGGACAGAACTAGGAAAATATCCATAAGTTTAGCATGCCCTATGATATGTAACATTTTACTATGCTGGGTGTGTGTGTGTCTAAGAACGAGAGTAGTCTAATGTTTCTCACTAGACTAGCCTTCCTTCTAATCTGTTCCCTCCATATATGTTGGAATACAATTCCCATCATCCCAGAAATAATTGCTAATGGGTCTCTTGGCTGGAGGGTACAGGATTGTGGTAAGCTACTCACATTGATTGTAAATGTATCAGTATGAGCAGCGTAAAATGAGGCACTAGAAGTGAGGTGAATTCCTCTGTGTCTTTAAAGGGTTATTTAAAATTCAACAAATTGCTACTGTACATGTCATAGGATCCCAGTATTAATTAATAAGACCAATGTCTCTTGTGTCTGTGGTGCAGTTGTAAATAGATCATACAGTTCAGCAGAGTCTTTCAAGAGAGATTAAAAAAAAGAACCAGTCTGATAATTTTATATATATAAAGAGAGAGAGAGAGATGCGCACAAGAAAAAATGGTTTGAGTCACTGTCTAAAAGGTAGCTAAAGTTATCTAGCCGTGGAACTAAGTGATCTATCAAATCTATTCAACTCTAATTGGTGATTGTCCTCAATACCATTCTTACTGGAAATGACTGGAGTTGACCTAGCAATCTTCTACATACCAACAGTATTCTGGTTTAACATTGAAAAAGAGAAAAGGAAGCGTATGTAGCTTAGAGTTGGACCATGTATGAGTGCCTGCTCCTGCGAAAGACCGTTGAGAGAGTTGGATGTAATTAGCCTGGAAAAACATGACTGAAGTAATATGATAGTCTGGAGGACTGTTATGTGGAAGGTTGAACAAGCTTTTTTTTATGTTCCTCCAGAAAACAAGATCCAAACCAGTAGATTCAAAGATGGACATGAATATTTTCTTTTTTAGAAAGTGAGAAAATCCTTTAGATTGTCACTTCTTGATCTTCAATTCCAGCAAGATCTCCTCATCTGTTCTTCAAAGTTTCACTTGCATTTCATTGGGCCAGGAGCCTGTTCCTGCTTGAAAATAAAATCTGAAATTCCTAAAATCCCTAATTCATGGAATAAAAAGCTGGAAAGTGATGCAGAATGTTTCTGCCTCCTAACAGGGAGGCTTAAAATAATCAGCAAAAACACTTTCTAAAGACGGGAATCTGATTGCTGTGGAATGCAGCTGTTTACAACAAGCATTTCCTGACTCTCCTTCCTTCCTTCCTTCCTTCAAAGATTGTTGGCCGCCTTTCTGGTGCTGAGCTCAGCAGAGCTGAGGTGCCTTGAGTTCATTATTAATGTCCAGAAACTGTTAAACTGGAAGTTTCATTTGTCTCCTCCTCTCTTACCCCTCCGGGTGTTGAGGGAGATACGAGGTTCTTGTTCTGGCACTTCTAGCAGCCTCCACCTGCGTTATTAGGTGTTCTTGTAATACGTCTTTGATGTCTCTCCACCTTCCTCTGAGTCTGGCTCGTGTTCTTTGTCCTTCTCCTCTTTTCACATACCGGTATGTCTTGTAAGGTATGGAATTCCACGACATGGCTCTATGTGAAATTTCATTAAATATAAAAATTGGTCAGAAGAGAAATAATTCTGTTGGTGTGGAAATAAAATCGAGACTGTTTTTTTTTCCTGAGGTTGATTGATTGATTGATTGGTTTTTCATCATTGCCCGATGGTTTTTCTCACTGTGTAGTTTGTCAGGCCAATTGTAGGTTAGGCCAAAAGTGACAGTAGTTGGATGCATAAATGCATCATTTGCGCGACTGGTGTTGTACTAGTCCAGCATACACAGAGTGCTATAATGACCCCCTGTTGTGCGCCTGCTTTTGAACAGAAAGGGATGGAGGAGTCAGAGACATCCTCATAATCTTAGGTTAATAATCTTAGAACAGCACAGCTGAAAGGGACCCTATTCATCCCTGTCAAGGAGGCACATTGGAGAATTGAACTCTGCAGCCAGATACTTAAATTACTTCTTCTTTTTCAATTTCTAAGCCAGATGCAAAACTGCCAAAATGAAGCCACCTTTGGGGAGTTCATTCTGTAGTTCCTTTTGCCTGACCTAGTGTGAGAAAGGTTAGCCGGAACAAGGTGGCCGTTGCCTGGCGTATGCCCGAGTGGTTCGAAAATATCACAATCTTCAAGGAGGCTCTTTCTGTGTACCCCTGTGTACCGTGCACTGAAATAACAGATATCATTAATACTTCCCATGTTAGCAAACCAGGTGCTGTGTTGCAGTTCTAAACTATTAGCCACTGTCATGTATACTGAATCCTGAGACCCAGTAGCTCAAGCCATATATCGCCATGAAAGCCTGCATAAAGACCAAAACTGGCCCGAAACATGGGTGCTGCAAACACAGTTGTCTGCTTCTTGTAGTATATTTCTGTGAGTATAGGTTTGGTATCTGATCACCAGCTAAAGAGACTGCTGCACCAGCTGCCACTGATGCTGATGGGGGCCTAGCAGATGAAGAACCCAAGTACATCTTAGTCATTGCTATTCTTCTTCTTTGTAAGGTCTGTTAACTGAACTGATTAGTTGCTTTATACCTTGGTTCAGAAGAGCTATCACTGTCACACCTATGGAGCTGTTTGCAGCCATCTCAGTCTTCCATGCAGGCACATTAATCCTTTGAAGATGTTTGGTTCTTGAACGTTTGTATGTGCAAAAAGAGCAAATTGTCCATTATTAAATAAGTCAAAAGCAGCTTGCAAACAGAAAAGTCATTTTGTAAAAATGTTGGGGAAACCAGGTGAAGCAAAGAATGCCCTCCAATACAAAGTAGTGCACTAAATGATAGGTAAAGGTTTCCCTTGCTTGAAAGCCAGTCATATTCGACTCTAGGGTTCAGTGCTCATCTATGTTTCAAAGCCGAAGAGCCAGCAGTGTCTGCTTTTGCAGACATTTCCATGGTCATGTGGCAGGCTTGACTAGACTACACGGAACACTATTACCTTCCCACCAAAGTGGTCCCTATTTATCTACTTGCAATTTCTTGCTTTCGAACTGCTAGGTTGGCAGGAGCTGGGACAAAGACGTTAGCTCATTCCGTCCTGCAGTACTCGGGAATCGAACTGCTGACCTTCCACCTCCCAGACAGCGTCTTAGCCACTTGAGCTAATAACCCACCAAATAACACTTCTTGGTTTAGTTGGCCAGTACTGTAAATATTCTGTGGAGATATTTAGTACTATCTTCCTAATAATGAGAGAGAAATATACTGTACATCTGTGATGTGTAGCACTGTTGTTTGGCTTCTCAGTTTTTAATTATTATTTATATAACATCTTCCACATATATGGTGCTATAAACAGTGGGTGATATCCCTGCCCAAGGAAGCTTAAAATGCACAGTTTCTGGTAAGCTTTTGCTTTTGAGACCACAGATAAAAATGGAGGCAAGATTAAACCAGAAAGAAATGCATTTATTTTAGCTACACATAATTTTGAAGCACTTAAAATTGGGTGTGAGAAGTAAGGGATTGGTAAACAGGAAATGTTTTTATATCAAGATGGTATGAGAGCAAGGACAGAAGAGGTCACATTCTGAATTTTAAATTGTAAACTTTGTTCAATGGTGAACTTTGGTTTAGCTTATTTCCTGCTCTCCCCCCACCCCCCCCCTCGTTCAATTTCAGAAAATGAATGAATGAAGATTGATGGGCAAAGTCTAATCTTGATTGCTCTGTGTGTAAGGAAATTCTCAGCCAACTACATCGGCTATATTGTTTCCTTCACTGTAACAGGCAATGTGATCTAAAGTTTTTACTAGTACAGTATGTACTTCACCTTGATTTCAAAGACAAATGTAGCTGAATGCTCAACAGTGTTTTAAAAGTTACTTCTGTTGTGAAACCCCAAATATAGCTACTCCTAACAAGCCTTACAACACAAAGTCTATGGTTAAGGGCAAGTTGCTTCATATACGGTCCTTGCATTCTAACACATGTAAAAAAAGGCCCTGTTTCTTTTCTTTTGTGACCTTGCCTGGTGCTCTTTTAAATATGTACCCCCTATGACCATGATGGCGAACCTTGGCACTCCAGATGTTGGCACTCCCTATGAAGTACAGTAGTAGGAGAGTGTACTAAGCATAGACAACAGAGATTCTGGGTCATACTTTTGTTCAGACATAAACCTCTTTAAAGCCACTTGAGTTAGTCATTAGATTCACTGACAGAGGAACATTCTTAGAAGGAGACTTCCTCATTTTGTCCTCTTTACAGAGGACACTGAACGATGCCTGGAAGGTAGGTCAGAAGTTCAAGACCTGGGTACTTTATGACAGAGTGAGCGCTTGTCATCTGTCCCCGCTCCTGCCAACCTAGCAGTTCAAAAGCAAGACATTACAAGTAGATAAATAGGTACCACTTTGGTGGGAAGGTAAACAGTGTTCCGTGCACTTTGGTATCTAGTCATGCTTGGCACATGTCCATGGAAATGTCTGCAGATGCAGAAAGTGCTGGTTATAAATGGAGATGAACACTGAACTCGAGTGGGATACAACTAGCTTTCAAGCAAGGGCGACTTTTACCTTACTAACAAAATTGTGAAAGAAAAAATGGTCCGTTCATAGCCAAGAGTATGTGGGGCACTTCACTTAATCCAGAGCTGGATGAAAATTAATTGAATTTACAGGTGCTTAGCATAAGAGAGGATTCACTCACATGTGTTGTGGCTAAAACTCATTAGTCTGTAACAGGAGTTGTTACTCATAAGCTAAGCAGAGTTAAACCTCCCTGCCAGGATATGTAATAATATATTTACCAGTATATATTTTACCAAAGTACGTATATATATATTTTTTTCCCTGTAGTTCTGGCGCTTTACAATAGAAGCTGCTGTACTTCGCCTACTGTTCTGCAGCATTGTGGATTTCAGAAAGTGGGGTCTTTATAAGCATGAAAACCCATTATGGTGTTTAAAATAGTAATAAATAAAAAATTGGCAGATGTTTTATTCTTCTTTTAAAGCTGACATATCTTGACGCCATTAGTTTCATTTCCTAAAAGTACTGAAGTTTTCCCTTTTAAAATATGAAACTCTGACTATTTTAGATTTAGGAAGAAGAGAGTTGAGAGAGTTTATATAGTTGTTGAGGTTTTACATCTTCCTCTAGCCATACAGAGATTGTTTAATAGCCGGTGATGTTCAAGAAGAAAATTGGGCTGAGGCGAGGAGTCCATCTAGCTTAGCAGTTTTGTTATCTTTGCCAACATTAACTGGTACACTGGTTGTAAATATGATTATGCATGCAAGATTGGGTTATTGAGAAGACATAGTTTAATAAGTGTTAGCAAAAAAAAAAAAAAACTACCCCCAAACAGGTGCTATTAAAGGTTGCTGCTTCCTAAATACGTAGCGTTTTTTCTATAAAGATCAACAACAACATTTATTCCTGAGAGGAAAGCATGCTTTAGGGTTCTATTACAATAAAGTAAATTGCTCTCTTGATTTACCCTGCCTAATCTTCTTCTTCTGCCGTATCCGAATTTGAATACAGTATTGGAGATCATCATGGTGATCAGGCATGAAGACTGTCCTGAGAATATAATGCAGTGGCCTTTCATCTGCCTTCCACATCGCAGCATGATACTCATACTACTGATCCAGTTCCATGAGTCACTTTCTGGTCCTGAGCCCTTTTGGCATGCAAAGTCCTCCTCAGCCCCAGGCTAGGCTTGATGAAGCTGCTGCCCTTCATAAAGATGGATTCAAGTGGGATTTAATCCATTTAGGGACCATCACCCTTCCCTGTGGACTTGACCACCCCAGGCCGTTTGTCCTCAGGGTGGTCAGGTTAGATAACTGCCGCCTGACATTCGGCGTTGAGTCACTGGCAGTATGGTCTGCTGTCTTACCACAGCAGGATAACCTGGCCAGACTAGTACCTTGCCTATACTAAGGGAAGTCCTAAATTCTTAGACCCAATGACTTTCTTCTCCAGGAATCCTTACAATGTCCATGACGCTACTGTATTCCTTTGTGTTTGGACCATCATAACCAGAAGAATCTGCTTCATAACATCAGTTACTTTTCCCTTTGATATCTTGCATGGACCATTTTGTTGTTTTTATGTCCTGACATTTCCAGTTTACAGCACATAATGATATAGATCTAAGATAATTGTCTCCAAAATGGCCTGTCATTGACAGCCCCAAATAGGTATTTCAAACTAAAGGCTCTGGTGTGCTGCCTTTCAACACTATCCATCTTTCACTTACAGAGTAATCTCCAACAACACATGCTCACATTTGAGAATCGTTTTGCTGCAGTTTCTGTTTTCAGTATTCTTCTGATTCCTTCTTATAGTCTACATATTGACTGAGGATTAAACCAGGGTATGAAACTTCAATTTTTGTTGTTGTCAGTATAAAACTTATGTAAGTCTTTTATAGTACTGTATTTTCTGGCATATAAGACTACTTTTTAACCCCGAAAAATCTGTGCCAAAGTCGGGGGTTGTCTTATAGGACAGGTACTTAACTGCAGCTTGTTTCCCCTTGCTTCATATGTCCGGCGCATATGGTGGGGGGTGCCGCAGCCGAGTCCCTGCTCTGTGCGGGGAGTATGAAGCAAGGGGAAGCAAGCTGCACACATCTTCCTGTACCTCGAGGAGGAGAACGTGAGCGTGGATTGGCTCTCCACCAGAACCTGCCCATTCGACTCGGAGGGCTGCGCGTCTTCGGGTTGAGTGTGGTTTAATTTTTATTTGGTGTGCATTGGAAGAGAGGTAGTCTTATACGGCAAGTATATTCTAAACTATATTTTAACTGGAAAAGTTGGGGGTCGTCTTATACGCCGGAAAATACGGTAATTATTTTTGTTATGTTCTTTATTCATGAGTTGCAAAGTTTAAAATTATGGACATGTATAAAGTATAAATAAAATTCCAACATATTAAAATAAGCAGACTATCTTTGATGGGCTACTAAAGTAGTAGACTTGATCCCCCAAAACTAACTTTTAAATATAGCAGTCAATCTTTAAGGTATCACAGTGTTTTTGTCTTTATTTCCCCTACCTTTTTTACCACCACCACCCCGGTCAGGTACACATCAAAAGTATTACTGTAACCTTTTTCTAGATCAGGAGTTCTCAACCTTTTTAAGCCGGGGCCACTAAAATGTTCTCTGGAGTAGCACAGGAATAAAACTTTTTCATGTTATTTGTTGATGTGTACCCTGGTCTGACCCAGCCATTTTCATATGTAAGTTATTTTTGGTAGCAACTTTCTGTCTGATCTTCTGAGCTAGAGTTTAGCTGGTGCTTGATAGCCTCAAAAGTTTCCTTCTGGACTGTCAAGACAAGCTCATCAGCATAGAGGAAACTCCTGGCTTGTGAGAATGATTGATTACTTGTGCAAATGTTAAAAAGTAATGGTGCCAGGACACTACCCTGTGGGAGGGCGTCTGTTCTTTTGATTCTTCCACAACTGTGCTTCCCTTGAAATTCAGCAAAGAATCTTAAGTTTCAAAGTAGAAGAGTGACTTTTTCTGTTAGTCCATTATCTTTAGTAAGGAGGTACAGCGTTCTGTGTACTCCAGTGTCTAGTCATGCCTACCACATGACCATGGAAATGTCTGCAGAAGCAGACAGCGCTGGCTCTTCGGCTTTGAAACAGAGATAAGCACTGAACCTTAGAGTCGGATATGACTGGCTTTCGAGCAAGGGAAACCTTTACCTTTACTACAACTTTTTGAGCACCAGTTGATGGTGGACAGTGTTATCTGTACTGTAAGATCAATAAAAGCTACTCCAGTTATTATATAGGAACAAACACTCTTGAGTGTACACAAGAGCAACACCAAATTAGAAGATAGAGGAAGGAGCTCACCAGACAAGGAATAACATTTGGGGTCTGGATGGGGGACAACGGGCTACAATTGAATCCCTCCAAGATTGAGTGGCTTTGGATAGGGGGTCTCGCGTTATCCAAGGAGCTGCCAACTTTGGTCTTGGATGGGGCTGTTTTGCCCCAGACAGACCCGGTATGCAACTTAGGGGTCCTCCTGGATTCGGGGCTGCTACTTGCAGATCAGGTGGCAGCTGTGGCCAGGAGGGCTTTCACACAGCTTCGCGTCATCCGTCAGTTGGGTTCGCTCCTGGACCGGGACTCCCTGCTCAGGGTCACACATGCTCTGGTCACCTCCAGGCTAGATTATTGCAATGTGCTCTACATGGGGCTGCCCTTGACAACCATTCGGAGGCTGCAGTTGGTCCAGAATGCAGCAGCCCAGGTGGTGATGGGGCACGGGCGTTATGCTCGTGCCTCACCATCGCTTTGGGAGCTGCACTGGTTACCAGTTTGTCTCCGGGTGCAATTCAAGGTACTGGTTTTGACCTTTAAAGCCCTACATGGTAGTGGGCCAGGATACCTAAGAGACCGCATCGTCCCAAGAGTGTCCGCCCATCCAACTAGAGCGGACCGGAGGGGCTCCCTAATTGTCCCATCTGCCAGAGGGCCTTCTCCGTGTCCGCACCGGCCTTGTGGAACCTCCTACCTGTAGAGTTGCGGGAGCAGACGGAGCTGCTACCTTTCAGAAAAGACCTAAAAACCTGGTTGTCGGGGCAGGTGTGGGGCTCAGATGGAAAAATGGTCCCAGCCTGTTGGCTTATAAAATAAGCTCCCATTTCTTTTAATTGTCAATGCAGGCAGTTTTAATGTGGGTAGTTTTTTAAAGATGAATGGGTGAGTATGTTGGGGTTTTAATGGTTTAATTGTTTTTATGTATGTTTTAACTTGTTGTGAGCCGCCCTGAGTCGGGGTTACCTGATTGTGCAGCATAGAAATCTGAATTTAAAATCTTAACCTATAAAATCAAGGGTTAACGTTGGAACTTTGCATAGGCTCCTTAGCCAGGCCCTACTAGCCCGCACTCACCATTCGTGCACACGCCCAAACTGGGTACGCAGGTAAACGCAAGATTGAGAAATGCGCCAGTGGGGCAAGAGCCCCACAAACGTGAAAAAGGGGAAACAACTTCAGTTCCCAATGTTCTTTGTGCCGTGCCGCGCCACAGCCAATCAGGCTGAAAGGCACGACCACAAAGAACATTGAGAAACGCGCCGCGGCCAATCAAAATCAAGCCGCGTGGGGGAAAACGCACCACAAATAACAAACCTGAGGAACGCTGAGGAAACCGGCGCCTGGAGGAAAAAAAACAACTCACCGCCTGCAAACACCAACCGTCCTTCTTTCCCTCACCCACGGCGCCTGAAGGTCCCGACTGGAGTTTCCCCTTTAATATCAGTAGGTGGGGGTTGTGATCCCCCTCTCCACTGGTTCCCCTAGGGTTGGGAGGTTTGTGGGGACAAAAGGGGTATGCCCCCCCAACACTTCAGGACCCAGGAGACCAGGGAGAGTGGATCGATTCCCCCCACCTAAAAAAAACTCCATCTGTAAAGAGAAGAAACCAAGCAGTTTCTTCTCTTTAAAAACAGAGGTTTTTTAAGGAGGGGAGGAATTGATCCACTCTCCCTGGTCTCCTGGGTCCAGAAGGATTGGCGGGGGGGACATACCACTTTTGTCCTCCCCCCAACCCCCCCCCCCCCATGATATTAAAAGGGAAAATCCGATTGGAGTTCGGATAAAAGGGGTATGCCCCCCCAACCCTTCTGGACCCGGAAAACCAGGGAAAGGAGTTCGATTTCCCCCCCTCCAAAAAAACCCCTATGTCTTTAAAGAGAAGAAACCAAGCGGTTTCTTCTCTTTAAAAACGGAGTTGTTTTAAAGCCCCACAAACGCGAAAAAGGGAAACAACTTCATTTTCCAATGTTCTTTGTGCCGCACCACGCCGCACCACAGCCAATCAGACTGAGAGGCGTGACTACAAAGAACATTGAAAAACGCGCCGTGGCCAATCAAAATCGAGCCACAGGAAAAAAAACGTGCCACAACCACAAATCACAAACCCATAACTACAAGCCCCAGAGTCCTGCACGACATAAGCGCGCAGAACGCTGAGGAAACCGGCGCCCGAAAAATTAAAAAGAAAAACAACTCACCGCCTCACAGCCAAGCAAACACCAGATGGCTTTCTTTCCCAGGAGACCAGGAAGAGTGGATCGATTCCCCCCCACCTCCTAAAAAAACTCCGTCTTTAAAGAGAAGAAACCAAGCGGTAAAAACGGAGTTGTTTTAAGGAGGGGGGGAATCGATCCACTCTCCTGGTCTCCTGGGTCCAGAAGGGTTGGGGGGACATACCCCTTTTGTCCCCCCAAACCTCCCAACACCAGGGGAGCCAGCGGAGAGGGGGGTCGCAACCCCCCACCCACTGATATTAAAGGGGAAACCCCGATCTACTTTCACGACTCCACACAATCAAAGCACCATAACACAATAAAGCCCCCCTCCCCACCACCTAGCCCACTCTTCCTATCCCCCACCGACCACGCCCCCTCCCCACCACCTAGCCCACCCTTCCTAACCCCCAACAACCATGCCCCCCTCCCCACCACCTAGCCCACCCTCCCTAACCCCACCAACCACGCCCCCCTCCCCACCACCTAGCTCACCCTCCCTAACCCCCACCAACCACGCCCCCTCCCCACCACCTAGCCCACTCTTCCTAACCCCCAATGACCATGCCCCCCTCCCCACCACCTAGCCCACCCTCCCTAACCCCCACCCACCACGCCCCCCTCCACACCACCTAGCCCACCCTTCCTAACTCCCAATGACCATGCCCCCCTCCCCACCACCTAGCCCACCCTTCCTAACCCCCAATGACCATGCCCCCTCCCCACCACCTAGCCCACCCTTCCTAACCCCCAATGGCCATGCCCCTCCCCACCACCAAATAAATAAATAGTTTTTTAAAAATTACTAAAAACACAGTCAAAAACATCCAAAAATACACAAAAACAAACAAAAACACCAAAAACAATATGAAGTAAACAAAAACACAATCAAAAACAAAACAAACAGACAAAAATACAAATTCCAACCAACCAACCCCCCCCCCCACACACACACACACACACACAAAAGAAAGAAAACAAGCAAACTTACCAAAAGATGTCCTACCTCCACGAGGACCGGAAAAAATGAATAAAGAAAGAGACTACTTATCAGAAGAAGCTCCACCCAGAGGCCAGGAGAGAAAAAACAGTCAAAATACAAGAACCCCTACCAGCACCACCTGCTGGCCACAATAGTAAAAACAATTCAAAAACACACAACAGCCCCAAACAAAAGGCCACAAGAGTAAAAACAAATCAAAAACATAACACAAATTCACAATTTTACACAAAAGGTCACACCAATAAAAACAAGTCAAAAAAATTACACTAAAACACACTTTAATGCAAATCACAAACATATGTCAATAAAATACAATAGAAACTTTTAAAAATCCTGTGCTGTGTTTTAACTCAAATTAAAACCCAAAACATCTACACACATTTTAAAAACATTGAATGTAAAAAACATTTACTTTTACATTATTAAAATTATTACCTACGGTACAAAAAAATTCAAAAAACTAAAACATTATTCGCTTACATAAAACAATTTGAAAAAATTATATCATACTTTGTTCTTTTATTAATCCTCAAAAAATACCAAAAAAGCAGATTACAGTTAATAACGGCCAAGCAAAAAAAAAATTACATAAATAAACATTTTAAAAATTAAAATTACAGACTAAGCAATTTTTTTTTAAAAAACATTAACACAATTTAAAACAGCCCGGCAACGCCGGGCATCCTCTGCTAGTAAAAAATAAAAATAAAAACATTAAAGGAGAATAAGGCTGAGGAACTCATCCTCCCTTCTGTCACTTGGGGGACCCTGAATAGGCTGAGGACTGGAGTCTCTAAATGCAAGACCAACATGCTCAAGTGAGGTCTGCTGGAGGACAACAGCATGTGGTATGACTGTGGAAAGATACAGAATCCGACTCATTTACTGGCCTGCCGATAGTGTCAGAAACATGTACTGATGAAGGCTTAATTTTGGCCAATGACAAACCCAAAAAAGTGGCTTCATTTTAGCAGTCCAGGGTTTTGATCGAGACATGAAAGAAGAGGTTATTACATGTCTTTCAAAACTGTCTTCTATATGCTGGCTTTAAATATTTGAGTCATGAAAGTCTTGCCAGCGTAGATCTCGAAGAGGTTCAGTTTTAGAGTCTAGTCTTTTTGTTATTCCACTGTAATCCTGTTTTCCTACTTCTCTTTTTTAGCCTCAGTAATTTGAAATCACTGCTATTTTCTCCCAGTAATATAGTGTCATCAGCTATCTTAAATTATTGACAACTTTCAAGATTTGGCAGTACTTTTATTTTTTCACTAATAAAATCTTAACCTATAAAACCAAGGGTTAACCGTTGGCTTCCATGGCAGATATGGACCTGATTCAGGTAATTCAGGGCCCGACCAGGGGCAGTGGCCACACACCAGATTTAATCTTTTTGTCAGAGCGGTGGCAGAGTGATCTGAGATTACGGAAATTAGACATATCACCTGTGCCATGGTCAGATCACTATTTGGTGGCTCTAGACTTCCTGGGTGCATCGCTTCACCGTAGGGAGGCAGGGCCTATCAGAATGGCCCGCCCCTGGCAACTGATGGATCCTGATGGATTCCAGAGGGAACTGGGGGATTTCCCTCTGGATCGGCAACACGATTCGCCCGAGGCACTGGTCGACCTGTGGAACAGGATGACAACAGCGGCCTTGGATGAAATCGCACCACTACGGCCTCTCAGAGCTCATCGAGCTAGGTCATCGCCATGGTTCACAGATGAACTGCGGGAGCTCAAACGGGCAAAGAGACGCCAAGAGCGCCGCTGGGTGAAGACCCAGAGAGACTCCGATTGGACACTAGCTAGAGCCGCTATTAGGGCCTATCTAGTGGCGATGGAGGTGGTGAGGCGACAATACTTCACCACCCTTATCGCCTCCGCTGATAATCGCCCAGCCACCCTGTTCCGGGTTA
This sequence comes from Bradypodion pumilum, assembly GCA_035047305.1. Classification (NCBI taxonomy): domain Eukaryota; kingdom Metazoa; phylum Chordata; class Lepidosauria; order Squamata; family Chamaeleonidae; genus Bradypodion; species Bradypodion pumilum. Next base: position 4,983,180 of record JAWDJD010000003.1, read on the forward strand.
CCGGGTCTCTCCTTGGCAGGGGGACCCCGGTGCCTGGTTGGCAGGGGTCGGCTGAGGACTTTGCTGACCATCTAGTGGAGAAAATCGATCGGATTCGCTCTGGGTTTAATCCTGGCGTGGATGGGGAGGGTCCGGACGGAGTCGGAGCACAGTCTTGCCATGCCATCTGGGACCGGTTTGATCCAGTTGCCCCTGATGAAGTGGACAGGCTCCTTGCAGCTGTGCGCGCCACTACCTGCCCCTTGGACCCCTGTCCCACCTGGTTGGTGAAAACCTCCAAGGCAGTGACAGGTGGCTGGGTTGGGGCTGTGATCAATGCATCATTGCGGGAGGGGGTGTTTCCTGCCCCTTTAAAACATGCTTTGGTGCGCCCCCTCCTGAAGAAACCTTCCCTCGACCCAGCTGTCCTAACTAACTATAGGCCTGTCTCAAACCTCCCCTTTTTAGGGAAGGTGTTGGAGAAGGCAGTGGCGTGTCGGCTGCAGGGGGTACTGGATGAAGCGGATTATCTGGACCCTTTTCAGTCAGGATTCAGGCCTGGATATGGTACCGAGACGGCATTGGTCGCACTGATGGATGATCTCTGGCGGGAGCGGGACGGTGGTCATCCATCCTTCCTAGCTCTTCTTGACCTCTCAGCGGCTTTCGATACCGTTGACCACGGTATCCTTCTGGAACGGCTCCGAGGTTTGGGAATCCAGGGTACTGTGTGGTCCTGGTTTTCCTCATTTCTGAGGGGTCGGTCCCAGTCGGTGTGGTTGGAGGATGAGAGGTCCAGCCCTAGGCCCCTCAAATGGGGGGTTCCTCAGGGCTCGGTGCTCTCTCCTCTCCTATTTAACATCTACATGAAGCCGCTGGGTGAGATCATTCGTCCCCATGGGGTGCGGTACCATCAGTACACGGATGACACTCAGTTGTACATCTCGGCCCATGGGGATCCCAGTGATGCCGTCAAAGTCCTTTCCAGATGCCTGGTAGCTGTGGGGGTCTGGATGGGGGCTAACGGGCTACAACTGAATCCCAGCAAGACTGAGTGGCTATGGATAGGGGGTCCTGCGTTAATCCGGGAGCTACCATCGTTGGTTCTGGATGGGGCTATTTTGCCCCAGACAGACCCGGTGCGCAACTTGGGGGTCCTCCTGGATTCGCGGCTACTGCTAGAAGAACAGGTGGCGGCTGTGACCAGGAGGGCCTTCGCCCAACTTCGGGTGATCCGCCAGTTGCGCCCACTCCTGGACCGGGACTCCTTGCTCACGGTCACCCATGCTCTGGTTACCTCCAGACTAGTCTATTGCAATGCGCTCTACATGGGGCTGCCCTTGACGACCATTCGGAGGCTACAGCTGGTCCAGAATGCGGCTGCTCGGGTGGTGATGGTGTGTGGGTGTTATGCTCATGCTTTGCCACTGCTCCGGGAGCTGCACTGGTTGCCAGTATGTCTCCGGGTGCAATTCAAGGTGCTGGTTTTGACCTTTAAAGCCCTCTATGGTAGTGGGCCAGGTTACCTTAGAGACCGCATCGCCCTGAGGACGTCTGTCCGTCCAACCAGAGCGGACCGGAGGGGCTCTCTAATTGTTCCATCAGCCAGAGGGGCTCGCCTCTCTGGCACAAGGAGGAGAGCCTTCTCCGTGTCTGCACCGGCCCTCTGGAACCTCCTGCCAACAGAATTACGTCTTCGGACGGAGTTGCTGCCTTTCAGAAGGGATCTTAAAACCTGGCTGGCGGGTCAAGTGTGGGGTGCAGGTGGAAGGGTAACCACCATGGGGTGGTTGGTGTAGAGGAACTCTTCCCCATGGTGCCTTTCGATCCTGCAGCCCCTGCTTTTTAGGGGGTGGGTAGTCTTAATTTGTTTTTACTGTTTTATCTGTTTTTAGGATTGTGATTATATATTTGAAATGTTGTATTTATTATTGTATTTGTGAATATTGTATTTACATTTGTAAACTCCTTTGGGTTGCCCTGGGGTTACGTTTATGTTGTTAGCCGCCCGGAGTCGGCCTTGTGTTGAGTGGGCGGGATATAAATTGAATAAATAAATAAATAAATAAATAAATAAATAAATAAATAAACTGGCTATAGGTTGCTATGCCTTGCCCTACTTGCCTGCACTCACCCTTCGTGCACACAGCCGATCTGGGTCCGCAGGTCAACGAAGGATTGAGAAAACCGGCAGTGGGGCAACAGCCCCACAAACGCGAAAAAGGGGGAAAAACTTCACTTCTCAACATTCCTTACGCCATGCCAGAGCCAATCAGGCTGAGAGGCTCTCGCACGGCGCGGCGTTCGGAAACGCGCTGCGGCCAATCAAAAGAAAACCATTTAAAAAAAAACAAAGCACAAACCCATAACTACAAGCCCCAGCGTCCTGCGCACCATGAGCGCGCAGAACGCTGAGGAAGCCAGCTCCCAAAAAATAAAACAGAAACAAAAACACCGGGAAAGCAAGTCTGCCAAGCCGCGGGAACCAAAGCCCCCCTCCCCAACGGCGCCTACAATTCCCGATCGGAGTTTCCCCTTTAATATCACTGGGGGGGGTGTTGTGCTCCCCCTCTCTACTGGCTCCCCTGGGGTTGGGAGGGTTGGGGGGACAAAAGGGGTCTGTCTCCCCAACCCTCTTAACCCAGGGGACCTGGCAGAGAGGGGATTTCCCTCCACAAACACACAAATGACCCATATTAAAGAGAAGAAACCAAGCGGTTACTTCTCTTTAAAAACAGAGTTTTTGAGAGGGGAATCCCCCTCACTGGTGGCTCTCCTGGGTCCGGAAGGGTTAGGGAGACAGACCCCTTTTCTCCACCCAACCCTCCCAAACCCAAGGAAGCCAGCAGAGAGGGGGATCACAACCCCCCCCCCGATATTAAAGGGGAAACCACAATTGAGATTTCCCTTTTAATATCAGAGGGTGGCCTGGATTTGATCCCCTCTCCTGGGTCCCATGAGTCTGGAAGGTTTGGGGGGACAAAAGGGGTCTGTCTCCCCAACCCTCCTGACCCCAGGGGACCCTGGTAGAGAGGGGATTCCCCTCCACACACACACACACACACACACACACACACACACACACACACACACACACGCCCCATATTAAAGAGAAGAAACCAAGTGGCTACTTCTCTTTAAAAATGGAGTTTGGGGGGGGGGAATCCCCCTCTCCAATGGCTCTCCTGGGTCCAGAAGGGTTGGGGAGACAGACCCCTTTTCTCCACCCAACCCTCCCAAACCCAAGGAAGCCAGCGGAGTGGGGATCACAACCCCCCCACCCCACTGATATTAAAGGGAAAACCACAATTGAGATTTCCCTTTTAATATCAGAGGGTGGCCTGGATTCGATCCCCTCTCCTGGGACCCATGAGTCTGGAAGGTTTGGGGAGACAAAAGGGGTCTGTCCCCCCAAGCCTTCCAGAGCCAGGGGAGACGGCAGAGAGGGGATCCCCCCCCGTAGGACACCAAAAAACACAAAAACAATCAAAAACATCCAAAAATACACAAAAACAAACAAAAATCACACCAACAAACAAGACAAAGTAAACAAAAACAAACATTTCAAAACACACCCAGCACCCAGCCAAACACCACAAAATCCAACCACCACCCCAAATAAAGAAAAACATCCAACTCACCAACACACAACCTCAGTCCACAACGACTGGAAAAGAAATGAATAAAGAAAGAGACTACTTACTGGAAGAAACTCCACCCAGAGGCCACGAGAGAAAAAACAGTCAAAATACAAGATAACCCCTACCAGCACCACTTGCTGCCCACAATAATAAAATAAAAAAATCAAAAAGACACAACAGCCCCACACAAAAGGCCCCAAGAGTAAAAACAAGTAAAAACAAACAACACAAAATCATAATTTTACACAAATCAAAAACATATGTCAATAAAATAAAATAAAAACTATTCAAAAATCCTGTGCTGAATTTTTACTCAAATAAAAAACAAAAACATCAATACACAGTTTAAAAACATTTATTGTGGAAAAACATGTACTTTTACATTTTTTAAATTATTACCTACAGTACAACTATTAAAAAATACATACTAACAAATTATTGGGTTAAATAATTTTTTTGGAAAATGTATATCATCCTTTGTTCTTTTTTCATCCACAAAACCAAAACACCAAACAAAACTCATCACAGTTTATAACAGGCCGCCAAAAAAATGTGTATAAATAAAAAAATTAATTATAGACTAACCTCTTCTTTACAAACATTTACAACAACAACAAAAACTTTCCAACACCATTTAAAACAGCCTGGCAACGCCGGGCAACCTCTGCTAATTACACATAAAGTGAGCTCCCAAATTTTTCAGAATTGTTTTTTACTTTGTTGGCAGTTGGGCTTCATGAATCAGAGGCATTGTATCTTGCCCAATTTATGAACTGTTTGCCCTTAACCTCAAGTTTTATTTTATTTTTGCTTGATGAAAACTTCTCAGGAATCCTGAAAGTCATCTTACTTGTAACTTTTTAGTGGTTCAATAAAAAGTTTTGCGCAAACATGAATTTTGTAACTATGGATGTAGCTATCACACACCCATGTTTTGTATTCATTTCAGATTCTTAATGCTTCTTCCACCAATTTTACTCCTTTTTCTGTCCATACTAACAAGGTCCCTGTTGTCAACCTTGTGGAACCTCCTGCCAGCAGACTTATGGCTGCAGATGGAATTGCTGCCCTTTAGGAAAGGGTTGAAAACCTGGCTGGCTGGGCAAGTTTGGGGGGCTGACGGGGTGGTGACCCCCGCCCATTGGCTCTGCTAGAATTTTTGGCCCTTTTTACTGATGGGTGGGGAGGGAGGGTTGTTTTAAATTCAGGATCTTTGTATATAGTTTTGATTGTATTTTTATTGTCTGATTAATTTTTTAAGGGGGTTGTTGTAATGATTTCTTCTCCCCGGAGGATCGGGGCACCAAGGAAGGCACGGGATACGGAAGTGTGGTGGAAAAGTCAGTCCCGATCAAGTCGGGTGATCTATATTTATTGACTTGCATTCTCGGTCACTTGCGCACAGACTGTGCATGACCCATATTATAGAAGGCTTGCTTATGTAGTGTGTTGCTGTCCAAGGTACATTTGCCAGCCTAAGAAGTTTCTAAGAAAGTACTGCATGCCCAGGTTCCCCATAGGCAGACTAATCAGCAGATGTGGCGAGACTCACTGTTCTTGTCCTATCTAAGAGTCCTTGTAAACTCCGGGCTCCTACGCTTAACTGTTTGGTCTAGTTGCAGCTTAGTGTCTCCGCGGACGTGAGTAAGATACTGTATGCTGTTTACTAGGCATTGTGACATTTGGGTGACTTATGTCCTACCTCTCTCAGTGCTCTCAGCCAAGGCAATATGGAGTCTCTACTGCTAACTATCGCTATTAGCCCTCAACCCAATTTCCTTTCCTGCATAGCCAGGGTGGTCCCCAGCCCGTGTTCTAGCCAGACAGACCAATCAGGAAAGGTTGCAGCCAATTAGTGACACGAGCCATCCACATTGGGTGTTTATGGTATGTATGTGACTGTGCGCCGCCCTGAGTTGCCCTCGGGCAAGTGGGCGGGATATAAATTCAAATAAATAAAAAATAAAAATAAAAAATAAATCTGTGAAGCACAAATTGGTTTTTTTTCTGAATTTTTTTGTGTGTGCTTCAATATCCAACATACATTGGTAGTATGATCTTCAATGGCTCATCATTTTTTTGATTCCAGCTTAAAAATCTGGCTTTTCTCATCCCTTGTATGGTTCTTTCTTTATTTGTTTCAGAGTGTTGCTAACTACAGTGCAATGCTTCTGGATTCGAAGGCTTGGATGGCTCTGTGCCGTTGCCCAGTAGATGCCCGTGTGTACTCACAATCTTTACACAAGCTCCTTCTATGTCCCTTCCCTGAACTGTATAGTAAAATCATCTTTGTGATATGAGCATAACTTTTTGTGATGTGCTGTAAAAACAATACAGTCTTGTGGTACTTTTAATGTCTTAGCCAGTTTTATGTGGCATAATTGTTTATAAACTGAAGTCAACTTCTGATGACCATAGAAGACTTCAACAAAATAAAGCATGTTGGTTTTTAAGGTCTCACAGGACTCACTGGCTGTAGATAAATAGGGACTCGTTTAGTGGGAAGGTAAACAGCATTTCCTGCACTCCGATGTCTAGGCATGCCTGCCACGTGACCACGGAAATGTCTGCAGACGCAGACAGCGCTGGCTCTTTGGCTATGAAACAGAGATGAGCACCTTTACCTAGGTGAAACGAAAGAGGTATAAACCTGCTATTCTTTGGTAATTATTTCTTACATTTTTTGCATAGGTGGAAAAGGTATCCATCTCCCCCTTGCCAGTTCTTCCTCCAACAAGGCTAGAACAGTGTCTCTTCGCTGTTGCAAAATATTAGTTTTGCAAAGACAGATGCTGTATGATCCCCTTTCCTTCCCCTTACAGGGTTGATAAAAAAACTTGTGGAAGAAAGGGGTTAGACTGGGAAAGGGGAACAGGACCTAAGAGTGAAATATTCCTTTCCAGAGTACCAGGTCTGAATTGTCTAACAAGCTGTATGGTACTGCTAATTGCTAAAACAAAAACTATAAGAGATTATCAAGCATGTCAGTGGACCTTATGGTAAGCTGTGTGTTCCTTCCCCTTCAAGTTCCAAGGTAGTAGCAGTGTTTTTGTTGCAGAAATATAGCTGTGAGTTACAAAAAAGCACATAGGTAACTGAACAGAAACCATGTTTGCCATGCCAGGACCAGTCGTCTGATCTTTTCTGAAATGCACTGTCGTTCCAGCTAGTGGGAATGGATCATTAACTATTGCATTGTTGAGTGTACTGGATCATTAACTATTGCATTGTTGAGTGTACTGGATCATTAACTATTGCATTGTTGAGTATATTTACAAGCTTCCCCAAGTGGACTGTTATCCTATGAGGGACTGAAGATGAATTATAAAGTGGAAAAGTTTCATACTCACCTTGTGGAGTGAACATGTTCTTTTGTTTTTTGTTTCTTCGTTATCACAGGTGCTTGATGGGAGTGTATATGATCACCTTAAAGATTATTTAATGGCATTCAGCAGGACTGAATTAGAGATCTGCCAAGCTGTACAAAGCACATTCCAGTTTCTTTTGGAAGCTTCAAGTCGGGTGAGTTTTTTCACTTAGTACCAGTTTGTGCCAAAGTTAGGTGTAAAGGGATAGACCAGAAACTGGAGGAACAAGAAGACTTCAGGGGAGAGAGAGCTCCATCAGGACAAGCTTGCAGGAGCGACCTTGAAGAAGGGCTCTACTTGATGGAGCTAGTAGACCTCCCGTAAATTGAAGGCTCTAGTGTAGTAATAAGGGACTGCGGTGGCTCAAGTGGTTAAGATGCTGAACTTGATGACTGGAAGGTCGGCAGGTCAGCAGTTCAAGACCCGAGTGCTGCATGATGGAGTGAGCTTTCGTCTCTGTCCTAGCTCCTGCCAACCTAGCAGTTCAGAAGCAAGAAATTGCAAGTAAATAAATAGGTACCACTGCAGTGGGAATGTAAACAGCATTCCGTGCACTCCGGTGTCTAGTCAGACTTGCCACATGTCCACAGAAATGTCTGCAGATGCAAACAGCGCTGGCTATAAACAGAGATGAGTAACTTTAGAGTCAGATACGGATGGCTTTCGAGCAAGGGCAACCTTTACCTAGTGTGGTAATTGGGGATAGTGCTGTATATGCAGAGAGTGTCGGATGTTCAGTCCTTGAAAGAGAGGTCACCCAGAACCCTGGGTAGCTATTTGCTGATCAGAGTAAGTTCAATGTATCATGCTTCTAAAAAAGAGTCGGCCCAATAGAGTAGTAAATGCATGTCCCCAAATTTACATGTGGAGAAATTTAATTCTGCTTTCTGCACTTTTCATCCATGTCTTGCAGCTTTGTGGATGGACCAGCCACTTTTTTGCTTCTAAAACATTTAGATACCAGATGTTCATGCTGATATAACGTCAGTAGCTTTCACTCTTTGGCCAGATGCTAAAATTGGGTGTCAGGTGCAAAGCTTGAAAGTGAGGTGTTAAAGTACTAATCCTATCTATAATTAGTTACTTTTTTGGTAATAGAATTACCAACATTGCTACTTTTGCAAAAGCATTGTATTATATCATTGTTAAAAATCTAGTAAAAAAAATCATGAGTTGCATTTTCTCTTTACTCCTATATGTTACACGTAAGGAAAGAGGATTTTTGTCCACCATTGTCTTTTAAATTTTAAATTTTTGCAATGTTATATATAAATATATAAAGCTATACTGCTGGACAATTTCCCCCCAAAAATGTTAATGAGGTTTTAAAAAAAACTTTAAAATGAGATATTGTTAAGTAGTAATGTGGTAACTCACATATTTAATGAGAACCAATGTTAATGTCCCCCCTCCCCCCCAAAAAAGCAAAGCATAATGGAAAAGAAATTTATTTTTAAAAATTGTTATTCCCAGCTCTAATAAACACCCTCTTCTTTTCTTCAATACAAAGTTTGCACTGTGATTTGCCTGATGTGTATCAAATCAGTGAAGCCTCACAGTCCAAACGGAGTGGTCCACGTGAAGCTCTGTATACTCAAATATTAACCAGTAAACAGGTTCTTCACAGATTTAGTTTATGTTTGGAATTGGTACATTTAATAAATGTGCCTTGGGTAGTTGAGCTGTTTGCTGCTTAGGATTCTGAGCTCACAAGAATATTTTGAATATTTTCTGGGTGTTATTTCTATTTAAGATAAAGGAATATTCTGTCCAGGTTATCTGTAAATCTGCTTGTAGTGATTTTGAAAAATAATAATAGTTGGCTTGACAATTATAGCACAATATTTTCTTTTCTTTTTATCTTTTGATAACAAGACACAAGTACCTTGACCTTTATTTTTTGTCTCTTCCAGGTAGTGCGAGATTACAGTTTCCAACTCTTCTTACAAGATAACTCTGTGTTTCATAAACCACAGACCTACCAGTTCCAGCCTTGTGACAGTGACACCGTAAGGGCATTTTACAAAAGAAATAATTTAGAATCTTAATTTCATTCATTATTTTAATGCTTATAGAGACTCACAGTCCTGTCAAGCCATTCTACAAGTAGAACAAGACCTATCATTATAGAAGCTGCTGTGTGCTGACCTCTGTACTGGCATGCTCCCAAGAATTGTAAAAAGAAGACTCCTAGAAATAACATGCTGATGTATAGGCAGAGAGTGCTGGAGAGCGGCGTGATAATGTTAAATAATTGTGTGCCATCAAGTCCATTCTCTGGGGGTGCCCTGGGAATGTGCAGCTTCCCCATAACTACACAAACTGGTTCTTCTCACAGGAGGCACAGTGGGGAATTAAATTTCTAACCTCGGGCTCCTCAGCCAGATACTCTAACCACTGAGCTTCTCAGCCAGATGTGTAGTAGAACCCATTAAAATCCAGTGGGTTTAATTTCACCTAATGAGGCCTCTGAGTATGTTGTTTTCGGCCCTGCACAGACATTTAGATTCATAATGTGCTGGAAGATCAGGTTTATACCAATTTGTCCCACTGCCTCTGCTTTCTACCTGTACATGTTGGATTCCTTATGTGCTTGCAGACTTAGACATTCAGAACTCAGCACACATAGCCCCTTTTGAACATATTGCGAACATGAGCTGTTCAGATGAGAAAGATTTTGTAAACATGTATAGGGGTCTGTGCATATAGGTCTGAGCAAATATGAAGTCCGATGTGCAGTTTCCACAGGTTGAATACACCAGAGGACAAAGCAGGTTGGCACATTCCTACTTCTCTGTTGCAGGTAGTGTTTGAGCGTATGTACAGAGACTAGCAGCGGACAAAAGATAACGCCTGTTGAATAACCTGAGCTCGTATACACTTGGCTAAAATTAGCATGGGGTAGCTGGGTCCATTCTTTATCCTGTTCAGCTTTACAGCTGATCTAGTTCTTTGCTGCAGAGTTTTAGAACAGTGCTATCAGTAACCAAACAAGCTCATATATGTGCCCTGTAAGTGATTAACACCTGCTTGTAGGCTTGTTCATTTTGTAATTTGGACCTCCACTGAAGCAGTTGAACTCATTAATGTGAGAATTGGTTCATAAATACAAGGCATAATGGAAAGGGTTTGCTAAGGACTAATAAAATGTGAAGAAATATTAGTTGTATCTCTATAAATACTTCTCCACTTAGGGCTCTTGCCCCAGTAACTTTATGTAGGGCACAATCATCCTTACATTAAGTTACGTAGCTCAATAGATATCTGAAATAGTTATTTTCTCTATTTCATTTGCACTTAGGAAATAGAAAGTGCCAATCTAAGTGTGGGTTTTAAGTACAGCCTCTTTTTAAAGCTATTTGGTAAACTGCTTAGCAAGGAAAATCTTGCATTTTTAACTTCAATGCTACTTTTTTTGAGGACAGGCAGATAAAGACTCTGGCAGACTTACTAGGAACAATAGTCTTGCCCTTGAATTTTGAATGTTATTCTCTGTCTTCTTCCTCAACAAAAGATAAGGTGCTCCTATCTGCTGGCATCCCCAGCAAATTATTTATACCAAATCCCAAGGGTATATAAAAGGCATTGGACCGAGTTTTCCCTGACTAACCTTATTTGACTAACTGTGTTTGCCTTGCAGTTCTAACTGTGTCGTGTGTGTATGTGTGTGTGTGTTTTGTCCTTGTGCAACCTTTGACATTCAGAGTTTTAATGCCGTTCAGCTGGTGGATATTGAGCCCTCACCTGTCAGTGCTCTGAGAATGACCTTAGTAGAGGTATATGGCAGCATCTGCTATCACCGTTTAATATGTTGTGGTATGGCTGACACGCATGCAAAAGAGGGCTGTTACGCTGTAATCGGCTTCCATGCACAAGTGGCAAACAAATGCACAACATGTTGAAAATCAAATGCTCAGATCTCAAACTTCAAACTCTCCAGTGTTAATAGGACAAAACAACACATCATTTGCCATAATTCAGAATGCAATTGAATAAAAGTGGAATGTGAAAACATCCTCTGATACATATAGTGGCTTTCCATAGTTCTATATCAGACATAATCCTTTCAGTTCCATCCAGCCTTCTGCAAAACAGTTATATAGTACAGTATCCTTAATTATATGTATGGATTAAGATGGTTTTATGTCAGCCTTTCTTATCTCTAAAACAACTCAGATAACATATGACATTATTTTTAAGTACAGTATTATAAAAAAAATTGGCTAGAATCCAGTTGAAGTCTTAAACCTGCATAAAGTCTATTGGTGTAAATTACAGTGTCAGATTACCTCTAATTTAGAAAACAGTGTTTCCATTTGTTGTCACATACAATGTCTTGTGATTGATATGTTGACACCAAATGCAAGCACTGACTTCTTAACTAGGAACAGCTCACTGCTGATTTTGGTGGGCACAATTGGATTCTGGCCTATATTATAGTAACAATATTAAAGCACCTTGGGAGGAAAACATGCATTTTGAGTATACTTAGCATTTTTAATTGTTTCATTGTGTGTGTTTTTTAAAAAACTGTTGAACACTGCCAACAGCATATAGGTTATTAGGTGTCATAGAATATATATATATAAAGGAGAGATGTCCCGTTGTGAGTCCTGAATACAAATCCACACCCCTGCACCGATCGTGCTGTAACGTGACACACACCTACCTTGGGCTGGAGAAATTGTCACTACGGGGGTCCCATGTCCCCAAAATTGATCTGTTTCCCTATGATCTGTTGCCCAATAAGCTAGCTGATGTCACCAGGCAGCTGTCTGATGTCACCCACTGGCCACCTGGGATTGTGACATCATTTGCCTTTCCCTCTGAGCTCAGCTGTAGTTTTCACAGTAGGTGGAAGGCAAATGGGCATGCGGGATCAGCACTGTAGGGGTCACAAGATGCAAAGGGGAGGTGCCGTTGGGAAGGGTGCGGGTGGTAGGTGACCTTTAATGGAGAAGTGGGAGGGAAGGAAGGAGTGCCCCACATACAAAACTATACGTACCTGAGCGAAGCCGGGTAACCAGCTAGTGAAATTATAAACAGCAATGTAATATATCTTTTTGGAGGGACTGCGGTGGCTCAAGTGGTTAAGACGCTGGTCTTGATGACTGGAAGGCCGGCAGGTCAGTAGTTCGAGTTCTGAGTACTGCATGATGGAGTGAGCTCCCGTCTCTGTCCTAGTCCTGGCAAACTAGCAGTTCGAAAGCAAGCAATTGCAAGTAGATAAATAGGAACCACTTTGGCGGGAAGGTAAACAGCGTTCCATGCACTCCGGTGTCTAGTCATGCTGACCACATGTCCACAAAAAGTCTGCAGATGCAGACAGCGCTGGCTCTTTGGCTATCAACAGAGATGAGCACTGAAGCCTAGAGTTGGATACCCCTTTGTGCAAGAGCAACCTTTACTATCAAATCTTTAAAGTCTGTATAAATAGATCATGTTCGTAGAAGGTCCATGAAGTGTGGATTCATTTCAATAATCTTTTTCCACAACTTTGACTTTCATTGTATTAAAAACTAAAAAAAAAACTAGTTGTGCATGGTCAAAGTTTTAATTGGATTAAAGAAACTGATAGCTAGGATTCCTATTTCTTTTACATTCATCTTGCTGAAGATTCATTTTGACCTTTCCTCCTCCTCCCCCCCCCCCGTGAAATTAATCTTCTGGGGAGCTCTTCAAGGCCAGGAATTCATTACACACACATGTCTAAACACACCAGCAACCTCATGTTAAAGAAGTGGAAAAGAAAAATCTACAACTGTTATGCATTTTAGTCACTTTGTTTTCATTTTGTGTTGGAGCTGTTCAAAGTAATTAGCTTTCCATGTTTTCATGGAATATGCATGATTTTTTTCCATTGGGTAAGCTATGCAATGAACACCTGTAGAAATGTATTACTGAATAATCTGACTAGAACTACAATAAATAATAATGTTTCTATGAGATTTTTGCTTTGTTCCAATTACATTCTAATTGTGATTCGCTAATATAATTAGAGTATTTCTTCCTCTGTAGTGGTTTCAATTCCATAACTTGACTGGGATGTTTGGAGCATGACAGCCTTACTTGTAGTCCAAAATGTACAGCTATGAAATTATTAGATCACAGTGTTTTCTTGTTGGAAATAACTAAGTATGTTTTCATGGTGAAAGTGAGAATTTATTGAAGCATATCAGACAGGATCCGGTTCAATATAGAACAGAAGCAAAATGTGACATTTCAGTACACAACTGAAAACTCCAACCTTGCCATTGGGTTCATTGCAGAAACAACCCAGTTTGTACTATTCCTTTGTACTATATCTTTATTCTCCCAGAATGTTGGGTTAGGCTTCCCAAATTTTTGCACTGCTGGGACAAAGTAAAGAATTGAGAGCCTGCACAGAAATTACTGACTATGGAACAGTGACCAGAATCTAGTGGGCTTGCTAGAGGCTGTGGTTGCTCAGTGGCCAAGACGTTCACCTTGTTAGCTGGGAGGCCAGCAGTTCAAAACCCAGGTACTGCATGACGGATTGAGCGCCCGTCTCTGTCCCAACCCTTGGGGACATGAAAGGAGCTTCATTTGGGCATTCCCTGAGTGGAGTTTCTCCTGCAAAAATTATTTCAACTAAGAATAATTTCTGACACGAAATTATTATTATTATTATTATTATTATTATTATTATTATTATTATTATTATTATTATTATTATTATTATTATTATTATTATTATTATTATTAGTGGGCTTACTGAATAGCAGGTAAGCAATCACCCAATCACTGCACATACACCTTGGTAGGCTCTTCTTCATACACCTAGTTGTGCACTGGCTGTAAAATGGTCCACAAGTCAATTGTAGGAACAGCCCAGGGGATGTGGGGGGGAAAACACTGTGTAATTATCCATTCTCCAGAGAATACTGGCTGGGTTCAGAGTGGTTTGCTTTTTTCTTTGTTTTTAACTTTTGCACTTTGCTAGCAAGCGAGAGATCAGCAGAAAATGGCTGTAAAAACAGTAATTCCAAACATTTCATGCTGCCTCTTTGATTTTTGAAAAACATTCATGCCTCAGCACTCCCTTTTTTTTTTTTTACTATCATCTAGCTTCCCCTTAACCAAAAGCACTAATATGAGATTTAAAATAAGCACAAATACATATGGCAAATATTATACAATTAAAATAAGCACACTTTTTCTTTGACACATTCCGGATTCCAGTAACTACGGTAACTATATTAGGGGAATTTGATTAACTGTCTAAAATTATTTCTCTTTGCGAAAATTTCTCATTCTTCCACCCCCATCTTGGAATTCCAAATTTAGGATCCAACTTTAAAACTATTATTGTAAAGGATACCGGACAGATGATGTATTTGGTCCAGGAAACAAAAAGGAGAAAAGTTTCATAATTGGAGGAGGGAAAAGCCCTATTTTGAAGCCTAGAAAATAGGTAAAAGAAAAAGTTACAGTGGTGGGCTCCAAAAAAAATTACTACCACACTGTGGGTGTGGTATGGTGGGCGTGGCCAGGGGGAAAGCCCTGCGTTGCACCCGAATTAGGACTACAGTACTTTATTTCAAACTTGGATGGTCGGGGCCAGCCAGAATTTCTGCTACCAGTTCCAACTAACTAGTGCGAACCTTGTGATGCACACCACTGGGTGAGTAGCTTGAGCAAAAGAAACAACAGCTAAACCAGGGGTGAGGAACTTCAGGTTTTTCTGGAGGTTGTTGAACTGCAGCTTCTCTGATCCCTTATCATTGGCTTTAACTAGCTAAGGCTGCTGAGAATTGCAGCTCAGTAACATTTAGAGGTCTGCTAGTGCACATCCCTGAGCCAAACAGAATTGCAAAAGAAAGAAATAAGGGAATGGATATGACAGTCAGGTATGGGGTAAAAGGAACGTCAGCTTATACCCATTGTAAAATGAGAAAAGGTTCAAGAACCCAAAGGCTTAGAAGAGGGAGCATAAATATATCAAGGATGGCAGAACTGAACTTATCAATAAAAGCAAACTAAGTAAATGTGAAGACCTCAGTTCTTAATAATCAAAACACAAAGCTGCTAGGGGACCTGACGAACTTTAATCATGAGTCACCAAAGAGAACCTATTATTAAGCCCAGTAATGCATAGATAAGCACAATTTACAAGAACATGGCAAAATATAGGAGGAAATTCACTAGCTCTTTCAATTTCCTGGTTGGAAATAGAGGCCCCCTTCCTTAGATAGCATGTGATCCTGTGAGAAACTGCAATAAATGACAAAATATGTTGCCAAGATAATATCTCCAAAGAGATTCAACAATATTTTTGAGCTGATTCTTTCCTGTTTTCTCCCTGTTTTCGTAGTATCAAATAACCTTCTGTACATTGACAATGCGGGTTAATTCCAGGTGTTGTTGCAGACATCACTTGGGATACCTCTGTTTGTGATGTTTTTAGCCAATGCAGGATGAGATGCAACTCTGGGGTGGTAGTATTCTGGATGGTATTCCAGACTGGGGGAAATCTACTAACCCAGGTGATCAAAGGTGCATAGCCAATATATATTTTAAAGCTCTGGTATTAAGATTAAATGTGCAGTTTCATTAATCTGAGTGTTGCTCTTGCGATTGGCAGTGGATACAAAAGCACTAGGAAAACTGAGATGACCAGGTAAAGCAGTAATCCCCTCCTGCTTATCCGGCTTTTGTCAATTGATCATGGCGAAAGTTATAGTTTCAGCAGTTACCTCCCTTCTCAGTTACTTTTTCAACTGCTCTGGTTGCATTAATTTATTAGCTCACCTGGTAAATGCCGATGTCAGGTTTTAACACGTGCTTTTGGCTTTTTCTCTCTCTTAATTATACAGTACGAGTCATATCCAGTGAAGCAGTTTAACTTCTACTTTATCATACCAAGATTAAAAAAAATAAAAAATACAATACATAACTCAGCCCCCGAGCCATCTAGAAATAACATGTCTTCTGCTGACTCTCCTCTCATCCCTCTCCAAGTTTGGTGAAGTTTGGAGTTAGGGTGTCTGGATTATGCCCCCACCCAACCAGTCAATGAATTTTCCCCAAAGCAGCTGGTGGTGACCTAAGACGTTTGCACAATACAGTATCTCAAAACAATTTAGGGGAAATGAAAAACGTGATTATCCTTGATAATTCAATTGGCCAGAATATAAACAATACAGATTAATTGCATAGGCCAAAATTCAAAGACTAGTTGCCTGTAGTTCAACACACCCAAGAGAGTTTGGGGCTGTAGTTTCTTGAACAGTGCTTGTTATCGTTTAATAAGCCACCTAAGAAACCAAAAATATTTCTAACAACAATTTGTGATGGCCGTGGGGTGTTTGCCAGTGTGTATGTTGATGCTGAGAAGTAAAAGTTTTTAACCTAGACATGTTCAAATCCTTAAGTGCGTCCGAAGTAGTTCTTTGTAGCCTAACCATAAGCGTTAAGTACAGTACCTGCATATTGTAAGGTCCAAATTCCTCTGAAATTGTCATAGCTTTATTATACTCAGTGTGGTAATTTATCTTCTTCGTACATATTAAGGAAATTGACGTACCAAGGTTCAGTGTTAGCAACTTCCTTGTTACAATTGTGCTTAATCTTTAAAATTAGGTCATTTAGTTCATTAGATGATAGATTTGATAAGTACCTAGATCAGTTTTCTCTAGATTCATGCTGATCAGCGATATTTGGCCATAGCAAGCATTGCCAGTGCTCAGGAATGTGGAGAGTTGCAGTTGTAAACATCTGGAGGGCACGTGGTTATGGAAGGCTTTCCTAGTGTTTCTGCATTTAACAGATGTCATTTGTTACAGGAAATTTCCTCAATATACCTAAGAAGTCAAACTTGCAAAATAAGCTTGTGTTTACTTTCCTGAGTAGTCACAAAATAAAATAAAAAATACTGGGCTACATCATCCTACAGAAGTGAGGAAAGGCAGGACAAATTGACATCTTTTCCTACTTGCGGAAGCCCTGCTCACAATGTTGTGCTAAATGTATCATCGAGTTTGACCCTAAATTGTAAGCCTTGCTTAACTATATTTACCCAAAATGATTTCTTTATATGTACAGTATATGAGAGGTTTTGGTATTTGTGGAGTTTTTGGGGCTTATTTGGTTGTCACTGAGCTCCGAAAGAATGATGGCAAGGAGACTGCACAAGATTAGTCAGATGTTATTTTGGGGCACGGTCCTGTGTTTCCACCAAAGTAAGGCTTGGAATGGATAGAGTTATGCAAATTGTTTTCCTAAAGTGTGCCAGAGGATTGAGTTCTACAGCTGGTTCACCCGCTGACTTAATATGGGTCATGGTGATTAACTCCCACACACACCATTTCCTAAGCAGGCGAGAAGAGGGATAAAGAATAAAAGGCAACCGGAGGACAAATACATGGAAGAGGCTGGCCTGAAGAATAGAAATTTAGATTTGAGGGTTAAAATCCTGGGTCCAGAATGGCTGGAGACTGTTGTCTAATTCTTTGAGAGAGGCTGAATCCAGTGGAAAACCTAACAGCAGAGGAAGCACCATTCTTCTAGCCCTACTTCTTCTTTGGTTTCACAGCACTTGTAGGAAGGTGGTGAATAGATAAGAGAGAACAAAAATAGACCTTTAAAAAGCAGAGCATTTTTGTTCGGACATGAGTCACTTCATTCTCTGGGACCCACAGGACTGTGAGCACCCTCCTTGTCAAATTGACTTTCTTTCTTCACTCGGTGTAGACAATCAAGGACTCTGTAGATATGTGCCAAACTCTTTCAAAGCCACTTCTCTTCCCTTCTTCTCTACTCAGCTTTGGGGATGCTTTCTTCTGCTGCTATTTAAATGCCAGCACATCGCATCTGAGAAGCGACCCATTCTAACACAGCTGCTGTGATAGGTTGCTTATTTTCACAGAGCTAGGAATTGTTGTGTGTCTTTGTGCATGTTTTCACTTTGTATGTGTCTCTGTTGTTAAAGGAAGAAAGTGCTATCCCACAGTGTCTATAGAAGAGTTTAAATAACAGCAAGTATCCATGGACAAAGCCTAAGACATGAAGAATTCAGATAGCAAATGAGAAAAGCACACACAGGGCAGTAAATTCAACTGTCCACTTTTAAAAGGCAAAAATCTGTGAACCATAAGTCATCCATATTCTCCTTCTGTCAGCTATTGGGTTGTAAACTGATTCTTTAGTGGTAGAAGCTTTGTGTCATTTCTGTCCAGGCAGTGACTGGGACGTTTTTGTTATATTTATCACAGTGGCTGGCGTGTAGTAAATTTCTCTTGCGTAGTTAGTAGCATCCCTTTGCTTTTACACTGATGATGAGTTGGACTTTTCTTTATTGCCAAGGATGGGCAGAGAGCAGCTTACATGTGGTATGCAGAGACCTTTTGAACCTTAAGGACTCTGGCCAGAGTTGTATTTCAGAAGCAAAATTTGTCCTTTAAATAAATAAATAAATCCTGATGTGAGCTTTGTAAGCTCTGCTGTGGTGAAAAATTGAGTCTTAGGCCAACCCCAGGTGTCCGTCCTTGTTTGGCAGTTTGTCTTCCTGACCATCTGAGGCTGCAACGGTTGGGCCTCTTCACTCTTGAACGACGGACGGCATCTAAGAGGTGACCTGATTGAAGTTTATAAAATCATGCACGGTGTGGACAAAGTAGATAAGGAAAAACTGTTTTCCCTATCGCACAACACTAGAACTAGGGGACACTCCATGAAACTTTTGGGTACTAGTTCTCAAACAAATAAGAGAAAGTACTTTTTCACCCAGAGGATCCCTGGTCTATGGAACTCCCTGCCAGAAGAAGTGGTGACAGCTGTCAGTCTTGGAAGCTTTAAGAAAGGATTAGACCAGTTCATGGAGCACAAGAGTATCCATGGCTATAATTATATGGATACTTAAGGACAACCTCCGGGTTGGAGAGATAGGCAGGATATCTCTTAATGCCATTTCCAGGGAATCCTAAGCAGGTGAAGGCATCTGCTTGGGAAGAATATCCTGAAGCAAATGGTGAGCCACTGTGTGAGACACAATGCTGGACTGGTTGGGCTCCTGTGGCCTCTTCCAGCAAGGCTGCTCTTATGTTTTTATATGAGCAGTTACTTCACATTTTTATCCATTCTTTCCTCCACTGAGTGCAAGGTGGCATACATGGTATTCGTTCCCATTGATTTCTCCTGACTATGGCTGCAAAGGAATAGGGGAGCGAATCCGAGCGATGGAACTTCCTTGTGAGTTTGCTCTTAGAAACGGCAAACAAGGTGGCATATCTGTGCCCGGTTTGTTCTATAGTACTTCAGACGTAGTGGAACGCTCCTTTTTACCAAAAAAACCCCCGTTTAACACAGAGGTGTGTAGCTGGTTAGGGAAATTCTTAAGCGAGATCACTTCTTTACTAGAGGTCAGATTTCTGTGGTATGACCTCTCTGACTTTGATTCTTCTAAATTATCCTGCCAGTTAAAAGAACACCAATTTTGGGGTAGAATTCCTGTCATTAAATGGGTCAGGACATGCTACCTAGAGATGTAGAGATGTTCTTCTGTTGCTATAGTTGGAGTGTTCTGGAGTTGCTTTGAAAGATTGTGTGTGTGTGTGGGGGGGGGGGTGTTTTTAGATGGTGTTTTCAGTGTAAACCAGGCTGGATGTTTCGAGGCAGAAAGCAGCACTATAATTAACACAGTTTGGACTCTTGTATGTTCTTCCAGGCCAAGATGGCGGATAATTTGTTTTTCTCCTCTTGGAGTTGGAGCTAAGATCCAGTCATGAGTACTGGCACCTTTTCAGCAAACATATATCTCTGTTGGAATCTGGATAGCAAGACTGGAGCCTGTAAAAGAAAGTTGCCCACGCAAAATAATAATAATGATGATGATGATAACTTTTGAGAACGGTTGAAATTCTTGTGCCTAGTAAGCTATAGTTGGATTGGTCCTTCTGTTCCTGCCCTGGGACATATCATGGCTAGCCTTGCCAAGATTTTCCTAGAGACAAATAAATTTTCCTTTTAGTCCGTGGGATGTTTAAGCATTTGGTTGAACTAAAAAGGCTGTAGCAAAATCTAATTGATATCACTAAAATGGATTGGATAGCAATGAAATGGTAGACTATTCAACTAGGAGATGGGAGGTAATCAGTTTATTACTAAAAATAGTCTCGTGATGCTGTAAAGCAGGAGTTCTCACCCTTTTAAAGCCAGGGGCCATTGGGTCACGCTCCCTCAGACAGCTTCAGGGGCCGGATGGCCATTTTGCCCTTCCTCCACCATAAGGTACTTCCTGGTGTGGTGGAGGTAGTGGAGGCCCACGTGAAATGGGGCTGCAGGTTGAGAATCCCTGCTGTAAAGATTATGTTAATTATTTAAAATTAATGGCCCGCTTTTTGGGACGACATTATTTGCTTCTTCCCATACCCCCAAACTCTGTGGAAGACTTAAATAAAACTACTTGTCAATAAGATGTGAAATAAGGAAAAGTAAAAAAAAAAATGAACCCTTTCTCTTAGGATATATTTCATGCCAGTTGCCAGGACTGGCCTTACCATTAGGCAAAGTGAAGGAGCCCTGTGGGAGCACATGGGGGAAGTGGGTGGATGTTGTGTAGCAGCAATGTGTATGTACTTTACAGTTTCTCTTGCTTCTTCTAAGCTAGACAGTTGCCCAGTGGAGAATGTTGTCCTATAGCTCGTGCCCAGAAGTAAAAATATGTCAGGTGTTCTCAACCTTTTAAAGCTGGGGCCCAGGTCACTTTCCCTCAGACAGCAGTGGCGGTGGGAGGGGGGCACATGAAATGGTGCCACGGGCCACAGATTGAGAATCCCTGATTTAGGTGGTCATCTCATTGGAAGTGGGTGGAGAATTTCCCTTTTCCTTATGGGGCAAAATATCATGGGCTAGCCCAAGATACCTTCTTCTTCTTCCATATACAAAACCAAATATTGGCAATCCTCATGGTGATCAGCCATGAAGACTGTCCAGAGAATATAATGCAGTGGCGTTTCATCTGCCTTCTGCATCACAACATGACACCCATAGAACCACTGATCCAGTTCTGTGAGTCACTTTCTGGTCCTGAGCCCTTTTGGCACGCAAAGACCTCCTCAGCCCCAGGCCAGGATGGATGAAGCCCCTGCCTTCCATCAAGATGGATTCAAGTGGGATTTAATCCATTTTGGTACCATCACCCTTCCCTGTGGACTTCAGCACCCAAATCTGTTAGCCCTCAAGTTGGTCAGGTTAGTTAACTGCTGCATGACACTTGGCGTTGAGTCACTGGCAATATGGTCTACTCCCGTGATGGCGAACCTTGGCACTCCAGGTGTTCTTGGACTTCAATTCACAGAAGCCCAAGTCTCTGTGAATCCACATGAATGGGTTTATAGAGACTTGGGATTCTGGGAATTGAAGTCCAAGAACACCTGGAGTGCCAAGGTTTGCCATGACTGGTCTACTCTATTACCATAGCAGGATAACCTGACCAAGATACCTACACAAGATAATTGGACAAAAAATGAAGAAAGGAGCCAGTAACTGTCACAGCAAGGAGGATTGCTTTGTAATTTCCCTCACCTACAAGATCTGTACCCTCACAGAAGAATCCATATTTTCTGAACTATCCATACTTTATAGATTTTTTTTATGGAGAACCTTTTCAGATAAAAAACATATAGCCCACCCAGAATGTCCCTGCTGTAGGCTTTAACATTCATTTGCAAAATGTGGTTGGTGCATCGTAGGGCCATTCCCAAGGGGCCCATACATGTGATTAGTATATATTGATGAAAGTCCCATTTCATAATGAGCCACACACAGCTATGCCATTGCATGTGCTTCTCAGTTGCTAATACTTAGTGTGGGTCTGAGTTGGGGAACACTGTCTTTGTTTCCATCTGAGTAAATGCATGAGCTAGTTTGGTAAGTATGTCTCTAAGACATCCTATGGATTTTAGTGTTTCCTGCATTCATGAATTTATGGCTATGATAAAACAGGGCTTTTGAAAAACGTAATGCAAAATATAGTTTAGATTTCTCAAATATTGCTTCTGTGAGAAATTGCCTGTTGTCTCTAAGTATCATTACTGTCAACAATTGCCTGTTTGCCTGATCTGCTTTATCTGCTCTGTGTTCAATTCTTCTGGTTCAGACATCTCTTATAATAAATTGAGTAATATTTAATGTGCCAGAATACTCTTTGTTTTAAAGAGGATCTGCGTTCAACTGTGCACCCATGTTTTGGTGGTATGAGACATAGCTTACCTTACTTTTGAAAAGAGGTGAAAAGCAAACTCCTCTGTTTTTAGATTTCCAATGCTCTTATGCACTTCTATCACAGAGCTTCTAGACAAACAGCTGGACTTTTCCTGTGTTTGGAAATTTTGTTTTGTTTAGTTCCACCAACAAGGAACCAGGAAAAGTCCTTTTGCAAATGTCTTATAATTGACCTTTATTTTTTTAAAAAAAACAACAACAACAACCTTATTTGATAACTGTGTGGCAAGGATGTTGTGGGCTGATGCGATCTACCTGTTCACTTTCTTCATTTTTTTTTGTGTGTATGTGTTTCAGAGTCGTCAGCTGGAATCTGAGACTGGAACAACAGAAGAGCACAGCTTGAACAAGGAAGCTCGAAAATGGGCCACACGTATGGCACGAGAGCACAAAAACATTCTTCTCAGTCAACGGGTGGGTTGAAAATAGAGGACAGACTTGAAGGAAGAGATCTTCAGGTCCTCTGGTTACTTATGTAGAAGGATAGAAGCCAGGCAAACTCTTATATATCTTGAAGCATCTGGGATCTTAACAGTGCTTCTGTCGCTCACACAAAGCATTGGGTATGTTCAGGAGCAGTTAGTGATATACCTGTAGAAAGGAGCTGTCTTTTAAAACAGGGGTCCCCAACCACCAGGCCACAGGCTGGTACTGGGCTATTGGCTGTCCCAAACCTGGCCACGGGGGTGAGTGGAGCTGGGAACCCAGATGGCAGCCTTCTGCTCTCAACATAAAAAGAGTCATGCTGGAACAGGCCACAGGAGCCCATCCAGTCCAGCATTCTGTCTCACTCCGTGGCTCACCATTTGCTTCAGGGTATTATTCCCAAGCAGATGCCTTCACCTGCTTAGGATTCCCTGGAAATGGCATTGAGAGAGATCCTGCCTATCTCTCCAACCCGGAGGTTGTCCTTAGGTAGCCATAATTATAGCCATTGATACAACGTGCTCCGCCAGGTCTGTCCGGTGAATGGAGCGAGAGCACGGGCTTCAGACACAGCAAATAGGCAGGTGGCTGGGCCCCTCCTCCACGTTGCATAACTACAGCAAGGCTCCACCCCCATCTGTGTGCAGTGTGATACTTCACTGCCTGAGTCGAACGGTGTGGCTGGCAGGCAGCTGGGCCCCTGCTTGTTTTTGAGCTACAGCGAGGCTCCACACACACACACCTGTGTGCAGTGAGTTATCACACTGGCCATATTCAAGCTATGGTGCTGGTAGATGGGAGATATTTTAAAAAGAGAGTTTAGCAAAACTGAAATATACACCTTTCACTTACCAGCCCGTGAAAAAACTGTTTAACATGAAACCGGTCCGTGGTGCAAAAAAGGTTGGGGTAGCCTTGTTTTAAAGAGCAGGTTTCAAAAATTGTTATTTCTATTGGTTTGTTGATGTGTTTGCATTAATGGTGATTTTTATTTATTTATTTATTTATTTATTATTCAAATTTATATATTGCCGCCTAACTCGATCAAGCAACTCTGGGCGGCATTACAATAGAGCATAAAACATTACAATCTTAAAAGAATTAAAAATATTTAAACCCTTAATAGGTATTAAAATTCCCTCCCTACCCCATGTAAAAAACCTATACCCAATTAAAAACCCACCCACCCAACCCATCAGTGGGAAAGAGGGAGAAGTTACTTATATCTTAGACAAACCAACGGGCGGGGGTCACGGTCCCATCCGCGCCCCATACCTGGTGATTGGTTGGTTGGTTGAAGATAGAAAATGAGTCCACCTTAATCTAAAAAACCCTTATTTTCTAAAAGTGAATTTTTAGCCATTTGTGTTGCAGAGGGAGGAATATGCAGACTGTTATCCTAGGACTGTTATCCTAGGTTCTTCTAAGAGTTTACAAAACAATAGATGTATATTTTTCACTTTTCATTGTCTGAGAAGCAAATTTTCACACTGCAGATATCTAAGCTATTATATTTTAGTGAAAGATTCCAGAACATATTTTCTTAGCATTTATTTTACCCCATTTTCCTCCCCAACAGGGGAAAAAGTTTTTATTCTCTTCTGCTGGGTTGAGACATAGCTGGCTGTTCTATAAATAAAAATCATCTGAGCAGTTTTAATTTTAAGTACATTCTGGGTAGTTTCCCCCCCCCCTTTTTCCCCAAAGCCAAACACTATATAGTGAAAAGTAAAAGATTTTTTTTAGAAAGTCATATTTAACATCAAAATTTGAAAATTCAAAATAAATCCCTGCTTTGTTCAGTAATTTGAGGTGTAAGATGAGAGACTGGCTGTACAATCTCCTTGTGGTACAAGATTTACAAGAGCACTGCTGCCATACCCAAACATGAGTTTAGAAGACTGCAGTGTAAAGTACATGTGTTGGAATGTAGATCTGTAAATCAAACAGGATAGTAGTAGATATGCTAGCATTTAGAATTGGAATTATTCCTGATTTGTCATCTAGTGCATTGTTGTCGCTGCAGTAAAGGGTTGGGTATTTCCATCCTTCTTTTTCTTTATGATTCAGTATAAATCAGAATGATAGCAAGTGATAGCAATTACTCTTATAGAGCACTCTCTGTCCAGTTCACAAGGAAAGTAGTATTTTGCCCCCAAAGCATTAGGTACTCATTTTACCGACTTCAGAAGGATGGTCAACCTTGAGCTTGGATTGTGAGCAAAGTTTTGGTTTAACTGCTGCACCACGGGGGTCCATGGTTGATATGTGGTTAATTGCTTATGGAAAGATCTCTGAACCAGGGACTGGAGAAAGGCTTTTGATCCTTTCTGCAAGCAAGAAGTAATGCAGAACACTTGCATTAGCATTTTAAAAATGCAACAAATATTTTCCCCTTTCATGTTTCTCTTAAGACTCTAGAAGAATTGGAATGCCACATTCCTGCAGTGTCTGAACAGAGCCGAGCAGAACTGGAGCAGAAGATAGATGAAACCAGGGAGAACATCCGCAAAGCTGAGGTGAGGGTGGAGATCTACCTCTGACTGTTTAGGACAGACCTACAGTTGCTCAAGTGATTAAGACAGGGGTGCCAAAACTTTTTGGGCCGCGGGCCAGTCATGTGGTTCAGGGGGCTGGTCACTATGGCTGTAGTTTGGGCACCCCTGGGTTAAGACATTGAACTTGACGTCTGGAAGTCCAGCAGGTCAACAGTTCAAGGCCTGACTTGTTCCTGGATATGCATAGCATGGTCATGGCTAGGAACACATTTTTTCACTAATATTTGATTTGCCTGTGCATTTATGAAGAGCAAGGGCAGAGAACAGTAAAAACATTCTTTCAGTACCTTTCAGAATTGTTCAGAAACAGCAGCTAGTACAGTACAGAGAAGCCTGTTCGTAACCAAGGCTGAGGGGGCAGGAAGCAGGTGGTTCTTTGGCTTCCTCTTTGCGCCAACTGCTGGTTAACTCTCAGGCCTAGTTCAAGGTACTGTTTATTAAATTTAAGCTGTTTATGGCCTGGTGCCATGAAATGCCTCTGTCTGGTGAACTTTCGCCATGAGAATCACTTCTGTATAGTTCATTTTGGAAAGTATAGTCAGTGATTGCCTGTAGTCCCACCCCAAATGCAGACATCCCAATTTCGTTAAAGCTGTATTTTGTCAACAATTTTCTTTTGAAAAATGTTCCATGTGGGCTTCAGTCTGCCATCTCATGTATCCCAAGCAAGTATGCTGCTGCATTTCTGTGCTAGTTTTGTGTGTTTCTCAATGCACAGTCATTGTTAGAGACTGAAAAAATTGTTCCTGTCTATTTTGGGGGAGAAAATACGGAAACCAATAAGAAAATGCTACCAAACTTTCAAACATACAAGACATCTGCTGGTATGTGCCTTGGTGCAGAAAATGCTTGCATGTGAGGTGAATGTGAAGTACCGTGTGCATACTTTGGTTCTCTCAGTTCTTCTTCCGTGTCTAGGCCAGATGTGAAACTGCCAAAAGGAAGCCACCTTTGGGTGAGTTCTTTCTGTAGTTCCTTTTGCTTGACCTAGTGTGAGAAAGATTAGCCAGCACAAATTTTCCGTTGTCTGGGTACACCTGATTGTGGTTAAAAATACCACCTTCTTCGTGGTCCCTGTGAATCACACAAGTGGATTTCGCACATGCGCAAATCAACTCTTGGGCATTGCAAAGCTCAAGTAGCCGTTAATGGTCCCCACCCTGCTGCGCATCACAATCATTGAGGAGGCCCTGTGCTCTCTCTGTAAGAACACAGGAGATGTGCCAATTTAAACCAATGATCCATCCTACTTCAGTCCTGTTTCCAGGAATTGCCAGCTGGGTCCTCTGAGGGTGTACAAAATTCCTCCTTTGATTTTCATCCAAAGTCATAGGCAACCAGTGGGCAAATTTCGTTTCTTGTGGTTGTTATTTGGATATAGCAGTTGCTTAGGTTTTCAGTTTTCTCTTTACCATGGTAAACACCCAGTTCCAGTAGGCATATCTTGACTAATTATGTTGATCATGGTTTCTATTTATTTCTTTATCTCTTTTCCCCCTCATTGTTTTAATTTTGGCTCAGTTTACCTCCCATTATTAATGCCAAAAGATCAGCTTACAGAAACATGCATCTTTGTGTTCTGATAAGTGCTGTCTGCAGTTGGTGCAAGCGTGTGAAATCAGTAAACATTTGTAAATAGAAATTGTTCTAAAATGACAAAAGAACACCGTGTTTTTAAAAACAAAACTCTGCATTTCTTATCCACATTATGAGGATACATAAAATTGGTTGGAGGAAAATAATGGAATTTATTGCTTTCTCTAAAATATAATATAAAGCTTATTCAAATATATATACCGTATTTTCTGGCATATAAGACGACTGGGCGTATAAGACGACCCCCAACTTTTCCAGTTAAAATATAGAGTTTGGAATATACTTGCCGTATAAGACTACCTCTCTTCCAATGCACACCAAATAAAAATTAACCCACACTCAACCCGAAGACGCGCAGCCCTCCGAGTCGAATGGGCAGGTTCTGGTGGAGAGCCAATCCACGCTCACGTTCTCCTCCTCGAGGTACAGGAAGATGTGTGCAGCTTGCTTCCCCTTGCTTCATACTCCCCGCACAGAGCAGGGACTCGGCCGTGGCACCCCCCACCATATGCGCCGGACATATGAAGCAAGGGGAAACAAGCTGCAGTTAAGTACCTGTCCTATAAGACAACCCCCGACTTTGGCACAGATTTTTCGGGGTTAAAAAGTAGTCTTATACGCCAGAAAATACAGTATTTAAAACAGAGCTCTAATGGAATATTAATTTCCAGTGTCACTTTTCTACTTGTAAATTGTTTCTAAGTCACATTGAGCAATTACAGTTATCAGTAGATCTTAATCACATGCGCACATGCAACCTCAGATGTCACCTTTGCTTTTCCCCCAAAGCCTTATTTAAAATAAGCTCAACGCCTTATTGATTCACGTATTTGAGAAGTATGTATTCCTCTGTTAACTGATACATAGGACTTGTATAAGTCATGTACTCTTTAATTGTTTTTAAATTGATAACACTTATCCTTGGAAGGTCAAATATTGAATATGAAGTTAAAGTACTTTGGACATCAAGTGAGAAGAGAGGATTCACTTGAAAAAGCCTTGATGCTGGGAAAGGTTGAGGGCAAAATAAAACGAGGGCAGCAGAAAATAAGATGGCTAGATGGTGTTGTAGATGCAATGGGCACAGAGCTGGGTGGGTTGAGGAGGATAGGGGCGCCTGGCATGCGATGGTCCAAGGGGTCGCAAAGGGTCAGACTCCACTATGTGACTGAACAACAACAACAACAAATAGGCTGTTTTTCCAAAAGGTCAAAGTCTCTGGTGTTGGGTGGGAGTTATTTTTAGTGGAAATGTCTAGAAAGAACCAAAAGGAAAGGACATCCACAACTTCCCAGCAAATGAACCTGGATTTCATTCTGTATGCAAAGCATATGCTCAGTCACTGGTTTATAGATATTCCATCTTTAGGATCAATGTGTGACGTGCAGTTGCATTTGGATTATTACATTGAGTAAATGCTAATGCTTGTGCAAAATGAGGCAGGACCCTAATGGGTCTTTGCTGCTGGTGTTCTAGGAATCTGTGCCTGAAATCAAACAACAGAGCCCTTTGCAATGCTCTGGAATTTCATGGAAGGAGTGTACTGAAGGCCTTATGTAAGCAGGTGAAAGCTCTTTTAAACAGTGACCAGAACCCTACTGGGAGAAGGAGCAATTAGGATTGATGTTGTCCCTTCAATAAAAGATGTTCTGAGCGACAAAAGCAAGTTGGAACCCATGGAGTTCTTGCTTGGAGACAACAAAGCTGGCTCCCCAGTTGGGAGAGGACTCGCAGTGCCCTACTTTAATCACCAGAGCATGGGGTGTTAGCTTGCTGCAGCACAAAACTTAAGGAATCTTGTGGCACTTTAAAAACTAGCTGATTTTATTTGACATTAGCCAATTACCTGGCCTTGCTCGGGTTGTTTTTTCTTTAAAGGAAGTATAGTTCTGCTGGCATGTCCTGTATGGAGGCTGCGGCTTGACAGAACTTTACTGGCCTCCTCTTCCCACCCACCTTCAGCCCCTGGTGCCCAGCATGACAGCTCGCCCTAACACCCCCAACACCGCCCCCGGGCTCACTGCCCTCCCTCCGTGACTCCCAGTTGGCGATTTCTCCCCCAATCTTGTACTTGTTCACCACCGCGTCTTCCGCGTTCATCAGCTTGGCCGCCGCCTCCTCGCCTGACATGGTCGGACTTGATGCCGCCTCACTTTCAAAGCCCGCCTGAGTCCTCTGCCTCTGCCGCTCGTGGCCAGGAATGGGGGGAGGTCATTCGTCATGACGGCGCTGCTGCCGCTTCTGCCAGCCACCCAAACCCGCCGCAACGACGCCTCCTTCTCCAACTGTGAGATAGGGCTGGAGGCGAGAGAGCCAGTTGGCTAGCTGGCTGGTGCACAGCCTGGCTGGCGCACGGCACACTGGGAACAGAGTCCGGCCTTCCTCCCCCTCTCCCAAGAGAACTACAGTGCATGTGCACAGTACTGCTGTGTCATTGCTTTTTCTCCTGTCGGTGGGGGTGTCTCCTTTGCATCCCAAATGGGTTTTGAGACGCCCACAGTGCTGATCTCGCAAGCCCAAGGTAGGTGTGTGCCAATTTTCAGTGAGATTGATCCAGTGGTGTGGGTTCCTATAGAGCACATACAAGACTACACCTCTGTTTTATAGATATAAATAGATTTAGGTCTGATAGTATGGCAGGATTCCTGGAGTTGAACTGGCTGGATAGTACAGAGCATATCTGGTACAGAGCCAGAGGTTGGAAATTTGATTTCCCACTGTGGCTCCTGGGAAAAGAATCATTCTGTGTCATTCTGTGTGGACTTGGGCAAGCTGCTCAGTCCTAGGGTGTCCCCAGAAGAAGGGAATGGGAAACCACGTCTGTTGATTCTCTACTTAGAAAATCCCAGAAAGAGCTGCTATAAGTCCAAATTGAATTGATGGTACACAATTACTATTATTCCCTGAGTTAGGTATGGCATGGCCTTCTTCTGTAGGTCCCTTCCCCATCTTTCATTTTGGCTGGTGATGTTATAGCAATAGCAATAGCAATGACACTTATATACTGCCCCCGTAGTGCTTAGTGCACTCTCTGGTTGGTTCACAACTACAGTGGACCCTCGATTAACGACGCATTCGAATGGCATCATTTCTGCTTAGCAATGCATCATCACTCGCCACGTGACTATCCGCACAACGACAAAAAACCATTGTGCCGATTAACGATGTTTTTTTAACGTTGTGTGGATAATGACAGTTTTTTGCCGCTAGATGGCGCAGCTGCCATTGAAAACCGCACAACGACGTTTCCCCTATAGCGACGCTACTTGGGGAACCAAGCAACATTGTTGTGTGAGAGTCTACTGAACTGCAATTAGCTTTTTGCCTCCATCACGCTAGGTACTCATTTTACTGACCTTGGAAGGATGGAAGGCTGAGTCATAATGTTTTGGCTTCAGTACAGCAGTTTAACCACTGTGCCACCAGGACTTTGCTACCCGACCGGACCATTTTTGCATATGTTTTATATCAACCATATAGTTTTATAAGGCATGTTAAACCCTATTTATGTACTTAACTTTATTTTTGCTTCTTCCAGCAGAGAGGACAGATCATATATTTTAATACAGGGGGTGGGACTTGGTTGGACAGGTGGGGGAGATTTAAAACATGAGTTTGGGATAATATGATCAGGTGGTAGTATCTGAGTAGCTCTTTATTTCTTCTTATCTTTGACTGGTTCTTCTACTTTTCATTAGGCACCAAAAGCCAAATGGAGTCTGGGCATTTATGTGCTCTCTGTAGCTCAAGAGAGTTCTGGTTTCCCCTTTTTACCTTGAAGATGTTTGCCTGGCAGGATTGATATCTGCAGCATTATTATCTTCAACCATTAATCTGATAGTTCAGTGATAAGCAGTGTTTCATGTGTGACTAACTGAAATCTTTTGCTTACCTCAGCAGCCTTGCTCTTTCCCATAGAGAATCGGCACTGAACTCTGGCGCTCCTTGCCACTCCCCCTTCTATTCTTCAGCTGAATGTAACCCACCTCCTCCCCACATATACACGATGTACTTCTGGGCTTTATTAGATGTTCCTCCTGGTTAAAATGTATGCTTGCCACTCTTGCGCTTTCACACTTGTATCTTTCAAATGGAAACCTTTCTCCCCTTTGTTCAAGGACATACTGATATAAAAGCTGTTTCCCACTGAATGCTTATAGACAGTGCTTATACAGTATGAGTCACATCCATGCTCAAACCCCTCATAGCAAAAGAGTTTTAGCACTATGGAGCGTATCTATCTATCTATCTATTGGATTTACATAACCACCCTTTTTGCCTAAGCGACCCAAGACGGCTCACAATATCAGTTAAAACCCATACCCAATACTAATTAAAACCAAATACTATAAAATTATCTAAAAACATCCGTAAAACCTCCCCAATCCCCTTAAAAAAGAAGGACAACCTAGGCAGGAGTAAATAAGAACCCCGGGCAGGGCTAAATAAGCCAGCAGGACTGGGTTGTGGTACCAGTTGTACCCTACACCTGCTGGCATAGCCACGCTTTTAAGGCCTTCCTGAAGGGGAGTAACTCTGTATACAAATCTCTTCTCTTCTCCCCCCCCCCCCTCCTCAGTATTTCTGCATGAGATGGGAATGCCCTAAATGAATACCTTCTTAAGAAAAACTTCATAACAGTTAGTACGGTACAACCGTGGAACCAATTGCTTCGAGAGGTGGTGAGTACTCCAGAAGCATTCAAAAGAGAATTGGATAACCATCTGCCAGATCTGCTTTGATTTGGATTCCTGCCTTGAGCCAAAGGGTTGGACCCAATGGCCTCACGGGTCCACTTCCAACCCAGTTATTCTATGATTCTATGAACTATTGAATTCTCATGCAAATAGGTATTATTTGCAACCCACTTTTCAGGTTACATGGCACTGCCCTTTCACAGTGACTTAACCTTTTAAAGGTCACCCTTGCTCAAAAGCCAGTCGTATCCGACTCTCGAGTTCACTGCTCATCTCTGTTTATAGCCCAAAGAGCCAGCGCTGTCTGCGTATGCAGACTTTCCATGGGCATGTGGCAGGCGTGACTAAATACCAGAGTGCACGGAACGCTGTTTACCTTCCCACTGAAATGGTACCTGTTTATCTACTTGCAATTTCTTCCTTTCGAACTTAGGTTGGCAGGAGCTGGGACATAGGCGGAAGCTCACTCCATTGTGCAGTACTCGGGTCTCGAACTTCTGACCTGCTGACCTTCCAGTTATCATGTTCAGCATCTTAACCACTAAGCCACCCCAGTCCCAACCCATTAACATACAATTACAGGTAAAGGTCACCCTTGTTTGAAAGCCAGTCGTATCTGACTCTAGGGTTCAGTGCTCATCTCTGTTTATTACAATTGCACAAATGGCTTTTTGAAATTCACTATCCAATTTGTGGAAAGAGAAAGTGTGACATAATGAAATCTTCAATAATTTCTTTGAGGAGCATCTCACTAATAGTAGCTGTAGCACAATTCTGTTCCTTTTCCCCAAGGATTTTTCTTTTTTACCTTACAAATGACCATAATTAGAACTGCATTGGCAGCTTGGCCATAATTTTTTGCTTGTTCCAAATTGACATTTTGGGTCTACCAGCATGGAAATTTTTGCTCCATGAAAGGGTATGCATTCACACTCCACAGCCACATCACACAGAAGATAAGGACAAGAATCCTGAATCCGACACATGGATGTTTCTTGGAATTTTCTCTTCCTCTGAAACTGAAGAGTTTTTTTCTCTCTCCGAAGGGTTGATAATTATTTAAAGTTCTAATGGAAGAAATTTTCAGCTCAACACTAACTGAAACACATGTATTTTGGCAGAATCTAAGTTTAAATATCAATGTAGACTTCAGGATGTGTCTTCAGTATTTTTAAAAAGAAATAGCAGTGGAGCCATATGTCTCTCCTTCAGGAGGTTGTTACAAGCATGTGGTGCCTTATCAGCCTTATGACTCTCACTTGAGGGACAGAAAATAAGAAATGTGTTGTTCATGCTAATGCTTGCACCTAATCAGTGTATAACCAGTACTGGTTTAATATGATCTGCTGCCTAGTTTCCACAAGCATTTCAGCTGCCAAATTCTGTACCAGTTGCACTTAATTTAATTTATTTTAGTTCATTTAGTTCATCCCAACTTTCCCTTAACTGGGACCCAAGATGGCTTACAAGGCAATTTAAAACTATAACAGCTTAAAACACAGCAACATTGACAGTCATTAAAACAAACTTAAATTGGGTTATATGGTTACAATATAGTTAAACTTGAAGTGCTTTCAAATAATTTAAAATAATACCACTAAATTTCCAAAATGTCTTCAAAGGCAAATAATGGTCACTTCTTGCAGGGGGTGGAGTTTGCTTAGGGGCCTTTCCCTACTTCTTTCGAGATTCATTCATCATACTTAATACTCAAAAATCAGCTTGTTTCAGTATAAATTATATGTGATGGGTTTTGGATGCAGTAGGAGGATGCCACACAAATGTGAAGTCAAGAATGTGACTAATAATGTGTAGAGGGCCACTGTGATCTTAAACGGATGAAGGTAACATTATAATTAACCTTGTCTGCTATGAAGTTCCTTTCAGCTGGAGGTACCAGGGATCCATCTAAAAGCAAAGCATGTTCTTCCATACTGAGCTCCAGTCAGCCAAGATGTGCCTAAATTCTGAGCTTATGGTCCCCCCCCCCCCATATATTGGTACATGATACATTGAACAAAGCAATAATGGAGGTGTTTTAAGGCTTACACTTTATTTAAAGCATGTTGTTTTTTTTAATGTAGCACTTTAAAGACTACGTGTATTTATTTTATTTATTTATTTATTTGCATTTATATCCCGCTCTCTCACCCTAGGGTGACTCAGGGCGGCGCACGACAACATAGGTGTTATACAAATACCCTTAAAATTCATTAAAACTGTTTAAAAACCATCCAGATTAAAAAGAAACCCACCCCTTCCCACCCATCAGTAAAAGGGACATATAACTCTTAACAGAGCCAATGCGCGGGAGTCACCACCCCGTCGACCCCCCATACTTGCCCTGCCAGCCAGGTTTAAAGCCCTGTCTGTAGCCGTAGGTCTACTGGCAGGAGGTTCCACAGGGTTGGGGCGGGCACGGATTAGGCCCTCCTCCTTGTGCTAGAGAGGCGAGCCCCTCTAGCCGATGGGACACTGAGGGAGCCCCTCCGGTCCACTCTGGTATTACTTCAGATTGAACTTCCACAGATCAAAAGCCACTTCTTCAGATGCAGGAATGCAGATACTTGTTGCTTTTATTTATGCCATGGTCATGAGATTCATATTCAGATGAATAAAGCAAGAAAAAGTATTTAAATCAAGAAATACTTTTTAAAAATATAAAGCCACCATAAACAAATACCAGCTGGTTCTAAAGATTACTTCTATTTAAAAGGAAAGATTGCAGAAAAGGCTTTCATTTAAAGGGGGGGCAGACGGTTCTTTTTCCTGCACCCTGTCTTCATAGTTTATGATTTGTGTTTCTGTTAATGAAACAGAAATTAAAATCTAGATTTGCAATGTAGACAGTTCCTGGCAACTTCTCTCCTCTTTCAAGTAGCGACTATAATGCCATTTTATTTTATTTTATTCATTCTGAATGGATCCCTTTTAATAAGACTTTCTCTGGCAACTGATTGAATTGTACTCTTGCCCTTTTTTTTTTTTTTTGCTACCATAGATAATAAAGCTGAAAGCAGAAGCTCGGCTTGACCTTCTGAAGCAGATTGGGGTTTCGGTAGAGACGTGGCTGAAAAGTGCAATGAATCAAGTGATGGAGGAACTGGAGAATGAGCGATGGACAAGCCTACCTCTGGTGGCCAACAACGGCTCTTCACACCTGGTACCGTCTTAGACAGAGCATCTCTACTGTCCCCTTATCCTTACTGTGGATCCTTAATGTTTGTTTCCAGATGAAATGGGAGCTCATACTGTTTAAGTAGAACAAACAGTTGTGGTTGGCCAGCAGAGAGCATCTGATGGCTATTTGTAACTTCACCCTAACATATCTGCGGATGTGCATCTTAAATCTGGAAGAAGGGAGGATGACAGAGCAGAGAAAAGCACACACAAATTAAAATCACTAAAAGGTGCATTATAATAAAAATTTCTAATTGAGCTTTGGCTATCTTCACTGACAGAATATGTTTGTCTCTAAAAGGTGGCTTCATTTTGTCACTTTCACATCTTTATCACATTTTTATACCACCTATCCGGGTTATTTCCCACTCTGGGTGTGTACGAACAAACAAAAGCAACATAATACAACAAACAACAAAATAATGTGAAGAGCAAACAAAATCAAATCTAACCAGCTAACTTATTGGCAAAAGGTATGATATTCTTAATGGCCTCCTTGAAGAGGAAGATTCTAAGCTGCTGCTTCAAAATGTCCAAGAATGGGGCCTGACGGAGCTCAACTGGAATAGAAAATAATAAATCGATAAATAAATAAAAATAAAAACTGGTAGTAGATATGGCCTAGACACGGAAGAAGAAGAGCACTGTGTCCAATGATATAGTATAGTGCTCTGTAGGCTGCACTAAAAGAAGACGTACAGTAAAACCTCGGATAACGACCGCATCGCATAACACTAAAATCGGATAACAACCTGATATTTGGGGTGTGTGTGTATGTGTGCATCGGATAACGCTAAAATCCTATGGGATGCATTGGATAATGTTCGCTAAAGCCTATGCTGGTTACAATGCATCTCTATGGAGTTTTGACATTATCCGATGCATCCCATAGGATTTTAGCGTTATCTGATGCATGCATCGGATAACACTAAAAATCGGATGACACTAAGATTTGTGGAACCAAGTTTTAGTATTATCCGAGGTATTACTGTATTTTGAAACCTAGCAAACTACAGCTTTTATTTCCCTGGTAAAGAAAGCCGAAACACTTTAGCTAAAATTTAATAAGAAATTTTCATTGGCCTTGCCTTCCGGATAGTCTTTGTCTCCTAACAGGCTTAGTGCACAAATAGCCATAAAGTTATATCTGTTATTTGTAGCCTGAGTTATTTATGTTTCATAATAGGAGGGTGGGCTGCACCAAATCAATCCCATTCCCCCTATCAGATTGGCTGTCCGAATAACCTCCCTCCACTATGTCTGCTGTTGACACCGAAGAAAAGTTTGTGAGCTGGCACCGTTGGTTGTGCTTGGCATGGTGTCGCAAAAGCTGGAGAGGTGTCTGCTTACCTCCAAGAAACATCTATACTGCCTTTGCCTTTTAATAAGGGAAAGGGCAGAGGGAGTGATGTGAATATGTATGTATTTCTTTTGGGGAAGAGGCCTACGGGGGCTGAACCTGAGATCACAATGTAGAAACAAGCATTTCATTCCTCCAGACCCCCCCCCCCCTTTTCTCTGTTTTATTTGGCTTCCTTGCTTCCCAAAGTTTCGTGCTGTAAAAATTGGATATTCTCCAATGCTCTCCTTATGTCCACTACAGCATGCCAGCATTTGAAGCAGCATCTATAGTCAGTGCAGACATTAACAAACTGGCAGATGCTTGGAATGTGGGAGGGTAGAATCTAATTTCCAATTTTTCCCCCCTTTGACACTCCCCCCTCCCAGCCTGCCCTTTAGGAGGGAGACGGCAGTTAGACAGAAGCTGGCATTTGTCTGTGGTTTTTTTAGAATTGGCAGTTTGAAGGGCTAACTTTTGCAGAATAAAAAACACCCAACTGTGTCATTTGTACTCCCTGCTCTACATTCCTTATGCTCCCAAGGGCACATGGAATCATTGATTGATTATTCATCTTTAGAGTTTTTAGAGTTTTAGAGCTTTTTAGGGGTTAAATGTGTATATGTGGGGTGGGAGTATGTTGATAATTTTGTATAGTTGTGTTTTGTTTATGTTTTGTTGGGTTGATAAGTGTCCCCCCCCCCCCCCCAATATCGTTGTTCTGTGCAGGACAATTGCAATAAAGATTTATCTATCTATCTTTATTTACCAACAATGTTTTTTTTCCTAAAAAGAGATCATTTAGCAACAGGTGTAATTTGTTTTCTTCGCAACAGCATCTGCTAGATAGATAGATAATATATATAAATCTTTATTGTCATTGTCCTGCACAGAACAACAAGATTGAAAAACCACTTATCGACCCAACAAAACCAAAACAAAATACAACTGTACAAAATTATCAACATACTCCCACCCCACATATACACATTTAACCCCTAAAAAGCTCTAAGACTCTCTAGATAATTTGCTTGAAGCAGGTCTTGATCATTTTGTGTTGAGCAAATTTTAAGAGTATACCAAATAACGGAAAAGCATACCTCAGGCAGGCTGAGAGCTAAATAAAGGTAAAGGTTTCCCTTGCTTGAAAGCCAGTCGTATCCGACTCTAGGGTGCAGTGCTCATCTCTGTTTCCAAGCCGAAGAGCCAGCGCTGTCTGCTTCTGTAAACGTTTCCGTGGTCATGTGGCAGGCATGACTAGACACCGGAGCGCACGGAACACTGTTACCTTCCCACCGAAGTGGTCCCTATTTATTTACTTGCAATTTCTTGCTTTTGAACTGCTAGGTTGGCAGGAGCTGGGACAAAGACGGGAGCTCATAGTGATCGATAAAATGTCTGGCCTCAGATTGGTACAGTCAGAAACACAACCCCAAAAAATGGGGTGTGACCGTAGAACTGTTGGGGGGGGGTGAACCCTGGAGCACTGAGGCGAATGGAGCAGAAATGAAGATAAGATGGGCAGTGGGGACAAGGGAGTAAAAGTGTTCCGAATACAAGAAATCTAGACTCAAAGTAAGAAGAGATGATGAGCAGCACAGAAATGGTGGCTGCTTGTCATATTTATGGAGCTGGTGGTACCATGGACTGGCTCTTGCCCAAGGGTGCCCAAACTATGGCCCGCAGGCCAGATCTGGCTCCCAACGCCAATTCACCTGGCCCATGCTGCCCTCATTGCTCCTGAAAGCAAAAGTAAAACTTGTCCATATGGCCCACGGGCCATAGTTTGGGCCCCCTGGTTTAAGCAAAGAAAATGGCAACTTAAAATCTATTTCATCCTGCTGCAAAACAGATTACAAGGCACATTTTACTTCCGCTTTCGGTGGGAGGAACCATGTTACCGGTCTGCTGAACCACGTGACTGGCCCACTGAACCACGTGACTGGCCCACAGCCCGAAAGGTTTGGCCACCACCTGTAAGGCACACACACACACACACACACACACACACACACACACACACACACACACACATATATAATTCTCAGCATAAAAGATGGAGGTCAGTGCTTAGAAAGCAATCAACAATTTTGCTACTAACTGTTTTTTGTAGTAAGTGGTACAAAATGAAAGTGCTTTTTCCATAGACAATACACAATTCAAAATACTGTACAAAGTGAGGTTCATGTATGTTGAGCAGTAGTAATAAGTGAAACATAGAGAGCTGCTCCTGGACACTTGTTGATGACTGCTCAGCATGACTTCATATCGTTCCTCTGTTCAGTCCATAGTTGTTGTTTCATGAATGTGGAGAGGTGGGGTTTTTTTTAAACATGGATCATAGCTCCTATCTCCTTTTTTTCCTGTCTCCTGTTAGTTGAATGTTGATGTAGAAAGAGAAGAAGGGGATGAGATGGAAGATGGCATGGATGGTTTTGATGATAGCAGCTCTAGTCCTTCTGGTACACTCAGAAACTATCCATTGACCTGCAAAGTTGTATATTCATACAAGGTGCGTAAAATGCCAGGGTCTTTTGCTGATGAGCAAATGTGAGCATTGATAGGATGAAGCCTTCTGTGTGGTAAAAAGAAAAATGTTGATATTTGGCCCCAAAGTAAAACCTCAGCTAGCTGCTTCCTAGCCTGTAGGGAATAGTTATTCTTTCAAGATTCAAATTAAAATGAAGCTGCTGGGTTTGGAATTCCTGGGGCGGTGCATGAGGATTGCTGCCAAGAAGCCTGAAAGAGGAAATTGTTATAAAGGGATGCTTGGATACAAAAGAGTAGATTATGGAAATAGTTGATCCATCTTTATCTGCAGGGGTTTGGATATAATCTAGAAGATGATTTGGCTTGATAAGACTCATGCTGCACCTGCATATCACCTTGGCAGGCATTTTTAGTGTCAAAGTCTATCCATGCTTTTGAGGTTTCCCTTCCTGACTGATGAAAGCAGTCAGAAGGCAAATGCCTGGCTGTTAATAGCTTCTTGAGACGAGGGGAGCATGATTCCAAAACAGACCTGAAAAGGACTGTTATAAAAACTCCATTATGGTGGATAATTTCTGGCCACTTTGGTATTCTCTTGGCCAGGGTGGCATCTGAATGCCAAGGTTTCTTGGATGGTATAGATCCGAGCCTTGGCACTACAGATGTTCTTGGACTTCAATTCCCAGAAGCCCAAGTCTCTGAAACCAAGGTTCCAAGTGCCAAGGTTCACCATGACTGGTATAGATTGCCTGGATCCATTGTGGTTGTGTTGGTTCTGTGGAACAGAGAGTATTTGGGGCTGCCCAGTTTTATTAATGGGAAAAGGGGAGGAAGATCCCTATTGATTCTGCTGGATCTGTCAGAAGCCTTCAACAGCACTGGCCTATGCCATGTTTTTCAACTGTCTAGCCAGAATGGGACTAAGACGAGTGGTTTTGTGCTTTTTCCTAGTCCTTCCTAGGGAAACATTTCCAGAACTACCTGTACCATGTTTCAGCAGTGTTGCCCAATGTAATTTGTATAATAAACAAAACAAGAATTCAAAAAATCCTGATGCCAGATTTTCACTACAATTTAATTTGCAGTCCTGCACAAGGTATTTGTTTGAGCTTCAACGGGCATATGAAATAAGTATCTATTAACTCTGGGAACTCTCAGTAGCAGAAGATGTTAAGAGTACAGGATAAAAAGTCAATCAAAAAGCTTTGTTCTTAGGTTTCTTGTTGATTCAGTTTCCTTATTAGGTCTGCAGTAGGCATGGGGGAAATGGGTGTTTCTTAGATTATTTGCTAACTGTGCTGCGTTCATATGGAAAGAAGGCACGCCTTCAGTTAGGGATGGTTTTTTAAAGTAATCTTGGGGTACTTTAGATGTAACACAATATGCTTTGGATTAAGGGGTCATTATTACTGATTCTCCCGATGTGGTGATTGATGCATCCATTAGAAATTTTTCTTTTCCTGAAACCTAGTACTGTAAGTCCCTGCCTGTCCTTTCTCTTAGGCTTCCCAGCCAGATGAGTTAACCATTGAGGAGCATGAGGTTTTGGAAGTTATTGAAGATGGAGATATGGAAGACTGGGTAAAGGTATCATTTTGTTTTTTTCTGTCATTGTGGCATGTTTGAGGGATCTGTGGTGGGTGGTAGGTTCCTTTAAAAAAAGTATACTTGTTCCTACAATATCCCCTTCTGTAAAGGTTTT
The DNA here is from genome assembly GCA_035047305.1 of Bradypodion pumilum. Taxonomy (NCBI): domain Eukaryota; kingdom Metazoa; phylum Chordata; class Lepidosauria; order Squamata; family Chamaeleonidae; genus Bradypodion; species Bradypodion pumilum. Next base: position 5,023,399 of record JAWDJD010000003.1, read on the forward strand.
TTTCCTAACTGTCCAACTTTTACAGGCACGAAATAAGTCAGGCCAGGTTGGCTACGTGCCAGAGAAATACCTGCAGTTCCCAACCTCCAACAGTCTTTTGAGCATGTTGCAGTCACTGGCAGCACTCGACAGTCGGTCTCATACTTCTAGCAACTCAACTGAAGCTGAGCTTGTTTCGGGGAGCCTCAATGGAGACTCTAGTGGTAAGTGCCAAGAGGACCAGATCATGTAGGTAGATTGGTTGGTTGGTCGGTCGGTTGGTCAGTCAATCAAATGGCTTTATAAACCCATGGTAGATCTTAACCTATAAAATCGAGGGCTAACCAATGGAACTTTGCATAGGCTCCTTAGCCAGGCCCTACTAGCCTGCACTCACCATTCGTGCACACGCCCGAACTGGGTACGCAGGTAAACTCAAGATTGAGAAATGCGCCAGTGGGGCAAGAGCCCCACAAAAGCAAAAAAAAGGGAAACAACTTCATTTCCCAATGTTCTTTGCGCCGCGCCGCACCACAGCCAAGCAGGCTGAGAGGCGCGACCACAAAGAACATTGAAAAACGTGTCGCGGCCAATCAAAATTGAGCCGCAGGAAAAAAACGCACCACAAACACAAATCACAAACCCATAACTACAAGCCCCAGAGTCCTGCGCGACATAAGCGCACAGAACGCTGAGGAAACCGGTGTCCGAAAAATTAAAAAGAAAAACAACTCACCGTCTCACAGCCAAGCAAACACCAGCCGGCTTTCTTTCCCTCACCAATGGCGCCTGAAGGTCCCGACTGGAGTTTCCCCTTTAATATCAGTGGGTGGGGGGTTGCGACCCCCCCTCTCCGCTGGCTACCCTAGGGTTGGGAGGTTTGTGGGGACAAAAGGGGTATCCCCCCCAACCCTTCTGGACCCAGGAGACCAGGGATAGTGGATCGATTCCCCCCCCTCCTAAAAAACCTCCGTCTATAAAGAGAAGAAACCAAGCGGTTTCTTCTCTTTAAAAACGGAGTTGTTTTAAGGAGGGGGGATCGATCCACTCTCCCTAGTCTCCTGGGTCCAGAAGGGTTGGGGGGACATACCCCTTTTGTCCCCCCAAACCTCCCAACCCCAGGGGAGCCAGCGGAGAGGGGGGTCGCAACCCCCCACCCACTGATATTAAAGGGGAAACCCCGATCTACTTTCACGACTCCACACAATCAAAGCACCATAACAAAATAAAGCCCCCCTCCCTACCACCTAGCCCATTCTTCCTATCCCCCACCGACCACGCCCCCTCCCCACCACCTAGCCCACCCTTCCTAACCCCCAACAACCATGCCCCCCTCCCCACCACCTAGCCCACCCTTCCTAACCCCACCGACCACGCCCCCCTCCCCACCACCTAGCACACCCTTCCTATCCCCCACTGACCACGCCCCCTCCCCACCACCTAGCCCACCCTTCCTAAACCCCACCCTCCACGCCCCCTCCACACCACCTAGTCCACCCTTCCTAACCCCCAACGACCATGCCCCCCTCCACACCACCTAGCCCACCCTTCCTAACCCCCCAAAACCATGCCCCCCTCCCCACCACCTAGCCCACCCTTCCTAACCCCCAACAACCATGCCCCTCCCCACCACCAAATAAATAAATAATTTTTAAAAAATTACTAAAAACACAGTCAAAAACATCCAAAAATACACAAAAACACCAAAAACAATACAAAGTAAACAAAAACACAATCAAAAACAAACAGACAAAAATACGAATTCCAACCAAACACCACCCCCACCACACACACACACACACACACAAGAGAGAAAACAAGCAAACTTACCAAAAGATGTCCTACCTCCACGAGGACTGGAAAAGAAATGAATAAAGAAAGAGACTACTTACCAGAAGAAGCTCCACTCAGAGGCCAGGAGAGAAAAAACAGTCAAAATACAAGAACCCCTACCAGCACCACCTGCTGGCCACAATAGTAAAAACAATTCAAAAACACACAACAGCCCCAAACAAAAGGCCACAAGAGTCAAAACAAATCAAAAACATAACACAAATTCACAATTTTACACAAAAGGTCACACCAATAAAAACGAGTCAAAATAATTGCACTAACACACATTTTAACACAAATCACAAACATATGTCAATAAAATACAATAGAAACTTTTAAAAATCCTGTGCTGAGTTTTAACTCAAATTAAAACCCAAAACATCTAAACACATTTTAAAAACATTGAATGTAAAAAACATTTACTTTTACATTATTAAAATTATTACCTACGGTACAACTAATTAAAAAAATTCAAAAAACTAAAACATTATTCGCTTACATAAAACAATTTGAAAAAATTATATCATACTTTGTTATTTTATTAATCCTCAAAAAAAACCAAAAAAAGCAGATCACAGTTAATAACATCCAAGCCAAAAAACTTTTACATAAATAAACATTTTAAAAATTAAAATTACAGACTAAGCAATTTTTAAAAAACATTAACACAATTTAACCTTCCAACACAATTTAAAACAGCCCGGCAACACCGGGCAACCTCTGCTAGTAATACTATAACATTCACCACAAGTATGGATCAAGTATAGGTAAAAAGAAAAGAAAATGGATAAAATATGATAAATATACATGTATTACCCATCACAGTACTACATCCAAGTTCTTGATCCAGTCAATTGCAGGAGGAGATAAAGTAAGAACGTTTGACATATCTCCCATAAATGTCCTGTTTACACATTCATAGATTATATGAGAAACATTTTGGCGTGGATTCCCACAGACACAATGGGATGTAGGCAGCTTCCCCCGTTTATACAATAAATGCACATCTGCCATGGCCAGTTCTTATCCTGTTAACAGTCTTCCAGCTATGTCGTGGTAGATCAGTCTTTTTAAGGACTGCCTGAGAAGAAATCTCAGAGAAATAATTCGAATTTACCAGCTCAGTATTGAAGTCATTAGTCAATCAAAAGGCCAATATTTCTCAAAAAAATTAAAAGTGCTAGTCCAGGAAAATCATCACTTGGCGAAAGCAGTATTTCAAAACAAATCCAGCAGTCCAAAAAAAGAGAGAGATAATAACATACTCTAAACCAGATCAGTCAAGTACACCTTATCCATTTACTTGAATCCCACAAACTAAAATTCATCCAGTACAGACAGGGCTCTGGACACCTCCAAGAACTGATTAAATAGGCTGTGCTGAGCAAGAGAGGCAGCTCAGGAACACTCAATGTCTATTGCTCTGGTCTTTAGGGTCCTCAGATTAATTCATGTTTCTGATGGGAGGACCAGTTATACAAACTGGACCCTTTCCCAAGAGCCTCCTAAAATCCACCAGCTTCTATGGGGGTGGCACCTTCTTAAGTGAACTGTCTTTGAAAAGGAACAGCTACTGTCAGCTTTTTGGCTGGGATACACAGAAAGATCCTCCTCAAAGATTTTGTTGTTTTTGAACCACAACTGGGCGGATCCCGGTAATGGCAACCTTATGTTGCCGGCTAATCTTTCTCACACTAGATCGGGTGAAATAAACTGCAGAATGAACTCACCAAAAGGTGCCTTCGTTTTTGCAGTTTCATGTCTGGCCTAGACATGGAAGAAGAAGTTTCTTGGATGTGCGGAATAAGCAAATATTTACTTCTTTTCTTTAAAATTGCAATAAGTAGTATTCATATACTGCTTATTTTTTAATATACAGTACTGCATTCAGTTGTACTGCACACAAAGTGCTCTAAGTAGTCTTGTGTAAATCACAGATGTGACACTCATGCTCTGATAATATAGGTGGGTAGAAGGGTGAGCTAAGGGTGGGGAAATGGTGGGCTTACTTAAACCGTGTCCTAGCTGAGATTAGAATTAGAATGCAATGTGTTAACCAAATAGAAAGAACAAAATGAGCACTCTGAGCCACATATAATGCTACCTTGTTTATCATGTGGCTTCAGAGACCAAGAAGGCCGCAATGGAAAAAGTTGCAAAGGTGACTTTTCCAGCAGAAGTGACAGGGGAAACGCATGCAGCCCTGATATGTTCCGGAGATCATATCACATGCATATGTGGTCACGTTTCTATGGGCTCCATAGCATAGTGGTTATTAAGTGCTTTATTTATTTATTCATTCATTCATTTATTTATAACTCAAATTTCTATGCCGCCCAATCAGGCGAACCCGACTCAGGGCGGCTCACAACAGGATTAAAACATACATATTAAAAACAAAACCCCAACATACCCACCCACCTATTAAAAACTAACCACATTAAAACTGCCCGCATTAAAAAAAATGGGAGGCTTTATTTTATAAGCCAACAGGTAGGGACCATCCTTCCATCTGGGCCCCACACCTGCCCCGCCAACCAGGTTTTTAATTCTTTTCTGAAAGGCAGCAGCTCCGTCTGCTCCCACAACTCTACTGGCAGGAGGTTCCACAAGGCCGGTGCGTACACGGAAAAGGCCCTCCTTCGTGTGCCAGAGAGGTGAGCCCCTCTGGCAGATGGAACAATTAGAGAGCCCCTCCGGTCCGCTCTGGTTGGATGGACAGACACTCTTGGGGCGATGCGGTCTCTTAGGTATCCTGGCCCACTACCATGTAGGGCTTTAAAGGTCAAAACCAGCACCTTGAATTGCACCCGGAAACAAACTGGTAACCAGTGCAGCTCCCGAAGCAATGGTAAGACGCGAGCATAACACCCGCACCCCATCACCACCCGGGCTGCCGCATTCTGCACCAGCTGTAGCCTCCGAATGGTCGTCAAGGGCAGCCCCATGTAGAGCGCATTGCAATAATTTAGCCTGGAGGTGACCAGAGCATGTGTGACCCTGAGCAGGGAGTCCCGGTCCAGGAGTGAATGCAACTGACGGATGACGCGAAGCTGTGCAAAAGCCCTCCTGGCCACGGCTGCCACCTGATCTACAAGTAGTCGTCCGAAATCCAGGAGGACCCCTAAGTTGCATACCTGGTCTGTCTGGGGCACAGCAGGCCCATCCAAACCAAAGTTGGCAGCTCCCTGGATAACGCGGGACCCCCTATCCCTGGCCACTCAGTCTTGGAGGGATTCAATTGTAGCACACTGAAGATCACCAGTTCTTGGGTTGTATCTGAATTGGGATATACAGTAGATGAAATGAATAAAATGAATATTTTGTTTGCCATTTCTTTTCTAGTCTGTTTTGTAAAAGCACTTTATGACTACGAGGGCCAGACGGACGATGAGCTGTCTTTCCCAGAGGGAGCAATCATCCGGATCTTGAACAAAGAAAACCAGGATGACGATGGCTTCTGGGAAGGCGAATTTAATGGGCATGTTGGGGTTTTCCCATCCGTACTGGTTGAAGAGCTGACTGCCGCAGAAAATGGAGACTCTCGGCTCCTGGCAGATGTTCAGGTACAGGAGAGGTGGAGCTGGTGAACCGGAGAACTGCCAATAGCACTAAGCGAATTCCTGCCATAAAATCACTGGCAATTCCTATGGACCATCTTGATGTATGAGAAAGCAAAGCGTTTCAGGAAATGTTTATTTCTGTAACAAAACAAAATCAAGCAAATTTCTTCAGCCTTATGAATCTCTCTCTCTCTCTCTCTCTCTCTCTCTCTCTCTCTCTCTGTTGTAGCTCAGAATCCAGGTTGTGTGTCCTCCTTAATGTGACCAAGCCCTGTTTTTCTATGTTATTCAAATGTTCTGCTTCCAAGACCATGTGTAGAGGCATGTTAAAAGCCCTTGTGGCGCAGTGGATAAACTTTTACTGCAGCCAAAACTGCTGACGTAGTGAGTTTGATCCTGATAGAATTCAAGGTTGACTCAGCCTTCCCTTCCTTCCAGGGTCAGTACTGTAAAATGAATACCCAGCATATGGGGGGGCAAAATGCTATTACTATTATTGCGCCAAGGAGCTGTTTGCCATTACAGGAAGCTTCTCCCTCACCAGCGCATCTTTGTCAGCTAGCATATGCCAGAAGGGGAAGCTACAAACTGCATGTGGCAAACTGGCATGATTGATAGCAAGCAAAGAAGGATTATGTCCCAATTTCAGCAAGACCAGGAGTTGCTCACCTGATGCTGTCTCTATGTGTCTTCTTTAACTCCTCCCCTCCTCACTCATTCCCTAAAGATTATCTGCTGCTCCTTAAGGCTAAAGGCAGCACCTATTGTGAGGGCAGCCTGCTTAACTGGGCTCTGTACGTGCACAGTACTGTCACCTCTCACACCTGTAGCCTTAACAGGCTAAGAAACAAATCACAGCCCTCTGGAATGGCTTGTCTTAGCTTTGAGCATTGCCAGGATAAACGGATTAGGTTTGTCTCCCTCTGTTCTCTTCCGCCCTTTCATTAAAGGACTTCTGGCTTTTTAATCCTGGGAAGCGAGCGGACACCTAACCTAGGCAGGCCTACCCACTGCAGTGAGACTGTGCTGAAAAAGAACGGCCATGCGGAAGCGTCACAAGCTTGGCTAGTAATAGCATTGAAAGGCTTTTGCTTTTCAGGCCAGTGGTTAGAGTAGGGGTACCCAAACTACGACCTGTGGGCTGGATCTGCCCCCCCCCCCATGGCAATTCATCCGACCTGCACTGCCCTTGTCCCAGAAGCAGAAGTAAAACGCAGCCATACGACCAGATGAATTGGCGCCAGGGGCTGGCTCTAGCCCACGGGCTGTAGTTTGGGCACCCCTAGTTTAAGCAGAAAATGGCAGCCTAAAATCTATCTCATCCTGTTGCAAAACAGATTGCAAGGCGCATTTTACTTTGGCTTCTGGTGGAAAGAAACATATGACCAGCACATAGCCCAAAAAGTTTGGGCACCCCCTTCGTTAGAGACAGAGCCAAGACATCAGAGAGAGAGATTTCCCCAAAAAGTGGGAGAGAATGCAACCAGCTCCACCTGAATTCCAAGTGGATAGACTTTTCCAGGTTTTAGTGGAGCTCTCATGAGCCAGCAGAATTAACTGGTGTGTTGTGGTTTTTCATAAAAATCCACAGGCATGATTAGAATCAGCCATCGTTTCACAAATGAAGCAATAAAACTCTCCTGAACTCTTTGTCATATGCAGTGGCGGTAAAATAGCCAAATATGGAATGTTCAATCAGTCAGTTCTTTTTCAGCATTTGTACGGCTCACGTAATTGTTTTTAAGTTAATATTAAGCAGTTGGGTGTTCTCATTATGTTGGCTTAATTCCTGTTTGGGCATGTGAACACCAGCTTCCTTCTGCAAATTACCAGGCATGCCATACACCATGGGTGGCCAAACCTTTCGGGCTACAGGCCGGTAACGTGGTTCAGTGGGCCGGTGATGTGGTTCAGTGGGCCAGTCAGATGGTTCCTCCCTCCGGAAGCAGAAGTAAAATGCACCTTGCAATGTATTTTGCAACAGGATAAGATAGATTTTTAGGCTGCCATTTTCTCTGCTTAAACCAGGGGTGCCCAAACTACAGTCCGTGGTCCGGATCCGGCCCCTGATGCCAATTTATCTGGCCTGTGACACCCTTGCCGCTCCTGGAAGTGGAAGTAAAACACGCCCGTATGGGAGCGTTTTACTTCCGCTTCCAGGAGCGGCAAGGCCGTCGCGGGCTGGATGAATTGGTGTCGGGGGTCAGATCCAGCCCATGGACCGTAGTTTGGGCACCCCTGCCGTACACATTGTATGCACCCCATAGTCATGGCCTGTGTTTTATGTAGCTCGCCAGCACACACAGAAAGGAACCCTCCCTGTGACTGTAGATATAAGCAGGGTCCCAAATAGTGTGGGGTTTTCAGATTGGATGGAGGCCTCCTCTGGCTGTAGATGCAAGGAGGCCTTCCTTCTGTAGATGTCTGTGCTACTCATGCAGATGTACATAATTCCAGCAGGTCATGGGACCTCACAAAGGAGCCCCATTGCCGGTTGGCATGTAGAAGACTGGTTAATAATGTCAAGGCTGTCACAGCAATGAGATGTTCCTTGGTTGTATAAATGCTGCCTACTGCAGGCCTTTAAGTGCCAAATTTGGTAAGCAGGAGATTTCTGGCAATTTGCAAACCAAGGGTCCACCCTGTGAGTTGCTTTGGTTGGGCCGATGTCATAATAATAGTGCTTTGAATGTTGGCAAAAGTTAACAACAGATGCATACGAAGAATGAAAGGGAGTGGCAAGGGGCAGAAAGAGGAAATGCTCAGTCTCCTTCCTGCCATTAATCTCCGGGTGGCCTACTGAAAGATCAAACACAGCTTGGCAGAAGGAGAATGACTCAAGTCTTGATGCTTCAGTTTAGGGGGTCCGTTTCTTTAAAATGTACCTTCAGTTTAGGACGGCGAGACAAATTTTCATTGTTGAGCTTGCTTTCGTGCTTTCAACTAGCAAGTGAGAGGCTGAAATGTCTTGCTTGTTTGTTTTATGTATACTTGTCCTCCCTTCCTCCACAGAGGAAAGGGTGAGGTATGCAGGCTTATTCCCATGAGGCAGCAGAGACTGAAACCATAAAACAGTCATGGTTGAAACTTAGCATTCCAGCTGTTCTAGGACTTCAATTCCCAGAAGCCCACATCCCTATGAATCCACATGAATGGGTTTACTGTGTGTACGCACAGTAAACCCATTCGTGTGGATTCACAGGGACTTGGGCTTCTGGGAATTGAAGTCCAAGTACAGCTGGAGTGCCAAGGTTTGCCGTCACGGCCATAGAGTGAGCTTCATTTGGACTCACATCTGTTGTTAAGACCCTGTAGCGTGTATGAGGTGGAATCCAATGTACATTTCTGGCCACTTGCATTCTCCATGTATGTGCCAGGGAATTGGGCTGAGATAGAATTCCTTTAGTAAAGAAATAAGACAGCATGGAATTGGGTCTCTCACAAAACACAGCCTTGCTCTCCCTGTGTGGGATAGCTCCCCAACTCCCATAACAATTTGACACATGAAATGATCCCCAGGTGTGGAATTCTCTCTCTCTCTCCCTTATCAGGTACATATTACCCTCCTCCTGTTTCTTTCAGGAAGGCCTTGAAAATGTCTTTCAGCTGGGCATTTTAGTAAAGATGTTACTGACGTCTGATCTCTCAGCTGCTGATATCTTTTAAGTCATTTTCTCTTCGGTTTTAAATTAGTGTTTGACATAACACTCTCTTCTGTTTCCGTGTGTCAGAGATTCCCCTTGTAAGGATTATTCCTGTAAAGTAAATAACCTGGCCAGGGGATGGAAATGAAAGTGCTTAGCCCCGTTGAAGCTTTCCAGGTCCATGGAAACAACAGGATGGCTGTTTCTACAAAGAACAACCTCTCCAAAGGATAGAGACATTTTTCTGTGGGTTTTAGTGACAGAGAGAGACCAATAATAAGGGGATCATGCTTAAACCTTTCTCATATATGAACCCCTCTGCAAACTGGATTTTTGTTGACAAGATGTATATTTGTCTTTTGTCAAGGAATACGATGAAGCTTGTGAAACAGCCTTCTTAATCTTTGGGGCAGCTTGGGTTACATGGCAGAAATTCTTCTATGCAAACAACTTATTTGACAAAACCAGTTCATTGCAACATTCTGATGAAAACAGTATATCGATAGGCCTATGTGTCCAACCTGTCATTTTCAGTGGCAAATCAGACGTGTAGTTTGTTAGATAACCTCCAAAATAACCCTGGTAGACACAACTTGGCACTTTTTTAAAGGAGGTATCCGCTTGGCTTCCAATGTTTTAGAACACCCCCTCTGCATTTTATTTCATTTCCTTGCAGGTATCTCCATCTCCAAAGCCCCAGAATTCCCTGGCGCCACTGCCACTGTATGACCAACCGCCTACCAGCCCTGTCCATAGTCTCGACAAGAGAGGTCCCCAGTACTTCCCAAGGTCTCCATCAACAAATGGTAAGCGTGACTGAAGGGCAGGAAGAGTCAGGTTCTCAGTATCAGACTGCCGTGCCTCAGTGGTTAAGAAGCTCGCCTTGTTAGCTGGAAGGCCGGCAAGTTGGCAGTTCGAGACCCAGGTACTGCAAGATCCTTTCAACCCAGAATAATTTCTGAGACAACATTATTATAGTGTCAGAGCTTAAGAACATAAGAACATAGAACATAAGAACAGCCTTGCTGGAACAGGCCACAGCCCATCCAGTCCAGCATTCTGTCTCACACAGTGGCTCACCATTTCCTTCAGGGTATTCCCAAGGAGATGCCTTCACCTGCTTAGGATTCCCTGGAAATGGCATTGAGAGATATCCTGCCTATCTCTCCAACCCGGAGGTTGTCCTTAGGTAGCCATAATTATAGCCATTGATAGCCTTGTCCTCCATGAACTTGTCTAATCCTTTCTTAAAGCTGTCAAGACTGACAGCTGTCACCACTTCTTCTGGCAGGGAGTTCCATAGACCAGTAATCCTCTGGGTGAAAAAGTACTTTCTCTTATTTGTTTGAGAACTAGTACCCAAAAGTTTCATGGAGTGTCCCCTAGTTCTAGTGTTGTGCGATAGGGAAAACAGTTTTTCCTTATCCACTTTGTCCACACCGTGCATGATTTTATAAACTTCAATCAGGTCACCTCTTAGACGCCGTCGTTCAAGAGTGAAAAGGCCCAACCGTTGCAGCCTCAGATGGTAAGGAAGGTGTTCCAGTCCCCTAATCATTCTGGTTGCCCTCCTCTGTACTTTCTCCAACTCCATAATATCCTTCTGGAGATTGGGAGATAAATCTTTTAATTTGCATCAACTGACAATAGCCTAACATTGCAGCTGTCATAATATAACGAGAATTTCTTATAAGTTCGATAATCAGATCATTACAGAGGGGAATGGATGTTGGAACTTGAATGTCTTCATTTGTTTCTGAAAAACCATTCGGGTGGAAGCAGATCTAATTTCCACTGGCAACTTGTTTCTCATTAAGGGAGCTTCAGAGAATGGATCTTGATCCTACCCCCCCCCCCAATTAAACATTTCTAAGCTGTATATGATACATCAAACGTAGTGTAGATCACTGGCTTTTTTTTAATGTACAAAGTAATAATGAGGAGCTATTTTGTTTATTCTTTTTTGAAGTTTGTTACCTATGTTCATATTAAAGAATGCAACCATAAAGAAGATAAGCGCCTAAAGGAGTTCCCAAAGTCAAGAATAAACAAAATAAAACAAAGACAAAAAACGTTGTGGCACCTTAAAGACTAACTGCTGTATTTCGATGTTAGCTTTCGTGGATCTAGTCCACTTCAACAGATATAAAAGTGAGATTTTATGTCTGACAAAGTGGACTTGATCCACGAAAGCTAACATCAAAATACAGCTGTTAGTCTTTAAGGTGCCACAACATTTTTGATGCTTGCGCAGACTAACTTGGCTACCATTTCAAAAACTTCAAGTGATGATGTGTCTGTCTTTCCACTATTTTAGAAAACAGCTTCACTTCACATTCTTCTGGATTCTCACAGCCACCACGACCTCTTCCTGAAAGCACCTCGTATGGCAAACTGAGACCTGTAAGTTTTCCAGATATACTGCATATAAGAAATGAGTCTTACTGCACTTCTGCTTGCCAGGAACAAAAACCATGTGACTTACATGTGCTGAGGCATCATACAAACTTACTTAGAAAAAAGGTCCATTTTTTGAAGCAACACTAAAACAACCTTCCTGTTGTCCTGAAAGTATCTTGGACCGTAGCTTCCATTAATGATGATGGCAGTTGTAGTTCAACATATCTAACAGATGCTAAGTTGAGGAGGAACTTGCAGTGGCTCAGTGGTTAAGAAGTTCACCATGTTAGCTGGAAGGCCGGCAAGTCAGCAGTTCAAAACCCAGGCACTGCAGGACAGTTTGAGTGCCTGTCTCTGTCCCAGCTCCTGCCAATTTAGCAGATTGAAAGCTAGAAATTGCAAATAGATAAACAGGGACCACTTCAGTGGGAAAAGATCTTGCGAACATGAAAGGAGCCTCATTCAGGCATCCCCTGAGTGGAGTTTCTCCAGCAAAAATTATTTCAACCCAGAATAATTTCTGACACGAAATTATTATTACTAAGTTGAAGAAGGCTGTGGTAAGCTATGCTTTTAACAAGACATAAATTAGTTTAGCAAGGGATGTGCCATTTGGATTATTTATTTATTTTGATTTTTTTATGCCGCCCACTCAGGTAAAACCCGACTCAGGGCGGCATACAACAGTTAAAAACATGTTAAAACACCCTCATCCTCCCATTCATCCACCCTCATTACTCTCACCCTATTATTATTATTATTATTATTATTATTATTATTATTATTATTATTATTATTATTATTATTATTATTATTATTATTATTTTTATTTTTATTATTATTATTATTATTATTATTATTATTATTATTATTATTATTATTATTATTATTATTATTATTATTATTATTATTATTATTATTATTATTATTATTATTATTATTGGACTGAAACTCCTCAGAATTCTCCAAGAATTTGCCAGAAAGAATTCTGTGATTTCTAGGTCAGAGAGACACATCTACAGAGATCTTCGGACAGTAAAACCTCGTATAAAGAGCACCTCACGTAGAGACTAACTTGCTTAAAGAACAGAATTTTCTCTGAATGGTTGCCTCATTTAACAACTAAAACCAACCAAAAACTCGCTTAACAACTAAATCGGGGTTCACAATTCCCCCCCCCATGCACAAGAAGTCACAATTGGCCACTTACAGTGGTGTTTCACTTAAAGAGCAATCCTGTAGAATGCATTATGCTCTTTAAGCAAGGTACCACTGCATCTGCATTTGACTCAACATGTAGAAGTGGTTAGCTTCATAATTCTTGACTGTGCAGCGGAACCATTGAGCCAGGTGAGTGAAATGTAGATCTGGCTGAAGGTGTCGGTGAGTATGAGTCTGTGGGCTGGAGAATTCTGGAAGTTGAATTTTGCTTGGAGATTTCTAGGAGTCAAAAAAATCCAAATGGCACATTTCTAAGTACAGTGGAACCTCAGTTAACCAACGGCTCGGTTAACATAAAAATCACATAACAAAAGGAAATCCATAGAAAATAGTGGCTCGATTTACGGAATTTGTTTCAGAACGGATTAATTGGTTTTCAGTGCATTCCTATGGGAAACCACGTTTCGATTAATGTATTTTGGTTTTCAATTCATTCCTATGGGAAATTGCATTCCTATGGGAAATTCAATTAAAGTAATTTTCGCTGTAAGAAACGTCCCGGAGAACGCATTAATTATGTTGACCGAGGTTCCACAGTCTTTCCACAGGCTTGCATACTTACCTCCACCTCCTCTTCCTCCCTTCTGGCCGAAAAAAAATGCATATGGGAGGATTTCCTTCTAGTTTTAGTTAATGGTGGCTTCCCATAGCATTGAAGCTGGGACTGCTTAGTGTTGAATCATGGTTTGCTTGAACAAAACATCTTCAGAAACCATATTTTTGCATTCCAAAGAGATTGATTTATCCCCCCCCCCCCTGAAAAAAACCACATTTCTCCTGGTCACAGTTATTTGGGGTCTTTTTCCAGGTACGAGCTGCCCCTCCTCCGCCGACGCAACAACATCGCAGACCGACGGAAAAAATGGAGGATGTAGAAATAACCTTGGTGTGAGCAGCCGGACAAATGGTGTGGTAATGCTACAATCAGGACCAGATATTGATGATGTTTGGTCAGCTCTGCTTCTTGAGCACCTTTGCATAATGGAAGAGACTTCAAAAGAGTGAAGGAAGATGGGATGATTCTCCAGAGACCTTAATGTGGCGTGGTGGACTCTTCTTCTTCTTCCCAGGGTCATTGATATTTTGTGCCTTTTTATTTGTTGCTGTCCTTTGGTTTCACTTTATATAACTGTCACCCTTCCTCCTTTCGCACAAAGCAAAGAAGGCTGGAGCGCCTTTGCAACTGAATGTTGGCTTTCGGCGGAGGCCTCAGAGACTTCCCTCTTGATGCCGCTGAATGGCCCGGCTGCTGCAAAGAGCCGCTTTTCCTCCTGAAACAATCCTACACAGTGGCTTATTTTCCTAACCTCTACGGTGTATAGCACAGTAAACATGGCCAACGCCACCTCCTCTTCCTCCTCTGTCATCTCTTTTGCCACCTGATGAAGAGGAACCAGAGTATACATCCTGGTGTCAGAGGCCGCAGCCGGAAGGACAGTCTTACAGGAATGCATTAATATTGTGAGGGGAGTGCTGGCATGTAGACTGGCCTGAAGTCATAGCATACGTTTATCATGTGCGTTAGTACAGTATATTACTGTTGCCATAGGAATGTGTTAATGTTTTTTTTTCCTATTCAAGTAACAATGCTATCTGATTAGCTTATTAATCAGAATGTATGGAATAGAGAAGGGAGCATGCAACATGTTTTACTTTTCCAGAGAGGCTGGTTCCTCTCCCTCCCTTTTCTCTTATTCCCTCCCCTCCTCTCCCACAAAAGGGGGGGTGGCAGGAGAGATTGTACAACTGAAAGAAAGCACTGCAGATCATATGGGGTTTAAAAAACTTCGATGTACCTCTCTTCCATAACTGACTGTAAAACCTGAGCTTAATCTCCCTTTTGTATTGATATTTATGCAGTGCATTTAGTAACAGAGCATCTACAGTACTACAAAAAGTGCTGACTTAGTAGCAACAACATGTTCTTTTTAGGATGAAACTGAATGAGTAGGATTTCCATTGTAGAGCTGGTAACAGACATTCATTTTCCTTTCAAGCCATCCCCCCACACACTCAGACACTTCTTCTTTTTGTACCTGAGAGATAGGCAGGGTATCTCTCAATGCCATTTCCAGGGAATCCTAAGCAGGTGAAGGCATCTGCTTGGGAAGAATACCCTGAAGCAAATGGTGAGCCACTGTCTGAGACAGAATGCTGGACTGGATCATGGGCTCCTGTGGCCTGTTCCAGAAAGGCTGTTCTTATGTTCTTATGTACCTGGGTCGCTTCTTATCCCAGTTCTTGCTGTGTAGTTTACTCTCTGACATGAACAGTATATCTTGAACCTTGGAACGTCCAGCTAGAGTTGAGAAGTTTAATGTTTAGAATATTGAAACATGATGTCTAGGTTTAGCGTTGGATAGTCCTCCTAGCACAGATCTCCGTGCAGAATCTCACAGCCAGGTCTGGCCCCAGAACTTGACAGGAATGGGATGTTCCACTTCCATACAAAGTTGATAGAACTTCTTTGACAGGGTTTTTGTTTGATAGAATTCCTGTTTCCTTTCACCAGCTGAACAGCTCCTGGGTTTGTGGGGTTGGGTTTCTCTCCCAGTCCTATAAACATGTATAAAGCCTTTCGTGGAGTGATTCTTGTGGCCAAAAGTGTGCGTAACATCTGTGCCACTGGCTCAGCCTTACCACTCAACATGCTGCCTTCAAAGTTGGCACAAGGGGGTGGATGGCCACGTGCCTCCAACCAGAGGTTGTCCTCAAAAAGGTCTTCCCTTCTACCCGTCAGCCTAGTACAGCAATAGCGAACCTTAGCACTCCAGGTGTTCTTGGACTTCAGTTTCCAGAAGCCCAAGTAGGCGCAGTAAAACCATTTGTGTGGATTCACAGAGACTTAGACTTCTGGGAATTGAAGCCCAAGAACATCTGGAGTGCCAAGGTTCGCCATCACAGGCCTATAGGTAGAGAATGGAAAGTGTTTGTTTTTGAGCCAGGACACAACTTTTAAACCCTGGGTTCTGTGAGCAGGCCTCTTGTGACTTTGGCAAAGAGGCAAAGCTGTTTTATAGTTGACGATGGGTCAGCATGAAGTGGGAGTGGAGACAAAAGGTCTTCCTGGTCTCTGAGAAAAGAGGAGAGGGGGCAATGTTTTAAACTCAGACCCGTCCCAAGCAATTTCTATCCAAAGGGCTGGAAGAGGTAAAACTGCCTGAAAGATGTGTTTAGACTTGTAACATAAGTAATATTAAAGATGCTCTTGTGTGTTCCCTAAGCAAGTAAAGCTTAATAACCATTTCTACATTTAGTGCCCAGCATTCTTTTTTTAGAAAAAAAATCTGTGGCTGCATTTTGAAATCATTGGACAAGACTGAAATCAAAACCTTTGCACAAATGGTCTTGGCTGGCTCAGTTGGAACATGATGCTCATTTTTGCCAATTTCTCTCTGTCGTTATGTTGGCTCATACTGTTGCCATAGGAAGGAGGCAGTGCACCTACTCTCCTATCAATCTGTTTGAGGTCTCTTAAAGTGACTTATTTTTAAGTTTCCTAAAACATTTATAATGAAAACTATACTGCAACCATTTTAAATTCTTCCCATGTGATGCCAATAATATCCACATGTTTTGTTCACGTTGGATAATTTTTTCCGCACCCCCCCCCCTTTTTTTTTTGTTCCCACCAGTCTCAAAGTTCAGAAACTGTTATTTTAAAAAAATCTCTTTAGTTATATTTTAAAAATATTTTCTGTAAGAGCTGCTAATTTTTATTTTAAAAAGAAAATTGTAAAAATGCACCTCCTTTTTAAACTTCATACAGGGCATGCAGTACAACATATCACCATGTACAGTGGTCAATACACAGAAAGTAGAACCTGGATGCTTTCTTTATATTGGCTGTAAAACTTTGTATTTATTATGTATAAAATGTTGAATAATAAAAAGTGGCTTTAAATCATTGGATGCCATTTCATATGTACTTACTGCCATGTATTGTTTTGCTAGCTGGGCAGTTTTTACAGGAGTTGTGGCATATGAACCTCTGTAGCTGTCTTAGACCTGTGGTCCATCAGGGCCTTGACTAAACCAGGCTTCCGCAACTTTGTGCTCTTCAGATGTTCTTCCATTCCTGTGGACAAAATAACAATAACGATTATAATAATCATTCATTTGAGTTATGCCTTGTCATTCTCCCCAAACTGGAACTCACCACAAGATTGAAAACAGATATAGATAAAGATCCAAGAAATATGAAGTGAAAATAACATTGAAGAAATTCAAAGAACAAAAACGCTGCAGCACCTTGAATACCTACTATTATATTTTAGTGTTAGCTTTCGTGGATCAAGTCGACTTCACAATTCATGAAGGGTTTTGTTGTTGTTGTTCAGTCGCACAGTCGATTCCGACCCTTTGGGACCCTATGGACCATTGTCCTCCAGGCCCCTCTGTCCTCCACCATCCTCCTCAATACCATCTAGCCATCTCATCTTTGGACGCCCCCTTCTTCTTTTGCCCTCCACCTTTCCCAGCATCAAGGCTTTCTCAAGTGAGTCCTCTCTTCTTATTTGATGTCCAAAGTACTTTAGCTTCATCTTTACTATTTGACCTTTTAAGGAGCAGCCAGGGTTGATTTCTTCTAAGATTGACCTATTTGTTCTCCTCGCTGTCCAGGGGACCCTCAAAACTCGCCTCCAATATCACATTTCAAAGGCATCTATTCTTCTGCGCTCAGCCTTCCTAATGGTCCAGCTCTCACATCCATACATTACCACCAGGAATACCATTGCTTTGACAATGCATTTTTTTGTTTGCAAGGTGATGCCTCTACTTTTCACTAAGTTCCCCAGGTTTCTCATAGCTTGTTTCCCCAGAATCAGTTGTCTTTTTTATTTCATGGCTGCAGTTCCCATCTGCAGTGATCGTAGATTCTAAGAAAGTAAAATGCAATGGATAACTATGAAGCATAGAATCACAGGATAACTGAGTCGGAAGAGGCCGTTTAGGCCATTGAGTCCAACCGCATCTGCTCAAGGCAGGGATCCAAATCAAAGCAGATCTGACAGAGGGTTGCTTTCCAATTCTCTCCTCAATGCTTCCAGTGTCGGAGCGCTCACCACCTCTCGAGGCCGTGGGTCATACTGTCGTACTGCTCTAACCGTTAATAGGTTTTTCCTAATATTCAGCCTGTATCTGGCTTCCTCTAGTTTCAGTCAATTATTACGCGGCCTGCACTCTGGGATGATGGAGAACAAATCCTGCCCCTTCTCCTCTTTATGGTGATCTTTCAGGTCTTTGAAGAGTGCTATCATCATCCTGTCCCCTCTCTGTCTCCTTTTTCTCAAGGCTAAACATCCCCAGTTCCTTCAGTCTTTCCTCCTAGGGCTTGGTTTCCATTCCTCTGATCCACCCTTGTTGCCCCTTTCTGTACCTGCTCTAATTTCTTTCCATCTTTCTTAACATGTGGTGTCAGAATTGAACCCAGTACCCTAGATGTGGTCTAGCTAGTGCTGAATAGAGGGGGACTAGTACCTCACAACAGGACTGCAGTGGTTTAGTGGTTAAGACGTTGAACATGACGACTGGAAGGTTGGCGGCTCAGCAGTTGGAGACCTGAGTGCTGTGCGATGGAGTAAGCTCCCGTCCCAGTTCGTGCCAGCCTAGCAGTTCGAAAGCAAGAAATTGCAAGTAGATAACTAGGTACCGCTTTGGTGAGAAAGGTAACAATGTTCTTTGTACTTTGGTGTTAAGTCATGCCTGCCACATGACCATGGAGACGTCTGCAGACGCTGCTGGCTCTTTGGCTATAAATGCAGATGAGTACCGCTCCCAAGAGTCAAATACAACTGGCTATCAAGCTAGGGAGACCTAGCACCATGATGGCGAACCTTGGCACTCCAGCTGTTCTTGGACTTCAATTCCCAGAAGCCTAAGTCCCCGTGAATCTACATGTATATGCAGTAAACCCATTTGTGTGGATTCACAGAGACTTAGGCTTCTGGGAATTGAAGTCGAAGAACATCTGTAGTGCCAAGATTTGTCCTCTCTGACCTCACAGGTTTTTAAGACCAGCTGTTAATGCAGCCTAAAACAGTGTTGGCCTTTTCTGCAGCCACATCGCCCTGTTGACTCATACTTAGCCTGGGATCTACAACAATGTCAAAATTCTTCTCACTTGTAGCATTACTGAGTCCATCTTGAAATTAACGGAGATTCTGGTTTTTATTCCCAAGGTGTAAAACTTTGCACTTATCTCTGTTAAGTTTCATTCTGTTGGTTTTAGCCCCACCATGGGCGTGACTAACTGTGGGCCACGCCCACTTGGCCTCCCTACACCATGGTCTGGGGTAGGGAGGTGGGCGTGTCCAGCCAAGTGGGTGTGGCCTGGGGGGGATTTCCGCTACCGGTGCCCAGGCACCTGTGGGCACCTGTAGCAGCTTAACGCTGGGTGTGGATCCCAGCTTGCCATGAAGTGACCCACACACTATGATCACGGAGCCATGAGACATGCAGGATTTAACACCGGGACTGCAATGGACTGCCACAGCCTTGAGGATATTAAAAAGGTGCACCTTCACAGCCAGTCCATCTGGCATGGCCTCTTCTGCCTCCACGGCCATTGGGAATCAGAGTTCCTCTGCTCTTTTCATCGTTGGGCCCAACATGATGGTTTCCAGTGGCATTTCCTCCACTGAGGGGGACCATCACCCCACCTAAAGGGGATTATCCGCCCATAGCCGTTGGCCCATTTAGGGAGTTGGTTTATTTACTGCTGCCTGCTGTACTGCAACCAAAATGTGAGTTCAGTCCTGACCAGGGCTCAAGATTGACTCAGCTTTCCATCCTTCCAAGGTCTGTAAAATGAGTACCCAATATGTTAGGGAGCAAAATGCTAATTACCTTGTGAGTCACCCAGAGAGTGCACTAAGCACTTATATGGGGCAGTGTATAGAAGTGTGATTGCCCAACCAGAAGCCCAAGCACCCATGAATCCACACAAATGGGTTTTCAGAGATTCATCTGGCCCACGCTGCCCTCATCGCTCCCGGAAGCGGAAGTAAAATGTGCCCGTATGGTTAAGGCTCTTCCGGGTTAACCCTTCCTCCGTCCAGGTGTGTTTTACTTCTGTTTCTAGGAGTGATGAGGGCAGCGTGGGCTGGATGAATCGCAAAAAAACCCATTTGTGTGGATTCACAGGGTGCTTGGGCTTCTGGGAATTGAAGTCCAAGAACATCTGGAGTGCCAAGGTTCGCCATGACGGCACTAGGCTGCTTGCAGTTACAATTAATAGGGAAGTTTATTTAAAGTTATTGCAAGGAACAGAAATTGTAAATGTTTTTTATTAGTTCAAAAAGGATGGAACATGTTCGAGCAGAACAGCCACATGAAGAGAATGAGAACATTAAAAAGAAATGTCCAAAGCAGACTCCGATTCTGTACTTATGAATGCCGTCTAAATAAACGACATAGGCTGCCATTGCTTCTAAACATCTCAAGGATCTGGTGGGCCCAAAGGTATTCTGAGGAATAAAGACAGCGGGATGTGGCCGCCCATTGCTGTTCCATGCTGTGAACAGTTCATGTTTTGTAAATATTAAATAAAAATGTCATGTTCAGAAATCACAGGGACCTGCGGGGCATTTTATGGGCATGCTGTGCAAGATTTGCCTCTCCCAAAAAGGTTTTTTGCCTTTCCCAAAAAAAATTGCTGGAAAGTGCAGAAAGGATCTGAGAAGGACATATCTAGGCTCCATGTGTCTCCCTAAAATTTGGCAAAGCAAAGGCAATCACACTTCTATACCACCCCATATAAGCGCTCAATGCACTCACTAGGTGGTTCACAAGTTAATTAGCATTTTTGCCCCCAACATGGTGGGTATTCATTTTATTGAACTTGGAAGAATGGAAGAGGCTGAGACAACCTTGAGCCCTGGTCAGGTTCAAACTCACAATATTTTGGCTGCAAGACAGCAGTTTAACCACTATGCCACCAGGGGTCTATGACAGGTAACTTACCTGTAACTATTCTTTGTGGCCACCTGTGAATCCATGCGCAGTAAACCCATTCTTCTGGATTCACAGGTGACCACAAAGAAGAACTTAATAGAGCCTAGGCCAGGGGCAGAAATAGACATTGTTATATTTACATGGGTATAGGGCTGCGTAGGCGAACCTTGACACTCCAGATGTTCTTGGACTTCAATCCCCAGAAGCCCAAGCCCCTTTTGAATCCACATGAATGGGTTTACTGTGATTCATCCGGCCCACACTGCCCTCATCGCTCCCGGAAGTGGAAGTAAAATGTGCCTGTACGGAGGAAGGGTTAACCCAGAAGAGTCTTAACCGTATAGGCACATTTTACTTCCGCTTCCAGGAGCGATGAGGGCAGTCGGGCTGGATGAATCACAATAAACCTATTCGTGTGGATTCACAGGGTGCTTGGGCTTCTGGGAATTGAAGTCCAAGAACATCTGGAGTGCCAAGGTTCGCCATCCTGGGTATAGGGCGACAATATAGTAAATATATTTATCTACTGCCCCATAGCGTTTAGCGCACTCTCTGGGGTGATTCACAAATTTAATTAGCATTTTGCCTCCAACAGCTGGGTCCTCATTTTACCAACCTCAGAATGATGGAAGGCTGAGTCAACCTTGGGCCCTGGTCAGGATTGAACTCACAACCTTTTGGTTGCAGGACGGCAGCTTGACCACTGTACCCCTGTTGTGTTCTGACGGTTTTACCTTTCCACATGGATTACAATGTATCTGAGCCAATGTAACCTTGCCTATAGCAACAATGTAACCTTCAGCTGTATCATATAAACCCTGTAATAGGACGCGAGCTAATGACCACCAGCTGGCAGCAGCGAGCGTCCAAGCTCTCTTGGTCCGAACTCATCAAAGGCAACAGCGCGGGAAGTTTTCCCGCCACCACCTACACCTGGACAAGAAGGGCGTGACCCGCAATGACGTCACGCAGACAGTAGCCAATGGGCTACCATGGCACCACGTTCAAATGTATTACTACTGTATATAAAGAGCTATCGATCCGCCATCACCTCATGTTCCCTCTGTCCACGATGCAATAAACCTGAGTTAACCCAGCCCGAGGCTGTGTCCTGTGTCTTGGTTTGCATACACCAAATTGGCGACGAGGATGGGATGATGGATCCCCACGGAACAGCCAGGGCACAGAGCGGGTTCAACATCACCAAACCGCAAGACTGGGAGCTGCTAGAGATGGACTTCCAGGCGGCACTGGTGGAACTCAGAGTCAAAGATGACGACGAGGAGAGGAAGAGGGCCATCCTCACCAGAATGCTCGGAATGGAAACCAAGCGGACGCTGGTGGGCATAATCGCTCCGAAGAAGGTGAGCGAATTTAAGGCGGGCGACATCATGAAGCTGCTGCGAGAGAGGTTCTCCCCCTCGAGGGCAATGTTTCCCGCTCGGAGCGCGTTTTGGAGGCGAGTCCAAGCGCCAGATGAGTCGGTTGAGGCATTCGTGGCCGCCATGAGGGTAGCCGCCGCCCCCTGTAAATGGGGCGACATCCTGGAGATGGCTCTCAGGGACGGCGTGTTGTGTGGCCTGAGAGACAAGGAGGTACAGCGCAGCCTGATGAATAAGGAACCGCCACCCACGCTGGCAGAGGTCGTAGAGGCCGCGGAAGCCGCAGAGTCCACGAATGCCGGAGTGGACGAGATGCACCAGTGGCGTGAGTGGCGTCCTAGAGCCGGCAAGGCGGAAAATTCGGTGCACGGGAAGTCCGGACAGTCGGTGCACGCAACTCGACGGGCCTCAAAGTCGTCTACGGAAGGCAGCGACGGCGAGGAGGTCCAGAAGGTCCGAAAGGGGGGTCGACGCTGCGAGGGTTGCGGAGCGGCCCATGAGCGCGCGAGATGCCCGTTCAGGAAGGCCGAGTGTTACACCTGCGGCCGTCGGGGGCACATCGCCAAGGCATGCAGAAAACGGAAGGAGGGCCGGAGGCAGTCACAAGACCGAGCGGCCAGACCGGACCGGCCAGCGAGGCCCAAAGATGGCGCCCAGACCACGAGGAAACACGATGGCGTGGGCCGCGTCTCGGACGACAGCGAGGACGACGCCCCAGTGTTCAGCGTGTCCGCAGGACAGTCCCATTACTTTGTTGAGGTATTAGTACAAGGGGCCCCTATTAAGATGGAAATTGACTCGGGGTCCTCTTATTCTATAATTCCCCAGAAAGAGTTTTTGAAAATCGACCCCCACGTGCGGCCCAAACTTAAAGCGTTGAGGTCCACGCTGCGAGACGTGCAGGGGAACAGCATTCCGGTGTTGGGGGTCGGGACATTTCGGGTCAATTTTAAGAAACATTCTGCGGAACTGCCCCTAGTTGTCCTCAAGGGGGGAAGCTGTAGCCTCCTAGGGACACAGTGGTTTCAGCCCTTAGGGTTGTTCATAGGGGGAGTACATACCGTGGGGGGGGACCCAATACAAGCGGTTTGCGATGCGCATCCCGCCGTTTTTAAGAAAGGACTCGGAAAGTTCAAGGGACCCCCTGTAGCGTTCGACTTAGACCCGGAGGTCCGCCCGATAAGACTCAAACCGCGCAGGGTGCCGTTCGCACTCAAGGACAAGATAGAGGCGGAACTGGACAAACTGGTGGGCCAGGGGATTCTTATTCCTGTTGATTCCGCGGAGTGGGAAACTCCAATTGTAACGGCGCTAAAGGCTAACGGGGAGGTGCGCATTTGCGCTGATTATAAGTGTACAATTAACAAGGCGATCCGCCCTAATGCATACCCGGTGCCGGTGATCAGCCACCTTTTGGCCAGGCTAAATGGGGGAAAGTGTTTCGCCAAACTCGATTTGGCACAAGCCTATCAGCAACTTCCTGTGACCCCCGCCACGGCCGCGGCACAAACGATAGTTACACATAAAGGAGCGTTCCAGGTGTCGCGGTTACAGTTTGGCGTGAACTCGGCACCCGGCCTTTTTCAGTCG
Organism: Bradypodion pumilum; assembly: GCA_035047305.1. Taxonomy (NCBI): domain Eukaryota; kingdom Metazoa; phylum Chordata; class Lepidosauria; order Squamata; family Chamaeleonidae; genus Bradypodion; species Bradypodion pumilum. Next base: position 5,046,967 of record JAWDJD010000003.1, read on the forward strand.
CTTGTGGAACGCCTCCTGAAGGGACTGGAGGGGGTGTTGCCTTATTTTGATGACGTGTTGATAACAGGGGGGAGTGAGGCTGAACTGGCAAAGAGGTTGGACAAAGTATTGACCGTGTTCGAGAAAGCGGGGCTGAGATTGAGGAAGGATAAATGTGTCTTCTTCGAAACCGAGGTCGAGTTTTTAGGGTTCCGGATAACACCCGAGGGGATTAAACCGTCTAAATCCAAGGTAGCTGCCATTAAAAAGGCCCCTCGCCCCACATCCAAAACCGAGCTACAGTCCTTTCTGGGGCTCCTCAATTTTTACCATACATTCCTCCCGCGGAAGGCGTCCGTGGCCGAACCGCTCCATCGGTTACTTAAAAAGGAGGAGACATGGATGTGGGGTGACGAGCACGAGAGGGCGTTCACAGAGCTAAAGCAACTCCTAACATCTGAGGCAATCCTGACGCACTTCGACCCCAAACGGCCGGTGGTCCTAGTTTGTGATGCATCCCCGGTGGGGGTGGGGGCGGTGCTTTGCCACGTGTTGGAGGACGGAAGGGAGGCCCCGGTAGCGTTTTACTCAAGGTCCCTGTCCCAAGCGGAGCGAAATTACGCGCAAACCGACAGGGAGGCGTTAGCAATAGTAGCGGGGACCAAAAAATTTCACGATTTTTTGTATGGCCGCCCGTTCAAAATCGTGACCGATCACAAGCCACTGTTAGGGATTTTCACGGCTAGCAAGCCCACGCCGCAGATCCTGTCCCCGAGAATGCTGCGCTGGGCTATTTTCCTCAACGCGTACCAACATGAGTTGGAGTACAGGCCCGGAAAGGAGATCAGCCATGCTGATGCGCTTTCGAGATCCCCTTTGCCCTTGTCGGACGACCAAAAGGCGAGAGCAGAAAGGGACCGCCAGGTGTTGCTAATTGAGGTTTTAGACGCACCCCCAATAGTACCAGCCGACATTGCTAGGGCGACAGGCAAGGACAGGACGCTGGAAAAAGTTAGTTCATGGGTGCAGAAGGGGTGGCCGGCTTCGTCCCCGAGTACAGAGTTCGACCCATTCTTTAGGAAAAAGCTAGAGTTGTCCCTAGAGAGGGGGTGCCTTCTGTGGGGCCAACGGGTGGTGGTCCCTGCGCCCCTGCGGACGAGGGTGCTCGAACTGCTGCACGTCAGCCACCCGGGCATAGTTCGTTCAAAGGCGCTGGCCCGGAGTTACTTCTGGTGGCCACAGCTGGACGCGGACATTGAGCACATGGTCGGCACTTGCGAGGCTTGCCAGGGATCCCGACCTGAGGCGGCCCGCCTCCCGCATAGGGAGTGGGACACAGCAAGGGGGCCGTGGTCTAGAGTGCACGTGGATTTCGCTGGCCCATTCCGAGGAACCATGTTTCTCCTGGTGGTGGATGCGTTCTCCAAGTGGCTGGAGGTTATCCCAGTAAAGAGCACGTCCTCCGCCACGACAATTAGCCAGCTAAGGAGAGTCTTTTCCACATTCGGCTTACCCGACACTTTAGTCAGCGATAACGCTAGTTGTTTCACCTCCGCTGAGTTCGGAGCATTCATGGAGGCAAACGCCATTCGGCATGTTACATCCGCACCGTTTCACCCGGCCACGAATGGCCAAGTGGAACGGCTGGTGCGGACAACGAAGGAGGCGCTACGGCGCATGGGCCCGGGGGACCTGAATCACCAGGTATGCCAGTTCCTCTTAGCGTATAGGGTAACCCCCTTAGCGTCAGGCTACTCGCCGGCGGAGCTCTTGATGCGGCGAAAACTGACCACGATCCTGTCCAGGCTAGACCCGACGAGGGTCGAGGATAAAGGGAAAAACATAGGGTTGGCAGTCTCGAAAGGTTTCGCCGCCGGGGACCCTGTTCACTGCAGGAACTATTCCAGCGCAGGGCCGGCCTGGGTACCAGGGAAGGTTGTAGAACAGACGGGGCCAGTATCGTACCGGGTCGAGACTAACACCGGCCTCCTCTGGAGGAGGCACGCAGACCAACTGAGGCACCGAGTGAGTGGGCCAGTCAGTGGAGCTCAGCAACAGGATTCAGCGTTAGGGTTCTCCCCCACCCGCTTAACCCAAGGGGGAGACAGCAGTGGACAACAGTCCCAAGCAAGGGGGGAAGGAAGCAGAAGCAGCGGCCCCGACTCATATCCTTTTGATACGCCAGTCCTATCAGGGGCCGGGGAAGGGGGAGAGGAGTTCGCGACCGCTGCCCCCGATAGTAATTTAGATTTTGATTTTGCGAGCCGGGGGGGTTTTCAGGAGTGTTCCCCCACCCATCCAAGCGAGAAGAGGGGTTTTTCGTTAGCCCCCAGTGCCCCCGGTTCCTCCCTAAGAAAGAGCACACCTCCCAACAACGCCGCGGAGCCGCGGCAAGTCACTAACGAGTCTCCCTCTCCAATTACAGGACAGGAAACCAGGGGACAAAGAGAAGGTAGCAAACCCGGGGAGAGGCAGCCCGCATCGAGACCCCAGCGTGTTCGAAATAAGCCATCTTGGCTGAGAGACTTTGTCTCCTAAGGGGGGGAGTGTGTGTGTAAGTGGGGGGCTCGAGACTTTGTCTCGTCCTAGGGGGGAGGGGTGTTGTGTTCTGACGGTTTTACCTTTCCACATGGATTACAATGTATCTGAGCCAATGTAACCTTGCCTATAGCAACAATGTAACCTTCAGCTGTATCATATAAACCCTGTAATAGGACGCGAGCTAATGACCACCAGCTGGCAGCAGCGAGCGTCCAAGCTCTCTTGGTCCGAACTCATCAAAGGCAACAGCGCGGGAAGTTTTCCCGCCACCACCTACACCTGGACAAGAAGGGCGTGACCCGCAATGACGTCACGCAGACAGTAGCCAATGGGCTACCATGGCACCACGTTCAAATGTATTACTACTGTATATAAAGAGCTATCGATCCGCCATCACCTCATGTTCCCTCTGTCCACGATGCAATAAACCTGAGTTAACCCAGCCCGAGGCTGTGTCCTGTGTCTTGGTTTGCATACACCAAAACCCCCAGGGCTCAGTGGCAGAACAATGGTAACATTGTTTTGCCACCCGACTCTGGCATTTATGACTAAGCCATGCTAGCTTTCCAAAGGAAACTTTGCCTTTCCTGCAGAAATGAAGTTGGAGAGGCCATATTGCATTTGTTTTGCAACAGGAAGAATTACGAGCTGTCATGGTTTCCGTGGGAAAGAACATCTTTGCTTCAGATGGTCAGGAGTGATAAACCAGCCTGGCCTTTGGACCAGCGTGTGTGTGTGTGTGTGTGTGTGTGTGTGTGTGTGTGTGTGTGTGTGTGTGTGTGTGTGTGTGTGTGTGTGTGTGTGTGTGTGTGTGTGTGTGTTCCCAACCTTTGGTTTTTGGACTTCAATTCCCAGAAGCCAAAGTCAATTCCCCAAAGCACTGATCAGCCAATGGACTGACTGAGGCTTCTGGGAATTGGAGTCCTTCTTTGGGCATGGGCCCCACTTTTGGAACCAATGGTATAGACCCGTGATGGCGAATCTTGGCACGCCAGATGTTCTTGGACTTCAATTCCCAGAAGCCCAAGCACCCTGTGAATCCACACGGATGGGTTTGCTGTGATTCATCCGGCCCACGCTGCCCTCATCACTCCCAGAAGCGGAAGTAAAACGCGCCCGGATGGAGGAAGGGTTAACCCGGAAGAGTCTTAACTGTCCGGGCGCATTTTACTTCCGCTTCCAAGAGCGACGAGGGCGGCGCGGGCCGGATGAATCGCAGTAAACCCATTCGTGTGGATTCACAGGGTGCTTGGGCTTCTGGGAATTGAAGTCCAAGAACATCTGGAGTGCCAAGGTTCGCCATCTCGGGCCTAGACTAAAAGACCTGGAAGGCCATCTATCCCAACCCACTGACACAGCACTAAGAAAAAACACATTTTAAAGGTTACAAACAGGGTTGTGTAGCTTTGTTGAATGTGGGCAAAGATCCTGCTAGAGATTTACACCAGTATACGTGTAGTGTTATAAACTGGTGGCCAATTCATGCTAATTAACAAATTGACACTAATTACATAATGACTACTCACATTCTTGGGTATGTCTCAAGTCTCTCGACTGGCATGTGACCGGGAACAAGAGTTGCAGCTAGTTAAAGAGTGGCAATTTGCGGCTGCAGTTTGTGCAATTACACTGGTGTGAGTGTACAGTGCGAGAAATGTGAATTCATTCACATTTGCTCACTGTGAAGTCGCACCGGAGAGTTCGGGTCTCCTTGCGTTATTAGGTCTCCCTTTTTGCTCGAAAGCCAGTCGTGTCCAAGTCTAGGGACCAGCCGGTGCTCAGCTTTGTTTACAGCCATAAAGGCAGCGCTGTGTCTGCAAACTGTTCCATGGTCATGTGGCAGGCACGAGTACACACTGGAGTACACGAAATGCTGCTACCTTTCCTGCCAAAGCATCCCCTATTTATCTATTTGCAATTTCTTGCTTTCGAACTACAGTACTAGATTGGTCGGAGCTGGGACATGACGGGAGCTCGTTCCGTCACAGAGCATTGGGGCTCGAACCGCTGACCTGTCGACCTGCTGGTTGTCCAGCTCAGCGTCTTAACGACTAAGCCAACATGGCCTTGTTATTAGTTAGACATAAATGTTAAATAGTATTCTGGTCACTAAAAGCCAATAAAAAGAGGAGTTTACAAACCCAGCAGGATTTGGAAATAAGGGAAATTTCCCTGCAAATACGGGATACTTGACAGCTATGCTTGTCCTTTGCTGCCCTCCAATGGTTGCAATAGGGCATTGCAGTCTAATTAATACGGGATGATGGCAGGGAATAGGGTAAAAAAAGGGGTTTTCCTGGCCAATACAGGATACTTGACAGCTATGCTTGTCCTTTGCTGCCCTCCAATGGCGGCAATAGGGCATTGCAGTCTAATTAATACAGGATGACAGCAGGGAAGAGGGTAAAAAAAGGGGGTTTTCCTGGCCAATACAGGATACTTGACAGCTATGCTTGTCCTTTGCTGCCCTCCAATGGTGGCAATAGGGCATTGCAGTCTAATTAATAAGGAATGATGGCAGGGAAGGGGTAAAACGCGCCTGGGGTTTTCCTGACCAATAAGGGATACTTGACAGCTATGCTTAGGTCCAAACTTCACCAGATTTGGAGAGGGTTGAGAGGAGAGTCATCAGAAGACTCTCTCCAATTTTAATGAGTCTTAAGTAGCTCAGGATTATGCCCCTCATTACTGACTTAAGTTTTCTCAAACCAGCTGATGTTGCCCTAAGATTGTTGCACAGGACTGAATATGGCACTACATCAGGGGTGCCCAAACTTTTCAGGTTGTGGGCCAGTCACATGGTTCCTCCCACCAGAAGCGGAAGTAAAATGCACCTTGCAATCTGTTTTGCAACAGGATGACATAGATTTTAAGGTGCCATTTTCTCTGCTTAAACCAGGGGTGCCCAAACTATGATCCGGGGCCCGGATCTCCCCCCCCCCCCCGACTGTAGTTTGGGCACCCCTGCACCACATGATCTATAAAAGGGTTGTAGAGTGCTGATCTCTCAATGATCCCTGCAAGGTAGAACTTAATTGTCTTCTGATGTCATTGCACGACCGTTCTCTGTTAAGCCTGGGCATATGAACCCGAGTTTTAGAAAGATGTTCTACAATGCCTTGTAACATTGGAAAATATACAGGTATGTCACATACCCCGTCTCATGAGACCTTTTGTCTGCTTTGAGCCTCTCTTTCTTTTGACAGAGAGAATATATTATGGGTTTAATCATTTTTTCCTCTCTCCTGATTGTCTGGCTAAGGACTGCAGTGGCTCAAGTGGCTAAGACACTGACTGGGAGGTGGAAGGTCAGCAGTTCGATTCCTGAGTACTGCAGGACGGAATGAGCTCCCGTCTTTGTCCCAGCTGCTGCCAACCTAGCAGTTTGAAAGCAAGAAATTGCAAGTAGCTAAATAAGGACCACTTTGGTGGGAAGGTAACAGCGTTCCGTGCGCTCTGGTGTCTAGGCATGCCTGCCATATGACCACAGAAATGTCTGCAGAAGCAGACAACGCTGGCTCTTCAGCTTTGAAACAGAGATGAGCACTTTAGTGTAAGGGACCAAAGACAATGAAACAGCCGAAGGGTTGGCTTAACACAGGTTTATTGCATGATGATCCGGAGGAACATGTGGTAATGGCGGATGGGTAGCTCAATATATACAGCTGGCTATACATTTGAATGTGGCTCGTCGACAGACTATTGGTTGCTGCCTGCGTGACGTCGTAGGAGGTCACGCCCTTCTTGACCAGGTGAAGAGGTGGCGGGGAATCTTCCCGCGCTGCTGAACCAGGTGAATATGATCCATGAGAGCTGGACGCTCGCTACTGCCCTCTGGTGGTCACTAGTTCGCGTCCCCTTATTAGGTTTACATTGATACAGCTGATGGTTATAATGTTGCACACAGAAAGGTTACATTGTTAACACATGGCAAAGGTACATTGTTAAAGGCACAACTTTACAGAACACAACATCCCTCCCCCCTAGGATGAGACGAAGTCTCTCAGCCAAGATGGCTTGTTGCATGTGCGTTTGGGCCGTGACGAGGGCTGCCCCCCCCGGGGGGCGTTATTGCTTCTTTGTTCCCTGGACCCTTGTCCTGAAATGGGAGAGGGAGACTCGTTAGTGGTTTGCCGCTGTCTGGCGGTCTTAGGGGAAGGGAAAAACTCCATTGTGGGCAGACCGGGGGCCGTCGGGGCTAACGAAAAACCCCTCTTCTCGCTTGGACGGGTGGGGGACCACTCCGAAAACCCCCCCCCCGGTTCTGAAAATCAAAATCTAACTTGGTGGGGGTACCCGCATTTGTGGGAACCTTCCGCGAGATATATATGGGGTCGGGTTCCTCCTCCTCGGAAAGATCCCCCAGGATATCTATGAGGACATCCTCCTCCCCCCCTTGGTGGGGGCCCGCGGTCCCCCTTCCCTCCCCCTTGGGCTAAACGGGTGGGGGAGAACCCTAACGCTGACTTTGTCCCTGCTCGGTCTGCGCCCTGCTCGTCGGGGACCCTGCGTCGGAGCTGGTCCGCGTGCCGCCTCCACAAGAGTCCCGTATTGGTTTCCATGCGGTACGACACGGGGCCGGTTTGTTCCACGACTACGCCCGGCACCCAGGCTGGGCCCGTGCTGGCGTAATTCCTGCAGTGCACGGGGGCGCCTATACTGAAACTCTTGGTGGCCTCTAGCCCGATGTTCCTTCCTTTGTCCTCTACCCTCGTGGGGTCTAGCCTAGTAAGGATGGTGGTCAGTTTCCTACGCATTAAGAGCTCTGCGGGGGAGTATCCTGACGCCAAAGGGGTCACCCTGTACCCTAGCAGAAACTGGCAGACTTGTAGGTTCAGATCCCCGGGGCCCATGCGCCGCAATGCGTCCTTCGTAGTGCGGACGAGGCGCTCTACTTGGCCATTGGTGGCTGGGTGAAACGGGGCGGAGGTGATATGCCGAACAGCGTTGATCTCCATGAAAGCCCTAAACTCGGAGGACGTGAAACAACTAGCGTTGTCGCTAATTAACGTGTCGGGTATGCCGAACGTGGAAAAGAGCCTCCGCAAATGCCTAATGGTCTGGGCCGAGGAGGTGCTCGTGACTGGAATAACCTCCAACCATTTGGAGAAGGCGTCCACTACAATAAGGAACAGGGTGCCTCTGAACGGGCCCGCGAAATCAACATGCACCCAGGACCACGGCCCCTTGGCCGAGTCCCATTCCCTGTGGGGAAGGCGGGCCTCCTCTGGTCTGGAGCCTTGGCAACTTGCACAAGTGCCGACCATGTGCTCGATGTCGGCGTCCAGCTGGGGCCACCAGAAGTAACTCCGGGCCAGCGCCTTGGATCGCACGATGCCGGGGTGGCTGACGTGAAGCAGTTTGAGCACCCGCGGCCGAAGGGAAGTGGGAATCACCACCCGCTGCCCCCACAGGAGACACCCCCTCTCTAGGGACAGTTCCAGCTTTTTCCTGAAAAATGGGGCGAACTCCTCCGCTGGGGAGGACGCGGGCCACCCTTTCTGCAGCCAGGAGCTAACTGCCGCTAACGTCTTGTCCTTCTCTGTCGCTTTGGCAATGTCGGCGGGCACTACGGGGGGCGAATCCAGCACCTCTATCATGAGAACCTGATGGTCCCGCTCCCCCTTGCTCACCTGGCTGGGCGTTAGGGGAAGGGGAGACCTAGATAGAGCGTCCGCATGGCTGATCTCTTTCCCGGGCCGGTAGACCAACGCGTGCTGATACGCGTTGAGAAAAATGGCCCACCTGAGCATCCTCGGGGACAGGATCTGAGGGGTGGGCTTATCTGCGGTAAAGATGCCTAGCAGGGGCTTGTGGTCCGTCACAATGGTGAAGGGGCGGCCATACAGAAAATCGTGAAATTTTTTCGTCCCCGCGACTATCGCTAGTGCCTCCCTGTCCGTCTGTGCGTAGTTTCTCTCTGCTTGGGACAGAGACCTGGAGTAAAATGCTATCGGGGCCTCCCTTCCATTTTCCAACACGTGGCACAGCACCGCCCCCACCCCCACTGGAGATGCATCGCAGGTCAGAACTACTGGGCGTTTGGGGTCGAAGTGGGTCAGTATGGCGTCGGACGCCAGGAGGCTTTTTAGCTCACTAAATGCCCTTTCTTGGTCATCGCCCCACTTCCATGCCTGGTCTTTCTTTAGCAGTTTGTGTAGCGGTTCAGCCACCGCTGCCTTTCGGGGGAGGAAGGAGTGGTAAAAGTTGAGCAGCCCTTGGAACGACTGCAACTCGGGCTTGGAGGTGGGGCGGGGGGCTTTCTTAATGGCTGCCACCTTGGACTTGGATGGTTTTATTCCCTCAGGAGTCACACAAAACCCTAGGAACTCAACCTCGGTCGCGAAGAAGACGCATTTGTCCTTTCGCAATCTCAGCCCCGCCTTTTCAAATATCGTCAGGACCTTTCCCAACCTCTTGGCCAATTCAACCCGACTCCCCCCTGTTATTAACACGTCATCAAAATAAGGCAACACCCCCTCCAGCCCCTTCAGGAGGCATTCCACGAGTGACTGGAAAATTCCAGGCGCCGAATTCACGCCGAACTGGAGGCGCGTCACCTGGAACGCCCCCTTATGGGTGACTATGGTCTGCGCAGCAGCTGCGGCAGGGGACACCGTGAGCTGCTGGTAGGCCTGTGCTAAGTCGAGCTTAGCGAAACACTTTCCCCCGTGTAACCTGGCCAGCAGATGGCTGACTACCGGCACCGGATACGCATTCGGGCGGATCGCCTTGTTGATGGTGCACTTGTAGTCGGCGCATATGCGGACCTCCCCATTGGCCTTTAGTGCGGTCACAATTGGAGTTTCCCACTCCGCAGAATCTACAGGCACAAGGATCCCCTGACCCACCAATTTGTCCAGTTCCGCCTCTATCTTGTCCTTGAGTGCGAACGGCACCCGGCGTGGTTTTAGGCGAATTGGGCGGACCTCCGGGTCCAGGTCGAAAGTCACTGGGGGCCCCTTGAATTTCCCCAGTCCTTTTTTGAAGACTTCGGGGTGCGCCTTGCACACCTCCTGAATTGGATCAGTCCCAACGGCGTGCATCCCAACGGCGTGCACCCCCCCAATAAACAACCCCAGGGGCTGGAACCATTGAGTCCCGAGGAGGCTGCAATCTCCTCCTTTGAGCACGACTAGGGGAAGGGACGCGGCGTGCTCCTTGAATTTGACCTGAAATTCTCCAACCCCCAACACTGGAATACTGTTCCCTTGCACGTCCCGTAGTGTGGACCTCAATGCTTTGAGCTTGGGTCGCTTGTGGGGGGCAATTCCCAAAAACTCCCTCTGGGAAATGATTGAATATGAGGACCCCGAGTCAATTTCCATCCTAATGGGGACCCCTTGGACTAGTACCTCAACAAAGTAGCGGGGGTGTCCTGTAGCCACGCTGAACACTGGGGCGTCGTCCTCGCTGCCGTCGGAGATGCGGCCCACGCCGTCCTGCTTCCGCGTGGCCTGGGCGCTGTCCTTGGGTCTCGTTGGGCGGTCTTGTCCCACGGAACGGTCTGCGGAGCTCCTCCGGGTCTCGCGCTTCTTCCTGCACACCTTGGCGTTGTGCCCGTGGCGGCCGCAGTTGTGGCACTCGGCCTTCCGGAAGGGGCATTTCACGCGGTCGTGGGCCGCTCCACAGCCGTCGCATCGCCGGCTCTCCTTCCGGACCCTCCGGACGTCCTCGTCGTCGCTGCTCTCTGTGGACGACCTCGAAGTTTGCCGGGCCGCCTGTACCGGAGCCTCTGCTTTGCTCGACTTTGGCCGCCAGTCCTGAAGTTCTTGGACCCCGGCCTTCGTAGCTTCTGCGGCCTGGGCCGCTCTGACGACCTCCTGCAACGTGGGAGGCGGCTCTTGGTTCATTAATGTGCGCTGGGTTTCGGCGTCGTTCAGGCCGCACAGCACACAGTCCCGGAGGGTGATTGCGGCATTCTCCCATTTGCACGGGCCGGCCGCCAGCCGCAGGGCCGCCACGAATGCGGCGACCGTCTCCCCGGGCGCTTGGACTCGCCTCCAAAACGCACTCCGAGCGGGAAACATCGCCGTGGCGGGCCGGATGTGCTCACGCAGCATCTGCATGAGTTCCTTGGCCTTGAATTCGCTCACCCTCCTCGGTGCAATCAGGTCCACCAAGGTCCTTTTTGTTTCTTGTCCGAGCATCCTGGTGAAGATGGCTCTTTTCTTCGCCTCTTCCGTGACTTCGGACTCGATCAGTGCGGCCTGGAAGTCCATCTCGAAGATCTCCCAGTCGCCCGGTTTCCTGATTTCGAAACCGGCGCATGTCTTGGTCCCGTGGGCTGCCATATCCCACCTTCGTCACCAATTTAGTGTAAGGGACCAAAGACAATGAAACAGCCGAAGGGTTGGCTTAACACAGGTTTATTGCATGATGATCCGGAGGAACATGTGGTAATGGTGGATGGGTAGCTCAATATATACAGCTGGCTATACATTTGAATGTGGCTCGTCGACAGACTATTGGTTGCTGCCTGCGTGACGTCGTAGGAGGTCACGCCCTTCTTGACCAGGTGAAGAGGTGGCGGGGAATCTTCCCGCGCTGCTGAACCAGGTGAATATGATCCATGAGAGCTGGACGCTCGCTACTGCCCTCTGGTGGTCACTAGCTCGCGTCCCCTTATTAGGTTTACATTGATACAGCTGATGGTTATAATGTTGCACACAGAAAGGTTACATTGTTAACACATGGCAAAGGTACATTGTTAAAGGCACAACTTTACAGAACACAACAAGCACTGAAACCTAGAGTCAGATACGACTGGCTTTTGAGCAAGGGAAACCAAAATTGTCTGGCTGGACATTCCGCTACGGTAATGGAGTAGACTGTACAGCCAGCGACTCAACGCTGAGTGTTGGGCCGTGGTAAATAACATTACCACCTAAAAGGGCCAATGGCTACGGGCAGATGAAGCCCTTGTAGGTGGGGTGTTGGCCCCCTCATTGGAGGAAATGCCACTGGGAACCGTCATATTGGGCCCAATGGCAAAATGAGCAGAGGAGAAACTGTGATTCCCATTGGTCATGGAAACGGAAGAGGCCATGCCAGATAGGACTGGCTGTGAAGGTACACCATGTCCATATCCTCAAGGCTGCGGTAGTCCATTGCAGTCCTGGTGTTAAATCCTGCATGTCTCATTTCACACGTGCCGCAGGAGATGGCTCTGAGATCACAGTGTGTGGGTCACTTCATGGCAAGCTGTGATCCACCTTAAACAAATCCATGCCAAAGGCATTTTTCCTGCTTCAGGAAAAAAATGCATTTTTGCAAACGAGCCTCTGCCTCTGTTTTATTTTATAATTTTATTTTATAATTAATAGATGTGCAACAGACTAACCCAATCAGAAGATGGAGGAAGAACAAGGAACAACACTTGTAGGACTCTGAGTAGGCTGAGGGTTGGAGCCCCTAAATATAAGTCCAATATGCTCAAGTGGGGGCTGCTGGCAGACGACAACAAAACATGGTGAACATTTTTTCAGCAGTGAAAAAAGCAAACTCAATGCTAGGGATCATTAGGAAGGGTATAGAAAATAAGTCAGCAAGTGTCATTTTGCCTCTTTATAAATCTATGGTGAGGCCCCATCTGGAATACTGTGTACAGTTCTGGTCGCCATACCTCCAGAAGGATATTATGGAGCTGGAAAAAGTACAGAGGAGGGCAACCAGAATGATTAGGGGACTGGAACACCTTCCTTACCATCTGAGGCTGCAACGGTTGGGCCTCTTCACTCTTGAACGACGGCATCTAAGAGGTGACCTGATTGAAGTTTATAAAATCATGCACGGTGTGGACAAAGTAGATAAGGAAAAACTAATTTCCCTATCGCACAACACTAGAACTAGGGGACACTTGATGAAACGTTTGGGCACTAGTTCTCAAACAAATAAGAGAAAGTACTTTTTCACCCAGAGGATTACTGGCCTATGGAACTCCCTGCCAGAAGAAGTGGTGACAGCTGTCAGTCTTGACAGCTTTAAGAAAGGATTAGACAAGTTCATGGAGGACAAGGGTATCAATGGCTATAATTATGGATACTTAAGGACAACCTCCGGGTTGGAGAGATAGACAGGATCTCTCTCAATGCCATTTCCAGGGAATCCTAAGCAGGTGAAGGCATCTGCTTGGGAAAGAATACCCTGAAGCCAATGGTGAGCCACTGTGTGAGACAGAATGCTGGACTGGATGATGGGCTCCTGTGGCCTCTTCCAGCAAGGCTGTTCTTTTGTTCTTATGGTGTGAATGTGGAGAGATACAGAATCCGACTCATTTACTGGTCTCTTGATTACTGTCAGCAACATGCACCAACGTGGACTTATGTTTTGCCAACGCCAAAGCCAAGAAAGTGGTTTCATTTTGGTAGTCCAGGGTTTGATCAAGACACACAAGAAGAACAGACAGACACGGAAGAGTAATTCACGTAATTGTTGCAAAACATAAGAAGAGAAGTGTTGTGTTCTGATGGTTTTATTGTACACATGGATTACAATGTATCTGAGCCAATGTAACCTTGCCTATAGCAACAATGTAACCTTCAGCTGTATCATATAAACCCTGTAATAGGACGCGAGCTAATGACCACCAGCTGGCAGCAGCGAGCGTCCAAGCTCTCTTGGTCCGAACTCATCAAAGGCAACAGCGCGGGAAGTTTTCCCGCCACCACCTACACCTGGACAAGAAGGGTGTGACCTGCAATGACGTCACGCAGACAGTAGCCAATGGGCTACCATGGCACCACGTTCAAATGTATTACTGCTGTATATAAAGAGCTATCGATCCGCCATTACCTCATGTTCCCTCTGTCCACGATGCAATAAACCTGAGTTAACCCAGCCCGAGGCTGTGTCCTGTGTCTTGGTTTGCATACACCAAATTGGCGACGAAGGTGGGATAATGGATCCCCACGGAACAGCCAGGGCACAGAGCGGTTTCAACATCACCAAACCGCAAGACTGGGAGCTGCTTGAGATGGATTTCCAGGCGGCCCTGGTGGAACTCAGAGTCAAAGGAGAAGACGAGGAGAGGAAGAGGGCCATCCTCACCAGAATGCTCGGGATGGAAACCAAGCGGACGCTGGTGGGCATAATCGCTCCGAAGAAGGTGAGCGACTTTAAGGCGAGCGACATCATGAAACTGCTGCGAGAGCGGTTCTGCCCCTCGAGGGCAATGTTTCCCGCTCGGAGCGCGTTTTGGAGGCGAGTCCAAGCGCCGGATGAGTCGGTTGAGGCATTCGTGGCCGCCATGAGGATAGCCGCCGCCCCCTGTAAATGGGGCGATATCCTGGAGATGGTCCTCAGGGACGGCGTGTTGTGTGGCCTGAAAGACAAGGAGGTACAGCGCAGCTTGATGAATAAGGAGCCGCCACCCACGCTAGCAGAGGTCATAGAGGCCGCGGAAGCCGCAGAGTCCACGAATGCTGGAGTGGACGAGATGCACCAGTGGCGTGAGTGGCGTCCTAGAGCCGGCAAGGCGGAAAATTCGGTGCACGGGAAGACCGGACAGTCGGTGCACGCGACTCGACGGGCCTCAAAGTCGTCTACGGAAGGCAGCGACGGCGAGGAGGTCCAGAAGGTCCGAAAGGGTGGTCGACGCTGCGAGGGTTGCGGAGCGGCCCACGAGCGCACGAGATGCCCGTTCAGGAAGGCCGAGTGTTACACCTGCGGCCGTCGGGGGCACATCGCCAAGGCATGCAGAAAACGGAAAGAGGGCCGGAGGCAGTCACAAGACCGCGCGGCCAGACCGGACCGTCCAGCGAGGCCCAAAGATGGCGCCCAGACCACGAGGAAGCAGGACGGCGTGGGCCGCGTCTCGGACGACAGCGAGGACGACGCCCCAGTGTTCAGCGTGTCCGCGGGACAGTCCCATTACTTCGTTGAGGTATTAGTACAAGGGGCCCCTATTAAGATGGAAATTGACTCGGGGTCCTCCTATTCCATAATTCCCCAGAAAGAGTTCCTGAAAATCGACCCCCACGTGCGGCCCAAGCTTAAAGCGTTGCGGTCCACACTACGGGATGTACAGGGAAACAGCATTCCGGTGTTGGGGGTCGGGAAATTTCGGGTAAATTTTAAGAGACATTCTGCGGAACTGCCCCTAGTTGTCCTCAAGGGGGGAAGCTGTAGCCTCCTAGGGACACAGTGGTTTCAGCCTTTAGGGTTGTTCATAGGGGGGGTGCATACCGTGGGGGGGGACCCAATACAAGCGGTTTGCGATGCGCATCCCGCCGTTTTTGAGAAAGGACTCGGAAAGTTCAAGGGACCCCCTGTAGCTTTCGACATAGACCCGGAGGTCCGCCCGATAAGACTCAAACCGCGCAGGGTGCCGTTCGCACTCAAGGACAAGATAGAGGCGGAACTGGACAAACTGGTGGGCCAGGGGATTCTTATTCCTGTTGATTCCGCGGAGTGGGAAACTCCAATTGTAACGGCTCTAAAGGCTAACGGGGAGGTGCGCATTTGCGCTGATTATAAGTGTACAATTAACAAGGCGATCCGCCCTAATGCATACCCGGTGCCAGTGATCAGCCACCTTTTGGCCAGGCTGAATGGGGGAAAGTGTTTCGCTAAACTCGATTTGGCACAAGCCTATCAGCAACTTCCTGTGACCCCCGCCACGGCCGCGGCACAAACGATAGTTACACATAAGGGAGCGTTCCAGGTGTCGCGGTTACAGTTCGGCGTGAACTCGGCACCCGGCCTTTTTCAGTCGCTTGTGGAACGCCTCCTAAAGGGCCTGGAGGGGGTGTTGCCTTATTTTGATGACGTGTTGATAACAGGGGGGAGTGAGGCTGAACTGGCAAAAAGGTTGGACAAAGTACTGACCGTGTTCGAGAAAGCGGGGCTGAGATTGAGGAAGGACAAATGTGTTTTTTTCGAAACCGAGGTCGAGTTTTTAGGGTTCCGGATCACACCCGAGGGGATTAAGCCCTCTAAATCCAAAGTAGCAGCCATTAAAAAGGCCCCTCGCCCCACATCCAAAACCGAGCTACAGTCTTTCCTGGGGCTCCTCAATTTTTACCATACATTCCTCCCGCGGAAGGCGTCCGTGGCCGAACCGCTCCATCGGTTACTTAAAAAGGAGGAGCCATGGATGTGGGGTGACGAGCACGAGAGGGCGTTCAAAGAGCTAAAGCAACTCCTAACATCTGAGGCAATCCTGACGCACTTCGACCCCAAACGGCCAGTGGTCCTAGTCTGTGATGCATCCCCGGTGGGGGTGGGGGCGGTGCTTTGCCACGTGTTGGAGGACGGAAGGGAGGCCCCGGTAGCTTTTTACTCAAGGTCCCTGTCCCAAGCGGAGCGAAATTACGCACAAACCGACAGGGAGGCGTTAGCGATAGTAGCGGGAACCAAAAAATTTCACGATTTTTTGTATGGCCGCCCGTTCAAAATCGTGACCGATCACAAGCCACTGTTAGGGATTTTCACGGCGAGCAAGCCCACGCCGCAGATCCTGTCCCCGAGGATGCTGCGATGGGCTATTTTCCTCAACGCATACCAACATGAGTTGGAGTACCGGCCCGGAAAGGAGATCAGCCATGCTGATGCACTTTCGAGATCCCCTTTGCCCTTGTCGGATGACCAGAAGGCGAGAGTTGAAAGAGACCGCCAGGTGTTGCTAATTGAGGTTTTAGACGCACCCCCAATAGTACCAGCCGATATTGCTAGGGCGACAGGCAAGGACAGAACGCTGGAGAAAGTTAGTTCATGGGTACAGAAGGGGTGGCCGGCATCGTCCCCGAGTACAGAGTTCGACCCATTCTTTCGGAAAAAGCTAGAGTTGTCCCTAGAACGGGGGTGCCTTTTGTGGGGCCAACGGGTGGTGGTCCCTACGCCCTTGCGGACGAGGGTGCTCGAACTGCTGCACGTCAGCCACCCGGGCATTGTGCGTTCGAAGGCGCTGGCCCGGAGTTACTTCTGGTGGCCACAGCTGGACGCGGACATTGAGCACATGGTCGGCACTTGCGAGGCATGCCAGGGATCCCGACCTGAGGCGGCCCGTCTTCCGCATAGGGAATGGGACACAGCACGGGGGCCGTGGTCCAGAGTGCACGTAGATTTCGCTGGCCCATTCCGAGGAACCATGTTTCTCCTGGTGGTGGATGCGTTCTCCAAGTGGCTGGAGGTTATCCCAGTAAAGAGCACGTCCTCCGCCACGACAATTAGCCGGCTAAGGAGAGTCTTTTCCACGTTCGGTTTACCCGACACTTTAGTCAGCGATAACGCTAGTTGTTTCACCTCCGCTGAGTTCGGAGCATTCATGGAGGCAAACGCCATTCGGCATGTCACATCCGCACCGTTTCACCCGGCCACGAATGGCCAAGTGGAACGGCTAGTGCGTACAACAAAGGACGCGCTGCGGCGCATGGGCCCGGGGGACCTGAATCACCAAGTATGCCAGTTCCTCTTAGCGTATAGGGTAACCCCCTTAGCGTCAGGCTACTCGCCGGCAGAGCTCTTGATGCGGCGAAAACTGACCACGATCCTGTCCAGGCTAGACCCGACGAGAGTCGAGGATAAAGGGAAAAACATAGGGTTGGCAGTCTCGAAAGGTTTCGCCGCCGGTGACCCTGTTCACTGCAGGAACTATTCCAGCGCAGGGCCAGCCTGGGTGCCAGGGACGGTTGTAGAACAGACGGGGCCAGTGTCGTACCGGGTCGAGACTACCACCGGCCTCCTCTGGAGGAGGCACGCTGATCAACTGAGGCACCGAGTGAGTGGGCCAGTCAGTGGAGCTCGGCAACAGGATTCAGCGTTAGGGTTCTCCCCCACCCGCTTAACCCAAGGGGGAGACAGCAGTGGACAACAGTCCCAAGCAAGGGGGGAAGGCAGATGCAGCGGCCCCGACTCATACCCTTTTGATACGCCAGTCCTATCAGGGGCCGGGGAAGGGGGGGAGGAGTGCGCGACCGCTGCCCCCGATTGTGATTTTGATTTTGATTTTGCGAGCCGGGGGGGTTTTCAGGAGTGTTCCCCCACCCATCCAAGCGAGAAGAGGGGTTTTTCGTTAGCCCCCAGTGCCCCCGGTTCCTCCCTAAGAAAGAGCACACCTCCCAACAACGCCGCGGAGCCGCGGCAAGTCACTAACGAGTCTCCCTCTCAAATTACAGGACAGGAAACCAGGGAACAAAGAGAAGGTAGCAAACCCGGGGAGAGGCAGCCCGCATCGAGACCCCAGCGTGTTCGAAATAAGCCATCTTGGCTGAGAGACTTTGTCTCCTAAGGGGGGGGGAGTGTGTTTAAAGTGTGGGCTCGAGACTTTGTCTCGTCCTAGGGGGGAGGGGTGTTGTGTTCTGATGGTTTTATTGTACACATGGATTACAATGTATCTGAGCCAATGTAACCTTGCCTATAGCAACAATGTAACCTTCAGCTGTATCATATAAACCCTGTAATAGGACGCGAGCTAATGACCACCAGCTGGCAGCAGCGAGCGTCCAAGCTCTCTTGGTCCGAACTCATCAAAGGCAACAGCGCGGGAAGTTTTCCCGCCACCACCTACACCTGGACAAGAAGGGCGTGACCTGCAATGACGTCACGCAGACAGTAGCCAATGGGCTACCATGGCACCACGTTCAAATGTATTACTGCTGTATATAAAGAGCTATCGATCCGCCATTACCTCATGTTCCCTCTGTCCACGATGCAATAAACCTGAGTTAACCCAGCCCGAGGCTGTGTCCTGTGTCTTGGTTTGCATACACCAAATTAGAAGTAGCCCTTGTTTCGACAAGGGAGGGAAAGATCTGCTTCTCGGAGACCAGGCAGGGACATCATCCTATCTGAGAAAGGAAACATTCATCTTCTCCTTCCTAGAAGAGTCTCTGGAGGCACCAGAGAGCCGCTCCATGTCTCCACCGATGTCAACAAAAAAGAGACTCGGAGGAAAACTCCCACTTGAAGGAGCAGACAGATCGAGTGACGCACATTCCAATCTCGGAACTTGGGAAAGTTAGGGATTTTAGTCCAAAAATAACAAACTCTGCCCTGACAAGGTCCGAGGAGTGGAAGGGGAGAGACTCCAGTTTCACGGGTGCTATGAATCCGTTCCGAGTATTAGTCGGCACTGTACTCGTGCTCTTGGAAGTACCCAGCCTGTTTGGGAGGCAATAGGTTTAGCAATGGGGATGACTCTTGTAAAGTGCAGGACAAAACCTGGAGTGGGTTTCGGAATGGGTGTCACCAGCAAAAATGTCCTGAATGGGAAAGCCATCACGGTTTCCAGTCATGATGGGGTTTTCTACAGCACAGGGATTTTGGAAAGCCAGATTCTCTCCCCAACTGAGCTACTGGCTATTCGTAAGCCATTCTCTTTTCTTCCCTGGCTGTCCTACCTCAAAGGGTTATTGTGTCATTGTGGAGATAAAGCAAAGAGGAAGGGAGCCCTTCGGATGAAGGGTGAGAAAATCAAAGGCACTAATAATAATTTCATGTCAGAAATTATTCTGGGTTGAAAGGATTTTTGCTGGAGGCACTCCACTCAGGGGATGCCCGGATGAGGCTCCTTTCATGTCCCCAAGATCTTTCCCCACCGAAGTGGTCCCTATTTATCTACTTGCAATTTCTTGCTTTTCAACTGCTAGGTTGGCAGGAGCTGGGACAGAGACGGGCGCTCAAACCGTCATGCAGTACCTGGCTCTCGGACTGCCAACTTCCAGCCTTCCAGCTAACTAGGTGAGCTTCTTAACCACTGCAGCTATCACTAATAAATGCCATATATTTCACAATCTGGTTTGTGTTTATGTGTGTATAAAGATCTAAGGAGTTAGTTATGACTTATAATATTAACTCTTTTTATTGTTTTTCCTGGTAGTGCTGAGCTTTGGAAAGAAGGGCTTTGGCCAGTCCTACCTGCAGAGAAAGGAGACTACAGTGGCTTTGTAGTTAAGACGCTGAACTTGGTGACTGGAAGGTCAACAGGTCAGCAGTTTGAGACCTGAGTGTTGCATGATAGAGTGAGCACCCATCTCTGTCCCAATTCCTGCCAACCTAGCAGTTTGAAAGTAAGAAATTGCAAGTAGATCAGAGAACCAGAACTGTAACATTTTGGTATGGCTAACAGAAACTCACTTCAACAAATGTGCTTTTCTGTGCCAAACAAAAACAAAATTGCAATTTTGGAAATGCTATTTGGTGCCTTTACTTGCAGGATGCAGCAACCAAGTGTCCAGACTTTGATTGCTGAGTAGAGAGCAAACATTACTCTAGTACCATGATGGCGAACCTTGGCACTCCAGATGTTCTTGGACTTCAATTCCCAGAAGCCCTGCCCAAGCCCCCTGTGAATCCACACAAATGGGTTTACTGCAATTCATCCGTCCCGTGCTGCCTTCGCTGCTCCCGGAAATGGAAGTAAAACATGCCCGTATGGTTAAGGCTCTTCCGGGTTAACCCTTCCTCTGTATGGGTGTGTTTTTTTAGTGTATGGGACCAAAGACAACCGGACAACCGAAAGGTTGGTTTAACACAGGTTTATTGCATGAGGTTCCAGTGAAGCATGAGGTAATGGCGGTGATACATCTCAATATATACAGTAGCTCTCTACATTTGAATCTTGTAGCACGGTAGCTCATTGGCTGCTACCGGCGTGGCCTCGCCCAGGCACGCCTCTTTCTTCTGCTGCTGAATGCGGGGAAGGTTTTCCCGCGGCTGTCCGTGATTGAGCAATGTGAACCATGTGAGGCTGAACGCTCGCAGCTGCCCTCTATGGGCTGTCTGCTCGCGTTCCTTTACAGCTGGTATCGTTTGTATCTGGAGTGGTTACAATCTTGCCTTTACAGTATAATGAACATGCATGCATACATACATAACATCCCTCCCCCCTAGGATGGGACGAAGTCCCGCAACCATTGTGGCTTGCCGCACGTGCGCTTGGGACGCGCTTGCGTCTGACCTAGTACTGGAGAGCCTGTGATCCCTGACTCCGCGGGTGTTTGTCCTGCAACGGGAAACGGGGATTCGTTAGTGGCTCCGTGGGGCGTCCGTGCCTGCCTCGCGCCCGGGGATGGGAAAGGAATGAATAGTTGGGAGGTGAACCCCTGCCTGTTGCTCTCTGACCCCGGGGATCCACCTATTGTGAACCGCGGAACCGATGAGGTCGCCCTTGCGGTTCGGCTACCTTCTGATCCCTGCTCGGGGGGCCTTGAGACTGTGGTGGTCGGACTCGCTGATGCCTCCCGTCTTGGGGGTGTCGGTCTCCGGAAAAGTGGCGCTATATCGCATTCTAACTCACAGGGGCTACTGGGACTGGAGGTACCAGGGGCTGAACTGAAACCCCTCTTTTCGCTAGGACGGGTGGGGGACCACTCCGCTAACTCCCCCTGGTACTGCAAATCAACGTCTAAACTTCTATGGGCATCTGTGTTTCGGGGAAACTCCCGCGGGGTATGTGTGTGGTCGGGGCTCTTCCATTTCTTCGGGGACCCCCGCAAAAGATTTCTGTGGATCGATTCCCTTTCCTCCCCCCTTGGTGGGGACCCATGCTCCCCTTTTCCTCCCCCTTGGGTTAAGCGGGTGGGGGAGTACCCTAACGCTGATTCGATGCTATTCTCGTCTCCGTCCTGCTCTCCGGGGACCCTGCGCCTGAGTTGGTCCACGTGTCGCCTCCACAGGAAGCCTGTACTGGTTTCTACGCGGTATGAGACGGGGCCGGTTTGTTCTACTACGGTGCCCGGCACCCAGGCTGGCCCCGCGCTGGCGTAGTTCCTGCAATGCACCGGGGCGCCTACGCTGAAACTCTTTGTAGGTTCCACCCCTATGTTCCGCCCCTTGTCCTCTACTCTCGTGGGGTCTAGCTTGGAGATTCCCGTGGCCAGCTTCCTGCGCATCAACAGCTCTGCGGGGGAGTACCCCGACGCTAGTGGGGTGACCCTGTATCTTAGCAGGAATTGGCACAATTTCAGGTCGAGGTCTCCGGGCCCCATGCGCAGTAGCGCGTCTTTCGTGGTGCGCACGAGGCGCTCTACTTGGCCGTTGGTGGCCGGGTGAAAGGGGGCAGAGGTGACGTGCCGAATGGCGTTGCGCTCCAAGAATGCCCCGAACTCGGCGGATGTGAAACAGCTGGCGTTATCGCTGACGAGGGTGTCGGGTAAACCGAACGTGGAAAAGACCCTCCTTAACTGTTTAATTGTTGTGGCCGAGGAGGTGCTCGAGACTGGAATGACCTCCAACCACTTGGAGAACGCGTCCACCACGAGGAGGAAAAGCGTTCCCCTGAATGGGCCAGCAAAGTCTACATGTATCCGGGACCAGGGCCCCCTAGCCGTGTCCCACTCCCTAGGTGGCGAGCGAGCCTCTTCTGGCCTTGAGCTTTGGCACGCTTCGCAAGTGCCGACCATGTGTTCAATGTCGGCGTCTAGCTGGGGCCACCAAAAGTAACTTCGGGCCAGCGCCTTTGAGCGGACGATCCCCGGGTGGCTGACGTGCAGCAGTTTAAGCACCCTCGGCCGGAGAGGCGTGGGGATCACTACCCGCTGTCCCCACAAAAGGCAACCCCTCTCTAGGGACAACTCTAGTTTCTTTTTGAAAAATGTGTCGAATTCCGCTGCTGGGGAAGACACGGGCCACCCTTTCTGTACCCAGGAGCAAACTGTGGCCAGCGTTTTGTCCTTGCCTGTCGCTTTGGCGATGTCGGCCGGTACTACTGGAGGGGAGTCTAGGACCTCTATCATTAAGACCTGATGGTCCCTCTCTACTTTGTCCACGTGGCAGCAATCCCGGGGAATGGGGGACCTCGACAGGGCGTCGGCATGGCTGATCTCCCTCCCGGGCCGGTACACCAACGCGTGCTGATACGCGTTGAGAAAAATGGCCCACCTGAGCATTCTCGGGGACAGGATTTGGGGTGTGGGCTTATCTGCGGTGAAAATGCCTAACAAAGGCTTATGGTCCGTCACTATGGTGAAGGGGCGGCCGTACACAAAATCATGAAATTTCTTGGTCCCCGCAATTATTGCTAGTGCTTCTCTGTCTGTCTGAGCATAGTTCCTCTCTGCTTGGGACAAGGACCTAGAGTAGAACGCTATCGGGGCCTCCCTACCGTTGTCCAGCACGTGGCATAACACCGCCCCCACCCCCACCGGGGATGCATCGCATATCAGGACCACCGGGCGTTTGGGATTGAAGTGGGTCAGAACGGCATCTGATGCCAGGAGTCGCTTCAGGTCATTGAAAGCCTTTTCCTGGTCGTCGCCCCACTTCCATGCCTCGTCCTTTTTTAACAATTTGTGTAGCGGTTCTGCCACGGCTGCCTTCCGCGGTAGGAAGGAGTGGTAGAAGTTGAGCAGTCCGAGGAACGACTGCAACTCGGGCTTGGATGTGGGGCGAGGGGCCTTCTTGATGGCGGCTACCTTGGATTGGGCTGGCCTTATTCCCTCGGGAGTGACACGGAACCCTAGGAACTCAACCTCTGTAGCGAAGAAGACGCATTTGTCTTTCCGCAACCGCAACCCCGCCTTTTCGAATATTGTCAGGACCTTTCCCAACCTAGTTGCTAATTCGGCCCGGCTCCCCCCTGTAATCAATACGTCATCAAAGTAGGGTAACACCCCCTCTAACCCCTTCAGGAGGCGTTCCACAAGTGACTGGAAGATCCCGGGCGCCGAATTCACGCCGAATTGTAGGCGCGATACCTGGAACGCCCCTTTGTGGGTGACTATGGTCTGCGCAGCAGCTGCGGCGGGGGTCACCGGGAGTTGCTGGTAGGCTTGGGCCAGGTCGAGTTTAGCGAAGCACCTCCCCCCGTGTAACCTGGCCAACAAGTGGCTGACTACCGGCACCGGATACGCATTAGGGCGGATCGCCTTATTGATGGTGCACTTGTAATCAGCGCATATGCGGACCTCCCCGTTGGCCTTGAGAGCCGTTACAATTGGAGTTTCCCACTCCGCAGAATCAACAGGAACAAGAATCCCCTGGCCCACCAATTTGTCCAACTCCGCCTCTATTTTGTCCTTTAGTGCGAAGGGCACTCTGCGCGGTTTAAGTCTGATTGGACGTACTCCAGGGTCCAGGTCGAAAGTCACTGGGGGGCCCTTGAATTTCCCGAGCCCCTTTTTAAAAACCTCGGGGTGCGCGTCGCACACGCTCTGTATTGGATCAGTCCCGGCGGGGTGTGCTTCCACGGCGTGCACCCCCCCGATGAACAACCCCAGGGGCTGGAACCATTGAGTCCCGAGGAGGCTGCATTTACCTCCCTTGAGGACGACTAGGGGAAGCGTTGCGGTGTGCTTTTTAAACTGGACCCGGAACTTCCCAACCCCCAACACTGGGATGCGGTTCCCTTGCACGTCCTTCAGTGTGGCCCTCAACGCCTTGAGCTTGGGCCGCACGCGGGGGGCGATTTTCATGAATTCCCCCTGGGAAATAATGGAGTATGAAGAACCCGAGTCCACCTCCATTCTAACAGGGGCCCCTTGTATTACTACCTCAACGAAGTAACGGGGGTGCTCCGTGGAAACGCTGCAGACCGGCGCGTCGTCCTCGCTGTCGTCGGAGATGCGCCCTACTCCGTCCCGCGTCCTCGTGGTCCGGGTGCCGTCCTTTGGCCTCGTGGTGCGGTCCTGCCTCGCGGTGCGGTCCTGCCTCGCCGAGCGGTCTGGAGAACTCCTGGTGGCCTCGCGCCGTTTCCAGCAGACCTTGGCGATGTGCCCGCGCCGGCCGCAGTTGTGGCACTCGGCCTTGCCGAACGGGCATTTGGCGCGGGCGTGGGCGGCGCCGCAGCCGTCGCAGCGCCGGCCCTCTCTCTGGACCCTCCGGACGTCCTCGTCGTCGCCGCTCTCCGCAGACGAGTCCAAAACTCGCCGGGCCGCTCGCACCGAGCTCTCTGCCTTTGCGGGCTTCGGGCGCCAGTCCTGAAGCTCGTGCACCCCGGCAGTAGTGGCCTCCGCGGCCTGTGCCGTGTCGAGGACTTGTTGCCACGAGGGAGGCGGCTCCCTCTTCATCAGCGCACGCTGAGTCTCTGTGTCCCTCAGACCGCAGAGCAGGCAGTCCCGGAGGGTGATGTCGGGGAGCTCCCACTTGCATGGGCCGGCGGCCAACCGCAGGGCCGCGGCGAACTCCTCGACCGATTCCCCGGGTGCCTGGACTCGCCTCCAGAACGCGCTTCGAGCGGGGAACATCGCTATTGCTGGCCGGAGATGGGCGCGCAACGCCGCCAGGAGCTCTGTAGCTTTGAAGTCGCCCACCTTCCTCGGGGCGATCAGGTCCACCAAGGTCCTCTTGGTCTCGTGTCCGAGCATGCGGACGAAAATGGCCCTCTTTTTGGCCTCATCGGAGACTTCGAGCTCCACCAGCGCTGCGTTGAAGTCTATCTCGAACAGCTCCAAGTCTCCCGGCTTCTTGATCTCGTAGCCGGCGCATGTCTTGGTCCCGTGGGCAGCCATATCCCACCTTCGTCGCCAATTTAGTGTATGGGACCAAAGACAACCGGACAACCGAAGGGTTGGTTTAACACAGGTTTATTGCATGAGGTTCCAGTGAAGCATGAGGTAATGGCGGTGATACATCTCAATATATACAGTCGCTCTCTACATTTGAATCTTGTAGCACGGTAGCTCATTGGCTGCTACCGGCGTGGCCTCGCCCAGGCACGCCTCTTTCTTCAGCTGCTGAATGCGGGGAAGGTTTTCCCGCGGCTGTCCGTGATTGAGCAATGTGAACCATGTGAGGCTGAACGCTCGCAGCTGCCCTCTATGGGCTGTCTGCTCGCGTTCCTTTACAGCTGGTATCGTTTGTATCTGGAGTGGTTACAATCTTGCCTTTACAGTATAATGAACATGCATGCATACATACATAACAGTTTTACTTCTGCTTCTGGGAGCGACGAGGGTGGCGTGGGCCAGATGAATCACAGTAAACCTCTTCGTGTGGATTCACAGGGTGCCTGGGCTTGTGGGAATTGAAGTTCAAGAAGATCTGGACAGCCAAGGTTTGTCATCATGGCTCTAGTAGCTAATACTCAGTTTTAAAAAAATCTGGATGGCAGCTTTAGAAATAATGTTCACTTTGCAAGGCTGCAAAACAATGCTGGAACATAAACAGAGATCCTTTACTTTTTGGACAGTTCTGCTTCTAATTGCAAAGCTGACACCTTATCTTTTATGCCCTTCCTGATCATTTGGCAGGAAGACCAGGAACTGATACTACGGGAGGAAAAGGGACCTTGACCTTAGATAGAAAAAGGGGAGTTCTGATTCCTCATTGCAAGAAGAAGAGCCATCCTATATGGCAGGGGTTCCCAACCTAAGGCCTGTGGGCCAGATCCGACCCATGCACCATTTCATGTGTCCCCACCCCTCCAAGGGCATTTGAGAAACAAAATGGCTACCCCTTTGAAGTTGTTTGGACACATTGTGCAGGCAGGGCAAATGGCTGTCCGGCCCGCAAGGCTGACTGAGAGAGCATGACCCGGCCCCCAGCTTGAAAAGGATGGGAACCCCTGCTATATGGCCTTGGGAGAGCTGCACAGTCCTGGGGCGCCCCCTAGAGGAAGGGAATGTCAAACCACATCTGGGCATTCTCTGCCTAGAAAGCCCTGGAAAGGGTCTCTGTTAGTCAGAGACCCTTTGACTTGATGGTATGTCATTCTTATTTATATCAAGGCACGAGAAACAGGTCTGAAGAGTCACCCACACGCTGCCGATGGTTGTGGTGAAGTTGTAATTGTGCGTCAGATGTCGTCTAGGAAAACTTCACCCTTGTTACTCATGCATGGTTCATTCAAAAGCTTCCATCTACCATAAGGAACCCTGGCTGGGCTTCCACAAAATGATTAGCAACCCCTGCCCTCATGTGGCCATTTTCAGAAGTCACATTTTTAACAGTGGTGGGCATCAGCAGGTTCGCACCAGTTCGCCAGAACCGGTAGCAGAAATTCTGGCTGGTCCCACCCATCCAGGTTTCGAAATAAAGTAGTCTAATTCGGGTGCAACGCAGGTCTTTCCCTCTGACTACGCCCACCATAGCACGCCCCCAGTGTGGTAGTAAAAATTTTTGTAGCCCACCACTGATTTTTAATAGCAATCTTCCTCTTCTGCCGTATCTGAATATTGCCTATCATCATGGCAATCAGCCCTGAAGACTGTCCTGAGAACAATATAATGCTTCCATCTGTCCTTCCGCATTGCAGCATGACACCCATAGTACCACTGATCCAGTTCCACGAGTCACTTTCTGGTCCTGAGCCCTTTTGGGACACAAAGTCATACCTGTCAACCGCGGCTCCGGAAAATACGGGACCTGCGCAGAACGGTTAGCCTTCTATGCATGCGTAGAAGGGTTCTACGCAAGCATAGAAGGGTTCTACGCAAGCATAGAAGGGTTCTACGCAAGCGTAAAAGCCTACTACGAATGCGTAGAAGGAGATCTGCGCAGAAGGGATGCACAGTACCTCTTCCCCCCTGCTGCCAATTCCGGGGATTTGGTAGCTGTGGGCGGGAAATGGCGCAAATCAGCGCCGAAAACCGGGAAATCCCGGCCAATCCGGGAAGGTTGACAGGTATGCACAAAGTCTTCCTTAGCCCCAGGCCAGGATGGATAAGCTGCTGCTGCCCTCCATCAAGGTGGATTCAAGAGGGATTTAATCCCCTTGGGGACCATCACTCTTCCCTGTGGACTTCAACACCCAAGGCCATTTAGTTCTCAGGGTGGTCAGGTTAAACAGCAATCAGGCTTGATTTCCTGACCACCCTAACCTGGCCACCCTGAGGACTAAATGGCCTTGGGTGTTGAAATCCACAGGGACTTGGGTGGGGGAGTCCACAGGGAAGGGTGATGGTCCCCAAGTGGATTTAAATCCCATTCGAATCCATCTTGATGGAAGGCAGCAGCTAACTAACAAAATGCTAACTACCTTATGAACTGCCCATAGAGTGCACCAAGTGCTATCCATTTAATTCATGATATAGTTATAATATAATGTGGTCCACTATTTCATCCATAAATATAAATGGACTAAGCAGTGGACCTCATTATCAGTGGATGCAATAAGAGTGCACTTAACTGATTACAAATTCTCTAGCAGCTATCGGCAGACCAGTAAATGTGCAAAGTCTCTGTGTTGTTTATAATAAAACAACATCAAAAGATCCAAACTTATAAGAAGTCGCAACACAACACTCCAGACATAACTGTGCTTGAGGAAAAAATCGCTTAAGCTGATTGATGTGGCTATCCCAGGTGATAGTCGGATGGAAGAAAAAGAGATTGAAAATATCATAAGAGAACTATCTGGGAGAAAAAAGCAATTGCGGTACCAGGCATTGGTAAGATCAGTAGAGAGGTGTTGCAGAGGTTACTAGGCACCAGCCCATACCTGTCAAGTATCCCGAATTGGCCGGGATTTCCCGTAATTCAGTGCCGCAAACTCTACTTTCCCACCGCCATCCTGTAATTTGATGGCGGGGGAAAGTAGTTACTGCGCATCCCCTTCTGCGCAGGTCCCGTATTCTCCGGAGCCGCACTTGACAGGTATGCGCCAGCCACATTATCAGGCAAGACCTCAAGGACTTTTAGCACCTGAGCAGGGGTGTTCGAGAACTCTGGTCTGAACATTTGGTGGAACATGTACAGCTTCGATGATGATGATTCTACTATTCGATTCTGTTAAAATTAGCAGTTCGAGACCTAACCAAGGACATAAGAAGTGTTGAGGTAGCGTCTAAATAGGTTGCTTTGTAGACCTGCAAAGCTGAAAGAGATCCTAATGGATGATATTCTAGTCCACCCTTATCAAGGAGGCACGGTCAAACCCTAAGCCAGGGGTGTCCAAACTTTTTGGGCCATGGGCCAGTCATGTTGTTCAGCGGGCCAGTCACATGGTTCCTCCCCCCACCGGAAGCGGAAATAAAACGTGCATTACAATCTGCTTTGCAACAGGATGAGATAGATTTTAAGATGCCATTTTCTCTGCTTAAACCAGGAGTGCCCAAAGTACGGTCTGTGGGCCAGATCCAGCCCTCAACACCAATTTCATCCGTGTTTTACTTCTGCTTCCAGAGGCGATGAGGGCAGCATGGGCCAGATGAATTGGTGTTGGGGGCCAAATCTGGCCCGTGGGCCATAGTTGGGGCATCCCATGCCCTAACCAGTAGTTAGAGAACCAACTATCCAGCAGTTCTCCAAACAGCTATAGCCGTATTTCCCAGAAAGTAGTTTTCCCAGGCTCTGATTATTATTTTTACTATCGTCACAGAATAATCATTGTTTGGTTTCCACATGATTGAGCATGAGAGCTTTCCCTATCCTTCCTTTTTTGGGTTTGCTAGGCTCAAACCGAAGACTACATTTCCCAAGATACACTTGACCACCCCGCGTGACCCCCGCGACCAATAGAAAACACCGAAAGAGGATGACGGTTTCTTCCAACCGCCGAGCGCCCCTCTCTCTGACTACATCTCCCGGCACCACCACCGCTCTCCTTCGCCCACGTGACAGCGAAAGGCCAATAGAGAGGGGCGGATCTGCCCTATAATCCTCTGCGGCGGCGGAAGCGCTCTCTTTTTCTCCCGGGCGGCGGCGGCGGCTCAAGATGGCGGTGCAGATTTCCAAGAAGCGAAAGGTGAGGAGGGCCGCGGGGCTTGAAGCGCCGGCGGCGGCCGAGGGGGGCCTTGAGGCGCGGGAATACCGCCACAGGGCGAGAGGGTCGGGCGGGCCGCGGGGCCGGAGCATAGTCGGGGGAAGGACGAGGCGGCGGGGCCGGAGGATGGACGCGGATTCGGGCCGGCCTGCCGCCTCGCGGGAGCACCATGGCGGCAGGGAGAGGCCGAGTGGGATCGAGGCTGCTGTGGGGCCTGTATGGCCTTCTATGAGAGGCCCTGGAGGGATCCCTGGTCGGGTCAGGGCAGCCCTTAGCCCCGTGATGGCGAACCTTGGCACCCCAGATGTTCTTGGACTTCTCAATTCCCAGAAGCCCAAGCCCCCGTGAATCCACACGAATGGGTTTACTGCGATTCATCCGGCCCTCGTTGCTCCCAGAAGTGGAAGTAAAACATGCCCGTACGGTTAAGACGCTTCCGGGTCAACCCGTTCTCTGTCCGGGCGCGTTTTACTTATGCTTCTGGGAGCGACGAGCATGCCCGTCAAGCGCCACTCTGGAAAATACGGGAAATGCTCCAGCCTGGGTGCGCACGCGCAGGAAAAACTCCATTGCATGTGCAGAACACATTTGCGCATGCGCAGATGGGTTCTGCACATGTGCGCAGTAACCCCTTTCCCCGCCATTCTAAATACGGGACGGTGCCAGGAAAGGGGAGGAACGCATGCCAAAATATGGGATTTCCCGACCAATCTGGGATACTTGGCAGGTATGGCGACGAGGGTGGCACGGGCCGCATGAATCGCAATAAACCCATTTGTGCGGATTCATGGGGGCTTCTGGGAATTGAAGTCCAAGAACATCTGGAGTGCCATGGTTCACCACCATGGCTCTAGTTGTACCCTGGGAGGGGGGGGGCTCTCCAGGGGGTCGGACAAGGGAGCCCAACAAAGCAACCACACCTCTGTCTATACCCTTCCCCATTGCACTTAGTACACTCTCTGGGTGGTTCACAAGTGAATTAACATTTTGCCCCCGAAATACATGCCGGGCCCTCATTTTACCTACCTCGGAAAGATGGAAGGCTGAGTCAACCTTGTGCCCCCCCCTGGCAGGATCGAACTCACAACCTTTCTGCTGCAGGACAGCGGCTTAACCACTGCAACGTCTGAGGCTGCCCAGCCTTCCTCGTTCCACCAAGCCTTGTGCATTGCAAGTGCTGCTTATCCCCCCGTTTCAGTCAACAGTGTTCGCAGGTAGACTGCTCCTGAACATGGGCCCGTGTTTGTATGTGTGTGGTTCTGCTGAGAAGTTTTGGACAAGGGGAAATCATGTCTAGTCATGCCTGCCACACATCCGTGGAAATGTCTGCAGACAGCACTGACTCTTAGGCTGTAAACGGAGATGAGCACTGAACACGAATCAGATGCAACTGGCTTTCAAGCAAGGGAGACCTTTACCTGAGCAGCTAAATCAGTACCAAATGAGCTATGGTGGGGTGGGGGTTGGCACTCCAAATGTTCTTGGACTTCAGTTCCCAGAAGCACAAGCACCTTGTGAATCCACACGAATGGGTTTACTGTGATTCATCCGGCATGTGTGGGGAAAGAGTTATGTTCTGTATGCTCTGAACCATCTTATTAGTCCCATTGGTGTCAAAATACAGTATCAGGTAGTTTTCTGAGTGGACTTGCTGGCTTCTAATCTTGTGGTTGTCTCTCTCTCCTCCCCTCCTCTCCCTCTAACCCCCCAGTTTGTGGCAGATGGCATCTTCAAAGCCGAACTGAATGAATTTTTGACCCGGGAGTTGGCTGAAGATGGCTACTCTGGCGTGGAGGTTCGAGTCACCCCAACCCGGACGGAAATCATCATTCTGGCAACCAGGTAACTTGCGACTAAGGTTAAGCAACACTGGCTCCTTTCAGAAGGTAACTTTGCATGGAGAAGAGGTCAGGTGGCTCAGCATTTCTCTACCCACCAGCTCCATTCTGAATTCCCACGTTAACTGGAAAATCCTAAATCAGAATCTCATGCTCCCCTAAACGCATCTGAAAGCCACCTTCAAGAAGATTTCCCCTTCAGATTGTAGGATAGCCAACAGCGATGCTACTGCAGATGTGCAGGCTGGTGTGAGTGTGTGTTTACGTGTATGTGTGGACCCTATTTGGAAGCAGCATCATGCTTAAAACTTGTGTATGTATACAGCCTAGTTCTTGTTTATGTGTCACAGATATCCCGTGCATGCTTGGTATGGCCAATTCACCACCTTATGGCTGTCTATCAGTATTTAGCTAGTTACTTTGAATGTGGACATGTGCTCCTTCCATCAGAGTCTTCCTTGAAGCCATCCCATCCTGGTGGAACGTGCTACACCAGGGATTCTCGGCCTGCGGTGCCATTTTATGTCCACCACACCAGGAAATGTGATTTGGTGGAGAAACATAAGAACATCCTTGCTTGAAGAGGCCACAGGAGCACCATCCAGTCCAGCTTTCTGTCTCACACAGTGGCTCACCATTGGCTTCAGGGTATTATTCCCAAGCAGATGCCTTCACCTTCTTAGGATTCCCTGGAAATGATATTGAGAGATATCCTGCCTATCTCTCCAACCCAGAGGTTGTCCTTAGGTTTCCATAATTATAGCCATGGATACCCCTTGTCCTCCATGAACTTGTCTAGAGCTGCCTTAGTTTACTTCAGAGTTTTTTGCCACAACTTTACTAGCCTGTTTTCTACCCCCTCCCCACTTAAAAACTTGTTAAAATCTCTTTCTATCTTTATTTTTTTTATCTTTTCTATTTTTAAGGGGTTAGGGAGGGTATTGGGTTTTTGGATAGCTTTTAAGATTCTGTATGTTTTAAATTTTGTTGTTGGCCGCCTTAGGTCATCTAGGGATGAAGGAGCGGGGTATAAATGTTATTAATAAATAAATAAAATGGCCGTCTGGCTCCTGGAGCTGTCTGAGGGAGTGTGACCTGGGCCCCGGCTTAAAAAGGTTGAGAACTCCTGTGCTACACTGAAGACTTTGTTGTGGTTGTCTTTGAATGCACAGGATCAGCTCTGCACAGTGGGTGTGGAAGAGGAGTAGGACTGAGTGACGTTGCTAAAGGATTTTGCTGGATATATAGTACTACTAGCATCCAGATTTCTAAAGATGTTATATTTGCTCTTGGTGTCAGGACTCAAAATGTTCTGGGTGAGAAAGGACGCCGGATCCGTGAACTGACTGCTGTTGTCCAGAAGCGGTTTGGCTTTCCCGAAGGCAGCGTGGAGGTAAAGAGCTCCTTCAGTTTCTCCTCTGCAGGCTTTTGCATAGTGTACTTCAGTGCCCTTCTGTGATGATCCGATGACGAGTCAGAAAGGGACACCCTTTTGCTGTGAGCAAGCAGCAATGTGCTACGTTCTGTGGTACCTTGTGTGGCTGCTCTGGCAAAGGTGTCCTCTTTGGATGACATTGAGGCATTTGTCTGAGAAGGGAGAGAGGCTGGGATTTTCTTCTCTTGCGTAGCCTAGAAAGATGACTTGCATTGCAGCAAGATGTGGTGCATTTAAAGCTTTATTTTTTTAAAAGTTGCTTTTATATTTTCCTGCACGGGAATCAATTTCATGCAGAGGCTTAAGGGTCAAGGATTAACATCTTTTCAACTAAAGCATACCAAGTTTTCAGACAGTCCCTTATGATGAATGTCCTTGTTTTTGTCCTTTAAAATCGCAAACGTTGACTAGTCTTTTGGTTGTTGTTTTTTTAAAAATTTCACTTAACCAAAGAATAATTTGTAATTTCAAAAAATACCCAAGTATTGACATCGGGTGTTTCCTTTGTGTTATTTTCAATACATTGGTGTCTCAGTTTTTACAGTGGTTTCTTGTCCTTTTTCTGTCCCTTCCATCCACCATGGGGTGGGCAGGTGGAGAAGGACGCCTTGGGCCCAGTAGAGGCCAAACTGTTTGGCTCATTTAGTTGAACACCCACCAATACTCTATACAGTAAGACCCTCGAATAACGACGCTACTTGGTTCCCCAAGTATCGTCACTATAGGGGAAACGTCGTTGTGCGGTTTTCAATGGCAGCTGCGCCATCTAGCGGCAAAAGCTGTCATCCACACAACGACGGTTTTTCGTCGTTGTGCGGATAGTCACGTGACAAGTGACGACGTGTTGTTAAGCAAAAATGACGCTATTTGAACGTGTCGTTTATCGAGGGTCCACTGTAGATGGAAGTGTTTGGATGGGACTGAATCTCCCAAGCTGAGCTGCTGTTTTGGATCCTCTGGGTTTCAAAAGGCACCTTGCTGCCCCTGCCCAAAACCTGGCCTCCAGGGACCCTTTGTGGGGAAAATGCTGTTCTTATGGTTCTATGGGAAGTCTTGGTGTGGTCATTGGGATTGAGGGCAGCCCCTCAAGCCCTTAAAGAGCCCAGTGGACACCCACACAGCCCAGGCAGTGGCAGGCTATTGGGGGGCAGGTCAGAATCTCTCTTGGGAGTTCATGGTTCCAAGAAGAAGGGCCGGCGTTGTGGAGGTGGCAGGAATGCTCGGCTTTTCCTGGGTGGTGTTGATGAAATAAGTTTTGTGTTGCTTCCTTTTCCAGCTCTATGCAGAGAAGGTGGCCACGAGGGGCCTCTGTGCAATTGCCCAGGCGGAGTCGCTGCGTTACAAGCTTCTTGGAGGACTTGCTGTGCGTAGGTAAGTCGTAAAGTTCTGGGTTGAGCATACTGGAGAGTAGCAGGAGGGGATGACAACATTTCCAATTAATTCATCCCACAATCAAGGGATGCAGGAGGGAATCCTGGATGACATTTCAGAAAATTGAATTAAATCTGTTGCACAATTTATGATGTTACACCTGAAATGTCAGTAGTTTGCATCAAAGATTGCGTAGTCCTTTTGGCTTCAGTCCTATACCCCTTATTCAGTACAAATCCTCCACTACACCTGCTCAGCTTAGGTCTGAGAGCACAAGACTCTGCCGCTAAAGACGCAAGGACTTATTGCACTTAGTGTCATTACCAGCACAACATTTTGAGAGCCACAGCGTACTTTGTCAGTTAGTTTGAATGATTCTTTTTTTAGTAGTTCTAGAAAAGTATATCGGGACAGGTAGCTTTAGTGGTTAAGATGCTGGACTTGATGATGGGAAGGTTGGCAGCTTGGGACCTGAGTGCTGCATGACAGAGTGAGCTCCTGTCTGTCCTAGCTCCTGCCAACCTACCAGTTTGAAAGCAAGAGGTTGCAGGTAGATAAATGGGTACTGCATTTGGTGGGGAAGGTGTACTGTGGCCTCTAGTCATGTCTGCCACATGACCACAGAAATGCCTGCAGTCACAGACAGAGCTGGCTCTTTGGCTGTAAATGGTGGTGAGCAAATGAGCATCCTAGAGTCTTTTAAGCAAGGGAGAACTTTACCTACAGAAAAATATACATAGTGAGGCTAGAAGATCATGGAAAGGGAAAATGTCATTGGGGGAAGGAAGGTACACTAAAAATATGATTTATTTAGTCTGGCATATTCTATTTTTTGTCAAGGACACTGGCAAAACAATGCTCCATATAACCTCTTTGTCTGAAAATAACCATGTGTTGTCTGTTGAAGGCTATAATCAGTGGTTAAGCCCGCTAAGTTAAACTTTAGTGCAGATGTATCTAAAATTTCTGTTTCAACCAACAATCACTTGAATTGTGTAATGTGAAAATGCTGCATACATTGTATACATGACACATAACAATCCACCTTCTTGTGGGAGAGGACCTAGTTCTCACCTAGAAACGACGCTTGTCACAAATCCCTTCTGTGATGATTCGATGACGAGTCAGAAATGGGCTCCCTCTTGCTGTGAGCAAACCGCATTGGGCCACGTTCTGTGGCTCGTTGCATGGCTGCTCTGGCAAAGGAGCCCTCTGCTTTGGATGATTTTGAGGCATTTGTCTGAGAAGGGAAACAAGTCACTGGAGGAGCCAGCTCTTCTCCCCTTTTGCATTCAGTGTTTCAGTGCTCCATAGTGGTGTGGTGGGGGCAACCCTGTGTGTCTCACATCATCTTTCCCCTCCTTTCAGGGCCTGTTACGGTGTCCTCCGGTTCATCATGGAGAGTGGAGCCAAGGGCTGTGAAGTGGTGGTGTCGGGGAAGCTTCGTGGCCAGCGAGCCAAGTCCATGAAGTTCGTGGACGGCCTCATGATCCACAGCGGAGACCCTGTCAACTACTACGTCGACACTGCGGTGCGCCACGTTCTCCTCCGACAGGGTGAGTTTGGCAGCCTCTGGCGACCCACAGGATCTTGCTTGCATCTGGAAAATCTCTCCACTTCACACCCTTTGCTCCTTCACTCTCTCGGCTTCCTTAGTTTTGGTTTGTTGCCAGGTCATAGTGCCACAGTGACAATAACAGTGGGTTTGTGGATTTATTTGTCCCCTTCCTTCCTTCCTAGTTTGAGGCAAACTATATGATGAACTTTTTCTTTCATTTAACAGCTGTGCTTTGCATCTGTTTTGCTCTCATGCTCATGAACACAGCATTTGATCAGGAATTGCAGATTAAGTACAAACCAGAGTTATGGGTGTGTGTTGAGAGGTAGAAGGTGGCCATGACTCCTTTGTAACTCAGACACGTGGCATCAAAAATATGGCTTGCCATCATGTGTAATCTATCCAAAGTGCATTGAACATGTTGGCTCAGGGGGGTTAGAAGTGAAACACAATATATCTTGAGGGTGTCGTGTTAAAAGTTGTTCAAAACAAAGCCCATATCATATGCCGTATCTCATTCCAAATGTTGGCTCTCGTGCTTAGCCATGAAGATTTTACTGGGGACAATATAATGCAGTGGCCTTCCATCTGCCTTCCACATCGCAGCATGACACACACACACACACACCCATACCACTGATCCAGTTCCACAACTCACTTTCTGGTCCTGAGCCCTTTTGGCACACAAAGTCCTCCACAGCCCCAGGCCAGGATGGATGAAGCTGCTACCCATCATTAAGATGGATTCAAGTGGGATTTAATACATTTGGGGAACATCATCCTTCCCTGTGGACATCACTACCCAAGGCCGTTAGTTCTGATGGTTGTTAGATTGGTTAACCGCTGCCTTGCGATCGGCTTTGCATTGCTGGTAGTAGGGTCTACTTCCGTGATGGTGAACCTTGGTACTCCAGATGTTCTTGGACTTCAAATCCCAGAAGCCCAAGCTCCTGTGAATCCACACGGATGGGTTTAATGAGATTCATCCGGCCCGTGTTTTACTTGTGCTTCCGGGAGCAACGAGGGCCGGATGAATCGCAGTAAACCTATCCGTGTGGATTCACAGGGGCTTGGGCTTCTGGGATTTGAAGTCCAAGAACATCTGGAGTGCCAAGATTTGCCACCACGGGTTTACTCCATTAACATAGCAGGATAAACCTGGCCAGACTTAGTTCTGGGCAGATTAAATTTATACATGCAGCAAAATGTGCAAAGAAGACTTCCAGTTCTGTAGTGGTTGAGACATTGTGAAACTGGATCTGCTCATCTCTAAATGGCTACCATGGATCGTTAGGATTTCCAAAGCCTTCTCACTCTTTGCCCACACTGTTATCTTCTGCATATTAGACATGAAACAAAAAAGAGAGACGAAAAGACAAAAACATTTTGGCACTTCGAAGCCTAACTGCTGTATTTTAATGGGAGCTTTTATGGATCGAGTCCCCTTTCTCAGACTTCCTCTTTTCTTTTCTGCAGGCGTGCTGGGCATTAAGGTCAAGATCATGTTGCCCTGGGACCCAAGTGGCAAGATTGGGCCCAAGAAGCCTTTGCCAGACCATGTCAGCATCGTTGAGCCGAAGGATGAGATCCTGCCCACAACTCCCATTTCAGAGCAGAAAGGCACGAAGCCGGAGCAGCCCCCCATGGCGCAACCTGTCCCCACTGCGTGAGGGGTGAGTGGCTTCCTTCCTGATCCCATAGTAGTTTGTGGCAGATGGGCTTGAGTGGACAATAGTGACGGCGCTTATATACACCTCCGTAGCATTTAGTGCACTCTGGGCAGTTCACAAGGTAATTAGCACTTTGCCCCAAACTTGCTGGGGACTCATTTTTACCGACATTGGAAGGATGGAAGAGACTGAGTCAACCTTGATCCCATCAGGATCAAACTCAATGAAGGGAAACCTGCTCTAACTTAGTGTTTCCCCATCCTTTGGTTTTTGGACTTCAGTTCCCAGATGCCTAAGTCAGTGTACTAACCTATCCATCTGGGAATTGAAATCCCCCTGTGGGGCCTGGGCCCCATGTTGGGAACCACTGCTGTAACTCGTCCTGCTGACTGGCCACCTGTTTGGTGCCTTTGCAGGCCAGTCTTTTGGGCTGGGGTGAACAGATTTCAGGACTGACTGAGGGAATAGATGGTGCTCATCCTTCCCTGAAAGCCTGTTCAGGTGGCCATACAGTAGCTCCCCAGAACAAAACTGGACGTGACTAGTAGTTCTGTCCTAGTGTCAGAAATCCCAGTGGAGGTGGGGAAATTTCTTCTCTTGCGGCTTCCAGAACTGACTGTAATCCTTCTTAAAAGTCACTTTTTCTTGTGGAAGGGAGGGAGAGTATTGTTAGCATAGTTGATGCTTTATGGTGAATACAGCTCCTTGCTGGACTTTGTTTCTGTGTGCAGAGTTTTCTGGCTCACCCCCTGAATGTTTTCTTTTAATTGCAGGTTTTCCAGCATCTGGAACAAAGAGTTTGAAGTCTTGTAAAGAAAATCTCTTTAATAAAATTGAAAAGGCAACATGGCGAAGGCTGGCTTTCTTGAGGAAAATTGCTTCTAGGGTATGGGAAGTGCTTCTGGTGGGCTGAGCCTATCAGGTTCTGGGTCTAGAAAACACCCCCCACTCTCCACTATGAATATATTTTTAACTCAACTTAGTACAAAATTAATGACTTTAAGAGAGGGGTGGCATCTTTTTCTGCAAGTTCTAGTACAGGTGATGATGAACCTTGGCACTCCAGGTGGTCTTGGATTTCAGAAGCCCAAGTCCCTGTGAATCCACACGAAGGGGTTTACTACACAAGGACTTGGGCTTCTGGGAATTGAAGTCCAAGGACACCTGGAGTGCCAATGTTCGCCATCACGGTTCTAGTAGCACCAGATTCTGTTTTGTTCCTATTGCAATCTCAGCAGATCAGGGGTCACATTCCAGGTGCCGCTGGAGGCTGAGATCAGCAGTTCAGATGGCGCTCATTTAAGTGACAGCTGTGGTTTCTGTGCCAGGAACCTCAGCCGTCCTAACCAGTTGGAGGGGGGGGGGAGTCAGAACAAACGTCTCAAAAGTTGTTCCTCAAGTCCTTTTGCGGTATATTCCTGTGAAACTGATGTAATTGTCTTCATGCAAGTAGCAATTGCACTTACATACCTCCTCATAGTGCACTCTCCAGGTGGTTTACAAGATAATTAGCATTTTGCCCCCAATCTGGATCCTCATTTTACGGACCTCCGAGGGATGGACGGCTGAGTCAACTTTGAACTCGAGATCAGACTCAAAATGTCAGCAGTTTTGGCTACAATACAGCAGTTTAACCTTTGCGCCAAGTAATGTGTGAAATATTCTCTACTATTCTGGTTTAGGACTTAGCTTCGAATCATGAGTTTTGAGTTTTTGAGAGCATACTTGCAATTAGCAAAGTAATCACACTTCGATGCCGCCCCATAGCACTTATTGCACTCTTTGGGCGGTTCACAAGTCAATCAACATTTTGCTCCCGTCATGCTGGGCCCTCGTTTTAAGGATGGAAAGCTGAGTGAGGATTGAACTCGCAGCGTTCTCTCGCAGCGTTCTAGCTGCAATATAGCAGTTTAACCCCTGCACCACCAGAGCTCTTCATGTCTAATCCAGGGACTTCGCTGCTTGTTACATGCACTGGTGTCTCATACTAGACCAGTGATGGTGAACCTTGGCACGTCAGGTGTTCTTGGACTTCAATTCCCAGAAGCCCAAGCCCCTTGTGAATCCACATGAATGGATTTACTGCAATTCATCCGGCCCACACTGCCCTCGTCGCTCCCGGAAGCGGAAGTA
Source organism: Bradypodion pumilum (assembly GCA_035047305.1). Taxonomy (NCBI): domain Eukaryota; kingdom Metazoa; phylum Chordata; class Lepidosauria; order Squamata; family Chamaeleonidae; genus Bradypodion; species Bradypodion pumilum. The sequence continues at coordinate 5,086,073 of JAWDJD010000003.1, forward strand.
AAACGTGCCCACACTGAGGAAGGGTTAACCCAGAAGAGCCTTAACCATACGGGCGTTTTACTTCCACTTCCGGGAGCGATGAGGGCAGTGTGGGCCGGATGAATTGCAGCAAACCCATTCGTGTGAATTCACAGGGGGCTTGGGCTTCTGGGAATTGAAGTCCAAGAACATCTGGAATGCCAAGGTTCTTCGCCATCACGGTACTAGACCAGGACCAGAATGTAGCCAAGTATGATGGTAAATAAGATTTCTGAATGCCCATATGGTGCAGCTATCTTGGGCCAGGGTAGGATCTGCTCAGGCCACATTTACTTTTGGGAAAGGAACCCGCCCCTATGTGCAACCATTGGGTGTCTGGTGAGTAGAATGTTTAGAATGGAGGATTCTGGGATATAGAGCCCAAACATTAACAGCCCTATCTATTGGGACTCCAGGTTCAACCAAAATGTAAGGTCTTATTTGGACAATGGGGTCATGAAATTGGTCTCTTCTGGTGTGTATTTTATGGCTGCAATATAGCAGGTGATGCTGACAAACCATTTAAATTGAATTATATATTTTTAAAATTAAAATGCCATTATTGGGAACAAGAAAACCCTTGTGATAGCTTTACTTTAAAATGCATTATAACTGAAAAGATCTCATCAGATTATCGTAATTATTCAGTTGTGGTTTTTTTACATATCCCAGTATTCAGTCTAGAGACTAGCAGAAAAATGTGTCTTGTATGCTGGGTCTGTGGTTCCAAAGATTCATACCAGTTGGCAGAGATGAGAAATGTCGAATCCTGAACAGCCTTGTGATCAGATTCTTACAGACCAGACATTATTCCTGAAATTTACAGTATTCTATGCTGGGAATTTTTGTCAGCCCCACCGAAATCTCCAGCATTATTCTTGGTAAGATTCCTCGAGTAATGTTTATGTCTTTGGAGTGTCAGCCATCTTCTCTTTGCAACTTTGTGTAAGCTAAGTCAAACCTGTCGGCTCCAAAGCACACACTGAAAAGGGACCGAAAGGGATATGGGCCAGACTTGATCTGGGCAAAGGGGTTGAAAATATGCATTGGGGGGGAGGAGTGGTGTTGGAAGTGGAAGGGTACAGCAAAAAGGAAAAAAAAATACTTAGAATAAACTGGGTGAAAGCACATAATACCAGATGCTTCATTAAGGAAGAGTGTAATTCCCACACTTGGTTTGTTCAGCACCAAAATACCTCCACGTGACACTTCACAAGACACTGTTTTAAGCAGCAGTGCCTGAATACCAAAGCTAGTTAGAGGAACAACATAATCAGGAAACTTCCTCCTTGTCTAGGCCAGATGTGAAACTGCCAAAACAAAGACACCTTTTAGTGAGTTCATTCTGCAGTTCGTTTTGTCTGACCTACCTTGAGAAAGATTAGCTGGCAACCCAAGGTTGCCGAAACTGACAAACTAAATGGGAAACTCAACCATCCACACTGCATACATTAGCTTTGGTCCCAAGCATCTCTTCAACATGTTGCTGCTCTCCAGTATGGAACGCATCCCACACGTGAAACAAGTTTACGTTGCTGTTAATGGAGCCATGCGCCTAGTGACAGGATGCCTCAAACCAACACCAGATGCAGAGAACTAAGCAAGAAAATGACCCTTGACATCCCCTGAACGGATATGAGCCTTAAGTCTGCCATCTCAGATCTGGAACATGGCAAGAACATTCTTGAGAGCACACGAGCAAAACCCAATTAGAAGATGGAGGAAGGAGCTCACTGGACAAGGACTGACATTAAAGGAGGATATGGCTGAGGAACTGACCTCCCTTAAGTCACTTGGAAGCCCCCCAAATAGGCGGTGGGTTGGAGCCGGTAAATGCAAGACCAACATGCTCAAGTGGGGGCTGCTAGCAGAAAACATCACAATGTGGAGAGAAAGAATCCGGCTCATTTATTGGCCTGCCGGTTACTACCAGAAATGTACTTGTTTGCCTGTCTGGAAATTTTGTTCAAGGGATTTGGAGGATTTGTAGTACTACAGTTAAGTTTTAATATACAAACTTGATGTAGAATTCAGTGGCATGAACATTTCTATTTGAGTGCAAGAGAGCTTTTTGATGTGGGGTTACAAATAAAAGGCTCACCTTTGGTTTAACTGGGTACGGAGAGGGTACACAACAGATATATGGCTCTGTAGTGCCTCCTTTAATAATAATAAAAACACAGTTCTGGTTTACAGGGACCCTGTTCAGAATTTTCTCAGGAAGAGGATATGCAGAAGTGGTTTTACCTGGGATTGTAGTTTGCCCAAGGCTAGTGAAGGTTTCCCTTGCTCTAAAGCCAGTCGTATCTGACTCTAGGGTTCAGTGCTCATCTCAAAGCCGAAGAGCCAGCGCTGCCTGCTTCTGCAGACGTTTCCGTGGTCATGTGGCAGGCATGACTAGACACCGGAGCGCATGGAACACTGTTGCCTTTCCCACCGAAGCAGGACCTATTCATCTACTTGCAAGTTCTTGCTTTCAAAGTGCTAGGTTGCCAGGGACAGACGACGGACACCGACTTGGTCACGCAGCACTCGGGTCCTGAATTGATTCTAGCTTCTGCATTTTCTGAACATGGACTGCAAGGTGCTGAATAGCAAGAAAAGGCCGACCCATTGGAAAATATTTTATTGCAAAAATTGTACAACAAAGTTTTGAGTGGTAACAGACAACAAGGCACTGGCCACTCACAGCCACGTCATGCAAGCCATAAACCTTGGCCATCTCACCATGTTCTTGCTGCATCTTCCCTCCCCAGTGGGTTAATAATAGCACCAGGATTCAGTGTGCAGGCTGTTCTCTGGGTGTCTGCAGTTTTTGTGCTGTAGCTTGACATCTGAGGCTATCCTAGGGGGAAACCAGGTGTGTGTGTCTACATTTTTCACATTACAAATGCTTTTTCTGACCCCCAACTTGCCCTTTGTGCCCCTTTCCCCTCCTGCCATGCTTGGGGAACAAGCAAAGTCCAAAGGCAGAAGAGCCAGCCCTTCGTAGTGACGGTGCCATAGAGAAAGCATCAATATTCACACACTTATTTTGTCACAAGCAGCAAGTGTAGGATGACACCTCTTGCCTGCTTTCGAAAGCAGTCTGACAGGCAGAGTGGGGTTTATTGCCCTACATGCTGCCAGACCTGATGGGTGCAGCCGTCTGTTTTCTCCTAGCCTACTCTGTGATGCTTCCTCTATTTGACCTTCGGGGGCTTTGAATTGAGCTGCAGAAGGACCTTGATCAAAAATGATTTTATCACTAAAAAAAATTGTGTTTTTAAAAATCGAGGGGATAGCAGATGAAAAACCATCTGCAGTGAAACAGGAGAGCAAATACTTGAAGAATTAAGAGATGCAAGTTTTAGATCTGGTGGTCTTAAGTTATAGGAAATGTCCACAGCAGGGTTTTTTTGTGAGCAGACTCCAAATGCAGAATTGCAAGATGAAAGAGAGATGTAAACAAGCTTTAAATGGCAGAACGGGGGGGCTGTTCACATCTTGGCACACCCACCCCAACCCTAGCCTTAGACCGCCCTGATGTTTGCAACCCACAGGGTTTCTGTAGGTCTTTGGAGAGGGAAGCCTTGTTGGATTTACTCCTGTGTCACAGGGTGACAGCCTGAGTGAGAAGACAGCCTGCAGGCACCACATCATAGAAGACAACATCATATCCCCCATTTTTAAAGAACATAACAAGCAAACCCTAACACATCCATACAAACATCCATGTAGACCCCGACCCCCCTACAACTCATCCCTCATTTTGTCTCCTTTGGGCCGCACTAGCCTGCCGATGAAAAGGATGGAGTCGCTCTTATTGTCCTTGATTAGGAAAACGAAAGGGTGGTCGGCGTAGAAGAGCTTCGGGGTCTTCATCTCTTCCCGGCCATAGATGTCGGCGTCAAAGGGGTTCCCGTCAGTGTCCCACTCCAGAGCAGCGGCATGGAAGACGTTGGAGAGATAGAGATCTTTCTTGCCCGAAATCTTGGAGAGGTCGGCTTTGCTTTTGTCAACGGCTTCGGTTAAACCCAAGTCAGCCAGGTGCTTCTGCAAAAAGGAAAGAGGGGAAGCTGACATGGGTTTAGAGACCTGTGGCACCCTGAAGGCTGACACAGTTTGATAAGTACATGTTTTTTTTTTAATATCAGCGGTTTTAGCATTTCATGTGTTCTCTGATTAGACCTGCCTCTGCTCTCAGTTGCTGGCCTGTTTAATAAGCGTCTGATGAAGTGAGCTGTAGTGCACAGATGTGGATATCAAATCAAAACTGTATCTTTAAGGGGCTGCAAAGTAGAGGTAAAGGTCCCTTGCTCGAAAGCCAGTCATATCCGACTCTAGGGTTCAGTGCTCATCTCTGTTTCAAAGCTGAAGAACCAGCGCTGTCTGCTTCTGCAGATGTTTCCGTGGCCATGTGGCAGGCATGACAAGAGCGCACGGAACGCTGTTTACCTTCCCACGGAAGTGGTCCCTATTTATATCTACTTCCAATTTCTTGCTTTCGAACTGCTAGTTTGGCAAGAGCTGGGACAGAGGGGACCGGGAGCTCACTCCATCATGCAGCACTTTGGTCTTGAACGGATCACTTGGTGACCTTCTGGTCATCAAGTTCAGCGTCTTTACTACTAAGCCACTGGTAAGCAGCCCTAAAGGGCTGGGTTTCCAGCATGGGGCACTGGACACCTAAGAGAAGTTCTCCCTCAGCTACCACTGCTTAAATTTGCAGCTTTTCCCAAGCTAATGGCCTATAACCATGATGGCGAACCTTGGCACTCCAGATGTTCTTGGAGTTCAATTCCCAGAAGCCCCCGTGAAGGGGGTTTACTGCGATTCATCATCCGGGCGCGTTTTACTTCCGCTTCCAGGAGCGACGAGGGCGGCGCGGGCCGGATGAATCGCAGTAAACCCCTTCGTGTGGATTCACGGGGGCTTCTGGCAATTGAACTCCAAGAACATCTGGAGTGCCAAGGTTCACCATCATGGGCATATAATAATTTCATGTCAGAAATTATTCTGGGCAGAACTCGCAACGCCCAAACGAGGCTCCTTTTATGTCCCCAAGAGCCAGGACAGCAACGAGCGCTCAATCTGCCATGCAGTCCCCAGGTCTCAAACTGCCGTCTTGCTAGCCTTCCAACTGGCAAGGTGAGCTTCTTAACCACTGAGCACCGTAGCCCATGGAAGATACTCACGTGTAGGTCGTGGCTGACCTCCAGGCTGATCTTAGGCAGAGAGATGGCCACTGCCCTCTGCTTCAACTTGCCCAGCCAGGTTTTCAGCTGCTCCCGGGTCAGCAGCTTTTCCACCCGCTCCAGGGGCTCCACTTGGTTTGGCATGATGAAGATCATGCTTGATAGCTTGTGCGCTAGCGGCAGCTCCACAATCTGCAGCTTTTCCGCCTCGTCGTTGTAGTACTTGTACAAGCCTTGGGGGGGGGAAACAATGGTTGCAGACGTCAGTAGCGATGCTGATGGGGAAGCAGGAGGAAACATTCCTGGGTTTAACCACTGGGACAGGGATGCCCAAACTTTTCTTGCCATGGGCCAGACCATGCCCCCTCAGACAGCGGAGTGGACTGGTCACACGGTTTCTCCCACGGGGTGCGTTTTTGGATGTTTTTGCTGCCTCCACTACTTCCCGTGGCGGCGGGAGCGAGGGTGGCACATTTTCGGATTCATTTATTTTTTGCCGTATTTTCGCTGTACTTTTGGCATTTCTGGTGGCAACAGCAATCTGGCCCGATGGCTGGATGAATTGGTGCCACAGTCCGGATCCGGCCTGTGGGCCATATTTTGGGCACCACTGCAATAGGAAGTGGGTCCTTCCCACTTCTTAAAAAAAAAAGAATTACCACCCTCAATGGACTCCCAATTTTAAAAAGTGAAATAATAATAATTATAACCATATTTAAAATGACCAGCATTATTACTAATGCTTTGTTGTTGTTGTTGTTGTTGTTGTTCAGTCACACAGCGAATTCCTACCCTTTGCGACCCCATGGACCATTGTCCTCCAGGCACCTCTGTCTTCCACCATCATCCTCAACCCACCCAGCTCTGTGCCCATTGTGTCTACCATACCATCTAGCCATCTCATCCTCTGCCGCCCCTTCTTCTTTTGCCCTCAACCTTTCCCAGCATCAAGGCTTTCTCAAGTGAGTCCTCTTCTCATTTGATGTCCAAAGTAATTCAGCTTCATCTTTACTATTTGACCTTCTAGGGAGCAATCAGGGTTGATTTCTTCTAGGATTGACCTATTTGTTCTCCTCACTGTCCAGGGGACTCTCAAAACTCCTCCAACACCACAACTCAAAGGCATCTATTCTTATGCGCTCAGCTATACATATATTAATCATAGAGTCACTGAGTTGAAGGGGCCTTTGAGGCCATCGAATCCAACCCCCTGCTCAAGGCAGGGATTCAAATCAAAGCAGATCTGACAAAAGTTTGCTTTCCAGTTCTCTCTTGAATGCTTCTAGTGTTGGGAGTGCTCGCCACCTCTCAAGGCAGTGAGTTCCACTGTCGTACTGCTCTAACTATTAAGAAAGTTTTTCTTAATATTCAGCCTGTATCTGGCTTCCTGTAAGTTGAATATCAGGGGAAACCTCTTAACGGTTAGAGCAGTACGACAGTGGGACTCACTGCCTCGAGAGGTGGCAAGCGCTCCAACACTGGAAGTGTTCAGGAGAGATTAAGGAAATGGAAAGAACAAGTCACTAGCCCTCAAGAACAACAAAATCTCAGCACCACATGCATGAAGATGGCTAAAAGAGATGGCCAAAAGATGAAGCCGCAGGCAAAAGGAAAATATAATTAAATAATGCATGTATAAAAAGGCTTGTGCCTTTGCTTCAGGCTGTCTACCTGTACGGTGCATCATGGCAACAGCAACAGTGTACGAACGGGTGACCATGAAGCCGCGGTTGTCCACCATCTTGTGATGGAAGCGCTCGTCCCAGTGGGCTGTGAAATCAAAGAGAGAACCAGTTAATCAGAGAATGGGTTGAAGCTGTGTGATGCTACAACACCCTCGCACACACCCACACACCCACCTCCCTTGAAATATCCCTCCTTTCCCTTCAAAGCTCACAAAAGGACTCATCATGAACATAGGTCGGGGCCTTAAATCGCGGGTGCCCAACCTTTTCAGGCTGCAGGCCGGTCACACGGTTCTTCCCACCGAAAGCAGAAGAGAACACACCTTGCAATCTGTTTTGCAACAGGATGAGATGGATTTTTAGGCTGCCCTTTTCTCTGCTTAAACCGGATCCGGCCCACGCGAGCCATAGTTTAGGCACCCTTGCCTTAAATAGTTCCTGCTCCCATGTTTGAAAAAGCCAAATCCCACAAGGCATGGACTTAGGCAACATTTAGACCTCACCATTCTCCCATCAGTTCAAGGCCACATACACTCTTTCTTTCCTCGCCGTCATCTTTGCAACCCTGTTAGGTAGGTCAGGCTCAAAGAAAGATTCAGGCCCACAATTACTCAATGAGAACTAGAGCCACTTCATGGCCCAGTGGAGGACTAGACCCAAGGCGCCCCATGGCCAAACCTTTGATCGCTATGCCACTCTCCCTCTTTTGGGTCACAGACAATTAGTGATATATCAGCCAATATTGGATAGGAATATTTTTTCCAGATTATTTTTTTATAGATCCTCTGTGTTTAGATGCAATGTATCTGACTACTGGGATTGCGGTGGCTTAGGGGTGAAGACGTTGAACTTGACGACTGGAAGGTTGGCAGTTCGGCACTTCAAGACCCAACTGCTGTGCAATGGAGTGAGCTCCCTCCATCTCTGTCCCAGGCTCCTGGCAACCTAGCATTTCGAAAGCAAGAAATTGCAAGTAGATAAATAGGTACTGCTTCGGTGGGAAAGGCAATGGTGTCCCATGCACTCCGGTGTCTAGTCATGCGACCATGGAAACATCTGCAGACACAGACAGCACAGCTCTTTGCCTGAGCACCAAACCCTAGAGTTGGATATGACTGGCCTTCAAGCAAGGGCGGCCTTTGCCTATCTGACTACTGCACCGTGGTGTCAATACTGGAAGGAAGCAGTATTGCTGTCTTGCCTTGCAGGTTTTCAAGTGGCATCCAAGGCAGTAATTGAGGTCAGATTGTCCTGCGTCACCGGACTGCCTCTTATTGCTTTAAATGATGGTGCCAGAAATAGTTCTCCTTCAAAGTCAGCTCAACGGGAACTTGAGGCCGGAAGCCAACCCAATTCTTCACCATATCACGCCAGTCACTTACAAAGCAAGGTGGGTAATGGCACATAAATGCCATGAAGGGAAACCATTGCCAAGCAGAGGAGTTTTAAGAGAGTTGGGTTGATGTTTAATAGGGTCACAAGCATCCTACAAAAGCCAAGAGAGCATCGGACGATGGCGTTGTAATGAAGGAGGAGGCTTTGCTCTTCTGGAAACCTTCTGAGATCCCACTGAAGAGAAGAGGGCCAGATTTGGCTGTAGGTAAAGGCCGCCCTTGCTTGAAAGCCAGTCGTATCTGACTCTAGAGTCCAGTGCTCATTTCTGTTTATAGCCAAGGAGCAGGCACTGTTGACATCTATAGACGTTTCCATGAGCATGTGGCAGGCATGCCTAGGCACCGGAGCGGGCAGAAAGCTGTTTGCCTTCCCACTGAAGTGGTACCTATTTATCTACAATGAACCCCCGACTATTGACACATTCAAATAGCATCATTTTTGATTAACGACGCTACCACGTGATCTCCCGCACGACGAAAAAACGTCGTTATTCGAATAACTATGGTTTTTTTACCGTCGTTGTGCGAATAACTATTTTTTTTGACGTTCTGCGGAAGATCTCCCATAGGAAAGCGCAGAACGACATTTTCTCCATAACAATGCTACTTGAGGAACCAAGCAACATCAGCAACGTCGTTATGTGAAGCTCTACTGTACTTGCAATTTCTTGCTTTCGAACTGCTAGGCTGGCAGGAGCTGGGGCAGAGACAGGAGCTCGCACGGGAATCAAACTCCGACTTTCCAGTCTTCAAATCTAGTGTCTTAACCACTTGAACCACTGCAGATTTGGCTTTAGGGCCAGATATTTCCCGCTCTTGGCTTCAAGCAACCTTTGCTGGTCTCTACTTACGCTTGAAGAACATGGCGTTGACAATTAAGGCTCCGTCTGTCTTCTCCACGTCTTTGGTGACCTCGGGCAGTTTGCCACCGGTGGTCTGCGAGGCCCACTCGTTGATAGACTTCAGGGCGCTTCGCTTGTCCCGGAAGTTGATTTTGGAGTGGTCGTAATTGTAATGCTTCTTGCTGTTCTTCACAAAGTCGTCCGCAAAACTGACGGAGCTGGGGCCGTAGAGGCGGTTGCCCAGCTTCCAGGTCACGTTGCGGGCCGTGGAGTCGCTCACGTCGCTCAGGAGTTCGGCCAGGCCGCTGTGGAGGTAATCGTCACTCAGCTTGTCCGCACTCAGCAGGGTCTTGGCTTGGGAGGCCGTGGTGGCTTTACCGCCAAGAGAGACCAGCCCTAGCGAAGAAGCCACCACGACGGGAGAGACCAAGATGTTCTCCATGTTCTTGTCCTTGGCCATGGCGTGGTAGAGGTTGAAGGCCAGGTTGGCGCTCCGTTCAGCGACGGCAGCTGCTTTCTCACTCAACTTCTTCTCTTCTGGGATGGCTTTCTTCTCACTTGTCTTCTTCTCTTCTGAGACCGTTTTCTTCTCACTTGTCTTCTTCTCTTCTGCGACAGTTTTCTTCTCGCTTGCCTTCTTGCCTTCTGGAGGTACGGCAGCCACTAAGGCAGCAAGCACCAGGACTTTGATCAGCCACATGGCGTCCATGGGAAACGGGGCCAATGTGAGTCTGGAAGGAAACAAAACGACAGGTTTAGCAGGAATGGAACCGTCCCTACTTCAATGGTTCTCCACTGTCTTCTACCTTCCACCCTGCCAACAACTTCTCTGACAAATCAGAACCTCACCATGCCAGAGACTAAATGGCCACTTTTCTTGAGGACACACTAGAGCCATGGCAAACCGTGGCACTCCAGATGTTCTTGGACTTTGATTCCCAGCACATACTTGTCATGCGTGGCTCCAGAAAATACAGGACCTGCGCAGAACCTTTCTGCGCAGAACCCTTCTGTGCATGCGCACATGCACAGTAACTACTTTCCCCGCTGGTCAAATTATGGGATGGCGGCAGGAAAGTGGAGGAAGCAGCGCTGAAATACGGGAAATCCCGGCCAATCCAGGATACTTGACATGTATGTCCCAGAAGCCCCCGTGAATCCACATGAAGGGGTTTACTGCGATTCATCCAGCCCATGCCACCTTTGTCGCTCCTGGAAGCGGAAGTAAAACACGTCCGGACGGTTAAGACTCCTCCAGGTTAATCCTTCCTCCATCCGGGCGTGTTTTACTTCAACTTCCAGGAGCGACAAGGGCAGTGCGGGCCGGATGAATCGCAGTAAACCCATTCGTGTGGATTCACAGGGGGCTTGGGATTCTGGGAATTCCAAGAACATCTGGAGTGCTAAGGTTCACCATCAGGGCACTAGAGGCAGGCAAATATATGGGTTTGGGACTACTGGCAGTGCAGTGGTTAAATTGTTGTACTGCAGCCAAAATGTTGTCAGTTCGATCTTGTTGTACTGCAGCCAAAATGTTGTCAGCTTGATCTTGATGGGGATCAACATTTGACTATGCCTTCCAGCTTTCTGAAGTCAGTAAAATTAGTTTAAAAAATGCTGAGCTGCACACCCCTTTAATAGTTACATTTACAGATACTCTGCTATTGTATTTGTCACAGCCAATCTTGTTTAATTTCTGAAGCTAAAGCAGAATTAGGCCTGTAAGAATGGATTCACAGGTGACCACGAAGAACAACAGTTACAGGTAAGCAACCTATCATTAGAGAGCCCTGGTGGTGCAGTGGCCAAACTGCTGTAATGCAGCCAAAAAATGTTGTGAGTTCGATCCTGATGGGGGTCAAGGTTGACTCATCCTTCCATCCTTTTGAGGTTGGTAAAATGAGTACCCAGCACGTTGGGGGCAAAATGCTAATTATTCTTGTGAACCACCTAGAGCAGTGATGGCCAACCTTGGCACTCCAGGTGTTCTTGGACTTCAATTCCCAGAAGCCCAAGTCAGTACACTTGCTGATCAAGGCTTCTGGGAATTGAAGTCCAAGAACATCTGGCATGCCAAGGTTGGCCATCACTGCCCTTGTGAGCTGGATGAATCGCAGTAAACCCATTTGTGTGGATTCACGGGGGCTTCTGGTAATTGAAGTCCAAGAATATCTGTTGTGCTCACCTGAAGAAAGGCCTGGCTGGGAGCCTTCCAGCCTGAACCCAATGTAGGTTTAGGAGGCAGAACTTCCTCAATGGAGGATTCTAGGATTTAGGTAAAAGTTTCCCTTGCTCGAAAGCCAGTCATATCCGTCTCTAGGGTTCAGTGCTCATCTCTGCTTATAGCCCAAGAGCTAGCGCTATCTGTGTCTGCAGATGTTTCCATGGACATGTGGCAGGCATGACTAAACAACGGAGTGCACAGAACGCTGTCTACCTTCCCACCGAAGTGGTCCCTATTTATCTACTTGCAATTTCTTGCTTTCAAACTGCTAGGTTGGCAGGAGCTGGGGCAGAGTCGGGCGCTCACTCCGTCACGCAGCACACAAGCTGCTGACCTGCCGATCTTCCAGCCGTCAAGTTCAGCATCTTAACCACTAAGCCGCAACCCCTCAAAAATAGGAATGCCATTTGCATATAACTGACACAGGCTGCCCCCATGAAAGCTCAGAGGAGCCTGGGAGTTGGATGGCAGAAAGAGAAGGCTTCCACATTCTGGTCTTCTTTGATGAAATCCCCACTCAATAAAAGAAGGGAAAACTTGGCCCGGCCACTCCTAAGTGCTGGGAGAAGCATGCATTTTTCTTCTGCTAGCCATATCTCAACATCCTGCCTCTGTGGCCGGGCGCCAAAGGAAGGGAAACTGAACCTCCTGTTCCTCCCACAGAGCGGAGAGGGTCGAAGCAAAGCTTGGGAAGTGGAAAATGCACCCCCCCACCCAGCGTGCCACGTAAGCAAGCAAATGCACTCTGCAATTAAAGTCCCAGGAATTACATAGCTTCTGGCGTAGAGTTAAATTACAATTTAGGCAACACACCCATAGTTAAGTCGTTGGGGAGGCAGGAGGAATTGAGATGAAAGAGCTTTTAAAATCAGAAACCTCTCTACAAAGGAACGGCTTTCTCCTCTCAGCCTCCAGATGTTGTGATCTGTCCATTTGCCCCCAGACAGTAAAAACCCATGAATGAAGGACATAGCAGGCTGCTTTCTATGAAGCCACACCTGGATCCAAGTAGGACAGTGATGGGAAACCTTGGCACTCCAGCTGTTCTTGGACTTCAGTTCCCAGCAGCCCAAGTCCCTGCGAAGCCACACAAATGCACGTAAACCCATTCATGTGGATTCACAGGGCCATGGGTTCCTGGGAATTGAAGTCCAAGAACAGCTGGAGTGCCAAGGTTCGCCATCACAGTTCTAGGCCAATATTTCCAACTCTAGCTATCAGCAATCGGCTCTCCCAGATTTCGGGCAGAATTCTTTCTTACTCCAAACTGGCAACGCCAAGCAGCGAACTTGCAACCTTCTGCACGCGAGTCGTCTTCTGCATTCCCAACTCTACTCCCTCTTTTAAACAAGAGGGTGAGGGTTCGATCCTACAACATCTGGAAGGTGCTACCTCCCAAATGCCTGCTGCAAGTACTTCATATCCCGCGCATAGCCCTTCTGGGTTAGCTTTTGCAGAAGTGTCGTACGGGATCTACAAAGTCAGTTCTAGAAGGCATAAAACAGGTGTCGGTGTCTGAAGAGCCTCTTTAGGGCCTCCTAACTTGCAGCAGCTTCAAACAAACTGAACTGGCGGGGCGGACATTTCAGAAGATAAGTGATTTGTCATTGAAGATCCTGCCGGTACAAGCAACGGCTTGCAGAGTCTGCACATATGTACAACATTCCCGGGGCTGAGAGACTGTGGCCAGGAGAATTCTTGGTCTCCGAATTACCCCACAGGCAAGAGGAAGGATTATTTATTTTATTTTATTTTATTTTATTTTATGACTTTTAGGCCGCCTTTCTTGCCTCAGCGACTCAAGGCGGCTCACATCGATTGAAACATTCTATACAATAAAACCAATACTAAAATGTTTAAAATGCCTATAAAAACCTGACCCCTCATTAAAAACCACAGACAGGGCTAGATGAGCCAGCAGGGTTGGGATGTGATGCCAGATGCCCCCCACACCTGCTGGCAGAGCCATGTTTTTAATGCCTTCCTGAAGGTGGGCAGCTCTGCCTGGTGGCGCAATTCTGGTGGCAGGGTCATCCTGTGGATGTCAAGTTTTGGATTTGGAAATAAGGGAAATTTCCCAGCAAATACGGGATACTTGACAGCTATGCTTATCCTGTGCTGCCCTCCAATGGTGGCAATAGGGCATTGCAGTCTAATTAATACAGGATGGCAGCAGGGAAGAGGGTAAAAAAAGGGGTTTTCCTGGCCAATACAGGATACTTGACAGCTATGCTTGTCCTTTGCTGCCCTCCAATGGCGGCAATAGGGCATTGCAGTCTAATTAATACAGGATGACAGCAGGGAATAGGGTAAAAAAAGGGGTTTTCCTGGCCAATACGGGATACTTGACAGCTATGCTTGTCCTTTGCTGCCCTCCAATGGTGGCAATAGGGCATTGCAATCTAATTAATACAGGATGACAGCAGGGAAGAGGGTAAAAAAAGGGGTTTTCCTGGCCAATACAGGATACTTGACAGCTATGGTCAGGTCGCAGAAGACCAAGCTAAAGAAATGCCAACTGTATTTGTATTATATTTTCTAAACTTCTCCAATGACTTAAAAGAAATTGTTGCCAAGCTACTCTCTGGACAGAGCAGACATAATGCTCAATTTGCACTTGCAATCAGCAGCATGGTAGTCATCCAGAATATCACTAAGTCAATCCCTGCAGCCTTTAAGACAAGCTTCCCCCTGCAGAGCCTAGTTATGATAGTCATAAATCTCTCCTGCCTTTTTCCTTTGCAAACTGTTAAAGAAAACTGAACCTTTTTTTTCTCAACAAGGTTCCTCGGCATAACATGAATGCAGCACCAGCACACTTGTCCCCTTCATTTTCCAGAAGTGCCTTTGGCCTTGCATGATAAATAAAAATTTTAAGAACTACTTTAGACTAATACACTGAATGTATTTTCATAAACAAAATGTGGTATATAAATGTTTAAATAAATGGACCCAGGTGATCCATCTGTGGTGCTTCCTCAAGAGTCACAAACTGACAAGCAGAACTAGTTGTGGGAGAGGCAGGGGAGTAGACCCTGGATCCTAACTTCTCCAGTTGCCAGAGAATGGAAGAGAAATAATGGGGGTCAAAACTTTACAAAGGGAGATCCTGAGGGTACAAGACTGAACAATTTGGGTCAAGAAGGCAGCTGAAATTTCATTGCTAGAACTGACAGACACAAACATCTGGGGCTTTGGTCACATTTACGGTGGGACAATAACTGCTCCATGAGATAGAGGTGACCAGAGCAAAGAAAGTAGCTGAGATGCCTTCAATGCCTACATTGGGCGTCCATAGCAAGTAGACTTCCCCTACAGCTAGACCAGACTAGCTAAGGCAGACACGGCATTTCCAGTGGGGAGGCCTGAGACTGTGGAGCACAAATCCTCCGAACATTGCTTCAAAACCTATGCTCCTGGCCCTGGAGCCTTCCAGATGGGACCGAAGATCTTTACTAGAGACACCGTGTTGTCTTTTTAAAACCACTTTGGATCGGCGAGGGGGCAAGTTATGATTAAAATATTTTCTTTTTCTAAATATACCTTGAGACTCTCTGTTAGTGTGGTCAACGCTTGCCTTTTTCATTCTGAAAGAAAACAAGACACATAAGAAGGTTCTCTATAGAAGCAGAGAGTTATATATATATATATTGGAGAACAAAACAGGATATCCCAACAATTCAAGTTATAAGCAACAGGACAGGAGGAAGAGAAAATTGCAGGGAGCCTGCCAGGAAGCAGGAGGACGAGTGGATCGAGTTATTATTGAGGAAAAGAACTTTCTAGATCCTCTTGTGACAAAAGACCACTAGAAGAGGAGAGAGCCAACCACAAAGTACCACAATGAAAAATGCAACCACTCTCTTGCTTTTTTTTTATAGACTCCACCCACTGCGATGCGTTCACAATGTGTGATGAGCAACTAAGATTATGGGCAGAGCCTCGGTAGCCCATAGGTGGAGTTGGCTACTCTCGGACATCAAGATCCATGCTTCAGGTTCTCATATTAAAATGACCTTCATCTGAAAAACCCAATCTGATGGTACGTCAAAAGGCAAAGAGCCCATAAGATGCGGTGATATCGACCTCATCCGATTTTCAGGAGTCAGCGTTTTAATCTACTCATGAAGAAACCAATGAGCTACCATTTGGTACATCTCAACTGTAGGAACCTCCTCTTCAAGTGCTATATCCTATTCTGAGTATCGGCTATCGGCCATGAAGATTGTCCTGGGGATAATATAATGTAGTGGTCATCCATTTGCCTTCTGCATTGCAGCGTGCAGAGCAAGCATCAGAAATTTCCAGGCCCGGTACGCGGAGGGCCCCACATTTTGGCCACACCCCTGTGGTTTGCTGCGCATGCATGGTTTGTTTGCGCATACGTAAATCAATGGTTTCCTAGTGGCGCCACACACCTATGGTTTTCTGTGCATGCGTTGTTTGTTTGCGCATGCACACATCAGTGGTTTCTCGATGGCGGTGGGCCCCTGTCATCTCCGGGCCCGGGACGGGAGTCCTGATGGTCCCCCCCCTGATGGCAGCCCTGGCAGCGTGACACCGATAGTACCACTGATCCAGTTCCACGAGTCACTTTCTGGTCCTGAGTCTTTTGGCACGCAAAGTCCTCCTCAGCCCTAGGCCAGGATGGATGAAGTTGCTGCCCTCCATCAAGAGGGGTTCAAGTGGGACAATTTAACCCACTTGGGGACCATCACCCAAGGCCATTAGTGTTCAGTGTGGTCAGGTTAGTTTAACCCCTGCCTGATGATCGGCATTGTAGGGTCTACTCTAGCACCATAGCAGGATAGCCTGGCCAGAGAGGCGGCACAAATGAAGCTCTGCAATTATTCATTTCCATACATGTAAATCTTAGCATGCAGGGACTGCCTCTCCTTCTCTCCTGCCCTCCTCCATGCAAAGCCAGAATTTGAGGAAGTTACTTCTTTGGACTATAGCTCTTGGTGGCTTCCAGTGGGGTGTAATTTTTTTAAAAAAAGAGTAATTTTTATCACATCTCTGTGCAAGGCTTACAACAATTCCAACAGAAAGGAGAATTGCTTTTTAGCAACAACAGAAAATGATTTTCTTAAGTGAATGGACAGATTAGAAATTGCTGACTGCCTTCCACCCGCTCCTAAATCCTGGCAATCTCCATAGGTCAATCTCGCCGTGATGGAAAGTAGGCTGCAGTATCATCTTAGCAGTGCGCTAACATGCCTTCATTCTCAGCTGCCCACACATGCCACGTCAGCAGGGCCCAGCCAGCAGACCCTGGGACAACAGAGCGCAGTTCGGCACCACCACGAGAAGCCCAATCTAGGAAAGAATTGCCTGTCTCAGCAGAATCACAGAGGGGCATCATCTGCAATAACAGCGCATCAAAGAATGTCTGCAAAAACTCATCTTTGGTTGCGCGGATACACAAAACGTGCCAACTTGGGGCTTTGTGCAATTCAGATTATTTAGGCAATTGCAAGCAAAAAAGCGCAAACAGAGGATGACAGAAGCTACATACGATGTCCCTAGTTTGCTTTCAAGCTCATTACACCCTGTTGGTACCAAGCCCCCATGAATCCACACGAATGGGTTTACTGCGATTCCCACCCTCAATCCGTGGGCAAACTTTACACATGCTACAAATGGCCTTGACGGAGCTGGACCTGACCTAAATACGCATCTTGGTTCAAAGCAGGTCATGTCTCCAAAGCCTTCCAGGCTTGGTGTGCTTCGGATGAAAGTGCAAAAAAGAATCCGTCCCTGCATCTCCAATCACACCTAGCACAATTTTTAGGAACAACTGGCGTGCAAGGCTGCACGGCCCCTGAAGGAAGCCTCAGAGTCTGCTTCGTATAATTTTAAGAGCCTTATCCTAAACACTTTGAAAAACTACTAAGGTTTACTTTGGCACCAAATTTTGCCCAGTAGGCTGTGGTTTACTGCCAGTCTTTGTGGTGCCAGAAGACCACTCCTCACTTCCTTTAAAGGTAAAGGTGTTTCCCTTATTTGAAAGACAACCATGCTCGACTCTAGGAGTTGGTGTTCATCTCTGTTTACCAGCAAAGAGCCAGTGCTGTCTGCATCTGGAGACGTTCCCGTGGTCATGTGGCAGGCATGACGGAATGCTGTTACCTTTCCTGCTGAAGTGGTTCCTATTTATCTACTTGCAATTTCTTGCTTTCTAATTGCTAAGTTGGCAAGAGCTCACTCCGTCAATCAGTACTTGAGTCTCAAACTACTGCCGTCAAGTTCAGCATCTTAACCACTAAGCCACCACCAGCCAGTATCCCTCTGGAAATCTCTCCCATCCATTACTCAGCCAGGCAAGAAGCAACTAGGAATCCCTTTCGATCGGATCCACTGTCCAAGATCCCACTTGTTGAAAAACTAACTCTCTTTCCTTTGCTGGGACTTGCCTTTCTCTCTTCAGGTGCCACAAATCTGTGGCCTTCAGACTCAACATTCATGCAAGTCCAGCTGAGTCAATGGGACCACTCTGGTTGCAACTGGACACAGGATGCGGACCCTTTTGGACAGGGGATTGGACAGGAATAACCGAGAGATCTCCCAGGGAAAGAGTCAGGGGTGCCCAAACCTTCCAGGCCACGGGCCGCCCACGTGGTTCCTCCCACCGGAACTGGAAGCAAAGCGCACCTTGCAAACTGTTTTGCCAAACGATGAGATAGGTTTTAAGCTGCCACTTTCTCTGCTTAAACCATGGGTGCCCAAACTATGGCCTGTGGGCCGGATCCGGCCCCTGACACCAATCCATCCAGCCCAGGGCTGCATGAATTGGCATCAGTGCCAGATCTGGCCCACAGGCCGTAGTTTGGGCACCCCTGGACGGAGGAGTCCTTGGTCAAAGTGGCTGCTTTCCTGCCCTCTTGAGGGACTTCCTCTGGGAAAGAGGGGGCGGCCGGGACGGACGGACGGACACACCGTCGAGGAACGGGACGGGACCCCCACCTTGTGCGCCATTGGGAAGATAAAGTGGAGAAAGAGAGGATGATGATGCGGAGGTCTTGGGCTGCTGCCTTCCAGACCCCTGCAGGGCTCCAGGACCCCCCCCCTCCCTCCCGAAACCGTCTGGCCTTTAGGGCATCTAGGGCACCTTCAGGGAGGGGGGGGGAGAAGAGGGACGGGGAGGGGCACCAGACGCAGGAGAGGAGGAGGAGGAGGGGGGGCCCTTTAAGCAATCCCCCCCCTCCCGGGATCAGCCGTGGGGGCGGCGGGACTCCGGGAGTTGCTCTTCGACGGCCCCAGCGCAACCCCGCCGGAGCGGACACCGCCCAGCCAGAAGCCCGTGGCGCCCCCGGGACACGCCGCCTGGCCTTCCGGACCCCCCTCCCCCGGGAACCGAGACCCCACCCCACCCCACCCAAGGGGGTCGAAAGGCGCCCAAGGGAGCCTCCCTTCTTCCGAGCCCTACCCCCGCCACCCCCCCAAAAGAAAAGCAGGAACCCCCGGGTGGGGCGGAGGGAGCCCGAGGGGACCCCCCAGCCCCAAAGGCTGCGCTCTGGCTACGGGACCCCCCCCCCCGCCCGGACCCGCGCGTTGGGGGGCTCGCAGACGGCCGGCCTGCAAGAGGGAGGGAGGGAGGGAGGGGTACCCCGTTTTTACGGGGACGTCCCACAAAAGAACCTTTTCTCTGGGAGGGGGAGAGGTGGGGGGGAGGCCACCCAAGTCCCTCCGCCGTCCGATCCTCACCTCGGGGCGGCAGGCGGGCCTCGAACTGGAGGAGCCGGGCAAAAACAAGAAAGTAAAAAGCAGCGATGCAAGGCGCGCCCTTCTTTCGCGACCCCTTCGCACTCTCTGCGGACTCGGAGCCCCGCAGCCCGGACGGAGGGGGCTATATAAGCGGCCGGAGAAACTTCTGGAAAGTTGGGAGTCCCGTCCGAGACGGGGAGGGAAAGGGGGGGGGGGAGGGGAGGGAACCGCTGTATCCAGCCCAAGCCCCCCCTCCCTCCCCCTCCCGCCACGGCGGGGTCCTACAGTCTGCCGGATTCCCGGTCCACGGCGCGCTCCCGCGTCCCGCCCCGTCGAAAGCCTGCTGGGCTGGCCCCCAAAGCGCGCGCCCGGGTTCGCCTCCTCCTCCTCCTCCGCTCCAAAACTGGCAAGGACCCTTTTTTTGGGGGGGGGTCATCACCGGGAGGGGTGAGAAAGGTCACCCGACGGGCAAGAACTGTGCTCAAGAGCCTCTGTCTTGGGGAGGGTCATCATCATGTCGTGTCCGACCCTTTGTGACCCCATGGACCACCACATGCCTGGCTCCTCTGTCCTCTGCCATCCTCCATAATCCGCCCAGATCTATATGGCCACCACATCAAGGATGCCACCTAGCCCTCTCATCCTTTGCCGCCCCCTTCTCCTTTGGCCTTCCATCTTTCCCAGCATCAGGGCCTTCTCCAGCGAGTCCTCTCTTCTCATTTGGTGGCCAAAGTCCTTGAGCTTCACTTCCAGTATTTGTCCTTCCCAAGGAGCAGTGGAGGTTGATTTTCCTTCAGGATGGGCTGATTTGATGTCCCTCATGAGCCTCCTCCGGCACCACAGAGTTCAAAGGCGTCTATTCTTCTGGACCTTAGGGTCCAGCTCTCACAGCCATACATGACTCCTGGGAAGACCATGGCTTTAACTCTGCAGATGTTTGTTGGCAGGGTGATGTCTCTACTTTTTATTAGGTAGTAGAAGAAGAAATCCGTTTGTGGCCAATAGGCAGAGTTAATAAAATTATATATCCACAATTGACAACAATGAAAAATCAAGTCCAACACTTGTGTGTATAAAGTGGTATATTAGTGTTCACTTTATACCCACAAGCGTTGGACTTGATTTTTCATTGTTGTCAATTGTGGATATATAATTTTATTAACTGCCTGTTCGCTACTAACTGATTTCTTCTTCTTGACCTCTGCCAGAAACAAAAACATGAAGAACAGGCATTTTAAAAAACACTTGCAGCTCCATCTTTGATTATTCTGGTGTCCAAAGCCTTGCAGTTGCACATAGCAGGGTCATAGTATCAACAACTGGGCTATTGGCTCACCCAGTCCAGGTATGTGCATTCCAGCTCTTCAATGGTTCTTCAGGATTCTGGGCCTCTTACCTGCATATTTAGTGTGGGTGAAGATGCCTGGGGGAGGTTGGAGGGGTGTGTGTGCGCGCGCGCATGTGCGTGTGTGTCTCTGTGTGTGTGTGTCTCTGTGTGTGTGCGTGCACCTGGTCATGCCTTGTGGCATGAGCAGGCAACTGCCAAGGTCCCCACCTCATCTTTCGAAGCTTTGAGTAGTTCGTTGGCAAGGTTTTGAAGCTCTGCACATTAAGGAAAACAAGCGGAACACATGGACTCAGTCAGCTCTTTGACTGACCACAATTCCCTCTTTATGAAAGAAATAAGAAAAATGTTAGAAATCTTTGATTTAGCTACCTGTAGGTTGGAAATCGCAGGGGTCAGGACGTGAGCCACCAGCCCATTGTGCTGCTATTAGTAGCTACAGTAGGTGGGCATATACAGGTGAAACTCGGAAAACTAGAATATCGTGCAAATGTTCATTTAGTCCAGTAATGCAACTTAAAAGGTGAAACAAATATATGAGAGAGACTCATTGCATGCAAAACGAGATAGTTCAAGCCTTACTTTGTTATAATATTGATGCTTATGGCTTACAGTTTATGAAAACCCCCAACCCCCCCCCATCTTATGTACCCCATAATCATCACATAATCTCATGTACGCTGTATGCCATGATCATCACAATTATAACGAATTAAGGCATGACAACTCTTGCTTTGCATGTAGTGAGTCTATCTCATATATTTGTTTCACCTTTTAAGTAAAATGAATGAACATTTGCACGATATTCTAATTTTCCGAGTTTCACCTGTATGTAGCTGGCCTTACTTTTTTTCCCCCTAGAACTATTCTTTGGTCCTTGTTTCCTGTATTTTCACAAATATTTGCAAGTTGCAATTTCAAACATGGTCACTACAAGGAGCCAGTGAGTATTGCCCTCTATTTTATAGCCCTGGGAATGATTGGGGGGCTGGGGCTGGGTGGCTGGGGGGTGGTAATAATTACAAATACTGCATGATAGAGTAAGCTCTGTCCCAATTCCTGCCAACCTAGAAGTTTGAAAGCAAGAAATTGTTTTCAGCGGGAAAGTTAACAGCATTTCATGCACTCCGGCGTCTCGTCATGGTTGCCACATGACCACAGAAACATCTGCAGACACAGACAGCACTGGCTCATAGCTGTCAAGCATCCCGTATTGGCCGGGAAACTCCCGTATTTTATCCTCTTTCCCACCGTCCTCCCGTAATAGTTAGACTGCTAATGCTGCCACTGAAGGGATGCACAGGATAAGCATAGCTGTCAAGTATCCAGTTTTGGCTGGAAAATTTCCCTTATTTTTAAATCCAAAACTTGACAGGTATGCACTGGCTCTTTGGCTGAAAACAGAGATGAGCACTGAACCCTAGAGTTGGACACGACTGTCTTTCAAGCAAGGCAGACCTTTACCTTTACCTGGGTGACCCTCTCTTGTAGATGCTTCAACTGCAGATTTCTTAGCAGTGGGCTTGTCTTGATGACCTTTAGGGTTCCTGCCACGGCAGCTATATTATGATTCCTCCTTTCTGTTCTATGCCAATGGAGGCTTCTATCAGCCTATGAAAGTGGTGGCGAACCTATGGCTCGTGTGCCAGAGGTGGCACTCAGAGCCCTCTCTGTGGGCACCTGTGCAGTCGGCCCAGCACAGTGTTTGCTCCACCCCTCTGCCCAGCAACCTCATGGGAGCATTCCCTCCCTCCCCCCAGCACAGAGTTCACCCCATCCCTCTGCCCAGTGGCCCAATGGGATCATTTCCTCCCTCCGCTATTGCCTTGTTGGCACTTTGCGATAAGTAAATGGGTTTTGGGGTTGCAGCTTGGGTACTCCGTCTCTTAAAGGTTTGCCATCACTGGCCTATGAACACCGTATGGATACAGTATAAATTTTTTTTTGAGGTGGGGGAGGTCCTTTTTCTTTAAACATTTTAAACTGTTGCATGCAATTCAGCAAGGCTGCCTCTTTAAATGAGCTCAGCACATTTTTTGCGGCATTTGCCTGAAATCTGAGAAATCTGAATGACTCCAGGCGTGGCTTTCTAGCGATGCCTTTTCTGCCGCGGTGGGCCGGCCTGCGGCTCTCTTCCTTCCCCTCCCAGATTCTCCACTGCCACGCTGGAAAATCTGAGACAAGCCAAGGAAAATTGCAAAGGAGGGGGAAAGGATGAAAAGGGCAGACTCTTTTCCCAATGGCAAGACTTAACTGCCGTTTCCTATTCCATTCAGAACTGGATAAAGTTCCTAACTTTGTATAGGGCCATGATGGAGAACCTTGGCACTCCAGATGTTCTTGGACTTCAATTCCCAGAAACCCAAGCACTCTGCGAATCCACACAAATGGGTTTGATGTGATTCATCAGGCCCGCGCTGCCCTCGTCACTCCAGGAAGCAGAAGTAAAATGCGCCCGTACGGTTAAGACTCTTCCAGGTTAACTCTTCCTCTGTACGGGCGAGTTTTACTTCCACTTCCGGGAGCAACGAGGGCAGCGCGGGCCAGATGAATTGCAGTAAAGCCATTTGTGTGGATTCACAGGATGCTTGGGCTTCTGGGAATTGAAGTCCAGGAACATCTGGAGTGCCAAGGTCCACCATCACAGGTATTGGGTATTGGTGGGGAGGCTGAATCCCATTGGATTCTGGGAGTTAGGCAACGGCTCTGTTTTTACGCCTTCTTACCCTTTTTGCGGGGACTGCGGTGGCTTAATTGTTAAGATGCTGAACTTGACCACCGGAAGGTTGGCACGTCAGCAGTTTGAGACCCAAGTACTGCGTGACAGAATGAGCTCCAATTGTCTGTCCCAGCTCCTGCCAACCTAGCAGTTTGAAAGCAAAAAATTGCAAGTAGATAAACAGGTACCAGTTCAGTGGGAAGGTAGCAGCATTCTGTGTGCTCCCATGTCTAGCCATCTCTTTCCACTATGGAAATGTCTGCAGATGTGAACAGCATCCATCCATACGGGCGCATTTTACCTTCTGCTTCCAGGAGCAACGAGGGCTTCGCGGGCCGGATGACATGGCATTGGGGGCCGGATCTGGCAGCTCTTTGGCTGAAACAACCGGCTTTTGAGGAAGGGAGATCTTGACCTTACTTACTGAGCAAACAGAGGAATAATCATAAAATCCCCACTTTTATGTTACGTCAAATGCCAGAGGCTCAGACTGAAACATAGGCTGTGGTGGGCATCAACAGGTTTGCACCAGTTCGCCAGAACCGGTAGCAGAAATTCTGGCTGGCCCCTCTGCCCATCCAAGTTTTGAAATAAAGTAGTCCTAATTCTGGTGCAACCCAGAGCTTCCCCCCTGGTCACGTCCACCATACCACGCCCACAGTGTGGTAGTAAATTTTTTGGAGCCCACCACTATCAGATGCTAAGAAACTAGATGTAAAAACTGGTAGCTTTAGAAGTTTAGTGGTTTAAAAGAGAGAACTCTGGATGATGCGCATTCTCTTCTTCCTGAGGTACAACACATGACAAACCCACAGTATTGGTATAATGTTCCTCTTCTACACAGAAATCTATAAACATTTATTCAACTAGGAGTAAGCTAGCGAAAGAACTACTTTTGCTTATACAGTACATTAAATTCACATTAATTTGACTCTTTTGCCATCAGAGGACTAGAAGTCTGGCTACAGTATATATGTGCAACTTACAGATAGCTTACAGGACACTGTAAAACACTGAACTTGATGACTGGAAGGTTGGCAAGCCAGCATTTTGAGGACCTGAGTACTGCACGATGGAGTGAGCTCCCATATCCGTCCCAACTCCTGCCAGCCTAGCAGTTTGAAAGCAAGAAACTGCAAGTAGATAAGTAGGTGCCACTTTGGTGGAAAGGTAAACAGCGTTCGTCCACTACAGTCTCTTGTCATGCTTGTCACATGTTCGCAGAAACACCTGCAGATGCAGCCTGTGCTGGCTCTTTGGCTATAAATGAGCACCGAACCCTAGAGTCAGATACGATGGGCTTTCGAGCAAAGGCGACCTTTACCTTTACCTTTACCTATCAATGGCTTTGTGTAAGCCAACCTACTACCCTCTGGGTGACCTGGACTACAACTCCCATCTACTTATATGGATTACTGCAGAGCAATGGGTTAGGAAAGGCACAACCGATGTGATTCCTCTATTATCTACAGAAGGTCTGACTTGACTGAGCTTTTTCAGTTGGCTTAACACAAGCTTCATTGTCCATTATCCCATGGGTTTAACCATGCAGAAGACATTTCATAAAATGACAGAGCCCTGGCTAATCTTCATGGCCTGGAGAAAATTCCTCCAGTACAGCCAGGTGGAAGATGATGCAGTTCTCTAACCCCATCTCCAGGTCGGGGTAACACAGATTAGGCAACCCCCATCCATTGCTATCACTTCAGGGAGAAGGGGGATAAGATGAAGCCTACCTGGTCCATCTAAAATGTTGGGTTCCGTACTCATCGCTTCAGAGAACATCCTGCTTGAGACATGTGCAGATGACATGTGCGAATGCTGAATCAGAGCAGCTTCCTAGGATTTCCCTGTTTTTGGGGCTGAACCATTTAGTCCACGGGCCAGATCTGGCCTGCGGCACCATTTCATGTGGCCCCCACCCCCTCCAAGGGCATTTGAGAAACAAAATGGCCACCCCTTTGAATTTGTTGGGGTAAAATGGCTACCCCCATTGTGCAGGCAGTGCAAAATGGCCATCCGGCCCTCAAAACCAACTGAGAGAGCGTGACTCGGCCCCCGACTTGAAAAGGTTGGGATTCCCTGATTTAGTCCATAGGGGTTACAACACCACTTTCTCCTCCTGCTTTTTCACGGGCAGTTGGGAGCTACTTCCCGGCATGCCAAAATGGCTAGTTACATTTCCCCCCCTAGTAGCTTCTTCTTCCCCCTTTTAAGATGATGAGATTGACAATTGAGTCTCCTATAGGCTTTGCTGGATGTTTGAAATTCCCAGAACCAAGTGACCCTGTGTTGGGTGGGTTCTGGGTACGATGCTGTGATATGCCTCAAATGCATTCCCTGTGGTCAAAGTCAGCCAAAGTTTCCCAGTTCCTGAAAACTAGTTGGCTCTTCTATACTGTTATGTACTGAATAGATTGTGACAAGTACCCTTTAACTGATTGTATCCGACAATTGTATCCATTGTAAGTAATCAATGACACATTGTAGCAAGCTGTTAAGAATAATGCTGCTCGTGCCAATAGCAGTATCAGCTCACATGATACAGATTCCCCGGAATACCTGAAGGGCGGGAATCCTCCCCGCCACACCGCACGATACATGACATCATGCAGACAGTAACCAATGAACTATCACCCGGGTTATTCAAAATGTACAGTGTACTATAAATAGAGCTGTTTGGTCCACCTTTACCTCATGTTCACTCTGACTACCATGCAATAAAGTTGTGTTTTAGCCCTTACTGCAGCTCCTTCTTTGTCTTCCGTGCAAGACACCAAATTGGCGACGAAGGTGGGATGGCATCCCGAAAAGTGAACATCGCGCCCTTTGATACCACAAAGCCAGAAAAATGGGAACTCTACGAACAGCAGTTCCTCCACGCTATGGACCTCGAAGGCATCGAGTAGGAAGCCCAGCGCCGGGCATTCCTACTGGCCCAGTGCAGCCTAGAGACTTTGGAACTGGCCACCAACCTCCTACCGCCGAGACCACTCAGGGCCGTGCCCCTAGATGAGATCTTCGCCGAGTTGAGGAAGCACTTTCTCCTGAAAGTGTCCATGTTTCCGGCAAGGTTGGCATTTCAGCAGTGGTGCCAGCAGGCCGGTGAGTTCGTGGCAGATTTCGTGGCAGTCCTGCGGGTGGCTGCCGTGCCTTGCCGGTGGGAAGCGTCCCTGAGCGAGGCACTGAGAGACAGGCTCCTGCTGGGACTGCGAGATGAGGGGGCCAGGAAAAAACTCCTGGCCAAAGACAAGAGCATCTCGTTCGAGCATGTCCTGCGCATCGCCCAAGCCACCGAGTCAGTGCAACAAGGTGAATGGGTGTGCCGGGCCAGGACTGCCGTGGTTGGGGGCCCCCCGCCGGCGGTCCCAGTCCACAGCTGTTCCTCCCACCGAGAGCAGGGGCCCTCAGAGTCGACCACGTCCACCTCCGACCAGCGAGGACGAGGATGTGCAGTGGGTGCAGAGGAGACCCGAGAGGCGAGACCGCGCCAGAGAGGACTGCCGCTGCGACGGATGCGGGGCATCCCACGACCGGAGCCGATGCCCATTCTGGAAGGCGGAGTGCCACAACTGCGGGTGGCGCGGGCACATCGCAAAGGTCTGCAGGCGGCGTCAAGACGACGGCAAGGGCCAGGCGGAATGGCCCCAATGAAAGGCAGACGGAGTCGGGCACATCCTTGATGACGAGCACCGTGTGTCTCGACGGATTCCCGATGACTGTGACCAGGCAGTCCACAGCGTGCAGTTGCGGTGGCCCCATTTTTTTTGTGGAGGTACTGGTACATGGGGTCCCAATAAAGATGGAGATCGATTCGGGGTCATCGTACTTCATCGTCTCCCACAGGGAATTTCTACGCATTCCCCCAAAGTCACGCCCGAAGCTGAAGGCCCTTAAGACTAATTTGCGGGACGTTCAGGGCAAGAGTATACCAGTGTTGGGGGTGGGAGAGTTCAAGGTTCAGTTTAAAAGGCGCTCCGCGCAGTTGCCCCTATTAGGCCTAAAGGAAGGGTCCTGCTGCCTCCTGGGTACACAGTGGTTCGGGCCCCTGGGAGTTTTCATCGGAGGCATACACGCCGTGCAGGCTGACCTGATCATGGAGGTGTGTAACGCACACCCGGCCGTTTTTGAGAAGGGGCTAGCGAAGTTCAAAGGGCCCCCAGTTTCCTTCGAATTGGACCCTGACATCCGACCCATCAGGATGAAGCCAAGATGAGTGCCTTTCACACTAAAGGACAAAATAGAGACTGAACTGGACAAACTGGTGGGTCAGGGGATTTTGGTGCCGGTGGACTCCGCCGAGTGGGAAACCCCCATTGTTATGGCACTTAAGGCTAATGGGGAGGTCAGAATCTGCGCTGACTACAAGTGCACGATTAACAAGGCAATTCGCCCAAACGCGTATCCAGTGCCGGTGGTAAGCCACCTGCTAGTAACCTTGCATGGGGGGAGGTGTTTCGCCAAACTAGACTTGGCCCAGGCATACCAGCAATTGTCGGTAACCCCAGCTACAGCCGCCGCTCAGACAATTGTTACCCACAAGGGAGCTTTTAAAGTGACGCGCCTCCAATTCGGCGTAAATTCAGCTCCGGGGATCTTTCAGTCCCTCATAGAAAGATTGTTGAAGGGGCTCCCAGGTGTTTCCCCTACTTTGATGACATTCTGATAACAGCGGGAGGGGAACAGGAATTGGCCAGGAGGTTAGACCGGGTACTAACAGTGTTCGAGAGACGGGGCTCAGGTTAAGAAAGGACAAGTGTGTATTTTTTGCTGAATAGGTAGAGACTGGAACCTACTCTGGGGGCAGCGGGTAGTAATCCCCGAAGTTCTGAGGTCCTGGGTGCTCAAGATGCTGCATATCAGCCACCTGGGGATCATGCGCTCTAAGGCGCTAGCTAGGAGTTACGTCTGGTGGCCCAAACTGGACACAGATCTAGAACACATGGTAGGCACTTGCGAGAGCTGCCAGAGCACCTGGCCCAAGGAGTCCCGACTTCCGCACAGAGAATGGGACACGGGCCGTGGTCCGTTGTCCCGTCTACACATGGACTTCGTGGGTCCTTTCAGAGGTACCCTTTTCCTTATAATAGTGGACTCCTACTCCAAGTGGTTGGAGGTAATTCCCATGGCCAGTACATCGTCAGCTGCAACGATTAAGCAATTACGCAAGGTATTCAGCTGTTTCGCTTTACCTGACATACTTGTGAGGGACAACGCCACAACTTTCACGTCAGTGGAGTTTCAGGGTTTCATAGAGATTAACAAAATTCGCCACATAACTGCGGCTCCTTTTCACCCCGCTACAAATGGTC
Organism: Bradypodion pumilum; assembly: GCA_035047305.1. NCBI lineage: Eukaryota > Metazoa > Chordata > Lepidosauria > Squamata > Chamaeleonidae > Bradypodion > Bradypodion pumilum. Next base: position 5,114,496 of record JAWDJD010000003.1, read on the forward strand.
AAGCGGAACGCCTGGTGCGAACAACGAAGGACGCACTGCGTAGGATGGCCCCGGGGAATTGAACTTGCAGCTCTGCCAGTTCCTATTAAGGTACCGTGTAACCCCCTTAGCGTCAAGGCTCTCTCCCGCCGAGCTCCTCATGTGGAGGAAACCCGACACGATTCTCTCGAGATTAGACCCAACCAGATTGGAGGATACGGGTAGAAACATAGAAATGGGGGGCACCAAGAGTTTCGAGATCGGCCAGCCGGTACACTGCCGAAACTACGCAGCTGGCGGCCTCACTTGGGTACCTGGAATAGTGGTCGCATAGACGGGGCCAGTCTCCTACAATGTCGAGACAGGCACAGGACTTCTCTGGAGGAGGCACGCTGACCAGCTCAGAGGTAGAGTAGTGGGAAGGCAAGACGTGAGTGACCAAATGGAGCAGTCAGCGTTAGGGTTCTCCCCCACCTGCTTATCCCAAGGGGGAGACACAGACCACAGGGGGGAAGGAAATGAGACAAACCCGCATCCTTTTGACCCACCGGGTAACAGGAACAATTTAGAGGAGAGGGATTTCAAAGACTTGTTAGATTTTGAGTTAGGAGACCGGGGGGGATTTTCGGAGTGGTCCCCCCCCCATCCAAGCGAAGAGCGGGGTTTTTCTTTAGTCCCTGGAACCCCCGGTTCTCACATCCCTGGAGTTTACTCCCACACCTAGACCTTCCCAATCCCCGGCTCACGACTCACAGCCAATCGCTAACGAGTTACCCTCTTCAAGTGCAGGGACTCCGGCCCGAAGTGCGGCCACCCCCTGCCCAAAGCGAACTGCGGAAAGCCTCAATGGCTAAAGGACTTCATCCTCACCTAGGGGGGAGGGATGCTATGTACTGAATAGATTGTGACAAGTACCCTTTAACTGATTGTATCCAACAATTGTATCCATTGTAAGTAATCAATGACACATTGTAGCAAGCTGTTAAGAATAATGCTGCTCGTGCCAATAGCAGTATCAGCTCACATGATACAGATTCCCCGGAATACCTGAAGGGTGGGAAACCTCCCCGCCACACCGCACCTGGAGAAGATGGGCGTGACGATCCATGACGTCACGTGGACATTAACCAATGAACTATCACCCGGGTAATTCAAAATGTACAGTGTACTATAAATAGAGCTGTTTGGTCCACCTTTACATGTTCACTCTGATCTACCATGCAATAAAGTTGTGTTTTAGCCCTTACTGCGGCTCCTTCTTTGTCTTCCGTGCAAGACACCAAATATACTCTATGGACTGCAGTGGTTAAGACGTTAAACCTGACAATCGGAAGGTCAGCAGGTCAGCAGTTTGAGACCCGAGTGCTGCATGACAGATTGAACACCCATCACTGTCCCAACTCCTGCCAACCTTGCTGTTTGAAAGCAAGAAATTGCAAGAAGATGAATAGGTACCACTTCAGTGGGAAGGTAATGGTGTTCTGTGTGCTGCAGCATCTAGTCATACCTGCCACATGATGACCACGGAAATGTCTGGAGACACAGAGAGCGCTGGCTCTTTGGCTTTAAATGAAGATGAGTACCATACCCTATGGCTAGATATGATTGGCTTACAAGCAAGGAAGACCGTTACTCTTTACCTTATTCCATATTCTACATTAACAAGGGTCTGTCTGGCCAGACATCAGCTACGGTAATGGAGCAGACCGTACAGACTCAACACCGAGTGTCAGACGGCAGTTAACTAACCTGACTCCCTAAAGGAGCCAACAGCTACGGGTGGATGAGCCCCTTTAGGTAGGGTAAGGGTCCTCCTCAGTGGAGGAAATGCCACTGGAAACCATCGTATTGGGCCCAATGCCAAAATGAGCGGAGGAGGAACTCCGATTCCCAACAGCCATGGAGGCGGAAGAAGCCATGCCAGATGGACTGGCTGTGAAGGCGCACTTTGTCCATATCTTCAAGGCTGCGGCAGTCCTTTACAGTCCCGGTGTTAAATCCTGCACGTCTCATTTCATATGTGCCGCGGGGGGGGGGGGATGCATTATTGGATACGAGTTACAGTCGTTGACACTGACATTAACAAGGGATTACTTAGAAAAGACAAGAGGAGAGAGGATGATTGGGCTCCTCTGAGTTTTGGGTGCACAGTTGGCAGCCCCAGCCAAGATTGGAAAGCAATTCCAAAAAGGTTTGGGGAAAACAGCTATCTGAGTGCAGTTGGCATTGATAAGACCACACTAGAGCAGTTTTGAATAGTAGCACTACTAGGGACCAACTACATTATCCGGCAAAGCCTCATGGACTCTTGAGTCCGGGGCTTCAGACCTGAGGAGCAAAATTCCAGTCCGAGAGGCTGCACCAGAATTTGTGGGATTCACTGGCCAAGTTGGGAAGAACTCAGACCCTTCTTTCCAGAGGCTGGTCTTGAGTATTCTGCCTTTCCTCCCTCAAACAGTGCTGATCCCTGGCTATGTGGGTTGATGTTTTGACTCTCAGCTTTGACTTCCCAGTCTCCCTCCCCGTTTTACTCACTGAATTCCAATTAGATTACTCACTTTCCAGTCATGCTGCAGCAAGGACTTAAAGTGCCACCGCTTTCAGCACAACTAAATTATGTCTCGTTTACTTTGTCGCTGTGTGGAGGGTGAGCAGATGTAACCTGCCATCTGGTTGGAAAGGGCCATTTCTCCTGAACAAGAACTGTACAGAAGTAAATGTGTCGAGAGCAACAGCGCGTGTGACAGTTTTAATGTCTCGATTAGTACAAACCGGCCTTCGTAGCCCCTTCGCTGGGGCAGTCGGTAGCCAGGGATCTGACAAAACATTTGTGGGGTTGAGCATGAAGTCTTGGGTCTGAGATATTTATTTATTTATTTATTTATTTATTTTTCACGCTTATATACCGCCCACTCAGGTACAACCCAACTCAGGGCGGTTATATACTAGAGAACCTTTGGTAGGCTCTGAATGCAGCAGTTCAGCCTATTATCCTGATCAAAAAGGGAATCTGCACATACTCAGAGGATGCATTTAATTTGTATTTTGCTTTACTGCCTGGGCGAGCTAACTTGGCTTAAGTTCTGCTTGCATCAAATTGGGAAGAAAACAGATTAGGGGGTCTTTGTGATGACATGAAACTGGGGCAGGCAAACTATGGTATGGGGTGAGGTTTTTATCCAGCCATTATTACACCGTAAGGGATTGTGGTAGCTTGGTGGTTAAGATGCTGAACTTAATGACGGGAAGGTCGGCAGGCCAGCAGTTCAAGGCCCGAGTGCTGCACTCGGAGAGGCAAAATCAAAGATATTACAAGAACACCAAATAATGCCACCATCACCACCGTGTCTACTACTGCTGCTGCTGCTGCTGCTGCTACTACTACTACTAGTGGTGGCAGCAGCAGCAGAAGAAGAAACCACTCCACCGGCCCTGCAGATGTTCGGCAGCTGCATTGCTCTCGCCCCTCCTGTGCCTGTTGCCGGGAGATTAAAAGGAGCTGATGCTGGAGTCGCTGCCACAGCCGCCGCTGTGCTGCCCTCCCTGGGACCCACACCACCGGCCCCGGAGATGCGGGGCACGTGCCCGCGCGGAGGGCTCCTTCAAAGAAGGACAATATTGAGTACTTTTTTGGACGTTGAGCACTGGTTTCGTTGCGGCTTTGAGCTTTGATTTTGATTCTGTTTGAATTCTGTATTTTGTATAATTGTACATTGCTTTTTTGAATTGTATTTTGTAATTTTATGATATGTTGTGATGCCACCCTGAGTCGGCCTTGTGCTGAGTAGGGCAGGGTACAAATTACAAAATTGATTGATTGGTTGGTTGGTTGGTTGGTTGGTTGGTTGGTTGGGGGATTTGGGGAATTGCAATCCACCTTTAGTGTATGGGACCAAAGACAACAGGACAACCGAAGGGTTGGTTTAACACAGGTTTATTGCATGGTGTTCCGGTGAAGCATGAGGTAATGGCGGTGATACATCTCAATATATACAGTAGCCCTCTACATTTGAATCTTGTAGCACGGTAGCTCATTGGCTGCTACCGGCGTGGCCTCGCCCAGGCACGCCTCTTTCTTCTGCTGCTGAATGCGGGGAAGGTTTTCCCGCGGCTGTCCGTGATTGAGCAATGTGAACCATGTGAGACTGAACGCTCGCAGCTGCCCTCTATGGGCTGTCTGCTCGCGTTCCTTTACAGCTGAGATCGTTTGTATTTGGAGTGGTTACATTCTTGCCTTTACAGTACAATGAACATGCACGCATACATACACAACATCCCTCCCCCCTAGGATGGGACGAAGTCCCGCAACCATTGTGGCTTGCCGCACGTGCGCTTGGGGCGTGCCTGCGTCTGACCTAGTACTGGAGAGCCTGTGATCCCTGATTCCGCGGGTGCTTGTCCTGCAACGGGAAACGGGGATTCGTTAGTGGCTCTGTGGGGCGTCCGTGCCTGCCTTGCGCCCGGGGATGGGAACGGAATGAATAGTTGGGAGGTGAACCCCTGCCTGTTGCTCTCGGACCCCGGGGACCCGCCTATTGTGAACCGCGGAACCGATGAGGTCGCCCTTGTGGTCCTGCTACCTTCCGATCCTTGCTCGGGGGACCTTGAGACTGTGGTGGGCGGACTTGCTGTTGCCTCCCGTCTTGGGGGTGTCGGTCTCCGGGAAATTGGCGCTATATTGCATTCTAACTCACAGGGACTACTTGGACTGGAAGTACCAGGGGCTGAACTGAAACCCCTCTTTTCGCTAGGACGGGTGGGGGACCACTCCGCTAACTCCCCCTGGTACTGTAAATCAACGTCTAAACTTCTATGGGCATCTGTGTTTCGGGGAAAATTCCGGGGGGTATGTGTGAGGTCGGGGCTCTTCCTTTCTGCCGCGAACTCCCGCAAAAGATCTCTGTGGATCGATTCCCTTTCCTCCCCCCTTGGTGGGGGCCCATGTTCCCCTTTCCCTCCCCCTTGGGCTAAACGGGTGGGGGAGTACCCTAACGCTGATTCACTGCTTGTCTCGTCTCCGTCCTGCTCTCCGGGGACCCTGCGCCTGAGTTGGTCCACGTGTCGCCTCCACAGGAAACCTGTACTGGTCTCCACGCGGTATGAGACGGGGCCGGTTCGTTCTACTACGGTGCCCGGCACCCAGGCTGGCCCCGCGCTGGCGTAGTTCCTGCAGTGCACCGGGGCGCCTACGCTGAAACTCTTTGAAGGTTCCACCCCTATGTTCCACCCTTTGTCCTCTACTCTTGTGGGGTCTAGCTTGGAGATTCCCGTGGCCAGCTTCCTGCGCATCAGCAGCTCTGCGGGGGAGTGCCCTGACGCCAATGGGGTGACCCTGTACCTTAGCAGGAATTGGCACAATTTCAGGTCGAGGTCTCCGGGGCCCATGCGCAGCAGCGCGTCTTTCGTGGTGCGCACGAGGCGCTCTACTTGGCCGTTGGTGGCCGGGTGAAAGGGGGCGGAGGTGATGTGCCGAATGGCGTTTCGCTCCATGAACGCCCCGAACTCGGCGGACGTGAAACAGCTAGCGTTATCGCTGACGAGGGTGTCGGGTAAACCGAACGTGGAAAAGACCCTCCGTAGCTGTTTAATTGTTGTGGCCGAGGAGGTGCTCGAGACTGGGATGACCTCCAACCACTTGGAGAACGCGTCCACCACAAGGAGGAAAAGCGTTCCCCTGAACGGGCCAGCAAAGTCTACGTGTACCCGGGACCAGGGCCCCCTCGCTGCGTCCCACTCCCTATGTGGCGAGCGGGCCTCTTCTGGCCTGGAGCTCTGGCACGCTTCGCAAGTGCCGACCATGTGTTCGATGTCGGCGTCTAGCTGGGGCCACCAAAAGTAACTGCGGGCCAGCGCCTTAGAGCGGACGATCCCCGGGTGGCTGACGTGCAGCAGTTTAAGCACCCTCGGCCGGAGAGACGTGGGGATCACTACCCGCTGTCCCCACAAAAGGCAACCCCTCTCTAGGGACAACTCTAGTTTCTTTTTGAAAAATGTGTCGAATTCCGCTGCTGGGGAAGACACGGGCCACCCTTTCTGTACCCAGGAGCAAACTGTGGCCAGCGTTTTGTCCTTGCCGGTCGCTTTAGCGATGTCGGCCGGTACTACTGGAGGGGAGTCTAGGACCTCTATCATTAAGACCTGGTGGTCCCTCTCTACTTCGCCCACGTGGCAGCAATCCCGGGGAATGGGGGACCTCGACAGGGCATCCGCATGGCTGATCTCCTTCCCGGGCCGGTATACCAACGCGTGCTGATACGCATTGAGAAAAATGGCCCACCTGAGCATTCTCGGGGACAGGATTTGGGGTGTGGGCTTATCTGCGGTGAAAATGCCTAGCAAGGGCTTATGGTCAGTCACTATGGTGAAGGGGCGGCCGTACACAAAATCATGAAATTTCTTAGTCCCCGCAATTATCGCTAGGGCTTCCCTGTCTGTCTGGGCATAGTTCCTCTCCGCTTGGGACAAGGACCTAGAGTAGAACGTTATCGGGGCCTCCCTCCCGTTCTCCAGTACGTGGCATAACACCGCCCCCACCCCCACCGGGGATGCATTGCATATCAGGACCACTGGGCGTTTGGGATTGAAATGGGTCAGTACCGCATCTGATGCCAGGAGTCGCTTCAGGTCATTGAAAGCCCTCTCCTGGTCGTCGCCCCACTTCCATGCCTCGTCCTTTTTTAACAATTTGTGTAGCGGTTCCGCTACTGCTGCCTTCCGCGGAAGGAAGGAGTGGTAAAAGTTGAGCAGTCCAAGGAACGACTGCAACTCGGGCTTGGAGGTGGGGCGAGGGGCCTTCTTGATGGCGGCCACCTTGGATTGGGATGGCCTGATTCCCTCGGGAGTAACACAGAACCCTAGGAACTCAACCTCAGTTGCGAAGAAAACGCATTTGTCCTTCCGCAACCGCAACCCCGCTTTCTCGAATATTGTCAGGACCCTTCCCAACCTGCTTGCTAATTCGGCCCGGCTCCCCCCTGTAATCAATATGTCATCAAAGTAGGGTAACACCCCCTCTAACCCCTTCAGGAGGCGTTCCACGAGTGACTGGAAAATCCCGGGCGCCGAATTCACGCCGAATTGGAGGCGCGATACCTGGAATGCCCCTTTGTGGGTGACTATGGTCTGTGCAGCAGCTGCGGCGGGGGTCACCGGGAGTTGCTGGTAGGCTTGGGCCAGGTCGAGTTTAGCGAAACACCTCCCCCCGTGTAACCTGGCCAACAAGTGGCTGACTACCGGCACCGGATAAGCATTAGGGCGGATTGCCTTATTGATGGTGCACTTGTAATCAGCGCATATGCGGACCTCCCCGTTGGCCTTGAGCGCTGTTACAATTGGAGTTTCCCACTCCGCAGAATCAACAGGAACAAGAATCCCCTGGCCCACCAACTTGTCCAACTCCGCCTCTATTTTGTCCTTTAGTGCGAAAGGCACTCTGCGCGGTTTAAGTCTGATTGGACGTACTTCAGGGTCCAGGTCGAAAGTCACTGGGGGGCCCTTGAATTTTCCGAGCCCCTTTTTGAAAACCTCGGGGTGCGCGTCGCACACGCTCTGTATTGGATCAGTCCCGGTGGCGTGTGCTCCCACGGCGTGCACCCCCCCAGTGAACAACCCCAGGGGCTGGAACCATTGAGTCCCGAGGAGGCTGCACTTTCCTCCCTTGAGGACGACTAGGGGAAGCGTTGCGGTGTGCTTTTTAAACCGGACCTGGAACTTCCCAACCCCCAACACTGGGATGCGGTTCCCTTGCACGTCCTTTAGTGTGGCCCTCAACGCTTTGAGCTTGGGCCGCACGCGGGGGGCGATTTTCATGAACTCTCCCTGGGGAATAATAGAGTATGACGAACCCGAGTCCACCTCCATTCTAACAGGGGCCCCTTGTATTACTACCTCAACGAAGTAACGGGGGTGCTCCGTGGAAACGCTGCAAACCGGGGCGTCGTCCTCGCTGTCGTCGGAGATGCGCCCTACGCCGTCCCGCGTCCTCGTGGTCCGGGTGCCGTCCTTGGGCCTCGTGGTGCGGTCCTGCCTCGCCGAGCGGTCTGGAGAACTCCTTGTTGTGGCCTCGCGCCGTTTCCGGCAGACCTTGGCGATGTGCCCGCGCCGGCCGCAGTTGTGGCACTCGGCCTTGCGGAATGGGCATTTGGCGTGGGCGTGGGCGGCGCCGCAGCCGTCGCAGCGCCGGCCCTCTCTCTGGACCCTCCGGACGTCCTCGTCGTCGCTGCTCTCCGCAGACGAGTTCGAAACTCGCCGGGCCGCGCGCACCGAGCTCTCTGCCTTGGCGGGCTTCGGGCGCCAGTCCTGAAGCTCTTGCACCCCGGCAGTCGTGGCCTCCGCGGCCTGCGCCGTGTCGAGGACTTGTTGCCACGTGGGAGGCGGCTCCCTTTTCATCAGCGCGCGCTGAGTCTCGGTATCCCTCAGACCGCAGAGCAGGCAGTCCCGGAGGGTGACTTCTGGGGTCTCCCACTTGCATGGGCCGGCGGCCAGCCGCAGGGCCGCGGCGAACTCGGCGACCGATTCCCCGGGCGCCTGGACTCGCCTCCAGAACGCGCTCCGAGCGGGGAACATCGCTATCGCTGGCCGGAGATGGGCGCGCAGTGCCGCCAGGAGCTCTGTGGCTTTGAGGTCGCCCACCTTCCTCGGCGCGATCAGGTCCACCAAGGTCCTCTTGGTCTCGTGTCCGAGCATGCGGGCGAAAATGGCCCTCTTCTTGGCCTCATCTGAGACTTCGAGTTCCACCAGCACTGCGTTGAAGTCTATCTCAAACAGCTCCAAGTCTCCCGGCTTCCTGATCTCGTAGCCGGCGCATGTCTTGGTCCCGTGGGCAGCCATATCCCACCTTCGTCGCCAATTTAGTGTATGGGACCAAAGACAACAGGACAACCGAAGGGTTGGTTTAACACAGGTTTATTGCATGGTGTTCCGGTGAAGCATGAGGTAATGGCGGTGATACATCTCAATATATACAGTAGCCCTCTACATTTGAATCTTGTAGCACGGTAGCTCATTGGCTGCTACCGGCGTGGCCTCGCCCAGGCACGCCTCTTTCTTCTGCTGCTGAATGCGGGGAAGGTTTTCCCGCGGCTGTCCGTGATTGAGCAATGTGAACCATGTGAGACTGAACGCTCGCAGCTGCCCTCTATGGGCTGTCTGCTCGCGTTCCTTTACAGCTGAGATCGTTTGTATTTGGAGTGGTTACATTCTTGCCTTTACAGTACAATGAACATGCACGCATACATACACAACACCACCAAGGGGACATTTTTAAAGTTCTTCTTCAGTAGGCGGTGCTGGCCTTGAGTTATTCTGCCTCAAGCTGTCCTGATTCCTTCTTGAAATAGCACATGGATCATGGTTTACCAAAACCACAGGCAAAGCCAAATAAAGTTACCCTTGAATTCTTCTTCCTGATTTTTTTTAAAGGGTAGGGTGGGGGGATTGGCCAAAGGAGAAGATTCCCAGGACCTTCTGCCTTTCCAACTGCATTATATAATTTTGATCTGACGGTTCTGCAGAGTCAGAGGGAAGGGTTTCTAGAAATTTCTTGAAGTCGGCATGATGCAACACTGGAAAAATCTTGCACAGCAAAGGCTGCTGAAGGAAGCCCAGATGTAAGAGGACTTCCTGGCCAGATGTTTAAAGATCCCCTCCTGCAATTCCTCCTCCTCCTCCAATTCAAGTTTCCAAGCTGGGAAAGCTCTCAGCTTCAAGCTTGCCTCATCCCTTACAACGTCACACGGTAACTTTGGTGTCTGTTCCAGGAGACATAGAAAGAGTCGCAGTATGGACTAACACAGGTTTATTGGTTGATGATCAGAACGAACATGTGGTAATGGCGGAGGTATCTCACATTATATACAGTGGTACAACACATTCGAAATTGGCTGCACGGTAGCTCATTGGCCGCTACCGGCGTGACGTCATCCGGGTCACGCCCATCTTCGGTGGTGGATCAGAAGTAGTTGTTTGCTGCGGGAAGTTCCCAGGGCTGCAGGTGATTTGAGGAATGATGACCATGTGAGTTGAACACTCGCAGCTGCCCTCTATAGGCAGCTTGCTCGCGTTCCTTTAACAGCTGGGTTACATTGTGATTGTGGCTGGGTTACATTAATACATTTCTTAAAGCAACATTGTACATTCATATGAAGCAGCATTGTACATACACAACATCCCTCCCCCCCTAGGATGGGACGAAGTCCCTCAACCATTGTGGCTTGCCGCACGTGCGCCTGGGGCGAGCGGCCGCTTGACTTAATACAGGGGAGCCTGGCTCTGCGGAGTCCTGTCCTGCAATGGAAAGGGGGGACTCGTTAGTGGCTCGGGGTGGGCTCCGTGGTAACCTTGCATTAGGGGAAGGGAATGGAATGAACAGTTGGGAAGTGAACTCCTGCCTACCGCTTGAGGAGCTAGGGGTCCCCCCAGCACGAATCTCGGGACCGACGAAGAGACCCTCGTGGTCTCGCCTCCCCCCGTACCCTGCCTGGGAGTGCCGGGGGCTGTGGTGGTTGGACTCCCCCCCGATGCCTGTCTTGGGGGTGTTGGCCTCCGGGGAGCTGGAGCTATGGTGTATTCTAACACAAAAGGACTGGGGGGACTGGAGGTACCAGGGGCTGAACTGAAACCCCTCTTCTCGCTAGGACGGGTGGGGGACCACTCCGCTACACCCCCCTGGTACCGTAACTCATAATCATCAAACTGATCCCTCTCTTCCAAAGTATCCTCCTCTGTGGCTGAGAACCGAGGATTTGCGTTTGTATCCCCGGTTTCCGCCGTGTCTCCCCCTTGGGTAATGCGGGTGGGGGAGGACCCTAACGCTGAATCCCCTTCACTAGTGACCCGCCTCCTGAGTTGGTCGGCGTGCCTCCACCAGAGTAGACCCGAGCTAGTCTCGACCCTGTAGGACACTGGCCCCGTCTGCTCGATGACTGTCCCTGGGACCCACGCTGGCCCTGACGCCGCGTAGTTCCTGCAGTGAACCGGGTCCCCTGCCGAAAAACTTTTGGAGCTCCCTCCCCCTATATTTATGTTCCTCCCTTCATCCTCCACCCTGGACGGATCCATCCGGTCAAAAAGTGTTGCCGGACACCTCCTCATGAGGAGTTCGGCTGGGGAAAATCCTGAAGCTAAGGGGGTTGTCCTGTAGCAGATGAGGAACTGGCACAAATGCAGGTTCAACTCACCGGGACCCATGCGCCGCAGTGCGTCTTTCGTAGTGCGCACTTGGCGCTCTACCTGACCGTTTGTGGCGGGGTGAAACGGGGCAGCGGTGATGTGCCTGATGGCGTTCCGCTCCATAAACGTCTTGAACTCTGCAGACGTGAAGGTACTAGCGTTATCGCTAACAAGGACGTCTGGCAGGCCGAAACAGGCAAACAGCTTGCGCAACTGCTTGATGGTTGCGGCGGAGGAGGTGCTGTTCACGGGGATTACCTCCAACCACTTGGAATAGGAGTCGACTACCAATAGAAACAAGGACCCGCGAAAGGGGCCAGCAAAGTCGACATGGATCCGGGACCATGGCCCGCGGGCCGTATCCCATTCCCTATGGGGCAACCGGGACTCCTCGGGCCGAGAGCCCTGGCAGCTCTCGCACGTGCCTACTAAACGCTCTATGTCCCCGTCTATCTGGGGCCACCAAAAGAAACTCCTGGCCAGAGCCTTGGAGCGCACGATCCCGGGGTGACTGGTATGCAATAGTCTCAGTACCTTGGCCCTCAGCTTCTCTGGGATAACTACTCGCTGGCCCCAGAGTAGGCAGCCCCTTTCCAGCGATAGCTCTACTCTGCACCTAAAAAATGGTTTGAACTCTTCATCGGGGGGGGGGGGTTGTGGGCCAGCCCTTCCTCACCCAGGAACTAACTTGGGCCAGTATCTTGTCGGCCGCCGTGGCTTTGGCGAAGTCGGCCGGGACAATGGGGGGTGAGTCGAGAGACTCGATCAGTAGGACTTGGTGATCCTGCTCTACCTCGCATGTGGGGTCCCCTACACTTGGGAGGGGAGATCGGGACAGAGCGTCCGCATGGGAGATCTCCTTCCCTGGGCGATAGACCAGCTCATACTGGTAGGCGTTGAGGAAAATGGCCCAACGCAGCATTCTGGGGGATAGTATTTGCGGTGTGGGTTTACCGGTAGTGAAGATTCCCAAAAGTGGTTTGTGATCGGTCACTACCGTAAACTCGCGGCCGTATAAAAAGTCATGGAACTTTTTCGTTCCAGCGATGATGGCTAGGGCCTCCCTATCAGTTTGCGCATAATTGCGCTCGGCCTTTGAGAGGGACCTAGAGTAGTACGCTACCGGGGCTTCCCTCCCGTTTTCCAACACGTGGCACAGGACCGCCCCCACCCCCACTGGGGACGCATCACAGACTAAAACCACTGGTTTTTGCGGGTCGAAATGGGTCAGGACAGCGTCCGAAGACAGGAGCGACTTAAGCTCCTTGAATGCTCTCTCCTGCCTGTCCCCCCACCGCCAAGCCGCGTCCTTTTTTAGCAGGGCGTGCAGTGGCTCCGCGACCGATGCCTTCCGAGGCAGGAAGGTATGATAAAAATTTAGGAGCCCTAGAAATGACTGTAGCTCCGGTTTTGCGGTGGGGCGAGGGGCGTTCTTCACGGCTGCGACCTTTGACTCAGAGGGTTTGATCCCGTCCGGGGTTACCTTAAAGCCTAGAAACTCAACCTCCCTCGCAAAGAATACGCATTTGTCCCTCCTCAGTCGAAGGCCTGCCCTCTCGAACACTGAAAGGACCCCATCTAGCCTCTTTGCCAACTCTAATTCGCTCCCCGCCGTTATCAACACGTCGTCGAAGTATGGGAGCACGCCTGGAAGCCCCTTTAAAAGGCGTTCCACGAGGGATCGGAAAATTCCGGGGGCCGAATTCACGCCAAACTGAAGGCGCGTTACCTTAAACGCCCCCTTGTGCGTCACTATCGTTTGCGCGGCGGCAGCAGCCAGGGTTACAGAGAGCTGCTGATACGCCTGAGCCAGATCTAACTTGGCGAAACACTTCCCCCCATGTAACGTGGCCAGCAAGTGGCTGACCACGGGCACTGGATATGCGTTTGGCCGAATGGCCTTGTTAATGGTACATTTATAGTCTGCACAAATCCTGACTTCCCCGTTCGACTTAAGGGCTGTAACAATCGGCGTTTCCCACTCCGCCGAGTCAACTGGAACCAAAATCCCCTGCCCCACCAATTTGTCCAGTTCCGCCTCGATCTTGTCCTTTAGGGCGAAAGGCACCCTCCTTGGTTTGAGGCGGATGGGCCGGATTTCTGGGTCCAGCTCGAAGGAAACCGGGGGCCCCTTGTATTTCCCGAGCCCCTTCTTGAAAACGTCCGGGTGCGCGTTGCACACGTCCCGCATTGGGTCAGTCTCGATGGCGTTAATGCCGGACAGTTCAATTCCCAGGGGAGCAAACCACTGCATTCCCAAAAGGCAGCACCTCCCCCCTTTGAGGACCACTAAGGGCAGTTTCTCATAGTAGCCCTTGAACTTCACCTTGAAATTCCCCACCCCCAACACTGGGATCCCGTTTCCCTGCACGTCCCGGAGGTGTGACCTCATGGCCCGCAGTTTGGGCCGCTTGTCTGGGGGAATACGCATGAACTCTTTTTGGGACAGGATGGAATAAGATGACCCCGAGTCTATCTCCATCCACACTGGGACCCCTTGCAATAGTACCTCTACGAAAAACCGCCGGTGCTCCAGACCCACACGGTTCACGCCTTCCTCATCGTAGCTGGCTGCGACCTTCCTGGTGCCGGTCGCCTTCCGCTGGTGCGTCTGGGGATGGCTGGAACTCCTCTTGTCCTCGACTCGCCCGCGCCTGCATACTCGGGCGATGTGCCCCTTTCGGCCGCAGTTGTGACACTCGGCCTTTCGAAACGGGCACCTCGTGCGGTCGTGGGACGCCCCACAACCATCGCAACGGCGGTCCTGCCATTCTCGGGACTGCCGCTTCTCACCACGCTTCTTGATCCTCTGGACGTCGTCATCCTCGCTGGAGTAGGGGTCCGCTGTTGTGGACGACTCCTCGGACGACGTTGGTGTGCCGGCAGGCGGCTTGGGGGCCCGCCAGGCCGTCTTCGCTGTTGTCCGCCGGGCCGCCTGTACTGGTGACTTGGCCCGCTCGGACGCGCCCCCTCAGGACTTCAACAGCCTCACCCCGCTCCTGGTCTCCTCGGCTGCTTGGGCCTCCCGCAGCACCTCGTTGAACGTGAGGCGTTGGTCGCAGGTCATCAGCCTCCTCTGCAGCTCCTTGTCCCTCAGACCACACAACATGCGGTCACGGAGGGCCTGGTCCAGGTCATCCCACTGGCAGTGGGCCGCTGCAAGCCTGAGGGCCGCCGCGTAGGCGGACACGGATTCGCCCGGTCGCTGGTCTCGCCTGTGGAACGCGACCCGTGCTGGGAAGATCGAGACGGGCGGCTGGAAATGCTCACCCAGTCTCTCCAGGATACGGTCGATGGGGACCTCGTCTACCTTCCGGGGGGCCACCAGGGTCATCAGGATCCGCAGCGTGGCCGGCCCGACTTGGGCCAGGAAGTGGGAGCGCATCTTTGCGTCGTCGTCGATGCCCGCGGCTTCCATCGCGTGCCGAAACTGGCACTCGTAGAGCTCCCATTGTTCGGGCTCGCTCACATCGAACTGGTACGCCTTGACCTTGGGATTCGCCATCAATCCCATCCTCATCGCCAATTTGGTGTCTGTTCCAGGAGACATAGAAAGAGTCGCAGTATGGACTAACACAGGTTTATTGGTTGATGATCAGAACGAACATGTGGTAATGGCGGAGGTATATCACATTATATACAGTGGTACAACACATTCGAAATTGGCTGCACGGTAGCTCATTGGCCGCTACCGGCGTGACGTCATCCGGGTCACGCCCATCTTCGGTGGTGGATCAGAAGTAGTTGTTTGCAGCGGGAAGTTCCCGCGGCTGCAGGTGATTTGAGGAATGATGACCATGTGAGTTGAACACTCGCAGCTGCCCTCTATAGGCAGCTTGCTCGCGTTCCTTTAACAGCTGGGTTACATTGTGATTGTGGCTGGGTTACATTAATACATTTCTTAAAGCAACATTCTACATTCATATGAAGCAGCATTGTACATACACAACAGTAAGCTGGAGGAAAATGGTCCATGCGGTCGCAAAGGGTCGGAATCGACTGTGCAACTGAACAACAACAAACAGAATGCTGTGTTCATTTTAGGATTAGAATTCAGGAATATCTCATCACCTTCTTGCATATATTCTAATGAGCTGATCTGTCAAAGCAGGATGGAATAAAAATCTAGAGGGAGAAGTTGCATTATTCCCAAATGATCATCATTTTTAATAGGAATGTAGGCAGATATGGGACTGCGGTGGCTCAAGTGGTTAAGACGCTGAACTAGCTGACTGGAAGGTACTGCATGACGGAGTGAGCATCCATCTCTGTCCAAGCTTCTGTCAACCTAGCAGTTTGAAAAAAGGGTTCTTCTTCCATGTCTAGGCCAGATGTGAAACGGCCAAAATGAAGGCACCTTTTGGTGAGTTCATTCTGCAGTTCCTTACGCCTGACCTAGTATGAGAAAGATTAGCTAGCAACACAAGGTTGCCGTTACCAGGGTACGCCTGATTGTGGTTTAAAAATACCACAATCTTCAAGGAGGCTCATTCTGAGCGTGGTGTTTTGGTGATATAGTCAGTTTGGGGTATGATGTTCAGGACCATGAGAACATCTGCCCTGCATTCGCTTCCCTTGTGGATCCAGTCTGGCCAGGTTATTCTGCTATGGTAATAGAGTAGACACTACTGTCAGTGACTCAATGCCGAGTGTCAGGAGGTGGTTCACTAACTTGACAACCCTGAGGACTCATGGCCTTGGGTGAAGAAGACCACAGGGAAGGGTGAGGGACCCAAGTAGATTAAATGATCCCACTTGAATCCATCTGGATGCAGGGCAGCAGCTTCATCCATCCTGGCTTTGGGCTAAGGAGGACTTTGCGTGCCAAAAGGGCTCTGGACCAGAAAGTGACTCACGGAACTGTATCAGTGGTACAGGGGTCATGCTGCGATGTGGAAGGCAGATAAAAGGTCACTGCATTATATTCTGTTGTGTATGTAACAGTATTACTTTAAGAATGTATGAATGTAACCTGACAATGATTACAATGTAACCCAGCTGTTTAAGGAACGCGAGTAAGCTGCCCATAGAGGGCAGCTGCGAGCGTTCAGCTCACATGGTTCACATTCCCCAAATCACCGGCAGCCGCGGGAACCTTTCCCGCGCGAGGATCACCTGGAGAAGATGGGCGTGACTCAGAATGACGTCACGCCGGTAGCAGCCAATGAGCTACCGTGCAACGATATTCAAATGTATGTACTGCAGTATATAATGAGCTGTACCTCCGCCATTACCACATGTTCATCTTGACCACCATGAAATAAACCTGTATTTTAGCCCCCTACTGCGGCTCCTTCTTTGTCTTCCGTGCAAGACACTAAATTGGCGACGAAGGTGGGATCCATGGTGCATCCCAAGGTCAAGAATCATCAATTTGATATCAGCGACCCAGAACAATGGGAGCTGTACGAGTGCCAGTTTCGGCACGCGATGGATGCTGCAGGCATCGACGACGATGCCAAGATGCGCTCGCACTTCCTTGCCCAGGTGGGGCCGGCCACGCTGCGTATCCTGATGAACCTGGTGGCTCCCCGGAAGGTAGACATGGTGCCCATCGACCGCATCCTGGCGCTACTGGGCGAACACTTCCAGCCTCCGGTCTCGATTTTCCCGGCCAGGGTCGCATTCCACAGATGGGACCAGCGCCCGGGGGAGTCCATGTCCGCCTACGCGGCGGCCCTCAGGCTCGCGGCGGTCAACTGCCAGTGGGAGGACCTGGACACGGCCCTCCGAGACCGCATGCTGTGTGGCCTGAGGGACGAGGAGGTCCAGAGGAAGTTGATGACCCGCGACCATCGCCTCACGTTCAACGAGGTACTGCGGGAAGCCCAAGCAGCCGAGGCGGCCAGGAGCGGGGTCAGAGTGTTCAAGTCCCGAGGGGCAGCAACCAAGAGGGCCAAGTCACCCGTGCAAGCGGCCTGGCGGACGTCGGCGAAGACGGCCTGGCGGGCACCCCGGTCGCCCGCAGGCACGCTAGCGACCTCCGAGGAGTCGTCCACAACGGCGGACTCCTGTTCCAGCGAGGACAACGACATCCAGAAGGTAAAGAAATGTGGGGAGAAGCACCAGACCAGCGAGCGACAAGGCCGCCGTTGTGACGGCTGTGGGGCATCTCACGACCGGATGAGATGCCCATTCCGGAAGGCCGAGTGCCACAACTGCGGTCGGAAGGGCCACATCGCCAGAGTCTGCAGGCGTGGGCGAACCGAGGACAAGGGCGCATCGAAACACCCTCGAGCACACCAGCGGAAGGCGGCTGGCATCGGAAAGGTCTCCGCCAACGACGGCGCGGAAGACGTGAACCGCGTGGGCCTGGAGCACCGGCGTTTCTACATAGAGGTACTGTTACAAGGGGTTCCAGTGAGGATGGAAATAGACTCAGGGTTGTCCTACTCCATCCTGTCCCAAAAGGAGTTCATGCGCATTCCCCCAAATGCGCGGCCCAAGCTGCGGGCCATGAAGTCAAACTTGCGGGACGTGCAGGGCTATGGGATCCCAGTGTTGGGGGTGGGGAACTTCACAGTGAAGTTCAAAAATTACACAGAGAAACTGCCCTTAGTGGTTCTCAAGGGGGGAAGATGTTGCCTTTTAGGAACCCAGTGGTTTGCCCCCCTGGGAATTGAACTGTTCGGCATTAACGCCATAGAGACTGACCCAATGCGGGACGTGTGTGACGGGCACCCGGACGTTTTCAAGAAGGGGCTCGGGACTTACAAGGGCCCCCAGTTTCTTTTGAATTGGACCCAGAAATCAGACCCGTACGCCTCAAGCCAAGAAGAGTGCCTTTTGCCCTCAAGGACAAGATTGAGGCGGAGCTGGACAAATTGGTGGGGCAGGGGATTTTGGTTCCAGTTGATTCAGCGGAGTGGGAGACTCCAATTGTTACGGCCCTAAAATCAAACGGGGAGGTCAGGATTTGCGCTGACTACAAATGTACAATTAACAAGGCCATTCGGCCAAATGCATATCCGGTGCCAGTGGTTAGCCATTTACTGGCCACATTGCATGGGGGGAGGTGTTTTGCTAAGCTAGACCTGGCGCAAGCGTATCAGCAGCTCACAGTAACCCCAGCTGCTGCTGCCGCGCAAACCATCGTTACGCACAAGGGGGCATTTAAAGTAATGCGCCTGCAGTTCGGCGTGAATTCGGCCCCCGGGATTTTTCAGTCCCTTGTAGAACGCCTTTTAAAGGGGCTTCCAGGCGTGCTCCCATATTTTGACGACGTCTTGATAACAGCGGGGAGCGAATCAGAGCTAGCGAAGAGGCTAGACGGGGTCCTTTCAGTATTCGAGAAAGCGGGACTCCGACTAAGAAGGGACAAATGTGTATTTTTTGCGAGGGAGGTTGAGTTTCTCGGGTTCAAGGTAACCCCGGAGGGCATCAAGCCTTCCAAGTCCAAGGTAGCGACTGTACAAAACGCCCCTCGCCCCACCGCGAAACCGGAGCTGCAGTCATTCCTGGGGCTCCTCAACTTTTACCACTCCTTTTTGCCAAGGAAGGCATCTGTTGCGGAGCCACTGCACGCGCTACTAAAGAAAGAGGCGGTTTGGCGGTGGGGAGACAGGCAAGAGAAAGCGTTCAAGGAGCTCAAAACGCTCCTGTCCTCGGATGCGGTACTGACCCATTTTGATCCGAGGAGGCCAATGGTTTTAGTCTGTGATGCATCCCCAGTGGGGGTGGGGGCGGTGTTGTGCCACGTGTTAGAGAGCGGGCGGGAAGCCCCAGTTGCGTACTACTCCAGGACCCTTTCGAAAGCAGAGCGCAACTACGCGCAAACAGATAGGGAGGCCCTAGCCATCATCGTGGGAACAAAAAAGTTCCACGATTTCCTATACGGCCGCGAGTTTACGGTTGTGACAGATCGCAAGCCTCTCCTGGGAATCTTTACCACGGGCAAACCCACCCCACAAATTCTATCCCCCCGAATGCTACGCTGGGCGATTTTCCTTAACGCCTATCAGTATGAGCTAGTCTATCGCCCAGGGAAGGAGATCTCTCACGCGGACGCACTGTCCCGGTCTCCTCTCCCTAGTTTAGGAGATCCCGCATGCGAGGTAGAGCAGGACCATCAAGTCCTGCTGATCGAGTCCCTCGACTCACCCCCCATAGTGCCGGCAGACCTCGCCAAAGCCACAGCGGCCGACAAGATCCTGGCCCAAGTCAGTTCCTGGGTAAGGAAAGGGTGGCCCGCAGCTCCCCCCGAGGAGCATTTCAAGGAATTTTTCAGGCGTAGAGTAGAGCTTTCCCTGGAAAGGGGCTGCTTGCTCTGGGGCCAGCGGGTGGTTATCCCCGAAAAGTTGCGGGCGAAGGTGCTGAGGCTACTGCATACCATCCACCCGGGAATAGTGCGCTCCAAGGCGCTGGCTAGGAGTTACTTCTGGTGGCCCCAGATAGACGCTGAGATAGAGCATTTAGTGGGCACGTGTGAGAGCTGCCAGAGCTCTCAGCCCGAGTAATCCAGGCTACCCCATAGGGAATGGGACACGGCCCGGGGGCCATGGTCCCGGATACACGTCAACTTCGCTGGCCCTTTCCGCGGGTCCATGCTTCTGCTGATAGTCGACTCGTATTCCAAATGGCTGGAAGTGATCCCCATGACTAGCACCTCATCTGCAGCCACCATTAAACACTTGCGCAGGGTGTTTAGTTGTTTCGGCCTGCCGGACAGCCTCGTTAGTGATAACGCTAGTACCTTCACTTCTGCGGAATTCAAGGCATTTATTGAGAGGAATGCCATCCGCCACATTACCGCTGCCCCATTTCACCCCACCACAAACTGTCAGGTAGAGCGCCAAGTGCGCACTACGAAGGACGCACTGCGGCGCATGGGTCCCGGTGAGTTGAACCTCCAACTGTGTCAGTTCCTCATCTGTTATAGGGCAACTCCCCTAGCTTCTGGACTTTCGCCGGCGGAGCTCCTCATGAGGAGGCGGCCGGTAACGCTTTTTGATCAGTTGGATCCGACCAGGGTGGAGGATGAAGGGAGGAATATAGTGGTAGAGAGTTCCAAAAGTTTTTCGGTAGGGGACCCGGTGTACTGCAGAAACTATGCGGGGTCGGGACCAACGTGGGTTCCAGGGACTATCATTGAACAAACGGGGCCAGTGTCCTATAGGGTCGAGACTCGCACAGGTCTACTCTGGAGAAGGCACGCTGACCAACTCAGAAGGCGAGTCACTAGTGAAGGGGAATCAGCGTTAGGGTCCTCCCCCACCTACGTAACCCAAGGGGGAGACACGGCGGCGTCCTCGGGTACAAATGCATACCCTCGATTCTCACCTGAGGAGGAGGATACCGTGCAAGAATGGGATGAGTTTGATTTTACGTTACCGTACCAGGGGGGTGTCGCGGAGTGGTCCCCCACCCATCCGAGCGAGAAGAGGGGTTTCAGTTCAGCCCCTGGTACCTCCAGTCCCCCCAGTCCTTTTGTTTTAGAGTATACCATAGCACCAAGCCCCCCGAGCCAGGCAGCTGGGGGAAGTTCATGCTCTCCATCCCCTAGAACTCCGGGTCAGGCAGCAGGGAGTGGGGCAAGGACGCCGGTTGCAGGCGCAAGGGACCGGACGGGGGAAACAAGGGTCTCCTCGTCGGTTCCGAGGTTAGTGCTGGGGGGGGTCCCCGGGCGCCGCGGGCAACAGGCCGGGTTTTACCTCTCAGCTGTATGTTCCATTCCCTTCTCCCAATGCAAGGTTGTCGCAGAGTCCCCGCCGAACGACTAATTGCAGGACGAGACTCTGCGGAATTCGGAGCCCCTAGTTCCCCTGTGCTAAGCCAAGCAGCCGCACGCCCCAAGCGCACGTGCGGGAAGCCACAATGGTTGAGGGACTTCGTCCCATCCTAGGGGGGAGGAGTGTTTTGTATGTAACAGTATTACTTTAAGAATGTATGAATGTAACCTGACAATGATTACACTGTAACCCAGCTGTTAAGGAACGTGAGTAAGCTGCCCATAGAGGGCAGCTGCGAGCGTTCAGCTCACATGGTTCACATTCCCCAAATCACCGGCAGCCGCGGGAACCTTTCCCGCGCGAGGATCACCTGGAGAAGATGGGCGTGACTCAGAATGACATCACGCCGGTAGCAGCCAATGAGCTACCGTGCAACGATATTCAAATGTATGTACTGCAGTATATAATGAGCTGTACCTCCGCCATTACCACATGTTCATCTTGACCACCATGAAATAAACCTGTGTTTTAGCCCCCACTGCGGCTCCTTCTTTGTCTTCCGTGCAAGACACTAAATATTCTCAGGACAGTCTTCATGGTTGATCACCTATATTCAGATTTGGATACGGCAGAAGAAGTGGATTCAGAGAAGGCTGAGTCTGTGTCTGAACTGTTGCTGGATTTGCCAAAAAAAAGCATAGCTGGAGGACACTTTTTACGGGGCGTTCTTCTCCAGCAAAGTCTGCTGCACCTCCTCTCTGGAGTTTCGCCTCCGGAGTAGAGAGTTTGCACACCTCCCCGCCTCCTCCTGGCATATCACTCTGTGTGACTCACGGCAGTGGCAAAGCATTTCACAGGGCTATAAATTGCAGCAGAGTCCTGCCCGGCCATGTGGAGGCAAGCCACAGCTTATTTCATTTGTTGCATTTCTAACCTGCCCATATGGGATATTCTCCCCCTCTGGGTGGCCTGAAACCATGACAATTTGGCAGGGTCTCGAGCGGAGCTTGGGAAGTTACTTCTTAAAAGCAGATCATGCTCCTTATTTGTGACAGCCTTTATTTATTCATTCATTCATTCAAGTATCCTTTATTGAACGGATTAGTCATCTGATCATATCAGGTTAAAATATAATAAAATACATTAGATAAAACATGATTACAAAACCAGAATAAAAACAGATTAAAAATAGAATGATACAATCAAAATAAAATGAGATATAAAATGTACTCAATAAAATTAATCACCTTTGCATGTAACCTCTATCTGGTCAATGAAACATCTTCTCTTTTTAATGGCCTCAACTATAAACTAATTCATTCATTCGCTTGTTTGTTTGCTCCTTCTTTCCTTTGTTTGTTTGTTGCATTTATATACCCCTCCCTGTCATCTGGGTTATTTTCCCACTCTGGGTGGGGTACACAAAATAATGTATTTTTTACAAATATAACAAGTCTATAACGGTAATGGAGTAGACGTACAGCCAGCGACTCAATGCTGAGTATTGGGTGGTGGTAAATAACCTGACTTCCTAAAAGGGACCAATGGCTACAGGCGGATGAGCCCCTTTAGGTGGGGTGATGGTCCCCCTCATTGGGGGAAATGCCACTGGAAACCATCCTATTGGGCCCAATGGCAAAATGAGCGGAGGAGGAACTCTGATTCCAAATGGCCATGGAGGTGGAAGAGGCCATGCCGGATGGACTGGCTGTGAAGATGCACCTTGTCCATATCCTCAAGGCTGTGGCAGTCCATCGCAGTCCCAGTGTTAAATTCTGCATTTCTCATTTCATACGTGCCACAGGAGATAGCTCCGTCATGATCATAGTGTGTGGGTCACTTCATGGCAAGCTGGGATCCACCTTAAACAAATTCATGCCAATGGCATTTTTCCTGATTGCCTTGGAAGGTGAAGGCCACCCAGAACCAGCTGGCCTCCAGGACCAGGCCTCCTGGTGCCGAGACAGGGAAAAAACATATACAGTGGTACCTCGGATAAAGTCCGATTTGGATAAAGTCGCGGTTTTCATGCACACGTGATACATTGGATAAAGTCCCAAACTGCTAAAAAATGGACATTATCTGAGGTATTTGTTATAGGAACCTCGGATAAAGTCCATTTTTTTGGACGCTATCCGATGCATCGCCCATTTGATTTGGATAAAGTTCAAAATCGGATAAAGTCCAAACTTGTGGAATAGAGTTTGGACTTTATCTGAGGTTCTACTGTACTCGGATTGAGTTGCGACCGACAACGAACAAGAAACAACAACCATATAAACTGGCCTTTGAGAAGTAACCTGTTGAAATAGGAACTTAACTTATACGCTGCACTGCTGGTAGCTTTTATTGTCTTTTATTTGTAAGAAGATAATGTTTGAGCAGCAGATATCACCATTAAACACGGCGGTGTTCGAAAATAATTGTGATAAATTATTTTTTGTGCTACTTGTTATTTCGTGTTACATTCACTTGCTTTTCCTACAGTAGGAAATCTTAGGGTCAATAAAATAATGTCTGAAGAGTTTCTATAAAGAAGACCTTAGAATAACTTTTGAAAACAACTAGAAAATAGTCTGGGATTGCAGTGGCTCAAATGGCTAAGACTCTGACTGGAAGGTGGGAGGTCAGCAGGTTCGATTCCTGAGTACTGCAGGACAGAATGAGCTCCCGTCTTTGTCCCAGCTGCTGCCAACCTAGCAGTTTGAAAGCAAGAAATTGCAAGTAGATAAATAGGGAAAATAGGGACCACTTCGGTGGGAAGGTGAACAGCTTTCTGTTTACTCCGGTGTCTAGTCATGCCTGCCACATGACCACGGAAATGTCTGCAGAAGCAGATAGCACTGGCTCTCCAGCTTTGAAACAGAGATGAGCACTGAACCCTAGAGTCAGATACGACTGGCTTTCGAGCAAGGGAAACCTTTACCTTTACTGGAAAATAGTATTCCTTGCCGTAAAAGGTAATTTCTGCTATACTTATTTGTCAACATCCTAGCATAGTACAGTGGAACCTCATACAACAATCGCCCCGTATAGCAACAAAATCACATAACAATTAGGTTTTGAAAAAAATGGCATCCCGCATAACAATTTTCCCTTTGGAAAAAAATTGTACAACAATTTTTCAATGGGAAAAAACACTTAGCAAAAAAATAATAATAGTTGTATGATGCATCCCATAGGGAAAATCGCTATACGATGCATGTATCGTAAAGCAATTGTTTCATATAACAACAATCCCCATGGAACAGATTAAAATTATTGTATGAGGTAGCAACGTATATTCCTTTACAGTAGCGCCACTGAATCACTGGGCTTTCAGAGAGTTGACTCCTCTGATTTAAATGGATTTACTCTAACTCAGAATTGCTATGCTAAAGTAAGTTGCACTTGTAAGCAAGCCCATTTGAATCAATGGGTCTTATGGAGGGTGTGATTCACCAATTTCCTATTGATTCAATGGGCCTACTGCAGCGCAATTGGCTGTGCTGCAGAACAGAAATTTTGGGCAAAGTATTACTTTCGAAATGTATACCTGTCGTACCCTTGTAACAGAAAGTAACTGTTCGTACAAAACCAGTTACAAAAAGTAACTGGATCTCCAAGCTCTGATCTTGAGTTCTAAGGCTTCTTCAGAATTTAAAAGTAACTAGTTGCAAGAAACCATAGTTATTATAGAAAGTTATATAATAATAACAGTTATATATTATATAACTTTAATATTCAGTAACAGGCACTGCGCAGCAGGTGGCGCGCAATCCCCAGGTCCAGTCCTTAAAGTGATTCTCAGGGGAGAAATTCCCCTTGCAAAATATGTGTATTCAAAGACTGGGAAAAGTATTTTTTTGGGGGTGGGGTGGGGTTGGGGTTGGGGGAAGCGGAGCGCTACAACTTCCAGAATGTCACCTCTCATCCAACAAGGCCAGTGATTTCCCTAAACTTTGCTTGCAAAACATGCCACAGGTAGCAGCTAGGAGGAAAGGGAGCTACATTAGGTCTAGCAAAGGAGTCTAGGCTACCTGGAAGACTAATAAATTTAATTTGCAAAAGTTTTTGGGGGCAGAGGGGCTGCAGTCAGGCACCTGGAGAACATCTATCTATCTATCTATCTATCTATCTATCTATCTATCTATCTATCTATCTATCTATCTATCTATCTATCTATCTATCTATCTATCTATCTATCTATCTTTCTTTCTTTCTTTCTTTCTTTCTTTCTTTCTTGCCAATATGTCTGTCTGTCTAGGGATGAGTACTGAACTCTAGAGTCGGATACAACTAGCTTTTGAGCAAGGGAGACCTTTACCTTTACTAACCACAGCAAATCTGAATACCAAACAGGGATCTTCTGTCATTAGGTAAAGGTCTCCCTTGTTCAAAAGCCACTCATATCTGACTCTAGAGTTCAGTACTCATCCCTGTTTATAGCCAAAGGAGCCAGTGGACTTGATCCACAAAAGCTCATATTAGAATACAGCAGTTAGTATGTTGTCTTTTTGTTTTGTTTACTCTCTGATATGCTTGCACAGAATAAAACTTTTTAAATGGTAGCATGAGCATGTGTTTCAAGCATATCAGAGTAAACAAACAAACAAACAAAAACCTTTAGCCTGCTCCAGACCACCACCCCCACACAGAGAGAGAGATGCCAATCACGCCCACCGGTCAAGGAGGTGCCTGTGCCCTTCCTGCTGGGCCCATGCATGTTGGCAGTGATGGGGACTGACCACCCACCCTGGCTCTGTTTCCCGCCACACACACACACACACACTCCCCGCCGGCCAAAGTGTCTATCTGCCAAAGTGTTGAGGAGCATCTGCCGGCACTCCACATGGCTTTGTCAGCAGCGGGGAAGCAGATGCCTGGTGCTGGCGCCGGCCTGGGAAGTCGCGCTCCCCACGGCTTCTTGCTGTCATGCTCGGGCCAGCACTGAAATGGCCTTGCCCCCGTGCCTCGTGGGTCGAGGCAGAGCCCTCTGATGGGGGCCCAGGGCATGCACAGTGGCACTGCACACTATGGTTAAAAAAATGTTTTAAAAAGTTTTTAAAATTCTTAAAGCTCAGCTAAATGGGCCACCCACTGCCGGGGGCCCTGCCAGCTCCAGGCCCTGGACGCCAGTCCCCCTTGTCCCCCCCCCCAATTGCAGCTCTGGCTTGAAGGTCTGTTTGAACCTGCCTGTCCTTTTTTATTTCCCTACCCAGACTGTTCCCCTTTGCTGCTAGGGATTTCTACCTTTTCCTAACTGCAATGATTCAATTGCTGTTTTGTCTGTGTGGTCATTTGTTTTGTTCTGCAAAAGAATGGGGGATTGGTGTGGCTTTGGGAGGTTTTTCTGGTACTAAGTTGGGAGCTGATGTTTTGGGAAGGTGTGAATGCCCACTCAAGTGATCTTTCTCCCATATTACCTGAAGTATTTTTACTTATTTAAAATAGTCAAACTATGGAGATTAGCACTAGATCACCCTATCACTTCATCGCTACTTGAGTTTAGCACTAGATCATCTCTGTAGTCCTTTACACAGTTGCAGCAGTTGATGGCAGAACATTAAAGGAGAGCCTCAGGTCATAAATAGAGTGGTATTAAAAGGGTGAATATTAGCACTGAAACAATTGTTTCTGCTTGAAACAGAAGTGCATGATCACAATTAATGCATTTGCAAGTCGTCTTGCTGTTCCTTTGCTCCTAGGGTTGCCATAATTCTCTCCCACAAAACCGGGACATTGAACAGGGAGTTGGACTCGATGGCCTAAAATGCCCCTTACAACTCAATGATTTTATAATTCTCAGTCACCTTTGAGCACCAGCTACCTGGCAGGCGTATGGTTGGGGGGAGCCTACCTTTGAGCACAAGAGTCTGGATCATCCCCTTCAGCTCTTCTTCGCCCCTACCCCCCCCACCCCCATGGGGCCTTCCAGCCCGAGCCCCTCCCAGTCCTCCGAGGAGTGGAAAGCTTCCCATGCAGCTTTCAATGTCCATTGATCGGGTGCTCCGGACCGAAGCCAGGAGGCCCTACAGGAGTCCTCCAAGTGGGCGCCGCACAGCTGCTTATCTGCCACTTGGGGCTTCTCCAGCCAGACGCTCGCGGCCACCCAGAAACCTTCCGGAAGCCACCACTGCAGGTCTCAAAGGGCTGCTTTGCCCAAGACCTCAATGGCTAAGGAGGAAGGGAACAGCCCAGGGTAACATCACACTAGGAGAGCGAGGATTTCCATAGAGCTGCGAAAGTCAGAGAAATACAGAGAAAAGCACGTGCTCTCTCTCTGCCTCTGCAAAGGACTTCTGGGACTTTAACATGATTTTTAGTTAACCGGCCAGGACGATGTTTCCGACCATGAATCCGGGACAATCCCGGGTCACAGCTGGCTTGGCTTTGGATGCAGCAACTCAAAAACACGATTATATTTCATCCAAACTAACTTCTTGGCTTCTTTTCTTACCTTCACTTCTTTTCCCATCTATTTAATCGTGCAAATCTTTATGAAGCTACATCGACTACCAGGGAGCCGAGGTCGACTGTGGTGGTTATTTGACAATTGACGTAGAAAAGAAGCGGAAGCTGGCTTATGGCAGGTCAAACTGTTGATCCGTCTTAAGACCCAGAGAGTCTTGCCGTCTGATTATCCAGGACTTCTAACAAAGGCAGTTCCTTCTTCCAAGCTTGAAAACATTGCTTCATTCAGCAGCCGGGGTGAAGAGAACAAGATTTCTAAGCTCTGTCTTTCTTATTAGCTACTGTCTGAGCCTCTAGGAAAATGCTCTGTTATAGGGCACATGGAGGCTTAGAAACAGTCCTATTTTGAATCGCCTGAATCTCTGGGTAAGGCATACCTGTCAACTGCTGCTCCGGCCAATCAGGGACCTGCGCAGAACGGTTCTATGCAGGTCGCCTTCTATGCATGCATAGAAGGGTTTTACGCTTGCATAGAACCCTTCTACACTTGCGTAGAACCCTTCTACGCATGCATAGAAGGCTTCTATGATCCCCTTCTGTGCAGATCACCTTCTATGCATGCGTAGAAGGGTTCTACGCAAGCGTAAAATCCTTCTACGCATGCATAGAAGGCAATCTGCGCAGAAGGGATGTGCAGTACCTCTTTTGCCCCCGCTGCCAATTCCGGGGTTTTGGCAGCTGCGGGTGGGAAATGGCGCAAATCGGCGCCGAAAACCGGGAAATCCCGGCCAATCTGGGAAGGTTGACAGGTATGGGGTAAGGTAAAAGCCACCCTTGCTCAAAAGCCACTCGTATCCATTTCTAGGGTTTGGTGCTCATTTCTTGCTGCCTGCGTTTGCAGACGTTTATGTGGACATATGGCAGGCATGTGCACGGAAAGCTGTTTACCTACCCACCAAAGTGGTACCTATTTATCTACGTGCAATTGTCTTGCTTTCAAACTGCTAGGTTGGCAGGAGCTGGGACAGAGACAGAAGCTCACTCCATTGTGCAGTACTTGGGTCTCGAACTGCTGACCTGCTGACCTTCAGGTAATCAAGTTAAACGTCTTAGCCACAAAGCCACTGCTGCCCTGCATCTTTGGGTAGAGCAGAGGAAAAGAGTGGCATCAAACCCCGGGCAGAATCCTGCTTCTAAGTGGGTTGGACATTTGCTGCATTAAATACATTTACTGTATTCATCATTTCATGGATGTCACACCACCAGCGTTGTGGGAGGCTGTTATGTATGTACAATGTTGCTTTAAGAAATGTATGAATGTAACCTGACCATAATTACAATGTAGCTCTGCTGTTAAGGAACGCGAGTATGCTGCCTATAGGGGGCAGCTGCGAGCGTTCAGCTCACATGGTTCACATTCCCCAAATCACCGGCAGCCGCGGGAATCCTTCCCGCGCGAGGATCACCTGGAGAAGATGGGCGTGACGCAGAATGACGTCATGCCGGTAGCAGCCAATAAGCTACCATGCAACGAGATTCAAATGTATGTCCCACAGTATATAATGAGCTGTACCTCCGCCATTACCACATGTTCATCCTGATCATCAACCAATAAACCTGTGTTAGTCCTCACTGCGACTCCTTCTTTATCTTCCGTGCAAGACACCAAATTGGCGACGAGGATGGGATTAATGGCGAATCCCAAGGTCAAGCCGTACCAGTTCGATGTCAGCGAGCCCGAACAATGGGAGCTCTACAAGTGCCAGTTCCGGCACGCGAGGGAAGCCGCGGGCGTCGACGACGACGCAAAAATGCGCTCCTACTTCCTGGCCCAGGTGGGGCCGGCCATGCTGCGTATCCTGATGAACCTGGTGGCCCCCCGGAAGGTGGATGTGGTGCCCATCGACCGCATTCTGGAGCTGCTGGGCGAGTATTTCCAGCCTCCCGTGTCGATCTTCCCAGCCCGGGTTGCGTTCCACAGGCGAGACCAGCGACCGGGCGAATCCGTGTCTGCCTACGCGACGGCCCTCAGGCTTGCAGCGGTGCACTGCCAGTGGGACGACCTGGACCAGGCCCTCCGAGACCGCATGCTGTGTGGTCTGAGAGACGAGGAGCTTCAGCGGAAGCTCATGACCCGCAACTACCGCCTCACGTTCAACGAGGTACTGCGGGAGGCCCAGGCGGCCGAGGCGGCCAGGAGCGGGGTCAGGGTGTTCAAGTCCCGAGGGGCCACGTCCGAAGGGGCCAAGTCACCCGTACAGGCGGCCCGGCGGACACCAGCGAAAGCGGCCTGGCGGGCCCCCAAGCCGCCCGCCGGCACACCAACAGCGTCCGAGGAGTCATCGACGACGGCAGACCCCTGCTCCAGCGAGGACGACGACGTCCAGCGGGTCAAGAAACGAGGAGAGAAGCGGCAGACCCGCAAACGGCAAGACCGCCACTGCGACGGTTGTGGGGCATCCCACGACCACACGAGGTGTCCATTCCGAAAGGCCGAGTGTCACAACTGCGGCTGAAAGGGACACATCGCCCGAGTGTGCAGGCGCGGGCGAGTCGAGGACAAGGGCAATTCGAGCCATTCCCAGACGCACCAACGGAAGGCGGCCGGCACCAGGAAGGTCTCAGACGACCACAGCGAGGCAGGCGTGAACCGCGTGGGCCTGGAGCACCGGCGTTTTTTCGTAGAGGTACAGTTACAGGGGCTCCCAGTGAGGATGGAGATAGACTCGGGGTCGTCCTACTCCATCCTGTCCCAAAAAGAGTTTATGCGCATTCCCCCAGATGCGCGGCCCAAGCTGCGGGCCATGAAGTCACACCTACGGGACGTGCAGGGAAATGGGATCCCAGTGTTGGGGGTGGGGAACTTCAAGGTGAAGTTCAAGAATTACTCCGAGAAACTGCCCCTAGTGGTCCTCAAGGGGGGGAGATGCTGCCTTTTGGGAACACAGTGGTTCGCTCCCCTGGGAATCGAACTGTCCGGCATTAACGCCATAGAGACTGACCCAATGCGGGACGTGTGCAACGCACACCCGGACGTTTTCAAGAAGGGGCTCGGGACTTACAAGGGGCCCCCAGTTTCCTTTGACTTGGATCCAGAAATCCGGCCCATCCGCCTCAAGCCAAGGAGAGTGCCTTTCCCCCTCAAGGATAAGATCGAGGCAGAACTGGACAAATTGGTGGGGCAGGGGATTTTGGTTCCAGTTGATTCGGCGGAGTGGGAAACGCCGATTGTTACGGCCCTCAAATCAAACGGGGAGGCCAGGATTTGTGCGGACTATAAATGTACGATCAATAAGGCCATTCGGCCAAATGCATATCCGGTACCCGTGGTCAGCCATTTGCTGGCCACGCTACATGGGGAGAGGTGTTTTGCCAAGCTAGATCTGGCGCAGGCATATCAGCAGCTCTCTGTAACCCCGGCTGCTGCCGCTGCGCAAACCATCGTAACGCACAAGGGGGCATTTAAGGTAACGCGCCTTCAGTTCGGCGTGAATTCGGCCCCCGGAATTTTCCAGTCCCTCGTGGAACGCCTTTTAAAGGGGCTTCCAGGCGTCCTCCCATATTTCGACGATGTGTTAATAACAGCGGGGGGCGAATCAGAACTAGCGCAAAGGCTAGACAGGGTCCTTTCAATATTCGAGAAGGCGGGCCTCCGACTGAGACGGGACAAATGTGTTTTCTTTGCGAGGGAGGTTGAGTTCCTCAGGTTCAAGGTAACCCCGGAAGGCATCAAGCCCTCCGAGTCCAAGGTTGCGGCTGTGCAAAACGCCCCTCGCCCCACCGCGAAACCAGAGCTGCAGTCATTTCTGGGGCTCTTAAATTTTTACCATTCCTTCCTGCCGAGGAAGGCATCCATTGCAGAGCCACTGCACGCGCTATTGAAGAAAGAGGCGGTTTGGCGGTGGGGAGATAGGCAAGAGAAAGCTTTCAGGGAGCTAAAGGCACTTCTATCCTCGAGTGCTGTCCTGACCCACTTTGACCCTAGGAGACCAGTAGTTCTAGTCTGTGATGCGTCCCCAGTGGGGGTGGGGGCGGTTCTATGCCACGTGTGGGAGAGCGGGCGGGAAGCCCCGATAGCGTACTACTCAAGGTCCCTCTCGAAGGCCGAGCGCAATTACGCGCAGACTGATAGGGAGGCCCTGGCCATCATCGCGGGAACGAAAAAGTTCCATGACTTTTTATACGGCCGCGAGTTTACGGTAGTGACGGATCACAAGCCACTTCTGGGGATCTTCACTACCGGCAAACCCACACCGCAAATTCTATCCCCCAGGATGCTGCGTTGGGCCATCTTCCTCAACGCCTACCAGTACGAGCTGGTCTATCGCCCAGGGAAGGAGATCTCCCATGCGGACGCGCTGTCCCGATCTCCCCTCCCAAGTGTAGGGGACCCCACATGCGAGGTAGAGCAGGACCACCAAGTCCTGCTGATCGAGTCTCTCGACTCACCCCCCATTCTTCCGGCCGACCTCGCCAAGGCCACGGCGGCCGACAAGATGCTGGCCCAAGTTAGTTCCTGGGTGAGGAAAGGGTGGCCTACTACTCCCCCCGAGGAACAGTTCAAGCCATTCGTCAGGCGTAGAGTAGAGCTTTCTCTGGAAAGGGACTGCTTACTCTGGGGCC
This sequence comes from Bradypodion pumilum, assembly GCA_035047305.1. Taxonomy (NCBI): domain Eukaryota; kingdom Metazoa; phylum Chordata; class Lepidosauria; order Squamata; family Chamaeleonidae; genus Bradypodion; species Bradypodion pumilum. The sequence goes on from JAWDJD010000003.1 coordinate 5,146,328, forward strand.
AGCGGGTAGTTATCCCAGAGAAGCTGAGGGCCAAGGTACTGAAGCTACTGCATACCAGTCACCCGGGGATCGTGCGCTCCAAGGCTCTGGCCAGGAGTTTCTTTTGGTGGCCCCAGATAGACGCGGATATAGAACGTTTAGTGGGCACGTGTGAGAGCTGCCAGAGCTCTCGGCCCGAGGAGTCCCGGTTACCCCATAGGGAATGGGACACGGCCCGCGGGCCATGGTCCCAGATTCATGTTGACTTCACTGGCCCTTTCCGTGGGGCCATGTTTCTGCTGGTAGTCGATTCCTACTCCAAGTGGTTGGAGGTAATCCCCATGAACAGCACCTCCTCTGCGGCAACCATTAAACAGTTGCGCAAGCTTTTTGCCTGTTTCAGCCTGCCAGACGTCCTTGTTAGCGATAACGCTAGTACCTTCACGTCTGCAGAGTTCAAGACGTTTATTGAGCAGAATGCCATCAGGCACATTACCGCTGCCCCGTTTCACCCCGCCACAAACGGTCAGGTAGAGCGCCAAGTGCGCACTACGAAAGACGCACTGCAGCGCATGGGTCCCGGTGAGTTGAACCTTCATCTGTGTCAGTTCCTCATTTGCTACAGGACAACCCCCCTAGCCTCAGGATTTTCCCCAGCCGAACTCCTCATGAGGAGGCGTCCGGTAACACTTTTTGACCGGATGGATCCATCCAGGGTGGAGGATGAAGGAAGAAATATAAACATAGGGGGAGAGGGCTCCAAAAGTTTTTCGGTAGGGGACCCGGTTCACTGCAGGAACTACGCGGCCTCGGGGCCAGCGTGGGTACCAGGGACAATCATTGAGCAGACGGCGCCAGTATCCTACAGGGTCGAGACTAGCTCGGGTCTACTCTGGAGAAGGCACGCCAACCAACTCAGAAGGCGAGTCACCAGTGAAGGGGAATCAGCGTTAGGGTCCTCCCCCACCCGCATTACCCAAGGGGGAGACACGGCGGAACCCGCGGATACAAATGCATATCCTGGGTTCTCAACCACAGAGGAGGATACTTTGAAAGAGAGGGATCAGCTTGATTATGATTATGAGTTGCAGTACCAGGGGGTGTAGCGGAGTGGTCCCCCACCCGTCCTAGCGAAAAGAAGGGTTTCAGTTCAGCCCCTGGTACCTCCAGTCCCCCCAGTCCCTTTGTTTTAGAATATACCATAGCTGCAGCTCCCCGGAGACCAACACCCCCAAGACAGGCAACGGGGGGGAGCCCGCCCACCACAGTCTCTAGGACTCCCGGGCAGGTAACAGGGGGTGGCGGGACCACGAGGGCCTCCTCGTCAGTCCCGAGGTTCGTACTGGGGGGAACCCCAAGCTCCCCAAGCGGTAGGCAGGGGTTTACGTCCCAACTGTTCATTCCATTCCCGTCCCCCAATGCAAGGTTGTTGCAGAGTCCCCACCGAACCACTAATGAGTCCCCACTTTCCGTTGCAGGACAGGACTCTGCGGAACCAGGAGCCTCCGGCTCCCCTGTGTTAAGTCAAGCGGCCGCACGCCCCAGACGCGTGTGCGGCAAGCCACAATGGTTGAGGGACTTCGTCCCATCCTAGGGGGGAGGGGTGTTATGTATGTACAATGTTGCTTTAAGAAATGTATGAATGTAACCTGACCACAATTACAATGTAGCTCAGCTGTTAAGGAACGCGAGTAAGCTGCCTATAGAGGGCAGCTGCGAGCGTTCAGCTCACATGGTTCACATTCCCCAAATCACCGGCAGCCGCGGGAATCCTTCCCGCGCGAGGATCACCTGGAGAAGATGGGCGTGACGCAGAATGACGTCACGCCGGTAGCAGCCAATAAGCTACCATGCAACGAGATTCAAATGTATGTCCCACAGTATATAATGAGCTGTACCTCCGCCATTACCACATGTTCATCCTGATCATCAACCAATAAACCTGTGTTAGTCCTCACTGCGACTCCTTCTTTGTCTTCCGTGCAAGACACCAAAGAGGCTTAAGCACAGGGAGAAACTGCACACGTTGCATCCTTTATTCGCAAACCCATTCTTCTGAGAACACCATCTTTATTATTTATTTTATGTGCTTTATTTTTGTGCATTTCTTTTTGCTGTAACACATCATGCTCTGTCTGTGCTGAACATCTCTAGACAACAATCCTACTAAGAAACAGTGGCTTTCCATCCTGAAAGAACAGAGCTTCGCTGGAGTTTTGTGTCAGTTTCTTCCTGGAGCCACTCAGTATTCAGCTAAAATGTCCCACAGGCTTGAACACTCTCCACCCTGGGAATAGTCAAGGCAAAGTACCGACCTCAGAAGGATGGAAGGCTGAGTTAACCTTGAGCTCAATCTCACAACCTTTTTGGTTGCAGTACAGCAGTTTATCCACTGCACCACCAGGGCACCACTTAGAGCTATGGTATATTTCTGATGTTCTAGGTATCCCTTCACACAGGTATGACTTACCTGGAACCGTAACTAGCACAGGGTAGTGGGGGCTGTGACGTGCATAGCAGCAAAATTCAGAGGATGCAAAAATTTGCTACAGGAAGGGCCTGGATTCACTGTTTGTTAATTACTGTTTTGCACCATCTCACAACGCTTTCCTTTTTACCTCTGAAATTTAGGCAGGGGGAGTGTCCTGGGGTGCCCAAACATTTTGGGCCATGGGCTGGTCATGTGGTTCAGCGGGCCAGTCACGTGGTTCCTCCCACCTGAAGCGGAAGTAAAACGTGTCTTGCAATCTGTTTTGCAACAGGATGAGAAAGATTTTAAGCCGTCATTTTCTCTGCTTAAAGCAGGGGTGCCCAAACTACAGCCTGTGGGCTAAATATGGCCCCCAATGACAATTCATCTGGCCTACACCGTCCTCGTCTCTCCAGGAAGCGGAAGTAAAATGCGCCCATATGGGTGCATTTTACTTCCGCTTCTGGGAGTGATGAGGGTGGCGTGGGCCGGATGAATTGGCATCGGGGGTCAGATCCGGCCCACAGGCTGTAGTTTGGGCACCCCTGGTCTAGACAGCTCATTACAGGACTCTGAGCTGCACATCTGTACTTCTTCTCCAAACATGATTATAGTCATGATTATAAAGTAAAGACCCAGGGAGGCCTTCACAAGGGTTATTTGACAAATCAACAATGTGTTGTTGTTATTGTTGATGGCGTGGATTTAAAAAGAAAAACATTTTTTTTTGTCTTGCATCATCTCATTTTGAAAATCTGTTTTGGGCCCCTCAATGAACCATTCTGTGGCTTTTGCGGTTGTGTCTCTCAGCTGTCTTTGCTTCACTCAACCCAACCCAGAGTACGCATCTCTCTGGGATAAATTAGATCAAACAAAGATAGATAAGAGGCTACTTAAGCAGAAAGTGTATGATCAGAACTGTAGGGTGGGGCCTAATGGGTCTTTAAGAAATAAAGTCTGTCTCTAATGGACTCAAGTCATGGTACGTTGCCCCCCCCCCCCCCAACCTCCCCTCTTTATTTATTTGGTACATTAAGAGAGGAATCCTGTGGTTAGGAAGGCTAGAAGGTGGAGAGTTGTGGTCTCCGAGACTCTGTTTTATCCAAATGGCCATTGGGTTTCTGGAGATATTGACAACGTGAGTTCTAGTTCTCTTCCCTCAGCCTTTATGGGTTTCCCTCTCTTATATTTCCATTAAAAAAACCTTCTAATAATAATAATAATTTTGTGTTAGAAATTATTCTGGGTTGAAAGGTTTTTTTTTTTTTTTGCAGAAGACTCTCTGCTCAGGGAACGCCCAAATGAAGCTCCTTTCATGTCTTCCAAGAGTTGGAACAGAGACGGGCGCTCAATCCATCATGCAGTACCTGGGTTTCGAACTGCCGGCTTGCCGGCCTTCCAGATAACAAGGCGAGCTTCTTAACCACTGAGCCACCACAGCCCCTAAACCTTCTAATGAAAGCTGCAGAGTGTAGAGGTGTTCCATGTTAACTGACCGCCCCCCCCCCCCCAATGGCTCAGCGGTTAAGCTGCTCTCAAACTCTGCTCACGATGCAAGCCATTCTGACCCATTTTGACTCGAGGAAACCTGTAGTCTTGATCTGTGATGCCTCACCAGTGGGGGTGGGGGCCGTGCTGTGCCACGTGTTGGAAAATGGGCGGGAAGCCCTGGTTGCCTTTTACTCCAGGTCACTTTCAAAGGCAGAGCGCAATTACGCGCAAACAGATAGGGAAGCCCTTGCCATAATCGCGGGAACAAAGAAGTTCCACAATTTCCTGTACGGTTGACAGTTCACCATTGTGACCGACCACAAGCCTCTTTTGGGTATTTTCACCATGGGCAAGCCCACACCACAGATTCTGTCCCCCAGAATGCTACGATGGGCCATCTTCCTCAACGCCTACCAGTATGCACTGGCCCACCACCCGGGCAAGATCTCCCATGCGGATGCGCTTTTCCGGTCCCCCTCCCACAGCTGGGAGACCCCGAATGCGAGGTAGAACAGGATCATCAGGTCCTGCTGATCGAGTCTCTCGACTCACCCCCCATAGTACCCGCAGACCTCGCCACAGCCACAGCAGCAGACATGGCTCTGTCCCTAGTCAGTTCCTGGGTTAAGAAAGGGTGGTCCACGACTCCCCCTGCGGAGGAGTTCAAAGCGTTTTTCAAACGGAGGGTCGAACTCTCCATAGAGAGGGGCTGCCTCCTCTGGGGCCAACAGGTGGTCATTCCTGAAAAGTTACGACCAAAAGTGCTCAAGCTACTGCATACCAGCCACCCAGGGATCGTACGCTCTAAGGCTCTGGCCAGAAGTTATTTCTGGTGGCCCCAAATAGACACTGATATAGAGCACATGGTGGGCACTTGTGAGAGTTGCCAGAGCTCTCGACCCGAGGAGTCCCATTTTCCCCACAGAGCATGGGACACGGCCCGCAGCCCATGGTCCCGAGTGCACATCGACTTCGTTGGCCCGTTCCGGGGCTCCCTTTTCCTATTGATAGTAGATTCGTACTCCAAGTGGTTGGAGGTCATTCCAATGTCCAACACCTTATCAGCCACAACAATAAAGCAGTTGTGCAGGGTGTTTAGTTGTTTCGGTTTACCCGATATGCTGTTCTCCGATAACGCCAGTACCTTCACATCTGCCAAAATCAAGGCGTTCATCGAGAGGAATGCCATTCGGCACATCACCTCTGCCCCGTTCCACCCCACCACAAACGGTCAGGTAGAACGCCAGGTGCAGACTACAAAGACGCACTGCGGTGAATTGGCCCCGAGGATTTGAACCTCCAACTGTGCCAGTTTCTAATCTGCTACAGGGCAACTCCCCTGGCGTCCGGGCTGTCACCTGCAGAGCTCCTCATGCGTAGGAAACCCGTAACACTCTTTGATCGGTTGGATCCGACCAGGGTGGAGGATGAGGGAAGGAATATAGAAATTGGGAGCACCAAAAGTTTTGCAGTAGGGGAACCAGTGCATTGTAGAAATTACAACCAACATGGGTTCCAGGAGTGGTAATTGAGCAAACGGGGCCGGTGTCATACAGGGTAGAAACCAGTACGGGTCTACTATGGAGGAGACACGCTGACCAACTCAGGCGTCGGGTCACCAGCAGCCAGGGGGAAGAGGGCCAACAAGGAGAGTCAATGTTAGGGTCCTCCCCCACCTGCTTATCCCAAGGGGGAGACACAGAGTACCCCTCGAGTACAAATCCATATCCTTTGGACACACAAGAGGGGGTCAAGACCGATGATTTAGCGGATGAGTTAGACTTTGATTTCCAGTACCAGGGGGGTGTAGCAGAGTGGTCCCCCACCCGTTCGAGCGAGAAGAGGGGTTTTTGTTCAGCCCCTGGTAGTTTTCCCGGTTCCTTTGTTTTTGAGTTCACCCCCTCACCTCGAGGAGCGAGAAAGGCCACAGGTTCGCCTGCAGCTCAAGCGGACAAGCAGGGCGAGACAGCAAGGTTCACCTCCTCAATCCCAAAGTTCGTGCTGGGGGGGGGTCGCCGGCCGCCACAGGCGACAGACAGGGATTCACATCCCAGCTATCTCTCCCGTTCTCCCCTCCGAATTCAAGAGTACTACCTTGTTCCCGCCAGACAGCTAATGTGTCCCATCTTTCCGTTGCAGGGAGAGAATCCACGGAACACGGAACCTCTAGTTCCCCCGAGCTCGGCCAAGCTGCCGTACGCCCCAAGTGCACATGCTGAAAGCCACAATGGTTAAGGGACTTCATCCCATCCTAGGGGGGGAGGGGTGTTGTGTATGGAAACACTATATCTTTAAGAATGAATGTAACCACTTTGATGTAAGAATGTAACCTTGTAATGAACACAATGTTTCTCAGCTGCAATGGAACGCGAGCTAGCTACCCATAGAGGGCAGCTGCGAGCGTTCAGTTCACATGGTACAAATTCCCCAATTACTGTCAGCCGCGGGAACATTCCCGCCACGGCTACACCTGGTGAAGAAGGGCGTGACTCAGGATGACGTCACATTTGGCGGTGGCCAATGGGCTACCGTGCATCCATATTCAAATATATTGTGCTGTATAAAAGGAGCTGTACCTCCGCCATTACCACATGTTCAGATTGCATACCCTCCAATAAAGATGTGTTTGGCCTCATAGCTGCTGCCTACTGCGTATCAATCTGCAAACATCAAAACATGTGGCAAGCATGACTAGACACCAGACTGCACGGAACGCTGTTTACCGTCCCACCGAAGTGGCCCCCTATTTATCTACTTGCAATTTCTTGCTTTCGAACTGCTAGGTTGGTAGGAGCTGGGGCAGGGATGGAAGCTCACTCCGTCATGCAGCACTCGAGAATCGAATTGCTGACCTGCAGACCTTCCAATCATCAAGTTCAGCACCTTAACCACTAGAGCCGCCACCGCAGTCCCCTTGGTAAACAAACACAGAGAAAAAGAGGAAGAGAGATAAAACCCAGTTATAATTCTCATATAAAACCAATCATGCTGTTTTCACTGCCCCTCCCACTCTGGATTCCCTTTCCCCATTTCCATAGAGGCATCCTGGATGTCAGCAGAAATGTAATTCCTTTAATGAGCATGTAGGGATCCGTTGGGGAAAGGATTTGGCTCAGCTGAGAGCCTTGCAGGTCACAACGGGTCAAAATCTGTACCGGAGGCGGACGTATAATCCTCTTCTTTTTATAGGGCAAGGCTCGGGCAACAAAGGGGTTTACAGATGTGTGTGCAAAAACACAAAACGAGGAGGGAGATTTCTTTTCTTCCAGAAGGACTCTTGCAAAAAATGAAAAACAGGAAAAGGAGGATGGAAGGAGAAGGTAATCTAGAAGGAAAATACAGTAATGCAGTTTTGGATCCTTTTTAAAGAATTTGGGCTTGAAAAGCAGGCCAAAACAGTCACCTGTCTACAGGTAAGTTCAATCGTCGACCTGGCCTAGACTGCCTTTCATTAAAAAGCTGTTTTGCTATTTCTGGCCAGAAGCTTCTTTGGCAGACCCCACCATGGCTGCAGAGGCTCAGGCGCTCTGAATGGTTATATAAGTTTAAGAAAGGCAGGAGGGAAAAAAGCCGGTGGCTGGAGGAAGCCAAAGCAAAACCCTGTGGAAGGAAGCAGACTTGTCAGGCTTGTATCCATCTCCCGGAAGGCAAAACCCTGCCGAAACAGCCACGATTGACAAGCAGTGGAGCAAATTTTGGAGGGGCCGAGGACTGCAGCAAGGTAGCCTTCCTAACCGCTTCATTTGGAGTTTGCATCGGTACATGTTTCTGGTAGTTACCAGCAGACCAGTAAATGAGCTGGATTCTGTATCTGGGGTCGTGGGTGCGAGGAGGAGGAAGACAGTTGGCCGGCCTAGTGGCCTGCTGCCGGCTCCGATCTGGAGTTGGCGCCTGAGGAGGACCTGTGGCCAGTCCCTCAGCCTGCAGCCAGCCTAGATCAGGACACCGAGCAGGAGGACAGGGATCTGACTCCAGCCCTGCAGCTGGCTGTCAGTTTGGAGCCAGCTCCTCAGGGCCAAGGCTGGCAGGATGATGGGAGCTTGGCAGCTAGGCCAGGTGCCAGCAGTTAGGATGATGAAAGGCAAGCCAGCACCTCGGAGAGGTGCAGAGACTTGTTAAGACAGACCTTGCAGCTGAGGCGAAGGAGTGCCCGGACACGCCTCTTGAACCGGTCTTCAGCTGTGGAGTCTCAGGCTCCTTAAAACTAGAGTGTGCCGGGAAAGCTCTTGTCAGACCAGTTTTCCTACTTGGATCCCTGACACTGCCAGACTTGGACCAGAACCCTTCGAATGCTGAACCCCTCCCTGCATGTGACCTTGATGACGATGCTGGAAAACCCTTGAATCTTCAGTTGCGCTTGACCGGCTTTTGACCCTGGACTTCTGATGATGACCCTGCTTCAACCCTGTAAACCAGGAGTTCTCAACCTTTTTAAGCCAGGGGCCAGATCACCCTCCCTCAGACAGCTTTTGGGGCCGGATGGCTATTTTGCCCTTCCTCCACCACATGGCACTTCCGGGTGTGATGGAAGCAGTGGGGGGCACATGAAATGGTGCCATGGGCCTAGGGTTGCCATATGTCCTGGTTTTCCAGGATTTTCCCGGATTCAAGCTGTCCCGACCAGTTCAAGAAAAAACATGTAAAAGTCCCGGATTTTTAAATTTGAACAAAGGAAGCAAGATCACCCCTCACCAAGAGATTTTTGCAAAGAGTGAATTCACTGCCACCCTGCCTTTCTTTTAGTTATCCTGCTTGAAAACAGCAAAGGCAAAACAGCACCCTGAGAAGCCCACCAGGGAGGGGAGACTCTTGCAAGCAAGATATTTGAAAGAAAGGCAGTGAAATAACTCTTTGCAAAAATCCCTTGGCTCACCTTGAAGTTTGGGGGACAAGGAATCGTCCTCAGCCCTTTTCCTCAAAAGTTGGGAGGGAGCAAGAAATACCCATACCTAAGAAACCAAACCTCCATTATACACTGGGATGGAGGATCGGTTTTTCATGTGACTGCAAAGGGTTAATTGCATAGGGTCAGTATTCCTAGAGAGGAAGGGAACAGGGTGGACAGAAAGTGAAGAGGTTGCAAAGGTCCACCTCTAAATTAAGTCCCTTCCTGTCTCCTACTTTTCTCCTTCCGGAGGGAAACACAGGCGCCATGGACTGCATTGCCATTCCAGGCCCCTCTTTAGAACTTTCTTCCAAGGGTTCCTCCTGTGGGGTTTGAGTGTGAGTCTGTTTCAGTGGGGTGTGTGTGAAGGGGAGGGTGGGGTGACCTCAGGGGGAGGAAGGGTGGTTTCAAGAGTGGCCCAAGAAATTTTATTCAAAAATAAAATAAAAATACAAATAGAACCATCAAGAATAGTCTTTTGCAAGAAGAATCACACGGGGGAAAAACCTCTTGACTACAGTTCATTTTAAACTAACTAAAGCTGTCTGCCCTGGACAGGGATTCCGCGTGTTCTTAGAGCTGCGGTCTCCCTAACAGCCCCGTCCAACGCATGCGCAGTTTGAAGAATGCAATGATGTCACGTGACTGTCCCGGTTTGGTGGGAGAGAATTATGGCCACCCTACATGGGCCGCATTTGGCTGAGAATCCCTGCTGTAATCTGACTGTAAGACTCTCTCTTACCTTTTAGTGCAGCTGTAATGGGAATTCAAAGGATGCCATTAATTTTCATTTATTTCTGTGTGAAGTAAAAGAATGTTTAGCCAATTAATGCTTATGATGTAATGCCAATTGTAGATTGCTACATGCCCAGATGTTAGTTAGAGCCCCATGCTCCCACCTTCTCATAGACGCCAGTTCCAAGGACACTTAGTCTGGGAATCTGACAGAAGATACCAAGATGGAATCTAAGATAACCATCCCACATATTATTCAGGTGCATAACACGCAGCTGGATGTCCAGGTGTCCAGCTATTTGTCGCCTCACATCATATTTGGGGAATTTCCACATACTTGAGAGGGGAGATGTGAGTGGGGAAAAACATATATAAACTGAGAGATTTAGTTCCTCAGCAGCAGACATCCCACGGCCTGGGGTGACTCTGCCCATTTTCTTTTTTCAATATGCCTTAAATGTTAGACTGCCTGTCTAATATTTATGGGGGCTCATCGGGGCCCAACTTTTTATCTACTTAGCTAGCTTAGCCATTTCTATTATTTTATGTTTGTATTTGAACTGCCTTTATCCGTATGCTATTTTACTTTATTTTTGTACCAATAAAAAGCTGCTATATTTGAAGAATCGTAGTGGCGTACTTTTATTCTCCTCAAACCTTAAAGAGGAGAATTCTTAGAATCCAGCATACAAAAACCAAGGGAGAGGGAGGCCATAAATTAGGTCTTTGTCAGGAGGAGTGAATTCCAGAGAGGAGAAGAAGACTTCATTAAAGGTTTCGTTCTTTGCAAAGGAGTGTTATCAAGTTTGCTGGAGTCTTTTCCTGGTGAGGTAATTTTTATCTAACCCCTGGTTAGCTGGACTCTGAAAGTGTCATAAAAAAGGAGGAGGCATAAAACAGTTATTGGTTATTTGGTTGGGAATACTGGACATTCCTATAAGTCCAGCATCACCATTTTAATTGCCAGATAGTTCTGGAAGGAGAGAGGTCAGCACATCTCAAAACGCTGTCTGCAAAAGCAGTAAAACATCTGAAGAAGAAACAGCCCCTTTTTAGGCCAAAAGGTCATAGACAGGCTAAAGTGAAGGGTTGGTTTATGCCTGTCTTGACACTATAATAAACGGCTCTCTGTTCGGCAGTGCAGAGGAGTCAGTCCCCTTTTTACAGCAGCAACTGCTGGTTGGTGTCCGGGCCATAACACTAATGTAGACATATTGCGCCAGATGGAGAAAGAACAAGAACTGTTTAAGACAATGGAAGTTCCAATACCTTGGGCATATAATGAGGAACGACATGAAATATAGAATTCCATTTGTTGTGCAGCACTTGGGTCTTGAACAGCTGATCTGCCAACCTTCCAGTCATCAAGTTCAGTTCTTAACCACTAAACCATCCTTGGGATGACAGCTCTATGTAAAAAGTAAATATTATCTAAAATGAATGTGTTAATTTGGTATAAAATACTAGAACTGGGAAAATGAACCAAGCACATTTGAAAATCACTTGCTAACTGTAGACAATTAACAACATCTGAGGAACCGAGTACAGTAAACCCCCGGTTAGTGACATTTCTTGGTTCCCAATGTCACATCGCTAACCGGGAAACGTCGTTAACCGGGAAGCAGAAACCTGCAGCAGATGAAGGGGTTTACCCGGGGTTTCTGCTTGGAGCAGTGTCAGAAAAAGTCCAGTGGGGTCAGAAACAGCTTGGATCGCCTCCCCCGAGGTGGAAAAAATCTTTGCCCATTTTTGGGTCTCCGCCACCCCTGCCATATCTGAGAGGCTGGGGAGAGGCGATCTACGCCTCTGCCCACCCCTATGACAAGATCTCCTACCTTTCGAAGCTGGAAAACCACCATCAGTGGGGTCCCTGTTTCATGCCCTCTGCCTCTACAGCAGTGTGTAGGAGGCTTGGAGGACCTATTCTGCACTATTCCCACCTTCCTAGGTGCTCCCTGTGCTGTGCAACAGCTGATAATGGTTGTGGCCACCATTTTGAAAAACAAAAAAACAAACAAAATGGTGTTTGTTTGCTGGGGAGACAGAGAACTGGAAACAGGGACACACACACACACACACACACCGATGGTGATTTTCCAACTTGGAAGGTAGGAGATGAAACACGGTGCCTTGGATAACGATGCCAGAAGGTTAACCGAGAGATGACTTTTCACAAAAAGTCACGTCGTAAACCGAAAACAACGTTGACTGAAAGCAACGTAAACCAGGGATTTACTGTACAGATGGAAGAGAAGAATATAACAGAAAAGGGAATAGTAAGTAGTAATAGTAAGCTTTTGCTCAAGTTCAAGTGATTCGCCAGTTACGCTCGTTCCTTGACTGTGACCGCTTGCTCATGGTCACTCATGCACTGGTCACTTCCCGGTTAGATTATTGTAACATGCTCTACATGAGGCTGCACTTGATGCTGCTGCAACTGGTGCAAAATGTGGCGGCCCGCACGGTGATGGTGTGTGGTCGTTATGACCATGCCGTGCCCTTGTTGCAGAGCAGCATTGGTTGCCGCTGTACTTCCGGGTGCAATTCAAGGTGCTGGTTATGACCTTTAAAAGCCCTACATGGTAGTGGGCCAGGTTACTTAAGAGACCGTGTCACCCCGAGAACATCTGCCTGTCCCACTAGAGCGGACCGGAGGGGCTCTCTATGGTTACCAATGGCTTAATAGATGGCCTTTATGGTATCCACTCTGGCCCTTTGGAACCTCCTCCCGACTGGCCTCCATCTCCAACCACAACTGCTGGCCTTTGGAAGAGATTTAAAGACTTGGTTGGCCTAGTGGGTGTGGGGTGCTGCTACTGAACCTACACCCCCCCCCAACTGGCTCATATGATTATCGGTCAATTCTGTCATCTGGATTTTAGCGTCTTATATTTGAGACTAGCTGGGTACCCGGCCTTGCTCGGGTTTTTGCCACTTCTGCCTGCTTCCTCTCCTGAGTGTTATCTGCATTGTAAACCACCTGGAGTCACCTTGGCGAGGCATCGGTTAAATAAGTCGAAATAAATAAATACATACTCCAACTCATTATGCATAGGAAGATCCTTGAGGAGAGAGGAAGCCCTGGACATAGACGGACTTCATGGCTGAAGAATCTAAGAGAGTGGTGTAGAAGCTCTTCGGAAGAACTGTGACTTTCACCATGATGATAGCCAATATCCAGAACAGATAACGGCACTTGAAGAAGAAACTGTTTGAATTCTTCCACTTGTTTTATATTTTCCCCTTCTCTTTTAATATTTAAAGTATGCTGTTTCTTTCCAATTGCTATTACCTCAGTCTTCTCTTTACTGATTCTCATATTATTTATCTTGCATTCATGGTTGGCTTCCTAATTTCTGTAGTCTGATGTCGCTTCTGAGCAAAGAATCCCAGAGACTCGAATCTCCTCACCTGACAGTTTCTCTGTATAGGGTATTGGCTAAAAGCGTGGATAAAGTTGTATAGACCTGGTTAGACTATTTTAGAATAGAGTGAATGAGTCGAAAAGAAAAAAGAAAGCAGCTGAGAGAAGAGATAGAAATAGATCCAATTTGGCTAAGAACAGGTAGATTAGTAATAGCAGGCGGTGAGGAACGAAGGAAGTCTTTAAAGGAAGAAATTTTGGAAGCTGAGCAGCTGGATAGGCTTAGAGCAGGCATGGCAGCAAAGAAGAAAGTACAAGAGAAACAGCAATTACAACGGTTAGATATAAATCAAGAAGATCAGCAAATTGAATTTAAAGAGGCCAGTGCTCGGGGAGCTATAAAAAAGAAAGTAATAGAAGGAGATGTAGAGGAAAGTGTGGAAGGGGATAGCCCTGATGTGAATGAATGTAGAGGCTCTATCGAAATGAGATTAGATAGTCTTGAGAAGTATCTTCAGACCAAGTTTCAAAATTTAGAAGAGCAGCGAGCGAGGGATAATCAAGAATTTATTAAACTGCAGCAAGAGAGTTTTGAGGCTTTTCAGCAAAAAATGCTGTCAGTGGTGACAGGTTTGATGGAATCAGCTAAAGTTGAAATTGCCAAGATAATGGAAGAGGTGAATGATGTAAAAGAAGGAATGGGTTCAATTTCAAAGGAGGTTGAAAATGTAAAGAGACATGTCCAAGAGGTGCAGGAAAAAGCTAAAGGGAGAGAAGTAAAAGTGGATGATCATGAAGTGAGACTGGAGTTACTTGAAGACCAATCTAGAAAAAGAAATATTATAATTAGGCATGTTTCTGAGGCCCGCCCTGATCAGCTGAAGGCCAGAATAATGAGTTGGTTAAATGATTTAGGTATGGATAGGAAGTTCGAGGCTGAGGATGTATTAAGTGTGCATAGATTAGGGTCTAAGAAACATAATACAGCAGACAGAAATGTGCTATTGAGGTTTGCTAGTGAAGGTTTGAAGGTGATGTTAATGCGACATATCAGGAAATCTGGGTCAAGTATATTGAAAATGGAAGGGAGTAGTATAGAGATCTATAATGATATTTCTATTGGCGAGAGAACATGGAGAACACAAATCAAACCAGTAACCAGGAAGTTGAGGGAAAAAGGAATTGTTTATTTTTGGCTTGCCTTAAAAAAGCTAAAATTCATAGTATCTGGAAAATCATACGTGTTGAGGGATGGGTCATATGTCTTAGACATACTTGCAGAGGCAAAGATAATCGACCGAAACTCCAAGGAATGGGAAGATCTTAAAGAGGAGCTGATAATAGCAGGGGTTTATACAACATATGACAGGGAAGAGGAAGAGCGGATGAACGATATGAGGGTTGCGTTGTCTAGCCAGGATGAACTAGGTAGTGTGGAATGATATAACGGTGTAAAAATTGCAATTGAAGTAACTGTAAGGCACAATATAAAGCGATGATAGAATCCTCATGTGGAAATGGTGGCATGAAAAATTAAATAGTATTTAGAATGGGTAATTAGGCAGGAGAAGTGGTGGTTTGGTTTGTGAGTGTTGTCTCCCCTCCCCCCTCCCCCCCTTGTTTGGCAGGGGTGTTTTTCTTTTTCGTTTCGAAATGGCGGGGAGGGTGATGATTTATTGTTTTATGTTTTGTGTTCAGCTGTTTGCTTATGTTTTGTGGGTTGGATTAGCACATGCTTGTAGGAGATGGAATTGTAGCAAGCGAAAAATAATAAAGAATTATGAAATCGATTAGGGTGTTATCATGGAATGTGAAAGGCACGGGCAGTATTATTAAGAGGAAACGTTTGGAAGCGGTAATTAGGAAAGATAGGCCAGATGTGATATGCTTACAAGAAACGCATCAAAAAAGTGAGGATGTAAATAAATTGTATATAAAGGGGATAGAATATTATGAGAAGGCATTGGGTACGTCTAAGGCAAGAGGTGTTGCCATATTAATATCAAAAAAGTTAGGATTTACAAAAGTAAAGACAGTTGTAGATCCAGAAGGGAGATTTCTTATAACAAGGGGATTTATTAATAATGAGGATATAACCTTTGTTAATGTATACGCGCCAAACGAAAAACAGGAGGAATTTTTAGATAAGGTGTATCAAAGTATAGAATCAGAAAGGGTGTCCAAGTTAATAATGGTTGGAGATTTTAATTTGATCAGATCAGGTTTGGATACTACAAATGTGGCTAAGCGTACATGTACTAATAGGGTGATGGATAGGTGGTTAAAAATAACGGGATTACAGGATGTTTGGAGGAAAATTAGAGGCTCAGAACGGGGATATACATTTTTTTCGCACGTGCACAATTCTTATTCACGAATTGACTATGTTTTGGCTTCAGAAAGTATGATAGATAAGGTTGAAAATATTGAAATTGGTATGATTAAGGAATCTGATCACGCTAAAATAATTACAGAATTTAAACTAAGTGATGACAAACAAAAAAGGGGTACATGGAGCTATGATACAAGGTTATATAGAGATCAAAAGAGTAAGGAAACGATAATAAAAAGATGGGAAGAGTGCTGGGAAATTAATGATACAAAGGATGTAAATGATGGAATATTATGGGATACCATGAAGGCAATATTCAGGGGAGAAAGCATTAGGCTCTCTTGTATTAATAATAGGCAAAATAAGGAAAAGGAAAAAGAGTTAGAGGACGAAATAAAGAAGTTGCAGGATATTCATGCAAGAACGGGAGATAGGGACATATTCGATAAAATGCAAAAATTAAAAAGAGAATTTATTGAAAAAGATATTGAAAAGGTAAAGAAGAATTTAATTTATTTGAAAAGAGATTACTTCGAGTACAGTAATAAAAATTCTAAGCTATTAGCTAGAGCCGCTGAAGAAAAGAAAGATAAAAGAGGAATTTCAGTTTTGATAGATAAGTATGGCAGAAGGTGTAATAAGTTAGTAGATAAAATTCAAATTGTCAAGGCTTTTTATCAGGAATTGTATTTGAGGAAGGACGTAAATACGGATGAATTAGAGCGATATTTAGATAAGTGGTCAAGAATAAATTTAAGCTTGGAGCATAGGAGTTACATGGATGAAAAGATAATACAAAAGGAAATAAAGGAGGTCATAAAAAGGTTAAGGATAGGCAAGGCTCCAGGCGAGGATGGTTTATCGGTGGAGTTTTATAAAGATTTTAAAGAGATGCTGTTACCAAAAATGGAAAGGATTTTTAATTATATTTTGGAGGGAGGGAGAGTTCCTAAATCGTGGTATAGTACAATTATAATTTTAATTCCAAAGGTAGGGAAAAATCTGGAAAAAATTGAATCCTATAGACCGATTTCCCTGATGAATCAGGACGCAAAAATTTTTACGGCCATTTTAGCTAATAGATTGAATAATTTTAGTGGTAAATACATTAATAAGGATCAAGTGGGATTTATGAGAGATCGGTATATGTCGGATTTGACGAGAAGGATGGTTGACTTGACAATTATTGCTCAGGAACAAGAGGAGCATGTGGGTTTCTTCTCCCTGGATATATTCAAAGCTTTTGACTCGATCCAATGGATAACTATAAAGGAAATTATAAAGAAATATGGATTCGGACAAAAATTTTGTGGGGTAATTGAGCAGTTGTATCAGCAAGGCTCGGCTAGGGTTAAATTAAATGAGGAATTAACAGGGGAGATTAAATTGGAAGCGGGCACAAGGCAAGGAGATCCATTGTCGGCATCTTTATTTATAATGGCCATGGAATTGTTAGCTAATGTAATAAGGGAAGATAAGGAATTAATTGGAATTGAAGGTATAAAAATTAGCCAATATGCTGATGACACCCTAATAACAATAAAAAATCCACAGAATACACTAGGGAAGATATATGGGCATTTAGAGGAATTTCAAAGGGTGACGGGACTTAAGGTAAACTGGGATAAGTCAGAAGCAATTCTTTTTAATGTGGATTTGGACATACAAGAAAGTTTAAAAGCTAAATTTAAAATACAAATTAGAGATAATATAAAATACCTGGGGATAAACATTTCAAATAAATATGATGATTTAAAAAGGTTAAATTATGATAAATTGGAAAAAGAATTAAAAGAAATGATTTTACGGTATAAGAAGCTAAATTTGTCGTGGTTTGGACGCGTTTCGCTATGTAAAATGAAGCTTTTACCCAAATTAAATTTCTTATTTGATACTCTGCAAATATATATGAAAGAGAAGGAATTAAAGGTTTTTCAAACTATATTAAATAATTTTTGTAACGGTGGAAAAAGGGCCAGGATACCAAAGTTTTTATGGTATTCATCACAAAAAAAGGGCGGGTTAGGAATTCCAAATATTAAAAATTATTATTGGGCATTTCAACTGAAGAATATTTGTAAAATTTTAGTGAAAGAAGAATCGATTTGGGGAAAAATTGAATTGCGAGAGAAACTGGGTGAAGAAATATTAATGTTTTTGGGCAAAGGGAAAGCAGAAATTAATGCTACAAATAAATTGTTAAAAGCTCTTTTAAAAACTTGGACATTACTGAAAAATAAATTGGCACCAGGGTTGTCCCCAATATTAGGCCTGAGTGATATGAAATCATTCCCACTGAGAATGGATAAGAGCGTAGAAGAAGTATTGAATAAGAATAATATAACTCTATTAAAGGATTGGATAACAGCATGTAGAGACAAGGAAAGAAAGTTAGATATAGGTAGACAACTTAAATTGAATTGGCTTCAATTGATGTCTATTGACAGTTGGAATAAAAGATATTTAGATGAAATGAGCTTGGATAGGGAGCGGACGAAATTTGAAGAGTTGGTACTTAGTCTAAAAAGTGGGCAGGTAAAAGTTAAGGGGTTAGTAAGCAAAATATATAAGGTTTTAGATGACTCAGATCAGCATCAGAAAGCTTTAAAAGAAACATGGGAGCTAGATTTGAATATCATAATTACAGACGAGCAGTGGAATGCTAAATGGAAAAGGAGAATAATGAGGTCTTTGTCTGTAAGAATAAAAGAGCACAATTATAAATTATTGTGGAAGTGGTACTTGACTCCGGTACGACTACACCAAATTGACAATACAAAGTCGAAATTTTGTTGGAGGTGTAAGGGGGAAATTGGAACATATGAGCATATGTGGTGGGGGTGTAAAGAGACGAACTCATTCTGGTTGAAGGTGGAACACGAAATTGGGAGAATTCTAGATGTAAGAATGAAATTGGATGTAATTTTAATTTTGTTAACAGATGTGGAGGTGGTAGAGCAACAAAAAAGGGAATTATTAGCAATTATGTTATCCAGTGCTAGACAGTGTATAGCGCGATATTGGAAATGTGATGTTACCCCAAAAATAGAGGATTGGTATAAGGAGTTGTGGAATACTGCGCTGAATGATAAGCTCACCTGGGAGTTAAATTTAAGAAAAGGGTTAATTAAAGAAAGCAAATTTCAGGAAATTTGGAAATGTTTGATAGATTATACCTTGATTAATGGTCATGGGCAACTGCCGGTGCCAGATTACATTGCATTTTTGAGATGATAATAGATAAAAGGGGAAATTCTGTCTCCGTAGCATTGTATATAGCACGTGGTGATATTTTGTTCTGTTTCTTTTTTTTCCTGTTCTCTCTTTCTTTGCTTATTTATATTACTGTGTATTTTGTCTTTTATTTTCTTATATTGTTCTGTTTGTTATCTCTTGTTTTTTTAATTATTGGACGTGTATCGAGAAATAAATTTTTGAAAAATTTAAAAAAAATTAAAAAAAAAAGTAAGTAGTAATAGTAAGCTTTTGCTCAAGTTCAAGTGATTCGCCAGTTACGCTCGTTCCTTGACTGTGACCGCTTGCTCATGGTCACTCATGCACTGGTCACTTCCCGGTTAGATTATTGTAACATGCTCTACATGGGGCTGCACTTGATGCTGCTGCAACTGGTGCAAAATGTGGCGGCCCGCACGGTGATGGTGTGTGGTCGTTATGACCATGCCGTGCCCTTGTTGCAGAGCAGCATTGGTTGCCGCTGTACTTCCGGGTGCAATTCAAGGTGCTGGTTATGACCTTTAAAAGCCCTACATGGTAGTGGGCCAGGTTACTTAAGAGACCGTGTCACCCCGAGAACATCTGCCTGTCCCACTAGAGCGGACCGGAGGGGCTCTCTATGGTTACCAATGGCTTAATAGATGGCCTTTATGGTATCCACTCTGGCCCTTTGGAACCTCCTCCCGACTGGCCTCCATCTCCAACCACAACTGCTGGCCTTTGGAAGAGATTTAAAGACTTGGTTGGCCTAGTGGGTGTGGGGTGCTGCTACTGAACCTACACCCCCCCCCCAACTGGCTCATATGATTATCGGTCAATTCTGTCATCTGGATTTTAGCGTCTTATATTTGAGACTAGCTGGGTACCCGGCCTTGCTCGGGTTTTTGCCACTTCTGCCTGCTTCCTCTCCTGAGTGTTATCTGCATTGTAAACCACCTGGAGTCACCTTGGCGAGGCATCGGTTAAATAAGTCGAAATAAATAAATACATACTCCAACTCATTATGCATAGGAAGATCCTTGAGGAGAGAGGAAGCCCTGGACATAGACGGACTTCATGGCTGAAGAATCTAAGAGAGTGGTGTAGAGGCTCTTCGGAAGAACTGTGACTTTCACCATGATGATAGCCAATATCCAGAACAGATAACGGCACTTGAAGAAGAAACTGTTTGAATTCTTCCACTTGTTTTATATTTTCCCCTTCTCTTTTAATATTTAAAGTATGCTGTTTCTTTCCAATTGCTATTACCTCAGTCTTCTCTTTACTGATTCTCATATTATTTATCTTGCATTCATGGTTGGCTTCCTAATTTCTGTAGTCTGATGTCGCTTCTGAGCAAAGAATCCCAGAGACTCGAATCTCCTCACCTGACAGTTTCTCTGCTCAGCCACTGACACCGGGACAGAAGAGGGTGAATCTCCTGGTTAAGCGCTGCTGAACATCTTTCATGCAAGGTGACAGGTTCCTGTGGGAAAAAGCCGAGGCAGGCATTCATCCTCTGTGGGCAGATTTGTGTCTAACCATGGTTTTCTTTATGGTGCCATAATTAGAAACAGAAGACAAACAAACGGACAAAAATTAACACATTTCAAGGGCAATCAATTTAGTTGTCCAGATCCGAGTCTGGGAAATTATTTTTGATGAGCAATTAATTACAGTAATGTTCAAGGCCTCCTTAAATTAGATAATTACCACCATTGTTACAGTAATTGCTCATTTGTAAAAAATAATAACATTGAAGCTTGTCTTGCTCAGTTTAGGAAAGAAAAAGAATTAGCTGTTTATGTGCCACCTGGTAGCTTCTGACTTTATTTTGCTATTAAGAGGTTTCTAATATTGGTTTGGCTCAAGTGGTTAAGATGCTGACTGGGAGGCGGAAGGTCAGCAGTTCAAAACCTGAACACTGCATGACAGAATGAGCGCCTGTCTCTGTCCCAGCTCCTGCCAACCTAGCAGTTCGAAAGCAAGAAATTGCAAGTAGATAAATAGGGACCACTTTGGTGGGAAGGTAAACAGCATTGTTTACCTGGCTCTTTGGCTATACAGAGAGATGAGCACTGATCCCTAGAGTTGGATATGACTGGCTTTTGAGCAGGGGTGACCTTTACCTTTTTTAAATATTGGTTTTATTTATTTCTATTTTAATTTACGTAAGTGCTGACCTGTGGTATAAAACTAAACCAAGCAATCCTCTCTCTCCCGCCCCCTCAATATCACCCACCATTATCAGGAAACTCACAAACTATAAATGGGCAACTCAACCATCCACACAATGGTCATCAGCTTTGGCCCTGCTCCAGTATGGAGCTTATCTACAGGCACAGAACAAGTTGACATCACTGTTAATGAAGCAATGGTTGTCATTGTCATCTTCTCCATCCCTACTGCTGTTTAGCAGTTGCGCTTCAGGAGTTTCACTAACCTCATCAGCCTTGGATCAATCAATTCTTTTCTGCTGATGTGACCGATAATCTTGACGATGGAGGGTGCATCTTATTTTAGTGTCTCAGCTTTGATCACAGAGTCACAGAGTCTAGCTTTCTGATGACTCTGCTCTCGGCTTCCTTTACACACCCAGACACTCTCAACACTTTAAGGTTTGCAGCCATTCAAGAGTGTTGAATTTACACTTTCTGGGCTGGGGAATCTAGCCTGGCTCTCTTTTCACTTTCAGAAAAATGGGCATGTTACTCTGTTACAGGAAACACAAAATGACAGGATGATATCACCTTAAATTCTGAGGCATTCGTTGTGGTAGATGCTGTCTAACCCACACAAGCTCATGCCATCATGAATCAACGCAAATATCAGATGGCTTCCATACTAGCTCTTTAATATGAAAAGTCTGTCCTTCATTCACTAATGTATGATGAAGCCTAGAGAATATTACTAACCACTTACACTCCTAAGTTATCCTCTTACTGTATTTTCTGGCGTATAAGACTACTTTTTAACCTCGAAAAATCTGTGCCAAAGTCGGGGGTCGTCTTATAGGACAGGTACTTAACTGCAGCTTGTTTCCCCTTGCTTCATATGTCCGGCGCATATGGTGGGGGGTGCCGTGGCCGAGTCCCTGCTCTGTGTGGGGAGTATGAAGCAAGGGGAAGCAAGCTGCACACATCTTCCTGTACCTCGAGGAGGAGAACGTGAGCATGGATTGGCTTTCCACCAGAACCTGCCCATTCGACTCGGAGGGCTGCGTGTCTTCAGGTTGAGTGTGGATTAATTTTTATTTGGTGTGCATTGGAAGAGAGGTAGTCTTATACGGCAAGTATATTCCAAACTCTATATTTTAACTGGAAAAGTTGGGGGTCGTCTTATATGCCCAGTCGTTTTATATGCCGGAAAATACGGTACTTGTCTTCTTAGCTGCTTTTCGGCCTCACTTCATGGACCTGTATTTGTCTTTTTAAGGGAGGATTGTTCTAAGTAATTGTAGGATCTTTAGGCTGAGATGGAACTGCATTCTGCATTGTGCTCCTCATCTTATTTATTACTAGCAGGGGTGCCTGGCTTCGCCTGGGTGGGGTTGGGTGCTGTCCTACCTCCCAGGGTGGCGTTGCTCAGGTGCTCCTTCTCCTGGGCTGACCTCTGTCCACTGGACTCCTGCCCCGCCCTGCCAGCTGGCCTACCTGGCCAAGGGGTGAGGCCCTGTGCTGTCACATCAGCTGACCACTCCCAAGGGCTGACCAGGTCTGGGCAAGACATCACAAAGGGCATGACATCACAAAGGCTCAGACCTGGTCAGCCCTTGTGATTGGTTGAGGAGTAAAGGATCAAAAAAAATTTTTTGGGGGGGCATAACCCCCGCTCCCAATGGGCTTCGGGACCTCGGCAGTGACCTGCTCACATGTACAAGGTACATGTGTGTTGAATTTCACGGGGTTTGATCAAGGGGTGCGGCAGCCCATTCCGGACATGCCACCATTAGAATAGATATTTATACCCCACCCATCCAGGAGATTTTCCTACTCATCTGCTTTTCATTTTAGATTTCCCAGTTCTTTTAGCATAGGTTTGTAAATAGTCACTTATCTGATAACTGGCAGGGATAACATGGATCTAGCCCAGTGGTTCCCAACCATGAACATAACCCCCCCCCCCAATGTTTTTGGATTAAAGTTCCCAGGAGCCATGACCATTGGTTGTGCCAAGATTTCTGGGAGCTGTAGTCCAAAAACATCTGGGGAGCCAAGGGTGAGTCTCACTGAATGAGATGATTTGGTGGGAAAAGTTCTACAAGATCTTGTGGTTTGGCTTCTTTAACAACAGTTTGGCACAGATCTGAACTCAGGCTTTCTGCCTCCAGTCTGGCATATCCCCTGTTGTGTTGGACAAGTGACTTAAGGAATGATGGCGCAGCTTTTAGAGACCGAGTGCCCAAACTGCAACCAAAACCCCACTTATTTATCGCAAAGTGCCAACACAGCAACAGGGGAGGGAGGAAATTCTCTCATTGGGCTGCTGGGCAGAAGAGTGGGGCAAACTCTGTGTTGGGGGAGGGAGGAAGCACTCTCATTGGGCTGCTGGGCAGAGGGGCGGGGCAAACTCTGTGCTGGGGAGGGAGGAAGCACTCTCATTGGGCTGCTGGGCAATGGGGCAGGGTAAACTCTGTGCTGGGGAGGGAGGAAACGCTCCCATTGAGCTTCTGGGCAGAGGGGTAGGGCAAACTCTGTGCTGGGGGAGGGAGGAAGCACTCTCATTGGGCTGCTGGGCAGAAGAGTGGGGCAAACTCTGTGCTGGGGGAGGGAGGAAGCACTCTCATTGGGCTGCTGGGCAGAGGGGCGGGGCAAACTCTGTGCTGGGGAGGGAGGAAGCACTCTCATTGGGCTGCTGGGCAGTGGGGCAGGGCAAACTCTGTGCTGGGGGAGGGAGGAAACGCTCCCATTGAGCTTCTGGGCAGAGGGGTAGGGCAAACTCTGTGCTGGGGCAACCGCATGGGTGCCCACAGAGAGGGCTCCAAGTGCCACCTCTGGCACGCATGCCATTGGTTCGCCACCACTGGACTAAGGCATCCTGGAAATTGTACTCGAACATATCAGAAAAGCGCTAAGCTTGGAAGTAAGCCCTAACTATAATGGCTGCTGGGGTTCATTGTGGTTATGGTGAAATCATGAGTCGAGTATTCATGTGTGTAGAAACACACGGACACAGGGTTGGGGTGGGGATTCATACATTCAATCACATGAGAGGCAAGAAGAAAGCTGGCTGAGCATGACACAGGATAGAAGTCAGCTTACCCTAATGAGCAAGATGACTGAATTGGAATAAAACACCATTAGAGGTTTTCCCCCTCCTCTTCCTGCTGCACCCACAAGACCCTTTCACCTCAGTGTTGGTAAATGCGATACCAATTATCTCTGTCTGCACAAATACAAATGGCAGCAGAGATGAAAACTTGAAAGGGACTTTGAAGTTAAAGGGATGGACTGACCATCCTTCCTTTGCCAAAGTGGGCAGGCCAGGCTCCTCCTGTTCATCTGATCCACACTAATCAGATGAGAGACTATGAGAGCTAATCCTCCCACGACTTTAATTGGCTGGCAAAGAGACAGTGTATAAAACCTGCCTCCGAAGCAAAACTAATTGGCATGTTTTGGTTTTGCTTTGCCTGCTTTCACAGACATCTTCCCCTCTTCCAAGATATCTTTGCCATCAGCTGACAGCACCGGCTCTTTGGAAACAGGGGAGTCTGTTTGATATGTAACATGCATTTGGGACAGAATTTGGAATTTTTTTCCCCTAGTCCTGCAGGTAAAGATCTTTTCAACTGGAGACTGGAAACCTCTGCTTTCTAAAGAAGCATCTTAGAACTGGATCTAAGCATGTCTAGGGCAGTGATGGCAAACCTTTTAGAGACCGAGTGCCCAAACTGCAACCCAAAACCCACTTATTTATCGCAAAGTGCCAACACAGCAACAGGGGAGGAAGGAAACGCTCCCATTGGGCTGCTGGCCAGAGGGGCGGGGTGAACTCTGTGCTGGGGGAGGGAGGAAGTACTCCCATTGGGCTGCTGGGCAAAGGGGTGGGACAAACTCTGTGCTGGGGTGACTGCACAGGTACCCACAGAAAGGGCTCCTAGTGCCACCTCTGGCACGCGTGCCATAGGTTCACCATCACTGGTCTAGGGGATCTCCCCTTCATATTCCTTTCTCCTGGAAAGTACAGTATATATTTCTTTTGAGGGGGAGAATTTGTTATTGGCTAGTGGATCCATTGATCCACTAGCCAATAACAAATCTGTCCTCTAATGAGCTCTGTGAAGAAACTAGGGGAACATGGATTGGGAAACACTCCTGAAAGAACATGGTTTTTTTGTGGTGCAGGGTGTACATGTGAACCAGGGACTGTGGTGGCTTAGTGGTTAAGATGCTGAACTTGACGACTGGAAGGTTAACAGGTCAGTAGTTTGAGACTCAAGTGCTTCATGACTGAAAGAGCGCCCATCTCTGCTCCAGCTCCTGCCAACATAGCAGTTCAAAAGCAAGAAATTGCAAGTAGATAAAATAGGTACCACTTCGGTGGGAAGGTAAACAACATTCTGTGCACTCCGGTGTCTAGTCGTGCCTGCCACATGTCCGCGGAAACATTTGCAGCTGCAGACAGTGCTGGTTCTTTGGCTATAAACAGAGATGGACACTGAACCCTATAGTCGGATAGGACTGGCTTTTGAGTAAGGGGGCAGCTTCCTTTACCTGATATGAGAACAGCCATAAAAGAGAAAGGACAGGGAAGTTTTTGTCCACAAATGAAAGGACGTTGCACATAAAGTTTATCTTTTGGGCTGAGACCAGGAGCACATTCTATCAGGCTAGTGACTTTGGTTTTTGGACTTCAACTCCCAGAAGCCTATGTCAATTCCCCAAAGCACTGAACAGCCAATGTACTGACTTAGGCTTCTGGGAAGCGAAGTCCCCCTGTGGAGCATGGGCCCCATGCTGGGAAACACTGTGCTCGAGACAGAGCAAAGCCATCACAAGGAGGAAGTAGATATTATGTTATAAGAGGCATCAGTGGCTGATGGGGCAAGATGCCAGAAGTTATTCCATGAAACAGGAAATCTCCCTTTCAGATCTCCTCATTTCCATGTGGAGGATTTTCCCAGAGCTTTAAGCTGCTCTGCAAGTATGTGAAGAAGAACAGTAATGCAGTAATTCTACTTTTACAGGGCAATGATGAGGATTCCCTTTCAAGCTGTACTTCTAGCCCAGGGGTGGCGAACGTATGGCACGCGTGCCAGAGGTGGCACTTGGAGCCCTCTCTGTGGGCACCCGTGCAATCACCCTAGCATAGAGTTTACTCTGCCCAGCAGCCCAATAGGAGCGTTTTCTCCCTCTCCCCAGCACAGAGTTCACCCCATCCCTCTGCCCAGCAGCCCAATGAGAGCATTTCCTTCCTCCCCTGTTGCTGTGCTGGCACTTTGTGATAAATAAGTGGGTTTTGGGTTGCAGTTTGGGCACTCGGTCTCTAAAAGGTTCGCCATCACTGCTCTAGCCTAATTCTGTTTTTAAACAACCTTCATTTGTCTTTTAACCGCATTCTTTCCCCACTACTTGGATCCAATTTGAGTCCCATTTTTGGGGAGAAAGATGGGAAAGAAACTGAACTCACACACGTGTGTGTATCTACTAAAAGCCTGTGGCTGAAAAACACTTAGAGCAATAAAGTTCTTGGCAGTCCTTCTGGAATGACAACAGATGTGAGAACAGCAGGTAATCGGCCCCTGAAGATTTCCCTCATCCCCTAATTTTTCATTCTCTCTCCCACCCCATGCCTTTTTGACAACTGTATGACAGACAGAGGATCAATGGATAAACTTCACACACACAAATGCACACACTGGAATCTAATCTGAGTTCTGGAGCCAGCACAGTTAATTGAAGATCTCTCTCTCTCTGTCTCTCTCTCATAGGGTCAGAGCCTTTCCAATACCTTTTGCTGCCCGAAACATAGCAGAAAATGGTGCTTTTTCAAGCATCAGTGTGTAAACCTTCCATACCATACAAGGCATAGGTGGAAAAAGGAGATGGACAAAGAGCACAAGGAAGACCCAGAGGAAGGCCTACTGGCTGTGCCTGGCTTTGCACTGCCATTGTCAGGTTGTATGTGACAAGAAATGCTCTAGAGCAGTGTTGGCGAACCTTGGCACTCCAGGTGTTCTTGGACTTTAATTCCCAGAAGCCCAAGTCTCTGCGAATCCACATGAATCCACATGAATAGGTTTACTGTGTGTACGCAAAGACTTAGGCTTCTCTGTCTTGACCCAAAAGGTATGGCAGATACTGGCCCTGCAAAAGCTAGCATCAAGGTGAGAGGATGAGGGAGAAAGCTGGAGGGTGAGTGATGTTTGCCTTGCTATGCCTTTCAAGGGTAGACAAGCAAGACTTTTTACCTTGGTACCAACTGCAAGTGGATGCCAAGAGCTGCCTGCCCTCAAAGCCATCAAAAACAAGTCTTCTTTTCCATCATCCCTGAGGTCCTTGTCCTCACCCAGAGACTTAGGGATTCCCAGAGATACCTAGAGACAGATCTGGAAACACCTTTGCAGTGAGTTTGGAAATGTTCCATTGAGGACTACAAATCTCACAATCCCCAAACTAGTGTGGCGTTGTTGTCCGAAACAGTGGGTGCTTCCAAGCTCTGCATTTTCTTCTTATGCAATCAGATCAAACTTTAGATTGTGCAAATGAAATCACTTTCTTGGCTTTGTTGTTGGCCAAAATTAAATCCTCATTGGTACAGGTTTCTGATAGTAACTTGCAGACCAGAAAATGAGCTCATGGATTCTGTATCTCTCCACATTCACACAGCTTGTCGTTGTCCGCCAGAAGCCCCCACTTGAGCCTGTTGGTGTTGCATTTAGGGACTCTAACCCTCAGCCTATTCAGGGTCCTCCAAACGATGCAGGGGAGATTGGGTTCCTCAGCCATATCCTCCTTTAATGATGTTCCTTGTCCAGTGAGCTCCTTTCTCCATCTTCTAATTTGGTTTTGCTTTTGCATACTCTCAAGAATGTTGGACATTCAGATGATATCGAGGGCCCTTCTCTTGCTTAGTTCTTTCAGCGTCCGCTGCTACTTCTCTCCTTATGTTAGGTGGAGCGATGCCAACAAGAGGGTATATTTTCTCAACTGGTGCACATTTGAGGCATCCTGTCACTATGCACATTGCTTAATTAACAGTGATGTCCACTGTCTGAGTATCAAAATGTTGGGAGCAGATTATAGATTACAATTATTTTTCTCAAGTTTTAGAAAATGGAGAGAAGGCTGCACTTGGAGCAATCGGAAGAAATAAATCACCAGGAGTAGATGAGATGCCAACTGAGCTGTTTCAAATTAGGGAGAGGGACTTTATCAAAATCTCAACAAGAAAATGTATGCCAACAAATACGGAAGACAAATCAATGGCCCAGAGGCTGGAAATATTCCAATCCTAAAGAAAGGCAATGCCAAAGAGAACAGCAGTGATCAGGCCATTGTGTGAATTTCTCAGCCAACCAAACTGATGCTTGGGTTTTTAACTATAAAGACTGGAATTTAACCCTTCTAGTAGGTCTGGGTGACAACCACAGAGAAATATTCAGTAATAATCAATTGAGCTTGTTATTTATTAAGTGCTGGATGACTCGCTTGTATGTGACAGTCAACCTCTTTCATTAGACTCGCTTATCACCAAATTCTTGATAAGTGACCTCTTTGGTTAATATATTTTGCCATATCTAGGGAGACAGAGTGTACACACAGTTTTTCCTTCTTCCCACATCTCATTCACACTGAGTATGGACAGAGTGGCATCCCCAACATTGCATCACTTGAGCATTTCACATTGAACAAAAGGCTTCTTATTCTACCCTAGGATCAAATTCCACCTTATCTCCACATCATGGACTTTCCTGCCAAGAGTTTTGAAGCTGTGCCCTATGGTATCAGTCATGGGTTTGCCTGGACCTTTGGTGTACACACCGAAGCTGCTCATTAAAATGCATCAAACCCATTTCTGATTGACGCTTTGCAACCAGAGAGAAATTAAGGCTTTTTATTCCATCGAACAGATTTCTCTCCCCCTCATTATTGAGCTTTAAACGTTGAACTGCTTAAATTATTTAAAAGATAACAGAGCAACCGATAGTCATGGTAAAAAGCAGCAATAAAAGGGACGGTAGAGGGAAGAGAAGGGAATGAAATAAATCATCCATGGAAAGATCTGGAGAATTTATGGGAATTAATATGGCCTTCTCTTGGTGCCCAGAGACTAATAAAGCAGAGAGTGTTTGGGAGAACTCTGGGAGATTTACTGGCAGGTACAGTAGTTGTGTTTTGAATCTAGCAGGTGCTTGAAAGGTTAGTACTACATGGATGTGTTAATGTTAAACTGTACAATGATTTATTGTGTTAATTGTTCATAGTCCATAGTAATGTGTCAGTTTAGGATGGCAGGAGCTTAGGACACACAGAAGATGGGAGTTCACTCCGCCACGCAGCATTGGGGGCTTGAACTGTCAGCCTTCTGGTCCATCAAGCTAAGCGTCTTAACCACTAAGCCACTGTAACCCTTCCTTTCCTTACCTCTCCCCTCCCTTACTCAGCCAGGCAAGATGGGAATCCTTATGATCGGATCCACTGTCCAAGATCCACTTGTTATCGAGGTCATCAAGCTCAGTGTCTTAACCACTAAGCCACTGCAGTCCACACTTGGTTATACCAACACTTCACCAACCACAAGGGGAACCAGACGCCACTAGTTTAGGGCTCCAGCTTATCTTCTTTTATTGTGTCAGAAGCACCGTTGCTCAGTTAATAAATATTCCACACACTCCCCCCCCCCTCCATAGTTGGTAACATCAAAAGCATTGGGGGCAGTGAGCATCAAGTCTTGTGGGACATGGAGCACCACAGAGGTAAGAGTGAAGTTGTCTATTTCTTCACAAAGAACTGTGCCAGTGCAAAAACTCTGATATTCTTATGTCCACTTTGATTCTACCAATTCCACTCTGCAGCCTATGAAGTGGCTTTCAGGTAACCAGTTCTCCGTATGGCCAGTGGCTCTAATTCCTTTGTGGTACTTGCTATTACTGTCTGACCATTGGCAAAATGAAATGTGTTGACGTGGTTTCCTTTCGTGGGCACAGCTTTTTTGCTTAAGCTGTCTCTGTAGGGCAGGGGTGCCTAAACTACGGCTAAGTCATCTGGCCTGCACCGCCCTCATTGCTCCCGGAAGTGGAAGTAAGATGCGCCTGTATGGACGGTTTTACTTCCACATCTGGGAGTGATGAGGGCGGTGTAGGCCAGATGAATTGGCGTTGGGGGCTGGATCCAGCCCACAGACCGTAGTTTGGGCACCCCTAGTTTAAGCAGAGAAAATGAGATCTTAAAATCTATCTCATCCTGTTGCGAAACAGATTGCAAGGTGCGTTTTACTTCCGCTTCTGGTAGGAGGAACCACATGACCTGCCCACTGAACTACGTGACCAGTCCACAGTCCGAAAAGTTTGGGCACCCTGATTTAGGGGCAGAATAATAATGGCAGCAGTACACATCCCTGCTTCAATCCAGATGTTTAACCCCCTTGGCCAAACTTTGAAAATTAAGATTGGCTGCATCCCAGAGAGTCTGGTGGTTTTACTTTTTACATTTTCTTTACTGTCTTCATTCTGACATCTGCAGCAGAGCCAATTCCTAGCTACACACAGAACTCGATGGATGCTGCACAGATTGCAAAAGAGGACCCTGGGGCGCACTGTCCATTATCTGCCCGTGGTCCCTAGCGGGAGACGGAAAGCATCTTATTGTGCTCACGGTAATTGCTTTGCCTACAGTTGGAAGAGCTTCAAAAGGAGCAAACAGACTCAGTGACTGGGGACAGGGCGGGTGTTTGTGCTCATGCTGTGCCCCACGGGGTGGCAGGAAGAGACTCAAATGCCAAGGTACCAGCTGGGCACAGATTGCTCTTGTGCTGCTGTGCAGATAATGATAAGCTGACCACGGAGGCCGGGCATAAGTCATTTTGTCCCCCAAAACCACTGATCCAAGAGGGAGCATGTCCCCAAGCACTGACACCCACAGAAGGACAAGAAATTTAGGATTTGTGTTAGGGTTGGGAGTCTGCACCTGGCAGGGAGGTTTAATGAAAACCTACAAGCCTCCAAGTGACTGTTGGGTTCCTGTGGGAACTGAGCCATAGGACAAAATACTCTGAGCTAACAACACAAGCCTCCTAGTGATCTTTCAGCCAGCAAAAAATAACCAGCTCTGAGAGCAGAAATTTTGTTGTTGTTCAGTCGTACAGTTGAGTCCAACCCTTTGCAACCTCATGGACCAATATGAGCCAGGCTCCTCTGTCATCTGCCATTCTACGTAGCCCACCCAGATCTACACTGACCATGTGAATGATGCCATCTAGCCATATCATCCTCTGCCATCCCTTTCTCCTTGTGCCTTCGATCTTTCCTAGCATCAGGGCCTTCTCCAGTGAGTCCTCTCTTCTCAAAGTCCTTGAGCTTCTGCTTTAGTGTTTGTCCTTCCAATGAGCAGTCAGGGTTGGTTTCTTTTAGGATTGACTGATTTGATCTCCTTGCAGTCCAGGGGACTCTCACGTCTCCTCCAGCACCACATTTCAAAGGCGTCTATTCTTCTGCGCCAAGCCTTCCTTAGGGTCCTGCTCTCACAGCCATACATTACTACTGGGAAGACCATTGCTTTAACTCTGTGGACTTTTGTTGGCAGGGTGATATCTCTACTTTTTATTATGCTGCCTAGGTTTGTCATGGCTTGCCAAGAAGTAAGCGTCTTTTTATTTCATGGCTGCATTAAAAATCTGCAGTGATCTTAGATCCCAAGAAGACAAATTCTGTCACTGCTTCAATTTCTTCCCCTTTAGTTTGCCAGGGATTGATGGGGCCAGATACCATGATCTTGGGTTTTTTAATGTTGAATTTCAGGCCAGCTTTTGTACTCTCCTCTTTCAACCTCATCAAGAGGCTCTTTAGGTCTTCTTCTTCTGCCATTAGGGTTGTGTCATCTGCATATCTCAGGAGAAAGCGCTTAAAAGCAAATTGTTCTTCTTGGGGGAGCTCAGGCTGGTCTCTTGTTTGGTGCATAAGGGAAATCCAACAGACCCTTGTTACAGGTAACTGGCCATGTAACACAAGTGAGAGCCTGCCCGGCGTGGGGCACATTTATGCAACTGATCTTGTAATAATAAGATTTGGAAGGGGGCCTTGTGAGCCTATTAAGTCCCCCCTGCTCTATGCAGGAATCCAAATCAAAGCAGATCAGACAGAGGGTGGTCTGATTTCCTCTTGAATGCTTCCAGCGTTGGAGCGCTCCCCAACTCCCGAGGTCGTGGGTTCCTTTGTCATACTGTTCTAACAGTTAGGAAGTTTTCCCTGATATCTGACCGAAATGTGGCTTCCTGTAACTTGAGCCTGCTATGGTGCATCCTCCAGTCTGCTCATACATAATGCAACAGGCTACTGGCCATTGAATGGACCTGCATGATGCAGCTAGAGCAGTTTGATGCTGCTTTAATTGCCCTGGTTTTGGTCTATGGCAGTGATGGCCAACCTTAGCACTCCAGATGTTCTTGGACTTCAATCCCCAAAGCCCAAGTCTCTGTGAATCCACACAAATGGGTATACCATGTGTAAATGTGGATTCGCAGAGACTTGGGCTTCAGGGAATTGAAGTCCAAGAACACCTTGGACTAGTTCTCAAACAAATAAGAGAAAGTACTTTTTCACCCAGAGGATCCTTGGTCTATGGAACTCCCTGCCAGAAGAAGCGGTGACAGCTGTCAGTCTTGATAGCTTCAAGAAAGGATTAGACAAGTTCATGGAGGACAAGGGTATCCATGGCTATAATTATATGGATACTTAAGGACAATCCCCGGGTCAGAGAGATAGGCAGGATATCTCTCAATGCCATTTCCAGGGAATCCTAAGCAGGTGAAGGCATCTGCTTGGGAAGGAATACCCTGAAGCAAATGCGGAGCCACTGTGTGAAACAGAAAGCTGGACTGGATGGGCTCCTGTGGCCTCTTCCAGCAAGGCTGTTCTTATGTTCTTATGGTGTGAATGTGGAGAGATACAGAATCCGACTCATTTACTGGTCTCTTGATTACTGCCAGCAACATGCACCAATGAGGACTTACGTTTGGCCAACAAGGCTGTTCCAGCAAGGCTGTTCTAATGTTCACCTGGAGTGCCAAGGTTTTCCTGTCATCACGGCTCTATGGAAACCTGTGATCAGTAGTTTGGTGAGGAGGTTGGATTCCTGTTCTAGACAGCCTGGCTGCAGTTCTCTGAATTAAAGTCATACTTCATTCTAGGATGCCAAAAGATGGAGCTACTTGAGTTAAAGAACTGGAACTGCCGCAGCCACAGGGCAATGCAGAAATACTCTGTAGACAGGATCAAGAATCAGCCCCAGGTGTCCAGAGACTTCAGACCGCGAAGGGGTAATGACAGAGCGTAATCTCCATGCAAGACAAGCTCTCTTGTCATAATTGGCTATTTGGATTCCCCAGCACAATGTGTTCAGTTCCCTCCGCTCCAGATGAATCAGGCTTAAAAACAAACAAACAAACCACACATCTCTTGCTGACGATCTTGCTCAGCTGGCAGATCTAATTTGACCTCTAGCATAGCTTATCCTGCTTTAGTGTCATAAAGGGCTTTTCACCAGAATGCTTTCTCTGTGGGCTTTCCGGGAGTTGAAAGTCATCATCATTGTCGGCTGCTACTCGTGTCCGAGTATACATCCCCCCGTCACATGAAAATCATTATCACAAAGAATGACAAACAGGAAAAATGGCACTGACGTGAATTTGCTTAAGGTGGATTCCATCTTGTCATGAAGTGACCCACACACTGTGATCACGGAGCCAGCTCCTGTGGCATGTATAAAATGAGACATGCAGAATTTAACACCAGGACTACAATGGACTGCTTCAGCCTTGAGGTTATGGACAAGTTGCGCCTTCACAGCCAGTCCATCTGGCATGGCCTCTTCTGCCTCCATGACCATTGGGAATCAGAGTTCCTCCTCCGCTCATTTTGCCATTGGACCCAATATGATGATTTCCAGTGGCATTTCCTACACTGAGGGGGACCATCACCCCACCTAAAGGGGATTATCCGCCTGTAGCCATTGACCCCTTTAGGGAGTCAGGTTATTTATCACTGACCAACACTCGGCACTGAGTCACTGGCTGTACGGTCTGCTCCAATACCATAGCGGGATGTCCGGCGAGACAGCGTGGGAAGTAAAAGGTGACAAACAACATTTTTTACTTCTAACAAGTTTTCTTTCTTTCTTTCTTTCTATAATGAAGCAGAAATAGCAATCTCCAAAATAATGATGTTTTTAAAGAAACTTCTTATGCATGTGGTTAAAGAAACTTGTCCTGAGTGTGCTGGCAAGAGAAAGACAAACAAGGAAATACACAACTATAGTAGCACTTTAAGGACTAACAGTTTAATTTGAGTGTCAGCCTTTGATCTATGAAAGCTTGATAAAAATTTTAATATTTGAAATAGCCACAATACTTTTCTTTCTTTTCTGCCAATGTGCAGACTTGATATGGCTACCACATATTTGGAAATTGTACATTTTCCTGATCCTGTGAGAGTTTAAGGGGTGCGTGCAGTAATTTAGTAGTTTAAGATGCTGAACTTGACAACCAGAAGGTTGGCAGGTCATCAGTTCGAGACCCGAGTGCTGTACTACCGAGTGAGCTACCGTCGTCTGTCCCAGCTGCCAGCCTAGCAGCTAAAAAGCAAGAAATTGCAAGTAGACAAATAGATAGTGCTTTGGCAGGAAAGGTAACAGGATTCTCTGCACTTTGGTGTCTTGTCATGTCTGCCACGTGACCATGGAAATGTTTGGAGTCAGGGCTGGCTCTTTGTTTGTAGAGAGAGATTAGCATGGCATTCTAGAGTCAGTGCAAGGGAGACCTTGACCTATTGCAGGGGGTCCTCAACCTATGGCCCATGGGCCGGACTTGGCCCACGGCATAATTTCATGTGGCCTGCACCCTCGCTCCAGTCACTGCTTCCGCTGCTGCCACTGCAACCACAATCCTTGTCTCCTCTGCCTGACATGTCCCTAGCGGCGTTCCACAGCAGGGCGGATGTGGTAAGCCTTGCAACATCCGCCCTGCTACTGATCGCCATTAGGGACATGTCAAGCCAAGTGGAGGAGACAAGGATTGAGGCAGCAGTGGCAGAAGCGGAAGTGACAGACACATGCAGCTGCCTGCGTCTTTTCAGGGAGCCGCTCTGGTCGAGCGCGGGTGAGAAGGACAGCTTGGACTCCTCTATGCATCTTTTCTAGGCAGGGAAGCAGCATGGGGAAGAGTAGCGGGGCTCAGGGTGGCCCCACTGCTGCCACCACCATACCACACCAGTCCCCACTCCTGCTGCCACTGCCACCACCACCACCAGGGGATCTGGCCCACCAACAGTCTGAGGGGGCGTGGTCCGGCCCACAGCTTTAAAAAGTTGAGAACCCCTGACCTATTGTGTCGCATCAAGTCAGAACAGACTTACTTATCAGTGACCCTAACAAGATTTTTAAGGTGGGATAATTTAATTTAATTTTAATTTGATAGTTCAATTTATTCGCTGCCCACTCAGGCAAGCCTGACTCAGGGTGGCTTACAAAATTTAAAACCCCATACAATAAAAAACAATTAAAATCCCACCCACCTCATGCAGGAGAGAGAGGGTGCATCTTATGATACATCTTATAGTAAAAGCCATCTTATGGTAAGAGCCAGTGGGCAGGGGCCACATTACCTCAGGGCCCCATACCTGCCCTACCAGCCAGGTCTTAAGTCCTTTCCTAAATGGCAGCAACTCCGTCTGTAACCATAGCTCAACTGGCAGGAGGTTCCAAAGGGCCAGTGCGGACATGGCAAAGGCCCTTAGGTATCCTGGCCCACTGCCATATAGGGCTTTAAAGGTCATAACCAGCACCTTGAATTGCACCCGGAGGCACACTGGTAACCAGTGCAGCTCCCGGAGCAGGGGCGAGGCATGGGCATAATGCCCACACCCCATTACTACCTGGGCCGCCGCATTCTGGACCAGCTGCAGCCTCTGAATGGTCGTCAAGGGCAGCCCAGTGTAGAGCGCATTGCAGTAGTCTAGTCTGGAGGTGACCAGAGCATGTGTGACCGTAAGCAAGGAGTCCCTATTCAGGAGCGGGCGCAACTGGCGTATCACACAGAGTTGTGCAAAGGCCCTCCTGGCCACAACCGCCACCTGCTCTTCTAGCAACAGTCGTGAATCCAGCAGGACCCCCAAGTTGCGCACTGGATCTGTCTGGGGCAGAGTAGACCAAGGATGGCAGCTCCTGGACTAGTGCAGGACCCCGAACCCACAGCCACTCAGTCTTGCTGGGATTCAGTTGTAACCGTTAGCCCCCATCCAGACCCCTACAGCCTCTAGACACCCAGATAGGACTTTGATAGCAATGCTTGGGTCCCCATGGGTCAAGATATACAACTGTCATCCGCGTACTGGTGGTACCGCACCCCGTGGGAACGGATGATCTCACCCAGCAGCTTCATGTAGATGTTAAATAGAGAGGCACCCCATATTGGAGTGGCCTAGGGCTGGACTTCTCGCTCTCCAACCACACCGACTGGGTCCGGCCCTATAGGAATGAGGAGAACCAGGACAACAGAGTGTCCTGGATCCCCAACCCCTTGAGCCGTCCCAGAAGGATACCATGGTCGATGGTATCGAAAGCCGCTGAGAGGTCGAGGAGAGCAAGGACAGATGGATGACTACCTTTGGTGTATGCAAACCAAGACACAGGACACAGCCTCGGGCTGGGTTAACTCAGGTTTATTGCATCGTGGACAGAGGGAACATGAGGTAATGGCGGATCGATAGCTCTTTATATACAGTAGTAATCATTTGAACGTGGTTCCATGGTAGCCCATTGGCTACTGTCTGCGTGACGTCATTGCGGGTCACGCCCTTCTTGTCCAGGTGTAGGTGATGGCGGGAAAACTTCCCGCGCTGTTGCCTTTGATGAGTTTGGACCAAGGGAGCTTGGACGCTCGCTGCTGCCAGCTGGTGGTCATTAGCTCGCGTCCTCTTACAGGGTTCATATGATGCAGCTGAAGGTTACATTGTTGCTATAGGCAAGGTTACATTGGTTTAGATACATTGTGGAAGGTAAAACCATTAGAACACAACACCCCTCCCCCCTAGGACGAGACAAAGTCTCGAGCCCACACTTAAACACACTCTCCCCCCTAGGAGACAAAGTCTCTCAGCCAAGATGGCTTATTTCGAACACGCTGGGGTCTCGATGCGGGCTGCCTTTCCCCGGGTTTGCTACCTTCTCTTTGTCCCCTGGTTTCCTGTCCTGTAATTGGAGAGGGAGACTCGTTAGAGACTTGCCGCGGCTCCGCGGCGTTGTTGGGAGGTGTGCTCTTTCTTAGGGAGGAACCGGGGGCACTGGGGGCTAACGAAAAACCCCTCTTCTCGCTTGGATGGGTGGGGGAACACTCCTGAAAACCCCCCCGGCTCGCAAAATCAAAATCAAAATTACATTCGGGGGCAGCGGTCGCGAACTCCTCTCCCCCTTCCCCGGCCTCTGATAGGACTGGTGTATCAAAAGGGTATGAGTCGGGGCCGCTGCTTCTGCCTTCCCCCCTTGCTTGGGACTGTTGTCCGCTGCTGTCTCCCCCTTGGGTTAAGCGGGTGGGGGAGAACCCTAACGCTGAATCCTGTTGCTGAGCCCCACTGACTGGCCTACTCACTCGGTGCCTCAGTTGGTCTGCGTGCCTCCTCCAGAGGAGGCCGGTGTTAGTCTCGACCCGGTACGACACTGGCCCCGTCTGTTCTACAACCGTCCCTGGTACCCAGGCTGGCCCTGCGCTGGAATAGTTCCTGCAGTGAACAGGGTCGCCGGCGGCGAAACCTTTCGAGACTGCCAACCCTATGTTTTTCCCTTTATCCTCGACTCTCGTCGGGTCTAGCCTGGACAGGATCGTGGTCAGTTTTCGCCGCATCAAGAGCTCTGCCGGCGAGTAGCCTGACGCTAAGGGGGTCACCCTATACGCTAAGAGGAACTGGCATACTTGGTGATTTAGGTCCCCCGGGCCCATGCGCCGCAGCGCATCCTTTGTTGTACGCACCAGCCGTTCCACTTGGCCATTCGTGGCCGGGTGAAACGGCGCGGATGTGACATGCCGAATGGCGTTTGCCTCCATGAATGCCCCGAACTCAGCGGAGGTGAAACAACTAGCGTTATCGCTGACTAAAGTGTCGGGTAGACCGAACGTGGAAAAGACTCTCCTTAGCTGGCTAATTGTCGTGGCGGAGGACGTGCTCTTTACTGGGATAACCTCCAGCCACTTGGAGAACGCATCCACCACCAGGAGAAACATGGTTCCTCGGAATGGGCCAGCGAAATCTACGTGCACTCTGGACCATGGCCCCCTTGCTGTGTCCCATTCCCTATGCGGAAGACGGGCCGCCTCTGGTCGGGATCCCTGGCATGCCTCACAAGTGCCGACCATGTGCTCAATGTCCGCGTCCAGCTGTGGCCACCAGAAGTAACTCCGGGCCAGCGCCTTTGAACGAACTATGCCCGGGTGGCTGACGTGCAGCAGATCGAGCACCCTCGGCCGCAGGGACGTAGGGACCACCACCCGTTGGCCCCACAAAAGGCACCCCCTCTCTAGGGACAACTCTAGCTTTTTCCGAAAAAATGGGTCGAATTCTGTGCTTGGGGACGATGCCGGCCACCCCTTCTGTACCCATGAACTAACTTTCTCCAGCGTTCTGTCCTTGCCTGTCGCCCTAGCAATGTCGGCTGGTACTATTGGGGGTGCGTCTAAGACCTCAATTAGCAACACCTGGCGGTCTCTTTCTACTCTCGCCTTTTGGTCGTCCGACAAGGGCAAAGGAGATCTCGAAAGTGCATCAGCATGGCTGATCTCCTTTCCGGGCCGGTACTCCAACTCATGTTGGTATGCGTTGAGAAAAATAGCCCATCGCAGCATTCTCGGGGACAGGATCTGCGGCGTGGGCTTGCTTGCCGTGAAAATCCCTAACAGTGGCTTGTGATCAGTCACGATTTTGAACGGGCGGCCATACAAAAAATCGTGAAATTTTTTGGTTCCCGCTACTATTGCTAATGCCTCCCTGTCGGTTTGTGCGTAATTGCGCTCCGCTTGGGACAGGGACCTTGAATAAAACGCTACCGGGGCCTCCCTTCCGTCATCCAACACGTGGCAAAGCACCGCCCCCACCCCCACCGGGGATGCATCACAGACTAAGACCACTGGCCGTTTGGGGTCGAAATGCGTCAGGATTGCCTCAGATGTTAAGAGTTGCTTTAGTTCTTTGAACGCCCTCTCGTGCTCGTCACCCCACATCCATGTCTCCTCCTTTTTAAGTAACCGATGGAGCGGTTCGGCCACGGACGCCTTCCGCGGGAGGAATGTATGGTAAAAATTGAGGAGCCCCAGGAAAGACTGTAGCTCGGTTTTGGATGTGGGGCGAGGGGCCTTCTTTATGGCTGCTACTTTGGATTTAGACGGCTTAATCCCCTCGGGTGTGATCCGGAATCCTAAAAACTCGACCTCAGTTTCGAAAAAAACACATTTGTCCTTCCTCAGTCTCAGCCCCGCTTTCTCGAACACGGTTAGTACTTTGTCCAATCTCTTTGCCAGTTCAGCCTCACTCCCCCCTGTTATCAACACGTCATCAAAATAAGGCAACACCCCCTCCAGTCCCTTCAGGAGGCGTTCCACAAGCGACTGAAAAAGGCCGGGTGCCGAGTTCACGCCGAACTGTAAACGCGACACCTGGAACGCCCCTTTATGTGTAACTATCGTTTGTGCCGCGGCCGTGGCAGGGGTCACAGGAAGTTGCTGATAGGCTTGTGCCAAATCGAGTTTAGCGAAACACTTTCCCCCATTCAGCCTGGCCAAAAGGTGGCTGATCACCGGCACCGGGTATGCATTAGGGCGGATCGCCTTGTTAATTGTACACTTATAATCAGCGCAAATGCGCACCTCCCCGTTAGCCTTTAGAGCCGTTACAATTGGAGTTTCCCACTCCGCGGAATCAACAGGAATAAGAATCCCCTGGCCCACCAGTTTGTCCAGTTCCGCCTCTATCTTGTCCTTGAGTGCGAACGGCACCCTGCGCGGTTTGAGTCTTATCGGGCGGACCTCCGGGTCTAGGTCGAAGGCTACAGGGGGTCCCTTGAATTTTCCGAGTCCTTTCTTAAAGACGGCGGGATGCGCATCGCAAACCGCTTGTATTGGGTCCACCCCCACTGTATGCACTCCCCCTATGAACAAACCTAAGGGCTGAAACCACTGCGTCCCTAGGAGGCTACAACTTCCCCCCTTAAGGACAACTAGGGGCAGTTCCGCAGAATGTCTCTTAAAATTGACCCGAAATTTCCCGACCCCCAACACCGGAATGCTGTTTCCCTGTACGTCTCGTAGCGTGGACCTCAACGTTTTAAGTTTGGGCCGCACGTGGGGGTCGATTTTCAAGA
Organism: Bradypodion pumilum; assembly: GCA_035047305.1. Lineage (NCBI taxonomy): Eukaryota > Metazoa > Chordata > Lepidosauria > Squamata > Chamaeleonidae > Bradypodion > Bradypodion pumilum. The sequence continues at coordinate 5,186,357 of JAWDJD010000003.1, forward strand.
ACTCTTTCTGGGGAATTATAGAATAGGAGGACCCCGAGTCAATTTCCATCCTAATAGGGGCCCCTTGTACTAGTACCTCAACGAAGTAATGGGACTGTCCCGCGGACACGCTGAACACTGGGGCGTCGTCCTCGCTGTCGTCCGAGACGCGGCCCACGCCATCCTGCTTCCTCGTGGTCTGGGCGCCATCTTTGGGCCTCGCTGGACGGTCCGGTCTGGCCGAACGGTCTTGTGACTGCCTCCGGCCCTCCTTCCGTTTTCTGCATGCCTTGGCGATGTGCCCCCGACGGCCGCAGGTGTAACACTCGGCCTTCCTGAATGGGCATCTCGCGCGCTCATGGGCCGCTCCGCAACCATCGCAGCGTCGACCACCCCTTCGGACCTTCTGGACTTCCTCGCCGTCGCTGCCTTCCGTAGACGACTTTGAGGCCCGTCGAGTTGCGTGCACCGACTGTCCGGACTTCCCGTGCACCGAATTTTCCGCCTTGCCGGCTCTCGGACGCCACTCACGCCACTGGTGCATCTCGTCCACTCCAGCATTCGTGGACTCTGCGGCTTCCGCGGCCTCTACGACCTCTGCCAGCGTGGGTGGCGGCTCCTTGTTCATCAAGCTGCGCTGCACCTCCTTGTCTTTCAGGCCACACAGCACGCCGTCCCTGAGGGCCATCTCTAGGATGTTGTCCCATTTGCAGGGGGCGGCGGCTATCCTCATGGCGGCCACGAATGCCTCAACCGACTCGTCCGGCGCTTGGACTCGCCTCCAAAACGCGCTCCGAGCGGGAAACATTGCCCTCGAGGGACGGAAGCGCTCTCGCAGCAGCTTCATGATGTCGTCCGCCTTAAAATCGCTCACCTTCTTCGGAGCGATGATGCCCACCAGCGTCCGCTTGGTTTCCATCCCGAGCATTCTGGTGAGGATGGCCCTCTTCCTCTCCTCGTCGTCTCCTTTGACTTTGAGTTCCACCAGTGCCGCCTGGAAGTCCATCTCAAGCAGCTCCCAGTCTTGCGGTTTGGTGATGTTGAACCCGCTCTGTGCCCTGGCTGTTCCGTGGGGATCCATGATCCCACCTTCGTCGCCAATTTGGTGTATGCAAACCAAGACACAGGACACAGCCTCGGGCTGGGTTAACTCAGGTTTATTGCATCGTGGACAGAGGGAACATGAGGTAATGGCGGATCGATAGCTCTTTATATACAGTAGTAATCATTTGAACGTGGTTCCATGGTAGCCCATTGGCTACTGTCTGCGTGACGTCATTGCGGGTCACGCCCTTCTTGTCCAGGTGTAGGTGATGGCGGGAAAACTTCCCGCGCTGTTGCCTTTGATGAGTTTGGACCAAGGGAGCTTGGACGCTCGCTGCTGCCAGCTGGTGGTCATTAGCTCGCGTCCTCTTACAGGGTTCATATGATGCAGCTGAAGGTTACATTGTTGCTATAGGCAAGGTTACATTGGTTTAGATACATTGTGGAAGGTAAAACCATTAGAACACAACACCACCGTCCCGCTCCTACCAGAGATCATCCATCAGTGCGACCAATGCCGTCTCCGTACCATACCCGGGCCTGAAACCAGACTGGAAAGGGTCCAGATAATCTGCTTCATCCAGGGCACCTTGCAGTTGACGCACCACTGCCTTCTCCAGGACCTTCCCTAAAAAGGGGAGGTTGGAGACTGGCCTATAGTTAGATGGTACCGCTGGGTCCAGAGATGGTTTTTTCAGGAGGGGGTGCACCAAAGCATGTTTCAGAGGTGCTGGAAACACCCCCTCCCGTAGAGATGCATTTGTTATTGCTCTGACCCAGCTACCTGTCACCTCCTTTGTGGCCTTTACTAGCCAGGTGGGACAGGGGTCCAAGGGACAGGTAGTGACGCGAACAGCTGCAAGGAGCCTGTCCACTTCATCAAGGCCAACTGGGTCAAGCTGATCCCAGATAATACGGCAAGACTGTGCTCCGGTCCCCCCCCCCCGGACCATGCCAGGATTGAACCCCGAGTGAATCCAATCTATTTTCTCCACCAGATGGTCAGCAAAGTCCTCAGCCGAACCCTGCCAACCAGGTCCCCCACCCCCACCCCTGCCAAGGAGAGACCTGGTTACCTGGAACAGGGTGGTTGGGTGATTTATCAGTGGAGGCAATAAGGGTGGTGAAGTATTGCCGCCTCACCACCCCCATCGCCACTAGATAGGCCCTAATAGCGGCTCTAGCTAGTGTCCAGTCAGAGTCATTCCGGGTCTTCACCCTGTCATAATTCAAGAGGGGTTTTGCCAAATCCCACAATCTCCCTGTTCTCTCAAGCTTTCTTGAGTCCTAGTCAATCACTCTACCCACTACTCTACTCTGAGATACAAAGGCTGTTTATAGGATGGAGGAGAAAATCACCTAACATTTTGCAGTTCCCTTGACTCCGTGATGGTGGACTTTGGCACTCCAGATGTGCTTGGCCTTGAATTCCCAGAAGCCCAAGCCCCCTGTTAATCCACACGAATGGGTTTACTGTGATTCATCCAGCCCGCACCGTGTCGCCCTTGTCACACCTGGAAGCGGAAGTAAAACGCGCCTGTATGGAGGAAGGGTTAACCCGGTAGAGCCTTAACCGTCTGGGCATGTTTTACTTCCACTTCCAGGAGCGACGAGGGTGGCACGGGCTGGATGAATCGCAGTAAACCCATTCGTGTGGATTCACAGGGGGCTTGGGCTTCTGGGAATTGAAGTCCAAGAACATCTGGAGTGCCAAGGTTCACCGTTACGGTCTTAGAGGGTGATGTCAAATTATGATAGTGGGGAAATAAACTCACACTTTGTGTTAATCCCGAATGGCAGAGAATGCAATTTTCTGGCATGTACTAGTTTAGCTGTTTTTGCACGGAAGCTTTCCTCCGAAGTCTCCTGCTGCTAAATGTTCTTTGGCTGACTTCTGGATGTGACTATTTTTGACATCTGAATTGTACCCCTTTGTTCCATTGCACAGCAGAGGTGAACCTGTTGGTTCTAAATTGAGAGCATAAGGGAATCTATGGCAATGCTTAGTAAGAGCATGAACTGTTGAATGAACACCTTAATAGAGGTTGCAAAAAGTCTATTGGGTCCCAGAAAACATTCCCAAGGCAGTAAGTTCAGAGAAGTGCTATCTGAGCTTGTTGGGTTTATTTAAGAAAGGAAGGTAGGAAGGAAGGAAGGAAGGATGGAATTAATTAATACTGGTTCAAAATAAAGAAATACATGACAGACAAACAAACAGATAGACATACAGATCTATGCACGTCTGTTAAATCACTAAAACTTCAAAAAAGGGATAGAGGCTAACTTTTAGATCTAACAACATTCTTCATCAGGCTTCTGTCTCTGTTCCAGCTCCTGCCAATCTAACAGTTCGAAAGCAAGAAATTGCAAATAGATAAATAGGTACCACTTCGGTAGGAAGATAACAGCGTTCCATGCACTTGTGTCTAGTCAAGCCTGCCACATGTCCATGGAAATGTCTGGAGATGTGGACATTGCTGACTCATTGGCTATAAACACTGAACCCTAGAGTCGGATATGACTGGCTTTCGAGCAATCTTTGCCTTTTGATCTGGCTAAAAAAAAAATGGTTATTATTATTGTGAAACTCCCCGAGTGGCTGTCTGTTTAGTATAGAAATGGAATAAATAAATATTATAAGCAACAGGATTTTGTGAATACATTACTGATGTTGAGCCGTGAACATGTAGCTTTGATTCTTTTTCGCATTTCCTTGCTGTCGTTAAGGAAACCAGATTTTTTAGAAATTGCCTTTGACAGGCAAGTCAGTTAGCAAAAATAAGCCATGATGTGACCCATCCATAAGTTCAAAAAAAAATGCAAAATAGAGGCGATCCCTTTTATAGGGTCACTTAAGCTTGCAATGATTTTTTAAAGTGACCCTATAAAAGATATGGCCTCCGTTCTGCATTTGACAGGCAAAGCTCCACTCTGGCTCTCTGGCTGCTGCAACAGATGTGCGTGTGTGTGTGTGTGTGTGTGTGTGTGTGTGTGTGTGTGAAAAACTCCAGTTTTGCAGCTGGCCTGCATTCACTGGAACAATCTGTCCTTCATGTAGGAGGTGGGGAACCTTTGGTCAGCCAGATGTTCCAGGCTACAAGTCCCATCATCCTTTCTTCTTGGCCAAACATCTGGATGGGCTGACAGGGGTTGTTACCAAAACATCTGGAGGGTGAGAGTCCCCTGGGTCTCACCCAAGCCGTGAGTCTGTTTGACTTCAAGGGGACCCTTCTGAGCCCCCCTTTTTAAAGATGTTCTGGAAGGCCTTTTTCAAGAGAGAGGTCATGGGACTGAATATTGGGGTGCTTGTTGCTAACCCTTCCCTACCTGAGCTTGACTGGATGGTTCAAGACCCAAAGGACTGCATGACAGAGTGAGTGCCTGTCATCTGTCCCCGCTCCTGCCAACCTAGCAGTTTGAAAGCAAAGAAATGGCAAGTAGATAAATAGGTACCACTTCAGCGTTCCATGCTCCCCGGCATCTAGTCATGCCTGCTACATAACCATGGAAACATCTGCAAACACAGACAGCACAGGCTCTTTGGCCTTATGAACTGTGGCTCAAGTGGCTAAGATGCTGATATTAAAGGTAAAGGTTTCCCTTGCCCGAAAGCCAGTCGTATCCGACTCTAGGGTTCAGTGCTCATTTCTGTTTCAAAGCCGAAGAGCCAGCGCTGACTGCTTCTGCAGACGTTTCCGTGGTCATGTGGCAGGCATGACTACTAGACACCGGAGTGCACAGAAGGCTGTTAACCTTTCCCCCCGAAGTGGTCCCTATTGATCTACTTGCAATTTCTTGCTTTCGAACTGCTAGGATGGCAGGAGCTGGGGACAAACACAGGGATGGGGGGGCTCATTCCGTCCTGCAGTACTCGGGAATTGAACTGCTGACCTCCAATAATAATAATAATAATAATAATAATAATAATAATAATAATAATAATAATAGCAGCAGCAGCAGCAGCTATGGGGGGGCGACCCTTACGTGAAATGGGCTGCAAGGACCCACTCAGAGACGTAAAGCATGGATTCTATTCTCAACCTGCGGCCCATGGGCCGGATGTGGCCCACAGCACCATTTCATGTGCGCCCCCCTCCACCACACCAGGAAGCGCCATGGGGTGGAGGAAGGGCCAAATGACCGTCCGGCCCCCGAAGCTGTCTGAGGGAGCGTGACCCAATGGCCCCCCTGGCTTTAAAAGGTTGAGAACTCCACCTCGTGGTCAAGGGAAGGCTTGGGGGGGCCGGAGCTTTCTCGCTCTCCCCCCCCCCCAATGCTTTAACCCTTTCCTGGCCGGCTGGGGTGGCGTGGCTGGACTGGGCGGGGCGGGGGCGGGTCCCTCTGCGTGGAGCTCCGCCCCCGCCCGGCCCTTCTTCTCCCCCGGACCGGTGGAGGGAGAGCCCGAGCCCGCGCCCGCGGTCCTCCCCTCCTCGCCCCCCTCGTTGCGCCTCCTCCGCGTCGCTCCGCCTTTCCGCCATGCCCGGCCGAGGCGCTGCCCGAGCGGGCTAGGCTAGTTGGTTCCCCCGGCGGAGCGGCCGCCCTCGCCCTCGCCCTCGCCCTGCCCTGCCTTCCCCCCGCCCGGGACGACCGTCACCTGCCTGGCCCAGGTAAGCGCGGGGGGGGGGGGCGCTTCGCTTGGCACCCGAGCCTTTTGCGCGCGATCCGGAGGCTGGCGGGGAAGGAGGAAGGAAGGGCAATTAGCCAGGGCAATTAATTAACACTTCTCGACCCCCCCCCATAGTGCCCTCTCTGGGCGGCTGCCAAGCTCATTAGTCTCTTTGCCCCCCCCTCCCCAACATGTTGGGTACTCATTTTACTGACCGTGGAAGGATGGGGGAGTCAACTTGGACCCCCGTCAGGATCGAACTCGCCACGTTTGGGCTGCAGGAGTCTCACCGAGGCGCCGCCAGGGCTCTGGCGCTCGCAGTGGCTCAAGGGGCTAAGACGCTGACTGGGGGACGGAAGGTCAGCCGTTCAAAACCCGAGCACTGCAGGACGGAGTGAGTTCCCGCCTCGGTCCCCAGCTCCTGCCCACCTAGCAGTTCGGAAGCAAGGAAATTGCAAGTAGATAAATAGGGAAAGTAATCAGCGTTCCGTGCACTTTGCTGACTCTAGGCATGCCTGCCACATGTCCACGGAAACGTCTGCAGACGTAGACAGCGCTGGCTCTTCGGCTATGTAAACAGAGATGAGCACTGCACCTTAGAGTCAGATACGACTGGCTTTTGAGCAAGGGTGACCTTTTAGCTTTGGCGACCCATAGCGCTTAGTTAGGGCATTCTCTGGGCGGTTCACAAGGTAATTAAGCCTTTGTGTCCCCCACCCACCCCAACCAACCTGCTGAGCTCTCAGTTTACCGACCTCAAAAGGACGGAAGAAGCTGAGTCAATCTGAATCCCGGTCAGGATGAAACTCACCACGTTTGGGTCGCAGGACAACAGGGTAACCCCTGAGCCACCTGGAACTCAACCGTCCTGGAAGGTGTGTGTGTTGGGGGGGGGGGGGAGAGGGAACAGATCCGCCTCGACGCCTTTGGTGGATCTGGATCTCACTCAACGAGTCCCAGCAGGCCAGCTTTCGGACAACACAGGGCTCTTGGTCCGGCCGGCACACACACGCCGCGCCACCTCTTCCGGCTTTGAGCTGCTTCAGGACAGGCAGGTGCTCATCAGGTGGAGAGTTCCCCTCCAGGATCTGAAAGCTCTCTCGGTTGGGTTCCTGACTGGTTTAAAGGCGCGCCAAAGTGGCACTCTTTGGGCAGGGAGGATGGGCTTGGGGGGTGGCCGGACTACAGCTCCAATCTGCTGTGGCCAGCAGGGAAGAATAATGGGGAATGTAGTCCTTCAGGATCTGGAAGACTTCACCTGCCCATCCTTGGTTAAATGAGATGTCAAAGAGGAAGACCAGGGAAGGGCATGGCCTTATTGGATGGTAAAGGAAAGAAAGGGGGGAGAAAATAGGGGCAAGGGGAGGGAGACAATGGGGTGCAGCTGGACCAGGATGGTCCCTTTCTCCCTACATTTTTCCTTTGCAGGGTTAACATTTCCAAGCCTTGATGTGAGATGACTTCCAGCAGGTCAGGCAGCGCATAAATGCTCTCAGGAGCGTCACTTCCTACATTTCCTCGTACATGAGAAGGGCAAAGACAGGTTATTGTGTTGGCGTTGGCAAGGCAGGTGAGGTAGGTGCCTTTCTCCTCCTGGGGTTGTGACTTTTAAGAGGTCTGTTGTGTCTCTCTGTGTAAGTAAGGGCTGGCCATTTGCTTAATTTCAGAGTGCCAAGGCTTGATGTTCAAAGCAGCATTGGAAACCCGATCAGAAACCAGGGTTTCTAAAAACAAAAAAACACCTACCCTTCCCTCCATTAGAGCAAAAGCCTCATTTCATGCAAAAGTGCGCTCGTCCCCTGGAGTTCGGATTAGAGGTTATTTGAGGTAGTGATTCTCAGCCGAGACATGGGATGCAGGGCTTCCGGCACATTTAACTTGAAGATGGCTCAGGATTTGTTCTCTTTCGGTCCCCTTACCTGTGGGGAAGAGCTGTCTCCCTGTGGCAGCCTACCTGTGGGCAGCAGTTCACCCGGCTTGTGGGAAAATTCGGATCCCCTTTGTTTCTAACCTTGCTCTTTTGTCACCCAATTTTCCCTGGAGGATAAAAATAATTACAGAATTATCTTTGAGCATATCCGTGTCTGTTTTGGTGTGGAAGTGGGCCTTATTTTTTCATCGCATGGGAATCTAGCTTTATGACAGATTGACCCATGGGACCTCCTTCCTGCCTTTACATTTGGACACTTAACCATTAAACCATTCATTGTCTCTCTGGCCAGGTTATCCTGCTATGGTAATAAAGTAGACCTTACTGTCAGCAACTCAATGGTGAGTGTCAGGGGGCGGTTAACTAACTTGATAATCCAGAGGACTCATGGCTGTGGGTGGCGGAAGTCCACAGGGAAGGGTGATAGTTCCCAAGTGGATTAAATGGTCCCACTTGAACCCATCTTGATGGAGGGCAGCAGCTTCATCAATCCTGGCCTGGGACTGAGGAGGACTTTGCGTGCCAAAAGGACTCAGGACCAGTAAGTGACTTGTGGAACTGGATCAGTGGTACTGGTGTCGTGTTGCGATACGGAAGGCAGATGAAGAGCCATTGCATTATATTCTCAGGATAGTCCTCACGGTACGGGTACATGGAAAAAGCCTCCTTGTAGATTGTGTTATTTTTGAGCCACAATCCGGCGTACCCTTGTAACGGTGACCTTGTGTTGCCGGCTAATCTTTTTCACACTAGTTGGTAGTTTGAGACCCGGGTACTGCATGACGGATTGAGTGCCAATCTCTGTCCCAGCTCTTGCCAACCTAGCACAGTGATGGTGAACCTTTTAGAGACCGAGTGCCCAAACTGCAACCTAAAACCCACTTATTTATACAGCAACAGGGGAGGAAGGAAATGCTCCCATTGGGCTGCCGGGCAGAGGGGCGGGGTGAACTCTGTGCTGGGGGGAGGAAGAAAATGCTCTCATTGGGCTGCCGGGCAGAGGGGCGGGGTGAACTCTGTGCTGGGGGGAGGAAGAAAATGCTCTCATTGGGCAGAGGGGCGGGACAAACTTTGTGCTGGGGTGACTGCATGGGTGCCCAAAGAGAGGACTCTGAGAGCCACCTCCGGGTGCCATAGGTGCGCCACCATTGACCTAGCAGATCAAAAAGCAAGAGATTGCAAGTAGATAAATAGGGACCAGTTTGGTGGGAAAAGATCTTGGGGACATGAAAGTACCCTCATTTGAGCACCCCCCGAGTGGAATTTCTACAGCAAAAATGTTTTCAACCCAGAATAATTTCTGACACGAAATTATTATTATTAGTTGGGTATAATTGCTTTGATGAAAGCCGTCCGGGCGCGTTTTACTTCCGCTTCCAGGAGTGATGAGGGCGGTGTGTCGTGGGCCGGATTAATCGTAGCAAATCCATTCGTGTGGATTCACGGGGGCTTGGACTTCTGGGAATTGAAGTTAAAGAACATCTGGAGTGCCAAAGGTTCGCCATCACGGGTCTAGACTGTTTTGATTCCACGTTAAGACGGGTTTCTGCTGGGACAAGCATGGTGTGAACCCGATCCCTGGAATTTTATGCTGCATTATCTTTGCTGATAATATGTAGACTTTGACTCATGTTTGTTTTAGTGTCACAGACACTAAAGTTCAGACTATCTTGAGGTTGGAAACAATAATTGGTTCCTGGCCATTGAGAGAGACACTTCCTCTGGCAAAGAGGCTTTAAAAAAATTGATTTTAAACCATTATACATATTTATTGCCAGCAACTGAGGAAAAAAAGAGGCTTGCGTTTATTTATTCTGTTTGTATGCTACATTATTTTAAGAATCGACTGAAGGCGGCATAATTAAAAGGGATAAAAAAAATTAAACCATAGCATGAAATAAGGCCATAAGAATACAAATCAGGGTTTTGAAACATACTCATGAAAGAAGCTGCAGCATCCCCTGATTTAAAAGTCCCTGTTACAGCTGCCATGGTAAGTTGCTAAGGTAAAGGTCTCCCTTGTTCAGAAGCTAGCATACCTGTCAAGTTTTGGATTTGGAAATAAGGAACATTTCCCTGCAAATACGGGATACTTGGCAGGTATGCTTATCTTGTGCTGCCCTCCAATGGTGGCAATAGGGCATTGCAGTCTAATTAATAAGGGATGACGGCAGGAAATAGGGTAAAATAAGGGGTTTTCCTGGCCAATAAGGGATACTTGACGGCTATGGAAGCTAGTGGTGTATGACTCTAGGAAGCGGTGCTCATCTCCGGTTTCTGTGAGCATGTGGCAGGTGTGACTAGATGCTGGAGTGCACAGAATCCTGTTACCTTTCCCGCCAAAGTGGTACCTAGTTATCTACTTGCAGTTGTGGAGAGATACAGAATCCAGATCATTTGCTGGTCTGCTGATTGCTGTCAGAGGCATGCGCCGATGAAGACTTGGTTTTGAGTAATGACATAGCGGAAAGAGTGGCTTCATTTTGGCAATCCAGGGTTCGATCGGGACATGAAAGAAGAAGATCTATTTGCAAATTCTGGCTTTCAAACTGCTAGGTTGGCAGGAGCTGGAATAGATGTCGGGTGCTCACTCTATCACACAGCACTCGGTTCTTAAACTTCTGACCTGCTGGCTTCCCAGTCATCGTTTAGCATCAGGTCCCCTAAAAGATGTCTTTGCATGCCAGGAGAGAGTCCATAGGGAAGGATTTTGAACACTATTCTTAAACTGTTTTGGACTGAAACGATTTTCTTTCCTAAATTAGATCCTAAATTAGATCCATGCTTTCTTTCCTTCTTTTCTGCCTCTTCACTGGCAAAATCTGGACTGTTAGCTCACTGGATCAAGGGTGCCCAAACTTTTTGGGCTGCGGACTGGTCACGTGGTTCAGCGGGCCGGTCGTGTAGTTCCTCTCATCCGAAGTGGAAGTAAAATGGTCTTGCAATCTGTTTTGCAACAGGATGAGATAGATTTAAGGCTGCCATTTTCTCTGCTTAAAGCAGGGGGTGCCCAAACTATGGCCAGATACAGCCCCCGATGCCAATTCATCTGGCCCATGCCACCCTCATCGCTCCCGGAAGCGGAAGTAAAATGTGGACAGGTGCATTTTACTTCCGCTTCCTGGAGCGACGGGCAGCATGGGCTGAGTAAACTGGCATTGGGGGTCATATCCGGCCCATGGGCGGTAGTTTGGGCACCCCTGGGTTAGATCTTTCCCTCCTTCCATGCCTCTAAATTGCCACTGATTTCTTGTTGAGATGTGAAAACTCTTAAAATAATTATCAGATAACACCACGCAAAGTTTCCGTCCATTTTCTACTTCTTTCGGTAAACATTTTTGGAACCACTTTAAGGACGAAAATGGTCCATTGTCACATGCTGTCAAGTCGTCTCTGACTTATGGCAACCTTATGAATGAGTGACCTCCACGATGCCCTGTCCTCAGCAGCCCTGCAGACATCTGGCATCTCAAAAATGTGTCCAGGATTATTGAAGTTAATATTTGAAGGATTGCTTTTTTTTTTTAGGATGAGCATTCAAGAGCTTCATCCTTCCTGAGTGATAAATCTGTGATATGCTTGATTTGGAACTACAATGAAACTCAGGTTACGGATGCTTCAGGCAACGGAAAACTTGACTTACGGAAAGAAATCCTTTGAAAACAATGCCTCAGTTTACGGAACATTTTCCCGCAATGCATTCCTATGGGAAACTGTACTTCGCTTTACAGAATATTTGTTTTCAATGCATTCCTATGGGAAACAACACAATAATTCCTATGGGTGCTTCACGATAAGGAATTTTCGCTATAAGAAAACCCCCGTGAAACGGATTAATTCTGTAACCCGGGATTTTACTGTGTAAAACCTCGGATAACGCTAAAACTTGGTTTCACAAGTCTTAGCGTTATCCGATTTTTAACGTTAAAATCCTATGGGATAAATCGCATAATGTTAAAACTCCATAGAGATACATTGTAACTAGCACAGGCTTTAGCGAACGTTATCTGATGCATCCCATAGGATTTTAACGTTATCCAAGGCAGGACGGAATGAGCTCCCGTCTTTGTCCCAGCTCCTGCCAACCTAGCAGTTCGAAAGCAAGAAATTGCAAGTAGATAAATAGGGACCACTTCGGTGGGAAGGTAACAGTGTTCCATGTGCTCTGGTGTCTAGTCATGCCTGCCGCATGACCACGGAAACGTCTGCAGAAGCAGACTGCTGGCTCTTCGGCTTTGAAACAGAGATGAGCACTGAACCCTAGAGTTGGATACGACTGGCTTTCGAGCAAGGGAAACCCTTACCTTACCTTAAGGTATTACTGTATTCTGTTTCTTACTTGGGCATGCCTGTTTCCTTGCTTATCTTCCCCAAACATTTGAAGATGAGGTTACATGTTGACATATTGCCGCCACCACCCCACAGTTCACAGTTTGTAAAGATCCTGACCGGAGGTCCACAGGTGTCACGTTCACACTTATACTGAAGACCCATTTGCAATGGTTTGGCAGGTGCTGTTTAAACAAGACTGGAAGTGAAAAGGAATTTCCTCCCAGCAGTTCGAAGTGAAGTCCTTCCATAACTGTATTTTCCTGGGATTGTCAGCCAGTGATCCAGCTTCCAAGCATGTGCGTAAAGTGCCTGTGGGTTCATGCTTGGATGGGTGGCTTGGTTATTTTGGAGGAGCGGCTGAACAAAGCTAAGATTTTCACAGTGTGCTTAAGCAGGATGTCCAAACCAAACAGGAGCCAGAACAAAAGCCAGCCTGGCCATTGAGGGCCCGATTAAGGCTCATTTATCTCACTTGTTGGGAAAGAAACCACCTTGTTGGGGGCAGATGGGATTTGTAGTCCAAGGACAGCATAGTTGCTGACCCTTGCTTTATGAGAAGGCTGGTCTAGCTCAGGGTTCCTCAAACTTGGTTCTCCAGGTGTGCTTGGACTTCAATTGCCAGAAGCCCAAGTCTGCACTTTTACTGATTAGGGCTTCTGGGAATTGAAGTCCAAGCACATCTGGAGAACCATGTTTGAGGAACCCTGGTCTATCCTGATGGACACAAGTGGGAAATGCAGCTCTTAGAATCCCACAGTTGTCGTGTCCTTGGGCTGTACTGGCAGGGATGTTCTGCTTGGGCATCCCTGGGTTAGATGCTTCAAGGAAAGCTGGTGCTGCTTGGCTGTTAAATTGATTTGGTAGAAGGCAGAGGAATTTCTTTGCAGGGTTGTCATGAAAAGCTTATTCTGTTCCCGGTTACTACTCTTTATCTTGCTGGTATTTTTAACACCGGTTCTAAGTAGTGGTTGGGATTCTCAGAAGCAGCTCAGGGATTCCTCAATGGGATCTGAACCAGGAGATAAGCTTTCTTGCAGGATGTTCAGCCCACCCCAACTAATCCTCCTTGGCTGTTGCAGGCAGAACATGAGTTGGTGAGTTCACAGAGGTCACATACGGTGGAATGACAACATCCCGAAAAGGTGCCTAGGGTGTATAATGTATGCCAGTTTACACACATACACATGCAAACATCTACACATATGCACACATGTATATGCAAATATATCTGTTCTTCATTTGTGTCCAGATGTAACCCTGGTTTGTCAAAATGAAGCCACTTTCTTGGCTCTGTCATTGTCCAAACTTAAGTCCTCATCGGTGCATGTTTCTGACACTATTCAGCAGACCATACCTGTCAACCATCCCGATTTGGCCGGGATTACCCCGTAATTCGGCGCCGATTTGTGCCATTTCCTGACCCGCACTGCCAAAACCCTGTAATTTGGCAGTGGGGGAAAGGAGGCACTGCGCAGCCCATCTGCGCAGGTCGCATTGCACGCATGCGCGGAAGGGCTCTACACTTCCGTAGCTCCATTCCACGCATGCGCAGAAGGCTACGCCGCCTGCGCAGAAGGCTACGCCGCCTGCGTAGAAGGCTACGCAAGTGGCGTAGCCCTCCACGTGCATGCGTACAATGCGACCTGTGCAGACCAGGTTTGCGCAGCTCCCGAATTCGCCGGAGCCGCGGTCGACAGGTTTGCAGCAGACCAGCAAATGAGCCAGATTCTATATCTCTCCACATTCACACAGTGTGTTGTTGTCCACCAGCAGCCCCCACTTGAGCATGTTTACCTTACATTTAGGGACTCTGACCCTCAGCCTATTCAAGGTCCTCCAAGTGACGAAGGGGAGGTTGAGTTCCTCAGCCATGTCCTCCTTTAATGCTATTCCTTGTCCAGTGAGCGCCTTCCTCCATCTTCTAATTTGGTTCTGCTCTTGTATACCCTCAATAATGTTTGTTCTTACCATGAAGCTCTTCCTGGATCTGAGTTGGCGGACTTGAGGCTCATATCCATTTAGAGGGTGTTGAGGGTTGCTCTCTTGCTTAGTTCTCTAATATATGTAGATAAGGAAAAACTGTTTTCCCTATCGCACAACACTAGAACTAGGGGGCACTCCATGAAACTTTTGTGTACTAGTTCTCAAACAAATAAGAGAAAGTACTTTTTCACCCAGAGGATCTATGGAACTCCCTGCCAGAAGAAGTGGTGACAGCTGTCAGTCTTGACAGCTTTAAGAAAGGATTAGACAAGTTCATGGAGGACAAGGCTATCAATGGCTATAATTATGGATACTTAAGGACAACCTCCGGGTTGGAGAGATAGGCAGGATATCTCTCAATGCCATTTCCAGGGAATCCTAAGCAGGTGAAGGCATCTGCTTGGGAATAATACCCTTAAGGAAATGGTGAGCCACTGTGTGAGACAAAATGCTGGACTGGATCATGGGCTCATGTGGCCTCTTCCAGCAAGGCTGTTCTTATGTATTCATGTCTATGTAGAATATACTTATTTAGCTCAGTGGATTAGAGCAGGGATTCTCAACCTGCGGCCCTCAGCACCATTTCATGTGGCCCCACCACCACACCAGGAAGTGCCATGTGGTGGAGGAAGGGCAAAATGGCCGTCCGGCCCCCAAAGCTGTCTGAGGGAGCGTGATCCGGCCCCTGGCTTAAAAAGGTTGAGAACTCCTGGATTAGAGCAAGGAACCAGAAGTTTGAACCTCTGCTGGAGACTGACTGATGGGAAATGAGCAAACTACAGGGTGGCCTGTAAGTCCCTATTGAATCTTTCTCTATTTTTTTCACTTATCGTATCCAGGTTGTCACCAGTATTCTTGCACTCATGTGCTCACGTGTTTGTCACAATACACTCTTCAAGTGTAGATTGGCTTTGTTGTTGTTTAGTTGCACAGTTGATTCCGACCCTTTGCGACCCCATGGACCATTGACCTCCAGGCCCCTCTGTCCTCCACCCTCCTCCTCAACCCACCCAACTCTGTGCCCATTGCATCTACCATACCATCTAGCCATCTCATCTTTGGCCACCCCCTTCTTCTTTTGCCCTCCACCTTTCCCAGCACCAAGGGCTTCTCAAGTGAGTCCTCCCTTCTCATTTGATGTCCAAAGTGCTTTAGCTTCATCTTCACTATTTGTCACGATTGGCTTAAATCGGCCATATTTCTCTGAAAAAGAAGAAAAATTATAATAAATATGGATGGGTAGGGACTTATCGGCCACCTAGTACAAGGTGGTCAGAGGACATGACCAGGATGAGGCATTGAGAAACCATAACAGAGTACTGTACTTAGATGTAGAAAGGCTTGAGAAGTCAACTTGAGTTGGCATATTATTTTTGTTTTATAATATTTTGTCCAGGTCGCCAAGGGTCAGAATTGACTGTGTGACTGAACAACAACAAAAAGCCCCTCCGTCCACAGATATACATCTGCCAAATTAGAAGTGACTCCTGTAGATTAAACAGGATTAGAATACATGTCAACTCTACAGGTAAGAGAGTGACTCAGTGTTCTGTGTCTTCACTGGTCCTGTCCCTAGTAGATGATGGGTATCTTCAGAGTCCTTATGGGAAATAATAAAATGAAAATAAAGTCCCGAAGTAGCAACCTCCGGGGTGCCTGAGCAAGAATAATGAAGCCTCATTTGCTTAGCTGAGAGGGACATGCTGGGTGTCTGCAAACATTTTAAGAGCCTTCCTTATCGTCTTAATAAAACCACATGCTTTGTGCAAACGGTCTCCCGTCAGGAGTTACTACTACAAGTACCTTCAGAATCGGACCAGCTTTTCCCTGCATGGAGTGGTGGAGAGGACCAAGGTTAGAAATACTACTTGGCTTTGGACTACAATTCCCATTCTTCCTGGGGAATCAGGTATTTGTAGTCCCTAAAGCTAACCTTCCCAGGTCCTGGGAGATGTTCCATCAGATCTGCAAGTGGTGTGAACTTTGTGACAAAGTCAGGTGCGGACCAAAGAAGGGGGCACCATCTGTCAAAAATGTTCTTCTGCAGCGAGTGCAGTTATCTCTGCAGTTGCCAGAGGCAGCTGATGAGATTTTGCTGCCTGAGGTGGAGTGGCAAAAGTCATCCTCTCCCTAATCAAGGGTCATACTAAAGGTCTCCAGGCATCTGCAGACATTCCCATGATTATGTGGGACTAAATGCTGGAGTGCACGGAATGCTGTTACCTCCCCACCGAAGCGGTACCTATTTATCCACTTGCAATTTCTTGCTTTTGAACTACAGTACTAGGTTGGAAGGAGTTGGGGCAGATAATGGGAGCTCACTTTGTCATGCAGCACTAGGGTCTCAAAGCGCTGACCTCATCAAGCTCGGCGTCTTAATCACTAAGCCACCACGATCCCTAAGGACCAAAGTATCAACTCAATTATTTCACCACCTGAGGCCGTAAACCCCACAAGCCCCTTCTTTTGCAGTCAAAAGTAAGTAACTATTTGCCACCACTCCTGATTTGCCGACTGAGGCAGTTGTTTCACTCTCCCTAATGACAGGGCTGGCCCAGGAAATCCAGTTTTGTGTCAGTGGTTCTTGTGTAGATTTGCAGGCAGATTGTGTCTTTGTGAAGGAGGAATTGCAATTCTTTCCTTTGTTCTTTTTTTAAAAAACCTCCCCAAGATATCACCACGTTACTCTCTTGCTGCCAAACTTGATCCTATGGCATCTTAAAGGCTAACAAATTTATTTTGTCTTAAGCTAGATAAAATATCCCAGTTTCTAAGGAACTGCAGTGCTCTTGGCTGTCTTTTCTTTAAAACCCTGGACTACCAAAATGAAGCCACTTTCTTGGCTTTGTTGTTGGCCAAACCCCAGACCTCATTGGTGCAAGTCTCTGGCAGCAATCGATAGACTCAGAAGAAATAATAATTGCATGTCAGAAATTATTCTGGGTTGAAAGGATTTTTGTGGGAGAAACTCCACTCGGGGATGCCCGAATAAGGCTCCTTTCATGTCCCCAAGAGCTGGGACAGAGACGGGTGCTCAATTCGTCATGCAGTACCCGGGTCTCGAACTGCCAACTTGATAGATAGATAGATAAATGTTTATTGTCATTGTCCTGCACAGAACAACGAGATTGGGGGGAAAACACTTATCAACCCAACAAAACGTAACAAAATACAACTACTGTATTTTCTGGCGTATAAGACTACTTTTTAACCCCGAAAAATCTGTGCCAAAGTCGGGGGTCGTCTTATAGGACAGGTACTTAACTGCAGCTTGTTTCCCCTTGCTTCATATGTCCGGCGCATATGGTGGGGGATGCTGCGGCTGAGTCCCTGCTCTGTGCGGGGAGTATGAAGCAAGGGGAAGCAAGCTGCACACATCTTCCTGTACCTCGAGGAGGAGAACGTGAGCGTGGATTGGCTCTCCACCAGAACCTGCCCATTCGACTCGGAGGGCTGCGCGTCTTGGTTGAGTGTGGGTTAATTTTTATTTGGTGTGCATTGGAAGAGGGGTAGTCTATATTTTAACTGGAAAAGTTGGGGGTCGTCTTATACGCCCAGTCGTCTTATACGCCGGAAAATACGGTATACAAAATTATCAACATACTCCCACCCCACATATACACATTTAACCCCTAAAAAGCTCTAAAACTCTAAAAACTATATACAGAAACTATGCTGGCCTTCCAGCTAACAAGAGGAGCTTCTTAACCACTGAACCACCACAGCCCCCAGACTGGCAAATGAGCTGGATTCTGTAACTCTCCACATCACTCAGCATATTGTTGTCCGCCAGCAGTCCCCCCTTGACCACGTTGGCCTTGCATTTAGGGACTCCGACCCTCAGCCCGTTCAGGGTCCTCCAAGTGATGTAGGGGAGGTTGAGCACCTCAGCCACTTTGGGTCTGTACTTTGCTGTCCCCCAATGTGTTTCCAGGAGCAGAAGTACAGTAAAAACCTCGGTTAACATAATTAATGTGTTTTCTGGGACATTTTCTTAAAGCGAAAATTACTTAAACCAAATTCCCCATAGGCATGCATTGCATGCAATTTCTCATAGGAATGCATTGAAAACCAATTCTGTTTTGGGAAAAAAAATCCTTAAACAGAGCTACTATTTTCCATGGATTTCCTTTTGTTATGCAATTTTTATGTTAACTGAGGTTCCACTGTATGTCACATTTGAATTTGAAAAAGACAGTCCCGGCTGCAAGCAGAGTTTTCTTCTGATTCTTGCCTCGAGTGTCTTTAGCTCCATGCTTTGTAAACAGCGGGACTGCAGTTGCTCAAGTAGCTAAGACGCTGACTGGGAAGTGGAAGGTCAACAGTTCGATTCCCCAGTACTGCAGGACAGAATGAGCTCCCGTCTTTGTCTCAGCTCCTGCCAACCTAGCAGTTCGAAAGCAAGACATTGCAAGTAGATAAAAAGGGACCACTTTGGTGGGAAGGTAACAGCGTTCCGTGCGCTCCGGTGTCTAGTCATGCCTGCCACATGACCACGGAAACGTCTGCAGAAGCAGACAGCGCTGGCTCTTCATCTTTGAAACAGAGATGAGCACTGCACCCTAGAGTCGGATACGACTGGCTTTCAAGGAAGGGAAACCTTTGTAAACAGCAAGAATTGGGGCACCCTTTGTAAACAGCAAGAATTGGGGCACAAGGAAGGCGACAAACACACAAATTGTTTCCTGTTTGCTCTGATCTCTCTGTCATTGTCTTAGGTGTGTGATGGGGGAGCAATGCAGACTGGCAATCCAGTCAAATGTGGATTGGAGCACAATGGGAGAAACCGACTACACACTGTGTGTCTGTATGTATAAAAAGATGCAGTAAACAAACACTTCTTCTTTCTACAAATGTGTGGATTTTTGTTTCGGGACTGTAGCTCCCAGAATTTCTGAAGCGGCAGATTTTATTGCAATATCACCCCCACACACCCCACCCCCAATCTGCAGACTCAAATTCTGGGGGTGCTTCTTAGGCCAGAGAAACGCCACGTCCTATGTTTGTGACTTGGCATTGATCCCCCCCCCCCCGCAGCTCTTTTAAGTGATTTCCAGTAATTGCTATGCAAGCAACTAATGTCTATATCACAATGGTGTGTGTGCGTGCACATGCATGTACGTGTGTGCGTGCATGTGTGTTGGAGAGAGTGAAGGTGGTCTACCATGCATGGTGATTACAAAAAGTTGGATAAAATAGCATTCATTTTTATTTTAACACCTGGCAGAAGGTATATACTGCAAAGGATGGCATGGCTTACCTTTCTGTTTGGGGAAAATCATTGCCATTTAGAACATCATACTCCAGTCTGGCCAGGTTATCCTGCTATGGTAATAGAATAGACCATACTGCCAGTGACTCAACACCAAGTGTCAGGCAGCGGTTAACTAACCTGACTACCCTGAGGACTAACTGCCTTGGGTGGTCAAGTCCACAGGGAAGGGTGATGGTCCCCAAGTGGATTAAATCCCACTTAAATCCATCTTGATGGAGGGCAGCAGCTTCATCAATATTGGTCTAGGGTTGAGGAGGACTTTGTGTGCTAAAAGGGCTCAGGACCAGAAAGTGATTCATAGAACTGGATCAGTGGTACTATAGGTGTCATGCTGCGATGCGGGAGGTAGATGGAAGGCCACTGCGTTTATACAGAGTGACCTGTAAGTCCCTATTGAATCTTACTCTAAATTTGCCACTTACTGTATCCTGGGTGACACCAGTATTCTTGCACTCATATACCCATGTACTTGTCACAATACGCTCTTCAAGTGTACATGGGCTTAAATCGGCCATATTTCTCTGAGAAAAGGGGGGGGGGGACATGATAATACATATGGATGGGTAGGGACTTCTGGGCCACCCTGTATTCTAAGTACAATCTTCATTGCTGATCACCATGAGGATAGCCAGTATTTGGTGTCAGATATGGCACTTGAAGAAGAAGAAGAATATCATACAGCCAGGAGGGGTTTGGAAGATCATCTAGCTCAGGGGTGCCCAAACCTTTCAGGCCATGGGCCGGTCATGTAGTTCAGCTTAAACCAGGGGTGCCCAAACTATGCACTGTGGGCCAGATCCGGCCCCCAAGGCCAATTCATACATCCCACACCACCCTCACTGCTCCCGGAACCAGAAGTAAAATGTGCCCGTATAGGTGCATTTTACTTCCACTTCTGGGAGCGATGAGGGTGGCGTGGGTCAGATGAATTGGTGTGGGTGGCAAATCCTGTGGGCTATAGTTTGGACACCCCTGATCTAGCTCAACCTGGGTTTCTTCTCCTTCTAGTCCATCAGTAACCTCAACTTTTGTGATCTCTTTTTGCCGCACCATGTAAAGCAGCACCACATTGTGGAACACTGCGAGGTGGAAGAGAGCCATTCTTAGAATTGGGGAGAAGCAACCTCTGTAGATGTTTTAGACTACAAACCCCACGGTCTCCAACCCCATGAATGGGGCTCATGGGCTTGCAGGTATGGAGGGGAGACTGAAACTGCCTCACCTCCAGTCTCAGACTTTCCGAAGGCAGGGCTCGGAGCGCTTTGCCCCTTAGTCATGCCTTCGAACTCTTCACTTTTTTGCTTGTATCCCAGCTGTGCCAAGTTCTCTGGCCCCAGAACTCTCTCTGCACGCAGGAGACCCATCATGCGTCTTGTTTTTAGCTCTGCTCTGGGACTGGCACAGCAGGAACTCAGACCAGATGGCAGATTGGGATCCTTCCATGAGTGAAATCTGGCCCTCTTCAGATTTGAAGCGCTTCCTATTTTTAGGGCCAGGAGGCTTATTTTAATTGTGATTGCGCCGACACATCCTGTCCGCCTGTGGGTTTTCTGGAGGACAGAAGGAGAGGAGCAAGGACAGAAGAGAGGAAGTGGTGAGCGCTGGGTTGTCTGAGAAGTGAAAGGCCACATGCCATTCTAGCTAACTCCCGTGTCCGTGTGTCCATGTGTCCATGTGTTTGTGTGCAATGCATGCATACCAACCTTTTACTTTCTGGGGTGGGGAAGGGGATCAGAAGAGGTGCCCCCACTCAAACACAGGAGATCTAAAAGTGAGTGAGTGTGTGTGTGTATATGTGTATGTGTGTGTGTGTGTGTGAGAGAGAGAGAGAAGCAGAGAGACTTAAAAATGGATTGCAAGATAAAGCAAATTCCTCCCAAGGGAAAGCAGCCTTTTTCTTTTCCAGATTAAGCTGAATGTGAACCACCTTATGCCTGGGCTGTGATTCTGTGGAACTGAAATCAGGATGGGAAGGAGGGGAAAAAGTGAGAGAAAAGAAGGAAGGAAGGAAGAGAAAGAAAGAGAGGAAGGAAGAGAGAGAAGAAAGAAAGAGAAAAAGGAAGGAAGGAGGGAGAGAGAGAGAGAGAGAGAGAGAGGAATGAATGAATGAATGAAGAAAGAGAAATAAAAAGAAGAGGTAAAACCACCTAGTGTGATTTTTGGCTTCAGCTTCCTAAGAATCTCCACTTTGTGTGGACACACATGCTTTAAACCTGTGGTTCCCAATGTGGCAATTTGATTTTTAAGGGGGCAATTCAAGAATAAGTTATTAACAGTTTATGGCCTTTTAGGCTTCCTCCATGTGAATAGGAGCTCACCTTTTGAATAATAAGCATTATATGTCATGGGGTATGTGTGTCGGAATTTTAGAGATTTAATTTAATTTAATTGTTCAACTTGTATGCCGCCCCACTCGCAAAGCGACTCGGGGCGGCTAACAAAATATCACAATTACATGGTATCACAAACATTTCAGAAACATTTCAAAAAACCAAATGTCGCAATTACAATTATGAAATATCAAACCGTCACAATACAAAAGCACTTCAATAATGAACTGAGATAATTAAACCATACAAAAACACAATGATGCTTAAGTAGGGGCATGGCCAAAAAAGGTTGGGAACCATTGCTTTGAACCAAGTTGGCTAGGAGGCTGGGGATGGAAAGCAAATATTTTTTCTTGAAGCAGGACATGTTGAAGGTGATACTGTACATTAATCTCAGGAAAGCCATCGCTATGTCGTGGGTGCAAAGTCTTCGAACCAAGTCTCAGGGAAAGGGTGGTGCGGAGTTATTGCATTGATTGGACCGCATTTATCATGCCTTTTCCTCTGATGAGGGCAAAATAGGGTGGCCAGTATTTATTGGTACGGCCACCCCGTGAAAGAGGTTAGCTTGTGAACTGATGACTGGCTTGGGACCCCGCCCAATGTGGTAGTTGGCTGGTGGAGGAAGGCTTTGGATTTGGGCCTTAGAGGTTAAGATGCTGAACTTGATGACTGGAAGGTTGGCAGGTCAGCAGTTCGAGGCCCAAATGCTGCAAGATGGAGTGAGCTCTCTTGTCTCTCCCAGCTCCTGCCATCCTAGCAGTTCGAAAGCAAGAAATTGCAAGTAGATAAATAGGGACCCCTTAGGTGGGGAGGTAAACAGTGTTCCGTGCACTCTGGTGTTTAGTCATGCCTGCCTCATGTCCATGGAAACATCTGTAGATGCAGACAGTGCTGGTTCTTCAGCTTTAAACAGATGAGCACTGAACCCTAGAGTCAGATACGACTAGGTTTCGAGCATCTTTACCTTACCCCCAGTTCACCACTTTAACCACTACACACCATGCCACTCATTTCCAAGCAATATGCTTGACAACCACCCTTAAGGTTTCTGGGCCCTTCACGTCTTATGCTGTTCAAGATCCAATAGCTGCTACCTTGGTTAAAACCAAGTCAGTTTATTTGCAGACGTCTTGGCCAAAATACTTTTGAGAGCTTCCAGGTGGAAGATGTTTAAGATGTGGAAAGTTGATTTGCAAGGAATCAAGTCATTGGGGAGCAGCTCCTCCTTGTTACTAAAGGATGCCGAAATGGATCCATGCTTTCAGCCTTTTTGGGGGGCATGCACACTGCTTTGTTTGTGTGTGTGGGAGCACGTTATGCAAGTCTGAACTGTGTCTGGAGGCAAAAAAAATGACTAAGCTGAGGCTGCCCTAATTTGGGCAGATTGTGAGAAGGCAAGATTCTCTGGCAAAACTCAAGGCAGCAGGAAAAGAGGAAGACCAATTATGAGATAGATTTACTCACTAAAGGAAGCCAAAGGTTTGAGTTTGCAAGAGCAGAGCAAGGCAGTTGAGGACAGGACATTTCTGAGATTTTTCACTCTTGGGTTGGCCCGGGGTACGCCCGATTGTGGTTCAAAAATACCACAATTTGAGGAGGCTCTTTCCATGTACCCCAACAACGATGCTAGTTTCTAGTCACAACAACAGTGTTAATTTATGTCCAGAGGCTGAGACATCTACCTTTTGGCACCTGTATAATTATGCTGTAAAATGAATAGTTAAACAGCCCTGTTTGGACTCACCTGGAATGGGAAATGGTGTTGGGGTTTTATTTTTATTTTATTTTTTAATCTAGTTCTCTACCACGCGGAGTGTTTTTCTTTCTGCAATCTCTGGTACACATTCTGTCTTAAAGAATAGATCTCTCTCTCTCTCTCTCTCTCATTCAGGCTTTGCCATTCTGACATATCTGCATCGCTTTAGGCACACTGTTAAGTTCGCCTGCAATTTTAAGAAAGAACTGTCTGTGCAGATTAAACTTTAGAGCAAGCTGATCCGTCTTTCTGTGTGTGTGTGAGGCTGTGGTTTATGAATAAGGTTTCCTCAATTGTTAAGCAGGAGCATTTATTATTATTATTATTATTATTATTATTATTATTATTATTATTATTATTATTATTATTATTATTATTATTATTATTATTATTATTATTATTATTATTATTATTATTATTATTACAGTCAAACACTGGTATAAAATTAACAGTTCAAGACCTAACCAAGGACCTAAGAAATGTTAAGGTAATGTCCCCGTTTCTAGGAGGGTTGTTTGTTCAAGTCCAATAAATCCAAAATTTCCAAATACCAAGGGTAGGGGCTCCCAACCTTTTTACACCGTGGGCCTAAGCAGGCCTGACCATGCATCCCGGAAGCGGAAGTAAATGTGCCCGCTTCCACATTTACTACAGCCGTGGGTGCATTTATGGCTGAGGTAACTGCATTTACGCATGCATGGGCATGTTTTACAGCTGTCGTAAACACACCCACATCCACTTCCAAGTGTGGTGGCAGTGGCAGTGGGCCACATGAAATAATGCCATGGGCTGTGTTTGGCCCATGGGCTGTAGATGGGGAACCCCTGATCTAGGTCCTTTAGGTATTACTGGATGGGCTCTGGTCACTATGGGCACAACAACAGATTTCTTCCTCCATAAATGCTCAATTGCATTTTTCAAATTGTGATATTTTGTTATTTTCTGCAGTTGTATGTCCTCAGGGAGGCAGAAAATCTAGACAGACAGACAGACACAATCAAAGTATTCTGGGTTTCTGCATTTTAGGAGCTTGCTTTCTTTATCTTTCTTTATTAATCTCAATAGCAATAATGCTTATATACTACCCCATAGCTTTTAGTGCACTATCTGTGCCGTTCTCAAGGTAATTAGCATTTTGCCCACAACAAACTGTGTCCTCATTTCCCTGATCTTGGGAGATTGAGTCAGCTTTGAAGTCTTTGGGATCAAACTCAGGTTGTGAGCAGAATTTTTGCTGCTGTGCTGCTGCTCAATCCCTGTGCCACGGGGCTCAGGGATATTGATCGTTATTCATTGGCTCTGTTAACTAAAGAATTGCAATTTTTCTGGACTTTCCCTACCCCAAACATACAGGTTGCCAGGTGACTCTGAAGGAACAGATGCTATTTCTCTCCTCCGCGTGGGACACTGGAGTCAGCCGCTCCAGTCTGCCCAATGCTTGTGCAGGTCTTGTTCTGACAGAAAGAGGCATTTCTAGCTGGAAGAATCACATGGGAAAATGAGTTCGTGTCATCTTTCAGAAACGTGTGGCTGGAAGGCTTTCCCAGTGCTCAGAAAAGTCACAGCTGCTAAATCATCATTGCTTAGCAGACCTGCCAGATGTTGGCACATGTGCTGGGATGCCTTGAGGCTCAGCTTTGCCCCAGGCATGCCGAGAGCAGGATGGCAGAATATCGGCACCCCAGGGTGTGGTGAAACGTGCAAGGCAACGGCAGGCTTTGCAGGCAAGGGAATTTGTGGGTTGAACCGTTTTGCAAACCTAGCCCTTGCAATGTCTTGTTCTGTTAGACATCCAGACTGATCTGAGGTTTTTGGTTTTGGAACAAGTGTTTCCTACCAGAAGCTGCTCCCAGGCTGCATGACGGAGGGGTAAGTGATAACTGAGCTGTCACCATCATCCTCCAGGCAATAGCCGCTCAGTGTCAAGGCAACCTTAATTGTGTAAATTTAGGGAGTACAGCACACAGGCTGTTATCTTTTCTCTTTATGTCCCACCACTCTTCAGGTTGCACACTAGTACAATTCTGAATCCCTCAGTCTGGCCAGGTTATCCTGCTATGGTACTACAGTAGACCATACTGCCAGCGACTCAACGCCATATCAGGTGGCATTTAACTAACCTGACAAACCTGAAGACTTAATGGCCTTGGGTGCCAAAGTCCACAGGGAAAGGTGATGGTCCCCAAGTGGATTAAATCCCACTTGGGTCCATCTTGATGGCTGGCAGCAGCTTCATCCATCCTGGCCTGGGGCAGAGGAGGACATTGCGTGCCAAAAGGGCTCAGGACCAGAAAGGGACTCGCGGAACTGGATCATTGGTACTATGGGTGTCATGCTGCGATGCAAAAGGCAGATGAAAGGACACTGCATTATATTCACAGGACAGTCTTCACAGTATGGGTACACAGAAAGAGCTCCCTCAAAGATAGTATTATTTTTGAACCACAATCACGCATACCCCAGGCATCGGTCACCTTGTGTTGCCGGCTAATCTTTCTCACACTAGTTCAGGCGAAGGGAACTGCAGAATGAATCCACCAAAATGTGGCTTCATTTTGGCAGTTTCACATCTGGCCTAGACACAGAAGAAGAAGCACCAGCAGCAGCACCACCACCACCACCACCGTCATGTCCAACTTTTCATGAACTTTACGAAACATTAAGGTTCACCGCCCGACAGAAGTTGTTGTTTCCTTACTATCGTCTAAGATTTCCCCACTTTACAAGCGTGTCTTTACAGACCAAAGGACTAGAAATCGGAGTTCTTTAAAATAAATGGAAATGGTGATTCACCCAAAGCAAAGTTTTGTAACAGAGGCAGCCGCCTTTCATTTTCTCCTTTTTTTCATCCCCTTTGAAACCGTGACAGGCACAACGTCCCTTTCCTCGTGACTTAGCAGAAGCTTATCCCTTAGGTAGCCTCTCCATTGATCCTTCTTGGCTTGGCTTGGCTTATGAGGAATTTGACTGAAAGTGTCTTCCAGTTTAGAGCGGGTTTGTCTGTCTGTATCCTGTTTCCTCCACTTGTATTGATCTGCTGCGTATCTGTTGACCACAGCTTGGAAATGTTATTTGTTGGTAGCATGACAAATCCCAGAACTGCCCAGCCACCAGTGATAGCCAGGGGGATTATTCTGGGAGTTGTAGTTTAAAACAACAGTTTTGAAGCTCTGCTGTTTATCTGTCGTGTTTGCCTTTCCATCCATAACCCTCCTGTCTCCATTTGAATGCTCTGAAAATAATACTTCTCTTTTATAAAAGTGTATTTATTTATTACTAGTTTCTTTTTAAAAACTATGTAATAACAACAGAGTGGCTTAGTGGTTAAGAGGCTGAACTTGACGACTGGAAGGTCAGCAGTTCAAGACCTGAGTGCTACACGATGCAGTGAGCTCCCATCTCTGCCCCAACTCCTGCCAACCTAGCAGTTTGAAAGCAAGAAATTGCAAGTAGATAAATAAGTACCACTTGGGTGGAAAGGTAACAGCATGGAAAGGGACAGTCATGGCTGGCACATGACCACTGAAATGTCTGCAGACGCAGATAGCACTGGCTCTTGGGCTGTAAATGGAGATAAGCACTGAACCCTAGAGTCAGATACGACTGGCTTTTGAGCAAAGGAGACCTCAGATATGGTGGACCTCAGATATGGTGGACCTTCTGAACGTCATGGAGATGATCCGCCATTGACTTAATGGGTTCCATTCCCCTTTCTGCCCTTTGTGTGTTTCTCTTGAGAGGGAATGGGCTGTCTTTGGTGGCTCCAGTTGTGTATTTTTCAATTTTTGGAATGTGATGCAGCCTTTGATGGGTTTGGAGAGTGAAAAACCTACCCCTCAGGCCTGCCAGAGGTGTCCAGCCTGTCCTCATCTTTTGCTTTTCACCAGACTTTAGAGCAGTCTTTTCCAGATTTCTTGTGGCCAAGGTATAGTCCCTTCTCAATGACATAAAAAGCAGGCATCCTTTCCTAGCAGAAGTTTGCTTTTAGAGTGTATATAACAGAAATGAAGGTATAAACAGAGATGCTTGCTCCAACCGTTTTCTGCATAAGTCCCTGTTGTTGCATTAACCATTGGTTGAGTCATTCTGTTTCAGAACGACCTGATCCACTTAGAAGCTGATTTAGAAGGCTAGAAAAGCAGATCATGTAGAGATTCAGAAGATACCTCTTTGGCAGGGGAATTCTTCTCCACCCAGAAGAAATGTATATTTTAAATATTTTGTTCTGGATTTTCAACTGGCTCTTAAACGCCTGCCAAATATTTCTAAAAACAATAGCAATAGCAATCACACTTATATGCTGCCCTATATAGCGCTTAGTGCACTCTCTGGGTGGTTTACAAAGTAATGAACATTTTGCCTCCAATAAGAGAAAGTACTTTTCCACCCAGAGGATCCCTGGTCTATGGAACTCCCTGCCAGAAGAAGTGGTGACAGCTGTCAGTCTTGACAGCTTTAAGAAAGGATTAGACAAGTTCATGGAGGACGAGGGTATCAATGGCTATAATTATGTACTCATTTCCCCAACCTTAGAAGGATAGAAGGCTGAGTCAGCCTCGAGCAGGAGAAGGGGCCAAATGGTGAAATCCAATAGAAAGGCAGTAAGACCGTTTGTGGCAATGAAATAAAACGAGTTAAATGCACTTTAAGTATATCCAAAACTGATCCAAATTCCAAATTCCATCTATACAGGGATCTATATATTTTTGCTGTAATATCTTGAAGTATTTAAACTTTTCAAAGTTTTTCTAAAGTTTTGAAGTATTTTTAAGTATTTTAAATTGCGTCCCAAGCCTCACACGTACAGTCTTTCTGTGCCAACGGACGTCCGACCTGCTTAGGATTCCCTGGAAATGGCATTGAGAGATATCCTGCCTATCTCTCCAACCCGGAGGTTGTCCTTAGGTATCCATAATTATAGCCATTGATACCTTTGTCCTCCATGAACTTGTCTAATCTTTTCTTAAAGCTGTCAAGACTGACAGCTGTCACCACTTCTTCTGGCAGGGAGTTCCATAGACCAGTACTTAAGAACATAAGAACCGCCTTGCTGGAACAGGCCACAGGAGCCCATCCAGTCCAGTGTTCTGTCTCACACAGTGGCTCACCATTTCCTTCAGGGTATTCCCAAGGAGATGCCTTCACCTGCTTAGGATTCCCTGGAAATGGCATTGAGAGATATCCTGCCTATCTCTCCAACCTGGAGGTTGTCCTTAGGTACATAATTATAGCCATTGATACCCTTGTCCTCCATGAACTTGTCTAATCTTTTCTTAAAGCTGTCAAGACTGACAGCTGTCACCACTTCTTCTGGCAGGGAGTTCCATAGACCAGTACTTAAGAACATAAGAACCGCCTTGCTGGAACAGGCCACAGGAGCCCATCCAGTCCAGTGTTCTGTCTCACACAGTGGCTCACCATTTCCTTCAGGGTATTCCCAAGGAGATGCCTTCACCTGCTTAGGACTCCCTGGAAATGGCATTGAGAAATATCCTGCCTATCTCTCCAACCCTGAGGTTGTCCTTAGGTATCCATAATTATAGCCATTGATACCCTTGTCCTCCATGAACTTGTCTAATCTTTTCTTAAAGCTGTCGAGACTGACAGCTGTCACCACGTCTTCTGGCAGGGAGTTCCATAGACCAGGGATCCTCTGGGTGGAAAAAGTACTTTCTCTTATTTGTTTGAGAACTAGTACCCAAAGGTTTCATGGAGTGCTCCCTAGTTCTAGTGTTGTGCGATAGGGAGAACAGTTTTTCCTTATCTACTTTGTCCACACTGTGCATGATTTTATAAACTTCAGTCAGGTCACCTCTTAGACGTAAAAATTCCGTCATTATTCGAATAACGACAAAAAAATGCCGTTATTCGAATGATCACATGGGGTGCGCCAGTAGCATCATTAATCGAAAATGACGCTATTCGAACGCGTCATTAGGTGGGGGTTCACTGTACCTCCAAGCTCCAGATTTAAATGTGTTTAAAACACAGACCTGTGTATGCTGAACATCTGTATTTCATGGATGGCAAACTGATGTTTTCGTTTTTACGGTTTCACCCTGATTAAGTCAGAGGGCAGCCACCTACAGAGAACAGAACGGGGATTTGGGAGGAGAAGAAGAGGATGTTAGGGGTGTGTGAATCGCAACTGAAACTATCCAACAGAGGCACCTAAATCTCCCTCCAGATTAAGTCTGTGGTTTAAAACAATGTGGCTGCGTATGAAGCATCAAACAGTGGTACATTTTTTCAACTCCTGGGGCAGTTTTATTCCACCAGGTTGTTTGGCTGATGGAGGCAGAAAATGCCCTTCGCTGCTGCTTCCTTCGTTTCTAGATCAAACTTTGAACTGCCAAAATGAAGCCACCTGCTTGGCTTTGTCCTTGGCCAAACCTAAGTCTTCATTGGGTCATGTCTCCGGTAGCCATCGGCAGACCAGCAAATGCATCGGATTCTGTATCTCTCCACATTCACACAGCAGGTGTTGTTATCCGCCAGCAGCCCCCACTTGAGCCTGTGGGTCTTGCATTTAGGATCTCCGACCCTCAGCCTATTGAGGGTCCTCCAAGTGATGGAGGGAAAGTTGAGTTCCTCATCCATGTCCTCCTTTAATGCTGTCCCTTGTCCAGAGAGCTCCTTCCTCCATCTTCCAATTTGGTGTTGCTCTTCTGCACCCTCCAGGATGTCTGGTCTTGCCATAAAGCTCCTCCTGGATCTGAACCGGCAGACTCGAGGCTCATATCCGTTGAGAGGGTGTCGAGGGTCCTTCTCTTGTTTAGTTATCTCAGCGTCTGCTGCTACCTCTCTCCTGATCTTTGGTGGGGTGATACCACCAAGAGGGTATATTTTCTCAACCGGTGTGGGTTTGAGGCATCTTGTCACTAGATGCACGGCTTCACTAACAGCGATGTCAGCTTGTTTCGCGTGTACGGATGCGTTCCGTACTGGAGCAGCACACTTTGGCTCAGGGCCAAAGCTGAGGTAGACAGTGTGGATACCCTTTTGCACATTCCCTGTCGGTAAAAACTTAATTATAACAGAACAGCTGACAAATAACTTGCTGCCTTTTTCATGACCGTCTGCCTGAGCCAGCCACCGCATGATGCCTCTAGGCAAGGCCGGGTCTAACCAGAGAGACAACATAACCCTGGGATGGCGAACCTTTGCACTCCAGATGTTCTTGGACTTCAATTCCAGAAGCCCAAGCTCCTGTGAATCCACACGAATGGGTTTGCTGCGATTCATCTGGACCACACCGTGCCCGTACGGAGGAAGGGTTAACCCGGAAGAGCCTTAACCGTACGGGCGCATATTACTTCTGCTTCCAGGAGTGACGAGGGCGGCACAGCGCGGGCCGGATGAATTGCAGCAAACCCATTTGTGTGGATTCACGGGGGCTTGGGCTTCTGGGAATTGAAGTTCAAGAACATCTGGAGTGCCAAGGTTCGCCATCACAGACCTAACCTCTTAGCAGATGCTCTTCTGTACGGCAAGAATAAGAGGTAATAAGACTCTCTTTTCCCAGCAAATAATGATATGGCATCTGAAGCAACAGCAGCAGCAGCAGGTAATGTAGGTTTTTATGTGGTGTGTGTGAAACACACTTCCTTGCATCGGTGAAATTGCATTTGGCCATTGCCGTTGTTTTCCCCTCTCCATGTGAATGACTGAAATTGTTTTCATTCCCTGGGAGGTGAGATTTTGTTTCCCAAGATGATTAGCGGGCTGTTGTTTGCAGTAGCCGGAAGGGAAGGGTGGGCTCCGTCCGGATTAGTTACCGACCTGCTGGGTAGATGGAGCCCGCCAGGGCATTGCAATGTCACCCAGAGGTATTTGGTCAGGTCATGTGGGGGACGTCTGGCTTTATCTCCCCTCCTCTGACCCCGTGGACTTTGTCACGTCATAGCTGGAGTTTGGCCCAGCCTTTGGTGAAAGTTTGTTCAGTCAGCCAGTCTGCCTGTGTCCCCCCCCCCCCACCCCACCCCCAGAGTGTGATTAATACACAACAAGGGCATAAAGGCAGAGAGAAAGAGGCATTCATTGTGGCTGACTTTCAGGGATCCTGTTGCTCTCTTGTGCAATCCTGTTGCTCTCTTGTGCAACACAGTGCAACACAGGAGAGGTGAATTGGCCTGGGGTGAGTCCGTGTGTCACTGCTTCTGGTTATGGGTTTGCAGGCAGCAAAGGGTACAAGCAACAACCTGTTAACTAGCCACAGTTCTCCACTGTGATTTCTGCCACTGTTGCCTACAATCCTATCATAACTAAGTGACAGGATTTGTGGTCGCCAGGTGAAATGACCACGTCCCCTTCTGTCCCACTAGTTTTGCTGGGGTGGTTAATAGCAATAAGAATCACACTTACATACTGCCCCATAATGCTTAGTGCACTCTGGGCAGTTCACGGGTTAATTAGCATTTTGCCCCCCAACATACTGGATACTCTGACCCTTTGCGGCCTCATAGACCACACGATGCCAGGCTTATCTGTCATCTGTCACCTTCTGGAGTCTGCCCAGATCTATGCCCACAGCATCAACGATGCTATCTAACCATGTCCCCCTCTGCCACCCACTTCTCCTTTTGTCTTCGATCTTTCCCAGCATCAGGGCCTTCTCCAGTGAGTCCTCTCTTCTCATTTGGTGTCCAAAGTACTTCAGCTTCATCTTTACTATTTGACCCTCTAAGGAGCAGTCAGGACTGATTTCTTTCAAGATTGACTTATTTGTTCTCCTTGCTGTCCAGGGGACTCTCAAAAATCTCCTCCAACACCACAACTCAAAGGCGTCTATTCTTCTGCGCTCAGCCTTCCTAATGGTCCAGCTCTCGCATCCATACATTACCACTGGGAATACCATTGCTTTGACTATACGGATTTTTGTTTGCAAGGTGATGTCTCTACTTTTCACTATGTTCCCCAGGTTTCTCATGGCTTACAGCTTATGAAAACCCCAACTCTCCAATCTCATATACCCCATAATCATCACATAATCTCATGTACGCTGTACGCCATGATCATCACAAGTATAACAAATTAAGTCATGACATCTCTTGCTTTGCATGGAGTGAGTCTATCTCATATATTTCTTTCACCTGTTAAGTGAAATGAATGAACATTTGCACAATATTCTAATTTTCTGAGTTTTTCTGATGAAGACACGCATGTCTTCATCCTGTAAACCCAAATGTTCTTTTAATGGCCCTCCCTGCCTGTCCCCCTCGATCTCAGGCCCATCCGTGAGTCCAGACCCCAGATGCCTGACCGAGCAAACGGGAAGGGGACAGAGACAGAAGCGGAAAACCTTGCCATGAACTTTCCAGCAACTTTGCTTTCCAATAACTTATTGGCTTCCCTTTGTTGGCAGCCGGATAACTTGGACCAGAGCAGCTGATTTTTTCCCTGCAGGTTCGGCTTCCTCTGGCTATATAAAACAACACAATGAAAATTGAGTTTGGATGTGTTTTCTTGGCCTGGCTGCTTTGGTGCTCTCCGGGGCAAATAAACAAGAGCAATTTTCACAATTTCAGTTTTCTCCTGCCTTCAACAGCTTGGGATAGCTACAGGATTTTAAAAAAACTTTCAAGGGACAAATCCTGCCAGCTCATAGCTGTCAAGTATCCCTTATTGGCCAGGAAAACCCCTTATTTTACCCTCTTTCCCGCCATCATCCCTTATTAAATAGACTGCAATGCCTATTGCCGCCATTGGAGGGCAGCACAGGATAAGCATAACTGTCAAGTATCCCGTATTTGCCGGGAAATTTCCCTATTTCCAAATCCAAAACTTGACAGGTATGTGCCAGCTTGCCATGGTTTTGAGCAGGTATGTTTTGCTCCGTAAACTTGCCGAAATGGCTTGTCAGAGTTTGTATATCTTTGCTACACTTTCTGTCCACATCCTGCCTTTTCTCCCATGGACTCCGGCTGGCACACCTCATCCTTCTCTGCCCTACACCTCTTCACAACAACCGCATGAGTCACTCGCTGAGTTTCGTGGCTGAGTGGGGATTTGAACCCGATGCTCTTGAGGAGCAGACCAGCATTTCAAAGCACTAACTGACTCTCTCTGCTGGTGGGGGAATGGTGGGGATTGTACTCCTGGAATGTCTTGTAGTTTGTATGCATAATTAACTGCATCACAATAAATGAATAAATATTGACGGCTTCTTGGTCTAACCCAGGAGTTCTCAACCGTTTTAAGCCGGGGGCCTGATCATGCGCCCTCAGACAGCGTTGGGGTCTGGACAGCCATTTTGTCCTTCCTTCACCACATGGCACTTCTGGGTGTGGTGGAGGCAGTGGGGCCCTCACATGAAATGGTGCTGTGGGCCACATCTGAACCACAGGTTGAGAATCCCTGGTCTAATCCATGTGCCTTATACTAAATCAAGTGCACTGAATCCAAATCTGAAGACAGATTCTTCCTAGGACGTCAGGATCTTGAGTAAGCAACTCTCACGCTCTTGGTTAGGTTTTTGCATTGATCACATGGGGGTATATTTGCCACAAATGTGATTTTTGTATTTGTAAATCGAACAATTAATTGAATTATTGACTTGATTTTTTGTAAAGTTTATTGTGACTTGTATTATTTATGGTATTTTGCACTGTTATTTCTGTATGTTGTTGTATTTCCCCTCCCCCTCCCCTTCCCCCGTACTTATGATTTGCTTTGTATTTATTTGATTGTTTTGTAAACCGTTTTGAGTGGTCAATAGACTAGTAAAGCGGTATATAAGCATACTAAATAAATAAAGAAATGTAGCAAAAATTGTCCAGTTTATTAACACCGCTGCGCCTACTCATCTTTAGCTCAAAACAGGCTCACTATGGCCTAGCTGTACTATCCAATATGATGGTTTCGCGCTAGAGACAAGCCCTTGGTCCATCTCACCTTATATATCTATTTCTGACATCAGCTCACTGACTTGCCCAGACATGCCTGACCGCTGCTGGAACATGCATGCCACCAGGGGATGTGATTCAGCTGAGGTGGCAGCTGGCATAGAAGTAACTGCAACCGGTATAATGTTCCCATGTAAAAATACATTACCTAACAGCTATAACATGCCTTAAAATCTGTATGTGATAGGCAAATTCTGAGATTTGGAATCGGCGCACTCGATATCATGTAAATCGCACATGTTATTCCCAGTAGCAAAATCGTTGTTATGCAGTGTAATCAACTGCTGTTCGGAAGCCTAGTTGATGCTTCTTCTTCCGTGTCTAGGCCAGACGCGAAATTGCCAAAATGAAGGCACTATTTGATGAGCTCATTCAGCGGTTCCTGTCTCCTGACCTAGTGTGAGAAAGATTAGCTGGCAACACAATGTTGCAATTACCAGCCTATGTCCAATAGTGGATGAAAATTACCACAATCTTCAAGGAGGCTCTTTCTGTGTACCCCACCCTAGTTGACAACACACAGGATTAAGGCCTTTGCAAATGAGGAATCCTTTGTTTTGAAGTATTTTGTTGATTACTCAAAGTACTTTGGTTCAGGTCCATCTTGTAGGGATTGGTTTGTGTTGCAGTTCCCAAAATGAATGCGACCACATTGGTCTATATAAACAAAGCAAAAATCAAAATCCGTAGCTGGTCAATACCTTTTTTAAATGCGCAGAAGGTAAAAACTTCAGTCTCAATGATAAAAGAAAAGAAAGGCATGGAAGTTCAAACATTTAGCTGAGTGTTTCAAATCATGGAGAAACACAGTCGTACTGAATTCCCACAATGGAAAGTTCCATCTGGCTCAAAACACCCAGATGACTCTATGGAGTTTGTCTCCATCCCATTTCATTTTGTCATCCAACCTAGTGAATGGTCCTAGGGCAGGGGTGCCCAAACTTTTCTGGCCGTGAGCCGGTCACGTGGTTCAGCGAGCCAGACACGTGATTCCTTCCACCGGAAGCGGAAGTAAAACATGCCTTGCAATCTGTTTTGCAACAGGATGAGACAGATTTTAGGCGGCATTTTCTCTGCTTGAACCAGAGGTGCCCAAACTACAGCCTGTGGGCCAGATCCGGCCCTTGACACCAATTCATCTGTCCCACGCCACCCTTGTCACATCCGGGAGCAATGAGGGGGCCGTGGGCAGGATGAATTGGTGTCAAGGGCCGGATCTGGCCCACAGGCTGTAGTTTGGGCACCCCTGTTCTAGGGAACTTGGAAGCTTGGCTATTTCGTATGTTTATTGTTGCTCTTAATAAAAGCTTTAATCATTTGTCAGTTTGGGGCTTGTGCGTGTGCTTGCATGTTTCTTCTATGTTAGTAAAGGTAAAGGTTTCCCTTGCTCGAAAGCCAGTCGTATTCAACTCTAGGGTTCAGTGCTCATCTCTGTTTCAAAGCCAAAGAGCCAGCGCTGTCTGCTTCTGCAGACATTTCCGTGGTCATGTGGCAGGCATGACTCGACACGAGTGCACGGAACGCTGTTACCTTCCCACCCAAGTGGTCCCTGTTTATCTACTTGCAATTTCTTGCTTTCGAACTGCTAGATTGGCAGGAGCTGGGACAAAGACGGGAGCTCACAGTAGCCTTTATAATAATAAATGTTTTGGCCAAGTTTTCTTAGGCAAAGCAAGTTCCAAAATGGGTTCTTCTGAATAGCTGAGATTTTTCAGTTTTCACCTCTGGTGGTGTGGACTCGAATGCTCCTAACCATCTTCTTAGATTCAGGATTGTGTTTCATCCATTTACCAACCCCAGATCTGTGATTCCCAACCTAAAGATGACCCATGCAAAGTGGAAAGCTAGCTTACAGCTGTCGTATTTAAGTTGGTTAATAAAGGTACAACCCACCCTTGCTTATGGCTTCCTTCGGTCTTTTCTGCCAAAAAAAAAGATTTATTTCCCCAACTTCTGAGAACATACAAAATGGAGATACGTAAAGCAGTGGCCAT
This sequence comes from Bradypodion pumilum, assembly GCA_035047305.1. Lineage (NCBI taxonomy): Eukaryota > Metazoa > Chordata > Lepidosauria > Squamata > Chamaeleonidae > Bradypodion > Bradypodion pumilum. Next base: position 5,222,493 of record JAWDJD010000003.1, read on the forward strand.
TAACACAGTTACATAACTTTCATGTGGGAAAGAGCGGCACTTCTGGAAGTCACTTGAATTAATGGCCTGAGGAGATTTCTTATCAGTTAATAATTTCATTGATCTCATTTCTCCCATCCTCAGGAGGGAAGATAACATAATATAGGGAAAGACTGTGAGGTTTACAATGTTATATTTAGGCGAAAAAGTTCCAAATTAAGATTCTCAAAGAATTTGGACTTTTGCAAGATGATCTTGAATCAGCCGTATCCATTTTCTGTCTCTTAGCCTATTCTGCTTTACTTACTTACTTACTTACTTACTTACTCCTGCCAACCTAGCAGTTCGAAAGCAAGAAATTGCAAGTAGATAAATAGGGACCACTTCGGTGGGAAGGTAACAGCGTTCCGTGCGCTCCGGTGTCTAGTCATGCCTGCCACATGACCACGGAAACGTCTGCAGGAGCAGACAGCGCTGGCTCTTCGGCTTAGAAACAGAGATGAGCACTGCACCCTAGAGTCGGATACGACTGGCTTTCGAGCAAGGGAAACCTTTACCTTTACCAAATTACTTACTTACTTACTTACTTACTTACTTACTTACTTACTTACTTACTTACTTACTTACTTACTAGGGTGTTGTGAAGCAAAGCATGGCTATCAATAACTGTTCTTATTATCATAGATGTAATATCTATGGCAATAATTCCCCTTGCATTCTTTTCCTCAGTCAACAAGATGCTTGTGGCATAGACTGAAGCAATATACAGTATCTATGCGCATCTCTCTCTCTCTGAGTTTAATGGCATGGATGGTTATAAACCTAGCTATTGTTAAGCTTTTATGAGCTTCCAGGGGGGAAAGGCTAGCATTGACCTACACGTAGGTGTACATCGAATTGTTTTTCCTATTTCTTGGAAATATAATTCACCAGCTTCTAAAGTAGCTGCCTAATGGAAATGGCTCATGGAACGTCATCAGTGTTCGAAAGCTGTGGGTAAGACCAGGCCTGCAATGGAGACTATTCAGCAATTATTTATGAACTCTACAGCCGTTCTCAGACAGCTCTACATTACTGATAGCTATCTCTGGATCTTCTTCCTCCTATTCCCCAATAGTTGGACCAAGAAATAATAATATTTATTTTATTTTATTTATTTTTCTGATTTATATTGCCGCCCAACTCTGAAGACTGAGCAGGCCCTCTTTCTGGTGCTACAGAGACAACGAGCCTCCCTAGCAGATGGCACCATGAGAGAGCCTCTCCGGTCTACTCTGGTGGGGCGGACAAATGTTCTCAGGGTGACACGGTCTCTTAAGTATCCTGGCCCACTACCATGTAGGGCTTTAAAGGTCATTAATAATAGAAGATGATGATGTGGACACTTAGAACAAAACAAAACATCAATAGAAGTTGGTCACCATGGAAATGAGATGCTTGAGGGAGTGATTAGAAGGGATAAAATCAGGAATGAGGTTATAAGGGAAAGAATTGGAACCCATCTTGCATTACATACAGAGACAACAAATAAAGAGTTTTGCCAATTTGGAGAGAATGTCTTGGGATTCCATACCTTACAAGGCATATGTGGAAAGAGGAGAAGGACAAAGACCACGAGGCAGACCCAGAGGAAGGTGGAGAGAGAACATCCAAGACATGTTACAAGAACACCAAATAATGCTGGTGGAGGGCACTAGAAGTGCCAGAACAAGAACCTTCTATCTCCTTCAACACAAGAAGGGATAAAAGAGGAAGTGAAGAAGCCGCCGCCGCCGAAAACACCAATGCTGCCGAAGACGCCATCGAAGATGACGAAGGCAGCGGCGAAGATGATGGTGAAGGTGAAGATAAAGAAGATGACAATCGGTTGGTGCTGGGCCTTTTTTGAGCAGGGGCAGACTGCCATTGCATATAACTAGGGATCTGAATCAAGCGAGGGAAGGAGGTGGATATATTGTGGACAGGGTATTTTTCTTCCTCTGGTCTTGTCTAGATGTGTGTTTAGACTGCTACTCTTAGGCTCTCTTCCTTCCTCCTTTCTCTGGGGTCATTTCTCGTCTCACGCTCTTCTATTTGTGTGCAGAGGCAGATGTGCATGAATGGAAGCAAGCTTCAAGGGGCTTTTGTGGTCCAACTCAAATTCTTTTCCCGTATAATAATGTCAAACAGGTTTCCTAGCTTGTAAACCACATGTTTCCTGTTTGTTTTATTGCCAGGGTCCTGACTTGATATTTCTCTTTCAGTAGTCATATGCTCAGCTTGCTGTGACCTGCCAGTGAAAAATCCAAATAATCGTAAATAGCAGCATGTCAACAGAATTCCTGGAAGCATCTGGTAGAAACGTTGACCTAGACTAGAGCTTAAAATGCTTAGCTTGCAACTTGGGCCAGCCAGCCAGACCTGTTAGTGCTTTCAATGGCAAAAGTAATTTCTTACTTTTTATTTTTTTATTTTTTTGTGTTGCTGTCTGCAATATCTTAGTCTTTTTAAATTGAAAGAGTGGGTAAAATTGCCTCTTTGGGGAGTATATTAGATGAAAAGTGGGATCCTGAGGTAGAGATTAACATGTGAATAGAAAAAGCAAGACCCATGTTCATAAAGATGTGATATTTGTTATGCAGTAGATATCTAGCTCTCGCTATGAAGATCCCAATAGTGAGATGTTATGCATTCCCAGTGTTGCTTTATATGGAGTCAAAGCTTGGAACTGTTTAAAGCATTTGAAAAGAAAATCAAAGTTTTGAAATGTGGATCTACCGACAGCTGCTAAGGATATCGTGGGTTGACCATATATCTATTGTAGAAGTGTTGTGCCGGGTGGAGAAAGAGCAAGAACTGTTTAAGACCTTTAAGCAAAGAAAGGTCCAATACCTTGGCCATCTCATGAGGAATGACATGAACAAGTATAGAATACTCCAAATCGCTCTGCAAGGAAAAATCCCTGAGAAGGAAGACCCTGGGTGTAGACCAGTGGTGCTGAACCCAGAGGTGGCACTCAGAGCTCTCTCTGTGGGCACCTGGGCAGTCACCCCAGCACAGAGTTCATCCCGCCCCTCTGCCCAGCAGCCCAGTGGGTGCGCTTCCTCCCTCACCCCAGAACAGAGTTTACCCTGCCCCTCTGCCCAGCGGCCCAATGGGAGCGTTTCCTCCATCATCTGTTGCTGTGTTGGCACTCGGTCTCTAAAAGGTTCGCCATCACTGGTGTAGATGGACCTCGTGGCTAAAGAACCTGAGAGAGTGGTGTGGCATGTCCTCGGAAGAACTGTTCCGAGGAGTTAAGAACAGGAAGACTATGGTAGCCCATATTTGGAACAGATACGGCACTTGGAGGAGGAGGAGGAGGAAGAAGAGGAAAAAATAATCTTAGTCACTTTAATAGCAGCTAAGAGTATTAGTGATCAGGATGGAATCTCTCCAGGCGTCTCTGTTACCCACTTTAAAATGATGACTTCTTTCGCTGAAATTGGCAAGGCTAAAATCGGATCCTATGGAGTCGTTGCGGCAAAAGTGTCAGAGACACAGAAATAAAACACCGTCTTAGGTTGGGGCTAAATTTCCCAGTCAATTTGTGGATGCTCCATTTTGGGCATCTCATCTCAGCAATTTATCAGTTAAAATTCTTGCTGATTTATATTTGTGTAAAAGCTCAAGTGGCTAATACGCTGACTGGGAGGCGGAAGGTCAGCAGTTCGATTCCCGAGTACTGCAGGACGTGCAGGACGGAATGAGCTCCCGTCTTTGTCCCAGCTCCTGCCAACCTAGCGGTTCTAAAGCAAGAAATTGCAAGTAGATAAATAGGGTCCACTTCCGTGGGAAGGTAACAGCACTCCGTGCGCTCTGGTGTCTAGTCATGCCTGCCACATGACCACGGAAATGTCTGCAGAAGCAGACAACACTGGCTCTTCAGCTTTGAAACAGAGATGAGCACTGAACCCTAGAGTCGGATACGACTGGCTTTCGAGCAAGGGAAACCTTTACCATTACTAATTTAATTTAAATTTTATTTAATTGTCAAATTTATATACCAAAGCCGACTCAGGGCGGTTCACAATCACAATTTAAAAACATGTCAAAAACAGTTAAAAACTACCCACCCCCTAAACAAGGGGTGCAGGAACCAAAGGCACCATGGGGAGGTAGTTTCTTCTACACCAACCACCCAATCATACCTGTCAACCCGCGGCTCCGGAAAAACGGGACCTCCGCACATCGCTTGTGCGCAGGTTGCGTTCCACGCATGCGTGGAAAGGTTTTACCCCTTCCACGCATGTGCAGAAAGCGTTTCCCTCGCTGCCAAATTACGGGGTTTTGGCAGCGGGGGCCGGGTTATGACGTCAATCGACGTCAATTTACGGGGTAATCCTGGCCAAATCGGGAAGGTTGACAGGTATGCACCCAATGGAGGTTACCCTTCCACCTGCACCCCACACTTGGCTCGCCAGCCAGGTTTTAAGTTCTTTTCTGAAAGGCAGCCATTCCGTCCGGAGACGTAGCTCTGTTGGCAGGAGGTTCCAGAGGGCCGGCGCAGACACGGAGAAGGCTCTCCTCCTTGTGCCAGAGAGGCGAGCACCTCTGGCTGATGGCACAATTAGAGAGCCCCTCCGGTCCGCTCTGGTTGGATGGACAGACATCCTTAGGGCGATGCGGTCTCTTAGGTAACCTGGCCCACAATCATGAAGGGCTTTAAAGGTTAAAACCAGCACCTTGAATTGAACTCAGAGGCAAACTGGTAACCAGTGCAGCTCCTGGTGCAGTGGCGAAGTGCGGGCATAACGCCCACACCCTATTACCACCCGGGCTGCCGCATTCTGGACCAGCTGTAGCCTCTGAATGGTCGTCAAGGGCAGCCCCATGTAGAGCGCATTGCAGTAATCTAGTCTGGAGGTGACCAGAGCATGAGTGACCATGAGCAAGGAGTCCCGGTCCAGGAGCCGGCGCAGCTGGTGAATCACCCAAAGTTGGGCGAAAGCCCTCCGCCACCTGTTCTTCTAGCAGTGAGGGCTGGATGGCTGTGTGTGTGTGTTAAATATCTGGTTGTGGAAACAGAAGTTGGGAGTTTGATTCCCTGCTGTGCCTCCAGGGAGAAGAGCCAGTTTAGGTATCTTTGTTGTGCGAGCTACATAGTCTCCAGATATTACCAGATGAAGGGAACAATAAACCACTTGTGTATTCTCCACTTAGAAAACCACGGAGAGGATCACCATAAATCAGAATTGACTTGATAGCATGCGGTTTCTGTTGTTTCTTCGTTGATATACCACCCAAGTGAAACCACGACTCTGGGTAGCTGACAACAAAATGGGGGACAACGATGGCTTAGTGGTTAAGATCATGAACTTGACGACTGGCAGGTTGGCAGGTCACCAATTCAAGATCTGAGTGCTGCATGATGGAGTGAGCTTCCGATTCTGTCCCAGCTCCTGCCAACCTAGGAGTTTGCAAGGAAGAATTTGCAAGTAGATAAATAGGTACCACTTTGGTAGGATGGTTAACAGCATTCTATTTTCTTTTTTTCCTTTTAAACTGCAAGTGTTTTGATTTTGTTTCTTTGGAAACCGGAAGGGAGGACGCCCTATGGATCTTGCTGATTTCTATTCTAACTTTTTAAAAGAGCCTCCCGATGCCTTTGCGGGAAATTGCCACTAATTAAAGAGTTGCTGGTTGTGCTTCCAGGCACACGTTGGACTCCAACCAATGCCATGTTAATAAGTGGCAGTTCGGTGCCAAGATTTAAATGATTTTTCATACATAGGATTCTGGCTGTCATTTCTCATTTATTTATAGCATGTTTATCTTATTCCACAATAGGAAGATGCTCTCATGTTCAATTTGGTTCTTTTTCTTAGCGTTTGAAAAGAAAATACGATAGGGAGGGCATGTAAGCACATATTCCTCAATCTGTTGGAATGCTTTCCAGCTGAAAAATATAAAATAATAGCACATTAAGGTCTGGTATTGCAGTTTTTAAATATGTCATGGGACCCTATTAATGTGGGAGAAAGCTGCCAATGTCCATATGAAACCCACAGGTTTATTTTTTTTTAGTTCTCAGGAATGAGGATAGAAAGTAAGAGTATGCGCTGAGTGAGCAACTGTTTTGGGCTGGAGCCACCCACGAATCACTTGGGAAAGAATGCTGAAAGATTCATAGTATATTTTTGCATCGAAAATGTCTTATTTGCATAGCTGATCATAAACAGCTTTTATGAGCTTTGCTGCAGCTGCTAGCATCCCCCCCTTGCAACGAGGAGTGAATGCTTCAGCTTGGGAGGAGTGGTGAGCAGGGGTGCCCAAACTTTTTGGGCTGGTGGCTTGACCATGCCCCCGGAACAGCTGAGCTGGCTAGACCACAAACCCAGAACAGGGCATGTTTGCGCATGTATGGCCATTTAACTTCCTGGTTTGGTGCAGAAACTTCTGCACATGTGCAAAAGTGGCCACTTTACTTCCTGGTTTAGCATGGACGCTTCTGTGCATGCGTGAAAGTGGCCATTTTACTTCCTGGTTTGGCGCAGACACTTTTGCACATTCGTGAAAAGTGCCTATTTTACTTTGCAAGAAGCGTCTGCGCCAAACCAGAAAGTAAAATGGCCACTTTTTGCACATCTGTATTTACTTCCTGGTTTGGCAAGGGTGGCGTGGGCCTGATGGAATGTCTTTGGGGCCGTGGCTGGCCCGTAGGCCATAGTTTGTGCATGTCTGTGCTAGAGACTGCAGTTACTTAGTGGTTAAGACGCTGAACTTGATGACCGGAAGGTTGGCAGGTCAGCAGCTGAAGACTTGATGGCTGCATGGCGGAGTGAGCTCCTGTTGTCTTGCCTAGCTAATGTCAGCCTAGCAGTTTGAAAGCAAAATTAAAAGGTAAAGGTAAAGGATTCCCTTGCTCGAAAGCCAGTCGTATCCGACTCTAGGGTGCAGTGCTCATCTCTGTTTCAAAGCCGAAGAGCCAGCGTTGTCTGCTTCTGCAGATGTTTCCATGGCCATGTGGCAGGCATGACTAGAGCGCATGGAACGCTGTTACCTTCCCACCGAAGTGGTCCCTATTTATCTACTTGCAATGTCTTGCTTTCGAACTGCTAGGTTGGCAGGAGCTGGGACAAAGACGGGAGCTCATTCTGTCCTGCAGTACTCGGGAATCGAACTGCTGACCTTCCGCCTCCCAGAGTGCATCTTATCCACTTGAGCCACTGCAGTCCCTGAGAGCAAAATTACAGTTAGATAAATAGGTACCTCTTTAACAAGAAAGGTAGCAGCATTCTGTGTGCTTCAGAGTCTAGTAATGCCTGCTACATGACCCCGGAGACGTCTGCACATGCAGACAATGCTGTCTCTCTGGCTGTAAATGGAGATGGCAAGGGAAACCAATGGTTAGAGCAGGGAAACCTTTATTCATGCCAAAAATAAAAACAGAACTTCTTTATTTTCATGTACCACTCACTCTGTTGTGTTCTGTAAAGCTGTGCCTTTAACAATGTACCTTTGCCATGTGTTAACAATGTAACCTTTCTGTGTGCAACATTATAACCATCAGCTGTATCAATGTAAACCTGATAAGGGGACGCGAGCTAGTGACCACCAGATGGCAATAGCGAGCGTCCAGCTCTCATGGCTCAGATTCACCTGGTTCAGCAGCGCGGGAAGATTCCCCGCCACCTCTTCACCTGGTCAAGAAGGGCGTGACCTTCTACGACGTCACGCAGGCAGCAACCAATAGTCTGTCAACAAGCCACATTCAAATGTATAGCCAGCTGTATATATTGAGCTACCCATCCGCCATTACCACATGTTCCTCCGGATCATCATGCAATAAACCTGTGTTAAGCCAACCCTTCGGCTGTTTCATTGTCTTTGGTCCCTTACACTAAATTGGCGACGAAGGTGGGATAATGGCAGCCCACGGGACCAAGACATGCGCCGGTTTCGAAATCAGGAAACCGGGTGACTGGGAGATCTTCGAGATGGACTTCCAGGCCGCACTGATTGAGTCCGAAGTCACGGAAGAGGCAAAGAAAAGGGCCATCTTCACCAGGATGCTCGGACAAGAAACCAAAAGGACCTTGGTGGACCTGATTGCACCGAGGAGGGTGAGCGAATTCAAGGCCAAGGAACTCATGCAGATGCTGCGTGAGCACGTCCGGCCCGCCACGGCGATGTTTCCCCCTCGGAGTGCGTTCTGGAGGCGAGTCCAAGCGCCCGGGGAGACGGTCGCCGCATTCGTGGCGGCCCTGCGGCTGGCGGCCAGCCCGTGCAAATGGGAGAATGCCGAAATCACCCTCCGGGACTGTGTGCTGTGCGGCCTGAACGACGCCGAAACCCAGCGCACATTAATGAACCAAGAGCCGCCTCCCGCGTTGCAGGAGGTCGTCAGAGCGGCCCAGGCCGCAGAAGCTACGAAGGCCGGGGTCCAAGAACTCCAGGACTGGCGGCCGAAGTCGAGCAAGGCAGAGGCTCCGGTACAGGCGGCCCGGCAAACTTCGAGGTCGTCCACAGAGAGCAGCGACGACGAGGACGTCCGGAGGGTCCGGAAGGAGAGCCGGTGGTGCGACGGCAGTGGAGCGGCCCACGACCGCGTAAAGTGCCCGTACCGGAAGGCCGAGTGCCGCAACTGCGGCCGCCGCGGGCACATCGCCAAGGTGTGCAGGAAGAAGTGCGAGACCTGGAGGAGCTCCGCAGACCGTTCCGCGGGACAAGACCGCTCAACGAGACCCAAGGACGGCGCTCAGGCCACGCGGAAGCAGGACGGCGTGGGCCGCATCTCCGACGGCAGCGAGGACGTCGCCCCAGTGTTCAGCGTGTCTGCAGGACACCCCCGCTATTTTGTTGAGGTACTAGTCCAAGGGGTTCCCATTAGGATGGAAATTGACTCGAGGTCCTCATATTCAATCATTTCCCAGAGGGAGTTTTTGGGAATTGCCCCCCACAAGCGACCCAAGCTCAAAGCATTGAGGTCCACACTACGGGACGTGCAAGGGAACAGCATTCCAGTGTTGGGGGTTGGAGAATTTCAGGTTAAATTCAAGAAGCACGCCGCGTCCCTGCCCCTAGTCGTGCTCAAAGGGGGAGATTGCAGCCTCCTCGGGACTCAATGGTTCCAGCCCCTGGGTTTGTTTATTGGGGGGGTGCACGCCGTTGGGATGCACGCCGTTGGGACTGATCCAATTCTGGAGGTGTGCGAGGCGCACCCCGAAGTTTTCAAAAAAGGACTGGGGAAATTCAAGGGGCCCCCAGTGACATTCGACCTGGACCCGGAGGTCCGCCCAATTCGTCTTAAACCACGCCGGGTGCCGTTCGCACTTAAGGACAAGATAGAGGCGGAACTGGACAAATTGGTGGGCCAGGGAATCCTTGTGTCTGTTGATTCCGCGGAGTGGGAAACTCCAATTGTAACCGCGCTAAAGGCCAATGGGGAGGTCCGCATATGCGCCGACTACAAGTGCACCATCAACAAGGCGATCCGCCCGAATGCATATCCGGTGCCGGTAGTCAGCCATCTGCTGGCCAGGTTACACGGGGGAAAGTGTTTCGCTAAGCTCGACTTAGCACAGGCCTACCAGCAGCTTACGGTGTCCCCTGCCGCAGCTGCTGCGCAGACCATAGTCACCCATAAGGGGGCGTTCCAGGTGACGCGCCTCCAGTTCGGCGTGAATTCGGCGCCTGGAATTTTCCAGTCACTCGTGGAACGCCTCCTGAAGGGACTGGAGGGGGTGTTGCCTTATTTTGATGACGTGTTAATAACGGGGGGGGAGTCGGGTTGAATTGGCCAAGAGGTTGGGGAAGGTCCTGACAATATTCGAAAAAGCGGGGCTGAGACTGCGAAAGGACAAATGCGTCTTCTTCGCAACCGAGGTTGAGTTCCTAGGGTTTTGTGTGACTCCTGAGGGGATAAAACCATCCAAGTCCAAGGTGGCAGCCATTAAGAAAGCCCCCCGTCCCACCTCCAAGCCCGAGCTGCAGTCGTTCCTAGGGCTGCTCAACTTTTACCACTCCTTCCTCCCCCGGAAGGCAGCGGTGGCTGAACCGCTACACAAACTGCTAAAGAAAGACCAGGCATGGAAGTGGGGCGATGACCAAGAAAGGGCATTTAGCGAGCTAAAAAGCCTCCTGGCGTCCGACGCCACTTCAACCCCAAACGCCCAGTAGTTCTGACCTGTGATGCATCTCCAGTGGGGGTGGGGGCGGTGCTGTGCCACGTGTTGGAAAACGGAAGGGAGGCCCCGATAGCATTTTACTCCAGGTCCCTGTCCCAAGCGGAGAGAAACTACGCACAGACAGACAGGGAGGCACTAGCGATAGTTGCGGGGACGAAAAAAATTCACGATTTTCTGTACGGCCGCCCCTTCACCATTGTAACGGACCACAAGCCCCTGCTAGGCATCTTTACCGCAGATAAGCCCACCCCACAGATCCTGTCCCCGAGGATGCTCAGGTGGGCCATTTTTCTCAACGCGTATCAGCACGCGTTGGTCTACCGGCCCGGGAAAGAGATCAGCCATGCGGACGCTCTATCTAGGTCTCCCCTTCCCCTCACGCCCAGCCAGGTGAGCAAGGGGGAGCGGGACCATCAGGTTCTCATGATAGAGGTGCTGGATTCGCCCCCCGTAGTGCCCGCCGACATCGCCAAAGCGACAGAGAAGGACAAGACGTTAGCGGCAGTTAGCTCCTGGGTGCAGAAAGGGTGGCCGGCGTCCTCCCCAGCGGAGGAGTTCGCTCCATTTTTCAGAAAAAGCTAGAACTGTCCCTAGAGAGGGGGTGCCTCTTGTGGGGGCAGCGGGTGGTGATTCCCACTTCCCTTCGGCCGCGGGTGCTCAAACTGCTGCACGTCAGCCACCCCGGCATCGTGCGATCCAAGGCGCTGGCCCGGAGTTACTTCTGGTGGCCCCAGCTGGACGCCGACATTGAGCACATGGTCGGCACTTGTGAAAGTTGCCAATGCTCCAGACCAGAGGAGGCCCGCCTTCCCCACAGGGAATGGGACGCGGCTAAGGGGCCGTGGTCCCGGGTGCACGTTGATTTCGCGGGCCCGTTCAGAGGCACCCTGTTCCTTCTTGTAGTGGACGCCTTCTCCAAGTGGTTGGAGGTTATCCCAGTCACGAGCACCTCCTCGGCCCAGACCATTAGGCACTTGCGGAGGCTCTTTTCTACGTTCGGCATACCCGACACATTAATTAGCGACAACGCTAGTTGTTTCACGTCCTCCGAGTTTAGGGCATTCATGGAGATCAACGCCGTTCGGCACATCACCTCCGCCCCGTTTCACCCTGCCACCAATGGCCAAGTAGAGCGCCTCGTCCGCACCACGAAGGACGCGTTGCGGCGCATGGGCCCCGGGGATCTGAACCTGCAAGTGTGCCAGTTTCTCCTAGGGTACAGGGTGACCCCGTTGGCGTCAGGATACTCCCCCGCAGAACTCTTAATGCGTAGGAAACTGACCACCATCCTTACTAGGCTAGACCCCACGAGGGTAGAGGACAAAGGAAGGAACATCGGGCTAGAGGCCACAAAGAGTTTCAGTATAGGCGCCCCCGTGCATTGCAGGAATTACGCCAGCACGGGCCCAGCCTGGGTACCGGGCGTAGTTGTGGAGCAAACCGGCCCCGTGTCGTACCGCGTGGAAACCAGTACAGGGCTCCTGTGGAGGCGGCACGCGGACCAGCTCCGACGCAGGGTCTCCGATGAGCAGGGCACAGACCAAACAGAGAAGAAATCTGCGTTAGGGTTCTCCCCCACCCGTTCAGCCCAAGGGGGAGGAAAAGGGGACCGCGGGCCCCCACCAAGGGGGGAGGAGGATGTTCTCGTAGATATCCTAGGGGATCTTTCTGAGGAGGAGGAGGAACCCGACCCCAATGTCCCCACAAATGCGGATACCCCTACTAAGTTAGATTTTGATTTTCAGAACCGGGGGGGTTTTTCGGAGTGGTCCCCCACCCGTCCAAGCGAGAAGAGGGGTTTTTCGTTAGCCCCGACTGCCCCCGGTCTGCCCACAGTGGAGTTTTTCCCTTCCCCTAAGACCGCCAGACAGCGGCAAGCCACTAACGAGTCTCCCTCTCCCATTTCAGGACAAGGGACCAGGGAACAAAGAAGCAGTAGCGCCCCCGGGGGGGGGTCAGCCCTCTTCACGGCCCAAACGCACATGCAACAAGCCATCTTGGCTGAGAGACTTCGTCTCATCCTAGGGGGGAGGGATGTTGTGTTCTGTAAAGCTGTGCCTTTAACAATGTACCTTTGCCATGTGTTATCAATGTAACCTTTCTGTGTGCAACATTATAACCATCAGCTGTATCAATGTAAACCTGATAAGGGGACGCGAGCTAGTGACCACCAGATGGCAATAGCGAGCGTCCAGCTCTCATGGCTCAGATTCACCTGGTTCAGCAGCGCGGGAAGATTCCCCGCCACCTCTTCACCTGGTCAAGAAGGGCGTGACCTTCTACGACGTCACGCAGGCAGCAACCAATAGTCTGTCAACAAGCCACATTCAAATGTATAGCCAGCTGTATATATTGAGCTACCCATCCGCCATTACCACATGTTCCTCCGGATCATCATGCAATAAACCTGTGTTAAGCCAACCCTTCGGCTGTTTCATTGTCTTTGGTCCCTTACACTAAACACTCCCTGGAGTCGGACTTTTGAACTGGCTAGATTGGCAGGAGCTGGGGCAGATAACGAGAGCTCAGTCCGTCATGCAGCACTCGGGTCTTGAACTGATGCCCTGCCAACCTTTCAGGCGTCAAGTCCAGCATCTTCACTACCAGGCCACCCGCAGTCACTGCTCAATGAAAGAGCTCCTCAGATGTGCAAATGGGAGGGCGGGGGACTCTAAGAGCAGGCATTGAGGAGCCTTGCACTCACCTGGGTCAAGAGGAGTTTTCCTCTCTTTGTGCTTCCCATAGATTTGAATTTGCCGTGTCATGAGTGACAAGGAGGTGAGAAAGGAAGTCAAAGAATGAGGCTTGAAATAGCAGCTGCCCATGGCCGGATCCTCTGGGGAGCTCAAGAGCTGCTGGCTTTTGTCCCCGCACTGTCGCTAGAAATTAGCATCTGGCTTTATTCCCCCCCCCCCCCCCGATGCCTTTTTCAAAATAGCAAGCTAAGCTCCTTCCTTCAGGCGCTGCTCAGCCGGCGCGCATTTGCATTCCATCTGTAGCAGACATGCTTTAGACTTGGACCAGAGAACCAATCTTGGAAACGTTATGTTTTTACAGTTATGATCGACAGAAGCCCTGTGCTATGAAACAGTTGAGCACTGGACCCTAGCGCCGGATACGACTGGCTTCCGAGCAAGGGTGACCCAAGGTAGTTCAAAACAGCAACCTTTCTGAGTTTTCATGCTGCCGCTGGGCTATCAGACTTCCTGCGGCGGCATATGAACCACATGGGCAGAATATAAATCAAATTAATCAATAAAGGCACATGAATAAACCAGGCATTTGGCTTAGAGCCGTGATGACGAACCTTGACACTCCAGGCATTCTTGAACTTCAATTCCCAGGATAGGTAGAGTGCCAAGGTTTAGCCATCACCGGTGTAGGGGATGCAGTGTCTTAGTGGTTATTAAGACGCTGAACTTGATGACTAAAAGGTTGGCAGGTCAGCCGTTCAAGCCCCAAACGCTGCACGACAGAGTGAGATCCTATCTTCAGTCCCCGCTGCTGTCAACCTAGCAGTTTCAAAAGCAAGAAATTGTAAGTAGATAAATTGGCACCACTTCAGCAGGAAAGGTAACGGCATTCTGTGTGCTACAGCATCTAGTGATGCCTTCCACATGACCATGAAAACGTCTTTGGCTGTAAACAAAGATGAACACTGAACCCTAGAGTCTGACATGGCTGGCTTTTGAGCATGGGGGCCTTTGACCTTTATTAGATGCTCGGCCTGTTTACTCCCGATTATTCCTCTTGGCTTTGCTGGTACCCTTAACGGAGCCCTTGGCTGAGCCGTCCCGTGTGTGTTTTCTTCCGCTGCAAACAGCCCAGCTGATCCCGGCTAATGCTTCGTGCTAGCGGAGAGTGTGTTGCTTTTTTCTAATAATAGGGCGCTTTATGGGGCTTAAGCGAGCCAGACGGTTTTATTCCGTTATATCCCAAAAATGCTGCCCTGATGGGTCAAAGGGGAATGTTCTGGTTTAGAATTTAAAGCCGCATTTAGGAACATCTTTGGGTTTATAAAAGCAGGGGAGTGTGTATTAAGAACACAATATACCCAGCACTTAGGGTGCCCTTGCTCGAAAGCTAGTCGTATCTGACTCTAGGGTGGAGTGCTCAATCTCTGTTTATGGCCAAAGAACCAGCACTGTCTGCGTCTGCAGATGTTTATGTAGTCATGTGGCAGGCATGATGATTAGACACTGGAACAATGTTACCTTTCCTGCCTTTTTATCCACTTGCAATGTCTTGCTTTTGAACTGCTAGGTAGGCAGAAGTATCCAGCACATGCAGAACACTAATGTGTGTGTGTGTGTGTGTGTGTGTGTGTGTGATTGTAGGAGGTGGTTCACAATCCTTGCATTATATTCTCAGGACAGTCTTCATGGCAGGAGGAGGTAGAGGTGGATAGAGCTTGCTCATTGTGTTCATCTCCGTTTGCTTTGTGTATTATTATTGTTGTACTGTATTATTGTATTTTATTATTGTGCTTTGCTTTGATATAGTATACTGGTTTCTGTTACATTGTAATTGTGTGTTTTGTATATTGCTATATTTATTATTATTATTGTTAAGTTTTTATTATGTTGTAGCCGCAGTGGCTCAAGTGGCTAACTGGGAGGCGGAAGGTCAGCAGTTTGATTCCCGAGTCCTGCAGGACGGAATGAGCTCTCGTCTTTGTCCCAGCTCCTGCCAACCTAGCAGTTCAAAAGCAAGAAATTGCAAGTAGGTAAATAGGGACCACTTCGGTGGGAAAAGTAACAGCATTCTGTGTGTCCCGGTGTCTAGTAATGCCTGCCATATGACCACGGAAATGTCTCCAGAAGCAGACAGCACTGGCTCTTCGGCTTTGAAACAGAGATGAGCACTGAACCCTAGAGTCAGATACGACTGGCTTTTGAGCAAGGGAAACCTTTACCTTTACTTTAGTCGCCCTGAGTTACGCTTGCATCAGGAGGCCGGGGTATAAATAAACCATCATCATCATCATCACTTGTGGGTCACTTCTTTCCTGTAGTGTCAGTTTCCTTATGTGGTATCAAAGGCTTGTGCTCTCAGTAACAAAGACAGTAAACCCCCTACTTACGGGGAAAAAGTCGGTTCTGTAGGCTCACAGCAAACCCATAGGAAAAATGGAATTTTTATGTCAATCGAAGCAAACCCATAGGAAAAATGGAATTTTTATGTCAATCGAAACAAACCCATAGGAAAAATGGAATTTTTATGTAACCCAAAGCAAACCCATAGGAAATTGTGTAAACCAGGGCATGGTTTTAGCACAAAATCATTATATAAGTCGAATTTTATGTAACTTGGGGCATTTGTAAGTCGGGGTTTTACTGTACAGCTGTGTATTTGTATAGAAGCTGTATTGATTCCTCTGAAACAGATGCCATCTCCTTGGTCGTACTCAGTCTCGTTGCACATCGGCTGGGTGTAAAACGTCAGCATCAAGATTTAAACTCTGGCTTTTCTGTCGTCACCTTTGTGTTTAGTTTTGGTCAAAAGGATTGTTATGTGGTCTGATCTTTTCACTCACCTCCCTGTACTGTGAGCAGTGGTCACAGGGACATAGACTGTGATTGTTGGTTGCTTTAGTTTGTGAAAGTGATTTGTGTTGCTGGATTGCTGCGTTGTTCATCCAAGCAGACTCCCCCCCCCCCCCCCCCCAGAAGTGGCAGCTGTGTTTGAACATCTACAAAGCCACGCACTCAGGCATTATGCCGATTGCAATTCCCATCCGGGGCTAAAAGGTGTGTGGCTTGGAAGCTAACCAGAGAGAGAAGTTACCAGAAATTAAGCAAGCAGCATCATGGAGCACATTGTAAAGAAGACCGGAGAGAAAGGCCCTTTGGGGGGATTCATGCTGCTTCCAACTGCAATGTCATAAAAACCAAGACCAAAATGCAAAGAGGTTGTATTTAAAACCGGGCATCTGATTTTCAGGCTTCCTTCGTGATCCTCAGAAATGCGTGGAGCTGCAAATGCTTCGCGGTGGGTCATGCCAGGGCAGTGTTTACATCCTGTAATGAACATCTGTGTGGTTGAATCACCCTTCAGTTGAACAGCCCAGCCAGCCGTGAATGGAGGTTATCACTGGCTCAAATGCGTCTAGCAAAGAAGACCTTGCTCTTCCGCAAGAGAGTCCATTCATCTTCATCCTCATCTGGCCGTCTGTTTGCACGCTGGGAAGAGGCAAAGTGAAGAAACCAGACATTCCCTTGCATTGGTTTTGTTTTGCTTTAACTCAGGGGTGGCCAAACTACAGCCCATGGGCCAGATCTGGCCTTCGACACCAATTCATCCTGCCCATGCCACCCTCGTTGCTCCTGGAAGCAGAAGTTTTAATTCTGCTTCCGGAATGACGAGGGTGGTGTGGGCCGGATGAATTGGTGTCGGGGCCAGATCTGGCCCACAGGCCATAGTTTGGGCACCCCTGGTTTAAGCAGAGAAAATGGCAGCTTAAAATCTATCCCATCCTGTTGCAAAACAGATTGCAAGGCATGTTTTACTTCCGCTTCCGGTGGGAGGAACCACATGACTGGCCCACTGAACCACATGACCAGCCCATGGCCCAAAAAGTTTGGGCACCCCTGTTTTAAACCAACAGGCTGGGAATAAAAGGCAAGCGAAGTCAGTGATCTCTTCATCTGGCAGAAGAAAGCTGAACCAGAATCCAAAATGATCTTTTAGGTAGGCGTGCAGTGGCTCAAGTGGCTAAGACGCTGACTGGGAGGCGGAAGGTCAGCGGTTGATTCCTGAGTACTGCAGGACGGAATGAGCTCCTGTCTTTGTCCCAGCTCCTGCCAACCTAGCAGTTCGAAAGCAAGAAATTGGAAGTAGATAAATAGGGACCACTTCAGTGGGAAGGAAACAGCGTTCCGTGCGCTTCGGTGTCTAGTCATACCTGCCACATGACCACGGAAATGTCTGCAGCAGCAGACAGCGCTGGCTCTTTCGCTTTGAAACAGAGCTGAGCACTGCACCCTAGAGTTGGATACGACTGGCTTTCGAGCAAGGGAAACCTTTACCTTTAAAGCCTTCAGGCGCCTTCAGTGGGAGGTTGGAATTATCTTCTTGGAGAAACGGACCCCCAACTCTAACCCATGAAGCGTCATAAACTGGTTTCGAAAGTCTAGACTCCCCTTTAAAGGGGGATTGTCTTCTGGTGTACCAGAAGTTGCTGTCCCAACAGTACAAGAAAGTTAAGCTGTTTGAGATTGGAGGAAAGTGTCTGAAATCTGCTTTAGGGAAGTAATTTTGCAGAAGTTGGAATTTGGGCATACCTGTCAACCTTCCCGGATTGGCCGGGATTTCACAGTTTTTTGTGCCGATTTGCGCCATTTCCTGCTGAAACCCCGGAATTTGGCAGCGGGGGAAAGGAGGTACTGCGCAGCCCTTCTGCACAGGTCGCCTTCTACGCATGTGTAGAAGGGTTTTGCGCTTGCATAGAACCCTTCTACGCATGCGTAGAAGGCTATGCCGCTTGCGTAGAAGGCTACGTGTGCGTAGAAGGGGGCTACGCAAGCGTAAAACCCTTTTATGCATGCGTAGAAGGCGACCTGCACAGAACCGTTCTGCGCAGGTCCCGGATTGGCCGGAGCCGCGGGTGACAGGTATGAATTTGGGTTGGGAGCTGATGGGAAGGACCCTGGAAGCTTTGCTCCAAAGCAAGTTAACATTTCCAAGTTCAGTTGCGTTATTGGGCCAAACCTAATACACTTAACTTGGATGTGTTTGACTTTTTCTTCTTTTTCCTTCATGTGTACAATTTCTTTGACATTTTCTGTTTCTGTTTTGCTTGTGATTTACCATCTAAAAACCTGTCATTTGTTGACCTTGATGGGGAGGAGTGAATTTATATGTGCAAACCTTGCACACACACACACACACACACACACACACACACACACACACACACACACACACACACACACACACACACACACACACACACACACACACACACACACACACACACACACACACACACACACACACACACACACACACACACACACATATATATATATATATATATATATATATATATATATATATATATATATATATATATATATATATATATATATATATATATATATATATATATATATATATATATATATATATATATATATATATATATATATATATATATATATATATATATATATATATATAATGTTAAATGTCAGGGAAGTGGCTGATCTTGACCTTTTAGCATACTGGATTTTATTTTACACAAACAAGTTAGAGGTGACAGGTAGAACCCGGCCCCCAGAAAGGTTTTATGTCTTGGTACTTTTGTGTTCATATGGAGTCACCTTAAGAAGACATATTGCTTTCCAGATGTTGTTGAACATTTGTTATCCTTAACTAGCACACTGTCTGAGCAGGAAGGGGAAAAAGATGGAAACAGTGTACTGGAGACCTATACAGAAAAGATTTCTTCTTCCGTGTCTAGGCCAGATGTGAAACTGCCAAAATGAAGTCACCTTTTGGTGAAATCATTCTGCAGTTCCCTTTGCACAATGCAGTGTGAGAAAGATTAGCCAGTACAAGGGTGCTGTTACCCAGGGAACACCCAATTGTGGTTCAAAAATAACACAATCTTTGAGGAGGCTCTTTCTGTGTAACCCTACAGAAAAGATCAAAGAATGGCAGACTCCATAAAAGAGGAATCCTATGACGAGCAAACTGCAGTTCTAGAAAGTGAAATTAAATCAACTCTGAAAGTGGTAGGAAGAAATAAATCACCAGGGGTAGATGGGATACCAATAGAACTATTTCAGACTGCAGAGACTGAATCTGTAAGAAAAATCTTAACAAGAATATGTCAACAAATCTAGAAAATGAGACTGCCCACAGACTGTCAATATTTATTATACATTTCTGTCCCCAAGAAAGAAGAAGCCAAGGAGTGCAGAAACTATAAGGCATTTGCTTTAATTTCTCATCCAAGCAAAGTGATACTCAAGTGTTACAAGAAAGGCTTTTACGTTATATAGAGTGAGAAATGTCTGATGTTCAAGATGGATTCTGAAAAGGAAGGGGTCCTAGAGATCACATTGCAATTATCCCCTGTCCACTAGAGCACACCAAAGAATTTATGCTTTATAAATTATTACACCAAAGCCTTTGACTTTTGAATGATACAAGAAACTATAAATTGTTCTGAAAGATATTGGGGGATGTGTAACCTGTATTGTGGGCAAGAAGCTACCTTTAGGACAGAATATGGAGAGACAAAATGATGTCAAACAAGGATGCATTTTATCCCGTTATCTGTTCAACCCATACATGGCATGTACCGTATAGAAAGCCAGAAAAGATTCAGACGAAGGAGGAGTAAAACTTGACGGTGGAAAAGTTAACAAGTTAATATGTGTAAACGACACTAGCAGAAGGCAGCAATGAAATAAAATGACTTTTAATAAAAGTGAAAGAAGAAAATGTCAAAGCATGACTGCAGTTGAATATTAAGGAGACAAATATGTCTACAAAAGAACTACACAACTTTAATGTAGACAACGAAGAGCTTTGAATAGATAAAGATTTTGTATACTTTATTTCAATCCTCAGTCCTACTGGATCACAGCCAAGAAAACCAGAAGACCGACCGAGACTCAAAAGGCCAGCAAAGAAAGAATTAGACAAAGTAATCAAGTGTAAGGATGTGTCAATGGAGATTGTTCATACTCTTGTATTCCTGATAGCTTAGGTATAGGTACGAAAGCTGAATAGAGAAGAAAGCTGGTAGTTGACAAATTGATTCATTTGGATAAAATAAAATAAAAGGAACCGTTCCAAACTTTGAACATATGCAAAGTTCTGGGAGACTATGGAATTTCATCTCGTGAAACTGGCCTGTGAAATAGGCAGCATGTGTAGAAGAGGGATATAGTATTATTATTATTTTTTCCTCCCCCCCTTTACATTTGCCAATATGTACTGTAATTCCTGTGCATGTAATCGATCTGCCCTACTTTTACATCTGATGTTCTGATGTTTTACGTCATGAGCTTGCCGGCTGTGACAAACTTCAATGTGCAGCGAGTTCGTCATTTGCTTCAGGCTGTGGTATATTCGTTCCGGCTTCCTTTCATCTGATTTTGAAATGCAACGCAATTTCCTGTCTCATTCGGCTTCCCTAAGGAGTGGGCCAAAAGTAGCTCTGATTCAGTTCCACTTCTTGAAAGTCTCAGTGGCTTCTGGTCCCTGGCAAGCACAGATACGACAACGCTTGTTGTTCATATCTTACAAGGGAGTGAAACCGTTGTCATATCTGCTGGCTGACGATTAGTTTTGGAGGGTTTGCTGATGATGGCATCGATGGGAGGTCATGGTTAGGAATGGTGAGTGCTCCTGAAACTGATGCTCTAGAGTAGGGGTTCCCAACCTACAGCTCGTGGGCCAGCCCCGGCCCATGGTGCCAGTTAATCCGGCTCACAGTGAGGATCCAGCTGCCGCCACTGGAAGCAAATGCAGCCAAAATGTGCCAAAAATGCACTGGCCCTCGCTCCCACTGCCAGGGGAAGCGGGGGGAAATGCAGGAAATGCACCAGGATTGCACCTACCGCCACCGGAAGCAGTGGGAGGAACCATGCCTCTGGCCCACACATCTATCTGAGGGGGCGTGGTCTGGCCCACAGCACAAAAGGTTGGCCACCCCTGTTCTAGAACAGTGGTTCCCTACATCTACGTCCCACAGGGGGACTTCATTTCCCAGAAGGCTAAGTCGGTACATTGGCTGTTCAGTGCTTTGGGGAATTGTTTTAGGCTTCTGGGAATTGAAGTCCAAAAACCAAAGGTTGGGAAACACTGCTCTATAATCTATAATCCCCATAATCTGCATTCACAGCGAGGCCTTTGGTGGTTTAATACTCACTGCATGCTGGTTTCCTAATAGCTAGTCCCCCCTTGAACTTTTAAATTTAGATTTGTGGGGCAGCCTCTTATCTAGTGATCTTCTCGCTCAAGAAGAAAATTCTGTTTTGAAGGTATACCAAATTTACTCTCCAATCAAAGCCACTTTCTATGATTTAAAGTAAGGTGGCTACTTAAATCCTCTCCTACTGTACTGATTGCAGTACTCTTGAGTATTTTTTCCAAGCTGGGGCAAAGTTTCCAGGAGATATTGAGTTAAACCGAGTCATAGACTCATACAGTTAGAGCTGGGATGCCCAAACTATGGCCCATGGGCCGGATCTGGCCCCTGACACCAATTCATCCGGCCCACACCACCTTTGTGAGTGCGTTTTACTTCCGCTTCTGGGAGTGATGAGGGCGGCATGGGCTGGATTAATTGGTATCGGGGCCCGGATCCGGCCCATGGGCCTTAGTTTGGTCACCCCTGGTGTAAGCAGAGAAAATGGCAGCTTAAAATCTATCTCATCCTGTTGCAAAAACAGAGTGCAAGATTAATTCCTGTTGCAAAACAGATTGCAGATGAAATCTGCTTCCGGTGGGAGGAACCATGTGACCGGCCCACTGAACCACATGACCGGCCCATGGCCCAAAAAGTTTGGGCACCCCACCCCTGAATTAGAGAGTTGAAAGCAATATCAGAGGTCATCTAGTCTAGCCCCCTGCTGATGCAAGGAATCAACTGGGATTCAAGCGCCACTAACAGATGGCTGTTGAGTTCCCTCCAACATATTACAGCGACTTTTTTGTGTCAGTTTTGCTTTCTTCGGAATTGCTGGTGAGACATCAGGCTTACTCATCCTCTCTGCCATTCTGTACGAGAACTCAATTTGCACGTCAACCTCTGGAAGAAAGATACAGATGGCATTCTCTGTCCCTCCTCCTCAATTGCATTTCTTCTTAGGAAGATCTGAACCCTGCAGAGTTGATAATTCAGAAGTAATATTTCTTGCAAGCTCCTTTTTAATGGGAACATATTTTTCATAATTACTTTCTCATCATCTGCCTATTTTTTTTTTTGGCCCCCTTGCTAAGTTGTTAGGCCAAAAAGTTAATATGCGGATAAATTGGCGTGTGTTTGACTGTAGATCCTTTAATTAACAAGCAAATCCTTCACTTGTTTTAATCATCAGCCTGCTCAGAAGGTCAAAGAACATATTCCATAAGACCAAAGAGGCAGTGCAGAAATTTCTAGAATAGTCATACTGTTGCCTGACAAAAGAGATAAAATTCAGTTTCAGAAGGGTTAAAGGTAAAGGTTCCGCTTGCTCGAAAGCCAGTCATATCCAACTCTAGGGTTCAGTGCTCATCTCTGTTTCAAAGCCTTACCTGTCAAGTTTTGGATTTGGAAATAAGGGAAATTTCCCAGCAAATACGGGATTCTTGACAGCTATGCTTATCCTATGCTGCCCTCCAATGGCAGCAATAGGGCATTGCAGTCTAATTAATACAGGATGACGGCAGGAAAGAGGGTATAATAAGGGGTTTTCCTGGCCAATATGGGATACTTGACAGCTATGTTCAAAGCCGAAGAGCCAGCATTGTCTGCTTCTGCAGACGTTTCCGTGGTCATGTGGCAGGCATGACTAAACATGAGCGCACGTGCTAGAGCAAAGTGGGCAGGGCCAGACATCATTCTTCATCAATCTGGACTTCTCATACCAGTAGTACAAAGCACATCTCAGTGGTTTACAAGTCTACTCAGTAAGTAAGCCACACTGCAGACTAGAGCTGAGTAGTATGAGTGTCAGAGTGCCTCTGAACTGCCCAGATGGGACCCGTTTGATCCCATTTTAACTGCCAGCATTCCATCCTAAGGAATTGTGGGATTTGTAGTTCGGTGGAGTACTTAGGAAATGTTACTCACCTGCCTGAACTGCCGATCCCAGAATACCCTGAAGCCAATGGTGAGCCACTGTGTGAGACAGAATGCTGGACTGGATGGGTTCCTGTGGCCTCTTCCAGCAAGGCTGTTCTTATAGCCCTATACCATGCAGTGGCTTAAGGGTTAAGATGCTGAACTTGACCACCAGAAGGTCAGCAGTTTGAGACCCAAGTGCTGCAGGATGGAGTTCCCATCATCTGTCCCAGCTCCTGCCAACCTAGCAGTTTGAAAGCAAGAAATTGTAAGTAGATAAATATATGCCACTTCGGTAGGAAAGGTATCAACATTTCAACATCTATTCATGCCTGCCACGTGAGCACGGAAACACCTGCAGATGCAGACAGTGTTGGTTCTTTGACTTTAAATGGAAATGAGCATCGCCCTCTAGAGTTGGATACAACTGGCTTTCGAGCAAAGAGATCTTTACCCCTGATAGTTAAAGAGGTATCAAATTGCTATAACTCTGTAGTCTGGACACATACTAAGTACTGTATAATCAAATCAGCTTTCAGTGAATTCACAGGACAATACAGTCCTGTTGAAGAAAACAAAAGTAAAGCAATAGAAGCATAACAATCCTTGATCAAATAGTCAAATGATTTTAACCCAATTAAGTGTATGGGCTTCATTATATAGCCCTTAACACCTGTGCAAATAAATATTTCAGCAGAACCTTTATTAGCATTCTCCAACTCCCCCATAAACAGAAGTGAGGAGGCCAGGATCCACCCCTTATTTAAAAAAGGCAAGGTGACACTTCTGTACTGTGGCAACTGCACTTCTGTAATAGGAATTCTTGGCCTTGTCTAAATTGTGAAAATTTAAGTGAGCTTTCCCCCATTTGGTTTTACTGCATAATTTTCTGTAGTTTTTATTGTGGCCTTGAAGGTTATTCTGGTTCTGCTGGGATGGGTTGAAGCAGATCTTGAAAAAGTTCCTTTTTTTCAGATCACAGCTCCTTGAATTTGCTAGCCAGTATGGCTCAGAAATTCCAGTAGTCTAGAAAAAGTAACTTGTCTAAAGGATGGCTCAGGGAGGAGTAAGCCGAACCCTTATTTTCAGAGCAGCAAAGTCCCTCTGGCTTCTGTGTGTTCAGCAGACCTAAATCGTACCCTTTAAGACTAATTTTTGTAACAAATAAGGAGAGGAGGAAATGGCCACTCTAACATTGTTTGCAGTTTATTAAGTAATTCTTAAGACGCTCGCCTTGTTAGCTGGAAGGCTGGCAAGTTGGCAGTTTGAGATCCGGGTACTGCATGACGGATTGAGTGCTTGTCTCTGTCCCAGCTCTTGGGGACATGAAAGGAGCCTCATTTGGGTGTTCTCTGAGTGGAGTTTCTCCAGCAAAAATCCTTTCAACCCAGAATAATTTTTGACATGAAATTATTATTATTATAGTAATTCTTTGGATGCACCTTCTGTGGAGTTGGATAAGAACTGCAAACAGATGAGGCTGTAAACAAGGTGGTTGAGCCAATTTCGCTTCTTTCCCTTTGTGGCTAGTTAATTAAAAAGTCCTGGGGAAATCTGAATACCTGTACATAGTACTGTACAGTATGTCAATTTGTGTTTCTCTCACTGTATAGTCTTACCCTCATAAGCCTTCTTAGTGCAGGAAGGTGTGGTGCAGGTCTTGAGAAAAAGAACTCCTTAGAGGCTTAGAAAAGCATCAACATAACACAATAACAATAATAAACTATCAGATAGCAAAATAGAAAAAGGTGGTTACAAATCTGTAATACTTTTATCCTGCCTAAGCTTGTGAAGCATGTTGTGTTAATCAATTATCTGTGACAATTTCCTTGCCATAATAGTCTTTAAAATGCTTAATTAACTGCTGTTTTATCCCATCATGAACTCTATTTGCACTTTAGTCAAGAATAGATGCAAGTCTATTTCTTTCAGTTTTATTTAATATCTGCACTGGCAATTTGGGTTGTAAAAATGTAAAACAAATCTTCCTCAAATGCAAAATATGGCAGAAGTGGAAGTTTTTTAAAGGGCACTGTTGTTTGAGTTTCTTTCTCTGGTGTTTGGTATCCATTAACTTGGCTTGGTGGAATATGGTAAAATTTTCCCTAGAGTGAGAGAGAAAGATGGAGAGGGAAGGTGCATCTGTATTTCTAGAAGGAGGAATTAAGTCTTGATTATGTTAAGTAACAAAAAGTTAATACAGGTATGCCCCTTGTAGTGATACAGTGAATCTGTGACTATTTTTATACCTTACTAGCCAATTACCTGGCCTTGCCTGGTTTTTTTCTTTTTACCGTAGGCTAGCCTTTCCCATGGAAACCTCATGGGGTGTGCGTGGGACTTCCCTCAGTCTTCCTTCACCCGTCCCGCTTCTCCGTCGGCGATCCCCTACCTGGGACTGTAACATTAGCTAGCTCAACTACATCACGATGCTGTCACTATCAGGTGACCTACCTGGGGCTATGATGTTAGCATCACTATGACATCACTTGGACACACACACACCCTCCTGCTGAGTATACTTCCCTTTGCAGATCAATTTAGGGGCATACACCCTGACATGGACCCCTGCTGTCATGGTCTCGCACATGCAAGGTAGGCCTGTGCCAAGGCACAGTGCCATTGGTTCAGGGGTGTGGATTTGTATAAAGAACGTACAAGACCACACCTCTGTTTTATAGATATAGATTTCAGGACTTTTGAGTTCTTCCCTCCTCTCCTGCGCTATGTACCATTCTATTTGGGAAAATTTTTCTAAAAAATAAGACTTTGTGAGATAGAGATGACCTGAGATTTATTCCCTAACTTTTTTTTTTGATCAAAGTAACTTGTATAGGTTATTTTTCCACAAGCCACTGCTGTTCTAATACCACAGATATGTGTGGAAGTCGGGGGGCATGGACTGATGCCATCTTAAATTTAACTTTTATTCTGCTTCCAGCTCTTGATCCCAGATTTAGAATAATAAAACTCTGCAAAGGTGATTTCATTGGCCCTTCTTGTTTAAAAACATGGCCTCACAGTGCAGGGAGAGTCAAGGTCAAAATGGCAAGAATGGCAAGAATAGCAGAACAAAGAATAGCAGAACAAAGTTCATTTAAGTGGGGGAGAAAAGACAGTTGATTAAAAACCAGCCATTCAGAGGCTGCGACCGAACTTAGTCTTTTTCTAAAAGAAGACCAATAAAGACAGACACCTGTTTCAAAAGATGTCCCCCCCCCTTCTATTCTTGATCTTCAGCCACAAGGACTCGGCAAGCAGCAGGCATGGGTTCACACACGGCAACTGGGGTGGTAGAGACCAAGAACGCTGGGGCAAATTGAATCAGATGAAAGTATTACACAATACAGTACTTTGATGAGAAACTTGATCCTATAATCGGGAGCACAGCATCTTATGCAGAAGGTTGGATGGCTTCTTTATCTTATTAGGTTTTTAAAATTGAATAACTTCTTCTTATGAATTAAGGACTTTGCTGAAACAGAGCGAAAATCCTAGCTGTTCTTATCTTTGCACGTCAGAACCAGGAACTGCTCATTGTTCCCTTTTGTGGCAAAAACAGCAAGCAATTTCCTGGTGCTCTCAGTAGGTTTTGTGTGTTACAAGAATAATTTCTTCATGTAAAATTGCCCCTTTTGTCCAAAGTCATGCAGTTCGTTACATTTGCATCAACCGCCAAAGGCTAGGATGATGGCAACCTTGTTATAAAAATTGAAGATGTGGATGGGTTATTCACATCTTTTTAACATTAGCTGTTCCTTTTCTGCTTAGAAAGTGGCTGTCATGATAATCACAAGGGATGATTTCATATTTTAATTTTCTTTACATTTATTAAGTGTTAAGATTCATATAGTATATTCTCTGTAGGTTCAAGGATAGCTAACTCTCAAAGGAAGACACTGATTCATCTGCATACCAAACACATTTCACACAATAACATGTCACTAAGTATTTAGGTTGCTAAGTAGTAATGTCAGTCACTTAGACACCTGTGAGGAAGCTCACACTTGCATAATAAGCGGGATTCCTAAGGTTACAATGGGTCAATCACCCACCACCACCTTAGAGAAAAGAGAAAGGTGACTTTCACATAGAAGTGAATTATGGGATGTCCAACATCTGGGGACGGTGACAACAACTCCTGCACAGACACCTGAGAATTTCAGGTTACATCATTTTATGTCTGGGAATTTGTTTATATCATAAACACCTGTTTGGGTAAACAACACTTAGTCAAAACAATGTGGTAATTTCACATGCTTAACATTATGGAGGAGGGGTGTGAGGACCCCAATAACATTTAAACCCTGAAATTTGAGGGTTCAGCAGCACCAATTGGGAGTAGGTGCAAGCCTACATCCTTTCACCCCGGCATCATGGACCCATAGGGAAGATATCCTAATGGGGGATTTCAAGCCCATAGAGAAGAAATGCTTTCTTAGTGAGTTAGTTATTTCTTAATTTCTTTGTTAAGTTAGAGCAGAATAGATTATTGCTTCGATGTATATCCTGCAAATTATTTGGATGATTCTTCTTCAATAAGAAGCCTCAAAGACATCGATAAAGTCTCGTATTTGAACCAGGAGAGAGTAATTTTGCGGAGCAGAGAGGAGCCAAGATAAGGGACTGTGGCCAAGCTAAAGGTGCAACCTTTCTCAAGGGGACAATTACTTTGAGGAGATAAGGTTGCCACGGTGCTCTGAAAGGGAGGAACACCTGCTTCAATCATTGGCCTGGGAATATTATCTGCTGGGGCATCTCAGCCTTTGAAGGCAAAAGCTATCTTCGACCAGGGCAGCTTCCCAGGGCCGAGTCCGCACTGTGTGCGTGTGGGAAGGTGGTAATATAACGGACAGTAACTCAGCCTTGCTACTGTACTTGCTACCACATTAATGCCTAAGGCGCAGAAGTGCCATCATTCTCATACTCAGCACAGGACGAGGGAAAGTGTTCTTGGGGTAGGCGCGGTGCTGAACCCAGAGGGATTGCCCTGTGTGGGTACCCCAAGTCTGGGGACCTCCTAGTACCCATGAGACACTCCTCCCCCATTCATGACAGAGCTCCCCCTTTTTTTGACTACTGGTGTAGACAGAGTAAAGGTCTCCCTTGCTTGAAAGCCAGTTGTATCCGATTCTAGGGTTCATTGCTCATCTCTGTTTATAGCCAAAGAGCCAGTGCTGTCTGCAGATGCAGACATTTCCTTGGACATGTGGCAGGCATGACTAGACTGCACAGAATGCTGTTCCCAATGAATAACTCAGTGCAACAAATCTCTTGCTCATGATAACAGAAGTACTGTAATAACAAAGTTGCAAAGTCATAAGTAGTAGCAGTAAGGAGTAAGGTTTTTGATGATGAGTGGGCTTTTTGAGCTATGTCACTAATGCTAAGAATGCATCTATGGCGGTGTTTCTCAACCTTTGGTTTCTGGACTTCAATTCCCAGAAGCCTAAGTCAGTTCCTTAAACAGTGACCAGCCAATGGACTGACCTAGGCTTCTGGGAATTGAAGTCTTCCTGTGGGGCATGGCCCCCACATTGGGAACCACTGGTCTATGGTATCCCATTTATGATATGAAGAATTTGAAGTGGAGAATCTTGACCCTTCGCTATTATTGTTCCCACCTCTGGGTCATGCGTTTGGGTTTCAGGGCTGACTTGAAGCCCTAAGGGAGCGCCTTCTTTTGAAAATTGAATGCTGAATGTGACAGGATTCCTTCTCCATGCATGGGTGCCTGGCCATTATTTTAAATTTCCATATAGTGTCTCGGAATGTTTAGGGAAGGCATTGTGGGGAATAATAATAATAATAATAATAATAAATTTTGTGTCAGAGATTACTCTGGCTTGAAAGGATTTTTGCTGGAGAAACTCCACTCAGGGGACACTTGAATGAAGCTCCTTTCATGTCCCCAAGTGCAGCTTTCGGATATTGAAACCTGCCCTTCCATTGGAAGCCTCAAACAAGATCTAACTGTGAAAAGAGCACTTGAATGCAGAGATGGAAAAAGTTACTTTCTTTGGTCTACAGATCTCAGAATTGCCTAGCCAGTTCTCCACCTGCAATATTTTATGAGCACCATAAAATCCCACCTCTCATCTTGAGAATGGCAGGTATTGATCCCGACCCTGAAATGACGATTTGTGACACTTTGGATTGGAATAAATAAAGATGTTGATCTGACCAGGTCTGTCTCTCGCTAAAGTGGTCTTTTAATTGTCCAAATTCTGTGAATTCTCAACTGGCTTTTGGCTGCTTTCAAGAGGAGTTAATTATGTGCTTCTATGAATGTTGGCAGCTCACACTGCCAGTAGAGCTTTTAAGACACACTGCAAACCACTTCTTGCACAAGAGAAAAAGAGATTTATTTTGGTAACTGTGACTTGTTCCCCAGTATGCAGATGGGATGTAATCTTCTAATCAGCTCATAACAGTTGCAAAATGTGTTTCTTACCTAATTATCCAGATCTTCAAGAGTTTTTTTTTCTTTTCAAAATGTCATAGTTACTCATGCAAAACACATCTGGCAAATTGGCTATGAGTGGTATTGCCTCTTGTCTCCAATATTAATTTGCTGTGGTTCTTTCTTTCTTTCCCTCCCTCCCTTTCTAAGACTACTCTCAAATTTGCAGTGAGCAAGACTTTGGTAGACTTTTCCTCATCTACACATTTATGGTTAATATTCGTACTTAAATGCCCATAATGCTTGTACTTAAACTGCAAAAGTTCTCAACTAAACACTCACCATGCTGAAAACTGGGAACAACTAAAACTTTTCGTCATGTAGTGCTCTTTGTCTGTTTAGATTAGCAACCTGTCTTTCCTCCAAACAGGCATTCAAAACTGTGCTTCATAATTTTCCCTATTTATCTGTACAATATCAGTGTTTCTCTTGTGCAACGGGCAATTTCCCTGGGGTGAAAAGAAATGCATTATTAGATGATCCGAGGAACAACAGGCTTCTCTATAGTTTATCTGTATTTGCTTTAATCTGTATGCCTTATCTCTGCCTGGGTTTAGTTGCTTTATGCATATCTTCTGTTGAGCCTCTTGAGTTCCAGTTGTTTAGTGTAAGGGACCAAAGACAACGAAACAGCCGAAGGGTTGGCTTAACACAGGTTTATTGCATGATGATCCGGAGGAACATGTGGTAATGGCGGATGGGTAGCTCAATATATACAGCTGGCTATACATTTGAATGTGGCTCGTCGACAGACTATTGGTTGCTGCCTGCGTGACGTCGTAGAAGGTCACGCCCTTCTTGACCAGGTGAAGAGGTGGCGGGGAATCTTCCCGCGCTGCTGATCCAGGTGAATCTGAGCCATGAGAGCTGGACGCTCGCTATTGCCATCTAGTGGTCACTAGCTCGCGTCCCCTTATCAGGTTTACATTGATACAGCTGAAGGTTATAATGTTGCACACAGAAAGGTTACGTTGTTAACACATGGCTAAGGTACATTGTTAAAGGCACAGCTTTACAGAACACAACATCCCTCCCCCCTAGGATGAGACGAAGTCTCTCAGCCAAGATGGCTTATTGCATGCGTTTGGGCCATGATGAGGGCTGACCCCCCCCGGGGGCGCTACTGCTTCTTTGTTCCCTGGTCCCTTGTCCTGTAATGGGAGAGGGAGACTCGTTAGTGGCTTGCCGCGGTTTGGCGGCCTTAGGGGAAGGGAAGAACTCCATTGTGGGCAGACCGGGGGCAATCGGGGCTAACGAAAAACCCCTCTTCTCGCTTGGACGGGTGGGGGACCACTCCGAAAAACTCCCCCGGTTCTGAAAATCAAATTCTAACTCAGTTGGGGTATCCGCATTTGTGGGGGAATTCCGCGAGATATGTATGGGGTCGGGTTCCTCCTCCTCAGAAAGATCCCCTAGGATATCTACGAGAACATCCTCCTCCCCCCTTGGTGGGGACCCGCGGCCCCCTTTCCCTCCCCCTTGGGCTGAACGGGTGGGGGAGAACCCTAACGCTGACTTTTTCTCTGTTTGGTCTGTGCCCTGCTCATCGGAGACCCTGCGTCGGAGCTGGTCCGCGTGCCGCCTCCACAGCAGCCCTGTGCTGGTTTCCACGCGGTACGACACGGGGCCGGTTTGCTCCACAACTACGCCCGGTACCCAGGCTGGGCCCGTGCTGGCGTAATTCCTGCAATGCACGGGGGCGCCTACACTGAAACTCTTTGTGGCCTCTAGCCCAATGTTCCTTCCTTTGTCCTCTACCCTCGTGGGGTCTAGCCTAGTAAGGATGGTGGTCAGTTTCCTACGCATTAAGAGCTCTGCGGGGGAGTATCCTGACGCCAACGGGGTCACCCTGTACCCTAGCAGAAACTGACACACTTGTAGGTTTAGGTCCCCGGGGCCCATGCGCCGCAATGCGTCCTTCGTGGTGCGGACGAGGCGCTCTACTTGACCATTGGTGGCTGGGTGAAATGGGGCGGAGGTGATATGCTGAACGGCGTTAATCTCCATGAATGCCCTAAACTCGGAGGACGTGAAACAGCTAGCGTTGTCGCTAATTAACGTGTCGGGTATGCCGAACGTGGAAAAGAGCCTCCGCAAATGCTTAATGGTCTGGGCCGAGGAGGTGCTCGTGACCGGGATAACCTCCAACCACTTGGAGAAGGCATCCACGACAAGAAGAAACAGGGTGCCTCTGAACGGGCCCGCGAAATCAATGTGCACCCGGGACCACGGCCCCTTGGCCGAGTCCCATTCCCTGTGGGGAAGGCGGGCCTCCTCTGGTCTGGAGCATTGGCAACTTTCACAAGTGCCGACCATGTGCTCGATGTCGGCGTCCAGCTGGGGCCACCAGAAGTAACTCCGGGCCAGCGCCTTGGATCGCACGATGCCGGGGTGGCTGACGTGCAGCAGTTTGAGCACCCGCGGCCGAAGGGAAGTGGGAATCACCACCCGCTGCCCCCACAAGAGGCACCCCCTCTCTAGGGACAGCTCTAACTTTTTCCTGAAAAATGGGGCGAACTCCTCCGCTGGGGAGGACGCCGGCCACCCTTTCTGCACCCAGGAGCTAACTGCCGCTAACGTCTTGTCCTTCTCTGTGGCTTTGGCAATGTCGGCGGGCATTACGGGGGGCGAATCCAGCACCTCTATCATAAGAACCTGATGGTCCCGCTCCCCCTTGCTCACCTGGCTGGGCGTCAGGGGGAGGGGAGACCTCGATAGAGCGTCCGCATGGCTGATCTCTTTCCCGGGCCGGTAGACCACCGCGTGCTGGTACGCGTTGAGAAAAATGGCCCACCTGAGCATCCTCGGGGACAGGATCTGTGGGGTGGGCTTATTCGCGGTAAAAATGCCTAGCAGGGGCTTATGGTCTGTTACAATGGTGAAGGGGCGGCCATACAGAAAATCCTGAAATTTTTTCGTCCCCGCAACTATTGCTAGTGCCTCCCTGTCTGTCTGTGCGTAGTTTCTCTCCGCTTGGGACAGGGACCTGGAGTAAAATGCTATCGGGGCCTCCCTTCCGTCTTCCAGCACGTGGCACAGCACCGCCCCCACCCCCACCGGGGATGCATCACAGGTCAGGACTACCGGGCGTTTGGGGTTGAAATGAGTCAGTATGGCATAGGAGACTTTTTAGCTCACAAAATGCCCTTTCTTGGTCATCGCCCCACTTCCATGCCTGGTCTTTTTTAAGCAGTTTGTGTAGCGGTTCAGCCACTGCTGCCTTCCGGGGGAGGAAGGAGTGGTAAAAATTGAGCAGCCCTAGGAACGACTGCAGCTCGGGCTTGGAGGTGGGGCGGGGGGCTTTCTTAATGGCGGCCACCTTGGATTTGGATGGTTTTATCCCCTCAGGAGTCACACAAAACCCTAGGAACTCAACCTCGGTTGCGATGAAGACGCACTTGTCCTTTCGCAGTCTCAACCCCGCTTTTTCGAATATTGTCAGGACCTTCCCCAACCTCTTGGCCAATTCGACCCGACTCCCCCCCGTTATTAACACGTCATCAAAATAAGGCGACACCCCCTCCAGCCCCTTCAGGAGGCGTTCCACGAGTGACTGGAAAATCCCCGGCGCCGAATTTACGCCGAACTGGAGGCGCATCACCTGGAACGCCCCCTTATGGGTGACTATGGTCTGCGCAGCAGCTGCGGCAGGGGACACCGTAAGCTGCTGGTAGGCCTGTGCTAAGTCGAGCTTAGCGAAACACTTTCCCCCGTGTAACCTGGCCAGCAGATGGCTGACTACCGGCACCGGATATGCATTCGGGCGGATCGCCTTGTTGATGGTGCACTTGTAGTCGGCGCATATGCGGACCTCCCCATTGGCCTTTAGTGCGGTTACAATTGGAGTTTCCCACTCCGCAGAATCAACAGGCACAAGGATTCCCTGGCCCACCAATTTGTCCAGTTCCGCCTCTATCTTGTCCTTGAGTGCGAACGGCACCCGGCGTGGTTTGAGTCGAATTGGGCGGACCTCCGGGTCCAGGTCGAAAGTCACTGGGGGCCCCTTGAATTTCCCCAGTCCCTTTTTGAAAACTTCTGGGTGCGCCTCGCACACCTCCTGAATTGGGTCAGACCCAACGGCGTGCATTCCAACGGCGTGCACCCCCCCAATAAACAACCCCAGGGGCTGGAACCATTGTGTCCCGAGGAGGCTGCAATCTCCCCCTTTAAGCACGACTAGAGGGAGGGACGCGGCGTGCTTCTTGAATTTAACCTGAAATTCTCCAACCCCCAACACTGGAATGCTGTTCCCTTGCACGTCCCGTAGTGTGGACCTCAACGCTTTGAGCTTGGGTCGCCTGTGGGGGGCAATTCTCAAAAACTCCCTCTGGGAAATGATTGAATATGAGGACCCCGAGTCAATTTCCATGCTAATGGGAACCCCTTGAACTAGTACCTCAACAAAGTAGCGGGGGTGTCCTACGGACACGCTGAATACTGGGGCGTCGTCCTCGCTGCCGTCGGAGATGCGGCCCACGCCGTCCTGCTTCTGCGTGGCCTGAGCGCCGTCCTTGGGCCTCGTTGAGCGGTCTTGTCCCGCGGAACAGTCTGCTGAGCTTCTCCGGGTCTCACGCCCCTTCCTGCACACCTTGGCGATGTGCCCGCGGCGGCCGCAGTTGTGGCACTCGGCCTTCCGAAACGGGCATTTTACGCGGTCGTGGGCCGCTCCACAGCCGTCGCACCGCCGGCTCTCTTTCCGGACCCTCTGTACGTCCTCGTCGTCGCTGCTCTCTGCGGACGACCTCGAAGCTCGCCGGGCCGCATGCACCGGAGTCTCTGCCTTGCTCGGCTTCGGCCGCCAGTCCTGGAGTTCTTGGACCCCGGCCTTTGTAGCTTCCGCGGCCTGTGCCGCTCTGACGACCTCCTGCACCGTGGGAGGCGGCTCTTGGTTCATTAATGTGCGCTGGGTTTCGGCGTCGTTCAGGCCGCACAGCACACAGTCCCGGAGGGTGATTTCGGCATTCTCCCATTTGCACGGGCCGGCCGCCAGCCGCAGGGCCGCCACGAATGCGGCGACCGTCTCCCCGGGCGCTTGGACTCGCCTCCAGAACGCACTCCGAGCGGGAAACATCGCCGTGGCGGGCCGGACGTGCTCACGCAGCATCTGCATGAGTTCCTTGGCCTTGAATTCGCTCACCCTCCTCGGTGCGATCAGGTCCACCAAGGTCCTTTTGGTTTCTTGTCCGAGCATCCTGGTGAAGATGGCCCTTTTCTTTGCCTCTTCTGTGACTTCGGACTCAATCAGTGCTGCCTGGAAGTCCATTTCGAAGATCTCCCAGTCGCCCGGTTTCCTGATTTCGAAACCGGCGCATGTCTTGGTCCCGTGGGCTGCCATCATCCCACCTTCGTCGCCAATTTAGTGTAAGGGACCAAAGACAACGAAACAGCCGAAGGGTTGGCTTAACACAGGTTTATTGCATGATGATCCGGAGGAACATGTGGTAATGGCGGATGGGTAGCTCAATATATACAGCTGGCTATACATTTGAATGTGGCTCGTCGACAGACTATTGGTTGCTGCCTGCGTGACGTCGTAGAAGGTCACGCCCTTCTTGACCAGGTGAAGAGGTGGCGGGGAATCTTCCCGCGCTGCTGATCCAGGTGAATCTGAGCCATGAGAGCTGGACGCTCGCTACTGCCCTCTGGTGGTCACTAGCTCGCGTCCCCTTATCGGGTTTACATTGATACAGCTGAAGGTTATAATGTTGCACACAGAAAGGTTACATTGTTAACACATGGCTAAGGTACATTGTTAAAGGCACAGCTTTACAGAACACAACAAGTTGTGAGAGCAATGTGGGAAACAAATCATTCACAACTCTTGATTTTCTGAATTGTGATGTGGGATTGACATAGATGCAGCTTCTGTGTCTCTGTCTGCCTCTTCTTCTATTGATCACAGTCTCTAACGAAAGTGTCTTGGGGGTGGGTGGGGGGGATCTGACATAAATGTGCAATTTGATGGCTTTGCCTTGAGTAATTTTGGGTGCCCTGAGCAGGACCGCCTCTTCTGTTCCTTGCCCCCATTTCTTTCCAGACTGGAGATACTGTATACTTTATCTCTGTCATTGCTTGGCACCCAGAATGGAAAGAATTATACATGGAAAAAAGTTGGGTGGTGATGAATTGAATTGAATTGAAATTTTATTTATATACCGCCTTCCTCACCCTAAGGTGACCCAAAGTGGTTTACAAAAAATAAGGTACAAAAATATATTGACCTATTGACCAAAACAAAAGGCAAAACAAAGGAGCAGGCTAGGTGATACAGGATGCTTAACACCACAGAGTGAAGGAAGGGGATGGACAGGAAGGAGGGAGGAGGAATGCAATGTTGCAAGGAACAATACTGCATAGGGACATGGAATGTGAGATCAATGAACCAAGGTAAACTAGAAGTGGTAAAAAATGAGATGGAAAGAATAAGCATTGACATCTTGGGAATCAGTGAGCTAAAATGGACAGGGATGGGCAAATTCAGCTCTGGAAACCATCACATCTACTACTGTGGACAAGAAAACCTTAGAAGACATGGAGTAGCCATAATTGTCAATAAAAGAGTGAGAAGAGCAGTAATGGGATACAACCTCAAAAATGACAGAATAATGTCAGTAAGAATTCAGGGCAAACCCTTCAATGTTACTGTGATCCAAATATACGCACCAACCATGAGTGCAGATGAAGCCACAATGGACCAGTTCTATGAGGACTTACAACACCTCATAGAACAAACACCAAGAAATGATGTCCAAATCATTTTAGGAGACTGGAATGCCAAAGTAGGCAATCAAAAAGTGGAGGGAATAACAGGCAAGTTCGGTCTTGGAACACAGAATGAAGCAGGGCAAAGATTGTTAGAGTTCTGCCAAGAGAACGCACTGGTCATAGCAAACACCCTCTTCCAGCAACACAAGAGGCGACTTTACACATGGGCATCACCAGATGGCCAACACCGAAACCAGATTGACTACATACTCTGCAGTCAAAGATGGAGAACCTCCATACAGTCAGCAAAAACAAGACCTGGAGCAGACTGTGGCTCAGATCACAACCTACTGATTGCAAAATTCAGGCTTAGACTAAAAAAAATAGGGAAAACAAAGAGACCAGATATATATCACCTAGACAGCATCCCTAAAGAATACACGGTGGAGGTGATGAACAGATTCAATGGCTTAGACTCAATAGATAGAGTGCCAGAAGAATTATGGACAGAGATGAGGGACATCATGCAGGAAGCAGCAAAGAAAACCATACCAAAAGAAAAGAAGAGTAAGAAAGCAAAGTGGCTGTCTGATGAGGCTCTTAAAATAGCAGAGGAAAGAAGGAACGCAAAAGTCAAAGGAGAAAGGAAAAAATACAATCTTTTGAACACAGAATTTCAAAGAAAAGCAAGGAGAGATAAGGAAAACTACCTAAAAGAACAGTGCAAAGA
This sequence comes from Bradypodion pumilum, assembly GCA_035047305.1. Taxonomy (NCBI): domain Eukaryota; kingdom Metazoa; phylum Chordata; class Lepidosauria; order Squamata; family Chamaeleonidae; genus Bradypodion; species Bradypodion pumilum. The sequence continues at coordinate 5,259,302 of JAWDJD010000003.1, forward strand.
AATGGAGGAAAACAACAAAAGAGGCAGAACCAGAGACCTTTTCAAAAAAATCCGGGAAATCAAAGGAACATTTAAAGCAAAAATGAACATGATAAGGGACAAAGACGGAAAGGAGCTAGCTGATGCAGAGGAGATTAAGAAAACATGGAAAGAGTACACAGAGGAACTCTACAAAAAGGAACTCAACACTCCTGATAGTCACAATGATGAAGAATTTGAACCTGAGCCAGACATCCTGGAGAGTGAAGTCAGAAAGGCCCTAAAGAGCACTGCAAACAACAAAGCTAGTGGAGATGATGGTATCCCAGTTGAATTTTTCAAAGCTCTAAAAGATGATGGCATCAAATTACTGCACTCAATATGCCAGCAGATTTGGAAAACAAAACAGTGGCCACAGGACTGGAAAAGATCAGTATATGTTCCAATCCCAAAAAAGGGCAATGCCAAAGAATGCTCAAATTATCGAACAATTGCGCTCATACCACACGCCAGCAAGGTGATGCTCAAGATAATACAGGATAGGCTTCAGCAGCATGTGGAAAGAGAATTACCAGAGGTGCAGGCTGGATTCAGAAGAGGCAGGGGGACTAGAGACCACATTGCCAACATACGTTGGATCATGGAGAAAACAAAGGAATACCAGAAACAAGTTTACTTTTGCTTTATTGACTACACTAAGGCATTTGATTGTGTGGATCACAACAAGATGTGGCAAGTGATTAAAGAGATGGGAATACCAGAGCACCTCATATGCCTCCTGAGAAATCTGTACATGAACCAAGAAGCAACAGTTAGGACAGAACACGGAATGACAGAGTGGTTTGGAATAGGAAAAGGAGTAAGACAAGGCTGCATTTTGTCACCCTGCTTATTCAACTTATACACAGAGCACATAATGCGCAATGCAGGGATGGAGGAATCACAATATGGGATCAAAATTGCTGGGAGAAACATCAACAATCTGAGATATGCAGACGACACCACCCTAATGGCAGAAAGTGACGAAGACCTAAAGAATCTCTTGATCGGTTTGAAGGAAGAGAGTGCAAAAGCTGGCTTGAGACTCAATATCAAGAAAACCAAGATAATGGCAACAGGCCCCATCAGTTCCTGGAAAATAGATGGGGAAGAAGTAGAAGCAGTGACAGATTTTACATTCTTAGGATCTAAGATCACTGCAGATGGGGATTGCAGCCATGAAATAAAAAGGCGACTGATTCTTGGGAGACAAGCTATGAGAAACCTGGGGAACATAGTGAAAAGCAGAGACATCACCATGAAAACTAAAATTAGAATAGTCAAAGCAATGGTATTCCCAGTAGTAATGTATGGATGTGAGAGCTGGACAATTAGGAAGGCTGAACGCAGAAGAATAGATGCCTTTGAAATGTGGTGTTGGAGGAGAGTTTTGAGGGTACCCTGGACAGCGAGGAGAACAAATAGGTCAATCTTAGAAGAAATCAACACTGACTGCTCATTGGAAGGTCAAATAGTAAAGATGAGGCTAAAGTACTTTGGGCATCAAATGAGAAGGGAGGATTCACTTGAGAAGGCCATGATGTTGGGAAAGGTGGAGGGCAAAAGAAGAAGGGGGAGGCCAAGGATGAGATGGATAGATGGTATTGTAGACACAATGGGCACAGAACTGGGAGGACTGAGGGGGATGGTGGAGGACAGAGGCGCCTGGAGAACGATGGTCCATAGGGTCGCAAAGGGTCGGAATCGACTGTGCGACTGAACAACAACAACAACCAAAATATAATGAAATACAGCAACATAATAACATCTCAGCAACAAAGTAACATTTCAATAATACATTAACATCTCACACAATGCAATCCATGAGAACAACACAGTTTACACAATAGAATAGAGTCCATGAATATCAATAAAAAATAATAAATAACAGAAAGTTCTTATCAGAACCCAGCATCCCTGATGGCGCCTGAGCGCAACGTACCAGATGGAGCCCAGAGCTCAACGTACCCAATGGAGCACGGGCTCAATGTTCTTGACGGCATCTTCAGCCGCCTCAGAGCCCCAGCGGCCCTTTATCCTCCTCCGGAGAAGAGATGCGGCTTTTCTACCCCCAGTATGGTGGAACTCCGGGACATACCTGTCAAGTTTTGGACATGAAAATAAGGGAAAATTTAGGCCATGCCCTTTTCTCCCAGGCCACACCCCCTTCTCCCCAAAATCTAAAACCTAGAAGATGAGGAACCACAGGAATGTTGAGTTCTCCTGGTGGAGAAAAAACCACCCCGTAGGCACAACTGCTTCCCCTCACAGGGAAAAAGGCAGCCAGCAAGCCAGGCTTACTTCAACAATTCTACTCTATATCCCCCCCCCCTATTATCCCTCCTATTCGACTGCATTTCATATTATGGTGATTTTTCATGGAACTATTTTTCACATTTTAATCAGTTAATTGTCTACTGTCTTAGCGCTTTATGCCTCAATTTCATTTTTTAAAACTCTGTATTTAACAGAAAACCATGGATTTATGCTGTTTATATTGTATGCAAATATACTTGAAACCCTCTCTCTCCTGGGAAATAGGGTGTTAAAGGGAAGTCAATGAGCCAATCGGCTTCAAGTATATTTGCATTCAGCATAAACAGGATACTTCCACGGTTTTCTCCTAAACACAGAGTTTTAAAAAATGAAATTGAGGCAAAAAATACTATGACAGTAGACAGTTAACTGATTAAAGTGTAAAAAACAGTTCCATGAAAAATCACCATAATATGAAATGCAGTCGAATAGGGCGCGGGGGAGAGTAGGGGGAAATATAGAATAGAATTATTAGTAAGCTTGGCTTGCTAATTGCATTTTTCCCTGTGAGGGGAAGTAGTTTATTTTATTTATTTATATTCAAATTTATATGCCGCCCAATCAGGTAAACCCGACTCTGGGCGGCTCACAACAAGTTAAAACACATATAAAACAGTACAACCAATTAAAACCAATTAAAACCCAACATACCCACCCACCTACCCCATTCTTCTTAAAACCCACATAAACCCACATTAAAAAAAGACAATTAAAAGAAATGGGGGCTTAATTTATAAGCCAACAGGCAGGGGCCACTCTTCCATCTGGGCCCCACACCTGCCCTGCCAACCAGGTTTTTAGGTCTTTTCTGAAAGGTAGCAGCTCAATCTGCTCCCGCAACTCTACTGGCAGGAGGTTCCACAAGGCCGGTGAGGACACGGAAAAGGCCCCCCTTTGTGTGCCAGAGAGACGAGCCCCTCTGGCAGATGGAACAATCAGGGAGCCCCTCCGATCCGCTCTGGTTGGACGGGCGGACACTCTTGGGACGATGCGGTCTCTAAGGTATCCTGGCCCACTACCATGAAGGGCTTTAAAGGTCAAAACCAGCACCTTGAACTGCACCCGGAGGCAAACTAGTAGCCAATGCAGCTCCTGAAGTAATGGTGAAGCACGAGCATAACGCCTGTGCCCCATCACCACCCGGGCTGCCGCATTCTGGACTAACTGCAGCCTCCGAATGGTTGACAAGGGCAGCCCCATGTAGAGCGCATTGCAATAATCTAGCCTGGAGGTGACCAGAGCATGTGTGACCCTGAGCAGGGAGTCCTGGTCCAGGAGCGAACGCAACTGACGGATGACGCAAAGCTGTGAGAAAGCCCTCCTGGCCACAGCCGCCACCTGATCTGCTAGTAGCAGCCCCGAATCCAGGAGGACCCCTAAGTTGCGTACCGGGTCTGTCTGGGGCAAAGCAGCCCCATCCAAGACCAAAGTTGGCTTATGGGGTGGTTTTTCCTCCACCAGGGGGAACCCAACACTCCTCTTCTCTGGTATGAGCTGCACACCTCATAAAGATATAACACAATGATATATGGGAGGTTTATATGCCCCTGAATTTTTTTAAAAATATGGGAAATTCCAAAAAAAAAACATGATGGTGGGGTTAGGGACTCTAAATTATGGAGTTTTCCTGGGCAAAATGGGATACTTGACAGGTATGCTCCGGACGGGATACTTGATAGGTATGCTCTGGGGGTGGGGCGGCAAAGCGTCCTCAGCTGCTACGGCGGGGACCATCTTCCGCCACCCTGGCCAACACGGCTTTTCTACCCCCGGTACAGTGGAACTCCAGGGGTGGGGCAGCGACGCGTCCTCAGCTGTTACGGCAGCGTGGACCATCTTCCGCCACCTGGGCCAAAGCGGCTTTTCTACCCCCAGTATGGTGGAACTCCGTACAGCGGCTGTCTAAAAGTTCATGTTCAAACAGCAACCTGCTGAATTATCTGGGGATGGCACTGTTTCTTGGATTCTCTAGGCCAAGGGTTCCCAACCTTTTCCTGCCAGGGTCCTGACCATGCCCCCTCAGTCAGCTGAAGGGCTGGTCACGTGGTTCTTCCTGGCAGTGGCAGCAGAGGCGCATGCATTTGTGCTGCATTTCCAGATGTTTTCCCCACCTCCGATGCTTCCCTTGGAAGAGGGAACGAGGGAGGAACATTTCCACACCATTCTTTGAATTTTTCACCACATTTTCATGGTGTTTCAGTGCAAAAACACGGTGATTTTGGCACTTCCAGTGACATTGGGGCACTTCCAGCATTGGCGGCAATTTGGCTCGGGGTCCGGATCCGGATCCGGCCTGTGAGCTGTAGGTTGGGAACCCCTGCTCTAGGCAGACAGATACTTCTGAGGGCAAAGGGTGGGGAATGTATGATCTTAGTATGTGAGGTGGGATTAAAATCCAGATACCCATCTTTACTCATTCCTTTGAGATCTAGGGATGTTGTAAACCCTCTGAGAAACTCTCATGCTGGAATAAGGTGCATTTAGGATCAAACCCCTCACCCACCATCTTGATTGATTGTTTACACCATTAAAGAAGAAGACACCAACCCATCATCACCCTTGTTCTGAAATGGTGCTATTGGCTGGCTTTTCCTGATAACAATTCTGGTAATATTGAAAAAATAAGGAAAAAAAGGGGGAAATGAATAGAAAAGCTGGCTGGAAGTAAATGTGTTGGGAGATCTCTTTATCCCACGGAAATAGCTCTGTTGTTCCTCTTTAGGCATTAATTCTTGACTCTCACCCTAAAGCAAGAGTCAAGAGGCTCTGTGAGGAGATGTGGTGATGGAAACACTTTCTGGCCTCCTACCAAACATGGCAGCCTTGACTCTATCCAGGCATCAAGACTTGGCAGAAGGAAGAGCAGACCTTATAGAGCCCTGGACGGTATAAACATTTCCTTGCTTGAGGGTTGCAAGCCGTGTTTATTTCCAGGTTGCTAAGAGTGAAGCAGGAGATAGTTGGGATTTGTGTATAGCATCGACATGTTTGGTCATGATAGAATAATGCTTGTTTAAAAGTAGAGCTAGGGTACTGCAGTGGCTCAAGTCGCTAAGACGCTGACTGGGAAGCAGAAGGTCAGCAGTTTGATTCCCGAGTACTGCAGGACGGAAATGAGTTCCCGTCTTCATCCCAGCTCCTGCCAACCTAGCAGTTCGAAAGCAAGAAATTGCAAGTAGATAAATAGGGACCACTTCGGTGGGAAGGTAATAGCGTTCCGTGCGCTCCGGTGTCTAGTCATGCCTGCCACATGACTACGGAAACGTCTGCAGAAGCAGACAGCGCTGACTCTTCGGCTTTGAAACAGAGATGAGCACTGCACCCTAGAGTCGGATACGACTGGCTTTCGAGCAAGGGAAACCTTTACCTTTACCTTACCTTAAAAGTAGAGATGGTCCTGAGAATTGTGGGAATAAGCCCATTCTACGGAAAGGTGTCTAGGACTTCCCGGCGTCTTTGGGCATCACCCTTTTTTTTTTGGTCTTTGGTAATGCTGGATTGTGACCCTAAATGAAAGATATGTCAAAGCTTTATGGGAAAAGGAGGACTCAATTCTTGAGCACTCCTGAGAACTTCCGTGGCACAGGGAAGGTGGGCCAACATCAGCAAAATGAAAAGCAAAAACAGCTGTCGGGTCCACCTGTGAAATCATAAAGCATGGCTCTCTATTACACTTTTGTGGTCATTATGAGTTGAAAAGATGAGCTCTCAAGTCCTGTTAAACTCTCCAGTGCCCAGTCAAATGCAGGAGTTGGCTCTATATATGTTCCATATGTTCAGTAAGCAGCTCCCCCGGTGGCTTAGTGGTTAAGATGCTGAGCTTGGAGACTGGAAGTTTGGGTTTCCATACCTGAGGGCTGAACTTGGGGACATAAAAGGAGCCTCATTCGGGCATCCCCTGAGTGGAGTTTCTCCAGCAAAAATCCTTTCAACCCAGAGTAATCTCTGACACGAAATTATTATATGTTCAGTAGAGGCTTTACCTAGCACTGACTTTGACCTAAAAATGCTATTCTTTCATCAAGTCTTTTCCTTGTTGGTAAATTGATGTTACATCTGCGGTGTTCCTCTTTCCTGTTTTGGTTCAACTAAGTTTAGTGAGCTGTGGATAAGAAAATATAAATGATATATTAAGGTAGGGTATGTTGATCTATTGAGATGTCATCTTGGTTGGTATTATATTTCACTTATATGATTTTATTTATGTATGAGTTTTTTTCCGATGTTATTTGTCTTTTTTGTGTTGATTCACGCCATGTCTGTGAGCTGCACAGAGTGGTGTTTGCACCGAGACCTTCTCTCTTTCCAAATTTCTGAGCAATACACAGCCCTTTGTGCATGCCACTGCTAGGCATAATGGACATTTTGCTAGAATGGATCATCGAAAAACTTTATATCCTGAAAATGCAGCACTCCAAGCGGGTGATAATAAATAATAATGAAATAAAGGGAAAATATCATAGATAAATTGAAATGCTGGAACTGGTGAAAAGTCACTCCGCTAGTAAAAACTGGATAGGGGATCATTTTAAGCACCAGTCTTCTTCTGTATCTAGGCCAGACATGCCAACATGAAGGCACCATTTGGTGAATTCATTCTGCAGTTCCTTTTAGAGCTAAGGATTGTGGTGGCTTAGTGGTTAAGATGACTGGAAGGTTGGCAAGTCAACAGTTCAAGACCCGAGTGCTACATACGTACTGAGCTCCAGTCGTCTGTTCCAGCTCCTGCCAACCTAGTGGTTCAAAAGCAAGAAATCGCAAGTAGATAAATAGGGACCACTTTGGTGGGAAAGGTAAACAGTGTTCCATGCGCTCCGGTGCCTAGTCATGCCTGCCACATGACCACGGAAACGTCTGCAGAAGCAGGCAGCGCTGGCTCTTCGGCATTGAAACAGAGATGAGCACTGAACCCTAGAGTCAGATACGACTGGCATAGGGTCACCTAGGAGGTAAAATTGGAAAGGGCGTGGATTAACCTCCTGAAGACGAAAGTCCACAATTGGGGCTCAGCAACAGAAAAAGGCCCTTTGAGATGAACATCAACAGAGGCAAATCACGAAATGTAGTTTGCTGGAGTTCAGCCCTTTCCTCTTTCAAACATGTGTTCTTTTCAATGTATTTTTTTAAATCATTCAATAAAATAACACCGGGCTCTTCAGAGAGACAAAGCTTGGAAGTGAAGATTTGATGAGTGCTAAGGGATTCATTCTCTCCTTCTTCTTTCCTTTAAATTTTTTTTTTTTTGGTTTCGTACACTAGCTGGGTTTCCTTTCCTCCGAAACTGGTGCGCACTGCAAAGCTGTGAATAATTAATTTCCCCTTGTCTCGCTGCCTGTTTTATTTCTCTACGTGTAAAGCTAACCAAGGGAGGCTTGAATCATTCATAAACTGTGCGCTCCTTTGGCTGAGCTGCAAATGCTGTGGGAGTTCAGGCAGCGTTACTAGACCGAAGGAGTTCTGTACAAAGGAAAGGTTTGGAAATTGGTTAGGAGCATCTTTCTCTCTCTTGGGGTGGGAACCAGACACATGATCTGGGCAAAAGTGGTAAGCGTGGATTCTGTTACCTAAATGTTGCGTAGCTTTCCAAGTCCCGGGTGAGATCTTGTTTGTTACTTCGTACTTAGAGCAAGGCAAACTACTTTTTGTTTATTTTATTTATTGATCCTTTACATCAGGGGTGCCAAAACTACGGCTTGTGGGCCAGATTGGGACCCCAATGCCAATTCATCCAGCCTGCGTTGCCCCCATCACTCCTGAAGCGGAAGTAAAACGCGCCCATATGTTGGCATTGCCGGCCGGATCTGGCTCATGGGCCATAGTTTGGGCATCCCTGGTTTAAGCAGAGAAAATGGCAGCTTAACATCTACTCATCCTGTTGCAAAACAGATCGCAAGGCACGTTTTACTTCTGCTTCCGTTGGGAGGAACTATGTGACCGGCCCACTGAACCATGTGACCGGCCCACAACCCGAAAAGTTTGGGCACCCCTGCTTTACACTATTCCTTTTCTTTGAGGAGCTACTGACTTTTCTCCATCCCTGTTTTTCCCTCTCAACAACCTTGCAGGCTGTTTAGCAGGAAAATGGGAAAGATCTTTGCATGAGAACTACCAGTGATCAGAGCAGACAATAGCAGGGTGGAATAATGGACTGGGTTTTGGAGGTGGGTAGCAGGTTGGGCATGGTTGGAGGACATAAACAAGCAGCAGACTGGGCCAGCCTAGCCTTCTTTGGAAGGGTTCTCCACTGCCTTCGAGAATGTCCTCTATGGAGTGTCTTCCGATGTTTCCACTGTTTCCCATCACTGTTGACTTCTGAGCAGTAGAGCTGGCTTTGCCGCTTAGGAGAACCTTCAGGGAGGTGCCGTTTTATGACCTACGTCTACATGTTGACTCATGTAGACCTGTGGTGACAGTTGCTTGCAGGAGGCTTTCCTTTTCTTCAAGTGCCGGATCCAATTCCAAAGTTGGGGGGGGGGGAGTCAACTGTTAAAACATGGCAATCAGCCATGAAGATTGTCTTGGGAACAATATAATGTGGTGGCCTTCCACACCGCAGCATGACACCTGTACCACTTTCTGTTCTTGAACCCTTTTGGCACACAAAGTCCTCCTCCGCCACAGGCCAGGATGGATGAAGCTGCTGTCCTACATCAAGATGGATTCAAGTGGGACCATTTAATCCACTTGGGGACCATTACCCTTCCCTGTGGACTTCACCACCCAAGGCCATGAGTCCTCAGGGTTGTCAGGTTAGTTAACTGCCACCTGACGATGGGCATTGAGTCCCTGGCAGTATGGTTTACTCCCATGATGGCAAACCTTGGTACTCCAGATGTTCTTGAACTTCAATTCCCAGAAGCCCAAGCACCCTGTGAATCCACACAAATGGGTTTACTGCCATTCATCCAGCCCGTGCTGCCTTTGTCGCTCCTGGAAGCGGAAATAAAATGCGCCCCTACGAGAGCGATGAGGGCAGTGCGGGCCGGATGAATCGCAGCAAACCCATTCGTGTGGGTTCATGGTGGCTTGGGCTTCTGGGAATTGAAGCCCAAGAACATCTGGAGTGCCAAGGTTCGCAATCACAGGTCTACTCGATTACCATAGCAGGATAAGCTGGGCAGACTGGAGGAGCCTTTTGGCTGCCATCTTTGTTTGCAAAATGGTACCTATCATTTAGTTGTGGGGGAGTTTCACAAAAACACGGAAGAAAAGGCACTGGCGTCGACCTCTAAGGGTGTCAGGTGGGCCCAGCAGACAACAAGAGTCTTGTCTGGGGGTAACAGCACAGAATTAGATGGAATATCTGGGCTACGGACATCCTCCTTTCAGCAGATATTTATCTGAAATCTGCCCCATCACCTGCTAATAGTCTTCGTTGTTGTTTTTTTGCAGGGCACTCTGGAGGCCTGATGGATTTCTGCTAGTTGGCTGGTGACGAACTAAGAAGAGCATGGTGAAGCACCAGCCACTACAGTACTATGAGCCACAACTGTGTTTATCATGTCTGACAGGGATTTATGGTTGCCGCTGGAAACGATACCAGCGGTCACATGATGATACCACCAAGGTGAGTTGCCGGAACCTTCCGTCTTGTTGGGCTTCTGCCGCCATTTTGGAATTTCCCAATGGCAGCTGCTTTTTGCCTTGAAATGGGAGATCTTTTGTGTTTGATGGAACGAAATAGAGAATAAACTGGACCCTAACATTGGACCATTTTGTTTATCAAAACTGTGGTGGAAATGTGGAGTTATATGTAGAGCTGTTTGCGAGTACTGCAAATCTGGATTAACTGTTGGCATCCCTGCTAAAAGAACTGTTATCATTTTTGTGTGATTATTACATGCTATTTATTATAATATGTGGTTACAGTGTACTAAAAAGGGACTGATGCCATTTTATAATGCTTCCAAATGTAATTCCTAGCCAGCAAAGTTAATGATTAGGGAATCTGGGAGGTACTGTCCAAAAGAATAGTGGTGGTGGTGGTGGTGGTGGTGGTGGTGGTGGTGGTGGTGGTGGTGGTGGTGGTGGTGGTGGTGGTGGTGATGATGATGATGATGATGTGGAAGGCAACAGTTGTCCTCCTGGCTTTATCAGAAGCATTGTTATTATGACCAAGGAGGAAATTACGTAGTTAGTTTCTTTAATTGTTATGAAAAATCAAATTTCTTAGAGAATAGATCTATCAGGATTTTCTGTTTCAGTGCCTCAGCTAATTGTTTGCCAAGACTTCCATCCTTCATTTTGTCCCTGGTGTCTCTCTTTGTGATAGACCTGCGTGCATCACCATCATCATTATCATCAAGGTTCACTGCAGAGTGTTTAACTGTGAAAACGATAATGATCTGTTAATATTTCATACAACTTTGGTGAAGAGAAGAAGACAAAGTTGGGGAAAGAACATTTCCTCCAAGAGCAATATTGCTTTTCGTTTAATTATTTTTACATGAAGAGCAGAGATAACCTACAAACCTCTGGGTTTTGGGTTGTTGAGCATGAGGATTCCAATTTCCTCTCTTTCTTCTCATCCCAAGTCACACGTGAACACGTCATCTGGGAATTTCCAGACCCAATTAATATTTCAAGGCATTAATGAGGAAATGGTGTGGCTTGTCTGGCATTTTTGTTGTTGTTGCTCAACAAGGCTGTCGACTGATGGCTTATGTGAGAGAAGGAGAGAGATTGAGGAAGAGAAAGATTTCATGCATCTGATCATTGGTTGTTGCACCACAGAAGACTCCCTTGAAAGCAACTTCCTTGATTTTCATTGGCAAATCTGGGGAAAGTCTTTGAGGTGGAAGAGAAAGTTGGGGGGAGAGTCAACTATTAAAACAGCAAAAGCGAAGAGTTCTAAGCAAAATTGTTTTCTAAACAGGAGGCAGTAAAGCAAGAGGACTTCCAAGGTAGCATTTTCAGAAGTGCTGCCTGCCCCTCGCGCAGGACCTACCAGGCAGGCAGAGCTCAGAAGCCTCAATGCGTGGATGAGGCGGTGGTGTCGAGAGGAGGGCTTCAGATTTGTCAGGAACTGGAGAACATTTTGGGACAAGCCAAATCTGTTCAGGAGGGATGGGTTGCATTTGAACCATGATGGGACCAGATTGCTGGCACTCAACATCAAAAAGGCTGCAGAGCAGCTTTTAAACTGATAACTGGGGGAAAGCCGACAGGAGCTGGGCAGCATCCGGTTCGGGAAAGTGTGTACTTGGGTAGTGAGGAGGATGCAAAAATTACTGAGCAGAGCGAGGAGCTAGTCACTAGCATTCTAGCAGAAGGATGCAAGAGGCAGTCTAACAATGCAACTGGACACAAAAGACTGTGTCAGAAAAGCATATATAAATGCTTGTATACAAATGCCAGAAGCCTCCGGAACAAAATAGGGGAGCTGGAATACTTGGCAATAGATAAGAATATTGATATTACAAACTGTAATAGGAAGGATAGTTTAGTATATGGGACCAAAGACAACAGGACAACCGAAGGGTTGGTTTAACGCAGGTTTATTGCATAGTGTTCCGGTGAAGCATGAGGTAATGGCGGTGATACATCTCAATATATACAGTAGCACTCTACATTTGAATCTTGTAGCACGGTAGCTCATTGGCTGCTACCGGCGTGGCCTCGCCCAGGCACGCCTCTTTCTTCTTCTGCTGAATGCGGGGAAGGTTTTCCCGCGGCTGTTTGTAATTGAGCAATGTGGCCCATGTGAGACTGAACGCTCGCAGCTGCCCTCTATGGGCTGTCTGCTCGCGTTCCTTTACAGCTGAGATCGTTGGTATTTGGAGTGGTTACATTCTTGCCTTTACAGTATAATGAACATGCACACATACATACATACATAACATCCCTCCCCCCTAGGATGGGACGAAGTCCCGCAACCATTGTGGCTTGCCGCACGTGCGCTTGGGGCGTGCCTGCGTCTGCCCTAGTACTGGAGAGCCTGTGATCCCTGACTCCGCGGGTGCTTGTCCTGCAACGGGAAACGGGGATTCGTTAGTGGCTCTGTGGGGCGTCCGTGCCTGCCCTGCGCCCGGGGATGGGAATGGAATGAACAGTTGGGAGGTGAATCCCTGCCTGTTGCTCTCGGACCCCGGGGACCCTCCCATTGTGAACCGCGGAACCGAAGAGGTCGCCCTTGTGGTTCTGCTGCCTTCTGATCCCCGCTCGGGGGATCTTGAGACTGTGGTGGGCGGACTCGCCGTTGCCTCCCGTCTTGGGGGTGTCGGTCTCCGGGGAATTGGCGCTATATTGCATTCTAACTCACAGGGGCTACTGGGACTGGAAGTACCAGGGGCTGAACTGAAACCCCTCTTTTCGCTAGGACGGGTGGGGGACCACTCCGCTAACTCCCCCTGGTACTGTAAATCAACGTCTAAACTTCTATGGGCATCTGTGTTTCGGGGGAACTTCCGAGGGGTATGTGTGTGGTCGGGGCTCTTCCATTCTGCCGCGGCCTCCCGCAAAAGATCTCTGTGGATCGATTCCCTTTCCTCCCCCCTTGGTGGGGACCCATGCTCCCCCTTTCCTCCCCCTTGGGCTAAACGGGTGGGGGAGTACCCTAACGCTGATTCGATGCTATTTTTGTCTCCGTCCTGCTCTCCGGGGACCCTGCGCCTGAGCTGGTCCACGTGTCGCCTCCACAGGAAACCTGTACTGGTCTCCACGCGGTATGAGACGGGGCCGGTTTGTTCTACTACGGTGCCCGGTACCCAGGCTGGCCCCGCGTTGGCGTAGTTCCTGCAGTGCACCGGGGCGCCTACGCTGAAACTCTTCGTGGGTTCCACCCCTATGTTCCACCCTTTGTCCTCTACTCTCGTGGGGTCTAGCTTGGAGATTCCCGTGGCCAGCTTCCTGCGCATCAACAGCTCTGCGGGGGAGTACCCTGACGCCAATGGGGTGACCCTGTACCTTAGCAGGAATTGGCACAATTTCAGGTCGAGGTCTCCGTGGCCCATGCGCAGCAGCGCGTCTTTCGTGGTGCGCACGAGGCGCTCTACTTGGCCGTTGGTGGCCGGGTGAAAAGGGGCGGAGGTGACGTGCCGAATGGCGTTGCGCTCCATGAATGCCCCGAACTCGGCGGATGTGAAACAGCTAGCGTTATCGCTGACGAGGGTGTCGGGTAAACCGAACGTGGAAAAGACCCTCCGTAACTGTTTAATTGTTGTGGCCGAGGAGGTGCTCGAGACTGGGATGACCTCTAACCACTTGGAGAACATGTCCACTACAAGGAGGAAGAGCGTTCCCCTGAACGGGCCAGCAAAATCTACGTGTACCCGGGACCAGGGCCCCCTTGCTGCGTCCCACTCCCTATGTGGCGAGCGGGCCTCTTCTGGCCTGGAGCTTTGGCACGCTTCGCAAGTGCCGACCATGTGTTCGATGTCGGCGTCTAGCTGGGGCCACCAAAAGTAACTGCGGGCCAGTGCCTTAGAGCGGACGATCCCCGGGTGGCTGACGTGCAGCAGTTTAAGCACCCTCGGCCGGAGAGACGTGGGGATCACTACCCGCTGTCCCCACAAAAGGCAACCCCTCTCTAGGGACAACTCTAGTTTCTTTTTGAAAAATGTGTCGAATTCCGCTGCCGGGGAAGACACGGGCCACCCTTTCTGTACCCAGGAGCAAACTGTGGCCAGCGTTTTGTCCTTGCCGGTCGCTTTAGCGATGTCGGCCGGTACTACTGGAGGGGAGTCTAGGACCTCTATCATTAAGACCTGGTGGTCCCTCTCTACCTCGCCCACGTGGCAGCCATCCCGGGGAATGGGGGACCTCGACAGGGCATCCGCATGGCTGATCTCCTTCCCGGGCCGGTATACCAACGCGTGCTGATACGCGTTGAGAAAAATGGCCCACCTGAGCATTCTCGGGGACAGGATTTGGGGTGTGGGCTTATCTGCGGTGAAAATGCCTAGCAGGGGCTTGTGGTCAGTCACTATGGTGAAGGGGCGGCCGTACACAAAATCATGAAATTTCTTGGTCCCCGCAATTATCGCTAGTGCTTCCCTGTCTGTCTGGGCATAGTTTCTCTCCGCTTGGGACAAGGACCTAGAGTAGAACGCTATCGGGGCCTCCCTCCCGTTCTCCAGTACGTGGCATAACACCGCCCCCACCCCCACCGGGGATGCATCACATATTAGGACCACTGGGCGTTTGGGATTGAAGTGGGTCAGTACAGCATCTGATGCCAGGAGTCGCTTCAGGTCATTGAAAGCCTTCTCCTGGACGTCGCCCCACTTCCATGCCTCGTCCTTTTTTAACAATTTGTGTAGCGGTTCCGCCACTGCTGCCTTCCGCGGAAGGAAGGAGTGGTAAAAATTGAGCAGTCCCAGGAACGACTGTAACTCGGGCTTGGAGGTGGGGCGAGGGGCCTTCTTGATGGCGGCCACCTTGGATTGGGATGGCCTGATTCCCTCGGGAGTAACACGGAACCCTAGGAACTCAACCTCAGTTGCGAAGAAAACGCATTTGTCTTTTCGCAACCGCAACCCCGCCTTTTCGAATATTGCCAGGACCTTTCCCAACCTTGTTGCTAATTCGGCCCGGCTCCCCCCTGTAATCAATACGTCATCAAAGTAGGGTAAACCCCCTCTAACCCCTTCAGGAGGCGTTCCACGAGTGACTGGAAAATCCCGGGCGCCGAATTCACGCCGAATTGGAGGCGCGATACCTGGAACGCCCCTTTGTGGGTGACTATGGTCTGTGCAGCAGCTGCGGCGGGGGTCACCGGGAGTTGCTGGTAGGCTTGGGCCAGGTCGAGTTTAGCGAAACACCTCCCCCCGTGTAACCTGGCCAACAAGTGGCTGACTACCGGCACCGGATACGCATTAGGGCGGATCGCCTTATTGATGGTGCACTTGTAATCAGCGCATATGCGGACCTCCCCGTTGGCCTTGAGCGCTGTTACAATTGGAGTTTCCCACTCCGCAGAATCAACAGGAACAAGAATCCCCTGGCCCACCAATTTGTCCAACTCCGCCTCTATTTTGTCCTTTAGTGCGAAAGGCACTCTGCGCGGTTTAAGTCTGATTGGACGTACTCCAGGGTCAAGGTCGAAAGTCACTGGGGGCCCCTTGAATTTTCCGAGCCCCTTTTTGAAAACCTCGGGGTGCGCGTCGCACACGCTCTGTATTGGATCAGTCCCGGTGGCGTGTGCTCCCACGGCGTGAACCCCCCCAATGAACAACCCCAGGGGCTGGAACCATTGAGTCCCGAGGAGGCTGCATTTTCCTCCCTTGAGGACGACTAGGGGAAGCGTTGCGGTGTGCTTTTTAAACTAGACCTGGAACTTCCCAATCCCCAACACTGGGATGCGGTTCCCTTGCACGTCCTTCAGTGTGGCCCTCAACGCTTTGAGCTTGGGCCGCACTCGGGGGGCGATTTTCATGAACTCCCCCTGGGAAATAATAGAGTATGACGAACCCGAGTCCACCTCCATTCTAACAGGGGCCCCTTGTATTACTACCTCAATGAAGTATCGGGGGTGCTCCGTGGAAACGCTGCAAACCGGAGCGTCATCCTCGCTGTCGTCGGAGATGCGCCCTACGCCGTCCCGCGTCCTCGTGGTCCGGGTGCCGTCCTTTGGCCTCGTGCCGTCCTTTGGCCTCGTGGTGCGGTCCTGCCTCGCCGAGCGGTCTGGAGAACTCCTTGTGGCCTCGCGCCGCTTCCGGCAGACCTTGGCGATGTGCCCGCGCCGGCCGCAGTTGTGGCACTCGGCCTTGCGGAATGGGCATTTGGCGCGGGCGTGGGCGGCGCCGCAGCCGTCGCAGCGCCGGCCCTCTCTCTGGACCCTCCGGACGTCCTCGTCGTCGCCGCTCTCCGCAGACGAGTCCGAAGCTCGCCGGGCCGCGCGCACCGAGCTCTCTGCCTTGGCGGGCTTCGGGCGCCAGTCCTGGAGCTCTTGCACCCCGGCAGTCGTGGCCTCCGCGGCCTGCGCCGTGTCGAGGACTTGTTGCCACGTGGGAGGCGGCTCCCTTTTCATCAGCGCGCGCTGAGTCTCTGTGTCCCTCAGACCGCAGAGCAGGCAGTCCCGGAGGGTGACTTCTGGGATCTCCCACTTGCATGGGCCGGTGGCCAGCCGCAGGGCCGCGGCGAACTCAGCGACCGACTCCCCGGGCGCCTGGACTCGCCTCCAGAACGCGCTCCGAGCGGGGAACATCGCTATCGCTGGCCGGAGATGGGCGCGCAGCGCCGCCAGGAGCTCTGTGGCTTTGAGGTCGCCCACCTTCCTCGGCGCGATCAGGTCCACCAAGGTCCTCTTGGTCTCGTGTCCGAGCATGCGGACGAAAATGGCCCTCTTCTTGGCCTCATCTGAGACTTCGAGCTCCACCAGCGCTGCGTTGAAGTCTATCTCAAACAGCTCCAAGTCTCCCGGCTTCCTGATCTCGTAGCCGGCGCATGTCTTGGTCCCGTGGGCAGCCATATCCCATCCTCGTCGCCAATTTAGTATATGGGACCAAAGACAACAGGACAACCGAAGGGTTGGTTTAACGCAGGTTTATTGCATAGTGTTCCGGTGAAGCATGAGGTAATGGCGGTGATACATCTCAATATATACAGTAGCACTCTACATTTGAATCTTGTAGCATGGTAGCTCATTGGCTGCTACTGACGTGGCCTCGCCCAGGCACGCCTCTTTCTTCTTCTGCTGAATGCGGGGAAGGTTTTCCCGCGGCTGTTTGTAATTGAGCAATGTGGCCCATGTGAGACTGAACGCTCGCAGCTGCCCTCTATGGGCTGTCTGCTCGCGTTCCTTTACAGCTGAGATCGTTGGTATTTGGAGTGGTTACATTCTTGCCTTTACAGTATAATGAACATGCACACATACATACATACATAACAGATAGGAAGGGGCAAATGGGAGGTGGTGTAGCCTTGTATGTCAAAGAAGTGATAAAATCGTATGAATTGGACTATCTAGGTGATTTGGAGTCACCATTAGAAGCTCTGTGGGTAAGAGTAACACTAACAAATCACCAGGACCAGATGGCATCCATCCACGAGTTCTCAGGGAACTTAAAGATGAAATTGCTGATCTCCTAGCCAAAATATATAATCTTTCCCTCAAATCAGGCTTTGTGCCTGATGACTGGAAGGTAGCGAATGTAACACCCATTTTCAAAAAAGGATCCAGGGGTGATCCAGGAAATTACCGACCTGTCAGTTTGACATGTGTCCCAGGTAAAGTGATGGAAACCATCCTAAAAGATAGAATTAATAGGCACATAGAAGAGAAGGCGCTGCTAAAGGAGAGCCAACATGGCTTTTGCAAGGGCAGATCATGCCTCACTAATCTGTTGGAATTTTTTGAGAGTGTCAACAAGCATGTGGATAAGGGGGATCCAGTTGACATTGTTTATCTGGACTTTCAGAAGGCTTTTGACAAGGTCCCACACCAAAGGCTCTTGAATAAACTTACCAGTCATGGAATAAAGGGACAGGTCTTGTCCTGGATCAGCAACTGGCTAAGGGACAGGAAACAGAGGGTAGCACTAAATGGACACTTCTCCAAGTGGAGGGAAGTAAAGAGTGGGGTCCCCCAAGGTTCAGTACTGGGACCCCTGCTTTTCAACCTCTTCATAAATGATCTAGAGGTAGGAGTAAAAAGCAAGGTAGCCAAATTTGCTGACAACACTAAATTATACAGGGTAGTGAAAACTGTGAGAGATTGTGAGGAGCTCCAGAGGGATCTCTTGACACTGGGGGAGTGGGCAAAACAGTGGCAAATGAGCTTCAACATTAGTAAGTGCAGAGTGATGCATGTTGGGGCAAAGAACCCCAATTACATTTATAAACTGATGGGGTCTGAACTCTCTGCGACAAACCAGGAAAGGGACCTTGGTGTCCTGGTGGACAACTCAATGAAGATGTCAACCCAGTGTGCCTCAGCAGTGAAAAAAGCAAACTCAATGCTAGGGATCATTAGGAAGGGTATAGAAAATAAGTCAGCAAGTGTCATTTTGCCTCTTTACAAATCTATGGTGAGGCCCCATCTGGAATACTGTGTACAGTTCTGGTCGCCATACCTCCAGAAGGATATTATGGAGCTGGAAAAAGTGCAGAGGAGGGCAACCAGAAGGATTAGGGGACTGGAACACCTTCCTTACCATCTGAGGCTGCAACGGTTGGGCCTTTTCACTCTTGAACAACGGCGTCTAAGAGGTGACCTGATTGAAGTTGATAAAATCATGCACAGTGTGGACAAAGTAGATAAGGAAAAACTGTTTTCCCTATCGCATAACACTAGAACTAGGGGACACTCCATGAAACTTTTGGGTACTAGTTCTCAAACAAATAAGAGAAAGTACTTTTTCACCCAGAGGATTACTGGTCTATGGAACTCCCTGCCAGAAGAAGTGGTGACAGCTGTCAGTCTTGACAGTTTCAAGAAAGGATTAGACAAGTTCATGGAGGACAAGGGTATCCATGGCTATAATTATATGGATACTTAAGGACGACCTCCAGGTTGGAGAGATAGGCAGGATCTCTCTCAATGCCATTTCCAGGGAATCTTTAGCAGGTGAAGGCATGTGCATGGAAATAATACCCTAAAACAAATGGTGAGCCACTGTGTGAGACACAATGCTGGACTGGATGGGCTCCTATGGCCTCTTCCAGCAAGGATGCTCTTATGTAAGTGTGGTGAGATTTTGCCCACTTCCTTCACAATAGACCATCCAGCTGGTGGCAGAGATTCACACAGCGGTTGTCGAGGCTGAAGCTAAAATGGAGGGTCACAGGGAGAGGAAGATGTGGTTGTGGTTTGTTTCCCAATGCTGTGGTCCTATTGTTTCGGGATATAAATCAGGGGTTCTCAACCTTTTCAAGGCGGGGGCCGGGTCACCCTCTCTCAGTCAGCTTCGAGGGCCAGACAGCCATTTTGCTCTGCTTGCACAATGAGGGTGGCTGTTTTGTCCCAACAGCTTCAAAGAGGTGGCCATTTTGTTTCTCGTATGCCCTTGGGTGGGGGGGTGGGCAAATAAAATGGCACCGTGGGCAGGATCTGGCCTGTGGGCCTTAGGTTGGGAACCCCTGATGTCAGGGGTGTGCAGGGCATCATGAGAAGGTGCCGGAGAGGGAGTGGTGGGGCGCCTATTTTGGGGGGGGGGGGGTTGGGAGGGAATCCCATACATTGCTATTGGCACCCCAGGACACCAGAGGCAAGGGCAGGGTGGGACAAAGCCTGATTGCCCACTATACCAGCATGCGTCTGCCTGATGTAAATGTTTCCTTGTCTTAAAGCAAAAGTTTCTTGCTGACAATGAGCAGAAGGACTTGTCCTGACACTTTTGATAGCATTTTTGCATTGGTATCAATAACCTTTTGCACAAAACTGCCCTCCTTTCCCCCCATGAAATTGTCCCATGTTGGGGTGGGAAACTGCACAAGTGTGCAGTTGCGCCAAGTGTTTGGAGTGCCCAAAATGAGGACGACCGCAGCTTCGCTTAAGAACATAAAGATCTGGATGGGTTGCTTGCATCTTTTAAAACAACCAGCTAGATCTTTTGTGCTTACCGTGTATGTGCTTTGCTTCTCCAAGGGAATGTGCTTCTCCAAGGGTATGTGCTTTGCTTCTCCAAGGGAAGGATAAATGCAGGATATTCCACACAATATCCACACAAAATCTTTTGCAATGTTTGATTTTTTTAAAGCGCTCCTATAAAGGTATCGCCTTCCTCCTGCATTTATTTTGTGTATGGATCATATGGCTGTCTTTGTTTAAGGGGAAGGATGTAAGACATTTTGCATAAATTGTAACCTATAGAGCAGGGATTCTCAACCTGCAGCCCATGGGCCGAATATGGCCCACGGCACCATTTTCATGTGGCCCCCACCGCCTCCACCACACCAGGAAGTGACATGTGGTGGAGAATGGGCAAAGTGACCATCCAGCCCCTGAATCTGTCTGAGGAAGCATGACTGGCTTTAAAAGGTTGAGAACTCCTGCTAAAGGTAAAGGTTTCCCTTGCTCGAAAGCCAGTCGTATCCGACTCTAGGGTGCAGTGCTCATCTCTGTTCCAAAGCCGAAGAGCCAGTGCTGTCTGCTGCTCCAGACGTTTCCGTGGTCATGTGGCAGGCATGACTAGACACCGAAGTGTACGGAACACTGTTTCCTTCCCACCGAAGTGGTCCCTATTTATCTATTTGCAATTTCTTGCTTTCGAACTGTTAGGTTGGCAGGAGCCGGGACAGAGACGGGAGCTCATTCCATCCTGCAGTACTCGGGAATCGAACAGCTGACCTTCAGCCTCCCAGTCAGCATCTTAGCCACTTGAGCCACTGCAGTCCCTATAGAAGCATTTTGTGCACAGAAATATTAAGAAGAGCATTGTTGCAACTGACACACCGAAATCTGCAAGTAGGATGGGAGAATAAATGTGTTAGTCCATTTTAAGGAGGACATGTGGGTGGGTGTTGAAGGTGAGCAAATTGTTAGTAACTGGAATGGAAACCATCTAGTTTGTGTATACATTTGGTGGTACATGTATCATGTGTTGAGAACCATGGATCTAGCAGAGAAAGGTTGGGATTTTCAGAGTGATGGTCCATCCCTACTTCCCATTTTGTCATTCTGTGGCTCCTGGCATCTTCTCCACCTTATTAACCTCTTTGAGTTCCTCCATTGACTTGGTAGAAGGTCAGAGTGGGGGGATGATCCCAAGATTAATTTGATTTAGTAAAGGGGATTTGTGTCATTGAAAAAGTGCCGAGTGCCACTTAGTGAACTCTGGCACAAGGAAGGCATTGTCCAAGATGCCTGAAATTGGGCTTCCGGCCAGTTAAGCCCTGTGTCTGTCCCCCTGAGATGATACTCTTGAGTTTCTCATCCGTTGTGGAACAATCGCCAGAGAAGTGGCATGGAAAGGGAGCGGGTGCCTGATGTAGTGCTTAGAACAGTCATGGTGAACCTTGGCACTCCAGCTGTTCTTGGACTTCAATTCCCAGAAGCCCAAGTCCCTGTGGATCTATACAAATGGGTTTACTGCGTGTATGTGCAATAAACTCATTCGTGTGGAATCACAGGAACTTAGACTTCTGGGACTTAACAGCTTGGGTGCCAAGGTTCGCCATCACAGGCTTAGAATATCTATTCAAAACACTTCCTCCTCTCTCGGGGGACTGCTTAGTGGTTAAGACAGGGGTGCCCAAACTATGGCCCATGGGCCAGATCCGACCCCAATGCCAATTCATCCAGCTCGTGCCGCCTTCTCCACTCCTGGAAGCAGAAGTAAAACGCACCCACGTATGCACAGAATGCTGCCATAAATGCACCTGCAGCTGTCATAAACATGTTTATGACAGCCGTGTGTGCATTTATGTCAGTGTTCTGCACATGCACAGGCACATTTTACATTTGCTTCCAGTGGGAGGAACCACGTGGCCGCCCCACGGCCCAAAAAGTTTGGGCACCCCGCTCTAAGCAGCCCTCCAGTTTTGTCCAGAGACCAACTGGAAGTTTTGGAACGGATCCTGATGTGGCCCAGAGCAATGTAAGCAGTGATGCGCTGCTCCCGGTGCTCACAGGTGCATGGGCACTGGTAGCGGAAATTCCCCCAGGCCACACCCACTTGGTTGGCCACGCCCACCTCCCTACCCCAGGCCATGGTGTGGCTGGCCAAGTGGGTGTGGCCCACAGAGTTAGCCATGCCCAGGGAGGGGGTAGTAAAAATTTTTGCAGCACATCACAGAATGTAAGCCCCGGCTGACAGGGTTTTGTGCTCCGAATCTGTGTGGGTTTGAAACTTTGGTTTTCCAACCTCCTGCTGATGTGCAAACGCAAAACGTCTGTCAACATTTGTGTTTGCACTAATGTAAAGTCAGACATGACGAACCCTTGAAAACATGATAAGACTGTGAAGGAGAGGAAACCTGCCAACATTTCAGACAGCTAGTCTTAGGAATCTGTGAACTAGACAAACTTGCTTTTCTTCTTATTTATTTTTTTAAAAATTGATTTCTAAAAAAGGAAGTCTGCAATGCTTTTTGCTTTGTTTCTGAATTGTTTTGTAAACCTGCTTTATTCCATCCTTGGAACCAGATCTGCCTATTCTGTTCTGATCTGGACTTCTAAATTTTCAAGCTGGTTTGGTTACCATCCCAGACTTTGGCTTAAGCTGCTTCCTAGACCTAGTGACCACAAGAAGAATTAGCTACTCCTTCTTGTTTGTATTTACTCACCCCTTAGTGATACATGTAAGTGACTTAACTTTGCCCCCAGTGAGCTTTCAAATGAGCTGGAATTTGAAATATTCTTTGTCTATGTTTGGAGTAGGAACTACCCAGCTCTTAATATGTTACTAGGCTGTGGTTCCCATTGGCCTTAGCCAGCGGTGAAATGTGATGGGCTTCCAGGTGCAGCCCCAAAACACCTAAAAGTCCATGTGCCACCGCTGCAAATTAAATACTATTTTTAAAGACTAAAAACTGGGTTTTCAGCATGTATAGATTGAGGAGATGTCTTTCTTTCTTATTTTTTAAAAAATTGAATTATTTCTGGGACTGTTTTCCTTTGCGGGGTGCTGCAGTGGCTCAAGTCGCTAAGACGCTGACTGGGAAGCGGAAGGTCAGCAGTTCGATTCCCAAGTACTGCAGGACGGAAATGAGCTCCCGTCTTCATCCCAGCTCCTGCCAACCTAGTAGTTCGAAAGCAAGAAATTGCAAGTAGATAAATAGGGACCACTTCAGTGGGAAGGTAACAGCGTTCCCTGTGCTCCGGTGTCTAGTCATGCCTGCCACATGACCACGGAAATGTCTGCAGAAGCAGACAGCGCTGGCTCTTCAGCTTAGAAACAGAGATGAGCACTGCACCCTAGAGTCGGATACGACTGGCTTTCGAGCAAGGGAAACCTTACCTTTACTTACCTTTACCTTTCCTTTGCGAGTGCTGTGAAGCCTTTGCCCTCCAACCAAGTCCACCAAGATGACCTTTCCTGGGTTCAAGTCCAGCATGCTATCAGCTGTAGCAGATGAGTTATTTTTTTTAAAAAAAGTGGCAGATGAATGAACAAATATACCTGTTTCTTGTACCTGAGCTGGCTGTATATAGCTCAGAGACCTAGGTTTCTGTCTGCAGAAGAGAGGCCGGGAGTTTAATTCTCTGACGTGCTTCTTGGGAAAAGAGCCAGCCTATGTAGCCTTCTTGGCCAAGCTGCACAGTCCCAGGGCATGCCCAGAAGAAAGGAATGGGAAACCATGTCTGGGTATTCTATACCTAGAAAGCCATGGGAAGAGTCACCATAAGTCAGAGTTGACTTGATGGCACACAGTTCTCCTCCTCCTTTCTTCTTTTTCTTCTTCTCCCTTTTTCCTTCCTCCTCCTCTTCTTCTTCTTCCCTGTGGCTAATTTAGGCCCTGAGTTTTCCATCTCCTGCAGTGGCTCAAGTGGCTAAGACGCTGACTGGGAGGTGGAAGGTCAGCAGTTCAATTCCCAAGTACTGCAGGACGGAATGAGCTCCCGTCTTTGTCCCAGCTCCTGCCAACCTAGCAGTTCGAAAGCAAGAAATTGCAAGTCGATAAATAGGGACCACTTTGGTGGGAAGGTAACAGCGCCCCGTGCGCTCTGGTGTCTAGTCATGCCTGCCACATGACCACGGAAACATCTGCAGAAGCAGACAGCGCTGGCTCTTTGGCTTAGAAACAGAGATGAGCACTGAACCCTAGAGTTGGATACGACTGGCTTTCGAGCAAGGGAAACCTTGACCATTACTAGTTTATAACCTTTTCAAACTGGGGGAAAGTTCTCTTAAGGTTTTCTTGAGCACCAAAATGACTCATCGGTTGCAACCTGGGGCAAAACTCACAGATGCCGTTTCTTCTCCACTTCTGAGGATCTGACTGTCCCAGCCTCTCATCTTGACAGGTTCTCCCAGCATTGGCCTCAAAGGCTTTCATTCCTAGCATCCCTCGATCGGATCTCTCTGAGGCCATATTTCCTTGCTCATATTTCCTTTCACCTGGAAACAGAGGTGCCTTTTGTCTCTTGCAAACCTTGAGTTGCCTCTTCAGGGTCCACTGCGGTCTTGAAAGGTAACCGGAGAGGTTTGCCTCTGGAGAGAATTCAGCTGAGCATGGGGAGTTCAATAGGCTCTTTTACAAAATCAGATTCCCCTGAACTGGGGAAACAGGTAAGAGCTTTTAAGAGGGCTGAAAGCACTTTGGAATCGGTTTCCTCTCTGTATTCCAACAGTATTAAAGGTCAAAGTCTCCCTTGCTTGAAAGCTAGTTGACTCTAGGGCAGGGGTGCCCAAACTATGGCTCGGGGGCCGGATCCGGCCACCGGGCCATAGTGAATGGCTCTCTGAACCATGGCCCCCCAAAAGTTTGAGCATCACCTGCTCTAGGGCTGTGATGGCGAACCTTAGCACTCCAGATGTCCTTGGGCTTCAATTCCCAGGAGCCCCCGTGAATCCACACAAATGGGTTTCCTGCGATTCATCCGGCCCGTGCCACTCGTGGCTTCTGGAAGCGGACGTAAAATGCACCCGGACGGAGCTTGGCTCTGTCTTGAGCTGAATCACACACGATATCACAAGTGAACAAAAGACCCAAAGCAGTTCTAAGGTCAGCACTGTCTTGTAAAGTTATTGTTGCTATGAAGCTTCTGCATCAAAGGTAAAATGTTCCTACTTTACTGCAAACTTTTCCCCAAAGAAAGTGGCCATATTGCCAGAAATGGGTTTCGATTTTTTTTTTTACTTATTTCTTTAGATGAGTAAAGTATTCTGTGCATCCCTTACAGCCAGAGGAGCGATACAGGATAGTGCAGGCAATGTTCTTGCTTGAAAGAATAAGTCATATTCAATGTTGTTATTGCAGATGGTCCTGAGAATTGTGGGGAATAAACCCATTCTATAGAAAGGTGTCTAGGACATCCCAGCTTGTTCAGGCACCACCCCTTGTTTTTGTCTTTGGTAATGCTGGATTGTGACCCAAATGAAAGACATGTCAAAGCTTTATGAAAAGGTAAAAGTCACCCTTGCTCGAAAGCCAGTCGTATCTGACTCTAGGGTTCAGTGTTCATTTCTGTTTACAGCCAAAGAGCCAGCGCTATCTGTGTCTGCAGATGTTTCCATGGACATGTAGCAGGCATGCCTAGACATTGGAGTGCACAGAACACTGTTTACCTTTCTCACCAAAGTGGTACCTATTTATCTACTTGCAGTTTCTTGCTTTTGAACTGCTAGGTTGGCAGGAGCTGGGGCAGAGACGGCAGCTCATTCTGTTGTGCAGTACTCAGGTCTCGAGCTGATGACCTGTCAACCTTCCAGTTACCAAGTTCAGTGTCTTAACCACTAAGCCACTGCAGTCCCTTTGCTATTGCAGATACTGTATCTTTCTTTTTAAAAATGCTACTCACCCACCTCTCTGCTCCTTTGTAAATCAGGCTGATATCACATCACAGGTAGGAAAGTGTCTTATGCTCTTTGTGAAGCAGTGTGTGTGTGTGTGTGTGTGTGTGGGTGTTTATCGACTTTTAGTGTATTCTGGCAAGATGCAATTTTCCAAAGAAGCGAAGCAATGTGGATGGCCCTGCCTTGTAGAAATTGCTTTAATGGAGCTGTTAGCTGAGCTCCTGGCCAGGGTGAATCACCACCGCTCTGGGTTTGAAGAGTCCATTCCCCAATTAAGAAGCATTAGGAATATATTTTACACAGTGATTTGCCTCTCATTGCATAATTTTGCAGAAACTAGTCTCTTGAAACAAAACAGTGGCGTGAATGGCCCAGGAAGGATGAGGCTTTATAAAAAAATGAAACATTTTTGCAAATCTATCCCATGTGCTGATCAAAGAGGGTCATAAATTTGGAACTGCTGGGGCTTGTTATGACAATTCCTCATATATCTCATAATAAGAGATCAAAAAATGTAGACCATCCTTATGGACCAGTGAGAACCAGGTCTTTTGTAAAGCTAATGTGCCAACCAAGACCTGTATTAGAGCAAGGATATGTTATATCAGGGATTCTTAACCTGTGGGCTGGATGCGGCCCATGGGACCATTTCATGTGTCCCCCCCCCCTGCTTCCACCACACCAGGAAGTGCCATGTGGTGCAGGAAGGGCAAAAATGGCCATCCGGCTCCTGAAGCTGTCTGACGGAGCGTGACCAGGCCTCCAATTAAAAAATGTTGAGAACTCTTGACTTATATTGATCTCTTGTTTCAGGGAGAATCCATTTCTCTTACAGGACTGCAGCTAAGCTCAGAGGGTACAAAGAAGCTGGAGGCGGAGGTGTCTAAGTTCTTGCTACACAGAATGTCCCAGGGCTTCAATCCTGCTAGGCCTGGTTCTGCTAATGCTTAAGCCAGGGGTGCTCAAACTATGGCCTGTGGGCCAGATCTGGTGCATGACACCAATTCATCCAGCCCACAAAGCCCTTGTCGCTCCTGAAAGCGGAAGCAAACCCGCTTCCAGGAGCAACAAGGGCTTTGCGGGCAGATGAATTGGTGTCAGGGTCTGGATCCAGCCCACAGGCCATAGTGAATGGCCCCCTGAACCATGTGACCGGCCCACAGCCCAAACAGTTTGGGCACTCCTGGCTTAAGCCATCGGCAAACAGTTGAAGCTGGATGCCAACTGCCTTCTGCCATAGAGAATAATGGACTACAGTACTCACTCCCATGTCAGACTTAGATTTCTTGGAAGAAGCTTCTTGATTTCGCCATACCCACCTGAGAACATAAGAACATAAGAGCAGCCTTGCTGGAAGAGGCCACAGGAGCCCATCCAGTCCAGCCTTCTGTCTCACACAGTGGCTCACCATGTGCTTCAGGGTATTATTCCCAAGCAGATGCCTTCACCTGCTTAGGATTCCCTGGAAATGGCATGGAGAGAGATCCTGCCTATCTCTCCAACCCTTTTAGTGCTGTGTCCGATTCCAAAAATTGGCTATCATTATGGCGATTAGCCATGAAGACTGTCCTGAGAGTATAATGTAGTGGCTTTCCATTTGCCTTCTGCAACACAGCATGACACCCACACTCCTGAGCTAGTTCTATCGGTCACTTTCTGGTCCTGAGCTCTTTTGGGCACACAAAGTCCTCCTCAACCCCCCCCCCTAGGCCAGTACTGATGAAGCTGCTGCCCTCCACCAAGATGGACTCAAATGGGATTCAATCACTTGGAGACCCTCACCCTTTCCTGTAGACTTGCAGTTGCAGTTGCTATTTATTTATCCACTGAAAAAAGCCTCCCTTTTAGTGGTGGCAGGACAACAACAACACATTGCAAACCATTGGGAGAATCCAGGGGCCAAAAACCTGGGAAACTTGACCTAGAGGGCACAAGGGAGATGAATGGGACCCTGTTGACGCTCCATAGGGATGTTACTTTGACCAATCCCAGTGTGGTAAGTTTGCCAAGCTGGGAAGGACAAGTTTTTTGCACACACAGTATATACATGCATACACAATCTGGGCTTTTGTGGCTGGTCTAAAAATGACTTTTCCAAGAGTTGAGTGCGCCTTGGTGGCACAGTGGTTAAACTGCTGTACTGCAACCAAAAGGTTGCGAGTTCGATCTTGACCAGACATCAAGGTTGACTCAGCCTTTCATCCTTCCGACCTCGATAAAATGAGTACCCAGCATGTTGGGGGCGAAATGCTAATTAATCTTTAAACTGCCCAGAGAGTGCACTAAGCACGATGGGGCCATATAGAAGTATGATTGCTTTGCTTTGAAGCATATACCTGGAGCCTTGGAAAGATGGCTCAGCCATAGGGATCTTTCCATGTACCTTCCATTCTTCAGCATCATGTGTCTTTGTCGGGATGTACAAACACAGTCCTGCCTGATGCGTTGCTGTTTCACACAACCTGGGTGCATTGCCAGTTCTGTGTTCTAGCCCAGCCTTTGGCAGGCCCTTTGCTTTCAGACATGTCGTGCTGTGAGACCCATCCTCCCCAGCTCTCCTGGATGCCAACTGGCTAGCTGGGGAGGATAGATGCTGTATTCCAACCCATTGGCTGGTCGAGGAAGGGGCCGGCTGACCCTTGATGGCAAAAGAATTGTTGCAATCAATTGTGTGTGTCCGTTGCAGTTTGAAGAAATTATTCTTCTTGGCTGATAATTCGGATCATTGGCCAGGAAAGCAAAGAGATGAGCATGAATATTATTTCCTGATTATGGGCAAGCTTACTTATCGCCTCTGCCCTGCTGAACAATACCTGTTGCTAGGATGAGCTAGCAAGACAAGGACTGCAAGGGGCGGAAATAAATTTTGTGCTTTCCTCCTGCATTTTGGGTTTGGAAAGCCAGGGCTGCCATCAGGGGGGGGGGGGGCATCAGGACTCCCGTCCCGGGCCCGGAGATGACAGGGGCCTGGCGCCGCCGGGAAACCACTGATCTGTGCATGCGCAAACAAATGATAATGTGGGTGTGGCGCCTCTGGGAAACCACTGATCTGGTGTGGCCAAAATGTGTGTTGGGGGGGGGCGTGTACCGGGTCCGAAAATTTCTGATTCTGGCCCTGTGGAAAGCCAATCTTTCCCAGAATTGACGTGTATCTCATGGAACTATGCTTAAATGAGCTGCCTTCTCTTAATTTTATGAGTCTGTTGTACGTTGTCGTTCATACATGAAAAGCATCTTTCCTTCCAGTAATTACAGGGGCCCAGATAATTGAGAGCAGGAGAAGGAAGCTGTTTGATGGAGATGGAGGCTTGCCCTCATCTGTAAAATAGGTACTGTAGACATATTTTGCCTTCTTAATGAGATTTTCTGTCCTGTGATAATTACTGGCGACTGAAACTCAATGATGGACATATTCGCTGTTGGCTTTATTTCCTTATTAAACTCATTTTCCTCCCTTGCCGCAGTGGAGGAACCCCAGCTGGCTCGCAATCAGTTGAAATGATATAATAATAATTGGATTTTTTTTTAAAAAAAACAGATCTTGGACTAGTCTTGGGGAAAATGTATGCAATTAAGTTGTCAGATCAGATGGCTGCAAAATTCTGTCTGGTTGCACAGGAAAGGATCTATTAAATGGAAGCCCTTAGAACAGGGGTGCCCAAACTACGGCCTGTGGGCCGGATCTGCCCCCGACACCAATTCATCCGGGTCACAAAACCCTCATGGCTCCCAGAAGCGGAAGTAAAACGTGCTCATAAACCTTCTTGATTAAATGTTCTCAATACAATCAGATTTTTATATATTCGTTCCCTCGTTCCAAATACATAATACATCTTCCTCTGGCTTTACTCCTCTTTCCCTTTCGTTAATCTAAACATTTTCCTCATATTTCACTAATATCAGTTTTTTTAATTAATCTCCTTTTTACTTTCAATTCACATATTAATTTACTATCAATAGGTATGTTCTATATCTTTATACCAATCATCCAGTTCTAATTCACAATCTACATTCCATTTTTTAACAATATTCAGTATCACAGATGTTACGAATATAACAATCGTCTTTTTCTTATTCCATTCTATTTGCATGTTTCCAAACACCGTGAATAATGCTATTTAGAACACATCTCCAGTTTTCTAAACAACTAGCTGATTACCCGGCCTTGCTCGGGTTTTTTTCCTTAAAGGAAGTATAGTTTCTTCAGAAGCGGCGTCTCCGGCCCGGAAACTTAAAGTTCTGCCAAGCTGCGGCCTCCTTTCGCTATAGAAAGGAGGCCGTGGTTTGAATTTTCTGGCTGGACAGAACTTTAAGTTTACGGGCCTGAGACACCGCTGAAGAAAGCTTTACCGGTGGTGTGTCCCGGCGGTAAATTCAAGCCGCTGTCAAGCTGCGTCTTCCTTCAGTGAAAGTAGTGCGTGGACTGGCAGAACTTTAAGTTTACGGGCTGGAGACGCTGCCACAGAAGAAAGCTGTGGCCGCTAATCGCAGCCACAGCTTTCTTTACCGGCAGCATGTCTTGGCGGAGACTTCAAACCGTTGTCAAGCTGCGTCCTTCTTCCTTCAGCGAAAGGAGGCCGTGGCTTGACAAAACTTTAAATTTATGGGCTGGGGACGCTGCCGGGCAGAAAATTCAAACCACTGTCAAGCCGCGTCCTCCTTCCTTCATTACCTACTTGTAAATGACACCCTCTGTGTCCTTTGTCACTTTTATGTTGTACTATTGAGAAAGCCTGGAAACCGTCCTGTCAGTAAGTTCTCCTGAAGGAAAAGCATGGCTGCGTTGGCTGCGTTAGGGTCGATTAGGGAAAATGGAGGCTGTGTTGTGCATGCGCGGTACTGCTGTTTCGTTGCTTTTCCTCTTGTCGGTGGGGTTGTCCCCTTTGCATCCCACTTTGGGGGGCATAAACCCCCAAATGGGTTTTGTTAACCGCACAGTGCTGATCTCGCAAGCCCAAGGTATGTATGTGCTGAATTTCAGTGAGATTGGTCCAGGGGTGTGGGTTCCTTTAGAGCACATACAAACCACACCTCTGTTTTATAGATATAGATATTTTGATTAAAAAACATTTATCATATTTTCATCACATTCTTGTACTCCCACCATAAATGAAAATATGTCACGGCTTCTTTTTTTAGCATCTCCACCATTCTTTTGAATATTTTGAATCATAACAAATTAAAAGCACCAGAGTCGTGTACCATCCACATAGGTAAAGATCAAGATCACTTTTGCTCGAAAGCCAGTTGTGTCTGACTTTCGGGTTCGGTGCTCATCTCAGTTTACAGCCCAAAAGCCAGTGCTGTCTGTGTCTGTAGACATTTCCATGGTCATGTGACAGGCATGACTAGATGTCGGAGCACATGGAATGTTGTTACCTTTCCTGCTGAAGCGATGCCTATTTACCTAGTTGCAATTTCTTGCTTTTAACTGCTAGGTTGACAGGAGCTAGGATAGACGACGGAAGCTCACTCTGTAGTGCAGCACACGGGTCTCGAACTGCTGACCCACCAGTTGTCCAGCTCAGCATCTTAACCACTAAACCACTGCAGTCCCTAAAAGAATCCAGATCAGTCCTCTGCCATCTTAACCTATAAAACCAAGGGTTAACCATTGGAACTGGCTATAGGTTGCTATGCCTCGCCCTACTTGCCTGCACTCACCCTTCATGCACACGGCCGATCTGGGTCCGCAGGTCAACGAAGGATTGAGAAAACCGGCAGTGGGGCAATAGCCCCACAAACGCGAAAAAAGGGAAACAACTTCACTTCCCAACATTCTCACACGGTGCGGCGCAAGGAACGTTCGGAAATGTGCCGCAGCCAAGCAAAAGTAAACCATTTTTTAAAAACGCACCACAAACACAAAGCACAAACCCATAACTACAAGCCCCAGCATCCTGCGTGCCATGAGCGCGCAGAACGCTGAGGAAGCCGGCGCGCAAAAAATAAAACAAAAACACCGGGAGAGCAAGTCCGCCAAGCCGTGGGAACCACACCCCCCCTCCCCAATGGCGCCTAAAGCTCCCGATCGGAGTTTCCCCTTTAATATCACTGAGTTGGGGGGGGTGTTGTGTTCCCCCTCTCTACTGGCTCCCATGGGGTTGGGAGGGTTGGGGGAACAAAAGGAGTGTCTTCCCAATCCTCCTGACCCCAGGGACCTGGCAGAGAGGGGATTCCCCTTCACACACACACGCCCCAAGCGGTTACTTCTCTTTAAAAATGGAGTTTTAGGGGGGGAATCCCCCTCTCCGATGGCTCTCCTGGGTCTGGAAGGGTTGGGGAGACAGACCCCTTTGTCCACCCAACCCTCCCAAACCCAAGGAAGCCAGCGGAGAGGGGATCACAACCCCCCCTGATATTAAAAGGGAAACCACAATTGAGATTTCCCTTTTAATATCAGAGGGTGGACTCAATCCCCTCTCCTGGGTCCCATGAGTCTGGAAGGTTTGGGGGGACAAAAGGGGTCTGTCCCCCCAAGCCTTCCAGAGCCAGGGGAGACGGCAGAGAGGGGATCCCCCCGTAGGACACCAAAAAACACAAAAACAAACAATCCAAAACATCCAAAATTACACAAAAACAAACAAAAATAACACCAACAAACAATACAAAGTAAACAAAAACAAAAATTTCCAAACACACCCAGCACCCAGCAAAACACCACAAAATCCAACCACCACCACCACCACAAATAAAAACAGCCAACTCACCACCACACGATCTCAGTCCACAATGACTGGAAAAGAAATAAATAAAGAAAGAGACTACTTACTGGAAGAAGCTCCACCCAGAGGCCACGAGAGAAAAAACAGTCAAAATACAAGATAACCCCTACCAGCACCACTTGCTGCCCACAATAGTAAAAAAATTTCAAAAAGACACAACAGCCCCACACAAAAGGCCCCAAGAATAAAACCAAGTAAAAACAAATAACACAAAATCACAATTTTACACAAATTAAAAACATATGTCAATAAAATAAAATAAAAACTATTCAAAAATCCTGTGCTGAATTTTTACTCAAATAAAAAACAAAAACATCAATACACAGTTTAAAAACATTCATTGTGAAAAACATGTACTTTCACATTTTTTAAATTATTACCTACGGTACAACTATTAAGAAAAATACATACTTAAAAATTATTGGGTTAAATATTTTTTTTTGGAAAAAGTATATCATCCTTTGTTCTTTTTTTCATCCACAAAACCAAAACACCAAACAAAACTCATCACAGTTTATAACAGGCCGCCAAAAAAAATGTGTACAAATACAAATTTTAATTATAGACTAACCTCTTCTTTACAAACATTAACAACAACAGCAACAAAAACTTTCCAACACCATTTAAAACAGCCCGGCAACGCCGGGCAACCTCTGCTAGTATATGATATTATCAGTAACATGTATCAACTTGAGTAGCAACTGAATTGTCCTTCCTCACTTTCAATGGGAAAATGTTCTCCGTTGCAACTGAAGACAGACTTACACATTTGAACACACAACATGGCACACACATAGCTTGTGTTTCAAACACCCAGCTGCTTTTATCCGCCCTATATTGTGTTATAAAAATTCTCTTTAATTTCAACTGACATTTTTTTCAGGATGTTTGTTTCCATATTCTAGAGCCCATCCCTTCTCTTTAATTCCCTCCCCCCCAATAAATTTCCCAACATAACCCTAAATCTTTTTCAGCTTCACATTCCAACAATATTTTTATATATTTTACTAAACAAGCCATGTGCTATTATTTCTTTCTTCAATAGATGTTTTAATGGCCCCACCACCACCTTGGGGCCATTCAACAATTACGTGATCCTTGAAAGGGGGAGAGGGGGTCTTCCATCTGAATTACGGAAAAATTACATGGGGGGCGCGGGGGTCAGGTCGAAGATTACGTAATCCATTTGGAGCTGTTGTGCATTAGGCACCAATAGTGAAAAGCTCTAAAAATTAGAGTTTCGATACAAAAGCTCTGGATTACGTAGTTTTAAAGGGGGTAGGGGGTTGAAGCTAAAATTACAGTCGGATTACATAGGGGGGTAGGGGGTTAATTTCCCCCCAAAAATGGGCCACATAATTAATTGCTGAATGGCCCCTTTGTTGCATGCAACACTCTTGATTCTTGACCCCCAAAAGGATGTTGCCATTCAATGTGACAGAAGCCCTGCCCTGCCCTGCCCGTCTTCTCCTGTCTTTCCTGGATCAACCTCCGCCTTCCTGTTCTAAAATTGGCACCTTGATGTTGACGAGGATTTTTATTTGCATATTTTAAAGCTGAGCACGTCTCTTGGCTTAGAGAGATGCCCCACCTATTTCAGATGAGGAATGGGAGGAGAAAGACAAGGAGGCAGGGAGGGAGAGTCCGACGTGTCGTGCATGGCCAATTCAGCCCGTCCTGTCGTAATAGAGATGTTGGAAGGACCGACATGTGTCTTGGGCACCTGGCCTATGCCCATCCTCTTGGCTCCATCCTTCGTCTTTCAGGGAAGTTGCCTTCTGGCCAAGGAGAATTCTTCTTCTGCTGTATCTGAAGCCGAATCCTGGCTATCATCATGGTGATCAGCCATGAAGATTCTCCTGGGAATAAATATAATGCAGTGGTGGCCTTCCATTTGCCTCCTGCATTGCAGCGTGAACCCACGTACCACTGATCCTGTTCTGTGAGTCACTTTCTGGTCCTGAGCACTTTTGGTACACAAAGGTCCTCCTCAGCCCCAGGTCAAGACTGATGAAGCTGCTGCCCTCCATCAAGAGGGATTCAAGTGGGACTTAATCCACTTGGGGACCATCACCCTTCCCTGTGGACTTTGCCACCCAAGGCTGCTAGTCCTCAGGGTTGTCAGGTTAGTTAACCATTGCCTGACACTCGGCGTTGAGTGGCTACTCTATTGCCATTAGCAGGATAACCTGGCCAGACTGGGCAAGGAGAATTATACTCCAAAATTCACAGTATGCACCTTGAGTCTGCAGGGACTTAATATAAATCAAGCCATGTTTCTGTCTTCAAAGTTTTCAGTGGATATATGTGTGTGTTGAACATCAAGGAACTAGCAAAGATCATCAGGTGGAAGGATGTCCTTCTGGAGACCAAGACCAAGGTCATCCGTACTCTTGAATTTCTTATCGCCATGAACGGGTGTGAAAGATGGACAGTAATTGATTGGGACTGCAGTGGCTCAAGTGGCTAAGATGCTGACTGGGAGGCGGAAGGTCAGCAGTTCGATTCCCGAGTACTGCAGGACGGAATGAGCTCCCGACTTTGTCCCAGCTCCTGCCAACCTAGCAGTTCGAAAGCAAGAAATGGCAAGTAGTTAAATAGGGACCACTTCGGTGGGGAGGTAACAGCGCTTCGTGCACTCCGGTGTCTAGTCATGCCTGCCACATGACCACGGAAACGTCTGCAGAAGCAGACAACGCTGGCTCTTCGGCTTTGAAACAGAACGAGCACTGAACCCAAGAGTTGGATACGAATGGCTTTCGAACAAGGAAAACCTTTACCTAAAGAAATTGATTACTTTGAAATATGGTGATGGAAGAATGCTCTGGACTGGCAGAAAGATAAACGAGTCAATGAGCAAATCAAGCCTGAACTGTCTCTAGTGGCGGAAATGACGAAGCTGTGGCTTTCCTACTTTGGTCGCATCATGAGAAGGCAGGATTCTCTCTGTAGAAAACTGGGAATGGTAGAAGGCAGTAAGAAAAGAGGAAGATAAAATACAAGATAGATTGACTCACTAAAAGAAGCCATAGTCTTGACTTTGCAAGAACTGAGCAGGACTGTTGAGGTTGGGATATTTTGGAGCTCTCTCATTCAAAGGTTGGAGATGACTTGGTTAAAGGTTGCCCTTGCTTGAAAGCCGGTTGTATCCAACTCTAGGGTTCAGTGCTCATCTCTATTTATAGCCAAAGAGCCAGCACTGTCTGCATCTGCAGATGTTTCTGTGGACATGTGGCAGTCATGACTAGATGCCGGAGTGCACAGAACGCTGTTCACCTTCCCACCGAAGTGGTCCCTGTTTATCTACTTGCAATTTCTTGCTTTGAAACTGCTAGGTTGGCAGGAGCTGGGACAAAGACAGGAGCTCACTCCATCATGCTGCACTCGGGTCTTGAGCTGCTGACCTTCCAGTCATCAGGTTAAGCATCTTAACCACTAAGCCACCGCAGTCCCCTTATATAACAATAAATACACTTTATATTCGTATTAGAATGTTTTGCCTGATGTCAACTGGGCCATGTTAAACAATATTAAGGCATAAGATGTTTCAAGACAGGGCCGTAGCCAGGATTTTAGATTTGGGGGCGCGAAAATGTTCAGGAGGGGCCACAATGTCACACACACATATATAACATTGGCATCCCGGGGTGAGTTTGGGGGGGTGGGTGGGCCCGTATGGGTGCGTTTTACTTCCGCTTCCAGGAGCGACGAGGGTGGCGCGGGCCGGATGAATCGCAGTAAACTCATTCGTGTGGATTCACGGGGGCTTCTGGGAATTGAAGTCCAAGAACATATCGAGTGCCAAGGTTCACCATCATGGGTCTAGTAGCTGAAATCACAAAAGTTGTAACTTACAACTGGAGCATGCCTACTGGATCGGTGGGGATTTGATGAGCCAGTTCTTCTTTGGAGTCCTGGTGGCACAATGGTTAAACTGCTGTCCTGCAACCAAAAGGTTGTGAGTTTGATCCTGACCAGGGATCAAGGTTGACTCGCCCTTCCATCCTTTAGGATGGAATTTAATTTTGGCCAACGACAAAGCCAATGTGGCGTCATTTTGACAGTTTAAAGTTTGATCTGGGCATGGAATAATGAGCAGCAGCTCTTCTGTAGCGGGACACAGAAAGACCCTGCTCGAAGTTTGTGGTGTTTGTGGACCACAATCGGGCGTATCGTGGTAATGGCAACCTTGTGTTGCCGGCTAATCTTTCTCACACTATGGTCAGGTGAAGGCAACTGCAGAATGAACTCACCAAAGGGTGCCTTCGTTTTGACAGTTTCACATCTGGCCTAGACATTGAAGAATTATAATAAGATGTTCTTCTTTATGCTCCATAAATTTAGTGGGTTTGATCTCTTTAGATCTAACTATTGGAAAGAAACAATTTCGTAACCCCGAGCGTCATGGATTTGAGTCAGTGTAACCTCAAACTGGATAAATAGCTTCTTCTGACAACCATCATTTACGCTTTGCTGCATGTGACATTTTCTCTTTGTACATAATATTGTAGGCACAGGAAGAAAAATCTCCCAGTGGCAAAATATCAGTACACTGGCTGCAACATTTTCACCCCCACTGACATTTGATCGTTTCTTCTATTTAACTGAAATCCAGGGAATTTGCCTCGCCGTTCAGTTAAAAATGATGCAGAATCCCTATGTTATCAGCCTCACTATGCGCTGAGTCTGCAATAAAATGTGACGAGGGTTCCCCACCTCCTAAAATGTCACGGCCTGATGGGGGGAAGAATGAACTTTGACGTTAAAAATCTTTGTTTTCTATAGTTGTTCTTCTTTCGTGTCCTGATCCAACCATAGACTGCCAAAATGAAGCCAGAACATGCATTGGCCTAAGTCCTCATCAATACATGTTTCTGGTAATAATCGGCAGACCAGCACATGATCCAGATTCTATATCTCTCCACATTCACAAAGCACATGTGGTTGTCCACCAGCAGCCCCCACTTGAGCATGTTGGTCTTGCATTTAGGGACTCCAACCCTCAGCCAATTCAAGGTCCTTCAAGTGACGTTGGGAAGGTTGAGTTCCTCAGCCATGTCCTCCTTTCATGTTGTTCCTTGTCCATATATATCTATATCCATATCTATCTATCTGTCTGTCTGTCTGTCTGTCTGTCTGTGTTAGAAGTACATTCTTGGGGTAAAAAGTTTCTTTTTTGGGAAAGAATTCTGGCAACATCCCCCCCCCCCGAATGAAATTCTTTGGGGGGCGCAAACCTGGTGAGTTTGCCTTTTCCTTGAAGATTTTGCAGTCCTTTAATTCTAGTAATAGTAAAGGTTTCCCTTGCTCGAAAGCCAGTCGTATCTAACTCTAGGGTTCAGTGCTCATCTCTATTTATAGCCAAAGAGCCAGCGCTGTCTGCGTCTAGCTGTGTGTTTTCCTCCCTGGAGGAGGAGATGTAGGATGGGTGGGGAGGAACTCTCACACTTTGCGCGGCGCAACAGACTGGTACGTGTGGATCTCAAATGTCCGAGAGATTGAGAGAGAGAGAGAGAAAAAAAACCCTGGGTAGGTAAAGGTAAAAGTTGCCCTTGTTGAAAAGCCAGTCATATCCAACTATAGGGTTCAGTGCTCATCTCTGGTTATAGCCAAAGACCCAGCGCTGTCTGCGTCTTGCTGCGTGCTTTTCCCGTGTAGGAGCAGTTATAGGATGGGTGGGGAGGAACTCTCACACTTTGCACAGCGCAACAGACTGGTATGTGTTGATCTCAATGTCCAAGAGATTGAGAGAAAGAGAGAAAAACCCTGGGTAGGTAAAGGTAAAAGTTGCCCTTGCTGAAAAGCCAGTCGTATCCGACTCTAGGGTTCGGTGCTCATCTCTGTATACAGCCAAAGAGCCAGCGCTGTCTGCGTCTGCAGACGTTTCCGTGGACACATGGCAGGCAAGTTTCAACGAGGAATACTGTTTACCTTCCCACCGAACTGGTCCCTATTTATCTACCTGCAGTTTCTTGCTTTCGAAGTGCTAGGTTGGCAGGAGCTGGGACAAAGACGGGAGCTCACTTTGTCTTGCAGTACCCGGGAAGCGAACTCCGACCCTCCAGTCAGCGAGTTCAGCATCTTAAACACTTGATCCACTGCAGTTCTACAGTATAGGTTCAGTGCTGAACTCTGTTTATATCCAGAGAGCCAGTGCTGCCTGAGTCTCCAGATGTTTTCATGGATATGTGGCAGGCATGTCTAGACCCGGGAGTGCATGGAACGCTGTCTACTTTCCCACCGAAGTGGTAACTATTTATCTACTTGCAATTTCTTGCTTTTGACCTGCTAAGTTGGCAGGAGCAGGGACAGAGACGGGAGCTCATTCTGTCATGCTGTACTTGTGTCTTGAACTGCAGACCTGCCGGCCTTCCAGTCAGCATCTTAACCAACTGAGCCACTGCAGTCGCCATAGGCACTCTGAAAGATCCTGCACAGACAGGCTTTGGTGAGCGGGATGCCTCTGGACCCAAACCGAAAATATGTCTGTCACATCCCCTGCTTAGAAGATTCCCCTTTTATCTTGGGAAGGCAAATTGAGAATGTATGGGTTGATTGTTTTCTTCTTCTTCAAACATTTGCAGTGGGGCCCCATGGGAGGCAAAATCAAAGCCACAGAAAATGCCTATTCCCTGACTTTAAACAAGATTGTGGCCTGGAGCGGTTTGGATATTTTTATATGCGGGTGGAATTTCTGCCAACAAACTCCAGTTGATCAGAACCAGGTTATTATAGGGCTGCGTCTGGGGCAGGTAAAAATATCTCTGTCTGCCCCCTGAGAGCTAGGAACTTTATGGGGATGTAGTATTTTAGGTGCCCAGTGTGGTGTATTGGATAGAATGGTGGATTATAACTCGGGAGCCCTGGGTTTGAAGCCCTGCTTGGCTTTGGGAATTCACTGGGAATTTTGTTGTTCAGTTGCGCAGTCGATTCCGACCCTTTGCGACCCTATGGACCATTGACCTCCAGGCACCTCTGTCCTCCACCATCCTCCTCAGCCTGCCCAGCTCTGTGCTCATTGCGTCTACAATACCATCTAGCCATCTCATCTTTGGCTGCCTCCTTCTTCTTTTGCCCTCCACTTTTCCCAGCATCAAGGCTTTCTCAAGCGAGTCCTCTCTTCTCATTTGATGCCCAAAGTACTTTAGCTTCATCTTTACTAT
The DNA here is from genome assembly GCA_035047305.1 of Bradypodion pumilum. Classification (NCBI taxonomy): domain Eukaryota; kingdom Metazoa; phylum Chordata; class Lepidosauria; order Squamata; family Chamaeleonidae; genus Bradypodion; species Bradypodion pumilum. The sequence continues at coordinate 5,298,863 of JAWDJD010000003.1, forward strand.
TTGACCTTCTAAGGAGCAGTCAGGGTTGATTTCTTCTAGGATCTACCCATTTGTTCTCCTTGCTCTCAAAACTCTCCTCCAACACCACATCTCAAAGGCATCTATGCTTCCGCGCTCAGCTTCCTAATGGTCCAGCTCACATAACCATGAGTGGTTGACCAATCCCGTCTTCTGGGGTTGCCCTGGGGCTATTGTTCAGCTTGCTCAAGGCCACATAGGCTGGCTCTTCTCTCTGGAGGCACAGAGTGGGAAATCAAACCCCTCCATTCTCTGGCTACTGTGGCTTAGTGGTTAAGATGCTTAGTTTGGCCAGAAGGTCAGCAGCTTGAGACCCGAGTGGTGTGTGATGGAGTGAGCTTCCATCATCTGCCCCAGCTCCTGCCAACCTAGCAGTTCAAAAAGCAAGAAATTGCAAGTAGATAAATAGGTACTTATTTGCCGGGAAAGGTAATGGTATTCCGTGTGCTCCAACTGGGAAAGGGTCCCATGTTAGTGATTTTCTCTCTTCTTTCCCATGGTCCAGCCATTGTTAGCTGGACTTCTTGAAGTATGCATGTTGTGAAGTTCTTGCAAAGTGTCACTGTCATTAATTATAGAAAACATCTGCGCATCCAAGGGTTTATTACCTAGATTGCTCAGAGGTTTGAAAGGTTAGACCATGGCTCCCAGAAGTCCAAGGGCTGTGGTGGCCTAGTGGTTAAGACACTGAGCTCAACTGCTGGAAGGTTGACAGGTCAGCAGCTCAAGACCTGAGTGCTGTGCAACAGAGTGAGCTCCCATCTCTGCCCCAGCTCCTGCCAATGTAGCAGTTCGAAAGCAAGAAATTGCAAGTAGATAAATAGGTGCCACTTCAGCAGGAAAGGTAGCAGCATTCTGTGCACTCCAAAGACTAGTCATGCCTGCCACATGACCATAGAAAAGTCTGCATATGCAGACAGTGCTGGCTCTTTGGCTGTAAACGGAGATGAGCACTGCCCTGTAGAGTCGGATATGACAGTCTTTCGAGCAAGGGAGGCTTTTGCCATTACCTAAATCAATTTCAACTTGAGAGCATATAAGGGAGCTATTTTTCAGTCCCGAGATTCTCTGGTTAGTTGTGTGTGCGTGTGAGCGTGCTAAGTACCAGTTTCCATGCTTTAGAGCAGGGATTCTCAACCTGTGGCCTGTGGGCTGGATGTGGCCCACGGGACCATTTCATGTGGGCCACTCCCACCACCTCCACCACACCAGGAAGTGCCATGTGGTGGAGGAAGGGCAAAATGGCCGTCCAACCCCCAAAGCTGTCTGAGGTTGAGAACTCCTGCTTTTGAGACCTACCTCTATCATGGATGCTGGCTGTAGCAGCCATGTCATTCTGCAGTCCAAAAAAAAAAAAACAACAACTATGAACTTTTCCCAAGTCTTCTTTGTGATCCACAAAGGATACACAAGCCCAACTCTTTCTGAACCTATAGATCAGGGGTTCACGACCTACGGCCCGTGGGCCAGACCCAGCCCTCTGTGCCATTTCATGTGGCCCTCCGCCCTCGCTTCTGCCACTGCTTCTGGAAGTGGCAGAGTTGGTGAAAACAGCTGAAAAGGCGCCATAAATTCACCTATGGATGTCGTAAACATGTTTACGACAGCCATGGACGTGTTTTACGGCAGCGTTTATGGTGTGTCTGGCCCGCTCAGCTGTCCACGGCTGGAGAAGGTTGAGAACCCCTGCTATAGACTGTGATGAACTGTTATCAAGTCCACACTCCACACCTTTTAAAGGCATACCATTGTGAGTATTATTAATAATGAGTGAGTGATTGTGAGTGATCCCTATTAAAGGAAGGTACTATGGCAGCTTGCCCTTGAATAGGAAGTTAAGAGCCACTAGCTTTACAAAAGACCTGCTCCTGATGAAGTCTACTACAACTGGCTGGGTGATGCAGTTTAGGATTCTGCTTGGGGGATGTGGGAAGGTTTTGCAGCTGAAAAATTTCCATCCCACCCTTGGGGCTCTCTGTTGTGATGAAACGCCAAGTGAGACCGGCCCGGTATTCTCACAAGTCCAACACTATAAAATGCAGTGTTGCGCTACCTTTACGTGCAATTGATGTCATCCGTTAGAAAATGCTCGTTTTTATGTAAAACTGTCAGCCGCAGAAACGTCCTCCAGAGACCGCATCAGCTTTGAAGAGTTCTGATGTCAAACGGAGGTGGATTTACGTTCTTCCTCCATTGATCTTGAAAGAGGTAATCTACCAGTTTGACATGTGTTTTCAGTCTTCTGGCTCCGAATGCTGGAAGCAAGGAACGGCTAAGTACTTCTGACATAGCCGAGTTTATATTCTTCCTTATAAAAATGATTCCACAAGCCAAAGGAACCCATCTCTCAACTCCACCACTGCAAACGAGCTGTTTTAAAAGGGCAACCATCATTTGCCTTCTGAAACTTCTCCTATGAATCACCCCCTTGGTTGCTCCTGTAGAACAAATATGGTGCGGGTGTAGCGCAAAAGAGGCTGCGTCTGTTCCCCTGACTAGTCTCTAGATCTCAGAACCAGCAGATGTTCCTGGACACCACCCAGAGTCCTTTGGAGAGGGTGGTATATAAATCTATTAAATTAAATTAAATTAAATTAATCACTCTAGGTCCAGGTTCCCTGCTTTATGGCAGGGATTCTCAACCTGCGGCCCACAGGCTGAATGCGGCCAGCATAAGAACATAAGAACATAAGAACAGCCTTGCTGGAACAGGCCACAGGAGCCCATCCAGTCCAGCATTGTGTCTCACACAGTGGCTCACCATTTCCTTCAGGGTATTCCCAAGGAGATGCCCTCACCTGCTTAGGATCCCCTGGAAATGGCATTGAGAGATATCCTGCCTATCTCTCCAAGCCCTACCACCACCTGCAACACGCCAGGAAGGGCAAAATGGCCGTCCAGCCCATGAAGCTGTCTGAGGGAGCATGACCCGGCCCCTGGCTTAAAAAGCTTGAGAACTCCTGCTTTACGGCGCAATGGAGCATGGTGACTCCAGTGCTGAAACCATTCTTGGTTATTGCAATAGTTTGGACATTAAAAGAGCTTTCCAAGGTGCTGAAATCAATTTTGGAGGGGGAACTTGGTCATCCTGCAAAGCCTGGACTAGATCCTGGAACAGACGTTGGAAGCCACTAGCTTGCTTTCCAAGCGAGGCCGCGTAGTTCATGGCGAGACTCTGTGGAAGGGCCGAAATAGTTCTCATATAGGCATGGCATAGGAGGGACTGCAGTGGCTTAGTGGTTAAGACACTGAACTTGACAACTGGAAGGTCGGCTGGTTGGCTGTTTGAGACCCGAGTGCTGCATGACGGAGTGAGCTTCCATCTCTGTTCCAGCTCCTGCTAACCTAGCAGTTCGAAAGCAAGGCATGGCAAGTAGATGAAAAGGTAAACAGCGTTCCGTGAATTCCGGTGTCTAGTCATGCCTGCCACATGTCCATGGAAAGATCTGCCAATGCAGACAGTGCTGGCTGTTTGGCTATAAACAGAGATGAAAAACCCACAGTGACCAAACGGTAAAGATAATAGTGATCGAAAAACTGCGGTAAAGATAATAGTGATTAAAAACACGGTAAAGATAATAGTGATCAAAAAACCGGGTAAAGATAATAGTGATCAAATGGTTTTTCGATCACTATTATAAACAGAGATGAGCACTGAACCCTAGAGACAGATACGACTGGCTTTTGAGCAAGGGCAATCTTTACCTAGGCCTGCCATTGTTCTTCTTTCTGTCTGCCATTCCTTTTTTTAGGTTCCATGTTTCTGGTCCACTTGAACATGAACTTAAGCTTACAAATGTTTCTGTAGGGTCATTGGAAACCTCAGACATCAATGGCAGAGGTCGAACAAGATTTCTTAGAAGTTGAGGGATGCCACGGGAGTGGACAGTGGGCAAAATGCATTGGTCTGTTGGAGAGAGCCTGAGGTTCCTATTAAAAGGTGACTAGTAAAGGTAACGGTCTCTCTTGCTCGAAAGCCAGTCGAATCTGACTCTAGGGTGCGGTGCTGATCTCCGTTTCATCAAAAGAGCCAGTACTTGTCTGCATCTGAAGAGGTTCTGTGCTCGTGTGGCAGACATGACTGGAGTGCATGGAATACTGTTACCTTTCCTGCTAAAGCGGTACCTATTTATTTACTTGCAATTTCTTACTTTCAAACTACTAGGTTGGCAGGAGCTGGGACAGACAACAGGAGCTCACTCTGTCATTTAGCACTTAGGTCTTGGCCTGCTGACCGTCCAGTCATCAAGTTCAGTATCTTAACCAGTAAGCCACCACAGTCCCTGCAGAAAGGGTCCCATTTAATCGCCTCCTCCTCCTCCTCTTCTTTTGTATATTCTCTACCTGGAAAACCCTGAGAAGGGTCCCAGCAAATCATAATTTTTTACTACTACTACTACTACTACTACTACTACTACTACTACTACTACTACTACTACTACTACTACCACCACCACCACCACCACCACCACCACCACCACCACCACCACCACCACCACCACCACCACCCATTCAGCTCTTGAGGGACATACTGTACAAGGTTCTTGGCTCTAGCACTTCTAGTGGCCTCCACCAGTGTTATTTGGTGTTCTTATAATATGTTTGTAATGTTGTCTCTCTACCTTCCTCTGGGTCTGCCTAACAGAGGCATATATTTGTAGGTCCACAGAGACACATAGACAGGAATGGGAAATAGCATTACAGTGGAACCCCGACATACAAATGGTTCGACTTACAAAAAAATTCGACATACAAATAGAAATCCTGGCTAAAAAAATATCGATATACAAATTTTTAATAGGAAAAATTTGACATACAAAAATATGTTGACATCTAGTGGCCTCTTCTGGTAATGCAATGTATTTTCGACATACAATTTTTTCGACATACAAATAACCTCGTGCAACAGAAAAAAAATCATATGTAGAGGTTTTACTGTATTTATGGTGCCTTATAGCTTAGTGGGGTGGAGAGGAGAGGAATCATCAGAGACATAGCTTGCAAAAGTTACTTCTTAAAGCAGGGGTTCGCAACCTACAGCCTGTGGGCCAAACCAGCCCACAGCGGCAAATCATCCAGTCTGCAGTGACAGCCCCTGGTAGCAGAAATGGACATATTTACAACAGCCGTAAATGCGTCCGCACAAATGCATCCAACACAGTTTACGGCAGCATTTACGGCAGGGGGAAACCAAGTGCCCGGCCCGCTTAGCTGTCTGAGGTGGCGGGGGCTGGCCCATAGCATGAAAAGGTTGAGAACCCCTGTTTAAAGTCTAGTTAGAATGAGGACTGTAGTCATGCTTGTTGGGGCACCTCATGGGTTTCTGTTTCAGCTAAACATGTGGAGACACATTCAGAAAATCTGTATAGCTTTGGCATCCTTGCTTTTGAACCTCCAGCACTATAATTAGAAAACTCTGCTCTCTGTGTAACCCTCTTAGAAGCACTAGAGAAGTTAGTTAATAATTCTGGCCACCTTCAGCCCCACTCTGGTTCTGTTATAGGTCTCATACCTCTTTTCCACCTGCCTGTCATCAGAGGAGACCAGTTCTCTCGCTTTTATAGGAACCACAGGAGTCACAACAATAAAGAAGGACAAGCCTAGGTGTGCAGACGGCAGGAATCTCAGCTTGGCAGGGCATCGACCATGCTCCAGACAGATCTATCTCCCAGGGATGCTAATTGGCGCTAAATGAGTATTAGTGAGATGCGGGAACCATTCTCCCGCAACCTCCAAATTGGAACTGAATGAACAGCTGCATTGCTCTTAATTAGGGACATTTGTCTCAGCACTCAAATGTTTGCTCTTTAGAAACCAGGGAACGAGAAGTGTTTAGAAAAGTTACTTTTTGGGTGTTTGTGGGCTAGCACATTCTGGATTTTCTTTTAATAATAATAAAAAAACCAACTTCAAGTGGAGGCAGCTGTGTTAGTCTGTGGGAAGAAAGCAACAGAATCCAGTGGCATCTTAAAGAATGACAAGTTTTATTTCTTGTTTTGGAGGTATGGTGAGCCTATGAATTAATGACCATCAGGAGATTTGGTATAAACTTATAGGATCGTAGAATAACTGGGTTGGAAGGGTATTATTATTATTATTATTATTATTATTATTATTATTATTATTATTATTATTATTATTATTATTATTATTATTATTATTATTATTATTAAACTCATAGGATCGTAGAATAACTCGGTTGGAAGGGTATCTATGAGGCCATCAGTCCAACCCCCTGCTCAATGCAGGAATCCAAATCAAAGTAGACTAGACAGGGTACACAAGAGCAAAACCAAATTAGAAGGTAGAAAAAGGAGTTCACTGGACGAGGATCAACACTAAAGGAGGAAATCAACTTTCCCTACATCCCTTGGAGGACCCTGAATAGGTCGATGGTTGGATCCCCTAAAATAGGGGTTCCCAACCTAAGACCTGTGGGCCGGATCTGGCTCATGCCACCATTTCATGTGCCCCCCCACACACACACCCCTCCAAGGACATTAGAGAAACAAAACGGCCACCCTCTTTGAAGTATTTATTTATTTATTTATTTATTTATTTATAGCTGAAATTTCTATGTCACCCAATCAGGCGAACCCGACTCAGGGCGGCTCACAACAGGATTAAAACATACATATTAAAAACAATTAAAAACCCCAACATACCCACCCACCTATTAAAAACTAACCACATTAAAACCTCAAAGCTGACTGAGAGCATGACCCAGCCCCTGGATTGAAAAGGTTGGGAACCCCAGCCCTAAAAGCAAGACCAACATGCTCAAGTGGTGGACAACAACACATTGTCTCAATGTGGAGAGATAAAGAATCCGGCTCATTTACTGGTCTGCCGATTACTGCACCGACAAGAACTTAGGTTTGGCCAATGGCAAAGCCAAGAAAGTGGCTTCATTTTTGCAGTCCAGGGTTTGATTGGGACACGAAAGAAGAAGATGACAAATGGTTGTCCAGTTTCCTCTTGAATGCATCCAGTCTTGTCACATTGTGAATTTATTTATTTTTATTTATTTATTTCAATTTTTATGCCGCCCACTCAGTTAAAAACCCAACTCAGGGCAGCGTACAATAGTTAAAAAACATATAAAAACATGTTAAAACACCATCATGCTCAGAATTCAGAGCGTGAAATGCTTGGGTTCCTTTATAAGGGGAGAGAGAAAAATTCTCACTAGTCATTTGTTATATTGACAAGGGTAGTAGAGATGATTTTAACTGCTGGATTAGTTTATGGAACTAACGCATTTTGAGATGACATCCACAGAGAACATAGTGGGAAGTTAGAGTGTCTTTCTAGTATGTGTTGCTCAGGGATCACTTGGGTTATTGTGTCCACTTTTGAGCATCAGAGTCTAAAAGAGACAATGGAATAGTAGGACATGCTCTGAAAAAAGGAGACACAGATGTTAAAAATTTGGAAACTAAGCCCTGTAAAGTTGAAGGAGATTTGCCATGTTTAGTCTTTGGTGTCCCCCCACGCCAACCCGACCCCCTTGCTGTCTTCAGAAAAAAGATAAGGCTTCGGGGGGAGATGTGATATCTGGAAAGTAGTATTTTGGAGAATGGAGCAAGACTGTTTTCTACTGATCGAGAGGGTAAGGTTTTAATTAAAGGATTCAACTTACAACAATTCAGAGGGGAAGAATATCATTTGAAATACGGCCCTGAATGAAAGTTTTGTGGCTATCCTGGGTCTGCCAGAAAGATGAACAAGTGGGTCTTAGGTCTAGGTAAAGTAAAGGTAAAGGTTTCCCTTGCTCGAAAGCCAGTCGTATCCGACTCTAGGGTGCAGTGCTCATCTCTGTTTCTAAGCCGAAGAGCCAGCGCTGTCTGCTTCTGCAGACGTTTCCATGGTCATGTGGCAGGCATGACTAGACACCGGAGCGCACGGAACGCTGTTACCTTCCCACCGAAGTGGTCCCTATTTATCTACTTGCAATTTCTTGCTTTCGAACTGCTAGGTTGGCAGGAGCTGGGACGAAGACGGGAGCTCAAGCTTTAATTTTCTCTGGAGCCGAAAATGATGAAACTGAGGGGATGTCCTGCTTTGGGCACATCATGAAAAAGCAAGACTCTGGAAAAGACAATGAAGCTGGGAAAGATTGAAGGCAGCAGGAAAAGAGGAAGACCAGATATGAGATGGATTGACTCTATAAAGCAGGGGTTGTCCACCTACGGCCCATGGGCCAGATCCAGCCTGAGGCACCATTTCATGTGGCCCACGCCACCACATGATGTGCCCAAAGCAGAACCCTATTGACCAAAACAAAAGGCAAAACAAAAGAGCAGGCTAGGTGATACAGGATGCTTAACACCACAGAGTGGAGGAAGGGGAGGGACAGGAAAGGGGGGGGGAAAGAAATGCAATGTTGTAAGGAGCAATACTGCATAGGGACATGGAATGTGAGATCAATGAACCAAGGTAAACTGGAAGTGGTAAAAAATGAGATGGAAAGAATAAGCATTGACATCTTGGGAATCAGTGAGCTCAAATGGACAGGGATGGGCGAATTCAGCTCTGGAAACCATCACATCTACTACTGTGGACAAGAAAACCTTAGAAGACATGGAGTAGCCATAATTGTCAATAAAAGAGTGAGAAGAGCAGTAATGGGATACAACCTCAAAAATGACAGAATGATGTCAGTAAGAATTCAGGGCAAACCCTTCAATGTCACTGTGATCCAAATATACGCACCAACCACGGGTGCAGATGAAGCCACAGTGGACCAGTTCTATGAGGACTTACAACACCTCATAGAACAAACACCAAGAAATGATGTCCAAATTATTTTAGGAGACTGGAATGCCAAAGTAGGCAATCAAAAAGTGGAGGGAATAACAGGCAAGTTCGGTCTTGGAACACAGAATGAAGCAGGGCAAAGATTGATAGAGTTCTGCCAAGAGAACGCACTGGTCATAGCAAACACTCTCTTCCAGCAACACAAGAGGCGACTTTACACATGGACATCACCAGATGGCCAACACCGAAACCAGAATGACTACATACTCTGCAGTCAAAGATGGAGAACCTCCATACAGTCAGCAAAAACAAGACCTGGAGCAGACTGTGGCTCAGATCACAACCTACTGATTGCAAAATTCAGGCTTAGATTAAAGAAAATAGGGAAAACAAAGAGACCAGACAGATATCACCTAGACAGCATCCCTGAAGAATACACGGTGGAGGTGATGAACAGATTTAATGGCTTAGACTCGGTAGACAGAGTGCCAGAAGAATTAGGGACAGAGATGAGGGACATCATGCAGGAAGCAGCAAAGAAAACCATACCAAAAGAAAAGAAGAGTAAGAAAGCAAAGTGGTTGTCTGATGAGGCTCTTAAAATAGCAGAGGAAAGAAGGAACGCAAAAGTCAAAGGAGAAAGGAAAAAATACAATCATTTGAACACAAAATTTCAAAGAAAAGCAAGGAGAGACAAGGAAAACTACCTAAAAAAACAGTGCAAAGAAATGGAGGAAAACAACAAAAGAGGCAGAACCAGAGACCTTTTCAAAAAAATCCGGGAAATCAAGGGAACATTTAAAGCAAAAATGAACATGATAAGGGACAAAGACGGAAAGGAGCTAGCTGATGCAGAAGAGATTAAGAAAAGATGGAAAGAGTACACAGAGGAACTCTACAAAAAGGAACTCAACACTCCTGATAGTCACAATGATGAAGAAATTGAACCTGAGCCAGACATCCTGGAGAGTGAAGTCAGAAAGGCCCTAAAGAGCACTGCAAACAACAAAGCTAGTGGAGATGATGGTATCCCAGTTGAATTTTTCAAAGCTTTAAAAGATGATGGCATCAAATTACTGCATTCAATATGCCAGCAGATTTGGAAAACAAAACAGTGGCCACAGGACTGGAAAAGATCAGTATATGTTCCAATCCCAAAAAAGGGCAATGCCAAAGAATGCTCAAATTATCGAACAATTGCGCTCATCCCACACGCCAGCAAGGTGATGCTCAAGATAATACAGGATAGACTTCAGCAGCATGTGGAAAGAGAATTACCAGAGGTGCAGGCTGGTTTCAGAAGAGGCAGGGGGACTAGAGACCACATCGCCAACATACGCTGGATCATGGAGAAAACAAAGGAATACCAGAAACAAGTTTACTTTTGTTTCATTGATTACACTAAGGCATTTGACTGTGTGGACCACAACAAGATGTGGCAAGTAATTAAAGAGATGGGAATACCAGAGCACCTCACATGCCTCCTGAGAAATCTGTACATGAACCAAGAAGCAACAGTTAGGACAGAACACGGAATGACAGAGTGGTTTGGAATAGGAAAAGGAGTAAGACAAGGCTGCATTTTGTCACCATGCTTATTCAACTTATACACAGAGCACATAATGCGCAATGCAGGGATGGAGGAATCACAATATGGGATCAAAATTGCTGGGAGAAACATCAACAATTTGAGATATGCAGACGATACAACCTTAATGGCAGAAAGTGAGGAAGACCTAAAGAATCTCTTGATTGGATTGAAGGAGGAGAGTGCAAAAAGCTGGCTTGAGACTCAATATCAAGAAAACCAAGATAATGGCAACAGGCCCGATCAGTTCCTGGAAAATAGACGGGGAAGAAGTAGAAGCAGTGACAGATTTTACTTTCTTAGGATCAAAGATCACTGCAGATGGGGATTGTAGCCATGAAATAAAAAGGCGACTGATTCTTGGGAGGCAAGCGATGAGAAACCTAGGGAACATAGTGAAAAGCAGAGACATCACATTGCAAACAAAAATTAGAATAGTCAAAGCAATGGTTTTCCCAGTAGTAATGTATGGATGTGAGAGCTGGACAATTAGGAAGGCTGAACGCAGAAGAATAGATGCCTTTGAAATGTGGTGTTGGAGGAGGGTTTTGAGAGTCCCCTGGACAGCGAGGAGAACAAATAGGTCAATCTTAGAAGACATTAACCGTGACTGCTCATTGGAAGGTCAAATAGTAAAGATGAAGCTAAAGTACTTTGGACATCAAATGAGAAGGGAGGATTCACTTGAGAAGGCATTGATGTTGGGAAAGGTGGAGGGCAAAAGAAGAAGGGGGAGGCCAAGGATGAGATGGCTAGATGGTATTATAGACACAATGGGCACAGAGCTGGGAGGGTTGAAGGGGATGGTAGAGGACAGAGGCGCCTGGAGGAAAATGGTCCATGGGGTCGCAAAGGGTCGGAATCGACTGTGCGACTGAACAACAACAAACAAAAAGGTTTCCCTTGCTCGAAAGCCAGTTGTATCCGACTAGGGTTCAATGCTCATCTCTGTTTCAAAGCTGAAGAGGCAGTGCTGTCTGCTTCTGCAGACGTTTCCGTGGTCATGTGGCTGGCATGACTAGACACCGGAGTGCACGGAGCACTGTTACCTTCCCACTGAAGTGGTTCCTATTTATTTATTTGCAATGTCTTGCTTTCAAACTGCTGGGTTGGCAGGAGCTGGGACAAAGATGGGAGCTCATTCCATCCTGCTGTACTCGGGAATCGAACTGCCGACCTTCCGCCTCCCAGTCAGCATCTTAGCCGCTTGAGCCACTGCAGTCCCCTTCTTTTTTTGGAATATATAATAATTGTATTTTTATGTTCTCCTTTAGCTCCAGCTACATGAAAGGGGGTTAAAGTTGCAACAAACCATTTATAATCAGGTAACATCTGTGTTATATTTGGAAGGTGGGACTTAGTGGAAACTGTGAAGGTGATGTACTTAAAGTTCTACAGTTAGGAGGCCAAACATGAGTCAATGTTGCCTCCCAGCATACTATTTCTATCGTATATATTATCTTACGTTGATGGTATACTATGGATTGTTGTGATCTATAATAAGAAAATGCAGAGTAGTTTTTTATTCAAGTGGGTTTAGAAAAAATGGCCACTCTGCTGTTTTAACCATAATTTATTTATTTATTTATTTTATTTATTTATTTAGTGTGCTTATACACCGCTTTTCTTATCTACTGACAACTCAAAGCGGTTTACAACACAATTAAATACAAAGCAAATCATAGGGGGGGGGGGATAGAAAAACATACAAAAATACAATTCAAAATACAGTATCACCAAATAGAATACACATATCAATACAGTTGTAAAATACAAGTTACAATTCAAATCAGAAACTACAAAGTTAAATACAAAGTGCAAAATACAGGCCCCGGGCAGCGACCCCTTCCAGTGGTGCTCCAACTTCCCCGCGGCCAATGCCAGACCAGGGAAGGAGCTGAGGAGACAACTGCTTCTGTCCCTGCGCTGGTGTTGGAGGCAGCGGGGAAACGCGGCAAAGGTCCTGTTCGCGGCAGGCATCCTCTGGCGCTGTGGGCATCCCTCTTTATCCTCTGGCCAGGTGGGGCCAGGGAAGAGGGACCGGCGTCCACAGGTGCGGCTTGTTCCATCCCCGCACCGGTGTTGGGGCAGCGGGGAAACGCGGCAAAGGTCATGTTCGCGGCAGGCATCCTCCGGCGCTGTGGGCATCCCTCTTTATTCTCTGGCCAGGCGGGGCCAGGGAAGAGGGACCGGTGTCCACAGGTGCGGCTTGTTCCATCCCCGCGCTGGTGTTGGAGGCAGCGGGGAAACGCGGCAAAGGTCCTGTTCGCGGCAGGCATCCTCTGGCGCTGTGGGCATCCCTCTTTATCCTCTGGCCAGGTGGGGCCAGGGGAGAGGGACCGGCGTCCACAGGTGCGGCTTGTTCCATCCCCGCGCCGGTGTTGGGGCAGCGGGGAAACGCGGCAAAGGTCATGTTCGCGGCAGGCATCCTCCGGCGCTGTGGGCATCCCTCTTTATTCTCTGGCCAGGCGGGGCCAGGGAAGAGGGACCGGTGTCCACAGGTGCGGCTTGTTCCATCCCCGCGCCAGTGTTGGGGCAGCGGGGAAACGCGGCAAAGGTCCTGTTCGCGGCAGGTGTCCTCCAGCGCTGTGGGCGTCCCTCTTTATCCTCTGGCCAGGCGGAGTATGACCTTGAAGTATGACTTTTTTTAACATTAAACACATTTGAGGATAAGCTGCAAAAATCAGTCTTCAATTCTGTATAAAAAAAATTATTTTTCCATGTGCATATCAGTGGGTTAGAGGGAAGCATTGGTAAAGACAGAAAATAGGGCTAAAGAAAAACAAGTATAGTAACAAAAAATCATGCTCCTGAAATCATCATCTTCTACTTTGCTGAATCTGAATATTGGCAATCATGGCAATCAGCCATGATGACTGTCCTGAGAATATAATGCAGTGGCCTTTCATCTGCCTTCCACATCGCAGCATGACCCCCATACCACTGATCCAGTTCTGTGAGTCACTTTCTGGTCCTGAGCCCTTTTGGCATGCAAAGTTCTCATTGGCCCTAGGCTAGTATTGATGAAGCTGCTGCCCTACATCAAGAAGGATTCAAGTGGGATTTTATCCATTTGGGGACTATCACCCTTCCCTGTAGACTTAGGCAACCAAAGCTGTTAGTCCTCAGATTTGTCAGGTTAGTTAACTGCTGGCAGACAATCAGCATTGAGTCGCTGGCAGTATGGTCTACTCTATTACCATAGCAGTATTACAGGGCCAGACATTTGAAAGCATCTGATCTCAATAAACTTAGTTTTCAAGATTGCAGACTGGGTGATGTGGTGGGCATGGTGTTATATATATATAATGGTGGTTTTATTTCCTTTCTGTCTTTGAGATACTTCTTTTTCTACAGTTAACATTGAGTTGTAACACACTTTAGTAATGCTTTTCAACAGAATACTGTAGCTTGTGTAAATCACAGCAGTGAACTGTGCTAGTACCGTATTTTCCGGCGTATAAGACGACTGGGCGTATAAGACGACTCCCAACTTTTCCAGTTAAAATATAGAGTTTGGAATATACTTGCTGTATAAGACAACCCCTCTTCCAATGCACACCAAATAAAAATTAACCCACACTCAACCAAGACGCGCAGCCCTCTGAGTCGAATGGGCAGGTTCTGGTGGAGAGCCAATCCACGCTCATGTTCTCCTCGAGGTACAGGAAGATGTGTGCAGCTTGCTTCCCCTTGCTTCATACTCCCTGCACAGAGCAGGGTCTCGGCCGTGGCCCCCCCCCCACCATATGCGCCAGACATATGAAGCAAGAGGAAACAAGCTGCAGTTAAGTACCTGTCCTATAAGACGACCCCCAACTTTGGCACAGATTTTTCGGGGTTAAAAAGTAGTCTTATACGACAGAAAATACAGTAATTTCCCTGTCCATCTATAAAGACTAATAACAACTGTAGGGACTGTTGCAGCTGATCCAAATTCCTCTAGGACTCTGTTGCCAGTATGAGAGAAGCAATGCCTTCAAAGAGTTTTCTTCAACACTGGATAGGCCTGAGAAAATTCCCCATCAAACCCTCCTTGACTACTCTTAGTGCATTCTGAGCAGGATAGCACAATTTAAGTATTTCTACCTGACTTCAACTAATGTAGTATTTGAGTGTCCATTGCAACTGTGGGTATTACTCATACCATGCTATCAGCTCAATCAAAGACCAGCTTGTAGCAAAACAGGAAAAGAAATATCAGCAACGAAGCATGTTGGATATATTTTGCAATCATTCTTCTTGTAGTCCAGACCACTACTCAGAGAAGGTTTTTTTTTTACTGCAACTTCCAAAACATCTCAGACAGCATGTCCACTAATCCAGAAAAATAACTTTTCCAAGGTCTGATTGGCCTGCAATTTATTATGACAGATTTTACTTTCTTAGGATCAAAGATCACTGCAGATGGGGATTGTAGCCATGAAATAAAAAGGCGACTGATTCTTGGGAGACAAGCAATGAGAAACCTGGGGAACATAGTGAAAAGCAGAGACATCACATTGCAAACAAAAATTAGAATAGTCAAAGCAATGGTTTTCCCAGTGGTAATGTACGGATGTGAGAGCTGGACAATTAGGAAGGCTGAACGCAGAAGAATAGATGCCTTTGAAATGTGGTGTTGGAGGAGGGTTTTGAGAGTCCCCTGGACAGCGAGGAGAACAAATAGGTCAATCTTAGAAGAAATTAACCCTGACTGCTCATTGGAAGGTCAAATAGTAAAGATGAGGCTAAAGTACTTTGGGCATCAGATGAGAAGGGAGGATTCACTTGAGAAGGCCGTGATGTTGGGAGAGGTGGAGGGCAAAAGAAGAAGGGGGAGGCCAAGGATGAGATGGATAGATGGTATTGTAGACACAATGGGCACAGAATTGGGAGGACTGAGGGGGATGGTGGAGGACAGAGGCGCCTGGAGAACGATGGTCCATAGGGTCGCAGGGGGTCGGAGTCGACTGTGCGACTGAACACAACACACGCCACCACTGAAAGCGGAAGCACCCGCAACTGTCGTAAACACATTTACAACAGCCGCAGACATGTTTTACACCAGCGTTTACAATGCCAGTTCAGCCTGCTCAGTTGTCTGAGGGTGTGTGGCCCGGCTCATAGCTTTAAAAAGTTGAGAACCCCAGCTATAAAGGAAGCCACAGCTTTGAGTTTATAAGAGCTGAGCAGCACTCTTGATGGCTTTTGGTAAGCGACTCATTCATAGAGTCATCATAAGTCAGAGGTAACTTATCTACTTATTTGCATTTATATACCACCATTTTGGTGCAATATGTAAACACACACATACACACACACAATATTTTTTATAAATATATATATTAAAAAAAACATCTCGAATAAAACGACAAGGAAAAAAAAACAATGCAGAGAACAGCCAGATGTTATAAAAATCCTAAAACCACAACAATATTCAAATTAAAACAATATCAGCAGCAGAATTTTTTGGGGGTAATATCAATTAAAAAGAGCCCAGGGTCAACATTACATAATTCTAATAATCTTATAGGCCTCAAACTTTGCTGTTACACTTAAGGGCAGGTAAGGCTAAGATGCTGACTGGGAGGCAGAAGGTCAGCAGTTCAATTCCCGAGTACTGCAGGACGGAATGAGCTCCCATCTTTGTCCCAGCTCTTGCCAACCTAGCAGTTCAAAAGCAAGAAATTGCAAGTAGATAAATAGGGACCACTTCGGTGGGAAGGTAACAGCATTCCGTGCGCTCTGGTGTCTAGTCATGCCTGCCACATGACCATGGAAACGTCTGCAGAAGCAGACAGCGCTGGCTCTTTGGCTTTGAAACAGAGATGAGCACTGATCCCTAGAGTCGGATATGACTGGCTTTCGAGCAAGGGGAATCTTTACCTTAACAGCAAAGTAGAGTTGGAAGGCAAACATTCATTCATTCATTCAATACACTTGTATATGTTGCTCCCTTCTCCAACTCAGGATTTAGCAACAAAAATAAGCAAGAACCTCTTTCTTCTTTCTCCTCCCTAACCCTACAATTCCCTCTCTGTTTAATGTGCTCCGGGGTGTGTGTGTGTGTGTATGTGTTCATATCACTGTTTCTGCATAGTGACATTTCCACAGAGTCAAACCTAGTTGTTGACATTAATTGAAGCCCTGGGTTTGGCTATACATAGATGCACCGACCAGCTATTTTTAGTGGGGATAGAAAGAAATCACATTCTGGTTTCCCCAAAGGCAGCAAGCAGTACATTGAAAAGAGGAGGGGATCATTTGGGTCTGCTTGCTATGTTTTGTCTCTCCTAGGTTAGGCAAGGTACATGTGGACACAGAAACAAGACATTAAACCCATGATGGTGGACCTTGGCACTCCAGCTGTGCATATGCACAGTAAACCCATACATGTGGATTCACAGAGACTTGGCCTTCTGGGAACTGAAGTTCAAGGACGGCTGGAGTGCCAAGGTCCGCCATCACTGCATTAAACCATTGTTGAGTTGGATGAGACCCAAGAGTTCAAGCCCAACCCACTAAAATAGTGCAAAATTCCATAGCTAAACATCTCTGACAGACGACCATTCAAACTCGACTTGAAAAAAACTCACGAAGGGAAGTCGACCACCGCTGAAGTGATATATTCTTATTCTTCTTTTTTAATGTCTGACCACTGGATGCTTTTATTAATTGTTAAAAGTCTTCCAGTGTCTTTCTGACTCTTCTTTTAACAACTTTTTATGTTCTTCTATCAGCCACCTCTTACTGTCAGAATGTTCTTCCTAAAGTTTATTCCAGGGGTGCCCAAACCTTTTGGGCCATGGGCCGGTCACGTGGTTCAGCAGGCCGGTCACGTGGTTCAGCGGGCCGGTCACGTGGTTCCTCCCACCGGAAGTGGAAGTAAAGTGTGTCTTGCAATCTGTTTTGCAACAGGATGAGATAGATTTTAGGCTGCCATTTTCTCTGCTTAAACAGGGGTGCCCAAACTACAGCCCGTAGGCTGGATCCGGCCCCCTGATGCCAATGAGGGCCCACACTGCCCTCATCGCTCCTGGAAGCGGAAGGAAAGTATGCCTATATGGGCATGTTTTACTTCCGCTTCTAGGAGCGACAAGGGTGGCGTGGGCCGGGTGAATTGGTGTCAGGGGGCCGGATTTGGTTATACCCTCAGAACCATAGAAAAAAAGCTTGTTCAATGTATGTATGGCAGGCCTTAGAAACAACTATCCTATCACCTTTCTGTCTTCTCCAGGCTAAATGTCAGGGACAGGATTTTAAGATTTCTTGGAGTACAAAGCGCATAATAATGTACCACATTCTGGAAGTACTGTAATAGCTGACATAATTTTAGGTAAAGGTCAAGATATCCCTAGCTCAAAAATGAGTCATACCCGACTCTAGTGGGTGGTGCTCATCTTCATTTCCAGCCAAAGAGCCAGCACTGTCTGCATCAGCAGACATTTCCATGGTCATGTGGCAGGTATGATTAGACACCAGAGTACACAGAACGCTGCTACCTTCCCCACCCAAGTGGTGCCTGTTTATCTACTTT
This sequence comes from Bradypodion pumilum, assembly GCA_035047305.1. Taxonomy (NCBI): domain Eukaryota; kingdom Metazoa; phylum Chordata; class Lepidosauria; order Squamata; family Chamaeleonidae; genus Bradypodion; species Bradypodion pumilum. The sequence goes on from JAWDJD010000003.1 coordinate 5,316,748, forward strand.
GCAATTTCAATGCTTCCAAACTTGGTTTGCAGGAACTGGGACAGACAACAGGAGCTCACTCTGGGTCTCAAGCTGTTGACCTGCCAACCTTCCAGTCATCAACTTCAGCAGCCACCGGACTCCCAACCTTACAGATACCTATATGTGGTTCACCTGGGATAAAAGTCTAAAGAAGGGGTTTGCCAACCTAAGGCCCGTGGGCCAGGACTGGCCCACGGCACCATTTCATGTGGCCCCCATCCCCTCCAAGGTCATTCCAGAAACAAAATGGCCACCACCCCCTTTCAAGCTTTTTGGACAAAATGGCCACCCCCATTGTGCAGGTGGGACAAAATGCCCATCCGGCCCTCGGAGCTGACTGAGAGAGCGTAAACCGGCCCCTGGCTTGAAAAGGTTGGGAACCCCTGGAAAGATCTTGAGACTTAGCTTGGCTTTGCTCCACCCAATATTCCTATTCAGAAAGAATCCTCCCAGGTAGCCCGGGGTAGGGACAGGTGGAGCTAAGGTCTAGCAAAGGTCTAGCAAAGTCTTCCAGTCTAGCCCTTTCCTCCAAGGTGAGCCATACGTAGGTGTTTCTAAGGTGGGTGGAAGTGAGGTAGAACTTCCAAAATGGGCAGTAAGCCATGAGGGCACATTACCTGCCCACCTGCTCCTCCTGCTTGTGGCAGCAAGTTCCAGAGTTTCAGCTGGTGTCTCTTGTTTGTTCTCCTCTGGGGAAAGGTTGAACAATGTGGCTTTCCTCATTTGTGGCGGAATATTTGCTCCAGGGCCACGGTGGCTTAGTGGTTAAGATGCTGAGCTTGCCAACCGCCAGGTCAACAGATCAGCCATTTGAGACCCGTGTGCTGTCTGATGGGGGTGAGCTCCCATCATCTGCTCCTGCCAACCTAGTAGTTCATGACTAGGTACCACTTTGGCATCTAGTCATGCCTGCCACATGACTTTGAAAATGTCTGCAGATGCAGATAGCACTGGCTTTTGGGAGATGAACACTGCACCCTAGATTCAGACATGACTGGCTCTCCAGCAAGGGAGACTTTTACCTTTTTTAAAAAAATTGCTCCAGTATTTGCAATTTTGAATTCTTTTTTTGTGTGTGTGCCCTCTGTTCCCTGCTGTTATGCCGGAAGACATTTATCTCACTTTGCTTATTTTGCTCCGTTGGCACATGCCCGTTCACCCTTCCCGGCTTGTCCTTTCATATGTCCTCCTTAAAACGACAAGAAGAACAAAGAAGATAACTCTTTAATAAGCCCCACCGTTTCCTTCACATTTGCTTGTCCTCCTTTGCCCTCTTCTAGCCTCATCCTTTTCTGCCCTTCAGAAAGCATTGCAGAAAAAAATCCACTTTCTCCTTCTCTCAGCCTTGGCAAGCTTTCCTGCTGAATTTCTCACTCTTGTAGGGCTTTTGGGGTGAGGAGAACCAGGAGTCGGGGCGGGGCGGAGGGAGCATGAAAGTGGTGGTGCCTTTTTTTGAGAATAACTGGCGCACTGAATATTAGAAGCAAGCTTTCAAGCTTCACAGTATGCCGTGGTTGCCAAGCTTAGAACAGAGCAAAAGGAAAGTTCTCAGAGTTTGGCTCCCCCCCCCTGTGTATTATGTCAGCCGTTTACGGCCATCTGTGCCTGCAGATGTTTCCGTGGTCATGTGGTAGGCACAGAACGCTGTTACCTTTCCCCGCCGAAGCAGTACCTATTGATCTGTTTGCAATTTCTTGCTTTCAAACTGCTAGGTCAGGGGGTTCCCAACCTGTTCAAGCCGGGGGCCGGGTCACACTCTCTCACTCAGCTTTGAGGGCCAGATGGCCATTTTGCACTTCCTGCATGATGCGGGCAGCCATGTTGTCCCAACCGTTTCAAAGGGGTGGCCAGTTTGTTTCTCGAATGCCCTTGGAGGGGTGGAGGAGGGCCACATGAAATGGCACTGTGAACTTTAGGTTGGGAACCCCTGTGCTAGGTTGTCCAGAGCCGGGACAAATGGCGGGAGCTCACTCCGTTGTGCAGCACTTGGGACTTGAACGGCTGACCTTTATTTATTTGTTTTTTGTTTCCATGGATGGTATCCCACTCTGGACGGTGTACAAGCAAATATCAAATAACATGACAGAACACACAACAAATCAAAAGTTCTTCTGTGATCTGTCAGTAGTGTCAGTATAGTGTTTTAGTGTATGCTGTTTTTATGCTTTTATGTATTGCTTTTATCTTTTAACTTGTACTTCATTAGGGAGGGCATTGTTGGGTGTTTTTAGTTGTTTTATGATTGTTTTTGTATGCATTGCTTATGGAAAAGGCTTCTTGTTGTAATGGAGCCCTCTCCTTTCTGCTGTGAGCTGCCCTGGGTGGCGCCTGCACCAATAGGGCAGGATACAAATGTCCCAATAAATAAGTAAATAAATAAAATACATCATAAAATAAAATCATTCTCAGTGTCTTGACTACTAAGCCAATAAGGATGTGGCCAACCGGTATGTAACAAGTGAAAGAGGAAAAACCGATTGAGGCTATATTGGGTCACCAACAATATTTTTATACTGATTGCAGTCATATCTTCAGTAAATAATAATATCTGTGTAGACTTCAAAAAGTTTATTCATGAGTTTTTTGTCTTCAAAGAGTTTATTCAAGAGTTAAAAAGTCCTCCGGATTAGAAACTTTTTTCGAGTACATTCTTCATCAGAACAATATTGACTGTAAATACAAAAGTGAAGAAAATGATGTACCAAGTATTTTAAAAAAGACTGCATGAGACAATAATGGTGATAAAACCCATAGAGATACATGACTGAAACATATTAAGGTATATACAAATATGTTATAATGCTTACACATGCAATACATATATTCTTTATTCTGGGATATATACATTTATTTTTTTATTATTATTATTAATATTAATATTAGTTTGAGTGCATTCCTTGCCTCCCTCAACTTATCACAAGTTTCATGCCTCTCTATAGCTTTACTCTTATTGTGCTAAGGAACTAATTCAGTTTTCAGGCTAAAGAACTGCACTAACTAATGTTCCTGATAAAGTACCACATAAAGCCCATAAAAATACTACACAAAGACATGTTAAATAATGTTTACAAAGTTTATAGATATATACATTTATTTTATTATATTAATATTTATTATTATTAGTTTGAGTGCATTCCTTCCCTCTCTCAACTTATCTCAAGTTCCATGCCTCTCTATAGCTTTACTCTTATTGTGCTAAGGAACTAATTCAGTTTTCAGGCTAAAGAACTGCACTAACTAAGCCACCATGGTCCCTGTATGTCAATCAGCTGCAGCAAAAACAACCTGTGGATTTTGTGATACCTTAAAAGGCTGGCATTTCACCTGGCATAGGTTTTTTGTGGGCTGCAGCCCCAGCTGTGATTGAGAAAAGCTCATGCCAAACAAAAATGTTTCAGCATGCCAAAAAACAACAACAACATCTTTTGAGGGTTTAGTTAAAGTTTTATCTGGATGTGTTTCCTTTCTTACATGTGGCAGTGGGCCACATGAAATGGCACTACAGGCCATAGGTTGCAAACCCCTGATGTAGAGCTTAGTGAGCTGGACTCTGGGAATCCGGCTTGACATTCCTGCTCAGTAGCAAAGCCTGTTGGGTGACCCTTGGGTCTATCCCATGATAAAATAAAAAGTGGGATACCTGTGTATGCGGTCTTGACCTCATTGGGTGAAGATAATGTATGTCAAATCCCAGTTTAAAAAACAACAATGCCAGCCATTGGAAAAACCAGTGGCAACATCTCTTTTGCAGATGGTAGCATTTACCTTCTTCCCCCTTTGGTCTGATCCGGTGTTAGAAGGAATAGCCAACAAGGTTGTTGTCCAGGGTATATTCACAATCTTCATGGAGGCTCCTTCTGTGTACCCTGAAGCAAAGGGTGAGCCACTGTGTGAGACAGAATGCTGGACTGGATGGGCTGTGGCATGTTCCAGCATGGCTGTTCTTATGTACCACCAGCTCAGATCCAGGAAGAGCTTTATGGCAAGACTAAACATTCTTGAGGGTACTCAAAAGCAAAAGCAAATTGGAAGATGGAGGAAGGATCTCTCACTGGACAAAGAAGAACATTAAAGCAGGATATAGCTGAAGAACTCGACCTCCCCTACATTGCTTGGAGGACCCTCAATAGACTGAAGGTCGGAGTCCCTAAAGGCAAGACTAACATGCTCAAGTGGGGGCTGCTGGCGGACAACAACACACAGTGTGAATGTGAAGAGACACAGAATCTGGCTCATTTACCATATCTGTCAAGTATCCTGGATTGGCCAGGAAATCCCGTATTTTGGGGCGCGTTCCTCCCCTTGCTTGGTGCTGTCCCATATTTAGAACGGTGGGGAAAGGGGTTACTGCGCACGCGTGCATGCGCAGAACACATCTGTGCATGCACAAATGTGTTCTGCGCATGTGCAAAAGGGTTCTGCGCATGCGCAAAAGGGTTCTGCGCATGCGCAAAAGGGTTCTGTGCATGTGCAAAGGAGTTTTTGCTGTGCATGTGCACCCAGGCCGGAGCAGTTCCCATATTTTTCAGAGCGGCACTTGATGGGTATGCTCATTTACTAGTCTGCCGATTACGCCTAGAGACATACACTGATGAGGACTTGGGTTTGGGTAATGACAAAGTGAAGAAAGTGGCTTCATTTTGGAAGTTCAGGGTTTGTTCAACACACACACACACACACACACACACACACACACACACACACACACACACACACACACACACACACACACACACACACACACACACACACACACACACACACACACACACACACCTTCCCCAAAACGTGGAAAGCTGGGTTCCGGCAAGCCTTCCACTTTGGGTAGCCTTCAGTTAACTGACCTGACAACCTGGAGGCTTCACGGCCTTGGGTGGTGAAGTCCACAGGGAAAGGTGATGGTCCCCAAGTAGATTAAATCCCACTTGAATCCCTCTTGAGGGAGGGCAGCAGCTTCATCAAACCTGGCCTGGGGCTGAGGAGGACTTTGCATGCCAAAAGGACTCAGGAGCAAAAAGTGACTCGCGGAACTAGATCCGTGGTACTATGGGTGTCATGCTGCAATGCTGAAGGACCCTCAATAGACTGCATTAAAAGCCACTGCATTATATTCTCAGGACAGTCTTCGTGGCTGATAGCCATGAGAATCATCTATATTCGGATTCAGATATGGCAGAAGAGAGGGAATGCAGTGGCTCAAGTGGCTAAGACGCTGACTGGAAGGCGGGAGGTCAGCAATTTGATTCCTGAGTACTGCAGGACAGAATGAGCTCCCGTCTTTGTCCCAGCTTCTGCCAATCTAGCCGTTCAAAAGCAAGAAATTGCAAGTAGATAAATAGGGACCACTTCAGTGGGAAGGTAAACAGCATTCTGTTTGCTCTGGTGTCTAGTCATGTCTGCCGCATGACCACGGAAACGTCTGCAGAAGCAGACAGCGCTGGCTCTTCGGCTTTGTAACAGATGAGCACTGAACCCTAGAGTGGGATATGACTGGATTTCAAGCAAGGGAAACCTATGGCAGAAGAAGAGCCTTTTCCCAGGCCTTTTCTAGACAGACGTCTGGACAAAATAAGGTCCCATTTCCCCCTCTCTCCTCCTACGTGTATGCAGCCTGCAGGCCACCCAGAAGGTCCATCTCTTCCTAACATTTGTTACTGGGCAAAATAGCAGCTCAGAAAGTCTTACTGGAAATGGGAGGGAAATTTCAAGATTGATTGGTTGCATTATTGCATTTCTGGCCCACCTTCCTCTGAGCCATGGGATTTAATATGTCTTGAAACACACGTTCTTCAGAAATACCTGCACAGTGTTAATTCTGCCAACACAGGAGTCTTAAACTGGTCAAAATCAATATTCATTGATCGTGAGTGTGTGGGACTAGATTTATTATTTGAGAATAGTGTGAGACTACCAGCATGGTGGTCACAGAAGGAGGTGGGACTGACAAATATCTTCTGAATAGTTTATTTATTTATTTAATCAAATTTATACTGCCTCCCCCTCGCCGAGACAACTCGAGGCGGCTTACAAATCGACAATAAACCCTCAAAACATTTAAAAAACATATAAAATAGACTTTTTAAGTTATAAAAAAATCTTTAAGAAATCTTTTAAAACTACCACATAACATGCTGCCAGCCCTAGAAAAGCCTGGAAGATCTAAGTGAGAACTAACTTGCTGACAGATTAATAATTATTACTTTACGTATGTACAATACCTATGGCTAAGATGTGTTCTTTAACGGGGGTGTTGCCATCTTCATAAACAAAGACTAAATTGGAAGATGCTGTTGTGCTCCAGCCCTCCTCTGACTCCAAAGAGGACCTGGATCAGGGGCACTCCCTATGCCCAGCCCAGTTCTGCCTGCACCTGAGCCCAAAGATGCCCTGAGCCAGGGATCTCAGCCTGCACCTGGCCCAAGTTTGTTTTCCCCGGCAACTGACCTGTCAGATCAGGAGTCTGGTTCTGACAGTGATCAGCCCTCAGCCAGGGAGAGGTCCATGCAACAGCTACACCTGAGACGCAGGCAGGCTAGAGCACAGTGCCAAAGGAGGCTCCCAGCTGATACCAATTAGCTGGGAGGCTTATAAGCAAGCGTCGGCACAACTCTTGTGAGAAAACCGGCATCCTGCTTAACTCCAGACTAGATCCTGACCTGCCTGCCTGCCGTGACCCTGACTTCTTTGCCAGCCCTGATGACATCCCTGGACACCCTTTGGATTAGACTACTGAATCGGACTACCAGTAAACAGACCTCGGCTTGCCTTTTGGACTTTGATATCTGGACTATCCTTGAACAAGACTCTCTGTGTAGCACCACCGTACGGCGACCATACCTCCCTGGGTGGGTTTAGCACAGATGCCTACTACTAATAATTTTGTGTCAGAAATTGATATTTCTGACACAAAATAATGTGAATTACATTCAATAGGGTACAACTCTTTTAACTTTCTCTTTGGAATAAGGCATGTTCACAATTTTGCTTGCACAAACTGTGACTTGTGTATTTTAAAATTTCATAAGTAAACCAAACAGCATAATTACCTATACAGGTATATATAATGGATACCTGAAACTGTGGATAACAGCAAACCCTATCTTTACAATGCAGACAGTAGCCTCTAGTGGCCAGCTCTGGTAACACAACAATGTATTTCAGGGATTTTATATTGAATATTTTTAGACCTGTGGATAATGGAAACCATGGATACTAAACCTGGGGAGATGGGGTATGTGTGTGTGACCTGTACTCTCTCAGTTATCAATGAAATGTTTTATGTTGCTAAAGCAGTAAATCAGGTACAGATATATCAAAGAATAATTGTATACTGTATATTTTAATTCCACCATCCCAAAATTTGCATCTTGCATATTTCCTGCAAATTCCACCTTTCCCCAAACATTTGGGTATCGTTGCATCTCTCTCTATGTGTCAACCTACCTAAAGCAGCACCATCCGCAATATTCTCATTATTTCTCATTTGCATAAATGCAGACATGAGCAATTCCATGAGCTTTGATGACATAGCGCCTTCTTCCTGTTAAGTGCCATCAATTTAGTGATGCATCGTTTCCAGAAATGTTGAGACCATAGTGGCAAAAATGGTGTGCTTTAGATGACAATGGTGAAAACACACAAAATGTAAGTCCCTTTGCCAACCTGATATCCTTTTGTTAACCTTATGGACCGAGAACTTCCCAGCTTCTACAGGTAGATCCCTGATGGAGGGCCCTGGAGTTTGCATTGCTCTCATCTGGCCACAAACGATGCTACAGCTTCAAAGAGAGCAATTAGCAGATATGAACATGGTTTCCTGTGTTTGCTGAATGGGGAAAGAATCAGATGCACCCTGCTGCTTTTTCATAGTTCATTTCTAAGAATGGGACCCTGGCAGAAACGTTTGGGACTTTTATTGATAATTTTCCTGCCCTATCCACAAGAATTTGATGTATGCCTGAAGAAGTGATCGTGAATCATGTTTTTAAAGTGATCCAATCAAGGTATGGCCTTCTTCTTGCATGTCTTCTTAATCAAGTGTCAGTAATTAGATAATTACAAGCCAAGGTGAGACGAATCTTTCTCCTTTCTTTGGTGAATGAGACTGCAGCTGTTGAAGGCAGATGAGTTCTCTCCCCCCCCCCCCCATGCATTTGAAAAGTTGTACTGTACAGTTTGTCCTTGGAGCACATGAATTGGATCAAGCTGAGCATGTATGCAGTGTTACATAAAAACCCTCGTTGTGGCTGAGTTTTAAAAATCATTTTGGGAGTCCAAGAAGCAGGGTGTATACCTCCATTTATTTTATTGGGACTGCAGTGGCTCAAGTGGCTAAGATGCTGACTGGGAAGCAGAAGGTCAGCAGTTTGATTCCCGAGTACTGCAGGATGGAAATGAGCTCCCGTCTTTGTCCCAGCTCCTGCCAACCTAGCAGTTCGAAAGCAAGAAATTGCAAGTAGATAAATGGGGACCACTTTGGTGGGAAGGTAACAACGTTCCGTGCGCTCCGGTTTCAGTTGTCCTATGTTAGTGCCACTTTCTACATTAAAGCAACAGGATTTCAGCCTCTGTCTCTCTATTTTTCCAGTTTACACAAGAGGACCTGGCAGCAGATTGCTTCTTCATCCTGGTCTTTTAATCAATCAATAGAAGAATATTAAACTGCATTTATATAGGCTTGCGTAAAACACACATGTATGCTCAAAAGAAAAGAAAAAACCCAAGAAGCATCGATCTTAATTTAATTTAAAGGGATTTTGTTTAAAAAAACGCACCCGTACGGAGAAAGGGTTAACCCGGAAGAGCCTTAACCGTACGGGTGCGTTTTACTTCTGCTTCCGGGAGCAACAAGGGCAGTGCAGGCTGGATGAATCGCAGTAAACCCATTCATGTGGATTCACAGGGTGCTTGGGCATACCTGTCAAGTATTGGATTTGGAAATAAGGGAAATTTCCTGGCAAATAAGGGATACTTGACAGCTATGCTTATCCTTTGCTGCCCTCCAATGGCAGCAATAGGGCATTGCAGTCTAATTAATAAGGGATAACGGCAGGGAAGAGGGTAAAATAAGGGGTTTTCCCGGCAAATACGGGATACTTGACAGCTATGCTTATCCTGTGCTGCCCTCCAATGGTGTCAATAGGGCATTGCAGTCCAATTTATAAGGGATGACGGCGGGAAGGAGGTTAAAATAAGGGTTTTTTTTCGGCCAATAAGGGATACTTGACAGCTATGTGCTTGGGCTTCTGGGAATTGAAGTCCAAGAACATCTGGAGTGCCAAGGTTCGCCATCACGGGGCTAAAGGAGCACTGAATTGAGTTTCCCTCTGAAGTCAGTACATGTGAATTCTTAAGCTTTCTTTTGGAACAAAAAAATGGCTCCTAGTCAAACATGGGAAAATTATTTTGGGAGGCTTCAACCTCCCGGAAGCATCCATCCAGTTGTCCAAGCTCTACTCTCATTAGAACTGGAAGAGACTGAAGTGTGTTTTGTCTCTTAGAAGTTTCAGATTTACTGTTTTGATGCGGGAGTCCCTTATTAATCCTTTCAGATAGATGGGTAAGAAATCTTAATGAAGTAATGGCTGGGTGATTAACTGCTCCATCTTTCGGCGGATGACCAAAGCTGCATAAACTTGGCAAATATATGAGGTTGTAAACCTGTCGCGGCTGTATTGGCCTAAGAGATACGGTTCCTAATGTGGAATAAATTCTAACTTGGGACTATTTTGCAATATCCACCCCTTCCATATTTCACTCATCTCATTAATTTCCCATGCCTTTTTTAAAACCATGGGGTCTGCAATGCGGCGTTACATGGGAGGCATAAAGGGGACCCAAGAGAGGATTTGACATGAGTTTTGCATGGAAATGTGAAATGCTAATACAGTAGAACATCGGATAACGTCCAAACTCCGTTCCACAAGTTTGGACTCTATCCGATTTTGGACTTTATCTGAATCAAATGGGCGATGCATCGGATAATGTCCAAAAATGGACTTTATCTGAGGTTCCTATACCAAATACCTCGGAAAACGTCTTTTTTTTAGCAGTTTTGGATTTTATGCGATGCATCATGTGTGCATGAAAACCGCGACTTTATCTGAATCGGATTTTATCCGAGGTACCACTGTAACATCTTTTTCTTTTTCTTTTGCGAGGGTGGCAGGACTTGAGTAAGATAAAGGTAGAGGTTGCCCTTGCTCGAAAGCCAGTCGTATCTGACTCTAGGGCTCGGTGCTCACCTAACCGCCCTGAGTCGGCCTTGGCCGAGTGGGCGGTGAAGAAATCGAATTAATAAATAAAATAAATCTCAATTTTTAGTTAAAAAGCTGGCGCTGTCTGCATCTGTAGACATTTCCGTGGACACGTGCAGGCATGCCTAGACACTGGAATGCATGGAATGCTGTTACCTTCCCACCAAAGTGGTCCCTATTTAGTTACTTGCAATTTCTTGCTTTCGAACGGCTAGGTTGGCAGGAGCTGTGACAGAGCTGGGCGCTCACTCCATCATGCAATACTTGGGTCTTGAACTGCTGATCTGGCAACTTTCCAGTCGTCAAGTTCAGTGTCTTAACCACTAAGCCACTGCAGTCCCCTTACTTGAGTTATGTCTCAAATTTGCCCTTTGCTGGTTTTGAATGCAGATCAAGGTAGCACAGAAAAGTCACCTCCCCTTGAGTTGAGCAGATCTGGTGAGGACAAGACATTTTGGAGACTTTCCCAAAGTACAGTGCCATAAGTCAGAGTTGATTTAGAATAATAGAATAAGCCCTGGTGGCTCAGTGGTTAAACTGCTGTCCTGAAACCAAAAGGTTGTGAGTTCGATTCTGACCATGGATGGATTCAAGGTTGACTCAGCCTTCCATCCTTCCGAGGTCAATAAAATGAGTCCCTAACATGTTGGAGACAAAATGCTAATTAACTTGTGAACCACCCAGAGAATGCGCCAAGCGCTAAGGGGCAGTATATATGTGTAATTGCTTTGTTTTAAATGAGTTGGAAGGGCAGGGGCAGTTGGTCTTTTAGGACCATGATGGTGAACCTTGGCACTCCAGGGGTTCCTGGACTTCAGTTCCCAGAAGCCTAAGTCAACACTCCTGATGATCAGAGCTTCTAGAAATTGAAGTTCAAGAACAGCTGGAGTGCCAAGGTTCACTACCGCTGTTTTAGGCCATTGAGTCCAACCTCCTGCTCAATGCAGGAAACTGAATGAAAGCAGATGTGACAGATGATTGTCCAATTCTCTCTTGAATGCTTCCAGTGTTGGAGTGGTTGCCATTCTTGAGGCAGTTGGTTCCACTATCAGACTGCAGTAAACCATTAAGAAGTTTATAAACTGCTTCTTCTAATTCCATGTTAATCTGCATGAAACCAAAACAATTCTGGCCTGTATGTTACCTGTGGAAGTACTGTATTTAACTGCGTATATGAAACATTCTTGGATTGTCTCAACTTTTTTTTGGGGGGGGGGGGGGGCTGAGACAGTCTGTTCAAAATGGCAAGACAGTCAGTTAAAGACTCTCCAGTGTACAGAATTCTTTGCCTTCATTATGAGAGTGGGTCACCAAGGGAGCATGTGTGCAATGTGTTTACATACATATGTACAAACATCCGTACATGCATGCATTGGACACGGATGGGTTGTGCAGTTCACTCCCAGATATATCTTCATGTCTTTTTCCTTTCTGAAGCTAAACAATCTCACATAGCGGGTGAAAAAGGACTGGCTTGTTGCTTACAAAGATATGAACAACCCATCCAATGCTTGGTTTTTCAAAAGTCCATACAACAAGATACATATTTTAATAGGTGTGCTGTGGTGTTGTGCATTTGCCGAAATCATTCTTGAAAATGACAAATTCTCTCTGAGATATCATTTTTTTTGACATCACATGGCATAGTAGTTAAACTACTGGGTCGCCGAGGCGAGAAAGGCGGCCATATTAATCTGAAAACAAATAGACAAACAAACAAACTGCTGTACTGCAGACAAAACTGCTCACAATCTGAATTTGATCTTGACGGGAATCCAGGTTGACTCAGCCTTCCATCCTTATGAGGCTGGTAAAATTAATATCGAGCAAAATGCTAATTAACTTGTGAATCGCCCAGTGAACTCTTCAAGCACTACCTGTATAGGACAGTGTTTAATGTAATTGCTACTTCTGTTTATTTATTTATTTATTTATCATTCACATTTGTAACTGCCGCCCACTCAGGCAGAACCCGACTCAGGGCGGCATTACAGCAGCTCAAGAAAATACATAAAAACATTATAAAACCTTATAAAACCCACCCAATAAAAAACCCACCCAATAAGAAAAAACCAACATCCACCCCCATTTAAAACCCATATCCCAATCACCCGTCCCACCTACCACACAGAGGGAAAGAAAGAGAGTCTTATAAAAGCCAGCCGGCGGGGGCCATAGTCCCGTTCGGGCCCCACACCTGCCCTGCCAGCCAGGTCTTTACTCCTTTCCTGAAGGGCAGCAATTCACTTTGAAGTCTTAGATCTGTTGGTAGGAGGTTCCAGAGAGTTGGTGCGGACACGGAGAAGGCCCTCCTTCGGGTGCCAGTCAAATGTGCACCCCTCGTTGATGGCACCACCAGAGAGCCTCTCCGGTCCGCTCTGGTTGGACGGGCAGCCACTCTTGGGACGATGCGGTCTCTAAGGTATCCTGGCCCCCTGCCATATAGGGCTTTAAAGGTCAAAACCAGCACCTTAAATTGCACCCGGAGACAAACTGGTAACCAGTGCAGCTCCCGAAGCAGCGGTGAGGCATGGGCATATCGCCCACACCCCATCACCACCCGGGCCGCTGCATTCTGGACCAGCTGCAGCCTCCGAATGGTCGTCAAGGGCAGCCCCATGTAGAGCGCATTACAATAATCTAGTCGGGAAGTAACCAGAGCATGAGTGACCATAAGCAAGGAGCCCCGGTCCAGGAGCGTGCGCAGTTGGCGAATCACCCGAAGTTGGGCAAAAGCCCCCCTGGCCACGGCTGCCACTTGTTCTTCCAGCAGGAGCCGTGAGTCCAGGAGGACCCCCAAGTTGCGCACTGGGTCTGTCTGGGGCAAAACAGCCCCATCCAGTACCAAAGATGGTAACTCCTTGGATAACATGGGGCCCCTTATCCACAGCCACTCTGTCTTGCCGGGATTCAGCCGAAGCCCATTGGCCCCCATCCAGACCCCAATGGCCTCCAGGCATCCGGATAGGATTTCAACAGCATCACTGGGGTCCCCACGGGCCGAGATGTACAATTGAGTATCATCTGCGTACTGATGGTACCGCACCCCGTGGGAACGAATGATCTCACCCAGCGGCTTCATGTAGATGTTAAATAAGAGAGGAGAGAGCACAGATCCCTGAGGCACCCCATATTTGAGAAGCCTAGGGCTGGACCTCTCACTCTCTAACCACACCGACTGGGTACGGCCCTCCAGAAATGAGGAAAACCAGGACAACACAGTGCCCTGGATCCCCAGTCCTTCAAGCCGTTCCAGAAGGATACCGTGGTCGACGGTATCGAAGGCCGCTGAGAGGTCAAGAAGAGCAAGGACGGATGGACAACCCCCGTCCCGCTCCCGCCAGAGATCATCCATCAGTGCGACCAATGCCGTCTCCGTTCCATATCCGGGCCTGAATCCCGATTGAAAGGGGTCTAGATAATCCGCTTCCTCCAGGACACTCTGCAGCTGGCGCGCCACCGCCTTCTCCAAAACCTTACCCAGAAAGGGCAGGTTGGAAACCGGCCTATAGTTGTTAAGGACAGCTGGGTCGAGGGACATTTTCTTCAGGAGGGGGCGCACCAAAGCATGTTTTAGCTGTGCAGGAAATACCCCCTCCCGTAAAGATGCATTTACTATCCCTCCAACCCAGCCCCCTGTTACCTCCTTGGAGGCTTTCACCAACCAGGTGGGACAGGGGTCCAGAGGACATGTAGTGGCACGAACATCTGCAAGGAGCCTGTCCACTTCCTCAGGGACAACAGGATCAAACCGATCCCAGATCGAACAGCAAGACTGTGCTCCGGCACCCCCCCCCGACCCTCCCCATCCACGCCAGGATTCAATCCTGAACGAATCCGATCGATTTTCTCCACCAGATGGTCAGCAAAGTCCTCAGCCGACCCCTGCCAACCGGGCACCGATCCCCCTCTACCAAGAAGGGACCTGGTTACCCGGAACAGGGCGGCTGGGCGATTATCAGCGGAGGCAATAAGGGTGGTGAAGTATTGCCGCCTCACCACCCCCATCGCCACTAGGTAGGCCCTAATAGCGGCTCTAGCTAGTGTCCAATCGGAGTCATCCCGGGTCTTCACCCAGCGGCGCTCTAGGCGTCTCTTTGCCCGTTTGAGTTCCCGAAGTTCCTCTGTGAACCACGGAGATGACCTAGTTCCCCGGGCGCGGAGAGGCCGCAGTGGCGCGATTTCATCCAAGGCCGCTATTGTCGTCCTATTCCATAGTTCAACGAGTGCCTCGGGTGAATCGTTTAGCCGATCCAGAGGTACATCCCCCAGTTCCCTCCGGAAACCATCTGGATCCATTAGTTGCCGAGGGCGGACCATTTTAATAGGCCCTGCCTCCCTACGATGAAGTGTCGCCCCCAGGAAGTCAAGAGTCACCAGATAGTGATCTGACCATGGCACAGGTGAGATGACTAAGTCCTGTAATCTCAGGTCACTCTGCCACTGCTCCGACAAGAAAACTAAGTCTGGCATGTGACCGCTGCCCCTGGTCGGACCCCGAACTACCTGAGTCAGGCCCATGGCTGCCATGGAAGCCATGAACTCCCTTGCCCCCTCAGAGGCCACCCCCAACGATGGCAAATTGAAGTCCCCCAGAACCATAAGCCTCGGGAACTCCAACGCCAGCATCGAGGCGGCCTCGAGGAGCTCAGGCAGGGCATCCCTTACTCTGCAAGGGGGCAGGTACAGGAGCAAGATCCCCAACTGACCCTTGGGGCCCAACCGTAGAAGCAGGGCCTCACAACCAGACACTTGTGGAGCAGTGGCCCTAGCGACTCCCAAAGACTCCCTGGCAACAATGGCGACACCACCGCCCCTCCCCTCACCTCTAGGCTGGTGCCAAATACCGAACCCAGCTGGACACATGTCCGAAAGAGGTACTCCATCCTCAGGTGTCAGCCAGGTTTCGGTGATGCATGCCAGGTCGGCCCGCCCATCCTGGATGGCATCTTGAATCAGGGGGGCCTTATTGCAAACCGACCTGGCATTCACCAGCAGCAGCCTAAGGGCGGGGTCACTCTGGATCTGCTGCTCAGGACCCTTATGAGGCTGGTAAAATTAATATCGAGCAAAATGCTAATTAACTTGTGAATCGCCCAGTGAACTCTTCAAGCACTACCTGTATAGGACAGTGTTTAATGTAATTGCTACTTCTGTTCCTATCTTGCAGCTGAAGAAAATATCTTAGCTATTTCTTGATTGGTGTAACACAGTGGTTGGGAACCTATGGCACGTGTGCCAGAGGTGGCACTGCGAGCCCTCTCTGTGACCATGCATGCTTTCGCTCCAGCACAGAGTTTGCCCCACCCCACTGCCCAGCAGCCCAATGGGAGCACTTCCTCCTTTCCCCCAGCACAGAGTTTGCCCCACCCCCTGAGGCATCGGTGGCAGCCTGTTGAATTTGGGCACTCGGTTTCTAAAAGGTTCCCCATCACTGGTGTAAGACAATGAGCTCAGTGAAGGTTAACATTTCTAATCAGGGTGGATAAAAATCAATGATTTAAAAAAATAATAATCAAAAAATGGATTTTTAAAAATTTAAATCGGATTTTTTTTATTTAAATGCTTTTTGAGGAAAAATCTCTCTAAAGATCGTGTTCTAGTTAAGATACATTATAGTCCAAAGGTTATTCATCATGAAATTAGTTTTTAATTATGTGGCATAAGGCTGTATTAACCCATTCACAATGTCATGCTCTCCCAGAGGTTTCTAATTATTTGGGGCAATTTTTCTATCTAGAAGATATTATCAAATCAAATACTTGGTTTTGCTGTTTTCAAAACTGTGCATTTGGAACTGCAACGATAACTTGCCTTCTCCATAGCAAAAAATGTTATAAAATAAACATCAGAATTGAGAAAAAGACCTTAATCCCATTGTTCCTCTGCAAATCTATGTACACAGAATCAACCCCCTTACCTCTTAAGTGCTGCTACGTTCCAAGAAGTTCAATGAATAGAAGGTTGTTTGGAATGGAATAGCACAAGGAGCAAAGTTTGAGGAAGGGGGCAAGCAGTAAAATAAAAGTGAAACCTTTTGAGGACAGAACTCTGCATCTTGAGATCTTTATTTGCATAGCAGCCTGAAGTTTATCCTATGGACCTGGCTGATGTAGTCAATGACTGTCAGTCTAAGTTTTTAAAAATATATTTACCACATCAGTTAACAAACATAAATGTTTAAGCAATATATAAGCATACATAATGCTATATAGTGTTATTGTTTTGGTTAAATAAAGCTATTTAAATGTTAAGGTAATATGAATGATTAACCTATTAAACTGGATATAGTTCACCTTGCAGTAATTTCATAATTATCTATCTATGTATTTCTAATGGTATATAACCACCAAATCAGTAATTTTCTGATATAACTGTAAAACTACTGTAATCTGAAAAGTTATTATTCTAAAAATGAAACCTTTATCTGGTTGTAAGGTGTGTGCATGTTTGTATCTATCTATATCTATAAAAGAGAGATGTCCCCTTGTGGGTTCTGTATACGAATCCACACCCCTGTAGTGTCCGCAACCACACTGCGCACTGGCGCTCCAGAGAATGTCATAGTCAAGGTCCAGGGGCGAGGTTCGGGGTGCGCTCCCCCCAAAATGAGAAAAACAGAAAAAACTACACCCCCCCCCCAGTGGCCACTGCGGCACGCCGCGGCCAATCAAGGAGGCCAGCACGAACACAGCAGAGGCGGGATGACGATGCAGCCAATTGGGAAAGGGGGCGTGGCCAGAGTGGCAGTTGGCCTCCGGAAAGCACTGACTCAAGGGGGAAGGGGGAATGTCCTGTAGGGGAAATTCAGTTAAAGTAATTTTTGCTGTAAGAAACATCCTGGAGAACGCATGGTTCCACTCTACGAATTTTCAAGATCTTCAGGTTTCTTCTGGTGACAAAGACATTGTGGGGAAATATAGCTGTGGGAATGACTAAGCCATGTTTTCTGGAAAATGCCGTCAGATGTTCATGGGAGCATGCTTTTGTAGATGTTCAAACAGAGCTCATAACACGCTTCTTCCTTCTGTTATTTTGTCTTCCCAGTGGGAACGCCTTTGGTTCTTCATCCTCACGTTTTCCTTCTTCCTGACACTCATCTGGTTTTATTTCTGGTGGGAGGTTCACAACGACTACAATGAAATTAACTGGTGAGTGGAGACAGGAGGCTGACATCCTCTCTCAAATGTGCGCATCGCTTGCTAATGGAAACTAAGGTCCTTGACGAGTGTAGTCAAGTCAGAAGACAGCATGAAAGGCAGCTGATAGTCCAGGAGTCTAGCCTGGCAAACAGTTTTCTACCCAGTATGGTTGACCGGAGAAAGGACTTATGCCCCCAGGTTCACTTGGTCTGGAGTGGTCAGATTGTAGCTGACTCTACTGAGAGGTTGTGTTTAAGTATGAAGGATCTAAGGGGTGGGGGGAGCATGTACCTTGTCAGTTCATCTGACAGCAAGGCCAAAAAGACCTTGGCCATTTCCCCCTGGCATTTCGAGTGAACCGTGTTTATTTGTGCTTTGTAGCAGGTTTGCTGGTGAAGAATAACTGACTGTGTGTGTATTGTGGAGCAAACAAACCTGAATAAAGTGTGCAAATTGATAGTACATGTACATTTTGCATGTTCCCACACAGCTGGATTAATAAGCTGTGGCAGGAATAGCAGAGGCATACCTGTCAAGTATCCCGGAATGGCCAGGATTTCCCGTAATTCAGCACTGCAAACTCTACTTTCCCGCCGCCATCTGCCACCATCCTGTAATTTGACAGCGGGGGAAGGTAGTTACTGTGCATCCCCTTCTGCGCAGAAGGCTACTGTGCAGAACTCTTCTACACATGCGTAGAAGGCTTCTGCGCATGCGTAGAAGTGTTCTGCGCAGAAGGCTACTGCGCAGGTCCCGTATTCTCCAGAGGCGCGCTTGACAGGTATGAGCAGAGGAGTTCTGTGTGATCCAGAAAGTATTCCCTATCCTCAACTACTGGGACTTTCTTCTCAGCCTTTCCCTGGTTTCTGTGGTTATGACATACCCATCAAGCGTGGCTCCAGAAAATACGGGAACTGCTCTGGCCCGGGTGTGCATGTGCAGCAACAACCCCTTTGCACATACACAAAACCCCTTTGCGCATGCGCACTACTGCCTCTGATGGGTGCACATGCGCAGTAACCCCTTTCCCCGCCGTTCAAAATACAGGACAATGACGGGAAAGGGGAGGAACAAGCACAGAAATACAGGAAATCCCGGCCAATACGGGATAC
The DNA here is from genome assembly GCA_035047305.1 of Bradypodion pumilum. Classification (NCBI taxonomy): domain Eukaryota; kingdom Metazoa; phylum Chordata; class Lepidosauria; order Squamata; family Chamaeleonidae; genus Bradypodion; species Bradypodion pumilum. Next base: position 5,335,279 of record JAWDJD010000003.1, read on the forward strand.
TTGACAGGTATGGGTTATGAGCAGATAATTTAAACCACTTGGAGACAGTACAGGTCACACACCCTCATATCTGCAAGTTGAATAGCCACAGTTTCAGTAATCCATGGGTCTATACATATTTATATGGTGCATTACCATAGCTGGCCACTAGAGGCTACTGCCTGCAATATAAAATATAGAGTTTGCTGTTATCCGCTGATGCAGGTATCTGCGTTAGGTATCAGAACGCATCCCACATGGATATGAGCCAACCTGGATTTATCTGGCCCAATAGCATTGGGTGGAGAATGACAGTTTTATGGCAATCTGTAGTTGTCCACATAATTGTGGAACTCCAGTTCCCATCAGCCTTTTCCAGTCTGCATGGTGAAGTGAGGTAGTAGTTTCTTAGCATCTCAGAGGGCTGCAGTTCGACTGTAACCCTTTCACAGAATCAAAATTTGGAATGGGTGCGTTTTACTTCCACTTCCAGGAGTGACGAGGGCGGCGTGGGCCCGATGAATCACAGTAAACCCATTCGTGCGGATTCATGGGGTCATGGGCTTCTGGGAATTGAAGTCCAAGAACATCTGGAGTGCCAAGGTTCGCCATCACAGCTGTAGGTGGAATTTGGATTTGAACCCATGACTTCCTGCTTGCAAAGTACACTAATATTCAGTTTTTGGCTCTCTCCAGTTTTCTGGACGCACTCAACACAGTGCAAGTGTACACTCATTGGGTGAGTGCCCATTCCACATACCGTATTTGCTGGCGTATAAGATGCATTGGTGTATAAGACGCACCCCGTTTTTCAAGTGTATTTTAAAGGGGAAAAGTGCGTCTTATATGCCGGCAAATACGGTACATATTGGATATAGCTTTGGAGGTTACTCTTTGGGTTCTTGGAGTTGTAGGACTCCAAATGTTATTTTTCCAGGCTTTTCAGTCTGATCTCACTGCAACTTTTCTAAGACCTCTCCTTCCTGTGGCTTCCATAACTTTGTTACCAACTTCTCAATCAAATCCAGTGTTTGTGTTATTTGTGACACATTCTTAGATCCTGGCCTTCAATTATGAAATTTCATTTCTTGGAGGTTGGCCAAAGTCCCAACTCCAGCTGCTACGATTTCTTTGTGGGTCATCACTTAGTTCTTGAGCTTTTGCCACAAAGAGGTAAAACCAATGGTTCACAGCATTTCGTATTTCATTATTTTGGAGAGACGTCCTGTTCTTTTCCCCAAATCTCCCTTCCTCATCTTGTGTCTTTCTGAGAGTGACAGCACAAATAAATAGGTTGTCTCTGCTTTCATGATCAGATTTCTATGTAGGGAAGGCAAGATTAAATATAGCACCACTTTCCGTGGTGAAATAAATAATCAGGGAGGAAATAGCAGTATGGCAGAAGAGCCTTTAATTATCGCAAAGTTTATTCTTGGCAAAGGAGGAAATGTTGTTTTCCCCCAAGAGACTTGATGTCGAGAACCTGACAAGCATCACATCTTGTGTAACAGAAGAAAGGAAAACAGAAAAGGTTTGGGTGCCTGCTGATGCATTAACCAAAAGGAAAGCATGCGTCACGAAAAAGCTGGGTGGAAGAGGATGCCAGCATGCATTCATTGTATGTGCTCATTGGTATGCATGCATGCATGCAAAATTGGAAGGGATTTAGATGATGTAAACAGAATTTGCATTGGAGAAATGCAGTGTTTCATAATTGGAGTGAAGAAGACGGGCCAGGTGACACTGCTTCAAACTGGGATGACTTGGAAAACAAAGGACTGTTCGAGGGCAGCCTTTTGAATGGAGGACTGTCCCTCCTAAAAGAGGAGAAGTGGCCACACTGGTCAAAAGGCCCACCCTGTGGGTATCTGTTAACTATTTTTTACCTATCCCTGCTCTGTTTCCTAAAATACATCATTCAGGCTTCACCACCTTTTCTTTAAAACATGGTGTAAAAAGGGAGCTCAGCTTGCTTTACATAAGAACATAAGAACATAAGAACAGCCTTGCTGGAACAGGCCACAGCCCATCCAGTCCAGCATTCTGTCTCACACAGTGGCTCACCATTTCCTTCAGGGTATTCCCAAGGAGATGCCTTCACCTTCTTAGGATTCCCTGGAAATGGCACTGAGAGATATCCTGCCTATCTCTCCAACCCGGAGGTTGTCCTTAAGTATCCATAATTATAGCCATTGATACTCTTGTCCTCCATGAACTTGTCTAATCCTTTCTTAAAGCTGTCAAGACTGACAGCTGTCACCACTTCTTCTGGCAGGGAGTTCCATAGACCAGTAATCCTTTGACAATGCTTTGAAAACGGACTCGTACCTGTTCTTCTGGATTTCCTGTTGGGCACCTTGTTTATCCAAGGATTAAAGAGATAGAACAGGGCTTCAGAGCTATACCATTTGTTGCCCCTCTTGGTCTAAAACAAGCATGGATGGCCTGATCCAGATAGAAAACAATGAGGTGAGGCGGCTGGGGTGTATCAACAAGCACAAGAAATCTAACACTCCCAATAGTGTGAAAAATAAAATAAAATCAGGAATGTGTCTTTAATAGAAGGAATTATTCACATACTCGTCCTATGATGAGGTCTCTCAGGCAAAGGTTAAGGTGTGTAAACTCAACACGGTAATACCAGATGTGTCTCCTACAACGCAATACATTACATCACACCTATAAACCTAAAATATACAGTGATCCTCAATCATACAAAACGTGCTGGGAACCCGCAATATAATACAATACAAAATACCCGTGGAGCCAAGCAACCAAACATCTCATGTTAAGTCCAGACGTGGGTGTTTGGTTGCTTGGCTCCACGGGTATTTTGTATTGTATTATATTGCGGGTTCCCAGCACGTTTTGTATGATTGAGGATCACTGTATATTTTAGGTTTATAGGTGTGATGTAATGTATTGCGTTGTAGGAGACACATCTGGTATTACCGTGTTGAGTTTACACACCTTAACCTTTGCCTGAGAGACCTCATCATAGGACGAGTATGTGAATAATTCCTTCTATTAAAGACACATCCCAGATAGAAAACAATGCAGGAGGTTGAGAGAGATTGTTTCATGTCTCCTTCCCCTCTGGTTTGTTTTTTTAAAATTAAAAGATTTTTGTCCTCTGTATATTTTTACTAGTCTGGCCAATTATCCTGCTATGGTATTAGAGTAGACCTGTGCTTTCCAAACTATGTTCCTTGGATGTTCTTGGACTGAAGCTCCCAGAAGCCTTAGCCTGCACATCCATTACTGAAGACTTCTGGGAATTGTAGTCTAAGAACACACAGGGACCCATGTTTGGGAACCACTGGATTAGACCATATTGCCAGCATCTCAGTGCTGATCATCAGGCAGCGGTTAACTAAATCTGACAACCCTGAGGACTAGAAGCCTTGGGTGGTGAAGTCCACAAGGAAAGGGTGATGGTCCCCAAGTGAATTAAATCTTACTTGAATCCATCTTGATGGAGGGCAGAAGTTTCATCCATCCTGGAGGACTTTGTGTGCCAAAAGGGACCAGGACCAGAAAGGGACTTGCGGAGCTGGAACAGTGATATGGGTATTACACTGCAATGCAGAAAGCAAATGGAAGACCACTGCATTATATTGCTCCTAGGAAAATCTTCATGGTTGGCTGCCATGATGATAGCCAATATTTGAAATTGGATGTGGAACTAAAAGAATAAGTATATTTTTAAAAATAAACTCAGTTCTTGGAGTCTCCTTTCCTTCATCTTTGGTATTTTCAAAATATCTTCTGGCATCTCATAAGAAAAATACATAAACCATGTGATAAGTTGCTGTATTGCTCCCATGGGGGAAATTAAGCTTCCCGTAACTTTTAGTCATTCTTTTGTGAGATATCTCCTTCTAGAACTTGACATCATCCTCAGATAAACAGAACTGCAACTGTCATTCCCACCCAATATGGTCATCATAATTGGGAAATGATCATATAGCAGACCTGGAAGGTGTCAGGATGAAAGAAAGGAAATTGAGTTCATGTCTGTTTCGCTGCACGATTATTTTGCTGGTTCTTTATCCTATAAAAATGTGCTTTGAAGCAACACATGGACAAGATGGGGGAAGAGAAGCAATTTAGACCAGGTGAGCACAATTGCTGAGAAGCAATTAGAAATTAGCCAATTAAAACCATGAAATATTAAGTCTGCTGGAACAATGGAAAGTCTAAATCTAGAGATTATCTCCCAGAATTATTTTAGACTTCTTCTTGTGATCCAGTCCTCTTCAGACTCTGAGGATGGCCTGGATCAGGGGGCACTCTCTATGCCCAGCCCAGTTCTGCCTGCACCTGAGCCTGAGGATGTCCTGAACCAGGGATCTCAACCTGCGCCTGGCCCAAGTCTGTTTCCCCCGGCAGCTGATCTGTCAGATCAAAGGTCTGGCTCTGACAGCGATCAGCCCTCAGTCAGGGAAAGGTCCAGAAAGGAGCTACACCTGAGATGCAGGCAAGCTAGAGCAAAGTGCCAAAGAAGGCTCCCAGCTGATACTAATTAGCTGGGAGGCTTATAAGCAAGCTTGATGCAGCCTTCCAGCGTTGGTACAACTCTTGTGCAATGACCAACACCCTGCTCGGTTCCAGACTGCCTTGCCTTCCGTGACCCTGACTTCTCTGCCAACCCTGATTATGCCCTTGGACACCCTTTGGATTAGATGCTTGCTCGAGCTACTGGTAATCAGACCTCAGCTTGCCTTTTGGACTTTGCTGTTGCCTTTTGGACTTTGGACTACTCTCTGTGTAGCGCCACTGTGCAGTGACCGTGCCCGCTCGGGTAGGTCAGCACACTTCTCTACAAGACCATTTGAGGTCATCAAGTTCAACCTCCTGTTCAAGGCAGGAATCCGAATCAAAGCAGATCTGACAGAAGGTTGTTTTCCAATTCTCTCTTGACTGCTTCCAGTGTTGGAGTGCTCAACATCTCTCGGAGGAGTTCAGACACAGGCAAACTAGAGCGAATTACCAAAGAAGGCTCCCAGCTTTGCATATACTATCTTGGTAACCCTCACAACCTCCACAAAAGTAGTGAGGGTATAAGTGGATGGATGCCGGATCACACTGGAGAGGGTTGATTTAACAGGAGTGATCTGCCCTTAAAGCAATTCTTCCATCTGCCAAGGAATCACTCTAGCCCAGGCACTTAAAAGAAGAATCATTAGAGCTACCGTATTTTCCGGCGTATAAGATGACTGGGCGTATAAGACGACCCCCAACTTTTCCAGTTAAAATATAGACTACCCCTCTTCCAATGAACACCAAATAAAAATTAAACCACACTCAACCCGAAGACGCGCAGCCCTCTGAGTCGAATGGGCAGGTTCTGGTGGAGAGCCAATCCACGCTCACGTTCTCCTCCTCAAGGTACAGGAAGATGTGTGCAGCTTGCTTCCCCTTGCTTCATACTCCCCGCACAGAGCAGGGACTCGGCCGCGGCACCCCCCACCATATGCGCCGGACATATGAAGCAAGGGGAAACAAGCTGCAGTTAAGTACATGTCCTATAAGATGACCCCCGACTTTGGCACAGATTTTTTGGGTTTAAAAAGTAGTCTTATACGCCAGAAAATACAGTACTTCCAAAAAGGTCCATTTACTTCCAAAAAGGTCCATTGGTGTTTCCCTACCTTTGATTTTTGGACTTCAATTCCTAGAAGCCTAAGTCGGTTAATTGGCTGATCAGTGCTTTGGGGAATTGACTTAGACTTCTGGGAATTAAATTCCAAAAACCAAAGGTTGGGAAACACTGGTTTAGAGCATAGACCTGGGTTGGGCTAGAAAGTTGGGCTAGAGCTCAATTCCCCATGCATAATGTGAACATCAGGAAATAGATTGCACTGGAGTTCTCTACAAGTGATAACCTGGAATTATCTCTATATTGCATTTGGTGGGTGGAGCTCTTGTTCAGAACTTGGGAAAAGTACCAGAACTACCAGAAATTTTCAGCCAACAAGGCTGTTGATCAGGGAACTGAATTCCAAAAAAGTAACTTGTCCAAGCTCCATAGCTGTCAAGTTTTGGATTTGAAAATAAGGGAAATTTCCCGGACAAAACGGGAAACTTGACAGATATGCTTATCCTGTGCAGCCCTCCAGTGGTCGCATTAGGGCATTGCAGTCTAACTGATACGGGCTGCCTGCAGGAAAGATACGGGAGGTTCCCGGCCAATACGGGATACTTGACAGCTATGCCAAGCTCTAGCAAAGTCCTGGCCTGGGTGTGCCCAGTGGGTTTGTAAAGTACATCTTTTATTATTACAAACAACAAGTGTAAAAATTAATTTATTTTTATTTTATTTTCTACATTTTTATACTGCCCATCTGGGATATTTCCCACTCTGGGTGGTGCACAGACAAATAAACAAACCAACAACATACTGGAACAAACTACCACATAAAATAAACAACCAGATAAATACCTGGGGAAAAAATAATTGTGTCACTTATCCCATGTTTTACTCTTCAAGCTTTGTAGTTGTTGAATTTTTTTTTGTTACAATACATTACTTACTTTTGGAAACATAATCCAATGGCATAAAACCTGAAGTGATGTGATTGTGGCCAGTAGTAGCTGTATTGATCTGCCTCAGGGTGTAAGACAAAAGCAAAACTAAAATTCCCATCTTGTGGCTCCTTTAAGACTCCTGGCAAACAGAGGATTTGTGATTATGAAGTGCTTCATTCGTTGCTGGTGACATCTTTTATTTTTCATAACCTCCACAGTGACGTAAGGTTTGTCTCGCTATATCCAGTGACCAAATCTTCAACTGAGAAAATAATCTTCCCCTACAAGTCACAGTTAATTTTGCTTTGGGTTTCTCTGGGAATGGAATTTAGCGCTGAGATGCCGTAACTCCATTTTTGTGCTTTTAGCACAAGGAAATAGGGGAAATAGTTTCAGAGCATAAGTTCCTCTGGGGGTTGCTTTTTCACACTTTTTTTGCAAGGATTCATGCAGTGACAGATTTTACCTTCCTGGGATCTAAGATCACTGCAGATGGGGATTGTAGCCATGAAATAAAAAGACGACATTATGGGGAGATAAGCAATGAGAAACCTGGGGAATATAGTGAAAAGCAGAGACATCACCTTGCAAACAAAAATTTGCATAGTCAAAGCAATGGTATTCCCAATGATAATGTATGGGTGTGAGAGCTGGACCATTAGGAAGGCTGAGCGCAGAAGAATAGATGCCTTTGAGATGTGGTGTTGGAGGAGAGTCCTGAGAGTCCCTTGGACAGCAAAGAGAACAAATAGGTCAATACTGGAAGAAATCAACCCTGACTGTTCATTGGAGGGACACATAGTGAAGATGAAGCTAAAGTACTTTGGACATCAAATGAGAAGGGAGGACTCACTTGAGAAGGCCTTGATGCTGGGAAACGTGGAGGGCAAAAGAAGAAGGGGGTGTCCAAAGATGAGATGGCTAGATGGTATTGTAGATGCAATGGGCACAAAGCTGGGAGGGTTGAGGAGGATGGTGGAGGACAGGTGCCTGGCGAGCAATGGTCCATAGGGTCACAAAGGGTCGGAATCGACTGTGCAACTGAACAACAACAACATCAACAACATTTAAACAAGGCTCAGCTTTCCAGTTGGTTCCACACTGGGGATTAAGAGTCTCCAACTCAATTTTAATTCACAGGGCCCTTATTGAAAGTTATCGGAGGCGCATCTCTATTTAAATGCAAATTCTGACATTTTCCACCTGGGAAAGGTTAGGAGGGCAATGTTTTTGGAGTAACAATTTATAGAGAAAGGAACACTTGCTCTCTTGGAGTTATCTTGTTCATGCTGCACTTCTCATGGTTAGATCATCGACACATACAGCGTTTGATTCCGTAGGAGTTGATTCGAACATTTGTAATACTGGATTCTATTGAAAATAAAGCACCGTATGTAGAAATAGCAATAGGGATTACACTTATGTACAGCACCTAAAGTGCTCTCTGGGGGGTTGACAAGATAATTAGCATTTTACCCCCAACATGCTGAGTACTTATTTTACCAACCTCAGAAGGATGGAAGGCTGAGTCAACCTTGAGCCCTGTCAGGACCTGCTGACTTTCCAGTCATCAAACTCAGAGTCTTAACCACTAGGCCACGGTGGCCCCTTGCAGTAACATAGCTAGAAATAGTAAAGGTAAAGGTTGCCATTGTTCGAAAGCCAGTCGTATCTGACTCTATGGTTCAGTGCTCATCTCTGTTTATAGCCAAAGAGCCAGCACTGTCTGCATCTGCAGATGTTTCCGTGGTCATGTGGCAGGCATGATTGTATTTTTTTCCTGACTTGTAATCTTGTAACTTGATGACATTATTGCTTTATTATTGTATCATTGATTTATTGTGTTATATTTACTTGTGTTATCGTACTACCTTATTGTTACTGTGTACACCGCTTTGAGTTACCCGCTGGGTGAGTAAAGCGGTATAGAAATTAAACTTGAAATGAAATGAAATGACTAAACACTGGAGTGCACGGAATGCTGTTTACCTTCCCGCCGAAGTGGCACCTATTTATTTACTTGCAATTTCTTGCTTTCTAACTGCTAGGTTTGCAGGAGGCTGGGAGATAGACGGGAGCTCTCTCTGCTATACAGCACTCGGGTCTCAAACTGCTGACTGGCCGACCTTCCAGTCGTCAAGTTCAGCTTCTTAACCACTAAGCCACCTCAGTCCCCATATAAACACAAGCAAAATAATAATAATATTTCTATTGCTAGTTGGGGATTGCAATGATAACAAGCTAATACAAGCCGTCCAATCAGAGCAGAATAGACTAACCACTTTAAAATCACTGGATCTTGTTAAGGAATTGTCTTGAAACCCCCCACATCCTACCTAGGCTGCTCCTGGACACAAATACAGACGAATGACTCCGCTGTCAGTGGGGCTCCGAACCCACTCCGGGACTTGGTATGAACCTTTAAGAAGAATTCTGCACGATGGATAGCTTTTGTAAAAGTGTGGACTAAAAGCTGGAGCGGATTCGCAGCTCCACCAGAACTGGAGCTACCAGCTTTGATGAAGCACTGGTGAACCCAGAACTTGGAAATATTACTTTTGGGGATTACATTTCCCAGAATCCCCAAAAATATATCAGTGCAAAGCAAGGTAGTTCAACAGTCGTGTTGCTCTATCATTTTCTTTTCAGGTGCTCAGATAGATGTATTTGGCTTGTGCTTTTTCATTCCATTTCTGCCTTTTGTTTTTAGAAGGAAATCCCTAACCCAACCTGGCCAAGTTTCGGTGACATGAAATGCCTAAACCTAATTTCTCTTTCCCGTCCATCTCTTTCTTTGATCCATCAGGTTTTTATATAATAGAATGGGATACTGGACCGACTGGTCTATTCCAATCCTCGTTACAACGGCTGCAGGCTTCACGTACATCACAGTTTTGTTGGTAAGCCATTGACACGCGCACACCTGTACGCTGCAAAGTGTCCCTTGTTTTCTTGGAAATCAAATAGTGTCTATAAAACTAGAGATGTGTCCTAAACCAGCATTATTAATGGATTTTGAAAACATGCAGATAGAACAAAATAAGAAAGAGATACTTGTTATATTTGTGACAGCTTTGATACTGAATATTGTTTTAAAAATGAAAAGTACATTGGGGATTTGGAATGGATGATTGGTACAAAGAAATATGGAATATAGCTATAAATGATAAAAAAAGCGATTAGTAAAAGACTGATTTTAGAGAAATATGGGAAGAATTTTTAGATTATGTACTAGGTCTCCCTTGGTTGAGAGCCCGTTGTGTCCAACTCTAAGGTTTGGTGAACATCTCTGTTTACAGCCAAAGAGCCAGCACTGTCTGCATCTGCAGATGTTTCCATGGACATGTGGCAGGCGTGACTTCACGCTGGAACACACAGAATGCTGTTACCGTTCCTTTCAAAGTGGTACCTAGTTAACTACCTGCAATTTCTTGCTTTCAAACTGCTAGGTTGATAGAGTTGGGACAGACCACAGGAACTCACTCCGTCTCACAGTACTCGGGTCTTGAACTGCTGACCTGTCAACATTCCGGTTGTTAAGCATCTTAACCACTAAGCCACCCTAGTCCCCCAAATCAGAGTGGCCTTGTGTTTTTAAAAAAGTCCAAAATCTGTCCCACAAGACTTCCATAGTCCATCTCCTAAGGGGTATATCTCAGCATATCTATACCTATAAAATGGTGCATTAACCATTGGAATGTGACAAAGGATGTTTAGCCCAGCCCCACTAGCCCCGTCCGAGCCTCCGTAAACTCGCCCGAACGGGGTTCGCAGGTAACTGTTGGGTTGAAATTTTCGACCAGGGGGCAGGAACCCCCCGGACGCAAACAAAAAAAGAGAACTTCAATTCCCAATGTTCCTTGCGCCACGCCGCACCAGAGCCAATCAGGCTGAGCAGCGCAGGCAAAAGGAACGTTAAGCCGCAGGAAAAAACCGCTGAAGTAACCAAAATCGCACATGCCAAACTACAAGCCCCAGCGTCCTGCGCCCCATGAGCACGCAGAATGCTGAGGCAGCCGGCGCGCGAAAAATAAACGAAAAAAGCCGCCACTGCCCTTCCTTTCGACGGGCCAGCCGGCGCGCGGAAAACCCCCCCGCCGCCGCTGCCCTTACTGTCGACGGGCCAGCCGGCGTGCAAAAAACAAAACAAAAACCCTGCTGCCGCCGCCCTTCCTTTGGACGGGTCAGCCGGCGTGCAAGAAAACAAAACAAACCCCCCACCGCCCTTTTCTTTTCACGGGCCAGGGATCGAGCCTGGCCCGCAAAAAAAAACCCACAAAAAGTACGCAACAAAAACATTCAAAAACATTCACAAAAACAATCAAAAAGAAACACAAAAACATCCAAAAATAAACAACACAAAAAATCACAAAGATCCCCCCCAAAAAAACCAACACAACCCCCCCAAAAAGAAACCACGCAAACATCACAACCCCCCCCCAAAAAAAACCAACCCCCCAAACAACAACAACAACAACAACAACCCAGAGTTTAACAAGAGATGTCTTCACTCCATGACGTCCGGAACTCAACTGAGAAAATAAAGAAAAAACTTACCGGAAGCGACACCCAGAGGACAGAAGAGACAAATTGTAGAGAGGAAGAAAAGCTCACCACCCCCACCCAGAGGCCACAAGAGAAAAAACATTCAAAAATATTGTAACTAATAAGATTAATTCCCAAATTAATCAAATAAGTTAACAAAACATTCAGAAATATTCACACTAACCTCAAAAAGTACCAAATAAATAAATAAATTACTTTTCACTCACAAAACCAAAAAACAAAACAAAAAAACCCTAAAAATAAAGATTTAAAAAACCAAAATTAAATTTTAAATTAAAAAAATAAATTTACATTGAATAAATTAAAATAAAATTTGCATAAACAAAAAAACCCTACAAAAAACAATTTAAAGAGCCCAGCACTGAGGAAGCCGGCATGCAAAAAATAAAAATAAAACACACACTGGGAGCACAAGTCCGCCGCAGGCGGACGCAGCGCCTCGAAGCCACAAAATCACAAAACCTTTCAACACCATTTAAAGCAGTACAGCACCATTGGTTCAGGAAAAAAAAACCTTTACTATCCAACACAATTTTACAAAGCCCGGCACCGCCGGGCAAAATATGCTAGTAGTGTAATAATAATTTCATGTCAGAAATTATTCTGGGTTGAAAGGATTTTTGTGGAAGAAACTCCGCTCAAGGAATGCCCAAATGTGGCTCCTTTCATGTTTTCAAGAGCTGGGACAGAGACGGGCACTCAATCTATCATGCAGTACCTGGGTCTCGAACTGCCGACTTGCCAACCTTCCAGCTAACAAGGCGAGCTTCTTAACTACTGAGCCTTTGCTGTCCCTGGCGTATAGTGCTGAAGGCCACAGTGTATGGGATTGTTGTCACACTGCTGTGTCTAACTTAGGAACTCTTAGAGACATCTGTCCAAATGCTGGTTAATACGGCGAGGTACTAGCGCCGTGATGGTGAACCTCGGCACTCCAGATGTTCTTGGACTTCAATTCCCAGAAGCCCAAGCACCCTGTGAATCCACACGAATGGGTTTACTGCAATTCATCCTGCCCACGCTGCCCTTGTTGCTCCTGGAAGCGGAAGGAAAACGCGCCCGTACAGTTAAGACTCTCCCGGGTTAACCCTTCTTCCGTACAGGCGCGTTTTACTTCTGCTTCTGGGAGCGACACGGGCAGTCAGGGCGGAGGAATCGCAGTAAACCCATTTGTGTGGATTCACAAGGTGCTTGGGCTTCTGGGAATTGAAGTCCAAGAACATCTGGAGTGCCAAGGTTCACCATCACAGTACTAGCAAATGTCGTTGAAGATTTCACAACTGCTGAATTTTAATTAGCCAGGTTAACAATACTACCAGGTAGTATAATGTTTTTCCCCTCCCCTGTCTTTGCAGATTTTAGCTCTGTGTCACATAGCAGTAGGACAGCAAATGAACCTTCACTGGATCCATAAGGTAAGTTCCTGCCTGGTATTGGATAAAGGTAAATGTCTCCCTTGCTTGAAAGCCAGTCATGTCCAACTATAGGGTTTGGTGCTCACCTCCCTTTACAGTCTATAGATGTTTCCATGGTCATGTGGTAGGCATGACTAGACACCGAGCGCTGTTACTTTCACACTGAAGTGGTACCTATTTATCTATTTGCAATTTCTTGCTTTTGAACTGCTAGATTGGCAGGAACTGGGACAGAGATGGGTGCTCACTCCATTGTGTAGCACTTGAGTCTTGAACTGCTGACCTGCCTACCTTCCAGTTGACAAGCTTAGCGTCTTATCCACTAAGCCACCGCAGTCTCCCCCTCTCTGGCATACCTGAGAGTAACCGCCCCCCAATAAATAAATAAATAAATAAATAAATAAATTAAAACATCTTGCCCAGCACAGACAGTGATGAAAACTTGTGAGAGCTGTAGTCCAAGAACATCTGGGACTGCTTGTAGAGAATTAATAGGTTGTGCAACAAGTTCTTTTTAAAATGCAGCATTTCCAGTTCTGGAAACAGTCAGGATGAGAAACCCAATGTTGAGCGATTTCAGTAAATCATTGCTGCTGACTGGTTATAGAAGCAGAGGGTGGTGGGGTGGAAAGAAAGATAATGAAGTCTCTCATCTGAATTGCAGATTGGTTTGATCACCAGCTTGATATCAACCGTTGTAACCATGTGTTCCATTGCCCAGTTGTGGGACGACGAGTGGGACATGGTGGTGATATCGTTGCAAGTAAGTATTTTAGCTTCTCTTTCTCTTTTTAGGGCAGTGATGACCAACCTTGGCACTCCAGGTGTCCGTAGACTCCAATTACCAAAAGCCAAAGTCAGCACTCCTGCTGATCAGGGCTTCTGAAAATTGAAGTCAAGAACATCTGGAGTGCCAAGGTTGACCATCACTGCTTTAGGGGAATAAGGGTTTTGACAGAATTTTATAGTTCTAGGAGAACAAAAGATGTCTGGCCAGGTTATCCTGCTACGGTAATAGAGCAGACCACACTGCCAATGGCTCAATGCAGTGTCAGGTGGCAGTTAACTAACCTGACCACCCTGAGGACTAAGGGTCTTGAGTGGTGAAGTCCATAGGGAAGAGTGATGGATCCCAAGTGGATTAAATCCCACTTACATCCATCTTGATAATGGGAAGCAGCTTCATCCATCTTGGCCTAGGTCTGAAGAGGACTTGGCATGCCAAAAGGGTTCAGGACCAGAAAGTGATGCGTGGAACTGGATCAGTGGTATGGGTGTCATGCTGCGATGCGGAAGGCGGAGGGAAGGCTGATGAAAGGCCACTGCATTATATTCTCAGGACAGTCTTCATGGTTGATTGCCATGAAGATCGTCAAGATTCAGATACGGGTGGAGGTGGAGGTGGTGGTCTAGGAGAACAAAAAGTAGGTATTTATTCTGGAAAATCTGTTCCAAGTAATGGATGTCTTGGGTTATATTCAACAACAAAAAAGGGTTTTCTTCTTCTTCTTTTGTGTCCAGATCAAAATGAAGCCACTTTCTTGGCTTTGTCGTTGGCCAAACTGAAGTCCTCGTTGGTACATGTTTCTGGTAGTAATCGGCAGACCAGCAAATGAACTTGATTCTGTACCTCTCCACATTACACAGTGTGTTGCTGTCTACCAGCAGCCACCATTTGAGCATGTCATGAGTCATTTAGGGACTCTAACCCTCAAGGGTTTACTGCAATGACATGATAGACTAGGGGTTCTTAACCTTTTCGCACCACGAGCTGGACCATGTCCCCTCAGACAGTTGAGTGGATCAGACACATGGTCCCACCCCCTTGTAAATGCTGCTGTAAACTGTGGTGGGTGCATTTGCACATGGACGGCTGTCGTAAATGCTTCCGGGGTCATCGCCATGGACCGGATGATTTCCCATCATGGGCTGGTTTCAGCCCACGGGCCATAGCTTGTGAATCCCTGTGATAGATCCTCAATTTGCAGAACTCTGAGAACTTGGAGATGTTACTGATGGGGATGTCTAATTCTACAATGTGTCATCCAAAAACAGCAATTCTACCTCTTCCTTGTATTCAGAATAAAGGCACTTCCCTGCATTCTTGGTCCATCTGAGCTTTGCATCACTTGTTCAGAGTGGAAGGACAGTATATCTCCCTGGTTTTGAGCTGAGCCATGTATCCCACCGCTCTTTCTTTTTAAAGGAAGACAGATGTGGGGTTGAACCCGGGTGCAAATCCAGCTGCGCCCCTGAACTGCAGCCTTTCCTTGACTCCTCATGACCACTCTTGCAAATACTTCAGGGCTGAGGCGAGTCTGTAGGGTGTGTGTGTGTGTATTATTTTTGAAGATAATGTCTTCTATAGAAACAGTGCAAACTTCATCCTTGCAGGCAGCGGTTGTCATGGCGATGGGTCTATGCCTCGCTCTCTTTTGTGGGTTGAGAAGAGCAGTCTTATCTTTTGAATGAACTGACTTGAAGTCTTGTTTTTGGGCAACTTTTGGTGCTGGGTTTTCTGCTGGGCCAGCGGAGGTGATAATGGCCACGTCTGCTTTGCTTCCCAAAAGCAAACAAGGGCAGCAAAGAGGGAATGCATGGATGCAAATCATTGGCAAACTGGTTTAGAATCATAGAATAATGGAGTTGGAAGGGGTACCGTGAGGTCATCCAGTCCAATTCCCTGCTCAGTGCAGGAATCCAAGTCAAAGCAGATGTATAAGAACATAAGAACAGCCTTGCTGGAACAGGCCACATGAGCACATCCAGTCCAGCATTGTGTCTCACACAATGGCTCACCATTTCCTTCAGGGTATTCCCAAGCAGATGCCTTCACCTGCTTAGGATTCCCTGGAAATGATATTGAGAGATATCCTGCCTATCTCTCCATCCCGGAGGTTGTCCTTAAGTATCCATAATTATAGCCATTGATACCCTTGTCCTCCATGAACTTGTCTAATCCTTTCTTAAAGCTGTCAAGACTGACAGCTGTCACCACTTCTTCTGGCAGGGAGTTCCATAGACCAGGGATCCTCTGGGTGAAAAAGTACTTTCTCTTATTTGTTTGAGAACTAGTACCCAAAAGTTTCATGGAGTGTCCCCTAGTTCTAGTGTTGTGCGATAGGGAAAACAGTTTTTCCTTATCTACTTTGTCCACACCGTGCATGATTTTATAAACTCCAATCAGGTCACCTCTTAGACCTCGTTGTTCAAGAGTGAAGAGGCCCAACCGTTGCAGCCTCAGATGGTAAGGAAGGTGTTCCAGTCCCCTAATCCTTCTGGTTACCCTCTTCTGCACTTTTTCCCGCTCCATAATATCCTTCTGGAGGTATGGCAACCAGAACTGTACACAGTATTCCAGATGGGGCCTCACAGATGGGCCCCAGTGATTTAGGTTGCACATTTTCATGGGGGAATAGCTCATGGTAGGTCTTGGAAGACCATCAACACTAACTGCTCACAGATCCTCAAATGTTTCCTCCATGTAACTTTGGCCTTCATGGATGTCTTACTAAAACTAGTAGTCTTAGTAAAATTACCCTGATAGTAATTCAGATACCCCATTCAGATACCAAACAGCCCCGACTCATCCTCCTCCTTCAAGTGCCATATCCAATGCCAAATACTGGCTATCCTCATGGTGATCAGCCATGAAGATTGTCTTGGGGACCATATAAAGCAGTGGCCTTCCATCTGCCTTCCGCATCACAGCATGACCCCCGTACCACTGATCCAGTTCTGCGAGTCACTTTCTGGTTCTGAGCCCTTTTGGCACGCCAAGTCCTCCTCAGCCCTAGACCAATATTGATGAAGCTGCTGCCCTCCATCAAGGTGGATTCAAGTGGGATTTAATCCACTTGGGGACCATCACCCTCCCATGTGGACTTCGGCACCCAAGGCCAATAGCCCTCAGGGTGGTCAGGTTAGTTAACCGCTGCTTGACAATTGGTGTTGTGTCACTGGCAGTACGGTCTACTCTACTACCATAGCAGGATTACCTGGCCAGAGCCGCCTTAGCTTCCAAAATGGAATGAGTCTAGAGGTATTCAGGGTGCTGTGGTCAAAAATTGGAACTTTTTGAAGTTCTGGGAGTGACAGCCTGTGAATTTCAGAGGAGCAACCCCCCCCCCCCTGTGGTCGTCACCTTCCCCCGAATAAGTTTTATAGCCAATTCTTATGACACTTTTGTTATGGGCTGGCATCTGGCATTTCTCCTCTTTTTATTTCTCAAGGTCCCTTTAACCTGTGTGGGTTCTTCACCCCTTTGGTTCCTCATTTTGTCTCCATTGGCATCTTGGCTGGATCCGGCGGGCCAAATCATGGTGCCATTTCATATGGGACCCCACCCCTCCAAGGGCATTCAAGAAACAAAATGCCCCCCCCTTGAAGCTGTTGGGACAGAATGGCCACCCCCATTGTGCAGGCAGGGCAGAATGGCTGTCCGGTCCTTGAAGCTGACTGGGAGAGCGTGACCCGGCCCCCCGGCTTGAAAAGATTGGTAACCCCTGCTGCAGACTGTAATGCCTTTGAATGTTCATCTTTTCTCTTTCTCTTTTGTCTCCAGGGAACAGCTCCCTTTCTCCATATAGGAGCCCTGGTAGCCATCACGGCCCTCTCTTGGTTGGCCTCTGGGCAGTTCGCAAGAGCAGGAAAAGCAGGTAAGTCTCAAGGTGTCCCTTCTGGGCTCTGAAAGCAGAAGTTCATGTGTGAGAGAGGGAAGGAGATCTGAGCTGGACAGAAAGCCTGGACAAGGAATTGATAATGCTTGAGAAATCCCCATTCAACCTGATCACTGGTAGCCTTTTCCGCAGGAAAATGCTGCATTCAAAACACTTGCAAAGAAAAACAGGAATAACTTATGTGCCTGTAGGAGTAAAATGGCTTAGTTGCAAGGGCATAAAAAGAAAAAAGCTTGTGGTATGAAGCAGCTCTCGGTTCGACCCCTGATGCTTCCTGTTTCATCTCACAAGGTCTAGAACAATCAAGTTCATTTCGGGCCACGGGCCGGTCACGTGGTTCCTCCCACCCAGAAGCGGAAGTAAAACATGCATGTGCAGAACGCTTTTTACTTACTTACTTACTTCTTCAAATTTCTATTGCCACCCAACTCGGCAACAACTCTGGGCGGCTAAGAGCAATTAAAAGTAACATCAAAAATTAACTAAAAGCCCTTAAAAACCCCATTAAAAATTCTAAATAATTTACACACTCCCCCCATCCGTTAAAAGAGAGAGAAATCTTAATTATATAAGCCAGCAGGCGGGGGTCACCCCTCCATCGGTGCCCCACACTTGCCCTGCCAGCCAAGTTTTCAGTCCTTTCCTAAAGGGCAGCAATTCCGTCTGCAGCCATAACTCCGTTGGCAGGATGTTCCATAGGGCCGGAGCGGACTCAGAAAAGGCCCTCCTTCTTGTGCTAGAGAGGTGAGCCCCTCTAGCCAATGGAACAATTAGAGAGCCCTTCTAGTCTGCTCTGGTTGGATGGATAGATGCTCTTAGGGTGATGTGGTCTCTTAGATATCCTGGCCCACTACCATGTAGGGCTTTAAAGGTCATTACCAGCACATTGAACTACACCTGGAGGCACACAAGTAACCAGTGCAGCTCCCGGAGCAATGGAGAGGCGTAGGCATAACGCCCGGACCCCATCACCACCCAGGCAGCCACATTCTTGACCAGTTGCAGCCTCCGAACGGTCATCAAGGCCAGCCCAATGTAGAGCGCATTACAGTAGTCTAGTCTAGAAGTGACCAGAGCATGCGTGACCATGAGCAAGGAGTCCTGATCTAGGAACAGGCATAACTGGCGTATGACACGAAGTTGTGCAAAAGCCCTCCTGGTCTAGGAAGACCCCCAAGCTACGCACCGGGTCTGTCTGGGGCAAAAGAGCCCCATCCAGGACAAAAGATGGTAGCTCCCGAGATAACGCAGGGCCCCTCAACCCATAGTCACCCAGTCTTGCCGGGATTCAGTTGTAGCCTTTTTGTCCCCCATCCAGACCCCTACAGCCTCCAGACACCTGGATAGGACTTCAACTGCATTGCTTGGATCACCACCACGGGCTGAGATGAACAGCTTAGTATCATCAGCATACTAATGATACCTCACCCCGTGGGAATGGATAATCTCACCCAACGGCTTCATGTAGATATTAAATAGAGTTGAGGGCACCGAGCCCTGAGGCACCCCATATTGGAGGGGCCTAGGGCTGGACCTCTCACTCTCCAACCACACCGACTGGGTCCGGCTCTTCAGAAATGAAGAAAACCAGGACATACAGTCACCTGGATCCCCAATCCTTGGAGCCGTTCCAAAAGGATACCGAAGACGGTATTGGAGGCC
This sequence comes from Bradypodion pumilum, assembly GCA_035047305.1. NCBI lineage: Eukaryota > Metazoa > Chordata > Lepidosauria > Squamata > Chamaeleonidae > Bradypodion > Bradypodion pumilum. The sequence goes on from JAWDJD010000003.1 coordinate 5,354,111, forward strand.
GCTGAGAGGTCAAGAAGAGCAAGGACGGATGGATGACGTCCGTCCCGCTCCTGCCAGAGGTCATTCATCAGCATGACCAGTGACGTCTCTGTACCATATCCGGGCCTGAATCCTGACTGGAAAGGGTCCAGATAATCTGCTTCATCCAGGACCTTCTGTAACTGCTGCACCACTGCCTTCTCTAGTACCTTCCCTAAAAAGGGAAGGATGGATACAGGTCTATCGTTAGTTAGTACTGCTGGGGGTCAAGTGATGATTTCTTAAGGAGGAGGGGGCACCAAAGCATGTTTTAGTAGTGCAGGGAACACCCCCTCCCGAAGTGAAGAATTAACTATTGCCCTGACTCAGCCACCTGTCACCGCCTTGGAGGCTTTCACCCACCAGGCAGGACAAGGATCTAAAGGGCATGTAGTGGCGCGAACAGATGCAAGGAGCCTGTCCACTTCCTCAGGGACAACGGGATCGAACCGATCCCAGATAACATGGCTAGACTTCAGTCCGTTCAACTCCAGACCCCCACAATCGACGCCAAGCGATTCTCTCTTCCAGATAATTGTTTTAATGGGGTTTTATCTGTTTTTAGTGGGTTTTAACATTGTGAGCCGCGCAGAGTCTTCAGAGTTAGGCGGCTATAGAAGTATGATAAATCTATACCTATAAAATGGTGCGTTACCCGTTGGAATGTGACAAAGGATGTTTAGCCAGGCCCCACTAGCCCTGTCCGAGCCTCCGTAAACTCGCCCGAACGGGGTTCGCAAGAAACTGTCGGGTTGAAATTTTCGACCAGGGGGCAGGAGCCCCCCAGACGCAAAAAAAAAGGGAACTTCAATTTCCAACGTTCCTTGTGCCACGCTGCACCAGAGCCAATCAGGCTGAGCGGCACGGCAAAAGGAATGTTCGGAAACGCGCCGTGTCCAATTAAAAAAAAAAACCACAGGAAAAAAACCGCTGCAGTAACCAAACACGCGCACGCAAAACTACAAACCCCAGCATCCTGCGTGCCATTAGCGTGCAGAACACTGAGGCAGCCGGCGCATGAAAAATAAATGAAACCTCCCCACTGTCACTGCCCTTCCTTTCGACGGGCCAGTCAGCGCGTGAAAAAAAAGAAAAAACCCTGCCTCCGCTGCCCTTACTGTCGATGGGCCAGCCACGAGCCTGGCCCATGAAAAAAAAGACACCCCCCGCCCTTTTCTTTCCACAGGCCAGGGATCGAGCCTGGCCCGCAAACCCCCCCCCAAAAAAAAGACCTCCACCCCCGCCCTTTTCTTTCCACAGGCCAGGGATCCAGCTTGGCCTGTAAAAAAAAGACCACCACCCCCTGCCCTTTTCTTTCCACGGGCCAGGGATCCAGCCTGGCCCGCGGAAAAAAAGACACCCCCCCAAAAAAAAAGTACACACAAAAACATTCAAAAACAGTCACAAAAACAGTCAAAAAGAAACACAAAAACATCCAAAAAGAAACCACAAAAACATCACAAAGACAACCCCCCCAAAAAAAATCAACACAACCCCCCCCAAAAAAAAACAACAACAACAGAGAGCTTACCAGGAGACGTCTTCACTCCATGACGACCAGAACTCAACTGAGAAAATAATGAAAATACTTACCAGAAGCGACACCCAGAGGACAGAAGAGAAAAATTGTAGAGAGGAAGAAAAGCTCACCACCCCCATCCAGAGGCCACAAGAGAAAAAACATTCAAAAATATTGAAACTAATAAGATTAATTCCAAAATTAATCAAATAAGTTATCAAAACATTCAAAAATATTCACACTAATCTAAAAAAAACAAAAAAAACAAAACAGAAATCACTTTTCACTCATAAAAACCAAAAAACCAAAACAAAAATAAAAAATGCGTAAAAATAAAGATTTTAAAAAACCAAAATAAAAATTTAAATTAAAAAAAATTAATTTACATTAAATGAATTAAATTAAAATAAAATTTGCATAAACAGAAAACAAAAACCTTCCAAAACCAATTTAAAGAGCCCGGCACTGAGGAAGCTGGCGCACAAAAAAATAAAAATAAAACATACACTGGGAGCGCAAGTCCGCCACAGGCGGACGCAGCGCCTCGAAGCCACAAAATCACAAAACCTTTCAGCACCATTTAAAACACCCCAGCACCATTAGTTCAAGAAAAAAAACACGGAACCCTTTACTATCCAACACAATTTTACAAAGCCCGGCACCGCCAGGCAAAATATGCTAGTAAATAAATAAAATCCTCAGCCGATCTCTGCCAGCCGGGTACAGCCCCACACCCCACATCCCTTAAGCTGCTGTAAATGACCTGTGGCTGTCGTACAGGTGGGAGGAACCATGTGACTGGCATGCTCGACCACGTGACTGGCCCGCAGCCGTTTGGGCACCCTGGGCTAGAAATTTGTCTCAGGACAGACAGACAGACAGACAGACCGGGATTAGCTTTACAAGATACTGAAATCTGTTCCATCCTTTGATATAGGTGAATTATTTAAAGTTAATTTTTAAGTTTAAAAAAAAATATTTTACATGAATACAAACCCAACAATAAAACCTATCAATCTGATCTATACTGGTTCATCATTCTCATAATTATGATTCATTAAAAAAAGAACTGCTTTCCAAAAATCAGCATGAGAAGTTGTAAGGCACCTATATCTTGTCTTGGCATTTATATATTCTCCAAAGGGAAACTGAGTTTTGCAGCAACTCAGTTAGCAATAGCAATCACGCCTATATACCACCCCATAGTGTTTAGCACTCTCTCTAGGCAATTCACAAGATAATCGGCATTTTACACCCAACATGTTGGGTTCTTGTTTTACCAAGCTTCCAAGGATGAAAGGCTGAGTCAATCTTGATCCCCGTCAGGATTGAACTGTGATTGTGCTACTGCGTAACCCTGTGCCGTGGAGGCCCTGAATTGACTTCTTCCTTGTATTCATGTGTCTACTACAGGTAGTAAAATTTTCCATGCATGCTAGGTGTCAAACCTTGGATACTCAGCAGGACATAGTATAAGATTTTTTGTTGCAAGTGCCCATTGTTGGGATACTCACCCCAAGATTTCCTCTGCACTAGTAGCAAGTTGGCATGGGTGGCTGAAGCAAGATGCCAGGGTGTTTGTCCTTTGGGAAGATGGCGGTGGTTTGGTTGGCTACTCCTTTCAGAATGTTCTTTTTACTAAGCCAGAGAGTTGCTTGTTGTGCATTTATTTATTTATTTTCAATATTTATATACTGCTAGTCTAGTGCATGCCACTACTGGTGGCACCGTGGATAAATTGTTGCACTGCAACCCAAAGGTTGTGAGTTCGATCCTGACCAGGGAATCAAGGTTGACTCAGCCTTCGATACTTCCGAGGTTGGGGGCAAAATGCTAATTATCATTTGAACCGTCTAGAGAGTGCACTAAGCACTATGGGTGGTATATAAGTGTGAGTGCTTAGCTTGCTTTATGCCGTGTTGGGCGGTATATGTATTAAGTTTCTCAAGAGGAAGGAGAAGACAGTTGGGAATAAAGAGATTTAGAGTCCTTGAACCAGAGAATTGCACATGGTTTGTGCATTCTTTAGCCCACATTTGCAACCATTGCACATGCACAACCTGAATGGGTTTTTGACCAACCTGTTCTGCTTTTGTGTGGGAAGGGGGGGGGGGCTGAACCTTCCATTGCATCATCATCTTCTCACACCCCCTCTCTCTTCCTTACCTACCTGCAGCTTCTCAGATGCTGACGTTCGGGGCCTACTTTGCCGTGGTCTTTGTGCTTTACCTCATCCCGCTTTCCATCTACTCCCCTTGCATCATGGACAAGAAGGAATTGGGGCCCAAACCTACTATAATTGGTCACCGAGGAGCACCCATGGTAGGTGTTCGTCAGGGGTGCCCAAACTTTTCAGACTGCAGGCCAGTCATGGGGTTCAGTGGGACAGTCACGTGGTTCCTCCCACTGGAAGCGGAAGTAAAACACACCTTGCAAACTGCTTTGCAACAGGATGAGATAGATTTTAAGCTGCCATTTTATCTGCTTAAACCAAGGGTGCCCTAACTATGGCCTGTGGGCTGGATCTGGCCCCAGTGCCAATTCATCTGGTCCACACTGCCCTCATTGCTCCCAGAAGCGGAAGTAAAACGTGCCCGTACGGGCTCATTTTACTTCCGCTTCTGGGAGCTATGAGGGCGGCATGGGCCGGATGATTTGGCATCGGGGCCAGATCCAGCCCGCGGGTCATAGTTTGGGCACCCCAGGTGTACATCATATCTCCCATTTCCACCCCTGCTTTCATCCCAGCAAATGCTTGATTCCAATTGGCTTGGCTTAAATGCCTATAACATGACAGAGATTGACTAACTTCCAACTGTTATCTCGTTGTTATTATTATTTTACATTTTTTACCTGCAGCTCCCAGAATTGTACTAGCCAATATGGGGGGAAAAAACCAATACAATTTCTAAGCTCTCAAGAAGGCAATGTACTTCATCGATCTGTTTCTCAACCAGTTAATTGTTTGTTGAAATAACTTCTCCATCTCATCAAGGCTTCATTAGAAGTTTATTTTTGGAGTGTGAAAGTGGGAAGATAATCCTACAGTTTAAGAGACTAAAGCCATCGCTAATCACTAAAGAAGCAGGTTTTAATATCCCTGCTCCACACCTTATCATCACCATGTCAGAAAAGCAGATGTTCCGTCACCATCACTGCCAATTAACAAAAGGGGATTCTTAAGTCTTTGTCTCCTCACTCACTCTTAAAAGACGGCACTGCAGTGGCTTAGTGGTTAAGATGCTGAACTTGGAGACTGGAAGGTCGGGGTTCGATACCCGAGTGCTGCACAACGTATATTGGGGACGTGAAAGGAGCCTCTTTCGGGCGTCCCCTGAACAGAGTTTTTCCAGCAAAAATCCTTTTAACCCAGAATACTGTATATACTTGAGTATAAGCTGATTTTTCAGCACCAAAAATGTGCTGAAAAAAGCAGACTTGGCTTATACTCGAGTCATCTGCTCTATTTACCCAGCTGCATGGGAGATCTGCACTTTTTGTCCTGGTCAGGAAGTGGTTAGATCTGGATCATGGCTGCATCCATGATCTCCCCCACCCCCACCACCCTGCCAGCGACAGGCTTTCATGTAGAAGTGATTACTGAAACTCACTAGCAGCTCCTGCATTTTCCAGGTTTCTCATGTCAAAATTAACTACCTCGGCTTATATTCGGGTCGGCTTATACTCGTATATAAGGGGTAATTTTTGACATGAAATTTATTTATTTATCAACTAAAGCATTAGCTGATTGATCTTCCTGATGTAAGAAGCAAAACATCCCCTAGTTCTTAAAATGTAGCTGTCTGTAGGGCAGTGGTGGTGAACCTATGGCATGCATGCCAGAGGAGGTACTCGCAGCCCTCTCTGTGGGAATATGTGCCGTCACCCCAGCTCAGAGTTCACATCCCCTCTCTGCCCAGCAGCTCAATGAGAGTGCTTCCTCCCTCCAGCACAGAGTTCGCCCTGTCCCTCTGCCCAGCCACCCAATGGGAACACTTCTTCCCTCCCCCCAGCACAGAGTTCACTCTGTGCTTCTGCCCAGCCACCCAATGGGAATGCTTCTTCCCTCCCCCTAGCAGAAAGTTCGCCCTGCCCCTCTGTTTGGTCACTTGGTCTCTAAAAGGTTCGCCATCACTGCTCTAGGAGAATTTGTAGATCATTCATTCATTCATAACCTGTATATCCTACTCAACTGGTCAAAGAGAGGAATACTATTTTCTATTTTGAGATACCATTGCTTTGCCGATAAATATTCTGTGGCTTCAAAAGCACCAGTCAAATCGGAAAATTCACCTCTTTATTAGTTTGTTACAGGAATATAGATTCCCCCCACATCTACTCCCAACATACAAATGCTGGAGAAGGCACAGTAAACTGATTGGGTTACCAGTTGGCAATGCCATCACAATCTGCCCTTTGGAAGTTGTCGTTTCATGGTGTCATCAGCCTATGTTCCTCAGAGCAGACAAGACTGAAGTACTATATCAGAGAGTAAGGTAAAGGTCACCATTGCTTGAAAGCCAGACATATCCAACTTCAGGGTTCAGTGCCCATCTCTGTTTACAGCCAAAGAGCCAGCAGACATTTCTGTGGACATGTGGCAGGCATGACTAGACACCGGAGTGCACAGAATGCTGTTTACTTTCCCACCGAAGTGGTACCTGCCATTCTACTTGCAATGTCTTGCTTTCGAACTGCTAGGTTGGCAGGTGCTGGGACAGAGACGGGGGGAGCTCACTTCGTCGTGCAGCACTCGGGTCTCGAACTGCTGACCTTTCAACCTTCCAGTCATCAGGTTCCGCGATCTAACCACTAAGCCACCGCAGTCCCAGAGTAAACAAAACAAAAACGTTGTAGCACTCTGATATGCTTGGAACACAGACTAATACGGCTACTATTCCAAAAAAAAATTCAACTCTGAAGTACGATGTGTCCTAAGATGTAAGATATGTTATTTTCTAAAAGTATACACCAAGAGAGACTTTCCCTAGCTGTTTGTCCAAGCTGGAGAGCTCATCATAAGCCTTTTTTCATATATAAAAGAGGACATGGTTTTCCTCCGCTTCGGTTTTGTGCCTGAACCATTCCTGGCAACATCAGCCAATGGCTTCAGGAAAGGAAGGCTCACCCGTGAGTTCCCAGACAGTGGAGACATTATTGAAGAAGAGCCCGTTTCTCTCCACGGCTTCTTTGCTTTGACATTTCTCTTGTTCCTTCTGCCATGTTACATGCCCTCTCCCTCCTCCTTGCAAAATGTGTTCCCTGTCTCCCTCATTACCTTAATGCTTCCTGCCAAAGGCATTTTGCTAAAAGCTGCTCATTCTTGCACTAATACTTGTTGATCTTTGGCTTAAAGCAAACATATGTTACATGAAAGGAGTGGGTACCGGCAGCTGTTGCAGTGCAAGAAACAAGTCCACTATCTAATTAAAAAGCTAACGGTGTTTCACTCCCTGAAGGAGAGGGTGTGTGGGATTATTTCTGTCCCTACCTTGAAGAGAAAGATGGAATATGCAAGCTAAAACTGTACATTTGAAGCTCTTGTTGTTGTTGTTTTGCCGTATCCAAGTCTGAATATTGGCGATCATCGTGGCGATCGGCCATGAAGACTGTCTTGAGAATAAAATGCAGTGGCCTTCCATCTGCCTTTCGCATCACAGCATGATACCCGTACCACTGATCCAGTTCAGCGAGTCACTTTCTGGTCCTGAACACTTTTGGCACACAAAGTCCTCATCGGCCCCAGGCCAGTTTTGATGAAGCTGCTGCCGTCCATCAAGATGGATCCAAGTGGGATTTAATCCACTCGGGGACCATCACCCTTCCCTATGGATTTTGCCAAGGCCGCTAGTCAGGGTTGTCAGGTTAGTTAACTGCCGCCTGACACTCATGTTGAGTCGCTGGCAGTAGGGTCTACTCCTGTGATGGCAAGCCTTGACACTCCAGGTGTTCTTGAACTTCAGTTCCCAAAAGCCCTGGTCAGCAGAAGTGTTGACTTGGGCTTCTGGGAATTGAAGTTCAAGAACACCTGGAGTGCCAAGGTGAGTATTCCATTACCATAGGAGGATAACCTGGCCAGATGCCTCACATTAACAAAAACTGAATGTGAAAACTCAGTGATCTTCAGCGGGAGTAGAAGTGAAAGGTACAGGGTTATCCCAAGATGTTTTTGCTTCCTGAAGGAATGGAGATGATCGTATCCTGACTACAATCCATTCCCAGAAGCTGGTTAGACTAGCAATTCAAACTTGCCTCAACACCAATGATGGGGTAGGACCTTCCAACTCACTTGAGGATAACTGGCTGATGTAGGGGTTGTAAGAGAAGCTATTTGGCATACAGAGGTCTGTCCTTCAAGAAGACAAGGGCTCAGGAGGTAAATTCTGCAGGCAGCAATAACTACCAATTGTAGGTCTGGTCAAGAACGTCTATGAGCACCGAAAGAAAGATAGACAGGCTCGAGAGACGCACCATAAAGATAAAAACATTTTATGTATTCTCCTGAAGAAACAATTTGTGAAAAGCCTCCAAAAACCGGGTGGGCTTTGAGAGACAAATTTAATTATATTTGATACAAGAAGACTTGAGTGGGCTGTGTGCACGCTTATCTAAATAGATTCTTTGGCCCTTTACCGTATTTCATGTCACTGACCTGTAGTGACTCTACTAGTATTGTTGGGCTCAGCACCGCACCACGTTGAAACTTTGGTCCTGATTATTGCGGAAATCATTTTTGTTTACTCTGGAACCACTATATCTTTAAGTTGTGTTATATTTGATACTGAATTAACCATTGAGAAACTTTGATTTTGGACTATAGAGACAATATTTGGATTTAGAGAAGCATCTGATTTTTGTTCTAACTTTCGAAAGATAAAGATACAGATTGAATTTTGGATTTCAAAGACTTTATTTTCATTATTGTTGAATACTTTTTGACACTGTGGCTTTCACGCCTTTTGCCTCAAACGGTTATTTTCCCATTGTATATCGTGTTCCCGTTTGGCCTCTTCTTTGGGTCTGCTAGTTACTAGCAGAAACATGTAGCATTGAGGACTATAATAATTTTATGTCAGAGATTACTCTGATTTGAAATGATCTCCTATGCAGCTGGGTAAATAGAGCAGATGACTCGAGTATAAGCCAAGTCTGCTTTTTTCAGCACATTTTTGGTGCTGAAAAATCAGCTTATACTCGAGTATATATAGTATTCTGGGTTAAAAGGATTTTTGCTGGAAAAACTGTTCAGGGGACGCCCGAATGAGGCTTCTTTCACGTCCCCAAGTGCAGCTCCCGGGTATCGAAACCCAACCTTAACCACTAAGCCCCAGGGAGAGCTGCAAATAATAATAATTTCATGTCAGAAATTATTCTGGGTTGAAAAGATTTTTGCAGAAGAAACTCTACTCAGCCAAATGAGGCTCCTTTCATGTCCCCAAGAGTTGGGTCAGAGACAGCGCTCATTCCCTCATGCAGTACCCAGGTCTTGAACTGCCGATTTGACAGCCTTCCAGCTAACAAGGTGAGCTTCTTAACCACTGAGCCACTGCAGTCCCTGATGAAAGCCAAAGAATAAAAAGATCAGGAGCTTGTGAAAGGTTTCTCATCTTTGACTCATAGAATCCCCCAGCCAGTACTAAGAACTTCATTGAACACTTGAGAACATTGCCTGTCTTATTGATCTAATTTAATTTAATTTCATGATAAAGACAGAACTAGGATTTGCGACTTTTCTCCTGCAACCTCACAGCAGTGCATCTCTTCCCCTTTAACAGCAGCACAGCCTACATGTGGCTCTCCAGATGTTACAGGACTTCAATAACCATCATCCCTTGACAGCAAAGCCTACGGAGAAGGATGAGGGTGTAGCAATCAAATATCTTGCAAGCCGCAAATTCTTGATTTTGCTCAGGCTTGCTTGTGGGAAAGCCTTGGGGTTACTTTCAAAGCCAAGCAGACAAGAGACAAAGCTGTCCATCCTCAGATGAGAACTGCTGGGCAAATAGGGGCTGTATGGAAAAGCCAAACAGGACAACTTAAGTTTGCAAAGGGACCAACACCTACCCCTGTGATGGTGAACCTTGGACTTCAATTCCCAAAAGCCCCCGTGAATCCACACGAATGAGTTTACTGCGATTCATTCGGCCCGCACCACCCTTGTCGCTGCTGGAAGTGGAAGTAAAACGTGTCCATACGGAGGAATAGTTAACCAGGAAGACTTAACCGTACGGGCGCGCTTTACTTCTTACGTCTTAACCATGTGGTTGAGGAATGACAAAATGGCTGTCCGGTCCCCAAAGCTGTCTGAGGGAGCGTGACCTGGCGATTCATCCAGCCTGTGCTGCCCTTATCGCTTCCGGAAGCGGAAGTAAAATGCTCCCATACATAGGAAAAGTTAACCAGGAAGAGTCTTAACCGTACGGGCGCGTTTTACTTCTGCTTCTGGGAGCGACGAGGGCAGCATGGGCTAGATGAATTGCAGTAAACCCATTCGTGTGGATTCATAGGGTGCTTGGGCTTCTGGGAATTGAAGTCCAAGAACATTTGGAGTGCCAAGGTTCCCCATCACGGGTCTACTCTATTACCATAGCAGGATAACCTGGCCAGACTGGTAGGATGTTCTATTTTGGGATTTGTCTAATAGGTGGGGAGGGTACAGAGTTAGGAGAAGATGGTCTGAGATGTTCAGGAGGAAACCCCCACAACTGAGAAGTGAGTCAGCAAGCTTTTCCTTTGGCATGGTGGAGGACATATTTCTCATAGCCTTTCCAGTGCATTTTCCTCCACATCAAAAGAATGCATTTTGAGAAGGAAATAAGAAATAGAATTGTTAAAACAGGTATCCTATTTGCTGGCATATAAGACCCACTCCCCCCCTTGAAATACACTGGAAAAATTGAGTGCATCTTTTACTGTATATAGTGAGCTATTTTGGTAATAACGGGGTGCATCTTATACTCCGGTGTGCCTTATACGCAGGCAAATACGGTAATTACAAGCAAAACAGGTTTAGTGTAAGGGACCAAAGACAATGAAACAGCCGAAGGGTTGGCTTAACACAGGTTTATTGCATGATGATCCGGAGGAACATGTGGTAATGGCGGATGAGTAGCTCAATATATACAGCTGGCTATACATTTGAATGTGGCTCGTCGACAGACTATTGGTTGCTGCCTGCGTGACGTTGTAGAAGGTCACGCCCTTCTTGACCAGGTGAAGAGGTCGCGGGGAATCTTCCCGCGCTGCTGAACCAGGTGAATCTGAGCCATGAGAGCTGGACGCTCGCTACTGCCCCCTGGTGGTCACTAGCTCGCGTCCCCTTATCAGGTTTACATTGATACAGCTGATGGTTATAATGTTGCACACAGAAAGGTTACATTGTTAACACATGGCGAAGGTACATTGTTAAAGGCACAGCTTTACAGAACACAACAACAGGGAAGGCTGCCGAGAGATGCTCTTTTGCACATTTCCCCAGCTGTGCAGCTTGTGCTAAGCAGCAAAACTTCCCATCATCCATCCATGAGAAGGGAGTGGATTTTACGAAAGATGGAACAAAGCAGGAGAGGATTAGAAGTCTTTTGAAACCTGGAGAGTGTGTTTTTCTGGTCTAAATCGCTTCTTCAAACCTCCATTTCGGATGGAAGGGATTTGCATTGTTTAAAAGGAAAGACTAGAGACAAGCCACTAAATTCCGGATTGAGTGGGCAGGAGAGAGGGATCCCCCTCTAAGCCTTGAGACCGGCTGATGAACACCTCCTGTTCACGGCAGGCTTCTTCCAAAGATGCCACTGATTTATCCATGGGGGAAATTGTATCCCCCCCCTTTTTTTCCCCTTTCATGTCCAGGTCAGACTTTAAGCAACCAAAATGAAGGCACCTTCTTGGCTTTGTTGTTGAACAAATTTACGTCTCAGTGGTTAAGTAGCTTGCCTTGTTAGATGGAAGGTTAACAGGTCTTTGTCCCCAGCTCCTGCCAACCTAGCAGTTTGAAAGCAAGAAATTGCAAGCAGATAAATAGGAACCATTTCGGTGGGGAAAGATGTTGGGGACATGAAAGGAACCTCATTCGGGCGTCCCCTGAGCAGAGTTTCTCCAGCAAAAATCCTTTCAACACAGAAAGCACCTTTGTGTGATTCTGACATGGGAAAAAATCTTCCCCACCTTTTGGATCATTTCAGGTAAAGAGCGGAACTTCTCAAAACCCTTCTTCTTCCTCAGGTGCCGTATCCGTTCCGGATATTGGCTATCATGGCAATAGTCTGTTTTTAATTCCTCGGAACAGTTCTTCCAAGGACATGCCACACCAGTCTCTCAGGTTCTTCAGCCATGAAGTCCATCTACGTACAGGGTCTCTCTTCCCAAAGATCTTCCTTTGCATAATGAGTTGGTGTATTCTATATTTCATGTCGTTCCTCATGATATGCCCAAGGTATTGGATCTTTCTTTGCTTAATGGTCCTAAACAGTTCTTGTTCTTTATCCATTTGGCTCAAAATCCTACCTGGTAGTAAGTGTCTGTGTGGTTTGGTCCATTCTTCTGCTCTTCCAGAATGCCTCTTTCCCTGTTTTATGCTGTTCATAAACTTCTTCAGATAGATGATCCTGGCCTCTGTAACAGGCAGATCTGTTGCCTGTACTGTGTTTATTCTGACAGCTTGTTTGTCTTAATAAATAATAGCATTTGCTTTCTGTGTTTTTCTCTCTCCAGTTAGCACCAGAAAATACTCTGATGTCCTTCCAGAAGGCAGTGGAGCAGAAGGTTTATGGTGTGCAGGCAGATGTGGTGATAAGGCAAGTTTATCTCCCTGGCTCTCTTTAGATTTTTGAGTATGATGATTGCTTGCCAGGTTTTCTTTTCACAGTTTCACGCCTTTGTCCACATTCCTGGGGTTGAAGCTGGACAGGTTGTCTTATCTATAAAACAGAGGTGTGGGTTTGTATGTGCTCCAAAGGAACCCACACCCCTGGACCAATCTCGCTAGAAGTTTGCACATACATACCTTGGGCTTGCGAGATCAGCACTGTGGGGGGCTCAAAACCCATTTGGGGGTTTATGCCCTCCATAGATGCAAAAGGGGACACCCCCACCAGCCGGAGAAGCAACAATGAAACAGCAGTACTGCGCACGCATATCACAGCCAAGCCAGTGGCTTGAATTTTCCGCCAGGAGACACCGCCGCTAAAGAAATCTGTGGCCGGGATTAGCGGCCACAGCTTTCTTCAGCGGCGGGGTCTCTGGCTTGTAAAACATACAGTTCTGTCAAGCTGCAGCCTCCTTTCACTGACCAAAGGAGGCCACGGCATGACAGAACTTAATGTTTACGGGCTGGGGCCGCCGCCGAGTGGAAAAGTAAAACCGCAGTCAAGCCATGTCATCCTTGCTTTAAAGGACAAAAACAACCCGGGCAAGGTCGGGTAATTAGCTAGTTTCTCAATATAGAGATGCTTCTACTGATTGGATAATTGGCCAGCTGTTTGTTTGTTTTTTACTAGTAGATGAAGAGAGTGCAAATTTCTGAGCTACACAGAGCTCTTTGCTAGGCAATAACCTAGTTGGCAACTACAGGCTGTATCAACTGAAGATCAATTGACAGCAGATCTGAGAGTTTCAATCCAATTATTTAGCTCTTGAAATTGCCATGAATCATAAGACTACTGCATGGTAGTTTGTTACCTGGAAGGACATGAGGCTCCAAAATGACAATGGCGTGCAGTTTCTCTCTTCTCTTTTCCCCTGTAATATATAAACGTTAAAAAACATAATATCCACTGTATTTTCTGGAATCCTATTGCGTAGGCTCCATGTGCACAAGAGAGATTGCAACATTAGTGGTAGCAAATTGCTAGTGAGTGAAGGCTTCCTTTGCAAACTTTGGCATGTGACTGACTCTTTTGTGTTGTGTATGAGTTGTGTACACCCCAAAAATCACCTTTATTCAACAGCAATTTGCCAGATTATGTGTTTTTGTGCACACTTGTGAGAACTGTATTATAAAACCAGGGATATGTGAAAATCGGAGGATAAGTCCTTTTCAGTTTATGTATTAATTCGAGAATTATGAAGTGGCTAAATTTGGATGAAATGATCAGCAGTGCAAGTGTTCATTAATTCCACTGAGAGGGGTTTATGTATTCCTGGGTCAACAATGTGCCATATGTATGGAGGGTGGTCTTCCTCTGTCAGGTGTTGTCTCATAAGTTAAAGGGAGCTATTTGTCTCTCTGACCCACAGTTACGATGGCGTGCCTTTTCTGATGCATGACAAGACGCTACGGAGGACAACCAACGTGGAGGAAGTGTTTCCAGAGCTGGCCTACGAACATTCCTCCATGTTCAACTGGACAGACCTGGAGAGGTTGAATGCTGGCGAATGGTTCCTCAAGGTAGAGTGGACACATTGGCCTTGGGTTGGTTGGGGTGCATCAACAAGTAAAGTTTGCTTTAATTATTTATTGGTTGTGTTTATATCTCACCTTTTCCTCCAATAAGCTCAAGGAAGCAGCTCCTAGGTTCCTTCTCAAGATAATGGGTAGAGTCACAACTACAACTCACTACCAGTTCTGGGCACTGCAATTTAAGAAGGATGAAGACAAACTACAGGTTCAGAGGGGGACAATAAAGATGATCAGGGGACTGGAAATCAGGTCCTAGGACAGTGATGACGAACCTTGGCACTCCAGGTGTTCTTGGACTTTATTCCCAAGTACTCAAATCTCTGTGAATCCACACGAAGGGGTTTACTGCACATAAAGTAAACCCATTTGTGTGGATTCACAGAGACTTGGGCTTCTGAGAATTGAAGTCCAAAACACCTGGAGTGCCAAAGTTCGCCATCACTGTCCTAGGAGGAAAGACTGAAGGAACGGGCATGTTTAGTCTTGAAAAAAGGAAATTGAGAGGGGATATGATGTTAGCACTTTCCAAAGACTTGAAAGATAATCATAAACTGCCGCACACCTGGCCCCGCTGGGGGCGAAGAGGCTTCCTGGAGCCCTGGCCCCCGCCCCCCTCGCCCTAGGACTTAAAAGCAAGACATTGCAAGTAGATAAATAGGAACCACTTTGGCAGGAAAGGTAAACAGCGTTCCCTGCACTCTGACCTCTAGTTATGCCTACCACATGTTCACAGAAGCATCTGCAGATGCAGACAGCACTGGCTCCTTGGCTATAAACAGAGATGAGCACTGAACCCTGGAGTTGGATACGACTGGCTTTTGAGCAAGGATGACCTTTATTTTTACCTTCTGAAACAAGTCCATCAGAGGTGGCTTGGATTCTGTGCATTGGTGAATGCAGAAGACTCCCACACCCTTTGCTACAGAGTGACGGCATCCAGGCAGCACCAAGTGTTTTCATTTGAAAAATTAAGGTCCCAGTCCATAGCAGTCAAGTTTTGGATTTGGACAGAAGGGAAATTTCCTGACAAATACGGGATGCGTGACAGGAAAGGGTATAATAAGGGGTTTTCCTGACCAATAAGGGATACTTGACAGCTATGCTTATCCTGTGCTGCCCTCCAATGGTGGCAATAGGGCATTGCAGTCTAATTAATAAGGGATGACGGCGGGAAAGAGGGTAATATAAGGGGTTTTCCTGGCCAATAAGGGATACGTGACAGCTATGCTTATCCTGTGCTGCCCTCCAATGGCGGCAATAGGGCATTGCAGTCTAATTGCAGTCTAATTAATAAGGGATGATGGCGGGAAAGAGGGTAAAATAAGGGGTTTTCCCGGCCAATAAGGGATACTTGACAGCTATGCTTATCCTTTGCTGCCCTCCAATGGCGGCAATAGGGCATTGCAGTCTAATTAATAAGGGATGACGGCGGGAAAGAGGGTAAAATAAGGGGTTTTCCTGGCCAATAAGGGATACTTGACAGCTATGCTTATCCTGTGCTACCCTCCAATGGCGGCAATAGGGCATTGCAGTCTAATAAGGGATGATGGAGGGAAAGAGGGTAAAATAAGGGGTTTTCCCGGCCAATAAGGGATACTTGACAGCTATGCTTATCCTTTGCTGCCCTCCAATGGTGGCAATAGGGCATTGCAGTCTAATTAATAAGGGATGACGGCGGGAAAGAGGGTAAAATAAGGGGTTTTCCTGGCCAATAAGGGATACTTAACAGCTATGTTCCAGTCCTCAAGGCTGGGGAGGAAAGTGTGACTGTTAATGGTTGGCAATGAAATATTTGTGAGCTTCGAGGCCTTGGTTTCCAGCAGTTCCTTCTCTTTTCTCATTGCTTGCAGGATCAGAACAAATTGTGCCATTAGGCAGAGTGTGTTGATACTCTAGTGCTCTTGAGGTGGGGGAGATGAAAGCTGGATTTCTTCCTCTTGGAGCTAAATGCAGACTCCTTTTGGCACTTTGCTAGCAGGAGAGAGTGTAAACAGCCTTGAACGTATCTCAGTCCCAAGAGCCACCCGGGAGTGATGTCTATATTGGTATCACCAGAAAGGCAGAGAAAAGCCTGCAGGCTTTTGCACAACGTTGATCTCTCCATCAGGCAGGGCGTTGCAGGTGTAAGTGGTAGGAAACAGGAGGTTTAATCTTCAATCCTTACAGACTCTGTGGTACCTTGAGATGGAATTCAGCAGGGCTTAGTCCTGAGAAAGAGAGAGACAGTGTAGTGTAGTGGTTTGAACAGAGACGAGGCATGGGCAGAGAATACAGGGTTTGCTCCCAAAATACCCCTAGAGTATCTGGGGGCTCAGAAGGGTCCAGATGGGGTTCATTTGAGCCATATGCCACCTCTACTGGTTCTGGGGCATCTTCCCACTTCTTCTCGGCACATACAGCAGTCAATGGCTCAGGCTCTCCTCTGCCCCAGCTGAAAGAGCTGCAAAACATGTAGTCAACTTTCTCGAAAATCACGTTTTCAACTCACGATCCAAACCTTGATTCCCAATGTTCTCTCTTCCTTCCCACCACCTCACCCCGGTTGCCCCTTCCACAGAGTGACCCTTTTTGGACAGTGGATTCTTTCTCCACCTCAGACTATGTGGAAGCGGCCAACCAGTCGGTCTGTAAACTGGCAGATATGTTGGAGGTTATCCAGGGCAATGCGACCGTTCTTCTGAACCTCCAGGACTTACCTGCGGCTCACCCCTACTATGGAGCGTCTGTCAACATCACCCTGGAGACCATCCTTGGATCGGGCATCTCTCAGCAGGCTGTGAGTTCCACCTTCCTTTTGTAGGTAGATCCTGAACAATGCTGTGTCCTCTTTGCACTGCTTAAAGCTTTAGGTAACATAGGATTTGTAAGGATAAGGCTGACACTTATCTCACTATCATAGGACTCATTCCACCTTCCATAGACCTGTACCCCTTCCAGATATCCACACAAACCCTTTGTGCTGCTTCAGAGTACCTGCGTTCCTGCTCCATGTTAGAGAAATCTATGATAGGTTTCAATCACTGACTGTTTATGCATACAAACCAGCCAGATCAGGTAGGACATGCAGTGTGAATTAACTTAATGGTGGCGCTGCCAATAATGAAAGAGAGGAACTGGACTTTCTCCCACCAGCGATCAGGTTTATTTAGGAAAGTTCAAGATCAGGCACAAGATAGGAAATAGAAACATTTGGCTCACCCCTTTCCCAGAATAAAACTTGAAAATCAAATCTAGCGATATTTCTCTAGCCTAGCCTGCTAACACAGTTGACTACATTTTGCTATTGTTTACTCACAAGCGTGCATTGTGATCCTAAGTCATGGCAAAATCATGACGCTTCTTCCCCCACATTCCAACAGAACAAACCCCATATTTTCCCACTCATCCCTCCTGTTCCAGGGTTTTAACCAATTAAAGCACAGCATACAGTGTCCACCATCTTAGTTCCGTTCACACAGTTTTCAGCCTGTTATGACTACACTCAAAGGAAACTAACCAGCACCTGCCTTGAAGGTTGTTTCCCACGCTTTGGTAGCTCTGCCCAGGAAAATAAGAACTCAAAAAAACTACTTTACTCATTAAAAGCCAAGCCCCTATATTGATTCATATTCATTACAGGATTGAGGGATTATTATAGTGCCAGAATGTGTTGTGGTTGTGCTTTCCCAAGAACAACAAAGGAGGATGGGGGATGTATGATAAGATCTTCCTTAGAATCCACCCCAAATCTCATTGGCTGTATTGTGCCCTGATTATTATTATTATTATTATTATTATTATTATTATTATTATTATTATTATTATTATTATTATTATTATTATTATTATTATTATTATTATTATTATTATTATTATTATTATTATTATTATTATTATTATTATTATTATTATTATTATCCCTCTGTTTATGTGCTCACTGATAGGTTAGGACTGTGATGGCGAACCTTGGCACTGCAGGTGTTTGGCACTGCAGGTGTTCTTGGACTGCAATTACCAGAAGCCTAAGTCAGCACTCCTGCTGATCAGGGCTTCTGGGAATTTAAGTTCAAGAACACCTGCAGTGCCAAGGTTTGTCATCACTAGGTGAGGACATGAAACTGATAACAAGGTGGCATGGAAGGGTGTTTATTTTAAAAGTTACCTGCCAAGTGTTAACAGGGTCAAGATAAATTCACAGCCACTGAAGGCAAAATCTTTTTTTTAAAAAGACATCCATTGTCTTTTTTCCAGGCATATGAGCCAAACAGTCAGTGACCACGTTAACACAGTGATAAGAATCAGAGCATCGAGTAGTCAAGACAGGTTGGAGTATATGGGAACATCACTGAATGTAAACTGCTGCATTAAGTCATTTTTAAGGAGAAAAGCAAGATGTAAATATTTAAAACGAATAAGTTTTGTGTCCCTATCAAATCCTGGACTGCCCAAAGGAAGCAACTTTCTTGGCTTTGTCATTAGCCAAGCAGGTAGTCATCAGTAGACCAGTATCTCTCCACATTCACACTGCCTGTTGTTGTCCACCAGCAACCACCACTTGAGCATGTTGGTCTTTCATTTACGGACTCCAACCCTCAGCCTATTCAGGGTCCTTCTTGTTCTTGCCATTAAGCTCTTCCTCAATCTGAGCCAGCAGACTTGAGACTCATATCCATTCAGACCCGACCTCTGTAATGCAGAACATAAGGGATGTATTGTTACCATTGGGGAGTGCCATGAGCAAGTCTGCAGCCCGCTTCTTTCAGTGCTGGAAGAGTTTTGGGCCTTTCTAACTAGCAGTGTGAGTCTTGGTTGCACTAATGCTGGTGTTAAACCTGGAGTTGTCTGGTAATCCCACGTAGGGAACAATTATCTTAGGAGAAGAAGGCTCCAGATTTAGTTTCCATCTGCTTTCCTAAAGACTGGTGGTGGCACCCAGGTTTCAATTAGCCACACAGCTTATTCCCCCAGATACTAATTCGGGAAAGCTGCTATAATCTGTTGATGCTTATTTTACCTCCCCACAGTTCTCCATCCCTGTGTGGATTTACTTACAGTTTGGTTTCCAGAGTGGGAAGCTAAGATGAAATTTGCACCCAGGGGTCCTGTCCTCCTCTGTTCTTTCCATCTCTCTTTTGTACTTTTCTTAACCAACATTTGTATTTTTTTTAAATGCTCTATATCCCTCCATATCCTGGGACCTGGGTGGTGGTTAACTAACCTGACAACCCTGAGGACTAACGCTTGGGTGCCGAAGTCCAGAGGGTGATGGTCCCCAAGTGGATTAAATCCCATGTGAATTCATCCATCCTGGCCTGGGGCCGATGAAGACTTTGCGTGTCAAAAGGGCTCAGGACTCATGGAACTGGATCAGTAGTACAATGCGGAAGGCAGATGAAAGGCCACTGCATTGTATTCTCAGGACAGTCTTCATGGCTGATCGCCATGAGGATTGCCAATATCTGGATTTGGATATGGCAGAAAGAGGAGAAGGAGGAGGAATAATAATAATAATGCTGGGACCCAGCATGGTTTACAACTTGATTTAAAACTACAACAAAATCAGCCAAAAATGACAATTAATTATCCAATGGCAAGCACTATTAAACAGTTTATCAGTTTGATTTAACCAGCGAGTGGAAAGTACTCGAGGAAAAAAGTAGAGCAGGACTCTTTAGATGTCTGTTGTTGGTCAACTGATCAGTTGCTAAGTCTACAGTGGAACCCCAGACAACAACACATTCACACAATGATGCGTTTTTTTCTGAAAAGTCATCTCCTGGATAACGATGTTAAGTCGTTATCCGGGAGATTGTGTTTGGTCTTCTACCTGTTCACGCTGGTTGGAGATGAAAAAATCATCATCTTCGAGTCCCTGTGTCCGGCCCTCCACTTACCCAGGTGGCCACAACCTTGTTTTTGAAGGGGAAAAAAGATGGCACCCACAACTTTTCTCAGCTGTTGGACAGGCCAGGGAAGTGCTAGGAAGGTGGGGACAGCACAGAATAGGTCCTCCCACCCTCCCAGACACTCCTGGGTAGGCGGAGAGCCAGACACAGTGACCCGAAGATGGCAATTTTTTCATTTCCAACCAGCGTGAACAGATAGGAGACAATGACATCCTTTTGGGGGGGGCAGAGGAAGCCCAGGTGCCTCTGTTAGGCTCCGGGGAGGTGACCCGGGCTGTTTCTGACACCCCACAACCCCCCCGGGCGATGCTGCAAGGAAAAACCACAAGCTGACGAGTTTTCCCCGGCGTTTTGGCTTGCGGCATCGCCCAGGGGAGGGGTCGCGGGGTGTCGGAAACAACGCTGATAGGGTCCCTGGAGCCTAACATAGGGAGCAGAGGTGGCGGAGAAGCTGAAATGGGTGGGTGGGGGAAATTCTGTGGTGTTGCGCTAGGCCGGTTTTCCCTCCGGAGGGTGAGCGTTTTTCTGCCTCCCAGACAACGACAAAAAACGGACAACGACACGACTTGTGGAACCAAGTGTTGTCCTTGTCCGGGGTTCCACTACTTTAATTAAACAGCCATCGCCTGCTGGTCAGCAACTGGCCTCATTTGGTAGGGTATTCCATAGCTTATAGGCAACCAAAAATAAGTCTTTTTCTTGTGTCTCCATTGGACATCTCTGTGGGATTAAGCAAGAGAATGACCCTCGACACCCTCTGAACAGATATGAGCCTCAAGTCCACCGACTCAGATCCAGGAAGAGCTTTATGGCAAGAACAAACATTCTTGAGGGTACACAAGAGCAAAAACAAATTAGCAGATGGAGGAAGGCACTCACTGGACAAGGAAGAACATTAAAGGAAATGGCTGAGGAACTCCACCTCCTCTACGTTGTCACTTGGAGGACCCTGAATAGGCTGAGGGTTGGAGTCCCTAAATGCAAGAGCAACATGCTCAAGTGGGGGCTGCTGACGGCCAACAACACATGTGGTGTGAATATGGAGAGATACAGAATCTGGCTCATTTGCTGGCCTGCCGGTTACTACCAGAAACATGCACCAATGAGAACTTAGGTTTGGCCAATGACAAAGCTAAGCAGGTGGCAGTCCAGGGTTTGATTGGGACATGAAAGAAGAAGAATCTCCATGGGGTTAGTGAAGGTGAGAGAAGGACCTTCCTTGAAGACCTCCATGGGGACATGATGACCTTCCACTAGTCTATAATGACTTTGATAGTGCCAGCCCTTTGGGTCATGTTAAGTGTCTTTTCTGACCTCCCAGACAGAACATCATGGCTACCCATAAAATACAAAATGAAAAAAACTCTGAATATCAGCATAGCTGAAATTGTTGTTGTATGCCCTTTGAGAAGCAAAAAGGACAACATGCTGCAGGCAGATGAAATGTCTGTGGTCTTTCTGATCTGGGTCTTATATTAAAGGAGGCCTTTTGGGTTATGTATTGTATTTCTAAACATTTATAGCTCAGTGTACAAATCACCCCTCCCTTTTATCTGCGGGCTCCGTATCCATGTTTTAAATTATCTGTGGGTCTACAAATGTTTAATAAAATACTGAAATACATAATATGTTGATTTTTTTTAAAATAGTAGCCATGTTAGTTTGTGTTGTAAGCATATCAGAAAATAAACAAAACCAAAACTCTGTAGCACTTTTATTTATTCATTTATTTCTCTGATTTATATTGCCACCCAACTCCGAAGACTCTGGGCGGCTCACAGAAAATAAAACCAATATCACATTTTAAAACCAATAAAAATCCCATTAAAACTGCTACCAAAAATTACCCTGTTATATTTTAATGTTAGCTTTTGTGGGTCAAGTCCACAGTTAGTCTTCAAAGTGGTACAACGCTTTTGTTTTTTGTTTGGTTTATTCTTTGATATAATAATATGTATTCCTATGATGCATTACCAGAACTGGCCACTAGAGGCCACTGTCTACAACATAAAATGTAGTGTTCACTGTTATCCGTGGTTTCAGTTATACATGATAGGATTTGGAATGTATCCCTCACAGATATGGGAGATGACCTGCACTACATCTGAAGATGGCATTATCGCTAACAGTCGATTGTAGTGTACGTTGAATAGAAGAAAATGTACCGATCAGGAAAGTCTTGGATATGCGTAACTAGATAACTTAATTTCCACCCAGAATATGTGTCGCATTCATAATGTAGTTACATTACATTCCTCCTTTAAGAGGAAAGAACATTTCCTTGCTTGTATAAAAAAAGGAATCACAATGCCAAAATTTGAATAGCGCCTGATGTTTGGCTTGTGGAGAATTGCCCCTCATTTGTCGTAGCTTTCATTAAGGTTTGTGTGCTGTTGTTCCACCAGGTCATGTGGCTACCCAACTCTGAACGGCGTTTGGTACGGGAAATTGCCCCGGGTTTCCAGCAGACCTCTGGCATCAAGCAAGAGGCTCAGGGGTTGAGAGACAGAGGCTTCCGGAAGCTCAACCTGCGGTACACCAAGGTCACCAGCGATGATATAAGGTTCCGCTTTCTCGGCTTTTCCCTGTTGTAAATGAGATTCTCCTCCTTATGAGGAGATCAGTGCTGCCACTCAGGCTGCAAGAGCATGCTGAATGCTTCTACGGTTTAAAAGAAAAATGCATCAATAACAACCAGCATGTAAAAGAGAACAGCTTCCTAGAAAACTAGTGCAACAGGGAAAGTGTTCTCCCTGATCTGCTAGCTTTCTACGACCATGAAACATGATCTTAATTAGGAGGAGGTAGTAATTTGTTGCACAGTAGCTGCTTAGAGTAGCAAAATGCAGAAATAGGTACAAATGTTATAAATGCTCCTTGTTTTCTTTCCAGAATAAAAAAAAAAAAACAACACACAAATATATTGCTCGAGGTTTTTATTTTTACCTCTGGAGTAATGCATCACTCATTAGTAATGAATAATAGATAGCATATCACATTATTTACTTGCAGTCATAAAAGGAATAGCTATTCCCTATTCTGGACACAGTGGCTGAAATCCCGTTGCTTAGCATAGGAAGTTGCAACCCACTAAGTCTGTCTATTTATCACCCACCCATCCATCATTGGATTGAATTTGATCTAATGTGGCTTACAACATTAAACCATTCAAAAGGAGAAAATGAAAAAATCTATAGATCCATGATGGTGAACCTTAGCACTCCAGATGTTCTTGGACTTCACTTCCCAGAAGCCCAAGCCCCCGTGAATCCACACGAATGGGTTTACTGCGATTCATTCGACCCGTGTCGCCCTCGTCGCTCCTGGAAGCGGAAGTAAAACGCGCCCAGACGGAGGAAGGGTTAACCCGGAAGAGCCTTAACCGTCTGGGTGTGTTTTACTTCTGCTTTTGGGAGTGACAAAGGTGGTGCAAGCCGAATGAATCGCAGTAAACCCATTCATGTGGATTCTCAGGGCCTTGGGCTTCTGGGAAGTGAAGTCCAACAACATCTGGAGTGCCAAGGTTCGCCATCATGGATCTATACAGGGATCTGCTGTCAACTGTTCTATCCATTCCACAGATTGAACAAGCCTCCTCTAGTTATGACCTATGTGACGTGAGGATCTGCGCATTATTGCTGCGCATTAAGAAGGCCCCCATGAAAGAGCAGCCAAATGAAGTTAAATTGCAGCCCTTATCCCAGGGGTTCTCAACCTTTTTAAACTGGGGGCCGGGTCAAGCCTCCCACAGACTGTTCGGGAGGCCGGATTATTCTTTTGAATAGAATTTATATTTATTATTTATAAATTTCCCACTCTGGGTGGTGTACACACAATATCAGATAATACAAAACACACACACACACACACACAACAAATCAAAGACAGAAAACCCAAACAAATACATCCCTTGAGGAAGAAGGAGAAGAAAAGGAGGCTTTTAAGAAAGCATTTTTGCAAAATTACAGACCTGTTGAACTCCCTCAGGACTATGCAGAAGGCAATGCAGTACAGTTCTTCCCAAGAGGCCCAAGAAGCCCACTTTCCACGTTTTGTAATGGCTCCCCTTAAAGTCCAGTTGTATGCTAGTGTACTAGTATGGAGAATAAGACAGAGAAGGCTGACGGGGAAACCTTATTTAAAAAATACTCCCCCCCCCCAACACACAGAGGTAAACAAAAAGAGCCTTCTTACGTGCCTGCCTCAGCTTCCCTTTTCAAGTTTTGTTTGCTTGAAATTGGTTTTCAATGCATTCCTATGGGAAACTTCGCTTTGTGCCCTCTAGTGGCCATCTCTGGTAATGACAGTCAACTGTTCTCCCCTACCCGCAAATGTCGTAGGGTGCTTTTAAGCTGCCGAAAACACGACAAATCACGTGGAGGGCTGGATGGAATGGCACTGGGGGCCGAGTCTGGCCCATGGGCCATATGTTGTGAATGCCTGCTCTATTCCCTGTTTGCTTGAGAAGAAGCCCTGTCAATTGGCTTGTGTCGTTGTTTGCATGCCATCAAGTGGCCTCCAACCTATGACGACCCTATGCACCAGCAATCTCTGTCCTCAACAACTCTGCTCAACTCTTGCAAAGTTAAGCCGGTGCATTCCTTTAGGGTAGGGGTTCTCAACCTTGGTGCACCAGGTGATCTTGGACTTCAATTCCCAGAAGCCCCGATCAGCAGGTGTGCTGTGCTGACGTGGGCTTCTGGGAATTGAAGTCCAAGATCACCTGGTGCACCAAGATTGAGAAACCCGGCTTTAGGGGGTCAATCCATCTCACACTTGCTCTTCTTCTTTTGCTGGCTTTTCATTTCCCCCAGCATTTTTGTCTTTCCCAGGGAGCCTTGCTTTCTTATGACATGGCCGCCAAAGTACAGGTAAAGGTCAAAGTCACCAAAAAGCAAAGTGGTAGAAAGCCATATAGCAAGGGTTCCCAACCCATGGCCCCCAGGCCAGATCTGCCCCCCAGGCCAAATTCATATGGCCCTTGGGCCAGAATGCCACCGACGCAGGAAGTGCCAACATTGCCACATTTTTGCAACCAAAACACAGCAAAAATGCGGCAAAAACATTCAAAGGCGGCACTAAAATGTTCCTCCCTCCTCCAAGGGAAGTGGCGGAAGTGGGGAAAATACCGGGAAACATGGTGCAGCTGCGTGCGACGCAGACACCACCATCGGGAGGAACCACGTGACTGGCCCGCTCAGCTGACTTGAGGGTGTGTGGTCAGGGCCCTGGCAAAGAGCCTGGCCAAAGAGCCAGCGCTACCTGTATTTTCGCAGACATTTCCGTGGACATGCGGCAAGCATGACTTAGACACCGGAGAGCACAGAACGCTGTTTACCTCCCCACCGAAGTGGTCCCTGTTTATCTACTTGCAATTTCTTGCTTCCGAACTAGGTTGGCATGAGTTGGGACAAATGACAGACGCGCACTCCGTCGTGCAGCACTCGGGTCTCAAACTGACGACCTGCCAACCTTCCAGTTGTCAAGTTCAGCATCTTAACCACTAACCCACTTCAGTCCTCACAAGAAGTACAGTTTTACATGCCATTCAAATGAACAGCATCAGGCAGTAAGCTTTAAAAACCTGAATGCTGCAGAAGGAAAATGCTGGCTACCCATAGCTGTCAAGTATCCCGTATTGGCCGGGAAAACCCCTTATTTTACCCTCTTTCCCGCCACCATCCCGTATTAATTAGACTGCAATGCCCTATTGCTGCCATCGGAGGGCAGCACAAGATAAGCATAGCTGTCAAGTATCCCGTATTTGCTGGGAAATTTCCCTTATTTCCATATCCAAAACTTGACAGGTATGTGGCTACCACCCATGGCATGGACAATTCTGAAGCTCATGGGCTCATGATGGCAGTGTGGGTGTTAGATCTTTAATATTATCAAATTTTGCAGCCCTAAGAAACTGGTGCTTCTTCTCTTCAGCCACTGCTGTTTCCATGGAGCTGAGATGAAGTCCAAGGTCTCCTATTTATTTCAGAAATTACTTTGCGCACAAAATGCTCTCCGCTAACAATGCTTACTCAAGCCACCTTGTCTTCAGTTACTGCTTTGATGGGAAATGGGGTTGAACACTTTGGCTTTTGTGTTGTTGTAGTTTCCTTTGTTTCTTTGCTTCCTTGATTAGGAAACAGCCCGAAATAATCTTGCTGCATTGATTCAACGCAGCTGCAGGATTTCTGCTTGGCAATGAAATCTGTGCTTTGGAAAGTTGTTGTGTTTAATTGCTTTCTTAGATGATGTAGATCGCAGCTTCCTAACGAATCCTTCTCAAGGTGGCTTCCTAAATTGTGGCGATAATGAACACACCATGGAGCTTTAAAAGACACGTTACATGTTGCTGTGCTAAAAGTGGAACGTCTCTAAGCTCTGGTGCAATCCCTCCTCTTTTGCGGGGTCCCACAATAAGAGCTGAAATGCTGAGGCTTGTCGCAGGCTTTATAGCCTTGCAAGAAAAGACAATTTCATCATGAGCTGGTTTTAGTGGGGAAAATTCCTAGGCTATGTGACTAGGGACTGCAGTGGCTCAAGTGGCTAAGACGCTGACTGGGAAGCGGAAGGTCAGCAGTACTGCAGGACAGAAATGAGCTCCCGTCTTCGTCCCAGCTCCTGCCAACCTAGCAGTTCGAAAGCAAGAAATTGCAAGTAGATAAATAGGGACCACTTTGGTGGGAAGGTAACAGCGTTCTGTGCGCTCCGGTGTCTAGTCATGCCTGCCACATGACCACGGAAACGTCTGCAGAAACAGACAGCACTGGCTCTTCGGCTTAGAAACAGAGATGAGCACTGCACCCTAGAGTCAGATACGACTGGCTTTCAAGCAAGGGAAACCTTTGACTTTAATTTACAGTTGGAACCTCATTTAACAAACGGCTCTGTTAACATAAAGATTGCATAACAAAAGGAAATCCATAGAAAATAGTGGCTCGGCTTACGGAATTTTTTTTTGGAACGGATTAATTGGTTTTCAATGAATTCCTATGGGAAACCACATTTCAGTTAATGTATTTTGGTTTTCAGTGCATTCCTATGGGAAATTGCATTCAATGCATTCCTATGGAAAATTCGGTTAAAGTGATTTTCGCTGTAACACACGTTTAGTCAGAGAACCCATTAATTAACAGGTAAAAGAGGAGGAATCATCTAGTTCCATGATGGCGAACCTTGGCACTCCAGATGTTCTTGGACTTCAATTCCCAGAAGCCCAAGCACCCTGTGGATCCACACGAATGGGTTTACTGTGATTCATCCGGCCCGTGCCGCCCTCATCGCTCCTGGAAGCAGAAGTAATATGTGCCCAGAGGGTTAAGGCTCTTCCGGGTTAACCCTTCCTCCATCTGGGCGCATTTTACTTCCACTTCTGGGAGCGCCGAGGGCAGCGCGGGCCAGATTAATTGCAGTAAACCCATTCGTGTGGATTCACAGGGTGCTCTGGGAATTGAAGCCCAAGAACATCTGGAGTGGCAAAGTTCGCCATCACGGATCTAGTTTAAGTGCTGTGCCCTCAATTCCCTCTTTACAGATGTTTAACCAACACGCAAAGCTGTTGGTACTTATGCTCTTGTCCTTTCTCTCTGCTCTCCCCTCTCTTGATCTCCCAACAGGGAATACGCAGCAGCCAACCTGACTGTCAACCTGTACGTTGTGAATGAACCATGGCTTTACTCCATCCTGTGGTGCAGTGGAGCCCAGTCAGTCACCACGGACAATGTGATCACCCTCAACAGGATGCGTTCCCCATCTTGGCTCATGGTACGTAGCTTTTTCCTTCCCTTGGTCAGGGTTTCTGGATGGATCACGCCAAATGCTATCTCCTCAATGTAGGTTTCGATAGAGAGGTCCTGCCTTACCTGAGGTCCAGCCATTAAGGGAGCAAACAAAAACCCATCGGTCTTGGGTTGCGTTATCCCTTCAAACTATGTAAATACTGTATAGCAATGCTGAGTATTTGAATGCTTCTGGCAGAGCATGGAAGAGTAACTCTATTTGGAGACTACACCCCACAGAATCCTCCAGCCAGTAAAAACACCTAAGTCTGGCCAGGTTATGGTCATAGAGGTCACCACCACCACCACCCAGGATATTCTAGGTAGAGAATATGCAGAAGGGGTTTCCTGTTTCCTGGGGTTGCTTTGGGATTATACATTTCCCCCCATGACTACATAAACTGGCTCTTCTCCCTGGAGGCACGCTAGGGAATTGAACTCCCAACCTCTGGCTCCACAGCCATATCACTCACTCAGTGCACTAAAGTGCACTGCATTGTGGAAAATAGGTTACAAATTCAGATTCTATGTTCTGTGTCGGGGTGCCCAAACTTTTCAGGCCACGGGCCGGTCACATGGTTCAGCGGGTCGGCCATGTGGTTCAGCAGGCCGGCCATGTAGTTCCTTTCACCGGAAGTGGAAGTAAAACGCATCTTGCAATCTGGTTTGCAACAGGATAAGATGTCATTTTCTCTGCTTAAGCCAGGGGTGCCCAAACTATGGCCCATGGGCCAGATCTGGCCCCTGATGCCAATTCATCCGGCCCACACTGCTCTGCCCTCATTGCTCCCAGAAGCGGAAGCAAAACACGCCCGACGCATTTTACTTCTGCTTCTGGGAGCAACGAGGGTGGTGCGGGCTGGGTGATTTGGCACCAGGGGCCAGATCTGGCCCGCCGGCCATAGTTTGGGCACCCCTGTTCTATGTTGTTGGGTTTTTTTTTAAATGAGGGAATCAAAATCCCCCCTTTTTTCTCTTGACATGATATCATCTTGGACACCCTCTCAACCTCTCCAGGATTGCTTTCAATAGGTTCCTTGAGGAACATTTATCCCTTTATAGGAACAGTCCATCTGGGCCAAGGAGGTTATGGGGAAAGTATATCGTAAGATTATACTAAGCAGGATTACATATTAGGAAGGGAAATGACATAATTAGGTTGAGTCTTTCTTAGTGGCAATTTAAAGTGCAATTTACGTCAAATCCTCCCCAACTGAAAATGTAGCATGACGCGGTCTAGACCTTTTCATCTGCTTTTAGGGTGGTGTTGATTTGAATGGGAAAATACTCTCTTTTTTAAAAAAAATATAGTTGTGCATTGAAAAAATGGATCATCAAGAGCTAATATTTATTGGAAGGGAACAAATGCCATCTAGTGGTTGATGGAGGGTTTCCTCTTGCTCTAAATCAGGGGTGGCCAAACCATGGCCCACATGGCCACATCCAGCCTGCGACACCAAATCATCTGGCCCACACACCCCTCGCCAGTCCCGGAAGCGCAAGTAAAACGTGTCCACGCCTACACATGCACAAAACACTTCCGTAAATGCACCTGCAGCTGTCATAAATGCTTTTACGGCTGCATTTTGAGCATGTGCGGCCTGAGAGGTTTTGCCACCCCTGCTCTTAATTGACCATTGGGTTGGCTGCAATGACAGTTTCTTTTTGTTTTGTGGATGGAGAAGTGAAGTTAGTAAATTGAGTGGAGGGAGAGATGTTAGTTGTTAATAATAATAATAATAATAATAATAATAATAATAATAATAATAATAATAATAATAATAATAATAATAATAATAATAATAATAATAATAATAATAATTTCCTGACAGAAATTATTGGAAGGATTTTTGCTGGAGAAACTCCACTCAGGACGGCTGAATGAGGCTCCTTTCATGTCCCCAAGATCTTTTCCCACTCAAGTGGTCCCTATTTATCTACTTACAATTTCTTGCTTTCGAAGTGCTAGGTTGGCAGGAGCTGGGACAGAGATGGGCGCTCATTCTGTCATGCAATACCCGGGTCTCAAACTGCCAACTTGTTGGCCTTCCAGCTAACAAGGTGAGCTTCTTAACCACTGAGCCACCGCAGCCCCCTAGAGGTTCGTTAGTAAAACTGGTTACTAACCAGTTAGTGCAGGGGTTCTCAAACATTTTGCACCATGGATGTCATGTGGTTGACGCGAGCCAGTCACATGGCTCCTCCCGAGTGCTGCATGACAGAGTGAGTGCCCATCTTTGTCTCAGCTCCTGCCAACCTACAGTAGCAGTTCGAAAGCAAGCAATTTCAAGTAGATGAATAGGTACCACATTGGTAGGAAAGGTAACAGTGTTCTGTGTGCTCCAGTGTCTAGTAATTGTGCTGGAAAGATTCGAGCTGGCAGGAAAAGAGAAAGGTATTTACTATGATTTTGAGTTTGCAAGACCTGACCTGAGCATTTTTGGGATCCATAGGGTCACCAAAGGTTGTAAGTGACCCGGCAGCCCCTGACATAAATACACTCATATTCCTGTTTCCATGTTCTCTTTCTCACAGACTCCAGATGAATACTATCTGATGTGGATAACAGCCGATCTCGTTTCCTTTATCATAATTGCATCTGTTTTTATATTCCAGAAGTAAGTAGCATTGCTCACTGGCTTTCTAATACTGCTGTTCCTCCACTGGTCATCTGAGTTAGTGCTCAACCCTTCTCCTTTTCACTTCAAGTCAGGGGTCTCCAACCTTTTCAAGCCAGGGGCCGGATCACGCTCTCTCAGTCAGCTTTGAGGGCCGGGTGGCCATTTTTGCCCTACCTGCACAACGAGGGGGGCCATTTTGTCCCAACAGCTTCAAAGGGGTGTCCGTTTTGTTTCTCACATGCCCTTGGGGGTGTGGGGGCACATGAAATGGTGCCGTGGCCCAAATCCAGCCCATGGGCATTCGTTTGGGAACCCTTTCTTTAAGTTGGCAAACCCCCACCTTGTGAGGTGGATCAGGTTGGGAACAGAAGATGGATAGGCCTGAGCACATTCACGGCAGCACAGAAGACAGTAGAACTGAAATCTCACAAATGTCAGTCCCGGCACATTAACCACTAGGCTGTGCTGCCTCTCAGTTCCTCTGGCTTTTTTCTACTTCGTTTTTATTTTCCCAGAGCTCTTCCATTACTGAGTGGTGTGGAATAGAGCCACCAGCGGTGCGCAGGGCAGGAGTTTTAACTGGAAGCCAAAGAAGTTGAGTTGGGTTGCCTTTGGAAATGTGATTTTTGGACGTCATGGCCCAGAATTGGGCAGCGGCGGGGTGGGTGGGTGGGTGATGAGCTCTGTAGCCCAAAAATTCATGTTTCCACTAGAATAGCTGTGTGCAGCGCTGTGATCAGCCCTTTTGGCATCTGGGGTGAGCAGCAGAGAAGCATAGCTTCTACCACCCGTCCATCCCTAGAAATGGAAGTGGAGAAGCTCTCTTCCGAACCCCAAGCGGCACAATCCCAGTGCCAGGAGACTCAAGAAGAATGGCAAATCAAAGTCATCCCACATGCAATTTTGCCAGATGCAACCCCCCAAAACCCCACATGCCCACCTTACAGTGTAGCCTGTTGTAGTTTGGGGCACAGTGAATATAGGTCCGTGATGGCGAACTTTGACACTCCAGGTGTTCTTGAATTCCCAGAAGCCCAAGTCATCACTCCTGCTGATCGGGGCTTCTGGGAATTGAAGACCAAGAACACCTGGAGTGCCAAGGTTCACCATCACTGGTATCGGTGGAAGGTGAGGTCAAGAGTTGGCCCAAAGTGCTAGTGGAGAGTCTATGACCATGATGGCGAACTTTGGCACTCCAGATGTTCTTGGACTTCAATTCCCAGAAGCCCCCGTGAATCCACACAAATGGGTTTACTGCAATTCATCTGGCCCACACCGCCCTTGTCGCTCCTGGAAGCGGAAGTAAAACGCGCCCATACGGAGGAAGGTTTAACCCAGAAGAGTCTTAACCGTCCGGGCACGTTTTACTTCTGCTTCCAGGAGCGTCCAGGGCGTTGCGCGCTGGATGAATCGCAGTAAACCCATTTGTGTGGAATCATGGGGGCTTCTGGGAATTGAAGCCCAAGAACATCTGGAGTGCCAAGGTTCGCCATCACGGGTCTATGACCAAGCAGAGGTTTAATGGTGGTAGCAAATAAAGAACAGCAGAGGGGGAAAAGCCAGTGCTGTTTTTGAGCCTGGTGGCACAGCGGTTAAACTACTGTACTGCAGCCAAAATGTTGTGAGTTCGATCTTGATGGGGATCAAGGTTGACTCTGCCTTCCATCCTTCTGAGGTCAGTAAAATGAGGACCCAGCATGTTGGGGGCTATATGCTAATTAACTTGCGAACTGCCCAGAGAGTGCTCTAAATGCTATGCAGTGGTATATATGTGCTAATGTAATTGCTAATTGCTGTTTTGGGCATGATGCTGAAAGGCTGGCTGGGAAGTTGAAGGGAACTTCCTGTTAGCCCTGGCAAAAATGACCATTTTACAGTCCTGGTTGCCAGGTAAAAAGCAGGAAGGATAAAGGGTTAAAAAAAACAACCAAGAGGAGATCAAATAAAAATCTCAAATCCAGGATTCTGGGCAGTTACTGCTTTCCAGTGAGAAAGTTAGGCCAGTATCTCAGTCCAGAAAGTCCTCCAAGAACCTGTGGTGAAGTGACACTTTTCCCACATAAGGTTTTTTGGGGAAACAGGTCATTTTCCCCATTTTTAGAAGGGCAGATTCAGGCTTGGGCCCCTCTGCTCGGGTAGGGCCTGGACATATCTAGTGCATTATGGCGAACCTTGGCACTCCAGCTGTTCTTGAACTTCAATTCCCAGAATCCTTGATCAGCAGGAGTGCTGACTTGGGCTTCTAGGAATTGAAGTCCAAGAACAGCTGGAGTGCCAAGGTTGGCCATCACCGCTCTAGTGGTTCATCATTTCCCTGGTCTACCCATCCATCCTTCAAAGAACTGGGCATGCTTTGCCTAAAGAATAGATAGGAAGTAAGTATAAAATATAGATTCTTCTTCTTCAAGTCCCATATCTAATGCCAAATATTGGCTATCATCACGGTGCTCAGCCATGATGTTTGTCCTGGGAACAATATAATGCAGTGGCTTCCTACTAGCCTTCCATGTCACAGCGTGACACCCATACCACTGATCTAGTTCCACAATTCACCTTCTGGTCCTGAGCCTTTTGGGCACACAAAGTCCTCCTCAACACTTGGGCCAGGATGGATGAAGCTGCTGCCCTCCATCAAGAGGGGTTCAAGTGGGATTTAATCCACTTGGGGACCATCACCCTTCCCTGTGGACTTCGGCACCCAAGGCTGTGAGTCCCCAGGGTGGTCAGGTTAGTTAACTGCCGCCTGATGATCAGCATTGAGTCACTAGCAGTAGGGTCTACTCTGTTACCATAGCACAGGGGTCAGAAAACATGGCTCTCTAGATGTTCTTAGACTTCAATTCCCAGAAGCCCTGACCAGCAGGTGTATGGACTTGGGCTTCTGGGAATTGAAGTCCAAGAACACCTGGAGAGCCAAGTTTGCTGACCCCTGCCATAGCAGGATCACCTGGCCAGACTGGCAAAAATATAAATAGCATTCTAAAATATTTAGAGCAGATCTTTTCAAGAAAGAAGGGCATGAATTGGTTTTTAACTAGGACCAGTGGGAGATGTTCAGACATAAGAAGGTTGGAAAAATCCTTGTATTCCCTCTTTTGAGCAACATATGAAAAAGTATTATTATTATTTTTTTAGCAATGGGCGGAAATTAAATCAGGGCCAGGCACTTGGTGGCCTAGTTGTTGTTAGTTCTGTTTACTAAGCTGGCCAGAAAATTTCTCGAGGGCCATAGCTGCCCACTCCCTACCTTAGCATAAGGATGATGCCCTTTATTGTCGATCAGTCTTTCCCAAACTGTGTTCACTGGTGTTCCATAGAGCAGGATTCCCCAGCCTTTAGGTTTTGGACTTCAGTTCCCAGAAGCCTAAGTCAGTACATTGGCTGATCAGTGCTTTTGGGGAATTGACTTAGGCTTCTGGGAATTGAAGTCCAAAATCCAAAGGTTGGGAAACACTGCCATAGAAGACTGCAGCTCCCAGAAACCTTAGTCTGCATAGCCGATACTAAAGACCTCTGGGAATTGTAGTCGATGAATTCATAGGGACCCAAGTTTGTAGATGGTGGGGTTGAGAAAACATTGGCACAGCCAGCATTTAAGAAATGGGAATTACTTGTCTCTCTAAACCTACAGTTTGATTCCCCTGTACTCCGCGACAAAGTGTTAATTGGATCCCCAGTGGTTAGCCTAGCTCAGTGGTGGCAAATCTATGGCACGTGTGCCAGAGGTGGCACTCTGAGCCCTCTCTGTAGGCACATGTGCAGTCACCCAAGCACAGAGTTTACCCCACCCCTCTGCCCAGCAGCCCAATGGGAGTGCTTCTTCCCTCCCCCAGCACAGAGTTCGCCCCGCCCCTCTGCCCAGCAGCCCAATGGGAGCGTTTACTTCCTCTCCTGTTGCTGTGTTGGTATTTTGCGATAAATAAGTGTTTTTTGGGTTGCAGTTTGGGCACTCGGTCTCTAAAAGGTTCGCCATCACTGGCCTAGCTTAAGGGGGCAGAAACGTGGACTTAAATGCAAAAATTGGATTCAAAAAAGGGAACCTCTTTTTGATTATTATTTTTTTTCTTACTGATCTGACGTTTGTTGCATGTTCCCCTCCTTTTTCTCTCTCCCCCTCTTTTCTCTCTTCTTCTCTGCTGCTGCATTTCGGCATCTTTACAGCTATCACATAATCAGGTAATTTCTGGCACCTCCTTCATCATCTCACTTTTCAACTTTTCTTGATTATTATTTTTCCCTTCCTTAACAAAACACTGCTGTGGGTTGAGGTTAAAGTTTTCTAAAGACTGTTCTTTAATATATTTTTTCCTTTCAAAAATCCACCAAAAAAAAACTAAGCCAAAGATAGTTACAAAACACAACGGTGAGAAACTGTCCTATCCAGATGTCTGGAAGCGGTTGGGGTCTGGATGGGGGACAACGGGCTACAATTGAATCCCTCCAAGACTGAGTGGCTTTGGATGGGGGGTCCCCGTTATCCAGGGAGCTGCCAACTTTGGTCTTGGATGGGGCTGCTTTGCCCCAGACAGACCCGGTACGCAACTTAGGGGTCATCCTGGATTTGGGACTACTACTTGCAGATCAGGTGGCAGCCGTGGCCAGGAGGGCTTTCGCACAGCTTCGCGTCATCCGTCAGTTGCGTTCGCTCCTGGACCGGGACTCCCTGCTCAGGGTCACACATGCTCTGGTGACCTCCAGCCTAGATTATTGCAATGCGCTCTACATGGAGCTGCCCTTGACGACCATTCGGAGGCTACAGCTGGTGCAGAATGCGGCAGCCCGGGTGGTGATGGGGTGCGGGCGTTATGCTCGTGCCTCACCATTGCTTCGGGAGCTGCACTGGTTACCAGTTTGTTTCCGGGTGCAATTCAAGGTGCTGTTTTTCACCTTTAAAGCCCTACATGGTAGTGGGCCAGGATACCTAAGAGACCGCATCGCCCCAAGAGTGTCTGTCCGTCTAACCAAAGCGGACCGGAGGGGCTCTCTAATTGTCCCATCTGCCAGAGGGGCTCGCCTCTCTGGCACACGAAGGAGGGCCTTTTCCGTGTCCGCACCGGCCTTGTGGAACCTCCTGCCACAAGAGTTGCGGGAGCAGACGGAGCTGCTGCCTTTCAGAAAAGAATTAAAAACCTGGTTGGCGGTGCAGGTGTGGGGCCCGGATGGAAGGATGGTCCCCACCTGTTGGCTTATAAAATAAAGCCTCCCATTTTTTTTAATGCGGGCAGTTTTAATGTGGTTAGTTTTTAATAGGTGGGTGGGTATGTTGGGGTTTTAATTGTTTTAAATATGTATGTTTTAATCCTGTTGTGAGCCGCCCTGAGTCGGGCTCGCCTGATTGGGCAGCATAGAAATTTGAGTAATAAATAAATAAATAAATAAACTGGGAACTGCCTTTGTTTGACAGCGACAAAGTGCAGAGTTGCAACGAAGCCTTACTGCAGCTAAACTAAGTGCCACTAAACGAATGCCACTAAGTGTCATTGCTAATTGCTAAACAGCATTGAGTAGCATATTGGAGGCCAATTGATAGGCGATCGATCCTTTGCAGTTACAGTATTTTATTCTCATTTTAAAGCAGGGGTGCCCAAACTTTTTATGCTCTGGGCCGGTCACTTGGTTCCGCCCTCCGGACGTGGAAGTAAAACGCACCT
Organism: Bradypodion pumilum; assembly: GCA_035047305.1. Taxonomy (NCBI): domain Eukaryota; kingdom Metazoa; phylum Chordata; class Lepidosauria; order Squamata; family Chamaeleonidae; genus Bradypodion; species Bradypodion pumilum. The sequence continues at coordinate 5,389,977 of JAWDJD010000003.1, forward strand.
TGCAATCTGTTTTGCAACAGGATGAGATAGATTTTAGGCCGGCATATTCTCTGCTTAAACCAGGGGTGCCCAAGCTATGGCCCGTGGGTCGGATCTGGCCCCTGATGCCAATTCATCTGGCCTGCGTCACCTTGTAGCTCCCAGAAGCGGAAGTAAAACGTGCCCTTATGGGAGCGATGCAGGCTGGATGAATTCGCATCAGGGGATGGATCCAGCCCATGGGCCGTAGCTTGGGCACCCCTGGTTTAAAGTACGATTGCATCTGGAGTGGTCAGTGAATAATAGGATCAGGGCAGGCTTTGAAAGAGAATTTTTCTCTGGGCGTCTCAAAAGCTTAGGTATTGGATCTGCTGTTTACTTTGGAAAAAACTGGGAAACTGAAGATTTAAAGAGTTTTGATTTGGAATACAATGTCCAGAAATCTCCTTTGATGACGCTGGATTGGAGGACTAGTAGTCAAAAACATAACTTTACCAAGCTCTAGGATTTCCTTCTAATACATGGGTGGCCGACCTTGGTGTTCTTGAGCTTCAATTCCAAGAAGCCTTGATCAACAGGAGTGCTTACTTGGGCTTCTGGGAATTGAAGTCCAAGAACAGCTGGAGCGCCAAGATTGGCCACCCCTGTTCTAACCCCTGTTCAGGTTGATCTTAATAGCTTAAGCCCGTGATGGTGAACCTTGGCATTCCAGATGTTCTTGGACTTCAATTCCCAGATGGCCAAGCCCCCGTGAATTCACACAAATGGGTTTACTGCGATTCATCCAGCCCACACTGCCCTTGTCGCTCCCGGAAGTGGAAGTAAAACGTGCCTGTACGGAGGAAGGGTTAACCCAGAAGAACCTTAACCGTACTGGCACGTTTTACTTCTGCTTCCAGGAGCGACGAGGGCAGCGCAGGCCGGATGAATCGCAGCAAACCCATTCGTGCGGATTCACGGGGGCTTGGGCTTCTGGGAATTGAAGTTCAAGAACATCTGGAGTGCCAAGGTTCACTATCACGGGCTTAAGTTATTGTGATTTTAAAGATACAGTATGTATTTTTGGCTATGTTGAGCTCTTCACCGGGAAAAACGCAGGATATAAATAAAATAAATAAAGTAAATCTTAACCTATAAATCCAAGGGTTAACCGTTGGAACTGGCTATAGGTTGCTATGCCTCGCCCTACTTGCCTGCACTCACCCTTCGTGCACACGGCCGATCTGGGTACGCAGGTCAACGAAGGATTGAGAAAACCGGCAGTGGGGCAACAGCCCCACAAACGCGAAGAAAGGGAAACAACTTCACTTCCCAACATTCCTTGCGCCGCGCCGCCCCAGAGCCAATCAGGCTGAGAGGCTCTCGCACGGCGCAGCGTTCGGAAACGCGCCGCAGCCAATCAAAAGAAAAGTCTTTCAAGCAAGGGAGAGACCTATGGAATACATAGTTTTCCATGCAGGAAATGAATGGAGGTGACGCAGTTCTTTGCCTGGGACATCTCGCCTTGCTATCATCATTCGGGAGACCAAAGGGGAGGGACAGCATTCCAGCTAATACCATTCTTCTTCTCTCGCCTCATCAAAGCTGCTTCTGCACACATCCGTGCTTTTTCCAGCTGAGTGTATCGCAGTCACCTTTTCTCTTTCCTACACTAACTTTTTATGGACGGGGAAGGCCTTTCAACTTTTCTGTGCCCATTTCCTATGCAGGACGGGAGTCTGCCTCAGTCTATACCAGGGGCGCAAAATTTTCAGGCCATGGGCCAGTCACGTGGTCCAGCATGCTAGTCATGTGGTTCCTCCCCCCCAAAAGCGGAAGTAAAACGTGCATGTGTGTGCGCCAAACGTGCCCGTGCATGTGCAGACCGCTGATGTAAATGACCCGCAGCTGTCATAAATGCGTTTACAACAGCCACGCGGTCATTTATGGCAGTGTTCTGTGCATGCGTGGGTGTGTTCGGCGCCCATGTATTCACATTTTACTTCTGCTTCTGGGAGCAGTGAGGGTAGTGTGGGCCAGATGAATTGGCACCATGGGCCGGATCCAGCCTATGGGCCTTAGTTTGGGCACTCCTGGTTTATACAGTTGTTAAAGCATTGAGCTTTTCCTGCTAGCTTTGGGGATCTCTTGAACCCAGGGGGTTAAAGCAGACTTGATGGGTGCAGAAAATACTCATGGCATACCGGATCTATCAACACAAGAGATGGGGAGATTGAAAAGACAGATGGGGTAGAGAGATCTGGAATTCTCAACCTGAGTTCCATTTCTTTTTGAGTACATGAAAACTTCTTGAGACTCAGCCCCATTCTTATCTTATATACCTAAAAGCAAAGGTGTGGGTTGGGTGCCCGGAATGGGCTGCCGCACTCCCTGACCAAACCCCGTGAAATTTGGCACACGTGTACCTTGCGCAAGTGAGCAGGTCACTGTCAGGGTCCTGAAGCCCAGGGGGGGGGGGTGTTGCCCCCTAAATTGATCTGCAAAGGGGGTATATTCAACAGGAGGGTTTGTGTCTGCCCCAGTACTAGGCCAACAAGGGTGGGATTGTGATATCATCGCCAAGCTCACATCACAGGCCCACCCCTGGCCAGTGGGTTTCCCAGGCAACACTGTCACTCAGCTAGCCAGGTTGGGACCACCTGGGCGAAGCCGGGCACCCCTGCTAATTCCAGAATCAAGCAAACTCATTGACTGAATGGAATGTGAATTGTGTACATCCCAGTGATTCAGTGGGTTTACTCGAGTAGGGATTAAAAAACAAAGGTAGCCATCCATTTTGATATTGCAGAGTTTCTCTGAGTTCTAGATCCTTTCCCGGCCTGTCCTTATCATCTATCAGGTGTCAAGACTTACTTTGTCCTTCTTCTCACAAGGCAAGTTCCCCCAAACTTTCAGCAAGCAAACATGTTTTAAATGCAAGCCTTTGTGTATTCCCCCACCCTCACCCCATTAAAAGGTGCGTGTATGTGTATTTTTGTGGAGTGTACATTTTATTTTCCAAAGTAAACTGCAAAGCCTTGCAGATGTGTGGCATTCTGTTATTAATATATGCTGAATTTCACAAGTAGTCTTTGGGGTCGAGCAAAATTCTCTCCATCCCTACTTCCAATTCTGGACCAGGAGTTATTCCCCGCTAGAAGGAGGAATAATGCAGAAGTGCTGTGTTTGAATTGCCTCTCTTTGGGATATGCAACCAATCAGATGTTAATACACACTGATGCCACCATCGTGCTGAAATCAGAGTTTTGGAAAGTTACCTTTTTGGTAACCTTTCCCGAACCCTCTTGCTAGCTGAAAGCTATTGTCCAAAAAAAAGTACCGTATTTATTCGTGTATAACGCGCAAAATTTTATACCAAAAAAAGAAATCAAAGTTGGGGTGCGCGTTATACACGAGGACTGGGTGCGCGTTATAAACGAGCCTCTTTTACTTCCTTTTTAGAATTGGGTCGGCTGTCTATTGCTGCGGTGGGTGAAGGGGAGGCGGGGGGGGGGGTGGCTTTGAAGAAATTGACGGGATCTGATTGGGTGGCGCGGGAGACGAGGCGTGGCCCGGAGGTAGCTCGCAGTTCGAGCGAGGCTCCTGGAGGTCGGAAGTGCTCGTTTCGGATTGCATTTTCTGCAACAGGTGGGTCTGATTATCCCCCCCTCCCTCAATATTTTAAGGCGTGCTCTTTTTCACCGATATAACTGGTTCCCCTTTAGATGGCATCTCAGGGTATCAAGCGTAAACGTTGTGCATATGACGCTTCGTTCAAGCTCAAAGTTGTTGATCATACTGAAATGCATGGAAACCGAGCAGCTAGCCGAGAAAATTTTATACCGAGATTTCATGGAAAATTAGGGGTGCGCGTTATACACGAGTGCGCGTTATACTCGAATAAATACGGTAACTTTTGCAAAGCCTTGGCTTGGCCAAAGGTTTGTCCTGTGTAGAAAAAACTAGGGTACAGTTTTTTAATTGTCATAAATTGGCACTGCAAAAGTGGAAACCCTGGATACTACCCATAGATTTTTAAACATGTGACCAGCGTCCTTGAGTGTTTTGCATTTAATAGAAGTTATCTGTCGTTTGTTTGTCTTTGACTCTTTGTGGGTCAGGCGGTTTTGGGTTGAAGAACCTTGGCTCCGGGGAGCTATTGAGTGTAGGACTGTAGTCCCAACTTAAAGAAATGTTGCATTGGTTAATCTTGTGAAGGTTTGTTGACGTCAGTCTTGTTCTCTGTGTGTGTGAGAAAACGAAGGAGGTCTCTTTGGAGTTGAAATCTGTCAACGAGTAATTTTTGCTGGAGAAACTCCATTTGGGAATGCCTGAATGAAGCTCCTTTCATGTCCCAAAGACCTTTTCCCTGCCAAAGTGGTCCCTATTTATCTATCTGCAATGTCTTGCTTTCGAACTGCTAGGTTGGCAGGAGCTGGGGTAGAGACGGGCACTCAAACTGTCATGCAGTACCCCGGTCTAGAACTGCTGACCTTCCAGCTAACAAGGCAAGCTTCTTTACCACTGAGCCACCGCACCCCCTTTGTCAATGAGTAGAAATGACTAGAACTGATGCTATTGTCCTGTTGATGTTTCTTAAGGAGATAAGACTAACTAGGAAAAAAAGACATGGTGTGGAAAGTGGAAGGTGGTAAGAAAAGAGGATGATGAAATATAAAATAGACTCAATCATAGAAACCCCAAATATATTACCTATTTCCCTGAAAATAGGACCTAATCAGAAAATAAGCCCTAGCATGATTTTTCAGGATGCTTGTTATATAAGCACTATCCTGAAAATAAGTCACAGTTAAGATAGTCAGCCAGGCAGACGTATTTAATTTAATTTAATTTAATTTAATTTAATAGATTTATATACCTGCTAGGAGTGCAGATTAATATCCAATATATTTATATTATGACAAATTTACATTTAGTATGTTCATTGCAACACAGAACAGACATACGGTATTGAATTATAAAAAAATAATATTCATATATAATTAGATATAAATAAATAATATTATTATTGACATGAATACTTGAAATAAATTCTTCTTCTTCCATGTCCAGGCCAGACATGAAACTGCCAAAATGAAGGCACCTTTTGGTGAGTTCATTCTGCAGTTCCTTCCACCTGACCTAGTGTGAGAAAGATTAGCCGGCAACACGAGGTTGTCGTTACCAGGGTACATGCGACTGTGGTTCAAAAATACCACCATGTTCGAGGAGGCTCTTTCTGTACATCCCACTTTAATGATAATATAAATTATAATTAAGTATTTGTAAATATCCAAGTGGGCGCCTTTGGACGAGAGGTAAACGCCTTATGTAAACAGATGAACTTGAGAATTATTGTAGAATGGCCAATCGGAGTACAGACACAACGCATGAATAACATGCACTCTTGATAACGAACGGATGTGGTTGTGTCTAATATGAATCTTCATAATTCACAGCATCTGAAAATAAGCCGTAGTGCATCTTTTGGAGCTGTGGGAAGAATATTTGGTCTAAAAGAGTAAACCCAAGTTCTTGATGTAGATTTGTATTCTGTGGGCTATTTGGTGTGTGTGTTGGATAGAGCTTTGTGGAAGGAGGAAAATAGTAGCTGGGTGGTTGGGAGCATCAGTAGCATACTTGCGCGTGTGAACACCCACAGAAAAGACACAGCAGGTCAGCTGCTTGATAGACCAAAGAACTTGGTGGTGGTGGGGAAGAGTTGTGTCTTTGAAAGGATCTGTCTTTGATGCTCAAAACCTCTGTTGCAGGTGGCGCCTTGGAAACATCCGCAGCTATAACCCCGAGCAGATCATGCTCAGCGCCGCTGTCCGCAGGTCTAGCCGGGATGTCAACATCATGAAAGAGAAGCTCATATTTTCCGGTAAGAGGATCTTCTTTTGTGTCCAGGTTAAGCTTTAAAATGCCAAAATGAAACCACATTCATGGCTTTGTCGTCGGCTAAACACAAGTCCTCATCAATACATGTCTCTGGCAGCGATCAGCAGACTAGTAAATGAGCAGGATTCAAGACTGGTGCACACTGGCAGAAGAACATAGGACTGGATCTAGTGGAGTTCCTTGTCTTTCTTCTGAGAGATTGATTAGCGTTGTTAATTTCATCTGGATCCCAGCCAAGGTTGCATCAGATCAGGCCAAGAAAGAGGGTGGTGGTGGTCTCTCCCCTCAAATTGATTTCCAGTCTAAGCATGGAAGCTTATAGTTACTAATTCCCGATCTGTGGTGGGAAAAGAACCCCAGTTCTAACCCACGTCTGCCCAAGCCGCACCCTCCATTTGAATGTCCTGATCAACCCCTGAATTGCCAAAATGAAGCTGCCTTCTTGGCTTCGTCATTAGTCAACCTTAAATCCTCATCGGTACAAGTTTCTGGTAGTAACTGGCAGATCAGTAAATGAACCAGATTCTGTATCTCTCCACACTCACACACTGTGTTGGTGTCCACCAGCTGCCCCCACTTGAGCATGTTGGTCTTAAATTTAAGGGATCCAAGAAATCTAGGGGGAAAAATCCCATTCCAAGACAGCACAACTAACATCCTCTCCTGACCACATGTGAGTTCTGCACATACCTACATAAGAACAGCCTTGCTGGACACAGGCCACAGCCCATCCAGTCCAGCATTCTGTCTCACACAGTGGCTCACCATTTGCTTCAGGGTATTATTCCCAAGCAGATGCCTGCTTAGGATTCCCTGGAAATGATATTGAGAGATATCCTGTCTATCTCTCCAACCTGGAGGTTGTCCTTAAGTATCCATAATTATAGCCATTGATATCCTTGTCCTCCATGAACTTGTCTAATCCTTTCTTAAAGCTGTCAAGACTGACAGCTGTCACCACTTCTTCTGGCAGGGAGTTCCATAGACCAGTAATCCTCTGGGTAAAAAAGTACTTTCTCTTATTTGTTTGAGAACTAGTACCCAAAAGTTTCATGGAATGACCCCTAGTTCTAGTGTTATGCGATAGGGAAAACAGTTTTTCCTTATCTCCTTTGTCCACACCATGCATGATTTTATAAACTTCAATCAGGTCACCTCTTAGAAGTTTCAAGTATCCTGTATTGGCTGGGATTTCCCGTATTTTAGCACTCATTCCTCCCCTTTCCCGCCGCGGTCCCGTATTTTGAATGGCGGGGAAAGGGGTTACTGCGCATGCGCACTCATCACAAAGGGTTTATGTGCATGCGCAAATGGGTTCTGCGCATGCACAAACAGGTTACAGAGCATGTGCGACTGCGCATGTGCTGCAATTTCCTGTATTTTCCAGAGCCGCACTTGACGGGTATGGTTCTGTGTGCTAGACTGCATAAGACGTAAGTCAGTCTTGCAGGCTAAAATGGAGACATCATAAATGCATATAAAATGCAAACGTGATATATCCATAAGAGGTTTGTTGGCTTCTAATGCAAAATCCATGTGTATGTGTTCCCATACTCTCTGTGTGTGCGTGCTAAAATTTTAGTTATTTCTAAAAATGATATCCTCCTAAGTCCACAGGGCAGCCAGCAACAAAAAGGGTAAAAATGCTAGGAGTGCAGATAAATATCCAATATATTTATATTATGACAAATTCTACAAAATTGCTTATGTTTTAATAAGGCATCAGATACCTTCCGTGGACTCAATCTGGAAGGTAGCATGACAAACATTGAAAAATAAATGAACAAACTGCATTATCAAGTAAATGAAAATAGTGTAACAGATAATTAAGGAATATTGCACCAATCATTGACCATGGTAAAGTATAAGAAGTAAAGAGAGTCAAAACTAGGGTATGACATGAACACGACACTTAAAAATCACATCGTAAGCTTAATCCTGGTTAAAATTGGGGGAGATAATTAAAGAAGAAACATTTCACTTTTAGGGAAAAAAAACCATAGCAGCTTTTTAAAAAGAAAAACTGTGAAAAAATATCAGCCAATCCATTACTTTATTACGATCTAGTAAAACGAGAGGTAAATATCTTAAAATTTAAATGCTTAGAATGTAGTTAAAATATATAAACAAATAACATTCAATAGGGAGTGGTTATGAGTGTGTGGGTTTTTTTTTAAAGAGAAAGAAAAGAAAACTTGTCCCAATAGGGTTCCTCGTTTCACCCTCTCAAACTTGAAGTTGTGTTGAAACTGTGTCTTGCAGGTTCTAGCCACTAGGTGGCACCAGCCCCCCCTTGACATTTTCTTTTCTTAAGCTCGGCAAGGTAAGATTTGCCCATTTGTCGCATCGTTTCACAGTCGCGGTGGAGGGTCGCCGGAAGCCCTGCGCATCTCAGACTTTTCGGGTGGTTTTTCTGCTTTGCTTTGCTTTGCTGCTTGGAAACATCTTCACAGGCTGCTTTGCATCCTCCACTGCCCTTCCCGATGCACAGTGTTGAGCTTCTTATTCCGTGGCCATATCTTGGCTCTTATGTGGGTCACTGGATGCCGTGGGGGCTCTTGGTTTACCATGGGACTGAATGTTAGAGTCAGAAGACGATTTCTGTGGTCCCAGGTTGAAAAAAGGTGTGGCTTAGTGGTTAAGACACTGAACTTGACAACTGGAAGGTCGGCAGATCAGCAGTTCGAGACCCAAGTGCTGAACGACAGACTGAGCCCCCGTCGTCTGCCCCAGCTCCTGCCAACCAAGCCGTTGGAAAGCAAGAAATTGCAAGTAGATAAATAGGGACCAGTTTAGCAGGAAGGTTACAGCGTTCCGTGTGCTCCGGTGTCTAGTCATGCCTGCTACATGACCATGGAAACGTCTGCAGAAGCAGACAGCGCTGGATCTTCAGCTATGAAACAGAGATGAGCACTGAACCCTAGAGTCAGATATGACTGGCTTTCAAACAATGGCGACCTTTACCTAGCAGTGAATTGCCCCTGTGGAACTCCCATCTGGACTCTGTCGCCATCTAATGTTTGGACGGAGTCATTGCCTGGTGTCCTGGTCCACATTTTTCATGCACATGTCTGATGTTCCATCCCTAGGCAAAGTTGCCCAGTTGTAGGGCTGGAGAGATCTTTGTTGGAGACTCTGTAGTGCTAGTCACTGTATATGCCACTAAATAAGTGAATGATCTATAAGGCACCTTCTTAAACTCACCAAACGCTTGAAGAGATCTCTGTGTCTGGGCATTCTTCACTACAGTATCTGTTCTTTCTTGGCTTATTTAATGCAGGCAGCCTGTTGAGTATGGGCACTCGGTCTTTGAAAGGTTCGCCATCCCTGCCTTAGGATAACAAATTGCCAGAATTGTTTCCCCAGCTCACCCCTTGTTTAGCCACAGCTTGCCTGGGTGTACTAAATTTTATGCAAAGGTCACTGCAATGTGAGTTTTTACTGAATTTTCACGTTTGTGTACATTAATGCAAGTTGGAGGGAAACATGTGTAAACACACCAGCTGCTGTGCGTATTTTGTGGATGTTCGGAACAAGCCACAAGAATAAAAATGGGAACGTTGATTTACAGGAAAGCAAGGCCAAAGTGTAAATATTTTAAAAATACAATCCGTAGGGTCTTGTGGGTTTTTTTTAAATGAAAAAGTGTTTATGAGCATTATCCATTTCACTTGCATTAAGCATCACAAGGACTAGCCTCCTTCTTTAGGCGTTGATCACTCCTCGCATTTGATTCAGGGCATATCATCTCCCCACCATTGATTTTCCTGATGTCAGCAATGACGACTCTTCCATTTTGCCTTCTTCCAGAAATCAGCAGCGGAGGAGAAATGACGGATGAGTTTTCGCTGTGTGCCGAGAATGGTTACGCTAATGAAGGTGTCACACCCATGGACCACCGAGGAGTGACGCTTCGAATGGACTGAGTGGGTGGGTGGGTGGGTGGGTGGGTGAGCAGGACCCGGTGGTCGCCATAACCTCATGCCTCAACCCCTTGTGGTGGCATCTGCTCTTGGGTGAACTTTGGGGGAAATGAACTCCTATGACCAACCTCATTCATTGCAACGGACTTTGTGAGTGGGGGGCCTGGTGCCTCTCTAGAAACTGAAGCTGGGCTGGGTTTCTTCGATTTCTTTTTTTTGTAAATAATTCCCCCCCACCCCACCCTTTCGGCCCTTTCTTGTTGTGTGAGGGCCAAACACTGGACACATTGGTAAGGACACAAAAACTGGAAGTTGGAAGTGCTACCATTTCGGCTGGGCCAGCCGGTGAACTTTGGACGCTGTGACACAAGCCCGTGGAAGGGTCCCATGCTGGTGGTCTTTCTCCCTTCATTCCCTTGGTCCAGCCATTGTTAGCTGAACTTATTTAAATATGTATGTTGTGAAGTTCTTGCAAAGTGTCACTCTCGTTAATTAGCGACGAATTCCGCACAGCTAAGGGTTTATCACCTAGATTACGCGGAGGTTTGAAAGGTTAGTCCACAGCTCCCAGAATTCCAAGGGCTGTGGTGGCCTAGTGGTTGAGACGTGAGCTTGACGACCAGAAGGTTGGCAGGTCAGCAGTTCAAGACCCAAGTGCTGTGGGACGACGTAAGCTTCCAACATCTGTCCCAGCTCCTGCCAATCTAGCAGTTCAAAAGCAAGAAATTGCAAGTAGATAAATAGGGACCACTTCGGTGGGAAGGTAACAGCGTTCCGTGCGCTCCGGTGTCTAGTCATGCCTGCCACATGAACACAGAAATGTCTGCAGAAGCAGACAGCGCTGGCTCTTCGGCTTCGAAACAGATGAGCACTGAACCCTAGAGTTGGATACGACTGGCTTTCGAGCAAGGGAAACCTTTACTTTTACCTATACATACACACGCATGCACACAAATATCCATTACCACCTCATTGTTTTCAACGTCTACATTTCTCACATATTCCAAGAGAGGAGCGGCTGTTCAGCGAAGAGGATGGATGGTCTGAGCACAAGCTCTCCTGGTTTCATTACCAGGGTCTTCTTCTTACATTCCCAAGTCAAGTCTTCGGACTGCCAAAACCAAGCCACCTTCTTGGCTTTGTCATAGGCCATATTTAAATCCTCATCAGTACATGTTTCTGAAGCAGTCGACACACCAATAGCTGAGCCAGATTCTGCGTCTCTACATTCACACCATGTGTTGTTGTCCTCCAGCAGCCCCCACTTGAGCATGTTGGCTTTGTATTTAGGGACGCCAACTCTCAGCCTATTTAGGGTCCTTCAAGTGATGTAGGGGAGGTTGAGTTCCTCAGCCATATCCTCCTTTAATGTTGTTTCTTGTCCTGTGAGCTCCTTCCTCCATCTCCTAATTTAGTTTTGCTCTTATGTACCCTCCAGAATGTGTGTTCTTGCCATAAAGCTCTTCCTGGATCTGAGCCGGTGGACTTGAGGCTCATATCCATTCAAAGGGTGTCGAGGGTCCTTCTCCTGCTTAGTTCTCTCAATGTCCGCTGCTACTTCTCTCCAGATCTTAAGTGGAGTGATACTAAGAATAGAATACAGTAAAACCTCAAGATATGAATGCCTCGACTTACGAAAAACATTTGATACAAAAGGAAATCTCAGGAAAAATTTGCTTCAAGATACGGTTTTTTTTTCAAGATAGGAAAATTTTTTGCGGTCTTCTGGTGCTTTCCATGGTGGCAGGAGGGTGTTTGGAGCATTTCCAACTCTTTTTTAAAAAAATTTCGTCGCATTTTAGCACTGCCAGAAGCTATCCCCACAACCAAGAAATGCCAAAAATTCTCCCTTTCCCTCAACAGCTGATTGTCGGGGACTAGCCCTGCAATTACCAGAGCTGAACACTAGAGGGAGCTGTCGGAAATGTGCCGAATATGCATTGAAATGCATTGAAAACCTTTCAGAGCTCAGAAAAAAGGGGGGAGTCTTTTATCTGTGCAAAACTCTTTCTAAAGTGCACTTTTGAATTTTTCACCATGTTTTCTCCACTTTATAGAAAGAGTTTTGAACAGAATAATATTTTTTTTTACTTTTTTCTGAGCTCCGAAATGCATTATTTGATTTTTCAACGCATTCCTATGGGAAATCGTGTTTGGAAATATTAATTCTCCTTCGTATAGTTTGTGAATCCACACTCATGGGTTATGCGCCTGCGCAGAACAGCCGATCGGAGGCTTGAAAAGCTATTGGTCAAAAGTTTTGGCGGTAAGACCGCCCACCGTACCGCCCACCCTGAGGCGCCCGCGCGCCATTTTACCTCAGTTCTCTTCTTTCCGCCGTAGCAGCAGGACGATCGTTGAGAGCTTCCTCAATTTTTTCGCCCTTCTGAGGGAAAGTCTTTTTGGCAAATCTTAACAATTTTTCTCGGTGATCTTGTCCTCCGGGCAGGATCGCCACCCCGGCTCTGTCTCTTCTCTTGAGTGGATTCAGTAGCCAATTTTTCGCATCGATCACCGTCTCCCCCCTCAAGGGGGTGGCGGCTGGTCGGCCCTTCGGGGTACTCGTCTCCAGAAACTTCCACTGGAAGAATTTTTTCCGCGGTTGATGGCTGCAGCGTTTAAACAGTGCACGGCTTGCCTTAAGAAGTTTCCGGCTTCCGACGGACACAGCCTGTGCCTTTTTTGTTTGGGAGAGTCGCATCAGAGCCAGTCTTGCCCGCATTGCAAAAAGTTTACGCGCCTCGCGGTGCAGAACCGAAGCAATCGCCTCAAGGCTCACCTGATGGAGCTCGCTCTGGCTCCCGCCGCGTCCGCCTCCACGGCCGCCGCTGCCGCTCAACCACCGCCGGCCTCTTCCTCCGTGCTTCCGATGAGGAAGAAGAAGAAGAAGGACAAGAACGGTGAGAAGAAGCGCAAGCGTGGGTCGGAGAAGAGACGGTCGCTTCCCCCCACTCCGCGCACACCCGCCTCTCCCGGGCCTTCGCCGCCGTTCTCGACTGCCCGATGTCCTTCTCCGGGATCCTCCATCTGGGGAGGACGGTCGTCTTCCGGGTCACCTGAGAAAGGACGCAGGGCTGGGGCTCCAGCTCGCCCACCTCAGGTGCTCTCCTCTCCTCCTCGGGGCAGAAATTCCTCGCCGAGGCAGGCCTCCGTCTCTCCACGGCCCAGGACGCCGACGGACGAGGCGGTCGTCACCGTTCTGACGACCGTTTCGCCGACACCGACGCCGGCCACCGTTTCGGCTCCCACCGTTTCGTGGGCCACCATCCCGCCGGCCACCGGAGCTCCACCGCCAGCGGACTCGGACGCGTCTCAGATGGCCCTCGTCCGAGAGATGTTCCAGGTCATGGCGTCGTTTGCGACCAGGTTCCAGACCTCCACGCCTGCGGCCTCTGCGGCTCCGGTTCCGACCACCGCAAGCCCCGGGCATCCCGGCTCTGCCGCGGCCCCACCGACCTCCCGTGGGTCGAGTACCCGCTCCGCCGGCCCACCCAACCCGTCATGGTGTGGTCCGGACGTTGATGCGGTGGACGCCCATCCCGCCGGCCCGCCCAGGCCGTACTGGCGCGGTCCGGACATGGACGAAAGACTGCCTCCCTCGTCCTCCGATGAGTCCAGCTCGTCGTCGGAGGAGGACGAGGGAGACGTCGACGCCGAGCGCACGCCGGAACAGGCCATCGGCTCAGTGGACCCACCGCGTGGTGAGGACCAGCACTCACTGACCGCCATGCTCACGAGGCTCGGCACCGCCCTCAACCTGAAGGTCGACCAACCGCCGTTGGAGGGTGAGGATCAGATGACCGCGAAGCTCGACAGGCGTGCTGTGCGGCCGGTCCACATAACCATGCTCCCCTCCATGATGACCACGGCGAGGGCGACGTGGAAGAAACCTTTGGCGGCACACTCCGTTTTGTCCAGGCTCGACAGCATGTACCGGGTCCTGGACGAGAACGTCGAGTTCTTGCAGGCGCACCCCCTGCCGAATTCCCTGGTGGTCAAGGCCTTCCAGCATAGGACGGCCACCAGCGGATTCCCGGTCCCGTCGACGCCGGAGGGAAAGAAACTGGACGCGGTGGGGCGTAAGTTTTACGCCACCGGCTCCCTATTCTTTCGGGCCGCAAACTATTCGGCCGCCATGGGCCTGTACCAATCTCACCTCTGGGAGCAGGTGAAGGTTGAGACGGCTAAACTGCCCGCCGATGCCCAGAAGAGGATTGACGCGCTGGCCACTGAGGGGGACTTCGTCGCCGAGCAGCTGATGCGCACTGCCCGGCATATCAACGATTATGCGGCAAAAGACATGGCCTCCGCAATCTACCTCCGTCGCCATGCTTGGCTCAGGGACACCTCCCTCGATGACGCTATGAAAAAGCTCATCGAGGAGTTTCCCTTCGACGGGCAGGGCCTCTTCGGTCAGGACACCGATAAGGTCCTGAATGAGATGCGCCAGACCAGTTCCACGGCGAAGTTCCTGGGGCTCACCACGCCGGCAACTTCCACCAGGCCGAGGTTCCAGCCCTTCACACGGCGGTTCCAGGGCAACCCACAGCAGCAGGGACCGACGGAGCAGCCTAGATCCAGCTCCTATAAACAGCGGCGACAACACAAACCCCGCTACCGGCCCTACGGACAGGACAAGCGTTCGACCGCGAGGCCCAAGCCCCGCGTTTGAAGCTGCGACGGCCGAGTCTCTCTCGCTCCACATCCCGTACCTCCCCCTCCGGAACTTCCTCCAGGCATGGTCGGGCATCACGGACGACCAGTGGGTCTTAAAGATCTTGTCCTCTGGCTACGCCATCGAGTTCGTGCGGGTGCCTCGAGTAGGAAAACATCGTCTCACCACCTCGTCCCCCCATTTGGAGGAAGAAATAGCAACCCTTCTCTCCAAGGGAGCCATCGAGCGGGTAGCACCGTCCGACTGGGACAACGGCTTCTACTCGAGGTACTTCGTGGTCCAGAAGAAGGACGGAGGCCTTCGCCCTATCCTGGACCTACGCCGCCTGAACAAATGCATCCGCACCAGGAAGTTCCGGATGGTGACCCTACAGACCGTCCTCCCCCTCATCAACAAAGGGGACTGGTTCACAGTCATAGACCTCAAGGATGCCTACTTCCACGTTTCCATCCTCGAGGAACACAGACGGTTTCTCCGCTTCCGTATCGACCATTCCGTGTACCAGTACCGATGCCTACCGTTCGGTCTGGCCACGGCACCGCGGGTCTTCACCAAATGCATGGCTCCGGTGGCTGCATTCCTCCGCCAACGGGGCATCAGGGTCTTCCCGTACATCGACGATTGGTTGATCGTCTCCCCCACCAAATCGTCGGCCGTTCGGGACACACAATACACGGTTCACCTCATGGAGAGTCTCGGCCTCAGGATCAACTTCACCAAGTCGAAGTTGACTCCCTCCCAGCGCGTCGAGTACATCGGAGCGGTACTCGACTCGCTCACTACGAGAGCCTACGCCCCCCAGAAACGCTTACGGGACATTGCGCAGGGGGTGAGCGAACTGCGCACGAAGCCGTGCATCCGGGCGAAGAAGGCTCAGAGACTTCTAGGCCTGATGGCCTCAACGACGGCAGTGATCCCCCATGCCAAGTTGAAATTCAGGTCCCTGCAATCGTGGCTCCTTCACGAGTTCGACGCACTTCGGGAGAGCCAATCCAAACGGTTGACCCCATCTCCAGAACTGAGGGACCAACTGCTCTGGTGGTCTACACCACTCAACGTGGCCACGGGGAAGAGTTTCTACCCCCCGCAACCTTCGCTGCAGATACTGACCGACGCGAGCAACCTCGGCTGGGGCGCTGCTTGTGGGACTCTCACGGTCAACGACACCTGGACACCGCACGAAACGGTGCACCACATAAATTACTTGGAGCTGCTGGCCATTTGGAAGGCCCTGCGCTCCTTCGAGACTCTGCTCACCGGCAAGGCGGTTCAAGTGGCCTCGGACAATACCACGGCGGTGGCGTACCTCAACAAGCAGGGAGGAACACGGTCCACCACCCTCTTGTACCTGGCAGTGCAGTTGTGGGAATGGTGCCTGGAGAGGCACATTTTCCCAATTGGAGTGCACATTCAGGGCACACTGAATGTCTTGGCAGACCACCTGAGCCGTCTCACCTCGACGACCCACGAATGGGAGCTGGACGACGGAGTGTTCCAGTCCCTGTGCGAGGTCTGGGGGACGCCGAGCATCGACCTCTTTGCATCGGAGTCCAACAAGAAACTCAGCAGGTACTGCTCCAGAGCAGGCATCGGACTGAACTCCGAGGGCGATGCCTTCATGAAACGGTGGGATCAGGACTATCTCTATGCCTTTCCTCCATTTCCTCTGGTCCAGAAGGTACTCACCAGGATGCACCAACACAGAGCCAATGCAATTCTGGTGGCACCGGCGTGGCCGCGCCAACCCTGGTTTCCGCTACTGTTGCGCATGTCGTCACAGTATCGCACACTGCCGGAATCACCGACACTCCTCCAAATGGAGCAGGGCCAGCTGCACCATTCGGACCTGCCCAGCCTCCACCTCACCGCGTGGAGGATAACCCCAGACTGGCCAGGATCCTTGAACTAGCGCGGCGCCCTTCCACAAGGAAGTCCTACGCTTCCAAATACAGGCGTTTTCGTGCTTTCCTGGCCGCCCGGCAAACGCCCCCCACGCAGGTGGGACTGCAGGACATTTTAACCTACCTCCTCCAGCTGGCGGAGTCTGGCCTCAGCATCACCTCCATCCGAGTGCATCTCGCAGCAGTGGTAGCGCACTCTCCTGCTGGCTCGCCCGCTTCTGGGGCCTTCCGCGACCAAACGGTAAAGCGCTTCCTCAAGGGACTAAAGAACGCTTTTCCGCCGGCCCGGACACCGACGGCTCAATGGTCACTGTCCACCGTTCTTAACGCGCTCACCAGGACCCCCTTCGAGCCCATGGCTACCGCCGATGTTCGTCTCCTCACATGGAAGACAGCATTCCTGGTGGCCATCACGTCTGCACGACGAGCTGGTGAGCTGGTTGCCCTGCGAGCAGACGCACCTTTTCTCCAGTTCTTCAACGACCGCGTAGTCCTCCAAGCGGACATCACCTTCCTACCCAAGGTGGTCTCCAAGTTTCACATGGCACAAACTATCTCCTTGCCAACCTTCTTCCAGAACCCCACTAACGCCCAAGAAAGGACTTGGCACACGCTGGATGTGAAACGAGCTTTATTGTTTTACACCAGCAGGACTAGAGAGTTCAGGAAGTCACAACGCCTCTTTGTGGCTTATGGGGGAAAGTCCAAGGGTGAACCCATCTCTGCTCAAAGGTTCTCCAAATGGATCACCTCTACCATCTACCTGGCCTACGAGTCAGCTTCACTGCCACCTCCACCGCATGTCAGGGCGCATTCCACCAGGGCGGTTGCCACATCCACTGCCTTTCTGGAGGGCACACCGCTTGAGGACATATGTAAGGCTGCCACCTGGTCCAGACCTTCCACATTTGTCCAGCACTACAGGGTGGACACCAGAGCCACTGCGGACGCCAGGCTTGGCCGTGTCGTCCTCACCAGAGGGCTCCGGACTCAACGCCCCTGACGGGTCCACCTACGGGTTCTTCAGCTCATCGTGGGATCATCTCATCCGACTGCCCACCGACCAAGTAAGTGTGAGCTTGCTAATCTCCCATGAGTGTGGATTCACAAACTATACGAAGGAGAAAGTTCGGTTTCACTTACCAGTGATAACTTTCGTTCTTCGAGTATATAGTTTGTGAATACACACTACCCACCCTGCCTCCCCTCTTGAGCTGCACGGATGAGATCAGTTGGTTTATCCTGTGCTTGGCTTAAGTATGGAACTGAGGTAAAATGGCGCGCGGGCGCCTCAGGGTGGGCGGTACGGTGGGCGGTCTTACCGCCAAAACTTTTGACCAATAGCTTTTCAAGCCTCCGATCGGCTGTTCTGCGCAGGCGCATAACCCATGAGTGTGTATTCACAAACTATATACTCGAAGAACGAAAGTTATCACTGGTAAGTGAAACCGAACTTTTTTCAAGATAAGGAAAACCTCAAGAAACGAACATATCTCGAGGAATCACTGTACATTTTATCAACTGGTTTAGGTTTGAGGCATCCTGCCACAATGTGAATAACTTCATTATCAGCAATGTCAACTTTTCTCGTGTGTGTGTGTGTGTGGATGTGCTGAGGGCAGGTAAGACGACAACACCTTGGGAACATGTAACACAATGAAATGTTCCTGCAAAACAGAGCCCAAGCACCCAGAAGAATCATTGACTTGGCTCAAAGAAACAAACATATCCCAAAAATATTGTGTTCCTGCTGTGGCTCAAGTGGCTAAGACGCTGACTGGGAGGCGGAAGATCAGCAGTTCGATTCCTGAGTACTGCAGGACGGAATGAGCTCCCGTCTTCGTCCCAGCTCCTTCCAACCTAGCAGTTCGAAAGCAAGAAATTGCAAGTAGATAAATAGGGACCACTTCGGTGGGATGGTACCAGCGTTCTGTGTACTCCGGTGTCTAGTCATGCCTGCCACATGACCACAGAAACGTCTGCAGAATCAGACAGCGCTGGCTCTTTGACTTTGAAACAGAGATGAGCACTGAACCCTAGAGTCGGATATGACTGGCTTTCGAGCAAGGGAAACCTTTATCTTTGAGTTTTAAAACCCCTGGTGAGAGCTCCGATGTGGTGAGTTATGAACCATCAATGCCTCATTGCAAGTTGGCGAGGCACTCAATCAACCGAATTGGCTCCTTCCAGGCTCCAACTATGCTTCCAGATGGAGGTTCACCCCCTAAGCAATCCCTTGGGTGAAATCTCTCTCACCGCCTGCCCTTATCCATGTGTGTTTGTGTGGGGGTGGGGGCGTCACACACACACACACACACACACACACACACACACACACACACGACAGCTGCAGCTAACACCAAGCAATCCTCCAGGCACGGCACAATAAGGCACAATAACGGGAAGAACAAAAGGTGGCTGGGTTTGTCGCTGCTGCATGTTTCGGAGGAAGGATGCTCCGGCTGTCTGCTTTTCTCCAGGACAAGCGGAAGAGACGTTTCCCATATTTTTCCTGAGGAGTTTGCATCTACCTTGAGATGCAACTGAGAATGCCAATGCTTATCGGGTGCCTCTGAAGCCTCACACTTGTCTTGGTCGCATCTCATCTTGCAGCCCAGGTGTCGCGCTTCTTGACCTAACAGGTGAGACAATCTTTCCTAAGCTGAGCATACAGAATGGATCTGTAAAGCTGTTCTGTGGGGTGGGGGGTGGGGAAGCTAGTCTGTTTCAGTGATTGATTGCCTAGAGCCGTGATGGCAAACCTTGGCACTCCAGATGCTCTTGGACTTCAATTCCCAGAAGCCCCCATGAATCCACACGAATGGGTTTACTGCGATTCATCCGGTCCATGCCACCCTCGTCGCTCCTGGAAGCAGAATTAAAACGCGCCCGGATGGCATGGGCGACGAGGGCGGCGTGGGCCGGATGAATTGCAGTAAACCCATTTGTGTGGATTCACAGGGGCTTCTGGGAATTGAAGTCCAAGAACATCTGGAGTGCCAAGGTTCGACATCACGGGCCTAGAGGACAGCCACAGTGCCTTGGGCACCATCCTCAGCCACTTTCCTCAGTGATCAATTTGAGGCCATCTGCCATGTCTTGGAGAATGCAAACTATGTGATCCCATTTTGCCTGGCTCCATCCAAAGGAATTATGGGATTTGTAATTTGAGGAGGAAGGGGGCTGCAGTGGTTTAGTGGTTAAGACGTTGAACTTGATGACTGGAAGGTTGGCAGGTCAGCAGTTCAAGACCCGAGTATTGCATGACGGAGTGAGCTCTCTGTCCCAGCTTCTGCCAACCTAGCAGTTCGAAAGCAGGAAATTGCAAGTAGATAAATAGGGACCACTTCCGTGGGAAGGTAACAATGCTCCATGCACTCAGGTGTCTAGTCATGACTGCCACACGTCCATAGAAATGTCAGCAGACGCAGACAGCGCTGGTTCTTTGGCTATAAACAGACATGAGCAATGAACCCTAGAGTTGGATACAACTGGCTTTCGAGTAAGGGTGACCTTTACTTTACCAAGAAACTTCAGACCACTTTCCTAGAATGGCAGGATAGAATATGAAGTCTCTTGCCAAACTACAAATGCTGGGATTGCACCTGATGGAGTTGTGGCAGGTAAAGTGATTCTCACATGGTTGTAACCAGGTAGCATAGATGCCCTTCCAGTTTTAAAATAGTGGCTCTCAACTGGGAACATGTGTCATATGGTCAGATGCGGAAGTAATCTGGTGGGAAGCAGCCGCTGTGCATTCTGTCTTCTTAGATCCTCATGTTAGAAACTAGCCAGAGGAGTGAAATCCGTTAAATTTCAGGCACATAGCTTTAAGAATTTGAATACCAAGGACCTTTAAAGTTTGCTTTTCAAAGATCGCATGGGACCTGTATCTGTTTCTTTGCCTCAGACAGCAAGATGCCTTGGGCTAGTTCTACTGCCTGACTGTACGTGGGAAGAGGTCGTTAGACTAGATGCAATTGAGAAGGGCTTGTTCTTGTGTTCCTAGGTATCAGGATGAACCAGTTAATGAATGGTGAACCCAGTTTTGGAAGCAGTAGAACTGACAAAGTGAGAGATCCGGATCAAAGCCACGTGGAACTGCTCAGTGGGTCTCGCCATGCTGAGCAAATCCTCAAGGCTCTCAATGGCTACCGGCAGGAGGGTGTCTTCACTGACGTTGTGCTTCAGATCGACGGGCAGGAATTTCCCTGCCACCGGGCAACCTTGTCAGCCAACAGTGCTTATTTTCAGGCTATGTTCTCTGGAGGGTTGAAGGAGAATGGCCAAGACACCATCAACCTTCAGAAGTTCCCAGCTCTCAGCATGAGCCTTGCCTTGGACTACATGTATGGAGGGAAGGTCGTCATCCAGGAGGACAATGTGGAAGGTCTTCTGGAGCTGTCCACTGTCCTGCAAATTCCCAAACTCAAAGAGTCCTGCATCACTTTCATGGAAGGTCACCTCCATCCTTGCAACTGCCTGGGCGTTAGGAGGCTCGCTGACTCCTTCTCCATCTGCTCTTTGGCTGAGAAGAGCAAGAAGTTGTCACTGGAAGGTTTTGTGGAGGTATCTCATCATGAAGAATTCCTTGAATTAGATGTCCAGGCACTGGAGGGCTACCTCTCAAGCGAATGGCTGGCTGTTCCCAAGGAGGAGGTGGTCTTTGAGGCTATGATGCGTTGGGTGCGCCATGACATACCAACCCGGAAAGAGGCACTCGGCCATCTTCTGGAGCACATACGTCTCCCTCTGATAGACCCCCTTTACTTCCTGGAGAAGGTGGAGATGGATGAACTCATCCAAGGAACCAAGGCATGCCGTCCTTTCTTACAAGAAGCTCGCCAGCATCACATCCTAGGTGCAGAAGTCCACTCCCTATGCTCAAGACCCCGGAGGTAAAAAAAAAGAGAGAGAGCAAATTTCCTAATCCCTATTAGGAGGCTTTTCTGTAGCCACCACTGAGGTGGCTTAAAAAGGAGTTAACAGGCACTGCATGGAAAAATTTCTTGTACTACAAATCCCAGAAACCTCCAGCCATCGTGGACATAGTTTTTTGGAAGTTGTAGTGGGTGGGGTTTGACCACTATTTCAAATGGTTTTGCAAGCTCCACTGTGATCTTAACTGCATGCTTATCTGCTTCTTCTTCTGCCATAACCGAATCTGAATATTGGCGGTCCTCATGGCGATCAGCCATGAAGACTGTCCTGAGAATATAATGCAGTGGCCTTTCGTCTGCCTTCCGCATGGCAGCGTTCCATAGTTCCACAGATCCAGTTTCGCGAGTCGTTTTCTGATTCTGAGTCCTTTTGACACACAAAGTCCTCATCGGCCCCAGGCCAGGATGGATGAAGCTAATGCCCTCCATCAAGATAGATTCAAGTGGGATTTAATCCACTTGGGAACCATCGCCCTTCCCTGTGGACTTCGGCACCCAAGGCTGCTAGTCCTCAGGGTTGTCGGGTTAGTTAACCACTGCCTGACACTCGGCGTTGAGTCGCTGGCAGAAGGGCCTACTCCCATGAAGGCGAAGTTTGGTACTCCCAGGTGTTCTTGGACTTCAGTTCTCAGAAGCCTAAGTCTCTGTGAATCCACACGAATGGGTTTAGTGCACATACATGCAGTAAAGCCATTCATGTGGATTCACAGAGACTTGGGCTTCTGGGGGTTGAAGTTTAAGAACAGCTGGAGTGCCAAGGTTCGCCATGATTGGTCTACCTACTCCATTATCATAGCAGGATAGCCTGGCCAGACTAGATGCTTATCTTGTCAAGGGGGAAAGAGCCAAACATTTCAGTTCGCCGTGCATCCTAATTCCCATTTTGCTTTCGTTCCGTTGCTCCAGATTCATGGAAAGAGCAGAGATGATTGCTGTGATTGGAGGCTGTGATAAGAAAGGACTCTTGAAAATCCCTTTCGTCGATGTGTTTTATCCCGGCAGCGGGCATTGGAAACCCCTTCCGAATTTGCCTGGGTATACCAAATCGGAATTTGCCGTCTGCACCCTGAAGAACGACATATATCTCTCAGGTTTGATGCGTTGTCCATCCTAGTGGCTGTGGTGGGTGGATTCTGGGAGATGTAGCCTTAAGCAGTAAGTCTAGGGCCGTGATGGCGAACCTTGGCACTCCAGATGTTCTTGGACTTCCCAGAAGCCCCTGTGAACCCACACGAACGGGTTTACTGCGATTCATCTGGCCCACGCCGCCCTTGTCGCTCCTGGAAGCGGAAGTAAAACGCGCCCATCTGGGCGCGTTTTACTTCCGCTTCCAGGAGCGACAAGGGCGGCGTGGGCCAGATGAATCGCAGTAAACCCGTTCGTGTGGGTTCACAGGGGCATCTGGGAACTGAAGTCCAAGAACATCTGGAGTGCCAAGGTTCACCATAGTCCACACAAGCCCACTTCATGTCTAAGAAGTTGGCAGGGACTTCCTCTCTGGCAGCAGCCAGGGCTCTATAGGTTGCTTACCTGTAACTGTTCTTCTTCGTGGTTACCTATGAACCCACACTAATGGCTTTACACACAGCAAACTCATTAGTGTGGATTCAAAGAGACCCCAAAGAAGAACCTGACAGTGCTTAGGGGCAGAAATAGACATTGTAGATAGCCCATAATTAGAACGTTGTTATATTTAACAAGGATGTGTATTTACCCTGGGTTGAAAGGATATTTTTTTTGCAGGGGACGCCTGAAGGAGGCTCCTTTCATGTCCCCTATCGTGCAACTCTCAGGGAATTGAACCCCGTCCTTCCGGTCTCCAAGCACAGTGCTTTTACCCACTGAGCCACCGGGGAGCTATAGCAATAGCGATTATACTTATATACCACCCCTTAGTTTTTAGTGCACTCTCTGCATGCTTCACTAGTTAATTAGCATTTTGCCCCCAACATGCGGGGTACTCATTTTACTGGCCTTGGAAGGCTGAGTCAACCTTAAGCCCTGGCCAGGATTGAACACACAAGGTTTGGGCTGCAGTATATCTGTTTCACCACTGCGCCATCAGGGCTCTTGATACGAAAAATTAAGATCCTCAGTGTTATAAGAACATAAGAACAGCCTTGCTGGAACAGGCCACATGAGCCCATCCAGTCCAGCATTCTGTCACACACAGTGGCTCACCATTGGCTTCAGGGTATTCTTTCCCAAGCAGATGCCTTCACCTGTTTAGGATTCCCTGGAAATGGCATTGAGTGATATCCTGCCTATCTCTCCAACCCGGAGGTTGTCCTTAGTGTTCAGGACTTGAACTCTTCACTCCAGAGGAAGTGGACTTGATCCACGAAAGCTCACATTAAAATTTAACAACTAGCCTTCAAGGTGCTACAATTTTTTTTTAAATTTTGTTTATTCTCTGATATGCTTAAAACACAGACTAACACAGCTACTATTAAAAAAAAAATCAGACTAAAGGGAAAGACTGAAGGATCCCTGGGACGAAGGAAAAACGATCCCAGCAAGAAAGAAGAGATGCAAAGAGGAAGAGTCCTTCTGAGGGATTAAGAGAGAATCAACTTGACAAACATATTAAAGAAACAGGAGTGGGTTAGGAAGATGAGCCAGGAAATTGGAAAACCACAAGAGCAAACTAAGAGACTGAGCTCTGATTAAGCTGTTTGAAGCTAGATAGACATGCTACTAAATAAATGAATGCATTTACATTGCAATAACAAACTCAGGCACTCTTTGGACAGCGGCGAGCAGCCAGTTAATCCTCCTTATAAAAATAATCTATTCATTTTAACATTTCGTCTGCTTGACTTTTATCTGTATTTCATATACAGTAGACCCTCATATAACGACATTTCTTTGTTCCCCAAAGAGCGTCGCTATAGGGGAAACGTTGTGCGGTTTTCAATGGGAGCTGCACTATCTAGTGGCAAAAAACTGTCATTATCCGCACAACGGCATTAAAAAAACGTTAATCCGCACGACGGCGGTTTTTGGTCGATGTACGGATAGTCACGTGGCGAATGACGATGCGACGGTAAGCGGGAATGATGCTATTCGAATGCGTCGTTAATCAAGGGTCCATTGTACTGTATATATATCCATAACTTTATCTATCGTTCATATTTATCCATAATTTTAAATTGTGAGATGCTCTGGAATGAATGAATAAGTGAACAAATGAACAAACACACACACAACATTAATGTGATATTTCCAGGGAGGCAGGGTCGCAATCAGAAATTTCTTGGCTCCATACTGAGCAATCCTATTCACACACACACACGCACGCACGCACGCACGCACGCACACACACACACACACACACACACACACACACAGTTATGGCCGCCGCCGGCAGGACCCCTTTCAGCTCCGGGCCCTATACGACAATACTGGTAGTACTGTCCTGATGGCGGCCCTGCAGGGAGGACACACCACTAGTGTTCTCAGCATTGTGCCCTTGTGGTACATCGGTTGATGCTGCTATTGGTATATGTCTTCAGTTGAATTACTTTATTCATTTGGAATTCTTTCCTTTGTCTGTTGTTTGGTCTAACTCTAACTCCTTGCAGTGATTAATGCTCCTTAAAGGGATGCTCTGTGTTTGCTTTCAAAGGGGGCCACACCCACAGCAAAGAGGTCTGGATGCTGAGTGCTCGGCTGAACATCTGGCTCAAGATGGCTTGCTTGCAGAAGGGCCGATGGAGGCACCGGATGGCCCCCCTTCAAGGAAAGGTGTTTCACTTTTTCTTTCCCCTATTTGCAGGGGGTTGGGGTGGCCACATCAACATTGCTGCAGGGTGGTGATGGCCACATCAACGTTGCTGCCTCTGTCAGCAGCTCTTTGGGAGGGGGAGATCCATGTCAAAATGTTAGCAGACAAAGCAGCAGGGCATCCATCCTGTCCAGGCCCTTATAAGCCATACCTGTCAAGTATTGGCCAGGATTTCCCGTAATTTTGCGCCGCTTTTCCTTCTTTCCCGTGCGGAGCTGCCGCCATCACGTAATTTGGTGGCGGGGGAAAAATAGTCACTGCACATCCCTTTCTGCGCAGGTCCCTTCTACGCATGCGTAGAAGCCTTCTACATATGCATAGAAGCCTTCTGCGCATGCGTAGAAGGGTTCTGTGCAGAAGGGGATGCGTAGAAGCCTACGTATGCGTAGAAGCCTACGTGTGCGTAGAAGCCTACTTGCGTAGAAGCTTACGCATGTGTAGAAATATTCTGCGCAGAAGGGGATGCGTAGAAGCCTTCTGTGCATGCGTAGAAGCCTGCGCATGCGTAGAAGGGTTCTGCGCAGAAGGGGGCGCGTAGAAGCCTTCTACGTATGCGTAGAAGGGTTCTGCGCAGAAGGGGATGCGTAGAAGCCTTCTACGCATGCGTAGAAGGGACCTGTGCAGAACGGTTCTGCGTAATCCCGTATTGTCCGGAGCTGCGCTTGACAGGTATGTTCTAAGCTGATCTGCCTTCAGATGTAAGGCACCATTTGGCTGCCATTTTGATCGACTTTTATACTGGAAAAGAGTGGTGCTTCACCTTGACTACTTCTCAGCAGGATGTTCATTCGTTTGTTCCTTTGTTCATTCAACTTCTACATTATCCAGTTGTATGATGCAAAATGTTCTGTCTTCAACAGTTGGGCTCAGCCTTTGCAGACTCAAGTCTGTGGCTTCTCTCGTGGAGTCAATTGATCTCACGTTGGTCTTCCTCTTTTCCTTATGCCATTCCACCTTTCCCAGCATTATTACTATTATTTTCCAGAGAGTCTTGCCTTCTTCTCATGTTGCTGCTGCTGCTGTTGTTGTATCGCACAGTTGAGACTGACCCTTTGCAACCCCATGGACCATTGCACACCAGGCACCCCTATCCTCCCCCATCCTCTGCAGCCTGCTCAGCTCTACACCCATTGCGTCAACGATGCCGTCTAGCCACCTCGTCCTCTGCCACCCCTTCTCCTTTTACCTTCGATCTTTCCCAGCCTCAAGGCCTTCTCTTGTGAGTCCTCTCTTCTCATTTAGTGTACTTTAGCTTCAATATTTGTCCTTCCAAGGAGCAGTCAGGGGTTGATTTCCTTCAGGATTGACTGGTTGATCTTTTTGCTGTCCAGGGGACTCTCAAAGTTCTCCTCCAGCACCCCAGAGTTCAACAGCGTCAATTCCATCCTTTTTGGCAGGGTACCTACAAAGCTCTCTTCCGGCAGCCTATTTCAAGCAAATCAATTTTTTACCTTCCAGCTTTCACTCTTTGCAGGCCACCCATACACACACACCTCCCAAATTAAACGTTTCTCTTTTGTTTCCTCTTGCTGACAGATCTATGCAGTGGGGGGCTATGATGGCCTTTGCCGCCTGGCCAGTGTGGAAGGCTACGACCCTTTCTCTAACCGCTGGGAGACCCTTCCCCCTTTGCCAGAGGCAGTGAGCTCGGCTGCTGTGGCCCCGTGCCTCAACAAGCTCTACGTCATTGGGGGAGCAGTGGGCGATGGTGCCAACACGAGCAAGGTGAGACAGGTGTGTGACCCCACAGGGATGTGTCCTCAGTTTGATCCGCTCTGGATGGATTGTGGTGGCTCAAGTAGTTAAGACACTGAACTTGATGACTGGAAGGGCGGCAGGTCAACAGTTCGAGCCCCGAATGCTGCATGATGCAGGGAGCTCCTATCATCTGTCTCAGCTCCTGCCAACCTAACAGTTCAAAAGCAAGAAATTGCAAGTAGATAAATAGGTACCACTTCGGTGAGAAGGTAAACAGAGTTCTGTGCACTCTGGTGTCTAGGCGTGCCTGCCACATGACCACAGAAACGTATGCAGATAGCGCTGGCTCTTTGGCTATAAACAGAGATGAGCACTGAACCCTAGAGTTGGATATGACTGGCTTTTGAGCAAGGGTGAACATTACCTTTACTTTGGATCCACTCTGGAGGCAAGCTGATTTGCCCCTCTTCCCTGTGACTGCATAAGTGTTGCATGCAAATCATCCCATCCCCAGAATAGTCTACAATCACCTTTTGGGTTCTCTGTTATGTATTACTGTTATTCCCGAGTACTGCAGGACGGAATGAGCTCCCGTCTTTGTCCCAGCTCCTGACAACCTAGCAGTTTCGAAAGCAAGAAAATACAAGTAGATAAATAGGGACCACTTCGGTGGGAAGGTAAACAGTGTTCCGTGCACTCCGGTGTCTAGGCATGCCTGCCACATGACCATGGAAACATCTGCAGAAGCAGACAATGCTGGCTCTTCGGCTTTGAAACAGAGATGAGCACTGAACCCTAGAGTCGGATACGACTGGCTTTCAAGCAAGGGAAACCTTTACCTTTAACCTTTAGGATCACTCTGTTTTGTTTCGATTCCAGCACACTTGATTCTGGGGATCAAACCAAAACAGAGCTTGCTGCTTTCAATTTCCCACTATTTTTAAGCGGCTTGACAACTTAGCCACTTAGCAATATTGGGAATATAAAAATCTCTTCTGCTCCTCCATGGAGGGCGAGTCAGAAGAAGCAAAGTTTATTTTTTAAAAAAAAAAAACCTATTTGGCAGCACTGACGCCCTGCACCTTTTAGAAATGATTTTAAAATTGGAAACTTCCTTCTGGAAGGAGGAGACAGAAGGGGGACACGGAGTGATATTTCCCCTTTTTCTTTCTTTCTTTTCCCTTAAAGAGAAGTGAGTCAAATAGGATCACTTGAGTTGTGTGTGCCATGTGTTGCAAGGATATGTTGCACCTCTGTGTGACATTAAGTGACCCTTTTAAGTCCAGTCCATCCCAGTTCAATGAAACCACCTAGATGAGCCCAGAAAGCTCAGGCTGTGGTTCTTCAGGTGGGATACAGAAGTGGAATTGGGACAAAGAGTTGTAGTCGAAGCAAAACTTTTTTGAACTTTAAGTGAACTAAAAGGGTGAAAAGTCACCCTCGGCTCTTCCCTATGTCTCTATGGATGTGCCAGGAAGCAGGTAAACGAACTGAGTTGGTTTGCAAAAGACAAGATAAGACAAGGTCTGCACTGTTGTGAATTTTGTGTCTGTCTCTGGCCTGGTATATAAAAGGCTTTTGTCTCTTTATATCTTTGCCTCCTCTTGCTTCAAGAGAAGCCTGCATGAATATGTAGAATAAAGCCTTTCTCTCTCTCCTACTTTTTGTGCATGTATTCCTTTTGGTACCCACAGTCACATGAGCTGCGATTTGCCCATTTTCAGCTAAAGTTTTCTGAACAATTTTACTTCCAGCTCACTCTCCGTCTGTAAGTGTGACATGCTGCCTCTTCTATAAACTCTACCTGCCACAGACTATTGATCCCCTTGCAATTAAGGTGGGAATTCCTCTGTTTTCCCCTATACTGGCCACCAGGATAACTGTAAATGATAAATAAATACCAAGAGGCCTGCCAACATGTAAATGTTCCTCCGGGGAAAGGAGGACTTTTATATCATGACAAGACTCAGATTCTTTGATGGGTGGAGCATAAGGTACGAAATATTGAGCATCATAATCCTAGGAGAAACTGGAGGCAACTGCAGCGCTCTTGGCCTTCAATGTTGGCCTAGATGGTCCTCAACTGACCCTAAAGCAATCGGTGGATTCTTGTCCCAGGTCCAGTGTTTCGACCCCAAGGAAAACAAGTGGAACCTCCTGGCTCCTGCCCCTTTCAGCCAGCGATGCATCAATGCGGTCACATTGGACGACAGGATTTATGTGGCTGGAGGACTCCTGAAGCAAATCTTCTGCTACCAACCACGGAGGGATATGTGGAGCAAAGTGGCCTCTCTACCAGGACCTCTGGTAAGGAAAAGCCATGAAGTCTCCAGCCCAAGGGTCACAGCAGTACCTGTCGTTGTGTTCTGACAAGGTGCTAATTGGCAATTTCCATCTTTTAACCATTTTTTCCTAAGTGACCTAGCACTAATCTGTAGCAGCACTGACTTGAAAGCCAAGAAATAACTAACCAACCAACTAACTAATTTTATCCATATTTATCCACAACTCAGTTCAGTAGATTTACCCCCAGGTAACAAACAGTGCAAGGTACTGCGGTGGCTTAGTGGTTAAGACGCTGAACCTGATGGCTGGAAGGTCGGCAAGTTGGCAGTTTGAGACCCAAGTACTGCACGACAGAGTGAGCTCCTATTGTCAGTCCCAACTCCTGCCAACCTAGCAGTTCGAAACCAAGAAATTGCAAGTAGATAAACAGGTACCACTTTGGTGGTAAGTTAACAGTGTTCTCCAGTGTTTTAGTCATGCCTGTCACATATCCACGGAAACATCTGCACACACAGACAGCACTGTCCCTTTGGCTATAAATGGAGATTAGCACTGAACCCTAGAGTTTGATATGACTGGCTTTTGAGCAAAGGCAAACTTTACCTTTACCTAAGAACACAAACCAATGCATGTCTACTTAAAATTGGAGATCATTTGACAGCACATAACAACAACTAACTAATTCCTTCAAACCTGGCCTTTATTAGGTCTCAGATGTCTTCCATTTTCTTGGCTGTCGTCTTCATTGGGAACGATGGTAGGACCAAGGAAGGGAAGGTCTTCAAGCCAGTTATAGCCTGAAACTTTCCTACCTTGACTTCTTCTTCTTTTTTCAGGAGAGCTGTGGAGTAACTGCCTGTGATGGAAAAATCTACATCTTGGGGGGCAGAGATGAAAACGGGGAAGGCACGGACAGCGTCTTCGCTTTCGATGCAGCTACAGGCAAACTGGAACCTCAACCTCTGCTGCAGCGCTGCACAAGTAACCACGGTTGCGTTACCATCCTCCGAAACACAAGCAGATGACCCTGTGGCTACTATCCTTCTCCCCCCCCCCCCTTTGCATGAAACATTGTCCTTGTTATGTTTTATGTGATGCCATGTTACGTTTGTATTTCTGCCTTCCACCTTTTGCGAATCTCATTTGATTTTGCAGGGAGTTTCATAGTAAAGAAATGAATATAAGCCTCATCTCAGTATTCTCTCTCTCTCCATCCATCCATCTGTAACAGAACGAAGTATACCTTGTTCTTTATTCTCACACAATATGGCGATTTTAGATCAGGGGGAGATAAAATGGTATGTAAACAATGTGAGCCTCATGGTGTAGAAGAAATGAAACCTAAGGTGTGATTGACATGTCTTGCTGTAAAACCATTGGTCCAAAGGTGGACCCTGTGGGAGGAGATATAACCCAGAGAGGCATGCACACACACAAGCCGACACGCAACTCTCTGGAATGCTGTGCTTTTAAGCTTGCCAAAATGTAGATGCTTGGGAGAAAGGGGAGACCTATGGGGCTATCCCTGGAACATAGTAAAGGTAAAGGTTTCCCTTGCTCGAAAGTCAGTCGTATCCGACTCTAGGGTGCAGTGCTCATCTCTGTTTCTAAGCCGAAGAGCCAGCGCTGTCTGCCCCTGCAGACGTTTCCGTGGTCATGTGGCAGGCATGACTAGACACCGGAGCGCACGGAACGCTGTTACCTTCCCACCAAAGTGGTCCCTATTTATCTACTTGCAATTTCTTGCTTTCAAACTGCTAGGTTGGCAGGAGCTGGGATGAAGACGGGAGCTCATTTCCGTCCTGCAGTACTCGGGAATCGAACTGCTGACCTTCCGCTTCACAGTCAGCGTCTTAGCGACTTGAGCCACTGCATGCAGGTTGCTTTATTTCTGCTTTGAAATGCTTTCTTATCTTTTGCTGAACTGTATCCTGAATCTTGCTATGCTTTCAATATATTCCTAAAATACCTGAAGAGACATGGAGTGATTACTTGGCACACGTTAATCTACACTAGTCTCACGTGCACCCTTTGCTCACTACCTAGACTTTGGTGAGGAGTGATTGGGCATGCTGATAGGAAAAGCTCTGAACTGCTGGGTCCGATCTGGGCCAGAGAAGCAGGGTCAGGTGCAATTCCATTGCCAGGAGGACTACCGAGTCCTACTTGGGAGTAAGCGGATTGTTATACCATCTATCCAGGATGAAGGATGCTATAACATCACAAGTGTGGATAAAGTTCAGGAAGCACTTTATGGAAAGAACAAACACTCGTGAAGGGTACACAAGAACAAACCAAATTAGAAGATGGAAGGAGGAGCTCATTGGACAAGGAAGAAGATTAAAGGAGGATATGGCTGAGAAACTTAGCCTCCCCTACATCACTTCAGGGCCATAGCTATGATTCTAGATGTGGGTGGGTGCTGTGTATAAGGATTTATTATGTTTAAATGTAAAACCACGCCAAAACCGGGAACCCGGAAGCGCACCATTTCTAAAGGCGCCAAATTCAAAGATGTGTCAAAGCGGGAAAAGACGGAACTCTGTATGTCCTCCGGAAGCCCA
The DNA here is from genome assembly GCA_035047305.1 of Bradypodion pumilum. Lineage (NCBI taxonomy): Eukaryota > Metazoa > Chordata > Lepidosauria > Squamata > Chamaeleonidae > Bradypodion > Bradypodion pumilum. The sequence continues at coordinate 5,421,610 of JAWDJD010000003.1, forward strand.
CCGAAATGTATCTTGTTGTAATGGCCCAAACACTGTATATATATTGGCCACCCAGTACATACTCCCCAGTCCGGAACCTGAGCTGAATAAAGATCACCGAGTTTAACCCGATCCTGCTGGTTAGAATACTTCATTGCCCGGACTCAACAGTGGGTGAATATTTTTTCATGGTGGGCCAGGGCAACAAAGCCTCTTTTCAATGCATTCCTATGGGAAACCACGCCTTGCCATGGTGGGCAAACTGCTAACTCAGGGTGAGCCAAGCGCACCCTGACCCCCCTCTGGCTACGGCCCTGCATCACTTACTTGGAGGACCCTAAATAGGTCATGGTGTCTAAATGCAAGACCAACATGCTCAAGTGGAGGCTGCTGGCGGACAACAACGCACGGTGCGAATGTGGATACAGAATCCGGCTCATTTGCTGATCTGCTGATGCCTGCCATTGACATGCACCAATGAGGACATAAATTTGGCAAAGGACAAAGCAAAGAAAGGGGCCTTCGTTTTGACAGATTAAAGTCTGACCTGGAGACCAAAGGAGAAGAGTCTGTTTGCAAACGGCGGCTGGCATCAGCTGCGGCTCTCCGTGTCCCAGATGCCAAATCCATTTCCCCCCTGCAGCTGTGCTGCTGTTCATTTCCATCTCCCTCATTTGCAAGTAGATCGTTTTGCAGACGCTCGGGGTGCCAAAGGGCTCCTAAGTTCAGCAAAGGAGGGGCAATATTTCCCACCGCTTTGGAAGCTGCCAATAAGGCCCCCCTGTTTTAAGCCGCCGTGACCGTCCAGCTGGTGAGAGGTGATAGTGGGAGCCTTGGAGGGTCCCAGCTGAGGGGAGACGCATGCATGCGCTCAGAGATTAATAGAGATTAAGCTTCACCTTCGGCCATCTGGGAAGATAATGAAGGCCAATTTGGGCCCCCCAGGGGTATGAAATCAGGTTTCAATGAGGGGAAAGTGGCCCGCTGTGAAAGTGACAGCTCTAGGAAGGAAAGGAGGCAACGCCGAGTCCTGTGAAGATGGGATAACAACTCCTATCATCCCCAGCCTCTGCTTCTTTCCTCTGTCCCAAAGTAGAATGTGGCCGTTTTGTTTCAGATGGCCTGATGCATCTGTTTCCAGTGTTTCTCAATGTTTTCAGGTTGCGGGCCTGACCACAACTCCTGGGCAGCTGATCGGGCCAGTCACTGGTCCCTCCCACCCAGAAGCAGAAGTAAAATGCACCCCGTGCATGCGCAGATTTGCATTTAGCAGTGATCTGTGCATGTGTGGGGGCGTGTTTGGTGTATGGGACCAAAGACGACCGGACAACCGAAGGGTTGGTTTAACACAGGTTTATTGCATGAGGTTCCAGTTAAGCATGAGGTAATGGCGGTGATACATCTCAATATATACAGTCGCTCTCTACATTTGAATCTTGTAGCACGGTAGCTGATTGGCTGCTACCGGCGTGGCCTCGCCCAGGCACGCCTCCTTTCCTGCTGCTGAATGCAGGTCTTTTCGAAAATTGTCAGGACCTTTCCCAACCTTGTTGCTAATTCGGCCCGGCTCCCCCCTGTAATTAATACGTCATCAAAATAGGGTAACACCCCCTCTAACCCCTTCAGGAGGCGTTCCACCAGTGACTGGAAAATCCCGGGCGCCGAATTCACGCCGAATTGGAGGCGCGATACCTGGAACGCCCCTTTGTGGGTGACTATGGTCTGCGCAGCAGCTGCGGCGGGGGTCACTGGGAGTTGCTGGTAGGCTTGGGCCAGGTCGAGTTTAGCGAAACACCTCCCCCCGTGTAACCTGGCCAACAAGTGGCTGACTACCGGCACCGGATACGCATTAGGGCGGATCGCCTTATTGATGGTGCACTTGTAATCAGCGCATATGCGGACCTCCCCGTTGGCCTTGAGCGCTGTTACAATTGGAGTTTCCCACTCCGCAGAATCAACAGGAACAAGAATCCCCTGGCCCACCAATTTGTCCAACTCCGCCTCTATTTTGTCCTTTAGTGCGAAGGGCACTCTGCGCGGTTTAAGCCTGATCGGACGCACTCCAGGGTCCAGGTCGAAAGTCACTGGGGGGCCCTTGAATTTCCCGAGCCCCTTTTTAAAAACCTCGGGGTGCGCGTCGCACACGCTCTGTATTGGATCAGTCCCGGCGGCGTGTGCTCCCACGGCGTGCACCCCCCCAATGAACAAACCCAGGGGCTGGAACCATTGAGTCCCGAGGAGGCTGCATTTACCTCCCTTGAGGACGACTAGGGGAAGCGTTGCGGTGTACTTTTTGAACTGGACCTGGAACTTCCCAACCCCCAACACTGGGATGCGGTTCCCTTGCACGTCCTTCAGTGTGGCCCTCAACGCTTTGAGCTTGGGCCGCACGCGGGGGGCGATCTTCATGAACTCCCCCTGGGAAATAATGGAGTAGGAAGAACCCGAGTCCACCTCCATTCTAACAGGGGCCCCTTGTATTACTACCTCAACGAAGTAACGGGGGTGCTCCGTGGAAACGCTGCAAACCGGCGCGTCGTCCTCGCTGTCGTCGGAGATGCGCCCTACTCCGTCCCGCGTCCTCGTGGTCCGGGTGCCGTCCTTTGGCCTCGTGGTGCGGTCCTGTCTCGTGGTGCGGTCCTGCCTCGCCGAGCGGTCTGGAGAACTCCTGGTGGCCTCGCGCCGTTTCCGGCAGACCTTGGCGATGTGCCCGCGCCGGCCGCAGTTGTGGCACTCGGCCTTGCGGAATGGACACTTGGTGCGGGCGTGGGCGGCGCCGCAGCCGTCGCAGCGCCGGCCCTCTCTCTGGACCCTCCGGACGTCCTCGTCGTCGCTGCTCTCCGCAGACGAGTTCGAAACCCGCCGGGCCGCGCGCACCGAACTCTCTGCCTTGGCGGGCTTCGGGCGCCAGTCCTGAAGCTCGTGCACCCCGGCCGTCGTGGCCTCAGCGGCCTGTGCCGCGTCGAGGACTTGTTGCCACGTGGGAGGCGGCTCCCTTTTCATCAGCGCGCGCTGAGTCTCTGTGTCCCTCAGACCGCAGAGCAGGCAGTCTCGGAGGGTGACATCGGGGAGTTCCCACTTGCATGGGCCGGCGGCCAACCGCAGGGCCGCGGCGAACTCATCGACCGATTCCCCGGGTGCCTGGACTCGCCTCCAGAACGCGCTCCGAGCGGGGAACATCGCTATGGCTGGCCGGAGATGGGCGCGCAGCGCCGCCAGGAGCTCTGTGGCTTTGAGGTCGCTCACCTTCCTCGGCGCGATCAGGTCCACCAAGGTCCTCTTGGTCTCGTGTCCGAGCATGCGGACGAAAATGGCCCTCTTTTTGGCCTCATCTGAGACTTCGAGCTCCACCAGCGCTGCGTTGAAGTCTATCTCAAACAGCTCCAAGTCTCCCGGCTTCCTGATCTCGTAGCCGGCGCATGTCTTGGTCCCGTGGGCAGCCATGATCCCACCTTCGTCGCCAGTTTGGTGTATGGGACCAAAGACGACCGGACAACCGAAGGGTTGGTTTAACACAGGTTTATTGCATGAGGTTCCAGTTAAGCATGAGGTAATGGCGGTGATACATCTCAATATATACAGTCGCTCTCTACATTTGAATCTTGTAGCACGGTAGCTGATTGGCTGCTACCGGCGTGGCCTCGCCCAGGCACGCCTCCTTTCCTGCTGCTGAATGCAGGTCTTTCTTCAGCTGCTGAATGCGGGGAAGGTTTTCCCGCGGCTGTCCGTGATTGAGCAATGTGAACCATGTGAGAGTGAACGCTCGCAGCTGCCCTCTATAGGCTGTCTGCTCGCGTTCCTTTACAGCTGATATCGTTTGTATCTGGAGTGGTTACAATCTTGCCTTTACAGTATAATGAACATGCATACATACATAACAGCGTGTTTTACTTCTTTTTCCAGGAGCGGCGAGAGCAGCGGGGCCGGATGAATTGGCATCAGGGGTCAGGTCCGGCCTGCGGGCCGTAGATTGCATATGCCTGATCTATTTGGTCCAGAATGGGCTGCGAGAGGAATACAACCCGCTTGACCACCCCAAAGTCACTTAGAGGGGGGGCCCTTGAATAATTTCATCACTAAAACCCAAACTTTGAAGCCAAAAATGTGAACCATAACCATTTACCCAGAGGTTTAAGGGAGTGAGATTTGCACCACAGAGAAAATTTGGGAAGGGTCATAGGGGTTTAGCAGAAGAAAAGCCACTTTGAACTCTAGTGAAATAAAGGGTAAAAAGCCCCCCCCCCTTCCATGCCTCTGTGTACTTGTTAAAAGAAGTAGAAAAGTCACTCTTGCCGTCTCCTACCTTCACTTTGCCTCTAGATTGTCCTTGCTCAAAAGTCAGTCGTATCCAATGCTAGGGTTCGGTGCTCATCTCAGTTTATAGCAAAAGAGCCAGCGCTGTCTACATCTGCAGACGTTTCTCTGGACATGTGGCAGTCATGACTGGAGTGCATGGAACGCTGTTGCCTTCCCACTGAAGTGGTACCTATTTATCTACTTGCAATTTCTTGCTTTCGAATTGCTAGGTTGGCATGAGCTGGGACAGAGATGTGTAGGGATGCGATAAGAAATACCCTTTTACCCCCCGCTGGCTTCCAAAGGGTGGATGGCCGGGTTGCTGACCCGGGGTCAGCTGAAAGGCATGACCGCAACTCCCTCTGGACGCCTCCTGGCCGAAGCTGGCGTAAGCAAGTTCTTATCAGGCCCAACAGACAATCCCCAGTCCATAAACCCTGCTAAATGGTCACCCTTTGTTGCACGTACACAATGTGCATCCGTTAATGTATAACCAATGTATACAAGACCCTATTTTTGTAAACCCACTTCCTTGTAGTTTGTAACGGCCGTATGAATGCGCATAGGCATGTGCGAGCCGAGGAATGTGAGGAATAAAAGGAGCTGAGCGGCGATCCCTCGTCGCAATGCCTTGAACCTCGTGTGTGTGTGACTCTCATCTCTACAGAGATGGAAGCTCATTCTGTCACACAGCACTTGTGTCTCGAACTGGTGACCTGCCAACCTTCCAGTCATCAAGTTCAGTATCTTGTCCCATTGAGGATCAACCACAAAACAAAGCAAGATGCTTGACAAACTACACAAGGCAAAAAAGAGCGTCTGCTTGTGACAAATAGACCTCACCAAGCACTTAAGGAATTCCTTCTTCTAAGAATGGGCTTTCTGCAATGTATAGTTTGGCCCTAAGTTTTAGGAGAGCCATTTCAGTGCCTTAGTTAGGGCATACTGGGTGGCGCATGCGCCAGAAGAGCTGGATACAAATGTGTGTAAATAAATCAATAAAATAAATACAAGAACTGAAAAACGACAAGGGCATGACTGAAAAGCAGGATAATGGCCAACAGGGAACATAGGTTTCTCTGTGTTGCCATTTATAACTTTGTGCATTGCCAAATATACACTGGTTGACAAGGAGATATGAAGAAATGGAGATGGTTTTATATACGTAATGTTGGAATGAAAGATTCCTACCCAAAAGTCCCAGCCGAAAGATTGCACTATAAATTTCCCCTTTAGTTTCTTTTGGTTACTTGTTTTCCAAACAATGTTGCATGATTACACCGACCTGGTACAATTGCATAGCTGTCAAGTATCCCGTATTGGCCGGGGAACTCCCGTATTTTATCCTCTTTCCCGCCGTCCTCCCATATTAGTTAGACTGCAATGCCCTAATGCCGCCACTGGAGGGCTGCACAGGATAAGCATAGCTCTCAAGTATCCCGTTTTAACAGGGAAATTTCCCTTATTTTCAAATCCGAAACTTGACAGGTATGCAATTGTTTTGGGATTATTACAGAGAATGGAGACAACTGGTTCTTGAGTCCTTATCTACCTATTTGAAGAGGATTCTAGTGAAGGGGTGCCCAAACCTTTTGGGCCACAGGCCGATCACGTGGTTCAGCGGGCTGCTGATGTTGTTCCTCCCACCAGAAGTGGAAGTAAAACGCTCTTTGCATCTGTTTTGCAACAGGATGAGATATTTTTTTTAGGCTGCCATTTTCTCTGCTTGAACCAGGGGTGCCCAAACTATGGCCCATGGGCCAAATCCGGCCCCCGACACCAATTCATCCGGCCCATGCCGCCCTTGCCACTCCTGGAAGCAGAAGTAAAACACGCCCATATGGGTGCGTTTTACTTCTGCTTCCAGGAGTGGCAAGGGCAGTGTGGGCCAGATGAATTGGTGTCAGGGGCCGGATCTGGCCACAGGCCATAGTTTGGGCACCCCTGTGCTAGTGTAACAAGTTGTACGCAGAGAGAGTGTGTGTGAGAGAGAGCACACCATATCAATGCGTATTGTTACAATGTTTTTAAATCCATATATTTCTAATGTTGAGATCGAGCATTAGGAACATCAAGGGAAGAAAATTAATCTGGCCTGTTTGGGGAAACCTGCACAGAGTGCTTTTTTTTTTTTCTTTCAAAATGGCAAGAGGCCGTCGTTCCTCCAGACCAGGTAACGGGAGAATCCTTGCGCGATTCTTTCGATCATCTTTTCATTGAGGAACATCAACAGGGTCTCGGAGATGAACTCCTGGTTGAAGAAGTAGGTGTAGGTCAAGACCAGGAACAAGATGACGCTGCAGCCAATCACCAAAATGACCAGGACTTTCCCTACATTCCAGAACCACTGCATAACTTTCCTCGTCCTGGACTGGTTCAAAGCCACATCCACCAGCTTGGCCTCCACAATTTCGTGCATCAGGGAGCCCACTTGGACTCGGTTCTCGTGGTCCAGCCTCAGGATGGTGGCCTGCTGGACACAGGTCTCCAGCTGGGCCTGGAGATCTTTGATGTCTTTCCTCTGGTTCTCCCGCAGTTGAAGAAGGGAACCCACTTTCTCCCGCAGTTGCGCCGACTGGCTCTTCTTCACATGGTACTGATGCTCCGACTCATCCAGACGTTCCTCCAGGCTCTTCAGGTACTTCTTGACCTCAGCTGAAAGGTGTTGCATCTCCAACAAGTCCTTTTCTTGAGCGGCTTTGTATTCTCGGAAGAGAGACATCTGGCACGAGACCTCGTGCAATTCCTTGCTGAGCTCTTCGTTGGCCGACATCAAAGACCTGTTCTGGACTTCCAGTTCCTGGATCTTCTTCTGCGCAAGGTCCATCCGTTCGCGGATGTCTTCCACCTTCTTCTGCGTGTCTTCGATCGTGTCCTTGAACTGGTCGGCAGACGCTTGCAGGGTCCTGTTCTGGTCCTTGATGGACTTGTTGTGCTGGAGCAGCTCTCGGTTTTCGGCATCGAGGATGGCGACTGCTTCTCTCAGCTCCTCGATTTGGTGACGGAGTTTTACATTGTTTGCTGACAGATCTTCCACCGACATCGCAAAACCTGGGTTGTTTCATTCAGAACTGGATACACTTCTGCACAAAGTAAATAGATAACGCACCATTAAAGAAAGCAAAACTACGGGACTAAAATTATTCTCCTTACCGTCTAGTATTACCTTGTTTTCCTTTCAAAGTTTTTTGTTTGTTGTTAAAAATGAATGTCAAATTATAAAAAGATACAATCTGCTGCTTATATTCCCACGGAACACCTAAGAATAAGAGCCAGGCTTGGACAGCATGCCATGAAAGTGCCTGATGAAGTAACCTTTGAGTTATCAAAGCTTGCAAAGTTTTAAATTTTTAAAGTGACCTATAGAAGGTATCGCCTTCCTCCTGCATTTGTTTAAATTTTTAACATTAATTTTTTTTTATAAAAAAAAACCTTCTGTAATACTACAGATCCATCAGCAGGTGGCGCTTTTTCTTCAAAGGTAGGTTAGCTGAGCCATTTTTGCAAAGTTGCAGAACCAACTACTAAATAAATGAGAGGAGGTCTCCCTTGCTCGAAAGCCTGTTGTTTCCGACTCCAGAGCATACCTGTCAAGTTGCGGTGATGAAAATAAAGGAAGGTTTCCGGGCGCCAGCACACGCATGCACAGTAACCCATTTGTGCATGCTCAGTAACCTGTTCACGCATGCGCAGTAACCCCATTGTGCATGCACACATGTGAAGAAACCCTTTGTGCATGTACAGAAACCCTTTGCGCATGTGCAGAAACCCCTTCACCCATGCACAGTAACCCCTTTCCTAGCCGTTCCAATTACGGGATGGCGGCAGGAAAGAGGGGGAAAGATCGGTGAATTATGGGAAATCTCGTCCACAACGGGATACTTGACAGGTATGCTCCAGAGGGCAGTGCCAATCTCCGCTTGCAGCCCAAGAGCCAGTGCTGTTTGCATCTGCAGATGCTTCTGTGGTTATGTGGCAGGCATGACTAGATGCCGAAGCACATGGAACACTGTTATCTTTTCTGCCAAAGTAGTACCTATTTATCTACTTGCAATTTCTTGATTTCAAACTGCTAGGGTGGCAGGAGCCGGGACAGAAGATAGGTGTTCACTCCATTGTGCAGAACTCGGGTCTCGAACTGGTAACCTGCTGACCTTCCAGTCATCAAGTTCAGCGTCTTCACATTCCTTTATGTAAATTCCCACTGATGACAGATGACGGGAGCTCACTCCACCGTGCAACACTTGTGTCTTGAACTGCATGTTTCTGGCAGTAATCGGCAGACCAGTAATTGAGTCGGACTCTGCAATCTGTCAACATTCACACAACGTTTTACCTGCCAGACTTGATCCATGAAAGCTCACATTAAAATGCAGCAGTTAGTCTTTATGGTGCTACATTTTTGTCTTAATTTGTAAAAATTGTTTCATGTCTGTGGTGGCTTAGTGGTTAAGATGCTGAACTAGATGATTGGAAGGTTGGCACTTGGTCATCAGTTCGAGACCTGAGTGCTGCACCTTGTCATCTGTCCATCTCCTGCCAACTTAGCTGTTCAAAAGCAAGAAACTGTAAGTAAATAAAGTGATACCACGTCCAGTTACACCTATAGTTTCTGTTGACATAGATGCCTTTTCCAGCCATCATTCAATATATATTTCTGCATATCCCTAAATTTCACAGTGGCTTAGTGATTAAGACACTGGGCATGATGACCGGAAACTCGACAGGTCAGTAGTTTGAGACCTGAGTGCTGCATGACTGAGTGCACACCCATCATCTGTCCCAACAAAGCTAGCAGTTTGAAGGCAAGAAATTGCAAGTAGATAAATAGGTACTGATTTGGCAGGAAAGGTAACAGTGTTCTGTGCCTCAGAGGCTAGTCATGCGTGCCACATGACCACGGAAATGTCTGCAGACACAGACAGCACGGCCTCTTTGGCTGTAAACAATGATGAGCACCGCATCCTAGAATCGGACACGACCGGCTTTCGAGCAAGGGAGGTAAAGGTAAAGGTTTCCGTTGCTAGAAAGCCAGTCATATCCGACTCAAGGGTTCAGTGTTCATCTCTGTTTCAAAGCCGAAGAGCCAGCGCTGTCTGCTTCTGCAGACCTTTCTTTGGTCATGTGGCAGGCATGACTAGACCGGAGCGCACGGAACGCTGTTACCTTCCATCTATCAGCAGATGGAAAACGCGCCATCTGCAGTATTGCTGAAAGTTTTTTTAAACAAAATATATTTACTGTACTTAAATTTCATTTTTAACAACAATTTTTTTTAAAAAAGAAAAAAGGTATAGTAATAATGCAATAGCAGAAACAAATTAGCCAAATTTATATACATCCCGTATGTAAATTAAATTGAAGAACACAAATAATATCTGCCAACACTCAAAGAGAGAAAAAAGGAGAGACAAGAGGAGGGAATTTTAAAATAGGAAAGAAGAAACAAATGTTTGTTTATACTAACCAAATCTAGATTAAAAAGAGAGAGAGAAAAAAGAAAAAGAGAAAAAGAACAGAAAAAGGAAAAAGAAAAACCTAACCACCTTAAAAGGAAAGTCCTATAATTCCCCAGCTGGGACTGCAGTGGCTCAAGTGACTAAGACGCTGACTGGGAGGCGGAAGGTCAGCAGTTCAATTCCCGAGTACTGCAGGACGGACTGAGCTCCCGTCTTTGCCCCAGCTCCTGCCAACCTAGCAGTTCAAAAGCAAGAAATTGCAAGTAGATAAATAGGGACCACTTCGGTAGGAAGGTAAACAGCGTTCCGTGCGCTCCGGTGTCTAGTCATGCCTGCCACATGACCACTGAAAAATCTGCAGAAGCAAAAAGCACTGGATCTTTGGCTTTGAAACAGAGATGAGCACTGAACCCTAGAGTCAGATACGACTGGCTTTCAAGCAATGGAAACCTTTATAATTCCCCAGAGTTTTTTTAAAAAAAACTCTGCTTGCTTTTTGGGCACCAAGGAAGGACTTGGGGCGGGGGGTGGGGGAAGGAGGAGAGAAAATGTCCTACTCTGCAGGAATGTAGAAAAGAGTCATTTTGGATCAGGATTTTTTCCCCCCAGAACCTCGCCAAAGAGTGGTGAGTGGTTTGCTCGAATTTTACCTGTTTAGTTCCTCATGATGTTTTGGAAGTTGGGTTGACTTTCAGAATCAACTTTGAGTGCATGGAGGCGGTAGAAGAAACATGGAAACTGGGCATGCCAAAGTTTTCAACACAGGACTGTTACTGCAGATATTGATGAAAGTAATAAATTAGATGCTATGATTATCAATGTGCTATTGCTGCTACAGTTACCCACATTCCTCAGCCAAGAGCGGCTGTTTCTTCCTGTCCTTTCCCCACATTTATGTTATCACCGACAATCAGCTGAAACCCTCTGTGGTTTTTGTTTCTCATTACCTGACCCAAAGTATTCTAGCTTTCTTTATTTCATTTGTTTCCAGATTTCTTGACTGTGTTCATTTACTTTAGTATTTCTTCAATGATCACCCTCTCAGCCTTGACTTGCTTAAAGAAGCGGAGCGGCCAAACGGTATCGAAACTCAAGCAGAAGAGAAAACCGTTTGAGGCAATCCAAATTAATCAGCAGTCTCCAATGCAATTTATAGTTACAATGGACCCTCGATTAACGACACATTCGAATAGCGTCATTTCCACTTAACGACGCGTGGTCACTCACCACATGACTATCCGCACAACGACAAAAAACATCGTGCGGATTAACAATGTTTTTTTAACGTTGTTGTGTGGATGACAGGTTTTTGCCACTAGATGGCGCAGCTGCCATTGAAAACCACACAACGACGTTTCCCCTATAGCGACGCTACTTGGGGAACCAAGCAACATCATTATGTGAAGGTCTATTGTACTGTTTTTAACTCATCAGGTAAGTCTTAATGCTTATAATTTGATAAAAGTCTTGATGTGCATTTGAAGCAAAAAGTATACAGTATTGTGTTGATTTCAATAAACAGTATAAACCCAATAAATGGGTTTATGTGATTTGTATACTCCGTGCTCCCCTTTACTATATTACTGCTCTCCTCCATGTTCAAGAGTCACATTGTATTGTGCTAAGATTTATTCTGTATAGATAGTTTTTTGATCCATAAATGAATTGTTACATTTTATATTATAGAGAACCTGATGAAAGTTCAATCTGAAAAGCTAGTTTTACCGGATCAGCTTTGATCAACTTTAATTTGGATCAACTCTAATTTTTATTATTAATACTGTGAAGAAACAACACTTTATTTCAACTTTATTGTGAATCAAACAAACTTTATTCCATTGTGAAGAAACAACAATCATTTATTGGGTTTATACTGTTTATTTAAATCAACACAATATACTTTTTGCTCCAAGTGCACATCAAGACTTTTGTCAAATTGTAAGCATTAAGACTTACCTGCTGAATTAAAAACAGTAACTACAAATTGCATTGAAGATTGTTGCTTAATTTTGATTGCCTCAAACGTTTTTCTCTTCTGCTTGACTTGCTTAACACAGGGGGTTCTCAACCTCCTAAAGCCATGTGCCAGCCCGGACTGGTGGTTCCACCTGCTGTAAACACTGCCGTAAAATGTGTCCGTGGTGGCTGTCATAAACGTATTTACGACAGCCACAGACACATTTACAATAGCTGTAGATGTGTAAAAACGTGTTTACGACAGCTGTGGATGCATTTATGGCTGTTTCCGGCAGTGGCACTGATGGCAGCAATGACGGCAGGAGCAATGGCAGTGGCCCACCTGAAATGGCATTGCAGGCCAGATCCGGCTTGCGGGCTGTAGGTTGAGAGTCCCTGGGTTAACATCTTATAATGAAACCACATTGCAAATAGCTTTGAGATTTTTTTAATGGTTGATCTGTTAAAACCCACAGTCCTAAACCCATACATTAGAACTGAGGGTGCATAACACCAAACAATACCCATTCTCAAAGTGTTTTTTTTAATGTAGCTGCTTAAGACCATCTCTATTCTGACCATAACTGCACTGCTATGCATTTCAGGTTTTCTTGAACTCAATGGCAACATGACTTCCTGATTCCTTTTTTTTTACATATCATCAAGTTCCTATTCTTGGATACACATCTTTATGTGGTGAGTGTATCAATGAAGCTAAGAGTAATGCCATCAGGAGGCCATGCTCCATTTCAAGCCTAGACTCCTAGAAGAGGAGGCAGCAGACTAAGATTAGAGTTGCCATAATTCTCTCCCACAAAACCAGGACAGAAGTACAAAATAGCCTTTTTAAAAAACAAGCACAATATAATGATAGCTATTTTTCCAACTTTGAATCCGGGACAATCCTGGTTTTCCGGGACATATGGCAAACCTAACTAAGATACATCTACCCCTGTGGTTCCCAACATGGCGCGCGCACACACACCACAGGAGAGGCAATTTGATTTTTAAGGGGCCCAATTCAAGAATGAGTTATTGAGAGTGATTTTTTTGCAGTGTCCTTTTGTGTGGTTTTTTTCGGGACTGCGGTGGCTTTGTGGAACTTGACTGGAAAGTCGACAGGCCAGCAGTTCGAGACCCGAGTGCTTCTGTCTCTGTCCCAGCTCCTGCCAACCTAGCAGTCCGAAAGCAAGAAATTGCAAATAGATAAATAGGGACCACTTTGGTGGGAAGGTAAATAGCTTTCCATACACTCTGGTCTCTAGTCATGCCTGCCACATGACCATGGAAATGTCTGCAGAAACAAACAGCACTGGCTCTTCGACTTTGAAACAGAGATGAGCACTGAACCCTAGAGTAAGATATGACCGGCTTTCAAGCAAGGGCGACCTTTACCTTCGTTCTTTTCTTTTTCTCTTTCATCTATGCCATGCGCTTTGGAAGCTTGTTTAGACCAAATTAATGGCCTTTTAGGCTTCCTCCGTGTGAATAGAAGTTCAGTTTTTGAATAATAAGAATTATATGTCACCTGGGGGGTGGGGGCATCAGGACTTTAGAGATGCTTAAGTGGGGCATGGGCAAAACAAGGTTTGGAACCACTGTTCTACTCCATTCAAGGCAGCTACTGGGCAACAGTGGTAGCTGAAAGTGACCCTGGCAAAGGAGGGATAGTAGAGACACCCAAGCTATTTTTTGATGCTACTATGGCATACCTCTCAAGTATCCCGGATTGGCCGGGAAATCCTGTATTTTGGTGCACATTCCTCCCCTTTCCCGGTGCCGTCCCATATTTAGAACGGGAGGGAAAGGGTTGCTGTGCATGCGCCGAATCCATCTGTGCATGTGCAAACATGTTCTGCTCATGCACAAAGGGGTTCAGCGCATGCACAATGGACTTTTTCCTGTGCATACACACCTGGGCCGGAGCAGTTCCTGTATTTTCCGGAGCGGCGCTTGACAGGTATGTACTATGGTAATGGAAAAACCTTGTTAAACTCTCCTGTACCAAGAAACCCCTCTGTTGTGAAGCTCATAGATCTATGATTTCTCAAACTGCCACCCTAATTCCACAGTTTATTCCCACCGAAGCAACTTTTCCCACCGGCTCACTTTTTAAATGTTGAAGCCGTTCCCAAAATTTTAAAATTCTGACTGCACAGCTCAGTGGTTTAGGCAAGAGGTTGGAAATTCGATTCCCCACTAGTTCTTCCCCGGGAGAAGTGCCTGTCTGCTGAGCTTTTGGGCAAGCTCTACACAGTCCTGCTATGGTCATAGAGTAGACCCTACTGCCAGCGACTCAACGCTGAGTGTCAGGTGGCAGTTAACTAACCTGACAACCCCGAGGACTCATAGCCTTGGGTGCCGAAGTCCACGGGGGAGGGTGATGGTCCCCAAGTGGATTTAAATCCCACTTGAATCCATCTTGATGGAGGGCAGCAGCTTCATCCATCCTAGCCTGGGGATGATGATGAGGACTTTGCGTGCCAAAAGGGCTCAAGACCAGAAAGTGACTCGCGGAACTGGATCAATGGTACGATACGGAAGGCAGATGAAAGGCCACTGCATTATATAATCAGGACAGTCTTCATGGCTGATCACCATGATGATCACCTATATTTGGATTCAGATACGGAAGAAGAAGACACAATCCCAGGGCACCCCCTAGATCAGGGGTTCCCAACCTTTTCAAGCCAAGGGCTGGGTCACGCTCTTTCAGTCAGCTTTGAGGGCTAGCAGCCATTTCCCCCTTCCTGTACAATGGCGGTGGCCATTTTTTCCCAACAGCTTCATAGGGGGTGACCATTTTGTTTCTCAAATACCCTTGGAGGGGTGGGGTGGGGCACATGAAATGGTGCCACAGGCCTTAGGTTGGGAGCCCTTGCCCTTGAGGAAGGGAAGTAGAAACCCACTTCTGTATTCCCTCTACCTAGAAATCTCTGGAAAGGGCCATCCTCCATAACTCAGAATTGACTTAATGGCACACGATGATGATGATGATGATGATGATGATGATGATGATGATGATGATGATGATGATGATGATGATGATGATGATGATGATTATTATTATTATTATTATTATTATTATTATTATTATTATTATTATTATTATTATTATTATTATTATTATCCTTTTAAATTGAGAGTCCTAAATTGTGAGCAGGAAAACAGACCCGGCTTTCGTTACGGTCTCTGCTACCATCGCACTTCCTTGTGTGTTTCTTGCTTCCCTTCACCTGCATTTAATTTAGTTTCCCCAGCCAGATGTGGCTCCAGAGGGACCAGAGAAAAATAGCTCCATGGCTGCCATGGCTTCATCCCTCGCCATGGCGACCCCTCAGCCAATCACCTTGGGAGGAGGATGCGTGATGTAATAAATAGAGGCTCAGGTATTACACAGACACAAGCCTGGGATAAACATTCTGGATGTGAACAACTGGCTTTGTTGTTATGATGTGCCATTAAGTTGCCTGTGACCTATGGAGACCCTATGCATGTGAGATCTCCAACATGTCCTGCCTTCATTTTGAACTTTAGGTGAACAAAGGAATAAACCTCCCCCTTCCCCATCCCTCTGTGTAGGTGTTAAGAGAAGTAGTAAGAGTCACTCTCACCCTTACCTTGCCTCTAGGCATGTCTATATGTTAATCTCAACATGATTCCCCTGTGACAGGAGAACAGAGCATACCTGTCAACCATCACGATTTGGCCGGGAAAACCCCGTAATTCAACGTCGATTGACATCATAACCCGCCCTGTGCTGCCAAAACCCCGTAATTTGGCAGCAGGGGAAAACACTTTCCGCGCATGCACGGAAGCGCTACATTGCTTGCGCAGCCCTACGCAACCCCCTACACAAGCGGCGTAGCACTTCCACGCATGCGTGGAAGTGTTTTACCCCTTCTATGCATGTGTGGAAGTGCTACGGCGCTTGCGTAGGTGCTGCGCAAGCGGCGTAGCGCTTCCACGCATGCGTGGAAGGGGTAAAACCCTTCCACGCATGCGTGGAAAGTGACCTGTGCACAAGCGATGTGCGCAGGTCCCGTTTTTCCAGAGCCGCGGGTTGACAGGTATGGAGCAGAGCCCAGAATGAGGTAACAATTGAGTGTGTAATTTCTAGACCCTCTTTTTGTTTTTAATTTAATTGTTCAATTTTTATCCAGCCCACTCAGGCAAACCCGACTCAGGGCAGCATACAAGAATTAAAAACATATAAAACCATGTTAAAAACCCTAGATCACCTTGGGACAATGCAGTCTCTCAGGTATCCTGGCCCACTGCCATTTAGGGCTTTAAAGGTTTAGTGTAAGGGACCAAAGACAATGAAACAGCCGAAGGGTTGGCTTAACACAGGTTTATTGCATGATGATCCGGAGGAACATGTGGTAATGGCGGATGGGTAGCTCAATATATACAGCTGGCTATACATTTGAATGTGGCTCGTTGACAGACTATTGGTTGCTGCCTGCGTGACGTCGTAGGAGGTCACGCCCTTCTTGACCAGGTGAGGAAGTCGCGGGGAATCTTCCCGCGCTGCTGAACCAGGTGGCTGATGATCCATTAGAGCTGGACGCTCGCTACTGCCCTCTGGTGGTCACTAGCTCGCGTCCCCTTATTAGGCTAACATTGATACAGGTGAAGGTTATAATGTTGCACACAGAAAGGTTACATTGATAACACATGGTAAAGGTACATCGTTAAAGGCACTGCTTTACAGAACACAACATCCCTCCCCCCTAGGATGAGATGAAGTCTCTCAGCCAAGATGGCTTGTTGCATGTGCGTTTGGGCCGTGAAGAGGGCTGCCCCCCCGGGGGCGTTATTGCTTCTTTGTTCCCTGGTCCCTTGTCCTGAAACGGGAGAGGGAGACTTGTTAGTGGCTTGCCGCTGTCTGGCGGACTTAGGGGAAGGGAAAAACTCCATTGTGGGCAGACCGGGGGCCGTCGGGGCTAACGAAAAACCCCTCTTCTCGCTTGGACGGGTGGGGGACCACTCCGAAACCCCCCCCCCCGGTTCTGAGAATCAAAATCTAAGTTGGTAGGGGTACCCGCATTTGTGGGGACTTTCCGCGAGATATGTATGGGGTCGGGTTCCTCCTCCTCGGAAAGATCCCCCAGGGTATCTATGAGGATATCCTCCTCCCCCCTTGGTGGGGGCCCACGGTCCCCTTCTCCTCCCCCTTGGGCTAAACGGGTGGGGGAGAACCCTAACGCTGACTTATTTCCTGCGTGAACCGTGTCCTGCTCATCGGAGACCCTGCGTCGGAGCTGGTCTGCGTGCCGCCTCCATAGGAGCCCCGTGCTGGTTTCCACGCGGTACGACACGGGGCCGGTTTGTTCCACGACTAAGCCCGGCACCCAGGCTGGGCCTGAGCTGGCGTAATTCCTGCAATGCACGGGGGCGCCTATGCTGAAACTCTTTGTAACTTCCAGTCCGATGTTCCTTCCTTTGTCCTCTACCCTCGTGGGGTCTAGCCTAGTAAGGATGGTGGTCAGCTTCCTGCGCATTAAGAGCTCTGCGGGGGAGTATCCTGACGCCAACGGGGTCACCCTGTACCCTAGCAGAAACTGACACACTTGTAGGTTCAAATCCCCAGGGCCCATGCGCCGCAACGCGTCCTTCGTGGTGCGGACGAGGCGCTCTACTTGGCCGTTGGTGGCCGGGTGAAATGGGGCGGAGGTAATATGCCGAACGGCGTTAATCTCCATGAATGCCTTAAACTCGGAGGACGTGAAACAACTAGCGTTGTCGCTAATTAATGTGTCGGGTATGCCGAACGTGGAAAAGAGCCTCCGCAACTGCCTAATGGTCTGGGCCGAGGAGGTGCTCGTGACTGGGATAACCTCCAACCATTTGGAGAAAGCGTCCACTACAAGGAGGAACAGGGTGCCTCTGAATGGGCCCGCGAAATCTACGTGCACCCGGGACCACGGCCCCTTAGCCGCGTCCCATTCCCTGTGGGGAAGGCGGGCCTCCTCTGGTCTGGAGCATTGGCAACTTTCACAAGTGCCGACCATGTGCTCGATGTCGGCGTCTAGCTGGGGCCACCAGAAGTAACTCCGGGCCAGCGCCTTGGATCGCACGATGCCGGGGTGGCTGACGTGAAGCAGTCTGAGCACCCGCTGCCGAAGGGAAGTGGGAATCACCACCCGCTGCCCCCACAAGAGACACCCCCTCTCTAGGGACAGTCCTAGCTTTTTTCGGAAAAATGGAGCGAACTCCTCCGCTGGGGCGGATGCGGGCCATCCTTTCTGTAGCCAGGAGCTTACTGTCGCTAACGTTTTGTCTTTCTCTGTCGCTTTGGCAATGTCGGCGGGCACTACGGGGGGCGAATCCAGCACCTCTATCATGAGAACCTGATGGTCCCGCTCCCCCATGCTCACCTGGCTGGGCGTTAGGGGAAGGGGAGACCTAGATAGGGCGTCCGCATGGCTGATCTCTTTCCCGGGCCGGTAGACCAACGCGTGCTGATACGCGTTGAGAAAAATGGCCCACCTGAGCATCCTTGGGGACAGGATTTGAGGGGTGGGCTTATCCGCGGTAAAAATGCCTAGCAGGGGTTTGTGGTCCGTCACGATGGTGAAGGGGCGGCCATACAGAAAATCGTGAAATTTTTTCGTCCCCGAGACTATCGCTAGGGCCTCTCTGTCCGTCTGTGCGTAGTTTCTCTCAGTTTGGGACAGGGACCTGGAGTAAAATGCTATCGGGGCCTCCCTTCCGTTCTCCAGCACGTGGCACAGCACCGCCCCCACCCCCACTGGAGATGCATCACAGATCAGAACTACTGGGCGTTTGGGGTCGAAGTGGGTCAGTATGGCGTCGGACGCCAGGAGGCTTTTCAGCTCACTAAATGCCCTTTCTTGGTCATCGCCCCACTTCCATGCCTGCTCTTTCTTTAGCAGCTTGTGTAGCGGTTCAGCCACCGCTGCCTTCCGGGGAAGGAAGGAGTGGTAAAAGTTGAGCAGCCCTAGGAACGACTGCAACTCGGACTTGGAGGTGGGGCGGGGGGCTTTCTTGATGGCTGCCACCTTAGACTTGGATGGTTTTATCCCCTCAGGAGTCACACAAAACCCTAGGAATTCAACCTCGGTTGCGAAGAAGACGCATTTGTCCTTTCGCAACCTCAGCCCCGCCTTTTCGAATATAGTCAGGACCTTCCCCAACCTCTTGGCCAATTCCGCCCGACTCCCCCCTGTTATTAACACGTCATCAAAATAAGGCAACACCCCCTCCAGACCCTTCAGGAGGCGTTCCACGAGTGACTGGAAAATTCCTGGCGCCGAGTTCACGCCGAATTGGAGGCGCGTCACCTGGAACGCCCCCTTATGGGTGACTATGGTCTGCGCAGCAGCTGCGGCAGGAGACACCGTGAGCTGCTGGTAGGCCTGTGCTAAGTCGAGCTTAGCGAAACATTTCCCCCCATGTAACCTGGCCAGCAGATGGCTGACTACCGGCACCGGATATGCATTCGGGCGGATCGCCTTGTTGATGGTGCACTTGTAGTCGGCGCATATGCGGACCTCCCCATTGGACTTAAGAGCAGTTACAATTGGAGTTTCCCACTCCGCAGAATCTACAGGCACAAGAATCCCCTGACCCACCAGTTTGTCCAGTTCCGCCTCTATCTTGTCCTTGAGTGCGAACGGCACCCGGCGTGGTTTTAGGCGAACAGGGCGGACCTCCGGGTCCAGGCCGAAAGTCACTGGGGGCCCCTTGAATTTCCCCAGTCCCATTTTGAAGACTTCGGGGTGCGCCTCGCACACCTCCTGAACTGGGTCAGTCCCAACAGCGTGCATCCCCACGGCATGCACCCCCCCCAATGAACAAACCCAGGGGCTGGAACCATTGAGTCCCGAGGAGGCTGCAATTTCCTCCCTTGAGCACGACCAGGGGAAGGGACGCGGCGTGCTCCTTGAATTTGACCTGAAATTCTCCAACCCCCAACACTGGAATACTGTTCCCTTGCACGTCCCGTAGTGTGGCCCTCAACGCTTTGAGCTTGGGCCGCTTTTGGGGGACAATTTCAAAAAACTCCCTCTGGGAAATGATTGAATATGAGGACCCCGAGTCAATTTCCATCCTAATGGGCACCCCTTGGACTAGTACCTCAACAAAGTAGCGGGGGTGTCCCGTAGACACGCTGAACACTGGGGCGTCGTCCTCGCTGCCGTCGGCGATGCGGCCCACGCCGTCCTGCTTCCGCGTGGCCTGGGCGCCGTCTTTGGGTTTCGCTGGGCGGTCTCGTCCCGCGGAACGGTCTGGGGAGCTCCTCCGGGACTCGCGCTTCTTCCTGCACACCTTGGCGATGTGCCCGCGGCGGCCGCAGTTGTGGCACTCGGCCTTCCGGAAGGGGCACTTCACGCGGTTGTGGGCCGCGCCACAGCCGTCGCACCGTCGGCTCTCCCTCCGGACCTTCTGTACGTCCTCGTCGTCGCTGCTCTCTGTAGACGACCTCGAAGTTCGCCGGGCCGCCTGTACCGGAGCCTCTGCTTTTCTCGACTTTGGCCGCCAGTCCTGGAGTTCTTGGACCCCGGCCTTCGTAGCTTCTGCGGCCTGGGCCGCTCTGTGACCTCCTGCAGCGTGGGAGGCGGCTCTTGGTTCATTAATGTGCGCTGGGTTTCGGCGTCGTTCAAGCCGCACAGCACACAGTCTCGGAGGGTGATTTCGACGTTCTCCCATTTGCACGGGCCGGCCGCCAGCCGCAGGGCCGCCACGAACGCGGCGACCGTCTCCCCGGGCGCTTGGACTCGCCTCCAAAACGCACTCCGAGCGGGAAACATCGCCGTGGCGGGCCGGACGTGCTCACGCAGCAACTCCATGAGTTCCTTGGCCTTGAATTCGCTCACCCTCCTCGGTGCAATCAGGTCCACCAAGGTCCTTTTTGTTTCTTGTCCGAGCATTCTGGTGAAGATGGCTCTTTTCTTCGCCTCTTCCGTGACTTCGGACTCGATCAGTGCGGCCTGGAAGTCCATCTCGAAGATCTCCCAGTCGCCCGGTTTCCTGATTTCGAAACCGGCGCATGTCTTGGTCCCGTGGACTGCCATCCCACCTTCGTCGCCAATTTAGTGTAAGGGACCAAAGACAATGAAACAGCCGAAGGGTTGGCTTAACACAGGTTTATTGCATGATGATCCGGAGGAACATGTGGTAATGGCGGATGGGTAGCTCAATATATACAGCTGGCTATACATTTGAATGTGGCTCGTTGACAGACTATTGGTTGCTGCCTGCGTGACGTCGTAGGAGGTCACACCCTTCTTGACCAGGTGAGGAAGTCGCGGGGAATCTTCCCGCGCTGCTGAACCAGGTGGCTGATGATCCATTAGAGCTGGACGCTCGCTACTGCCCTCTGGTGGTCACTAGCTCTCGTCCCCTTATTAGGCTAACATTGACACAATTGAAGGTTATAATGTTGCACACAGAAAGGTTACATTGATAACACATGGTAAAGGTACATCGTTAAAGGCACTGCTTTACAGAACACAACAAAAGGTCAAAACCAGCACCTTGAATTGAACCCGGAGGCAAACTGGTAACCAGTGCAGCTCCTGGAGTAGTGGAGAGGCGAGAGCATAATGTCCACACCTCATCACCACCTGGGTGGCCGCATTCTGGACCAGCTGTAGCCTCCGAATGGTCAAGGGCAGCCCCATGTAGAGCGCATTGCAATAATATAGCCTGGAGGTGACCAGAGCATGAGTAAGGAGTCCCAGTCCAGGAGTGGGTCATGTGGCAGTTTTAGTCTATAAAACTGCCTGTACTCCTAGACTGCTTGTCCTTTGTTCCCCTACCCATCTCTTGAAGGAGGGTGGAGAGAAGATTGCCTTTTGGCAAAAAAAATCTTTTAATAAAGCCTTTCTCTCTTACCTTTGGTGCATGTATTTCCTTTTGATAACCCACAGGAACATGAGCTGCGATTTGCTCCTTTTCGGCAGCAACGCAATAGCTCTTAACTGTTCATCCCATACCAACTTATCCTTCATTCATTTATTGTACCGTATCTGGGAAAATCCACTTCTCCTCCAGCTATTATAAGGGTCTGTGGACAGGTTTAGAGGGAAGGGGTGGAGTGAAGCTCCTTGTCCTTCAGAAAGCCCTGGGTCTTCGATCCTGAGAGCCCTCACTTCACTGCACCCGTGCTCCTGTGTGTGTAAAGCTGAGTGTGTGAGGGAGGTTGTGAGTGGTCCTCTCACAAACACACGGCTCTTTTTTGAAGATGAGGCTCCTGGAACCTTAAGAATGAGAAAATAGCAATACCAATCACACTTCTATACCGCCCCATAGTACTTAGTGCACTCTCTGGCTGGTTCACAAGTTAATTAGCATTTTGCCCCCAACATTTTACTGGCCTCAGAAGGATGGCTGGCTGAGTCAACCTTGAGCCCAGGCAGGATCAAACTCACAATGTCAGAAGTTTTAGCTGCAGTATAGCAGTTCGAAAGCAAGAAATCGCAAGTAGATAAATAGGGACCACTTCGGTGGGAAGGTAACAGTGTTCCGTGCGCTCCGGTGTCTAGTAGTCATGCCTACCACATGACCATGGAAATGTCTGCAGAAGCAGACAGCACTGGCTCTTCGGCTTTGAAACAGAGATGAACACTGAACCCTAGAGTTGGATATGACTGGCTTTCAAGCAAGGGAAATCTTTACCTTTATAGCAGTTTAACCCCCACTAAGTGAGAGCCTTGTCCAGGTACGGGGGCATGAGCGGCCGAACTAGGCAGTGTTGCCAATTTCTGTCAGTGATGTTAGGCCAGGACTAAAACTCACCAAAGCATCCTCCATTGGATCCCATGGACAAGGCGAAAGCAAAGGGTACACTTCATGGTCCGCCTAGCCAGCGGGTGACATGATACTCAAATTGGCAAAAACTGCATGCAGGTAGACTTGATTTCTCAGGTTGGGAAGGGGGAACCCACCTCTGTATACCCTCTACCTAGAAATCTCTGGAAAGGGCCATCCTCCATAACTCAGAACTGAGTTTGCATGTGCGGAATGTCGTCGCGGAGATGTCTGCCAATGCGTGGACTCCTCACTCAAATAACGACTCCAAGGCATCCAAGGTAAAGGTAAAGTTCACCTTTGCTCGAAAGCCAGTCATATCCAACTCTAGGGTTCAGTGCTCATCTCTGTTTATAGCCAAAGAGCCAGCGGTGTCTGCATTTTGCAGACGTTTCCGTGAGCGTGTGGCAGGCATGCCTAGACACCAGAGTGCATGGAATGCTGTTTACCTCCCCACCGAAGTGGTACCTATTTATCTACATGCAATTTTGTAATTATGACTGGGGATTTATTGAAATGTTTCTGAAATGTTTTGTAATGTGATATTTTGCAATTGTTATATATTGTTTCTTTCGCCCTTCCTTGTATTGGATGTATTTTAGATTTATTGACTGTATTGATTGTATTTATATTTATATTATGCTGTTGGATTTATATTTGATATTGTAACATTGTAATCAGTGATGCACTGCAAATTTTTTTGCTACCTACTCTGTGGGCTGGCCAAATCTGTGGGCGGGGCCAAACATCCTGCATTATGGGCTATTGAGGTGGGTGTGGCCAACCAAGTGGGCGTGGCCTGGGGGAATTTCCGCTACCGGTTCTGCAGAACCTGACAGAACTTGCTGCAGTGCATCACTGATTGTAATATATGTTGCCCCATGGTCAGTGGTGGGCTCCAGCAGGTTCGGACAGGTTCAGGAGAACTGGTAGTAAAACTGGCTGGCCCCGCCCACTGTCCTGCCCTCCTCCTCCTCTTCCTCCTCCTCTCACTCTACTCCGGACACAACTCCAACATCCATTTTTGCTGCTGGGTCCTGGCGCACGGAGTGGGGTAAGGCTGAGCCAGCAGTTACTCTGCTGCAGTTGCTCTTTAAAGGAAAATTAGAGTATCGAAGTATAATTGCTAACTAATGGTCTGACAAAGTGGACTTGATCCACAAAAGCTCACATTAAAATACAGCAGTTTAACCATGCCCACCCAGTCACCTGGCCATGCCCACAGAGTTGGCCACACCCACAGAGTTGGCCATGCCCACAGTGTGGTAGTAAAAAAATTTGAAGCCCACCACTGCCCATGGTATGTTAGCCGCTCTGAGTCGCTTCAGCGAGTAGGGCGGCATACAAGTCTAATAAATGAAATGAAATGAATGAATTTCTTGCTTTCGAAATGCCAGGTTGGCAGGAACTGGGACAGAGGCGGGAGCTCGAACCGTCACGCTGTACCTGGGTCTCGAACCAGTGCCTTAACCACTCGAGAGCAGTCTAAATAATGTGCCACCAATGAACCCATTTGGCTTTTGCTTTTATTTCAGGATTGACTGTGTTCCTTTTACCAAAATTGTGCCTCCAGTTACTTTCCCCCCATTTCATTTCTGAACTCTAAAAGTTCCTTTCCTCTGGGGGATTTTGGAGATGTGCCCTTTCGCAGCTTTGCTCTCTTCAACGTGTGCCACCTGGGAAGACAGTTTATGCAGCTCCTTCTCCATCTGACCATTGGTGGTGAGCAGCGACTGCTTCTGGGCTTCCAGCCGATGGATCTTCTTGTAAGCTTTGTCTGTTCGCTCCATCATAGCTGCCACTTTCTTCTGCATTTCTTCCACCACGTTCTTAAAGTTTTCTACAGTGTCTTGTAAACTGAGGCTCATTTTTACTTAATTTAATCTAGGCTTGTTATATCACAAGTTATATTTCTTTCTGTCTCAAAGTGAAATCTGAACACTGTTTTGCAGAGGGTAAAATAAGTTGTTTGTTGGCTTCTTCGGAGAGTTCCTTAATGAACAATGGTTTATGGAGATTGCTTGTACCCGGGAGGAGCCCTTTATTGCTACGAAAATAGGAAAAAAAAGTTTTATTTATTGTTTAATTCCATTTATACATTACATTTGTGCTACCGGCCAGTGTCTTAACAATGGTTTCCATTTGCATAAGAAGAAGTGTATAAATCTTGGTACGTAAATGGGATGCTCTTGGGGGGGGGGGGAGCCTGAATTGGAAGGCTTTGAACATGATGCTACTTTAAAACCAGAAACCACATTGTTTTAGCCTTTTCCCAGGCCTTGGTCAGAGATCAAGAGAAGTGCAACGGTTGTAACAGAAATTCATTTATTGAGAAAGAAATCCATGCATGAAGCCTGTGACAAATGGACCATTCCCTAAAAGTGGGAAAAGGTGCTGTCCTACAAGCAAGCCACACGAGGTGGTGCATGGACCTCATGTGTAGATTAGGAATACAACATAGTGTGGAAACAAATTGGGAAATACCTTCAAAGAGGTCTATACCGAGACCAAATCGGCATGGCAGACCTTTGCATAGAGCACAATAGGTGTGAGACTGCAAATTAGCCTCTCAAAGTTATATTTTGCAAAATTGATCCCAGTTCACACACTGGATGTCTATGACTGTGTATGTGTGTGGGAATAAGTAAAACAACTGAAGTAGAACAGTGCCCTTTCTTGACATTATCTAAGTCCAACTGTTTTGGGGTAAAGTTGGGGCTGCGAAAGGTCATAAGAACATAAGAACAGCCTTGCTGGAACAGGCCACAGGAGCCCATCCAGTGCAGCATTGTGTCTCACACAGTGGCTCACCATGTGCTTCAGGGTATTCCTTCCCAAGCAGATGCCTTCCCCGGTTTAGGATTCCCTGGAAATGGCGTTGAGAGATATCCTGCCTATCTCTCCAACCCACAGGTTGTCCTTAGGTATCCATAATTATAGCCAGTGATACCCTTGTCAACATGAGGGTCTCCTGGAAATCTTGAATGTGGGGATGTATCTCAGGGAAACTTTCTCATATCTGATCTGGCCAAAGGGTTCCACCTTACTCTTTCTGCTGTTCACCCTATTGAAGACATAAGCTTGTTAAGTGGCTGTCAGATATGGTTTCTTTTCTTTTCTTTTTTTGGTGTTTGTTGTAGTGTTTGAAGAAGGCGTAGGTAGGGTGAGCAGAGGCAAAGCAAAAATGTAACCTGGGATTCTTTGCCATCCATCACCATTTTATTTTATAATCTCTCCAGTTTATTGGGTGTAGTTGTGGAGAGTAGTCTGGCCAGGTTATCCTGTTATGGTAATAGAGTCGACCATACTGCCAGTGACTCAACGCTGAGTGTCAGGTAGTGGTTAACTAACCTGACCCACCTGAGGACTAATGGCTTGGGTGCCAAAGTCCACAGGGAAGGGTGAGGGTCCCCAAGTGGATTGAATCCCACTTGAATCCATCTTGATGGAGGGCAGCAGCTTCATCCATCCTGGCCTGGGGCTGAAGAGGACTTTGTGTGCCAAAAGGGCTCAGGACCAGAAAGTGACTCTCCACACTGGATCAGTGGTACAGGTGTCATGCTGCAATGTAGAAGGCAGATGAAAGGCCACTGCATTATATTCTCAGGACAATCTTCATAGCTGATCGGTGTTATGATAGTCAAGATTCAGATACAGCAGCAGAAGAAGAAGTAGTGGCACAGAATTATTACTGTTACTTTTCGCCAAGTTGTCTTTGATTTATGGTGAACCTATAAATAAATGATTTCCAACGTGTCCCATCCTCAACCACCCTGCTCAGTTCTTGCAAACTCAAGTCTGTGGTTTCCCTTGTGGAGTCAATCCATCTCACATTTGGCCTTCCTCTTCTCCTGCTGCCTCTACCTTTCCCAGCATTATGGTCTTTTCCAGAGATTCTTTCGTTCCCATGAACGAAACTGGTTACCAGTTTGTCTCCAGGTGCAATTCAAGGTGCTGATTTTAACCTTTAAAGCCCTATATGGTAGTGGGCCAGGATACGTAAGAGACTGCATCACCCTAAGGACGTCTGTCTGTCCAACCAGAGCAGACCAGAGGGGCTCCCTAATTGTTCCATCAGCCAGAGGTGCTCGCCTCTCTGGCACAAGGAGGAGAGCCTTCTCCGTGTCTGCGCCGGCCCTCTGGAACCTCCTGCCAACAGAGCTACGTCTCCAGACGGAATTGCTGCCTTTCAGAAAAGAACTTAAAACCTGGCTGGCGGGCCAAGTGTGGGGTGCAGGTGGAAGGGTAACCTCCATTGGGTGGGTGGTGTAGAAGAACTCCTTCCCCATGGTGCCTTTGGTTCCTGCACCCCTTGTTTAGCGGGTGGGTAGTTTTAATTGTTTTTAACATGTTTTTAAATTGTGATTGTGAACCACCCTGAGTCGGCCTTGGCTGAGTGGGCGGTATATAAATTTGACAATTAAATTAAATTAAAACGTGCCCAAAGTAGGACAACCTCAATTTCATCATTTTTCGCCTCCAATGACAATTCAGGCTTGATTTGGACCCCACTTGTTCATCTTTGTGCCATTCCAGGGTAGGGGGTTTATACTGGATGGCCCACTATTTCAGTTTTAACCAAACCATATCCACCCCACAGTACCAATAGAAGGCAACAGTTAAGAGATCAAACAGTTTCTGCCCCTCCTCTTGTAATTGTCTTCCCTTTATAATAAACCAAAAAACAAACCTTTGTCTTGGCAGGTGTCCCTTCTTGCTCTGTTAGATTTTTCATGTCAGGAGTGGAAGCAATTTGGGGGCAGGGTGGGGGCCTGAACCCTTAGTTTCATGATACTGTCGGTTGACTTAGACAGAGGTCAGCCAGTAATGTGAGGGACCAACTGTGATGCAACAATCAAGGCTCTGCCTATGGGTATGGACACAAGGGATGAGTAGGAAAACCACTGGGCAAACCCAGATTTAACTTATTTGTTTTATATTCAATCTATTTTATATTCAATCTTTCCCTTGAAAAATAGATCAAGGTCTCCCTTGCTCGAAAGCCAGCTGTGTCCAATGCTAGAGGTCGGTGCTTATCTCTATTTAAGGCCAAAAAGCCAGCACTGTCTGTGTTTGCAGATGTTTCCGTGCTCATGTGGCAGGCACGACTAGACACCGGAGCGAAAGGAATGCTGTTACGAGTCCCGCCGAAGTGGTGCCTATTTATCTACTTGCAATTTCTTTCTTTTGAACGGCTAGGTTGGCAGGAGCTGGGACAGAAATGGGAGCTCACTCCATAGTGCAGCACTCGGATCTCAAACAGGTAACCTGCTGACCTTCCAGTCATTAAGTTCAGGATCTTAACATTCCTATATGTTAATTCCCGCTGAAGACAGACAACGGGAGCTCACTCTGTCATGCAGTGCTTGGGTTTCAAACTGCCGACCTGCTGACCTTCAGGGCAGCAAGCTCAATGTCTTAACCTCTAAGCCACCGTGCCCCCTTGAAAAGTAGCTCCTTGTAATTCATTATTCACCTTTTGGGGTGTGTGAATGGGAGCATCGCAAAGGTTTTGGAAGACTTTGACATTTTTAGGTTGTTCACAAAGTCATTTCCACAGAAGCTCTCCATATGTGTAAGCGTTTCCCCCAACCCAACATGTTGAACTTGTAGATCTATTGGAATCAGAACTTGAAAATGTCATTGTGGACATGCTGGCTAAAGGATTCTGGGATCTGTAGTCCAAAAGAGTAATGTTTCCAAACACTGGTTGGAATTCATGGCCTAGTTGACTGAAGAGGATTGAAGTTTCACTTCAACATTTCTACCAGGCACCAGAGCAGGGAAAGTTAAATTAGCTTCCCCATTACATAAGAGCTGCAAATTTGGAGTGACATTCGTACACACTAGTTGCTCACAGAAATCCAGTATTCATTTTTCAACCTGCCATCTTATTGGGGAAAAAATAACACAGCCTACAGCTGTGATGGCGAACCTTGGCACTCCATATGTTCTTGGACTTCAATTCCCAGAAGCCCCCGTGAATCCACATGGATGCGTTTACTGCGATTCATCCGGCCTGCGCTGCCCTTGTCGCTCCTGGAAGCAGAAGTAAGACGTGCCCGGATGAAGGAAGGGTTAACCCAGAAGAGCCTTAACCGTACGGGCATGTTTTACTTCCGCTTCCAGGAGCGACAAGGCTGGTGCTTCTCACGGCGGGCTTCTCAGGGTGCTGTTTTGCCTTCACCACTTTCAAGCAGGATAGAAAGAAAGGCAGGGAGGCAGTGGATTAACTCTTTGCAAAAATCCCTCAGTGAGGGGTGATCTTGCTTTCTTTGTTCAAATTTAAAAATCCGGGACTTTTACATGTTTTTTCTTGAACCCGCCGGGACAGCTTGAATCCGGGAAAATCCTGGAAAACCGGGACATATGGCAACCCTACTCAGAAGAGACTCAGCATGCTGTAGTTACAAGAAGTACTCAGACTTTCCCTCAGCTCGTCTCAAAGCTTCGCTCCACCACTACAACCATTTTGCTCAGAGACATTCAGGGGAGGTCAGAGTTTCACTCTGTGTTGCCCTTGGTTGCTTCTTAAATTTATCGAGGGAAGGGAAAGCGGAGAGAGAAGAGTGATTCTCCTTCTTTCATGTCCAGGGCAGACTTTGAACTGGCAAAATGAAGCCCACCTTCTTGGCTTTGTCATTGGCCAAACTTAAGTCCTTATCGGTAAATGTTTCTGGTAATAATCTGCAGACCAGCAAATGTGCCGGAGTCTGTGTCTCTCTACATTCACACAGCAAGTTGTTGTCCATCAGCAGTCCCCACTTGAGCATGTTGGTGTTACGTTTAGGGACTCAGAGTGAAAGAGGAGGGTGCAAAATCTGGTTTGAAACTCAACATCAGAATAGACGCCTTTGAAATGTGGTGCTGGAGAAGACTTTTGAGAGTCCCATGGACTGCAAAGAGATCAAATCAGTCAATCCTAAAGGAAATCAACCCTGACTGCTCCTTGGAAGGACAGGTACTGAAGCTCAAGTACTCTGA
Source organism: Bradypodion pumilum (assembly GCA_035047305.1). Classification (NCBI taxonomy): domain Eukaryota; kingdom Metazoa; phylum Chordata; class Lepidosauria; order Squamata; family Chamaeleonidae; genus Bradypodion; species Bradypodion pumilum. The sequence continues at coordinate 5,451,066 of JAWDJD010000003.1, forward strand.
CCACCAAATGAGAAGAGAGGACTCACTAGAGAACGCCTTGATGCTTAGAAAGATTGAAGGTCAAAGAAGAAGGGGGTGGCAGAGGATGAGATGGCTAGATGGCATTGTTGACACAGTCGGCATAGATCTGGGCAGACTATGGCGGATGGCGGATGACAGAGGAGCCTTGCATGCGGTGGTCCATGGAGTCGCTAGGGGTCAGATTTGACTGTGCGACTGAACAACAACAAAACTAGAGTTACCCTAAATAGGATTGCTGCCAGTTGCTCCCTTCCTCTTGCATAAGGCATATAACAACTCGGCTTCACAACACATTAAGGACAGCAGAATGATCACTGCAACAATGAAGCCCTACAGGGAAAACAATTGCGCTGTTTAAGAAGATCCCACACAGACAACAAAGGGGAACAAAGCCAACACTAGTTATGACTGTATGACACTTTTTGGAAGGTTGCATCAACCACAATTTTCTTAGCTGTTCCAAGCCCAGAAGCTGAGTTTGTTGGCGTTTCCCCAAAGCCTAACAAGTTGCTTTTGTTTTTTGACTGGAATTCATAAAATCTCCCAACCAGCAGGGCCAGGTTTAATTTTTCTAGACTTTGTTGCTCCTCAAAAATATCAATGTCACCCATAAATTCACCTTTGATAGTGAACAGTTCTAGTCCTTGCAACAAGGTGCCCTGGAATAGGAGGGAAATGGGAGTCCTTAAATACACAAACCATCCAAAGACTCTTGGAAGCGCCTTGCCCATACCTGTCAAGTTTTGGATTTGGACATAAGGGAAATTTCCTGGCAAATACGGGATACTTGACAGCTATGCTTATCCTGTGCTTCCCTCCAATGGCGGCAATAGGGCATTGCAGTCTAATTAATAAGGGATGATGGCAGGAAAGAAGATAAAATAAGGGGTTTTCCCGGCCAATAAGGGATACTTGACAGCTATGGCCTTGCCTAACCATACTAAAGGCCCCCAAGTCCAACAACCTCTTCCCACATTGAGGAGTCAGGCTATTGTCTTTGTTCCATCTCCCAAAGTCAATTGTACCTTGTGGGGTAGGGTTGCGGTCACCAATGTGCCATAAAAACCACAACGAAATGCTCTCTCATTCCCCCTAGTGGCCAATTTCGATACTGCACATTGAAAATACAAAAACCAGTACTTCTTTGGCCATTTTAGACAGACAGGCTGAAATGGTAGGAAAGTGTTCCTAACAGATATGGAAGTGAAATGTCCTATACTCCTGTTTTGATGCTAACCTCTATCTCTCAAGGTGGACAGCAGTCCTACAGAGCTTGGGAAGATGAGAAGCGATTCACCAGTGGGAAAAGGTAAAGGTCTCCCTTGCTCGAAAGCCAGTCATATCCGACTCTAGGATTCAGTGCTCATCTCTGTTTCATAGCCAAAGAAATTCTGATTTCTAATCTACACTGGCTTCTGCTGTCCAAGGTCGTAAATTCTGGAAATGAGGCTTGGTCTGATATCAAGTTATATACAATTCTCAGATCTGTGGAATTTTTCTACCCTGGTATATACAATTTTCCTGCATTGATAGGATTGACTGAATGACCTTTGGAGTCCTCGCCAACTTTAAATTGTATCATTCTATGAACTGCATAGTCAAGTTGAGTCTCTCTCGCTCTCTCACTCACTCAAAATTGAGTTTCTCATCTATACCTATAAGGAAGAGGTGTGGACGGTAGTATGCTGAATGCATTTCCACACCCCTGGAGCATATCCCGTAATACCTGGCACACACATAACTTTTGAAATGAGAAACAACACTGCGAGAGTCCCGAGGCCGAGGGTGAGGTGGCTTGTGCCGCACAAATCGGACAAAATGGGACAACTACAAGTCCCAGTGCCCCCTGCGGCATGCCCAAGCCAATCAGGGAGGCCGCACAGAAGGAACACAAGCATGGGAGAGGTGGGGCTGCAGGCAGAAACACCAACGGCTGCCACACACACACACACACAGCAGCCATGGAGAACTCATGTGCCCCTCTACAGAGGGGGCTGCAAGGATTGCGAGCCAAGCTCCCACAGCCTGGCCTTGCTGGTGGCCACAGAGAATTCAGGCTACGGCCCAAGGTGGCCAGCCTCCTAGGTGGCGTTTCCATGACTACGGAGGTGCTTCTGCAAGGCCCTCCTTGCCATGCGAAGCACAAGTCAGGGGCCGGAATCCATGAGCGAATGTCTGGCCAGGGAAGGGAGAAGAGGAGCAAAAACCCATGCCAGTGCCCACAGGCTGCTGGCAGAGGCAGGGACCACCTGGCCAGCCGTGATCCCCCCTCCCCACCAAGCCAGCAATCCCCCTCCTCCCCAAACCAACCCCCTGCCTGGCCAGCCGGACAACAGCAGGACTCACCACTCTTCTTCCCCTCATCCTCCACCTTAACCCTCAAACAGCGGTGAAGATCGAGGCACAGAAACATCCGGACATCCGGGTGAGGCTGGTATACAGGCACGGTCCCCTCCCTCCCCCCCTCTCTCTCTGTATGTGTGTGTGTGTGTGTGTGTGTGTGTGTGCACGCGTGTGTCTCAGTCACCAGCACCCCAGGAAAACACACCACACTGGGAGGTGAGCCCCCAACCCCCCAAAAATCCCAGGGCGCAGCCAGGCACCTCTGCTAGTTTATTATAAAATAAACATAGACACATCCTAACTCGAATTCACATCTGTACATTTCTGCTGGGCAAAAGAAACAGGTTGTCATCTGGGATATGATGATTGCTCACATCAGTTGCCATAACATTAAGGGCTAGAATCTTGTGTTTGTTCCTCTTTTTTATATAAATAGAAACCAGGGATCCTGAACAATGAAGAATTCTGTTTCTTCAGTACCAAACATTGGGCTTAACATGGGGTAATCATCAAATACAACTAAACCAAACTCTCAAGTGAGAAACAGTCCTAGAAATGGATGGTTCAGATTTAAAAACAAATAAACCAACCACCGCTACTGATGTTATCATTTTGGATCTAGATTTAGGAAACTGTCCTTTTAAATTGGAACAGAAGGTCAGACTTAAGAACTCCCTCCTGCATTTCATTTCTGGAGCATGCCACAAAAATACATTTACTATATCTCAGAGGTGTTGCCTGTTGATGCATCATTAATGAATGCTTTTAAATAATGTATTGGGCATTAAAAATGGAAGATTTCCTCCCCACTAAAATCCAGGAATCCTGATTGTGACCCAGATATGTCACCAAAGGAAACGGTTGGTTCCTAACTGGGAAAGCCTGCCCAGCATAAATAATAATGAGAAGTGGGAATGGAAATATGAGTAATGCACGAAGGAGGACAGAAATGTGAAACCAACCAAACTATCAACAAAGACAGTAAGTGAACTGTGAAAGACTCCAGACACACAGGCAGCCCAGTGGATGTTTAATAAACTATAATTCCTCGAGCAAAGATCTCGAGTTCTAGGAATTGATGTTTGCATAGCTGTGGGAAAGATATGATTCTCCAGCAGTGACATTTCTTTTTCTTCTGATGACCCTTATTTTAGTCCTAATTTTTGTTTGCCGTTCTTGGTTACATATTTGCTATTGATGGTTCATTTTAGGTTGTTGAATTTTTGAGTGTTCCATTTTACTTTGGTAAGGTGGGGTGTTATATCTAACAACGTGAACTTCCCAGGATACTGTTCGTCGCTAGATGGGTGATATAGAAATAAAACGAAGCAAACAAATAAACCTTAGTCCAAAATTTGCACCAGGTATCCAAAGAGCCAAAACTGAGCTCTGAAATAGATTCAGGACCTCGGATAGCTGCCATAAAGTTCAGGCTAGTATCAGGAGTAGGCTGGAGTCTGGAGCTTCCATTAGCTTAACATGATGATCACCAACGTTCAGAATCAATACAGAAGAAGTGAACTTTTTGAGATTTAAATCCACTTCCTCACACACCCGATTTCGGGGGTGGTGGTGATTTTTGGTTGATGAATACTCACACTGAAATTATTCGTTTTTGAAGTGCTGTAGTATTTTGCTATTTCCCCTCATTTATTTTTGCCAAAATTATGTCTTCCTAAAACTAAGTAGTTGTTTAAAGGCACTGACACATGGCAGGTTGAATCTTTTCGTTACTTTTTTTTTTTGCTGTTTCCTAACATTGTAGGTTTATTGCTCTGTTGACCAAAGTAATAAAGAGTTTTATGGTACTTTAAAAGGCTAATAATTTTTGGCATATATTTTTATAGTTCTCCTTCGTATAGTTTGTGAATCCACACTCATGGGTTATGCGCCTGCGCAGAACGGCCGATCGGAGGCTTGAAAAGCTATTGGTCAAAAGTTTTGGCGGTAAGACCGCCCACCGTACCGCCCACCCTGAGGCGTCCGCGCGCCATTTTACCTCAGTTCTCTTCTTTCCGCCGTAGCAGCAGGACGATCGTTGAGAGCTTCCTCAATTTTTTCGCCCTTCTGAGGGAAAGTCTTTTGGCAAATTTCAACAATTTTTCTCGGTGATCTTGTCCTCCGGGCAGGATCGCCACCCCGGCTCTGTCTCTTCTCTCGAGTGGATTCAGTAGCCAATTTTTCGCATCGATCACCGTCTCCCCCCTCAAGGGGGTGGCGGCTGGTCGGCCCTTCGGGGTACTTGCCTCCAGAAACTTCCACTGGAAGAATTTTTTCCGCGGTTGATGGCTGCAGCGTTTAAACAGTGCACGGCTTGCCTTAAGAAGTTCCCGGCTTCCGACGGACACAGCCTGTGCCTTTTTTGTTTGGGAGAGTCGCATCAGAGTCAGTCTTGCCCGCATTGCAAAAAGTTTACGCGCCTCGCGGTGCAGAACCGAAGCAATCGCCTCAAGGCTCATCTGATGGAGCTCGCTCTGGCTCCCGCGGCGTCCGCTTCCACGTCCGCCGCTGCCGCCCAGCCACCGCCGGCCTCTTCCTCCGTGCTTCCGATGAGGAAGAAGAAGAAGAAGGACAGGAACGGTGAGAAGAAGCGCAAGCATGGGTCGGAGAAGAGACGGTCGCTTCCTCCCACTCCGCGCACACCCGCCTCTCCCGGGCCTTCGCCGCCATTCTCGACTGCCCGATGTCCTTCTCCGGGATCCTCCATCTGGGGAGGACGGTCGTCTTCCGGGTCACCTGAGAAAGGACGCAGGGCTGGGGCTCCAGCTCGCCCGCTTCAGGTGCTCTCCTCTCCTCCTCGGGGAAGAAATTCCTCGCCGAGGCAGGCCTCCGTCTCTCCACGGCCCAGGACGCCGACGGACGACGCGGTCGTCACCGTTCCGACGACCGTTTCGCCGACACCGGCGCCGGCCACCGTTTCGGCGCCCACCGTTTCGTGGGCCACCATCCCGCCGGCAACCGGAGCTCCACCGTCAGCGGACTCGGACGCGTCTCAGATGGCCCTCGTCCGAGAGATGTTCCAGGTCATGGCGTCGTTTGCGACCAGGTTCCAGACCTCCACGCCTGCGGCCTCTGCGGCTCCGGTTCCGACCACCGCAAGCCCCGGGCATCCCGGCCCTGCCGTGGCCCCACCGACCTCCCGTGGGTTGAGTGCCCGCTCCGCCGGCCCACCCAACCCGTCATGGTGTGGTCCGGACGTTGATGCGGTGGACGCCCGTCCCGCCGGCCCGCCCAGGCCGTACTGGCGCGGTCCCAACGTGGATGAAAGACTGCCTCCCTCGTCCTCCGATGAGTCCAGCTCGTCGTCGGAGGAGGACGAGGGAGACGTCGACGCCGAGCGCACGCCGGAACAGGCTATCGGCTCAGTGGACCCACCGCGTGGTGAGGACCAACGCTCACTGACCGCCATGCTCACAAGGCTGGGCACCGCCCTCAACCTGAAGGTCGATCAACCGCCGTTGGAGGGTGAGGATCAGATGACCGCGAAGCTCGACAGGCGTGCTGTGCGGCCGGTCCACATAACCATGCTCCCCTCCATGATGACCTCGGCGAGGGCGACATGGAAGAAACCTTTGGCGGCGCACTCCGTTTCGTCCAGGCTCGACAGCATGTACCGGGTCCTGGACGAGAACGTCGAGTTCCTGCAGGCCCACCCCCTGCCGAACTCCCTGGTGGTCAAGGCCTTCCAGCATAGGACGGCCACCAGCGGATTCCCGGTCCCGTCGACGCCGGAGGGAAAGAAACTGGACGCGGTGGGGCGTAAGTTTTACGCCACCGGTTCCCTATTCTTCCGGGCCGCCAACTACTCGGCCGCCATGGGCCTGTACCAATCTCACCTCTGGGAGCAGGTGAAGGTTGAGATGGCTAAACTGCCCGCCGACGCCCAAAAGCGGATTGACGCGCTGGCCAAGGGGGACTTCGTCGCCGAGCAGCTGATGCGCACTGCCCGGCATATCAACGATTATGCGGCAAAAGACATGGCCTCCGCAATCTACCTCCGTCGCCATGCTTGGCTCAGGGACACCTCCCTCGATGACGCTATGAAGAAGCTCATCGAGGAGTTTCCCTTCGACGGGCAGGGCCTCTTCGGTCAGGACACCGATAAGGTCCTGAATGAGATGCGCCAGACCAATTCCACGGCGAAGTTCCTGGGGCTCACCACGCCGGCTACTTCCGCCAGGCCGAGGTTCCAGCCCTTCACACGGCGTTTCCAGGGCAACCCGCAGCAGCAGGGACCGACGGAGCAGCCTAGATCCAGCTCCTACAAACAGCAGCGACAACACAAACCCCGCTACCGGCCCTACGGACAGGACAAGCGTTCGAGCGCGAGGCCCAAGCCCCGCGTTTGAAGCTGCGACGGCCGAGTCTCTCTCGCTCCACATCCCGTACCTCCCCCTCCGGAACTTCCTCCAGGTATGGTCGGGCATCACGGACGACCAGTGGGTCTTAAAGATCTTGTCCTCTGGCTACGCCATCGAGTTCGTGCGGGTGCCTCGGGTAGGAAGACATTGTCTCACCACCTCGTCCCCCCATTTGGAGGAAGAAATATCAACCCTTCTCTCCAAGGGAGCCATCGAGCGGGTAGCACCGCCCGACTGGGACAACGGCTTCTACTCGAGGTACTTCGTGGTCCAGAAGAAGGACGGAGGCCTTCGCCCTATCCTGGACCTGCGCCGCCTGAACAAATGCATCCACACCAGGAAGTTCCGGATGGTGACCCTACAGACCGTCCTCCCCCTCATCAACAAAGGGGACTGGTTCACAGTCATAGACCTCAAGGATGCCTACTTCCACGTCTCCATCCTCGAGGAACACAGACGGTTTCTCCGCTTCCGCATCGACAATTCCGTGTACCAGTACCGATGCCTACCATTCGGTCTGGCCACGGCACCGCGAGTCTTCACCAAATGCATGGCTCCGGTGGCTGCATTCCTCCGCCAGCGGGGCATCAGGGTCTTCCCGTACATCGACGATTGGTTGATCGTCTCCCCCACCAAACCGTCGGCCGTTCGGGACACACAATACACGGTTCACCTCATGGAGAGTCTCGGCCTCAGGATCAACTTCACCAAGTCGAAGTTGACTCCCTCCCAGCACGTCGAGTACATCGGAGCGATACTCGACTCGCTTACTACGAGAGCCTACGCCCCCCAGAAACGATTACGGGACATTGCGCAGGGGGTGAGCGAACTGCGCACCAAACCGTGCGTCCGGGCGAAGAAGGCTCAGAGACTTCTAGGCCTGATGGCCTCAACGACGGCAGTGATTCCCCATGCCAAGTTGAAATTCAGGTCCCTGCAATCGTGGCTCCTTCACGAGTTCGACGCACTTCGGGAGAGCCAGTCCAAACGGCTGACCCCATCTCCAGAACTGAGGGACCAACTGCTGTGGTGGTCTACACCACTCAACGTGGCCACGGGGAAGAGTTTCTACCCCCCGCAACCCTCGTTGCAGATACTGACCGACACGAGCAACCTCGGCTGGGGCGCTGCTTGCGGGACTCTCGCGGTCAACGACACCTGGACACCACACGAAACGGTGTACCACATAAATTACCTGGAACTGCTGGCCATTTGGAAGGCTCTGCGTTCCTTCGAGACTCTGCTCACCGGCAAGGCGGTTCAGGTGGCCTCGGACAATACCACGGCGGTGGCGTACCTCAACAAGCAGGGAGGAACACGGTCCACCACCCTCCTGTACCTTGCAGTGCAGTTGTGGGAATGGTGCCTGGAGAGGCACATTTTCCCAATTGGAGTGCACATTCAGGGCACACTGAATGTTTTGGCAGACCACCTGAGCCGTCTCACCTCCACGACCCACGAATGGGAGCTGGACGACGGAGTGTTCCAGTCGCTTTGCGAGGCCTGGGGGACGCCGAGCGTCGACCTCTTTGCATCGGAGTCCAACAGGAAACTCAGCAGGTACTGCTCCAGAGCAGGCATCGGACTGAACTCCGAAGGCGATGCCTTCATGAAACGGTGGGATCAGGACTATCTCTATGCCTTTCCTCCGTTTCCTCTGGTCCAGAAGGTACTCACCAGGATGCACCAACACAGAACCAATGCAATTCTGGTGGCACCAGCGTGGCCGCGCCAACCTTGGTTTCCGCTACTGTTGCGCATGTCGTCGCAGTATCGCACACTGCCGGAGTCACCGACGCTCCTCCAAATGGAGCACGGCCAGCTGCACCATTTGGACCTGCCCAGCCTCCACCTCACCGCGTGGAGGATAACCCCAGACTGGCCAGGATCCTTGAACTAGCACGGCGCCCTTCCACAAGGAAGTCCTACGCTTCCAAATACAGGCGTTTTTGTGCTTTCCTGGCCTCCCGGCAAACGCCCCACCCGCAGGTGGGACTACAGGACATTTTAACCTACCTCCTCCAGCTGGCAGAGTCTGGCCTCAGCATCACCTCCATCCGAGTGCATCTCGCAGCAGTGGTAGCGCACTCTCCTGCTGGCTCGCCCGCTTCCGGGGCCTTCCGCGACCAAGCGGTAAAGCGCTTCCTCAAGGGACTAAGGAACGCTTTTCCACCGGCCCGGACACCGACGGCTCAATGGTCACTGTCCGCCGTTCTCAACGCGCTCACCAGGACCCCCTTCGAGCCCATGGCTACCGCCGATGTCCGTCTCCTCACATGGAAGACGGCATTCCTGGTGGCTATCACGTCTGCAAGACGAGCTGGTGAACTGGTTGCCCTGCGAGCAGACGCACCTTTTCTCCAGTTCTTCAACGACCGCGTCGTCCTCCAAGCGGACATCACCTTCCTACCCAAGGTGGTCTCCAAGTTTCACATGGCACAAACTATCTCCTTGCCAACCTTCTTCCAGAACCCCACTAACGCCCAAGAAAGGACTTGGCACACACTGGATGTGAAACGAGCTTTATTGTTTTACACCAGCAGGACTAGAGAGTTCAGGAAGTCGCAACGCCTCTTTGTGGCTTATGGGGGAAAGTCCAAGGGTGAACCCATCTCTGCTCAAAGGTTCTCCAAATGGATCACCTCTACCATCTACCTGGCCTACGAGTCAGCCTCACTGCCACCTCCACCACATGTCAGGGCGCATTCCACCAGGGCGATTGCCACATCCACTGCCTTTCTGGAGGGCACACCGCTTGAGGACATATGTAAGGCTGCCACCTGGTCCAGACCTTCCACATTTGTCCAGCACTACAGGGTGGACACCAGAGCCACTGCGGACGCCAGGCTTGGCCGTGTCGTCCTCACCAGAGGGCTCCGGACTCAACGCCCCTGACGGGTCCACCTACGGGTTCTTCAGCTCATCGTGGGATCATCTCATCCGACTGCCCACCGACCAAGTAAGTGTGAGCTTGCTAATCTCCCATGAGTGTGGATTCACAAACTATACGAAGGAGAAAGTTCGGTTTCACTTACCAGTGATAACTTTCGTTCTTCGAGTATATAGTTTGTGAATACACACTACCCACCCTGCCTCCCCTCTTGAGCTGCACGGATGAGATCAGTTGGTTTATCCTGTGCTTGGCTTAAGTATGGAACTGAGGTAAAATGGCGCGCGGACGCCTCAGGGTGGGCGGTACGGTGGGCGGTCTTACCGCCAAAACTTTTGACCAATAGCTTTTCAAGCCTCCGATCGGCCGTTCTGCGCAGGCGCATAACCCATGAGTGTGTATTCACAAACTATATACTCGAAGAACGAAAGTTATCACTGGTAAGTGAAACCGAACTATTTCAGCCCTTGTCTTCCAGCTGCAGTGCATGCAAGTTTGTGCCAATTAAAATACTGTATGTTAGGCACGTGCCATAGACTTGGTTTTCTTCTCATTACTGTTTTCCGGTGAGCAGTGGATATATCTTAAGATTTTGGTGGCACTTTAAAAAGCAATTCTGTGGAATCTTAAAAAGTTTTATTATAGAATGAGTCATAGATGTCAGTATACTGCTTTTATGTACAAGTGCTTTATACAAATTTCTGTTCTAATATTTCTAGAGACAATCCTGCCTATCTCTATGGAACTCCCTGCCAGAAGAAGTGGTGACAGCTGTCAGTCTTGACAGCTTCAAGAAAGGATTAGACAAGTTCATGGAGGACAAGGGTATCAGTGGCTATAATTATGGATACTTAAGGACAACCTCCGGGTTGGAGAGATAGGCAGGATATCTCTCAATGCCATTTCCAGGGAATCCTAAGCAGGTGAAGGCATCTCCTTGGGAATACCCTGAAGCAAATGGTGAGCCACTGTGTGAGACAGAATGCTGGACTGGATGGGCTCCTGTGGCCTCTTCCAGCATGGCTGTTCTTATGTTCTTATGACATTAATTTAAATTCCTGGTTTAAGAACAATGTCTTGGGGATGAAGGTCAACGCCATCTTGCTCCATGTAGGCTGTTTTTCTGCATAAATACATTGTGATACCTTCTTGAGATGTTTGTGGACTTCTGAGACAATTAGGACATTTTAGTCCTCCAGTCTAGAGACTTATTTTCAACTCACCTACACCACTCTGGGAACTATGATAAAGACATGGTTGGCCCAGCGGGTGTGGGGTGCTTCTACTGGACCTACCACCCCCACCACCCCCGGGGCTGGCTCATATGATTATCGGTCAACTCTACCATCTGGTTTTTAGATTTAAGTTTTTAAGATTTTAGAGTTTTATGATGTTTTATGTGTATTGTGTGTTGGAGTGTTTTTATGTCAATGTGGTTTCTTACATTGAGCAGTAGTGGCTCAAGTGGCTAAGATGCTGACTGGGAAGCGGAAGGTCAGCAGTTCGATTCCCAAGTGCTGCAGGATGGAAATGAGCTCCCGTCTTTGTCCCCAGCTCCTGCCAACCTAGCAGTTCGAAAGCAAGAAATTGCAAGTAGATAAATAGGGACCACTTCGGTGGGAAGGTAACAGCGTTCCATGCGCTCTGGTGTCTAGACCAAACATAAGATGAGACAGACTGACTCGGAAGCAACCATGGCCTTGCATTTACACTTCCCTTGATCTGGGCTTCTAGAGAACAATTGCAGTAGCCTATTTGGCTGTTGCTACATGTTTAGTTTGTGGCTACTACGACACCCATTCCATGCCAGCTGTCACTAAAAATAATTTTCGTGTTAGAAATTACTCTGGGTTGGAAGGATTTTTGCTGGAGAAACTCCGCTCAGGAGACGCCGGGATGAGACTCCTATCATGTTTTGTCCAACTCCTGATGACGGTGCTCATCTCCACTGACAGCCAAAGAGCCAGTGCTGTCTGCATCTACATACATTTCCGTGGTCATATGGCAGGCATGACTAGACACCAGAGCACACGGAGCACTGTTACCTTTCCTGCCCAAGCGGTACCTATTTATCTACTTGCAATGGCTTGCTTTCAAACTGGTAGGCTGGCAGGAGTTGGGACAGAAGATTGGCCTCGGAGCACTCGAGTCTCGAACTGCTGACCTGCTGACGTTCCAGTCACATATGACTGTAAGGCTGGCAGGTTAGCAGTTCACAACCAAAATGCTGTGTGACAAAGTGGGGATATATATGCAAATGCAGGGCATATATAAATTAGTATTGCAAATTATTACTTGTGTTGATTTATGTTGTCAACCTACTTCTAAGTTAAAGTACAACTCTCTCATGTAATACTATATTATAGCTATATATCTATATTTCTCACCCACCAACCCACCCACCCAGGGTTTGGGTTGGAACATCTCTTCTTGGTATTTTTAGAGCAGTGATGGTGAACCTTGGCACTCCAGATGTTCTTGGACTTCAATTCCCAGAAGCCCAAGCCCCCATGAATCCACACGAGTGGGTTTGCTGTGATTCATCTGGCCTACATCGCCCTGTCGCTCCTGGAAGCGGAAGTAAAACACGCCCAGATGGGCATGTTTTACTTCCACTTCCGGGAGCGACGAGGGCGGTGTGGGCCAGACGAACCTCAGTAAACACATTTGTGTGGATTCACAGGGGCTTAGGTTTCTGGGAATTGAAGTCCAAGAACATCTGGAGTGCCAAGGTTCGCCATCACGGTTCTAGAGAATGGTAGACATAATTCCAGAGACAGTAGAGGATTCAGCACCTGTTTATTGAGTTTTGTAGAAGATAGATATATTACTCAAGCAAGTCTTTCATGCAGTTGACATGCTCGTCTCGGCTGCTTCCTCCGGAATGGAAAGCAAAGTGCGATCTTCTATGGGTTGGTTCTGCCTTATGGAACTTGGTTCATTCGATGGAGCACTGGTGGTTTTATCAGGGGGCCTGGAGGCAGAAAAAAGGCTGTCATTCCACAAGACTGGTAGAAATACGCCTTCCTTTGCAGGCAACAGAAGCAGCAGCCAGACTAGATATGGATTTGCTTAGCATAGAGTGACATCATGCAGTCCAGTGATCTATGAAGCTACCCAAGCAGATGGCCATAGCCATAGCCACAATTCCAGGGCTTACAAATGCTCTCAAAGGCTGCTCTTGGTTGATGCAACTGACTTGGAGCTTCCGAAACTGAAATTAGCTTCACTGCATCTCGATCTCACCTGGAGATGGGTAATTGAATACTCAATGTTTAATCCATTTAATTACTCGTTGTCACCAAAGTTGGAAACTAGTGGTATGTTACTTGGGAGACATAAAGAGAGGAGTATAACAATGTTCCTCTTGCAAAATAACTTAACATTGGATAATAGGGTTTTTTTGTGAGATGAGAAAAAAATGTGCATTAGTTTTCGGAGATGAGAGTACTTCAAGAGGCATTTTAGTAAACTCTCCTCTGATTTTTAGGCAATTTGCACATTTGTTTTAGATCAGGGGTTCCCAACCTAAGCCCCGTGGACCAGATGTGGCCCACAATACCATTTCATGTGGCCTCCACCCCTCCAAGGGACTTCAATAAACAAAATGGCTGACCCTTTGAAGCTGTTGGGACAAAATAGCCACCCCATCGTGCAGGCAGTCCAAATTGGTCATCCGGCTCTCGAAGCTTGAAAAGGCTGGGAACTCCTGGTTTTAGATGGATCTTTCTCTACTGCAGGACGGAAATGAGCTCCCGTCTTCATCCCAGCTCCTGCCAACCTAGCAGTTCGAAAGCAAGAAATTGCAAGTAGATAAATAGGGACCACTTCGGTGGGAAGGTAACAGCGTTCCGTGCGCTCCGGTGTCTAGTCATGCCTGCCACATGACCACGGAAACGTCTGCAGAAGCAGACAGCACTGGCTCTTCGGCTTAGAAACAGAGATGAGCACTGCACCCTAGAGTCGGATACGACTGGCTTTCGAGCAAGGGAAACCTTTACCTTTACCTCTCTTCTTGTAGAATTCAAATGCAATAAACTACACACTAATGGTCATGTAATTGCTAAAGAGTGTTTTGATAACACAAGCCTCAACGCGCTAAAGAGGGGATAGTGGCTTCGTAACACGTTATCTTTTGAATTACTTTCAAAAAGTACCGTTCCACGTTGTGATTATCAGGTAAGGTAAAGGTTTCCTTTGCTCGAAAGCCAGTCATATCCAACTCTAGGGTGCAGTGCTCATCTCTGTTTCTAAGCCGAAGAGCCACCGCTGTCTGCTTCTGCAGACGTTTCCGTGGCCATGTGGCAGGCATGACCTGTATCAGGTGGAGAACGTGAATCCTTTCAGATGTTTGAGACTTCAGCTCCCAGAAATGTCAAGCAACTTGTCCAACAGTGAAGAGCTGGGGGAACTGATGTTTGAAACATCTGGAAGGCCAAACATTCCCCCATCCTTGCGCTACAATGCTAACACAATGGTCACAGCTAAGGTGAAGACTATTGACTGCAGAAATGAAACCTGCCAACCAGCCAACCATCCGAGATGTCAGGATGTGTTGACGATTATCCCGAATTTGAAAGGGGAATTATTCCATTACTGTAGTCCTTTTCCAGCGAGTCTGCGTAGCTGGTTCCATAGTTTGACACATCTTTAGAACAATCATCAGTCCACCCTTTTTTTTTTGCTTTTTTTATGATACCTATGAGAAATCAACGTGAGCCAATATGTAGAACTGTTAAAAAAATATTAAAATTGGTTCTGTGTCATTTGGTTGCTTCTGGCAACTTCTTGCAGCGTTTTGGAAGTATGTGGTGATGTACTCTAGGATTGGTTTACCACCTTCCTGGGCTTTCTGTAGGTGACAAACGGAAGGATTTTCTGCTGTTATTTTATTTTTCTCGTTCTCTTAAAAACAGCCACATGTATTTGAAAGTAATTTGCACTGCGTCTGTGATAGAAAACAGGACTGTATAACTACTCCATTTATCCATTATTCTTGCATTACACTTTTTGGTGCATTCTAGGAAAAGTTCCTTTTCATAGACTACACCTCTGAGAAAGTCCTGGCCAGCATGGAGGACTCTGGGAGTTTGGATCAAAACAAGAAGAAAACTTTTCTGACCTCTATCTCTATGTTAGAACAAAATTTGGAAATGTTTCTTTTGGACTACAATTCCTAGAATCCCAAAAGCCATCATCAGCATCCTATGGAATGTTGAAAGTTTCGGGAATCAATCGACTGGACTAGAATAGATCAAGTTCTTGAGATCCCCATGGAACGCATTTTGGAAAGGCAGCTGTTTGAATCAATTGTTTTAATTTTATGTTGTTAAGATCTTAAAATACAACTTTGAAAATCACCCTGAGATCCTATGATACAGGGTGGGCTATAAACATTTAAATAAATATTCGCTTTCCACAACCTAGGGAGTCCTGCAAAATTGTAATGGCAAATGTGTCGCTAGCAGCATGAATGTTTTGTAAGAGTGATGCATGAAATGGATAGCTGGCTATGCTTGCATATGATTTACTTGATGATGATTTAATTGAAAAGATTTATCTTCTACAGTAAAAAAAATCCCATCCTCCATTTATATATCTATTATTCATTGGCACTTCTTTTTCTTCTGTGTCTAGGCCAAACCTGTCAAGTATCACAGATTGGCTGGGATTTCCCATATTTCAGCGCTCGTTCCTCCAATTTCCCGCCGCCATCCCGCAATTTGACCGGCAGGGAAAGTAGATACTGCACATGGGTTCTGCGCATGTGCAGAATGGTTCTGCACAGAAGGGTCCTGCGCATGCGCAGAAGGGTCCTGCGTATGTGCAGAAGGGTCCTGCACATGCGCAGAAGGGTCATGCGCATGCGCAGAAGGGTCCTGCACATGCACAGTTGTTGCTGCGCATGCACGGCCGGGCTGGAGCAGTTCCCGGATTTTCCAGAGCCACGCTTGACAGGTATGGTCTAGGCCATACATGAAGTTGCCAAAATGAAGCCACCTTTTGATGAATTCATTGTGTAGTTCCTTTCTCTTGACCTAGTGTGAGAAAGATTAGCCGGCACAAGGTGGATGTTACCCAAAGTACACCGGATTATGGTTCAAGAATACCACAATCTTCAAGGAGGCTCTTGCATGTGAAAGTTCTATATTCAAGCAGTTTCCACAGTTTCATAAGCATAGCAATTCATCTGTACAAGCTGATTTGGCTTCTGTATCGATTCCTTAGCTTATGTTTTTAATTATCAATATATTTTTAAAAAGTAATTGAGCCTCCAAATGGGTAATTCTGAGGAGCCTAAGCTTAGACATAGTCATATCTCAGAGCTGAAGAACAGGCAGGAATCCAACCGAAAACAATCACACTGACACTAAAACCATTGACATAATTTTTTGTGATGAATCACAACAAATTAAGTAGCAATCAGTGGCAGGATTTGTTGTTGCACACAAAGTCACCCGGCTGAAATGTCTCCGATAGCAGCATTTTGTGTGTGTGCTGAAATTCACATCAATGAACTTACGTCAGTGGGCCAAAGTAATAAACTTTTGGCCATCATTTAGGAAACTCAAAGCAGCCTTTTCTGTTTTAATTTTTCAACCCTACTAGAAAACAATGTGCCAAAAAAGAGAAAGAACAAAATTTTCATCCGCTCGCATGTTTTCCTTGATCTATCAACTTAATCTTGAGTGGGTTAATGCATCATTTAGGGCAGGGGTACCCAACCTATGACCCGCAGGCCGGACCCAGCCTATGGGACCATTTCATGTGGCCCACCGCCACCACACCCAGAAGTGGAAAAGGGCTGTTTACAACAGCCATAAAACACACCTGTGACTGTCATAAATGTGGAAGGGGTTGCATTTACGGCTGCCCACTTCCACCTCCGTGGGGCATGGCCAAGCCCACTCATCTGTCCGTGGGCGTTGTGTGGCCCATGGCATAAAAAGGCTAGGAACCCCTGATTTAGCCCAAATGAAAAACAAATCAGGTAATGTGGAACCTGTTAATTCATTTGTCTTGAAATTCATTTCTGTCCTGATCCGATCTCAAGAGAAATCAAATTTGCAACATGCCTTCGTTATTTTTACCCTGAGAAACTAGGCTATTTTGCAGAACTTACCAGAAAAAAATCAGCTCCCCCCCCCCTGATTCATTTGAGAGAGAGAGAAATGATAAGATCCAAAATGTGGGTGTTTTGTCTTCAGCATTTATTTATCATTGTCCAGGGGAAAAAATAAATAAATTAAAAGAGTGCCCCTATTCAAGCAAGCAATGTCCATAAGCATATACCACAAATTCATTTTTACTATACATTAATATTTGTTCTGGTCATGATTATTATACCAACAGCACATTTTAGGAAAGTGTTGGGAGAAAATACAGGCTTGCGCATCATGTAGGGAGATAAATGGGGTGGGGAGTGAAGGTGTTATGAAATAGAAATGAGGGTGAGGCCCACAAAACACCAATTCAGATCTTCCTGGATCTAATTTGCAGAATGAAGAACAGAGATGGATTTATGAAGGATGTGAGGGTGTGGGGTTAAATTAATTTTTTTGGTCATATATTTTCTCACACATTTCCTAACAGAAAACAGTGCAGAAGCGAGCAAAGCCAGTGAGGTGGCGTTTATTTCTTTTCTTTTGGCAAAGCCACATGAAGGGTAGGCTAGAAACAGGCTGTGGAAAAGATTTCTAGCATCATCATCTTGCAAAAGGGATGGTTGAGGTGGGGGTGGGCTAAAGAATAACAACAGTTCAAGAAAGTGGTACGGTGAATGGGAAACACACAGAAATGCTAAAAAAAGGAATGTGTACAAGCAAGCAAGCAAGCAAGCAAGCAGGGTTTTGTACAAAAGCGAGTCGAGAAATGTGCGCACACTTGGCTGCTGAGACACAAATCTTAATTTTAGAAAGCAAAATGAAAACAGAGAAACAGAACATACACACACTGGTACCTCAGACAGACCTGAATTTTTGTTTTAAATTATGGCCCCCCAACACAGGTGTGTTATGGTTGGCGTTAGAAGAGACACTTGGGTGTTAAACCAGAGAAAAAGAGCAAAAAAACATTAAATGCCTATTGCGCCTTCCATAACCCACTGGGATTGACAACTCCCTCCTTTCTTTTAGATTACATTCCTGTATGGACCAGTTTAATAAAGAAGGTACAGGTGAATATTTATGCTTCCCAGATCCGCAGGTTTAGTGGGAATGTGCGAGCAGGTAAGATGCGCATACCTGTCAACCGCGGCTCTGGCCAATTCGGGACCTGCGCAGAACGATTCTATGCAAGCGTAAAACCCTTCTACGCATGCGTAGAAGGCGACCTGTGCAGAAGGGCTGCGCAGTACTTCCTTTCCCCCGCTGCCAAATCCCGGGGTTTCGGCAGCGCGGGGCGGGAAATGGCGCAAATCGGCGCCGAAAACCAGGAAATCCCTGCCAATCCGGGAAGGTTGACAGGTATGAAGATGCTACCTGCTTCTAGGCATTTTGCAATTCTAAATATTTCTTGCCGAAATAGCAGTCGCAGGGTGGGTGAGTATTATGAAGGGTTTTTTTAACCGTCTCTTCCCCTGTTACTGTGCTGTTGGAAAGAACTAGCACACAAAGCTGCTATTTTCCCCGGGAGAGGAAGGGAAGGTTTCCTCTTTCTTGCCTTGTGGGGACGCAGCCGGCTTCATTTGCCATCCATAGACAGGGGTTGCGTCAAGCCATGAGAACAACACACCATGGATTTGTGGGTCCTTTCCGTCTTGCCAACCGGTGATGGAAAGGACCAACGCAAATCTCCCTATTCAACCTTCCAGCTCCCTGCAAGAAATTCTTACTCTGTGTATCTCAAAAGTAAAAATAGATCAAGAGAAAAGGGATGTGATTTCACCCACTCCCATTTAAGCTGGATGTGGAACCGCGGCTCACCAGGAAAGATAAAGAGGCAAACTGGTAATCAATTATTGGTAGTAATTGTATATAATTATATATATTTCTTATGAGGCTGCGTTTGAGTTTCTAAGCAAGCAACAGGAGCCAGGAAGCTTTTATATTGGCCTGTTTCATAGGCAACTGGATAGTTTAAGCCAGGGGTTCCCAAACTTTTCGGGCCGTGGGTCTGTCACGTGGTTTAGCGGGCTGGTCACGTGGTTCCTCCCACTGGAAGCGGAAGTAAAATGTGCCTTGCAATCTGTTTTGCAACAGATATATTTCGCAGAAGGATGAGATAGATTTTAGGCAGCCATTTTCTCTGCTTAAACCAGGGGTGCCCAAACTATGGCCCACGGGCCGGATCCGGACCACGGGGCGTAGTTTGGGCACCCCTGGTTTAAGCTAATGAAAAGAAAACCCTTTAGATTTCAAATACAGTACACCCCTGGATTGTGGCCAGACACTTTGGACGCATGGCTTCCCTTGGGCACATAATGAGATGCTTCAGATTGCAAGCAACAGCAGCGGTAGCATTCTTTAAGGCTTGGCACAAATCTTTTCCAGAGCTGCAAATCTGTATAATCAAGCAATGTCCATGCAGAGTTTTCTTTCTTTTCTGGCTTTTTCTTCTTCTTACAAAAAAGCAATCTGAATAGCAAATGAGCATTTACGGATCAACCATGGCAGCTCTCCCACAAAAGCATGCGGAAAAACACACACACACATACGATGCACCACACATTTGCAAATTATTTCTTTCCTTCTGCTTCCCTGATGGTTTTTCCTGAATTCCCCCAACAACCCACCCTGAACCTCCCCCCTCTCTATGGACACACAATCTTGGTTACACTTCGTACTCTACAATTTCTACTACAAGCTACACTTGAAAATACAAAACGGAATTCATTACACACACTTTATAATCAAAAGCGTTCAGGCACAAAGCCATAGAGAACAAGTCATACACAATACACTATGTTTTCGTAGTTGTTCTGCAATCAGTTTCAGTAGTCGTCAATATTTCCTACTCATTTATCATACAACTTCTCCTCTAGTTCAAGGTATTTCCTCCTAACCCTGTGATGGTAAACCTTGGCCGTCCAGATGTTCTTGGACTTCAAATCCCAGAAGCCCAAGCCCCCGTGAATCCACACAAATGGGTTTGCTGCGATTCATCCGGCACGTGCCGCCCTCGTCGCTCCCGGAAGCGGAAGTAAAACGCGCCCGGACGGGCGCGTTTTACTTCCGCTTCCGGGAGCGACGAGGGCGGCGCGTGCCGGATGAATCGCAGCAAACCCATTTGTGTGGATTCACGGGGGCTTGGGCTTTTGGGATTTGAAGTCCAAGAACATCTGGACGGCCAAGGTTCGCCACCACGGTCCTATCCTATCTGGCACGCAACTATTTCTTATTCCTCAACTATCTCCCAAACGAGCATTTACAATACCCCCCAAACCCTTATACTCTATGACAGGGGTGCCCAAACTTTTCAGACCGGTCACGTGGTTCAGTTGGCCGGTCACGTGGTTCCTCGCACTGGAACCGGAAGTAAAATGCACCCACGCGTGCACAGAATGATGCCATAAATGCACCTAGTGCTGTCGTAAATATGTTTATGACAGCTGCGGATGCATTTACGGCAGCGTTCTGCGTATGCGTGGGCACATTTTACTTCTGCTCCCAGGAGCAGCACAGACTGGATGAATTGGCGTCAGGGGCCGGATCTGGCCTGCAGGCTGTAGTTTGGGCACCCCTGCTCTAGGAATAATAGTAATAAAATAATAATAATAATAATAAAGGTATTTTGGAAGGGGGCTTTCCCCCCTGAAACACCTCCACAGCTAGCATGTCACAACAGTGTGAGGCTGCCCCAAGTCACCTTTTCCTTCCATGGGTCTCCTTTGTCAGATCTAATAGGCCTTCCCTTTTGTCGCCGAAAACTAATTGGCAATTTGAGGCCAAAGAACAATTAGTTATACTGCCAGCTTCTCTTTGCTTTGGTCTGAATGTTCCTTGCTTTAAAAAAAAAATTACTCAGTGGTGGACGTTGTCTTTGTTTGATGAAAGTAAAATAAATAAATAAAATCAAACTTTGGGTGTTTGGTTTTGTAACGCTCCAAAAATGGGGGGGATTTCTGTGATCAACCTAAACTGCAATTTCAGAGCCCACTTAGGCAGAATCTGAGAGCATTTCCCCAAATTTCACATTATTCTGACTGCTCAGTACAGACAGTAGCCACTTAATGTGCATACTTGTCAAGTCTCCTGTATTGGCCGGGAAACTCCTGTTATTTACCCATCTTTCCTGCCATCATCCTGTATTTGTATTTTCCCGTAAATCTCCTGTATTCTATAAAAAAAATTAATGGGCCGGGAACTATAGCCCCCATGGTGCCTTGAGCAGAAGGAAAAGGCAAAACCCGTACTGCGCATGCACACCGGCGCAAGATGGGCCAGGAACTACAGCCCCCATGGTGCCTTGCACGGAAAGAAAAGGCAAACCCGTACTGCGCATGCACACCGGCGCAAGATGGGCCAGGAACTACAGCCCCCATGGTGCCTTGCACGGAAAGAAAAGGCAAACCCGTACTGTGCATGCGCACCGGCGCAAGATGGGCCAGGAACTACAGCCCCCATGGTGCCTTGCACGGAAAGAAAAGGCAAACCCGTACTGTGCATGCGTACCGGCGCAAGATGGGCCAGGAACTACAGCCCCCATGGTGCCTTGCACGGAAAGAAAAGGCAAACCCGTACTGTGCATGCGCACCGGCGCAGCGACTGCTCAGTGCCGCTGGATTTCCCCTTATTTTCAAATCCAAAACTTGACAGGTATGTTAATGTGTCATCAAAGGTAGTGATGATGGTGGGAAACAGGAAAACCCAACAGCCATAAAATTTGGGAATCTTAACAGATGCACTTATAGATGCAGAAGACATGCATTTTAGAAGCATGGCCATGCTGGGGGGAGGGCATTTTGGGACCAGAATTTTGTAGGATTTGGATCGCCAAACAAATCGTATTTCAATCTTTTATTATTGGGGAGAGGGGACCAATCATGTTGGCCCCGCATGTTGATGGTAACAGTAATGCCCTTGCTCTCATTACTTATTCTTTCACAGGAGGAAAGAGAGGATAGAAAGTAAACAATGATAATAAACATGATCTGAGCTTTTGTGTTATCCTGCTATGGTAATAGAGTAGACCATACTGCCAGTGACTCAACGCCGAGTGTCAGGCGGCGGTTAACTAACCTGACAACCTTGAGGACTCATGGCCTTGGGTGCCGAAGCCCACTGGGGAGGTTGAGGGTCCCCAAGTGGATTAAATCCCACTTGAATCCATCTTGATGGAGGGCAGCAGCTCCATCCATCCTGGCCTGGGGCCGAGGAGGACTCGTGGAACCGGATCAGTGGCACAGGGGCCATGTAGCGATGTGGAAGGCAGATGGAAGGCCACTGCATTATATTCTCTAGATAGTCTTCATGGCTGATCGCCATGAGGATCGCCAATATTCTGATTTGGATACGGCAGAAGAAGAGCTTTTTTTGGTAATGTGCAAAGCCAACTTCCACCTTGGACAGAATCTCCACATGATGTCAATATAATTTAGATTGATCACAGAAATCCTTGGCTGTTTCCAACAGAGTTTCCCATTTACTGATTTATGTTTTATAGTTTAGCTCTGACCTCTCTGGCTCTCGTCTCCTGAGCTATACAGGCCTGAAGGTTTCTCTTTCTTAGAGAGTATTGGGTTTAGTCTGTTTTTTTTTTAAAAAAATCAATAACAACAAAACAGCCAGAGGCAAAGTGCTGGTTTCCAGAGATGAAAGAGCAAGTGAGATGCTCTGAATAATCCTGCACTCTCTTCTTCCTTTTCCTATGCTCAGTGGAACCGAATTTTCGGTAAGGGCAGCACAATTAATTTAATTTAATTTTCTCACTTACAATATTCCACGTTCCTCACTCTCCACTGGCCAACACTGGCTGGCAATGAAAGTGGAAAGTTGTATATTCCTGGGTATGTAAACAACTGCTCTGACAGCACAACAAATGTGGAGATCATCTGGCTCTGCCTTCCCAAACATAGTGCTCTGCAGATTGGGAGAGCAACATATCTTGAGGGCATCTTCCGTGGGACCCCCACATCCTCCTTAACTAACCGGTTGATCCTCCTGTTTATGCCCTCATGTAACCATAAATATGGAAGTATCTCATGGCTTGGATTTCATAAAGCAAAAATTCTCAGGGATTTTGGATGTTGTGACTAGGATTCTTGATAGCTTTTCTAGCCCTGGGCGCAACATTAAATTCATCCTCTTTTTTCAGCGGAATGAACAAGAGTTAATCTTTGTCAGATCACTTAAAAGGTAGCCTTTGACACTGGGCAGCCTGCAGATTTATGGGGATACTACAGATTGCAGAAGGATAGGGACAAGACATAAGGAAGGCATAAGGATGGGTCTCCATTGTGACCCCCCAGGGAGTTGGATGCCCTGCTCTTCAATTCTCTATCGGCAAAACGAGTTGTGTGTCAGAATGTATGAGGAATGTGTGATGTTCCAGATCTTGTTTGATGACAGATCCCAGCCCTTCTTAGCCAGTGGTGAGAGGCGATGAGAAATGTCATACAGAAACATCTGCAGAGCCACATAGTCCTCAGACCTGACCGATGGCAAACTTGGGTTGTCTTTCATTTCAAAAGCCTACAAAACCTGTTGAGCTGTCGATAACAAAGGAGAAAAATAAACATACAATACGTCCAAAGCAAACCCTCTCTTGCACCACTTAAACACTTCCTCCTTCAAAACAACCCGTTGCCCAAATCCAAGAGCTAAATAAAGCTATTCTGGGGTAGGCTGGCGATTCTGGGAGTCAATAACTCCCCCAAATCTGGCAAATCCTTCTACCCTCCATTTCCTAGATCCGGAGCGCCCTGTCCCCTGCCTCGTGCTTCCTTTACATCACGTCGCTTCCAAACCCCTGAAATGAGGCTTTTGAAATCCTCCTTGGAATCCAAAACACAAAGCGTTCCCTAATGCCATCGAAAGATAAGCAGATTGAAAGCCTCTAATTAATTAGGTGCGCTTTATTTTTTTAAAAAAAAGAAAGGAAAAGGAAAGAAGCGAAACAAAAAATAAATAAAAAATAAACAAACAAAAACGGGCGCAGGGTTGGAGAGAAAGATCAAGGAAATGCAATAAAATTTACTCTTTCGCCTCAGCCAGTTTATTGTTCATCTCTTTACTCTTCTCCTTGTCCTCCGCGGCGACGTTTGTCCCACTGGGGCTCGCGGCGCTCTTCTTCTTCGATCCCCGGGCGGATGCCACTTGCTTATCCTTGATCTTTTTCAGCGGTTTATGGCTTGCCGTGGTCTTTTTTGGTTTAGAAGGCTGAGGGCTAGGCTTCTCCACCTGGGCGGGGATGGGTAACCGACATAAACCACCGATACCAAGAGAAATAGGCACCAAAACAAGACATACACACATGAAGAGGGAGGGAGAATTTAGAGAGGAACAACCAAGCAAGGGATAGGGTTTTCATTTAGCAATCACACTTATCTACCACCCCCATAGTGCTTAGTGCACTCTCTGGGTGGTACACAAGATGATTAGCATTTTGCCCCCAGCGATGCTGTCGAAGTCCTATCTGGGTGTCTGGAGGCTGTGGGGGTCTGGATGGGGCCCAACGGGCTACAACTGAATCCCAGCAAGACTGAGTGGCTATGGATTGGGGGTCCTCTACTGTCCTGGGAACTACCATCTTCGGTTTTGGATGAGGCAGTTTTGCCCCAGACAAAGCCGATGCGCAACTTGGGGGGGGGTCCTCCTGGACTCATGGCTGCTGCTCGAAGAACAGGTAGCGGCCATGGCCAGGAGGGCTTTTGCACAGCTGTGGTTAATCCGCCACTTGCGCCCATTCCTGGACAGGGACTCCTTGCTCATGGTCACTCATGCTCTGGTCACCTCCAGACTAGATTATTGTAACGCGCTCTACATGGGGCTGCCCTTGATGACCATTCAGAGGCTACAGCTAGTCCAAAATGTGGCTGCCCAGGTGGTGATGGGGTGTGGACGTTATGCCCACGCCTCCCCACTACTCCGGGAGCTGCACTGGTTACCAGTGTGCCTCCAGGTGCAATTCAAGGTGCTGGTTTTGACCTTTAAAGCCCTATATGGTAGTGGGCCTTAGGGCGAGACCGCATCGCCTAAAGGATGGCTGTCCATCCAACCAGAACGGAACGGAGAGGCTCTCTGATTGTACCATCCGCTAGAGGGGCTCGCCTTTCTAGCACAAGGAGGAAGGCCGTCTCCGTGTCCGCACCGGCCGTCTGGAACCTTCTGCCGATAGAGCTACAGTTGCAGACGAATGCTGCCCTTTAGGAAAGAACTCAAAACCTGGCTGGCAGGCCAAGTATGGGGTGCAGGTGGAAGGGTTGCCTCCGTAGGGTGGTTGGTTTAATGGAAAACCTCCCCCTTCGGTCCCTGCACCCTTTTTAAGGGGGTGGGTGGTTTTTAATTAGTTTTAACTATGTCATTTTTATATATGACTAGCATATTTTGCCCGGCGGTGCCGGGCTTTTTAAAATTGTGTTGGATAGTAAAGGGTTTCTTGAACCAATGGTGCTGGACTGTTTTAAATGGAGTTGTAAGGTTTTGTGATTTTGTGGCTTCGAGGCGCTGCGTCCGCCTGCGGTGGACTTGCGCTCCGAGCGTTTTTGTTTTTTGTTTTTTTGCATGCCGGGCTCTTTATATTGGTTTTTGAAGGTTTTTATTTTATGTTTATGCAAATATTATTTAAATTTATTTTATTTAGTTTAAAATTTAATTTTGGTTTTTTAAATCTTTATTTTTACGCATTTTTTATTTTTTGTTTTGGTTTTTTTGAGTGAAAAGTGATTTCTGGTTTTTTTTGGTATTTTTTGAGATTAGTATGATTATTTTTGAATGTTTTTATAACTTATTTGATTAATTTTAGAATTAATCTTATTAGTTTCAATATTTTTGAATGTTTTTTCTCTTTTGGCCTCTGGGTGGGGGTGGTGAGCTTTTCTTCCTCTCTATAATTGTTCTCTTCTGTCCTCTTGGTGTCCCTTCCGGTAAGTTTTTTCTTTATTTTCTCATTTGAGTTCCTGTCCTCATGGATAGAAGACGTCTTTTGGTAAGCTCTCTGGGTTTTTTTTGGGGGGGGAGGGGTGGTTTGGATTTTTGGGGGGGGGGGTCTGTGTGTTTTTTCTTGTTTGTTTTTGGCTGTTTTTGTGTTTCCTTTTTGGATTTTTGAGTGTTTTTGATTTTTTTGGTTTGTGTTTTTGCGTTTACTTTTTCAGGGGTGGTGGCTTTCTTTCCCGCGGGCCATGCTGGCTGGCCCGTGGGAAGGAAGGGCAATGGCGGTGTGTGTGTGCTTTCTTTGCTTTCTTTTCCACGGGCCATGCTGGCTGGCCCGTGGGGAAGAAGGGCAGCGGCTGAGGTTTTTTTTTTTAACTTTTATTTTTCGCGCGCCGGCTGCCTCAGCGTTCTGCGCGCTAATGGTGCACAGGATGCTGGGGCTTGTAGTTTTGCCTGCACGTGTTTACTTACTGCAGCGTTTTTTTTCCTGCGGCTTTTTTTTTATTGGCCGTGGCGCATTTCTGAACGTTTTTTTTGCCGCGCCGCTCAGCCTGATTGGCTCTGGTGTGGCGCGGCGCAAGGAACGTTGGGAATTGAAGTTCCCTTTATTTGTTTGAGTCCGGGGGCTCCTGCCCCCCAGATGAAAATTTCAACCTGACAGTTACCTGCGAACCGGGTTCGGGTGAGTGAACGGAGGCCTATTACGGGCTAGTGGGGCCTGGTGCAACATCCTTTGTCACATTCCAACGGTTAACGCACCATTTTATAGGTATAGATTGGAAACCGCCTGGAGTCGGCCTCGGCCAAGTGGGTGGTGAAGAAATCTAACTAATAAATAAATAAACATGTTGGGTACTCATTTTACCAACCTAGGAAGGATGGAAGGCTGAGTCAACCTTGAGCCCGGGTCAGGATTGAACTCACAACCTTTTGGTTGCAGCACAGAGGTTTAACCTCTGCGCCACCAGGGCACTCTTACTACCAAACCATTCTGCCTAAAATAAGCAGGCTTAGCCAACCTGGGTTTGAAAACTTCCTTTTAAAACACAATTTTTCTCCCTTGATGGGGTGCCCCCTTTGACAGGCAAATCCTGAGAAAGTTTTTGGATTTCAAGTCCCATGATTCCCAGTTGCATGACCAGTTTAATGAGGGATGCTGGAATTTTTAGTTCCATTCCCACCACTCCAACCCCAATACCCCAAATGTTCTAATCTCTGATTATATGCTGCATGAACTCTGACCTCCTGGCCCTCCTACTTTTTGCTTTGATTTATTACTTCATCATCCCATTCACTTTCTAAATGTCAGAACTTTAAACCTTTTGATATGGGAATCGCTCATTATATCGCTTGGAATTTTTGTAGTGATCGTTGTGTTACTCTGTGCAAGCGTATCCGAGAGTAAACAAAAGAAAAAGACCAAAAAAATGTTGTGGCACCTTAAACACTAACATGTTAACTTTCGTGGATCAAGTTCACAAAGTGGGTTTGATCCACGAAACCTAATATTAAAATATAGTACAGTGGTACCTCGCATAACGAACGCTTCATATAATGAAAAAAATCACATAACGAAGCATTTGTTAGGCAATGGCGATACCCCGCATAACGAAAAAAAATCCGTTATGCGGGTATTTTTTGGTAACCGGGGTATACCCGGTCAACGCGAACCCCGGAAAATGAACATTCTTTGTTCGTTATCCAGGGCATCTCCCATAACGAAAAAAACCCGCATAGCAAAGAGCTCTGTGGAACGGAGTTTTATTTATTTATAGCCACATTTGTATTGCCGCCCTCTCGCCGAAGCGACTCCAGAGGCCGGGCCTTCTTTGTGGTGGCTCCATTGCTCTGGAATGCCCTTGCATTGTGTTTTTGTTATGCGGGGTTCTACTGTAGTTAGCTTTTAAGGTGCTACAAAGATTTCTGGTTGTGGTTTTTGGTTTATTCCATTATTGCTTGGATTACTCTACTGAATGTTTCAGGGAACATATACAAGCAGATTCTGGGAGCTATACTCCATATGAATGAATGAATGTGCTTTCTTGGAGTTTTCAGGTAGGAGAATCTTGGGACTGTTAAGTCTCTCAAGACCCATGTGCAGATACCCAGAAGAGTTGCTCTCGGCCACATCAAGGTCGGAAGCTTCCCTCTCCACTACAGACATTCCTGTGCTAGGAAAGCAGTTCTCCTCATTTACTTGTTTCCTTCCATGGCCACATCTGCTGCTTTTTCCTTTAAAATCACCAGTGCATTGTTGAATTAGAGCAGAAAACCTACCCTCTATTCCTGTACCAATGCACACATTTTAAGCAAACATGTTCAGCCTAGAACTAGATGTACCAGTAAGCGCACACTTCATTCTGAAGCTGAATCATGTTCTTCGAAGCCTCCCAGCAGCACAACTCGGTTCCACAATGAGGTGGCTTATGGAACGGAGTTCATCACTTGCACTAACTCAGGGGTGCCCAAACTTTTCGGGCCACAGGACGGTCATGTGGCTCAGTTGGCTGGTCATGTGGTTCCTCCCACCGGAAGCGGGAGTAAAACACGCCTTGCCATCTATTTTGCAAGATATGTTTTGCAACAGGATGAGATAGATTTTAGGCTACCATTTTCTCTGCTTAAACCAGGAGTGCCCAAACTATTGCCTGCGGGCCAGATCCGGACACAAAGGCAATTCATTAGGCCCGTATGGCTCATGAGCGACAAGGACAGCATGGAGCGGATAAATTGGTGTTGGGGACCGGATCCAGCCCATGGACCGTAGTTTGGGCACCCCTGCCCTAACTCGTTTCAGTGATCCCTTGAGAACATCTCCCACCCTTGAGAAAGAGTGGAAGCCGTTCCCTCCCTCCACATGTTCTCTTTGGCTTTAATTAAGAGGACAATCTCCAAGAGTGATCTTGATCCAACCCTTGCTCCTTACCCTGGACGGTCCTTTGTAGGGTTCGCTGTAGAGGCTGCGTATTCTCCTATGATCCAGGAATTTGTTATCGGCCGAAGCAGGTTTGGCGCTTTCGGCTGTGAACTGTGTACTGTAGCTTGTTTGGTGATTCATTTTATCATCCAGAGGTTTATACTGGGGCTTCGCTTTGATGGGCTTCACAGGCTTGACATCCGTCCATGGTCGGAATTCGTTTCTGGCAGGAGGAATGGGGGGAACTAGTTAGAATGGGAAATGTAGGAGGAACCGGCTAGAAAGGCCAAAGCTAAAAGGAACTGGGATGGAGTCTGTTACTCTAATCTGCCATCTTTGGCTGTGTTCACAAAGGCATTGGCCAACATGGACACTCTTGAGATGAAATTGGTCCAGAAAAAAAAAAACACAGGGAAAAATCCATAACCAACTTCTTTCAATATACAAGATGCAAGCGCTACTACAGTTAAAAATGGCACCCAATTTGTCCTAGGGCTGTGATGGTGAACTTTGGCACTCCAGATGTTCTTGGACTTAAATTCCCAGAAGCCCCCATGAATCCGTGTGGCTGGGTTTACTGCAATTCATTCGGCCCGTGCCACCCTCGTCGCAAAAACGCGCCTGGACGGAGGAAGGGTTAACCCGGAAGAGCCTTAACCGTATGGGCGTGTTTTACTTCCACTTCCAGGAGCAACGAGGGTGGCGCGGGCCAGATAAATTGCAGTAAACCCAGTCGTGCGGATTCATGGGGGCTTGGGCTTCTGGGAATTGAAGTCCAAGAACATCTGGAGTGCCAAGGTTCGCCATCATGGCCCTAGGGTTTGTGTTCAGCTTTTATGCCTCCTGGAAAGCTTTGGGGAACCCACAATAGCAGGGCCGGATTTAAGCATAGGCTACCTAGGCTGCAGCCTATGGGCCCACACCACAAAGAGGTGAGTCTACGTCAAATTTTAATATCAGGTGTTTTTTTTTAGTAATACTGTATAGGAATGTCGTACATAAATTTTCTATAATTTAATAATAAACTTTAAATGTTTATTTTTCAGTTTTTAATTGGATAATTGCTGAAAATGCGGTTTTTATAGTTCAATTTTTAAAAAAATACTTTCCCCGGTAGGGCCCGTGCCACAGGTTCAGCCTAGGGGCCCACAGATCCTAAATACGGCACTGCACATTAGGCCCCCAACCCTGGAGAGGAAGCATGGTTAGATGGAGCAACCAGTTCTTGAAGGTCACTTTTAGGGGCACCATCAAGTGAGGCACCTACATAGACAACATAAGCAAAAAAAATCTAAGTCCATGAATTAAAACAATATCAATGAATTACGTTTTGCAGATGATCAAGCATTGATGACAAGTACAGCTACAGAACACCTTATGCCCATGAACCAAGAACGTAAGATAAATAATATGAGACTCAATAAAGAGAAAACCGTGGTAATGGCAACTGGAAGGTGTCTCTTTCCACAACGGTTGTACACTACCTTTTTGTCTGTCGGATTAATACTGTACATACGTGAAGTAAGCCCATTCATGTGGATTCACAGAGGACTTGGGCTTCTGGGAATTGAAGTCCCAGAACACCTGGAGTGCCAAGGTTCACCGTCATGGTTCTAAACCATTTCGGGCCTTGGTTAAGACGCTGAACTTGACAACTGGAGGGTTGGCAGGTCAGCAGTTTGAGGCCCAAGTGCTGAACGACGGAGTGCGCTCCCATCATCTGTCGCAGCTCCTCTCAACCTAGCAGTTTGAAAGCAATAATTGCCAATTATTTTACCGTAAAACCCTGGGTTACAACCGACTCAGTTTAAGTTTGCTGCATTTTACAATGGCAAATCCTATGGAAATGGTGTCCTGGTTTACAAATTTTCAATGTATGTTTTTTCTGAATTAAATTTAGAAGATGCAAGAAAATAAAGATTGCTAACTCTGTTACTGGTCGCGCGGCAGCTAATTGCCAAAGAGTGGGAAAAGGGTGAAAATATCAATAAGACGAGGTGGTACGCAGAAGTATGGCAACTGGCACTAAACGAAAAATTAACTATGCAACTACATCAAAGAAGATAAAGGTGAAAATCTTCATAAAGGTGAAAATTCCATTTTGGGATGTATGGAAGTTTTTTTGTTGATTATGCATTAACAGATCATAAAGAGAATAAACCAGGCCTTGATACGTTCTCTTTTTGGAAAAAATAATATAGTGAAATTGGTATTGAAACTCCTGCTAGTGACCCCAACGGAACACGGGTGATATAATTTGTCATATTTTCAATGGGATATTGGTAGTTATTTATTTATTTATTTATTTATTTCTCTTCTTTACTGTACATTTAACCAAATATATTATGGATTAATAGTATCTAATAATGGTATTAGTGTATGAAACGGTTTGTACAAGCTATATTCCACTTGTGATTTGTCCTCCTCTCCCTTCTTTTCTTTGTTGTGTGTGTTTTTAAATTGTTCTTACTTTGTTATCTTTAGTTAATAATAAACAAAACAAACAAACCCCCCCCCCTCAAATCAATTCAGGACCTTTTTTTATTATTTTTCAATGCATCCCTATGGATGTTTCGGTTTACAATTTTTTTGGATCACAATGAAGGCTGTTGGAGCGGACCTCCGTCGTAACCTGAGGTTTTACTGTATTTTATTTTAGCTAATGTTGTATTTGTTGTTGGTGGGTTTTGATTTGTATTGTTGCCATTTATTTTCTGCTTGTTCACTGCTCAGAGTGGGATAACACCCAGATGGGTGGTATATAAATTTAATAAATAAAATAACTAAATAAGAAATTGCAAGTAGATAAACAGGTACCACTTTGGTGGGAAGGTAAATAGCGATCCAGGGTTTAGTCATGCCTGCCACGTGTCCAAGTAAACGTCTGTGGGCGGAGACAGATGGCTCTTTGGCTCTGATGAGCACCGAACCCTAGAGTTAGACACGACTGGCTTTCAAGCAAGGTTGACCTTTACCTTTACTATGTTCAAACCAAAGCCTTGAATCTGGCACAGAAGCCAACAACAACCATTGCAGGTGGGCCAAGGTTGGAAAGAGACAATCAAATCTCTCCTCCCCAACACCAGCTGAGCAGTTGCATTCTGTATCTGCTGCCACTTTCGGTGGTAGCCCCAAGTGGAGTGCACTCAGTGATGTACTGAGGCCGGTTCTGAACGGTTCTTGCGAACCGGTAGGGGAAATTCCAGGCCACGCCCACTTGACAGGCCACACCCACCTCTCAGCCTCCCCCTCCCAGCACCGGTGGAAACGTGTCCCATTTACCTCGCCCAGGGCTGAAGGCGCGGTCACCTCCGCACTTCCCACACGCCTTCAGCCCTGGGCGAGGCGAATGGGACGCGTTTCTCACGGAGCTGGGAGGCCTGCGCCAGCCCACCAACCAACCCTGCTCACCTCCCAGCAGCGCCACTGGTGAAAGTGTGCCAAGGCGGTCAGGGGCTGACGCTGACCCGCCAGCAGCGCCTGGCTGCTCTGGACAGGGCCACCATCAGGGGGGACCATCAGGACGGCCTGGTGCCCCCAGGAAACCACCGATGTGTGCACGCGCAAACAAACGACATGTGTAGAAAACCATGGAGTGTGGCCAAAATGGGGAGGGGGCATGTACCGGGTCCGGAAATTTCTGATGCCGGCCCTGGCTCTGGGACTCCTCCTCCTCATCTCCGTGAAGCAAGAAAGCAAAGTAGGTTTCTTTTGTTCCCCCCTTTTTGGGGGGGGGGTGTTTGAGGCTACGGCCACAGATAGCCACGCCCACCGAGTGGGTATTAATTTTTTAACAGTGCATCACTGAGTGCATTGCAATAATCAATTCTTGAGATCTCCAGTGCACTAATTAGTGCAGTGAACATGGGGATCAATCATTTCTAGATTAAAAGCAAAGGTGCAGCAG
Source organism: Bradypodion pumilum (assembly GCA_035047305.1). Classification (NCBI taxonomy): domain Eukaryota; kingdom Metazoa; phylum Chordata; class Lepidosauria; order Squamata; family Chamaeleonidae; genus Bradypodion; species Bradypodion pumilum. The sequence goes on from JAWDJD010000003.1 coordinate 5,483,536, forward strand.
CCTTCTGCCCTAGCCAGAGTTTGCCCTTGGGACCTCCAAGGCTGGGTCCACTCAGGTGCATTAACACGAGACACGGAGTTAAAGGAGGGCATGTGTTCGTCAAGCAGGTTTGTGCTTGTCTGCAGCTAATCCACAGTAAACCCCACATGCTGCAGCATGAAGGATATAAAGTCTAAGGATTACTGGCTGAAATCTCAAGAACCTGCTTGGCTTTCCTGTTCTCCAGGCAAGGAGACCGCTCTCAAGATGAGGAAATGTGGCAGTCATGACTAAACACGGAACGCCGTTTACCTTTCCAACGAAGTGGTGCCTGTTTGTCTACTTGCAATTTCTTGCTTTCGAATTCCTAGGTTAGCAGGAGCTTGGACAGAGGTGGGAGCTCACTTCGCCGTGCATCACTCAGGTCTCGAGGTGCCGACTTCCAGACATCAAGTTCAGCACCTTAGTGGTTAAGGCGCTGAGCTTGGAGACTGGAAGGTTGGGTTTCGATACCCAAGGACTGCACTTGGGGACATGAAGGGAGCCTCATTCGGGCATCCCCTGAGAAGTGTTTATCCAGAAAAAATCCTTTCAACCCAGAGTAATCTCTGACACAAAATTGTTATACCACTAAGCCACCGCAATCCCTTAAGTGGGCAACTACACTATAAAATAACTCAGGATTTGCTCCTCTTACACCACAGGTGAATTCAAAGAGGAGGGCTTTTTTTTTTTTTTTTTTGCTGCCTGAATGATGCAAAGGTTGAATTAAATTCATATGTGGCTTTTTATCCAAAGTGCCTTTTTTCCCTGCAACAAGCAAAGTACTTAGCTTAGGCATTTGCCTTTTGTACATTAAAGTCATCAACATAACATGCCAATAACATGAAATACACAAATTACTTGTCAAATCCAAGCAACTATTATTTATTTATTTATTTATTTATTTATTTATTTATGGTTCAAATTTCTAGGCCGCCCAATCAGGTGAACCCGACTCAGGGCGGCTCACAACAAGATTAAAAAATACATATTAAAAACAGTTAAAAATCCCAACATACCCACCCACCTATTAAAACTAACATTAAAACTGCCCGCATTAAAAAGATGGGGGGCTTCATTTTATAAGCCAAGAGGCGGGGGCCACTCTTCCATCTGAGCCCCACACCTGCCCCGCCAACCAGGTTTTTAATTCTCTTCTGAAAGACAGCAGCTCCATCTGCTCCCGCAACTCTACTGGCAACTCTACTATAAGAACAATCTGACTGTTAAGAATTAACTAGTAATGCAAAAACAAAAACACCAAGAAGCCAAAAAACAAAACAAAACTGTGGTACTAATTGGCTATATTTTAATGTGAACTTTTATAGATCAAGTCCACTTCCTCAAACATTAGAGTAAGACTGCATGGCTATCCTATTTATATACAGTCTCATGACCAGGTGAAGATAGGGATGCCATATGTCCCGTTTTTCTGTGATTTTCACGGATTCATGCTATCCCATCCGGTTTAAGGAAAAACATGTAAAAATCCCGGTTCAAGAAAAAATACTGTATGTAAAAAGCTACGGAGGATTCCTTAAGACTGCAAAGGGTTAAATGGATAGAGTCAGCATTCCTAGAGAGGAAGGGAACACTATGGATAGGAAGTGAGAAAGACAACTCTTCACTTCCCTTCCTCTCTAGGAAGGCTGACTATGCATTTAACCCTTTGCAGTCTGAAGGAATCTTCTGTAGCTTTTTACATATTTTTCCATTCCAGACTTTTTAGAGCTTTCTTCCAAGGGATTCTCGTGTGGGGTTTGAAGGTGAGTCCAACTCAATGTGTGTGTGTGTGTGTGTGTGTGTGTGTGTGTGTGTGTGTGTGTGACTGTGTAAAGGGTAGGGTAGGGGTGACCTCAGGGAGAGGAAGGGACTTAGAGTTTGCAGTGTCTAGTCATGCCTGCCACATGACTATGGAAACATCTGCAGAAGCAGACAACACTGGCTCTTCATTTTTGAAACAGAGATGAACACTGAACCCTAGAGTCGGATACGACTGGCTTTCGAGCAAGGGAGTCCCGGTATTGGTGTGTGTGTGTGTGTGTAGAATTATGGCAACCCTAGGTGAGGATAAAAATAATGGACAAAATGACAATGGTTTGTTTGTTTAAGAGGAGGTTATTAGGCTGCAAATAATGCCAATCATCAGTCTACAAGTGTGAAATGCTACCTTGCTTCACAGTTTGTAAATTAATGTGTCGATTATGTTGTTGTTACCTTGTAGACGAGAGGTGCCCCAACCTTTCAGGCTGTGGGCCGCTTCCTCCTACCGGAAGCGAAAGTAAAACATGCATGTGTGGGACCATGACACGCCTGTGCATGTGCATAACACTTCCATAAATGACCCATGACTGTCATTAAAATAAAATAGTTAGTCTTTAAGATGCTACAATGTTTTATTTGTGGTGTTTTGGTCTGATATGCTTACAACGACTAACAACATCTATTCCTTAAAGAACTGGAATCTGAGAGGCGCCACCAAAAAGGTCCTATCAAAAGAAATGAATTGATAGTGTGAAAAGGTGTGGGCAGTGGTGGGCATCAGCAGGTTCGCACCAGTTTGCCAGAACCGGTAGCAGAAATTCTGGCTAGCCCCACCGATCCAAGTTTTGAAATAAAGTACAGTAGAACCTTGGATAAAATCCAAACTACGTTCCACAAGTTTGGACTTTATCCGATTTTGGACATTATCCAAATCAAATGGGCGATGCGTTGGATAACGTCCAAAAATGGACTTTATCTGAGGTTCCTATACCAAATACCTCGGATAACGTCCATTTTTTAGTGATTTTGGACTTTATGTGATACATCACATGTGCATGAAAACCACGAGTTTATCTGAATCGGACTTTATCCGAGGTACCACTGTAGTCCTAATTCGGGTGCAACACAGGGCTTTTCCCCTGGCCATGTCCACCATACCACGCCTACAGTATGGTAGTAAATTTTTTTGGAGCCCACCACTGGGTGTGGGGAACAGTGTTCATGAAGGAAAGGCATTCAAATAGTCTAGTACTAGATTATTACAATCTAGTAAAGATTATTACAATCATGGAAAGAAAGAAAGAAAGAAAGAAAGAAAGAAAGAAAGAAAGAAAGAAAAGATAATGCAAATGGGCATCACCTAATACTGTACCCTTTCCTAGGAACAGAAGCACACCCACTAATTAAAACCTAGCAGGCCATTAATATTCAACACACTCTCTAGACTAGCAGCAAGCACATTGTTAGATGCAGAAGACCACCCTTGACACACCACAAACTGCAGGGGTGCAACTATTGGGCAGATTATATTGGGACAGGAATGGGTTGTGCTTTCATTCACAAAGCAGATGTCAGAGGTACAAGAAACATAGTACTTGTACCTCCAAAGTAATTGATGCCTGTGGATCTAGCAGATTGTTCCAAACGAGGAAATTCTGGCCTCTGGTCTCAAGTCAACCAGAAATGTTCGGTTCCAAGGAAATGTTACTTCTTTTGGTGGTAGTGGATCGGACCTTACTTTTTCTAGACTACAATTCCCAGACGTCCTCTGCCAGCGTGCCCACTGGAACTCTTCGAGCTCTGCAGCTGGAGTAAAGGCATACAAGTAGGTGCATCCACACAAATGCACACACTTGGAAGCTGAAACTACCCACACCAGGCTTACAGGGACACACAAAACTCCTCCAGGTCACAAGCTGTGCCCTGTTGAATCAAAGCATAGCGCTTCCATGCCCACATCTCTAGGCAGTTCACTAGGCATTAATATTTTGCCCACAACATGCTGGGCCCTCATTTTAGCAACCTTAAAAGGACTGAAGGCTAAGTCAACCTGGATTCCCCATCAGGATCAAACTCAGATCATGGGCAGAGTTTTGGCAGCAGTAGTGCAAGCCCCACAGGGCCTCTACTCGTCCTTTCTTTTTTCCCTTCTGAAAACTAACAAAGGGCCAAATTCCACATTGCAGATAGCACGTCATTAGATGTGGAAATATATTAGTGTCCCAGAAATGTGAATCCAGAAGATCTTCGCGATAGAGTCTTTGTCTTTTGCAAACAAGGATATGCTCCACTTCCAATGCCCAATCACAAAACAAAGCAAGGTATCTGCCCACCTTTGGGAAATGTGAAAGGCTACGACCATCTGTCTTTTTCAGCATGAATGAACTGCCTTTTCCAATGAAGATATATAGTAGGAGTGCCCAAACTATGGCCAATGGACGAGATCTGGCCCATGATACCAATTCATCTGGCCCATGCTGACCTCGTCACTCACGGAAACAGAAGTAAAACATGCTCCTATGGGTGCATTTTACTTCTACTTCCACAAGCGATGAAGGCGGTGTGAGCCGGATGACTTCGGCTTCTGGGAATTGAAGTCCAAAAACCAAAGGTGCTCGAGGGTGATGACTTATGGCAAGATAATTATTGCTGCACCAGACAGACACCTCTTTTTTGCTGGTACGGGGCTCTGAATAATCATCCGCCATAGGAAATATCTGGGCTCTAATCATCTTGAGAGACATCCCAGTATTGGGAACGAACAGGCAAGTGACCTCCCTTCCCGCTAACAGCCTCAGTCACCTCGGAACTGGTTTAATTCCCTTGAAAGGCAATCTCTGGTCCTTGCCCGGATATGCTCTGTATATGTTCTGTCTACGAGTCGTAAGCTGATCTCTTTAAGTCCTGGTTTCTGTGCTTAAATCAAATGCAAACTGAAAACATGGCAAATCCAGTTATTACCCACACTGTTTACTTACAGCAATTTTTATCCATTAACACCATTTAGTGTGCATAGCTTTTTGAAAAGTTTAGCAAACCCTTCAGAGCAGGGGTGCCTAAACTACGGTTCTGTGGGCCAGATCTGGCCTCCAACACCAATGAATTGGTGTCAGGGACCAGATCCGGCCCACAGACTGTAGTTTGGGCACCCCTGGTTTAAGCAGAGAAAATCTATCTCATCCTGTTGCAAAACAGATTGCAAGGAGTGTTTTTCTTCCGCTTTTGGTGGGAGGAACGACATGACCGGACCACTGAACCACATGACCAGCCCATGGCCCGAAAAGTTTGGGCACCCCTGCTTCAGAGAGTCAGTCTCTCTGAGGTTCCTGCATCATTGAATAACAACATTCACTGAACGGTCGAGGTGGGAGCCATCCCAAGACTCACAGATCCCGCCTTCATGCCCATGTAGGAAATTCATAGCTCGAACATCCTTGAAAAGTGGCCGTCCAACCTCTGCCTGAAACCCTTCAAGGGAGACCTTTAAACTGTCCAACAATTGTTACTGCCAGAAACGTCTTCCTAATGCTTAGGTTGCTTGTTTTAGAGGTCTAACAAGGATATGGGGTTGATACATTTATAGGCCCCCTAAAACAATTACCCTTGGGCAAGTGATAGCTTTATTCGACCATTAAAACATGCAAACACTGGAATTTGTTGGATTGTACATTCTCTGCAAAGTTGGTCTACCAACAGATACCATAGTAGCTCACATCTCCCATTAGTATAACACAGGGGTTGGCAACCTAAAGCCCACAGGCTGAATCCGGCCCATGGCACCAAATTATCAGGCCCCCACCCTCGCTCCAACTGCCATTGCCACCTCCACCGGAAGCAGCCACAGATGCATTTATGGCAGCCGCACCATTGCCAGGGAACCGAGCACACCTGCGCCCACTGCCACCCCCTCCACACCACGCCTGGCTGGAGGGGTGAAAAGTGCCGCCACCGCAGAGAAGCCCGTGCCTTCCCCACAGCTGCACCATCGCCAAGGAAGCAAGCACACCTGCGCCCGCCACCACCCCCTCCACGCCACGCCTAACTGGAGGGGTGAAAAGTGCCGCCGCCGCAGAGGCCCGTGCCTTCCCCGCAGCCGCACCATCGCCAGGGAAGCAAGCACACCTGCGCCCTGATCAGCAGGTGTCCTGACTTGGGCTTCTGGTACCTGAAGTCTAAGAACACCTGAAGAGCCAAGTTTGAACTTAGAACTTAGAAAAGTTGTTTTTTGCTATTTTGGACTACACCTTTCTGAATTCCCCTCATGATGATGTTAATTGGACAGCCTTGTTAGCTCTCCAAATGTTGAGGATGAACTACCAGGGCAATTCTTAATGGGTTTAATCTTTAAACTTGCAGAAAGCTCAACAGCTACCCCAGTTTCCCCACTGGGTCGCAATTATGCTGCCTGCCCGTCTGGACCCACTGCAAAGATGAGAGGAAGGAACACCGTCAACAAGGGACAGAGGAATGGCATTAAGTGCGTTTTGATTAAAAGCTTCATCTCGTGCGCATCATCAAAGTCAAAAGGCACATGAATAATGCAACATATAAGTGGAGCAGCTAGGAATAAAAGACAAAGAGCCACAAAAGGGATGCAAGACTGACAACCAAGTTGCCTTATGTTTTACAGAACACAAATGCTGGTTGTAAGTAAAAATCTTTAATCCATACAATTGTTGAACCTTACCTGGGCCAGCCATAAAGGCACACAAATGTGCTTTTATTAAGTCTGTGTGCCTGTTTTTATGACCCATTTGGATGGCTACCCAATAAAGGTTCTTCTATGAATTTTGAAACTCGTAGACAAGTGTTGTATCTTGTAGACGCGTGAGAAAGAAACACAATCACTACTAGAAGATTTTAGGCAGAGCTTTGAACATCCCCACTTGTCACGGATATAGGTGTGGCTTGACAAGGTTTGGATTAGATCAGGGGTGCCCAAACTTTTTGGACCGTGGGCTGGTCCCGTGGTTCCTCCTGCCGGAAGTGGAAGTAAAATGCACCTTACATCTGTTTTGCGACAGGATGAGATAGATTTTTAGGCTGCCATTTTCTCTGCTTAAACCAAGGCCCATGGGCCAGATCTGGCCCCGGATGCGGATTCATCAGGCCTGCGCTGCCTTCGTCACTCCTGGAAGCAGAAGTAAAACACGCCTGTATGGGTATGTTTTACGTCCGCTTCCAGGGAGCGTCACAGGCTGGATGAATTGGTGTCGGGGCCAGATCCGGCCCACAGGCCATAGTTAGATTAGATGAACCTTGCTTCCACCCTATAATTGGTTCCATGAAAGGGCAAATTAACTTTGTTGTGCAGAATTAGGAGGCCAACACACTAAATATTTTGGCCCGTATTCTGTTTGAATTGCCGCACACACAACAACCGTTGGAAGTGGGCTTGGATGATCAACAAAGCACCTGTTGTACGCCTGATCACATGACTCGGAAGCTACAAGGACCACATCAATTAGCAAATGTGTTTTTGTGACTACCATTGTTGTTATGTACTCTCAAGTTGCCCTCAACCTATGATGAAACTACAAATGAGCATGTTCTGTCCTCATTAGCCCTGCTTGAATCTTGCAAACACAACCCCATGGCTTCCTTTAGGGCAGTGTTTCCCAACATGGGGCCCAGGCCCCACAGGGGAATTTCAATTTCCAGAAGACTAAGTCAGTACATTGGCTGATCAATGCTTTGGGGAATTGACTTAGGCTTTTCTCAAGATGTGCTTGAAATAGGACAGCCTCAATGTCATAATTTTTTGCCTACCATTTAATCCTCAACAGGGTACTTGATCCTTGGTTCAAGTTTAACTCTGACTGAAATGCCCCATGTTTAGGATCTCTACAAACTAGTAAAAGTTACACAACCACCTGATCAGTTGAGTTCTGGCTCTGTGAAGGACATGCATATATAACAGTTCTCCAAACCCTGCCACTCCATTTTCTTCAAGTGCCAGCCTACAATCTCCATCATCCCCAAACACAAGGAGAGATAGGGTTTATTGCCTAATACTTCTAGAGGGCATATGTATAAGTATAGACCAGTGGTGGCGAACCTATGGCACGTGTGCCAGAGCGGGCACTCAGAGCCCTCTCTGTTGGCATGCATGCCATCACCCCAGCACAGAGTTCACCCCTCTGCCCAGCTACCCAATGGGAGCGCTTCCTCCCTCCCCCAGCACAGAGTTTGCCCCACCCCTCTGCCCAACAGCCCAATGGGAGCGCTTCCTCCCTCCCCAGCACAGTTTGCCCCACCCCTCTCTGCCCAACAGCCCAATGGGAGCGCTTCCTCCCTCCCCAGGACAGAGTTTGCCCCGCCGCTCTGCCCAGCAGCCCAATGGGAGCGCTTCCTCTCTCCCCCGGCACAAAGTTCACCCTGCCCCTATGTTTGGCCACTCGGTCTCTAAAAGGTTCACCATCACTATTATAACAGCTTCTGGAGCAAGGCAAGGGGAAAATGTAATGTCAGTTGTCATGAATGTCTGCTTTCATGGAAGGAGGAATGCTCAGAAAAGTCTGAATAGACTCCGCACTGTACCACATCAGGTGGGAAAGTGAGAAGAGAACAAAACCCATCCTCCCCACCTTGGCCTTGGATAGTTTGCTCCTGTCATCTGTCCCAGTTCCTGCCAACCTAGCAGTTCGAAAGCAAGAAATTGCAAGTAGATAAATAGGCACTGCTTTGACGGGGAAAGTAACAATGTTCCACGAGCTAGTCATGCCTGCCACATGACCACAGAAATGTCTGCAGATGCAGGCAGTGCTGGCTCTTTAATTTATTCTGACTCCAGAATTTTGGCTGTGACACACAATTTGTCTTTGCTTCATGGTTCAAGCCCACTGGCCAGACTGTGATCCGACACAGCACAATAATCATCTTGAATGGACTTCTTCTTCCATCCCCTTTCGACCCCATTTATGACGCTGTGATGAGTGCTTAATGGCAAAGCGCAGCTGGGCCATCAGGATCAATTTCGCCCTGACCCAAGCGGCCCTGCAAACGCAGCCGCCGCCCCACAAAATCACTAGGGAGAGCCTCCCGTAGCAGATGGCCGAGTCTGAGAAGCCTCTTTCTCATTAGCCGTCCCCAGGGAAGAAAAAGAATAGGGGAGTTTAGCAGGACACAACAACTATGGCCATCTATGGCAGGGATTCTCAATCTGTGGCCCGTGGGCCAGATGCGGGCCAAGGCACCATTTCATGTGGCCCCTCACTGCCTCCACCACACCAGGAAGTACCATGTGGTGGAGGAAGGGGGAAATAATGGCCATCTGGCCCCCAAAGCTGTCTGAGGGAGTATGACCCAGCCCCCAGCTTAAAAAGGTTGAGAACTCCTGATCTATGGCGTCGCAGGTGGGATTCACAAGCATTAAAAGCAAACATCTGTGTCCACCTGCACTTTCACCATTGTGTGAAAAGAAGTTTCTACAACACCAAGCATTCAGTCTTTAAAACAGGAGTGTCCAAACTATGGCCCATGGGCCAGATCTGGCCCATGGCACCCTCACCGCTCCTGGAAGTGGAAGTAAAACGCGCCCAAGCATGTGCAAAAAGCTCCGTAAATGACCCACAGCTGTCATGAACGTGTTTATGATAGCTGTGGGTGCATTTATGGCAGTAGGTGCATTTTACTTCCGCTTCCAGTGGAAGGGACCACGTGAGTGGCTTGCTCAACCACATGACTGGCCCACGGCCTGAAACGTTTGGGCACCCCTGCTTTAAAACCATCCAAGAGAGGGAACTTAGGTAGAAAAATCGAACAGCAGCATACTATTTCCACAGAAGAAGTGATACAAACAGTTGCTTGAAGGTGGTCATATTTACAGAGAGTATTATGGTTTTTTTTCCCCATTTTTCTATCCCGCTTTCCTGACACAAGTGCCACTCAAAGCGGCTTACAACATATATAAAAATACAATAAACAGTGATGCTCTGCATCACTGTCAAAAGATCCCTTTTGGGGCCAGAATGATAAATATTCCTCTGGAATCAGGTTCAGGAAGGGCTGTAGCTCAAAAACCTTTGCAAGGTTGGAATGCACAAGGGACAACATTTACCGAAGATGGCAAAATGAACAAAGAGTTAGTTAACTCTTCAGAGAACAATTAGCTCTGCTCTTACACGACACAGCGCGATGGCGATCAACACAAAGAAACACCTCATACAGAGCATAATCAACCTCACCTTATGTTACCAGTGCCAAACATGGACACTTACAACAAAACATAAATGAAAGTTGGCCACCACAGAGATGAGATGTCTGAGGAAGGCTGCTGGAGTGACTAGAAGGGATGAAATCAGGAATGAGATTATAAGGGAAAGAATTGGAATAGAGCTAATCTTCTTCCTCCATGTCTAGGCCAGACGCGAACCTGCCAAAATGAATCTTAAACTATATACAGTAGGGATTCTTAACCTGCGGCACATGGCACCATTTCATGCGGGCCCCCACCCACCGCCTCCACCACACCAGGAAGTGCCATGTGGTGGAGGAAGGAAGGGCAAAATGGCCATACAGCCCCTGAAGCTGGCTGACGGAGCGTGACCCGAGCCCCAGCTTAAAAAGGTTGAGAACTCCAGATATACAGAGACAACAATTAAAGTGTTTTTTTCCCATTTGGAGAGAATGTCTTGGAGGTCCATATCTTGGCATATATGGCAAGAGGAGAAGGACAAAGACCACGAGGAAGACCCAGAGGAAGGTGGAGAGATAAAGTCAAAGAAATATTACAAGAACACCAGATAACACCGGTGGAGGCTGCTAGAAGTGCCAGGACAAGAACCTTGCATCTCCCTTAACACCCAATGGGGTAAAAGAGGAAGCAAAGAAATGCACAAGGTTGTCCAGGCTCCATCAGGACAAACGCCCAGTTGTGATCTGAAACATTGCCAAAGCAAGCCTCTTAGACCAGGGGTCCCCAACCTAAGGCCAGTGTCTGGCCCACAGCACCATTTCATGTGACCCCCACTCCTCCAAGGGCATTCGAGAAATGACTACCCCTTTGAAGCTGTTGGGACAAAACGGCCACCTCCATTGTGCAGGCAAGGCAAATTGGCTGTCTAGCCCTCAAAGCTGATTGAGGGAGTGTGACCTGGCCCCTGGCTTGAGAAAGTTGGGAATCTCTGGCTTAGACCAATGGCTTTGGGCTGAAAAGAAACCTTCTCCATCTGGCAGCTTATTGGAAGGGGGAGAACATAAGAACAGCCTTGCTGGAACAAGCCACAGGAGCCCATCCAGTCCGGCATTCTGTCTCACACAGTGGCTCACCATTGGCTTCAGGGTATTATTCCCAAGCAGATGCCTTCACCTGTTTAGGATTCCCTGGAAATGGCATTGAGAGGTATCCTGCCTATCTCTCCAACCCAGAGGTTGTCCTTAAGTATCCATAATTATAGCCATTGATACCCTCGTCCTCCATGAACTTGTCTAATCCTTTCTTGAAGCTGTCAAGACTGACAGCTGTCACCACTTCTTCTGGCAGGGAGTTCCATCGGCCAGGGATCCTCTGGGTGAAAAAGTACTTTCTCTTATTTGTTTGAGAACTAGAGCCCAAAAGTTTCATGGAGTGTCCCCTAGTTCTAGTGTTGTGCGATAGGGAAAACAGTTTTTCCTCATCTACTTTGTCCACACCGTGCATGATTTTATAAACTTCAATCCGGTCACCTCTTAGACGCCGTCCATCGTTCAAGCGTAAAGAGGCCCAACCGTTGCAGCCTCAGATGGTAAGGAAGGTGTTCCAGTCCCCTAATAATCCTTCTGGTTGCCCTCCTCTGCACTTTTTCCAGCTCCATAATATCCTTCTGGAGGTATGGCGACCAGAACTGTACACAGTATTCCAGGTGGGGTCTACTGGGAAAACCTCTCTGCCCCGCAACTGATCTGAATTACTTCGGAGATGCTGAAATCAGCAGAGCAATTGCTGGCTTGGCGTCATAATATTAATTGATAAAGGATGGAGTGGGGTAGGCTGGACGTAGGGACCCTAATCATTATGGATTGGGGGAAAAACCATCAGGGTCTTTTGAATCTGGACCAATCTTCCATCCACCCATTCATCACGGGGCACTTGCTATTAGAATTGTAATTGCCTGGGGCCCAGGAGAGGGTGTGGAAACCAGATATCAAGCAATGTCAAGGTTGCAGCAGACAGGAAATCAATGCTGCAGGCTGGGAAACTGGAGACTTTGCAGTGTTCTTACATTCACCCGTTGCAATGGGCCATTGGGACTGAGCCCACACAGGTAATCTGACTGCCTGTGCATGAATTATTCATTATTTTTTACTCATTGCATATATATCCCACCCATCTGGGATATTCTGCCACTCTGGGAAGAATTATCCTGAGATAAATGCAGAGATTAACATGGGAATCATAAATCTTGATGTGCAATGAGTGCCGCTCCCCCAGTGCTGAGTTCAATGATTTAATAAGCAAAGTCTACCCTTGGTCTGCAATAACTCCACCCATGTATAAATAAATGTGCAAAGGTAAAAGGACACCCTTGTTCGAAAGCCAGTCATCTCAAGCCTCGAACTGCTGACCTTCCAGTCGTCAAGTTCAGTGTCTTTACCACTAAGCCACCGTGGCCCTTCCACAAATGTAAGAAAAAAGGCAACGGTTGCTCTTGCTCGAAAGCCAGTCGTATCTGACGCTAGGGTTCAGTGCTCATCTCTGTTTCAAAGCCGAAGAGCCAGCGTTGTCTGCGTCTGCAGGCATTTCTGTGGACATGTGGCAGGCATGACTAGCATGGAATGCTGTTCACCTTCCCATCAAAGTAATACCTATTTATCTCCTTGCAAATTTTTTTGTCATCAAGATCAGCATCTTAACCACTAAGCCACCGTGGCCCTTCCACAAATGTAAGATAAAAAGCAACGGTTGCCCTTGCTCGAAAGCCAGTCGTATCTGACTCTAGGGTTCAGTGCTCATCTGTTTCAAAGCCGAAGAGCCAGCGTTGTCTGCGTCTGCAAGCATTTCTGTGGACATGTGGCAGGCATGACTAGCATGGAATGCTGTTCACCTTCCCACCAAAGCAATACCTATATATCTCCTTGCAAATTTTTTAGTCATCAAGATCAGCATCTTAACCACTAAGCCACCGTAGTCCCCTTAAATGTGCAAAGGACATCTATAAAACATACCATCCTGTTAAGTACTTGTATTCACTGAGATAGCATCAGATCACGTTATACCATGGCTTTAACAAAGATCACAGTATCCCGATCCTGGTACTTGCTGCACCTGAGCTGTGAGATAACTCATATCTAAAGTGTGACAAAGTCCTCTTGCAAGACCTTTGATCTCATCTACGAGTCTTAGCATTCAACGTTAATACATGAATATATAAGGGCATTGCAAATTTTTGTATAAATATGACATTGATTCTCAGAAGGCATTTACTAACTACTGGCAAAGGAGTTTCCAGCTTGGCCTGCTACAGTCATAGAGTAAACCCTACTGCCAGCAACTCAACGCCCATCGTCAGGTGGCAGTTAACTAACCAGACCACCCTGATGACTAACAGCCATGGGTGCCAAAGTACACAGGGAAGGGTGAAGGTTTCAGAAATGGATTAAATCCCATTTGAATCCATCTTGATGGAGAGCAGCAGCTTCATCCACCCTGGCCTGGGGCCGAGGAGGACTTTGCGTGCCCAAAGGGCTCAGGACCAGGCAGTGACTTAAGGAACTGGATCAGTGGTACCGGGGTCACTCTGCAATGCGATAGGCAGATTTATTTATTTAGATATCTAGCGTCGCCCCACTCACCAAAGGCGACTCTGGGCGACTCACAGCAAAATAACAAAAACATCAGCATCTAAAAGCAATTACAATCTTAAAAATCATTAAACAATTCTTTAAAACCCCCAAACCACCAACACAGACAGCAACTCAGCTATTCAGACCAGCCAGCCCACCAAGGGTATTCCCACAGATGGAAGGTCACTGCATCATATTGTTCTCAGGACAATCTTCATGGCTGATCGCCATGAGGATCACCAATATTCGGAATCGGATATGGCGCAAGAAGTAGAAGAATGAGGTTTAGGAAACTGTAATGTGTTGAGAAGGGGGAAAAAACACCCACAAGTTACAAACGGTAGGTCTGGGCGTGAAGTGAAGAGCCCCAATGCAGGTTTGGGAACCAACCAAGTGATTTGACAAGCCCATTCACAAGCATGGATTCCTAGCAAGAGTCTGATGCTCATTTGACTTTGCGAACCATCTGTGCATAAAAGGGAATTCTGTCTTTACACACCCGCAAGATGTTTTTAATGACACCTACTCCTCAAAAAGTATGTGTTTGTTTGTTTGCACATCTTGCAAGCTACGGAATAGTACTTTCCACCTCTGCACACAGTAAGTAACATCCTCCTCTGTGCCAAGAGGGCCTGAGAAGATGCTTAGCCTCATTAAAGCAAAGACATTCATGGGAAAGGAGAGAGAGAGAGAGAGATCAAGATCAAGTGGCTATCTTCTCGGTGAACAGCTGATGTGAGTAATCGCCGCCCTTTAAAGTCAGCTTGCGTGGAGAAAAACAGCAGGAATTGTGCCTGATTGAGGTCATGAAGCATTAGCGGTCCTGTTTGGGAAACCCTACATTGGTGCAAGGGCCGCTTAGTGGTTAATCCGCTGAACTTGATGCCTGGAAGGTCAGCAGATCAGCAGTTCAAGACTTGAGTACTACATTATAGACTCGAGCTCCAGTCGTCTGTCCCAGCTCCTGCAAGCCTAGCAGTTCGAAAGCAAGAAATTGCAAGTAGATAAATAGGTACTGCTTCCACAGAAAGGGAAATAGCATTCCATGTGCTTCGGCATGATGGGATGAGCTCCCGTCTCTGTTCCAGCTCCTGCCAACCTAGCAGTTCAAAAGGAAGAAATTGCAGTGGCTCAAGTGGCTAAGACGCTGACTGGGAGGCGGAAGGTCAGCAGTTCGATTCCCGAGTACTGCAGGACGGTATGAGCTCCCGCCTTTGCCCCAGCTCCTGCCAACCTAGCAGATCAAAAGCAAGAAATTGCAAATTGATAAATAGGGACCACTTCGGTGGGAAGCTAAACAGCGATCCGTGCACTTCGGTGTCTAGTCATGCCTGCCACAAATCCATGGAAACGTCTGCAGATGCAGACAGCGCTGGCTCTTTGGCTGTAAGCAGAGATGAGCACTGAACCCTAGAATCGGATACGACTGGCTATCGAGCAAGGGTGACCTTTACCCTTTACCTAACAGTCTCCACAACCTATGAGGAATTACTAGTCCCCTTCTATTCAGCACAAGTTAGGCCACATCTAGAGTCCTGTGTCCAGTTCTGGGCACTGCACTTAAACGAACTAGAGCAGGTACAGAGAAAGGAATAAGGATGATTAGAGGACTGGAAACCAAACCCTAGGGCCGTGATGGTGAACCTTGGCACGCCAGATGTTCTTAGACTTCCCATAAGCCCCTGTGAATCCACAGGGATGGGTTTACTGGGATTCATCCGGCCCACGCCGCCCTCGTCGCTCCTGGAAGCGGAAGTAAAACGCGCCCGTCCGGGCGCGTTTTACTTCCGCTTCCAGGAGCGACGAGGGCGGCGTGGGCCAGATGAATCGCAGTAAACCCATCCCTGTGGATTCACAGGGGCTTATGGGAATTGAAGTCCAAGAACATCTGGAGTGCCAAGGTTCACCATCACGGCCCTAGGAGAAAAGACTAAAGGAACTGGGCATGTTTAGCCTTGAGAAAAGGCAACAGAAGGGGGATAGGATGATAGTGCTTTTCGAGACCTGAAAGATGGTCATAAAGAGGAAGGGAAGCATCGTCCCAGTGTGCAGGACACATAATAACCGGCTCAAACTAAAGGAGGCCAGATCTAGGGAGTGGGACGGGGACATCTAACCAGTTAGAGCAGTATAACAATGGAGCCAACCGCCTGAAGAGGGGATGAGCACTGCAACATTGGAAGCACTCAAGAGAGAACGGGACAATTAGACCTGCCAGTTCTGCTTTGACTTGGATTCCTGCCTTGAGCAAGGGGGTTGGACTCTATGGCCTGAAAGGCCCCTTCCAACTCAGTGACTCTAGGATTATATAAAACCACAGGTTATATTAGACCAGCCTAAAATTGTCTACGGCACACAGCCAGCCCTACCACTGCGCACCAAGAGGTGAATGATTCAAGCAGCAGAGGCTGGAAGGCAACATGGGAAGATCCGGGCAATTGTCTCCTAGACTTCACAGCTGTTCCTATAAAACATCTGTGCAGAGGAGGGCAACCAGAAGGATTAGGGGACTGGAACACCTTCCTTACCATCTGAGGCTGCAACGGTTGGGCCTCTTCACTCTTGAACGACGGACGGCGTCTAAGAGGTGACCTGGTTGAAGTTTATAAAATCATGCACGGTGTGGACAAAGTAGATAAGGAACAATGGTTTTCCCTATTGCACAACACTAGAACTAGGGGACACTCCATGAAACTTTTTGGGTACTAGTTCTCAAACAAATAAGAGAAAGTACTTTTTCACCCAGAGGATCCCTGGTCTATGGAACTCCCTGCCAGAAGATGTGGTGACAGCTGTCAGTCTTGACAGCTTTAAGAAAGGATTAGACAAGTTCGTGGAGGACAAGGGTATCCATGGCTATAATTATGGATACTTAAGGACAACCTCCGGGTTGGAGAGATAGGCAGGATATCTCTCAATGCCATTTCCAGGGAATCCTAAGCAGGTGAAGGCATCTGCTTGGGAATAATATCCTGAAGCAAATGGTGAGCCACTGTGAAAGGTGTGGCCTGTGGCTGTTGTCTGTTCCAGCAAGGCTGTTCTTATGTGCCTCTAAGCCAGCCTCCCACCTCTGGTGTATCAGGATACACTCCCAATGAAGAGCTTAGATTGAAGAAGTGATTTTTTTTTGTGAGTCCAGCTCCTATAATCCTTCAGCAAGCATTGCCCTCAGCTACAGTATGGGTAAAGGTCACCCTTGCTCGAAAGCTGGTCGTATCTGACTCTAGGGTACCCATCTGTTTATAGCCGAAGAACCAGCGCTGTCTGTGTCTGCAAATGGTTCTGTGGTCATGTGGCAGACATTAGACACCGCAGTGCACGGAACGCTGTTTACCTTCCCTCCAAAGTGGTCCCTATTTATCTATTTGCAATATCTTGCTTTTGAACAGCTAGGTTGGCAGGAGGTGGGACAGAGATGGAAACTCACTCCATCATGCAGCACTCGGGTCTCAAACTGCTGACCTTCCAGTCATCAAGTTCAGCATCTTAACCGCTAAGCCACCACAAACCCTTTGCTCTCAGCTATGCTGCACCAGAAACTCAGGGAGCATCAGTCCTCAACATGTCTTTCCAACAACCTGAGCCATTGACCCCTTTTGTGGGAAGAGCTGCTTCCACTTTTCTGGTCATTGGCAGAAACCATCCATCCAGGACCTCCGAATCCAGCAGATCCACTTCCAACCCCACCATTTCCTTTACTGAGTCTCTTTTAAAAAGCCACGGACACTAGCAACTGCAGTAGCAGAGTTTCACAGAGTGAGTACAAAATGCACGAAGGAATGACACCACCACCACCCCTTGGGGACATTAGTTGACCAGCCCTTTGGCTAAACCACTTCATTTTTGGACATGAGCCCAAAGGAAGTCCCTTTCCCTTAAGTGTGGTTAGGAATGCGGCCGAACAAATCTTGGCCCTAGAAATGGGTCTGGAACAATGACAGACGATGAGTGAGCACTTCAAATGCATTACCTCTACATTAATTACCTTCCCTACATCAGTTTAGAAACTAGCAATGCAGATAGGGCAATTTAATAGCATCACTTAACACACTCTTCTCATTTGGGATTCTGCATAGCCTGGATCTTTGGCAATGACCTTTCCAAGCTACCCCTAAACCTTGCCAAGAAAGTACTCTGGAAGATTGGTCGTCTTGTGGGATAATGCATAACTTGCTTTTGCTCTTCTGCTCTTGCACAGTCACTCCACCCCATAGTAAGTGGAGCATGCGTGCCAGAAGCCATTGTCTGTCTTTAATCTGGGGTGGGGGTGGGGGACTGGGAGCTGTGGTTGCCAGGGCTGTCCAGGGAAAACTTGGCTCTGAGGGTATGCCTGACTGTGGTTCAAAACTACCACACTTTTCAAGGAGGTTCACCTCTACTGTTTCCGTAGAGTAAGGTTGTCATGCACAGAGCAAGAAATGATGCAGAAAAACAACGGGCAGCCTCCTCTGACTTAAATTTGTTGACAGAGGAGTAACTTAGTAGTGATGATGATGATGATGATGATGATGATAATAATAATAATAATAATTCAGAAGTTATTATGGGTTGAAAGGATTTTTTGCTGAGAAATTCCACTTAGGGGATGCTCAAATGAGGCTCCTTTCATGTCCCCAAGATCTTTTCCCACCGAAGTGGTCCCTATTGATCTACTTGCAATTTTTTGCTTTCAAACTGCTTTCAAACTGGTAGGAGCTAGGACAGAGATGGGCGCTGAATCCGTCATGCAGTACCCAGGACTCGAACTGCCGGCTTGCCGGCCTTCCAGCTAACAAGGCGAGCTTCTTAAGCTTTGAGCCACCACAGCCCCACCTAGTGATATCACCCTACTGGGGAAAGAAATATTCATCCACAGCCAGTTGGAAGAGGAAACAGCAGTAGCGGAGATACCGTATATAGACTCAAGTCTAAGCCAACTCGAATATAAGCCGAGGTACCTAATTTTGACCTGAATACCCAGGAAAATAGATTGACCTGTGTATAACCCGAGGGTGGGAAATGCAGTTTCAATAATCAAAATACACGAACATAAGCTAAATTTAATTAAATTGTCAGCACATCTCAATCTGGCACAGTCTTGGGACCATCGTGGTTGTTGACCTGAGTATAAGCCATGTCCCCTTTTTGGGGCTCATTATGGGACTGCAGTGGCTCAAGTGGCTAAGTCGCTGACGGGGAGGCGGGAGGTCAGCAGTTCAATTCTCGAGTACTACAGAACAGAATGAGCTCCCGTCTTTGTCCCAGCTCCTGCCAACCTAGCAGTTCAAAAGCAAGAAATTGCAAGGAGATAAATAGGGAGCACTTCGGTGGGAAGGTAAATAGTGTCCCATGTGCTCCGGTGTCTAGTCATGCCTGCCACATGACCATGGAAACGTCTACAGAAGCAGACAGTGCTAGCTCTTCGACTTTGAAATGGAGATGAGCACTGAACCCTAGAGTTGGGTACGACTGGCTTTCGAGCAGGGGAAACCTTTACCTTTACCTTTGGGGGCTAAAAAAACTCGGCTTATATTCGAGTATATACAGTATATTGTACAGAGACACAACAAGCAGCCTCCTCTGTGACTGACAGCTGAGACTTACAGGAGTCATTCATTATTTAATTCCCGTATCTATCACATATCAGATATCTTGTAGCATATTAAGTGTGTCCCATCACTGCGTTGGAGTTCTGGCTTATCTATCATATGCATCCTTCAAAGCCTTCCACAGACTTCAGCACCGTGGCCTTTTTTTTTGAATAGTCCTCATGTCAAGGAAAGGAGCTCTCCCTCTAACATCAACCAGCCCCACAAGAGAAGAATCCCTCATGATTTAAAATTAAAGATAAACCCAAAAAATCCAAGAACAAACTTGGGTTGAAAAACACGTACAGATTGGGTTTCTTGTTGCCAGAAATTGGCAAAGATGTCCTGACCACAGAAATGATCTTCTTCTTCTTCAGTGTCTAGGCCAGATGCTGAACTTGACAACCGGAAGGCCGGCAGTTTGAGACGAGTAGTGCACGAAGGAGTGAGCACCTATTGTCCTAATGCTCCTGCCAACCTAGCAGTTCGAAAGCAAGAATTTGCAAGTGGATAACCAGGTACCGCTTGGGCAGGAAAGGTAACAGCATTATGTGTGCTTTTGGTGTCTAGTCATGCCTGCCACATGACCATGGAAAAGTCAGAAGATGCAGATAGTGCTAGCACTTTGGCAATAAAGGGTTATGAGCACCGACCCCTAGAGCCAGACACGACTGGCTTTCAAGCAAGGGAGACCGTTACCTTTGTAGTTGATAAAAACAGGGGCAATGGGTTAATCAAATAAACCACTATTTGATCAATGTCTATTCTCACCAGGCCAAAGGTAAATGATCATATAGGCAGGGGAGAATGGGAGTTGTCATCTCACATATCTGCAGGGCACAGAGTTGGGGAAGACTGAACTAAATGAGGCAGCCAGGGTAATGAAATGAGAAACAGAAAACCCATCTATGCGCAGGGTTCCTCCCCCCTTTGCATTTGACAGATCCACAGCCAGACACCCCAACCCGCTGAGCTATGGCCAGCGCATGACATTGCAAACCAAGCTCAAGCAAGCAAAACAGCATGAAACCTTGTCCAGCTTTCAGGATTTCAGTTAGAAACAAAATATCAGCATAAAAAAACCCTCTACCACTTCATTGCTCTAAAATCCATGTTCTCTAGAACAACAGCCACACAATATTTATTTATTTGCATTTATACCCCGCTTTTTTGGTGCAAGCAACACTCAGGGCGGCTGATTGAGAGGCTCTGGAAGCCATCATCTCAATCCTCATACCTTCTCCTCCTTTCCTCACCGTCGTCTTGTCTCCTGATATTTATCTATTTATTTATTTATAATACTTATATACTGCCTTCCTCACCCTAGGGTGACCCAAGGCGGTTTACAAATTGGAAAAACATCAGCTAAAAACATCAGATAAATCCCTATCCATTAACATTAAAACTGAATAAAAACTATCTAATAAAAACTATCTGATACCAATGTTTCGCCTGGCCAGCTTCATAGTTGAGAAACCAGGCCTTCATATTGTTGTCGAATGCAAGGATAATTCATGGAAAATATGGCAATCAGTGAGAACTAATCATGGTAGCTCTATTACTCCCAATAGTGCCAGAGGGATTAGGCCATTGGTGATGAACCTAAGGCACACATGCCAGAAGGGGCACTCAGACCCCTCTTTGTCGGCACATTGCCTTGCCCCACCCCTGCCCAGCAGCCCAATGGGAGTGCTTCCTCCCTCCCCCAGCACAGAGTTCACCCGCCCCTCTGCCCAGCAGCCCAATGGGAACACTTCCTCCCTCTTCCCAACACAGAGTTCACCGTGCCCCTCTACGGCACAGGTGGCAGCCTGTTGAGTTTGGGCACTCTAAATCAGGGGTTCCCAACCTTTTCAAGCCGGGTCAGCTCCAAGGGTCAGATGGCTATTTTGCCCTGTCTGAACAATGAGGTGGCCATTTTGTCCCAACATCTTCAAAGGGGTGGCCATTTTGTTTCTTGAATGCCCTTGGAGGGGTGGGGGCAGTGATACGCTGCTCCCAGTGCCCACAGGTGCTGGCCACGCCCACCTCTCTACCCCAGACCATGGTATGGCTGGCCAAGTGGGCATGGCCCACAGAGTTAGCCCATACCTGTCAACCATCCCGATTTAGCCGGGAAAACCTTGTAATTTGACGTCCATTGACGTCATAACCCGCCCCGCGCTGCCAAAAACCCCTAATTTGGCAGCGGGGGGAAACGCTTTCTGCACATGCGCGGAAGCACTACGCCGCTTGTGCAGCCCCTATGCAAGCGGCGTAGCACTTCCGCGCATGCGTGGAAAGGTTTCCCCATTCCACGCATGCGAGGAAGCGCTACGTCGCTTGCGTAAGGGCTGCGCAAGCGGTGTAGCACTTCCGCGCATGCGTGGAAGGGGTAAAACCCTTCCACGCATGCGTGGAAAGCGACCTGCGCACAAACGATGTGCGCAGGTCCCGTTTTTCCGGAGCCGTGGGTTGACAGGTGTGAGTTAGCCACACCCACAGTTAGCCACACCCAGGGTAGGGGTAATAATTTTTATTGCAGCACATTGCTTGGTGGGGGCCGCCACATGAAATGGCACTGGGGGGCGAATCTGACCCATGGGCCTTAGGTTGGGAACCCCTGCTCTAAATGGTTTGACATCCCTGCAATAGGCTGTTGAATAGCTAGGACACACAAGATGGTAGGCACTAATGCATTCATGTCCAGAAGCCCACCAGCTGAATGTGCTCCTGATGCTGGACTAAGTCATCCTTTTGGTTTGACAACCCTTCTCATGTTGTTTCCCTGAAGCCAGCTAAGCTCAGGAAACACCCTGATGTGTGGACAGATAATTCCATGTGCATATCACCCATATCATCGAATGCAAGGATATTCAAACTACTAGGCATTCACCCTGAGGCTGTCCTACTTTAGGCACATCATGAGAAGACCAGACTCTCTGGAAAAGACCATCATGCTTCGAAAGACAGGAGTCAGCGGGAAAAGAGGAAACGATTGCTTTGACCACCCTTCTTAGCCATCCCATCTTCCAGTTAAGCCAACATAGAAGGGAAGAAGTGGAAGATCAACAAAGAGGCAGGCCCAAAGAATTGGCTGTCAACAAATGTTGGAATTCCGTACCATACAACGTCTGGGGAAGGCTACTGGAGTGACTAGAAGGGATGAAATCAGGAATGAGGTTATATGGGGGAATTGGAACAGAACCAATCTTAAACTACACTCAGACAACAAATAAAGTGGTCAAATAATAGGAAGGGGAAGGATGATAAATGCATAAGGAGATAAATCTACCGGGGGTGGGCACACCCACATACAGTGGAACCTCATACAACAATCGCCCCATATAGCAACGAAATTGCATAACAATTAGGTTTTGGGGGGAAATGGTGTCCCATATAACAATTTTCCCTATGGAAAAAAATGGTTACAACAATTTTTCAATGGGAAAAACCACTTAGCGGAAAAAAAATCGTTGTACGATGCATCCAATAGGGAAAATCGCATCACGATGCATGCATCATATAGCAATTGCATCGTACAACGACGAGCCCTGTGGAACGGATTAAAATCAATTGTATGAGGCACCACTGTATGTTTGCACACCCATGGCATGAATTCCAGATCAAAACAAGGGTCACATCCAAAGTCGTGGTGGCTCAGGGCTACACGGAAGGGCTGTTGTTTTTGTGTTAAAGTTGGGAGATAGGACAATTCTTCTCATTTTTCTTTTCATTGTCTCCTCTCACGCTCCACGATGAAAGATTCTCCATCTAGGCCAAGGCCAGAATGGGTGCTCCCCCTTTCCAGGGAGGGGTTTCAGAGTTACGGAGGATCATATTGATCCCAAACCAACATGCTCCAATTGGGCCTCTACTGCAAACTAAACAGCCTCAAGGTTACAATTATTGTGCCACAGTGCTACGAAAACATGTTATTTTTCCCCCCATCTACTGCTCTGACTGTGCCATAGCTAGCCTGGCTTCGCGGCTTTCTCCTACACTACTTGGGAAGATTCTACAGCTGTAGTCCAAAACACTACCTTTCCCCACTCCGAGTAGTAGTAGTAGTAGTAGTAGTAGTAGTAGTAGTAGTAGTAGTAGTAGTAGTAGTAGTAGTAGTAGTGGTAGTATATTTGTGTCAAAAGCACACAAAGGTGCTTTCTGGGTTGAAAGGGTTTTTGCTGGAGGAACTCTGCTCAGGGGACGCCCGAATGAGGCTCCTTTCATGTCCCCAAGATCTTTTTCCCCACCAAAGTGGTCCCTATTTATCTACTTGCAATTTCTTGCTTTCAAACTGCTAGGTTGGCAGGAGCTGGGACAGAGACGGGCGCTCAATCCGTCATGCAGTACTCGATTCTTGACTTGCCGACCTTCCAGCTAACAAGGCGAGCTTCTTAACCACTGAGCCACTGCAGTCCCAGTAGTGGTAGTAGCAGTGGTGGGCATCAGCCGGTTCACACCAGTTCACCAGAACTGGTAGCAGAAATTCTGGCTGGCCACGCCCATCCAAGTTTTGAAATAAAGTAGTCCTAATTCAGGTGCAACGCAGGGCTTTCCCACTGGCCATGCCCACCACACCACGCCCACAGTGTGGTAGTAAATTTTTTGGGAGCCCAACACTGGGTAGTAGTAACACTGAATTTATGCAACCACTAGCTAGAAATGACCTTGGAGTGGCTTCCAATCATAAACATCCAAAAGGTTTAATTAAATTGACAAACTGAACAGCAAAGCAGCTGATGTACTTACTACGGAGATGTTTAAAAGCTAGGAATGAAATGACAACTAATCATGGTGGCTGGAAGATTCTGGAATTTGCACTCCAAAGAAATAAATCCCCTAAACTCTGCACTGACTCGGGGTGGTGGTAGCACTGTTATCTTCTGGGCATCCCTTAAGGGCATCTCCTCTCTGCAGGTGGCAAGGCACTTAACACCCATTTCTATAGCAAATAAGTCAACGTAACTCATCCTTAGGACAGCCTACTAAAACCCA
This sequence comes from Bradypodion pumilum, assembly GCA_035047305.1. NCBI lineage: Eukaryota > Metazoa > Chordata > Lepidosauria > Squamata > Chamaeleonidae > Bradypodion > Bradypodion pumilum. The sequence continues at coordinate 5,507,628 of JAWDJD010000003.1, forward strand.
CACCATGAATACACAATCCTTACATTACTACTATTATTTTACAGAGAGTGACAATCTTGCAGGGAATTCCACTTGGAACAACAGGGGGGGGGGGTCTATGTTTCTCCAGCAGAGACTTGCTCGATGCCCTTTGGTTGGTTTAACCCCATGATGATGAACCTTGGCACTCCAGATGTTCCTGGACTTCAATTCCCAGAAGCCCAAGCCCCCGTGAATCCACACGAATGGGTTTGCTGCGATTCATCCGGCCCACGCCGCACCACCCTCGTCGCTCCTGGGCTTGGGCTTGTGGGAATTGAAGTCCAGGAACATCTGGAGCGCCAAGGTTCATCATCACAGGGTTAACCTATGGATTGCATCAGCCACTGCCAGCAGATTCAACATCCAAGGGTGCTAGAGACTGTAGTCCATCAAATGTGAAAGGCATGGAATCGTGGAAGGCTGTTCTAGACTAGAACATCTCACATGAGCCCTAGCTAGCATGATCAAGGGCAGGAGATGATGATGGTGATGTGTATATCACTACCTGTCAGCTCTACATTCCTTATTTTTGGTAGCATGTCGGGGAACTGCTGGAAAAAAAAATCCACTTGCAAGTTTGGTTTGAAAGGGCGAAGTCCAAGAATATTGTCACTGAAGCAAGTGAAAGGAAGATGCTTATATAATGCAAATAAAAGCAAAGCAATCACACTTATATACCACCCCTATAGCAGTTCACAAGTTAACTAACATTTTGCCCCCAACATGCTGGGTACTCATTTTAACAACCTCGGAAAGATGGGACAACCTTAATTCCTGGTCAGGATCAAACTCACAACCTTCTGGTTGCAATGCAGCAGTTTAACCACTCTGCCACGAGGGCTCTGCCCAACCCAATACAATAGTGTTAAACAGTCTTTGTTTCTGTTGTGCAAATAAACGGACGGAGGAGGAAAACAATTCTGAAGACCTGAAAGAGAAATATATACAAGCACAGGGCAGATTCATACATGCAACTGTTGAAACGGCAGGTTTGGAATCTGAATTTGGGGTTTGAAAATTCACTTTCATGATGGTTTTGCTTCAAGAATGCAAAGACTGCAGAATCTGAAAACCTGCTACACAAGTTAAGAATTAAATATCACATTTTAAAGGACAGGAAATGTGTGACATTTAAAAAAGGCAAAAAACAAAAAACATAAAGCCGGTTATCTTTGTTATGTTTGGCACCCAATACCCATAACAATACAGTGATACCTCTGATAAAGTCCGATTTGGATAAAGTCACGGCTTTCATGCACACGTGATGCATAGCATAAAATCCAAAAACGCTGAAAAATGGACGTTATCCGAGGTATTTGGTATAGGAACCTCGGATAAAGTCCATTTTTTGGACGTTATCTGATCCATCGCCCATTTGATTCAGATAAAGTCCAAAATTGGATAAAGTCCAAACTTGTGGAACGGAGTTTGGACTCTACCTGAGGTTCTACTGTACCCTGCATTCCTCAAAATTTCGTTCTTTGCATCCTACTTTACACCAACAATGTGTTCAAGAGTGTAACAGTTCACAGGAACAGGTAGGGCTGACAAAATTGAACCACCATCGATATACCTCGTTGCCATGACTGGACTTTGCTGAGTCTTGGGAGAATTTTCCTAGTCTTTTAAGCCCCAAACCCTTTCTAATAGGAAGTGCAGGAGTTAACCCTGGAACCTGTTAGAACAAAGCATCAAAGTATGAGCCGAATAACCTGCATCAAATGGAGAGGAATTGCTAACTAGCCAGATTGTTTATTCCTTTCTCTTTTTAATCTAGATTTACATGCAGATTGCTACTCTTAGGCCTCCTTCCTTCCTTCTTTCTCTGATGTCACTTCCTGTTTCTGCCTCTTCTCCTTAAAAGAAATGGCTGAAAGCCATCCAGGATGAATTAGGGATTTTTGTTTGTTTGTCTTCCAGCAATATCTGTAAATGGACATTTAAACTGGAAAAGATATGATAAGAAACACAACCATTAGAATTTATTTAGAAAAAGCTCGAAGTTAAACTGGAAGGTAGTACTTTGGGGGAACTGGAGGAAATTCTTTTCATTGGTTTGGATTATTCTCTCTCTCTCTCTCTTCCTTTTTAAAAATAAATCAGATTTTTTTTAATTATAAAGAATTTTCCTTCTTTCCTTTCTTCATCTTCTCCTTTCTTCTTTTTTAAAGTGTTGGTGTGTATTATTTGTGTTATTCAGTTTAATTTATACCTATAGTCAGGAGGTATATAGCTTTGGTTAATATGTTTTTATCATTCTCATATCCCTTCCACCCCTTTTTATGTCTTGTCTTGTCAATAAAAGTATATATATATAAAACACCAGTTCTCCGAGTTGACTACTTCTCCTCTAACAAATTATCCTAGTCTTTGGAGCCCTAAACCCGTGATGGCGAACCTTTCCACTCCAGATGTTCTTGGACTTCCTGGTCAGGATCATCCGGTCCATGCTGCCCTCGTCACTCCCAGAAGCGGAAGTAAAGCGCACCCGACGGAGGGTTAACCTGGAAGAGTCTTAACCGTATGGGCGTGTTTTACTTCCGCTTCCGGGAGTGACGAGGGCAGTGCAGGCTGGATGAATCGCAGTAAACCCATTTGTGTGGGTTCACAGGGTGCTTGGGCATCTGGGAATTGAAGTCCAAGAACATCTGGAGTGCCAAGGTTTGCCATCACAGACATAATCCATCTTGTGGACCACCCCATGGCTTGTTTCCCTTTCTCAAGATGCCCCAAACCTAGCTGTGGAGGAGTCCCCTTCCCTCCGCTTGGCGCGTTCAGGAGACTGGGCTAAGACCTTTGTCAACCAGGAAGCCTGGCTTAGGTGGGCACATGGAAGAACCTGTTTTGGCTTCTCACCTGTAGGAGGAAGTGCTCACACGTGCCGTGACCTCCTCCTTGATCTGCCGGTTGAGGGCATCCACCGCCGTGCGCCCTTTGGTGCCCTCCTGACGTGGCGTGGAAAGCCCTGCAGCCGGCCGTGGTTCGGAAGGCCCGTCCTCAGCTAGGTGGACCTTCTTCTTGACCTTCTTGACTCTTGCTTCTTCTGCTTGGGTGGGCTTGACCTTCTCCTCCTTCCTTTGTTCCTCCAACTCCTGACTCGCGGGTGCTTTTTTCTTCCTCTCTTGGCTCCCCGATCTCTCCTTGGAGCCTTTCTCCAGATCCACCGACGGGATGGGCAAGGGTTTGGGGATCCATGGGTGGTCCCCTCTCTTTGGGATGGGCCAAGGCCGGAAGTCCTTCTGGTACTGGCTCTCCTTCTCAAAGGGGGTGTCCGGCGGCTGGTACTCATTTTGGGGCTTGCATCTGAGCTCGGGCCTCTGGGCTTTCCAGGGCTGGTAGTCCTGGTGCATGATCGAGTTGAATGACACATGATCTTTTGGTGGTAGCCCAGCCGAAGGGTCCCCGGTCTCACAGCGGGTGTCCGGGGGCTGGTACTCATTTTGGGGCTTGCGCTCGGGCCTCTGGGCTTTCCAGGGCTCGTAGTCCTGGTGCATGATCGAGTTGAATGACACATGATCTTTTGGTGGTAGCCCGGCCGAAGGGTCCCCGGTCTCACAGCGGGTGTCCGGGGGCTGGTACTCATTTTGGGGCTTGCGCTCGGGCCTCTGGGCTTTCCAGGGCTCGTAGTCCTGGTGCATGATCGAGTTGAATGACACATGATCTTTTGGTGGTAGCCCGGCCGAAGGGTCCCCGGTCTCGCAGCGGGTGTCCAGGGGCTGGTACTCGTTTTGGGGCTTGCGCTCGGGCCTCTGGGCTTTCCAGGGCTCGTAGTCCTGGTGCATGATCGAGTTGAATGACACATGGTATTTTGGTGGTAGCCCGGCCGAAGGGTCCCCGGTCTCGCAGCGGGCGTCCGGGGGCTGGTACTCGTTTTGGGGCTTGCGCTCGGGCCTCTGGGCTTTCCACGGCTCGTAGTCCTGGTGCATGATAGAGTTGAACGACACGTGATCTTTTGACGGCAGCCCGGCCGAAAGGACCGACGGCGTGGGTCCATGGCCCCTGGCCGCCGCGAGGTCACCGCCAAGGGCAGCTGCGGCGGGCTGGTTCCCGATGGCAGAAGACGGGCGTGGCGGCGGCTGCTGCTGCAGGACCGCCTGGGTGCCCGGCAGCTCGGTGGCCTCCGAGTATTTGGTGAAGACCAAAGGCACGGCGATGTCGGCTTTGTCCAGCTGGTTCCAGAAGCGGGCGATGCAACACGCCCTGCTGACGCACGGCCAGGCCATTTTGTCCACCGGGCCGGGCCCTTGGCCTCCCTCCAGGGCTGGGGGCACTGGACAGATGTCCAAACAACTGGAGCGCCCCACCCAATTCAACCCTAGAGACTCTCCCACTGATCCCCCTCCCCTGGGGCTTACATCACAGCCCCACCGTGCTAATAATAATAATAATAGGTAAAAATTGGCAAAAGCTCCCCAGGGAAGGGAAAGGAGGACCCAATCTGGGCTGTGCCAGGTGCCGTCCAAGGACACCCCCACCTCCACCCCGATCCCCCTACAAGGGAGGGGTCCCAAGGCAAATCCCACCGGCTTTGGGGCAGGCAGGGATCGAACCGGAGGCAAAGGCGGGGCGAGCGAGGGCTCAGCACAGAGGAAGCCGGATCGGACCCCCCCAGACGGGCGGCGGCGGAGTAGGTGGATGGGGCGCCACAACCTCGGCTGATGCTGATGCTGATGCTGCGGGGGGATCGCCTGCCGTGGATGGACCGGATCGCAGGCGGCGCCGATCCTCCTCTTCTTCTTCCTCGCCCGGCCACACCCAGCTCCGGCGACGACTGAGGATGCTGCTCGGAGGAGGGAGGGAGGGAAAGAGGCGACGCTCGGATCACCTGCCTCCGTCAGCACGCCAACGCCGTGGGGCGGAGGATGATGAGGATGATGATGGGGCGAAGAGGGAGGCGGCCCCCCCCCCCTTAACCCGTTGCAGGAGCAGCCCCGGTCGCTCTCCAGGCAGAAGCTGCCCTTGGCTGCGCCGCGACCCTGGATCCAGAGGGAGAAAAGAAAAGAAAGGGCGGCTGGGTGGGTGGTGGGATGCGTGTTGAGGGTGGCGCGTCTGAAGAGGGCGAGACGCGTGAAGAGGGCGAGCCCGGGTCCCTCCTGCGCCTCTCCTCCGCGTGCAGCCAACGGGGTGGGTGGGAAGGCACGCACTGGATGGATGGATGGATGGATGGATGGGGGGCCGCCGCCCGCTCTCCAGGCTGCCTGCGGAGGATGATGGCGGATGATGTGGGGAGAGAGTGCCCATCCCTTTAGGATCGGACCATTTCGGGTGAGGAGGGAGGGGGGGCGCCTTTCCAAGCTGCAAGGGATGTGGTGCCGGGTGGGTTTGCTGTGCCGAGGTTGCCCATTCATTTCTCCCCCGTGTGACATTTCACGCATTTTGCAGATGATGATGATGATGATTCAATCTTTGGACCTCCTTTGGCATTTCTGTCCCTCTCCTCTCCCCCCCCGTGGCCTGAAATGGTCTCGTCTCCAACGCCACGCCCCTTCCCGGGCTCGAACTGCAGTCGAGGGGGGGGGGGAGGTCTAGCAGATTTACACGAAAAGAGCCCGAGGCTGCTGAGCAAGACACGGGTCCGTGTGAAGTTGCAATGCTAAGAGAGGAATCAGATCCCCTCCCCATTAAAATTACTGAGACCTTAAAGCCATTGAAAAGCCCCGCCCCCGCCCCCCCCGCCCAGGAGGAAGCCCAAAGGACAGCTCCCCCCCTCCCTAATTAAAAAAGCCTCTTCAAAGGGTAGCTGATGAGCAATCGCAATTGGAAGGTCAGCAGGACGGAATGAGCTCCTGCCTTTGTCCCAGCTCCTGCCAACCTAGCAGTTCGAAAGCAAGAGATTGCAAGGAGATCAATAGGGACCACTTCGGGTGGGAAAGGTAACAGCGTTCCGTGTGTCTAGTCATGCCTGCCACGTGACCACGGAAATGTCTGCAGAAGCAGACTTTGATGTTTGCAGATTGATACGCAGTAGCCAGCAGTCAGGGGGCCAAACACATCTTTATCGGAATGTAGTCAATCTGAACATGAGGTCAATTATGGCGGAGCACTGCTCCTTATAGACACTAGGTCATGATTCAAACCGGGCACGGAGCCACATGATTGGTCAATGCAGGTAAACAGCCAGGTGACAACACTTGATTGGATAATGAGTAAACAACAACTACATCTACAGCGGGGGAAACAAGTCCCGCAATATTTACACAAGGGGAAAGAGAAGGGAAAATGGAGGATCGTTAGATCTGATTACGCTCACATTTCACTTGAGTGACATGTTTGATTTCAATCACATTTCACTTGCGTTACATACACAACACAGACGGCGCTGGCTCTTCAGCTCTGAAACAGATGAGCACTGAACCCTAGAGTCGGATATGACTGGCTTTCGAGCAAGGGAAACCAGAGACCTGGCTTGGTCCTCTGGAGGATGATGATGATTATAATAATAATAATAATAATAATAATAATAATAATAATAATAATAATAATAATAATAATAATAATAATAATAATAATAATAATAATTTATATCCCGCACTTTCTCGGCCGAAGCTGACTCAAGGCGGCAATTACAACATGTCCATACAATATAATAATACAATAATAAAGGAGCACAAAAATTAAAATTAATCGCAATATAAAGTATTAAATTAAAGCATAATTACAGATTACAAAAATTGCATGATCACAATCAATACAAGCAAAATAGCACAACATACAAAACAAGTCAAACTCTCACTAACAAAACAAGAATAACTCTCAAACCCATGTTCCTCCTAATAGAAAGACATGAGTTTGGCCTACCTAATTAGCATACAGCCAATCAGAGTCTAGGGCTAACATAAACATACCCTTGTTCTCATAACAATTCCAACTAGGAATGTTGACTTTAGGAAGAACATTAAAGGCCGGGCTGGAAAGTCATAACATTAACACTGTTCTCTGAGCCACCTGCAAGGTAAGGATGCAGGAAGAATACAGAGGCCTTTGCAAAGATGCAAAGCTACAATTCTGAGAATCCATGTAGAATAACTTGGGAAGGTAACAGTGTTCCATGTGCTCCGGTGTCTAGTCATGCCTGCCATATGACTACGGAAACATCTGCAGAAGCAGACAGCACTGGCTCTTTGGTTTTGAAACAGAGATGAGCACTGAACCCTAGAGTCGGATACGACTGGCTTTCAAGCAAGGGAAACCTTTACCACACCATAGTGCTTAATGCGCTCTCCAGGTGGTTCACAAAGTAAAGAAGCATTTTGCCTCCCAACATGCTGGGTCCTCATTTTACCATCAGAAGGATGGAAAAGGCTGAGTCAGTGATGGCGAACCTATGGCACGTGTGCCAGAGGTGGCACTCGGAGCCCTCTCTGTGGGCACCCATGCAGTCATCCCAGCACAGAGTTTGACCCGCATGTCTGCCCAGCAGCCCAATGAGAGCACTTCTTCCCTTTGCCCGGCAGCCCAATGGGAGTGTTTCCTTCCTCCCCTGTTGCTGTGTTGGCACTTTGCGATAAATAACTGGGTTTTGGGTTGCAGTTTGGGCACTCGGTTTCTAAAAGGTTCGCCATCACTGGGCTGAGTCAAACTGGATCACTGGTCAGGATCAAACTCGCAACATTTTGGCTGCAAGACAGCAATTCAACCCCTGTGCCACCAGGGCTCTGGCCAACCCAGAACCGGTCTGTTGGGGAGCAGCGGCTCTTCGGGGATGATGGATGGACGGTGCCCGCTTCGGGCTCTTTTCGTGTAAATCTGCAAAATCGTTTGCAGTGGGAAGGAATGCCGGATCTGTTGTTTAAAGAACCCGAAAGAGCTGCCTTGTGACGGAATAAAACTTGGCGGAGAACAAACAGAAGAAGTGGAAAGCGACATTTATTTGGGTCACGCAGTCAGGATGGACAACAATTTAAAAGAAGAACTCTCTAGAAGACAGAGAGCTGCATGGGGGTAAATTCAGAGAAGTGTCAGCCATTTGGAAGTCAAAAGCTAAACCAGAAACAAAGGAACATTTGTTAAAGTCTATGGTCTTAAAAGCAATGACATACGGCAGCAAAACATGGGTTTTAACAGCTGTGGAAGAAAAACGACTACAAGTAACACAACGAGCAATGGAGAGATCAATGCTTGGACTCTCACCTGAGGATATCAGGTGAAGATCACTGTTAAAAGATGTAGTAGCAGAATACCTGACGAGGTGGGCTGGCCATGTTGAATGCACAAGTGACAATAGATGGAGTGCCAATGGAGCGCTCTCCCCGCCTCCTCCACAGGCAGAGATAAAGGGAGTCTCCCCTGGCCTGGGAGACTCGAGGACGCCGCCACCGCAGCCGCCGCACTCTCCCCGCCTCCTCCACCGGTGGGATGTGAGACGCGGCTCACCTGGATCCATCGACCTCACCCTCCTGGCCCGCATGCCGCAAGGACTTAAAAGTCTGGGGCCACCAGAGCCGCTGGAGTCCCCACCGCGAGGGTCCCTCCTGTGTCTCTCCCGGGCCCACGCCACCGGCCCGCGATGGGAGTCGCGGCTCATTTGCAGCCTCCGACTTTCCCCATCCTGGCCCCACCTGCCGTGAGGACTTGGAAAGTTGGGGCAGCCGCCGACTTAGGCGTCCTTTCTGACTTTGCCTTCCTGGCCCTGTCCTCCGGGAGGGCTTGGAAAGAAGCCGGGGATTTTTCAGTTAGTTCTGTTTTGTTCTTATTGCATTTTTACATTATGGCTGTAATATGATGTATTGTTATGTAATTTTGTGTTTTTCACGTGTAAATTGTATTATTGCCGTGTAAATGCCATCGCAGAGACGTCCACTCATACGAGGACTCCTCGCTGAAATAATGACGCCAGTGTCTCCAAGGTAATGGTGGGCCTTGATCATACCTGCAAGTTTTGGATTTGGAAATAAGGGAAATTTCCCGGCAAATACAGGATACTTGACAGTTATGCTTATCCTGTGCTGCCCTCCAATGGCGGCAATAGGGCATTGCAGTCTAATTAATACGGGATGACGGCAGGAAAGGGTATAATAAGGGGTTTTCCCAGCCAATAAGGGATACTTGACAGCTATGGCCTTGATACAGCACACAGCTCCGTCTCCTTTCTGCATTAGAAGTTTCTTCTCTAGCACTTGCTTATTGGCAGGGGTTGGAATCGATGACCTCTGGTTTACCCATTTTAAAGTTTCCTTCCAACTTTACAATTTGTATGATTGGGTGATTGGGGCTTTAACTTGTTTTTATGTATTTATTCTTTTTGGTTGTACGCCGCCCTAAGTCGGGTTTTTACCTGAGTGGGCGGCATAAAAATTTAAACAAACAAACAAACAAATAAATAAATAATCGATTGAGATTTAGCTCAGTAGAGCCACAAATCGCAAGAAAGTCTTGTTAGCTTTGCCGGGCCTGTGAATACAAGAGACCCTTATGTCCACTGACTAACAAAAGATCTGCTGGTACTTACTTCTTCTGTATTAAGAGAAAATAGAGACCTTGTAAAGAGGTTTCTAGGAGCCATTGTTTGGGAAGAACTTGTCTCTGTGGATAGACTGTGCATTTTGCATTTTTGAAGCCTCATTCACTCCTAGTTGTAAGCAATTCCACTCAGGAGTAAGGCCCACTAAATCCAATGGTGTTGACCTCCAAGCAAGGGTGTGTACCGTACTTCATTTATGGGGCTTTCAAGGGAGGATATGGCAGTTCCAACATATTTCATTGCTAAAAGTCCCACATAATGTGCTGTTCTTATAAGTACATTTTTAGAATGTGCATACATCTATCACAATTCACACATGAAACACCAACTGACCTTCATTAAAAACCAAAATGGTTTCTTTTTATTTTTTTGCTCCAACAGACTTACACGGATCATACCTGTCAAGTTCCGGCCGCAAAAATAAGGAAAAATTTTCCGGCGGGCGCGCATGTGCAGTAACCCCTTTGTGCATGTGCAGCCACCTCTCATGCATGCACACCGCCACCTCTGATGGGTGTGCATGTGCAATAACCCCTTCACGCATGCGCAGCAACCCCTCACGCATGCACACTGCCACCTCTGATGGGCGCGCATGCGCAGTAACCCCCCTTGGCTGCTTCAAATTCGAGGTGATGGTGGGAAAGAGTGGGAAAGAGGGGTAAAATACGGGATTTCCCAGCCAAAACGGGATACTTGACAGGTATGACACGGATCCTTGCCACACCTTAAAGACTAAGAGCTTTCTTACAGCATGATTTTTTTCCAGATTGCTCTCCATTTCTCCCGATGCATAATCTGATTAAACTGTAAAATCCGTGGATCTGTAGAAGTGAAGAACCGAGAAGAGTTCACACTGCAATAAAGCCATTATTCTGGAAGGTGCGGTACAGAACTCTCGGTTGTTTTGCGCCAACAGAGTCACATGGTTGTTCCTTTAAAAATCCCCCTAAGAGTGTAATGTCCAAACTGATCTAGCAGTTCTTCTTGCTATTTTTAACCCTCTCAGGTGGATTTGAAGGATAGTCCAGTATTGTGAGGGTCACGGTGGCTTAGTGGTTAAGATTTGAGACCTGAGAGCTGCATGACGGAGTGAGCAGTCTAATCTACAGGTTGTGTCAGGCATGATGTAAATCCTGCTGTGACAATCTGACGTTCCCAGCACTTAAGGAATCCTTCCTGCTTGTAATGCGCTCACTGTAATGTATAACTTGGCCCCCAGACAGCATGCCTGGGAAATGCATCTGTCTGAGCAACCTTGCAGGGAGGCAGCTACCCGGTGCACCTCCAGCAGGCATCTACAGCTTGGAAAAGTTACTTTCAAAAACTCACAAAATCACCCAGTCAGTTTTTCTCAAACTTCCATTATTGATCATGTCCTAGTCTTGTTATGTGGGACTTTAGAGCTTCAGTGCTTTTGGACCATAACACCCTCAGCCCCTCATCACTGGCCATGTTGGGTGGGGATGATGTGAATTGTAGTCCAAAACAATCTAAACAGCAAGATGTTGGTCACCTCTACTCTGATTTGAGGGAGAAACACAACAACCTTTTCAGGTGGCTTCTTTTTACATGCAAAGTGTATCACCTCCCACCTCTGCCCAGCTAGGGTAAGATCTCCCTTGCTTGAATGCTTGTTGTATCCAACCCTATGGGGAGGTGGTCATCTCTGTTTACAGTCAAAGAGCCAACACTATCTGTGCCTGCAGATGCTTCTGTGGTCACATGGCAGGCATGACTTAGATGCTGAAGCACACGGAACGCTGTTACCGTTCGCACCAAAGTGGTACCTATTTATCTACTTGCAATTTCTTGCTTTTGAACTGCTAGGTTGGCAGGAACTGGGACAGACAATGGGCACCCACTCAATCATGTAGCACTCGGGTCTTGAACTGCTGACCAGCCAACCCTCTGGTTGTCAAGCTCAGTGTCTTAACCACTAAGCTACCGCAGGGACTAAGACGCTGGCTGGGAGGCGGGAGGTCAGCCGTTCCGATTCCCCAGTACTGCAGGACGGAATGAGCTCCCATCTTTGTACCCGCTCCTGCCAACCTAGCAGATCGAAAGCAAGAAATTGTAAGCAGATAAATAGGGACCACTTCGGTGGGAAGGTAACTGCGCTCCGTGTGCTCCGGTGTCTAGTCATGCCTGCCACATGACCACGGAAACGTCTGCAGAAGCAGACAGCGCTGGCTCTTCGGCTTTGAAGCAGAGATGAGCACTGCACCCTAGAGTTGGATACGACTAGCGTTCGAGCAAGGGAAACCTTTACCTTTTCCGGAGCCCCAGCTATGGTTTAACCTGGAATAGTTATTATTATTTTTTAAAATGATGCCTCCCAGAATCACCCAGCCAGTACGCCCACTGGAAGCTGTGGTTCCCCAGGAGTAATTTTTCGAAGCTCTGCCTCCGTACCTGACAGGTTCAGCCCTGAGGAAATGGGATGGGGCCTTTCCCTTCCTCAAGCCACACTGAATCAGCAGCAAGCAGGGACTTTGCCCCTTTCCGCCTTCTCCCCTTCCTGGAGTTCTGTTCACCTTCTGGTGTTGAGCCGTACCACGGCACACTGACTGAGCACCGGCACACTGACGGAGCCCCACCATGAAGATAACATTTGCTCCCCGCTCCATTCCTCTTGAGAGGAGGCTGCAAACAGCTTCGGTGGCCCAGTGGGTCTTCAGCTTCCTGGCCCTAGGTAAAATGTCGGTGGCAGTGGTGGGTGATGATGATGATGATGATGATCTGGGCTTTCTTAATTTGTTTTAGTAACTCGTCAAACTTTTGGCGAAGTTAAGAGTGTGGGGAGGGGAGGGAAATGTTTTAATTTAAAAGGTTCCCATGAAGTCACTTTGGCACAAATTGCTTATGGCTGCTTATGGGGTGTGGATACATCACAAGATTGGGTTTCTAATGCTATCTAGTTTAATTTGGAGTACTTAGTAAATCAGATCAGTTCATTCATTCTTTCTTTCTCTCTGTGTGTGTGAGTGTCACACACAGGCTGACATCTGTTCATACGCAGACACATGGACTGAGACTTCCTTCCTTACATTTCCGATTGCTGGTTGGCTGGACCAGCAATGGGATTTAGGGGTAGACAGGTAGGCCTTAATGTCTCTGTGGGTGTCTTTCCAAATAAAGGCTGCAGCCCCCCCCCTGTTTTATAGCCGTGATGACGAACCTTGGCACTCCAGATGTTCTTGGACTTCAATTCCCAGAAGCCCAAGCCCCCATGAATCCACATGAATGGGTTTACTGCGATTCATCCGGGCTGCGCTGCCTTCGTTGCTCCCGGAAGTGGAAGTAAAACATGCCCGTACGGAGGAAGGATTAACCCGGAAGAGTCTTAATCATACGGGCATGTTTTACTTCTGCTTCTGGGAGCGACAAGGGCAGCGCGGGCCGGATGAAACTCAGTAAACCGATTCATGTGAATTCACAGGGTGCTTGGGCTTCTGAGAATTGAAGTCCAAGTACATCTGGAGTGCCAAGGTTCACCATCACGGTTTTATAGGGTTTTGCAGCTTTTGAGCTCTCCACCTAAGGTTGCTTTCTTATCATCTCCAGACCTCCTATTTTCCACCTGTTTCCTTCCAATTCCTGTTGACTCTTTGCTGTTTAGCTGTTCCACCTCTCATGGAGCAAAGGAGTTGGAAGGCGAGGTCCATGAGGCCATCCAGTCCAAGCCCATGCTCAACGCAGGAACCCAAATCAAAGCCTATCTGACAGATGGCTGTTAACATTTTCTTGATGACTTATTACTAGAGCTCAAACATCTGTTTGCAGTTTCTTCTCTGCATGGAGCATTCTGACATTTGGAGAGAATTTCTGAACTGTCATTAAAGCTGCTTAATGAAACGGGAAGCTTCCTCCTTAAATCTTCCTTGGGAAACATAGCTGGCGATTTCTTTTGAATGGTTGCTAATTGTGGTGGCTCAAGTGGTTAAGATGCTGAACCTGACGACTGGAAGGTCGGCAGGTTAGCAGTTCGAGATCCGAGTGCTGCACAATGAAGTGAGCACCTGTTTCTGTCACAGCACCTACCAACCTAGCAGTTTGAAAGCAAGAAATTGCAAGTAGACAAATAGGTATCATTCAGGTGGGAAGGTAACAGCATTCCACGCACTATAGTGTTTAGTCATGCCTGTCACATATCCACGGAATGGTCTGCTGATGTAGACAGCGCTGGCTCTTTGGCTATAAACAGATGAGCACCGAACCCTAGAGTCGGATACCACTGGATTTTGAGCAAGAACAACCTAACTTATAACAGTTGAACATTGTGAAATGGTATCTGCGTTAGTCTGTGTTTCAAGCATATGAGAAAGTAAAAAGACAAGAAATGTGGCACTTTAAAGACTATCTGCCGTATTAAAAAGCTAACATTAAAATACAGCAGTTAGTCTTTAAAATGCTACAAACTTTTTTATCTTTTTGTTTTGTTTACTCCTGTGATATAACTTATAACAGTGGATCTATGAGGCTTGGACAGTACTTAAAACACACCATTTCAAAGCATTGTTCTTCTTTTATCGTGTCCCGATCAAACCCTGGACTGCCAAAATGAAGTCACTTTTTTGGGTTTCTTGTTGGCCAAACCAAAGTCCTCCTTGGTGCATGTTTCTGGCAGCAATTGGTGCACAAGCAAGTGGACTGGATTCTGCATCTTTCCACATTCACACAGTGCGTTGCTGTCTGCCAGCAGCCCCCACTTGTCACTTGAGCATGTTGGTGCCTTAGCAACCGTTTAAAATATATTCAAAATGTTTGCCTCTTTCCTGACCTCCAAAGAAAATTACCCAGAGAAAGTTTCCCAATGAAGTGGCTCCTTCAAAAAGAGGGTCAGCCACTTGGGGGGTAGTTAGCAAGCCATGAGAAACCTGAGGAACATAGTTAAAAGTAGAGACATAGCTTTGCAAACTAAAATTCGCATAGTCAAGGCCATGGTATTCCTGGTAGTAATATCATAGCTGTCAAGTATCCCTTATTTGCCAGGAAATTTCCCTTATTTCCAAAACTTGACAGGTATGAGTAATATATGGTTGTGAGAGCTGGACCATTAGGAAAACGGAGCACAGAATAGGTGCCTTTGAGATGTGGTGTTGGAGGAGAGTTTTCAGAGTACCCTGGACAGCGAGGAGAACAAATAGGTCAATCTTAGAAGAAATCAACCCTGGCTGCTCATTGGAAGGTCAAATAGTAAAGATGAAGCTGAAGTACTTTGGACATCAAATGAGCAGGGAGGATTCACTTGAGAAGGCTTTGGTGCTGGGAAAGGTGGAGGGCAAAAGAAGAAGGGGTGGCCAAAGATGAGATGGCTAGATGGTATTGTAGACACAATGGGCACAGAGCTGGGCAGGTTGAGGAGGATGGTGGAGGACAGGTGCCTTGAGGTCAATGGTCCATAGGGTCGCAAAGAGTCGGAATCGACTGTGCGACTGAACAACAAAAGCAATCCCATGTGCTGGAAAGGAACTGAAAGCAGAGCAATTCTAGCTGCAGCTAGAGACGAATAGCCACTGGACAGGGAATCAAAAAAGGTGTGGAAAGGAACGCTCTTGCGATGGACTGGTTTGTTCTAGCAATTATATCATCTGATCCCTGGGAATAGGAGCAAACTGGTCCCTCCGCAGAGCAGACCTAGCAGTGGGCTAAATGTCCATGCAGTTGTCATCAAACTCTTTTCCCCCTAGGTTTCGTATCTAGGAAGGGTATTTAGAACTTCCCTTTGGAGAAGGCACTTAACAGGACGGTTCCTCTGGGTTCTCCTTTGGAAAGAAACTGCAGGTGATATAACAGGTGTACAGGGTTCAAAATAATAATCTGATACATATTTTATTTTATGGATTTATATCCCGCCCTCCTGGTAGGGGCACCACTCAGGGCGGCTATCTGTGGGAGAGAATCTAGTCCAAAGAGCTTGGTTGAGATGGTACTAGCTACCCTTCTGTCCAGCTTTGTGCTGTTGTGTTAGAGCAGGGGTGCCCAACCTTTTTGGGCCCTGGACTGGTCACGTGGTTCAGGGAGCTGGTCACTATGGCCTGGGAGCTGGATCCGGCCCCTGACACCAATTCATCCAGCCTGCGAAGCCCTCATCGCTCCTGGAAGCGGAAGTAAAATGCACCCATTTTTCTTCTGCTTCCAGGAACAACGAGGGCTTTGTGGGCTGGATGAATTGGCATCGGAGGCCGGATCTGGCCCCCAGGCTGTAGTTTGGGCATGCGTGTTAGAGTAAGGGAAAGGGCAACCGCATGTCAATGTTTGTTTGTGGCCCAGGGAGTTTAGGATAGATGCCTCTTTGTAGAGGAAAGCACACCTTGGCATTGTGGCTGAGCAGAACAACCGAGGCATGTTGACTAATGCTGAAAATTATTGGGGAAATTGGTTGCTGTTTCCAAGGTGACGGAAGCAAATTGGTGCCGCAGGAAGGAAGTTGAAGGCAGGACTGAGAAACGGGGGAGTGCATTCAGCATTTGTTAGAGGAAGCAGTGAGGAGGGAAAAAAAATCAAATTAAAGATTAAGAATTGCCCTGTAGGAGTAGACTGATGTCAGTTCAAAAGCAAGAATTTGCAAGTAGATAAATAGGGACCCCTTCGGTGGGAAGGTATCCGGTGTCTAGGCATGCCTACCACATGTCCACAGAAACGTCTGCAGACAGACAGCGCTGGATCTTTTACTATAGTTTGGGCACTCCTGGTTTAAGCAGTTTAAAATCTATCTCATCCTTCTGGTGGGAGGAACCATGTGGCCGGCCCGCTGAACCACATGACTGGCCCACTGAACCACGTGACCAGCCCATGGCCCGAAAAGTTTGGGCACCCCTGGTATAAATACTTTCTTACCTTGTTCTCAGATGCAATATCAGGGCATTGCATGATTTTTATCCTCACCTGCAAGATGATGAGAGCGTTCCTGTTATTTACATTCACAGCATTTGCAATGGGATTTACTGACCCACCCACCCTGCTCCCTAAACTGAACTACCTCTCTTTGTTATATAAAAAGCAAAGCATAATTAAACAAAACTATGCAATTTGCTGCTTCATTGCATGGACATCTGAAAATCAGAACTATTAGACAAGGTTTTTAAAACATCCTTTTCATCAACAGCCAATCCTCCTGAATCTTCCATGTTCATGTGTGCATGGGGGCAGTGGGCATCAGCAGGTTTGCACCAGTTCGCCAGGACCGGTAGCAGAAATTCTGGCTGGATCTGCCCATGCAAGTTTTGAAATACAGTAAAGTAGTCCTATTTTGGGGGTAACACAGGGCTTTCTCCCTGGCCACGTCCAACATACCACGCCCACAGTGTGGTAGTAAAGATTTTTTGAGCCCACCACTGCATGGGGGGAAGGGAGAGGGGCACAGCATTCTTGCACAGAGACATTTTGCACAGAATTAATGAAATGTTGAGCAAAACTAAAATGTTCCACTCCTTGTATCACTCACAGGGCCATTTCCCCAAAGGCTGGTAATTTTACAACAGGTTACCTCCATTTTTTTTCTCTGGACTACCTCTCTTGTCAAGGACAGGACAATTGGGGAATATCCCCATATTTAGCTGAAACGTAAACATACATACAGAGGCGAAAGTTTGGAAATGATGGCCAAGATCCTATCAGTGTTCATGTAAAGTTTGTGTAACTTGAAATCAGTCAGACAGACAGACAGACTTCAGTTTTGTAGAATCTCTTCCTTTTATGTTGTTGTGTGTTGTAGTTGTTGTCACAAGAAACTCAGGGCCTATTGATCTGTGTCATATAGGAATTTTGAGGGGCATCGGGTCAATTATCAGTGACATGCATAAGCTATCTAGTATATTCCCAAAGAGTGGTTGTTCTTGCCCTAAAGCTCCTCCTGGATCTGAGCTGGTGAATTTGAGGCTCAAATCCATTCAGAGGATGTTGAGAGTCCTTCTCTTGCTTAGTTCTCTCGGCGTCCGCAGCTACTTCTCTCCTGATCTTAGGTGGAGCGATACCAACTGGTGTAGGTTTGAGGCATCCTGTCACTATACACATGGCTTCATTAACAACGTCAACGTGTTTTGCCTGTGTTGATGCACTCCATACTGGAGCAGCATCCTCTGCCACAGAGGCGTTCAAGGCCAACACTGATGTATGGATGGTTGAGTTCCCCATGTATCGTTTGTCAATTTCCTGATGATATTGTTCCTCAAACTGGCTTTAGCCTTGGCATTCAGGCAGTGCTGCTTAAAAGAGAGTGTCCTTTGATGCTGAATAATGCTGTATGTAATAGATCCGCTTGCTGATGCTTCCAGTAGCAAAGGTCAAGGTCTCCCTTGTTCAAAAGCCGGCCGTGTCCAACTCTAGGAGGCGGTGCTCATTTCTGTTTACAGTTGAAGAGCCAGTACTCTGTGTCTGCATAGTCATGTGGCAGGTACGACTACATGCCAGAGCGCATGGAATGTTGCAGTGGCTCAGGGGTTAAGAAGCTCACCTCGTTAGCAGGAAGGCTGGCAAGTCGGCAGTTCAAGACCCGGGTACTGCATGATGGACTGAGCACCTGTCTCTGTCCCAGCTCTTGGGTACACCAAAGGATCCTCATTTGGGCGTTCCCTGAGTGGAGATTCTTCCACAAAAAAATAATCCTTTCAACCCAGAATAATTTCTGACACGAAATTATTATTATTACCTTCCCACCCAAGTGGTGCCTATTTATCCACTTGCAATTTCTTGCTTTCGAACTGCTAGGTTGGCAGGAGCTGAGACAGGTGATGAGAGCTCACTCCATGGTGCAGCACTTGAAACTGCTGAGCTGTCGACAGACTAGTCACCAAGCTCATCATCTTAATCACTAAGCCACCATGGCCTGGTGTTTCCATTCAGATGTTTCCACTACCAAGCCACAATGAAAAGTACAGGAGCCCTTTTGAATCTGCTCACCCCGAGTGGAGAATAAAACCTTGCTCCTTCTGTCTGTATCACAGCCTTCTCTGTGGATGTCTGGCAGGCATCTGGCCAGGGCACAGCTGGAGGACGGCTGCTCCTACCCGTTGTCGCTGGGGCTACGGGATTGAAGCCAAGTCTTCAGTTGCAGAGACTACAACGCCCAAGAGCAGCACTGAGAGAGCCGATCTGTTTTGCCAACCCCAGACATCCCAGCACACAGCTTGCTAAGAAAAGGAGCAGGCTACTTGTGCCAGGGTGTGTTTGGTGTATGCAAACCAAGACACAGGACACAGCCTCGGGCTGGGTTAACTCAGGTTTATTGCATCGTGGACAGAGGGAACATGAGGTAATGGCGGATCAATAGCTCTTTATATACAGCAGTAATACATTTGGACGTGGTGCCATGGTAGCCCATTGGCTACTGTCTGCGTGACGTCATTGCAGGTCACGCCCTTCTTGTCCAGGTGTAGGTAGTGGCGGGAAAACTTCCCGCGCTGTTGCCTTTGATGAGTTCGGACCAAGAGAGCTTGGACGCTCGCTGCTGCCAGCTGGTGGTCATTAGCTCGCGTCCTATTACAGGGCTTATATGATACAGCTGAAGGTTACATTGTTGCTATAGGCAAGGTTACATTGACTCAGATACATAGCAATCCATGTGTACGGTAAAACCATCAGAACACAACATCCCTCCCCCCTAGGACGAGACAAAGTCTCGAGCCCACCTTAACACACTCCCCCCCCCTTAGGAGACAAAGTCTCTCAGCCAAGATGGCTTATTTCGAACACGCTGGGGTCTCGGTGCGGGCTGCCTCTCCCCGGGTTTGCTACCTTCTCTTTGTCCCCTGGTCTCCTGTCCTGCAATATGAGAGGGAGACTCGTTAGTGACTTTCCGCGGCTCCGCGGCGCTGTTGGGAGGTGTGCTCTTTCTTAGGGAGGAACCGGGGGCACTGGGGGCTAACGAAAAACCCCTCTTCTCGCTTGGATGGGTGGGGGAACACTCCTGAAAACCCCCCCGGCTCGCCAAATCAAAATCAAAATCACTATCGGGGGCAGCGGTCGCGAACTCCTCTCCCCCTTCCCCGGCCCCTGCTAGAGCTGGCGTATCAAAAGGATATGAGTCGGGGCCGCTGCTTCTGCTTCCTTCCCCCCATGCTTGGGACTGTTGTCCACTGCTGTCTCCCCCTTGGGTTAAGCGGGTGGGGGAGAACCCTAACGCTGAATCCTGTTGCTGAGCTCCACTGACTGGCCCAATCACTCGGTGCCTCAGTTGATCTGCGTGCCTCCTCCAGAGGAGGCCGGTGTTCGTCTCGACCCGGTACGACACTGGTCCCGTCTGTTCTACAACCGTCCCTGGTACCCAGGCTGGCCCTGCGCTGGAATAGTTCCTGCAGTGAACAGGGTCACCGGCAGCGAAACCTTTCGAGACTGCCAACCCCACGTTTTTCCCTTTATCCTCGACTCTCGTTGGGTCTAGCCTGGACAGGAGCGTGGTCAGTTTTCGCCGCATCAAGAGCTCTGCCGGCGAGTAGCCGGACGCCAAAGGGGTCACCCTATACGCTAAGAGGAATTGGCACACTTGGTGATTCAGGTCCCCCGGGCCCATGCGCCGCAGCGCCTCCTTCGTTGTACGCACCAACCGTTCCACTTGGCCATTCGTGGCCGGGTGAAACGGTGCGGATGTGATATGCCGAATGGCGTTTGCCTCCATGAATGCCCCGAACTCAGCGGAGGTGAAACAACTAGCGTTATCGCTGACTAAAGTGTCGGGTAAACCGAACGTGGAAAAGACTCTCCGTAGCCGGCTAATTGTCGTGGCGGAGGACGTGCTTTTTACCGGGATAACCTCCAGCCACTTGGAGAACGCATCCACGACTAGGAGAAACATGGTTCCTCGGAATGGGCCAGCGAAATCTACGTGCACCCTGGACCATGGTCCCCGTGCTGTGTCCCATTCCCTATGTGGAAGACGGGCCGCCTCAGGGCGGGACCCCTGGCAAGCCTCGCAAGTGCCAACCATGTGCTCAATATCCGTGTCCAGCTGTGGCCACCAGAAGTAACTCCGGGCCAGCGCCTTTGAACGAACTATGCCCGGGTGGCTGACGTGCAGCAGTTCGAGCACCCTCGTCCGCAGGGGCGCAGGGACCACCACCCGTTGGCCCCACAGAAGGCACCCCCTCTCTAGGGACAACTCTAGCTTTTTCCTAAAGAATGGGTCGAACTCCGTACTCGGGGACGAAACCGGCCACCCCTTCTGCACCCATGAACTAACCTTCGCCAGTGTCCTGTCCTTGCCTGTCGCCCTAGCAATGTCGGCTGGTACTATTGGGGGAGCGTCTAAAACCTCAATTAGCAACACCTGGCGGTCCTTTTCTGCTCTCGCCTTTTGGGCGTCCGACAAGGGCAAAGGGGATCTCGAAAGCGCATCAGCATGGCTGATCTCCTTTCCGGGCCTGTACTCCAACTCATGTTGGTACGCGTTGAGGAAAATAGCCCATCGCAGCATTCTCGGGGACAGGATCTGCGGCGTGGGCTTGTGCGCCGTGAAAATCCCTAACAGCGGTTTGTGATCGGTCACGATTTTGAACGGGCGGCCATACAAAAAATCGTGAAATTTTTTGGTCCCCGATACGATTGCTAACGCTTCCCTGTCGGTTTGCGCGTAATTCCGCTCCGCTTGGGACAGGGACCTTGAGTAAAATGCTACCGGGGCCTCCCTTCCGTCTTCCAACACGTGGCAAAGCACCGCCCCCACCCCCACCGGGGATGCATCACAAACTAGGACCACAGGCCGTTTGGGGTCGAAATGCGTCAGGATTGCCTCAGATGTTAGGAGTTGCTTTAGCTCTTTGAACGCCCTCTCGTGCTCATCACCCCACATCCATGGCTCCTCCTTTTTCAGCAACCGATGGAGCGGTTCGGCCACGGACGCCTTCCGCGGGAGGAATGTATGGTAAAAATTTAGGAGCCCCAGGAAAGATTGCAGCTCGGTCTTGGATGTGGGGCGAGGGGCCTTTTTAATGGCTGCTACCTTGGATTTAGACGGCTTAATCCCCTCGGGTGTGATTCGGAACCCTAAAAACTCGACCTCTGTTTCGAAAAAAACACATTTATCCTTCCTCAATCTCAGCCCCGCTTTCTCGAACACGGTCAGTACCTTGTCCAACCTTTTCGCTAGTTCAGCCTCACTCCCCCCTGTTATCAACACGTCATCAAAATAAGGCAACACCCCCTCCAGGCCCTTTAGGAGGCGTTCCACGAGCGATTGAAAAAGACCGGGTGCCGAGTTCACGCCGAACTGTAACCGCGACACCTGGAACGCTCCCTTATGTGTAACTATCGTTTGTGCCGCGGCCGTGGCGGGGGTCACAGGAAGTTGCTGATAGGCTTGTGCCAAATCGAGCTTGGCGAAACACTTTCCCCCATTTAGCCTGGCCAAAAGGTGGCTTATCACTGGCACCGGGTATGCATTAGGGCGGATCGCCTTGTTAATTGTACACTTATAATCTGCGCAAATGCGCACCTCCCCGTTAGCCTTTAGAGCCGTTACAATTGGAGTTTCCCACTCCGCGGAATCAACAGGAATAAGAATCCCCTGGCCCACCAGTTTGTCCAATTCCGCCTCTATCTTGTCCTTGAGTGCAAACGGCACCCTGCGTGGTTTGAGTCTTATCGGGCGGACCTCCGGGTCTATGTCGAAAGCTACAGGGGGTCCCTTGAACTTTCCGAGTCCTTTCTCAAAAACGGCGGGATGCGCATCGCAAACCGCTTGTATTGGGTCCCCCCCCACGGTATGCACCCCCCCTATGAACAACCCTAAGGGCTGAAACCACTGTGTTCCTAGGAGGCTACAGCTTCCCCCTTTTAGGACAACTAGGGGCAGTTCCGCAGAATGTCTCTTAAAATTGACCCGAAACTTCCCAACCCCCAATACCGGAATGTTGTTTCCCTGTACGTCCCGTAGTGTGGACCTCAACGCTTTAAGCTTTGGCCGCACGTGGGGGTCGATTTTCAGGAACTCTTTCTGGGGAATTATGGAAAAGGAGGACCCCGAGTCAATTTCCATCTTAATAGGGGCCCCTTGTACTAATACCTCAACGAAGTAATGGGACTGTCCCGCGGACACGCTGAACACTGAGGCGTCGTCCTCGCTGCTGTCCGAGACGCGGCCCACGCCGTCCTGCTTCCTCGTGGTCTGGGCGCCATCTTTGGGCCTTGCTGGACGGTCCGGCCTGGCCGCGCGGTCTTGTGATTGCCTCCGGCCCTCTTTCCGCTTTCTGCACGCCTTGGCGATGTGCCCCCGACGGCCGCAGGTGTAACACTCGGCCTTCCTGAACGGGCATCTCGCGCGCTCGTGGGCCGCTCCGCAACCCTCGCAGCGTCGACCGCCCTTCCGGACCTTCTGGACCTCCTCGCCGTCGCTGCCTTCCGTAGACGACTTTGAGGCCCGCCGAGTCGCGTGCACCGACTGTCCGGCCTTCCCGTGCACCGAATTTTCCGCCTTGCCGGCTTTAGGACGCCACTCACGCCACTGATGCATCTCGTCCACTCCGGCATTCGTGGACTCTGCGGCTTCCGCGGCCTCTATGACCTCGGCCAGCGTGGGTGGCGGCTCCTTATTCATCAAGCTGCGCTGCACCTCCTTGTCTTTCAGGCCACATAACACGCCGTCCCTGAGGACCATCTCCAGGATGTCGCCCCATTTACAGGGGGCGGCGGCTATCCTCATGGCGGCCACGAATGCCTCAACCGACTCGTCCGGCGCTTGGACTCGCCTCCAAAACGCGCTCCGAGCGGGAAACATTGCCCTCGAGGGGCAGAACCGCTCTCGCAGCAGCTTCATGATGTCGCTCGCCTTAAAGTCGCTCACCTTCTTCGGAGCGATTATGCCCACCAGCGTCCGCTTGGTTTCCATCCCGAGCATTCTGGTGAGGATGGCCCTCTTCCTCTCCTCGTCGTCTTGTTTGACTCTGAGTTCCACCAGTGCCGCCTGGAAGTCCATCTCAAGCAGCTCCCAGTCTTGCGGTTTGGTGATGTTGAACCCGCTCTGTGCCCTGGCTGTTCCGTGGGGATCCATCATCCCATCCTCGTCGCCAATTTGGTGTATGCAAACCAAGACACAGGACACAGCCTCGGGCTGGGTTAACTCAGGTTTATTGCATCGTGGACAGAGGGAACATGAGGTAATGGCGGATCAATAGCTCTTTATATACAGCAGTAATACATTTGGACGTGGTGCCATGGTAGCCCATTGGCTACTGTCTGCGTGACGTCATTGCAGGTCACGCCCTTCTTGTCCAGGTGTAGGTAGTGGCGGGAAAACTTCCCGCGCTGTTGCCTTTGATGAGTTCGGACCAAGAGAGCTTGGACGCTCGCTGCTGCCAGCTGGTGGTCATTAGCTCGCGTCCTATTACAGGGCTTATATGATACAGCTGAAGGTTACATTGTTGCTATAGGCAAGGTTACATTGACTCAGATACATAGCAATCCATGTGTACGGTAAAACCATCAGAACACAACAGTGTGTGGAGTGGGGAGCTGCGCATCTCTTTTGTTCCAAGAAGAAAGGAAGGCCGTGTGCTACTCCTCCTCCTCCTCCCTGGAAACTGGCGATGGTGCAGGAAACATCTCATCCAACCAAGCCCCAGTCCTCTTGCTGGTTACTGGTGCAGCATTGGATATCGGAGCCCTAGGGCTGGGGTGCCCAAACCTTTCGGGCCGTGGGCTGGTCATGTCGTCCAGTGGGCCGGTCACTGGAAGCAGAAGTAAAACACGCTTTGCAATCTGTTTTGCAACAGGATGAGATAGATTTTAAGCTGCCATTTTCTCTGTTTAAACCAGGGGGTGCCGAAACTATGGCCCATGGACTGGATCTGGCCCCCGATGCCAATTCCTGGTGCCCTTGTCGCTCCCGGAAGCAGAAGTAAAATGCGTCCATACGGTGCTGGACCACAAGCCGTAGTTTGGGCACCCCTGCCCTATAGCCATAACTCGCCACGGTGCAAGGCTTGCACATGAACCAGACCTGAAATCCGTGTTTTGGGGAGCTCTCTGTAGCCAAATGTACATGCATGGTTTCCGACAGGTTTAAGATTACAAAAATCCATGAAGCCATGTCACCAAGAGTCATAGAATCGCAGAGTTTGAAGGGGCCTTGGTGGCGCAGTGGTTAAACTGCTGTCCTGCAACCAAAAGGTTGTGAGTTTGATCCTGACCAGGGCTCAAGGTTGACTCAGCCTTCCAATCCTTCTGAGGTCAGTAAAGTGAGTACCCAGCATGTTGGGGGCAAAATGCTAATTAACTTGTGAACTGCCCAGAGAGTGCACTAAGTGCTTATATGGGGCGGTACATAAGTGTGATTGCTTTGCTTTGCTTTTAAGGCCATTGATTCCAACCCTGTGTTCAAGGCTGGAATCCGAATCAAAACAGATCAGAGGGTGGTCTAATTCTTTCTTGAATACTTTCAGTGTCGGAGGGTTCACCACCCTCTGAGGTAGTGGGTTCCACTGTCATACTGCTCTAACCATTAAGAGGTTTATCCTGATATCCATTTGTCCAGATGACAATGAGAAGGGCAGTAGGAGAGTGATTATATATCTGGCTTCCTGTAGTTTCAGCCCATTATTACATATCCTGTACTCTGGCATGATGGAGAACATGTCCTACCCTTCCTCTTTATGATTAAAAGTCATAAGGATGCATAGCGCACAGATTATAATTTGTATGATGCACTGCGTTTTTAAAAAAGCAAAATCCACCCATCTGACCTGGAAGCAGCAGGCTAAGTGAAATGCTAATTCTTACCTTGCCCTTTGGCTTCGTTGCAGAATATTCCTTCTTGCCTAATCTTTACTGCGGGAATCAAAGGGACGGGAGTGGGAACTAATCGATCCCAATGAATCATCAGACAGTGTGCGGCAAGCAAGGTGGTGCTATCTTCTTAGAAGATGCACTTTGGCCTCTGAGCAGTCATAAAACATGATAGAGTCAACGGCCAAGCCTTCTGCAGCAGGTCAATGTCGTCGCTGCAGTTTTGCAGAGAAATGACCGGACTAGTGTGTCAGTTTTTCCACCTTGAGACCCGGTCATCTGAGGCGACCTGGGAATTGCCATTATTCCTGTTCACAAGTGCACTACCCAGGTTAAAGGTAAAGATCTCCCTCACTTGGAAGCCGGTTGTGTCCAACTCTAGGGGACGTTGTTCATCTCTGTTTACAGCCAAAGAGCTAGCGCGGTCTTTGTCTACAGGCATTTCCATGGTCAAGTGGCACTTTGGCAGGCATGACTAGATGCAATTTGAAAGCAAGAAATTGCAAGTAGATGAATAGGTACCACTTCGGCAGGAAAGGTAACAGCATTCCAGTGTCTAGTGATGCCTGCCATATGACCATGGAAATGTCTGCAGATGTAGACAGTGCTGGCTGTTTGTCTCTAAATGGAGATCAGCACCTAGAGTTGGATACGACTGGCTTTCGAGCAAGGGACCTTTACCTTTAAGGAGGATAGAACCAGAGTCCATTGGGGGCTGAAGGCATCCCATTGACTTCAGCTCTACTTCCTATTTGCTTTGTCTGGATCCTGGCTGAAAGTGTCCGTTCTTCCTTTTGCTTAGGGAGCGCTGTGGACAAAGTCCATCTGTACTGGTGGCACCCACAGAAAGATCTTGGGGGACCTTCATTTTCTTCACCCATTGCCTTTCCTTTCGCAGGGCCATGCTGCATTCTTGTCTTCATCAGCCTCATCTTCACCCGCTTTTGGCTGATTAGCGTGCTCTACAGTGTCTGGTGGGCCTACGACTGGGACACGCCATGCCGAGGCGGCCGGAAAATTGGGTGGGTCCGGAGGAGTGCCATCTGGAGGTACATGAGAAACTACTTCCCCGTCACGGTGAGTGAAGACATTGGGAAGCAGATTATAGCATCTCATGTTATAATGCAGGGGTGCCCAAACTATGGCCTGTGGGCCGGATTTGGCCCAACACCAATTCATCCAGCCCACACCTCCCTTGCCACTCCTGGAAGCGGAAGAAAAACACGCCTGGACGGGCGCATTTTACTTCTGCTTCCAGAGTGGTGAGGGTGGTGTGGGCTAGATGAATTGGTGTCAGGGGCTGGATCCGGCCCATGGGCTGTAGTTTGGGCACCTCTGTTTAAGCAGAGAAAATGGCAGCCTAAAAAATCTATCTCATCCTGTTGCAAAACAGATTGCAAGACGCATTTTACTTCCGCTTCCGGTGGGAGGAACCACGTGACCAGCCCACTGAGCCACATTAACGTGGGCACACCATTATAATGGATATCTTGTTGGTTTAGTTATCTGGCTGTGGTTCCAGAGGTTGAGAGTATGATTCCCCACTGTGCCTTCTGGGAGAAAAGCCAACCTAAGTAGCTTTGGGCAAGCTGCACAGTCCCAGAGTGCCACCTAGAAGAGGGGAACGGTACACCAATTTTGAGTACTTAATATAGTACTTGGAAGACCGTAGAATGGGCTGTTGTAAATCCGAACTGACTTGATGGCAGACAATTATTATTCTTAAATCAACAGAGAGTGTTTTATGCAAAATATGGAAATACAGGTCGCCTCCAGTATCTGCGGGGAATATGCCCTGAGACCTACTGCAGATACCTGAAACTGTGAATAACAGCAAACCCTAGCTTTTACATTGCATATAGTGGCATCTAGTGACCAGAACTGGTAATGCACCATAGAAATACATCAATCTTAACCTATAAATCCAAGGGTTAACCGTTGGAACTGGCTATAGGTTGCTATGCCTCGCCCTACTTGCCTGCACTCACCCTTCGTGCACACGGCCGATCTGGGTACGCAGGTCAATGAAGGATTGAAAAAAACGGCAGTGGGGCAACAGCCCCACAAACGCGAAGAAAGGGAAACAACTTCACTTCCCAACATTCCTTGCGCCGCGCCGAGCCAGAACCAATCAGGCTGAGAGGCTCTCGCACGGCGCAGCGTTCGGAAACGCGCCGCAGCCAATCGAAAGAAAAGCATTTTAAAAAAACGCAGCACAAACACAAAACAGCAACCCATAACTACAAGCCCCAGCGTCCTGCGCGCCAAGAGCGCACAGAGCACTGAGGAAACCGGCGCCCGAAAAATGAAAAAGAAAAACAACTCACAGCCAAGCACACACCAGCCGGCTTTCTTTCCCTCACCCACGGCGCCTGAAGCTCCCGACTGGAGTTTCCCCTTTAATATCAGTGGGTGGGGGTTGCGATCCCCCTCTCCGCTGGCTACCCTAGGGTTGGGAGGTTTGTGGGGACAAAAGGGGTATATTGCCCCAACCCTTCTGGACCCACAGGAACAGGCAGAGTGGATCGATCCCCCACCCCCCTCCTTAAAAGAACTCCGTCTTTTCTACTCTTTAAAAACGGAGTAGTTTTAAGGAGGGGGGGTGGGGATTCGATCCAGTCTGCCTGATCTTTTGGTTCCAGAAGTGTTGGGGCAATATACCCCTTTTCTCCCCACAAACCTCCCAACCCTAGGGTAGCCAGCGGAGAGGGGGGTCACAACCCCCACCCACTGATATTAAAGGGGAAACCCGATCTACTTTCACGACTCCACACAAACAAAGCACCATAACACACTAAAGCCCCCCTCCCCACCACCTAGCCCACCCTTCCTAACCCCCAATGACCATGCCCCCCCCCACCGAACCCACCCTTCCTAACCCCAACAACCACGCCCCCCCTCCCCACAACCTAGCCCACCCTTCCTAACCCCCAACGAAAAACAACTCACTGCCTCACAGCCAAGCAAACACCAACTGGCTTTCTTTCCCTCACCAACAGCGCCTGAAGGTCCCACCCTTCCTAACCCCTAATGACCACGTCCCTTCCCCACCACCAAATAAATAAATATTTTTTTAAAAATTACTAAAAACAGTCAAACACATCCAAAAATACCCAAAAACAATACGAAGTAAACAAAGATACAATCAAAAACAAAACAAACAGACAAAAAATACAAATTCCACCCCCCCCCCCCACACACACACACACACACACAAAACAAAGAAAACAAGCAAACTTACCAAAAGATGTGCTACCTCCACCAGGACTGAAAAAGAAATGAATAAAGAAAGAGACTACTTACCAGAAGAAGCTCCACCCAGAGGCCAGGAGAGAAAAAAAAAGTCAAAATACAATAACCCCTACCAGCACCACCTGCTGGCCACAATAGTAAAAACAATTCAAAAACACACAACAGCTCCAAATAAAAGGCCACAAGAGTAAAAACAAATCAAAAACATGACACAAATTCACAATTTTACACAAAAGGTCACAGCAATAAAAACAAGTAAAAAAAATTACACTAAAACATATGTCAATAAAATACAATAGAAACTTTTAAAAATCCTGTGCTGAGTTATAACTCAAATTTAAACTCAAAACATCTAAACACATTTTAAAAACATTGAATGTAAAAAACATTTACTTTTACATTATTAAAATTATGACCTACGGTACAACTAATTAAAAAAATTCAAAAAACTAAAACATTATTCACTTACATAAAACAATTTGAAAAAATTATATCATACTTTCTTCTTTTATTAATCCTCAAAAAAAACCCCAAAAAAGCAGATCCCAGTTAACAACAGCCAAGGCAAAATTTTTTTACATAAATAAACATTTAAAAAAATAAAATTACAGACTAAGCAATTTTTAAAAAACATTAACACAATTTAACCTTCCAACACAATTTAAAACTATTGCAAAAATAAAATTGGTTCATTTTTTATTAAAACATACGGAGAAAAAGCCCGGCAACGCCGGGCAACCCTTGCTAGTATTATATATTTCAGGGTTTTTGAAATGAATATTTTTAGGGGAAACACACACACGCTAGATGAGAGCCTTGTTGAGGCACAGGGGCTTGAGTGGTCTAACTAGACAGTGTTGCCCATCTCTTGTCAATGTTGTTGTTGTTAGGTTATTTTACTGTATTTTGGTATGCTATTTTATTTTATTGTATGCCTCTGTATTTTGCTGTACTGTAGTATCTGACGTTGTGGTTCTGTGAGCCGCCCTGAGTCACATTTGTTGAGTAGGGCGGCATACAAATCTAATAATTGAAATGAATGAAATGAAATGATTTTAGGCTGGGAATAAAACTCCAAAGCATTCACTGGGCAAAGTGAATGTGGAGGCCACACATCATGGTCCACTTAGCCAGTGGGTGACATCATATCCAAATGGCTAAAAAAACAAACCCTGCAGATGGACGATTTCTTAAGTCCATTTGCATGTACGGAATGTCGTCGCGGAGATGTCTACCAATGCGTGGACTCCTCGCTGAATAACGACTCCAAGGTATCCAAGGTGAGGTATTTTTAGACCAGAGGATAACAGAAATTGTGGATATTGAACATGCTGATGTGGAGGGAGAGGAGACAATCTCTACTTGGTTTTTATTTTATTTTTAAGTACAGCACTGCCAAGTTGCAATCTGTGTTATGGCAATCCTAGTCAAATTTCTGATGGAAATTCCCGATGTTTAAAAAGTGGTGCTAAGCCCTCCTCTGACATATGCTTACTACTGACTCCAGCAAATACAGTACATTTTCAAACAATAATTGGTATAGTGGTGAATTTTAGAGTGCTAGATTTTCTCATAATTGCACTAAATCTCAGGAGTATCAAAAAAAGTGAGTAGGTGGGTTGATCAGGTAAGTGAGTGTACCCAGAGAGAAAGAGAAAGTGAAAAAGAGAGAGAAAGAGAGCGAGAGAGAGAGAGAGTGAGTAACCAGAAATACCACTTGAGTAATGGCTAAGATGCTGACTGGGAGGCGGAAGGTCAGCAGTTTGATTCCCGAGTACTGCAGGATGGAATGAGCTCCTGTCTTTGTCCCAGCCCCTGCCAACCTAGCAGTTCGAAAGCAAGCAATTGCAAGTAGATAAATAGGGACCACTTCGGTGGGAAGGTAACAGCATTCCATGTGCTCCTGTGTCTAGTCATGCCTGCCACATGACCACAGAAACGTCTGCAGAAGCAGACAGCACTGGCTCTTCGGCTTTGAAACAGAGATGAGCACTGAACCCTAGAGTCGGATACGACTGGCTTTCAAGCAAGGGAAACCTTTACCTTTAGCTAAACATAATTATCTTAATTTGGAAGAAAGTTTTTGGAGAGACTAAACAAATATTGTCTTTAAAATTAGAAATTTTGTCCTAAAATAACATTGTTGACCGATTTTTGAAATAAGAAGCTAGCAAGAAAGAAACAATAACGAATAGGTTGTTGCAATGGGAAGAGTTATGAGATTGTTAATTGTTAATATTTTGTGAATCAGATTATGGAATATGGTGATAAGTGGTAGACTGATGAGTGAATGAAAATTAAAGAAAGGACTAAAAATATTTTTAAAGAGATTCGGGGAGAGTATTGAATATGTATTATTTAAATTAAAAGGAGTGGGACCGGGACAAGAATACGTGGCTTTTTGGAAATAGGGGACAAGTGTCTATCTCTATCTCCATCTCTGACAGACAGACAGACAGCTGGACGGACGGATAAATATAATTTTGTTGTTGTTGTTCAGTCGCACAGTCGATTCTGACTCTTTGCGACCCTATGGACCATCGCTCTCCAGGCACCCCTGTCCTCCACCATCCTCCTTAGTCCACACAGCCCCGTGCCCATTGTGTCTACAATACCATCTATCCATCTCATCTTTGGCCGTCCCGTTCTTCTTTTGCCCTCCACCTTCCCCAGCATCAAGGCCTTCTCAAGTGAATCCTCTCTTCTCATTTGATGTCCAAAATACTTCAACTTCATCTTTGTTATTTGTCCTTCTAAGGAGCACTCAGGACTAATCTCTTCTAATATTGACCTATTTGTTCTCCTCGCTGTCCAGGGGACTCTCAAAACTCTCCTCCAGCACCACATCTCAAAGGCATCTATTTTTCTTCGCTCAGCCTTTCTAATGGTCCAGCTCTCACAGCCGTACATTACCACCGGAAATACCATTGCTTTGACTATGCGGACCTTTGTTTGCAGTGAGATATCTCTACTTTTCATTATGTTCCCCAGGTTTTTCATAGCTTGTCTCTCAAGAATCAGTCGCCTTTTTATTTCATGGCTGCCATCCCCATCTGCAGAGATCTTGGATCCTAAGAAAGTAAAATCTGTCACTGCTTCTACTTCTTCCCCATCTATTTTCCAGGTGCTGATAGGGCCTGTTGCCATTATCTTGGTTTTCCTGATGTTAAGTCTCAGGCCAGCTTTTGCACTCCCTTCCTTCAACCCAATCAAGAGATTCTTTAGGTCTTCCTCACTTTCTGCCATTAGGGTGGTGTCGTCTGCATATCTCAAATTGTTGATGTTTCTCCCAGCAATTTTGATCCCATATTGTGATTCCTCCATCCCTGCATTGCACATTATGTGCTCTGTGTATAAGTTGAATAAGCAGGGTGACAAAATGCAGCCTTGTCTTACTCCTTTTCTTATTCCAAACCACTCTGTCATTCCGTGTTCTGTCCTAACTGTTGCTTCTTGACTCATGTACAGATTTCTCATGAGACATATGAGGTGTTCTGGTATTCCCATCTCTTTAATTACTTGCCACATTTTGTTGTGGTGCACACAATCAAAGGCCTTGGTGTAGTCAATGAAACAGAAGTAAGCTTGTTTCTGGTATTCCTTTGTTTTCTCCATGATCCAACGTATGTTGGCAATGTGGTCTCTGGTCCTCCTGCCTCTTCTGAATCCAGCCTGCACCTCTGGTAGTTCTCTTTCTACATGCTGCTGTAGTCTATCCTGTATTATCTTGAGCATCACTTTGCTAGCTTGTGGGATGAGAGCAATTGTTCGATAATTTGAACATTCTTTGGCATTGCCCTTTTTTGGGATTGGGACGTATACTGATCTTTTCCATCCTGTGGCCACTGTTTCGTTTTCCAAATCTGCTGGCATATAGCATGTAGTAGCTTGATTCCATCGTCTTTTAGGGCTTTGAAGAATTCAACTGGGATACCATCATCTCCACTGGCTTTGTTGTTTGCCGTGCTTTTTAGGGCCTTTCTGACTTCACTCTCTAGGATGTCTGGTTCAAGTTCAATTTCCCCCTCATTGTTATTATCTGGGGTGTTTAGGTCTTTTTTTTTGTAAAGTTCCTCTGTGTACTCTTTCCATCTTTTCTTTATCTCTTCTTCATCCGCTAACTCTTTGCCATCTTTGTCTTTTATCGTGGTCATTTTTGCTTTGAACGTTCCCTTGACTTCCCCAATTTTTTTAAAGAGCTCTCTAGTCCTGCCTCTTGTGTTGTTTTCCTCTATTTCTTTGCACTGTTCATTTAGGTAGCTTTCCTTATCTCTCCTTGCTTTTCTTTGAAATTCTTTATTTAAGTGATTGTATTTTTTCCTTTCTCCTTTGCCTTTTGCGTTCCTTCTTTCCTCTGCTATTTTAAGAGCCTCATCCAACAACCACTTTGCTTTCTTGCGCTTCTTTTCTTTTGGTATAGTTTTCCTTGCTGCTTCCTGCATAATGTCTCTCATCTCTGTCCATAATTCTTCTGGTACTCTGTCTATCTGGTCCAGACCATTGAATCTGTTCCTCACCTCCACCGTGTATTCCTTGGGTATGTTGTCTAGATCATATCTATCCGGCCTATTAGTTTTCCCTATTTTCTTCAGTCTAAGCCTGAATTTTGCAATCAGTAGATTGTGATCTGAGCCACAGTCCGCTCCAGGCCTTGTTTTTGCTGACTGTATGGAGGTTCTCCATCTTTGGCTGCAGAGTATGTAGTCCATTTGGTTTCGATGTTGGCCATCTGGTGATGTCCATTTAGTGTATGAGAGTCAAGACACAAGGCACAGCCAAAGGCTGGGTTAACTCAGGTTTATTGCATGGTGGACAGAGGGAACATGAGGTAATGGCGGACGAACAGCTCTATATATAAGGCAGTAACGTATTTGAATGTGGCTCCACGGTAGCCCGTTGGCTACTGGTCCGCGTGACGTCATGGCTGGTCACGCCCTTCTTGTCCAGGTGTAGGTAGCGGCGGGAAACTTCCCGCGCTGCGGTCTTTGATGGGTTTGAACCAAGAGAGCTTGGACGCTCGCTGCTGCCAGCTGGTGGTCATTAGCTCGCGTCCTATTACAGGGTTTATGTGATACAGCTGAAGGTTACATTGTTACTCATTGGCAAGGTTACATTGGTTCAGATACATTGATATCACATGTAGAAGGTTACACTATTAGGACACAACACTCCTCCCCCCTAGGATGAGACGAAGTCTCTCAGCCAAGATGGCTTATTTCGAACACGCTGGGGTCTCGGCGCGGGCTGCCCTGCCCCGGCTTCGCTCCCTCCTCCTTGCTCCCTGGCTTCCTGCCCTGCAATCGGAGAGGATGACTTGTTAGTGGTTTGCCGCGGCTCTGCGGCTTTGTTGGGAGGTGTGTGCTTTGTTTGGGAAGAACCGGGGGCACTGGGGACTAACGAAAAACCCCTCTTCTCGCTTGGATGGGTGGGGGAACACTCCGAAAAAAACCCCCGGCTCGCAAAATCAAAATCAAAATCGGATTTGGGGGAAGCGGCAGCGGCGGCCGCACACTCCTTTTCCCTCGGGTGTGACACGGAAACCTAAAAACTCAACCTCTGTTTCGAAAAATACACATTTGTCTTTTCTCAGTCGCAGCCCCGCTTTCTCGAACACGGCCAGGACCTTATCCAATCTGTGGGCCAGCTCGGCCTTACTCCCCCCCGTTATCAACACGTCATCAAAATATGGCAACACCCCCTCCAGCCCCTTCAGGAGGCGTTCCACTAGCGACTGAAAAATGCCAGGTGCCGAGTTCACGCCGAACTGTAACCTCGACACCTGGAACACCCCCTTATGTGTGACTATTGTTTGTGCCGCCGCTGTGGCGGGGGTTACTGGGAGTTGCTGGTAGGCCTGTGCTAAATCGAGTTTAGTGAAACACTTTCCCCCATTCAGCCTGGCCAGAAGGTGGCTGACCACTGGCACCGGGTATGCATTAGGGCGGATTGCCTTATTAATGGTACACTTATAATCAGCGCAAATGCGCACCTCCCCGTTAGCCTTCAGTGCTGTTACAATTGGAGTCTCCCACTCCGCGGAATCCACAGGAACGAGAATTCCTTGACCCACCAGTTTGTCCAGTTCCGCCTCTATTTTGTCCTTAAGCGCGAACGGTACCCTGCGCGGTTTAAGTCTTATCGGGCGGACCTCCGGGTCTAAGTCGAAGGCTACAGGGGGTCCCTTGAACTTTCCCAGTCCACTTTTAAAAACGGCGGGGTGTGCGTCACACACTGCTTGTATTGGGTCCTCGCCTACGGCATGCACCCCCCCTATGAACAGGCCTAAGGGCTGAAACCACTGTGTTCCGAGGAGGCTACAACTCCCCCCTTTTAGCACCACTAGGGGAAGTTCCGCAGAATGTCTCTTAAAGCGAACCCGGAACGTTCCGACCCCCAACACTGGAATGCTGTTCCCCTGAACGTCCCGTAGTGTGGCCCTCAACGCTTTAAGTTTGGGCCGCACGTGGGGGTCGATTTTCAAGAACTCTCTCTGGGGAATTATAGAATAGGAGGACCCCGAGTCAACTTCCATCCTAATAGGGGTCCCTTGTACTAGTACCTCAACAAAGTAATGGGGCTGTCCCGCAGACACGTTGAACACAGGAGCGTCGCCCTCGCTGTCGTCCGAGATGCGGCCCACGCCGTCCTGCTTCCTCGTGGCCCGGGCGCCATCTTTGGGCCTCGCTGGATGGTCCGGTCTGGCTGAACGGTCTTGCGAATGTCTCCGGCCCTCTTTCCATTTCCTGCACGCCTTGGCGATGTGCCCCCGACGTCCGCAGTTGAAGCACTCGGCTTTCCTGAATGGGCACTTCACGCGCTCATGGGCCGCTCCGCAACCATCGCAGCGGCGCCCGCCTCTCCGGACCTTCTGGACCTCCTCGCCATCGCTACTTTCTGACGACGATTTCGAGGTCGGTCGGGTTGCATGCACCGACTGACCGGACTTCCCGTGCGACGAGTTTTCCGCCTTGCCGGCCCTCGGACGCCACTCACGCCACTTGTGCATCTCGTCTACTCCAGCATTCGTGGATTCCGCGGCTTCCGCGGCCTCTACAACCTCTTCCAGTGTGGGTGGTGGCTCCCTGTTCATCAAGCTGCGCTGTACTTCCTTGTCCTTCAGGCCACACAGCACTCCGTCCCTGAGGGCCATCTCTAGGATGTGGTCCCATTTGCAGGGGGCGGCGGCTACCCTCATAGCCGTTACGAAGGCTTCTACCGACTCGTCCGGCGCTTGAACTCGCCTCCAAAACGCACTCCGAGCGGGAAACATTGCCCTCGAGGGTCGGAAACGCTCACGCAGCATTTTCATGATGTCACCGGCTTTGAAATCGCTCATCTTCTTCGGTGCAAGGATGCCCACCAGCGTCCGCTTGGTTTCCATCCCAAGCATGCGAGTGAGGATGGCCCTCTTCCTTTCCTCGTCGTCTTCTTTGACTTTGAGTTCCACCAGTGCCGCCTGGAAGTCCATCTCAAAGAGCTCCCAGTCTTGCGGTTTGGTGATGTTGAACCCGCTCTGTGTCCTGGCTCCGTGGGGATCCATTATCCCACCTTCGTCGCCAATTTAGTGTATGAGAGTCAAGACACAAGGCACAGCCAAAGGCTGGGTTAACTCAGGTTTATTGCATGGTGGACAGAGGGAACATGAGGTAATGGCGGACGAACAGCTCTATATATAAGGCAGTAACGTATTTGAATGTGGCTCCACGGTAGCCCGTTGGCTACTGGTCCGCGTGACGTCATGGCTGGTCACGCCCTTCTTGTCCAGGTGTAGGTAGCGGCGGGAAACTTCCCGCGCTGCGGTCTTTGATGGGTTTGAACCAAGAGAGCTTGGACGCTCGCTGCTGCCAGCTGGTGGTCATTAGCTCGCGTCCTATTACAGGGTTTATGTGATACAGCTGAAGGTTACATTGTTACTCATTGGCAAGGTTACATTGGTTCAGATACATTGATATCACATGTAGAAGGTTACACTATTAGGACACAACAGTCCATGTGTAGAGTCTCCTCTTGTGTTGCTGGGAAAGGGTGTTTGCTATGACTAGTGTGTTATCTTGGCAGAACTCTATCAGTCTTTGCCCTGCTTCGTTTTGTGTTCCCAGACCAAACTTGCCTGTTATTCCGTCCACTTTTTGATTTCCTACTTTTGCATTCCAGTCTCCTAAGATAATGTGGACATCGTTTCTTGGTGTCTGTTCTATAAGATGTTGTAGGTCCTCATAGAACTGGTCTACTGTGGCTTGATCTGCATTAGTACTTGGTGCATATATTTGGATTACAGTGATATTAAATGGTTTGCCTTGTAGTGTGACTGACATCATTCTATCATTTTTGAGATTGTATCCCATTACTGCTTTTCTCACTCTTTTATTTACAATTATGGCCACTCCATTTCTTCTGAGGTTTTCTTGTCCACAGTAGTAGATATGATGGTTTCCAGAGCTGAATTCGCCCATACCTGTCCATTTTAACTCACTGATTCCCAAGATGTCAATACTTATTCTTTCTATTTCCTTTTTTACCACTTCCAGCTTTCCTTGGTTCATAGATCTTACATTCCATGTCCCTATGCAATATTGTTCCTTACAACACTGTATTTCTCCTCCCCCCTTCCTGCCCATCCCTTTCTGTCCATCTAATGTGCTGAGCATCCTTCCTGTTTCCTCTGATTTGTCCCTTTGTTTTGCCTTTGCTTTGGTCAATAGGGTTCTCTTGGCAGACTCCCCGGCCTGCTTTGCCGGGGTGGTCGAGGGTCTCCTGTGTCTGCAGCCTCTGTGTCTGTGCGACCCTTCCTCTTTGCCCTCCGGGGCGTTGCTACTCTAGGAGGACTCCCCTGGGCCTCTGGATGGTAACTGGGCAGTTGGGGCCAGTGTGCTTCTCTGCCTTTTCCTTCCCTGCACCCAGGTTTTAGGATGGGGTGGGAGGGAGGGGCCGATTCTTCACTCACCTCCCCCCAAAGGGGAGGTCTTTCTCTGCCTTTTCCTATATAATGTTGAAATATATAGGCGGTGGGTGCACTTATTAGTTATGTAATTTTGTTATGTATTTTACCAGTAAGCTATTGAGATTATATTTGCTGTTGATGTTGAATATACCAACAGTTAGTTTGTTCTACTTTGTTGTTTTAGATTTAATATTATTATTTTTTAAAAAAAGAAAAGAAAAATATATAAACATAATTATCTGAAAACTAACCAGCTCCAGAAATCATTAGGAGGCTGTGCACTAAAACAGTTCAATTAAAAGTCAGGTAGAATGAGTGAGTTTTTGCTCCTTGGCTCTTTTTGCCCTCCAGCTTTCATCCTCCAGGAAACTTGCCTGCCTTATGTTTGACCAGAAGAGGGCATCTCCCACCCAAACTTTCCATCCTAGAAACTACACACATATTGGCAGATAAAATTCAGATGGACTTCCATTTATGTTTCAGCTAGCAATCTTCAGAGTGTATAAAAGGGGACAGGGAAGGGCTGTGAGATGAGTTAGATGGAAGTTGCATTGAAAACAGCTGGTCAGAGCTTGAATAAAAATTGTGGATGGAAAATGAATGAGGGGAGGGAAAATGCTTTGGAGTAGCAAAAATACATTTCTGTTACAGTTTTGTTAAAGTGTTTGCCTCTTCCAAATGTTATTGCTTGCCTTAATAGGCAAGAACCATGATGACGAACCTTGGCACTCCAGATGTTCTTGGACTTCAATTCCCAGAAGCCCAAGCCCCCATGAATCCACACGAAGGGGTTTACTGCGATTCATCTGGCCCGCACCGCCCTCATCGTTCCCGGAAGCGGAAGTAAAACGTGCCCATACGGTTAAGACTCTTCTGGGTTAATCCTTCCTCCATACAGGCACGTTTTACTTCCGCTTCCGGGAGCGACGAGGGCAGTACGGGGCAGATGAATCGCAGCAAACCCCTTCGTGTGGATTCACGGGGGATTGGGCTTCTGGGAATTGAAGTCCAAGAACATCTGGAGTGCCAAGGTTCGCCATCATGGCCCTAGAAGATCATACCTTCGTAACCCCATTTAGGTCAATTTTAATATGTAGATTACATTTTAGTGTCTGAGAGGATGAAAACTTCACTTTCTTAATTTCTGCAGGAAAAATATTGTATTTCTGTACGTTATGCATTGTGAACTGCTTTGGGTTGGCTGCTGGACGAGGAAAGTGGTATATAAGAATAAATTTAAATTCAATTCAATTCAAAAAAAAATCTGTCAGGTAGTACAGTGGAACCTAGGTTTAAGAAATGAATGTATTCTCCAGGACTTTTCGTATTACAAAAAAATTGTAAATTGAATTTCCCATAGGAATACATGGAATGTAATTTCCCATTGGAATGCATTGAAAGCCTATTAATATGTTCTGGAAAATTTCCATAAACTGAGGCATTTTCAATGGATTTTCATCTGTAAACTGAAAATTACATTAACTGAGGTTATCATAAACCGAGGTTCCACTGTAATTGCTAGTTTCAGCCGCATGAACATCAAATGTGAATTGGAGTTTTTGGAACCAATGTATGGTAAAGGTCTCCCTTGCTCGAAAGCCAGTCATATTGAACTCTAGGGTTCAGTGCTTATCTCTGTTTATAGCCAAAGAGACAGCGCTGTCTGTATCTGCAGACATTTCCATAGACATGTGGCATGCATGACTAGACACAGGAGTGCACAAAACACTGTTTACCTTCCCACTAAAGTGGTCCCTATTTATCTACTTTCAATTTCTTGCTTTTGAACTGCTAGGTTGGCAGGAACTGGGACAAAGATGGGGGCTCACCCCATTGTGCAGCACTCGGGTCTCGAACTGTTGACCTGTCAACCTTGCAGTCATCAAGTTCAGCATCTTAACCACTTGGAACTTATATAGGGTTGGCTAGATAAGCTCCGTGCAAGGAAGGCATATCAAATACGAAACCGACGGGAGGGGACAAATTTGTAGGGACCCTCCCAACTGCCCACTGGCTCAATCAATTGAGACTGGAGCCTTAAGAAATTGGAAATCCTATGGATCCTAGTAAGCTGGATGCTCTGAAGGCTGTACCCCCTAAGAAGAAGAGTATAAGGCTTGTCTTCTCTCTAGCCAGATTTTGTTTCTTGATTCTCCTACCACCACAATGGGAGACAAACCCATATGTAGTACAGTGGTCAAGCTGCAGCATTGCAGCCAAAAACTCTGCTCACTATCTGAGTTCAATCCTGACCGGACTCAAAGTTGACTCAGCCTTCCATCCTTCTAAGACTGGTAAAACGAGTACCCAACATGTTGGAGGGGGAAATGCTAATTAACTTGTGAACCAACCAGAGAGTGCTCTTAAATGCTATGGGGTGATATATAAGTATACAGTAATTGCTATAGCTAAATCAGAGACAACAAATAAAGTTTGCCCCAGTGGTGGGATTCAGCCGTTACGCCCCGGTACACCCGTACCGGTAGTAGAAATTCCAGCTGGCCCCGCCCATCCAGTTGCCGGAGCCTCAGGTTGTAGACCTGCCCCTGCCTCCCCAATTACCCACCACCACCAACACACACCAACCTTCTCCATCATCTTTCAGGATAGGGAGAAATTGACGGATTGGAAGGGATGCTTTTTGAAAAGGGACAATTTCCTGTTCTGCACCCACATCTGGTTTCCTTCCCTTCTAGGAATCATCAACTCAGCACCCTTAACCCCTTCTGTGCTTGGTAGAATCTCTTTTAAGCCTCCTGGTGGTTTTCTTTCTCCCCCCCCCTCCAAGACCCCCACATTTGAAAAATCATTCCGAAAGAGAAGGAGGATCAAGTCACAT
Source organism: Bradypodion pumilum (assembly GCA_035047305.1). Classification (NCBI taxonomy): domain Eukaryota; kingdom Metazoa; phylum Chordata; class Lepidosauria; order Squamata; family Chamaeleonidae; genus Bradypodion; species Bradypodion pumilum. The sequence goes on from JAWDJD010000003.1 coordinate 5,547,855, forward strand.
GGCCTCCATGCCACACCCACCCAGTCACATGGCCACCATGCCACGGCCACCATGCCATGCCCACAGAGTAGGTAGTAAAAAAAATTTGAATCCCACCCACCACTGGTTTGCCCATTTGGAGTGAATGTCTTGGAATTCCAAAAAATACAAGGCATATGTGGAAAGAGGAGAAGGGCAAAAACCATGAGGCAGACCCAGAGGAAGGTAGAAAGATAACATCAAAGAAACACTATAAGAACACTAAACAACACCAGTGGAGACTGATAGAAGTGCCAAAAGAAGAAGAAGCAAAAAAAGAAGCAGAAGAAGAAGAAGAAGCAGCAGCAGAAGAAGAAGAAGAAAGAAGAAGCAGAAGAAGAAGAAAAAGCAGAAGAAGAAGCAGCAGCAGAAGAAAAATCAGAAACAGAAGAAGAAGAAGAAGAAGAAGAAGAAGAAGAAGAAGAAGAAGAAGAAGAAAGTTAAACCTTGCCCAAAGAGTATAATTTACAAACTATGGTATGGAGATCTGAGAGTAAATAAAACAGAATAGCAAAAAAAGACAAAAAATGTTGTGCCACTTTAAAGACTAACTCCTGTACAGTATTTAAATGTTAGCTTTGTGGACCAAGTCCACTGATGAAGTGGACTTGGTCCATGAAAGCTCACATTTAAATACAGGAGTTAGTCTTTAAAGTGCCATCTGTTACCACTATAAAATATAGTGGTAACAGATAACACCCAAGTACCATTTGGAGATGTCAGCAGGGACCACGAAACCAGATATCTTCACTTCTCTTTCCAAAAAAGGATCGTGTCAAGGCCTGGACTAATGCCATTTCCTTCAGATAACGCGTAGGCAACAAAAAATTTCCAGATTTCCCAAAACGAGATTTTTGGAATTCGTCCTTTTCTCTGGTGTATTTGCATAGTTAGTTTTTCGTTAAGAGCCAATTGCCAAGCATCCGCGTACCATCTGACCTTATTGATGTTACCTCCACCTTTCCATTCCTTGGCTATTAACTGTCTTGCTACCATTACCAATGACAACACTAACTCCTTTTTATTATCCTCCATATCTAGATAATCAATTTCACCCAGTATTATTAACTTTGGGGTTAGTACCTGTTATGTATGTTAACTGTGTTTTCTGACAGGAGCGGAATGTATCTTTTCTCATGTATCTATTCTTCTGCAAATAAGTGGATTGAAAATGTGCACACTCTGTTAGCCAATGGGCTTGTTGTATTATTGTTACTGTTACTGTTTATAGTGTACTAGCATATTTTTAAAATTGTGTTGGATACTAAAGGGTTTCGTTTTTTTCTTGAACTAATGGTGATGGGCTGTTTTAAATGGTGGTGTAAGGTTTTTTGATTTTGTTGCTTCGAGGCGCTTCGTCCGCCTGCGGCGGACTTGCGCTCCCAGTGGTTTCTTTTGGTTCTTTTTTTTTTTTGCGTGCTGGCTTCCTCAGTGCCAGGCTCCTTAATTTGGTTTTTGAACGTGTTTTTTATGTTTATGCATTTTTTTTAAAAAAATTAATTTATCTAATTTAATTTATTATTATTCTGTTTAAATTTTTTTTAAAAAAAATTGTTTATTTTAACTCTTTTTTTTGTTTTTTTGGAGTGAAAAGTGTTTTCTTTTTTGGGGTAATTTTTGAGATTAGTGTGTTTATTTTTGAATGTTTTTATAACTGATTTGATTTAATTTGGAATTAATCTTATTATTTTTAATATTTTGGAATGTATTTTATCTTTTGGCCTCTGGGTGGGGGTGGTGAGCTTTTTTGCCTCACTTTACAATTGTTCTCTTCTGTCCTCTGGGTGTCGCTTCCGGTAAGTTTCCTCTTTCTCATTTGAGTTCCGGTTCTCATAGAAGGAAGACGTCTTTTGGTAAGTTCTCTGGGGGTTTTTTTTGGGGGGGTGGTTGTTGTTGTTTTTTTTGGGGGGGTGTCTGTGTGTTTTTTTCTTGTTTATTTTTGGCTGTGTTTGTGTGTTATTTTTGGCTTTTTGTGTTTTTTTGAATGTTTTTGGTTTGTGTTTTTGTGTGTTTTTTTCAGTGGGGGGTGGCTTTCTTTCTCGCAGGCCATGCTGGCTGGCCCGTGGGAAGGAAGGGCAATTGCGGGGAGGCTTTCTTTCCCACGGGCCATGCTGGCTGGCCTGTGGGAAGGAAGGGCAGCGGCGGTGGGGGGTTTCATTTTTCCCCGCGGGCCATACTGGCTGGCCCGTTGGGAAGAAGGGCAGTTGTGGGGTGTTTTTGTTTTTACTTGTGTTTTTCGCGCGCCGGCTGGCCCTTCAAATGGAAGGGCAGTGGCGGCGGGGTGTGTGTGTGTGTTATTTTTTCCCCCCACGGGCCATGCTGGCTCGCCCATGGGGATGAATGGCAGCGGCGGCGGGCTTTTTTTAGCTTTTATTTTTCGCGCGCCGGCCGCCTCAGTGTTCTGCGCACTAATGGCATGCAGGACGCTGGGGCTTGTAGTTTGGGTTGCGCATGTTTGCTTTCTGCGGCGGTTTTTCTTTTGCGGCTTTTTTTGATTGGCTGCGGCACGTTTCCGAACGTTCATTTTGCCACGAATTGAAGTTCCCTTTTTTGTTTGCGACTGGGGGGCTCCTGCCCCTGGGTCGAAAATTTCAACCCGACAGTTACCTGCGAACCCCGTTCGGGCGAGTGAACGGAGGCTCGAACGGGGCTAGTGAGGCCTGGTGCAACATCCTTTGTCACATTCCAATGGTTAACACACCATTTTATAGGTATAGATTTAAGTCTCAGTTTTGCCCCATCCAAACTGTGTTCAATCAAACCTTTTCCATAATCCCACAGCGGGAGTTTTTGAGAATCCCCCCTGCCTCTCGGCCCAAGCTCAAATCTTTTAAAACTTCCCTCCGAGATGTGCAAGGTTGCCAGATTCCAGTCCTGGGGGGTGGGAAATTTCTTGGTCATATCCAAAAACATTTGCACCTCCTTGCCATTGGTTGTAGTTACAAAGTAAAAGACAAGGACCACTCAAAGGAAAGGTTCCATAAATCAAAGTTCTGTATCTTATATATATATGATATGAGTTAGAACACACATTTAGAGGCTCCTTAACGCATATCAGAGAACCTTTATCCTGAGGAAGCTATATGTGAAAGGCTGGTTATACCGGAACAGTCTCGATTCACTGTGGATTTATCTTAGTATTGCCCCTACATTATTTCATACTACTATACTACTGATACTGTTTAGATTTTTGCATTTGAAGAAGACTTCTACTTGATTTACTATAAGAAATTTTTAAGAAACTTTGAAGACATGATTTTTGATATTTACATTTTTAGCTGCAGTACTGTATGAAGCTAATACTTTACTCATATATATATTGTTGTATTATTGTTACTGTTACTGTTTATAGTGTATATAAGTCCGAGTGTATATAAGTCTGAGTTTTGCCCCATCCAAACTGTGTTCAAACCCCACTAATATATATATTGAAGATACAGAACTTTGATTTGTGGAACCTTTCCTTTGAGTGGTCCTTGTCTTTTTCTTTGTACCTATACCACTCAGCCATTCAGTGGACCTTTATTGGTTGTAGTCAAGCAGGGCACTAACTGTCTTATTGGGACCCAATGGTTTAGGCCCATGGGAATCTGGCTTTCTGGCATTTACACAATAGACGCTGACCCAATCCGGGATGTTTGTGCTGCACATCCTGAGGTGTTCAAAAAGGGTTTAGGGTTATACAAAGGACCCCCTGTGGATTTTGAGCTTGACCCAACCGTCCGGCCCATCCGGATGAAGCCACGCCAGGTATCCTTTGCTTTAAAGGAGAAGATAGAAGCTGAACTGGACAAACTGGTGGGGCAGGGCATCCTAGTGCCAGTGGACTCCACAGAGTGGGAGACACCAATAGTGACTGCTTTGAAAAGTAATGGGGAGGTCAGGATATGCGCTGACTATAAGTGTACCATCAATAAAGCAATTTGCCAGAATGCATATCCTGTGCCCATGGTAAGCCACCTTCTTGCCTCCTTTAATGGAGGAAATTGGTTCGCAAAACTTGACCTTGCCCAGGCTTACCAACAATTGACTTTGTCTCCTGCTGCTGCCATAGCCCAGACCATAGTAACACATAGGGGGGCATTTAAGGTAACTCGAGTACAATTCGGGGTGAATGCGGCCCCTGGAATATTTCAATCGCTTGTAGAACGTATTTTAAAAGGTTTGCCTGGTGTCCTGCCATATTTTGACAATGTCCTGATCACCGCTAAGGACAGGCTCGATTGAGTCCTCTCACATTTCAAGAGGGCCGGTTTACGTCTCAGAAGAGACAAATGTGTGTTTTTGGCACAAGAAGTGGAGTTCCTGGGGTACCGAATTACACCCCAAGGTATCATGCCCTCTGACTCCAAGATGGCAGCCGTGCGAAATGCAACCAGGCCAAAATGTAAAGCCAAATTGCAATCATTTCTAGGATTCTGAAACTTCTATCATGCTTTTCTCAATCGAAAAGCCTCATTTGCCGAACCATTTCATTGGCTTCTTAAGAAAGATACTGTTTGGCACTGGGGCCATTGCCAGGAAAAAGCGTTCCTAGAACTTAAAAGGCTGCTATCTTCGGATGCTGTATTAACTCATTTTGATCCTAACAAGGAAGTTGTACTTGTGTGTGATGCATCCCCTGTGGGGGTGGGAGCTGTGTTATGCCATGTACTAAGTGATGGGAGGGAAGCCCACATAGCATTCTATTCCCGTTCACTCTCAAAGCCTGAGAAAAATTACGCTCAGACAGACAGGGAAGCGTTGGCACTAAAAAAATTCCACGATTACCTTTACGGAAGACCTTTTACCATCATAACTGACCTTGGAATCTTCGTGAATGGGAAGCCCACGCCTCAAATTCTGTCCCCAAGGATGTTGCATTGGGCAATTTTCCTAAATGCATACAATTTTACTTTGGTGCACAGGCCCGGCAAGAACATTGGCCACGCTGATGCCCTGTCACATTCTCCACTGCCAGGGGTCGGGGAAGCCAATTGTGAGATCGAAAGCGACCACCAGGTCCTTCTGATTGAGGCTTTCGACTCACCCCCAGTCGTCCCCTCAGATATAGCCAAGGCTACGGCCAAGGAGGTAACATTGACTAAAGTAATGTCTTGGGTACAAAAAGGCTGGCCTGTCTGTCCTCTAGCCAAGGAATTCAGAACATTCCACCGCAAGCATTTGGAACTATCAGTGGAACGAGGTTGCCTTCTATGGGGCCAGTGGGTGGTCATTCCTGTCACTCTCAGGAAAAAGGTTTTACATCTACTTCACACAAGTCACCCAGAAATTGTCCGTTCCAAAGCCCTTGCCCGTAGCTACTTTTGGTGGCCTCAACTGGACCAAGATATAAAACAAATGGTTGGCACTTGTGTCAGCTGTCAATCCTCTCGCCCAGAGCAATCCCACCTTCCCTCTCAGGAATGGGATTCTGCTCAGGGCCCGTGGTCCAGGTTACACATAGATTTTGCAAGTCCATTTAGGGGTGCCCTATTTTTGTTGGTTGTGGATTCATTCTCTAAGTGGCTGGAAGTGATTAGGGTGCAACGACTTTACTGAACGAGATCCGGAAATGAAATGAGGACAGACAGACTACTTACCGGAACAAGAGACACCCACAGGACAGTGGAGAAAGAAAGTCAAAGTAAAAGAAAAACACAACACCTGAGGCCGCGGGAAGGGACCCTCACACACACACAACGCTTTCAACAGGGGGTGAAGGCATCATTGCCTTTTCCCCCCTTGAAAGCAAAACAATTCCCTCACAAAGCAGAGGCACCGGACGGCGCTCCACCCGGTTCCTTTACTTTACGAGGAAGTGTTTCGCTTTCAAGGGAGGGAGAAGGCATCATTGCCTCCCCCCCTTGAAAGCGAAAAAATTCCCAAGTAAGCAAAGGCACCGGATGGTGCTCCGCACGGTGCCTTCACTTACCCAAAAAATAAACCATAAAGTAAAAAATTACACAAAAATCACAACCAAAACATCCAAAAACAACCAAAAACAAACCCAAAAATAACACAAACACCAAACACACAGAAACCCCCCCCCAAAAAAATAACAATGCAAACCCCCAAAAGAAATTAAAATGGAGAACTCACACAACAGCACCACCCAGAGGACACAGGAGAAAACACAGTCAAAAAGAGTTGAAAGAATAACATTTCTAAAACATTTCTAAAATCCTGTTTACAGTTTTCACTCAAAAAATAAATAAACATCTAAACACAGTTTAAAAAAATTGAATTTTTTAAAAAAAATACTCACACATTATTAAAAAACACACATAGAAAAACATTATTTGCTTACATAAAATAATTCTAAAAAATTATATCATCCTTTAAAACAGCCCGGCAACACCAAAAAATATATATGGATAAATAAACATTTTTGAAAATTCAATTATAGACTAACACGTGGTGGGCAAACCTTTTGACTCGAGGGCCACAATGGGTTCTTAAACTGGACCGGAGGGCCGGAACAAAAGCATGGATGGGGTGTTTGTGTGAACTAATATAAAGAGAACCCTCTGCTCTTTCGGATCCATGGGCCGGATAGAACAGCCAAATGGGCCAGATCCGGCCCATGGGCCATAGTTTGCCCATGGCTGGACTAACCTCTACTTTAAAAACATTATTAAAAAAACAACAACCTTCCAACACCATTTAAAACAGCCCGGCGCAAAGAATGTTGGGAAATGAAGTTTCCCTTTTTTCACGTTTGTGGGGCTGTTGCCCCACTGCTGGTTTTTTCAGTCCTTCGTTGACCTGCGGACCCAGTTCGGCCATGTGCACGAATGGTGGGTGTGGGTCATTAGGGCGAGGCATAGGAACCTATAGCAAGTTCCAATGGTTAACTCTTGGTTTTATAGGTTTAGAAGAAGGACAACTTGTAAAAATAAATTCAATAATGCTTTATAGCAATTACACTTATTACACCACCCCATAGCACCTAGAGCTACCTTTGGAGGGTTCATATGTTAATTGGCATTAACAACATGCTGAATACTCATTTTACTGATGTTAGAAGGATGGAAGGCTGAGTCAACCTTGATCCCCGTTAGGACTGAACTTGTATCATGAGCAAAATTATGACTACAGCCATGGGGGTTCCGTGGGTATAGACCAGAGGTACCCAACCTGAGGCCCATGGGGTAGTGCCATTTCATAAGAACATAAGAACATAAGAACAGCCTTGCTGGAACAGGCCACAGCCCATCCAGTCCAGCATTCTGTCTCACACAGTGGCTCACCATTTCCTTCAGGGTATTCCCAAGCATTGAGTCTCTCTGCAATCTCTGTTTCCTCTTTAATAACCCCTTGCCTTCCATTGTCATCTAATGGTCCAATGGCCTTCCTAGTTGGGTTCTTACTTCTAATGTACTTAAAGAAGTCTTTGTTATTTCTCTGAGTATTTTTAGCTATACGCTCCTCAAAGTCTTGCTTTGCTTTCCTGATTGTTGCCTTGCATTTGTTCTGCCAGAATTTATGTTTCTGCCTGCTGTCCTCATTCGGACAAGCCTTCCATCTTCTAAATGAGCTTTTCTTGCTCTTGATCACTTCCCGAACAGCTCCTGTAAGCCACATCGGAGTCCTCTTGGACCTGGCAGTGCCCTTTTTCCTTTTGGGTATGCATTCCAATTGAGCCTCTGTTATTGTTTTTGTAAACAGCCTCCATGCCTCTTGGAGTGTTTGGACTCTCTCAATTTTCCCTTTCAGCTTCTTTTTTACTAGTTTCCTCAACTTCGGGAAATTTCCTTTTTGAAAATTTAAGGTCTCTGTGTTAGATTTTATCAGTGACTTGCGGTCTATGATCAAGTTAAACATAATTGAGTTGTGGTCACTGTTCCCTATTGGATCAAGTCAAGGATTCTTGTACCTCTAGTTGGGTCTTCAACCATCTGTCCCAGGGAACAATCATTTAGCATATCTAGGAACTTTATCTCTTTATCATGTGCTGAACAACAGTTCACCCAGTCTATGTGAGGGTAATTGAAGTCCCCCATTATAACCAGGCTTCCCTTCTTGGATGCCTCCTTTACAACATTCTCCAACTGCCAGTCTCCCTCAAGAGTTTGGGTCGGAGGCCGATAGTATATGCCTACTGTTAGACCATCCTTGTGGCCTGGTACTCTTACCCACACAGCTTCTAATGGTGACTCCAAATCACCTAGATATTCCAATTCATACGATTTTATCACTTCTTTGACATACAAGGCCACACCACCTCCCATTTGCCCCTTCCTATCCTTCCTGTACAGTTTGTAGCCTGGGATAACTGTATCCCATTGGTTATCATCCGTCCACCAGGTTTCAGTGATACCAATAATGTCAATATTCTTATCTATTGCTAAGTATTCCAGCTCCCCTATTTTGTTCCGGAGGCTTCTGGCATTTGTATACAAGCATTTATATATGCTTTTCTGACACAGTCTTTTGTGTCCAGTTGCATTGTTAGACTGCCTCTTGCATCCTTCTGCTAGAATGCTAGTGACTAGCTCCTCGCTCTGCTCAGTAATTTTTGCATCCTCCTCACTACTCAAATACACACTTTCCCGAACCGGATGCTGCCCAGCTCCTGTCGGCTTTCCCCCAGTTATCAGTTTAAAAGCTGCTCTGCAGCCTTTTTGATGTTGAGTGCCAGCAATCTGGTCCCATCATGGTTCAAATGCAACCCATCCCTCCTGAACAGATTTGGCTTGTCCCAAAATGTTCTCCAGTTCCTGACAAATCTGAAACCCTCCTCTCGACACCACCGCCTCATCCACGCATTGAGGCTTCTGAGCTCTGCCTGCCTGGTAGGTCCTGCGCGAGGGACAGGCAGCACTTCTGAAAATGCTACCTTGGAAGTCCGGGACTTCAATCTTCTTCCTAACAACCTGAATTTGGCTTCCAGGACAGACCGCTTGGCCTTCCCAACATCATTGGTACCAACATGTACCATGACAACTGGCTCGTTCCCAGTTCTCTCTAACAATCTATCTAGATTTCTTGTGATGTCTGCAACTTTTGCACCTGGCAGGCAAGTCACCATACGGTTATCATGTGCATCACAAATCCATTTCTCTGTATTTCTAATTATTGAATCGCCTAGTACAAGGAGCCTCTCTCCTGCAATCTGTTCATCTACATGCACCTCATTAACCATATTAAGGGAGAGAACCTCAGTTTGTTCCTGTTGTTTATCTTCCTGGATCTCATCAAGTGTGATGAGGGAGAGATCATCAGGTGGAACCAGTTGTTCCTCTGTGTGTTCCTCATCAGGTGTGATGAGGGAAAGAGCCTCAAATTTATTCTGTAATTTCAGACTCTCAGAGTGATCCCCTACTCTTTTCCTCCTTTGAGTCACATTCCTCCAAACATCTCCCTCCTGAGTTAGTGAAGGGCCTTCTCCCTCAGAACTGTGCCCTGTCTCTTCTTTGTCCAGCATAGTCTGCTCCGCTCTGTCCAAGAACAGCTCAAGCTCCTTAATTTGTTGATGGTGGCCCCATCCCTCCAAAGCCATTCAAGAAACAAAATGACCACCCCTTTGAAGCTGTTAGGACAAAATAGCCCCCACCATCGTGCAGGCAGGGCAAAATGGCCATCCGGCCCTCAAAGCTGACTCAGAGAGCATGACCTGGCCCACAGCTTGAAAAGGTTGGTATAGACTGTCCTGCAAACCTTTTTTTAAAAGTTCCAAATTTAGATTGGAACAAGAAACCAAGCAAAAGTGAAACAGGAAGGTTTGCTCTTCAAAGGACCCTATGTTGACCTCATCTCCTTATGTCAAGACTTGCTCATCAATGTTTACTCTCTGCTTCCTAATAATAATTTTGTGTCAGAAATTATTCTGGGTTGAAAGGACTTTTGCAGGAGAAACTCAGCTCAGGGAACACCTAAATGAGGCTCCTTTCATGTCCCCAAGAGCTGGGACAGAGATGGGCGCTCAATCCATCATGCAGTACCCGGCTCTCAAACTGCTGACTTGCCAGCCTTCCAGCTAACAAGGCGAGCTTCTTAACCGCTGAGCCACCATAGCCTGATTTGTAGTCACTTTTTCCTCTTACCTTAGGAATGATAAATTTGTTCCTGTGTCTTTGATCAGGATCTTTGTCTAAATTCTTTAGAAGTCTGTTGGATTGGAAGGCATTTAAGAGCTCACATGCTAGGGAAATAACACTAGGTGGAACAGTTATTGGAATAATTTGCAGAGCTAAGATAAGGGAAACGATTGACAGTCAATGTTCTTGAAGCTTTGGATAAATTAACTGGAACAGAATTTGCAGTGGAGGAGGGATTTCCTTTCCTTGGAAAACAGAGCGGGGAAAAATGCACAAAGGCATCTTTCAGTCCATGATTTGTCTTTGGGTCACAAGATCATACCCTGATGACTAGGAGCGTTGGTCATTTCATACCCTTCTTGTGATATGGGCAAATAACTCTTGTTGCTTAGATCTGTATCTGGAACTTTTACATCAGCCCTTCCTCCCTTGGGTGGAGATGATGGCAGACCCCTTCTGCAATGTAAATGCATGACTTACAATCGGATACTGTTGGGTTTATTTTTAATGTTAATCTTTCTTTATTTGTGTCAGATGCACTGCCAGCATATAATAACATACAAAGCTAAAATTAACACATCTAAAAACAAAACAGAATTTAAAAGAGCAAGATGACATTGAAAGTAGATAAAAGTAGATGAGATTGCAAGTAGATAAATAGGGACAACTTTGGTGGGAAGGTGAACAGTGTTCAGTGCACTTTGATGTCTAGTCATGCCTGCCACATGTCCACGGAAATGTCTGTAGACGCAGACAGTGCTGGCTCTTCGGCTATTATTATTATTATTATTATTATTATTATTATTATTATTATTATTATTATTATTATTATTATTATTATTATTATTATAACATTACTGTTTTGAGTCTTTATCCAGAACAAAATTTTCCCCCCAAGCTGTGGCTTAGACAAAATGAAATGCTGTGGAAATTGTCCGGTGTTTGCACAATTTCTCTAGACAAAGCGAAGCAAAGAAACATGTGAGGTGTGGAAAAGCACACACACTTGCACAGTCAAACTCATTAACCCACCACCTGGTTAATGCCATGTTCATGTCTCTTAGCTCTCCTGCCCTCTCTCCGTAAGCAAATAACGAACTCCAAAGAGCCATTAATCGAGATCACCTTGCTGCATGACAAGGGAGCAGGTCTTATTATTTAACCCATGTGCATCTTTCTGAGGAGAAGGGTGGTACCATAGCAACCAGGGGTTGAGTGAAGGATGGGCAAAGAAAGGCTAACATTAACCACTAATTATTTAAAATAAACATTTGCTGTTTGAGGGATGTGTTGATGGTTCATGCTCACATCACAGTTTCCACAAGGGTTGCTTTCAGGGAGAAGGTCATGTATGCCCACCATTAATTGTAAGAGTTGTATTTAGGACTACAGTTTCCATCATCCCCCAGTAAACATGATCAGAGGCCATGCTGTCTGGTATATCCTGGAATTGGAAGTTTAGAATTCCTTATTTCGCCCATTTACCTTGGTGTTTTCTACTCCAGGGTAAATGGACTATGGTGGCTTAGTGGTTGAAGCCAACAATGAAGAGACCAAACGTGGAAGATATCCGCAAGAAGAACAAAATTGTTTGACTCAGCTCATGCAATTATAATCAGTTTAATTCACTGAAATAATGAAAGAACAGATCCAAATTCCATCTGATATAGGAATTTTCAACTTTTTCATCAGGGATCTAAATCAAACGTAATAAACAATTACTAGTGTTCATTTCCTTATAACATATATACACATATATATACACACATATGCACACTATATACAACAGATCTTGGATTTGCCACAGGATAATATAACAGTAATGCAAACTCATAGATAGTTGAACATTCATTACCTGTGTATTCTTGTTCCGAGATAGTGGTTTTTATGATATTAAGTTTTTATATCGTGTCCCAGACCTCTTGTTCTATTTATTCAGTGTCGATGGACGTTAACCTTGTGGGGAACTAACTCTAATTTAAAGCCTCACTGAAATCGGACAGCTGCAGCTCTGACAGAGATTACAAGAAACATGTGTAATCAATTTCCATGTTAAGTCCTGAAGGGTACAATGTGTTAAAATGATAGATAAAGTAACATTCCCTTTGCCTCAGAATGGTCTCCATATTTACTCGCGAGAAGGGCTTCTGTTTATGAGTTTCCAGCACAACAAACTTAAAGTCATGGTCACTGTGATTCATTTCCACAAAATGATTAACTAGGGGGGGGCTGATAAATTGCCCATGCGTATCTTGGATCTATGTTCCCCCACCCTAGTTTTAACCTGACGAACAGTAACCCCCACATAGCCTAGATCACAAGTGCAAACCAAAAGATAAATGCACCCCAAACTTTTGCAGTTAGAAAATTGTTCCAATCTGAAAGAGTAATTACTGCTGGCTATGGATACTACTTTGGTTTGCCAAGCTAGAGAACAGTGGATGCAATCACCACATCTAAAATGACCTACTGAGCAGACTGGTGGAATGCGGGATTCATGATCCGAGCAGCTTACAATTTGTTTGATGGACCTAGATTTTCTCAACCGTATCATAGGGGGAGTGGTACATCCCGGTAAGTGATTTACAATATGCCAGTGTTTCTTGATTATAGAGCACACTCTACCCGATAACGGGGAGAACTGAAAGGAGCAAGAAAGTTTGCTTTCAAGTTTTTTCACTTTCAGTAGAAACAGCTGGCTCCTGGGAATGATCAACATAAGAACATAAGAACAGCCTTGCTGGAACAGGCCACAGCCCATCTAGTCCAGCATTCTGTCTCACACAGTGGCTCACCATTTCCTTCAGGGCATTATTCCCAAAGAGATGCCTTCACCTGCTTAGGATTCCCTGGAAATGATATTGAGAGATATCCTGCCTATCTCTCCAACCCGGAGGTTGTCCTTAAGTATACATAATTATAGCCATTGATACTCTTGTCCTCCATGAACTTGTCTAATCCTTTCTTAAAGCTGTCAAGACTGACAGCTGTCACCACTTCTTCTGGCAGGGAGTTCCATAGGCCAGTAATCCTCTGGGTGAAAAAGTACTTTCTCTTATTTGTTTGAGAACTAGTACCCAAAAGTTTCATCGAGTGTCCCCTAGTTCTAGTGTTATGCGATAGGGAAAACAGTTTTTCCTTATCTACTTTGTCCACACCGTGCATGATTTTATAAACTTCAATCAGGTCACCTCTTAGACGTCGTCGTTCAAGAGTGAAGAGGCCCAACCGTTGCAGCCTCAGATGGTAAGGAAGGTGTTCCAGTCCCCTAATCCTTCTGGTTGCCCTCCTCTGCACTTTTTCCAGCTCCATAATATCCTTCTGGAGGTATGGCGACCAGAACTGTACACAGTATTCCAGATGGGGCCTCACCATAGATTTATAAAGAGGCAAAATGACACTTGCTGACTTATTTTCTATACCCTTCCTAATGATCCCTAACATTGAGTTTGCTTTTTTCACTGCTGAGGCACACTGGGTTGACACCTTCATTGAGTTGTCCACCAGGACACCAAGGTCCCTTTCCTGGTTTGTCGCAGAGAGTTCAAACCCCATCAGTTTATAAATGTAATTGGGGTTCTTTGCCCCAACATGCATCACTCTGCACTTACTAATGTTGAAACTCATTTGCCACTGTTTTGCCCACTCCCCCAGTGTCAAGAGATCCCTCTGGAGCTCCTCACAATCTCTCACAGTTTTCACTAGCCTGTATAATTTAGTGTCGTCAGCAAATGTGGCTACCTTGCTTTTTACTCCTACCTCTAGATCATTTATGAAGAGGTTGAAAAGCAGGGGTCCCAGTACTGAACCTTGGGGGACCCCACTCTTTACTTCCCTCCACTTGGAGAAGTGTCCATTTAGTGCTACCCTCTGTTTCCTGTCCCTTAGCCAGTTGCTGATCCAGGACAAGACCTGTCCCTTTATTCCATGACTGGTAAGTTTATTCAAGAGCCTTTGGTGTGGGACCTTGTCAAAAGCCTTCTGAAAGTCCAGATAAACAATGTCAACTGGATCCCCCTTATCCACATGCTTGTTGACACTCTCAAAAAATTCCAACAGATTAGTGAGGCATGATTTGCCCTTGCAAAAGCCATGTTGGCTCTCCTTTAGCAGCGCCTTCTCTTCTATGTGCCTATTAATTCTATCTTTTAGGATGGTTTCCATCACTTTACCTGGGACACATGTCAGACTGACAGATCGGTAATTTCCTGGATCACCCCTGGATCCTTTTTTGAAAATTGGTGTTACATTCGCTACCTTCCAGTCATCAGGCACAAAGCTTGATTTGAGGGAAAGATTATATATTTTGGCTAGGAGATCAGCAATTTCATCTTTAAGTTCCCTGAGAACTCGTGGATGGATGCCATCTGGTCCTGGTGATTTGTTAGTGTTTAGCTTAACAAGACATGCAAGGACCTCCTCCCTGGTTATTTCTATCTGGCTTAATTCTTTGGTTTCCCTCCCTACGAAGATAGGATCTGTTTTGGGCATGTGGCCTCTGTCTTCTTCAGTGAATACTGAAGCAAAGAATTCATTGAGTCTCTCTGCAATCTCTGTTTCCTCTTTAATAACCCCTTGCCTTCCATTGTCATCTAATGGTCCAATGGCCTTCCTAGTTGGGTTCTTACTTCTAATGTACTTAAAGAAGTCTTTGTTATTTCTCTGAGTATTTTTAGCTATACGCTCCTCAAAGTCTTGCTTTGCTTTCCTGATTGTTGCCTTGCATTTGTTCTGCCAGAATTTATGTTTCTGCCTGCTGTCCTCATTCGGACAAGCCTTCCATCTTCTAAATGAGCTTTTCTTGCTCTTGATCACTTCCCGAACAGCTCCTGTAAGCCACATCGGAGTCCTCTTGGACCTGTTTAGTGTATGGGACCAAAGACAACAGAACAGCCGTAGGGTTGGCTTAACACAGGTTTATTGCATGATGACCCGGTGGAGCATGAGGTAATAGCGGTGATACATCTCAATATATACAGTAGCCCTATACATTTGAATCTTGTAGCACGGTAGCTCATTGGCTGCTACCGGCGTGGCCTCGCCCAGGCACGCCTCTTTTCCTGCTGCTGAATGCAGATCTTTCTCCTGCTGCTGAATGCAGATCTTTCTCCTGCTGCTGAATGCGGGGAAGGTTTTCCCGCGGCTGTCCGTGATTGAGCAATGTGAACCATGTGAGACTGAACGCTCGCAGCTGCCCTCTATGGGCTGCCTGCTCGCGTTCCTTTACAGCTGAGATACCTTGTATTTGGAGTGGTTACATTCTTGCCTTTACAGTACAATGAACATGCAAACATACATACATAACATCCCTCCCCCCTAGGATGGGACGAAGTCCCGCAACCATTGTGGCTTGCCGCACGTGCGCTTGGGGCGTGCTTGCGCCTGACCTAGTGCTGGAGAGCCAGTGATCTCTGACTCCGTGGGTACTTGTCCTGCAACGGGAAACGGGGATTCGTTAGAGGCTCTGTGGGGCGTCCGTGCCTGCCTTGCGCCCGGGGATGGGAATGGAATGAACAGTTGGGAGGTGAACCCCTGCCTGTTGCTCTCGGACCCGGGGGACCCTCCTATTGTGAACCGTGGAACCGATGAGGTCGCCCTTGTGGTTCTGCTACCTTCTGTTCCCCGCTCGGGGGACCTTGAGACTGTGGTGGGCGGACTCGCTGTTGCCTCCTGTCTTGGGGGTGTCGGTCTCCGGGAAATTGGCGCTATGTTGCATTCTAACTCACAGGGGCTACTGGGACTGGAAGTACCAGGGGCTGAACTGAAACCCCTCTTTTCGCTAGGACGGGTGGGGGACCACTCCGCTAACTCTCCCTGGTACTGTAAATCAACGCCTAAACTTCTAGGGGCATCTGTGTTTTGGGGAAACTTCCGAGGGGTATGTGTGAGGTCGGGGCTCTTCCTTTCTGCCGCGAACTCCCGCAAAAGATCTCTGAGGATCGATTCCCTTTCCTCCCCCCTTGGTGGGGACCCATGTCCCCCTTTTCCTCCCCCTTGGGCTAAACGGGTGGGAGAGTACCCTAACGCTGATTCGTGGCTATTTTCGTCTTCGTCTTGCTCTCCGGGGACCCTGCGCCTGAGTTGGTCCGCGTGTCGCCTCCACAGGAGGCCTGTACTGGTCTCCACGCGGTATGAGACGGGGCCGGTTTGTTCTATTACGGTGCCCGGCACCCAGGCTGGCCCCGCGTTGGCATAGTTCCTGCAATGCACCGGGGCGCCTACGCTGAAACTCTTTGCGGGTTCCACCCCTATGTTCCGCCCTTTGTCCTCTACTCTCGTGGGGTCTAGCTTGGAGATTACCGTGGCCAGCTTCCTGCGCATTAACAGCTCCGCGGGGGAGTACCCTGACGCCAATGGGGTGACCCTGTACCTTAGCAGGAATTGGCACAATTTCAGGTCGAGGTCTCCGGGGCCCATGCGCCGCAGCGCGTCTTTTGTGGTGCGCACGAGGCGCTCTACTTGGCCGTTGGTGGCCGGGTGAATGGGGGCGGAGGTGACGTGCCGAATGGCGTTGCGATCCATGAATGCCCCGAACTCGGCGGACGTGAAACAGCTAGCGTTATCGCTGACGAGGGTGTCGGGTAAACCGAACGTGGAAAAGACCCTCCGTAACTGTTTAATTGTAGTGGCCGAGGAGGTGCTCGAGACTGGAATGACCTCCAACCACTTGGAGAACGCGTCCACCACAAGGAGGAAAAGTGTTCCCCTGAACGGGCCAGCAAAGTCTACGTGTACCCGGGACCATGGCCCCCTTGCTGCGTCCCACTCCCTATGTGGCAAGCGAGCCTCTTCTGGCCTGGAGCTTTGGCACGCTTCGCAAGTGCCGACCATGTGTTCGATGTCGGCGTCTAGCTGGGGCCACCAAAAGTAACTACGGGCTAGTGCCTTAGAGCGGACGATCCCCGGGTGGCTGACGTGCAGCAGTTTAAGCACCCTCGGCCGGAGCGACGTGGGGATCACTACTCGCTGTCCCCACAAAAGGCAACCCCTCTCTAGGGACAACTCTAGTTTCTTTTTGAAAAATGTGTCGAATTCCGCTGCTGGGGAAGACACGGGCCACCCTTTCTGTACCCAGGAGCAAACTGTAGCTAGCGTTTTGTCCTTGCCGGTCGCTTTGGCGATGTCGGCCGGTACTACTGGAGGGGAGTCTAGAACCTCTATCATTAAGACCTGGTGGTCCCTCTCTTCCTCGCCCACGTGGCAGCAATCCCGGGGAATGGGGGACCTCGACAGGGCATCCGCATGGCTGATCTCCTTTCCGGGCCGGTATACCAACGCGTGCTGATATGCGTTGAGAAAAATGGCCCACCTGAGCATCCTCGGGGACAGGATTTGGGGTGTGGGCTTATCTGCGGTGAAAATGCCTAGCAAGGGCTTATGGTCAGTCACTATGGTGAAGGGGCGGCCGTACACAAAATCATGAAATTTCTTGGTCCCCGCAATTATCGCTAGTGCTTCCCTGTCTGTCTGGGCATAGTTTCTCTCCGCTTGGGACAAGGACCTAGAGTAGAACGCTATCGGGGCCTCCCTCCCGTTCTCCAGTACGTGGCATAACACCGCCCCCACCCCCACCGGGGATGCATCACATATTAGGACCACTGGGCGTTTGGGATTGAAGTGGGTCAGTACAGCATCTGATGCCAGGAGTCGCTTCAGGTCATTGAAAGCCTTCTCCTGGACGTCGCCCCACTTCCATGCCTCGTCCTTTTTTAACAATTTGTGTAGCGGTTCCGCCACTGCTGCCTTCCGCGGAAGGAAGGAGTGGTAAAAGTTGAGCAGTCCAAGGAACGACTGCAACTCGGGCTTGGAGGTGGGGCGAGGGGCCTTCTTGATGGCGGCCACCTTGGATTGAGATGGCCTTATTCCCTCGGGAGTAACACGGAACCCTAGGAACTCAACCTCAGTTGCGAAGAAAATGCATTTGTCTTTTCGCAACCGCAACCCCGCCTTTTCGAATATTGCCAGGACCTTTCCCAACCTTGTTGCTAATTCGGCCCGGCTCCCCCCTGTAATCAATACGTCATCAAAGTAGGGTAACACCCCCTCTAACCCCTTCAGGAGGCGTTCCACGAGTGACTGGAAGATCCCGGGCGCCGAATTCACACCGAATTGGAGGCGCGATACCTGGAACGCCCCTTTGTGGGTGACTATGGTCTGCGCAGCAGCTGCGGCGGGGGTCACCGGGAGTTGCTGGTAGGCTTGGGCCAGGTCGAGCTTAGCGAAACACCTCCCCCCGTGTAACCTGGCCAACAAGTGGCTGACTACCGGCACCGGATACGCATTAGGGCGGATCGCCTTATTGATGGTGCACTTGTAATCAGCGCATATGCGGACCTCCCCGTTGGCCTTGAGTGCTGTTACAATTGGAGTTTCCCACTCCGCAGAATCAACAGGGACAAGAATCCCCTGGCCCACCAATTTGTCCAACTCCGCCTCTATTTTGTCTTTTAGTGCGAAGGGCACTCTGCGCGGTTTAAGTCTGATTGGACGTACTCCAGGGTCCAGGTCGAAAGTCACTGGGGGGCCCTTGAATTTCCCGAGCCCCTTTTTGAAAACCTCGGGGTGCGCGTCGCACACGCTCTGTATTGGATCCGTCCCGGCGGCGTGTGCTCCCACGGCGTGCACCCCCCCAATGAACAACCCCAGGGGCTGGAACCATTGAGTCCCGAGGAGGCTGCATTTACCTCCCTTGAGGACGACTAGGGGAAGCGTTGCGGTGTGCTTTTTAAACTGGACCTGGAACTTCCCAACCCCCAACACTGGGATGCGGTTCCCTTGCACGTCCTTCAGTGTGGCCCTCAACGCTTTGAGCTTGGGCCGCACGCGGGGGGCGATTTTCATGAACTCTCCCTGGGAAATGATGGAGTATGAAGAACCCGAGTCCACCTCCATCCTAACAGGGGCCCCTTGTATTACTACCTCAACGAAGTAACGGGGGTGCTCCGTGGAAACGCTGCAAACCGGAGCGTCGTCCTCGCTGTCGTCGGAGATGCGCCCTACTCCGTCCCGCGTCCTCGTGGTCCGGGTGCCGTCCTTTGGCCTCGTGGTGCGGTCCTGCCTCGCCGAGCGGTCTGGAGAACTCCTTGTGGTGCGGCCCTGCCTCGCCGAGCGGTCTGGGGAACTCCTCTTGGCCTCGCGCCGTTTCCGGCAGACCTTGGCGATGTGCCCGCGCCGGCCGCAGTTGTGGCACTCGGCCTTGCGGAACGGGCATTCGGCGCGGGCGTGGGCCGCGCCGCAGCCGTCGCAGCGCCGGCCCTCTCTCTGGACCCTCCTGACGTCCTCGTCGTCGCCGCTCTCCGCGGACGAGTTCGAAACTCGCCGGGCCGCGCGCACCGAGCTCTCTGCCTTGGCGGGTTTCGGGCGCCAGTCCTGAAGCTCTTGCACCCCGGCAGTCGTGGCCTCCGCGGCCTGTGCCTTGTCGAGGACTTGTTGCCACGTGGGAGGCGGCTCCTGTTTCATCAGCGCGCGCTGAGTCTCGGTATCCCTCAGACCGCAGAGCAGGCAGTCCCGGAGGGTGACTTCTGGGGTCTCCCACTTGCATGGGCCGGCGGCCAGCCGCAGGGCCGCGGCGAACTCAGCGACCGATTCCCCGGGCGCCTGGACTCGCCTCCAGAACGCGCTCTGAGCGGGGAACATCGCTATTGCGGGCCGGAGGTGGGTGCGCAGCGCCGCCAGGAGCTCTGTGGCCTTGAAGTCGCTCACCCTCCTCGGCGCGATCAGATCCACCAAGGTCCTCTTGGTCTCGTGTCCGAGCATGCGGACGAAGATGGCCCTCTTCTTGGCCTCATCTGAGACTTCGAGCTCCACCAGCGCTCCATTGAAGTCTATCTCAAACAGCTCCAAGTCTCCCGGCTTCCTGATCTCGTAGCCGGCGCATGTCTTGGTCCCGTGGGCAGCCATCATCCCACCTTCGTCGCCAATTTAGTGTATGGGACCAAAGACAACAGAACAGCCGTAGGGTTGGCTTAACACAGGTTTATTGCATGATGACCCGGTGGAGCATGAGGTAATAGCGGTGATACATCTCAATATATACAGTAGCCCTATACATTTGAATCTTGTAGCACGGTAGCTCATTGGCTGCTACCGGCGTGGCCTCGCCCAGGCACGCCTCTTTTCCTGCTGCTGAATGCAGATCTTTCTCCTGCTGCTGAATGCAGATCTTTCTCCTGCTGCTGAATGCGGGGAAGGTTTTCCCGCGGCTGTCCGTGATTGAGCAATGTGAACCATGTGAGACTGAACGCTCGCAGCTGCCCTCTATGGGCTGCCTGCTCGCGTTCCTTTACAGCTGAGATACCTTGTATTTGGAGTGGTTACATTCTTGCCTTTACAGTACAATGAACATGCAAACATACATACATAACAACCTGGCAGTGCCCTTTTTCCTTTTGGGTATGCATTCCAATTGGGCCTCTGTTATTGTTTTTGTAAACAGCCTCCATGCCTCTTGGAGTGTTTGGACTCTCTCAATTTTCCCTTTCAGCTTCTTTTTTACTAGTTTCCTCAACTTTGGGAAATTTCCTTTTTGAAAATTAAAGGTCTCTGTGTTAGATTTTATCAGTGACTTGCGGTCTATGATCAAGTTAAACATAATTGAGTTGTGGTCACTGTTCCCTATTTGATCAGTCACATTAACATCTTGCACCAGATCCTGAGTATTGCTCAGGATCAAGTCAAGGATTCTTGTACCTCTAATTGGGTCTTCAACCATCTGTCCCAGGGAACAATCATTTAGCATATCTAGGAACTTTATCTCTTTATCATGTGCTGAACAACAGTTCACCCAGTCTATGTGAGGGTAATTGAAGTCCCCCATTATAACCAGGCTTCCCTTCTTGGATGCCTCCTTTACAACATTCTCCAGCTGCCAGTCTCCCTCAAGAGTTTGGGTCGGAGGCCGATAGTATATGCCTACTGTTAGACCATCCTTGTGGCCTGGTACTCTTACCCACAGAGCTTCTAATGGTGACTCCAGATCACCTAGATATTCCAATTCATACGATTTTATCACTTCTTTGACATACAAGGCCACACCACCTCCTGTTTGCCCCTTCCTATCCTTCCTGTACAGTTTGTAGCCTGGGATAACTGTATCCCATTGGTTATCATCCGTCCACCAGGTTTCAGTGATACCAATAATATCAATATTCTTATCTATTGCTAAGTATTCCAGCTCCCCTATTTTGTTCCGGAGGCTTCTGGCATTTGTATACAAGCATTTATATATGCTTTTCTGACACAGTCTTTTGTGTCCAGTTGCATTGTTAGACTGCCTCTTGCATCCTTCTGCTAGAATGCTAGTGACTAGCTCCTTGCTCTGCTCAGTAATTTTTGCATCCTCCTCACTACTCAAGTTCACACTTTCCCGAACCGGATGCTGCCCAGCTCCTGTCGGCTTTCCCCCAGTTATCAGTTTAAAAGCTGCTCTGCAGCCTTTTTGATGTTGAGTGCCAGCAATCTGGTCCCATCATGGTTCAAATGCAACCCATCCCTCCTGAACAGATTTGGCTTGTCCCAAAATGTTCTCCAGTTCCTGACAAATCTGAAACCCTCCTCTCGACACCACCGCCTCATCCACGCATTGAGGCTTCTGAGCTCTACCTGCCTGGTAGGTCCTGCACGAGGGACAGGCAGCACTTCTGAAAATGCTACCTTGTAAGTCCGGGACTTCAATCTTCTTCCTAACAACCTGAATTTGGCTTCCAGGACAGACCGCTTGGCCTTCCCAACATCATTGGTACCAACGTGTACCATGACAACTGGCTCGTTCCCAGTTCTCTCTAACAATCTATCTAGATTTCTTGTGATGTCTGCAACTTTTGCACCTGGCAGGCAAGTCACCATACGGTTATCATGTGCATCACAAATCCATTTTTCTGTATTTCTAATTATTGAATCGCCTAGTACAAGGAGCCTCTCTCCTGCAAACTGTTCATCTACATGCACCTCATTAACCATATTAAGGGAGAGAACCTCAGTTTGTTCCTGTTGTTTATCTTCCTGGATCTCATCAAGTGTGATGAGGGAGAGATCATCAGGTGGAACCAGTTGTTCCTCTGTGTGTTCCTCATCAGGTGTGATGAGGGAAAGAGCCTCAAATTTATTCTGTAATTTCAGACTCTCAGAGTGATCCCGTACTTTTCTCCTCCTTTGAGTCACATTCCTCCAACCATCTCCCTCCTGAGTTAGTGAAGGGCCTTCTCCCTCAGAACTGTGCCCTGTCTCTTCTTTGTCCAGCATAGTCTGCTCCGCTCTGTCCAAGAACAGCTCAAGCTCCTTAATTTGTTGATGGTTAGATATGCGGGCCTCTAGCTGCTGGACCTTCTCTTCTAGTAGTGCAACCAGCTTGCACTTGCTGCAAGTGTAGTTCTCCATATGCTTTGGCAAGAACACAAACATGGCACATGTATTGCAGGTAACTACAACTGTTCCCTCAGAATCCATTTTAACAAGTGCAGTATACTGGGCCTTAAAAATATACAGGTTTAATACCTTTCTACCTAGTAAGACTATATTCTTCCTTTGTTACTAGTTTGCAATCTCGAGCTCCGTTAGGCGCGCGGGCCTCTAAAGCAGCTCTACTCCAACTGCAAAACTTACCAGTGCTCACTTCCTTTGTTTGGCTCTCCTCAGCAGCAGCTCTGCTTAAGAGCACATGCAGAGTCAAAAGGGCTGACCCTGAAAGAGCTCAGAGCTTTTAAAGGCTAGTGTGGCTCCGCCCCTATGAGTCACAGTTCAGGGAAGGGCCTGGTGTGGCTCTGCCCCCTGCTTCTGGAAGCTTCTAACTGCTTTCTCTGTTTGAACAGAGGTGGCTCTCAGCAGTTTAAATTATCAATTTAAATTAGTGGAGGCCTCTAAAGCAGCTCTACTCCAACTGCAAAACTTACCAGTGCTCACTTCCTTTGTTTGGCTCTCCTCAGCAGCAGCTCTGCTTAAGAGCACATGCAGAGTCAAAAGGGCTGACCCTGAAAGAGCTCAGAGCTTTTAAAGGCTAGTGTGGCTCCGCCCCTATGAGTCACAGTTCAGGGAAGGGCCTGGTGTGGCTCTGCCCCCTGCTTCTGGAAGCTTCTAACTGCTTTCTCTGTTTGAACAGAGGTGGCTCTCAGCAGTTTAAATTATCAATTTAAATTAGTGGAGGCCTCTAAAGCAGCTCTACTCCAACTGCAAAACTTACCAGTGCTCACTTCCTTTGTTTGGCTCTCCTCAGCAGCAGCTCTGCTTAAGAGCACATGCAGAGTCAAAAGGGCTGACCCTGAAAGAGCTCAGAGCTTTTAAAGGCTAGTGTGGCTCCGCCCCTATGAGTCACAGTTCAGGGAAGGGCCTGGTGTGGCTCTGCCCCCTGCTTCTGGAAGCTTCTAACTGCTTTCTCTGTTTGAACAGAGGTGGCTCTCAGCAGTTTAAATTATCAATTTAAATTAGTGGAGGCCTCTAAAGCAGCTCTACTCCAACTGCAAAACTTACCAGTGCTCACTTCCTTTGTTTGGCTCTCCTCAGCAGCAGCTCTGATCTTAGCCTTGTGGAAGTTCTGCAAGATTAATTGCTCAGGATAGCGTTTGTTACGTAAAAATGTACTGATGGTGGAGGAAGCTGAAACAAAATCTTCATTGGTGGAGGAGTTGCGTTTTGCTCGAAGGAAAAGCCCAAACGGAAGACTGTTTTTTAAATGATGTGGATGAAAAGAGTCAAAATTCAAGTAAGCATTTTGGTCTGTAGCTTTTCGAAAGAGCCTGACCTGGACTGTATGTTGGGCCGAGAGGTAAGTGCTCACATCCAGGAATGGAATCGAGAATTTATTGTGGTTGTAAGTGAACGTCAAATGTTCATTTACACTGTTAATCCATGTTGCAATTAAAGGGGCTAACGTCAAGTCATCAACTATAAAATAAAGATCGTCTATAAAATGTTTATAACAAATAATATGTGAGAAATAAGGGTTGGAGTCAGCATTTAAAATAAACTGTTTCTCAAACCAAATCATAAAAATATTGGCCAGACTGGGGGCCACAGAGGACCCCATGGCCACTCCTTTAATTTGCAAATAAATAATTTTACCAAACCTAAAAAAATTATTATCAAACACTAAATCAAGTAATTCCATCAAAAAGTGTGTGGGTGGGTATAATTCCGTTCGTGTGTCAAGATGTTCAGGAACCAGAGTTTTAATATCCTCCAAGGGTATATCTTAACCTATAAATCCAAGGGTTAACCGTTGGAACTGGCTATAGGTTGCTATGCCTCGCCCTACTTGCCTGCACTCACCCTTCGTGCACACGGCCGATCTGGGTACGCAGGTCAATGAAGGATTGAAAAAACCGGCAGTGGGGCAACAGCCCCACAAACGCGAAGAAAGGGAAACAACTTCACTTCCCAACATTACTTGCGCCGCGCCGCGCCAGAGCCAATCAGGCTGAGAGGCTCTCGCACGGCGCACCGTTCGGAAATGCGTCGCAGCCAATCGAAAGAAAAGCATTTTAAAAAAACGCAGCACAAACACAAAACAGCAACCCATAACTACAAGCCCAACCGTCCTGCGCGCCATGAGCGGCAGAGCGCTGAGGAAACCGGCGCCTGAAAAATGAAAAAGAAAAACAACTCACAGCCAAGCACACACCAGCCGGCTTTCTTTCCCTCACCCACGGCGCCTGAAGCTCCCGACTGGAGTTTCCCCTTTAATATCAGTGGGTGGGGGTTGCAATCCCCCTCTCCGCTGGCTACCCTAGGGTTGGGAGGTTTGTGGGGACAAAAGGGGTATATTGCCCCAACCCTTCTGGGCCCACAGGAACAGGCAGAGAGGATCGATCCCCACCCCCCTCCTTAAAACAACTCCGTCTTTTCTTCTCTTTAAAAACGGAGTTGTTTTAAGGAGGGGGGGGTGGGGATTCGATCCAGTCTGCCTGATCTTTTGGTTCCAGAAGTGTTGGGGCAATATACCCCTTTTCTCCCCACAAACCTCCCAACCCTAGGGTAGCCAGCGGAGAGGGGGGTCACAACCCCCACCCACTGATATTAAAGGGGAAACCCGATCTACTTTCATGACTCCACACAAACAAAGCACCATAACACACTAAAGCCCCCCTCCCCACCACCTAGCCCACCCTTCCTAACCCCCAATGACCATGCCCCCCTCCCCACCACCGAGCCCACCCTTCCTAACCCCAACAACCATGCCCCCCTCCCCACAACCAAGCCCACCCTTCCTAACCCCCAACGAAAAACAACTCACCGCCTCATAGCCAAGCAAACACCAGCTGGCTTTCTTTAGTGTAAGGGACCAAAGACAACAAACAGCCGAAGGGTTGGCTTAACACAGGTTTATTGCATGATGATCCGGAGGAACATGTGGTAATGGTGGATGGGTAGCTCAATATATACAGCTGGCTATACATTTGAATGTGGCTCGTTGACAGACTATTGGCTGCTGCCTGCGTGACGTCGTAGGAGGTCACGCCCTTCTTGACCAGGTGAGGAGGTCGCGGGGAATCTTCCCGCGCTGCTGATCCAGGTGGCTATGATCCATTAGAGCTGGACGCTCGCTACTGCCCTCTGGTGGTCACTAGCTCGCGTCCCCTTATTAGGCTTACATTGATACAGGTGATGGTTGTTGCGTGTGCGTGTGGGCCGTGAAGAGGGCTGCCCCCCCCGGGGGCGTTATTGCTTCTTTGTTCCCTGGTCCCTTGTCCTGAAATGGGAGAGGGAGACTCGTTAGTGGCTTGCCGCTGTCTGGCGGTCTTAGGGGAAGGGAAAAACTCCATTGTGGGGAGACCGGGGGCCGTTGGGGCTAACGAAAAACCCCTCTTCTCGCTTGGACGGGTGGGGAACCACTCCGAAACCCCCCCCGGTTCTGGAAATCAAAATCTAACTTGGTAGGGGTACCCGCATTTGTGGGGACTTTCCGCGAGATATGTATGGGGTCGGGTTCCTCCTCCTCGGAAAGATCCCCCAGGGTATCTACGAGGATATCCTCCTCCCCCCTTGGTGGGGGCCCGCGGTCCCCTTTTCCTCCCCCTTGGGCTGAACGGGTGGGGGAGAACCCTAACGCTGACTTATTTCCTGCCTGATCAGTGCCCTGCTCATCGGAGACCCTGCGTCGGAGCTGGTCCGCGTGCCGCCTCCAGAGGAGCCCTGTGCTGGTTTCCACGCGGTACGACACGGGGCCGGTTTGCTCTACAACTACGCCCGGAACCCAGGCTGGGCCCGTGCTGGCGTAATTCCTGCAATGCACGGGGGCGCCTACACTGAAACTCTTCGTAGCCTCTAGCCCAATGTTCCTCCCTTTATCCTCTACCCTCGTGGGGTCTAGCCTAGTAAGGATGGTGGTCAGCTTCCTGCGCATTAAGAGCTCTGCGGGGGAGTATCCTGACGCCAACGGGGTCACCCTGTACCCTAGCAGAAACTGACACACTTGTAGGTTCAAATCCCCCGGGCCCATGCGCCGCAACGCGTCCTTCGTGGTGCGGACGAGGCGCTCTACTTGGCCGTTGGTGTCCGGGTGAAACGGGGCGGAGGTGATATGCCGAACGGCGTTAATCTCCATGAATGCCTTAAACTCGGAGGACGTGAAACAACTAGCGTTGTCGCTAATTAACGTGTCGGGTATGCCGAACGTGGAAAAGAGCCTCCGCAAATGCCTAATGGTCTGGGCCGAGGAGTGCTCGTGACTGGGATAACCTCCAACCATTTGGAGAAAGCGTCCACTACAAGGAGGAACAGGGTGCCTCTGAACGGGCCCGCGAAATCAATGTGCACCCGGGACCACGGCCCCTTAGCCGCGTCCCATTCCCTGTGGGGAAGGCGGGCCTCCTCCGGTCTGGAGCATTGGCAACTTTCACAAGTGCCGACCATGTGCTCAATGTCGGCATCTAGCTGGGGCCACCAGAAGTAACTCCGGGCCAGCGCCTTGGATCGCACGATGCCGGGGTGGCTGACGTGAAGCAGTTTGAGCACCCGCGGCCGAAGGGAAGTGGGAATCACCACCCGCTGCCCCCACAAGAGACACCCCCTCTCTAGGGACAGTTCTAGCTTTTTTCTGAAAAATGGAGCGAACTCCTCCGCTGGGGAGGATGCGGGCCACCCTTTCTGTAGCCAGGAGCTTACTGTCGCTAACGTTTTGTCTTTCTCTGTCGCTTTGGCAATGTCGGCGGGCACTGCGGGGGGCGAATCCAGCACCTCTATCATGAGAACCTGATGGTCCCGCTCCCCCATGCTCACCTGGCTGGGCGTTAGGGGAAGGGGAGACCTAGACAGGGCGTCCGCATGGCTGATCTCTTTCCCGGGCCGGTAGACCAACGCGTGCTGATACGCGTTGAGAAAAATGGCCCACCTGAGCATCCTTGGGGACAGGATTTGAGGGGTGGGCTTATCCGCGGTAAAAATGCCTAGCAGAGGTTTGTGGTCCGTCACGATGGTGAAGGGGCGGCCATACAGAAAATCGTGAAATTTTTTCATCCCCGAGACTATCGCTAATGCCTCCCTGTCCGTCTGTGCGTAGTTTCTCTCTGTTTGGGACAGGGACCTGGAGTAAAATGCTATCGGGGCCTCCCTTCCGTTCTCTAGCACGTGGCACAGCACTGCCCCCACCCCCACTGGAGATGCATCACAGATCAGAACTACTGGGCGTTTGGGGTCGAAGTGGGTCAGTATGGCGTCGGACGTCAGGAGGCTTTTCAGCTCACTAAATGCCCTTTCTTGGTCCTCGCCCCACTTCCAAGCCTGGTCTTTCTTAAGCAGCCTGTGTAGCGGTTCAGCCACCGCAGCCTTCCGGGGAAGGAAGGAGTGGTAAAAGTTGAGCAGCCCTAGGAACGACTGCAACTCGGGCTTGGAGGTGGGGCGGGGGGCTTTCTTGATGGCTGCCACCTTAGACTTGGATGGTTTTATCCCCTCAGGAGTCACACAAAACCCTAGGAATTCAACCTCGGTTGCGAAGAAGATGCATTTGTCCTTTCGCAACCTCAGCCCCGCCTTTTCGAATATCGTCAGGACCTTCCCCAACCTCTTGGCCAATTCAGCCCGACTCCCCCCTGTTATTAACACGTCATCAAAATAAGGCAACACCCCCTCCAGTCCCTTCAGGAGGCGTTCCACGAGTGACTGGAAAATTCCTGGCGCCGAATTCACGCCGAATTGGAGGCGCGTCACCTGGAACGCCCCCTTATGGGTGACTATGGTCTGCGCAGCAGCTGCGGCAGGAGACACCGTGAGCTGCTGGTAGGCCTGTGCTAAGTCGAGCTTAGCGAAACATTTCCCCCCGTGTAACCTGGCCAGCAGATGGCTGACTACCGGCACCGGATATGCATTCGGGCGGATCGCCTTGTTGATGGTGCACTTGTAGTCGGCGCATATGTGGACCTCCCCATTGGACTTTAGAGCAGTTACAATTGGAGTTTCCCACTCTGCAGAATCTACAGGCACAAGAATCCCCTGACCCACCAATTTGTCCAGTTCCGCCTCTATCTTGTCCTTGAGTGCGAACGGCACCCGGCGTGGTTTTAGGCGAACAGGGCCGACCTCCGGGCCCATGTCGAAAGTCACTGGGGGCCCCTTGAATTTCCCCAGTCCCCTTTTGAAAACTTCGGGGTGCGCCTCGCACACCTCCTGAATTGGACCAGTCCCAACAGCGTGCATCCCAACGGCGTGCACCCCCCCGATGAACAACCCCAGGGGCTGGAACCATTGGGTCCCGAGGAGGCTGCAATTTCCTCCCTTGAGCACGACTAGGGGAAGGGACGCGGCGTGCTCCTTGAATTTGACCTGAAATTCTCCAACCCCCAGCACTGGAATACTGTTCCCTTGCACGTCCCGTAGCGTGGCCCTCAATGCTTTGAGCTTGGGCTGCTTTTGGGGGGCAATTCCGAAAAACTCCCTCTGGGAAATGATTCAATATGAGGACCCCGAGTCAATTTCCATCCTAATGGGCACCCCTTGGACTAGTACCTCAACAAAGTAGCGGGGGTGTCCCGTAGACACGCTGAACACTGGGGCGTCGTCCTCGCTGCCGTCGGCGATGCGGCCCACGCCGTCCTGCTTCCGCGTGGCCTGGGCGCCGTCTTTGGGTCTCGCTGGGCGGTCTCGTTCCGCGGAACGGTCTGGGGAGCTCTTCCGGGACTCGCGCTTCTTCCTGCACACCTTGGCGATGTGCCCGCGGCGGCCGCAGTTATGGCACTCGGCCTTCCGGAAGGGGCATTTCACGCGGTCGTGGGCCGCGCCACAGCCGTTGCAACGCCGGCTCTCCTTCCGGACCCTCTGTACGTCCTCGTCGTCGCCGCTCTCTGTAGACGACCTCGAAGTTCGCCGGGCCGCCTGTACCGGAGCCTCTGCTTTGCTCGGCTTTGGCCGCCAGTCCTGGAGTTCTTGGACCCCGGCCTTCGTAGCTTCTGCGGCCTGGGCCGCTCTGACGACCTCCTGCAACGTGGGAGGCGGCTCTTGGTTCATTAATGTGCGCTGGGTCTCGGCGTCGTTCAGGCCGCACAGCACACAGTCTCGGAGGGTGATTTCGACGTTCTCCCATTTGCACGGGCCGGCCGCCAGCCGCAGGGCCGCCACGAACGCGGCGACCGTCTCCCCGGGCGCTTGGACTCGCCTCCAAAACGCACTCCGAGCGGGAAACATCGCCGTGGCGGGCCAGACGTGCTCACGCAGCAACTGCATGAGTTCCTTGGCCTTGAATTCGCTCACCTTCCTTGGCGCAATCAGGTCCACCAAGGTCCTTTTTGTTTCTTGTCCGAGCATTCTGGTGAAGATGGCCCTTTTCTTCGCCTCTTCCGTGACTTCGGACTCGATCAGTGCGGCCTGGAAGTCCATCTCGAAGATCTCCCAGTCGCCCGGTTTCTTGATTTCGAAACCGGCGCATGTCTTGGTCCCGTGGGCTGCCATATCCCACCTTCGTCGCCAATTTAGTGTAAGGGACCAAAGACAACAAACAGCCGAAGGGTTGGCTTAACACAGGTTTATTGCATGATGATCCGGAGGAACATGTGGTAATGGCGGATGGGTAGCTCAATATATACAGCTGGCTATACATTTGAATGTGGCTCGTTGACAGACTATTGGCTGCTGCCTGCGTGACGTCGTAGGAGGTCACGCCCTTCTTGACCAGGTGAGGAGGTCGCGGGGAATCTTCCCGCGCTGCTGATCCAGGTGGCTATGATCCATTAGAGCTGGACGCTCGCTACTGCCCTCTGGTGGTCACTAGCTCGCGTCCCCTTATTAAGCATACATTGATACAGGTGATGGTTATAATGTTGCACACAGAAAGGTTACATTGATAACACATGGCAAAGGTACATTGTTAAAGGCACTGCTTTACAGAAAACAACACTTTCTTTCCCTCACCAACAGCGCCTGAAGGTCCCGACTGGAGTTTCCCCTTTAACATCAGTGGGTGGGAGTTGCAATCCCCCTCTCCACTGGATAACCTAGGGTTGGGAGGTATGTGGGGAGAAAAGGGGTATATTGCCCCAACACTTCTGGAACCAAAAGATCAGGCAGAGTGGATCGATCCCACCCCTCCCCCTCCTTAAAACAACTCCGTCTTTTATTCTATTTAAAAACGGAGTGGTTTTAAGGAGGGGGGGATTCCATCCACTCGGCCTGATCTTTAGGTTCCAGAAGTGTTGGGGCAATATACCCCTTTTCTCCCCAGAAACCTCCCAACCCTAGGGTAGCCAGCGGAGAGGGGGGTCACAACCCCCACCCACTGATATTAAAGGGGAAACCCGATCTACTTTCACAACTTCACACAATCAAAGCACCATAACACACTAAAGCCCCCTCCCCACCACCGAGCCCACCCTTCCTAACCCCAATGACCACGCCCCCCTCCCCACTACCTAACCCACCCTTCCTAACCCCCAATGACCACGTCCCTTCCCCACCACCAAATAAATAAATAATTTTAATTTTTTTTACTAAAAATAGTCAAACACATCCAAAAATACACAAAAACAAAAACACCAAAAACAATACGAAGTAAACAAAGACACAATCAAAAACAAAACAAACAGACAAAACATACAAATTCCCCCCCGCCCCGCCCCACAAAACAAAGAAAACAAGCAAACTTACCAAAAGATGTGCTACCTCCACCAGGACTGAAAAAGAAATGAATAAAGAAAGAGACTACTTACCAGAAGAAGCTCCACCCAGAGGCCAGGAGAGAAAAGAAGACAAAATACAATAACCCCTACCAGCACCACCTGCTGGCCACAATAGTAAAAACAATTCAAAAACACACAACAGCTCCAAATAAAAGGACACAAGAGTAAAAACAAATCAAAAACATAACACAAATTCACAATTTTACACAAAAGGTCACACCAATAAAAACAAGTAAAAAAATTACACTAAAACATATGTCAATAAAATACAATAGAAACTTTTAAAAATCCTGTGCTGAGTTATAACTCAAATTTAAACTCTAAACATCTAAACACATTTTAAAAACATTGAATGTAAAAAACATTTACTTTTACATTATTAAAATTATGACCTACGGTACAACTAATTAAAAAAATTCAAAAAACTAAAACATTATTCACTTACATAAAACAATTTGAAAAAATTATATCATACTTTCTTCTTTTATTAATCCTCAAAAAAACCCAAAAAAGCAGATCCCAGTTAATAACAGCCAAGCCAAAAAACTTTTACATAAATAAACATTTTAAAAATTAAAATTACAGACTAAGCAATTTTTAAAAAACATCAACACAATTTAACCTTCCAACACAATTTAAAACTATTGCAAAAATAAAATTGGTTCATTTTTTATTAAAACACACGGAGAAAAAAGCCCGGCAATGCCGGGCAACCCTTGCTAGTTTGTATATAAGACTTGAACATCCAATGTGATAAAACCTCCCTCTTTAGGCACATGAATGTCTTCTACCTTTGATATGAAATCTGTAGTGTTCTTTATGTATGAAGGGGTTGACTGGGTGAAGGGGCTAATGAAGTGATTTAGATACTGAGCTGCAGGTTCAAGGGCGGAACCGATGGAAGCCACAATGGGTCTCTCAGGCATGAAGCCTTCTGATGTGCGTTCCTTGTGAATTTTTGGGAGCAGGTGAAATAGTGGTACCTTGGGATTAGAATTCAACAGAAATTCATACGTGTTATCTGAAATATAACCCATAGCGGTTCCCTCATATAAAACATTTTTCATAAGGTTCAAAACTTTATCAGTTGGATCCAAGTTTAACACCTTATAGAAAGAGTCATTCGATAACTGTCTTAGTGCTTCACCCATATACTCAGATCTATCCATGATGACAATACCCCCACCCTTGTCAGCCTGTTTCACAATCACATCCTGGTCTAAAGCTAATTCCTCCAGCAGTCGAATATCATTCAAAGTTAACTTGTGCTTCCACCTAGTTCTGTCCTTTTCACATGAGTTCAAATCCCATAAAACTAGCCTGTAGAAAACATCAATAGATGGATCATTAGATGGTGGTGAGAAAGTAGATTTGGGTTTAAACTTATCAGTCTGGCCAACATCCTTTCCTACAAAAAAGCTCTTTAATCTAAGTAATCGAATTAGTTTAAATAAGTCAACTCTAGTACTGAACGGGTTATAGTTTGGAGTCGGTACAAATCCAAAACCTAGTGAAAGCAATTCCAAAACCCATGGAGTAAAGGACTTACTGGAGAGATTGAAAACTAGGTCTTCCGTTTGCGAGAGGCTCTTTTTGGAAAAGAAGAGGTGGAGGTGCGAGGAAGCGAACCAGAGGCAGAATCGGCTGATGCTGCTAAACGAGTGACAGGTGCTCGACGAAAAGAAGTGGTGGCTTCTTCATCATTGGACGTGGAGGGAAAATCAGTGTCAGAAGACTCACCATCAGTGGAAACCAGTGGGTCTTGCCAAGAGACCCTCCTGTTCCTGTTATTAAATCTTTTGTTCGGAAAGCGGCACCTGTAAACCCGTGAAGTAGAATAATCTCTGATATCCCCATCAAATTTTTTGTTTTTAAACTCGATAAGGGAAGCCTAAAATTTGTCCAATTCCAATTGCAAGTTGTCAAAACATTTTTCCGGGGGTATGCTGGTGGAGCTTGAAATTATGGTAGATTTTAAAGATTCAATCTCCTCCGAGAGAATTACTAATTTCGCCCATTTACCTTGGTGTTTTCTACTCCAGGGTAAATGGACTATGGTGGCTTGGTGGTTGAGACACTTAACCTGATGACTGGAAGGTGGGCAGGTCAGCAGTTTGAGACCCGAGTGCTGCAAGACGGAGTGAGCTCCCGTCCCTGTCCCATTTCCTGCTAACCTAGTAGTTTGAAACTCAGAAATTGTAAGTAGATAAATAGGTACCACTTCGGTGGGAAAGATAACAGTGTTTCCTACTGTTAGACAGTGAGAAGATGATTTCATATGGCAGATGATTGAAGGACAGCATGAGCAGCCACCTAAGTGTTCTTTCACAGCTTGGGGGAGGGGGACTGTTTTTCCCAGACCAATAGCTAAGAAGGAGGACCTTGGAGAGGCCACTAATTCACTAGCAGTAAAGCCCCTTTGATGGCAAATGACAATTGATCATAAAACATGGCCTTATCATTATGCCCTGGCAACCTCCAAACAACATGACATGCTTTAATATCACTTCCAAATCACAGCAACCATGTGAGTTAATCGTGTCCAAAAGGTACGATCATAAATAGACTTGGTTGGGTCTTTCAAACTAAAGGCTGAAATCTCCTTTATTAAGTCAGCCAATTGACCTTCCTCTTTTCCTACTACCTTCTACTCTTTCCACTATTCTCGTATACTTCAGTAAAAGTTCAACTATAAGCCTGCTTTTGCACTTTCATCTTTAAACTTAATCAGTAGGGCTTCGAGTTGTTGACCAAAGGAAGTCAACCATGAACACAGATGTTCCCCCTGTCTGGACATCATAAAACACTGGAACATTTAATTTTGATCTTGCTGTTGGTGGAATCTTAACCTATAAGAAGGGCCTTGCATGGTACGTGTCCGGCATACACGTCCACACCCGGCCCAACCACACTTAACTTTAGACTCTGCGAGCATCGCCACAAAGGTCCGGTCGTCGAGCGTGGGGCAACTGCCCCACAAAGATGAACAAATAAACCTTACAATGCCCAGTATCCTCTGTGCCGCACCACCCCTCAGCCAATCAGGCGAGGGACGTGAGCGTAGAGGAGGCCGGGAAAGTGGTGCGCGCGAAATAAAATTAAAAAACACCTCACTCAGAGGACGCAGTGCTTTGCCGCCCTCGCTTCCCCAGCCCCACCAGTCTCAAGGTAAGTTGGGGGGAAGCAGCAGGTAGCTCTCTCTCTCTCTTTCTCTCTCTCTCATACACACACACACATGCACGCACGCACGCACGCACACACACACACACACACACACTATACCTGCCCTCTCTCTCTCTTCCCCTCTCTTCCTCCCCCTCTCTCTTTCCCCCCCTCTCTCCCCTCTCTCTCCCCCCTCTCTATGTGTGTGTATTTGTGTGTGTGGTTGTGTTGTGTGTGTATTTGTGTGTGTGTGTGTGTGTGAGTGTGGTTGTGTTGTGTGTGTATGTGTATTGTGTGTGTGGTTCTGTTGTGTGTGTGTATTGAGTGTGTGTTGTGTGTGTGGTTGTGTTTTGTGTGTGTGCGTGTGCATGCATGCGTGCGTACGCGTTTGTGTGTGGTTGTGTGTGGTTGTGTTGTGTGTGTGTGTGTGTAACCCCCAAAACCACCCCAACCACCAACACACCAACCACCAAAACATGCTAGTGATGCTATAAGAAAAGACAAATGGTCATATGGTCATTAAGTGCGGCCGCATACTTTCTGTCTTCATCATTATGCAGTAACACACCCAAATTAACAACAAGAAAAGCAGAATAATAAAGTAATCATCAAAATACACACATATTTAGAAAAAGGCCACCAGTTAGAACAATACAAGTAGTCTTTTTATGAGCTCTTAAGAAGAAAAATGTAGTCAGATTGAGCCAAAGGACCGACCATCTGATGTGGAAGGAAGAAACATGAGAAGCAGGCAATAATCGGTTAGGATCTGAGAGCACATGATGCCAATGGCTTTAATTTAATTCCAGGAAGAAGAAAATTATTGAAAAAACAAACAGGAAAAAGCTATTTAAACCAATTTATCACAAGGTTGTTGTTGTTGTTGTTGTTTTTTTGGGGGGGTACCAAGATGACAGAGGATCCTGGCGTGTGGTGGTCTATGGGGTCAGAAAGGGTCAGACCCGACTGACTGAACAACAAATGTCAATATTCCATGGATCAAAAATAAATTAAACTAGAATCTACTCCCAAACCCAAACCCCAGAACAAATTATTGTGTGTATGTGTGTGTTTCTGTTATTTCATTTCATATCACTTTTTGGTTTGTTATTTATTTGTTGTTATTTTTGTTTTTTGTTTTTTTTTTTAAAATTGCCTTTTGTCTGGCTATCCCAGCCTATTATTACATTATTTCTTTTTTCAAAACTACAACAAAGTTGTTTTGAAGCACCTCTAACATTCCTCTTTCTTACCATCTGAGCAGACATTAGAAAAGTAATTTTTCGAAATACAGCTTTCAGGATCTTCCCAAGGCAGCAGATCCAGAAAGTTCAAAAATACTGTTTTCTGAGGTTGACAAGTGAGCAAACTACGTAACCAACACCTGAGAAAATTCCCTTTTTTACATAAGTATGAAAGATGCAGGAACCCAGTCGTATTTTCATGTGGCTGATCAAGAGCTTGGCCATGTTTGGTGATGCCCTGAAGGGAAGCAAACTTCCCAAGGTGACTGATGGAAAATGTGGCGATCACGTTCCCTGGAAATTCAGCAAATATGATCTCCACGTGGAACCCCTACCTGGCCCCGTGCATTAAGGTAGCAAACTGGGACAACCTGTTCCCAGCCTCACCTCATTAGGTGAAATTGCTTGAATGGGCACACAGGTACAGTCAACAGTGAGCTGCAGTCGATTGAGCTTCTGTCGTGGCAGGAAGAGTTTCGAGGAAAGGGGTGGACTGATAATAAGGACTTCACGTGTATTTGCCCGTGGGCAGCAGATTTCAGTGGTGGACACTCGTACAACTGCGTGTGAAAACCTACAACCTGCTCTGATGTCGTTCTTTCCCCTCTTATAAGAGCAAAACGTATGCTGTCTCACTTGCTCTCAGGAAATTCCATTTCATTCCAGCCAACTTCTAATCTAACCAAACCCACATTGAAGTAACCATAGAGCAGGGGTGTGTAAACTACGGCCCGTGGGCCAAATCTGGCCCCCGATGCCAATTCATCCATCCCATGCCACCCTCATTACTCCCGGAAGCATAAGTAAAATGCACCCATATGGTGAGGTTTGGGCACCTCTGGTTTAAGCAGAGAAATTGGCAGCTTGAAATCTATCTCATCCTGTTGCAAAACAGATTGCAAGGTGCATTTTACTTCCATTTCCAGTGGAATTAACCACATGACCGGCCTGCTAAACCATGCGACTGGCCCACTGAACCACATGACCGGCCCATACCCCAAAAAGTTTGGGTACCCCTGCTGTAGAGGGACCACAGTATTTCCGCCATTGGTTCTTCTTGTTATATTAGCGTTATATCAGTTCATTACTTTTTAGTTTCGTTATGGTTAGGGTTAACGGATTCCAGGTGGATTGGGACCGGAAAACTGCATTCAAATCAGACAACAAAACCAAGATGTAAATTAAATCAGCAGGTCAGATGCACAAGGAATGGCCTTGAGAGCAGGAAAGCTCGAAGATAAAAGCATGTATCATCTGTTTACTGTACATACTAATGCAGGGTGCAGTTACACAATAGAAAAACATCATGTCAAAGTCAGGGTTATTTATTTTGATTTCAGGTCAGATGGTGTTTGCGTCAGTGTGTGCATCCTTCAGTCTCAATCAATTAGCTGTGCCTCCATGTCAGCTGCAACTGCAGATTGCTACCACCTATCAGTAGAGATGGGTTTCAGCTGATCTGCAGGGAGTGACCACAGTGGCAGTGATCTGTGACAGTAGTGGAGACAACATGGATCAGCTGTGGCCCATCTCTACCGATCTGCTGGACCCCATTTCTCCTGCTGCTGCTGCTGCTGCAAGTTTGTCCAGAAAACTCCAATGGAAATTGATGCTAAATTGCTATAATAGATCCAGAGAGTGTTGTGTTCTGTAAAGCAGTGCCTTTAACAATGTACCTTTACCATGTGTTATCAATGTAACCTTTCTGTGTGCAACATTATAACCATCACCTGTATCAATGTAAGCCTAATAAGGGGACGCGAGCTAGTGACCACCAGAGGGCAGTAGCGAGCGTCCAGCTCTAATGGATCATAGCCACCTGGTTCAGCGGCGCGGGAAGATTCCCCGCGACTTCCTCACCTGGTCAAGAAGGGCGTGACCTCCCACGACGTCACGCAGGCAGCAACCAATAGTCTGTCAACGAGCCACATTCAAATGTATAGCCAGCTGTATATATTGAGCTACCCATCCGCCATTACCACATGTTCCTCCGGATCATCATGCAATAAACCTGTGTTAAGCCAACCCTTCGGCTGTTTCATTGTCTTTGGTCCCTTACACTAAATTGGCGACGAAGGTGGGATATGGCAGCCCACGGGACCAAGACATGCGCCGGTTTCGAAATCAGGAAACCGGGCGACTGGGAGATCTTCGAGATGGACTTCCAGGCCGCACTGATCGAGTCCGAAGTTACGGAAGAGGCGAAGAAGAGGGCCATCTTCACCAGAATGCTCGGACAAGAAACAAAAAGGACCTTGGTGGACCTGATTGCAGGAGGGTGAGCGAATTCAAGGCCAAGGAACTCATGCAGTTGCTGCGTGAGCACGTCCGGCCCGCCACGGCAATGTTTCCCGCTCGGAGTGCGTTTTGGAGGCGAGTCCAAGCGCCCGGGAAGACGGTCGCTGCGTTCGTGGCGGCCCTGCGTTTGGCGGCCGGCCCGTGCAAGTGGGAGAACGTCAAGATCACCCTCCGAGACTGTGTGCTGTGCGGCCTGAACGACGCCGAAACCCAGCGTACATTAATGAACCAAGAGCCGCCTCCCACGTTGCAGGAGGTCGTTAGAGCGGCCCAGGCCGCAGAAGCTACGAAGGCCGGGGTCCAAGAACTTCAGGACTGGCGGCCAAAGTCGAGCAAGGCAGAGGCCCCGGTACAGGCGGCCCGCCGAACTTCGAGGTCGTCCGCAGAGAGCAGCGACGACGAGGACGTGCAGAGGGTCCGGAAGGAGAGCCGACGATGCGACGGCTGTGGCGCGGCCCACGACCGCGTGAAATGCCCCTTCCGGAAGGCCGAGTGCCACAACTGCGGCCGCCGCGGGCACATCACCAAGGTGTGCAGGAAGAAGCGCGAGTCCCGGAGGAGCTCCCCAGACCGTTCCGCGGGACGAGACCGCCCAGCGAGACCCAAAGACGGCGCCCAGGCCACACGGAAGCAGGACGGCGTGGGCCGCATCGCCGACGGCAGCGAGGACGACGCCCCAGTGTTCAGCGTGTCTACGGGACACCCCCGCTACTTTGTTGAGGTACTAGTCCAAGGGGTGCCCATTAGGATGGAAATTGACTCGGGGTCCTCATATTCAATCATTTCCCAGAGGGAGTTTTTCGGAATTGCCCCCCAAAAGCGGCCCAAGCTCAAAGCATTGAGGGCCACGCTACGGGACGTGCAAGGGAACAGTATTCCAGTGTTGGGGGTTGGAGTATTTCAGGTCAAATTCAAGGAGCACGCCGCGTCCCTTCCCCTGGTCGTGCTCAAGGGAGGAAATTGCAGCCTCCTCGGGACTCAATGGTTCCAGCCCCTGGGGTTGTTCATTGGGGGGGTGCATGCCGTGGGGATGCGTGCTGTTGGGACTGATCCAATTCAGGAGGTGTGCGAGGCGCACCCCGAAGTCTTCAAAATGGGACTGGGGAAATTCAAGGGGC
This sequence comes from Bradypodion pumilum, assembly GCA_035047305.1. NCBI lineage: Eukaryota > Metazoa > Chordata > Lepidosauria > Squamata > Chamaeleonidae > Bradypodion > Bradypodion pumilum. Next base: position 5,586,809 of record JAWDJD010000003.1, read on the forward strand.
CCCCAGTGACTTTCGACCTGGACCCGGAGGTCCGCCCTGTTCGCCTAAAACCACGCCGGGTGCCGTTTGCACTTAAGGACAAGATAGAGGCGGAGCTGGACAAATTGGTGGGTCAGGGGATTCTTGTGCCTGTAGACTCTGCGGAGTGGGAAACTCCAATTGTAACTGCTCTAAAAGCCAATGGGGAGGTCCGTATATGCGCCGACTACAAGTGCACCATCAACAAGGCGATCCGCCCGAATGCATATCCGGTGCCGGTAGTCAGCCATCTGCTGGCCAGGTTACACGGGGGAAATGTTTCGCTAAGCTCGACTTAGCACAAGCCTACCAGCAGCTTACGGTGTCCCCTGCCGCAGCTGCTGCGCAGACCATAGTCACCCATAAGGGGGCGTTCCAGGTGACGCGCCTCCAATTCGGCGTGAATTCGGCGGAAGGAAGTTTCCAGTCACTCGTGGAACGCCTCCTGAAGGGACTGGAGGGGGTGTTGCCTTATTTTGATGACGTGTTAATAACGGGGGGGGGGGAGTCGGGCTGAATTGGCCAAGAGGTTGGGGAAGGTCCTGACGATATTCGAAAAGGCGGGGCTGAGGTTGCGAAAGGACAAATGCGTCTTCTTCGCAACCGAGGTTGAATTCCTAGGGTTTTGTGTGACTCCTGAGGGGATAAAACCATCCAAGTCTAAGGTGGCAGCCATCAAGAAAGCCCCCCGCCCCACCTCCAAGGCCGAGTTGCAGTCGTTCCTAGGGCTGCTCAACTTTTACCACTCCTTCCTCCCCCGGAAGGCAGCGGTGGCCGAACCGCTACACAGGCTGCTTAAGAAAGACCAGGCATGGAAGTGGGGCGTTGACCAAGAGAGGGCATTTAGTGAGCTGAAAGGCCTCCTGGCGTCCGATGCCATACTGACCCACTTCGACCCCAAACGCCCAGTAGTTCTGATCTGTGATGCATCTCCAGTGGGGGTGGGGGCAGTGCTGTGCCACGTGCTGGAGAACGGAAGGGAGGCCCCGATAGCATTTTACTCCAGGTCCCTGTCCCAAACAGAGAGAAACTACGCACAGACGGACAGGGAGGCATTAGCGATAGTCTCGGGGACAAAAAAATTTCACGATTTTCTGTATGGCCGCCCCTTCACCATTGTGACGGACCACAAACCCCTGCTAGGCATTTTTACCGCGGATATGCCCACCCCTCAAATCCTGTCCCCAAGGATGCTCAGGTAGGCCATTTTTCTCAACGCGTATCAGCACGCGTTAGTCTTCCGGCCCGGGAAAGAGATCAGCCATGCGGACGCCCTATCTAGGTCTCCCCTTCCCCTAACGCCCAGCCAGGTGAGCATGGGGGAGCGGGACCATCAGGTTCTCATGATAGAGGTGCTGGATTCGCCCCCCGTAGTGCCCGCCGACATTGCCAAAGCGACAGAGAAAGACAAAACGTTAGCGACAGTAAGCTCCTGGCTACAGAAAGGATGGCCCGCATCCTCCCCGGCGGAGGAGTTCGCTCCATTTTTCAGGAAAAAGCTAGAACTGTCCCTAGAGAGGGGGTGCCTCTTGTGGGGGCAGCGGGTGGTGATTCCCACTTCCCTTCGGCCGCGGGTGCTCAAGCTGCTGCACGTCAGCCACCCCGGCATCGTGCGATCCAAGGCGCTGGCGCGGAGTTACTTCTGGTGGCCCCAGCTAGACGCCGACATCGAGCACATGGTCGGCACCTGTGAAAGTTGCCAATGCTCCAGACCAGAGGAGGCCCGCCTTCCCCACAGGGAATGGGACGCGGCTAAGGGGCCGTGGTCCCGGGTGCACATTGATTTCGCGGGCCCGTTCAGAGGCACCCTGTTCCTCCTCGTAGTGGACGCTTTCTCCAAATGGTTGGAGGTTATCCCAGTCACGAGCACCTCCTCGGCCCAGACCATTAGGCATTTGCGGAGGCTCTTTTCCACGTTCGGCATACCCGACACGTTAATTAGCGACAACGCTAGTTGTTTTACGTCCTCCGAGTTTAGGGCATTCATGGAGATTAACGCCGTTCGGCATATCACCTCCGCCCCTTTTCACCCGGCCACCAACGGCCAAGTAGAGCGCCTCGTCCGCACCACGAAGGACGCGTTGCGGCGCATGGGCCCAGGGGATCTGAACCTGTAAGTGTGTCAGTTCCTGCTAGGGTACAGGGTAACCCCATTGGCATCAGGGTACTCCCCCGCAGAGCTCTTAATGCGCAGGAAGCTGACCACCATCCTTACTAGGCTAGACCCCACGAGGGTAGAAGACAAAGGAAGGAACATCGGGCTGGAAGTTACAAAGAGTTTCAGCATAGGCGCCCCCGTGCATTGCAGGAATTACGCCAGCACGGGCCCAGCCTGGGTGCCGGGCGTAGTCGTGGAACAAACCGGCCCCGTGTCGTACCGCGTGGAAACCAGCACAGGGCTCCTATGGAGGCGGCACGCAGACCAGCTCCGACGCAGGGTCTCCGATGAGCAGGACACGGGTCACGCAGGAAATAAGTCAGTGTTAGGGTTCTCCCCCACCCGTTTAGCCCAAGGGGGAGGAGAAGGGGACCGTGGGCCCCCACCAAGGGGGGAGGAGGATATCCTCGTAGATACCCTGGGGGATCTTTCCGAGGAGGAGGAACCCGACCCCATACATATCTCGCGGAAAGTCCCCACAAACGCGGGTACCCCTACCAACTTAGATTTTGATTTTCAGAACCGAGGGGGTTTTTCGGAGTGGTCCCCCACCCGTCCAAGCGAGAAGAGGGGTTTTTCGTTAGTCCCGACGGCCCCCGGTCTGCCCACAATGGAGTTTTTCCCTTCCCCTAAGGCCGCCAGACAGCGGCAAGCCACTAACAAGTCTCCCTCTCCCTTTTCAGGACAAGGGACCAGGGAACAAAGAAGCAGTAACGCCCCCGGGGGGGCAGCCCTCTTCACGGCCCAAACGCACATGCAACAAGCCATCTTGGCTGAGAGACTTCGTCTCATCCTAGGGGAGAGGGATGTTGTGTTCTGTAAAGCAGTGCCTTTAACAATGTACCTTTACCATGTGTTATCAATGTAACCTTTCTGTGTGCAACATTATAACCATCACCTGTATCAATGTAAGCCTAATAAGGGGACGCGAGCTAGTGACCACCAGAGGGCAGTAGTGAGCGTCCAGCTCTAATGGATCATAGCCACCTGGTTCAGCGGCGCGGGAAGATTCCCCGCGACTTCCTCACCTGGTCAAGAAGGGCGTGACCTCCCACGACGTCACGCAGGCAGCAACCAATAGTCTGTCAACGAGCCACATTCAAATGTATAGCCAGCTGTATATATTGAGCTACCCATCCGCCATTACCACATGTTCCTCCGGATCATCATGCAATATACCTGTATTAAGCCAACCCTTCGGCTGTTTCATTGTCTTTGGTCCCTTACACTAAAGAGAGATAGCAGCATTTCTCCATCCCGTCAATCCATAAACTGGGATAACAGTAACAATTTCATGTCAGAAAATATTCTGGGTTGAAAGGATTTTTGCTGGAGAAACTCCGCTCAGGGGATGCCCGAATGAAGCTCCTTTCATGTCCCCAAGATCTTTTCCCCACCGAAGTGGTCCCTATTGATCTACTTGCAATTTCTTGGTTTCCAGCTGCTAGTTGGCAGGAACAGGGACACAGACGGGCGCTCAAACTGTCATGCAGTATCTGGGTCTCAAACTGCCAACTTGCTGGCCTTCCAGCTAATAAGGCAAGCTTCTTAACCACTGAGCCACCACAGTTGGTTAAATCAGAGCTCTACAAGGAGGCATTTGGCAACATCTGACCCCTACATTACGACGTTTTCCCCTCCTAAGTGCTTTGATTTTGGCTGTTGCCTTTGTCAATGCTCCTGATTTGGTTATAATCATCTTATGTATTTGGGGTTTTCTGTATTTCCATTTTATCCCTTATGTACAACATCCAAAGCAACATTTATAAATAGGGATGGACGGATGGATGAATGAATAGATCAGGGGTGCCCAAACGTTTCGGGCCATAGGCCGGTCACGTGGTTCAGGGAGCTGGTCACTATGGCCCGTGGAACTGGATCCGGCCCCCGGGCTGTAGTTTGGACACTCCTGGAATAGATGGATGGACGGATGGATAGACTGACTGGCTGACTGTGCATAGGATATAAAGCAACCACTTCTTCTCTGAATGCTACAATATCTCCATCATTATTCATAAAAGGGTTGGGGGCTCAAGAGGTTTAGTTTTTCTTCTCTGGGATGTGAGGTTATGAGAACCAGACCTGTCAAGTTTTGGATTTGAAAATAAGGGAAATTGGTCGGTGTGGCCAAATTGTTGGGCATATGACTTGCTGGGGGTAGCCATGTGACTTGCTGGGGGTGGCCATGTGATTGAGTGGGCTATCTAGTCATGCCTGCCACATGGCCATGAAAATGTCTGCAAACAGACAGCACTGGGAGGAGGGGGAGTGACAGGAGAGGCAGACCTCTCTTATCCCACACTCGCTCTCATTGGTCACAGGGCTGAGTCAGGGCTCATAAGAGAGGCGGCCAGGACCTGGGATTGGAGTGGCAGAGGATTTTTTAAAAATTATGGGAGAAAAAAAGGGAAAATAATTATATGGGAAGAGTGTGGGAAAGAGGGGTAAAAAAACGGGAGTTTCCCGGCCAATACAGGAGAGTTGACAGCTATGATGAGGACATTAAATGACATTGTTCTTGCAGCTGGTGAAGACGGCAGACCTGGATCCTGGCCAGAACTACCTCTTTGCCTTCCATCCCCACGGGGTATTGGCGGCCGGCGCCTTCATCAATTTCTGCACGGAAGCAACAGGGTTTTCCAAGATCTTTCCAGGGCTGAACCCTCACCTGATGATGTTGAACCTCTTTTTCAGGGCTCCTTTCTTTCGCGACTACATTATGAGTGGAGGTAACACGTTTAGAAGGCCCAGGAAGGTTGTTGTTGTTTATAAAAGCTGGGGAGGGGGTGGAAGAGGGGACGCATGGAGATATCTTTTTAACTTCCACAAAGGGATAGGAAATGTGGGTGTAAGAAAGACCAACAGGATCAAGACTAAGGTAAAGGTTTCCCTTGCTCGAAAGCTAGTTGTATCTGACTCTAGGGTTCAGTGCTCATCTCTGTTTCAAAGCCAAAGAGCCAGTGCCGTGTGCTTCTGCAGACGTTTCTGTGGTCATGTGGCAGGCATGACTAGACACAGGAGCACATGGAATGCTGTTACCTTCCCACCGAAGTGGTCCCTATTTATGTACTTGCAATTTCTTGCTTTCGAACGGCTAGGTTGGCAGGAGCTGGGACAAAGACGAGAGCTCATTCCGTACTTCAGTACTCGGGAATCGAACTGCTGACCTTCCGCCTCCCAGTCAGCGTCTTAGCCACTAAGGCTGTGAATTTATTACAGCTGCAGCCCAGATTACTACCTAAATTGGTGGTGCAGTGGTTAAACTGCTGTAGTGCAACCAAAAGTTTGTGAGTTTGATCCTCATCAGGGATCAAGCTTGACTCAGCCTTCCATTCTTCTGAGGTTGGTATAATGAGTACCCAGCATGTTGGGGGCAAAATACTAATTAACTTGTTAACAGCCCAGAGAATGCACTAAGTAAGTGCTATTCGTGCAGGTTAGTATGAGATTTTGATCGAAGCTGTACAGCCAGATTCATTTCTGGGATGAAGCAAGGCAAATTTCCAGATTAGGTAGAATCAGGGCAGAAATTCAAATCAAATGATGAAGCACAGATTGCTTAAGATTCCCCCCCCCCCCAATAGCAAATTTCAGATGTTTTTGAATGAAAGTCCCTGAAGGTTGCTGTCTAAAATTTGTCCACTTTAATCCAGTTGTAATGTGCATCAGTGCAAGATCTGAAAAGTTACAGCCAGTTTGATTTTCCAGTGTTGGCCCATGCAAGGACGGCAATCTGAATCTAGATAATAATAATAATTTCATGTCAGAAATTATTCTGAGTTGAAAGGATTTTTTTGCAGAAGAAACTCTGCTCAGGAAATGCCCAAATGAGGCTCCTTTCATGTCCCAAGAGCTGGGACAGAGATGGGTGCTCAATCCGTCATGCAGTACCCAGATCTCAAACTGCTGACTTGCCAGCCTTCCAGCTAACAAGGTGAGCTTCTTAACCACTGACCCACTGCAACCCCAATATCTGAATCTACAAATTGAACTGGATGAGGGCACAAATTGAATTGGGTAAGGCACAGATCTCCCCAAATTGAGTCAAGATCAATTCCAAAGATCTCCATTGACCTCCAACTTGAAACAGGGCACCATCCTTAATGAAGGAAAAGTAATCAAAGTCTTATTTTTTTTTAAAAAAATTAAGTAGTGGCTGCATCTAATAACAAGCAGCCAATAGCCACACTACCTGCCGGTGTCCAGTCATTATAGTTAAAAAAATTTTTTTCTCTCTCTAAGTTTTGGGGAAAATACCTCTGATGAATTCCATCCTATGCTTGAGGGCCATGAAATTATCTGACACAAAGAAGAGCTGCAGATTTGCAGTGATATTGAGGAAATTGCACTTTTAAATTCCCACAATACCCTAGAACAGTGATGGTGAACCTTGGCATTCCAGCTGTTCTTAGACTTCAATTCCCAAAAGCCCAAGTCTCTTCTCGGAATTGAAGCCCAAGTCTCTGTGAACCCACATGAATGGGTTTACTGCACATATGCACAGTAGACCCATTTGTGTGGATTCACAGAGACTTGGGCTTCTGGGAATGGAAGTCCAAAAACACCTGGAGTGTCAGTAAACCCATTTGTGTGTATTCACAGAGACTTGGTCTTCGGGGAATAAAGTCCAAGAACACCTGGAGTGCCAAGGTTCACCATAATGGCCCTAGAAGAAGTTCAGGTAATTGAGGGAAATTCAATCAGTGACCACTTGTGAGAATTCTTCGGAATAGGAGCCATGATAGTCTGTGTTTCAAGCGCACCAGAAAACAAACCCGCTGTAGCACTTTGAAGACTAACTGTTATATAATATTTTAATGTTAGCTTTCTGATGAAGTGGACTTGATCCACCAGAAGGTGCCAAGTAGAGAACATAGGGAGAAGTGGACTTTCAGTATTTTGTACACAGAGATTGATTTTCATGTTCTTGCTTTGGTGATGTCCATACCTGTAGATCAAGCAATCACGCTCTGCATTTATTTATTTTTACCCAGGTTTGGTTACTTCTGACAAGGAATCTGGTTACCACATTCTGAGGAAGCCGGGAGGTGGAAATGTCCTTACCATCATGATAGGAGGTGCTCGGGAAGCTTTGGATGCCCATCCGGGAGCTTTTAAGCTATTGCTGGCAAACCGGAAGGGGTTCGTTCGGCTGGCCATGCAGCATGGGTAAGTCATGGGGAGGTTTCAGGATCCAGGGCATGGACAGCTGGCAAATAACATGAACACCAGGACAAACAGGTAATAGGCTGAACGATAACTACATCTCACTCCAGAGTCCAACTCCAAATCAAGCCAGGGAAGCAGGATTTGTCCAGACCCAGATTCCTCAAACTTGACTCTCCAGATGTTCTTGACTTCAATTCCCAGAAGCCCACATCAGCACAAGTTTGAGGAACCCTAGTGCAGATGATGAAAGTGTCATCCAAATGAGCCAGACGCATACCTGTCAAGTTTTGGATTTGGAAATAAGGGAAATTTCCTGGAAAATAAGGGATACTTGACAATTATGCTTATCCTGTGCTGCCCCCCAATGGTGGCAATAGGGCATTGCAGTCTAATTAATAAGGGATGACGGCGGGAAAGAGGGTAAAATAAGGGGTTTTCCCGGCCAATAAGGGATACTTGACAGCTATGCTTATCCTGTGCTGCCCCCCAATGGTGGCAATAGGGCATTTCAGTCTAATTAATAAGGGATGACGGTGGGAAAGAGGGTAAAATAAGGGGTTTTCCCGGCCAATAAGGGATACTTGACAGCTATGGCCAGAAGTCAGGTGGCCAGGAGAACAGACAAGGCAGAGGACCTTTAGGGTCTGGAGCAAGGTGAGGGCGGACTTTGAGGAGCCAGGCAAACCACAGGAACAAAGCAGAAGATCTTCTGAAAACCAGAGGCAAGGGATTTCCCAAAAAACAACATCTGCTGACGACCCCCCCCCCCGGTTGTTGAGACAACCTCTGGGAGGGAGGACCAGTTCTCATATAGCTAAGCCACCCAGGATCACCAGGTGGAGCTCATGATGGTCTAGAACAGGGCTCCTCAAACCTGGCTCTCCAGGTGTCCTTGGACTTCAATTACCAGAAGCCCAAGTCAGCACACCTGGTCTAGAACCTTCCTCAGGGCTCTCAAGTGGGGCTTAGCAGCTGCAGCAGAATGAAGGTCTAGTCCTGTAGGACTCAGGGCAGCTGTGGCAAATCTTCAGGCCAGTCACTTCCCCTTCCCCAAAAGGGACAACAGAACATTATACTGATTTGCGAAAGCATGCAAAGCCATGTTTCTTGTTGTGTCGGTCTTGGACTCCCAAAAGTTTCAACCAGAATGGCCGGTGGAGCTGAACTCCAACAAGATCTGGAGATGCGAGTTAGTAAACCTCTGGTTCAGAGGTTACCTGGTGAACAAGTATTGGACATTTCAGTGGAGAATTGTGAGGGAAATTCTCAGTGTCCAATCACTTCAGCTCTACATTTAACACCACCACCTTACGGTTGAATGGAATAGCTGGTCTATGCCTGGTCCAGCCTCCTCATTCCATCTCCAGTTCACTCTTCCTTGCTTCTTGATGGGATCATCCACAGCTCCAAACCATTGGGTGACCCTACATGTGTATGACTTTACAGGCTTTCTTTCTGACACCTCGGTGGTGGCAGCAGTTGAATGGGACCTGAAAAAACCTACAGATAGCCAGGATCAGTGGTGGGCATACAAAAAATTTCCTACCACACCATGGATGTGGCCATGTGACTGGGTGGGTGTGGCCTGTTGGCCATGTGGCCATTTTTACTACCGGTACACACGTACTGGTGCAAACCTGCTGATGCCCACCACTGGCCAGGATGTCATACTCTTTGTTTAGATACTGGTCTCAACTGTGATTTCTTTTAGACACCATTAACAGAGCTGCAGCAGAAATGATGACGATATGACATCTTCCTTCTTCTTCTCCTCCCCAGCACACCACTGGTCCCTGTATTTTCCTTCGGAGAGAATGAGCTGTTCAACCAAGTTGACAACCCTGAGGGCTCCTGGCTGAGGTGGACACAAGAACAGTTGCAGAAGCTCATGGGCATCTCTCTCCCTCTCTTCTATGCCCGAGGGATCTTCCAGTACAGTTTTGGGCTGCTTCCTTACCGGGGACCCATCTATACTGTAGGTGAGTCTGCTGTTGTTAATGGGAGGCAAGGAGTGATGGTTGCAGCCTTCCGCGTGGGTTCTAAAACAAAACAGCCACAAAATTTAATTTAATTTAATTTAAAATTATTTTTTTAATTTCTATACCGCCCACTCAGGTACAACCTGACTCAGGGCAGTTCAACAGCATAATCTAAAAACACAATATACAATTCCAATAAAACTAGCATAAAAACATACAAAAGATAAAACAGATAAAACCACTTAGTTAAATTCACCCATCCCTATCAATAAAGAAGGGAGGGGAAGGGATCACTAAACTGGATTAGGCTATAAGCCAGTGGGCACATTCCCATCGGGGGCCCACACCTGCCCTGCCAGCCAGGTGTTCAGACCTTTCCTGAAGGGCAGCAATTCTGTCTATAACCTTAGCTCTATCGGCAGGAGGTCCCATAGGGCTGGCGCGGACACGGAGAAGGCCCTCCTTCATGTGCTAGAGAGGCGAGCCCCTCTAGCTGATGGTACCATTAGAGAGCCCCTCCGGTCCGCCCTGGTTGGATGGACAAATGTTCTTGGGGCGACGCAGTCTCTTAGGTAACCTGGCCTACTACCATGGAGGCCATTAAAGGTCAAAACCAGCACCTTGAATTGCACCCGGAGGCAAACCGGTAACCAGTGCAGCTCCCGGAGCAGTGGTGAGGTGCGGGCAAAATGTCCATGTCCCATCATCACCCGGGCAGCCGCATTCTGGACCAGTTGTAGCCTCCAAATAGTCGTCAAGGGCAGCCCCATGTAGAGCACATTACAATAGCCTAGCCTGGAGGTGACCAGTGCATGAGTGCACAAAGACGGTCATGAGGAAATGTGGGTGAACAGCAGATGTTTTTTTTTCTTTTTAATTAATTTTTAAAAATATGAAACAAAACTACGTAACATATAGGTAAAGATTGCCCTTGCTCGAAAGCCAGTTGTATCTGACTCTAGGGTTCAGTGCTCATCTCTGTTTATAATTTAAATTTATTTTTAATTTAATTTAAATTTAATTTAATTGTTCAACTTGTAAGCCGCCCCACTCGCATAGCGACTCTGGGCGGCTGACAAAAAATCACAGAGAATCGCATCACCTTACAATAATACAATAATACAACAGTAAAAAAACATATCAGAAACAATGTATATAATTTTACAAAAACTCAAAAACCCAACTCTCTACAACTAAGTCCACTTTCCTCCAGGCTAGACAGGCCGAGGGAGGAATCCAGAGCATCGGCGTCAGCTTTATGGCCATGGGGGCCGCGGAACAGCTGCTCTCACCTCCCTCTGACCAGCCGGGCCGAGAGAAGGAGTCTGGAGCGGCGGCGGTGGCGGTTTTATGCTCCCACTTCTCTCTGGCCAGCCAGGCCAAGGGAAGGAGTCTACAGCATCAGCGTCAGCGTTGGCGGTGGTTTTATGGCCACAGGGGCCATGGAACAGCTGCTCTCACTTACCTCTGGCCGGCCAGACCAAGGAAAGGAGTCCGGAGCATTGGCGGCGGTGGCGGCTTTATGGCTGTGGGGGCCGCAAAACAGCTGCTCCCACTTCCCTCTGGCCAGCCAGGCCAAGTGAAGGAGTCTGGAGCATCAGCGTCAGCATCAGTGGCAGTTTTATGGCCATGGGGATTGCAGAACAGCTGCTCCCACTTCCCTCTGGCTGGCCAGCGCTGTCTGCATCTGCAGGCATTCCTGTGGACATGTGGCAGGCATGCCTCGACACCAGAGTGCATGGAATGCTGTTTACCTTCCTACTGAAGTGGTCCCTATCTATCTACTTGCAATATCTTGCTTTCGAACTGCTAGGTTGGCAGGAGCTGAGACAGAGACGGGAGCTCACTCCTTCATGCCGTACCTTGGAATCGAACTCCGACCTTCCAGCCTGCGAGTTCAGCATCTTAACCACTTGAGCCACCGCAGTCCCATATAACATACCTTACATAACTTAACTACTGAAAGGTCGGAGGTCAGCAGTTCGAGACCCGAGTGCTGACATGACGGAGTGAGCTCCTGCCGTCTGTCTCACCTCCTGCCATCCTAGCAGTTTGGAAGCAAAAAATTGCAAGTAGATAAATAGGTACTGCTTTGGCGGTAAGGTAACAGCATTCTTTGCTCTCCAATGTCTAGGCACGCCTGCCACATGACCATGGAAGCAGATGTAGACAGCGCTGGCTCTTTGGCTATAAACAGAGATGAGCACTGAACCCTAGAGTCAGATCCGACTGGCTTCCGAGCAAAGGGAGACTTTTCTCTCCATCTATCCTCTACTGATTTGTCTGCTCTTTCTCCCCCACTCCTCTGTTCCATCTCTTGTCACACTCAGGATGTCAGTCACAGAGGTTGTAAAACCGACCTTAGACACTAGTTGAGGAGCCATTGATAATATCAACAGAGCCACCAAAGATCAAATTGTCACCCCTTTGCAGTCTGATGTATATCACCCTCCCAAACAAACGGTTCCCCTATGAAAGCGCCAACCCACCTTCACCGGCAAGAATGATTTTCTGCCTTGCATTGAATCGAAGGAGCTTTTCCAGGGCCAAAGATTCACGTTGGCCAAGAAGGCATAAACTGACCCAGCCATTCTTTCCCGCAAGGTTCATTTTAGAAGTCACTTTCCACAAGGTAAGGCCACTTTCTCTGATGGGGTTTGACAGGCAGCGATTACCCATAATTGTTTTATAGCTTGCTTGGATCATCTCAGGGGTTTTACACCACTTTCACCAACCCCTGTAACCAGAGGACATTTAATGAGATAGAGCAAGGTTGGCTGAAAGGCAAAGGTAGCCCATTATGGACTGACAGATACAATTAGCATAAAGCTTTAGGAGGACGTTAGAAAGCCCTACGGCTTCACTGTTGGCAAGAGTTCGCCCATGAGTCGATTTCTTCTTCCTTCAAGCCAGGTATATTGAGGTGGCAAGGTGTGCCCTGGGGTAACCACAGTTAGTGACCCCCAAAGAACCTGATTGATCTTGTGACTGTGTTGGGCAGACCAACCTTCTCTAATTGTGTACCCTGAAAACAGATCAGACTAGGTAAAGGTAAAGGTCGCCCTTACTCTAAAGCCAGTTGTATCCGACTCTAGGTTCAGTGCTCATCTGTGTTTATAGTTAAAGAGCCAGAGCTGTCTGCATCTGCAGACATTTCCGTAGACATGTAGCAGGCATGACTAGTCACCGGAGTGCATGGAACGCTGTTATTTTTCAAAACAAGATTGTGGCCGCAACATTTCCATACCTGTCAACCGCGGCTCTGGCCAATCCAGGACCTGCGCAGAAGGGTTCTGCGCAGGTCACCTTCTACGCATGCATAGAAGGGTTTTACGCTTGCATAGCTCCCTTCTACGCATGCGTACCCTTCTACGCATGCGTACCCTTCTACGCATGCGTAGAAGGGTTCTACGCAAGCGTAGAAGGGTTCTACACAAGCGTAAAACCCTTCTACGCATGCGTAGACGGCGACCTGCGCAGAAGGGCTGTGCAGTACCTCCATTCCCCCGCTGCCAAATTTCAGCAGCGCGGGGCAGGAAATGGCACAAATCGGCGCCGAAAACTGGGAAATCCCGGCCAATCCTGGAAGGTTGACAGGTATGAACTTTTCCCATCTGTTGGGTGGGCCAGGGAGGTGCTAGGAAGGTGGAAACAGTGTAGGATAGGTCCTCCCAGCCTCCCAGACACTCCTGGGTAGACAGAGAGCCAGACACAGGGACCCAAAGATGGCGATTTTTTCATCTCCAACCAGCGTGAACAGGTAGGAGATCAAACACGATGCACCGGATAACAACGTAACGTCGTTATCCGGGGCATGACTTTTCAGAAAATCCAGCATCATTAGCCGAATACGTCGTTGTGCAGATGGATCATTATCCAGGGTATTACTATATTCAGGTCTTGAACTGCTGACCTTCCAGTTGTCAAGTTCGGTGTCTTAACCACAGGTCAGGAGTTCAGGACCTGAGTGCCACACGACAGAGTGAGCTCCCGTCATCCCTCCCAGCTACTGCCAACCTTGCAGCTCGAAAACGAGGAATTGCAAGTAGATAAGTAGGTAACGCTTTGATGGGGAGGTAAACTGCATTCTCAGGTCATGTCTGCTATGTGAGCATGCTAACATCTGCAGATGCAGACAGTATATTACAGAAAAACCCTGTGCGTTCTTTGATATCTCGGCTAAAGTTCTCAGAATACTGGCTGGGTGAATTCCTGACATATTCTGGGTTTGAAATCTAAAAGTCCCAATACCTATTTAAGAGACCTTCCTTTTACTTCTGAATCAATATTAAAATATGTTGTACATCTCTCTCTTTTTATTAAAAAAAAATGTTGCAAGCATGGATACCAACCCTGGTGGGTGGGGGAAGCAGGATACAAATACTTTTGCCAAATAAATTAATCAATAACCCTCTTGCTTGCCTCCTCCCGTTCCTTTCTGCACTCAAGTTGGAAAACCCATTAAGGTTGGAAAAAAGCCCAGTGCCAGTGAGGAAGAAGTGGACCAGTTACATCAATTCTACATGGATGAACTATGTAAGCTCTTTGAAGACCATAAACTCAAATACAACATTCCTGAAGATCAACATCTCTCTTTCATATGAAAGCGGAAAAATCACATGGTGGACTCCTTTTCTCTGCTCTGAGTTGGATCTGGAAAAAAGTGGTTTCTAGCATTACTTCCCCCTGAGCAATACTGTAAGGATTTATGCCAGGGGTGGCCAAACTATGGCCCATGGGCCACCCCCGTCCCACAGCACCAAATCACCCAGCCCCCGCCACCCTCGCCAGTACCGGAAGTGGAAGTAAAACGCACCCGCTCATGAGTAAATGCTGCCGTAAATGCACCTGTGGCTGTCGTAAACACGTTTACGACAGCCGCAGATGCGTTTTATGGCAAGAGGAACCATGTGCCCGGTCCCTGATTTATCCTGACTGGGAGGCGGAAGGTCATCAGTTCGATTCCTTAATAATGCAGGACGGATTGAGCTCCCATCTTTGTCCCAGCTCCTGCCAACCTAGTAGTTCAAAAGCAAGAAATTGGAAGTAGATAAATAGAGACCACTTTGGTGGGAAGGTAACAGCGTTCTGCGTGCTCTGGTGTCTAATGCCTGCCACATGACCACAGAAATATCTGAGACAGTGCTGGCTCTTTGGCTTTGAAACAGAGATGAGCACTGAACCCTAGAGTCGGATACGACTGACTTTTCGGCAGCGCGGGGCGGGAAACCTTTACCTTTACTTAATGCCATTAGTACGATCTCTAGTAGATTTCAGGAATCCACAAGTGATGGCCAAGAGGAGACATATTTGGTTTCACTCCCTGCAGAATAGTGTGGTGTGGGGTGTAAACCAGTTTGTTGTGCATGCCAAGAGAGTATCTTTGGAGCAGATCTATTGATCTTTGGTCCTTGTCCAACTATTTGGGCCTGAGAGCTGTCAAGCTATAGAGGAGGCTGAGGTTTTGCGCAGTACAGAGATGGAAAGAAGGGTATGAATCTGACTGGTAGTCCCAATCAGAACCAGCCTGTTGAATCAGTGTGATCTACACGAATGTTGACTCACCATTCCGCAATGGATTTAATGGAGCCAACATCACTTGCACTAGAAACTGAAATCAGACAAAGATTGGGAAACAAGGAAACCCACAGGCAGGTAGGCAGGCAGTCCACAAGCAAGACAGAAAATCAGGGCTGGGCAAATATCATTAGAAAGTTGAACTGAATCCTCTAGGCATCTTCATCAGGTTGGCTATTCCTGAACATGAGTGTTGGGAGTTGTGTTCTTAGTGTTCTTAGACTCCAGTTACAGAAAAGCCCAGATCAGAACTCCTAATGATCAGGGATTCTGGGAATTGAAGTTCAAGAACACCCGGAGTGCCAAGGTTCACCATCACTGCCCTAGGTATAAAACCCTATGCTTATCCTTGTTAAATTTCATTCTGTCGGTTTCATCCCAATGTTCGAGCCTGCCAAGATCTTTCTGAATTCTGCTCATGTCTTCCAAGGTATTAACTCTCTTTCTGAGCAAATGTCTACTCTTTCGGTGTGGGTTGGTGGGCTTTAGCTTTAGTTCTTTACAGTACGTGTAGTTGCTTGGGACAGACTAATCTAGAACCTCGTAGCTGTCAAAGGCACCTTCCGTTGTTAACTCCTGGTATCCTGAAGTGGCTTCTGAACCTCTTTGAGAATACTAGCAAATTGCACATCTCCCCTGCTCATCTCTGGAGGGACTGAGGGAGTGGAATTATTATTATTATTAGCCTCTGGTAGATCATTGTTGATGTGCTCATTTGCTTAGAAATGTTTTTCTTTGCTTTTCTGTATACTGCCAATCGAGAAACTGCTTGCAACCACACTTTCAATTAGCATTACATAGAAGAGTATAGGGGGGGGGAAAACACTTTCTTTTAATTTAATCAAAGTGAATCAGTGCATATTGCAATGGCCTTGACCACTGCAACCCTGTTTATTATTCACCAGCCCTTACAAAAAATGGTCAGCATGGACAGACCCAGAGTCTTGAAGCATTGATGGTGAACCTTGGCACTCCAGGCGTTCTTCAATTACCAGATGCCCAAGTCAGCACTCCTGCTGATCAGGGCTTCTGGCAATAGAAGTTCAAGAACATCTAGAGTGCCAAGGTTTGGCATCACTGGTATCATATAATACAGTGGATCCTCGATTAACGATGCGTTCGAATAGCATCATTTTCAATTAATGACGCTACGACACTCCCAATGTGATTATTCGAATAACGACGGTATTTTTACCATCGTTATTCGAATAACGATGGTATTTTTACCATCGTTATTCGAATAACGACGGTATTTTTACCATCGTTATTCGAATAACGACGTTTTTTGTCAATATTCGAATAACGACGTTATTCGAATAGCGATGCTACTTGGGGAACCAAGTAACGTCGTTATTCGAGGGTCCGCTGTATGTGGATTTTGTGTTGGCTTTGTTGTTTGGCAGTGGCTCAAGTGGCTAAGACGCTGACTGGGAGGCAGAAGGTCAGCAGTTCGATTCCCGAGTACTGCAGGATGGAATGAGCTCCCGTCTTTGTCCCAGCTCCTGCCAACCTAGCAGTTCGAAATCAAGAAATTGCAAGTAGATAAAAAGGTAAACAGTGTTCCGTGCGCTCCGGTGTCTAGTCATGCCTGCTACATGACCACGGAAATGTCTGCAGAAGCAGACAGCGCTGGCTCTTCGGCTTTGAAACAGAGATGAGCACTGAACCCTAGAGTCGGATATGACTGGCATTCGAGCAAGGGAAACCTTTACCTTCTTAATTTTGTTCTGTTTCTCTCTGTGTCCAGTGCCTTGTAATATCCAGCCTAAGAGGAGCTGTTAGAATGCTGAAAATCTTCAGTTTTAAATGACATTTAGGAATTGGGATTATCTCCACTAATGCTGCACAAGGAGAGAGATAAGAAAAAGGAAACAAAAAACCAACCACATTAATCTTTTCCATCATCTATGGCAGGGGTGCCCAAGCTTTTCAGACCATGGGCCAGTCATGAGGTTCAGGGAGCTGGTCATTATGGCCCAGGGGCCACATGTGGCCCCCGTTGCCAATTCATCCAGCCCACGAAGCCCTCGTCGCTCCTGGAAGCGGAAGTAAAAAGCAACGAGTGCTTTGCGGGCCGGATGAATTGGCATTGGGGGCCGCATCTAGCTGCTGGGCCGTAGTTTGGGCACTCCAGATCTACGGACTCCAACATGGGCTTTTAGGGCTCCTGCTTTGGCAAAGTTTATTAAAGTTCATTAACTTCAGATCAGAAGATCATAAATGTTTTTAAAATCAGAGAGTTGGTCTCCATTTTTACTTACTGTGGCAAATGAAAAGAGGGTATAATTTCACACAGAACGAGGGAATCACGATGATTGTCAAGTTGGTTCACTATTTTTAATAAAAGCGTGGCAAAACTAATATACTTGTCTTGTACTGTCTTGAAAGAGCTGGAGTTTCTTGCACAGTACTGCTGTGTTCTCCCACTTGGGCGAACATCTTAGGAGGTTGGGGAGGTTGGGGAGGGTCAGTGAAACGGTCAGGAAGCCAGGCTTTATTGCAAACTTGGATTCCGCACAGGGGTCGCCCAAAGTGAAACGGTCAAAGATGAGAAACCAGACTAAGGTGCTCGTCGGGAATGAATGGTTGTCATCAGAAGAGACGTCTGATGGCTCAGATCCAGGAAAAGCTTTATGGCAAGAACAAACATTCTTGAAAGTACACAATCGCAAAAACAAATTAGAAGATGGAAGAAAGAGCTCACTGAACAAGGAACAACGTTATGGCTGAGGAACATAACCTCCCCTTACGTCACTTGGAGGACGTTGAATAGGCTAAGTGTTGGAGTCCCTACATGCAAGACCAACAGGCTCAAGTGAGGGCTGCTAGCCTGGTGGACAATAACACACTGTGTAAATGTGGAGTCATACAGACTCCGGCTCATTCGCTAGTCTGCTGATTACTGCCGGAAACATGTACTGATGAAGATTTCATTTTGGCCAACAACAAAGCCTAGAAAGTGACTACATGGCAATCCAAACTTTGATCTGGACATGAAAGAAGAAGGGGATCAGAAGAGAATAGATAATTCTAATGGTAAATCCTGAAGGGCCGCTGTATGCAGAAGTAGTAGAAAGTTTCGGCGATGCAGGATCTGTCAAAGACAGTAGCAGTGGCATACTTGTTAGTAGTGTTCAGCATCTGGATACTTCTCATCTTCAAAACCCTGCGATAAGAGCATACAAAATGAAACCAGAGATGAGACTCCCACACGATCAGCTGCTGGGGAAGAGCAAAGGGCAGGTAAGAATAGCACAGTCAGTAATGAAGTAACTGAATGGAGACTGAAAGGATGCCTAGTTGCTGGTGCGCACAGAGGTGAAAGGAAGGTCCAAGGTTGCACAACACATAAGAAGGAAATGTGAGATGTGAGAAGTCTGGATCAAGGTAAGCTTGAAACTGTAAAACAAGAACAGGGGTGGATTATTAACCATGGATTATTAACGTCAAAAGTGGGAGTAAAACAACATTCCTGATGAGGTTATTGATCATGGTAAGAGCCAGGTATTATGATTTAACCATGAACCAGAAGAACCATGAAAGGAAACTAGAGATATTATCAAATACTAAGACTCAAATGACATCATGCCGTTTCCCACTTAGGGTGACCCTTTCAAGACTTTTCTACATTTAATAGTACTTAGAAGTGATTTGGCATGCCCCTGTGGTGGCTTAGTGGTTAAGACACTGAACTTGATGACTGGAAGTCTGGAAAGTCAGCAGTTCGAGACCCAAGTGTTGCACAACAAAGTGAGCTCCCATTTCTGTCCCAGCTCCTGACAACCCAGCTGTTCGAAAACAAGAAATTGCAAGTAAATAAGTAGGGACCCCTTCGGTAGGAAGGTAAACAGCATTTCATGCACTCCAGCATCTAGTCATGCCTGCCACATGTCCACGGAAACGTCTGCAGAAGCAGATAGCGCTTGTTCTTTGGCTATAAACTGGGATGAGCACTGAACCCTAGAGTTGGATACGACTGGCTTTCGAGCAAGGGCAACCTTTATCATCACCTCTTCTAGTGGGTATTATTAAAGACAAAGAAGAATTAAGACAGACTGTACCTGTAGCCAAATAAAATGAAACCTCAATGGATGACTGACGAGACACTTAAAATTGTTAACGGCAAAAGAAAAGCTAAAGTAAGAGGTGCCAAGTGTAACTGCAACTTTCCAATAGGAAATTTAAATGAAAATTAGCAGAAGGAAAATCCCCACCATAATTTAACCAGTGTGTAAACCACTAGCAAACCCAGGACCTAATCACTGGTAATGAGCCATTAGTTGGTGCTTATTGATTTAAGAATACGTATCTGTGTTTATTCTTAAGAAATACTGTAATTAGTTCATTTCCCATTCTCGGCCCAGAAACAGCAGTTATGTGCTGAAGTAGTTATAAAATGTAAAGGTAATTCTTTACTTCCAAATTCTCAGAAGTAGTTAAATTAATTGATTTAGCTGCTTTCTTTTTTAAAAAAAATCCTATCTGAATGTTAGATGCTCCTTGCCTATGCTATTAAGCATACTATCCTGTCTATCTCATGATTATATCAACACCTGCAGAAGAATCAAGCTGGAAACTGTACTTCAACAAATGATACTCCTCAACTACCATTTAGAGCACGGGTCCCCAAACTACGGCCAGTGGGCCGTATCCTGCCCATGACATCAAATCATCCAGCCAGTGCCTTTGCTCCAGCTACTGCTTCCACCACTGCCGCCTCAATCCTTGTCCCCTCCGCTTAGTTTGGCATGTACTAAATTGTTGTGTTCTGTAAAGCTGTGCCTTTAACAATGTACCTTTGCCATGTGTTACCAATGTAACCTTTCTGTGTGCAACATTATAACCATCAGCTGCATCAATGTAACCTAATAAGGGGACGCGAGCTAGTGACCACCAGAGGGCAGTAGCGAGCGTCCAGCTCCCATGGATCATAGTCACCTGGTTCAGCAGCGCGGGAAGATTCCCCGCGACCTCCTCACCTGGTCAAGAAGGGCGTGACCTCCTACGACGTCACGCAGGCAGCAACCAATAGCCTGTCGACGAGCCACATTCAAATGTATAGCCAGCTGTATATATTGAGCTACTCATCCGCCATTACCACATGTTCCTCCGGATCATCATGCAATAAACCTGTGTTAAGCCAACCCTTCGGCTGTTTCATTGTCTTCGGTCCCTTACACTAAACTGGCGACGAAGGTGGGATAATGGCAGCCCACGGGACCAAGACATGCGCCGGTTTCGAAATCAGGAAACCGGGCGACTGGGAGATCTTCGAGATGGACTTCCAGGCCGCACTGATCGAGTCCGAAGTCACAGAAGAGGTGAAGAAAAGAGCCATCTTCACCAGAATGCTCGGACAAGAAACAAAAAGGACCTTGGTGGACCTGATTGCACCGAGGAGGGTGAGCGAATTCAAGGCCAAGGAACTCATGCAGATGCTGCGTGAGCACGTCCGGCCCGCCACGGTGATGTTTCCCGCTCGGAGTGCGTTTTGGAGGCGAGTCCAAGCACCCGGGGAGCCGGTCGCCGCATTCGTGGCGGCCCTGCGGCTGGCGGCCGGCCCGTGCAAATGGGAGAATGCCGAAATCACCCACCGAGACTGTGTGCTGTGCGGCCTGAACGACGCCGAAACCCAGCGCACATTAATGAACCAAGAGCCGCCTCCCACATTGCAGGAGGTCGTCAGAGCAGCCCAGGCCGCAGAAGCTACGAAGGCCGGGGTCCAAGAACTTCAGGACTGGCGGCCAAAGTCGAGCAAGGCAGAGGCTCCGGTACAGGCGGCCCGCCGAACTTCGAGGTCGTCCGCAGAGAGCAGCGACGACGAGGACATCCAGAGGGTCCGGAAGGAGAGCCGGCGATGCGACGGCTGTGGAGCGGCCCACGACCGCGTGAAATGCCCCTTCCGGAAGGCCGAGTGCCACAACTGCGGCCGCCGCGGGCACATCGCCAAGGTGTGCAGAAAGAAGCGCGAGACCCGGAGGAGCTCCGCAGACCGTTCCACGGGACAAGACCGCCCAACGAAACCCAAGGACGGCGCCCAGGCCACGCGGAAGCAGGACGGCGTGGGCCGCATCGCCGACGGCAGCGAGGACGACGCCCCAGTGTTCAGTGTGTCTACTAGACACCCCCGCTACTTTGTTGAGGTACTAGTCCAAGGGGTCCCCATTAGGATGGAAATTGACTCGGGGTCCTCATATTCAATCGTTTCCCAGAGGGAGTTTTTGGGAATTGCCCCCCACAAGCGACCCAAGCTCAAAGCATTGAGGTCCACACTACGGGACGTGCAAGGGAACAGTATTCCAGTGTTGGGGGTTGGAGAATTTCAGGTCAAATTCAAGGAGCACGCCGCGTCCCTTCCCCTAGTCGTGCTCAAAGGAGGAAATTGCAGCCTCCTCGGGACTCAATGGTTCCAGCCCCTAGGGTTGTTCATCGGGGGGGTGCACGCCGTTGGGATGCACGCCGTTGGGACTGATCCAATTCAGGAGGTGTGCGAGGCGCACACCGAAGTTTTCAAAAAAGGACTGGGGAAATTCAAGGGGCCCCCAGTGACTTTCGACCTGGACCCGGGGGTCCGCCCAATTCGCCTTAAACCACGCAGGGTGCCATTCGCACTCAAGGACAAGATAGAGGCGGAACTGGACAAGTTGGTGGGCCAGGGGATCCTTGTGCCTGTAGATTCTGCGGAGTGGGAAACTCCAATTGTAACTGCTCTAAAGGCCAACAGGGAGGTCCGCATATGCGCTGACTACAAGTGCACCATCAACAAGGCGATCCGCCCGAATGCATATCCGGTGCCGGTAGTCAGCCATCTGCTGGCCAGGTTACACGGGGGAAAGTGTTTCGCTAAGCTCGACTTAGCACAGGCCTACCAGCAGCTCACGGTATCCCCTGCCGCAGCTGCTGCGCAGACCATAGTCACCCACAAGGGGGCGTTCCAGGTGACGCGCCTCCAGTTCGGCGTGAATTCGGCGCCTGGAATTTTCCAATCACTCGTGGAACGCCTCCTGAAGGGATTGGAGGGGGTGTTGCCTTATTTTGATGACGTGTTAATAACGGGGGGGAGCCGGGCTGAATTGGCCAAAAGGTTGGGGAAGGTCCTGACGATATTCGAAAAGGCGGGGCTGAGGTTGCGAAAGGACAAATGCGTCTTCTTCGCAACAGAGGTTGAGTTCCTAGGGTTTTGTGTGACTCCCGAGGGAATAAAACCATCCATGTCCAAGGTGGCAGCCATTAAGAAAGCCCCCCGCCCCACCTCCAAGCCCGAGTTGCAGTCGTTCCTAGGGCTGCTCAACTTTTACCACTCCTTCCTCCCCCGAAAGGCAGCGGTGGCTGAGCCGCTACACAAACTGCTGAAGAAAGACCAGGCATGGAAGTGGGGCGATGACCAAGAAAGGGCATTTAGCGAGCTAAAAAGCCTCCTGGCGTCCGACGCCATACTGACCCATTTCAACCCCAAACGCCCAGTAGTTCTGATCTGTGATGCATCTCCAGTGGGGGTGGGGGCGGTGCTGTGCCACGTGTTGGAAAACGGAAGGGAGGCCCCGATAGCATTTTACTCCAGGTCCCTGTCCCAAGCAGAGAGAAACTACGCACAGACGGACAGGGAGGCACTAGCGATAGTCGCGGGGACGAAAAAATTTCACGATTTTCTGTACAGCCGCCCTTTCACAATTGTAACAGACCACAAGCCCCTGCTAGGCATCTTTACCGCCGATAAGCCCTCCCCACAGATCCTGTCCCCGAGGATGCTCAGGTGGGCAATTTTTCTCAACGCGTATCAGCACGCGTTGGTCTACCGGCCTGGAAAGGAGATCAGCCATGCGGACGCTCTATCTAGGTCTCCCCTTCCCCTAACGCCCAGCCAGGTGGGCATGGGGGAGCGGGACCATCAGGTTCTCATGATAGAGGTGCTGGATTCGCCCCCCGTAATGCCCGCCGACATTGCCAAAGCGACAGAGAAGGACAAAACGTTAGCGACAGTCAGCTCCTGGCTGCAGAAAGGGTGGCCCGCGTCCTCCCCAGCGGAGGAGTTCGCTCCATTTTTCAGAAAAAAGCTAGAACTGTCCCTAGAGAGGGGGTGTCTCTTGTGGGGGCAGCGGGTGGTGATTCCCACTTCCCTTCGGCCGCGGGTGCTCAAACTGCTTCATGTCAGCCACCCCGGCATCATGCGATCCAAGGCGCTGGCCCGGAGTTACTTCTGGTGGCCCCAGCTGGACGCCGACATCGAGCTCATGGTCGGCACTTGTGAAAGTTGCCAATGCTCCAGACCAGAGGAGGCCCGCCTTCCCCACAGGGAATGGGACGCGGCTAAGGGGCCGTGGTCCCGGGTGCACGTAGATTTCGCGGGCCCATTCAGAGGCACCCTGTTCCTCCTGGTAGTGGACGCTTTCTCCAAATGGTTGGAGGTTATCCCAGTCACGAGCACCTCCTCGGCCCAGACCATTAGGCATTTGCGGAGGCTCTTTTCCACGTTCGGCATACCCGACACGTTAATTAGCGACAACACTAGTTGTTTCACGTCCTCCGAGTTTAGGGCATTCATGGAGATTAACGCCGTTCGGCATATCACCTCCGCCCCTTTTCACCCGGCCACCAACGGCCAAGTAGAGCGCCTCGTCCGCACCACGAAGGACGCGTTGCGGAGCATGGGCCCAGGGGATCTGAACCTGCAAGTGTGTCAGTTTCTGCTAGGGTACAGGGTAACCCCATTGGCATCAGGATACTCCCCCGCAGAGCTCTTAATGCGCAGGAAGCTGACCACCATCCTTACTAGGCTAGACCCCACGAGGGTAGAGGACAAAGGAAGGAACATCGGGCTGGAGGTTACAAAGAGTTTCAGCATAGGCGCCCCCGTGCATTGCAGGAATTACGCCAGCACGGGCCCAGCCTGGGTGCCGGGCGTAGTCGTGGAACAAACCGGCCCCGTGTCGTACCGCGTGGAAACCAGCACAGGGCTCCTATGGAGGCGGCACGCAGACCAGCTCCGACGCAGGGTCTCTGATGAGCAGGACACGGATTACGCAGGAAATAAGTCAGCGTTAGGGTTCTCCCCCACCCGTTTAGCCCAAGGGGGAGGAGAAGGGGACCGTGGGCCCCCACCAAGGGGGGAGGAGGATATCCTCATAGATACCCTGGGGGATCTTTCCGAGGAGGAGGAACCCGACCCCATACATATCTCGCGGAAAGTCCCCACAAATGCGGGTACCCCTACCAACTTAGATTTTGATTTTCAGAACCGGGGGGTTTTTTCGGAGTGGTCCCCCACCCGTCCAAGCGAGAAGAGGGGTTTTTCGTTAGCCCCGACGGCCCCCGGTCTGCCCACAATGGAGTTTTTCCCTTCCCCTAAGGCCGCCAGACAGCGGCAAGCCACTAACAAGTCTCCCTCTCCCTTTTCAGGACAAGGGACCAGGGAGCAAAGAAGCAATAATGCCCCCGGGGGGGGCAGCCCTCTTCACGGCCCAAACGCACATGCAACAAGCCATCTTGGCTGAGAGACTTCGTCTCATCCTAGGGGGGAGGGATGTTGTGTTCTGTAAAGCTGTGCCTTTAACAATGTACCTTTGCCATGTGTTACCAATGTAACCTTTCTGTGTGCAACATTATAACCATCAGCTGTATCAATGTAACCCAATAAGGGGACGTGAGCTAGTGACCACCAGAGGGCAGTAGCGAGCGTCCAGCTCCCATGGATCATAGTCACCTGGTTCAGCAGCGCGGGAAGATTCCCCGCGACCTCCTCACCTGGTCAAGAAGGGCGTGACCTCCTACGACGTCACGCAGGCAGCAACCAATAGCCTGTCGACGAGCCACATTCAAATGTGTAGCCAGCTGTATATATTGAGCTACTCATCCGCCATTACCACATGTTCCTCCGGATCATCATGCAATAAACCTGTGTTAAGCCAACCCTTCGGCTGTTTCATTGTCTTCGGTCCCTTACACTAAATAAATGGAGCTCCGTAGCAGGGCGGATGTTGTAAGCCTTACAACATCCACCCTGCTATGGAGCGCCGTTAAGCACACACCAAGCCAAGCAGAAGGGACAAGGATTGAAGCAGCACCGGCGGCACCGGCAGCCAAAGTGGCAGTGTGCGGCTTTCCCAGGGGCTGAGGTGGCCACGTATGGCTTTCCTGGGGGCCAGGGCGTCCGTGCACAGCTTTCCCAGGGGCCCAGGCGGTTGTGTGAAGTGTTTTCTGCCCAAACTCATGACCAGAAGTACAATCTGGACCCCTCCTTCACCAACGCCAGGCAGCTCTTCCAGACGGGTAAGCAGGGAAGTGGTGGGGCTGGGCATCAGGGTGATGGAGGGGGGGGGCTTGTGGTGGTTGCCAGTGGGTGGCAGGAAGACCCCCAGTCTGGCCCCTCAATAGTCTGAGGGACTGTGAACAGTCCCCCGGCTTAAAACGTTTGGGGATCCCTAATTTAGATTAAACCAAACTGATATAGCCATTAGACACAGAGTTCCCTTAACCTATCCCTTATCGCAGCACGAGCCACAGGTTATAAATTATGCTATGCTATGCTATGTGATTGTTCTTCAGGAGGTAAACATTGGTTTCCTTTGCAAGTCTGATTGCTCAGAGAGGGCGCTTTGAAGGACCTGCGTACCTGGAAGGAAAAGTTGCAGGGAATAGGGATTTCCCTGAACAGGGGATTTTTATCATGAGTGGGGTCAACACATTCTGGACCTATGGAAGTGAAATTTCAAGACTTCTGTGCAAAGAAAATATTGGGGGGAGATTGTAATGAGATTACGAAGGAAACCACATCTGGTTGTTGTTTTTTTGGTCTGGAATTCTCATCAGGTTTCCATTTCCCAAAGGCATAAAAGCAAAAGACATTTCAGGAAATGTTCCCAAGATTCTAACACATTCCTTGAGTAATCTTCGCCGTATAATCCTGTTGAGTGACAGCCTGCTTGTCCAGCAGAGATGGCTAAGAATAGCTCCATGCCTTGTGCTTGAAATAAAGCCGAGGGATCCTCAGGGCAGCCGGAAGAGTGAACGAAGAAGAAAAGGAACACCCTTGGCTCTATTCTTTTTTCAGTCTTACTGTTGGATCCTTGAGCAAGCACCCTAGTTCAGGGGTGCCCAAACTATGGCCCGCATGCTGGATCCAGCCCATACCTGTCAAGTTTTGGTTGTGGAAATAAGGGAAATTTTCCAGGCGCGGGCGTTTGTGCATGCAAACCACTGCCTCTGACGGGCACGCATGCACAGTAACCCCTTTTCCTGACTGTTATAATATGGGAAGATGGCGGGAAAGAGGAGGAAAGAGGGGTGAATTACGGTATTTCCCAGGAAAATGGGATACTTGACAGCTATGATCCAGCCCCCAATGCCAATTCATCCGGTCTGTGATGCCCTTGCTACTCCTGGAAGCCAAAGTAAAACGCACCCGCGTTTTACTTCCACTTCCAGGAGTGATAAGGGCATCATGGGCCGGATGTATTGGTATTGCAGACCAGATCCAGCCTGTGGGCCGTAGTTTGGGCACCCCTGTTTTAAGCAGAGAACATGGCATCCTAAAAATGTCATTCTGTTGCAAAACAGATTGCAAGGTGCATTTTACTTCCACCTCCGGTGAGAAGAACCACATGACCGGCCCGCTGAACCATGTGACCGGCCCACATCCTGAAAAGTTTGGGCACCCCTGCCCGAGTTAGTGGTCCTTGTGCAATGTTGGCTTTCTTGCTAGGGAGGGAAGTTAACCTGCAGCCTCCTAGCATCAATGGACCAAAAGCCCCCTCTGTCCCGCATCTACCGACAATGCTCGACAGGAAATGTAGCCCAACCATCTCTAGACACACTTTGGAAAAGTTGCGCCCAGAATCCCTCAGCCAGCCTGCCTGAAGGATTCTGAGAATTGCTGTCTAGAATAACGTTGCCAAGGTCGTTGCCTACCTCTGGAATGGAGGCAGTTGCTTTTGGGACCAGATTGTGGGGCCCAGGCCCCACAGGGGACTTCAATTCCCAGAATCCTCAGACAGTCCATTGGCTGATCAGTTCTTTGTGGGATTGACTTAGGTTTCTGGGAACTGAAGTTCATAAACCAAAAGTTGGGAAAGACTCGTCTGGATGACCTTTGGAGTTCCCTTCAGGGATTCTATTATTCTAACTTTGCATCTCCATGTATGCCTTGTCTCTTTGTCCTTTCCCTGCTGAGTCATCTACTTCTTCTGGGGGCTTCTCTTTCACCCAAATCCTGTACCTGAGCACTTAGGTCAGTGGCACATCTTTTTCTTCTTCTGCCGTATCCAAATATTGGCGATCCTCATGGCAATCAGCCATGAAGACTGCCCTGAGAATATAAGGCAGTGGCCTTTCATCTGCTTACCCCATTGCAAAAAAAAAAAAGTTACCAACCTCTGGTCTGCACAGCTGTTGCATTTTGTGAAACAAGAGTAGCAATCAGCTGGCATTTCTAATCACTCTTAGCCCACTTCTGTGGACCTTCTGGGTTTCCACATTTGCTTCAGGAATTTTGCAAGACATTCCCGGTCTCTCTCCTGAGGAGCCGTTGGCCTCTTGAGATTGGAGTGTGGAAACCTTTAGAGCAAAGCTTCCTTGCCTTAGTGACCAGACAGGCCATATTTCAACACCCGTCAACATAAGCCAGCCTCATTAGGGAGGATGGGAATGGACTGAACAAATGTGGTGCATTGCAAAGAGGGTTTAAGCATGTCCCAAGCAAGGACGTGTCACTGGATACTGTGAGCAAGATCATCCACACTCTTGTCTTCTGGATCGCCAAGTAGGGGTGCAAAAACTGGACGTAAGGGAAGAGGACAGGGGGGAAAACTGATTGTGGTGCTAGAGAACTCTGTGGATATCTTGGAACAAGGGTTCCCAACCTGAGGCCCGTGGGCCAGATCTGGCCCATGGTGCCATTGCATGTGGCCCCTCACCCCTCCAAAGGCATCTGAGAAACAAAACGGCTATCCCTTTGAAGCTGTTGGGACAAAATGCTCATCCCCATCATGCAGTCAGGGCAAAATGGCTGTCTGGCCCTCAAACCTGACTGAGAGAGCATGACCTGGCCCCTGGCTTGAAAAGGTTGGGAACCCCCTGCCTTGGGCTGTCGGAAAGATGAACAAGTGGATTCTTGAGCAAATCAAGCCTGAACTGTCTCTGGAGCCAAGAAAAGATGAAAACTGAGGTTGTCCTACTTCAGGCACATCATGTGAAGAAGCCAAGACTCTTTGGAAAGGACAATAATCCTGGGAAAGGTGGAAGGCAGCAGGAAATAGGGAAGGCCAAATGGGAGATGGGTTGGTTCCCTAAAGGAAACCACAGACTATAACTTGCAGGAGTTGAGCAGGGCTGCTGAGGATAGGACAAATTTTGTGTGTGGGGGGTTGGGGGGGATCTCTCATTCATAGGATTGCCATATGTCAGAGATGGCTTGACAGCATATAACAACAAAAAACAATGTTGTGATGCACCTGGAATTATGCACAAACAAATGTGTAAAATGAACCATATCAGGGTGTTTGTGCCATTCTGGGGTGACTGCAAGGTGACACATGTAGTAATTGGATGATGGAAACTTCTTTACCCATTTGCCATTGGCAGGGCAGAAAAGACTAGTGCTATTTCACTTGAGGAAGGGGGGAAATCAGAAGGAATCCAATATACTTGACTTGTTGACAACAGAGGAGAAGGCGAATGACAGCTGGACCTCCCCCTACCAGATAGAGCCCAAAATCTTCCTTGCACATGTCAACAACTGAAACACCAGTGGGGGTTCAAACTGAGGCCAATGTGCTATTCTGCACATATTTCCCCTTGCAGCCACTAGACCCATCAGTCTGTGGAGCTGCCCAGTAGAGAGAAAGACTTGCGTCACTGTCTAGATCAGGGGTTCCCAACCTAAGGCCCATGGGCTGGATCCAGCCCACAGCACCATTTCATGTGTACCCCCACCCCTCCAAGGGCATTCCAGAAACAAAATGACCGCCCTTTTGAAGCTGTTGGGACAAAATGGCCACCCCCATCATGCAGGCAATGCAAAATGGCCTTCTGGCCCTCAAAGCTGGCTGAAAATTTTGGGAACCCCTGGTCTAGATAGCATCTTTGCTTTCTGGAAAATTCTTTTTCTTTATTTTCTCACTCATTTTAATGCATTCAACTTTATCCAAATATTATTACACAATTAGGATTGAGTGTGTATGCCAGGGGTGCCCAAACCTTTCGGGCTGTGGGCCGGTGTTGTGTATGTAACAGTATTACTTTAAGAATGTATGAATGTAACCTGACAATGATTACAATGTAACCCAGCTGTTAAGGAACGCGAGTAAGCTGCCCATAGAGGGCAGCTGCGAGCGTTCAGCTCACATGGTTCACATTCCCCAAATCACCGGCAGCCGCGGGAACCTTTCCCGCGCGTGGATCACCTGGAGAAGATGGGCGTGACTCAGAATGACGTCACGCCGGTAGCAGCCAATGAGCTACCGTGCAACAATATTCAAATGTATGTACTGCAGTATATAATGAGCTGTACCTCCGCCTTACCACATGTTCATCTTGACCACCATGAAATAAACCTGTGTTTAGCCCCCTACTGCGGCTCCTTCTTTGTCTTCCGTGCAAGACACTAAATTGGCGACGAGGATGGGATCCATGGCGCATCCCAAGGTCAAGAATCATCAATTTGATATCAGCGACCCAGAACAATGGGAGCTGTACGAGTGCCAGTTTCGGCACGCGATGGATGCTGCAGGCATCGACGATGATGCCAAGATGCGCTCGCACTTCCTTGGCCAGGTGGGGCCGGCCACGCTGCGTATCCTGATGAACCTGGTGGCTCCCCGGAAGGTAGACGTGGTGCCCATCGACCGCATCCTGGCGCTACTGGGCGAACACTTCTAGCCTCCAGTCTCGATTTTCCCGGCCAGGGTCGCATTCCACAGACGGGACCAGCGCCCGGGGGAGTCCGTGTCCGCCTACGCGGCGGCCCTCAGGCTCGCGGCGGTCAACTGCCAGTGGGAGGACCTGGACACGGCCCTCCGAGACCGCATGCTGTGTGGCCTGAGGGACGAGGAGGTCCAGAGGAAGCTGATGACCCGCGACCATCGCCTCACATTCAACGAGGTACTGCGGGAAGCCCAAGCAGCAGAGGCGGCCAGGAGCTGGGTGAGAGTGTTCAAGTCCCGAGGGGCTGCAACCGAGAGGGCCAAGTCACCCGTGCAAGCGGCCCGGCGGACGTCGGCGAAGACGGCCTGGCGGGCACCCCGGTCGCCCGCAGGCACGCCAGCGACCTCCGAGGAGTCGTCCACGACGGCGGACTCCTGCTCCAGCGAGGACGACGACGTCCAGAAGGTAAAGAAACGTGGGGAGAAGCACCAGACCAGCGAGCGACAAGGCCGCCATTGCGACGGCTGTGGGGCATCTCACGACCGGACGAGATGCCCATTCCGGAAGGCTGAGTGCCACAACTGCGGTCGGAAGGGCCACATCGCCAGAGTCTGCAGGCGTGGGCGAACCGAGGACAAGGGCGCATCGAAACACCCTCGAGCACACCAGCGGAAGGCGGCCGGCATCGGAAAGGTCTCAGCCAACGACGGCGCGGAAGGCGTGAACCGCGTGGGCCTGGAGCACCGGTGTTTCTACGTAGAGGTACTGTTACAAGGGGTTCCAGTGAGGATGGAAATAGACTCGGGGTCGTCCTACTCCATCCTGTCCCAAAAGGAGTTCATGCGCATTCCCCCAAATGCGCGGCCCAAGCTGCGGGCCATGAAGTCAAACTTGCGAGGCGTGCAGGGCTACGGGATCCCAGTGTTGGGGGTGGGGAACTTCATAGTGAAGTTCAAAAATTACACAGAGAAACTGCCCTTAGTGGTTCTCAAGGGGGGAAGATGTTGCCTTTTGGGAACCCAGTGGTTTGCCCCCCTGGGAATTGAACTGTTCGGCATTAACGCCATAGAGACTGACCCAATGCGGGACGTGTGCGATGTGCACCCGGACGTTTTCAAGAAGGGGCTCGGGACTTACAAGGGGCCCCCAGTTTCTTTTGAATTGGACCCAGAAATCAGACCCATACGCCTCAAGCCAAGAAGAGTGCCTTGAGGACAAGATTGAGGCGGAGCTGGACAAATTGGTGGGGCAGGGGATTTTGGTTCCAGTTGATTCAGCGGAGTGGGAGACTCCAATTGTTCCTGCCCTAAAATCAAACGGGGAGGTCAGGATTTGCGCTGACTACAAATGTACAATTAACAAGGCCATTTGGCCAAATGCATATCCGGTGCCGGTGGTTAGCCATTTACTGGCCACGTTGCATGGGGGGAGGTGTTTCGCTAAGCTAGACCTGGCGCAAGCGTATCAGCAGCTCACAGTAACCCCAGCTGCTGCTGCCGCGCAAACCATCGTTACGCACAAGGGGGCATTTAAAGTAACGCGCCTGCAGTTCGGCGTGAATTCGGCCCCCGGGATCTTCCAGTCCCTTGTAGAACACCTTTTAAAGGGGCTTCCAGGCGTGCTCCCATATTTTGACGACGTTTTGATAACAGCGGGGAGCGAATCAGAGCTAGCGAAGAGACTAGACGGGGTCCTTTCAGTATTCGAGAAAGCGGGACTTCGACTAAGAAGGGACAAATGTGTATTTTTTGCGAGGGAGGTTGAGTTTCTCGGGTTCAAGGTAACCCCGGAGGGCATCAAGCCTTCCGAGTCCAAGGTTGCGGCTGTACAAAACGCCCCTCGCCCCACCGCGAAACCGGAGCTGCAGTCATTCCTGGGGCTCCTCAACTTTTACCACTCCTTTTTGCCAAGGAAGGCATCTGTTGCGGAGCCACTGCACGCGCTACTAAAGAAAGAGGCGGTTTGGCGGTGGGGAGACAGGCAAGAGAAAGCGTTCAAGGAGCTCAAAACGCTTCTGTCCTCGGATGCGGTACTGACCCATTTCGATCCGAGGAGGCCAGTGGTTTTAGTCTGTGATGCATCCCCAGTGGGGGTGGGGGCGGTGTTGTGCCACGTGTTAGAGAGCGGGCGGGAAGCCCCAATTGCGTACTACTCCAGGTCCCTTTCAAAGGCAGAGCGCAACTACGCGCAAACAGATAGGGAGGCCCTAGCCATCATCGCGGGAACAAAAAAGTTCCACGATTTCCTATACGGCCGCGAGTTTATGGTTGTGACGGATCACAAGCCTCTCCTGGGAATCTTTACCACAGGCAAACCCACCCCACAAATTCTATCCCCCCGAATGCTACGCTGGGCGATTTTCCTTAATGCCTATCAGTATGAGCTAGTCTATCGCCCAGGGAAGGAGATCTCTCACGCGGACGCACTGTCCCGGTCTCCTCTCCCTAGTTTAGGAGATCCCGCATGCGAGGTAGAGCAGGACCATCAAGTCCTGCTGATTGAGTCCCTCGACTCACCCCCCATAGTGCCGGCAGACCTTGCCAAAGCCACGGCGGCCGACAAGATCCTGGCCCAAGTCAGTTCCTGGGTAAGGAAAGGGTGGCCCGCAACTCCCCCCGAGGAGCATTTCAAGGCATTTTTCAGGCGTAGAGTAGAGCTTTCCCTTGAAAGGGGCTGCTTGCTCTGGGGCCAGCGGGTGGTTATCCCCGAAAAGTTGCGGGCGAAGGGGCTGAGGCTACTGCATACCAGCCACCCGGGCATAGTGCGCTCCAAGGCGCTGGCAAGGAGTTACTTCTGGTGGCCCCAGATAGACGCTGAGATAGAGCATTTAGTCGGCATGTGTGAGAGCTGCCAGAGCTCTCGGCCCGAGGAATCCAGGCTACCCCATAGGGAATGGGACACGGCCCGGGGGCCATGGTCCTGGATACACGTCGACTTCGCTGGCCCTTTCCGCGGGTCCATGTTCCTGCTGATAGTCGACTCGTATTCCAAATGGCTGGAAGTGATCCCCATGACTAGCACCTCATCTGCCGCAACCATTAAACACTTGTGCAGGGTGTTTAGTTGTTTCGGCCTGCCGGACATCCTCATTAGCGATAACGCTAGTACCTTCACTTCTGCGGAATTCAAGGCATTTATTGAGAGGAATGCCATCCGCCACATTACCGCTGCCCCATTTCACCCCGCCACAAACGGTCAGGTAGAGCGCCAAGTGCGCACTACAAAGGACGCACTGCGGCGCATGGGTCCTGGTGAGTTGAACCCCCAACTGTGTCAGTTCCTCATCTGTTATAGGGCAACTCCCCTAGCTTCTGGACTTTCGCCGGCAGAGCTCCTCATGAGGAGGCGGCCGGTAACTCTTTTTGATCGGTTGGATCCAACCAGGGTGGAGGATGAGGGGAGGAATATAATGGTAGAGAGTCCCAAAAGTTTTTCGGTAGGGGACCCGGTGTACTGCAGAAACTATGCGGGTTCGGGACCAACGTGGGTTCCAGGGACGATCATTGAACAAACGGGGCCAGTGTCCTATAGGGTCGAGACTCGCACAGGTCTACTCTGGAGAAGGCACGCTGACCAACTCAGAAGGCGAGTTACTAGTGAAGGGGAATCAGCGTTAGGGTCCTCCCCCACCCGCGTAACCCAAGGGGGAGACACGGCGGCGTCCTCGGGTACAAATGCATACCCTAGATT
This sequence comes from Bradypodion pumilum, assembly GCA_035047305.1. Taxonomy (NCBI): domain Eukaryota; kingdom Metazoa; phylum Chordata; class Lepidosauria; order Squamata; family Chamaeleonidae; genus Bradypodion; species Bradypodion pumilum. The sequence continues at coordinate 5,620,256 of JAWDJD010000003.1, forward strand.
CTCACCTGAGGAGGAGGATACCGTGCAAGAGTGGGATGAGTTTGATTTTACGTTACCATACCAGGAGGGTGTCGTGGAGTGGTCCCCCACCCGTCCGAGCGAGAAGAGGGGTTTCAGTTCAGCCCCTGGTACCTCCAGCCCCCCCAGCCCTTTTGTTTTAGAGTATACCATAGCACCAAGCCCCCCGAGCCAGGCAGCTGGGGGAAGTTCACGCTCTCCATCCCCTAGAACTCCGGGTCAGGCAGCAGGGAGTGGGGCAAGGACGCCGGTTGCAGGCGCAAGGGACCAGGCGGGGGAAACAAGGGTCTCCTCATCGGTTCCGAGGTTCATGCTGGGGGGGGTCCCGGGCGCCACGGGCAACAGGCCGGGTTTTACCTCTCAGATGTATGTTCCATTCCCTTCTCCCAATGCAAGGTTGTCGCAGAGTCCCCGCCGAACGACTAATGAGTCCCCCCTTTCCATTGCAGGACGAGACTGCGGAATTCGGAGCCCCTAGTTCCCCTGTGCTAAACCACGCAGCCGCACGCCCCAAGCGCACGTGCGGGAAGCCACAATGGTTGAGGGACTTCGTCCCATCCTAGGGGGGAGGAGTGTTGTGTATGTAACAGTATTACTTTAAGAATGTATGAATGTAACCTGACAATGATTACAATGTAACCCAGCTGTTAAGGAACGCGAGTAAGCTGCCTATAGAGGGCAGCTGCGAACGTTCAGCTCACATGGTTCACATTCCCCAAATCACCGGCAGCCGCGGGAACCTTCCCGCGCGAGGATCACCTGGAGAAGATGGGCGTGACTCAGAATGACGTCACGCCGGTAGCAGCCAATGAGCTACCGTGCAACGATATTCAAATGTATGTACTGCAGTATATAATGAGCTGTACCTCCGCCTTACCACATGTTCATCTTGACCACCATGAAATAAACCTGTGTTTAGCCCCCTACTGCGGCTCCTTCTTTGTCTTCCGTGCAAGACACTAAAGCCGGTCACGTGGTTGATCAGGCCAGTCATGTGGTCCCTCCCACCGGAAACAGAAGTAAAACATACATGCACCCATGCATGACATGCCCATGCATGCACATAACGCTGTCATTAATGACCCACAGCTGGGTCATTTACGACAGCCGCAGGTCATTTACGGCAGTGTTATGTGCATGCACGGATGCATTTTGTGCACGTGTATGTGTGTTTTACTTCCGCTTCTGGGAGCAGCGGGCACATTTTACTTCCGCTTCCAGGAGCAATGAGGGTGGCGCGGGCCGGATGAATCACAGCAAACCCATTCGTGTGGATTCATGGGGGCTTGGGCTTCTGGGAATTGAAGTCCAAGAACATCCGGAGTGCCAAGGTTCACCATCACGGTTCTAAACCCATCTGCCTAATTTTAAATGTAGGTCAGCTTTTCTCAGCAAGAGATGGGCTGAAACGACCTTGTGTCTCTCTACCTGACACATGGGGAGCATGCAGGTTTCAGGCTTGCAGAATCAGGAGCATTTCCACACGTGTGTGCAAGATAGAAACCCCACAGACCCCATTTTATTGGGAATGGGTGTTGAGCCATTTACCCAAAGGAACCTCTACAAACCATCAGCATTGTAGATCAGGGAGTCTGCTTAACTGAGCTGTGGAAGTACCAGGACAAAAGTACTCAATTCTCAGGTGCCCTCCGATGGGATTCCTCCTCCATCAAAAAGCCCTATGGATCAAAGGTGGTATCAGAATCCCCCCACCAGCAGCTACGGGGCGGTTGTAGTCCAGAAAAAAAGTTAACAAGAATATGTGTTCCTCTTCTTTAAGTGCCGTATCTGATTCTGAATATTAGCTATTCTCATGGCAATCAGCAGTATTATCCTGCAGTGGCCTTCCATTTGATTTCCGCATCGCAGCATGACCCCCGTACCACTGATCCAGTTCTGCACGTCACTTTCTGGTCCTTTTGGCATACAAAGTCCTCCTCAGCCCCTCATGGTCAGTATTGATGAGGCTGCTGCCCTCCATCAAGATGGATTCAATTGGGATTTAATCCATTTGGAGACCATCACCCTTCCTTGTGGACTTCACCACCCAATGTCATTTGTCCTAAGGGTTGTCAGGTTAGTTAACTGCCACCTGACCATTGGCATTGAGTCACTGGCAGTATGGTCTACTCTAGTGTCATAGCAGGATAACCTGGCCTGACAGCCAAGAATACGTGTTTTGTTGTTCAGTCGCACAGTCGGTTCCGACCCTTTGCGACCCTATGGACCATTGTTCTCCAGGCCCCTCTGTCCTCCACCATCCCCCTCAGCCCTCCCAGCTCTGTGCCCATTGTGTCTACAATACCATCTAGCCATCTCATCCTTGGCCTCCCCCTTCTTCTTTTGCCCTCCACCTTTCCCAACATCAATGCCTTCTCAAGTGAATCCTCCCTTCTCATTTGATGTCCAAAGTACTTTAGCTTCATCTTTACTATTTGACCTTCCAATGAGCAGCCAGGGTTAATTTCTTCTAAGATTGACCTATTTGTTCTCCTCGATGTCCAGGGGACTCTCAAAACCCTCCTCCAACACCACATTTCAAAGGCATCTATTCTTCTACGTTCAGCCTTCCTAATTGTCCAGCTCTCACATCCATACATTACTACTGGGAAAACCATTGCTTTGACTATTCTAATTTTTGTTTTCAGTGTGATGTCTCTGCTTTTCACTATGTTCCCCAGGTTTCTCATCACTTGTCTCCCAAGAATCAGTCGCCTTTTTATTTCATGGCTACAATCCCCATCTGCAATGATCTTTGATCCTAAGAAAGTAAAATCTGTCACTGCTTCTACTTCTTCCCCGTCTATTTTCCAGGAACTGATGGGGCCAGTTGCCATTATCTTGGTTTTCTTGATATTGAGTCTCAAGCCAGCTTTTGCACTCTCCTCCTTCAGCCCAATCAAGAGATTCTTTAGGTCTTCCTCACTTTCTGCCATTAGGGTGGTATTGTCTGCATATCTCAGATTGTTGATGTTTCTCCCAGCGATTTTAATCCCATATTGTGATTCCTCCATCCCTGCACTGCACATTATGTGCTCTGTGTATAGGTTGAATAGGCATGGTGACAAAATGCAGCCTTGTCTTACTCCTTTTCCTATTCCAAACAATTCTGTCATTCCCTGTTCTGTCCTAACTGTTGCTTCTTGGTTCATGTACAGATTTCTCAGGAGGCATATGAGGTGCTCTGGAATTCCCATCTCTTTAATTACTTGCCACATCTTGTTGTGGTCCACTTTAGTGTAAGGGACCAAAGACAATGAAACAGCCGAAGGGTTGGCTTAACACAGGTTTATTGCATGATGATCCGGAGGAACATGAGGTAATGGCGGATGAGTAGCTCAATATATACAGCTGGCTATACATTTGAATGTGGCTCGTCGACAGACTATTGGTTGCTGCCTGCGTGACGTCGTAGAAGGTCACGCCCTTCTTGACCAGGTGAAGACGTGGCGGGGAATCTTCCCGCGCTGCTGAACCAGGTGAATCTGAGCCATGAGAGCTGGACGCTCGCTATTGCCATCTAGTGGTCACTAGCTCGCGTCCCCTTATCAGGTTTACATTGATACAGCTGATGGTTATAATGTTGCACACAGAAAGGTTACATTGTTAACACATGGCAAAGGTACATTGTTAAAGGCACAGCTTTACAGAACACAACATCCCTCCCCCCTAGGATGAGACGAAGTCTCTCAGCCAAGATGGCTTGTTGCATGTGCGTTTGGGCCGTGAAGAGGGCTGACCCCCCCCGGGGGCGCTACTGCTTTTTTGTTCCCTGGTCCCTTGTCCTGAAATGGAAGAGGGAGACTTGTTAGTGGCTTGCCGCTGTCTGGCGGCCTTAGGGGAAGGGAAAAACTCCATTGTGGGCAGACCGGGGGCAGTCGGGGCTAACGAAAAACCCCTCTTCTCGCTTGGACGGGTGGGGGACCACTCCGAAAAACCCCCCCGGTTCTGAAAATCAAAATCTAACTTAGTAGGGGTATCCGCATTTGTGGGGACATTCCGCGAGATATGTATGGGGTCGGGTTCCTCCTCCTCCTCAGAAAGATCCCCTAGGATATCTACGAGAATATCCCCCTCCCCCCTTGGTGGGGACCCGCGGACCCCTTTCCCTCCCCCTTGGGCTGAACGGGTGGGGGAGAACCCTAACGCTGATTTTTCCTCTATTTGGTCTGTGCCCTGCTCATCGGAGACCCTGCGTCGGAGCTGGTCCGCGTGCCGCCTCCACAGGAGCCCTGTGCTGGTTTCCACGCGGTACGACACGGGGCCGGTTTGCTCCACAACTACGCCCGGTACCCAGGCTGGGCCCGTGCTGGCGTAGTTCCTGCAATGCACGGGGGCGCCTACACTGAAACTCTTTGTAGCCTCTAGCCCGATGTTCCTTCCTTTGTCCTCTACTCTCGTGGGGTCTAGCCTAGTAAGGATGGTGGTCAGTTTCCTACGCATTAAGAGTTCTGCGGGGGAGTATCCAGACGCCAACGGGGTCACCCTGTACCCTAGCAGAAACTGGCACACTTGCAGGTTCAGATCCCCGGGGCCCATGCGCCGCAACGCGTCCTTCGTGGTGTGGACGAGGCGCTCTACTTGGCCATTGGTGGCCGGGTGAAACGGGGCGGAGGTGATGTGCCGAACGGCGTTGATCTCCATGAAAGCCCTAAACTCGGAGGACGTGAAGCAACTAGCGTTGTCGCTAATTAATGTGTCGGGTATGCCGAACGTGGAAAAGAGCCTCCGCAAATGCCTAATGGTCTGGGCCGAGGAGGTGCTCGTGACTGGGATAACCTCCAACCACTTGGAGAAGGCGTCCACTACGAGAAGGAACAGGGTGCCTCTGAAAGGGCCCGCGAAATCAACGTGCACCCGGGACCACGGCCCCTTAGCCGCGTCCCATTCCCTGTGGGGAAGGCGGGCCTCCTCTGGTCTGGAGCATTGGCAACTTTCATAAGTGCCGACCATGTGCTCGATGTTGGCGTCCAGCTGGGGCCACCAGAAGTAACTCCGGGCCAGCGCCTTGGATCGCACGATGCCAGGGTGGCTGACGTGCAGCAGTTTGAGCACCCGCGGCCGAAGGGAAGTGGGAATCACCACCCGCTGCCCCCACAAGAGGCACCCCCTCTCTAGGGACAGTTCTAGCTTTTTTCTGAAAAATGGAGCGAACTCCTCCACTGGGGAGGACGCCGGCCACCCTTTCTGCACCCAGGAGCTAACTGCCGCTAACGTCTTGTCCTTCTCTGTCGCTTTGGCAATGTCGGCGGGCACTACGGGGGGCGAATCCAGCACCTCTATCATGAGAACCTGATGGTCCCGCTCCCCCTTGCTCACCTGGCTGGGCGTTAGGGGGAGGGGAGACCTAGATAGAGCGTCCGCATGGCTGATCTCTTTCCCGGGCCGGTAGACCAACGCGTGCTGATACGCGTTGAGAAAAATGGCCCACCTGAGCATCCTCGGGGACAGGATCTGTGGGGTGGGCTTATCTGCGGTAAAGATGCCTAGCAGGGGCTTGTGGTCCGTTACAATGGTGAAGGGGCGGCCGTACAGAAAAGCGTGAAATTTTTTCGTCCCCGCGACTATTGCTAGTGCCTCCCTGTCTGTCTGTGCGTAGTTTCTCTCTGCTTGGGACAGGGACCTGGAGTAAAATGCTATCGGAGCCTCCCTTCCGTTTTCCAACACGTGGCACAGCACCGCCCCCACCCCCACTGGAGATGCATCACAGGTCAGAACTACTGGGCGTTTGGGGTTGAAGTGGGTCAGTATGGCATCGGACGCTAGGAGGCTTTTTAGCTCACTAAATGCCCTTTCTTGGTCATCGCCCCACTTCCATGCCTGGTCTTTCTTTAGCAGTTTGTGTAGCGGTTCAGCCACCGCTGCCTTCCGGGGGAGGAAAGAGTGGTAAAAGTTGAGCAGCCCTAGGAACGACTGCAGCTCGGGCTTGGAGGTGGGGCGGGGGGCTTTCTTAATGGCTGCCACCTTGGACTTGGATGGTTTTATTCCCTCAGCAGTCACACAAAACCCTAGGAACTCAACCTCGGTTGCCAAGAAGACGCATTTGTCCTTTCGCAGTCTCAGCCCCGCTTTTTCGAATATTGTCAGGACCTTCCCCAACCTCTTGGCCAATTCAACCCGACTCCCCCCCCCCCCCCGTTATTAACACGGCATCAAAATAAGGCAACACCCCCTCCAGTCCCTTCAGGAGGCGTTCCACGAGTGACTGGAAAATTCCAGGCGCCGAATTCACGCCGAACTGGAGGCGCGTCACCTGGAACGCCCCCTTATGGGTGACTATGGTCTGCGCAGCAGCTGCGGCAGGGGACACCGTAAGCTGCTGGTAGGCCTGTGCTAAGTCGAGCTTAGCGAAACACTTTCCCCCGTGTAACCTGGCCAGCAGATGGCTGACTACCGGCACCGGATATGCATTCGGGTGGATCGCCTTGTTGATGGTGCACTTGTAGCCGGCGCATATGCGGACCTCCCCATTGGCCTTTAGTGCGGTTACAATTGGAGTTTCCCACTCCGCGGAATCAACAGGCACAAGGATTCCCTGGCCCAAAAAATTGGCCAGTTCCGCCTCTATCTTGTCCTTAAGTGCGAATGGCACCCGGCGTGGTTTAAGACGAATTGGGCGGACCTCCGGGTCCAGGTCGAATGTCACTGGGGGCCCCTTGAATTTCCCCAGTCCTTTTTTGAAAACTTCGGGGTGCGCCTCGCACACCTCCTGAATTGGATCAGTCCCAACGGCGTGCATCCCAACGGCGTGCACCCCCCCAATAAACAAACCCAGGGGCTGGAACCATTGAGTCCCGAGGAGGCTGCAATCTCCCCCTTTGAGCACAACTAGGGGAAGGGACGCGGCGTGCTTCTTGAATTTAACCTGAAATTCTCCAACCCCCAACACTGGAATGCTGTTCCCTTGCACGTCCCGTAGTGTGGACCTCAATGCTTTGAGCTTGGGTCGCTTGTGGGGGGCAATTCCGAAAAACTCCCTCTGGGAAATGATTGAATATGAGGACCCCGAGTCAATTTCTATCCTAATGGGAACCCCTTGGACTAGTACCTCAACAAAATAGCGGGGGTGTCCTGCAGACACACTGAACACTGGGGCGTCGTCCTCGCTGCCGTCGGAGATGCGGCCCACGCCGTCCTGCTTCCGCGTGGCCTGGGCGCCGTCCTTGGGTCTCGATGAGCGGTCTTGTCCCGCGGAACGGTCTGCGGAGCTCCTCCGGGTCTCGCGCTTCTTCCTGCACACCTTGGCGATGTGCCCGCGGCGGCCGCAGTTGTGGCACTCGGCCTTCCGGAACGGGCACTTTACGCGGTCGTGGGCCGCTCCACAGCCGTCGCATCGCCGGCTCTCCTTCCGGACCCTCCGGACGTCCTCGTCGTCGCTGCTCTCTGTGGACGACCTCGAAGTTCGCCGGGCCGCCTGTACCAGAGCCTCTGCCTTGCTCGACTTCGGCCGCCAGTCCTGGAGTTCTTGGACCCCGGCCTTCGTAGCTTCTGCGGCCTGGGCCGCTCTGACGACCTCCTGCAACGTGGGAGGCGGCTCTTGGTTCATTAATGTGCGCTGGGTCTCGGCGTCGTTCAGGCCGCACAGCACACAGTCCCGGAGGGTGATTTCGGCATTCCCCCATTTGCACGGGCCGGCCGCCAGCCGCAGGGCCGCCACGAATGCGGCGACCGTCTCCCCAGGCGCTTGGACTCGCCTCCAGAACGCACTCCGAGCGGGAAACATCGCCGTGGCGGGCCGGACGTGCTCACGCAGCATCTGCATGAGTTCCTTGGCCTTGAATTCGCTCACCCTCGTCGGTGCAATCAGGTCCACCAAGGTCCTTTTGGTTTCTTGTCCGAGCATCCTGGTGAAGATGGCCCTTTTCTTTGCCTCTTCCGTGACTTCGGACTCGATCAGTGCTGCCTGGAAGTCCATCTCGAAGATCTCCCAGTCGCCCGGTTTCCTGATTTCGAAACCGGCGCATGTCTTGGTCCCGTGGGCTGCCATATCCCACCTTCGTCGCCAATTTAGTGTAAGGGACCAAAGACAATGAAACAGCCGAAGGGTTGGCTTAACACAGGTTTATTGCATGATGATCCGGAGGAACATGTGGTAATGGCGGATGAGTAGCTCAATATATACAGCTGGCTATACATTTGAATGTGGCTCGTCGACAGACTATTGGTTGCTGCCTGCGTGACGTCGTAGAAGGTCACGCCCTTCTTGACCAGGTGAAGAGGTGGCGGGGAATCTTCCCGCGCTGCTGAACCAGGTGAATCTGAGCCATGAAAGCTGGACGCTCGCTATTGCCATCTAGTGGTCACTAGCTCACGTCCCCTTATCAGGTTTACATTGATACAGCTGATGGTTATAATGTTGCACACAGAAAAAGGTTACATTGTTAACACATGGCAAAGGTACATTGTTAAAGGCACAGCTTTACAGAACACAACATCCACACAGTCAAATGCCTTGGTGTAGTCAATAAAACAAAAGTAAACTTGTTTCTGGTATTCCTTTGTTTTCTCCATGATCCAGCGTATTTTGGCGATATGGTCTCTAGTCCCCCTGCCTCTTCTGAAACCGGCCTGCACCTCTGGTAATTCTCTCTCCACATGTTGCTGAAGTCTATTCTGTATTATCTTGAGCATCACCTTGCTGGCGTGTGGGATGAGCGCGATTGTTCAATAATTTGAACATTCTTTGGCATTGCCCTTTTTTGGTATTGGGACGTATACTGATCTTTTCCAATCCTGTGGCCACTGTTTTGTTTTCCAAATCTGCTGGCATATTGAATGCAGTAATTTGACGCCATCATCTTTTAGCGCTTTGAAAAATTCAACTGGGATACCATCATCTCCACTAGCTTTGTTGTTTGCAGGGCTCTTTAGGGCCTTTATGACTTCGCTCTCCAGGATGTCTGGTTTAAGTACAGTTTCCCCTCTCCTTGGATGTTATTCTTTTTCTCAATGGAGCCATGGCTTTAGCAACAGGGCACGCATGTGCGCAAAAGGTGTATAGTCTAGGTCTGTTTAATTTTGCTGCTTCCACACTTATGTAAATCCCATTGATTCAATGGGTCTGCTCTAGCTGAGACTACCGGTTGGATTCAGGTAAGTGTCCCAAAATGGAAAAAACATGGAAATGAATAATAAAAGTCAGAGAGGGAATGTCTCTGTTCCTGCTAGGGTGGATCTGGACAGATGGACGCAGTTAATCAGCTTTAAACTACTGCCAACCTGCTGGGTGCAACAACAACAACAACAAAAAATGATACAACTCTCAGTTTCGAAACAGGGGAGCAAGAGAAATTGTGTGTGTGTGGTAAGAGGCTTTCATTTCCCCAAGAGATAAGTAAAGGCCAGATGGCAAAGGTAAAGATAATAGCCTCTCTTGCCCAAAAGCCAGTCATATCCAAATCTAGGGGGTGGTGCTCAACTCCTTTGCAACCAAAGAACCAGTGCTGTCTGTGTCGACAGATGATTCCATGGTCATGTGGCAGGCACAACTAGACACACAATGCTGTTACTTTTCCTGCCAAAGCAGTACCTATTTATCTGCTTGCAATGTCTTGCATACCACCAGCTCAAAATCTTTTAGACTAAATGGGGCACCCAATGTGATATAAAGGGCAAAGTGATGGGGTGGGACATTAAGAAACCTGCGTTCGGATCCCTGCTTATCAATGAAAATTCAGTGGGGTGGGAGGTGAAGCTGGCGAAGGTAAAGAAAAAGTTAGCCCTTGCTCAAAAGCCAGTCGTATCTGACTCTAGGGTTCAGTGCTCATCTCTGTTTATAGCCAAAGAGCCAGCGCAGACATTTCCATGGATATGTGGCAGGCATGACTAGACACCAAAGTGCACAGAACACTGTTTATCTCCCCACCAAAGTGGTCCCTATTTATCTACTTGCAATTTCTTGCTTTCGAACTGCTAGGTTGGCAGGAGCTGGGACAGAGATGGAATCCATACCTGTCAAGTTTCAGGAAATTTCTGTCAAACGCCCGTAGTTTACACTCTTTCCCGCCGTCATCCCATATTAGTTACATTGCAAGTAGACTGGTGTTAGACTGGAGGCCAGCACAGGATAAGCATAGCTGTCCAGTTTCATGTTTTGGCCAGGAAATTTCCCTTATTTGACAGAAATTTCCTGAAACTTGACAGGTATGATAGAATCACTCTAGCATGCAGTACTCGGGTCTCGAACTGCTGACCTGCCAAATTTCCAGTCATCAAGATCAGCGTCTTAACCACTAAGCCACTATGGCCTCTGACGGTGGTAGAGGTGGAGAAATTGCTATGGAAATAGCTCAACTTTCATGCAAAAGGTTCTATTCTTATCACAAGAAGGAAGCAGGGAAAAGGCTGGGAGACAATTTCCAGGGCATCCCCTGTTGTGTTCTGTAAAGCAGTGCCTTTAACAATGTACCTTTGCCATGTGTTATCAATGTAACCTTTCTGTGTGCAACATTATAACCATCACCTGTATCAATGTATGCTTAATAAAGGGACGCGAGCTAGTGACCACCAGAGGGCAGTAGCTAGCGTCCAGCTCTAATGGATCATAACCACCTGGATCAGCAGCGTGGGAAGATTCCCCGCGACCTCCTCACCTGGTCAAGAAGGGCGTGACCTCCTACGACGTCACGCAGGCAGTAACCAATAGTCTGCCAACGAGCCACATTCAAATGTATAGCCAGCTGTATATATTGAGCTACCCATCCGCCATTACCACATGTTCCTCCGGATCATCATGCAATAAACCTGTGTTAAGCCAACCCTTCGGCTGTTTCATTGTCTTTGGTCCCTTACACTAAATTGGCGACGAAGGTGGGATGGCAGCCCACGGGACCAAGACATGCGCCGGTTTCGAAATCAGGAAACCGGGCGACTGGGAGATCTTCGAGATGGACTTCCAGGCCGCACTGATCGAGTCCGAAGTCACGGAAGAGGCGAAGAAAAGAGCCATCTTCACCAGAATGCTCGGACAGGAAACGAAAAGGACCTTGGTGGACCTGATTGCACCGAGGAGGGTGAGCGAATTCAAGGCCAAGGAACTCATGCAGTTGCTGCGTGAGCACGTCCGGCCCGCCACGGCGATGTTTCCCGCTCGGAGTGCGTTTTGGAGGCGAGTCCAAGCGCCCGGGGAGACGGTCGCCGCGTTCGTGGCGGCCCTGCGGCTGGCGGCCGGCCCGTGCAAATGGGAGAATGTCGAAATCACCCTCCGAGACTGTGTGCTGTGCGGCCTGAACGACGCCGAAACCCAGCGCACATTAATGAACCAAGAGCCGCCTCCCACGCTGCAGGAGGTCGTTAGAGCGGCCCAGGCCGCAGAAGCTACGAAGGCCGGGGTCCAAGAACTCCAGGACTGGCGGCCAAAGTCGAGCAAAGCAGAGGCTCCAGTACAGGCGGCCCGGCGAACTTCGAGGTCGTCTACAGAGAGCAGCGACGACGAGGGCGTTCAGAAGGTCCGGAAGGAGAGCCGACGATGCGACGGCTGTGGCGCGGCCCACGACCGCGTGAAATGCCCCTTCCGGAAGGCCGAGTGCCACAACTGCGGCCGCCGCGGGCACATCGCCAAGGTGTGCAGGAAGAAGCGCGAGTCCCGGAGGAGCTCCCCAGACCGTTCCGCGGGATGAGACCGCCCAACGAGACCCAAAGACGGTGCCCAGGCCACGCGGAAGCAGGACGGCGTGGGCCGCATCGCCGACGGCAGCGAGGACGACGCCCCAGTGTTCAGCGTGTCTACGGGACACCCCCGCTACTTTGTTGAGGTACTAGTCCAAGGGGTGCCCATTAGGATGGAAATTGACTCGGGGTCCTCATATTCAATCATTTCCCAGAGGGAGTTTTGTGGAATTGCCCCCCAAAAGCGGCCCAAACTCAAAGCGTTGAGGGCCACACTACGGGACGTGCAAGGGAACAGTATTCCAGTGTTGGGGGTTGGGGAATTTCAGGTTAAATTCAAGGAGCACGCCGCGTCCCTTCCCCTGGTCGTGCTCAAGGGAGGAAATTGCAGCCTCCTCGGGACTCAATGGTTCCAGCCCCTGGGTTTGTTCATTGGGGGGGTGCATGCCGTGGGGATGCACGCTGTTGGGACTGACCCAATTCAGGAGGTGTGCGAGGCGCACCCCGAAGTCTTCAAAATGGGACTGGGGAAATTCAAGGGGCCCCCAGTGACTTTCGACCTGGACCCGGAGGTCCGCCCCGTTCGCCTAAAGCCACGCCGGGTGCCGTTCGCACTCAAGGACAAGATAGAGGCGGAACTGGACAAATTGGTGGGTCAGGGGATTCTTGTTCCTGTAGATTCTGCGGAGTGGGAAACTCCAATTGTAACTGCTCTCAAGTCCAATAGGGAGGTCCGCATATGCGCCGACTACAAGTGCACCATCAACAAGGCGATCCGCCCGAATGCATATCCGGTGCCGGTAGTCAGCCATCTGCTGGCCAGGTTACACGGGGGAAAGTGTTTCGCTAAGCTCGACTTAGCACAGGCCTACCAGCAGCTTACGGTGTCCCCTGCCGCCGCTGCTGTGCAGACCATAGTCACCCATAAGGGGGCGTTCCAGGTGACGCGGCTCCAATTCGGCGTGAATTCGGCGCCAGGAATTTTCCAGTCACTTGTGGAACGCCTCCTGAAGGGTCTGGAGGGGGTGTTGCCCTATTTTGATGACGTGTTAATAACAGGGGGGAGTCGAGCGGAATTGGCCAAGAGGTTGGGGAAGGTCCTGACTATATTCGAAAAGGCGGGGCTGAGGTTGCGGAAGGACAAATGCGTCTTCTTCGCAACCGAGGTTGAATTCCTAGGGTTTTGTGTGACTCCTGAGGGGATAAAACCATCCAAGTCTAAGGTGGCAGCTATCAAGAAAGCCCCCCGCCCCACCTCCAAGCCCGAGTTGCAGTCGTTCCTAGGGCTGCTCAACTTTTACCACTCCTTCCTTCCCCGGAAGGCGGCGGTGGCTGAACCGCTCCACAAGCTGCTAAAGAAAGAGCAGGCATGGAAGTGGGGCGATGACCAAGAAAGGGCATTTAGCGAGCTAAAAAGCCTCCTGGCGTCCGACGCCATACTGACCCACTTCGACCCCAAACGCCCGGTAGTTCTGATCTGTGATGCATCTCCAGTGGGGGTGGGGGCGGTGCTGTGCCACGTGCTGGAGAACGGAAGGGAGGCCCCGATAGCATTTTACTCCAGGTCCCTGTCCCAAACAGAGAGAAACTACGCACAGACGGACAGGGAGGCCTTAGCGATAGTCTCGGGGACGAAAAAATTTCACGATTTTCTGTATGGCCGCCCCTTCACCATCGTGACGGATCACAAACCCCTGCTAGGCATTTTTACCGCGGATAAGCCCACCCCTCAAATCCTGTCCCCAAGGATGCTCAGGTGGGCCATTTTTCTCAACGCGTATCAGCACGCGTTGGTCTACCGGCCCGGGAAAGAGATCAGCCATGCGGACGCCCTATCTAGGTCTCCCCTCCCCCTAACGCCCAGCCAGGTGAGCATGGGGGAGCGGGACCATCAGGTTCTCATGATAGAGGTGCTGGATTCGCCCCCTGTAGTGCCCGCCGACATCGCCAAAGCAACAGAGAAGGACAAAACGTTAGCGACAGTCAGCTCCTGGCTGCAGAAAGGGTGGCCCGCGTCCTCCCCAGCGGAGGAGTTCGCTCCATTTTTCAGGAAAAAGCTAGAACTGTCCCTAGAGAGGGGGTGTCTCTTGTGGGGGCAGCGGGTGGTGATTCCCACTTCCCTTCGGCCGCGGGTGCTCAAACTGCTGCACGTCAGCCACCCCGGCATCGTGCGATCCAAGGCGCTGGCCCGGAGTTACTTCTGGTGGCCCCAGCTAGACGCCGACATCGAGCACATGGTCGGCACTTGTGAAAGTTGCCAATGCTCCAGACCAGAGGAGGCCCGCCTTCCCCACAGGGAATGGGACGCGGCTAAGGGGCCGTGGTCCCGGGTGCACGTAGATTTCGCGGGCCCATTCAGAGGCACCCTGTTCCTCCTTGTAGTGGACGCTTTCTCCAAATGGTTGGAGGTTATCCCAGTCACGAGCACCTCCTCGGCCCAGACCATCAGGCACTTGCGGAGGCTCTTTTCCACGTTCGGTATACCCGACACGTTAATTAGCGACAACGCCAGTTGTTTTACGTCCTCCGAGTTTAAGGCATTCATGGAGATTAACGCCGTTCGGCATATTACCTCCGCCCCGTTCCACCCGGCCACCAACGGCCAAGTAGAGCGCCTCGTCCGAACCACGAAGGACGCGTTGCGGCGCATGGGCCCAGGGGATTTGAACCTACAAGTGTGTCAGTTTCTGCTAGGGTACAGGGTGACCCCGTTGGCGTCAGGATACTCCCCCGCAGAGCTCTTAATGCGCAGGAAGCTGACCACCATCCTTACTAGACTAGACCCCACGAGGGTAGAGGACAAAGGAAGGAACATTGGGCTGGAAGTTTCAAAGAGTTTCAGCATAGGCGCCCCCGTGCATTGCAGGAATTACGCCAGCTCAGGCCCAGCCTGGGTGCCGGGCGTAGTCGTGGAACAAACCGGCCCCATGTCGTACCGCGTGGAAACCAGCACGGGGCTCCTATGGAGGCGGCACGCAGACCAGCTCCGACGCAGGGTCTCCGATGAGCAGGACACGGGGCACGCAGGGAATAAGTCAACGTTAGGGTTCTCCCCCACCCGTTTAGCCCAAGGGGGAGGGAAAGGGGACCGTGAGCCCACACCAAGGGGGGAGGAGGATGTCCTCATAGATACCCTGGGGGATCGTTCCGAGGAGGAGGAACCCGACCCCTTACATATCTCGCGGAAGGTCCCCACAAATGCGGGTACCCCTACCAACTTAGATTTTGATTTTCAGAACCGGGGAGGTTTTTCGGAGTGGTCCCCCACCCGTCCAAGCGAGAAGAGGGGTTTTTCGTTAGCCCCGACGGCCCCCGGTCTGCCCACAATGGAGTTCTTCCCTTCCCCTAAGTCCGCCAGCCAGCGGCAAGCCACTAACAAGTCTCCCTCTCCCGTTTCAGGACAAGGGACCAGGGAACAAAGAAGCAGTAACGCCCCCGGGGGGGGGCAGCCCTCTTCTCGGCCCAAACGCACATGCAACAAGCCATCTTGGCTGAGAGACTTCGTCTCATCCTAGGGGGGAGGGATGTTGTGTTCTGTAAAGCAGTGCCTTTAACAATGTACCTTTGCCATGTGTTATCAATGTAACCTTTCTGTGTGCAACATTATAACCATCACCTGTATCAATGTATGCTTAATAAAGGGACGCGAGCTAGTGACCACCAGAGGGCAGTAGCTAGCGTCCAGCTCTAATGGATCATAACCACCTGGATCAGCAGCGCGGGAAGATTCCCCGCGACCTCCTCACCTGGTCAAGAAGGGCGTGACCTCCTACGACGTCACGCAGGCAGTAACCAATAGTCTGCCAACGAGCCACATTCAAATGTATAGCCAGCTGTATATATTGAGCTACCCATCCGCCATTACCACATGTTCCTCCGGATCATCATGCAATAAACCTGTGTTAAGCCAACCCTTCGGCTGTTTCATTGTCTTTGGTCCCTTACACTAAATCCCCAGAGTGCTCTTTAGAAATGGAAACAAAGGTTAAACCAGCATCTTAAAGACTGAGGCCGGCAGAGAGAGCAGGCATGGCCTGGATTCTTGTTTTATTGTTGCATGCAAGAGATAGCCTAAAAATAACCCAGATGTCCACTGTACTTCACAAACCTCACATACGCATTCAGAATTGTTGTGTGTGGGATCCACGCACAAAATTGGCACAGCTGTCCCTGACAGATCCCCGGTTTGGGAGATCACTCCTTCAAGCTGTAAGATTTCGAGGGGACAGAAATTGGGGAGCGGATATTTGATATAGCTTGATTCATTTACTGCTGACCTGACAGGCAGCTAGCAAAATAAAAGGCTAAAGAGCACAGATGGTTAACTTGATAGGGTAATGGGTAATCTTGCATCCGCAGGAGCCCTAAAGTCCTAGAGTCAACTTTGGTCACTTGTTTGCCCCTGATAAAGAGGAACAATGCTTGTCCCCAGTAGTTAATTAAGTTAGATAAGAAACTTCCCCTGGTGAAGACTTCCCCAATTAACTTGTGTAAACATGATGTGCAGACTCAGGGTTTCCTTTGTATCGCTACGCACAGCATATGCACGCAGCCAGAATAGGCAAGGATATAAGCTTGTGAATTATCATCATTAAACACTGGTCTTCGCTCCATCTTGCCTCACGTGTCTTGCTTGACCAGTCTCCTCCGGGACCCTCCGGCCCACATCGGGCCCCAATCCAACATATGGTGACCCCGACGTGATTTACTCATGCCGTGATTCTACTCATGAGTAGCGATCCCCTTGGTCCCGTTCTATGCCAGAACTGTGTCCAAGTCTTCCCGGAGGACAACGCAGTAGCTCTGGTCAGAAAGCCATCCGATCTGAGTGACAGCTACCCTACGAGGCATTCCAGAGGCGGCTCCAAAGCTCTGAGCCATATTGCGGATCGGAAAAGCTTTCTGAACGCTCAGGGTCGGCTGTGAACCCTGACGCCATCGCAGAGACCACTGAAGGCCTGTGACAGCAGCACAGATTCCGAGTCCTACCCAGAGGGACGTCACACCGAATCCAGTTACCTAACCCAGACGCGTCGCTTCGTCCCGCGGAGGAAAACTTCAAAGGACCAGCAGGTAATATGGGGACTTGTCCGCAGCGGCAATGTCCGACTACTATCCAGAGAATTCACTTAATGGAATTAAGGCCCTGGCCGGGGTAAATCGTACACACATTCACAGCGCCCAGTTAGCGGATCTTTTTGTGTACTTGGGGGAACACTGTCTGTTTTATCCAGAAACGGGCATGTTAAGTCTCCAACTTTGGGATAGGATAGGGACCTGTATTAAGCAAGAACCTAGAGCCCCAGCTAAGATAATCAGCACATGGAGTAAGTGTAGGAAGCTCCTTGCAGAGGTAAACCCAGTCCGGATAGAGACCGAGAACCCCCCAGCGCAGTCAGAACCATCAGCCCCAATGAGTCTCTACCCGTCACTTCAGTTCAAGCAGGGCAGCGTAGGGAGCTTTCCCTCAGTGACAGCTGCAGACATCACTGAAGGAATGCAAGGTATGGGAAACGCTGGCGTTTCCCAGATAGCTAAAAGTTCCCAGATAGCTAAGAGTTCCATCCAGCGCATGGTAGAGGAAGAAACCAGCAAGGGGGAGTTGTCAGCGGAAGAACTAGCTGAACTTAGGCAGATATGCCCAGTCCACATAGAGGTAGATGCCCTCACGGGTTAGCAGCAGACGACCCATACGCCGGTTCCGTATAAATTACTCATGGCAATACGGAAGGCAATCGCAGAGACAGGACTCCAGAGTCACTTCACTAGGGACACGCTTCAGCAGGTGTGCGAGACAATGATGCTCATTCCATACGACTGGAAAGCCGTCATGAGAATGATGCTCAACCCCAGCCAGTATTTGCTATGGGACAGCAAATATCGACTCGAAGCGCAGGCAAGGGCTGCCAGGATGGGAGGACCAGTAATCCCTGACCAGCTATATGGGTTAGGCCAGTTCAAATCTGTCGATGCGCAGATCACCTTGCCAATCGCCACACTTCATCTGGCGGCTGAGACAGCCTTTAGGGCTTTTCTCAAGGTCCCAGCAGCTGGCAAAGCAGCCAAAAATTACACAGCAGTCAAACAGGGCGTCCAGGAGTCCTACATGGACTTTATTAACAGATTGGAGGAAGCGGTCAGTAGGCAGATAGACAACAAACAAGCCCAACAAGAGCTTATGATGAAGCTGGTGAAAGACAATGGCAACCTTGAGTGCCGTAAAATCTTGCAGTCACTGGGCAATCGTCCCGATCTGACGCTTACTGACATGATTAGGGCTTGTGCCGACGTTGGTACAGATTCCTACAAAATGGGTCTGTTGGCAGCCGCGGTGCAAGGCGGTAGGAAATCCAAAGGCAAGACCAAAGGAGCATGTCACAATTGTGGCAAGATCGGTCATTTTGCTAGAGAATGCCGATCCAAGAAGGGTAATGGCCAGAACACGGGTTGTCCCAAGGCTCCGACCACCCCATGTCCACAATGTCACAATGGCTTCCACTGGGCCAGGAACTGTCCGACTTTGGGAAACCGGAGCGCGGGCTTGTCTCTGGCCCCGGTCCAAACAGAGACCACAGTCGCTCTGGGAAAGCCAGAGCTGGATTAGATTCTCAGCACATTCCACCCTGCATTCCGGAGGCGCAGGCCAGACCTAAGGGCAGTGCGGGACTAGATTTGACTTGCCAGTCAGAAGTCACATGTGACTTGCCAGGCACTGTCTATCTGGTCGATTCCCAATACATGGGACCCCTGCCTAAGGGCTATATAGATTTAGTTTTGCCCCGTAGTATCGCAGGAACGCGAGGAATCCTAGTGATTCCAGGAGTCCTTGACTCCAATTTTCCGGGTGTACTCCAGGTTCAACTCTGGACACACCTACCCCAAACCATTCACAGAGGAGAGACGTTAGCGCAACTGATCATGGTTCCTTGTCACTCGCCAGCAGGCAGCCAGGAAAGGCTCAGGGACAGCTCAGAGTCTGGGTCGGCAGACCGCTCGAGCGCAGAAGGGGCAGTACAAGGATACCAGGTCTTAGCGACAGTGGAAACCAACATAGAGTGGAAGCGGCGGCCAGTCATAAAGGTATTTTTAAATTAAAAACCTTTTGATGGGCTATTAGATACGGGAGCTGACGTCAGTGTGGTCAGCCAGAGTCAGTGGCTACGTGAGTGGGCTCTCGAACCGGTCTCCGATGTGTGTGGGGTAGGCGGTGTTCAGGAAGCGTTTAGAAGCCAAGATTGGGTAGAAGTCACGATCCCCGAAGCTGATGGCACCGCGGTCATTCGGCCACACATCTTGGACGTGCACGTCAACCTCTGGGGGTGAGACATTCTACAGCAGTACCGTGCCACTCTTACCTTTGGGTAATGGCTTTACCGCTTAAATGGCTTACCAACACGCCAGTCTGGGTAGAGCAATGGCCAGTAGTAGGGGGAAAATTAGTCACCCTAAAACAGCTGGTCAAAGAACAGCTAGATGCAGGACATATAGAACAGTCCACCAGTCCTTGGAATTCGCCCATATTCGTCATTAAGAAAAAGTCAGGGAAGTGGCGACTCCTTCACGATCTAAGAGAGATCAATAAGTGTATTCAGCTAATGTGTCCACTTCAATGCGGCATCCCAAATCCGAACATGATCCCCAAGGGTTGGGAGATCCTGGTCATAGACCTGAAAGACTGTTTTTACACCATTCCTTTAGATGTAAGGGATCAGGAAAGGTTTGCTTTTACAGTGCCAGTCGTGAATCACAGAGAGCCTACGCAACGTTATGCGTGGAAAATTTTGCCACAGGGGATGCTCAATTCGCCCACCCTGTGCCAAATTTACGTTCACGACGCACTGGAAAAGTTTCAAAACCTTCACCCCACAGTCTTAGTATGTTATTTCATGGATGATATCTTGATTGCAGCACCGCAGCTCGGCAGCGAAATGTTTAAAGACCTCCAGACCACTCTGGGGGAGAAAGGGTTACTCATTGCCCCGGAGAAGGTTCAGAGAACCGAGCCCTTTTCATACTTGGGCCATCGGCTTCTCCGTTCTTTCGCAGCACCAGTTTTGCCAAAAACCAACCTCAAGGATTCAGTCACCCTTGTAGAATTGCAACAGATTCTAGGGAATATCAATTGGGCTAAACCGTATTTCAGGTTAGATACGGAACTCCTGAAGCCACTCTTCTCGCTGCTAACGCTAGGTAAGCAGCCAGCAGACTGGATACACATTCCGCGAGAGGCTCGCTTGACTCTCGAGAAGGTCAACCAAGTTCTCAGCCAGAGATGGGTGGACAGGATTAGTCAGGGGCCATATGCTCCTGTTCTGAACCTGTACATAGTCCGAACTGGAGCCATGTTCACCGGAGCTCTAGGGGTAGACTCCGAGCGAGGGGCGAGTATCGTGGAATGGGTGTATTTACCACACATCTCTTCCCGAAACATCGTTCCTCCACAGGAACTGGTGTCCATGGTGATTTACTGAGGAAGGTTGAGAGCTAGGGATATCTCAGGGCACGATTTAGCAAAAATCATTGTTCCATTCACCAAGGATCAGGTCCAGCAGCTGATGCAGCTCGGTGACTCACTTCCAATTGCATTGGAAGGATTCACTGGATGTTTGGCATACCATTTGCCGAAAGACCCCAGACTCATCTCGCTTCAAACGCGGACAGTCAGCTTGTGTGAGTTATTGTCCCTGGTTCCACTTCAGGAGGCCAGGACAGTTTTCACTGATGGGGGTCGAACATATGGTGTTCTTACTTGGCAAGAGGGACAGGCTTGGTGCACGCTTCTGACTCTTCCGCAAAAATCCGCGCAGCAGGCAGAATTGGCAGCAGTGAACCTCGCCTTGCGCACCTTTGCCAAGGAACGCTTGAATATCATTACTGACAGCCAGTATGTCCGGAATTTGCTTCACAGTCTACAGGGAGCCTACATCACTCCTGCAATAGAAAAAAATTGTTAGGTCTTTTCCTCACGACTCAATTTCATTTGCGGAACCGCATCGAAGCGCTCTATATCACCCACATTAGAAGTCACCAGGATTTACCTGGTCCAATTTCCGCGGGCAATAGCAGAGCGGATGCGTCCGCAAAAGAAATTCAGCAAAGGTCAGTTTTGGGAGTCTTCACGACTCCGATTCAGAGTCATGCATTTTTTCATCAAAATGCCAAAGCACTTGCACGACAGTTCAACCTGCCACTTTTCCAAGCCCAGGGCATAGTCCGTTCCTGCCCGCATTGTGCAGGGGTGGTGGGGGGGCCCTCATGGGGGATCAACCCACAAGGGACAGAGGCCAATCAGGTGTGGCAGATGGATGTCACACACATTCCGCAGTTTGGGAGATGGCAGTACATGCACATTTGCATTGACACTTTTTCGCAGTTCGTTTGGGCTACAGCTCAGAAGGGAGAAATGGCTTCCCATGTGGAGCAGCATCTCCTCTCCTGCTTCGCGGCCATGGGCAAACCACGGCACGTGAAGACCGATAACGGTCCAGCTTATAGCTCCAGGCAGCTGGCCACGTTTATGGCCACCTGGGACATTAAGCATACTTTTGGCGTTCCATACAATCCACAAGGGCAAGCGATTGTGGAGCGGGTGAATCGGATGCTCAAGTCCTACACTGACAAACAAACAGAAAGGGGGGAACTAGCCCTCCCCAAAAATCAGGGTCAGGCACAGCATTGTCCGAACAAGGTACTGTTCACGTACAATCACCTCAATGTTTTTTCGGATCACACTCCGCAGGAGAAGCACTTCCGTCGCATGGAGGCTCTCCTGCATCCCCTGGTGTGTTACCGAGTGCCACCAGTTCCTTCTTGGAAGGGCCCGGTGCCACTCATAACATGGGGAAGAGGGTATGCTGTAATTATGTCTCCTTCAGGCGTCATCTGGATTCCAGCCCGGTGTGTCAAGCCTCATCTCGAGTCCAATGGCGTGGACCCAGGCGTCCCCGGACTCGCTACCGGAGATGGAGGGATTGACCCTGATGGGGAAAACTAAGTGGAGGAGGCGACGACAGCAGATGCCAGCGCCAAAGATCACCTGGGGGATGGCCAAGTCCCTGTGCCAGGAGGCGGCAGACATCGTCTGGTGGAAGAACATGGAACCAACGCCGGAGAACATCTTGGTTGCAGCCTTGTTCCAGATCACCTTTAATTCCTTGATGACCATCATCTTGATCCTTTCCTTGCTTTTGGGGGGAGGGGTTCAAGCAGCTTCATTGGAAGCAGAAAACCTGATGCCTGGCGGAGATCTCTCTGCCCGGCTGCACTACAACATTTGGGAAAGATTGGCGAACCTCGTCAATCAGTCCGATTTTTGCCTGAGGCAGACCACCGATTCTGCCTCTCTTCTTAATACTTGTCTTATCCCAGTGTGTCACTCCCCAGATGCGCGCATCAGGAACGGTGATTGGTTAGTAAAGCGGATTTTGGCCCGTTTCACAAGACTGCTTACTCAACATATGCGCACTGGGGAACCCAAGTAATGAAGGTCCTACCGGCTGATGCGGCCACTCTGTACACTCCCCGAGTGGCGGTCAGCCCAAACTCAACTTGTGCTCGCATGACCAGCTGTTCCGCGGTCGAAGGGCCACAGCGCCGTTGCCTCGACCCCGGAAACAGCACTTGGACTTGTAATAACCCAGAGACTATTAACTCGATGTTTGTTCATGTCACTTTGCCTTCAGGATGGTTTTTTACATGTAACCAACACACTTGGAACTAAATTCCTGCAAATGTATCTGATTCCTTCTGTTGTATCAGTCGTTTGACACTGTTGCTTCCCACAAAGGATATAGCACTGATGCATCTGCCCACACACGGCACGTTCGAGCCACCCAATTAGATAGCTCATGTGATAGCAATATCAGGGTTCTGAGCAAAGCTGATTACAGTAATACTTCATACAAAGTCCGCTTCATACAACATCAGATTCATACAACATCGCCTAATTCCTTGAAAAAAGTTGCCTCATACAAAGTCATGTGACGTGGTATGAGGCATTGGGGTTTTCCCAGGTTGCATTGTGCCTGGGCAGTATAAAAGGCAGGACACATGCGTGCATTGCTCTTGTGGGTTTTGCATGAGGCAAAGAGTGTTTAGGAGTGGTTTTGAACGCGATTTTGGATATATTTTTTTGAATTTTTCGTCAGAATTTTTAGAAGCATTCCTGGGATTTTTGCAGCATTCTTCAGGTTCTTGGACAATCGGGGTTGTTTGACAAGTTCTTGTAATGTTTTTAGCCTTTAGACAATGATTTCTTAAAGTTCTGTCAGTTTCCTGTCTGTTTCCTTGACTTTGCCCTGAAGTCTGTGCTGTTATAGTACAATGTATCTCTATGGAAACGACATTGTGTGAGGCATCGCGGCAAGGATTTGGACGTTGTATGAGGCATCGCGGCTAGGATTTTGCATCCCTCATACAAAGTCCAAATCCGTATAAAGTCCAAACTTGTGGAATCAAGTTTGGACGTTGTATGAGGTATCACTGTATGTCTCATTGGCAGTCAGCTTGTTTGGCGTGCCAGGCTTAGCCGTAGGCAACGCGCGCAGGATTGGCCAATTGGCTTGCGCTTTGGCAAAAGCCATTAATCACACTTCCTCAGCGATAGCGATGCTTAATCAGGAGCAAACGGAGCTTCGCCATGCCATATTGGATAATCGAGCAGCTATCGATTACCTCCTGCTCGTACACCATTAAGGTTGCGAGACGGTCCATGGCATGTGTTGCTTTAACCTCACGGACAACTCTCGCAAGGTACAGAGCCAACTCACAGATCTCCATACCCTGGTCAAGAATATCAGGGACGATGACACGTGGGGGTGGTGGAATTCGTTGTGGTCGTGGTTTCCATGGGAATGGTTACAAACAACACTCAAGGTGATTGTGGGGGTGATAATATTGGGGACAGCAGTTTGTTGTTTCGCGCAATGTATCCCCTCACTGATGTCAATGTGTCCCGCATGGAGGAAACCCCAAGATGTCCTCACTCCATGTCACCTGATGCCACTCCTACGCCGAGCCGTCTGTCAGGTCCAATCAAACAAATAAAGGGGGAGTATGGGATCCGCGCACACAATTGGCACAGCTGTCCCTGACAGAACCCCGGTTTGGAAGATCACTCCTTCGAGCTGTAAGGTTTCGAGGGGACAGAAATTGGGGAGCGGATATTTGATATAGCTTGAATCACTTACTGCTGACCTGACAGGCAGCTAGGACAATAAAAGGCTAAAGAGCACAGATGGTTAACTCGATAGGCATGTAATGGGTAATCTTGCATCCACAGGAGCCCTAAAGTCCTAGAGTCAACTTTGGCCACTTGTTTGCCCCTGATAACGAGGAACAATGCTTGTCCCCAGTAGTTAATTAAGTTAGATAAGAAACTTCCCCTGGTGAAGACTTCTCCAATTAACTTGTGTAAACATGATGTGAAGACTCAGGGTTTCCTTCGTATCACTACGCGCAGCATATGCACGCAGCCAGAATAGGCAAGGATATAAGCTTCTGAATTGTCTCCATTAAACACTGGTCTTCGCTCCATCTTGCCTCACGTGTCTTGCTTGACCAGTTTCCTCCGGGACCCTCCGGCCCACATCGGGCCCCGATCCAACAGTTGTATAGTTCTGTTATAGAAGGGACTGCAGTGGCTTAGTGGTTAAGATGCCAAACTTGATGACTGGGAGGTTGGCAGGTCAGCAGTTCGAGACCCAAGTGCTGCATGATGGAGTAAGCTCCCATCATCTGTCCCAGCTCCTGCCAGAATAACAGTTCAAAAGCCAGAAAATGAAAGTAGATAAATAGGTACCACGTTGGTGGGGAGGTAAACAGTGTTCTTTGCACTTTGGTGTCATGCCTGCCACATGACCATGGAAATGTCTGCAGATGCAGACAGGCTCTTTGACTATAAACAGAGATGAGCACTGAACCCTAGAGTCAGATACAACTGGCTTTTAAAAAGGGCGAACTTTATCTTTACCTCCGCCAGCTTCACCTTCCACCCCACTGAATTTCCATTGATAAGCAGGGATTCAAACGCAGGTTTCTGAATGTCCCACCCCATCACTTTGTCCTTTATACCATGTTGGTTGCCCTTTTTAGTCTCTAAAAGGTTTTGAGCTGGTGGTATGATGCTGTTTTGTCCCTTCCTTGTTCACATTCTCTTGAGAGTGACTCTTGCTCATACGGAGAGCTGCTCAAATCCTATTCATGTCAGTTTTTCATGGAGTAAGGCTGATGGCATCATCAGTCAGGGCAATATTTTTGGAAATTAACCATTTCTTTCTACCATCCTAAGCCCCAAATGAGCCCTTTCAACATGGTCAGGAACCCATTTGGGGGCAGGGCAGGTGAGGGATGGAAAGGTGGGGGTTTTAATTACCAAAAATGCTAATGATGCCACCAGAATGGCTTTCTCAATGGTGGTGATTATCAGTAATTTAAAAACTCCCTCCTCCCATCCCTCAGCCATCACAAATTCCTAATGATGTAAGGCATTCATGCAGGGGCTCTCAAACTTTTTAAAGCCATGGGCTGGGTCACGCTCCCTCAGACAGTTGAGCAGGCCAGACTGGTTGTTCTCCCCGCTGTAAATGCTGCCGTAAACGCATCCGCGGCTGTCATAAATGAATTTACATAAATGCATTTACAACAGCTGTAAATGTGTAAAATGCGTTTATGACAGCTGCATCCACATTTCTGGCTGTTTCTGACGCTTCCATCACTTCTGGCAGCAACTGTTGCACAAGGGCCACAGGCCACATTGCATGGTGTTTGCAGGCCGTAAATTCAGAACTCCTGCATTAATGGGAATCCTTAGGGGCCTCGTGCTGAGAGGTGGAGATGTTTAATTGTAGAGTTTTTTTAATTGCCCTGGCAAATAACATCACCAACCTTCCATTATGGAACTTACATAAACAGGATTCCAGCCTTTATTTTGAGAGGTATCCTTTCCTTAAGAGGCAAAAGATGGTTGTTCATCATTTTCTTAGCTCTCTATGATTACAAAAATGTTTGTTCCTGTCATACGTCAGAAAGTCTGATTCCTGTGAAAGCTTTGAAGGGACTGTACGCCTGAATGTAAAATATGATAGCATTTCTCTTCTGATCCATGATAGCTCTGGGAGTCTCGTTACAACTCATTATTGAATATTTAAGCATAGAGGTGCATTGCTTAAGAGTAGAGGTGCATGGAAGGCAAGGGGTTATTAAAGAGGAAACAGAGATTGCAGAGAGACTCAATGAATTCTTTGCTTCAGAATTATTCACTGAAGAAGACAGAGACCACATGCCCAAAACAGAGCCTATTTTCGTAGGGAGGGAAAGCGAAGAATTAAGCCAGATAGAAATAACCAGGGAGGAGGTCCTTGCATGTCTTGTTAAACTAAATGCTAATCACCAGGACCAGATGGCATCCATCCACGAGTTCTCAGGGAACTTAAAGATGAACTTGCTGATCTCCTAGCCAAAATATATAATTTTCCCCTCAAATTAGGGTTTGTGCCTGATGACTGGAAGGTAGTGAATGTAACACCAATTTTCAAAAAAGGATCCAGGGATGATCCAGGAAATTACCGACCTGTCAGTTTGACATGTGTCCCAGGTAAAGTGATGGAAACCATCCTAAAAGATAGAATTAATAGGCACATAGAAGAGAAAGAGCTGCTAAAGGAGAGCCAACATGGCTTTTGCAAGGGCAGATCATGCCTCACTAATCTGTTGGAATTTTTTGAGTGTCAACAAGCATGTGGATAAGGGGGATCCAGTTGACATTGTTTATCTGGACTTTCAGAAGGCTTTTGACAAGGTCCCGTACCAAAGGCTCTTGAATAAACCTACCAGTCATGGAATAAAGGGACAGGTCTTGTCCTGGATCAGCAACTGGCTAAGGGACAGGAAACAGAGGGTAGCACTAAATGGACACTTCTCCAAGTGGAGGGAAGGAAAGAGTGGGGTCCCCCAAGGTTCAGTACTGGGACCCCTGCTTTTCAACCTCTTCATAAATGATCTAGAAGTAGGAGTAAATAGCAAGGTAGCCAAATTTGCTGACGACACTAAATTATACAGGGTAGTGAAAACTGTGAGAGATTGTGAGGAGCTCCAGAGGGATCTCTTGACATTGGGGGAATGGGCAAACCAGTGGCAAATGAGCCTCAACACTGGTAAGTGCAGAGTGATGCATGTTGGGGCAAAAAACCCCAATGACATTTATAAACTGATGGGTTTTGAACTCTCTGCGTCAAACCAGGAAAGGGATCTTGGTGTCCTGGTGGACAACTCAATGAAGATGTCAACCCAGTGTGCCTCAGCAGTGAAAAAAGCAAACTCAATGCCAGGGATCATTAGGAAGGGTATAGAAAATAAGTCAGCAAGTGTCATTTTGCCTCTTTATAAATCTATGGTGAGGCCCCATCTGGAACACTGTGTACAGATCTGGTTGCCATACCTCCAGAAGGAAATTATGGAACTGGAAAAAGTGCAGAGGAGGGCAACCAAAAGGATTAGGGGACTGGAACACCTTCCTTACCATCTGAGGCTGCAACGGTTGGGCCTCTTCACTCTTGAACGACGACGTCTAAGAGGTGACCTGATTGAAGTTTATAAAATCATGCACGGTGTGGACAAAGTAGATAAGGAAAATCTGTTTTCCCTATCGCACAACACTAGATCTAGGGGACACTCCATGAAACTTTTGGGTACAAGTCCTCAAACAAATAAGAGAAAGTACTTTTTCACCCAGAGGATCACTGGTCTATGGAACTCCCTGCCAGAAGAAGTGGTGGCAGCTGTCAGTCTTGGAAGCTTTAAGAAAGGATTAGACAAGTTCATGGAGGACAAGGGGATCAATGGCTATAATTATGGATACTTAAGGACAACCTCCGGGTTGGAGAGATAGGCAGGATATCTCTCAATGCCATTTCCAGGGAATCCTAAGCAGGTGAAGGCATCTGCTTGGGAATACCCTGAAGCCAATGGTGAGCCACTGTGTGAGACAGAATGCTGGACTGGATGGGCACCTGTGGCCTGTTCCAGCAAGGCTGTTCTTATGTTCTTATGCTTCTATGGCTCGTTAACATTTTCATGTCTAAGACTCAATTTCCTTTCCAGAATCAAAGAGAGGTTCTATGTAGGTAACAGAGGTATTTTTGTCCCTAGTGCAAATGAAAGTTTGTGAATATGCATCAACAACAGCTAGGGTGAACGAGTCTGTAATGTTAATCATCAATGAAATTAAAATGCATGTTTTGGTTTGCCTGTAAATAGCTAACAAAAAAGGCCACTACAACCTCACAAGCAGGGGACTTGAGGCTAAGAGAATCAGCATTGGATGGCATTTATGTTTCTAGAGCAGGGGTGCCCAAACTATGGCCTGCAGGCCAGATCTGGGCCCCCAATGCCAATTCATCCGGCCCGCACCACCCTTGTCGCTCCTTGAAGCCTGGATGGGCGCCTTTTACTTCTGTTTCTGGGAGCAATGAGGGTGGCGTGGGGTGGATGAATTGGCATTGGGGGCCGCATCCGGCTTGCGGGCCATGGTTTGGGCACCCCTGGTTTAAGCAGAGAAAAAGGCAGCCTAAAATCTATCTTATCCTGTTGCAAAACAGATTGCAAGGTGTGTTTTACTTCCGCTTCCGGTGGGAGGAACCACGTGACTGGCTCACTGAACCAAATGACTGACCTGTGGCCCGAAAAGTTCGGGCACCCCTGTTCTAGAGTGCAGCCATGCAAGGTTAAGCTTGTGAGAGAAGGCATTCTTTATTACACTTGGGAGTCAATTTAACACAAGAAGATAGACCTTTAAACTTCATATTGACACACAAACACACACAAAGCTGTTTTCAATGTATGCAGGTCACTGTTGAATAAAAAGCACCAAGAAAGAAGAAGTTACCTTAGAGGAAGAAAGAAAGAAGGAAGCCCAAGAACACTTATCTGCATGTAGATCTAAAAAACTAAAACAGATGGAGGGGGGGGGGAGAACATATGTCTTGTGATGACCTTAAGACACCATTCAGTGCTCAGCCAGCCACTGTCAAGAGCAATGCATCAGCTAGTCGGGCAGGGAAGTTATTCCCAAATTTAAGGGGAAACCCCTTTGGTCTCATGGTGCAGTGGTAAAACTGATGTACTGCAGCCCAAACTGCTTGTGGATTCGATCCTGATGGGGATCAAGGTTGACTCATCCTTCCATCCTTCTGAGGTTGGTAAAATGAGGACCAAGCATGTTGGGGGCAAAATGCTAATTACCTGTAAACTGCCCAGAGAGTGCACTAAGTGCTATGGAGCAGTATATTTAAGTAATTGTTATTGCTTCTTGCCTTTTGGTCTGGAAATGATGCAAAGCAATCATGAGCCCTGGTGGTGCGGTGGTTAAACTGCTGTCCTGCAACCAAAAGGTTGTGAGCTTGATCCTGACGGGGCCCAAGGTTGACTCAGCCTCCTCCATCCTTCTAAGGTCAGTAAAATGATTTCACAGCATGTTGGGGGCAAAATGCTAATTAACTTGTGAACATCACAGAGAGTGCACTAAGTGCTATGGGGTGATATGGCCTCTGGCTTCATTCCTTTCTTCTGCCCGGGCTCTAAAGCCCTGCCTGCAGCCTCCTGCTCTTATCTTACACCCATTATGTAAGCACTGAAGAAGATGTTAATCCAAAGTATTAGCGAGACTGTGTACCCTCAGCTCTAAGTCTAAGATGCATTCTGAGAAGCTAAGCCGAACTCTGCATTGGGAAGAAAAGATTGCGCATGCATAGAAAGGGTTGGAGTAAAAGTTATTTTTTGGGGGTCTTAGAATCGCCCAATGAGCCTGGGTCCATGCAGACTCTGGGTGTGATAGTCAAGAGGAAGTAATGATCCTAAGCTCTGGATCTGTATTGTTCTTTTGCTACAAGACAAATGTTTGCAATGTATGTATTTAACAAAGAGAACAAACAATATATGTATGTAACAAAGCATTACAAGTTTGAGGCCATCCTAAGCTTTGCAGCTGTATATATATTGCTTCTTTTGTTAGACCAAGGGTTCCCAACCTTTTCAAGCTGGGGGCCGGGTCACACTCTCTCAGTCAGCTTCAAGGGCCAGAGTGCCATTTTGCTCTGCCTGCATGATGGGGGTGGCCATTTTGTCCCAATAGCTTCAAAAGGGGCAGCCATTTTGTTTCTCATATGCCCTTGGAGGGGTGGGGGGGCTACATAAGAACATAAGAACAGCCTTGCTGGAACAGGCCACAGGTGCCCATCCAGTCCAGCATTCTGTCTCACACAGTGGCTCACCATTTCCTTCAGGGCATTATTCCCAAAGAGATGCCTTCACCTGCTTAGGATTCCCTGGAAATGATATTGAGAGATATCCTGCCTATCTCTCCAACCCGGAGGTTGTCCTTAAGTATCCATAATTATAGCCATTGATACTCTTCTCCTCCATGAACTTGTCTAATCCTTTCTTAAAGCTGTCAAGACTGACAGGTGTCACCACTTCTTCTGGCAGGGAGTTCCATAGACCAGTAATCCTCTGGGTGAAAAAGTACTTTCTCTTATTTGTTTGAGAACTAGTACCCAAAAGTTTCATGGAGTGTCCCCTAGTTCTAGTATTATGCGATAGGGAAAACAGTTTTTCCTTATCTACTTTGTCCACACCATGCATGATTTTATAAACTTCAATCAGGTCACCTCTTAGACGTCGTCGTTCAAGAGTGAAGAGGCCCAACCGTTGCAGCCTCAGATGGTAAGGAAGGTGTTCCAGTCCCCTAATCATTCTGGTTGCCCTCCTCTGCACTTTTTCCAGCTCCATAATATCCTTCTGGAGGTATGGCGACCAGAACTGTACACAGTATTCCAGATGGGGCCTCACCATAGATTTATAAAGAGGCAAAATTACACTTGCTGACTTATTTTCTATACCCTTCCTAATGATCCCTAACATTGAGTTTGCTTTTTTCACTGCTGAGGCACACTGGGTTGACACCTTCATTGAGTTGTCCACCAGGACACCAAGGTCCCTTTCCTGGTTTGTCGCAGAGAGTTCAGACCCCATCAGTTTATAAATGTAATTGGGGTTCTTTGCCCCAACATGCATCACTCTGCACTTACTAATGTTGAAACTCATTTGCCACTGTTTTGCCCACTCCCCCAGTGTCGAGAGATCCCTCTGGAGCTCCTCACAATCTCTCACAGTTTTCACTACCCTGTATAATTTAGTGTCGTCAGCAAATTTGGCTACCTTGCTTTTTACTCCTACCTCTAGATCATTTATGAAGAGGTTGAAAAGCAGGGGTCCCAGTACTGAACCTTGGGGAACCCCACTCTTTACTTCCCTCCACTTGGAGAAGTGTCAATTTAGTGCTATCCTCTGTTTCCTGTCCCTTAGCCAGTTGCTGATCCAGGACAAGACCTGTCCCTTTATTCCATGACTGGTAAGTTTATTCAAGAGCCTTTGGTGTGGGACCTTGTCAAAAGCCTTCTGAAAGTCCAGATAAACAATGTCAACTGGATCCCCCTTATCCACATGCTTGTTGACACTCTCAAAAAATTCCAACAGGTTAGTGAGGCATGATTTGCCCTTGCAAAAGCCATGTTGGCTCTCCTTTAGCAGCGCCTTCTCTTCTACGTGCCTATTAATTCTATCTTTTAGGATGGTTTCCATCACTTTTCCTGGGACACATGTCAAACTGACAGGTCGGTAATTTCCTGGATCACCCTGGATCCTTTTTTGAAAATTGGTGTTACATTCGCTACCTTCCAGTCATCAGGCACAAAGCCTAATTTGAGGGAAAGATTATATATTTTGGCTAGGAGATCAGCAATTTCATCTTTAAGTTCCCTGAGAACTCGTGGATGGATGCCATCTGGTCCTGGTGATTTGTTAGTGTTTAGTTTAACAAGACATGCAAGGACCTCCTCCCTGGTTATTTCTATCTGTCTTAATTCTTCGGTTTCTCTCCCTATGAAGATAGGCTCTGTTTTGGGCATGTGGCCTCTGTCTTCTTCAGTGAATACTGAAGCAAAGAATTCATTGAGTCTCTCTGCAATCTCTGTTTCCTCTTTAATAACCCCTTGCCTTCCATTGTCATCTAATGGTCCAATGGCCTTCCTAGTTGAGTTCTTACTTCTAATGTACTTAAAGAAGTCTTTGTTATTTCTCTGAGTATTTTTAGCTATACGCTCCTCAAAGTCTTGCTTTGCTTTCCTGATTGTTGCCTTGCATTTGTTCTGCCAGAATTTATGTTTCTGCCTGCTGTCCTCATTCGGACAAGCCTTCCATCTTCTAAATGAGCTTTTCTTGCTCTTGATCACTTCCCGAACAGCTCCTGTAAGCCACATCGGAGTCCTCTTGGACCTGGCAGTGCCCTTTTTCCTTTTGGGTATGCATTCCAATTGGGCCTCTGTTATTGTTTTTGTAAACAGCCTCCATGCCTCTTGGAGTGTTTGGACTCTCTCAATTTTTCCCTTCAGCTTCTTTTTTACTAGTTTCCTCATCTTTGGGAAATTTCCTTTTTGAAAATTTAAGGTCTCCGTGTTAGATTTTATCAGTGACTTGCGGTCTATGATCAAGTTAAACATAATTGAGTTGTGGTCACTGTTCCCTATTGGATCAGTCACATTAACATCTTGCACCAGATCCTGAGTATTACTCAGGATCAAGTCAAGGATTCTTGTACCTCTAGTTGGGTCTTCAACCATCTGTCCCAGGGAACAATCATTTAGCATATCTAGGAACTTTATCTCTTTATCATGTGCTGAACAACAGTTCACCCAGTCTATGTGAGGGTAATTGAAGTCCCCCATTATAACCAGGCTTCCCTTCTTGGATGCCTCCTTTACAACATTCTCCAACTGCCAGTCTCCCTCAAGAGTTTGGGTCAGAGGCCGATAGTATATGCCTACTGTTAGACCATCCTTGTGGCCTGGTACTCTTACCCACAGAGCTTCTAATGGTGACTCTAAATCACCTAGATATTCCAATTCATACGATTTTATCACTTCTTTGACATACAAGGCCACACCACCTCCCATTTGCCCCTTCCTATCCTTCCTGTACAGTTTGTAGCCTGGGATAACTGTATCCCATTGGTTATCATCCGTCCACCAGGTTTCAGTGATACCAATAATATCAATATTCTTATCTATTGCTAAGTATTCCAGCTCCCCTATTTTGTTCCGGAGGCTTCTGGCATTTGTATACAAGCATTTATATATGCTTTTCTGACACAGTCTTTTGTGTCCAGTTGCATTGTTAGACTGCCTCTTGCATCCTTCTGCTAGAATGCTAGTGACTAGCTCCTCGCTCTGCTCAGTAATTTTTGCATCCTCCTCACTACTCAAGTACACACTTTCCCGAACCGGATGCTGCCCAGCTCCTGTCGGCCTTCCCCCAGTTATCAGTTTAAAAGCTGCTCTGCAGCCTTTTTGATGTTGAGTGCCAGCAATCTGGTCCCATCATGGTTCAAATGCAACCCATCCCTCCTGAACAGATTTGGCTTGTCCCAAAATGTTCTCCAGTTCCTGACAAATCTGAAACCCTCCTCTTGACACCACCGCCTCATCCACGCATTGAGGCTTCTGAGCTCTGCCTGCCTGGTAGGTCCTGCGCGAGGGACAGGCAGCACTTCTGAAAATGCTACCTTGGAAGTCCGGGACTTCAATCTTCTTCCTAACAACCTGAATTCGGCTTCCAGGACAGACCGCTTGGCCTTCCCAACATCATTGGTACCAACATGTACCATGACAACTGGCTCGTTCCCAGTTCTCTCTAACAATCTATCTAGATTTCTTGTGATGTCTGCAACTTTTGCTCCTGGCAGGCAAGTCACCATACGGTTATCATGTGCATCACAAATCCATTTCTCTGTATTTCTAATTATTGAATCGCCTAGTACAAGGAGCCTCTCTCCTGCAATCTGTTCATCTACATGCACCTCATCAACCATATTAAGGGAGAGAACCTCAGTTTGTTCCTGTTGTTTATCTTCCTGGATCTCATCAAGTGTGATGAAGGAGAGATCATCAGGTGGAACCAGTTGTTCCTCTGTGTGTTCCTCATCAGGTGTGATGAGGGAAAGAGCCCCAAATTTATTCTGTAATTTCAGACTCTCAGAGTGATCCCCTACTCTTCTCCTCCTTTGAGTCACATTCCTCCAAACATCTCCCTCCTGAGTTAGTGAAGGGCCTTCTCCCTCAGAACTGTGCCCTGTCTCTACTTTGTCCAGCATAGTCTGTTCCGCTCTGTCCAAGAACAGCTCAAGCTCCTTAATTTGTTGGTGGTTAGATATGCGGGCCTCTAGCTGCTGGACCTTCTCTTCTAGTAGTGCAACCAGCTTGCACTTGCTGCAAGTGTAGTTCTGCATATGCTTTGGCAAGAACACAAACATGGCACAAGTATTGCAGGTAACTACAACTGTTCCCTCAGAATCCATTTTAACAAGTGCAGTATTCTGGGCCTCAAAAATGTACACCTTTACTACCTTTCTACCTAGTAGGACTATATTCTTCCTTTGTTACTAGTTTGCAACTGCTTTCTCTGTTTGAACAGAGGTGGCTCTCAGCAGTTTAAATTATCAATTTAAATTAGTGGAGGCCTCTAAAGCAACTCTACTCCAACTGCAAAACTTACCAGTGCTCACTTCCTTTGTTTGGCTCTCCTCAGCAGCAGCTCTGCTTAAGAGCACATGCAGAGTCAAAAGGGCTACAGTTGGGGACATGAAATGTCACCATGGGCCAGATCCGGCCTGCGGGGCTTAGGTTGGGAACCCCTGTGTTAGACGTTTATATTTGTTGTACTGGAGCAGCACACTCCACTGCGGCAATGCTCAGGGCCAAAGCTGATGTATGCAGTGCGGATGGCTGAGCTCTCTTCAGGAAACCTTTTGAGGATTTGCTTTAAGATTCATTTATTTCCTTTCTGCTCTCTGATATTTTATTTACATACAGTTGTATTTTTATATATGTGGTGATATTTCTTCTGGGCAAATTTAGTGGTTATGTATGCAGTGGCTTAGTGGTTAAGATGCTGAACTTGACGATTTGAGGGTTGGCAGGTCAGCCATTTAAGACCAAAGTGCTACACAATGGAACAAGCTCCCATCTCTGTCCTAGCTCCTGCAAAAATAGCAGTTCAAAAGCCAGAAAATGAAAGTAGATAAATAAGTACCACTACGTTTAGTGTTTGGGAATCAAGACAATGGAAACGGCTGTAAGCTAGCCTAACACATCTTTATTGCATAGAGTACAGTACGAACATGAGGTAATGGCGGACAAACAGCTCTTTTTATACGGTGGCTATCTAATTGAATCTGGCTCTTCGACAGGCATTGGCTGCTGTCCAAGTGACGTCATCCTTGGTCACGCCTTTCTTGTCCAAGTGAGGTGAGCGCGGGAATCTTTCCCGCGCGGCTGAAGGCATTTGAGTAATGTGAACCATGTGAGCTGGGCGCTCGCTATTGCCCCCGGTGGCCACTAGCTCGCGTCCTCATACAGAAGGTTACAGTGTTACCTGTACCCATTCGTGTGGTTACAAATACATTCAACACACTACATTCAGTACACAACATCTCTCCCCCCTAAGATGGGACAAAGTCCCTTAACCAAACTGGTTTCCTGCATGTGCGTTTTGGCCGTGCGGCCGTTATGCTTGACTCGGCCATGCCCCCTCGTCTGTGTCCTCCTGGTTCTTGTCCTGCAATTGGAGAGGATGACTCGTTAGTGACTCGCCGCGGGCTTGCCGCCTTGGGATGGCCAGGAGAAGGGGGAGGAAGGGTTCCCGACGTGGATGTGGACAAACTGGGGGCACTAGGGGCTAAAGAAAAACCCCGCTCTTCGCTTGGACGGGTGAGGGAACACTCCGAAACCCCCCCCCCCCCCGGTTTGATAACTCATAATCTAATTCAGGGGCAACAGTGGCAAACTCATTTCCCTCCTTCGAGGGGCTGGGTAGAACTACAGGGGCAAACTCGTTCCTCTCTTTCAAGGGACTGGATAGAGCTGGCATATGAAAAGGATATGAGTTTGACCCTAAGCTTCCCCCCCCTGTTTGGGACTGTTGCCCTACGTTTTCTCCCCCTTGGTCTAAACGGGTGGAGGAGAACCCTAACGCTGAGCGTTGCTGATGATCCCCTCTGTCCGGCCCCCCAATCACTCGGTGCCTAAGTTGGTCAGCGTGCCTTCTCCAGAGGAGACCCGTGTTGGTCTCGACACAGAATGAGACTGGTCCTGTTTGATTAATGACTACCCCCGGCACCCATGCTGGCCCAGTGGTGGCGTAGTTTCTGCAATGAACAGGCTCTCCTATCTGGAAATTTTTGGTGGGGCTGTGCTCAATATTTCTTCCTCTATCCTCGACCCGGGTGGGATCCAATCTAGTTAATAGTGAGTGTAACTTCCTCTTCATGAGGAGTTCCGCGGGAGAGTATCCCGACGCCAATGGCGTCACTCGATATGCCAACAGAAACTGGCAGAGCTGCCGGTCCAGATCCCCGGGACCCATGCGCCGCAGCCCTTCCTTCATTGTGCGCACCAGACGTTCCGCCTGGCCATTTGTTGCAGGGTGAAATGGGGCTGAGGTAATGTGCCGAATGGCGTTGGACTCTAAGAACGCCTGGAACTCGGCTGACGTGAAACAACTCGCATTGTCACTAATTATGACATCAGGTATCCCGAACGTACATATCAGTTTGCGCAGCTGTTTTATGGTCCCCGCTGATGAGGTGTTGCGCATTGGAATTACCTCCAACCACTTGGAGTATGCGTCCACCACAAGTAGAAAAAATGAACCCCTGAATGGCCCTGCGAAGTCTATGTGGAGGCGGGACCACGGTCCCCTAGCTGTGTCCCATTCTCTGTGTGGAAGGCGGGACTCCTCAGGCCGAGAGCTCTGGCAACTTTCGCAGGTGTTCACCATGTGTTCAATGTCTGCGTCTAGCTGAGGCCACCAGAAGTAGCTTCTGGCCAGCGCCTTAGAGCACACAATCCCTGGGTGGCTGACATGTAAAAGCCGTAGCACCCTTGCTCTCAATGCCTGTGGGACCACCACCCTCTCCCCCCACAACAGACACCCCCTTTCTGCGGACAACTCAACCCTCTTCCTGAAAAATGCCGCAAACTCGTCTGCGGGGGGAGCTGCGGGCCACCCCTTCTGTACCCAGGATCTCACAAGGGCTAACGTTTTATCCTTGGCCGTTTCGGCAGCAATTTCCTTGGGCAAAATGGGGGGTGCATCTAGGGCTTCAATGAGGAGGACTTGGCTATCCTGTTCTACCTCACACTTTGGGTCCCCCAGGTGGGGCAGAGGAGACCTTGAAAGGGCGTCCGCGTGGCTTATCTCTTTCCCGGGACGGTACTCTAACGCCCCCCTGTATGCATTCAGAAAAATCGCCCACCTAAGCATCCTGGGGGAGAGGATCTGTGGAGTGGGCTTGTCTGAGGTGAAGATACCCAACAACGGCTTGTGATCGGTGACAATGGTGAATGGGCGACCATACAGAAAATCATGGAACTTCTTTGTGCCCGCAACAATGGCAAGAGCCTCCCTATCTGTTTGGGCGTAATTTCGTTCTGCCTTGGACAATGATCTCGAGTAGAATGCAACTGGGGCTTCTCGCCCCCCCCTCTAGCACGTGGCACAGGAACGCCCCCACCCCCACTGGTGAGGCGTCGCAGACCAATACTACCGGCTTCTTTGGGTCGAAATGGGTTAGAATAGCCTCCGAGGAGAGGAGTTGCTTGAGTTCCCTGAAAGCCCGCTCCTGCTTCTCCCCCCACCGCCAAACCGCATCCTTCTTCAGCAGCCCATGCAGGGGCTCTGCAATCGTCGCTTTCCTGGGCAGGAAGGAATGGTAAAAATTCAGCAGCCCCAGGAAAGACTGCAGCTCCGGTTTCGCGGTGGGGCGAGGAGCGTTTCGAATGGCTGAGACTTTGGACTCAGCGGGTTTCACCCCCTCAGAAGTTATGCGGAACCCCAGAAACTCCACCTCCCTGGCCAGAAACACACATTTGTCCCTCCGCAGCCTCAACCCCGCGGATTCGAAGGCTGTGAGGACCTTATCTAGTCTCTGGGCCAGTTCTGCTTCGCTCTCCCCAGATATCAATATGTCATCGAAAAATGGCAAGACCCCCGGTAATTTCTTTAACAAACGTTCCACAAGAGACTGAAATAACCCCGGCGCCGAGTTCACGCCAAACTGTAGGCGCGTCACCTTGAATGCCCCCTTGTGAGTTACAATGGTCTGCGCAGCAGCTGTGGCTGGGGTTACTGGAAGCTGCTGGTACGCCTGCGCCAGATCTAGTTTAGCAAAGACTTTTCCCCCATGTAAAGTGGCCAGTAGATGGCTAACTACCGGCACCGGATAGGCATTAGGGCGGATCGCCTTGTTAATTGTACACTTGTAGTCAGCGCAAATTCGCACTTCCCCATTTGCTTTCAATACTGTAACAATAGGAGTCTCCCACTCTGCAGAGTCCACCGGCACTAAAATCCCTTGCCCCACTAATTTGTCCAGTTCCGCCTCAATTTTGTCCTTGAGGGCGAATGGAACCCGACGTGGTTTTAGTCTCATTGGGCGGACCTCCGGGTCCAGGTCGAAGAAAACTGGGGGCCCCTTGTACTTCCCGAGTCCCTTCTTGAATACCTCTGCGTGTGCGTCGCACACTGCCTGAATCTCATTCCCCCCGATGGCATGGACGCCGCCTATGAAGATGTCCAGGGGTTTGAACCATTGTGTCCCCAAGAGATTACACCCCCCATTTTTTAGAACTACCAGGGGGAGTTTCCTTCGGAGTCCCTTGTACCGTGTCTCGAAGTCCCCAATCCCCAATACTGGAATCGCATTTCCCTGCACATCTTTTAAGTTCGCCCCCATCTCCTTGAGTTTGGGTCGCTCCTTGGGGGGAATCCGCAAAAATTCCTTATGGGAAATGAGGGAGTAAACAGACCCCGAGTCTATCTCCATCTTAACAGGGACCCCTTGCAACAGTACCTCAGCATAAAAACGTGGTTGCCCTAGAGGCACGCTGTGGACGGCCACGTCGTCTTCCGCGTGCACTCGCAGGCACACGTGGTTCCCCTCTGGGTCGTCGCCGCCATCGCCGACTCTGCCGACGCCATCCCGGCTGCTCGAGGCGCGCTTTCTCTCTTCCCGGCGTTGCTTGCAGACCCTGGCGATGTGGCCCTTCCGCCCACAGTTGTGGCAC
The DNA here is from genome assembly GCA_035047305.1 of Bradypodion pumilum. Classification (NCBI taxonomy): domain Eukaryota; kingdom Metazoa; phylum Chordata; class Lepidosauria; order Squamata; family Chamaeleonidae; genus Bradypodion; species Bradypodion pumilum. Next base: position 5,659,054 of record JAWDJD010000003.1, read on the forward strand.
TCAGCTTTCCGGAATGGACATTTGCTCCTCTCGTGGGACGCTCTGCACCCATCGCAGCGCCCCCCCTTCCCCTTCTTCTCGCTCAGCCCTTTCCTGACCTTCCGGACCCCCTCATCTTCGCTGGAGCCTGGGGTGGCAGAAGCCTCTGAGGATGTGGGCGAGCGTGGGGCAGGGGTCGCCCTCCAGGCCACCTGGACGGCGGATGCAGCTGCCTCGACTGGTGGGGGCTTTGCCTTGAGAAGCTTGTACCCGGCCCACGTGGATTCAGCTGCTAGAGCCTCTTGTAGTACCTCTTTAAAAGTGAGGTCGTGGCCTCGGTTCATGAGTTTCCTCTGGGTCTCCCCGTCTCTCATCCCGCAGAGCATCCTGTCCCTTAGGGCCACGTCTAGAATTTCCCGCCATTCGCATGGGGTCGCCAAAACGCGGAGGGCCGCTGCATACTCGGATATTGACTCACCCGGCTTTTGGTCCCTCCTCGCGAAAATGGCCCTGGCAGAGAAGAAGGATACCTTGGGCTTGAAATGATTCCGCAGAACCCCCAGAATTTCCGTCACCGAAACCTGGTCCACCTCTCGTGGTGCCACCAGATCCATCAGTGCTTGCACGGCGTGGAACCCGAGCATCGTGATGAGAAGACCCTTCTTCTTCCCAGCGTCGGTGATGCCCGCATACGCCACCGTACTCTTGAAATGCATTTCAAACCAGTCCCATCGCTCGGGATGGGTCACGTCGAAAACTGGCTTCTGTGATATTGTCTTGTCCCCGTGGGAATCCATATCCCACCTTCGTCGCCAATTTAGTGTTTGGGAATCAAGACAATGGAAACGGCTGTAAGCTAGCCTAACACATCTTTATTGCATGGAGTACAGTACGAACATGTGGTAATGGCGGACAAACAGCTCTTTTTATACGGTGGCTATCCAATTGAATATGGCTCTTCGACAGGCATTGGCTGCTGTCCAAGTGACGTCATCCTTGGTCACGCCTTTCTTGTCCAAGTGAGGTGAGCGCGGGAATCTTTCCCGCGCGGCTGAAGGCATTTGAGTAATGTGAACCATGTGAGCTGGGCGCTCGCTATTGCCCCCGGTGGCCACTAGCTCGCGTCCTCATACAGAAGGTTACAGTGTTACCTGTACCCATTCATGTGGTTACAAATACATTCAACACACTACATTCAGTACACAACACTACGGCAGGAAAGGTAATAACATTCTGTGCACTCCAGTGTCTAGTCATGCCTGCAACATGTCTACGGAAATGTCTGTAAACACAGACAGTGCTGGCTCTTTGACTGTAAATTGAGATGAGCACTGAACCCTAGAGTCAGATATGATTGGCATTCGAGCAAGGGCAACCTTTACCTTTACCTATTGCCTTAAGTGATGTTTTGTATTTATTTTTAAGTGTTTGTTATTTTTCATAATGTTTTTTTTTAAATATGCCTTGTTTTCCACCCAGAGTAGCTCATTATTGGGTGGAATATAAAATGTAAGGAATACAATAAAATAAATAAATAAATATTGCCGATTTGTGCTCAGGCAAGGAAAACTGAGTAAATCTCTGTAGCAAATTGCTACTCATTATCAAGGAGCTGGTTGTGCACCCCATTAATAAGCCCCAATTTGCCACTATGGTTTTCACAGTTTCCTTTACATCACTCAGTTCATCGAAGATAATAATAATAATTTCGTGTCAGAGATTACTCTGGGTTGAAAGGATTGTTGCTGGACTCAGAAACTCCGCTCAGGGGATGCTTGAATGAGGCTCCTTTCATGTCCCCAAGTGTAGCCCTACGGTATTGAAATCCCACCTTCCAGTCTCCAGCTCAGCATCTTAACCACTAAGCCACCAGGGGAGCTGCTAGTTAGCTGGAAGGCTGGCAAGTCACGGCATTTTGAGACCCGGGTACTGTATGATGGAATGAGCGCCTGTCTCTGTTGCATTAATTGGGGACATGAAAGGAGCCTCATTCGGGCGTCCCCTGAGCAGAGTTTCTGAGTCCAGCAAAAATCTTTTCAACCCAGAATAATTTCTGACATGAAATTATTAGTTCATCGGTGTATGTGTGTGTGCATTTTCTAGTGAATTTGCGAAATGGGCAGTAGGTTTTAAATTCAGAAGGAAATGGACTTTGGCAGACATCTGGGGACTGTCCTATGTAAACCCTTTCTCCAACCCAGAGGTGTCCTTGTTTTCAGGGTTTCCTGGCCGTATGTCAAACTGTTCCAGACAGCCTGTTGAAATTTTCCATTTTTCGGTACATTGCAACAGAATGACATTTTGTGGAGTTTTGTCCCAGGAGGGTTTGAGAGATCAATTTTTAACATCTAGTAGTTTATGCTAGGCTGGACAAAAATAAAAGAAAGAGAGAGAGAGAGCAAACACATTTCATCTTTAGCTCATAGATGAAAGTCCAGGGAGGATACGAGGCCAGTGGGGAAGGCTACCGTCGCTACTGTCTGGAGTCTCTTTGTTAAGCCTTTTATGACATTGCTGAGTGGGGCACTCAAAGTGAGGAGGGGGTCACAAATGATTTTTTTTAAGTTGCCCCATCTTATCTGTCCCTTTGTACGGCTAGATTTAGCCTTTTTGCAAAATCACCCCGAGAACCCCCGGGAAGGCCGTTGCAACCACATCTTCCGGAGCAAATTGGTAGAACTGGAGACCTACGATGACCTGTTGCCAGATGTCCCAGAAAGGACTGTGGAGATTCAGGGGACTGGCCAGGCATGACTCATAACCCATGTGATTGTGACAAATCACACCTCGAGTTGCCAGTGCTGTATTGGAGGCCAACCGGCGCTGTCTTTTGGGCAAGACCCAAACTGCCCGTAGAGCAGGCATCTCACAGAAGGTCTCAGCAGGTCTGTATCTTGGGCAGAGCAGCTGGGGGTGTTGCCTAAAATGGGCAAATTGCAGCTCATGTGACTGTGGGCACCAGAAGGAATACATGCACAAAAAGTAGGAAAGAGAGAAAGGCTTTTCATTATTACGTATGCATAAGGGTTCTCCACCTGGCAGCAAAGAAAAAAAAACTCTTCTTATAAAGAAGGCTAAGCCAGACATCAGGGACTATGGTGGCTTAGTGGTTAAGTGCTGAACTTGATGACTGGAAGGTCGGCAGGTCAGCAGTTCGAGACCCAAGTGCTGTGTGATGGAGTGAGCTCTTGTCATCTGTCCCAGCTCTTGCCAACCTAGCAATTCGAAAGCAAGAAATTGCACGTAGATAAATAGGTACCACGTCGGTGGGTTCTGTCTGGCCAGATCTCAGCTATGGTAATGGAGTAGACCATACCACCAGCGACTCAACACCGAGTGTTGGGTGATGGTAAATAACCTGACTCCCTAAAGGGGCCAACGGCTACAGGAAGATGAGGCCCTTTAGGTGGGGTGATGGTCCCTCTCACTGGAGGAAATTCCACTGGAAACCATCCTATTGGGCCCAATGGCAAAAAGAGCAGAGGAGGAACTCTAATTCCCAATGGTCGTGGAAGCGTAAGAGGCCATGCCAGATGGACTGGCTGTGAAGGCACACCTTGATAATATCCTCAAGGCTGCGGCAGTCCATTGCAGTCCCGGTGTTAAATCCTGCATGTCTTATTTCATGTGTGCTGCAGGAGATGACTCCGAGATCACAGTGTGTGGGTCACTTCATGGCAAGCTGGGATCCACCTTAAACAAATTCACGCCAGTGGCAGCCACCACTGACAAGTATTTAGGAGTCTTCTTCCAGGGTTGCCCTGAGACCATGCTGCTTGACCCATTGTGCAAAGGCTACCTTTTCTTCAATGCAACATGGGTGGAGATGAACTCCCATCCCCACCCCCCTGACTTGGTAGTCAGGGGTACCATCAGTGATATCCAGCCAGAGAGAAGAAGCAGAAGGAAGCAACCACAGGGACAGAAGGAGAAAGGAAATCCAATCTACATGCAGTACTGGACAGAACATGTTGGAACAACATCTCTGGATCATCTTTTTGCATATTGACCCTCCTTAATTTTGATAATTGGAAACCATTGGTTAGATTAGATCTCTTTCCACTTGTGCTGGTTTCCTATTACCAAAATATAGTAACAGGTCCCCCACCCTCCTCCTCGTGTACCAGGATAGCATATTTTAGAGCCGTGGCAATAATAGAATCATGGAATCACTGAGTCGGAAGGGGTCCCATGAGGCCATTGAGTCCAACCTCCTGCTCAAGGCAGGAATCCAAACCCTGATAGAGGGTTGTACAATTCTCTCTGAATGCTTCTAATGTTGGAGTGCTCACCACCTCTCGATGCAATGGGTTCCGCTGTCGTACTACTCTAACCATTAAGATGGTTTTCCTGATATTCTGCCTTCCTCTAGTTTGAGCCTATTATTGCACGTCCTGCTCTCTGGGATGATGGAGAACAGATTGCTCCCTTCCACTTTATGATTACCTTTCAACAGGGCCGACATCAGAAATTTCCAGGCCTGGTACATGCCCCACCCACCCCTCCATTTTGGCCACGACCCCGTGATTTCTACACATGCGTGGTCTGTTTGCGCATGCGTACACCGGTGGTTTCCTGGTGGCGCCACGCCTCCGTGGTTTTCTGCACATGTGTGGTTTGTTTGCGCATGTGCACACTGTTCGTTTCCCAGCGCCGACGGGCCCCCATCATCTCCGGGCCCGGGATGGGAGACTTGCTTGTCCCCCCTGATTGCGGCACTGCCTTTCAGGTACAGTATTTGAAGAGTGCTATCATCATCTCTCTGCTCAGTCTCATTTTCTCAAGGCGAAACATGCTCAGTCCCTTCAGTCTTTAATAATTGCATTTGCACCCGCTCTTTGCTAAGGGCCATGCACCCTGTCCTAGAGCTCCATCTACGCCTTCATGAAGGCTAGTTTTTAATATTGCATCCACAGATGCAATCCATGTGAACAGACATGACAACGCTTGCCTCCCTGGCATGGCTCAGAGTCTCAGACTGGGAGCAGACAGATGTCCTTACGTGCCATCAAGGGGGTGGGTGGGTGCAGGAAACCGTGATGGCTCTTTGACCTGCAGTCTCTGTTTGCTTATGCTCTCCTTTGCCAACTAGGGGAGGGTCTACGTGCTGGTTGCAGGATTTACAAAAGCGGAAGTTGACCAAGGGTACTTTCCCAAGGTCCGATCCTGTTCCATAGCCTTCAGAGGTTTGCAGGAGGGCTCTTGATCCGGCATCACTTGCCCATCCAGCTTCATGTCTTTGAGGGACTGCAGTGGTTCAAGTGGTTAAGACACTGGCTGGGAGGCAGAAGGTCAGCAGTTCGAGAACCGAGTCGTGCATAACGGAATGAGCACCTGTCTCTGTCCCAGCAGTTCGAAAGCAAGAAATTGCAAATAGATAAATAGGGACCACTTTGGTGAGAAGGTAAACAGCATTCCATGCACTTCGGTGTCTAGGCAAGCCTGCTACATGTCCATGGAAATGTCTGCTGGCTCTTTGGCTATAAATGGATATGAGCACTGAACCCTAGATTCGGATACAACTGGCTTTCGAGCAAGGGAGACCTTTACCTTTTCTTTTACCTCATGTCTTTGAGACTGGACTCTTGTACTACACTGGCTGAAATCCTGTGATGCAGTTATGCAAAAGGCGTAGTTTTTAGCGGCTGATCCTGGCAACCTGGCGTAAATGAAGAAATCTCAATAAACATTATCTGTCGCATGCCGTCACACAGTTTGACACGCAGCAGACAATACCACAGCTGTGGCTATGGTTACATTGGGAGGAAATCCTACATTTACCCCAAAGTTAGCATGGCTGCGTGGTTAACACAATTAGTAATAAGAGGCAAATTGTGTAAGGTGAGAAATCCATGTAGGCATGGCTTGCTGTATTTTAAATTGTGACGTGGCGTGCGACAGATAAAGTCTATGGAATTCCTTTATTTATGACAGCACTTTAAAGATCAAGGTCCACATGACAAATGTGCAGAAATCAGGTTGTTTTTAAAGTGATCACACAGTGTAGGGATTAGTGGGGGTAACGTCTCCCTTACTCGAAAGCCAGTTGTATACAACTGTAGGAATGGGTGCTCATCTGCAGCCTTGCCTGCGTCTGCAGATATTTTCATGGCTTTGTCACAGGCATGACTGGATGAGGGGAACACTTGGAACACTGCTACCTTTCCCGCTGAAGTGGTACCTATTTATCTACTTGCAATTTCTTGCTTCCCAACTGCTAGGTTGGCAGGAGCTGGCTCATACCATCTCACAGCACTCAGGTCTTGAACTGCTGACCTGCCAGCCTCCCAGTATTCTAGCTCAGCATCTTAACCTCATACAGGTATATCAAATAAAGAGGACAGTAACCCTTTCTGCAAGCCAATGAGTTCTTATGGCTTACTTGCTAGTCTTATCTAGCTATCTACACACAAAGAAACATAGGATACCCCACCCCACCCATCCCCACGGCTATTTATTGGATCAGGGCTGAAATATAGATAAAGGTAACGTTTGCCCTTGCTCGAAAACCAGTCATCTGAAATGGCTTAATATGGGTTGGGCAATGAAGAGCCATTAGGTAAAGGGCACCCTTGCTCGAAAGCCAGACGTATCCAACTCTAGGGTTCAATGCTCATCTCTGTTTATAGCCAAAGAGCCAGCGCTGTCTGCGTCTGAAGACATTTCCATGGACATGTGGCAGGCATGACTAGACACCAGAGTGCACGGAATGCTATCTACCTTCCCACCAAAGTGGGGCCTATTTACCTACTTGCAAACTCTTGCTTTCAAACTGCTAGGTTTGCAGGAGCTGGGACAGAGATGGACGCTCACTCCGTTGTGCAGCACTCGGGTCTCGAACTGCCGGCCTGTCAACCTTCTGCTCGTGAAGTTCAGCGTCTTAAACACTAAGCCACCACAGAACCTGGGCTGAAATGTACCATCCATTTTAATCAATGAATATTAGGAATGCCAAACAGTAAGGTTATTTTAATGGGCAAAATAAAAAAAGTGCGAAGATTACTTTTAAAACAAACAGAAAAACTGGAAGTGATAAACCATTTTAAAGGAAGCACAATATTCTGTATAGAAATAGGTTGATAAGATTGTGTTTGCTGTGATGTATATTGTTCCTGAAAACAAAAAAAGTATTTTAAAATTATTATTTTATTGTTTTTCTCCTATGCCTCTTTCTGTAGACTTAGGCTGCACTCTTAAATCTGACAGCAGGCTTGTTCCCTTGAACTAACAGGTACTGTGCTGCTAACTCATACTTTTATTGGTAAATTTACTCATGATCAAACATTTGGGGAAATAAATGGCAGTTCTAATATATACAGTTATGATGTGATGATGAAGCTATTAACTTCGATGCGGCAGAAACGTGGTTGTTTTTAGATCTTTAAGGCAGAGAGCTTTCTTACTGACGTTATAAAATTCTGGGTTGAATAAGACCTTTATTGGTTCACTAAGTGGCACTGCAGTGGCTCAAATGGTTAAGACTCTGAACTTGACGACTGGAAGGTCAGCAGGTCAGCAGTTCAAAACCCGAGTACTGCATGACGGAATGAGCTCCCGTCTCTGTCCTAGCTTCTGCCAACCTAGCAGTTCGAAAGCAAGAAATTGCAAGGGACCACTTCGGTGGGAAGGTAAACAGCATTCTGTGCGTTCCGGTGTCTAGTCATGCCTGCCACATGTCCATGGAAACGACTGCAGATGCAGACAGCGTTGGCTCTTTGGTTATATAAATGAAGGTGAGCACCAAACCCTAGAGTCGGATACGACTGGCTTTCAAGCATGGGTTCACTGAAAAGGGGCGATGTGAGCTTTTGAGTTGTCCAAACCTTTCTTTCATGCTGCAGTGGGTAAGTGCCAAAAATCTGACATGATATTATGGCTATAAACTGGCAAGATGGAGTTTGCAAGTTTTGCAAATGAGAAATATGTCAAAGGTTTATAGTCCCTCTACTCTGTGTCAACAAAAAGACTGGCTGGGATCCTTGTGGATTCGACCATTACCTCATTTGCAATCTTATCGCAATCCAGTTAAGTGTATTAGTCAAGCAGATTTTTTATATATATATTCCTGCTCACAGACGGCGTGAACACTTTCCCCTCTAGCTTTACATTCTGTTGGGACAGTAAAGTGCAATGTACAAAGATCGTGGCCAGATGATGCAAGGAGAACAAGAACAGCGAAACTAACCAAGGGGAGAAAAAAAGGTAAATTTTGAAGTCCTGACATTGCTCCTCATGGTAGTTCAAAGAGCAACATCAACCACTGTAGTGTCTTTTACTCCCACCTTAGTGGGGTTTTGTTGTGTAAACTTAATGGCTCTTTTTGTGGAACTGCAGTGCGTTAGTGGTTACGACACTGAACTTGACGAGTGGAAGGTCACCGGTCAGCAGTTCGAGACCCCAGAGGTGTATGACAGAGTAAGCTCCCATCATCTGCTCCAGCTCTTGCCAACCTAGCAGTCTGAAAGCAAGAAATTGCAAGTAGATAAATAGGTACCGCATCGGTAGGAAAGGTAATAGCATTCCATGCACTCCCTTTGTCAGGTCATGCATGCCACATGTCCACGGAAATGTCTTCAGACACAGACAGTGCTGGCTCTTTGGCTATAAAGAGATGAGCACTGAACCCTAGAGTTGGATACAACTGGCTTTAGAGCAAGGGTGACCTTTACCTTTACCTAATGGCTCTTCATTGCCCAAACCATATTAAGCCATTTCAGATACACTAGAACCTTGGATAAAGTCCAAACTCCGTTCCACAAGTTTGGACTTTATCTGATTTTGGACTTTATCCAAATCAAATGGGCGATGCATCAGAAAATGTCCAAAAAATGGACTTTATTTGAGGTTCCTATACCAAATACCTTGGATAACGTCCATTTTTTTAGCCGTTTTGGACTTTATGTGATGCATCGCGCGCGCATGAAAACTGTTGCTTTATCTGAATCGGACTTTATCCGAATCGGACTTTTACAAAGTACCAATGTACTGTACTTTGCTTTAGGGGCACACCATACAGATGAATGGGCAAAGTGTCTTTAGTGTTTGAGAACCAAGACAAAGGAGACAGCCGAAAGCCTGGCTTAACGCATCTTTATTGCATGATGGTCAGGGGGAACATGTGGTAATGGCGGACGAACAGCTCAATATATACTGTGGCTATACATTTGAATGTGGCTCCTCAGTAGCCCATTGGCTACTGTCTGCGTGACGTCACTCTCCGTCACGCCCTTCTTGTCCAGGTGAGGTAGTGGCGGGAATCTTCCCGCGCTGTAGGTATTTGGGGAATTGGAACCATGTGAGCTGGGCGCTCGCTATTGCCCCTAGTGGTCACTAGCTCGCGTCCTCATACGGAAGGTTACAGTGTTACAGCTGGTGATTGTTATATCCACTCATTCGAGTGTTACATTACTTAAAGGCACAATATTCCAAACACAACATCCCTCCCCCCTAGGATGAGACGAAGTCTCTCATCCAATATGGTTTATTGCAAGAGCGTTTTGGGCGCAAGGCTGGCTGGCTTGTCCCGGGGGTGCTATCACTTCTGTGTTCCCAGGTCTCTTGTCCTGCAATGGGACTCGCCGTGGCTCTGCGGTTTTTGGGGTATGGGTAAACTCCATTGTGGGAAAACCGGGGGCATTGGGGGCTAACGAAAAAACCCGCTTCTCGCTTGGACGAGTGGGGGACCACTCCGAAAAAAACCCCGGTTTTGTAACTCAAAGTCAAACTCATCTACTGGGATATCTGTGGGGGCATCCTCCAGGATATCTGTGGGGACAAACTTATTCCCTTCCCCCCTCGGTGGGGGCCACTGGCCCCCCTCTCCTCCCCCTTGGGCTGAACGGGTGGGGGAGAACCCTAATGCTGAGTCCTGTTCCGCGGTTTCCCAGCCCTGGTTGCCGGGAACCCGGCGTCGGAGTTGGTCCGCGTGCCGCCTCCAGAGTAGACCTGTGCTGGTCTCTACACAGTACGACACAGGTCCCGTTTGCCCAATGACTACCCCCGGAACCCAGGCTGGCCCTGCGCTAGCTTAGTTTCTGCAATGGACCGGGGCGCCTATTTCGAAACTCTTTGTGCCCGCTATCCCGATGTTCCTCCCAGTGTCTTCCACTCTCATGGGGTCTAGCCTGGTCAGTACCATAGTCAGCTTCCTGCGCATCAGGAGCTCTGCGGGCGAATATCCTGATGCCAGGGGGGTCACCCTATACCCAAACAAGAACTGGCATAACTGTAGGTTCAGGTCCCCGGGGCCCATGCGCCTCAGCGCGTCTTTGGTGGTACGCACAAGACATTCTACCTGGCCGTTTGTCACCGGGTGAAAAGGTGCGGAGGTGATGTGCCGGATGGCGTTAATGTCAATGAATGCCCTGAATTCGGTGGGTGTGAAGCAACTTGCGTTATCGCTCACAAGTGTATCGGGTATGCCAAACGAACTGAACACCTTGCGCAATTGTTTAATGGTTGCGGCTGAGGAGGTGTTTGCGACTGGAATAACCTCTAACCATTTGGAATAAGCATCCACTATAAGGAGAAAAAACGAACCTCTGAACGGGCCCGCGAAATCAATGTGCACGCGGGACCACGGCCCCTTAGCCACATCCCATTCCCTGTGCGGAAGTCAGGCCTCCTCGGGCCGGGAGCTTTGGCAACTCTCGCAAGTGCCCACCATGTGCTCAATATCAGCGTCCAACTGGGGCCACCAGAAATAGCTCCTGGCCAGTGCCTTGGAGCGGGCAATCCCTGGATGGCTGACGTGCAGCAGCTTGAACACTCTTGCTCTGAGGGATTCAGGGACGACCACCCGCTGGCCTCACAGGAGGCAACCCCTCTCCATGGACAGTTCTAACCTTTTCCTAAAAAACGGAGCAAATTCAGCCGCTGGGGAAGACGTTGGTCACCCTTTTTGGACCCATGAGCTAACCAGGGCCAACGTCTTATCTCTACCCGTCGCCTTAGCGATCTCCGCGGGCACTATGGAGGGTGAATCCAGGACCTCTATCATGAGCACTTGGTGGTCTTGTTCCACCTCACACGCGGGGCTGCCCATGTGGGGCAGGGGTGACCTCGATAGGGCGTCTGCGTGGCATATGTCCTTTCCAGGCCGATAAACCAGCGAGTTCTGGTACGCGTTTAAAAAAATGGCCCACCTCAGCATCCTAGGGGACAGGATCTGTGGTGTGGGCTTGTCTGCGGTAAAAATGCCTAGCAGGGGTTTGTGGTCAGTCACGATGGTGAAGGGACGACCATAGAGGAAATCGTGAAACTTCTTTGTCCCAGTAATTATCGCTAGTGCCTCCCTGTCTGTCTGTGCATAGTTACGCTCTGCCTTAGACAGGGACCTGGAGTAGAACGCCACCGGGGCTTCCCACCCGTTTTCCAACACATGGCACAGGACTGCCCCACCCCCACTGGAGACGCATCACATACCAGAACCACTGGTTTCTTGGGGTCAAAATGGGTTAGTATGGCATCTGAGGATAAGAGTCATTTCAGCTCATTGAATGCCCTCTCCTGACTCTCGCCCCATCGCCACGCCTCGTCCTTTTTTAACAATTTATGAAGCGGCTCCACTACCTACGCCTTCCTAGGCAGGAAGGAATGGTAGAAGTTTAAGAGTCCCAGGAACAACTGCAATTCTGGCTTGGAGGTGGGGCGAGGAGCATTCTGAACGGCGGCCACTTTTGATTCGGAGGGTTTTATGCCGACAGGGGTTACCCGGAAACCTAGGAACTCAACCTCTTTTGCGAAGAAGACACATTTGTCTTTCCGCAGCCTCAACCCCGCCTTTTCAAATACCGTCAGTACTTTGTCTAGCCTCTCAGCCAATTCTGACTCACTCCCCCCTGTTATCAATATGTCGTCAAAATATGGCAAGACCCCCTCCAAACCCTTCAGCAGACGCTCCACCAATGATTGGAATATTCCTGGCGCCGAGTTCACGCCAAACTGTAGGCGCGTCACCTGGAACGCCCCTTTGTGAGTGACTATCGTCTGCGCAGCTGCTGCAGCTGGGGTTACTGAGAGTTGCTGATAAGCCTGCGCCAGGTCCAGCTTTGCAAAACACTTTCCCCCATGTAACCTGGCCAACAGGTGGCTGACTACCGGCACCGGATACGCATTTGGGCGTATCACCTTATTAATGGTACATTTGTAATCAGCGCAGATTCGAACCTTCCCGTTGGCCTTTAGCGCCGTTACAACCGGAGTTTCCCACTCCGCATAATCTACAGGAACTAGGATGCCCTGGCCCACCAATTTGTCCAGTTCCGCCTCTATTTTGTCCTTAAGTGCAAAAGGCACCCTTCGCGGTTTGAGTCTTATTGGGCGGATCTCCGGGTCCAGGTCGAACGCAACTGGGGGCCCCTTGAATTTTCTGAGTCCCTTCTTGAACACCTCGGGATGCGCGTTACACACCTCCTGTATTGGGTCAGTTCCAATAGCGTGCACCCCCCCCCCCAATGAACAAACCCAGGGACTTAAACCATTGTGTCCCGAGGAGGCAACAGTCCCCCACCCTTGAGAACAACCAGAGGGAGGTCCGAGGCGTGTTGCTTGTATTGGACCTTGAATTTTCCCACCCCCAACACTGGAATGCTATTTCCCTGTACGTCCCGCAGCATAGACCTCAGTGCTTTGAGCTTGGGCCGCACGTTGGGGGAAATCCTCAAGAACTCTCTCTGGGAAATGATAGAATATGAGTAACCCGAGTCTATCTCCATCTTAACGGGGACCCCTTGCACCAGTACCTCTACAAAATAACGTGGGTGTCCTAAGGTCACGCTGTGGACCGCCGTGTCGTCGTCGCTGTCGTTGGAGATGCGGCCCACGCCGTCCTGCTTCCTCGAGGGCCGGACGCCCTCCTGCTTCTTCGGTGAGCGGTCTGTCGAGCCTTTCCAGTCTTTGTGCCGTCGTCTGCAAACTTTGGTGATGTGGCCTCGGCGCCCGCAGTTGTGGCACTCCGCCATCCTGAACGGACACTTACTGCGGTCATGGGCCGCTCCGCAGCCGTCGCAACGCCGTCCGTCCTTCTGCACCCTGCGGATGTCCTCATCCTCGCTGCTCTCCGTGGAGGAGTGTGGTGCCCGCCTGGCCGCTTGCACTGAGCCTGTTGCCTTGTCGGGTTGTGGGGGCCTTGTCCTGAACCTCTTAACCCCGGCCCTCATGGCTTCTGCCGCCTGCGCCTCCTTCACGACCTCTTGCAACGTTGGGGGCGGCTCTTTGTTCATCAGCTTTCGCTGGACCTCCTCGTCCCACAGGCCACACAGCATGCGGTCCCTGAGGGCGATTTCCAGGTTCTCCCACTTGCATGGGCCGGCGGCCAAACGGAGGGCCACTGCAAAGGCAGCCACGGACTCACCAGGCGCCTGGACTCTCTTCCAGAATGCGTCCCGAGCCGAAAACATTGAGACCGAGGGCTGGAAATGGTCCCGCATCGCTTTCAGGAGCTGCTTGACCGGGACCTCGCCCACCTTCCTTGGAGACACCAGGTCCACCAGAACCTTCATGGCCGGGAACCCGAGCATCCTGATGAGGGTGGCCCTTTTCTTCCCCTCGTCTGAGATGTCGGACACCATCAGTGCGCTTTGGAAATCCATCTCGAACAGTTCCCATTCCTCCGGTTTGTTGATGTTGAAACCGGCCTGTGTTGTCTTGATTCCGTGGGGATCCATTATCCCACCTTCATCGCTAATTTAGTGTTTGAGAACCAAGACAAAGGAGACAGCCGAAAGCCTGGCTTAATGCATCTTTATTGCAAGATGGTCAGGGGGAACATGTGGTAATGGCGGATGAACAGCTCAATATATACTGTGGCTATACATTTGAATGTGGCTCCTCAGTAGCCCATTGGCTACTGTCTGCGTGACGTCACTCTCCGTCACGCCCTTCTTGTCCAGGTGAGGTAGTGGCGGGAATCTTCCCGCGGCTGTAGGTATTTGGGGAATTGGAACCATGTGAGCTGGGCGCTCGCTATTGCCCCTAGCGGTCACTAGCTCGCGTCCTCATACGGAAGGTTACAGTGTTACAGCCGGTGATTGTTACATTCACTCATTCGAGTGTTACATTACTTAAAGGCACAATATTCCAAACACAACAGTGTCCCATTCCCCAGTTGCTGCAAGGGGGTGCAGTGAAATGCAAAGAGACCGGGGAAGGTTAGGTCCACATGGCTTTGCTGACCGTTGCTAATTCTCAGGTGCTTTGACTGCAGATAAGTGGTTTGGGAATCAGTGTTTCCTCTACACATCTGGGATGGGTTGCAAACCCATAACAAATACAAGTACACTTATTATCATCATCGTAAATGCTGGGTGTTTCTGCTGTGAATTCAGGATTTACCTATTTCCAGAGGCAATTTTTCTTGATAGTTATAGTTAACATGCATATGGCGTCCTATGTGCATGTGTTCGATCTGTTGGTGTTTTTTTTGTGTGTGTGTGTGGGTTTGAAATCACTTTTATTTGTTGGAAATGACTCTTGAGATTTTTAAATTGAAAGTGATGAGACATTTAGAAGTAATAGTAATCAAAAAAGCCCTGGTGGCGCAGTGGTTAAACTGCTGGACTGCAGCCAAAAATTGTGAGTTTGTTCCTGAGGGGTAACAAGGTTGACTCAGCCTCCCCTCCTTCTAAGTTTGGTAAAATGAGGACCCAGCATGTATTTGGGGGGCAAAATGCTAATTACCTTGTGATTTCCAGAGAGTACATTAAATGCTATGGGGTGGTATATAAGTGTAATTTTTGTGCGTGTCAGAAGCACACAAAGGTGCTTTCTGGGTTGAAAGGATTTTTTGCTGGAGAAACTCAGGGGACGCCCGAATGAGGCTCCTTTCATGTCCCCAAGATCTTTTCCCCACCAAAGTGGTCCCTATTTAGCTACTTGCAATTTCTTGCTTTCGAACTGCTAGGTCAGCAGGAGCTGGGACAGAGATGGGCGCTCATCCTGTCATGCAATACCCAGGTCTTGAACTGCTGACTTGCTGACCTTCCAGCTATCAAGGTGAGCTTCTTAACCACTGAGCAACCCCAGTCCACAGTGTAATTGCCATTGCTACCATTATCAGCTGCTTTTCTTACTTTGGCCTCCGTCAGCCCAAGAGGTTTGTGAGTGCTGCAGGAACAGCTGGATGAAGCCAGATTGCCATTATTATTATTATTATTATTATTATTATTATTATTATTATTATTATTATTATTATTATTATTATTATTATTATTATTATTATTATTATTATTATTATTATTATTATTATTATTATTATTATGAAAACCAAAAAGATTTGCTTGAAATGTGGTGCTGGAGGAGAGTTCTGTAGAGATACCCTGGACTGCCTGAAAGGCATTTAAGTGGGTCCTAAAGCAAGTCAAGACAAAAAAAAAAAGACATTTCAATGGTCATGTGGCAGGCATGACTAGATACCAGATCTCATGGAATGCTGTTACCTTTCCTACCACAGTAGTACCTATTTATCTTGTTGTAGTTTCTGGGACTGCAGTGGCTCAAGTGGCTAAGATGCTAACTAGAAGGCGGGAGGACAGCAGTTTGATTCCCGAGTACTGCAGGACGGAATGAGCTCCCATCTTTTCCCCAGCTCCTGCCAACCTAGCAGTTTGAAAGCAAGACATTGCAAGTAGATAAATTTGGACCACTTCAGTGGGAAGGTAAACAGCGTTCCGTGTGCTCCGGTGTCTAGTCATGCCTGCCACATGACCATGGAAATGTCTCCAGAAGCAGACAGCGCTGTCTCTTTGGCTTTGAAACAGAGATGAGCACTGAACCCTAGAGTCGGATATGACTGGCTTTCGAGCAAGTGTGACCTTTACCTAGTTTCTGGGATAGACGGCAGGAGCTCACTCCATCATGCAGCACTTGGGTCTCAAACTGCTGACCTTCCTGTGGTTAAGCACAACCTCTTAACCACTGAGCTACCGTGGCCCCTGTACGAGATGGAGTTACTCCCTGAAGCATGGGTGGCCATGTGGTTCAGGGGGCTGGTCACTATGGCCCATGGGCCGCCTCGAAGCCATGGTATATAAATAAATAAACAAACAAACATGCCCATATTAGTGAGGATGGTACATTTTGTAGACCGCTCATTCCTAGGGTCGCCATACGTCGGAGGAGACTTGAGGGCGCGTGTCTCAAGGAGATGATGAGGATGTTGATGATGATGACGACGACGATGGGAGGAGGAGAAGGGGAAGAAGAGAAAAAGGCTCTTCAGGCTTCTTCCTCTTATGGCAGGGGTGCCCAAACTTTTCAGAATGTGGGCCGGCCATGTGGGCCATAGTGACCAGCCCCCTGAACCACATGGCCATGCGAGCATGTTTTCCTTCAGCTTCCAGGGAGCAACGAGGGCTTTTGCGGGGGCCGGATGTATTGGCCTCAGGGGGGTCCGTAGTTTGGACATACCCCTGTCTTATGGCTTGCAGCCTCCATCTCTGCACCCATTCCGACAACCCCGGACCGACCCGGGTCAGTGCTGCCCGTCTGTCCCTCCTCTTCGCCCCCACCTGCGCTCCGCCAGCATCACAATCCCCTCCCCCCCCTGTCCCCCCCCCCCTGTCCCGGGCGGGCGAGGCTCTCGCCTACGGAGAGGGAGGGGCCTTGGGGGCGGGGCGATGGCCTTGGCTCCTCCCCTCGCCGGCCAGGTGTGGCTATAAAAGGGGACGCGCGGAGGAGGCACTACTAGCCGGGGTCCTGGCTAGGCTGGGGCGTCGCCTCTTCTTCGCTGCTGTGGCCGGCCGGCCACCCCGCGGGGATCGAACCGGGTGGTGCGCGCGATCGCTCTCGCTCTCTCGCTTCGCCCCGGGATGGATCGGGACCGGCGGCGGCTGAGGCTGCGACTCTGAGGCCATGAAGACCCTCATCGCTGCCCACTCGGGTGTCCTGCGAGGTGAGCCTGGCTTGGAAGAAAAGGTGGGGTGCGGAGGATGATGAGGATGATGCCTCCTTTTCTGCAGCCCCCTCCCCTATGGGATGGCATTTGAAATACGGGAGAATATGGGGGTCACCCGGCTTGGTTAGCATCTCTGTATGGAAGAAAGGAAATACAGTGTATATATATTCCGTGCAGTATAGATACTGTATATATTTACTGTGTTGCGATCCTTGATCAGATTCTGCTTATGCACTCTGTGTGTGTGTGTGTGTACACACGCGCACGCACACACACACACACACACACACAGAATAAATGGCCTCCTTGCTCCATCGTTTGCGGATGATGAAGGGGGGTGGGTTGAGGATGATGGGGCCGCCCGCGGAGACAGGCTCGGTCAGAAGCCACCACCGTTGGGAGATGGGAGGATGGGGCTCCTCGCGAGGAGACCCTGCCGGTAGAGGGGGCTCACCATGGCAGGGTGTACCTTTTACCCGTGATGGCGAACCTTGGCACTCCAGATGTTCTTGGACTTCAATTCCCAGAACCCTGTGAAACCCACACGAATGGGTTTGCTGCGATTCATCCGGCCCGCGCTGCCCTCGTCGCTCCCGGAAGCGGAAGTAAAACGCGCCCGTATGGGCGCGTTTTACTTCCGCTTCCGGGAGCGACGAGGGCAGCGCGGGCTGAATGAATCGCAGCAAACCCATCCGTGTGGATTCACGGGGTTTGGGCTTCTGGGAATTGAAGTCCAAGAACATCTGGAGTGCCAAGGCTCGCCATCAAAGCCCTATACTCTACTTTCATGAGTTTGTTACACCTAATGCATGCCTAACTTGTCTTTTATACGTATTACTATTATTATTACGTCCATCTTTTTATCTGATCAAGGATCGTAATAAAGAGAGATTGATATATTGCTTTTTTAAAATCCTGCCAAGATATATATTTATATACTCGCGCATGCCCCCTCCCCGGCCCTTCCGCTTGACAGGTTGATCTGGGCAGTGGGTGTATGTGATTGTCCTTTTAATTATTATTTTTTGTTTACTCCTGTTTCCTTGATATTGTGGGTTTTGTCGATCCTTGATAGACGACTTTTGGTGTTGGAAATGGTGCCAGGCTTTGCATCTGCCATGAGGTCAGAGCTTCCAGCTTTTCTAGTGGTTCCCGCACCCACCCTCCCATTCAGGGCTGAAGGGGTCTGGGTGACAATTTGGAGGGCTCAGGTAGCAATGAAATTGAAAGACCCACAGGTCTCTGTCACAGGATAACAAAGCAATAGCAATAGACTTAATAGCAATCACGCTTATATACCACCTTATAGTGCTTAGTGCACTCTCTGGCTAATTCACAAGTTAATTAGCATTTTGCCGCCCCCCCCCCAAAAAAAATATACATGCTGGGTCCTCATTTTAGTGATCTCTGAAGGATCGAACTCACAATGTTTTGGTTGCAGTACAGCAATTTAGCCCCTGTGCCTCCAGGGCTTTATGATCTCAGGTTGCTTACCTGTAAGTTACCTTACCCTGTGAATCCACACGAATGCGTATGTGCAGTAAACCCATTCATGTGGATTCACAGAGACCATGCAGAAGACACTGATGGAGCATAGAGGCAGAAAATAGAGATTGTAGATAGCCCATAATTAGAACCTTGTTATATTTCACAAGGATATAGCAATTAATAGTGGAACCTCGGTTAACGTAATTAATGCGTTCTCCGGGACGTTTCTTACAGCGAAAATTGCTTTAACTGGATTTCCCATAGGGATGCATTGAATGCCATTTCCCCATTAGAATTTGCATTGAAAACCAAAATACATTAACCAAAACGCAGTTTCCCATAGGAATGTATCGAAAGCCAATTAACCTGTTCTGAGAATGTTTTTGTAAACCAAGCCACTATTTTCTATGGATTTATTTATTATTTATTAGTTCAAATTTATATTTCCTTTTGTTAATGCGCTTTTTTTACGTTAACCGAGTCGTTTGTTAACTGAGCTTCTACTGTGCAACTTATATACTGACCCATAGGACTTCTGGTGTGTTTCTTTAGCTATTTTACTGCTGAGTGTTGTTGTAAGGCAAGGTTTTGGTTATACTGTACAATATTTTAAAAAAAGAAGTCAGATAAAGTCCTGGAAAGCTGAACGCAGAAGAATAGATGCCTTTGAAATGTGGTGTTGGAGGAGAGTTTTGAGGGTACCTTGGACAGCGAGGAGAACAAATAGGTCAATCTTAGAAGAAATCAACACTGACTGCTCATTGGAAGGTCAAATAGTAAAGATGAGGCTAAAGTACTTTGGGCATCAAATGAGAAGGGAGGATTCACTTGAGAAGGCCGTGATGTTGGGAAAGGTGGAGGGCAAAAGAAGAAGGGGGAGGCCAAGGATGAGATGGATAGATGGTATTGTAGACACAATGGGCACAAAACTGGGAGGACTGAGGGGGATGGTGGAGGACAGAGGCGCCTGGAGAACGATGGTCCATAGGGTCGCAAAGGGTCGGAATCGACTGTGCGACTGAACAACAACAACAAAAAGTCCTGGAAGGCACTCCTATCTGTGGTCTCTCCATCGTGACCTCTTTAGTGTGCTGTGACAGTCTACCTCTGAACTAGCAGCTGTGGAGGGGGATCTAATGAAGCACCAATGATGATGGGAACTCTAGTCCAGCAATATTGGTAGAGTTACAGTTGTGTCTTCGCTGCCTGGCCGTGGGATGTTTTTCTTTCCAAAGTTTGGCTCCTATGTTGTAGCCCACATGCGTCACTCAGACAGTCACCTTTTTCTGGGTCAGCAGTTAGTAATGTAGGCAGCTTTAGCACCGGGCGAAAGTCTTTTCCAAATGGTTGCTGAAGGAACGACATGTTCAGAAAGAAGTATGGGTTCTCCAAAGGAAAGCCCCTGCAAACTTTGTGGAACTTGCTCTTGTGTAAAGCACACACACACACACCAATTGTGAGCTATTATTATTATTTTTGGTTGGATTGTGGTGTCAATTGGATAATCAGTCAGCTGTCAGTCATGGTATTTGAACAGAAAAGCCAGGTACCTCTGAGTGCACATCGCCTTAGTGCCCCCATGACATGGTGAAGAACAGGACCCATTCTGTTCCTCCTCCTTCTTCCCCCTGTCTTGGAGATGAGCCAGGATAATGGATAGTTCTGCTGTTGGATGTGTCCGTTTTAAGCAATAGCGTTTGGGGTTGTACCCCAGCCAGTCTCTCAGCCGAGATGGACTCTTTCCTGTACTGGCTAGGCCTCCGTTGTAGTCCAGCAACAATGTTCTGAGCACTATGGAGCCTCAATTTGGTGGGGAAGGTATGTGTATAAGCCCGCGATGGCCAACCTTGGCACTCCAGATGTTCTTGGACTTCAATTCCCAGAAGCCCAAGCACCCTGTGAATCCACACGAAGGGGTTTACTGCGATTCATCTGGCACGCGCCGCCCTCGTCACTCCCGGAAGCGGAAGTAAAACGCGCCTGTACATTTTACTTCCGCTTCCGGGAGCGACAAGGGCAGCGTGGGCCAGATGAATCGCAATAAACCCCTTAGTGTAGATTCACGGGGGCTTGGGCCTTTGGGAATTGAAGTCCAAGAACATCTGGAGTGCCAAGGTTCGCCATCACGGGTATAAGCACATGTGTTTTTCAAGCTCTAAGGCGGCCATTCCATCGGTGGATTATCCAAACCCTTCCCAGAGCTTTTGCAAATGCAGTATCTCTTCTAACCATTGATAGATTGCATTTCCATCAGCATTGATAGATTGCATTTCCATCACTGTCTGTGTCTGCAGATGTTTCCATGGTCATGTGGCAGGCATGACTGGACCCTGGAGCACATGAAATTCTGTTACTTTCCCGCCAAAGCAGTACCCGTTTCTCTACTTGCAATTTCTTGCTTTTAAACTACTAGGCTGGCAGGAGCTGGGACAGACGACTAGAGCTCACTCCGTTGTGCAGAACTCGGGTCACAAACTGCTGACCTGGCAACCTTCCAGTCATCAAGTTCAGCATCTTAACCACTAAGCCACTGCAGTCTCCATCAGCAGAGCCTCTCCCCCCAAAACAACAACAACAACAATAAAGGAAGACAACAGCTTCCTTTAACAATGCAATCACAGTGAAAGCAGGCTAGCCTCACAATGTCTTCCTCCCATATGGAACTGCCACAAGTCAGAGATTGTGAACATGGCTTAAAACTGTGGGCTTCCTTATAAATGTGTCTGCACTACACAGTTGTAAGGAATTCATGACACTTTGGGTTTTCTTGGCCCCATCCAAAGAAGTGAGTTTGATGGAGTCTCATGGGAAATCTAGGGTGTTGTTCGGCGCTGAAGTGCTCTAGCGCTCTAGCAAGTAATTCTAAGAACCTTGCAAGATACCAAATCCAGGATAGTTTATGATGTAACCATGGTGCTTAGAATGGTATCCAACTGCCACAGCTGGATAATGGCCATATAGACCTAGAAGGTGTCATGATGTCTGCGCATGGTGAGTTGGGTGTGTGGGATTACTATTATTACATGGAAATTTCATGCTAGTTCATGCAGGAATAAACAGTGGCATCATACCTTCAGTCGGCTCGACTCTCAGTGCTTTACGCACAGTTGATGACACCTCACATGTTTGCTTATTTACTTGTTTTATGGCCTGCCTTTCTGCCAAGATCCAAAATGCCATTCCCAGTATCAACAGAGAGCAGTGGTGGTTGGATAGACAGAATGTAGAAGGTACTGGAAAAGAGAAGGAGAAGCAAGCAAATGCTGGAAGATGTGGGGAAAGTCCCGCTTGCCCTATCCTCCTAAATTCTGTGGCCTGATGGCTTAGATCAGGGGTTCTGTACCTAAGCCCCATGGGCCACATCCAGCCCACGGCACTAAATAATCCAGCCCTCGCTCCACCCGCTACCACCACCGCAGAAATCGATCGTGGACTCATTTACAGCTGTTGTAAATGCATGTACCCTATTAAACGCATTTACGACAGCCATAAATGGTGGTGGGGGGGATCAGCAATCCGGTTCCCTCAACTGTCTGAGGGAGCATGACCCAGCCCTTGACTTGAAAAGGTTGAGAACCGCTGGCTTAGATGTTACGCGTGCCTTGTCTGATGAGCTCCTGACACAGAGAAATGTGATTGACTGGGTGTAAAGTGGGCTGAGAAAGCATGCGTGAGAAAGTCATCTGACAGGCTGACCCTTTGGGATGGGTAGCCACTGCAGTGGCTCAAATGGCTAAGTTGCTGACTGGGAGGTGGAAGGTCAGCAGTTCGAATCTCGAGTACTGCAGGACGGAATGAGCTCCCATCTTTGTCCCAGCTCCTGCCAACCTAGCAGTTTGAAAGCAAGAAATTGCAAGTAGATAAATAGGGACCACTTCGGTGGGAAGGTAACAGCGTTCTGTGTGCTCCGGTGTCTAGTCATGCTTGCCAGTCGTATCCGACTCTAGGGTGCAGTGCTCATCTCTGTTTCAAAGCCGAAGAGCCAGCGCTGTCTGCTTCTGCAGACGTTTCCGTGGTCATGTGGCAGGCAGGACTAGACAGCAGGGGTTTCCAACCTAAGGCTCATGGGCCAGATCTGGCCCATGGCACCATTTCATGTGGCCTCCCACCCCTCCAAGGGGTTTTGAGAAATAAAATGGCCACCCCTTTGAAGCTATGTGGGGACAGAATGGCCGCTCCCATCATGCAGGCAGGGCAGAATAGCCACCCTGCCCTCAGAGCTGACTGAGAGAGCATGACCCGGTCCCCGGCTTGAAAAGGTTGGGAACCCCTGCTCTAATTTTTTTTTATAAAAAAAATCCTGTAAATGTGGAGAGTTACAGAATCATGCTCATTTCCTGGCCTGCCTATTAATGTCAGAAACATGCACTATCAAGGATTCAATTTTGGCCAACAGCCAAACCAAGAAAGTGGCTTCATTTTGGCAGTCCAAAGTTTGATCTGGTCCCAAGCGAAAGGAGAATTAAAAACAACAACACTGATTTATTTGCTTCTCGGTTGCATTGTGACTTTTTGTGCATTTGACAATGTTTGTTCTTTCTTTTTGCTATATTTTGAGTTAGTGAACATTTAATGCCTAACTTTAGGGCCCGGGATGGCAAAGTGTGGTCCATGCGTCCATTTGTTTCCCTTAAGGAGGCTTTTGTGGCATCTGATCTCAGCTGGCCCTACCTTTTGTAAGAAAAAAGTTAAATTTCCAGTCCTAGAATCCTTCAGATATCGCAATGTACTCATAGACCTGTCTTACACTTAAAACAGAAAAAGGGGGGAAATGGAGAGTGATATTATTCAAAGTTGAAGTCAACTTCCAGCAATGTTTCCATGTGGAGAAAGACTCTGAACTTGATGACTGGAAGGTTGGCAGGTCAGCAGTTCGAGACCCGAGTACTGCACGACGGAGTGAGCTCCTGTCATCCGTCGCAGCTCCCACCAACCTAGCAGTTCGAAAGCAAGAAATTGCAAGTACATAAATAGGTACCACTTCGGTGGGAAGGTAAACAGTGATCTGAGCACTCCAGTGTCTAGTCACGCCTGCCACATGTCCATGGAAACGTCTGCAGATGCATACAGCACTGGCTCTTTGGCGATAAACAGAACTGAGCACTGAACCCTAGAGTCGGATACAATTGGCTTTCAAGCAAGGGAGACACCTTTACCTTTCCTTTCCCTGCTTTTCTCTTTTCTTTGCATGTTTAGCATCTTCAAGGCATAAGTGAGATCTTGCTGCACTGACCTAGCCATTAGAGTGGGACATAGAAAATAAACTCCTTGCGCATTGCTTTTCTTTCAAATTTTCTTTTTTGATGTAAAATGAGAGACATGTCCTAGAATAGCATTACTTTGGAAATAAACTGATAGAAAGGCAAAAGAAAGAAAAAAGATTATTGTAACGGTAACTTTGAGACTACTTATTGTCAAAAAAAATGGAAAGTAGACTATCAACCTGAGTGGGACGGTTGGTTTTTAAAGAATGATGGAATATAGAAATAAATGATAGATTAGCATGTGAATTAAAGTTAAAGAAGGGATTGTCAAAAAGTAATGGTTTTAAAGGGATCTGGGGAGAATTTATTGAATATGTTCCGGTGAAAGCTAAAAGAACAAGACCGGGACAAAAGTATGCATCTTTGTGGGAAGGGGATAAACGTATAAAATGAGCAATTAAGAGGCATTGACTTTACAAAAAACTGGCTCACTGATATCGTCTCATCCAGCTACCTGCATTTTTAGACTGTCCATACCTGGGGTTGTGGTGGGGACTGGCTATAGAAATTCTTATAACAAGCATTGACGCCGTCAAACTCACCGTGACACATGTTCCTGATTTTCCTTCTGTGGGTAGACCGAGGCCTTTCTATGCAGACACTCCTTCAATAACCACCTGCTTGATAAAGACGGAGGTTTTAATGGAGGTGTCCTGCTTCTGTGTTTTTAAATTATAATTATTTTAGTTGAGCTATTTTTAAAACCATATTAACTGTCTTTCACTCTTAGGTAAAGGTTAAAGGTCGCCCTTGCTCGAAAGCCAGCCGTATCCAACTCTAGGGCTCAGTGCTCATCTTTTGGGAGAAAGATGGGACGGAAAGGAAAGAAGAAAATAGCAAATAACTACCAGAGAAGGCATCACTGTGAAAATCATGGTTGCCATTGTTGGGATTTGAGGAGGCGAGTTGGTAGTCACCTGTGGGGTTTCTTTAGGACTGTGATGGCAAACGTTGGCACTCCAGGTCTTCTTGGACTCCAATTCCCAGAAGTCCAAGTCGTGTAGTAAAACCACTCGTGTGGACTCACAGAGACTTGGGCTTCTGGGAATTGAAGCCCAAAAACACCTGGAGTCTACGCAGTAAACCCATTCATGTGGACTCACAGAGACTTGGAGTTCTGGGAATTGAAGTCCAGGAACACCTGGAGTGCCAACGTTCGCCATCATTGCTTTATGACCGTGAAATCTGGTGGGACCAGACTGGTTTATGCCAGAGAGGGAAAGACTTGTTTATCCCCTTTACTTTCCTGGCCAAAACTCTCATCTGACTTTTTGGAGGATGATGGCTAAACGATCGCCAGAGGGGAGCTAAAATAGATCCACGGCATAAATTGATTTCTGCAGTGAAGAAATATCAGCAGTTGCATTCTGACCTTTTGAAAAAGTTGTCTTGAACTAGTTTCTCCTGGGGGCGGGAGTTGACCTGTGGTGTGACCATGAACCAGTCATGTTTCCTCAACCGGACATGACATTGTGTCGTTATTTTGAAGTCATAGCTATCACAAATACACTTATATACCGCCCCTTGGTGCTCAGTGCAAGTTAATTAGCATTTGGCCCCCAACATCCTCATTTTACTGACCGAGGAAGGATGGAGGAGGCTGAGTCAACCTTGTTCACCGTCAAGATCAAACTCACAATGTTTTTGGCTGCAGCACAGCAGTTTAACCCCTGCTCCACCAGGGCTCTATAATGGCAGGTTGCTTACCTGTAACTGTTGTTGTTCTTTGTGGTCCCCTGTGAATCCACATGACTGGGTTTACTTGCGCATGTAAGGTTCTTGCTCTGGCCTTTCTAGCGGCCTCCCTCGGTTTTATTTGGTGTTCTTGAAAGATTTCTTTGACAATATCTCTCCACCTTCTTCTGAGTCTACCTCTTGGTCTTTGTCCTTCTACTCTTTCCACATATGCCATGTACGGTATGGAGTTCCAAGACGTTCTCTAAATGAACAACCCACTTTATTTGTTGTCTCTATATGTCCGTGATGGCGAACCTTGGCACTCCAGATGTTCTTGGACTTCACTTCCCAGAAGACCAAGCACCCTGTGAATGCACATGAACAGGTTTACTGTGATTCATCCGGCCCACGCTGCCCTCGTCGCTCCTAGAAGTGGAAGTGAAATGCGCCCATACAGCGGAAGGGTTAACCTGGAAGAGCCTTAACCGTACGGGCACGTTTTACTTCCGCTTCGGGGAGCGACGAGGGCAGCGCAGGCTGGATGAATCGCAGTAAATCTATTCGTGTGGATTCACAGGGTGCTAGGGCTTCTGGGAATTAAAGTCCAAGAACATCTGGAGCACCAAGGTTCGCCATCATGGCTATATGTTGTTTAAGATTGTTTCTTTTCCAATTTCCCTTAAAATCTCATTCCTGATTTCATCCTTTCTAGTCTCTCCAGCAGCCTCCCTCAGACATCTCATTTCTGTGGTGACCAACTTTCGTTTATGTTTTGTTGTAAATGTCCATGTTTGACACTGGGTAACATAGGGTGGGAATGAATATGCGTTGTGTAAGGTGTTTCTGTGTGTTGAATGGTATTGCCTTGTGCTGTAAGAGCAGAGCTAATGCTCCCAATATGTGGTTTGCCTTACTGCACCGTATGTTAATCTCTCCGTCCATTTTGCCATCGTCAGTAAATGTTGTTCCTAGATATTTGAACTCTACCACTTGTTTTATACCTGTCCCCTCTATTTCGATATTTAAAGTATGCTGGTTCTTCCTGCGGCTAACATACTGAAATGGAAATTTTAAGTAATAGGTAAAGGTGAAGGTTTCCCTTACTCGAAAGCCAGTCGTATCCAACTCTAGGGTTCAGTGCTCATCTCTGTTTCAAAGCCGAAGAGCCAGTGCTGTCTGCTTCTGCAGATGTTTCTGTGGTCATGTGGCAGGCATGACTAGAGACCCGGAGCGCACAGAATGCTGTTTACCTTCCCACTGAAGTGATCCTTATTTATCTACTTACAATTTCTTGCTTTCGAACTGCTAGGTTGGCAGCAGCTGGGACAAAGACGGGAGCTCATTCCGTCCCGCAGTACCCCTCCTGAAATACTGTAATACCTAGGAAGCACTAGGGTAGACTGCCACGGGATCGGAAACAGTGGGAAACGATGCTTTGATCTGCCACATCAAACTATGTATATTGCTGTGTGAAGCACGGATCAACCCAGTAGCCAAGTAGGGAGCTCAAATCTTAAAATAACTTTTCCAAGCTAACTTATTGGTGGCCTTGCTTCAAGTAGGTTTACAGATTGTTACTGTAATGGCTAAATGGCCCAGAGGAGGACATAGAGGTGTTCAACCAGTCTGGACTGCTCTGTTTTTTTTTTAAATAGCAGATTAATATGCATGATGAGTGAAATTGGTCCCTTAAGACTTTCCATGCCTGCAGATCACAGAGCTATAAGAAGGCACAGCTACCGGGGCTGGTTGAGGAGTGACCAGAACTGATACATGTTAAATCCAGCCTTTAAATCTCTTTTTATCCTCTCTTGCTCTTGCATGCCTATTATCCTTGGCTTGGTCTCAGTGGTCCAGTGTGTAACAGCGGTTGTCCGTAAACATGCTTACCTCTCTTTGCTGTTATTTTTTTGGGTGTGACCTGCTAACAAAATGCAAATTGGAAGCTCCTTGGGGCAGCATCTCTTTGTCTTTGCTTTGGAGAGTATTACTGCAGTGGCTTAAGTGGTTAAGACGTTGCCTGGAAGGTTGGCAGGTCAGCAGTGTGAAACCCGAGTGCTGCACAACGGAATGAGCTCCTGTCGTCTGTCCTAGCTCCTGCCAAACTAGCAAGGAATTGCAAATAGATAAATAGGGACCACTTCGGTGGGAAGGTAAACAGCATTCCATGCGCTCCGGCGTCTAGTCATGCCTGCCACATGACGGCGGAAACGTCTGCAGAAGCAGACAGCGCTGTCTCTTTGGCTTTGAAACAGAGATGAGCACTGAACCCTAGAGTCGGATATGACTGGCTTTCGAGCAAGTGTGACCTTTACCTAGTTTCTGGGATAGACGGCAGGAGCTCACTCCATCATGCAGCACTTGGGTCTCAAACTGCTGACCTTCCTGTGGTTAAGCACAACCTCTTAACCACTGAGCTACCGTGGCCCCTGTATGAGATGGAGTTACTCCCTGAAGGGCAACATTTACCTTTACCTTTTCAGCTCTCGATGAGAGATGGGGTGTGTGTGGGGAAATGTATGGTTATGTAGAAAATGCTGTGGTCTTGAAAGTGATGCCTTCCTGGCTTTTGGAGCAACCTCAAAGTATTGCGTGCTTCCTCAAGGGGTGCATCGAAGTGCCTTAAACAAGCGAAGCTTGTCTTGGCCAGGGCCCAGAACTTTTCAAGAGTTTGGGAACAAAGCAGCCCTCTGTTTGGTAGCCACAGAGGAGCGATGGCCGTGGTTTTGTATGGAGAGGCTTGTCCCATCATCGCCTATGGCAAACCTAGGAAAAACCAGAGCCGGTTGGCTCTGACGTGGTGTGCATCAGATAACAACCTTGGACGTCCTGCGTCAAAAGATGACAGCCAGAAAATCGATCGACAAGATTCTCTCCCCCAACCCAGCTGACTTTGCAACTGGACCATCTTAAAGATTAAACTTTAAAAATAGGCCTTTATCCAGGGCAGGCGGACTTAATGGTTAAGACTTCCTTTCACCTCTGGGCCGAGTGTAAGGAGAGGCTGGTGCTTTCCGTGGAAGGGTTGCTCCCTTCCAGATGCAGGAGTCTCGGCCGACTTCGATGGTTACCTGTCCAAAGGTTTCAGATGTACACCTTTGTCCAGGGTCTGTATCCCACATTGGGTCCAAATAGGAGGGACCAGAGGTGTGTAGCTTGGTGGATTTGTGGGTCGCCACCCCCATTAGCTATTGCATTTCTAGTGATGCATTTCTCAAGCCAGAATCAGCAACTTGTGAAGCTGTGACCATTGTGTTTCCCAGAGCCCTGCAAAGTTTCTCATTGGGACTACAACTCCCAGAATTCTCTGGGCACCAGGGACGTTGGGAGATATGGGGATGGGTGTTGTCCCCTTCCCCAAAAAACTTCTCCAAGCTCTGTTTTATTCCTCTTTCGGTCATAAAGCAGCTTCTTCCTCTTTCTCCATTGGTGGCCTAAGATATTTTGATGCCTGAGGCAGAGAAGCAAACCCCACCCATCCCATCAAGACCACCTAAGTTACTTTGGCTCATGAAGCCTTGCCCTCATTTGTAAAAGGATGTAAAAGTAAATGTAAAAGATACTTTGCCATCCTTGGACGACACTTAAAATCTGCCGCCTGAGCAGGTGTGTGTGTGTTTTGCTCTGCCTAATGATAGGGATGGCCCTGAATGCTTTTGTTCTCTCACCTTGATATGCCTCAGCATCTTGGTTTGCCATGTTTTCCGGGTTGACCTAAAGGTCTACCACCAAGTTGCAGCTGTCCGGGTGTTTAAGTGACCCTTGGGAGACTGGAGTTCAAATCCTGACTTGGCTGACTTGCTTGCATTTGGGGAGCTCAGGTTTGGGTCCCAGTGTCTTAAATTGCTCATCGGGTCTTTTGCAGACCCTAATTCAGGGGTGCCCTAACTATGGCCCATGGGCCATATTCGGCCCCCTATGCCAATTCATCCGGCCCTCGCTGCCCTCGTCGCTGCTCGTGTGCATTTTACTTCCACTTCCAATGAGGGCAGCATGGGGCAGATAGATTGGCATCGGGGACTGGGTCAGACCCACGGGCCGTAGTTTGGGCATCCCTGCTTTAAGCAGACAAAAAGGCAGCCTAAAATCTATTTCATCCTGTCTCAAAACGTATCTGTTGCAAAACAGATTGCAAGGTACGTTTTACTTCCACTTCGGGTGGGAGGAACCACATGACCGGCCGGCCTGACTGGCCCACTGCACCATGTGACCGGCCCACAGCCCAAAAAGTTTGGGCACCCCTGCCCTATTCTGACCATGCTCACAGAGTGTTTTTCCACCCTCTCAGCCTAACCTACCATGCAGGGATATGTGTGTGTGTGTGTGTGTGTTACACATAAATATGCTTCTGGGGCAAAGATGCCGCTGCAGTCTTTTGGAGCATATTGTGATGCCCAATTGGCTTGTTCCTGGCTGAACCCGGGAGTCTGGTTCTCCAGCCCTTCTGGCTGCAGCATGTCTCTCGGGGGTTGTGGAAACAGATGCTGGCAATGTATGTTAATCTCTGATAACCTGCTGCTTAGAAGCTTGCCTGGGGACAGCGAACACATTCTTCTGGGCCGCTGGGAGAAAACAACAAGGCTGGTGGGATTAGGAGAGATTCAGATTTAGGGCGAGGAAGCGCCCAGCCAAGCATTTGCGGTGGAAAAAACTTGTGGCTTGGCAAGGAAAGGGAATAGCAAAGCTCGGACAAGGGCCTCGTTCGGACTGCAAATTCCCTGCGGATAAGGAATGAGATTTGGGGAAGAGATGCGTCCCCCGATGACATAGCTTTATATGGGTGAGTAGAAGAGAGTGATTGTTTCCTCCTTCCTCCTTCCTCCTCCTCCTCTATCCAATTTTGAATATTGGCGATCATCATGGCAATTAGCCATGAAAACTGTCTTGAGAATATCATGCAGTGGCCCTTTATCTGCCTTCCGCATCGCAGCATGACACCCATAGTACCACTGATCCAGTTCTGTGAGTCATTTTCTGGTCCTGAGCCCTTGTGGCATGCAAAGTCCTCCTCAGCCCCAGGCCAGGATGGATGAAGCTGCTGCCCTCCATCAAGAGCAGGAGTTCTCAGCCTTTTTAAGCTGGGGGCCGGGTCATGCTCCCTCAGACAGCTTAAAGGGGGGAAGATGGCCATTTTGCCCTTCCTCCACCACATGGCACTTCCTGGTGTGGTGGAAGAGGTTGGGGGCCACATGAAATGGTGCCATGGGCCACATCCGGCCCGTGGGCCACAGGTTGAGAATCCCTGATCAAGATGGATTCAAGTGGGATTTAATCCATTTGGGGACCATCACCCTCCCAAGGCCGTTAGTCCTCAGGGTTGTCAGGTTAATTCACCGCCAGCTGACACTTGGTGTTGAGTCACTGGCAGTAGGGTCTACTCTGTTACCATAGCAGGATAACTTGGTCAGACTGGCAGGATTGTTTCCTATGGGAGGTCATTTAAACAGCTGAATTCAAACTTGCGCAGACCAATGTAGTGCAAGCGAGATGTAGCTTTTCCTGGCATCAATGTGGGAAGGAGGAGGATCACCAGGCTCGGAACAAGCTGAGATTCTCGTAAGCCTTTTTTTTGAGGCTGGTTGACCATCTTGAGGCCCAGGCTTGGAGGCCATTTCAGGACAGGTAGGAGGCTGTCCTTTCCGACTGAGCCAACACAAAGTGGAGGAAGCAGTCAAGCTTGTAACAGATAGTAATATTTGCTTTTCAGGACAGGAAAGTGTTTAGAAGCCGTAAATGGCACAACGCTTCAAATGGTGGTGTTTGTATATTGTGGTTACAGTTCAGTTCATTGGGCTGCTAGAAGAAGCTTACCTTTTTGCACACGTGTGTGTGTGTGTGTGTGTGTGTGTGTGTGTCAGAGAGAGAGAGAGAGAGAGAGATATCTAGAAGCATTGCACTGTAATTGTGCAATGCTCCAACACACACGTGTGTGTTATAGTGTCAGTTAAACACTCCGACAGCTGCAACTTGGTGGTAGACCTTTTAGTCAATCTGGAGGAAACTGCAAAATATAGAAGCATTGCATTGTAATTGTGCAATGCTCCAACAGAAATAAAGGTGTGTGTGTGTGTTATATTATAGTTAGTTTTGGCTCTCCTAATTTGTTTTTGCGTCGGGGTGGCATGGTTATCGCCCACTTCTGCAAGAGGTTTCCCAAGATATGATAGGAATATATCGATGACCCCCATCTCTTGACTTCCTAACAAGCTTTGGGGCAGCTTCCTTTCCTAGCTGGTGGTAGTCATGGTGAGTTATGATTTCCACAGGCCAGGAAACCTACCAGCTAGGCTTTTCCCCCAGTTCAGCCACATTTTGGTATCTCTAGATGTGGGACTGTCAGGTGGATCTCCCAGAATGGAAAATTATGGGCTTTATCATCCTTTATCGTCCAAAAAAACAGATGGTGTAGGGGTTTTCAACACTTTCCCGTTGCAGGCCAGACCACACACCCCTCAGACAGCTGAGCAGACCAGACATTTGGTGTGTGTCCCCCCACGCCCGGCTGTAAATGCTGCCATAAAATGTGTCTGTGGTTGTTGTAAATGCATTTACGACAGCCACAGGCGCATTTACAGCATGTTTTCGGCTGTTTTCACCACTTCCAGCGGCAGCAGTGGCGGGAGTGAGGGTGGTGGGCCACATGAAACAAGGTCAAGCCCATGGGCCGTAAGGTGCAAAACCCTGCCATAGTACATAAGAATAATCAAGTAGCAGAACTTTTGCAAGGTTAATGGCCCATAATTGCCCACTCTTGGCCAAGGTGGCCTCAAATACTTTAGATTACAGCAGGCATAGCTTGCCACACTGTACGGTTCCTGGGCAAGTCGCTTTCTTTCCAAGCTACGGTGAGGGTTAAAACTAACTTCAGAAGAAACAGAGAAACTTGAGAATGGTGGTTGTACTACTTGCATTTCAAAAGGCCCTTGGGATTTACTCTGCAAAACCCAGACACCAGTACAACCCTACAAACTTGTTAAAACATGCCTCACTTTAACAGTTTCCATAGTGGATGATGCGTTAGTCACTAGACGTGCAAATGGGTCTGAGACTGGTCTTTTTATTTCCATGTCAAGATCAAACTTTGGCCTGCCAAAATGAAGCCATCTTCTTGGCTTTGTCGTTGGCCAAATTTAAGTCCTCATTGGTACATGATTCTGGTAGTAACCAGCAGACCAGTAAGTGACCTGGATTCTGTATCTCTCCACATTCACACAGCATGTTGTTGTCCACCATCAGCCCCCACTTGAGCATGTTGGTCTTGCATTTAGGGACTCCAACCTTCAGCCTATTCAAGGTCCTCCAAGTGACGTAGGGGAGGTTGAGTTCCTCAGCCATCTCCTCCTTTCATGTTATTCCTTGTCCAGCGAGCTCCTTCCTCCATCTTCAAATTTGGTTTTGCTCCTGTGTACCCTCAAGAGTGTTCATGGCATAAATCTTTTCCTGGATCTGATCCAGCAAACCTGAGGCTCATCTCTGTTCAGAGGATGTCGAGGGTCCTTCTCTTGCTTAGTCCTCTCGGTATCCACTGCTACTTCTCTCCTGATATTAGGTGGAGTGATATCAATAAGAGGGTATATTTTCTCAACTGGTGTAGGTTTGAGGCATCCTGACACTATACACTTGTTTCATTAACAGAGATGTCAACTTGTTTTGCATTGTGTAGCTATGCTCCATACTGGAGCACCAGACTCTGCTGCAGAGATGCTTAGGGCCAAAGCTGATGGATGCAGTGTGGACTGGACTGATAGCTAGACAGCTAGATAAATCTTTATTGTCATTGTCCTGCACAGAACAACGAGATTGGGGGGGGGGGAAACACTTATCAACCCAACAAAACCTAAACAAAACACAACTATACAAAATTATCAACACACTCCCACCCCATATATACACATTTAACCCCTAAAAGCTCTAAAACTCTAAAAACTCTATACAGAAGCTCCCTCATAGACTGCATTCCACTGCATTCAAAGCCAGAACCGCTTTTGGGTAGAAACTATTTCTCAAGCGGCTGGTCCTGGTCTTTATGACCCTATACCTTCTTCTAGAAGGCAGAAGCTGAAAGAGATCATTTCCAGGGTGCGCACTATCTTGCGCAATCTCTATAGCTTTCTTATAACTCATGGGGGCATAGATTTGATCTAGAGTGGGAAGAGTACGCCCGATTATCCCCTCCGCAGTCTTTACGACCCTGGACAGCATTGTTATTTCCCTAGCTGTACAACTCCCAAACCATGCACACAGAGCATAGGTTAACACACACTCTCTATGGTACAGTGGTAGCATGCCAAGAGCAGGTCCTTTGAAAGGTTGTTCTTCTTCCTGAGGATTCTCAAGAAGTCTAACCTCTGCTGTGCTTTCTTCATCAGATCTTTGGTGTTTGCTCCCCATGTTAGATCATCCCTCAGCTCCATTCCCAGAAATCGAAACACCGAGACCTGTTCCACACAATTCCCTTCAATAATAAGTGGCTGGATGTTCAATTTGCATTTTCTAAAGTCCACAATGATCTCTTTTGTCTTTTTTACATTGAGGAATAAATTGTTTTCCCTACACCACTCCGTCAGCATCTCAATCTCCTTCCTGTAAGCCGACTCTTCCTCCCCAGCAGTCATCAGACCCACCACCGTTGTGTTGTCTGCACACTTGATGATCTTATTGCTGGGGTAACTGGGAACACAATCATATGTGTAAAGCATGTACAGAAGCGGGCTCATCACACACCCCTGCGGCGTCCCCATACTTATACTGAGATCCACAGAGACATGAGAGCCCATCCTGACCCGTTGGGAGCGATCTGATAGAAAATCTAGTATCCACCTGCATAAGCATGGCGGAAGCCCCAGATCTAATAATTTGGGCACCAGTCTATGCGGAAGAATAGTATTAAAAGCAGAACTAAAATCTACAAATAACAGTCTCGCATAAGTTCCTTGTTTCTCCAAATGGGTCAGAACAGCATGTAGGGCCGTAGCCACAGCATCCTCCGTGGATCTCTTTCTCTTATATGCAAATTGACAAGGATCAAGTCCAACTGGTAAACAAGCCATAATACGGTTCCACACCAACTTTTCAAAGCATTTCATTATGACAGGTGTAAGCACCACAGGGCAGAAGTCATTCAGACCATCTATGTTAGTTTTTTTAGGCACAGGTATAATAGTGGAGGATTTCAGACAAGGTGGGACAATGGCTTGGGCCAAAGACCGATTAAAAATCTTCATAAAAGTTTCTGCCAGCTGTTCTGAGCAGTCTCTCAGTGCCCTACCAGCTACTGAGATATAACTGTTTTTTGCCCAGAGTGCCTCATGCTATCTAAGCACATCTATCGTAATTTCTGCCATCTAATATGGGAAAACCAGTAATAATGCAGATTAGCCAAATGTATTGAGAGCATAGAAAAATACTTTTGCTTTTACTGTGACTCTCTCCACCACATTGGAGAGCCATAGGAAGGCCAAATGTAACCCACAAACAATGTTGTGTTGTCTCTTCTCCCGGGCTATACAATCCTCCGCATTCACTACCTCATGCGTCCTGGAATCGATAGTGTTCCCGAATGAATTCTTGTCCTCTTAACTCTGTGGATTGTTTTACAATTGGGAATTTATGCTACACAGCACCTGGCATGTTTGACTGAATAAACCTTGTCTTCAAAAGCAGTTCACTCATTCCAAAACAGAACATGGTTTTTCACATTGCTTTCTACTTTCCATGAAATTATTAACATTTTCCACTGGAAACATTTGACATTTTGGGAAGGGAGGAGAATCCATAGTCTCCCTTTCCCAAATACTCAGGGCCTTGTATTTCTACATCACTGACCAAATATCTTGAACGGTTGTGTCTGAACTGCGCAAGTGTTTCTCGAATATCCGAGAAGTCTTTCCTCAAGGCAATTAAGAGGACTGGATTAAGAGGACCGTGTACATGAGACAACTCATTTAGGACTTAACTCCTTGACACTAAGCTCTGGTAGTTAATCTCTTTGGTTCTGCTACATGGATTGAAGGGTTTGGCTCTTGTCTTGGTTGCCATCAGTCGGTCAGTAATAAAATGGCATGTAGATACTGGGGGGAAACCCTATGTTGGCCTCCTGAGATGTAGATCAAGGGTGGCCAAACTTTTGGGGCCATGGGCCGGTCAGATGGTTCAGCGGGACGGTCACATGGCTCCTCCCACTGGAAGCAGAAGTAAAAGCATGCCTTGCAATCTGCTTTGCAACAGGAAAAGATAGATTTTAGGCTGCCATTTTCTCTGCTTAAACCAGCCCTCCCCCAACTATGGCCCATGGGCCAGATCCAGCCCCCAATGGCAATTCATCGGGCCTATGCTACCCTTGTCACTCCCGGAAGCGGAGGTAGAACGCACCCATGTGTGTTTTACTTCCGCTTCCGGGAGCGGCATAAAGGGCAGTGTGGGTCAGATGAATTGGCGTTGGGGGCCATATCTGGCCCAGGGGCCATAGTTTGGGCACCACTTATGTAGATAGTTGGGCCACTCCCCTTCAGTTCTTCCTTGTGTTTGCCTGCTTTGCTGAGGACATGTGAGAAATCTGAGAAAACCCAGAAACTGGAGGACAGGTTTCCTCTTGGCTTTCGTTCGAACCTTGGAGTGGTCCAGAGTGGGTTGACAGGGTTTGAAGTGTGAGAAAGAAGCCGAGATGTGCATGAGAGAATTTCACAATCTAACCCTATCAAGGCTCAAGTGGTGGATTTCGCGGCTGTGAAACGTGAGCCTTAAAGTTCTCAGATGGTCTCGAGCCAGCTTTCTGCACTCAGATTTGATCTTCAACGTAGGACCTATTGTCATGTAGTGTGTTCCGGACTATTTTTATTATCTGCAGCCAGCATGCAGGAATGAGGAACCTTTTAGTGTGGCCAGCATTCTGGGTAGGTACACCAAAACTGGCCGCTGAATAGACTGGCTTTGCTTAATTTGATTAAAAGTTGGCATCTTTACTAGTCCCTCACTCTAATGCCCTTCTGCTTTGCTTTTGCTCTGTTATTTTCTCTGCCACCTTCCCACTTCTTGTTCTGCTGTATCCGAATCCGAATCTTGGCGGTCCTCATGGCAATCAGTCATGAAGACTGTTCTGAGAATATAATGCAGTGGTCTTTCATCTGCCGTCCACATTGCAGCGTGACACCTGTGCCACTGATCCAATTACGCAAGTCACTTTCTGGTCCTGAGCCCTTTTGGCGCACAAAGTCCTCCTCAGCCTCAGGCCAGGATGGATAAAGTTGCTGCCCTTCACCAAGATGGATTCAAGTGGGATTTAATCCCCTTGGGGACCATCGCCCTCCCCTGTGGACTTCGCCAAGGCCGTTAGTCCTCAGGGTTGTCAGGTTAGTTAACCACTGCCTGACATTCACTGTTGAGTCACTGACAGTGCGGTCTACTCTATTACCATAGCAGGATAACTTGGTCAGACTGGCAGGATTGTTTCCTATGGGAGGTCATTTAAACAGCTGAACTCAAACTTGCAGACCAATGTAGTGCAAGCGAGATGTGGCTTTTCCTGGCATCAATGTGGGGAGGAGGAGGATCACCAGGTTTGGAGCAAGATGAGATTCTCGTAAGCATTTTTTTTGAAGCCGGTTGACCATCTTGAGGCCCAGGCTTGGAGGCCATTTCAGGACAGGTAGAAGTCGGGTTAGTTAACTGCTGCCTGATGATCGATGTTGAGTCACTGGTAGTATGGTCTACTCATTTACAATAGCAGGATAACGTGGCCAGACTTTCCCACTGGATTGTTCTTTTCAACCTTTTCCTTTGCTCAGCCTCTGGCTTCATGTTATCACATTAGGGAACCATTTCTTTCTGGATTCCTGTTGATCAACTCGGTGAGGTCTCCAGGAGAGATCAAGAATGGAGATCTTGCTCCAATAATGCCTCTCTGCTTCTTATGGAAAATGGTGAAGCCTTTCACCTATTCAGTGAGGTTGATACTAGAATTTGAGTTAATGAAAAAAATTATCTGATGGGCTTTAAAAAAAAAAGACTTGAGATGCCTCTTCACATTCATGCCAGGTTTCAGAAGTCTAGGTTTCGTGGAAGCATGGTGGAGACAGACCCCATTTTATAAGCCTGTGAGATGGGTCAGACCAAGAAAGAGAGACTAGACTAGAGTCAGCCAATGCACCAGAAACCAGATTTTGATAAAAATGTTGTAGTGTTCTGAGATGGTGACGTCCACTTGCCTGGTTAATCATAGATACAGTCTGTAGTCAAGCTCTACTAAGGAATTCAAGGCGCATAGATAATTGTCTTGTGCACTTGGTAATACTCTAGCATGGATGAATGAATAAACCTGTTCAAGTATAACAGACCAACTGTACTGGATGAAATGAAAGGGCTGGCTCAGTCTGGCACCATCTTTCCACAGTTGCCTATGGGAAGCCCACAATCAGGACATGAGAGCAGTAACATCCTCTGGGGTGTTACCCAGTAGTACTCATGTTTAGCCATGAGGATGAGCAGCTTGATCCTCCATAAATTTAATTTGTCCCTTTTTAAAAGCTCTTTGAGTTATCAGTTGTGGCTATATCCTAGAACAGGGGTGCCCAAACTTTTTGGGCTGTGGGCCAGTCATGTAGTTCAGGGGGCTAGTCACAATGGCCCGGGGGTCTGATGAGGCCCCCGACGGCAATTCATCCGGGCCACGAAGCCCTCGTCGCTCCCGGAAGCGGAAGTAAAACGCGCCCATACGGGCGCGTTTTACTTCCGCTTCCGGGAGCGACAAGGGCTTCGTGGCCCGAATGAATTGGCGTCGGGGACCTGATGAGGCCCCCAGGCCATAGTTTGGGCACCCCTGTTTTAGAACCAGGGAAGATGTTGGGATCCAATGAAATAGTTTGTTGGCGTTTTGTTGTCATTTGAACTTGAGTTTAGTTGACTGAAGTGTTGAATCTATTTTGAGGAGAGCCTTCAGGACCTTGGATAGCTACTAGTATCACAGTGAAAAGTAGGGACTCTTAGACGCAAGAGTTGGTGGATCTATGCCTTGAAAGAAAACCATTGTTCCAAGTTGGTTGCACTACAAGTGAAGCCATGCTTGATTTTGTACAGATGTATCCAGCCTGAAGGTGCTGTGGACGGTGGCTTTAGTGGTTAAGACACTGAGCTTTCCTAAAGTTTGGAGCACACAACGGACTATTCTCATCTTCATAGTCGGGGTGTCTCAGATTCCTAAAATGCCATCTTTACTTCCTTCCCCCCAACATTCTTGCTGCTTTCATTTCATCCACCTGTTCTTCCCTGTTGAACACGATATGTATTCATGTGCGTGTACATGTGTAAACATATACAGTAAAACCCTGACTTCAAATGATGTGAAGGCCCGGAAATTTTTTTTTTTGAGGGGGAAACTGGTTTCCCCCCATTTTTTTTCCTGAAGCCTTTTTTGTTTTCCCCCGAAAAATTG
The DNA here is from genome assembly GCA_035047305.1 of Bradypodion pumilum. Taxonomy (NCBI): domain Eukaryota; kingdom Metazoa; phylum Chordata; class Lepidosauria; order Squamata; family Chamaeleonidae; genus Bradypodion; species Bradypodion pumilum. The sequence continues at coordinate 5,697,782 of JAWDJD010000003.1, forward strand.
TAAAAATAAAAAATATATAATATGGAATGTTTTATTTTAACATGATGAATAAAATATTTTAAGATAAGCCCAGGCTCAAATATTTTATCAATCATTTCTAAAAAAATATGTATGGCATCAGATTATTTTCAATTTTCCCGAAAATTTCCGTTTTTCCCCAGGGGAAAAACCGGTTTTCCCCCCGAGCTTCAAAATTTCCAGAAATTTTACATCTCTACAAATGCCTCGAGTTACATAAAATTCGACTTACATAATGATTTTGTGCTAAAACCATGTCCCGATTTACATGATTTCCTATGGGTTTACTTTGAGTTACATACAAAATATTTTTTCCTATGGGTTTGCTTCGATTTACATAAAAATTTCATTTTTCCTATGGATTTGCTTCGAGTTACGTAAAGATAATTTTTCCTATGGGTTTGCTTTGAGTTACATAAAGATTCTTTTTCCTATGGGTTTACTTTGAGTTACATACAAAATATTTTTTCCTATGGGTTTGCTTCGATTTACATAAAAATTTCATTTTTCCTATGGGTTTGCTTCGAGTTACGTAAAAATAATTTTTCCTATGGGTTTGCTTTGAGTTACATAAAGATTCTTTTTCCTATGGGTTTACTTTGAGTTACATACAAAATATTTTTTCCTATGGGTTTGCTTCGAGTTACGTAAAGATAATTTTTCCTATGGGTTTGCTTTGAGTTACATAAAGATTCTTTTTCCTATGGGTTTACTTTGAGTTACATACAAAATATTTTTTCCTATGGGTTTGCTTCGAGTTACGTAAAGATAATTTTTCCTATGGGTTTGCTTTGAGTTACATAAAGATTCTTTTTCCTATGGGTTTACTTTGAGTTCCATACAAAATATTTTTTCCTATGGGTTTGCTTCGATTTACATAAAAATTTCATTTTTCCTATGGGTTTGCTTCGAGTTACGTAAAAATAATTTTTCCTATGGGTTTGCTTGGAGTTACATAAAAACCCGATTTAAGCAAAAGTCTACGGAATGGACTTTCCCCCCGTAAATAGGGGTATACACACACACACACACACACACACACACACACACACACACACACAGAGTCATGGATCTACAGTATTTGCTCTTCTGACCGGCAAGTCCTCCAAAGCAATGCGTGCAAGTAATGATAATGATTAAACAGCAGATTGGAAACTTGTTTTTAAAAAATTTCCTCGCAGAGGCAGTTAAAAAGAAAAGAGAAAGATCCACCCAAGAAGCCAAATGTGTTTTAGCAGCAGTAAGATTTTAGCTCAGGGATTCTCAACCTGCAGCCTGTGGGCTGGATGTGGCCCACAGCACCATTTCATGTGCCCCCCACTGCCTCCACCACACCAGGAAGTGCCATGTGGTGAAGGCAGGGCAAAATGGCCATCAAGCCCCCGAAGCTGTCTGAGGGAGCATGACCCGGACCCCCGGCTTAAAAAGGTTGAGAATTCCAGCTCAAAATAGCAATTACACTTTTATATACTGGCCCATGGTGCTTAGTGAACTCTCTGGGTCAGCATTCCCCAAACTATGTTCCGCGGAACACTGGTGGACTTCAATTCCCAGAAGCCTCAGTCAGTCCATTGGCTGACCAGTGCTTTGGGGAATTGATTTAGGCTTCTGGGCATTGAAGTCAAAAAAGGTGGTTCACAAGGTAATTAGCATTTTGACCCCCCTATATGCTGGGTACTCATTTTATTGACTTCAGAAGGACGGAAGGCTGAGCCAACTTTGATCCCCGTCAGGATCGAACTCATATTTTGGCTGTAGTACAGTATTTTCACCACTGCACCAGCAGGGCTTTTGGTCTAACCAAGCCTTGCTGGGTCACGGATGGCGTTTATAGTGCCGTCTTTCACACGTTCACACATGGGAAAGAATGGATTCTCTAAGACAGTGATGGGGAACCTTGGCTCTCCAGATGTTCTTGGACTTCAATTCCCAGAAGCCCCCATGAATCCACAGGAATGGGTTTACTGCGATTCATCCGGCCTACGCTGCCCTTGTCATTCCTGGAAGCGGAAGTAAAACACGCCCGTGAATCCACAGGAATGGGTTTACTGCGATTCATCCGGCCCACGCCGCCCTCGTCGCTCCTGGAAGCGGAAGTAAAACACGCCCGTCCGGGCGCGTTTTACTTCCGCTTCCAGGAGCAACGAGGGCGGCGTGGGCCGGATGAATCGCAGTAAACCCATCCCTGTGGATTCACAGGGGCTCCTGGGAATTGAAGTCCAAGAACATCTGGAGTGCCAAGGTTCCCCATCACTGCTCTAAGAGTTCCTCGAGGTGCCACGACACCTGGGCAGCAAAATATCTCTTTCTCCTCTGTGACTCAGCCTACAAAGGAAATGAAATCTTCCTTAGCCAAGTCTAGTGATGGGTCTGGTTTGGCCCTCTTTAAGGTTGCTGGACTCCAGCTCTCATCCTCCTTAACCTGTGGCTGTGCTGGCGAGGCAGATGGGAGTTGTAGTCCTGCAAACTTGATAAGGGGGCCACAATTTGTGGGCTCCATTCTCATCCTGGGTGGCCCCTCTCTTTCGGAAGCTTGGTTGCAGTACGGGCCTATTTCAAAAACAAAAATCACCAGGTTGTTTTGCTGACATCTTTAATTTTATTTTATTTGGTGTATCAAACCACACGACAAGGTCTTTAAAATGCTTAAAAATTTCCAGAACCCCAGGGATCTATCAATGTGTAACTTTCTCTTCCTTGTAAACAAGGGCTGTTTCTCTCTCTTTCCTTTTTTGCCCAGTCCTTTTCTACTCCTAGTAAATTTGCTAGAGATCCAATAATGATGACTCTTCTCTTAAACCAGGGGTTCCCAACCTAAGGCCTGTGGGCTGGATCTGGCCCACAGCACTATATCAAGTGCCCCCTCCACCCCTCCAAGGGCATTTGAGAAACAAACTGGCCACCCCTTTGAAGCTATTGGGACAAAATGGCTGCCCCCCCATTGTGCAGGCATGGCGAAATAGCCCTCTGGCCCTCAAAGCGGACTGAGAGAGTGTGACCTGGCCCCCGGCTTGAAGAGGTTTGCAACCCCTTGTCAGCGTTCTGGACCAGTTGCAGCCTCCGAATGGTCATCAAGGGCAGCCCCATGTAGAGCGCATTGCAATAGTCAAGTCTGGAGGTGACCAGAGCGTGCTGCGTGACCATGAGCAAGGAGTCCCGATCTAGGAGCGGACATAACTGCCGTATGACACGAAGTTGTGCAAAAGCCCTCCTGGCCACGACGGCCACCGGCTCATCGAGCAGGAGTCGCGAGTCCAGGAGGGACACCCAGATTCATACCTGTCAAGTTTTGGATTTGGAAATAAGGGAAATTTCCCTGCAAATAAGGGATACTTGACAGCTATGCTTATCCTGTGCTGCCCTCCAATGGCGGCAAAGGGCATTGCAGTCTAATTAATAAGGGATGATGGCAGGGAAGAGGGTAAAATAAGGGGTTTTCCCGGCCAATAAGGGATACTTGACAGCTATGCCCAGATTATGCACCGGGTCTGTTTGGGGCAAAATAGCCCCATCCAGAACCAAAGATGGTAGCTCCCGAGATAACACGGGGGCCCTGACCCACAACCACTCATTCTTTGCCGGGATTTAGTTGTAGCCCGTTGTCCACCATCCAGACCCCAACAGCCTCCAGACCCCTGGATAGGACTTCAAGTGCATCGCTTGGACCACCTACTTCGGCCTCCTCCCCCTTGCCTTTGGCACTCTCTTGAAACCAGAGACTCCAAGGTGCAAGCTGGTTGAAGCTTACTAAACACCCCTGTCACCAGGTAGACAGGCCCCACTTGCTAAGGGTAAAGCAAGATTTGAGTGAATAGCATCCCGGTGCCAATCACTTACTTATGCATGACTTTCCACTTCCGCCAGAGATGAGCGGCTGCAAGTCTTTGTGAACCCTTGCAAATAATTAATCCCCACGCAGTCCTGTGGTCTTCCCTCGGTCAGATCTCATGCTGCTGTTTACTTTGTTATGTTGACCTTCAATGGACACGGTTGCACAGTTGAGGTTTCTCAGCTTGCCTCATTCTGGGAAGTGTGTGGAGGGGATTTTGATACACTCGGCTAAGTTGGTCACTTACACAACTATAATAATACTGTAATAATTATTCTGGGTTGAAAGGATTTTTGCGGGAGAAACTCTGCTCAGGGAACACGCACATGAGGCTCCTTTCTTGCCCCCTAGAGCAAGGGCAGAGATGTGTGCTCAATCCATCATGCAGTACCCGGTCTCGAACTACCAACTTGACAGCCTTCCAGCTAACAAGGCATGATTCACTTGCCCACCTCCCTAAACAGCATGGAAGAGAGCACAGAGTTGTGTAACTCCGTAACACTTTTGAAGAGCCCTGGTGGCGCAGTGGTTAAATTGCTGTGCGAGAGAGTTCAAGCCTTACTTTGTTATAATATTGATGCTTATGGCTTACAGCTTATGAAAACCCCAACCCCCCAATCTCATGTACCCCATAATCATCACATAATCTCATGTACGCTGTTCACCATGATCATCACAATTACAACAAATTAAGGCATGACATCTCTCGCTTTGCATGTAGTGAGTCTATCTCATGTACCTGTATTTGTTTCACCTTTTAAATGAAATGAATGAACACTTGCACGATTTTCTGAGTTTCACCTGTACATTAATGCCTAAATGTGGTTCTCCTGGCACAGCGCATAAACCTCAGTTCTGCAGCCAAAAAACTCTGCTCACGATGTGGGTTTGATCCTAATGGGCTCCTGGTTGACTCAGATTTCCATCCTTTCAAGGTCAAATAAAATTAACACCCGGCTTGTTGGGAGCAAGAGTGCTAATTTCCTTGTGAAACGCCCCCCCCCCCAGATAATACTCTAAGTGCTATGGAGCGGTATATCAGTTTAATTGTAGGACCACAGTGGCTTAGTGGTTAAGATGCTGAGCTGGAAGGTTAGCGTATCAGCAGTTGAATACCAAGGTGCTGTTTGAGGGAGTCAGCTCCCATCATCTTTCCCAGCTCTTGCCGACCTAGCACTTTGAAAGCAAGAAATTGCAAGTAGATAAACAGGTGCTGCAGTGGGACTGCAGTGCCTTAAATGGTTAAGATGCTGACTGGGAGGCGGAAGGTCAGCAGTTCAAATCTCGAGTACTGCAGGATGAAATGAGCTCCCGTCTTTGTCCCAGCTCCTGCCAACCTAGCAGTTCGAAAGCAAGAAATTGCAAGTAGATAAATAGGGACCACTTCGGTGGGAAGGTAACAGCCTTCTGTGCTCTCCTGTGTCTAGTCATGCCTGCCACATGACTACGGAAACATCTGCAGAAGCAGACAATGCTGGCTCTTCGGCTTTGAAACAGAGATGAGCACTGAACCCTAGAGTCAGATACGGCTGGCTTTCGAGCAAGGGAAACCTTTACCTTTACTTAAACAGGTACTGCTTTGGCAGGAAAGGTAACAGCGTTCCATGTGCTCCAGTGTCTAGTCATACCTGCCACATGACCATGGAAACATCTGTAGATGCAGACAGCGCTGGCTCTTGGGATGTAAAAGGAAATGAGCACTGACCCCTCTAGTTGGATATGACTGACTTTCAAGCAAGGGCAACCTATCACTGTAATTGCCATTGTTATTAATGTCCCAAATCTTGACAGGTAGCAATAGACATTTGCAACATCATCTCAGAACTGTGGAAATATCCTTCCAGAGGGATTTATGCCCCCTCCACCAGAATCCCCTGTTGCATAGCTGTCAAGTATCCCTTATTGGCCGGGAAAACCCCTTATTTTACCCTCTTTCCTGCCGTCATCCCTTATTAATTAGACTGCAATGCCTATTGCCACCATTGGAGGGCAGCACAGGATAAGCATAACTGTCAAGTATCCCGTATTTGCCGGGAAATTTCCCTTATTTCCAAATCCAAAATTTGACAGGTATGCCCTGTTGTGGTGCCAAGGATTCTGGGAGTTGTAGTTTTAAAGAGAGCGCACGATAAATCTCCGTGTTCTTGTCCTGTGATTTTTGTGGAAGACACTGAAGCATTGGAGGCCAAGCATCCTTCTGGTTGTCTCTCTCTCCAGGTACGGGATCCAGCATCCTCTCAGCTCTGCAGGACCTTTCCTGGCTCTCCAAGTCCCAAGTTGAGAAGCAGTTGCAGGTCATCTCGGTGCTGCAATGGGTGCTGTCGTTCCTGATCATGGGTAAGAGCAAAACTCCTTCTGCCGGGCACCCCTTCAAGGCCTTCGGATGTGTGAGATGTTTCCCTTGGGACTGTTTGAAGCAGGGGTGCCCAAACTACGGCCCAAGGACTGGATCCGGCCCCTGACACCTATTCATCCGGCCCGCACCACCCTCGTCGCTTCCGGAAGCGGAAGTAAAACGCGCCCGTACAGGCGCGTTTTACTTCCACTTCTGGGAGCAACGAGGGCGTTGCAGGGTTAATGAATTGGCACCGGGGGGCAGATCCAGTCCACGGGCCATAGTTTGGGCACCCCTGCTTTAAGCAGAGAAAATGGCAGCTTAAAATCTATTTCATCCTGTTGCAAAACAAACTGCAAGGCGCGTTTTATTTCCACTTCCAGTGGGAGGGACCACATGATCAGCCCGCTGAACTATGACGCTCCGCGGCCTGAATTTGGGTACCCCTGGTTCAAAGACACCCATGAAGGGACTGCAGTGGCTTAGTGGTTAAGACACTGAACTTGATGACTGGGAGGTTGGCAGGTCAGCAGTTCATAAGAACATAAGAGCAGCCTTGCTGGAAGAGGCCACAGGAGCCCATCCAGTCCAGCTTTCTGTCTCACACAGTGGCTCACCATTGGTTTCAGGGTATTATTCCCAAGCAGATGCCTTCACCTGCTTAGGATTCCCTGGAAATGGCATTGAGAGATATCCTGCCTATCGAGACCCAAGTGCTACATGACAGAGTGAGCTCCCGCCGTCTGCCCCAGCTCCTGCTAACCTAGCTGTTCAAAAGCAAGAAATTGCAAGTAGATAAATTTGTATCGCGTTGGCAGGAAAGGTAACAACGTTCCATGTGCCCCCGCATGTGCCACATGACCACAGAAATGTCTGCAGACGCCGACAACGCTGGCTCTTTGGCTATAAATGGAGATGAGCACTGAACCCTAGAGTCGGATACAACTTGGCTTTTGAGTGGGAAAATATCCCAGATGGGCAGGATATAAATGTAATAAATTAAAATAAATGTTTTGTGGGCCTGACTCCTGGATGAGAATCCATGGGTTTGCAGAATGGGCCTGTGGCTCTGGCCTATGGCGCCAAATCATATGGCCCACAGCGCCCTCACTGCAAGCGGAAGTAAAATGTGTCGGCGCATAATGCTGTTGTAAATGCACCCCGCGGGTGTTGTAAATGCATTTACGACAGCCATGGATGCATTTTACAGCGGGATAAATCATGTGACTGGCCCGCTGAACCAAGTGACCGGCCTGCTCCACCACGTGACTGGTCCATGGCATAAAAAGTTTGGCCACCCTTGCCTTAAGACACACTGCTGATCAGAATGAGAGACAGCTCTGTTGTCTGACTGCAGAGACATAGGAAACTAACGTGGTCACGTGGCAGGCACGACTAGACACCAGAGTGCAAGTAACATTGTTACCTTCCCCACCAAAGTGGTATCTTATTGATCTACTTGCAATTTCTAGCTTTTGAACTGCTAGGTTGGCAGGAAATGAGACAGAGAAGGGAGCCCACTCTGTCACGCAGCACTTGGGTCTCAAATTGTTGACCTGCCTACCTTCCAGTCTTCAAGTTCAGCATTTTAGGACAAATCATGACCTGGCAAGCCATTTCAGAATCCAAGCAGCCCTGATTTCATTCTCAAACATAACAATGACACTTCTATACTACCCCATAGCGTTTAGTACACCCTCTCGGTGGTTCACAATGTAATTAGCATTTTGCCTCCAACATGCTGGGTCCTCATTTTACCGACCATGGAAGGATGGAAGACAAGTTATATGGAATACAATGGAATATGTGTAACTGTGGTCCTTTAAATAGGTAAAGCTCGCCCTTGCTCGAAAGCCAGTTGTATCCAACTCTAGGATTTAGTGCTCGCCTCTGTTTATAGCGGGGGTGCCCAAACTACGGCCTGCAGCACCAATTAATCTGGCCCGCGCTGCCCTTGCTGCTCCTGGAAGTGGAAGTAAAACATGCATGGGCAGAGTGCACACACACATGTGCAGAATGCTTCTGTAAATGACCTGTAGCTGTTGTAAATGCAGAAAGTGCCCGTGCATTTTACTTCCACTTCTAGTTGGAAGAACCATGTGACCGGCCCGCGGCCCAAAAAACTTGGGCACCCCTGGTTTATAACCAAAGAGCCAGCAGTGTCTGCATCTGCAGACATTTCTGTGGACATGTGGCAGGCATGACTAAACACCAGTGTGCATTAAATACCGTTTACCTTCCCACTGAGGTGGTACCCATTATTTATTTATTTATTTATTTAATTTTCTGATTTATATTGCCGCCCAACTCCAAAGACTCTGGGCGGCTCACAAAAAATAAAACCAACCACATTTTAAAAACCAACAAAAACCCAATTAAAACTGCCACCAAAAATTACTCCGACGCATTGTTTATCTACTTGCAATTTCTTGCTTTCAAACTGTTAGGGACAGAGACTAAATTAATGCATTTGTCTAGGATACGCTACTTCATGACAAATTTTCCTGCCCCACCATACAGATGTATTGGAAGCTTAGAAAAGTTTCTTTTTGAACTCTGGTCCCCCAAATCCCTCACATGTGGCCATGCTGGTGTGAGGATGATGGGCATTGTAGCCCCAAATTGTCCCATTTGCAATTTCTGCCGATGAGAACATGCAAAAAGAGTCTCCTTCCTCGCCAGGTGCACGTTATTTGAACAAGGGAATATGTTTATTTGTCATCCTTCCATGTTACCTATTAATACTCCTCTTCCCGTGGGAGGTTGTGTGGTGGGGGGCACCTTTGGAAGGTCATGTCCTTGGGACAGAAGAAGCCAGTGGGGCCAGGAGTGGGGCAGGAACAGATCTGACCCTGTTTGATTGGATCAGAAACTCCCTGGTCCAGAGATAATGCTGCTAAATCAATAAGGGGATGTTTCACAAACATGGGTGAGCAAATATGAGCATTACTGAACCTAATGATAGAACTTGAGTTTGGCCAGTGGCACCGAGGAGAGGATAGACCGGTGATGACGAACCTTTTAGAGACTGAGTGCCCATGCTCAACAGGCTGCCATCTGCGCCACACAGAGGTGGGGCCAACTCTTTGCTGGGGGGAGGCAGGAAGCGCTCCGATTGGGCTGCCGAGCAGAGGGGCGGGAGCAAACTCTGTGCTGGAGCAATGGTGCATGTGTCCACACAGAGGGCTCTGAGTGCCCACTCTGGCACGCATGCCATAGGTTTGCCACCACTGGGATAGACTCAGGACAGGGTACGTGATTCCTAAAATTTGTGAATTACAGAACTCAAATAAGGCTGCATGAAAGGCCGCATTAATTTACCTGAAATTTTTGAAGTGATAGCTGTGTTAGACTGTGCAAGCATATCAAAGACTAAATAAAACAAAAGAACAAACAAGCCAAAAATTTGTGTAAATATTAATTTACCTGTAATCGAATAAGGCTGCATGAAAGAAACTTCACTTAATATACCGCATATACTCTAATATAAGCCGATCTGAATATAAGCCGAGGTACTAAGTTTTGACCTGAAAACCCAGGAAAATTGATTGACCCGAGTATAAGCCAAGGGTGGGAAATGCAGCAGCTACTAGTGAGTTTCAATAATCAAAGTACATGAAAATATGGTAAACTTAATTAAATTGTTGGCCTATCTCAATCTAGTGTGGTCTTGGGACCCTCGTGGTCTTTTACCCAAGTGTAAGCCGTGTCCCTTTTCAAGGGCTAATTTTGGGGGCTAAAATATATGGCTTATCCTCGAGTATAAGGGGTACTTAAAATGTAGATTATTTTGTAAAAATCAACATACTTAATAATTTCAAAAAATGAACACTATTTTTAAATGTCAAGGCTACTAAAATAAAGTAGAAATATAAAAGACAAACTATCATAATTATACATTATTATTGTTGTGTTGAATGACACTGTTGTTTGTTGTTTTAACTGTTGTACACCGCCCAGGGTGGGAAGCAGCCAAATGGGTGGTATAAAAGTGAAATAAATAAAAGATAAACAAAAACGTATTGGAAAAAATAAAAGGATTTGATCTGTCAAGCTTGAATTCAGTCCAAAGGCGCTGGACTTAAGGACCTAGAAGGCCGTAGGTTCCCCACCTGGTTTAGCAGAAGCTCCTGCTTCCCAATTTGAAATGAAACTGGCCAGTTGAGTTGGTTGTTGGGCGCTGGCCATGGGAACAGTTGTTCTTTTTAGGCACATGATGCGGATGTGAGTGGTGTGGGTTCCCCTTTTCTGGCTAGGTGTGTTTCAGAGAGTTAGCATTGTCTAAGGAAAATCCTTAGCTGCGGTGGCTACGGTTGGCAGGTCAGCAGTTCGAGACCCAAGTGCTGTGTGGCAGAATGAGCTCCCATCATCTGTCCCAACTCCTGCCAACTTAGCTGTTCAAAAGAAATTGAACAACTTCTTCTTCTTCAGGTGCCAAGAAAGACACAAGGTTCTTGCTTTAGCACATCTAGTGGCCTCTGCCAGCATTATTTGGTGTTCTTGTCATATGTCTTTGTTGTTGTCTCTCCACCTTCCTCTGGGTCTGCCTCGTGGTCTTTGTCCTTCTCCTCTTTCTGCATAGGCCTTGTAAGGCATTGAATTCTAAGAGATTTTCTCCTAATGGACAAACCACTTTATTTGTTGTCTCTCTGTGTAGTGCAAGATTAGTTCTGTTCCAATTCTTTCCATTAGAATATCATTCCTGATTTCGTCCTTTCTAGTCACTCCAGCTGCCTTCCTCAGGGTGAAAGACAGAATTACTTTTAAAAAGCAGGGGCGGGGAGAGGACGATGTACAAGGAGACTGTGGACCTATGGTATTATACATGTGCAGAATCTGTGGCTATCCATACAGGTCAGGGCACACACACACCCTCAACCAGGGCTGTGAGTGACCAGCTTTAAAAAACTTTAGAAGTTAAGCTAAAGGAAGAAAATCTTCTTGCATTTTTTTTAAAGTAGCATAATAAACTACCAGTTAAATGCTAAGGCTAGTGAGGAGGGGAAATCTAGCTGGAAGAAACTAAGGCAGCTTGGATCCAAGCTAGACAAGGAGCTTAGGCCTTAAACAATAAAATCCGATTTAGCTTAGAGTATGGGAAGGTTCAAAAGGCAAGTGTGTGTGTGTGTGCGCGCGCGCGCGCGCACGCATGTGCAAATCTCTTCTTAACCACATGGGCTAATTCTTCCCTTTCATCCTGCACAGGTGTGGGCTGCACAGTTATCCTTATGTACATTCTCTGTACAGACTGCTGGCTCATCGCAGCTGCCTACCTGGCGTGGTTGGTGTTTGACTGGAACACTCCCAAAAAAGGTAAGCAATTAGCAATAACACATATCCACATCCCTGTAGCATTTATAGTGCACTCTCTGGGCAGTTCACAAGGTAATTAGCATTTTGCCCCCAACATGTTGGGTACTCAATTTACCGACCTCGGAAGGACGGAAGGTTGAGTCAAACTTGTTTTTCTCCCCTCAAGATCGAATTCACAACATTTGGGCTACAGTACAGCAGCTTAACCACTGCGCCACCAGGGCTCACTACTGAGTTTTAGCCATGGTGTAAAGCAGCCTGTTGCTTATCTGATGTGTTGGACTACAGCTCCTATCTGCTCAAGTGACAGTGAAGTCAGGGATGATGGGCACTGTAGAGCACAACAACAACATCTGGATTGGCTTGAGTGGCAGTATATTGAGAAGAACAACCATTTCTCTGCAGTGCATATAACTCTGTAAGAAGAGAGTGTTGCAATGCAAAATCTGTGGCTTCTTTTATTCAGTCAGTCCATCTCACGTTGGATCTTCCTCTTTTCCTACTGCCTTACACTTTCCCCCAGTATTATATTTTCCACTGAGTGGTTTTTAGGATGGGTTTTGTGTTATACGAAGGCCCCCAGGTTCTATCAATTGAGGTAAAGGTAAAGGTCTCCCTTGCTGGAAAGCCAGTTGTATCCAACTCTAGGGTTCATCTCCTTTTTACAGCCAAAAAGCCCGCACTGTCTATGTCCGCAGACATTTCCGTGGACATGTGGCAGGCATGACTAGACACGGAACGCTGTTTACCTTCCCACTGAAGTACCTATTTATCCACTTGCAATTTCTTGTTTTTGAACTGCTAGGTTGGCAGGAGCTAGGACAAAGACGGGCGCTCACTCCGTTGTACAGCTCTCAGGTCTCAAACTGCTGACCTTCCAATCACGAAGTTCAGCGTCTTAACCACTAAGCCACCGCAGTCCCTTTCTACCAATTGAAGCCTAGAGCAAAATATATGTGCTACTTATTAAAATAAACCTATGAGTTTGAGTCCCGGAGTCAAATGCACACAGCCACAGTAACTTTTCCTACTTCTGGGATTGGGGTACACAGAAAGAGCCTCCTCACAGACTGTGGTCTTTTTGAACCACAGTCGGGTGTACCCTGGTAACAGCAACCTTGCGTTGCTGGCTAATCTTTCTCACACTAGGTCGGGTGAAAGGAACTGCAGAATGAACTCACTGAGAGGTGCCTACGTTTTGGCAGATCCGTGCCTGGCCTAGACATGGAAGAAGAAGTTCTGGGATTTCTGCCCTGGGGTTGTGGCCCATTGGAACAGATGTCAGCTGGAACACATGGACCAGCGCTCTCTGCTTTTAGGTGTAGTTCGAAGCTGTCTTTTTGTTGTGATAGTTAGGAGTTTTCCTTTCTTTGTCAGATTTCCCTGCTTGGGCCATGTTGGGTTCCTCTATCTAACCTGTCTAACAGACTCTCTTTGCTCTTTCCGAAAGGTGGAAGAAGGTCGCAGTGGGTCAGAAACTGGGCTGTGTGGAGGTATTTCCGGGACTACTTCCCCGTCCGAGTGAGTCCAATAATGTTTTTTAAAATGCCATCTTTTCCTGACATCCCACTGTCTAGACCTGTGATGGCGAACCTTGGCACTCGAGAAGTTCTTGGACTTCAATTCCCAGAAGCACCCATGAATCCACACAAATGGGTTTATTGCGATTCATCCGGTCCACACTGCCCTCGTTGCTCCTGGAAGCGGAAGTAAAACGTGCCCGGACGGGCGCGTTTTACTTCCGCTTCCAGGAGCGACGAGGGCGGCGTGGGCCCGATGAATCACAGTAAACCCATTCATGTAGATTCATGGGGGCTTGGGCTTCTGGGAATTGAAGTCCAAGAACATCTCGAGTGCCCAGGTTCGCCATCACGAGTCTAGACCTCCTGGCTAAGAGTTTGTGGGAATTTTATAATAATAATTTCGTGTTAGAGATTACTCTGGGTTGAAAGGCTTTTTTGCTGGAGAAACTCAGCTCAGGGGACGCCCGGATGAGGCTCCTTTCATGTCCCCAAGCGTAGCCCTCGGGTATCGAAACCTGACCTTCCAGTCTCCAAGCTCAGCATCTTAACCACTAAGCCACCTAATAGCTTATCTGGGAAATCCTAGGTTAGGGAAAGCTTGCGACCTACTTTAGGACCACAGTGGTTTAGTGGTTAAGATGCTCAGTTTGACGCCCGGAAGGTTGGCAGGTCAGCAGTTCGAGACCAGAATCCTGCACGACGGAGAGAACTCCCATCGTCTGTCCCCGCTCCTGCCAACCTAGCTGTTCGAAAGCAAGGAAATTGCAAGTAGATAAATAGGTACAGCTTTAGCGGGAATGGTAACAGCATTCTGCATGCTTCGTCATCTAGTCATGCCTGCCACATAACCATGAAAACATCTGCAGATGCAGACAGCGCTGCGAGTGAAGATGAGCATCGACCCCTAGAGATGGACACTACTGGATTTCAGCAACTGGGATCTTGACCTTGACCTCTTTTAAATGGCCATTGGCCGCCTTCTCCCTGAGATGTCTGCCTGTTTAGCCCACAGTTCATTGAATTGGATTGAGCATTTCCAGGCAGGCTTGGCAACCATACCTGTCAACCCGCGGCTCCGGAAAAACGGGACCTGTGCTGATCGCTTGTGCGCAGGTCGTTTTTCACGCATGCGTGGAAGGGTTTTACACTTGTGTAGACGTCAATCGGCGTCAAATTCCGTGGTAATCCCGGCCAAATCGGGATGGTTGACACGTATGTTGGCAACGTGCTGCCTTCCAATTATGGGGGCTGTGGTTACCTTCATTATTTTGCCACAGGGCCCCCTGGTTGTCTTCTTGGACAGGCCTGGGGAAAGGATTCGGTCCGTGGTGCTCTTACCGGTGTGAGTCCTTGAGTCACTTCCACTTTAGGGTGACCTTAAAATTAATGACCTCTGAAATGCCCTGCAAACAAATGCCGAAACTAAACTGAACCAAAGGCTTCCATTAAGTGAAACTTTAGGAAGTTGTTGTTATGCGCTCTCAAAATCAAGACTTGCATCGTCATTTATCAATGCAATCCTTCTGATGTTTGATTTTTTCCTCTTTTCTAGTGTTCTCCCCCCATCCCCAATTATTGTCCTTTTAAGGGAGTCTTGACATCTCCCGATGAGTTCAAAGTATCATAACCTCAGTTAAATCATTTTTGCATCTAAGTGAGAACAATAATGCTTCTCACTTAGACTTACTTAGTCGGCAGTTCGAGACCCAGGTACGGCATGACGTATTGAGCGCCCGTCATCTGTCCCAGCTCCTGCCACATTAGCAGGTCGTAAGCAAGAAATTGCAAGTAGATAAATAGGGACCACTTTGGTGGGGAAAGATCTTGGGAACATAAAAGGAACCTCATTCGGGCATCCCTTGAGAGGAGTTTGTCCAGCAAAAATCCTTTCAACCCAGAATAATTTCTGACATGAAATTATTATCATATTTAGATCCTCCCATGTTATGTAGCATATCGGGCAGCAAGGGGACTTTGGCATCCCCCCCCCCCATATCACTTTCATGCTCTTTAAATCTGCCATGAAAGTTCTTCGCCGTCTGTTTCGAGAGCACCCTAGTTGTCCTTTGGCATTAGGAGGGGTCCAAGACTAAGGTTGCAGGCTTTGCCTATGCATCAATGGGATGTACTTTTAGATAAAAACCTTTCTGGTAATTATGATTGTCTCACAGGTCCCAAAATAATATAAAATGCAAAGACAGTGAGAGAGATCACAGTTTTTTTTAAAAAAAATTCTCAACACTTTCCCTTCCTCGTAAGTGTAGTGTCACTAAGGTCAGTGGTGGTCATCAGCAGGATCGCACCAGTTCACCAGAACCCGTAGCAGAAATTCTGGCTGGCTGT
Source organism: Bradypodion pumilum (assembly GCA_035047305.1). Lineage (NCBI taxonomy): Eukaryota > Metazoa > Chordata > Lepidosauria > Squamata > Chamaeleonidae > Bradypodion > Bradypodion pumilum. The sequence goes on from JAWDJD010000003.1 coordinate 5,713,143, forward strand.
GCCCATCCAAGTTTCGAAATAAAGTAGTCCTGATTCAGGTGCAATGCAGGGCTTTCCCCCTGGCTATGCCCACCATACCATGCCCACAGTGTGGTAGTAATTTTTTTTGGAGCCCACCACCGACTAAGGCGGTGTTGTCAGGAAACAACAATTAGACTGTCTTGTCTTTCAGAAAGGTAATTGGCAGTCTTCCTGAGTCAGAATGTCTCATTCTGTCCCTCCATATCAATCTCCAAAATTTTTTTTGAAAAAATTCCTATTCAAGGAAGCCTTTCAGAATGTTATCCCCTTAGCAATAAATTAACCGGTCAGTCGGTCCTCTGTGCCTTCAAACGCCAGTTATTTTATTTTGCCTTGAATTATATAAAATCCGACTTACATTATGATTATTGCACTAAAACCATGTCCCGATTTACATAGCACAATTTCCTATGTGTTTGCTTCAAGTTACATAAAACATTCATTTTTCCTATGTGTTTGCTTCGAGTTACATTTTAAAACATCATTTTTCCTATGGGGTTGCTTCGATTTCCAAAAATATCATTTTCCTATGGGTTTGCTTCGAGTTAAGTAAAAAACCGATTTACACAAAAGCCTACGGAACAGACTTTTTACTTAAGTAGGGGTTTTACTGCATTTATTTGGTTGGTTTAGTTTTAACTTGTTGTGTGTTTTAGTATGTTATTTTGATATTTGTAGGTACACTCAGAGTGAGAAATCTCCCAAATAGGCAGTATAAAAATGCAATCAATCAATCAATCAATCAATCAATCAATCAATCAATCAATAGGTACCATATCAAAAGAGTGGCAATAGGTATCTGCCCATACCTGTCAACCATCCCGATTTGGCCGGGAAACCCCCGTAATTTGACGTCTATTGACGTCATAACCTGCCCCCCCGCTGCCAAAACCCCGTAATTTGACAGCGGGGGGAAACGCTTTCCGCGTAGGGGCTGCGCAAGCGGCGTAGTGCTTCCACGCATGCATGGAAAGCGACCTGCGCACAAGCGATGTGCGCAGGTCCCGTTTTTCCGGAGCCGTGGGTTGACAGGTATGTATCTGCCCCAGTACACACCTCAGATAATTATCAGGATAGGTGTGTACTGACCGGGCAGGTACCTGTTACCACCCCGAAGGGAGGCTAAACAACAGGCATGGAACAAAAGGTTATAGCTGCAACCTATATGAGCAGTTCTTTAGATAAATGGACAATCATTAGGCTAGTTTTCTTCCCTGGTGCCAGCTTCTTGCATAATAATATGACTTTTTGGCTTGATTCATGGGCAAGGTCAATCATCGTAACCCAGCGTGGACAATTTCTACAGATCCAAGGACTGTACACACACACACCCCTGGACCGGCACCTGCTCATACTGTCCACCTCAAAAATAATTTTCTTTTTAAAAAAGTTTGGCAAACTGCAAGTGGCCTCTCATCTGCCCTCCTGTGGCCAAAATTAAAATCGCAACTTTTGCTGGGAAGCCCAAATCCTGGCAGAACTGTCTGCCATGACCTTTAGAAGGCAGAGGTGGACTTCTTGAATTTTTAAAATGTGTTTTAAAATAAAACTATTGTTTGGAGCTCTCGGACCAAATTAGGGTTCTTGGAGTCCCCCTTTCTACATCCTTGCTTTTGGGCAGCTGAGGAAAAGCGGACAAGAAATCCAGAAGTGGAATCTTATGAATTACAAGAGGATCTTAGAATCATTGAATAACTGAGTTGGAAAGGGTTTATGAGGCTATTGAGTCCAAACTGCTGCTCAACAAAGGGATGCAAGTCAAAGCAAATCTGACAAAGGTTTGTCCAACTTTGTCTTGAAAGCCTCCAGTGCTGGAACATTCACTTCCTCCTGAGATCATCATGGGTTCCATTGTCGTACCGCTCTAGCAGTTAAGGAGTTTTCCTATAGCTAGTTTTGGAGATTATTCTTCTGTTAATGCAGCCTAAAATAGCATTGGCCTTTTTTTTTGGCAACCACATTGCCCTGTAAAGCTTGTGTTCTCCAACAATTCCAAGATCCTTCTCGCTTGTGGTAGTACTGAGCCTAGTATCCCCCATCTTGTAACTGTGCATTTTGGGTCCCCGCCCCCCGGTGTAGAACTTTGCACTTATCCCTGTTAAATTTCATTCAGTTGTTTTCAGCCAAATTTTCACACTTTTAAAAAATTGTTCCTGTCTTCCAAAGTATTAGCTATTCCACCCAATTATGTGTCATCCACAAATCTGATAAGTATTCCCTGCAATCCCTCCTCCAAGTCATTAATTAAAATTTTGAAGAGCACCAGAACCAAGACTGAGCTTTGTGGAATCTAATTTGTAACTCCCTTCCAGTTTGAAAAGGTGCCAAAAGGACTCCGATTGGACACTAGCTAGAGCTGCTATTAGGGCCTACCTAGTGGCGATGGGGGTGGTGAGGCGGCAATACTTCACCGCCCTTATTGCCTCCGCTGATAATCGCCCAGCCGCCCTGTTCCGGGTAACCAGGTCCCTCCTCGGTAGGGGGAGATCGGTGCCCGGTTGGCAGGGTTCGGCTGAGGACTTTACTGACCATCTGGTGGAGAAAATCGATCGGATTCGTTCTGGATTGAACCCTGGCGTGGACGGGGAGGGTCGGGGAGGTGCCGGAGCATTGTCTTGCTGTACGATCTGGGATCAGTTTGATCCTGTTGTCCCTGATGAAGTGGACAGGCTCCTTGCAGCTGTTCGTGCCACTACATGTCCTTTGGATCCCTGTCCCACTTGGTTGGTGAAAGCCTCCAAGGAGGTAACAGGTGGCTGGGTTGGGGGGATAATAAATGCCTCGTTACGGGAGGGGGTATTTCCTGCACAGCTAAAACATGCTTTGGTGCGCCCCCTCCTGAAGAAAATGTCCCTCGACCCAGCTGTCCTTAACAACTACAGGCCAGTTTCCAACCTGCCCTTTTTGGGTAAGGTTTTGGAGAAGGCGGTGGCGCGCCAGCTGCAGAGTGTCCTGGAGGAAGCGGATTATCTAGACCCCTTTCAATCAGGGTTCAGGCCCGGGTATGGAACGGAGACGGCATTGGTCGCGCTGATGGATGATCTCTGGCGGGAGCGGGACGGGGGTTGTCCATCCGTCCTTGCTCTTCTTGACCTCTCAGCAGCCTTCGATACCGTCGACCACGGTATCCTTCTGGAACGGCTCGAAGGACTGGGGATCCAGGGCTCTGTGTTGTCCTGGTTTTCCTCATTTCTGGAGGGCCGTACCCAGTCGGTGTGGTTAGAGAGTGAGAGGTCCAGCCCTAGGCCCCTCAAGTATGGGGTGCCTCAGGGCTCTGTGCTCTCTCCTCTCTTATTTAACATCTACATGAAGCCACTGGGTGAGATCATTCGTTCCCACGGGGTGCAGTACCATCAGTACGCGGATGATACTCAGCTGTACATCTCGGCCCGTGGGGACCCCAGTGATGCTGTTGAAATCCTATCCGGATGCCTGGAGGCCATTGGGGTCTGGATGGGGGCCAATGGGCTTCGGCTGAATCCCAGCAAGACAGAGTGGCTGTGGATAAGGGGCCCCGTGTTATCCAGGGAGTTACCACCTTTGGTACTGGATGGGACTGCTTTGCCCTAGACAGACCCAGTGCGCAACTTGGGGGTTCTTCTGGACTCGCGGCTGCTTCTAGAAGAACAAGTAGCGGCTGTGGCCAGGAGGGCTTTTGCACAACTTCGGGTAATTCGCCAATTGCGCACGCTCCTGGACCGGGGCTCCTTGCTTATGGTCACCCATGCTCTGGTTACTTCCCGACTAGATTATTGTAATGCGCTCTACATGGGGCTGCCCTTGACGACCATCCGGAGGCTGCAGCTGGTCCAGAATGCGGCGGCCCGGGTGGTGATGGGGTGTGGGCGATATGCCCATGCCTCACCGCTACTTCGGGAGCTGCACTGGTTACCAGTTTGTCTCCGGGTGCAATTTAAGGTGCTGGTTTTGACCTTTAAAGCCCTATATGGCAGGGGGCCAGGATATCTTAGAGACCGCATCGTCCCAAGAGTGTCTGCCCGTCCAACCAGAGCGGACCGGAGGGGCTCTCTAATAGTGCCACCAACTAGGGGTGCACATCTGTCTAGCACCCGAAGGAGGGCCTTCTCCGTGTCCGCACCAACTCTCTGGAACCTCCTGCCAATAGACCTAAGACTCCAAAGTGAACTGCTGCCCTTCAGGAAAGGAGTGAAGACCTGGCTGGCAGGGCAGGTGTGGGGCCCGAATGGGACTATGGTGCCCGCCGGCTGGCTTTTATAAGAACTCTCTCTTCTTCCTTTTGTATAGTAGGTGGGATGGGTGGGCGGGATATGGGGGTTTTTTAAAGGGGGTGGGTTGTGGGTTTTTATAATGTTTTTTATGTATTTCTAGAATTATTGTAATGCCGCCCTGAGTCGGGTTCCGCCTGAGTGGGCGGCATATACAAATATGACTAATAAATAAATAAATAAATAAATAAATTATTAATAATAATAATTTCATGTCAGAGATTACTCTGGGTTGAAAGGACTTTGCTGGAGAAACTCTGCTCAGGGGACACCTGGATGAGGCTCCTTTCATGTCCCCAAGTGCAGCTCTCGGGTATAGAAACCCCAACCTTCCAGTCTCCAGGCTCGGCGTCTTAACCACTAAGCCACTGGGGGAGCTGCAAAGGTGCCATTAATAAGCACTCTGAGTATGATTCTGTAGCCAACGCTATATCTACCTGAACTTATGCTCTCCAGGGCAAACCCAGTTGGCTTGCTAATCTGAATATCATGGGGCACTTGGTCAAGGGCTTTGCTGAAATCAAGATATATTATGTCTGCAGCATTCCCACCATCTACCAAGATTGAAAAACAAGATAAGATCAGTCTGACAGGAATTGTTCTTGACCAATCCATGTTGGCTCCTAGTTACTACTTCATTGTTTTGAAGATGTTTGCAGAATGACCACTTTATAGTCTGCTCTAAAGTGACTGTTCTGTAGTTCCCTGGTTCCTCTTTTTGCCCTTTTTGATAGGTACATTAGCCTTCCACCAGTCATATGGCACTTGACTCATCTTCCATGATTTCAAGAAAATGATTGACAATGGTTCTAAGATCTCTTCAGCCAGTTCCTTCAATAATATTGAATCCCGTTTATCTGGCTCTGCGGATATCAACTTATTCAAAGAAAAATTTATTCCTTGACTATTTGTTTATGAATCTCAAGCTGCAATCCTACCCTTCCCCTTTGTACTTTGTATTTGCCACGTTAGGAAAAAAAATACTTCATGTAAAAAAAGGACTTAAAGTATCAGCTTCAAAATGTCAGTAGCACTTTCTATCCTGTAATGTAATTGTGGAAGCATAGGAAGGAGATGCTTCTACCAGATGTCTCCCCTTTAATATCAATACAGGATGCCCCCCAAATCTGCAGGGGATACGTTCCAAGACCTTCCACGGATACCTGCAACTGTAGAAAACAGCAACCCACATATTTAAGTACTGTACATATACCTCAGTCATAGAAGTAGAGAGTGTGTATAAATGCATCCATCATTCTATTTGGGGGCGAGAAAAATGGCTACCACAACAAACACAATCAGTTCCTTCTTAAACATATTGCAGGCAGTGGCCTCTAGTGTCCAGCTTTGGTAATGTGCCATAGAAATTATATATATTATGCATTTCAAGGTTTTTAATCTCTCTCTCTCTCTCTCTCTCTTTGTAACCATGCACAATTTTTCATTCCCTTTTCCCTAATTTCTTTCTGTTTTATTTCCTCAGCTGGTGAAAACACACAACTTGGTGACCCACAGGAATTACATCTTTGGCTATCATCCCCATGGCATCATGGGCTTGGGTGCCTTCTGCAATTTTAGTACAGAAGCAACCGGTGTGAGCCAGAAGTTTCCGGGGATCCGGCCCTACCTTGCTACGTTGGCTGGGAACTTTCGGATGCCCATCCTGAGGGACTACTTAATGTCTGGGGGTAAGGGTGACAACTGCTCTTTTGCAACTGAAGCCAATGAGTCCTGTTCTGCCAGTTAGTCCCATTGACTTCTTCTTCTGCTTTTGCTTCTTCTGCTTCTGCTTCATCTGCTTCTTCCTCTCCTCCTTCAATTGTCTCTTGCTGAAGTAAGTTGATGTAAGCATAAGGAGCAAAGCTTGCTCCCTTGGAAGAGCTGTGATGTTTAGTCAGCTTTATTTGTTAGGAGGAGAAAGTCCTTTTATCAGCTATGAAGATACTGAGAACAGCAGCTATGCCTTTTACATCAATTAAAGCAATATAAAACAAAGGAATAACCTTGCAAATTATATTTCCTGGTCTTGCCACTAAGTTGTCAATTTAGAACAGCGGTAATGTTGGTGTCGGGGATGAATTTTGTAAAAATATATGTTAAAATATTGTACACTGCCCAGAGTGTAAACATTGCGGCGGTATATAAGTATAACAAACAAACACCCAATTTGGTAAAGTGAATCAGTGGTGCCAGGGGGTGGGGGTGGGTCACCTTGCGATGCAGGAAGCAAATGGGAGGCCACTGCATTAAATTGTTACCAGGACAATCTTCATGGCTGATCGCCAAGAGGATCGCCAATATTCAGAATCAGATATGGCACTTAAAGAAGAGGTTCAGTGTTGGATGACGGTTTAGGTGATCTGAGTTCAAATCCTTGGTTGGTGGTGAAACTCACTCCGTTGGCAGCCAGCTCCTTTCACCTGCTTCATAAGATTGTTGTGAAGCCACCTTAAACTCACTGGAGAGGAAGGAAGATGTAGAAATAATAAATGAATGACCTTGTCCCCAAGCTTAAAGCATGCCTTGCCTCCTGTTTTCTGAAGGTCTCTCTTTCCTCCCCTATGTCCAGGGATCATCCCTGTGAACCGTGACACCATCGACTACATCCTCTCCAAGAATGGCAGTGGTAACGCCATTGTCATTGTGGTTGGAGGTGCTGCGGAGTCTCTGAACTGCATGCCGGGCAAAAATTCTGTGACGCTGAAGAACCGGAAGGGCTTTGTAAAGCTGGCGCTACGGCATGGGTAAGGGGGGGGAGCAACCCTTTGTGTCTTGCCAAAGTTCCCTTTATCTAGATCTGAAATCTTTCCAAACAGATTTCTGTGACTGCTTCCAGATCTGTACATACCCAACAAGCCGTCCACTCTGTTAAGTTTTATTTATTTATTTATACATATGCAGATACACAGTAGTAGGCGGGGAGTTATAGTTATAGTTATAGTAAGCAAGTTCTCCTTGCATTAGACACCCATTCAAGCCCAGGAAATTAAACTCTCCACACTTCGTGAAGTACAGTAAAACCCTGGGTTACGGAATTAATCCATTCCGTGGGGTTTTCCTCATAGCGAAAGTTCCTTATCACGAAGGAATTGTGCATTGCACAGTTTCCCATAAGAATGCATTGAAAACAAAAATTCCATAAAGCAAAGTCCCAATGCCTCAGGAATTTGTTTTATAGCAGGGGTGCTCAAACTTCTTGGGCCATGGGCCAGTCATGTGGTTCAGCGGGCCGGTCACATGGTTCCTCCCACTGGAAGCAGAAGTAAAACTCACCTTGCAACCTGTTTTGCAACAGGATGAGATAGATTTTAAGCTGCCATTTGCTCTGCTTAAATCAGGGGTGCCCAAACTACGGCCCATGGACCAGATCAGGCCCCTGACACCAATTCATCCAGCCTGAGTCACCCTCGTCACTCCGGGAAGCGGAAGCAAAATGCTCCCATACGGGTGGGTTTTGCTTCTGCTTTCGGGAGCAATGAGGGTGGCATGGGCCGGATAAATTGGAATTGGGGGCCGGATCTGGCCTATGGGCCATAGTTTGGGCACCCCTGCTCTAAGGCTACATTGTTGTATAATATGTTGCACAGTCTGTTGCAGTGCCCCACACTCACATGCTAGTGATAATAGTTACCCCCATTTATGCAAAAAAAGTCTGCATATCTACCATGCCCTGTACGTATTCTATTAAGGCTAGCTCATATCTTGCGAGGTTGATCAAAAACGGTTGATTTTAGGCTGCCATTTTTTTGCTTAAACCAGGGGTGCCCAAACTATGGCCTGTGGGCTGGATTTGGCCACTGAAACCAATTCATCTGGGCCATGCCTCCCCTTGTTGCTCCCAGGAGCTGAAGTAAGACGCACAAGTACGGACGCGTTTTACTTCCGTTTCCAGAATCGACAAGGGTGGTGCATGCCGGATGTATTGGCATTGGGGGCCAGATCTGGCACATGGGCTGTAGTTTGGGCACCCCTGTTTTATATCTTCAGCACCATAGTCCCAGGTGGCTGGGCATTACTGGTAAATGTAATCCAGAAAAGTGAAATTTCCCCTAAACTCTTTCCTGTCGTAACACCCTGCAAAATGGTTTCTAGCAAAATGGTTCTGACGTCACAATTGTGTCTCACCTCCTAGTGCGGATCTGGTCCCCGTGTACTCCTTTGGTGAGAATGAGGTCTACAAGCAAGTGATCTTTGAGGAGGGCTCGTGGGGGAGATGGGTCCAGAAGAAGTTCCAGAAATACGTCGGCTTTGCGCCTTGCATCTTCCATGGACGAGGCCTCTTTTCCGCCGGCAGCTGGGGCTTGGTCCCCTATTCCAAACCCATCACCACTGTTGGTAAGGCTCACCGGACAATAGGTTTATGGGAATGTAGAATGAAACTTAATTGGGCATTTTTATTTTATATGCTTTGATTTTGTATTATGAGTTTGGTTAGAGAAATAGACATTTGCTATAGTGGAAGGCACTAGATTGATTTGGAGGAAGTGGAAATCCATCAAATTCATGGCTTTGTGTGCATCTCAGGAAGCAAACTGTACTCTTCTTCTTGTGCCATATCCAATTCTGAATACTGGCTGTCCTCATGGCGATCAGCAATGAAGATTGTCCTTCAAGCAATATAATGCAGTGGCCTTCCATGCCTTCCACATCACAGCATGACACCCTTACCAAGTTACCACTGATCCAGTTCTGTGATGGATGAAGCTGCTGCCCTCCATCAAGAGGGATTCAAGTGCGATTTAATCCACTTGGGGACCCTCACCTTTTGCTGTGGACTTCGGCACTCAAAGTCATTAGTCTGCAGGGTTGTCAGGTTAGTTAACCACCACCTGACACTCGGCGTTGAGTCATTGGCAATATGGTCTACTCTATAACCATAGCAGGATAACCTGGCCAGTCTTACAATTGTAGTCTACAAAACTTTTTAAAAAATATTCTTATATAATGCCTTTGAGGTGTGATGTTGGAGGAGAGTTTTGAGAGTCCCCTGGACAGCGAGGAGAACAAACAGGTCAATCTTAGAAGAAATCAACCCTGACTGCTCATTAGAAGGTCAAATAGTAAAGATGAAGCTAAAATACTTTGGACATCAAATGAGAAGAGAGGATTCACTTGAGAAGGCCTTGATGCTGGGAAAGGTGGAGGGCAAAAGAAGAAGGGGGCGGCCAAAAATGAGACGGCTAGATGGTATTGTATAATAAGAACAAGAAGAACAACCGCTCTATATATCAAATAAAGTTCTTGGAACAATGTTTCTCAAAAATTGCAGTTCATTTAATCCTCCAAAATTATTATATTCGAAGCTGTACCGGTTAATATCTGGCTTTTCAGATTATCTCCTTCCTCAGGAATCTATAATATTAACAAAAATCATTTTAGCTTACAATATGAATCTAATATATTTAAACAGAACATGTTCAGTAGCTATAAGACATGATAATTACACTCATAATATATAGATAACACTCAGAAAGTATACCTGTAGTCAGCTTGTTAATATTCTTTTTGTGCGTCTCCAGCCTCAAAGCGTTTTCTCTCTTGTGCTATCAGACATTAATCTAGATGGTATTGTAGACACTGTGGGCACAGAGATGGGCAGGTTGAGGAGGATGGTGGAGGACAGAGGTGCCTGGAGGTCAATGGTCCATAGGGTCACAAAGAGTCAGAATCAACTGTGCGACTCAACAACAACAATTCTTATAATGAAGAAATGCAGAAGACTTTGTTGACCAAATGTCTTTGCAAAATAGTACCAGTACTATCCAAAGAAATGATGCTGACAGAAGACAAACTCCATCTGAATTGGATTAAAACACAGAGAAATAAGATCTATGGATGGTAGTTGGGTTGTATCTCGGGAGAGAGCTGCTTCCGGGAGATGCTGTCCAAGGTCAGAAAAACTGGCATCATCCTACAACATAGTGCCAAGGGTTGTGCAAGCCTTCGTAGATAAAACCCACTTCCTCGGATGGAGCATGGTAAGCATGTATACATGAAGATGTGGTAGAAGTTGGAAAAGTTACTTTTTTGGACTACAACACACAATGCCTTGAATAGGGAGATTTAGGGAGTTCTAGTCAAAAGATAAAATCTAGCCAGGTTATCCTTGCTATGGTAATAGAGTAGACCCTACTGCCAGTGACTCAATGCCGAGCGTCAGGTGGCGGTTAACTATCCTGACAACTCTGAGGACTGGTGGGCACCAGCTTCATCAGCCCTGGCCTGGAGCTGATAAGGACTTTGTGTGCCAAAAAGGCTCAGGACCAGAAAGTGAATCACGGAACTGGATCAGTAGTACAGGTGTCACGTTGTGATGTGAAAGGCAGATGAAAGGCCACTGCATTATATTCTCAGGACATTCTTCACGGCTGATCGCCATGATGATCGCCAATATTCAGATTCGGATACGGAAGAAGAAGTCAAAAGAGGGAACTTTGCTAAGGTATGGGTATTATAACCACCTGAGTCTAGTGGGGAATGAAATGCAAAAGGACACAGGCTGTAAGAAATGTTGTGTTAAAACTTAGATTAATGTAAAGTAAGCACGATGGGGATTTACAAGAATCTGGCATTGCTAAATAAATTAGCACTACAATAAGATTAAAAAAACCCATTATCTCAGTTCTGGCCCCTGGCCATAGAATTAAATGTCCGATCTCATGGTGTCCCACTGATTCCTGGACGCTGCCCTTTCGGATGCTGACTTGCGTGGGTTAATTCTCTTGGAGACCAACTTGCACACCACTTAGAAACTTCTGCAAAAGGTGGCTTTCCAGACCTCGGTATCCCCCAGCCTTTGTGGAGTACAGTGCTCCTCATTCCCATTCAGATTGGCACTGTGGCGAATGGGAGTTGTAGTTGTAATCCATAACATCTGAAGTGTGCCCAAGTCTGTTTGGGGAGGAACCCCACTATCACAGTTCAGGCCATTGGCAATAGAAATGAACCTCCTATCTCATAGTTTTTGAACTTTTTCTTTCATCTCCAGATCAAATTTTGGATTGCCAAAAGTTGGTTTTGTCATTGGCCAAACTTAAATCCTCCTTAAATTGGTGCATGTTTCTGGTAGTAATCGGTGGACAAGAAAATGAGCCCATGGATTCTGTATCTCTCCACATTCACGCAGCGTGTTGTTATCTACCAGCAGCCCCCACTTGAGCCTGTTGGTCTTACATTTAGGGACTCCAACCCTCAGCCTATTTAGGGTACTACAAGAGTTTATCAGCCATATCCTCTTTTAATGTTATTCCTTGTCCAGTGACCTCCTTCCTCAATCTTTTAATTTGGTTTTGCTCTTGTGCACCCTCAAGAATGTTTGTTCTTGCCATAAAGCTATTCCTGGATCTGAGTTGGTGGACTTGAGGTTCATATCCATTCAGGGGATGTCGAGGGTCCTTCTCTTGCTTAGTTTTCTGAGCGTCCGCTGCCACTTCCCTCCTGATCTTAGGTGGAGCAATACCAACAAGAGGATATATTTTCTCAACTAGTATAGGCTTGAGGCATCATGTCACTACCTGTATATGCAGGGCTTCATTTATTGCAGGGGCTCCCAACCTAAGGCCCACGGGCCAGATCTGGCCCATGGTGCCATTTCATGTGGGCCCCCCCACCCCTCCAAGGGCATTCAAGGAACAAAATGGCTATCCCTTTGAAGCTGTTGGGACAGAATGGTCACTCCCATAATGCAGGCAAGGCAAAATGGCCATCCAGCCCTCAAACCTGACTGAGAGAGTATGACCCGGGCCCCAGATTGAAAAGGTTGGGAACCCCTGATTTACAGTGATGTCAACTTGTTTTGCCCACGTGGATGCGCTCAATACTGGAGCAGCCAACTCTGACACAGAGACCCTCAGGGCCAAAGCTGATGTATGCAGCATAGATGGTTTTTGAACTGGGACCTTCTTTGCTGCGCCTTTACTTTAGGTTATTTGGGTGGAAAGGGTTCCTGTGGTCCAGTGAACTTAATTTCTGCTCTCCATCTTGCCTTTCAGTTGGGGAGCCGATCACCATTCCCAAAATCGAAAATCCCAGCCAGAAGGAAGTAGACTTTTATCACAGCCTCTATGTGAGCTCTCTGGTTAAACTCTTTGACAAGTACAAGACAAAATTTGGCCTGGCAGAGACAGAGGTTTTGGAACTCAACTGACAGCACGGATGGACGTTGATGCCTCAGCAGTGCATTTTGACTGCCGGCACGCTTGCGCGTGGGCCATCAAAAGAGACGTTTTCTTGCTGGAGACTGAGTCGTCTTGTGTTTGAGTCTATGAATCAGGGAAGCGAGCCTGGATTGTGTGCATGAGCTTTTAAAAAGGATGAGAAAGATAAAAAAAGAAATTCTCTAAAAGATTTAAAACATTAGAGCTCTCTAGAATCAGGATGGTTTCTGTCTGGCTCGTCTGTGACCTATCTATGCTGTGACAACCTCCGCCAACCTCATAACGGGAAGAGAATGGTTGGCGTGAATGTGCTGCCATTCAGGGTAGAAAAATAGGAGTCCAGAACCAGAATTTTCAGCTGCTTTAATCTTAGCACGAGTTTTATTATACAAACTCAGGCCATGGGGATCTACTAGCGCCGTACTGCCTGGGGTTTCAGTTGACCCTAGAACCATCTGCGGATGAGGTCCATGTGCTGCTAGGAGTTGAGATTTTCTTTCCCCCTGGCTTCCGCAGAGAGGCAGATGATCGTGAAACAAGCAGGAAGAGGATAGGAAGGAAGGTCCTTGTTTGAATTGTAACCTATTAAAATCTGGTGACCCAAAGAAGGCTGGATAGCTCTGTAAGTGTAGGTATCTGGCTGCAGAGTTGGACATTCAGGTTTCCTCTGTACATCCCTAGAGAGGCAGGCTATATAACCCTGGACAAGCTGCACAGTCCCAGGGCACCCCCTAGACCCGTGATGACGAACCTTGGCACTTCAGATGTTCTTGGACTTCAATTCCCAGAAGCCTCCGGGAATCCACAAAAATGGGTTTACTGCGATTCATCCGGCCCACGCCACCCTCGTTGCTCCTGGAAGCGGAAGTAAAACGCACCTGGATGGGCGCGTTTTACTTCCGCTTCCAGGAGCGACGAGGGCGGCATGGGCCGGATGAATCTCAGTAAACCCATTCATGTGGATTCCCGGGGGCTTCTGGGAATTGAAGCCCAAGAGCATCTGGAGTGCCAAGGTTCGCCATCATGGCCCTAGACAGAGGGAATGGAAGAACCCATTCTGAGTATGCTTCGCCTGGACAACCCTGGAAAGGGTCATCCTTCATTGGAATGGAGTTGATGACCTGCAGTTATTAAAGAGGGCAGGTCTTGGACGTTATGCTGCCTAAGAATTCATAGGTTTCCTTGTAATTTCCGACTGGTTAACTTCACACATTTCCAGATCCTATAGGCCCAGTGATGGCCAACCTTGGCACTCCAGATGTTCTTGAACTTCAATTCCCAGGAAGCCCTGATCAGCAGTTGTATTGACGTAGGCTTCTGGGAATTGAAGTCCAAGAACACCTGGAGTGCTGAGGTTGGTAATCACTGCTATAGGCTGTAACATTGACCTCCCCTTTTTCTAAATATTTTGTTTTCTTTGGTATTATGGTTACCAATGCAAATTCTAGAGCTTTCTCCCCCCCCCCCATCCCATATGTACATTGCCGGCAACCAAAGATCTGCTCAGAGAAAAGACCTAGTTCAGTTAGTTGCTTTTTGCAAAAATCTTTGCATTTATTCTTCCTGTTTTGATTTTTCTGCTCTCTTGTAAAAAAACAAGACTTGACCACCCCTTCAAAAGATGGTATGCACCTTTATATGTCTCTTAGGTTAGATGTCTGGCTGCAGAGCAGAGAGTTTGATTCCTCCACTGTGCCTCCTGTAGAGAAGAGCCAATTCTGAGTTCTCTACCTAAAAAAACCCTGAAAACCCCATAACCCAGAATTGACTTGATGGCACATGGTTATTATTATATGAAAATCTTGGAGGGTCATTATTATCAGTCATCTATAAGTTAATGTCAGATTGAAGGCTGGTATTGACCCGGTGCAACTTTGGTTTCTAGAAACGCAAAACCACAACCTAATTTTATGTGTGTCCCTGTAAGTCAGTGTTTCTCAACCTTTGGTTTTTGGACTTCAATTCCCAGAAGCCTAAGTCAGTTTCCCAAAGCACTGATCAGCTGATGGACTAACTTAGGCTTCTGGGAATTGAAGTCCAAAAACCAAAGGTTGAGAAACACTGCTGTAGGTGAACGCATGAAAGAAGGAGAAGGGATATGTGACAGTATTACCAAGTGTCTTTTTGAGAGAGGCTGCTGTTCTTTCAAGCAGATGCATGATCGGGAGAATGTGTGTAATCTAGCTTCCTCCTTATATTGTACCTCTAAGGAAAGACAATTAATATCCCTCTTTTTCTCCTTACTTCATTTGCAATGTCTGAAACTCTATTGCCCAGCTACACGTATACAACACAGAACTACAGCAGTATTATTATTTTCCTTGTATGTGTCGCACAGCGGCCCCCATGCGAACCATGCAACTGTTTGTGCAGCCGCACAGAATTGCGCGGTTGTGATTCACACCATCAGTTGTGCAACTGCAGCACAAGACAGACAACTGCATCGTGAACTGCACGGGCATATGTGCCATGCTGGCTGCTGGTCACAATGCCCTGCACTCTTTAGCAGGGTCAGCTTTACATTGTGCAAGCTTGAACAGGATTTCAGTCTGTGTTTTTCGAACCTTTCTTTGTCAACTGTGAGCTTTATTTTTATTGGAAGACCTCAGCTATCTAAAGATGTCCTTTCTGGTCCTTAAAACCCCTGCCCCTTTCTCCCTTACATGTGGAACTCTTTCCAGCACATCCGTGTTTTCTCACCTTCTTCTACCACTTCTGATTCCTCTGCCTGGCCCAGTTCTGCAGAAGAGTTCTTGGTCCACCTCTTTAGACTTCCTGCACATCTCAAAAAGAAGTCCAATTATGCATGACTCTAATGAAGGGGTACCCAAACTTTGCAGGCTGTGGGCTGGTCGCATGGTTCAGCAGGCCACTCACATGGTTTAGCGGGATGGTCATGGGGTTTCTCCCGCCGGAAGCGGAAGTAAAACACGCCTTGCAATCTGTTTTGCAACATATATGCTTTGCAACAGGATGAGGTAGATTTTAGGCTGCCATTTTCTCTGCTTTAACCAGGGTGCCCAAACTACGGCCTGTGGGCCGGATCCAGCCCCTGACACCAATCCATCTGGCCCACGCTGCTCTTGTCACTCCCAGAAGTGGAAGTAAAACACCCACAGTCGTCCCTTCTCTTCTCCACTCTCACTGTTGGGATTGGTAAAATTGTCAGGGCACAGAAGGGTCTCATATTGCTAGTTTTGTTAATTTGGGAAATGCCATGGACCTGATTGACACTTTGAATGCCCCTTAATCAGGTTTCTTCCTCTCTATGACCCCCATTAAAGCAGGAGAGGACAACATGTGGTTCCCAGTCCTCTTTCAACATGATCCACTGGAATTGGGTTGCAAACCGCTGGATGCCATTAAAAGAATCAGGGACTGTTCGCTGAGATTGTACAATTTTGCTCCTTGACATTTGGTGGCAGACCAAGAAATAAGCACACGTTGCGCTTTTGTGGGAAATGTGGCCCATAATAAGTCTTCAGGTGGGGTCAGAAAACGGGCTGTCAGACTCGCTGGTCACCCACTCATGCATGAAACGCACCGGAGACTCCCTCAGGAATAAATCTGGCATCAGAATCTGTGCTTAAGTCTAAGAGGAATCCTCTGTGGATGATAGGTTTTGTGAGAAAGAGGTCTGGCTATAACTGGAAATACCTATTTTTGAAGCATATGACACTGATGAAGATCCAGTCAATGATGAATGTATATAATGTAGCTCTACTGCACAATGTATTGAATATGTTGTAAATGTTTACATGGATGTTGACTGAAGCTATATAGAGAAATATATTCCAAGCCCAATATGAGTGCAAATACACACTTGCATATATCTATATACATATATTTAAATCTTTTGCACTATTGCATGTTTAACTTGCCGCCTTCCGTTGTTTGAATTGTTGACAACGATCCAAGTTCTAAATGTGCCTTTGGGTGATGCGGAAAGCCAGGGCTTCCGTTCTGGGGTTCTCGTATCCCTGCAATCATAATGTGTGTACAGAAGAAAAATAATAATAAATGCTCCAGCCATTGGGCATTTCATATTGTACATCGGGGGGGGGGGGAGGGGGGGAGAGATTTTGTACAAATTTATAGTAATAAACATAAGGGAAAAGAATATGTTGATTGTTCTCTGCTTAATTTCCATGGGCCAGAATCCTCCATCACTTTCAGTAGTGAATTTATGTTGGCTAGGAAGTTGTTGCTGGTTTTCCTGGTCCCTGGCGAAATTGTGCAACTGCCGCTGTGTGATAAGATGGGGAAACCCTCATAGCAAGAAGGCTTCAAGGCTTATTTATTTATTTTTCAGATTTATATGGCCGCCTTTTTCGCCTCAGCGACTCAATGCGGCTCACAACAATTAGTTAAAACCCATGTTGTTGTTGTTGTTCAGTCTCTCACAGTCGATTCCGACCCTTTGTGACCCTATGGACTTTTTGTCTACAATACCATCTAGTCATCTCATCCTTGGCCGCCCCTTTCTCCTTTTGCTCTCCACCTTTCCCAGCATCGAGGCTTTCTCAAGTGAATCCTCCCTTCTCATTTGGTGTCCTAAGTACTTCAACTTCATTTTTACTATTAGACCTTCCAATGAGCAGTCTGGGTTGATTTCTTCTAAGATTGACCTATTTGTTCTCCTCGCTGTCCAGGGGACTCTCAAAACTCTCCTCCAACACCACATTTCAAAGGCGTCTATTCTTCTGCGTTCAGCTTTCCTAATGGTTCAGCTCTCGCAATCATACACTACCACCGGGAATACCATTGCTTTGACTATTCGAGAAGGCTCTCCTGGTTCCAGTGAGGCATGCCTCCCTGGCTGAAGGGACCACTAGGGAGTCCCTACGGTCTGCTCTCGTAGGACAGTTCGAAAACCTTGGGGCGATGCAATCTCTTAAGTATCCTGGCCCACTACCATGAAGGGCTGGGACTTTAATGGCAACAGGACCAATCAGTTCCTGGAAAATAGATGGGGAAGAAGTAGAAGCAGTGACAGATTTTACTTTCTTAGGATCAAAGATCACTGCAGATGGGGATTGCAGCAATGAAATAAAAAGGCGACTGATTCTTGGGAGGCAAGCTATGAGAAACCAGGGGAACATAGTGAAAAGCAGAGACATCACATTGCAAACAAAAATTTGAATAGTCACAGCAATGGTATTCCCGGTGGTTAAAACCCATCCATTAAATGTCCATAAAACATCCCTGGTCCCTATAAAGGGGGGGGGGGGACACCTGGGCAGGAAGAATAAAAGCCCTGGACAGGGCTAAACAAGCCAGCAGGGCTGGTTTGTGGCACTAGATGCACATAGGGCCGGAGCAGTTACCGAGAAGGCTCTCCTGGTCCCAGTGAGGTGTGCCTCCCTGGCTGATGGGACCACTAGGGAGCCCCTATGGTCCGCTCTCGTAGGACGGTTCAAAAACCTTGGGGCGATGCGATCTCTTAAGTATCCTGGCCCACTACCATGAAGAGCTTTAAAGATTAAAACCAGCACCTTGAATTGCACCTGGAAGCATACTGGCAGCCAAGGCAGCTCCCGTAGGCTGGCTCACCAAGCTTCCTGTTTAAAAAGCAAGCTCCTGGCCTTCACTGAAGCTGAAGGAGCTAGTCTAGTTTAGGCTTGAAAGCTTTCCAGGGCTTTCCGCCAGGTGAGTCACATTTAGGTGACTATAAGGTGTCTCTGAGCAGACTGCAGTGGCTGAGTGGTTTAAGACACTGAACTTGATGACCAGAAGGTCGGCAGGTCAGTAGTTCGAGACCCAAGTACTGCACAACAGAATGAGCTCCCATCTCTGCCCCAGCTCCTGCCAACCTAGCAGTTTGAAAGCAAGAAATTGCAAGTAGGGGCCACTTCGGTGGGGAGGTAAACAGCATTCCATGCACTCCAGTGTCTAGTCATGCCTGCCACATGTCCATGGAAATGTCTGCAGATGCAGCGACAGCGCTGGCTCTTTGGCTGTAAAAGGAGATAAGCACTGAACCCTAGAGTCAGATACGACTGGCTTTCGAGCAAGGGCGTTCTTTACCTTTGCCTAAGGAGAATTATGGGATCAATCATGAAAAACAAACAAACCCAACAGTCCCATCTCTCGCAGTATGTCATACAAGTTAGGAATGGGACATGATCTAGACCAGTGATAGTGACCCTTAGTTCTCCAGGTGTTCTTAGACTTCAATTCCTAGAAGCCCAAGTTACCATTTAGGAAAGAACTTAAGATGTGGTTGGCAAAATGGGTCTGGGGGCTGGTGGGATTGTCAACAAGCTCCCCCTTCTGGCTCATCTGAGGCTCCCACCTCCTGTAATTAATTTTTAGTTTTAAGGTGTTGCAGATTTTATATTTGTTTTTAGATAGTAAATGGTACAGCGGTGGGTAATATTGCTGTTTTTAAGGGTTTTTTTAAAATTGTTTTATATTGCTTTTAACTTGTGTACACAGCCCAGTGTCCATTGGATAGGGCGGTATATAAATCTATTAAATTACTGCACTTTTACTGTGCACGCACAGTAAACCCATTTGTGTGGATTCACAGAGACTTGGGCTTCTGGGAATTGAAGTCCAAGAACACCTGGAGTGCCAAAGTTTGCCATCACAGAGCTAGACTGTAGAACAGGCTTCCCCATCATGGTTCAGTCCATATATTCAGTCCAGCTGCCACACACATAGACATTAGCAATATATCTGCCTCAACGTTCAGGATTTCTCCCTTTAGGACCCTATGTTTTTAAATACAGTACAAATAAAGATAAAGGTCTCCCTTGGTTGAAAGCCAGTCATGTCGGACTTTAGGGGGTAGTGCTTATCTCTGTTTACAGCCAAACAGCCAGCACTGTGTCTGTAGACATTTCTCTGGTCATGTGGCACTGGGGTACACGGAGTGCTGTTACCTTTCCAGCAAAAGTGGTACCCGTTTATCTACTTGTAATTTCTTGCAAATAGACAGGAGCTGGGACAGTAGACATTTCTATGAATTTACACCATGCGGCTCTCTGTCTTCTAGATATGTCATCTTTTAAATCATTGTCCAGACTGACTACTTGGACCAAATAAACATATTTGATTTCTGCTACCATAAATAAATACATTTACATTGTAAATTTTATTTATTAGATTTTATACCACTCATCTGGGATACAATTTGAGACTTTTAAAAGATTTTTAAAAAAGAAATTAAACATTCTTAAAAATGGAAAAAATATATAAAGCCATTATTAAATGTGCTCCTAAATATAGAAATAAATGCAGCAATAATGAATGATATAGTGTTTGTCAATGCAAAACACTATGCAAAAGCTAGAATTTAAATGTGAGCCATTAGGACCATGTTCAGTCGCACAGTCGATTCCGAACCTTTTTGACCCTATGGACCATTGTCCTCCAGGCGCCCCTGTCCTCCACCATCCCCTCAGCCCTCCCAGTTTTGTGCCCATTGTGTCTACAATCTCATCTAGCCATCTCATACTTGGCCTCCCCCTTCTTCTTTTGCCCTCCACCCTTCCCAGCATCAAGGCCTTCTCAAGTGAATCCTCCCTTCTCATTTGATGTCCAAAGTACAGTACTTCATCTTCATCTTTACTATTTGACCTTCTAATGAGCAGTCCAGGTTGATTTCTTCTAAGATTGACCTGTTTGTTCTCCTCGCTGTCCAGGGGACTCTCAAAACTCTTTCCCAACACCACATTTCAAAGGCGTCTATTCTTCTGCGCTCAGCTTTCCTCATGGTCCAGCTCTCACAACCATACACTGGGAATACCATTGCTTTTACTATGCAAATTTTTGTTTTCAAGGTGATGTCTCTGCTTTTCACTATATTCCCCAGGTTTCTCATCGCTTGTCTCCCCATAATCAGTCACTTTTTTTATTTCATGGCTACAGTCGCCATCTGCAGTGATCTTTGATCCTAAGAATGTAAAATCTGTCACTGCTTCTACTTCTTCCCCATCTATTTTCCAGGGACTGAGAGGGCCTGTTGCCATTATCTTGGTTTTCTTGATGTGTTGAGTCTCAAGACAGCTTTTGCACTCTCTTCTTTCAACCTATTCAGCAGCTTCTTTAAATCTTCCTCACTTTCTGACATTAGGGTGGTATCGTCTGCATATCTCAGATTGTTGATGTTTCTCCTAGCAATTTTGATCCCATATTGTGATTCCTCCATTCCTGCATTGCGCATTATGTGCTCTGTGTATAGATTGAATAAGCAGGGTGATAAAATGCAGCCTTGTCTTACTCCTTTTCCTATTCCAAACCACTCTGTCATTCCGTGTTCTGTCCTGACTGTTGCTTCTTGGTTCGTGTATAGATTTCTCAGGAGGCATATGAGGTGCTCTGGTATTCCCATCTCTTTAATTTACCGTATTTTCCGGCGTATAAGACGACTTTTTAACACCAAAAAATCTGTGCCAAAGTTGGGGGTCGTCTTATATGCCGAGTACTCTGGAGTCAGGGGCCGCCCGGCGGGGAAAGCCATTCGCCACGGCTGTGCGAGGCCTCCGGAGCAAGGGGCCGCCAGGATACCACCACCCCCAGCCTTGCGGTGGAGGTGGTGAATGGCTTTCACCGCCGGTCAGCTGCTGCTCCTCCTCCTCACCCCCCCAACCCCAGCTGGGGTGGTGGTATCCACGAGCCACGCCTCCCCGCCCCCTTCACCGGGGGGGGGGGGGAAGGTAAAAGGAGCCCTGTCGGGCTCGGAGACGCCGCGAGCTGCGCCTCCCCGCCTTTCACCGGCGGGGAAGGTAAAAGGAGCCGGTGAAGGGGGCGGGGGAGGTGTGGCTCGCGGTGTCTCCGAGCCCAACGGGGCTCCTTTTACCTTCCCTGCCGGTGAAGGGGGCAGGGATGCCGCGAGCTGCACCTCCCCGCCCCCTTCACCGGCGGGGAAGGTAAAAGGAGCCCCATCAGGCTCGGAGATGCTGCGAGCCGCACCTTCCTTTTACCTTCCCCACCGGTGAAAGGGGTGGGGAGCGCGGCTCGCGGCGGCTCCGAGCATGACGAGGCTCCTTTTACCTTCCCCGCCGGTGAAGGGGGAGGGGATGACGCGAGCACATGTAACCAGCATGTTGTGGACAAAACTTAGTGGTTAAGGCGCTGAACTTGGAGACTGGAAGGTTGGGTTTCAATACCCAAAGGCATGAAAGGAGCCTCATTCGGGCATCCCGAGTGGAGTTTCGCCAGCAAAAATCTTTTCAACCCAGAGTAACCGAAGACGCCGCCATTGGAAGAGGGGTAGTCATACGGCAAGTATATTGCAAACTCTACATTTTAACTAGAAAAGTTGGGGGTCGTCTTATACGCCCAGTCGCCTTATACGCCGGAAAATACGGGTACTTGCCACATCTTGTTGTGGTCCACACCGTCAAATGCCTTGGTGTACCAGTGGTTCTCAACGTTTGGTTCTTGGACTTCAATTCCCAGAAGCCTCAGTCAATACATTGGCTGATCAGTGCTTTGGGAAACTGCCTCAGGTTTCTGGGAATTGAAGTCCAAAAACCAAAGGTTGAGAAACACTGGCTGTAGTCACTAAAACAAAAGTAAACTTGTTTCTGATATTCCTTTGTTTTCTCCATGCTCCAAGGTATGTTGGCAATGTGGTCTCTAGTCCCCCTGCCTCTTCTGAACCCAGCCTGCACATCTGGTAATGCTGTCCCGCAATGCATTGTGGGCAGCAGCATCCTTAGAGCCGGGAGGAAAGGCCTCCTTCATCTGTTGCTATGGCGACAGCCTCCCCTTTCCCCCCACCCGAAGTCTTCTGTCAGATGACAAAAACAGATGCCACGTGATACTTGTCCCTCTTCCCTCCCTCCTTCCTTTCCTCTTGCCCCAAAAGCCCATTGGCTCTGCTGCCGATCACAATAAAACAGCCATCCAATGGCTGCGGAAATAAGTGTTTGCTCCCGCCCCTTGGAAAGAGACGGGTCAACCAATGAGGCGCGAGGGATGAGTTTCTTTTGACAAGAGGCGGCGCTTCGGGAAGGAGAAGGAATAAAAAAAATCACACAGAAGCGAACGCTTTAGCCAATCAACGACGGAGGCGAGGCATTTTTATTGGATCGACGTGCCCTGCGACCAATGACAAGGCGTTTTGTCAAGCCGGAGCCCCTCCCTTTCCTGCCTCTCAGCCAATCAGCCAGCGGCTTAGGCCCGTCGCTCATTTTCCTCTGGACCGAGTTGTGAGGGGGGAAAACATGGCTCCGTGAGGGAGCGCGCGCGCCAGGAGGAGCCTTTGGGGGGGCCCCGTTTCATGGCGGTTGGACCGAATAACGGAGAGGGCCCAACGCCGTCGGTGTCGTCGCCGCCGTTCACCTTTCCGTGCCCGGCGGGCTGAGGGCCAGGCTGGCCGGGCGGGCGGCCGGCCTCCATGTGCAGACGCCCAAGACGCTTTTGCTGCTGCTGCCGCCGCCGGGCCCACCCGGACCCCCGCAGCCACCTCCTCCTCCTCCTCCCGCCAGCATGAGCCAGACCGCCGCCGCCTCGCTGCCTCCGCCGGGCCAGGGCTCGCGCGCCCTCCACGTGGAGCTGCCTTCCCAGCAGGTAAGTCGTGCCGGTGGAAGAGGAGGGCGGTGAGACAAGCACCGTCCTGAGGAGGGTGCCCTGACGGGGGTGTGTGTTTCTGTCTCTGTGAAGATTGTGTGTGTGTGTGTGTGTGTGTGGTCACGAGCTCCGGGCAGCAAAGGGTTAATGGCCAGGCTCCATTAATCCTTTGCTGCCAGGGAGTCGTGTGTGTGTGTCTGTCTGTTTGAAGAAAGTGGGGGGTGGTCGTGAGTTCCGGGCAGCAAAGAGTTAACTCGATTAATCCTTTGCTGCCAGGGAGTCCCGTGTGTGTGTCTGTCTGTCTGTGAAGAAGGTGGGGGGGGGGGTGCTCACGAGCTCCGAGCAGAAAAGGGTTAATTATCAGGCTCCATTAATCCTTTGCTGTCAGGGAGTCCCGTGTGTGTGTGTGTGTGTGTGTGCGTGTGCGTGTGCGTGTGCGTGTGCGTGTCTGTCTGTCTGTAAAGAAGGTGGGGGTGGTCGCCAGCTACGGGCAGAAAAGGGTTAATGACCCGGCTCCATTAATCCTTTGCTGCCAGGGAGTCCTGTCTGTCTGTCTGTCTGTATGTATGTATGTATGTAGAAGGTGGGGGTTGTCTCGAGCTCCAGGCAGAAAAGGGTTAATTATCAGGCTCCATTAATCCTTTGCCTTCAGGGAGTCCCATGTGTGCGCGTCTGTCTGTCTGTGAAGAAGGTAGGGGGTGGTCGCGAGCCCTGGGCAGCAATGGAACCTGTTCAGGGAGTCCTGTCTCTGTGTTTCTGTTTCTCAGTCTGTGAAAAGGGTGGGGGTGGTCACGATCCCAGGGCAGCAATGGGTTAATGGAGCCTGGTGGTATGGGAGTCTCCGTCTGTGTGTGGGTGTCCGTGTATTGTGTGTTTATTTGTTTGTCTGTCTGTGAAGATGGTCTGGATGGCCAAGAGCCCTGAGCAGCAAAATGCTAATGGAGACTGGTCAGGGAGACCTGTCTCTCCGCGTGTCTGTTCGTGAAGAGGTGGGTGGTCACCAGCCCTGGACAGCAAAGGGTTAATGGAGCCTGGTATGGGAGTCCCATGTGTCTGTGAAGCGTCACCTACTTCTGGAATTCTGCAAGTGAAAGGGTTAAGCACAAGCATGAACAAAACACACAGGTGTGCAAGTGTGTGGTCCTACGTGCAGCAGCTGCAAGAAAGGAAGTAAAATTGGGCTAATTTGAGAAATAGAGTATTACTGCAGATTTCATATTGTGCATACAAGATTGTGTATACACACACACAAATGCAGTGTTTTTCTACATTACACACAAACACAGAGGCACACAGACAGTCCTACCCTGACACAGAATAAAGGGAATGCTTTGGATAGTATATTCTGAGTATCATGAAGCTGCAGGAAGTGGATAGTTGATTAGATGATTGTGGTTGTCTTGAGGTTTGTTTGATCGGGGTTTTATAGTTTAGGTGTTTGACTTGAGTAGTTTGCACCTTGGTATGTGTGAATAGTGTTTGGTGCTCTGCCTCTGGTTTCAGAATGTCTTGGGGTGGCAGTCTGCGCACATACATATGGAGTCACTCACAAAGACACATATCTCTGTCCGCCGGGTGATTTTGATAGTGTTTGGATCAAAGGTTCCCTCTTATCATGGGTTTCTTTGGTCGTCTGATTTGATTAGCTGGTACATTTGTGAAAGGATAGTTTAGTCCTGCAGCTCGTCGTTTAGCTCAGTAATCCAAAGCATTGCTTAACTTTCAGAACAAAAAGCCTAGAAATAAAAATACAATCAACAGAATAATACTGACCTAAAGTGGGCTGTGCTGTCATCATGCACCATGCTGATGGGTTTATGTGGGGCTTTCCCAGAAGGGTGATGTGGTGAAAGAGAGGCTCTTAGTCTGGGGTGTTCTGAGCAGTACATGGGGAAAATTTTTCTTTGAATTACAGCTCCCAGAATTCTCCTCCCACCATAGTGGGTGGAAAGTGTTGCAGCATGTGAAATTGGCTTTAGGTAGGGATATCTCTTGTTCAGATGTGAAAACTAGCACTTAGGTGTGTCGAATACTTGGGCCGTATCTGGTTCTGAATATTGGCAATTATGGCGACCACCCATGAATACTATCCTGCAAATATAATGTCATGGCCTTTCACCTGCCTTCCACATCACAGCATCAAGCATCAAGACTGAGTGGCTATGGATTTGGGGTCCTCTACTGTCCTGGGAACTACCATCTTTGGTTTTGGATGGGGCAGTTTTACCCCAGACAAACCCGGTGCTTGGGGGTCCTCCTGGACTCACAGGTGGCGGCCATGGCCAGGAGGGCTTTTGCACAGCGACAGTTAATCCGCCAGTTGCGCCCATTCCTGGACAAGGACTCCTTGCTCATGCTCACTCATACTCTGGTCACCTCCAGACTAGATTATTGTAATGCGCTCTACATGGGGCTGCCCTTGACGACCATTCGGAGGCTACAGCTTGTCCAAAATGTGGCTGCCCGGGTGGTGATGGGGTGTGGGCGTTATGCCCGCACCTCCCCACTACTCTGGGAACTGCACTGGTTACCAGTGTGCCTCCGGGTACAATTCAAGGTGCTGGTTTTGACCTTCAAAGCCATACATGGTAGTGGGCCAGGTTACCTAAGAGGCCGCATCGCCCTAAGGATGTCTGTCCGTCCAACCAGAGCGGACCGGGGAGGCTCTCTGATTGTACCATCCGCTAGAGGGGCTCGCCTTTCTAGCACAAGGAGGAGGGCCTTCTCCGTGTCCGCACCGGCCCTCTGGAACCTTCTGCCAACAGACCTACATCTCCAGATGGAACTGCTGCCCTCAAAACCTGGCTGGCAGGCCAAGTATGGGGTGCAGGTGGAAGGGTTGTCTCCGTGGGGTGGTTGGTTTAGTAGAAAACTATATATATATTCTTATGAAGGTAAAGGAAAACAGCCTCTCTCTCTCTGTGTGTGTGTGTGTGTGTGTGTGTGTGTGTGTGTGTGTGTGTGTGTGAACAAGGGAAAAGGCACACAGCTAATGTTTCTTGCAAGAGATGTTTTGAGCCATATTTCTCATTCATCTTTCTCACTTCCCCTCCAACCTTACTAAACTCCAGGAGTTGTGTGCGATCTTGTGATATTTGTTTGGGAATGGAACACAGAACATTAGGCAAAGTACTGTAGTAAATTATTCTATTGATGTGTTCTCCAAATGTAGTTAGTGTGAGGCATTACAGACTACAACTTGTTCTATGAGGACTTCATATTCAGCTTGAATTTGTGCTGAAAGGCTCAGTGATCAGTGCCAACTTCATTTCTGAACACATTCCTCTGACATATATTTAATTCGTAACTAAAGATATTTTTCTTTGTACTTGTCTTTGAAATGGTGCTCTGTGAAATGACAGTGTTTGTGACAGCTAGTGCAATATGCTGCAAACTACCAGCCACTGGGAGTATCACTACCAGTATCATTCTCATTTAACTCCTTCAGACATTATCGCCTGGATCTATTAGCTTCAACTAGAACAAATCCATTGAAACAGTATATAAGGTTTGACTAATTCATTCAATAACTAATTCAGTAGATCTATTATTAATAATAATAATTTAATGTCAGAAATAAATATTCTGGGCTGAAGGGACTTTTGCTGGAGGAACTCCTCTCAGAGAACACCTGAATGAACCTCCTTTCATGTCCCCAAGATCTTTTCCCACCGAAGCTGGAGACTGGAAGGACGAGTTTCGATACCTGAGAGCTGTACTTGGGGGCATGAAGGGAGCCTCATTTGGGTGTCCCCTAAAAATCCTTCCAACCCAGAGTAATCTCTGATGCACACACACGTGCACACACGCATGCACACACGCACACACACACAAAAAAACACCCCGAAGTGGTTCCTATTTATCTACTTGCAGTTTCTTACTTTCGATCTGCTAGGTTGGCGGGAGCTGGGACAGAACCGGGAGCTCAAACCGTCATGCAGTACCCAGGTCTTGAACTGCTGACTTGCCGGCATTCCAGCTAACAAGGGGAGCTTCTTAGCCACTGGGCTACTGCAGCCCGTTAGTAGATCTATTATAGTAGGGGAAATAGTTGAATATGGAACTGTGTAACCAGATCTGTTACCTACTGGTCCTTCCACAACCTCCACTAGCTCTAGAAGGCAGGAGTTATGTGTAGCAACAGATACAGAAGAGTTTGAGTAGCAAACTGTCACTAGGTTAACATATGGTTGTTGATGTTTCTCCCAGCAATCTTAATTCCAGTTTGTGATTCATCCAGCTCTGCATTGTGCATTATGTACTCTGCATATAAGTTAAATAAGCAGGGTGACAATATGCAACTTTGTTGTACTCCTTTTCCTATTCTGAACCACTCAGTTGTTCCGTATCCTGTCCTAACTGTTGCTTCTTGACTCGTGTACAGATTTCTCATAAGACAGATGAGGTGGTCTGATATTCCCATCTCTTTAATTACTTGCCACAGTTTATTGTGATCCACACAATCAAACAGTCAATGAAACAGAAGTAGACTTCTTTCCGGTAATCCTTTGCTTTCTCCATGATCCAGCAAATGTTGGCAATTTGTTCTCTAGTTCCCATACCTCTTCGGAACCCAGCATGCACTTCTGGAAGTTCTTGGTCCACGTATTGCTGAAGCCTAGCCTGTATTATCTTGAACATGACCTTGCTAGCGTGTGAAATGAGCGCAATTGTTTGATAATTTGAAATTCTTTAGCATTACCCTTCTTTGGGATCGGAACATATACTGACCATTTCCAATCCTGTGGCCACTGCTGTGTTTTCCAAATCGGCTGGCATATGGAGTGCAACACTTTAATTGCATCATCTTATAGGGCCTTGAATAACAATTCAACTGGAATACCATCATCTCCACCAGTTGTGTTGTTGGCAATGCTTTCTAGGGCCCTCTTGACCTCACACTCCAGAATGTCCGGCACAAGGTCAATGTTCTCATCACTGTGGTTATCAGGGATGTTGAGATCCTTTTTGTAGAATTCTGTGTATTCTTGCCATCTTTTCTTAATGTCTTCTGCATCTGCTAGATCCCTATCGTTTTTGTCTCTTATCATGGCATTTTTGCTTGAAACGCTCCCTTAATTTCCTCAATTTTTTTTGAAGAGATCTCTAGTTCTTCCCCTTCTGTTGTTTTCCTCTATTATTTTGCAGTGTTCATTTAAGAAGACCTTATCTCTCCTTGCTTTCCTTTGGAATTCTGTATTTATCTGGCTCTAAACAAATGTTGATTCCAGTTGCTACTGTTTTGGATAGACAGTAAAAGTTGGCTGTGAATGTATTCTTAATGTTGGAAGCAGTCAAGCTACATCAGTTGATCTTAGACATACCCTGTTTCCCCGAATATAGGACCTCCTCCCATAATAGGACACACACCCCTTTTCCCCCTGCCTTTGAAATATAAGGCCCCATCCAAAAATAAGACCTCCTTACCTCCTGGCTGTAAGGCGGCTGGCGTGGCCCATAAGAAAGCCTGCCGCATCGGAGTCTCGATTGCCTCCCCACTCCCAACCAAGAGACGTTTCCCCTGGTGAGAGCGGGATCGAGACTCCGACACGGCAGGCCTTATGGGCCACGCCGGCCGCCTCACAGCTGAGGCCAGTCTCAATCGCGCTTCCCCACTCACAACCAAGGGAAGCGTCCCTTGGTTGTGAGTGGGGAAGCGTGATCGAGACTGGTATTCTTCTTCATGGAAAAATAAGACATCCCCTGAAAATAAGACCTTGTGCTAATTTTGGAGTTTAAAAAAATATAAGACAGTGTCTTATATTCGGGGAAACACGGTAGCTGTGCTAATTGCTGATGCTTGGTCAGTAGATGTCATTCATAGCTGCTTAAACAATTCCTTTCATGACTGCCTTCTTTTAGTTCTGGTTGAAATTAGCACATAATTATACTTACAATAGAAGCTTTTATCTTTTCCTTTACTTGCCACTTCTCTTGTGGACTGCCAAAATGAAGCCACTTTCTTGGCTTTATTGTTGGCCAAATGTAAGTCCTCATCATAAGTCATCATCGGCGCATGTTGAGGGCTTAGATTTGGTCAACGACAAAGCCAAGAAAGTGGCTTCATTTTGGCAGTCAAAGGTTTGATCGGGACACGATCAAATTCCTTGATTCACCAGACTATCAAGGTATCTCAACTCGCTTTCCATTCCTTTCACTGCCACACTTTTGTTCTCCAGGTTTGACCAAAACTTTTCATGATTGGGTCTTCCCATCTTTTGAAGGGCCTGCCAAGGGGTCTTTTTACTCCTCTGGAATACAACTTGGTGACTGCTGCTGTTACCCTTAGAAAATCTTCACTATTACCCTTGTACGCTCTAAGGCAGGGGTGTCCAAACTTTTCAAGGTGCGGGGCGGTCACGTGGTTCAGCGGGCCGGTCACGTTCCTCCCACCGGAAATGGAAGTAAAACATGGCTTGCAACCTGTTTTGCAACAGAATGAGATAGATTTTAAGTTGCCATTTTCTCTGCTTAAATCAGGGATGCCCAAACTATGGCCCAAGGGCCAGATTCGGCCCTTGACACTAATTCATCTAGCCTGAGCCACCTTCGTCACTCCCAGAAGCAAAACATGCCCATACGGATGGGTTTTGCTTCTGCTTTCAGGAGCAATGAGGGCAGTGTGGGCCAGATAAATTGGAATTGGGGGCCAGATCTGGCCCATGGGCCATAGTTTGAGCACCCCGCTCTAAAGCTACATTGTATAATATGTTGCACAGTCTGTTGCAGTGCCCCGCACTCACATGCTGGTGATAATAGTTCTCTCCCCCTCATTTATGCAAAAAGTCTGCATATCTACCGTGCCCTGTACTTATTCTATTAAGGCTAGACCATATCTTGCGAGGTTGCTAAAAACCGGGTAGTGTTTTGGTTACACATTGAAAATTCTGGTACAGTGGACCCTCGATTAACAACGCGTTTGAATAGTGTCATTTCTGCTTAACGACGCATCGTCACTCACCACATGACTATCCGCACAACGACGAAAAACCGTCGTGCGGATTAACGACATTTTTTTAACGTCATTGTGCAGATAATAACAGTTTTTGCCGCTAGATGGCGCAGCTGCCATTGAAAACCGCACAACGATGTTTCCCCTATAGCAACGCTACTTGGGGAACCAAGCAACGTCGTTATGTGAGGGTCTACTGTACTGGTGTGGCGCTTTTCCCAACCATTGTCTTCTCCATGCTTCCTGCAGATTGAACTCTTCATTGCCTCCAATAGTGGCACTGGATAAAGGTGGATGTCTTGATTGGAGTCTGTTAATATTCAGATCTAATATGTCAGAATTTCCTGGCAGTTCTGGATTCTAAACTATTTTGTGGTACTTTCTTAAAAGAGCACTTCTCCTGCGAAGTTTTGGTGGAGGAATGTTACTCAACGCTGGAAGCCAGTAAGAAGGTGTGGACCTAATTGTTCCGGATATAATGTGCATGGTGTTATTAAGCTGCGCATCAACCTTGCTTACATGGGCGCTGTTTAACCAAATGGGTGTAGTATTCTGCTGTGGAATAAACTAGACTTAACACAGAAGTTTGTAAAGTAGTGGCTGAGGATCACGGAGTTGTACTGCATAATTTCTATGTGATATTATTCCTCATTCTCATTTTTGCTGCAGTTTTTAGGAGGTGTGGTTTAAATGCCAAAGTACTAAGGTGATGCCTAGGTACTTAGACACTTTATTATGACCAAGACGTTTCCCATCCATATATATTGTTCTCTATGTGCTAATTTATTATTCAGATGAAAGCAACTTCTGTCTTGGTGACATTTGGTTTAAGGCACCATACTACTCATAAATCTTAGTTTATTTTTATTAAATTCATAAAACTATTCAGAAATCTTAGTCTATTTTGCCTGATAATTTCAGTGGGGTTTAGCCCCACTAACCCAATACGTAAACTCATTCGTGTGAATTCACAGAGACTTGGGCTTCTGAGAATTGAAGTCCAACAACACCTGGAGTGCCAAGGTTCATCATCACAGGACTAGGGGAACCTCAGAACATAAAATGGGGAGGGGGAGGTAGCTTTTAACTTAAATTAATGACTTCTGATGCTTGATCTGGGTTATGCATATTTTTATTTTTACCTCTATTCTGTCCCATAATGCATTCCACTCTGAGCAGTTGACAACATACTAATGCAATAACAAAAATAACTTACACAAATAATACAGTACAAAAACAAATAATCAACCAGAAATAAAAAAAACACCTGTTAAACTTGTGAGGTAGTCAAGCCAGTCTTTAGATTAAAAATTAAACTTTTTGAAATGGTAGCTGTGTTAGTCCGTACAAGCATATCAAAGAGTAAACAAAACAAAAAGACAAAGAAAGGTTGGGGCACCTTAAAGACTAACTGCTCTATTTTGATGTTAGCTTACAGTCAGACGTAAGATAAGATGCACTAATAAAAGACAGCTTTAAACAATTCTGCTTTATCTACTTAAAAGCTGGTTTGGAGAGTACCTTGAAAACTTTTTTTGGAAGTAGAGGTGTTAACATGTTGGCTTCCCTAGTTATTTGTTTTTTTAACAGCATGGACTGCAAAGATTGGGTTGGTGGGTAGCTGTCTCGTAGGAAAAATATCCTTATAGGTATCAGGTTCCTGCCAACCTAGCAATTCGAAAGCAAGAAATTGCAAGTAGATGGTGGGAAGGTAACAGTGCTCCTCGTGCTCCGGTGTCTAGTCATGCCTGCCACATGACCACGGAAACGTCGGCAGGAGCAGACAGCGCTGGTTCTTCGGCTTTGAAACAGAGATGAGCACTGAACTCTAGAGTCTGATACGACTGGCTTTTGAGCAAGGGTAACCTTTACCTATCAGGTTCCTAAACTATTTTTAGAGCTTTATTGGTAATCACCAGCATCTTGAATTGAGGGCAGAAGCCAATGGAGAGGCACTATGACTGAAGAGATAACTTCATAAAGTTGATTATG
The DNA here is from genome assembly GCA_035047305.1 of Bradypodion pumilum. Classification (NCBI taxonomy): domain Eukaryota; kingdom Metazoa; phylum Chordata; class Lepidosauria; order Squamata; family Chamaeleonidae; genus Bradypodion; species Bradypodion pumilum. Next base: position 5,745,035 of record JAWDJD010000003.1, read on the forward strand.
CCACACAAAGTTACATCAACAAAATTTTGTCCAAAAATGTCCTTACTTTCTTTTTCTTGTGATAAGAGAACAGACTACAGTAATTGCATTCTGACTTGACGGTTGTTTATTTAGCATGGGGGTTCTCAAGGTTTTCCTGCCACAGGCTGGACCACTCCCACTCCCACTCAGACAACTGAACAGTTGTCCCCGCCGTAAACACTGCTGCAAATAATGGTGGATGCATTTGTGCATGCACAGGCACATTTATGGCTGCTGAAAATGTGTCCGCATCCAGGGTTCCCACCATGGGCCGGATGGAATGGCACCAGGGGCCGGGTCTAGCCCATGGGCCATAGGTTGCAAACCCCTGATTTAGCAAGTTGAAAGACTTGTTAAAAGTTTAGGACATATATAATCTATTTGGAACAAATCCCAAATTGACTTTCATTGAGATGGAAGTACAGTACAAAGGAGTGCCGGGCCATTTTTGCTTCTAACGTACAGGTGTTTTTAAAAAAGCGAATTAGACATGTTGGCAGATGAAGTGAAGACTACCAGACACTGGATCAAGGTACATCCCTTCAGGCAGATAATCCTGAACTTTGGTAGTGTATTTAAACTACTCTGTAGGATACAAGAAACGTTGTGGGCAAGGAGCTGTTTCTAATACAGGAAGTTATGAGATGCTGTTGAAATATACTGTATGGTGGTTTCTGCTAAAACAGTAAGATTTACCATTTTAGGGCAAAATAGGTGTAGGGACTTTATTATCACCCCCTCACCCAAAGGTTGCACTTTGGTTACACTAATGTTTGCACTTGGAAATTGTGCAATATACTGAGCATGTTTACTTTGAAATACGTCTGTCCTATCCTGAATAGGATTGCAGTTTTAGATTTTTGTTTTTATGAATAAGTGATAAGATTATAAATTTTACTCACGATGTGCATGAATAGAAGAAAATCGTAGCAAATGAGTTGAACTACGTACTTGGTTCTTTGGACTTAACACCTTCATAGGCCAGTCTGTTAAGTTGATGGATCCCACTCACTGCACCATTTAACCTTGAACAAGTCCCACTATTTGACAGCTGGCCAAAAAGAGTTCCTGAGATGTGTCAGCTATTTTCCCACCCACAATTCCCGATGCAGAGGTCAAAGGTTGCACTTGGACCGTTGTCAGCTTACTTTGTGTGGAACCTGGTGAATTATTCTTTCCCTCTTTGCAGGACTAGTTGCTAACCAGAGCCCTTCCAAAATCTGGAACTTGATGTGCATTTGATTGCAGTGTGAAATCCAAATCTCTTTAACAGATGGCCATAACAACATAAAATTTAGTTAAACTGATGACTGAAAGCATTAATAGAGTATTGTCAGCTACTCTTTGTTTTTAAAATACAAAACCTAAACAACACAGTGTTAAGAAACTCATAGAATACTGTATTGTGCACAAGAGAAATGAGTTAGTTTTAAGATTTCTTTATTGCTGCTGCAATAGATTAACATGTCTCTAAAAATCTATTAAGTGTATTCTTGCCTTATAATTCGATACTTTTCAGTTTGCTTACAGTTTATATTTGTACATATGTGAGAATTTAATAAGAATGTGCACAGGATATTTGGAGAGATGAGACCAACAATATGTTTTACTACTATCTTGATGTATTATAAAAGTAGTGTTATGGCAAACTGGCTGGTAGGTAAGGGTAGTTGTTAGCTCCTATTTAACCCAAGATATAATTCCATCATGCCAAAAAGAGGTGGCAGTGAGACATGTAACCAAGCATCTTCCCGAATCCCACGATATTGGATGATATCAGGCATCCAGTATTCTTTTACTTCAATTCAGTGGAGGTAGGTATATTCTTAGTTGCCATGAGTAGATAAGATTTTGAAGAGTACAACAAGTAGGCGGAGTGCCATAGAAAACTGATTGCAGACTTTCTGAGGAAATACTAATATGGCATTATACTCTAAAACTGCAGAATCTTATTACAGCATAAACATTTTTGTCACCTTATGCTATATTTGACCTTTTATGGGTCTCAACTCATAGCAGCCATTATAGGTTAGACCAGGGGTTCTCAACCTCCGGCCCGCAGCACTATTTCATCCAGCCTGCACCACTGTCAGCAGCCGTAAATGCACCCGTGGCTGTCATAAACGCATTTATGACAGCCGTGGATGTGTTTTACGGCAGCATTTATGATGGGGGACCACCAGTCCAGCCCGCTCAACTATCATGGTTCGGCCTGCAGCGTAAAAAGGTTGAGAACCCCTGGGTTAGACACTAGAGTTAAAAAGAATATTGTTCTGTCCTTTATGAGCTGTTTAAATGTTAGAATTATGCCTGTAAAACCTTACGGTATGAGGCTTTGGTTATGTCCTCCTCCGCCGCCACTGGCGGACTCCCTCAGCCAGCCCAGCTGAGGGAAGAGGAAGCACAGCTGACCGGCCCGGCCAGCTACAAAAACGCCAACACCGCCATCACCATCATCACCACCGGACTCCCTCAGCCAGCCCGGCTGAGGAAAGGAGGCACGGTTGAGCAGCCTGTCCGGCCCAGCTATAAGAACTACGTCACCGCCGCCGGACTCTCCCTGGGAGTTTATGATTTTTTTTTCCATGTATTGTTTTCAAAGTACATTTTGTATCATGATAACTCAATGTTTTGTAATTATAAGTGTAATTGTAATTGGGATATTTTTTGAAATGTGTCTGTATTATGATAATGTGGTACCTTGTAGTTGTAATTGTAATATTTTGTATCTTTGTTATAGCCGCCCAGAGTTGCTTTGCGAATGGGGCAGCGTACAAGTCGATTAATGAATGAATGAATGAATGAATGTCCTAAGAATGTTCACAGGTTCTAAGATCTGTTGGTATCCTGTGAAAGATTCTGCCTGTGTGGAGGCTCCTAACTCAAGCTTTCATTTAGGAGTAGGAGATTGATGATGGTTTAGTGGCATTGGGCCTTTTTGGTGGATTGGTAAATAATGGCTTCGTTTTAAATTAGTTTGCCCCATACTGGGGAGAAAAAAAACATTTTTGTTAACATTTCACAGTACCTTTGCAGAAATAAGGAACAGCTTGTACAGTATTTTAACTTATTTATTTATTTACTTAGATTTATATGGCCGCACCTATCACCATAGCGGTAGAAAAGCATAATTGTTGTATTTATACTAAATCTCTTATCTTGAAGAGACATGTAGAAATATCAACATGAAAGTTCAATAGGTTGAAGGATAAGCATACATAAAGCAAAGCTATCGTCTCTCAGTTTTCCCCCCAAGACTTTTGTCCTTAATTCCAGGAAATATGTTTTGCAACTGTGCAGGATTAAGTGGCAGAACTGGTTAACATAATTTTGTTAACCTTCCAAAGTGATTGCTAAATATGTTCACATTAGAATCATAGGGCAATTTCCTATTCACTGGCTGTTTTGGCTCTTGTATGGTAGCGTTCCGTGCGCTTCGGTGTCTAGTCATGCCTGCCACATGACCACGGAAACGTCTGCAGAAGCAGACAACGCTGGCTCTTCGGCTTAGAAACAGAGATGAGCACTGCACCCTAGAGTCGGATACGACTGGCTTTCGAGCAAGGGAAACCTTTACCTTTACTATGGTAAAGTATAGTAAAAACCCGTTTCACGGGAAAAATCAATTCCATAGCTTTTTCTTTATTATGGTTTCCCCCCCGTAAAATGAAGCAATTACCATAGGAATTCATTGAAAAAAGAAAACATTCTCCTCCCCCCCAAAAAAATAATATATTTTTTTAAAAAAACCTAAAACACAGTAAAAGATAAAGGAAGACAAAGATAAGCTTCCTACCTTTCCACCGCTCGAAAAATCTGGGAAGTCGTGTTCCGTAAAACGGGTTTTCCCCTTAAAATGGGACGCGTTTTCAGCAAAATTCCTTTCCATAAATGAGTTTTCTGTAAAATGAGGCTTCCATAAAACAGGGTTTTACTGTATCCCTCACATCCTTGGGCAAGGACAAATCTTGTTTGCAGAAATGAGATGGTCCATGGCTTGTGCATTGGAAAGCTGGTCATTGGATGGAGCAGTACATGCAGAGCATAATACTTTCCTTGTGCTGCAGCTGAAGACTGCCCAATGTGTAGGTATTCTATATGATTAAGAACAAAGGAAATATCTTTGCTCCCATAAATCAGACTGGATAGGAACATCTGGCCCTTAGTATATCATTGAAAGTAGGGGAAACAGCTTTTGCTGTTTTGTGTTGAATGGAAAGAGAAAAGGTTAGTCCTCCCTTCGATAAGGATGGAAAAGGTTCCGGTTTTTGTTGGTGCGCTCCCCCCCTCCTTGTCACTATCAAGCAGCTATGAATGAAGACTTGTTTGGACTCTAGCATCAATAGAAGTCATAACTTGAGGGGCCAGTTCCCAAATCTGGATGTTAAGCACTTTTTATTTTGTTTTATAGTTTTTATTGGGTCACCTTCTCAAAGATGCCAGAACATTGTATTCACTAGTAGAATGCAAGTATTCTGTGCTGATGCTTCATTTTTTAAAAATAGTTTGCTAATTATTGACTAATGTCATAGAAATAACATAGAGTAAATGTTCGAAAGAATTTGACCACTTAAGGCACAAACTCTCCAAAGGAAAAGACATACTTCAGAATATTATGCAACACTTGTTTTTGTCAATTTCTACTACAGTATTTCTGGAATATTATTCTCTGTTGGGACGCTATGCAGCCCATTAGAATTCTAAGCCTTGGGAATGTCAGATAGTGACCAGAATCACATTGGTAATCTTTCTGAGTTAAATTAAACAATTCATTGCATTAAATGGTATCTAATGAGGTACTGGTCAGTATGAAGAAACAAGTACTAGGGAATGAGGCTATTGCACAGTCAGATGAATGCATAAATCACTGACAGGATTCAGGCCAATTAATAGTCTAAAATCCAGGATAATTAAATTTTGTTTTCATAAAACTGAATGCATTGTTAACATACTGGCTTAGATCCTGTTCCTAGAACTATGCTGCTTAAGGCTGATTATATCATTAGCTGCAATGAATTTTAAAAATTTCTAATCCCTGCCCTCAAAGCTTGTCACAGGGGAGCCATTGAGAGCAACTGAATGTTTAAAAGGAGGTGTTCAATTTCTGGAAATTACCACTGCTGGCATAACTTGACTAGTGATTTTTTAAAAATTAAAGACTTCCAGTGTCCCATGATGAATGAAATTCTGTGGGACCCTTGAGATCTTTGGGAATTGGAATGTTTTTATGTCTGAAAAAAATCTCTTGTTTATGACATCATTAGCTTTGCATGGAATATCTCCAGAAACAGGTTTTTAGCCATAGAATTAATAATGTAATACAGCACTGATTTTATTGTTGTGATACTTGTGTGTTTGTCATTATAAAATTTTTCAACTGCTAGGTCTGTCCTTTAAAAATCATTAATGTCTGTTTTATTTTTTTTATAGCGTCGTCTTCGTCACCTGCGTAACATAGCAGCACGAAACATTGTTAATAGGAATGGTTTTCGGCTCCTGGATATCTACTTCACCTTACACTTGTGTGATGATAAAGCGAAGATTTGTAAAGGTATACAAAACCTTATTTTCCTCTTTACCCATCGTAAGGTCAGGGTAAAGCCAGTCGTATTCAACTCTAGGGTCCATTACTCATCTCTGTTTATAGCCAAAGAGCCAGCACTGTTTGTGTTTGCAGACGTTTCCATGGACATGTGACAGCCATAACTATAGACACCGGAGTGCACAGAACACTATCTTCCCACTGAAGTGGTACCTATTATCTACTTGCAATTTCTTGCTTTCGAGCTGCTAGGTTGGCAGGAACTGGCACAGAGACGGGAGCTCACTCCATTGTGCAGTACCTGGGTCTCAAACTCCTAACCTGCCAACCTTACAGTCGTCAAGTTCAGGGTCTTAACGACTAAGCCACCGCAGTCCCTTTTACCCATAGTAAGGTAAAGGTGGCCCTTGCTTGAAAGCAGCCCAGTTTATTTTAACAGGCTGCATACAGAGATTTCTAATCTGTCCTCAAGCATTTAGTGAGAGGAGATCCTTTTGTCTCTTGTATAGGCAGGGGACTTAAGCTTAGCGTAGAGGTAATTGTGAGAGAGGTCGCTGTTTGTAGCAGCAGCCATACAACTTCTGCCAGTCTGGCTTAAGACCTTCTTGCCATCAGTGATGTGACTTCATGGAAAAGTTGGGCTGCAGAGAGCGAGAGAGACATGCCCTCACCATACACTGAATCCTATCTCCTGCTTTCTTATTTACATAAAAATCTTAATTTGTATAATTTTACATAGTTGCAATTTGTCTTGTTCTCCCTACTGCTTCTTCATGTACCATATCCAATTGTGAATATTGCCGATCCTCATGGTGCTTAGCCATGAAGACTGTCCTGAGAATATAATGCAGTGGCCTTCCATCGGCCTTCTGCATTGCAGCATGACCCCCATACCACTGATCCAGTTCTGGGAGTCACTTTCTGATCCCAAGTCCGTTTGGCACACGAAGTACTCATTGACCCTAGGGCAGGATGAATGAAGCAGCTGCCATCCATCAAGATGGATTCAAGTAGGATTTAATTCACTTGGGTACCATCACCCTTTCTTCCCTGTGGACTTTGCCACCCAAGGCTGTTAGTCCTCAGGGTTGTCAGGTTAGTTAACCGCCGCCTAACACTCAGTGTTGAGTCACTCGCAGTAGGGTCTACTCTATTACCATAGTAGGATAACCTGGCTCTACACCTTGCAGAATTAAACTCATTAAGTATTCAAATACAAAGGTGATGTTTGGTCTGAGAAAATAAAGAATTGAGTGGGCTGTAAGAAATAGCTCATAGTTATGCTGAGTGAAAAATGCTCAAGTGGATAAGATGCTGACTGGGAGGTGGAAGGTCAACAGTTCGATTCCCGAGTACTGCAGGACGGAATGAGCTACCATCTATGTCCCAGCTTCTGCCAACCTAGCAGTTCGAAAGCAAGAAATGGCAAGTAGATAAACAGGGACCACTTCGGTGTCAAGGCAACAGCGCTCCATGCACTCCAGTGTCTAGTCATGCCTGCCACAAGACCACAGAAACGTCAGCAGAAACAGACAGCGCTGGCTCTTCGGCTTTGAAACAGAGATGAGCACTGCACCCTAGAGTCGGATATGACTGGCTTTCGAGCAAGGGAAACCTTTACCTTTAACCGTAGCAAATCTGTCAGCCTTCAAGATACTATAAAGAGTCTTCACTGTTTTTACCCTGATGAACCTATTGATATTTCTCTATTACCAAGGCTTACACCTGTGTTTTTTTAAGCAATTGAGACTCTTAAAATTCTGCTGTAACAGCTGATTTTAAAAATCTACAACACAGTCATTCCAAGCATTCTTATGATTTGATTGTTCACCTAAATCCATAGTAATAGCTTCAAACAAAATTACAAGTATATGGGCGATTGATAAGTATTGGGTGACCCTGAATGTTTACCTTCTGTTTGTGTGGCCTGCCCTACCCACCACTGTATTCTGTTAAGGAGATGACAGTACAGTATTTTTCCTTGCTACAGGCAGAGGTAATGTCTTTTCCTAAAAGAATGCCATGGCATGCTGCCCATTTACCGAGACCTGTCCCCAGGAGGTGCTCAGTCTGTCTTAACATTTTTCTGAAATGCTTATCTCCATGGTAACTAAGCTGTAAACAGCAGTTCAGAACATGGAATATGACCTAAATTCATGGTCTTTCTTGGATGTATACAGGATCTTGGGGTAAATAATTTTGTTGTTGTGTTCAGTCACACAGTTGAGTCCGACCCTTTGCAACCCCATGGACCACACAGTATGCCAGGCTCTTCTGTCATCTGCCATCCTCTGTAGCCTGCCCAGATTTACGCCCACTGCATCAACGATGCCATCTAGCCATCTCATTCTCTGCTGCCTCCTTCTCCTTTTGCCTTCAATCTTTCCCAGCATCAAGGCCTTCTCCATTGAGTCTTCTTTTTTCATTTAGTGGCCAAAGAACTTGAGCTTCAGCTTCAGTATTTGTCCTTCCAAGGAGCAGTCAGGGTTGAGTTTCCTTCAGGATGGACTGATTTGATCTTCTTGCAGTTCAGAGGACCCACAAGAGTCTCCTCCAGCACCAAAGTCCAAAGGCGTCTATTCTTCTGTGTTTATCCTTCCTTATGGTCCAGCTCTCACAGCCATATACATTACTCCTGGCAAGACCATTGCTTTAACTATGCAGACTTTTTTTGACAGGGTGATGTCTCTACTTTTTATTACGCTGCCTGGGTTTGCCATAGATTGCCTCCCAAGAGGTAAGTGTCTTTTTATTTCATGGCTGTAGTCACCGTCTGCAGTGATCTTAGATCCCAAGAAGGTGAAGTCTGTCACTGCTTCAATTTCCTCCCCTTCTATTTGCCAGGGAGTGATGGGGCCAGATGCCATGATCTTGGTTTTTTTGATGTTAAGTTTCAGGCCAGCTTTTGCACGCTCCTCTTTCACTCTCATAAAAAGGCTCTTTAGCTTTTCTTCACTTTTTGCCATTAGTGTAGTGTCATCTACATATCTCAGGTTGTTGTTATTTCTCCCAGCAATTTTAATCCCTGTGCTTCTTCCAGCCCAGCATTACACATGACGTACTCTGCATACGTTAAATAAGCAGGATGACAATATATAGCCTTGTCATACTCCTTTTCCTATTCTAAACCAATCAGTTGTTCCGTGTCCTGTCCTAACTGTCTCTTCTTGACCCACATACAGATTTCTCAGAAGACAGGTGAAGTGGTCTGGTACTCCCATCTCTTTAAGGACTCGCCACAGTTTATTTTGGTCCATACACTCAAAGACTTTGGTGGTCAATGAAACAGAAGTATACATTTTTCTGGTACTCTCTTGCTTTCTCCATGATCCAGTGGATGTTGGCTATTTGGTCTCTAGTTCCCCTGACTCTTCGGTACCCAATCCTGCACTTCTGGAAGTTCTCAGTCCACGTATTGGTGAAGTCTAGCTTGTAAGATCTTGAGCATGACCTTGCTAGTGTGTGAGATGAGCACAATTGTATGATAATTTGAACATTCTTTGGCATTGCCCTTTTTTGCCCTTCTTGGTTACGGCAAAGCTGTTTAACCACTGTGCCACCAGGGTGCATGTTTCAGCTTTAGAAGCTGCCGCCAGAGGCTTTAGTGGTGGACGGCAGTTTGGATAGCTTTAAAGGGAGACTACTTCAGTTCATGGGAACATGAATGGCTGCTCTCACCATCAGGATTACAGATGGTACGTCACACAGAGTACCATTTGCTGGGTAGCATGAGTGGGGTGGTGAAGTTGCCTTCTTCTTGTACTGTCGATGTGCTTCCCATTAGGGAATCTGGTTTGCCAGGATGGGAAGAGAATGTTGAAATAAACTGACCTTTTATCTCACTTAGCATGATGCTGCTTATATTCTGATCTCTGAAACTAAGTAAATTGAAAAGAAAGTGCTTAGAATTGTCATAACAATAATGTTAGCCAATCTCAGCTGTTCATCCGGTGGTTGTGTAGCAAGCTCTTTTTGCATCGTTTCTTTCAGTCAGTCATTGTAAGAGGAGCTGCTGATTTTCACTGTCTCAAAAATGAAATTATTGGTGTTATGAAAGGATACACAGTCCTTGATGAAGGAAGGTTAAAGGGGCTCTCTTTTTAGAATAAGCACTCCCCGGTAGTATTCAGTGAATGTGTTGCAGTGATGACTTCTGTCATTTGTCTGCAAATCCGGTTTCTTTCTGTTTCTCAAAGTGTGCCATGCTGATATCTTTCCCTGGAAACAAGAAGCCTCAATGCACAAAGAATGAAAACATTCTCAGAAGTGGGATGGAATTAAGAAACTTTCTGTTTATATGCCACATTGCGTTGTCAGACATCCATGTTTTAAATTCAGCAGTGGCATTTCCCACAGAATATGTAGCGTTTTCTTGAGTAGTCATTTGATGAATAGGCAGATTTGGGGTGGGGGGTGGGGATGTACATTTTTTGCTTTTTACATGACAGTTTATACATGTTTATTTAGAAGTGAAGCCCAAGTATGTGGTGTTCGATTTGCAATATTATACTACAAACCAATGCATATCGTTTGACAAGTAGGACCCATTGAATTGAGTAGAACTTACTTCGAAGTCGCTGGCTACTGGCAAATAGTCTTAAGTTGTGCGATTGACACATGTTTGGAAGCTTTCATTCCTCATTATTAAAAATATTAATTTATGAGGAACGAGATTTAGGTTTGTATCAGACAACAAATCAGGTCTGTATCAGACAACAAATCAATTGTTCTGGAGTGTCTTTTAAGGTTACAGTTAAACATATCTTAATCTATAAAACCAAGGGTTAACCGTTGGAAGTTCATATAGGTTCCTAAGCCTGGCCCTACTAACCCGCACCCACCCTTTGTGCACACGGCCGAACTGGGTCCGCAGGTCAATGAAGGATTGAGAAATGCGCCAGTGGGGCAACAGCCCCACAAACACTAAAAAAAGGGAAACAACTTCATTTCACAATGTTCTTTGTGCCGCGCCGCACCACAGCCAATCAGGCTGAGAGGCGTGACCACAAAGAACATTGAGAAACGCTCCGCGGCCAATCAAAATCGAGCCGCAGGAAAAAAACTGCACCACAAATCACAAACCCATAACTACAAGCCCCAGAGTCCTGCACGACATGAGTGCGCAGAATGCTGAGGAAGCCGGCGCCCGAAAAATTAAAAAAAACAACAACTCATCGCCTCACAGCCACGCGAACACCAACCGCCCTTTCCCTCACCAACGGCGCCTGAAGGTCCCGATTGGAATTTCCCCTTTAATATCAGTAAGTGGGGGTGGCGATCCCCCTCTCCGCTGGCTCACCTGGGGTTGGGAGCTTTGTGGGGACAAAAGGGGTATGTCCCCCCAACCCTTCTGGACCCAGGAGACCAGGGAGAGTGGATCGATTCCCCCCTTCCTAAAAAAAAAACCTCCGTCTTTAAAGAGAAGAAACCAAGCGGTTTCTTCTCTTTAAAAATGGAGGTTTTTTTAGGAGTGGGGGGAATTGATCCACTCTTCCTGGTCTCCTGGGTCCAGAAGGGTTGGGGGGGGACATACCCCTTTTGTCCCCCCAACCCACGGGACCCGAGAGAGGAGATCGATTCCAACCCAACCCCCTGATATTAAAAGGGAAAATCCGATCGGAGTTTCCCCTTTAATATCAGTAAGTGGGGGGTGGTGATCCCCTTCTCTGCTGGCTCACCTGGGGTTGGGAGGTTTGTGGGGATAAAAGGGATCTGTCCCCCAACCCTTCTGGACCCAGCAGACCAGGGAGAGGGGATCAAATCCACCCGCCAAAAAAACTCCTTTAAAGAGAAGAAACCAAGCGGTTTCTTCTTTTAAAAATGGAGGGGTTTTTTTTGGAGGGGGGGAATCGAACCCCTCTCCCTGGTCTCCTGGGTCCAGAAGGGTTGGGGGGACAGATCCCTTTTGTCCCCCCAAACCTCCCAACCCCAGGGGAGCCAGCGGAGAGGGGGATCACAACCCCCCACTCACTGATATTAAAGGGGAAACCCCAATCTACAAAGCACCATAAGACAATAAAGCCCCCCTCCCCAACGCCCGCGTTCTGGCCGGCAAAGCCGGCCCGCAGAAATAATCCCCCCCAACGCCGCATAAAGCGGCGTTGGAATTCCTGCGGTCCGGCCGGCCAGGCCGGCCCACGGAAATAAACCAACCCCCCCCCCAAAGCAACAACAACAAAAAATTTATAAAAATAAATAATTTTCAAACAAAACCTTAAAACACAATCAAAAACATCCAAAAATACACAAAAACAAACAAAAATGACACCAAAACAATACAAAGTAAACAAAAAGACAATCAAAAACGAAACAGTCAAAAAATACAAAACCCAACCCCCCAAAATTAAAATCAAATAAAGAAAACAAGCCAACTCACCACCACATGTCCTACCTGCACAACGACCGGAAACGAAATGAATAAAGAAAGAGACTACTTACCAGAAGAAGCTCCACCCAGAGTCCAGGAGACAAAAAACAGGCAAAATACAAGAAAACCCCTACCAGCATCACCTGCTGGCCACAATAGTAAAAACAATTCAAAAACACACAAAAGCCCCAAATAAAAGGCCACAACAGTAAAAACAAATCAAAACAATAACACAAAATCACAATTTTACACAAAAGGTCACAATAATAAGTCAAAAAAATTACATGAAAACACAATTTAACACAAATCACAAACATATGTCAATAAAATAAAATAAAATAATTTTTTTATTAAAATCCTGTGCTGAGTTCTAACTCAAATAAAAACCCCAAACAACTAAAAACATTTTAAAAACATTGAATGTAAAAAACATTTACTTTCACATTATTAAAATTATTACCTATGGTACAACTATTTTTTAACAAAACCAAAAACTAAAACATTATTCAGTTACATAAAACAGCCAGCCAAGCCAATTTTTTTTGTATAAATAAACATTTTAAAAATTACAGACTAAGCAATTTTTAACAAACATTAACACAATTTAACCTTCCAACACAATTTAAAACAGCCCGGCAATGCCAGGCAACCTCTGCTAGTCTGAAATAAACTCAATACTGCTGTTCTAACACACATCCTTTCTCTCTGTGTCTGTGTGTTTAAGTCTAACTTCACCCGTGTTCTAGCTAGGTATATATAGAGCTTGGTGTCTTGAATGAGACCACTAAACATTTTGCAAAATACTGTATCTGAGTAGGGAAAATATCTTACTTTTTAAAAGTCCATTTGAAAATTTATGGAAGGTTTGATTTTTCAGCAGCTTATTTTGTGTAAAAACGGAACCTATTTCTAAAGCTTTGCCCATGCAAAGAACTATTATGCATAGGAAGGATATTTGTTCAAGGCAGTGTGGCTAAGGGCAGGTGACAGATTGTAAGAGTCCAACCCTCTCTGTGTGTGATTTCAAAACAGGTTGCTTTCATAATGTTTTAAACTTATTTTCATTCAGTTTTGTTTATAATGAAATGAATATTTTTGTGTAAAATTGAACTTTGCAGAAATGGAAAAATCTTTGTTTCCTTACAGTACTGTTCAGCACAACTGATAATTAATTCCATTTAATTTTGTTTTATAGAATTCTATAGGAGTGAAATCATAAAGAATTCTCTGGTAAGTCGATTTCACTGTTTTTGTATACATATTGGGGCAGGGTATTTAATAAATTAATGAACGAATAACTAACTAACTAACTAACTAACTAACTAAATAAATAAATAAATAAATAAATAAGGCTTTGTATTTGACTTCAAGTGCAGGTTGACAAGCAGTGTGTACCATGTCATTGAGTTTTGTTGTTCAGTCACACAGTCAATTGCGACCCAATGGACCATTGCCCTCCAGCTATCTTTTTTTTTGGAGGGGGGGATTTTGCTTCCTATTATATGGACATATTTTGCTTATGATGTTGGCTTAACTCCAGTATAACATAATCCAAAAACACATGTGAACATTTTTAATGCAGATTTTGTTAGAGCCCAACAGGTATGTGTTAGGGGGAAAAGACCAAGTTCTGATTGTACTGTGCTGGAGGTTGGATTAAAAGACTTCTTTCTGTGCCTGAGGTCTGAATTGATTGATGTAATCTAGCCCATGTGAGATTATTTGGATCAATAGTCTGAGTTGGTAAAGAAGTTTAAGGTCCAGTCAAGCAAAATGAATAGTTTCAGTTTTCAACCTTGTCTTTCTTTGCACATCAACAGAACCCAACGTGGCGAAGTCTTGATTTTGGTCTAATGCCTGATCGCCTTGATACATCTGTCTCCTGTTTTGTGGTGAGGATATGGGGCGGCAAGAACGACACCTATCAACTACTGGTTGAATGGAAAGTCAATCTGGACGGACTCAAATATCTGGGACAGCAGGTAATATAAAACCATGCTCCTTCAAACTTCACCTGCATGAAATAAAGTTTTAGCAAAAACAGTTCAACAGGTTACCTTTTAGGACTAGTTTTTATGAGAAATAAAAATTAGTAAGTATAGACATAATTATAATCTAGTACTAATTATCTGCTGCTTTGTTAACTGAACCTGATACCCTTTCACTTCTTAGAAGTCTTTCTCCTGATTCATTAATTTTATGATGCTTAAATTCCAGCTTTATGTTTGTGGTATCTCAGATTATTTATTATTTCATTAGATTTTGTGGAAAGACTTAGCCTTAAGATGCCATAAAATGTACTTGACCCCTCCCCGCATGCTGTAGGAACAAGGATGAGCTTAACTAATTGACCAGTGTTGGAAAATATACTGCTTTTTTCATGAAGGCTTCCTTAAGTGTTTGAATAACTAATAAGATAGGAACTGGAAGACCTAACACAGTGATGGCGAACCTATGGCACGCATACCAGATGTGGCACTCAGAGCTCTCTCTTGGCACACGTGCCGCCGCCCCAGCACAGAGTTATCCCCGCCCTTCTGCCCAGCAGCCTGATGGGAGCATTTCCTTCCTCCCCTGTTGCCGTGTTGGCACTTTGCGATAAATAAGTGGTTTTTGGGTTGCAGTTTGGACACTTGGTGTCTAAAAGGTTCACCATCACTGACCTAACACAATGGATTGAAACTCGTGGGGTCACAAACCTTGGTATCTCATCCCTCTTTTGTTTTTGAGAAACCCTTGTACCCTCCCCACCTTTTATTTATCATTCTAATCCCTTTCTAACAAAAGATTTAGTTTGTATTTTAAAGTAAAATGTAAACACACACACACATGCTAATTATTTGAAAGCTTCTTCTTTCATGTCCCAATCACACCCTGGACTTCCAAAATGAAGCCACTTTTTTGACTTTGTGGTTGACCAAACTTAAATCTTCGTTGGTACATGACTAGTAAAATAGCCGGATTCTGTATCTTTCCACATTCGCACAGTGTGTTGTTGTCCACCAGCAGCCCCTACTTGAGCATGTTGGTCTTGCATTTAGGCACTCCAACCCTCAGTCTATTCAAGTCCTCCAAGTGATGTAGGGGACATTGAGTTCTCAGCTATATTCTCCTTTAATGGTGTTCCTTGTCCAGTGAGCTCTCTCCATCTTCTAATTTGGTTTTGCCCTTGCCATAAAGTTCTTCCTGGATCTGAGCCGGCAGACTTGAAGCTCATATCAATTCAGAAGATGTTCTCTTGCTTAGTTTTCTTGGTATCCGCTGCTACTTCTCTTCTGATCGTAGGTGGAACGATACCAACAAGAGATATTTTAAAGCTGAAAAGCTGTGGCTGTTCGGTTTTAAGAATAAATACACACAATGATTAAAATCTCATAATCTCATTCCTTTCCCTGGATTTCTTCACCCACGCACTAAGGCAGTGTGTGTCACACTAGGGGAAATCCATGAGTTAAACCTGAGATTTGACTGAATCTCCAACACTGTTTTTAATTAACAGATACACGCTCGTGGCCCAAATGAAATCATTTTTGGACTGAATGATGGCTATTATGGAATTTCATATGAACAAAAGGTGAGACTGCATAATGCGTATGCTATTCGTGTTTTGGTACAGAGTGCAGTATTTACAGCTAGGTGTCTAGAGTTAAGCCACACAGTGAAATCTTCTGGTTGGCTCTTCTGTAGTATGCCACTGTGGTGCCATTTAGACCATTACAAGTGTGTTTAATTAAGAACACATAATTTTCTGCACAAGGAAATGAGCTCTTTTGGGGCCATTCAACAATTACGTGATCCATTTTTTGGGGGAAATTGACCCCCTCCCCCCATGTAATCCGACCACAATTTTCTCTTCGAACCCCCCCCCCCTTTTAAAATTATGTAATCCAGAGTTTTTATATCGAAACTCTAATTTTTAGAGCTTTTCACCATTGGTGCCTAATGCAGAACGTATCGGTGAGGATTCAATAATCTCAAATCGGATCAAAATTCCAAGAGATAATTTTTAAACCTAAAAAAACGCCATGTTTCGAAACCACAACAGCTCCAAATGGATTACGTAATCTTTGACCTGCCCCCCCTGCCCTGCCCCATGTAATTCTCCGTAATTCAGATGGGAGGCCCCCTCCCCCCTTTGAGGATCACGTAATTGTTGAATGGCTCCTTTGTACTGTTGAAGCTAATTTCATTGTGTAGTGGATTACAGTTATGAACACACATGCCTTTTGCAACAATTTGGAGCAATAGTTTAAGGAATTCTGTGTGTTTGTTTAGTTTATGTGCCACCTTCAGTACAATGGCAGTTATACTATAAAATTAATTTAGAAGCCACTGTTGCCAGATCTCCCAGCTAGTATAATGCATGGTATTTTCAGTAATTAATTTAGCGCACAGTCTCTCTTGTCTGAAATTCTGCAAGTTATGGATAACCTCAACAGCTGCAGTAATTAAAAAAATAAATACATTGAGGCACTCGTGGAACCCTTTTCTTTATGGGAAACCATTGGGAATTGTGGGGGGTTGGGTGTCTTAGTTTCTAAAATCACCACTG
The DNA here is from genome assembly GCA_035047305.1 of Bradypodion pumilum. NCBI lineage: Eukaryota > Metazoa > Chordata > Lepidosauria > Squamata > Chamaeleonidae > Bradypodion > Bradypodion pumilum. The sequence continues at coordinate 5,761,517 of JAWDJD010000003.1, forward strand.
GTCGGATGACTTTATTGGCACTGGGGATTTGGGGAAATTAAAGATTCACATGTTATCCTACAGTTCTTAGTGACATCAGAATGACAAAAGGGACTTTCAAGGAAGTGAATTGGAAGAGATTTATTTTTTTAAAACGGCCACAGCTGATGACAACATCAGCCTTATGTGATGTAGGTGTGCTAACAGGATTTCAGCTTGTGTGTGATTATCTTCCCATTAGCTTTTGGGGCCAGAAAGTTAGCAGAGACAGAATAGATATTAAATTGGGAATGTGCACATCCACTTGGCTTATTAAAAATGCATTTTTAGGTTAGTGGCAATATAATAACAACCCTGGGAAAGCTCTGCTCCTGCTTTTTCTTTTTAGTAGTTCACTAGAAGACAAGGGGCAAATGAGAAGATGAAATACAGTAGAACCTCAAGATACAAATGCCTCTACTTACGAAAAACTTGTGATACGAAAGGAAATTTGGCACTGCCAGAAGCTCTTCCTGCAACCAGGAAGTGCCGAAAATTCCCCTTTCCCCTCAACAGCTGATTGTCCTGTGATCACCAGAGCTGGCCACTAGAGGACGCTGTTAGAAATGTGCCGAATATGCATTGAAATACATTGGAAACCTTCCAGAGCTCAGAAAAAAGTGAAGAAGAAAAAACCACCACGACTTTTATCTGTTCAAAACTTTTTCTAAAGTGCACTTTGGAATTTTCCACCATGTTTTCGCCACTTTAGAAAGAGTTTTGAATAGAAAAAAAATTGTGTTTTTTTTTCCTGGGCTCCGGAATGCATTGTTTGATTTCCAGTGCATTCTTATGGGAAATCGCATTTTGAGACAAATTTTTCAAGATACAAAAAAACTTGAGGAATGAATTAATTTTGTATCTCGAGGTATCACTGTATGATCATTTTTTGTGGCATGAGCTTTATGGATGGAATGATGGCAAAACTTGGCATTCCAGGTGTTCTTGGAGTTGAATTCCCAGAAGCCCTGATCAGCAAGAGTGCTGACTTGGGCTTATGGTAATTGAAGTCCAAGAGCAGCTGGAGTGCCAAGGTTCACCATCACTTGCTATAATATATCTGAGAAAATAATGTTATAAGGCTCAAGCATTTTAAATCTTATCCTTTAGGGGGGAAAGGTTCCTTAGTGGCCAATATCTAGGCCATCTTATGAATAAGATCTCCCTGCTGGCATACATATGATCCTCTCACACTGTCCTCACTAAAAAGTTGTGACTCTTAGGCTTTAGAGCTGTTGAGGCCAATTATACAAGCATTACTTAGGTTCCACGGTGAATAACTACTTCTTGGTGGTAGTAGTTCTTTGTATTTGTTGTGCAGCTAAATAGATTAGAAAGGGACATTCTTCCCATGCATCCCTGGATGGAGGGGAATAAATTTACCATATTTTTGGACTATAAGACACACTTTTTCTCCCCCAAAAGTGTGTGTGTGTGTGTGGGAGGGGGGGAAATGAGGGTGCGTCTTATAGTCCAAATGCTGGTCTTCGGCCAGCTGTGGCTGTTGTAAAAGGATATTTTACAAGAGACGCAGCTGGCCAAAGACCTCTACTGCCGCCTCTCAGCTGTTCCGGAGCAGGGGAAAGAAAAACATATGAAAAACAAGTGGTCACTAGAGGGCGAAAATCGCAATTTCCCATTTAAATGCATTGGAAATAAATTTATTTTATTCAAATGTTTTCTGTTTGTATGTTCCCAATGCATTTAAGTAGGAAACCAAACCTGTGCTTAAAAAGAAAGGGTTTCACTTACCTTCAATGCCTTTGTCTCTACTCCACATGGACAAAGTGGAGGGGGAAAACATGCTTCCTGGTTGAAAGGAGAGCAAGAGGCTAGGTTAGAGTATCACTTCCTTCCTCAGTGCATTTGGCCTGCCCCATTTCCCCTGCAGCGCCACCACCGGTTGGTGGTGCAAAATATAGTACTAAATATTTTTTTCCCTGCTCTGAAAACTGGGTGCTCTAGTTTTCAAAAGTCTTTTAAGATGAACATAATACATGAATAATCTTAAGACAGTGGCTTCAGAATGCTTTTGATGGTCTTGTATGTGACAGAACGTGTGAAACGTCTTTTAATAGGAATGTAGGACTTTATTGCAATGTTATTAAAAACCATCTAATCTGCAACCATCTTTGCCTTCTAAGGGTCTCCCAGGAACCCAGAAGAATAACCTTCTTCAAGTGGATCAGAACTGTGTCCGTAACTCATATGATGTCTTCTCTTTGCTTAGGTAACTTTTTAAAAAAATGCCATATTTTTGCCATTGACAAAGTTATAAAAATGATTTCTTGCATTGAGTAGTTTGTTGAACTAGGATTTTGGCCTTATAAACTACAAATGGCCAGCATTTAATGTGGAGCCTTTTGCCTGTATAGTAAGTACTGCTAACACTGAGCAAAAGGTGTCCCACAGTTGTTCATAGTACCCAGGCCATTTGAATAGGTAAATGACTTTTTTTGCCCATCCTAAGCTTAATTACAGAGGTGGAATATAGTGGCTTGATGGTATTTGAAAAAGTGTTGCATGCCCCAAAAAATGCATGGCATTACTTCATCTGTCTGTGTTACCCTGATTAATTGTTCCTTCCATGGGATGTTTTTCATGATAAAGCATCAGGAACATGTTTTTAATTTTAATCAATTTATTCAATTTATTCAAGTTATTATTATTATTATTATTATTATTATTATTATTAATAATAATAATAATAATAATAATAATAATAATAATAATAATAATAATAATAATAATAATAATAATAATAATAATAATAATAATAATAATAATAATAATAATAATAATAATAATAATAATAATAATAATTTTACTTCTGCTTCCGGGAGCGACAAGGGTTATGCAGGCCAGATGAATCGCAGCAAACCCATTCGTATGGATTCACGGGGGCTTGGGCTTCTGGGAACTGAAGTCCAAGAACATCTGGAGTGCCAATGTTCACCATCACGGCTCTGTGCTCTTGGAACTATATTTGTAGTTAGAAAATTCAAATGTCTATATAGCAGCCATACCAGAAGGTGTCAGTGTTGCCCTGCAAAAAAAAAATGTAGTTTTTTAAAAAATGGAAGGGTGGTGTGGTGGAAGGAACAGGTTTTAGCTGCTTTATTTTATGGATTTAATTATGCATGGATTTTTTGCAACTCTTAAAAGACCAGTTCTCACAAACTTGAATATCACTGATTTATTTTAAAAGGGGGCAGAGTTCTCAGAACAGCATCTGTATTGGAAGCTAGACTCTTAAGATGTTTGTTGTTGTCAGATAGAATAACAAGGGGGGATAAGAATTGGGCTGGTAACATCATGATGCTGTTAAACCAGACAAAAACTCAATCTAGTCCTGTAGTCTGCTGTCAGCCACAGCCTTTCAGGGGAGGCCCATAAAGAAGGTAAAAGATAACAACCTGCATCTAGAGTTTGCCCTCCTCTTCAGCTTTGATATTCAAAACATTTTTAGTGACTATAGAGCTCCATTTAGCCTATAGTTACATATGAATGATCACAGACTGAACAAAGCCATTAAACGCTGGTGGTTATCTTTAAATGTTTTAACAATGTCCTCTCAAGTCAATTCAGATGTATAGTCACCCTCCTAAGGTTTTTGTGGTTTACTGATCCTGTTTTATGATGATGCTTTGGGACTATACAACTTCTTCAAGGTTGTCAAAGTGGCAGAATGCTTAACTCCATCAATTATACATACACTAGATCAGGGGTCCCCCAACCACCAGGCCACAGGCTGTCTTAAACTGGGCCGCTGGGGTGGGTGGCGCTGGGAGCCACAATGGCAGCATTTTGCCCTCAACATGCTCCGCCGGGTCTGCCCAGCTAATGGAGTGAGAGCATGGGCTTAAGACACAGCAAATAGGCAGGTGGCCTGGTGGTGCTGTAACTATGGTGGGGCTTTGCAGTGTGATTTTAAAGAGTTTAATGTTTAATTTGTCGACTGTAAAAGGGTAGTTGGGCAGTGCTAATACTTGACAAGTTATTTGTGACATATTTTCAGTTTTCTAATTTGAAGAAGAAAAAGTATTCTTTAGGTAATTGAAGTCTTCCTTTCTGACCACTGACAAATTTCACATTATCTTTAGCCATCTTCTTTTGCATATTGAGTGTTTGTGGGCTCTTTCCAGCTTTTAAATGTTATAAGAAATTTTAATGGCCACTAAGTGTCCTCAGTCTCAAAGGAGATAGCTTTGCCCATGCTCAGATATTATTAAGGTAAAGGTTTCCCTTGCTCGAAAGCCAGTCGTATCCAACTCTAGGGTGCAGTGCTCATCTCTGTTTCAAAGCCGAAGAGCCAGCGTTGCCTCCTTCTGCAGACGTTTCCGTGGTCATGTGGCAGGCATGACTAGACACCGGAGCGCATGGAGCGCTGTTACCTTCCCACCGAAGTGGTCCCTATTTATCTACTTGCAATTTCTTGCTTTTGAACTGCTAGGTTGGCAGGAGCTGGGACAAAGACGGGAGCTCATTCTGTCCTGCAGTACCCGGGAATCGAACTGCTGACCTTCCGCCTCCCAGTCAGCGTCTCAGCCACTTGAGTGACCAGCTTTGCTTTGTGTTAAAAAAGAACAGACTCCAAGATGTTTTCTTCCCTCTTCTTTTTGCTAACAACTCCTGGCATTGCTGCTCTCAATGAAGTTTGTGAAGGATGACCAACTCATGGACAATTGATTTGGAATTAGACCAGGAATTTTAATAACTGGCAAGCGGATGTTGAATTCTAGCTTGGGGACTGTATAAGCTGTATAAACCCCATGTTTATCTGGAGGAAAGTTGAAGCTGCAAGAAGATGGCTAGTTTCCCACAAAATCTTAATGAGAACAATATTTTTGGGCAGAAACTTAAATACTGAATTCCTGATATTTAAAAATATCACCTTCCTTCTATCCATGTGGTTTTGAAAAATACAGTAGTCTAAGTCAGCGGTGGCCAAACTACAGCCCGCAGCACTAAATCATCTGGCCCGCACTGCCCTCGCCACTAGTGGAAGTGGACGTGACCTGTGCATGTGCAAAATGCTGCTGTAAATGCACCTGCAGCTGCACATTTTACAGTGGGAGGAACCAAGTGACCGGCCCGCTCAACCACGTGACTGGCTCGTGGCTCGAAAAGTTTGGCCACCCTTGGTCTAAGTTCTGTTTTTCTACATGTATCATTTTGAAAGTTGCACAACTTGTTTCATGTTGCATTAATGATTCTTCGTGTAAGTACTCTGCTTTGTTGATGGTCTCCCTTAATTGTTGTAGACCAGCATGATGAATAACTAGACTATTAAAACTACGTACATCATCTTATTGATGAGTGGAGTTTCTCCAGCAAAAATCCTTTCAACCCAGAATAGTTTCTTGACACGAAATTATTATCTTATTGATAAATGTGGAATTGAAGCCAGCAATGTTAGTCCTGTTTTCAGCTTCTTTCTGTAACTCAGTGGTTCCCAACCTTTTTATTTGGTCGTGCCCCACCTAAGCATCTCTAAAATCTTGATCCCCACCTGCGTGACATATAGTTCTTATTATTCAAAAAGTGAACTCCGATTCATGTAGAGGAAGCCTAAAAAGCCATCAACTTGATCTAACTCATTCTCCAGGTCCCGTCCCCCCCAAAAAAATAAAAATAAAAAATAATAATATCAAATTGCCCCACTGTGAGGCATGTGTCCCATGTTGGGAAACATGGTTCGGACTGTGATGTGAAATATAACATAATTGTGTCTTCTTGCTACAATATATAATTGTGTCTTCATGCCTGTGGGCTGGATCTGGCCCCCAATGCCATTCATCCAGCCCATGATGCCCTTGCCACTCCTGGAAACGGAAGTAAAACATGCCCATATGGGCGTGTTTTACTTCTGCTTCCAGGAGCGGAAAGGGCATCGTGGGCCAGATGAATTTGTGTCGGGGGCCAGATCTGGCCCACGGGCCATAGTTTGGGCACCCCTGGTTTAAACAGAGAAAATAGCAGCCTAAAAACCTATCTCATCCTGTTGCGAAACAGATTGCAAGGCATGGTTTACTTCCGCTGAACCATGTGACTGCCCCATGGCCTGAAAGGTTTGGGCACCCCTGATGTAGACTGTGTTCCCTGCTTCTGCCATCACATTTTCACTTCCTTTTTATGTTTCAAATGAAGTTAGAGATGGCTGCATCAGGTTATGATGAATCATTTTAAACTTGCCAAGCTTGAGGACATAGACAGGCTGTTTAGGGAGAGGAGGACTCGACACTGTATGTACTTGCATTCTTGACCCTTGTACTTATTGGATGATTGGGGCTCATACCTGTCAACCTTCCCGGATTGGCCGGATTTCCCGATTTTCGGCGCCGATTTGCGCTATTTCCCGCCCTCAGCTGCCAAAACCCCGGGTTTGGCAGCGGGGGGGGAAGAGGTACTGCGCATCCCTTCTGCGCAGATCGCCTTCTACGCATGCGTAGAAGGCTTTTATGCTTGCGTAGAACCCTTCTACGCTTGCGTAGAACCCTTCTATGCATGCGTAGAAAGGGATCTGCACAGAAGGGGATCATAGAAGCCTTCTACGCATGCGTAGAAGGGTTCTACGCAAATGTAGAAGGGTTCTACGCAAGCGTAAAAGCCTTCTATGCATGCGGAGAAGGTGATCTGCGCAGAACCGTTCTGCGCAGGTCCTGTATTTTCTGGAGCCGCGGTTGACAGGTATGTTGGGGCTAGGACAGTGATTCCCAAAGTGGGCTCCACGCCCCACAGGGGACTTCAATTCCCAGAAGCCTAAGTCAGTATATTGGCTGATCAGTGCTTTGAGGAATTGACTTAGGCTTCTGGGAAATGGAGTCCAAAAACCAAAGTTTGGGAAACACTGGTCTAGGGTGATCTAAGGAGAAAGAGAAAATGGTTTCTGTGCCTTTATTAGTTGTGCAGAAGAGGAAGTTTCAGCAAGTATAGCTTGTTTTAAGAGCTGCAACTGCCAAAAGGCCATCTTTTATGCAAGTATTAAAGTTACAGGAATCCTGCCCTCTGTTTCAATTAGTGACCCTTCTCTCTTGGTCTTAAATGTGTCAGTGTTTCACTGAGAGACGCCAGGTGTTCCTGCAGCTGGAAGTGGCTGTGGACAGAGTTTTTTCTGAATCCAGGCAATATGAGCAACTAGTTGCCTATATCATGTTTTTACTGATAACTTGTTTTGGACATGGTATTTGAGCAAGTGTGATAGACCAGCTAGATGAAGTTGATTGGCTTAAATTGAGTTTGTTGTTGTTGTTCAGTCGCACAGTCGATTCCGACCCCTTCTGACCCCATGGACCATTGCCCACCAGGCCCCTCTGTCCTCCACCATCCTCTTCAACTTGCCCAGCTCTGTGCCCGTTGCATCTACAATACCATCTAGCCATCTCATTTTTGGCCGCCCCCTTCCTCTTTTGCCCTCCACCTTTCCCAGCATCAAGGCTTTCTCAAGTGAATCCTCTCTTTTCATTTGATGTCCAAAGTACTTTAGCTTCATCTTTGCTATTTGACTTTCTAAGGAGCAGTCAGGGTTGATTTGTTCTAGGATTGACCTATTTGTTCTTCTCGCTGTCCAGGGGACTCTCAAAACTCTCCTCCAACACCACATTTCAAAGGCGTCTATTCTTCTGTGCTCACCTTTCCTAATGGTCCAGCTCTCACAACCATACATTATCACTGGGAATACCATTGCTTTGACTATTCAAATTATTGTTTGCAATGTGATGTCTCTGCTTTTCACTATGTTCCCCAGGTTTCTCATAGCTTGTCTCCCCAGAATCAGTCGCCTTTTTTATTTAATGGCTGCAATCACCTAAGATCCTAAGAAAGTAAAATCTGTCACTGCTTCTGCTTCTTCCTCATCTATTTTCCAGGGACTGAGAGGGGCCTGTTGCCATTATCTTGGTTTTCTTGATGTTGAATCTCAAGCCAGTTTTTGCACTCTCCTCTTTCAACCTAAGCATGATATTCTTTAGGTCTTCCTCACTTTCTGCCATTAGGGTAGTATCATCTGCATATCTCAAATTGTTGATGTTTCTGTTAGTGGCCCTTCTCTTGGTCTTAAACGTGTCAGTGTTTCACTGAGAGACGCCAGGTGTTCCTGCAGATGGAAGTGGCTGTGTTAGAGTTTTTCTGAATCCAGGCAATATGAGCAACTAATTGCCTATACAGTATAATGTTTTTATAGATAACTTGTTTTGAACATGGTATTTGAGCAAGTGAGAGTAGTAAGTTGCAATTAGAGTAAGCCCATTGAGTGAAGAAACATTCATAGGTGTTGCCTTACCAAATCCTCAGCAATTCACTAGTTCTTTCCGAGTTGGGAATTATTGTTCAATTTCAGCTATTGATTATTATGTCTGCTGCAGGTTGGCCTCTTGTTTGGGTTTGCTATAGAACAGGCATTCTCAACCTTTTAAAGCCAGGGCTGTGTCACGCTCCCTCAGACAGCTTCGGGGGCTGGACGGCCATTTTGCCCTTCCTCCACCATTGGCTTAGTGGTTAAGATGCTGAACTTGGAGACTGGAAGTTCGGGTTTCGATACCTGAGGGCTGCGCTTGGGGACATGAAAGGAGCCTCATTCGGGTGTCCCCGAGTGGAGTTTCTCCAGCAAAAATCCTTTCAACCCAGAGTAATCTCTGACACGAAATTATTATTGTGTATGCTGAAGGAGAAACTGTTGTGATTGAGCAAGTTATTCTTGTTCCTATTCATAGGCTTTAAGTTACATTTCTGCTGTTTAACTTCAAGGACTGGGCATTAGCCAGATTTTACAAACTGAAATCTTTGGATGGTAGTTTCATCCTTTACATTTTTCTTGCTATGAAGGTTCAGTTCATCCAAGGGTCTGTGAATGGGTTGAACCACTTGGTGTTTGTCGTGTTTGCTTTCTCTGTCTTTTGCTAAAAAGGTACCTACTTCTTCCCATGTGGGAAGCAGGTGGCAGACTGGGAGATGCTCATTGAGACACCCTATCTCTACTCCACCTTTTTCTTCTTCGCTTCTGTCTGACCTCTTTAAAGGAATGGGTGAGGATATTGCATGTAAAGTGAAAACATAAGCAAGTATGTATTAGTGGGAAAGGAAATTCCAAGAACAAAAAGTCAGATTACTTGTACTTGTGAAGTAATGGGGAGGGAGGCATTTTTCATGGCTAATGTAGCAGGACCTCTTTAGAAATCTAGTCTCCAGGCAAGCATAAAGACTTGTTTGTTCAGACTTTGTGTTTTTATTTTAAAGTCTGTTTAATAGAAGTCCTTTTAATAATAGTACTGGGTGTTTGCAGTTGGGGTATCCCATATCTCTCGCGTTGCCAAAGAAATTCTCATTCTATTTTTTAAATCCTCAGTGGTCCTGACTTTGTTTAAATAAACCTAATATAAATTAAGGTTGTTTTAGCAAATCTGACCTTCCCTGTATTTATTTCTCTTGCGAGAAATTGCTGTAGGATGTGTGATTGTTGTACAGTGTATTTAGTCTGTGCATTCATGGCTTATGACCAAGAATGAAACAGCTGCATTATAGGGAAAATAAGAGGAAGAGAGTAAGTGGTACCCAACTTTTCACTTTAAGCAGTTGACTGTGGAAATAAGAATTACTCTTACATGCCATCACATTGATTCCAGCTTATTATGACCTTTCCAGATTTTTCTAGACACAGAATACTTGGAAGTAGTTTATCATTTCCTCCTCAGCTGGTGTTCTGAGAACATGCAGCTTGCTAAGGCCACAAGGGTAACTGGGCACATAATTCCCTCAGCCCGGTCACATCCTCTCTTGGAAAGGACAGTGCAACTTCAGAATCTGTCCCTGGCTGTGTAGCCATGTAACCCAACACCCTGAACTACGCCAGCTCCCTCAGTTGACCATGGTACGTGTGAACAAGTCATGGATCTTTATACAGTATTCTGTTAAGAGCATCCTCTAAAAACTGCATGGTTTTCTAATTATGGTTGTTTGCTTTGTTGAGCATTAGGGATTGTACCCGAGGTATGTAGGAATGGCTCAGCTTTCACCCCCAAAGTATCCCAAGCTCACCCCAAGAATTGCCCTTAACCCATAAGCCCCTAGTCCCCACCAGCCTTTGACAGGAGGAGGCCAGGTCCGTGGGCCGCATGACCTAGAGATCGTGCCCAAAGGTGTGATCGCCGCATGAACCTCTCCTGGATCAGGCTGATAGAGTGCAAGTCCCTTATCGGATCCGCAAATACTGCTTCCCTAGTAATTAACTCCCTATCTCCCCTCGCCAGACCAAGTCCCATTACCCCATTCCACAAGCCCATGTTTGCCATGTCTAGTTGCCCTCTCTGGCACGTAGGTTTGCTAATCTATAACCAACATACTCGAAACCCATTGTTCTACCTATTTCCTTTAGTCTGTGATGGACATGCGGGATCACGCGATCCAAGGTATTTTGGTAGCCAATAAATGAGACCGTTCAGCACTCCTGGGTGTCACCTCACTTGCACTCTGACCTGTGTGTGTGTTATTTCACCCCTGCGAGCGGCCACGATCCCTACAGAGGTACTCATAGTAGCATGTAGATATCAAGCTAGTTTATGTATTGCCTTGTTCTCTGTTTGCTGCTTTTTAACAGCTGAAAGATGATTTCATGCTGGTCAAGCAATTGTGTCTCCTGCATTGTTACATACTCACAACTCTGCAAAAAGTGGTATTTTGAGAATGTTAGGCTCCCCTTGAAAGGCTAGGCCTTATGACTTTTCACACATGTCTGAAAAAATGTATGTGCCAGCTGTTTGAATGTCCATGATTTGTATTGGCCGCTGTGACCTGTGATTTCCAGTTAAACCTTGCACATATGTATATTTATCAAATTTATAAAATTCTCCTTACGATGACCCAAAGGGGCTAACAATATTAAAACAAACAATATAAAAATGGAATGTTTTATCCCCCATTTTCCATAGTTCAGTGCTTGGCTGCAAAGAAGTCACAATGTGTGAGCAGAGAACCATTTATCCTGTCTTTTGGACTGTATATGGCAACAACAGGTTCAGTTCATTTTCAGATGATTACATAATGCGAACCAGCGTGACCATTTACCAATCCTAGGGCTACTTTTTTTAGTGCAGGTAGGATTGCTTTGTTTTGTTTTGTTTCCAGCATATGTGGATCTCCTGTGTTAACAGCATGCCATTTATAAATAAGGGTGTGCCTTTTAAATTAAAAAACCAGGATGGGGTGGTCCATTTTTGGAGAATTTGTTCATTTAAATGTCTGGCACTATGTCACTTGGCATAAGTCAGTACTGACCATTAGCTGTGCAGGCTGAGGTTGATGAGAACTGGAGTCATATTAGCCTGAGAAAATGAGAAGATTTGAAATCCTTTTGCAACAGGAATGAGAGGAATATGTATATTTAGCAGTCTAAACCAGGCCAGCTGGCTGGGCAAACTGTAACCATACAAGATGCACAAGATGCTTTTAAATGTGTGTGATTCCAGGAAATATCATGCATTGTGGAGATACTTGTTAAGTGAAAGTTAAGCATTTCAAACCATTTTCCATACAGCAGATCAGTTCTGTTTCGATCATATCAAGCCTGGGTCACTTACGTATCAAATATGGCCTATAGTATCACCAGAAATATCTTATGCCCACATGTGTACACTGCAGAAATTCTTTCTTTTTACCTTTTGAAAAGATCTTTAATTCTCTTTCCATTACTTTCTGAAAGTTGACCACCACCACCCGAGTCCATTTCAGTTCAAAGCTGGGAATGTAGTCTTGAACTAAAGGTAGGCATTAGTCATGAAATGATTCAAAACATCATAATTAAATACATTTGATTTGCTGTTTGTCAAGGCAGCGATCTTTTGTAATACACTTTACTTATGAATGTAAAATACTTCTTATAAAACTTGAAAATATGTGTCCTGCTAAGTTCCCATAAAGTTCCCATATAGTTGCTATCAAAACCTTTTTTTTTGATAGCTTGAGTTTGAAAATCTTTTGGCACTTTGCCAATATAATTGAACTCTCTGGGCCTTTTAAAAAAAAAACCCCACAGAAATAAAGACATCTCTTGACAGCCTTTCATACACTAATCCATGCAATTAGTATTAAATCTTGCCATGATGTCTTCCTTCAGATGAATTGGATCACAGTTGGGCTGGCTTCCAAGCCATCACTGTTTATCAGGGAAATTATTTCTTTGTCAGGAAATAGCTGGTGAAATCTGACTGTGATTGCCTTGTGTTTGGTTAATAGTAGAACCTATTTCCTTTAACATAAGCAGAACTGATTGTGGAAGAAAATTCTGTGCAATTATTCTATGAAATATCTGGCTTCAGTTTGAAATGTTGCTTACTTTGAGTACAGTATAACCATCTAGGGTGGAGGGATCAGGGGAAGTCTTCTCTAAAGTAAACGCAATATATTCATTATTCATCAGTCTGTTTTTCAGGTTACTTTCAGTTAAACTTGTGTCTGAAGACAGTTGAAATATGACTTATATGTGCTCCACTCTTAAGTGAGTATTCCCATAGCAAATGCCTACGGTATTTAGAATGTGTATGTGAGGTAAAGCAGCTACATCTTGTATCCAAGACCATTCTAAGAAAATGTATACACATTGCACAGCTTTCCTTGTTTTTTATCCTATGATTTTTCAGCCCTTTAGATGAGCAGAGGGCCCATATTTCACCCTGTATTCTGTATATGTGGCAGTATCTGATCCTTAAACACATACTGAAAGGGAAGTGACAATCTGGAGCCTCTTCTATAGTCTTGATCGATTCTTGGTGGTAAACCCCCGTATGTGCTAGTTTCATCTCATCGGCATACATTTGGGCATAAGTGAGATTCAGGGTGTGCCTGTCTCTGAAAGGCCATGCCAGTTTGAAAAGTAGATCTGTGGAGAACTCTTGAATTACAGCTTAATGTCTTAATGGAGTAGACCGTACAGCCAGCAACTCAACGCCGAGTGTTGGCGGCGGTAAATAACCTGACTTTCTAAAGGGGCCAACGGCTACGGGCTGACCCCCCTCCCTCAGTGGAGGAAATGCCACTGGAAACCATTATATTGGGCCCAACGGCAAAATGAGCGGAGGAACCACTTTCTGATTCCCAATGGCCATGGAGGCAGAAGAGGCCATGCCAGATGGACTGGCTGTGAAGGTGCACCTTGATAATGTCCTGAAGTCCATTGCAGTCCTGTTCTTGAATCCTGCGTGTCTCATTTCATGTGTGCCGCAGGAGATGGCTCTGAGATCACAGTGTGTGGGTCACTTCATTGCCAGCTGGGATCCACCTTAAACAAATTCACACCAAAGGCATTTTTCCTGTTTCAGGGAAAACCTGCATTCTCGGATACGAGTTACAGCCGACGATGACGATGATGTCTCTATTGGATTAACTAGTAGAAGACACTTAATAAGCTTACAGAAGAAATAAGTCTTCCTGAGGAACATTTTGAGTTTTTATGGAAATTATATATGGTGGGAAGAAATTTGGTGGGGTAACTTTCCCCCTTCCTCATCTAACTGGAGGTTGTTGATGGGGATGATTTATCCAAAGAAATTTGTCTGTGTTGTTCCTCAACCTTTTTTTTAAAAAAAAATTCTTATAGATAGATAAGATAGATAGATAAATCTTTATTGTCATTGTCCTGCACAGAACAACGAGTTTGGGGGGAAAAACACCTTTTAATATTCGCCTCACTTCTCCCTATTCCACCCTGGCAACATTCCCTAAGGGGAGTAATGACAATGACTCAGGTTAGACCCCTGCAGGAAGATATGACAGAATTAAGGTGATTCTGAACTCTTACGTAAAGGTAAATGTTGCCCTTGCTTGAAAGGCAGCTGTATCCAACTCTAGGGTTCAGTGCTCATCTCTGTTTATAGCCAAAGAGGCAGGGATGTCGGCGTCTGCAAGCATTTCCGTGGACATGTGGCAGGCATGCCTCATCACCGGAGTGCATGGAACACTGTTTACCTTCCCCCCGAGATGGTACTTATTTATCAACTTGCAATTTCTTGCTTTCAAACTGTTAGGTAGGCAGGAACTGGGACAGACGGAAGCTCACTCCATCATGCAGCACTTGACAAGTCTCGAACTACTGACCTGCTGACCTTCCAGTCGTCCAGTTCAGCATCTTAACCACAGTCCCTTTTCTGAGTTCAGGATGGCTGAAATTTGAGGTTTTTAAAGAGGTAGCCTTGTTAGTCGTCTTTTGCATGTACAGTATTACAAAAATAAAGGCAAAAGAGTTGTGCCACCATTAAACATTAATAAATTTATGTCAGTGTGAGTTTTCATTGTGGAATGTGAGTGCTGGATGGCTGGAAATGTAGAGGGGTGGGGAGGCAGTGAACAGCTCAAAAGAATTAGAATCCAGATACAGTAAAACCCCAGGTTACGACAGGTCCGTTCCAACAGTTGCTGTTGTAACCTGAAAAAATTATAAACCGAAACATCCATAGGGATACAGTGATACCTCATACAACGTCCAAAGTTGGTTCCACAAGTTTGGACTTTATACGGATTTGGATTTTGTATGAGGCATGCAAAATCCTAGCCACGATGCCTCATACAATGTCCAAATCCTTGCCGCGATGTCGTTTCCATAGAGATAAATTGTACTGTAACAGCACATACTTCAGGGCAAAGTCAAGGAAACAGACAGGAAACTGACAGAACTTTAGGAAATCATTGTCTAAAGGCTAAATACATTACAAAAACATGTCAAACAACCCTGATTTTAGGGGACAAACCATACAACAAGTTTTTAACTTTAGAAAATTTTATGAAGTGCAGGTTTAAAAGTTAACATGTCGCATCATGCAGCACAGTGTTAATCTGCAGCCATGCGGCCGATCATCTATTTTGTACAAGCTACTGTAAACAATTACTGGATGGAAGCAAGGACAAAGTGGATGCTAACATGTCTCATCCTGCAGCACAGTGTTAATCATCCAAACAGCAGCAAACACCAAACAATTGCCCACCCCACCAAACAGTGCTCCCCCTAAAAATACAAACATAAGAAAAATTATGGAGCATGCAATCTGTTTTTAAAAACCACAGCAGCAAACACCAAAATGCTTCCAAAAATTCTGACAAAAAAATCCAGAATTGCACTCAAAACCACTCCTCAACTCTCTTTGCCTCGTGCAAAACCCACAAGAGCAATGCACACATGCGTCCTGCCTTTTATACTGCCCAGGCACAATGCAACCTAGGGAAAACCCCAATGTCTCATACAAAGTCGCAGTGACTTTGTATGAGGCAACTTTTTTCAAAGAATTAGGCGATGTATGAATTCGATGTCGTATGAAGCAGACTTTGTATAAGGGATTACTGTACATTGAAAAATAAAAAAAATGGTCCTGAATTAATCGTTATAAACCAGGGAAAAAATACATTAAATTTTTGTAAACCGGGATGGCATTTCCATAGGATTTGCCTTTGTAAACCGTAGCAAACTTAAACCGGGCGGTTGTAACCCGGGTTTTACTGTATTTGAAAATGACTACATTGAAACAAAATTGTGTAGATGACAACTGAATGGGTAAACTGAAAAAAGGAGGATAATTTTTTATCGACTACCGTTGATATTGGCATCAAAAGAACATAGTACTTCTGAGCACAGGCTGAAACAGTTTTAATGTACTGTATTTTCTGGCGTATAAGACTACTTTTTAACCCCGAAAAATCTGTGCCAAAGTCGGGGGTCGTCTTATAGGACAGGTACTTAACTGCAGCTTGTTTCCCCTTGCTTCATATGTCCGGCGCATATGGTGGGGGGTGCCGTGACCGAGTCCCTGCTCTGTGCGGGGAGTATGAAGCAAGGGGAAGCAAGCTGCACACATCTTCCTGTACCTTGAGGAGGAGAACGTGAGCATGGATTGGCTCTCCACCAGAACCTGCTCATTCGACTCGGAGGGCTGCGCGTCTTCAGGTTGAGTGTGGGTTAATTTTTATTTGGTGTGCATTGGAAGAGAGGTAGTCTTATACGGCAAGTATATTCCAAACTCTATATTTTAACTGGAAAAGTTCGGGGTCGTCTTATACGCCCAGTCGTCTTATACGCCGGAAAATACGGTAATTTTTTTCTCTGTTTATAAGGCCTTCTTTCTGTAACTTAGCTGCTTATGGGGCAAGACATTTTACTTTTTAGTCTTGCTGATCGGCAAGTCACGTGGAAGTTTTAACAAACTTAACTGCTGTGTTTTACTACAAACTGAATGAATTGATCTAGGCATCTGAAATGGCCAGCTGTCCACTGATGGGCTTTGAAGTTGCATCTTTCACAGGCATTGTGAAGTGTCGGGACAGGTTGCAGCTGCTTTCTTTATCTGTGTAGCAAATGTTCATATTGCTTTTGGAGCTTTACATGTTGAATACAGTTTCTATAAAAAGCACTTGGCAAGTTAAAATCCAGGTTTCAGGGAGAGCGCTCAGATTCTTGGAACACAAAAGTCTTCGTTCAAATTAAAAGAGTAGCATGCAAGGGAATAATTTTTCAGGCTTCTAGTAATACACACGTCTGCTGAGGGAACACAATACATATATGATGTCAAATAGTTGGGTTATATGTCATGTTGCCGTTTTTGACTGAGTGGGAGTTTGATATCTTTTGTAATTGTATTTTATTTGTTTTATTCATTGCCCAAAATAACAGTTAAGTCAGAAGGAAGGAAATATTTCCATGTTTGTGAAAGTCTCTCGGATAAGCACCTTATTTTACACTGAAAGTTTTGGTGGTCTGCTTCTGTTCCTCTTTTATTTCTTACATTTCTCTTAGGGGCCAGAATAATTGCACATGATTTTAATTTGTGTTCTTCAGGGCATGCTTAAAATGCAACACTCTTGTTGATTTCTGCTGATGCATTTATTTCTAGTATGAAAATATGATGAGCAGAAATGCTTAGTGAACATTACTTTAGTTTCAAAGAATTACTGGTGTGTCAAATGGATATGGACTAGAATGCAAGGTTGGTCATTTCAACATCTTATGCTATCAGACCTCAAATAACTTGGGTGATTTTCTGCATTGCTTCAAGCTATACACAAATATGTTTCAGGAAATCTTGGCTTCAAAATGCTAACTGAGCCAGTATTTGTAAGGAAATTGGGAATAATATTACTGCGACTGACAGCTAAATGGAAGGAAGATTGACTTGAGAAATGCAGTTGAAGATCTGTAGGGATTTTTAAAAATATTTTCTGGAAAGTAAAAGTATTTAAGGTGACTACTTTGTGCTGCAAAGGGGGTATGAAGATCATTTTGAAGCAGTAAGCAAAAGAAAAAGATCTGCCGGGGTTAAATATAGGTTTCTAGCATATTTTCCATTTTCTCTCAAAGTTCAAGGTAGTTTGTTAGGGAGGCTAATATTTGGATATTTTAGGAGGAGTAAAAAGCAAACACAGGCATTAGAGCTTAGGTACAGAGCTCTTCTTAATAGAGATAAAGCAGGCTCTTTACAACCACCCTTGCTTTGACTTAGCTAGAAGATGGGTTGATATCCTGCTTGACTCTACATTCTTCCTACATACCATGGAAGCATTCTTCACTGATGTTCTGGCAGATAGAGCAATAGCAATCACACATATACCACCCCAAAGCCTCTAGTGCTCTCTCTAGGCCCGTGCTGGTGAACCTTGGCACTCCAGATGTTCTTGGACTTCAATTCCCAGAAGGCCAAGCCCCTGAATCCACACGAAGGGGTTTACTGCGATTCATCCGGCCCACGCCTCCCTCGTCTCTCTTGGAAGCGAAAGTAAAACACGCCCATACGGTTAAGGCTCTTCCTCCGTACGGACGCGTTTTACTTCCGCTTCCGGGAGCGATGAGGGTGGCGCGGGCCGGATGAATCGCAGTAAACCCCTTTGTGTGGATTCACGGCGGCTTGGGCTTCTGGGAATTGAAGTCCAAGACCATCTGGAGTGCCAAGGTTCGCCATCACAGCTCTAGGCAGTTCACAAGTTAATTAGCAGAAGAAGGCAGACCATGCTGTTCTTCAGCTTTGCAGCCATTGGCTTGCTTGGTATGTGACTGACAGATTGTGCCATTATGAGCTGGAGGAGAGGTACACAGAAAGAGCCTCCTTGAAGATTATGGTATTTTTGAACTACAATCGGGTGTACCCTGTGAACAGCAACCTTGCGTTGCCGGCCAATCTTTCTCACACTAGGTCAGGCGAAAGGAACTGCAGAATGAACTAGCTAAAAGGTGCCTTCATTTTGGCAGTTTCATGTCTGTCCTAGACACAGAAGAAGAAGCTGGAGGAAATTAGTCTCTAGATTTTAGGCCTGCCACTGCATTCATGAAAGAAGTGCCCATGGTCATATCTGTTTCCAGAACCATTCACATCTGGATTCTTAAAGAGGCAAAGGAGTAGAACCACTTGTAGAGGGGGAAACAGCTGTGATGGAAATACCATGGTCATCTAGTGCTAATCTGGGAAACTTGAGTTTTAATTTCAGCTCCACTCCAGAGCCAGCGTTAGCCTCAGCAAATCTCAATCTCTGTCAGCTTCTCACATGTAAAATGGGAATAAAATTGATTTGCCTCCCAGGTTGCTCAGGATAAATGAAGTGAAGTTTCTAAAGCATTTTACACTGTTAAAGGACTTTGGTGTGATAAATAACAGCCTGCCTTGATGGATCAAGCAAATGGACCGTGTTGCACAGGAAGGCCAAAACTAACGTTTCCGACTGACCAAGGGTGACAAATGCTGTCCGAACATCAAATATGTCACTCAGTCATGTAACTCTAGTGCCTCTAAAAAGGCTACATTCTTGGATTGAGTTTATAAAGACCTCATTTCCTGAAAGGGCCAAAATATGTTCAAAAAACCGCAGGAAAATGTCCTATACCGCCAACATAAATAATGCTTTGCTAATTTACACCTGCTTCTGTGCTTTAACTGCAGGATATGGCTCCTCTGTAGCATGAAGAATTAAACTTGAATTAATGCTCAGGAAGAAGGCATCCTAGACCAGTGATGGCGAAGCTTGGTACTCCAGCTGTACTTGGACTTCAGTTCCCAGAAGCCCGAGTCCCTGTGAATCCACGCAAATGGTTTTACTGCATGTATGTGCAGTAAACCCATTTGTGTGGATTCACAGGGTGTCACATTACTAGAGCCCTGAAGTTCACTTCATTGTGCAGGCTGCTTCCCATGAGAGAAAGGGCCAGGGCTTTAAAAGTCAAAGCAACTATTTCAAATGGAGCCTGGCATTAAACGAATAGCCATAAAGATGGCCATTCGTTCATTCATTCATTTGTTCATTCAACTTATATGCCACCAAATTAGTGCAAGCACCACTCTGGGCAGTCACAACATGAAATAAATGTACATAGAAACAAACTATATAGTTTAAATGCCAATTAACTAAAATAACAACGATCAAATGCCTAACTAGATGACATCCAAGTAAAACAATGAACATCAGTGATTCATAAACCAGTGAACCAATATTCGAAAATCACAGCTCACTAAATCTAATAAGAAGGATTTCTTCAGTTATGTGATAGTTTACTAATAAGAGAAATGCTTGTCGGAATAGGACATTTTAGTTGTTTCTGAAAAGCCATTTGAATGGAAGCAGATCCAATTTCCACTGGCAGCTTGTTCCACAATAAGATTGCCACAGCAGAAAAAGATCTTAAACTATTCACAACATTTTTAACTTATCTGGTGTGATATCCATAATTTGAAAGCTTGGGTTCTCCAGGTACAATTTCTTAGGAAGAAGCACTCCAGCAAAGGGTATAACACTGGAGAGGAGATACATAGATTGACAAAAGAATCTCCTAGATAATATCCTAGATCTTGTTGCAGAGACGTATTTTGAATTTATTGCAATTTATAAACTATTACCAGCAGCATTGTCTGAGCTTAATCGGTGTGCAAGAATGATGTCGACTGACCATCCCTGATTCTGTGCCTTTTGTGAAACAGTTCCATTTTTTTCAAGAACCAAAGTTTTTATGTTCAAGCATGTTTCAGTTGGTCCAGACCAGAAAAATGTTCCATTTGACTCTTAGAGTAAGTGGATTTAATTGTCTGCAGATGGCTAACTTTTGCCCTGGTATTCATAGAGTTTCTGAATTGTTTTTGGAATACACAGACTAAACTGATTTATGATGGAGAGGACTAAACAGTTTACTAACACAGGCATCCATTTCAAACAGATAATTTGGAATGGCTCTATGCAATAGCATTCTATAATTCAATATTTTTGGAACCTGTAAAGTGTAGGTTTGTATTCCTGTGTCAGCTCTATTAGAGTATCCTTATGTAACAGAGAATGTGCCTGTGTAATGAAAAACAGGCTGTGACTTTTGGTACTGTCATTTATACACAGCACCAGTATAGACAGACCTGTAGCAAAGCTATAGCAAGTTCTGTATGTATCAGTAGTACAACAGATACCTTCTTACTTGGACTAAAATCTGGTAGAATTTAGATTGCTCTAGTCAGGGAAGGGGGTTGTGTACTCTTTTGGCTGTTCAAAGTGCTTCATACACAATACAGTACAAGATTACTCCTAGCGTGTTCACTTCTGCAGGATCGTTTGTGAAAAAATTATCTTTGTATGTTGCCTTTATTTGCAGGCTGCACCGGGCTCAGTGTGCAATTAAACAAACTCAAGTAACTGTTCAGAAAATAGGAAGAGAGATTGAAGAGAAACTGAGGCTTACATCAACAAGCAACGAACTGGTAGGTTTCAGGCATCATTTTGTTTCCTTCATTTCACCAAATGTTAAATGCAGACATTACAAGGTGTGTGCAAGCGTCATACAAATTCATATAATTAAAGAATGTTTTAAAACTTGAAGTGGGTCTTTTTAAAGGACCAGATACTAGGGAGGTTAACACTTCAGTGAAAACCTGCCCCCTCCCCATGACTGTATCTTAGTATAGTAATTCATATTAGGATAGCCATTTTTAATTCTATTTTGTTTTTAGATGTGTTAATTTTAGCTTTGTATGTTATTATATGCTGGTGGTGCCTCTGACACGACTAAAGAAAGAAATTAGGATAGGCCCATTGAATTACTGAGAATTTGTTCTATCACTTCCTCAGTAAGTTCCATTGATTCCAGTGGGCTTATTTTAGTTCCAACTTACTTTAGCATAATAAGTTACAACGAGAGTTAAGTCTGTTTGAATCACTGGAGCCTGCTGAGGAGTTGGCTCACCAAATCCACCTGCTGATGGGATGTAACAGTACTAAGCAACAAATTACAGCCATTAGATCTCATTTGGTTTAACTATCCTCATTGCTAGGAGTAATTGGTTTGTAACAAATTTCACATATAGAAGAATAATTTGATGTCTTTGTACAATAATTGCAGCTTTTTGCACTAATTCAGACACTTGTATACAATTTGTGTCACTCTTGCATGTAACTCAAGGTCTTTTTTATTATTAAATGGAAATATTTATTGATTTGATTTGATTTGTATGCCGCTCTACTCAACAAATGTGACTCAAGGCAGCTCACAGAACCACAACGTCAGATACTACAGTACAGCAAAATACAGAGGCATATAATAAAATACAATGGCATACAAAAATACAGTAAAATAACCTAACAACAATATAATATTACAAAGCAGTGAAAAGAAACAGTACACTTTTCTGGTCAAAAATAATAAAGTCACAAACCACACAAAAAGTTAACAAACAAGTGGCAGGCGTCATCTGCCCCATGAGCTGGCGCGGCTTTTTCAAATATTTATTTGTAAAGCCCAACATCTTTATATATTTGATTAAACCTAAATTGCTGAGAAGGGAAAAATGAAATTAATAGGCCTCCTAATGCTCTGCAGTTACAAAGCATCTACTCTGGCTCTATGGCATACAAGCAGAAAGTCACTGCCAGGAAAAACAAACTCTTAGAGATTGGGATTAATGAGCTACCAGTGGAAAGTGTGCCGAACCTTGTAATTGTTTGGGCTGTGTGTAATAGCTAGGCTTGCTGATAACTCCCAAGCTTTTGGAGATGAGCAGAATGCATGTAATGGCTTCTCAGCTACAAAAACAAACATTTTAATTGTCTGCTTAGGCGCAGGGTTTTTTACAAAATGGATTTGGTAGAAAGCAACTTCTTGCCACTGAGTAATGTCAAAAGATTAGGATTGGTGGGAGAAACATCAACAACCGGAGATATGCAGATGAAACTACAGTACACTAATGGCGGAAAGTGAAGAAGACCTAAAGAGCCTCTTGATCAGGGTGAAAGAGGAGACTGCAAAAGCTAGCCTGAAATTCAACATTAAAAAACCCAAGATCATGGCATCCAGCCCCATCACTCCTTGGCAAACAAAAGGGGAAGAAATTGAAGCAGTGACAGACTTTGCCTTCTTGGGAACTAAGATCACTGCAGATGGTGACTGAAGCCATGAAATTGGGAGACAAGCAATGAGAAACCTAGGTAGCATAATAAAGAGTAGAGACATTACCCTGCCAACAAAAGTTCGCATAGTCGAAGCAATAGTATTCCCAGTAATAATGTATGGCTATGAAAGCTGGATCATAAGAAAGGATGTGCGCAGAAGAACAGATGCCTTTGAAATATGGTGCCATTTTTCTCTGCTTAAACCAGGGGTGCCCAAACTATAGCCTGCGGGCCAGGTCTGGCCCCCAATGCCAATTCATCCAGACTGCACCGCCCTTGTTGCTCCTGCAAGCGGAAGTAAAATGCGCCCATATGGGCTCATTTTAGTTCCACTTCCAGGAGCAACGAGGGTGGCGTGGGCTGGATGGATTGGTGTCGGGGGCCTGATCTGGCCCACAGGCTATAGTTTGAGCACCCCTGGGCTAGTTGGCTCAAACTGTTGTATAGGTCAGACAAGTATTTCCTTTCACATGACTAGTGTGTTATTATTTAATTCTGCATGCTGGGGTTATCCCAAAATACTCAGTAACAATAACAGTGAGAACATGGCTAGAATCAAATTACATTAGGTGTAAATTAAAATGCCAGTTGAAATGCCCCAAAGCATTCCTTGCGGAGGGATTGGTGTAAGTTAGGCAGGGAGGGGGCAATTGATGGCTCTCCAGATGCTGTTGAGCTGTAGTTTCCATCCACCCTCCCAGTTGACAGTGTTAGCTGGGGTTCATAGGAGCTCTAGTCAGATGGCAGAGGGGCATATATGGGCCTTGAACTATGATTAGAGACAGGCCTCTCTCAGAAGAGAACATTAGTGCCACTGCGTCCAGCCATTCACAGGGCATAACAATAGCAATTACATTTATGTACTGCCCCTTGGGCTTACTGCACTCTCTGGGCAGTTCACAGATTAATTAGCATTTCAACCCCAACATGCTGGGTACTCATTTTACCAACTTTGGAAGAATGAAGGGCTGAGTCAACATTTATCCCATCAGGATCGAACTCACATTGTTTTGGCGGCAGTACTGCAGTTTAACCACTGCACATGGCATGGTCTTGAACAGGGGTTCCCAAACTTTTCAAGCCGGGGGCCAGGGCACGATCTCTCAGCCAGCTTCGAGGGCCAGACGGCCATTTTGCCCTGCCTGCACGATGGGGGTTGCTATTTTGTCCCAACAGCTTCAAACGGGGTGGCCATTTTGTTTCTCAAATGAACTTGGAGGGGTAGGAGACCACATGAAATGGCACTGTGGGCCAGATCCGGCCAACGGGCCTTAGATTGGGAACTCCTGGTCTTGAACATACACAAAATACACCTCAAATAGCTAGAAAGAGAGAGGAGAATTGTGCTGAGAACTTCTCTAAGGGTATCTGTAATGCAATTACTGGATATTCCATTTTTTCTATGTGCTGCAATTGTCTCTACTTTTGTCAGGGCAAGTTATGCTTTAGTCCACGTCTGGTCTTTCTTGTTCCTGTGGTGAAACTTTGTCTGCTCAGGAGCGATTTACAGTGACCTGTTAATAATTTGCTTGCACAGCACTTTTTCTGAGACCGCAGTTGTGCTCAAAGCAGTGCTTTTATTGTTGTTTTAATAGAAAAAGGAAAGCGAGTGTTTACAGTTGAAGATTTTGGTGCTTCGGAACGAGCTGGACAGGCAGAAAAAAGCCTGGGGCCGAGAGGTGGCATTATTGCATAAGGAACAAAGTGCGCTGTCTGAAAGAGGTGAGTGCGAATGGTGGCAGCAGGCACTTTAACACCCGGCAGGCAAGTGGATGTGGAAGGATTAGCAGCTTGAGAGCAATTGAGTCCCCTCCTGCTGGGTCTTGAGCAATTTAAGAAAATTGCTCAAGACACATTTGTTTAATGTGAACTCCTTTTCCCAAAATATGTTTGTTGGTTAGGATTTCTGGTTATTTTGCTGGTTGGATGGTATTTTTATTTAAGAATTTTGAGCCCCTTTATTTCTACTGCTGTCATTGGGGTTTATCTTTAATATTTATGTTCTTTTTTTAAAAATGTATCTTTTTCTTCGTTTGCATTAAAAAAATTACTCTGTATTGTTCAGCACCATGAGTAGTGGTATAATACTAGATTTGGTGGTACATAAATGAAATAAATAGGTAAATAAATACAGGCATTTGTGCAAACGTGAATACTCTTCATAGTTTTTCTTTGTTAGTTAATACTTAAACAATGTCATTGTCATGATCAAGGTTTAACACCACAACACACAAAAAGTATGACAAATACATTCTTCCTAAAATGTCTTTTGTAGGTAATGTATTTGAAGAGGAATATCAACAACTTATGCTAGACAAAGAACCCCTGCAAGAGTTGAGGAAACAATGCACGGCAAAGAGGTACAAAGTACAGAAACCCATGATATAAGCCTCATGGTAGCCAGTCATTTGCAAATCTAAATAAGAAATGCTTCACTGCCAGCAGAAGGAAGAGCAGAGCAAAGCAATCACACTTCTATGCCACCCCATATAAGCGCTTAGTGCGCTCTCAGGGTGGTTCACAAGTTAATTAGCTTTTTGCCCCCAACATGCTGGGTACTCATTTTACCAAACTCGGAAGGATGGAAGACTGAGTCAACCTTGATCCCTGGTCAGGATTGAACTCACACCTTTTAATTACAGTACAGAAGTTTAACCACTGCTCCTCCTTTGGAAGAGTAACAGTTTGTCCAGTGAACTCTACAACTGGATGTAAATTTCTGGAATCTATGGACAAACTATAACTCCCTTCCAAGGGAGGTGCAGTTGTTGAGAGTTCTCTACAACTGCGGTGAACTTGATGACTGGAAGGTTGGCAGGTCAGCAGTTCGATTCCCAAGTACTGCACGACGGAGCGAGCTCCCATCTCTGTCCCAGCTCTTGTCAACCTAGCAGTTCAAAAGCAAGAAATTGCAAGTAGATAAATAGGTGCCCCTTGGGTGGGAAGGTAAATAATGTTACATGCACTCCGGTGTCTAGTTATGCCTGCCGCATGTCCATGGAAATGTCTGTAGACGCAGACAGCACTGCTCTTTGGCTATAAACAGGCATGAGCACTGAACACTAGAGTTGGATACAACTGGCTTTCAAGCAAACTGACCTTTACCTTTACTTTACCTAGAGCCGTGATGGCGAACCTTGGTACTCTAGATGTTCTTGGACTTCAGTTCCCAGAAACCCAAGCCCCCGTGAATCCTCACAAATGGGTTTTCTGTGATCCATTCAGCCCGCTCCACGCCGCCCTTGTCACTCCTGGAAGCGTACGGGTCGGGCACGGTTTTTTTCCGTTTCCAGGAGCGACGAGGGCGGCATGGGCCGAATGAATAGCAGTAAACTCATTTGTGTGGATTCACCGGGGCTTGGGCTTCTGGGAATTGAAGTCCAAGAACATCTGGAGTGCCAAGGTTCACCATCACGGACCTAGAGAGTTCTAGTTGGTGTTACTAAGGATTCATTGTGGTATGTTTGGATGTAGGGAATCCATAACAGTAACTGAGGAGAGCCAGGTGAATGAGGTGGCAGACTCACGGTTTCTTCCACTCCTTTCAGTCTTTGTCTTGTAGCCTGACAGTGCTTTGCACATGAAGGCTGTTGGAGATGAATGGCCAAGAAGTCCAGAAGTTGTTGCTGCTGTCAGTGTACCAGACTAGTGCAGTTGAGGATTTTTTCCCCAGCTTTATGTTTGCATGCATTTTCTAGGACAGTTTCCCAACTTGTAAAGGGATTTGGAGATTGCTGTCATTGTCCTATTCAGTTGGAAACATGTCTAGAAACGACTCCCCAGGTACAGTTTGTGCTACCAGCTCAGTAAGGGCAGCTTAATTAGGCCTTTTGCCTTCTAGTGGAGCTGCTAGTGTGTATTTCTACCTTGTTTTTTCCTCTTAATCATCAGCCTTGTGTCCTATAAGGGAGGATGCACTTTTCATTAAAGATTTTTATCCACATGTTCGATCCAATATATTCTACCAAAATTGTCCCCAATAAAAATAATCTATCCATCCAAGATGTTCCACGGATGCCTGAAACTGTGGAAAGTAGCGAATCCTGTATTATAGTGTACAACTTATTCCATTGATGGCGAACCTATGACACGCGTGCCAGACATGGTACTCCCAGCCCTATCTGTTGGCACACCACCGTCACCCCAGCACAGAATTCACCCCGCCCTTCTGCCCAGCAGCCCAATGGGATTGCTTCCTCCTTACCCCCAGCACAGAGTTCACCCCACCTCTCTGTTGGGCGCTGGTTCTCTAAAAGGTTCTCCACCACCAACTTATACTCATTCTCTTGCCAACATTACATTGCAGATAGTGGCCTATGGTGGCCACCTCTAGTAATGTGTCGTAGAAATATGTACAGTATTTATTTATGGATTTCAGGGGGGGGTTACTGAATATTTTGGCCTGAGAATAACGGAACCGTGGATACCAGGGCCTGTCGATAACGGTGCGGGGACAACTTCTACTGTTTTTATCTGTGTGTTTCTAGGAATAATGGACAGTGAGAATTCCTTCCAACAGCGATCATCAGGTAACTGATTTCTCCCAACATCTGTTTTCTTCTCCAGAGAGCAGTTCTTGAAGACCAACGCACAGCTGACCATCAGGTGCAGGCAGTTACTCTCCGAGCTTTCCTACATTTACCCTATTGATCTGGTGAGTTTCAGATTATCCAGCTGTAACAGCTCCGGAAATAATAGTAATGGCGCTCCTTTTATTTGAAGGAAAATCTGAATGTTGTTGCTTCCAGAGAGTAAGTTAATCATTTAAGAGCCAGAAACTATTAATTCACTTTTAGAAAAGGGCTTGTAGCTTAGGGTAGAACTGTGTCTCCCAATGTGGGGCATGCGCCCCATGGGCGGGGCAATTTGAGAATGAGTTAGACCAAGTTAATGGACTTTTAGGTTTCCTCCACGTGGCTAGGAGTTCACTTTTTGAATAATAAGAATTATATGTCGTGGGGTGGGGGGTGGGGACCACTGGGTTAGAGCGGGGTTGGCCAAATTTTTCAGCCGATGGGCCAGTCATGTGGTTGGGCATGCTGGTCATATGGTTCCTCTCACCTGAAACAGAAGTAAAATGCGTTTACGACAGCCATGGGTCATTTACAGCAGCATCATGCACAGACGCATTATGCACATTTTACTTTCGCTTCCAGGAGCAGCAAGGGCAGGCTGGGCCAGATGATTTGGCACCACGGGCCGTAGTTTGGACACCCCTGGGTTAGAGTTTGCATTTTGCATTCATGAGTCTTCAAGTTCATTCTCAAATTAAAAGCATCTTGGGTTACATATGGGGAAAATCCACTCCCTGAGGTGCTGCCAATAGGAGTTTTGATAGGACTGAGCTAGATAGGTCAGTGAGCAGACCGTGGTTGAGATCAAAAGTGCATTCAAGGCAGCTGTCAATCACAGGCAAAGCATCAAAAGTGCATTCAAGGCAGCTGTCAATCACAGGCAAAGCATGTGACAGTAATCTGCTTTTTGTCCCTAGCCTCCACCCATATATTCATAGAAGTTGTGTTCCCCAGAAAGGTCCTGCACTGTGTTCCTCATGTAATCTTACTTTTCTTGAAACAATAGGCAGCAGAGACAGAACCCAGGGACTCCTTGGGTACCCTTTGTCCTCAGAACCCAAGGTGGCAAACTTCCTCCAGGAAGTTTTGCCAGTGATGGGGAAACTTGGCACTCCAGCTGTTCTTGAACTTCAATTCCCAGAAGCTCAAGCCCTTGTGAATCCACATGAATGGGTTTACTGCCCATTCCTGTGGATTCACAGGGACTTGGGCTTCTGCGAATTCAAGTCCAAGAACAGCCAGAGTGCTAAGGTTCGCCACTACATCTCTAGGTAATTGTAGGGCCATCAGTAGAAGTGGTGGAGGCAGTTTGCAGTGGGGCAGCCTTTTGTCAAAATCATCACTGGAGCTTTTGATTTCTTCTGAGTGGCTTTCCTACTAAATGCCTGTGACACGTGCTTGATGACTTGTTGGCTTCCATTACAAGTTAAATTTTTGATTCTGTTGTTTACAGCTTGGGGTTTTATTCTCACATGGCTCTGATCCAACCTCACTTTCTGCTATTAAATCCACAGAATGATCAAAAGGATTATTTTATTTGTGGAGTCAAGTTGCCCAATTCTGAGGAATTTCAAGGTAATTGGTCATTTACCTGCTCATTTTTAGTATCTAATTACAATGCATGCACAGACCAAGAGAGTAACCCAAACACCAAATTCATTTGGGAGAATGCAGGTGTTTCTGATGAGAGGATTTCAAACAAATTGTCCCAACAAGTTTCATGAAGAGTAGTTTCATTTAAAGAAAAAGGTTATAAGAAGCAATAGCAATTACACTTATATACCACCCCATAGCGTTTAGTGCACTCTCTGGGCGGTTCACAGAGTAATTAGCATTCCCCCCCCCCCAACATGCTGGGTACTAATTTTACTGACCTTGGAAGGATGTAAGGCTGAGTCAACCTTAATCCTGGGTCAAAATTGAACTCACAACCTTCTGGCTGCAGTAGAGTTTAACCACTGCACACCAGGGCCCCTTAATGTAGAGAGTTCCTTAATGCTTCTTAGCAATAATTAGTCCATTTCTACAAATTTGTCATTGTTACTACTCCAGAACACTTAGTACATCAGTTCAGTGATGCACTGCAAATTTTTTACTACCTACTCTGTGGGTGGGGCCAAACATCCTGCATTATGGGCTATGGAGGTGGCCGTGGCCTGGGGGAATTTCTGCTACCGGTTCTGCAGAACCTGCTGCAGTGCATCACTGCACCAGTTGTTTATGTTTTGTTAGTTAGCCTAACAAAAAAGAAAACAATGGCCTAACAAATAAAGAAGAAACTATTCTGAAACGTTCCATCCTAGTCACATAGAATGTTATTCTTTAAAGAGGTGATTATATTGGGACCTTGTTACTTGTTGGAGCGTCTCTCCCTCAGAACAACTTCCCGCATCACCCGTTCGTCAGTCTACGCAGCTTCAGGTGCTGACCCCAGAATGGCTAGAAAATCTATAACTAGAAATAGAGTCTTCTTGGTGACAGCACCAACACTGTGGAACATGCTACCAGTGGAGCTGTGCCAGGTCCCATCCCTGGATATCTTCAAAAAACAATTAAAAACTTTCCTATTCAAGGAAGCCTTTCAGAATGTTATCCTCTTAGCAATAAATTAACCGGTTAGTCGATCCTTTGTGCCCTCAGATGCCAGTTATTTTATTTTGTTGTTGTTCAGTCGCACAGTCGACTCCGACCCTTTGCGACCCCATGGACCATTTTCCTCCAGGCGCCTCTGTCCTCCACCATCCCCCTCAGCCCTCCCAGCTCTGTGCCCATTGTGTCTATTTTAGGATGTATTTATTTGGTTGGTTTATTTTTAATTTGTTGTGTGTTTTATCATGTTATTTTGATATTTGTATGTATTTCCCAGAGTGGGAAATCTCCCAAATGGGCAGGATAAAAGAATGCAATAAATAAATAAATAACATTATAGGGTAAAATCTGTGTTGGCTGTATTTGCCATGTACAATGTGCCATTTTGGAAATGTATTTTGCTTCAGGCTGGTAATAATCATTATTTGTGTCAAAAATTATTCTGGGTTGAAAGGATTTTTGCTGGAGAAGCTCCGCTCAGGGAATGCCCAAATGAGGCTCGTTTTATGTCCCCAAGAGCTGGGACAGAGATGGGCGCTCAATCCATTATGCGGTACCCAGGTCTCAAACTACCGACTTGCTTGCCTTCCAGCTAACAAGGTGAACTTCTTAACAACTGAACCACTGCAGCCCCTTCAGGCTGGTAAAGGACATGTATCTGTTTAAATCTGGCTTACTCCCTTGTAGCAGCTCTGTGATAGAGCACTGCTGTTGCTTTTCAGCCAAAGAGGTGAGACTTGAGGGACATAAATTATAGCTAAGTGAGTTTTTAAAAATCCATGTCCTGGTCTGTTCAAAACAAACCTTGAAGCAAGGGCAATTAATTGCTTCCTTGTGAATAAGACCCTGACCTTGAAGAAGTTTGGTTTGGTCCATTGCTGCTGAACCCACTGATCAATTCTGTGCTCAAGGGCAAAAGTGATGCACCAAATTATCATGTAGCATTTGCGTTTTCATTTAAATGGCTTAAAATTCTGGATTAACCTCTGAATAGCAGAACTTTTAAGTGCCTACTTAAAGTCTTTGTAAACAAAAATACTCTTTCTGACCTGTTACTTCCTTATATTAGTTAAATCTTGAAGCATTTTAGCAGAATGTTTCTTAGGCTGTCATCGAAAGCTAAAGGAGGGAAGAACGGTGAATGAAATCCAGGAAATAGTGACAACCGTTCAGAAAATCTCAATATCAAAGTCTAGTTTATTCAATAGTTCAACAAAAATTCATTAATTCATGTTCATGAAGACTCAAAAGAAGAAGAAAAACATTAATTCATGGGTTCTATAATCCATAATCGGTTCTAAAGGGTTTGGATTATTATTATGGATTATAGAACCTATTATGGATTATAGAACCATTGATACATATTGGAATTGATTTTTGTCCTGTTGGAGCAGTTCTTTACTTTATGGAATGCGGCAGCCCGGGTGGTGATGGGGTGTGGGCGTTATGCCCGTGCTTCGCCACTGCTCCGGGAGCTGCACTGGTTGCCAGTTTGTCTCCGGGTGCAATTCAAGGTGCTGGTTTTGACCTTTAAAGCCCTATATGGTAGTGGGCCGGGTTACCTAAGAGACCGCATCGCCCTGAGGACGTCTGTCCGTCCAACCAGAGCGGACCGGAGGGGCTCTCTAGTTGTTCCATCAGCCAGAGGGGCCCGCCTCTCTGCCACAAGGAGGAGAGCCTTATCCGTGTCTGCACCGGCCCTCTGGAACCTCCTGCCAACAATTACGTCTTCGGACGGAATTGCTGCCTTTCAGAAAAGATCTTAAAACCTGGCTGGCGGGTCAAGTGTGGGGTGCAGGTGGAAGGGTAACCGCCATTGGGTGGTTGGTGTAGAGGAACTCTTCCCCATGGCGCCTTCGGATCCTGCAGCCCTTGTTTTTAGGGGGTGGGTAGTTTTAACTGTTTTAACTGTTTTAACTTGTGTTTTTAACTTTTGTTGTGAACCGCCTGAGTTGGCTTGGCCGAGTGGGCGGTATATAAATGTGATAATTAAATTAAATTAAATTAAAATTAAATTAAATTAAAATTAAATTAAATATACTATGTTTTACACATGAATTAATGTTTTTCTTCTTTTTTTAGTCTTTATGAACATGAATTAATGATTTTTTGTTGAACTATTGAATAAACTAGACTTTGATATTGAGATTTTCTGAATGGTTGTCACTATTTCCTGGATCTTAGGTTGTCATCATCATCATCATCATCATTATCACTTTTATTTGTAAACCGCATTTTCTCAGCCTGAAGGCAACTCAAAACGGTCCAACAACAAAGTGTTCGCAGCACGCAACAGCTGCAGAAGCAATACAATAAATGTCAATATACAAGAAACCATAAATACGCATTAATACAAAAATACAGTAATCAATAATACAATGGGTGTTTCCGGGAAGAAACAGCAAGTCCTCGGGTGCGGCGGCGGGCACACCTGGCTCCCATCCCTGGAGCGTTGGCATGGCTCCGGGGAGAGCCCGAATGTCACTCTTTGGTGCCATCGGTAAAGTGATTACTTACCTTGGGAAACTTGTCTGGAAGGATTAAGCTAGGTGATTCACTTTACACCTGAAAATTGAAAGAAGAAACTAAAATACTAAATTGCATTAAGAGAGTGGCTTTCATCTGTTTTCTTGGGAGTTAAAGCAGGCAGGCTGTGGAAAATTAGATTTAACGGGAAAAGATGCAGTTAATCTACAGTGCCAAAATACTTTGTCATAATGAAATACATATTTCTGCCACCCTTCCCACTTTATAGCAAATTTTTAAAAAAATGTTTCTCCAATTACAATAGTTTGGGTCTCCTGTTACCAAAAACTTGGCACAAATTCATAGACATTGGGTGTGACAGACTCTGATTTTCCACGTTTTAAGGTTTTCTCCAGAAGCTTTCTCCTTTTATCCAAAAACCAAAGGCATGGCAGATGAGAATCTCTATTGGCTATGATAGCTTCTGTTTCCTAATCAGATGTGTTGACAGGAGCAAGAAAATGAGAGATCTGATTGAGGTGTGGGAGTAAGATGGACTCCTAAGGTATGAGTCAGAAAAGGTTGTTACTATTAAGAATTCACGTGTGTTGAGAGTTGTGGCCTAGAAGGAAATGTGGGTTAATTTAGGGCATTGATGGCGTACCTTTTAGAGACCTGAGTGCCCAAACTCAGCAGGCTGCCATCCGCGCTGCAGAGGGGTGGATGAACTCTGCTGGGCTGCTGGGCAGAGGGGCGGGGCAAACTCTGTGCTGGGGAGAGGGAGGAAGTGCTCCCATTGGATTGCTGGGCAGAGGGACAGGGCAAACTGTGCTGGGGCGACAGTGCACATTACCACAGAGAGGGCTCTGAGTGCTCCCTCTGGCATGTGTGCCAAAGGTTCGCCACCACTGGTTTAGGGAAATAGATAAAACTTCCACTTGACAAGTGACATCTTTGGAAGTCTGACACAGCGTTGCTGATGGTTGGCATGAAATCAAGAATGAGTCAGGATGGCAGGGAACGTGTAATTTTAGCATTTTTCAGATGAGGTTTACTCTGTCAGTTGAAGTGCTTTATTCTGTTAATTGCTGCAACACAGTTTGACAAACCAGGCTAGAAAGGTGTCAAGTGCATTAAAATGAGGCAATATATGATTCACAGCATGGTGTTAAGTTCCTCTTAAGATTTACATTAGATAACTTAACCATGTAGGAACTGCAGTGGCTCAAGCGGCTAAGACGCTGACAGGGAAGTGGAAGGTCAGCGGTTCGATTCCAGAGTACTGCAGGACGGAATAAGCTCCTGTCTTTGTCCCAGCTCCTGCCAACCTAGCAGTTCTAAAGCAAGAAATTGCAAGTAGATAAATAGGGACCACTTTGGTGTGAAGGTAACAGCGCTCCGTGCGCTCCGGTCTCTAGTCATGCCTGCCACATGACCATGGAAACGTCTGCAGAAGCAGACAGCACTGGCTCTTCGGCTTTGAAACAGAGAAGAGCACTGAACCCTAGAGTCAGATACGACCGGCAAGGGAAACCTTTACCTAACTTAACCATGAGCTGTTTCTTTGTTCTCCCTCACAGCAAAGGATGATGGTAGCGTCGCAGTCGCTCTGGGTTACACTGCTCACTTGGTCTCCATGATTTCCTTCTTCCTGCAAGTGCCACTCAGGTATCCAATTATTCACAAGGGCTCGAGGTCTGCAATCAAAGATAATATTAACGACAAACTGACTGAGAAAGAAAGAGAGTAAGTGTGTGTCTTCTGCTCATGGGTGAGGACGGATTTAATCTACAGTCAAAGTCTGAATAATGAGTATCACACATCATTCTGTTGCAATTCATGACGTTCCTCTAAGGTTCTCAGAAATAGGAGATTACTTTTGTTCTTACTTCCTTTGAGATATTAAGATCAAATAGTTAATTGTCTAGATCAGTGGTCCCCAACGTGGGGCCCAGGCCCCACAATGGGCTTCAATTCCCAGCAGCCTAAGTCAGTACATTGGGTGATCAGTGCTTTGGGGAATTGACTTAGGCTTCTGGGGATTGAAGTCCAAAAATCAAAGGTCGGGAAACATTGGTCTTGATCAGGGGTTCTTAACCTTTTTAAGCCATGGGCCAGACCACGCACCCTCAGACAGCTGGACTGGTGCCCCCCCCCCCCCCACTGTAAATGTTGCTGTAAAACAGCCGCAGATTCATAAACGCATTTATGACAGCTGTAGTCACATTTACAGCTGTCGTAAATGCATCCGGTGGCGGCGGCAACGCAGGCCATGTGAAATGGTGCTGCAGGCCAGGGCTGGCCCATGGGATGTAGGTTGAGGACCCCTGGTCTAGATCTATTGAGTTGGCTGCTTCATAATGTACTTACTTCAAACACTTGGAGCCATTTTCTAAGTTACGTTCATCTCAAATGTTAGACCTATTTGGGCTTTCATCGTTTTTGGGGTGAGGGTTTTTTTTTGTTCTTTGTTTACTTTTGTTTCTTGACTTGATATTCCTGCACAGACTAACATGGCTACTACTCCAAGACCTATTTGGGGTGTATCCAAACAACATAGAAACCTGACTTACCATGAGGTCCTGAACTTTGGAGTACAAGTC
The DNA here is from genome assembly GCA_035047305.1 of Bradypodion pumilum. NCBI lineage: Eukaryota > Metazoa > Chordata > Lepidosauria > Squamata > Chamaeleonidae > Bradypodion > Bradypodion pumilum. The sequence goes on from JAWDJD010000003.1 coordinate 5,796,141, forward strand.
TCTAGAACTTAAACTAGGTTGATTGGTTCCCAATCTTGTGAGATTAAATTAAGATAGTTCTGCACTCCTTATTGTTGATACTTATTGGGTGCCAGGCTGGTTTGTGTAATACTACCAGGCTAGGCCTATTTTTAAAGCTGGCAGGTTGTATGCAGATCTGAAATTAAACTCTTTCCTGTGGAATGCTCATAGACAAATTTTTGCAAGCTTTTAGTGTCCAGAGCAAGTAGGGAAATTTGGTGTATACCTCGGATACCTTGAAGACATTATTCAACGACGAGTCCGTGCATTGGTAGATGTCTTGCGACGACATTCTGCTCGTGCAAATGGACTTCAGAAATCAAGTCCATTTGCAGGCAGTTTTTTAGTCATTTGGCTATCACTCGGACCATGACATGTGCCCTCTGCTTTCACCTTGCCCATGGGATCCAACGGAGAATGCTTTGGTGAGTTTTAGTCTAGGCTTAACATCATTGACAAGAAATGGGCAACACTGCCTATTAGACCGCTCAAGCCCCTGCACTCCGACAAGTATCTCTCCTAGCGAGGGATTTGGTGTATATTACCTTGAAAATCAAGATACTTAGCACATTGACATCATCATCATCATCATCATAACAACAACAACAATAATAATTTTGTGTCAGAAATTATTCTGGGTTGAAAGGATTTTTGTGGAAGAAACTCTGCTCAGGGAATGCCCAAATGAGGCTCCTTTCATGTCCCCAAGAGCTGGGACAGAGACAGGCGCTCAATCCGTCATACAGTACCCAGGTCTCGAACTGCCGACTTGCCGGCCTTCCAGCTAACAAGGTGAGCTTCTTAACCACTGAACCACCGCAGTCATAATGTCATGGAAGCAGGGAATGTTATGAGAAATTGCCTGAAATAATTACTGTGTCTTAGTTGAATATAATTCACATGATAGTATAGCTGTGTGATTTGAGCTAGGATTTTTAGGCAAAGTTTGAACACTATTTTGGTCCAATTGTAAAGATCTGTAAAAACTGCCATGTTTGTGTTTATAGTAGTTACTCTAAATTAGAAGATGATCTAGTGTGCTGCTTTTCTTAAGACAAAATAGTTGAGGACTGACAGGTATATGGCACTTTATAAAGGCTGGATAATAAAGCATACAAGACTGCAGTAAGTGTCTGTCACTTAGAAATCTCCATAATTGTTAACGATACCATTTGGTATAGATTACTGTATGCTACTGGTCTCCATGCAGCTTAAGATTCCTTAATGGGCACTTCATGATAAAATTAACTGCAAAGCCTGACTTCTGTTTTTATGTTGGCGGTCTCTTGGTATAATATTACAAGGCTAATTTATTCCATATATCTCTCAGTTTTTCCATGTCTTTGGGAAGCCGCACATTGACAGTCTGTGCAGATTCTAAAGAGATTGACCCTTCTCACATCTTTCTCTCACATACACACATGTACACACATATGTCACGGGAGAGATGACGTACAGTAGAGCCTATTAATATAATATGATTCTTCAGCTGGTCTCCATTTATCCTGTCTGTATAAGGAAAGTCTGATAGCCTTGCCTAGCTTTGGCAATGTGATCCAGAGTAATATAGGTTTGGCCTATAACTTAGGTGAAATGTCATCGAGTGTGAGGAGTCGGCTCTGGAATAACTGCTGGTATGAGTCATCCTTCTGTGTTGCCTCAAACCTGATTAAATTGTGCAAATGACTGCCAAGTCCTGATTGGAAACTGTCTTTCAGACCCAGATACATTTAGTGCCACTTGGTTCTGCTTTACTGCAAATGTCCTACGTAATAATCTAGTGCCGTGATGGCGAACCTTGGCACTCCAGATGTTCTTGGACTTCAATTCCCAGAAGCCCAAGCCCCCGTGAATGCACACGAAGGGGGTTACTGCGATTCATCCGGCCCGTGCCACCCTCGTCACTCCTAGAAGCGGAAGTAAAACGCACCCATACAGAGGAAGGTTTAACCTGGAAGAGCCTTAACCGTATGGGCGCGTTTTACTTCTGCTTCCAGAAGCAACGAGTGCAGCGTGGACCGGATGAATCGCAGTTAACTCCTTCGTGTGCATTCACGGGGGCTTGGGCTTTTGGGAATTGAAGTCCAAGAACATCTGGAGTGCCAAGGTTCACCATCACGGATCTAGTGACTCTCTATTATATCAACACATAAGTCATTGTAGTTTAGTCTTAAGAGAAGAGTTTCTTTCCTTTTCCATGTTGCTTTTACTTCTGTTGTACTCTTATCTGACACTGTTTAGAGAAAATTGAAGCATTATGCTTTTTCCCCTTGGATGTTTGGTAGGGTTTAATCAATAACGTTTTATTGTGTTTTTAAAAAAATCATTGGTCTGGATTAGAACTGAATAGTAAATAAGAACATACATAAGAACATAAGAACAGCCTTGCTGGAACAGGCCACAGCCCATCCTGTCCAGCATTCTGTTTCACACAGTGGCTCATCATTTCCTTCAGGGTATTTCCAAGCAGATGCCTGCTTAGGATTCCCTGGAAATGGCATTGAGAGATATCCTGCCTATCCAACCCGGAGGTTGTCCTTAGGTATCCCTAATTATAGCCATTGATACCCTTGTCCTCCATGAACTTGTCTAATCCTTTCTTGAAGCTGTCAAGACTGACAGCTGTCACCACTTCTTCTGGCAGGGAGTTCCATAGACCAGTAATCCTCTGGGTGAAAAAGTACTTTCTCTTATTTGTTTGAGAACTAGTACCCAAAAGTTTCATGGAGTGTCCCCTAGTTCTAGTGTTGTGCGATAGGGAAAACAGTTTTTCCTTATCTACTTTGTCCACATCGTGCATGATTTTATAAATTTCAGTCAGGTCACCTCTTAGACGTCGTCGTTCAAGAGTGAAAAGGCCCAACCGTTGCAGCCTCAGATGGTAAGGAAGGTGTTCCAGTCCCCTAATCATTCTGGTTGCCCTCCTCTGCACTTTTTCCAACTCCATAATATCCTTCTGGAGGTATGGCGACCAGAACTGTACATAGTGTTCCAGATGGGGCCTCACCATAGATTTATAAAGAGGCAAAATGACACTTGCTGACTTATTTTCTATACCCTTCCTAATGATCCCTAGCATTGAGTTTGCTTTTTTCACTGCTGAGGCACACTGGGTTGATACCTTCATTGAGCTCTTTTCCACCAGGACACCAAGGTCCCTTTCCTGGTTTGTCGCAGACAATAATGCCCAAAAATCTCACTGTTATGCCCAGTAGTTGGACTTTGCTTCGCTTTTTCCCCTACTACTAGAACTAGATTTTTGAAAACGATGTTGTGACATTTGCGGTCATAAAAGAGGAGTTGTCAGCCAGTGCTGTGAGGTTCAAGCTTTTCAACAGCAATAGCTACGAATTCCCTCTCCCTCAACCCCTTGTCTTTCTGTGAATAACTTGTGTTTTCTCTTCTGAAGGTTAAAAACGTTGCCTTCACTGGCTAAAACCCTCCCTTAAATTTTTGGAAAGAGCAACTCTACTCCATAAGGTATTTAGCAGACTCCATTTGGGGTAAAGGTAAAGGCCTCCCTTGCTTGAAAGCCAGTTGTGTCTGCTCTAGGAGGCGATGCTCACCTCTATTTATAGCAAAAGAGCCAGCACTGTCTGCACATGTTTCCATGGTCATGTGGCACACATGACTACATGGAACGCTGTTACCTTTCCTGCCAAAGCGGTACCTTTGTTATAATGTGTTATAAGAAAGCTGTAGAGATTGCACAAGATAGTACGCACCCCGGAAATGATCTCTTTCAGCTTCTGCCTTCTAGATAGAAGAAGGTATAGGGTCATAAAGACCAGGACCAACCGCTTGAGAAATAGTTTCTACCCAAAAGCGGTTCTGGCTTTGAATGCAGTGCAATGCAGTCTATGAGGGAGCTTCTGTAGAGAGTTTTTAAGAGTTTTAGAGCTTTTTAGAGTTTTAGAGCTTTTTAGGGGTTAAATGTGTATATGTGGGGTGGGAGTATGTTGATAATTTTGTATAGCTGTATTTTGTTTAGGTTTTGTTGGGTTGGTAAGTGTCCCCCCCCCAATCTCTTTGTTCTGTGCAGGACAATGACAATAAAGATCTATCTATCTATCTACCGTATCCACTTGCAATTTCTTGCATTTAAAGTGCTAGGTTGGCAGGAGCTGGGACATATGACAGTAACTCAGCCAGTCATGCAGAACTCTGGTCTCGAACTGCTAACCTTCTCACCTTCCCGTGTAACTGTTGGTGCCAGGGCTGATGGCTAGACCCCCACCAAACCGAAATTGAGTGGCTGATATATTGATAACTAGTTTGAGACTCTTTGCCTTACGTTTGAATGGCAAACTGAGCTGTTGCTGTTGCCTCGGCTCTTTCAGCGTGATGGGTATGTGGAGTAGGAGAGGAATAACGAACGCAGTCAGGGATAGTTTTGGATCTAGTATAATGACCCTACTAAACTCCAAGCAAAGTGATGTCTGTGGGTGGCTCATGCGATTATTATCAGCCTGAAATGGAGAAGACTTGCCCTTCCCTAGATAGGTAAAATGTCACCTCCTGGCTAATTGGATACTACTTAAAGGGGGGGGACTGTTACACTTTCAAAGGGGACTGCAATCTCAAGATATAAGGTAAAACAATTTAGATAGTTCATTACATTTGCAGAATTACTAAATATTTAATAATGTTGAAAAGTGGAAGTATGGAAAGCAAACATTCTTGTTCATTTTACTGCTGTTGTGTTTCTCAGTCTGGAACATACTTTATCAGCTGTGATAATTCCAGTTACTATTTTTTAAGATTTGAATTACTTCACCTCCTGGCCAGGCTCAGGATGGATATTTTAAAATTATTTTTTCCCTCCTGTTGACAGATAATCATATTAGCATGGCATCTCCTGTGTGACATGTAGGAGATATATATCTTTTAATTCTGCAATCACATGGATGTGATATACATTTAAATAATAAGTCAGTTCACCATTTTTTATTGCTACCTCTCAGCTCTGCTACCCCCTTAGCATTTTGTAACAAATGGATTTTTATCCCAAAGTCACAAACTTTGTAGGGAATGTAACTTCATCATCTAGAACAGGGGTGCCCAAACTTTTCGGGGTGCGGGCTGGTCCTGGTTCAGCAGGCCGGTCATGTTCTTCCCACCAGAAGTGGAAGTAAAATGCGCCTTGCAATCTGTTTTGCAACAGGATGAGATAGATTTTAGGCTGCCATTTTCTCTGCTTAAACCAGGGGTGCCAAAACTAAGGCCTGTGGGCCAGACCTGGCCCCCAACACCAATTCATCCGGCCCATGCTGCCCTCAATTGCTCCTGGAAGCAGAAGTAAAACACGCCAGGCGCAGCGAGGGTGACGAGGGCCAGATGCATTGGTGTTGGTGGCAGATCCGGTCTACGAGCCATAGTTTGGGCACCCCTGATCTAGAAGCAGGTATAGCTAGTGAGTTTGTTTTGTAATATATTATTTATTAATATGAATAACAAAGTTAAACAATAAACATACAAAAAACAAAACAATATGCTTCATCTGCATCCAATTTCATAGGAATGTCATATCTACTTTGTAACAAATTTAATTTTCATTTAATTCTAAATAATATTTGTTTTTATCAGTCCCTAATAATTTATCGATTTATTGATAACTAATGAGTTTGGTCAGTGAACTCAGACCTGCTTATAAATGTTTTTGTTCCAGCTCTTGCATAAAGGTACTGTGATATAGGATTGCCCAGGTTCCCACTGCTATATCAGAGAGGATTGTAATTATTGATTTCTTCCCCCTTCAGCACATATTGCTTCAAGTTACTTCATTTCATTCTGGAAGAAGTTGGGAAACCCTAGTTTTCCATTCAATTAAATAAACTAAAAATAACAGTAGACCTGGCGGCAGTAATAGAAGTGTTTTTTCACTAGTTCAGAAATCTCTTGGGAGCAAAATGCTGCGCCTCAGCAAAACATGCTCAAGGGCACATATAATATATTGAACTGAAAATACTGTATCCGTGGCCTACTTAACCCTAGCTTGTAAAATTCTTCTGTAATCTAAGCAATCGCTCACAGTATCAGGACTACTAATCAGGAATTATAGCGATTTCCAAGTGAGTTCAGATTTGGCACTTAAGTAGTTTTAACCTTTGTGACCTTTCAAGGATTAGGTACTTCAGTTATATCCGGTCTCTTGTAGACTTGAAATGAGTCCCTTCTTTCCCAGGCTTCATGGATGATTAGGTCAATTGGCAAAGGCCCCAGAATTGGACCACTATAATTGGTATAATTCAAGAGTGTGCTAGTGTGTATTCTTTAAATATTAGCTTTTCATTTATTGATAAAGACTAACTCCCTTTATTACAGGAGTCTTAACTAGTGTTGCACTTGAGAATACAACAATATCTTGTGAAGAGTTGTTTTGAATTATACAGCCGGGTCATTTTCTCCTTGTATTCTATAATTAGCTGAAAAGCCTTGCTTTCTTGGTTGCAGATGCGCACCCAGGAGAGGTAGTTGTAGACCAATCCTATAAGATTGCTAAACTGAAACTTAGGAGCATTTTCATATAGATCAGGGGTGCGCAAACCTTTTGGGCTGTGGGCCGTTCATGTGGTTCGGTGGCCCGTTCATGTGGTTCCTCCCACCAGAAGTGGAAGTAAAACGCGCCTTGCAGTCTGCTTTGCAACAGGATGAGATAGATTTTTAGGCTACCATTTTCACTGCTTAAACCAGGGATGCCCAAACTATGGCCCACGGGCCATAGTTTGGGCACACCTGATATAAATAGACAGTATGCTTTGACTCTGTTGGGCTAGTGAGCAATGGAAACAAGGCTAGAAGGTCTAGTAAAATTTTTGAGAAACTTTGAAGTAGGGTGGGGGGGAAAGTGCTTTTCTGGGTTGTTGGGGGAAATCGAGATGTATACATTTCTTATTGCAGTCTTGGGTAAGTCACTCTTTCGTTTAAATGTCTACAAAATGGAGCTACGGTATGTGTCATACAACCCAGCTGCAAAGGGTAAAGCAGTTCTAAATTGGAAAATGATACATAATAATCGTAGAAGAGCTTTTTCTATCCTTATGCTCTCCAGATGGATTGGACTACAACATGCACTGATTACCCAACGAGTAATCAAGCTCTTAGTTAAAGGTCACCCTTGCTCGAAAGCCAGTTGTATCCAACTCTAGTGTTCAGTGCTCATGCTTGTTTATAGCCAAAGAGCCAGTGCTGTCTGCGTGTGCAGACGTTTCCATGGACATGTGGCAGGCATGACTAGACACCGGAGTGCATGGAATGCTGTTTACCTTCCCACCAAAGTGGTCCCTATTTATCTACTTGCAATGTCTTGCTTTCAAACTGCTAGGTTGGCAGGAGCTGGGACAGAGATGGGAGCTCATTCTGTCATGCAATACTCAGGTCTCGAGCTGCTGACCAGCCAACCTTCTAGTCGTCAAGTTCAGCAGCTTAACCACTTAAGCCACCTTAGAGGTCTTTTAATTTGTAGTTTAACACATCTGGTAGGCACCACATTGGTGAAAGTGTAGAGCATGGGTTCTCACCCTTTTCAAGTCGGGGGCCGGATCACATTCCCTCAAACAGTTGAGGGAGCCAGTCTGGTTTCTTCCCCCCCTCCCCCGCCGCCATTTATGGCTGTTGTAAATGTGTTTATGATGGCCGTAAATGAGTACATGGCTGTTTCGGCAGTGGCGGTGGCAAGCGCGGGGGCCGGATTATTTGGCACTGTGGGCTGGATTCAGCCCACAGACCTTAGGTTGAGAACCCCTGGTATAGAGCCTAGTTGCTTATTAGATTAAGTATTTTATTTGCAGCAACACATTGATTATAGTTAATCCTTGCTAAGCATCTGAACTCTTGGGTTTTGTATCTTGCTACAGTTCTGATGATACCTTGCTATATTCATTATTTTTCATATTGATATTTGAAATATAGGGAATATTTTTGTTGGGATTTTGGCAAGGGAAGTAGGGTTTAATTAAATTATTCTATGTGCTATTAATGCCCCTCTCCTCCATTCACCAAAAGGAAAGAATTTGCTTGTTTTTTTTATAAAAAACAACAACAACTAAAGAAATATTTTATATATATATATATATATATATTTCTTTAGTTGTTGTTGTTTTTTATAAAAAAACAAGCAAATTCTTTCCTTTTGGTGAATGGAGGAGAGGGGCATTAATAGCACATAGAATAACTTAATTAAACCCTACTTCCCTTGCCAAAATCCCAACAAAAATATTCCCTATATTTCAAATATCAATATGAAAAATAATGAATATAGCAAGGTATCATCAGAACTGTAGCAAGATACAATATATATATATATATATATATATATATATATATATATATATATATATATATATATATATATATATATATATATATATATATATATGTATATATATGTATATATATATATATATATATATATATATATATATATATATATATATATATATATACTAGCAAGGGTTGCCCGGCGTTGCCGGGCTTTTTTTGGGGTTTTGTTTTTAAAAAAATATGAGAAATGGTTTTGGATGATTTTTGTTGTATGTGTGTTTAAATGAGTTATGTTATTTTTAAAAAATATTGTTTTTTTATACATAGGTAGTTTTTTAAACTGTTATAAATAAATTTGGATTTTTAAAAGTGGAAAGGTTGATATATATTTTTTCCCAATAATTGCATTTTTAAAAATAATTTGTCATTTTTTTCTTTTGGTGATAGGTGTGCTTTGGATAAGATTTTTTTAAAAATGTGTAAGTGTAATTCGAATTCATTGAGTGTCATTTTTCCTGTGGCCACTTGGTGGTGCTGTTGCGTAATGTTTGTCCTGTCCTGTGTATTCTTCCTGTTCTTTTGCCATTTCCATTCTGTTTCTCGGCGTGGCTGGAGCTGGGTTGGTAAGTTGTGATCTCCGATATTTAAGTGAAAAGGACGCTGGGATATGATTTTTGTTGGGGGGGGCTGTTGTTTTTTGTTTTTCCTGTCTTTGTTTGTGTTTATTTTTTAAAGGTTAGATTTCTTTTTTTGAATGGTTTTAATTTGATTTTTGGTGTGTCCTTTTTTTAGGGGGGGGGTGCCTTTTGTTCTCACGGACCATGCTTGGTGGCCCGTGGGAAGGTAGGCTACTTGCAGCGGGGGTGCCTTTTCTTCCCATTGGCCATGCTTGTTTGCCCGTGGTTAGGAAGGGCACTTGCGGCGGGGGGTGCCTTTTGATCCCATGGGCCATGCTGGATGGCCCTTGGGAAGGGAGCGTTGTTGCGGGGAGGGTGCCTTTCGTTTCCACGGGCCATGCTTGTTTTCCCGTTGGGAAGAAGGGCAGTTGCGGGGGAGGGGTGGTGGGTGGATTGTTTTTATTTTTGGCGCGGTGGCAGTCCCTTCCAACGGAAGAGCAGGGGCGGCGAGTTTGTTTCATTTTCTTCCCCCACGGGCCATGCTGGCTCGCCCGTGGGGATGAATGGCGGCGGAGCCGGCTTTCTTTAAGTTTTGTTTTCGCGCGCAGGCTGCCTCAGCGTTCTGCGCGATCATGGCGCACAGGACGCTGGGGCTTGTAGTTATGGGTTCGTGCTTTGTGTTTGTGCTGCGTTTTTTTAACATGCTTTTCGTTTGATTGGCTGCGGCGCGTGTCCGAACGCTGCGGCGTGCGTGAGCCTCTCAGCCTGATTGGCTCTGGCGCGCCGCGGCGCAATGACTGTTGGGACGTGAAGTTCTTTCCCTTTCTTGCCGTTTGTGGGGCTGAGGCCCCCGTGCCGGATTTTTAAATCCTTCGTTGACCTGCGTAGGGAATTCGGCCGTGCACACGAAGGGTGGGTGTGGATCAGTAGGGCGACGCATAGCAGCCTATAGCCAGTTCCAACGGTTAATGCTTGGTTTTATAGGTTAAGATATATATATATGTATGTATGTATGTATGTATGTATGTATGTATGTATGTATGTATGTATGTATGTATGTATGTATGTATGTATGTATGTATGTTTTAAAGCTGTTCAGCCAGAGATGGAAACAGAAGGCAAAGGATAGAACATTTTGGAGTTCAGTTGATTTGCGCTAAAAGCAATGATAAATCAATATTTGATACTGTATTGGGTTTTAAATATATAATTAAGACCTTGTTACAGTGACTAATGACATGTTCGAATAGCGTCATTTTCGATTAATGATGCTATCGACACCCCTCACGTGATCTCCCGCACAGTGACAAAAAGTCAGTATTCGAATAACGATGGTTTTTTACCGTCGTTGTGCGAATAACGACGGTTTTTTGATGTTCTGCGGGAGATCTCCCATAGGAAACTGCATAACGACGTTTTCTGCATAACGACGCTACTTGGGGAACCAAGCGATGTCGTTATGTGAGGGTCTACTGTACTAAGATTGCTGAACTTGATGACTGGGAATTTGTTACTGCAGTTGATGCCATCATAATTATTTTCATCATAATGATTCCCATGCAGCTTACCAAAAGAATTGGGGCTACAAACATTAGAATCCCTTGCTATTACCCTGAAGTATTTCAGATTTTAAACAGTGAATTAATAACCATGAAATGGACCATTCTTCTCACTTGGCCAAATCCTTCAGGTGAACGAACTACCTTAGAAGAACTTGGTCTGTCATATTTGCCTGCAGATCATGCTGTGAACTCGAATGTAATCCTTTCTGTGAATTCCCAGAGCTTCAGCGGGTGATAAAAATTTCTTTCCAAGGCATGACTAGAAGCAGTGCGCTTTCAGCCCTATTTACTTACATTTTTGTATGAATGCTGTTGGGATGAGGTAGATTTGTAGTCCTTACTTGGGGTTCTTCAAATCATTTTGAAATGTAAGAAAAAAGGAAAGTCAGGATCTGAACCATATTTTTATGTCAGATGAGAAACAGGTGAGGGCAGTTTAAAAAATCAATGAATTCCTTAAGCTTAAAAGTAGTTTGGATTAAAGGCAGATGACTATTTAGAGACATATGAAAAATCAGTCACCAGGATATTGATACATATGCACTAGATCTCTTGGAATACAAAGAAGTTCATAAATCACAGAACTTAGCAATAAAGATGCTTAGACTGGGAACCAGGAAGAGCAAAAATTTTGTGTCTAAAGGGGAAAACATATTTTTTTCAAAAGCACCTAGATCCTTTTAGTTTTGCTTTAAAAGCTAACATCTGACTGGCCTAAGAAGCCTGTGGAGACTCATTACAGCCTTTTCAAATATTGTAGCTGTCCTCTGATGCTGAACAGGTTGAATTAGCCTAGGAACAGCAGGAGGTTGTGAAATGAAATGAGGATGTGATTGGGGAAATACTTGTCTAAGGTCAGCAAAAAAAAAAAAAAATGACAGGTGGAAGTGAGCTTAGTCATTTAATAGGAGACAGACTCTGCCAAAATACATCCTTTTGTAGTTGTGATAATGGCAGCTTTGAAGATTAATTGCAGGATGTCCTTAATTTATAGTGTAATATGACGTTAAAAATTAAGGGAAGTTTTTAATGCTAATGTTGAATTAAGAAATAACCAACCTTCAATAGTAAATTTCTACTTTTCAAGGATGGCGCTATCATCTTCAAATCATAGCATACAAATAGAGCAGACAAGTTGCTGAGTTGAAGTTGAGAACCCTCCTGGACAAAATACAGTGGACCCTCGATTAACGACGCATTCAAATAGCATCATTTTCTATTAACGACGCTACGACACTCCCAATGTGCTTGTTCGAATAACAATGTTATTCGAATAACGACGGTACTTTTTCCCGTCGTTATTCGAATAACATTGTTATTCGATTAACGGCGGTATTTTTACCATCGTTATTCAAATAACGACTTTTTTTGCTATTATTTGAATAGTGACGTTATTCGAATAGCGACGCTATACTTGGGGAACCAAGTAACGTTATTCGAGGGTCCACTGTATGTCAATTTTAAGTAGAAGCAGTACGCTAAGAAATTGCCTCAGTATTTTACCATATATGCAATTCCAGCACTTGGATGCTTCTAAGAAACTGTTTGAAGTCCTGACACTCAATAATATGTTTCATGTATTTATGTACATATTTATTCATTTAAAAATGAGCTTGCTTTGACCTATAACTGAAACATGATCAAAATCAATGTAGCATAAAATTCCCTAGTCAAAATATTTGAAAATTTAAGTCATTATCAATTTTTATAAACTCCTTGTTTTTAAATAAAACTATATAATTATAAAAGTTAAAAAAAATCCAGCTACAAAACAGTTGAAACATAAAACTTTAAGACTCAGTTAAAAGAGGCATTTCCTAAAATCTGTTCTAAATGCCAAGAGAGCCTGTCATCATATGGGTGGAACTGCCTTCAGAAGAGGGAGCTATTTCCCACATATCTGACAAACATCTGTACATTTGAAAGAGACGTGCCTTTATTCATATCTTAAGTTCAGATCCTGAGGCAGGATCCCACTACTGCTGTCATGAGGTTTTTTTTAAAGTGGGGCTTAGGTAAAGGTAAAGGTTTCCCTTGCTCGAAAGCCAGTCGTATCCAACTCTAGGGTTCAGTGCTCATCTCTGTTTCAAAGCTGAAGAGCCAGTTCTGTCTGCTTCTGCAGGTGTTTCCGTGGTCATGTGGCAGGTATGACTAGACACCGGAGCACACAGAATGCTGTTACCTTCCCAACAAAGTGGTCCCTATTTATCTACTTGCAATTTCTTGCTTTCAAACTGCTTGGTTGGCAAGAGCTGGAACAAAGACGGGAGCTCATTCTGTCCTGCAGTACTCTGGGATCAAACTGCTGACCTTCCGCCTCCCAGTCAGTATCTTAGCCACTTGAGCCACTGCAGTCTCCCTTAAGTTGTGCTTATCAAGGACATTAAGCCCTGACAGAGTAGACAGCAAAGACTGACTTGTCTTTCTTTAGGGGAGGGGAGACTGAAGGAAGTGAGCATACATTCACGTGAAAAGGCATAAAATAATAAATTTATGGACCAACACATGGTTGAGTCAAATTTGTGTCTTTCTAGCAAATTAAAGCTTCTTTAGCAGGCCAGAGGGAGTGATTTTCCTTCCTCTGTCTTTCATAATTGTTGCATTGAAGAGGTGGGAGCAGTTGCCCATCAGTTTTTTCCCTAAGAAAAGATCCTCCTTGTTGGATGTTTATAGAATCCTAGAATAATGGAGTGAGAAAGAGGACTCTTGAGGCCATTGCGTCGAACCCCCTGCTCAAAGCAGAATCGAAATCAAATCAGATCTGGCAGATGGTTGGCAATTTTTCCCTTGAGTGTTGGAGCACTCACTACCTCCTGAGGTCATGGCTTCCATTGTTGTACTGCTCTTACAGTTAAGAAGATCCCCCCCCCCCTAATATCCAGCCGAGATCTGGCTTCTTCCAACATGTCCTGCACTCTGGGATGATTGAGAACAGATCCTGCCCTTCCTCTTTATGACTGTTTCAAATACAGTACAGTATTTGAAAAGCACTATCAAATCCTCTCTTTTCCTTACCTAAAATAATTTTTGTTTTCTATTTGACCATAGTTTCTCATCAGGTGTCTCCTTGGCCTCAAGAATGTTGTGACAGTATTTTTACAGGTAGTTCCACATGCAAAAGTTCGTTCTGTTCTTGGAAATGATATTTCTTAGGAAAATGTTCAGATTGAAATGAGCACACGTTGACTGAGTAAGCCATTCCCCCTCTTTTGAATATGCTTCCTGGGTGACCACATTTGTTAAAATATGCTCATTATTTTGCAAGCCTAATGAGTTGTCATCTGCAGCTTCATGTTATGTGATAGATAGTAGAGAGGGCATTTCGCCATGCTGTTGCTGCTCTGAGATTATTTGGTTACATAGGCACATATGACAGTGTGGTATTTTGTCGATAGAGTCATGCTGAAGGTGCTGTTTTCGACTAACCTTGTATGATGCAGGGATGGAGAAAAATAGTACAGTAGTTGAATTAGAATCATAGAATAACTGAGATGGAAGCAGCCTTTTAGGCAATCGATTCCAACCCCCTGCTTAATGCAGGAATCTGAATCAAAGGACAGATATGACAGATGGTTGTCCAATTAATAAAGTTTTCACTTCTGAGTTATGCTTTTGAGATATTGTATGTAAAAGGACAATCAGATAAGCACTGAACCACTTCAGACAAATTTTAGGAATTGTTTGGTGTAAGAGAATTTCCACAGTACAGAACAGTACTCAGATTTTTGTGGAATTCTTCACCGCCACCTCCAACCATTATCTTTGAGAAAGAATGAAACAAACTATCACTAAAATTGGAATAAAATTGGCCAAAAGAGTGGGAAAGGGGAAATTAGTTTCTTATCTTCATTTCTTATATTTCTACTAGCAAGGGTTGCCCGGCGTTGCCGGGCTTTTTTGGGGGTTTTGTTTTTAAAAAAATATGAGAAATGGTGTTGGATGATTTTTGTTGTATGTGTGTTTAAATGAGTTATGTAATTTTTTAAAAATATTATTTTTATACATTGGTAGTTTTTTAAACTGTTTTAAATAAAATTGGATTTTTAAAAGTTGAAAGGTTGATATATATTTTTCCCCAATAATTGCATTTTTTTTAAAAAAAAAATTTTTGGTGATAGGTGTACTTTGGATAAGATTTTTTAAAAAATGTGTAAGTGTAATTCGAATTCATTGAGTGTCATTTTTCCTGTGGCCACTTGGTGGTGCTGTTGCGTAATGTTTGTCCTCTCCTGTGTTTTCTTCCTGTTCTTTTGCCATTTCAATTTTGTTTCTTGTTGAGGCTTGACCTTTCTTGGTAAGTTGTGATTTCCGATATGTAATGGGTGGTTTTGGTGTGATTTGTGGGGGGTGGGAGGTTGTGTTTTTCCTTGTTTTTTTTGTGTGTTTGTTGGAGATTTTCTGTGTAAATTGTATGTGTTTGGTGTGGTTATTTCTGTGGGCCGGCCTCGGTGGCTGGGTGGCCCATTGAAATAGCATGTGTTGGGTTTTTTTTCGCAAGGCAGACTCGTTGGAATATGTACGCTGCCGGCCCGTGTTGGGGAGGGGGGCCTGGTCATTGGGGGTTATGAAGGTTGGGTTAGGTGGTGGGGAGGGGGGCATGGTCGTTGGGGGATAGGAAGGGTGGGCTAGGTGGTAGGGAGGGGGGCTGTATTGTTTTATGGTGCTTTGTTTGTGTGGAGTTGTGAAAGTAGATCGGGGTCTCCCCTTTAATATCAGTGGGTGGGGGCTTCGACCCCCCTCTCCGCTGGCTTTTCTAGGGTTGGGAGGTTTGTGGGGAGAAAAGGGGAATGTTTCCCAAACTCTTCTGGACTCTGGACACCAGGGAGAGGTGATCGATTCCCACCCCCCTCCTTAAAACAACTCCGTTTTTAAAGAGTAGAAAAGACGGAGTTTTTTTAAGGAGGGGGGTGGGAATCGATCCCCTCTCCCTGGTGTCCAGAGTCCAGAAGGGTTTGGGAAACATTCCCCTTTTCTCCCCACAAACCTCCCAACCCTAGAAAAGCCAGCGGAGAGGGGGGTCAAAGCCCCCACCCACTGATATTAAAGGGGAAACTCCCGGCGCCGTGGGTGTGGGAAAGAAAGCCGGCTGGTGTGTGTTTGGCTGTGACGTGGTGAGTTGTTTTTCTTTTTAATTTTTCGGGCGCCGTTTTCCTCAGCGTTCTGCGTGCTCATGGCGCGCAGAACGCTGGGGATTGTAGTAATGGGTTGGTGCTTTCTGTGTGTGCTGCGTTTTTTTAAAATGGTTTTGTTTTGATTGGCTGCGGCGCGATTCCGAACGCTGCCCCGTGCGAGAGCCTCTCAGCCTGATTGGCTCTGGCGCGGCGCAGCGCAAGGAATGTTGGGAAGTGAAGTTCTTTCCCTTTCTTGCCGTTTGTGGGGCTGAGGCCCCCGTGCCGGATTTTTAAATCCTTCGTTGACCTGCGTAGGGAATTCGGCCGTGCACACGAAGGGTAGGTGTGGGTCAGTAGGGCGACGCATAGCAGCCTATAGCCAGTTCCAACGGTTAATGCTTGGTTTTATAGGTTAAGATTATATTTAGTAGTACAAAGATCCTTTTGAAATAAACTATTAAGACCTGGGTAACCTTCTATACCTGTGATGGTGAATCTTTTAGAGACCAAGTGCCCAAGTAGGAGGCGGTGGCGGCACGCAGGCAGGCACTGCATGTTCCCTTACACCCATGTGACGTTGCTGGTGTGCTTCCAGCAATGTCACGGTGGGTGCACACGCATGGATGTGCCCACCTCCTAGGAAGGAGGGGGGGTATCTGGTCGCCTCATCATGAAAGGAGCCTCATTCGAGCATCCCCTGAGCAGAGTTTCTCCAGCAAAAATCTTTTCAATCCAGAATAATTTCTAATATAAAATTATTACCTTGCCCCGTGCCACCTCCTGGGCAGGACTACAGCCTCCCCTCTCACCTCCCCATTGGCGGAGGGAGAGGAGTGAATGCGGAAGTGGCACTGCCATTGGTGCTGGCCGGACTGGGTGGGGCTTGCTTGGGATGGCGCGCATGCCCACAGAAAGGCCTCTGTGGGCCACCTCTGGCGCACATGACATAGGTTCACCACCACTGCTCTATACTGTGTATAACTCCCTTTTTTAAAACCTTTGTTTCCAACTAGAGCAAATATCACCACCTCCCTAACAACATAAAGAAATTCTATCATGCAACAAAATGTACAGTGTGTTTTAAAAGGCATATTTATTGTACAGCCTAAATGAGTTTTTTTTTGCTGTTACTGTAATTGTAATTGCATCCTTTTATAATCCAAATCCTGCTACAGTTGGATAATGTAACTCAATAGATATGGAAATGAATTCCTTCTGATTTATATAAATGTGAGCAGTGGAATCTTACCACACTTACATTCCTTTTTAGAGTGTATTTTATTTTCCTGCACTACAGACAAAGTGAATTTATAGCTCTATTAAACTGAGTTTCTGACAATTTGGTGTTCTTTAATGACATCTGTTAAACCTTTGACTTTAATGGCTCTTATTAGAAATAATACAGGTTTTGTCTTTGGTTGATGTAAAGGAATTGTTTCAGCCAAGTAGAACTTATATCACATAGATTATGCTCTCATTATAAAAACAATCTTCTACTTAAATGTTAATACTGTCCTGTCTTGAGGATTTGGGTTGGATCTTGTATTTAAATCCATGTAAATGTGATGGTCAAAATCCTGTTATAAACTATCATGGAATAATGGAATTGGAAGGGAATTATAAAACCATTGAGTCCAAATCCCCTGCTCAGTGCAGGAATCCAAGTTAAACTGTATCTGGCAGATGGGTAAATTTACCTCACATACAAGAGGACGTGTGCATGCATTTCTTTTAAATTGCTGGCTATTGGTTGTGCACCCAGTCATATTGTGCAACGGGAGGATGGCTAGGTGTGCAACAAGCAACTGGCCACATGTCTCCAACTGCTTGCTTGATTATTTGTAAGCAACCGTGTAATGCAGTTTTTAGAAAATAGTAAAGGGAAAGAAGGGAACAAACAGCTCCTCATAGGTAAAATATCTGATCTCACACAACCCATGCAGTTTCTATAAGCATAATAGTTGCACCGCTTCACTGAAGTCCAAAATAGCATAGTTAGCTTATTATCCTGCATCCAGTGTGATGCTATTATCCTGCATCCAGTGTGAAACTTTCTGCCTCTCCCTCCACCATAAGGGGCTTCCGAAAGCCAACTCCAAAATACTTACTAGCCCTTTTGAACAGGTGGTGGGGAGATTGCAGTGGTAACTTACACTGCTGGACAAAACCCATTTTTCCCCCTAAGGAAGGCTATAATTGTTTATATGGAATGTTGAAAATGTCCATACTTTCTCTAATGGAACATTCTGAGGCACGGGACTCTTGATATTTGGAAACCAGACAGGATCTTATCTAGAATATGTTTTCTTAAATGAAGAAAACACAAAAGATATGCCATCTTTACATCTTGCAGAAGTATTTCTGACTTTTGTAGGGGGTGGCCATGAAGACTTGCTGGGGTTCCTCTCGGTCATCTGATTCTGTTTCCGGAAGTATTTTAATTACAATATTTAATCAATATTTATTCAAGTAAAGAACCTCTTGCTATAATTCTCTCCATACTACCTGTTAGTAAGTCTGTTTGGCTCGGTGGGTCTAAGTCATGAAAATTCAGAAATACTTTTCTTAAGGAAAATGATATCAGCAGAAAATGTGCTGTACTACATCACAGAATTATTGCTAATAGAGATTTTGAGGCTGAGAGAATTTAACATTGCCTACTTAGTTTAGGACTGAAGTGACATTTGCCAGTAGGATTCATGACTGCTATCCCTGAGTCTTGGTATTACGCACTAAGCCTTTTTTGCCAGCAATTTAATGCAATATTAAAGGAATGCTAATAACATAATCCTATGATGTTGGGACTGCGGTGGCTTAAGTGGTTAAGACGCTGAATTTGATGACTGGAACAAGGCCGCCATCAGAAATTTCTGGGCCCCATACTGAGCAATCATAAGGTGCTGGTTTTGACACAAACAGTAATGTCACAGTTATGGTCAGCGGCGTCAGGGCCCCTGTCAGCTCTGGTAGTACTGCCCTGATGGCGGCCATGGACTGGAAGGTCGGCAGATCAGCATTTGGAGACCCAAGTTACTGCACAATGGAATGAGCTCCCGCCTTTGTGCCAGCTCCTGCCTACCTAACAGTTTGAAAGCAAGAAATTGAAAGTTAATAAATAGGGACCGCTTTGGTGGGAAGGTAAACAACGTTTTTAGTACTCCAGTGTTGAGGCATGCCTGCCACATGTCCATTGGAACGTCTGCAGATGCTGATAGCGCTGGCTCTTTGGCTATGAACAGAGATGAGCACTGAACTCTAGAGTCGGATATGACTGGCTTTTGAGCAAGAGCGACCTTTACCTATGATGTTGTAGAGTTTTCCAAGAACTATCTAACAATAGTACTTTGGAACCAAATGGGAATTTTGCATGATTGTTTTAGAGTAATGCTTAGGCACAGATTATTTTTACAGGGGTGTATTTGTACAAATTGCATTGTTGGAAGAGGTAGTCTTGCAAGTGGCAGAAGGTATGGCTGTCAGCAATTGATTGTGTAGCCAAATGTGCTCACGTTTCCCCTTTATATTTTAGATTTCCATTATATCCAAAAGGAGGAGAGAAACTACAGTTTGATTATGGCGTCTATCTTCTCAACAAAAATATTGCACAGGTATGTTTGCTCTAAGAAAATGTCATTCTATAACCAAACAGTATGGATTCTTTTTTAGGGAGAATTAGACAGCTGCTTTTTTTAACCTGCATTTCATGCACCACAGATTTCTGTAGCAGAAACAAGGGAGTCTAATTGTGTCTTAACATCTAGTAAGTTTTATTCAATCTAATCTTTCTTGGCCTGTATGCCAAATAAAACGTGACACTTAGGGTCAAACTATATGTTACAGCTTGTCCATTGCGAAACGTTGAAATCTGTTAGCATTCTGCAGATGCAATTCCAGCAAATCTTTGTGAAAGAGCAATCTTATTTGCGAACAAAACTTTGTTTACATTGAAAAAACCAGTCATAAAACAAAGCAAGCTAATTTGGAAACTTTGAGAGGTGTAAAAAGCTCCTGTTGTAATTCTCACACATCCTTCAGCACCTGGGGGATTATTTCTCCTAGTGATGGATTATCTGTAATGCATAGTTTTACCACTAATTTGTTGTAGCAGACTCGTGATGGTGAACCTTAACACTCCAGATGTTCTTGGACTTCAATTCCCAGAAGCCCAAACCCCCGTGAATCCACACAAAGGGGTTTACTGCGATTCATCTGGCCCGCACCGCCCTCATTGCTCCTGGAAGAGGAAGTAAAGCGCGCCCATACGGTTAAGACTCTTCTGGGTTAACCCTTCCTCCGTCCGGGCGTGTTTTACTTCCGCTTCCAGGAGCGACGAGGACAGCGCAGGCCGGATGAATCGCAGTAAACTCATTTGTGTAGATTCACAGGGTGCTTCGGCTTGTGGGAATTGAAGTCCAAGAACATCTGGAGTGCCACGGAGTTAGACCAATATACTGGAAATTGTACAACATCACTGTTGGTGTATATTATATTCATTTACACATCTTGGGTACCTTCTGTACCATGCTAAACAGCTCAGTGGTTGGGGGCCCCGTGCTATCCCGGGAGCTTCCAGCTTTGGTCTTGGATGGGGCATCATTGCCTCAGACAGACCCTGTGCGTAACTTGGGGGTCCTCCTGGACTTGCGGCTACTGCTCGAAGAGCAGGTGGCAGCCGTGGCTAGGAGGGCCTTAGCACAGCTTCGTGTCATCTACCAATTACGCCCGCTCCTGGACCGGGACTCCTTGCTCATGGTCACTCACGCCCTGGTCACCTCCAGTTTGGATTATTGTAATGCGCTCTACATGGGGCTGTCCTTGATGACCATTCGGAGGCTTCAGCTGGTCCAGAACGTGGCTGCCCGAGTGGTGATGGGGCGTGGGCGTTATGCTCGTGCCTCTCCGCTGCTTTGGGAGCTGCTCTGGTTACCACTGTGCCTCTGGGTGCAATTCAAGGCACTGGTTTTGACCTTTAAAGCCCTTCATGGCAGTGGTCCAGGTTATTTTAGAGACCGCATCACCCCAAGGTGTTATACTCATCCTACGAGGGCAGACCGGAGGGGCTCGGTTATGGTCCCTTCAGCGAAAGAAGCCCACCTTGCAGGGACCAGGAGGAGGGCCTTCTCCGCATCAGCCCCGGCCCTTTGGAACCTCTTGCCACTTGAACTATGCCTCCAGACGGAGCTGCTCCCCTTTAGAAAACAACTGAAAACATGGCTATGCCAGTGGGCATGGATGCATCAACATCCCAGTCCCCCTGGCTCATTTAGCCCAATTTGGGTTTTGTCCTGATTCTTTTTAACAGTACTAGGAGGGGAGTGCTTTTAGTTGGTTTTAAATGGGTTTTTAAAGGGGGTTGTTAAGTTGTTTTTACTGCTGTTTTAATTTATGTTGTTTAGCCGCTTCGGGTCACTCTTGAGTGAGGGAAGCAGGATATAAATATTTTAAATAAATAAATTTAAATAAATAAAATACAGATTGTGTGGATTTCTATCGCAGTGGAGACAGAGTGGAGAACATTCTTTTCAGGCAGAAGGTTCCATCTTTAATCCTTGGCACCTTCAGGTATAACTGGAAAATAATTTTGTCTGAACATCTGTTTGGAAAGTCACTGCCAGTCAGCTAGCCATTGCTCAGGTAAATGGGCCACCACTCTCCTTCCGTGGCTGAAATCTTATTGCTTAGTGTGGTATGTTGCAACTATAGAAGACCTATTAAGCCAGTGGAGTTTACGGAGGAGTTGACTTCTCTGCTGTTTCAGTGGGCCTACTCCAGTTACTTAATGTCATTCTGTATGTTGCAGATCTTAACCTATAAAATCGAGGGTTAACCGTTGGAACTTCGCATAGGCTCCTTAGCCAGGCCCTACTAGCCCGCACTCACCATTCATGCACACGCCCGAACTGGGTACGCAGGTAAACATAGGATTGAGAAATGTGCCAGTGGGGCAAGAGCCCCACAAACGCGAAAAAAGGGGAACAACTTCATTTCCCAACGTTCTTTGCACCACGCCGTGCCACAGCCAATCAGGCTGAGAGGCGGGAGCACAAAGAACGTGGGGAAATGCGCCGCAGCCAATCAAAAACCACCCGCACCAAAAAAAAGCACAAAGGGAAAAAATACAATCCCCAGTGTCCTGGGGCGCGCAGAACGGGGAGAAATACGCCGTGCGAAAAATTAAAATAAAAACCGCACTGCCTCAGAGAAACACAGCCCGCGTTAAGGAAATCGCCATCCCGCAGATGGCCTTCCTTAACGCGTTCCGGCAACAGAGGCCACGACGCGTTAAAGAAATCCCCCACCCCGCCGATGGCCTTCCTTAACGCGGTCCGGCAACAGAGGCCACGCCGCATTAAGGAACTCCCCCACCCCACCGATGGCCTTCCTTCCCACGGGCCAGGCATCGAGCCCGGCACGCGAGAAGGAAAGACTGCCACCGCCGCTACATGGTATTACCACGGGCCAGCCACCGAGGCCGGCCCACGGAAATACCCGCACCCCTAACACAAACAAGAACATTAAAAAACAATCAAAAACAAAAAATAATAAACATAAAAAGGAAACACAAAAACATCCAAAACAACCAAAAATAAACAAGGAGAAACACACAGAACCAACCCCCCACCCCAACCCCCCAACCCCCACCACCACCAACAAAAATAAACTAGAAAACTTAGCAGGAGACGTCCTCACTCATCGACGACCGGAACTGAAATGAGAAAAGGAGGACACTACTAACAGGAAGAAGACGTGACACCCACAGGCCAGTAGAGAAAAATCACTCAAAATTAAAAATTATGCAACAGCACCACCCAGTGGCCACTGGAGAAATAACAGTCAAAATATTAAAATTAGGTAAAGGTTTCCCTTGCTCGAAAGCCAGTCGTATCCGACTCTAGGGTGCAGTGCTCATCTCTGTTTCTAAGCCGAAGAGCCAGCGCTGTCTGCTTCTGCAGACATTTCCGTGGTCATGTGGCAGGCATGACTAGACACCGGAGCGCACGGAACGCTGTTACCTTCCCACCGAATTGGTCCCTATTTATCTACTTGCAATGTCTTGCTTTCGAACTGCTAGGTTGGGAGGAGCTGGGATGAAGATGGGAGCTCATTTCCGTCCTGCAGTACTCGGGAATCGAACTGCTGACCTTCCGCTTCCCAGTCAGCGTCTTAGCCACTTGAGCCACTGCAGTCCTTTAAATTAAATTAAATTAAAATTAATCTCAAAGATTAAAAAAAGAAGGAAATAAGTTTCAAAAACATTCAAAAATATCCACAATAATCAAAAATAATTCAAAAATAAATAAAGAAGTTCTCACACAAAAAAACCAAACATCTAAACACAGTAAAAAACATTGAATTTAAAAAAAACATACACTTACACATTTTTAAAATTGTTATCCAAGGTACACCTATTAACAAAAATTCACATAGTAACACATTATTTTTTTTAAAAAAATAATTGAAAAAAAATTATATCAACCTTTCCTCTTTTAAAAAAAAATGATCACAGTTTAAAACAGTCAGTGCGTATAAATATTTTTTTTTAAAAAAAATTACATGCTAACCTCATTTGCATAAACTTAAAACAAAAACCTTACAACACCATTTAAAACAGTCCAGCAACGCCGGGGAACCACTGCTAGTTGGTATATATTTCAACTGTTTAGGCTTAGATCTTTTGACAGTTTCCATTGTTATGAATGTGCTTTAAAGTGGTGAGGTGCAGCAATGTTAACATATGCATCCGTAACTTGTAGCCTGGCAGAATGAATGGCTGGATCTTGTATCTCTTTGACACTGGGGGAGTGGGCAAAACAGTGGCAAATGAGCTTCAACATTAGTAAGTGCAGAGTGATGCATGTTGGGGCAAAAAACCCCAATTACATTTATAAACTGATGGGGTCTGAACTCTCTGCCACAAACCAGGAAAGGGACCTTGGTGTCTTGGTGGACAACTCAATGAAGGTGTCAACCCAGTGTGCCTCAGCAGTGAAAAAAGCACGCTCAATGCTAGGGATCATTAGGAAGGGTATAGAAAATAAGTCAGCAAGTGTCATTTTGCCTCTTTATAAATCTATGGTGAGGCCCCATCTGGAATACTGTGTACAGTTCTGGTCGCCATACCTCCAGAAGGATATTATGGAGCTGGAAAAAGTGCAGAGGAGGGCAACCAGAAGGATGATGAAGGGACTGGAACACCTTCCTTACCATCTGAGGCTGCAACGGTTGGGCCTCTTCACTCTTGAACGACGGACGGCATCTAAGAGGTGACCTGATTGAAGTTTATAAAATCATGCACAGTGTGGTCAAAGAAGATAAGGAAAAACTGTTTTCCCTATCACACAATACTAGAACTAGGGGGCACTCCATGAAACTTTTGGGTACTAGTTCTAAAACAAATAAGAGAAAGTACTTTTTCACCCAGAGGATTACTGGTCTATGGAACTCCCTGCCAGAAGAAGTGGTGACAGCTGTCAGTCTCGACAACTTCAAGAAAGGATTAGACAAGTTCATGGAGGACAAGGGTATCAATGGCTATAATTCTGGATACCGAAGGACAACCTCCGGGTTGGAGAGATAGGCAGGATATCTCTCAATGCCATTTCCAGGGTTTCCTAAGCAGGTGAAGGCATCTGCTTGGGAAGGAATACCCTGAAGCAAATGGTGAGCCACTGTGTGAGACACAATGCTGGACTGGATGGGCTGTGGCCTGTTCCAGCAAGGCTGTTCTTATGTATTTTGTGATATGTATTGTATTCACAGGTTCCTCTGTGGGAGGGAGGGGATTGAGGCAAACAGAGCAAAATCATGGGGGAAATTAAAACATCTCCCCAGAGGTAAATTGGAATCTCTGTGAAATTACAGAGAAAGAGTAATTAAAGCCATGCCTAAGTCCTTTGAGAATGTAAGGTGGAACTATAAGCAGGTCAATACAGTTTTCTGCAGATCATTATGGGCGTTGTTTTGAACTGGGATTGGTATATCAGTGTGCTGCATTTCAGCTAGTTGATAATGGCTTCCATCTGTTTTCATTTGGATTCCTCTCCCCCCCCCCCTTTTTTTTTTTCTTAAAAGGAGTAATCACTAATCATACAAACAGATTCTTTTGCCATTTTTAGCCAAAAACACTGAGGTTTTTAGTTGTAGACTGACTCATGGGAGAACGGCAAGGAATGGCTCCAGAGATTGGAAATTGATTGAGATAGAAAAAATTCCCCATAAAACAGGAATTCTTCTAGTGTGTGGAAAACAGCTCTGTATTTCTTAGGGTGGATTATTAATCCCTAGCTGCTAAATGAGGCCCGCGCTGTCAATCTTTTAATATTCAACTTTCATGCATATCAAATTACTCAAATATATCCGTCTTTCTCCTTGTCAGTCATTCTTTTTTAAAAAATTTTTAAAAAAGTCAAATCAGGCCATACCAATTAAATATCAATGTTATAATCCATGTTTTGCTGTTTTGCTTGTTCAGCAAGATAAACAACCTGTCTAGAAAGTTTTTCTCTCTTTATTCCAGCAACTAAAGACAGGACAGAAATGATCTCCCGTCTTCGTCCCAGCTCCTGCCAACCTAGCAGTTCGAAAGCAAGAAATTGCAAGTAGATAAAGAGGGACCACTTCAGTGGGAAGGAAACAGCGTTCCGTGCGCTCCGGTGTCTAGTCATGCCTGCCACATGATCACTGAAACGTCTGCAGAAGCAGACAGCGCTGGCTCTTTGGTTTAGAAACAGAGATGAGCACTGCACCCTAGAGTCGGATACGACTGGCTTTTGAGCAAGGGAAACCTTTATTAAAGACATCTCTGCCTTTGGTGTAACAAAAGAGCTTAAAGCCCTGTAGTTTATCTTCCCAGTTAAAAAAAAGTTGTAACTGAATCTGTTGCAGTTGCAACTTGACAAAGGATAATTGTATTGCTGTTAACAAAGTAACTAGGAAAAGGTAAAGGTTGCGCATGCTCAAAAGCCAGTACTGTATCCGACTCTAGAGTTCAGTGCTCATCTGTTTATAGCCAAAGAGCCAGTGCTGTATGCGTTTGCAGACATTTCCGTGGACATGTGGCAGGCATGTCTCAACACCTGAGCGCATGGAACGCAGTTTACCTTCCCAACGAAGTGGTACCTGTTTAGCTACTTCAGATTGCTTGCTTTCAAACTGCTAGGTTGGCAGGAGCTGGCACAGAGATGGGAGCTCACTCCGTCGTACAGTACTTGGAAATTGAACTCCGACCTTCCAGTTGTCAAGTTCAGCATCTTAACCACTTGAGCCACCGCAGTCCCTACGAAATAACTAACTGTAGGTCATTTCTGTAGTTCTTAGAATAATGCCTCAGTAATTGATAAAGAAGAAATACTGCATTGTTTATGTTTTGCCTTGCAATTTTACTCTTTTGTGGAGATGATGTTGTGGGGAGAGATGGAAATTGTCTTATGCCAGGCTACAGATGTATTTTTCTGAAGTAACAATGTTAATTATCTAGCTGCATAGCCCAGTGATTTAGGTATCTGGCTAAAGAGCCAGAGGTTGAGAGTATGATTCCCCACTGGGGGCCCTTGGCAAAGAGTCAGCCTGTGTAGCCATGTACAAGCTGCACCAGGTCCATTATGCCCCTTGCAGTAGGTAATGATGAGTCTCTTCTGAGTCCTGGAAAGGCTCGCCACAAGTCAGAATTGACTTGACAGCACACTATTATAAAAATCTATTGGAAACTGCAGTGGCTTAGTGGTTAAGACGCTGAACTTGAAGACTGGAAGGTCAGAGTTTGAGACCCGAGTATTGCACGACAGAGTGAGCTCCCATCCCAGCTCCTGCCAACCTAGCAGTTCAAAAGCAAGAAATTGCAAATAGATAAATAGGGACCACTTCGGTGGGAAAATAAACAGCGTTCCGTGAACTCCGGTGTCTAGGCTGCCTGCCACTTGTCCATGGAAATGTCTGCAAACAGAGAGCACTGACTCTTTGTCTATAAACAAAGATGAGCGAGTCGGATACAACTGGCTTTCGAGCAAGGGTGACCTTTACTTTACCATTAGATTCACAGTCAAAGACTGGTACAAAATTAACCTATACCAGGACATAAGGACTGTTAAGGTAATATCTAAGTCTGTGATTTAGAACATGGTGCACACACCCCATAGGGATCAATTTGATTTTAAAGGGGCAAATCGCGAATGACTTATTAACAGTGAATGGCCTTTTAGGCTCCCTCCATGTGAATAGGAATTCACTTTTTAAATAATAAGAATTATATGTTACAGGGGAGTGGGCATCAGGATTTTAGAGATGCTTAGGTGGGGGGTGGGGGAAAGGTTGGGAACCACTGGTCTAAGTATATAGGAAGTTCCTAGTAAAGTTTTTGTTGTTGTTGTTTTGTTTTGGTAGAGTTAGGATATTCAAGTCCAATAAATCCCAAATTTCCAAATATCTAGGGAGTCTTTTAGGTATTGCTTTGAGGGCTCTGATCGGTATGGGTACAACAGATCTCTTCCTCCATAAATGCTCAACTTCAATTTGCAAATTGTGATATTTTGTGATTTTTCTCCAGTTGTTTATCCTCAATTCAGGCATCTCCTGATATAGCAAAGCCAAAAAACCAATTCTTCTCCAGTTATATCACGTCTATGTCTGTTTGAATTTTAAAGTCCCACAGGATCTTGACCTTTTCATTTTCAAAACTTTCTTTACCTGATGTTCACAATAATTTTTCTGCATTCAAATTGACAAAGTTTCCAATTTTTATTATTAAACTGTTTGAATTAGCTTTTTAAAAATGGAAGCAAAAACTACTTTAAAAACAACAACTATTATGGCAGGTTTGCCAGCCCTGCTAGATTTATTCCCTCCTATGCTACAAGATATGATTAGGGTACATGGAGAAGCCAATTGTGTGAGTTAAGAAGTAAAATGAGATATGTAACTAGGCTGTTTGGCTCTAAACTGTGGGAATTTGGGGGGAATTGGCATTTTTATCAGGAAGAGGGGGAGTGGTTGGCTGCCTCCCTTAGTTTCACCTCAATGGCTTTCATTTTGGACCACCGGGAAGATCTCAGTGATTTTTTAGCTCATCGCTGTCTTAGAATAATGAACACCTGCGCACTTGGCACTGCTGTTAGGAAGAAGTGAGTGGCTAAGCTGGCTGCCTGTTGCATCAAAGTAGGAAAGCCATTGCGTTGGTTTTTTTTACAAGCCATAGAGCATATAGTGAGCTTTAGGAACAATATTTGATGCAAGGGTTGCGTTCGGACACCACAGCAAGACAGAACTCAAGAGAATGAGCCAACGTTCCAGTATGTGTTAAGTAGCAGCTCTTGTTTGCAGTAGGAACATTTAAATAAACAACAGGACCTGGTTCACCGTGACATGGAAATCTGGCACAGGCCACTCTCGGACTTCCTCAACAAGCTAGAGAATTAATCCAGTTTTCCTTTCCTTTGGTGGTTGATTGCAGTATCCACACTGCAGAGCCAAGAGTCTCTGGCTCCACTTGTTTTGCTGCAAACTGGAATGATAGGAGAACAGGCATTAACAAGCTGTGTCTCCTCAATATGTTGGGGTTCCCAGATTCTGCCTACTTGGCACTGTTGCATCATCTTATGTGCCTATTGTCTCTAGAGTGCAGCGTTTTCCAAACTATGTTGCGTGGAACACTTGTGGACTTCAGTTCCTAGAAGCCTCAGTCAGTACATTGGCCGATCAGTGCTTTGGGGAATTGACTTAGGCCTGTGATGGCAAACCTTGGCACTCCAGATGTTCTTGAACTTCAATTCCCAGAAGCCCAAGCACCCTGTGAATCCACACAAAGGGGTTTACTGCAATTCATCCAGCCCGCGCTGCCCTTGCCGCTCCCGGAAGCGGAAGTAAAACGCACCCGTACAGTTAAGGCTCTTCTGGGTTAACCCTTCCTCTGTACAGGCGTGTTTTATTTCTGCTTCCGGGAGCGACGAGGGCAGCGCTGGCTGGATGAATCGCAGTAAAACCATCCGTGTGGATTCACAGGGTGCTTGGGCTTCTGGGAATTGAAGCCCAAGAACAACTGGAGTGCCAAGGTTCACCATCACGGACTTAGGCTTCTGGGAATTGAGATAGATCTCTAATCTAGTCAGTGTCTTTAAAATTCATAATCATCTTCAGAAAAATAGTGGCCAGAATCCTATTGGGACTTTATTCTAGAGTCAGGGAAGCCATACTGGCAAACTGCAGGTAATTAACAAGGCATGCTGGGAATGAGGCTGAGTTGGTGACTGGTGGCGCAGTGGTTAAACTGCTCTACTGCAGCTAAAAGGTTGTAAATTCAATCCTGCCAAGGATCAAGGCTGACTCAGCCTTCCATCCTTCCGAGGTCAGTAAAATGAGTACCCAGCATGTTGGGGGCAAAATGCTAATTATCTTGTGAACCGCCCAGACAGTGCACTGAATGCTATGAGGCGGTATATAAGTGTAATTGCTATTACTATTAATTATCAGCAGTTCTGTTGCCACTTACAATATTTCACTTATCCGACAGTAAAATCTCAATAGGACTCTGGGCACTAGTTTATATGTAAAATAGGGACTGTTTGCAAAAAAAGTAGTCCAAAGAAGCAGTGTCTAAAAGTTAAGGTAGACTTAGGTGACCACTTTTGAATTATTTTGATGAAATGTTTGGTACTTTTGTGCAAAGATCTTTCTAGGATTTAGCCATATAAGTATTTAGAATCATTCTTTCAGTAAGCCTGGCTTCTCATGGTTGTTCAAACCATGGTTTCCTGAAGCAGAAGGTAAGTTTGAGTTGCAAAGTGGCCTACTTATAGACATGGCTTGACACAAGAATTAGTAGTCTGTACTAGCTCATTGTTTCTTGAGAAACAAGATAGTCTTATTAAATATCCAAAGTACTTATTTTTGGACACAGGGAAGAGTGATAATCCTGTAAAAACCAGACTGGGACCTAGAAGGAATCCATGAATTACAGAAATTTCAATGCATTACTCATTTGAATTAATGAATGGTACTACCAAAGTAAGAACAAGACCCCTACAGTTGATGCAAACTGTTTACTTTACCAAGCTAGTTAATCAAAATGGGAACTGTGGCTAAGAAATAGGAAGAAAGGTGAAACTTGAAATGCCAGCTATGAAGAAAGTAAAAAATATATTAAAGAATCTGTCACTAGAGACCCAAAGTGGTATTTCTAGTTACTATGGGAGTGAAAGGTGAACAGTTGCTATATGCCGTCAGGTTGTCTCTGACGTATGGAAACCCTATGAATGAATCATCTCCAAAATGTCCTGTCCTCAACAGCCCTAGCCAAGTCAAGCTTGTAGGTTCCTCTAGTGCAGGGGTCTTCAAGTCCCAGAAGCCTAAGCCAATTCCCCAAAACACTGATCTGCCAATGTACTGAATTAGGCTTCTGGGAATTGAAGTCCAAAAACCAAAGATTGGGAAACACTGCCTTAGAGTAAGTGTTCTGGTGGGACAATGGTTAAAC
The DNA here is from genome assembly GCA_035047305.1 of Bradypodion pumilum. Taxonomy (NCBI): domain Eukaryota; kingdom Metazoa; phylum Chordata; class Lepidosauria; order Squamata; family Chamaeleonidae; genus Bradypodion; species Bradypodion pumilum. The sequence goes on from JAWDJD010000003.1 coordinate 5,826,178, forward strand.
GGCTGTATTGCAGCCAGAACATTGTGAGTTTGATCCTGACCAGGGCGCAAGGTTGACTTACCCTCTTCCATCCTTTCGTGGTTGGTAAAATGAGTACCCAGTATATTGGGGGCAAAATGCTAACTAACTTGTGAACAGCCCAGCACTAAGCACTATGGGGTGGTATATAAATGTAATTCCCAACTTTTAATTTTTGGACTTCAATTCCCAGTAGCCTAAGTCAGTTCCCCAAAGCACCTATCAGCCAATGGACTGAATTAGGCTTCTGGGAATTGAAGTCCAAAAACCGAAGATTGGGAAACACTGGTGGGGCAGTGGTGGGGCAATGGTTAAATGGCTGTATTGCAGCCAGAACTTTGTGAGTTTGATCCTGACCAGGACTCAAGGTTGACTTAACCTCTTCCATCCTTCCGTGGATGGTAAAATGAGTACACAGTAGGTTGGGGGCAAAATGCTAACTAACTTGTGAACAGGTCAGAGAATGCACTAAGCACTATGGGGTAGTATATAATTGTAATTCCCAGAAGTCTAAGTCAGTTCCCCAAAGCACTGATCAGCCAATGGACTGAGTTAGGCTTCTGGGAATTGAAATTCCCCTGTGGGGCCTGGGCCACACATTGAGAACCACTGCTCTGGGGAGTAAGTCCATCTCACATTTAGTCCTTTTTTCATTTCCTGCTGCCATCAGCCTTTCCCAGCATTATTGTCTTTTCCAGAGAATCTTAATTTCTTGTGATGAAATTACGTAGAACAGCCTCAATTTCATTATTTTTTTGCCTCCAGAGACAGTTCAGGGTTGTATTTGCTCAAGGAACCACTTGTTCGTCTTTCAAATGAGTCAGTTTTTTCCCCCATCACTTTTCTTTATAGTTCAGATTTCACACCCCTGCATAGTGGTCAGGAATACAACAGTGTGGACATGGATGATCTTGGCTTTACTTTCCAGTGACACATCTCTACACTTGATAATTTTCTAATTCCTTCATTGCTGTCCTTCCAAGTTTCAAACTTTATTTATTTATTTATTTATAATTCAAATTTCTATGCTGCCCAATCAGGCAAACCCGACTCATTTCTTCTGATTTCATGGCTGCAGTCTCTATTTGGATTGATGGCTAAACCAAGGCATAGATATTCTTTCACTTTTATCAGTTTCTTCATTGTCAGCATTAAAAGTTGTGTAGTTCTTCTGTAGTTATAATTTTTGTTTCTTAAATGTTCAACTGCTTTGGCTCTTTCTTCTTTCAGTTTCGTTGAACCTTATGAGTACTTTCGACCTGGAGAACACTAAAAAGGATTGCCATAAGTAAAAATTGACTTGATAGCAATTATTATTATAATTAATGGGCACATTGCTGGGCGGGTTGAGAATGGTGGAGGACAGAGGTGTCTGGCAGGCGATGGTCCAAGGAGTCGCAAAGGGTCAGAATCGACGGTGCGACTGAACAACAAGTAAAACCTAAACTCTCCCTAGAAGCAAATATGGCTGAACTGATGCTGTTATACTGTGGGTACATCATGACAAGAGTAACTGGGAAAGCCAATAATTCTAGGAAGTGGCAATAAGAGAGGATGACCAAATATGAGATGGATTGACTCAATAAAGGAGGGCATGGCGTTGACTTTGCAAGACCCAAGCAGAGCCTTTAATGGCAGGATCTTTTAGAGACACCATATTTTCTAGCATGTAAGACACATCGGAGTATAAAACACACTCCATTTTCTGGTGTATTTTAAGGGGGGGGGAGTTCATTTATACGCCAGTAAATACAGTAGGACGGAAATGAGCTCCCGTCTTCATCCCAGCTCCTGCCAACCTAGCAGTTTGAAAGCAAGAAATTGCAAGTAGATAAATAGGGACCACTTCGGTGGGAAGGTAACAGCGTTCCGTGCGCTCCGGTGTCTAGTCATGCCTGCCACATGACCACGGAAACGTCTGCAGAAGCAGACAGCGCTGGCTCTTCGTCTTAGAAACAGAGATGAACACTGCACCCTAGAGTCAGATACGACTGGCTTTCGAGCAAGGGAAACCTTTATCTTTACTAAATACAGTAGATGCATCGGTGTATAAGACAAACTCTGTTTTTTCAGTGTATTTTGAGAAGAAAAGGTGTGCCTTATACGCTAGCAAATACAGTAATTAGTTCATAGGGCCATATAAATTGCAAGCAACTTGACAACATGTGCAGCAGCACCAACATGTTACTTTATAATCATGAAATCCCCTCCTTCCCAATCAGATTATCTGTTTACTTTCTCATTCAATCAGTATAGGATCAATAACATACTGTGGTTTGACATTTTGTGTGCCTGAACCAGTCCATTCTTATTTCAGTTTGCTGGCATTACTTAGTTTTAGTGCCAAATTGAGTGCAAGATCTTTGGGAACTTTGTTTTTGGATTTAACATTAAGAACGCCTGCTCTTTATGGATGCAAAAGTTGTATTACTTTCCAGTTGCCGATGAACTTGTGAACTTTTAACCCTTGAAAGAAAAAGAAAAAAACCCTTGATGTAATTCTTAGATTAATGTGTAAGTTCCCTCCAAGTGAGGTCATACAAAGGGAATATACCCATGTCTTGAAATATGATAAACATTGCTTCATGGTACTGAAGAGTTTAAATAAATACAAAGGCATAAACTTTGGAAAGTTTCAGGTTATAACACAGGCCTGTGGTCTGGCTGTAAAAAGAGTTACACGTTGATAATGTGCCATTGTGTAATTTGGGTTTGAAGTCTTTAATGACTGCACTGTCTTCTAAATTGCCCTTTAGATAGATAGTTATAGTCTATAAAACAGTTCAAGAGATTGAGGTACCATTTTATAAGTCCCCATGCATCTCATATTAAAATTAGAACCCACTCTTGACAATTATAGTGTAAGTATTATGTCCCTCTGTGTAAATCATTTCTAAATCTTCATTATAATACAAAATTGAAATGTAACATGTCTCAGTGGAGAAGGGAGTTATTTCATGAAAAGCAGGAAACTTTTTCTTTCATGTCCTTGGTTCAAACTAACCCAGTAGTGGCTTCTTCGAAATCATTTCTTTATAGGCTTTGAAAGAAGCCTTATTCAATTTAACATTTATTTTTAATATTTATGTTCTACTTTTCTTCTAGAAAACACCCATTCTTGGTGTATTGCAGTCGTCTGGGTCCACCCATTATGGTATCACAAGCTAAATGTACTTTGTACCCCTTCCACAAAATGGTTTTATTCTGCCATACAGTACATACATTCCATGCTGACTCCCTAAAGGGGCCAATGGCTACGGGCGGATGAGCCCCTTTAGGTGGGGTGATGGTCGAGGGGAGGAAATCCCACTGGAAATCATCCTATTGGGCCTAATGGCAAAATGAGCGGAGGAGGAACTCTGATTCCCAACAGTCAGTGGAGGTGGAAGAGGTCATGCCAGATGGACTGGCTGTGAAGGCACACCTTGTCCATATCCTCAAGGCTATGGCAGTCCATTACATTCCCGGTGTTAAATCCTGCATGTCTCATTTCATATGTGCCACAGGAGATGGCTCCGTCATGATCATAGTGTGTGGGTCACTTCATGGCAAGCTGAGATCCACCTTAAACAAATTCACACCAATGGCATTTTTCCTTCTTCAGGGGGGAAAATGCATTCTCGGATACGAGTTGCAGCCGCAGCCGCCATACATTCCTGCTATAAAATGTTGGGTCTTGCTTGGATGCCAACCTAGCAGTCTCCTGCCAACCTAGCAGTTCGAAAGCAAGAAATTGCAAGTAGATAAATAGGGACCACTTAGGTGGGAAGGTAAACAGCGCTCCGTGCGCTCCGGTGTCTAGTCATGCCTGCCACATGGCCACGGAAACGTCTGCAGAAGCAGACAGCGCTGGGCTCTTCAGCTTGGAAACAGAGATGAGCACTGCACCCTAGAGTCAGATACGACTGGCTTTCGAGCAAGGGAAACCTTTACCTTTACCTTGGATGAACGGTTTTCCTAGCCAGACTGAAAGAAGTGCATAAGTAGCTTGACTGCAGTTTTACCCACACTGTCCTAGATAGAAAGTGACACATAATTTCAGCAGGATGTTCATCCAGTCACAGGCTGGATGCCTGGATTGAAATAGGCATATTTCTTGAAGACAAAACCCTAAGTCCTCTGTGAAGCATAAAGGGTAGGTGGAGAACATCTTCTTGTTGGCTAGTGTTATTATTAATTATGGGAATGTTCATTGGGAGATGGGTTTCCATCCCCTGTTTATTAGCACTGTACTGACACTGGCCTTGAGCCATTGTTTTTTATGGCTGGCACCATAGCTGACCCCCAGAACAGAGTGACCATTTGGGCATCTTAAATGCCTTTGTAGGCGTTGTCTTCACAGGCACCTGAGTGTGCAAAGTGCTTGTTAAGCATTTTTAAACTATTCCTCCTGAAGAAGACCTGCACATTCTACTTCAGACCCGGTCAGGCACTGCACTTAGAAAGAGAAACTTAAATCTTGAATCGAGTCCGAACTTCCACCATGATACCTAAGAGAGTGTTGAAATGATTCCAGACTCAGAGCCAAGAAGGCTTTTATCTGGGTTGAAAGCTGCTTTTGGATGGTGCTCTTGAACTCACTTGACAACTGCTAAATTAAAATGATTAAGTGAATAGTACTTAGTTGTTACTTTTATGTAGAGAATAGTCTCTTTCCTATTCCATAGTCTCTCAGGCTGACTGTATTTGGATCTGATGCATGCCTCCTTAAGTCTCCGAATTCTGTTATTTATACATTACAATGCAAAGCAAAAATGCAATTGCACTTATATACTGCCTCCCATAGCGCTTAGTGCACTCTGGGTGGTTCACAGAGTAATTAGCATTTTGCTCCCAACATGCTGTGTACTCATTTTACCAACCTCGGAAGGATAGAAGGCTGAGTCAACCTTGATCCCTGGTCAGGATCAAATTCATAATGTTCTAGCTGCAGTAAAGCAGTTTAGCCACTGAGCCAGGATCTCAAGACAAGGGCAAGGACCATGTCTCATTACAAACCATTAGAGGTTGAGGATGGGCTTTTTAAAAAGATGTTTATGCTGCATTATTGATTTCCATATATATTGCCTGCCTTTTCAAAAACAACAACAACAACAGAGCTCTAGGACAGGGGTGCCCAAACTTTATGTGCTGCAACTCAGTCCCATGGTTCCTCCCACCAGAAGCATAAGTAAAAGGCACCTGTGCATGAGCAAAAGGCTGTCGTAAACACATTTACAATAGCCATGGTGCTTTTAAGGCAGTGTTTTGCACATGCATGGACACTTTTAACTTCTGCTTCCAGGAGCAGTGAGGGCAGCATGGGTTGGATTATTTGGCACCGTGGGCTGGATCCAGCCCATGAGGCGTAGTTTGGGCACCCCTACTCCTAGGGCATAATGTGAGTAGTATTTTGAAATAGTCACAAGTTTTGAAAAAATATTTGTGTTCCTGAAAAAAGAAATTGCAGAGATTTTTTTTTAGTTTGTTCAAGAAAACTACTCTTCATTGGACAAGCTACTGTTTCATGATGAGCTCAGAAAATAGGCATTTTCGGGATTCTGGCGTTGGGTTGAAATAAACTATGGCATATTTGTAGTCAGATCAGTATGTCCAGAGTAGAGATGTAAAATCTTTGCTTGCTAAGATTGTGTACAATTTTCACTTGTTGGAACAGGCACTGAAATTGGCATGGGGTTGTCCACCTTCATGCATGAGTCAATGGAGCTTGCCCTTGTCTTGCCGTCCTGTGAGCCTTGCTACCACAGATAAAGAGGCCCCAGAGCAAGGTTCCTCAAACTTGGCGCTCTATGGGTTCTTGGACTTCAATTCTCAGAAGCCCAAGCCAGTGTTCCTGCTTATCAGGGCTTCTGGGAATTGAAGTCCAAGAACACCTAGAGAGCCAAGGTTTGAGGAACCCTGCCCCAGAGGATTATTCCAGAGGATTATTGCAGGGGGGTCATCCCAAAAACCATTTCTGTTGAATCACTTTCACAAGGTAGCAAGAAGAAGAAGAAAAGGAGGATCCAGTGATACTGATGGAACTAATGAATTATCTCCCCCAAATGCAATGTGTCTGTCTGGCCAGGTTATCCTGCTATGGTAATAGAGTAGACCATACTGCCAGTGACTCAGCGCCGAGTGTCAGGTGGCGGTTAACTAACCGGACAACCCTGAGGACTAATGGCCTTGGGTGGGGAAGTCCACAGGGGAGGGTGATGGCCCCCAAGTGGATTAAATCCCACTTGAATCCATCTTGATGGTGGGAAGCAGCTTCATCAATACTGGCCTGGGGATGAGAAGGACTTTGTGTGCCAAAAGGGCTCACGTCCAGAAAGTGACTCACGGAACTGGATCAGTGGTGCAGGGGTCATGCTGCAATGCGGAAGGCAAATGGAAGGACACTGCATTGTATTCTCAGGACAGTCTTCATGGCTGATCGCCATGAGGATTGCTAATATTCAGATTCAGATATGGAAGAAGAAGACATGAAATCCAATGTGACCTGATGTGGGAGGCAGAGTGAAATGGGACAGTTAGGCCCAGAATCATAGTGGGTAATAGGCAAGGACTATGGCAGTGAAATAGACCGTGGCAACGCTGAGGAAGGATTGCATAGTGGTGAGAGTGAATAGTAATACTCAAAAGACCTGAGTTCAAATTCCCACTCAGTCATGAAGTGGACCATTTGCCAAACTGATCTACCACATAGTTCTGTTGTGCGGTGAAGAAGAGCCATGTACAGCACACTGAGTTCATTGAAGGAATGGCAGGTTAGAAATGTTGTCATAAGAATTGAACCATCTGGAAGGAGCAATACAGAGGGTTGGTTGGTTGGCTGGTAGATCGATCTATCGATTGATTTGTATCTCACCCAATTAATGAAACCAGAACTCTGGGTAGCTTACAACAGGATAAAATCCAACCATGACAAATACAAAAATCGGAGTAACATAGACTACAAAAAAAATAAAATACACAAAACAATAAAATAAGAGGATAAGTACTGTTGCCTTTAATAGTCTAGAGACAGCTCCACCATAAAGGTGCTAACCTCTGATTTCCTTTAAACTGGAAAAGCTTGTTAGAATAAAAATGTTTTCAGGAGTTTACAAAAAGCCAACAAAGTAAGTAAAACACACCTTGCAATGATGTTTTGCAACAGGATGAGATAGATTTTAAGCTGCCATTTTCTCTGCTTGAACTAGGGGTGCCCAAACTACGGCCCATGGGTCAGATCTGGTCCCCGATGCTAATTCATCCGGCCATCGTCGCTCCTGGAAGCGGAAGTAAAACGTGCCCGTACTTCCGCTTCTGTGAGTGACGAGGGGTGTGTGGGTCAGATGAATAGGCATTGGGAGCTGGATCCAGCCCACGGGCTGTAGTTCGGGCACCCCTGGAATAAGCAAAGAGGCAAGAAAGCTGGAGCTGAATGTGGTTTTATAGATTTTAAACCTTGTTCGGGGGCCATTGATGGGGGGAATTGTGCCATTTGCAGACAGATATTGGGGTTAAGAGGCTATGTAGGCCAACTGCAGATCTCTAGCCAATATCAAACAGAGAACTTGTGTAGCTGGCTTCATAAAATACATTTCCAACTTTTCCCTCACTTTGTTTCTCTTCATCTGTTTACTTCCTGGCTCTTTGTGGTGCAGAAACCACTCACTTTGAAATGTGGAAATCTGGAAAGCAGACTTCAGTGAAATCCATGTGATATTATTTTTTCTTCTAACAGTGCTATAGCAGCATTATATATATATATATTCATTTATATGCTGCTCATTCTTTTTTTTAATAATCTGAAACAGTTTTCAAGAAAGCCCGCATAAATTGCAAACATAAGATTCCTTGGGTAAAAATAATAATATTGTCCCGTATTCGAATATAGCTTCAGTTTATTATGTTTGTTTCTTGCTCTTCTTATTAAGTTGAGTCTTAGCCTACCATATTCTGAAAAGCTGTGTTATGTCATAAAAACGGAAAGAATGCAGTGTAACATACCATCTTAAAAATTTGATTAAAATTTAGTGAGATACTTTAAATGTTAGCATTAACAAAAGTATCTCGTTTCCAGTTGAAACCAATAGTTGGAGTTTTGCATATTGTAGAGTTATTTTAATTTATAGAACTCTTTGCCTCCAGATATGTTATGCTTGTAAGACCAGAATAGTTTGAAACTCGGCGTCAGAAGGTGTTTGAAAAAATGCTCTCCCGGCAGGTTATAGGACAGGAAAATAGATCCGCTACATAGCGCTGCAAAACTACTATTGCACCCTGCTTTCATTATAAACTCAGAATACAAATGTTCATTTTCCCTTGCTTGTAAAACTGGTACAATTTTGCTCTCTTATAGTGGCTGGATTTTAATAAACAGTATGTGGAAGATCAGCCTGTCCTTAGTGGCATAGTGGTTAAGATGCTGACCTTTATGACCAGAAGGTTGGCAGGTTGAGACTCGAGTGCTGCGGGACAGAGTGAGTGCCCGTCGTCTGTCACAGCTCCTGCCAACCTAGCAGTTCGAAAGCAAGAAATTGCAAGTAGAAAAATGGGTACTGCTTCTGCGGTAAAGGTAACTGTTATACAGTAGACCCTCGCATAACGACGTTACTTGGTTCCCCAAGTAACGTTGCTAAGTGATTTTTGTTGTTATGCGGGTTTCTATGGGTTTCCCATTTAATGACGTTTCTAGCGTCGTCCGGTTATTTTAGCATTGTTGTCCAGACAACAACACTAAAAACGTTATGCAGGGGAACGCGTGGTGCATAACAACGCGTTGTTAAGTGAAAATGATGTTATCCGAACGCATGGTTATGTGAGGGTTGACTGTATGCGCTTTCGCATCTAGTCATGCCTGCCATACGACCACAGAAATGTCTGCAGACACAGACAGCACTGGCTCTCTGGCACTAAATAGAGATGGGCACCGCCACCTTAGAGTCGGATACGTCTGGCTTTCAAGCAAAGGAGACCTTTACTTTTACATTTACAGTATCATTGGCATTAATAATGCTTTTTACTAAGCACAAGTGTGCCAAAAAAAGGGGCATCACCTTTAAGAAAGCTTTTCTGGCCAAACCATCCTTGATGTGTAAAGCAAATGAAATGTTATCTGGAATCATTCAGGCTCTGTAGTCTTTCACTCTGTGGTTATTTCTGGGATCCACCTTGAAACTGTTTACAAGGGACTCTTGCAAGTCTTTACAGATGTTGTGGCTTGTAAGAAACAGTTGTGAAGTGTAAGCAAGCAGCAGCCCTTGCTTAGTCCTGACGAAAGGTAACCATTTTATCAGCACCATTCTTTAAAACATTGTAAATATTTCTTAATGTAAACTCCCTAAGAGTATTAACCTCTGAGTTGTAGGCTCACTAATAGACTTGCTAACACACTTTTGGGCAGGGGTGCCAAACTATGGGCCAGAAACGGCCCCCAATGCCAATTCATCCAGCCCGCACCACCCTCGTCGCTCCCAAAAGCAGAAGTAAAATGCACCTGTACGCAGGCTGGATGAATTGGTGTTGAGGGCCAGATCCTGCCCACAGGCCATAGTTTGGGCACCCCTGTTTTAAGCAGAGAAAATGGCAGCTTAAAATCTATCTCATCCTGTTGCAAAACAGATTGCAGAGCACATTTTACTTCTGCTTCTGGTAGGAGGAACCACTTGACCGACCCATGGCCCAAAATGTTTGGGCACTCCTTCTTTTGAGTTTTGGGTTTTTTGTAATTTCATAATCATATCTTTCTTTTTCCTCTTTCTTTTTAACAAAGAGTCTCAGAAAAATGATTGTGTCTTCCAGCACTTGCAGAGGAAACTTGACTTTTCTTAACTAGAGTAAACTAAGAATAAAGTAATGGTGAATATTTGCAGAATGAGGTTACATTCAAATGTGAACCTCTTATGGCTCACGTAGCTATGTCTGGTGTCAGTGGGAATTTCTTTGCTTTCTTCCTATCAGCACTTCTGTTTGAACAGAGGACATGGGGAGCCTCTTCAGTTCTGCTTGGGGTTCATTCCTCGCCCCAAACTCTTGTGCACACTTATTTGGGAATAAGTCCCATTGCATTCTATTTAGTGGAATGTGTTTCTGAATAAACAGATCATGCTTCAGGATTACTCTATTGCAGGGGTTCCCAATCTTTTCAAGCTGGGTGCCGGGTCACACTCTCTCAGTCAGCTTCAAGAGCCGGATGGCCATTTTGTCCCAACAGCTTCAAAGGGGTTGGCCATTTTGTTTCTTGAATGCCCTTGGAGGGGTGGGAGCCCACATGAAATGGTGCTGTGGGTCGGATACAGCCTGTGGGCCTTAGGTTGGGAAGCCCTGCTCTTTTGTGAAAGGGTTTTGCAACATCTTCTGTTCCCTCAGTAAAATATGGAGTGGCTGCATGGTACACACCTGATACATCTTCATTTTGTATTTGCGTTAGATGATAGAATCATAGAAATAACTAAGTTAGAAGGGGAGACCTTTTAGGCCATCGAGTCCAACCCTCTGCTCAAGGCAGGGATCCGAATCAAAGAAGATCTGACAGAGAGTTGTCCAATTCTCTCTCAAATGCTTCCAGTGTTGGGAGTACTCACCACCTCTCGAGGCACTTGGTCCCACTGTCGTACTGCTCTAACCCTTAAGAGTTTTTTTCCTAATATTCAGCCTAAGTCTGGCTTCCTATAGTTTCAGCCCATTATTACGCATCCTGCACTCTGGGGTGATGGAGAACAGACCCTTTCCTTCCTCTTTATCATTATCTTGACTAAGGGGATCTTCACAAATGTTCCACTCTAACGTTGACTGTTCAACTCCGGTCCCTTGCAGTGGGTTTACTCAAGTGTACTGCTCTAAAGAAAAACAGCATGGAAGAAGTATTTAAGGGTTCAATGTTGATTCTATACTGTAGCTGAATCAGTGTATACTCCTGTCTAAGTCTAGATGTGCCACATACTCCTCCTTGGTGTTTTTAGCACTCCACAGGTTGGTTGCCTATTGTGTGTGGATCTAAAAGTATTCCTACCAACCTAGCAGTTCAAAAGCAGCAAATTGCAAGTAGATAAATAGGTACCACTTTGGTGGGAAAACATCTTGGGGACATGAAAGGAGCTTCATTCGGGCGTCCCCTGAGAGGAGTTTCTTCAGCAAAAATCCTTTTGACCCAGAATAATTTCTGACACAAAATAATTATTATTACCTGAAAGTGAGCCCAATGAAAGATCAGCCAGCTGTCTCTCTTAGAACCTAAATAATTGGGAATTGTTTAGCAGTATGGTTGAATCCAACTTCAAGGTTGCAGAACAGCCTTCTGGATGTTTAGATGGAAGTAAGTCTTAAGGTGGAGCTCATACCCTTGTAGTGAGCATTAGAAAAATAAATGTCTTCTTTTTCACTAATAATCTTATTCCTGATCATGCAGCTAGCAAGGCAGATATCTGTCTCAAAGCCATTTAGAAGATGTTCTAGCTCTACAGGAGAACTTGCCTGCTAATGTTCACCATCTTCTGTTCCATAGCTTAGATACCAACATGGACTGGGGACACCTGATCTAAGGCAGACCCTTCCAAACCTGAAAAATTTTCTGGAGCATGGCCTCATGGTCAGATGGTAAGTAGTATTGCCTTCACATGTGCTGCACGTTTTAGCATTGGAAAGAATGGTTGGTTAGACTTTTGCAGAAAATACTGAAAGTGACAAAGACTTTACTTAATTTCATAAAAACGGCACCTTGGAGGTAGAAGAAAGGAAGTATGGGAAGTTGCCTTAGAGCAAATATATCATAGGCTTTTTGTAGACCATAATTAACAGTTGCAGTTGAGTTGTGGTAAACAACAAGAAGGAGGCCTTGGTCCACCAAGGCTAGACTTTCCTGTAAAAAAGACATTTGATGGAAACATACTGGAATTCTGTGCTGAATAACCTACAGTTCTTCTTTGAGTGAAAACCATGAATTGGAATCTGGTATTCAACAAGAAACCTTTGACTCACAAAGCTAAAAAAAGGTCCAGACGCTACTTATGAAGCTCCTGAAACTAAAGAGATTGGAGGAGGAAATGTAGTTCTCAGATTTTTTTATTTTTTATTTTTTTATTTTTTATTTTTTTATTTTTTTATTATTTTGATTTCTATATTGCCCACTTGGCCATGGCCAACTCAGGGCGGTTCACAATCATAATAAAAACATGATTAAAACAGCTTAACAACTACCCTCCCCCCCCAAAAAAGGGTGCAGGGACCGAGGGGGCCGGAATTCACTATACCAGCCACCCAACGGTAGACACCCTTCCACCTGCACCCCACGCTTGGCCTGCCAGCCAGGTTTTAAGTTCTTTTCTGAAAGGCAGCAATAACCTGCATGTTTTCTCATGGTTTGCTACCTTACCTTTTTCCTCATTATCACTACTGCACTCTTTTCAGCCAAGTCAGGGTAATTTGCCTAGTCCAGTGATGGCGAACCTTGGCACTCCAGCTGTTCTTGGGCTTCAATTCCCAGATGCCCAAGTCTCTGTGAATCCACTGCATACATGCAGTAAACCCATTTGTATGGGTTCATGGAGACTTGGGCTTCTGGGTATTGAAGTCCAAAAACAGCTGGAGTGCCAAGGTTCACCATCATGGGCTTGGTCTGTACAGTTCATTTTGAGCTAAATTCCTTCCAAGGGCATTGGCAGGAGCACCTAATAAAGAGATTGCAAACCAATGTGATTTGCCTCATTTATTTATGAACCTATACCTGCAAGAAGAACCTCATGGCAAGAATGCAAGCAAACTGGCTTCTTCTTCGTCTTCGTCGTCGTTGTCTTTGTTGTTGTTGTCGTCTTCTTTGTTGTCTTCTTCTTCTTCTGCGTCGTCGTCGTCTTCTTCTTCTTTGTCATCGTCTTCTTCTTCATCATCTTCTTGGCCAGAGAAACTTCCCTGCTTCAACTGCTGTTTACCCTAAGACTGCATAACCAGTGAGAAGCAGAATTTGGCCTCTCCATTAATCAAGGGGTGTGTGGTTGTTGGTTTTTTAAAAGTTACCTGTTACTTATAAGCGGTTTTGTGAATTATTTGATTGAAAGGCAGACTATCCATCTTCAGAAGAATACAAATATACAGGCTCTGGCATTGTGGACTTCTGGTTTCTGACTTGAGGTAGCCTACTGTCCCTGGGTGTCTCGTTAGAGTGGCATGTTCTCATTATTAAGACAAAGCACATTCTTTGCCTGGCTAATATTTCATTGCATGTGTGGATATTAGTCGTCCTTCTGTGGGACTATCATGTTCCCTCTCCCCCCTGCCCAGCCTCTCCACTGGGCCTGCCTATGCCTCATTTCTTTCTCACCTCCAAGGCTCAGATAGGGTTGATGATTCTGAACAGTTACCTCTTGATACTTCCTTCCAGTATAAATGGTAATGAGGCTTTTCACAGATCCTCTCTCAAGGGCAAAATTAGGAGGCCGCATTTCCAGCAAGGGCGGGCTGGGTGCAAGCATGCTTCATTGCAAGAGCCTAGTTCAGGTATGCCTATATGGAATGTGTGCACATAATCCTCTGTACATAGATGGTTAAATTGATACCCACAGGGCCCGAGTGATTAAAATTAAGATTTATGGCAGCATATATACAGCAGAACAGCCATGCTATTGACTGTTTGCAGTTTCTTGATCTACATGGCTGACAAAGGATTGCAAGATCGTCCTTCACCTGCTTTGACATTGGAGAGGATTAAGTCCCTCTGTGTGATTTTTGTTTACCTGTTCTTCTGTGACCTGGTTTCTTCCCCTTGATAATCTCTGGGCTTTTAGGTTAATTTCGTAACTTTGATAACCACTAGATCAGGGGTGCCCAAATTTTTCAGGCCGTGGGCCGGTCATGTGGTTCAGGGAGCCAAGCCCCGATGGCAATTCATCCGGCCCATGAAGCCCTCATCACTCCTGGAAGCGTCTATGGGCATGTTTTACCAATGCTTCCAGGAATGATGAGGGCTTCACAGGCCGGACGAATTGGCGTCGGGGGCCGGATCTGGCCCCCAGGCCGTAGTTTGGACACCCCTACGCTAGATTAATTTCCAAAAGGGTAGCCGTGTTGGTCTGTTACAGAAAAGCTAACCAAAAATATTCTAACATTGTAAAGACTAATAGGCTTAATATGGCATAAGCTTTTATGAACTGTACGCTAGATCACCAGAAGCTGCAACTTGGTCCCTAGTAACCCATAGCTTTCATGTACTGAAAAGGTGAGCTATAGTCCAGAAAATCTTATACCTGATTGAATTTGTTAAGTCTTTAAGGTGCCACAAGATTCTTTTCTTGGTCCTCACTAGCATTATGTGGGCAGATGTTAGGGTGATAGGTCACCCTTGCTCAAAAAACCAGTCGTATCCGACTCTAGGGTTCAGTGCTCATCTCTGTTTCATAGCCAAAGAGCCAACACTGCTTCTGCAGGTGTTTCTGTGGTCATGTGGCAGGCATGACTAGACACCGGAGTGCACGGAACGCTGTTTACCTTCCCACCGAAGTGCTCCCTATTTATCTACTTGCAATTTTTGCTTTCAAACTGCTTGTTTGGAAGGAGCTGGGACAAAGACGGGAGCTCATTCCGTCCTGTAGTATTCAGGTATCAAACTGCTGACCTTCCGCCTTCCAGTTAGCGTCTTAGCCACTTGAGCCCCTGCATTTCCCTGTCTTATCTCAGTGAAGGCACCCCAGGGGCTCGGTGGTTAAAACACTGAGTTTGCAGCCAGAAGGTTGACAGTTCAATAGTTTGAGACCTGAATGCTGCGCAACAGAGTGAGTATCCATTGTCTGTCCCAGCTCCTGCCAACCTAGCAGTCAAAAGCAGGAAGTAGCAAGTAGATAAATAGGTACTGCTTTGGGAGGAAAGGTAAGAGCATTCCACGCACTCTGGTGTCTAGGGAGGCCTGCCATATATCCACAGAAATGTCTGCAGAAGCAGACACCACTGGCTCTTTGTCTGAGCATGGACTCCTAGAATCAGATACGACTGGCTTTTGAGCAGGGAGACCTTACCTTACAGTAAGCTATCTAAAGTTCTCTCTCTCAAAAAGGGAACTGACGAGCGAACATCGCAGCAGACCATAGGGCCGTGATGGCGAACCTTGGCACTCCAGATGTTCTTGGACTTCAATTCCCAGAAGCCCCCATGAATCCACACAAATGGGTTTACTGCGATTCATCCGGCCCACGCTGCCCTTGTCACTCCTGGAAGCGGAAGTAAAACACGCGCGGATGGTTAAGGCTCTTCTGGGTTAACCCTTCCTCCGTCCGAGCGTGTTTTACTTCCGCTTCCAGGGGTGACGAGGGCAGCATGGGCTGGATGAATCGCAGTAAATCCATTTGTGTGGATTCATGGGGGCTTCTGGGAATTGAAGTCCAAGAACATCTGGAGTGCCAAGGTTCACCATCATGGCCATAGGGGATGCTGCAGTTACAGGGCATCCAAATGAGACTTTTGTTGTTCTTTTGTCGAATCTTCCAGATGTCTTTATGTTGCCTTTGTAATCCTCCATGGTTCTCTAACCACTTATTCTGGTTTAGCAGAAAAATATACTGTATTTTCTGGCGTATAAGACTACTTTTTAACCCCAAAAAATCTGTGCCAAAGTCGGGGGTCGTCTTATAGGACAGGTACATAACTGCAGCTTGTTTCCCCTTGCTTCATACGTCCGGCGCATATGGTGGGGGGGTGGTGCCGCGGCTGAGTCCCTGCTCTGTGCGGGGAGTATGAAGCAAGGGGAAGCAAGCTGCACACATCTTCCTGTACCTCGAGGAGGAGAACCTGAGCGTGGATTGGCTCTCCACCAGAACCTGCCCATTCGACTCGGAGGGCTGCGCGTCTTCGGGTTGAGTGTGGGTTAATTTTTATTTGGTGTGCATTGGAAGAGAGGTAGTCTTATACGGCAAGTATATTCCAAACTCTATATTTTAACTGGAAAAGTTGGGGGTCGTCTTATACGCCCAGTCGTCTTATACGCCGGAAAATACGGTACTAAGGATGGAAGGTCAGGTTATCCTGCTATGGTAATAGAGTAGACCCTACTGCTAGCGACTCAATGCTAATCGTCAAGCGGCTTCACTAACCTGACCACCCTGAGGACTAATGGCCTTGGATGGGGAAGTCCACAGGGGAGGATGATGGTCCCCAAGTGGATTAAATCCATCTTGATGGAGGGCAGCAGTTTCATGCATCCTGGCCTGGGGCTGAGGAGGTCTTTGCGTGCCAAAAGGGATCAGGACCAGAAAGGGACACATGGAACTGGATCAGTGTCACAGTGCGATGCGCAAGACAAATGGAAGGCCACTGCATTATATGGTTCCCAGGACACTTCATGGCTGATTGCCACTATTCGGAATCAGATATGGTACTTGAAGAAGAAAAGGGATGGAAGAACAGAACGACTGCTTTGCTTCCAGTGGCCATCTCTTCCTGGCACCTATTATTAAAAACTCTGTAAAGCTGCAAACTTTAAAGAGTTGTGAAGAAGTTTTTTTTAAATAAAAAATCACTCCTTTAGTACCACTGACATAGTATTGGCCAAAGGATTTCCTTGAAGTGTCAAACTTTCAGATGGCTATAAACCAACTTAAACACCTTCGTTTCTTGCTGCCATGAGGTCATGTTTGTAACAGTTAAAAAAAAACCTAGCTGGTGGTGGGCAAATGTTTTAAGTTACTTTTTCTCTCTCCATGAAACATTTCATACCATGGGGTTATAGCTGTACATTTTGGCTGTTAGCCAGGGAGTCCTGATTTAGTATTTTAACCAGCTGTGATCAAATAATGTCTCTTGGAGGAAACCCTTTTTCATGGTGGGAAAGATACATATTTAAGACTAGGGATTGCATTTTGTCTTTGTAAAAGTTTTTTAATGCCTTTTACAAACATATTAAATAACAAGACAATCTATTTGTTTGTTTTAAAGTGGAGGGTAGATAATGTTTTTCTTGTTGTTGTTTTTAATCAGGAAAACTTTAAAGGGGGGGGGGAGGCAGAAACCTTTAAAATATACAACCCTTAAACTATATGGCCAGAACAGTAGAGTGGAAAGCAGAGCTTGCATTTTGTATAATCCCTCGGTTTAGACCAGAGATTCTCAACCTGTGGCCCTCGGGCCAGATGTGGCCCACAACAGCATTTCATGTAACCCATGTCCACCACACCAGGAAGTGCCATGTGGTGGAGGAAGGGCAAAATGGTTGTCTGGCCCCTGAAGCTGTCTGAGGGAGCGTGACCCAGCTCCTGGCTTTAAAAGGTTGAGAGCTTTTTAAAAGGGTTATTTATTTATTTATTTATTTATTTATTTATTTATTTATTTATTTATTAGTTCAAATTTATATTGGAACTAATTTATTATTATTATTATTATCATCATCATCATCATTATTATTATTATTATTATTATTATTATTATTATTATTATTATTATTATTATTATTATTATTATTATTATTATTATTATTATTATTATTATACAGTAAAACCCTGACTTACCCATAGGGAAATGAATTTTTACGTAACTCGAAGCAAACCAGTGGTTGGATTTTAATGTTTATAATGTCTATGGCCTGCTCTTTACCTTTGCTTTGGCAGAACATCTAGATACATCTGTAGGCCTAACTGCCCAAATTTTCATTACTAAATTATTTCTTTTAAAAATAGACTTTAGGTATGTTAAAATTTTAGATCTCCATTTTGCTAGGGCTAGAACGTGTAAATTTCCCTACATGGAAACAGGATAAAGCAGGAGTGCCCAAACGTTTTGGGCTGTGGGCCGGTCACCTGGTTCAGGGAGCTGGTCACTATGGCCCGGGGGCCAGATCCAGCCCCCGGGCTGTAGTTTGGGCACCCCTGAGATAAAGACTAAAATCCCAAAACAGGCTCAAGGTTGAAGGCTTCATGGAACTGATGTGTTAGGAAGAGCCACAATTTGCCCTTTTCTCGGGGGGGGGGGGGACTGTATCTTGTGGCAATTTAAAGACTAAATTTGATTGTGTTGTTAGCTTTTCTGGACCAGAAGCATATTCACCGGTCGTTGTGTGAGTTGTGATGCTGAGATGCAACAGAATAGAGAAGGCATTGGATTATCGCCTTCGCAGAAGGGTTGAGTTAAATAGCCAAGCTTTGCAAAACAGCCCAATCTGTGACATTTTAAGTCAGAGTTTAAGTGTTTGCAAAATGACCTTCGCAGCGGCAGTAAATGGTGAGACTATAACCCTCTCAAGATTGGCGAGTAAATTAACACGTGTGGTGGGAGAAAAGCAGCCGTGTGTTTTGTGGCATCTTAAAGACTAGCAAATTTATAATGGCCCAAGTGTTTATGGATTACTGTCTACTTCAGTGGACCCAGATGAATACCTCTGAACTTTTTCCACTGGCAAATGGGCTTTTAATCAGCAGTATTTTCACTCTGGTAGCCATACATTTTGCCAAGTGGGAGGGAGGGCACAGTACAGGAAATGGATTTCTGGAAGACTTTTGTTTCTAACTCAACATATGGGACACACGCAGATTTTGTATATGTTCAGGAAATGTCAAAATGTATTACCTAAGTCCGGCATAGGGGTTTCTCTGTTAGGTCTGGCTGTTAATTCTGGGTCATTAGTCGGTCTAGAAGGTAACTTTAACAAATAGTGCAGTATTGTGAATAAAGAGTTGGTTTTCCATGTGAAAAACTTTGGGAAAGACTCTTTGGACTTCAGTATTAAAGTTGCAGTTTCGTTTTGTGCTTTTATTCAGGGTGCCATGGAAGGCATAAAAGAGAAAGAGTGCAGGACTTGGAAGAAAAAAATAAGCCGTAGAATGAGCTGTTAAAATCTGTTCAAGAAATAATATATGCTAGTCTGGATTCAGTTCTTAAACCCCAGTGGAATTAGGTCCATTGAAGTAATAAAATATGTGACCGTTTTGATTAATCAAATTCCCATTAACTGGCAATATGTTCATCTGAGAAGGTTTCATGTTTGATAGCTTTCTGATCCTGCAGGTTACAACTCATATCTAGAAGGGGTCTCCCATTTTAACAGTCCTTCTCATATTTTTTTCTAGTGATCGGCACAACATTTCCAGCGCTATTCCAGTTCCAAAGAAACAAAGTTCCGCGTTTGGGGGCTTGGATGTTGGCTTCACCAGCAGCCAACCTTCTCCGGATAAAGGACTCCGAAAACGGGCCAGCTCGGAGAACGAGAGACTACAGTACAGAAGTCCTCCCCCGAGTTACAACTCAGCTTTAACACAGCCCATTGCCATTGTAGGAGAGCCAGAGAGAAAGGCGGGGTCTTTATCCTCTTCGTTAGATACCTCTTTTGACCTCTCGAAAGAAAGCCGAAAGGGAGAGGATTCGTGCAACAGTTTAAATGGTGAAAACAGGAGCCTGAACAATTCCCGGGATCAACAGGAGTCTCTCCTGGGTTCCTCTCGTGCAATAAATGGTGCGACATTGCCCGGCGAACGTCCTGAGAATGTAAGCAAAGAGCAGCCATGCGCATTCCGTGGTCCCCTGGGTGCCAACGCCCTCTGCACGGTGGAGCAAGCGGAAGAGATCATGGGCATGGAAGCAACGGGCTTTGGCACCGGAGACCAGCTCGAAGCCTTTAACTACATCCCAGTGGACCACGCAGTAGCAGTGGAATGCGATGACCAAGTCCTGGGGGAATTTGAGGAGTTCTCTCGAAGGATCTGTGCCCTGAACAAGGATATCCCCACTTTCCGTAGGCCGCGGAAGGGTTCTGACAAGTGAGCCTTGCACGCCGCAGCAGGAACACGTGGCAAAAAGTGGAACTATATGGCTGGAATGAAGATGAAACATGTGCTCATAATCCCTGCTAGTTAATGATGGCAGGATGAGAGGAGGAGGAGGAGGAGGGAAAAGAGGAAGGTTGATATAGTTTGGGGAAGTATTTTTTGATTACACAAAATCATGGTATATCCACAGTGCAGGCAAATGGTTACCTCTTCTTATTCTGGATTTCTAATATTTACAGATCGCTCTGGCACTTGGATTGGGCCATTGCCTGCTTCTAAGTTTATTGTTCAGATTTCTTTCTACCTTTTGCGGGGTGAGGGGAAGCGAAACCAAACATTTGCCTGAAGATGAGAGAGTTTACATGCAAGCAGCCACGTTTACCTTCCTTCTCAATGGCTTGTTGCATTTGAGGTCATGCAGCTCTTATTGCAGGGGTTGGCAACCTACGGTCTGTGGAACAACTGTGGCCCATGGCACCAATTAATCTAGCTCTCGCTCCAGCCGCAGGCGCCGGAAGCGGCCACAGATGCGTTTACGTCCACTCCGGATGTGTTTACAGCAGCCATGGATACATTTACGGGGGGGGCACCAGTCTGGCCCCCTCAACTGTCTGAGGGAGCATGACCCAGCCCCTGACTTTAAAAGGTTGCTGATCCCTGGTTTTTTTTATTTTTATTCAGGGCACACAGAAATGGCTTTCTTCTCTTGTGAAGCAAGCAGTAAACTACCAAGGGTTTTTGTCACTCCAAAAGCCCTTTAAAAACCCGTAAGAACAGCTCCTGCTCTCAGGTTTGTTTCCTGAATCACTGCATCACCATCACTTAAGAACAGGTAAGGAAGTGAGTGGTATTCTCAGTGAAGAACCTTTGCACAAGCCCCATGCATGGCAGTGGGTCCATGTGAAGGAGAGGTTCCCAGTGAACCATCCTAGTGGGTTTAGGTAGAAAAATAGCTGCCAGAAAGAGATCCTAACCTAACGAGGAATAGATGCATACTTTGTCTTGACTCAGATGCACTCTCAGAATAGACAGGTCAACAGAAGGCGATGGCTCTCTATGACTGCTTTAGTGATGGTCTATACAGGTGTATCTCATAGGACCATTTATCCTTTAAAATAGCTCTCAGGCATTATCATTACAGTAGTTCAACCTGTCAACCTGTGAAGCAGGTATAAACACACAAGCCAGGTTTTTAAAATATCTACATACATGGTGCAATAGGTTTGGGGTTATATGAAAGGAGTATAATTTTACTCGGTGTCCAATCCTATTTAATATTATATATGTCACAAACAAAACCAACCAAACCATCCATATTTTTAAACTGGAGTTGTCATTGACAGTCTTTCAGTGGGGCAAGTCTGACTCAAGATGGCGGTAGTTACCACTGGCGTACATGTTTTTCCAACTGCACTAACGTACAAGCAGATTTTGTGCTCTGCTTGAGGTTCCTGACAATATGCATTTTGGAGTTCAGATATATCTGGCTCTTGCTTTCTATATTGTATACTGAAATCTGGGCTCAGTTGTGAGCTCATTAAATATATAAATATATATATATGTATTACAAAATAAAAGTTTAATTTACTTCATGATGCCTGCTGTCTTCTTTCTCTGCCTCTTTTGAATAGGGTTACCATATGTCCTGGTTTTCTGGGATTTTCCCGGATTCAAGCTGTCCCTGCCGGTTCAAGAAAAAAACATGTAAAAGTCCCAGATTTTTAAATTTGAACAAAGGAAGCAAGATCATCCCTCACCAAGGGATTTTTGCAAAGAGTTATTTCGCTGCCTCCCTGCCTTTCTTTCAATTATCCTGCTTGAAAGCAGTGAAGGCAAAACACCACCCTGAGAAGCCCGCCGGGGAGAGGAGACGCTTGCAAGCGAGATAATTGAAAGAAAGGCACGGAGGCAGTGAAATAACTCTTTGCAAAAATCCCTTGGCTCACCTTGAAGTTTGGGGGACAAGGAGTCGTCCTCAGCCCTTTTCCTCGAAAGCTGGGAGGGAGCAAGAAATACCCATATCTAAGAAGCCAAACCTCCATCATACACTGGGATGGAGGATTCCTTCTTCACATGACCACAAAGAGTTAATTGCATAGGGTCGGTATTCCCTGTCTGCCCTGGACAGGGATTCTGCGGGGTCTTAGAGCATGCACAGTCTGAAGAATGCAATGGCTGTCCCGGTTTGGTGGGAGAGAATTATGGCAACCCTACTTTTGAACCATTGCACCAGCAGATTGAAGAAATTTCATAATAAAAAAGTCAAAACAACTGGGAAGGAAATGGTACATCTGTGCAACATGAGCCTTGGACACAAAGAAGACTCTATGAGTTTTAAGATCATTGCATTACATCATGTGAATATCCAGTTACAGAATATCACCTGAGTTTTGCGTAGAATTTGACAAGAACTGACTATATTAAGACCACAGTCTGTTTTCCACCTTACATTTTAGTTTGTGCTTTGGACTACAGCAGGGTGCCCAAACTACGACCCGCGGGCCGTAGTTTGGACACCCCCTGGTTTAACCAGAGAAAATGGCAGCTTAAAAACTTTCTCAACCTGTTGCAAAACAGATTGCAAGGGGCTTTTTACTTCCACCTCCGGTGAGAGGAACTACTTGACCGGCCTGCAGAACCACGTAACCGGCCCATGGCCCAAAATGTTTGAGCACCCCTGGACTACTCCATTGTAGTGGAATGGTGCGTATTTCAGAACTGAAGGGGGGGGAGCTGCATTTGTGGCTGGTTCACTCTGTTTTAGATAGGTGGGTTCAGCTTTTCCATCAACTTGGCAGGGTCTCTCGCCAAACTCGTGACTTTTGAGGAGACCTGTCTTCTTTTACATCTCTTTGAGGAATCACTAATAATTCTATGGTTCCTTAGCTTGCCAGAAAATCCACCTGCCAGCTTCTCTTCTTCAAAGAAATGAAAGTTTGGAAACGAATGTGTATTCCTTACTCTACCACACATGGAACTTGTTGCCAAACTCCATAAGGATTAGCTTTCTGGTCCAGATGTTTTCGAGGTGTAGAAGGTGCTTACGTTTGCTGGAGGTAACTGGATGTTGCCTGCTTCAAACATAACTCAACATTCTTATGCTGTTCTATACATTTTTTTGCTTATTTGGTTCTGTCATTTACCAAGTCATTTCGGCTTAGCACACCGTAGCTTGGTTAACTCCAGATCACCAGCCTAGACTATCCAGTAATAACACCGGGAAAGTTTTGAATGAACTTTTTTAAAAATTTAAAAGTTAAGAGATAAGAACAGGCAGGACTGCGGTGACTTAGAGGTTAAGACGCTGAACTTGACAATTGGAAGGTCGGCAGATAAGCAGTTTGAGACCAGAGTGCTGCATGACGGTTTGAGACCAGAGTGCTGCATCTGTTTTTAGGGGGTGGGTAGTTTTAACTGTTTTTAACATGTTTTTTTTAAATTTTTATTGTGAACCGCCCTGAGTTGGCTTTGGCCGAGTGATCGGTATATAAATGTGACAAATGTGACAATTAAATTAAATTAATGACAGAGTGAGCTCCCATTGTCTGTCCCAGCTCCCGCTAACATAGTTCGAAAGCAAGAAATTTCAAGTAGATAAATAGGTAACACTTCGGTGGGAAGGTAAACAGCATTCTGTCATGCCTGCCACATGTCCACAGAAACATCTGCAGACGCAGACAGCGCTAGCTCTTTGGCTATAAGCAGAGATGAGCACTGGACCCTAGAGTCAAATACGACTGGCTTTCAAGCAAGGGCGACCTTTACCTAAGAACAGCAGTTGTGTTAAAACATAATCATAATATCAATATACCATTGAATTAACAAGCAATTCTATTTCCCCCCCCCCCCCCCCTTGGCATTAAGAATTACAGCAGAGTCTCTGGTACATAAATTCAACACAAAAGGAACATCATAGCAGCTCCACAATGTAGGACCGTGATGGCGAACCAGAAGCCCAACCCCCCCCCCGAATCCGCACAAATGGGTTTACTGCGATTCATCTGGCCCGCACCGCCCTCGTCGCTCCTGGAAGCGGAAGTAAAACGCGCCCGTCCGGGCGCGTTTTACTTCCGCTTCCAGGAGCGACGAGGGCAGCACAGACTGGATGAAGCGCAGTAAACCCATTTGTGCGGATTCATGAGGGCTTGGGCTTCTGGGAACTGAAGTCCAAGAACATCTGGAGTGCCAAGGTTCGCCATCACGGATGTAGGGTTTCACTTGGCACTCCACAAACAAGATGGGGATAGAGCAGAGGTACAGCAGTAGCTGAAGATGGAAGCTTTGGGAAGTCAGGTCATAAATCATCTTTAATATTTTTAATATATCAAAAGCTTGAGGCTTTCAGAACATGTGAATGTATTTAAACTGCGCAACTTTTTAAAGACACACATTTCTGATAGCTTGACAGCTCTATATAAGACCCATTGGGAATGTCTCCTGCTGTTCTATTCATGGCCTGAGCTGAGAAGCCGATTTGGGGGTGGGGTGGGGGGCTGTACAGTCTTTCCTCCAGGAATTAAGCCTATGCATTGCATTCTAAACTTTCTTTCCAGAGGTGCTGCACAGCTGGAATAACAAGAGCTATGCATTCTGACGCTGGATTTTTAATGCTTTATGGAGTGTGGAAATGGGTTGTTCACACATGGAGGCAGGTTTGATTAATCTTCCAATTCACACTGTGATCCAGGCAACCATGTCTTTTTATTTATATCTGCGACAACCCGCTGTACTAAAACAGTGAAAACATGTACGCATCACAACCGTCTTTAGCAGCAGTTTCCCTGTTATTGCTCCAAGAAGCTTTGAGTGTATACTGTACACTTTCCTAGACAGGTTTCATAGGCTTAACAGCTCACACAGCTTTTCAACAAGAAGGTTGTGTGCGTGACATCCAGAGGACCTATGGTCAGGGTCACCTGAGCTGTTGTAATAGACTTCAGAAGGTTTAGCTTGGAGTCATCACTAAGCCATAATACAGTTACTGTCTGTCTCTCATGCCTTGCCAAAGATTTGAACTCAGGACTGTTGTGACTTAGTGGTTAAGATGCTGAACTTGATGACTGGAAGGTCGGCACGTCAACAGTTCAAGATCCGAGTACTGCACGAGGTACTCCTGCCAACCTAGCAGTTCGGCAGCAAAAAATTGCAGGTATTGTGGACCCTCGATTAATGACGCGTTCGAATAGCGTCATTTCTGCTTACCGATGCGTCGTCACTCGCCACGTGACTATCCGCACAATGACAAAAAACTGTCGTGCGGATTAACGATTGTTTTTAACGTCGCTGTGCGGATAATGACAGCTTTTTGCCACTAGATGGCACAGCTGCCATTGAAAACCGCACAACGACATTTCCCCTATAGCGACGCTACTTGGGGAACCAAGTTGCGTCGTTATTCAAGGGTCTACTATAGATAAAATAGGTACCACTTCGGTGGGAAGGTAAACAGCCTTTACCTTTATCTTACCTGCTAGTCAGAGTGGCTAATGCTGGGTCAGATGGTCAAACAGGCTGACTTGGTAAGGTTTTCCACTTGTGAGTGGCTTTCTGATCCCTAATTGTCACGATTTAATTGTATCTTGATTACTCCATGGGGAAATTTCCTCGACCAAAGCATTGCGAAGAAGGACTAAACAGCCATTGGAGGAGAGGCAGAGCCATGTTCCAGGCTTCTAGTCATGTTCCAGGCTTCTCCTGACTTCACAATGCTGTCATGTCTCAGTAGGCAAGTTTTTTTCCTGGCATACATATTTTCCCCATGCTGAAAAGCTCTAGATAACTAGATGAAATCAAGTCTGAAATCTCTCTAGAAGCAAAGATGAACACGCGGAGGCTGTCCAATTCTGGGCACATCATAAGACAGAACTTAATGGCAAAGGCAAGCATGCTAATAAAAGTTGAAACATTAGGAAAAGGAGAAGACTAAATTCTTCTTTCGCCTCCAGGTCCAACTTTAAACTGCCAAATGAAGCCACCTTAGTGCGAGAAAGATTAGCTGGCAACACAAGGTGGCCGTTACCAGAGTACGTCTGATTGTGGTGCAAAAATATCACAATCTTGGAGATCGAAACCTATTGCTAAGCAACCACTCAAGATCCCAAGGCGCATTTGGGAGAGATGGAAAGAGTCAAACACTGGGTTCAGCATATTTACTGAAAGCACTTTGGCCCTCCGCTAGAGTCTGGATGCAATAAAAACCAGTTCTTGGAACACAAAAATGTGTTTTATGTTGCTCTAAATAACTCCGATAGCTCATCTGGCTTGCTGTTTCCCTTGGTGCAGCTGAGCCAAAACTAAGGCTGTTGGAGATGTACCGTCAGCCCAAGATGTGACATCAGAACGCAACAAGCCATGAGTGTGGAGAGAAACTCCAACAGAGATGATGAGAGTGCTGTTCCAGTAGTATAAATTGGTTTAAAGCCAGGAAGAGGATGGAAGGTCACCAAACACAGAAACAAAAATCCCCGCAGACTATTATAGTCTGCCTGAAGTCGGGCCAATGAAATAGTATCTCTTTGTGTGTGTATGTGTGTGTGTTCCTATTTAGCTTAGGGCGCTTGGTTCCCTTATACAGTATCAGTAGGTCTCAACTTTAGGGTCCTCCAGATGTTTTAGACTTCAGCTCCCAGATGCCCAGGCAACGTTAGGAGAAACCAAAGAAGAATTGGGTCTGCACCGAGGATGGGGACCCTGTGGCTGTACAGGTGTGTAACTATATTTTGCATCTTTGTTAGCCGCCCAGAGTCGCTTTGCGAGTGGGGCGGCATGCAAGTCGAATAATAAATAAATAAAATAAATACCTTCCCCTTGCCCTAGCCAGCAATGAAGGGTGATGAAAGTTGTACCAGGCCTAGGACTTAAAACTAGCTTACAAGTTTAAAAAGAGGGATAGATAAAAAGCAAACAAAAGGTTATTGTTAGCATAAAATATCAGCAATGCGCTGACTCTAGTTAAGAAATCAATGTGGCCCACTCCGAGAGAGGTAGGAGGAGTTTTAACAAGGAACCGTGCTTTCTCAGTGGTACCACCTCCATTTAGGAGTAGTCTACACCCGGAAATCCATCAGGACCGCCTCCCTCCAGGCATTTAGGTAAAGGCAAATGATTATTGGGGACTGCGGTGGCTTAGTGGTTAAGGCGCTGAACTTGATAACTGGAAGGTTGGCAGTTCAGCAGTTCGAGACCCGAGTGCTGCACAACGGAGTGAGCATCCATCTCTCTACCAGCTCCTGCCAACCTAGCAGTTTGAAAGGTAGACATTGCAAGTAGATAAGTAGGGACCACTTTGGTGGGAAGGTAAACAGCATTCCGTGTGCTCTGGTGTCTAGTCATGCCTGCCACATGACCACGGAAATGTCTGCAGGCGCAGACAACGCTGGCTCTTCAGTGCCCGAACTGAAGGCCGTCTTTTTCGACCGGACCTCTTTGTATGTCTTCCAGCTCTGCCATACCTGTCAACTTTTGGATTTGAAAATAAGGGAAATTTTGGGCACACCCCTCTGTGGGTGCGGCCAAATCTGTAGGCGTGGCCAAATATAGCCATGTGACTTGCTGGGCTCTAGTCATGCCTGCCACATGGCCATGAAAATGTCTGCAAACACAGACAGCACTGGCTCTTTGGCTGTAACTGGAGATGAGCACTGCACCCTAGAGTTGGATATGACTGGCAGATTTTACTTTCTTAGGATCAAAGATCTCTGCAGATGGTGATTGCAGCCGTGAAATAAAAAGGTGACTGATGCTTGGGAAACAAGCTATGAGAAACCTGGGGAATATAGTGAAAAGCAGATACATCACCTTGCAAACAAAAAATTGCATAGTCAAAGCAATGGTATTCCTGGTGGTAATGTATGGGTGTGAGAGCTGGACCATTAGGAAGGCTGAACGCAGAAGAATAGATGCCTTTGAAATGTGGTGTTAGAAATAGGTTGATCCTAGAAGAAATCAACCACAACTGCTCATTAAAGGTCAAATAGTAAAGATGACGTTAAAGTTAAAGTACTTTGGACATCAAATGAGAAGAGAGGATTCACTTGAGAAGGCCTTGATGCTGGGAAAGGTGGAGGACAAAAGAAGGGGGTGGCCAAAAATAAGATGGCTAGATGGTATTGTAGATGCAATGGGCACAAAGCTGTGTAGGCCAAAGAACCCTTTCCCCATTTTTTGGGGGGACTTTTGTTTTGTTTTCTTTCTTGTTTACTCAGTGGCTTAAGTGACTAAGATGCTGACTGGGAGGCAGAAGGTCAGCAGTTCGATTCCCGAGTACTGCAGGACGGAATGAGCTCCTGTCTTTGTCCCAGCTCCTGCCATCCTAGCAGTTTGAAAGCAAGAAATTGCAAGTAGATAAATAGGGACCACTTTGGTGGGAAGGTAACAGCGTTCCGTATGCTCTGGTGTCTAGTCATGCCTGCCACATGACCACGGAAATGTCTGCAGACGCAGACAATGCTGGGTCTTCGTCTTTGAAACAGAGAAGAGCACTGAACCCTAGAGTCAGATATGATTGGCTTTTGAGCAAGGGCGACCCTTTACCCTTACCTAACTCAGATCCTCTTACACAACCGTGCAAGCACACTGGATCTATGAGCTCTGATAATTCTCCCCATGTATTTTGGATCTGCTCTCTCGTACAAAAAGCAGCTTCTTGCTCTAAAAATTGGCCGCTGTAGGAATCTATGACTGTGATGGCGAATCTTGGCACTCTTTAGATACGGCTGGCTTTTGAGCAAGGGAAACCTTTACCTTTAGCATATAGTGATCAAGCATTATAACCTACCCCACCCCACCCCTCCCAAGTTAACTCTAGAACAGAAACGGAATCCCCCCTCTCTCTCATATAGTGTAGGAATCTATGACTGTGATGGCGAACCTTGGCACTCTATAGATATGACTGGTTTTCGAGCAAGGGAAACCTTTACCTTTAGCATATAGTGATCAAGCACACCCCCACCCCACCCTACCCCACCCAAGTTAACTCTAGAACAGAAACGGAACCAGCCCCCTCTCTGTCATATAGTGATCAAGCACCATCCCCCCCACCCCTCCCAAGTTAACTCTAGAACTCTAGAAACGGAATCCTCCAGCCAGGACAGAGGCAGGGCAGAAACAGCTCAATAAAGCATGAGAGTGAGAGAGAAGTCTCTGCCCCCAGACCAAGAGCTGATTTGCCCCTGAAATATCACTCACCTCTAGAGTAGACTCCCATCCCTCCCAGCATGGTGGCTCTGACCAAAAATGAAGCCTCCATATTGGTCATATGGCTGGCAGGAAAATGAAAGAGAAACTCCAGAAGGCCCCCCCACACACACACACACACCTTCTCTCTCTCCCCTTCCACAAGCAAAAAGCTTCCACACAGCGACCTCTGGTGGCCGGAAAAAAATACTGCAGCTTCGCCTGTGAGGGCTCCGGTCAGGATATTTTTTTAAAAAATAAGGGAAAATACGGGGAAATTAATAAAACGGGAGGGGCGGGAAGAGGGGTAAAAATAGGGGGTTTTCCTGGGAAAAACGGGATAGTTGACAGGTGTGAGCCCTGCTGTTTACTTGGCTCTGACAATTGAGACGTGGCAAGTGAGGCTCTACCTGTCCACATTCCTTGCAGCGAGGCTCCGCACACAGTGGGCGTGATGTTCAGGATATATGAGCTGGTTCTCCCAATATCCACTCCTGGTAATAATCAGCCTGGCAGAGGAGATGAAGTGGAAATTCCTAATGGGGAAGCAAAAATCATTTCTGGCTCTGGTTGGGCCCTGGAATAGCATCTGGGGGTGGGGACATTCAGATGCCAAATGGTTTGAACAAGGACTGTTTTTGCATTTAAACAAAGGCATTCCCATGCCATTGAGAACACAGCCAGAGGGAATGCCATGTGGATCTCATTCTCTTCCAGTGAATCCCAAGCCTAGGCATTTTGGAGCACTGGAGAAGGCCACTTTCAAATAACTTGGAAAAGTTCCTTTTTTGAGGAGCGACAAGGCCCAGAATCCCCAAGGTATTTCCAGAGAACAGGATAAGCCGCCTGTCCACTGGCTGCCATCCAATGTTAGGAAATTAGCATTTAGAAAAAGGGATGGGCTGCCAATGAAGGTCAAGGACATCTTTGCCCTCCTCTGGACCTTCTGTTTATCAACACCAGAAGTAACTGGAAGTCTATTTTGGGCCAGATAGAGGTTAGGGTGGGTGGGGTGAAATAATCATTAAATGACCAGTTCCCACCACCACCACCATTATAAAACATGATGGGACCATGACTGGCTGTTTTCATTGCCTTTGGTGTCCAAGATTCTAGTAGAATCAATTTTGGATGCTTAGGCAACCCAGTCTACTTCATACAATAGGATGATTTTACTGAGCCTCTGCTGGATACATCACTAATTATAAAGCAGGTGTGGGTGGCGTGTCCGGAATGGGCTGCCGCACCCGTTGACCAAACCCCGTGAAATTCAGCACACACGTACCTTGCACAGTCAGTGTCGTAAATTGATCTGCAAAGGGGGGTATATTCGACAGGAGGGTTTGTGTCTGTCCCAGTGCTAGGCCAACCAGTGGGGGAGTGTGATGTCACTGCCGAGCTCGCATCACAGGCCCACCCCTGGCCAGTAGGTTTCCTGGGCAACACTGGCACTCAGCTAGCCAGGTTGGGATCACCTGGGCGAAGCCAGGCACCCCTGCTAGTATATAATATTGCTAAGGGCCTCAGTGGCTTAATGGTTAAGTTGTGTAAGGTCAGCAGATCAGTAGTATGAGACCTGAATGTTGTGTGACAGAGTGAGCTCCCATCTCTGTCCCAGCTCCTGCCCACCTAGCAGTTCGAAAACAAGAAATTGCAAGTAGATAAACAGGTACCTCTTTGGCAGGAAAGGTAATAGCCTTCCGTGCACTCCTGCTACATGACCATGGAAACATATGCAGACGCAGACAGTGCCGGCTTTTTGTCTTTATTTATTTATTTATTCTTCAAATTTCTATTGCCGCCCAACTCGGCAATGACTGTGGGCGGCTAACAACAATTAAAAGCAACTTCAAACTTAGAGTCGGACACAACTGGCTTTCAAGCAAGGTAGACTTTTACTTTTACCTTTATGCTACTCTTATCCACTCAACCTGATCTCTCTCCCCTCCCCTCCCCCATTTATGTGGTATGGGCACTGGAGGATTCTGGGAGCCCAGAGTCCAGAACTCAGGTCTCCAAGCTCCATCGTCATTGGGTGCTACTCGTATCCAAGTATATATTTTTCCTGGAAGCCATTTTCTCAGTTGATGAATGTGTCTCTGGTGACTCAATAAACTGATTCTGGCATGAAACATGCAACCACACACACAGTACACTGGTTGAAGGCGTAGTTGCGTTTGATGAAGCTTTTGTGCCTGTCGCTTAGCCTCTTCGTGTCTGTGGCGATCTCCTTCAAAGGGATCGAAGCTAAGGTCCATCTTGAACATGTTGGCGACATAGTCATCCCACTTGCAAGACAGACCAGTCCATGGCAGCCCTCCAACATCTCATGATCCCCCGTAGGCTCAAGAGTGCTTAACTCCGTATTGCCCTATGTATTTAATAATCCCTGAACTCCGACCAGCTGGGCTCTTGGGATGAGGGAGCTTCCCTCTGAAAACAGAGTAAGAATTGATTTTTAAAAATAAATAAATATTCTTGGCAGCCACATTATACATGTCACCCTGGAAAGTTTTAAGCTCTACTCAGGAGGGACACTGACAACCAACCGATTAAGACACCAGGAAGGCCATGATGTCTCTCTGTGCGGGGAGAAGATTAAGGGGGATTTCATGGAGGGTGTTTTATCGGTGCATCATAACTCAGATATTGAGAGGTACTTTAGAACTTGTCTGTATCCCAGCCATGAACTTTTGGCCTTCCTAAGTCAGTCTCAAGAACAAATGGAGCCTGGGAACACATCTACGACTTCCCTAATGAAAAGCAGTGGTACAAGATCATTCCCACCACATGGGGTTGCGATGGCTCAGTGGTTAAGAAGCTCACCTTGTTAGCTGGAAGGCCAGCAAGTAGGCAGTTCGAGACCTGGGTACTGCATGACGGATTGAGCGTCCATCTCTGTCCCAGCTCCTGCCAACCTAGCCGTTCGAAAGCAAGACATTGCAAGTAGATAAATAGGGACCACTTGGGTAGGAAAAGATCTTGGGGACATGAAAGGAGCCTCATTCGGGTGTCCCATGAGCAGAGTTTCTCCAGCAAAAATCTTTTTGACCCAGAATTATTTCTGACTCGAAATAATTATTATTACCACTAGGTAAAGATAAAGGCCTCACTTGCTTGAAAGCCAGTTGTGTCTGACTCTAGGGTTTGGTGCTCATCTCTGCTTACAATCAAAGAGCCAGCGCTGTCTGTATCTGCAGAGGTTTCTGTGGTCATGTGGCAGGCATGACTAGACACCAGAGTGCATGGAATGCTGTTCCCTTCCCATTGAAGTGCTTCCTGTTTATCTACTTGCAATTTCTTGCTCTCAAGTTGCTAGGTTGGCAGGAGCTGGGACAGATGACAAGAGCTCACTCCGTCCTGCAGCACTTGGGTCCCAAACTCATACCTGTCAAGTTTTGGATTTGGAAATAAGGGAAATTTCCCAGCAAATACGGGATACTTGACAGCTATGCTTATCCTTTGCTGCCCTCCAATGGTTGCAATAGGGCATTGCAGTCTAATTAATACAGGATGACGGCAGGGAAGAGGGTAAAATAAGGGGTTTTCCCGGCCAATATGGGATACTTGACAGCTATGCCCAAACTGCAGACCTGCTGACCTTCCAGCATCTTAACCACTAAGCTTATTGATTCCCAACACTACCCAGCACCTATAGTTAAGGACTTCCCTTGCTTGAAAGCCAGTCGTATCTGACTCTAGGGTTCAGTGCTCATCTCTGTTTCAAAGCCGAAGAGCCAGCGCTGTCTGCTTCTGCAGATGTTTCCATGGTCATGTGGTAGGCATGACTACCACCTGTAGGATATCTCATATCTAGAGCTTAGAAAAGAGAGGTTTAGGACTATTTGGAATGGCCCCAGCCATTGGGGAAACTGGAGTCCCAAGACAGGCAGAGTCACAAAGTAAAATTGCCTTTAAGCCCCCTGTTGTGTTCTAAAGCATGTGCCTTTAAACAATGTATCTATCCATGTGTATCCAATGTAACCTTTTCCATGTGTAACACTGTAACCCTAATAGGACGCGAGCTAGTGACCACCAGATGGCAATAGCGAGCGTCCAAGTTCAATGGTTCAGACTCACCTAAGAACAACAGCGCGGGAAGATTCCCGCCACCACCTTCACCTGGACAAGAAGGGCGTGACCTGCAATGACGTCACGCGGACAGTAGCCAATAGACTGTCAAGGAGCCACATTCAAATGTATAGCCACTGTATATATTGAGCTGTTCGTCCGCCATTACCACATGTTCCCTCTGACCAGCATGTAATAAAGTTGTGTTAAGCCAGCTCTTCGGCTGTCCGGGTGTCTTTGGTCCCATACACTACTCCCTGAAGAGCAACATTTTGCCTAGCTCATGGTCGTCAACTGTTTCTTTGTTGGTAGAATCTCACCAGGTGTGCGAGCAGAAGGAACTCTCTCTTAAGCACTTGTTCATTGTGTCCTTTTGGGTTTCATTGCATTACGACGCACACCAGGGCTAGCCACAGTGACAATGGTGAGGAACGCCTGGCATAGGATTGGCTGTTCTGTGGCTTCCTATCTCTGCAGATTTTAGGGTCAACAGCTGATAGACAAGGTGGGCCCATTATTGGATGCCTCAAAGTGTGGTCCCTTGTGCCTCTTTGTCTCAAGTGGTGGGTTTGTGTAACTATAGCGTCAAAGGAAGGAAGCCCTCCTGAGCGCTCTTCGTCGGAACCGGTCGATACCATGGTTGGCTTCTGCTCAGGACCAGGAAGTAAAACGGATGGGCGTGTTTTACTTCCGCTTCCGGGAGCGACGAGGGCGGCACGGGCAGGATGAATCGCAGTAAACCCATCCGTGTGGATTCACGGGGGCTTGGGCTAATGGGAATTGAAGTCCAAGAACATCTGGAGTGCCAAGGTTGGCCATCACGGCTCTACCACTTAGGCATGTGTCTGTGGGGGATTCAGCCAGAAACAGCCACTGATGCTGGGCTACTGTCCATCCCCAGCCAAGGTGGTTGCAGGTTGGAATCCAAAAAACTTGCTCCAGACATCATTGGGGGAAACTTCAAAGTTTGCAGCAGTCCTGAGAGATGCACCTAAGCAGAAAAAAGAAATCCTGCAGGGTGTTGTTGTTTTGGGCTAAGAATACCAATGACCAGTGATGCACTGCAAAAAAAAAAAAATCTGCCTACTCTGTGGGCTGGCCAAATCTGTAGGCGGGGCAAAATCTGTGGGCATGGCCAAACATCCTGCATTGTGGGCTATGGATGTGGGCGTGGCCAACCAAGTGGGTGTTGTTGTTGTTGTTCAGTCGCACAGTCGGTTCCGACCCTTTGCGACCCTATGGACCATTGTTCTCCAGGCATCTCTGTCCTCCACCATCCCCCTCAGCACTCCCAGTTCTGTGCCCATTGTGTCTACAATACCATCTAGCCATCTCATCTTTGGCCTCCCCCTTCTTCTTTTGCCCTCCACCTTTCCCAACATCAGGGCCTTCTCAAGTGAATCCTCCCTTCTCATTTGATGTCCAAAATACTTTAGCTTCGTCTTTACTATTAGCCCTTCCAATGAGCAGTCAATGTTGATTTCTTCTAAGATTGACCTATTTGTTCTCCTCGCTGTCCAGGGTACTCTCAAAACTCTCCTCCAACACCACATTTCAAAGGCATCTATTCTTCTGCGTTCAGCTTTCCTAATTGTCCAGCGCTCACATCCGTACATTACTACTGGGAAAACCATTGCTTTGACTATTCTAATTTTTGTTTGCAATGTGATGTCTCTGCTTTTCACTATGTTCCCCAGGTTTCTCATGGCTTGTCTCCCAAGAATCAGTCGCCTTTTTATTTCATGGCTGCAATCCCCATCTGCCGTGATCTTTGATCCCAGGAAAGTAAAATCTGTCACTGCTTCTACTTCTTCCCCATCTATTTTCCAGGAACTGATTGGGCCTGTTGCCATTACCTTGGTTTTCTTGATATTGGGTGTAACCTGGGGAATTTCCGCTACCAGTTCTGCAGAACCTGACAGAACCTGCTGCACAGTGCATCACTGCCAATGACCCTTATAAACCCCACTCCATAGTGCTTAGAGCACTCTCTGGGTGGTTCACAAGGTAATCAACATTTTGCCCCCAACCATACCCGTCAAGTGCCGCTCCAGAAAATACGGGAACTGCTCCAGCCCAGGTGCGCATGCGCAGGAAAAACTCCATTGCGCATGTGCAGAACCCCTTTGCGTATGCACAGATGGGTTCTGCGTGTGCACGCATGCACAGTAACCCGTTTCCCTGCCGTTCAAAATACAGGATGGCACTGGGAAAGGGGAGGAACGCGCACCAAAATATGCTGAGTACTCATTTTACCAACTTCGAAATGATGAAAAGCTGAGTAAACTTTGAGCCATGCCGGGATCGAATTCAGATTGTGAGCTCTTGCTTTTAGCTCCAGTACTGCAGCTTAACCGCTGTATCCTGAGGGCACATAAAGGTTCTTATACTGGTAGGGTGGCTAGAATTGAGCTTCTAGAAGAATTTCCCCCCCAAGATGGTGACCACTTCTGAAAGAACACATAGACCTCAGTGAGACTACTAAACCTATCATCCGCAGGCAAAAGTGTCATATCTGTTCTGGATATTGGTTATCATCATGGCGATAGTCTTCCGGTTCTTAACTCCTTGAAACGGTTATTCTGAGGACATACCGCACCAGTCTCTCAGGTTCTTGAGCCACAAGGTCTGCCTACATCCAGGGCTTCTCTTCCCAAAAGATCTTCCCTTCAATAACAAGTTGGAGCATTTTATACTTTATGTCAGAAGTTCTCAACCTTTTAAAGCCAGGGGCCACATCTGGCCCACGGGCTGCAGGTTGAGAATCCCTGTTTTACGTCATTCCTCATGATATGCCCAAGGTATTGGAGCTTTCTTTGCTTAATGGTCTTAAACAGTTCTTGTTCTTTATCCTTCTGATGAAATAATTCTACATTAGTCACGTGGTCCATCTAAGACAGTGATGGCAAACTTGGGCACTCAAGCTGTTCTTTGACTTCAATTCCCAGAAGCCCAAGCCCCCGTGAATCCGCACGAATGGGATTAACTGGGATTCAGGAGATTCGCCCCAGTTCTCCAGAACTGGTAGCAGAAATTCTGGCTGGCCCTGCCCATCCAAGTTTTCAAATAAAGTAAAGTAAAATCCCTTACTTACGTAAAAAGTCTGTTCTGTAGGCTTTTATGTAAATCAGTTTTTTACTTAATTTGAAGCAAACCCATAGGAAAAATGAATTTTTTATTTAACTCGAAGCAAACCCATAAGAAAATGATATTTATGTAAATCGAAGCAACCCAATAGGAAAAATGAATTTTTTTATGTAACTCGAAGCAAACCCATAGGAAATTACTACTACTACTTATTTTATTACGGAAATTGTGTTATGTAAATCGGGCAAAGTAAAGGTAAAGGGTTTCCCTTGCTCGGAAGCCAGTCGTATCCGACTCTACGGTTCAGTGCTCATCTCTGTTTCAAAGCAAAAAGAGCCAGTGCTGTCTGCTTCTGCAGACATTTCTGTGGCCATGTGACAGGCATGACTAGACACTGGAGCGCATGCAACGCTGTTACCTTCCCACCAAAGTGGTCCCGATTTATCTACTTGCAATTTCTTGCTTTCGAACTGCTAGGTTGGCAGGAGCTGGGACAAAGACGGGAGCGCCCTTTAAATCGGAACATGTATGTAAATGGTTTTAGTGCAAAAATCATTATGTAAGTCGAATTTTATGTAAGTCGAGGCATATTAATTAATTAGTTCAAATTTATATTGCCGCCCACTTGCCGTAGCGACTCGGGGCAGCTTACAAACAATATATTACATTACAATACAAAATGTTGATGGGGGCTCAGGGGGAGGGGCGGCGAAGTCCTCAACTTGCCCTGGCTGCTTCTTCCCCCGGCCGTGGGGGGACAGGCGGTGAAGTAAGTCGGGGTTTTACTGTAGTCCTAATTCGGGTGCAATGCAGGGCTTTCCCCCTGACCACGCCCACAGAGTAGGTAGTAAAAAAAAATTTGAATCCCACCACTGAATTCACACATACGCGCAGTAAACCCATTCATGTGGCTTCACAGGGACTTGGGCTTCTGCGAATTGAATGTCTAAGAACAGCTGGGGTGCCAAGGTTCACCATCACGGATCTAGGATGTCCTTAGCAGCCCTGTGTAGATCCACATTTCAAAAAGCTTCAATTCTCGTTTCAGATGCTTTAGTTACAGGAAATCCTTAGGATGCCTCCCTGTCTTTCTCTCTCCCTCTCAACCATGAACCAAGACCTGCTGACATTGATCCATGATCATAAGCCATATGGGGACTGGTGGACCTGGGGGATGGCGCGGGTAATAATTGTTACCACTTGAATCTCATTACTTCATTTGAGCTGGACTGGAGGCTCTTCCTATCAGCACTCCAAAGCCAAGCAAAAGTGCATTTGCCCTGACGATTTCTGTGGCCTGGCCAAGATCTTCCTTCCCCACTAAAAATGTCTATCAGTAATATCCAACCAAGTTCATTGTGCATTGTCTGGGATTTTTTTTCCCGGGGAAGAGACCAGAATGTCCCTGCGACATCCATTGCCCAAACAGCTTTGATAACATGGCTGGGTAATGTGAAGTTTAAAATAAATCAGCAAACACAGTTTCTCTCCTGAGGGCAATAGACTATAAAATATTTCATTAGGGGCCCCCCAGACGCTGTTGTGATTGTAATTAATCTTCCCCCCAGTAATAGCTTTGATTATGTTGCATTCCTGGGAGTGTTCCTAAAATGGCCACAAGGTGGCATCAGGACACCCACATGTTAAGCAGACCTTGTGAAGCAGCATGCAAGATTGTCATACTGTGAAATTGCAGAATTACTGTTTATCCTTGTTTGAGTTTTAGCTGTAGCAATGACACAGGTTCCCAATAATCCTTCTCCCTTTAACAAAAAAAATATCATCTCTCTGTTCCGCAGTTAGCATCACAGCGAGTTCTGTCCCATCAAAACATGTCCTATTTATGTTGTTGTTGTTGTTCAGTCGCACAGTCGATTCCGACCCTTTGCGACCCCATGGACCATTTTCCTCCAAGCACCTCTGTCCTCCACCATTCTCCTCAACCCGCCCAGCAATGTGCCCATTGTGTCCACAATACCATCCATCTCATCTTTGGACGCCCCCTTCTTCTCTTTCCCTCCACCTTTCCTAGCATCAAGGCCTTCTCAAGTGAGTCCTCCCTTCTCATTTGATGGCCAAAGTACTTTAGCTTCATCTTCACTATTTGTCCCTCCAATGAACAGTCAGGATTGATTTCTTCCAGTATTGACCTATTTGCTGTCCAAGGGACTCTCAGGACTCTCCTCCAACACCACATCTCAAAGGCATCTATTCTTCTGCGCTCAGCCTTCCTAATGGTCCAGCTCTCACACCCATACTATTTATGGTGCCCTGCAAATACTTATTTCAGAGAAGATAAAGGAAAAGGTTTCCCTTGTTTGAAAGCCAGTCGTATCTGACTCTAGAGTTCAGTACTCATCTCTGTTTCAAAGCTGAAGAGCCAGCGCTGTCTGCTTCTGCAGACTTTTCCGTGGTCATGTGGCAGGCATGACTAGACACCGGAGCACACAGAACGCTGTTACCTTCCCACCAAAGTGGTCCCAATTTATCTACTTGCAATTTCTTGCTTTCGAACTGCTAGGTTGGCAGGAACTGGGACGAAGACGGGAGCTCATTTCCGTCTTGCAGTACTTGGGAATCGAACTGCTGACCTTCCGCCTCTTAGTCAGCGTCTTAGCTACTTGTGCCACTGTAGTCTATTTCAGGGTGGTGGTGGGTAATTCATGGAAATACACCTCCTTTTCAAAAATAAAGCACCCTTACCACTATTTCCGCTTCCTGGTCCCCATGCAGATGGTAGTCCCTGGTAGCACTGAGACTCCAGGATGCAGGTATAGGGTCCTCCTGATGAATTCCCCCTGCATCTTCTGTCTGAATGTCCACAACCAAAAACACATTTTAGTTGCTTTTCAAAATACCACAGCGAAGCCAACAAAGAATCCAACGGGACCTTCTATTTCTTCTGCGTCTAGCCAGACATGAAACTGCCATAAAGAAGGCACCTTTTGGTGAGTTCATTCCGTAGTTCCTTTCACCCGAACTAGTGCGAGAAAGATTAGCCAGAACAAGATCGCTTTTGCCCCGGGTATGCTTGACTGTAGTTCAAAAATACCACAATCTTTGTGGAGGCTCTTTCTGTGTAATCCACTCACACATACCCGCCCCATGGGGATCTGAAAGACTAACACAGTTTATGGAGCATAAACTTTCATAGAAGACAGCTCATTTCTCCAGATGTATGAAACTTGTAGGCTCCGGTGTCTAGTCATGCCTGCCACATGACCACAGAAACGTCTGCAGAAGCAGACAGCACTGACTCTTCGGCTTTGAAACAGAGATGAGCACTGAACCCTAGAGTCAGATACGAGAAAAACGGGAACTCTAAGAGTTAGTAACTACTGAGCAGTCTTGCAACAACAACTGTAACTAATTGCTTCATAAACTTGAAAAGTTAAAAATTAACTTCTTTTTTAAAAATTAACTCCCCCCCCCCCCGGTGCATGCAAGATGCATTTCCCTACATTGGCAGAATGTCACAAACAATGCATAAGGCTGTTTTGTTTTCTATGAACATCCTGCCATCGAAGTCAAAATGTCCTGTGCTGATTTACTTGCGATTTGTTTACTAAAGCAATCGGCGGGTGTTATGGTTTGGCTGTGTTGATGGCCGTCATTCAATGTTGTTCAGAGCCTCTGCATAGGGTCTGAAGTAATTAGCCATTAAGTGCCTTAACTAATCAACGGAGAAGAATAGCCCAATGCCATTGATTGTCTCAACTGAATCTTATGAGCCCCAGCTGCCAACGGGAGCGGTGGAAACCCAGACTTTTAGGAAGGCCCAGCAAATGGCATTTTGATAAATGCAGCATTGACCAAATCTCATGCCTGTCCTGTTTTGGAGTCCAGCTCCTCCCCATCTTCAGCCATCGTGAGGTCTGCTGGCTGGGGACGATGGGGAGTGTAATACCCCAAATTGAACAAAAAGGGAGAGGCAACCCCAGTCCATCTATTTAATTAATGAACTGGATGGCGCAGTGGTTAAACTGCTGTACTACAGAGTTTTCTCCCGTCATCTGTCCCAGCCCCGGCCAACCTAGCAGTTTGAAAGCAAGACATTGCAAGTAGATAAATAGGTACGACTTACCTTTACCGCAACCAAAAGGTTATGAATTTGAATCTGGTCAAGGTTGACTCAGCCTTCTATCCTTCCTAGGTCGGTAAAATGAGTACCCAACATGTTGGTGTCAAAATGCTAATTAACTTGTGCACCACCCAGAGAGTGGGTACTAGTTCTCAAACAAACAAGAGAAAGTACTTTTTCACCCAGAGGATCACTGGCCTATGGAACTCCCTGCCAGAAGAAGTGGTGACAGCTGTCAGTCTTGACAGCTTTAAGAAAGGATTAGGCAAGTTCATGGAGGACAAGGGTATCAATGGCTATAACTATGGATACCTAAGGACAACCTCCGGGTTGGAGAGATAGGCAGGATATCTCTCAATGCCATTTCCAGGGAATCCTAAACAGGTGAAGGCATCTGCTTGGGAATAAAACCCTGAAGCACATGGTGAGCCACTGTGTGAGACAGCAGGCTGGACTGGATGGGCTCATGTGGCCTGTTCCAGCAAGGCTGTTCTTATGTTCTTATGCTATATGGGGTGGTATATAAGTGTGATTGCTTTGCTTTGCAAAAGATAGGCTCCGTAGTTCAGACTCAAGGGTGGCATTCAGTCCAGCATCACCCTAGCAGAGTTTGAGAAAAGTTACTTTTTAAGCACAATTCATTCCCATTGTTCTACGCAGGGTCTGAAAGAAGACTCCGTTGTCGTTTTTTGTTGCGGTGCTGGGAAAAAAACAACGCGCTGCAATAATTTTTTCCATGGCTTGTTGCTTTTTATTCGCCCCTCTCGTTTATCTCAATCAGTCTTCATCCACAAAAGTGCAAACGGTCCTGCCAAAATGTCTTTTATTTCTCTCTTGTGCGAATTATTGGCCAAAGAAAAAAAAAATTGGGCCAGAGAAGGCCAGGGATCTCACGGCTGAGGAAATCTCGGAGGAGATGTCAATTCCTTATCTGGGGCGGTCACCAGGCAAGAAGCCCCAAAGAGGAAAGGATGAGGAATTTCTTTTGTCTGTGTGTGTTTTGGAGGCTGTTGTGAGTTACATCCCTGCTTGGTTGTCAAGCAGAACAGAAGACGTTGTTACATGCCATCAAATTGACTCTGGCGTCTGGCACATATTTCCGCGCCACTAACTCTATTTTCCCACCACCATCCTGTAATTTGGCTGGCAGGGAAAGTGTATGCGCAGAAACCTGCTCATGCGCAGAACCTTCTGCGCAGAAGGGTTCTGCGCAGGTCCCATATTTTTCGGAGCCGTGCTTGACAGGTATGGTCTGGTATACAGAAGTGGCCAAACGGAGTGGCAATGTTCAAAGATAGGAAATCCGTTTGAGGCTTGAATATGTAGTAATATAATATAATGTTTTATTCTGGTAGTTAATATATTCAGAATCTTCCAGTAGAGCAATACAACAAGTCCAATACATTGTGAAAGTCAACCGGTATGCAGACTCTTTCAGGAGAATTTCCCTTCATCAGACAACTTGACTTGCTAACTTTCCAATATCTGAAAATATATACAATATATATATATAAAAATTAATTCTGAACTGGAATATTGCTACTGAGCTAAGTATAAAAGAGAAACCCACCTGGATATATAACATTTAGTTTTCAAAGGGTATCTTGTTTTCATGTTGCATCCAAACCTCTTTTCGTTTATTCATTTTGGGCTGTGGAAGTTACTGTTGAAGATACCAAGAAAAGCCGCCTGAACGGCATGGACATTTTAACATCGAGACAGGTAAAGGTAAAGGTCACCTTTGCTCGTAAGCCAGTCATATCCGACTAGGGTTCAGTGCTCATCTGTGTTCAGTGCTCATCTCGAGACAACATCGCTACAAATTGAACCACTAGGTAATATTTAAAATTGACTTTGAATTGGCTACAATTGGAATACTTAGTGTGTAAACCAAATCCCCACTACCACCACCACCTTTTCCTGGTGGAGGTTACTGACATTTGCATTGCTTTGACCTGGCCATAGAGGGGGCCTGTGGCCTCAATTGAGCCATTTGGAAAGAGCAATAAACAGAGGCCTGGTTTCCTGTGTCTGTTAAATGAGGGAACGATATACGGAAGGTCAGCAGTTCGATTCCCGAGTACTGCAGGACGGAATGAGCTCCCGTCTTTGTCCCAGCTCCTGCCAACCTAGCAGTTCAAAAGCAAGAAATTGCAAGTAGATAAATAGGGAGCACTTCGGTGGGAGGGAAACAGTGTTCTGTGCGCTCCGATGTCTAGTCATGCCTGCCACATGACCACGGAAATGTCTGCAGATGCAGACAACGCTGGCTCTTTGGCTTTGAAACAGAGATGAGCACTGATCTCTAGAGTCAGATATGACTGGCTTTTGAGCAAGGGAAACCTTTACCTTTACCTAAGCCCCACTTAAAAAAACCCTCATGACATCAGTAGTGGTCCGATGTCTAGTCATGCCTGCCACATGACCACAGAAATGTCTGCAGATGCAGACAACGCTGGCTCTTTGGCTTTGAAACAGAGATGAGCACTGATCTCTAGAGTCAGATATGACTGGCTTTTGAGCAAGGGAAACCTTTACCTTTACCTAAGCCCCACTTAAAAAAAACCTCATGACATCAGTAGTGGGACACATGAATGTGTTTGCTGCGATTCATCCAGCCCGCACCGCACCGCCCTCGTCGCTCCTGGAAGCGGAAGTAAAACGCGCCCGTATGGGCGCGTTTTACTTCCGCTTCCAGGAGCGACGAGGGCGGTGCGGTGTGGGCCGGATGAATCGCAGCAAACACATTTGTGTGGATTCACGGGGGCTTGGGCTTCTGGGAATTGAAGTCCAAGAACATCTGGAGTGCCAAGGTTCGCCATCACGGACCTAAGAACATCCACCAGGCCCCCACCCAGAAAGCTTCCTGCGACCTTGTAAAATCTGTTCTTTTCTTGTTGTTAATCATCCAGAGTGACAAATCGGTTAGATGGGTGGTAAAGAAAACAAACAAATGCATTTGTGCGTTTGTGTGTTCATGCATGCATTCATTCATTGGAGTACATAGGAAGAGCCAACTCGGATCGAGGAAGAGCTTTAAGGTTAAAACATACATCCTTGAGGCTGCACAAGAGCAAAACCAAATTAGAAGATGGAGGAAGGAGTTCGCTGGACAAGGAATAGCATTAAAGGAGGATATGGCTGAGGATCTCAACCTCCCCTACGTCACTTGGAGGACCCTGAATAGGCTGATGGTTGGAGTCCCTAAAGGTAAGACCAAAATGCTCATGTGGGAGCTGCTGGTGGACAACAGCATGCTGTGTGAATGCGGAGAGGTACAGAAAGTGGCTCATTTGCTGGTCTGCTGATTACTACCAGAAACATGCACCGATGAGGACTTAAGTTTGGCCAACAACAAAACCAAGATAGTGGCTTCATTTTTGGCAGTCCAAAGTTTGTTCTGTTCATGAAAGAAGAAAAAGGCATTCATTCATTCATTCATTCATTCATTCATTCATTCATTCACAGCTTTTTTTTTGTTTGTGAAAGTTGCCAAGGAAGGCAAAGTTCCAGTCGCTTCAGAAAGAGGTTCAGATTAGTTCCATTTAAAAATGCATCAGGCGTGACACTTCCTCGTCATCTTCAGAAGAAACCTGTTTGAAGCTCACACATAGCCATGCGTTCCAAAGGCCTCCCGAGAACATCCTTGGATGGGTTTATATGAACTCTCTGGCACGTGCAGAATCCATCACCCCCGGGAGCCACAGAGAGGGGGAAAGTGGGAGATACCTGGCGAAACTGGAGGGGAGGCTGTTAGGGGCATTTGGACGGCGGCCCATATATCACTCGGCATGGGCGACGACATGACAGGCCCAGCATAATATTTGTGAGCGATCGCTTCCTCGTCATCTGAAACGCAGGCCAAAACCAACCCTTTACGATCGCAGTGGGAGCCTTCAGGGCTGCCCTGTGCTAACTTGAGGTCACAAAACATAACAATCCGAAATATTTTCCCTCCCATTAAAAATAACAACTCGGAGTTAACAGACTGTTTCATTATGGTTGGAGCTGGGGAAGGGGAAGGGAAGAGGGGGAGAAAGCACCACAATTTTGAAGCAAGGGGAGAAATGGCTTTCGGGAACTTTTGCCATGTGGCTCTCGCCGTGGTTAAGCCAACCGCAAAGGATGATGGCACTTGTGCAGAAGGGCAGCCATGAAGAGCTGGTTTTGCGCTTTGAAGTGTTGATGGATCAGATTGGGGGAAATATATATATTTTGCTTCATTCGTACCCAGTGATGCACTGCAAAATTTTTTACTACCTACTCTGTGGGCTGGCCAAATCTGCGGGTGTGGCCAAACATCCTGCATTATGGGCTATGGAGGTGCGCATGGCCCGGGGGAATTTCCGCTACCGGTTTTGCAGAACCTGACAGAACCTGCTGCAGTGCATCACTGTTTATACCAATTCTGCATGATCTGAAAGTGCTGATTATGGGGGGGATTATGGGATAGGTGAGGGATTGTGGTGTCTTAGAGGTAATAATAATTTCATGTCAGAAATTATTTTGGGTTGAAGGACCTCAGCTCAAGGGAATGTCAAAATGAGGCTCCTTTCATGTCCCCAATGCCTTTTCCCACCCGAGTGGTCCCTATTTATCTACTTGCAATTTCTTGCTTTCGAACTGCTAGGTTGGCAGGAGCTGGGACAATCCGTCATGCAGTGCCCGGGCCTCGAACTGGTGACTTGGTGGTCTTCCAGCTAACAAGGCAAGCTTCTTAACCACTGAGCCACCGCAGATGGCTGGAATGTCGGCAGGCCAGCAGTTTGTGACCCGAGTGCTGCACAACAGAGTTAGCTCCTGTCTCTGCCCCAGCTCCTGCCAACCTTGCAGTTCAAAAGGAAGAAATTGCAAGTAGA
The DNA here is from genome assembly GCA_035047305.1 of Bradypodion pumilum. Taxonomy (NCBI): domain Eukaryota; kingdom Metazoa; phylum Chordata; class Lepidosauria; order Squamata; family Chamaeleonidae; genus Bradypodion; species Bradypodion pumilum. The sequence goes on from JAWDJD010000003.1 coordinate 5,871,171, forward strand.
TAAATAGGGACCACTTCAGTGGGAACACAAAGTCCTTTCCAGCTGTCTGGAGTCTGTTGGGGTCTGGATGGGGGCAAATGGGCTACAGCTGAATCCTAGCAAGACTGAGTGGCTATGGATAGGGGGTCCTGCGTTATCCCGGGAGCTACCATCTTTGGTTTTGGATGGAGCTATTTTGCTCCAGACTGACCCGGTGCGCAACTTGGGGGTCCTCCTGGATTCGCGGCTGCTGCTAGAAGAACAGGTGGCAGCTGTGGCCAGGAGGGCCTTCGCCCAACTTCGGGTGATTCGCCAGTTGCGCACGGTCCTGGACCGGGACTCTTTGCTCATGGTCGCTCACGCTCTGGTGACCTCCAGACTAGACTACTGTAATGCGCTTTACATGGGGCTGCCCTTGATGACCATTCGGAGGCTGCAGCTGGTCCAGAATGCCACGGCCCGGGTGGTGATGGGGTGTGGACGTTATGCCCATGCCTCACCACTGCTTCGGGGGCTGCACTGGTTACCAGTTTGTCTCCGGGTGCAATTCAAGGTGCTGGTTTTGACCTTTAAAGCCCTATATGGTAGTGGGACAGGTTACCTTAGAGACCGCTTCACCCTAAGGACATCTGTCCGTCCAACCAGAGCGGACCGGAGGGGCTCTCTAATTGTGCCATCAGCCAGGGGGGCTCCCCTCTCTGGCACAAGGAGGAGGGCCTTCTCCGTGTCCGCACCGGCCCTTTGGAACCTCCTGCCTGTGGAACTGCGTCTCCAGATGGAGTTGTTGCCCTTTAGGAAGGAACTAAAGACCTGGCTGGTGGGCCAAGTTTGGGGTGCGCGTGGGGATGGGGGTACCGTTGGGTGGTGGGTATAGAGAAGTGTGCCTTCCCCCAAGGTCCCTTCGGTACTTGCGCACCTTTTAGGGGTGGGTTTTTTAACTTTTAACTTTGTTTTATCATTTGTCTTTTTATGTATTTACTGTCCGCTATGTAAACCACCCTGAGTTGGGTTGTACCTGAGTGGGCGATATATAAGCGTGAAAAATAAATAAATAAATAAATAAACAGCGTTCTGTGGACTCAGTCATCCCTGCCACATGTCCATGGAAACATCTGCAGATACAGACAGTGCTGCCTCTTTGGCTATAAACAGAGATGAGCACTGAACCCTAGAGTCAGATACGACTGGCTTTCGAGCAAGGGAGACCTTTACCTGGGGATGTTTACTCCAAGCAAGTAACATTTCAAAGTCCTGACATGGATTTGTGGGTGTGAGAACAAGACTCCAAAATGCTCTGTAGTGCCAGGAATGTCAAAAATGACCTTTTTCGCATGTATTTTCATCTTATGGCGCTACAGAAGATGGATGGGAAATGACTAGACATAAAATATCACCATTTCAACAGGGATTAAAATCCAGCCCTTTCTCTTGTTTCTCAGAACAGACTCCTACCCAGGCCTCCTTTCCCGGCATGAAACATGTCTAATGTTGATCCAGAACAGGGGATCTGTTGAGTCCGGCGCATAAGAAGTATTCTTACCAGCAGGATCGGGTCAAACACAATTGATTTATTATTCAACTCAGGGATACCAGACTGGGGAACATGTACAAGGTGGCCAGCTTATATACAGTGAGAATGGCAGTTACACAGGTAGATACATTTCGGTGGGCTTCCGGAGAAGCGGGAAGTTTGTACTGACGAATCAGCTATTTTGACAATGATTGGAAAAGGCGTGTTTCTTTGCCGTAGACTTTTCGGCGCTAATGGCGGTTATAATAAATAACACTTGGACACAACAGGATCTCAACATTTTTCAGCTGTGGGCCAGACCACACCCCCTCAGACAGCTGAGTGGGCCAGACTGGTGCCATAAAACGCATCCATGGCTGTCGTAAATGTGTTTACAATGGCCGCAGACTCATTTATGGCTGTTGTAAATGCATTTACATGGCCGTAAATGGGTTCGTGGCCGATTCTGGTGGTGGCGGTGGCGGCTGCAGCGAGGCCAGGGGCCAGATTATTTGGCACCATGGGCCAGATCTGGCCCACTGGCCATAGGTTGCAAACCCCTGATCCAGAAGGTTTGGATCAGTTCTGCTCCCTCAGTCCTCTGTCCTCCACCATCCTCCTCAGCCTGCCCCGTTCTGTGCCCACTGCATCTACCACACCATCCATCCATCTCATCTTTGGATGCCCCCTTCTTCTTTTGCCCTCCACCTTTCCCAGCATCAAGGATTTCTCAAGTGAATCCTCTCTTCTCATTTGATGTCCAAAGTACTTTAGCTTCATCGTCAATATTTAACCTTCCAAGGCCTGCCTATCTATCTATCTATCTATCTATCTATCTATCTATCTATCTATCTATCTATCTATCTATCTATCTATCTATCTATCTATCTATCTATCTATCTATCTATCTATCTATCTATCTATCTATCTATCTATCTATCTATCTATCTATCTATCTATCTATCTATCTATCTATCTATCTATCTTCAGCTTCATCTTTACTCTTTGACCTTTTAATGAGCAGTCAGGGTTGATTTCTTCTAAGATTGACCTATTTGTTCTCCTCGCTGTCCAGGGGACCCTCCAAACTCTCCTCCAACACCACATCTCAAAGGCATCTATTCTTCTGCACTCAGTCTTCCTAATGGTCCAGCTCTCCTAACATGACTACTATTCCCAAAAATACCTAATGCTGTTTTCAAAGTGATGTGGCTCATATTCACTGCTCTGATACATTTTAAGGATGTAATTAATTTGCCGATATCATGAAGTCTCTCTCTTCTTTAGTTGGCGTTTTGCATTTGGTGTCTCACACGACACCAGACCGGAGTGCCAACTTCTTAACTTAGAAGCACCTTGGTGTTGAAATTCTGTTGGCTTCCAGCCACTTTATACCAGTACAAAGCTAATATGAGGACAGATTTTTCCCTCCAAAAAGAAGCTGTGACATTTGGCTGGGCTTGCCTTGATGCAATATTGGGGTCTCCTTGTTCCTAAAATTCCTCAACACAGCTCATAAAACCATTCCCAAAACTTGGGCGGCTTGGATTTCACATACAGTTGGCAACCCCCATGTCTATTTTCTTACCCGCTTAACATTTATTTCTGAAGGACAGCGTTGAGCTAGTCTGAGCGAGAATAATTCCCATAAATTCCCAATAATTCCCACTGACAAAGTGGACTTGATCCATGAAAGCTACCATTATAATACAACAGTTCATCTTTAAGGTGCCTCGTTTTTGTCTTTTTATGTTGCTTTATTTACTCTCTGATATAATTCCCATAAATATCTCTATTAAAATGAAACCATGCGGGTGTATGAGAGAAGAATGCCTCTAATTTTAATTCAGAAATCAAATATGATTTGTGTGTGTGATATTTTTCCTGCGGTGGCTCAGTGGTTAAGAAGCTTGCCTTGTTTATTAGAGCTGGAAGGCTGGCAAGTCAGCAGTTTGAGACCTGGGTACTGCCTAATGGAGTGAGTGCCCATCTTTATCTCAGCTCTTGGGGAAATGAAAGGACCCTCATTTGGGTGTTCCCCGAGCGGAGTTTCTTCCACAAAAATCCTTTCAACCCAGAATAATTTCTGACACGAAGTTATTATTATCTCCCTCTTTTAAAAAAAATAACCTTCTTCTTTCCCATGTTTCTAAAATCTTTCCCTTTTCTATTCTCACCCCGATGTATGGCATTTCTGGCTGCCCCCATGTTGGGAGCAGCTGGAAAGTGTTTTTATGGCATGGATCTCAACTTTGAAGTCTCCACATTCCCCTGAAGGACCACAAATCATGTGCCAAGAGAGGCTGAAATGGCTGAGACGAGTCCTCCTGACTACAAGAAGCCCATCTACCCCCTTTCCTCTCTTCCTCCTTGTTTCCTTGAAAGATGGGAGGTCATGAAGTTCAACCTAGGATGGAATGAGCTTTTCATATGACTTGTCCATCCTACCTGCTTTGTTCATGCACCTTCTGAAAGCGTTGGCCAAAAACACCATTGTAGGACTCTGTTGTGTCCTAAAGCCTGTGCCTTTAAACAATGTACCTATCCATGTGTATCCAATGTAACCTTTTCTATGTGTAACATTGTAACCTTCAGCTGCATCACTGTAACCTTAATAGGACGCGAGCTAGTGACCACTAGATGGCAATAGCGAGCGTCCAAGCTCATTGGTCCAAGACTCACCTAGAACAACAGCGCGGGAAGATTCCCGCCACTACCTTCACCTGGACAAGAAGGGCGTGACCTACAATGACGTCACACGGACAGTAGCCAATGGACTGTCAAGGAGCCACATTCAAATGTATAGCCACTGTATATATTGAGCTGTTCATCCGCCATGACCACATGTTCCCACTGACCAGCATGTAATAAAGTTGTGTTAAGCCAGCTCTTCGGCTGTCCCGGTGTCTTTGGTCCCATACACTAAATTGGTGACGAAGGTGGGATTATGGCTGCCCACGGGACCAAGACATACGCCGGTTTCGACATCAAGAAACCGCAAGATTGGGAACTCTTCGAAATGGACTTCCAAGGCGCGGTGGTGGAGTTCGAGGTTAAGGACGAGGCGAAGAAAAGAGCCATCCTCACCAGAATGCTCGGGCACGACGGCAAGAGGGTATTGATTGACCTCATCGCACCCAAAAAGGCGGCTGAATTCAAGGCAGAAGAGCTCCTGATGGTGTTGCGAGACCATTTTCGGCCCTCGGTGGCAATGTTTCCCGCTCGGAGCGCGTTTTGGAGGCGAGTCCAAGCGCCTGGAGAATCGGTCGCCGCGTTCGTAGCGGCCCTGCGCCTGGCTGCCGGCCCATGCAAATGGGAGAACTTGGAAGTCACCCTCAGGGACTGCGTGCTATGCGGCCTGAAGGACGCCGAGATTCAGCGCACGCTGATGAATCAGGAGCCGCCCCCCACGTTGCAGGAGGTCCTGAAAGCGGCGCAGGCCGCGGAAGCCACGAAGGCCGGGGTGCAAGAGTTCCAGGACTGGCGGCCGAAGGCCGACAAAACAGAGAGTTCGGTGCACGCAGCCCGGCGAATTTTGAAATTGTCCGCCGAAAGCAGCAACGCCGAGGACGTCCGGAGGGTCCGGAAGGAGGGCCGGCGTTGCGACGGCTGCGGGGCGGCTCACGACCATTCCAGGTGTCCGTTCAGAAAAGCCGAGTGCCACAACTGCGGGCGATGCGGGCACATCGCCAAAGTCTGCAGACAACGGCACAAGGACCGGAGGAGCTCACCCGACCGCTCAGCGAGGCCAGACCGCTCGACGAGACTAAAGGATGGTGCCCAGCCCACGAGGAAGCAGGACGGCGTGGGCCGCATCTCCGACGACAGCGACGACGACGCCCCAGTTTTCAGCGTGTCCATGGGACACCCCCGTTACTTTGTTGAGGTACTGGTGCAAGGGGCCCCTGTTAGGATGGAGATTGACTCTGGCTCCTCTTACTCAATCATTTCCCAGAGGGAGTTTTTGAGAATTGCCCCCTGCGCACGGCCCAAGCTCAAAGCGCTGAGGTCCACGCTTCGGGACGTGCAAGGGAACAGTATCCCGGTGTTGGGGGTTGGGAAATTCCAGGTCCAGTATAAGCGGCACGCCGCGGAACTCCCCCTAGTCGTTCTTAAGGGGGGTAATTGCAGCCTCCTCGGAACTCAATGGTTTCAGCCCCTGGGTCTGTTCATTGGGGGGGTGCACGCCGTTGGGTCTGACCCAATACAGGAGGTGTGCGACGCGCACCCCGAAGTCTTCAAGAAGGGACTTGGGAAATTCAATGGGCCCCCAGTAACTTTTGACCTGGACCCGGAGGTCCGCCCAATAAGACTCAAACCGCGCAGAGTGCCTTTTGCACTCAAGGACAAAATAGAGGCGGAACTGGACAAATTAGTGGGCCAGGGGATTTTTGTTCCTGTTGATTCTGCGGAGTGGGAAACTCCAATTGTCACAGCATTGAAGGCCAACGGGGAGGTTCGCATTTGCGCCGATTATAAGTGCACCATTAATAAGGCAATCCGCCCTAATGCGTATCCGGTGCCGGTGGTCAGCCACTTGCTAGCCAGGTTACATTGGGGAAAGTGTTTCGCTAAGCTCGACCTGGCACAGGCCTATCAGCAACTCATGGTAACCCCTACCGCAGCTGCGGCACAGACCATAGTCACGCATAAGGGGGCGTTCCAAGTGACGCGCCTCCAATTCGGCGTGAACTCGGCGCCTGGAATTTTCCAGTCGCTCGTGGAACGCCTCCTCAAAGGGCTGGACGGCGTTTTGCCATATTTTGATGATGTATTGATAACCGGGGGGAGTGAGGTTGAGTTGGCTGAAAGGCTAAACAAGGTCCTGGCGGCATTCGAACAGGCGGGGTTGAGGTTGCGAAAAGACAAATGCGTCTTCTTCGCGAAGGAGGTTGAGTTCTTAGGGTTCCGAGTAACACCTGAGGGGATCAAACCATCCAAATCCAAGGTGGCCGCCATCAAGAAAGCCCCTCGCCCCACCTCCAAGTCCGAGCTACAGTCATTCCTAGGGCTCTTAAATTTCTACCACTCCTTCCTTCCTCGGAAGGCGGCGGTGGCTGAACCGCTTCATCAGTTGCTCAAGAAAGATGAGGCATGGAGGTGGGGTGATGATCAGGAGAGGGCATTCACCGCACTAAAGCAACTCCTGGTGTCCGACGCCGTTCTCACCCATTTCGATCCCAAACGGCCGGTGGTACTGGTCTGCGATGCATCCCCGGTGGGGGTGGGGGCGGTGTTGTGCCACATGCTAGAAAATGGGAGGGAGGCCCCGATAGCGTTTTACTCAAGATCCTTGTCCCCAGCGGAGAGAAATTACGCCCAAACAGACAGGGAAGCGCTGGCGATAGTTGCAGGGACCAAAAAATTTCACGATTTTCTATATGGCCGCCCTTTCACCATCGTGACTGACCACAAGCCCCTACTAGGCATTTTTACCGCAGATAAGCCCACGCCACAGATCCTGTCCCCGAGGATGCTCCGGTGGGCTATTTTCCTCAACGCGTATCAGCACGTGTTGGTCTACCGGCCCGGGAAAGAGATCTGCCATGCGGACGCCCTGTCGAGGTCCCCCCTCCCCCTGACGCCCAGCCAGATGGGCGGGGAGGGGCGAGACCGCCAGGTACTCATGATAGAGGTTTTGGATTCGCCTCCCGTAGTGCCCGCCGACATTGCCAAAGCTACAGAGAAGGACAGGACGTTAGCGGCAGTCAGCTCCTGGGTGCAGAAAGGGTGGCCGGCGTCCTCCCCAGCGGAGGAGTTCGCCCCATTTTTTAGAAAAAAGCTAGAACTGTCCCTAGAGAGGGGGTGTCTCTTGTGGGGGCAGCGGGTGGTGATTCCCACAGCCCTTTTGCCGCGGGTGCTTAAACTGCTGCACGTCAGCCACCCCGGAATTGTGCGCTCCAAAGCGCTGGCCCGGAGTTACTTTTGGTGGCCCCAGTTAGACGCCGACATTGAGCACATGGTCGGCACTTGCGAGAGCTGCCAATGCTCCAGACCTGAGGAGGCCCGCCTTCCCCACAGGGAGTGGGACGCGGCTAAGGGGCCGTGGTCCCGGGTGCACATAGATTTCGCGGGCCCGTTCCGAGGGACCCTGTTTCTTCTTGTTGTGGACGCCTTCTCCAAGTGGTTGGAGGTTATCCCAGTCACGAGCACCTCCTCGGCCCAGACCATTAAGCATCTGCGGAGGCTCTTTTGCACATTCGGCATACCCGACACATTAATCAGCGACAACGCTAGTTGTTTCACGTCCTCCGAGTTCAGGGCATTCATGGAGATTAACGCCGTCCGGCATATCACCTCCGCCCCGTTTCACCCGGCCACCAATGGCCAAGTGGAGCGCCTCGTACGCACCACAAAGGATGCGTTGCGGCGCATGGGCCCCGGAGATCTCAACCTGCAAGTGTGTCAGTTTCTGCTTGGGTACAGGGTGACCCCGTTAGCGTCCGGCTACTCCCCTGCGGAGCTTTTCATGCGCAGGAAACTAACCACCATACTCACTAGGCTAGACCCCACGAGAGTTGAGGACAAGGGGAGGAACATAGGGGTAGAAGCCACCAAGAGTTTCAGCGTGGGTGCCCCGGTGCATTGCAGGAACTACGCCAGCGCGGGGCCAACCTGGGTACCGGGGGTGGTCGTGGAACAGACCGGTCCCGTATCGTACCGCGTGGAGACCAACACAGGTCTACTTTGGCGGCGACACGCGGACCAGCTCCGGAGCCGGGTCCCAGGAAGTCAGGGCGCCGACGGCGCGAACACAAATTCAGCGTTGGGGTTCTCCCCCACCCGTTTAGCCCAAGGGGGAGGGGAGGGGGGGTCCAGAGTCCCCACCAAGGGGGGAGGAGAAGGAATTTGTCCTCGTAGATATCCCGCGGGATCCCCCAACAGAGTTTGATTTTGATTTTCAGAGCCGGGGGGGTTTTCGGAGTGGTCCCCCACCCATCCAAGCGAGAAGAGGGGTTTTACGTTAGCCCCTGGTGCCCCCGGTTCAACCACAATGGAATCTACCCTTTCCCCTAAAGCTGCAAAACCGCAGCAAACCTCTAACAAGTCTCCCTCTCCCATTACAGGACAAGGGTCCAGGGAACAAGGAAGCGGGAGCGGCCCCCGGGTGGGCCAACCCACATCGCGGCCCAAACGCGAGTGCAATAAACCATCTTGGCTAAGAGACTTCGTCTCATCCTAGGGGGGAGGGGTGTTGTGTCCTAAAGCCTGTGCCTTTAAACAATGTACCTATCCATGTGTATCCAATGTAACCTTTTCTATGTGTAACATTGTAACCTCCAGCTGCATCACTGTAACCTTAATAGAACGCGAGCTAGTGACCACTAGATGGCAATAGCGAGCGTCCAAGCTCATTGGTCCAAGACTCACCTAGAACAACAGCGCGGGAAGATTCCCGCCACTACCTTCACCTGGACAAGAAGGGCGTGACCTACAATGACGTCACGCGGACAGTAGCCAATGGACTGTCAAGGAGCCACATTCAAATGTATAGCCACTGTATATATTGAGCTGTTCATCCGCCATGACCACATGTTCCCACTTACCAGCATGTAATAAAGTTGTGTTAAGCCAGCTCTTCGGCTGTCCCGGTGTCTTTGGTCCCATACACTAAAGACTCGTTGCACAAAAGTTAGATTATTTACACAAGGTTGAATGTATGTTGATGATGAGGATGGTATTTATGAGCCAGCCTCGCTGGCCAAACCATGAGATATGTGTGTGGTTGAAATCACAAGCCAGGAAGGAACACATTAGAAATAACTAATTCTCCTGTTAACACATTACAGTTTGGGAGCAAAGAGCTTTTAAGGTGTTACTCATGCTGATAGAATGGAATAAGAAAGCGATGGTTGTTCTATTTGTAAAAGCTTTGAGATTGAATGTTATTTTTTTAAAAATGGAAAGTACATTGGGGAATTTGAACAGGATGATTGGTATAAAGAGATATGGAATCTATATCTATAAAACAGAGGTGTGGGTTTGTATGCGCTCTAAGGAACCCGCACCCCTGGACCAATGTCGCTGAAATTCGGCACATATATATACCTTGGGTTTGCGAGATCAGAACTGCCCCCCAAAGTGGGACTCAAATGGGACACCCACACTGATAGGAGAAAAAGCAACGAAACACCAGTACTGCGCACGCACACCACACCCTCCGTTTCCCCTAATCGATCCCAACGCAGCCAACGCAGCCACGCTTTTCCTTCAGGAGAACTTAATGACAGGACGGTTTCCAGGAGTGCGTGGCTTGACAGAACTTTAAGTTTACGGGCCAGAGACAACGAAGCAGAAGAAAACTGTGGCTGCTGATTGCGGCCACAGCTTTCTTTAGCAGTGGCGTGTCCCAGCAGAAATGTCAAACCGTTGTCAAGCTGCATTCTCCTTCCTTCAGCAAAAGGAGGCCGGGGCTTGACAGAACTTTAGGTTTACGGGTCGGGGATGCCACCGGGCAGAAAATTCAAACCGCTATCAAGCCGCTTCCTCCTGCCCTCAGTGGAAGGAGGCTGCGGCTTGGCAGAAATTTAAGTTAATGGGCCACAGATGCCGCCATGTGGAAAATTCAAACCGCTGTCAAGCCGTGTCCTCCATCCTTCATTCCCTACTTGTAAACATCACCCTCTGTGGCCTTTGTCACTTTTATGTTGTACTGTCGAGAAAGCCTGTCCAACCTTCCAGTCATCAAGTTTAACATCTTAACATCTAAGTCCACACTGCTGCCTCCTTTATAAAACTACTGTACTTCCAAAAAAAATAAAAAATAAAAATAGCCCTAAATCTCCCTAAATCATTCGGAAGTACTGTAACCCTATTCTAGAAATGTTTTTAAATAAGGAATAAACTTTTGATCATTGCAGCAAAAATGTAACAATATTATAAAATATGGCTTTCCACTTTTGTTTTGAGTAAATCCTTTTATTTTTCTACTAGCTGATTACATGGCCTTGCTCGAGTTTTTTTTTTCCTTAAAGGAAGTATAGTTTCTTCAGAGGCGACGTATCCGGCCCCGAAATGTAAAGTTCTGTCAAGCCACGGCCTCCTTTCGCTGTAGAAAGGAGGCTGCTGTTTGAATTTTCTGGCCGGACAGAATTTTAAGTTTATAGGCCTGAGATGCCACCGCTGAAGAAAGCTTTACCGGGGGAGTGTCCCAGCAGTAAATTCAAACTGCTCTCAAGCTGCATCTTCCTTCCTTCAGCGAAGGCGCCGGCTCTTTGGTTTTAAACAGAGATGAGCACTGAACCCTAGAGGTGGATACGACTGGCTTTCGAGCAAAGGCGACCTTTACCTAATTTGTATTGTATATAATAAAGATAAGTTTAAGGAATAATTCATTCACAAAGTGTTACATTAGTATTATAGGAAGGCTTAAATGTGGTGTCACGAGAGATTGGGCCTTCGTGGACCCTTTGATCCTGGTTTTGACTCTGTTGTGGTTTTACTTTTCTTTTATTGCACTCGGAGTGGAGGAAATGGTTCTCGTATAATCTTGTGCGGCCACCGAACAAATCAAAGCGCTCGCATTTGTAAAGGCAAATCAAGCAGAGGAGCGAGAAGAGGACGAGTAACATGCATTTAACAAGCAGTCCAAATAAATTTAATGAGTCCAAATAAATTCTTTTCCAAGAGCATCCAGCTGCCAGCTCCAGTTCAGCTACCGTCGGCTGAGCGATAGCAGATCTGGAGAGGAATGAAAAGGATGGTGTGCAAAACACATCTAAATCCTTTCTCAGCAGTAGCTTACATGCTGGGAATAAAAACATCCAACCGCTTCAGCACATTCCTAAAAGCCATCTCCACAGCCAGATTAAAAAAAATAAAGGTTTCCATGAAGAATTGGACCCAGCAAACCAAGTCATCGGGCTTTAGTTAAGATGCCACTGAAAAGTGAAGCGAAATTTGGAGGTCCTTCCAAAGCACAGCAAAGTGGAGAAGTTAGCTTTAAAAATTCTCAGAGGGTTGCCATTTGTAAAAGGTAAAGGCCACCCTTGCTCAAAAACCAGCCCACTCCACCAGCCTGGGGATGGGAGGCAGGTGTGCCATCTCTGCCCTCCGAGCCCTGCCCGCTTGGAGGGCTTGAAAAGGGGCCACCACCGCTGTCGACCTGCTGCCGCTGCTAACCTGCCGCTGCCGCCGATCTGCTGCCGCTGCCGACTGTCCTCTCTCCAGAGCCCACTCCACCGGACCAGGGATGGGAGGCAGGTGTGCCGTCTCCACCCACCGAGTCCTGCTCGCTTGGAGGGCTTGAAAAGGGGGACGCCGCTGCCGACCTGCCGCTGCTGCCGACCGGCCTCTCCCCGGAGCCCACTCCACCGGACCGGGGATGGGAGGCAGGTGTGCCGTCTCCGTCCTCTGAGTCCTGCTCGCTTGGAGGGCTTGAAAAGGGGGACGCCGCTGCCTACCTGCCGCTGCTGCCAACTGGCCTCTCCCAGGAGCCCACTCCACTGGCTTGGGGATGGGAGGCAGGTGTACAGTCTCCGTCCTCTGAGTCCTGTCCACTCGGAGGGCTTGAAAAGGGCCGCTGATGCCGCCGAACTGCCTTGCCTTGGACTGTATGATTTTTTTGTCACTCTTTTCATGGAGATAGATATTCTGTAAATTGAAATTGTATTGTACATGATACCTCATAAGAACATAAGAACAGCCTTGCTGGAACAGGCCACATGAGCCCATCCAGTCCAGCATTCTGTCTCACACAGTGGCTCACCATTTCCTTCAGGGTATTCTTCCCAAGGAGATGCCTTCACCTGCTTAGGATTCCCTGGAAATGGCATTGAGAGATATCCTGCCTATCTCTCCAACCCGGAGGTTGTCCTTAGGTATCAATAATTATAGCCATTGATACCCTTGTCCTCCATGAACTTGTCTAATCCTTTCTTAAAGCTGTCAAGACTGACAGCTGTCACCACTTCTTCTGGCAGGGAGTTCCATAGACCAGTGATCCTCTGGGTGAAAAAGTACTTTCTCTTATTTGTTTGAGAACTAGTACCCAAAGGTTTCATGGAGTGCCCACTAGTTCTAGTGTTGTGCGATAGGGAAAACAGTTTTTCCTTATCTACTTTGTCCACACCGTGCATGATTTTATAAACTTCAATCAGGTCACCTCTTAGACGTCGTCGTTCAAGAGTGAAGAGGCCCAACCATTGCAGCCTCAGATGGTAAGGAAGGTGTTCCAGTCCCCTCATCATTCTGGTTGCCCTCCTCTGCACTTTCTCCAACTCCATAATATCCTTCTGGAGGTATGGCGACCAGAACTGTACACAATATTCCAGATGGGGCCTCACCATAGATTTATAAAGAGGCAAAATGACACTTGCTGACTTATTATCTATACCCTTCCTAATGATCCCTAGCATTGAGTTTGCTTTTTTCACTGCTGAGGCACACTGGGTTGACACCTTCATTGAGTTGTCCACCAGGACACCAAGGTCCCTTTCCTGGTTTGTCGCAGAGAGTTCAGACCCCATCAGTTTATAAATGTAATTGGGGTTCTTTGCCCCAACGTGCATCACTCTGCACTTACTGATGTTGAAGCTCATTTGCCACTGTTTTGCCCACTCCCCCAGTGTCAAGAGATCCCTCTGGAGCTCCTCACAACCTCTCACAGTTTTCACTACCCTGTATAATTTAATGTCGTTAGCAAATTTGGCTACCTTGCTTTTTACTCCTACCTCTAGATCATTTATGAAGAGGTTGAAAAGCAGGGGTCCCAGTACTGAACCTTGGGGGACCCCACTCTTTACTTCCCTCCACTTGGAGAAGTGTCCATTTAGTGCTACCCTCTGTTTCCTGTCCCTTAGCCAGTTGCTGATCCAGGACAAGACCTGTCCCTTTATTCCATGACTGGTAAGTTTATTCAAGAGCCTTTGGTGTGGGACCTTGTCAAAAGCCTTCTGAAAGTCCAGATAAACAATGTCAACTGGATCCCCCTTATCCACATGCTTGTTGACACTCTCAAAAAAATCCAACAGATTAGTGAGGCATGATTTGCCCTTGTAAAAGCCATGTTGGCTCTCCTTTAGCAGCACCTTCTCTTCTATGTGCCTATTAATTCTATCTTTTAGGATGGTTTCCATCACTTTACCTGGGACACATGTCAAACTGACAGGCCGGTAATTTCCTGGATCACCCCTGGATCCTTTTTTGAAAATTGGTGTTACATTCGCTACCTAACAGTCATCAGGCACAAAGCCTGGTTCCACAAGTTTGGACTTTATACGGATTTGGACTTTGTATGAGGCTTGCAAAATCCTAGCTGAGATGCCTCATACAACGTCCAAATCCTTTCTGCGATGCCTCATACAACGTCGTTTCCATAGAGATACATTGTACTGTAACAGCACAGACTTCAGGGCAAAGTCAAGGAAACAGACAGGAAACTGACAGAACTTTAATAAATAATTATTTAAAGGCTAAAAACATTACAAAAACTTGTCAAACAACCCTGATTGTCCAAGAACCTGAAGAATGCTGCAAAAATCCCAGAAATGCTTCTAAAAATTCTGAAGAAAAAATAAAAAAAATCCAAAATCGCGCTCAAAACCACTATTAAACACTCTTTGCCTCATGCAAAACCCACAAGAGCAATGCACACATGTGTCCTGCCTTTTATACTGCTCAGGCACAATGCAACCTGGGGAAACCCCAATGCCTCATACAACGTCACACGACTTTGTATGAGGCAACTTTTTTCAAGGAATTAGGCGATGTTGTATGAATCCGATGTTGTATGAAGCGGACTTTGTATGAGGTATTACTGTATTGTATATTGATATTTTGTAAATTGAAATTGTAATGTTTATATTCTTATTGTATTGTACATTTTCCTGTTGTACGCTGACTTGAGTCGCACTTGTGCCAAGTAAGGCGGGATATAAATTTAAATAAATAAATAAACCAAATATTAAATTAAATTATTAAATTAAATTAAATTATATCTGACTCTAGGCTCATCTCTGTTTATAGACAAAGAGCCAGCACTGTCTGCATCTGCAGACGTTTCCATGGGTAAGTGGCAAGCATGAGGCTGTTACCTTCCCACCAAAGTGGTCCCTATTTATCTACTTGCAGTTTCTTGCTTTTGAACTGCTAGGTTGGCAGGAGCTAGGACAGAGACGGGAGCTCACTCGGTCGTGCAGCCCTTGGGTCTCAAACTGCTGACCTGCCGAACTTCCAGCCATCAAGTTCAGATTCTTAACCACTAATCCATTTGTACCTTGAGATTAATTTAATGAAATAAGCACGTTACTGGATTCGACTTGAAATTCATCATCCTGCATTCCATAGTGACCAATCAGAAATCTCGAGGAAATTAATGATGATACTATCTCTTTCCCAAGCAGAAGAAAACAAAATAAGTCCAAAGCTATAGAGTTGCATTTGAAGCAAACCTGCAATCCTCCTGACCCTCACTAGAGAAGATCCTGATTCTGTGTTTAAAAGCAATGTAGCAGTGGCTCAAGTGGCTAAGACGCTGACTGGGAGGTGGAAGGTCAGCAGTTTGATTCCCGAGTACTGCAGGATGGAATGAGCTCCCTTCTTTGTCCCAGCTCTTGTCAACCTAGCAGGTCGAAAGCAAGAAATTGCAAGTAGATAAGGAGGGACCACTTTGGTGGGAAGGTAACAGCATTCCGTGCGCCCCGGTGTCTAGTCATGCCTGCCACATGACCACGGAAACATCTGCAGTAGTGGACAACGCTGGCTCTTTGGCTTTGAAATGGAGATGAGCACTGAACCCTAGAGTTGGATACGACTGGCTTTCGACCAAGGGAAACCTTTACTAGCTTTAAAAGGGATAAAAGATCTGCTCTTTGTTTTCACACGAACACGTCTCAAACTCCAGCTTCAGCATGTAGCACTGAAAGATATGCATGCGTGCCTAGAGGGACAATGTTGCTAGAGGAGGAAAATAGGCACGTGATCTGACCATCTGTCGCTTTGCTGATAAAATAACATCAGAAGATGTATGAATAAAGCTGTCTCGAAGATCTTTCTGAAAATTGAAGGGGGGAAATGGTTTTACATATGTAGCCGAAGAAAAGCCATTTTGAACTTTAAGTGGGCTACAGATAAAAAGTCCCCCCTTGACCCCTACCCATGCCTTTGTGTATGTGCCAGGGAGTGGGTAAAATAAATGATTTGGTATGCAAATGACAAGATAAGACCAGGTCTGCACTGTCGTGATTTTTGTCTATTTATATCTCCCTACCTCTTGCTGTGTGTATACATGAGAATAAAGCCTTTCTCTCTCTTTTACTTTTGGTGCAAGTATTTTTTTTAAAACTCCAAAACGCCCAAAATAATACTGCTTTGCCATTGTTCAGCATCACATGTATGCCCCAAGGAAGGATGTCCCAGTCTTTTGGTGGCACAATAAAGCAGACAGCCATCCTTGTATCCATCAAATATTGCATTTGATAGCGATAGAGATCACAGCATCTGTGCCTCCCCAAAATATTTTGATGAAGATCATGTGGGAGTCAGGTCCAAAATTGTGTGAGATTGCCCAGAAGTTTGAAATACCAAATTTAAAGATCACAGGGGGCTTTTTTCAGGCAGAGGGATTCGAGGAAGCTTTTTGCATGTTGAAAATTAAATCTTATCTTCATGTTATCGAGTTAATCTTTCATTGGACCAATCCTTCCATCCACACGGGAGATTTCTCTTCTTCCAAGAAAAGGGTCCAGACTGCACTCCAGAGTGGTCCAAGCTGTCGCCTATTTGATTGGCAAATCTAGGGAGCAAACGAAATTTAAACTCCAATTCCTCGATGGAGAGCCTTCTTGCCGGCTTCCCCCGCCTGTTTTTATGGGGCGCTCCAAGTCACAACATGTGTGGATGAATGCCATAATTTATGCGTCCCAAATGGAGTTTGGAAGTTGTAGTCCAAGACAAATTGGGATTCCCTAAAAAAAAATTGACTCATCGGAGACATTGGCTTCTGTCTAGTGCCAAAGGATACATTGGCAAAAGGACAACCTGTGTGGTTTTCGGGTTGTAAACTGTAGGATGATTAATCCTTTATTTGGGGGTAGTGAGAAAAATACCCTGTGTTGTTGAATCATGTCCCATGAACAATGTTTGTCATTTACGTGGTTAGTGGGACTCCAAGATGTTTCAAATCCGTTCCTATTTCCAGTAATAGTGCCGACGTCTCATTTAATTAGAATGCCATCCTATTTCCCCGAATCTATTCTGTTGGAGACTTTGAAAAGTCATCTTGATTCCCGGATCCATTCTAGATCACCCCATTTCTTTTTACTCTCCCCAAACCACTGTCGCCTCCAGCCCAAGTCATGGCAAAGTAATCTTATCCTGTCAACTTCAAATACTGGAGTAAAGTTTTAGTAACTTCCCATCTTCCCATCAATGGCTTCCTTCACCCTATATTGATATTACGCAAGTTTTGGGAATCTTTCCCATACTTTGGAAGGTCATTTCTGGGAAAGCTGGAAACTTCTTTTGCCTTTGCATACATAAAAAAACTCCCCAAAGAGTGCCAGCTTTTCTCCTTGTGTGACACAGTGGCTTGCCAGTTGTTAAATTCTTATTATTACACACACACACATTTATGTGGTTATTGGGAGCATATCGTATTACTTTGCCACCACTTAATAGACTTTTGAGTCTTTCATTCATTTATTTCTGGTGTATCCCCTGGGTTTGGAACACTGGAGGGTCAAATTCTGCAAACTGAAGGCAGGCAGAGAGGATGTCAGAGATGGTCTCTGTGTAAAAATGGGAATGTGTAGTTTCCGTGGCTCCCAGAAAAGGATTAGCTTAGAACCGTGATGGCAAACCTTAGATCTCCAGCTGTTCTTGGCCTTCAATTCCTAGAAGCCTAAGGTCCTATGAATCTGCATGAATGGGTCTACTACGTGTAAACCCATTTATGTGGATTCGCAAGGACTTGGGTTTCTGGGAATTGCAGCCCAAAAAACAGCTGGAGTGCCAAGGTTCGCCATCACGGGGTTAGAACTTCTTGGGAGACTAATCAAGAAGCCAAAGATACATTACAAGAATACCAAATAATGTAGAAATGCCAGAACGAGAACCTTGAATCTCCCTCAACATCCGATGCAGTGTGTAGTAGTAGTCGTAGTAGTTGTAGTCGTAGTAGTAGGAGAAGAAGAAGATGAAGATGAAGACGAAGAAGAAGCGTTGCAGAATTTGACCAGTAGCAGATGACCAGCAGCAGGGATGGGGAGGGAGGCTTGAAGATCAAAGGCTTGATGTGCTCTTGTTATTGTAAGGAAGGGCAAAAACAGGAGAGAGGTGTCTTGTTCTTGAATCCCAGTGTGGCACCAGGAGAAGGTCACAGCGTCAGCTGCCTGGCCATGCTGAGATCAGGGGAGCACATGCTTCCAACCGCATGCAATGTGCCCCCGGTGTAACTCTGGATGGGACCTTGGGAGAAGTTGCCTGGCAGGAAGCCGGCGCATGACCCGGTCACACGAGAAGGCTGACGCTTATGGCAGATCCGCTACCCTCCCTTGACTTTGAAATGGACCGGTTCAGGTTGCTCATTTTCGCAGCAGGAGGCGAGGAAGATAACTTGAAAGGAGAGACTAAAGAACAGCTCCATTAAACTCTCCACGGGAATGTCTTCTGCCACCCGGGATAGACAACACATGGAAGACTGTGTCTTTCTGCTTTACCTCTGGTCTGTCCCCCCACTGCAAAGCCCCCATATGCTAATTGTATGTACTATTGGTCAAAATAGTACATACAATTAGCAATAAAAAAAGTTTAGTGTGTCTATTGTGCCTCTGCCCTTGGTAAACAGTTAGCTACCATACCTGCAAAAATGCAAGAAAGATTCTGAAATGGATTATGTGGTTTTTCTGTAGTGCCTGTCTAACAAAACTTATCACTAGAATATTGCTTGTTTTGGTGGTATGTAGTAGCATCGTAGGTGAAGCATTCAGCTTCTCTTATTTACATTGTTTGTAAATCTCACAGAATCTGCTACTCTGGCCAGTTTACAAAAAGAAAAATTCAAAAGTTCAGGGAAAACAAAATAAACAACAATAGTAAATAATGTTGGTTTAAGTCTTAAATTTAAAGCAAGTCTTCTAGGTGGTGGTTTTTTTAATGCCTTCTTATTCATTCATTCATTCATTCATTCATTCATTCATTCATTCATTCATTCATTCATTGGGCACATTTACCAGGACTGGAATGAAAAATGAAAAATACCAAGGGAGCTACTCAAAAACATATTGAAAAGCAGCTGTGATTTTACAACCACAGCCGAAGCAAACATGAAAATAATAAATACATGAGTTTTGCTCAGTTCTAAAGGTAAGCAAGAATCCAGTTGAAGCTGAAACTTTCTTTTAATGTCCCTTTCTCTTCACAGTTGTTAAAATAAAAGGTAATATTAAGACACCTAGCTAAAGAAGGTCAAGTAATTCACAATCCAAACCATTCCCTGAACCATTAATTTGGTCCGCGAAATAAATTGTTCTGAGCTGAGATGGTTAAAGGATCATGACTAGGAATTTTTATTTACTTTTCAAAATGGCCTGGATGCCTTCCAACATATCATAATATTAGCAAAGGAAGCACATTTATGTGCTGCTCTGAAATCTTGAATGTATGCCCCCATTTTGTTTCAGAAAATTAAAATATAAATTCTCAGTATTCATCTTCAATTCCTGCCAACAAAAGGAATAAACGAACAAACAAAAGAGATTAAGACTGGTGGTGGTGGTGGTAGAATAAAGGGAGACACAACACTTAGCAGGGAGTCTATAATGGACTGATGCTGATGGCCCGACTTATTATTAAAGTAATACTCCTGGAATTTTTATGGACTAGAGACACTTTATGGCTCATTCCCACCACCTGGCAAGGCAGTCGGACAAAGAACTGCATGGGTGGAGGTGCTGGCCTGAAATCCGGAATTGCCTTGTAAACTCGGGAAAATGTGAAAATTATAGGCTTGGTTCACACACATGGTAGACTGTGGAATAGATACTGCATGTCCAGAAGTCTCCCGATGACTCTAGCAGATGTCTTCAGAGAGCTTCTCAATACGTTGGATGCAAGCCAAGCTGCAGTTTAATTGGGGACGTGGATAGACATCACATTCAGTTATGCAAAGACACGGGCTGCTATAAGTTAAGAAAGTTTTGAAGGCACGATCTGTTTGCAGCACAACCATTTCTTAACTATTGGCATCTTGTTTCCAACCACTACGGCATTTGTGTAACTGCACAGCAGGATTTCAGCCAGTCTGATTCATTTACTGCTCCTCTGTAGGCAATTGTGTTTCTTTTCTAGTGCAATGATACCCAACCATCTACGCTGTGCACATCAGCTTTGGCCCTGAGCGGCTCAGTGGCACACGATTCTGCTCCAGCATGGAGCACATCCACACACATGAAACAAGTTGACATTGCTGTAAATGAAGCCATGTATATAGTGACTGGAGGCTTCAAACCTATACCAGTTATGAAAGTATATCCTCTTGTTGGTATTGCTCTACCTAAGATAAGGAGAGAAGTAGCAGCAGACACCGAGAGAACTAAGCAAGAGAAGGTGTGGAGAAATTCTAGCCAGAAGGTGGCTACAGAAAAGGAGATCAGGTCAGAGATTGACCAAGCACTTGTTGAGAATCCAGCTCAACAAGGGTGTAAGCATAAAGTCAGAAGAAACTGAAACAGCAGTCAGAGTTACAGGTGCGCAAGAAAGAGAGCGAAGTGCTCCGGCACCGGGGAGCAAGTTTTTATTGAAAAATACACAGGTTCCACAGGATGTATTACGACAGCATACACAGGATGTATACGCAAGCATAGGTGCAGTGGTATTCAGCCAATAATATGACATTCTCTATAGCATAACCATATATGGCATGACCTATATCTCTTACTAGTACATGCGCAGTAGCTTATATCCTGCCAGACTAGGCCAAAGCCTATTCTCTGTGGCGGTACCCTTGCAAAAGCTGTTACCTGTATATTCAGCAGTAGCTACGATCTAACTTCAGCTATGAATGGCTAATACCAAAAGCATTTATATGAAGGTTACATAGAGGCGCCTTTCTGCATCAAACCTGATTCTCTGCATAAAGGTTGAATCTCTGCAGAGGCAGGAAGCGCTTATTGATGCAGGAAGTAGCTAACCTCAGCTCTTTTTTGTGGTCAGCGCAAGAAATGCTAACCACAATTGCCAGCTATATGCCTCACATGTTTAAGCTAAAAGTTTCCAGCTAAAATGTTTTAAGCTAAAAGTATAATGAACTCCCACATTTCCACTTCTTAAATTTATTTTTTTCTGCGGGACATCGTTTGCCAATTATACACACGCTGGAATTCAATCTCGCTATCAGATTCTGAGTTAACATCTTCATATTCCACGTTATTTGTTGGTAAACAATATACATATTCCCCATCATCATAGTTCTCCTCTGCCACACGGGGAACGGCTCGATAATTACCCTGACAGATCTCATTCTGATAGCGAGCTTGATAGATGTGGTTTTGAGTAAACCCTGTGGATCTTCCTGATGCATGAAAACAGTTCTTACTCACAGCCATAAGATTTGGTACACATTGAATACAACAACATAACATAATGCAGCTTACTATAAAAACACCTATGGCAATTAGTAGATACATCATTAGTGACAATCTCCTACAGATCCTGAAGTTCTTTCTCAATCTGGCCTAAAACCAACCAGGGTCAAAATTTATCTAAACAATATCTGGCTTTCAAATCAATTGACTATCTATGTCAGGTGATGAAAGATGAGCATCTTTATCCATAGTAGAAAACATTTTTTTAACACCATAAAGTTGCAAGAGGGAGTCAAGAGGCCCACCTACAGGGCAACCAGCTCCTCTAAGAAACATGAACATGCCATGTTTGATGACCAGTGCCATGTTATTACAACCCTCTCCACAAGAGATTGCACCATGGAACTAGACATGAAACATGCCTGACATATCGAATAACACCATTGCAATATAACAAACTCAGTTATATATGTAGGGTTACAGTGAAAAACTCTTCCAGGCATTTTCATAATTGTATTACAAGTACAGCAAAGTCCCAAAATAAATTCCAGTAAAAGATCAAAAACACATAGTTAAAGCAGTCTGTTGTGGGGGGGGGGAGGAAGAAGGCTGGTCGCCCCCCCCATCCAAGAGACTACATTTTGGCTGTTTGCCAGCCAGTTTTTCAAGAGCGACTCCTTGAATGTGTGAGGGTCTCCTCCTCTCGGACAAGACCCATCCCATCAGGATCCTCCCTCATTAAGGTGACAAAAACCATGATCTTCTTGTAAAACCATGCTTTTTGTCATAGTTCACTGTATGCACTTTTAAAACAGGCAAGCACATTTCTTTTCTTCCTTACAAGAAAGTTTTCATAAAAATTCTAGCAAACAAACTACACATATCATTTTAACAACATTTCCCACCAGCAGAACATTTAGAAAATTTTAAAGAGGTTTTCAGGTTTTATAATGCAAACAAGGGCAATTCATCTTTGGAGTCCAAACAAAATTTTTAGTCCAGAGTAAAATGTCTAAATTAAGAGTCCAAATGTTGATTGAAGATCTCTTCAGACTAGAATTTAAACACCATCTTCCCTCCAGCACAGTTCTTGGTCACAAAACAACCAGGCAACCCTCCGCCCTCCAAACAAGCACATCTTTCAGCTTTTCAGTTACTCACTCAGTCCTTCACTCTCCAGGCACATCCATCTGTATTTCAGCAGGTAGAAAATGTAGAACCCAAAAGAACAGCTTCTCCAGAATTTGCAAGTAACTTAGCCAAAAACTGGAGTATATCTTCTCCCACCTTGTATTTTGGTAGAAACCTGCCATCCATAGAGGAAGGATCCATGCCACGTTTTCTCTGGGCTTCTTTCAGTTGCAGTATTTGAATCTTAACCAAGTGAAAAACTGTCATGTTGGATTTGTGAGAAGACCCCTTTCTGATTTTGGGTTTTCTGCTCTCCCCCTCTGGCTCATCCTTCCAATTCCTGCCCCCAAGTGAGGAATCAAGCTTATCACTCGACTTCTCCTGCTTGGTCCTCTTCTCCACCTTTCGTGATGGGGGGCACTTCAGGGATGAGCCAAGGTCCTCTGTGCTGCCCTCAGAACCCTCTCTGCCTGCCATTCTGCATGCAGTAATAGCTTCTATCTGCGATGAGGTGGCAGGGAGGGCTAGAGCATTTGCAACTATTGAGGCACGGCTGATGATTGGAAATGTAGTAGCAGCCTCCAAGTCCAGAACAGCCGCAGTTAAAACAGCAGAGAACGGGGTAACAGTACTTGATTGCTGCAAAGCAGGATAAAACGTTCCACCTTCATCAGGGGGTTTCGGAGGCAATTGTGGCCCATATGGCGGGGGTGCTGTTGGGGATAGAGGATCTCCAGTAGCAGGTGGCAGTATTTGTGGCATGGAGGTGGCCAGGCTTTGGGCCAAAAAAATGTTCTTCGGTTGTTTATTATTCAGATCAGGAGGATCTGGTGGGGTGGCATATGGTGGTGGTGCCGTAGGATCAGAGTCCCGTTTTAAGTCCGGTCTTTGTAACGGACATGGCAGCAGAATCTGCGGCAGAGGCACTGTCACTACTTGCGCCAACAAAATATTTTTCGGGGTGAGATTTTGCAAGCAGATTCGTACTTTGCACCACAGGAGTTGTACGGTTACACTGACTCTGGGGTGGTTTTGAAATTGAGTCCCAATTTTTTCCCACACTTGTAACTTTAAAGTCCCGTTTTCTGGGACCCATGGACAAAAATCGTAAATTGCCTTAACGAGTTGCTCTATTTCATTGATTGATACTGCATGTCCATTTTTCTGCAGGAGGTGTTTAAGATCCTGACAATACTTTTGTTGCAGAGAAGAGAGACCACTGCCCATGTTGTCTTATCTTGTCTTGTCTAAGTACTCTAACTTGACTGTGTCACTCACCCGGGATCCTTACACGGATGACGAGGGACGTCCTGGACCTAGCCGGTCGTGGGTGAGGACTGTGGGGCCGCAGCGCTGAAGTCGTGAGCGTGGTCGAAGTGAAGGGAGATTGTAATCTGGATCCGGTAGATTACAATCTGATTTGCCTCACACGGGGGGCACCAGATGTGGAGAAATTCTAGCCAGAAGGTGGCTACAGAAAAGGAGATCAGGTCAGAGATTGACCAAGCACTTGTTGAGAATCCAGCTCAACAAGGGTGTAAGCATAAAGTCAGAAGAAACTGAAACAGCAGTCAGAGTTACAGGTGCGCAAGAAAGAGAGCGAAGTGCTCCGGCACCGGGGAGCAAGTTTTTATTGAAAAATACACAGGTTCCACAGGATGTATTACGACAGCATACACAGGATGTATACGCAAGCATAGGTGCAGTGGTATTCAGCCAATAATATGACATTCTCTATAGCATAACCATATATGGCATGACCTATATCTCTTACTAGTACATGCGCAGTAGCTTATATCCTGCCAGACTAGGCCAAAGCCTATTCTCTGTGGCGGTACCCTTGCAAAAGCTGTTACCTGTATATTCAGCAGTAGCTACGATCTAACTTCAGCTATGAATGGCTAATACCAAAAGCATTTATATGAAGGTTACATAGAGGCGCCTTTCTGCATCAAACCTGATTCTCTGCATAAAGGTTGAATCTCTGCAGAGGCAGGAAGCGCTTATTGATGCAGGAAGTAGCTAACCTCAGCTCTTTTTTGTGGTCAGCGCAAGAAATGCTAACCACAATTGCCAGCTATATGCCTCACATGTTTAAGCTAAAAGTTTCCAGCTAAAATGTTTTAAGCTAAAAGTATAATGAACTCCCACAAGAAGGACCCTCAACACCCTCTGAATGGAGATGAGACTCAGATCCAGGAGGAGCTTTATGGCAAGAACAAACATTCTTGAGGGCCTGCAAGAGTAAAACCAAATTAGAAGATGGAGGAAGATGCTCACTGGATGAGGAACAACATTAAAGTGGAAACGGCTGAGGAACTCATCCTCTCCTGTCACTTGGAGGACCCTGAACATGCTGAGGGTCGGATTCCCTAAATGTAAGACCAACATGCTCAAATGGGGGCTGTTGTTGGATAACAACAAACTGTGTGAATGTGGAGAGAGACAGAATCCACATCATCTGCTGCTACTATCAGAAACATATACCAATGGGGATTTAAATTTGGCCAACGGCAAAACCAAGAAGGTGGCTTCATTTTGGCAATCCAGGATTTGTTTGGGACACGAAATTAGAAGAATAAGTGCTGTGATGATCTATCCAGAACAATAATCCATTTTTAAAAACCATCTTTCTTCCCACCACTACTATCTCCTTTCCTACCATAACTGGGTTAATTTTATTCTTTGCCACAGTTCCTATCACCTCCAGCTAACTCACTGGAAGGATGCTGGAAGCTGTAGTCCACAAAAGGACGGATTCCCTATTTACAAGGTCTGTTTAACAGGTGACAGTCTGACCAGGATATCCTGCTGTGGTAATAGAGTAGAGCCGTGATGGCGAACCTTGGCACTCCAGATGTTCTTGGACTTCAATTCCCAGAAGCCCAAGCCCCTGTGAATGGGTTTGCTGCGATTCATCCGGCCCACACCACCCCCTTGGCTCCTGGAAGCGGAAGTAAAATGCGCCCGTACGGAGGAAGGGTTAACCTGGAAGAGTCTTAACTGTACAGGTGCATGTTACTTCTGCTTCCAGGAGCAACGGGGGTGGGGGATGAACCGCAGCAAACCCATTTGTGTGGATTCAGGAGGGCTTGGGCTTCTGGGAATTGAAGTCCAAGAACATCTGGAGTGCCAAGGTTCGCCTTCACAGGAGTAAACCCTACTGCTAACAACTCAACGCCAATTATCAGGCAGTGATTAACCTGACAACCCTGAAGACTAGAGGCCTTGGGTGTCAAAGTCCACAGGGAAGGGTGATGGTCTCCTAGTGGATTAAATCCTACTTGATGGAGAGCAGCAGCTTCATCCATCCTGGCCTGGGGCTGAGGAGGACTTTGCGTGCCCAAAGGGCTCAGGATCAGAAAGTGACTCGTGGAACTGGATCAGTGGTACTATGGGTGTCACGCTGCGATGCGGAAGGCAGATGAAAGGCCACTGCATTATAGTCTCAGGACAGTTTTCATGGCTGATCACCAGGAGGATTGCCAATATTTGGAATCGGATACTGCTCAAAAAGAAGAAGAAGGTTTTTTTTTTTGAAGGCCCTCTGACCACTGCAGAAAGTTGTAGTGGAGACAAAGCAAAAGAGGCCGAGAAAGAAACCGAAGAAAGGAAGGAAGTAGAAAGAATGTGACAAATAGAAATATTTGAGCAGGCAGGGAAAAGCAGGAAGGCAAAGGAGGGAAGGAAAATGAGAATCATAGTAATTCATTACAGATAACTCTTCACTCAAAGATGTAATTCTTCAAGCAGTTACAGGGGCGGATGTACCTTTCAACATCTCCTGTAGTTTGCAATTTGTTTGCTTTGTTCTGTGATTGGTTGCCTGGGGATTTGTGTGGTTCGAAATCTGCTATACCTTATTTATCTAGCAAAACTTGAATGTGGAACAAGATCAAAAAACACAGTCTTTCTGTCCTTGAATTTCTTTCCACTTTAAACCAGGGGTGCCCAAACTTTTCGGGCCGTGGGCCGGTCATATAGTTCAGCAGGCAGGCCACGTGGTTCAGTGGGCCAGTCACGTGGTTCTTCCCACTGGAAACGGAAGTAAAACACTCTTTTGCAATCTGTTTTGCAACTTGATGGGATATATTTTAAGCTGCCTTTTTCTCTGCTTAAACCAAGGAGGCCCAAACTACAGCTCATGGGCCAGATCCGGCTTCTGACACCAATTAATTCGGCCCATGCCACCCTCGTCACTTCTGGAAGCAGACGTAAAATGTGCCTGTATGACGAGGGCAGGGTGGGCTGGATAAATTGGCGTCAGAGGCCATATCTGGCCCATGGGCCATAGTTTGGGCACCCCCTGCTCTAAATGGAAGTGTCAGTTTGATGGCTTGGTCACCATTTCTGCCTGAATTGCATCTTTAAAACTCTTAACAGATTTCAGGTCCTGATGATGGGCAATCTGGAATACAAAGCTTGCCCCCAGGCAGGGGAAAAAGAGGGTAAAACTGGGGAAAGAGGAAGAACAAAAAAGGAGAGGAGCTTTGAAGGAACGGAGTCTCTGGGAGGGAAAGTTTTCATCTGCTTCTCCTACATGCCACATGGACATTTCATCTAAAATTTGACTTTCAAATCCTTTCCAGCTCTCTCTTTCAAAACAAATTCAAAGGTTTCCTGCCACCACCCTTTGATGCAAGTTGACAGATTGCTATCATGCCTAAAGGAGACGTGGAGATTTAAAAGAAACAACCCAACCATGAAAAAGATGAAATCAATTAAAGAGACACTTTCCAACCAAGCCCCTTCTTCTGAGATAATCAGCAACAGATGAATGCATCCTTGTTGTACCCATAGACTGATATATAGCCCAGGCTGTGATTCATTCCATGCCTCTTGTCGCCTGTCTGCCTTTTGCATTTAGATGATACATGCTCCCTCTGTAACTGGCCCATATTTCTTATTTTGCCACAAGGCTGCAGCTTTCCAAGGCAGAAAACAGGAGGAAAATGGGATTTTTAAAACCTTCAACCCAGCAACTGATGGGTATATTAGCAGAGAAGTGGCATTTCAGCTCTTCAAAAGGGCCCTCCAAATGGCACGTTTAAGTAAAGGTAAAAATCACCCTTGCTTGAAAGCCAGCTGTATCTGACTCTAGAGGTCAGTGCTCACCTCTGTTTACAGCCAAGCATGTCTGCAGACATTTCTCTGGACATGTGGCAGGCATGACTAGATATCAGAGTGCACGGAACTCTGTTTAACTTCCTACCGAAGTGGTCCCTATTGATCTACAGTAAAAGCCCTACTTACGGGGGAAACGTCCGTTCCATAGGCTTTTGCTTAAATCATTTTTTTATGTAACGCGAAGCAACCCCATAGGAAAAATGAACTTTTTATGTAAATCGAAGCAAACCCATAGGGAAAATGAATTTCTACATAACTTGAAGCAAATCCATAGGAAAAAGAATCTTTATGTAACTCGAAGCAAGCCCATAGGAAATCATGTAAATTGGGACATGGTTTTAGCACAAAATCATTATGTAAGTTGAATTTTATGTAACTTGGGGCATTTGTAAGTTGGGTTTTTACTGTACTTGCAATTTCTTTTGAACTGCTAGGTTGGGAGGAGCTGGGACAGAGACGGGAGCTCACTCTGTCGTGCAGCACTCGGGTCTTGGCCTGCTGACTTTCCAGTCGTCAAGTTCAGCGTCTTAACCACTAAGCCACTGCACATTGAAACAAGAAACTAAGCTGCCAACCAACCCGGGGATGGGGGTGGGGACTCCGGGGAAGCCACAGGACATAACGAAGAAGGGTGATTAGGGGGAAATATAAGTCTCAGCAACGGCTGCAGACATTTTGACAGGCGAGATCTTTCGCTTAAGCTCGTCTGATGGTGGGAAAAGCACTCGAGACGGTTCGTGTGTCTGGAAAAATCTGTGGCCCATATTTTCCTAAGATAGCAAGCGACAGCATCACAGTCCTTTCTGATTAGTGGGGAAAGGAGGGGGGGTGTATAAAAAACCCACCCTGGACATAGAAGGGGGGGTTTGGGGAGAGAAGAAAGGATGGAGAGGAAACCTGTGGAAGAAAAACATATTTCTTCCTTTGACAGCAAATAGGATCGTGTTCAATCATAGGTTACCGATCGAGATAGAAATGCTGCTTGATGCTAGATCAGAATCAGCATCTTTTATCAGCTAAATATGGTGTTGTTGTTGTTGTTGTTGTTGTTTTTTGGGGGGGGTTAGGTGTGATCACTGGATCATAGCTGTCAAGTATCCCATATTGGCTGGGAAACTCCCGTTTTTTACCCTCTTTCCCGGTGTCCTCCCGCATTGGTCAGACTGCAATGCTCTAATGCCACCACTGGAGGGCTGCACAGGATAAGCATAGCTGTCAAGTATCCCATTTTGGCCGGGAAATTTTCCTTATTTTCAAATCCCAAACTTGCCAGGTATGCACTGGATGTCATTCATCCAATGGCAAGGTGTGGACAAGGTATGTCGCAGTTAGTAATTAGCAATTAACAATCCACACTTCTATACCACCCCATAGCACTTAGTACACTCTCTGGGTGGGTTACAAGGTAATTAACATCTTGCCCCCAACATGCTGGGGACTCATTTTACCAACCTTGGAAGGCTGAGTCAACATAGTGGTGGTGGTGGTGGTGGTGGTGGTGGTGGTGGTGGTGGTGGTGGTGGTGGTGGTGGTAGATGAGGGTGTGCGTAAGGACCATCACGAGGAGGATCCAAATGTGCATTTGGCTACAGACCAGTGGTGGGCATCAGCAGGTTCGCACCAGTTCGCCAGAACCAGTAGCAGACATTCTGGTTGGCCCCACCCATCCAAGTTTTGAAACAAAGTAGTCATAATTTGGGTGCAATGCAGGTCTCCCCCTGGCCACGCCCACCATACCACACCCACAGATTAGGTAATAAAAAAATTGAATCCCACCACTAGGCAGGCATGACTAGACTGCCCACCAAGTCACATGGCTACACCCACAGAGTAGGCCACGCCCACAGAGTAAGCCATGCCCACAGAGTAGGCCACCACCCACAGTGTGGCAGTAAATTTTCTTGGAGCCCACCACTGCTACAGACTAATAGGCAAAGCCACCCCCTGGCTAATGACCAGACTGGGTAGGTATTACCAGACTTTGTATCTGAGCATACATCAGTGCGCTCACAATTGGCTCTTGTTTGAGTTCAGCTACTCCTCACTTTTGTGAGCTAGCTAGTTGTTCACAGAGGTGACGTCTGCCAGTTCCAACCTGAGTGTTGTGGAAGAGGCATTAGCCCCATAACTTGGCCATGTTTTAGGTTATAAATATGAAACACTCTTAGTACATGCTATAGATTTTAATGAGGACATGACATGGATAGTAGTAGTAATAATAATGGTAGATAAAGGTAAAAGTCTCCCTTGCTCAAAAGCCAGTGTGTGCTTATCTCCATTTATAGCAAAAGAGCCAGCTCAGTCTGCATTTGCAGACATTTCAGTGGTCACATGGCAGGTATGACTAGACTACTTGAAATTTCTTGCTTTTGACCTGTTAAGTTCACAGGAGCTGGGGACCAGCTGAGGTGAGCCCTGCCCCTCCTCCCTTTTGCCAGGAGAGGTAAAGGGCCGTCGGCCGGCAGAAGACCAAAGCCTCTGACCAGCTGAGGTGAGCCCCGCCCCTCCTCCCTTTTGCCAGGAGAGGTAAAGGGCCATCGGGGCCGGCAGAAACAACAGCCTCTGCCCCTCCTCCCTTTGCCAGGAGGTTGTTGGGACCACCCTCACCATCGGCGTCCCGGGCTTCCGCCTCCCTGCGGGGGGCTCAAACAGCTGGCGGCTGTGGATGAATTTCCACCGCCACCCTGGAGACACCTGCGGCCAGTCTGGAGCTCGCTGGGACCACCATGCCATCGGCGTCCCGGGCTCCTGCCTCCCTGCGGGGGGCTCAAAAGGCTGGCAACTGCGGAAGAACTTCCACCACTGCCCTGGAGACACCTGCGGCCAATTTGGAGCTCACCGGGACCATCCCACCATCGGCGTCCCAGGCTCCCGCCTCCCTGCGGGGTCTCAAAAGGCCAGCAGCCATGGCGGGATTTCCACCCTGCCCTGGAGACACATATGGCCAGTTGGAGCTCGCTGGGACCACCTCACCATCGGCATCTCAGGCTCCTGCCTCCCTGCAGGGGGCTCAAAAGGCGGGCGGCCACGGAGGAACTCCCACCGCCGCCCTGGAGACACCTGCGGCCAGTTGGATATTGCTGGGACCACCCCCATCATTGGCATCCCAGGCTCCCGCCCCCCTGTGGGGGGCTCGGTAGGCCAGCGGCCGCGGCGGAGCTTCCGCCACCACCACCCTGGAGACACCTGCGGCCAGTCAGAGATTGCTGGGACCACCCCACCATTGGCGTCCCGGGCTCTTGCCTCCCTGCGGGGGGCCCAAAGGGCCGGTGGCCGCGGCAGAATTTCCCCTGCCGCTCTGGAGACACCTGCAGCCAATCAGAGCTTGTTGGGATCACTTCCTCCATTGGTGTCCTGTGTTCCCACCCCCCTGCGGGGGGCTTAAATGGCCGGCGGTCGCACCGGAATTTCCACTGCCGCCCTGGAGACTCTTGCGGCCAGTCGGAACTCGCCGGGACCATCAATATGGGAAGAGAGACTGAGAGGGTATGTTTTAAGTGGGTTAGGGAGGGAGGGAGGGAGAGATGGCCCTGCCAGCCAGGAAGATGGGGCGACACTCCGTCTGGGTTAATGGTGGAGGTTCCAGGGGCCCATTTAGAGGTTGTGACGGGCATGGGGCGTTATAGCGGGAACCGTGGGGCGGGCCGCACTCGGGGAAGGCGGGACCGATGCTTAGTATCTGTCCCACGTTCTGGCCCCCCGGTTTCACCTCTAGGTCCTGAGCAGCTGATCCAGGGTGACCCCACCCTTAGGCTGCTGCTGATGAATGCCAGGTCGGTCTGTAGTAAGGCGCCCCTAATACAAGATTCTATTCTGGGAGAGAGGGCCGACCTGGCATGCATCACTGAGACCTGGCTGAGACCAGAGGATGGGGTGCCTCTATCAGAGATGTGTCCAGCCGGGTTCGGTGTTTGGCACCAGCCTAGGGATGAGGGCAAGGGCGGTGGTGTTGCCATTATAGCCAGGGAGTCACTAGGAGTTACCAGGGCCACTGCTCCACAATTCCTGGGTTGTGAGTCCCTGCTCCTGCGGCTGGGCCCAAAGGGTCAGTTGGGGGTCCTACTCCTGTACCTGCCCCCTTGCAGGGTAAGGGACTCCCTGCCTGGGCTCCTCGAGGCTGTCTCAGCATTGGCGTTGGAGTTCCCTAGGCTGATAGTTCTGGGGGACTTCAATTTGCCTTCGCTGGGGTCCGGTTCCGGGGTGGCTCAGGAGTTCATGGCTTCCATGGCAACTATGGACCTGGCTCAGGTAATTCGGGGTCCTACCAGGGGCAGT
Organism: Bradypodion pumilum; assembly: GCA_035047305.1. NCBI lineage: Eukaryota > Metazoa > Chordata > Lepidosauria > Squamata > Chamaeleonidae > Bradypodion > Bradypodion pumilum. Next base: position 5,902,716 of record JAWDJD010000003.1, read on the forward strand.
GGCCACACACCAGATTTAGTCTTTTTGTCGGGGCGGTGGCAGAGTGATCTGAATTTACAGAAGCTAGACATAACACCTGTGCCATGGTCAGATCACTATCTGGTGGCTCTAGACTTCCTGGGGGCAACACATCATCGTAGGGAGGCAGGGTCTATTAAAGTGGCCCGCCCCCGGCAACTGATGGATCCGGATGGATTCCAGAGGGAACTGGGGGCTTTTCCCCTGGATCGGCAACACGATTCGCCCGAGGCACTTGTTGACCTATGGTGTGGGTCAACGATAGCTGCCTTGGATGTAATCGCTCCACTACGGCCTCTCAGAGCCCGTGGAGCTAGGTCATCCCCGTGGTTCACAGAAGAACTACGGGAGCTCAAACGGGCAAAGAGACGCCTTGAGCGCCGCTGGGTGAAGACCAGGAACGATTCCGATTGGACACTAGCTAGAGCCGCTATTAGGGCCTACCTAGTGGCGATGGGGGTGGTGAGGAGGCAATACTTCACCTCTCTTATTGCCTCCGCTGATAATCGCCCAGCCACCCTGTTTCGGGTGACCAGGTCCCTCCTTGGTAGGGGGGGGGGGCTGTGCCTGGTTGGCAGGGATCGGCTGAGGACTTTGCTGACCATCTGGTGGAGAAAATCGATCGGATTCGCTCAGGGTTTAATCTTGGCGTGGATGGGGAGGGTCAGGGGGGAGCCAGTGCACAGTCGTGCTGTGTTATCTGGGATCAGTTTGATCCTGTTGCCCCAGATGAAGTGGACAGGCTCCTTGCGGCGGTCCGCGCCACTAATTGTCCATTGGATCCCTGTCCCGCCTGGCTGGTAAAAGCCTCAAAGATGGTGACAGGTGGCTGGGTCGGGGCTATAATTAATGCGTCTTTTCGGGAAGGGATATTTCCTGCACCATTGAAACATGCTTTGGTGCGCCCCCTCCTGAAGAAGCCATCCCTCGATCCAGCAGTCATAACCAACTACAGACCTGTTTCCAACCTCCCCTTTTTGGGGAAAGTATTGGAAAAGGCAGTGGCGCGTCAGTTGCAGGGGGTACTGGATGAAGCGGAATATCTGGACCCCTTCCAGTCAGGATTCAGACCTGGATATGGTACTGAGACTGCATTGGTCGCGCTGATGGATGATCTCTGGCGAGAGCGGGATGGCGGTCATCCGTCCGTCCTTGCTCTTCTTGACCTCTCAGCGGCCTTCGATACCGTCGACCACGGTATCCTTCTGGAACGGCTCCGAGGATTGGGAATCCAGGGCACTGTGTGGTCCTGGTTTTCCTCATTTCTGAGGGGCCGGACCCAGTCGGTGTGGTTGGAGAGCGAGAAGTCCAGTCCTAGGTCCCTAAAATATGGGGTGCCTCAGGGCTCGGTACTCTCTCCTCTCCTTTTTAACATCTACATGAAGCCGCTGGGTGAGATCATCCGTTCCCACGGGGTGCGGTACCATCAGTACGCGGATGATACACAGTTGTACATCTCGGCCCGTGGGGACCTCAGTGATGCAGTCAAAGTCCTTTCCAGCTGTCTGGAGGCTGTTGGGGTCTGGATGGGGGCAAATGGGCTACAGCTGAATCCTAGCAAGACTGAGTGGCTATGGATAGGGGGTCCCGCCTTATCCCGGGAGCTACCATCTTTGGTTTTGGATGGGGCTATTCTGCCCCAGACCGACCCGGTGCGCAACTTGGGGGTCCTCCTGGATTCGCGGCTGCTGCTAGAAGAACAGGTGGCGGCTGTGGCCAGGAGGGCCTTTGCCCAACTTCGGGTGATTCGCCAGTTGCGCCCGCTCCTGGACCGGGACTCTTTGCTCATGGTCACTCATGCTCTGGTTACCTCCAGACTAGACTACTGTAATGCGCTCTACATGGGGCTGCCCTTGATGACCATTCGGAGGCTGCAGCTGGTCCAGAATGCGGCGGCCCGGGTGGTGATGGGGTGTGGACGTTATGCCCATGCCTCACCACTGCTGCGGGAGCTGCACTGGTTACCAGTTTGTCTCCGGGTGCAATTCAAGGTGCTGGTTTTGACCTTTAAAGCCCTATATGGTAGTGGGCCAGGTTACCTTAGAGACCGCATCGCCCTAAGGACGTCTGTCCGTCCAACCAGAGCGGACCGGAGGGGCTCTCTAATTGTGCCATCGGCCAGGGGGGCTCGCCTCTCTGGCACAAGGAGGAGAGCCTTCTCTGTGTCCGCACCGGCCCTTTGGAACCTCCTGCCTGTGGAACTGCGTCTCCAGACGGAGTTGTTGCCCTTTAGAAAAGAACTAAAAACCTGGCTGGCGGGCCAAGTTTGGGGTGCAGGTGGAGGGGTGGCTTCCGTTGGGTGGTTAATATAGGGGAGGATGCCTGCCCCACGGTTTCTTCAGTTCCTGCACCCCTCTCTTTTTAGGGGTGGGTTCTTATTGCTGGTTTTATCTGTTTTATTTGTTTTTATATGTTTTTACCCATTGTTGTGAACCGCCCGGAGTCGGCTTTGGCTGAGTGGGCGGTATAGAAATTTGACAATAAATAAATAAATAAATAAATAAAATATGGCAGGCGCTCACTCCGTTGCGCAGCACTCAGGTCTCGAACTGCTGGCCTGCCGACCTTCTGGTCCTCAAATTCAGCATCTTAACCACTAAGCCACTGTCGTATGCACCCCAAAATTGCAAAATGAGCCCATTAATCATCAGCAATTTCCAAGGCTGCTGATGTCATCACCATTATGCATGGGGAAATTGTGCGACGGGATTTGAGCCACTGATGCCGGAAGCTGTTTGTAGATTATTTATTTATGTATTTGTCCAATTTATATAGCTGCCCAACTCGAAACGACTCAGGGCGGTTCACAACATTAAGATCAACATAGCAGTCTATAACATTAAAACCCATTAAAAAAACCAATTAAAAATACAACAAGAGTTACCCCAACCAGCTAAAAGAAACAAGGGAGCGATATTGCTATATCAGCCAGCAGGCGCGGGTCACCACATCCCCGGTGCCCCACGCCTGCTTTGACATCCAGGTTTTTAGTTCTTTCCTGAAGGGCATCCTGAAGGTACATACTGAACCTTTGGGAGAATATCCACCAGGTTTTGTCTCTTACTGAGACATCTGAAAATAAATTGCAGTTTCAATTCTATATTCTGCCTTAGTTTACAGGTCAAGGGGTAAATTGCTTAAAGAAACCGCAGAAAGATGGAACGGTTTCAGCTCTGCTTCCACTGTTATTCTGCCAGTGATATAAAGCAGGGTTCGGGATCTTATTAGCATTCCTGCAATGTTTGCCTAACTTGTCACACCTAATTGCAACTAATTGATGAGGCCTCTAGGTACTTCTGACTCAATTACATGGTCACCTGCCTGAATGGGCAATCAAAATGTCCCCTGGGGTTTAGAAAGCCACACGATTGATCTTTCAAAGAACTGAGCCGGCTGCTGAGGACAGGACATTTCAGATATTGCTCATTTATAGGGCATAAGTCAGAGACAGCTTGACGGTACATGAGAAATATGCATATATTTACACACTTCTCCTGAAGCATTCATCTCCTCCTCCTCCTCCTCCTCTTCTTCCATATCTGAATCCAGATATTGGCGATCCTTATGGCGATAAGCCATGAATACTGTCCTGAGAATATAATGCGGTGGCCTTTCATCTGCCTTCAGCATGGCAGCATGACACCCGTACCACTGATCCAGTGCCACGAGTCACTTTCTGTTCCTAAGTCCTTTTGACATGCAAAGTCTTCCTCAGCCCCAGGCCAGGATGGATGAAGTTTCTTCCCTCCACCAAGAAGGATTCAAGTGGGATTTAATCCACTTGGGGACCATCAACCTTCCCTGTGGAGTGTGGTACCCAAGGCCTTTAGTCCTCAGGGTGGTCAGGTTAGTTAACTGCCTCCTAATGATTGGTGTTGAGTCACTGGCAGTAGGGTCTACTCTATTACCATAGCCAGACATACCAAATTCTTCCTGGTGACAAGCAATTCTGCATATTTCCCAACTGTTGCATCTTAGCTGCTGGTGTATAATTTTGTGCACTTTTTATTTCTCAACATCTTGCCATGTGCCCCTTTCCAGGGTAAGCTGTGCTTTGCCTTAAAAAGTGAGGCACATGGATCTCTGAAGCAGTGAAATGCTCTTTGTTTGCTATCCTCGCTCCCCAACCGGGGCTTCATAATGTGTGGAGAAATTAACACTAGGAGCATCTGTGTTGCATCAAAATCTTGGTTCCCTCTCAGAATGAAATGTGTTAATGGACCCACCCGCCTTTCATTTGGAAGGAAGGTGCTTACCTGATGCACTAGGAGTTGATTAGCAAAAATTAACATTTTGAGCAACTGCAGGAGGCATATCTCTAGTCTGAGGGCTCAGAAAAGCTGAGTTAGAGCAGGCCAGATTCTGTTGCAGAACATAGTCTAACCATTACTAGGATGAAGAACCACATGGCTGGGAAAAAGACATAAAAATAAAGGGCCTAGAGAAGTAGTTCCCAAACTTTCTTTGGCCATGCCCCACCTAAGCATCTCCAAAATCCTGATGCCACCCCACTATAACATATAAATCTTATTATTAAAAAAATAAACTATTCACGTGGAGGAAGCCTAAAAGGCCACTACTGTATACAGTAAAACCCCGACTTACAAATGCCCCAAGTTACATAAAATTTGACTTACATAATGATTTTGTGCTAAAACCATGTCCCAGTTTACACAATTTCCTATGGGTTTGTTTCTAGTTACATAAAATTTCATTTCTCTGAGTTTGCTTCGATTTACATAAAAAAAATCATTTCCCCTAAGGGTTTGCTACAAGTTACATAAAAAACCGATTTAACCAAAAGCCTATGGAATGTACTTTTTTTGTAAGTAGGGGTTTTACTGTAATAATTGCATGTCAAAGATTATTCTGGGTCGAAAGGTTTTTTGATGGAGACACTCCACTTGGGGGATGCCCAAATGAGGCTCCTTTCATATCCTTTCCCACTAAAGTGGTCCCTATTTATCTACTTGCAATTTCTTGCTTTCGAACTGCTAGATTGGCAGGAGCTGGGACAGAGACGGGTGCTCAATCCGTCATGCAGTACCCGGGTCTCGAACTGACAACTTGCCGGCCTTTCAGCTAACAAGGCGAGCTTCTTAACCACTGAGTCACTGCAGCCCCTAAAAGCCCATTATCTTGGTCATTCTCAAATTGCCCCCCCTTAAAAATCAAACTGCCCTCCCCTGTGGGGCTTGTGCCCCACATTGGGAACCATAGGCCCAGAGGATGTAGTAAACAGAACTGAGAGTTGCAATCCAAAAAAGAAAGCAATTCTCACCCCCTCCCATCTCTGCACGTCCTTAACTGCTGAGCCTCCACTGAGACCAGGTAAAGGTAAAGGTTCCCCTTGCTCGAAAGCCAGTCATATCCGACTCTAGGGTGCAGTGCTCATCTCTGTTTCAAAGCCGAAGAGCCAGCGCTGTCTGCTGCTGCAGACGTTTCCGTGGTCATGTGGCAGGCATGACTAGACACTGAAGCGCACGGAGCGCTGTTTCCTTCCCACCGAAGTGGTCCCTATTTATCTACTTGCAATGTCTTGCTTTCGAGCTGCTAGGTTGGCAGGCGCTGGGACAAAGACGGGAGCTCATTCCGTCCTGCAGTACTCGGGAATCGAACCGCTGACCTTCCGCTTCCCAGTCAGCGTCTTAGGCACTTGAGCCACAGCAGTCCATATGTGCAGAGACCATATGTACATATGTGCACATATGTACATATGTGCAGAGTAAATAAAGTACAGTAACTGCTTTATTGACTGCACATATGTGCACATATGTGCAGAGACCAGAGGTTTGCACATATCCATGCTTTCAGGTTACTTTTGCAACTTAAACCCAGTGATGGAGAGCCTGCCTAACTGCACAACAGGCATTCACATTTATTTTTCTCCAATGTAGTTTTGGCTTCTTGCCCTTCCCTCTAGGAACACAGACAGGGCGTGATACTTTTAAATGTATTCTTGTAATAACTAATTCACTCTTGTAAATCGTTGCAATGCTTAAAAAGTAACTTGCTACACGCTGTTTTTTTTTAAAAAAATAATTTGGGGGGGGGGTTACTTTGAATTGAGAAGGGACCGCGGTGGCTCAAGTGGTGAAGATGCTGAACTCGCTGACTGGAAGGTCGGAGTTCGATTCCTGGATACTGCATGACTGGGTAAGTCCATGTCTCTGTCTTAGCTCCTGCCAATCTAGCAGTTCGAAAGCAAGAAATTGCAAGTAGATAAATAGGGACCGCTTTGGTAGGAAGATAAACAGCGTTCCATGCACTCTGGTGTTGAGGCATGCCCACCATGTGTCCACGGAAACATCTGCAGATGCAGACAGTGCTGGCTCTTTAGCTATAAACAGAGATGAGCACTGAACCCTAGAATCGGATACAATTGGCTCTCGAGCAAGGGCAACCTTTATCTTTAAATTTGAATTGAGAAGACAATGTCATAAAACTGAGAAATGTCCTTGTTTTTTTTTTTAAGGTTATAAATGTATCATTTAATATAAAATTTTAAAAATAACTCCAAACATCAGTTTTTACACCTAGGAAATGTTATTTTTGAAATATAATTTAATGATCCATAAACTTTATTACCCAGAAACCATGCTGCTCATGATTTCCAAACCTTCCAGGGAATATCACAGAGAAGGAGAAAGCTACTGGCTAAGATAGTCAGAGCATTTTAGTCTAACAATGTAACTTTTCAAGGTTCTTTCCAATGCTTGGATTCTATGGATTTAAATCAGGGGTGCCCAAACTTTTCGGGCCATGGGTTGGTCATGTGGCTGAGCGTGCTGGTCATGTGCTCACTCCCACCAGAAGTAAAAGTAAAACACACATGTGTATGTGCATTTTACTACCACTTCCAGAGGCGGCGTGGGTGGCATGGGCTGGATTAATTGGTGGTGCAGGCTGGATCTGACCCACAGGCCATAGTTTGGGCACCCCTGATTTAAATGAAACTTTGTAAATAATGGCTTGATCCTACTATTCTGGATCGGTGCCCAAAATACATTCTTCCCAATTTTCATATGTCGAATCGTCGTTAATTCCAAGTCTGACCTGGCTGAGATGCAAGGATAGAATAGAAAATATTTCTTCAAATAACATAACTCTTGTTTTTAAAAAGTGAATTCTTCACAGTTTTTTTTAAAAATGAAAAAGTTATTAGTCTAATAATGGACTTGATTCAAGAGCCCCTGCTATGTGAGGTCTTTTGTCCGTAGAAAATGAATGGGATTCAAGTCAAGGAGAAAGCATGGAGGTGCCATGCCAAAGAAAGTTTCCCTTTAAAAAAAAGGAAGGGAAAAGTTGAAATTTGACATCTCTTGTGAAGCTGCCTTGTTTTGGAAAGAAAGTCAAGGATCTTATTAACACCCTGAAAGCAGTGAGTTTTTAGTCCTACTTGGGGTTTGGCAAAAGAGCAGAAAATAATGAAATATGCATTGGGCATTTCTGGTTATTCCACTTAAGTTAGCAGAGCATGAGACAGGAAAAAAAACCCCAGTGAAAACATGGAGAGATCAACACAGTTTGTGCTCATCCCTCCTCTTTTGGGTTCTTTTTTAACACACATACTTGCCCTTCATATGATAAACAACCACTCTAGAAGCAGTTAGAGTAGGGCAAAAAAATATTTACTTACAATTACCTTTCGTCATTACATTCAAAAGAAAAAAACAGCAAAAAATGAGGTCTCCAGCAAGTGGATAAAATCTATTTGTTGCTTGGTGGGAGGTCAGCAGAAGAAAAGATTACAGGTTGCCCATCCATATCTGTGGGGGATTTGTTCCAAAATCTACTACAGACACCTGAAACTGTGGATAATAGTGAACCCTACATTTTACATTGTAGGCAGTGGCCTCTAGTGGCCAGCTCTGGTAATGCGCCATAGAAATACAGTACATATTTTCATGGCTTTTTTTTTAAAGTGAAGAAGGCATATTTTGTAGAACTACAAATCCCAGAATTTCACAGACTGCAAGCAACATTTCTAAGCTTTGATGGGGTGTAGGAGTTACTAAGTAAAGATCATCCTTCCCAGAGTTTGAGAAAGTTATTTTGGGGGACTTTGGTGAATTTCTCCTAGGCAATGGGTAAAATCCTGTTGCTCTGTTTTGCTGTTACACAAAGGACGTAACTTGTGAAGGCAAAACATTTTAAAGACATCTCTCTAGACATAATCTCTTGGTTAATGAGTCAGATGACTCTGTATGCCCTAAATTATGCTAACAAAGGTTTCTTAGCGTATATCAATTTGCCTCTCAGAGTTACACTTTTTGCATCGTTAGTTGTTCATTTCAAAACAGTAAGTTTGATTTCAATGCAACCTGTATGCTCTGAACATGGATGTAGAGAATATTTACTAAAAAAAATTCTCATAAATTTGTCTTCTGTCGAAGAGACACATCACTGAGGAACTTTCAGCTCTTCTGAGTTTCTTCACCCCTAGCATAGCTGGCAAGTATCCCTTATTGGCCAGGAAAACCCCTTATTTTACCCTTTTTCCCACCGTCATCCCTTATTAATTAGACTGCAATGCTCTATTGCCACCATTGGAGGGAAGCACAGGATAAGCATAGCTGTCAACTATCCCGTATTTGTCGGGAAATTTCCCTTATTTCCAAATCCAAAACTTGACAGGTATGGCCCCTAGAAACAATAAAACCTCCAAACCCTTCTGCAAATGGTGTAAAGCCAGTGTCGCGCATGCTCAGTAACATGTTTGTGCATGCGCAGAACCCATTTGTTCATGTGCAGAACCCCTTTGCGATGGGTGCATGTGCACAGTAACCCCTTTCCCTGCCATTCAAAATATGGGACGGCGGCGGGAAAGGGGAGGAACAAGCACTAAAATACGGGAAATCCCAGCCAAAACAGGATACTTGACAGGTATGGCCCTGGCAGACAGATGTGCGGGCCAGAGGCATAGTTCCTCCCACCGCTTCTGCCACTTCTGGTGGTAGCAGTGGGTGCATTCACAACATGTTTTGGGATGTTTTTGCTGCTTCCACCGCTTCCGTTCTCGATGGTCTTCGGTGCTTCCGGTGTGTTTTCGGCATATTTCTGGTGCTTCTGACATGTTTTCAGCACTTCTTGCGTGTTTTTGGCGCAGTGGGGTCCTCACCGTGGGCTGGATTAATTGGCGCCATGGGCTATACATAGGTTGCGAATCCCTGCTCTACACCGTCATTATCTTATTGCTGTAGAGTTAGAAGGAATCCTATAGATGAGTGATGGCGAAGTCTTTGAATGCTATTCCCCTTTGGGTTCTTTTTTAAGACACAAACTTGCCCTTACAGCTCTTTGGCTGTAATCATCAGAGATGAGCACTGCACCCTAGAGTCGGACGCAACCAGCTTTCCAAAGAAGAAGACCTTTACCTTTTACCAGCCCCTGTATCTATTCCTTAAAACTGCAGCTTAGGGCCCTTCTCTGAAATCTCTCTTCCTTCCAGGCATGGCAATCTAATTTGTTCTCTCCTGTGACGGTCACATCATGTGTCTGAGGTCCGCTCATTTGCCTATCCCGTTACCTCATCCGTCATTAGCTCCAGACGTTTATTACTCTGCATATGGCATCTGTGTTTTCTTCCAGTCAACTGCACGGCATCCATTTGAAGCCCCACATCCTCCCCAATAGTGTTAGCCCCCTTTTGAGTTGAGAAATGTCCTGGGCATTTTAATTTCCAATGCATCAAATTTGCCCTCCTTTTATTGAATTGCCGGTGCCGCCGATTGTCAGCTCAATGTTCTAGGCACCCTTCAGTTTCTTGTAAGGTTCCTACCCAGCCTTTCCCACGGGGCATCCTTACGATCACTCTCATAATTTCCAATCATTACGTACGGGTGTGAAAGTTGGACAATAAAGAAAGCTGACAGGGAGGGAAACGATTTGTTTGAAATATGATAATGGAGGAAAATTCTACAGATTCTTCTTCTTCCGTGTCTACGCCAGACCTGAAACTGCCAAAATGAGGGCACCTTTTGCTGAGCTCATTCCGCATTTCTTTTGGCCTGACCTAGTGTGAGAAAGGTTATCTGGCAACACAAGGTTGCCGTTACCAGGGTCTCTGATGTCATCTGCAGGCAGAGAAAATACAAGAAAATGCTCTCTGGTTCCTCCTAGTGGCTATTTCTGATATCACACCTTTGAACTAAAAGGTAAAGGTAAAGGTTTCCCTTGCTCGAAAGCCAGTCGTATCCGACTCTAAGGCTCAGTGCTCATCTCTGTTTCAAAGCCAAAGAGCCAGCGCTGTCTGCTTCTGCAGACGCTTCCGTGGTCATGTGGCAGCCATGCACGAAACACTGTTACATTCCCACCGAAGTGGTCCCTACTTATCGACTTGCAATTTCTTGCTTTCGAACTGCTAGGTTGGCAGGAGCTGGGACAAAGACAGGAACTCATTCCGTCCTGCAGTACTTGGGAATAGAACTGCTGACCTTCCACCTCCCAGTCAGCATCTTAGCTACTTGAGCCACTGTTGTACTGCAACCAAAAATCTGCTCACAATCTTGAGTTCAGTCCTGATGGGGATCAGGTTCACTCAGCTTTCCATTCTTCCAGGGTCAATAAAATGAGTACCCAGCATGTTTGGGGCAAGATGCTAATTACCTTGTGAACCGCTCAGTATAGAAGTGTCATGGCTTTGTTTTTTTGCTTTGACTGAATGTTTCTTGATGAGATAATAAAGGGAGAGCTGATCTTGGGCAAGGAGTAAGCTGTTTGGGTATTTATAGCCTTTTTTCTCTTGTCAGGCCCAGGGTTTGGTTGAAAAGGTGGCCCATCGTGAACCTGAAAGGTGGAAAGGAAACAACACATGTTGCTTTTCTTTCCATCATAATGAGCCTCCTCCATAAATAAATAAATGAATGAATGAATGAATGAATGAATGAATGAATGAATGAATGAATGAATGAATAAATAAATAAATAAATAAATAAATAAAAAGATCTGCAAAAGAGGTGAAAAGAGAAGAGGGAAATAACATTAGGGAGAATTGCTTCCCTGGGAATTTATCCCTCTTAATATTTACCCTGAAGTCTTTTTACAGGGGAGTTGTAGGTTTTGGGCAGGAGTTCTCAACCTTTTAAAGCTGGGGTCCAGGTCACGCTCCCTCAGACAGCTTCGGGGGCCGGACGGCCATTTTGCCCTTCCTCCACCACATGGCACTTCCTGCAGTGGTGGAGGCAGTGGGGGGGGGGCCACATGACATGGTGCCACAGGCCGCATCTGGCCCACAGGCTGCAGTTTGAGAATTCCTGGTTTAGGGGAATGAAATATAACACACCAGACCACAAGGCAAAATCCAAATCCGAAGGAAAAATCTACAGTGTAAACAGAAGTCTGGATTCTGGATATCTTTATTTTTCAGTTATTGGCTTATTCAGAGGCTTATATAAGGATCTGACCGCACAGACATTTGTCTTGGGTTGATACAAGCTTTCCTATACCACACCCTGACATTTGAATTGCTGAGGTCATTCACATAGATATGTTTACTTATTCTTTCAAGTATCCACAGATCACACATTCTCACTTTTCCTTCAGTCTGCCATTATCACTAGTGAAATAGTCCCCCACTGTTGAGACAGGGCAAGCATTCAAGTTAGCGCTGCATCGGTTTTGCACTACACTTATAGCGCTAGACTAGTAGAGAAAAATAGTCCTAAAAATAGCTTTGGAGTTGTATTCCTATACCTGTGAGCAGAAGGTGAGTATAGAACATGCTGCCAGCGACTCAACACTGAGCACCAGGTGGCGGTTAACTAACCTGACCACCCTGAGGACCAATGGTCTTAGATGGCGAAGTCCACAGGGAAGAAAGGGTGATGGTCCCCAAGTGGATTAAATCCCATTCAAATCCATCTTGATGGAGGGCAGCAGCTTCATCAATCCTGACCTGGGGCTGAGGAGGACATTGTATGCCAAAAGGACTCAGGACCAGAAAGTGACTCGCGGAACTGGATCAGTGGTATTGGGTGCATGTGTCATGCTGCGATGTGGAAGGCAGATGAAAGGCCACTGCATTATATTCTCAGGACAGTCTTCATGGTTGATCACCACTAGGATTGCCAAAATTCAGATTCAGACACAGAAGGAGGAGGAGGAGGAGGAGATAGAAGAGGAAGAGGAGGAGAAGGAGAAAGAGGAGAGGGGAGGAGGGGAGGAAGAGGGGGGGGAGAAAGGGCAGGAGGGGGAGGGGGAGAAAGAGGGGGAGTAGGAGAAGGAGAAGAGGAAGAGGAAGAAGTGTTTTTCTTGCCATACGAACAGATTTCAGACCTCTGGAACACACTTTTTTGGGGGGTTCTCAAGCATTCTGCACTGCTTCCCAGGGTGACGGAAGAGTGTTTGGAGTGTATTCGCTCCATTTTTGGGGTTTTTCTGTGTTGTTTTCACCCTGTTTTGCAACTTAAAAGCAGCCGGGGGGGAGTTGGGGTCCCTTGGTTCCTTGGTCTTCCGGCAGTGCATGGGTTTCTGGGAATTGAAGTCCAACAGCAGAACCCGGAAGTCTCAAACTTCCACTATTAAGTTGCCAAAACATGGTGAAAACATGATGGAAAATCCCCAAAATGGGGCGAATACACTCCGAACACTCTCCTACCACCGCGGGAAGCAGCACAGCCTGCCTGAGCACCCGAAAAATGGCTTTTTTCCCTGACCTCTGGAACAGATTAGTTGGTTTTCCATTCATTTTAATGGGAAACTGTGCTTCAACTTATGAATTTTTCACCATACGAAGAACCCCAAGGAATGAGTTAAATTAATAACTTGAGATACCACTATATACAGTAGAAACTTGATTAACGACAAAGCTTGGTTCCATGAGTAGCGTCGTTAATTGCTAATCTCCGTTAACCGCAAGTTCTCACACAATGACGCTAAAAAAGCGGCTTCCTATGAGAAAACCTCGATTAACGACGTTTTCGCACGACACTAAAAAAGCAACTCCCTATGGGAAAACCTCGACTAACGTTTCCATTGAAAGTGTGGATTTTTTGGCAAGTGACGTCATTGTGCAAATGGTGACTTTGCCACTAACAACGCGTCACTAATTGAAAATGTCATTAGTCGAACGCGTCGTTAGGCGGGGGTCCACTGTAATATGTTTTTCCAGATTTTTTGTTGAACATTTTTAAAGCCAATAATAACAGAAACCGTGGCTACTGAACCCAAGGCTATTTGGGGTGGGGGCTTTATATTTTAAAGCCTGGAATTATTCACTTTCTTTAGACTGCAGCTTCTGGTATCCCCAGCCAACATGGTCATGTTGGGTGAGGAGTTTGAGAGTGTTAATTTAAAAATAAATTTCCCATGCTATGGTAAATTTAAAAAAACATTTCTACCCCATTGAGCCTATAAATAAATAGATAGATAGATAGATAGATAGATAGATAGATAGATAGATAGATAGATAGATAGATAGATAGATAGATAGATAGATAGATAGATAGATTTTGCATGTAATGCATCTGCATAAGAAAGTTCTTTTAGAAAATCAAAAGAAAGAGTAAGATTAAAGGTGACTTGGTCATGTGGAGCACATGTGACAGATCATTTGTGGTTCTTCCCAAGAAAGAGTTCTTCATATGCATCTATGAAGGCTCTTTCACCCTCTACCCCACAAACTCTCTTTTTATATGCTATCTTTCTACAGCCCCCCCCCACATCACTTAGCTCAACTAAAATGAGGTTTCCCGTTCATTCCGGTCCCGCCGAAATCCTTGCATTCCATAGCCTGTGAGCATCCTAATACCCCCCCCCCCAATTTAATAAACTGATGTGATGAGTGATATTTCAGAGGAATTCCTGCCTTTACAGATGGATCCCATATGCCGTTCCTGGTTATATGATGATAACCTCAACCCAGGCAAACAAGGACAGAATTCAGTCTTAGCTACCAAAAGTTAAGATTAACAAGGTGTGTGAATTCATTGACACTTGTCAAAATAAAGAGGAATTCTTCCTATAGGATATGACTAATTTGTAATGCTGGGCAGTGGTGGGTGGGCTCCAAAAAAATTCTTGCTGGTGAAGAGAACATCAGAAGAAGCATCCTGTTTTGTGTTGTGTTTGTATCAGTTTGTTTGTTCCTTTGTTTATATTACTTACTTACTTACTTACTTACTTACTTACTTACTTACTTACTTACTTACTTACTTACTTACTGATAGATAGATAGATAGATAGATAGATAGATAGATAGACAGACAGACAGACAGACAGACAGACAGATAGATAGATAGATAGATAGATAGATAGATAGATAGATAGATAGATAGATAGATAGATAGATAGATAGATAGATAGATAGATAGATAGATAGATAGATAGATAGATAGATAGATGTTGGATTGCCATCCATCTCCCCCAAACCCCCCACACTCGACCAACACTTATTCAGAGAAAGCTCAAGGCGTTGGCCTGAATACTCCCAGGAATAGGTCCAGTTTATCCCAAAATTGAAAACACATTTTTATTTATTTATTTATTTGTTTATTTATTTAATTTATATCCCACCCTATTCAGCTACAAGGCCGACTCAGGGCGGCTTACAACACATCAAATAAGATACAATACAATAAGATACAATACAGCAAAAACAAGGATACAACATAACAATATAATATAACAAGCGCAAAGCAGAAAATACAATAGCAAAGTAACAATAACAATTCAATAATACAACACACAATGCAACACACACTCCGACCCCAAAAGTCCAACAGTGGGGAGTGATGATCCTGCCACCTCTACAGCCTTTAAGTCCTGGCTGGAGGCATTGGCAGGGCCCCAAGACACCAATGAAGGTGGTCAGTCCCGGCGTCCGTTGCTCCGGGACCTCTCCTCCCTGCAGAAGAGGCCGGAGGCAGTGGCAAAAGTCCTCCCACCTTTACGGCCTTAGAGTCCTGGCCGGGAGATCTTTTGGGCCAGCTGCGTCCCGTTGGCTTTTAACCCCTCCTGGACTGGGAGGGGGGGCTGGCCCCAGGGAAGGGGGGCCGGCCCCGGGGGTTGGTCCCATGCCATCTGGGAAGATCCTGGGAGTTGCAGGCCCCCCCACATGCCAAACATTTACCAGCACAGCTTCTTGTTTCAACCAGAGATGAGTGTCTTATCTCTTCATCAGAAAAATGCTCATTGCTTCTCCTCTTGGCACGCACAAACGAGCATTTGATGGGTGAGAAGACCATGGCTGGAAAGCAATTTGAAATCTAAATGGCAATAACAAAGAAATGGTTTCCTCCTAAGGAAAATAGCTTCTTTAATTAACTTTTTAAAAAGTTTATTTTCAACAGGCTTAAAGGGCCTGTGCTGTTGTGGTAGCTAGAGTTGTAATATGGAACCTGCATGACGTAAACCCATTACTTTTTAATGGAGCCGTGGAGGCTTGTAGGTTCACGTTTGTAAGAGAAATTGGGGAAATTGGGTGGGAGACCATCTTTATAGCTCCTCACGAGAGAAAGAATTTTTTTTTAAAAAAAGCTTTCTTGTCTACTCAAACAATTTCACGTTTCACTGAGAGCGGAAGTAGAATCCGCTTGGTAGGCTACTAATAATGCCTTTGAGGCAAGAGAATGAAAATGTCTGAGAGATTGTTGTGTATGCATAGCTTCAGTTGGCAGCAATAGCGCAGCTGAACGCAGCGCAGTTGCCAACCACAGCACAGCTGCAGGAGCTCAGCCCACGTGGCTTCAATCACCCTATCAGTAGCAAGCACGGGAAGCCTTTCCGCCGCAGGTAATCCTTAGGCAGGTATGCAGCACGTCTCAATGACATCACTACCGCTGCAACCAATGGGCGCCTTTGGCACGAGATTCAAATGTATTGTAAGGTATTGTTTCCTCCATCTTGCCATGTACAGATTGACCATGCTGCAATAAAGAAGTGTTTGGCCCGCCTGCTGGCTCCGTGTGCATTCAATCTGCCTACATCAAAGAGATTTGGGCACATTTGAAGCTGAAGGGTGAAGGGGAAAAGAGGATTTGTTGTGCCTTGCCTGCTTCTGCAGAAACAGTTTTCTTTGGTATGCCCTTTATATATATTCCTTGAACCCTTGATTGACAAGACTATCAAGGAATAAGTTCCTGCTGGTCACTGGCAGTATGGCCAACCCAGCATTTCCCAAACATTGATTTTTGGACTTCAATTCTCAGAAGCCTAATGTATGGATGCGAGAGCTGGATCATTAGGAAGGCTGAGCGCAGAAGAATAGACGCCTTTGAGATGTGGTGTTGGAGGAGAGTTTTGAGAGTACCCTGGACAGCGAGGAGAACAAATAAGTCAATATTGAAAGAAATCAGTCCTGACTGCTCCTTAGAAGGTCAAATAGTAAAGATGAAGATGAAGTTCTTTGGACACCAAATGAGAAGAGAGGATTCACTTGAGAAAGCCTTTTTTAAAATGATTTTTATTGATTTTTTAACATATAAAAAACAACAACAAAGGATATATATGAAGAAGAAAATAACCCAAAGTATATACCGTATTTATTCGAGTATAACGCGCACTCGTGTATAACGCGCACCCCTAATTTTCCATGAAATCTTGGTATAAAATTTTCTCGGCTAGCTGCTCGGTTTCCATGCATTTCAGCATGATCAACAACTTTGAGCTTGAACGAAGCGTCATATGCACAACGTTTACGCTTGCTACCCTGAGATGCCATCTAAAGGGGAACCAGTTATATCGGTGAAAAAGAGCACGCCTTAAAATATTGAGGGAGGGGGGGATAATCAGACCCACCTGTTGCAGAAAATGCAATCCGAAACGAGCACTTCCGACCTCCAGGAGCCTCGCTCGAACTGCGAGCTACCTCCGGGCCACGCCTCGTCTCCCGCGCCACCCAATCAGATCCCGTCAATTTCTTCAAAGCCACCCCCCCGCCTCCCCTTCACCCGCCGCAGCAATAGACAGCCGACCCAATTCTAAAAAGGAAGTAAAAGAGGCTCGTTTATAACGCGCACCCAGTCCTCGTGTATAACGCGCACCCCAACTTTGATTTCTTTTTTTGGTATAAAATTTTGCGCGTTATACACAAATAAATACGGTATACATTAGACAAAAAGGAAATCGACATATATAGAAAGAGAAAAAAAGTCAACACTAACATACTCATAAAGTAAAGATAAAGCTGCACTTGGTTAAGTATAGACAATCAAATTCATCCTAAATCATTTAATTGATTTCTACTTGATTAAACTAATTTGTTTTTCATGCAATCATTAGACATCTTTTCCTTGAAACAAAGATACAAACTTTCCAATAAAGTACAATAAAATTCAAGTGCTTTATCACCCCAAGTGACTATACAAGGCCCAGGAGGATGCAGTAGGACACACATTTATATTATTTCCAAAAACTGGAATGTTCAGGCACTGGTCTGCTCCCATCATTATTTTTTTACCATAATCGACAAAGAGTTGCCAAATTCACAAAAATCTGTTCTCTTTTACTATTCCCCTTTTCTTATTCAATTCCCATGTTGATTTATTATTCAGAGCTAACTGCCACATTTCCCTATGCCATTCTTCGATTTTTAGTGTTAAGTCCTTTTTCCAATTCCTCACTATACATTGCCTCGCCATTGTCATGCATATAGACAACAGTTCTTTTTTATCCTTATCTAAATATACTTTTCCTGTGTCTGTCAGTAAGGCTAAATTTGGCCCCAGATTGACATTTACCCCCATAATTCTAAAAATTTCTTTTCCTATTTTCTCCCAAAATTCCTTTACTATCCTACAACTCCACCACATATGCTCATAAGTTCCCAATTTGTTTTTACATCTCCAACACATTTGACTTTTATTTTTATCTATCTGGTGCAACCGCACTGGGGTCAAATACCATCTCCACAAAATTTTAAAATTATGTTCTTTTATTCTGACAGGCATAGCTCTCATGATTCTTTTATTCCATTTCTTTTTCCAATTGAAATCTGTGATGCTAACATTAAGATCTTGCTCCCATATTTTCTTCAATGTTTCTTGTGAGTTGATATCTTTGTTTAAAATCCTATAAATTTTGCTCACCAAACTCTTTATATCCACTTCCCCTCTTCTAATTTTCAATAATATTTCCTCAAAAACAGTGGTATCTCTTTCCAAACTATTTTCTTCCAAATAGGCACTATTCCATTTATTTACCTGTAATACCTGTAACCAATTTAAGTTCAACTGTGTATATAACTCCACTTTTTTCTCCTTATCTTTGCACGCTTTTACCCAATCTTTCAACAGAAAAATATTATATTCACCCAAAATTTCCTTGGCTTCTCTATCTAACTTTATCAGGAATTTTTTAAAATCAACTATTTCTATAATCAGAGATACATCAGGGACTAAATCCTTCTTTACTTTTTTCCAAGTATCAAGTGTTGCTTTCAACATTTTATTTTTGACCCCTACTTTATTCCTCTCTTTATCCAAAAATACTGCTTTGCCAATCTGATTTAATTCCTTCATCTCGATGTCCTCCCAAGTTAATTTCTCCTTCCTTAACATTTTAACAACATTTCTAATTTGAAAAGCTCTATAATAGTTTTTAAGATTTGGTATGCCCAATCCACCTTCTTTTTGGGATAAATACAGCAAGCCTCTATTGAGTCTAGATCTTCTTTCTCCATTACAATATGCATTAAATAAATTTTGAAAGTCTTTAATTTCTTTGTCTTTAATTGAATTGGGAGGGCATCAAACAAAAAAATTAATTTTGAAAGTAACATCATCTTACATAGTGCCACTCTACCGAACCAAGACAACTTTAATTTATTATATTGCGAGATTTTTTCTTTGATTTCCTTTTTTTGCTTTCAATAATTAAGACTCTTAAGATCATCCCAATTGCACGAAATATTTATCCCCAAAATTTCAATTTTTTCCTAACCTGAATTTTATATTTATCTTTTATTTTCTTTTGATCTTCTTTAACTACGTTCCATGTTATCATCTCGGACTTGTCCCAATTTATCCTCAATCCCGTTACTTCCTCGAAATCATTTAGGTGTTCTTGAATCCTATCCAAAGCCCTCAAAGGATGTTTTACACTTACTAGAGTATCATCATCTTATGGCATTTGCTAACACCTCCATTGCCATAATAAATAGTATTGGAGATAATAGGCACCCTTGATGTGTTCCTGCCTCTAATTTTACCTCATCTGTCATAACCTCATTTACTCTAATCTTGGCAGAACTTTGCTGATATAATTGTTCAATAATTCTCTTAAATCTATCTCCAAACCCATAAGATTTAATTATCTCATTAATAGCCACCCATTGAAGAGAGTCAAACGCCTTAAATATATCCAGGGATAGCATTCCAACTTTTTCTTTCTCTTTTGAAGCAACATCAATTATATCTAAAGCCCTTCTTGTCAAGTCCACCATATGCCTTCCTTTTAGAAATCCCACCTGATCTTTGCTTATATAATTGTTCATAATATTGTTTAGTCTATTTGCCAATATTGTCACAAAAATTTTTGCATCTTGATTTATTAAAGAGATGGGTCTGTATGACTCCACCTTTTCAGGATCTTTATCCGGTTTTGGTATTAGAACAATTATAGATCTATGCCAAGAAGTCGGGATTGAACCTCCCTCCAATATATAATTAAATAATTTAAATAGTCTTGGGACCACCCTATCTTCAAACTCCTTATAAAACTCTGCTGGCAATCCATCTTCCCCTGGAGATTTGCATGTCTTCAACTTATCAATCACATCTTTTATTTCTTTACCTGTTATTAATTCTTCCATTCTAGATTTATGCTCTAACGTTATCTCCCCCCCCATTTGTTTTGCTAATTGATCTCTTAACTTCCCTACATTTATCTTTTTTTCAATATATAACTCCTGGTAGAAATCTTTAATTATCTTTGTTTTATCTTTTAATTTGTTATATCTAATTCCATCCTTAATCAAAATTCCAATTTCCCTTTTACTCCTTTTTTCTGTCGCCGCTTTTGCCAACATTTTTGAATTTTTATTGCTATACTCGAAGTACTCCCTCTTCAAATAAATTAGGTCCCTTTGCACCTTTTCCATGTCCTTTCCCACAATCTCCATTTTCAACCTTTGTATTTTGTCAAAGGTCCTCATATTTTTTGTTCTTGCGTGTTCCTCCTGCAATTTTTTTAATCTCCTTTTCCATTTCTTCATATTTAGTCCTATACTGTCTATTTCTAACAACTGCCAGCTTAATACTTTCCCCTCTAAATATCGACTTCATAGTGTCCCAAACTATGTGGTATCCATCTTCTCCCGTATCATTCCAATGCCAATACTCCTCCCAGTTTTGCATCATCTGTGACTTAATCTCCGGGTCTTTATATAACTTGGGATCATATCTCCAATTGACTCTACTCTTTACTCCTTCTGATTAAAAAACCATCAATACTTTTGCATGGTCAGACTCTTTAATTATTCCTGTCTCTATATCTTCTAGATTTTTAAAAATATTTTCTGTAACAAATATATAATCTATTCTTGAATAAGTATTATAAACCTGAGAAAAAAATGTATAAGCTTGTTCTGATCCTTTTATTTCCCTCCATGCATCTTTCAATGCTAATAAGTTCATCCATCTATCCAAAATTTTTGTTTTACTGACTCCACCCCGGGTTAAGTTTGTACAATCTGCCACTGATCTTATCAAATTAAAGTCTCCTGCCACTATCATCTTTGCAGAACCTTTCTTCCTCAAAATTTGATAAATCTTATCTAAAAACTTCTCCTGACCGTCATTAGGAGCATATATCTTTACTAACGTAATTTCCTCCTCATCAATTTTACCTTGTATAATTAGATACCTACCTTCCGTATCAGCTATTTTCTTGGTCATATCAAAGCCCAGTCTATCTGATATCAATGTTGCTACTCCTCTTGCTTTTGAGGAACCGTACGCTTTTTCATATATTTGAGTCCATCCTAAATATAATTTGTTCACCTCACCTGATTTCTGATGGGTTTCCTGAAGAAAGATTATATCTGGCCTATCTCTTCTAAGAGCTGATTCCAATCTTCTGCGTTTGACTTGGCATCCAGTACCTTTCACATTCCAAGTTAATACCTTTATATTCTTCATAATTCACCCAAATCCTCTAAATTGTGTCCACCGCATCCTCCTATGGGCGTGTGTTCCTTTAGCTGCTGCCGCCGCCGAGCCGCCACAACACCGCCGGCTCCCCATCCTGACTCGCCTTGGTCAGGGGTGGGTGGGAGCATGCCGCAGCTGCCCCGAGTTCCCACCGTGGGGCTACAAGAGCCACTGCCACCACCGAGCTGCTGCAACACTGCCGGCTCCCCACCCTGACTCACCTTGGTCAGGGGTGGGTGGGAGCATGCCGCAGCTGCCCCGAGTTCCCACTGTGGGGCTACAAGAGCTGCCGCCGCCGAGCCGCCGCAACACCACCGGCTCCCCACCCTGACTCGCTTTGGTTAGGGGTGGGTGGGAGCATGCCGCAGCCGCCCCGAGTTCCCGCCGCGGGGCTACAAGAGCTGCCGCTGCCTCTGAGCCACTGCAATACCGCCAGCTCCCCACCCTGACTCGCCTTGGTCAGGGGTGGGTGGGAGCACAGCTGTTCCCTGAGTACAGCTGCCATGTGGTGGGACACCCCCTTTCTTTTCAGATGAGACGTTTTTAGGGGCTCCGTCTTAGACTTGTAGTAGCCGAGGGTACTAGTTGGTATTAAATGATAAATTGTATTGTGTCAGGATCTGTATTAGACTTTGTAATTTTGTATCTTTAACATTGTAGAAATTGCCATATTGTGGAGAGTTCTAGTGTAACTTATTTGCTTTTCCCCCTTTACTTATATTATTTTTTTTTACTTGTAATCTTGTAATTTGATGACATTATTGCTTTATTATTGTATTGTTGATTTATTGTGTTATGTTTACCTGTATTATTGTACTATCTTATTGTTACTATGTACACCGCTTTGAGTTGCCCGCTCAGTAAGTAAAGCGGTATAGAAATTTTGGTGTATGCAAACCAAGACACAGGACACAGCCTCGGGCTGGGTTAACTCAGGTTTATTGCATCGTGGGCAGAGGGAACATGAGGTAATGGCGGATCGATAGCTCTTTATATACAGCAGTAATACATTTGAACGTGGTGCCATGGTAGCCCATTGGCTACTGTCTGCGTGACGTCATTGCAGGTCACGCCCTTCTTGTCCAGGTGTAGGTGGTGGCGGGAAAACTTCCCGCGCTGTTGCCTTTGATGAGTTTGGACCAAGAGAGCTTGGACGCTCGCTGCTGCCAGCTGGTGGTCATTAGCTCGCGTCCTATTACAGGGTTTATATGATACAGCTGAAGGTTACATTGTTGCTATAGGCAAGGTTACATTGGCTCAGATACATTGTAATCCGTGTGTACAATAAAACCATCAGAACACAACACCCCTCCCCCCTAGGACGAGACAAAGTCTCGAGCCCACACTTAAACACACTCCCCCCCCTTAGGAGACAAAGTCTCTCAGCCAAGATGGCTTATTTCGAACACGCTGGGGTCTCGATGCGGGCTGCCTCTCCCCGGGTTTGCTACCTTCTCTTTGTCCCCTGGTTTCCTGTCCTGTAATATGAGAGGGAGACTCGTTAGTGACTTTCCGCGGCTCCGCGGCGTTGTTGGGAGGTGTGCTCTTTCTTAGGGAGGAACCGGGGGCACTGGGGGCTAACGAAAAACCCCTCTTCTCGCTTGGATGGGTGGGGGAACACTCCTGAAAACCCCCTCGGCTCGCAAAATCAAACTCAAAATTACTATCGGGGGCAGCGGTCGCGAACTCCTCTCCCCCTTCCCCGGCCCCTGATAGGACTGGCGTATCAAAAGGATATGAGTCGGGGCCGCTGCTATCAAAAGGATATGAGTCGGGGCCGCTGCTTCTGCTTCCTTCCCCCCTTGCTTGGGACTGTTGTCCATTGCTGTCTCCCCCTTGGGTTAAGCGGGTGGGGGAGAACCCTAACGCTGAATCCTGGTGCTGAGCTCCACTGACTGGCCCACTCACTCGGTGCCTCAGTTGGTCTGCGTGCCTCCTCCAGAGGAGGCCGGTGTTAGTCTCGACCCGGTACGATACTGGCCCCGTCTGTTCTACAACCTTCCCTGGTACCCAGGCCGGCCCTGCGCTGGAATAGTTCCTGCAGTGAACAGGGTCCCCGGCGGCGAAACCTTTCGAGACTGCCAACCCTATGTTTTTTCCTTTATCCTCGACCCTCGTCGGGTCTAGCCTGGACAGGATCGTGGTCAGTTTTCGCCGCATCAAGAGCTCCGCCGGCGAGTAGCCTGACGCTAAGGGGGTTACCCTATACGCTAAGAGGAACTGGCATACCTGGTGATTCAGGTCCCCCGGGCCCATGCGCCGCAGCGCCTCCTTCGTTGTCCGCACCAGCCGTTCCACTTGGCCATTTGTGGCCGGGTGAAACGGTGCGGATGTAACATGCCGAATGGCGTTTGCCTCCATGAATGCTCCGAACTCAGCGGAGGTGAAACAACTAGCGTTATCGCTGACTAAAGTGTCGGGTAAACCGAATGTGGAAAAGACTTTCCTAGGCAGTCACAATTTGGCACAAGCCTATCAGCAACTTCCTGTGACCCCCGCCACGGCCGCGGCACAAACAATAGTTACACATAAGGGAGCGTTCCAGGTGTCGCGGTTACAGTTCGGCGTGAACTCGGCACCCGGCCTTTTTCAATCGCTCGTGGAACGCCTCCTAAAGGGCCTGGAGGGGGTGTTGCCTTATTTTGATGACGTGTTGATAACAGGGGTGTGTGAGGCTGAACTGGCAAAAAGGTTGGACAAGGTACTGACCGTGTTCGAGAAAGCGGGGCTGAGATTGAGGAAGGATAAATGTGTCTTTTTCGAAACCGAGGTCGAGTTTTTAGGGTTCCGGATCACACCCGAGGGGATTAAGCCGTCTAAATCCAAGGTAGCAGCCATTAAAAAGGCCCCTCGCCCCACATCCAAAACCGAGCTGCAGTCTTTCCTGGGGCTCCTCAACTTTTACCATACATTCCTCCCGCGGAAGGCGTCCGTGGCCGAACCGCTCCATCGGTTACTTAAAAAGGAAGAGCCATGGATGTGGGGTGACGAGCACGAGAGGGCGTTCAAAGAGCTAAAGCAACTCCTAACATCTGAGGCAATCCTGACGCACTTCGACCCCAAACGGCCTGTGGTCCTAGTTTGTGATGCATCCCCGGTGGGGGTGGGGGCGGTGCTTTGCCACGTGTTGGAGGACGGAAGGGAGGCCCCGGTAGCGTTTTACTCAAGGTCCCTGTCCCAAGCGGAGCGAAATTACGCGCAAACCGACAGGGAAGCGTTAGCAATAGTAGCGGGGACCAAAAAATTTCACGATTTTTTGTATGGCCGCCCGTTCAAAATCGTGACCGATCACAAACCGCTGTTAGGGATTTTCACGGCAAACAAGCCCACGCCGCAGATCCTGTCCCCGAGAATGCTGCGATGGGCTATTTTCCTCAACGCGTACCAACATGAGTTGGAGTACAGGCCCGGAAAGGAGATCAGCCATGCTGATGCGCTTTCGCGATCCCCTCTGCCATTGTCGGACGACCAAAAGGCGAGAGCAGAAAGAGACCGCCAGGTGTTGCTGATTGAGGTTTTAGACGCACCCCCAATATTACCAGCCGACATTGCTAGGGCAACAGGCAAGGACAGGACGCTGGGAAAAGTTAGTTCATGGGTGCAGAAGGGGTGGCCGGCTTCGTCCCCGAGTACAGAGTTCGACCTATTCTTTAGGAAAAAGCTAGAGTTGTCCCTAGAGAGGGGGTGCCTTCTGTGGGGCCAACGGGTGGTGGTCCCTGCGCCCCTGCGGACGAGGGTGCTCGAACTGCTGCACGTCAGCCACCCGGGCATAGTTCGTTCAAAGGCGCTGGCCCGGAGTTACTTCTGGTGGCCACAGCTGGACGCGGACATTGAGCACATGGTCGGCACTTGCGAGGCTTGCCAGGGATCCCGACCTGAGGCGGCCCGTCTCCCACATAGGGAGTGGGACACAGCAAGGGGGCCGTGGTCTAGAGTGCACGTGGATTTCGCTGGCCCATTCCGAGGAACCATGTTTCTCCTGGTGGTAGATGCGTTCTCTTGAAATGAAATGAAATGAAATCCCCAATATTGCCATGCCATCTGGGGAGATCCTGGGAGTTGTAGCCTCCCCTCCCCCCAAGATAATTTTCCCAAGATGTGGCAAAGAGCCATGTGCAACCCAACCGCAAAGCATGAACTTCAACAACATAATTTGGTTGTTATCGGTGGGTCGGTTTGTGTTGCAGATAGACCCTCTGGCCATTTCACGCATGGAATCCCTTCTGATTCAAATAAGAATCACATCTGTGGAATCACGTGGGACTTTCTATAATTTTTGAACATGCATTTCTTTTCTCCAACAAGTTTCCCCCTTCTTTCTTTTTTAATTCCAAAGTTCTCTCCCCCCCTTGTTCCATCTCTCAAGTTTTCCTCTCCATATTGAGTTTATTTTATCTCCCAAAGACTCACTTTTGGTTTTCAGTCCCCCCCCCCCTAAAGCCATGTTTCATCTTGTAAGGAAAAAGTCATCTTGTCAAGAGCTGCTCGTAGCTCACATTTGCTGTAATATTAAACAGATCTCTGCTTAATAAGAAGAACAATCATAAATTACAACTATTCCTTGCAAGGTCATTGGGTTCAAGTTCACACACTGCCATAAAAACTTTTTTTTTTTTTTTTTTGGAAAGGGGAGTTAAGAAAGAGAAGAAAATGTAATAGCTTTATCTGGGAACAAATTAACTGCAGTCAATTAAGTCTATAAGGCACTCCAGGGTTTGGGCAGGTGAAGTGATAAGTGGACACACAGGGATCTTTGCGCAAGAAGAAATAGAGAGGGAGGGAGGTGGGCTACGTCTGAGTTGAGTGGTTATTGCCTTATGATAAAGGGCTATAATATATTTCCCAACATGAAAACAACTCATTCTCTTAAATTTATGGAGCCGCTTATTAGCAGCGTTACAAACAGCCAGTGGGCAACTCAACGGCTGTAGAGGAAATAACTGGGTTGTATCCATCCCTTTTTGCTTGATGTTTGAAGGCGCTCCCTTCAACTTTTGGATGACTTTTGTGGTTCCTTTCTTTCCTTTCCAAGACTGGCCTGACTGTTGTGGTGCTGAGTCCAAACTTAAGGGCTTAGTATAATTTTGTTTAGATGGGATCCTCATTTCATCTACAGCTGTTGACTTGCACTCTGGCTATTTATAATGCTGCTAATAAGCAGCCCCATAAAAAGAGGGTCATTATCATTATGGCACAAATCCGTTCGCTTTCAAGATGGATCCCTGATTAGTTAGACTTGCCAAACAGCAGTTATTAGAGAAAGCATTATCTTCCACACTTAAATGGCTTTTTGTTTTGTTTTTAGGGATAACAGTCCATAGCTAATTTTGTTTGGCTGCACAGCTTTTGACATGTTTTTGATTTTGTGTGTGTGTACTGTACATCTCTTTAAGGTTGCTGGAAAGGGATATAGAAATCATAAAAATAATAATGTCTAGTGTAGTATTGGATCCCTGATTGGCTAGGTTAGTAAAGGTAAAGGGTTTCCTTGCTCGAAAGCCAGTCGTATCCAACTCTAGGATGCAGTGCTCATCTCTGTTTCTAAACCGAAGAGCCAGCGTTGTCTGCTTCTGCAGACGTTTCCGTGGTCATGTGGCAGGCATGACTAGACACCGGAGCGCCCGGAACGCTGTTTACCTTCCCACCGAAGTGGTCCTTATTTATCTACTCGCAATTTCTTGCTTTTGAACTGCTAGGTTGGCAGGAGCTGGGACAAAGACGGGAGCTCATTCCATCCTGCAGTACTCAGGAATCGAACTGCTGACCTTCTGTTTCCCAGTCAGTGTCTTAGCCACTTGAGCCACTGCAGTCCCTGATTGTCTAGGTTACATGAGGATAACGGAAGAGGGAGAGAGAGATGTCTACGGAATCAGCGGCAAAGATTTTATACCGGGGTGCACAAACCTTTTGGGCCATGGGCCAGTCATGTGGTTCAGGGACCTGGTCATTACAGTCTGGGGGCCGGATTTGGCCCCCAATACCAATTCAACTGACCCACAGAGCCCTCGTCACTCCTGAAAGTGGAAGTAAAATATGCCCGTACGGGCACACTTTACTTCCGCTTCCAGGAGCTACAAGGGCTTCGCTAGCTGGATGAATTGGTGTCAGAGGCCGGATCCGGCCCCCGGGCTATAGTTTGGACACCCTTGTTTTATACAGTTGTTAACTTCCACATGCACACAGTAGGAGTTATCCTTGGTCAGCAAGATCCCTGGGTACATCATGCCTGGAAAATGTTGGGTAGCGCCCAAGTCAAAGAGGCACAAAAACTGTACGCATAATGGCATAATGTTGTGAAAGGAAAGAACAGATGGAGAAAGGTAACCCTTGCTTGAAAGCCAGTTGTATCTGACTCTTGGGTTCAGTGCTCATCTCTGTTTATAGCCAAAGAGCCAGTGCTGTCTGCATCTGCAGACGTTTCCATGGACATGTGGCAAGCATGCCACAACACCAGAGTGCATGTAACACTGTTTACCTTCCACCAAAGTGGTGCCTATTTATATACTTCCAATTTCTTGCTTTCAAACTGCTAGGTTGACAGGAAAATGGAGAAAAAGAAGGAGTAAAAAAAGGGGAACATACCAGACCTTAAGGCAGGGGTTCTCAACCTATGACCCATGGGCCAGCCCCAGCCCACAGCACCATTTCCTGTGGCCCACGTCGCAGCCACCACCACACTGGAATCAGAAGCGGACGTATTTACAACAGCCGTAAATGCGCCCAAAGTTGTCAGAAATGCATTTACGACAGCCACGGACACATTTTATGGCAGTGTTTACGTTGGGAAAACCACCAGTCCGGCCCGCTCAGTTGTCGGGGGGGGGGGCATGGTCCAGCCCACAGCATAAAAGGTTGGGAACACCTGCCTTAAGGTCTTTACTTCTCAGGGCTTTTCCAGTTCTGGTGGAAGGAAGAGAAACCATAGGTACTGAAAATACAGTCTTCTTCGGTGACTTTTTGAAGTTGATAAATTGCCACATGAGCTAGCCATTCTTTTGGCAGAGAACAAAGAACTGAAGAGAATTTTGATCTTCCATTACTGCCAAAAGCGCACAATGCTTTTTCCAGCTGTAAAATTTGGCCAAACTTGGCCACATGATGATGAAGAATGAAGTATACACCAGGGTTTGACTTGTGTATGGCAACCAAAGTCATTGTATATTTATTTCAGTTCTTCCCAAACATGTGGTTATGGCTTTGGAATCCTGGACTTCATTATGAGTAACCATTAAGCAAACAAAGGAAGACACAGAAAGAGATTGAGAAGCAGGATCCTAACAATTTCTTGGCCTATTGCAGGGTGCTAACAACTTCTTGGCTTAAGAAAGTGACCAAAGGAGAGGAATTTGAAGTGAATGAAGACAGACCCAGAAACGATACAACTCATAAAACGTAGAACTGGTCACATAATGAGGAATGAAAAACACTGATTGTTAGAGCATGTTGATAGAAGAAGACAAAAGACAAAATATTGTGAAACTTTAATCTAAGGGGGCAATCAGAAAGCTACGAAAGTGTGCACCTGTTCACACTAGAAAGGGCCCCTTTAGTGGGAACAATAATAATAGTTTTGTGTCAGAGATTACTCTGGGTTGAAAGGATTTTTGCTGGAGAAACTCTGCTCAGGGGACACCCGAATGAGGTGCCTTTCATGTCCCCAAGTGCAGCCCTCAGGTATCGGAACCCGACCTTCCAGTCTCCAGCTCAGTGTCTTAACCACTAAGCCACCGGGGCACTGATTGGTAAACAGCCTGGAGTGTATTTCCCCATGCATTGTGGAATCACCAGGAAAGAGATCACAATAGACTTCTTGATGAATGGTGCAAAATACAGTCTATTTCTTTGCATGGTCACCTATCTATCTATCTATCTATCTATCTATCTATCTATCTATCTATCTATCTATCTATCTATCTATCTATCTATCTATCTATCTACCTATCTATCTGTCTGTCTGTCTGTCTGTCTGTCTGTCTGTCTGTCTGTCTGTCCAGTCTGGTCAGGTTTGTCCGACTATCTCAGGAGTTCTCAACCTCTTTAAGCCAGGGGCCGGGTCACGCTCCCTCAGACAGCTTTGGGGGCCAGACAGCCATTTTGCCCTTTCTCCACCACATGACACTTCCTGGTGTTGTGGAGGCGGTGAGGGACACATGAAATGGTCCCACGGGCCTCATCTGACCCACAGGCCACAGGTTGAGAATCTCTGGTCTATCTTGTCTGTCTGTCTATCTATCTATTCTCAATGTATATACAGTTACCACCCTTATGGCCAAAAGGCCACAACAAAAGACCTAACAATACAAACATTACAACTTCATAAAGCATGGTAAAACATATAAATAAACAGCAATACAAAACCAGTAAAAAAAGAGATATGACAAAAGCCAGGAAAACCATGCACTTTTTGGATAGGGAATGGGTGAATGCCCCGAAAGGCATTTTGATAAAGTTCAGTTTTGACGGCTCTTTGGAACAGCTGGAGGGAGTACGTCAACCATTCGACAACATCACGGGCCACCACTGAGAAAGCCTAGTTGCTTGGGAAGGAACTCCAAGCCCTAATGCTTGTGATGTTTGGGCGGCCCAGCCAGAGTTTAATCAGAAGAGATGATCTGTTAGGTACCAAAGTCCCAAGCTGTGAACAGTCCAACCTATTCAAGCCGGGGACTGGGTCATGCTTCCTAGTCAGTTTCGAGGGCCGGACGGCCTACATGATGGGGGTGGCCATTTTGTCCCAACTATTTTGAAGGGGTAGCCATTTGGTTTCTTGGACAGGTGGGAGGGCCACGTGAAATGGCACCATAGGCCAGATCTGGCCCACAGGCCTTAGGTTGGGAACCCCTGCTTTATTACATCTGACTCTGCTCTGCCTTCTCATGATGAATGTTTTGAGTGCAGGCCAGTTTGGAATTGTTTGCTTTATTATTTTTTAGGCTCCAGTCCCCCTGCATCTTTTAGCCACGCTAGGGAATAAGTCTTCGCCTCCTAAATAGGTTGTATGGCACATTGTACCTTACTGTAAAAACTGTTACAGCTTTAAGGCTCTCTTACTTGGGAACACAGGTGTTGGCTGTTCTCTCTGCAGTGCTAGAGCTCACTGTATAAAGAAAGGCACTAGCCAGCCTACCTCCAGCTGTCATGCTCAGAGCTGCTACGCACACGGAGCTCTTTATGCTCACCATGCTTTATGCCCACCGGCTGCTACACTTGGTGGAGACCTTCATGCTGGCTGGAACTGGATGCTGTTGATGCTGATTATGGCATCTTGCTGAGGACTACGCTGATGACTGCTGCCTAGGTACCCTTAGCAACTTTTGGACACAAAACGGACTGTGGTAAGACTCTGACTGAATAGGAAATGCTACAAAGCTTCTTTGCTCAGCCATATCCTATCTGCTTTGTCCGTTTTGCTGAGCAATACTACTACTGAGTAAGAGACTTGTAAATACTGTATTGGACTTATTGCCTCAGTGAATCTATCTGTGTGCTTCCCAAGAGACTGTATCTGCCCCGTGTTCCTGTTTTTCCCTGTACATACAAGCCTGCCTTCACTTTTGAGTAAACTGCTTTTGTTTAGCACCAAAAAAGTTGTCATGCCTGTGTTGACTGGAGAATAACTCACACTCCAGGTGCATACCCTCTCTGGGCATCACACTGACTCACATCTTTACACCAACTAGCCAAAGGACTCTCTAGATATTTGGGGATTTTTATGTATTGGACTTGGAACACTCAGTCTGACCAAGTTATCCTGCTATGGTAATAGAATAGACCCTACTTTTTAGAGGTCTGGCTGGTCATTCCACTATGGTAATGGAGTAGACCGTACAGCCAGCAACTCAACGCCGAGTGCTGGGCAGCAGTAAATAACCTGACTCCCTAAAAGGGCCAATGGCTATGGGCAGATGAGCCCCTTTAGGTGGGGTGATGGCCCCCTCAGTGGAGGAAATGCCACTGGAAACCATCATATTGGGCCCAACGGCAAAATTAGTGGAGCAGGAACTCTGATTCCCAACGGTCATGGAGGCAGAAGAGGCTGTGGCAGTCCATTGCAGACCCGGTGTTAAATCCTGCATGTCTCATTTCATGTGTGCCGCAGGAAATAGCTCCATGATCACAGTGTGTGGGTCACTCATGGCAAGCTGGGATCTACCTTAAACAAATTCATGCCCGTGACATCTTTCCTGCTTGTCATTCTTCTTTCAACATCCATCAACTGTGAAAATTACTTCCAGAGAAAATGTATTCTTGGATACGAATAGCAGCCGATGCCTGTTAGCAACTTAACATCGATTGTCAGGTGGCAGTTAACTATCCTGAAATCCTACGGTGCTGAAGTCCACAGGGAAGGGTGATGGTTCCCAGTGGATTAAATCCCACTTAAATCCCCACGCAAGGAACATCTGGAGAAGAAGGGCGTGACTCAGAATGACGTCACGCAGGTAGCAGCCAATACGCTACCATGTAACCAGGTTCAAATGTACTGTTGCATTATAAAAGGAGCTGTACCTCCACCATTACCACATGTTCACCCTGATCATCATGCAATAAAGTTGTGTTTAGCCCTTACTGCG
Organism: Bradypodion pumilum; assembly: GCA_035047305.1. Lineage (NCBI taxonomy): Eukaryota > Metazoa > Chordata > Lepidosauria > Squamata > Chamaeleonidae > Bradypodion > Bradypodion pumilum. Next base: position 5,934,397 of record JAWDJD010000003.1, read on the forward strand.
GCAAGACACTAAATTGGCGACAAAGGTGGGATTGATGGCGTATCCCAAGATCAAGCCTCACCAATTCGACATCAGCGATCCTGAGCAATGGGAGCTGTATGAGTGTCAGTTTCGGCACGCGATGGATGCTGCAGGCATCGACGACGAAGGAAAGATGCGGTCACACTTCCTAGCCCAGGTTGGGCCAGCCACGCTGCACATCCTGATGAACCTGCTGGCTCCCCGGAGGGTCGACGCAGTGCCCATTGGCCGCATTCTCACAACATTGAGGGAGCATTTCCAGCCGCCAGTCTCCATTTTTCCGGCCTGGGTCACATTCCACAGGCGAGACCAGCGCCTGGGAGAATCCGTGTCCATCTACGCGGCGGCCCTCAGGCTGGCGGCCATCCACTGCCAGTGGGAGGACCTGGACATAGCCCTTCGAGACCGCATGCTGTGCGGCCTAAGGGACGAGGAGGTCCAGAGAAAGTTAATGACCCGTGACCATCGCCTCACGTTCAACAAGGTACTGCGAGAGGCCCAGGCAGCTGAGGTGGCGAGGAGCGTGGTCAAAGTCTTCAAGTCCTGAGGGGCCGCACCTGAGAGGGCCAAGTCACCCGTGCAAGCGGCCCGGCGGACTTCAGCGCAAGCGGCCTGGCGCCGCCCGCCCACCGGTACTCCAGCAACCTCCGAGGAGTCGTCCACGACTGTGGACTCCTGCTCCAGCGAGGACGACAACGTGCAGAGAGTCAAGAGGCATGGGGAAAGAGCTGAGCCAGCGAGCGGGGAAATCACCGTTGTGATGGCTGCGGGGCATCTCACGACCGAAAGAGGTGCCTATTCCGGAAAGCTGAGTGCCACAACTGCGGGCGACGAGGTCACATCGCCAGGGTCTGCAGGCGCCGGCAAGCGGAGGACAAGGGTTTGTCACACACCCCAATGCAAGGCGGGAATTGGAAAGGTCTCGGCCCACGATGATGCGGTGGCCGTAAACGGCGTGGGCCTGGAGCACCGGCGCTTCTTTGTAGAGGTACTGATACAAGGGGTCCCAGTTAGGATGGAAATAGACTCAGGGTTGTCCTACTCCATCCTTTCCCAAAAGGAGTTCCTGTGCATTCTCCCAAATGCGCGGCCCAAGTTGCGGGCCATGAAATCGAACTTACGGGATGTGCAGGGTTATGGGATCCCGGTGTTGGAGGTGGGAAACTTCACGGTGAAGTTTAAAAGGTTCACGGAAAAACTGCCCCAGTAGTGCTCAAGGAGGGGTCCTGTTGCCTTTGGGGAACCCAGTGGTTTGCTCCCCTGGGAATTGAACTGTCCGGCATAAACGCCATCGAGACTGACCCAATTTGGGATGTGTGCGATGCACACCCTGCAGTTTTTAAGAAGGGGCTCGGGACTTATAGGGCACCCCCGGTTTCGTTTGAATTGGACCCAGAAATCCGGCCCATACGACTCAAGCCAAGAAGAGTTCCCTTCGCCCTCAAGTACAAGATTGAGGCGGAATTGGACAAATTGGTGGGGCAGGGGATTTTGGTTCCAGTGGACTCTGCGGAGTGGGAAACTCCGATTGTTACAGCTTTAAAATCCAACAGGAAGGTTAGGATTTGCGCTGACTACAAATGTACAATTAACAAGGCCATTCGGCCAAATGCTTACCCGGTGCCGGTAGTTAGCCACTTACTAGCCACCTTTGCACGGGGGTAAGTGTTTCGCAAAGCTAGACTTGGCGCAGGCGTACCAGCAGCTCACTGTAACTCCAGCTGCTGCCGCTGCGCAAACTATTGTCACGCACAAGGGGGCATTCAAGGTAACGCGCCTACAGTTCAGCGTGAATTCGGCCCCTGGGCTCTTTCAGGCCCTCGTAGAACGCCTTTCCAGGCGATTTTCCTCAACGCCTACCAGTACGCACTGGTCCATTGCCCAGGGAAGGAGATCTCCCATGGGGATGCGCTGTCCCAATCTCCCCTCCCTCAATTAGGAGACCCTAAATGCGAGGTGGAGCATGATCACCAAGTCCTGCTGATTGAGTCTCTCGACTCACCCCCCATTGTTTCCGCAGACCTCGCCAAAGCCACGGCGGCTGACAAAACCCTGTCCCTAGTCAGTTCCTGGGTTAGAAAAGGGTGGCCCACAACTCCCCCCGAGGAGGAATTCAAACCATTTTTCAGACGCAGGGTAGAGCTTTCCCTCGAGAGGGGCTGCCGCCTCTGGGGCCAATGGGTGGTCATCCCAGAGAAGCTACGAGCAAAGGTGCTCAGGCTACTGCACACCAGCCACCCGGGAATAGTACGCTCCAAAGCCCTGGCCAGGAGCTATTTCTGGTGGCCCCAGATAGATGCAGATATCGAGCATTTGGTGGGCACGTGTGAGAGCTGCCAGAGCTCTCAGCCCGAGGAGTCCCAGCTGCCCCCATAGGGAATGGGACACGGCCCACGGGCCATGGTCCCGGGTGCATGTCGACTTCGCTGGCCCATTCCGGGGTTCCCTTTTTCTGCTGATAGTAGACTCATATTCCAAATGGCTAGAAGTCATCCCCATGTCCAACACCTCATCTGCCGCAACCATTAAACAATTATGCAAGGTGTTCAGTTGTTTTGGCCTGCCGGACGTGCTTGTGAGCGATAACGCCAGTACTTTCACATCTGAGGAATTCAAGGCGTTCATCGAGAGGAATGCCATCCGGCACATTACCTCTGCCCTGTTTCACCCCGCCACAAACGGTCAGGTAGAGCGCCAAGTGCGCACTACGAAAGATGCACTGCGGCGCATGGGTCCCGGTGAATTGAACCTCCAGCTGTGTCAATTCCTCATTTATTATAGGGCAACTCACCTGGCTTCAGGACTTTCGCCGGCTGAGCTCCTCATGCGGAGGAAGCCGGTAACACTTTTTGATTGTTGGATCCGACCAGGGTGGAGGATGAGGGGAGAAATATAGAGATAGGGAGCTCCAAAAGCTTTGCAATAGGGGACCCGGTTCATTGTAGGAATTACACAACCTCAGGACCAACGTGGGTTCCAGGAGTGGTGATTGAACAAACGGGGCTAGTGTCCTACAGGGTTGAAACAAGTACAGGTCTGCTGTGGAGAAGGCACACTGACCAACTCAGACGGCAAGTTACCAGTGAAAGAGAGTCAATGTTAGGGTTCTCCCCCACCCGTTTAGCCCAAGGGGGAGACATGGGGTCGTCCCCAATTACAAATGCATACCCTGGATTCTCACTCGGGGAGGAGGATACTTTGAAAGAGTGGGATGAGAAGTCACCTGATGAGTTTGATTTTATGTTGCCATACCAGGGGGATGTTGCGGAGTGGTCCCCCACCCGTCCGAGCGAGAAGAGGGGTTTTAGTTCAGCCCCTGGTATTTCCAGTCCTCCCAGTCCTTTTGTTCTAGTGTTCACCCCATCACCGAGACCCCCCGACCCAGGCAGCAGGGGAAAGTACGTTCACCCCATCACCAAGACCCCCGACTCAGGCAGCAGGGGGAAGCACAAGTACGCCATCGGTTCCTAGATTCGTGCTGGGGGGGTTGCCAGGTGCCACGAGCGATAGGCAGGGGTTCACATCCCAGTTACATCTCCCGTTTCCCTCTCCGAGCGCAAGGTTGCCACAGAGTCCCCGCCAGGTGACTAATGAGTCCCCCCTTTCCGTTGCAGGATGAGAGTCTGCGGAACTCAGAGTCCCTAGTTCCCCTGAGCCCAGCCAAGCAGTCGTTTGCCCCAAGTGCACATGCGGGAAGCCACAATGGTTGAGGGACTTCGTCCCATCCTAGGGGGGAGGAGTGTTGTGTATGAAGCTGTATCCCCTTAAGAATGAATGTAGCAACTGCAATGACCGAATGTAACCTGACATTGATCACAATGTATCTCAGCTGTTTAAGGGAACGCGAGCTAGCTACCCATAGAGGGCAGCTGCGAGCGTTCAGCTCACATGGTACAAATTCCCCAATTACCGGCAGCCGCGGGAACCTTCGTTGTGTTTAGCCCTTACTGCGGCTCCTTCTTTGTCTTCTGTGCAAGACACTAAACACTTGAACCCATCTTGATGGAGGGCAGCAGTTTCATCAATCCTGGCTTGCAGCTGAGGAGGACTTTGTGTGTCAAAAGGGCTCAGGACCAGAAAGTGACTCATGAAACTGGATCAGTGGTACAGGTGACATGTTGCGATGCGGAAGGCCAATGCATTATATTGTTCCCAGGAAAATCTTCATGGCTGATCACCATGATGATAGCCAGTATTTGGAACCGAATATGGCACTTGAAGAAGAAAAATTTGAACATCCTAACTCTACAAAAAAAAAAAAACTACTTTACTTGGAACTGACTAGATACTCAGACACTACCTTAACAGCTCTTAGGTCCTTGGTTAGGTCTTGACCCGTAAATTTTATATCAGTCTTTGACTGTGAATGTAATGCAAATATTTATAATAATAATAATAATTTTCCCAAGTTCTTGCCTGTCTATTTCTTGTGTTGTTCCAAACGGGTCCGAACACTTAACCACTGTGACCGTTATGTAACTTCATAAAACACAACTGTTGCCAGGCTATGTCAGTCTTTCTGTGCAAAGCCAATGGTTTATTTAGACTAATATGGTACTTTTAGTATTACTATTTTCATTTTATGCCAACTCTTTTTGTCACAACATTTCAATTTTTTTGTACCACGCCAGCTTCATTCTTCAGCAACACATAGTCAGATCCCAAAAATGTGTGTTCTTGTGATATTTTATCTTTCAGCCAAACCATCTGTTTCCACATGACCCTGCAACCCTTCCATATAAAATTATTTCCAGTCCTGTACACAGACATAGATATGCATTTTATTTTATTTATAATGTATATAGAGAAAAATGGCATTTATATGCCATATGCTTGCATGGGAATAACAAGCATAAATTGCTCATGGAGCATGAAAGGTTATAAAACCCATATTGTGGTGTCATTGTAAGTGAGAGATATACAGGTGATATAAATGGCGGATACTGAATTAAAGAAAGCCATTAGCAGAAACTTTATTGAGGGGAAACTGGTGATTGTGTTTCATATACAGTATCCTGTTTTCAGGCCCAAGGAGGCAATACTGATTAGAAGCAGAGTGAGTGCCTTCAAGTCATAAAAGTTGTCTGGTTGTTTCTCACTCTACTTTTTTCAAATCCATTTCCCTTTTGTTTTGTGATTGGTCACTGGGAGGTAAACATGGGGTTCATTTGCATATCTGATTGCTCAGGCACAGAACCTCAAAGGAGCTGTGTGCCCAGCAGGGAAAATTAGCAGGAAAAACACATTTCTCATTATTATTTTTTACTATCAGACTGGGCTGTTTAAGAACTTCATATGAAATTCCTGATAAAAATTCCTGTCTCCAATGTGTTTTACCCTGATAAGATCTTACTTGAGCAGCACTAAAACAGTAAAGTATCACACATACTGTACATATAACACACTACAGTAACCCATAGTAAAATAAATACATTTCGTGTCAGAAATTACTCTGGGTTGAAAGGATTTTTGCTGGAGAAACTCTGCTCAGGGGACGTCCAAATGAGACTCCTTTCATGTCTTCAAGATCCGTCGTGCAGCACTCGGGTATCAAATCCTGACCTTTCAGTCTTCAAACTCAGTGTCTTAATCAGTAAGCCACCGCAGTACTGCGTAATCCATAGTTAACACTGTGCTCAAATTAGTAATGGTGTTTGAATAAAGTTTGCATAACTTGCTGTGGCTAATTGTGGTAAATTGAAAAGGTACCAGGGTATGTTTCAATGGTTTTCCTGGCCAAATATTCTACTACTCGTTTGTTCGTTTATTCATTTGTTTGTTTATTCGTTCTTTCTTTCTTCCTTCCTTCCTTCCACCACCTTGTGCTAAAGGAGAGCCAACATGGCTTTTGCAAGGGCAAATCATGCCTCACTAATCTGCTGGAATTTTTTGAGAGTGTCAACAAGCATGTGGATAAGGGGGATCCAGTTGACATTGTTTATCTGGACTTTCAGAAGGCTTTTGACAAGGTCCCACACCAAAGGCTCTTGAATAAACTTACCAGTCATGGAATAAAGGGACAGGTCTTGTCCTGGATCAGCAACTGGCTAAGGGACAGGAAACAGAGGGCAGCACTAAATGGACACTTCTCCAAGTGGAGCCCAACACCGTGCAAGACGTTTGGCATTTGCCAGAGAACACCAAGATTGGCAGGTTCGCCACTGGCACCCTGTGCTGATCACAGATGAAAGCAGGTTCACAGTGAACACATGTGACAGACGTGTCAGGGTCTAGAGATGCCATGGAGAATGTTATTGTTGTGTATACATGCAGTTCAGCTGTTCGCTGGTAGCGCAGCTGACGGAGCTCATGTGACTCCAATTCCTCCAATGGGTAACTACCACAGGAAACCTTCCTGCCACAGGTGAAACTATGTCAGGTATGCATTACATCAGAAGGACGTCACCTATACTGTAACCAATAGTGCGCCTCCGGGCAAAATTCAAATGTACTGTTTACTATATATAAGGAGGCAAGGCTCCGCCATTGCCTCATGTACAGATTGACCATGTTACAATAAAGTAGTGTTTAGCCCGCCTGCCGGCTCATGTGCATTCAATCTGCCTACACAACGTTATGCTGCCTGCAACATCCTCCAGCATGACTGGTTTGGTGGTGGGTCAGTAATGGTGTGGGGTGGCATTTCCCTGGAGGGCCGTATAGCCCTCCATGTGCTCGCTGGAGGTAGCCTGACTGCCATTAGGTACCGAGATGAGATCCTCAGACCCCTTGTGAGACCATATGCTGTTGCGGTTGGCCCTGGGTTCTTCCTAATACACGACAATGCTAGACTTCATGTGGCTGGAGTGTGTCAGCGGTTCCTGCAAGACAAAGGCATTGATGCTATGGACTGGTCCGTCCATTCCCCAGACCAGACCTGACTCTGATTGAGCACATCTGGGACATCATGTCTCGCTCCATCCACCGACGCCACGTTGCACCACAGACTGTCCAGGAGTTGGGGGTTGCTTTAGTCCAGGTGTGGGAGGAGATCCCTCAGGAGACCATCCGCCACCTCATCAGGAGCATGCCCATGTTGTAGGGAGGTCATACAGGCACGTGGAGGCCACACACACTACTCAGCCTCATTTTGACTTGATTTAAGGACATTACATCACAGTGGGATCAGCCTGTAGTGTTTTCTTCCACTGTCACTTTGAGCATAACTCCAAATCCAGACCTCTATGGGTTGGTGAATTTGATTCCCATTGTTAAGTTTTGAGTATTTTTGTTGTCAGCACATTCGACTACAGTATGTGAACAACAATAGGAATACAGTATTTCAGTCATTCAGATCGTGGGATGCTTTATTTTTGTGTACCCTTTATTTTTTGGCCAGTATATATACATGTCCAATCCATAAAATCCATCAGAGTGTCTCCTGCTTTTAAGGCCCGTTTGCTGGGAGTTATGCACCAAGAGAAATACTTTCCTGGTTTCGGAACACCTTCCAGTTGAGGCTCCCTTGGCACGAATCCTGGCCTCGTTTTGGCACCAAGTTAAAGCATGACAGTTCACCCCAAACTGATGGAGCTTGGAGATAGAAACTGCAATCTAATAAGCAGAAAAAGCATGCTACTATTTCAATTTTATTGAATTGTTCTAAATTGTAGATCACTTGCATTCTTGGACGTTTCAACTGTGCCAGATTCAGCCAAAACCTGAATTACTGTCAACATGTAACAGCCAGATACCTCTGCAGAATGGTGGAAAGGGAAGGAAATGTACAAATCAATTGGTAACTGAGAGCATAAATTGAATCTGATGGGGCACTACTCAAATCAGCTTTCTCTCTCTCAATTTCTGCTCCCCAAACAGCCAATTTTAAAGTTCGTAAAATGCAGAACCCCGAAACGGTCTAAAGTTTGGCAGGTACTTCATTTTTTTATCATGTCTCTCAATTTGAACTTCATCCGTATTAAAAACAACAACTTTACAATTGATTTGCTATTACAGTACAACTCAGTAAAGAAATCACAAATTAATTTGGACTTTGAGCCAAATCAAATTGGAGGAGAACAAATCAAATGTGTACGGCAACATTATTCCCAAAGCTGAAATTAGCCTCCAAGTCTGCATGCATCTGCAGTGAATTCCCACCCAGGAAGTCAGGTTTCCCTGGGTGATTTTGCTTTAGCCAACCGGAGAAGAATCAGCAGAGAGAGTGGAGGAAATTGGCGATCAAACTTTGTTTACAGTTTGTTAGGACAGCTTCTGCTCTTAGCTGTCCAGATTTGCAGAAGGCATGGCTACAGCAGGGCTAATTTATTTATTTATTTAAACATTCATTGCCCACCTTACAGCACAAGATCTCAAGGCAGGTTGCAAAGCTGTATAGAACAATTTTAAACAAGACATTTAAAGCAATTTAGAACCAAATAGCACAAAACTAAAACATTACAACATTAAAAACATTAAAACCATTGTGCTAAAAAAATGCAGGCATTGATTCTCTAATACAGTAATACCTCATACAAAGTCCACTTCATACAACATCGGATTCATACAACATCGCCTAATTCCTTGAAAAAAGTTGCCTCATACAAAGTCGTGTGACGTTGTATGAGGCATTGGGGTTTTCCCAGGTTGCATTGTGCTTGGGCAGTATAAAAGGCAGGACACATGCGTGCATTGCTCTTGTGGGTTTTGCATGAGGCAAAGAGTGGTTAGGAGTGGTTTTGAGCGCGATTTTGGATGTTTTTGAATTTTTCCGTCAGAATTTTAAGAAGCATTCCTGGGATTTTTGCAGCATTCATCAGGTTCTTGGACAATCAGGGTTTGTTTGACAAGTTTTTGTAATGTTTTTAGCCTTTAGACAATGATTTCTTAAAGTTCTGTCAGTTTCCTGTCTGTTTCCTTGACTTTGCCCTGAAGTCTGTGCTGTTACAGCACAATGTATCTCTATGAAAATGACGTTGTACGAGGCATCGCAGCAAGGATTTGGACGTTGTATGAGGCATCGTGGCTAGGATTTTGCATGCCTAATACAAAGTCCAAATCTGTATAGAGTCCAAACTTCTGGAACCAAGTTTGGACATTGCATGAGGTATCACTGTACATAAGTGAATCTTTACTTAGTGCTGAAATGATGCCAATGTCAGTGGCACTTGAGCTTTCAAGGGAAGGGCATTCCACATCTTCAGGTACAGGAGGTGGGTAGGTAGGTAGTCTTTGAAAGAACACAAAGACCCAGAGTAGACAGCAATGTAACAATGATCTTACTCTATATGGAAATTTCATATCTAATATAGCGGGTGCCATAAAAATCTATGGTTGCTGACTGATAGCCTGTCTTGCAGAGATTGCAGAGAGACTCAGTGAATTTTTTGCTCCAGTATTCACTGAAGAAGACAGAGACCACATGCCCAAAACAGAGCCTATCTTCGTAGGGAGGGAAACCGAAGAATTAAGCCAGATAAAAATAACCAGGGAGGAGGTCCTTGCATGTCTTGTTAAGCTAAACACTAACAAATCACCAGGACCAGATGGCATCCATCCACGAGTTCTCAGAGAACTTAAAGATGAAATTGCTGATCTCCTAGCCAAAATATATATTTCCCTCAAATCAGGCTTTGTGCCTGATGACTGGAAGGTAGCGAATGTAACACCAATTTTCAAAAAAGGATCAGGGGTGATCCAGGAAATTACCGACCGGTCAGTTTGACATGTGTCCCAGGTAAAGTGATGGAAACCATCCTAAAAGATAGAATTAATAGGCACATAGAAGAGAAGGCGCTGCTAAAGGAGAGCCAACATGGCTTTTGCAAGGGCAAATCATGCCTCACTAATCTTTTGGAATTTTTTGAGAGTGTCAACAAGCATGTGGATAAGGGGGATCCAGTTGACATTGTTTATCTGGACTTTCAGAAGGCTTTTGACAAGGTCCCACATAAAAGGCTCTTGAATAAACTTACCAGTCATGGAATAAAGGGACAGGTCTTGTCCTGGATCAGCAACTGGCTAAGGGACAGGAAACAGAGGGTAGCACTAAATGGACACTTCTCCAAGTGGAGGGAAGTCAAGAGTGGGGTCCCCCAAGGTTCAGTACTGGGACCCCTGCTTTTCAACCTCTTCATAAATGATCTAGAGGTAGGAGTAAATAGCAAGGTAGCCAAATTTGCTGACGAAACTAAATTATACAGGGTAGTGAAAACTGTGAGAGATTGTGAGAAGCTCCAGATGGATCTCTTGACACTGGGGGAGTGGGCAAAACAGTGGCAAAAGAGCTTCAACACTAGTAAGTGCAGAGTGATGTACGTTGGGGCAAAAAAACCCAATTACATTTATAAACTGATGGAGTCTGAACTCTCTGCGACAAACCAGGAAAGGGACCTTGGTGTCCTGGTGGACAACTCAATGAAGGTGTCAGCCCAGTGTGCCTCAGCAGTGAAAAAAGCAAACTCAATGCTAGGGATTATTAGGAAGGATATAGAAAATAAGTCAGCAAGTGTCATTTTGCCTCTTTATAAATCTATGGTGGGGCCCCATCTGGAATACTGTGTACAGTTCTGGTCGCCATACCTCCAGGAGGATATTATGGAGCTGGAAAAATTGCAGAGGAGGGCAACCAGAAGGATTAGGGGACTGGAACACCTTCCTTACCATCTGAGGCTGCAACAGTTGGGCCTCTTCACTCTTGAACGATGGCACCTAAGAGGTGACCTGATTGAAGTTTATAAAATCATGCCTGGTGTGGACAAAGTAGATAAGGAAAAACTGTTTTCCCTATCACATAACACTAGAACTAAGGGACACTCCACGAAACCTTTGGGTGCTAGTTCTCAAACAAATAAGAGAAGGTACTATTTCACCCAGAGGATCACTGGTCTATGGAACTCCCTGCCAGAAGAAGTCTTGACAGCTTTAAGAAAGGATTAGCCAAGTTCATGGAGGACAAGGGTATCCATGGCTATAATTATGGATACTTAAGGACAACCTCCGGGTTGGAGAGATAGGCAGGATATCTCTCAATGCCATTTCCAGGGAATCCTAAGCAGGTGAAGGCATCTGCTTAAGAATACCCTGAAGCAAAGGGTGAGCCACTGTGTGACACAATGCTGCACTGGATGGGCTGTGGCCTGTTCCAGCAAGGCTGTTCTTATGTTGTAAAATAACATCATACTGTTCTACTTTTTCACATGAATGAGGATTTTCTACACTAAAACTCTTGGTCTGTTTGGTTGAGAATCCCTGTTCTAAACCTTGAGCCCCCAGATGTTCTTGGACTTCCATTCCCAGAAGCCTTGATCAGCAGATGTACTGACTTGGGCTTCTCATAATTGAAGTCCAAGATCACCTGGGGGCCCAAGGTTGAAAAATGCTGCTTCTGCTCTACTCAAAAGAACATATTGATTACTTTAAGATTCCATCCATGCAGTGGTGTACTGCTCCAGGTTCCCACCGGATCCCGGGAACTGGTAGTGGAAATTCCCCCAGGCCATGCCCACTTGGCCAGCCACGCCCACCTCCCTACCCCAGGCCATGGTGTGGCCGGCCAAGTGGACGTGGCCCACAGAGTTAGCCATGCCCAGGGTGGGGGTAGTAATTTTTTTTGCAGTGCATCACTGCATCCATGACATCACTTTGCTGTCTGACAATGGAATGTCAGTGCTGGTTCTTTGGCAATAAGCAGAGATGAGCACTGCACCCTAGAATCAGATACAACTGGTTTTTGAGCAAGGGAGACCTTTACCTTTAATAGTATAGTAATAATACAGGGAATCTTCCCCAGTTTGGCCGATTCATCCTCAGTCCCAGAAATTGCCTCCATTCATCCCAGAGTAGATACCTCCAATCAATGGGATTTGCATAAACATTGCTCATTATTGAAAGAGAGACTACTCTCTTGGCAACTGGGAACTGGAGGGATGCCTGGGTGTTCTCCTAAGGCTTCGGCGATCATTTCCCCCATCACCTGGATTATTCTGGAGTTTTGTGCCATGTGGATTCCCCGTGCCCCCGTGGGCACGGAACGGCCCGGCAGAGGCCACTTTCGGGAGAAAGGCTCCCTGGCCCGTGGGCTCTGCGAGCACCCAAATTAAGGGGGGTGGATAAATTATAGGGTTTGATTCACCCAATTCCCTGACCTGACCAGCGGACCTGCTGAGAGAGCGAATACGTTACCTATTAGAGTAATCCCTCATCTCCGAGTCTCAGTCTCATCCCAGAAGCAAACAGGAGTCATGATTGCCTTAGTCTAAGCCCAAAACAATGGTGTTGTCCCAGCCAGTGTTTGTCCGCACTAATTAACTTCCCCCCGAGAGATTCCCAATTAACCTGAGTAAATAGGTGATGTGATTCACTGTTGGGTGACGGTTTGTTCTACCTTGCCTTCTGATCTATAAATGGTTATGCATTTTCCTCAATAAACCACTGATCTTATCCTCCTCCATACTGGCTCGTATCGTTCTTTGATCAGTCTCCTCCGGGACCTACGGCCCTCAGCGGCCCCGATTCCTACAGTGCCAAACCAAGACAAAAGGCCCTGAAAAAACCTGGTTAAAGAAATGATTGGAAACCAAGATGTTGGAGAATCAAGATGGAGACAAGCCGTCTTCATCAGCGCCAGTCCCGGGAAATAAAGATAAGTTCCCCCACTTCATATTTCAACAGAGCTTATCATAATCAACCAAATGTCATTTTTTTACCTTCCCACCCCTCATCCTTCTTTACATTCATTACATTTTTGGGGGGGGGGAGTTTGGAAGAAAAAGGGAGGGCTACAGCCAGCGTTTTCTTTCAGAGACTCATCCGAGCTCATCTAAAACAGGTGTCAAGGGTCACATCCCCTCCGGGTTGGTGGATTTTGATGGACGGTTCTGCCATCAAGAGTGTTATCCGCTCCGGGGAGCAACCTGGAGGTGGTTAAAAATGAAGAAGATGGAGAAAGACCCTTCATGGCACAGCGCAAGCGAGGGGATGGGAGCTCATCTGGTGGAAATTGTTATCAGTTGACTCACTCTGGAGAGAGGCCCGAGATATTTAGGGATGGCAGTGGTGGAAATGTGCAAGGAAGGAGGCACCATAAGTTCATGTGGAGCAGAGAAGCTTGGAAAACAATTCCGGTGCCTTTAAGACATAAAATCCTGCCAACCTAGCAGTTCGAAAGCAAAAAAAATTGCAAGAGGATAAATAAGGACCACTTAGGTGGGAAAGGTAAACAGCGCTCCGTGCGCTCCAGTGTCTAGTCATGCCTGCAACATGACCACGGAAATGTCTGCAGAAGCAGACAGCGCTGGCTCTTCGGCTTTGAAACAGAGATGAGTACTGAACCCTAGAGTTGGATACGACTGGCTTTCAAGCAAGGGACACATTTACCTTTACCTAAGGCATAAAAGGGTCACCTTGGGTCCGAAACCAGACCTCTTGTGCCTCCCTAGACAGCCAAGCCCTCTTCCCTGTACATCCGCCGTTTGATGGTCTCCCAGGTTTTGTACAAGTTTTTGCCCTTGTTCTGAAAGATTGCAATAATTATTTATTGCATTATGACCATTTTATTTTCATTTCTAGGCCACCTTTCTCCCAGTTGGGGGACTCAGTTATAGCTCACAAGTGATTAAAAAAAACAACCAACAAAAACCTCAATAAATATTGACACCAAAAAAGATGTATTAAACATAGTCAAAGTTTCCTTTGCTCGAAAGCCAGTCGTATCCAACTCTAGGGCATACCTGTCAACCCGCAGTTCGGGAAAAAACAGGACCTGCGCAGATTGCTTGTGCGCAGGTCGCTTTCCACGCATACGTGGAAGGGTTTAGAACCCTTTCCCGCATGCGTGGAAGCGCTCCGCCGCTTGCGTAGGGGCTGCGCAAGCAGCGTAGCGCTTCCACTCATGCGTGGAAAGCATTTCCCCCGCTGCAAAATTACGGGGTTTTGGCAGCGTGGGGCGGGTTATGACGTCAATTGGCGTCAAATTATGGGGTAATCCCGGCCAAATCGGGATGGTTGACAGGTATGCTCTAGGGTGTGGTGTTCATCTCTGTTTACAACCAAAGAGTCAGCGCTGTCTGAATCTGCAGAATTTCCGAGGTCATGTGGCGGGCACGACTAGATGCTGGAGTGCACAGAACACTGTTACCTTTCCTGCCAAAATGGCACCTATTTATATACTTGCAATTTCTTGTTTTTGAGAGGGTGGCAGGAGCTTGGACAGACGATGGCAGCTCATTCCATGGTGCATTACTCGGGTCTCAAACTGCTGACCTGATGATCGCCCACTAAGCCACTGCGGGCCATAGTATTAAACATACCGCAGTACTGAAACAATTTCTTTAAAGAGTTAAATATTCCTTAAAACACATTTAAAAAACACAAATTAATAATAATGGCCAGCACATAAGATCATAAAGTGCCCTAGGTAAAGGTCAAGGTTGCCCTTGCTCAAAAGCTAGTCGTATACAACTCTAGGGTTCAGTGCTCATCTGCAGACACTTCAGTGGACATGTGGCAGGTATGACTAGACACCGGAATGCATGGGATGCTGTTTACCTTCCCACCAGATTTATCTACTTGCAACCTCTTACTTTCGAACTGCTAGGTTGGCAGGAGCTGGGACAGAGGCGGGAGCTCACTCCATTGTGCAGCACTCAGGTCTTGGGAACTAGCCAATTCTTAGCTACTGGCAATGCAAAGTCTTAAGTTTATTTGCTGCTAACGTTTGTCATGCTGTTATGTATGTTAACTGTGTTTTCTGACAGGTTGTTGTTGTTCAGTCCCACAGTCGATTCCGACCCTTTGCGACCCTATGGACCATTGATCTCCAGGCGCCCCTGTGCTCCACCTGTCCTGTTCTGACAGGAGCAGAATGCATCTTTTCTCATGTATCTATTCTTATGCAAATAAGTAGATCGAAAATGTGCACACTCTGTTAGCCAATGGGCTTGTTGTATTACTGTTACTGTCACTGTTTATAGTGTATATAAGTCTGAATAAAGAGCTGAATTTCTCTACTTCACTCGTCTGCTTCTTCATTCCCTGAACACGAAACATACATTTCTGCCCACCACTGCAATATGGGTCCCAAGAATCATTCTGAAATTTAATTTGGTCTTTGGGAGGAGTGAGGTTCCCAACGCATAATACTGATGCCAACTCACTCCTTCAATCTCTGACAGCATCTGACACATGTACACACAATGCTCTGTGTCCTGACAAGATGCGTCATACTTGTGGCAACCCAATGCCTTAATGACAGCCGATAGGTCTTCTCATTAAAGCCTTTGTAAACTCAGCTCTTATAAACTCAAAACTGTGGTTTACTTAGGGAGTCAATCCATCTCCCATTTGGTCTTTCTCATTTTTACCTGTCTTCCACTTTTCCCCAGGACACCCTTGTCTTCTCAACGTGTAGAACAGGGTTACCAAAAAAAAAAAAAAACCCTTTGGATTGCGCTGAAAGCAAATGTAACCCTGGTGCTTTCCATGCTGGGAATAACACATACTTCGTGAGTGGGAGCATTTCATTTCAGTGCTGTTTGCTATGTCTGTTATTGGCTTTTCCTTTCCTCATCCTTCTGGGGAATGAACACAAATTCACAAATTGTACCTTGGGGAAGAGGATGAACTTGAGGTTTTCAAACTTGAAACAGGAGAGGAAGTGACCCTCTAAGATCTTCACGTTCCTGCTTGCAGGAACATTTAGCATCCTTTGGATCAAGCCCAGATCTTACACCTGAATAACAAACTTGGTTATCTCTGCCACCAAGGCAGCTCAAGTACTAAGACTTGGCAGACACCAGAGCAGTCAAAACCCTTCTGGTATTGAGCCTGGGGAAGGAAGGAAGGAAGGAAGGAAGACCCCAAAGATATCACTCACCTTAATATGGCTTTTGTTATATCCTCTGCCAAATGGATAGAGAGAGTATCCCTCAGAAGGTGCAGGTGGCTTTTTAAAAAGACAATGCTTTACAAACAGGTGCTGAGCAAAGTTCAATTGCTAGCATCTTTTCTGGCCTCCAAAACTCAGCATTTTGATGTGTGCATTTTTTAAAAAAAATACACTATTATTTTACTATAGCCGACTGGTGAGAATAATATGTATCTGAACAATATACATTCTCTCTCTCTCTCTATTCCGTATTCCGTTTTGGCCAGGATTTCCCGTAATTCACCGCTCCGTCACACTCCTTCCCGCCATCATCCCATATTTGAAATGGGTTACTGCGCATGCGTGCCTCTGCCTCTGATGGGCACGCATGCGCAGTAACCCCTTTCCTGGCTGAAGGGGTTTCTGCACATGCACACAGGGGTTACTGCGCATGCGCCAATGTCAGCGCCCGGAAACCTTCCCATATTTGGACACCGGCAACTTGACAGGTATGATCTATCTATCTATCTATCTATCTATCTATCTATCTATCTATCTATCTATCTATCTATCTATCTATCTATCTATCTATCTATCTATCTATCTATCTATCTATCTATCTATCTAATAGCCTGCCTATCTGGGATATTATCCCACTCCGGGCGGTGTACAACAAATTAAAAGATTTTTTAAAAACTAATAACAATCTAAAATTAAACAGAATATAATATACAAAACCAGCAAACAATAAACCAAACAGAATAAATTACAGGCAAAAAGTAATAAACAATAACAATACCCCAAAGGCAACTCACATTGGCAATGGTAAAGTATCAAGTTCATTAAACGTATTTGAATTATTATTATTATTTTGGAATATTGACAAACTGGACTTGATCCATGAAAGCTAACATTAAAATTTAATAGTCTCTAAGTGCTACAACATTTTTGTTTTGTTTTGTTCTGTTTATTCTCTGATATGCATTCAACCTATTGTTTTTAGCAATAGGAATGAGCTCTTAAAAGCTTCTTTTAAGAGAAAATATTTTAATTGTTTTTAATATATATAGAGATCATTTATGCAGAATGCTGCTGTAAATAACCCACGGCTGTCGTAAACGTTTATGACATCCGTGAGTCATTTATGGCAGCGTTCTGCGCACACGCATGCACAGTTTACTTCCACTTCCGGGAGCAGTGAGGGCCAGATTAATTGATGCTGTGGGCCAGATCCAGCCCATAGGCCGTAATTTCAGCACTCCTGGTATAAAGGATAGAGCATCAGAATATACCTCTTGGGTGATCTGGGTTCAAATCCCTGCTCAGCCATGGAAACCCCCAGTTGTGTGTGTGTATGTGTGGAAGGAGGGGCTGCCAAACCACCTTTAATCCAAAAAAACTTAAAAAGCCAGTCACTCAAAAGCCAGTCATGTCTGACTCTAGAGGGGCAATGCTCATCTTCATTTACAGACAAAGAGCCAGTGCTGTCTTTGTCTGCAGATGTTACTGTGGTCATGTGGCAGGTATGACTAGATGCCAGAGTGCACAGAACACTGTTACCTTTCCTACCGAAGAGGTACCTATTTATTTACGTGTAATTTTTTTGCTTTTGAGCTGCTAGGTTGGCAGGAGCTGGGACAGATGACAGGTGTTAACTCTGTTGCACAATACTCAGGTCTTGAATTGCTGACCTGCATACCCTTTGGTTGTCAAGGTTAGCGTCTTAACCACTAATAGCCCTAATAGCCCTAATAAGGACAATATCCCTCATTAAAAGCTCCCTTCTCGGTAGCTCATACAAAATGCCAAAAACCTCTCCTGAAGATCTTAAAATCTTGTAAAGATCTTAATCTAGCGTGCATAAGTACATTTTTTGGGGGAAATCCAAGTGAATGTTAAGAAAACATGGTGGTCTTTTCCAGCTCATTTCATGACACCCTGAAGCATTGGCCATCTTACCAGGTGTTCCTTTCTTCAGTATATTTTCTTCTGTAAATTGTGGATATTTATGTGCATTATTTCTATTTCTTCTGTTGAACTGTTTTGGTGTCTAGCCAGTGTTTGTTGTTTTAAATTGATATGCAAGTGGGTCTACTGCAATTGTCTGGTTTTCTCCAATTGATTTTTTTGGGATGTTTATTATTGCTAAACAGATGTTGCGCGCTTTCTTAGTATGGAAGAGCTTTCATAAGAGCTAAAAAAAGCTATCTATTTTACTCAGCAGAATCATAAATCTGCTTGGGTATTAATCAAGAGATCTGTCAAAACTGATGATTCAATTATCATGCTACCCAGAGAGCTGTGGAGGTAGGAAAACCCAAACACAGTGTATAGAAAAGTTGTTTCTTTGGATTGCCATACCCAGAATCTTTCAGGCAACATGAAAGTTGCATCTTCTTGTTGTTGTTCTGCCATACCCAAATCTGAATATTAGTGATCTTCTTGGCGATCAGCCATGAAGATTGTCCTGGGAACGATATAATGCAGCGGATTTCCATTTGCCTTCCACATCACAGCATGACCCCCATACCACTGATCCAGTTCCATGAGTCACTTTCTGGACCTGAGCTCTATTTTTTTTACTGATTTTCAGGAAAAAAAGTAACATACAAATACAGAAAGAAGAAAGAAAAAACAACATAGGCAAGCATATAAATGATACATTTGACATTATCACTAAAAGAAAAAAAGAAAAAAAGAAAAAAGAATCTTTAAACAATAAAATTAGATGTATATAAGTCTAAATATAACACCTTTGAAATTTAACATTTAACTTACTGTCTCTTTAATGTTTTATTATCACGATGGTAAATATCCCAACTTTGCTCTTAAACATTACTAGCCAGTAACTTCTTATTTTATCTAATTTCTATTCAAATCAATTTGTCTAAAACAGTTATATTTCTATTTCTATCCCTATCAATTTATTCCAATATTACATTCTATACATCATTCACCCCATGTATTTACATTGCCCGGGAGGATGTGGTATTTCCCATTGATTTCTACTGTGCCCAAAACTTCAATTGGTCTGGTGCCAGTCTATTCTTCCCCTCTCCCTTCAAAGCATGATCCACAAACTGTACCTGAGCTCTTTTGGCACACAAAGTCCTCCTCAGCCCCAGGTCAAGATAGATGAAGCTGCTGCCCTCCATCAAGATGGATTCAAGTGGGATTTAATCCACTTGGGGACCATCACCCTTCCCTGTGGACTTCAGCACCAAAGGCAGTTAGTCCTGAAGGTGGTCAGGTTAATTAACCACTGCCTGACACTCAGCATTGAGTCGCTGGCAGTAGGGTCTACCCTATTGCTATAACAGGATGACCTGGCCAGAATCCACACCTAGAATCCTTCAACCAACGTAAAAGTTGCACGGAGAAGCAAAGCAAAAAAAAAAAAAAAAAAAAAAAGTTACCAGGTTTCTACTTAATTCTCCAAGTACTGCTGCATAGAAACCAGAATTTCACTTTTATTAACGTAAGACTCCTGTGTCATGCTCGTGGCCTGCCTCTGTGTTATGTATGTATGCATGTTCATTATACTGTAAGGCAAGATTGTAACCACTCCAGATACAAACGATATCAGCTGTAAAGGAACGCGAGCAGACAGCCTATAGAGGGCAGCTGCGAGCGTTCACTCTCACATGGTTCACATTGCTCAATCACGGACAGCCGCGGGAAAACCTTCCCCGCATTCAGCAGCTGAAGAAAGACCTGCATTCAGCAGCTGAAGAAAGACCTGCATTCAGCAGCTGAAGAAAGAGGCGTGCCTGGGCGAGGCCACGCCGGTAGCAACCAATCAGCTACCGTGCTACAAGATTCAAATGTAGAGAGCTACTGTATATATTGAGATGTATCACCGCCATCACCTCATGCTTCACTGGAACCTCATGCAATGCAATAAACCTGTGTTAAACCAACCTTTCGGTTGTCCGGTTGTCTTTGGTCCCATACACTAAACTGGCGACGAAGGTGGGATGATGGCTGCCCACGGGACCAAGACATGCGCCGGCTACGAGATCAGGAAGCCGGGAGACTTGGAGCTGTTTGAGATAGACTTCAACGCTGCGCTGGTGGAGCTCGAAGTCTCAGACGAGGCCAAAAAGAGGGCCATCTTCGTCCGCATGCTCGGACAAGAAACCAAGAGGACCTTGGTGGACCTGATCGCGCCGAGGAAGGTGGGCGACCTCAAGGCCACAGAGCTCCTGGCGGCGCTGCGCGCCCATCTCCGGCCGGCAATAGCGATGTTCCCCGCTCGGAGCGCGTTCTGGAGGCGAGTCCAGGCACCCGGAGAATCGGTCGATGAGTTCGCCGCGGCCCTGCGGTTGGCCGCCGGCCCTTGCAAGTGGGAACTCCCCGACGTCACCCTCCGGGACTGCCTGCTCTGCGGTCTGAGGGACACAGAGACTCAGCGCGCGCTGATGAAAAGGGAGCCGCCTCCCACGTGGCAACAAGTCCTCGACGCGGCACAGGCCGCAGAGGCCACGTCGGCCGGGGTGCACGAACTTCAGGACTGGCGCCCGAAGACCGCCAAGGCAGAGAGTTCGGTGCGCGCGGCCCGGCGGACTTCGAACTCGTCATCTGCAGAGAGCAGCGACGACGAGGACGTCCGGAGGGTCCAGAGAGAGGGCCGGCGCTGCGATGGCTGCGGCGCCGCCCACGCCCGCACCAAATGCCCATTCCGCAAGGCCGAGTGCCACAACTGCGGCCGGCGCGGGCACATCGCCAAGGTCTGCCGGAAACGACGCGAGGCCACCCGGAGTTCTCCAGACCGCTCGGCGAGGCAGGACCGCACCACGAGGCAGGACCGCACCACGAGGCCGAAGGACGGCACACGGACCACGAGGACGCGGGACGGAGTAGGACGAGTCTCCGACGACAGCGAGGACGACGCGCCGGTTTGCAGCGTTTCCACGGAGCACCCCCGTTACTTCGTTGAGGTAGTAATACAAGGGGCCCCTGTTAGGATGGAGGTGGATTCGGGTTCCTCATACTCCATTATTTCCCAGGGGGAGTTCATGAAAATCGCCCCCCGCGTGCGGCCCAAGCTCAAGGCGTTGAGGGCCACGCTGAAGGACGTGCAGGGGAACCGCATCCCAGTGTTGGGGGTTGGGAAGTTCCAGGTCCAGTTCAAAAAGTACACCGCAACGCTTCCCTTAGTCGTCCTCAAGGGGGGTAAATGCAGCCTCCTCGGGACTCAATGGTTCCAGCCCCTGGGGTTGTTCATTGGGGGGGTGCACGCCGTGGGAGCACACGCCGCCGGGACTGATCCAATACAGAGCGTGTGCGACGCGCACCCCGAGGTTTTTAAAAAGGGGCTAGGAAAATTCAAGGGCCCCCCAGTGACTTTCGACCTGGACCCTGGAGTGCGTCCAATCAGACTTAAACCGCGCAGAGTGCCTTTCGCACTAAAGGACAAAATTGAGGCGGAATTGGACAAATTAGTGGGCCAGGGGATTCTTGTTCCTGTTGATTCTGCGGAGTGGGAAACTCCAATTGTAACAGCGCTCAAGGCCAACGGGGAAGTCCGAATATGCGCTGATTACAAGTGCACCATCAATAAGGCGATCCGCCCTAATGCGTATCCGGTGCCGGTAGTCAGCCACTTATTGGCCAGGTTACACGGGGGGAGGTGTTTCGCCAAACTCGACCTGGCCCAAGCCTACCAGCAACTCCCGGTGACCCCCGCCGCAGCTGCTGCACAAACCATAGTCACCCACAAAGGGGCGTTCCAGGTTTCGCGCCTCCAATTCGGCGTGAATTCGGCGCCCGGGATTTTCCAGTCATTGGTGGAACGCCTCCTGAAGGGGTTGGAGGGGGTGTTACCCTATTTTGATGACGTATTAATTACAGGGGGGAGCCGGGCCGAATTAGCAACAAGGTTGGGAAAGGTCCTGACAATATTCGAAAAGGCGGGGTTGAGGTTGCGGAAAGACAAATGCGTCTTCTTCGCTACAGAGGTTGAGTTCCTAGGGTTCCGTGTTACTCCCGAGGGAATTAGGCCAGCCCAATCCAAGGTAGCCGCCATCAAAAAGGCCCCTCGCCCCACCTCCAAGCCCGAGTTGCAGTCGTTCCTCGGACTGCTCAACTTCTACCACTCCTTCCTCCCGCGGAAGGCAGCCGTGGCAGAACCGCTACACAAATTGTTAAAAAGGGACGAGGCATGGAAGTGGGGCGACGTCCAGGAAAAGGCTTTCAATGACCTGAAGCGACTCCTGGCATCAGATGCTGTACTGACCCACTTCAATCCCAAACGCCCGGTGGTCCTGATATGCGATGCATCCCCGGTGGGGGTGGGGGCGGTGCTTTGCCACGTGCTGGAGAACGGTAGGGAGGCCCCGATAGCTTTCTACTCTAGATCCCTGTCCCAAGCGGAGAGGAATTATGCTCAGACAGACAGAGAGCCGCTAGCAATAATTGCGGGGACCAAGAAATTTCATGATTTCGTGTACGGCCGCCCCTTCACCATAGTGACTGACCACAAGCCTTTGCTGGGCATCTTCACCGCAGACAAGCCCACACCCCAGATCCTGTCCCCGAGAATGCTCAGATGGGCCATTTTTCTCAACGCGTATCAGCACGCGTTGGTATACCGGCCCGGGAGGGAGATAAGCCATGCCGACGCTCTGTCGAGGTCCCCCATTCCCCGGGATTGCTGCCACGTGGGCGGAGTAGAGAGGGACCACCAGGTCTTAATGATAGAGGTCCTAGACTCCCCTCCAGTAGTACCGGCCGAAATCGCCAAAGCGACAGGCAAGGACAAAGTGCTGGCCACAGTTTGCTCCTGGGTGCAGAAAGGGTGGCCCGTGTCTTCCCCAGCAGCGGAATTCGACACATTCTTCAAAAAGAGATTAGAGTTGTCCCTGGAGAGGGGTTGCCTCTTGTGGGGACAGCGGGTAGTGATCCCCACGTCTCTCCGGCCGAGGGTGCTTAAACTGCTGCACGTCAGCCACCCGGGGATCGTACGCTCTAAGGCACTAGCCCGCAGTTACTTTTGGTGGCCCCAGTTAGACGCCGACATCGAACACATGGTCGGCACTTGCGAGGCGTGCCAAAGCTCAAGGCCAGAAGAGGCTCGCTCGCCACCTAGGGAATGGGACGCTGCGAGGGGACCCTGGTCCCGAGTTCACGTAGACTTTGCTGGCCCATTCAGGGGAACGCTTTTCCTCCTCGTGGTGGACGCGTTCTCTAAGTGGTTGGAGGTCATTCCAGTCTCGAGCACCTCCTCGACCACAACCATTAAACAGTTAAGGAGGGTCTTTTCCACGTTCGGTTTACCCGACACCCTCGTCAGCGATAACGCTAGCTGTTTCACGTCCGCCGAGTTCAGGGCATTCATGGAACGCAACGCCATTCGGCACGTCACCTCCGCCCCCTTTCACCCGGCCACCAATGGCCAAGTAGAGCGCCTCATGCGCACCACGAAAGACGCGCTACTGCGCATGGGTCCCGGAGACCTCGACCTGAAATTGTGCCAATTCCTGCTGAGATACAGGGTCACCCCCTTAGCGTCAGGGTACTCCCCCGCAGAGCTGTTGATGCGCAGGAAGCTGGCCACGGGGATATCCAAGCTAGACCCCACGAGAGTAGAGGACAAGGGGCGGAACATAGGGGTGGAACCCACAAAGAGTTTCGGCATAGGCGCCCCAGTATACTGCAGGAATTACGCCAGCGCGGGGCCAGCCTGGGTGCCGGGCACCGTAGTAGACCAAACCAGCCCCGTCTCATACCGCGTAGAGACCAGTACAGGTTTCCTGTGGAGGCGACATGTGGACCAACTCAGGCGTAGGGTCCCCGGAGAGCAAGACGAGGATGAGGCCAGCATTGATTCAGCGTTAGGGTACTCCCCCACCCGTTTAGCCCAAGGGGGAGGAAAAGGGGAGCATGGGTCCCCACCAAGGGGGGAGGAAAGGGAATCGATCCACGGAAATCTTTTGCGGGAGTCCCTGCCAGAGAGGAGGAGCCCCGGGTTGCGGGAGTCCCCGTCAGAAAGGAGGAGCCCCAACCACACTCATACCCCGCGGAAGCCGCGGAAGTCCCCCCGAGGCTCAGAGGCCCATAGAGGTTTAGACGTTGATTTACAGTACCAGGGGGAGTTAGCGGAGTGGTCCCCCACCCGTCCTAGCGAAAAGAGGGGTTTCAGTTCAGCCCCTGGTACCTCCAGTCCCAGTAGCCCCTGTGAGTTAGAATGCAATATAGCGCCCATGTTCCGGAGACCGACACCGCCAAGACCGGAGGCATCAGCGAGTCCGCCCACCACCACAGTCTTAAGGTCCCCCGAGCAGGGATCAGAAGGTAGCCATTCCCCAAGGGCGACCTCATCGGTGCCGCGGTTCACACTAGGAGGGTCCCCGGGGTCCGAGGGCAATAGGCAGGGATTTACCTCCCAACTGTTCATCCCATTCCCTTCCCCAAGCGCAAGGCAGGCACGGACGCCCCACAGAGCCACTAACGAATCCCCGTTTCCCGTTGCAGGACAAGCTCCCGCGGAGTCAGGGATCACAGGCTCTCCAGAATTAGGGCAGGCGCAAGCACGCCCCAAGCGAACGTGCGGCAAGCCACAATGGTTGCGGGACTTCGTCCCATCCTAGGGGGGAGGGATGTTATGTATGTATGCATGTTCATTATACTGTAAGGCAAGATTGTAACCACTCCAGATACAAACGATATCAGCTGTAAAGGAACGCGAGCAGACAGCCTATAGAGGGCAGCTGCGAGCGTTCACTCTCACATGGTTCACATTGCTCAATCACGGACAGCCGCGGGAAAACCTTCCCCGCATTCAGCAGCTGAAGAAAGACCTGCATTCAGCAGCTGAAGAAAGACCTGCATTCAGCAGCTGAAGAAAGAGGCGTGCCTGGGCGAGGCCACGCCGGTAGCAACCAATCAGCTACCGTGCTACAAGATTCAAATGTAGAGAGCTACTGTATATATTGAGATGTATCACCGCCATCACCTCATGCTTCACTGGAACCTCATGCAATGCAATAAACCTGTGTTAAACCAACCTTTCGGTTGTCCGGTTGTCTTTGGTCCCATACACTAAACTCTGATAGATCGAACACACCTGATTTACAGTGCTTCTGGGTTGTTCAGACTGGGGTGCATACCCACAAACAGTAAGATTAACAGCTTTGTCCCTGTGCTGTTGCAGTATGATATAAATCAGCACATGCCAAAAAAAGTGGATGCAGCTCTTAATGAATCATGCTGTGTTATTACTGGATGCCTGAAACCTAACCCCATTGAAAAAAATCTGTAATTTGGCTGATGTTGCCCCTATGGAAATAAATTGAGAGAGGTACCACCAAATAGTGGAGGGGGGGGGAGTAAAACAATACAGCAGCAAACCCATTCACTTCATGGACACCAACCCCTAGACAACAGTTAAAATAATAATTAAAACAATTTCATGTCAGAAATTATTCTGGGTTGAAAGGATTTTTGCTGGAGAAACTCTTTTCTGGGGATGCCCGAATGAGGCTCCTTTCATGTCCCCAAGACCTGGGACAGAGATGGGCTCTCAATTTGTCATGCAGTACTGGTTAAAACTGAGGGAAAGTTTTCTGGATACATCCCAGGTTCTAAATATTAAACCAGAAGAGGTTTGGCTAAACCTATAGAGAGCAAAAACAACATACAGTGGAACCTTGGTTAACAAACAGCTCAATTAACATTAAAAAATCACATAACAAAAAGAAATCCATAGAAAATAGTGTTGGTTTTTTTGAATGGATAAAATGGTTTTCAATGCATTCCTATGGGAAACCATGTGGCTAAACACGCCTGGTTCCTCCAGTCCTTCCTCCGAACACTTGGTTTCCAGTCCTCTGATCATTCTTGTTGCCCCTTTCTGTACATGCTCTAGTTGATCAGCATACTTCTTAAAGTACGGGGACCAGAATTGGATGCAGTATTTTAGATAAGGCCTAACTAGGGCTGAATAGAGGGGGACTAGCACGGCATGGGTGCCATGGTGGCTTAATGGTTAAGGCACTGAGCTTGACAGCCGGAAGGTCAGCATGTCAGCAGATCGAGACCTGAGTGCTGCGCGACAGAATGACCTCCCGTCATCTGTCCCAGCTCCTGCCAACCTAGCAGTTTAAAAGCAACACATTGTAAGTAGATAACAGCATTAGTACAGTGGTACCCCGTATAACGAACGCTTCGTATAATGAAAAATTCGTACAACAAAGCATTCGTGAGCTATTTGTGATGTTCCATATAACGAAAAAAAGAGTTTGTTATATGGATCGCTATTGGCAATACCCAGTACAACGAAAATTTGTTCTTCATTGTACAGGGCATCGCCAATAGTGATCCATATAATGAACATTTTTTCGTTATACGGTACATCGCCCATAGCGATCTGTATAATGAAAAAAAACTGTGTCGGGAAAAGCTCCGTGGAACGGAGTTTTTTTCATTATACAGGGTTTTACTGTAGTAGATAACTACTAACAGAATGTGGTGTCTAGTCATGCCTGCCGCATGACCACGGGAAACGTCTGCCGAAGCAGACACCGCTGGCTCTTTGGCTTTGAAACAGAGATGAACACTGAACCCTAGAGTCAGATACGACTGTCTTTCGAGCAAGGGAAACCTTTACCTTTACTAGATAGGTACCGCTTTAGTGGGAAAATTAACAGTGTTCCATACACTCCGGCATCTAGTCATGCCTGCCACATGATCATGGAAATGTCTGCAGATGCAGACAGCGCTGGTTCTTCAGCTGAAAATAGAGATGAACATTGAACCCTAGAGTAGAACATGACTGGCTTTCAAGTAAGGGAGATCTTTGCGTTTACTAGCACCTCAACGGGGGGTTTGAGTCTAGGCCAGTGGTTCCCAAAGTGGGCTTCACACCCCAAAGGGGACTTCAATTCCCAGAAGCCTAAGTCAGTATATTGGCTGATCAGTGCTTTGAGGAATTGACTTAGGCTTCTGGGAAATAGAGTCCAAAAACCAAAGTTTGGGAAACACTGGTCTAGACCTCTGTTAATGCAGTCTAAAATAGCACTTGCTTTTTTCTTTTTTGCAGTCATATCAGCATTTGTAGATCAAATAATAATCAAGTAAAATGGGGCTACCTGGCGACAGGACCAATGTTCTGTGCGTGTGGAGACATTCAATCAATACAGCATTTATGTCCATGTAATTTATGCCTCACCACATGTACAAAAAAAGGTATAGTAAAAGGCCAAGCTAGGAAAATGTGCAATGCTCAGAAAGAAAAAAAGGAAGGGAGGGAGGGAGGAAGAACCTGATGTACAATAGCTGTCACACTGAACAATGAATCTTGGGATCTGATGACATAAGCTCATGCCTTGGGAAAGACATCCACTCACCCACCCACCCACCCACCCATCTAGCATCACCTAACTAGTACATATTTGTGGAGCTGGACATGCAAAGCCAATGTGTAGATTTATTGACCAATCTATTTCTGGGAGGGAGCAGCCGAGGAAAGGAATAATGCAGGTTTTTTTGGGGGGGCAGAGAGGGAGGGAGCTGACCACGAATTATTTGCAAATATTTCACAAAGACTAGCTGGCTCATGAGTGGCTGAAAGGGGGCTCAGTTTTTGCACTGTGTTGACAGTCCCAGTCCCGGGTGGCTGTATACCTGGCTGTGGAAGGAATAACAAGCCAACTATCCAGCTACGAGTCAGGCTTTACTCACAAAAGCCAAAGACAGAAGATCTCCAAAGGCCCTTTGCATGCAGAGGTGGGTCGAGGTTATCGAAACGGGGAAAACTCTCTGGATTATGGAGGACTGCTGTAATGCGCTTGACATGGGAATGTCTTAGAAAAGGGTACCGAAACCTCGGGGGGGTGGGGGGGGGCAGGGCAGGGGCGCGGGGAGAGAGATGTCCATCATTTCCAACAAGATGCAGCTCAGGTTCTGTTCAGACTGCCCATTTAGGAGCAGAATGCATCAGCTGCAAAAGCATTTCTTATGGTTGGTAAAAGTAAAGCATTATCAGAATGTGTTATGTATGTACAATGTTGCTTTTAAGAAATGTATGAATGTAACCGGACCACAATTACAATGTAGCTCAGCTGTTAAGGAACGCGAGTAAGCTGCCTATAGAGGGCAGCTGCGAGCGTTCAGCTCACATGGTTCACATTCCCCAAATCACCGGCAGCCGCGGGAACCTTTCCCACACGAGGATCACCTGGAGAAGATGGGTGTGATTCAGAATGACGTCACGCTGGTAGCAGCCAATAAGCTACCGTGCAACGAGATTCAAATGTATGTACTGCAGTATATAATGAGCTGTACCTCCGCCATTACCACATGTTCATCCTGATCATCAACCAATAAACCTGTGTTAGTCCTTACTGCGACTCCTTCCTTGTCTTCCGTGCAAGACACTAAATTGGCGACGAAGGTGGGATTGATGGCGAATCCCAAGGTCAAGCCTTACCACTTCGATATCAGCGACCCAGAGCAATGGGAGCTGTACGAGTGCCAGTTTCGGCACGCGATGGAAGCCGTGGGCGTCAACGACGACGCGAAGATGCGCTCCCATTTCCTAGCCCAGGTGGGGCCGGCCACGCTGCGCATCCTGATGAATCTGGTGGCCCCCCGGAAGGTGGACGTGATCCCTCTCGACCGCATCCTGGAGTTGCTGCGTGAGCACTTCCAGCCCCCCGTGTCGATCTTCCCGGCCAGGGTCGCGTTCCACAGGCAGGACCAGCGCCCGGGAGAGTCCGTGTCCGCCTACGCGGTGGCCCTCAGGCTGGCAGCGGTGCACTGCCAGTGGGAAGACCTGGACACGGCACTCCGAGACCCCATGCTGTGCGGCCTGAGGGACGAGGAGGTCCAGAGGAAATTGATGACCCGCGACTATCGCCTCACGTTCAACGAGGTACTGCGGGAGGCCCAGGCAGCCGAGGCGGCCAGGAGCGGGGTCAGAGTGTTCAAGTCCCGAGGGGCCACATCCGAAAGAGCCAAGTCACCAGTGCAGGCGGCCCGGCGGACACCGGCGAAGACGGCCTGGCGGGCCCCCAAGTCGCCCGCCGGCACACCAGCGACGTCTGAGGAGTCGTCCGCGACAGCAGACTCCTGCTCCAGCGAGGACGACGACGTCCAGAGAATAAAGAAACGCGGGAAGAAGCGACAGACCCGCGAACGGCAAGACCGCCGCTGCGACGGGTGTGGGGCGTCCCACGACCGGACGAGGTGCCCGTTTCGGAAGGCCGAGTGTCACAACTGCGGCCGAAAAGGGCACATTGCCAGAGTATGCAGGCGCGGGCGACCTGAGGACAAGGGTGCCTCGAGCCACCCCCAGGCACACCAACGGAAGGCGACCGGCACCAGGAAGGTCTCGACCAGCTACAGCGAGGAAGGCGTGAACCGCGTGGGCCTGGAGCACCGGCGTTTTTTCGTAGAAGTACTGTTACAGGGGGTCCCGGTGAGGATGGAAATAGACTTGGGGTCATCATATTCCATCCTGTCCCAAAAAGAGTTCATGCGCATTCCCCCAGATGCGTGGCCCAAACTGCGGGCCATGAGGTCACACTTACGGGACGTGCAGGGAAAGGGGATCCCAGTGTTGGGGGTGGGGAATTTCAAGGTGAAGTTCAAGAGTTACTCCAAGAAACTGCCCCTAGTGGTGCTCAAGGGGGGAAGGTGCTGCCTTCTGGGTATGCAGTGGTTTGCTCCCCTGGGAATCGAACTGTCTGGCATTAACGCCATCGAGACTGACCCAATGCGGGACGTGTGCAACGCACACCCGGACGTTTTCAAGAAGGGGCTCGGGACTTACAAGGGGCCCCCAGTTTCCTTTGACTTGGACCCAGAAATCCGACCCATACGCCTCAAGCCAAGGAGAGTGCCCTTCGCCCTCAAGGACAAGATCGAGGCGGAACTGGACAAATTGGTGGGGCAGGGGATTTTGGTTCCAGTCGATTCGGCGGAGTGGGAAATGCCGATTGTTACGGCTCTTAAATCAAACGGGGAGGTCAGGATTTGTGCGGACTATAAATGTACGATTAATAAGGCCATTCGGCCAAATGCATATCCGGTGCCCGTGGTCAGCCACTTACTGGCCACGTTACATGGGGGGAGGTGTTTTGCCAAGCTAGATCTGGTGCAGGCATATCAGCAGCTCTCCGTAACCCCAGCTGCTGCCGCTGCGCAAACTATCGTCACGCACAAGGGGGCATTTAAGGTAACGCGCCTACAGTTCGGCGTGAATTCGGCCCCCGGGATCTTCCAGTCCCTCGTGGAACGCCTTTTAAAGGGACTTCCAGGCGTCCTCCCATATTTTGACGATGTGTTGATTACAGCTGGAAGCGAATTAGAGTTAGCTAAGAGGCTAGACGGGGTCCTTTCGGTATTCGAGAAAGCGGGACTTCGACTGAGAAGGGACAAATGTGTATTCTTTGCGAGGGAGGTTGAGTTCCTTGGGTTCAAGGTAACCCCAGAGGCCATCAAGCCCTCCGAGTCCAAGGTTGCGGCCGTGCAAAACGCCCCTCGCCCCACCGCGAAACCGGAGCTGCAGTCATTTCTAGGGCTCTTAAATTTTTACCATTCCTTCCTGCCAAGGAAGGCATCCGTTGCGGAGCCACTGCACGCGCTCTTAAAGAAAGAGGCGGTTTGGCGGTGGGGAGATAGGCAGGAGAAAGCTTTCAGGGAGCTAAAGGCACTTTTATCCTCGGATGCTGTCCTGACCCATTTTGACTCGAGAAAACCAGTAGTTTTAGTCTGTGATGCGTCCCCAGTGGGGGCGGGGGCGGTGCTATGCCACGTGTTGGAGAGCGGGTGGGAAGCCCCAGTTGCATATTACTCTAGGTCCCTTTCAAAGGCCGAGCGCAACTACGCACAAACAGATAGGGAGGCATTGGCCATAATCGCGGAACCAAGAAGTTCCACGATTTCCTATACGGCCGCAAGTTTACGGTGGTGACTGATCACAAGCCTCTCCTGGGAATCTTCACCACAGGCAAGCCCACCCCCCAAATCCTGTCCCCCCGAATGCTACTTTGGGCGATTTTCCTTAACGCCTACCAGTATGAGCTGGTCTATCACCCAGGGAAGGAGCTCTCCCATGCAGACGCGCTGTCCCGATCTCCCCTCCCTAGTTTAGGAGACCCCGCATGCGAGGTAGAACAGGACCACCAAGTCCTGCTAATCGAGTTCCTCGACTCACCCCCCATCGTCCCGGCCGACCTCGCCAAGGCCACGGCGGCCGACAAGATACTGGCCCAAGTTAGTTCCTGGGTTAGGAAAGGGTGGCCATCCACTCCCCCCGAGGAATTGTTCAAGCCATTTTTCAGGCGTAGAGTAGAGCTTTCCCTGGAAAGGGGCTGCCTACTTTGGGGCCAACGGGTAGTCATCCCAGAGAAGCTAAGGGCTAAGGTGCTGAAGCTACTGCATTCCAGTCACCCGGGGATAGTGCGCTCCAAGGCTCTAGCCAGGAGTTTCTTTTGGTGGCCCCAGATAGACGCGGATATAGAACGTTTAGTGGGCACGTGTGAGAGCTGCCAGAGCTCTCATCCCGAGGAGTCCTGGTTACCCCATAGGGAATGGGACACGGCCCGCGGGCCATGGTCCCGGATTCATGTCGACTTCGCTGGCCCTTTCCGCGGGTCCATGTTTCTACTGATAGTCGACTCCTATTCAAAGTGGTTAGAAGTAATCCCCATGAACAGCACCTCCTCTGCGGCAACCATTAAACAGTTGCGCAAGGTCTTTGCCTGTTTCGGCCTGCCAGACGTCCTCGTTAGCGATAACGCTAGTACCTTCACGTCTGCGGAGTTCAAAACGTTTATTGAAAGAAACGCCATCAGGCACATTACCGCTGCCCCTTTTCACCCCGCCACAAACGGTCAGGTAGAGCGCCAAGTGCGCACTACGAAAGACGCACTGCGGCGCATGGGTCCCGGCGAGTTGAATCTTCACCTGTGCCAGTTCCTCATCTGCTACAGGACAACCCCCCTAGCTTCAGGGTTTTCGCCAGCCGAACTCCTCATGAGGAGGCGTCCGGTAACACTTTTTGACCGGATGGATCCGTCCAGGGTGGAGGATGAGGGGAGAAATGTAAATATAGGGGTAGATAGCTCCAAAAGTTTTTCGGTAGGGGACCCGGTTCACTGCAGGAACTACGCAGCCTCGGGGCCAGCATGGGTACCAGGGACGATCATCGAGCAGACGGGGCCAGTATCCTACAGGGTCGAGACTAGCTCGGGTCTACTCTGGAGAAGGCACGCCGACCAACTCAGAAGGCGAGTCACCAGTGAAGGGGAATCAGCGTTAGGGTCCTCCCCCACCCGCGTTACCCAAGGGGGAGATACGGCGGCATCCGCCGATACAAATGCATACCCTGGATTCTCACCCACAGAGGAGGATACTTTGAAAGAGAGGGATGAGTTTGGTTATGATTTGCAGTACCAGGGGGGCGTAGCGGAGTGGTCCCCCACCCGTCCTAGCGAGAAGAGGGGTTTCAGTTCAGCCCCTCGTACCTCCAGTCCCCCCAGCCCTTTTGTTTTGGAATATACAATAGCTCCAGCCCCCCGGAGACAGACACCCCCGAATCAAGCAGCAGGGGGGAATCCACACGCCTCAGCCCCTAGAACTCCCAGACAGGCATCAGGGGATGGCGAGACCACGAGGGTCTCCTCGTCGGTCCCGAGATTCGTACTGGGGGGGACCCCAAGTTCCTCGAGCGGGGGGCAGGGGTTCACGTCCCAACTGTTCGTTCCATTCCCATCCCCAAATGCAAGGTTGTCGCAGAGTCCCCACCGAACCACTAATGAGTCCCCCCTTTCCATTGCAGGAAGGGACTCCGCGGAACCAGGAGCCCCCGGCTCCCCTGTGTTAAGTCAAACGGCCGCACGCCCCAGACGCACGTGCAGCAAACCACAATGGTTGAGGGATTTCGTCCCATCCTAGGGGGGAGGGGTGTTATGTATGTACAATGTTGCTTTTAAGAAATGTATGAATGTAACCGGACCACAATTACAATGTAGCTCAGCTGTTAAGGAACGCGAGTAAGCTGCCTATAGAGGGCAGCTGCGAGTGTTCAGCTCACATGGTTCACATTCCCCAAATCACCGGCAGCCGCGGGAACCTTTCCCGCGCGAGGATCACCTGGAGAAGATGGGCGTGACTCAGAATGACGTCACGCCGGTAGCAGCCAATAAGCTTCCGTGCAACGAGATTCAAATGTATGTACTGCAGTATATAATGAGCTGTACCTCCGCCATTACCACATGTTCATCCTGATCATCAACCAATAAACCTGTGTTAGTCCTTACTGCGACTCCCTCCTTGTCTTCCGTGCAAGACACTAAAGAATGCAAAAACAAAAACACTGCAGCACTTTAAAGACTTTGCTATATTTTTAACGTGAGCTTTCATGGATCAAGTCCACTTCAGACTCCTATGTCTGATGAAGTGGACTAGATACACGGAAGCGCACATTAAAAATATAGCGGTTAGCCTTTAAAGTGCTGCAGTGTTTCTTTGTTTTTCTGCTTTCTGATATGCCTGAAACACAGACTAACACGTCTACTATTCCAAAAAAAAAAAAAAAAAATCAACTGTAAGGGAAGGTAAAGGTTGTCCTTGCTCGAAAGCCAGTCATATCCGACTCCAGGGTTCAGTGCTCATCTCGGTTTATAGCCAAAGAGCCAGCGGTATCTGCAGACGTTTCCATGGACATGTGGCAGGCATGTCTCAACACCTAAGTGCACAGAACACTGTTTATCTTCCTGCTGAAGTGATCTCTACTTATCTACATTTCTTGCTTTTGAACTGCTAGTCTAGCAAGAGCTTGGACAGAGACGGGAGCTCACTCTGTCGTGCAGGAGCCGGGAATCGAACTCCAACCTTCCAGTCAGCGAGTTCAGCGTCTTAACAACTTGAGCCACTGCAGTCTTACGGTTGGAGGGTGGAGCAAATCTGAATGGGAAGCCAGGCCTGGCCTGCTTCTCGTGATCACATCTGAATAGTCATGGGAAAGGAAATTTTTTTTTATGGGTGACAGATCATCATTAACTCCATGCATCACTTTGTTCACATTGAAAAAAATTCTTTGTCTGTATATTACCAATCAAAAACCTGCCCATACCTGGAGTTTCAATTGGCAAGATACCCAAAAAGATATTTTTTATATAAAAGTCAGTCATGTTCAGCTCTTGGGTACGGTGCTCATGTCCGTCTGCATCTGCAGATGTTTCCATGGTCATGTGGCAGCCATGATTAAATGCTGAGTGCACAGAATGCTGTTAACTTCCCCACCGAAACGGTACCTATTTAGGTAAAGGTCGTCCTTGCTCGGAAGCCAGTCATATCCAACTCTAGAGTTCGGTCCTTGTCTCCGTTCACAGCCAAAGAGCCAGAGCTGTCTGTGTCTGCAGACTTTTTTCGTGGTCACGTGGCAGTCATGACTAGACACTGAAGTGCACAGGAGAGTGTTGACCTTCCCACCGAAGTGGTACCTGTTTACCTACTTGCAATTTCTTGCTTTCGAACTGCTAGGTTGGCAGGAGCTGGGTCAGATGAAGAAGGGAGCTCACTCCGTCGTGCAGCACTCGGGTCTTGAACTGCTGACCTGCCGACCTTCCAGTCGTCAAGGTCAGCGTCTCAACCACAAAGCCACAGCGGCCTTTGTTTCAGACATTAAATATTTATCTATATTTCTCTTCCCTTGACCGGTCACAGACAGTCAGGACAAGTTTTCAGTTTTCAGTATCCTGGTAAGGCTCAATAACATTTGACAGCTGGAAGGTTACCACATATATTGGCATTCCCAATGTCTACAAACGCTGGGAAAGGCATAGATGGGAATGCACCAAAAAAGTTGGACCCCATGGTAATGGTAAAGGTCCTTCCAGTCAGCAAGTTCAGTGTCTTAACCACTTGAGCCACCGCAGTCCCATGACAGGGACTCAAAAGGCATATGTTGGGGAGTGGGGGAAGGATTGGGACCTCTCTGTTGTCCAATATGTCTGGATGCCATTTTAAAAATTCATTAGCCTGTCCCTCCCCACCCCCAGGGGCATGCTGGCTACACTAAAAGGGTACCGGACAGGGAGTGATGAGGGCATTTAATTTATCCCTAACAAAATACAGTAAATACGGTCCCACTCGCCTTCTAATTTCAACTCCCCTCTGGGGATTCGAACCAACAACCTCCTGCTTATAAGGCAAAATTGCAACCACTAAGCCACAGTGGCTCTACTATAAATGGAGCTTCTTTTGTAAGCTCATCTTTGGTGGCAAAGGAGGAGGAAGGCAGGCAGAGGAACACGAAGCCCCGCTTGTTTGCTCAATCATTCCAGGCATCACAGCTCTGCTCTGCTCTTTGGATTGGCACCCAAGGGGGGCGGGGGTTGCCATGGTATTGGGAGTCTAGGGGCACCCCGGGCTGAGTCCCAGTAGCCCAATGGGCCAGCCCACCGCTGCCCACCCCTCACCCCAAATCCCCTTAGATAGCAGACAGGTCCTCAATCCAGGTGTCTCTCGTCCAAAGCCACTTGGCCAGGCAGATGTTTCTGACTGTGTGATTTGGATTCCAGATGTGTATATGTGTTTTTTTTGCCCTGATGTTAACAAGCCCTGTTCGAGATGAGGCTTGGAGAATTTCTTTCCTTTATCCTTTCACTCACCCCATAATCATCTAAACAAATCAGAGGCTTACGAGAGTTCAAGAGGGCTATTACCCTCGGATAACGGATGGTTTCAAACATGCGCCTTCTTGGTGCATTAATCTGCTGGAGCACCAGCTACGTTCCTCCACTCAGAAACTGATAAATGGCTTTCCTGCAGTATATAAACCATGAGAAAACTGGGACCTGCTTCCTTCTTATCAGACTTGGTTTTCCCCTCCTTTATGGTGAAAAAATCTCACTACTCCAAAACTGGTGCGCAGTTGGGAAAATTCACTTCTGGCGGCTGTAATCCTAAAACCTTCCCATCCAACCAAAATTTCCTTTCTTTGAACTTTATTCCCACAGCAATGCAATGAGAGAGTTAATTAAAAAAAAAGACTCATTCCAGATTACTTGGGGCTGCCGTGGCTCAGTGGTTAAGAAGCTCGTCTTCTGAGCTGGAAGGCTGGGAAGTCAGCAGTTTGAGACCTGGGTACTGCATGACAGTTTGAGGGCCTGTCTCTGTCCCAGCTCCTGCCAACCTACGGTACCAGTTCAAAAGCATGAAATTGCAAGTAGATAAATAGGGACCACTTCAGTCGGAAAAGGGGACATGAAAGGAACCTCATTCGGGCATCCCATGAGTGGAGTTTCTCCAGCAAAAATCCTTTCAACCCAGAATAATTTCTGACATGAAATTATACTTGGTGAATTTCTTACAAGAATGTGGTCTGGAATCTGCCTCTCCTAAGACCTGAACCAACACTTTAACCCTTACACTCTCTGTCTGTCTGTCTGTCTGTCAGTCTATCGTTCTATAGATTGATCCAGTCTGTCTGTCTGTCTGTCTGTCTGTCTATCATAATCTAACCTGATATATAACTGTTGTGGGGGGGGGGGGAAGGCCTGGTTTGTTGACATTGCTATACCAAGAAATATACAAATTGAGAACAAACAACTGGAGAAAAATAACAAAATATTGCGATTTGCAAATGAAAGATGAGCATTTATGGAAAAAGAAATTTGTCGTTGTACCCATGGTGATCAAAGACCTTGGAACAATACCCAAAGGACTACCTAAATGCAGTATTTGGAAATTTTGGGTATATTTGACTTAAACATCCTAATGCTATAGAAAAAACAACTTACTAGGAACAACTTACACATTACCTTAACAATTCTTAGGTCTTTGGTTAGGTCTTGAACTGTTAATTTTATACCAGTCTTCAATTGAGAATCTAAAGATAGATTTTGATAGAAAAATATTGGATTGTTTTTTATCCTTTGAAAGTGTCTTGTGGGACACAAAGGGAGAACATTTCATGCCAAAATTTCAAGAGGATGGGTGGGTCTGCCACACTCCAAAGTCACCTATAGTATCAATAATTCCAGATACAGTGCTGCAGTGAACACAATGACTCAAGATTCAGGTGCATTCATTTACGCACCTGATGATTTAGACACCATTAGATCCAGCACAAACCATACACAAACACCCGTAGATGAATAAAGGTAAAACTTTTGCATCGAAACCACTTTCAGATGCCTTGGAAACTGTCCCTTTAAATAAACGTCTGAAAGTAGAGTTTACCTGATGTGTATGAATTGATGTTATGAGGCCTCACTCTTATGTCTGATGAAGAGGACGTGGTCCACAAAAGCTCACATTTAAGTACAGGAGTTAGTCTTTAAGGTGCCACAGCATTTTTTTGTCTTTTTGCTGCTTTGGTGGCTTAGTGGTACTTGATGACCTGAAGGACGGCAGGTCAGCAGTTTGAGACCCGAGTGCTGTGTGATGGAGTGAACTCCCATCGTCTGACCCAGGTCCTGCCAACCTAGCAGTTCAAAAGCAAGAAATTGCAAGGAGAAAAATAGGTACCACTTCAGGGGGAAGGTAAACAGTGTTACGTGCACTGGTGTTTAGTCATGCTTGCCACATGTCTACGGAAACGTCTGCAGATGCAGACAGCACTGGTTCTTTGGCTATAAACAGAGATGAGCACTGAACCCTAGAGTTGGATACGACTGGCTTTCAAGCAAGGTTGACAACTGCCTTTACCTTTACCTATGTTTACTCTCTGATATGCTTGCACAGATTAACACAGCTACCACTCCAAACATTTCTGAAAGTAACTAGCTCATTATATTGATAGATGGTTAGGCATTTAAAAGACAGGTTACGTTACGTTGCTGTAGTACACTATCCTTAGCAGCACTGTTGTAACTGCAAAGTAACTAGTTACTTCAAGCTCTGGTTCCAAGTTAAGGAAATCTGTTACCTGCTCCTTGAAGCATAGATTTCAAGAACCAAGGAAATGCCACGCTGGGCCAAAATAGTTGTTAATCCTGTTTAATATTTAGTCACATTGGAATCCATTCCTCCTTGTTATTCGTCCCATCTGTTGTTTAAATCGGGATTTTTCCTCAATCTCTTGCCGTTGAATTTTCATGCAACCCTGGCTCCTTTCTCCCCCTCCTGATTCCTCTTTTGCAAAACCATTTTTTTTCCTTTTAAAAAATAATAATAATCTTTAAACCCAGTTTCCACGGCAGGCATCTTAAAACCATTTGGAAATGTTCATCTTCTCCTGCAATCCATTATCTCAAATTCCAATGCGGTCTTTCTGTCACTGGAGATGGCCACTTTGATAATGCTGAATTAGGCAGGGCCCCTAGATATGAAGGGAGATTAGAAATAGGATTACAAACACTCTTGGTTCATGGCCAATCTCTACCCTAATTGAAGTCGGGAGTGGTTTGGGGTGGCGGAGGAATCCTTTGCAGGGAGAGGGAAAATGAAGAAGAAGAAGAAGAAGAAGAAGAAGAAGAAGAAGAAGAAGAAGAAGAAGAAGAAGAAGAAGAAGAAGAAGAAGAAGAAGAAGAAGAAGAAGAAGAAGAAGAAGAAGAAGAAGAAGAAGAAGAAGAAGAAGAAGAAGAAGAAGAAGAAGAAGAAGAAGAAGAAGAAGAAGAAGAAGAAGAAGAAGAAGAAGAAGAAGAAGAAGAAGAAGAAGAAGAAGAAGAAGAAGAAGAAGAAGAAGAAGAAGAAGAAGAAGAAGAAGAAGAAGAAGAAGAAGAAGAAGAAGAAGAAGAAGAAGAAGAAGAAGAAGAAGAAGAAGAAGAAGAAGAAGAAGAAGAAGAAGAAGAAGAAGAAAGAAGGAACTGCAGAATGAATTCACCAGAAGGTGCGCTCATTTTGCCAGTTTCACATCTGGCTTAGACACGGAAGAAGAAGTTTAGTTATTGTATTTTATTTATGTTTAGTTTGGTTATTTGTGGACCAAAGTCCACTTCCTTGGAAGAGACAAAACATTTTTTTTAATCAGAAAAGCCAATAATTTATTCTATTAGTTGCGTTTCTATGCAGACTCTTTCCAAAGAACCCAAAGTAAGCACATACACCTATCCTCCTCTCCACCTTTTCCTCACAACAAACTTGTGAGGTAGACCTGGATGAGAGAATGAACTGCTGGCCTCAGCTGCCCCACTGACTTGCATGGCACAGGGATTAGGAGAAAGCGGTGCCAGAATCCAGCTTTCCTGGTGCTCCAGGGTGATGCTCTAGTCCAGTGGTGGTAAACCTATGGCATGTGTGTCAGAGGGGGAAACCCAGAGCCCTCTCTGTAGGCACATGCACTGTTGCCCCAGCACATAGTTCACTCTGCCCTTCTGCCCAGCAGCCTAATGGTTGCACTTCCTTCCTCCCCCAGCACAGAGTTCACCCCACCCCTTTGCAGCATGGACGACAGCCTGTTGAATGTGGGCACTCGGTCTCTAAAAGGTTCACCATCACTGCTCTAGTCTCACCATTTCTATGGCAGGAGGCATCTTGGTGCAAAAGATGCTCTGTTAGTGGAAATGGCACCCTATTCCTTATGCGATCCAACCAAAGGCCGACATCTGATGGGAAACCATTCCTCCCCAAACACATCATTTTAAAATGCACACAGGCTGCCAATTTGCTGACACATCATTGATAAATTGCTAGCGCCTGGGATTTGTGTCTTTGGGGTGGGGAAGAAATCTCAGCTAAATCGATTCCATCCCTACCATCGTTTGCAAAAAGAAAATGAAATAGAAAAAGGAAAGTGAAGGGGGAGGAAAAGATGGGGGGGGAGGAGAGCTTATTTTGCATTTAAATGTCCTGTAAGTCAGCAATTTGACAGATACTAATCGTTTTAATAAGCGATGACCCTTCCGTGCAGTTCCATCCAAACATTTAACATGTCACAGGATGCCGAGGGTCCTTGATCTCCAAACCACTTAAGCAGAGATGCTTTTTCCGACAGACTAAATATTAGCAGATTTTTCTTGTATGGCTGATGAATCCCTTTTGAGGCTTGAAAACATTGTTGTTAACTTGGCACAACCGCAGAGACGATGCGCTCCCAGCTAAAAGGCTGGGTTTGGAAATAATTTAGAATTAATTAGCAATAGCTTTCTTTCCCTTTTCTTTTGGCATCAGGCCCAGAGATTTTCTTGTCTTGCCTTTTTTATCTTCTGTCAAAAAAAGAGAGAGAAAGTTATGTACTGCAAAATTAGGATGGGTTGGAGAGCAGAAATAGTGGACTTTTCACGATCTGCCTTGTCCTGAAATGGTCTGGGGTGTATTCCGAGCAAATTTGTGCCGCTCCCCTATGGATGTAGGCTCTCAGGGAAGGGGATCGCACTTTAGGAAATTTATCCTTTTGGACTACAGCTTTCAGAGTCTTCAGTCACTTTGCTCTCTTTAGGATCTGTAGGTCAAAAAAGCAGAAGTTACTGCCAGGATTTGCTTGGAAGGTTATGGAGTCTAGAGCAGATATAATGCATGGGACTTTACCTTATCATCCCTCTTCGAGGACTGATGTCCGTATGATGCTCAGGCATCATGTAGATTTTATATTTGTAGATTTTATATTTGTTTTTAGATAGTAAATGGCACAGCGGGGGTTAATGTTGCTATGTTTTTAAGGGTTTTTAATTGGTTTATATTGGGTTTTTTCTAAAAAAAATTTTATAAAAGGAAAATCTTAACCTATAAATCCAAGGGTTAACCGTTGGAACTTGCTATAGGTTGCTATGCCTCGCCCTACTTGCCTGCAATCACCCTTCGTGCACACGGCCGATCTGGGTACGCAGGTCAACAAAGGATTGAGAAAACAGGCAGTGGGGCAACAGCCCCACAAACGCGAAAAAAGGGAAACAACTTCCTTTCCCAATGTTCTTTGCGCCACGCCCACCAATCAGGCTGAGAGGCGCGACCACAAAGAACATTGAAAAACGCACCACAGCCAATCAAAATTGAGCCGCAGCAAAAAAAAACGCACCACAACCACAAATCACAAACCCATAACTACAAGCCCCAGAGTCCTGCGCGACATAAGCACGCAGGACGCTGAGGAAACCGGCGCCGGAAAAATTAAAAAGAAAACCAACTCACAGCCTCACAGCCAAGCAAACACCAGCCGGCTTTCTTTCCCTCACCAACAGCGCCTGAAGGTCCCGACTGGAGTTTCCCCTTTAAAATCAGTGGGTGGGGGTGGGGGGTTGCGATCCCACTCTCCGCTGGCTCCCCTGGGATTGGGACGTTTGGGGGGACAAAAGGGGTATGCCCCCCAACCCTTCTGGACCCAGGAGACCAGGGAGAGTGGATCGATTCCCCCACCCTCCTAAAAAAACTCCGTCTTTAAAGAGAAGAAACAAAGCGGTTTCTTCTCTTTAAAAACGGAGTTGTTTTAAGGAGGGGGGTGGAATCGATCCACTCTCCCTGGTCTCCTGGGTCCAGAAGGGTTGGGGTGGGGGGCATACCCCTTTCGTCCCCCCAAACCTCCCAACCCCAGGGGAGTCAGCGGAGGAGGGTCGCAACCCCTCACCCACTGATATTAACGGGGAAACCCCGATCTACTTTCATAACTCCACACACTCAAAGCACCATAACACAATAAAGCCCCCCTCCCCACCACCTAGCCCACCCTTCCTAACCCCCACCAACCACGCCCCCTCCCCACCACCTAGCCCACCCTTCCTAACCCCCAACGACCATGGCCCCTCCCCACCACCTAGTCCACCCTTCCTAACCCCCAATGACCACTCCCCCTCCCCACCACCAAATAAATAAATTTTTAAAAATTACTAAAAACACAGACAAAAACATCCAAAAATACACAAAAACAAAAACACCAAAAACAATATGAAGTAAACAAAAACACAATCAAAAACAAAACAAACAGACAAAAAATACAAATTCCAAACACCCCCCCCCCCCGCCCACACACACACACACACAAAAGAAAGAAAACAAGCAAACTCACCAAAAGATGTCCTACCTCCACCAGGACTGGAAAAGAAATGAATAAAGAAAGAGACTACTTACCAGAAGAAGCTCCACCCAGAGGCCAGGAAAGAAAAAACAGTCAAAATACAATAACCCCTACCAGCACCACCTGCTGGCCACAATAGTAAAAACAATTCAAAAACACACAACAGCTCCAAACAAAAGGCCACAAGAGTAAAAACAAATCAAAAACATAACACAAATTCACAATTTTACACAAAAGGTCACACCAATAAAAAGTCAAAAACATTACACTAAAACACACTTTAACACAAATCACAAACATATGTCAATAAAATACAATAGAAACCTTTAAAAATCCTGTACTGAGTTTTAACTC
The DNA here is from genome assembly GCA_035047305.1 of Bradypodion pumilum. NCBI lineage: Eukaryota > Metazoa > Chordata > Lepidosauria > Squamata > Chamaeleonidae > Bradypodion > Bradypodion pumilum. The sequence continues at coordinate 5,976,480 of JAWDJD010000003.1, forward strand.
AAATTTAAACCCAAAACATCTAAACACATTTTAAAAACATTGAATGTAAAAAACATTTACTTTTACATTATTAAAATTATGACCTACGGTACAACTAATTAAAAAAATTCAAAAAACTAAAACATTATTCGCTTACATAAAACAATTTGAAAAAATTATATCATACTTTGTTCTTTTATTAATCCTCAAAAAAAAAACCAAAAAAAGCAGATCACAGTTAATAACAGGCAAGCCAAAAAATAATTACATAAATAAACATTTAAAAAATTAAAATTACAGACTAAGCAATTTTTAAAAAACATTAACACAATTTAACCTTCCAACACAATTTAAAACAGCCCAGCAACGCCGGGCAACCTCTGCTAGTAATACATAAAAGAAGAAAGACATCAATACATAATACAAAATAACATAAAAGTACAAATTACAAGTAAAAATTAAAAATAAAATCACATACTTAAAAATACAATAATAACAGATAGTGTATATTCACTTTACCTTATTTGAACCATCTTGTTTAAACATAAACTATTTTAATGTAAAAAATACACTATCTTAAAAAACAAATCTGAACATAAGATAATGCCCCAGTGCTATGTACATTGCCTTGGGAATTGCAGAGCTGCCCAGTATCACATATTATAACCAAAAACTCATGTGGCTTGGGGCTGGTCTGCCACCTTTACCTTCAGACAATGTATAAACCAGAAATGGTTTCCAAATAATTCCAAATTTGTTTTTATCTATCATATCTCTTTTTATTTTCAATTCTCATGTATCTTATCATTTTATGCAAGTTGCCACACTTCTCTATTTGTTGTTGTTGTTCAGTCGCACAGTCGATTCCGACCCTTTGCGACCCTATGGACCATCGTTCTCCAGGCGCCTCTGTCCTCCACCATCCCCCTCAGCCCTCCCAGTTTTGTGCCCATTGTGTCTACAATACCATCTATCCATCTCATCCTTGGCCTCCCCCTTCTTCTTTTGCCCTCCACCTTTCCCAACATCACGGCCTTCTCAAGTGAATCCTCCCTTCTCATTTGATGCCCAAAGTACTTTAGCCTCATCTTTACTATTTGACCTTCCAATGAGCAGTCAGTGTTGATTTCTTCTAAGATTGACCTATTTGTTCTCCTCGCTGTCCAAGGTACCCTCAAAACTCTCCTCCAACACCACATTTCAAAGGCATCTATTCTTCTGCGTTCAGCTTTCCTAATTGTCCAGCTCTCACATCCGTACATTACCACTGGGAATACCATTGCTTTGACTATTCTAATTTTTGTTTTCAAGGTGATGTCTCTGCTTTTCACTATGTTCCCCAGGTTTCTCATGGCTTGTCTCCCTAGAATCAGCCGCCTCTTTATTTCATGGCTGCAATCTCCATCTGCAGTGATCTTAGATCCTAAGAAAGTAAAATCTGTCACTGCTTCTACTTCTTCCCCGTCTATTTTCCAGGAACTGATCGGGCCTGTTGCCATTATCTTGGTTTTCTTGATATTGAGTCTCAAGCCAGCTTTTGCACTCTCTTCCTTCAAACCGATCAAGAGATTCTTTAGGTCTTCCTCACTTTCTGCCATTAGGGTGGTGTCGTCTGCATATCTCAGATTGTTGATGTTTCTCCCAGCAATTTTGATCCCATATTGTGATTCCTCCATCCCTGCATTGCGCATTATGTGCTCTGTGTATAAGTTGAATAAGCAGGGTGACAAAATGCAGCCTTGTCTTACTCCTTTTCCTATTCCAAACCACTCGGTCATTCCGTGTTCTGTCCTAACTGTTGCTTCTTGGTTCATGTACAGATTTCTCAGGAGGCATATGAGGTGTTCTGGTATTCCCATCTCTTTAATCACTTGCCACATCTTGTTGTGATCCACACAATCAAATGCCTTAGTGTAGTCAATAAAGCAAAAATAAACTTGTTTCTGGTATTCCTTTGTTTTCTCCATGATCCAACGTATGTTGGCAATGTGGTCTCTAGTCCCCCTGCCTCTTCTGAAACCAGCCTGCACCTCTGGTAATTCTCTTTCCACATGCTGCTGAAGTCTATCCTGTATTATCTTGAGCATCACCTTGCTGGCGTGTGGGATGAGCGCAATTGTTCGATAGTTTGAACATTCTTTGGCATTGCCCTTTTTTGGGATTGGAACATATACTGATCTTTTCCAGTCCTGTGGCCACTGTTTTGTTTTCCAAATCTGCTGGCATATTGAATGCAGTAATTTGATGCCATCATCTTTTAGAGCTTTGAAAAATTCAACTGGGATACCATCATCTCCACTAGCTTTGTTGTTTGCAGTGCTCTTTAGGGCCTTTCTGACTTCACTCTCCAGGATGTCTGGCTCAGGTTCAATTTCTTCATCATTGTGACTATCAGGAGTGTTGAGTTCCTTTTTGTAGAGTTCCTCTGTGTACTCTTTCCATCTTTTCTTAATCTCTTCTGCATCAGCTAGCTCCTTTCCGTCTTTGTCCCTTATCATGGTCATTTTTGCTTTAAATGTTCCCTTGATTTCCCGGATTTTTTTGAAAAGATCTCTGGTTCTGCCTTTTTTGTTGTTTTCTTCCATTTCTTTGCACTGTTCTTTTAGATAGTTTTCCTTATCTCTCCTTGCTTTTCTTTGAAATTCTGTGTTCAGATGATTGTATTTTTTCCTTTCTCCTTTGACTTTTGCGTTCCTTCTTTCCTCTGCTATTTTAAGAGCCTCATCAGACAACCACTTTGCTTTCTTACTCTTCTTTTCTTTTGGTATGGTTTTCTTTGCTGCTTCCTGCATGATGTCCCTCATCTCTGTCCATAATTCTTCTGGCACTCTATCTATTGAGTCTAAGCCATTGAATCTGTTCATCACCTCCACCGTGTATTCTTTAGGGATGCTGTCTAGGTGATATCTGTCTGGTCTCTTTGTTTTCCCTATTTTCTTTAGTCTAAGCCTGAATTTTGCAATCAGTAGGTTGTGATCTGAGCCACAATCTGCTCCAGGTCTTGTTTTTGCTGACTGTATGGAGGTTCTCCATCTTTGGCTGCAGAGTATGTAGTCAATCTGGTTTCGGTGTTGGCCATCTGGTGATGTCCATGTGTAAAGTCGCCTCTTGTGTTGCTGGAAAAGGGTGTTTGCTATGACCAGTGCGTTCTCTTGGCAGAACTCTATCAATCTTTGTCCTGCTTCATTCTGTGTTCCAAGACCGAACCTGCCTGTTATTCCCTCCACTTTTTGATTGCCTACTTTGGCATTCCAGTCTCCTAGAATAATTTGAACATCATTTCTTGGTGTTTGTTCTATGAGGTGTTGTAAGTCCTCATAGAACTGGTCCACTGTGGCTTCATCTGCACCCGTGGTTGGTGCGTATATTTGGATCACAGTAACATTGAAGGGTTTGCCCTGAATTCTTACTGACATCATTCTGTCATTTTTGAGGTTGTATCCCATTACTGCTCTTCTCACTCTTTTATTGACAATTATGGCTACTCCATGTCTTCTAAAGTTTTCTTGTCCACAGTAGTAGATGTGATGGTTTCCAGAGCTGAATTCGCCCATCCCTGTCCATTTGAGCTCACTGATTCCCAAGATGTCAATGCTTATTCTTTCCATCTCATTTTTTACCACTTCCAGTTTACCTTGGTTCATTGATCTCACATTCCATGTCCCTATACAGTATTGCTCCTTACAACATTGCATTTCCCTTCCCCCTTTCCTGTCCCTCCCCTTTCTCCCCTCTGAGGTGTTAAGCATCCTGTATCACCTAGCCTGCCCTTTTGTTTTGCCTTTTGTTTTGGTCCATAGGGTTCTCTTGGCAAGCTTTGTGGCGTGGTTTGCCGGTTTCTACGCCATTCTTCTCTATACCATTCCTCTATATCTACTATAGAATGTTTTATATTGGTTTTAACTTGTGTACACTGCCCAGAGTCCATTGGATAGAGGGGTGGTATATAAATCTATTGAATTGAATTGAATTGAGCTGAAAACAGGACAGGATGGAATACACAGATTGCTGGAGCAGAGGTGGGGAAGGGTTTCGATACCCATCTTATTGCTTTTTGCCCCTAGCACGGGCGTTGTTGAGATCTTCCCGTTATCTGAACCCCTGAACTCCCTTAATTACTGGTGTTCAATTGAATTTTAATGTTCCTGAAAGTAAGAATTCAAAAATATCAATATTTCCCAGGTTTCCTTGGCAGAGAAAGACCAGACAGAACATCATATAGCTGGATAAAAGGTCACTTATTGGTGGTACCTTGACAATCAATGGGCACTACGCCAGGGCCAATTTCCAAGGCACAAATGGCCCTGAGATGGGCAGGGCAAATACATTTTATACAGTTGAGATGTCACATGAGAATATATGAAAACACCAGGAGGTATTGCAAGGAGGGGTCTGATTTTACCTTGCTCTTTGACCACTTGTGAGCTGTGTGCAAAGAGGGGCTTCCTGAGGGGGGTTGATCCTGTGGGTAGCCAGGTGCAAACAAATCCTGACCTCCTAGACCAGTGGTTCTCAACCTTTTAAAGCCACAGGCTGGACCATGCCCCCTCAGACAGCTGAACGGGCTGGACTGGTGGTTGCCACCGCTGTAAACGCTGTGTCCGCAGCTGTCGTAAATGCATTTACGACACCTGCAGGTGCATTTACATCTGTCATACACATCTGCTTCCGCTGGCAATGGCAGCAGCAGCGTGGGCCACATGAAATAGTGCCAGGGCTGGCTCACAAGCCATGGGTTGAGAACTCCTGTCCTAGATCTTAATTGCTGTGAAACCACAGAACAAAGGGTGAGGGGCTACCCCTGGCCAGAGCAATACTGGGAGACTGTGGTTCCTGTGTAAGCTAGGAGCCCGTACAAAGGGGTGTGATTCGATTGGCAGGATGCATTTCCTGATAGTGATAGCAGCCAGAGGGAACACAAATCTTGAGCCAGGGGGAAATGTGGGACAGCGGTTTGGGTTAAACTTGGAGAAGTGAGCATACCAGTTCTGTAAATCTGATCATGCAAAGCCTTTTTGTAGAAACAAAGGGTGGGAAAGGAGAATAAGTTAAGAGCCAGGTGAGTCCAGGCTGGTGAGGTCGGGGAGAGGAGGGGAGGAGGGATTATGTGTGGTTTTTTTGCATGTGTATTAATGTACCATATTGTGTATACTTTAACATTGAATAAAATCCATAATAAAATCCAAACATTCCAGTTTTCCTCTCTTTCCTTTTTCTTTCATGTCCCGACCAAACCCTGGACTGCCAAAATGAAGCCACTTTCTTGGCTTTGTCATTGCCGAAACCCAAGAACTCATCAGAACATGTTTCTGGTATTAATCGTCAGACTGGCAAATGAGCCGGATTCTGTCTCTCTCCACATTCACACCATGTGTCGTTGTTCACCAGCAGCCCCCACTTGAGCATGTTGGTGTTACATTTAGGCACTCCAACCCTCAGCCTATTTGGGGTCCTCCAAGTGATGCTCTGGAGGATGAGTTCCTCAGCCATATCCTTCTTTAATGTTGTTCCTCATCCAGTGAGCTCCTTGACAGCTTTAAGAAAGGATTAGACAAGTTCATGGAGGACAAGGGTATCAATGGCTATAATTATGGATACCTAAGGACAACCTCTGGGTTGGAGAGATAGGCAGGATATCTCTCAATGCCATTTCCAGGGAATCCTAAGCATGTGAAGGCATCTGCTTGGGAAGAATACCCTGAAGCACATGGTGAGCCACTGTGTGAGACACAATGCTGGACTGGATGGGCTGTGGCCTCTTCCAGCAAGGCTGTTCTTATGTTCCTCCATCTTCTAATTTGGTTTTGCTCTTGTGTACTTTCAAGACCAAAGGAACTGAAGATCCCCCCCCCCCCAATCAATCCCTTTACGATCTGTGAGACTTGGACAAGTTTGTGTCTTTTGAGCTACAGACGCACACCAATGTTGTTGGGTGGGGCTCTGGGAATTGGGAAGCTGGGATCTCAAGCTTTCTCTTGAAGGTCCTGGATCCTTGAGTTAAGCAGCGGCTGACATTTCAGTTTTTTTCTGGAGCAAAGCTAACGATTCCCTCCTTGCTGTTAAGACAAAGCATTTCAAAACTGACAACAAAATTGCTAAGCAATTGCACATTTTTCTTCCTCTGTCCAAGAAACAGAACCCCATTCACAGTCTTAAAATCAAAACAATCCAGACAATGATGATCATGTGTTGTCAACTCAGTTCTGACTTATGAGGACCTTTTCAAAGGGTTTTTCTAGATAGAAAAGAACTGTGGTGGCTCAAGTGGTTAAGACTCTGAACTCTCATGATGGAGTGAGTGCCTGTCCCTGTCCCAGCTCCTGCCAACCTAGCAGTTCGAAAGCAGGAAATTGCAAGTAGATAAAAAGGGACCACTTCGGTGGGAAAGTAAACAGCATTTCTGTGTGTCTAGTTATGCCTGACACATGTCCACAGAAATGTCTGCAGACACAGACAGCACTGGCTCTTTGGCTATAAACAAAGATGAGCACTGAACCCTAGAGTCAGATACGACTGGCTTTCAAGCAAGAGAGACCTAGATAGCAAAGTGGCTTAATCATTCCCTTATTTCATGGAGTACCCTAGGATCATGTCATTTGCCCAATGGCCATCCAGATTGGCTCTTTTCCTGGGAACCCCAGTGGGGAATTGAACATGCAACTTCTGTACTCACTTCTTCTTGTCGTTGTTCTGCCGTATACAAATCTGAATATTGGTGATCCTCATGGTGATCAGCCATGAAGATTGTCCTGGGGACATTATAATGTAGTGGCCTTTCATCTGCCTTCTGCATCGCAGCATAAACCCCGTACCATTGATCCAGTTCCGTGAGTCAATTTCTGGCTCTGAGCCCTTTTGGCACACAAAGTCCTCCTTGGCCCCAGGCCAGTCTTGATGAAGCTGCTGCCCTCCATAAAGATGGATTCAAGTGGGATTAAATCCACTTGGGGACCATCACCCTTCCCTGTGGACTTTGGCACCCAAGGCCATTAGTCTTCAGGGTGGTCAGGTTAGTTAACTGCCTCCTGACACTTGATGTTGAGTCGCTGGCAGTAGCGTCTACTCTATGACCATAGCAGGATAACCTGGCCAGACACAGAGCTATCCAACTAGCAGCTCATGCCAGATGAGAGGAGAAATTGTTTTGTACATTTTTAAGTGTTCGTGCCTGGATCCTGACCAGAGACCAAACGCACAGAAATACACAGATGCCCATGCGCAGAGGAAATGGGGTTTTGTGTCCTGGAGTAATACCGCCCAAACCATGTCAGGAATTTACGAGCTCGAGGAATAAACCAAGAACAGAAATGTGTTCCAGCTCTTGCCGATATTTTATAGGTAGCTGAAATTGAACTGACAAGCAATGGGAAATGACAAACCCACCCCTCAGCCAGATGAAAAAGGAAGGAGCGGGGGAGGAATAAACATTGAGATAAACGACATTGTTTATATATTTCTGAAGCCTTTAAAAGTCACGGGTTTCACCCACACTTTGGAAAACTCCCAGCAGGGCCCACAGATGGGTGTTTTGGAAATGATTACTGAAGGCACTAGGAAACCTCCGAGCATTTCAGTGTTGCTGGATCCCAGCTCCCATCAGCCAGAGAGCAGGGGAACTGTAGTCCATCAACATCTGGAAAGCTCCAGCTTCCCCACCCATGACATCCAACTATCCCACAATCATATCTGAACTTGGCTCAGTGCTTGGGACATATTTTTAAAGGAACTCGTTGTGAATGATTCTCAGCAGCTGTACAGCTGTTTGTTGTTCAGACAACAATAAGTAACTGTGCATTACAAGTTGTTAACCTCTTCTTCTTCCATATCTTGGCTGGACGTGAAACTGCCAAAATGAAGACACCTTTCAATGAATTCATTCTGCCGTTCCCTTGGCCTGAACTAGTGTGAGAAAGATGAGCCGGCAACACAACGTTGCCGTTACCAAGGTCTTTGATGATATCTGCAGGTGGGAAAAATACAAGAAAATTGTCTCTGGTTCTTCCTAGTGGCTATTTTTGATATTTCACCTTTGAAGTAAATACAACAGACATTACTCACTAGGTAAAGGTCACGCTTGCTTGAAAGCCAGTTGTATCTGACTCTAGGGCTCAGTGCTCATCTCTTTTTATAGTCAAAGAGCCAGCGCTGTCTGCATCTGCAAACATTTCCCTGTGGCAGGCATAACTAGACACCAGAGTGCATGGAATGCTGTTACCTTCCCACCAAAGTGGTCCCTATTTATCTACTTGCAATTTCTTGCTTTCAAACTGCTAGGTTGGCAGGAGCTGGGACAGAGACAGGGGCTCACTCCGCCATGCAGCACTCGGGTCTTGAACTGCTGACCTGCTGACCTTCCAGTCATCAAGTTCAGCGTCTTAACCACTACGCCACAACCTTACCCACAAACTAACTAGTTACAGGTGAGAGTGTTAATTGAAGCTAATTACTTCTAAACCCTAACCTAAAACCTAAAAATAAGTTTAATTAAAAAATATTTAAGCAAAAGTTCAATTCCATAATTAATTAAGGGAAAGGAGAGTGACGTTAAGATAACAAGGCTGAAACTATTGCTCTGTTTCTGTTTGCAAGAATCAGCCAAATCATTTTGAGGGAGGTCAACAAAAATTCTGACTAGACATTTCAAATGGTCTTTGCCTCTCCCTGGTTTAAATTACAATTCCACGGGGTAGCTCTTTGCACATACATTCTTCTTTCACCTCGTGTTGTTGATTTGTACACGTCTCACGAGCATCTCTTGTTTTGGCCGAAGGCAGCCTCTTACGCAATAGGCCACAGTCCATTTCTCCTCCCTAGCGTCTTTGTGGGTTTTTGCCATTGTCATGGGCTGTGTTACATCTTTTAAACAAATATTATTCTGACTCAGGTCTTTGTCCCCCTATCCAGACTGTAATATTGCCGAACGTCATTGTGTGCTTCTTGCCAGGTATATCTTTATTAGTTTTGCTCTAGACGTCAAATTGTGGTTTGGATTATTACACAATGCATTCCTGGACAATAAGCCATTTTCATATACTGGTGAGTGTTTCCATACATAAATATTTTTTCTTCCAATCACAGAAAATTACTCAGGTCCCAAACCAAAAGCCATTGAGGAGAGGTTTTTTTTTTAAAAAAAGTTAGCTCCCTGGCGCAAGAACGCTCTAAACATCTGGTTTAAGATCTTCCTAACCAAAACTCAATAAGTTTCTGGTTACCTTTTGACAACCATTTATGGCCGCTTCCTTCAACACCTGTCAATATTTGCATAGTAACAAGGGCTGAACGCAGTCTCCCAGAACTTCGTTTCTTAGAGCTGACGAAAAGGTTTTCTGAGCAAGAAGACCAAGGACATCCTCAGCTATCCTTCCCTTCTGGTTGCTTAGCTGCATTGTATCTTGATCCACCGGGTTGTTTTGTTGTGAGGAGGTTGCAATGCATGGGAGGCACCTTAATTCCCAAACCCTGGTAGACAAAGTAAAGGTATGAGATTTGTATGCTGCTTTTGTACTTTGGATATTGTATTTATATGCTGTAAACCGCTTTGAGTTCCCTTAGGGGAAGTAAAGTGGTATAGAAATATAATAATAATAATAATAATAATAATAATAATAATAATAATAATAATAATAATAATAATAATAATAATAATAATAATAATAATAATAATAATAATAATAATAATAATAATAATAATAATAATAATAATAATAATAATAATAATAATAATAATAATAATAATAATAATAATAATAATAATAGGAGGTCACTCTTGCTCGAAAGCCAGTCATATCCGACTCTGCTTACAGCCGAAGAGCCAGTGCTTGGCTGTCTCTGCAGACGTTTCCGTGGACATGTGGCAGGGATGACTAAACACTGGAGTGCACAGAACACTGTTTAGCTTCCCACCAAAGTGGTCCCTATTTATCTACTTGCAGCTTCTTGCTCTCGAACTGCTAGGTTGGCAGACTCTGGAACAGATACAGGAGCTCACTCTGTTGTGCAGCACTTGGTTCTCAAACTGGTGATCTGCCGACCTTCCAGTCATCAAGCTCAGCGTCTTAACCACTAAGCCACCACAGATCCTGGTAGACAAAGTAGATTGTCATAAAAGTCATAGAATAACTAATAATGATAATTTCGTGTCCGAGATTACTCTGGGTTGAAAGGATTTTTAGGGGACGCCCGAATGAGGCTCCTTTCATGTCCCCAAATGCAGCTCTTGGGTATCGAAACCAGACCTTCCAGTCTCCAGCTCAGCATCTTAACCACTAAGCCACAAGAGGAGCTGCATAGAATAACTGAGTTGGAAGGAACCAATGAGGCCATTGAGCCTAACCTCAATGCTCAGTGCAGGAATCAAATTCAAAGCAGATCTGACCAATGGCTGTCCAATTCTCTCTTGAATGCTTCCAGTGTTGAGCGCTCACAAATTCCCAAGGTCATGGGTCCCATTGTCCTACTGTTCAAAATGTTAAGAAGGTTTTTCTGCTATTCAGCCTATACCTGGTTTAGTGTCTTGCAAGGAAGACAAAGAAGGAGCTGCAATAGGGCTAAACACAACTTTATTGCATGATGGTCAGGGTGAACAGGAGGTAATGGCAGACAAAACAGCTCTATTTATAGTACACTGTACACCTTGCAATTCAAGGTGCTGGTTTTGACCTTTAAAGCCCTACATGGCAGTGGGCCAGGATACCTTAGAGACCGCATCGTCCCAAGAGTGTCCGCCCGTCCAACCAGAGCGGACCGGAGAGGCTCTCTAATAGTGCCATCAGCTAGGGGTGCACATCTATCCAGCACCCGAAGGAGGGCCTTCTCCGTGTCCCCACCAAATCTCTGGAACCTCCTGCCAGCAGATCTAAGACTTCAAAGAGAATTGCTGCTCTTCAGGAAAGGATTGAAGACCTGGCTGGCAGGGCAGGTGTGGGGTCCGAATGGGAACATGGTCCCCGCCTGCTGGCTTATGTAAACAATTAAGAACTCTCTCTCCTTCTTTTTATAGTGGGTGGGATGGGTGGGTGGGATATGGGTCTTTTAAAATGGGTGGGATATTGGTCTTTTAAAGTGTTTTTATGTGTTTTTAGAACTTGTTGTAATGCCGCCCTGAGTCGGGTTCTGCCTGAGTGGGCGGCATATATAAATATGACTATTAAATTAAATTAAATTAAATTCCAGGTGGTAGCTCATTGGCTACTGTCCACGTAATGTCATAGATCGTCACACCCATCTTCTACAGGTGCGGTGTGGCGGGAAGGTTTCCCGCTCTTCAGGTATTCGGGGAATCTGTACCATGTGAGCCGGATGCTTGCTACTGCCACCTGTGGCCACTTAGCTCGCATCCTTATACAGCTTGCTACAATGTGTCTCTGATTAGATACAATTGGATACATTGACTGGTTACATTCTGTTAAGGGAACCTTGCAACATTCATTCAATACATAACACCCCTCCCCCCTAGGTGAGGACGAAGTCCTTCAGCCATTGAGGCTTCCCGCATGTTTGCTTTGGGTGAGTGGTGGCCGCATTTGGGGCAGGAGTCCCTGCACGCTCCTCACTACTCTGTCCTCGTCCTGCAATGGGAGAATGTAACTCGTTAGCGAATAGCTGCGAGTTCTGAGCCGGGGATTGGGGAGGTCTAGGTGTGGGAGTAAACTCCAGGGATGTGAAACCGGGGGTTCCAGGGACTAAAGAAAAACCCCACTCTTCGCTTGGACGGGTGGGGGACCACTCCAAAAAATCCCCCCAGTTTCCTAACTCAAATTCTAACAGCTCCTCGAAATCTGCCTCTTCCAAATTGTTCCTGTTACCAGGGGGGTCAAAAGGATGTGGATTTGTGTCATTTCCCTCCCCCCTGTGGTCTGTGTTTCCCTCTTGGGATAAGCGGGTGGGGGAGAACCCTAACGCTGAATGCTCTGCTTGGTCACTCGAGTCTTGCCTTCCTACTATCCTACCCCTGAGCTGGTCAGCATGCCTCCTCCAGAGGAGTCCTGTGTTTGTCTCGACATTGTAGGAGACTGGCCCCGTTTGCCCGACCACTACTCCAGGCACCCAGTTAGGTCTGCCGGCCGCGTAGTTACGGCAATGCACTGCCTCGCCGATCTCGAAACTCTTTGTGCCCCCCGTTTCTATAGTTCTACCCGTGTCCTCCACCCTGGTTGGGTCTAACCTCGAGAGGATCGTGGCGGGTTTCCTCCGCATGAGGAGTTCGGCGTGACAGACCAGACGCTAAGGGGATTACACGATACCTTAATAGGAATTGGCAAAGTTGCAAGTTCAACTCCCCGGGGCCCATCCTACGCAGTGCGTCCTTAGTTGTTCGCACCAGGCGTTCCGCTTGACCATTTGTAGCGGGGTGAAAAGGGGCCGCAGTTATGTGGTGAATTTTGTTAATCTCTATGAAACCCTGGAACTCCGCTGACGTGAAAGTTGTGGCGTTATTGCTCACAAGTACGTCCGGTAACCCGAAGCAGCTAAATACCTTCCGTAATTGTTTAATCATTGCAGCTGACGATGTACTGGCCATCGGGATTACCTCCAACCATTTGGAGTAAGTGTCCACTATTATAAGGAAAAGGGTGCCCCTAAAGGGACCCGCGAAATCTACGTGCAGACGCGACCATGGCCCCCGGGCTGTGTCCCATTCTCTGTGCGGAAGTCGGGACTCCTCGGGCCAGGTGCTGCGGCAGCTCTCACAAGTGCCAATCATGTGTTCTATGTCTACATCCAGCTTGGGCCACCAGACGTAACTTCTAGCTAGCGCTTTGGAGCGCACGATCCCTGGGTGGCTGATATGCAGCATCTTGAGCACCCGAGACCTCAGAACTTTGGGGATTATTACCCGCTGTCTCCAGAGTAGGCAGCCCCTTTCCAAGGAGAGTTCGTCTCTCCGCCTACCATAAACCTTGAATTCCTCCATAGAGGAGGTTGCCGGCCACCCTTTTTGTACCCATGAACTGACTAGGGCCAATGACTTGTCTTTCACCGTGGCCTTGGCGATCTCCTCTGGCAGTATCAGGGGCGACTCTAGGGCCTCGATCAGGAGCACCTAGTGGTCCTGCTCTACCTCGCACTCTGGGTCCCCTGCCTGTGGGAGGGGTGACCTGGAAAGGGCGTCGGCATGGCTGATCTCCTTGCCGGGATGGTAGGTCAACGCATACTGTTACGCGTTGAGGAAAATGGCCCATCGCAGCATCCTTGGGGACAAGATCTGCGGAGTTGGCTTGTCTGTGGTAAAAATCCCTAGCAGGGGCTTATGGTCAGTCACGACTGTGAATGGTCTGCCATAAAGGAAGTCGTGGAACTTTTTGGTTCCTGCAACAATCGCCAGGGCTTCCCTATCTGTTTGCGCGTAGTTGCGCTCTGCCTTAGACAGAGATCTCGAATAGAATGCCACCAGGGCTTCTCGCCCGCTCTCTAGCACGTGGCAGAGGACTGCCCCCACCCCCACTGGTGAGGCATCACAGACTAACACAACGGGTTTCTTTGGATCGAAGTGGGTCAAGACAGCCTCGGAAGATAGAAGCTGCTTGAGCCCTCGGAATGCCTGTTCCTGGCTGTCCCCCCACTGCCAAGCCGCATCTTTCTTGAGTAATTTGTGCAGTGGCTCTGCTACCGACGCCTTTCCCGGCAGGAAAGAGTGGTAAAAATTTAGAAGCCCTAGGAAGGACTGTAGTTCGGCCTTGGTGGTGGGGCGAGGAGTATCCTGCACTGCTGACACCTTTGACTCTGCTGGTTTGATACCCTCAGGGGTTATTCGAAAACCCAGAAACTCTACCTCTTCAGCGAAAAACACACACTTGTCCTTTCTCAACCTGAGCCCCGCTTTCTCGAACACGGTTAGTACCGGTCTAACCTCTTGGCCAATTCCTGTTCCCCTCCCTCCATTATCAAAATGTCGTCAAAGTAGGGGAAAACACCTGGGAGCCCTTTCAACAATCTTTCCACAAGGGACTGAAAGATTCCTGGAGCAGAATTTACGCCGAATTGGAGGCGCGTCACTTTAAAGGCTCCCTTATGAGTAACAATGGTTTGAGCGGTGGCTGCAGCTGGGGTCACCGTTAATTGTTGATATGCCTGCGCTAAATCTAGCTTGACGAAACACCTCCCCCATGCAAAGTTGCTAACAGGTGACTTACTACCGGCACCGGGTACGCATTTGGGCGAATTGCCTTGTTAATCGTGCACTTGTAGTCAGCGCAGATTCTGACCTCCCCGTTAGCCTTAAGCGCCGTAACAATGGGGGTTTCCCACTCGGCGGAATCCACCAGTACCAAAATCCCCATACTGACCAGTTTGTCCAGTTCAGTCTCAATTTTGTCCTTTAGTGCGAAAGGCACTCTCCTTGGCTTCAGTCTGATGGGTTGGATGTCTGGATCCATGTTGAATGAAACTGGGGGTCCCTTGAACTTCCCTAGCCCCTTCTCAAAGACGGCAGGGTGTACATTACACACCTCCGTGATCGGGTCAGCCTGCATGGCGTGTATGCCCCCAATGAAATCCCCCAGGGGGCCAAACCACTGTGTGCCCAGGAGGCAGCAGGACCCTTCCTTTAAGACTACTAGGAGCAACTGCGCGGAGCACCTCTTGAACTGTACCTTGAACTCTCCCACCCCCAACACTGGGATGCTTTTTCCCTGAACGTCCCGCAAGTTAGTCTTTAGGGCCTTCAGTTTGGGGCGTGGCTTGGGGGGAATGCGCAAAAATTCCCGGTGGGAGATGATGGAGTACAACGACCCCGAGTCGATCTCCATTCTTACTGGGACCCCTTGTACCAGTACCTCAACAAAGAAATGGGGGTGTCTCAAAGGCATGCTGTGAACCGCCTGGTCGTGGCTGTCGGGAACTCGTCAAGACACGCGGTGCTCCTGAGGCTCGTCGTTGTAGAAGATTCTGCCGACCCCATCTGCTTTGCGTTGGGACCGTTCCGCCTGGCCCTTGCTGTCGTCTCGACGACGCCTGCAGACCTTTGCGATGTGCTCATGCCGCCTGCAGTTGTGGCACTCTGCCTTCTGGAATGAGCATCGGCTCCGGTCGTGGGGTGCCCTGCATCCATCGCAGCGGCAGTCCTCTCTGGCACGGTCTCGAACCTCGGGCCTCCTCTGCACACGCTGCACGTCGTCGTCCTCACTGAAGTCGGAGGTGGATGTGGTGGACTCGGAGGGCCCCTGCTCTCCGTGGGAGAAACAGCTGTGGACTGGGACCGCTGGCGGGGGGCCCCCAACCACGGTGGTCCTGGCCCGGCACACCCATTCGCCTTGTTGCACTGTCTCGGCGGCTTGGGCAATGTGCAGGACATGCTCGAAGGAGATGCTCTAGTCCTTGGCCAGTAGTTTTTTCCTGGCCCCCTCATCTCGCAGGCCAAGCAGGAACCTGTCTTGCAGCGCCTCGCTCAGGGACGCTCCCCACCGGCAAGGCATGGCAGCCACCCTCAGGGCTGCCATGAAGTCGGCCACGGACTCACCGGCCCACTGGCACCGCTGCTGAAAGGCCAGCCTTGCCGGGAACACCGACACTTTCGGGCGAAGGTGCTTCCTCAGCTCGGCGAGGATCTCATCTAGGAGTACCTCCCTGAGTGGCCTCGGCGTCAGGAGTTTCGTTGCCAGTTTTAGCGTTTCCAGGGCGCACTGGGCCAGCAGGAACGCTCGGCGCTGGGCTTCCTCCTCGATGACCTCGAGGTCCATTGCATATAGGAACTGCTGTTGGTAGAGTTCCCATTTCTATGGCTTCATGGTGTCGAAGGGCGTGATGTTCAATTTTTGG
This sequence comes from Bradypodion pumilum, assembly GCA_035047305.1. Lineage (NCBI taxonomy): Eukaryota > Metazoa > Chordata > Lepidosauria > Squamata > Chamaeleonidae > Bradypodion > Bradypodion pumilum. Next base: position 5,992,218 of record JAWDJD010000003.1, read on the forward strand.
GACGCCATCCCACCTTCGTCGCCAATTTAGTGTCTTGCAAGGAAGACAAAGAAGGAGCCGTAATAGGGCTAAACACAACTTTATTGCATGATGGTCAGGGTGAACATGAGGTAATGGCGGACAAAACAGCTCTATTTATAGTACACTGTACATTTGAATATCCCGGGTGGTAGCTCATTGGCTACTGTCCGCGTGACATCATAGATCGTCACGCCCATCTTCTTCAGGTGTGGTGTGGCGGGAAGATTTCCCGCTCTTCAGGTATTCGGGGAATCTGTCCCATGTGAGCCAATGCTCGCTACTGCCATCTGTGGCCACTTAGCTTGCATCCTTATACAGCTTGCTACAATGTGTCTCTGATTAGATACAATTGGATACATTGACTGGTTACATTCTGTTAAGGGAACGTTGCAACATTCATTCAATACATAACACCTGGCTTCCTGTATCTTCAGCTCATTATTACGTGTCCTGCGCTCTGGGATGTCCGAGAACAGATTCCTACCCCACTGCTTTATGACCATCTTTCAGGTATTTGAAAAGTGCCCTGGAGGCAGATGGACTTTGTGGCTGAAGAAGCTGAGAAGCTGGCGTGGAATCATACCCGTCAAGCACTGCTCCGGAAAATATGGGAACTGATCCAGCCCAGGTGTGCAAGTGCAGCAAAAACTCCTTTGCGCATGTGCAGAACCCCTTTGCACATGCACAGAGTCCATTTGCGATGGGTGAGCATGCGCAGTAACCCCTTTCCATGCTGTTGAAATACAGGGCGGTGGCGGGAAATGGGAGGAACAGGCACAGAAATACAGGATTTCCCGACCAATTAGAAGAATCATTCGGAGGAGTTAAGAACAGGAAGACTCTCGCCATGATGATAGCCAAAATATGGTCAGATATGGAAGAAGAAGAAGAAGAAGAAATACAGTGATACCTCATACAATGTCCAAACTTGGTTCCACAAGTTTGGACTTTATATGGATTTGGACTTTGTATGAGGCATGCAAAATCCTAGCCACGATGCCTCATACATACAATGTCCAAAACCTTGCCGTGATGCCTCGTACAACATCGCTTCCATAGAGATACATTGTACTGTAACAGCACAGACTTCAGGCAAAGTCAAGGAAACAGACAGGAAACTGACAGAACTTTAAGAAATCATTGTCTAACAAGAGCCAGGCAACTTCTTCGGCTCCCTTCCCTGGCCCGTCCGGTCGGGGAAGGTGGGAGCCCAGCTGGAGCCGTTTTCTGACGCGGGGCTATGAATAGCCGCCGCCAGCGAGCCCCGAGAGCCAGGCAACATCTTCGGCTCCCTTCCCTGGCCCGTCCGGTCAGGGAAGGTGGGAGCCCAGCTGGAGCCGTTTTCTGACGCGGGGCTATGAATAGCCGCCGCCAGCGAGCCCCAAGAGCCACTCAACACCTTTGGCTCCCTTCCCTGGCCTGCCCGGTCGGGGAAGGTGGGAGCCCAGCTGGAGCCGTTTTCTGACGCGGGGCTATGAATAGCCGCCGCCAGCGAGCCCCAAGAGCCACTCAACACCTTTGGCTCCCTTCCCTGGCCTGCCCGGTCGGGGAAGGTGGGAGCCCAGCTGGAGCCGTTTTCGGACGCGGGGCTATGAATAGCCGCCGCCAGCGAGCCCCGAGAGCCATGCAACTTCTTCGGCTCCCTTCCCTGGCCCGTCCGGTCAGGGAAGGTGGGAGCCCAGCTGGAGCCGTTTTCTGACACGGGGCTATGAATAGCCGCTGCCAGCGAGCCCCGAGAGCCACGCAGCACCTTTGGCTCCCTTCCCTGGCCGCCCCGTCGGGGGAGGTGGGAGACCAGCTGGAACTGTTTTCCAAGTGGTGGAGGCTTTAGGGCTCCGGTGAGGATGTTTTCGAAACCAGGGGGGGGGGGTTGTCTCATGGACGGGAGGGAGCTGAGGGTTTGGGCAATTGTTCTTGGGATTTCAGTACTGTATTTAATGGTATTTTGTATAATCTATATTTGTATTTGCTTTTGCACTTTGCATTTGGTGTAACTGTTTAATGAATTGTATTGAACATATTGTAATGTATTGTGATATATTGTATTTTTGTGTAATTGTTCTGATATTGTTATGCTGTACTTCTAACTTGTAAACCGCACTGAGTCGGTCCTCGGGCTGAGAATTGCGGTATATAAATTAAAATTTCAATTTCAATTCAATTCAAGTAAATACATTAGAAAAACATGTCAAACGACCCTGATTGTCCAAGAACGTGAAGAATGCTGCAAAAATCCCAGGAATGCTTCTAAAAATTCTGATGAAAAAATTCAGAAAAATCCAAAATCGTGCTCAAAACCACTCCTAATCATTCTTCGCTTCGTGGAAAACCCACAAGAGCAATGCACGCATGTGTCCTGCCTTTTATACTGCCCAGGCACAAGGCAACCTGGGAAAAACCCCAATGCCTCATACAAAGTCACAGCGACTTTGTATGAAGCAACTTTTTCCAAGGAATTAGGCGATGTTGTATGAATTCAATGTTGTACGAAGCAGACTTTGTATGAGGTATTACTGTATTCCCAGTTTAATATCTTCATATTATAGAGTTCCTGTAATTGTGTTACCCTAATGAACCCTAACTCAGAGATGACAAAACTTTTAGAGACTGAGTGCCCAAACTGCAACTCAAAACCCAATTATTTAATCCAAAGTGCCAACACAGAAACAGGGGAGGAAGGAAACACTCCCATTGGGCTGCTGGGCAGAGGGGAGGGGCGAAATTTGTGCTGGGGTGACTGCACAGGTGCACACAGAGAGGGCTCTGAGTGCCACCTCTGGCACATGTGCCATAGGTTCGCCTAATGAGTAATTCTCAAATGCAGCTGCACATAAAATCCAAACTAGGGAGTGTTGGGACCCCCCCCCCCAAGAACCTCATCTCCCAGAATTTTCTCACAGGTGGGGATTCTGGAAGCTGTGGTCCAACACCATCACATTTTCATGCTCTGTGCATACTATCTCACACATGCAGGCCACGAGCAAGAATGGAGAGGCGGAGGCATTACAAGAAGAAGGGAATGTTTCTGTTAAACCATCTTCCTTGCAAGCCTGACAACCCAACCCCGGTCCAAGGCTAAGTTACATTAAGCAGACGCAGCCCATTAAGGGGAAGAGCCCAGAATACCTCCTTACTTCTGTCAAGGCAAATCCTTGTTGAAGACTCTGGTCCTTTATGAAATAACCGTGAGAAGATGTTGGCTCTTTAGTTCTATTACTCTAATCTTTTCTCCTGTCAGGCCCAGCAAAAATGGAGATGATAGATATGGTAGTGGCTCAGTTCCATTGCTGGCATGGTGACTATCGGAGGCTGGAAGTGCGCCCCAGGGGGTTAACTCCGTTCGCAGAATACTGGAAGCATCCTACCGTTTTTCTGCAGAGCTCAGAGACAGTAGTGGTTTTTTGGACTAATGCCCTCAGAAAATGGTGGGCGCTGTCGTCCAAACTATAGCTCAAGATCTGCAGAGAATCCTGGCTTCTTGCTGAGATGAAAAAGCAAAGCAATCACGCTTCTATACCAACCCATAGCAATTAGTGTACTCTCTGGGTGGTTCATAAGTTAATTAGCATTTTGCCCCCAACATGCTGGGAAGGAGGGAAGCCTAAGTCAAACTTGGGCCCTTGTCAGGATCGAACTCACAACCTTTTGATTGCAGTACAACAGTTTAACCACTGCACCACTAGGGCTCCTGGCTGACCTTCTAAAACAATGACAAATCCTGCCATTTCGACTGGGTTCATGAAACATTTTCAAGGTTCAGGGGACAAGCAGACATTGCACAACCAACTGGAACACTGCTGATTATGGGAGTGAAAAAATTTGACCATCTCTCCCCAGCCTTGGCAGGCCTGCACTGGGCATCCATCCCTTTCCGTATCAGGTGCAAGGTGTTAGTGCTAACTTTTAAAGCCCTAAACGGTTTGGGACCTTCTTACCTTGTGGAACTTCTTCTCCTCAGGACAGTAGCCCACATCACTTGCTCCTCAATGTCAGCACAGCTTCAGGTGCCAACCCTGAGACTGGCTAGAAAGGCCGTGACGAGGAGAAGGGCCTTCTTGGTGGCAGCACCAATGCTGTGGAACGCATACCTGTCAAGGATCCCGGATTGGCCGGGATTTCCCATATTTCCGCGCCGATTTTCTCCATTTCCCACCCGGAGCTGCCGCTACCCTGTAATTTGGCAGCGGGGGGAAAGGAGTTACTGCGCATCCCTTCTGCGCAGGTCCTTTCTATGCATGCGTAGAACCCTTCTACGCATGCATAGAACCCTTCTACGCATGCGTAGAAGGCTTCTGTGCAGAAGGGGATGCGTAGAAGCCTTCTACGCATGCGTAGAAGCGACCTGCACAGAACGGTTCTGCGCAGGTCCATTCTACGCATGTGTAAAAGCCTTCTACGCATGCGTAAAAGCCTTCTACACATGCGTAGAAGGCTTTTACGCATGGGTAGAATGGACCTGCACAGAAACATTCTGCGCAGGTCCCGTAATCTCCGGAGCTGCGCTTGACAGGTATGGTGGAATGCCATTCCAGCTGAGCTACGCCAGGCTCCATCCCTGCAGTCTTTTGTAAAACAACTAAAACCACTGCTCTTGAGCAGGCCTTTGGGAATGTGCTGCCTATTTCTGGTTGTTAGAAATGTTGCCTGGCTCCTTTTCGTCCTAAATAGGATGCGTTTTAAAGGTCCTGGATTGCAGTACTTTCTGGCTATTGTAATGTGTGGTGATTATTTTATTGTGAGTTTTATTGTGTGCAATTTTTAACTCTTGATCATTGTATGATTGGTTTTATGATGTTAGCCGCCCTGAGTAGGGATGATTTTTCCCCTAGAGGGGTGGGATATAAGTGTAAATGATAAATAAATATAAAAGAGCTAGATGGCAGAAATAAGGGAGGTGGCACGAACTACGTCACCTCATTCAAGCTATAAATACAGGGCTTCTCATAGCTTTAAACTCAGCAACTAGCTTATGCCAGTTTCGCTTGAGGACCTGATCTGCTGTTTACACAGATCGTCTGGGCACTCTACCAAGAAACGTTATGTTTGCATTATGTGTTGCAAAACAATAGAAAATAGGTCTCACTGAGAACAGAGATGGAAACTGAGAATAATAATTGGTCTTTTGTATCTTATTATGCCAACGCATTCTTTTTAACCACTGAAAGATTTATCACGTCCTAGTGCAGGGGTGCCCAAACTATTGCCCGTGGGCTGGATCCAGCCCATATACCTGATAATCCAGCCCATGCCACCAGCACCGCTCCCAGAAGCTGAAGTTAAATGTGCCCCATGCATGCCCAAAACGCTGCCATAAAGCACCCGCCACTGTCGCAAACACATTTATGACAGCCACGGGCATATTTATGGCAGTGTTTTGCACAGGTGCGTTTTACTTTCACTTCCAGTGGGAAGAACCACATGACCAGCCCACTCAACCACACGACAGTCCTGCAGCCTGAAAAATTTGGGCACTCCTGTCCTAGTGGGAGAGGAGGCTGTTTGCTTCTTTAATTCCTTCAAGCTTATTGCTGCTTTACCTTGTTAAAATTTACAAGCTGTATTACGGTAATTCTTTTTAAAACAAAATAATCAAGTGCGCCTCAGTACAGATGTATTAATGAATCTGCTATGTCATATATTAATGAATGTGCTATGCTTGAACGATATGTTATTTCACTCTGTTATTAACATAAGTAATACGTGATTTAAGCAATATTGTTGTTCATTATAGAAAGCCTGTTTCATTTCCTTTTGATTAATTTTGCGGCTTGGAAGTTTGGCCTCAGTGCACTGCATTGAAGAGTTTGTGATGCTTTAAAGAAAGACAGGTGTACTTTGTGACTTGCTAATACAACCATATACTCAGGCTATTATATGTAAGTGTTAATGGTCATATTTACTCTATTAGCAATTAGTGCAAGGAATAAGTACTTTCTAATACAGTAATTTGTATTTGTCAATTATATGAAACCTTGGTTTTAAATGTTTAGCTATGCCATATACACTCATATAAAACCATATATGTGAAAAAAGCAAACTCAATGCTAGGGCTCATTAGGAAGGGTATAGAAAATAAGTCAGCAAGTGTCATTTTGCCTCTTTATAAATCTATGGTGAGGCCCCATCTGGAATACTGTGTACAGTTCTGGTCGCCATACCTCCAGAAGGATATTATGGAGCTGGAAAAAGTGCAGAGGAGGGCAACCAGAATGATTAGGGGACTGGAACACCTTCCTTACCATCTGAGGCTGCAACGGTTGGGCCTCTTCACTCTTGAACAACAGCGTCTAAGAGGTGACCTTTTTGATGTTTATAATATCATGCACGGTGTGGACAAAGTAGAGAAGGAAAAACTGTTTTCCCTATCGCACAACACTAGAACTAGGGGACACTCCATGAAACTTTTGGGTACTAGTTCTCAAACAAATAAGAGAAAGTACTTTTTCCACCCAGAGGATCCCTGGTCTATGGAACTCCCTGCCAGAAGAAGTGGTGACAGCTGTCAGTCTTGACAGCTTTAAGAAAGGATTAGACAAGTTCATGGAGGACAAGAGTATCAATGGCTATAATTAAGGATACTTAAGGACAACCTCTGGGTTGGAGAGATAGGCAGGATATCTCTCAATATCATTTCCAGGGAATCGTAAGCAGGTGAAGGCATCTGCTTGGGAATACCCTGAAGGAAATGGTGAGCCACTGTGTGAGACAGAATGCTGGACTGGATGGGCTTCTGTGGCCTTTTCCAGCAAGGCTGTTCTTATGTTCTTATGTCCATATATACTCATGTTAAATAAATGTTAGGAAGGAATCTTTCCCTTGGGCCTCCCCCTGAGCCCACACCAATGGCCGGCCGGGGGAAGAAGAAGCCAGGGCCGGTTGAGGACTTCGACGCTCCTCCCCATCAGCCCCCATCAACATATTGTAATGTATTGTTTGTAAGCTGCTCTGAGTTGCTACGGTGAGTGGGTGGCAATATAAATTTGAACTAATAAATAAATAAATAAATGAGTGGCTCAAGTGGCTAAGATGCTTACTGGAAGATGGGAGGTCAGCAGTTCGGGACGGAATGAGCTCCCATTGTCTGTCCCAGCTCCTGCCAACCTAGCAGTTCGGAAGCAAGAAATTGCAAGTAGATAAATAGGTACCACTTTGGTGGGAAGGTAAACAGTGTTCCGTGCGCTCCAGCGTCTAGTCGTGAATGCCACATGGCCACGGAAACATCTGCAGAAGCAGACAGCGCTGGCTCTTCGGCTTTGAAACAGAGATGAGCACTGAACCCTAGAGTCGGATACGACTGGCTTTCGAGCAAGGGAAACCTTTACCTATACCTATACCTTCAAAGACCTTACTCCAAGATGCTTGGGAACACACGAATTTCTTTGAGAATTTGGGGTTTTCTCAAAGAAACTAGAATCTGGTTTTTAAGGACAGAGGATCTCGATTGTGCGTCGTGCTTAGCAGGCGCTCTTCCCGACCTGGGTCAAGTTTGACCTTGACAAAATCTGTTCTCACATTTCCCTGCAGTCTCTGTCTCACAGCTCTCCCCACATGTATTAATTCTCACTTACTCATGTGTGCACTCGCTGTATCTCCATTGTTCTTGCTCACAGCACAACTGTGTTTAGCTTATGCTTCTCATCTCTCTTTCTTCCTCTTCACACCTACCTTCTCCCTCTCTCACACACACTATCATTTTCACTCACACACACCCACCTTATGACTCCCTCCCTCTCTCATCATTCACCCTCCCGTGTTCTCACTCAGTCACAGATACAGGATTTCACTTTCTCACCCGCATTTATTATCACTGGCTTTCACTCCTTTGCAATTATGGATTAATGCTCACTCTCTGCCATGCAAATTCCCTCTGTCTGTTCCTCTCACATGTGTGCATATATACATCTCAGTGCCTATAAGGATTTCTGGGGGTATGTATGTGTCAAATATAGGTTTTCTTCCTACACTTCTGATCAGCAACTCTGGAGAGGCAGAATTTACTCCCACACACACCCTCCTGTGGCTCGGAGCAAGTCTTCTGTTTATTCCCCAGCTGGTTGCAATATCCCCATATCATTAGTAGATTAACCAGGCATCTTAACCACTTGAAGATAAGGAGAAATTGGGATGTTAAATAGAGGCAATGAAAAATTCACAGTGGGAAAACCATGACTGATGCCATGCTCCTCAGATTGTCAAGATCTTAAGCCAGGGGTTTGCAACCTATGGCCTGTGGGCCAGACTCGGCGGCAACGACCCCGGAAGCGGATGCATTTATGACAACTGTAAACGCACCTGTGCAAACATGCCTGCCATAGTTTACGGCAACATTTATGCCATGGGGAACCACGTGTCTGGCCCACTTAGCTGTCTGAGGGTGTGTGGTTCAGCCTGTGATGCAAAAAGGTTGAGAACCCTTGTCTTAAGCTAATGGACAGTCGGCAATTGTCTAGCAAAACCAGTCCTAAACAGCTTCTGGAAATGGCCCTGAGGTCAGTGGTGGTACAGAAGTATATAAGAAACCTTGTGACTATATAGAGCCACAGAGAGAGAGCACTCAAAAGTATCCCTCATGTGCCTCAAACCTAAGTATGAGATACTTTCTTCTTGCTTTTGTCCAAGCTGTGTTACTGAACCAGCCTTTTCCAAGAAGCTGAAGGTCAGCAGTTCGATTCCCGAGTCCTGCAGGATGGAATGAGCTCCCGTCTTTGTCCCAGCTCCTGCCAACCTAGCAGTTTGAAAGCAAGAAATTGCAAGTAGATAAATAGGGACCACTTCAGTGGGAAGGTAACAGCGTTCCATGCGCTCTGGTGTCTAGTCATGCCTACCACATGACCATGGAAACATCTGCACTGGCTCTTCGGCTTTGAAACAGAGATGAGCACTGCACCCTAGAGTTGGATATGGCTGGCTTTCGAGCAAGGGAAACCTTTACCTTTAAAGGCTTAGGAGTAGCTGAGAACATCATTTTTAAAAAGTGAGATCATATAAATCTGAGCATTTTTCTTCGTAAGTGAGATGAAAGCAACTTGGAGTTTGAAAATGTGAATGGAAAGGAAAATACATTCAGGGCCTTAACCTGCAGCGCTTTGAAACCCTGTGACCTTGAATTAGAGTTGTCACTATTAACCCACCCACCCACCCCCCAGCAAGATGCGTCATTTTTAACAACTTCAGAGTAGGCAAGTACAGCGTTGCGTCTCTTCTTGCCAAAAATAATGGTGAATTTTGTAAGGTTCATTTTTTTTACCACCACCACCCCTTAACAAAATATATTAAGTTCTTTATAAAAGAAGTGCGAGAGAAAGTGACATTTATGCGCATTCATACATCCTTATACAAGATCTGTTTTTTAACCTGTGAAAGTAGAATGAGGCCACATCCCGGCCAAGTAATGGCTGAGCAAAGGAAGGGGATATTTGAAGCCCCTTCTGAGAATATGTGATTTACTTCATTCCCTGGAAGCACTTGGAAAAGTTACCTTTTGGACTAATCTCCCAGAATTGCCCCAGCTGGTTTGGAGAAATCTGGCATAGAATGCAACTCCTTCCTTTTTCTGGCTCTCCAGAAAACGCCAAAATATTTCCCCTCAGTCAAAAGACAGTTCTGTCACTGTTGATGAGAATCATTTTTGTGCACATTTCCAAACATTCAAAATTACGAAAAGCTTCTGCCTTTTTGCATGGACAAATCTGAAGCATTGGATGGGTGTTTTGTGTCTTTTTGACAAACTGCCAATAGTTTTGGAAATGCCAACAGCTGAAAGATTACCATGTCTCATCTTGTGCTGGAAGCAATAAATTTTGTGGAGGTCTTTGAGCGCTGAACAGGTAGCTTTGACATGTTGAGACAAATTGTCTCAAGAGGAAAAAACAATTTTGGGAGTACTCTTCACATCTCCAACATGGCAGACCTTTCTACCTAGAAACCATGGTAAAATCAAGGGTTGTGGTCCAGATATTTCTCCTCCTCCTTCTCCTCCTCCTTCTGGTGTCGAGGGAGATGTGAGGTTCTTCTTCTAGCACTTTTAATAGCCTCCACCAGTGTTATCTGGTGTTCTTGTAATGTTTCTTTACTGTTATATCTCCACCTTCCTCTGGGTCTGCCTTGCATTTTTTGTCCTTCTCCTCTCTTCGTATATGCCTTTTAAGGCATGAAATTCCAAGAAATTCTCTCCAGATAAGCAAACCACTTTATCTGTTGTCTCTGTATGTAGTTTAAGATTGGTTCTACTCTAGTTCTTTCCCTTATAATCTCATTCCTGATTTCATCCCTTCTAGACACTCCAACAGCCTTTCTCAGACATCTCCTTTCCATGGTGACCAACTTTTGCTTATGTTTTGTTGTAAGTGTCCATGTTTGGCACTGGTAACATAAGGTGGGAATGAATATGCTTTGTATGAGGTGTTTCTTTGTGCTGGTTGGTATTGTCTAGGTATTTGAACTCTGCCGCTTGTTCTATACCTTACCCCACTATTATTATTTAGAACAGGAATGACCAAACTACTGCTCATGAGTCTGTGGCACCAAATCATCCAAACCGCACCACCCTTGCTGCTCCCGGAAGTGGAAGTAAAACGTGCCCATGTCGTAGACAGCCATGGGTGCATTTATGGCAGCATTTTGCACACGTATGGGTGCATTTTAATTCCATTTCCAGTGGGAGGAACCATTTGACTGGCCTGTGGCCTGAAATGTTTGGGCACCCCTGATTTAGAGTATCTGGTTTCCTTCCAATTGCCTTGACCTCAGTCTTCTCTCGGCTGCTGATTCTCATATTATTTATAATATTTATTGCGACAGAGCCCGGCAAGCTGGCAATGGTTAGTATATTGCTACAGGAATCCAAACGAGATACAAACAGTCCAGATATCAGTCCTGCCAAATACAGATGTTGGTTCAAAGTCTCTATGCAAGCTAGTCACCTTGGAGAACATGGCATGGCTGTGTACGCACCTAGAGCTTCCAATTTTTAAAAAGGTTTTTGGGAATGCAGCTCCCAGAATCCACCTTTGCACACAGCTGCCAGCTGTTTTCCTGAGAGACCTCTTCCTCAGCTCAAGTCCAGGTCCTGGAGCACATCTGGAAAATGCATCATGCAAAGTCCGCCTTGCCTGTAGCTTGGGAAGGGTCTTCTAGACCAGCATTTCCCAAACTTATTCTATTGTGGAACACTTTAGAAATCCTAAAATTTTAACAGAACACCTTGGTTTTTGTAATAGAAAGATAGGTTTAGATTTTTTCAGTTTTAATAATAATAACTAGCCAGAAGAAAGAAAGCGGGATGGGTGGCAATCAATTTCATCTAAGAAATCCTGCTAAATGAGAAACTCAACAAGAAATAACATGCCAACCTTTTAAATTCGACAGTCTTCTCTGGGAGTGAAACATGGTCACTAATGAAGGTTGAGGAAGAATTACTACCAAGAGCCATAAGAGCCATGGAAAGATCGTTGCTAAGGATATTCCTTCATGATCACGTCTCCAATGCCCAGGTAAGAGAACAAAGCATAGGGTTGCCATATGTCCTGGAAAACCAGGAATTTCCTGGATTTTGATTGTCCAGGCCAGTTCTGTAAAAATCATTGAAAAGTCCCGGACTTGCAAGGTTTTAAACCAAGGGCCATGCTCTTAGTTTGAAAAAAAAATCTCGCCTTTTTCTTGTTGCTGTAGAGTGGCGCCTCTACTTAAATACCAGCCAGCATCTGTAACAGCAGCGAGAGCTGCTTGGTGGCTGAAGAAGAAGGAGATTGGGTTGATCGTGTGGCCTGATCATCGGGAAGTGGAGGTCCCCAGCGGTGGGAGGGGGGGGGCTTCGCTGAACCCACCTCCCAGGTGACAGGCAGCTTGGTGATGGGATAAATTGAAGGTCTCTGAAAGGAGAATGAGGAAAAGGAGGGGAGCATGGAGGACAGAGGAGGATGAAGGTGCTCCAGTAGGTTTGCTCGACAGCCCCATCTGACGCATGCACAGTTAGAAGAATGCAATGATGTCACGTGGCTGTCCCGGTTTGTTTGGAAAGAATTATGGCAACCCTAACAAAGCAGAATCAATGAAGCTGTTGCTGAATATCAAAATAGATATTGCACTGGAATGGACATGTCTCCCGAATGACAGATGGGCGTTGGACAGCAGCAGTCACTGAATGGTATCCCAGAGGAGTAAGAAGACCCCTTGGCAGGCCTCCCAAAGATGGGAAGACCCAATCATGAAATTTTTTGGTTGAACCTGGAGAAGAAGAGTACAACAGCGCTGTGTCTCTCCCATGCCATCGGTCTCAGGATGGAAGACAGCTGCAGCCACCGGCATCACTCCCCCTGGCCCTGCCCAGCCAGAGGGTAGAAGAGCCGCCACAGCTGCTGGACGGAGAACCTAGCTGTCTCTCTCCCGGGGCCCACCCCATTGGTCCCGGGATGGGAGACAGCTGCAGCCACCAGTGTCACTCCCCCTGGCCCCGCCTGGCCAGAGGGTAGAAGAGACACTGGAGCCACCAGATGGAGGACCTCACCGTGTCTCTCCCAGGGCCCACGCTATTGGTCTCAGGATTGGAGACAGTTGCAGCCGCCAACGTCACTCCCCCTGGCCCCACCCGGCCACAGGGTAGAAGAGCCACCGGAGCCACCACAAGGAGGACCTCACCGTCTCTCTCCCGGGGCCCACACTATCAGTCCCGGGATGGGAGACAGCTGCAGCCGCCAGTGTCACTCCCCCTGGCTCTGCCCGGTCAGAGGGTAGAAGAGACGCCGGAGATGCCGGTCATGGACATTGAGCCCCGGACTCTGTTGGAAACGCTGAGCAGGAAGGACCTTGTGATTGACTTTTAGTATTAACTGTGTTTATTGTATGTTATCATGTGATATTTTGTATTTTGTTGTTTTACTGTGTTGCATCTTTGTTTGATGTGCTGTGAGCCGCCCTGAGTTGGCGTATGCTGAGTGGGCGGCATACAAATCAAATGAAATAAATGAAATGAAAGCAAGTTGTGACCAGCAGAAATTCACCTCCTGATATCTGGTCAGTTGAATAATCGAGGTGTTGGATCGGGGCCGTGAAGCGGCTGTCGGGTCCCGGAGGAGACTGGTCAAGCAATGAGACACAAGGCAAGACGGAGCGAAGACCAGTGATTTAATGAAGGCAAATCATCAGTATTTATCATGTACAGGCTGCATGCAAAAGAACTGCGATCTGACAGGATCCACATGCCATGTTTACACGAGTTAATGGGGAAACTCTTCAGGGGAGTTAATTAACTAACTTAATCAATGGCACGGGAACTCCATTGTTCCAAGCTATCTGAGGTAAACATGTGGCTGGTATTGGTTTTAGGACTTGGAGTAATCCGCAGATGCGAGATTACCTATTACATGACTAGCAAGTTAGTCATTAGGTTCCTATTGTCCAAGCTGCCTGTCAAGTCAGCTGAAGGTGAATTAAACCCTATCTAATATTCCGCTCCCCCAATTTCTGTCCCTTCAGGAACCCCTGGTAACGAGGTGATCACCCATCACCGGGGTTCTGTCGGGGCCAGTATACCAATTGTGTGCGCGGATACCACATCGAGGAATAACAATTAATGTAAATAAGTACAGTGGAACCTTGGTTAACGTAATTAATGCGTTCTCTGGGACATTTCTTACAGCAAAAATTACTTTAATCGAATTTCCCATAGGAATGCATTTAAAACCAATTAACATGTTCTGAAAAAAATCCGTAAAACCGATCCACTATTTTCTATGGATTTCCTTTTGTTATGCAATTTTTATGTTAACTGAGCCATTTGTTATCCGAGGTTCCACTGAATAAGAGTTATAAAATAAAATAAACATTTATTCCAAAAAAATTAGGTATATAAAACAAAACTCTTGAAAATAATAAACAATAACAAAAAACAAAGTTGTGGTGCCTTAAAGACTAACTCCTATATTTAAATGTGAGCTTTCATTGATCAAGTCCACTTTGTCAGACACAAGAGTAAGACTTGATGTCATCTATTTATACACATAGGTACAGAGGCACACAACAGCTGGCCAGCGCCAACCTAACAGAAAAGTGACATTGTAGTTTTTTACAACTGACAATAGAAAATCCCTAGTTCTGTTGTTATTCAAACTTGCTATTCAAGCTTGCTAAAAAGCCAGCCAGCCCCTAGTGATTTGCAAATGGTTGCAAAACAAACTTCCCTTGCAACCTGATGCATCAAATTGAAAGAATGGATGCAAAACAAACTTTGTGGTATTACACCAGGTTCCCAACCTAAGGCCCATGGGCTGGATCCGGCCCACGGCACCATTTCATGTGGCCTTCCACTCCTCCCAAGGGCATTTGAGAAACAAAATGGCCACCCCTTTGAAGCTGTTGGGACAAAATGGCCACTCATGCAGGCAGGGTAAAATGGCCATTCAGCCCTCAAAGATGACTGAGATAGTGTGACCCAGCCCCCAGCTTGAAAAGGTTGGGAACCTCTGCATTACACTTTTGTGAATGCATGACCGAGGCAAAATTGCAGCATATAACAACCTTTTAGTTGTGGTACATTTCATATTTTATCACAGAACACTTATTGACCTTCTATGGAACACCAGTGTTCCACGGAACATAGTTTGGGAAAGGCTACAGCTTCCAGAAGCCTCAAACCAGCATGTACTGATCCAGCTGTTTCAATCCCAAATCCTGCCTCTCATTTGCTCCTGTCCTTTGTGGGTTTTTCATGTTCCTTATTACAGCAGTGATAAAAAGCTGGATCAAGTGGGATCTAAAACTTCCAAAGTCTGCAAATGTGAAGAAGACAAATGGTTCCTGAGATGAAAAATGACGTGAGTCAGGAGATGGAAGGGATGAACTACAAAAGGTTCATATATTTATTTATCTTTTTGGCTGGATATCAGAAAGAAGAAGAAGATCCCTTGACTCTTTGGAGGTTTCTCTCCCCCACCATGACCCCCACCCCTCCACCCCCAGGGTAGCTCTAGAGACTTTACTGCCTGGCGATTAGAACCAGGGGTCTTGGTTTAAGCAATTTTGGAGGAGGGAGGGAGAGGTAAAACTAGCCCAAATCCCTTGTTCCACATGCTACTAGTTCATAAAGCAACCTTTTCAAGATCAACTCCACTTTCTTTTCAATGGGATGTACTAGGAGGCACAAATCCATTACACTAGAAATGACCCAGTGCAAGGAATAAAAGATTTGGGCATCAGACATTAATTGGGAACAGCCTTTCTAATGCATGTTCCTCAAGAAAAGGAGTTCTTCTGCACAGCATGGCATTTGTAGACAGACAATGTCAGTATGGCACCTTTAAGGCTAGGGAAGTGATGGTGAACCTTGATACTCCAGGTGTTCTTGGACTTCACTCCCAGGAGCCCAAGTCTCTGTGAATCCACAGGAATGGGTTTACTCCGTGTGTTCTTGGACTTCAGTTCCCAGAAGCCCAAGCCTCTCTGAATCCACAGGAATGGGTTTACTCTGTATGTTCTTGGACTTCAGTTCCCATGTAATACGTACGCTCAGTAAACCCATTTGTGTGTATTCACAGAGACTTGGGCTTCTGGGAACTGAAGTCCAAGAATACCTAGAGTGCCAAGGTTCGCCATCACAGGGCTAGGAGATTTACAATAGCATGGACTTCTGTGGATACACAGCCTACCTCATCAGAGGTTCCAAAGGTCATCTTCTTCAAGTGCCTATCCATTCTGAATATTGGCTATCATCATGGCAATAGTGTTCCTGTTCTTAACTCCTCAGAACTGTTCTTCTGAGTACATGCCACACCAGTTTCTCTGGTTCTTCAGCCATGAAGTCCATCTTCATCCAGGGCCTCAATTTCCAGGGATCTATCCTTGCAGAGTAAGTTGGAGTATTCTATACTTTATGTCATTCCTCATGATATGCCCAAAGTAATGGGTGAAGGCATCTTAAGCAGGTGAAGGCATCTGCTTGGGAATACCCTGAAGCAAATGGTGAGCCAATGTGTGAGACAGAATGCTGGACTGGATGGGCTCATGTGGCCTGTTCCAGCAAGGCTGTTCTTATGTTCTTATGTTCCTTTCTTTAATGGTCTTAAGCAGTTCTTGTTCTTTATCCACCCGGCACAACACTTCCACATTAGTCACATGGTCAACCCATGATATATCCTTAGCAGCTGTCTGTAGATCCACATTTCAAAAGCTTTGATTTTCTTTTCAGATGCTTTAGTTAATGTCCAAGCTTGGACTCCATAAACACTGGGAACGTGTAAGATCTCACTATTCAGATCTTTGTAGCAAGAGTTAGATCTCTATTGCATAAAAAATGTCACATTTTTATCAAGGTGGGCCTTGCTTTTTTAATTCATATTTTAGTTTCTACCTTGGAATCCCACTTTTCATTTAATATACTTCCCATATAGACAATTTTATCCACTCTTTCAATTTCTTGTGTTCCTCCCATAAGCTTGCCACGAGTTGGTGTTCATCTTATAACCAGGTATTTTGAGACCTAAACCATATTCTGTGCTTGAAGCTCTAAATCGATCCAGCATCAGCTAAAGATCTGTAAGGTTTGTGGCCAACAACAGTGTCATCAGCCTATCGGATGTTATTCAGGTATTCCCCATTAATTTTAATGCCAATGGTTAAATCTGATAGTGCTTCTGAAAAAAAAATACTCTCTGAATATATATTAAACAGTGTTGGGGAAAACACACACAGCCTTGTTGCACACCTCTGCAAATTTGAACCTGCTCTGTCAGTTGCGGGACTGCAGTGGCTTAGTGGTGAACCTGATGACTGAAAAGTTGGCAGGTCAGCAGTTCAAGACCCAAGTGCTGCACGATGGAGTGAGCACCTGTCTCTGTCCCAGCTCCTGCCAACCTAGCAGTTCAAAAGCAAGAAATTGCAAGTAGCTAAATCATACCTGCCAACCGTGGCTCCGGAAAATACTGGACCTGCGCAAACGTTTCTGCACAAGTCGCATTCTACGCATGCGTAGAAGGCTACGCCGCTTGGGTAGAACGCGACTTGTGCAGAAGGGCTGCGCAGTACCTCCTCGCCCCCGCTGCCAAATTCCGGGGGTTTTGCAGCGCGGGGCGGGAAATGACGTAAATCGGGAATCCCGGCCAATCCGGGAAGGTTGACAGGTATGAGCTAAATAGGTAGCACTCCAGTGAGAAGGTAAACAGTGTTTTGTCATGCCTGCCCCATGTCCACAGAAACGTCTGCAAACACAGGCAGCACTGGCTCTTTGGCTATAAACAGAGATGTGCATTGAACCCTGCAGATACAACTGGCTTTCGAGCAAGGGCGACATTTACCTTTCAGTTCCTCTTCAAATCTGACTTGAGCTATCTGATTTCAGCCCTGATGGCACAGTGGATAAACTGCTGTCCTGCAGCCAAAATGTTGTGAGTTCAGTCCTGACCAACGGTCAAGGTTGACTCAGCCTTCCATCCTTCCGAGTTTGGTAAAATGAGTACCCAGCATATTGGGGGCAAAATGCTAATTAACTTGTGAATCGCCCCAAGCGTGCACTCAGCGCTTATATGGGGGTGGTATATAAATGTGATTGCTTTGCTTTAAAGGTTGGTGATGATTCTGATATCATTAGCGGAGTTAGGGGAAATGTTCCTTTTCCAACCAAAGTTCCCAAAATCCTCTGACCAGTGTATGAGCTGGCCAGCCAACTGGAGGATTGTTGTGTATGTACAATGCTGCTTCATATGAATGTACAATGTTGCTTTAAGAGATGTATTAATGTAACCCAGCCACAATCACAATGTAACCCAGCTGTAAAGGAACGCGAGCAAGCTGCCTATAGAGGGCAGCTGCGAGTATTCAACTCACATGGTCATCATTCCTCAAATCACCTGCAGCCGCGGGAACTTCCCGCAGCAAACAACTACTGCTGATCCACCACCAAAGATGGGCGTGACCCGGGTGACGTCACGCCGGTAGCGGCCAATGAGCTACCATGCAGCCAAGTTCAAATGTGTTGTACCACTGTAAATAATGTGAGATACCTCCGCCATTACCACATGTTCGTTCTGATCTTCAACCAATAAACCTGTGTTAGTCCATACTGCGACTCCTTCTATGTCTCCTGGAACAGACACTAAATTGGCGACGAGGATGGGATCGATGGCGAATCCCAAGGTCAAGGCGTACCAGTTCGATGTGAGCGACCCCGAACAATGGGAGCTCTACGAGTGCCAGTTTCGGCACGCGATGGAAGCCGCGGGCGTCAACGACGACGCGAAGATGCGCTCCCACTTCCTGGCCCAAGTGGGGCCGGCCACGCTGCGGATCCTGATGACCCTGGTGGCCCCCCGGAAGGTAGACGAGGTCCCCATCGACCGTATCCTGGAGAGATTGGGTGAGCACTTCCAGCCGCCCGTCTCGATCTTCCCAGCACGGGTCGCGTTCTACAGGCGAGACCAGCGACCGGGCGAATCCGTGTCCGCCTACACGGCGGCCCTCAGGCTTGCAGCGGTCCACTGCCAGTGGGATGACCTGGACCAGGCCCTCCGTGACCGCATGTTGTGTGGTCTGAGGGATGAGGAGCTGCAGAGGAGGCTGATGACCCGCGACCAACGCCTCACGTTCAACGAGGTGCTGCGAGAGGCCCAAGCAGCCGAGGAGGCCAGGAGCGGGGTGAGGCTGTTCAAGTCCCGAGGGGCCGCATCCGAGCGGGCCAAGTCACCAGTACAGGCGGCCCGGCGGACACCAGCGAAGACGGCCTGGCGGGCCCCCAAGCTGCCCGCCGGCACACCAACGTCGTCCGAGGAGTCGTCCACAACAGCGGACTCCTACTCCAGCGAGGACGACGACGTCCAGAGGATCAAGAAGCGTGGTGAGAAGCGGCAGTCCCGAGAACGGCAGGACCGCCGTTGCGACGGGTGTGGGGCGTCCCACGACCGCACGAGGTGCCCGTTTCGAAAGGCCGAGTGTCACAACTGCGGCCGAAAGGGGCACATCGCCCGAGTATGCAGGCGCGGGCGAGTCGAGGACAAGAGGAGTTCCAGCCATCCCCAGACGCACCAGCGGAAGGCGACCGGCACCAGGAAGGTCGCAGCCAGCTACGATGAGGAAGGCGTGAACCGCGTGGGCCTGGAGCACCGGCGGTTTTTCGTAGAGGTACTGTTGCAAGGGGTCCCAGTGAGGATGGAGATAGACTCGGGGTCATCTTATTCCATCCTGTCCCAAAAAGAGTTCATGTGTATTCCCCCAGACAAGCGGCCCAAACTGCGGGCCATGAGGTCACACCTTCGGGACGTGCAGGGAAACGGGATCCCAGTGTTGGGGGTGGGGAACTTCAAGGTGAAGTTCAAGGGCTACTCTGAGAAACTGCCTTTAGTGGTCCTCAAAGGGGGAGGTGCTGCCTTTTGGGAACGCAGTGGTTTGCTCCCCTGGGAATCGAACTGTCCGGCATTAACGCCATCGAGACTGACCCAATGCGGGACGTGTGCAACGCACACCCGGACGTTTTCAAGAAGGGGCTTGGGAAATACAAGGGGCCCCCGGTTTCCTTCGAGCTGGACCCAGAAATCCGGCCCATACGCCTCAAACCAAGGAGGGTGCCTTTCGCCCTAAAGGACAAGATCGAGGCGGAACTGGACAAATTGGTGGGGCAGGGGATTTTGGTTCCAGTTGACTCAGCGGAGTGGGAAACGCCGATTGTTACAGCCCTTAAGGCGAACGGGGAAGTCAGGATTTGTGCAGACTATAAATGTACCATTAACAAGGCCATTCGGCCAAACGCATATCCAGTGCCCGTGGTCAGCCACTTGCTGGCCACGTTACATGGGGGGAAGTGTTTCGCCAAGTTAGATCTGGCTCAGGCGTATCAGCAGCTCTCTGTAACCCCGGCTGCTGCCGCCGCGCAAACGATAGTGACGCACAAGGGGGCGTTTAAGGTAACGCGCCTTCAGTTTGGCGTGAATTCGGCCCCCGGAATTTTCCAATCCCTCGTGGAACGCCTTTTAAAGGGGCTTCCAGGCGTGCTCCCATACTTCGACGACGTGTTGATAACGGCGGGGAGCGAATTAGAGTTGGCAAAGAGGCTAGATGGGGTCCTTTCAGTGTTCGAGAGGGCAGGCCTTCGACTGAGGAGGGACAAATGCGTATTCTTTGCGAGGGAGGTTGAGTTTCTAGGCTTTAAGGTAACCCCGGACGGGATCAAACCCTCTGAGTCAAAGGTTGCAGCCATGAAGAACGCCCCTCGCCCCACCGCAAAACCGGAGCTACAGTCATTTCTAGGGCTCCTAAATTTTTATCATACCTTCCTGCCTCGGAAGGCATCGGTCGCGGAGCCACTGCATGCCCTGCTCAAAAAGGACGCGATTTGGCGGTGGGGGGACGGGCAGGAGAGAGCATTCAAGGAGCTTAAGTCGCTCCTGTCTTCGGACGCTGTCCTGACCTATTTCGACCCGAAAAAACCAGTGGTCTTAGTCTGTGATGCGTCCCCAGTGGGGGTGGGGGCGGTCCTGTGCCACGTGTTGGAAAGCGGGAGGGAAGCCCCGGTAGCGTACTATTCTAGGTCCCTCTCAAAGGCCGAGCGCAATTACGCGCAAACTGATAGGGAGGCCCTAGCCATCATCGCCGGAACGAAAAAGTTCCATGACTTTTTATACGGCCGCGAGTTTACGGTAGTGACCGATCACAAACCACTTTTGGGGATCTTCACTACCGGTAAACCCACACCGCAAATACTATCCCCCAGAATGCTGCGTTGGGCCATTTTCCTCAACGCCTACCAGTATGAGCTGGTCTATCGCCCAGGGAAGGAGATCTCCCATGCGGACGCACTGTCCCGATCTCCCCTCCCAAGTGTAGGGGACCCCACATGCGAGGTAGAGCAGGATCACCAAGTCCTACTGATCGAGTCTCTCGACTCACCCCCCATTGTCCCGGCTGACCTCGCCAAAGCCACGGCGGCCGACAAGATGCTGGCCCAAGTTAGTTCCTGGGTTAGGAAGGGCTGGCCCATGACTCCCCCCGATGAAGAGTTCAAACCATTTTTTAGGCGCAGAGTAGAGCTGTCGCCGGAAAGGGGCTGCTTACTCTGGGGCCAGCGAGTAGTTATCCCAGAGAAGCTGAGGGCCAAGGTACTGAGACTATTGCACACCAGTCACCCCGGGATCGTGCGCTCCAAGGCTCTGGCCAGGAGTTTCTTTTGGTGGCCCCAGATAGACGGGGACATAGAGCGTTTAGTGGGCACGTGCGAGAGCTGCCAGGGCTCTCGGCTCGAGGAGTCCCGGTTGCCCCATAGGGAATGGGATACGGCCCACGGGCCATGGTCCCGGATCCATGTCGACTTCGCTGGCCCTTTTCACGGGTCCATGTTTCTGTTGGTAGTTGACTCCTATTCCAAGTGGTTGGAGGTAATCCCTATGAACAGCACCTCCTCTGCCGCAACCATCAAGCAGTTGCGCAAGCTTTTTGCCTGTTTCGGCCTGCCAGACGTCCTTGTTAGCGATAACGCTAGTACCTTCATGTCTGCAGAGTTCAAGACGTTTATTGAGCAGAACGCCATCAGGCACATCACCGCTGCCCCGTTTCACCCCGCCACAAACGGTCAGGTAGAGCATCAAGTGCGCACTACGAAAGACGCACTGCGGCGCATGGGTCCCGGGGAGTTGAACCTGCATTTGTGCCAGTTCCTCATCTGCTACAGGACAACCCCCTTAGCTTCAGGATTTTCCCCAGCTGAACTCCTCATGAGGAGGCGTCCGGTAACACTTTTTGACCGGATGGATCCGTCCAGGGTGGAGGATGAAGGGAGAAACATAAATATAGGGGGAGGGAGCTCCAAAAGTTTTTCGGCAGGGGACCCGGTTCACTGCAGGAACTACGCGGCGTCAGGGCCAGCGTGGGTCCCAGGGACAGTCATCGAGTAGACGGGGCCAATGTCCTACAGGGTCGAGACTAGCTCGGGTCTACTCTGGAGGAGGCACGCCGACCAACTCAGAAGGCGGGTCACTAGTGAAGGGGATTCAGCGTTAGGGTCCTCCCCCACCCGCATTACCCAAGGGGGAGACACGGCGGAAACCGGGGATACAAAGGCATATCCTCGGTTCTCAGCCACAGAGGAGGATACTTTGAAAGAGAGGGATCAGTTTGATGATTATGAGTTACGGTACCAGGGGGGTGTAGCGGAGTGGTCCCCCACCCGTCCTAGCGAGAAGAGGGGTTTCAGTTCAGCCCCTGGTACCTCCAGTCCCCCCAGTCCTTTCGTGTTAGAATATACCATAGCCCCAGCTCCCCGGAGGCCAACACCCCCAAGGCAGGCATCGGGGGGGAGCCCACCCACCGCAGTCCCCGGAACTCCCAGGCGGGGAACGGGGGGTGGCGAGACCACGAGGGTCTCTTCGTCGGTTCCGAGATTCATGCTGGGGGGGACCCCTAGCTCCTCAAGCGGTAGGCAGGAGTTCACTTCCCAACTGTTCATTCCATTCCCTTCCCCCAATGCAAGGTTACCACGGAGGCCACACCGAGCCATTAACGAGTCCCCCCTTTCCATTGCAGGACAGGACTCCGCAGAGCCAGGCTCCCCTGTATTAAGCCAAGCGGCCGCTCGCCCCAGGCGCACGTGCGGCAAGCCACAATGGTTGAGGGACTTCGTCCCATCCTAGGGGGGAGGGATGTTGTGTATGTACAATGCTGCTTCATATGAATGTACAATGTTGCTTTAAGAGATGTATTAATGTAACCCAGCCACAATCACAATGTAACCCAGCTGTTAAAGGAACGCTAGCAAGCTGCCTATAGAGGGCAGCTGCGAGTGTTCAACTCACATGGTCATCATTCCTCAAATCACCTGCAGCCGCGGGAACTTCCCGCAGCAAACAACTACTGCTGATCCACCACCAAAGATGGGCGTGACCCGGATGACATCACGCCGGTAGCGGCCAATGAGCTACCATGCAGCCAAGTTCAAATGTGTTGTACCACTGTATATAATGTGAGATACCTCCGCCATTACCACATGTTCGTTCTGATCTTCAACCAATAAACCTGTGTTAGTCCATACTGCGACTCCTTCTATGTCTCCTGGAACAGACACTAAAAGGATGATGGGAGCTTTAGTCTGATAAGCTGCCTACCCCAGCATCCTGCAAGAAGTTGACGGTTCTGTAAAGAAAAGAAGATTTATCCCATTCCAGAGGCGAAGGACATTGAGCGGTGCTGCCTTCAGGGGTCTGTTTTCTAACAGGAAACAAGGCTGATCCCTCCGGGACCCGTTTATCACTTTTCTGACAAAGTCATTGTTAATTGCGTTCAGACTGCTTTTTCCTCCAAACCTTCCCCTCCTCCTTCCATGGGTAGCTTTCACATCAAACCCCATCCTTTCTCTCATCCGCTATGGGTTGTTAAACCACTTTGGGGGCCCTTCTCGCTCTTTCTTTCTTTCTCTCTCTCTTTTTTTGAAGAATGCCCAAACCCAAACAAATAAGGGGACAGCTGGGAATTTTCTTCAACAGATGCTGCAACTGCAGATGGGATAAGAGACACCCCCCCCCCCCGGCCAAGGCGGGAAGAGAAGATGGCCGGGAAAGGGACCGATTGCTGAGCCAGGATGTTAGACATTTGAGGGCATTGTTATGAATCGGAAAGGAGGCCTCTGAGATGAGACAGCCCAGCAATTCCTGCATCATTTGTGTGTCAAAGCCACCTCCAAAACATCTGTTTCACCAAAGTTACCTTTCGGACTACAGTTCCCAGAGTCCCCTAGACATCTTTAACTGCACACAGTTTTGCTTTAAGCCCTGTTAAACAGAGAGGAGGGACTGTGGTGGCTTAGTGGTTAAAGATGCTGAACATGATGACCATAAGGTCGACAGGTCAGCAGTTTGAGCTCCAAGTGCTGCGTGATGGAGTGAGCTCTGGTCGTCTTTTCCTGCTCCTGCCAACCTAGCAGTTCGAAAGCAAGAAATTACAAGTAGATAAACAGATAACTCTTCAGCAGAAAAGGTAACAGTGTTCTGTGTACTCCAGTGTCTAGTCATGTCTGCTGTTCGTGTGTAGCAGAGTGGCCGGAGCTGGAGGGCACACAGCAGAAGGTGTAGGCACTTTGATCAACGCAGCAACCAAAGCTTGTTTTGTGTAAATGAGTTTTTTACTTAGGGTGCAAAAATGGAAAAGCCTCAGTGACAAAGATAACAGCAACTTAAACGAGATAACCTCTCTTTTGGTGTCGCACAGTTCAGTTCAATGTGGCAAACACATAAGTAACACAGGCTGTAACTCACAAGTTACTTTGCTCAGTGAAGCCGCAGTCCTTGGCTGAGCAAGTGGTTCATCGAGTTGCCAAGTCCTTTGGTATGCTGGCGAAGCAATGAGTCAGCATACACAATCAGGAGCAGTCCCAAAGTCTTTAGCAAGGAAGCTTTTGGCCTTACTCTCTCCTTCGGCAAGGCGATCTTCCCCAGTAGTCCTTTGGTATGCTGGCGAAGCAATGAGTCAGCATACACAATCAGGAGCAGTCCCAAAGTCTTTAGCAAGGAAGCTTTTGGCCTTACTCTCTCCTTCGGCAAGGCGATCTTCCCCAGTAGAAGTCCTCACTACACAAGCAGTATCTTGTGCATAGATTTCAGAGAGCACAAAGGGCAGCGTGAGCACACATGCTCTGATGAGCACATAGGCTGAAGATGTGTGAGCACATACCTTACTTTATACACAGATCTCAGGAATTACACAGTTAGTGAACAACGCCTGTGTTGCCACAGAGGAAATAATTTTTATTACCTCTGTTACCTCTATTTAACATCCCAATTTCTCCATAAGTGGTTAAGACATCTGGTTAATCCACTAAGGATGCGGGGATATTGCAGCTCAGTTGGGAAATTGAAGAAACCTACCTGCAGCCAAAAAGACAGAGCTAAAAAGGTGCAGGTAGGAAGAGTCTGAGGAATGGGATGCTTTGCTCTAGCAGTTACATCATCTGATTGCTGGGCAAAGGAGCAAACCAGCCCCTCTATGCAGCAGACCAAACAGTGGGAGATGTTGTTGGGTGGACCAGGTGGGATTTCAGCCTCACCGCTCACCTCCCCATTGGCAGAGGGAGAGGGGTGAATGGGGAAGCAGTGCTGCCATTGGTGCTGGCATCGTGGGGCGGGGCTTGCTTGCGATGATATGCATGCCAACAGAAATGGCTTTGCGTGCCATCTCTGGCACGCGTGCCAGGTTTGCCTACACTGCTCTAAAGGAGTATCTACTTGAGGAGGCATTAAAGGGCAACACAGTAATGGAGACTGGGAGATATAAGATATTCAAGAAGATGGAGAAAGAGGAACAGTCAGGAAGAGCAGGATACAATTCTATAGGGTCCTTCACCTATAGAATAGCAGAGGTGTCCCCAAAGGAGCTGGAAATCTTGAGGAGTAAGAGGCAGCCTTTCCCCAGGGTGACAGAACTTGCAGCTATAAGGAAGACCCATGAACTGGGTCTTTGTGGAGGTCCACATATCCATAGCTGAGGGGGGAAAGCGACAGAAGCCTTGGGTCTCCCTGATGCCATTTTCCCAGGGCAAATGGGAACACTGAGAGCAGAGAAGATGTGGAAAGAGATAGGAGAGGAGCTGGACCCAGGTCGCCACCGCCAAAATTTGGGGAAGACGAGGACAACCAAGGGAGTGGGAGTGAGATCAGGCTCAACATGGACCACAGTGTCCCTATATTGCTTAGAGCAGGGATTCTCAACCTGTGGCCTGTGGGCCGGATGTGGCCTGTGGCACCATTTCATGTGCCCCCTCCACTGCCCCCACCACACCAGGAAGTGCCATGTGGTGGAGGAAGGGCAAAATGGCCATCCGGCCCCCAAAGCTGTCTGAGGGAGCATGACCTGGCCCCTGGCTTTTAAAAGGTTGAGAACTCCTGGCTTATAGGCTTGTTTGAGAGGCTGATGGTGGACTTTGCATTGAAACCAACCAGTGCTAGGTCACCCTTGCTCGAAAGCCAGTTGTATCCAACTCTAAGGTTCAGTGCTCATCTTGTGTATAGCCAAAGAGCCAGCACTTACGTATGCAGACATTTCCATGGACATGTGGCAGGCATGACTAAACACCAGAGTGCACGGAACACTTCTTACCTTCCCACCAAAGTGTTCCCTATTTATCTACTTGCAATTTCTTGCTTTCGAACTGCTAGGTTGGCATAAGCTGGGACAGAGATGGGAGCTCACTCCATCATGCGGCACTTGGGTCTTGAACTGCTAAGCTGCCGACCTTCCAGTCATCAAGTTCAGTGTCTTAACCACTCAGCCACCGCAGTCCCTTCAACCAGGGCTTGCCTCAGCAAAACTAATGTGGAGGGTAGTGAAGGAAACTCAATTCCAAGGCCTTACTTGTCATTCCCCAATTCTGTTTGCTTTACTAATAAAAGTTCATTGAAAGGGTCTCCCATGGATAAAAATAGAAGCAACATGTGCTGGAGATGTAAGAATATGTTGGGTACATATGAACACATGTGGTGGAGGTGTAAAGTGACAAAAGATTTTTGGGACAAAATAGAGAAAGCAATTTGTAGCATTATGGGAATGCGAATCAAGTTGGGGCCAAGTAACATTTTGTTGACCGACGTAGATAATATGAATTTAGATGAAGATAAAAAAGAGTTATTGTCTATAATGCTTACAATGGGAAGACAATGCATCGCAAGAAATTGGAAAAATGAAGTAACTTTAAAAATTGAAGAGTGGGATAAGGAGATGTGAGATTTTGCATTGAATGATAAATCAACATGGTAGCTAAATATTAAAAGGGTATAATCAAAGAAAATAGATTTTGGAAAATATGGCAATTATTTGTGGATTACTCTTTGATGAAGGGTGAAGGGAGTAAGGCAGCACCGGATCAAAGGAATTTTGGAATTGATAGTATTGTACTGTGATTAAGGTTTGGTAGTAGTAGAATTATAATGCAACAGTCTACTCACATATTGACATATAAATATGATAACAAAATAATTGAATATGTGAGTTTCATAAAGCTGGGTGATATAATTAAAAATAGTTATAGAAATGTGAAAAATGTAAGAGGCTGTATCGCTAAACTTGTATCGAAATGTAATCCCTAACACTTTTTGGTCTTGATTTTTGTATCCGTTATGTAATCTGTTTTATATTGATATTTGTTTTGTAATAACTTCTGTTTATATATATTTGTATCTATAAAATCTTAAAATTAAAATTAAAGAAAAGAAACGGTCTCCCATCCACCATCTTGAGCACAAAGCCTCAGCTGTGATCAGAAAATTATGCGTTCCTCCCAAAATATAGGATTCCCATCCTTATGTCTTTTCAGCCCTTGGAAGTGTTACCTCTGAACATACTAGTCTCCTCTGATTTTGAAAGCTATGCATGGTCACATCTGGCTTGTACTTAGATGGGTGACCACCAGGAACTCTTCAAAGACTTTCAAGTATTCCAGAGATTTGGTGAGGAATTGTGACTGAAAGCATGGAAAGCTGCTCAGAGTTTGCAATGTAGAGCCTAACAAACGAACCATTTGGCTTAATTAAGGTGTGTGTGTGTGTGTGTCTGCTATTTCCTGTCTTCCTAAGAGTGCCCTGTGGTCTTGTGCAATGGATTCTACCTGTGGCAATTGCCCAGGCTAAGAGGTGTGTTGTGGCATTTTATACACCGTCACCCATTCTTGCCCATTGAGTGCAAAGTGATGAATAACTCTTAAGACTCACTATTTCAGTGTGTCATTCCAGCCTTTATTCCATACCATTGTTAAGCTTGTTTATAATATATTTATATACCATATTTATATTTGTATTTGTATAAAGCTGAATAAAGGGAGGAGAAAGCCTCAGATATATATATATTTATAAATATTTCTGTATGTTCCGCATACAACGCAAAATATCTACATCCACAAAGGATAGTGGTTCTGTGCAGGTATCCGATACTTTCTGTTCCAATGTTTTGATAAAAGTCAGTTCCAAGCAGACCAGGTTGGTTCTGCTTCTGCGCTGATTCAGAATTCAGATGTACGTTCCTGGGCTCTTCGTCAGTAGCACAAACACATACATGCACACACTTGACTGGGCAGCGTGAAGTTGTCAATAAGCAGTGGGATTTTTGCGATTTTTGGACCACAGATCCCATAATGCTCCATTCTGGAGGTTCTACCTGACAGACACCTACCTGGGAGAAATATCTCAGCTGGAAAGCTTTGAGGCTTAGCTATGCCTACCTCCACCAAACCTTCCAGTTCCTGGCCCAGTGCTAGTTGGGAACTTTCATTCAGAACATGAACCTAAGCCAGGGGTTTCCAACCTAAGGCCCACAGGCCGGATCTGGCCCCTAGCACCATTTCACGTGGCTCCAACCCCTCCAAGGGCATTTGAGAAACAAAATGGCTGCCTCTTTGAAGCTGTTGGGACAAAATGGCCACCCATTATGCAGGCAAGGCAAAATGGCCATCCGGTCCTCGAAGCTGACTGAGAGAGAGCATGATCCGGCCCCTGGCTTGAAAAGGTTGGGAACCCCTGACCTAGCCTTGGTACCATCCAGTTGAGACCTTTCTCCCAGCGAAGCTTCATTTGGGGGCCTGTCTTACCAGGCAGAACTCCCAGAATAAACAATTATAGGGTTGTAGTCCAAGAAATCTGAAAATCCCATCCTTACCACTAGTGCCAGCCAATCAGGATGAACAAGAAGATGGCAACCTTTCACACATGAAATTTTGATTTCATGCTGAGCTTCACTGGACCATTTTGTATTACACGCTAATGATGCTGGATTTCCCAAAACAGGTGGTGCTGGAACTACACCTGTCAGGTTTCGGGAAATTTCTGTCAAACCCCTGTATTTTACACTCTTTCCCGCCGTCATCCCTTATTAGTTAGACTGCAATTAGACTGGAGGCCAGCACAGGATAAGCATAGCTCTCCAGTTTCCCGTTTTGGCCAGGAAATTTCCCTTATTTGACAGAAATTTCCCGAAACTTGACAGGTATGACAAACCCAGTCACGTTCATCTCATTTGACTTCTCTGCATACCAAAACACCTGATTATTCAATAGTTTGAGTCGTCATGCCCTAATTACAGGACTTGGGAAAATGTCTTCTTTGGACTACAACTTCCAGAATCCCCAGACAAGAGAGCCACTGGGCATGCTGACTATGGGATTCTGGGTTCTTGAATACAACGTGATAATTCTATGACATCCCCATATTCTCCAAGGTATGGGGCAAGCCTTCCCAGGGAGAACTGTACAATTAATTGAAGAAATAGCTTGCCAAGAGCATACCTTGACCAGGACAGGAGACAACACATAGCAATCATTCCTCATTGTGATTTAGCATCATTATCTAATTTACACTACTCCCTACTTCTAGCTTTTCATAAAGTCCTTCCGTGAGGCACAACATATGGCCAAATTGGGGGGGGGGCATAAAAGCCAATAGCTCACTTGTTTTTTTATCTTATCCATTTCTAAGTACTCCAACCAGGTTGATCTTCATTTCAAAGCAACCACATGAGGCTTAGGAACTGGTGGTTGTGCTGATTCGAAAGATGCTAGCAGTTGCAGGACGAAATAAAAATCAACTTCTCCAAACTCAGGATAAAAGAACAACAGTAAAAACCCTGACTCACATATGCCTCGAGTTACATAAAATTTGACTTACATAATGATTTTTGCACTAAAACCATGTCCCGATGTACATAAATGTCCCGATTTACATAACACAATTTCTTATGGGTTTGCTTCGAGTTATTTAAAAATCCATTTTTCCTATGGGTTTGCTTCGATTTACATAAATATCATTTTCCTATGGGTTTGCTTCGAGTTATGTAAAAATTCATTTTTCCTATGGATTTGCTTCGATTTACATAAATATCATTTTCCTATGGGTTTGTTTTGAATTAAGTAAAAAAATCATTTTTCCTATGGATTTGCTTCATTTTACATAAATATCATTTTCCTATGGGTTTGTTTCGAATTAAGTAAAAAATCCATTTTTCCTATGGATTTGCTTCGATTTACATAAATATCATTTTCCTATGGGTTTGCTTCGAGTTATGTAAAACTTCATTTTTCCTATGGGGTTGATTCAATTTACATAAATATCATTTTCCTATGGGTTTGCTTCAAGTTAAGTAAAAATATCATTTTTCCTATGGGTTTGCTTCGAGTTATGTCGAAATTCCTTTTTCCTATGGGGTTGCTTTGATTTACATAAATATAATTTTCCTATGGGTTTGCTTCGAGTTAAGTAAAAAATTTATTTTTCTTATGGGTTTGCTCTGAGTTAAGTAAAAACCTGATTTACATAAAAGCCTATGAAACAGACTTTTTACATAAGTAGGGGTTTTACTGCATACTGTATATGATTTTGTACAGGGTTAAAGCTCTGAGAATCTTCCTTCTGATGATTCTTTCAGTTGAAAGAGTTTTTAAGGAGCAAGAAAAGGTTGTGGATGGAAGTGAGAATCTCACACAATATTATATCTGGCGTTAGGTACTGAAGATCATTCTCTTTGGGAGTTTGCATTCACTGTGTTGCTGCAGAGGAACACGAGTTTTCCTGCATTGATTTTATGCATCCCTCCCCCCTTCAGCAAGGAATTTAAAAGCTCACCCTTCCCCACCTATAGGGAATATAGAAGAGCCTTGGTGACACAGTGGTTATACTGCTGTTCTGTAACCAAACAACTGTGAGTTCGATCCTGACCAGGGCTCAAGGTTGACTCAGCCTTCCATCCTTCCTAGGTCAGTAAAATGAGTACCCAGCACATTGGGGGCAAAATGCTAATTAACTTGTGGACTGCCCACTAAGCACTTCGGGGTGATATATAAATGTGATTGCTTTGCTTTATAGGGACACAGAAGGCCAGGTATTGCCAGAAGGAAATATCCGTGGACTGGCGCAAAAGTTGAGTCTCTTCTGTTTGTTTGTTTTCCAACCAAGGTCGCATCCAACAATCAATGTCATTTCCTTGTTTGCTTCTCAAGTCTTGTTTTCCTCCAAGGTCGGTTGGGAGAATCGTCCGTTTTGTTTTCAAAAAAAAAAGGCGAGTTCTTAAAACGCTATCATGCAAAGGCAGCAAACAATATTTTGTCCAATACATTTTGAGGATTGGAGCATTATTTTTCTTTCTTTTTGCAAGGTGGGCACTGGTTCTTCTCCTTGTCTGGTGATTGCTTGGGGGGAAAAGGTGGGCTCAGCGCATCCAAAGATTGTGCCTGGCGGGCTTCATTTGCACACGTACCGCTCCACTGTCCTCTCACACTTTTTGCAGGTGACGTAACAACACCAGTGATACTTGCAGTGGCAACGCTCCACCACTTTGTCCATGTAAGGGTTGTATCCGCGGCCGCAGCACATAAGGTCACAACTGTCGCTGCCATTGGAAGTTTTGTTGCATTGCCTGGAAGTTTAAAAAGACACACAACATGAGCTGGGTTGGCCAAGGTCAAGCATAAGAGGTTTGTCAGAAATTCCTGGGATGCCAGACGAGTGGCCACAAATTCCCAGCTTGGCTCAACATCAGTCAGAGAGTCATATGTAAACTCATATCATATAACTTAACAACAATGTTTTGCTTTTCTTGTATCAAGAAAGGAAGATCTTTTCTGGACATTCAGTTGATCATACTGAAGGTATATTGGCCAGGATGGGAAGCATTTAAAGGGACATGTAATTACAGTGGCTCAAGTGGTTAAGACACTGAACTCGCTGACTGGAAGATCAGAGTTCGATTCCCAGGTACTGCATGACGGAGTGAGCTCCCATCTCTGTCTCAGCTCCTGCCAGCCTAGCAGTTCAAAAGCAAGAAATTGCAAGTAGATAAATAGGGGCCACTTTGATGGGAAGGTAAACAGCGTTCCGTACACTCCAGTGTTGAGGCATGCCTGCCACATGTCCACGGAAACGTCTGGAGCGCCGGCTCTTTGGCTATAAACAGAGATGAGTACTGAACCCTAGAGTCAGATATGACTGGCTTTTGAGCAAGGGCGACCTAACATTTATTTGGGCGGAAGGTCAGCAGTTCGATTCCCGAGTACTGCAGGATGGAATGAGTTCCCGTCTTTGTCCCAGCTCCTGCCAACCTAGCAGTTCGAAAGCAAGAAATTGCAAGTAGATAAATAGGGACAACTTCATTCTGTGTGCTCCGGTGTCTAGTCATGCCTGCCACATAACCACGGAAACATCTGCAGAAGCAGATAACGCTGGCTCTTCGGCATTGAAACAGAGATGAGCACTGAACCCTAGAGTCGGATACGACTGGCTTTCGAGCAAGGGAAACCTTTACAATTACAAATACCTGTAATTGTCAACTGTGTACCATAGACTTCTAACACACTCAAGTCTCCCTGTGAGTAATATCCAGAGTACCCTTTATCAAGATCTGATGGGGTGACTTGTTGCAAAGCCCTTCAGTTGAGTTCTTCTGAAAGGAACCCAAACATTGTATGAGGAAGTATGGAAGGAACTTGGCATATTTAAGGTAAAGATTTCCCTTGCTCGAAAGCCAGTCGTATCCGACTCTAGGGTGCAGTGCTCATCTCTGTTACTAAGCCAAAGAGCCAGCGCTGTCTGCTTCTGCAGACGTTTCCGTGGTCATGTGGCAGGCGTGACTAGACACCGGAGTGCACGGAACGCTGTTACCTTCCCAATGAAGTGGTCCCTATTTATCTACTTGCAATTTCTTGCTTTCGAACTGCTAGGTTGGCATGTTTAGCCTGAAGAAAATGGAGACCGAGAGGGGATATGATAGCACTCTTCAAATACTTAAAAGATGGTCACTGAAAGGGAAGAGCAGGGTCCGTTGCTCCATCATCCCAGAGTGCAGGACACATAATAACAGGCTCAAACTACAGGAAGTCAGATATAAGCTGAATAATAGGAAAAGCTGTTAGAGCAATACGGCAGCGGAGGCAATGACCTTGGGAGGTGGTGACCACTTCAACACTGGAAACGTTCACTAAAGAATCGGACCTTTCTGATCTGCTTTGATTTAGAGTCCTTCTTCCTTGACCAGGGGGCTGGACTAGATGCCTTAAAAGGCCCCTTCCAACTCTATGAGTCCATATTCCAACGAAAGTTCACCCAAAATGTTTCAGCTATGTGAATTCAAGCTGAGAGGCAACAAGATGTAATAGTTAGAAAGCTAACTATTTGGATTTGGAAACCTCTTTTCACTAATAGAATATTATTTCTACTCCTGAGAGCTTTGGGGATGTTTTGTGTATTTTAATTTTTTTTTTGCACAAGGGGTTGGTCAAATAAAGTCTGGTCAGGTTATCCTGCTAGGGTAATAAAGTAGACGATACTGCCAGCAACTCAATGGTGATAGTCGCGTGACAGTTAAGTAACCTGACAACCCTGAGGACCAACAACCTTGTGTGGCCAAAGTCCACAGGGAAGGGTGATGGTCCCCAAGTGGATTAAATTCTACTTGAGTCCTTCTTGGTTGAGGGCAGCATCTCCATCAATCCTGGCCTGGGGCTGAGGAGGGACCTTGTATGCCAAAAGGGCTCAGGGCCAGAAAGTGACTCACAGAACTAGATTAGTGGTATGGGTGCCACACTGTGATACAGAAGGCCAATGGAAGGCCACTGCATTATATTGTTCCCAGGACAATCTTCATGGCTGATCGCAATTCGGAATCGGATACAACACTGAGCTTTGTAGAGTCCTAGATCAAATCAAGTCAGATCTTTCCTGGAGGAGGAAGAAGAAGAGGAGGAGGAGGAGAGGAGGAGGAGGAGTAAGAAGAGGAAGAAGAAGAGGAGGAGGAATAAGAAGAAGAAGAGGAAGAGAAGAAAGAAGAGGAGGAGGAGGAGGAGTAAGAAGAAGAGGAGGAGGAGGAGTAAGAAGGAGGAGGAGGAGTAAGAAGAAGAAGAGGAGGAGGAGTAAGAAGAGGAAGAAGAGGAAGAGAAGTAAGAAGAAGAGGATGAGGAGTAAGAAGAAGAAGAGGAGGAGGAGGAAGAAGAAGAAGAAGAGGAGAAGGAGGAGAAGAAGGGTTTGTCATAATAATCTCGCTCTTGCCCAAAGCAGGTCTCCCATCTATTGGGGTAATTCTATTGATAATTCCCTCCCCAATTAGGCTACTTCCAGATCTGACGTGGCCTACGGTAGATTCCAGAGACAAGATCATTTGGTTTCCTGACCCAACAGCATTGCCCAGCCTTTGGTCTACAAACAAGATCTATTCCTTCATTACAGACTCTCAAGGGGGGAAAGACCCACAAGAAGTTCTCTAAGTCTGACCCCCCCCCCGGTTGTTTCCCCATCTGCCCTCCTTTCCCCACCAGCGGTGACAAACTAGCTGCTCACTCTCAACCATCATCCAGAGTGACTCCGGACTCCATCTGAAATTCTGTTTCTGCTTCAACATCCTGGGACGACCAGGTAGGATAACTAATAAACCTGGGAAGTCTGTTGAGGACTTTCTGCACAAACTTGCCTGGCATCCAATCCCATTGCATTGGATAGAAGAATAAATGTAGCATCTGATGGGGTTGGGGTGGGGAGAGAAGGGAGGAAAATGTGGGGGGAGGGATAGGACGGCTTAACTGTGCCACGGCCGACTCCTTTAATGGATGGAAACGAAATCCAAAGAGATTTATATGAAATTCCTTGTGAGGTAATGCTTTATGAGAAGTTACGGGATTAATGAAGTGTTGAGATCTTGTTCTCAGTCTGTGCTTTTATTTATTTCTGACTCAGCCTGGCCTCTTGTTTGTTATTTCAGATTTAAGTTCCTATCCAGGTTCAACACCCCGTCTCCCCCAAATCTCTCACTTAATTACCCGTCTCATTACCCACACATCGGGGAGGGTCGATGTGAGTGAGAGAGCGCCAGAAAGAGAGGAACGGGGTTGATGCATGTAAATATTTACAGATCTTTGAATGGCTTACCAAGGCATTCTTCACATAATAGCTTTAGTTCCCAGAGTTGAAGCCTTTGACTTTTGGCCACATGGTTGTGTGTTTGTCTAGCTCCGGACTGAAGGCGTTGTTACATACATGCACACCCCGGCAAGCCAGGAGAAGGGCCTCAGACAGGGAGTGGGGAGGAATCCTATGCCGACCAAAATCTGTCAAGGAGACAACTGTTTGGAGCAAAGTTTTGTAGGTTTCAATAGATACAATGGCCAGGGGTCAGAGGGAAAGACTGAGGAAAGGGATGGAGAACTCCTTGGATCGCCAAACATCTGCAACTGCAGGTTGGTTGGATGCTTTATTTAGAAAAGGGACCGCAAGGAAGACACTGAATTTGATGACTGGAAGGTCAGCAGGTCAGCAGTTTGAGACCTGAGTGCTACACGATGGAGTGAGTGCTCATCTCTGTCCCAGCTCCTGCTAACCTAGCACATACCTGTCAAGTATCCCAGATTGGCCGGGAAATCCCGTATTTTGGCACACATTCCTCCCCTTTCCTTTTGCCGGGTGGGTGGGAGATGGAAGGCCACTCCATTATAATTTTAGGACAATCTTCATGGCTGATCACCATGAGGATCACCAATATTCAGGACCAGATATGGCACTTGAAGAAGAAGAATGGGTGATATCTGAATTACTATAAGGTAGGCTCCTACGTTCCTGTGAGTGTAACTTTTAGGGGAAATGGGTTGGTTGAGCTATTTATGTGTCGTCACCTTATCTCATTGCTTCCTCTCCCCACACAATGTTCTCCAGCACATTCAAGATGGTGCAGCTGAGAAAGGCATGGACAGGAATAGGAGGAAATTCAGTGGAAGATTAAAAAAAATTCTGAACAGTTCAGAGTACATGCGTCTTATTTACCCCATCATCCCCTAAAATGTGAGCATAATTAAAGGGAAAGGCTGCCCTTGATCAAAAGCCAGTCGTATCTGACTCTAGGGTTCTGTGCTCATCCAAGGAGCCAGCGCTCTCTGCATCTGCAGACATTTCTGTGATCACGTGGGAGGCATGACTAGACACCGGAGTGCACAGAACGCTGTTCCCTTTCCACCTATTTGTCTCCTTGAATTTTTTGTTTTTGAATTGCTAGTTTTGCAGGACCTGGGACAGAGACAGGAGCTCACTCCATCGTGCAGCACTTGGGTCTCGAACTGCTGACCTGCTGACCTTCCAGTCGTCAAGTTCAGTGTCTTAACCACTAAGCCACCACAGTTCCAACTGGAACGTCATCACAGGCTTCGAAAACAGCCACTGCCGATTTTTGAATAGCTTTGACTTACTGTCCCCTAGCCTGAACTGATGAGAAGAGCCTCTACACTCCCCCCCACCACTCCCCCCAAAATATCATTAATTGTTTCAGGCTGCAACTCTGGCAACAATTTCCAAAAAAGGAGAAAGCAGTGCAACAGTGGGATTACTTTGCAGGAAGCGCAAAAAATGGAGATCAAGATATGACTTTGGCCACTGCTCAATATTTGGCTTGGAGCCAAGGCAGAAATGCATAAAGACATCCCCACCCCACCCCACCCCACCCCAGCTGTTTGGTGGGCCCTGCATTTTTCTTCATCAAGATGAACTTGAACCAAACCTGTCAAGTTTTAGATTTGGAAATAAGAGAAATCCAGTGGCGATGGGCAGCCGCTGCGCTGGTACGCATGTGCAGTACAGGTTTTGCCTTTTCCTTCCACGCAAGGCACCATGAGGGCTGTAGCGTACCTGTCAAGTATCCCGGATTGGCCGGGATTTCCCATATTTCCACGCCGCTTCCTCCACTTTCCAGCCACCATCCCATAATTTGAATGGCGGGGAAAGTAGTTACTGCGCATGCGTGTATGTGCAGAACCCTTCTGCGCATGCACAGACGGGTTCTGCGCAGAAGGATTCTGCACAGATCCCGTATTTTCCAGAGCAGCGATTGACAGGTATGGGCTGTAGTTTCTGGCCCATTTTTAAATATATATATATATATATATATATATATATATATATATATATATATATATATATATATATATATATATATATATATATATATATATATATATATATATATATATATATATATATATATATATATATATATATATATATATATATATATATATATATATATATATATATATATATATATATATATATATATATATATATATATATATATATATATATATATATATATATATATATATATATATATATATATAATATGGGAGATTTACGGGAAAATTACTTATATGGGAAGATGGTGGGAAAGAGGGGTAAATAACGGGAGTTTCCCGGCCAAAACGGGAGACTTGACAGCTATGACTTGAACTTCTCAGAGTTTCAGGAACAGTATTTCGCTTTTTCAATAGATCATTGGAAGCCCCTTACTATGTTCAATACTCCCAAAATATTCTAATTTTCCCCTTCCAAAATGAAGAGTTGATATCTTGCAACTTCTGGCTTTGGAAGGTTTTTCATTGTTTCCTATTTTTCACAGGCCCAGAAAGAAGGAAATGTGGCCGCTGGGTTAGCTTTGCTCCACAAATCAAACCATAGATCCATGACAGTGAACCTCGGCACGCCAGCTATTCTTGGACTTCAATTCCCAGAAGCCCAAGTCCCTGTGAATCCACACGAATGGGTTTACTGTGCATCCGCAGTAAACCATTTGCTGACTTGCCAATCTTCCAGTTGTCAAGTTCAGCGTCTTAACCACTAAACTGACACAGTTCCAACTTGAACATCATTACAGGCTTCGAAAACAACCACTTCCAATTTCAATCTAACATCATTACAGACTTCAGAAACTTCCGATTTCCATCTAACTATAGATCTGTGACGGTGAACCTTGGCACTCCAAATGTTCTTGGACTTCAATTCCCAGAAGCCCAAGTCCCTGTGAATCCACACGAATGGGATTACTGTGCCTCCCGAGTAAACCCACTCACATGGATTCACAGGAACTTGGTCTTCTGGGAATTAAAGTCCAAGAACATTTGGAGTGCCAAGATTCACCATCACTGCCATAGATGGTGTCACCGTTTTTGTCCTGCTTAGCAAAATCCTGCATTTGAGGGCATCTTTTATTGGAAGGCTTGCGTCCAGGCCAGGTCCAGTAAAGATCAAAGGAAAAAGAAAGACAAAGAATGTCTCTTTACATTGTGCAGGCACAGCAAACATCTGGAAACCAGCACGCAAGTTAGCGGTAGCAACCTCACCTCATGGCGCGAAGGCCTGCATTTCTATTTAACAGCAAAATGACATCTCTACATGAAGTTGTGGTTCTTACATTCACACCTCTCCATGCGGGTTTGCGCATGCAAATTTTAATAGAGGCTGGTGTATCGTTCTTTTAGTGGTGTGTGAGTTGAGAGACTGAAAAAGGATTCCTAAAAGAGCAGTATTTCATGTTCCCCCCCTTTGGCTGATTACTGGATCACCTCCGAAGGAAAGCTCTTCCATGCTTTCTGTTGAAGGATCCCTGCTGTTGCTTATTCATCTCACCTGTTCTCTTTTCACTGTCCATAAACTGTATTTTTAATCAATTCCTAACATCAAGTCACCGGTGAATATTCTAGGAATAAATTAAGGATGGTGGAATAAAGAGAAAGAATTATCTCATGTCTATCCCAGACCTTGGTACTATAGATCTGTCTTGAAAGCCAACCGTGTCTGACTCTAGGTGGCAGTGCTGTATCTGCAGGCATTTCCATGGTCATGTGGCAGGTGTGACTAGATGCCAGAGCACATGGAATGCCGTGACCTTTCCCGCAAAAGCGGTACCTAATTATCTACTTGCAATTTCTTGCTTTCAAACTACTAAATTAGCAGGAACTGGGACAGAGATGAGAGCTCACTCCATCGTACATCACTCAGGTCTCAAATTTCCAGTCATCAAGCTTAGCATCTTAACTACTAAGCCACTGTGGCCTTTAGATAGATGGCATAGAACAGGGGAAGGCAACCTACAGCCTGCGGGCCAGATCTAGCAAATCAATCAGCTTGTACCCTTGCTCCAGCCACTACCACCACCACCACCGCCACCAACAGGATCAGCTGTGGACTCATTTACGGATGTTTTAAATGCATTTACAACAGCCGTGGATGTGTTTACGGCAGCCATAAATGGCCGGTGTGTGTGTGTGTGTGTGTGTGTGTGTGTGTGTGTGTGTGTGTGTGTGTGTGTGTGTGTGTGTGTGTGTGTGACCAGTCTGGCCCCCTCAACTGTCTGAGGGAGTGTGACCTGGCCCCTGACTTTAAAAGGCTGGCAACCCCTGGTATAGAAGTTCAATAAAATAAACTAAATATTTTGTACTGTACTTTTTGTATGTGATAGTAAGAGTATATTGTGTTGGCCAATTGCAAATACAGTAAAACCCCGACTAACAAATGCTTCGAGTTACATAAAATTTGACTTACATAATGATTTTATGCTAAAACCATGTCCCAATTTACACGATTTCCTATGGGTTTGCTTCGAGTTGCATAAAAAATTCATTTTTCCTATGGGTTTGCTTTCAGTTATGTAAAAAACAATTTTTCCTATAGGTTTGTTTAGAGTTACAAAAAAATTCGATTTAAGCAAAAGCCTACGGAACGGACTTTTTTTCATAAGTAGGGGTTTTTACAGTAGAACATTTTTCAAAGTGCCAATGGCACAGATTCTGCAGAGTGGAAACCACGGGTTTATATAGCCTGGACCTTTACAAATCTAGGAAGGTCTTGAATCCGAAAAGGCAGAGTTGCATTTGTAAGAATCTCAACTCCAGATTTAGAAGCTGAATGTTCCCTAAAGCCTGGGTGTGTTTAGAGGTCGGGATTTTTGTTCAGGCTTGTTTCCAGTTTTTATAGGATTTGTTTTTTTCGGTTGTTGTTGTTTTAAAAGAAAGAACGCAAATGAAACCAGGTTCATTTTCCAATATGGCCTTTGGGCCACAGAAAATGGGTCCCAGGTTTCTCTCCAAACTTTTCTAAGAATCTTATGTCTGCATATTATTATTTATTTATTTATTGCGGGGGTGGGGGAGGTTTTATGTAGTATGGTTTGGGTCACTCAGCTTCCTCTGCCATTCCTCCCAGGAATTTACACCGAGAAGGAAAGGAAGCTAATTGGTAAACAATGGAGGTGACCCTTAACTCGGATGAGCCAATGGTTCCCTATGGCGAATGATGCAACGCATCGCATAAAGACCCTGGAGATTTCCCCACATTTAATCTCCTTTCTCCTCTTTGACTTTATCTTCCTCTTCTCCACATTGATCATCCTTTCTTTTTTTTACAAGATAAGCCTGGGGAAGCAGCTTCATGGTCCCAAAGCGTTTGAATGGATTAAACAGAGAACTTGGCTCCATATGCCCAGAAATGGAGAGGAAGAAAAAACAATAATACTTATTTGAACAATAGTTTCTATAATTCTCAGACAGCATGCAGGATTCTAGGAGCCATCACTGAAAATAAGTAACTTTTCCCAGGCTCTGTCTAAGCCAGAGATGGCGAATCTTGGCACTCCAGATGTTCTTGGACTTCAATTCCCAGAAGCCCCCGTGAATCCACACAAATGGGTTTTCTGCGATACATCCGGCCCACGCCGCCCTTGTCGCTCCCAGAAGCGGAAATAAAACGCACCCGCATGGTTAAGACTCTTCTGGGTTAAGCCTCCCTCTGTACGGGCACATTTTATTTCCGCGACGAGGGCAGCATGGGCCGGATGAATCGCAGTAAACCCATTTGTGTGGATTCACGGGGGGCTTGGGCTTCTGGGAATTGAAGTCCAAGAACACCTGGAGTGCCAAGGTTCGCCATCATGGGGATGGAAGGAGGAAGAAGAGGAGGAGGAAGAGGAGGAGATTATCTCAAAAAGCAACATATCAGAGCGCTGCTATATCATGTCTTGAATAGCAAAACAATTCCTACATTTTGCCCAGGTTCAATCGATGCAAAGACCGATTAATAGGTGATGTACAGCTGAGGAATGTATTAACCTGCCAAAATGCAGGTTATTTTAAACCACTTGTCAGAGATAGTTTATTTTGCACCAATTCCTTTGTTTGCTCTATAAAGTTGACAGGATTCCCTGCATCCCAAAAAATGTATCTCCTTACAGTTCAGCATTTCAGTTGCTGTCCAAAGAACTGTTGCAGTGTTATAAAATTTAACGTATTGGAGGGCCCCCCTAAATGTAGATTAACTTGTGAACCGTCCAGAGAGTGCAGAAGGTTTTGGAGTGGTATATAAATGTAATTGCTATTACTACTGCTATTCTAAGTGTCTACCATATTGCAAGTAGATAAATAGGGACCACTTCGGTGGGAAGGTAACAGCGTTCCGTGCACCCCAGTGTCTAGTCATACCTGCCACATGACCATGGAAACGTCTGCAGAAGCAGCAGCGCTGGCTCTTCGGCTTTGAAACAGAGATAAGCACTGAACCCTAGAGTCGTATACGGCTGGCTTTCGAGCAAAGGAATCCTTTACCTTTACCAGGCAAACCCTTTTGGACTACAAGCCCCATAACCAGCAGATGAAGGGGGAAGAAAAGCTATTCCTTTAGGTTAGCTTGGGGTTCCTCAAACATGACTCTCCAGATGTTCTTGGGCTTCAATTACCAGAAGCCCAAGTCGGCGCTATGTTCCAGGCTATGCCATACCACGGTGGATTGAAGCCTAACCCGAGCAAGACTCAAGTGTGCGCTTTCCACCTTAGAAACGGAGAGGCTGCGTTTGAGTTGGATGTTATGTGGCAAAGGGATCTAGTGATTGCAGCAATTGTTCAGCACCGAAATATCTCAGCATGACACTTGACAGAATGCTATCTTTAAAGCAGCACTGCCTAAACACCAAAGCTGAAGTTAGTACGAGGAACAATATCATCAGAAAGTTGAGAAACTATAAGTGGGGAACTCACCCATCCACACTGTGTAAATCGGCGTTGGCCCTAAGCGTCTCCGCAGCACAGTATGGAGCGCATATACACACGTGAAACAAGTTGACATTGCTGTTAATGAAACCATGTGTCTAGTGACAGGATGCCTCAAGTCTACACCAGTTGAAAAAATATATCCACTTGTTGGTATCGCTCCATCTAAGACAGTGATGGTATACCTTTTAGAGACCGAGTGCCCAAACTGGAACCCAAAATCCACTTAATTATCATTAAGTGCCAACATGGCAACAGGGGAGGAAGGAAGCAAGGGATACTGAGGGTGGACTGGGCTGCTGGGCAGATCGAACTCTGTGCTGGCCAAAGGGGTGGGACAAACTCTGTGCTAAAAGAGAGATGAAGCGGTCCTATTGGGATGCTGAGCTGAGGGGTGGGGTGAACTCTGTGCTGGGGTTACAGTGCACGTGCCCAGAGAGAGGGCTCTGAGTGCCCCTTCTGGCACGTGTGCCATAGGTTCGCCACCACTGATCTAAAATAAGGAGAGAAGTAGCAGTGGATGCAGAGAGAACTAAGCAAGAGGACCCTCAACATCCTCTGAATGAATATGAGCCTCAAGTCCACCAACTCAGATCCAGGAAGAGCTTTATGATAAGAGCAAACATTTTGGAGGGTTCACAAGAGCAAAACCAAATCAGAAGATGGAGGAAGGAGCTAACTGGACAAATAATAACATTAAAAGAGGATATGGCTAAGGAACTTCCTGGGGGCGACACTTCATCGTAGGGAGGCTGGGCCGATTAAAATGGCCCGCCCTCGGCGACTA
Organism: Bradypodion pumilum; assembly: GCA_035047305.1. Lineage (NCBI taxonomy): Eukaryota > Metazoa > Chordata > Lepidosauria > Squamata > Chamaeleonidae > Bradypodion > Bradypodion pumilum. Next base: position 6,034,799 of record JAWDJD010000003.1, read on the forward strand.
ATGGATCCAGATGGATTCCAGAGGGAACTAGGGGATGTTCCTCTGGATCGGCTACACGATTCACCCGAGGCACTCGTCGACCTGTGGAATAGGTCGGCAACAGTAGCCTTGGATGAAATCGCGCCACTGCGGCCTCTCCACGCCCGGGGGATTAGGTCATCTCCGTGGTTCACAGATGAACTGCGTGAACTCAAACGGGCAAAGAGACGCCTAGAGCGCCGCTGGGTGAAGACCCAGGATGACTCCGATTGGACACTAGCTAGAGCTGCTATTAGGGCCTATCTAGTGGCGATGGGGGTGGTGAGGCGGCAATACTTCACCACCCTTATTGCCTCCGCTGATAATCGCCCAGCCGCCCTGTTCCGGGTAACCAGGTCCCTCCTTGGTAGAGGGGGATCGGTGCCCGGTTGGCAGGGTTCGGCTGAGGACTTTGCTGACCATCTGGTGGAGAAAATCGATCGGATTCGTTCAGGATTGAATCCTGGCGTGGATGGGGAGGGTCGGGGAGGTGCCGGAGCATTGTCTTGCTGTACGATCTGGGATCAGTTCGATCCTGTTGTCCCTGATGAAGTGGACAGGCTCCTTGCAGCTGTGTGTGCCACTACATGTCCTTTGGATCCCTGTCCTACTTGGTTGGTGAAAGCCTCCAAGGAGGTAACAGGAGGCTGGATAGGGGGGATAATAAATGCCTCTTTACGGGAGGGGGTATTTCCTGCACAGCTAAAACATGCCTTGGTGCGCCCCCTCCTGAAGAAAATGTCCCTCGACCCAGCTGTCCTTAACAACTACAGGCCGGTTTCCAACCTGCCCTTTCTGGGTAAGGTTTTGGAGAAGGCGGTGGCGCGCCAGCTGCAGAGTGTCCTGGAGGAAGCGGATTATCTAGACCCCTTTCAATCAGGGTTCAGGCCCGGATATGGAACGGAGACGGCATTGGTCGCACTGATGGATGATCTCTGGCGGGAGCGGGACGGGGGTTGTCCATCCGTCCTTGCTCTTCTTGACCTCTCAGCGGCTTTTGATACCGTCGACCACGGTATCCTTCTGGAACGGCTCGAAGGACTGGGGATCCAGGGCACTGTGTTGTCCTGGTTTTCCTCATTTCTGAAGGGCCGTACCCAGTCGGTATGGTTAGAGAGTGAGAGGTCCAGCCCTAGGCCCCTCAAATATGGGGTGCCTCAGGGCTCTGTGCTCTCTCCTCTCTTATTTAACATCTACATGAAGCCGCTGGGTGAGATCATTCGTTCCCACGGGGTGCGGTACCATCAGTACGCGGATGATACACAGTTGTACATCTCGGCCCGTGGGGACCCCAGTGATGCTGTTGAAATCCTATCCGGATGCCTAGAGGCCATTGGGGTCTGGATGGGGGTCAATGGGCTTCGGCTGAATCCCAGCAAGACAGAGTGGCTGTGGATAAGGGGCCCCGCGTTATCCAGGGAGTTACCGTCTTTGGTACTGGATGGGGCCGTTCTGCCCCAGACAGACCCAGTGCGCAACTTGGGGGTTCTTCTGGACTCGCAGCTGCTGCTGGAAGAACAAGTGGCGGCTGTGGCCAGGAGGGCTTTTGCCCAACTTCGGGTGATTCGCCAATTGCGCACACTCCTGGACCGGGGCTCCTTGCTTATGGTCACCCATGCTCTGGTTACTTCCCGACTAGACTATTGTAATGCGCTCTACATGGGGCTGCCCTTGACGACCATTCGGAGGCTGCAGCTGGTCCAGAATGCGGCGGCCCGGGTGGTGATGGGGTGTGGGCGATATGCCCATGCCTCTCCCCTACTTCGGGAGCTGCACTGGTTACCAGTTTGTCTCCGGGTGCAATTTAAGGTGCTGGTTTTGACCTTTAAAGCCCTACATGGCAGGGGGCCGGGATACCTTAGAGACCGCATCGTCCCAAGAGTGTCTGCCCGTCCAACCAGAGCGGACAGGAGGGGTTCCCTAGTGGTGCCACCGGCTAGGGATGCACATTTGTCTAGCACCCGAAGGAGGGCCTTCTCCGTGTCCGCACCAACTCTCTGGAACCTCCTGCCAATAGACCTAAGACTCCAAAGTGAACTGCTGCCCTTCAGGAAAGGAGTGAAGACCTGGCTGGCAGGGCAGGTGTGGGGCCCGAATGGGACTATGGTGCCCGCCTGCTGGCTTGTATAAGAACTTTCTCCTCCTCCTTTGTATAGTGGGTGGGTGGGACATAGGGGTTTTTAAAGGGGGTGGGTTGGGGGTTTTTTTTATAATTATTTTTTATAATTGTTTTTATGTCTTTTGTGAATTGTTGTGATGCCGCCCTGAGTCGGGTTCTGCCTGAGCGGGCGGCATATACAAATTTGACTATAAATAAATAAATAAATAAATAAATAAATAAATAAATAAATAAATAAATAAACTCAACCTCTCCTATGCCACTTGAATAGGCTGAGGGTCAGAGTCCCTACATGTAAGACCAACATGCTCAAGTGAAGGGGGGGTACTGGCAGACAACAACACACTGTATGAATGTTGAGAGATACAGAATACAGTTCATTTACTGGTACTACTGGAAACATAAACCAATGAGGGTTTACGTTTGGCCACCGACAAAAACAAGAAGGTGGCTTTATTTTGACAGTTTAAAGTTTGATGTGGACACAAAAGAAGAAGACCATGGTGGATCTGCATGGAGATCTGTGTAGCTGATATAGTCCACCCTCGGTATCCCATGACCATGTGCCTTGCAACTGTCTCTTGCTGAGGCTGGTGGTGGTCCTCCTGGACCATGGGTGGAGCCAGAGGTGGAGACACTATCTGTGAGGCCTCTGTGGAAGCTCTTTCATCTAAGGTTTGGACCTGATGAGAGTCCTGTGTTGTGCCAACAAGACAAAACCACTAAGTCTGGGCTTTTCTCCTTTCTTAGAAACACTACTACAATGAGATGCAAGTTTTTCTAGCACAGGGGTGCCCAAACTCCAGCTGTTCTTGAACTTCAAATCCCAGAAGCTCAAGTCTCTGTGAATCCACAAGTACGGGCACATTTTACTTCTGCTTCTGGGAGCAATGAGGATGGCATGGGCAGGATGAATTGGCAGCGGGGGCTAGATCTGGCCCAATGGGCCATAGTTTGGGCACCCCTGTTCTAGCAGGAAGAGAAGGTATGAAAGGCTGTCCAGGTATTCTGCAGAGTGTGCCCTGCCTGCCCCCAATCTCTCTCAAACATGGAGAAACAACCGTTTCCAAACAGCTGTGGAATCTGCACAGGAGATTCATTCCAACCCATTACAGCACTATTTGAACCCTGTGCTCAAGCCATAAATCCATTAATAGCACCCGTTAATCCATTAATGTTCACAGAGGGGGTGGAAATGGGAAGCCAAAGGAAGAGGAGGATGAACATGGCGGGACTGTTCCATACGTCTGACACCTTCTCTGTGGTGATCCCTGGAGATCCATTTGCAGCCAATTGAAAAGGGGGCGACTTCTCTCTTCTTCTTCTGCCAGCCCTTAAAAAAGGAGTGCTGAGGGAGTGAAGCATGTGGGGAGGGCATTACTGGGGGATGGTTGTGGAGGGTGTTGTGGAGATGAAGAGAGAAAGGAAGGAAACCCACTCTGGACTACAGCTTGGAAGGCCCTTGGAAAAGCCTAGCACAGTGATGGCGAACCTTGGCACTCCAGCTGTTCTTGGACTTAAATTCCCAGAAGCCCAAGTTTCTGTGAGACTGCGTACACACAGTAAACCCATTCATGTGGATTCACAGAGACTTGGGCTTCTGGGAATTAAAGTTCAAGAACAGCTGGAGTGCCAAGGTTCTCCATCACCAGCCTAGCATTTTAAAGACACCTCTGGGATTCCTACAACTCTTTGGAAAACGGCCAAATGGACATTACACAGTTGTGGGTAGGAAGTGTGAACTATATATATACACACACACACACACACACACACACACACACACACACACACACACATGCACAAAATTTACAGGAAAGGGGTCTTTAAAAGAGTCAAAATATTGGTCCATCCAGACCGCGGACAGAGGGTTGGTGGTCCTCCATATATTGCTGGGTTTCAGCTCCCATTATCCCCATCTAGAGTGACCGGAAGCACTGGAGGATGGGAGCTGGGGTCCAGTGACATAATGAAAGGCCACAAATGTCACAGTTTTGGTCTGCTGCAGGACTGGGCTCGGATATGCTGGATAGGGTTGATGGGAATTGCAGCACCAAAACATCTGGAGGGCCCCAGATGTTTATGGGGTGATGAACCCAGATGTGACTCCAAGCACACCACCTGGCTAGAGGGCCTTCTTCGCCTAGCATGGTCTAGCATGGCCACTTGAGGTCAGGGAGGCAACCATGGCTAGAACTTCATCTGGCTTGCCAGTTATGCCTGATCCTCAACAGTGCTGGTGTAGCCAGAGCAGGTCATGCTCTAGTAATCACCCAACTGGATCACAAAAATATATGCTGCATGGAGCTGCCCTTGAAGACAAGTCAGGAGCTTCAAAATCCAGTCGTGTCCAACTCTAGGGGTGGTGGTGCCCATTTCCATTTTACAGTCAAAGAGCCGTCACTTTCTGCATTTGCCGATGTTTCCATGGTCTGGTAGCCAGCATGACTAGATGCCGGAGCACAAGGAATGCTGTTACCTTTCCTGCAAAAGCGGTACCTATTTATCTACTTGCAATTTCTTGCTTTCGAACTGCAAGGGTTGGCAGGAGCTGGGACAGACGACGGGAGTTCACTCTGTTGCGCAGCACTCGGGTCTTGAGCTGCTGATCTGTCAACTTTCTGGTCGTCAAGCTCAGTGTCTTAACCACTAAGCCACCATGACCCTCTATCCTTCTACATACTGCTGCAGCCGTTACCCTGTGATGCTTAGGGTCACGATCGAGTATTTTCCACACCTCCTCACGCATTAAAAGAGCCGTCCAAACTTCACTGAGTGCCACAGTTTGGCTTGCTAGTTTGTAGCAGCGAGACAAGGCGATAGGAAGGAAAATCAGATGATGATTAAGAAACTGGCTGTGTCCAACTGGACTAGTCTGAGAAGGAGAAATTTAATGCTCTAAGTGGGAATTTCACCAGGATACAGCTTCTACAAAACAAATAAAAGTGAGTTCTGGGATCTTGGGTGACCTCTCCGTCCAGATCCAAAGTGTTTTGGACACAAACGGAGGTTGGGTCCCCTCCAGGTCAGTTGGACAGCTGCTCATTGACTTCTCCAGATGCTGGGTTTTTCCACAGGCACAGGTCATTCGTCTAACAAAGGGCCTCCTCGCAAAGAACAAGGAGCCTTCAGGAGACTGTTTTGACTGCATCTCTCATCGGCCTGAGCTGCCACAGTCGCTGAGGGGAGTTTCCACCCAACAATGTCTAGAGCAGTCATGGCAAACCTTGGCTCTCCAGCTGTTCTTGGACTTCAATTCCAAGAATCCCAAGTCTCTTTGAATCCACACGAATGGGTTTACTGCACATATGCACAGTAAACCCATTTGTGTGGATTCACAGAGACTTATGGTTCTGGGAATTGAAGACCAAGAACAGCTAGAGTGCCAAGGTTTGCCATCACGGGTCCAGAGGGCTGAATATTCCATGTCATGGGCTTTGCACATGGGTAAGTGTAACCACAATGTGAGAATCAAGAAAAACGGCAGAAATGAAGAACATCGAACACTCAGGCATATCCAGTGAAACACTAGGATTATGCAGCATATTAATATTTACCCCGTAGCTAGGAAACATGCAGTCCTAGCAGTATGGAGGACCATGGGAGTTGTAGTCCTATGACAACTAGAAGCTGTCCACCTCGGGTCTACCATGATGGGCTTCTGTGCTCTTGAGTGTCCCCTACCACACCACAATGTTTCTAAAGATGCTGGGAGTAGCCTATGAAATCTTTGGCATAGGCAGCATGCCCTAGTGGCACAGTGGTTAAACTGCTGAACTGCAGCAAGAACATTGTGAGTTTGATCCTAACCAGGGATCAAGGTTGATGAGGTCAGTTAAATGAGGACCCAGCATTTTGGGGGCGGGAATGATAATTACTCTGTGAACCATCCAGAGAGTGCACTAAGTGCTATGGAACACTGTATACGTGCAATTGCTTTGCTTTAGCATGCCTTCTGCCACTGAACAGTAGAAGCTAATGAGTTTGATGTTAGCGGAGTGGTGGGAAATCCACTCCAGGCAGGCTTTACTACAAAGTTCACAGTTCACCATCTAAATTACCAACTCTATCTCCAAGTAAATTCAGCACCACAGACAGTTCAGGGGAACAGGGGCAGATCTCATGCCCCTATGACCTCAGATTAACAAGCTTTCATGGCCACTCATCTATGGCTTTTTTATCTGTAAAGAGAGCGGTGCCCTCCTCAAATTGAAGCGCATAATCCCGAGCCCGAGCCCTGTCGCATCCCTTCTTCTCCTTCTTTGTGGCTGCTATCGCACACTTAGTTATCAAAAACAAAAAGCTATCAACAAAAATGAGGGACCGAAAGGAAGAATGGATGGATGGATGGATGGATGGATGGATGGATGGATGGATGGATGGATGGATGGATGGATGGATGGATGGATGGATGATGGATGGATGGATGGATAGATGGATGGATGGATGGATGGATGGATGGTTGGTTGGTTGGTTGGTTGGTTGGATGGATGGATGGATGGATGGATGGATGGATAGATAGATGGATGGATGGATGGATGGTTGGATACCCCAAAGCACTGGTATAGTAGAGCCAGGACCCATGGGTTTAAACCACATTACCTTTTGAGTAGCAGGGAGTATGTACCTATGTGGGCCTAATCACCCTCTGCTTCAAACTTCCCTAGCCCCTAAAAGACTAGTTTTCAGGAAAAGTAAGTACATTATTGAAGCCTAACCCTGTTGTAATGCAAAGCATTTGAGGATAGTTTGGTCTTGAGTGGGTGGCTAGAGCCATGGAGTTTGTTGAAACAGGCCCATCCAGTTGCCTACATTTTCAGACTCAGTTATGGGGAAAGGGGGACAGCTATAGACAATATCAGAGGATGAACATCTGCATTTCCAAATACACCACTGCCTTACTGCATGGGAAGAAAATAATCCCATGAATTCACCACCAGAACACAGGTCTTTTTGAGTATTCTTGATCCTAAAGCATCTGTTTCTGGAAGACCTCTGTGTAATGCCCCTGTTTGCAGAAGGTGGGTGAGTGACCGGGCATTAAAAATCAAGGGCACAGAAGATCTTCCTTCCAGAGGAAGGCAGTTTACCTGTCTTGCGTCCCGTGCGAGCCCACTTTCTCGTTTTTCATGCAGAAATCAGGGGAGCTTTGCAGGTAGACCAACTCCGTCTCCTTGACCGGGCGGATGTCAAGATCCTTGGGGACTAAATGCTTCCGGGTCCCCATGGGACGATGGACCACTTTTGTGGCCGAAAGATATTTGTTTTTTAAGTCCAAAGCAATGTCCCTCAAGTCCTGAAGACCCCTCCAGCAGGTCTTGATGGAACAGGAGCCCGAGACGCCGTGGCATTTGCATTTCATTTCCAAAGAAGCTTTCAGGACCTGCAAGAACAGCAGATATGAAAATCCGGAAGGGACTGGATCGTCCTTGCCCCAAATATCCTTCACCGCCATCACCACCAACCATCTACTGACCCCTCCCCAGCCCCAGAAGAAAGCTGAAAGAAGTGTGTGTCTTCAGTGGGTTGCAATCGTAGCAACAATATATAAATAAAACTCATCTGCACCTCATTTGCATAGATTTGGGGAACATAAATTTCAATTGTAAACTCTTAGGGCAGGGGTCCCCAACCTAAGGCCTGTGGGCTGGATCTGGCCCACAGTGCCATTTCATGTGGCCCCCACACCCCTCCAAGGGCATTTGAGGCTGTTGGGACAAAATGGCCACCCTGATAGTGAAGGCAGGGCAAAAAAATGCTAAAAACATGGCTATGCCAGCATCTCAATCCCGCTGGCTGGTTTAGCCCGTGTGGGAGCAAATTTGGCCTAATAGTCCTTTTTTAAGTGGGTTGAAGGAGGGTATGGATGTTTTTAGACAATTTATGTGGTTTTAATTCGATTTTTAGAGAGGGGTTTTACTTGATGTTTTATCTGATGTTTTTACCTGATTGTGAACCGCTTTGGGTCACCCGAGGGTGAGGAAAGCAGTATACAAATGCTGTAAATAAATAAATAAATAAATAAATAAATAAATAAATGGCTGTCCGGCCCTTAAAGCTGACTGAGAGAGCGTGAACCAGCCCCCAGCTTGAAAAAGTTGGGAACCCCTCTCTTAGGGGCGCAGACCTAGCATTAAAACTCAGAAGTGACTTCCAGGTTTTGGAAGGGAAAGAGTCCTATAAAACCACAACCAGTTGTAGAGATGAAAAACATGCCAAAATGTTTCTCCTGCTGCCAGATTTCACTGAGTTTCAGTGGCTAAGTGGAGATTCAAACCCAGATCTCCCAATATTCTGACTGCCTCATCAAAAATTGCTGGAAGAAATTAGGAAAACACAGTAGCAGAATACAAATTAGAAAATGGTAAGTGTGTGCACAATTACGAACACCTGAACACTTCAAGAAAATGATGGAGGTACAAAGTGGATAGAGGCTAGCTAAGCAGAAGGAGTGAATTAAAGACCTCTGATACAAACATCTACTGGCTGTGGTATTTGGAAAGGTGTAGAGAAGACTCTATACCATGGAGAACTAGGGGCATAAAAAGATGTATATGCCCATAGTCACTGGAGTGCATGGAATGCTGTTACCCATCCCACCGAAGTGGTACCTATTTATCTTCATGCAATTTCTTGCTTTCGAACTGCTAGGTTGGCAGGAGCTCTTTGTTGCGTGGCACTCGGGTCTTGAACTGCTGACCTGCCAACATTCTGGTTGTCCAGCATCATAATCACTAATCCACCGAGGTATGGACAACCTTTAATGTTGATTTTTTCCTTGTCAACATTGAAATGCTAGTAATTCTTCTGTAGTCATTATAGGTATTTTGATCTTTGTCAGCATTCGGGTTTCAAACTGCTGACCTGCCGACCTTCCAGTCATCAAGTTCAGCATCTTAACCACTAAGCCGCCGCAGTTTCTTAGGGAGAGCATGACCCAGGTGGGAAAGACCAGGCAGAATCTGCAATGATCTACCAGCCTGCAGCCGCATACCTGTCAACCATCCTGATTTGGCCGGGAAAACCCCGTAATTTGACGTCTATTGACGTCATAACCCGCCCCCCGCTGCCAAAACCCCATAATTTGACCGCGGGGGGGGACGCTTTCCGCTCATGCGCGGAAGCACTACGCCGCTTGCACAGCCCCTACGCAAGCAGCGCAGCACTTCCGTGCATGCATGGAAGGGGTAAAATCCTTCCACGCATGCGTGGAAAGCGACCTGCGCACAAGCGATGTGCACAGGTCCCGTTTTTCCCGAGCCACAGGTTGACAGGTAATGCCATCCAGTGAGGTAATGATAAAATTCATCAGAAACCATATGGACTTTTCATTTTTTGAATGTCACATCAGGCCTAACAGAATCTACACCCGTGATGGCGAACCTTGGCACTCCAGATGTTCTTGGACTTCAATTCCCAGAAGCCCAAGCACCCTGTGAATCCACACGAATGGGTTTACTGCTATTCATCTGGCCCGCACTGCCCTCATCGCTCCCAGAAGCAGAAGTAAAACGTGTCCGTACGGTTAAGACTCTTCCGGGTTAACCCTTCCTCCATACAGACGCGTTTTACTTCCACTTCCAGGAGTGACAAGGGCAGCGCGGGCCAGATGAATCGCAGTAAACCCCTTCGTGTGGATTCACAGGGTGCTTGGGCTTCTGGGAATTGAAGTCCAAGAACATCTGGAGTGCCAAGGATCACCATCATGGATCTAACCTGATGACAAGTAGCTGATTCTTGCCCTGGGCAGGAGTCTTAAGATACATGTCTTCAACTCCTGCTCCTGGCACCGTTTCCCAAGAAAACTCTACAAGAAAACTTGCTTTAAAAATGTGAATTTATTTCACACTTTTGTTACTTTTCCTTGTGCCCAGAAAATGCCACTGGGGACTCCCCACCACCACCCTTCTTCTTTGCCTCATGGCAGGGGGTCACCAGAGCTATCTAGTTTCAAGCAGAGTTTGGGAGAGGTGCCTTCTGAACTACAGTTACCATAATCCACAGCAACCATGGAGAACAGCCATGTTGGCTATAGAGTTATGGAATTGAAAGAAGCGCTCTACTGAGCTCCGATTTCTACAGGGGCTGGGGAGACTCCCATTGTGTACCCACTCTGTGCATTTCAACACGGCCATCCCTCATTAACCCCAGACGATGATTTCGCATTAATGACAACAACTCTCTCGGATTGGTTACCTGTCTCCCTACTTCACTGTTGTGCAGATGCATCAGCTTATTGGCTTGGGATCCTGACTTTTTCATCTTCATGGGAGCATCTGAAAATTTGGACCCCATGACAAGACCATAGTTGAGGTTGTCAGCACATCCTCCCCAGCGGTACCCGGGTCCAGGTGTCTCACCTGGGATGGGGCCACAGGAGCAGCCAGGGAGGTCCCCGGTGGTGCAGGCTCGGGCAATGCTGTGGCTGATGGCGGCCGCAGAGAGGGCATAGACAAAAGCAGACTCCCTGGTACCTGGAAGACACAATGGAAAATTGGGCTCAGCCATTGGGGGAACATGAGAGAGATGGAAGACCTTGTGGCATAGTGGTTAAATTGCTGTACTGCAGCCGAAACTGCTGACCTTGTGAGTTCAATCCTGGCCAGGGATCAAGATTTACATATCCCACCTCCCCAAAGGATCCAAGGTGGCTTACAATTCAGTGACGGCGAACCTTGATGGCAAGTCTCTGTGAATCCACATGAATGGGTTTACTGCCATTTACTCTGTGGGTTCACAGAGACTTGGGCTTCTGGGAATTGAAGTTCAAGAACAGCTGGAATGCCAAGGTTTGCCATCACAGGCTTATGAGAAAGAAAACTAAAAGCTAAAAGTAATATGCTATTACAATATTTTTAAAAAGAAATAAATATCATATTAAAAGCCATCAATAAATAGAGTATTTAAAAAGTTTAAAAAGCAACTCATTTAACAGCAGCAAGGTAGAAATGATGCTCTTTTTAAAAACCCTCTTAGGTCACTGGGAGAATTAGCCTGCCTTGAAGAGAAAGAGCACTGGTGGCTCAGTGGTTAAACTTCTGTACTGTAGCCAAAGCATTGTGAGTTTGATCCTGACCATAGCTCAAGGTTGACTCAGCCTTCCATCCTTCTGAGGTAGGTAAAATGAGTAGCCATCATGTTGGGGGCAAAATACTAATTAATTTGTGAACCAGAGAGTGCTATTGGATGGCTTACAAGTGCTTTTGCTATATGAGCCGGGACACACTTTGTCCCATAAAAATAGATCCAGCCGGACACAGAAGTAGCCAAAGTGGGACTCGGGAGGGAAAGAAATGCATCCTAAATTCTTGATCCTGGTCCAATTGGGCAGGATCGCGCAGGAGCGAGGAGGCTGCCCGCGGCCAGGAGCAGCCGCGGGACCACCCCAGCCGGGGGTGAGGAGGACCAGCTAGGCGGCGGGAGAGGTCGCGATCCTCCACCGCTGCCGCCGCGAGGAGGCTGCCCGCGGCCAGGAGCAGCCGCGGGACCACCCCAGCCGGGGGTGAGGAGGACCGGGCAGGCGGCGGGAAAAGTCACCATCCACCACCGCCGCCACCGCGAGGAGGCTACCCGCGGCCAGGAGCAGCCGCGAGACCACCCCAGCCGGGGGTGAAGAAGACCAGGCAGGCGGCGGGAAAAGTCACCATCCACCACCGCCGCCAGAGGCAGAGGAAGAGGAACAGCTGACCCACGGGGAAAACATCCACTGCTCGCCACTGCGATGTCACGGGAGTAAGGGGCCTAGAGACAACAACCCCACCTGGGGAGTGAGGACACAAGGATAAGTAGCTGATGTGAAAAATGTAGCGGAATTAATATAGCAACTGACATAGAGACTTTACACTGACTTAATATAGCAATTAACATAGAGACTGTGTTTTAGAGTGTGATAAGTATGCATGATAATATGTTGTTTAAACTGTTTTAAATTTTTAAAACTGTGATATGATGTATGATGCGAGAAAAAACATGGCGTAGAAACCGGCAAACCACGCCACAAAGCTTGCCAAGAGAACCCTATTGACCAAAACAAAAGGCAAAACAAAGGGGCAAACAAAGGGGCAGGCTAGGTGATACAGGATGCTTAACACCACAGAGTGGAGGGAGGGGAGGGATAGGAAGGAGGGAGGAGGAATGCAATGTTGTAAGGAGCAATACTGCATAGGGACATGGAATGTGAGATCAATGAACCAAGGTAAACTGGAAGTGGTAAAAAATGAGATGGAAAGAATAAGCATTGACATCCTGGGCATCAGTGAGCTAAAATGGACAGGGATGGGCGAATTCAGCTCTGGAAACCATCACATCTACTACTGTGGACAAGAAAACCTTAGAAGACATGGAGTAGCCATAATTGTCAATAAAAGAGTGAGAAGAGCAGTAATGGGATACAACCTCAAAAATGACAGAATGATGTCAGTAAGAATTCAGGGCAAACCCTTCAATGTTACTGTGATCCAAATATACGCACCAACCACGGGTGCAGATGAAGCCACAGTGGACCAGTTCTATGAGGACTTACAACACCTCATAGAACAAACACCAAGAAATGATGTCCAAATTATTTTAGGAGACTGGAATGCCAAAGTAGGCAATCAAAAAGTGGAGGGAATAACAGGCAAGTTCGGTCTTGGAACACAGAATGAAGCAGGGCAAAGACTGATAGAGTTCTGCCAAGAGAACGCACTGGTCATAGCAAACACTCTCTTCCAGCAACACAAGAGGCGACTTTACACATGGACATCACCAGATGGCCAACACCGAAACCAGATTGATTACATACTCTGCAGTCAAAGATGGAGAACCTCCATACAGTCAGCAAAAACAAGACCTGGAGCAGACTGTGGCTCAGATCACAACCTACTGATTGCAAAATTCAGGCTTAGACTAAAGAAAATAGGGAAAACAAAGAGACCAGACAGATATCACCTAGACAGCATCCCTGAAGAATACACGGTGGAGGTGATGAACAGATTCAATGGCTTAGACTCAATAGATAGAGTGCCAGAAGAATTATGGACAGAGATGAGGGACATCATGCAGGAAGCAGCAAAGAAAACCATACCAAAAGAAAAGAAGAGTAAGAAAGCAAAGTGGTTGTCTGATGAGGCTCTTAAAATAGCAGAGGAAAGAAGGAATGCAAAAGTCAAAGGAGAAAGGAAAAAATACAATCTTTTGAACACAGAATTTCAAAGAAAAGCAAGGAGAGATAAGGAAAACTACCTAAAAGAACAGTGCAAAGAAATGGAGGAAAACAACAAAAGAGGCAGAACCAGAGACCTTTTCAAAAAAATCCAGGAAATCAAGGGAACATTTAAAGCAAAAATGAACATGATAAGGGACAAAGACGGAAAGGAGCTAGCTGATGCAGAAGAGATTAAGAAAAGATGGAAAGAGTACACAGAGGAACTCTACAAAAAGGAACTCAACACTCCTGATAGCCACAATGATGAAGAAATTGAGCCTGAGCCAGACATCCTGGAGAGTGAAGTCAGAAAGGCCCTAAAGAGCACTGCAAACAACAAAGCTAGTGGAGATGATGGTATCCCAGTTGAATTTTTCAAAGCTTTAAAAGATGATGGCATCAAATTACTGCATTCAATATGCCAGCAGATTTGGAAAACAAAACAGTGGCCACAGGACTGGAAAAGATCAGTATATGTTCCAATCCCAAAAAAGGGCAATGCCAAAGAATGCTCAAATTATCGAACAATTGCGCTCATCCCACACGCCAGCAAGGTGATGCTCAAGATAATACAGGATAGACTTCAGCAGCATGTGGAAAGAGAATTACCAGAGGTGCAGGCTGGTTTCAGAAGAGGCAGGGGGACTAGAGACCACATTGCCAACATACGCTGGATCATGGAGAAAACAAAGGAATACCAGAAACAAGTTTACTTTTGCTTTATTGATTACACTAAGGCATTTGACTGTGTGGATCACAACAAGATGTGGCAAGTAATTAAAGAGATGGGAATACCAGAGCACCTCATATGCCTCCTGAGAAATCTGTACATGAACCAAGAAGCAACAGTTAGGACAGAACATGGAATAACAGAGTGGTTTGGAATAGGAAAAGGAGTAAGACAAGGCTGCATTTTGTCACCCTGCTTATTCAACTTATACACAGAGCACATAATGCGCAACGCAGGGATGGAGGAATCACAATATGGGATCAAAATTGCTGGGAGAAACATCAACAATCTGAGATATGCAGACGACACCACCCTAATGGCAGAAAGTGAGGAAGACCTAAAGAATCTCTTGATCGGTTTGAAGGAAGAGAGTGCAAAAGCTGGCTTGAGACTCAATATCAAGAAAACCAAGATAATGGCAACAGGCCCAATCAATTCCTGGAAAATAGATGGGGAAGAAGGAGAAGCAGTGACAGATTTTACATTCTTAGGATCTAAGATCACTGCAGATGGAGATTGCAGCCATGAAATAAAAAGGCAACTGATTCTTGGGAGACAAGCCATGAAAAACCTGGGGAACATGGTGAAAAGCAGAGACATCACCTTGAAAACAAAAATTAGAATAGTCAAAACAATGGTATTCCCAGTGGTAATGTACGGATGTGAGAGCTGGACAATTAGGAAAGCTGAACGCAGAAGAATAGATGCCTTTGAAATGTGGTGCTGGAGGAGAGTTTTGAGGGTACCCTGGACAGCGAGGAGAACAAATAGGTCAATCTTAGAAGAAATCAACACTGACTGCTCATTGGAAGGTCAAATAGTAAAGATGAGGCTAAAGTACTTTGGGCATCAAATGAGAAGGGAGGATTCACTTGAGAAGGCCGTGATTTTGGGAAAGGTGGAGGGCAAAAGAAGGGGAGGCCAAGGATGAGATGGATAGATGGTATTGTAGACACAATGGGCACAGAACTGGGAGGACTGAGGGGGATGGTGGAGGACAGAGGTGCCTGGAGAACGATGGTCCATAGGGTCGCAAAGGGTCGGAATCGACTGTGCGACTGAACAACAACAACAACAACAAACAGGGCATCAGGAGTTTTAAAGTCCTGTAAGATTCCTTGCCTCCAGATGAGAGCAAGACAAAAACATTTTTAGGTCCATGAAAATCTCAATACAGTAATTTGTGTAAGATATTGTGTCTATTGTTCTTCCTCCCTTGTGAAGCAAGACATTCATCTACACCCAAGCACAAAAGTAGGGGTTTCTTTTTTAGATTACTTTGACTACAAATCTCATAATTGTCCATTCTGAGAGTTCTAAAGTAAAGGTAAAGGTTTCCCTTGCTCAAAAGCCAGTCGTATCCGACTCTAGGGTTCAGTGCTCATCTCTGTTTCAAAGCCGAAGAGCCAGCGTTGTCTGCTTCTGCCGACATTTCCGTGGTCATGTGGCAGGCATGACTAGACACCGGAGCAAACAGAATGCTGTTTACCTTCCCACCGAAGTGGTCCCTATTTATCTACTTGCAATTTCTTGCTTTCGAACTGCTCGGTTGGCAGGAGCCGGGACAGAGACGGGAGCTCATTCCGTCCTGTAGTACTCGGGAATTGAACTGCTGACCTTCCGCCTCCCAGTCAGCGTCTTAGCCACTTGAGCCACTGAGTCTTTTCAGTAGGGAGTTACTGTGAGTTGTCTGAAGATTTATACGCTTGTTTGTTTATTTATATATTTAATTTTTACCTTTCCTTTCTCCTCAAAGGAGAGCAAGGGAAAACAATGCTAGGCACAAAAATAGTTAAAATTCACAACTAATTAAAACATGCCAATTGAAAGCCAAAGCTATAATAGACAATGCTTAAAACATTTTTTAAAAAACCTGTGAGAATTAATTTCAAGCAGATCAGATTGTAGGAGCTCAAGAATTTGATGTTGAAAGCAGGCCTTCAGAGTTGTTCCTGATCTACTTTTAATTTTTTTTGTTTTAAAAATGATATTTCAATCTGTTTTTAAAGAACGTTTTTATCTTTGTTGATGTGTGTTGTCCATTGTGTCAGAAAACCTCATGGGCAGAGAAGCAATACTTGAGTACTAATAATACTTCTAATGAATTGCTAGTTGTAATAATAGTACTAGGAGCAAATCAGGAAAAGATATCAATCACAGAGTGGAAAATCTGCCGAAACGTCCTCTGCTCAAAGCTTGAATGTGCACACGTTGAGCATCACTAGCATACGCTATGCACATGGATCTAATTTGCAGAATTACAGCCCCTGGCGCAGAAACTACCGGTAATGTGAGTCCCATTTCTGGCAGAGAAACGCCTTTCTCCGTTACCTCTCTCCAAGTCCAGTAGGTAATTGGGTGCCAGTTCGATCGAGGAACAGTTCCAGCGCATGTCGGAAAAGGCTTTGCGACAGGTCTTGATCACCTCCCGTGCAGCCTGGATGATGGTTTGCATGAGTTCCAGGTTGCTGCGGCAAAGTTGGACCTGCGAAACCACCAGCCCTTCCAGCTGCTTGCAGTGCTGGGTCTGATTCAAGGCCAGAACCGAGGGTGTTTTGAACAGGGCTCTGAGAAGAGAAGGACACATAGACATACCTGTCATAAGCAGTCTTAAACATTCCCAGGGAAACATGTTTTTTCAGCCCTCTAATGCAGGGGTTCCCAACCTTTTTAAGCTGTGGGAGGGGCAGCAGGGCCGTAGCCAGAGTGGGCCGGGGGAAGGCCGGAAAACCTCCTGGGGCCAAGTCATGCTCTCTCAGTCAGCATTGAGGGCTGGCCAGGCATTTTGACCTACCTGCACGGTGGAGGTGGCCATTTTGCCCCAACAGCTTCAAAGGAGTGGCCATTTTGTTTCTCAAATGCCCTTTAAGGGGTTGAGGGGCCACATGAAATGGCACCATGGGCCTTAGGTTGGGAACCCCTGCTCTGATGGCACCAACTTAACTGTGCTAATATTTTCAGCGTTTGATAATGGGACCTTCAGAGTTGGGATCAAATGACAGCCACTTTCCAGTTTCTGATACACTTTTCATTTTCGCATGATTAGGTCCTGTGGCTTAGTGACTAAGGTGTTGAGCTTGCCAACCAGAAGTTCAGCAGATCAGCAGTTCAAGACCTGAGTGCTGCACGACGGACAGAGTGAGCTCATGTCTTCTGTCCCAGCTCCTGTCAAGCTAGCAGTTCAGAAGCAAGAAATTGCAAGTAAATAAATAGGTACTACTTCAGCGGGATAGGTTACAGCATTCCGTGCACTTCAGCGTCTAGCCATGGCTGCCACATGACCGCAGAAATGTCTGCAGATGCAGACAGCGCTGGCTCTTTGGCTGTAAACGGAGGTGAGCACCATCTCCTAGAGTCGGATACGACTGGCTTTCAAGCAATTGAGACCTTTACCTTTTCCTAGGACTAATGATGGCACAGTCCTTTGGATTTTATCTGTCAGCAGCTCTTATAATCCCTTGCTGCTGTCAAGAGCTGCTTTATTTAATTTATTTTAATTTTACTCTATCTGTCTGTCTAGCTATCTATCACATTTTTATGCTGCCCATTTGGGAAATTTCCCACTCTGGGCAGTGTACACACAAATATCAGACAACCCAATAAAACACATAACAAATAAAAAAACAGACCAAACAAACAAATACATCCCAAACTAAAATAAAATAAAAATAACTGGTGTCTGAGGGTACAGAGGATCAACTGGCTGGCTAATTTATTGCTAACATTTCTTTATGTGATTTACATCCTGCCTTTCTCCCCAAAGGAGGCTCACAATCCATTAAAACCATATAATAATCACAGTTAAAAACACCATAAGAAACTATACAAAAAATTAAATATCAGTATCTAAACTTGCCATTCCAAACATTAAAAAAATTTTTTTTTAACCCTCTGAATCCAATCCATACAGCATTCACACAACCCTGAGGTAAGGGGTTGCAGTGTCTCAGTGGTTAAGAATCTTGCCTTGTTAGCTGGAAGGCTGGCAAGTCGGCAGTTCGAGACCCGTGTACTGCATGACGGATTGAGCACCTGTCTCTGTCCCAGCTCTTGGGGACATGAAAGGAACCTCATTTGGGCATTCCCTGGGTGGAGTTTCTTCCGCAAAAATCCTTTCAACCCAGAATAATGTCTGATATGAAATTATTATTACCCTTAGGTAAAGGTAAAGGGGCACCCTTGCACTTATGGCTTAAAAGCCTGCCTGGGAAGAAAGGTCTCATCCTGCCCACAGACGAACAAGAGGGAGCGAGCTAAGCTGGCTTCTCAGGGGAGGAAACTCCAAAAATGTCCCTGTCAAATGTATCAACAATGCTCTCCTGCAATCAAAAGGCTGTGAGTTCGATCCTGGCCAGGATTAATCAAGGTTGACTCAGCCTTCCATCCTTCCAAGGTAAGGAAAATGAGTACCAAGCATGTTGGGGGGCAAAAATGCTAATTAACTTGTGAATTGCACAGAGCAGGGGTCCACAAACTTTTCATGTGGTTTACAACAGCCGCGGGACATTTACAGCAGCGTTTTTGTATTTGTATACCGCTTTTCTTGTCCTAAGACAACTCAAAGCAGTTCCCAACAAAATTACATATGAATACAAAGCATATAATAAATACAATAAGATACAATAACATATAAGGGTACAATAATCCAAATATAACAGAGAATAGCAATACAATAAAATAACTATGCGCAATAGGATACAGTAATCAATTCAATAACTATATGACAATACAAAAACAATAAAAAAACAATCTGCACACGCAGGGGGCATATTTTACTTCCGCTTCTGGGAGCGGTGAGGGTGCTGTGGGCCACATGTAGCCCACAGGCCGTAATTTGAGCACCCCTGGCCCAGAGAGTGCACTAAGCACAAGAGAAGTGTGATTGCTTCAGACAATGAAATGATGGGTGTTTGGAAGGCGGTAAGCCAGGAATTGAACTTTCTGTGCTATTTTTTAAAGTAATGCTCAAATCTAGAGGAGGAGGAGAAACGGCCAAACTGGTTACTCAAGGCCTTTGGGATACGCTCCTTCCTGTCCTAGATCCAACGGGTTTGCTCGTCTTATTTTTCACAAGTCTCTTCAGTGTATGAAAAATTCTTTCTCTTTGTTTTATAACACAACAGTGCGCTATCTGTGACTCCTCCCTTATGGGCCAGCTGGATGACAGAGTGCCCAAATAGTTGAAGGCTAAGTGTTTAACAAACCAAATGTGAAAAGAATTAGAGGAAATCTCACTATGGGATAAAGGCTTGACTTATCCGTCTAAAGTTGGCTAGCATGGCAATCTTTGTATTGCAAGAAAGTCAACATTCGTTCGTCAATGGAAGAGAGGTTCGAACTCTGCTCTGCCTGGCTTTGCATTCTTAGCCTGGCCCACCCAGTTCTGCTGGAGTCTTGAAACAGAGATGAGCACTGCACCCTAGAGTCGGATACGGCTGGCTTTCGAGCAAGGGAAACCTTTACCTTTACTATTGCACCGTATGTTAATCTCTTCGTCAATTTTGCCTTTTACAGTAAATGTTGTTCCTAGGTATTTGTGTCACTTGTTTTATACTTGTTCCCTCTATCTCGAAATGTAGAGTATGCTGTTTTCTTCCAGTTGCCATAGAACTTCAATCTTCTCTTTATTGATTCTCATATTATTTATCTTACATTCTTGGTTCATGGACGTTTTGTGTTGTTGTACAACAGGTGTTCGCAACCGTGTTAAGTTGGGGGCCAGGTCACACTCCGGAGGGCCGTTTTGCCCTTCCTCCACCACATGGCACCACATGGCACTTCCTGGTGTGGTGGTGGTTGGGGCCACATGAAATGGTGCCACGGGCTGCATCCGGCCCACAGGCCGCAGGTTGAGAATCCCTGTTGTAGAACTACACGGGTATTTTTGTGCAAACAGAATCTGCAGTTTTTCCAGGACTAGAGAATTGCCTTTTCTAAAACATTACCTATCGCTTATTCTGATTTCCAAGGGGTTTTATTCAGCCTGCCTGAGGTCATGACGTGAGCTGAGAAATCCCACAATGTCCACTTAGATGGGGGCCTCCTTTGCAATCAAGTGTACACTTTCCTGACAGCATTGCTAATGCTATTTGAAAGCTTCATCGTCTCTGTATAAATTTGATTTGACGCTTGTTTATATTATCAAGGGGAAGGTTGAAGAGGGGTAATAATTCCTCCACTTCTCCACACTGGGTCTGCTGTGGACAAGAATATAAACCAGCCCTCTGGAAAAAGAGCTTGCAAAGAGAACCACGGTGACGGGACAGGAAATTTGGGGTGGCAAGCAGGTAGGGCCTGGTGGACTGAAAAGCTGGAAAGCACTGGGAAACAGTGTGGTGTAGTGGTTATAGCTGTAATAAGGCTGGAGAGAGGTGCATTGGGATGGCCTTTCTTTCACAGTATTGCTGTGAGAATAGCCTATGATGGAAATGCTAGAAAATCCTGTATTCATTGAAAACATATGGAGCTGCGGTGGGTCAATGGTTAAGAATCTCGCCTTGTTAGCTGGAAGGCTGGCAAGTCGGCAGTTCGAGACCCGGGTACTGCATGACGGATTGAGCACCTGTCTCTGTCCCAGCTCTTGGGGACATGAAAGGAGCCTCGTTTGGGCGTCCCCTGAGCGGAGTTTCTCCCACAAAAAATCTTTTCAACACAGAATAATTTCTGACATAAAATTGTTATTACTGAAAACATGGAACATAAATGGCCAGTCTGGCCAAGTTATTCTGCTATGTTAATAGAGTAGACCATACTGCCAGCAACTCAACACTGTTCGTCAAGTAGAGGTTAACTACTGGTAACCTGACAACCCTGAGGACTAATATCCTTGGGTGGCGAAGTCCACAGGGAAGGGTGATGGTCCCCAAATGGATCAAATCCCACTTGAATCCCTCTTGATGGAGGGCAGGAGCTTCATCCATCCTGGACTGGGGCTGTGTGCCAAAAGGGCTCAGGACCAGAAAGGGACTCACAGAACTGGATCAGTGGTATGGGGGTCATGCTGTGATGTGAAAGGCAGATGAAAGGCCACAGCTTTATATATGCAGGACAGTCTTCATGGCTGATTGCCATGAGGATTGCCAATATTTGGATTCGGATATGACAGAAGAAGATAAATGAAATGTAGGGTTTGATCAGACCACGATATAGCTCACATTTTGGGTTGCTTGTGGCCCTGTCTGGTTTGAGTTATTGAGCACAGAAAAGTCACTTTAAAGGAGACTGCACACCCCGAAGTCAACATTTCCAGCATGATCCAGTGGGCTGATTGCACTTTATGAATTGTAATTACTCAAGAGGAGGCCTCAATGAATTCAGGTGAATGTGAGCACGATTTGGTGGGTTCTAGCAGTGGAGAAATAAGAGATGTGCCAGATGTAATTTAGACAGGCCAGTGTAGGTAGCGGTCTCTCATATAGGCATCGATCATAGGATGGTAAATTGGGTCAGCCAGAGGTCATCTAGTCCAACCCCACCCCAATGCAGGAAGCCTACAGGCCCCATTCCTCTTTAACTGAACACTCAGGTTCAATCCCCACTCTCTCCAGTTAAAAAGAACTGCACTCCTAGCTTTGCATCAAAGGACTGCGGTGGATTAGTGGTTAAGACGCTGAACTTGACGACAGGAAGGTCAGCAGTTCAAGACCTGAGTGTTGTGTGACAGAGTGAACTCCCATCATCTGTCCCAGCTCCTGCCAACCTAGCAGTTCGAAACCAAGAAATTGCAAGTAGATAAATAGGTACCGCTTCGGCAGGAAAGGTAACAGTGTCTAGTCTTGCCTGCTATATGATCTGAAGACGCAGATAGCACTAACAATTTGGCTATAAATGGAGATGCGCACTGCACCCTAGAGTCAGATGTGACTTTTGCCTTTACTAATTTTGCACCAGGCTCTGTCCTTCGACCTCGTTTATTAAGCCTTCTTGAGGGTAAATTTTTTGTTAGGAAGCATCTGCAAACTCCCCGAGTGCTGTGGCCTTTGGAGAAGCCAAAAGGGTGTGGGAGACACAAGCCAAACCAAAATGTGTGAGCCAGGTCTTAAATAAACAGCACAGATTGCTTCCCAAAAGATCAGAAAGCCTTCAACAAACCATGATAATGTCTGCCTGCTGGAAATAAAGAAAAGATCTCAGTGGGTCAATCTGGCCCTGTCGGCTCACAAGGGGTATGCGCAGAGCAAGACAAATGTCTTTATCCAGCCAGCCACCAATGCATGTTCCTGACCCCGTTACTCCAGAGTAGGTGCATGGAGAGCAGTGGATTTCTTCTAAGAACTCCACATTCCCAAGGCTGCCGGCTAAACAAGTCAAATGTAAAATATTAAGTGTGGATCCAAATTGCTCCCCGGGTTTTGGCAGGCACGGTTTGGGCTGCATTCAAAGAAAGTACGGCTTCCTTGAACTCATGCCAGCTGTAACAGCATGGCTCTGCCTGCTTGGTGGGTGACATTTGCAAGCTTTTGTTCAGGAGCGGTCAATCCAAGGGCCGGGCAAATGGCCCAAGCCGCTTCTCATTCAGATGGATCGCTGGCCCAAACATGGACAGGGTCCGTCTTCTTCTTTCATGTCCAGGTCAAACTTTGATCTGCCAAAATGAAGCCGCCTTCTTGGCTTTGCCATTGGCCAAACTTAAACCCTAATTGGTACATGTTTCTGGCAACGATCGGCAGACCACTAAATGAGTTGGATTCTGTATCTCTCCACATTCACGCAGAGTGCTGTTGTCCACAAGCAGCCCCCACTTAAGCATGTTGGTCTTGCATTTAGGGACTCCAACCCTCAGCCTATTCAGGGTCCTCCAAGTGATATAGGGAAGGTTGAGCTCCTCAGCTATACCTTGGATACCTTGGAGTTGTTATTCAGTGAGGAGTCCGCACATTGGTAGACGTCTCCACAGCAACATTCCACGCATGCAAATGGACTTGAGGAGTCCATCTGCATGCCGTTTTTAGCCATTTGGATATCACGTCACCCAATGGCTAGGCAGGCCATGATGTGTGCCCTCCACTTTCACATTGCCCAAGGGATCCAACGGAGGATGCTTCGGGGAGTTTTAGTCCCGGCCACAAAGCAGGTGTGGGGCAATGGGGATGCGGTGACCCCCACCTGCTGGCTGATATAGTAATATCGCTCCCTCACTCTTTTTAGTTGTCGGGCTAATTTTTTTATTGTATTTTTTATTGTTTTTTTTTGCTGGTTTTAAGTTTTTTAAAACTGCAGTGGCTCAAGTGGCTAAGACGCTGACTGGGAAGCAGAAGGTCAGAAGTTCGATTCCCAAGTACTGCAGGACGGAAATGAGCTCCCGTCTTTGTCTCAGCTCCTGCCAACCTAGCAGTTCAAAAGCAAGAAATTGCAAGTAGATAAATAGGGACCACTTCGGTGGGAAGGAAATAGCGTTCCATGCGCTCTGGTGTCTAGTCATGCCTGCCACATGACCACGGAAATGTCTGCAGAAGCAGGCAGCGCTGGCTCTTCGGCTTAGAAACAGAGATGACACTGCACCCTAGAGTCGGATATGACTGGCTTTCGAGCAAGGGAAACCACTTTACCTTACTGGTTTTAAGTTTTTTATAGTTCTCTATTGGGATTTATGTAGTTTATGATGTAATTGTTGTACGCCGCCCAGAGTCGCTTGCCGAGTGGTCGGCAATACAAATGTGACTAATAAATGAATGAATGAATGAATGAATGATCCTTGACAAGAGATGGGCAACACTGCCTAATAAATAAATAAATAAATAAATAAATAAATAAATAAATAAATAAATAAATAAATAAATAAATAAATAATCATTGACAAGAGATGGGCAGCACTGTCTAGTTAGACTACTCAAGCCCACGCACCCCGACAGGGCTCTCATCTAGGGAGGGTCCTCAGCTATATCCTCCTTTAATGTTATTCCTTGTCCAGTGAGCACCTTCCTCCATCTTCAAGTATGGTTTTGCTCTTGCGTACCTTCAAGAATGTTTGTTTCTGTCACAAAACTCTTCCTGGATCTGAGCTATCAGTCTTGAGGCTCATCTCTGTTCAGAGGATGTCGAGGGTCATTCCTCTGATTAGTTCTCTCAGTGTCCGCGGCTATTTCTCTCTTCCTGCCCTGTGCCCATCTAGCCATCTTCAAGAGGACCTAAGGAAGATGGTCCATCTTTGCTACAAGAGAAAGATTTGACAGCCAGTCTTTTTAGCATTTTCTACTGAGTGAAATGGGTGCTAGCATATTCCTTGCCTCAGGCAGCCAAATTTCATGGGCTGGCCTTAAGGCTAAAGCGAGTGAGCGACCGACCAAGCGAGAGAAAGAAAGAAAGAAAGAAAGAAAGAAAGAAAGAGAGAAAGAAAGAAAGAATGAAAGAAAGAAAGAAAGAATCTATAACTATCTCTGACTAGCAGAAGTACACTAAATAGAGGGAGAACTTTGTTTAGTTTTCGTTTTGATAAAACTTTTTGAAATTTTCCAGAGGTTTTCAGCAGTTTGATGGGAAAGACCTGGGGTTACGACCTTTTGAATACAGTAAGAGATTTACCCATCCTGACAAAGAGTTTTGAGTACTTAACTCTGAACATTTTGAGTTTGAATCATTCTGTGCGCCAGACGTTTTTACTGCGCTGAATTAGCATTTCCATAAAACTGACTACACAACCTCAGGACTGTTTTGTTGTTACAGTCTGACCTATGTCGCAAGGTAGTTGTAGATGTGAGGATGAAGAATGAGGCTGGGAAGAAGGAGAGGCATGCACACTGCCCTGAAATTGCTGGAGCAAAAACAAAATATAACAGATAATTAAGAAGTAATACACAAATGGTACATGAATTGCAGGAGTCAAGAAGAATCCCATCACCTCATCCTTTTTTATGATGGTCCAAATATTTGAAGGACTGTCAGGTAAAGATAGACCAGGCTTGTTTCCTGCTGCATCAGAGGGCATAGTCCAGTGATGGTGAACCTTGGCACTCCAGATATTCTTGGACTTCAATTCCCAGAAGCCCCTGATCAGCAGGAGTGCTGACTTGGGCTTCTGGCAATTGAAGTCCAAGAACATCTGGAATGTCAAGGTTCGCCATCACTAGCATAGACTGTACCAAAGGGGTCAAATTACATGACAGGATATTCTGATTAAACATT
This sequence comes from Bradypodion pumilum, assembly GCA_035047305.1. NCBI lineage: Eukaryota > Metazoa > Chordata > Lepidosauria > Squamata > Chamaeleonidae > Bradypodion > Bradypodion pumilum. The sequence goes on from JAWDJD010000003.1 coordinate 6,059,972, forward strand.
GGGAAGAACTTCCTGATGATACAAATTGGAGGAATGGAGGCAGGTGAATTCTAAGTACTCACTGAACTGTTTGCGCCACATCTTAGCTGCTTCCAAATCTCACCAACAAGAATGTATTGCTATTCTAGAAGACACCCAATGGAAGGTGAGGTAGGTGATGTCGCGTAAACTATCATGCTTAAAATCATGGCCACCACAAACCACCTTCATATTGAGCTTCTAAGATTACCAGGAAGTGCCTCCAAGGTGACCGAAACATGACTGCCTGTCCACAAAGCCTCGACTCAAGTTTCCTCCAACTTCTATTGCTGATGGTCTCCTTTGAAATGATGCTAGACAGAAATGCCACGGTGGGAGTGTTGTGGTTTCCACCACTGCTTTTTCAATTCCCTTGTTTGGTCACACCGAATAATGCAAAAAGTATTTGGCGTTTGCGTGCAACGTGTGGTGTTGGAAAGAGATGCACCCCCCACAAAAAGCCATTTCCTGACCCCCTCAGGATATGCCCCTCACACAGGGCCACCGTCCCAGGCCTGGAGATGACAGGGGCCCGGCACCACCGGGAAACCACTGATGTGCACATGCGCAAACAAACCACGCATGTGCAGAAAACCACAGGGGTGTGGCGCTACCAGGAAACCACTGATGTATGCATGCGCAAACAAATCATGCATGGGCAGAAAACCACATGGGCATGGCCAAAAAGGGGGGGGGGCGCATCCGGGCCTGGAAATTTCTGCCCTAACCCAATCCTAAGGATTTGACAGGGCAAAAGCTAAGAGGGCTCAATCCTGAACCAGCTTCCTAAAGGTAAATCGAGCTGGTCTCAATTGGTACTTTCTCCCAGTACAGTACATAGAGGCTGCAGCCAGAAAGCCAGCCATTGTCAAACAAATGCAATTATTTAGTCTTTTCTGATCCTTCACAGATAGTCGCCCTTGCTCGAAAGCCAGTCGTATCTGACTCTAGGGTTCAATGCTCATCTCTGTTTACAAATAGTGTGCAGTGTCTGTGTCTGCAGACGTTTCCGTGGTCATGTGACAGACATGACTAGAAGCCGAAACACATGGAACGCTGTTACCTTTCCCACCGAGTGGTCCCTATTTATCTACTTGCAATTTCTTGCTTTTGAACTGCTAGGTTGGCAGGAGCTGAGACAGAGACGGGAGTTCACTCGGGTCTCGAACTGCTGAGCTGCCAACCTTCTGATTGTCAAGCTTAGTGCCTTAAGTTTGTTTAAATGACAAGAACAAAGGAGAGTTAATGCCATTTCCCAGGCCGTTCTTTGCACTTTCGAAGAGCTCTTACTGTCAAAAAGTTATTTTTCAAACTCGAGGAAATGTTGGAGCCAATTAGATGATCTCCCTCTCTCTCTCTCTCACCTCTTATTCCAGACTCAAAGCCCTAAGAATATCCGATTAACTTTTAAGCACATAATCTCAGTGACAAAGCTGAAAGTCAAACATGAGCCTGAAGCCAAGCCCAAACGGATGAGAAAGTCAAGCAGGCTGGACAGAAAGCAGTGGGGAAAGGGAGCTTATTGGAAGCACCAGAGGTATTTCCACAAGTTTACTTTCAGCTCAGGTTGCCAACTTTACTCTCTCCCCAGCAGGTTCTGCACATGTGCTTGTAACAATCTGACGTGCAGAAATTTAGCAGATGGGACTTTTCTTTTCATTGGCTCCCCGTCCTTCTTGCTGTGTCCGGAAAAGCACCACCTGCTACCTTTTTAGCACCAGGTGAAAATGCACAGGTGAAACAGCAGTAAAAAGAACTGCATGGATCTATCCTTCTGCTACACTGCTTGACCGGCCCAGAGGTGCACAGATGTTCTCGCCACCCTTTTCTCCAGTGGGACCTAAGATCAGGAGAGAAGTAGCAGTGGATGCTGAAAGAAGTAAACAAGAGAATGACCCTCCTCATCCTCTGAATGGAGATGAGGCTCAAGTCCACCGACTCAGATCCAAGAAGAGGTTTATGGCAAGAACAAACACTTTTGGGGGTACACAAGAGCCAAACCAAGTTAGAAGATGGAAGAAGGAGCTCACTGGACAAGGAACATCATTCAAGGAGGATATAGCTGAGGATCTCAACCTCCCCTACGTCACTTGGAGGACCCTGAATAGGCTGAAGGTCGGAGTCCCTAAATGCAAGACCAAAATGCTCAAATGGGAATTGCTGGCGGACAACACCATGCGGTGTGAATGTGGAGAGATACAGAATCTGACTCATTTACTGGTCTTCCGATTACTGCCAGAAACATGTACCGATGATTTAGTGTCTTGCACGGAAGACAAAGAAGGAGTCGCAGGAAGGACTAACACAGGTTTATTCATTGATGCTCAGCAGGAACATGAGGTAATGGGGCAGATACATCTCATTATATACCATAACACAATACATTTGAATCTTGTTGCACGGTAGCTCATTGGCTGCTACCGGCGTGGCCTCGCCCAGGTCACGCCTCTCTTCTGCAGTTGTTTTCTCTTCTGCAGTTGTTTTCTCTTCTGCAGTTGTTTTCTCTTCTGCAGTTGTTTTCTCTTCTGCAGTTGTTTTCTGTAGCTCCTGATCATGTGGGGAATTTCCCGCGGCTGTTTGTGATTTGGGCAATGTGGACCATGTGAGACTGAACGCTCGCAGCTGCCCTAAAAGGGCGGCTTGCTCGTGTTCCTTAACAGCTGAGATACATTGTGATTGTGGACTGGTTACATTCATATATTTAAAGTGACATTGTACATGCATACATAACATCCCTCCCCCCTAGGATGGGACGAAGTCCCTCAACCATTGTGGCTTGCCGCATGTGCGCCTGGGGCGTGCGGCCGCCTGACTTAACACAGGGGAGCCGGAGACTCCTGGTTCCGCGGAGTCCTGCCCTGTAATGGAAAGGGGGGACTCATTAGCGGCTCGGTGTGGTGTCTGTGGTACCCTTGCATTGGGGGACGGGAATGGAATGAATAGTTGGGAAGTGAATCCCTGCCTGCTGCTTGAGGAGTTTGGGGACCCCCCCAGTACGAATCTCGGGACCGACGAAGAGGCCCTCGTGGCCTCGCCACCCCCCGCTGCCTGTCCGGGCGTTCTAGAGACTGTGGTGGGCGGACTCGCCCCTGTTGCCTGTCTTGGGGGTGTTGGTCTCCGGGGGGCAGGAGCTATTGCATACTCCAAAACAAAAGGGCTAGTTGGGACTGGAAGTACCAGGGGCTGAACTGAAACCCCTCATCTCGCTAGGACGGGTGGGGGACCACTCCGCTACATCCCTCTGGTACTGCAACTCATAATCATCATCAAACTGATCCCTCTCTTTGAAAGTATCCTCCTCTGTGTCTCCCCCTTGGGTAATGCGGGTGGGGGAGGACCCTAACGCTGATTCCCCCTCGCCAGTGACTCGCCTTCGGAGTTGGTCGGCGTGCCTTCTCCAGAGTAGACCTGAACTAGTCTCGACCCTGTAGGATACCGGCCCCGTTTGCTCAACAATTGTCCCTGGCACCCATGCTGGCCCCGAGGCCGCGTAGTTTCTGCAGTGAACCGGGTCCCCTACTGCAAAACTTTTGGAGCTCTCTCCCCCTATGCTTATGTTTCTCCCTTCATCCTCCACCCTGGACGGATCCATCCGGTCAAACAGTGTTACCGGACGCCTCCTCATGAGGAGTTTGGCTGGGGAGAAACCTGACGCTAAAGGGGTTGTCCTGTAGCAGATGAGGAACTGGCACAGATGCAGGTTCAACTCACCGGGACCCATGCGCCGCAGTGCATCTTTCGTAGTGCGCACTTGGCGCTCTACCTGACCGTTTGTGGCAGGGTGAAACGGGGCAGCGGTTATGTGCCTGATGGCGTTCCTCTCCATAAACGTCTTGAACTCTGCCGACGTGAAGGTACTCGCGTTATCGCTCACAAGGACGTCTGGCAGGCCGAAGCAGGCAAACAGCTTTCGCAACTGTTTAATGGTTGCGGCAGAGGACGTGCTGTTCATGGGGATTACCTCCAACCACTTGGAGTAGGAGTCGACTACCAGGAGAAACATGGACCCGCGGAAAGGGCCGGCGAAGTCGACATGGATCCGGGACCATGGCCCGCGGGCCGTATCCCATTCCCTATGGGGTAACCAGGACTCCTCGGGCCGAGAGCTCTGGCAGCTCTCGCACGTGCCCACTAGGCGTTCTATGTCCCCGTCTATCTGGGGCCACCAAAAGAAACTCCTGGCCAGAGCCTTGGAGCGCACGATCCCGGGGTGGCTGGTATGCAATAGTCTCAGCACCTTGGCCCTCAGCTTCTCTGGGATAACCACCCGCTGGCCCCAGAGTAAGCAGCCCCTTTCCAGAGAAAGCTCTACTCTGCGCCTGAAAAACGGCTTGAAATGTTCCTCGGGGGGAGAGGTGGGCCACACTTTTCTAACCCAGGAACTAACTTGGGCCAGGATCTTGTCAGCCGCCGTGGCCTTGGCGAGGTCGGCCGGCACAATTGGGGGTGAGTCGAGAGACTCAATCAGCAGGACTTGGTGTTCCTGCTCTACCTCACACGTGGGGTCCCCTAAACTAGGGAGAGGGGATCGGGACAGGGCGTCCGCATGGGAGATCTCCTTCCCTGGGCGATAGACCAGCTCATATTGGTAGGCGTTGAGAAAAATGGCCCAACGCAGCATCCTGGGGGATAGAATTTGTGGGGTTGGTTTGCCGGTAGTGAAGATCCCCAGCAGCGGCTTGTGATCCGTCACTACCGTAAACTCGCGGCCGTATAAGAAATCGTGGAACTTCTTGGTTCCCGCGATTATTGCTAGGGCCTCCCTATCTGTTTGCGCGTAATTGCGCTCAGCTTTCGAGAGGGACCTTGAGTAGTACGCCACCGGGGCTTCCCTCCCGCTCTCCAACACGTGGCACAGGACCGCCCCCACCCACACCGGGGACGCATCACAGACTAGCACCACTGGTTTTTTCGGATCAAAATGGGTCAGGACCGCATCCGAAGACAGGAGTGACTTAAGCTCCTTGAATGCCCTCTCCTGCTTGTCCCCCCACCGCCAAACCGCGTCCTTCTTAAGTAGCGCGTGCAGTGGCTCCGCGACCGATGCCTTCCGAGGCAGGAAGGAGTGATAGAAATTTAGGAGCCCTAGGAATGACTGCAGCTCCGGTTTCGCGGTGGGGCGAGGGGCGTCTCTCACGGCCGCTACCTTGGACTCGGAGGGTTTGATTCCGTCCGGGGTTACCTTAAACCCTAGAAACTCTACCTCCCTCGCGAAGAATACGCACTTGTCCCTCCTCAATCGAAGTCCTGCCCTCTCGAACACTGAGAGAACCCCATCTAGCCTCTTGGCTAACTCTAATTCGCTCCCCGCTGTTATCAACACGTCGTCGAAGTATGGGAGGACGCCTGGAAGCCCCTTTAAAAGGCGTTCCACGAGGGACTGGAAAATTCCGGGGGCCGAATTCACGCCAAACTGAAGGCGCGTTACCTTAAACGCCCCCTTGTGCGTTACGATCGTTTGCGCGGCGGCAGCAGCCGGGGTTACAGAGAGCTGCTGATACGCCTGGGCCAAATCTAACTTGGCGAAAAACCTCCCCCCATGTAGCGTGGCCAGCAAATGGCTGACCACGGGCACCGGGTATGCATTTGGCCGAATGGCCTTATTTATCGTACATTTATAGTCCGCACATATTCTGACCTCCCCATTTGACTTGAGGGCTGTAACAATCGGCGTTTCCCACTCCGCCGAGTCAACTGGAACCAAAATCCCCTGCCCCACCAATTTGTCCAGTTCCGCCTCAATCTTGTCCTTGAGGGCGAAGGGCACTCTCCTTGGCTTGAGGCGGATGGGCCGGATTTCTGGGCCCAGCTCAAAGGAAACCGGGGGCCCCTTGTATTTCCCGAGCCCCTTCTTGAAAACGTCCGGGTGTGCGTCGCACACGTCCCGCATTGGGTCAGTCTCGATGGCGTTAATGCCGGACAGTTCGATCCCCAGGGGAGCAAACCACTGCGTTCCCAAAAGGCAGCACCTCCCCCCTTTTAGGACCACTAGGGGCAGTTTCTCGGAGTAGTTCTTGAACTTCACCTTGAAGTTCCCCACCCCCAACACTGGGATCCCATTTCCCTGCACGTCCCGTAGGTTGGATCTCATGGCCCGCAGTTTGGGCCGTTTCTCTGGGGGAATGCGCATAAACTCTTTTTGGGACAGGATGGAATAAGAAGACCCCGAGTCTATCTCCATCCTCACTGGGACCCCCTGCAACAGTACCTCTATAAAGAACCGCCGGTGCTCCAGGCCCACGCAGTTCACGCCGTCCTCTCTGTGGCCGGCTGAGACCTTCCTGATGCCGGCCGCCTTTCGTTGGTGCGTCTGGGAATGGCTGGAACTGCCCTTGTCCTCGACTCGTCCGCGCCTGCATACTCGGGCGATGTGTCCCTTTCGGCCGCAGTTGTGGCACTCGGCCTTCCGGAACGGACACCTCGTGCGGTCGTGGGCCGCCCCACAACCGTCGCAGCGGCGGTCCTGCCGTTCTCAGGTCTGCCGCTTCTCACCTCGCTTCTTGATCCTCTGGACGTCGTCGTCCTCGCTGGAGTAGGGATCCGCTGTCGTGGAGGACTCCTCGGACGACGTTGGTGCGGCGGCGGGCGGCTTGGGGGCCCACCAGGCCGTCTTCGCTGGTGTCCGCCGGGCCGCCTGCACTGGTGACTCGGCCCTCTTGGACGTGGCCCCTCGAGACTTGAATAGCCGGACGCCGCTCCTGGCCTCCTCGGCTGCTTGCGCCTCCCGCAGTACCTCGTTGAACGTGAGGCGATGGTCGCGGGTCATGAGCCTCCTCTGAAGCTCCTCGTCCCTCAAGCCGCACAGCATGCGGTCACGGAGGGCCTGGTCCAGGTCGTCCCACTGGCAATGCACCGCTGCAAGCCTGAGGGCCGCCGCATAGGCGGACACGGATTCGCCCGGTCGCTGGTCTCGCCTGTGGAACGCGACCCGGGCTGGGAAAATCGAGACGGGCGGCTGGAAATGCTCACGCAGTCTCTCCAGGATATGGTCGATGGGCACCTCGTCCACCTTCCGGGGGGCCACCAGGGTCATCAGGATCCGCAGCGTGGCCGGCCCCACCTGAGACAGGAAGTGGGAGCGCATCTTCGCGTCGTCGTCGATGCCTGCAGCCTCCATGGCGTGCCGAAACTGGCACTCATAGAGCTCCCATTGTTCGGGCTCGCTGACATCGAACTGGTACGGCTTGACCTTGGGATTCGCCATCTATCCCACCTTCGTCGCCAATTTAGTGTCTTGCACGGAAGACAAAGAAGGAGTCGCAGGAAGGACTAACACAGGTTTATTCATTGATGCTCAGCAGGAACATGAGGTAATGGGGCAGATACATCTCATTATATACCATAACACAATACATTTGAATCTTGTTGCACGGTAGCTCATTGGCTGCTACCGGCGTGGCCTCGCCCAGGTCACGCCTCTCTTCTGCAGTTGTTTTCTCTTCTGCAGTTGTTTTCTCTTCTGCAGTTGTTTTCTCTTCTGCAGTTGTTTTCTCTTCTGCAGTTGTTTTCTGTAGCTCCTGATCATGTGGGGAATTTCCCGCGGCTGTTTGTGATTTGGGCAATGTGGACCATGTGAGACTGAACGCTCGCAGCTGCCCTCTATGGGCGGCTTGCTCGCGTTCCTTAACAGCTGAGATACATTGTGATTGTGGACTGGTTACATTCATATATTTAAAGTGACATTGTACATGCATACATAACAGATGAAGACTTAAGTTTGGCCAATGACAAAGCCAAGAAAGTGGCTTTATTTTGGCAGTCCAAAGGTTGATGTTGATACCTGAAACAACAGATAACAGCGAACCCTGTATGTTTTACATTGCAGATACTGTAGTCACCTCTAGATGTGGTAATACACCATAGAAGTACATATGTATTTCAGGGATTTTTTAAATTGAATATATTTAGACCTGTGGATATTGAATCTGTGGAGGTGAAAGGTAACTTGTATTGTGGGGAGGCCTGACTTTGATTGGGTAATTAAGATAACTGTTGGATAATTAAGACAACTGTCGAAAAACACTACTGACTTTCAGAACTTTGGAAGTTGCAACCTAAACATTGTGCTGTAAAAACAAGGATACTGTACTGCAGATGGAGAGTGCAGCCATGAAATAAAAAGGCAACTAATTCTTGGGAAGCAAGCTATGAGAAATTCGTGCAACATAGTGAAAAGTAGAGACATCACCTTGCAAATAAAAGTCCGCATAGTCAAAGCAATGGAATTTCCGGTAGTCATGTATGGTTGTGAGAGCCGGACCATAAGGAAGGCTGAGCACAGAAGAATAGACACCTTTGAAATGTGGTGTCGGAGGAGAGTTTTGAGATTACCCTGGACTGCAAGGAGATCAAATCAGTCCATCCTAAAGGAAATCAACCCCAACTGCTCTTTGGAAGGTCAAATAGTGAAGATGAAGCTAAAGTACTTTGGGCATCAAATGAGAAGAGAGGATCCACTTGAGAAAGCCTTGATGCTGGGAAAGGTCGAGGGCAAAGAAGGGGGTGGCAGAAAATGAGATAGCTAGATGGCATTGTTGACACAATGGGCTCAAAGCTGGGCGGGTTGAGGAGGAGGGTGGGGGATAGGGGTGCCTGGCGAGCAATGGCCCATAGGGTTGCGAAGGGTCAGAATCGACTGTGCGACTGAACAACAACTGCAAAAAATTAAATCAGCAGGAAAAGAGGAAGACAGAGTGTGAGATGGATTGTCTCCATAAAGGAAGCCATGGCCTTTTAGCTTTGAATTGACAGTTTACAGAACAGCTGGATTACAGGCCACAGGAGCCCATCCAGTCCAGCATTCTGTCTCACACAGCGGCTCACCATTTGCTTCAGGGCATTATTCCCAAGCAGATGCCTTCACCTGCTTAGGATTCCCTGGAAATGGCATTGAGAGATATCCTGCCTATCTCTCCAACCTGGAGGTTGTCCTTAGGTATCCATAATTATAGCCATTGATACCCCTGTCCTCCATGAACCCTTGTCCTCCAGAAGATGACTTTAAAGTCTTAAAAGTTACTTTTCTGATCTCTTACTAAGACCAAATAGCTTTACAGACAACCTGTTGTGGGAAGAGCGGAAAACTATTTACGTTGGTTCGATACAACTGCTTGAATTTTTAAAACAGGGGTGTCCAAACTATGGCCTGTGACCTGGATCCGGCCCATGCCACCATTCCATCTGGCCCATGCAACTCCTTGAAGCAGAAGTAAAACGTGCTCATGCATGTGCAAAAAACTGCCGTAAATTACCTGTGGTTGTCGTAAGTGGATTTCCGACAGCCTTGGGTGCATTTATGGCGGCGTTATGCACATGTGTAGGCACGGTTTACTTCCACTTCCAGTGAGAGGAACCATGTGACCGTCTCACTCAACCGCCTGACTGGCCCACAGTCCAAAAAGTTTGGGCACCCCTGTTTTAAAATCTTCTTGGCAATTGGGAGTACTTTGATGAGCACCTTCAAAAGTCACATCTTGGGATGCAAAATAGATTCTGGAGGCGGAACACCACCACCACCACCCGGTTATACCCCACAGGGTGCCAAACTGTTAAACTGTGGCTCTTGTGTCTTTTCTGAATGGTATATTAAAGTCCGAGGAACTGGGTGGGCTTCATGGCAGCTGTGATAAGAGGTGTCTTATGTGTGGTTTAGAAAAAGAGAAAAGAATCCAAAGAGACAGGAGTGTTTAAACAAGCAGCCCGCAGACAGATGACAAAAGCACATGGATCTTCGGTTTGAAGCTTTGGTTTGCTCTTTTTACAAGAATCGTCCCAGCAACCAGAGAAAGAACATCCTTCTCTCTCTTTTCTTTTGCAAATTTAGCTGTTTTATCATCCAGAAAAACAGTCATACCTGTCAAGTACCCCGTATTGGCCGGGATTACCCCGTAATTCCATGCCGATTTTCTCCATTTCCCGCCCGGAGCTGCCGCTACCCCGTAATTTGGCAGCAGGGAAAAAGGAGTTATTGCGCATCCCTTCTGCGCAGGTTCTTTCTACGCATGCGTAGAACCCTTCTACGCATGCGTAGAAGGCTTCTGTGCAGAAGGGGATGCGTAGAAGCCTTCTACGCATGTGTAGAAGTAACTTGCGCAGAACGGTTCTGCGCAGGTCCATTCTACGCATGCGTAAAAGCCTTCTACGCATGCATAAAAGCCTTCTACGCATGCGTAAAAGCCTTCTACGCATGCATAAAAGCCTTCTACGCATGCATAGAAGCAACCTGCGCAGAACGTTTCTGCACGGGTCGCTTTTACGCATGCATAGAAGGCTTTTACACATGGGTAGAACGGACCTGCGCAGAAATGTTCTGAGCAGGTCCTGTAAGCTCTGGAGCTGTGCTTGACAGGTATGAAGACAGTCAAGGTCCTGAAGTTATTTCTAATGCAAATCTCTTGACTTCTCTGCACTTCTTCTTCTTCTTCTTCTGTATCCAAATCCGAATCTTGGTGATCCTCATGGTGATCAGCCATGAAGACTGTCCTGAGAATACAATACAGTGGCCTTTCAGCGACCTTCTGCATCACAGTGTGACCCTTTTACCACTGATCAAATTCTGCAAGTTGCTTTCTGGTTCTGAGCCCTTTTGGCACGCAAAGTCCTCCTCAGCCCCAGGCCAATATTGATGAAGCTGCTGCCCTCCATCAAGATGGATTCAAGTGGGATTTAATCCACTGGGACCATCACCCTTCCCAAAGCTAAAAGGCCATGGTTCCTGTATGGAGACGATCCACCTCACACTCCATCTTCCTCTTCAGCACCCAAGCCATTAGTCCTCAGGGTTGTCTGGTTAGTTAACCGCCACCTGACACCCGGCATTGAGTCATTGGCAGTATGGTCTACTCCAGGAGTTCTTGACTTTTTTAAGCCAGGGACTAGGTCACGCTCCCTCAGACAGCTTGAGGGAACGGATGGACATTTTGCCTTTGCTCCATCACATGGCACTTCCTGGTGTGGTGGAGGCAGTGAGGGGCCACATGAAATGGTGCCACAGGATGTATCCGGCCCACAGGCTGTAGGTTGAGACTCCCTGGTCTACTCTAATACCATAGCAGGATAACCTGGCCAGATTAGATTTGCACTTACTCCTTTAAAATCCTAAATGGGTAACGCTCCCACAGAAATGCCTACCCTACTATACTCCTTCTGTTTAAAGTGTTCTGAAAAAGCCCCCCCCCCCCCCGCAAATCAACATCCTGCTCGCCCCCACTAGCTTAGGAAATGTCTACATTAGTTTAAAAAATCCTACCTCTCCATAGGTTTTGCAAGATTCTAAATCAATTAAGAGATCAAAGAATACATGATGTGATTTGGGAATTGGTGCAAAATTGTTGAAATATGGGTTATTTTAAACCACCCTTGGGGTTGATAAGTTTGCACCAGTTCCCAAATCGCTGTATTATTCTTCGATTAAAAATGTGTGAACACATGGGTTGATATATGTTGGGCTTCTTCTTGTAAAGATAACAGATATGGACTGCAGCAACTTTTGATTTGTTACAATTATAGCGCTGTGACACCTCAATGCTGGATACTACTGGTAGATATGTTCCTGTTCATTTACTGTTACACCATTATAGTACTGTAACACTTAGAACCATGATGGCGAACCTTGGCACTCCAGATGTTCTTGGACTTCAATTCCCAGAAGCCCAAGCCCCTGTGAATCCACATGAACAGGTTTACTGTGATTCATCCGGCCCACGCTGCCCTTGTTGCTCCCGGAAGCAGAAGTAAACATACGGGCGTGTTTTACCTCCGCTTCCGGGAGCGACGAGGGTGACACGGGCCGGATGAATCGCAGTAAACCCCTTTGTGTGGATTCATGGGGGATTGGACTTCTGAGAACTGAAGTCCAAGAACATCTGGAGTGCCAAGGTTCGCCATCAAGGACTTGGAATATTTTCCCCCAAAACAAAAATTCCAAAAATTCATACTTTAATTCAGGAGTGATGACTGCTGTTCAACGTACTGAAATGTAGAACACAAATCAAAACTGCAACCTTGGTTTAAAAAGAAATGACTGAAAAGGCAGTGTAGTCCACTATCTGTATATATAAAAGAGAGGTGTAACGTTGTGTGTCCTGAACGCATTCCAACACCCCTCGCCCAACCCCCCCGAAATTCAGCACACACGTACCTTGCATGTGCAGTTTCCGGGATGTCTGGGTCTGGAGGCCAAGGGTGGGTCGTGGGCCCCACAAATTGGATAAACAAAAAACTACCAGCCCCAACGTCCCCTGCAGCACGCCTCAGCCAATCGGGAGCCCAGTCAGAGCGTGTGCAAGAGGCAGGACAACAACCAAGCATGAGGGAGAGGCGGGGCAGTGGATGCGAGGACGACAGCCCAATGGCCGCCGTGCTGGGCCACAGATGCCCCTAGTCAACGGGACAAAAATGGAAGGAAGCCTCAGGCGGAGATGCTGCGGGCGAGCCGGCAAGGCCGCCCAAGGAGGAGAAGGAGGATGTCCTGGCAAGGCGCCCACCACACCACCACATCGGGAGAGAGACGGGCCGACAGTTGAAGTTCTGAGGCCTAGGAGGGCCTCAATGATGGCCAAGGAAAAATCGAAGGCAGAGCAACCTACGCCTACCTTGCCAGGTAAGGTGGACAGTGGTCGGAGACTGTGGTGGGGCCCCCGGCCTGGGGCACCTTGCCAGGCCACATGGTGGCCGGGCGTGCCCACAGATGGGGACCCAGCATCCGGCGGCCAAGGAAGATGCCCACGGACGAAGAGGCCTCGGGTGGAGATGCAGCAGGCACACCGCCGAAGCCCGGTGATGTGCCCGCCGCCGAGGCCCGGCGATGTGTCCGCCGCACCAACTGCGGGTGCAGAAGCAGGCCGCTTACTGTGAGCCAGGGCCTACCTCCGCTCTGTTGTCGCTCACGTGTGCAGTGCGGTGTGTCCGGCAGAGTCTCTCCGGGTCCTAGACAGAGGGTGGGGCTTCCTGGGATCCGTGGATGCGGCAGAGGGAGCAGCGGCCAGGGAGCAATGGGCAGAGATCAACAGGAACCCAGTGCAGGAACGTGGTTGTCAGGAGGGGAATATATATTTATATTTATATATTTGCATTTTTAATTAGCAGAAAAATGCAGATCTAACCATTTTCCTTACAGAAAAACTGGAGAGGAGAAACCTGTTGCTTGGAACATTCATATTTTAAGAAACTGATATTGAAGATCTGGGATTCCTTACCTGTGAACCCTTTTTCATGTTAGTATCAGAGTCTTCCTGTACCCTACATTATGTGACATGCGATGCTGAAAATGACCAAGGAACCTGCCATCCTGTTTTGGTACCAAGGTGGATGGATTATTATCTTAATTCCACCCCATAATTCCACAGACTAATGGCCTTGAGTGGCGAAGTCCACAGGAAAGGGTGATGGTTCCCAAGTGGATTAAATCCCACTTGAATCCATCTTGATGGAGAACAGCAGCTTCATCCAACCTGGCCTGGGACTGAGGAGGACTTTGTGTGCCAAAAGGACTCAGGACCAGAAAATGGATCGCGGAACTGGATCAGTGGTACTATGGGTGCTATGCTGCAATGCAGAAAGCAAATGGAAGACCACTGCATTATATTGTCCCTAGCACAATCTTCATGGTTGATTGCTATAAGGATAACCGATATTGGAATATTATCACTATAACCACCATGGGCGATTTGGTTTAAGGGAGAAGCCAAATGACAACTGAAGTTATATTTTGAGCACAAAATTCAGCAGAAAAGATAATAAAGCTAAGAAAAATTGATGGGGATAAAACTTAAGAAAAAGAAGAAAACTCTCTGTGAGATGGATTGACCCAATAAAGGAAGCCACAGCCTTGAGTTTGCAAAAGAGCGGAGCAGGGCTATTGATGAAAAGACATTTCATGGGTCACTAATTCAAAGGTGTCTTGATGAAATTTTTAAATGACATTATTTGTCTCTTGGCCCCACCCGGCCAAGTGGACAAAAACCAGCCGTTGCACATCGCAGAGAAGGAGACTTACAGCCACTTGATCCCGTTGCAAGTCCCGCTCTGCAAGACGAAAGCCAGGAAAAAGCCAATCACTGCTTTGCGCTTCATCTTTCCTCTCCTTCGCCTCCCAAATCTCTTCTGGAGAAAAATAAATTGATTGCAGAAAAATGGGATTTTCACCAGATGCCAGCCTAAAAGGAGAAGAGACAATAGGACCATTAACACCCCCAACAGTGCATATGAGCAAGCCACCACCCCACAAATAAAGTGGGTGGGAGAGAAAACTTTAAGCCTCCCAAAAGGCAAAACAGTGGTTTATGATTGTGAATAAAAACTCAGATTCCAACCTCACTTCGTCAATAGAAGCTTTGCAACCAACCCCCACCTCACCCCACCCAAAAAAGAAAAAAGACAGAACAGCCATATGGCCCAAATTACAGCAAAACACTCGAGCCGGACGGTGTGTTTTCGGTTAACTCGGAATATGGTGAGATTTCATTCTTGATCCTGGCTTTATGTCTTCCACAACACCACCCCATCTCACACGCCTGCTTTTAAAAATGTATATATTTGATTGAGAAAGGAAGGGGGGATTGGAAATCATATGGACATCCACTCTTAACGGCCCTGGAGGTTTCAGTCCTGATCCTTCCCTCATTTACAAATATATTAAAACTGGAGTGCAGGAAAACGAGCCCTGGGAGAGAAAGCGACACGCTCGCCTGAGCAGATGTCAACGCATGGGGATGCAGTCTTCCTTTTTGCAGATGTGGGGTGTGCATGTGGGTTGGATGCTGTTTGCAAAGGGTGAGCTTTTCTCACTTCATTAGTTCCCTATCTCCCTCTGCTTCCCACACACTCTAACACCTGGTTTGCGAGGGGCAATCCAAGCTGGAAATCTACATCTACACCAGAGGTGCCCAAACTTTTCATGCCGTGGGCCGGTCACGTGGTTCAGTGGGCCTGGTTGCGTGGTGCCTCCCACTGGAAGCAGAAGTTTTGCACCTTGCAATCTGTTTTGCAACAGGATGAGATAGATTTTAAGCTGCCATTTTTCTCTGCTTAAACCAGGGATGCCCAAACTACAGTCTGTGGGCTGGATCTGGCCCCAATGACAATTCATCCGGCCCATGCTGCCCTTGTCGCTCCCAGAAGTGGAAGTAAAACGTGCCCGTATGGGTGCATTTTACTTCCGCTCTGGGAAGTGATGAGGGTGGCCTGGTCCGGATGAATTGCTGTTGGGGCTGGATCTGTCCACAGGTTGTAGTTTGGCCACCCCTGGTTACACCAAAGAGCATCAAGCCTCTCCAGAGGATGGACAGAACAGGAAGACTTCAGGGATAGAGTGGTACTGTAGGACTGGGGACTCTCATGGCTTGATGTAAATAACATTTATTGGACCACTACGGTTCTGCCAATCTCAGGAGGGTCTCCCCGAAAGAACAGTATTCTTTTTCACTTGATTTTTGGTCCTTTGTTTTCTTCTCTAGCTAATCTATTTTGAAGCTGTTGATGTCAGAGGAATGGTCATGATAGCAATAGCAACGACACTTTAGCAAATATGTAATGCCACAATGATTATCTTGCACCCATCAATTTAAGCCATTTGCAATTCAACAGGGTGAAGCTTCACAACTAATCTGAAGAACAACCAGAGATCTTCTGCTATTACCAGTTGTAAAAAGCCACATTGATTTGTATACTTATTTGTTATGCCAACCAAACATTCTGTGCCTCTGTATCTTATGTGTGTATAAATTGATGCCATGAAGTCTCACTTTTAGGTGTGACGAAGTAGACAAAAGCTAACATTAAAATACTGTACAACAGTTAGTCTTTAAAGTTCCACAACATTTTTTTGTCTAATTGTTTTGTTTTCTTCTTCTTCTTCTTCCATGTTTAGGCCAGACATGAAACTGCCAAAATGAAGCCATCTTTTGGTGAGTTCATTCTGCAGTTCCTTTGGCCAGCAGCACAAGGTTGCCATTACCAGAGTACGCGCAATTGCCATTCAAAAATAACCCAATCTTTGAGGAGGCTTGGAACACAGACTAACATGGCTACCACTTCAAAAATTTCAACTTGTTTTCTGATGCTATCTGGATTTTGTCTCTTGGATTTTATTGGTTACTAGCCAATTACCTGGCCTTGCTCGGGTTTTTTTTCTTTAAAGGAAGTAAGGAGGCTCTGGTGCGCGTGTGCAGTACTGCTGTTTTGTTGTGGTGCGCATGTGCAGTACTGCTTTTCCGTTGCTGTTTCTCCTGTCAGTGGGGGTGTCCCCTTTGCATCCCACGTTGGGGGGCATAAACCCCCAAATGGGTTTTTGCCCCCCCCCACAGTGCTGATCTCGCACACCCAAGGTATGTATGTGCCAAATTTCAGTGACATTGGTCCAGGGGTGTGGGTTCCTTTAGAGCACATACAAACCCACACCTCTGTTTTATAAATATAGATTACTGGATGATTTTATTATGATTTTTATCTATATTTTATTATATGTATTTTTATATACCATATATTGTAAATCCGCCCTGACTGCTGTTCACATCAAAATGTGAATGAATGAACTAACTTAAATACCGCCCTGTAAAGCTTGGAGCACTCTCTGGGTGGGTCACACGGTAATTAAGCATTTTGCCCCTAACAAGCTGGGTATTCATTTTACTGGCCTCAGAAGAATGGATAGTTGATTCAACCTGGAGCCCCATCAGTATTGAACTCACAATATCATCTGGAACCTGGAAACTGGGTAGGTTTGTATATCAGGCAGATGATACTGCCAGCGACTCAACGCTGAGCATCAGGCAGCGAATAACTAACCTGACACCCCTGAGGACTAATGGCCTTGGGTGCCAAAGACCACAGGGAAGGGTGAGGGTCCCCAAGTGGATTAAATCCCACTGGAATCCATCTTGATGGAGGGCAGCAGCTTCATCAATCCTGGCCTGGGACTGAGGAGGACTTTGTGTGCCAAAAGGGCTCAGGACCAGAAAGAGACTCATGGAACTGGATCAGTGGTAAGCAGTGATGCACTGCAAAAATTTTTACTACCTACTCTGTGGTCTGGCCAAATCTGTGGGTGTGGCCAAACATCCTGCATTATAGGCTATGGAGGTGGGTGTGGCCAACCAAGTGGGCATGGCCCACATACCTGTCAACCTTCCCGGATTGGCCAGGATTTCACGGTTTTCAGTGCCGATTTGCGCCATTTCCCGCCCCGCGCTGCCGAAACCCCGGAATTTGGCAGCAGGGGAAAGGAGGTACTGCACAGCCCTTCTGCACAAGTCACCTTCTACGCATGCGTAGAAGGCTTTTACGCTTGCGTAGAACCCTTTTACGCTTGCGCAGAAGGCTACGCCACTTGCGTAGAAGGCTACACAAGCGTAAAAGGGTTCTACGCAAGCGTAAAAGCCTTCTATGCATACGTAGAAGGCAACTTGCACAGAACCGTTGTGCGCAGGTCCCAGATTGTCCGGAGCCGCGGTTGACAGGTATGGCATGGCCAGGGGGAATTTCCATTACCAGACCGGTTCTGCAGAATCTGACAGAAACTGCTGCAGTGCATCACACTGGTGGTAAGGGTGTCACATTGCAATGAGGAAGGCAAATGGAAGGCCACTGTGTTATATTGTCCCCAGGACATTCTCCATGGCTGATTGCCATGAGGATAACCAATATTTGGAACTGAAGAAGAAGAAGAAGACGATGACCCAGGACAGAGATTGCTAAACCCCGAATTTCGATTCTAGTCGTGGATCACATAACTTGAAATATATCAGCCTAGTTTTAATCAGTGCTTCCTTTGGGCTTTTTACCATGGGTGGATCCAGGTCACACACTGGTCAAGCAACCAGACTGACAGCTAAAGAGGCCACAGGTGTTTCTGCAACTTATAACTCTGCATGCAGGAAGACCCGAGAGAATATCCATCGTTAATGACCTTTTTTTACCCAAGTCGACTCAGCTTCCCATCCTTCCTTGAGGCATGCTCTTTGCTGTATATTTTCTTAAACATGGAGTTTATTATAAGCAAGACTTGACAAAGTTACTTTCTAAAACTACAACTCCCCTTGAAAGCACCTAAAATAGAGCCAATAGATGGATGTCAGCCAGTGGTAAAAACCAGTGAGTAGCTAATTCCTTCATTTTGGAGGGGGCAGGGGTTGCATCGCCAAATGTCTGGGTTGACTGCATGGACCCTCTCTTCGTCCTTGTAGGGCTCCACCCCTTCTCATGCACTGCCCACTCCACACAAAAAAATTCTTTCAAAATTGCTTTTTTTTTTTGACAGCGCTGGCTCTTCGGCTTTGAAACAGAGATGAGCACTGAACCCTAGAGTCGGATACGACTGGCTTTCGAGCAAGGGAAGCATGAAAACTCCTTATGCCCTCTAGTGGCCCCAGATATATTTAAAAATTTACAAAAATGATAGAAATAGGGATGCTACCCTCCCCAAAGTTGTAAAATTGTTTTCCACAAAGTTTTTCAAAGTCACAAGAGTAGAGGTAAAAGGTCTCCTTTGCTCAAAAGCCAATCATATCTGACTCTGGGATGCGGTGCACAGACTCCACTTACTGCCAAAGAGCCAGTGCTGTTTGCATCTGCAGACGTTTCTGTGGTCATGTGGCAGGCATGACTAGACACCAGAGTGCATGGAACGCTGTTACTTTTCCTCCTGAAACGGTACCTATTTATCTACTTGCAGTTTCTTACTTTGGAACGGCTAGGTGGTTGGCAGGAGCTGGGACAGACATGAAGATTTGAGCAAAGCAGAATCGTAATAATAATGAGGTTACATAGCCAGCCAGCCATGTGGCCTTGATCAAGCTGCACAGCAGGCCCAGAACCCCAGGAGAAACAATTTCTGAGTACTTTAGTTGGCTTAGTGGTTAGTGCATGACGGATTGAGCGCCCGTCTCTGTCCTACCTCTTGGGGACATGACAGGAGCCTCATTTGGGCATTCCCTGAGCGGAGTTTCTCCCGCAAAAATCCTTTCAACCCACAATAATTTCTGACACAAATATATTATTATTATTATTATTATTATTATTATTATTATTATTATTATTATTATTATTATTATTATTATTATTATTATTATTATTATTATTATTATTATTATTATTCAGAGTTTGAGGCAGATTTAGGAAAAATTAAGGGCTGCAGCGGCTCAAGTGGCTAAGACACTGACTGGGAGGCGGAAGGTCAGCAGTTCAATTCCCGAGTACTGCAGGACAGAATGAGCTCCTGTCTTTGTCTCAGCTCCTGCCAACCTAGCAGTTCAAAAGCAAGAAATTGCAAGTAGATAAATAGGGACCACTTTGGTGGGAAGGTAATAGCGTTCAATGCGCTCCAGTCTCTAATCATGCCTACCACATGACCACGGAAACGTTTGCAGAAGCAGACTATGCTGGCTCTTCGGCTTTGAAACAGAGATGAGCACTGAACCATACCTGTCAAGTATCCTGGATTGGCCGGGATTTCCCGTATTTCAGCACCGATTTTCGTCCTTTCCCGCCCGGAGCTGCCGCTATCCTGGATCTTGGCAGCAGGGGGAAAGGAGTTACTGCGCACCCCTTCTGCGCAGATCCTTGATATGCATGCGTAGAACTTTTCTACGCATGCGTGGAACCCTTCTACGCATGCGTAGAAAGGTTCTGTGCAGAAGGGGATGCGTAGAACCCTTCTACGCATGCGTAGAACCGACCAGCGCAGAACGGTTTTGTGCAGGTTCATTGTACGCATGCGTAAAAGTCTTCTACGCATGCGTAGAATGGACTTGCACAGAACCGTTCTGCGCATGTCCCGTATTGTTTGGAGCCGCGCTTGACAGGTATGCACTGAACCCTAGAGTCAGATACGACTGGCTTTCAAGCAAGGGAAACCTTAGGAAAATTACTCAGCGACCTTTACCTTTGTCTTTACTCCCATTTTAAAACAACACAATTGCTGCAAATACAGTTAAACTCAGCCTATTGCAAGCGATTTTTTTAAAAAAAAGATCTATCTTGCTTTTTGCAGCTGGATTACTTCAACACATTTAATCTCTGCCTTAAAGAAGTCTACTTCAAAACCTCACTCTTTAATCTTGCAGCATTCATTTCACTGCCCAAGACAGGCTATTTCAGAACCTCTGGCTATCTTTCCACTGGATTTGGGCATCTTAACACCACAGGCTACTGCTGGCTTTTTGGTTTTTTAAATACTTGTTACAAGTTCCAGAGTTCAGGGGTTGGGGGGGGGGAATCACAGTGCTTAAAATACTATGATTCATCAATTAAGATCAAATAAATGAAGCTACTTTGATCACAATTTAGGAGCTGCTAGTTTAAACTCTGACAAATGCAAATCAACAATTTAAATTAGGCTAAAGATTCCACATTACTGGCAGAAAAGAGCAATGGCTACTCTTGAACTGACTAATGATGAAAGAAGAAAGAGTGTTAAAAGGCTTACAGTCAACTATTACAAAGATCAAAATACTGACTACAGAAGAATTACTAGCATTTTAATGTTGACAAGGAAGAAATCAACATTAAAAATTTTCTATGCCTCAGTGGATAAGATGCTGACCTTGGCAACCAGAAGGTTGACAGCAGGTCAGCAATTCAAGACCTGAGTGCCACGCAATGGAGTGAGCTCCGTTGTCTGTCCCAGCTCCTACCAAACTAGTAGTTTGAAAGCAAGAAATTGCAAGTAGATAAATAGGGACCGTTTTTGGTGGGAAAGGAAACAGCGTTCCATGCAATCTGGCATCTAGCCATGCCTGCCACATGACCACGGAAACGTCTGCAGACACAGAGACGTTTATGGCTGTTAATGGAGATGAGCACCAACCCCTAGAATCGGACATGATGGGCTTTCAAGCAAGGGAGCCCTTGACCTTGATACCTTGGTCAAGAAACAAGAGGAAGACTAAGGTTGGAAGGGAAACTAAGAAAGAAGGAGAGATAATTTTCAGGCATAGGGATATATCCCTGGAAACCAAGGTCAAGATCATCAATTCGATTGAATTCTGAGTTTCTATGTATGAATGTGGAAGCTGGACAGTGAAAAGAGCTAGCAGGAGAAGTATATATTTATGGCAAACATGGTGCTGAGAGACAACTTTGCAGTTGCCATAGACCAGGGTTCCTCAAACTTGGCTCCCCAGCTGTTCTTAGACTAGAAGCCCTGATCAGCAGATGTGCTGACTTGGACTTCTAGTAATGAAGTCCAAGAACAGCTGGACAGCCAAGTTTGAGGAACCCTTCAACAGACCACCAAATATGATAAATAGGCTTCTATATGGGATCAAATCCTGCCAACCTAGCAGTTTGAAAGCAAGAAATTCCAAGTAGATCAATAGGGACCACTTCTGTGTTAAGGTAACAACGTTCCGTGCGCCCCGGTGTCTAGCCATGCCTCCTTCCACATGACCATGGAAACGTCTGCAGAAGCAGACAAGCGCTGGCTCTTCGGCTTTGAAACAGAGATGTGCACTGAACCCTAGAGTCGGATACGACTGGCTTTCAAGCAAGGGAAACCTTTACATTTGTGAATGTTGGGACCTTTTGAGAATCATTAATACCTAGAGTTGCCAACGAGTCAGAAATGACTTGATGGGGGGGGGGGGGGGGCGTGTCAAGATGGAGGGCTGAGAGAGGCGAACTTTTTTCCGCTCGGAATGGAGAGAAACGAAAGTGACTTTTAAAAGTGTAAATAGTTCCTGAAATCGGCAAAAAAATGGATTAGAAAAAATAGAAGGAAAAATAGTTACGGAAAATACTTTGGAGGCTCCAAAGCAGCGCTGGAAAAAGGAGATAAAACAGAGTTTCGATCTTGGAGAGAGCGGGGGGATGGGCGATTTATAATGGTGACGAGTCCCCGGAGCTCTTAAAAGAAAAACGGACAGATTGGAAACGAGAGGAGATCGGCGTTCCGGTAAAATTGTTTAAAAGTGTTGGCAAAGCGGATAAGTGGATGACTGGATCGAAAAGGGTAATCTCGGCGGGGTGGTGAAAGAGGTAAGCTGAAGCGGACTTCGCTCCCCCCCCCCCCCCCCCCCCCCCCGCTGTCCCCTCGATCAGAGACGGCCGGAGCTTTGCGGAGCTGGAAAAGTGCAAAGGGGAGAAGTGGAGAAAGCAAGACGGTGAGCAGTTATGTAAAGATTTTGAAAGAGGGAAATATTAAGGGGAAGAAAAGAGACTGAGATTTTCCGTACTGTGTTATGCCGGCGGGAGCTGATAAATCAGCGGCTAAGTAAAGAGAACAATATAGTACTTCCTGCTTTTTTCTTTTCTTTTTTCTTATTCCTTTTTCCTTTTTGCTCCCCTCTCTTGGTCGTTATGTAAGCCGCGGACTTGGAGTATTGGCTTTTAAAGAAAAAGGAGTTGGTTTAAGTCTGCCCCTGCATATCCTTTTGGAGATATAAAGTGAAGCAAGACGGTGCTGTGGCCTAGTGCCCTGGGAAATAAACTGCTGTTAATCTGGAACTTTTGAGAGTAGGAGCCTGAATTCGTCAGCGTTTTTTTACTTTTGTATTTATCCCATAACAGCAAGATAAAGTTGGCTCTCCTCCCATTTTTTTAATTTATTTTTTTGAGCTAAAGTTTGAAGACACTTTTTTAACTGCTTTTATTTTGACTCCCCTCTCTTTTGCTCTGTTGGAAAATTTTTATATATTTTTTACTATTATCTTTTTTTAACTTACAAATACGATTTTTCTTTTTGGTCTTTTTTTTTGTTTTGTTTTACCATCCTTTTTTTTATCCCTTTTTTTGTTCAAAATATTAAAATACTTAAAATTTAAGAGGGAAATTAATTAGGCTTGAATTGGGATACTGACTTTTTTCTCTTCACCACCCTCACATAGAGTGGAACTGGGGTGATTACCTGTGTATACATGTGTGTGTATATGTGTGTGTAAATACACACACATATATATGACAGAGAGGGAGGGGAGGAGAGGATAAGGGCTAAGCATTGTATTTTGAAATAAATATATTGAAATTGGTTAGATTTAAAATACAGGGTGAATCTTGAATGATAAATTGTTTATGTAAATTGATAAAAGGGAAGCAGTTAGAAATACATTTGGATGAAACGGCAGGGGAGAGGGAAAGAGAAGGAGAAGAAATTGGCTTGGACAAGAGAGCAAAGACCAACGTCCTCAGATAGGAGTTTCAGAAGGCTTACAAGGCTGGACGAGGAGGAAGAGGAGATGAAGAAAACAATGCAACAGGAAATAAAGGACTTGGAGGAACAGGAGACAGTGAAGAAGATGGCACAACAATTACAACAACAACAACAGCAACAGAAGACAATAATATCGCCAACTACCGTTGCTCCATCTGCGGTAAAATCAATTGTGATAACAACAGCAAAAGTTACAACAACAACAACTGCCACAACAACCGTAACAACTACAGCGGCAATAGCAGGGACAGCACCAACAATGATCGTAACCACAGCCACGGCAACAACACCAACAACATCGGCAATGGGGGAGTGGCAAGGATCCAAATCTGAATTTGAAAGTCTAAATGAGAAATTTGATAATCTGGGGAATAATATCGGAAATATGATTGCTCAAATTAAATTAGATTGGAAACAAGACATGCAAGATATGTTAGTAAATATTATGAAGGGAATTGACGGCGTGAAGGAGGACATAAATAACCTCAAAAAAGAACAAGAAGTCATCAAAAAAGAACAGGCAACGACTAAAGCAGAGGTTATGGACTTGAGAAAAAGAGAAAAGGAGAGAGAAAATAAGGTTGGAGATCATGAAAAGAGATTAGAAAATGTGGAAGAACAATTAAGAAGAGCAAACGTCATAATTCGAAAATTCCCAGAGAACTCTCCAGACAAATTAAAAGAAAGAATAGTGAAATGGCTTGATGAAATTATGGAAGATGGCTTCACGCCGCAAGAGGTTGTAAATGTATTTAGATTGGGGTCAAGAAGAGGTAAAACTGGGTCAAGGAATGTCATGTTAAAGTTTGCTAATGTATCAGATAAATTACGTTTAATGGCGCTTATACGGGAAAA
This sequence comes from Bradypodion pumilum, assembly GCA_035047305.1. NCBI lineage: Eukaryota > Metazoa > Chordata > Lepidosauria > Squamata > Chamaeleonidae > Bradypodion > Bradypodion pumilum. The sequence goes on from JAWDJD010000003.1 coordinate 6,083,988, forward strand.
AGGAACAGAGGTTCTAAAAGTAGAAGGCCATGATATTGAAGTGTATAATGACATTCCAATAGAGGATCGTTTCTGGAGACAATCGATGAAGCCAATTACAAAACGATTTCAGGAAAAGGGAATAAGGTATAATTGGAAATTTCCACGACAATTAAGTTTTTTTTACTTGGGAAGACGTTATTTAATCAGTGAGGGTCCTAATGTCTTGGATGTAATGACAGATGCTAAGTTGTTGGAAGCAGGAACAAAAGAGTGGTTTGATTTGAAGGAAGAACTGATTATATCTGGTGGTTATAGAAGACGGGATAGCAATGGAAATGAGAATATGCCTAAAGGGGTGGAAGGAGGAATTGATCCGGGTGGGGAGTAGTTTTTGATCTCTCCCAAGCTCCTATGACTGACCGCACCCCCCCTCCCCTCTCTGAAACTCAGAGGCCATTTGTTAAAAGAAAATGGGGAGGGATAGTAGTGGATTGTTTAATGTAATTTTTTAGATGTTTTCTTTTTTTTCTTTTTTATTCATTTGTATAAGGTGAAGGAAATGTTATATGTTAATCACAGGTCCGTAGGAGGAAGTGGGAAGTGTAAAAAAAGGTGGGAGAAATACAATAAATGAGGAATGTAAAAGTAATGACATGGAATGTGAAAGGTACTGGTTGTCAAGTGAAGAGAAGGAGGTTGGAAGCGGCGCTTAGGAAAGACAGACCGGATATAATCTTTCTTCAGGAGACCCATCAGAATTCGGAAAAAACTAATAAGTTATTTTTAGGATGGACTCAAGTCTATGAAAAAGCATATGGTTCTTCAAAGGCCAGGGGGGTCGCAACTTTGATATCAAACAGATTGGGATTTGAGATGATAAAAAGTATATCAGACCCAGAAGGTAGATATTTGATAATAAAGGGAAAAATAGAAGAAGAAGAAATAACGTTGGTGAACTTGTATGTACCAAATGAACGTCAAAATAGTTTCCTAAATAAGGTATATCGAATATTAGAGAAGGAAAAAACAATAAAAATGATTGTAGCGGGAGATTTTAATTTAATAGGATCAAATATAGATAGTACAAATACAACGAGATGTGTGGGTGGAAATAAAATGCATGTGTTAAATAATTGGTTGAAATCCTTGGGGTTGAAAGATACATGGAGGGTGCTTAAAGGATTGGAAAGAGCCTATACATATTTTTCACAAGTGTATAATACATATTCCAGAATAGATTACATATTTGTCACGGATAACTTGATAAGTAACTTAGATGGCATAGAAATAGGAATTTTCAAAGAATCGGACCATGCAAAAGTTTTGTTGGAAATGAAAATAGATGCTATAAAGAGTACGAAAAATTGGAGATATAATGTCAGATTGTTTAGAGATAAAAAAATACAAAGATCAAATGGTAGAAAAATGGGAAGAAAATTGGAAATGGAATGACACAGGGGAAGTAGGAATAGGTATAGTATGGGATACAATGAAAGCAATATTTAGGGGTGAAAGTATCAAGATGGCAAGTATTAGAAATAAACAGTTAAAAACTAAACAAGAAGAAACTGAAAAAGAGATTAAAAAGTTACAGGAGGAACATGCAAGAACTAAGGATAGAAAGGCTTACGAAAGGATGCAGGGATTAAGGAAGGAATTAATAGGAAATGATATGGAAAAGGTGAAAAGAGATTTAGTATACTTAAAAAGAGAATATTTTGAATATAGTAATAAAAACTCAAAATTGTTGTCAAGAGCGGCTAAAGAAAAAAGAAGTAGAAGGGAAATAGGGATTATGGTAGATAAGGAAGGTATAAGATATAATAAGACTAAAGACAAATGTAAAGTGATTAGAGAATTTTATCAAGATTTATATTCTAAAAAGAAGATAAATATAGATAAATTAAAGGATAGATTGGAAATGCAAATTAAAAATAAAATAAGTCAGGAGCATAAACAAAGAATGGAAGAATTAATAACTGAAAAAGAGATAAAAAGGCAATAAATAAACTGAAATCAGATAAATCACCCGGAGAAGATGGACTACCCGCTGAATTTTATAAAGAGTTTAAGGATATAGTAATCCCGAAACTGTTAAAATTATATAATGGTATTCTTATTGGGGAACAGTTACCTGTATCATGGTATAGAACAATAATTGTCTTATTACCAAAACCGGGAAAGGATCTAGAAAAAGTAGAATCATACAGACCTATCTCCCTGATAAACCAAGATGCTAAGATTTTTACGGCAATATTGGCAAATAGATTAAATAATTTTATGGACAAATATATAAATAAAGACCAGGCCGGATTCGTGAAAGGGAGACATATGGCAGACTTAGTAAGGCGAGTATTAGATTTAATAGACGTGGCAAGACAGAATAAAGAGAAAGTAGGTTTATTATCGTTAGATATTTTTAAAGCATTTGATTCTTTACAATGGGTAACAATTAGCGAGATAATTAAGAGTTACGGATTTGGTAACAGGTTTGTAAAAACAATAGAACAATTATACCAACAAGGATATGCCAAAATTAGAGTCAATGATGGCCTCACAGAGGAATTGAGACTAGAGGCAGGAACAAGGCAAGGGTGTCCTCTATCTCCAATACTATTTATCATGGCAATGGAAATATTAGCTAATATAATAAGGGAAGACAAAAATATAGAAGGAATAATGGAAAATAAAATTAGTTTATATGCAGATGATACTTTACTAATCATGAAACAGCCTAGAAGAACTATGGAAAGGATTCAAAAACATTTAAAGGATTTTGAACAAATCACAGGCCTGAAGGTAAATTGGGAAAAATCTGAACTGATTTTAAGTAATATTGAAAAGGAAGAACAAAAGAAAATTAGAGATGAATTTAAATTGCAGATCAAAGCGAACTTGAAATATTTAGGGATAATTATTTCCGATAAATTAGAGAATCTGAAAAGATTAAATTACGATAAACAAAAGAAGGAACTCAAGGCTAAAATTCTACAGTATCAAAAACTGAAGTTGTCTTGGTTTGGCAGAATAGCATTGACTAAAATGATGTTACTACCAAAACTAAACTTTTTATTCGATGCCTTACCAATTCAACTGACGGATAAAGATATTGAGGAATTTCAAAAATTATTTGATAATTATTGTAACGGAGGACGTAGAGCTAGAATTTTTAAAAAAATGTGGTATTTATCTCAAAAAGAAGGGGGCTTAGGAATACCTAACCTAAATAACTATTATAAAGCATTCCAGATGAAGAACGTAGTTAAGATTTTGACGAAGAAGTCGGTTATTTGGGAAGAAATTGAAATGAAGGAAGTAAAGGAAGTGGGTAAGAGCCTCTTTTTAGACAAGGAATCAGGGAAAATATTGGTTAAAAATAGAATGATGAAATCAATGTTGGGAGTATGGAAGAAAATTAAAATGAAATTGGCCCCAAATATTTCACTGATAATTGAAATAGAAGATTTGAAAAAGTTCCCAATAAGAATGGATAATGAGATGAAAGAAATATTGTCGACAAATAAGGTCCTCCTGTTGAAAGATTGGATACGAGTCTGCAAAGATAATGGGATGAAAAGAGAGCTATATACCCGGATGAAGTTGAATTGGTTTCAGATAGCAATGTTGAACAAGTGGAATAATAAATATTGGAGGGAACGGAGTTTGGAAAGAGATAGGACGGAATTTGAGGAATTAGTATGGAAAATAAGGAAGGAGGAAATTGGAATTAAAGGGTTGGTTAGTAAAATTTATAAAATAATAAACACAGAAGGTAAACCACAAGAAATATTAAGAAATACATGGGAACAGGATCTGAATTTGAAGATAACGGAAAAGGAGTGGCAAAATAAATGGAGAAAAAGAATTATGAGATCCCTGTCGGTTAGAATAAAGGAACATAACTTTAAAATGTTATGGAGGTGGTATCTGACCCCTATGAAATTACATCAGATAGATAAGAAAAACAATAAAATGTGTTGGAGGTGTAAAAATACCTTGGGTACATATGTTCATATGTGGTATGAATGTAAAGTGGTAGAAAAATTTTGGATAAAAATTGAGACTGAGATAGGAAAAATCTTGGGATTGTGTTTTAAGTTTGGGCCAGGCACCACTCTATTGACCGATGTTGATAATGTTAATATAGACAATGATAAGAAAGAGCTGTTGTCTATGATGCTTGTAATGGGAAGATTGTGTATTGCAAAAAACTGGAAAAGTGAAGTAACGTTAAAGGTGGAAGATTGGTATGGGCAGATGTGGGATCTCGCATTGAATGAAAAATTAACATGGGAGTTAAACGTTAAGAAAGGTATAGTAAAAGAAAATAGATTCTGGAATATATGGCGAAAATTTGTTGAATATTCATTGACGAGAGATGGAACATATAAATTGACACCAGACCAAATGAAATTGGGAACAATAGAAACGAATGGGAGATCCCACAACCTCCTAGGACAATGTATATAGCACCGGGTGATAAAGTATGTAATTGTATGTAATTTATAGTCTGTACTTTTTCTTTTTTATGAATGTAATGTTGTTTTTCTCTTCTAGGTGAATGTATTCAATGTATACTCGCTTATTTGTTTTTTCTTTTTTATTGCATTGTATTGTATTGTACTGTAATGTTATGAATGTTTAAGTTTTGTAATTTTGTTTGAAAATTAATAAAAAAGAAATAAAAAAAAGAAATGACTTGATGGAACATAAGACCAGGAACCTCTGGCAGTCCAGAATTGCAAAGAGTTAGCTTTTTTTGACCATAGTTCCAGGAATCTCCACCATGCATGGTCAGTAACTTTCTCAGACTATAGATGGTGCCCAAATGGTCTCAATTTTAATACAGTACAGTGGTACCTCGGATAAAGTCCGATTCAAATAAAGTCGCGGTTTTCATGCACATGTGATGATGCATCGCATAAAGTCCAAAACCACTAAAAAAAATGGACGTTATCCGAGGTATTTGGTATAGGAACCTCGGATAAAGTCCGACATTATCGGATGCATCACCCATTTGATTCGGATAAAGTCCAAACTTGTGGAACAAAGTTTGGATTTTATCCGAGGTTCTACTGTATTCCATTGTGTTCAGCGTAAAGCAGGGGTGGTCAACCTACAGCCCATGGGCCAGTTTCATGTGGCCCGCCACCACCTTCGCTGTTAGTGGAAGTGGACACGTTTACAACTGCCATAAAATGTACATGTACACACGCCTGCTGTAAACACTGCCATAAATGCACACACACACACACACACACACACACACAGTAGCTTAGTGGTTAAGATGCTGAGCTTAGAGACTGGAAGGTTGGGTTTTGATACCCAAGGGCTGCATGGGGACATGAAAGGAGCCTCATTCAGGTGTCTCCTGAATGGAATTTCTCCAGCAAAAATCCTTTCAATCCCAGAGTAATCTCGGACACAAAATTATTATTATTATTATTATTATTATTATTATTATTATTATTATTATTATTATTATTATTATTATTATTATTATTATTATTATTATTATTATTATTATTATTATTATTATTATTATTATTACCCGCGCCTGTCGTAAACATGTTTACGACAGCTGCGGACACATTTTATGGCATTGTTTATGGTGGAAGGAGCCACGTGACCGGCCCACTCGGCTGCCCAGGGGAGTGGTCTGGCCCGCAACGTAAAAAGGTTGGGAACCCCTGGTGTAAACAGTTGTAGGGCTGGAATAAGAGAGAAATAGGATACAAAAAATAAGTAATATATTATTAGTAATGTTGATCACAAATTTACAAATGGCTGGTTAGTATAAACATCCTGGCAATAAGTAAGCTAGTTAAGCAAGCATACATTTAACAGAACACCTATGGAACACCCATGACGGCAAGCCTAGTTTATCTGTGAAGGTCTAGCCCAGTTACATGTGACAGAACCAGAGCTTGTAAAATTGTTTTATTCAAACTACCATATCCGGAATTTCTCTGGCAGCAGGACTGCTTGGGGGATTCTGAAAGTTGCAATCCCACCCACCCCCCAAAAAAGAAACTTTTTAAATATAAAATGCAACAGCTGGAAACAGATGTGGAATGGAACCTTTTGCTCTGAATGAGCTGAACCTCAACAGGTGGGGGAAATGTGTCCTGGAAAAGGTATCACACATTGTTTTCCCAAGTCTCTGCAATGCATACCCCACCCCACCCCATGTTAAACTGTGCAGCTTCAAGGGGAATTTCTGGTGTGTCTGTGTGTGCATGCATGCATGTGTGTGTGCATGTCCCCACATTTTCTTACAATATAATAAAATCTGTTAGCCTTTAAAGCAAGGGTTCCCAACCTTTTTACACTTTGGGCCTGACCACGCCCCCCCTCCCAGAAGTAGAAGCGGGCATTTTTGCAACAGCTGCAAATGCCCCCACTTCTGTATTTATGACAGCCAAGGGCGCATTTACGCATGTGCAGGTGCATTTTACAGCTGACGTAAACACATCCGCTTCCACTTTGGTGTATGGTGGTGTCGGGCCAGCCACATGAAATGATGCCATGGGCCAGGGCCGGGCCATGGGTCATAGGTTGGGAGCCCATGATTTAAAGTGCTTCTTCTTGGAGGAGGAGGAGATGATGATGATTATGGTAGCAGCAGCGGCAGCGGTGATGACGATGAACAACCCCCACCCTCACAGGCTCATTTAGAGCAGGATCACTCATGCTTTAAAAAGTTTTTAGCTGGAAGAGCAAATGGAGGAGAAGAATTATGAAAAATCTTTCTGTAAGATTAAAAGAACATAATTATAAAATATTGTGGAGGTGGTACCTGACTCCAGTTAAATTGTATCGAATGGATAATAGTAAATCAAGAGATTGCTGGAGATGTAAAAGTGAGCTTGGAACATATGAACACATGTGGTGGAGTTGTAAAGTGGTTAAGATTTTTTTGGAAACTAATTGAGAAAGAAATCTCAGCGATTACTAAAGTTGATATAAAACTGGAGCCAGGTATCGCCTTGCTGACGGGATTGGATGATATAAATATGAGTACAAACAAAAAAGAACTGGTGTCAATAATGTTAACGGCTGCAAGACTATAGCGAGAAAATGGAAAAGTGATTTAAGGTTAAAAATTGATGAATGGTATAAAGAAACGTGGGAAATTGCATTAAATGATAAATTGACATGTGAATTGAATGTGAAGAAAGGTATTTTAAAAGAGAACAAATTTTGGGAAATATGGAAACCATTTGTGGAATTTGTCCTTGTGAATAATAAAGGGGATAAGCCGGTACCTCAACATATGAGTTTCTGGGAAAATTAAATTAGAAATTCGATCCTCATGGTTTGTAAATATCACTGGGTGTTATAATTTGTAATACAACAAATTAATGTAATGTGATTTTCTTTTTTTCTGATTTGTAATTTCTTGTATTTGTTGTATTTTTTTAATATATCATTTGTATTTTTTTTTGAAAAACTTAATAAAAATATTTTTTTAAAAAAAGTTTTTAACTAGATTTTTAATTGGTGCGAGTGGGAGGCAGTTTTCCAGTGTTTTTAGGAATTTTAAAGGTTTCTTTAGTTTTAACATTGGGTATGCCGCCCAGAGCCGCATGTCGATTGGGGTGGCTATACGAATTGAATAAATGAATAAATGTTGGATAACCTTATCCTCAACTTGACACAGATGCAGGACAGGAAAAGCTTTATGGTTCAACATTGCCTTCTTATTGCAAAAGGCCTCTAAGTGTCCCATTCGAGTCTTCCTGTAATCTGTGATGCTCATGTGTGGCTTTTCAGGAACCGACCGGTGCATTTTGGCTCTCTTTCAGTGGCTCATTTCAAACCTATCTCCTCATCCCAGCCCTAGATCCTCAGTTCTCAACTTGATGCCTCGTGCGTCCTACCGACTATTCTTAGGACAACTCAGACTTCCTACTTCTCGTGATAGAAACCAGAAGTCCTCATTTTCATCTTCAGAAAATCGGTAAGCCAAGGAACGGGGGCCCAGGTTACCTGCTGCCGCATCAAAAAATCAAAGATGGATCAGTCAAGACAGAAGCCCAGAACCTGATGGAACATCACACTTACAGGAAGATGTTGTAGATGGTGCCAAAATGAACTCTCAGACGTATCTTTGAAAGCCCTATGCCAAATCTGGTTCGTTTGTGTCTCACTCCGGTGCAGCACTGATTCCTGAAATGATTACTACTCTGCCAGAAGGTTATGGATTATCCAAGCTAGGCAGAATCCACAGGAGATAGCGTTCATATACATGAAGATGTGAAGACTAAAGGGGAATGAATTGTCTGTAATGTTTATGCTCCAACTAGACTGCTTCTGAACTGCTCCAGTGGTTGTTGAAGATGATGGTGAAGAGATTATGAGATCATAGTTTGACAATGATGGATCCTGTCCAGGACTAGTTGAGAAGAGGAGATTCTTGGAAGCTGTCGTTATTATGCGCTGTCAAGTCAGAACCAGTTTATACCAACCCTAATGGGACTTTCAAGGTAAGTTAGATATTTAGGTAAAGGTCGACCTTGGGACTGCGGTGGCTTAGTGGTTAAGATGCTGAAATTGACTACTGGAAGGTTGGCAGGTCAGCAGTTTGAGACCTGAGTGCTGGGTGATGGAGTGAGCTCTTGTCATCTGTCACAACTCCTGCCAACCTAGCAATTCGAATGCAAGAAATTGCAACAAGATTAACAGGTACTGCCTTGTTGGGAAAGATAACAGCATTCCATGTGCTCCAGCATCTGGTCATGCCTGCCACATGTCCACAAAAACGTCTGCAGGCTCCTTGGCTATAAACAGAGATGAGAACTGAACCCAAGAGTTGAAAACGACTGGCTTGCAAGCAATTATGACCTTTGCCTTTAAAGGTTGCCTTTGGTAGGAGCTGCGACAGATGAGAGCTCACTCCATTGCATTGGACTCAGGTCTTGAACTTTTGACCTGATGACCTTCTATTTGTCAAGCTCAGCATCTTAACCACTAAGCCACTGCAGCACCAAGTGAGATATTTAAGGAGTAGTTTTTTCCAGTTCCACATCTCTAGTGAGTTTTCCATGGCTGAATTCTGATCCATCACCAGGTATCTAGCCTATAACATTCTCCCATAAGTGTTGTTCAGAGGCAGTTTGTGCACGATTTGAACTCTCTCTGACGCTACTAGAACATGTTACAAAGCCACATGTGCTAGGGTTGCCCTGTGTTCAAACTGACAGGTCAAGCCCTGGAAGATCTACACACATAACAGCAGCTGGGAGGCACACCTCAGTCGTAATGGATTCCCCCCAAGATGGTTTGCGCCATAAATCCAAGAAAGCTTCCATGGAGCTGTCAGCAGTAGGTTGTAAGAAAAATCCAAAGAGCATTGAAACAGGGAAAGTGTGGCTCTTTCTCATCATGAAAACATGCCTTTTTACAACTTTCAAACCCAAAGGTGTTTTCTTCACAAGTGAAAACTATAAAGGCATCAAAGGAAACCTGCAGGCTCACTGCAAAGATATATTAAGACAGTGATGGTGAACCTTGGCACTCCACCTGTTCTTGAACTTCAATTCCCAGAAGCCCAACTCCCTGTGAATCCACACAAATGGGCTTATTGCAATTCTGTAAATTGAAGTCCAAGAACACCTGGACTGCCAAGGTTTGCCCTCACGGCATTAGGGTCAGAACCTGGTGTCCTCCAGATGTTTCCAGACTCCAGTTCCCATCACCCCAGGGTTAACCTGGCCATCATTCCCAGCTAATGTGGAGCTATATAACACAATGTATCTAGAAGGGACCAACTTGAAGTAACTAGTCCAGCACAGGTGAGTCTGTGGCCTGATGAGCCTTGTAGTCCAACACCTCTGAAGGCTGCCCCACATAAAGAAATAGGACTTGCTATATAGTGGCATCAAGTCCTTTGAGTCTTATGGCAACCTTTTCGAGGGTTTTCTAAGAAGTAAATGCACAGAGGCAGTTTATTGTTCTCTTCTTCTGGTGCGCTGTGAAACTATGAAGCCAGTGGGGAATTGCACCTGCCAAATCTTTCCCCACAGCTAGATTTAACTCACTAGCTGGCTGGATAGTCCAGTGGTTTTGGCTGCAGGGATTGCATTGTATTGTATTGGAGGAGTGCTGTGGCTGAGTAGTTAAGACGCTGAACTTGACGACTGAAAGGTTGGCAGGTCAGCAGTTTGAGACCCAAGTGCTGCATGACGGAGTGAGCTCCCGTCTCTGCCCCAGCTCCAGTCAGCCTAGCAGTTCAAAAGCAAGAATTTGAAAGTAGATAAATAGGTACCGCTTTGGCAGGAAAGGTGACAGCATTCTGTGAGCGTGCATTTTACTTCTGCTTCTGGGAGCAACGAGGGCGGCATGGGCTGGATGAATCACAGCAAACCCATTCATGTGGATTCACGGGGGCTTGGGCTTCTGGGAATTGAAGTCCAAGAATATCTGGAGTTCTAAGGTTCGCCATCACAGAACTAGGGGCTGCGGTGGCTCAGTGGTTAAGAAGCTTGCCTTGTTAGCTGGAAGGCCAGCAAGTCGGCAGTTCGAGACCCTGGTACTGCATGATGGATTGAGCACCTGTCTCTGTCCCAGCTCTTGGGGACATGAAAGGAGCCTCATTTGGGCATCCTCAGAGCAGAGTTTCTCTTGCAAAAATCCTTTCAACCCAGAATAATTTCTGACATGAAATTATTATTATATCTGACTAGCTCTGGGCAGGAGATGTAAATTCAAAATTCAGTTCCCATATCACATCATGAGTGTATACACAGCCACATACAGACATATTGTTACCATCAACTTTCCTATACTCTTTTATTACAGGCTCCTCAATAAGGTAAAGGTAAAGGTCTCCTTTGCTCGAAAGCCACCCATGTCTGATTCTATGGGGTGGTGCTCATCTCTGTTTATAGCCAAAGAGCCAGTGCTGTCTGGGAACCTACCTATCTACTTGCAATTTCTTATTTTGGAACTGCTAGGTTGGCAGGAGCTGGGACAGACGGCAGGAGCTCACTCCGTCATGCAGTCTTGAACTGCTGACCTGCTGACTTTAGTGTCTTAACCACTAAGCCAGGGGTAGGCAACCTATGGCCCATGGGCCAATTCCGGCCCATGGTGCCAAATAAACCAGCCTCCACCCTTGCCGCTGCCACCAGAATCAGCTGCATACTCGTTTACAGCAGGTATAAATGGTAGGGGGGGGCGCCATTCCGCTCCCCTGAACTGTCTGAGGGAGTGTGACCTGGCCCCTGACTTTAAAAGGTTGGCAACCCCTGCCCTAAGCCGCCACAGACAGAACCCAGGCTCCTCAAAGTTTGCCCTCAAAATGACAGTGCGCTGCTGTACCTTTCAAAAAGTCTCTCTAGTTCTAGCAACAACTTTAGTCTAATGCAAAATCATGTCCATCTGTCAGCTAGGAACATAGCAAAACGCACCCGTCTTGGCAGCGATTCTGGCCCTAACCACCACATCCAAACACTATTGTCTAATTGCACAGATGTCTAAATGTTGTTTGACGTGTTCTTTTGTGAAAACTCCGCTAACAATGGTCAGACAGCAGCTGTGTTTGGGCAACGTGGCCTTAAGCATATTTACTGGGAGCAAAGTGCAACTGAATTAAACTGGCCCTCGTCCCAGGCATATGTACACAATTCGCAGCCCTTTCCGACTTTTAGGTAAGGTCGCCCTTGTTCAGAAGCCAGTTGTGTCCGACTCTAGGGTTCAGCGCTGATATCTGTTTATAGCCAAAGAGCCAGCACTGTGTCTGCAGATGGTTCCACGGGCATGTGCATACCCGTCAAGTGCGGCTCCGCAAAATACGGGAAGTTACTGCGCATGCTCAGTAACCATTTTGCACATGTGCACCGTGGATGTTCATGCGTAGTAACCCATTTGTGCATGCACACCGTGGCGCGCATGTGCAGTAAGCCCTTTCCCCGCCGTTCAAATACAGGACGGTGGCGGGAAAGAGGAGGACCGAGCACTGAAAAATGAGAAATCCTGGCTGATACGGGATACTTGACAGGTATGGGCATTTGGCAGGCATGTCCACAGCACTGAATGCTGTTTATCTTCCTACTGAAGTAGTTCCTATTTATCTACGTGCAATTTCTTTCGAACTGCTAGGTTGGCAGGAGCTGGGACAGAGGCGGGAGCTCACTCTGTCATGCAGCAATCGGGTCTCAAACTGCTGACCTGCCAACCTTCCAGTCTTCAAGTTCAGCGTCTTCACCACTAAGTTTACCACCACAGCCCTACTTTTACTCATGAACAAGCCCTCTTTTCTGTTCATATAGCTTCCTTCCCTGTAAATAGCATTGCACTTGATTTATATGCACATTGAATCAGAATTAAAACACACCAAAGCTCGGTGGTTGATTTCGCTCTACCACCACCACCCCACACACAACCCCCGCTGGTCTCTGGAATGTATTTTTAGGTAACATCCTGTGGACATTTAGTGGAAAGTAAATGTCTCTTTCTTTTCACTAGAAATATTCATTTATAACATCTGGACACCTGTTGACTGTCAGCACAACAGAGTGTGTGTGTGTGTGGGGGGGGGGTCATTTCTTTTTTTTCCTTTTACTACAAATCCCAGTACATGTGGTACCTGTGAGATTCTGGACTTTGTAGTCCAAGGAAGGAATTTTCCCAGGCTTTGCCCTACTCCCAGAACTGCAATTTGGGAACCTGCACCGAAGACCTTTTGGGTGTGATTTTGCAAGGCTTTTAATAAAATCCCTCTGAGCTGATCCATCTTGGGGGGATCCATAATGGGTGAGATAAAAAGGGTCTTCCACGATCTGCTGCGGCTTTCGCGTTCATGTGTGAAAGGGGAGCAGGACTAAGGGAGGAGGGCGAAGGAAGCTTCTCCAAGTGATCCATTTTCTGGTCTCAGGGGGCTTTCGCGCAGCTCCCAAGTTTCTAGATCTCATGGCACAAGGAGCGGGACCCTTGTGAGAAACACATTACACACACACACACACACACACACACACACACACACACACACAAGTTTACCAGGTGGCAGATACTACTGTGCCACCAGGGAGGGGGCGAGAATTGGTGGCACTTGAAAAGCGAGATATTCTTGAACTTGGGCTAGGACCATGATGGCGAACCTTGTCACTCCAGATGTTCTTTGACTTTAATTCCCAGAAGCCCAAGCACCCACACTATTGGTTTACTGTGATTCATCCGGCCTGTGCCGCCCTCATCACTCCAGGAAGCGGAAGTAAAACGCGACTGGCCGGAGGGTGGGTTAACCCGGGAGAGTCCTAACCATATGGGCACATTTTACTTCCGCTTCGGGAGCGACGAGGGCGGCGCGGGGCGGATGAAGTCCAAGAACATCTGGAGTACCAAGGTTCGCCATCACGTGGCTAGGATCTTTTAGGCAAAGTTTTAAAACAAGGGGGTGGGTTTTCTCTGTCCGAAAGGGGTTATGATCTGGAAACAGATAGACCTTCTGCAGGGCAGGGGGGAGAACCGTCCCGGGACCCCTTTGGGCATCCTCAGGATCACGGGCGCCTGCGAAGCGCCAGGCAGGTCCTTGGCGCGCCCCTCGACCCGCGCCTAGGGCTTAAGTGCTTTACGGACGACTTCTCTAGCCAGCCAGCCAGCCAGCCATTGCCTTCCCGGACAACCTGAGGCTTAAATGTAGATCCAACGTGCTCAATAGCAATAGCAATTACACTTCTATACTGCAGTGGCTCAAGTGGCTAAGACGCTGGCTGGGAGGCGGAAGGTCAGCAGTTTGATTCCCGAGTACTGCAGGACGGAATGAGCTCCCGTCTCTGTCCCGGCTCCTGCCAACCGAGCAGTTCGAAAGAAAGAAATTGCACGTAGATAAATAGGGACCACTTCGGTGGGAAAGGTAAATAGCGTTCCGTGCGCTCCGATGTCTAGTTATGCCTGCCACTATGACCACGGAAGCGTCTGCAGAAGCAGACAGCGCTGGCTCTTCGGCTTTGAAACAGAGATGAGCACTGCACCCTAGAGTCGGATACGACTGGCTTTCGAGCAAGGGAAATCTTTACCTTTACCTTACAAAACCAAGAAAGTGGCTTCATTTTGACAGATCAAAATCTGACCATATTTATTTCCAGGGGGGGTCTTGCGATTGTCTCCGCCTCTGACTTCTGGGACGCATCCAGATACCAGAGTTCACAGCATTCACACTGCCACAAGCACCGAGGCAACCGAAGTTTGCATCAGTTCTGAAAAGATCTCATCCCGTCCTCTGTTTAATCCTCTTTTCCAAAACACCCGAGCAAGTCCGCACGTAAGAACGCGTGAATATGCGCGTTCACCGTCACTCCATCCTTCACACTCTCCCCGTCGGAATCCAAATTCCGGCTGGTTTTTAAACAAGACAAAATAAAACAAAACACAACAACAACAACAACAACTTCACCGCAACAACCGGGCGCCCCCTTTCATTCTCTTGACATTCTCTTGACAAATGCCTGGGAAAGTGGACTTGATCCACGAAAGCTCACGCTGAAATAGTGCAGGGAGTCATTTAAAATGTCACAACTGAAGGGGTAGCCGTACAAGCATATCAGAGAGTCAACAAAACCAAACAAAAAGACAACAAAAAGTTGTGGCACCTTAAAGACTAACTGGTGCATTCCGTGGATCACGTCCACTTCGTCAGAGGTACAGAGGCACACAAGGGTTGGCCAGCACAGCAGAGAAGTATACAAACCAATGTCGCTTTTTACAACCGGTAATCACAGAAGATCCATGGTAGGTTTCCCTTGCTCGAAAGCCAGTCGTATCCGACTCTAGGGTTCAGTGCTCATCTCTGTTTCAAAGCCGAAGAGCCAGCGCTGTCTGCTGCTTCTGCAGACGTTTCCGTGGTCATGTGGCAGGCATGACTAGATAGACGCCGGAGCGCACGGAACGCTGTTTCCTTCCCACCGAAGTGGTCCCTATTTATCTACTTGCGATTTCATGCGTTCGACCTGCTAGGTTGGCAGGACCTGGGACAAAGACGGGAGCTCATCCAGTCCTGCAGTTACTCGAGAATCGAACTGCTGACCTTCCGCCACCCAGTCAGCGTCTTAGCCACTTGAGCCACTGCAGTCCCTGGTATTCAAATTGGATGTGAAGTTTGGCCCCAGTTGAGTTGCAAATGGTTAATAGATGGATGCAAAACAAACATTGTGGCATTAATAAACATTTGCTAATGAGTTTGCCTGTCTTGTTGTCTTCGTTGTTTTTTAACTTTTGCTTTGCTTCTTATTTAACGCAACTGTCTGGCCAGGCTATCCTGCTATGGTAATAGACTAGACCCTACTGCCAGCGACTCAACGCCGTGGACGTTAACTAACCTGAGAAACCTGAGGACTAATGGCTTGGGTGGCGAAGTCCACAGGGAAGAGTGATGGTCCCCAAGTGGATTAAATGGTCCCACTTAAATCCCTCTTGATGGTGGGCACCAGCTTCATCAATACTGGCCTGGGGCCAAAAAGGATTGATTGATTGATTGATTGGTTGGTTGGTTGGTTGGTTGGTTGGTTGGTTGGTTGGTTGGTTGGTTGGTTGGTTGGTTGGTTGGTTGGTTGATTCGATTTGTATGCTGCCCACTTAGCATGCGCCCGCTCAGGGCGGCTCACAAAAATCACAACATAAATCAACAATATACAAAGTAAAATATACAACCATACGAGATACAACATTCAATCTACAAAAACAACACATTAGTAAACACAATAACGCAATATGCAACGTAAACAATAATTGTACCATGTTCGTCCTACCAAGCACATATCAAATATAAAACAGTGCAACGATGCAACAAAAAAAAAAAGCACATCGATGTCTTTGCGTGCCAAAAGGGCTCATGGACCAGAAAGTGACTCGCGGAACTGGACCAGTGGTACTAAATTAGGGGTGTCCACACTGCGATGATGAAAGGCGTTATATTCTCAGGACCGTCTTCATGGCCAATCGCCAAGAGGATCGCCAACATTCGGATTCGGATACGGCAGGACAGGAAGAAGAGGTTTCACGCGGCGGCTGTGGCTGCTCCGAAACCTTCCCCTTCTCTTGTCAATTTCGCTTGAAACTGACCAGACTCGCAGGCACAAGCCTGGCGTTGCCACGAGGGAACCGACAGACCCCCAAACCTCCCCGTTGTTTGTTACTCTTGTTTCGAAGGATCCCAAGCCATCGGAAGGGACTCAGACCCGATCTCCTGCTTTCCTCCCACTTTGCTTCGGGTCGTCTAGCCAGGAGCGACTCCGAATTAAACGCGCGCCCGTCCCTCCTGCTCAAACGACCCTAGTATTTTATATATTGTACAGATCAAGCACCCAAAACGGCGATGGCGAGCCTTGGCACGCCATATGTTCTTGGACTTCCATGCCCAGAAGCCCCCGTGAATCCACACGAATGGGTTTGCTGCGATTCATCCCGCCCGCGCCGCCCTCGTCGCTCCTGGAAGCGGAAGTAAAACGCACCCGTGAATCCACATGAATGGGTTCATCCGACCCGCGCTGCCCTTTCACTCCTGGAAGTGGAAGTAAAACGCGCCTGTGAATCCACATGAATGGGTTTACTGCGATTCATCCGGCCCGCGCCGCCCTCGTCGCTCCTGGAAGCGGAAGTAAAACGCGCCCGGACGGGCGCGTTTTACTTCCGCTTCCAGGAGCGACGAGGGCGGCGCGGGCCGGATGAATCGCAGTAAACCCATTCATGTGGATTCACAGGGACTTCTGGGAATCGAAGTCCAAGAACATATGACGTGCCAAGGTTCCCCAAACCATCCAGGAGTTTCTTCTTACCTTTTTTGGACTGGACCAAAAAAAAATTCTTTTTCTTCCACTCCCGGTTGCAAATCCCTTTGAAATCGAAGTGGGACTTGAGGTTGTTGGGGGGTGGGTGGGTTTGGGATGGGGTGGTGGTGGTGGTGGTGGTGGTGGTGTTAGCGATGCGCTAAATTTCTCCTTCTTCTTCTCCTTCTCCTTCTCCAAGACGCACCGAGTGTTTCGACTCGTGGAAGGCAGAGGGGTGGGTCGGTTGCAGACCAGAAGTTTAGTTTCCCAAAAAGTTTTTTCCCCCACCCTTGAATCAGGAAGGTCAGCCGGAGTCAAAAAGCTGTTAACAGGAGCCAAGAAGAGTCCATGGGGTTCGACTGGGGAGGAGGATCAGGGTAGGACAATCAGGAATCGAACCAGAAATTTAGAAAAGGGTCCCCGGACCCTTCTGGGCACCCCGTGGCTGCAAAAGCTGCTTTAGGGCTCTCTCCTATCCGAGGGGAACCTGCTTATATCCTCTCCTCCGGACTTTGATGTGGTGATGTCAGTCCGCATTAGCATAACAAAAAAAAAATGTGCCGGATCGACTGCTTGCGAAACAAGACGCATCACCGGTTTAGGAGACACCGCAGCCAGTTACCAAGGGTGGGGGTGGTTGGAAGAAGCATATATTATTTGCCCAGGATCTTTCCTCGGCTTGCCCCCCTCCTCCCTATTTCGCACACTCCCCCCCCCCACCCACCCCGCCCTCCACTATCCACAATTTAATCTGGTGCATAAAAGTCTTTCCTGCCACATGAAGATTGACGCCAGAGGGCAGGCTGCGGACTCATGCGTCCACTCAGGAGTACACTGAATGGCTCCGAGAGTCGTGGCTCTACTCCCAGGAAAAGAGGTGGGGGGGGGAGAGAGAGAGAGCCAAGGAGGCAGCTGTCATCATGTGGAATCTTTCTAGGCTTGGGTTTAAGCCCGGTTTTATGTCACCTACAGGAAAGTAAGAAAATAGAGAGCTATATAGAGAAAAATTTTGTGGCCAGGAATTATTCTGGGTCGAAAGGATTTTTTATTTTTTTGCGGAAGTAACTCCGCTCAGGTGACGCCTGAAATGAGGCACCTTTCGTGTCCCCGAGACATGATGGGCGCTCAATCCATCATGTAGTACCCAGGTCTCGAACTGCTGACTTGCCAGTCTTCCAGCTAACAAGGTGAGCTTCTTAACCACTGAGCCACCATGGCCCCAGCTTCCAGGGCTTGAGCCGGACATGAAAGAAGAACCTCTCTCTCTCAATCTCTAGACCAGTGATGGCAAACCTTTTAGAGACTGAGTGCCCAAACTGTAACCCAAACTCCACTTATTTTTCGCAAACTGCCAACATAGCAACAGGGGAGGAAGGAAACACTCCCTTTGGGCTGCTGGGCAGAGGGGCAGGGCGAACTCTGTGCTGGAGTAACTGCACAGGTGCCCACAGAGAGGGCTCTGGGTGCCACCTCTGGCACGCGTGCCATAGGTTCGCCACCACTGCTCTAGACTGCTAAAATGAAGTCACTTTCTTGGCTTTGTCATTCGCCAAACTTAAGTCCTCATTGGCACATATTCCAGAGTAGTAAATGAGCTGGATTCTATATCTCTCCACATTCACACAGCATGTTGTCTGTCGGCAGCCCCCACTTGAGCATGTTGGTTTAGGATGGAGGGATAGACAGACAGACAGATAGACATAGATAGATAGATAGATAGATAGACAGACAGACAGACAGACAGACAGATGATTGATAGATAGATAGATAGACAGACAGACAGATAGACAGATAGATAAATAGATATACGGTATATATATATAGCTAGACAGACACACAGACATAGATAGATAGATAGATAGATAGATAGATAGATAGATAGATAGATAGATAGATAGATAGATAGATAGATAGATAGATAGATAGGGTTCCCAAGTCTAATTTCTTAGGCCAACCCGGGAATTTGTTTTTAATTTTAAATTTATTGATTTTGCATTACAGTATATGTCTTCTTAAGTGCCCAAGCTCCTTGTACTCTCTTGAAAAGTAGGAGGCAAGGGGATAGGAGTTTTGCCAAAGCACTGCTTTGTATATGTGTTGCAGCTATATGTTGTTTGCAGGAAAATTCATTTCTTTCCCAGCTACTGTAAGGAGTATTGTGTTGTTGAACTTAAAGAGAACAGGGAGGACTGGAGTGGAAGGAAAATAATGACATTATTCCTGCTGTTGGGACCCCAGTATATCACTGCACAGAAATGGAGATAAAATGTAAGAAATACTTCCAAATTTTCTTGGTAGGAAAAAGTCACTACATTGAAAACACAGTCACAGCCCACCCCTGCAAGGTTTCTTACCCCTTCACAAGAATGGTCAGGTCTTCAGTGTCTTCCATCATCAGTAGCATTAGCAAAACAATTTAAAAGGGAAGGGGGGGGGGGTTCTATGTGAAAGCCCAGTGTTTTATTTTGCATAAAAATAAAGTATTTTGTGCAAAAACCCACCACACTTTTGTGTGCGAAAATTGTGCTGAAATTAAATGTGAAACTTACACAAAAAGTCCCCTAATCTTACCCACTGGGGAGAAAAATCCTAAAGTTTTTTCTTCGCACCTGCAAGAATGAAATAATTGGAGATTTACATCCTTAACTTAGACTTGGAAGTTAATCCAAAGAACATCTAGTCCAGGGGCATCTAACCTATGGCCTGCGGGCCGACCCACGCGCCATTTCATCATCACCACTGCACCATAAGTAGAAGCAGACACATTTACGACAGCCATTAACGCACCTGTGGCTGTCGTAAACACATTTACGACAGCTGCAGGCATGTTTCACAGCAGTGTTTATGCTGGTGGGAACCACCAGTCCGGCCCACTCAGCTTGGGAACCCCTGATCTAGTCGCACTGTTGCCAAAATAAGTACTTGTGCTTCAAAATTTAATACCACACCATTGCCCTCCTCCTCCTTCTTGCAATATTAGCACAAATGGGAATTAAAAACATTGTGACACCTTAGAGACTGACCTGGTATACTTTAATATGGGCTTTATTGGACTTCAATCTGAAATTAGAAATGGCAACACATAAAACCTGTTTTCAGAATATTTCAGTTCACCTGGAGACTGAAAGTGACCGTGGTTTGTTCTTTTTTTTCCTTTTTTTTTTTTGGGGGGGGGGGCTAGCACTACAGAACTAGACTTGAAAGAAATCTTTGAGATAAGGAATACAGGAGACCATTTAAAAGGATTAAACATTACAATCGTTTCTGTCCCTTTGCCAAGTGTGAAATCCTACACTGATTCCCACCTTTTGCCACTTCTGTCAACAATGCTATTGTTACCTTGTAGAGTCACAGATTGATCACTGAAATTATTCACATCCTGGTACAGTAGTTCCGTCCTGAGCCTTACAAACCATTGTCACTTTGCCCATTGTTTTTACCCACACTGAGTCACAGGGCCATATATAAATATGACAGCCATACAGTCTCACTCTTGTGAAGAAATGCACTTGAAAGTTCCCATTAAAATATCACGGTGAGTCTTTAAGATGCTACAAAATTCTTCTCTCTCTCTCTCTCTGTTTGTCTTCTATGGTCTCTGAGAGGTTGCTAGCTACTGGCTCTTCATTTTAGACCAGCGGTCAACTAAGGGAAATTAAAATTCAGGAGCATCCCTGTTAAAAAAAAGTCAGGTAAGATGCAAAATAATTACCTACTGAATAAACAAATGTTACTACTGTTCATGGTTTTGAGAAAAGGTGACCAATAATGCTGCATCACAAAAAAATAAATATTGTCTGCTACTTGGTCTAATCCATGTGTCCTATACTAAATCAAGTGCGCTGAATCCAAACCTGAAGTCTGATTCTGCCTAGGACAGCAGGATCTTAAGTTAATTATGCATATAGACATGATAAGCCACATTTATTAATACAGCTGCGCCTACTCATCTTTAGCACAAAACAGACTCACAATGGCCTACAGTAGCTGTACCATCCAATAAGATGGTTTCACACTAGAGACAAGCCCTTGGTCCATCTCACCTTATATACCAACTAGCAAATTACCCGGCTTCACTCGGGTTTTTCTTATCTTTAATGTAATCCAGCCTTTCCCTCTTGGAAACCTCGTGGGGTGTATTGTGGGTCACTCCTGCTTCCCTCCCTCCATCTTTCTCTTCCCTCACCTGTCCCACTTCTCGGTCGATGGTCACTTACCGCCCTTATCCTTCCCATGCATGTATCCAGCCACCTGGCGGACCAGAAGTCTCCAACAGCAGTGCCCAACAGCATCCACCCCCCACATGGGGCTTGTGACCCCCACAGTGCTGATCTCGCATGCCCATTTGCCTTCCACCTACTGTGAAAACTACAGCTGAGCTCAGAGGGCTACAGCTGAGCTAGTCAGATGATGTCACAATCTCAGCCTACCTGGGACTATGACATTAGCCAATTACATCACTGGAAAACACACACATTGTATAGATAAATTGGGATGCAATTTGGGAGACATACACCCTCCCATGGGGCTTGTGACCCCTGCAGTGCTGATCTCTCCGGCCCAAGGTACATATGTGCCAAATTTCAGTGGGATTGGTCCAGGGGTGTGGGAGCCTTTGGAGCACATACAAGACCACATCTCTGTTTTATAGATATAGATTTCTGACATCAGCTCACTGACTTGCCCAGACATGTCCGGCCACTGCTGGAACATGCATGCCACCAGGGGATGTGACTCAGCTGAGGCGGCGGCAGGCATAGTGGTAGCTGCAACTCTTATAATGTTCCCATGTAAAAATACATTACCCAATTACCGACCATTTGAACAGCTATAGCACACCTATAACTTAAAATCTGTATGTGATAGGCAAATTCTGAGTTCAGATTTGGAATCGGCACACTTGATATCATGTAAATCACATGTGTTATTCCCAGTAGCAAAATTGTCGTTATGCAGTGTAATTTTTCATTTCCAGTTAAGAGCACATAGACACTGGAGCACATAGACAAGGAAATTATAAATTGTTCTTTGCTGACAGACTCCTCAATTAAATATACCTTCTTATTTAGGGGGGAAAAACAGCAACATTGTGTATATTACATTTTTTCTGCAATTAAATAATCAAGGGGCATAAAATGCAAATAGTCCATCCCATGTGAGGACTTAAGATACATATAATTTTCAGCTTTATATTCAGGATATCCACATCAACAGTACCAAATGGTTCAGATATTTTCTACTTTATGAGAAACATGCCCAGTAAAATTATCCTTTAAAGTCATTCCAGGGAATAGTTAATGATTACCAAGAGAAATAAGCAGTTAATATTTTTAAGCGGAGATCTTTCATGTTACCTTTTCTAATGGATGCCTGGTACTGACTGATTTCAAAGGCTGATTTCATCAGTAAACCCAAACAATTCCATACTGAAAAGAAAGAAAGAAAGAAAGAGAACGAAAGAAAGAGAAAGAAAGAAAGAAAAAGTTTTCTTTCACTGGATTTCACATTCATCTGATAACGCAATTGAAAATATAGGGATGAAATATCAAAGGTAATCTCTGGAAGGTGAGAGAACAAAACACTTGCCCTGGTCATCTAGCTAAACTTTAAGATGAGGATTTCCAAACATCTGATGGGTGTTAGCAAGAAAAACCTTAAGGAATAAAAGCAGATTTTTGTTGTTGTTCAGTTGCATATTTGAGTCCAACCCTTTGAAACCCCATCGTTGCACATGGACTACAGCATGCCAGGGTCCTTTGTCATCTGCCATCCTCTGGAGTCCACCCAGATCCACACCCACCACATCTATGATGCTGTCTAACCATCTCATCCTCTGCTATCCTCTTCTTTTGCTTTCAATCTTTCCTAGCATTAGGGCCTTTTCCTGCGAGTCCTCTCTTATCATTTGATGGCCACTTTTTTATTATTATTTACAGATGCAAAAGCTATATGATGAAGAATGCTAACAAGGGGAAAAATCTGTTTGCTTGAGATATGCACTGAAGGAGTGCTTTATAGATACCCTGGAGTTCCAGCAAGTGAGTCCTAGATCAAGAAGAAGGAGGAGAAGGAGGAGAAGGAGGAGGGAGGAGGCGGCCTGACTTTGGAAACCTCATGAAAAGATGACACATTGCTGTTGATAGCAGGACATTTGGGAGGTCAGAAATTTGTAGCATCAACAATAGACTTGATGGCACATAAAACAAATATATTACTGTATTTGCTGGTGTATAAGACCCACTTCCCCGCCCCTTAAAATACACTGGAAAAATGGAATGCATCACGTACTGCCTATAGTTGGCTATCTTGGTAATAACGGGGTGCGGTTTATACTCCGGTGCATTTTATATGCTGGCAAATACGGTACTTATCACTTCATCTAGTGAAAGTGAACTCCACAGTTGAAGAAGATCAAGGAGGACAACTTCCTTTGCACTCCCATCCCTGAATATTAGGGGGCTGCTTCTACTCCTTATCTTTCTTGTCATCCTTCAAACTAAAAAACAAACAAACACATTCTTATGGCAAAAATACTTTTTTTAAAAAAAAATTACAATTTTAAAAATTCCAGTTGTCAAGCTCAGCATCTTAACCCCTAAGCCACAGGAGCTATAGGAATGTTGTTGTTTGTTGCATCCTTGAGAAATTGACCAGTTTAATTGTGAGAACAAATTCTCCAATGGGCTGATCAATAACACAAGTTGTTCATTCCCTATGATGGTGGAAATGTCTGTTCCTGTTCAGATGAACCACAGAACATTCCTTCCTCTTAGCTATATGCATTCTACTATTGTAGGGATACAGAACTAGGTTGCATTCATCTATCACCAATTGTGTAAATGTCTATTTGAGTACGGCTAGTGCAGCATAGCATGACAGCATGGTGAAGGATGATGGATCATGTCGTTGCGTGCCATATGCTGTATGCTTGTGTGAAACTATTAATAAAGAGAGCTGCTGGGAGAAGGAGATGGAGAGAGAAGATGGAGAGGAGGGGAGAGAAGACTCCGAAGTACCCAGCTAGCCCCCCACAAATCTCATCTCATCATTCTGCTGGTCAGAATCCCATGCAGTAGGTTGCTACAGTTGTTGTCGACTGCAACTCGTATCCGAGAATGCATTTTCTCCTGAAGCAGGAAAAATGTCATTGATGTGAATTTGTTTAAGGTGGATCCCAGCTTGCCATGAAGTGACCCACACACTATGATCACGGAGCCATAGGAATGTAACAGATGCCGAAAACCAAGACATCCTTCTACCTTGAGGAGGGACCCCATAGATCAGGGGTGGACAAACTTGCGCTCCAAGTGTTCGTGGATTTCAATTACCAGCACACCTGCTGATCAGGGCTTCTGGGAATTGAAGTCCAAGAACATCTGGGGCACCAATCTCGACCACCCCTGCTATAGATCATTAGGCAGAGCAATTAACATTCAGATGTGTTCTGCTTGGATCTCTTCTCTTTTGGCCCTAATCTTCCTCTGACAGTGAATCCTGGACGGAGCATTTAAGGGACTGTTTTGGAGCTCCCAGGTCCTTGAAAAGCATTTTTTCGCAGTCTTCTTTGAGCACACCCTATGGGAATCATTGCCTTAAGAACATCAGGATGTTTAGGCTTATTCGCCTGATGCAAAAAATCTTGCTTTGCCCTGCAGTCCTCCCTGTACATCTGTATCTTCTTAGCTTGGTAATTCAGATGTTTACAGGAAGGGCTACACAATCTAATTAGATTTCACTGTACGTAAACAGAAACCCCAGCTCAAACATTTCAATTGAAGGCAGATTATGGGACGGCCAACTTATTTTCTCTCTTCTATTCTTTCAAGATTGGGGCGGGGGTGGGGGAAGGTGAGGTATGCTACAAGAAGAAAAACTCTCCGGAATAGGACAAAAGTTTTTTTACATAGGAAACTGTTTTTTACACAGAGTGGGTAGGTTGGTTGGTTGGTTGGTTGATAGCCCACCCATCTGGTAAAGTATCCCACTTTTGGCAGCATACACCTCGGGCTAGTACAGTGGTACCTCGGATAAAGTCCGATTCAGATAAAGTCCAGTTTGGATAAAGTCGCAGTTTTCATGCACACGTGATGCATTGCATAAAGTCCAAAAACGCTAAGAATGGATGTTATCCGCTAAAAAATGGACATTACCTTGGATAAAGTCAATTTTTGGACGTTATCTGATGCATCGACCATTTGATTCGGATAAAGTCCAAAATTGGATAAAGTCCAAACTTGTGGAATTGAGTTTGGACTTTATCCGAGGTTCTACTGTACTTTTTTTATTGCACAGAATACAAGAAACAATATCCTGCTAAGGAAACCAAGGACTGTAATGCTCTGAAGATGTGCTCCTCAGGGCAGCGTGCAGGATTTTTTTTTTTTATTATTCTTAGATTTTTATGCCGCCCACTCGGGGAGACCCGACTCAGGGCGGCACACAACGGTAAAAACAGATAAAATACAGTAAAATATAACAAAACAGTTTAAAACCCTCACTTGACTGCCCAACAACCCACCCTCCCACTCCCACCCCACTTAAAAGACTAAAAAGGAAATAGAGAATGGAGAACTACCACAGTACACAACACAAAAAGGAGGGACAGTTGAGCTCTAGTTGGAAATAAGTCAACAGGCTGGGGCCGTATTCCCATTAGGGTCCCACACCTGCCCTGCCAGCCAGGTTTTCACTCCTTTCCTGAAAGGCAGCAATTCGGTCTGTAGCCTCAATTCTGTTGGAAGGAGGTTCCAGAGGGCTGGTGCGGACACGGAGAAGGCTCTCCTCCACGTGCCAGAGAGGCGAGCCTCTCTAGCTGAAGGTACAACGAAGGATCCCCTCTGGTCCGCTCTGGTTGGATGGGCAGACACTCTTGGGATGATGCGGTCTCTCAGGTATCCTGGCCCACTGCCATATAGGGCTTTAAAGGTAAAAACCAACACCTTGAATTGCACCCAGAGGCAAACTGGCAACCAGTGCAACTCCCGGAGTAGTGGGGAGGCACGGGCATAACGTCCACACCCCATCACCACCTGGACAGCTGCATTCTGAACCAGCTGTAGCCTCCAAATGGTCGTCAAGGGCAGCCCCATGTAAAGCGCATTACAGCAATCTAGCCTGGAGGTGACCAGAGCATGAGTGACCATGAGCAAGGAGTCCTGATCCAGGAGCAGGCGCAACTGGCGAATCACTCAAAGTTGAGCAAAAGCCCTCCTGGCCACGGCCGCCACCTGTTCTTCCAACAGCAGCTGCGAGTCCAGGAGGACCCCAAAGTTGTACACCGGGTCTGTCTGGGGCAAAACTGCCCCATCCAAGACCAAAGAAGGTAACTCACTGGATAACCTCGGACCCCCAACCCATAGCCACTCGGTCTTGCTAGGGTCCATCTGAAGTCCGTTGTCCCCCATCCAGACCCCAACAGCCTCCAGGCATCCGGGCAGGATTTTGACCGCATCACTGATCAATGGCTGTGTTGGCCCACCCCTGAGGGCAGGGAAGCCGCGCAGCAGCGGTGCATGGAGAGTGAAGGTAACTAGCGAAGTCGAAAGGGAGAGCCAAAGTCCCTTTACCAGTTGAGAGAGAGAGAGAGAGTGTAGTCCATTGGGATGTCCGAAGGTGTAATCAGGGTCAGAAGAGAAGTCCAGCAACTGGTCAAGGCAGTCAGTCATGAGAGAGGATCAGGATCACATGGGTGTCGCACTGAAGTTGCACCAATGCGTGACAACTGTAGTAGACACCCTTAAGAGCTTCCTCAGTTAAGGGCTATCAGCTGGAAGCCTCTGCTGAAAGTTGGTTCTGGCGGATTTACGGTACAGCTGTAAGTCATTACATAGGAGTTGCCTGCAACGCTCTGAGGTCGAAGGGGCATCACTGTCAGAGTCTGATTCAGTGATTGCTGGCTCCTGAAGTGACAGGCCATGAGCGTGGGTAGGTAAAACTGGGCCAAAAACAGGCCGGGGCTCCTGCTCCCGGCCATCCTCGGATTCAGATCAGGACTGGATCATGACAGTAGCTGACAGTTATGGGAGTCCAAGATCACCCTGTTAAAAGGCAACAGGGCGTCTATGGCACAAGGAGGCAGTTCTGCCCACAAAGGACTGTTACAGATGTGGTAAAACCAAAGGGAATTCTGTGCAATTTTTTTCTGCATGTTTCCCCAATTCCAAACAGTCTCAAAATGTGAAAGGTTTACAAAAAACTCTCATCTTTTCACTCAATAGCAAGAAAAGTTTGGAAATATTTCATTCTTCATCAGAAGAACAGGCGAAACAAAGATTTATTCTCTTCTCCTTGATGAGTAATGTCCATGTTTCTTAGTGCATGCATGAATTAAGGTAAAGGTAAAGGTTGCCCTTGCTTGACAGCCAATCGTATCTGACTCTAGGGTTCAGTGCTCATCTGATTATTGGCAAAGAGCCAGCACGGTCTGCTTTTGCAGACATTTCCATGGACATGTGGCAGGCATGACTAGACACTGGAGTGCATGGAATGCTGTTTACCTTCCCACCAAAGTGGTACCTATTGATCTATTTGCAATTTCTTGCTTTCAATAGGTTGGCAGGAGCTGGGACAGACGACAGGAGCTCACTCCGTCATTCAGCACCCAGGTCTCAAACTGCTGACCAGTCATCAAGTTCAGCATCTTAACCACTTGACCCACCACAGTCCCATATGCCTTAATTTAAGCATCACAGAAATGCAACTAGTTCCAGAAAACCTCCAGTAAGACACCCCCAGCCCTGTAACTCACTCCATCATCAAAACACTCTTTGTCATCAAAACATTCCCATCAAATCATATGTATGCTATATTGTAGTATTTCTCTAACAGAACCCATGTGAAAATCAACCTTAATTTTTGCACTACAGACTTTTTAACAAGAAAGGCTTGAAATGACTAAGTCATTTTTATGTTTTCCAGGACAACACCCTTGTTTTCATAGCGAACATTGTTTGTTTGTTTTAGCTGCTTTCATGTGACCTTATTCTCCCAGGTATGGAAAAAGTCTAATTCTCCGTCTTGTTCTCTCTCCTTTTTTGGAGGCACCTGGGAAGGCAACAGGGTGTTGATCCAAATCTTTGTCTGAACAAAATAATTCATCAGAGGCAGATGAGGGAATGAGTGACAGGCCAGACATTCTCCGCACGTGTGGGAGAAAGCATCTTTAAAGGAAGTTTGGTGGGGGCTTGGGGGGCGCAAGGCGAGGGGGCGTGTGGGAGAATCAAACAACTCTTTTCATTTCACACAGCCCAAAAAATATATATCTGCCAAAGAACAATGCGTCTTGTGAGGAAGCCAAGACCATGTTTAGCTGCAAACCTTTCACGATCCAAAGGCTTTTGCTAACAGGCATTCAGATGGTGCTGGGGTCCAGGATAGCAGTCTGCAGATGCAGAAGAAGTCAGCATTGAGAGATATGTAACTGACTCCAAATCCATAACAAACAAACAAACAAAAAGCTCAACATTTCCACTCCAGATTTAAAATGTCTGCCCCCCCCCCCCGCTATTTCTCACTTGGAGTGATCTGTAGTCACGTTGAAGAATTCGGGGTGTGTATGTGTGAAGCTCTTTTTGATCAGTTTACCAAACATTATCAAAAAAGGAAGCAAGCTATGGCAAAGTCAGGCAGCATAATGAAAGGAAGAAACATCGCCCTGCCGATATAAGTCTGCAGAGTTAAAATAATGGTCTTTGCAGTAGTCATGTATGGCTGCGAGAACTGGACCCTAAGGAAGGCTGAGGGCCAGTGATGCACTGCAATTTTTTTTACTACCTACTCTGTGGGCTGGCCAAATCTGTGTGTATGGCCAAATCCATGGGCATGGCCAAACATCCTGCATTGTGGGCTATGGAGGTGGGTGTGGCCAACCAAGTGGGCATGGCCTGGGGAATTTCCGCTACCGGTTCTGCGGAACCTGCTGCAGCACAGCACTGCTGAGCGCAGAATAGACGCCCTTGAACTGTGGTACTGGCGGAAGCTCTTGAGAGTCCCCTGGACTGCAAGGAGATCAAATCAGTCCATCCTAAAGGAAACCAACCTTAACTTTTCTTTAGAAGGACAGATACGGAGGCTGAAGCTCAAGTACTTTGGCCACCAAATGAGAAGAGAGGAATCACTGGAGAAGGCCCTGATGCTAGGAAAGTGTTGATGTAAACGGTTAGCAGAGTGGTATGCAGTGGCCAGCAAGAGGTTCGCACCTGGCAAGGTGATCCCATGTGAGAAAAACAGGCAGACAGATCTTGGTGCAGAGGAAAACTCAAAGTAGGTTTACTCAGGAAGTAAAAAGTGCAAGTATATACAGTGCAACAACTGTAACACAAAACAGGTATATTCTCTTGGGCTGCTCAGTTGACCTCACTGAGACAGTTCAGTTGTGCTCTATACAAGTCCATACAGTTCAGTAGCAGTCCAGTCCAGCAGGGTCAATGCAAGCTGTAATGACAGACAAAGCCAAAGAGATCTACAGCTTCTGTCCTCCTGGTGGAGGCTTACTACCCCAAGTAGTCCTTCTTTAAGGTCCAGTAAGCACAGATGGCATACCAGGCAAAAGCCATCATCAGGATCAGTGCAAAGATTCAGTCCTCGTAGCAGGTTCTGGAAGACGCAGGAATCTTCATCCAGACTGTCAGCAGAGGAAGGTGAGCAGCACTGTAGCTCAGGCAAGTTGAGCATTGTAGCTGGAAGTCTGCAATCCTGCTCTGACCTAAATACATTGGCCCATGGAGCACATCAGGGAAATGTCCCAGCACCTGTGTCCCCCTGTAGTAGGGTCTTAAAGGCATCACAGACACACTATGCCTTGCAACCAGTTAGGGTGTGAGGCGAAGTCTTACATCCCCTAACAGAAAGATCAAAGGCAAAAGGAGAAGAGGGTGGGAGAGAATGAGATGGTTAGACAGCATCATTGAGACAATGGGCATGGATTTGGGCAGACTCCAGAGGAGAGCAGGTGACTGAGGAGATGGCGTGCTGTGGTTCATGGATTTGCAAAGGGTCATACTCAGCTAAGCAGCTGAACAACACAACAACAACAACAAAGTAGATGCACAGAAGTAATGGGAGACTTCACTTGCTCTGATAACCCTTTGGAAGTCTGACTCTGGCAACATTCAAGGTCTTACTACTACTACTACTACTACTACTACTACTACTACTACTACTGTTGTGTCCTAATAGTGTAACCTTCTACATGTGATGTCAATGTATCTGAACCAATGTAACCTTGCCAAGAGTAACAATGTAACCTTCAGCTGTACCATATAAACCCTGTAATAGGACGCGAGCTAATGACCACCAGCTGGCAGCAGCGAGCGTCCAAGCTCTCTTGGTCCAAACCCATCAAAGACCGCAGCGCGGGAAGTTTCCCGCCGCTACCTGCACCTGGACAAGAAGGGCGTGACCAGCCATGACGTCACGCGGACCAGTAGCCAACGGGCTACCGTGGAGCCACATTCAAATACGTTACTGCCATATATATAGAGCTGTTCGTCCGCCATTACCTCATGTTCCCTCTGTCCACCATGCAATAAACCTGAGTTAACCCAGCCGTTGGCTGTGCTTTGTGTCTTGACTCTCATACACTAAATTGGCGACGAAGGTGGGATAATGGATCCCCACGGAGCCAGGACACAGAGCGGGTTCAACATCACCAAACCGCAGGACTGGGAGCTCTTTGAGATGGACTTCCAGGCGGCACTGGTGGAGCTCAAAGTCAAAGAAGACGACGAGGAAAGGAAGAGGGCCATCCTCACTCGCATGCTTGGGATGGAAACCAAGCGGACGCTGGTGGGCATCCTTGCACCGAAGAAGATGAGCGATTTCAAAGCCGGTGACATCATGAAAATGCTGCGTGAGCGTTTCCGACCCTCGAGGGCAATGTTTCCCGCTCGGAGTGCGTTTTGGAGGCGAGTTCAAGCGCCGGACGAGTCGGTAGAAGCCTTCGTAACGGCTATGAGGGTAGCCGCCGCCCCCTGCAAATGGGACCACATCCTAGAGATGGCCCTCAGGGACGGAGTGCTGTGTGGCCTGAAGGACAAGGAAGTACAGCGCAGCTTGATGAACAGGGAGCCACCACCCACACTGGAAGAGGTTGTAGAGGCCGCGGAAGCCGCGGAGTCCACGAATGCTGGAGTAGACGAGATGCACAAGTGGCGTGAGTGGCGTCCGAGGGCCGGCAAGGCGGAAAACTCATCGCACGGGAAGTCCGGTCAGTCGGTGCATGCAACCCGACCGACCTCGAAATCGTCGTCAAGAGAGTAGCGATGGCGAGGAGGTCCAGAAGGTCCGGAGAGGCGGGCGCCGCTGCGATGGTTGCGGAGCGGCCCATGAGCGCGTGAAGTGCCCATTCAGGAAAGCCGAGTGCTTCAACTGCGGACGTCGGGGGCACATCGCCAAGGCGTGCAGGAAATGGAAAGAGGGCCGGAGACATTCGCAAGACCGTTCAGCCAGACCGGACCGTCCAGCGAGGCCCAAAGATGGCGCCCGGGCCACGAGGAAGCAGGACGGCGTGGGCCGCACCTCGGACGACAGCGAGGGCGACGCTCCTGTGTTCAACGTGTCTGCGGGACAGCCCCATTACTTTGTTGAGGTACTAGTACAAGGGACCCCTATTAGGATGGAAGTTGACTCGGGGTCCTCCTATTCTATAATTCCCCAGAGAGAGTTCTTGAAAATCGACCCCCACGTGCGGCCCAAACTTAAAGCGTTGAGGGCCACACTACGGGACGTTCAGGGGAACAGCATTCCAGTGTTGGGGGTCGGAACGTTCCGGGTTCGTTTTAAGAGACATTCTGCGGAACTTCCCCTAGTGGTGCTCAAAGGGGGGAGTTGTAGCCTCCTCGGAACACAGTGGTTTCAGCCCTTAGGCCTGTTCATAGGGGGGGTGCATGCCGTAGGCGAGGACCCAATACAAGCAGTATGTGACGCACACCCCGCCGTTTTTAAAACTGGACTGGGAAAGTTCAAGGGACCCCCTGTAGCCTTCGACTTAGACCCGGAGGTCCGCCCGATAAGACTTAAACCGCGCAGGGTACCGTTCGCGCTTAAGGACAAAATAGAGGCGGAACTGGACAAACTGGTGGGTCAAGGAATTCTCGTTCCTGTGGATTCCGCGGAGTGGGAGACTCCAATTGTAACAGCACTGAAGGCTAACGGGGAGGTGCGCATTTGCGCTGATTATAAGTGTACCATTAATAAGGCAATCCGCCCTAATGCATACCCGGTGCCAGTGGTCAGCCACCTTCTGGCCAGGCTGAATGGGGGAAAGTGTTTCGCTAAACTCGATTTAGCACAGGCCTACCAGCAACTCCCAGTAACCCCCGCCACAGCGGCGGCACAAACAATAGTCACACATAAGGGGGCGTTCCAGGTGTCGAGGTTACAGTTCGGCGTGAACTCGGCACCTGGCATTTTTCAGTCGCTAGTGGAACGCCTCCTGAAGGGGCTGGAAGGGGTGTTGCCATATTTTGATGACGTGTTGATAACGGGGGGGAGTAAGGCCGAGCTGGCCCACAGATTGGATAAGGTCCTGGCCGTGTTCGAGAAAGCGGGGCTGCGTCTGAGAAAAGACAAATGTGTATTTTACGAAACAGAGGTTGAGTTTTTAGGGTTCCGTGTCACACCCGAGGGAATTAGGCCGTCCAAATCTAAGGTAGCCGCCATTAAGAAAGCCCCTCGCCCCACTTCCAAAACCGAGCTTCAGTCATTTCTGGGGCTTCTCAATTTCTACCATACCTTCCTTCCACGGAAGGCGTCTGTTGCCGAGCCGCTTCATCGGCTGCTTAAAAAAGAGGAAAAATGGCTGTGGGGTGACGAGCAAGAAAGAGCGTTCTCAGAGTTAAAGCAACTCCTCACATCCGAGGCAATCCTGACTCATTTCGACCCCAAACGGCCCATAGTTTTGGTCTGCGATGCATCCCCGGTGGGGGTGGGGGCGGTGCTTTGCCACGTGTTTGGCGACGGAAGGGAGGCCCCGATAGCGTTTTATTCAAGGTCCCTGTCCCAAGCAGAGCGGAATTACGCACAGACCGATAGGGAGGCACTAGCGATAGTAGCGGGAACCAAGAAATTTCACGATTTTCTGTATGGTCGGCCGTTCAAGATCGTTACTGATCACAAGCCCCTGTTAGGGATCTTCACTGCAAATAAGCCCACGCCACAGATCCTGTCCCCGAGGATGCTGCGGTGGGCTATTTTTCTTAACGCATATCAACATGAATTAGAATACCGGCCAGGGAAGGAAATCAGCCATGCAGACGCGCTCTCACGGTCGCCGTTACCATTGTCGGACGACCAGAAGGCAGGGGTAAGAAGAGACCGCCAGGTATTGCTAATAGAGGTTTTAGAGTCACCCCCGATAGTACCGGCCGACATTGCCAGGGCGACCGGAAAGGATAGAACACTAGAGAAGGTATGCTCGTGGGTGCAGAAGGGGTGGCCGGCGTCATCCCCAGGCACGGAATTCGACCCATTCTTCCGAAAGCGAGTGGAGTTGTCTTTAGAGAGGGGGTGCCTGTTGTGGGGCCAACGGGTGGTGGTTCCTACGTCCCTGCGGCCGAAGGTGCTAAAGCTGTTGCACGTCAGCCACCCGGGGATCGTCCGTTCCAAGGCGTTGGCCCGGAGTTACTTCTGGTGGCCCCAGCTGGACGCCGACATAGAGCAGATGGTTGGCACTTGTGAAGCATGTCAATGTTCTCGACCGGAGGTGGCCCGCCTACCACATAGGGAATGGGACGCAGCGAGGGGACCGTGGTCCAGGGTGCACGTAGATTTTGCTGGCCCATTCCGGGGAACCATGTTTCTCCTGGTGGTGGATGCATACTCAAAGTGGCTGGAGGTCATTCCGGTAAAGAGCACATCCTCCGCCACTACCATTCGCCAGCTAAGGAGGGTCTTTTCCACGTTCGGTTTACCCGACACTTTGGTCAGCGACAACGCCAGTTGTTTCACGTCCGCTGAGTTCGCGGCATTCATGGAGGCAAATGCAATTCGGCATGTCACATCCGCGCCGTTTCACCCGGCCACGAATGGCCAAGTGGAACGGTTGGTGCGCACCACAAAAGATGCGCTGCAGCGCATGGGCTCGGGAGATCTACATCACCAGGTGTGTCAATTTCTATTAGCGTACAGAGTGACCCCCTTAGCGTCTGGTTACTCGCCGGCCGAGCTGCTGATGCGGAGGAAACTGACCACGCTTTTGTCCAGGCTAGACCCGTCGAGGGTCGAGGACAAAGGGAAGAACATAGGGTTAGCGGTCTCGAAAGGTTTCGGCATAGGCGATCCGGTACATTGCAGGAACTATGCCAACGCAGGCCCAGCCTGGGTGCCAGGGACGATAATAGAACAGATGGGGCCAGTGTCCTATCGGGTGGAAACTAGCACCGGCCTCCTCTGGAGGAGGCACGCTGATCAACTGAGGCACCGAGTGAGCGAGGGGCCGACCAGTGGAGCACAGCGACATGATTCAGCGGTAGGGTTCTCCCCCACCCGTTTAGCCCAAGGGGGAGACAGGGGGGAAAGCAGCGAGCCCGACTCATATCCTTTTGATACCCCAGTTCTATCCGAGCCCGGGGGGAGGGAAAAGGAGTGTGCGGCCGCCGCTGCCGCTTCCCCCGAATCCGATTTTGATTTTGATGTTGCGAGCCGGGGGGGTTTTTCGGAGTGTTCCCCCACCCATCCAAGCGAGAAGAGGGGTTTTTCGTTAGTCCCCAGTGCCCCCGGTTCTTCCCAAACAAAGCACACACCTCCCAACAAAGCCGCAGAGCCGCGGCAAACCACTAACGAGTCATCCTCTCCGATTGCAGGGCAGGAAGCCAGGGAGCAAGGAGGAGGGAGCGAAGCCGGGGCAGGGCAGCCCGCACCGAGACCCCAGCGTGTTCGAAATAAGCCATCTTGGTTGAGAGACTTCGTCTCATCCTAGGGGGGAGGAGTGTTGTGTCCTAATAGTGTAACCTTCTACATGTGATGTCAATGTATCTGAACCAATGTAACCTTGCCAAGAGTAACAATGTAACCTTCAGCTGTACCATATAAACCCTGTAATAGGACGCGAGCTAATGACCACCAGCTGGCAGCAGCGAGCGTCCAAGCTCTCTTGGTCCAAACCCATCAAAGACCGCAGCGCGGGAAGTTTCCCGCCGCTACCTGCACCTGGACAAGAAGGGCGTGACCAGCCATGACGTCACGCGGACCAGTAGCCAACGGGCTACCGTGGAGCCACATTCAAATACGTTACTGCCATATATATAGAGCTGTTCGTCCGCCATTACCTCATGTTCCCTCTGTCCACCATGCAATAAACCTGAGTTAACCCAGCCGTTGGCTGTGCTTTGTGTCTTGACTCTCATACACTAAAACTACTACTACTACTACTACTACTACTACTACTACTACTACTACTACTACGTGCCATCAAGCCAATTTAGACTTAAGGTGACCCTTTCCAGATATTTTTAGGTAGATAATATGCAGAAGTGGTTTCCCATTCCCTTCTTCTGAGGGTGCCCTGGAACTGTGCAGCTGGCCCAAGGTTGTGTAGACTGGTTCTCCTCCTGGGAGGTCCCGAACTCCCAATCTCTGATTCCATAGCTAGAAAGACCCGACCAAGGAGCTATCAGCCAGTCCCAGGTACTGTC
Organism: Bradypodion pumilum; assembly: GCA_035047305.1. NCBI lineage: Eukaryota > Metazoa > Chordata > Lepidosauria > Squamata > Chamaeleonidae > Bradypodion > Bradypodion pumilum. Next base: position 6,119,368 of record JAWDJD010000003.1, read on the forward strand.
CTCTTGCTTGCCTCGTATCTGGCTGAAGGTCTCTGTATGACTGTAGATGTGAATTGCTTCTTTGCCTGCCTGTCTTATTGTGCATTTGTGTAGAGATGTGCTGGTGCTGCAAAAGTGTGAGTGAGTGAGGAAAATAGAACCCCTCCTTTTGCCTGTGGTGGGCTTTTCTCCCTTCAATCCCACCAGAAAACCACCTTCTTCTCCATCTTAAAGCAGTTGTGTGGATTAATCTCAGAGAAATAGAGAACAAATGATCTAAAGCAGGGGTTCTCAACCTTTCCACGCCACTGGCTGAACCACGCCCACTCAGACTTGGCTTCCCCCTGCTGCAAACGCTGCCACAAACCGCGGCAAGCACGTTTGCACATGCATGGGCATATTTATGGCTGTCATAAATGTGCCCGCCTCCACTTCCGGGGTCATCACCACAGGCTGGATGAATTGTCACTGCAGGCCAGGTCTAGCCTGTGCGCCATAGGTTGTGAACCTGTGGTCTAAAGGAATGACACAGAAGATGAATCCTGGACATCAGTGACCACCACCAATGACCAGAGATGATGGGGAGTGGCTTTGGTTGCTTCTTGGACTGTTTCTAAAATTCACATCAAAGCAGAGCATTCATACTTATATGCCACCCCATGGCACTTAGTGCACTCTCCAGGTAGTTCACAAGTTAATTAGTAATTTACCCCCAACATGCCAAATACTCATTTTACTGACTTTGGCAGAATGGAAGGCTGAGTCAACCTTGATCCCTAGTCAGGAACAAACTCACAAACTTTTGGTTGCAGGACAGCAGTTTAACCACTGTGCCACCAGGGCTCCAAGCATCAGTCTTCAGTATTAAAATATGTCCTGGATTTCTCTGGCTTCCAGCATGCCAAGGCATCACCAGAGAAGTAGCAGCCGAATTCTTGTTCCCAATCCGAACTCAATGATTTGGGCTCTTCCCCCATTTCCTTTCCTTTCTCTCTTCCCTTTTTCCTTTCTTTAACAGGATTCCACATGTCTCGGTGTCACTTCATCAAGAGCTTTCTCTTTGTCCAGACACCGTCGCCGAGTGTGGCAGGTGAAGGAGGGAGGAGGAAAGGTGAAATAACTTCATGCAAGGTCTATAATTGGGAAGGATGTACAATCGGGACTGAAAACATCTGGATTCGGAGATCTCAGGTCAAATTGCCAGCCGTCACAACTGTGCATGGGAATTCCCACCTCTGTTTAAATTTGTAAACCTGAGCAAAAGTTGTGGTGATCTCATCGGAGCCCATAAACGCCGTCCCCTCGATGCTCTTTCAGTGGTGAATGTTCAGCACAAAAGAGCCGGCTGTCTTCTTACCTGGCCGCTGCATGTGAATTTTATCCCCTTTTAACTATTCACCTTTTACAGATCACTGCGGAGCGTCTCAAAGATGGGGTTTTCTTTGGTATCACAATCGGGAGGCCTCAGCTTCAAACCACGGTCTGTGGAACCGTGCAATTCTCGCCGTGTCACAAATGGGATCTGGAAGATGTCTTGAACCGGCCCTGGAGGTGACAAGGGCTGCAGGGAGAGAAAAGCCAGATCAACACCAGGAGAAGAAGACAGGCAGAAGAAGACCTTCTCACCTGGGGCAGCCCAGCTGCTAAACAGCCTCTGGGTTTGACATCGGTTTTGTCTCAGTGCCAGCATCTTAGACACGTGATGGCGAACTTTGGCACTCCAGATGTTCTTGTACTTCAATTCCCAGAAGCCCAAGCCTCCAGGAATCCACATGAAGGGGTTTACTGCGATTCATCCGCCCCACGCTGCCCTCGTCACTCCCGGAAGCAGAAGTAAAACGCACCCGGACGGACGTGTTTTACTTCCCCTTCCGGGAGCGACGAGGGTAGCGTGGGGCGGATGAATCACAGTAAACCCCTTCGTGTGGATTCACGGGGGCTTGGGCTTCTGGGAATTGAAGTCCAAGAACATCTGGAGTGTCAAGGTTCACCATCATGGTCTTAGACAAAAGCACTGTCAGCAGTGATGGACATCAGCAGGTTCGCACCAGTTCGCCAGGTGCTGGGACAGAGACAGATGCTCAAACCATCATGCAGTACTCAGGGCTTGAACTGCCAACTTCCCAAAACCTGTCCATCCAAGTTTTGAAATAAAGTAGTCCTAATTGAAATGTGGTATTGGAGGAGAATTTTGAGAGTCCCCTGGACAGCGAGGAGAACAAATAGGTCGATCCTAGAAGAAACCAACCCTGAGTGCTCCTTAGAAGGTCAAATAGTAAAGATTAAGCTAAAGTACTTTGGTCATCAAATGAGAAGAGAGGACTCACTTAAGAAAGCTTTGATGCTGGGAAAAGTGGGGGGCAAAAGAAGAAGGGGGGACAAAAATGAGATGGCTAGATGATAATGTAGACGCAATGGGCACAGAGCTGGGTGGGTTGAGGAGGATGGTGGAGGACAGAGGTGCCTAGCGAGCAGTGGTCCATGGGGTCGCAAAGGGTCGGCGTCGACTGTGCGACTGAACAACAACAACAACAACAACAACAACAACAACAACAACAACAACAACAACAACAACAACAACAACAACAACAACAAAAGTCCTAATTTGGGTGCAACGCAGGGCTTTCCCCCTGGTCACACCCACCATACCATGCCCACAGTGTTATTAAAAAAATTGCAGTCCACCACTGATTGGCAGTGCTGAGTGACCTGGTTTTGTGGTACAGCAGAGGTTGAGCAAAGAGGGGTGGCAAAATTTCGATTGTGGCCCATAGGTAGCCTTTAGTGTGGTTGCCAAGACACCATATCCTTACCATCCTCCCTCCCCAATTTTTGGGAATTATCAAGGTCCTTTGTGTGAAACATATACACAAATATATACAAATGAGATTTTGATATGTATGATATTTTATGAAGTTTAAATTGGAGGTCTGAGTTACGAAAATGAGAACATAATGAACATATGTCAGTATTGTTATTATTGTTGTTATTAGTACTGTTTTGTTTTTTCTCTTTTTTCCTTGTTTTAGTATTGTATGTTTAATGATTTTTATTATTATTTCACTTTTTTCTTTTACTATTTAATTTTTCATTATTGTAAAATTAATAAAAATTAATAATAAAAAAGAAAATGCCCAAATGAGACTCCTTTCATGTCCCCAAGAGCTGGGACAGAGATAGGTGCTCAATCTGTGATGCAGTACCTGGGTCTTGAACTGCTGACTTGCCAGCCTTCCATCTAACAAGGCAAGCTTAAGAAGGCAAGCTTCTTAACCAATGAGCAACGGCAGGTCATAGAGATGATCCTATATAACGACCAGAGCCAAGTGGAAATGCCAGTTGTGTGTTTTTTTGAAATTTGTGCACCCCTGGTTTATTGGATTGCAAGCTCTCTCCTTTGCAAAGTCATCTTCAAGTTGTCCTTGTAGACAGTCGCCCTAACACCCGTTATTTGGATATGGAGTGCAACAGGAATATTTGAAACAAGCTAAAGAGAAAACTCAAACCTGAGTATCAAAGCTGTAGGAAGGATCGGAATAACCCTTTCGTTCTCCATGGGGGGGGGTGGGGGGTGGGATGCTTACTGTCTGCAATAAGGTTCATGATTTAATTTAATTTAATTTAATAGATTTATATACCGCCCTATACAAAGAACTCTGGGCAGTGTACACTAAGACCAATATACAAGTACATAAGAACATAAGAACAGCCTTGCTGGAACAGGCCACAGCCCATCCAGTCCAGCATTCTGTCTCACACAGTGGCTCACCATTTCCTTCAGGGTATTTATTCCCAAGCAGATGCCTTCACCTGCTTAGGATTCCCTGGAAATGATATTGAGAGATATCCTGCCTATCTCTCCAACCCGGAGGTTGTCCTTAAGTATCCATAATTATAGCCATTGATAGCCTTGTCCTCCATGAACTTGTCTAATCCTTTCTTAAAGCTGTCAAGACTGACAGCTGTCACCACTTCTTCTGGCAGGGAGTTCCATAGACCAGTAATCCTCTGGGTGAAAAAGTACTTTCTCTTATTTGTTTGAGAACTAGTACCCAAAAGTTTCATCGAGTGTCCCCTAGTTCTAGTGTTATGCGATAGGGAAAACAGTTTTTCCTTATCTACTTTGTCCACACCGTGCATGATTTTATAAACTTCAATCAGGTCACCTCTTAGACGTCGTCGTTCAAGAGTGAAGAGGCCCAACCGTTGCAGCCTCAGATGGTAAGGAAGGTAAACCCCTGCGCTGCCCTTGTCGCTCCTGGAAGCAGAAGTAAAGCGCGCTCGGACAGAGGAAGGGTTAACCCGGAAGAGTCTTAACCGTATGGGTGGTTTTACTTCTGCTTCCAGGAGCGACGAGGGCAGTGTGGGCCAGATGAATCGCAGCAAACCCATTCATGTGGATTCACAGGGTACTTGGGCTTCTGGGAATTGAAGTCCAAGAGCATCTGGAGTGCCAAGGTTCGCCATCACGGATTTAGGGTGTGTGTTGATGGGGGAGAGCCTTTCTGGCATTAAGCAGGGCAACCCTACACTGGAGATAAAGGATTTTGTACAACCTGAGAGCAGGATGTCATTTAATGAAAACTCATCCCTTTGAGCAAAACAGGAAAACTTGCCCAGATTTGGCTTCTATTTGTGACTTCTATTCTCTCTCCCCACTCACCCCAGCATTCAAAATGATTGAAGTCATTTCCAGCCTTGATAACAGAATAGGTGTTCCCAACCTTTTCAAGCCAGGGGCCGGGTCACACTCTTTCTGTCAGCTTCGAGGGCCAGATTGCCATTTTGCCCTGCCTGCACGATTAGGGTTGCCATACGTCCCAGAAATCCGGGATTGTCCTGGATTCAAGCTCAGAAAAAATTGTCCCAGCCAGTTCAATAAAACTCATGTTAAAGTCCCGGATTTTAAAAACTTACTGATTGTGTATTATAACACACCATTAAAATAAATTCGAACTCTCACCATCAAACAAGCGATCTCCTGCCACATTGGAGTTGGAGTATACCTGGAGACAAATCTTAATGTCCTCGCCTCACACCACTGTCCAATAAGTATGACCATTGTGTTTTCTGGAACTGAAGATGTTAACAGTTGACAACGACACAACTTCTCAGAAGTACAACAGATCATCTTACAGTAAGAATTAACTGTTGTAAATAAATTCATTTATATATTGATATATTTAATGTGAAAGTGTTTTATAGCGTTCATTGTACAGTATTATTTTTTTAAGGTTATTTTGAAGATAACCCACCTATTTTTGTCAAGTATTCCTCTGTCCCGGTTTTGTGGGAGAGAATTATGGCAACTCTACGCACGATGGGGGTGGTCATTGTGTACCCACAGTTTCAAAGAGGTGGCCATTTTGTTTCTCGAATGTCCTTGGAGGGGTGGGGCCCACATGAAATGGCACCATGGGTCAGATCTGGCTCACAAGCCTGAGGTTGGGAACCCTGACTTATTGACTGATGTATTGATATGTTGATCACATTATTTGTGATTCAGTTTCACACATCAGTGCAATTACCATGTATGCTTTGGTGCACTCTAATGCAAGATTGGTGGCTTCTGTTTTCCATCAACTAATGTATCTTGGCAGCTTAGATGAGATTAAAATCAACTCTGAGTTTACTGTGGGGGCTGCTATTTCTTAGTACCGAGAACCAAAGTTTTCTACTGTTCACAGTCCCAACAAGTCTATGGGCAGCTCTTTGTGGAATCTAATACTTTAGCCTCAACTGATGAGCCCCATTTGACTGTCTGTGGAGCCTTTCTCCTTAATTCTCTCTTCTGATACTCTGCAAACCACATGGGTTTGAGGTAAGGTCAGCTGCCCTACTCACATGAACAGTCCTGCCTAGAGAAAAGGCTTGTGTGACCTTGAATGCTTGTTTGCATTATGGACCATGTTGTTCTTGTGAAGGCATTAGCCAGCCGCGCAGGTTCTGGAACTTGTTGTAGGGCATGCATAGCATCTTTGGTTTTGTTTATTGGTCACTTGTGTTTAGGAAGCTTAAAGGTCTTCAGGAGTAGAGACATCCATAGCTTCCTGGTGGAATTTCAGCAGCTGAGGTCCCAAACCCCAAATCTGCACATTTCTTACTTTTGTGAACATAAGGATCACTCTGTTGTATCAGGCCAAAGGGGATTCTGGAAGGTGGACTGCAACCAGCCAGCCAACCAACCAAAATTTCAAGATAGGCATAGCGTAGCACTTTAAGGACATTGGGCAGTTGCTGTGATGCCTGCTCTGGCAAAATGGCAAGGATGACTATCATCAAGACAGGCTCATGTTGAACCCAGGGCATGTTCAACAAAATGTAGCAGCAATTTGGCGCATAACTGGAATTTTCCCCCTAGATCCGTGATGGTAAACCTTGGCACTCCAGATGTTCTTGGACTTCAATTTCCAGAAGCCCATGCCCCCATGAATCAGCATGAATGGGTTTACTGCTATTCATCCGGCCCGCACCACCCTTGTCGCTCCTGGAAGCAGAAGAAAACCATGTCCAGGTTAGCACATACCTGTCAAGTATCCTGTATTGGCCGGTATTCCCGTATTTTTGTGCTCGTTCCTCCCCTTTCCCGCCACTGTCCCGTATTTTGAACGGCGGGGAAAGGAGTTATGGTGCATGCGCGCACATGTAGAACCCATTTGTGCATGCGCAAACGAGTTCTGTACATACCAAAATGGGTTCTGCACATGCACAAATGGGTTCTGTGTATGCACAGAAATTTCCTGTATTTTTGGGAGCTGTACTTGACGGGTATGGGTTAGCAGGCCAATGGGGAAGATGAGATTTATATTCCGCCCACAACATCTGGAGGTCATCCTATTGGAGAAACCTAGGCCAAGGTTTCTTTACCCACAAGGTCAACCGATTGTCCAGGCGTGGCCAACCTTTTCCTGTAGTGGGCTGGACCACGCCCCCCGGAAGCAGAACCTGGCACACTTCTGCATTTACGACAGCTATGGGTGCATTTGGGCATGCGCTGTCATAAATGCGTCCACTTCCACATATGGGTGTGGCAGAGCCAGCAATGGGCCGAAGGGGATGGTGTCAGGGGCCGGCCCATGGGCTGTAGGTTGGGAACCCCTGTGATAGTAATCCCAGGCTAAATCTGGCCAGTCATCCCATTTCCTCTTGCTTTGAGATACCATCTAGTTTGCCTTTACAATAGAGGTGCCTTTGCTAGGTTTTCCTTTTTTCACTTTCTCCTCCCCCTCCCAGTGCTCCCACCCTTTTGGCTAAGCCTCTCCTGAATATGCTTTGAATTCAATCCACCCATGCGTTGAGCTCATCAGACAGGAATGCAAAGCTATGAAGAAATGGTTGGAATTCAGGTTTCTGATACCCTATCTTTCATTATGTCAGGTCAGCAATTGTCTGCCTCCCAGCCTTTGCCAAATCCCACACTGCCATTGTCATTGCAGGGCTTAAACAGAAGAAGAAACCACTCCATATGCCAGGAGGCTCAAGAGAGAGAAGAAGGGGGAGACAGGTCATCAGTCATATGGAACCTGAGTTCAGAAATGTTAACTTTTTAGACTAGAGGTCCCAAAATCCCCTGCACCAATCAAGGCCAGGGGTTCCCAATCCCAACCTTTTCAAACCAGGGGCCGGGTCACACTCTCTCAGTCAGCTCCGGGGGCCGGATGGCCATTTTGCCCTGCCTGCATTTTGTGGGGTTGGCCATTTTGTCCCAACAGCTTCAAATGGGCAGCCATTTTGTTTCTTGAGTGCCCTTGGAGGGGGTGGGGGCACATTAAATGGTGTCACATGCTGGATCCAGCCCACGGGCCTTAGGTTGGGAACCCCTGATCAAGGCCATGGGGATCCTGGAAGTTGTACTACATAAAGATTTAACATTTTCAGGGTAGGCAAGCAATCTCTGGTTTCTAGCCTAAATCTGTGTTGGTGGACAAGATGCATGTTTTGCAATAGCAATTACACCTTTATGATGCCCCATGGTCCCTAGAGCACTCTCTGGGTTGTTTCTTAAATCAATTAGCATTTTGCACCACCACTACCACCACAAACTGGGCACTCATTTTACCAACCTTGGAAGGATGGAAGGCTGAGTCAACCTTGAGCACCTCAGGATTGAACTCAGATTGCGAGTAGAGTTGTGGCTGCAGCTTAACCACAGGGAAGGATTCTCTAAGTGGAGGGATGGTAACTAGACTTTTACGAATTGTTTTTTGGACTTTCCCCTCTCCATTAGATTATTAGTTGCAGGACACATGCTAGCACTTTGATCAGCCTTAATTCCTACTTAGGTTTATGGTGAACCTTGGCACTCCAGGTGTTAATTGGTAATTGAATCTGGTAATTGAAGTCCAAGAACAGCTGGAGTGCCAAGGGTCACCATCACTGGTTTAGGAGCTGTCAAAGAACTGGTACCCTGAAAAACAAAACCCTTAACTTTTCACTGGGAAAATCTATGCACAATTCCTTTGTACAAAAGAAAATGTTTTTGTCTTTTTGTTTTATTTTATTTACTCTCTGATAGGCTTGCACAGACTAACATGGCTAGCACTTCCAAAAAAAAAAAGTTACTGATATCAGTTACTGATAAAGTAGCGATTAGAGTAAATCTATGTGGGGCTCTCTTTCTGTGGACTTCGTTCTCATTTGGTTTCAAAGAGACATTTGCATTCTTCCTTGTTTCTTCAAATAACTCTAGCTCCAGAGTTGGTGAAAAGAACTTGTGGTGTACAAGCTGGAGCATCTAGTTTTGGACTATATTACTCTCCTTGTTTGATCTAGCTAGCTAGCTCTCTAGCTAACTATGCTTAAATAACGCATTTTTGAAAACCTTGTGGAAATCAAAAACCAAGAATAAGTAAGAGATTGTGGTATATTTCTCAAAAAATGGGTGGGTTAGGGATACCAAATATCAAAAATTATTATATAGCTTTCTAAATTAAAGAGGTTTTTTTTAAGAATTACGCTTGAAGAAGAGATAATATGGAAAGATATCTATATCTATAAAACAGAGGTGTGGGTTTGTATGTGCTCCAAAGGAACCCACACCCCTAGACCAATCACGCTGAAAGTTTGCACATACACACCTTGGACTTGCGAGATCAGCACTGTGGGGGTCTCAAAACCCATTTGGGGGTTTATGCCCCCCAAAGTGGGACAGAGAAGCAGCAACGCACCAGCAGTGCGTTCGGCTCCCTCCCGTGGCCCTGCTGGTCACGGGAGGTGGGAGCGAAGCCCAGCTGCTCTCCATCACAGCAGGGGCCGTGAAAAGCCGCCGCCGCCACCCCGGACGCTAGCGCCTTCGGCTCCCTCCCGTGGCCCTGCTGGTCACGGGAGGTGGGAGCGAAGCCCAGCTGCTCCCCATTGCGGCAGGGGCCGTGAAAAGCCGCCGCCGCCACCCCGGACGCCAGCGCCTTCGGCTCCCTCCCGTGGCCCTGCTGGTCACGGGAGGTGGGAGTGAAGCCCAGCTGCTCTCCATCGCGGCAGGGGCTGTGAAAAGCCGCCACCGCCACCCCGGACGCCAGCGCCTTCGGCTCCCTCCCGTGGCCCTGCTGGTCACGGGAGGTGGGAGCGAAGCCCAGCTGCTCTCCATCGCGGCAGGGGCCGTGAAAAGCCGTCGCTGCCACCCCCGACGCTAGCGCCTTCGGCTCCCTCCCGTGGCCCTGCTGGTCACGGGAGGTGGGAGCGAAGCCCAGCTGCTCCCCATTGTGGCAGGGGCCGTGAAAAGCCGCCGCCGCCACCCCGGACGCCAGCGCCTTCGGCTCCCTCCCGTGGCCCTGCTGGTCACGGGAGGTGGGAGCGAAGCCCAGCTGCTCTCCATCGCGGCAGGGGCCGTGACAAAGCTGCCGCCGCCACTCCAAACATCGGCCTCATGGGAGGTGGGAGCGCGGCTGAGGACTGTTTCATCAAGCCTGGAGTTGTTGGACTTACTGGACACCCGCCCTGGTGGGAGCAGGGCGGAGAGGAGAGACTGGCTAAGCCGCCTCCAGAGCTCCTGGTCTCCTCATTCTCTCCTTAGTGTGAGTAGGAGTGGGTGGAGAGTTCGAGAACAGGGAGATGGACTGGCCTAGCAGCTGTTGATGTTTCCTCCACTGATGAGCTGGGCTCCATCTGGGACATGAGCTGTGCTCTGTCACCTGGGGATTTTTGAATATTGAATTGTTAAATGATTTACTATATTTTGTTGTTGTTTTCCATAAGGTTTTACCTATATTAACATGTTCATTGTGTATACAAGCTGATTCTTATTACTATTGATGTTGCTCTGTATTGATATATTGTATTTTGTGGTTACTGTAATGTAATTTGTGGTTGATTTTTTTTTTTTGTATTGAACCTGCTTGTACATTTATTGTATTTACATGTTGTAAGCCGCTTTGAGTGGCACTTGTGTCAGGAAAGCGGGATAGAAATTAAACGTAATAATAATAATAATAATAATAGTACTGCGCACGCGCAGCACAGCCAAGCCAGCAGCTTGAATTTTCCGCTGGGAGATGCCACCACTAAAGAAAGTTGTGGTCGCAATTAGCTGCCACAGCTTTCCTCAGCGGCGGGGTCTCCTGCCCGTCAACATACCAAAGGAGGCCACGGGTTGATAGAACTTAACGTTTATGGGCCAGGGACGCCACTGGGCGGAAAAGTAAAACCACAGTCAAGCGGTCATCCTTGCTTTAAAGGACAAAAACAACCCGGGCAAGGCCAGGTAATTAGCTAGTAGAATATAAGGAAAAAATAAATGTAAAACAATGATGGTTAGTTACTTCAGGAAACGAATTTGAGCATGATTAAGAAAATGCAAAACCCAATATAGAAATAGCCTAACAATATGCCAACTACCATATTTGCCGGCATATAAGACGCATCGGAGTATAAGATGCACCCCATTATTACCCAAATAGCCCACTATAGGCCACTATATACAGTATAAGATGCACCCCATTTTTCCAGTGTATTTTAAGGGAGGGAAGTGGGTTTTATATGCCAGCAAATAAGGTAGTTAAGAAGAATCTATGCCCAAGAATATTTCTATTGGCAAACATAAGAGAGATAGATAATTTACCAGTCCAATTGAAGGAAGAGTTTTTGGTTAAACTGGAGGATAAAGGACTGAAAATATAAAGGACTAGACAAAAAAGGTCGGGACCAGGGAAGAGAGAGAGAGAATCTATAAAGTGTCATTTGAATTGGCTTGAAAAATGACAAGTGGAGAAATGGAGAGAACAATGGGTGTTAAAATGGAGACAATATGGGGAAAAGACAAAACTTGAAGAATTTATTATATGAGAGAAAAAATTCCAGTTAAAGGTACAGTTAGTAAATTTTATATGATTTTAATAGAACATGCAAATGCCCAGAAACGCTGAGAGAAATATGGGAAGTGGATTTGAAAAAATGGAATTACAGCAGAATGGAACAAAATTTGGAGTCAACAGATTATGAAAAATATGTCAATTAAAATTAAAGAACATTGGGTTTTTTTGTTGTTGTTCAGTCGCACAGTCGACTCCGACCCTTTGCGACCCTATGGACCATTTTCCTCCAGGCGCCTCTGTCCTCCACCATCCCCCTCAGCCCTCCCGGCTCTGTGCCCATTGTGTCTACAATACCATCTAGCCATCTCATCCTTGGCCTCCCCCTTCTTCTTTTGCCCTCCACCTTTCCCAACATCAGTGCCTTCTCAAGTGAATCCTCCCTTCTCATTTGATGTCCAAAGTATTTTAGCTTCATCTTTACTATTTGACCTTCCAATGAGCAGTCAGGGTTAATTTCTTCTAAGATTGACCTATTTGTTCTCCTCGCTGTCCAGGGGACTCTCAAAACCCTTCTCCAACACCACATTTCAAAGGCATCTATTCTTCTGCGTTCAGCCTTCCTAATTGTCCAGCTCTCACATCCATACATTACCACTGGGAATACCATTGCTTTGACTATTCTAATTTTTGTTTGCAATGTGATATCTCTGCTTTTCACTATGTTCCCCAGGTTTCTCATTGCTTGCCTCCCAAGAATCAGTCGCCTTTTTATTTCATGGCTGCAATCCCCATCTGCAGTGATCTTTGATCCTAAGAAAGTAAAATCTGTCACTGCTTCTACTTCTTCCCCGTCTATTTTCCAGGAACTGATTGGGCCTGTTGCCATTATCTTGGTTTTCTTGATATTGAGTCTCAAGCCAGCTTTTGCACTCTCCTCCTTCAGCCCAATCAAGAGATTCTTTAGGTCTTCCTCACTTTCTGCCATTAGGGTGGTATCGTCTGCATATCTCAGATTATTGATGTTTCTCCCAGCGATTTTAATCCCATATTGTGATTCCTCCATCCCTGCACTGCGCATTATGTGCTCTGTGTATAGGTTGAATAAGCATGGTGCAGCCTTGTCTTACTCCTTTTCCTATTCCAAACCACTCTGTTATTCCATGTTCTGTCCTAACTGTTGCTTCTTGGTTCATGTACAGATTTCTCAGGAGGCATATGAGGTGCTCTGGTATTCCCATCTCTTTAATTACTTGCCACATCTTGTTGTGGTCCACTTTAGTGTATGAGAACCAAGACACAGGAACAGCCGAAGTATTGGCTTAACACATCTTTATTGCATGGTGGTCTGGGGGAACATGTGGTAATGGCGGACGAACAGCTCAATATATACAGTGGCTATACATTTGAATGTGGCTCCACGGTAGCCCATTGGCTACTGCCAGCGTGACGTCATTTCAGGTCACGCCCTTCTTGTCCAGGTGAGGTAGTGGCGGGAATCTTCCCGCGCTGCAGTTCTTTGGGAATTGGAACCGTGTGAGCTGGGCGCTCGCTATTGCCACCAGGTGGTCATTAGCTCGCGTCCTAATTACAACGGGTTACATTGATACAGTTGGTGGTTGTTTAAAGGCATAGAATTGAGAACACAACATCCCTCCCCCCTAGGATGAGACGAAGTCTCTCATCCAAGATGGCTTATTGCAAACGCACTTTGGGCGTGATGCTGGCTGGCTTGTCCCGGGAGTGCTACTGCTTCTCTGTCCCCTGGTTCCTTGTCCTGCAACGGGAGAGGGAGACTCGTTAGTGACTTGCCGCGGTTCTGCAGCTTTTGGGGAAGGGACGGAAAAACCGGGGGCACTGGGGACTAACGAAAAACCCTGCTTCTCGCTTGGATGGGTGGGGGACCACTCCGAAAAACCCCCCCGGTTTTGTAACTGAAAATCAGAATTATCTCCTGGGGCGTCATTAGAGGGATCCCTCAGGATATCTATGAGGACAGATTCCTTCCCCTCCCCCCTATGTGGGGAGCACTGGCCCCCCTCTCCTCCCCCTTGGGCTGAATGGGTGGGGGAGAACCCTAACGCTGAATCCTTTTCCACGCCGTCCGCGCTCTGGTGTCCCGGAACCCTGCTCCGTAGTTGGTCTGCGTGTCGTCTCCAGAGTAGACCCGTGACAGTCTCTACGCAATACGACACGGGACCCGTCCGTCCAACGACGACGCCCGGGACCCAGGCTGGCCCCGCGCTGGCGTAATTCCTGCAATGCACCGGGGCACCGACTTCGAAACTTTTCGTGTCTGCTAACCCGATATTCCTCCCTGTGTCCTCCACCCTTGTGGGGTCTAGCCTGGTCAGAATCGTAGTCAGCTTCCTACGCATTAAGAGCTCTGCGGGCGAGTACCCAGAAGCTAGGGGGGTCACCCTGCAGCCCAGCAGGAACTGGCACACTTGTAGGTTGAGATCCCCGGGACCCATGCGCCTCAGTGCGTTTTTGGTGGTGCGCACGAGGCGCTCGACCTGGCCGTTTGTTGCCGGGTGGAAAGGGGCGGAGGTGATGTGCCGAATGGCGTTGATCTCAGTGAATGCCCTGAACTCTGCGGACGTGAAACAACTAGCATTATCGCTAATTAGGGTGTCGGGTATACCGAACGTGCTAAAAACCCTGTGCAAATGCTTCACTGTCGTTGCCGAGGAGGTGCTTGTAACTGGGATGACCTCCAACCACTTGGAGTAAGCATCTACTACGAGGAGAAAAAGTGTCCCTCTAAATGGGCCCGCAAAATCAATGTGCACCCGGGACCACGGCCCCTTCGCCGCGTCCCATTCCCTGTGCGGCAGACGCGCCTCTTCGGGTCGGGAGCATTGGCAGCTCTCGCAAGTGCCTACCATGTGCTCGATGTCGGCGTCTAACTGGGGCCACCAGAAATAGCTCCTGGCCAGAGCCTTGGAGCGGACAATTCCAGGGTGGCTGACGTGCAGCAGTTTGAGTACCCTAGGCCTCAGGGATTCGGGGACCACCACCCGCTGGCCCCACAGAAGGCACCCTCTCTCTATGGACAACTCTAGCCTCTTCCTGAAAAACGGGGCGAACTCTGCCGCCGGGGAGGACGCTGGCCACCCTTTTTGCACCTAGGAGCTGACTAGAGCTAGCGTCTTGTCCTTTCCGGTCGCCTTGGCGATGTCTGCGGGTATAATAGGGGGCGAATCTAAGACCTCTATCAGGAGTACTTGGCGGTCTTTTTCTTCCTCGCCCATGGTGCTGCTAGTGTGGGGAAGGGGAGACCTCGACAGGGCGTCCGCGTGGCTTATTTCTTTCCCTGCGCGGTACACCAACGCGTGCTGATACGCGTTTAAGAAGATGGCCCACCGTAACATCCTAGGGGACAGGATCTGAGGTGTGGGCTTGTCCGCAGTGAAAATGCCTAGCAGGGGCTTGTGGTCGGTAACTATGGTGAAGGGGCGGCCGTAGAGGAAATCGTGGAACTTCTTAGTCCCCGCTATTATTGCTAGCGTCTCCCTGTCTGTTTGGGCGTAGTTTTGCTCAGCCTGGGACAGGGATCTGGAGTAGAACGCTACCGGGGCCTCTCTCCCGTTTTCCAGCACGTGGCACAGCACCACCCCCACCCCCACTGGGGATGCATCACATATCAGAACCACCGGCTTCTTGGGGTCAAAATGGGTGAGAATGGCATCAGACGCTAGGAGTTGTTTCAGTTCAACGAATGCCCTCTCTTGTCTCTCGCCCCACTTCCACGCCTCGTCCTTCTTGAGCAGCTTATGCAGCGGCTCTGCTACCGATGCCTTCCGAGGCAGGAAGGAGTGGTAGAAATTTAAGAGCCCTAGGAACGACTGCAATTCGGGCTTGGAGGTGGGGCGAGGGGCACCTTGAATTGCGGCTACCTTTGATTTGGAAGGTTTAATTCCTGCAGGGGTTACCCGGAAACCCAAGAACTCAACCTCTTTTGCGAAGAAGACGCATTTGTCTTTCCGCAACCTCAACCCCGCCTTTTCAAACACCGCCAGTACTTTGTCTAGCCTTTCAGCCAACTCCTCCTCACTCTCCCCCGTTATCAATACGTCATCAAAGTATGGCAAGACCCCATCCAGTCCTTTCAAGAGGCGTTCCACGAGTGACTGGAAAATGCCGGGCGCCGAGTTCACGCCGAACTGTAAGCGCGTCACCTGGAACACCCCCTTATGAGTGACTATTGTTTGCGCAGCAGCTGCTGCTGGGTTTACTGAGAGTTGCTGATAGGCCTGCGCCAGGTCAAGTTTTGCGAAACACTTTCCCCCATGTAATCTGGCCAACAGGTGGCTGACAACCGGCACCGGATACGCATTAGGGCGGATCGCCTTATTAATGGTGCACTTATAATCAGCACATATGCGAACCTCCCCGTTGGCCTTCAGTGCAGTTACAATCGGAGTCTCCCACTCCGCGGAATCAACAGGAACAAGAATCCCCTGGCCCACCAATTTGTCCAGTTCCGCCTCTATTTTGTCCTTTAGTGCGAAAGGCACTCTGCGTGGCTTGAGTCTTATCGGGCGGACCTCCGGGTCCAGGTCGAACGCTACTGGGGGTCCCTTGAATTTTCCGAGTCCTTTCTTGAATACTTCGGGGTGCGCGTCGCACACCTCCTGTATTGGGTCAGTGCCAACGGCATGCACCCCCCCAATGAACAAACCCAGGGGCTTAAACCATTGAGTCCCGAGGAGGCTGCAACTTCCCCCCTTGAGAACAACCAGGGGCAGTTCTGCGGCGTGCTGCTTGTACTGGGCCTTGAATTTTCCAACCCCCAACACCGGAATGCTATTACCCTGTACGTCCCGCAGCGTGGACCTCAACGCTTTGAGCTTAGGGCGCACGTGGGGGGAAATTCCCAAGAACTCCCGCTGGGACATGATTGAGTAGGAGGAACCCGAGTCTATCTCCATCCTAACAGGGGCCCCTTGCACCAGTACCTCAACAAAGTAACGGGGGTGTCCCAAGGACACGCTGTACACTGGGGCGTCGCCGCTGCTGTCGTCGGAGATGCGGCCCACGCCGTCCTGCTTCCTCGCGGGCCGGGCGCCCTCCTTGGTCCTCGGCGAGCGGTCTGACGAGCTTTTCCGGTCCCTGCGCCGCCATCTGCAGACCTTGGCGATGTGCCCCCGGCGTCCGCAGTTGTGGCACTCGGCCTTCCGGAACGGGCACTTGATGCGGTCGTGGGCCACTCCACATCCGTCGCAGCGTCGGCCTTCCTTCCGAACCCTCCGGACATCCTCGTCGTCGCTGCTCTCCGTGGAAGATTTCGGAGTCCGTCTGGCCGCATGCACCGACCCAGCTGCCTTGTCGGACTGTGGGGGCCTTTCTCTGAACCCCTTGACTCCGGCCCTCGTGGCTTCCGCGGCCTGCGCCGCCTTCACAACCTCGCGCAGTGTTGGGGGTGGCTCCTGGTTCATCAGCTTTCGCTGAACCTCCTCAACCGCAGGGCCGCTGCAAAGGCGGCGATGGACTCACCAGGCGCTTGGACTCTCTTCCAGAATGCGTCTCGAGCCGAGAACATCGAAACCGAGGGCTGGAAATGGTCGCGCATCACCTTCAGGAGCTGTTTGACCATCAGCTCGCTCACCTTCTTCGGTGATACCAGGTCCACCAATACTCTTTTGGCGGCATTCCCGAGCATCCGGGTGAGGATGGCCCTCTTCTTTCCCTCGTCCGTAATGTCGGACACCACCAGCGCATCTTGGAAGTCCATTTCGAAGAGCTCCCAATCTTCCGGCTTGTTGATGTCGAAGCCGGCATGACTAGCGTGTGTCTTGATCTCGTGGGGATCCATCATCCCACCTTCGTCGCCAATTTAGTGTATGAGAACCAAGACACAGGAACAGCCGAAGTATTGGCTTAACACATCTTTATTGCATGGTGGTCTGGGGGAACATGTGGTAATGGCGGACGAACAGCTCAATATATACGGTGGCTATACATTTGAATGTGGCTTCACGGTAGCCCATTGGCTACTGCCAGCGTGACGTCATTTCAGGTCACACCCTTCTTGTCCAGGTGAGGTAGTGGCGGGAATCTTCCCGCGCTGCAGTTCTTTGGGAATTGGAACCGTGTGAGCTGGGCGCTCGCTATTGCCACCAGGTGGTCATTAGCTCACGTCCTAATTACAACGGGTTACATTGATACAGTTGGTGGTTGTTTAAAGGCATAGAATTGAGAACACAACATCCACACAGTCAAATGCCTTAGTGTAGTCAATAAAACAAAAGTAAACTTGTTTCTGGTATTCCTTTGTTTTCTCCATGATCCAGCGTATGTTGGCGATGTGGTCTCTAGTCCCCCTGCCTCTTCTGAAACCAGCCTGCACCTCTGGTAATTCTCTCTCCACATACTGCTGAAGTCTATCCTGTATTATCTTGAGCATCACCTTGCTGGCATGTGGGATGAGCGCGATTGTTCGATAATTTGAACATTCTTTGGCATTGCCCTTTTTTGGGATTGGGACGTATACTGATCTTTTCCAATCCTGTGGACACTGTTTTGTTTTCCAAATCTGCTGGCATATTGAATGCAGTAATTTGACGCCATCATCTTTTAGCGCTTTGAAAAATTCAACTGGGATACCATCATCTCCACTAGCTTTGTTGTTTGCAGTGCTCTTTAGGGCCTTTATGACTTCGCTCTCCAGGATGTCTGGCTCAAGTTCAATTTCTTCATCATTGTGATTATCAGGAGTGTTGAGGTCCTTTTTGTAAAGTTCCTCTGTGTACTCTTTCCATCTTTTCTTAATTTCTTCTGCATCAGCTAGCTCCTTTCCTTAAAGAACATTGTTTTACGATATTGTGGATATGGTATACTACTCCAATTCAAGTAAATCATTATAATCCTAGTTATAAGAAAGATTGCTGGAGATGCAATGAGTATTCTGGGACATATTTTCATTAATTTAATTTTTAAATTAATTTAATAGTCATATTTATATGTGCCACCCACTCTGGTAGAACCCGACTCAGGGCGGCATTACAACAAGTTCTAAAAACACATAAAAACACTTTAAAAGCCCATATCCCACCCTCTTCAAAAAAACCATATCCCACCCACCCATCCCACCCACTATAAAAAAGAAAAAGAAGAGAGGGTTCTTAATTGTTTTCATAAGCCAGCAGGCGGGGACCGTGTTCCCATTCGGGCCCCCCCACACCTGCCCTGCCAGCCAGGTCTTCAATCCTTTCCTGAAGGGCAGCAATTCTCTTTGAAGTCTTAGATCTGTTGGCAGGAGGTTCCAGAGATTTGGTGCGGACACGGAGAAGGCCCTCCTTCGGGTGCTGGACAGATGTGCACCCCTAACTGATGGCACCATTAGAGAGCCCCTCCGGTCCGCTCTGGTTGGATGGGCAGACACTCTTGGGACGATGCAATCTCTAAGGTATCCTGGCCCACTGCCATATAGGGCTTTAAAGGTCAAAACCATTTATGGCGGAAGTGCAAAGAGCTGAATAAAATCTGGATATATGTTTTTGAAGAAGTAAAATATTGTCACTTAGAATATCTCCATGTCCCAGGATAGCTTTGATTAATGAGTTGAGAAGACTTAATGTGGAAAAGCAAAAGAAAGGTATTATTATAACGATGACAGCAGCAAGAATAATAATTGCTAAAAACTGGGAAATGTATAGATACTTAGGATTGGAGGAGTGGTACAAAGAAATGTGGAATGTGGCGATCAACAATAAACTGACATGGGAATTAAGAGTAAAAAAGGCATTATTATGAAAAATGAGTTTGGTGACATTTGGGGAGAATTTATTGATTTTGTCTTGGGAAAGTCCAAAGGAATTAAACTTGGATATGAATATATGAATGCTACATGGGCCTTCAGCTTCAGTTCTTTTTAAGAATTCTTATAATGTGGTTGCTGGGGGAGGGTATGCTAAATTTTAAACAATTTCTATTTTTAACGATTTTATCTCATTCTTTTGTATAAGCTGTATTGTCATTTTTATACGTGTAAGCTGCCCGGGGTCACCTAGACGAGAGGGTGGGAGAATTATAAGAGCAGTAGCTGGTCACCCTTCCCCCCCAGTGGGTCCCTCTTTCCCAAGCAGTTCTCATAACATCCAGATGGAGTGAGGAAAAGGGAGGGGGGTTGAAGATGTCTGCAGGCTACACCCTTATCTGCTGGGGACATTCCAGAGAGGCGGTTAACTGAAGAGTGGGAAAGTGGGGCGGAGGTGAAAATCCATGATTGATATGTGTAATTCACCCCAGGATAGAGAGTGATTGGGTTACATCAGCAGGAGGCCGGAATTAAGGAGAGAGAGGCTGGGAGTAGCAAAATGTATTATATATTCCATGTACTAGGTTTGGCGCGCAATCTTCTTTTTGGCTGGGATCTGTTTTCCTTTCTTCTCTGGCTAATGGGGGAATCTCTCGCTCCCCACCATGCTGGTGGGGGTGGGAAGGGGAATAGATGAAGCCCTGTTTGGCTTCTTGTCAGGTTTATTATTTTAACACTGTTTTGCTACTAATGGTTCTGTATGGTTCTTTCGCTGCAATAAACTAATCACACTGAAGAAAATTGGTTCCTGCCTGGTTGTTTTCAAAAGGAAGAGAGGGAGGTCTCAGAACTGGGGACAGCAATCCACGCTACCACCATCCCCTGTCAGAGCCTTTCATGGTGGCAGCAGTGGGATGTTCTGGAACCCACATCTGATGTCGTGCAAGTGATTGATGTCTGTTGCCCCTGTGTGCAACAAGAAGAAGGATTTCCAGCACCCCAAGCATGGTGTCTGATGGTCGGTGGAACTGCCCTGCTTGTGTTTGTTCCAGCCAGTTTCCTCTGCCCCAGAGTGCAGATCTAGGATTCAAAGCCTCAAGCGTGGCTGAGAAGAAACCAGGATTCAAAGCCCCAAGTGTGGCTTAGAAGGAACCTTGCCCTGCCGTGCAAGTCCTTTAAAGTGTCTGCTGCCAACTGCCCCAGTGTGTAGTTTGGCTGAAGCCGATGTCTGCCTGCCACCCAAGTATGTGGTTCGTGACTAATGAGCCTATACTGAGCCATCATTGCAAAGAGTGGTGTTTCTTGTTTTCCTAGTTAGGGAGTGGATGGAGTACCCAGAGGATCTCTGGCGATTACCAGATAACCTGAACCTGAGCTTGCTGGCTGAAAGCACTCCTTTGCCGATGGGAAGGAGGAGGCGAAGGGACCAGGACTTGCTGTTGGAGTCCGGCATCCGAGCTATTGAGGACATCCGTGCCAAGGCTGGTTGGACGGCAGGCCTTATGGACGACTCTGAGATGGAAGAGAAAGCAGCGGCTGACTGGGCTGGGCACCGCCCAGCCCTGATCTCAGTGAGGCAGTGCAGCAGCTGGTCAGGGCACAGACAGATTTCCTACAGGCTCAGGAGGTACGGAGGGCCCCCCCGGAAACCCTGCACCAGGTGGACAGCAGCCGTTTGCAACAAATAAATAAATTAATGTGACAAATTAATAAATTAATATATGACATTTTGGAAATAGAGGAAATGATTATGTAATTTGTATAGTTGAGTTAAGTGATAGTTTTGGATAGTAGGTATGCCTCCTGGGTCAAGGGTCCACACTGTATTGTATGTGTGTAAATGTTTTAATTTTTTTATACTGTATATGTTTTTTTCATTTTTCATCCCGTGTGGCACTCATTTTGCGTGTGCTGCTGGGGATGGCTCCAAGATCATAGTGTGTGGGTCACTTCATGGCAAGCTGGGATCCACCTTAAACAAATTCACATCAATGACATTTTTCCTGCTTCAGGGAAAATGCATTCTTGGATACGAGTTGCAGTCGACAATATGTTTTTTTCTAATGAAAAGTTTAAATAAAGTTTATTTTTAAAAGGGGGGGAGAGAAGAAAAGCTTGTGTTTGCAATGCTTAATTAAAATGCATATACATTCCCAAAGAATGAGAGTATGCTACATTAGCACCTCCAAGATCAAAGGTCTCCATTAAAACTTTCCAGATCCTTTTATAGATCTGGATCCCTCATATGACACCTGGACTTCTTCTCGTTGCAGTGACAAAAGAGATAGGTAGATTAGAAGATCCAGGAAGAAGTGGTTCGTCTTGCTTTATAACTTAGCAAAGAATGGGTGTATTTGAAAGATGAAGATGGATAAATAAAAATCCATGGAGGGGGGAGAAAATGAAATCCTTCTTTCTCATAATACCAGGACCTGGAAACATCTGGTGTCATGGAAAAGCAGAAGAACAAGGGCAGACAAGAAGGAAGTGGTTTGCTACACATTGTGTAGTCAAATGGTAGAATTGCTAACTCAACATGAGTGATATTTGCCAGGATGAACATCTTTGAAACAGGATTAGACAAATTCATGGAAGAGAACAAAATCCACTGGACTGGACAAGCCTTTGATGTGGTCCAGCATGGCTCTTATGTTCTCATAGCCGTGTGGATCTCCAGGTTATGATGAGCCATCTGGCCGGCTGCTCTCAGAATACTGGACGGGATGTATCTTGGTCCGATCCAACAAGACCATTAGGGTTGCTCTTCTTAGGATGTCACGCATTCCAAATCTTAAGCCCCGGAATTGAAAACAGACGCGAAGAGTTCCACCTCAAGCTTAGCCTTGCTCGAGAAATCTAATCATTTTGGCCTGGCTCCCTCTCCCCTCTCCCCCTTTCTTCCCTTGCTCATTGTCTCTGGAGGCTATTCGTGTAACATTTGTATTGACATCTGGGTGTTGTGGCAAAGGGAGTATCCCTTCCACATATTAAGAAAACGAGAACAGGGCTGCCAATGCTGTGATTTGAGGTCTGGGATGGTAGCTAAGGCATCTGGAACCTGGAAGTAAGTGAGGTAAGAATCTGAGCTTCTTAGCAACACAAAGCTTCCTGGGTCAGGAAGACAAAGATGACCCAAGATGTTCTGCTGCCTGAAGGAAAAGGGAAGATGACTCACTCACTCTACCTGAAGATAGGACCAGACTTACAGAAATAATAACCCAGATAGCTGCTATCCATCAAAGTAGAGGGTATTCTAATTCTTGTTCTTCTTGTTCTGCCGTACTTTAGTATATGAGAGTCAAGACACAAGGCACAGCCAAAGGCTGGGTTAACTCAGGTTTATTGCATGGTGGACAGAGGGAACATGAGGTAATGGCGGACGAACAGCTCTATATATATGGTAGTAACGTATTTTGAATGTGGCTCCACGGCAGCCCGTTGGCTACTGGTCCACGTGACGTCATGGCTGGTCACGCCCTTCTTGTCCAGGTGTAGGTAGCGGCGGGAAACTTCCCGCGCTGCGGTCTTTGGTGGGTTTGAACCAAGAGAGCTTGGACGCTCGCTGCTGCCAGCTGGTGGTCATTAGCTCGCGTCCTATTACAGGGTTTATGTGATACAGCTGAAGGTTACATTGTTACTCATAGGCAAGGTTACATTGGTTCAGATACATTGATATCACATGTGGAAGGTTACACTATTAGAACACAACACTCCTCCCCCCTAGGATGAGACGAAGTCTCTCAGCCAAGGTGGCTTATTTCGAACACGCTGGGGTCTCGGCGCGGGCTGCCCTGCCCTGGCTTCGCTCCCTCCTCCTTGCTCCCTGGCTGCCTGCCCTGTAACGGGAGAGGATGACTTGTTAGTGGTTTGCCGCGGTTCTGCGGCTTTGTTGGAAGGTGTGTGCTTTGTTTGGGAAGAACCGGGGGCACTGGGGGCTAACGAAAAACCCCTCTTCTCGCTTGGATGGGTGGGGGAACACTCCAAAAACCCCCCCCGGCTAGCAAAATCAAAATCAAAATCGGCTTCGGGGGAAACGGCAGCGGCGGCCGCACACTCCTTTTCCCTCCCCCCGGCCTCGGATAGAACTGGGGTATCAAAAGGATATGAGTCGGGCTCACTGCTTTCCCTCCTGGCTTCGGACTGGTGTCCCTCTCTGTCTCCCCCTTGGGCTAAACGGGTGGGGGAGAACCCTATCGCAGAATCCTGTCGCTGAGCCCCACTGATCGGCCCCTCACTCACTCGGTGCCTCAGTTGGTCAGCGTGCCTCCTCCAGAGGAGGCCGGTGCTAGTTTCCACCCGATATGACACTGGCCCCGTCTGTTCTATTATCGTCCCTGGCACCCAGGCTGGGCCTGCGTTGGCATAGTTCCTGCAGTGTACAGGATCGCCTACGCCGAAACCTTTCGAGACCGCTAAACCTATGTTCTTCCCTTTGTCCTCGAACCTCGACGGGTCCAACCTGGACAAAAGCGTCGTCAGTTTCCTCCGCATCAGCAGCTCCGCCGGCGAGTAGCCAGACGCTAAGGGGGTCACTCTGTACGCTAAGAGAAATTGACAAACTTGGTGATTTAGATCTCCCGAGCCCATGCGCCGCAGCGCATCCTTTGTGGTGCGCACCAACCGTTCCACTTGGCCATTCGTGGCCGGGTGAAACGGCGCGGATGTGACATGCCGAATTGCATTTGCCTCCATGAATGCTGCGAACTCAGCGGACGTGAAGCAACTGGCGTTATCGCTTACCAAAGTGTCGGGTAAACCGAACGTGGAAAAGACCCTCCTTAGCTGGCGAATGGTAGCGGCGGAGGATGTGCTCTTTACCGGAATGACCTCCAGCCACTTTGAATATGCATCCACCACCAGGAGAAACATGGTTCCTCGGAACGGGCCAGCAAAATCTACGTGCACCCTGGACCACGGTCCCCTTGCTGCGTCCCATTCCCTATGCGGGAGGCGGGCCACCTCCGGTCGGGAGCACTGACATGCCTCACAAGTGCCAACCATATGCTCTATGTCGGCGTCCAGCTGGGGCCACCAGAAATAACTCCGGGCCAACGCCTTGGAACGGACGATTCCCGGGTGGCTGACGTGCAACAGCTTTAGCACCTTCGGCCGCAGGGACGTAGGAACCACCACCCGTTGGCCCCACAAAAGGCACCCCCTCTCTAAAGACAACTCTACTCGCTTTCGGAAAAATGGGTGGAATTCCGCGCCTGGGGATGACGCCGGCCACCCCTTCTGCACCCACGAGCATACTTTCTCTAGTGTTCTATCCTTTCCGGTCGCCCTGGCAACGTCGGCCGGTACTATCGGGGGTGACTCCAAGACCTCTATTAATAATACCTGGCGGTCTCTTCTTACCCCTGCCTTCTGGTCATCCGACAAGGGTAACGGCGACCGTGAGAGCGCGTCTGCATGGCTGATTTCCTTCCCTGGCCGGTATTCTAACTCATGTTGATATGCGTTAAGAAAAATAGCCCACCGCAGCATCCTCGGGGACAGGATCTGTGGCGTGGGCTTATTTGCAGTGAATATTCCTAACAGGGGCTTGTGATCAGTAACGACCTTGAACGGCCGACCATACAGAAAATCGTGAAATTTCTTGGTTCCCGCTACTATCGCTAGTGCCTCCCTATCGGTCTGTGCGTAATTCCGCTCTGCTTGGGACAGGGACCTCGAATAAAACGCTATCGGGGCCTCCCTTCCGTCGTTTAACACGTGGCAAAGCACCGCCCCCACCCCCACCGTGGATGCATCGCAGACTAAAACTATGGGCCGTTTGGGGTCGAAATGAGTCAGGATTGCCTCGGATGTGAGGAGTTGCTTTAACTCTGTGAACGCTCTTTCTTGCTCGTCACCCCACAGCCATTTTTCCTCTTTTTTAAGTAACCGATGGAGCGGCTCGGCAACAGACGCCTTCCGTGGGAGGAAGGTATGGTAGAAATTGAGAAGCCCCAGAAACGACTGTAGCTCGGTTTTGGACGTGGGGCGAGGGGCTTTCTTAATGGCGGCTACCTTAGATTTGGACGGCCTAATTCCCTCGGGTGTGACACGAAACCCTAAAAACTCAACCTCTGTTTCGAAAAATACACATTTGTCTTTTCTCAGTCGCAGCCCCGCTTTTTCGAACACGGTCAGGACCTTATCCAATCTGTGAGCCAGCTCGGCCTTACTCCCCCCCGTTATCAACACGTCATCAAAATATGGCAACACCCCCTCCAGCCCCTTCAGGAGGCGTTCCACTAGCGACTGAAAAATGCCAGGTGCCGAGTTCACGCCGAACTGTAACCTCGACACCTGGAACGCCCCCTTATGTGTGACTATTGTTTGTGCCGCCGCTGTGGCGGGGGTTACCGGGAGTTGCTGGTAGGCCTGTGCTAAATCGAGTTTAGCGAAACACTTTCCCCCATTTAGCCTGGCCAGAAGGTGGCTGACCACTGGCACCGGGTATGCATTAGGGCGGATCGCCTTATTAATGGTACACTTATAATCAGCGCAAATGCGCACCTCCCCGTTAGCCTTCAGTGCTGTTACAATTGGAGTCTCCCACTCCGCGGAATCCACAGGAACAAGAATCCCTTGACCCACCAGTTTGTCCAGTTCCGCCTCTATTTTGTCCTTTAGCGCGAACGGTACCCTGCGCGGTTTAAGTCTTATCGGGCGGACCTCCGGGTCTAAGTCGAAGGCTACAGGGGGTCCCTTGAACTTTCCCAGTCCACTTTTAAAAACAGCGGGGTGTGCGTCACACACCGCTTGTATTGGGTCCTCGCCTACGGCATGCACCCCCCCTATGAACAGACCTAAGGGCTGAAACCACTGGGTTCCGAGGAGGCTACAACTCCCCCCTTTGAGCACCACTAGGGGAAGTTCCGCAGAATGTCTCTTAAAACGAACCCGGAATGTCCCGACCCCCAACACTGGAATGCTGTTCCCCTGTACGTCCCGTAGTGTGGCCCTCAGCGCTTTAAGTTTGGGCCGCACGTGGGGGTCGATTTTCAAGAACTCTCTCTGGGGAATTATAGAATAGGAGGACCCCGAGTCAACTTCCATCCTAATGGGGGTCCCTTGTACTAGTACCTCAACAAAGTAATGGGGCTGTCCCGCAGACACGCTGAACACAGGAGCGTCGCCCTCGCTGTCGTCCGAGATGCGGCCCACGCCGTCCTGCTTCCTCGTGGCCCGGGCGCCATCTTTGGACCTCGCTGGACGGTCCGGTCTGGCTGAACGGTCTTGCGACTGTCTCCGGCCCTCTTTCCATTTCCTGCACGCCTTGGCGATGTGCCCCCGACGTCCACAGTTGAAACACTCGGCTTTTCTGAATGGGCACCTCACGCGCTCATGGGCCGCTCCGCAACCATCGCAGCGGCGCCCGCCTCTCCGGACCTTCTGGACCTCCTCGCCATCGCTGCTTTCTGAAGACGATTTCGAGGTCGGTCGGGTTGCATGCACCGACTGACCGGACTTCCCGTGCAACGAGTTTTCCGCTTTGCCGGCCCTCGGACGCCACTCACGCCACTTGTGCATCTCATCTACTCCAGCATTCGTGGATTCCGCGGCTTCCGCGGCCTCTACAACCTCTTCCAATGTGGGTGGTGGCTCCTTGTTCATCAGGCTGCGCTGTACTTCCTTGTCCTTCAGGCCACACAGCACTCCGTCCCTGAGGGCCATCTCTAGGAAGTGGTCCCATCTGCAGGGGGCGGCGGCTACCCTCATAGCCGTTACGAAGGCTTCTACCGACTCGTCCGGCGCTTGAACTCGCCTCCAAAACGCGCTCCGAGCGGGAAATATTGCCCTCGAGGGTCGGAAACGCTCACGCAGCAGTCTCATGATGTCACCGGCTTTGAAATCGCTCATCTTCTTCGGTGCAAGAATGCCCACCAGCGTCCGCTTGGTTTCCATCCCAAGCATGCGGGTGAGGATGGCCCTCTTCCTTTCCTCGTCGTCTTCTTTGACTTTGAGTTCCACCAGTGCCGCCTGGAAGTCCATCTCAAAAAGCTCCCAGTCTTGCGGTTTGGTGATGTTGAACCCGCTCTGTGTCCTGGCTCCCTGGGGATCCATCATCCCACCCTCGTCGCCAATTTAGTATATGAGAGTCAAGACACAAGGCACAGCCAAAGGCTGGGTTAACTCAGGTTTATTGCATGGTGGACAGAGGGAACATGAGGTAATGGCGGACGAACAGCTCTATATATATGGTAGTAACGTATTTTGAATGTGGCTCCACGGCAGCCCGTTGGCTACTGGTCCGCGTGACGTCATGGCTGGTCACGCCCTTCTTGTCCAGGTGTAGGTAGCGGCGGGAAACTTCCCGCGCTGCGGTCTTTGGTGGGTTTGAACCAAGAGAGCTTGGACGCTCGCTGCTGCCAGCTGGTGGTCATTAGCTCGCGTCCTATTACAGGGTTTATGTGATACAGCTGAAGGTTACATTGTTACTCATAGGCAAGGTTACATTGGTTCAGATACATTGATATCACATGTGGAAGGTTACACTATTAGAACACAACACGTACCCTAATCCGAATATTGATGATCCTCATGGTGATCAGCCGTGAAGACTGTCCTGAGCATATAAAGCCATGGCCTTTCATCTGCTTTCCGCATTGCAGCATGACAGCCATACCACTGATCCAGTCCTGCAAGTCACTTTCTGCTCCTGAGCCATTTTGTCACACAAAATCCTCATTGGTCCTAGGCCAGTATGGATGAAGCTGCTTCCCTCCATCAAGATGGGTTCAAGTGGGATTGAATCCACTTGGGGAACATCTCCTTTCCCTGTGGACTTCGGCACCCAAGGCCATTAGTCCTCAGGGTGGTCAAGTTATTCAACCGCCACCTAACACTCGGTGTTGAGTCACTAGCAGTAAGGTCTACTCTATTACCATAGCATGATAACCTGGGCTGACACTTGGTGTTCTAATACCAATACTATTTACATTCCTCTACCATCTAAATACAGAGCTGATTGTTTTGTTGTTCAGTTGCACAGTTGAGTCCAAACCTTGTAGCCCCATGGACCACAGCACACCAGGATCCTCTGCCATCCTCCATTCTCTGGAGTCTGCCCAGATCCACACCCACCACGTCAATGATGCTGTCTAACCATCTCATCCTCTACCTCCCCCTTCTCCTTTTGCCTTCAATCTTTCCTAGCCTCAAGGCCATCTCAAGTGAGTCCTCTCTTCTCAGTTAGTGGTTAATATCTGGCTTCCTGTAGTTTCAGAACATTATTATGCGTCCTGCACTTTGGGATGCTGGAGAACAGATTCTACCCTTTTTCTTTATTATTATCTTTCATAAAGAGGAAGGGATGGATCTGTCCTCCAAAGCTTTGTTTTCCTTTTTTTACAAATCAGCAACAGGAAGAGAACGCTGGAGAAGGTAACAGTGTTGGTAACACAAAATCCCTGGGGGAGAGGGGGCAATTTCCAGGATGCTCAGAGAATCCTAGGAGTGGCAGCCTAAAAACACAAAAGAATATCCCCCCATGGCCCTCCAAATGCATGGATCTAGTGGTTCAGCGCAAAAGGGTTTATAGGTGGGGGGTGGGGGGAGAGATGGTGGAAATATAGTTGGGTCCCTTTAACAGGGTTTCCTTTGCAGTCGTTTCCAAAATCAGTTGGCTCTGCAGTGGCTTAGTGGTTAAGACATTGAAGTTGACAACTGGAAGGTCAGCAGGTCAGCAGTAGGAGACCTGAGTGCTGTACCACGGAGTGAGCTCCCATCTCTCTTCCAGCTCCTGCCAACCTAGCAGTTCCAAAGCAAGAAATTACAAGTAGATAAATACAGCGTTCCGTGCGCTCCAGCGTCTAGTCCTGCTTGCCACATGGCTGCTGAAACATCTGTAGAGGCAGACAGTGCTGGCTCTTTGGCTGTAAACGTAGATGAGAGCACCTTATCCTAGAGTAGGATATGAATGGCTTTCAAGTGAGGGGTGGGGTGGGGTGGGGGAGACTGGAGCATTTCAGTCCTCACTCGCTTTTTATGTGACATGACATCACAAGGGCCTGGCTCCAGGCTGAGCATTCAGGCGCTGGATCTCACCTCAGGAAATAGGAAACCAAGAACTTAGAAGCATGAACTGCAACCTTTTACAGCGAGGAAACGGGTGGGGTGGGTGGGTGGGTGAATCACCAAATTGTGGTGCCATAGGACAGGGGGCATGGGCCATCTGGAACAGCTCAGAGGCCTGGATTCAGCCCCCCAGGGAATGGCGTTGCCCATCTTTGTGCAAATTGGGGAACAAGAATGCCTGAAGGCCAAAGTCTTCCTTTCTTTTGTTTAAAAAAGCCTAATGAAGAAACAAAACAGTCATCTTTGCAAAGCCAGTGTCTCCTTTTTCTCATGGCTGCGGATATGGAAATCTAAGAAGGAAAGGAAAGGAAAGGAACAGATAAATTCTTCTTGCCCTGCGCTAGATGGAGGGATGTTCTGAACCACTCTTAGTCAGAATGGTGACTAGCAGATTGAGGTAATGGCTACTGGAAGGAAACAGCATAGTTTAAATATCAAAATAGAGGTATAAAACAAGTGGCAGAGTTCAAATCATACCTGTCAAGTATCCCGTATTGGCTGGGATTTCCCGTATTCCAGCTCTCGTTCCTCCCATTTCCCGCTGCCATCCCATATTTTGAACGGCGGGGAAAGGAGTTACTGCACATGTGTGCCCATCAGAGGCAGCGGTGCGCATGCACAAGGGGGTTCTGCGCAAGCACAAAGGGGTTGCTGCTGCGCATACGTGCCCGGGCTGGAGCAGTTCTCGTATTTTCCGGAGCAGTGCTTGACGAGTATGGTTCAAATACCTAGGAACAACATTTACTGAAGAAGGCAAAATGTGCAAAGAGATTAATATACAATGCAGTAAGGCAAACCAAACATTGGGTTAAATCAGCGTTTTCAGAAACCGCTCAAAATTTAAGTGCACTGGTTGAAAGGCAACCACTTATTTTATTATTTCATTACATTTCTCTATGGTGGCTCGAGTGGTTAAAACCCTGAACTTGACGCCTGGAAGGTCGGAGTTCGATTCCTGAATACTGCACGACAGTGTGAGCTTCCGCCTCTGTCCCCAGCCCAGCTCCTGCCAACCTAGCAGTTCGAAAGCAAAAAATGGCAAGTGGATAAATAGGGACCACTTCGGTGGGAAGGTAAACAGCAGTCTGTGCACTCAGGTGTTAAGGCATGCCTGCCACATGACCACGGAAACATCTGCAGACGCAGACAGTGCTCTTTGGCCATGAAACAGAGATGAGCACTGAACCCTAGAGTCGGATACGACTGGCTGTCGAGCAAGGGCGACCTTGACTTTGACCTATACCACCCATCAGGGATATTTTCCCACTTTGAGTGATGTACAATAGTTAAAACTTGCCCCATCTCTGGACTTTGTTTCGGGTATTTTTCTATGGGGGTGTGACTATTATTATATTATAGTTTAGTACTATGCTGTTGTATATTATAATGTGTAGGTTTTTTTGTAGATTGAATTTTGCATATTGTATCATTGTGTATTTATTTTGTATATTGTTGATTTATGTTGTGATTCTTGTCAGCCGTCCTGAGTCGGCGTATGCTGAGTGGGTGGCATACAAATCGAATAAATCAAATCAAATCAAATATCTGCATGATTTGAACACAATAGATGGCCTGATCCGACTGTTTTGTCCCCTCTGTTCCCTGTTGAGACTTTATTCTCAAAGCGAGAGATGGCTTCTCTAAGGGGAATCTCATGATGCTTATTCTCTCAAGGTCATGTAGCAAAAATCCGTTCGAGGCTGTAGGAACATAGTAATATTAGCTGTATATTGTAATAAATTTGAAATCTTCCAGTATAAAACAATTCAGTGTGTCCAATTGTGTGAAAGTCACCGGTAAAGACCTTTTTCGGGGGAACCTTCCCTTCATCAGACAATTCTGTATTGTATGATTTTATTGTATTGTTATTGTTTATCTAGGGATATGCAAGATGGTTGTTAGTATTATGATTAGCGTGTAGTAGACGATCTAGTAAATGTAATTTAAATTTTCGTGTATATAGAGAGCATATGTACCAAAGACAAATTCCTGGTGTGTTAGTACACCTGGCCAACAAAGGATTCTATTCTATTCTATTCTATTCTATTCTATTCTATTCTATTCTATTCTATTCTATTCTATTCTATTCTATTCTATTCTATTCCATTCCATTGCTTTTACTTTATAATTTCTGTAGAAAGAAATTATACACACTGAGTATAATCTCTAAGAGAAAGGTAGAAACATTTTTACTTCAATAACACTCATAACTAAAGGAAAACCAACCTGTATCGTCATGGAATTTACCTATTCTTATATTTATATAGCATAATCCTTAATTTTAATTTTATATCTCGCGTCCTGACCTCCTTTGTGTTCATTCGTATCGGGCTACGGACGTCCTCGAGTCTAAACGCTATACCCCTTAGATCATGTCGGTGCAGGTGAGTGTACTAGGTTCAAAAGCCTCCCGTTCCTCCCAATTAGCTTGCTTGGCTTTAATACATTAAACCTGTGGGCTAACAGATCCAGGTAATGTCTATCTTGTGTAAATGGTAACGGGGCAGAAATTTCTAGTCCTTTTGAGGCATTCTTTCTGTAGTGGAGCCTTTTCTGAGCATCTGCTGGTTCGTATTGCCACAGGTGTTAATCATTTGGGCCCCATACTGTTTTCTAGGAACAACGGGCCAAATAAAATGTAAGAAAAGAGGGGGAGAAGCCACTGAAAACATTTGCTTTGACTTTTTTTTATAAAAAAAAGGAAGAAAGAAAATAAACTGGACAAGAAATCAGGCCGGAAATTTGCCCCAGGGGAACAATTTAGATGTTATGCTCCTGGTCCAAGAACCAACCACATCCCTGTATAAGCCCGCTATGACTTTCCTCCTTCTCGGCATCTCCCAACTCCCCGGAAGAGCTTGCGGTCAGGTCAGGACTGGAATCAGGTTTGGGTAGAGAAGGGTCTGCAGTGGCTTAGTGGTGAAGGTGCTGGACTTGACAGCTGAAAGGTCAGCAGGTCAGCAGTTCGAGAGCCGAGTGCTGCACGATAGAGTGAGCTCCCGTTTCTGTCCCAACACCTGCCTGCCTAGCCGTTCGAAAGCAAGACATTGCAAGTAGATAAACAGGGACCACTTCGGTGGGAAGGTGAACAGTGATCTATGCACTCCGATGTCTAATCATGCCTGCTACATGTCCATGGAAACATCTGCAGATGCAGACAGCGCTGGCTCTTTGGCTGTAAACAGAGATGAGCACTGAACCATAGAGTTGGATATGACTGGCTTTTGAGCATGGGCAACCTAGAAAGGCACAGAGGGCATTTGAAACAGGTTTGTAGCCACAATATATGTACCTATATAGATAAAGGTCTCCCTTGTTCGAAAGCTAGTCGTGTCCACTCTAGGGAATGGCGCTCTTAGCTATATTTTGTTTACAGCCAAAGAGCATTTGCAGACATTTCCGTGGCCATGTGGCAGGCATGACTAGACAGTAACTAGAACACTGTTACCTTTCCCGCAAAAGTGGTACCTATTTATCTACCTGTAATTTCTTGCTTTCGAACTGTTAGGTTGGCAGGAACTAGGACAGACGATGGGAGCTCACTCCATCATGTAGCACTCGGGTCTTGACCTGCTGACCTGCTGACCTTCCGGACCTTCAGCATCTTAACCACTAAGTCACCACGGCCCCATGGAACTGGGGAAACCACTCCTTAAATATCCCACCTTGAAAGCCCTATTAGGGATAGTATAAGTTGGTTCTGATTTGATGGCGTATAACAGGATTCTTAATCTGCGACCCATTGCCCGGATGCAGCCCATGGCACCATTTCATGTGCGCCCCCCTGCCTCCACCACACCAGGAAGTGCTAAAATGGCTGTCCGGCCCCCAAAGCTGTCTGAGGGAGCGTGACTCAGCCCATGGCTTAAAAAGTTTGAGAACTCTTGGCATATAACAACATCAATATGTACATGACTAATTCTTTCAGTTCAAGTGTACCATGCTATGACATTGGAACAACTTATTGGAGTTGTCTTCATCATTGTTGGAAACTGAGATTCTGGAGCCTTATGCGGGAAGAAGACAACAGACATTGCCATGTTGTCTGTGTGTCCATCCGGCTGCCCGTTTGATGGGTTTGCTGCGATTCATCCGGCCCACGCTGCCCTCGTCGCTCCTGGAAGAGGAAGCAAATATCAATTCAATTCAATTTATTCAATTTATATCCCGCCCTACTCAACACATGGCCAACTCAGGGCGGCTAACAACATATAAATGACCCCAGGGCAATACAAGGGGTTTACATATAAGATACAAGATACAATGTTCAAAATACAATAATAAATACAATGTTTCAAGTAAATAAACATGCCCATATGGAGGAAGGGTTAACCCGGAAGAGTCTTAACTGTACTGGTGCATTTTACTTCCGCTTCCGGGAGCGACGTGGGCCGGATGAATCGCAGTAAACCCATTAGTGTGGATTCACAGGGGGCTTGGGCTTCTGGGAATTGAAGTCCAAGAACATCTGGAGTGCCAAGGTTCATCATCATGGCCCTATGGAATGGATTAATTCCTTAAAGCGGGGATCCACTGTATTTGAATACAAATATCACCTGTTCGGTAAGGGCTCTCAGGTAGGGTTTGTAGATTCCTCTGTCTAAAATCCACCTTGGGGTTTTCCCCCCATCCAGCATCCACCCCTCACCCCAAGAAAAGTTTTTCGAGCCATTAAAACACCTCTGCAGTCCCAGCAGGGATTTAAAGAGGCGAGGGAGCCAGCCAGCTGTAACTTGCCCCATAAGTGGGCGACAACAGACTTCCTGGTGCTCCCAGGAACAGCAAACAGACCTGGTGAGAAAAGGATGTGTTAGCCACACCATTTCCTCATCACAGCAAACACAGCAGCCGGGCCTTTAAACAGGTGCGCACAGGACCCCCACTTAGCCAAAGGCATAAATTCAGCGTTGATACAGCATGTGTGAAACATAAGCCTGGGTTGTGAGAATGCACCTGCACAAAGGGGGTGTGGGTTCCCATAGAGGACCGCAGGTAGTACTGTCAAATTAAAAAGGTAGGCACATTGTTTCTTGTTGCGTTCCTCGTTTAACAAAGGAATGAGGATTCTCCAAAATGTTTTTCCTTGCTTCCAATATAAACAATTAAAACAATTTAATACAAACAATTAAAAACACTCTTTTTCAAGGAGGTATTTCAGGATGATGTTTCCCTATTGATAAATTAGCCATTTAGGTTTAGTCCCGATGCCAATTATTTTTAGTTTAGTTTAGTTTAGTCTATGATGTATTTGTTGTTGTTGGGTTTTGATTTGTTGTGGGAATTGTTGTTATTTATTTTCTGTTTGTTCACCGCCCAGAGTGGGATAACATCCAAATGGGAGGCATAGAAATCCAGTAAGTAAGTAAGTAAGTAAGTAAGTAAGTAAGTAAGTAAGTAAGTAAGTAAGTAAGTAAGTAAGTAAGTAAGTAAGTAAGTAAGTAAGTAAGTAAGTAAATTTTCTAGCAGCATCAGGGAGTATGCTCACATTTGCAAAACAAATTTGCACAAATTATGCAATATTGCAGTAAGTATTGACTTGCTCCCTACACCTGTAAAAGCTAGAAGCATTGAATGAATTATTTGCATCTTTTTGATCAGAGACATTTTCTGCAGATTGTGGAAATCTCTATGGGGGGGGGGAGTGCTCCTTCTTTCATTCTCACACTGGGAGTGAGAAAAGTTGTGGGGATTTGTGATTTCTCAGAGTGTTTGGGCAGAATTTTTCATGTTCCTAATTGTATCAAATACCAGCAAACGCCTAGTAAAAGTAAAGGTCACCCTTACTCAAAAGCCAGTCGTATCCAACTCTAGGGTTCAGTGCTGTTTAAAGCCAAAGAGCCAGCACTGTTTGCGTTTGCAGATGTTTCTGTGGACACGTGGCAGGCATGACTAGAGCGCACAGAACGCTGTTTATCTTCCCGCCGAAGTGGTACCTCTTTATCTGCTTGCAGTTTCTTGCTTTCAAACTGTTAGGTTGGCAGGAGCTGTGACAGAGACGGGAGCTCACTCTGTCATGCATTACTCGGGTCTTGAACTGATTACCTGCCAACCTTCCAGTCGACAAGTTCAGGGTCTTAACCACTAAGCCACTGCAGTCCCATTAGGTCAGTGGTGGCGCACCTATGGCACATGTGCCAGACGTGGCACTGAGAGCCCTCTCTGTTGGCATGTGTGCTGTCACCCTAGCACAGAGTGCTCCCCAGTCCCACCCCTCTGTCCAGCAGCCCAATGGGAGTGCTTCCTTCCTCCCCAGCACAGAGTTTGCCCCGCCCCTCTGCCTAGCAGCCCAATGGGAGTGCTTCCTCCCTCCTCTGTTGCTGTGTTGGCACTTTGTGATAAATAAGTGGTTTTTGGGTTGCGGTTTGGGCACTCTGTCTCTAAAAGGTTCGCCATCACTGCTTTAGGTCTAGCAAATATAGGTCTTTTTTATATTCTTTCTCTTGCCACCAAATTTCAGTGTATTTTTGGCAAACCAATACAAGGCAGGAAGTCAGATATTTAATGGCCAAACGAGATGTGTCATGGCAGATCTGTGAACTTTGAGGGGGAAAAACGAGGCACTGAAGGAAGGTAAAAATTCAGATTAGGGGGAAGAGGTTAACCTGGCCCCTATTGTTTTCCCTGATTAAAAAATTCTGCTTGAAGCATCTTGCTGCGCTCTGAGCCAAAACAATGAAGATTCCCATATGACCCAACACTCAGTAACCTCTGAACTCTCGGCTAGCTCTCTATTTATACACTCTCTTTGTTCTATAATTCCAATATAAATTAAATAAATTAAATAAATATACTGTTTTAAAAGGTGCTTTTTTTAAAGTGTAATAACGAAAAGGATGATTGAGTTCAGATGTCATAATGGCCAGGGATCCAAATCAAGAAAAGGAAGCAGACGAAACCTCTCTGGTTATAAAAGTTCAACCACAAATGAGCCATTCCCTTAACAAAGGACATCATCTCTTTCCCCGCCACGCACGCAATCTCCAGATGGGCTGCGTTTTCCTTGCTTTCACCTCTGCAAAATCGGTGTCTTAACCTTGCGCTGCGGGGGGTGGGTGGGTGGGTGGGGAACGTTGGTGCATTTTTCATGCCAAAGAAGCTTTGGCACCTTCTTCAAATGGTGCGTGGGAAGAAAGGGGAAAAGGTGTGGAGGTCTTGCAGGGTTGGTATCCTTATCTCCATCACCTTGGCATGCAATTCTCATTTCTTTCTAGTGGATTGTTTTAATGGGGAAAGGGGGAGAGACAGGCAGACAAAACCTTGCAAAATAAGTCACATTCTTTGGCAATGGTGTAATATTCCCCAAGATTATAACTTTATGACCGACCAACTCCAGCTTTTTGTGCTTTTCTTTTTTAAAAAAGACAACCTGAATCTTTTTGGAGAGAGGGGAAGAACGCAAAGTTTAAGACCACATGGGGAGAGCAGGAAGGGTGGGGAAACCCCAGGCCCTCTAAGGCAGCAAAGGTGGACTTTTGAGTTCTTAGCTGACAACCAGGATTACTGGTCTGTGGAACTCCCTGCCAGAAGAAATGGTGACAGCTGTCAGTCTTGACAGCTTTAAGAAAGGATTAGACAAGTTCATGGAGGACAAAGTTATCAATGGCTATAATTATGGATACCTAAGGACAACCTCCGCCAGGTTGGAGAGATAGGCAGGATATCTCTCAATACCATTTCCAGGGAATCCTAAGCAAGTGAAGGCATAAGCTTGGGAAGGAATACCCTGAAGCCAATGGTGAGCCACTGTGTGAGACAGAATGCTGGACTGGATCATGGGCTCCTGTGGCCTGTTCCAGCAAGGTTGTTCTTATGTTCTTATAACCAACATGGCTTTTCTTCTTATTCTTTCGTGTCCAGATCAGACTTTGAGCTGCCAAAATGAAGCCACTTTCTTGGCTTTGTCGTTGGCCAAAATTAAATCCTCATTGGGACAAATTTCTGGCAGTAATCGGCAGACCAGTAAATGAGCCAGATTCTGTATCGCTCCACATTCACACAGCATATTTTTAGTGTATGGGACCAAAGACAACCGGACAACCGAAAGGTTGGTTTAACACAGGTTTATTGCATTGCATGAGGTTCCAGTGAAGCATGAGGTAATGGCGGTGATACATCTCAATATATACAGTAGCTCTCTACATTTGAATCTTGTAGCACGGTAGCTCATTGGCTGCTACCGGCGTGGCCTCGCCCAGGCACGCCTCTTTCTTCAGCTGCTGAATGCGGGGAAGGTTTTCCCGCGGCTGTCCGTGATTGAGCAATGTGAACCATGTGAGGCTGAACGCTCGCAGCTGCCCTCTATGGGCTGTCTGCTCGCGTTCCTTTACAGCTGGTATCGTTTGTATCTGGAGTGGTTACATTCTTGCCTTTACAGTATAATGAACATGCATACATAACATCCCTCCCCCCTAGGATGGGACGAAGTCCCGCAACCATTGTGGCTTGCCGCACGTGCGCTTGGGACGCGCTTGCGTCTGACCTAGTACTGGAGAGCCTGTGATCCCTGACTCCGCGGGTGCTTGTCCTGCAACGGGAAACGGGGATTCGTTAGTGGCTCCGTGGGGCGTCCGTGCCTGCCTCGCGCCCGGGGATGGGAAAGGAATGAATAGTTGGGAGGTGAACCCCTGCCTGTTGCTCTCTGACCCCGGGGATCCACCTATTGTGAACCGCGGAACCGATGAGGTCGCCCTTGCGGTTCGGCTACCTTCTGATCCCTGCTCGGGGGACCTTGAGACTGTGGTGGTCGGACTCGCTGATGCCTCCCGTCTTGGGGGTGTCGGTCTCCGGGAAAATGGCGCTATATTGCATTCTAACTCACAGGGGCTACTGGGACTGAAGGTACCAGGGGCTGAACTGAAACCCCTCTTTTCGCTAGGACGGGTGGGGGACCACTCCGCTAACTCCCCCTGGTACTGCAAATCAACGTCTAAACTTCTATGGGCATCTGTGTTTCAGGGAAACTCCCGCGGGGTATGTGTGTGGTCGGGGCTCTTCCATTTCTTCGGGGACCCCCGCAAAAGATTTCTGTGGATCGATTCCCTTTCCTCCCCCCTTGGTGGGGACCCATGCTCCCCTTTTCCTCCCCCTTGGGTTAAGCGGGTGGGGGAGTACCCTAACGCTGAATCGATGCTATTCTCGTCTCCGTCCTGCTCTCCGGGGACCCTGCGTCTGAGTTGGTCCACGTGTCGCCTCCACAGGAAGCCTGTACTGGTTTCTACGCGGTATGAGACGGGGCCGGTTTGTTCTACTACGGTGCCCGGCACCCAGGCTGGCCCCGCGCTGGCGTAGTTCCTGCAATGCACCGGGGCGCCTACGCTGAAACTCTTTGTGGGTTCCACCCCTATGTTCCGCCCCTTGTCCTCTACTCTCGTGGGGTCTAGCTTGGAGATTCCCGTGGCCAGCTTCCTGCGCATCAACAGCTCTGCGGGGGAGTACCCCGACGCTAGTGGGGTGACCCTGTATCTTAGCAGGAATTGGCACAATTTCAGGTCGAGGTCTCCGGGCCCCATGCGCAGTAGCGCGTCTTTCGTGGTGCGCACGAGGCGCTCTACTTGGCCGTTGGTGGCCGGGTGAAAGGGGGCAGAGGTGACGTGCCGAATGGCGTTGCGCTCCAAGAATGCCCCGAACTCGGCGGACGTGAAACAGCTGGCGTTATCGCTGACGAGGGTGTCGGGTAAACCGAACGTGGAAAAGACCCTCCTTAACTGTTTAATTGTTGTGGCCGAGGAGGTGCTCGAGACTGGAATGACCTCCAACCACTTGGAGAACGCGTCCACCACGAGGAGGAAAAGCGTTCCCCTGAACGGGCCAGCAAAGTCTACATGTATCCGGGACCAGGGCCCCCTAGCCGTGTCCCACTCCCTAGGTGGCGAGCGAGCCTCTTCTGGCCTTGAGCTTTGGCACGCTTCGCAAGTGCCGACCATGTGTTCAATGTCGGCGTCTAGCTGGGGCCACCAAAAGTAACTGCGGGCCAGCGCCTTTGAGCGGACGATCCCCGGGTGGCTGACGTGCAGCAGTTTAAGCACCCTCGGCCGGAGAGGCGTGGGGATTACTACCCGCTGTCCCCACAAAAGGCAACCCCTCTCTAGGGACAACTCTAGTTTCTTTTTGAAAAATGTGTCGAATTCCGCTGCTGGGGAAGACACGGGCCACCCTTTCTGTACCCAGGAGCAAACTGTGGCCAGCGTTTTGTCCTTGCCTGTCGCTTTGGCGATGTCGGCCGGT
Source organism: Bradypodion pumilum (assembly GCA_035047305.1). Classification (NCBI taxonomy): domain Eukaryota; kingdom Metazoa; phylum Chordata; class Lepidosauria; order Squamata; family Chamaeleonidae; genus Bradypodion; species Bradypodion pumilum. The sequence continues at coordinate 6,158,644 of JAWDJD010000003.1, forward strand.
ACTACTGGAGGGGAGTCTAGGACCTCTATCATTAAGACCTGATGGTCCCTCTCTACTTTGTCCACGTGGCAGCAATCCCGAGGAATGGGGGACCTCGACAGGGCGTCGGCATGGCTGATCTCCCTCCCGGGCCGGTACACCAACGCGTGCTGATACGCGTTGAGAAAAATGGCCCACCTGAGCATTCTCGGGGACAGGATTTGGGGTGTGGGCTTATCTGCGGTGAAAATGCCTAACAAAGGCTTATGGTCCGTCACTATGGTGAAGGGGCGGCCGTACACAAAATCATGAAATTTCTTGGTCCCCGCAATTATTGCTAGTGCTTCTCTGTCTGTCTGAGCATAGTTCCTCTCTGCTTGGGACAAGGACCTAGAGTAGAACGCTATCGGGGCCTCCCTACCGTTGTCCAGCACGTGGCATAACACCGCCCCCACCCCCACCGGGGATGCATCGCATATCAGGACCACCGGGCGTTTGGGATTGAAGTGGGTCAGTACGGCATCTGATGCCAGGAGTCGCTTCAGGTCATTGAAAGCCTTTTCCTGGTCGTCGCCCCACTTCCATGCCTCGTCCTTTTTTAACAATTTGTGTAGCGGTTCTGCCACGGCTGCCTTCCGCGGGAGGAAGGAGTGGTAGAAGTTGAGCAGTCCGAGGAACGACTGCAACTCGGGCTTGGATGTGGGGCGAGGGGCCTTCTTGATGGCGGCTACCTTGGATTGGGCTGGTCTTATTCCCTCGGGAGTGACACGGAACCCTAGGAACTCAACCTCTGTAGCGAAGAAGACGCATTTGTCTTTCCGCAACCGCAACCCCGCCTTTTCGAATATTGTCAGGACCTTTCCCAACCTAGTTGCTAATTCGGCCCGGCTCCCCCCTGTAATCAATACGTCATCAAAGTAGGGTAACACCCCCTCTAACCCCTTCAGGAGGCGTTCCACAAGTGACTGGAAGATCCCGGGCGCCGAATTCACGCCGAATTGTAGGCGCGATACCTGGAACGCCCCTTTGTGGGTGACTATGGTCTGCGCAGCAGCTGCGGCGGGGGTCACCGGGAGTTGCTGGTAGGCTTGGGCCAGGTCGAGTTTAGCGAAGCACCTCCCCCCGTGTAACCTGGCCAACAAGTGGCTGACTACCGGCACCGGATACGCATTAGGGCGGATCGCCTTATTGATGGTGCACTTGTAATCAGCGCATATGCGGACCTCCCCGTTGGCCTTGAGAGCCGTTACAATCGGAGTTTCCCACTCCGCAGAATCAACAGGAACAAGAATCCCCTGGCCCACCAATTTGTCCAACTCCGCCTCTATTTTGTCCTTTAGTGCGAAGGGCACTCTGCGTGGTTTAAGTCTGATTGGACGTACTCCAGGGTCCAGGTCAAAAGTCACTGGGGGGCCCTTGAATTTCCCGAGCCCCTTTTTAAAAACCTCGGGGTGCGCGTCGCACACGCTCTGTATTGGATCAGTCCCGGCGGGGTGTGCTTCCACGGCGTGCACCCCCCCGATGAACAACCCCAGGGGCTGGAACCATTGAGTCCCGAGGAGGCTGCATTTACCTCCCTTGAGGACGACTAGGGGAAGCGTTGCGGTGTGCTTTTTAAACTGGACCCGGAACTTCCCAACCCCCAACACTGGGATGCGGTTCCCTTGCACGTCCTTCAGTGTGGCCCTCAGCGCCTTGAGCTTGGGCCGCACGCGGGGGGCGATTTTCATGAATTCCCCCTGGGAAATAATGGAGTATGAAGAACCCGAGTCCACCTCCATTCTAACAGGGGCCCCTTGTATTACTACCTCAACGAAGTAACGGGGGTGCTCCGTGGAAACGCTGCAGACCGGCGCGTCGTCCTCGCTGTCGTCGGAGATGCGCCCTACTCCGTCCCGCGTCCTCGTGGTCCGGGTGCCGTCCTTTGGCCTCGTGGTGCGGTCCTGCCTCGTGGTGCGGTCCTGCCTCGTGGTGCGGTCTGGAGAACTCCTGGTGGCCTCGCGCCGTTTCCGGCAGACCTTGGCGATGTGCCCGCGCCGGCCGCAGTTGTGGCACTCGGCCTTGCGGAACGGGCATTTGGCGCGGGCGTGGGCGCCGCCGCAGCCGTCGCAGCGCCGGCCCTCTCTCTGGACCCTCCGGACGTCCTCGTCGTCGCCGCTCTCCGCAGACGAGTCCGCAACTCGCCGGGCCGCTCGCACCGAGCTCTCTGCCTTTGCGGGCTTCGGGCGCCAGTCCTGAAGCTCGTGCACCCCGGCAGTAGTGGCCTCCGCGGCCTGTGCCGTGTCGAGGACTTGTTGCCACGAGGGAGGCGGCTCCCTCTTCATCAGCGCACGCTGAGTCTCTGTGTCCCTCAGACCGCAGAGCAGGCAGTCCCGGAGGGTGATGTCGGGGAGCTCCCACTTGCATGGGCCGGCGGCCAACCGCAGGGCCGCGGCGAACTCCTCGACCGATTCCCCGGGTGCCTGGACTCGCCTCCAGAACGCGCTCCGAGCGGGGAACATCGCTATTGCTGGCCGGAGATGGGCGCGCAATGCCGCCAGGAGCTCTGTAGCTTTGAAGTCGCCCACCTTCCTCGGGGCGATCAGGTCCACCAAGGTCCTCTTGGTCTCGTGTCCGAGCATGCGGACGAAAATGGCCCTCTTTTTGGCCTCATCGGAGACTTCGAGCTCCACCAGCGCTGCGTTGAAGTCTATCTCAAACAGCTCCAAGTCTCCCGGCTTCTTGATCTCGTAGCCGGCGCATGTCTTGGTCCCGTGGGCAGCCATATCCCACCTTCGTCGCCAATTTAGTGTATGGGACCAAAGACAACCGGACAACCGAAAGGTTGGTTTAACACAGGTTTATTGCATTGCATGAGGTTCCAGTGAAGCATGAGGTAATGGCGGTGATACATCTCAATATATACAGTAGCTCTCTACATTTGAATCTTGTAGCACGGTAGCTCATTGGCTGCTACCGGCGTGGCCTCGCCCAGGCACGCCTCTTTCTTCAGCTGCTGAATGCGGGGAAGGTTTTCCCGCGGCTGTCCGTGATTGAGCAATGTGAACCATGTGAGGCTGAACGCTCGCAGCTGCCCTCTATGGGCTGTCTGCTCGCGTTCCTTTACAGCTGGTATCGTTTGTATCTGGAGTGGTTACATTCTTGCCTTTACAGTATAATGAACATGCATACATAACAATGTTGTTGTCCACCAGCAGCCTCCACTTGAGCATGTTGCTCTTGCATTTAGAGACTCTGACCCTCAGCCTTTTCAGGGACTTCCTAGTGATGTAGGGGAGGTTGAGATCTCCAGCTATATTCCTTGTCCAGCGAGCTCCTTTTTCCATCTTCTAATTTGGTTTTGCTCTTGCAGGCCCTCAAGAATGTTTGTTCTTGCCATAAAGCTCTTCCTGGATCTGAGCAGGTGAACTTGAAGGCTCATATCCGTTCAGAGGGTGTCGAGGGTATTTCTCTTGCTTAGTTCTTTCAGCGTCTGCTGCTACTTCTCTCCTGATCTTAAGTGGAGCGATACCAAAAAGAGGATATATTTTCTCAACTTGTGTAGGCTTGAGACATCCTGTCACTATACACATGGCTTCATTAACAGCCATGTCAACTTGTTTCACATGTGTGGATGTGTTCCATCCTGGAGCAGTATAGTCTACTGCATAGATGCTCTGGGCCAAAGATGATGTACACAGTTGAGGACTCCATTTAGTTTGTCAAACTTCCTGATGATATTGTTCCTCATATCAATTTTAGCTTTGGTATTCGGGTAATGCTGCTTTAAAGAGACTGTCCTGTCAAGAGTCATGCCGAGGTATTTCGGTGCTGAACAATGCTGTAATGGATTCCATTTGCATGTAACATCCAGCTCAACTCCTGTCTCTCGGTTTTGAAGATGGAAAGCACCTTGGCCAGATTAGGGTTCAAGTGGTTCACGGTATAATGTGGAGCAATGAGCAGATTGACAGACTAGGCAGACCTGGCTTCAAACCCGCACTTGGATATTGTTATGTATGTATGTGTGCATGTTCATTGTACTGTAAAGGCAAGAATGTAACCACTCCAAATACAAACGATCTCAGCTGTAAAGGAACGCGAGCAGACAGCCCATAGAGGGCAGCTGCGAGCGTTCAGTCTCACATGGTTCACATTGCTCAATCACGGACAGCCGCGGGAAAACCTTCCCCGCATTCAGCAGCAGAAGAAAGACCTGCATTCAGCAGCAGGAAAAGAGGCGTGCCTGGGCGAGGCCACGCCGGTAGCAGCCAATGAGCTACCGTGCTACAAGATTCAAATGTAGAGGGCTACTGTATATATTGAGATGTATCACCGCCATTACCTCATGCTTCACCGGAACACCATGCAATAAACCTGTGTTAAACCAACCCTTCGGTTGTCCTGTTGTCTTTGGTCCCATACACTAAATTGGCGACGAAGGTGGGATATGGCTGCCCACGGGACCAAGACATGCGCCGGCTACGAGATCAGGAAGCCGGGAGACTTGGAGCTGTTTGAGATAGACTTCAACGCAGCGCTGGTGGAGCTCGAAGTCTCAGATGAGGCCAAGAAGAGGGCCATTTTCGTCCGCATGCTCGGACACGAGACCAAGAGGACCTTGGTGGACCTGATCGCGCCGAGGAAGGTGGGCGACCTCAAAGCCACAGAGCTCCTGGCGGCGCTGCGCGCCCATCTCCGGCCAGCAATAGCGATGTTCCCCGCTCGGAGCGCGTTCTGGAGGCGAGTCCAGGCGCCCGGGGAATCGGTCGCCGAGTTCGCCGCGGCCCTGCGGCTGGCCGCCGGCCCATGCAAGTGGGAGACTCCAGACGTCACCCTCCGGGACTGCCTGCTCTGCGGTCTGAGGGACACAGAGACTCAGCGCGCGCTGATGAAAAGGGAGCCGCCTCCCACGTGGCAACAAGTCCTCGACACGGCGCAGGCCGCGGAGGCCACGACTGTCGGGGTGCAAGAGCTTCAGGACTGGCGCCCGAAGCCCGCCAAGGCAGAGAGCTCGGTGCGCGCGGCCCGGTGAGCTTCGAACTCGTCTGCGGAGAGCGGCGACGACGAGGACGTCCGGAGGGTCCAGAGGGAGGGCCGGCGCTGCGACGGCTGCGGCGCCGCCCACGCCCGCGCCAAATGCCCATTCCGCAAGGCCGAGTGCCACAACTGCGGCCGGCGCGGGCACATCGCCAAGGTCTGCCGGAAACGGCGCGAGGCCACAAGGAGTTCTCCAGACCGCTCGGCGAGGCAGGACCGCACCACGAGGCCAAAGGACGGCACCCGGACCACGAGGACGCGGGACGGCGTAGGGCGCATCTCCGACGACAGCGAGGACGACGCTCCGGTTTGCAGCGTTTCCACGGAGCACCCCCGTTACTTCGTTGAGGTAGTAATACAAGGGGCCCCTGTTAGAATGGAGGTGGACTCGGGTTCGTCATACTCTATTATTTCCCAGGGAGAGTTCATGAAAATCGCCCCCCGCGTGCGGCCCAAGCTCAAAGCGTTGAGGGCCACACTGAAGGACGTGCAAGGGAACCGCATCCCAGTGTTGGGGGTTGGGAAGTTCCAGGTCCAGTTTAAAAAGCACACCGCAACGCTTCCCCTAGTCGTCCTCAAGGGAGGAAAATGCAGCCTCCTCGGGACTCAATGGTTCCAGCCCCTGGGGGTGTTCATTGGGGGGGTGCACACCGTGGGAGCACACGCCACCGGGACTGATCCAATACAGAGCGTGTGCGACGCGCACCCCGAGGTTTTCAAAAAGGGGCTCGGAAAATTCAAGGGCCCCCCAGTGACTTTCGACCTGGACCCTGGAGTACGTCCAATCAGACTTAAACTGCGCAGAGTGCCTTTCGCACTAAAGGACAAAATAGAGGCGGAGTTGGACAAATTGGTGGGCCAGGGGATTCTTGTTCCTGTTGATTCTGCGGAGTGGGAAACTCCAATTGTAACAGCGCTCAAGGCCAACGGGGAGGTCCGCATATGCGCTGATTACAAGTGCACCATCAATAAGGCGATCCGCCCTAATGCTTATCCGGTGCCGGTAGTCAGCCACTTGTTGGCCAGGTTACACGGGGGGAGGTGTTTCGCTAAACTCGACCTGGCCCAAGCCTACCAGCAACTCCCGGTGACCCCCGCCGCAGCTGCTGCACAGACCATAGTCACCCACAAAGGGGCGTTCCAGGTATCGCGCCTCCAATTCGGCGTGAATTCGGCGCCCGGGATTTTCCAGTCACTCGTGGAACGCCTCCTGAAGGGGTTAGAGGGGGTGTTACCCTACTTTGATGACGTATTGATTACAGGGGGGAGCCGGGCCGAATTAGCAAGGAGGTTGGGAAGGGTCCTGACAATATTCGAGAAAGCGGGGTTGCGGTTGCGGAAGGACAAATGCGTTTTCTTCGCAACTGAGGTTGAGTTCCTAGGGTTCCGTGTTACTCCCGAGGGAATCAGGCCATCCCAATCCAAGGTGGCCGCCATCAAGAAGGCCCCTCGCCCCACCTCCAAGCCCGAGTTGCAGTCGTTCCTTGGACTGCTCAACTTTTACCACTCCTTCCTTCCGCGGAAGGCAGCAGTAGCGGAACCGCTACACAAATTGTTAAAAAAGGACGAGGCATGGAAGTGGGGCGACGACCAGGAGAGGGCTTTCAATGACCTGAAGCGACTCCTGGCATCAGATGCGGTACTGACCCATTTCAATCCCAAACGCCCAGTGGTCCTGATATGCGATGCATCCCCGGTGGGGGTGGGGGCGGTGTTATGCCACGTACTGGAGAACGGGAGGGAGGCCCCGATAGCGTTCTACTCTAGGTCCTTGTCCCAAGCGGAGAGGAACTATGCCCACCCATACACTAAAGATATGGAGACTCCTAAGGTGGGAGAGACTTGGCATAGGTAAAGGTAAAGGTCACCCTTGCTCAACTCTAGGGTGCAGTGCTGTTGTGTTCTGATGGTTTTACTGTACACATGGATTGAAATGTATCTGAGTCAATGTAACCTTGCCTATAGCAACAATGTAACCTTCAGCTGTATCATATAAGCCCTGTAATAGGACGCGAGCTAATGACCACCAGCTGGCAGCAGCGAGCGTCCAAGCTCTCTTGGTCCGAACTCATCAAAGGCAACAGCGCGGGAAGTTTTCCCGCCACTACCTACACCTGGACAAGAAGGGCGTGACCTGAAATGACGTCACGCAGACAGTAGCCAATGGGCTACCATGGCACCACGTTCAAATGTATTACTGCTGTATATAAAGAGCTATTGATCCGCCATTACCTCATGTTCCCTCTGTCCACGATGCAATAAACCTGAGTTAACCCAGCCCGAGGCTGTGTCCCGTGTCTTGGTTTGCATACACCAAATTGGCGACGAAGGTGGGATAATGGATCCCCACGGAACAGCCAGGGCTCAGAGCGGGTTCAACATCACCAAACCGCAGGACTGGGAGCTGCTTGAGATGGACTTCCAGGCGGCGCTGGTGGAACTCAGAGTCAAACAAGACGACGAGGAGAGGAAGAGGGCCATCCTCACCAGAATGCTCGGGATGGAAACCAAGCGGACGCTGGTGGGCATAATCGCTCCGAAGAAGGTGAGCGACTTTAAGGCGAGCGATATCATGAAGCTGCTGCGAGAGCGGTTCTGCCCCTCGAGGGCAATGTTTCCCGCTCGGAGCGCGTTTTGGAGGCGAGTCCAAGCGCCAGACGAGTCGGTTGAGGCATTCGTGGCCGCCATGAGGATAGCCGCCGCCCCCTGTAAATGGGGCGACATCCTGGAGATGATCCTCAGGGACGGCGTGTTATGTGGCCTGAAAGACAAGGAGGTGCAGCGCAGCTTGATGAATAAGGAGCCGCCACCCACGCTGGCCGAAGTCATAGAGGCCGCGGAAGCCGCAGAGTCCACGAATGCCGGAGTGGACGAGATGCATCAATGGCGTGAGTGGCGTCCTAAAGCCGGCAAGGCGGAAAATTCGGTGCACGGGAAGGCCGGACAGTCGGTGCACGCGACTCGGCGGGCCTCAAAGTCGTCTACGGAAGGCAGCGACGGCGAGGAGGTCCAGAAGGTCCGGAAGGGCGGTCGACGCTGCGAGGGTTGCGGAGCGGCCCACGAGCGCGCGAGATGCCCGTTCAGGAAGGCCGAGTGTTACACCTGCGGCCGTCGGGGGCACATCGCCAAGGCGTGCAGAAAGCGGAAAGAGGGCCGGAGGCAATCACAAGGCCGCGCGGCCAGGCCGGACCGTCCAGCAAGGCCCAAAGATGGCGCCCAGACCACGAGGAAGCAGGACGGCGTGGGCCGCGTCTCGGACAGCAGCGAGGACGACGCCTCAGTGTTCAGCGTGTCCGCGGGACAGTCCCATTACTTCGTTGAGGTATTAGTACAAGGGGCCCCTATTAAGATGGAAATTGACTCGGGGTCCTCCTTTTCCATAATTCCCCAGAAAGAGTTCCTGAAAATCGACCCCCACGTGCGGCCAAAGCTTAAAGCGTTGAGGTCCACACTACGGGACGTACAGGGAAACAACATTCCGGTATTGGGGGTTGGGAAGTTTCGGGTCAATTTTAAGAGACATTCGGCGGAACTGCCCCTAGTTGTCCTGAAAGGGGGAAGCTGTAGCCTCCTGGGAACACAGTGGTTTCAGCCCTTAGGGTTGTTCATAGGGGGGGTGCATACCGTGGGGGGAGACCCAATACAAGCGGTTTGCGATGCGCATCCCGCCGTTTTTGAGAAAGGACTCGGAAAGTTCAAGGGACCCCCTGTAGCTTTCGACATAGACCCGGAGGTCCGCCCGATAAGACTCAAACCACGCAGGGTGCCGTTTGCACTCAAGGACAAGATAGAGGCGGAATTGGACAAACTGGTGGGCCAGGGGATTCTTATTCCTGTTGATTCCGCGGAGTGGGAAACTCCAATTGTAACGGCTCTAAAGGCTAACGGGGAGGTGCGCATTTGCGCAGATTATAAGTGTACAATTAACAAGGCGATCCGCCCTAATGCATACCCGGTGCCAGTGATAAGCCACCTTTTGGCCAGGCTAAATGGGGGAAAGTGTTTCGCTAAGCTCGATTTGGCACAAGCCTATCAGCAACTTCCTGTGACCCCCGCCACGGCCGCGGCACAAACGATAGTTACACATAAGGGAGCGTTCCAGGTGTCGCGGTTACAGTTTGGCGTGAACTCGGCACCCGGCCTTTTTCAGTCGCTTGTGGAACGCCTCCTAAAGGGCCTGGAGGGGGTGTTGCCTTATTTTGATGACGTGTTGATAACAGGGGGGAGTGAGGCTGAACTAGCGAAAAGGTTGGACAAGGTACTGACCGTGTTCGAGAAAGCGGGGCTGAGATTGAGGAAGGATAAATGTGTTTTTTTCGAAACAGAGGTCGAGTTTTTAGGGTTCCGAATCACACCCGAGGGGATTAAGCCGTCTAAATCCAAGGTAGCAGCCATTAAAAAGGCCCCTCGCCCCACATCCAAAACCGAGCTGCAGTCTTTCCTGGGGCTCCTCAACTTTTACCATACATTCCTCCCGCGGAAGGCGTCCGTGGCCGAACCGCTCCATCGGTTGCTGAAAAAGGAGGAGCCGTGGATGTGGGGTGACGAGCACGAGAGGGCGTTCAAGGAGCTAAAGCAACTCCTAACATCTGAGGCAATCCTGACGCATTTCGACCCCAAACGGCCTGTGGTCCTAGTTTGTGATGCATCCCCGGTGGGGGTGGGGGCGGTGCTTTGCCACGTGTTGGAGGACGGAAGGGAGGCCCCGGTAGCGTTTTACTCAAGGTCCCTGTCCCAAGCGGAGCGGAATTACGCACAAACCGACAGGGAAGCATTAGCAATCGTATCGGGGACCAAAAAATTTCACGATTTTTTGTATGGCCGCCCGTTCAAAATCGTGACCGATCACAAACCGCTGTTAGGGATTTTCACGGCACACAAGCCAACGCCGCAGATCCTGTCCCCGAGAATGCTGCGATGGGCTATTTTCCTCAACGCGTACCAACATGAGTTGGAGTACAGGCCCGGAAAGGAGATCAGCCATGCTGATGCGCTTTCGAGATCCCCTTTGCCATTGTCGGACGCCCAAAAGGCGAGAGCAGAAAAGGACCGCCAGGTGTTGCTAATTGAGGTTTTAGACGCTCCCCCGATAGTGCCAGCCGACATTGCTAGGGCGACAGGCAAGGACAGGACACTGGCGAAGGTTTGCTCATGGGTGCAAAAGGGGTGGCCGGGTTCGTCCCCGAGTACGGAGTTCGACCCGTTCTTTAGGAAAAAGCTAGAGTTGTCCCTAGAGAGGGGGTGCCTTCTGTGGGGCCAACGGGTGGTGGTCCCTGCGCCCCTGCGGACGAGGGTGCTCGGACTGCTGCACGTCAGCCACCCGGGCATAGTTCGTTCAAAGGCGCTGGCCCGGAGTTACTTCTGGTGGCCGCAGCTGGACACGGATATTGAGCACATGGTTGGCACTTGCGAGGCTTGCCAGGGGTCCCGCCCTGAGGCGGCCCGTCTTCCACATAGGGAATGGGACACAGCACGGGGACCATGGTCCAGGGTACACGTAGATTTCGCTGGCCCATTCCGAGGAACCATGTTTCTCCTAGTCGTGGATGCGTTCTCCAAGTGGCTGGAGGTTATCCCGGTAAAAAGCACGTCCTCCGCCACGACAATTAGCCGGCTACGGAGAGTCTTCTCCACGTTCGGTTTACCCGACACTTTAGTCAGCGATAACGCTAGTTGTTTCACCTCCGCTGAGTTCGGGGCGTTCATGGAGACAAACGCCATTCGGCATATCACGTCCGCACCGTTTCACCCGGCCACGAATGGCCAAGTGGAACGGTTGGTGCGTACAACAAAGGAGGCGCTGCGGCGCATGGGCCCGGGGGACCTGAATCACCAAGTGTGCCAATTCCTCTTAGCGTATAGGGTGACCCCTTTGGCGTCCGGCTACTCGCCGGCGGAGCTCTTGATGCGGCGAAAACTGACCACGCTCCTGTCCAGGCTAGACCCAACGAGAGTCGAGGATAAAGGGAAAAACGTGGGGTTGGCAGTCTCGAAAGGTTTCGCTGCCGGTGACCCTGTTCACTGCAGGAACTATTCCAGCGCAGGGCCAGCCTGGGTGCCAGGGACGGTTGTAGAACAGACGGGGCCAGTGTCGTACCGGGTCGAGACGAACACCGGCCTCCTCTGGAGGAGGCACGCAGATCAACTGAGGCACAGAGTGATTGGGCCGGTCAGTGGAGCTCAGCAACGGGATTCAGCGTTAGGGCTCTCCCCCGCCCGCTTAACCCAAGGGGGAGACAGCAGTGGACAACAGTCCCAAGCATGGGGGGAAGGAAGCAGAAGCAGCGGCCCCGACTCATATCCTTTTGATACGCCAGCTCTAGCAGGGGCCGGGGAAGGGGGAGAGGAGTTCGCGACCGCTGCCCCCGATAGTGATTTTGATTTTGATTTGGCGAGCCGGGGGGGTTTTCAGGAGTGTTCCCCCACCCATCCAAGCGAGAAGAGGGGTTTTTCGTTAGCCCCCAGTGCCCCCGGTTCCTCCCCAAGAAAGAGCACACCTCCCAACAGCGCCGCGGAGCCGCGGAAAGTCACTAACGAGTCTCCCTCTCATATTGCAGGACAGGAGACCAGGGGACAAAGAGAAGGTAGCAATCCCAGGGAGAGGCAGCCCGCACCGAGACCCCAGCGTGTTCGAAATAAGCCATCTTGGCTGAGAGACTTTGTCTCATGAGGGGGGGGGAGTGTGTTAAGGTGGGCTCGAGACTTTGTCTCGTCCTAGGGGGGAGGGATGTTGTGTTCTGATGGTTTTACTGTACACATGGATTGAAATGTATCTGAGTCAATGTAACCTTGCCTATAGCAACAATGTAACCTTCAGCTGTATCATATAAGCCCTGTAATAGGACGCGAGCTAATGACCACCAGCTGGCAGCAGCGAGCGTCCAAGCTCTCTTGGTCCGAACTCATCAAAGGCAACAGCGCGGGAAGTTTTCCCGCCACTACCTACACCTGGACAAGAAGGGCGTGACCTGAAATGACGTCACGCAGACAGTAGCCAATGGGCTACCATGGCACCACGTTCAAATGTATTACTGCTGTATATAAAGAGCTATTGATCCGCCATTACCTCATGTTCCCTCTGTCCACGATGCAATAAACCTGAGTTAACCCAGCCCGAGGCTGTGTCCCGTGTCTTGGTTTGCATACACCAAAAGTGCTCATCTCTGTTTCAAAGCCAAAGAGCCTGCACTGTCTGCTTCTGCAGATGTTTCCGTGGTCATGTGGCAGGCATGACTAGACACTGGAGCGCACGGAATGCTGTTTACCTTCCCACCAAAGTGGTTCCTATTTATCTACTTGCCATTTCTTGCTTTCGAACTGCTAGGTTGGCAGGAGCTGGGGAAAAAGATGGGAGCTCATTCCGTCCTGCAGTCCTCGGGAATCGAACTGCTGACCTGTCGCCTTCCAGGCAGCATCTTAGCCACTTGAGCCACTGCAGTCCCTTTGCGAGACCCAATATATCACTCCTTAAATATCTCACTTAGTGCCAAAACCGATATTGTGGCTGTTATGGGCCTTCAAGTCTAGAGCAACCCTAACAGGGCTTCCAAACTTAGTGAGATATTTCAGGAGGTTTTGCTCCTGATGAGTTTCTAAGACAGGGCAGGGATTCAAACCCACGTCTTCTGTATCCTGGGCTGCCAATCTATCCGCTACACCCAACCAGGTCCCTGAAAGCCCTCTAGGGTACCTATAAGTTGTTCCCAAACCGACAGCCCGTGACACACATTCAACTATGGACAGCACTCTGAAAAGTTATTTTCTTAGAAATCACCTCCCCAAACCCTCCGGCCAACATGGGGGCTTGCTATGGCAAAGTAACTTTCCTAAAGTTCTACAAACAAAGTTGGTGAGGGTTAGGAAAAGGCTTAAGCAGTGGACTTCATCTGTTACATTTATATCGCGCTTTCTCCCAGGGTGATCTTCATGATACAGATGGCTCTAACTCTCCTGATTTTTTTCCTTCCAACAATCCTGTGAGTAAGGTTGCCGAATCTCCAAGTTTTGGACCCAAGAGTCAGACTTTGGGGCCCATTGACTCTCTAGATCCGTATTTCCCAGCCTTTGGTTTTTGGACTTTAATTCCCAGAAGCCTAAGTCAATTCCCCAAAGCACTGATCAGCCAATGTACCGACTTAGGCTTCTGGGAATCGAAGTCCCCCTGTGGGGCGTGGCCCCCACATTGGGAACCACTGTTCTAGATCAGGGGTGCCCAAACTTTTCAGGCAGTGGGCCAGTCACATGGTTCAGGGATGCTCAAAATATGGCATGTGGACTGCATCCGGCCCCCCGACACCAATTCATCCAGCCCACGCCACCCTCGACACTCCCAGAAGTGGAAGAAAAATGTGCCCTTATGCACCCACGCCCCATAGTTTGGGCACCCCTGCTCTAGATCCTTAGGCTTTGGACCTGACATCTGATATGGCAAAACTGATTTTGTGGCTCATTCTCATGGCTTAAAGATGTGCCACCTTGGCCCTTGGCCCTGTAATGTCCTGGCAAAAGCAAGCCTTTCATTCTTAAGACCTAACTTGGTTTCCTTTTGGTTGCCCTTGCTCAAAAGCCAATTGTGGCAGACATGATTAGACACTGGAGTGCATAGAACAATGTTTCCTTTACCACTGAAGCTGGAGCTGTTTATCTACTTGCAATTTCTTGCTTTCCTGCTAGGTTGGCAGGCGTTGTGACAAAGATGGGAGCTCACTCTGTTGTGCAGCGCTCGGGTCGCAAACTGCTGACCTTCCAGTCGTCAAGTTCAGCTTCTTAACCACTAAGCCACTGCAGTTCCTTTCCCTCAATGTGCTGCCCTCCAAAGCCCCATTAGCCTCTTGCTGGGGTTAATAGGTACTGTAGTCTAGCACACCAAAACTGTGGTGGGTTGGGAAGTTGGAATAGACAGATGATTAAATTTCCACTCAAGAAAGATTTTTTTTTCCTTAGGAGGAATTGGCTGGGAGGTGGTTCAGTGCTTGGCTCAATGGCTTTACCCAATCTCCCTTTAGCGCACACTTTGCTGCCTCTGGATTGTTTTATGTCCTGCCATGCCTTACATTGTCCTGGTGCGTCTTCTTGTCTGGCAAGCCTCCATCCTTGCAGCTCTCTCTCTCCCGGGTTGAGCTTTAATTTTACTAATGTGCATTGTGGATATGTGCATTATGAGGCATTGTGAGGGGACCCTGTTTAGCTGTGCCATTCCCAATGGGCATGCAAATTTGAAACAATGCATGCGCTCCGTGTAACTTAAACAAACTCACTCCATGCCCTCTGGGGCTTCACCCTATCGTTGCGACATTCTACCTTTCTGCTTTCTTTAGGGGAAAACACACGACTCGTCATGAAAAACAGACAGGTCACCAGGTACAAAAGCAGTCTCCATGTTTCCTGGCCTGTCAATGCCACCAAATGGATTTGCCCACCAAGAATTGTTAAGCTAGTCGTATCCAACTCTAGGGTTCAGTGTTCATCTCTGTTTATAGCCAAAAAGCCAGCGCTGTCTGTGTGTCTGCAGAAATTTCTGTGGTCATGTGGACAGCAATTTCTTGTTTTCTAAATGCTAGGTTGGCAGGCGCTGGTACAGAGATGGAAGAGCACTCCATCATGCAGTACTTGGGTCTGGAAATGCATCTTATCCACTAAGCCACCACAGTTCCGTTCCCCAAGAATTGGTGGCAGCAGCTGCTACTTGTGTCTGAGTATACATTTTTTTCCCTGGTGAATCCCAGCATGCCATGAAGTGACACAGACACTATGGTCACGGAGTCATTTCCTGTGGCAAGTATGAAATGAGACATGCAGGATATGACACCGGGACTGCAATGGACTCCTGCATCGTTGTGGATATTATCAAGGTGCGTCTTCACAGCCAGTCCATCTGGCGTGGACCTCTTCCGCCTCCATGACCATTGGGAATCAGAATGGTGAAGTGGTTCCTCCTCCCCTCATGTTGCCATTGTGCCCAATATGATGCTTTCCAGTGGCATTTCCTCCACTGAGGGGGACCGTCACCCCACTTAAAGGGGCTAATCCGCCCATAGCCATTGGCCCCTTTAGTGAGCCAGGTTATTTAAAGCCCCCCCCCCCAACACTTGCCGTTGAGTCTCTAGCTGTACAGTCTTCTCCAATATCACATCAAGAGGTCCGGCCAGACAATCCCCCTCTTTCCCCGCCATATGTGTCCCCATATTTGAATTTCCTGGAAATTCACATAGTTCTCCTTGTGCAAAGGTGACATCATCTTCCAATCCACAAAGCATCCATTTGATGTGGAGATGGGAAGTTCAGCCTTTTAAAAAAGAAAAACATTTTAAAAAAGCCTATATCTATGCAAGTTCAAATAGGGATTCCTCAACCGGTGGGCACTGGCTATTTACTCAAATAACCCCAAAAGATGGCTTTGGAGCTGGCCTCGTTTTGAAGAGCAAAAGCCATCCCAAACTGGTCCTCCTTTTCCTCCCCTTTCATGGCCACGTTTTGGCTCGTTTTCACACGCCGGCGTTTTTTTACGCTTCCCCCCCCCCAAATGGCGTCCGGCTGCTGGGATCAATCAAATGCTTCCCTCTCATCTGTAGGGCCTATGTTCGCCTCTGTTTGAGTCTCGAGACCACATAGGAGGTATAAATATTTATAGGATACTATTTACTCAGGAAGTAGGAACAGTTGCTAATTTGTTTGAAGGACTAAAGCTCCGCTCTCTGATTGCAGCCGAGATGCTTTGCTGAGGTTTTTCCTTCTCTTCCCCTGCTTCCTTTCTTTCCAGACATATGTGCCTTCCCTCCAAGCAACAGAGTTCTGCATTAATAGGATGTGATATTTATATGTTCCGTCTCTCTTGCTCTTTCCCACACATATATATACACACACACACAAGTGTCGATGCTCTGCTTGTTTACAGGATCAGCCCCGTGAGATCCACGCTTGTTCTCATTCCCTTCCCTCTGTATAAGTTTACATCAGTCACCCTTAAGTCTTTCATCACCAAGAGAGCATCAATTGTTTGTGTAGAACAGGGGTGCCCAAACTACGCCCCCCGACACCCATTCATCAGGCCCACAAAGCCCTCGTCGCTCCTGAAAGCAGAAGTAAAATACGGCCATATGGACACGTTTTACTTCCACTTCCAGGAGCGACAAGGGCTTTGTGGGCCGGATGTATGGGTGTTGGGGCCACATCCGCCCCCCAAGCCTTAGTGAACGGCTCCCGGAACCACGTGACTGGCCCGTGGCCCAAAAGGTTTGGGCACCCCTGGTGTAGAATCTCATGTACTAATTTGCCACTACAAGTTCTCTTCAATGAAATGCTTTCAATACATCTGTCTTAAGTAGTTCCTTTGGTTTAGCCTAGTGTGAGAAAGATTAGCCGGCAAATCAAGGTTGCCATTGCCAGCGGTACACCCGATTGTGGAGCAAACATTTTAAACCCAGTTTCACAATGGCACCTCACAGATGTTTGGAGCACAGAAGTAGGTGATGTGTAGGAAAATTTAGTACGACCTTGCATATGTCACACCTGTGCCAAATCTCACCCATACTTTGGAAAGTCATTCCCACATACACACAGACACACACACAAATCCTCAGAACTCCCTGGACCAGGGATCTAACTCTCACAGCCTCTTATTCTCAACCAGAAACAAAGAAGAAGAGAGGAAATCCCTCTTTTCTTCTCATGTGAAACTCTGCTATGTGGTTTCTGTTTTGTTTTGTTTTGCAGAAATTTTGCATCATTTCTTGGATGCTTCATGGCCATCTGTTTTCCTGAAAGAAACGCCTGTCTGTGCAGAACTATGACAACCTCTACACAAAATAGCACCTCCATTGTGCAAAACTTCCCACAAATGGTGCAGGTGGAGCTGTGCGGAGTTAGGTAGTTTCTTGCAGAAAAAAGATCCGCACTTCAGTTTCAAGGGAAACCAAGAAACCATGAAGTTCAGGGAGAAATCTCAACATGATTAGTGTTGGAAAATCAGAAGAAATTTTTAATAATATTCTTCCCATCCCTATCCCTATCCTAGAGAACATGGTTTGGCGATTCTGGTATAGTTGTCTAGTCTGGCCATGTTATCATGCTATGGTAATAGAGTAGACCCTACTGCCAGCAACTCAACACCAATCGTCAGGCGGCAATTAACTAACCTGACATGGCCTTGGGTGCTAAAGTCCACAGGGAAGGGTGATGGTCCCCAAGTGAATTAAATCCCAGTTGAATCCATCTTGATGGAGAGCAGCAGCTTCATCTATACTGGCGTTGGGCTGAGGAGGAGGAAGAGGAGGAGGAGGAGGGACAGCAGTCTAAGAACTAACTTCTCTATTGTTTCAATCAGGACAATAACTTCTTTTGCTGTATTTATTTCTGTGAATTATTGACTTTCTTTGCTCTTGGGATTTACATTTTCAGCATGTCATCCCTGGGGATTTTGCCTGATCCCAATTCCCACTTGTGTGAAAATTTGCTTAGTTTTACCCCACAAAAGTTGTATCATCTTTGCAGGGTGGTTCAGCTTGCATGTAACCAAGCATTAAGGTTGAATACTTTGAAACACAAGCCCTCGTAAATTCTCCTTTTCTTTTCTCTTAGTCCAATTATCGAACAGATACTCAGGCACAGCTTTAGCAGAAGGAAAAATATTTACCTATAAGGATTATGTTCAAATAAAGTTTCAGGTGGATGGCAAAAATAGAATACAGAGGTTTACTTCATCTTAGCTGCAAAAAGGAAGAAGGAAAATAAATCTCTCAAGCAAATGAAGGTTGCAAGAGGGTACTGAGTTACTAACTTTCTGAGACTAACACATTTTGAATCAGAAAAAGACTGAACTAAGCTGAACATTTGAACCACCCAAACGGACTGAACCATACATCACTCACACACACAGCAGAAGGCAGTTACTTTAGAGGGAATATACATTTAGCCTAGTGATTGGCTCTTTAGATTCTATAAAATGCAATCATTATATTTGTTAAATGCTGACCCTTCCCATCTCTATGTTAGTATGCAAAGCCCCATCACTTAAATGTTGCCGGGTTACAACTCCCATCAGCCCTAGCTAGTTGGTGAGGAACAGCGTTGTCATCAACTGCTACTGCTAACAGGCGCACATTTTGCCTACCTCTAAAATAAAGGGTTCACTGCCTACAGGGTCTGAAGAAGAAAATTGCAATTTGCAAAATCTCACACAAAAGTAAATTGAAAATAAGGGTAGGTGAGACCTTTATGTTATGTGCTGTCAAGTCATCTCTGAATCCTGGCGACCTTGTGAATGAGAGACCTCCAAAATGTCTAGTCCTCACAGCCCAGCTCAGCTTGTGTAAACTCAAGCCTGTGGCTTCCTTTAGGCCAGGAGTTCTCAACCTTTTAAAGCCGGGGGCCAGGTCATGGTCCCTGAGACAGCTTCGGGGCCAGATGACATACCTGTCAAGTATCCCGTTTGGGCCGGGATTTCCCGTAATTCACTGCTCCATCACACTCCTTCCCCCCGTCATCCCGTATTTGAACGGCTAGGAAAGGGGTTACTGCGCATGTGTGTCACTGCCTCTGACGGGCACGCATGCGCAGTAACCCCTTTCCTGACCGAAGGGATTCTGCGCATGCACATCGCTGCCTCTGACATCATAGGCAGTGGTGTGCATGCGCCAACGCCCAGAAACCTTCCTGTATTTGGACACCGGCAACTTGACAGGTATGCCGGATGACCATTTTGCCCTTTCTCCACCACATGACACCTCCGGGTGTGGTGGAGGAGGTGGGGGAGGCGACATGAAATGGTGCTGTGGGTTGCATCTGGTCTGCGGGCCGCAGGTTAAGAATCCCTGTTTTAGGCAGTCAATCCATCTTGCATTCAGTCTTCCTCATTCCCTGCT